>JAUAMA010000001.1:89224803-98364803 GCA_030819835.1 Acmispon strigosus
GTAAGCACCACAACTTGGGAAACTGAAGTTTTCCTGATTCGGGATAAACATTATTCTCAGATTTGTTAATGGTACATGTTCATTGTGTAATGTTTCCTAACTGTGTTTATTTTTACCTGTGCTGGACTATTGATGTTCTTATATACTCTTTAGTAATGAGAGGTGACAAGTAAACTTGGTTAGACATGTTCCAGTTAGATTTATTGGAGTCTGAAACTTCTTATAATTCAATTAAGAACATCTAAATATTTTCTCAGTCAAATGTGACTCATTCAATTTGTTTGGGCGATAGAGCATTGATGATGTATGACAATATGGGTCAGCTTAAGCCCGATTGCTGGAAGTTTACTCATGTAATCCCATTTAAGGCTTTTAGTTTCAGTTTGGTAAAAAGTTTTCTTATTTGCCCATATTTATATTTTCATGAGCGTGGAGTTATTATTCCAACTTTCACTAATGAAATCAAACCTGTAAGTTGGACATTGTAAGTAAGTAAGAAGTTCAATGTTCTCAATAAACAACCATGTCAAGAGAATTTAGTATGATAATGATCATCATTTGGTGCCTTCAATTACTGTACATTTTACGCACCATCGAAGATCAATTAGAGATCTTATAGTTGATTATAGGCGAGGTTTCTGTGGGCTATTATAATTCTTAGTCTTCAGCTATTATAATATGATTACATGTAAACTAGAGTTCACTATCCATTACCACCTACAAGTTTATGGTTTCTCCTTTTATGATACTATGATTGAAAGATTAATTTGGAATTAATAACTTTCTTGTTTGGTATTTTACACATGCTCTTTTCACGTGCCTGCTAATATCATAACTTTTCAAGAAACAATTATTTATACGCGCCATATGTCTTTGGTTGCAACAGGTTTGGTAACACTGCCTACTTGCACATCTCTGTGGCTTTTATCCAGATGCTCAAAGCTCTGAGTACGTTTTTATAAACTAAACATGTTTCTTTTGCTATGTGAGCTACAGTTTCCTTAATTCTAAAACTTGACATTTCAGTGCCGGTGGCTACTTTCATTATGGCTGTTATGTGCGGCACTGACAAAGCAAGGTGTGATGTGTTCTCGAACATGCTGCTGGTCAGTGTTGGGGTTGTCATTTCCTCCTACGGGGAAATTCATTTTAATGTAGTTGGTACAGTTTACCAGGTCACTGGCATCTTCGCTGAAGCTTTAAGGCTGGTCTTAACACAAGTTCTTCTTCAGAAGAAGGGATTGACTTTAAATCCCATTACGAGCTTATATTACATAGCTCCTTGCAGGTATTTCTGTTGATATCTTCAGGTAGTTAAGTTTTCTCGAAGACAAATCATCAGATTGTCATAAATCTAGTTTTTGCTCAATTTTTTAGGTCCAACAAACAAATGATATTACTGGGTGCATCAATTCATGCCGATAAAAAAACTTTGCAGGCCGCATGAAACGCTAACTTCTTTTGCACTTTGTTATGTGCAGTTTTGTGTTTCTCTTTGTGCCTTGGTGCCTACTGGAGAAGCCTGTGATGGAAGTTTCACAGATTCAGTTCAATTTTTGGATCTTCTTTTCCAATGCTCTATGTGCTCTAGCCTTGAATTTCTCCATTTTCTTAGTCATTGGTAGAACTGGTGCTGTAACCATCAGGGTTGCTGGTGTACTCAAAGACTGGATATTGATAGCTCTTTCAACAGTTATATTTCCAGAGTCTGCAATAACTGGGTTGAATATAATTGGCTATGCTATTGGTAAGTTTCAATCGAATCATGGTTTTTTTCAATCTCCCTCCCTCTCATCATTTCATATGTTTCCTGCAGCACTGTGCGGAGTTGTGATGTACAATTACATTAAGGTTAAAGATGTCCGCGCCTCTCAATTGCCCGCTGAAAGTATTCCAGACCGGATGACAAAGGTCTGACATCCTTAATCTTCTTTAACATGTATCATTTTATAGATATGTAATCCTTCTGAGTGCATGTTTGGGAATCATTCTATAATTGATTCTAAAACTAAAATCAATTGTGGGGTGAAAGTTCCGTGAATAGCTTATGAGTGCCAGAATTGATTCTGAGAAAAAATAAGCTGATCCAAACATGTTATTCCTATATAACTGTTATATATGGAGTAACATGAATTAGAAATCAAGTATTGACAACCGAAGGCAGAGTCAAACAATTTTAATCTCTGGTTCTCATTAAAATGTCCATTGACACCTCCTTATGAAATTCTTGCATGGCATACAGGACTGGAAATTCGAGAAGAAATCTTCTGATATTTTTGTGCCAGATAGCATTAATGAAAATGAGGGAAGTAGTGGAGGTGATGGTATAGCCTCTGATATGAACATTGATGAAGAAGCGCCACTGATTGCATCATCAAGGTTATCTCATATTGGACGTACGCAGCTAACTAAGTGAAAAACCAAAAACAAGTTTCATTTTGGGAAAACAAGTAGAAAGAGGAAGCTGAGTGAAATGCATTCTATTCCTCTCATTCTTTTTAGACAGTAGTAGGCTTTGTAATGAAATTACGTGCTTGTTCTTTGTAATTACTTTTGCTGTGTAGAATGTATCATTTCTCCAATGTTGGAGGACAAAAGGGCCTTATATAACTGGAGGTGTCTTGGATTGGAAGCTCAGTTTTTTTAATTATTTCTTATTACATAATGCAACTTTCTGAATCTGATAAATTTTAAAATTTGCTTCAATTTAAATTTTGAATTATTTAATGATTGGATGAAATTAGTAATGCTTGTTTTGATGTTTGTGTGCTAAACTCTGAAATTGGGCACTTGTTGTTATTTTGTATAAATTGATCTTTTAGGTACTTTTTTCATAATAAAATTACATTACAGTGGGGTACCTGGCGCTTGTGTTTGAAGAAGGCACTAAACTGTGGTAGCCATATATTTTTGGTTAGGTTTTCTTGCAAGAAACTTATTCTTTGGTAGAATACACCACCTTTAAGTTGTCATTTTATATGTACATTTACTAATTTAAATAAGAAGTTAAGAATGAAGAGAAGTTAAGCATCAACCTGTAACTATGTTTCAAATGACAGCCTGTGCTGGTACACCCATTTAACAACAAATATTTGACTTCTTTTATTCAAACTTTTTTCATTGAAATAATGGAAATGATGACGGTCCTTATAGCAAATTATTTTTTGTTTACATAGCAAGTAGTTCTAAAAATATTTGTTTGAGAGCATTAATGAGAAGGACAGTGCAATCTATATGTATAACAAAACCAAAAGTATTATCTCACTTGGTCGATTATATGGTTTATACCACACCAATGAGAGATATTATTAATAATGAAGTTATTTTTAACAATATTTTTCAATGTTGATTTTGGCCTCCCTCTACCATTTTTCATAAGATTAAAGATATGTTATAAACCATTTTTTATGTCCATAATACTTTGACCAATTTTCCATCGACTTCTCCATGAAAATTGTCACTTAAATATTTTCTTATACGATCATAGCGTATATCCTATCATTTCTAGTGTAGCCACTCATCCATGTCAACATTCTCATTTTTGCTACTCTAACTTTTTTTCTCATATTGTCTTATTAAAGTTTAACATTCCCTGCTATAGAGTATAGCAAGTCTTGACTAGGTTTGATAAAGCTTTTATTTGACTTTGCTAGGTATTTACGGACATAAATATGTCTTGATTTTGCTTAATTTTTATTCATGTTATTATTTTTTTTCATTTTTAATATTTCAACGCTTTTGAAATAAGTTATCTTCAAATTTTAATGGTTTAGGGGGAGTGTAGATGACCCGACCATGTACTTTAACCCGTCTTGGCCCATGTCCATTAAATCCACATTCCATCGGGTCAAATGACGGGTTCGGGTATGAAAGCCGAATCCGATCAATATTTACTGGCGACCACAACCCATTCGACAAACGCTCATTATCCACTAACTTCAAATTATGGCTTTGTCGAAACTATGCACGGAATATTACAATTTCATAAATTAACATCACAAATAGATTTGATATGTATCTATGTGTAATTTCATTTATTGTTCATTAATAGGATTAAAAATTAGTTTTTTTCAAAGTATAACAACTTCCTAGATTTACATCACACAATAGATTCGATATGTAACTATGTGTAATTTTATTTATAGTTTATTAATGGGATTACATAGTTTTTTACAAATTCTTTACAAAATGGAAAATATTTATCATTCTTTAGTTAGAATCGAAATTGACATTTAATTTATCTTTTGGGTAGCCCAGATAAATAATTTTTTTAGATTCGATCATATGACATCACCCTTACGCGGATTTAGTTTGCCTACGACTAGACCAATAACTTGTTGACTACCTTTCACCGAGCAAACATAGTGTCACAGAAAATTTATGTCCAAATAGCTCAAGTGGTAAGAGTTGAAAAACGGAAGGTTCATGGATCAAAATCTCTAGAAGGAAAATTTGACCGATAAAAAAAATAAAAAATTATAATTAAATCTGAGTTTAAGCTTTTAAAAGCGTAATTATTCATACATTTAAAAAGTATTTTAAGAATTAAAAAAATACAAAAAAATTAATTGGATGTGAAAATATCAGAACCAGAGGAGAGTGCAAACAATCTATGTAGTAAATGCTCCAAGCCGGTGTTTAGTAAAAAGCTTCACCTTGTTGAAGCAGTTTGACCTAAAAGCAAAACCCTGGTTGAGGAAGTTAAGGTTAGGGTTTTAGCGTTAATGGATTCTGAAGGATTGGAGAAGGAAATTGAAGAGTTGAAACTCAAGGAGAACGATGAGGGTGCATATGCACAGGGTCAATTGCAAATCACTTCCTTTTCTGAAATCGTTAATGATGTTAGCCTCCATTTCCAGATCATTCGCTTTCCCAAACAGGTTTTCCCTCCATCAAATCAAGCTCTCTTCTTTATGTTTTCAAGTTGTTTGATTGAAACAAAACCAGAAAAAAGCATCATGTTTCTTCAATTGGGTCACTCACAAACATGGCCATTGACCAATGAGATGAGAAAAAAAATGAATTTCTGTAAGAATGATGAAGAATTTGTATTGCTACCTAGGCTCACCCAATAATTTGTGATACCACCAATTTCTCATCTTAGCTATTACTTTGGTTTGGGAATCTGAAGTTTGAACAAATAATTTGTGTTATAATGAAAGTTATTGTCTTTCAATGTTTTGATTTTTATTTTATTTTTACTCTCTGAACATTCTTTTGATATGAATGTTTGTCATAGATATATGTGTGGATTGGTCACAACTCTGCAAAATTGGGACACATGTATGCAGCAGCTCCTACTCGTCCTGTAAGTTCTCTCATTCCTTTAAGCTAATTATGAGTGTGTTTGAAAATGTATTCATGGTGATTTGTGATGATAAAAATGCAG
Source organism: Acmispon strigosus (assembly GCA_030819835.1). Taxonomy (NCBI): domain Eukaryota; kingdom Viridiplantae; phylum Streptophyta; class Magnoliopsida; order Fabales; family Fabaceae; genus Acmispon; species Acmispon strigosus. Next base: position 89,230,193 of record JAUAMA010000001.1, read on the forward strand.
AACAATGTGGTATCTGTCACTTCCTTACTTGGAGGTACCTCTGATAATACAGGATCTGGTATTGCTCGTCGATTAGGTAACTTTTATCATGTTTGGTAGTTTAAAATTAATCCCTTAGTTCTTGATTTAACATTTGTTGTTTCTAACAGTGTTGAAGACTGGTCTCAATATAGTCATAGCTTGCAGTATTCCAAAAAATAGCCCTATGATTGAGGTCTGGTTTCTCTCTATCACTCACATATGCATGTCTGCAATTTTTGTGTGCCATGTTGATGTCTCTGTTGCTGCTATAGGTTCTGTTATATGCTTTATTTACAGAACATGTTGTCTAGGAAAACTCATAATCCTGTTTGTATGAGCCAACTTCTCATAATAAGAAAGTGATATCCTTGCAGAAAAGTATCTAAGAATTCATCTTGTTGTTCCAACTTTCTACTTAGTCTCTTTGGTTTACAAATTACAACGGGAATATAACACATCTCGAAGCAATTTTTTGTTGAAGTAGCAGTATTTGGCCAAGATTGCTATCAAACAGTGATATTGAATCGTAATTTTTAGATTTTCCTGTTTTGTAATTTGTAAATTACCTCTTTGCTCAATGGGTCTAGAATTGATGTGACCCTTTCCTTACATATTACTTAGCATCATTTAAATTTAAAGTTATTTGCAATTTACTTGGATTTCAGATAGAAGCTGAGAAGATATTGATACAAAAACTCATTAGCCTGGGCTATACAAAGTCAAGAGTTGAGGGAACTTCTTTATAAAATAGGCAGGGGAGGCTTCATAATACCCAACATGTATTATGTTAATGTTTCTAGATTAGAATTCACGGCCGCTATAGAAGATTTTCAGCTTTGAAAATGGTTCCAATCCAATTCGAATTGAATATATATATTTATATTTAATTTTATTGATAAATTCGTCATACTTTTTTTGGGTGCATTATGCTAGCCATACTATCATATAGTCTACACTATAATCAAAACACAATAACATCAATCACGGCGATAACTTGTTATACCTATTACATTATATAGCTTTATTTTATCATGTGTTCATTTGTTTCTCCCCTTTAGGCCATGGTAATGGTAATGTGATGTTTGGCCCTCCGTTGGGATGAGGGATTCCATTGTTGGCCCTCCAGTGTGACGGTTGAGTATGAGAAATTTGCATTGTTTGGCCCTCCAGTGTGACGATAGAGTATGAGAGATTTGCATTGTTTGGCCTTTCGGTGTGGCAATTGAGTCTGAGAGATTTGTTTAGTGGTTCTTCTATGATTCTTCTATGATGTGAGTTTGGTATGGATGGAGATCATGGTTCTTTCTGGGTGCTTCTGGTTCCAATATTGAAGACTGTTTTTTTTTTGTTTCTCAATTAGCAAACTCTCAATGCTTCAATGTTGATGCATTTTGAGTTTGATGGAGATGTTAGATTATATAGCTTTATTTTATTATTTGTCTTAAGGGTAGTATAGCCTTTTAGTCCTTTACTTGTTGCCTATTTATATTTGTTCATTTGCTTTCTATTATACCAATTATTCACAATGTAAAATCTAGCGCATTCCGCTTCCCCTCTCTTCTCCCTCTTTTCTCTGCGTTGCTTCTCTTAACAATATCTACATTACTTAAATTCCCACTCAAAAATTCCCACTCAAAGATATTTTCCTCAATTCGTTGTATATGTTGTGGTTTCAAAAATTGAAATTCACTTTTTTCCTAATTTATTCTCATGGTGCCATGTTTCCTTTCTCACTATCTTTATTCTCTGCAAAAGAATTTTGTCATCCTCCACCCACTAGTGTCATACTTCTTATCTTCCTTGAATGGTACTCTAACTCAAGGTAGATGAAAACTCCAACCTCTATTGATAATGAAGAATCAATTTTTTTATTTTATTTTATATTTCAAGTAAATAAACAACCTCTAAGCCGTTGTTTGGGTGTAGGATTTGACACCTCAACAACAAGAATTCGCACTCCCACTGATTTAAATCCCAAAAATTTGGGCTATCAAGATTTTAAATCCAAAAAAAATTGGCTTTTGTGTTTTAAATCATGAAACACCGCAGGAGAGTGGAAAATCATGTTGTTGGGTTGACGAATCCAACACCCTAATTGTTTTAGCACGGCCTTCTCTTGTTATGAAACAAAACAAGCCTCATGGATTGGCCCATACAAGTTTTTTTTGAAAGGCCAATAGAAGTTTGATTACTCACATTTGTCCAAAAAGAAAAAGATTACTCCCACTTGTACATAATCTAATGCCGGCGCATCATATATTCTCATACAATATCGATAATGATATGTCACCTTGAAGGTACATAATTAAATAAATATCATGGCCAGTTTATGAAACTCAGTGAAATTGGGGGAATTCTAGACACTTTTTGAAGACTAAAGTTTGGCTTACTTAAGAAGGAAAAGGAGATTCTGATACGATTTTCTATTGATGCATGTGTTAATGGTGCTAAATATGGGAAATGACAAAATCAGTGGTCAAGAATCTGATTCATCTTACCATCAACTCGTTCAAAGTAAGTAAGTAAGTGCCAACTTTCGTATCTGTATTCTTTGTATAAAATTTTCAGAACTTGTTTTGTTGTACTCATTCAAGTGGTAAACTAATTAGGTAAAATGATGTATTGTGGACCGAACTGAAGATAGAGTTGCTTGAGGGAAATCATTTTGTGATCTATTTCCTAGGTATTATTCTATTTAGAGCCAATAAAATCAGGTCATCAAAATTCCAAGAAAATTATTATGAAGGAGTTCTATGAGAGTGAGTTAATTTGACTCACAATTTAAATGTTTTAATTCACGTGGCTCCTTAAAGTTATAACTTAACTCAACCCGCCACAACTGTTGTGTTAAAGTGAGCTGACTCACTTTTATTTTAGAGTAAATCATAACAACGGCTGTAATTTACCACTGTGAAGGCAATGAGTAATATTTTGATCCCAATTGTGAAATGTATACAAATGAGAGTGGGGAGAATCTAATTTGTTTCATAGAAAAGAATCTGATTAGGGGCCTACTTGTCTATTTAATTTGCTTCTCACCTAATTATTTAAAAGGGCATTGACTTCACGATTGTGAACTCCTCTTCAAGTTGCTTTGAAGGACAAGATATATATTATATATAAGACCCTCTAGTGTTGGTGTTACACACACACACACAGTTCCATCTTTATCTTGAAGCTAGCAAGCACTATTGAAGTGGATTGATTGATTGTGGTGTGAGGACCACAAATCACAAGGCAAGAGCATCTTCTCTTACACACCAGTAAGCCAAGCATTTATCATCATCAAGAGACTGTGTATGTATGATCAATCAAGTGCATTGTATTAATTGATTCAGATATTCTAGAATTTATGGATTTCTTTTACTTGCAAATTAGCAACATGTTTTTTCTAATGTGTTGTTGGTGGGTTAGGAACCATATATTAACTAAAATAAATGAATTAAATTTGAGCGTTTTAAAGTTTTGAAAATATTTAATATGCATTCATCAATTTTAGCCTTTATGTTGCAGTGTCATCGATCGCCCTTAGATAATTGAATATGAATGTGATATGTCTAATACGTGTGGATCACACACGTATGTATATATTGAGCTTCAGAACTATTATTATTATGAAGAAAAAGAAAGTAGTACTTAGGATGATCCAATCACAACGTGCTTAATGGTCCACAAATCCATCTCAATTCTTAACCTATGAAAAATGACATTAATCTAAAAATCGTGATTACCCCTTTGAATTAAACTTATCTGAAATGGTATTGGTTTATAATTTTTTTTGCGTTTTAGGGTGACTTTAAACTGTATGCAAACGCTTCTAATTCGTGAGTAGTATATAGTAGTACATCTATTAGAAAACGAGAGCTCTATATAAGTATAGCTGTATATGTTTATGTACCCAAAGGAGAATCCAAAGGAGCACGTTTGTTTTTTTATAAGCATCCAAAGGATAGAAGGACATGCATGTTTAGTTTAGCGCTAGAGTCAACATAAATTTGATTTCACGTATGTCAAGATATTAATGGAGAAACTAAAATTTATCACGTTAAATTTAACGTGAATTAAAAAATAAAATTTTGACACGTTAACTTCAATATAAATTAATGTTAAGTTTAACCAAAATCCAAACAAATACAATAGAATAAAAATATATAGTTTTTTCAATTTCACATTTACTTTTTTTCTATTTTATTTCTAGATATTTTTCTTCCTAAAATATGATTTTAGAAGTATAGCTTACAGAACTGATTTTGAGGGAGTCTACTTGGTTGTCACTCTTGTTTGTGAGGTTTTCTTCCTACTTATTTTTATCATACTATTATAACATATTCGCTCATGAAACATCCCTTCCATATTTTCTTTCTGACCTATGTAGTAATTCATAATTTCTTAGAGAAATTACTTATATTATATTATAAAATGAGAGAGAAAAACCACTATATTAAAAAAATATACAAACACAAAAACATCAGCCTCTTCTTTTTTTTTATTTACTAAATTGCTGTCATAATTCTAAACGTCCCCGTTAGGATCGATTAAGATATTTAGAAGTAGTCTCTTCTTTATTTAATAATTAAAAATATGATTTAGATGATATTTAAGATGACTTAAAATTATTAACTAATTAAAAAAAGTAAAGCAAAGCCACATTTCCCGAATATTGGGGTTATCTGGACACGTGTCAGAAGCACATCCCTGAAATTGTTCTCCCCATTCCAAAATAACGTGAAAAGAAAACCCATCAAATCCAAAGATTCAATTTCAATCAATCTATCTCCTCTCCTCTGTTAAATTCTAATTCCAGTTTTCCTTTTACACTGCATTCATTTTCTTGTTGTCCTTTTCCTCTCTCTATCTCTCCGCAGAATCGGTCTCATTCTCTCTCCTCAATTTGGGGGTTACGCACTTTTTCCTTGCCATCATCTATGTCAGTTTTGCATTCTGCGCTCCAATTTCAATTTCAATTGCATGCTGGTTCGTGTCACGATTCTTCACTCTCAGATTTCCGGGTTCTTGTGTTTCAAACCAGGACCTAGCCACCATGGCTGCCAAGAAGGCCTGCGAGGCATTCTCCAAGGCCTTGATGGAAGATGTGCACAGATGGGGTTGCATGAAGCAAACAGGGGTCAGTTTGAGGTACATGATGGAATTCGGCTCCAAACCCACTGAGAAGAATTTGCTCATCTCTGCACAGTTTCTTCACAAGGAGCTTGCAATCAGGATTGCAAGGAGAGCTATTGAGCTTGATAGTCTTCCCTATGGTTTGTCCAAAAAACCTGCTGTTGTAAAGGTATATATACTTTTTACATTATGGGTTGTTGGGTGGGTGCCCCTCATTTGATTCCATTTCCTTTGATTTTGAGGATAATTCTGATTTTTTGATCTTATTTGTTTGTGGGCTGAATGTTTTCTTGCAATTATTTTAGTTTATTGAGCATTTGGATCTAAGAAATCTACTAACTTTTAAAAAGCTTGACTTTCAATAAAAAAAATGGTCTGTGATTAGCGTTATAAGATGATGTAGATTCCTTACTATGGTGTCTAGTTTTTCATATTTGTGGATAATGTTGTCGTGTGAAATCATTTTTGGAACTGGCTTGGCATATTAGCACGTGATTATAATTGTTTAATTGGAATTGTGTATACAAGAAGCTTAACATGTTAGGTGGAGGCTATGATTTATTTATGCCTCTAAGGCTCTAACTCCCATCCCTTCCACATGAAGGGAATAAAACATGAACAATGTTACTATGCACTCAAACTGTAATTTAATTAGAAGAATCGAAACTCTAACTCCTTGGTTTGATCTTTAAAATTTGATATTGATCTATTTCTCACCCAAGTTTGGATGGTTTAATCACTATATTAAGGCAGTAGTAGCTCTCATTCTTCTGCACATGTTTAATTTTTCTTACAACAACTTTCCTCCCATTTATATTTCCAAAATAGAAGCATTGACAGGTATTGAATTCAATTATTCTTGATAATAGAAGATACCATAACTCCTTGGGGCTGAGCTTCTGTTTTAAGATTCTTAGGATGTTAGTTTATGGTGCTCTTGGAGTGTTTATGGTTTTGGTGTCTGCTTTATGTCAACTTTAGCAACATTAGGAAGTAGAGCTTACTGTATAATTAACTTAATGGTTATGGAACTATTGTGCTCTATTTTTATGATTTTAGGTTAGGGATTGGTATGTGGATTCTTTCCGTGATCTTAGATCCTACCCTGAGATCAAGAACATGAATGATGAGAAAGATTTCACTGAAATGATCAAGGCCATCAAAGTGAGACACAACAATGTGGTACCTACAATGGCCTTAGGTGTTCAGCAATTAAAGAAAGGTATGGATCCAAAGATTGTTTATGAAGACCTTATTGAGATTCATCAGTTTCTCGATCGCTTTTACATGTCCAGAATTGGAATCCGCATGCTCATTGGTTAGTTCAGAAAACTCTGTCTGCCTTCTACAAGACTTAGCAGTTAGCAGATTATTTGCTACATGTTTTTTTTCCAATTTGAATCTTTGTAGTGAATGTATAAAGCCTAACATTGTTTGTGCTTTTCACTTTTGTGGGGTTTAGGGCAGCATGTTGAGTTGCACAATCCCAATCCAGCTCCTGATTGCGTAGGTTATATACATACAAAAATGTCGCCTGTGGAGGTGGTGAGGAATGCCAGTGAGGATGCACGCACTATATGTTGTCGTGAATATGGCAGTGCCCCTGATGTTCAAGTTTATGGAGATCCTGATTTTACTTTTCCGTGAGTTACATCTCCCCTGTATTCATTTGCATTTGGTTTGCTATCATTTGCATCCATGACTTCCGCAAGCTTATGTATGGCTCCGGTATCTTCCTTTTCAGAGCATCTGTCTTGTTTCTTAAGCTCGGAATGGTTATCTCATAAGGATTTATAATTTTAGTTAAGAAGTTGTTTCTGTGCTCTTTCTATATAATTACTGTATGTTCTCAACCAGGTATGTTCCAGCTCACTTGCATCTTATGGTATTTGAGTTGTGTAAAAACTCACTGCGCGCTGTCCAAGAACGTTTTATGGATTCTGATAAAGTTGCTCCTCCTGTTAGAATAATAGTTGCTGACGGGTTAGAGGATGTTACCATAAAGGTGCACAGTAGTAACTTTTATGATGCAGTTACCAAGTTTTTTACTTACCATTTTGGTGGGACTCTTAGAATGCTGTTATCAAGATGCTTTGTCAAAAAAAAGTTGGTCTAAATATTGTAGGTTTCAGATGAGGGAGGTGGAATACCAAGAAGTGGTCTGCCGAAAATTTTTACATATCTATATAGTACAGCCAGAAACCCATTGGATGAGTATGAGGATCTTGGAATAGCTGATAATGTGACAATGGCTGGATATGGATATGGAATTCCTATTAGTCGTCTATATGCTCGGTATTTTGGAGGTGATCTTCAAATAATCTCCATGGAAGGATATGGTGAGTAGACTTTTCTCTTCATGACTATTTTTCTGATAGATTTCCTTCCCACATTCTTCAAGGACAAACCTTAAACTGCTTTTTTGAACTATCAAGTCAATACTCATTACATTGAGTGTGTTTGGTTGAGCTTGTGCCCAAAATCCGAGGCATGTTAGAGGAAAGCTACAACTTATAGCTTATAGTTTAGAAGTGATTTTGGTGTCTGCCGTGGTATTCAACGGTGTTTCCAAACACACTAATATTAGGACTTTGTGAGGTTTTACCATCTCAGAATTAGCTCACTTGTATCTTACTGATATTTCATGATTGGATTTTTGTAAGTACTTGTGTGTTGCTGTCTTAACCTGTGTTTACCTAATTACCTTCACTTTTGCTTGCTTCAAGTTCAAGTTTTGTGATGCATTCATGGGTTGTTTCTTCACAGGAACTGATGCATATCTCCATTTGTCTCGTCTGGGAGATTCACAAGAACCATTGCCCTGAAAGCAGTAAGCTGTTTTATTTTCAACCATACTCAGAGTTACAGTAAGTAACTTGGAAGAAATATTATGCTAGGAAAAACAGTTGCAACAAAAACTATTTGCTGTCAATTTCTTATATTCTAATAAATTGACAGATTTCTTGTAAGTATGTCATCCATAAGATTGTGTTTGATTAAAGGTCCTTATTTGCCTTTGCACCCAGCTTTTGGAATTCGTCCTTTATTTATTTTTTCTTTTTTATGACGAATTGGCCCTTTTATCTTAAAAGAAATTGTTGCATAAGACAAGTCAGGCCATGCTGTTGCCTTGAACATGGTGTCTCCAACCTACTTTACATGCTTCTTTGATACTCCAGTGGCATGGAATCGTCAGAGACAAAATTCAATATGATGCCATAATTTGTGAATTACAAACTTTTATCTTCATCTCTTTAGCCTTCCGCTTCCTAAAAAAATAAGTTGATAAACCAGAATGCTATTTGTGTATCTTAAGATTTACATGTATAGCAGAGAGGTTCTCAAATGAGCATCCAACGTTGACTTTCAAATCTTTATTCTGACATTTCTGACGATCTAGATATAATATGCAGTGAAAAGCCAGAAAACGCTTAGCTTTATGTAAGACGATTGGAATGTTCGTAAGCAACAAGCCAAGAAGATAAAAATTGGACCTCTTGCAAAAAGAATTCCAAAAAATAGAAACCGTCGCCAAAATTTTGAATCTTCAGACGCAGGTTTGACGATGTTGCTTCCAAAGAAATTTCACAAATTAGAAAGTTTAAACTTTGGTAATAAACCCTAAAGATTCAAAATGATTTGAATTTCTAAATAAGAGGTATTTTAGAAGTTTTTCGCGTAACTATTAAAACTTTCCCTTCCAAATCAGGGAAGGGACTCAAAAGCTTAAAAGCGTGAATTCTGAGATAAATATATCTCGGCCAAGAGTTGATCTTAAAATGAACGTTTATCCCAGATTAATTAGCAATTTAACTTGATTATTTATCTTAGATTGCTTGCATCTCAAACTAAACATTTTTTGTAAATGCTCTACTACGTTTGGCATGAACTTGTCAATGTCAACTCGGGTTATGGGGACTCCTATTGTGATCAGTTTAAATGACCATAAGATCCAATGCTATTCTCGACGGCCCAAATGATTCATAGTCAAGTAAACGTCGCGTTGGTCAGTCAGGACGATCAAAGCCAGTAAGTAGTGTATTTTTAAAATTTGGTATGTGTTATTGTTGTTTAAGAAACATTTTTCTCTATGAGTAGTGTATTTTTACATGTTATTGTTGTTTAAGAACCATCCAAGGACAAAAAAAATTACAAAATTGATAATTTACAATAATCATTTATAATAAAAAAACTAGAAATAAATGAATTTGTCTCAGGTAATGGAATTCTTTTATAGGAACTATTATAATTATTATTATGAAGATGAGTGTTTTGGGTCCATTAGTGAAAATTGATTGTTAGAAGCATTGTGGGAAAAACTCAAAGGCTGGGTGCAATATTATGGATGGTGTATAACCAAACTGGTGTATCCCATATGCAATGCAAAGGAGAATCTAAACATATATAACTGCAAAGGCAATGTGTAGATGAAACTTGATTTGATTCTCAGTTCATATATTGAGGAAAGTAAGAATGGTGGTGGTTTGAGCGTGAGCTCAACAGGTTTTGATGACATACTTAACACTAACAGTGTTATTCACCAGCGTAGTATGAAGTCTACGGTTGTAACGAAGTCCCACATTGCTGAAAGAGAATAGCAAGCACCTCTTACATGATTATAAAAGAAACATCTCTACCATATTAAAGTAGAGGGTTAAATTGTAAAGGTTAGCTGATGGTTATATTGCAACGCTCCACAGATACGGTAGAGCAAAATCATTAATTCTCCTAGTATTCTTTCTTATCTTTTAAAACAGTCATCATCAAGATTTTCTTTGGAAATAACATCATCAATCACTGTTGAAGATTCAAATATTTTGCGACGGTTTCTATTTTTTTGGAATACTTTTGCACGAGGTACAATTTTTATCTTTTAGGAGATTGGGAAACATTGATCTCTTACTATACAAATAAGAAGCTGATGAGAAAAATGAGGTTGGAAAACAGTGTCAGTCACCGTGAAGATTGACATTAAAAAGGGCCTTTAAAAACGTCCAACTATTTCCTTCACACTTTTAATCAATTAGGAATCAACACGTTTCCAGCTTGCTTATTTTTCAGAATAATATATCCCCAAACTATCATCTTTTGAGTATATAAATAACAACCTTTGCTTTACGTTTTAACTGTGAAATACGCGTACAAGATTTGTGACGGAATGATTTTCGTCGCAAACACGCTGACAAGATTTTGGGGCGGACATGTTTTCCGTCGCAAAACGCGTACAGGCTGACAAGCTTTGGTGACGGATTTGTGACGGATATGTTGTTCGTCGCAAGTTTTCGTGATGGATTCATTTTCGTCGCTAACAGGCTGACAAGCTTTGGTGACGGATTTTTTTCCGTCGCAAATTCACGGACAAGATTTGTGACGGATTTACTGTTCGTCGCAAGACTTTGTGACGGATTATTTTTCATCGCAAACTCGCTGATAAGGATTTGTGACGGATTTGTTTTACGTGGCAAAAACCAATTTCTCTCTATAAAACTTTTTAAACTACTTTTTTTTAAGGCGAGGGCCTATTTATTTCAGTATCAGTTTAATCAAGTTCAAACTTTTGTGAGTCTGGTCCATTACACAGATCTCATTGTGTAATTTGGGTTGGAAATCAATTTAACTGTTGCAAAAGTAAACACGTTTTTCCAGCTTATGTTTGAGACACATATCCCCGAACTATGAGCTTTTTGAGTATAAATAAAGATCGTTTGCTTTGAATCATCTTCTGTTCAATCATCTTTGGAGCAAGCTTTAGGTTCAAATGGCCAGATTTATATCTAATGTCTGTTAACTTTTAATGACTTATATCTTATACCTAATGAGCTATATCATGACATGTAATTTTAATATTTTTAATGAGAATATATCAATTTTGAAGCTTTCTCCAATCCACTCCATGACCTATGAAAGGAGAAGATGGATTGTAGGAATGCCACGATACTATTTCCTTTGATTATTACTTCCAATTTTAAGCACCCTACACACCCAATGTGGGACATGTGGATTTCAACTATGAGCTACTTTATTTGTTTTGCCTCCATTTTTTATGCTAGGTTTTATAGTTTATACCCTTTCTAAGAGAAAGATTAAGAAAAGGAAGTGTTAGAAAACTCTGAGCCATGCCCCCGAGCCACCAAGTGCGATCAACATGTTATCAAATCATTTGAGACATAACAGTGTACAAAACATTTATGAATCTAATTGATCAGTGCAAATATATTTCAAATAGTTAGATTAAAACTTTTGAACTATCACCTAACTTATTAATTGTTAATTGGCTTATCAGTCACCTTTCATTCCTGAACGCCACATTATCTGGCCTCACACCATTACTTGAATCTTAAGTGTTTTCAGGCTTTTCAATGTAATATTATCATATCTAGATCGATCATCAGAAATGTGATTCTTAATGCCACTTCTTCAACCAAAGGTCAACACAACACAGATCGCAACCATATAACTACACATATTATGCTTTAACAACGTTCTATTTAATCACGCTTTATTAATAGCATTAGCCTCTAAACTGGATCCAAGTTATCATGTTGAACAAAACGAGAATGCTAAAAATGCATTAACTAGTTATAATTTGCAATGAATAGGTCTTTCCTCACTCAACCAGTGAACACCCTAACCCTTAACTTATTGTTAGCGAGTCGGAATTAAAAATGGTGCTCACTTGCTAACCTTTCTGCTATTCACCAGGTAGATGTAGATAAATCACTGTAAATTTCAATCGCATAAATCTACTATTTTCCACATTGTACAATGCCAAAATTTATCTTCCAGAAATATTCATTGGCTAAGACTAGCTTTAGGCCTGTTCTGACTGCAGAACTCAACAATTCGATCCAATCCAGATGAAATGAATGTGATTTGTACATACCACAAGAACAACCATGTAACGTAATTACTCGCTCAAATCATCATCAAAATAATTCAGATCAGACTCATCGTCAGTGGCATCATCAATGTTAGCATGTTCTTCATCTGGTGTTCCTACTCCTACATCAGCCATAGTCACAAGTTCAAGGGATCCCTTTAGAGGCCTTGCAGCTCCATCATCATAATCAACTGAATCGTTTTCATATTCATCATCTACCTCAACTCCATAAGGGATATTCTACAGAAAACAAAAAGCAAAACAAATTTTCCATCAGCATAGCCACATGACTGGTGCGTGCATCACTGCTGAAGAGTACAGTTCATTCAAGTATGGTTGGTGAAGTTTCTAGAACCCAGCAATACCAATTTACTTTATGCAAATATGTAACTTGTAACAGAAAGGGACATGTTTATATCATCAACCGTTTCAACTTCTAACTCAAATGACCAACCCAGCTAATTGTGTTAGACTTTTGAGCTCTTGAAATCAAGTGATTAGTGAAGAACAATTAGAGTTCAATATAATTGGATAGTGACAGCATATAGTTCACTGAAGCACCAAAAAGAGAAAGAAAAAAAAAGAGCAGTGCTATTCAGTACGAATCTTTTTTTGACGAAACTCAAGAATGATGAGGTGGCTAAAATGTAATGGAACTTTGACAGAAATCATGGGTTGCTTTGCTTAAAAATAGGAGAGTTCAACCAATCAACTCCCTTCATTTTTATTTGTCTGTGATTTTCTCGTAATATTAACCACTGAAAAAAAAATCCTTAAAGATTGACAACTCATCTACTATTTGTAAGAAATTCAATTCACAGCAATTAATGCTAAGCACTGATTACCTTATCACCATCAGAGCTTTGAACATTGGCATCGACTATCCAATCACTGAGTAAATGCTCTAGTAGAACACTGTCAACAGAGGTTGACTTTGAGTCCCTGGACCTTTTTCTTACTTGGCATTCTCTAAGTCGCAAGTTGTAGTGAACGAAGACAATGTCGTTCAATTTCTTCTGAGATAGTCGATTTTGTCTTTTGCTATATATCTGATCGTATATACTCCAATCATGCTCACACGCAAAGGATGAGCATGTCTGACTCAATATGCGTACAGCTATTCTTTGCAACTCTAAGCAACTTATTCCATGTTGTTGCCACCAAGCAGCTAGTGAGGGGAAACAAGGAAAGGAAACTGATCAACTCGTACAGCAGTAGCAATGCACCTCAAAACATGTGAATCACTAAATGAAGTGTCTAGCAAATAATATAGAAGGTTTACCTGGTTCAAGACCTGTTCTTGTGCCAATAGCCAAATCAGTTCCAAAGTCATCTTGTGCGGAATTATAATGAGCAATCTGGAAAGGACACCATTTTGAAGCATATAACATAAATATCGCATGATTGTCAGTATCATATAACAGTAATTGAGAACATCTTACCTGCATTGATGCAGATATCCGTCTCATATTATCTGGCTCCAGCCGAACAATGCATTCATTGAGCCCCCGTACTACCTCGGAATGCTACAGTCATATCAAATATTCACTTCAGGAGAGAACTTGAATAAAATTTGAAAGTTAGCAACCATTAGGGAAATATTCAATACTCACATACCGCCACAAAATCCTGACGATATCGGTAAGATGGATTAAGGAAGTAAGCAGCCAAGTAAAGAGGGTGACAGAATAGAGAGTTCCAATGGCTGTCTATCACCTTCCAGAATGGTTCAAATTTGCGTGCATCATCACCATGAACAGATTTGATTGCAAGTTTTGCCCTGTACATATCATTATATATGTATGGCATTGACAAGCTCTCACCACTGCAAACCTTTTGAAGTACTTGCATTATGGGATCTATTGTCTTACTAACATGCTGTACTTTCTTCCAAAATGAGGCATTCAAAACAATTTTTTCCACCTCTTTCCCCTCGCTTGAACTGGAGTACCTGGACGAAATCCATTTGTTTGAAAGAAACATTCGTCTGAGACCAACTCGATGATCCAACAAGCTTTGCAATGTAGCAAAGCTAGAGGCATACCAGGTGCCAGCCGGCTTTAAAAGCTCCTGCCCCTGGGTAAATTCACTTTTCATAAGATTTAACAACCATATTTGATTGTATATTAGTTTTGTAATTTTCTGGCCCTTCTCCATGCACTCTTCTACCCATCTTATCTTTAGAAAATCTCCAAGCATTCTATTAATACAATAAGTGGCACAGGGGGTCCAGAATAAATTCCTTCTCTTCTCTTCAAGCATTTTTCCAGCAGCTTTATAGCTGGGAGTATTTTCAGTGATTACCTACATCAAGAGGGTAAAAACGAGAAGCAATGATTAACAACAGCTAATAAGTGATATTTAGGACCAAGGAGGAGGGCACAAAAATATAAGAAATTTTACCTGCACTACATTTTCCTCACCTATTTCCTCGACTACTTTGTCTAGAAGCTTAAATAAATTTGGTGCATCATCTACTACATTAGTGGCATCAACTGAGGAAACGAAGTATACACCATGAGGACAAGAAACAAGAAAGTTAATAACTGTCCTACCCTGTTTATCTCTCCAACTATCTGCCAGTATAGAACAACCAGTGATTGCCCAGGAAGCCTTATATTCAGCAAGGTAATTCTTGATGGAATTGATTTCCTCCTGCAAAAAGCGATCAGAAATGTGTTGGCTTGGTGGGCATAGCAGTCCTTGTCCATATTGACCAACTGCTTCCAGCATTTTATGAAAATATAGTGAGTCAGCAGCCTGTACGGGAATTCCAGCATGGTAAAAGAACTTGCAAATTGTAGAAATAACTTCCCTGCGTGATTTCTTGGTGGGCCCAGTCTTAACTTTTACTGGTTTGTATGTTTGAGGAGTCTGAGTCTTGGGCAGTTTCAGGTAAACATGATCTAATCGTGACCTTCTCAAACCTGGTTCAGGACCAGTAGTACTAGGTGAAATACCTTTGAAGGTCTTTATTAAATCTTTAGAGAATCTCTTATCAACATCCATGAAAGTTTCCTTGTTCATATGATGCAAAGAATCTTCCACTTGCTCATACTCATCATCTTCATCATCAGACTTTGCATAGAAAGGCATCAATTCCTTAGCCTCAGGTCTCCTGTGTCTCCTTCCAGTGCGATGCCATTTCATATTCTCTTTTATTTTAAGATAAACTTCTTCTGGAGCCTTCTTACAAGGTGCTACCTCTCCAGGAATTCTAGCCAAATGTTGTTTAAATCGATTAATACCTCCACTAACAACTTTCTCACAGTAATTGCATTTTACTTTCTTCTTTCTCTCATCCTGAGCAACACCATGTTCCCACCCTGGGTCAATATATCCTAGGGACCTAAGAGGAGTCAAATTTACAGATACATTTCTATCATCCATCAATTGCTTCCCTTTGCTTCGACACCCAACTTGCTCATCATCGTCTTCATCATCATTAGAGCCAAAATTCATATATGCTTGCACATCAAGTTGCTTTTGTTTCTTATTAGAACGACATCCTTCCAGGTTTTCCTTCATTCTTAGGTAGACTTCCTCAGGAGCTTTTTCACAGTATGTTACTTCACCAGAAACTCGGGCTAAATGCTGCTTTAATCTGTATATCCCACCACTAACTATTTTCCCACAGTAGTTGCATCTAACCTTCTTTTTCCGCTCATCTTGAGCAATACCATGATCCCAACCAGGATCAATAAACCCAGTGGAGCGTAATGGAGCCATTACATCCAAAACAGAGCTACTACAACATTTCAAGTAATCTGAGAGCCTCCCCTGTTCCAGTAATCATGATGTATGGGTAATTGAGTCAGCTGCTAGATCTCAGAACTTTAAAGCAATATGGAATGAAAAAAACGTATATCTATATACATATGTTAAACAGGGAAGAGTGAAAAATCAAAAAATTAAAAACTAAAAGGAAGACAAAAGCAGAAGCAATGTGGTCCTAAATCATTAAGATAATTTAACTTGAAATTTATAGATATCAAATAGGAGATAAATATGAAAGATACCATAAACCATGAGCCCATAAAAACTAGCTCCTGAGTAAGGATTTCCAAAGCCTTTATAAACTCTAGTTTGACCTAATCTCTAGTTGATATTGGATCCCAACATAAACCATGAGGACGAATACATATATAAGTTGTTTAGCTTGTTCATAATCTTTAGATGGCCATCATCATACAAGAGTAGAACTCTTGAATGGTGGACTGAGCTTTGTTTAAATAACAAAGCAAGCCATAGTCTGCCATGTTGAGAGTTGTCAAGTTATGAACAAAATCTCTACGTTGTATATCATTAGCATAAAGACTCTTTTTTCTATATCTCATAATATGTCTAGTAGAAGCGGAATTGGTAAAAAACTTCGGATTTCCATTCATCCCTTTCATTGGCTGAAATTGACTCAACTTTCTTGTTAAAATAATCCAATAGTCCTTGGCCTAGAAACCATAGATCAACAGTTACATCCCGGTCCAACTTATTTTTCCATTTAATATTTCTGAAGTCATAGCAGGTTCCATAGAAAAAAGGAAGAAAATGAAACAAGACACTTTCAACTTTCTGGGAGATCCAAGAGTTATAGAAGAGCTAGGAATGACAATACCCTCAAAACAATGATGGCTGAAATGACTAATGACCGGAGAGAGAAGGAAGCTTTGATACTCACTTGAACTTTTTAGAATAAGCTTGAAGATTGGAGCAAAGGAAGCATGCTAGCATGCATCCATAGAAGCCAGAAGAAGTACGCAAGAAAAAGTAAAACCTACAAAGCTAAGGTAAGTGGAATGGTTCCAAAGAAACATCGTTGCCTTTTGCTGGATTGAATATAGTCAACAATTCATGTTGCTTTTTATCAAATTTTCAGGAAGTCTTCCAACGAAAGCCAATGTTAGACACAACACAAGGAGCACCATCAACTTCATCAACTACAATACATCCTACACGATCATAAATCACACAATAGAAACAAGTGTACATTGCACAATACTGAAAAGGGTATCAAGAATTAGCAACAAGTAAACAGTTATACGATAATTTTCTAGAGTGCTGGATTAAAATGTCCTGTTGTTTGAGATCGGACTAGAATCGAGGGTTATTTCCCTGCTTCACATCAGCCAGCCTACATTTGGGCTTACTAGCACCAAACAACTCATATGGTCCAATCCTCTAGCACCTATGAGCTCTAAGCTCATCCCCTTTTCCTGTCTCTACTCTTATCCCCCCAATGAAAACAGAGAGGATTTGTTTCAAACTCTATGAAGAGTAAACCAATGAAAGAACCAACTCATCATGAATTCATGACTGCCCAGGGTATCAATTAAACCATCTCATTTTATCCTAAAAATTACTGTTCACTCAATACTCCGGGGGCTAGATTCAGTGGGGTACACGCAACCTAACTCCCAGTATCAGTATTCAAGTGAAAATGCCCTGACCCTTATTGTTTGGGGACTTTATAAGCTTCAGGATCGTCTCCTAGGCTCCTGGCTGTTTTAGTACATGACATAATTTATTGGTCCATCATTAAATGACTTAATGATTGTCTTCATAGCCATGGGGGTTACAAGCGGCTATTAAAGCAGGTATTTAATTATGGCTTATGTGCCCACGCGCTCCACTCGCTAAGGTCGTCCCCCCTACCGGACTACCCTTGGGAGAGCTTGGTAGACACACAGCTCCTCAAGCCCTTAAGCCTTGTGCTTATTGGGCTAGGAGGGCCCTCCACTGTTTTAGGCCGGCCTACCCTTGTGGAAGCTCGGTAGACACAATTATTAATTTAAAAAATATTTACTTGAAATAAATATATTATCACAATCTCTTATTCAGATGGGAGATAGATTTCAGGTTTCTCAGGCAGTTTTGGCGAGGAGGGTTCTTTTCATGCGGAGTTACCCGTTGTGGAGTTTGGTCTCCGACATGTATGGGAATTGGGGTATCGTGAAGTTGTCTATGCGTCTAACTGCAAGGAAGTTGTTGATGTTCTTACTAATGATACAAATGTCCATAGCTATTGGCTGAGGGTGAAGATAGTCACAATTCAGGAGATGTTGGACAGGGATTGGTTAGTTACTTCCTCCCATGTACCCCATGAGCTTAATCTGGTTGCGGATGCGTTGGTTCATAAGGCTGGTTCATTAGGCGTATTGAGATGCAGTTCCTTGGCCGATATGGAAGTTTCCTCCTTCCAACTTGATCCCCTTTTGTGTGAGTATCTTCTTATCTAGTTTGTTTTGTTAGCTTTCTTTAATTTTCCATGTGTGACCAAGAAAATCTCTTACACATTATTATAAACATTTTAAGTAAAAAAATAACCTTTTTCACATCTCTTCACTTGTCCTTCCATCCAAGCATACCCTAAACCGTTAAACTGGACGAGAAACTCATCAAAGGAGCTAATATAAAGAAATATAGTAAAAAACCTTGAATATTGAAGATTTGCATAAAACCTCAAAATCAGCATTTCCTTTTATTTATTTTTTTCTTTTTTATAGAATTATTATGTATAGATGATATCAAATGAATTGCCTATATCAGAAAACCATGATTGGAAGACTAAGATGAAAGAGTTCGATCGTAAGGAAGAAGACAGAGAAAGAAAGAAACCTCGAACGAAGACGGTCCAGATCGATATGGACCCGCCAGATCCGAAAGGACGCGGTGGCGAAAGGAACGATGGCGACGGTGGAAGCTCTCCGGCGGCGGAATCGTTTGTCTGGTGGCGGTGGTCGCAGGCGATGCTGAAATCGCTCAGGAATCGCGAGTCGCGAGTGAATGGCTGGGTGAGACTCTCAACTCGACCCGGCCGCGTTATACCGATTTCTTTTTATTTCTAATATTTTCCTTATAAATTGTACTTTTACGTTGTACTAAATATTTTACATATAGTAGTAATATAGGATAAATTAATTATTATGATTATATATACATTATTTAACATTTGCTTTTGAGTTATATAATTAATGAATGTATTTATATTTAGGTTTTGGTTTTGCCTGATGGATGAGAATTGTACGAGTTGGTATATATTTCATGAAATTGGTGAGTTAACTCAGCGGGTCTTTAACCCTCAAGAAAAATAAAATATTCGCTCACTGAGTCATTCGAATTGTTATTTTCCTTTTGCCCCTTTTCAGGGTTACATTAGTAACATCCAATCAAAAACAATTGCCAGATAATTACTTTGATATGGTTAGTTTAATATAAAAATATATGGTCACGTATGAAATTGGCATATCAAGAGCTGGTTACAGAGTAAAGTTACTAAGTTTGAATCCCAACAACATTAGTATAATCTAAATTCTAAAATATCTTAATCATATCACATTCTCATTAGTCACGCTAATCTTTGCTATACATGTTTACCAGGTGTACTAAGAAGAGACAAAACTAAGAACAATGCAAGAGTTACAAACTTAATATCCAAATTTGTATTTAACTGAACATAGATTCTCCCTTTTGATAGACCTTTTCTATGTACAATCATACGTGGTTTGTAAAGGCCAATATGGGAGATAATGTCTCTTATTCCATTTAAAGTGTCAATAACTTTCTACCTCCGATTTTATTTATAAGAATAAAATGAAATATTTACTTTGGTTCTTTTTATAAGAGCTAATTTAGAGTTTGTGGTACATTAATTATTATTTTTTTTACCAAAAATGCCCTTATTTAATTTAGCTTTCTTACTTTTTCCACTCTCCTAAGCATTAAAAGATGCATATAAATTATGAAAAAGTGATTTAAGGGCAATTTTAGAAGTTCAATACTAATTGAGAACAAACTTAATGCACTTACCTACTTTAACTAAAATTTCTTAAATTGTATGAATTAATTTTTTGATTCTTATAAATATGACTAGAGGTATAGTACAACAAAATCTCCTTTTTAGGGCACAGGTTGCCCAAAGGCACACAACATTTGGTCGCCCTACAAGCACAAGTATCCTAGGCGACCAACGTTACGTTCAGTAGCGGTGGAACTACATGGAGACAAGGAAGGGCCACAACCTCCCAAAATTTAGAAATATCTTACATAATAAGTTACATATAAAAATTCTCTTATGAAATAAGTTTATAAATATACAACGGAGCAAAATGGACAATAAATGCTGACTGTCCTAGACTCCTAGTAGTACAGACGTCTTCCTCTCTCTCTTCAAGTGTTGGGTTCAACTTCAGCTCCACTCTTTTTTAAAGTAATACCTCCCATTGTTTCATTTTTAACCAAATCATGTATTTTTTTTTTTGAAACAAAGGTGTAGAAATATTAAAGTTTATTTTCCGTTTAACTCTTTAAATTTATTTGAGATCTACATTATTTTGAATATAGTTAATCTTTTTTTTTAAAAGGAATATAATTAATCTTGACAATTACTTTAACTTTTATATTATTAAAAAATTGTTATTTAAAGCTAAAGAATATATCAAGAATAAAAAATTTGAAAAAAATGAAAATCAAATTTTTTAATTTATTGATATAAATTATAATAAATTTTCAATGAGTATATGAATTAGTTTATTAATTTTTGCATGTATACATACGTGTCTATTGCTAATAAAAATATTTTGGCCCCAATTTTTCCTGGTTCCGCCACCGGTTATGTTGTAATTTGGTATAAAACGTGACCACTTCGCGTTTTGTAATTAATATTACTTGATTCTCTTTATTTAAGTTAACTATAGGGTCCATAAGAAAAATATACATAGTATTGGGGTGAAAATCCAAAATGTGCGGGGGAGCATGGCCTCAGTGGTCTACCCCAATCGTACTTCAATTCTTGTTTATGGCCACTCTTTCTGTGTTTTTAGTTTTGTTGATCATATGGTTAAGGTTAGCTTCTCTCATTTTCTCATTTGGTGCACCCTTTGGTGTGCATATATACATATATGTATATGAATGCTAATCTTTACCATACCATCATGTGTGAATACTCATCCTAACTATTGAAGGGATTGCTCATTCAAGATTGGTCCTCTTTCTATCTAGGAGACATATATGCATATCACCAACTCGTTTATTAAAATGATATATACAATTGGTATCTACATAACTATTCTACCAGAACCCCCAAAAAGAAAAGAAGCAAAATTTACAATGTATGCTTGTTGATCCTCATACAATTGATTTTGAAGATAAAATTAATTATAAGGAGAAACTTTCTTGACTAGCTTCTGATTGCTATAAATAATTCTAAGGAAAAATAAGTTGATCCAAATATGCTATTTATCTTCTTCATTCTTTTGTGAGAGGCTTATCACTTCTGGTCTCACTATCTAGGGCTTGGGGGAACACCCAAGTCATTTGATATTTTCTTGCATAACTACATCATAAGAAAGAAGTATACACATATCAGTCTCAGGTTTTCTGAAAAGGGGAGCAAAAAGAGATAGAGATGGTATATATATACCTGTCTATATACAGAAGCATCTCCATAAGACTTCCTTAGTTCTACTACATACAATGATGGGTCTATTTCAAAAACCTGTTAAATTTGATGTGAAGTTAGTTTCATAAAGTCAGAAGTTTATACATGCAGATTGCTGATATATAAGCTGTCAACATTAGAGCTTCTTTGGATACGGACCAAAAAGCATTTATCGGGACTTATCTACGAAAAAAAACTAGATAAGCTCTAAAAAGTGTTCTTTGGATTGCATCCAAACGGAATTAAAGTTTGCTTGAGTCTCAACATGCATTTACCTCTGCTGCCACTGAGAGGCTACCTAGACTTTTCTGTGCTTTGTTCTCTTGTATCACTTTCAACTGAAATTTGAAGTTGCAATGACAAATTTTAGCCAAATTAATACTTGAATTATTTGCATGTGTTGAACAGTTGAAACTTGAAAATACAAGATGCCTTAAACACTACCAATATTACTCACTGACCTTTCCGTTTTTCTTTTGGACTCCAAATCCCATTTCTGTTACAATTTCTTCGATCTTCTCGGTCAAATCTCTTGGTGAATAATTTGATGTAAATCTTATCTTCCTCTCAGAGACATCCTGGAACTCAAAGTGCATTATGAGTTAAATTAGGTGAACTTTACATTGAAAGTGGTAAATACTAAATAACATTAAAAGTTAAAGCACAAGAAACTAAGCTCAAAAAACAGTGAAACATATCTTGAATCATCCTCACCTCTTTCTCAAAAAAGCCAGATAGGTCTAGGCATGAAGACATCCCGATCAACTGAAACGCGTTGATAAGTGTTGGTGATTCTGGACTTTCCTGTTCTGAGCTAGGTGACTGTTACCAAGAAAATTGTTCTGGGTTAGTGGCAAAGAAAGAAAGGGAAAAATAAAAGTAAAAACTTGTCACTGATCATAGATGAAATAAAAAAGATAGCTTGAAGTTGAAAAGTATACCAATTCATGGATGGAAAAGGCTTCATCATCTACATGATCCTCTTCCTCATCTTCTTCTGGATTTACTGGAGTATACCCTTCCTTGAACCATTCATCATCTTTGATCATAGCCATAGTTATCCGCGTTTTAGGATTAGGATCAAGAATCCTCTTTATAATGCTTTGAGCACCAGGTGACAGCCATTTCGGTATCTGAACATCTCCTTTAAAAATCTATGATCCCTCAGGGGGAAAACATCAAATGATATATCTCAGAAAACTGATGTTTTACCACACAACATAGAAGCAGCAACATACAACAAATATTCACCTTTTGATAGAGAACTGCAAGATTTCTGTCATCAAAAGGAAGGTATCCTGTTAGAATCACATACAAGATAACACCACATGACCATATATCTGATGTTGCACCATCATAGCCCCTATTGGCAAGAATCTCAGGGGCAACATAGTTTGGACTTCCACATGTTGTATGCAGCAACCCATCTGCCTGGAATTTTCAAAAATGTAGGGTACGTTTGGGTAAACAACTTAATTAAGTACTTATAGCACATAAGCTCTGCGTTTATGCTATAAAAACACTTGCTCAAGAGTTTATACTATAAGATAAACTCTTCCAAATGCGCCTAGTCAATTGCTAAAATAATATGCTTTGACTTGTAATGTGCATGGTTCACAGAATATCTTACCCTACAATGCTGGGGCAGAGCACTGAGGTTAAAGTCGGTTATCTTTATGTCCCCTTTGGCATCCACAAGAACATTCTCTAGCTGCAACAAGATATCATTTTTGTTTAAAAAATGCAGGCCATGTTACCCTATAAAAATTGGTAACCATGGAGTTTAGATTCAACTTTCAAATACAGCCATACTATGACAAAAGTTGTTGAAAATATCAGAGAAAGAACCTTTAGATCCCTGTGGAAGACACCTCTATCGTGGCAGTAACTCACACCATCAATCAACTGCTGGAACATCTTTCTGCCATCACCTTCTTTTAGTTTTCCTTTTGACGCCTGTGAAGATAAGAAGCTCATTCATTTTCATAGCCAATAAAAGATAAGCATCAACTTATTTTTCTTTAGAATCAATTTTGGTACCCAACAGCTATTGAGGCTTTAAAATCAATTGTAGAAGAATTATGCATATATGATAACAAGCAAGTGCTACTTACGATTTTGTCAAATAACTCTCCCCCATTCACGTACTCAAGCACCATGTAAATTTTGGTTTTGCTAGCCAAGACCTGCATAATCACAGGTATGAATCACAATAATTAGAACATCAAGGTTTCAAGGTAATTTTATGATTAGAAGCCCCATAATTATTTATAAGAAAAAATTACAAAATGCAATTTTTAGAATTGTGTGTTCACCCCAAATCAAACACACTTAATATTGTAATTTTCATTTAAAGGTTGATGCTAGTTATACAATGAAAGGTGTTGATACATATTTTTACTATCATAAGCTCGTGATGTAATAATATGATGAACATCATTTTTCTTTAAATGAGGTCTTATTTCTTGTTTCACTGATGAAATTGTGTTAATGTCAATTAAAAACCACGCTCATGTAAGATTGTAAATGTCATATCCATATATTTTTTAATTGACATGACACAATCTATTATTTAAGGACCTAGGATCTCCGTCGTGAATACACTTAGAGTGGGGTCATCTGATTTTTTTTTGGGGGTATGGACCATCTGAATTGTAAGCATAAATAATTTAGGGCCTCCAAACAATTTGGGTCCTCCAAACATTAAATAGAGTCATGGTGATCCATTCATTGATACTCAAGCTTTTATCATACGTTCGACCAAAAACCAAATGCTTTTATTGTACGTTGACAAAAATAAAACTTTTATTATCCTTATGAAACTCAATTTTCATATAGTCTTTACAATTTAGTTTTAATTTAGTCACCGCCCTAGTTGCTATAACACAGTCAGCTGGACTTGTGATAAGCGTGAAAACCAAATTACTAAATAAATATAACACTATATAAGAAATTTAACCTTATACTTGACTCTTATTTCATGTTTAATTTTTTTTAGAAGGTATTATGATAGCAGCAAAAGTAGGTGGACAAATTAGAAAATGATTTATAGAAATAGTCTAATAAATTAAAAACACTTTTATGAAAACAACTAAAAATGAAAATCTATTAAAACCTTTAGGATACGTAACCTCGCCGCCACATGATCTATACTTTTACTCACACGTGGAACCCACCAACCTATAATTAATAATTATGAAAGCTTCGAGTGGGACTAGGTAGTTTTTTACTTGCCAAAAACTCTGGTCCAGCTATGATGTTCAATAACAGAGAGGATAAGTTACATGAGGTCAACATTGCACAAGGAAAATATACATTTCAATTATTGAATTTAGATCGAAAAGGATTGCATTAATTCGTTTAGGCTTGAAAGCTGTGAATAGATTTTCCTAAATAAATTATTCTCCATCTCCGCACATACTGCACGTGAATCAAACATTGGATTACATGTTTAAGGAATCAAGCTATTTATCAATCGTGTTGGACCTAGCTGATAAAAGAATATGCACTAGTAAAATTTAAAATTGTAAGCATAAAGTGGAAAGGTGTATTGCAAGGTTCAAAATCATTGAAACCAAGAATTGATTCCTAACGTGCTTTGATGGATTATATAACTTGCTTGAGAATTTAGCATCAGCACTAGTTTGATTTTAATCATCGTCCCTTTCAAAACGGCATGTCGTTACGGTTCCACAAAGCAACAAGCATCAACCAAAAAAAAAGTGTTTGGGGTCCAAATCCAATAATTGGCATGCTGTATGGTAAGGTAACTCTAGAATCAGAAAATGGGTTTAAACGTGTACTTCATGCATTCTCTGACTTGGTTAAGGACCAAGACAAATAGAGAAGGTGAATTCAGCAATGTGGGACACACAGAACGTGCCCCCATGAAAATAATGGGAATGGGAGAGTAGTCTCGACGTAGAAGAAGCAATAATTGTGGGGAACTGTGGACCTAGCTGTTGGGGGATTAGGCTTCTCTCCATGAGTGTGTGAATGAGACTTAAAAGAAATATGAAATGTGTGTTACAAAATTTTGTAGAAGGGGAAGTGTTTCAATATTAAAAATGAATCCGAATCCAAATCCAAACATAGCATAAACAGAAATTCATTGTGTGTTTAATCAATTTCATGGTAAAATGATCTCAATTAGATGAAACAGACAAAACCTTTCTAAAACTGTGACTAATATATAGACTGTTATATTTCTATTTTTTAGCCTAATATATCAATAAATAACTGGCCATCATGACACTAATTCCACATATTTTGAGAGCACAAATGTTTATCCCGGCTCCAGTTTTTTAATTTTATTTTAAATTTGTTTAAGATTGCGGATAGGATCATATGATGTTACCTCGTATAATCTAACCACGTTTGGATGCTTCAAGAGCTTCAAGGTGGATATTTCCCTCTTTATCTGCAATTTCCACCGCCATCAGAAAGATTAAGCTAAGTGAGTTTTGCTATGAAGATTGAAAGCAGTAAAAACTAATAGCATTTGGGTTTGGTTAAGAACCAAACTTTGTGCCACAAAGCTAAGAAATTGAAAACTAAACCCAATCTTAGGAGGACCACACCAGAGGTTTTGAGAATCTGATTCATATGCTGCTCATTTAACTCTACCAATGAGCACAAAACAACCAAATTGGAAAAGCTTTCAATTTTGCAAAGTCACACTCCAAACACAGAAAAAGAGAGATCCCTAAAACAAAGACAGCATTAATGGGTTTGACAAAATTGAAGAAACCATTACCTGATCAGCGTTACTGTGGCCAATGATCTTGTTCTTTTCAAGGATCTTAGCAGCAAAAAGCTGTCCAGAATCCGTGTTCTTGGCCAATTTCACTTTTCCAAAATTGCCTTCTCCAAGAGTCTTACCCAACTCATATTTCCCAAGTCGCATTCCCTCCTTCTTCTTCTTCTTCCCTGCTAGGTTTATAATCACCATTCCAAAACAAAAACCCTTTTGCTTAATTCCTCTGTTTTTTCTCTCCCTCTCTCTCTGTCACTGCAAAAAGGGCTCAACCAAAACAAAACAGTGAAACACCCTTTGGCGAAAATCAATCAAAATAGGACCACCCAAGAGAAAACAAAACCGAAGTTTGTATCTTTTCTGCAATTGGAATCGTTGTGGGTTTCTGGGTTGTGTGATGGTTGCTTTGCTTGGTCAGTTATGTAAAATATGTGTTGGAACTTGTGAGTTAATAGGGTGTACGTAACGTGTGTAGCCAGGTGAAACGGTTTGAAAAGGCAACGGAAAACGATTCTCCTATATTAAGGAAGATGATAGAAAATGAGTGTGGAAAATTGAAAAATAATTGAGATAATAGGAAGGAACAAAGGTTTACTCGGATTAGAAACGGATCAACGTTGAAAAAAACAACTCAATCCCGCAACCTCTGCACAAAGACGAGAAGGGAAATTCCTTTGGTTGTATCTGATATCTGTTTTTTTGAACTAGTCGCCTATAAATACTTGAAAACCTATTTCATCACCGAATAAATCTTTTTTTTTTTTTCAAGTCGAGTCACGATGGGTCTAACTCTCGGAGGGCGGGTGAGATAGTGCTTAAGTCAGACATGTACTACTTAAACCAGTTGTCTGTTGATACCGAATAAATCATTTAATGAGTTTGCTTGCGACCGCTTAAAAGATAAGTGAATTTACCTTTAAAAAATTGATTTTAATTTAAGTGATTCTTTATAAGTGAAAATTCATGTATGTTTGTTTACAAATGTCATAAGTGATTTCACTTTAATTTAAAAGTGATTTTAACTTTTTGAATATAAAACTATAAAAGTGTTTTTCATATAAAATTATATTAAAGAATAAAAAAATATTTTTCATATTATTTTAAGAATTATTTAAGGATAAAATTGTAAATTTGATTCAAAGTTTTTCCATGAAAATTGAATTGAACTTCTCTCTTACCATTCCTTAACCATAATTGATTATTTCAAAGCGACTTAAAATAGCTGATTATTTTTTTCAAAATCACACACAAACAAATAAAAATATACAAGTTATGTGAAAATAAGTTATTATTCAACAAAAAATAAGCAAAAAGAAACGGTCTCAGTATTTTGTTTTGTTTTATTGAATAATTGCAACCAAATTGCAATAATTAAATATATAAATAGACTATTCATAATGATATTTTTAATTGGTCCAACAAGGATTCCCTACACGTAACCGCATGACACGCTCACGTTTCAGCTCTGGAAGATCATGCTGTTTACTTGTGTTGTAGTTGAAGTCTGAGTACAATCAAGTTTGCTAGAATCAATTTGTTTTTATGAATCATATTACAAAATCAATTTAAAAAAGTTGACGGCATTATTAGATTATATAATAATAAAAGAAAGATATTTTTTAAGATGAAATGATCTCTTTTTTAAAGTAAGATAAAATGATTAAGATGAACATGACATAAAAAAGTTTTTTTAAGAGTAGTAATGGAAGAAATAATTATACCTAAGTTTGATACTCAAAAGAGAAATTTGAAACTAAAAAGGAAAGGCCTAACTACTTCCACTGTTTGGCCCAAAATGTATTTTTCTGCTAACTGAATATTTCACCTAACAATCAACTTTTCTCAAACCTCCAAAATATAATTTTTGTCAACGAAAATCATAAAACGAACAATTTGATGCTGGCATGGCATCAAGAGCTTTGGCGAATTATATTGGATTTGGTTTTGAAAAAAAAAATGTAAGTTAATAATTTCAGTTTCTTAATTTTGTAATTTATTTGATGCGGATTTAAAAGAAAACTAGAATAAGATGAGGATTAAGCCTTGAACTAAGATAAGATAAGGAATAGAAATTGAGTTGAAGAACAAAGGATTGGGACATTTATTCAATTTGAAATTATGATAAAGAGATTATGCTTAGCTATTAAAGTTTAATTTGCCTGATTTAACCTCACTTTTTGCATAATAAGTGATGTATCCTAACAAATTCAATTATAGGGATCAAAATTTAAATATATTAAAAGTAAGGGTTAGAATAAAAAAATATAATATAGTATTCTGAATTTGAATTAAAAATTAATAATTAGAATTTAAAAATAAAAAATTTAATTTAGATCATTTTATTATACAATTATATAAATTTACAGAAAGTGAAAATTATTTCTAAGAGAAATTGGGGGAAGAGTTTGTCATTCTCCAAAATAAGCTCTCAATTTAATAATATACATCTACATACTAATTTGGTGAGGGATTTGTTAAGTTGCTTAAGTTTTTTTAGTTATAAAAATTTAGGATGAGAGAATGGTGCCCCAGTCCAAGACAGGTTGCATGGCTCAAATAACACTTAAAAAAATATACATTTATCTCACTTCAATAAGACTAATGAGGAATCAAACCTGCGATCTGTCAGGTAGTACACACTTAACTTGCTTAACTTATTTTTTTCCTATGAAACAAGTTGCTTAAGTTACATCATACATTCGAGTCCCCACTTATTTGCTTGGGCCTTTCGAATTTCGATGGGATACCATCATTTGGACGAAAAAACAATGCTTATAGCATATTTTTATAACACGCTCTTTTTTTAGAATCAAACTCATATAAGACTTTAAGTTAAAAAAGAAACCTCATGATTTATTAATTAAAGAGGCATTGTATTTTTTTTTAAAACAAAGAGGCATTGTAACTCCATCGAGCCAGATGAGTTGTTAAACATGGAGCTGCCGATTAAATTTTTTGCTCAAATAGTTGGCTTGATTTACTAGCCCTAGGAATTTAGAGCTTTGTTTAGTCTAGTAGATAAGTTACATCTCTTAAAGAGTGAAATTATAAAATCAAACTTTAAAAAAGTCATTTATTCATGTAGACTGTCACCGTATTTCAAACATGTAAATACAAAAAAAGAAGTATATTACTTGTATTAATATTAGTGTACATTTTTTGTTCTTAATGTTTTATGTAATTCCACTGTAATATCACTCTTTGAGATTTTAAGCTCACTAACATTTTAAACTCATAGTCGGCTATGGTAATACTAATCTCTCGTCCCACGATTATTGTACTATTGCGGAGCTTGGTCATGAAGGTTTGGTTCTCCTTAAATAAAAATTCAGATTTTGGAATATTGTAAATGAAAACGAAAACTAAAACTATGGCCCATTAAATAAATTCACTTGGTTAGACTTATTAATCATTGTTTAATGTAGCTTCCATATATCGAGAGTGCGGAGGACCCTACAAAAAGTCTAAACCTTTTTTATTTTTTTTTGAAACAACAAAAAGTCTAAACCTTAAGTCAAATGCAAATGTGAAATTTCATTTTAAATTTAAACTATTAATTAAAATATGACAATTCTATATCTTACTTATATTTAAACATTGTGATAAATTTTACTTGGGAATTTGGTTTATATCTCAAAAGTCAGTTTCGGGTAAGGATTATAAATTCTTATTTGATAATATTTTTAGTTAATGAAGAATCTTAACATACCTCTTCACACCTGGGCTTGACTTACATATAGAGCATGGAGATTGTAATTTTTTTTAAGATAGAGGGGCTAAGCCCCAAAACCAAACAACTGCATGTTCCGGGAAGACCTCCTCAACAACATCAAGCTTAAGTGCATGTTTGAAAATGGGGGGCTGTATCTACGTTTGCAGAAGTAAGAAATAATTGTTTTTGGATTGTTAGATCCACGTTTGGCCTCTCCAAACGTGAATCCAAACACACTATAAGTAGTTTATGACACGCCCCAAGCGAAGAGCGAAGAGAATGATCATGCAACGGAAAACTCAAGGAAGTATTAGTTAACCAATACACAATTGAGTTTTCCTCCCTAGGGACAAAGGAGAAACTAATACCCCCATGAAGGCCACAATCATGGCAAATATGAGAAATCATGTCCACATACTGGTGGGAAGGATTTGCTTCTGTCAAGACAAGTTGAATAGCATCCGTACAGTCGCTCTCGATAATTGCTTGGGTAAAATTCAAGTCAAGCAAAGACTCCACCGCTGAGTGGATGGCCCAAAGCTCCCTCAAAAGAGGGTTAGTTTTTCCTAAATCCTAACAAAACCTATATCTAGTTTCATGTGCTATCCTGCAAAACCCCTTCGCACCTCACTGAGTTATTTTCCTTTACTATGCCGTCAACATTGAACTTCACTTGCTCCCCAATTAGCGTAATCCACGATTGTTGCCATGAACACTAAGGCGTTGCCTTTGTTGTAAAAAATGCAGCAATACTCCTCACTAAAACATCACCGAATCTCTTCCTATCTAACTCTTGGTATTATTCTTTAAGATATCATATCTATCATTTATTTCTCGATCTGCCATTCTTCCTCCACCACCGCTCTACTTCAATCTCCGCCGCCAAGTAACAATTACCTCCACTGCCGTCGCTACCATTAGGTAACACCAACCTCCACCACTTGACCTCTCCATCAGCATTTTGCCGCTAGCACCTACTATTATAAATTAAAAGGTGACAAATAGCTTTTAAATTTAAAGTAGCTTTTAAGCATAAAAATAAAAGATAACAAACAACTGGTACTTCTTTTAAAAATCTTATTTTAAACTTTAACTTAAAAATAATTTAAAAAAAACAAGTTAGGTCAGTGAAAAAATACATAGGAGGACATTTTTTAGGTTTCTAATTAAGGAATTACAAAGAAACAATACCTAATAAAATATAAGCAAAATCAAATATGAACTGATTGCGTTATGGAAATAAATATGAAATAAGAGCATTGCTATTTGATACGAATGGCAATTTGAAGAAAAGTAAGAATAAACACGTGGCATCTAAGCATTGGTTATTTGTGGACAATAAAGTGTTTAAGCATTAAAATTTCAATTGCCTGAAAACAAGGAGATCATGTGCTGTGCAATTATTACATTTCATCTCGTAATAAACAGCATTTTTCATGAAATAAATAGATATGACTAGTGGTATGATATTTTATTATTGTTGTTTCAAACTATTCTAATAAAAACTTGAATTTAACACATTATATATGTAAGTTTGTAATATAAAATCAACGAACTATTTCTCATCAATGAACTATTTCTCATCTTAGAAACACTATACAAAATCAACGATGTGTCTTTATCTACCATCTTTAACTTTTTTACGTTACATGATAATTGGTTCTTAACAATCTTTGTTCAATTAAATATGTTTTTACTCAAACAATTACTAAAATTTAATCTTCAATTACTCAAATATATTTTTCATAAATAAATATAAGTTGTACGATAGCTTTATAAATATAAAAAATTAATATATAATCATAGGTGATATGGTAAATTATAAATAAGATTATATATGCACTTATATATTCAAAATAAAATTCAGATGCAATCCAATTGATAATTTTTCCATTTTTATTTTATTTTTTCGTAATAAATCAGTCCAATCAAATAAAAATGAAAATATGAAAAATGAAAACTGGTTGTATCAAATTTCAAATTTAATTTTAAAATGGACCAAATTCAATCAAAACCTAACAGTCTAACACACACACACTTGTATATTTACTATTTATATATTATATAACTATTAGACAACTTTGAGTTATTTATGTAAAATATATTTAAGTAAAGATATTTTTGGATGACTATTTACATCTTACTTTTTGCGTATTTTTTAAATTTTAGTTTAACTATATAAAATATATTTGAATATTCATATAAAATTCATTTATATATATTGTCGGCATATACTAAACTTTTTGTAATTTGGTAAATCAACTTTATTCTAAGATTACGCAATATAGTCGAACTCTAAATTACGTTTATACTTCATATAAAAGGTCAAATATGATTTTTGATACGGGGTTCGAATCTCAACTCTTGTGAATGGAAAAAACTCATTGGCCAGCTTCCTACCACTTCATGCGTTGACCGTGGGATGAAAGAATCGACTGTGGAAATACCTTAGTCAAGAAAAAAAAAATGATTTTTCATCAATCTAACAATGCAAGTCATAGATACCTGACACATGCTTCTCCTAATTTCATGTGGAGCATCGAGGACGCAACCACCCACAAAAAGCTAATCTTGTCATTGGATCAAACCGTGAAACAATTAATGGAGACAATATCCAACTTGCACCCTCATTATTTAAATATCACAGATTTTTTTAGACCTTGAAAATGTATGGTTCACAACAGTGCCCCATAGTCATATATTTCTTTAACCACATACAAGATAATTCTGTTTGAGTTAAGAACATAAATTCACATTAAGGTTGTGATATTTCTCACAATGGAGATCTTTTAACTGTAACAATTAAACATGCATCGCTTGAATCAATAGCCCGTTTACGTGCATTAATTTAAGTAGTACTGACATGTGGTGCAACTGTGCATACCACTCACCACCATCACAGAGCTTTCTCCTTTACCGCTTATGGCTTGTGGACCTCTCCTTTGATCGTTGAGCTTACAAACAAACGTGAAGTTCACAAGGTTTGTTTGGTAGTTGAAGGCAAAGCTTGCTTTGGTGCCCTTATACTAGTAGTTGGTGATAAAAGTGTTTCTATTTCGTCAACCAAAAAACAATGTTTCGCTTTTCAAACTCTCTGCTCATTTGGGAAAAGAGAAAACTCATCCATCCATGCATCATCGGTGGTCACAATTTGTTATCTTGTGAACACCCATGACTTTTTCTAGCCACAACCACAAATAAAATAGGTATACTTGCCTCGTATATCTAGACACAATGAAGAAAACAAGGTCAATGCTACTCTGCTAATTCCCTTTCAATAATTTCTACTTCCCCTTCAATAATTAAAGTCTGCCAAGAAGTCTAGTTGGGTTATTTAAACATTCTATAGTGGAGTGTTTTAATCTTTTCGCTGTGTTTGTGAAGTACTTTTTGAGAAAAATCTACTCATTTAATGTGATTCAATAATTTCGAACAACATTAATCTCATAACTGCCGCTCGGGAATATCTTAATGCGAAGAAAAAAAAATCGTCTCTAACCATGCATGTGCCATGTCGTAAATGGAAATTATTTGTTTAAGTGTGTTCATATATTTCATTTCCATATTGGTGAAGTTATTTTATTGAATTTGAGTATAAGGAAACGAAATATTTTAGTTTAGCTTAATTTTATTTTTCATCATTGATCTATCATGATTGTGCGATTTGTGTATCTGATTTTCAAAACAAGTGAGTTGGGTCCCTGATGTTTTTTCCATCAACAGTAGTTTTGACCCTTCTATCAGTGTTCCATCCAAATTGTGATGGAGGCAAGTAATGTAGATTGTTATAATATAATCATTTATATGTCATTTACCTATAAGCTTAAGTTTTTAGATATATAATTGGTTGTTTGACACAGTATTAGAGCCTCTATGACCAAGCGGGTAAGAGTTCGATCATTGAACGCCTCAGTTTTCTAATAAAAAGTTGAATTTCTGCATATAGGTAGGTGGCCCAAGTGAGCTCTTGCGTGAGCGGAATGTTAAAAATATAACCATTAATGTGTCATTTACTTAATAATTTAAACTTTTGGAATAATTGGTTTCACAACATAGACCTTATTTAATGATGTGGAACTTGAACACGACATCCAGATAGATAATTAAAAGATAATTAATAATTATTTTACAAATAACAAAACATAACCCCAAAAGAAAAAAATCCCAAACTTACTCCTCCTCCTCATCATCATTAGAGCTGTCAATACGGGCCAGCCCAGCCCATATGGGCTGGTCCGTCACGGGTTGGGTTCAAAACGGGTTGGGTTGGAGCAACCCGTTTCTAAACAAGTCAGGAATTAATCAACCCAACCTGGCTCACGGGCTGGCTCGCGGGTTGGCGGGCTGGCCCATTTTGGCAGTAGGAAAATAAAAAAATCTAAAAATTAGGAAATTCAATTAAAAAATGATGAAAAAGTAAAAAAAATCATATAAAATAAATACCAAACTTACTAATTCAAGATCATAACAAAATAACAATGTTGCACCACACACTTTGTGCATATCTAAATTCAAGTTCAAACTCCAAGTCATTCTTGAATATCAATACAAACACAACCCAAGATGGAAGAAAATAACTCCCTTATCTTTGCAGACTCACTTCATTTTTCACGTGACACTTAGACTTAGTGGCCTAACCCAAAATTTAAGAGAATCAGGCAAAAAAATGTTTTTATTTTATTTTATTGCCCAACCCGCGGGCTGTCCCGTTTGACTCGCGGGCTGGCCCGCTTAACCCGCGGGTTAAACGAGCCGGGTTGCTCTAACCCGTATTCTAAATGGGTTGTGATTTCATCAACCCAACCCGCCTACGGGCCGGGTTGGGCCGGGCCAGCCCGCGGGTTGGAACCCATATTGACAGCTCTAATCATCATCATCATTACCATCTTCTTCGCTAGCTATCACCACCATCTCTCACCACCGCACCACCACCACTATTGCCTAGCTTCTCAAGCACACTACTCCTCCTTCTCTTGCTCCTCCTCGATTTTGTGACAGAATATAAAGACGAATATTTTTTGTCACTAGTTTTTAAATTTACAACAGCGCTGTAAAAAGGTCACTAAATCATGTTTTTCCAATAGTGGTCCTAGTTTCACGCTTCCACCTAAAATAAGTATGATCAAACCCCACATTCCGAGTATATAAATGCCTTGAAAATACGTTGTAATAGTTATTCTTATTATTAATAAGGAAAACTTTAGAATGTTGTTTTATGAGAGGGGGTTAAGATGCCCCATGAGCAGCTACGAATAAGATCATAAGAAAGTGTCATGTCATAGTAAGATAGTGCCATGTCATCTAAACTTATAAGATACATGATTTGGTTCTTCAACTATTTATAAAAATCTTTTTTTTTTCTTCAGAAAATGTTTATTTTCTAATTTTCAAATTGATTTTTAATTTAATTGAAATTAACTATTAACATTTTGATTTGGGCAAAATAATCTAATTCCTTTTTTCCTCCTCCCTGCATCATGCTCCATCGTTAAAATATATTTATGTTTTCTAAATTATAAAATAAATAAACAATATAAATAATGTTGGGTATAAAATGAAAATTACAAAAGTTCAAAGGACTACAATTAGTAATTGACAAGACTTAAGTTTGACTAGTCAAACACATGACATGTCACATGACATGGCAATAACAGTACACTAAACAGCATTCTATTAGCTAAGAGAGGGGGCATGCCTGCTGTTTAAATCACACCATGTATTTTTAATCTTTCATATTAATAAATTATTCTATTTCCTTTAGGCTCAAAGCTTCTTCCATATCGGCTGTTCGACTTGCTCCGATCCGTTGGCCCAAATATTTTGCAGCCGTTAACATAACCGACATTGTGGTGCCAACATATATATAATTATATGTGAAATACAAGATGAATAAAAAAATTCAATGCTGAAGATGGTAATGACTTTGCTTATCCTATAACTTAGCGGAGGAATGGAAATTTGGCCACGTGCATTAGGTTTCCCCGTGCATCATTGCTGACATATCTACTCTAATAGCATCTCCAGTCGGTGGTAGAATCTTATTTTGGCGTTTTAAACACTTCTGGTAGGTTCATATTGCCACATGTGATTTAAGACATCCATAAGATCCCACTGCACATTTCGCTCAAGTGGTTGGGATCTTATTTTACTTTTAGTTAGACCCACAATACACAATATATTTATATTATTTATTTCCACCTAATATTAAATTAAATTAAACTAATAATTCTATACAAACATAATTAATAATTAAAAAAGATATAATATAATTAAATATCAATTAGATAGAAAATACATAATTAATGTTCAACATGATATTATTTAATTGAAAATGAAAGAAAATACATATTATTGAAAAGTAAATGACAATACATTTTAAATAAAATACATAATATTTCTTAATAATTAATTTTCATCATTCTCATTCCCACTTTAAAATACATGATTGTTGATTGTATGAGAGAGAAACAATATTATTTTACTTAATATTCCACTTTAAAAGAGAAACCAACCAAGACACCAAAATAAGATCTCAAACCATGTCACTCTTCTCCGGTGGGTGAGATTTTATAAAATCCACATCTTATTTTAGGATCTCACTTTTAAGTCCTCATTGGAGATGCTCTAATAGCGTGCACGTCCTAACCCTAATTACCAGGGTTCGCTCCATGATCAGTTCAATACTTTTTTTATATTTCAGGATGATTTGCAGTGATATAATACAAAAAAAGACACACTAAATAAAGTTAAAAATTATAAAAAAAGGTTGAAGGGTTCGTGCATATTTACATCTCTAACAAGGTGTAGGAAGAATAACATGTGAATGGGACGCTAAGAGATATAATGTGCGATATAATAACAAATAAAAGATAGTTAAAAGGAATGAGGCGTAAAAATGTTAAGAGATAAATAAAATGTGAAAATAACACGAGCAATGACAGCATAGTTATACACTCCATAGACAATCTTCACCTTAAGGAGATCTCAGATTCTATTTTATTTCATATTTGATTTCTAAAGAATTATTTTTCCTTTTGGGTTGATGTAATATTGAGTAGTCTAATCTACACGAAGAAAATAAATAACATCATTAATTAAATTATTTTGATTTATTAACATTTCTTCATCATTATTGAATTTCATAGTCAGATAAACGCAATAATCATCATTGCAGAGATTAATCAATTAAAGTTCTGTCAAAGATTTTACATCGACCCAATTGTTAGCGTATGAAAAAACTGATAAAAAATTTGCATGCAATCCATGCATCCTTTTAAAAATAGAAAAAAAGGTGAAGAAGAATTTGAAGAAAGTGATCGTGTCATTAACCTGATCAACGTTGACTCCTGACACAGAACCAATGAGATATGATGATGGTAATATCGAGGACAAGGCGGTGATAGAATAAATGAATAATAATGCCAATTTAGGTACGAGTATACTAGTTGTAGTTTGTAAATCACGGTTGGAAGTGGTCTCTTTTTTATGTTTTGGCTGTATTTTAAAAAATTATTCTTTTGTTCTTTTTACGGGTAAATGTTAGTTGTTATTAATAAATCTTTTAAGGGAGAAGAATGGGAATTCACTCTATTTGTATTAGTTATATCAGCATACCACGTACACGTTCCAAATCAAAAG
Source organism: Acmispon strigosus (assembly GCA_030819835.1). Lineage (NCBI taxonomy): Eukaryota > Viridiplantae > Streptophyta > Magnoliopsida > Fabales > Fabaceae > Acmispon > Acmispon strigosus. Next base: position 89,267,754 of record JAUAMA010000001.1, read on the forward strand.
ACTCCGGTCAGTGAATACATTCAAATTGTACTTGAAAATGCTTTAGGATAAACCTCATTTTGTTTTCTTGGGAACTTGTGGAGTAGTTTTTAGTTGAAAGTTTAGTCTATTGAAATTTGAAAACGCATATTATGAAACCTCTTAACACGTGAAAGGAACATTAAACCTTCGTTGGGATTCAATTGCGTTCAATTAAAAAATAAACATACACTCAGTATCTTTTGAAAAAAAAACATGCACTTCGAATCCAAAAGTAAAAATATGAGGAATAAAAAGTAATAGTTTTAAATTATAGGTTTAATAGCACTTTTGGTTCCATACCTTTCACAATTTTGCATTTCTGGTACCTCTTGAAATTATTAGCCTACAACGTCCCTCACTTTTACAAGAAGTTTCACTTTTGGTTTTCCATTGAACTTCCGTCAGAAACTTAACGTTAGAAGCTTATGTATCTTTCCCTTATAATCAGCCATTCAACTCATCTGACTATGTGAAAATTGTGTTCTGTATGCCTTCAAGGAACCTACACTGTGGCTTCAACGACACTGAGAGTTAAGTCAACACTGTTGACACCATGGAAAAAAAGGAATCTGCAGATCTAACAAGTGGCAGTACAAAACCGAGGGGAAGAGGAGGATAATGGTGGCAGATGCAGATATGGTCACGATTGAGGCACGACGGCGACGGCACGACAAGGCTTCCTCCAAATCAGAGCATACCAAAGGTCTCCCCTTTCAACCTAGATCTCCACCAGAGAAAGACGATGGAGATCATAGCCTAAGGTTTGGGTTGCATATGTGCTCACGAGAATGAAGATGACAACAACAAGGTGGAGGTTGCATAGTATCAACACTAGATATGCGATACAACTCACAATGGTTGGTGGCGGTGGCGGTGGCTGGGGCGGCCAAGGTGGAGGCAATGGCAAAGAGGGCGAAGAAAGTGGTGGCTAAAGAGAAATAAAGGGAAAACCAAAACAAAAACAAGAGGAAAAACCACTTATAAATTATTTAGGTAACAAATCCACCAAGGAGTACCACTTCTATATTGTGGAAAGAAAATACCTACCAAGCAGGAAAGAGAACCTCCGATTCTTAGAGGAGGAGAAAGCCCCCAAAGGGGAGGAGCCCCCAACAGGTGAAATGACGTTGTGTTTCTTACCTTAGCAAAGCAATTTCCATTTATCTACATATAAAAGTAGATAAATGAAAAATATAGTTTTAAAAATATTTAATTAACTTATTTTTAAAATTTAAATTCTAAAATAAGAGTTCTCCTATATTTTGTAAAGAGAATTAGATCCGTGAACATATAATCATTACTATCATTAACTATGGAGATTAATTTAATCAATTACTTGAATGTTGTGTACAAAAATTTAAATCTCGTGCAATGCACAAATATTTTAATTTTTGAGAAATATTATTAAAATGTAAAAGAGTTTAACATTTAATTTGATAGAATTGAATTGAATGATCACTTATAAGCACCCAATTTGTTTAATATTAATTAATGGAAGAAATTTAAATATTAAATTAAATAATTATTGTAATGTCTAAAATAATTGGTAGATAGCTGAATTGCTTAAGCATTTAGTCCAGAGTTTGATCCCTAGACGGTGTATATATAGAATGATTTATCATTTTGTTAAGAGAGATACCTTGGAATTGGGTGTTTCGTTTGGCGCCACCCCAATTGCGGGTGGCGCCACCCCTCCCTCTAACAAATTACTAAATTACCCCTATAAAATAAAATAAACCCCCCAATATCCTTCTTCTTCCCATACCCCTTCACCACCCCTTTACCACTTCTCTCCCATACCCCTTCACCACCCCCTTCACCTTGTCACCACCACCATCACCTTGCCAACCCCATCACTCTCATCTTCTCACCACCATCTCAACACCCCAAAAATGTCAAAACTACAAATACCCCACCTCCATACCCTTAAATTCATTACCATCACCATTTCCTCCCCCTACCACTTCAATCTCTGTTAACTTTCATGTGGACGCAAATATCACAAAGTGAGGTTCCTACTAAACGCGATTCTCTCGCATGAAAACTTAATTTTTTTTCTTCCCTGGTTATTTTTCGCATCTAGACATGCGATTTTTTCTTAAAATTCGCATGTAAAGGTGCGATTTTGACATGCGAGAAAATATATTATTTTTTTTTACATTTTTTGTCAATTTCGCATCTAGGGATGCGATTCTGACCCCATAATCGCATGCATCTGTGCGATTTTAAATTTTTTCAAAGTGTATCGCACCTACAAGTAACTTAATTTACCTCCAAATCGCACTTATGGGTGGGAAATAATATTTTAATTTTTTTTTATAATATTTCTGGCAATGAAAAAGGAATTTCTAACAGTCTCAGATGGCGACGGACTGAACTACAAAGTTGAAGAGAAAAAAAAAGTAATTGGACGCTTATTGCTGCGCCATAAGCCCGGTGTCCCAAAGCCAAATTCCATTGTTTGCTATTTTTTTTGAATTTTCGAAAATTTTTTATTTCACCATAAATTTCTAAACATTTCAACTAGACCAGCCGTGGTGGTCCCATAATTTTTAAAAATTATTTGGTGTTTTTTTTTAATTTTTTTAGATCTTTTCTCAGTTTTTTTTAACATGAAATCGCACCCTGAGGTGCGAAATTGTCTCAAAATCGCACGTAAAGGTGCGACCCAAGTAATGTGCGTTAAAAAACAAATCTAACATAAATTCGCACCTTGAAGTGCGAATTTGAGACATATTTCGCACCTTGAAGTGCGAATAATAACCAGAACGCGTCGAAAACTCCGAAATCCATTTTTTCTTTCACTTATGTTAACCCACTTTAAGTTATGACTTGTCCCTTTCGTCCATTACATTATCCGGGTAGAACGAAAATGTATGGGGGGAGAGAAATGGTGAGGGTGATGAGTTGAAGGGGGTGGGGGTAAAATTTGAAAAAAAAACCATTTTTGTAAAAAAAAAAAAAATGGTAGAACTGTTTTTTTTTTTTGAAAAAGGGTAATTTTGGAAATTTGAAAAAAAGGGGTGGCGCCACCCGCAATTGGGGTGGCGCCAAACGAAACACCCCTTGGAATTTTCTTTTTAAATAAATATTTAAAATTATAATTAATACTAATAATTTGGACCGTTTAAATACACTTGAATATTGATTGAAAATGGAATATTTAGCGATATGGTTTTATCGAATATCTATTTATATATAGATGTAATTGATATTAATTTATCTAATATGAAAGCTTATGCGAGGGTGTACAGTACTCGACCGTATCCTTTAACCCATCCTTACCCAAGTCCATCAAACTCATATTCCACCAGGGTTTTATCGAATCTAGGAACGAGTTTGGATTTAAAAACTGAACCCGAAAAATATTTAGGGTCGGTTGATGAGAGACGAGCACAACCAATCGCAACACTTACCCACTAGCTTGAAGCTTCAAAGCATTGCTTTTTGGAACTGTGCAAGGAGGATTACAATACCCTAAATTAACATCACACGCAGACAATTTCATGTAATAGTAACTACAAGCGTTAGAATAGATTAGAACAATATATCATGTAATATTTAATACAAATGATCTAATAACCGTGTAATTTCTTTTATAATTGATAAATAAGATTAAAGATTAATTTTTTACAAAATGAAAAATATTTATAATTTTTTGGTGAGAATTAAAATTAAAATTTAATTTGTTTTTCAGATCAACCGGACCCATCCTTTTGTGATCCATCCTTTCTAAACTCATACCTCATCGGATTTCTTCAGATATAGAGACATGTTCAGGTTTGAAAACTGACTCAATCAATATTTCAGGTCGGGTAAAAAACAAATTCACACCATCCTAATTCTTTCCACCGCTAGTTTATACCACATGCGCTTCAAGAGAAAACATTGATGCTGCTGCTTCTTCATGAAATTAAAATTTAATATATAGAGAATATATTATACATTTTAAAAAAATTACACGCGATCCATGAAATTAAAATTTAATACTATATAGAGAACATATTATAAATTTTTAAAAAATTACACGCGATCCTTGCATCCTTTTAAAATGATATTAGAATTAGAAGAAACTGAGGTGTCCATAAGCCATAAAGTATAATCAATTACGTTGACGATGATACATAGTGGTGATAGCATGATCCAATTAAATTTTAATCATGTTTTTTTATTTCTTTTTACAAATTGTAATCAACCAATTATTTTATATGGGAAAAAGTTTTTATTCATTTTTCTTTTATCAATTTATCATAAACACTTGTGTACATTTTATGATCAATTACACTTTTTTTTGACGTTATGATCAATTATACTTAGTCTTGTACATTGTTGAAAATAATTGTTTTTAAAATGTCAGTAACATTTAGGAGTGTTAACAATTTTTTTTGATCTATTGTCCCTTATCAAAATTACCATATTAATAAAAGGGTGTTGATATCTGTTAAGAAATCAATAATAATAAAACTGAAAGATTTAAATACACTTTTAGTCCCTTATTTTTACGTTTCGATAATTTCGGTCTCCTAGTTTCAGTTACATGATTTTAGTAACTATATTTATTAAGATGCTCCAATTAATCAAATCCCTTTGTTAAAAATCATCTATTGTAAATTGCTTACATGACTGATGATTTGTTTTTCTACATCATCTTAATTGACACTTCTTCATAACCGTTGGACCCACTCTCTTTTCTTGAATCGTGAATCGTCAAAGCTTTACTACACAACGCACACCTAACGAGCCACTTCTTCCTCTCCTTGGCTTGGGAACTCCACCATGTCTTCTGTATTACCTAGAAGGTAGAAACTCTTGAAAGAGAAAGACACTTAGAGAAATATGGGAAAAGAAACAACTAAAAGAGCGCGTACCAACTTAAGGATAGTTTAGGTAAGAGAAACGATAATAACAATCAATTTAACACTTTATTTTCAACATTTTTTATTAATTAATTGAAATTCATGTGAATCACACTAAATTGAAAATGAGGCCTACATTTTAAGTAATCCTACATAAATTTTAACTAATAAATGAGAATATTGGAAAGAGATCGTTAAAGTGAGTTTTATTAGAATTTTTTGGGTAAAATAAATTCAGGATGTGTAAATAGTAATATTTGGCCTGTAAAAAGTAATTATGTGGAATAATTAAAACATAAAATGTCACAAGCCCAACACATAAGGAATGCAGTAGCAACTGGTTGGGCTTATAAATTAGTGCCCATTTTAAGACAACGGAAGCCCTGCAAATTTTATTTAAAGTAGCAATACACTGCTCAACTCGTGACCAATCATACATTTTAAGTTTGGAACTATCTCACATCACATGTATGTTTTTTCTTTCCTCAAATTAAGAGTATTGTTATCACCCGTGAATACTTGGTTAAGAATTTGATTTTGACATTCCATATCCTAAAAGATCATTTCTATGCTTGTAAGTGACATTTTGTTTCCTTCATCCAAAATCAAAGCATTGTTTAGCGGAAAAAAAGTGATTTTTTTTTGCTTAAGTTTGTAAATCAATTGCAAATACATCCTTAACGAATGAGCTGTGAATACTTGCAGTTTAAGTTAAAATGTAAGACAAAATCCCATCAAACATGTTCTTGAAATTGATAGTTTTGTGCTGGTCATTCAAAAATGACACCCAAACTAACAGTTTCACCTTAGAAGATACGACTCTATTCTTTCTGGAATAGAATTTACTTACTCCTTAAATATTTTTTTAAGTAGCATAGCATGTACAAGACCCCAATATTTCTCTTATGGGACCAAAGAACAGTAGTCTTTATGTGTGAATCATCATCGGTATATGTAAGTTATTGTCTGTATACAACTATATTGGACCCTCATTATAACTGCTAAGTTGCTTTCCATCACAAAATGAAAGGATAATTCAGCAAAATAATGTAAGGAAATCTCTGTTTGAGAAACAGATAGTGTAACTGTAAGCTATCATTTAAAACTTTTCCTATTTACAAATTGCATTGTTCTCTCCCGTTATCTTGTGACGAGGAATACAAGCCATTCAAATGAGATAATCATATCGGTAATGCTTGCTCAATTGTATTAACTTTTATTGCCAAAAACAAACACAGTGTAATATAAAATGTCAAATACCCACTAGAAAAGAAAGCTTTCATTTTAATAATCAAATGTCAAATTAATTAATAGTAGTGAGTTCAAGTGATACATGTTTGATTCACCTTAAGCAAAGTCTTGAATTCGAGTCTAGTGTAGGAAAAAAACTCTGTTAGAAGAGTTAATCTCACATTAATGTAAATGTTCTGGGCTCAAACATAATCGTTTCCTATGGAGGATACTTGATTAAGTAAGTTTATTATTATTTGGTTAATCAATTTGAATAGAAAAGGAACATTTCTTCCTAAAACCCTACTAGATTTTCATCAAGGATGTGTTTGTTGAAGGTATGTTAATGGAGAACTAAAGAAATGTAATTAGTAAGAGAACATACATTGGGCCACTATCAAATGTTAGAAAAACAACCACTTTTGAGCATACATGCCATCCTAGGTGCAATAATTGCAACTAGATTCTGTACAATTATTAAAAAATAATGAGAATAAGACTAGGACGAGTAACATGTAGTACAATACACAAGACTAGATGGAAATTTTGTGTACCCTACCTTGTATTGTAGTTCATCGTATCCTTAACCTTTGGATGTGTGTCATTTTCTTTTTTGGTGTCCAAGTTAACCAAGTTAAACACCAACAGTGTGCTTGTACAAGATGATTTGGTGACATTTGCATTTAATTGAGAAGAAGAAGAAGGAATAAAGAATCAACATTTCATAACAAGAGCCATGAAGCAAAACATGCCACCCCCACAACCACCACCAACAACATCAACAAAAAGTGTACTAATGCTCCAGAACAGTTTAACACCAACAAGATTCAGAACCTCTTCCAATTCCACAGTGTCCCCAAAGACACCACCAGAGGTTGTCAATGGGGTGGTGTTATTATCATCATCATCATCATCATCATCATCTTCATCAAGGAGAGCCAAGTCTGTGACCCCGGAATTGAAGAACAATTCAAGGGCCAAAAGGGGTCTTGTAATGATGAACAAGGCCAAACCCAATGAGGAGGTAATGGGAACCCAAAAGTGCAGGGAAGCTGAAGAGGCTAAGGCTGTGGCTCATTATGTGACTCGTCATCATGCCGTCGAACAGCTTGCTCGGCCGAAGAGAGGGGTTGTAGATTTTGTTTTGAAGAGGGACAGAGAGGACCGTGATGGGAAGAAGAAGGAATTGCTAGAGAAGCTTGAGGTGAGGGAGAGTTTGATCAAGAATCTGCAGTCTGAAGTGCTGGCATTGAAGGCTGAGTTGGATAGAGTTAAGAGCTTGAATGTGGAGCTGGAGTCTCACAACAGAAAACTCATTCAGGATCTTGCAAAAGCTGAAGCTAAGGAGGCTACTATTGGGGGCTTTGAAAAGGTGAGAGTCCAAAATTCCAAATGTTAATGGTTTTCTCAAATATGCTTAAGGGAAAAAATGGAATGTCAGAATGCTTTATCTTTTTGTTCTTTAATCGGAGTTTACACCTATTCGTGAAACTATAGTAGTCAATCCCAACTGATGAATTTCCTGGGGTTCGAACTTGTGTCATCACCCTTACATGGATCAAGTTTGTCTACCGGTAGACCAACTCTTGGAATGTATTCTGCATCTTCTTGTAATTAACTATTTCTTCCTTTTCACTGTTTATATTTTCTAGTTTGATTAGCCCATTTATTAGAATCATCAAATGCTGTTTGATTGGGTTTTCTACAGTTTTATATCATATATGACAATGCAAAAATGAGATCAAATATCTGTTTTTGTATAATGGATATCAAGTGCTAACCGTTGCTGCCTTAAAAATGAGTCTAAACTTATATCATTGATGAAGGAGCCAATTGGAGAACATGAGAGCTCCAAATTTAAGCACATACAGAAACTCATTGCTGACAAATTGGAACGGTCCAAGGTGAAAAGGGAAGCCAATACTGAAGTGTGTCTTGTTAAAACACCAATTCCAGCAGCAAAAACAGTTCTTGCCATTCCTGGTGCTACATCTTCAAGAATAGGAACAAGTCCTACACCCAATCCACGCCTGCCGCCGCCGCCACCTCCACCACCAATACCACCATCAATCCCTTCAAGACCTCCTGCAAAAGCCACTATCACCCAAAAGACCCCTTCATTTGAAAAATTATTTCACTTGTTGAAGCATCAAGAAGGAATGAAAGACACCAAAGGACCGGTTAAACAGCAGAAGCCAGTAGCTGCCAATGTACATAATAGCATTGTTGGTGAAATTCAAAACCGTTCAGCTCATCTTTTATCTGTAAGCATTGTTTTTTGGTATTCAATTGGTGGTTATACTTCTGCTTCCTGTTTTTGTTTTACCTTAAATATGTCCTTTCCAGATAAGGGCAGACATTGAAACAAAAGGAGAGTTCATTAATGGCCTTATAAAGAAGGTGATAGAAGCAGCCTACATGGATATTGAAGATGTCTTAAATTTTGTTAACTGGCTTGATGGTGAACTCTCATCATTGGTAAGTTTGTAAGAAATTTATTAATCTTGTTGGGCAGCTGAGGTGTGTTAATTGTTTGCTATTTAGGAAAATGACACATTAGATGTGTATTTTTCTTTTGTGGTATGGCATACATAGTTTTATTCTACTATAAAATTGATTTGGTGTAGTAGTCTTAAATTGCTGTAAGAAATAGCATGTTTGGACGAATTTCTCTTTCTTCAGAATCAATTTTGAAACCCAGAAGCAACTCACAAGAGTTTCTCCCTTGAATTGATTTTGGCTTTAGAATCAATTGAAGAATTTCCAAACATGCACTCATTAACCCTACTCATATAAGTCCCATGAGGAAGGCTGGTTAAGTTAACAGGCAGAGCTACTTGATTTTGTAGTTTGGCAATGTTAATCTATACAAGTTTTATCAGTAACTGAGGCACAGCTATGTTACCAAAAAAACAATGAGTATATTTTAAGCTGACATTTTTGTTAAGTTGTATAACAGAAATGCTTAATGGCAGGTTGCTAACTTGGTGTTGATTTCTTACAAGCTTCATATTCTGTTTTGTGCAGGCTGATGAGCGCGCAGTCTTGAAGCATTTCAATTGGCCTGAGAAAAAAGCCGATGCCATGCGCGAAGCTGCAGTCGAGTACCGTGAGCTTAAATTGTTAGAACAAGAGATTTCCTCCTACAAGGATGATCCTGAAATTCCATGTGGAGCTTCTTTGAGAAAGATGGCTAGCCTATTAGACAAGTAAAGAAAAATATCAATATCATGTATTTAGTTGTTCTGTTAAGTATGCCAGGTTTATAGATTGGGAGATGCTAACAATGTCCTCTCATTGTGATAGATCTGAATACAGCATACAGAGACTAGTCAAGTTGCGAAATTCTGTCATGCGTTTATATCAAGAGTACCAAATCCCAACTACTTGGATGCTTGATACAGGAATGGTGGCCAAGGTATGTTTGTGATACTTGTATTATGTGAATGTGATAACAAAAATAATACTTAGTAAGACTTGCTGTTTCTGATAAGCAATTACAAGTTATGTTTGAATGGCATTTACTATAGTTGAAATTAGTGTGCTTGGTTCTCCTCAAACAAGAAAACACATGTTCCATTGCACAAATGGAAAAGAAAGGTTTTGCGATGTTGACTTCAACGTGGAGTGGCGTTGAGTTCAACCGAAATTCAAATATACACAGTAACAAATTGACTGAAGGATGTTTTTTTAGTTTAATCCTAACCTGTTGTAAATTGGCTACCCATGTACACAAGATTTATCTTTGAGAATGGAAAGAGAATTGTTTTCATACTTGATAGTCATGCTAAATTTCCAATTGCAGTCATAAAACTTGATTTGATGAGTGAAAAACATGTTGTGGTCACAGATAAAGCATGCATATATGAATCTGGTAAAGGTGTACATGAGAAGAGTGACAATGGAGCATGGATCGGCTCGGAACTCAGGCAGACAATCCAGTCAAGAATCCCTTCTGCTTCAGGGCATGCATTTTGCATATAGAGCTCATCAGGTATTTTTTAAGCTACACTCAATATTGATATCACTATTTTTTAGGCTGATTGAATTATTTTGGTATGTTTATGTAGTTTGCTGGAGGTCTAGACGCAGAAACTTTGTGTGCTTTTGAAGAGATAAGGAAAAGTGTACAAGGACACTTAGCAGGGTCTAGAGAACTTGTGGCTGGCATAGCATCATCATAAGAGGACCCTGATATATGTTATGTTATGTTATGTTAATCTTAATGGTTAGTAGAAATAGCAATTAAAACATTTATTATTCTTTTCCTTATCTCCAGTGTTCTGCACTAGCAACCATTCAGAAGAAATATGAATGAACATCAATATATTCTGAAGAAAGAACATTCCATAAAGTAGTTGAGGATGTCAAATGGTCACAATAGATTTGCTCCAATCTTAGAATGAGGTGTCCTCTAAAGTTGATCTCAAGAACTTGTTACATTTGTCATTGAGGTCAGATTTAGTGATTAAAGGACATTGAGATTTAATTAGAAAAATATATGAGTTAAATTAGTAATAACAAATTCTCAGTGTAATAAAAAAATATTTGTTAATATTGTTTACAATTAAAAAAGGCAATTTCACAAAGACAAATTAGTTACAATACTAAACAAAGGCAATTACTTAAAAATTATCTTAAGTTGACTAAAGAATTGAAGGTAAAAGAAATTCACATTCAGGAAAAAGTGATTTTGGTAGAAGCTACTAGTAATTACTTTTGTGGGTTGGGGAAAGATTCTAGGAGAAATACAAACATGTACGTCTGTATTTAAGTAGCTGTTGAATGCAATGCAAATAAACTTTTATCATAACTATTCATAAGAATAATTCTGCATTTCGCCTACATCGGTTTCAACCAATATCCAAACATAGAGGTAACTTTGTTATGGAAACGCATGCATCACGTGGTCTACAATTACTATATGAAATAATTTTGGGCTAAGTCGTACCCAATTATTAATTAATAGTGGACTTCTGGATAAGTCGTGAAGCTATTTCCATTTTCTTACCGTGCTGGAAATATCATTATCCTACGCGAAACTACGCAGTGGTTTCCATTTATGGTTAAAAAATGTTCCTATTCAGCATCATCATAAGCATAAGCAATCCAAATTACAAAGTACAATACAAACATAACAAAAGGGTAAACTTTGATTTTGAGGAAAATGGGTAGTGGTAAAATGTTCAAACACCATACCCAGTTGCTATTAGGAGTGAAAACTGAAAGTTCCGTATCATTGTCAAACTTTATAATATGAAAGGCATCATGTCACTCCTCTTGAACGTGCAGTATCGTATCTCAGCCTTAAAAGTCAACATCATCATCATCAGGTGTGAATTTTTTTGAGTATATCTCCAATAATACTTGTTATTAGCTTTAATTTTAGAGCTTTAGTATTTACTTAAGTCCACTATGACATCAATTGTAGAACTGAATTATTGTTTGTAACTAGTGATAATCTGTCTCTTTTGTATTGTTTCTGCTGAAAATTTTTAAATATGTTGAATCAGATGAGTTATAACTTGTAAGTATGGAATTCAAGTATATGCTGATTGTTATGTGTCTTTGGGCTTTGTCTGGATTATTGGCTTGTGCAATTTCTGATGATGGGTTGATGAGGGTTAGTCTAAAAAGGAGGGCTTTAGACTTTCACAATCTTAATGCTGCAAGAATCAAAGAAGCTGCACATCCCAGAGATTCAAGGAATGTTAATAAAGATTGTTGTGCTGAAAATATAGTGTATCTTAAGAATTATCTTGATGCTCAATATTTTGGGGAAATTAGTATTGGTTCTCCCCCACAATACTTCAATGTTGTGTTCGACACCGGAAGCTCGAATCTTTGGGTCCCGTCTTCCAAATGCATCTTTTCTGTAAGTTACCTCACTGATCTTATAATTATGATGAAGTTGAATACTCCTTCAAATTTTATTTTTTGAATGAGCATATTGTGAAAAAGAACATGGCATATGCAGATCGCTTGCTATTTTCATTCCAAGTATAGGTCGAGGATATCTAGCACATATACCGAAATTGGTAACTTTGTACTAAAATGACATTTAATCTAAAATTACATGACTTCTTTTTTTAGGTGGTTCCATTGGGTTTTATATGCTCAAACAGAACTATGTTTGTAATGATGTACATACTTAAAGTTGCATTTTGGGAAAATATCTAGGAACATCTTGCAAAATCCCTTATGGCCAAGGATACATTTATGGATTCTTCAGCCAAGATAATGTTAAAGTTGGGGATATCACCATCAAAGATCAAGTCAGTCGCAGTACTTTTCTTTCTTACTTCTCAATTAATATTGTGATTAAGTTTTATATGCTTCTTTGGTTGCAAACATGCAATGAATGCTGGTTACTTCCCATCCCCAGGAATTTGCTGAGATTACAAGGGAAGGCTCTTTGGCACTTTTGGCTCTTCCATTTGATGGGATACTTGGACTTGGATTCCAGGATATTTCTGTTGGTAGAGTCACACCAGTGTGGTAAACATGTGCACCTGATAACTTTATTAATTCATTTATCTCTTTATTGAACAAGAGTGAAAGAAAATGAGTGATTGTATTTTGGTGTGACAGGGTAGAAGAAAATTTTAACTTTCCCCCTTTTGTGAAGCCATCTATGTCCCAAATACAATGATTAGTTCTGTGACTACAGGTATAATATGATAGAACAAGGGCACATATGGTGCAAAGTTTTTTCTCTTTGGCTAAATCAAGACCCAATGGAAGAGATAGGGGGTGAGATTGTCTTTGGTGGTGTTGACTACAGGCATTTTAGAGATGACCATACTTATGTTCCACTTTCTCAAAAGGGTTATTGGCAGGTATATTATACATAGAAACTTCATCCATGGCCATTATTATCAACCATGTCATTATTAACTTTGGTGTTTGCACCTGCAGATTGAGGTGGGAGATGTTCTACTTGCAAATAATTCAACAGGTCCTCTTACATTTCTTTTTCAGATGACGCTTAATCTATCTCAATATTTTCTCATTGATTCTTGTAGTTGGGACTTGTGAGTGAATGCTCTCTGACTTGTGTAAAATATTTTCAGGGTTATGTGAGGGAGGCTGTTCTGCAATTATAGACTCAGGAACATCCTTAATTGCTGGTCCAACTGTATGATCTCCAACACTAAATTTTGATCATGATACACCTTGTTTTGTTCTCTTTTCCTTTGATGTTTTTTTCTTACTAATTCTTGTTTGCAGACTGTTGTGACTCAAATTAACCATGCCATAGGAGCTGAGGGGTATGTCAGTCTTGAGTGCAAAAACATTGTCCATAACTATGGGAATTTGATATGGGAATCCTTGATTTCTGGGGTTTGTTCTCTTTGTCATTCTCCGGTTATACTCGCAATGATGTCTATCCAGTATCCACAGCATTGTTCAAGTTCTAACAATCCTTTATTCCTTTACATATCTTCTTTTGTCTCATGTCTGCAGTTAAATCCTGAGATCATATGCAGTGACATTGGACTCTGTTCAAATAATGGATTTCATACCATGGAGTACAGATTTCTATTATCCTAAATCCTAATCTTGATTATTTCGAGACACATTCATTTGTTTCAGTTTTCTTAACAAATGTCTAACTTTAACCTGCAGTGATGTTATTGAAACAGTGGGGCGTAATGGAAGTTGGGATGGATCGAAAACTCGCGAGAGCCCCTTTTGTACTTTCTGCAATATGATTGTCTTTTGGATGCAAGCTCAGGTTAAGCAAAGCAATGTGAAGGCAAAAGTATTGAAATATGTGGATGAGGTAGTTAGTTGTTCAAACTTGCAATGGCATTATCTTATTTACAATACTTACAGTTGAGTATTTTATCTCTTTAATGTTCCAATTAAGCACTCATAAGATTTTTCTTTGTCTCAATTTCCTTCTGGAAAAGTTGTGTGAAAAGCTCCCAAATCCGGCGGGACAGTCATTTATAAACTGCAATAGCATTGCAGCTATGCCACACATTACATTCAAGATTGGAAACAAATCCTTTCCTCTCTCTCCAGAACAGGTCTGAGTTTTGTAATCTTTTTTCTCTTTGGGGTATAGTCTTCATTTGTTAGATTAACAAGAGCTCTTGCTGTTTTTACAGTAGTGTATCAGACTCAGCACTAAAAAACTGATCATGCATAATGTTTATATCAGATACCTTCCTCAATTTTATTTGGTTATCTTACTTTTCCTCATATTTGCTTCTTTGATCTTTTCCCTTTTCATAAAAGAAGTGTTTCACAATGACAACTATCCAATCCGTATTTGGTTTCAGACTTTTAACATTCCCTCTTTCCTTCTCAGTATATCCTTAGAGTTGAAGGAGAGTGTTCTACTGTCTGTTATGGCGGTTTTGTTGCTCTAGATGTACCTTCACCACAGGGTCCTCTCTGGTATTGCATACTTAATGTCTTTCTTTGATAAAGTATTTATGCAGTAGATATGAACAAGATGCAATCTTCACTCACTCTCTCTTAAGGTGTATGACTGTAGTGTGATATGTGCAGGGTTGTTGGAAATATTTTCTTGAGGGCATATCACACAGTGTTTGACTACGGCAATCTCCGTATAGGATTTGCTGAAGCTGCATAATCAAAAGTTGTTGTTATTGCTACACCAAATTCTTTATAAAGGAAAATTTTGAGGTTTATATAGTTCACAACAACAAATAATAATTGCAGCCCATCAGAATTTCTGTCTGAGAGGGCCTCTTGTAAATGATGATTGCTATATGTTTTATCAATAAGAATTGTGATAATTCTTCACAATGATTAATTTGGGGGAAGGACATATATTCCAAGTCCCACCTGCTAAGTGAAAAGAGACAGCACCTCATACATGATTATAAAACAAACATCTCTACCCTCTTCCAACATCTGTCAGAATCTTCTCAAACTACACTACGTTGTCTTTTTCTTTCTTGAACTTTAGTCACTCTCACAAAATACTCTCATTCAGAAATTGATACGTCAGCTTTTCAAAACATTTTTTTTCTCTCCAATATTTTTTTCTCTCTCTCACTCCATTAAAACCAATTTCTTCCTTCCATGAAAACCAATTATATCTATTTTACACGGTTACCAAAAAATTTCATCTCTCACATGATTTGGAATTATTTAATAATATAAATCACAAAAATTAATTCCTTATTTTTCTCTTCTTCAAACTTATTCATGGACACTCTCTTCCTCACGAGTCTCACAATCTACGCACACAACTTCTTTATCAGTTCCAATTTTTCCTCAACCACGATCTGCGCACACAAATTTCGGTTCAGAGTATAATGGGTTCTTTAAATATATATTTATTTATTATATATTAGTAAATGTAAATTTACTAAATGATTTATAAACTACTTAAGTTATAAATTATTATAATTTTAACAATTAAAATTACTTCTTTTTTGTTGATAAGAAAACATAAAAACAATATATAGTAATATAAATTATATGATGGTATTAAAAAAATTATTTGAACTAATATATTTTAAATTTAGTTAATGATATTTCGTATCTCTAAAATATAATATTATAAATTTGTTAAATATAATAGAGTTTTAGTTATTAAATTATAATTTTAAATTTAAGTAATATTTTTTGGTAAAAAAAACGGTAAATAAAATTTGGGTAGTATGATACAAAGATAACTCTTTGATTACTATTTTTTGAAATATCTCAAAGCAACTATTTTTTTTACTATATGTATAATTAGAATTTATTTTAATTAATTATTTTAATTATAATATATATTTTTATAATTTCTAAAAATATTGTAAATAAACCCGTGCAATACACGGCTATTATACCTAGACGGCCATGATGAACTTGAATATTTTGCTGATATTTATATTGTGGGTTGCACTTGAAAATAAAAGGTTTGCCTTCATTGCTCTTGTATAAGCCCTTGCCTGTATGTGCCGTATGCTAAGTTCAATTTCGAAAAGCCAAGAAATGTGATAAAAAACAGTAATGATTTACAAACCACAAAATAATGCACACATCTCGGGACACCATTTTATACTTATAAATAGAAATTCAAAATATCTTTATACACTTCTATATTATTCTATAGAGTCTAATTATATATTCAACAAGCATATAATGCATGTTCATATATATTATTCTACAGGGTCTTCTGTTGCTTTAATTTTTTTCGTGTTTTCATTGTTTGTTTCTCTCCTCTTGAGGCTTTTGTTCTCAGGTAGTTCTTTAATAATATTTTTGCTTACCCAAAAAAATATTTTTATCTACATGCAAATATAAAATTTACTTATGCATATTTTTTTGTTCATATATTTCTTTAAAAATTAATAATACAAAAAGTTAAATTAAATTTCTCATTTCTGAAAATTAATATTAATGAATTAAGTTTCTTTACCATAATCGATATTTATTTAGTATAAGTAATTAAGCTAATTTATGATATATAATTAGTTATTTTTATTTAATCTTTTAATTATTGCCAAATACTATTAGTTTAACAAAATTAAAACATTAACCTTTCAAGTTGCTATCTTATTTCTTTGATTAAAAAAATTACGAGTTAAAACTTCAACCTCTTAACTTATTACTTTATTTAATTGCATTTAATATTTTAAAATAAATATCATTTAATTAAAAATGATGTTATATTAATGTAAGTCTGTGCAACGCGAGCCGTATCATATATAACATACTTCCCCGTGCATCGCACAGGTATAATACTAGTTGCGCTTTAATATTTAATCTCTCTTTATAAAAACTAAATTGTTAAAAGAAAAGAGGATATATATAGCTACACACACATACCGACAATGTCCTTTAATAAGGTCAAATGTCCTTAAGAGTGTCTCGAGTCAGAATTATCTTATCTCTTCTAGTAGCTAACCTCAAACATGTGATGATGCTTTGCATGCCATGGTCGGTGTGTGAAATTAGTCTACACTCTTATCCAATAAAATTGAAAATAATTTGATCAAAGAGAACATTCAAGCACCAAAAGAGAAAAAACCCATGATCCCACATTGGTTGCAAAGAAGAAAGTAGAAGAAAAAATCAATTTTGAAGCGAAGAAATGAAAAACACCCCATGGTACCACATCGGTCGGATGCAAGAAAGAAAAAAGTGGAAGAAAATTTGAATTTTGAAGAGAATAAATGAAGAACACCACATAGGTTGGTTGAAAGAAAGAAAAAATAGTGAAAGGAAAAATTGAATTTTGAAGCGTACGTACCCGATCAATTGTGCACGTAGCGAAAAGTTGTTGACCATTTGCGATCATGCTGTTCAGGACTTGGATGTTGAAGCCCAATTCTCGAAGTTTTGTAGTTTGGAACAGCGCAAGAACTAACTGTTAAGAATAATTAGATTCCTTTATTGCACAAATTGTGGTGAGAGTTATCACATCTTAGATTGGTATCAGGTTACGGTTCTAAACCTTAGCCATCAAATATTATGCCGTCCTTCTTCGGCCTAGCGCGAACCACCCGCATCATACTCTCTCACTCTGCACCGCGGCCCAGCCGCCCCAGTGCCTTCCTCACGCAGCATCGTCCTCACGCAACACCATCCTCACGCAACACCGTCCTCACGCCCGTCGTCTGTTGGTTCATTGATCCTCATGGCCGACGCCATCACTTCTCCGTCTCTTCCTTTTGCGACCTTGGTTCACACTATCACGATCCGCCTCAGTTCTGAGAATTTTCTCCTTTGGCGTAAACATGATACATCTCTTCTTCAAAACCATAATCTTTTTCATATTGTTGATGGTTCTGTTGATCCGTCGCCGTAGTTTGTGCAACAAACCTTTACTACTGCCACATCTCCAGGTCACATCTTACACTAACTATCTTCCAAACTCTTGGATCATGAGACCATGAAGATTTATGTTCACCTCTGAAACAATGGTGGCAATGACTTCAAGTCTACCTTCATGGAGTCTCGACTGGAGGTAAGAACATCCTGCAAGTGACTAGGCAAGCATCAAAACCTTTCAAACAATGGGGTCACAAACAGGTTTTCAAGGGTAAGACCTAGAGGGGTTGTGTAAACGAAGAAAGGATCATAGTCATCATCAGCCATGGCAGTGACAGTGAGAGAGTGATAGAGAGAGAAGAGAATGTGAGTGTGTCTTCTCAGAATCACGACTGAAGAATATGATGGGATGGGTAAGTTGTAAGTAATAGAGCAGAGAGTTAAGTAACAAAACAAAGTGAGTGAGTATGTGTGTGTTTCAACACTCGAAGCGGCAAAGTTGTAACCAACGCATAAGTGTATTTCCAACTGTCAATTTTTTACAATCAAATCAAAATTACTACTTTAGTTTGCAACTAACTTTTTTTTTTTCAAAATTATTTCATTTCATGTTTTTTATTTTATTTTTTCATTACTCATTTTAACCGTCAAAATAGGACACTTTAATTAATGATGGGCATTTTTATTATCATAATTTTGATTTCAAACACCAAATCTTTTTAATTTAATTTCTGTATATCCCACAATAAATATACATTTATATTTTCTATTTTTGAAAACAATGGGCCGACAATGAAGGAAACAAGGTGGTCTGAAAAATTGAATTGACTACGTTCTATTCTATCTTGTTAGATTTCAATTTTGCTACACATTTCATTTATTTTTTCAAGAAAAACCCAATTGCTAAATACAAACGGTAGGTAACTCAAGTTCAGATATGATCAACCTCTGAAGAAGCAAGGTAGAAAATAATAAAACTAATGGTACGTTAGTATTTAATCTCTCTTTATAAGAACTAAATTGTTAAAAGAAAAAAGGATATATATATAGTTAGAACACATATTCACAATGTCCTTTCATAAGATCAAATGACCTTGAGACAATGTCTCGAGTTAGAATTATCTTATCTCTTCTAGCAGCTAACCTCAAACATGTGACGATGCTTTGCATGCCACGGTCGGTGTGTGAAATTAGTTTACACTCTTATCCAATAAAATTGAAAATAATCTGATCAAAGAGAACATTCAAGTACCAAAAAGTTAATTAGTGTATATTATTATATTGAAATAAGTAGAGTATATAACTTACCTAGTGAAAGAGAAAAACAAATTAACCTTTGTGAATTCTGGTTGGAATTCTCTCAGATGATGAACAATTACACCAAAACCAACCCTATCCTACATCAATAATGGGGTGATGCCCCTTATTGCTACAGTTAGCTTTCCTCTTTGAAGGTTGTCCAAATAATCCATGATCTCAGTGACATTGGAGGCTCTGGAATTCAAGAGAGAGAAAACCCATGATACCACATTGGTTGCAAAGAAGAAAGTAGAAGAAAAAATCAATTTTGAAGCGAATAAATGAAAAACACCGCATGATACCACATCGGTTGGTTGCAAGAAAGAAAAGAGTGGAAGAAAAATTGAATTTCGAAGCAAAGAAATGAAGAACACAACATCGGTTGGTTGCAAGAAAGAAAAAAAGTGAAAGGAAAAATTGAATTTTGAAGCGTACGTACTTGTGATCAACTGTTCAGGTAGCGAAGAGTTGTTGAACATTTACGATCATCCTATTCAGGACTTGGTTGGTGAAGCCCAATTCTTGAAGTTTTGTAGTTTAGAACAACGAAAGAACTAATAATTAGATTCCTTTATTATTCTAGGGTATAATATCCTATAGGATATTCTCTTATTATTCCAAAGCATATTCTTTTTTCTATTGTAATTCCTTTCTATAAATAAAACATTCACACATCACATCCTACCTAGTATCAGGTTACGGTTATAAACCATAGACATCAAACCTTGTGTCGTCCTTCTTCAGCCTAGCGCAAACCACTCGCGTCGTACTCTCTCTACATCGCGGCATAGCCGCCCCGGCGCCGTCCTCACGCAGCGCCGTCCTAATGCAACGTTGTTCCTCACAAAGCGCCATCCTCATGCAGCGCCGTTCCTCACGCAGCGCCGTCCTCACGCCCGTCATCTGTTGGTTCACCGCTCCTCATGACCGACGCCATCACTCCTCCGTCTCTTCCTTTTGTGACCTTGGTTCACATTATCACGATCCACCTTAGTTCTGAGAAATTTCTCCTTTTTCGTAAGCATGTTACATCTCTTCTTCAAAACCAGAATTTTTTTCATATTGTTGATGGTTCTGTCGATCCGCCGCTGCAGTTTGTGCAACAAACCTTTGCTACTGCCACCTCTCTGTGTCACATCTTACACTAACTGTTATGTTCAGTTAGAAACAATGGTGGAAATGACTTCAAGTCTACCTTCATGGAGTCTCGACGGGTAAGAACATCCTACAAGTGACTAGGCAAGCATCGAAACCTTCCCAACCATGGGGTCACAACACAGGTTTTTAAGGGTAAGACCCAGAGGGGTTGTGTAATCGAAGAAAGGATCGTAGTCATCATCAGCCATGGCAGTGACAATGAGTGAGTGAGTAATAGAGAGAGAAGAGAATGTGAGTGAGTGTGTCTTCTTAGAATCAAGACTGAAGAATATGATGGGACGGTTAAGTTGTAAGTAACAGAGCAGAGAGCTTAAGTTACAAAACAGAGTGAGCGAGTATGTGTGTCTTTCAACCAACACATAGGTGTATTTCCAACTGTCAATTTTTTACAATCAAATCAAAATTACTACTTTAGTTTGAAACTATCTTTGTTTTCAAAATTATTTCATTTCGCGTTTTTTATTTTATTTTTTCATTACTAATTTTTACTGTCAAAACAGGACACTTTAATTAATGATGGTTATTTTTATTATGATAATTTTGATTTCAAACACCAAATCATTTAAATTTAATTTCTGTATATCACACAATAAATATACATTTAGATTTTCTATTTTTGAAAATAACCGGCAATGTAGGAAACAAGGTGGTCTGAAAATTATTGATTACCTTATATTCTATCTTGTTAGATTTCAATTTTGCTACACATTTCATTTCATTTTTTTTATTATGCAAAACCCAATTGGTAAATACAAACTGCACGTAACCTCTTATTCATATGTAATAATAAATTATTTTTCTTGTTTTTCGTAAGAACATGTAATTGTTGTTAATTTTTTCAAATTACATCTTTAGTTTGAATTCATTATCATGTAAATAAATAATTATAATTTCACTTGCCAACTTGTGTCCATCCAATGTTGATTAACAACAATTCAATAAGAGACGCTAATTTCACTAGCCAATTTGCGTCAAATATGACAGACAATAAGTTGAACTCGACCCAGCCCATCTCATTGGACTACAACTTAGCGTCGACCACCAACCTTATGCGCACCCGGCCTCTTCCCTCAAACCCCATCCTCATACTTCTCTCTAACCCTCACCCATTGGCACCGTCGCCGCCCCAACCATCTCCTCCGCACCTCCCCACCTCTCCCTTCGTCCCTCACCTCTTCGGCGTTGCTCCGTGTTGCCGCCCACTCTCCATCTTTCGCCACCTCTCTCGCCACAACCCCCTCACACTTCATAACCCTCACCCCTTCTCCCTTCGACGTCCCTTCCACTACCAGATTCGTCTCTCTACCACCAGTTCACTCTCTCACTAACCCTCACCTCGACCCCCCCTCTCCTTCCGCCACCACCAAATATATGCACCCTCTACCACAAGTTCACTCTCTCCCTAACCTTCACCTTCGCACTTCCTTTCGCCACCAGTTCTGCCTTGATGCCACTATGCCTCCTCGACCAGTGCCGACGCACCGCCCTCTACCATGTCGACACTTTGCCTACCGCCATCGCATCCGCCACCCATAGCGGTTAACCGTTTAAGAAGAATCGGCTAAAAAAGGTCGGATAGCGGTTTTAAACCACTTTAAAAGGCATAAAGTTATAGCGGTTCTCATCTAATAAACCCTGTACTATATCTAACTTTTAATAGCGTTTGCTCCTGGACAACCGCTATAGATTTATTTTTTTAAGAAAAAAATTCTGTTATTGCAACATGACACCTGTGCGTTTCATCAATTCATAATCATCAACTTCAATATAACAATAATTCATGCAACTATAATCAGATATAAGCCTATTACCTAATCACAATTCAACTAAAATTAGCCTTAAAATATCACAATATCTAATTATAAATTACAAAATAAAAGACCAATAACTAACAAAAAAAAGAGTAACCTTGTTGGAACAATAGTAGATTTTTCCTAAAGAGAAGAAGAATAGTAGATTTCTACCTGGTTAGCACATTCAAGTCAAATTAGTTGCTGCTTTCCTAAAAACAACTTGTCAGGATACAACCACTTCAACTCTTTTCTAAAATCTGAGCATTTAAGAAAGTTAACTAGTGCAATGGTTCTTTGAAGACCTAAGTAAAAGTCCAAGTTGTGATAAAAACAGATGTGCTCCACATTCACAAATGCATGGTAGAATACGTGTTACATAAGGTGGAATTTGACCAGTTCTTTTCTCAGCCATTACTTAAAAACTTCACTCGAAATCTTGTGATTAGCTCAAGCCATACAAAGCACCAACTCAACTCATTCTCATTGAAAATAAATTTGAAGGCACTATCAGGTTTTGAGTTTAATCATCATAATTGAAGTGAAGATTGCATAATTTGCGAAAAAATCCAAGTAGGGTCCACTTTAAATCCCCACAATCTTATACAATGGAGAAAAACTGCAATATGACAGGAAAGAGAATAGGAAAAAGAACAAAAGAATTTTAAAGGATTGAGAAGCTAAGAAAAAAATTAATAGCCACAATCTAAATTTAATTTTAGTTAATATTAAAACATAGACTCAATTATAAAAATGTAAAAAAAATTAAATATAATAAGATAATCACTTATTTTAAAAAACTATTTAGAAAATTAAATTTTAAAAAATATTATGTATTTTTTATTTTAAAGGGAAATTTGATACATTTTTGTTTGTTTGTATCATATGCTATCAATATCTTGTCCACCTCAAACGCATGATAGAATAAGAGTTTATCCTGCTCTTATCATATTCTGTCCTTATCCAGCTCTTTATCCCCATCTTGCTCTTATCCTATCCTGACCACCAAACGAGCCCTAAGGGTTAAATATATATATATATATATATATATATATATATATATATATATATATATATATATATGAATTTTTTTTCCTGAAAGTATATACGGGCTTTCGTTTTTTGAAAATATATATGGTTTTCTTTTTGAATTTGGAAGGAAAAAGAATTCTATCCACTAAAAACCCAGCCCATTTGTTTTTAATTGGGTTAAACACATTTTATGTCCATGTAATTGTAGTTAAGTTGGAAAAAAGTACATGCGATTAGAGAAATATATCACACTTTTAGTCCCGAGTAAAGAGAGCTCATGTGAACTTGCTTATGTGTCCAACAAAGCATATGTGGCACGCCCACAAGTTTAATGAAACTTATGTGTCGCTTTGTTTATCTTAAATCTCTTTCTCACATCAAAATAATGAGGCCACTTCAAACCCTAGTCCCAAAATTCGAATGTCAACTGCTTAAACAATCTATCAGGCCCAAGTTTCAATGAGAATAAATTTCAAACCCTAATTTCCTAATGAACCCTTGATCCCTTTTCTTTCTCTTAGTCGTCCATGTCTCCTTCCTTCATCCCTCCCATCAATTTCGATAAAGAAATCTCTCCCTCCCATCAATATCGCTCTTCTCCATCGATCCACCTGTCTCGAATACCGAGTGAATCATCTTCATTGATCAATTTCGCTCACGTCCCTCGATCTATATTGTAGTTCCCATGCTGAAAAGGTCATGAGCATCTGCAAACTCCCATTGTTTGTCAATGTCTATGTTTCGTGGGGGATTTGTGATTGCGGATACATGTATAGACTATGTTTGGATTAGAGATCGGGGATGGAAAGGAAAAGAATGGAACTAAATTCTAATATGTTTTGTTGTTTGGTTGTTAAAAGAATGATGAAATGATATGAATTGTTGTGGTTTCTATACCGATCTATTTCACTGTTTTCTCTAATTTTACTTTCCTCACGATTTGGGGGAACAGAATCATGGTCTTTTTTATTATAAAATTAGGAAATTGTTTCCATTGCATCACAAGAAAACATTGAATTAGTGGCGATTTTTTCTTGAAGGTGCCAAAACCGTGGCACTACACTACACTTCAAACTTATCCGCACTAAGATAGATATGAAGTGATGAGAGAAAATAATAGACACAGTATTGATAGGAAAATAAAATAGAAAAGAAATAAAAAATTGGTAAAATTAAATAGAAGAGAAAGTTGAGTGTGAATAAATAACAATCTATTTATATTACTCATATTTCGAAGAATATAAAAATAAGAAATAACGAAAAGAACAAGAAATTTAAAATGATGAGGCCACAGGTACAAGCCACCTTTGTGTTGCTTGTTGAGCTATTTAATTTTTTGTTTCTTCACAACCCTTAAATGGATTTGCAAATTAACCCTGTAGCTAAGAAAGTAGAACAGATTCATTGGTGACCCTTAAAAGTTCCTTAATTCATTCTGATATGCCAAAGTTATCCATTCACTATACATTATATAACATTTAAGCCGGATAACTACATGACCAAGAACCAAAATTTGTTCATTTATATGACAAAGTAACTACTGGCACATACAATGTGTTAATATGTTTTTTTTTTTATTCTGACACATGCATGATGCATCCTCCATGCGAAGTAATATCAATATCCACATTTTGATATGACTAACTCTTCCAGTGAGATTTTGAACTCTAAATCAACGGTGTACTATGGGGCTGATGAGATGGTACTGTAGGCACCTTAGAAAAGGAGTCATAACCACTCTTACTTGTTGGGTTGTGGTGGTTATTGATGTTGTGAGGTGGATCTCTAGTGAGTGAGGAAACAGCTGCAAACAATGCTGCCTTGAGAGAAGGATCTTTGGTTATAGCTTCACTCACAACATCCACCAAGGCAAGGTGGTTTTTCTCTATCATGTTTGGGACCTTAGAACACAAGTTGAACCTCTCATATGTTTGACTGTGAGGGTAATAACCACCTTGCAATGGCAAAGGGAACAGTGATTGCGAAGAGGGTCTTTGGAATTGCAAATAGTTATTAGTGGATTGGGTGAAGTCTAGTGTGACTGTAGGGCAAGTTGCAGATGGTGAGAAAGTAGCTAAAGCGGAGGAATCAAGAGTAGAAAATGAAGAGAAGAGACGGGGTGTGTTGAATAGAGTGGTGGTGCCATGTTGTAAAGTGCTTGTGGTTGATCCTCCAGAAAGGAACGTGTCTAGTGCTGATGATGTTAAGCTTGCTATTGGTTTTGCTGCTGGTGGGAGAGGATGATTGTGGTTCCCTTCATAGGTTGTGATGAGAACAGTCTCATCCTTGAAACATCTTTGCACCTGTTACAATAACACCACAAAAATCATATGAATGAATAAATTTGAAATATGATGGATGTTATGTTTGTTGATGAAGAAGGAAGGAACCTACCTGCTTACGAACTGGACAAGCAGTTCCGATGCTGCAGCGATAGTAGGCTCGAGGACAAGGATTCCCCTTTGCTGTCTTTTGTCCATACTTTCTCCATTGACAACCATCTCCCATCTGAACATAGTTATATTTTATTTTTATTAATTAACAGGAAAAGGACTAACTCAACACAATGAATGGGTGAATGAGATATGCTTTTCTGCTATATATTATATATCTAGGAGATTCTGTACCTCATGTGATGTTATCACTTGTCAGGCATCCCTAAATATCAGGATCTAGAATTAATAATAGAGCACTTGGTGTGTTATTTCTTTGTGTTGTTAGCATTTTATTATTAGCATAGCCTAGTGGTTCCACTTCCTTGGTAGGGTTTATCCCCTTTTAAATTCTAATATTGATTCTCAACTATAATAATAATAATAATAGAAGATATACGTACCAAAGAAAAATCTGATCGTGCACGTATGGACACCCTAGCTTTCCTGGTGCAAGGAATCTGATCAGATGCTTGATGGTCGTCAATGCTGCTGATGCTGATGCTGATGCTGCTGCTGCGTTTTGGTTCTTGCGATGATGTTATTTGACTATTGATTTCACCTTCAACATCACATGCAAGGTTCTTCTTCTTCTTCTTCTCATTAATGTTTCTTTCTGTTTTGCTGCCATGATCTGAAGATGAAGCCTCACCAATATTTAAGAATTGCCGGGTCGTGGGTAACACTGCTTCTGCTTTCTCCTCATCATCTTCTTTCTTTCCTTTCTAAATTTACCAAAAAAAACATATATATATGTTATTGGAATGGGGGAGTAATTCTAATTCATTAGCAACATTTACCAAATTTAATTACCCGGAGTTTCCTTCTAATCCATGTCATGTTAATTACAAAAAAAAAGTACGAATTTTTAAACTTTTTTATGACCATTGAGTATCTCACACATCTAGGCCGGACATAATTAATTATGAGGTTAGAAATAAATAATATAAGATTATTCATGTGGTGCGCGCCTTGCCCAACCGCTTAACATTTTGAGATTATTAGTTATTGACATAATATTAGAATCCTATGATTAAACGGTGTAGAGTCCAATCTTTATCGCATCAATTCTACTAAAAAATATGTTGAGCTTTAGCATATAGTAAGTGGAAGTCACACTTTAAGTCTAAGTAGACTCTTGCATGATGAAACGTGTTAGAAATATAACCATTCATGTGTAGTTTACTCATCGCATAATTGGTTTTGTGCATTGTTTACTATTCGAGCCCAAAAGGGTTCTTGTATGAGAGAATGTTAAAATAATAACATAAAATCATTCATGTGACTTGTTCTGGGAGTGATTCCTCGCACCTGCCAAGGACCCCGGCTACCGGTGGCACGATCCCCGGCGAACTTGCACCACCTGAGAGCCTGTCAGACACCCTCATGGGTTAACCGACCGCCTATCGCCCTCGAGCGTCAAGTCAGAAGTCATTTCACCAGGCTACCTCCGTAGGCGCGCTAACCCAGGACTAGCTCTGGTCGTCCGATCCCCTGGACGTGGCAGAAGATCCAACGGTCCGTGACGATCCTCTGGCAAGGTTATCATTACTCATCCTCGAGGATTGTGCCGCCTCCAGACCCCTATATAAGGAAAATCCACCAAACCATAAGGTACACAATCTCTGATACCCTTCATGCTCCCTTTAAACTTCACACCTCTAACTTGAGCGTCGGAGTGTTCTCGCAGGGACCCCTCCCGGGCACGAGGACAATAGACGGTGACCACCTCCCAGGAAGACGACTTCCACCCAACGCGACCCGGAAACAACCTACCGCCCCCGACCTCTCCTCAACCACCATGTGTGGTGGTCCGAGCAGACCTAGTCCGTTTATGACTCTTATCCAACAATCGCCCCCAATTTTTAGCTTAAATTTTTGGGATAATTGATTATTTGGGGTGAGTATTGAAATTGAGTAGTAGTTTGACTTTGTCAAACGAGATTGTTTTCAAGACCAATATATAAATTTTAAAGACAATGTAATGGAAAAGGAAATGAACTTTATCTTAATTAATAATTAAATTGACAAGCATGTGCAAAACAAATTTGGAGTCAAACTTACCAGCAAGTCATGATTATTTCGAGGTAATATTGAAGACAGTTGATGCTGCTGCATCGCCAAAACTAAGCGATTCTGAAGAGCAGTGTGGTGTTCATTAACCTGAATAAGCATAGCTCTTAAACTCTCATTCTCCTTCTTGGCTTCCTTAAGCTTGGTTCGCAGCATTTCCATCTAAAACCAACACCCAAATCATGTCCAAAATAAGTGCCATCAATCAAACTAATGCATTTTTTTGGGTACAAGTTGCTAAAAGAGAAACAAATAATTAAAGGAGACAGAACCACCGGGCTACACCCTAAAAAACTAGATGCCCCGGTAGTCCACCTCCAACAGGAGAATTATAGTATGTTTGGATCAGCTTTTCTTTGAATCAAAATATAGAAATTTCTCTGGAGAATTGATTTTGACTTCACAATTTGAAGGATTTGCAGACACACTAAAAAAACAGATATACATGGTAGCCCCGGGAAGATGACTCACTTGGTTTAGGTTCTCTCCTTGAAGTTTTTGGGAAACTTGTCCTGAGCTATTATTGTTGATGAGGCTCAAACTGAGAAAAGTAGATCCCATCTGTCCAAGAAAATAAAGTCAATGAAAGATCAATTAAGAACTCAGTAAACATGTGAGAAAATCTGCTCCACACAAATCTGATATATCTATAGGGTGTGAGTTTAAACAAAAACCATGTATAAAATGAAAACTTACAGTATTGTCATGAAAGGAGGGTTCCTGGGCCCTGTTTGGTGCATCATCTGTGTTATTAGGATCATATGGCCCTTGAAGCACTTCTTTTATTGCAACTTTTTCTTCCATCTATGCAGATCCTACTACTTAGATGGTGATATTATAGTAAGGGTGGTTTTATATTAGGATCTAACTTTTCATGAAGTAAAACTATATATATATATATATGGAAATGCAGGCTGCAGCAGCGTTTGTGGAAGGAACTGCACTACATCCCAGTCTTTGTTAAGACTATTTTTATATTTTCTTTTTCTTTTTCCATTTAAGACATGTAATTCAGCTTGTTATGTTAAGATAAAAATGACCTCATGTAACGGGTGGAGATATTTTAAAAAAGATATATAAATCAACAAGTGGGAGACGATAGCATTAATGGATGGAAAAAATAAAAAACTTATTCTGATGAATTTGTTTGCCTATTTAAAACTATTGCCCTCTTTAATTATTAAATAAAATAGAGGTTTTCCTTAGGTGAGACCAAGTCCTAGTGTTTGTTCTTTCCAAATGTAACCAAAAAAAAGTCCTAGTGTTTGAGACTCGATTATCAGGTGCAGTCTAAGCAACCACTAAACTATAAAGCCACTTGCATATTAAAATGTGATATTTAATTATATTTCTTACTTTGTAATTTTTAGATTTTTTATTATTTTTATGTGCCTGCAATTCCATTAAACTTGTGGATAAGGATTGAGATCTCTATTCCTTAGTAGTCTTGTCGCTAATCGAATTATGTCATGTTAATTAAAATATATACTATGTGATATTCATAACTTTACATTATATTATATGATTTTTAATAAATATAAAACAATCTCATTAGTGGATAAGAAATTAGATATTATTTAAAGACAGAGGATCTTAAACATATGATTTTTTTCCCTTTTCTTTGCTTTTAGTTCTTGTGTATTAAATAAGGTTGGTTATATTTGCCTCTTCATAATAATTCAACATTTCTGTTAATGTTTGCCTTAATTTAGAAAGAGGGTATCTATATATATGTGTGTGCCTCTCAATCTTCGATGTCCTCTTTTATAATTTATGTTCTATTTGCATTCATTAGAGAAGGTCTTTCTTTAATTTTTGTGGTTGAACCATATATACGTTAATATTTAACTAGAAAACAAGCATGCATTTTGTAATGGTAGTCAACTATAGAAATGTCCTTGTTCCCACCAACATTGAAGAAAGAGACAAATAATTGGGATTAATTCTAGATGAATTCGATTCCCTTCATCAAGCGTGACTCATGCTGTGACATTACGCCCACCCTTTCCTTTCCATCAACATAGGTTACAAACCACTCAAAAATGGAAACGGCCCAATTCAATATGCACGTTAAAAAAAAATCACCACCGTGACATTCTACTACCACCACCACCGCACCGCCCAACGTCACTACCGCCACCACACTCCTCCACCACTGTCACCACCCTCTACCACCGCCGTTGTCGTCACTATCAACACTACAACAATGCTACCACCACCATCACTAGAAATAAAAAGTAATGCGTTTTTATTTAAAGAGAAATTTTGTTATAATATTTAATTTTTATACTATCTATCATTACTCACTCAGTAATTCACTAAACATAGGATTTTATTAACTTAAATGATATAATAAGTTAAACAGTGTTTGACCAAACGCGGCATAGAACTTTAATCCTATCAGACCTAATATATTTAGTCATATACAATCAGACTTTAAACTATACATCGTACTAAACAGCCTTTATATATTGTAACTACCACCAAATGCGTAGATCAACCAACACAAAATTGTTTTTGTTTAAGCAATGATCTTGCATTCAAGGCTCTTTGAATGCAATTGAATGGTACTACGCAACACTTAAGTGATATAAGACTTGTTTCACCGATAAAATCAACTCCAACAATAACCACGTATATACCTACCAGCTTCTGTGATTGACTAATTGAATTTAGAAATTAAATGCTGAACAGGAACAGGCAGTTGATGTCATCTGAAGAAGTTATCTTGTATAGTTTTTGCTTAGTTATCCAAGCAACAGCACGCAACTGTTTATATATTACTTAGCATTTGAATATATAATAGGTCTGGTTTGAATTTGAATGTCATACCATACATCCAAATTATAAATCAATCTTAACTGGATGGTGATAAGCTTAATTAACTTGAGGGAAATAAAGCTGTTCACATAGGGTTACTTTTGCTGTGTTAAGCTTAGCATAAAAAATATGTACGATAATGTTTGGTTTGCTATATTGTATGAAAAATGTCTCTGTTTTGATATTTTCTCCTCCCCCTGGGTTTTGACAGAGAGTCAAATATAGACCAAGTATAAACCCCTGGTGTCATGATCAATAACAATATGTGAGCATAATCAACGTAACTCTCATCACTTTTTTTTAATACATTATATTATATTATATTATATTGAGTAGGAAGAAACCCTGAAACTTCTCCTGAAATACTGTTCAAATTTCAACTATGAGCGTTATAATATTATTCAGAGCAAACGGTATGTTACGCAGGAAATTAAACCTTCAAATTTATGATAGGTGAGACGTGGAGATTAAGTTAACAAACATCATCTTTCATTTTCAGCAAATTTATTGAATAATAAAGACTTGGAAAAACTTTCGTTGCGCGTCCACCCCGTGTTAGTAAATTTAGACTTCATATTTAACCTTTCTAGTTCTAGGACATTAATTTCTTTCTTTTCTAATTAGGATATTTTCGGTGGGAGGTAATATTTTTCAAGCCACAAATATCTACATTTGCATTTTGCTGGAGTTAGTTTTTTTATATTTTTTTAATACAATTAACTCAAACTTGAAGCTTTGTTTAAGAGAAATTAAACATGTACAACTTAAATTAATCTTTGTTGATTATTTTTGTATGACAATTCTAGCGTATTGAAGAAGATGTTTGTATGGAAGAATTTTGTGTATCTATTGAATTTTGGTTTGTAAACAATATGTAATAGAATTTAGGTTTTTTATTATTATTTTTTAATAGCGTTCCTTTTTATAAGAACCTTTTTATAAGAACCAGTGTCATATTAATTATTTTTTCACATTTTTACTCCTATTTAATTCTGGAAATATGAAATTGCATTAATGATGGAAAGAGATTAAAAAGATATATGTTAAGGACAATTTTGAAATTCAACAAAATTGGATAACAAATTTAATGCAAAAAACTATACTACCTAACTTTCTTAAAAGGGGTGCAAAGTTGGTTTAATTCTTATAAAAATCAACGGAGGAATTACATGATTTTCTTAATTGAAATAGGTTCAAAAGTTAAATTCATGTATATGTGTCATCAATTTGGCACAATAACTTTTCCCACGTGTTATTCACTATTTTTACATGTTTTTTAATTATACATTTTTTTCACCCACCTCTTCCCCTCCCCTCCCTCTTCCCATGCACTCACTACCTCACTTCGCCGTCTTCTTCTCCCACCTCCCACCTCCCTCCTCCCCTTTCCCCACAATTGAATTTTAAATTAGTATTATTAATAACAAATTAAAACTCAATAGGTCATTAATAAGTGGTGGATAAAGCCAACTTTGTACATCACATCCCTCCCTAAGTAAACAATAAAATTTCTTCTTTGTCCACGCGCGTCAAGTGTTGTTAGAATCCCAATCAATGGACAAGGTATATATGTTGCCTCCTAATTAAAGATAGTAATCGATGATAGAATTTGAAAATGAACCACCTATGGCTATGTGGCACTGGATTTTTATTAGGAAATCTTTCAAATTTTAGTTAACTAATAGGGTAAAATACACTCATCTTCCTTAAGGTTTGTTAAAATGACATTTCACTCTATTTTTGTTTAAAGATATAGTCTCTACCCCACCCATTTTCAGCTTTTACGACGAAATATCAGAATCCATTATTAAATCCAAATAATATAGACAAAATCCGTCTATTATGGCAACATTTTATATTTTCATATAATTGATAATTTTAAAATACTTATCAAACTTTGCATGTATTAGTAATAAATTTTGAAGATTGAAAAAAATTTGTTGGTAAAGTAGACGATTTACATTCGTGATGAATTTTTTGACGGAAATCGTCCTACTATATAATCTATCACTCTTTTTTTTCTCCTTTATTCATTATCCTACGATTTTGTGATGGATTTTGATATTCCGTCGCAAAATTTAAAAGAGATGGAGTGAAGTGTATATTTTAGATAAAAATGAGATGAAGTATCATTTTGACAAACATTGAGGATGATCCATGTAATTTACTCTAACTAATATCTTATCGACTTATCCTTTAAAATGCAAGGTGAAACATTTATTTTTATATAATTAAAATATATATTCATAATAAAATAAAGATGACTTAAATAATATTTTAGTCTCCCTAATATACCACATTTTTTAATTTTGGTTTTTGTAAATTTCTTTTTTCATTTCCTATCCCTTCAAAAAAAGTTAATTACTTTTATTTTTTGGTCATTAATGTTAGTTTTTCCATCCAAACTAAAAGAAAGTTTTTTTCCTCGTGTCATGGTAAGCATAACACGTGACTTAGTTTATAATTTTCCATTGGCCATTAGGGACAACATGAAGTAGGGCTGTTTGTTTTGATGAGTTAGGAAAAAATGAGTTCATTTTTTATCCGGCCTTAAATATTAATTGAGTCAATTCTTAAATATTAATCGGGTCAATTTTTAAGTTTGATCTCGTCGCTAGATCTGAAGAAATTCGATGAGGTGCGGATTTAGCAAAGACGGGGTCACAGAAGGATAGACCCGGTTGACTCGTCTTTTATTCACGAAAGGAGACACGTTTTCATAAAATTTAACATATGCACATATAAATAGACAGTTCGTCTCTTACCCAACCCTAAATATTGACGGATTCTAAATTTCAAACCGAAACTCATCCTAGACCCAACAAAACTAATGAAGTGCGTGTTTGATTAACATGAGGTAAGAAGGGTTATAAGACAGAGTAGAGTCGGGTCCTCTCCCTCCCAAACTAGAAGTCCAATTAAGTCAGTCACCCTTTCCTCCACCCAAAACCCTCTCACTCAAATTCTCTTCCTCCTCCACCAGTCAACGTAAACCCAACAACCATAACCTCCTCGAACTGGGGGGCAGGGACCAGTTAGAATGTGTATGTCTGTTCAACTCGAATTGGATAATAAGTATAACGTAACTGATGATAGTATTCAAGTACACTAATATCTTGATCTGATCTTCCAACTTCCAACCAGGACACTAACGTTAACACTGGCGTGCTTGGTTGGACAAATTAATTATTTCAAAGGAGTTTACTCAAGAAAACGACATAAAAAACAAGGACTTAATTGCTTCAAAGTCAAATCGAATTCAATAAGTAAAAAGAACAAGAATTTGGTGGTGGTGGTGGTAAAGAAAAGCGGCGCCAGATACCTTTCATACCAATTGGTCTTAAAATTCTGCAAGTCAAGTAAAATTCGCCCCTCATAGATTTCATAAATAAAGTTTTGTTCAGAATGGAACAGCCAAAAACTTATATTGACTCATTCAATAAAGGGTAATAATGGGTCAGGCCCATCTATATCACTTCAAAAATGTTTTCTTCAAACTCTTCCACTATATTTGATAGAGAGATAGAAAGAGATAAAGAAAATTGAGAGAATGATAGATGATATAATAGGATAAAATAGAGGAATATGAAAAGAAAATGATCTTAAAATGAGATGAAAAATAAAGTGAAATATAAAAATATCATTACTCATTTGACTTACAATAAAACTTCATTCACACTCTAAACTCATTCACACTTAAAAGGATTAGAAAGAAAAATAAAAGATAGCTCTTAGTTCACCACACGTGTTTTCAGGCTTTTTTTTTTTGTCACTGAATTTCAGGCTGTATGTTTAGAATATGGTGAATGGCCAAGGGCTGGGCCTCGAGCCCATATATCTAAGACTAAAGAAAATATAATGTATAGTTTTTGGATGTATAAAAATATATATAATGTGTGATGTGATAGGAGAAAAAAAAAATATATGAATAGAAGATGAGTTAAAATATGATGGAAGAGAAACTTAAATATGAATGAACCATAGAGAATTTTTTTTTCAAGATCCCTTGTGATTTTAAATAGTTGTTCTTCTTTTATGCATTTCATGGTCCTTTCAAACATTTGGAGCTTCAAGTTGGTGGTGGTGGTTCTTTTCTGTTTTAAATTTTTTTGACACTGCAAATGGTAGATCAAAGAGAAAACACCTCCATATTACTGGGTAGGGCGTCGGTGTCATGTTGGGGAGACCAGCAAATGAGACTCCTGAATATGAGCGTTGTGGAATTTCCATAAGGATCATTGATGAGGACTGCTCACCAACTAAAATTTTACTGGACACAGGAAATTAGAACCCCGACATATGGGGAAGTGAGAGTTAAACTTGAAAACCAATGAGCTGTTATTTTTTTTAATCTTTAGTGATTTAGAGCAAGTAAGCTCGGATTGTATTATACAGTTGTGGTGTTTTGCTTTATTGCTCTCAATAGAGTTAGGATACCATTGATATGTAATTGCTGTTTGGCTTGAATTTAACCCTTAATCTATTATTCTTGAGGAAAAAAAAACCTTATAATTGATCACAAGTCACTACAAGAAAATGCTCTATTATCAACGAAGAATTACTTAAAATTTCATTTTTTGATCCATTTACTGAAGAAAAAAAAAAACCACTTCCCACAAGATATTACTTAATAATTTACATTTCTGATTCTATATGTAATAATTACACTTCACATACAGAATTGTAAACGAGGCTTAACAAGCATTTTTTTAAGGTACAAGGCTAACAAGCTTATTGATGAAGCTAATTATCATCAGGGGAAATAATGACTTAGGAAAATTACAGATTAATTTAAAACATTCTGAATTTTTCTTTTGTTTTCTGGAAAACTTCTTCAGCAATGATGGCCTCATTGCCATCAGCTCTTTTAATCTCCAAATGTGCTTTCTGGTAGAATCCAGTTCCTCTCAATGCATCAGCAATAAAATCATCAAACCCAATAGCAATTGCTGCCTCAGCCTTTGCTCCATAAACCAACCTCTATATCAAAAAAATTTGTAGGAAAGTATGTTCAAATTAAGATAAGCTTGGTAATTAAGTTTTAAATACCAGAAGATTAAAGAGAGAAGCATAGGAAATTTCAACCTTAACTCGTGAAAGGTGAATTGCACCAAAGCACATTGGACAGGGTTCACAAGAAGAGTATATTTCACAATCTGAAAGTTCAATCTGATTTAGCTTCTTACAAGCCTGTAAAATCAAATCATTGCATTTATAATTAAAATTATATAAATTAAGTTAGCTTTAGAAAAAATATGATCAAATCATTGTTGTCTAATTTTGAACACCCTTCATAGCATTGCAAGAATAAAGAATTGCACATAAACAATCAATTGGTAAAGGGGGCAGGGCATGATCCTTCTTTTGCAGTAATGAACTCTAAATGATAATAACATGAATTTTAATCCCATTTAAGGAAATTATTTGGCTAATTAATTATAATCTAACCTCTCTTATTGCTGTAACTTCAGCATGAGCAGTTGGGTCATTGTTCCTCAGAACCATGTTGTGACAACTAGCAACTACTTCATCATTACAAACTATAACAGCACCAAAAGGTCCTCCATCTTCATATTCTACCCCTTCATAAGCTTCTCCAATAGCCTTTGTCAAAAATTTGTGGTCTCTATCTTGTATAGCTAATTGGCCAATACAACACCAGAAGCAAAGTAATAATTGATCATCAGTTCCAATGTTTTTCCAACAAGAATAAATAACATTGCAGCAAGAGAGCTAAACAGTTCAGAAGCATTACCTTCCTGATGGCCAGCAAATGCAGAAGCTACTGCAACAGTTCCATCCTTAGTTTGCACCACTGAGATGACCAAGAAGACAAACAAGTCATAAAATAATGCAATTAAAAAGAAAATAAAAAACATTGTCTGTTACAGAAACTTTAAGGTTGCCACTAATGTGTTTGGTTTTAAGTTGTGACCTCTCTCAAACATACGTTTCCGTCGTACATCCAATTGACACACATACATTAGCGGTGGTTTTTAATCGTCGTGCTAATATTTATGACAGTTAAAAACCGTTGCTAACATATATGTTTATTGAATATTCGACTGAAAGTGTATGTTCACCTATAATCACTTTTTACTAAAAGGTTCATAATTTTAAGAATTTCCATTATAAAACATATATGAAATAAGAAGGAGAAAAGTTGACTATTGAAAAAAATAAGGAAAGGAAAACAGAGATGGATAATGAGGTAACATGTAACAATTCTTTCCCAGGAAAAAGAAAGTTGATACCATTAACTTCTTCCATGACCACGTTGATGTCAATAACAAAACCAAAAGACCAATTTGATGAGGTAACTAGAAATCCTTGAGTAGGAATATATATAGAGCACATCAAGATTCAAATGAAAGAGAAAACGCAAAAAATGCAGAATATGGTCCCCTCTTGCATAAATTAATAAAATAAGGGAAAAACACATCGGATCATGGTGGCAAGAATTAGATGCAAATTAAATTAGAAAAGGGTCAAAAAGCATGTGAATGGGGTGGACATATACGACTTATCCCAATGCTTTATCTCCATATACATATACAAGTAATGGGATGTTGTACTTCACGGATGAGGATGAAGGTGATGTTGTCGATTCTATCACTATAAGAAATATGTTTATTAATAAGCATCGGTTGGGAGTGAGAACAGATGTTTAAATGGTTGAAGCTAATTCGTAGAGTCGCCTCTACACGTATGGTACAGTGATTGCGGTTATCTTGAGCTGTATAGACTGACTCTAAACTTTACGTTGTGTTGTCGGTTGTGAGCAACGCTAATTAAAAAAAAAATTGTAAAAAAAAAACTACAACTCATGATTTTAAAAATTTAACAAAATCATCAACATGGATGGAAATAGAAAAAACTCTCACAATAGTCTCAAATGCATTTGCAGATAACACAAACACATTGGTTATGGTGCCTATGGTGATGGCGGTGGTGGCAATGACGATGGTGATGTCGGAGGTGGCATCAATGTTGGTGGTTGTCGCGGCACCGACCATGGTGGTGGCATGGATGTGGTGGTGACGACGGTAGTGGTAATGATAGAGTGAAATAAAAATAGAAAGTCAAAACTAATGGCCCGTAAATTATGCAATCATTTCCATGATAACAATTACTGTTTTTGCATTTATAAATTAATGCTTTTTGGGTTAAAATTTAGGCAATTTCTTTAATACTTATTTAAAATGGAGGTATTTTATACTTTTTATATTAATTCGTTACGATATCTTTTGTAATAAATTTTTTAAATTTGCAACTCAATTTTTTATAGTCTAAATAATGAAGTGAAGGAGATTAAGCCTTCTCATTTTAAAACGGCACCGAGCAATGCCCAAAGTTAAAACTTAAAACTCGTTTTAAACGCATATAGTTGTATAAATCAATACAATACACTTATCTATATTTGTTCCATTTGGGTTGAAAGTTAGTTATACTGATGCTCCACCATAGAAAAATATTTAAAAAATATTGGGTTTTGATTTATTCAAATTCTTTTTTTTTTCAATCTCATTTTTACTTTTTTTTTTCCATATGATATTCTCTCCGTCCCAAATTATAAGGACCCGTTTAAACAATCACGTTTATTAAGAAAATATGTAATAAACTAATTAATATCTTGGTTTTGTTATTTTTTGTACAAATCTTTCATATATGCCCCTATTTAAAAATCTAGAAATTGTTAATGTTAGTATTTGATATATCAAAGGTTGGTTGGAAAACACGAAAAAGAAGTAATTAGTAGAGGTGATAATTAAAGTTTTGAAATTGAAAATATAATGAATGCAAGGAGTAAAAAAGGAAAAACTTATTTTTTTTTTCTGAAATCTAGAAGGGGTCTTATAATTTGGGACACCAAATTTATCTTTAAAGAGTATATATTCTTTAGTTTCTCTCCTCTTCTTATCTCTTTTGGATATGGTTGGACTTAAGGTGTGAATGAAATTTTACAATCATTATTTATTAAAATTTAAGGAGACTTATCGACATATAAATAAAATTATATAGTTGCTGAGTCATTGTCACACTATTTTCTTACTTTAAGTTTGAATATATCAAAATGGTTCATGTTGATATATGGATCATAGTTTTTATCATGCTACGTCACTTGTGATCTGAAAATCCAAATCAGCTCTTATCTTATCTAGTGCTAGTAAGAACACAGCTATTAAACAGTCATCGTCCTCACCTCACCTGCTACATCTACATATATCATCGTATGTGCGTTTTCTCACGTTCTTATCCCATCTATTCTCATTCTCATGGAGGATCAAATATTATTTGTGCATGCAAGTGGCCATATCAATTTTATTGTCTCAGATTATAAGCTGAGTTTGAATATTGATTGTGGATAAATGGAATTATTTAACTTCATTCCAATTAATGAGACCAAAATTATTAAGCTCTAACAGATCTTTAGCTCGGTTTTAGTACTAAGTCAATACCTAATGGTTTGGTGTATATAAAAAATTCTCAAATATTCATAATACTAGTTACACATTGTTTAATTAGTTTTTTTTTTTTGACACCAGCATTGTTTAAGTAGTTTATATGTTAGGGAAAAAATTAGTAATGTTCATTTTAACCCTCTCTTTCTAACCATTTTCTATTAATTTAGTTAAATTCATTTAAGATCTATTAAAACTATGGGTCTCACTATTTATTAAAATGATTTTTTCCATATCACTTCATTTCAAATGACATTGGTGTCACCGATGGTGGTGGTAGTAGTTGCAATGACGGTGGCAATAGTGGTGGTGTCGATGGCGGTGATAGTGGCAATAGCAGCGGTGACTAAAATGAAAATAGAAAGTTCAAAACAAATATTTTTTGAAATTTGAAATTTTCTAAATGAAAATTATTTTTAGAAAATGATAAAGTAAACATGTTTTGTCAAACCAAACATATATGTAGAGAAAAAGTTGTGAAAAAAAGGAAATTGATAGGTTATTTGATGCTATAGAAATAGAAAAGAAAAAGATGAAGTGTCTCTTTTCTCATTTTGTTTGGTTTTTGTAAAGAATTAATTCCTTTTGTATGAAATGATATTCTTAAATAAGTATGAAGAGAATAAAATGAGAAAGCCCAGAAGTAAGTTTTGTAAGGTAACATGAAATTCAGTTATAAAATTTCATAATTAATTATGTTTAACGCATAAGTTACTTTTTCGAGCTTCTACCATAATCGAATGTGAGTCTGAAATTAATTTTCCGAGATAACTTCTAAACATTGTCATCCAAAATTAAGTTTATATGAGAATTAATTCTAAAGCTCCTTATTTTCAATTGAAAATCAAATGATATTGTAATTTTTTTATGTATAATAGTGGTATATGATAATAAGGTTTAAACCTATCATTTGATGCAAAATCTTAAACCTCCCACCAATTTGAGCAATTCTAATGGTTTGATGGTAGTGTAATTTGATGATTGCTGAATCAAGTATGGTATGAAATATTGACTTTAACTCTGAAAAATCATAAGAAAATGAACAACTAGTCTAGTGCCTGGAAAAATGAAAGTAAGAAAGGAAGAATTTGCAAGAACAGTTTTCAAGCTCCATTGCATATTTGCAAGTGTTCTTCACTTTTCACTCAACTGAGGTTCCAAACAGAGAAGCAAATTTTTGCAAAATTGGAAACTTTGCATCGATGTTGTCTATGCGCCCTTTCAAATTCGTCAAATTCCCAACGCCCCTGAAAACCTCTCCAACCTTCCCCAATTCACTCGCTCCGTTCTCTGTTTGTGTCAGAAGCTCAACGGCGTCGCCGCCACCGCCGTTAATCTCTGAACAGCAGATACCCAATTCACCGTCTACGCAGTCGCTGGTAGTGGCAGCTCCGCCGCCAACAAATCTAGGGTTTCGACCCACCCCTGAATTGGGGCTTCTCACTCACTTGTTCGTTCTCTCCATGGTACTGTATATACGATAATCATCCCCTATCCCCTCACCAATTAACCATAAAAGCTTCCATCTTTAACCATTTTTAATTTCTGGGCAGTGAAGTTGATTTTCTTATCGAACCTGAAGTTCGTGTTTTTCGTGTTTTGCAGGCTTTTTG
This sequence comes from Acmispon strigosus, assembly GCA_030819835.1. Classification (NCBI taxonomy): domain Eukaryota; kingdom Viridiplantae; phylum Streptophyta; class Magnoliopsida; order Fabales; family Fabaceae; genus Acmispon; species Acmispon strigosus. The sequence continues at coordinate 89,308,288 of JAUAMA010000001.1, forward strand.
TGCATTTTTCTCAGTGGCTGCGGCTTCGATTCCAACCTTAATTGTAGGTTTATCCACACAAACGTGTGTATGTGTGTAATGCTAATGTCAGTGATGTTTTGAAAGGCTGATGTTCAAAAAGTTGGTGTTCTTTTCAGGCTTTTAGAAGATTAAGAACTTCAGTGAAGAAATTGTCTAAGGTTGTTTCAGAAGAGGTACCTGGAACTTTATATTCTCTCAAACTTTCTAGTAGGGAGCTGAACGATTTGACTCAACAACTTAGCAATCTCAGGTGCAACATTTTTCCATGTTTTTCTTACTCTTCTGTATGATTGCTGCTAGCTTTAGCTTTTCTTGTTAGTCTATCTATGAATATGAGATCATGTTATGTGAATCCTTTTTTAGGCATACCATATCTGGTGTTCGCGGGGGAAAGAAGGATGCAAGCACTACCAGATCGAGATCCTTTCGCAAGAAGAACTCAACTTCTTGACATTGCATACACTGGTTAACCATAAAGCATTTTGTTTCCGGAATTAAGCTTGCTTGGTTGAAAGGGAATTGCTGAGTAGTTATAAGGCCTTTTCGATTGAAATTACAAGCTGCGTATTGAAGTATGATCACGAGGAACCTTTGGCATTTTTAAGTTTGAAGCTGCCTTTGGAAAATGATGAGGAAAAAAACTGCTCAATAAGGGTTCTATGCTGAATTGCAGATCCTGAGGTTCAGCAAATTACTGGCATTGATTCCCTGTTGTCTCATTTGGGTTTTTGGGTTCATCTACCATGTGTAAATTTGAACCATTTTCAGCTATAAGATATTAATACCACTATACTTTCTGTATAAGCTACAATGTCTACCATGGTGTACATATTGAAGCGTTAGAATCTTGATCTATACTGCATGAATTTTTTGTCTATTGTGATTCAATCCAAGTATATTTTGAATTTCACTTATGATCAAACAACATTAATATTTATAGTTTTGCATACTTCTTCAACAGTTGACCGGCTTCTTTTGCATGATCGGGGACAGGCATGTTGCATACTAGAGTTACCCTAGATGATGATACCAACGATCTGTTTTGTAAGTTTGAAGGATCAATCTTCCAGATTGTTACCTCCCACACCTGCAACAGAGAAAACTGTTATGTTTTGTTTTTCAAATCAGGAAACCTCAGGCATTAGCATAGTCTGCATATGATAAACAGAGTGGTACTGTTTTTCAATAAATGACTTCCACTGTTGAGAATTTTAGCAACAAATGTTTACCACTAGATCTTGCTCTTCCTAATCGATGAGTTTTTTTATCCCAGGGGGTAGTGGGCTGGTCTCTGGTGATTGACCAAGCCAGGTTTCTTTAACTAATCCAATGAAATTAGAACATCATCTTTAAAAGTTGCATTGTATAAGCTTATACATCATATCTGGCACAACATGCAAAACAAGCCATATGTAGGTCTTTCCATCATTGCTTATAATGACACTTAAAGGTAAATGAATAATGATTGCATCTTCTTCATCTAGTAAGATCTCAATCATTTCCTTTAAGGATACAGAAGAAATCAACCATACCCTTAAGGATTTAAAGGAGAAAGAGAGTGGGGGAGAAATCAATGGTGTCAATCCTGCCTAAAATAAGTGAAAAATTCTTACTCCCAGAGGGATGAAAGATTTTATTTTTCCTTTTAAGATCTCAAGTAAACAGTGACTCTTAATTACTCTCATAAATGTTGGGATAAGAGTGGACGTGGAAAGCGCAGGTAGAGAATTGATTGAGGGAAGGAGGCAGATGTGACTTGAAAAGAGGAAGGGCAAGTAGACGAATTAATTTGCTTTAATCGTTTTTTAATAGATACTAAATACATTGATGATTTACCTTTTTATTCAACCATTATCAAAACTCATTCAATTATACATTTTTCACCCCTAACCTATGCCAGATCGAAATCTTGTAATCCATTCTTCTGGTTGTTAGAGAAAAGTTATAGTTTTTCCTTGTTCCCAATCCTTGATAACAATATGATCATATTGTTATCAATCATCATCTCAATTCTACATCATTGACACAATAAACATGTGATTTTAATCGCATAGATATCATATTCTGTATTTCATATGACACTTTTTATTTCAGAAAATTGTAACAAGGAACTAAAGCATATATGGGAAAGAAGGAGCACCTGAATGGTTTTGCCAACATTTAAAGGGGTAGCTTCAGCGAGGACCAAGTCACCAAGCTCAGCTCGTTTCAAATGGTTGATGCTGAGTTGAATTCCAGCCACTCTTTGATAACCAGAAGCCATGTGGGCTCCCATGCTTGCAAGAGATTCTGCTATCATTGCTGATACCCCTCCATGAAGCACCTTAAATGGCTGCCACAAATCAAATCACGCACAACTCCAATCAATATTCTACTGTTTCATCTGACAAGAATATTCAAAAAAGAATGAAACTTTGGTAATAAGAGACAAAATTACAAACTGGTGTCGACCTGGCAGCACTTGAGGGTAACAGGGAGACGACCAGAAACTCTGTGTGGTGATAATTCTTCAATCTCAAATCCAATTGAATGAAGAGGGGCATCCAAATCTGCAGTCTTTGATGTTGCCGATGATGGGTTGTCCTCCATGGACAAAAATTGGATCAGGGCAGTGCTTTTTCTCTCTCTTGTTCACAGATTAAGTTTTGCTATTTTTCACAACAGGGACCAAGTTGAGACTTGAGACAATGTGAGTTGAAAAAGAAAGGAGTTATTTTAAGAAGATGGATTGAAGAATCATTAGATGTTGTTGATTTGGAGGGTATTTTAGGCCATTCACAAGAAAAGAGATGAAAGGTTGGTTGGTGAGTTTATTGTGGTAGTAGGTACGCTTGATGGGGAAAAGTTAGATTAACACTTGAGATATGTGATGTTATAAAAAATTTAAAGAGAAACAATAAAAGAAAAATGAACGAAAATGAGATAAAAGGGAAACTGGAGTGTGCAATTAGGCATGAGTGAATGGAGTGCTTGTGGTGGTCAACTAGTCAATTTTGTCAACCCCAAATAATAATAATAATTAATAAATTTTCAGGTTAAAATTTTTATCTAATATTTTCTTGAAATAGTTATGGTTTTGTTTTTTATGCAAATTAACTAAGTAGAGTAAGTTTTAATTATAATTTTTTAATATTATAAAAATAAATGAAAAAATTATAATAAAAAGCATTTAAAATTTGAACATAAAAATAGTGATACTAATATAAAAACATAAGATGCCACGTTGACCTACAACGGTTAGGATAACAAGATGGATAAAATTCATCGAGAAAAAGAAAGGTGAATTAGAGTGAATATTGAATGCACACTTAATAACATACCAAATATTAGAGTGAATCGATAAAATGGGAGAAACATTTGAGTAGATCTCTATGCAGAGTAATTTGATATTCAAAACAGTAGTATTAGTTATACATGTGTTTCTCACGTTTTTTTTAGTTTTAAATTAAATAATAGTAAAATAGAGTATGATGCTTCACTATTTTATTTATAGTGAAACTTGCTAGATCTGGACCGGATTCCGGGCTGTTCTATAACGTTATCTTTTTGGTGAATGGTCCAATCCATTCCAATACCTTACCTGAATAGCTAGGAGATTTTCCTTGAGATGAATGGATAACCATATTAAATTCAAAATCACTTTCAAATTATTTTATGTATTTTTTAGGGTTAATAGTTAAACTAGTCCTGATTTTATAGCGAGTTTGATTTTAATCTCTGGTGGAAAAATGACGTTTGATGGCGGTAAAAAATAGTCAGTAATTGTAAAAATGACTGCCACTAAACGTCATTTTTTTGCCAAATGACTAAAATCAAACTCTCTTACAAAGTCAGGGACTAATTTCACCATTAACTCTATTTTTTACAAGTTACTCTATCAAAATAATAAGTTTTTACATCATCATAATAACCTATTTTGATTAACTTACTATAAGTAACTTTCACATTTGATTAGAGTGAAATCACTTTCAAATAAAAGTGGTTTTTTTTTACTGTAAAGAATAAAAAAATAGTACTTGTGCACGTTGGACAAGAGTCTTCGGTCTTTCAAACATTTAGTTTAAATTACACCACAAATTTAATTTAAAAATCTAATTACAAATATATATCGAGAGAATGTATCATATGAAAAAGATGTTTTCATATGAGAAAGTAATAATAAATCATAACCGTTAGATCTAATCACGAATAGTCAAAATTAAAACATGAAGTCATGTGACTTTTTAAAAAGTCACATGACATTTTTAAGTAGTCATGTGACTACTAAGTTGTTTTAATCTTGACCATTCATGATTAGATCTAACGATCGTGATTTATTCTCATTTTCTCATATAAAAACATCTTTCTTATATGATACATCCCCTATATAGTGAGGGATGGTAGTTGGTTGGCGCGGTCAAATCAGATGGGTGGTGGCAGTGTAGTGAGGGACTCCACCGGCCGATGGCTTTCGGGTTTTGCTTGTTCTTATGAGACTGGTTGTGCTTTCCTGGCGGAGCTTTTGGCGCTTTGATCCAATTTGAAGCTGGTATGGGACTTGGGTTTCCGTAAAATAGTTTGTTACATGGATTGTAAGGATATTGTGGAGCTTTTGAGCCACAACAGGGACACCCAAACTTTTTTGCAACAAGAGACTATTGCTTCTATTCGAGCTATGTTCGTTGGGGGTTGGAAGGTCCAATTCTTCTATGTTTGGCGTGATAGAAATGCAGTGACGGATGCGTTGGCGAGACAAGCTTCTCACATAGAGTGTCCAATGCGTATTTGGAAGGAGCCTCCATCCTCTGTGATTCCGCTCTTGTGCAAAGATGTAGTAGCTTAGTTGCTTTCTTTGTTGTTTGTTTTTCTTTCCCTATGTAACAAAAAAAAATATTCCTAGGGGGCGTTTGTTAGACGGTATAAAAAAATATTCCTAGGGGGCGTTTGTTAGACGGTATAAAAAAATATACCCAGGAATTTTATTCCCAGGAATATTAGGATCAGAATGTTATTCCCGGGCATCTTCAAAAATTGTGTTTGGTTAACAAATTTGATCCTGTGAATTTTTTTCCACATTACTGCGTACAATTATAACATGCGTTTGGTATGAAATGCATATTCCCAGGAATAAATAATGAAATTATTAAAATACATTTTTTTTCCAGCTGTTAAGAATACTAAATGGACGGAAGAAGATAAGGGCAAAAATGAATTTTTATGCTCACCCATGATCTGTATTCCCCCTGAGATCTTTCATTCTCATGCTCCAAGATCAAGATGGGTATATTTCTCTATTGAATCATGGGTAAATTATTCTCCCAGTATATTTTATGCCTGGGCATCTAATTTTATAATCTGATACCAAACATAGACATCCATTTTCTCATACATCATATACCCAAGAAACTTTTTTAAGCCCGTCTACCAAACACTTTTTTATTCATTTTATGCACATGTTCATATTAGAGAAGCTACTTTTATACTGCTTCAATTCAAAGTTCATATTACTTCTTCTAAAGCTTTTTTTTTTTTTTGGTACACAGGCTACTTTTTATTTGAATGTGATTTCACTCTAATATACTGCAAAAATTATTTTAAAAAAACCTACTCAAAATAGCTTAGGATTATGATATAAAATATTTATTTTGATAAAATAACTTATAGAGATGCTGGAGAATTCATGCCATTCATATTTTGAGGGAATTCAACCAAGTAGCGGACTTGCTGGCGAACCTGGCCCATAATAATATTTTGGGCTTGTTGCCCTCATTTAATCCAAAAAACAAAGCTCAATGGTTGATTCAAATATTAAAAAAAATTGTCAATGTTGACCAAAAACAATCTTTAAAAGGTCAATACTTTGAGCCTTCTAAAACATTAATACCATTTCACAAAAACCAAAACCTAATTCCATTTGACAAAAAAAAAACAATATATTATAAATAAAAGATAACTGTTACATTTAAATAAAATAATTTGACTGTTTATATATACGTCAAACTTAGATACATTTGAAATAAAAAATATTTTTTTAAATATCATTTTAACATGTCATATTTCTCACTTTGTAACTTATTTATTTTCGTGATAATAAATATAATCATATATAAATTTATGAGTTTAATTTTGATGCATGTAAAACTCTTTTACTTTATAACTTCATTTGATTCATGTAGCTGCTAATTTGACCTAGGAGGGAAAGTTTTGGCTCTTGTTTTGTTAAATAAGAATTGGTAATTTCTTTTTGTGGTTCTCTTTCCCCTGGCTCAAGTCCTATTTGAGTTTTCTGTCTTCTTATGTTGTTCTTGAGTCACATCTATGTTCCAATGCTATGTTAGAAATCCAAACTATCTATAATAATTGGAACGAGTTACCTCTAAATAATGGAATAGTAGTGTTCTGCTTTAAGTTTCTTTTTGAAGGATTATGCTAGGGAAGACACACATTAAAAAACGTATTAATTAACCAATTATATACACTGTATGAGCCTAACTTACAACTAATAGTATCTTAGCTTTCACTTTTGAGACAGAATCAAATGCTAAAAGAAAACTCTGCAACAAATGATATGATTCATGAGTCATGATTACAACCAAGAAAGAGCTTTAGCAAAGCAAGGATTAATACAAGAAAGCCAAAAGATACAATATATGGTGCCTTGTATTTGATCAAAATTCAATTTTACAAGACAAGTTGTAAGTACATACACCAATTTGTACTTTCCTATAAGCATCCCTTAATGATAAAGTTGTCATAAAGTTTAGACAGCTTGAGGGCACACTGTTGGGAGAGGAAGGGGTGGGTGGGGACCTTCTTAGAAATTTCAGCCTTCATCACTCACACACACACAGCTATACCTACTTGCCTTTACCTAAAGATCAGTCAAGAAGGCACATATACTAACCTGAAATACATATACTATGTAAAGTAAAGCTGAAAAGGTTGAAAGAAAGAAACCCTACAAAGCTTGCTTTGTTAAAAGGAAAACTATATATATTACAAAGTACTGGGTCCTACCTGCATAAAACAATTATTGGTTTAAGTCATATTATAAGCTTTTTTTATGCTTCTTAGCTGAAAATACAGACACTTAAGAAAATTATTTAATCATGTATTTTCATGTTATTGAACAAGTTTCACAGCCCAAGTACTTATTGAGATAAAACAATTGATTTAGGAGTGGTGCAAATGGGAGAAAAGATATGAGAGGTGTATTCTTGCACTCCTTACCTGTCCTCACCCCAGACCTTACATCTTATGAGGTAGAAAAAAAGTGACATATATAGATTGAAAAATATTAGGAATATAATCACTATATATTCTAATTCTCTAGGCATTATTTCTACAACAAAAAGAAGGCACAATCTTGAGTAGGGTGACAAAGGGATACAACAAGGAACACAAAAGCAAAGTTTGGCACTGTGCCAACTAGAAGAGAATTGTTTTGTTGCTTTGTCTAATTGAAAAGTAAGGGAGTAGAAGCTTTAAGCTTATGCTAGCTTCTTTCAAGTTTTACAACCATGATAACCATTAGTAATTTCAGGAGAATCTATACCCACTTTTTTTAAAATAAAAAAAATCTTCAAACAGTTGATTTGATACTATAAATACCAAGAGCCCCTTGTATTCTACTTACAACCTTCCAAGATACAACAAAGGGTAACACATAAACAACAGTTTAGTAGTTAGTACCCTTTACAAAACTAGAAGGGTACACTTGCATTGCATATCATCATCATCATCCAAATTAGAAGAAGAAGCATATCAGTATCAGTATCAGTGTGAGAGTAATTTAGAAACAATCATGGGAGCGAAGAGGTCATCATCATGCTCATTTAGCAGCGTGTTCAAGGCGTGTTTCTCGAGCGGAAGCCGGTATGATAACTACTGGGAAGGCAGTGGCACAGGCAGAAGAATGTTTGCTAGTGATGAAGACAGAGGTTATTGGGTTGCAGAGCCTGGTATTGACAGAAAAGCTTCTGATTTCATTGCCAAATACTATGCCAACCGAGTCACTGATTCTGAGCGCCAATTTGCTTCTTGAGATTCATTGTCGTTATTTTTCATTGCTTTTCATTCTTGCATGTAGCTATTTATTTTAATCGTTTATTCTGACCAGATGTACTTGGTTCTTTCCTACCTCATTTCATTCCACTCTCTCAGTCCTTCTCTGAATCTGAACAATGTGATGTTGTTCTTCCCTCATTTGGGTGTGGTCATTATGTACTTGGGGTGTGGATCCATTACTTGTTAGCCGGAATAATGTGGTCATTAATAATGTAAAACTTTATTATTTGTTATTACAATTTTCATTGCTGCAACATGGTTTAGTAGTACTAGTAGTATATATAACTTCATCACATTAAGCTTCAACATATTGAATCATGTTCAATGGATGCAGAATTTCATGTTAAGCATGGAATTTGGCAGTAGGGGTGTATATAATTTGTGATATTTTTCCTCTATCTTTTACTAGTCTTGATGTCGGAAATGGATTCTACGCAGTTAATTTTTAATGAAGTCACTCGCTACGAGATGAAAATCAGACGATTTATATTTATATCTGATTTATTAAACTCAAAGCTTGAACCGTTCAATCTTTATTCTACGCTTGAGATCTTATGAATTACACCAAAAATTGACTATAGCCAAACTGGATCCCTTGATGTCCTCTCCTAAAAGAAAAGCTCTTGTGTCTCCCTTCAATTCATGTGTCTTTTATACACAAGAGCTAGTTTATTTAATACGTAACAGAGAAAAATAAAAGAAATAACGGGGAAAAAATAGAATAGAAACAACAAGATATTTCTTTCCTGTTGAATGTTTGTGTAAAAGTTACTGTTAGTTTGGTAATTTCATCAAATTATATCACCATAGATACAAAAAGCTGAAGTTTTAACAAACTTTCACTTAGTTTACATATAATCATAACCTTAACTATCCATTTTCTAAATAATAGTCAGAATTCTTCACTTTTCTCTCAAAAGTGAATTCTAACTTTTCAGACACTTTGTTGATTTGTTTCTGTGGGGTTTTATTTTTTCTTCCCCTCTTTCACCTTGTGCATGTTATATTTTCCTGATCTCTGACAGCATGTGGAAATTGGAATGTTTGGTGCATTAAGCTGTGCACAAAATGGTAACCAGATATAAATTTGGGACCCTTCAACTTCCCATGGATAATTTTGCATCTCATTCAATTTTACTCTCCCACCAAATGTAAGAATACAAGATATAAAAACAAGCCTGCATTTGGACATTGACATTGTGAATTGAAAATCTTGATAATGGAGGAGTAAAAAGCTTGTACAATGTGGATAACATCTTTGCATAGGAGGGAGTTTGTCCTCTAGTGCTTTTTCATGGAAAGCCATTGGCAAAGGTTGAATGGAATCAACATGAAATTTACATCAAAATGACGTGCAATAACCACAGCTTATACTGAGACGTCATTCTGGCATCATGCACATCAATCAATGTGTCTATCCTCAGAATCATAAGGTTCTTAATTAGTTCAGGCTTTTGAGTACAAAGCTACTTTCATTGCCGGGAGTACTGTTTGATTATATTCTCTTACGTCTTATAGCAAGTTCGGAAATCCTTCTACTCTTACTATAAAGGAAAAATCAATGATGAGGAGAAATTTATTTGAGTACGTTGTGCGTTAGAATTGATTCTAAGAGAAAATAAGTTGATCCAAACATGCTATTACATTTTACATATTTTCAATCCCATCCCATACATATTATATATGCTAGTAAGGATAAGTATGAACTCACTCATGGTTCACTTTTTCCCTATATGGCATGAAATTAAACAACCTTGTTGGGTACTTTAGGGATATTGTTCTCTTAAACCAGAAAAAACGTGCCCTTCTGCACACTGCTGCTGGAATCTGATTTGAAGTTATCCGTTCTAGATAGATAGATAGATAGACAGCAGTTATATATATTGAGGTGATGCAGGTCCTATAATGTGAGTTATACTTTGCACTTAATGCAGTAATTTGAGGCAGAGATCAATCAGAGCATCTTTGATTTGTTTGGTAGTGTTTTGGAAATGTTGCTTCCAATAGCCAAAGTACATTGCATCTGGATGGAGTAAAACTCTGATCTACTTAATGATGGTAAAGACCATACTGAAACTAGTTTAGCTGATTTAGTCCATGACTCCATGATATATCATTATATTGTTACACATACACAGCAGATTATGTAGCCAAGATACATATTTTTGACTCCTACACTTGATTCCTCTATATCTAAAATACCATTGGGAAAAAAACAAAGGGGACAGAAATCGAGAGTTATCTGAGAATCTTCAGATGACATAAATGCGTGAAGAGGTATTGAAAGTGGTAGAGTGGTTTTACTATCACAATCCACTTAGACTCGGCTCTTGCAGCTTCGATTCGTCGCTATTTGTCGGGAAAAAAATTCATAGTTATCCAATTAGTCGTGTTTGCAGCGATTTCAAATTAGCACAAACTGCACATGTAGCGGTTTCAAACCACCATAATCACGTTTAATGTATTTTAAAACTCTGCAACTTGTCACGGTTTCTAACACCTAAAAATTACATGTGTTGCTACGTGTCCACCAAAAGGAAAGTAAATCCATCATTTTCCTAGTAATAAACAAAGGCAAAGTTATACCTAGGACTAGGAGAGAGTTGTTGCCTGTCACATCAGAAGTAGAGGTTGATAACCCAAATGTACACCGATCAAGATCAAGGTGTACATGTTTTAAAATCTAAGCAAACCGATCAAGATCCAATGGCTAAGATTTGTGGACTGCGTGAATTTAAGGAATCTCTGACTACAGCAAATCCATTTGGTTATACTTGTGTAAAATTTTACAAATAAAAACAGTATAGGTTTAGATTTGAGGGAATCTTTACTCTCCTAATTTCTTCATGGTAAAGTAACCAAGTGGCTTGTCACTCTATAAATGCTACCACAGAGAACAACTCGGAAGCAATATTATAATCATCATTTTACAAGAATAGGAAGTGATAATGGGAGCCAAGAGGTCATCTTCATACTCCTTTGGCAGTTTGTTCCAGGCATGTTTCAAGGGTGGCGGAAGCAGCAGCGGCGGAAGCAGCGGCGGCAGCAGCAGCAGGTACCATGAAAACTGGGAAGGGAGTGGTAGAGGAAGAAGGATATTTGCAAGTGATGAAGACCACTTAGGATTCTGGGTTGCTGAGCCTGACATTGATAAAAAAGCCTCTGATTTCATTGCTAGACACTATGCTACCCAACTCACTCACTCTCAGCACCGCCAATATGCCCCTTGAAATATTATTGCCTTACTTCCTTTATTGCTTTTCCATTCTTGCAAGTCACAAGTAGAGGAACATTTGTAGGTCTTTGAGTTTCCTCTCTTTTCTAACTATATTTTACTTGCTCTCTTCAACTATGTTTATGTTTAGATGAATTTTTTTCTCACAATCAATTCTGACAGAATAATAAGCTTCTCCTAATAATTGACTTTAATTTCATAATAAATCGTAAAATAATTTTCAAATATGGAGTTCTTCTATGTTTTTCCCAACCCTCCAAATTTGATGATGTTTCCCTCATTTGGTTGTAGGATGTATTTGGGATGTAGCTTCTAAAATAATAATGTAACCTAAGTCTATACATGAATTGTTGTTTCTCCTTATTTTGCCTTTCCTCATAGCTGTGTGCCCGAGAGTGTCTATGATAGGAAGATAATTCCTATGATGGAAGAACACTAAGATCTAAAGCTAAGAAAATAATGAAGAAATCAAAATGAGAGCAATTCCTAAATTTTTCTTCATCAAAAGAAATACAATAAAAGAAGCTAGCAACTCTAGAATGAAGAAGAGCAGGTGGCTCAATCTTATTCCGTGGGCTATTTTAGAAACATAAAAATGAACGTAAGACTGAATTATACTCTCTCCTTTTCTTTTTATAAGAGTCAAACAACTATTGCACACTCTTTAAGAAGGTTGTTAGCATTTAATTTGTTCTCAATTTATATCAACTTTCCAAAATTGCCCTAACTTACTTTTTAAATTTCTATTGATCATTAATGTATTACATAGTATTACATTAATGATCAATAAAAATTTTAAATTACTAGATTTTCTCCTTATCCCTTCTTTACATGCCACATTTGAAAATTAAGTATAATCGATAATTATGAGTTAAATCACTAATGATTTTTCAGTTACTTAACCGAAGTTATAACGGTGAAATTATAATGGTATAGTTAGAAGTATTACTGAAAATTGAACATTTAAAAGTTGAAAAATCAATAAAAAAAATGTTTCAATTGTTCTAAATATATAATTTTTATGTGACATGAATTGAGATTAGAGAAAAGTTGATCCATGTGCTAACTCCAAATCAAGCACTTCATATATTTAATATATTATAAATGAATTCATGGCATAGAATTGAGAGTAGTATATATTGGCCATATTATTTAGTTTTGTTAAACTAGAGGTGACTAAGGTCGTTAAACGGTTAAGAGTAGACTCTTAAACTCTTAGACTCTTAAACTCTTAAACTAGAGGTGACTAAGGTCGTTATATATAATTAATTCTATGTAACGAATTTACCTCATCAAAATTAGTCTATTAAGCAACTTTGATGGTGACCACTCTACTCTTGACACTCTCACTCATGTGTGATGATTTTTATCCGTGATAACGAAAATATTAGAAAAAGTTGAAAGTAACATTTTGCTGTGTAGATGATTTTTAAGTGCTTTATTTACGTTGATAGATGCCCGTAAATGTAATGTCTCCCGTCACTTTAGCTTTCTTTTCTTCGTAATATTCTGTGATCCTTTTGTCCAAGACAAGGAGAATATTAAATCAACTTCATACAAAGATAAATGTTGTAAGGGAATTGGTTTTAAGGCTATTTTATTGATTTTCCTACTATTTTTTTACTTTTTTAATTTTCATAATACCCTGTAAAATAAAAATAATTTTTACATTTTTAAGTGTAATTTTTTCCGGTACGCGAAAAACTTAAAAATATAATTTTTGAGCAATTTTCGCATGTTAAATGCGAAATAAGAGTAATTTTTGCACTTTTAAGTGTAATTTTTTTAGATCGCAAAAAACTTAAAAATAAAAATACAATTTTTGCACTTTTAAGTGGGAAATAAGAGAAACGATGCTAGAGTGAGGGTGTGGATGTGGAGGGAGATGCGTTCGTCGAAACTAGGGATGTGGCGGAGTAATGGTGGTGAGGCGGTCCGCGGTTTGGGTGGTTCGTCGCCGCCCATTGTGGTAATGGTGATGGGATGGAAATAGGGGGTGTTGGAGAGTGAAAGATGAAGATGAAAGAAGGGGGTGGTGGGTGGAGGAAGAAAAAGAAGAAAGAAAAGGATATCTAGGGAATGTAAATTATTTTTTAAGAGTAAAATGATATTTTTACATATGAAAAAAATGATAAGATGACTAATAGGGTGGTTTTAAAACAACTCTCATGTTGTAACTTGTAGGAATACAGTACCACTATATCCGTAAGATAAGAAAATGTGATTTTACAGTACAATTTGATCTAATCAGCAGAATGTTGAAATGATCTTCTATCTCATTCATTCATCATGTAACTCAATGAGAGTATGGTTTTTTTTTTCTTATATACTATTTAACACACTCATTTATATTTAATGTGAGACTTTTTGTTTTATTTCTTAATCACATTGTGTGTAACTTAAGAGTGGCAATATGAGTTTCCGAGGCGGGTTAAGTCCGACCCGCCAAAAGTCCATTAAAATGTGGGTTGGGTTTGGTTGGCCCACCTTTAGTATATGAGTTGAAAGTCTCAACTTCACTCATATGTTGGTGGCCAAAATGTAATGTAATGAAAAAAATTGTTTGCTGATTCATTTCCATCTTAGTTTAATTATGATTTTAACGTTTTTAAAATTACTGCAATAGTTAAGATATATTGATTTCATAAAAATGTAATGAACAAAATAAAAATGAGAAAACACTCTGATTAGATATTGTTTTGATGAAAAATCCTCAATTATTGTTTGTTGTGTTGCGAATGTTGTGTCTACCATAACTCTTCGTCTGAGAATAATTATGAGAAACAAGCACAAACCAACAAAGTTATACATTCTCACAAGTCGTAAAAATACACAAATAACACAAGTCACAACTCATAATTGTTTTTAAAACAACAAAAGCAAACACAAACCAACAAAGTTCTACATTCTCACAATAACAAAGTCTTAGTTTAAAATTCTAAGTTTTAACATAGTCTTAGTTCAAATAAAAACATTAGATCTTGGAAATAGCCTCTTTCCCATTACCACAACCATCACCATCATCATCGATATATAACAATTGAAGGATAAAATAATTAAATTCATACATCCTTCCAAGTATAATGAAGTAACAAATAATAACATTGAACTTAAATTACCTCCACAAACAAAACCATTCAACCAAATTCGAGTACACATCAAAGCTTCGACATTCTCGGATAAAAGTCGACTTCTATACTTTTCAAGTACATGTGAACCAATGCTAAATGCAAATTCAGATGCAACAGTAGTAATAGGAATGCAAAGCAAGTCCCGTGCCATTATTGATAGCTCAAAATACCGACAGCATTTTTCTTTCCACCACTATAACACATCTAAATTTTTTAGCCATGTCCTTGAATGCTACATCATCATCCCCAAAGTATTAAGAAGTACACATTGAACCTTCCAAACTTGCATAAAATACAAGTTGGTTATAGGATAGGACGAGCCTTAAATCAAGGTTGTGGTATGATAGAAAGGTTCCAAAAAGTCATGCAGTTCTTTTGCTCTTTTCCACTCTTCTACCGAGGGAGAACGATCGGTATTGTAATTTTCATCATAGTTATGGAGTTTTGCAAATGCATTCCTGTATGGCAGAGCAGATGCTAGCATCAAATAAAATGAAGGGTTTCTGCGTTTTGGTCCTTTTGGAGGTACTGTCTTTCTTCCGTCGTGTTGTCCCTCTTTAGTCTTTAGATCCATATGATGATAATAAAAAAATTAAAACCTAAATAAAAAAAGTGTTCCGTTAAAAAAAAAGTAAAAAAAAAAAAGTGTTGACCCACGCCTGACCCGCCAAACCCATAAAAAAACTGGCAAAAAAAGCGGGTTTAAAGTGGTTATGTGGGTTAAATTTTCCAACCCAACTCGCTAAAAAAGACGGATGAAACGGGCCTAAGCCATATATAACCACACCTAGTGTAAGTGTAACTGTTTTAAATTGAGTGGATTTAATTTAATTTAAAGTGAGCAATGATGTTTACTTTAAAATGTCAAATGAGTTCATTCAGTTTAGAGACACATTTACTTATCTGCATATTTATTTAATTATTAATTATAAACATATTATCAAGTATTCATAAATATAAATATATATACCTGCTCAATTCCATTTAAAAAAAATACCTACTCAATTAATAAATGAGTAGAGAAAATATTGATTAAATAAATTCATGGGTCATACACGAACCCTTGTTCTTCAACCTCCCGCCAAAACCCTTCTCATACGAGCCCTACGCCGTGGTTTCGGTGCTCCGTCTGCCACCCATGTCTACGCACCTGCATGTTCCCGACAGCATCCAACTCACCATGCTCGAGAAGATCACTTTCGATTGGCTACTCCTCACCCTCCGCCACTCCCACCTCGAAACTTAGATCCGAATCGCCGGCGGCTGGATTCGCGACAAGGTCTGCACCGCATAACACTCCGACAAGGTTTTGCAAAAATTTCTTTAGCGTTGATGTCGTTCTGGACAATATCAAGGCCACTGAGTTTGTGTATAAGTTCAGGGAGTACTTCTTGTCCATTGGCGAAGACGAAGATGCACGGGAAGTCTATGTTTTTGAGAGGTACTATCTTTTGCTTTGAAATTAGATAATTGCTATATAACTCCAATAAAATGACTATAAAATTTCACTTTACTTTGTTCATTCATTCTGTGCATATGTAAGTAGGCAACTCTTGACATTTACCTTTAAATATGAGAAAGTTGAGGAGTTTAATGGATATGCATTGTAGGTCTAAGACTGTGTAACTGTCTGTGCACACACATTTAATTCAAAGTTGAGCTTAATCTTTAAAATTTGAATTTGATGAGCAATGCAGCAGAGTTTGCCTTATTGTGAGTTAGGTTCTAGGAAGTGAATTGATGCAAAATTTTTTCACTGCTCTAATGAACTAGTTAAATAAAAAACATGATTTTGACAGCCATGCTGCATTGGTTTTCAAAATTTGTAATTTAGTGAATGAAATGAAGACATTGTCTTGATGATATCAGTTTTTTTTGGTGGTTGCTCGTGCAGCAATTGGGTTTGGTGATTTTGGGTCTCAACGATTGCTGTCATTTTTTCTCTGTCCCCTTGTTTAGTGCACTGGTCATGCATTCCTTTTCACATAACATTACAACTGGAAATACAGGCATTGGATTTTATGTACTGGTTGCATTTATTTACCTTTTTCACAGAACATTGTTTAATTATTCTTTTTTCGGCAACTCTGACCAGTCCAAACATTTAGAAACAGCGAGGATGTGTCTGTTTGATATTTGGATTCATTTCTTTGACCTAAGGAGTGAAGAATACACTGAGAATAGCCGCATTCCTTCTAAGGTATATAATTGCTCACTCTTCTGGTTTAGTACTGAATTACTTGTTATGCTGGAGTAGCAAATTTGCATGATATATTTGGCATTTCTACTGGCTAAGAATTTATTATTAGGTTTCCTTCGGTCACATGAGATGCTTTGCCAGTTTCCTCTAAGTAGGAATAACATACATGTATTCTCATTGTTAATTTGCATGCATAGAAAACAAAATGTCAGACTATGATTTAGGTGAATACTCTCTATGTTATGCACTTTTGCCTGGTATTTAACCTAAAATCTTATGCAAAGATGAATATGTATTATATCTACCACTTGGAATACTCCCTTCCTATATCTTAGTATCTTACTCAAATTCTACATAATAAAGTTCACTATTTGGCACACTAGAAGAGGACGCATATAGGAGGGATTTGACAATTAACAGGTATCTTTCTGTACTTGCATCTCTGTGTGTATGCGTGTGTGAGTCTTAGTGTGCTTAACATTTCAAGTGTTTATGTGCGATTGTGCATGGAATGATACAATTTAGAAATATACTGGCCAATTTCTCTCTATCTGTATGTTGGTTTAGGAAGCTAAAGTTGAGACTTAAGATGCACCCGTTGTGAAAATATTGTAGATTATCATCTTTGGTGATTTAGAAACGTGTCGAGAAGACCCCTAGAAGTCCAAGTAAGGGGAGTAAACCGAATGAAGGGTAGTCTAATAGTTAGAGGTGAAGGGAAATCTGGTATAGCTATAGGTCAAACCATTAAGAAGAATTTTGATTTAAATAGTTTGTCTTTAGACATAATTTTTGATAGGGCATCATGACGTTATTTGATTTATATACCTGACCCTACCTAGTAGGAAAATGCTTTTGTTATTCTTGATGCTAACTTTCTGGTTTGAGTATTCTCTATTATTCACCTGCTTTTGCACACATTTTGGATGATAGTTTCACAAAACAATTTTGTGTGTGCATGACAGCTTATTCTACAATATCAACACTGATTTAGTTGAAGATTACACCAAAAGAGGTAAGAAAGGATCTTATTTCCGAAACAACGACTATTTAGGAGCTACTTGTTTGTCAGTCTAATCTCTTTGGCACTCTGCAGGGATTTCAGACCTTATGTCTGGAAAGGTATTTACTCCTTTACCTCCAAAGGTCACATTTCTTGATGACCCATTACGAGTTCTTCGAGCCATTCGGTTTGGTATGTTTTGATTTTTCATGATTTGTGTATCCTTTGAACCTTTTGTTCCATTCTTTGATGTGAGGTTTTGAACTTATTTTCCTGCAATATTGAAGAGATATAATTTATTATTTTTAGGTGCTAGATTTGAATTTACTCTAGATGAAGATCTAAAAGTAGCTGCCGCATGTGACGATGTGAAATATGCTCTAGCTGCTAAGATTTGCAGAGAGCGCATTGGAACAGAGGTATACTCTAACTCTTCCATTCCTTTTGTAGAGATAGCTTATAATGATGTAAATTTCAAAATGCTATTGGGGCTTGAGGAAATTGCTCATACTTTTTTTGTCTGTACCGAAAATGTTGCCGTTTATGCTCTTACATTTATGTCATTGTTTGCAGATTGATCATATGATATCTGGAAATCAACCTGTTAAAGCAATGACTTATATTTCTGAGCTGACACTATTTTTATGATAACTAGAAATCAACCTTATTAAAACCAAGAAGTTTGGTGTAATGGTTCAGCATTTCGTCCCTTAAGCAAGTGATTGCGGGTTCGATTCCCAACTCTTCTGAATGGAAAAAACTCATTGGTCAGCCTCATAGCGCTTATTGCGCTGACTGTGAGGTTGGAGATTAGTGTCACGGCTGCCGGCGGTGGAGATACCTTAGTGAAGATCAAAATCCTCACTTCTCATGAACCTATGTATTTAGCTTAAAACCTTATTGTTATGAATGTCTTTAATTTTGAGAAATGTTTTACTTTGCGGCTCATATATATATATATATATATATATATAAATTATATAATATATATAAAAAAATTCAATACAGTGGTCATCTTGCTATGTGCTATCCCGCATATAGTAGTTTTGGGGGGTGGGTGCTATCCGGGATTAATAACCAAGCTTTCTATACTACATGGATATTTTTATTTAGCCAATATATAGTTACTTGACCAAGACCAAACCTTCTCAATAGGAAAAGGATGAAAACCATAAATTTGGATAAGATGCATTCATGTGATTATAGTTCAGATCAGAAGCCTTGACCTGATTTGATACCCAGCAATTGACCATTAGTTGAAGTTTCTACAGGTCATGTTTTAACGCTAATATACAATAGTGCATAATCTAGCTAGATCAGAAAACCTGATACAATTTAAAAAAAATTGATTTCTGATAGGTACCGGCTTCATCCCATGGTTTAGTTAGTTAGCTTAGCAGTTCTGTTGGTTCAGTTCTGCTAGTTAATTGAGTTAGTTAGAGTTTAGGGGTGGGAGTATTATAAATAAGAGAGATCTAAGAGGGATTAACATCTTTTGGATCATTTAGGATTGGGACTTGGGGAGGGAGAGGAGCTGAGACTCTTGGATTTGGGATTAACTTTAGGATTGGGATTTAGTTAGAGTCACCGGAAAGTGGGGCTGAAACTCACCAGAAAGTCGTCGGAGATGATGGGCGGAAGGTCGAACATGAGAGGAAGCAAGGAGGAATTGAAAAGGCAGAACATGAGAGGTTTCTCACTTGTATGTAAGTAACGTAAAAACCCAAGATGAATACTTTTATTAAAAAACCACGATGGTTAAATTATGTGAGACGGTGGCTCCAAGTAGTTGCTAATTAAATTAAAAACTAGAAAATAACACCCTAAAAAACACCTGTTCCCTCTCATTTCCGCTATTTCCACAATCTACATCACGCCGCTATTGCTCTTCACGGCCGCCATCGCGTTTGCCGTTACGTTGCGGCATCACGATCGCGGCAAAGCAAAAATCCGCTACACTATAGCGGTGTCGCGGCCCTATAGCCGCTATTTAATAACACTGGAATGCATTAAACGGTTGACGTTGGAGTGAGAATAAATTGAAAATGAGCTTTTATCTCATTCATTCATCATGTAAGTCTCATATACAAGTAATTACAACCGTGTAACAGAACTATAGTGTAACAAACTAACTAACCCAGTGACTACTTAACCTATACAATGAAAAACATAATGCTAATCATGTAGATTCTTATACTATATATGCA
Source organism: Acmispon strigosus (assembly GCA_030819835.1). Classification (NCBI taxonomy): domain Eukaryota; kingdom Viridiplantae; phylum Streptophyta; class Magnoliopsida; order Fabales; family Fabaceae; genus Acmispon; species Acmispon strigosus. The sequence continues at coordinate 89,328,131 of JAUAMA010000001.1, forward strand.
AGAAAAGTATAAACAATAAAAGGAAATGTTGTTTTTTCGATGCATTAAGAGTATACATATAGAAGGTTAGAAATGTACATGCAATATATAATGATTGGATGTGAGTGTAAAGAAGTTTTAAAATTTTAACAATAAAGGAAAAAAAGACTAACAAAAGATGGATGTGGGGACAAATTCCCCTTCTTTAAGAGACAAAAACAGTCATAATTGTGTGCACAACTCATGTTTTCCAAGAGGGCATGCAATGAATAATGGAACGCATATGCATGGCTTGGTACTTTGATGATTGCGTCCAAGCTTGAAGTCCTTGTTAGTGGTACTTTGTTGGTCCTATAGTCGGCAATTTATTTTGGTCTCGCCTTGATTGTACTTCATCTTGGACTTACTGTCCCAACACTCTCCTCAATCTCTTTGGATACCTTCTATTTCGTCCTCTCAAACTAGCTTGCTCATGTTTGTTTGTTTGTGTCCACATCTATCACTCCCCTTCTCCCAATTCCTAGGCTCCTAGCCCCCACAAAGTACCAACTATTATCAACTTTATGATCGGTTAAGAATGTGACATGCATAAAGTGAAACGTGACCTTGTATAATTTAGGTCATGACAATGAGAAATTACTAACACATTTTAAAAAGATGAATTTTTTTTTGACGAATTGGATTTTATGTTTCAGTACGAAACCCCTAATTTATAAACTTCAAGTAGTCAATATGCAAGGGATGCACATGCTTTTTTACAGGATTAGAGTAATTTGATTTTAAAATTGCTTTTAGAGTGTTTGTAAACCGCAGTTAAAATTGCTCATCTCCACCAATAAAGGTGTTGATTTAGCGGTATCAAAGTTAGAACTCTTATTCTATAAAAGTCATTGGTTTAGAGTGATAATAACTATAAGTTCCTGAATGAGTTGGGACATCGGGTCACAGAAAAGAAAACTGTTCGTCTCTGATAATTACTTAAAATATAAGCAACAATAGTTATTGAGGATGTGTACGTGGTTATGCATGTGGTAAACGGTGAAGCAAACACTCATTTAAAATGAATTTTTTTATGGAAATAAAGTAAGTCGTAGACTGGGGGGTCTGTTGATTTCTTTTTTAAAAAAATGTAATTGTACCTTTTATTTTAATTGATTTTTTGAAAATTAGAAATTCATTCTATGTTTATTTATGAATATAATAAGTGTTTTTCACTTAAAACGATTTTAGACTGTTTGTATATAAATCATAAAAGTGCTTATTTTCATAAAAGTATATAGAAATTATTTTTCATATTAATTTAAAAAATTATTTAAAGATAAAATTGAAAATTTGAATTCAAAGTGGTATACCATAAGAAAATAATCAGTTTTTTTTTTCTAAAAATGATTTTCTTAAAAAGCACACACGGAAAAAAAATTACATAAGTGACTTTTTTTTCAAATAAGTGATTTTTTAACAAAATAAACAAAGATAAACGGTTCAATTATGACTTATCTCTTTTTTTATTTCCCTAATATGAAATTCATACTTTCTATATATACCTTTTATGAATTTTATATTTTACAGTTTACACTAGGTTGAAATCGAACGTTCCGTAGATGATTTCCTTTATTAAAACCTAATTATGTCTATATAAGATTTTAAAAGGAAAAGGTTTACATGAAAAATAAGACTTTTATAAAAATGATTTAACAAAATATTTTACCTCATTCCCTTTTTTCGATTAGCATCATTCAGAACAACAATTTTTTTTCTTTTTTTGAAAGAATCATTGAGAACAAATTAATGCTCCAATAGTGTAAAAAGCCAAAGAACACACTCCATGTTCGGGGTGGGAACACTGATAACTTGTGATTGCTTTTGTTTTATATTTTTGTGTAAATTACAAAAATGGGTTTAAAAAAAACATCTAAAATCATACGCCAGGGAACCTCGGAATATTCTTCATCAATGGACATGAATAATTATAAGATTTGAAAATTGCAGGAGAAAATAAATAAAAAGGTATAAATAAATTAATAAAATTATTTATAATAAGGAGAAGAAAAGCAAAGACCGACCATTCATTAAATTCCCAAACATGCAGTCTGTCTACATGTGAAAACCTCCCATCAATCATATCAATTGAATTTTTTTAAAGAGAATTCATTGGTAAACACATGAATTATTTTCCATTTATAAAACAATAATCATCCCAGCAATAATTATCACTGTTCAGTTGTCAGCCACATTGCATGTGAAAAGGAATAAATTAGTGAAAGTACGAACTTTAAAAAGCCAATAATAACTCGTGTATTTGCAAAATTAGATCAAAGGGGGGTGCACTGTTGCATTGGGTTTCTCTGCATCTCATGGAATTCGAGCTTTGCTTCAAAGAAAGCATAATTAATAACAAATTAATTACCCAAACTTGGATATTCCACTGACTTGAGATGATTAAAGTATTCTTTATGGGGTTTTAGATACCCTAAGATAAGGTAATATTTTGACTTTCAGTTTCACTTACCTATGACGTAACCATAGTTTTTATATTGTTCTTATTAATTAATTATAATCTCTTGATTAAGATATTGATTGATGTTGTTGTAACCAATGATCCGACACACTTTGAAGGGAAGGTATTGGGCGAAGTTGATTGAGATTTTTCAAAATAACATGAAACTCAATTGGGAAGCTAACATTATATCATTATTTAAATCACATTTTAAAGCCGTAATGGCTCACTTTAGATGTAAGTGAATGTCATGTCAACCCATGATTACAATTAACGGAACCATTGCTCTTAATTGTGTTCACATTATGTAAGGAGATTTGACTATTCTGAATATTCATTTGAATTCATGTACTACATTTTCAAAAACCACAAAATTAGCTAAATTGATAATGTAGATAGAGTGTGTGGGAAAAACTCTCAATTTGATCCACAAACAATACATTCAAATCAAAATAAAGAATTTTAATTGTAATTAAATTTTAAATTTAGAATAATCGACATCTAAAAGTGACTTATTAAAAAAAACTACATTTCCAAAACTAAAAAATATGGGCATTTTTATGTTATTATGGGACTGAAAATGAAGTGCTTGCTGCTTGTAAGAGACCCCACAATGGTTTTGGTTTTGGTTTTTCTTTTAATTTGGTTGCCATGAGTTCAGTCTTCCATGTTCCCGTTCCCCACTAAAGCATGTGGGCATCACATGTCATGAAATGGAGCTAATCCTTTGTCCAATGACTTACCTTGTTTCAGAATTTGCAGATCAGCATTGGGGTTCCTCCCTTCACAAAATCATCGCATCATATTGTTGACCCCAATGAGATAACCTAGCAACTAGCATATATGGAAGACCCAACACTAAAATCGTTGCTTATCTACCTTGTAGTCACCACAGAACATACAATAACTAACAAGCAAATGTTTTGTAGATACCCGAATTAGGTGCTTATACCAAAATTATAATTAAGAGAAATTGTGAATTTGGATTTGCTGTTGTCTGGAGAATCATAAATTCACATGATCAATGAATTTGAGTCACTTGTTTAAAATTGGCCATATTCAATGATGCTTGGTCAATTAAATGTTATAGTATCCAAACATTAGACAATTGTGAACTTCTCATAATTCTTGAAGTAGAAAGATTGAGATAGGTGGTAGGAGTGTCCAAATGACACAAGCGATATATTTTTTATTTGTGATGTAACTAAGGTGGAAAAGATGCATTCAATTTCTGGAAATGATCATGAATTTTGGATCAAACTCATCATGCATGTTATTGACCGTTGTACTCCTAACCCAATGATTAGAAGCTTCTTCATGACCATTGTCAATATCCACCAACACATTGATATGAGTAGTTACAATTTGATTGTTGACACTTTGAGTTATCCTAATTCACTTGTTAGGCACCCTTGAAGTTCAAACTGAGGTGATTAATCTTAATTTAGGTTATTGTGCCATAATAACTTGTGAACAATGTCCTCATAACTCGTGAATCCTGGCAGAAATATCTATTAGTCAGCTGGTTAATAGAGTTAGATTTTAAATTCTACTAATTATTGCAGAAATACTGAAAATGGAAAATTCTACTTCTTCTAACCTTTAGAACCACATCAGGAATACATGATTATTTGATGAGCACCCTCGTTGAGCTTTATAATTGAGCGGTGTATAAAGGAAGTGTTGCAGTATAAATGAGAGAAATAAGGTTTCTCTACTCTCTCTCCAAGAAAATGCATCATGGGAGGTAGTTTTCTCGAATTTACGTTTTTTTTGTTATCTTATACCTTACATGGATTATTGTAGTGAAACGCAACTTTTTTTGTTACAAATAATGGTAGAACGGAGAGAAAGCACCTCCATATTATTAGGCAAGGCGCCAATGACATGCTGGGGAGGCCAGCAGAGGCCGACTTCTGGGTAGGAGAGCTAAGGGATCTCCATGAGCAGAGCTCCCACCAACTGGGATTTTACTAAGTACAGGGGATTCGAACCCTCGATCTATGGGAGATGAAAGTTAAACTCGAAACCTATGATCGACTGTGCCAACCCATGTTGGCTGTGAAATTTTTGAGTTATGGTGATTTGAATTTTTTTTTCCAGGTCACGAAAAGTGATGACGCTTAACGACCATACAAAGGAGTTGACATGACGTATGTGAAGAGAATGAGCCGACAAGCAACATACTGCGGCTGGAGAAGCTATTAATTACTTCTTTTTTTAATTACTTGAATTCGTTTGTATTTGTATGAGATGGTCAATGTGGAAGACCTAGAATTTTAATTACTTTTGTCAATGTTGAATGCTTTACTTATGTCAAGTTACAATTATTCGTGATGTTTGAACTCATTTGAATTTATATGAGATTGAGATCTTTTGTTGGTTAAAAATATTGATATGATGCTTTATTATGATTAGTGCATTATGTTTGCTTGATGCTATGTAGATTACATTCATCTTGTTGAGTGTCAATGCAAATTTGGTGATGACTTACATCATTTGCTAACTGTTTGGGGGTCTCTAAGTTGATAGTCTCGTGCGGGTCAAACAATATCCTGATCTGGAGATACTAAGCATAGCAACTTATTTTACGAGTACTATTTGTCTTAAACGAGAGCAGGACAATATTAGCGAGCACATGGTTCCATACATAGCAACTCAGTGAGTAAATGGTTGTAACTCATCATTAATTTTACATTGGCAGCCAATATTAGCGTTGGTCCATCCGGCAAAAAAAAACCCAGTTCCATACATAGCCGACGCTAGTTAGAGTTGGCATATACAACTAGCGCTAATTAGTATGAATTTGCGTTGGTCAAAGCGCTAAGTGAGTTGTATCGCCTTAAAGTCGGCTAAAACGACGCTATATGTAGCGTTGACCACCGAGACCGACGCTAAAGCACTTGCTAGCTTCAGTCCATTTAATGTAAGCTATGACACTGACATTAAATTGGCTTTATCATAAGTTTTTACCTTATTAGTGTCGGTTTTTGCCTTATTAGAGTGACAAACTAACTTAATAATCGCTTTTCTTGTAGCGTTCAAAAATGATAAGAAGTGAGAGAAGAAGTAACTAATATGATAAAAAGAAAGTGATATACACTAAAATTAGTGTATGTAATGTGATTGAAAAAGAGTGATGTGGAGGAAAATGTGAGAGTGTCAATACTATTTAATACTATTTAAGTGTTTAAAAACTTGAGATTGTGAGTAATAATACCCATATCCAAACCCACAAAAACAACTAGTAACATGTCAAGAGGAAAAACAAGGGTGTGTAAAACCAGGAACTACGAGACAAGTGAAAATGTAGTTATGCGCCCAAGGTGTTTGATTTATTTCCAAACAAGAAAAGGTTATAAAATGGCCATGGAGGGCCTTCCACGAAAACTCCAGAACCATATATGGCAAAGGCAAACAATGGAAAGGGTAAGTGTTTAATTTTAATTAACAATTAACATTTAACAATAATGGAATCCAATGGAAAAGAATTCACGTGTGAGGAGGGTCTGTGAGGGAGCGTGCAGCATGTGCTTTGGCACAGTCGGCGACCTTCTTTTGTTTGATGAGATGAGATGAGATGAGATAAGGGAAGAAATAAAAAGGAGTGATGTTCCTTCCATCTATAACCTCATCTCACGGATCTTGCCCCTCTCTTTCCCTCTTACCCTTCCTCCACTCTCTCTCATTTCCTACATTATAATAATCTCCCTCTGCATTGTATATATAACTCCTACACAACAGAATACAGTTATTGAAACAAATAGACTCAGCAGCAGCAGCACCACTTTCAAATACTAACTCTATTATTACCCAAACAATCATGGCTTCTTGGAAGAAAACCATCACATCCCCATTCAAAAAGCTCTTTAACCAGCAACAACCAAGGGACCATAATAAGAAGTCTCAAACAGGTGTGTAACATAACATTAATTATTTGGAGCTCTTGTGTGTCATTCATTTGTTTGATGAGAGGGCGAGCTTCGGCGCAACAGTAAGGTTGCTGCTGCCATGTGACTTTGCGGTCGCTGGTTTAGCCTCTTGCAAAAATGCAGGCTAATTGGATCTGGCCCCTTCCTGGGGCTTGTCGTGCGTGCATTGCGGGCGCTTTATATCAATTTGTTTAGTTTGCCCTTTTATATATTCATGTATTGACGATTGGTTTTGTGTAATTGATTCAGCAGAGCAAGAGAACAGAATAATAATGGATCTGCAAGGTGAAGTCATGGCATGCGGTTATGAAGATGTTCAAGTCATGTGGTCTATCCTTGATAAGTCCAAATCCACAGCCTGCAACATAACTTCTTCATAACCTCAGCTTACCCTGCCAACAAAACAGGGGTAAAGAAAGAATTCTGAGTCATGATTTGCATCATACTATAGGTTGTTTCAGCTAGCTGATGATGGCTGGCTTTTGAATCTGGTATGAATGTAATTCTCATTGTAGAAAATGGAAGATAGGTGCTTGATATGTTTGAATCAGCAACTCCTCCTTGATGATGGTGGTGGCAGTTTCACTCTATTTTTTTGTTAGTGAAGGTGTTATTAACAGGGAATCCCCATGATTGTTACATACAAATCATGGTGAGATTTTTATGAAATGTAGATTCTTTTCTCTGTATTTTCTCTTTTTCTTCCTTCTTATTATATTCTCTAGAGTATATGGTGATTTTCTCTTGGATACGAGGTGGTATCGGCTATCAAATTGAATTGGATGCAGAGTATCTAACACTACATTTCTATGATTGAAGTTGGAAGATAATTGGTTCAATAGAAAAGAACACGCATCTACTTAATTTAGGGTTTGTTAAGTGACCGAAGATAAATATTAAGATAAAAACACTCTAATTTTAAGTCATTTAATAATATTTTGATATGTTTTATGAGTATGAATTTTTTAAGACACATGTTAAAATATTTTTAGAATAATTTTACATAAGATTGGGTAAAATGAATCCATTCAAATAAGTTTGGTTGCAATCTAATTTGACTCGTATAGAAAAAAAAAATCTCACATGTAACAAAATGAAGTTGACATAATATTTCATCATGAGAGTATTGTTATGTACTATGTTCTAATCCTGCCTGTACTTGTTTAAAACTAATAATTATGAGTAATATGAGGTTAGATAAATTTGTTTCTTCGTTGACCCGATCAATGAAAAAACCATAGGAAAAAAAACTAATCGTAAGAGTCGGCGTTGTCCATTATAACATGTGAGGTCATTACAGAGAAAATCAAGTATGAGTTTAAAATCTCACATTGTAAAGTAAAGAAAGTGTTGAACAATATATAAAATATAAGACTCATAAATTCAAATCTTTATAAGGTTTTAAATAAAAATGTGGTATCTATCTAATAGTGGTTCTTCTTGGTTAGCTTAACGTGGTTTAATAGAGGCGAGAGTGTGGGTTTGAATTCTTATATTAGATGGAAGTGGAATTATTAAGAAGTATATAAAAAATAAGACCGACAAAACTTAAAATCTTAAAATTTCGGGGGAGAAGATATGGTGTTCATCTTTGTATGTTTTGATGGACTTTTTTATTAATCCAATAGTATGATGTATGGAAAGACCTTCACACTCTCTCAGTGAAATGTGACGTGAATCCGAAATATACAACTATGGTTTTCACCTTTTGTGCTTTGAACCCTTACCTTTAGTTTGTATAATAAGATCTCTCTTGGTCAATTAACAACTATACCCTTTATTTTTGTTATTCATCTGCATTTATGCATGAACTTGAGATTTCTTCTAAGTAAATGGGTGAGTTGAATTACATTTTGGGCCTACGCAATAGTTTGGATCTGACAAAAATTAGTTTGGATCTTCCTGGATCACTTAACCGAAGACTACTTTGACAAAAAAACAACCGAACACTGAAAAAAACTAGTCATGACAAAAAAATTGCATTAGACAATGTTATACCCTTTGACAAAAAAAAAAATAATAATAACTGAGGTCATCTATGTTGCCAATGCACCCCAAAATAAGTGATGTTGGGGAACACGATAATAATATGGAACTTGTAGAGATTGCAATATTTTTCTAAAGAATGTAATAAATTAAAAATGAAAGTTCGTCCCTCCAACTTAAGATATCATCCCTAGCACCATAAGAAAAAAAAATTACATACAAGACATATATTTACAATATTTTTCACTTAATTTATTACATGCAATTATAATCATGCATGCTCACAAATATTACTTTCGTACTTTTATAATTATAGATGCTCACCATATATGTACATGTTGTATATAATATTATTACTGACTTCAGTGATGTGTAGCTTCATCAAAACCACACATACTTATATTGCAAAACAAAAGAACAAAAATTAGAAAGTAAATAAAAATAATGAAGATAAAAAAAATATAATTGGAAGAGGTGAAGAGGTGTGGTGAAAGTGACCTACATGACTCATATATAGGTTATTGACGCCAAAGCCTCTGGCAAGCTATAAAAGGGTCAATATTGATGTTTTTGGCCATCGGTATATTAGACGGTATTAAAAATGCTTCGATTAACTGTGTAACTGACAGATAAATGCGTCAGAAAGTGATCAGTTTGCGCGATCAGAATGGTCGATGACTTTACGACGGCGCCACCCGTTGGTAAATTTTTCTTCCAAACTGATAGCTTAGGTTATCGGTAATTTCCTGCCAAATCTTGCCGCCACAAGGCAACACTTTCCAACGATATAATATTCAATTAAATAATAGTATAAATATTATTGAAGTTTTAATTATATTCAAATTTCTTTAATCAATCAACGTTAGAAAATCATCATCAAATTAGAAAACTTGTAAATTTTGCACTCACCTCTCCTGAGGTCTAACTTCATTACACTGACTTCTCATCTAATTTGCAAAATGCACTGATTGCCCCTTCTTTATATTCCATGTTGAATAATAGAGAAGGTCGAGTGTTATAACGATAAATTTTACCGGAGGTCACTGCAATAATGATAAAACTCAGGAGGGGTTAGTGCAATGTTTTAAATAAAATAAGAGTGGTTAATGTCTTATTAAATAGTAGAGTGGTATCGGTGTAAAAATGATAAATCTTTAGTACAATTTGCCCTTTAAAGATTTTAAACATTTAAATTGATATTTTAATTTAATTTCTTAACCCTTGTAACAGTGTATACAGATAAATTAAATCCGACTTTTTAAATTTGAGCAATTATTTGTCAAATAAAAAAGGTATTCCAAAAAATACAAACAAAACTAATTAAAAATATATTTGACATGTCTCAAAAATGGAACAGAGTGGTCGAAAAGGATAAGGTGATGAGAGTGAGCACAGAGTAGAGTAGTGTGAGAAGCGTTTGGGTTGAAGGTTGTAACTTGTGAGAAGTGATTACAATGGTTGCTTCTTCCCTCTCTTTTCTTCATTCCTGTGCATTTTCCTCTTCTTCTTCCTCTTCCTTGTTGACAACTTCAACGCCAAATCCAAATCCAAATCCCTCTTTCTCGTTGTCTTTTGTGGTTGAAGCCAAAACCAGGACCCGAACGGAAGACAGGACCGCCCGCCATGCCCGTATCCGCAAGAAGGTAATTCATTCATTTCCCTTTCATTTTCATTCATCTTTGCGATTTTCTCTGTCAAAATCTCTTCTTTGCTACGGATTCGGGTAATAGCAGGACCCGGCCTTAGTGGGTTTTCTCTTTTTCACATTGCCCAATGTGCAAAAGTTAAGTTCTTTTTGTCCTGTGTATGGTAACTGTGCCCTTTGTTTTTGTAATTCGTTGATTGGTCTTATCCTGCGTTACTTATTTGTGAATTTTGCTTTGTACTTGTTGTTCATGGAACTTGCAGAGTGATAATGGCTTTTCTTGTTACTCCAATGTTTCTCATTTTACTTTTAGGTGTTATGTATTAGTCAGAACAGAATACTGGTTTTGCTGTTTTCTCGTTATTTCTTTGGTTCATAGTGTTATTTGGCCATGAATTGACTAGAACTCATATCCTACTGTTGGCATTTTTAGTTCCCTATAGTCAGCTTTTGTGTTCAGTGAACTGTGTATCTTATGTTCAGGTTTCACGCTTGCGGCCTCTGTTTGCTTCTCCGGTTGCAGAATATGCTCTGATTAGTTAATTTTTATGCACTGTCATGATTGCCTTATGTTTTACACAGCACACTGTGCTATATGATCCTTCTTTTACATTGAGTGGAAGTTCATATTAAGCTGCACAGGGGCAGGATTCCCTGAGTCATTGGGAATGAGGGCATGCTTGAAGTCTTAAAACTAAACATATTTGTAAAATTGTGAGTGTCTTTGGAGAAGTTTGTGCGAGTGTTCCATGATTTAAGAAAAAGATGAAATAAAAGAAAATAGCAAAGTAAGAATATGTAAGATGGTTCCAAGTTTTAAGATCTTGAATGTTGCACCTTATAAAAGTTTCCTCTTTCATTTTCCCTTTGACTTTTCTTCTTGTGGTTGCTATTCTTGCTATATTACTTATATAGTTATATTTGTTGAGAATATGTAAGTGCATAAGCATTGCTTTGGTAAAACAATATCTGCTAAATAGAAATGGGCTAACATGAAGAATTCTGTGGATCTCTTCTCTGGAATAATTTTTGGTTTTTCAGGTTGAAGGGACACCTGAAAGACCAAGATTGGCTGTCTTCCGATCCAACAAGCATCTTGCTGTCCAGGTGATAGATGACACCAAGATGCACACGCTTGCTTCAGCTTCCACAATGCAGAAGAAAATTGCAGAAGAGTTCAACTACACTGCTGGCCCTACAATCGTAAGATCCTATGATGCTATTATGATTCTCTTGTCATAATTTAATTGCTTCCAGATTGTATTTGGTGTTGTGTATAATACTGAAACCTTTGTTCCCCGCTTATAGTAAAATTTCCTGTTTTCCTGATTGAAAGTCGCATTGCAAATTTGCAATCCTAACAATACATAATATTAAACACTCATCAAGGGAACTGAAATTAATCAGTGGAAAACTGTATCTACTAATTACCAAAAAATAAATAGTATGCACCTTGCAAAGATATTGTTTGCTGCCCTCACCCTCATGTCAGGATTGCAGCGCCCAAAAGCATGCACCTGGCTTCAAAGAAAGTTGTGTTAGTACTGCATGTTGTCATTAGCACCCTTCATTGTTATGATCATCATCTTCTCTCTTTCTGTCTCTCTTTATTATTAAATTCATTGCCTACTTAGCTAAAATACTGTTTCTTGGATATAATTTTCAAACTTCATATTGTAGCAACCATGGAGAAGGTAGAATCTTTTGGGTTCCTTGAGTATTTGTATGGGTGTGTTCTCATAATAATCACGGTAAGTCAGGTAAACTTGTTACAGTTGACCTCACAATTAGTGGAGACTGAGTTTCTTGAAAACGGTTGCATATTCAACATGAGAAAATTACCTCCAATATTAATGTGCTTTATCAATGCCAATATAGTGGGAATTATTGTGTTTTTACTTGATTCACAACACTTTGTAGACTTACAAAACCAAGAAAACCATTTACATCCTGATTCCTGAAGGTCATCTCCAGTTTCAATGTTAATAACTAATGTTGTATTAAATTATTACATTCAACATGTTCATCAGGGCTCCTAGATTGTTTTACCCCTCAAATATATCAATTGCAACTGAATGCAGGAAGTAAAGTGACTAAAACTAAAATGGCTACTGAACTGTAGGTGTTTACAACAGGGTCTAGTAAAAAAAATACCCTTTAATCTTCCAAACCTATTTGGTATATTCACCAGAACAGTTGTAACTTGTAATATTCAGACTTTCCTGTCATTAAATCTTAGAAAGTACCAATCCCCCTTGCTTAAAAAATTACTTGATGATGTATGATGTATCTGCTATTCTATTTTACGTTTTTACTTACTGAATGATGGTCCTGATCTTCACAAACTGTTTGGCTTCAGGAAGTAGCGAAGAAGGTGGGTGAGATCATTGCAAAATCCTGTCTGGAAAAAGGAATCACAAAGGTTGCCTTTGACCGAGGTGGATACCCATACCATGGTCGTGTTCAAGCACTTGCTGATGCAGCTCGTGAAAATGGTCTGGAGTTCTAAAATGAGAAGTATCTTTTCCTTGTATTTTATGTTTCAATTTGTAATCCAGTGATGTAAAAGTTTTTCTAATGAGATTTCCTCTTTTCCGGTGAGTTTGTTATGATTCAGTGGCTCCTATTTAGTTCTTTTTAGTTGAAGACTGCTTTCCACTAATCATCCCGAAAATGTAAGCTGTGGTAATATTGTATGCAAATCTTATTATGATTACAGCGTTCAACGAACATGATGTGGCATTTAGAACCTGATAGTAAGTAGAAATATATCTAAAAGAAGCTAGCTAGTACAATTGTTGTAGAATACATTAGTCTTAGTGTGATATACAACATTGAATTTCTGGAGATCACCCAGTTCATAATTCATTGTAAAATACTGTGTGCTTCTATTAACTCTGACAGAATAGTATGAGCCATATCCAACCCCAACTGTTATAATTTCCTTGCCAATATCATCATCATTGGATTGGCTATCTGCTGAATCTTGCATATCTGCTTCCATTTAGACTCTGCATTCATGACTTTTTTAGGAGGATTTAGCCAAGTCGAGCATATTGTGTGTTTATATCAAATTTGTATTTCATCTTTCACAAGGTTCTGGCATTGGTTTTGCTACATGTAACTTGTAATTAGGAGAGGCACATTGTCAGAAAATGATTTCGATTATGACTTATGAGTGTGTGTGGGATACTTCAAAGTACATGTATTACTTCTAACAGGCCTCTGTTGTCAATGTTGCTTCTTCACTTTTAAATTGTAGTTTAAGTTTGAGCCTTTTCACATCCATTCAAACTTAATTGAAGTTTATAGCATCCCCCCGCCCCCCAAATTTCAGAAGAATATAGTGGATAATTACTTCTTTTTTCCTTCTGTGGCATTATTCAACAAAAAAAGGAATGCTAAATATTACCTTCCTCCCTTTCAATCAAACCACACAAGGATTTTTATGTACCATTTTCCCTTGGTTGAGCTAAGGGTAATGAAGGATAAATGGTCAAAATTCAAACTCTGGAGAAAGAACTAATTTACTAACAACTAACATTTGCCTATAAAAAAAATTACCCTCCTCCCTCTTCCGCTTACTTTCTTGCCATTTAATTTTTTGTCTTTCCTCTATTTTTGTTTGAACCAAACAATTCATAATATAATCTCAAGGATATCAGGTATGTTTAGATGGCTGACCTTTTACATGATGTAATAGACATTGAAAATACTCAAGTATCTTATATTCTCGTGATTCAACAAATCAAAGTATTTCCCTATGAATAGTAATGAGGACAATTAATACATATATAAATGTGAAGTATTAAAAATAAAATTTTTATGACACAGTTAATGCATATAATACATAAAATGTCTGAGGAAAAAAATCCATGTGAGGGCAGTTGCCCCAAAAGATAATAAGTACACCTGCCCTTGCCTAACCTACAAATAATTGTTCCATTTGGAAGGAAAAAATGGCTCTTTGCACCACTTCAAAACTGGTTCAACTTTGGACCATTTATTTCAACTTGCTGATATACGTTGAAGGAGAAAGGTGACTTTTCAGAGAGCGTGGGAGTTATGGAGAGCGCGATGGTGACAAAGGCGGAGTGTGAAACTCCACAACATGCTTTGCGGCAAAAAAAAAAACCACCACAAGAGCAACATTGTTGAGCACTGGGTGCATAGTAGGATGGTGGCGAATCTTAGGGGATGGTGGCACGGGTGAGGGAAATTAAGAAGTTGTAGATGGCAGAGGGGATCAAAGGAGACGAGACGACGACGGTCGAGGACAAAGATGTCACCTCCGTGTTACAACACCAAATATGCTCTACATCGTCCTTAGAAATTTGATTTTTGGTGACATCGTTGGTAGTGACGCCAACCACCGTGGAGGAGGATGTTGTTGCAGGTAAGAGACGAGCCCTACAACAGTACAACCATGGAGCTCATGCCTCAGTTGTTTGTAGTTAGTGTTTTTGGGGGGACTTGGGGTTGATGAGGGAAGAGGGGATAAGAATGGGGATATGGGAGCGGTCACCTAACCGCGCTAATAGGTACAACCACAATGGTGCAACAAGTTTGGTGGAGGGAGAGGGTGGAGGTTGGCGGATTCAAAGGGTAGGCAAGGCGGTGGGAAGAGCGAGATGGTGGTGGCCATAGGTAGTGGCACCATGAGGTGGTGGTGCAGTGGAAAAGATTACAACTTTTTTTTTACAAAAATGTTGCAACCTGCTGTAGTAGATGATATTTGATGGTTCAAAATTGTATCAGTAAAAACAGGTGCATATTAGATGAATACGGAAAAAATAGAGGATAAGGCTCATTTTACAAAGAAAAATTAGAGAGGAAAAGTAGATGTTCAAACATTAACACAACGAATAATCAGTTGTTTACAGACACAATCACATGCATGAAAAACAGTTTAAAATAGGGGTGATATGAGCACAATGCATAATTTCTAGACATGACCCTGACATGCAAGTTTCAAGTCACACTTTTGAACATTCTGAGTTCAAGAGTTAAGTTGCATATAAAATACAGTTACAGACTCCAGAACATAAAAATAACAATTACACTAGCTCCTGTAAGGTCTACATGCAAGAACACTATCTTCCACACAAATACAACACATAAAGTAGAACCAACACTGGTCACTCTCAAGAGGCAGATATAGTTGGCTGAAATTCCTCCTCTGGTCGTTTCGAAGTAACCAAATCTGGTGCATTATCAGCAGAGAAGTTGTTTTCTATGTTGTCTGCCACTGCCACTTTTGTTGTTGATGAGGAAGGATAAGGGGCTTTGCTCCCCAGCCTTTAACAAACATAAATGATGCAAATAAGAAAACCACTAACTAGTGTATAATAATCATATATAAAATTGGAAACTCTAAACTGATCCCCATTAAACATGGAAGGAAGATATAGTACCTGTTTCGCCGCTTCTCAAGAAAACTTTGAAGTGAATGTCGGCGTGCTATTGGAAATTCTGGAGAGATATCAAGCAAAAGTCAGAAGAGAAACTTAAATTTTCATGACATCAAAATCTAAGACAACATAGTTGCTAAATAGTAAACAGTAAAGTAGACAAAATTGTTTGAGATTATCATCTAAATCTAGCAAAATATTGGGGAAATTACCACCTTGCAGCCTGCAGATGGAATTCTTCTTTGCAGCAAAGCAAAGTTCCGGGGTTGAAGCTATATTATTAGTGGTTCCATGTGGAGAAGAAGGCCTAGAGGGAACCGGTGAAATGAGGGGAGATTGCATTCCAATCTTCTTCGTTTCAACAGACTTGGCAGCGGAAGCAGCAATAAGCATTATTTCATGCATCTGCTAGTAAATAAGAGAAAGTAAATATATGATTTGGATTGAAGGTACAACAGCTGCAAGGTTCAGTAATCATATCAAAGTGCAGCAAGGGATTACCTTTTCTGCAGGTATTCCATCATAGATATGGACACTCCCATTATAGAAGATGGTAACCTTAGCTGTATTAGGAATCACTGCATTCAGTCCAGATGCTGCCATTGACCTAAAAGAGAAAATAACAATAATAATAAAAAACAAAAAACAACACAAGTGCGCTTAAAAGTATTGATAAGCTTGACATTGGTGGAAATTGTAACTTGGACTTTCTATAATTATCAATGCTTTAGACTTGAGAGAATTCATATATTTGCTAAATTTTAAAGAGTGATAAGCTCTTTATTTTTTGACATGTGTAAACCCGTTTGGGAAACTATGGCAGTCTTTTCCAATGGATGACTTTCCCGGGGTTCGAACTTGAGTTCTCACCCTTCTGGGGATCTAGCTTGTCTACCACTACACCAACACCTTGTCGGTGAGTAAAAAGCTCTTTGAAGCAACGAGATGTGTAACGAATTGAATTTGAAATAAAGTCAGACAGCTCGGTATAAGTAGGCACTTAAAAGATATTGTTTCCAGATGTATCAATGTTTATGTTACATGAATGTAAAAGTTAAGATTTATAGTGAATTGTCCCTTCAAAACACACCAAAACAGCGGAATGAAGTCAGTATTCCATTTATCAATTATCAAATCCCTCCAGCAAAATCCTTGGCTAAATAGTGGAAGCCCATAAATAATTTTGCATAAAAGATGCCTATTAAGATTCGTTATTTTGAAAAATCCAAATCCATAAACTAATAACAATCAGATGGAACTTAATTGTGATCCCCCAGCCAACGGCCTTGAAGCCAAGTAGCTAGGGCAATGGGTACTGGTTCAATCCCAATGAGTCTTAATACTCTTAGTAGCCTGGTTTTTTACCCCCACCCATCAACAAGTCTTAGTACCTATCTTGTAACAAAAGTACATGAAATTTTATATGGAGGTTATATACCAAGGGCATAAAAACTAATTAGTGTAGCAGAGATGGGAATGTTGAGGTAAATGAGTGTAGGTACAAGAACTGATCAGATATGGAATGAGTACAAACATGGAATAGCACCTATTGAGGAGAAGACAGAAAACTTGCTTGAGGTGGGTGGCTTAATCATGTGAAAAGAAAATCAATAGAGGCTGCAATAAGAATAGTGGATTATTAAAACTTTTGGAGAAACCACAGAATAAGACCTTAAGCAAAACGATTTTATTGTAAAATTGGTTTTTACGGCTAGGTTTTTATGTCCTCCTGAATAGTTTTGGAAATAAAAAAACTATTACATTCCTGCATTTTCCCTTGCCAAGAAAATTTCATAACCCAAATCAAACCACCTCCATCTCATAGCTTTCTTAAGTTAAACAAAAAACCCTTTTTCAGAACATCTACCCCCTTTTTATCTTTTCATTAATTACAAGCTCAGACTGAACCCAAAAACAGCCAGGCTCTCATCTCACACAAATGAAAACACTAATTAAGAAACGCTTATTCTGCATCCAGTGTTTTACATCCACCAAAAAAACAAAAAAACAAAAATACCAAAATTAAACTGACCAAACAAGAAACGGAAACAACAACAACAACAAAAAAAGGGATCTTGAGACATACTTGTTATCTGAGAGACGCATCGTTGACCCATCAGCCACTCTATCACCATGATTCTCCACTGCAGGAGGAGAAGATTCTAGAAGCGAAACCTGCTCTGGCTCAAGCTTGACAGTGACAGCAGCATCCATGGTTTTGGTTTGGAGAAGTGAACCCAACAAAATGAAAGACCAGAAATTAGGGAGGGAGGAGAATGAGAATTGTTGAAGGGAACAATAGATTTTTGGTGCGGAATTTGCAAAGTCTTAAACTTTCAATGGTTTGAAGATTGATTCCCTGTGACCTGTTGAGGTGACCAACCGAGAATAATTTTATTATTATTGCCGGCATCTTTAAGAAACGTGTTTTTTGTGCTTTATTATTTTTATCCTATATGTCCCTTTACCATTACCATACTACTACAACCTACCACCCCATGAGGTCATGACACATGGCTAGTGGAAATTTCCACTTTGCTCGCTTGCCTTTATTTTTATTTTTCTCACCATCTAATCATGAACCTAAACAGGCAGAGCAACTATTACGCTACACCTTGTTTTGGTTTATTTTAATACTCTTTAGATATAAATTTTGTGAAAGTAAAATGTTTCAATTTTAGAGAAGACAAAAGTTACCTATATATTTTTTTTAAGTAACTTAGCTATAATAATTGATAAACTCATTTTTTTAATATTTTATTAATGTAATGACTTCTTTCAAAATTTCCTTTTTCAACTCACATATATTTGATAACAATAAAAATGGCTTGTATATAAGTCTTTTTTTTCACTTTCCGGAAATGTAATAAAGAAGAGAAAAAAATATGCACTTCTGAAACTTAAACTTTAATGAATAAAATTTTACATATTTGGAAGTTTGAGTTACGCATACAAAAATATTTTCACTTCCAAAACTTGAAGTTTCATAATAGGAACAAGAAAAAAATGCACTTCATAGAGTAAAATATTATTTTGGAAAGTTCAAGTTTTGAAAATAAAAAATTAATTCAGAACTTGAACTTCATGATGTAAAAAAATTCTAATTAGGGAATTTAAAATGTTAGAAGTGTGAACGTAAATATGTGAAGAAAAGTAACTAATGTTTTTTATTAGAAATTCGAAAAGTTATCATATATATAAAATATTTATAGAGTGTTCCAAAAAAAAAACCCTACGTTTCTTTTAAATCAAATAATTAAAACTTAACTTCAAAAAAGAATTATTAGAACTTTCTTTTGGTCAATAATTATTAGAACTTTTAAATCAAATAAAAAGGTTAAAAGAAAACGGAGGCCTTTGTTTGCCCGTGACCCATTTTGGGCCTCTTTGTGATCAAGAGGTGAATTTGGGTCGGCTTTCCCGGTTGGGCTTGTATGGCCTTATGTTCCTTTTTTTAACTAGTAAAAGAAAAATGATAAAATAAAATTTAAATCTAATAAAATGTAGTAAAAGAATTAAATAAAATATTAAAATAAAAATATAAAAATTCCGAAATTAAATCAAGTGAAATAAAAGGCCGGTTGTTTAAAGGTTATGTTTTTGTGATTTCTTTACTAGAATCTTACCAGTTTTTTATGGTCTTATACTTGGGTGCCTTGTTTGAATATGATTAATTTTATTGAATGTTTATATTTCTTTTCTCAGTTAATGTGGTGATTCTTTTAAAATTTAAAGTAAAAAGTTAATTAAAAATAAAAAATTAATTAAGGTTCAGGATATATATTGTGACAGTCTCTCCCAACAAATGATTTTTTGGGGTTTAATCTCGTGACATCACTGTTAGATGAATCTAGCTTGCCTACCATTAAACCAACACTTTATTAGTGCTCATTCTCAAATCTTATAGGTATAGTAAGGATTTTTGTACAAATACAATATCCTAAATTTAGTGGAATGTTAATTAATTTCTTGGAAAAATTAGGACTTAATGTGTATGTATAGAGTTCAGTGTGTATGTATAGTCAGTGCAAAGTTACTTTGCATAGCCAAAGTTGTCGGTAACCAATTTATACGAGGGTGGACATCCCCTTTTAAAGATTGTCCTCTCATAATTCACTACTAAGAATTGCAACCGAACCCTCTAAATTACAGAGAGCATGAAAGAACTCCCCTAATAATAATTACAATAACACATTAGCAACAAATTAATATGTATGTGCCTGCACACATGGCTTTATTGTTTTGAAATTTCTGTGGATTTCATGTGATCGCCATCTTCTTGAGTGCCAATTAAGGTGACCCCTAAATTAGCATGCATCGGTATGGACCATAAATTAAACTTTGAAATTAAAACATATATGGGCACTTTTAGCATGTCTGTTGTGAAGTTAGAAAACATCCAAATGTTGTTTTTGAGTCTGTGCTTCTTTTTCCTTCCACCATGTTTAAAACCACAGAAGTAATTAAGTTTCCAAACCTTGTAATATAAACACATATGCTAGAAATTTGAGGGAGCTAGCTAGGGAGAGAGACATGAGACATGCACATTTCTTTTGTTGCATTTTAGTGGCGGTGGCACTTTGCCCAGGTGTGGCGGGCTTTGCATGCAACTGGGGAAGAGTTGCAACGAATCCCCTTCCAGGAGACATAGCTGTTCGTCTCATGAAGGACAACGGATTCGACAAGGTAAAGCTTTTTGAGGCTGATCCTGAGGCATGAAGGCTCTTGCAAATTCTGATATCCAGGTAATGGTTGGAATTCCCAATGATCGTTTAGAAACCTTTGAGAACAACACCAAAGCCACTGATGATTGGGTGGCTAAAAATGTCTCAGCATACGTCAAAATTGGAGTTGATGTAAGGTATAACTTAACTACAATCTTTTCTCTCTCTCGTGTAATATTAATGTGATGTTAAGATAAACATATAACCATTTGTGAAAGATCGAAGGACATCCCATTTGGACGAACATTAACATTACTCTCACACAATGTGAATGTTAGGTAAGAGTCACGTGAATTATCTATTCGACTCATATATAGGTACGTAGCTGTGAGTAATGAAGCATTCCTAAAGGACTTTAAGGACAGATTCATAAACAGCGTCCTTCCTGCACTAAAAAACATTAAATCCTCCCTTGACAAAGCTGGCTTAGGCAAAAAAGTGCAGGTCACAGTCCCTCTAAATGCAGACATCTACGAAACCGATAGCGGTCTTCCATCCGGAGGAGGCTTTCGTGCAAACGTCACAGACCAAGTCGTCGAAATTCTCAAGTTCCTTGACAAAAACAACGCCCCCATCGCCATCAACATCTACCCCTTCCTCAGCCTCTACTACGATTCCAACTTCCCCAAAGACTTCGCCTTCTTCAACGGTACCTCCACCACTCTCGTTGACGGTGACATCACATATACTAACGCCTTTGACGGCAACCTCGACACCCTTGCAGCTGCGCTACAAAAACACGGAGGTAAACTCTCATTTTTAGTTAATGTGAGACTTCTTTATTTATTTATTTATTATTTCTTACTCACACTTCAAGAATTTTACAGTTGGATCAATGTCTATCATAGTGGGAGAAGTTGGATGGCCTACAGATGGCAACACAAATGCCAACAATGCCAATGCTCAGAGATTCTACCAAGGCTTGGTTGATCGCATCAACAGCAAAAAAGGACCCCCCAAGAGGCCTGATTCAATGCCAGAGGTGTACATGTTTAGTCTAATAGACGAGAATTCCAAGAGTGTTATGCCTGGGAATTTTGAGCCACATTGGGGGATTTTCAACTACGATGGAAGTGTTAAGTACCAATTGGATTTGGGTCGAGGGAAAAAGCTTGTGCCAGCGAAAGGGGTGAAGTACCTTAAGAAACAATGGTGTGTGCTTGACCCAAAGGCGAGCCCTGAAGACCCCAAGATGAAGGAAAATTGGAAGATTGCGTGTGGGGAGTCAACAGGGTGCACTAGTGTGAGTAATGGTTCGTCTTGTGAGAAGATGGATAATAGGACCAAAGCTTCTTTTGCATTCAATGCGTTCTACCAAGTGACTAATCAAAACAAAGATGGGTGCGTGTTCTATGGTCTTTCAATTATCACTGATAAAGACCCTTCACCCACTAATGGGACTTGTAGATTTAATATTGAACTTGACGTTGGGCAACTTGCCACTAGCCCTGCACCTTCACCTACAAATACAAATGCACCAGGAGATGCACCCAATGGTTCAGGCGAGTCTAAACTGTCTGACCCTGACTCCAACATGTCCCTGACTGTGGCAACAAAGCAAACAAACTCAATTGTCATGGTAGTAATGGTGCTAAGTTTTTTGCTTGTTATCCTGTGATTCATCTTAGTGAGTGAGTTCTGGTTGATTTATAACAAAAATGATTCTTGGACATTTACTTTCACCAACACACCATTCACACCTGCAATTTGTGGCGATTTTGGCGAATTTTTGACCGCTATAAATTGCGCGGTTAAAAGAAAGGGTATGCAAAGATGATTCACGCCATCACATATTGCAAGTGTTGATTATGTCTCTTTGGAGAGGGTTGCTTATCTAGCTTAACCCATTTGTGTCCTTCTTTTTAGTGCATGTGCAGGACTAGGGATAAACCAACAGTTTTGTAAGAGTCAAGTTAATTAGTATAGTTTGGACTTCAATATCTTGAATGTAATAAGGATTTAATGTATATATACATTATGCGGTGAGTATAAAACATGTTTCCTAAGATGAGTTGTTCTCAAATGATGTCTCATTTTTTATTTCACTAATAAGATTATGTCATATTAATTAAAAACTACTCATGTAAAATTATAAAAATCAAGTACATGTATTTTTTAATTAATATGATATAATTTTATTGGTTGATATAAAAAATGAAATGCGAAGAAGAAATCTTTCTATTGCAAATAATTTGCAATAATATTATGTCGCTAATTACTTTGCACACAGAGCACAATATTGACTATTGAGTACGCCAGGATACCTCTCTCCCTTTTTGTTTTGTCCACCTATAGTCTTTATTCAAATCTTCATTTTTTATTTTGTGAGTTAATTTTTTATTTGACATGATACTTGACAATGATTTGCTCGATTCTTGGGGATCCTTCCTCCTTTTGGAGTGGATTTGTTGTATGATTGATTACATGATATTTTGGGATTCTTCCTCTTTTTATTTTTGGCAAAATGTGAATCAATTTAGAAGATTTTAGCAATGAATGCTTCTACACGCACCAGCCCACGACTCCTTTTTTATTATTTTTATTTTTCTTACTTTTCTTATATATTTCAGAATTTAATTGACCTTTTATATCTAAAAAAAAGCAAAGAAAATGGCATGGCAAAATTACGTTTTCATAATGGTTACATATTGCTTACTGTTTACGCGGAAATTTGATAAACAAATAATTTTAATTTACAAATTGGATTCGAGTCAAATTATGCGTTCTTTAATAAAAACATTTTTTTAAAAGAGTGAAAATTAAAACAAAACAAAATTCCAAATAAAAATGTACAAATTTCGACCAAAAAATTATTAAGAATAAAGTGTATAAAGTTCGAGCAAAACTAAATTTCGACCCAAAAAGGTTGAACATGCATACAAATTAAAATTACAGAATAATAAAATTGCATGAAATATAAAATAGAGAAGATAAATTTACAGAAAAATATAATATTGCATTGGAATAAGAGTGGTTTCGACAACACATACTCAGTGAATATTATTGAGTTGCGTTGATTTAGACTTTTGAGCATATATAGGTGTTTAAGTCAAATGGTTTTCAAACCTTGATTACAAACAGAAAAATGCTATTTATAAATCTAGGACCACAATAACCCAAATCATCATAACATGTATTTCCTTTCACCTTTACTTCTTCTGTGATCCAAAGTACAAAAACAACACCCAAAAGGTAAATAAATAATAAGAAATTTGACAAAGATAAATAGAAACTTATTAGCTAAAACAAGAATAAGGTGATAAACATAGGACAATATTTTGCCATGGGGTGCACCATTTGAAATGTTTTGCCTAATTGCTTTCTGGCTTGGATTCTCAAATGTTTCATATGTGATGTGATACTTATAGTTCAACTAAAAGTTGTGTGCATTGATTACAGGTTCTTAGCCTTAAATTTAGAGCATTGACTATGATTAAATTTCGTGGTTGAAACTTTTTCAAAAATGGATAAAAGGGAATTTAAGTTCTGGCCTATGTAGCCATCAAGAGTGGCAGTAAAGGTGACAATGTGATTGTGGAAATTGCTTGTATTCTTTCACCTGAAGAGTTTTTGGCAGTGAGGCATGCTTATCACAACCATTGCAAACGTTCCTTAGAAAAAGATGTAGCTACTAATGCCACTGGCACTGGCCAACTTTGCCAGGCAAGTCACTCAACCGTGTATTATCACATTATAACTTCTTAGTAAACATAGTACTTTGATGACAGACAATAATTTTTCTTTAATTTGCGCAATCTAATGAATAACAAGATGATGGTTAATTTTTAAATTATTGTTTTTTTTTATTTTTAGAATAGATATATGAATTGACTCAAGCATTAAAGTGCTACATTACACTACATGCATTAGAGTATTAGACCCTTCAATTGTACAAGCCCAGCTGAGCTGGTACACCTGTGCCATTGATCCATGTCCCTTGCAAGAAAGACTCCACAGTAAACTTGCCAGCCTCATCCCTGTTGATGACTTTGTGGCCAGGCCAATTGACCCTGGCATTAGTGCTGGCACCAGGTCCATTGTTGTTGTACTCAGCATAATATAATGTGTTGAGTGCAAAGTTTCCTTCCCAAGGTAGCCACCCATCAGGATGAATAAGGTCCCCAATTTCTGTTTCCATGATGATGGTTCTTGAGTATTCCTTCCATGGCCTCCCAAGGTAGTTCCTCACCTTACCCTTCACTGGAACAAGTTGCTCATCAGCCTTGATCATACAGTTTTGGAGAACAAACCCTGTGTTTTCTTGCTTGTCAATTCTCCCTTGAGCAGTCACAATGTTCTGCTGGTTGTCCAGTGGTTTTCTAACAACCATAGTGCAGTTCTGGAACACTGCAGCTGCATCACCAAAGATGAAGTCAATTGTACCAGCAATGACACAATCACGGTAGAATTGTCTGTGGGTTTGGGCGTATAGAGTGTCTTGGTATCCCTCAAAGGCACAGTTTACAAACACTGCACGATCTGCTTGTACTCTAGCAGCCACAGCTTGGTGTTTTTCTGCTCCAGCAGTGTTTCTGAATCCCATTTCTCTGCCCAAGAATCCTTCTCCAAGTACCACTGCAGTATGTAGGGGGGAAGCGAGTTAAAGTTACATAGGCATATCCACTTGCTTCACAAATAAGATATAGTAGGTGCATGTTGTTTTCATGGAGTTTTGAATATACTTACCAAAAGTTGCAGTTTGGAAAGTCCTCACTCCATCCACAAAATTTTTGCTCCCAGTGATGATGCTCTTTTGAGTTCCATCACCATACATGGTTAAATTTACCATTTTCTTTGTCGCTGTCACTGTTTCATCATATATTCCTTCTTTAACATAAACCACGTACCTGCATGCATTTCATCATTAGAAAATATCATAAGCTCTGCATGAGCATAAATGAGTAGATGACCCGAATTAAAATGAACAAATGCAATTAAGTTAGAGGCAAAATCCTATACTTTTCTTTTCTGAATAAGAATTAGTACACTTTTCAATTATTAGATGAAATTTACATTAGTTCCATTATTAGGAATGTGTTAAAATGAGTGTTAGGAAGTGTGTTCCACTTGTTCTTTTTTTTTCTAAAAGCTTTCTTGGAGAGTTGAAAAAAGAAAATCATCATTTCCTTAAAATGAAGTGAGCCTCACAAGCACTAATTGCATACCTTCCTTCATAGGTTTGTGGGATAGCTGCCAAAGCTTCAGAGATTGTTTTGAAGTTTCCACTGCCATCTTTTGCCACAGTGACATTAGGTGTGGGTTTCTCATCTGTTCCCTTCAACTCTGGAGGGCTAACCCAAGCAGAAGAAGGACCCAAAATTGGAGCAGGTCCAGGAGCAGAAGCAGGAGCAGGAGCAGGAGCTCCAGGGGCATCAGTTTTTCCCCATGGTAAGTGAAACCCTGAAGCTCCATTGAATGCAGAAAAGAATGAAGACACCTCTGACACAACAGCAAGGGAATTGCTAATAAGTTCCCGAGATTCCTTGAAGAGCTTCTCAAAATCACTCTTCAATTTTCCTTCAGGAAACCCATCAATGCAGGTCTGTTGGTAAGACATGACTGCACTGAGCCAGTTGTTAAGTTCAGAAGTTTTGGTGGAAAGCTTCACCAAATTATTTGAACCAACTTCAGTGATAGAGAATCCCAGTTCTTCCTTGGCATCCTCAAAGAGCTGCTTGCAATCTTCATATGCTCCTTTCTCTTCCTCAGAAGCAAACTTCAAGGTGGTGGTTTTGTTGAAGGCCTTGTTAATCTCAGCCTCAGCAAGCACCATGGAAACTAAGAGAAGATCCTTTGGTTTTGCATGTTTAGGGTCCTTCTTCAATGCCTCTGTAAGGGTGCTTTCACATTTGCTCTTGTATTTTGCTGAGCTGCATATCATTTTCACAAGCCTCGAATATTCATCCACTTGTTTGGCGTTGGCAGGTGCTGAGGGAGACATGATCACTTTCTCATCGTTGTTGTCAGGGCCAGTTCTTTTGACAATAACAAATGATGCAGCAACTACCACACATGCAAGGAGAATGGTGGAAGCTACAATGATGAAAATCCTCTTTCTTTGTTTCAGTTTCTCTTCATTTCTTCGCCGTTCTGAAATGAGGTCAAAATCCTGAAATGTCATTGTGAAATTTGTCTCAGGCAGAGAGGGAGGCAACTCTACCTTAGACTCAAAAGACAAGAGGGCAAGAGAATAAACGATTGGTTTTATGTTATTAGCTCTTTCTCCTTCATCTTGATTGTTTCAACATTTGCAAATTTAATACCATTTGTCTGAAGGGATAACTTGCTCATGGATGAGAGACATTCTGGTTTTTTCTATATTTGGAATTTAGTTAAGAGCTACACCTAGTTTTGTACGTGATGACAGGTTCTACTATTTACTTTTGCAACCTTGCTTATATGTCTTTCCAACTTCTACTATTTCACAAAAATTTTGAAGTTGGCGAAATGAAACAGACAACCTACATGGCTTGACAACTTTCTTTCAAATCCAAACCATGAAACCCATTGAGACAAAAAAAAAAAAAAAACAATGAAACCCAAATCTATGAAAATAAGCTGTCATAATATGTTGTCATAAAACGGCCAATTGTGTGTTGTGCTTGGCAGTTGGTATTGATTGAGGAAGATGCTAATCCACCTTGGCTGAAACCTATCTATTAAGGGTGCGTTTAACAAAACAATTTAATTAAGCGCTTATGAGAATAAGTGGTTATCTTCATAAGCTAATTTGGAAACTTATTAAAATAAGATTAAATTGGATTATAGATAAGCATAAACTTTTATATATTCACAAGCTAACTGAACAACTTATGAAAATAAGTTCTAAACGGCTTATAGATTAGTGATAAGCTATTTATATAAATTCTCTCAAACATTTGCATAAATTCTCTCAAATAAGATTTATTCGAATAAACTCTTCCAAATATGACGTAAGTAAAAGTTATCTTTGTTTGGAACATTAGCCAAACTCTCAATATTAAGGGTATACATTTTTCAAAGACTGCAGAAAGAAGACAATGGGACCGATTACTTAGGTTATATTTAGATTTATGTTCACATCTCCGTCGCCCACCTCATGATGGAGAATCACACGTTCCCATACTAAAAATGTGAAAATTAGCTTGGTGGTGTCTAAGAAAACAAAATACAAAATATATTTGGGAATGTGTGGTGTATAAAACCATGACTAAGGCTATTGCGAATAGACTCAAAGAGGTGTTGAGTAAGTTGGTGGCGCCGAATTAGTGTAGCTTTATTCCCGGTCAGCAAAGTTCTGATAATATAGTAGTTGCTCAGGAAGTGTTTCACTCTATGCGCTACCTTAAGAGGAAGAAAGGGCGGGTGGCTATGAAGATTGTTTTGGAAAAAGCTTATAATCGCCTGTGCTTTGTCCACACTCAATTTAACACACAAAAGCACACATTTACGTTACACGTCGCACATGCATTGCATACACACACAAACACGCATGGAGAGTGTGAGATATATATATATATATATATATATATATATATATATATATATATATATATTACATAATAATATTTCATCAGCTTCCACAAAACTTCATCGTAAAAGAATAATCTATGCTGCATCATTGACGCAACATTTGTTGTAGCTGCAGCACTTGATTTCTTTGTTCCAGAGGCAGAAGATTTATCTGCTCCGGCGTTGGTAAATAAGCAATTTACATATCATTTTTAATTGTTATCTTTACCATTATAGATTAATTATTTTAATATGTATATTATATATATAGCCATTTTATAGTTTATATTTATTTTACAATAATGCTATTATTTTTAGTTTATGTTGCAAGACTTGACCTATACCAATAATAAAAAAATTATACAAATAATTTTTTTTGATAATATATGAAAATATAAATAATATTATTTATTATTATTGATTACTTGAGAGGGGGAGTTGTCACTGCATCGTGTGTTGAAAGGGTTCAGGGAGAATGATTAACGATGTCTTGTGGAGTTGTGATGCGATTAAGGTGGGGCAAGGGTATGTAGACGAAGGTGGGGGAAGGGAAATGGGTCGTGGGGGCGGGGGAAGGGTAAGAGAAGGGGAGGGTTGTGGAAGTTGGGTGGGAAGAGGAAGATGAGAAGGGAAAAGAAGAGGAGAATAACTAAAAGTGATTAAAGAAATTTAGAAATAACAAAAGTGATGTGAAAAGTCTACATGAACTGGCCACAAAAGCATAATGACAATCGTCAACACTTGTCTTTATTTGAATTAAATTTTTGTTGTCAAGGACCATAAGTCATAAAAAAAATTCTAAATACTTATTCGGATTTAAACCTCAAAAAATCCCTAACATATTTAACACAAAATTTTAATCTTGTATGTATGTTTTAGCAATAAAAATTATAAAATTATTATATAAGTAAAACAATATGGTCCCACCATACATCCCACAAGTGATTACAGTGTGTATTTTAATCACTTAAACCATAGCATTTTTTTTTTAATTTCTTAGATGGATTCTTTATCTTGATTTCAATGAATAGCATTCTTGGTTTTAGACTTTTTTTTTTCTTAGTCTCTATTTATTTATGCAAAAATATGATGTGTAAAGTTAGGCAACATATGATGAAAATATAAGATATTTAGTAAGTCATTGATCTAGTTAATTTGGTACTTGGTAGCAAATGTAGATTATCAGTAATAAATTTATCTTTTATCAAAACCCTATTAATATAAAGACTGCCATGTAACAAAAAAAAAAAGACTGCCAACCTATTTTCTTTATCACACACTACCTAATGATAAGTGGATGAAAAGAATTCAAGAATAAAATAGTAAAAGGTAACAAAAAAAAGTTGGCCAATAAACTTTATGATGAAAGAAGAGTAAGTGCTCAAGTGAACCAAGCCCAGCCCAAACAAAGGTGAAAAAAGCTTGGAAAAAAAAAATTGGCCAATGAATAGTAAAAAGTGAACTTCAAATTATTAATAAATAGATATAAATATATAGATATACATAGAGAACGATCGAGGTGATCGTTCAGCAACTCTTTTTTACCACATGGTTAATTAAGCATTATTTTTTCCCAAATTTGGGGGATTAATCTCTACACTAAGTGAGTAAGTTTTTCTCCATACTTAGCGCTCAAAGATCGAACTGCTTAAGAAGTTCAACTATCTACCCGTTGTACTACATTTTATTAGTAATTAAACATTATTTTCATTTCTCTCGTTCTGGCCCATTATCACATTCTTTCCCATTCTCTATATTTATTTTTTTGTTTCCCACTTTAATTTGCACGACCTGGCAAACGGTGGAAGTATGTCTTCCAGCGGTGATGAAGAATAATATATGATTCACGAGCTGATCATAACACACTGCTCCCCTCCTTCATTGTTCCTTAATCAAATTTGCAGAAATATTAATCCCTTCAATCCCATTTTAAGAAAAATTCAAATATTTAGGAGTGAAGTTAAGAACAAACGTTTTTGCCATTGAAAACACCACACTTTAATTTGCCAACCACATTCATCAAGAAAAAATCTACGTGAAACAAAAAGAAACAAATTAAAAAAGGGAATGACGAACTTGGCAATTCTTGTTAATAAGTACCGCAAAGCAAGGGAAATGAAGAAAAAAGAGAATAAGAAATATGATATGTGATGTATTAGAAAAGTAGAGAGAAATAAATAAAAAAAATTAATGAAAATAAAATGAAAAAAAAACAGTAATGTGAATAAATCGAAATTCCATGAGATAAGTTTTGTGTGCGCCAAGTGATAGCAAGAGGCCCACGAGGAAGTAAAAGATAGAGAATGGGAAAGAAAGTCATAAATTGGAGAAAGAAAAGGTAGAGTTTTAAAATTAAATAACGTTTAGGATTAGGTAAGCAAAATTACAAAAACAAAACTGCTATATGGCACGAGCAGTTGAGTACTTTAGTTTACGCACGATGAGGCACGACCATATGTGGATTATAATTTGTGGGTCCATTACCACAAGCATAATATGGTGAGTTGTAAAAAAAAAAAACGTTGCTGCACCGATCCCATTTCCGGTGCCCAGTGCCATATCCTGCAAGCAATAGCATTTTTTCTTGTTATGGAGACAAAAAGACAAGTTTTTTATAAGTGGGGTAGGTGGAACTAGTTTGAACTTTGAACTTTGAACTTTGATATGCCAACATTTATTGAAGTGGATCAGAGAACCGTTGTGAGTGTCAGTTATGTGGTGAATAGTGAAAGAAAGGTAGAATTTTGAAGAGCAATACAGCAGAGCAGGCACTATGGAAGTGAAGTACTTGGATTGCATATTGGTGCCTTTGGGTGTGTTGGTGTTGGGAATTTATCATGTTTGGCTTCTCTACACTATTTTCCACTACCCATCTCGCACTGTTATTGGCTTGAATGCTCAGTCTCGTTATCAATGGGTTCTTGCCATGATGAATGTCAGTACCCTCTCTCTCTCTCTCTCTCTCTATTTAGAATACTATTAATTCAGTTATTGTGTCAACAAAGGATTCAACAATCATGAGGCTTTCTAAATTTTAATCCTAACTCCTGCTATTCTAGATGAGGTTTCTCAACAGTTATTCTGTTTTTCTTATGCCCTGCCACATAAGAAAAACATAACTGTTTTACTGATATCTAAACTATATTTGAGCACCTCAAATTAAAGAAATTTCAAAAGAGAGAGTGAAATTGGGAATGAATCCTGCTTTGTGTTTGTGGTATTTTACATGACATGGTGATGGAAAGTTTTGTGGCTATCTCATGAGTCCCCTATCAAAATTTGAGAAAACCTATCAAGAGAGAGCAAGATAATTTTCACCTGAAAAATCCTAACATGAGAGGATCTATTTTCATGAGGAATTACCACAATCTTGTTCATAGAAAGTGCAATGTTCATTTCCTTTTTTCTGTCTCACATCATTGAATTGTTCAAACAGCTCCAAGTTTGTTGATATCAGAAATTGTTTTTAATTTTTCGCTTTCCACTTTGGAGGACTTTGTTTAGTATTCAAATAATGGCATGAAGAAGTGCTTCTTGGGAGCTATTAATACACTTGCTATCCTGTAGAACTTGAGTTCTTTGCTATTGCATTGTTCAAGGTTCATATTTTGTGTCCCTAGAAGATCTTGATATGCTTAGGAAATGATTTTGACAGGTGTTTTACCTTTTCTAAGGAAAACTATAGACTGCTTCATTAGTTGATATTCCAATGTAGATATTCATTCTTCTTTATAGTCTTAGTTGCCTCAAATTGCCACACCCCACAATTTTAGAAGCAAATTTTCGAGAATGTAGTTGTTTCCATAACATACTCCCTTGCTTTGTTTTCAGGACCCCATAAAAAATGGTGTTTTGGCCGTTCAAACAATCCGCAATAACATCATGGCATCCACTCTTCTTGCTACTACTGCAATCACACTCAGTTCACTTATTGGTGTCTTCGCGAGCAACGACGTGGAAGAATCCAAATTAATCTATGGAAACAAAACTTCCTTTACTTCTTCAATCAAACGCCTTTGTATATCGCTATGCTTCCTTGTTGCGTTTCTGTGTAACGTGCAGTCTATTAGATACTATGCACAGGTGAGCTTCTTAATCACAAGTCCTGCACTGAAAGGCAAAAGGGATTTCATTGAATATATTGCGATAACATTGAACCGTGGAGGTTATGCTTGGTCTCTTGGCTTGCGGGCTTTCTACTTGTCAATTCCTCTTGTCCTTTGGATTTACGGGCCCATACCGGTGTTTGCTTCTTGCTGCTTGACATCATTTGTTCTGTACTTCTTAGATACAACCACTCGAATAACACAGGATCTTCACACTAAGTCATTCAAAGTGAGGGAAAGTGAGGGTGTGGAAGCAGCATAAGTCCACCATATGATATGCTTGGTTGCACGTTTGCAATTCTCTTTTAAACCCCAAAATCAAGTTCATCCATAAGCTGCAATAGGTAGCTGTTCTTTGCTAACGTGTCTTGGAGTGTGTGTTCAACAAACATCCAAACAAGCTGATAACCATTGTAATTTGTAACTGTTGTTGAACATGACTGGTAACTATTATCTTTTAGCTGAAATATTTTTGCTCAAAGTTCAGTTATGGATTTTCTATAACTATCTATGTAATGATTGGTGGACTATTGTATTATTTGTTGAGAAGTGTTGTTGTATCTTGGCCTGTTACTAATTCTGCACCTCATGCTTAATTTGTGAATAAAAGCATGAACTTTGTTAGTGTCACTTGCTTGTATATGGTGCTCATTCCCACATCATACAGGTCTTACTATAAGTTATTGTCTTGAATATGATTCCAGAAATATCATTTCATTGCAAGCCTAAATATATCTGATTGGCATATTTTGAAAAAACAAATCAGATTTCACTATCAAAGGGAATTAGCTTTGGTGCGCTCCTGGCAGAATTAGAATTCCTTTTTTTATGCTTTCAACTAGCCTACGATTATACAGTAAAATGTCTCTTAGATATCTTCTTCGTTTTAACCCCTATTCGAGCAATCACTCATGCATGACGATTGTGGCTAGGTAGTGTCTTTGGCAGCTTATCTGGCGCATGAGAAGTATAGTTGACACATAATAGGATTTGTAGGCAACATATATTAATCCGGGAGATGTTTCAATTACTTCTCATGCGCTAGATAAGCCGTCAGGCTATACCCGCACTACCTACAAACAAGGTTGAGAACTTTCTCAAGACTTTCTCTACCTAGTTCTCAATATTGTTTGTTATTTGCTTTATTCTTTGCATGATCATAGCCAATTCAATTTTTATTTGCCTGAACTATGAATTGAACCTTAAAATTGATGTGTTTTTTTGTCTCTTCGGTACGGTAACTGGGACTTGCATTTCCTATATTACTTGAGTGGTATAGTGCACTTGCTTTTTGCGTTCGTTGCTTTTAATCGCAACAAGTTTTTAGCACCGTTGTCGGGGATCAAGTCTAAACAGTAGTGTTTGTAGATTTAGGTTTTTCTTGTTTTTAAGTTTTATTTTTCTCATTTTTATGTGTTGTAGGTGTCTTCGACCGTGTCCCTTATCCACGACCGCACTACAAGAAAATTAAGCAGCACGCCCATGTCTCTTGACACTACGGTCGCACTCTTAGAAAAAAAATCTGCTTTATTTTTCGTTATTTTGTTTTAGTTTTATTTTAATGCAAGTGCATGCTAACCCTGCTAACCCGTTCTTGTGAGTCTTGTTTTACATTTAACAAGGAAATTGACAGGACAACTCACAAGCTAGCAAGAGAGCTAAATTTGTGGCCTGTGAAAAGATGAGAAACCTCCCTATACCAAAACATTGCAAGCACCTAATGATCCATGATGCTTTAGAAACTTTGTTTACAACGCTGCTCATTGAAGCTGAGGCAAAGGCTAGATTGAAGAGTCATTCTACATCAATTGAAATGCTAGTGTGGAGTGGAGGTGGTAGTGGTGTTGTGTTGATTGTGGTGGGGGAGATGGTAGTGGGGTGGGTGGTGGTGGTTGGTGGTTGTGGTGGTGATGATAGTGACCATGGTAATAGTAGTGGATAGTCGTGGAGCTGATGGTGGCGGTTATGGCAGTGACATCGAGAGCAATGGATGGTGGGGTGGCGGCGGCGGTGTGTGGTGCGGTGATGGTAATGGTGGCGGAGACGGAGTGGCGGCGATGATGGAGGTTGGTAATGACAGCGGTGATGGCAACAATGAGTTAAATGTTCTTAAAACTAAAAATCATAATTATTAAAATCATTTTAAAATTAAATAAAAAATTATATAATTCCATTTTTTTGGAACATTTTTTGTTTTCAACCAAAAAACTCACTAGTCACTACTACTCCATAGTGGACCCTAAATTTGTTAACTTTGAACCCTAATTCCCAATTTTCACAAATACTACTCTCTTCCTCTCATTTTCTCCGTCAAATTTCAGACTCGAAGATTAACAGCAATTGTGGTTCATATCAGATTCAAAGCAGTGACAGAAGTGCAACAGAAGCAGAAACGAAGTGGTGCGCACCTACCGATACAAAATCCTCACACTCCTCGTTCGCTTCTTTGCCATTTCCCTCGCCGAAACCCTCCTATCTCTGCACAGCAGCATGGGTACGTCCTCTTCATCCCATAAATTTTTTCACCTCTTCGCAATTAACTGCATAATTTCCCCCCTTTACATTTTCAATTCGGCCATTTTTTTCATGTTAATTCGTTTTTAGATCTGCATGCTCCAAATTATTGATTCGCTTTTGTTTTTGTTTCTGCCCTAGCTTCAGTGATTGCGATTCCTCGAGTTTCTAGGTGGATATGTCTGTAGCAGAGTGTGTTGAGCTAGGGCTTGTGATGTTCCAACTTGTTCTTTCTAATTCTGCTACCCACGATTTCAGTTCAGGTAACAACTATTGAGTTTCTTCTTTTCTCTTCATTTTCGTTGTTTGCCTCTGCCTTATGTTCATGATGAGAGTTGCTGAATTTTGTACTGAATTGAAGTTTTTACCACTGGTAAGCTAAAGCACAGTAAGGTTCAACACTAGGTATCATAGATTATCTTAGAATGTCTGTCTTTCTTGATGTTGTGTAACATTATATCTATCAAATATATGTTCCGCATTACTTTGTGTTTGTAAGACCAAATGGGATTTGAAAGAAATTGGAGAGGTGATGAATGGATCAAAGAAATATATCTTTATGCTTATCACTTTGAGCTCACTTCTACAAGAGTCAAGAGCTGCTGACTTTACAACTGCTAAAACTACCAAGAATGTTGATTAGTGAGTCTTAATTTTTCTTTCAATATAGACTACTGCAAAGTATTCAGATGAAATGCCTCTTTAGTAAGTTACTAGGTTTTACTTCAGAATTTCAATAAAGAGAATAAAAGGGTTCAATCGCATAACCGGTTCTATGTGACATTTCTCATTTCTGGCATTTTCTGACAATATATTGGAAGACAATTACCCGGGGTATCTCAATATATGAGTAGCCTCACAATTTTAACAGTTCCAGAAGATTCCTTTTAGTCCTATTTAGCTCTCAAGTCTCATCCCTGTATCTTCTTGATCCTGTTCTTTGATTTATAATCTTATACTTTTACTTTTGATTTTTTTGAAATTCCATTCAAGTGAATTTTTGTTCAACAAAATTGTTGATACGTTTCTTCATTCAAGAAATTTGGGTTTTTGAAGCTTTTCTTGGATCTAGACGCTGCATGTAGAGGGAATGCTAGGAATTTTAAGGGTGTTTGGCTTGTTGTTCCTCTGTAGCTATTGAATAGAGGAAGCACCAAGTTTCCCTTCTGTTTTTTATACCTTAGAATATATACAGAAAGATGAGCAATGCATCAGCTTGGAGTTCTAAGTTAGTGTTGTTAATTCATCTCCTCAAATTGATGACGTTGAGTAGTTGAAATTATTTGAGCTAAATCAGAGGACTGTGCTTGCTGTAAAGCTCAGGTTGATTGTCACTTAGCTTGTGGCTAGAATACTTAGTTCTATGGTATCTTTTTTATTTTCATGTGAGTTATTGAATTGGTTTACTAGATCTTAGAGTGTCACGTGGACCTCAACGTTGTAAACTATCAAATACCAGTATAATGTAACTGGCCATTATCCTCTTGTTGGTCGATGTTTTTATTGTTCCCTGATGTAAGTGTTTGGAAATTATTCTGGTATCTGCAACTTGATTGAAACTGAGACTTGTCCGTGAATTGCAGGTTTCATCTCAGAAAAAGGACCATAGAGTTGATGTAAGTTACTATGTTGTCATTATTATTTGTCAATTAATGTCTGAATGTACCTTTGTTAAAGGCATGTTTCATTTGCTGTTCCAAAATTAATCATCCAGTCTGATTCACAAACTTAATCTGATTGTGTCAGATCTTTTAGATGGGGTGGTGTTTAGGTTCTGTTTGTTTTATATGAAAGAAAAGCTATTTTTTCTTTAATTCAATAAGCTAAATAAAGTAAGAATGTGACCAGAAATTGACGAGAGAGTAGTTAGAAAGTTAGAAGTTAGACATTTGGTTGTTTTTCTTGAGAAAACACCTTCGAAGGCATCGAATTTTGTTATGAGAAAAGCAATTGATGTCAAGCACTCAAGTGCTGTTGGAAATAATTATTGCTGAAAAAGTTTATGATCTATTATTCGTTTGTGATCAAATTGGTGAGACACTTTGTTTCTGTCTTTAATTGGCTGTATCTCCATTGTTGTTTTTGGTGCATTCCTGCATTATTGAGGGCGTCTTTGTTGACCTTTTTTTTATTACTTTGTATTAGGGATTTTTGGAGGCGGCATAGGAGGAAGATTTATCTTACAGCTGGTGTTTTAGGTGGTGGGTATTTTTTGTATAAGCTTTATGATACTCACAGGCAAAGGCTCCATGCACTTGAGAGGGAACTTGAAGTTCAGAGGGAAAGTGAGGAGCTTATAAAGGCTCAGTTAAGTGATATCTCAACCTCCAATTCTTCGTGTTTATATATAGATTACATAGATAAATATGTTTTCTGTGATCATAAATTATTTCCAACCTCCCTTTTAAAAACAAGAAATACTGATTGTATGCCCTTTATTTTCATCTGGAAATGATAGAATACAAGCTCACTTTGAGAATATTCAGAGAATTTCTGATACAATTACGTTGCCTCATGCTATGCACAACTTGAGTTGCCGGATAGCAGATGAGTTGGATCTTTCTCACCTTCTTGAGAGGCTAATACAAGGAAAGGGTCAGCCAAGCACCTTAACACAATCAGAGAAACTAGATTTATGGGGCAAGCTCAAAATTTTAAGTAAGAATCTGGTCCTGGCTTCCACATTTATTATACCTGCAGCTCTGTGGTTATGTTAAAGCATCTAGCTGCAGTAATGAGTGAGGAGTTAAAATTAATCATACTTCTGTTCAATTGCTTTTCATCTAGGTTTTACAAGAATGGCATTGTCAATTTGGGCAACAATAATGCTTAGCTTATATACAAAAGTTCAAGTCAATATACTAGGAAGGCATCTATACATTGATACTGCACGAAGCCTTGAAAGCTCTAATTCAATGGTAATAATAACTGTCTCATCTTATTGATCATGCAGCATGATCCCATTTTTCTTTCCTTTCATGTGTGATGAGTTTTCATGTCTCTTAGTATAATTTTGATGCTTTTCATCTATTCATTGATACTGAGCGAAGCCTTGAAAGCTCTAATTAAATGGTAATAACAACTGATGAAACTATAGGGGTTAATCTTTAAGGTATAGAAAGTGAAAAATGAACACAGAATAAAAACGTATTGAATATTGATATAATATATTGGGTTTGATCTTATGAAAGATACAGTACTTATCCTTTTTATACTAATGGTAGCTCCAAATCCTTGTCAAATAGGGAACTGATTAAGAATCCTTGTCCTAATGAAATAAGAAAACAAATCAATATTAATAAGAAAATATAGATATAATCCTAAAGAATATTATAAGTTACCATAAATTCCTCCAAGATATTATAATGAGATATCTTTTTTTTTTATTGAAAGAGAATCTAATGCTATTCATTCCAAAAGCATGACTTGACTCCAGTTTAAAGCTCTGAAAGACAGCAGAACCTGCCCTTCATTTTCCTGCCAGAACCAAAAATATTCTGTACTTGACCAATAAAAAAGTCTCCAAGTTTCAAGTAGGGCAGAACCAAGGTTTATCAATCACTTGCAAAATTCTATCTCCTGTACAAGAAATGGGAAAACTAACTTATAACTAAACACATTATTACCAGTTTTTCTTGCACATAATACTGAACTCACATGCTTCCCACGCTTGTGTTGATGAAGGTAATATGTTTGATTACTACCAGCAAAACCTCTAGTTTGGATAATTGAGCACACTTTAGTGATTGTGGTTGAAAATTATTATGACAGTAGAGCTATAGAAGCCAATTATTGGTGAATAACATTGGAAGGTTTAATAATTTTCCCTGAATGGTTGGGAGCTCAAATTCCTAATAAAGGAATAACACTATCACTAATTATAACAAAGAGGAAGTGTGTCTCTTTAAAGTTATATACTCTATTATTTAGGTATTAGGATTGTCTCTGCATATAATCTGATTTCACTGATCCTTCATTACAATTATCGGTTGTATTGTTCATTGTTTTTGTGCTGTTTTTTTTTTTTTTCAATTACCTTGATTACATTTGGACAGAGAACTTAATTTCCGGGCAAGGGGGATTTGGAACTAGGTTCTGTAGTTAAAATTGAGGCTTCTGCTACTCAATGGATTGAAACAATGCATAGGTGAAATCTCAAGGTAGATAAGAATTTTAAAGAGTTCTAATCAAATTCTTTAGGGAGTGTATTTATTGTTTTCTTAAGGTTAACTTCACTCACAGCACAAGAACCTAAAAACCACACTTGCTCAACTTCAATGCAAATGCTTTTCACCAAATTCACACATGACATGCCACACTGGATCTAAAAGATATTTTATTTTCTTCTCTTCTCTATTTCTCTATGTGCAGGAAACCAGAGATGTGGTTGATAGGGAGGACCAGCAGAAATTTCTAGGAACTGTTGATTTTCTCTCTCAGCATGGTATGCCTGCCTTGATTTCTGATATGGAGGCAGCAACAAAAGAAGTTCTCAAAGGGTGATGTTTCTTTCATTATTTAGAAGGTTAACAATTTGTCAATTGAATCTATCATTCATTAAATTTATTGTCTTAGATATATAAAAAATATTTTAACATTTCTCTTAAAATTATAGAACAATCTTAATTGTGAATGGTTGACGCTTTAGGAATTTTGTCTATCCATGGGCATAGGAATTGCCAGTAGCCTTGTCGGTTTTGAAAGTTCCCAAGCATTCAATTTGTTCTTGACTGAGTTTTTGAAATGAGTGGCCTGGAGAGTTCTCAATTCCATCTTACATTGTTTCTAAAAACACCTGAATATTTAATAAGCTTGTGAAATTCAAAGTTCAGCAACGTTAACACATTTATGCAGCCCTTGAGCACCGTCGTTAAAAAGTTTGCAGTTAATCTACAACGAATTAGTTAGGTTAAATTGTGCCTCACTTGGCCTCACCTTATCTGCAAGCAGATTAAGAAAAAGTTAACCATGAGTTGTAATTATTGAGTAGGAACTTGGAAGTATTCAATTTATTTATGTAATCTAGAGATACATTATAGATTGATGATCAAGACTCATTCTAAATGGACTATCGATAACTTTGATGTGCAGAAAGCAATTGAGCAGTTTATTCAACAGTACAACACTTCATGAAACTATCATGCAGATACTCAACACCTTCATGAGCATGGGGAGTCCACATTCCTGGATAAAGTATATGATGCCTGAGGATGTTAAATCACACTCTACAACCTCTGGCAATGATGAAACAATTCCATATGATGTGACTGAATTTGAACAACTTATGGTGGAAGCACGTGCAGTATTGTCAAGGTATATATGTTTTGGATGCATTGGTCAATTACAACTGTTAGAAACTCAATAAATCTATGACTACCATTTGCATCCTCTGCTTGTAACATGAGTGATGACTGATGCACATGTTGACAATGCTGAGAACTGTTTGAGAAGGAAATTCCCAGTGTTCTGGAAAGTTTTATTGAAATTCAGTGCATGTTTGTAAATTTTTCTACAACTGATTCTAAAGCCATAATTAATTATAGGGAGAAGCTTCTGTGAGTAGGTTTTTGGGTTTCAGAATTGATTTTGATGAAAGAGAAGTTTATCCAAATATGTTAATCATATAGTGATCCATCCTGTGGGACCTACTTATGAATCTTATGTGTATTTTTTGTGTGCAATATGCATAGTTACGGTCCATTTGGTAATATTATGTCTGGCCTCATTATTGAACTTCATAATACAATTATTTCTTCTTTCTTTTGCAGTGCTGAATTTGGGAGCATTGTAGAGATAGCCCTGAAAGTTGTGGTGGATACACTGGTAGAGCTCATGGGGGCTAAATTTGGAGGGACTTTAACCACAGGCTTGCCGCTGGCCAGAGTGTTGCCTCAAGTTGCACAGATGTGTCCTTTTCTCCTTGAAGAACCGAGCAAAAATCAGTTCATCCAAGTTATTAAAAATATACAAGAGGTTGAACTTTTTTTCACTCTCCTTTATGCAAACATGCCAAGTGCATAGTGAATCTGTGATTAATATTTACGTTTCAATTGAAAGAAACCAAAAATATTAAATTTATTGCATGATGAAAGGCAAAGGCAAACTACAGAAGTTTAAACAAGGTTCAAAGGAGATGTAGGAGCCAAAATAGCTAGCCTTATTCTCTTCACTAAAGCATTTCCCTTTTGGTATAATTATAGCGTGTTTGGCTCTGGAGTTGAGAGCCGCATAATCACTTCTCGAGAGTAGCTACAAAGTGTAGCTTATCGAGATTGTGTTTTGGATTGTACCATCCATTCAAACACAAATTTATAGCATCTTTGGAACAACTACTCTTTCTCCAGAATCAATTATGAAACTCATAAGGTATTCACATAAGCTTCTTTGGTGAATTTATTTTGATTTCTGAATCAATTGTAGAAAGA
The DNA here is from genome assembly GCA_030819835.1 of Acmispon strigosus. Classification (NCBI taxonomy): domain Eukaryota; kingdom Viridiplantae; phylum Streptophyta; class Magnoliopsida; order Fabales; family Fabaceae; genus Acmispon; species Acmispon strigosus. The sequence goes on from JAUAMA010000001.1 coordinate 89,368,841, forward strand.
TTTTTAAACTTGCACTTATAGGATGTTTGGAAATCCTTCTAGAATATATTCTATGACCAAAATCAATTCTGGGAAGAACCGTGAATAGCCTGAGTGTTAGAATTGATTCTGAGAGAAAATAAGCTGATTCAAATTGTTAGTGTTGCATGATGCTCCCACATGGCGTTTGGACTTTGGAGGAGCTAGGTCTTGTAGGACTAGTCAGTAATGTACACTGAGAAATGATTGTATCATCTCTTCTAATTTCTATTGTCCATGCACTGGTTGTTGGATTGATCATTATTCAAATCTTCTAACAATACCACTGTATGTCCTTGTTGATTCTACATCGCAATTTTCTATATGCAAGAGTTGTTCGATGAATTCCAATATTATTAATTGCGCTTTTGTTTAAGAACAAAATGAGAACATAGGGACAACAAGGCGGTGTTTAAAAAAATGAAGGAGTATAGAATAATATAACCATTGTTCCCGTTTAATGAATTCATGATAACTAGACAAATTAAAATGAAGGGAAAACTGTGGCATTAAACCGGCGTTTTAATTTTTCCTTTGAAGACTGATTTTGGTAAATCTAGGTTTAGTAATATTGTGTTTTTCTAAAATGTATTTTCTAAATAAGTAAAGAAACTCCTTAATTGCCACTTATAGGATGATATGTGATGTGCTTTCATAGTACATATATCTTTCATTAAAATGACCACACATGATGATGTATAGATAGTTATTCATATTTTTATTTTAAAATAGAAAAATTATTTATGAAGGGAGGGTTCTAAATATTTGGTACTAGGATTTTATTACACCATGAAATTAACAGTTTGTGACCATTTAAAAAACACCATGAATTGCAAGGTTTATATAAACTCTACAATTTGTGCTAGCTTTTAAACTGCAGGTATCGGAATGTCTATCATTATTTATATGTATACTAATAAGTGCTTTATTTGGTTGCAAATGAGTTGGGTCCGTGTCCTATTGGCTCATTTTCCAAAAAAAAAATTTGAATAGTTTTGTTTCTCAAACTTAGAGCATGCTTTTTGATTCCCCTCATTTAGCTCAAGTGTAAGAGAAAAGAATGATATAAATTTCAAGTTATTATTCAATTTATGCAATATGAAAAAATCCCTCCTCTCCAACATCAAACCCCACCCTTTGATTAAAAAAAAAGAGCATAAGTTTTGTTGGTTTATTTTTTATATATGTATATAAATGACTTAACCTTTTCACCTTTTTACAAGATTTACTTTTGAAAATTCATTTTAAGACTTAAATGTTGTAATAATGATAAGTTTTTAGGTAAATCAACATGCAGCTGTCAACAAGTATATTGGTCCCGATATTTGATCATTGACGAGGTCATATCCAATTGACACATGAGATTTTTAGTGGTTTTGGATTGTTTTAATGCACATTGACACATAAAACAACTATCGAGTAATTTCTAAAATTACATTTTAAAATTAATTTTTTTTTATATTGCAAAACACGTAAATTCTCCCCTCCTCAACTATAAGCTGTTTTTTCATTTATTACAAGCTCAAATATTTTAGATTTATTTTAAAAATAAATTCTGAAAATTAGATTTCAGCAGTGGCCTAGTAGTTCAAGTAAATGCAAAAAACTCATGAGCATTTATTGAAAAAAACTCATTGGCCAGCTTAAAGTTTTGGATCTTTAGAAATTATATATATCGCAATTTAATATCATTTTCCACTAGTATCCTCTCCTTCTCTTTGTATCTCTCTGTATCTGTATCTGTAGCAATATCAAGCTTCCATTACCATGGGGGAAGGAAGCAATGGGGAAGTTCTGATGCTGGAGGCTCCGCCGTCTTACGGTGGTTGCCAAGGACTTCCGACGCGGAAATCATCGACGCATTGCCTTACATCGACGACGACTACGGCGACCCCAATGCGCCGCAGCTCCAAGAAGCCCGCCGATTTCCTCAGATTTCCCTACTCTTCCCACCTCCAATTTCGAGGTACTAGTAACCGCTTCTCTCTTTCCCTACCAACATCAACGTTACCATTGTAGGGTTACCCAATGATTGCTAGGGAGTATGAGCGTGTAAGAGCTGGAAGGCCTCCGGTTTCCATTGACAGCTCAATAAAAGGAATGATGAAACCGCTTGGAAGCAGGTTCTTCACAGAGCTCAACGTCTGCTACAATATCAGATGATGAGGTATGGAGAACGTGGAGTTGTTGTTAAAGTATGGTCCTGATGCCTGGAAACAACACAACCACCGATTGGGAGTGTACTCGTTAAGGTTTGTTATTTGAATTATAGCATGTTTCAATCAACTTATTTTTTCTCATAATCAATTATGGCCCCCGAAGCTACTCAGAATAGATAAGTAGTTTCTACTGAGAATTGATTCTGCAATCGTAAAATTTCCAAACATGCTATTAATGTGGATAACATTTACATTGTTTTGGATGAACTGTTGAATTCTGCATTTGTTACACCACTGCTAGTATATCTTTTGCCTGCTTCGTTATTGTTAGCAGAATAGACCTGCATTGATTCTATATGATTGCCACTGAGAATCTTGTTTTTCCTTTCCAATTGAAGTTTCTTTTATAGAGCAAACAGTGTGAGCTTTTATTTTGATTTGGTTCTTGAGATTGACTCTGGGTGAATGAGCATTTCACTGGTAAAGATGATACATGAGGCAGACTGCCTCTGATGTGCTTGAGGCATTTTCGCCTAAGTTCTTTATTAGATGTTCAAGTATGACTAGGTTCTCTCCGTGGTATTTTGGTTACCAGTGGCTTTTTGAAGTGTTTCATTAGAATAACTTTTAACAGATTTTATAAAACTCTGGTTTAGAGCATTTATTTGTTCAGTGCTTCTCATAACTTATAACCTTGTATTTATCATGCTTTAACAAGATTTAATTAGTATACGGAGAGGCAAACATATTTGACAAGTGAGTGAAGATTGTTTGAATGTGAATAAGCAAGTATCAGATAGAAGCAGGGTAAAGAATTATGAACCTATTACTTAGGACTAGAAGGAGAGTACACCAGGCTATACCATATAGACCCCTCTTCTCATAAAAGGATAGTTAATACAAGCCCAATGAAATAGATAAGGAATCCCGATGCTTACCAAAGTGTTCTAAAACTCCTGAAACATTATGCTTTAGCAGCCTAAGCATAGAAACTGCAGCAGTAAACCAAGAATTTGGAGACAGGCAGTCAGAATCTTATACCCATTGAAAGTCTTTTTACTCCTTTTCTTCAATTAAAGGTAGCTCATTTGCATCATTAGGCATGGCCTAAAGCTCCCTAAAATTACTGAAATTATTTTAAGGGTTTTATTTTATAATTCATATCATTATTGTCATTTTTCTTTTTTTCATTTTAATTATGAGGATTGTGCATGACTTGATCTGCAACAGGTCATAATATTTCTGCAACAGATCATCATATTTGTGCGTGTGTGTGTGTGTGGTTGTGTCGAGTAAGTGATAAGAGTAGTTAGTTTTGACCATTCAATATCACATAGATGATTGGAATTAGATCCAATCTTGACCACTCGGAAGTTTTAATAGCTAGGATTCGCTCTTTTCACCTTTTACATTCTCTCTTGATATGCTTTCTCTATATCAATATTATATGCAGAAACACACATTCATCTTACGTACAAGTTAGAATGAACATAGATAAAAAAGATGTTGTTTGAGCTCGATAACACTTGTTCTTTGTCTGCATAGTTCATGTTTTGTATGGGCATTGGTTACAGCTGTGTTATCTATTTTCAGAATGCAGAAATCAGCTGAGGAACAAAATGAAAAGATTGAAAAAGTAAATCGTGAAAGGCAATATCTCCAGGTGAATGACTTTTTTATTCACCCTTCTCCCTGTTATTTGTTCAACTTAGCTAACCTTTTTACTTAAAATCCCTTTTTGTTAACTATTTTCAGCAAAATACTGCATATGAGCTTAATGCTTTGTCCACGCAATGGAAGGAGCTTTGTCAGAAAATATAGACATCAGAGCTGCGTGCGCATCAGTTGAAACTCGCATAAATGAACTGAAAAGAGAAGCAGTAGAAAGGTGAGACTGTCATAACTCTACTGTGTCTTTTATTATATTTTCTCGAATTATGTATACATGAATCAAAATTCAATACGTAATTATTGTGTTCAAAGAATATTCTTTCATAATTTTTCTTCAGTTATTAAACTCCTTTTTTTACCAAGATCAATCTTAATGAGATTAGCGAACAATATATCTTCCAATTAAACAATGAAGTCTTATTTTTAACAAGTTGTTTTGTCGCGTAAATGTTATTTTTCTTGGCTGATTTCTTCTACATCTAGTTTTGGTGTTAAGTAGTTTTTTCTCTTTTCAGAGGCTGGGACTTGGATGCTATCACTGAAAATGGTCAATTGGCCAATTCCGAATCATGAGATTCACATTTCCTCAATTAAGTTTTGTAATTTGTATCCGTAATGAATTTGTTCAGCTCAAAGCTTGACTTTAGTTGCTACTATAGCTATCAGTGTTTAGTTTAATATCATTATTCATTAGCCTCCACCATTGCTAGCCAAATTGAAAGATTTAAACATAGGAAAGCCAAAGACCCCCATTGCATTTTGGTTTGGCTAATCTCTTTCTTCTTATCCAATGAATTTTCCTTGTAGTAATATACGCCACCCCCAAAAAATTATTGAACATTTGCTCAATTTGAGAGAAAATAGAGTTTGGCAGAAGTGGCCCATAATGTAAGAAGGAATAACTTGAACAACGGACTTAACCAACACCTCTTGGCCGACTTTAGAAAGAGCTTTCTCTTTTCATCCCTTTTAACTATTTCTAGACATAGTCCTTTACAAAACTTAAACTTTAGGATTTAGATTTACCAATTATGGTAGGTAATTCCAAATATCTATCAAAGCTTCTTAATTTTATTCTTCACTTTTATGAAGTATTTATAAACTCTTCATGATTACGTGTAATTGATCCTTAATGTTGATTTTAATTACCATCAGTTATTCTATTTTTCTTAGATTAGTTATGTTTTTTTTATGGTAGATTAGTTATGTTATTGAGATTAAATTTATCCCGTTTTCTTAATGTATGCTAGGGCTTTATAGTGTCAAACTTGGTTCAAGAGTTGTACTTTCCACTTTCCAGTGCAATGTTGCAACTTAGTAACAAATTCATCCAAAGTTGAGAAGCACAGAACTCAGGTACCAAAAATAAAGAATTCTTAAATAGCGAAGTGCAAAAATTAATGAAACTGAACACCAACCCATTATCATTTGTTGGTCCTTGAATAAGCAAGAACAACAAGTACAACATGCAAGATCTGGCAGTGTTTTAAACTTGCAGTCCAGCGGTGAAAGTTACACCTGTGGAAGGTAACCACAGATTCCCCTCAATAAATTGTGTCACCGTGAAGTTACTAGCTTGTCTAGAATCATTCATCACATGGTACCCCGGCCACTTAACTCGGTTGGCTAGCCCGGCACCGGGTCCGTAATTCATGTACTCGGCATAGTACAATGTGTCCAGAGCGAAGTCCCCATTCCACTCTAACCACCCTTCAGGTCTTAACACATCACTTATGTAAGATTGCATGAGAATTGTCCTAGAATATTGCTTCCACGGTCTTCCAAGGTATGTCTGGGTGGTGGAGTTAGATGCGTGAAGAAGGTCAGAATCAGCAGTGATGTTGCTAAATTGGATGGAGAAACCGGTTGGTTCAGCGGGGTCTTTTCGCCCATGAGCTGTGATGGTGTTCTTCTGATTTGGCAAGCCTTTCTTGACGAGTATTTGGCAGTGTTGGAACACTGCGGTGGCATCTCCGAAGATGAAATCCACGGTGCCGCTGATCTTGCATTCGCGATAGAATTGACGCATGGTGTGGGCGTAGAGACTATCTTGGTAACCGAAGATTCCACATCGGTAGAATACAGAGAGGTCAGAGTCGGATCTTAGAGCCACTGCTTGGTGTTTTTCGGGTCCTGCCGTGTTCTGGAAGGTGATGTCTCGTGCTATGAACCCTCTACCACTCACAGCTGCACATGCCACCACGCCGGAAAAATAAAAAAAAATAAAAAAGAATTAAATGAAGCAAACATATGAGAATGGGGTCAGAGATTTCAGCTGTTGAAAAAGACATGATTCTCAGGCCTTATAAATGTTATGGTTGCAGCACATGGTCATTTAATTTTTCATTATCAGTAGGTTGGGGACATGGATTTTGTTGTCTTGGATAACCTTTTAAAATGATAAGAATAAGAATAAGAACAATAAACATTCAGCGCCTTGGCCTCCATGAATGAATGTTCCTGATGAGGATTAGTTGCGAGTTAGTTGCATTCATTTCATGATGTTGCAAATAAGTTTTTGGTCTCACAAGTAGTTTAGTGAATGTACATGATAGGGGGTTAGACATTACCTACCTTAAGCAATGAACATCACTTCAGGTCTCATATAGCATATGGCACATAGGATATACTGATATAGGATATAGCGCTTCAATGCCAATTAATGGAAGTTAGAGATGTCTAACTTACCCCCATGAGTGGGGCAGATTTATTTTGGGACATAAGAGGGCCATGAACCCTTAAACTTTTCAAAAAAAAAAATTACACTTGAGTATTTTGTGTTCAAATATATCTATATTTATAAAACATAACAATAATTATTAGTATATCTACCACACAAGTTCAAAATGAATCTAAATGACATTTTTTCTTTACATCAAAAAACTAGAGTTGGAAAAAAAATGAAAAGCAAATTTCCTAGATTATTAATATAACATAATAAATTTCCTCTAATATTCATATATAAAAATTATTTTAATCTTTATTTTTAAATTATATATATGTTTGAATTGCTAATAAAAATATTTTAATTTATATATTAAAAATTTACTTTGCCTCCCAAAAAATGTTCTCCAAACTCCACCACTGCCTATGAGATTATTTAACCTCATTCTATTTCTAATCGACTAATAGAATTATTTATAAAAAGTCACTTAAAAATTATAAATTCACATCTCATTTATCTTAAACATTATTACTCTACTAGAATAAAGTAAATTGGACAACCCCATGAAATTTTCACCATATTATTGTCATTATTCGAGAAATTTCTCAATTTCCTTCTCAATTATTTTTATTGTGTAATTAGTTTTTTCTTCTCTTGGATAACATGTACTTAGCATACTTGCATGTCCAGAGTTGAACCACTAATCATTATTATCTACACATTTGGTGGTTTTGCTAAATTAATTTTCTAAATATATTAAAAATCATTTTTATTAACTTTTTGTAGTTTAAACTAGGTTAATTTAGCAACATGGTTGTTAACATGCTATTGGCGATCAGTACGCTAAGTTGCATCTTTGTGTTCACCGTAACTCTGAAGCTCGGTTGTTGTTGGAGAAATTTAGTCTCTTTTTTACATATTTATGAGCCATCACTCCTCGTTGTGTTGGTCTCTTATCATTAGTATTATTATTAGGGTTGGCTAAATGATCCAAAGATTGATTGGGTTATTTAACTCCACATGTACGAGTATTGAGTATTAGTATTAGTATTGTTAGTTGCAATAGTAGTACTCTCCAATGGCACTAGGAAAAGTGGAAAAAGAGAAGTGCATGTGTTCTCACCAAAGGTAGCTGACCGGAATGTTGTCCAGCCGTCGACGAAGCTCCGGTTACCGGAAATAACAGTGGCATTGATGCCGTCTCCGATCATCATGAGATTCCACTTCTTCTTCTTGATCTCAACATTCTCATTGTAAACACCTCTCTTTATGTATATCACAAAGCGTTTCAAGCTATGGTCCGGCGCCGCCGACACCGCATCCTTCACCTTAGTGTAGTTCCCGCTCCCGTCAGCCGCCACCACAGCATCCACACTCACCCCATTTTCCGCCTGCAGCAGCTTCCTGTCCCCTGGTTTGAGCCACGGAGGAAATTGGCCATGGCTCTGGCTAGTAGCACTGAAGTGACCGGGAACAGGGTTCACCTGAGTCAAGAGCTGCTTCAGCAACAACATCATTTGGCCTATGCCGGAAGACACTAGACCCTTCACCATGCCATTTGTTCCTTCAAATCCGTCCATGCATGTCTCTGGATTCGACATTGCAGCACTTAGCCATGTCCTCAGATCAGAGCTTAGGTTCCCAGTACTGTTATTCTTCCCTGCAAACAAAATATGAGAGTTCAAATCCCCTGTTTCTATGATTTGAAAAATGATAACAACACTCACTTTTAACACCATACTTTAACACCATATGGGTGGTCAAACTTTCAATTTAGTGGGGCTCCCATGAATTTAACCCATCCAAATATTGAAAAGAGAGTGTTAAAGTGAGTGTTATAAACACTCACCTTAACAGAATGGTTGGTGGTACCTTTGGGAGACTCGGTAGCGGAGACGGACCAGTCAAGCTCATCAGAGGAGAGATCAAGCAAGTCGAGGCAATCGGAGATGGCGTTAGAGACACGAGAATCGCCGAAGCCGGTGCCGCCACCGAACTCGGAGAGAATGGAGGCAACTTCGCGAAGGATGTCAACGACATCTCTCACTGACCCGGCGAATTCAGAAGGGGGAACTTTCAGGCACTCTGATCCCACGAAGCTGGTGGGAGAAGCAGCAACACACGAGTTCAGAAACAACAGTAACAAGAAGGTGAATGTGATAGTGGGTTTTCGTGTTGGAGATAACTCTTTAGTTGAAGAAAGAGCCATTGGAAGAAGAAGAAGAAGAAAAAGAAAGAGTTGAGTAAGTTGAACACTTGGGACAAGGTGACTTGCATTTTCATATTTAAAGGCCAAAGTGGAAGAAAGGAATTAAATTTAAGCATGTTTTGGTTAGCTGGGCAGGTAAGGGAATTTAAGGCAAACGCGCTTCTCCCCCACCACAAAAATATTTTTTTTTTAAGAGGTGAGAGTCTGGACGCAACAGTAAGATAGTTAGTTGCTTTGTGATTTTTACGGTCAATGAAATTAACTTTGGTGCTTGTTGTGGTACTTTAAACCAGGTCAATGTGTGATCCTAAAAATAAGTTAGCCAGATAATAAAATAATAAAAGCTCATCTATCATACTAATGAGCAATTATATTTTCCCAATAATATTTTTTAAATGTTTATTTATGAAAATATAGAAATTATTATTTATAAAGACATCACTAATCAGTTCACTTAATAAATGTGAGAATTTAATCTTTGTAACTTTTTAAATTAATGACCATTGATTTTTCTGGCATAACTTGAACCGTTTATACTTTGTTCTTATTATATTTTTTTTCCCAATGCTACAATGTTTTTACTTTTTTTTAGAGACAAACATGAGATTAATTTATTAGGAGATCTAATGCAGGTATAAAAAAAATACCAAAGAATTTAGCATTTGGCAAAAACGGCTTAGGTCCATAAAATGAGTGAGACTTCCTAAATGTCACGCATTAAAGAGACCTTTATAAATTTGCCAAATGGAATTTATGGAGTGGATTGTTTTGAAAGTCTGTACGTTAATTATGTGGAATTTAAGAGGGTTGCAACTAGCAAGTAGAACTTGTGACTGAGTCAGTCAGCCTCTGCAAATAAGGTGGCAGAACATAATGAAGTAGGAGGTGAGTGAGGATGAGATTAGTTTTAATTTGGGTTATATATGTTTTTTTTTCCTAAACTATGAGTGAGATTACGTTTTCGTTCCTTGCCGACATAAAGGTGAATTTTAGGCCCCAAACTATGGAAAATTGTTGATTTTTGTCCATGTTGGAGTGGTGGCGTTGACCGTCGTGTCTACGTGTCACGACGGAGCTATGCCACGTCATTTAACGAAGCTGGGTTGGATTTTTTTTTTAAATTTATTTCAAAATCATTTAAAAAATATTAATTAAAAACGACATAACAAATTGAAATTTAATCATCTTTACTCTTCCTCTTCAACATTTGTTCTTTATCCTCATCGTACATTTCTAAAAAATTTCCAGAATCAAATTTTTTCATGTTTTCAATTTTTTTCCTATAATCATTACAATAATCAAAATTCGTCAAGATCAAAACCAAAATTATTATACAAATCAATTATCAACACTTCTCACCAAAATTATTAAAAATTCTCCTAAAAAGAAAAACACTCTCCTTGGATTTTCTTCCTCACCCTTGCTAGCTCGACATTTATGCTACAGAGGCAGAGAAAAACACTCCCCCCACCCTCAAAACAACACAACCACTTCATCTTCATCTTGCTGGATCTGGAAGATTTTCACTCCTCACCCTTTTTGGCTCGACGCTGGCCACCATCTTCAACATGGATCTGGTTGAAAATCAAGTTGGGGATCTGGATCCGGTGGCTTGGCTGACCTCTAATTCTTCCACCGAGGAGGGCAGAATAGGCGCCGCCGCCGAAGACGACGCATATTTGAGGTTACAGCGGTGTGGGGGTTCAGAAGAGGAGCGAGATAAGTTTGGGACATGGGGATGAAGAAGATGAAATTGAAGTCGAGGATGTGTAGATAGTGCAACGAATCGAGGAAGACGATGGCTATTTTGAAGATTAAGGGTTGGAGGTTGAGGAAGTGGGGGAGCGGACGATGGGGGGAGTAGACGATGGACCCAGAAACACTCATCATCTACTCCCCCATCGTCTACTCCCCCAGGAAACCCAACCCCACTTCCAGCAAACACAACAACCCAGAAACCCCACCCACACCCACTGAACCATTGCTTGTTTCAAGTAAAGAAATCTTCAATGGTTGGCAAAGACGATCCATAACTCACTCAGATTCGACAAAGAAGAAGAAGAAGATGAACAACAACAAAAACTTCACAACAACAATGGCGCTGACCTAAAATCCCCTCCGAACAAATCTGAATCAGAATCCACACAAATCGATTCGCCATCCGCATCTGCATCTACTCCCAGTCCCACCGCACGCGGTGTCAAGGAGAATTTCTCCGAGCCATCTATGGGGCTTCACCTCTCCTCCCTTGATCCTACCCCCAAACCCACGATCCAAACCCCGCCGATGATGACGAAGAAAACGTTATTGCTAGAATCGAACAACAACGCGATCTCGATCGTGTAATTGGAGTCGCCAAGGAGATCGTTGCCTTCACTAAAAACCAGAAGCACAAAAGTGATGACTGGGCTTCGAATCCGAAAGAAGAAATTGGGGTTTTGTGCTTTGAAGGTTGGAAGGGACAACGATGGTGAAGAAGTTGTTGATGTGATGAATAGAGGAAGATGAAGATGGAGATGATGTTGAGCATTCTGATGTGAAGAGATGATGTTGAGTGTTCTGATGGAATGATGATGCTTTTTGTTAATAATTTTAATTAAATTAAAATATTTTTTTAAATTTAAATGAAAAAGAAATAAATATCCATGTCACGTGCCATTTCCATGTAGGTAAATCGGGACACACAAGCACGGCGGCGTTGACCACCACTCCAGCAGGGACGAAAACCAACAATTTTCCATAGTTTGGGGCCTAAAATCCACTTTTACGCTGACGAGGGACAAAAACCAAATCTCGCCCATAGTACAGGGACCAAAAACATATTTAACCCTTTTAATTTCAAAAGTCCAAGTGTCGGCGGTGACTCGCTGGAATGTGGGCACGTCACTCTCCGGAGCTTATCTTGTCGTTTTGCCTTTGTAGGCATCCCACACAGTGTCTGCTACACCTTCTGCCTAATCAATTTTGACATATTTCCTTTTCAATTTCCTCTCCAATGAAGGTCTTGGATGGATTGCAGTCTCAATGTGACTCTTCAAACTTCAAAGAGAATTATCACCATAAGATCTTATTTACCCTACCAAAAGGAATTTATATGGAAAAAATTGTTTGTTTTTAACACAATTAATTAATAACCCATGCTTGTTAGTTACTTTCATTATTTTTATGATAAGCAAATAAGGTGCAATCTGATTATCTGACTAACATAGTTTGATCTTGAGAAAATAAAACCAATAATAAATGGGAAAAGCCCAAATAAGAAGAGTTGATTATGTGAAGAGTAGCCTAATAATTAGAAATTAAACAATTAAAAACTACAAGCCTGACCATTGGAAAGGAATTAAATCAAATTAACCAAAAAGAAAAATAAAAAAAAGTAACCAAAAAAAAATTTCAAATTAACCTTTCCACAAACTCTGTTCATGACACAATGATGACATGCAATCCATATAACCAACTCCTCCTACATTTGATCCACATATAAACCGAATAATCCGACACTATAGAACATTGTAAATAGCCAAGATCTTTTGCCATAGTGAACAACTTCTATTACTGCTCAAAAAGGGGAAAGAACATAATGGACTAAGTTATATTTTCTTCAGCCTAGACCTAACCTCTCCTTGTAGCAGCTTCAAGTAATATCACTTTTTCATGAATGCTACATATTTCAGACGCAAAACATAGTCCAGTACTTCATCTAAAAAGAGAGATTTCACGAATCCCGCAGCACGATTTAGTGCTACCTATGAAACTATCAATGACATCAATTGTTGTTCAACTTCTTCCCAGTTTTTAACTCTGTTCACTAGAGGATGCTGATCAGCAACCTCAGACTTGCACCAAGGATATGAGTTTTCATAGTCAAAAAGTAGGACTCTAATTCCAACTTCAGCACACTCTATGGCGTATCTGGGGTTGTCATCAATAAGAACCTTAGCATTTAAAGACCTGACATTGCATAAGAATCTATCATCAACAAATAATTTGAACCAGTAAGGCTGCAACTTTAAAAGGGACACAGAAGGATTTGGAGAGAAATGAAGTTTGGCATACCGACAAATCTCTGACTTTGGTCTTGACACCCCGTCAAGAGCAAAGTGGTTTCCGAAGTGAATCTCCTGAAACAATCCTGAAAAATTCTTCTCTATCCACTCGATAGTGTGATCCTTGATTGCATTCTGCCGAGATCTGAACATAGACATGCACAAATAGCTGTTAGTTGATGGTGACCAGATTTTGCTGCAGGTTGAAGTAAAATCAATACCAGAAGCATACGTTACAATTGATAGGTTACAAAATCTTGATAAATTCTGCAGGGCCATCTGTGCGCCTGGGATGGGGTGGATCCCTGACTTGAAGTATGGTGTGTTAAAAAACTCATGAACACGGTTATTAGCTGCACAAGAAGGTATTGATTTTCAACCAGTTCACCATCATAAAGTATGCATGAGTTTCATAAGGCATAAAATCCTCTTTATAACAAAAACTTGATGAAGTTGTTGACCTGTTTGACCCTTTACACGAGCCCAATAGGACACATTTAAGAAAAGAAATAGGTATCCTAAAATTCATTTGTATATCTTGTAACATGAATAAACTCATGGATTTTTAGATGGTTTTGTTTTTTCCTTCATTGGCATTGTATTTTCTGGAAATACAAAGCAACATTGAGGAATGATTTAAGTTGAATAGTTCAACAAATTCACACATGAAGAAAACCAAAATACATGCTACAAGTCCGGGTTGCCTCATCATAATATGTCCATCATCAAGTAACCAACATTATTATCATTTGACTTAATAAACAATTTAAGAATTTGATTTACAGAAGATCTAACCTAATCAAAGATGCATAAATTTCAAAAAACATCAATAAATGAACATGGTGAAAAAATAAGCAAAGATTTTATCTTAATTATCATTCCAAAAAAACTCATACGAAATGGTGTAGTAAGACTAATTCAGAAAATGCAATATCCGTGTAATTGTCCGGCGGATGCAGTTACCTTCATCACGTGAACAGTTCCATATCTGTAACAGAAATGAAGGATGCATCAGACCCTCAAATACGTACATGTTCAAAAATCAATGCTATACAACATACTAATTGAGTTAATAAGAAGACATATTATTTATTTATTAGTGAAATCTTCTTCAATAGCACCGAGGGGGACAAAGCCACATGCACTTTGAGCCTCAATAAGTTGCACCTCAATGCAAGATAATGTAAAAGCACAGAGAAAGGGTACAAAAAGTCTAAAAACATAGAAAGGCATCAAAGAGCTGGAGTAAGCATAAAGAGAAATCCATGATTCTATTTGTATGCAGTTCTCTACAGAAAAAAGAAAGACTTGCAGAAAATTTGGGTCCCTAAACATGAGGGCAGATACAGATGAACATATATGTTCCTGGATCTTGTGTGTGGTGCCAATAACCGTAAAACAGTAATGGAAATATGCAAGAATACAACTAATGAACTAAATTGCACAATTTAACGGATGATAAGCAGTCGTTTTATGCAGAAGAAAGTCCTCCGTTCATAATATGCAGACACATAGCAAATTCTCATACCCCCAGCTAACAAATCTTTAACTTAAATTCATATAAAGTATATTACATCATGGTAGACTAATACCAAAAAAATGTTAAATCACCAAAGCCTAATTTCATAAAAAGTAGGTTTTTGATTAAACAGGTCTGCCTTGATATCTAAGACAACATCTCTTTAATGAAATCTAAGGCTACATTCTCTTATGTAAGATTGTTTAAAAGGGGGAAAACAAGCTCTGAAAGAACATGCAAGTTGTTTAATTATTGTTAATACAAATTTGCAAATTCCAAATTTCCAATTACTTATCATGAAAATATAGAATTGCTGAAGCAGTCACCGCATGATACCTTGAAGAACTCGTATACATGATACTCAGAAACTGAATGATTTGAAGAGTATTGATCAGCTATGAACTTGTTCAGAGCCGACACAAAGTTTCCTAACACTGCAAATGGGGAAAAAACAGATAAAAACATACAAATCAGAGGCAAAACAAAGATGGATAATCTTAGAACTTTATAAGCTCACATTTAACAAAAGTAAATGCAATGCAATATAGATATTGATTAGTAAAACTGGAAAATGATTATCATTCTGTACACATGCCTTCATCAACATCAACAGCAACAACCAGTTTCTGAGGAGCCTGGTGATCAGGGAAACAAAAGGGTGTAGTGGGGTTTCCACCCGGAGACCTATGTTCAACATTGGTATGAGGAGCATCAACCTTCTCTAAATCAGCAAACAAAGGGGGCCGAGGAACACATGCAAAACCCTTTGTCTTTTCCTTCTTCAAAAAGACCCTATTACCATTAACACTGCCACTGGCATCAAAGCACCCTTTAAGAGTGACCCCAGTTCTTCTGTTAACCTCAGAAGAAGAAAAAGAACGGTACTTGGAAAAAGCCTTGCTGAAATGGGAGCTAGGATCATAGGTTAACAAATGAGCCATGGTAGCGATGGTGAAGCAAATACTTCTGAATCAAAAAGCGCACAGGATCATTGCCTCAATACCATTAAAAAATTGCACCAGGTGAAATTTTAAAGGAAAGAAACAACACTCTCTTCAAAAAAACAAAGACATTAATTCCAGTCTGAGAACCAAAGTGATTAGAACAATTCAATGGTGCATCAAGGACCAAACTTTGATCAGACACTATAATGCGGCGGCAAAAGGGTCTCTTACAAACACATCCTCAACCAACAAAAAATCCGAATGGGAATGTCTGAGTATAATAGCGATTTAGAAAATAAAAAACAAAACTTGGTAAACCTAAGTCAAACAAACGAAGACCCAGGAGAGAAATGTTTCATGGGGAGAATCTATCAGCAAGGAATTGACGGAAAACCTGAGGAACAAATGGATCAGCTTGAGAAGAATTTTTAGAAGATGCCCCAAAGCTCAGAACAGAATATGCCCTAAATTGAAACAAAAGACAATGAGGAAATTTGTGAGATCTTTGCTTCTCCACTCTTTCTCTAAAAACGGTGATCAAGCGTATGGTTAGCTTTTATATAGAGAGAATCATGGCGGCACATAGATATGGACATGAGGTGCGTAATGTTATTGGTCATCAATTTTCTAATTTTTACCAAAAAAAAATCTATGAGTTTAAAGAATTTCACACACACAACTATTAAATTTTTACCAAATCAGATAATTAATTTTAAATCTTATTCAATTAATTATGAAATTACGAAATTAGATTATGATATAGAAAAATTTGAAATTATAATTGATTATCTATATAAAAGAATTTTACACTTACACCGCATAATAAGCATAAAACTCAAAATCTATTACTCCCTCCGTCTTTAATTATAAGACCCTTTAGAAAAAATTTGATGTCCCTTAATATAATATAAGACCCCTATTAATTTCAAGAAAAAGTTATTATATGTTTCCATATTTACCAATAAAATTTATTAAGAGAGAGTGTGATAACATTACAGAGACAGTGGAAAACAATTAATACCATGAAAAAAGAGTTAAAGGTAAATATAGAAAATTGTATAAGTTTTTTTAAAACATATGCATTAATTAGCCTTATTTTGTATTTTCTTAATAAGCGTAGAGTAAGAGAGAAATAGAAGAAAAATTGAGTCACTAAACCTTTCCTCTCACTCTAATTTTTCTTTTAAATTATGCATTAGATATAACGATCATATCTTATATTTTCTTGAGTGTCATAGGGCCCGTTTGGTGGTCAAGATAGGATAACAGTAGGATATGATAAAGATTTGGATAAGGACAAGATATGATAAAAGTATGAGGTGGACATGATATTGATAGGATATGATACAATGGAAAATGTATCAATTTTTTCTTTAAATAAAATATACATGATATTTTTTAAAATCTAAATTTCTAAATAGTTTTTTTAAAAGTAATTATTCTATTAAATTAAATTTTTTTACATTTTTATAAATGAGCCTATGTTTTAATTTTAACTAAAATTAAATTAAATTATATTAATTCGGTTATTTTAATTTTTTGAAGGGAACCTATTTTAATTAAAATTATTCCATACGTAATCAATGGATTTTAACTCATAGTAGGGGCAAGTGATAAACAACAAAAACTAATTAATTTTTAAAAAAATTATTGAAAGATATTATTCTTTCGAAATTAATTTATATTTAAATTATTAATTATTATTATTATATAAGTAGAAAAATAATTTTAAATAACAACACATGATTATAGGAAATTAGTCTATATTTACTATTAAAAATTAATATTTATATGTGAGTAACCTATTTTATTGTTAGTGAAAAATTATTTTGTGTATTTTTATTATAACATAAATAACAAAAAATAATGTTAACTAAAAAGTAGCAAGTGATAATGAAAAATGTTATTATTTTATATGAGTAAATTCAATATTTTCACCATTTGTAAACCAGTTGATTTTTTAATTAAATTTATAAGTAATTAAATAATTTTAACTTAGCCATAACAATTAATAAATTATTAAATTTAAAAAATTTATATTTATTAATTAATATTATTATAAATTATATAAAATATAAATATTGAAATTAATTTTTAGTCATTGTAATAATAAAAAAATAAAAAACTGATATCTTAGTCTGTCAGGATAATTTTTATCCCATGATAGGATAAGGCTATCCTGCTAGCACAACAAACAACAGATTACAAGATAAGATTATTCTTATCCTATCTTGTCAACTTATCGTGTCCACTAAAGGAGCTCTTAGTCTCTACCCGCGCGTTTTTGGTGGGAGTGGGGGTGGCAAACCTTCCTCGCACGGAGTCCGGTTGCTGGATATAACCAAAGGCAGTGGAGGAAGGAATCGGAGTTGGCCACCACGGGAGTGCAATTGGGATTATTGGAAAAGAAGCACCGGACCGGAGAGACCATAATATTTGGCTACCCTGAATCTATGAAAGTATGTGATCACCAAACTTCAAGAACAAAGCATCCTTAACATGTGGATGGAAAGCTAGACAAAACTCATGCCAATCTTCTTTTCCATTCCCATGATCATCACAACGCCACTAGGATGATCAATCATATCATAGAGCAACTTCTTTCGTTGCTATACACAAGGATCTTCCTCACGCCTATCAAGTACAACTTCCCATCACCTGGTGCCACTAGGATTTATTTTTTGTTATTACACTTATAAAAAAGTAATTTCATTAAAATAAAATTTGTTTAAATAATTTTGATTACGGATGAAATAACATCTATCCTATCATATTCCCCAATAAAAGTAGACTACTGAATGAAATAAATCAAATAAACTTTCAATGCACTAATATCATGTTTTGTTACCAAACTAAAAAAAAAAAAAAAAAAAAAAAAAAGAGCAAACTAAACTAGACTTTGAAAGCACCATTGTCATCAACACGATCTTCAAACTCGCTGACAAATTTGGACCAGTACCAATGTGCCTTCCACACCTCCCCCATCTCTTCAATTGGGATGCCTTTAGTTTCAGGTAGCATCAAGTACACGAAAACTGTCATCACCCCAACAAAGACCAAGAAAAAGATGAACAATCCGAACTTCATGTGGCAAAGCATTGTCAAGAAAATTTCAGCAATAACGAATGTGAACAACATGTTAACCGACACGGTGACGCTTTGTGCAGCTGAGCGAATCTCTAACGGAAAGATCTCACTAGGAACCAACCAACCAAGTGGACCCCATGACCACGCGAATCCCGCTACATAGATGCAAATCAAGAGCACCACCACAATAGCATACCACTTTGGCAAATCACCAGGGTTTCCATTAATTCCAAATTTGACAGCAATGAAAATTGCAACCAAGACCTGTTTCCACATTTAAAGGAAAAACTTTAGTTATATAACAACGGAAATAAATTAAAAATACATTAATTAACTTTTCAAAATATCCAAAGTAAACATATAGAATGAGTTGAAGATAAAATTCGAATAAGGTGCATATACATGTTAGAGTATGCTTAGTTAAATCTAGTTAAGTTGTTGGAAAGGGAACTTTTGTGCCGTTGTCATGCACAATCGATGATAATACTATCAGTTTCAGTTTTCATTTAGAATTCTCTCTCACACATTCTAAACATAGAAACCAATGAATATTGCAAGCAAGGTCTGTTTCCACATTTTAAAAAATTGCAAGCAAGGTCTGTTTTCACATTTTAAAAAATTAAGCTACGGTTATATAACATGTCAAGTTATTCAAAATACTTTTAGATTCTCAAAATATCCAAAGTAAACATAGAAAAGTTTGAAGATGAAATTAGAATAAGGTGCATACCTGACATATTAGCATCTGAATTCCACCTTCAAGGAAAAGGGCTCTCCTACCCCACTTGTCAACCCCATAAATGGAGATAATGGTCGCAAACATATTAACAAGGCCAGTGATAACGGCTGACATGAGGGCGGCATTGTCTTTAAAGCCAATGGAGTTAAACAAGACAGGTGCGTAAAACATGATCACGTTGATACCGGTAAACTGCTGGAAGAACGGGATAAGTGTGGCCATGGTGAGTTGAGGTCTATACTTCCTCTGCAACAACTTCCTCCAAGGATGATCCACTTTCTTGGACTCATCACTAGCCGCCACGAGGTCATTGAACTCTAGATCGACGTCTTCCACCCCGCGAATTTTCTTAAGGTGTTCCTTAGCCTTCTCGTGTTCACCCCTTTCGATCATGGAATTTGGGGTGTCGGGTAGGAACAATGATCCGACGATTATTATAATCGCGGGCACACCGGCACCACCCAGGCTCAACCTCCATCCCCAACCACCATCAATTTTGGCAAAGAAGTAGTTTAACACATTTGCCACAAGGATACCGATTGTGATGGAAAATTGGAATCCGATGTTCAGTGCTCCTCTATATTTATAGGGAGCCATCTCAGAGAGATACAGTGGAACAGACTGTAAATTAAAAAAATAAAAACAATAATCAATAATTAATAATATACTTATATATTTATTTATCAAGTATCTTTAAAAAATTGTATATTTCAAATTTGAAATCACATTAGCATATACTAGAGAAAGAAAAAAAAAAACTGCATATGCTTACATATATATTTATTTATCAAGAATCTTTAAAAAATTGTATATTTCAAATTTTAAATCACATTAGCATATACTAGAGGAAGAAAAAAAACTGCATATGCTCCTGTTATTTTATACTGGTTTTCCTGAGCCACTCTAGCTAATTTTCTTGAATATCACAATCCTATCCTATGTTAACTGTGACACCAGAAGTATAGAGAATGGTTTGGAATAGGTTTGTGGATTGTATAAATTCTGTTTATTGAAAGGGGAAGGGAATAGAGTGTCATTAATGTGACCTCCAACAATTGTAAAGTAAAACCAATATGTGTATGTATCCTAGTCAAACATATTTTGAAAATTGCATGTTTCAAATTTTAAATCACATTAGTATATATTGTTCATAACTAGAGAAAGAGAACGTGCATATACCTGATTGGCAAATCCGATACCAAAGCCGAGCAAAATTCGACCAACAATTAACATCCAAATATATTTGGCAGCACCATTGAGAACAGCACCAGCAAGGAAGAGGACACCTCCTAAAAGGAGGGAAAATTTCCGACCAAAGCGGCGAGTGATAGTGGATGCTACTAGAGAAGATAACAATGCCGCCAGGTACAATGACGAGGTAAACATCGTCAGCAACTGACTGTCGTATTGACAGTACTCACTCGTGGATGTGACCATATATTTCTTATGATACACCGATGGGAAGAACTTCAAAAGAAACGAATCCATAGAAGTCACTCCACCTACACATTTACAATACAATAATCGTTATTAGTTGATCAATTGGAACAAATGAAACATTAAATTGAAGAAAAAAAACACTACATGTTTGGTACCTGAAATCCCAATATCATAGCCAAAGATGAGACCACCCATGCCAGCAACTATGCATGATTTCAACACATAGTTTGTGAGTTTTCCGGGGTACTCCTTGCCCCTTCCACCTATTTCTATTCCTCCAACTGCAGGCATTTTTCCAACTCAAGAATGGGATGTGAAAAACAATCAAGTGTAATGAGATGTGGTTTCACCGTTGGGTGGCAAGTTTATAAAGGAAAATTTGTTTGGCTACTTAGTTAATGATAATGATTTTTGACGGAAAATAAAACAAAATTACAAAGATAAAGATAACGATTAAATTGTGATATAATCTGTGTAAATTTGAAAATACAATCACAGATGTTTAACGGCAAATAAAATAAAATTATAAAGATAAAGATAACGATTAAATTGTGATATAATTTATGTAATTTTGAAAATACGATCACAATCTACGATTTCTATTTAGATAATGTCACATTTAACTCGTATATATCTAATTTTTCAAAAAAAAAAAAAAAAACTCGTATATACGAGTGAAACCATTTGAGGAACCATTTTAAAATTTTCGCTATTTAGATTATTCACATATATTTATTAAATGTAGGAAAATAAATCTTTTGGATTATGCATGATTTAAGAACTTGAATTCCAACCCACACTTAAAAGAAAAAGACCAACGAAGACACTTTTTAAAGTCTACATGAACAACTGATTCAAAAAAAGTTTACATGAACAATATAATAGCCAGATAATAATACGAAGATACAAAATCATGAAATTTTTAAAAATAAATAAAGTGATTATTAATAGCATGCTTAGCAGTTTTCAATGTGTAGTTCTTTCTTTCGATGAACGAAAACTTTCTTTGACACACTACCAACTGACGCACATTATTTACTTACATATGTATATATACATCTAATAAACGTATATGCAGTGTGTAGGTAACTCACCAAATATTAGTATTATTATATAAGCCTATTCTATATATTTTCTTTTAAAGCATTAAATTGGTAGCATTCACCAAATATTAGTATTAGTATTATTATATAAGCCTATTCTATATATTTTCTTTTAAAGCATTAAATTGGTAGCATTCTATGGTGTTTAATCAATTTGTTTTCATACGGCTCATATTGTGGATTTGAATCTAAGATAAGTTTGGTAGACAGAATAAGCAGATATGATAAGATAGTAGTAATTCGATTATGCTATAATATGTTGTTTGATGCGCTAGCAGGATAAGATAACACTATCATGTCTCTTATTCTATCATGTCTATCATGTGTAAAAATTATCTTGATGGGGAAGTTGGAATATAAATTATCCTGACAAGATAGGATATCAGTTTTTTATTTGTTTATTACCCTAACTCAAAATTAATTTCAATATTTATATTTTATATAATTTATAATAATATTAATTAATAAATATAAATTTTTTAATTTAATATTATATTAATTTCATTACTTATCAATTACTAGTTGTTATTGTTAAGTTAAAATTATTTAGATGCTTATAAATTTAATTAAAAAATAAATTGATTTATAAATGGTGAAAATATTGAATTTACTCATATAAAATAACAAAATTTTCACTATCACTTACTACTACTTAGTTAACATTATTTTTCGTTCTTTATATTATAATAAAAATACACAAAATAATTTTTCACTAACAATAAAATAGGCTGCTCACATATAAATATTAATTTTTTAATAGTAAATATAGACTAATTTTATATTATCATATGCTATTATTTAAAATTATTTCTTTACTTATATAATTATAATTAGTAATTTAAATATAAATTAATTTTGAAAGAATAATATCTTTTAATAATTTTAAAAATTAAATTAAATTTTATTTTTTATCACTTACCCCTATTAAGTTAAAACTCATTGGTTACGTATATGATAATTTTAATTAAAATAGACTCCCTTTAAAAATATTAAAATAACCAAATTAATTTAATTTTAGTTAATATTAAAACATACTCATTTATAAAAATGTAAAAATAATTAAATTTAATAGGATAATCAATTTTTAAAAAAACTATTTTGAAAAATAAATTTTAAAAAATATTATGTATTTTTTATTTCAAAGGAAAATTTGATAAAGTTTTATTTGTTTGTTTCATATCCTATTAATATCTTGTCCACCTCAAACGCATGATAGGATATGGGTCTATTCTTCTCTTATTATATCGTGTCCTTATCCAATCATTTATCATAGACGATCAAACGGACCCTAAATTGCTAAATGTTAATTATAAGGTTTTCTTGGCCCATGTCTGAGTCAATACAATATTAATTTCAGCGTGATTAAGTAAATAGTTTAATTAAGAGTTTAATGCTTATAAAAGTGTTTTTAAGTTTAATTTCACAAGCTTTTGTTGAAAATGAAACATCATTCAATATTTTCTAATATGAAAAATGAGAGAGAAATTTATATGTGTATCATTTGTAAGATAATAAATTTATATACTCCCAAAACTTAAAATTTTTGGATCTGCACACTAACACAATCTATAAGTAAACGAAGTTAATTTGAACCTAGATACTTCAAAATGCTCAATCTATGGGAGCACCACGAAGATATCAATGGAAGCAATGGATCAGCTAGTAAAGTGCAATTTTGGAAAATCCATCTACTTTTCTATATATATATATATATATATATATATATATATATATATATATATATATATATATATATATATATATATATATATATATATATTTGTCGTAGGTATCTATTTATACTTTGAAGTTCACCTTTTACTATTCATAACCAACATCTTTTTTGTCAAGCTCTCTTCACCTTTGCTTGGGCTGGGCTTGGTTAAGAGTCCTTTAGACAATTAAGGCAGTAACTTGCTGAAGACCTAGTAGATGTAGTAGAATTAGGCCATGTTTGGAACAGCTTATTTGAGCTTATATTATAGCATAATCAATTATGTAAGCGTTTTGGAGAGCTTATATAAATAGCTTATAACCTACCTATAAGCTGTTTTGAACTTATTTTCATAGGTTATTCAGAGTAGCTTATGAAAAAAAGTTTATGCTCATATATAGCTTATTTTCAAATCATTATAATAAATATCTTAAAAGAGCTTATTAATAAGTGCTTATGCCATAAGCGCTTATGGTCAATATATTTTAAAGAGTGAAGTCAAATATTATTATTTAAAATATCCATTGTTACCATTTTGTTATTATTATTTATAACTTTATATGATTTCGATAATTTAATTCTCACTTGTATTGAACATTAATAATCTCAATAATGTAAGAAAAAATTAGATAGTTTTCCTACCAAATAATGTTACATTTTAATTTGCTACATAAAATCTAAATTTTAAATTAAAAAGTAATTAAGGACCCGTGTATCGCACATGTATCATCCTAGTATCTACTAATTTGGTGTCAAATAATTCGAAGTTTAAAAGCCAAGTGTTCAAGAAAGTTCATTTGGATCAAACCAACTTATCAATACTTTGAATCCAATTTATCGTGTATAAAGGAAATGAGAACCTGTAAAAAAATTCTTTTTAAATAAATGAAGTATATAATCAGATTTGAGCTAACAAATAAACAGAAAAAAACAACAGGTAATACAACAAATAGTACACCAAAAATGCCTTTACAACGGTTGAAATTGGCCGTTTACAGAGGTTCTGAATCGCTGCAAATCATGTCGATGTAATTGCCTTTATAGTGGTTGAGGACCGCTGTAAAAGGTCCACCATTTACGGCGGTTCTTAACAGATTGCCGCCGTAAAAGGAGGCATTGTAAAAACCTTTTTGTAGTATAGTGAAATCAGGAATAATATGATCAAAACTAGATTTAGAATAACCCAAATCCAATCCAAGTCCTGGGACTCAGCCTGAGACGGTGAAGATCTGGTGGTGTTGAGTATGGGGAGTGTCGGGTCTGGTGAGTGCTGGTTCCGGTGAGACCAACCGCCAAGCTCCTCCAGTGGTATCTGTGAGGACACTCTAATGTTCAAGTTAGTGAGGGTTGGATCAAGGAAGCTCACATAAAATAGGAATCAGAGAACTTACCTTATGTGAGGATCTGCATCATCTAATTGTAGTGGAGTGCCTTGAGGGAGTTGGGCTGGGCTCCGGAGGTTGGTTGTCGCTATGTGATTGCCATTCATCCATGCATTGTTGTTGACATGTATCTAAAGGTGGTGGATGGCTTGGTCAAGCGAACATTTAAGCTTTATTAGGCTACAACATTATCCAAACTTGCTTTTGTCGAGGCAAAGGGGAGTGGACATCGCTTTCATCTGGAGGCTTCGGCACATTTGGCGCCTTGTCGTTGGATCATGAGGTTTGTGGACCCAAACGTTGAAGTAGTCGGCTCCCACCCAACAAGGCCTCATGTCGCCCTACATATGCAAGAAGTTGGCTGACAGATGTGAAGTCGGCCAATAGGTATAACATCGGCTAACTATCATAACAAATCTGATAGCTAGCACAAAATATAAAAAGAAACCCTTTAATTTTGATCCTTCAAATTCCAGCTTGAGGACTAATCAACGATGCTTAAAATCTGATCACGGGAAATAGATGCATCCAATTGTACATAGGTGCCCAGGGAAGAAATAGTTATACTGTCAAATGTGGATGCATCCACATTTTCACTTTCAACCATCCCAATAAGCATCAAATGTGGATTGCTTATTCAATTCTTCCACATCGCCAAGTTCTTTACCCATCCATTGGTTGAAACTATCAAGCTTCTTTAGACCCTCTTGTGTGCCATTATTGGCCAGTGGCCACAGATTTCCATTCCACACAAAGATGGGGTGAAAGTGAAACAATCGAGATTAATACATATTATAACCCAAGAGCCAAATAAATCTTTAGAAATAATGGATACTGGCCATAAATCAAAGGTAAAAAAGCCCAACAGTAACTCAAAGTGTAAAAGGACTGGGGACATTAGAAGAGAAAAAATAATTCATAAATATATAAATAGTACGTACACTTATAAACACATTTATTTATTTATTTTTGTTGATGTCTCTATTCTTATGACATCTACTCCGATTTTGTTGTTTTCAATTCAGGAACCATATACGTGTCACTATCTTACGCGACTCTTAAATTAAAAAACAACTTTATAATATTCTCTCATCTTTTCTCGCATCTCTCTTTGAAATCATTAACTCCCCCCAACCAAAGCTTCACTCCGCCGCCGCCATGTCGCCGTCCGCCGAAGATCCCGGCGGAGCCTGCCTGTACGGACCGTCGGAGACTAACGGTTTCCACAATGGCACCAACTCGCCGGACGATGCGACCACTCCTACCGCGCCGCCGCCGGATCTCTGTTCCCTGCGTGGCGTCTCCCGCGCGGTTGCGCCGGAGAAGCTTCGGAGAGTCGCCGTTGCATCGGCGAAGGGTTTCTCGATCGGAGCTGGCCTCAAGGGCGGCCTCGCTCTCTTCGCGATCCTGGCGCGAATCACGCGGAAAAAGCCGCCAAGGTGAGAGAGAGAAGTAACAGAAAATGGCTCGAACTCGATGAAGTGCTTGTTCGCGATTTGCGATAATTGATTCTGCTGGTTCGTTTTTGTTCAGGAAGGAGGCTGTGCTGACGAATGGCGAAGCGATTGTTACTGCTCTGAAGGAGACGCTGAGATACGGTCTGTTCCTCGGAACCTTCGCCGGAACGTTTGTGTCAATGGACGAGCTTATAGCTACTATCGGAGGTCACCGCAGGCATGTTCTACTTTTCTCTTGATAATCAATTTCAGTTGTAGATGTGATTCAAAACTCAGTAACTGAATCCTTGAACTAAGTTGTGTAAAATTCTCTTTACATATACAGTTTGGTAATTGTAGCAAGTGATTCAAAATACTGTGGTTTGAGTTACATGATTTTCTGTAATTGAATGAGTCTAGCAATATTGGAGTGGGAGTGATTGTGATTGATTAAGTGTTGTGGTTCAGGACAGGGAAGTGGAGGGCTCTGTTGGCTGGGGCGGTTGCTGGGCATTCGATGCTTCTGACGGGGTTAGAGGCGCAGCACACGAGCTTGGCCATTTACATTCTCATGCGGGCTGCTGTCTTGGCATCTCGTTGTGGGATTAAGAGCAAGCGGTTTGGGAGAATTTGTAAGCCTCTCACGTGGAAGCACGGTGACATTTTCCTCATGTGTCTCTCCTCTTCCCAAATATTGTATGTAATCATCTTATGTGCCCTTTCTTTTTATTGTTATTCATTCATTAGTTTTTACTGAGGAAAATCTTGTATTACATTTACTACTTTATTGACATAGTTGCCCCTGTTCGTCCGTGCTTCTTTATAGTTTTTTAGCTCAGCTCTCTTTTGAATCTTATGTTGGTATCTTGCTGTTTCATACTATCATAGTCTCTGTTTCACTTGATGGCCTCACAGTTTAAAGATTTTGCGTGATGTAGATTCCAGTTGTTCTGCTCTGTTCACTGATAAAGCATGCCTGTTAATATAGATTGATACCAAGTGTGATGCTTTGTTGATATAGGAATGCTAATATATGTGCTCCAGTAAAACCCGATGCTGTCGGATTAAATAGTTCGTACAAACTCAGTCAGCCTTTAACTGCAGACTTTGATTTGATCACTCATCAATTTGTAGCTAGTTATTCACCCTTTACCAGTTTTTTAGTTTTGTCCATGCTATGATTGCCTGAAGCTGAAGGGCTTTGCCTTGCGGAGTTCTTACAATTGAATATACATTATTTGCTCAATACTTGTTACAGACCATGATAAACATGTTGCTCATCTCCAAATTCTTCTTGTAATTCTTTCTTATATTTATGACATATTAGGAAAGGTTGGGATACGGCATAACATTCATGTAAATATATATCCCAGTTTTTACAGCCATGAATGTGTTCATGCAGATATAGCCCTAACATTCATGTAAATATATATCCTAATTTTTACACTTTATGTTCCTTTCCCGCTCTACCTCCCTCTCTTTTTCTTTTAATAATGATTAAAAGAAGTTTTTTCTAAGAAACTTCAATGATAATAGAGAATATTCTGGTTTCAGGTCTGCTTATATATTAAAGCAAGAGAGTTTGCCTGCTTCATATAAATCCTTTCTCAATAAACATGGCGGAAAGGATCCAGCTATCTTACAAGGTGTAAAAGATATAGCGAGTGGCAATCCTTTTACTAATTTGGATGCAATAGAGAAATACTACAAGACCGTGGGTGTCGATGTGAAATTAGATCCAAATATGAAAATCCCATGCTCGGTATGAAATAATTATTTTGTGATTCTTGTCCTTTTCTTTCAATCTCAGTAAGTTTAATTGTGTAAATAACCCATAAAAAATAAATAAAGTATAAGAACACATAGTTATTAAACAGTTTTCAATTTATTAAAGTGTTCAATATTGAAGTTGGAAGCTGAATTTGATTGCACTGTAACAGTAGCATCAATTTCTTCATTATGATCGAATCATGATAAATTTGAGTGTACTCGTATGATGAATTCTAATTCATATTTGAGTGTGACACATACAACCAAAATAAGCTTCATTTTATAAACGTCTGGACTTTGGTGGAAAAGTATAGGTTTTGTTCTTTCTTTTCTGTTTTGTGCCTTGACAAAATTATCCATTCAATTTTAATCATATTTATGTTATTGAATTTCTCATTATTTTTTTCTTTTTACTTTGTTGGGTGTTCAGCTTTGTCATTCTGGCATGATGCTTCTTATTGAACTGTGTACACCAATTTCTGTTAGAAACATGTCACCTAGGACTGTTCAATATTTAATTTGTAATCCAATTATTGGAAAATTATGATTTCTGTTGCTTCTCTCGGTTTAAAATCGCTGATATATTGCAGATTGTACATGGGAATCAGTCATGTGGGGGACACATCGTTTCTTTTCTTCTTCAAGCCTACAAAAGAGCATTACCTGTTTATCTTCCAGTTTATCTGATACCTGCACTAATAGTTCATAGAAAAGGACTTCTACAAAGGTGATACAAATGGAGTACAAAGTAACCAATCTATTCACTGATTTTTCTGTGAGGTTTTTATGAAATATGTGCTTTATGAGGACTTTATTTCTACAAACTGTGATTGAAGTGATATTGTCAAAGGTGGTTTTCAAGCTAAGTACATTATCAGTGTCATACTGTCATGTGTGCTGATTTTGTCACAAAACGGGCTTTGCGGGACAACACATTATTCCTTTAATATTCTCTACACACTCTCAAGTCTAGCACAATATTAAGATCATGTTTTGTGCTATACTGCTATATCATTATGACATTCAATGAAATATTATATCGTTTTTCACTTCTGCTCATACTGCCTGTTTTTGTAATGCTTAACTGCAGGCCTAATACGATATTGGCCAAGGGTCTAGTTGGCACTGCGAGATCAAGCTTGTTTCTGTCTGTGTATTGCACATCTGCTTGGTTAGCATCTATAAACTTGTTTCGTGCCCCATTATTTAGTTATCGTTTTTCGTATTGCTTAATTTGTTACTTTATGAGAATTGAGATGTTCAAGATTTCCAATTATGTTGAAAGTTGAAGCGAGATGCTGCCCATATGGCATGTGAGGGTCAATAATATGCTCCAACAATTCAGATGGGAAAATTGACATTTACTAGAATAAATAAAAGATTTTTTGTTCATGCATTTGCTAGCCTTCTCATTATCTTATTCTTCTTTGCTTTACCTTCATCAGGATGTGGACATGCTTTCTATTCAGGATCTTCAGAAGATGTAACGTTCCAATGGTGGCCATGGGAACGGTATGTTGTTTACTGTATCCACATATTCTTATTCGTTGGGGACTTGGGGGTAATTCTGTTTACATTATTTGACATTTAGAGTTCTCCTCAAATTCCATTCGCAAGAAAAATATATTATTTCAATTGCCTGGACAGTTTTATTCATACAAGTTGAATTTTGCATTTTTCTGCAGTTCCCTACTGGCCTTGCTCTGGCTATTGAGAAGAAAAGCAGGCGAATAGAGATATCATTATACTGCCTTGCTCGGGCTATTGAGAGCTTCTTCACATGCATAGCTGATGCAGGATATCTGCCACAATCAAGAAGGATCAAGAGAGCTGATGTGATGGTTTTTAGCTTGTCAACAGCCATCATAATGCACTGTTATGCACAGGAGAGGGAAGTGTTCAAATCCAAATATTTGAATGTTCTTGATTGGGTGTTTGGTGTCCCTCCTCCTCCATGTGAAACCCCACGGCGCAAAGATACATAGATGGAATCATGGAATTCAACTGAATAGTCACTTTGGTCCTTGAAAAATATAGGGTGGATCACCTTAGTCACTGAAAGATGAAAATAGCCCTGAAAAATGATAAGCGATCAATTTAGCCCTTGAAAGATGAGAGTTATGATCAAATTTAGAACGTGAAAGATAAAACATGTAATAAATTTTAGGCACTAGAAGGACTAAATTGAATCTTTTTTTCATCTTTCAGGAACTATTGTACTTATTTTTATAGTTGGGTGACTAAACTTACTGGCCCTGAATCTTTCAAGGACTAAAGTGACTATTCAGTTTAGTCGATGGTGGACTTCCTAGCCCAGCAGAGTGTTTTATCTGAAAATTTGCCCCCGACTCGGTGGTACGTAAATGATATTTTCCCTCTCAAAGATATTGGTGGCTGGGAACCTGAATCTTGTATTAAGCAGGGAACTAGAATGATTATTTGCAGTATGAAAATTATGTCCTGGAATCACTCTGATAAAGATTGAAGGAGGTTTCGGCTGGGTATTGCTGCATGAGAAATTTTTTCAAGCTAGGAGGACGCCAACTAATCTATACATTGGAACTCTGATCTTATTCACCAAAGTTGCTAACACCACAAAGGACCAGCTGTCTCTGTGTTTCCTGCTATACCTTTTTTTTTTATGGAATACCCTTTGTCTCCTTAGCATTAGATTATTTAAAAAAAGGGTGTTTTTGACCCTTTAATTTGATTTTTTAATATTATTTAATGAAATAAAGTATTATTACAGTTTTTTTGTTTTTCAAAATGAATTGTTTGTCTTTGTCGCGGCAAACTTCAATTGATCTTTTCAGCAACATATGAAATATAGGTGTCTCGTTCCTCTCTTTTTCTCTCATTGGGGAAATTAAATAATTAACAGATATTTTCATCCAAAATGTTCATTTGGTACTCTTTGAAAGAAAAAAAATATTTAGTGCTTCAAACATTGCAAGTGATTTTTTAATTTGGTTAAAATTAATATTATTTTAATCTTTAAGTAGTGAAAGTGATATCTATTTATTCTGATTTAAAATATTTACGGGTTTTCTCATTGAGCATTGGTTACATATAAAAGGACAATCTGTTTGTTTAATTTCCGGGTGGAGTTTAGATAACTATTAATAGTCCTACCGGTTGGGTAGCTTGTTATTCTGCAAATTTGCTTGTATTGAGTATGACTCTATCTCTTATAAATTGGCACTAGAGGCTCTGTCTTATAGCTTGAATTGTGGATTTTATGGTTCAATTAGTGGTGTAATATTAGGTTATTAACCTAATATTTAGTTCAATGGGGTATAAATAGACACTATTGCATGTTTGATTTCTTTTTTATGCCAACGGAACGCCAACTCATTCTTCCTTTCATGTTTAGCATCTCATATTGTGCGATTCCGAGTTTCAATACATTAAATGTGGTTTTCAATTTAGTTTTCACTTGAAAGCATATTTATTTTTCTTTGGAAAGCAGGATTCCACTTTCCAAAACACAAATTGTGAAAGAAATGGTTTAAAGGTAGATCCACGTCTGATAAAGGACACCTAAAAAGCAAACATGCCCAATAATCACCCTCGAATAATTAATATAATAAATGTGCTAAACATATAAATAAATAAGGTAGGTAAAGAAAATTAAATTATACATGTATTGTGAAAACTTTATTTGTGAAGTTTCTAATTTGATTTTCTTATATGTTAGTCATTTATTTATTTCAGTTAATTATGGATCTATTGTGAAATATAAGAGCCATGAGGATTATTGAAAATTTAATTATGCTGTTAAATTTATGCATTAGAATCTAATTTAGGATGCATTCAGTATATATCTAGTGAGCA
Source organism: Acmispon strigosus (assembly GCA_030819835.1). Lineage (NCBI taxonomy): Eukaryota > Viridiplantae > Streptophyta > Magnoliopsida > Fabales > Fabaceae > Acmispon > Acmispon strigosus. The sequence goes on from JAUAMA010000001.1 coordinate 89,400,577, forward strand.
AAGTTGTCTTTTAGTTAAATATCTTTTGATAAGAAGCAATTATGTTAAAGACGGAGACTTTAACATTTTAGTAGAGCTAATTCTCTCCGTAAGAGTATTTTATATATACAAAACTCAAATATGAAATCATGCTTTAGAAAAATCGAACATTGACCACTTAAACCGACCACATGTTGATAAGCAAAACATCTTAATCAATGTCGATAGTGATTATTTTGTCTGGACTTAGCAAATGTAGAAAATACTAGGGTAAATAGACTTAGCTTCTGGACTTCTAGTCATTAAATCATAAGTGGAACTACAATGTCAGGCATTTAAAATCATAGTAGACAATCTTTTAAATATATTATATACTTAGATATTAGACATTTGTTTAACTAAAATACATTTTTATTAAAATATAAAAATCGTTGGCAAATTTTAAAATATGACCGGATTAAGCTGGCTCTATAGTATAGATTTCCACTGATTTTAACTCGGTTCGTCCAGTTCTTAAATTTACCAGTTTGTCCCTTCAAATGAACCTACTTAATCGGTTCCATATTCAACCGATCGGTCTAATCTGATTTTCACAGCAATGCTAAAAACAAAAAAGGTTTCTAGTATAGATGAAAAGTTGCTTAAGTGGATTAATCGACACCTAAAGTCCCTCGAGATTGAAATTGTTCAATAACATTTAAAATGTTGCAACCTGACAAAATCAAAATTAAATCCTTATACTCATCTTCGATACTTCAAAATTATCAGATAAGATGACAATTTAATCATGATATCAGCTGAACTAAGATAAGATCAAAAGTCCCAAGTATCAACGCAATTCAACTGATGAACTAAAATGGACAGTATAGGTGACTACTGCTACGATTGATTGTTCTGCCATCCAAGAGGGAAAAAAGATCAGATCATGGTTTTATCATATGTCAAAAAAGACTTGTCATTCTTCATCAGAGCCTGAACTTTCAGCAGCTTGACCATGTTTTTTCACAGTGCCATTGGTAGCTTGATGCTTATTCTTTGAGTTCTGATCATCTTCTTCATCTTCACTGTACTCGCTCTCATAGTCATCATCGTACTCTTCATCCTCATTATCCTCGTCCTCCTCAACTCCATCCTCCATGATAGGTCCTTCATCAGACAAAACAGCCCCCCTGGTGCCCGCCCGAGTCCGTTTCACAATTTTGAGCTTTAAATTTGTCCTCCTGTCACAGCCCAACCAAGAGTCACATAAACAATAGCTAGTCAAATTGTAGTTACCCTCTGCCGGGGCCTGGAACTTGCCCATTACCAATCTAGACCCCGCCTTCACCTTCTCAACAGCTTCTGCAACTGCCCTACTGGTCTCCTTCGCAGTTGCCCCCGACCCCTCCTTAGATTCCTCAATTGCCTTAGATGCAGCAGTTATAGCAGCAGCTTCATCCATGAAACTAACCTTCTGGAAAAACCACACATTGTTCGAAACAGAATCCGCAAGCAAAAACCAGAAATTCTCTTCCTTGTGAAATGGGTAGTAGGGCGCATGCGGAAGGGCACCGATCAGGCCACTTCCCCTCTTAATATTTATCCAAGCATGTAAAGTAACAATGTCACCCTCTTGCATACCCTCTTCACCTTCAGTCTCACAAGTTACCTCAAGTGTAATGGAAGGCATCATATCCAGTACCGTCTCAATGTCTTGCACTTCGGCAGAAGATAAACCACCTGTTTGAATAAGCAGCTCAGATCGCTCCTGTGGATCCATGTCATGAAGTTCCTGAAATGTTCTCACCTTCTGCATGTCATGAAGGAAAATGCTTAGCTCCAACTTACGAGCATGAGATCAAATTGGAAATTCATTAGACTCAGAAACAAAAAGGAAATACAACATTTGAATTTCAAACAGTCAGCAGTAGTTACTAACAAAACAATATAAAGTTATTTACAACTTCGGGCTAATTCTGCAGAACAGAGATAGCTCTGCAGTTTTTTAGAAAAATAAAATAAGATCAGTAATTTCACAAAACTAGTCATTAGACACCAGATCTTATCCAAAATTAATATGAAACCCGAATAATTTCCTTTTATCAATCTCAAGAACAGGTGGCAGAAGTCAAAGTTCAAAGAAGTGGATCCGATGAGTAGCTAACTAGCTACAGTTGATCCCCTGGAAATATGTGCCTTAAAGGTTTGTAAATATGTTAACTCTATGGTCAAGTCTCAAGATCCTCAGACAATGTAACTACATGTAATAGCACAAGACATGAGCATCTAAACCAGGGAAATTTAATCATATACATTTGGACATACCTTGCGGGCCACTTTCTTAATAACAGTCTCACTAATATGTGGCAGCTGAAGAAATGGGGCAATGCCTTCAGGTGACCCACCAGTAGTCTTTCTAGCGCTGAGAGGAACAGCCTACATCAAGAAAAGAACCTCAAATTAAAATTAATTTATATCAAGGAAAAGGCATGGTGGGACCCCTTCCCTGACCCTGTGTATGCGGGAGCTTCGTGCACCGGGCAAGGAAAAGGCAAAGATATTATTAATTCTGATATATTCAGCAAGAGTGCTCTTCTAAACAAGGAAAAAAAACATAACCAAAAATAAAAATTGCACAACTTAAATCCAAATCACAAAATTAAACCACCAAGACATCTTTTCAACCTTAGTTGAGAACACATCAATAGGTGCAAAATTTGTGCCACATAACCCAACCCCCTAGTTCTTGAAGAGACAACATTAAACTAATAGGCATAAGCAAAAGAACCAAAAGATACTAGAAGAAAAAACCATAAAAAATTTATTTTCATTTTAATTGAAGGATCTACGGTGTCGAGAAGCAGAAGCGCTTCTCAACTGCTTTTACAAATAAAAATCATAAAAAATAATTGAAGTAAAGAACATAAGGTATCCTCCAAAAGAAACTCAATGCTGAAGGAAAACGAAAAAAATCCTCAAGAACAAACCAAAAACAAGAAAATTGAAGGAGCAAAACACAACAAGGAACCACCACAAATGCCCTAAAATCCTCCTAGGAATTAGGAAACCCCTCCAACCAAACACCTGCCACAAAGGGGAAAACTAATAAAAAACACAAAAAAACACTCCCTTTAGCCTTTAACAATGAATACAACTTCAAAAGAAGCAGATTATCAGCATGCATAACGAGTACGGGGATATCGATTGCCAATTACAAGTTTACAACTTACGAATAAATGACAATAAGGAATAACATGAATACTATCCCACAGTACATGGTACAGTGAGACTAATCTGTAACTTAATTTAACATGGAAGACAAGTGGCTTAAATATAGACATATGTAAAGGGGCAATTGGAGGAAACTGAAGTCACTGAACCCTAGCACATTATACTTAGGATCAACTTATAATCGTTACCTGGATGATGCATTGAGAAAGCTCAACAACACCGATTGCAGGTCTCAGCCACCCGTGCCCTTGAGCATTGCGAGGTATAAGTGCCATCTTTTACAGAAAGTAGAGCATTAAATAATGTACAAATGCAAATATCACATTCTCATAACTATAAATCCAGAAACAGAAATATCATATCCATCATATAAGAGATCATGACAAGAAAAAATTGAGATACAAGGCACAAACATACTACATCATTCCAGTTGGTATGATCCTAGCAATGGTCGTGTGAATTTCAGCAAGTGATTATATCTTTGCCAAGTCATTCGCAATTGAGTTACTCAATAGGATTTCATCACATATAACATTATTCTTGGTGTAAATTTATCAATAACAGATACCATGTAGTTCATAAAATTAGTTACCACAACTATTTAGTTCCTCTCATAATATAACATCATATCCGCAAAACCTTCAAGTTTGACAAGTGTCAAGACTCGACAAAAATATAAATTCTAAGTTTGACCTGAGGCAGTGGATAATTTTGTCTGTATAGGGTAATTTCTAAAAATTTAGTGTTTCAACATTTTTTTATCGATGCAACTTCTGAAATACAATTGCAATTCGCAAAAGATGGTGCAGACCTTCATTAGTTCTTCAAGAAGGCGAGGTGCTGTTTCTAAAATTCTTCTGAAATCACTTTGTAAAGATGGAGACAAAGCTGCAAATTCACGGGTCAATTGAGCTTGAACCAACAGCTCTGTCTGAAAGAAAATAGCATAGGTGTGAGGATATAAAGGACTATGAGAATATAATAGAACAATCACGTACTGATAAAAGAATACTTTATTAGGCCTAGCCATACTAGAAGATACCTTAACCAGTGCAGGATGCTGCTTCCAAAACTTAGCCTGCTCCTGCTTAATGTTCTTTAGGTCAAGATTCAACTCGCTCCTCACCAACATAAAAAGCTTCTGAAGAGGTTCATCATCAGTCCTACGAACTGGAATTTCCATGTATTCCGCAGCCTTTGTAAAGACATCCATGACTTTGCTGTACAACATAATGCCACAATTAAAAATAAGTTTCGAGTTTCAACAATAAATTTGGAAGGAGGAGGGGGGATACTCTCATAGTATCATAAAATAAGTTAAATAAAATGATGTGCTACTTCACTGTTTCTCTTCAATCCCTGTCCCTGATAAGTAATAATTATAAATCCCAATATTTCATCAACATCATGTGTAATTCAATCTTGTGCAACTTCAAAAAGAAAGACAGTTTACAAACATGCAGGTTGCTGACAAACATAAATTCACAAGGTGATACTTCTGAATCAACTTCAAGGTGATTCAACAATAAGCATACACGGATCACAAATATTCAATGGCTGTCTGTCTGCATAAAACTGGGTCCTCTATATCCTGCTCCAATAGGAGGACCAAAAGTAGAGAGTGGTGGCCAGGTGGTCCAGATTCCGGCCCATACTATCCTTCTATGAGAGGATATGTAGGTAAAAAGATATGGACGATATAGAGATTGCAGAAGTGGTGGAGAAGAAGACCGAGAGGCCATGAAGCATTTGTCAAGGTACTAGAAAAACACCAAAAGCTGAAGGAGTTGCTGGAAAGTAACGAGGCATAGAAGATTGAAGCCCTGATAGAACCAACGGTAGCTAACTAGGGGGCTATCCCCACTCATACTTGGGGTACACCTGACACTCCACTAGAGCATGGAATCCAGCTTTGACACCTCTTCCACAAAAATGGCCATATAGACCACCTCAACCATGAGAAAAACTGCCACAACCTCCACCTAATGATGATCTCTAGATGTAGGGAAATCAGTAAGATGAAATAGGAAAATAATCAGCCAAATTTTCCCACAAAGGAAAGGAGGCAAACATGGACTTGTAGCAACTTGATGATAAACTGGAGTAGGTTGGGTGTGTGAAGTGTAATTGGTGTTCCTTGTGCAATATTGACCAATAGTGCATTGTCCAGGTTGGCTTGTCGATGCTTCCTGATGTCTATGCATTGTGCACTAAGTTAGGACAAGGTTTTAATCTCTTTGATCTCATATGGATCAACCTATTGTTGATGGAGGTACTAAAGGCATGATAGTCCTACAGTAAAACCCAAAGAAAGAATCACATGTATCTACATAAAGGCTCTGACAATTCTCACTTCATGAGCTAGCTTTTAGATACGATATTGTATACAAGAATCAACCTGGCCCTGCAGCTATCTAGATGAAATTAGCCTGGCCCTACAGCTTTCCTAGTTTCCAAGAATCAAAACAACATGTCCATACAACTTTCCAAGGGGGAAAAAAGTAGTCCTACAGCTCCATGCTCCAGATGTTGAGTATTGGTCCATGAGAAGGGTGTTAAGATCTCAATTCCACATCAACTAGAGATAAGAAAAAAATAATCCTCATAAAAGCTTGGGCAATCACCATCTCATAAGCAAGCTCTTGGGATTGAGCTAGCCTAGCAGCTAGCCCAAATTCTAAGAATCAAGAAGCCAAGAGAAATTGACAGGATGTAAATGAAAATGATTGAAAATAGACATATGAAACAAAAAAATCTAATGAAAATTTTCTCAGTCAACTGAACTTGTTAATTGAATGTACAGTTACATATATCTGAATAACAGCCTAACTGAATTGATTTGTTACTGACACAGGTGACAGCAACTAAGGGTGTGTTTGTATTTCTTTCAGCGCACATTCCAAAATCAGTTTGATGTGCTTTTAGCCAATCCGTGTCTCTTATGTCATTGGAGTGAATGTGTTTTTGACCAACTTGAACGTTAATACAAGCACACACTTATATGTAGCAGAGACTGGAGTTACTATACAGTTGTTAACAGCTGACTAAGCTAAAACTAAGATACTCTAATAAACTAATATAAACATAAACAATGAATATACCTGGGGGCCAAAGAAGGCTTCATGAGGTAGTAGTAAGTAGAAAGTGTTTGATGCATGACATAGTTGCCGGTATACTTTGACGATCTAGAGAGATAAACAACAGCCACAACCAGTGGCAAGAGAATGCACACACCAACAATCCAAAGCAGAAGTATTCCACCAGATGCCCCATCAATATTTAGCAGGAATTGAGGGAGAGCTATACCCATTTGAAATCCCTGCAATAAAATACCATGCATATTTCACCAGCATGAAAATAAAAAAACAATCAACAGATCACGGTATTATGGTTTAGTTTTATTACCTGCCTGCCATCAGGATGGCCATATTTTTCATAATTTTCACGAGCTATTGGATCTGTCAGAGCTTGATAAGCCTTAGCAATGTGCTCGACAAAGTACTTGTGCGCCTCTGAAATTAAAAGAAATAAAAACTATCAGTTGCATGGGGTAATTGCAGAGAGTTCGCGTTCTTACAAACATCAACATTTGCAACTATCAGAAACACTTTCAACCTGGATCTGGATTTTTATCTGGATGGTACTGAACGGAAAGTCTCCTATAATTTTTCTTTATGTCAGACTCTGGGGCTCCAGGCTCTAATCCAAGAATTTTAAATGGATCAAAAATTTCAATCTGCACAAATTTTGCAGGAGAAATTTTAGAACGTACACCATTTGAAACACTCAGCGAATAAGTAACATGTTATTCAATACAACGAATAGACCCTTTATTACTAAATTCATATCTCATGGAGTGGAATGACCAAATTCTTTTTTACTTTGACTTGTTTACCTCACGACTCATAGTCTTTATGTAATAAACCAGAATAATCATGACCACCCAAAGCAGTAATAATGTCAAGTTACTACATGTTGAGACATTCGAAATCTGCATAATCAAAGGGGAAAGAATATTAAAATCAGGAGAAATGAGAGGTAATAAGTGAAAGTAAATAACTATGAAATCATTAAAAAACAAAATGCGCAACGGGAAAATGATCTCACCCTCTTAAATATGGATTTACGGTACTTCCCTGATCGCGAGCAGTCAGAACACTGGCAGTGGATGCTCTTTGATTTTTTAGAGGCAAAACGACATAGCTTAGTTATTGTATATGGAACTATGGGGATGGCCATTATAGTCAGTATGAATATTGGGAACAGTTGACTATTCTCCTCTGAAGCAGCCATGGTTCACCTTCAGTACTCAACAACCTCTTACAATGCTAATGGACCTGCAAATGCGACCCCTGTTAACACCTCATAACTCAATCTTTGAACATAAACATACAAAAGAAAATCAGCAATTATGCAAAAACACACAGAAACACAAGAATCAAAACCCCGGAAATAAAAATCACTGCGGGCAGGTGGCAAAAAGGCTATTTGAAATTGAAAAAAAAATTATTGTTCCCCAATTTGCGCCCCTAGCTAGAAAAAATTAATCTTTATTGTTTGTTTGGGGTTTTTGTTTTTCCATTTGGAATCCCCAAATCATAATTTGAGTAAAAACTACGATACACAAGCCAGTTCCCAGACGCAAATCAACAAATTTGAAACGAAAAAAGCACCACGAAACGAATTAAGGATATTGAATATTTCATGGACAAACGAAAAACACAAAAGCAAGCATCAGTTACAGTTACGGTTCAGAGAGTCAACCATGGAGGGAGTTCGCAGATTCAGAATCACACACGAAAAAAAAGGTCGCAAACTAAGAAATCATGAGAATAAAATGAGCAAAGGAAAGGGGAAAGCCAATTGAAACGAACCTGCAAAACTGAACGGGGAAATCGAAGGGCGCGCCGACAGTGAGTGAAATCAAGGAGATCGAGAAGCAAAAGCATGCAGTGAGGCCTCGGGAATTCAGAGTGAATGATATTAGATGAGATCGCGGCACAGATAGAAATAAAAACAACTACTATAAATAAATAAATAAAATTATTATTTACGTTTAATTGTTTTGTTGATTTTATATTAATATATTCTTTTTATTATTGGTTTAGTTACATGAAGTCTTCTGTCAAAAAAAAAAAACAGTCACCTGAAGTCACGTCACGTGTGGCTCTACACGATAAGAGACAATACGAGACCAACAAGGCGTACCATAACTAGTAGATAACTAATTTTTTAAGCCTCTAGTCCAGGGTTCGTATGAATCTCTAGGCAGTGCGTATGAACAAGTATTTATTAGAAGAGATATATTCACTTAACGTGATCTTAGAGTCTCGGGGAACTAATTTTATAGCATCCGACTTTGGGATTTCTTGGAAAACAAAAGAACAATTCGAGTAACATTTATCTTAAAGTATGATCATACTTGTATTTATAGTGGTCGATAATAGAGGCAAGCAATCTTTTATCGGCCTATCTTGTAGATGTAGGTGGCTTAAAGGTGTTAGTGTTGCTTGAGTACTTAACAATGACTAGAACAACTCAGCATTGTGTTGGCCCGGTTGATTACAATGATGGAAATTTTGTATTTGGTCGTCTTTGGTCGATCGCCTTCATAGTCACTCTAGTGTTCTTACAGTTGAGTTGTAGGCAACTTTATATGCTATCTCTACTACTTGAGATAGAGGTTTCAAGAAGCTTATGGTGAAATGTGACTCAAATTTATCTATTAATTTAATTTATAATGGTGTTGATCATAAGCGTCCGTATGTTTTGATGATAATTAATATTGGCTAGAAAGAAACTGAAGATTTTGTTTCATACATGTTTTGAGGGAAGCTAATCAAGTGACAGAATGAATGTCAATTTCACTCACGATCTTCTAGTTGAGATTAACATTTTCAAATAACTTTTTGAGGGGTTGTGGGTCTTTACGTTACAATATTTTAGGGGAATTTTCTCGATCTCTTATCATAGTTTCATTTATTTTTAGGCTTTTAGCCCATCCATTTAACAAAAATAATAATAATTAAATGCATATATAAATTTTTACTTTTTTATTTATTTTAATTTTAATTAATTATTTAGGTTTGTAAGTTTTTAGTTTTTAAATGTAAATTTTGAATAAAACGTGTTTGGTAAAATTAGAGTGAAGTGATTTTATACTTAATTTTAAAATGGATGTATTTCACATCGGCTAACAATGTTGTACATATTACCAAAATAAATTATGGGGAGAAGTTTATATGAATAATTTATGATTATCATAATTAATAGAGAAGCTAACATGCTAACAAACACACAATTAGTTACCAATCCAAGTTTTATATCACTTGGGATTTGAATTGATAGAAGAGAGTGAAATGAAATGGAAAAAAATGTTATTATATTCCATTATTTGGTTTTGTTAAGTAATGATAGAATGAAATGAAAGTGATAGAATATATTTCATCACATTCCATCACCTACGGTTCAATTTCTTACCCTCAATTTGGATTAAGACGATGGAATGAAAGCCTTCATAACAACTAAAACTAAATTATTTTTCTTCCCTACATATATTATTTAATATTTTTAACTTCCTTCTTATATGCCATATCTAAACCATCTTTACTATTTCCTATGTAAAATAAAAAACTATCTTTACCAACTTTTTGCATATGTTCCTGCACAAATTTTGGTAGGAGGTCACCGTCCAATCTTTTATATAATAATAATAATAGTTTTACACACATTTTTATCTTCTCCCCTTCTTCTCACTTGTATGTATTCACTTTTGGTTTTCATTTTCACCGTAACCGCCGCAATCATTGCAACTGTCACCACCGTTGTCGTCATCGTCTCTGTCACCATCGTTTCTGTTGCTGCCACCATCATCACAACCACCACCACCACAACCGCTACTGAAGAAATTGTAAACAGAAATTTCATTCATTCTATTCTGATTACACACTAAGCTTTACTTATATACAAGTCTCACCAATTAGAAACTAACTACAAACTAACTCTAACTAATTACAAACTAACTATAACTAATCTCTAACAACCAATAACTCAATAACTAACTTTACTCGATCATATTGTCACATGTGCGAATAATGAGGCTCAATACCCCCCGCAAGCTAGAATGTATATCCAACATTCCTAGCTTGTGAACCATATCTTGGAAAGGACCACAAGAGAGTGGTTTAGTGAAAACATCCGCAATTTTAGCCTTTGTTGAGACAGGAAGCAAATGGATAGAACCTGATTGTACTTTGTCCCTGATAAAATGCACATCCATTTCAATGTGTTTTGATCGCTCATGGAAAACTGGATTAGTGGCCATATCCAGTGCAGATTGGTTATCACAATACAAGCTGACAGGCAGTAGAAAAGGAGGGTGTAAATTATTCAACAAATATGTGAGCCATAGTGCTTCACATCCAGCTTGAGTCATAGCTCTATATTCTGCTTCACTAGATGAACGAAAAATAGTTGTTTGCTTATTGCTGCGCCATGAGATCAATGAAGAACCCAGGAAGAAGCAATATCAAGTGATAGATCGTCTTGTATCCACACAAGAACCCCAATCTTAATCACAATAGCCTTTGAGTGTGATTGAAGATGATGAAGGGAAGAACAAACCCTTTGCTGGTGCTGTTTTGATATATCTCAGAACTCTCAATGCTACATCAAAATGTGCTGTTGTAGCACAATCTAAGAACTGACTCAGATGGTGAACAACATAAGTAATATCAGCCCTGGTATTTGTCAAATACACCAAACGGCCCACAAGCCTTCTATAGCTTGAAGAATCTGCCAATTTTTCGCCTGAAGTTTTGTGTAGTTTAGAAGATGAATCCATTGGACTTGAAGCTGGCTTGGCAGCTAGAAGACCAGCATCTGCAAGTAAATCCAATGCATACTTTCTCTGGTATAGCGTTATACCTGCAACTGATCTTGCAACCTCAAAACCAAGAAAAAACTTTAAATTGCTAAAAGCAGAATCAAGAATTATTTTTATACTGTCTATTTTAGAAAGATCATTGCCTGTTAATATAAGATCATCTACATAGACCAGAATGACTGTGAATCCAACAGAACCTCTCTTGGTAAAAAGAGAGTAATCAGCCTTTGACTGTATATAGCCTTGCTGAAGTAATACCTGTGTGAGATTAGCATTCCATTGTCTGCTTGCCTGCCTAACTCCATACAATGATTTTGTCAATTTGCATACCATGGAAGAACGTGGCAATGCTAATCCAGGAGGAGGATCCATGTAAACTTCTTCATTAAGATCTCCGTGAAGAAAAGTTGTGTTAGCATCAAGTTGTTTGAGGTGCCAATTGTGTATAGATGCCAAAGCCAAAACAATTATGACAGTGGTCATCTTTACCATTGGACTAAAGGTTTTCAAAAAATCTATACCTTCAGTTTGAGTGAAACCTTTGCCCACTAGCCTTGCCTTGCATCTTTCCACGGAACCATCAGCCTTGAGCTTAACTCGAAAAACCCATTTACAACCTATTTTTTTCTTGTTAGGAGGCAGTGGTGTAAGAACCCATGTATTGGTACTGTGTAATGCTTGCAATTCTGCATTAATGGCTTCCTGCCAACAAGGATGCTTAATTGCTTCCTTATATGTTTTTGGTTTTGTGATAGTAGTTAGAGCTAAAGAAAATACTCGATGTGAATCTGAAAGATTAGAATAGGATAGATGATTAGAAATAGAATACCTGACAGAAGAATTGGAAATAGCTGTGGAGGTTGCCATGTTGCAGTGATAGTCATGTAAATACTGTGGAGCTCTAGTCACCCTTGTAGATCTTCTCAAAAGTGGAGTAGAAGAATGTTCTTCTGGTTGGTCAGCATGTGGTTGAGGAATTGGAAGTGGGTCTGGTTCAGTAGGTGTTGAAAAAACTAGTAATGGGAAAGGAAAAGATGATGGGTTAGTTGTGGTAATTGTTGTGTCTGAAAAAGGAAAAATATGTTCATGAAAATGAACATCCCTTGATATTGTGATTTCTCTTGTAGTCAAATTGAGGGTAATGTAACCTTTGACACCAGTCTTGAATCCTAAGAAAACAGACATGTGAGACCTTGGATCAAGTTTACCTCTTCCTACTGTGTTAGATGATACAAAACACAAACAACCAAAAATCTTGACATGTTCTAGACTTGGAAGAGTTTGATACAATAACTGGTATGGGGACTGTGATTGTAGTTTGACAGAAGGTAATCTATTAATCAGAAAAATGGCATGAGACATAGCAAAGTGCCAATAATTTTTAGGAACATGAGATTGGAAAAATAAAGCTCTAGTGACTTCTAAAATATGTTGATGCTTCCTTTCAACTATGCCATTTTGCCGAGGAGTATAAGGACAAGAAGTTTGATGTATAATACCTTTTGAGGAATAGAAATCTAACATCTTAAATTCTAACCAATTACCAGACCTAATGGTTTTAATGAGTTTGCCAAACTGTGTATGAACAAGCTGTACAAATGACTGTAGCAGAGAAAATGCTTCTGATTTTTGCTTCATAAAATAAAGCCAAGTGAATCTAGACTTATCATCAACAATAGACAAAAAATACTTATGATCAGAAGCTGAAACAATTGAAATTGGTCCCCATATATCAACATGAACAAAATCAAATACAGCAGTGGATACAGTTGTACTATGAGGAAAGGATAACCTTTTTTGTTTAGCCAAATGATAAGTACCACATGGTACATTGCTCTGTTTACAAGAAATGAAAGGAAAATGTCTGTGTAAAAGAACTAGTTTCGTATGAGATGTGTGTCCTAACCTTAGATGCCAAAGATTACAATCAAAACTGCAAAAATTGGTGCAAGATACTTGTTTTTGAATATTGGCTTCTAATTGACAATTCTACACTTGCACCTTGGGACTAATCATTGCATACAAGCCTCCTCGAGCTTCAGCTACTCCAATCTTCTTCAGGGTAAGGGGATCCTGGATAAAACAGTGATTACCTTCAGTAATGACCAATTTGACTTTCAATCCATCAATCAGCTTTGATATGGAAATGATATTAAAATCAAAAGAAGGTACATAAAGGACATTAGTCAAATAAAACTGATATGTAAAGAAAACAGATCCAGCTATATGAGTTGTTGCCTTAGTGCCATTTGGCATTGAAAGAATTACAGGTTTAATCTGCTTGAGGTACTGGAAAACAGCAAGATCATGACACACATGATGTGTTGCCCCTGTATCCAAAATCCAATCTGCTTTTGTAAATAAGGAATATGCATTACAGATTATACCTGAAACCATATTAATGCCTGATCTTGTTTGTTGTGTTACAACAACAGCTACCTGTGACGTAGGAGATGAGTTCACATTCTGATTCAGCAAAGCAAGCAGTGCTCTATGCTGTTCAGCGGTAAAACCAAAAGAGTTTTCAGGAATTTCTTGTGCTTCATGTCTACTAGAATATGTAGATTTTGCATCAAAATTATCAGTATGTTCTTGTGCTATGCAATTAAAATGGCCAGTCTTCTTTGAATTTGGTGGAAAGCCATGCTTCCTATAGCAATACTCAACAGTGTGCCTAGTTCTATGACAATAACTACACACTTTGGTAGAAAATTTGTTGCCATTTCCTTTACCCCTGTGTGCAGGCATATGAGATTTTGATTTATCCTTTGCATTATAGGCTTCATCAGAATTTTGCCAATTTCGTTTAGCACTTTCAGAAGAGTAAGCCAGTATCTTAGATTCTTTTGAATTTCCATACTGCCTTTCTTGTTGAACAAGGAGAGAAAAAACTTTTGAAATAGAAGGTAGAGGATCCATCAACATAATGTTGGATCTCACAGAAGCATAGTTATCATTTAATCCTTTCAAGAAGCAGATCACATAATCACTCTCCCTATAATTTTTCGTAGTTGGAATTGCAGTACAACTACATCGAACATTACAAACACATGGTGGAATAGGCCTAAAAGCTTCTAATTCTTGCCATATACTCTTCAGATGTGTAAAATAAGAGGTTACTGTCATATCACCTTGCTTAAAATTGTATAATTCTTCTTGCAAATCTGAGATTCTAAATACATCACCTTGATAATAGCGAGCTTTTAGATCATTCCAGATCTCTAGAGCATAATCCATCCGCAAAACGCTTTGCGCAATCATTGGATCCATGGTCTGAGTGAGCCATAAAATTACAATAGTGTTGTAGCGATCCCAGACACTGAACACAGGATTATCCGCAGCAGGTTTCAACAAAGTTCCATCAACAAACTAAGCTTTGTTCTTGGTCTTGAGCGATCTCCATATCGCACGCGATCATGAGTGATAGTTGGTTCCATCCAAAGGAACTGAAACAAGAATTGCACCCGGGATTTTCATTCGGATGAAGGAAATAAGGGCTCTGTGAATCAATTACTGGATTTGCCATTAAAAACCAATTCTGAACAACAAAGGGGAAAGTTGAAGAAACGAATCTTCAATAAAAAAAGATATAAGTAAGACTTGAGACAGAATGAGAGGAAAGAAGCGAAGGAGAAGAAGAAGAGACGAAGCAGAAGAAAAATCAGAGAAACCCTCAGGATATGCTCTGAATACCATGAAGAAATTGTAAACTAAAATTTCATTCATTCTATTCTAATTACACACTAAGCTTTACATATATACAAACCTCACCGATCAGAAACTAACTACAACTAACTACAAACTAACCCTAACTAATTACAAACTAACTGTAACAACCAATAACTCAATAATTAACTTTGCTCAATTATATTGTCACGTGTGTGAATTATGAGGCTCAATAACTATTGTTGTAGCCACCACAACCACTTCAACTGCTGCCAGCACCACCAACACCCACCACCACCACCACTGTTTTTTATTTCACTGCTTTCAATTAATTCGATTTTCACCGAAAATGAAATCATTTTTTTTCTTTTAATCATATTTTAGAAAATATTTTAAAAAAATAATATGATGTGATATAATAATAGGAGAAATATAAAGAGAACAATATAATTTACGGAAATGGAACGTATCCAATCTGTTCTGTGGCTTTGGACCTTCTGAGTTGTGAATTGTTATGTTAGAGAGGAAAAAAGAAGAACATTTACCATGAAATTGGACTCCCATAATCACCTTCCCAATTTGTTCTAAAATCTGCTATTTAAGCGTGTCCTCTTTGATTTCACCACCACCAAACCCCACGGCGGAAAAGCGAAAAACCAATGAAGAGCAAGCTCTCACTCAGAACCTAGTGAGTCTTTGGAAGCAGAACAGAAAGGGTAAAATAAAAACAAGGTTGGTTGGGTTTGTGAATTGAAGTGAAGTAGTAATTATAATACCCGAATGTCGTGGGAATCATCATCATCATCATCATCATCATCTCTATCCTCGTTTGTTTTCAAAAGTAATCGAATCATGTGTGAAAGAATTTTCCTATTCCTTTTATTTTATAACAACTTTTTCAATTACTACTGTTTTCTCAAAAAGGTTAATCTAATCGCGATCGTACGTACGTGAGTGAGAGAGAGAGAGAGAGAGAGAAGGCTTTTAATGTTTGTGTATTGTAAAATTCGTCTAGAATGTGTTTCAGACTCTGCCAAAAAGTGTCTTCGTGATTTTTCTTTCCCCTATTTAATTCAATTATATTATTATTGATTTTGTTTTTCTTTTCCCCAAATTTTAAATGGGTTTGAGTGATTATTAGGAGGTTTATTCGTTCCAATGTTTGTCATACCATAGGGTTCCTCAATTTAGGACTTTTTGTGCATTGCTTCGATTTGCGGCCTGGGTTTTCCTTCTGATTTCTTCGTCAAGCAGTGGTTTTTACCGCGTTTTGTTCAATTGGGTCGCTGATTCTCGCCTCAATTTGATCTGGGTCGCTGCCTCTTCTTGAATCTCTGTTTCTGTTGTTATTCCCAATTCCTGTTTCCTGGGTTATTTTAGGGACAAAAGAAATTTCACTTTCTGGGTTTGATTTGAGTTGTTTTGGTGTTCTCTGAGTTTTGATTTTGATAATAGTAGAGTATAGCAGGAGCAATTAGTAGTGTGCTCTAAGTTGGGAGAAGGGGTGTTGAAGTTTTTGGCTCTTTCATGCATACACGTACATGATGTTCCATTCTCAGGGTCCGTCAAGACATTGTAGTCTCCTTGCTGTCCTGAGTGGTAGTAAACCACTTGACAATAAACAGAAGCAGAAGCAGGATGCTGCCACCGAGGATCAATTCTCGTACCCGTTTCCGGAGCTTACTTCATCTGGGCGCCTTGAGGTGACCACTGAGTTTCCATTGGTGTAAATTTTTGTTGTGTCTTGTTTCCTTTTTGTATTTGGCTATGATAAATGTTTCTTCTGAAATGCAATTTGAACATTGTATGTGAGTTCAGGTAAAAGTATTGACCAGACCTAGTGCTGATGAACTCGGTCGGGTTATTGAACAACTGCAGCCGGATTTTGTTTACCTGCAAGGCCAGCAGCTAGAAGACAGTGGAGAAATTGGGTCTCTTGTATGGGAAGATTTTGACCTGTCTATTCCAGAATCTGTATGCGAATTATTTTCGTCCAAATTACCTAATACTGTGAGTTTTGTGTGGATAATTCTGTTATGTGATTGTTTGACATGGATACTCTAATGTTAAGATGTCCAACCTACTTCATGATGCTTTTGCAGGTTTATTTGGAAACTCCTAAGGGAGAAAAATTAGCAGAGGCACTCCGATTTAAGGTCGCATTGATCACAGGCAATTTATAATTTTTTTATTTTCAAATTAGATATGAAAACTAAGATTATGTTTAGTTGTGGTGGTTTTGGTTGAATTTAATTACGTTTGCTGTGCATTGAAATGAGAGGCATTCATCTTGTTTTGTTTAGTTACTCTTACTTTAAAGTAACATCAGTTTTTTTACTTCAGTTTTCACCATCATAACGTAATAATTTTTCTAAAAGTAGAAAAGTTCTTCTTTTTTGGTTTAGAATTTTTTTTTATAGGGTGGAATTACTGTCTTATCCCATATTTATCTCTCATGGTTACTTGTATAGGTTTTTTTTTTGTTAAATATATTTTACTAATTTCATCTCTAACATTGATTTTACTTCATTCTATTCAAAGTTCAACAACTTCAATTTTTTTAAACTTTCTTTCATAATATAATTCTTCAAACTTAACTTTACCTAACTTAATTTACAAAATTTAACACAATTGGACCCTCAGATGTTCCGATTTAAAGTAATTAATGAGATGGTGGCAAAACAGGGGTGCTTAACGAGGACATAGAAGATGGGACACTACAATATATGGGTGTTTAGGTTCCTTACCTATCGAAAAGTAATTAAACTAAGACGGTTTGTTTCGCAGGGAGTTCCTTACACTATCTACTGGAAAAGTGATTTTTCAAAGTGTGCAGCTTCACATTTTCATCAAGCTTTTGTCTCAGCAGTACATAGGTATAGTCATCTACCTTCCTGGTTTTCATGCTTTTTGGATATCACTCTTCCTAGTTGTGGTTCTCTTTTTTTCTTGGATAGCAATGGGTTGGGACGCCGGGTGACTGTTACCACCAAACTTCCCACATGTTAATTTCCGCGTCCACTTATGAATGAATGGTATGAGAAGTGTAGTGACAACATGTTTCAGAATTTCAGTCTCATGGTCTATGTATTGGGCCTGGCACGTGCCAATAATTGGATGTAGTTATTTAGGTTTCTTTTATTTGCATAAGGGTTGGTTAGAAGTCACATGTTTAATCACTATAACATGCCTATTTCTCAAATAAATTTGTTTCTGATGATTGATATTATGCGTTGCAGTACATCCAGCCATACATGGGATGCTTTCCAGCTTGCTCTTGCATCTTTTAGACTTTACTGTGTACAAAACAATGTCTTACCTCATGACAGTCGGAAGGGCGGCGGTAAGCTTGGGCCACAAATTTTTGGGGATCCTCCCGATATTGATGTTAGTCCATGGGAAGCAGACATGGAGGGAGATGAATGTTCACCTGAAACTGTTTCCGCCATAAAGATATATGACGATGCTGTGAATATGAGATTTCTTGTTTGTGGAGTTCCCTGCACATTGGTAGGCTTGGATAACTTAGTCAACTAGTTTTCAAAAAGTTTGTTGTTCCTAATGATTCTTTCCATGCAACTGATTCAATTTGATCTCCTGTCTTTGCTTCAAAAAAGGATGCATGTTTATTGGGGTCATTAGAAGATGGACTCAATGCTCTCCTTTGTACAGAAGTAAGTTTGTTAGATATGCTTGTTTGCATTTTGGTTTATCTGCTACCTCTTTCTGGGTGATAGGTCATCCCTTTGCTTTCTGTCTGAAATTGCAATTTTCCAGATAACTTTTCATACGTTGCCCTTTTAAACAATTCCTTTTAAGTTGTTATAGGCTGGTTTTTGGTGAAATTCTGCATGGTTTCCCTTCAGTGTCAATGTGTCATTGTATTTGGCTTTGAAATTAGTTTTATATGAAATTTAAATTGATACTGTCATCATCGAGAAAGTTAAGTCTTATTGCATTTTTACCATGTTGGACAATTTAATCTGCATAATACTTAGGTATGTGCGAGGATCAGTTCAGAACAAGTTAAAAAATTAAAATCACCATTCTTTAACTGGGATAAGTTTTCACTTTCAAAATAAACCCAAGTAACTGTTATCCAAAACCATGATTATCAAGTGTAACTGCTGAGAGACAGATATTTCCTTAAATTACTGGCATAGTAGAAAAATGGTCTCGTCACTCTTGATTTAGTGACTGTATTTGAGTGTTCCATTGAATCTTTTTTACTTACTCTTTTGTTTCTCTATTTTCACTCGGCTTTTCTGCAGATACGTGGATGTAAACTTCACAACCGCACAAGGTATGTGATGTTTCTGAGGGCTGATACATTTGTTTTACCATTATATTTTCAATGGATGATATGATATATTTGAAGTGAGTTTTTATTTTGTCTTAGAATCTTATTATGTTTTCAATTTCTGTTTATATCTTATAGTGCTCCACCACCACCTCTCCAGGCAGGGACATTCTCACGTGGTGTGGTGACCATGCGTTGTGATATATCCACATGTAGTTCTGCTCATATATCGCTTTTGGTGTCTGGTAGTGCAGATACCTGTTTTAATGATCAGGTATGGGTGAATTCTATTGTCAGTGTTTGACATTTTACATGTATGCTCTTTTTTAATTTTTCACTGGTTACATTTTTCTCCTCCTTTCCTTTTGGCTGTTTCCTTAGATTTTGGAGAGTCATATTAAAAAAGAGCTCATTCAGAACAGTCAACTTGTCCAAGCAGCTCCTAATCATGAACGAGTCAAATTATCTTCATCTGAGCCTCGAAGATCAGCCTCAGTAGCCTGTGGATCCAGTGTTTTTGAAGTTTGCATGCGAGTTCCTACATGGGCTTCACAGGTTGAATGTTTCTCAAGCTTTCTGTCAATTATATCTCTATAAATGTAATTAAATCTGCTAAAACTGTTTTTGACCAGTTAAATGGTTTTTTAGATGGAGGTTCTTGCTTCTGTTTATTAATATAATGACTTATTACTTGAATGAAGATGGTATATTAGTGAGAAACAATGTATGAATTTGCAAAGTTATATACTGACATTTAGTAAATAAGGTAGGCAGTACACTGCACAAGTAAATTAATCGTATTTCATTGATTAGTGAGAAGTTTAAGTAATGCTAGAAGAAAAATATGCTAATTAATCACAGGGCTTCTTTACTGCATGTATATCTTGACAATCACTCTTTGTTTATACCACTCCAGAGTGATTAGCGATCCTTATAATTAAATGTTGTCTGAAATCTTCACATTTTGGTTGACAAATTCTTCAATACAGACATAATTTTAGTGTGAAACTGTTGAAGGGCAGAAACTGTTGAATGACTTTTTCCTCATTATAATATAGTCCTATAGACTATAGAGTAGAGGACGAGCAACAAGGAAGTACAGAGTATAAACACTTAAAATACAAACTGTACCATGTTGGGCATATATTTGTGTTGGACACTTATTGTATAGCATTTTTTAAGACACCGAATTTCTCTTTTGTTTTAATCTGTGTTTTATATCAATTTTGATACTACTACTCAGTTGTATTGTGTCCTATAATTTAAAAATTTGTCACGTCGGATATCCCCCTCTATGCCGTATTGTATCCTGTCTCGTCATAACTGTGCTTTGAATGCATGCAACGTATCTGCCAAGCTTAATAATGATTACACAGGCAGTCCCTTGGCTCATTTGGACTTTAAAGAGTGACTTGGACTGTTTATGGCCTCTAAAGATAATTCTGATTTCTGCTTGCTGTTATTTATTCTAGTTGGACAAACAATGTTAGTTTGATATTTGCCTGACTGTTTCGTTTTGTGTGGGTACATATGAAGATAACCTCCAAATTGAATTGGCTTGATCTCTTGGGCTGTAATGGCATGAGCTTGTGGTGTTTTCCCCCCCTTATGAGACCCTTTCTTTTAATAAATGACTTTTTGGTATCTGTTCACAGGTTTTAAGACAGCTAGCACCAAATGTTTCATACCGCAGCCTAGTCATGTTGGGAGTTGCTAGTATTCAAGGATTGCCGGTTGCTTCTTTTAATAAGGATGATGCTGAACGTCTCCTTTTCTTTAATACAAAGCGGGAGAGAGAAAAATGTCCTAAAGAACCTGTTTTCTCCGGGCATCCTAGTTGGCTGAGGCCTCCAGCACCTAGTCGGAAAAGATCTGAACTATGCTCTAGAACAAAGTCCATTAATGCTAGTGCCCAGAAAGTTGAAGATATTGGCAGTGATAGACAGAAATTAAATTGTGCTGCATTGAGGCCAATCCCTCACAACCATCATCAGAAGATTCTCCCCTTTTCTGGATTGTATGAAGGTGAAAGATATAATGGAGACCATGGAAAATCAAATCAGCTACCTGCTCCAATTAAGCATCATGTTTCAGGCCCTAATTCAGTTACTCATAGGAAATCTGTGTCGAACTCATTTCAAGCTAGCCAGATTATTTCTTTGAATCCACTACCTATGAAAAAGCATGGTTGTGACAGAGCTCCAATACGAGCTTGCTCAGAGGTGGTTTCCACATATCCTTTTGTTGACCCTAACCTGGATTCAGATATTGCATTATCGATGCATTTTATGTCAAATCTAAATTTAACTTTTCTTTTATTAATTTTTCCTGACATTTTTTTCTGGCAGGAGGAATTCCTGAGGGACGTAATGCAGTTTCTGATCCTTCGGGGGCATACTCGTCTCATCCCGCAAGGTGGGCTTGCCGAGTTTCCTGAAGCCATTCTGAATGCAAAACGCCTTGACCTTTTCAACTTATATAGAGAGGTAAGATATTTGAAAATATGTAAAGTTAACTGCATACTGCATAGTAGTAGTGTAGAAACTGCAACTAAGAAACTTGCGCATTTCAGGTGGTTTCAAGAGGAGGCTTTCACGTAGGAAATGGTATCAATTGGAAAGGACAAGTTTTCTCGAAGATGCGCAATCACACACTAACAAATAAAATGACTGTATGGATCCTGATCTTATTTTTGTCTGTTCCTTAAAAGTTATTTCCTTGTACTTTAGGCACATGCATAGGCTGAGATCATTTTGAAAAAAATTGCCTAGAGTTTCACTTTAGAAATCATACATTTTTTTTTTTGAAAATTTCTACTCAATCATGTTTAAATCATTTTTTATGTTTTTATATATTTATTTAACTTCTATTGTATTTCAACATAAAATGTGCACATTAGAAGTTTATAATTTACAAAATTCTAAGTAACGTTTTTTTTTTTAATTTAATTTTTGTTATCTCTTACAGATAGGGGCAGCACATGTGTTGCTTGCTAGTAATAGTATGCTTATAAAGTGGAAAAGAAAATAAGAAAAGTTCTTTGTGGACAATTTTGAGCTTTATGAGGGAAATAGCATTTTTCATTTATTTTAGTTGTATGCTGTAAATGCTTCCTCTTTGCCATTGTGGGGACATTAACAATTTCTTCTTGTTATCAGGGTGTTGGCAATACGCTCAAGAGACATTACGAAACTTATCTTTTAGAATATGAGTTAGCTCATGATGACGTAGATGGAGAATGCTGTTTGTTGTGTCACAGGTCTCTCTCCCTCTCTCTCCCTCTCCCTCTCCCTCTCCCTCTCCCTCGTAGTGTATATATGTGTGTGTATAGCTATATAATGTGGGGGTGGGCAATTTCTGTCTTATTAACTTTCATTTACCTTTCATGTGGGGACAATAGTAGTGCAGCTGGTGACTGGGTGAACTGCGGTATATGTGGTGAGTGGGCACATTTTGGCTGTGATCGGCGGCAGGGACTCGGAGCATTTAAGGTATTGCTTGATAATATCAGGTCTATTTGCAACAAATGTTTGCAACATGCAAGTTTGGGTCTTGCTGGTGGCTTTATGTTTGATCCATTTATATCAGCTAGTGCCTGTGTTTCTTTTAGATGAAATGAAACTGATAAAAGCAAAGAATAATGACATCTGAAAAATGGAAACAAGTAAGTGCATGTTTGGAATCCATTCTAAAGCAAAAATTAAGCTTCTGTGAGTAGCCTCTAGGTATCAGAACTGATTCTGACGAAAAATAAGCAGATCCAAACATGTACTGAACAACTTAGTTGTAATCCATTTCCAAGATGGACATCCCAGGTCATTGTATGCAGAGTTGTGTCTTTTATTTTCTAATGATGCTTTTCACGTAGCTACAAATAGAACGTGAGAACATGATATTTTCTATGTTTATAGAATTTTGTCTTTTACTTGTTTTTGATGTGTGAAAGTGTTGAATGGGCAGGACTATGCAAAAACTGATGGACTGGAGTACGTTTGTCCTCATTGCAGCATATCAAATTTCAGTAAAAAGTCCCAGAAAACTGCAAATGGTTATTAACAAGTGCTAATGTACATGGATAAACAAATTTACTTACAACACGTCTCGGCGTTGGATCCCTCTATCTCTTGATTAGTGAAGTTAGGTTCTCAAGAGTTTCATTCTTTAACTAAAGGTTAATGCTTTTTTTGAGTTTTGACATGCTATGGTCACTGAAAGGGCCATCGGAGTTTTCTAGCATCTCTAATATATGTATACACCAGAGAAAAAAATCATGAAAAGATTTGTATAACGAATGATTTTCCTCAAACCCAATTAGGTTACTTGTCAAGATGCACAGTTGCAACAGGTTCTATGTTGCTAGCAGTGTATCTCATAGTCGTCAGCATCTATGTTTCTGGCACCATAGTGTATAGTTTTGACAGTACTTTTGAATGCTGTGTCCATTGCACGCATTTATATTTCAGTGACTTTGTAAGTGTGTTCAGCACCGGTTAAGGGCTTTCACTTTTATTTCAACTCCAATAGAAACACACTGTTAGTGAAGTTAGGTTCTCAGGAGTTTCATTCTTTAACTAAAATTGCCCTACATGGCTAAAAGTCATTCCCCTAAAAAAATTGTCCTTCAATTTAGTCCCTACGTCCATTTTCACTCTCTCCCCCACCATGCTCTTCAATTTGAGTGTGTTAATTTCTATTAGCACCTCTAGAATACCAACAACAGATACAACTAGTAGTCAATATATACAAGGGGGGCTGAGAATAAGCTCACAAGTCTGTTCCTATAATGTCATGAAACAATTTAAGGAACTATTGTTAGATGATAGCAGAAGATAAGGAAATGATTGAGTGATTCCAGAGAGTCACATAAGTCATGTTCAATCGAAGGCTTGGTCTCCATCAGGTCAGCTCCTGTTCTTGCTACACTTCCTTGCTACTATGCATTTTCTTCACAACACTCGCGAAGTATTTGGATAGCAAAGAGGGGAAATTAAGAAAGAAAAATCTCATAATGGATTTGGAACTGTGTGCTGATGGCAACAAGCATATAGATTCTAACTCTGTGTTTCATTTCGCAGTCAAAGTTTAAATATTTTCAGGAAGTTGCAGAGCACAAAAGCAACTTAATCATCATCAATTTTTCTATGAGAGGAGAACAAGATTAACAGAAATTCAATAACAATTAAACCAACAATCCATAACTAAACCACAACTGAATAACAATTAATCACATAAATAAGTTCATGATTAAGTCTAATTAGGCTAAACTACGATGATGTGAGCTGGTCATCAAGTTGGCAGGACTCTGAGCTTGACAGCAGCTAAGTTGGGCTGCACAGTTGGCCCAATTGTATCTCCATATCTGCTCAATTCCTGTCACTGAAAGCTTAGTTTTTCGACCAAAAAAAAAAAAAAGATTTGAGTTCAGATCAGAATCAGCAGGAGAAAAGAGCCATGGATGTGGTAGTTTCTTCAAATATCTGAGAACTTTGCACAGTAGTGGTGTAGCATAACTGATATCTAGCCTAATTGTCACTTACAGTAATCTTCTAATGCTTGTCGCAAATCTCGTTTTTAGGCAAAAACTATTATATATCTGAAAGTTGGAAAAAGAAATGATGTTAAATAGTTTAATAAGACCTTAAAATCAAACAAACTCTACATTGATGCTAAAGATACCATTACGCACTCAAACTCACCCAAAAAAGAGAATCATGTTTAAATATTTACAAAAAGATCAAAACAGGTATAATCTTTACATGATAATACACAACATAAAGTCAATAGGTGCGAGTTAGTATGAAAGAGTTCAGATAACTTGCATTTGGTTTTAGGTTTGACTCTACTTGCATTATACCGCTTCATAAAACTTATATTATTTTTCATTCCGCGGTGGAACACCTGACACCTCATAATCAAAATGCAGCTTTTAGAGTTACCGTGCTTTCAAGTGTCGTTAGTATGTGCGCCTACACTTGTTGCAGTAATGGCTGACATTATTTGAGTTAGGAGTTCCACAGTTATAACAGAAGGCATATCCACACCTGCAACTCAAAATAGAAGAAAATTCAAATATATATTCTTATTGAAAATGTAACTGGAATATTGACAATAATCCACAAATTGTCCACTTCTCTCACAGCAACCAGCAGATAATAATAATCACATGTAGGAACTTAATGCTAAAGATATTTGTAGTATGTGGGTGATGAAGAATGTGAAACAGAGCCATGGTTCTTAAGCACATAGAAACAAAGCCAACATGCTAGCATCCAATCCAAGCTTAACTATGTCATGTATGGTTAGTCAAAATTGGTAAGCAAAATACAATGTAAGAAGAAATGAAAGTGTGACCTGCATTTTATGTACATGCAGCCTTCAATTTTGGCAACGTATTGTTTACAATTGGGGCACCTCTGCCACTTCTTAGCCTTAGCAAGCTTCATTAGCATCAAATCTTCCTTCCCCCTCTCATCTTGATTCAGCCTCTGAAACTCGCGGCAAGTGACCCCCTCGTGCCATGCCACCCTGCAAAGTGCGCAGAAGAACCTCTTGCAATTGGGGCACTCCGTTTGGGTAACAGCCTCCGTCCGGTCGTCGATCAACAAAGCAGAGCAGTCCGCGAAGGGGCAGTAGAACTTTTGCGACTCCGCGATCAACGCCATGCTCGACGCCTTCCCCCACCGGTCAAAAACCTCCTCCGGGAGAATCACGCGGCAGTCCTCCGCCTCCAACACACCCGCGCATCCTGAAACAGGACATCGAATGTTGATCACGTTCTCCTCAACCTTGGAGCGCACGTACATTGCCACGCAGTCGGAGCAATACGCGTGGGAGCACCCGGTGATGCCAAAGGAGTCCCAAGCCGTTTTGGTGTCCGTGCAGATTTCGCAAGTAAACGGCGCGTCGTTCGACGACTCTCCTGTTTCGGCGGTGCTGCACTCTGCATATCCACACCTGCAACCCAAAATAGAAGAAAACTCAAACCAACATTCTTATTGCAAATGTTACTGAAATATTGATAATTTAAAATCAAGGTTTATGAGGTTTTCAAAAACTCAACATGACCGTGATTTTGGCCGCGACCACGTCCGCAATACAAACTGCAACGCAATCGTGACGCGCCACCGCAATTTTAAACCTTGATATTGACAATAATCCACCATACCTGCAACTAATCGTTTGGCGGTCGTCAGATTGAGCAACGTATAATCTGCAATTGGGGCACCTCATCCACTTCATATCACTAAGCTTCTCCTTATCGTCCTGATTCAGCTTCTGAAACTCATCGCACGTGACCTCCGCGTGCCATGGCACCTTGCACTGCGCGCAGAACAACCTCCTGCAATTAGGGCACTCCGATTCCGTAAACTCCTCCGTGCCGTCATCGATCAACAAAGCAGAGCAGTCCACGAAGGGGCAGTAGAACTTCTCCGACGCCGCGATCACCGCCTCGCACAGCGCCGCCAGCCACCGGTCGGACACCTCCGCCGGGAGAATCGCGCGGCAATCCTCCGCCTCCAACAGACCCGAGCATTCCGGAACGGGGCACCGGATGTTATTGATTTCGTTCTCTTGAAGCTTGGAACCCACGTACGTGGCGACGCAATCGGAGCAATACGTGTGGGAGCAGGTGCTGTTGCAGAAGGAGTCCCTCGTCGTTTTGATTCCCGTGCAGATTTCGCAGATCAACGGCACGTCGTTTGAACACTCTCCTCTTTCAAAACTGTATGGAGGTAAGAACACGAAGACGTCGTCGTCGTTCTCAGCGTTGGAGAGGTCAATGACGGCGGCGAGGCCGTTGCCGGTGCCGGCAGGCGTGAAGCGGATGGAGTTGATTCGTGTTCGGCTACTGATTCGTGTCTCTTTCTTCGTACTAATCCGAAAGCATGAAGATTGGTTGATACCCATTATACCCACACCTCACACACACAGATACGAGCATAGCATGATGTAGAGATAAAAAAAAGAAAAAAAGAAGTAGGAATAAATTAACACTTCTGAAAAACTTCTTCGTAGGATTTTAAATTCCAATAAAGTTTTGTCCACGTTATAGAAATATAAGAGAGAGGAATAAAAGATAAAATTAATAATGTGACAAATAAAAAACATGGAATGAAAATTAAGTTAAAATGATCGAATAAAAATTAGAGTGAGAATCTATCAAACCTTTTGAATTTTGGTGATTGATGATTCGAGGAAGTGCTGCTCCCCAGTCCACACTGCCACTTCCCTTTGTTTGCTTGTTAACTAAGTCTCCTAAATGGATTATTTTCTATTTTTAAAAATAAACAAATTCTCAATGCATTATGATTTATGAGTAATATTATTTTTATTATATTGCGTTTAATAATATAGTAACTAGGAAATTTGGTAACTAGCATTATATAATGAAATTTAGGAAGTGTTATATTAGATTAGTTTTTATATTTTCCTTGCATATATTGATATTTGTCCTTATTTTATTAAATATATGTGATTCTTATCTCTATAAATACGGATTAATTTTATTATTTGTAACCAACGAGAAATGATAATTTAAATTGCATTATTCCTAAAATTCTCTTTCTGTTCAATAGTTTACAAATAAGATTCCAACGGTAACGGTAAATATATAACTAGTTGGTGTGGTTATTTTTTATTTAACAAGATGAATTAAACAGATTCGATTAAGTCTTCCTCTTGTTAAAAAAAAAAAGTTCGATTAAGGTAATATTAGATCAAATCATATATCACACAATTATATAATATATATTGTATTAAATGAAAACTTTGTCTCATTATATTAATATCATGATCAATTAGATTTTTTTAATCGATATATAGAAATTTAAGATATATTAAAGAGAACATCACTCATTTTGAATTAAAACATATCTTTATCTCTGATTTAATATATATTGCAACAGTACTAAAGAGCTATGGTGGAGGACAGGTCAAAAAAAAAAAAAGAGCTATGGTGGTGGAGGTGACTTCTATTTGAACCATCTTAATCACCACTTTGAAATTAAGTTTGAATTTTTTTTTTAACCCCAGTGAGAGCAATGGTGGAGGTGCAAAGATGTTTCTTGCTTCCCGTGAATGGAAAATTACACAACAATGTGAATTTAGATTGAGATTTCCTTTCAATTTCTCTCGATCTCACGTTTGAACCACTGATATTGGTTTGATTCGTTATTTTTGTAATTGCAAGAACTATAAGAGACTATCTCAAAAATTGAAAAACTAAAAGGTGACATTTTAAACATGCAAGAAAGATCTGATCCTACGGATTTTTCTGTAGTTTTGAGTCAAAAATATTTATAGGATAATTTTGTAAGAAAATTTGCAGGAAAATATTGATATAATAATTTTTCTGGGAAAATGCAAAGGGAACATGTTCGTTGCAAAATTTGCAAGAATGTTTTGTGAAAAAATCTACAGGAAATCAATTTGTGGGGCCTTTAAACTAAAGATGGTTGCTAAATTTTGAAGGAAAATTCGTAAGAAAAAATGTGTCTAAATATGTCAGCATTGTTGCGTGGTCAATGAATCACTCTTAAACATGAGGTGCTAAATTTAGGATTCGTCTCAGTAAACTCTTTACAAGATAAATCGCATCATAACTATTAATTATGATTACCTAATTTAAAAAAGTCAATAAAATAACTGAATAAATGATTATGTTGCTTAATTTACTTGGGTAAATTGAGTAGCATTTTAAATGAATGGTACGGTAAATTTAACTATTGAAAATTTTGCATAAAACTTAAATTAAAAGTTAAATAAATTTAAGGGAGTAAATAATAGATGCACTAACCCTTTAAAAGAGTTTTACGCAACCATGAGATTCCATGAATTCTTGAGATTCCATGACGCGGATGTATAGAAATTCATGAAGTTATACCTCTTGGAACACTCAAGTTGATACAAAGAAAAAATGGAACAGAGTTGATCTTTTATACCTTTCCTTTTATATTTGCACTCCTTTTTCTTAGTCCTTACAAGTTTCTTTAATTTCATCACCCGTACGTCCTCCCTCTTGGACCACTGTTTATTTTGGAGTAGTTATTTGTTCAGAAATAAATTGTTGAAACATGTGCCATCCATCAATTGAAGAAAGTTGTTATTTCTAATGTAGAATTGAGATAGAAAGGAAATGCGGGGAGAAATAAAAAGAAAAATGAGTGAGAATAAAATGAAAGAAAAAGTGAAGCGCAGACGAATAATTATTCTATTAGAGCCGGTGAGCTTAGCTGCTAAATGAGCAGAGTAAATGTTTACTAATTGTAATAAGATCAGTGAAAATAAAAATCTACAAAGTCTAAACCATATTGACAAACTCTTTACTGGTCTGTATCACTATAATCTCGATCTAAATTGTTAATATATGTGTACATCTTCTTTGGAGTCATAATTTCTGCCGAATGTTGATTCTTAAACAAGTCCACCATACTTAACACAGTAGAACTAACTGTGACCTGTTACATAAGTAAGTGCATGATGTCTAATTAGGCTAAACTAAGATGATGTGAGTTGATCATCATGTTGGGCCAAGATTCTGAGCTTGACAGCAGTTAAGTTGGGCTGCACTGTTGGCCCAATTGTATCTCCATATCTGCTCAATTCCTGTCACTGAAAGCTAAGTTTATCGAACAAAAAGAAAAAGAAAAAAAGAGGCATGTATCTCGTAGTTCCTTCAAATATCTGAGAACTTTGAACAGTTGTTGTATAGCATAAGTGCATAACTGATATCTGGCCTAGTTCTGGTCAGATACAGTAATCTTCTAATTGATCTGAAACATTGAAAAATAAATGATGTAAATGGGTTAATAAGATGCCATGTCCATCAGCCTTAAATCAGACAAACTCTACATTGCTTAATTGCTGCTAAAAATAGGCATTACGCACTCAAATTCACCCAAAAAACGGAAATTATGTTTTAATATTTACGAAAGATCAAAACAGGTACAACCTTTGCATAATAATACACAACATAAAGTCAATAGGTGTGAGTTAGTAGGAAAGAGTTCACATAACTTGCGTTTGGTTATAGATTTAACTCTAGTTGCATTATACCGCTTCATAAACTTAAAGTGTTTTTCGTTCCGCAGTGCAAAACCTCATAATCAAAATGTAACTTTTAGAGTTACCGTGCTTTCAAGCGTCGTTATTACACGACGATCCGACACTTGCAGTAAGCGGAGGATTTTTTTGAGAAAGAACCTCCACATTTGTAACAGAAGGCATGTCGACACCTGCAACCCAAAATCGAAGAAAATTCATACAAATGTAACTGGAATATGACAATAATCCACAAAATTTCCACCTCTCTCATAGCAACCACCAGATAATAATCACATGTAGGAATTTCATGCTTTAAAGATATTTGTGGGGGATGTGTAATGTCGTGGTTGCCAATTCCAAGGACATAAAAGTGGTGAAGAATGTGAAAGAGAGCCATGGTTCTTAAGCACATGGAAACAAAACCGACATGCTAGCCTCCAACCCAAGCTTTAATAACTATGTCATGTATGGTTAGTCAAATTTGGTCTGCAAAATACAATGCTAGAAGAAATGAAGGCGTGACCTGCATTTAACGAAGTTGCATCCGCTTCTTTTGGCAACGTACGATTTACAATTGGGGCACCTCTTCCACTTCTTATCTTTAGCAAGCTTCATCAGCATCAAATCTTCCTTCCCCCTCTCATCCTGATTAAGCCTCTCAAACTCATCGCACGTGACCCCCTCATGCCATGGCACCCTGCACTTTGCGCAGAACAACCTCCTGCAATTGGGGCACTCCGATTGCGTAACCGCCTCCGTCCCATCGTCGATCAACAAAGCAGAGCAGTCCGCGAAGGGGCAGTAGAACTTCTCCGACACCGCGATCACTGCCTCGCACGACGCCGTCAGCCACCGGTCAAGCACCTCCGCCGGGAGAATTGCGCGGCAATCCTCCGCCTCCAACAGACCCGAGCATCCCGGAACGGGGCAGCTGATGTTGATCATGTTCTCTTGAAGCTTGGAACCAACATACCTTGCAACACAGTCGGAGCAGTAAGCGTGGGAGCACCCGGAGATTCCGAAGGATTCCCACACCGTTTTGGTGTCCGTGCAGATTTCACAGGTGAATGGCGCGACATTTGATGACTCTCCTGTTTCGGTAGTGCTGCACTCTGCATATCCACACCTGCAACCCAAATAAGAAAAAAACTCAAACCTACATTTATGGTTTTGAGTCAAGGCCGTGATTTCGGCCGCAACGTCAAGGTTTACCGGGAAGGACCGGCAACGGTTACCACAACAGCAATTTAAAACTCTAATTCTTATCTGAAAAATTGACAATAATCCACCATACCTGCAACTAATCATTTGGCAGTCGTCAGATTTAGCAACGTAGAATCTGCAATTGGGGCACCTCATCCACTTCATATCACTAAGCTTCCCTTTCTCGTCCTGATTCAGCTTCTGAAACTCATCGCACGTGACCTCCGCGTGCCATGGCACCTTGCACTGCGCGCAGAACAGCCTCCGGCAATTAGGGCACTCCGATTCCGTAACCTTCTCCGTGCCGTCATCGATCAACAAAGCAGAGCAGTCCGCCAAGGGGCAGTAGAACTTCTCCGACGCCGCGATCACCGCCTCGCACAACGCCGTCAGCCACCAGTCGAACACCTCCGCCGGGAGAATCGCGCGGAAATCCTCCGCCCCCAACAGACTCGAGCATTCCGGAACGGGGCACCGGATGTTGTGGATTTCGTTCTGTTGAAGCTTGGAACACACGTACGTAGCAACGCATTCGGCGCAATACGCATGGGAGCAGGTGCTGTTGCTGAAGGAGGAGTCCCTCGTCGTCGTTTTGGTGTTCGTGCAGATTTCGCAGACGAACGTCGCGTCGTTTGAACACTCCCCTCTTTCAAAACTGTTTGGAGGTATGGAATCGAAGACGTCGTGGTCGTTCTCAGCTTCGGTGAGGTCAATGCCGGCGGGGGTGAAGCAGATGGAGTCGACGTCGATGACCTTCACGGTGGAAGAGGGAACGACGTCCCTTTTTCGTGTTGGGTGAGTGAGGGGCGTCTTTGTCTTGCTACTAATCCGAAAGCACGAAGATTGTGTGATACCCATTATACCCACACTCAACGCACACACAAATAGGAATACAAAGAGAGACAGAAAAAGTGAAGAATGAATAAATTAAAATGGGTTTTGGGAAGAGTTTTGAGTTTTGGTGATTGATGATTCCAGGTAGCAACAATGATACTTTCATAATCATTTTTTATCTGCTCAATTTTTTCCTAATTTTGTATTTATCTCTTTTTTTCATTTCATATTATATAACCTATCATATTTCATATTATGGAACGTGAACAAAACATTTTTGTTCATGGAAGTGCTGCTACACAGTCCAGCCACTTGCTCATTATTAAAGTCGCTCAGATGCATTTTGTTTTTATTTTTGAAAATAAATAAACTCTCAATGCATCATCTTTTTGTGGGTAATCAATGCATTATCACTAATAGCAAATATAGGTAAAATTAGGGATATGAGTTGGGTTGGGCCTAGGGAGTAGGGACTATAGATTAAGAAATATATATAATTAGGAAACTTTATAACCAACGCTATATTATTAAATTAGTTAATATATGGTTAGTTAATTAAATCAGTTTTCCTATATTTATTCCATATATTGATGTGTCCTTTTTTTTCCGGGCATGCAAAGATAACTTGAAGATAACCGGACTTGGGTTTTCGAGACATTGTTTGCTAAATGGATTATAAGGATATTGTGGAGCTTCTTAAGCCAGAATAGGGACACCCGAATTTATTGGCAACGGGACGTTATTGCTTCTATTCGGGCAATGCTGGCTGCAGATTGGAGAGTGCAATTCTCTTATGTTATGCGGGATAAAAATGCTGTGGCAGATGCGTTGGCGAGACAAGCTTCTCAATCAAGGTGTCCGATGCGAATTTGGAAGGAACCTCCTTCCTTTGTGATTCCGCTCTCCTATAAGGATGCGGTAGCTTAGTTTGTTTCTTTTTGTTTGCTTTCTTTCCTTATGTAACCAAAAAAAAAAAAGATAACCAAAGGAATACATGAGAGATTACAAAAATAAATACAAGATGTGTCATGTGTCTTTATTTTATTAAATATAGATATTTTTATTCTCCAGTTCTATCTATAAGAACCAAATACAAGGTTAATCTTGGTCTTTTTTATAAAAATCAAATTGGAGCTTGTGTGTTATTAATTATTTTTAGACTATATTACTTTAATAATTTTGAACTAGTAAAATGTGTAATCCATTAATTATATTCTCTCTTTTCCACTCTCCAACAATACTATAATTTGGCTTTGAAGAAAGAGATTAGTGATCGGAGAGATATTAATAAGAAAGAAATGTATTATTGAGAGAAAGAGATTAGTAGAAGACTAGAAGTTATAATATAGGTAATTTTGGATGTTCAATCTTATTTGAGATCAAATTTAATGCATTTTAGTTATTTTAATTTAACTCTTAAACTGTGTGAATTAGGTATTTGGTTTTTATAAATAGGACCGGATATGGTATAAAATACGGATAAGTTTTTATTATTTGTAACCAAAGAGAAATTATAATTATGATTGTAATATTCGTAGAATTTTATTTCAATAAAAAACCATAGAATGAAGGTAAATTTAAAATGTTTTTAAATTTAAAATGTTTTCCGATGAAAAAATCACATATTAAACTATACATTATATCAAATGAAAAAAATTGTTTCAATATATTATTATGATATATTTGATTTATTTTAATTGATGAAGAAAATTATAATATATTAAAGATAATATTACTCATCTTAACTTAAAATATAAATTTATCACTGATTTATATATATAGGGGATGTATCTAGTGAGAAAGCTTTTCTTACATGAGAATGGTGAGAATAAATCGCGGCCGTTAGATCTAACAATGATGGGTCATGATTAAAAAAAATAAGTGGTCACATGACCACTTAAAAATGTCATGTGACTTTTTAAACAAGTCACGTGACTTATTTCTTTTAATCATAACCACTCATTGTTAGATCTAACGGTCACAATTTATTCTCACCATTCTCATATAAGAAGAGCTTTCTCATTAGATACATCTTCTTTATATATATATATATATATATATATATATATATATATATATATATATATATATATATATATATATATATATATATATATATTGACGGTTAAATAATACTTCATTGATCATACGAAAAATCAGATGCCAAAAGCGGCAACAAATCATGGGGAGAGTTCTCAACCCAATAAATAGTTATTATTTTAATTGCAAAGATTATAGGAGACTATCTCGAAAAATTGAAAAACTAAAATGTGACATATATACACATGAGTGCCAAAATTTAAATATCGACAACTTTACATAAAACTGAAATTAGAAGTTAAATAAATTTAAAGGAGTAAATGGTAGATCATTGACGATCTAAAAGAGTTTTACACAATCATTTAATTATATAACTCTTGGGAAGATCTTTAATTTTCACCACATCCGGGTCGGAATTAACCAGCTAACGAAACCAAACTGAAAAATAATTAATCACATTAATAAGTTTACGATCAAGACTAATTAGGCTAAACTAAGATGATTGAGCTTGACAGCATCTATGTTGGGCTGCACTGCTGGCCCAATTGTATCTCCATATCTGCTAATTCCTGTCACTGAAAGCTTATTTTTCGAACCAAAAAAGAAAGAAAAAAGTTTCGAGTTCAGATCAGAATCAGCAGGACTGCAGGAGGAAAGAGGCACGGATCTGGTAGTTTCTTCAAATATCTCAGAACTCTGCACGGTTGCTTTGTAGCATAACTTATACATAGATCTTCTAACTTATACATACTCAGCAGGAGGAAAGAGGCTTAGTTGTAATCATATACAGTAATCTTCTAATGCTATTGCAAATCTTCTTTTTAGGCAAAAACTAATACATATCTGAAAAAAGGAAAAATAAATGATGTAAAATGGGTTAATAAGATGTCATGTCTATCAACCTTAAAATGAAACTAACTCTATACTGTTGTATTGCTCTGCTAATGATAGGCATTAAGCACTCAAACTCACCCAACAAAAAGGAAATTATGTTTTAATATTTACAAAAGATCAAAACAGATATAACCTTTATATGATTTATACACAACATAAAGTCAATAGGTGAGTTAGTAGGAAAGAGTTCAAATAACTTGCATTCAGTCATAGGTTTAACTCCACTAGCCGCGATTATACCACTTCATAACATTTATAGGGAAACCTCATAATCAAAATCTAGTTTTCAAAGTTACCTTGCTTTCAAGTGTAGCTAGCGATGACACTTGTTGCAGTAATGGCTGGCATTCTTGTTAGGAGCTCCACAGTTGTAACAGAAGGCATGTCCACATCTGCAACCCAAAATAGAAGAAAATTCAAACATATATTCTTATTGCAAATGTAACTGGATTTGACAATAATCCACCAATTGTCCACCTCTCTCATAGCAACCTGCAGATACTAATATGTAGGAATTTCATGCTTTAAAGATATAAGTAGTATGTGGGCGATGGCTATGAACCCAGAACCCTTTACAAGGTGATAAGTGAATTGTAATGATTGCCAGTTCCAAAGACATAAAAGTGGTGAGAAAGTGAGAAAACAGATTTCCAAGTCCATCAACTAGTCTATGTATAACAATAAACCAGTTTTGTTACTAGTTCATGAGTAATGATACATGAAATTCGTCACAGCATATGACATGGATGAAGTAAATGGAAAAAATGAAGAACACAAAACAGACACAAGCCATAGCCATGGTTCTTAAGCACATGGAAACAAAACCAACATGCTAGCAACGAATCCAAGCTTTAAAAACTTGTAAAAAATGGAATCTTCTTAACAGAAAATGCATGTAAGTTTCTTAAATATAATAAAGAATGAAGCATCTCATTATTAATCAGAAAAATGTATGTGCAGGTACCGACCACAAATTCGACACCTAAACAGAGGCTAGTACCCAATTATGAGTTGGAAACTGCTCCGAGGAAGTCCTCAATCACAAGCGAATCGATCAACTACTATGCAGAAACTAGATCATGTTTGGTTAGTCAAAATTGATCAGTTTTGGTCAAAATTGATTCAAAGAAGAATTGAAAGTGTGACCTGCATTTCATGTACATGCATCCTTCAGATTTGGCAACGTAGAATTTGCAATGGGGGCACCTCTTCCATTGGTTATCCTTAGCAAGCTTCATCAGCATCATATCTTCCTTCCCCCTCTCATCCTGACTCAGCTCCTGAAACTCATCGCACGTGACCCCCTCGTGCCACGGCACCTTGCACTGCGCGCAGAACAGCCTCGTGCAATAAGGGCACTCCGAATCCCTAATCACCTCCG
Source organism: Acmispon strigosus (assembly GCA_030819835.1). Taxonomy (NCBI): domain Eukaryota; kingdom Viridiplantae; phylum Streptophyta; class Magnoliopsida; order Fabales; family Fabaceae; genus Acmispon; species Acmispon strigosus. Next base: position 89,437,012 of record JAUAMA010000001.1, read on the forward strand.
CCGCCTCGTCGATCAGCAACAAGGCAGAGCAGTCCGCGAAGGGGCAGTAGAATTTCTCCGACGCGTCGAACAGCGCCTCGCACGACGCCTTCCCCCACCGGTCAAACACCTCCGGCGGGAGAATCGTGCGGCAGTCATCCGCCTCCAGCAGCCCCGCGCATCCCGAAACAGGGCACCGGATGTTGGTCACGTTCTCCTCAAGCTTGGACCGCACGTACGTGGCCACGCAGTCGGAGCAGTACGCGTGGGAGCAGCCGCTGATGCTGAACGAGTCTCTCACCGTTTTGGTGTCCGTACAGATTTCGCAGGTAAACGGCGCGTCGTTTGATGACTCGCCAATTTCGACTGTGTTGTTGATGTCGTTTTTTCTTCTTCGTTGGCGGAGATTGGGGGTTGGGGGTATGAAATTGAGGATCCGAACCTCGTCGTCGTCTTCAGTGTCGGAGAGATCGATGACGACGGGGCGGTAGTCGTCGACGGAGATAACGGTGGGTGTGTTGGTGCCGGTGTGGGTGAAGCGGAAGGAGTCGACGTCGATCACCTCGACGGCGGAAGGGGGAACAACGGTCCTCCTTGTTCTTCTTCTCTCTGTGTTCGGAATAGGGTTTTGGCGTTTCGGATTTTGATGATCGGTGATTGGTGGTGGTTCAGTGAAAAAGGAGAAGGTGGGTGCTTCATATTCCATACTGCACACTACCACTGCCACTTCGCCTCCCTTTCTGATTATGCACGTCTCTTGTACAAACCCGCTTTTACTAATATTTTGAATATCACTAGGACCAACAATTATTATTATTATATGTAATATTCAAAATAAGGTTTTAATAAGTTTTTTTTGGTGTGCCTAAAATTATTCATTTTTTTATCATGATCAAAGCAAAGATTCATGTACACTTAAACAATATAACACTTCTGAACACATTTTTTTCCCTCTTTATCTCTTTTTTCCAATTACATCGCATCATATATCACACTTATCACTTATCTCTCCTCTCTTCCTATCTCTCTTTAGTAATTTACCCCTTTTAAATTCTACCGATCTTTATTCTTAATGATCCATAAACTAGTCAACTCTAATCACACCTAAGACCTTCCATACACATCAATTTTCTCGACCTCTCTTCCAATAACATCATCATATATCATATTTTTATTTATCTCTCTTTTCTTTATGTATCGCACTAGTTATCTACACCCATCGAATGAACATCAATCTTTATTTTATTAGAATAATCTCTTATAGTAATAGTTAGGGATGTCAAAATTATCACGCCCACAAATACCCGCAGATAAAAACCCGTTATGGGTAAAATTACATGCACCAATGGGTATTCACGGATTTATTTAATAGATATTTGCACTATCCATTTATTAATGGAGCGGTACAAATATTAAGGTCCCATACTCATAAATATCACCCGATATATAAAATACTAAATACTATATATATATATATATAGAGGATGTATCATATGAGAAAGATGTTTTTATATGAGAAAATAAGAATAAATCATGACCGTTAGATCTAATCATGAATGGTCAAGATTAAAACATGAAGTCATGTGAGTTTTTAAAAAGTCACATGACATTTTTAAGTAGTCATGTGACTATTAAGTTGTTTTAATCTTGATCATTCATGATTAGATCCAACGGTCGTGATTTATTCTCATTTTCTCATATAAAAACATCTTTCTCATATGATACATCCCCATATATATATATATATATATATATATATATATATATATATATATATATATATATAATCTAACAAGAGATGACATTGTGCTTAGACTTTAAGTCGTTATTCTTCTTAAAGTAAATTTGTACAATGGTAATGGTAAAAATGGGGAAGAAAATAAATATTTGCCTTCATGCATTGGCGTTGCGTCGTGAGTCTAATATTGATTTTACTTTTAATTTAATTTTTAATATTTGTTCATTTAATTAAATAATTGTGAATCCATATGGATATTCATGTGGATATGAAGCGGGTACGAGTACGAGTTTTAACCTGCGGAGCGGGTGGTGGATATATACTATCTATGCCCACCTGTACCCATTAACATCTCTACTTATAGTAGAGTAATGATTTGTTTGTACTCTACTTTCTCTATCTTATTTTTATTTATTTTTCTTTCTGTCTTCTCCGGCATTTTCTTAATCACATCACACATGATGTACTATTTCTCTACTTATTTATCTTAATTGTGAGTGGGAATTGAGTGTCAGCCCAACCTTATTCTTTATAGTAGGGTTCTTATTCTATCTCATTAAAATTTTAAATTTTAGTTCCGTTCCATGCAAAAAAGTTTTAGCCTTTCTGAAATATAAAAGTCATGTGGTTTAATCCTTATTCCGTAATCCGTATCCTTATAAAATACATAAATACAGAGACGAAAATAGAAGGGAAACGAACCTGCAAATCACTAGATTGCACCCATCTTCCCCTCTCAATAAAATGCTTACAGTTTGGACACCTTCTCCAATTCATTCTCTCTGCTAATTGTTGTTCTTCAATTTCAACTCAGTTCTGGATGACAAGGAGCTTTACACTGAACACAAACGCTTCTCTTGCAGCGAGCACATTTTGACTCTATAACTGTTGTAAGCCACACTGGGCAGTAGAGCCGAACAATCATAGAAAGGTTGTTGTCTGGTGTTGAATTGGGCACAAAACCTCTCAACTTGGTGTGTTACTTAAAGGAGAGAAGGGTGAGAATTCCTTTTTTCCTAAGAAAGTGTAGAAATAGGGCAAGAAAAGTTGTTTTAGGAAAGGAGAAAATAATCAGAGATTGAAGATGAGTGAATAATCAGGTTGAAGAAGTTGTGACTTGTTATATCTAATCACAAATAACCTATAGCATAAAAAGGCATAAATAACTTTTTTATCATTACGAGTTATGATTTTGATCTTGTCCCCCCAAATTGTTTTCTAGATTCATTAAATTACTTTTTTTAACTATCCTAAATTATGATATAAAAATTTCACTGTTTTTATATATTTTCATTAATTACTATGTATTTAATTTCAATTCTTATTTTTATTTCTCATGAAATTAAGTTAGTTAAAATAAATAAAATTTTAAAATAATAAAGAAAATGTTAATCATGTTTATCTTTTATTTTAAATTTCAATCTATCTTAATAAGATAAAATGTGATTCAAATAATTTCGAAAGAAATGAAATGTCAATGAGAATATTTTTTATTTTAAGATAAATTCAAAAAAAAAAAAAAACTAAAGCACCATCTTTGTTTAATTTAAAATAAAGCACTAGTTTTAGCCCCAGCCGGCCAGCCCTAACCTACTTTCGTTGTTGTCTCATCATAATGATCAAATACTTACTATTCTATCTAAAAATCAAAGAACTAAGAAAGATGAAGGCGAAATTGATTTATACTCCCTTTGTTTTTTGAGTATTGTTATTGATGCCATCAACACAACTATTTGTGTCATTTTAAAATTGGTGAAAATATTAAAATGCTCTTAATTAAAAATACCTCACTCAACTCCCCACCATCCACCTCCATCCACCTTCTTCCAACCTCACCACCCCATCTTGGCGGCCACTGCCCTCCTCCAAATACTTTCACCGTCGGCCGCCCATCTCTCGACCTCACTCTATGTCTGGTCGTTGCTCTTTGTGGCGGCCGGCGGCGCTGCCATTATCATTTTGCAAGTTCTCGCAGTTTAGTCCGCAGAACTTGTTGCAGTTTAAACTGCGGCCAAGCGGAATTCCTACTTCATTTATCCCCTTGTACCCATCTCCGGTTATCACGCTCCTCGAACCCCGATTGGATGTTCGAGTTGCGATGACGACTATCATCAGACGAGACTATCCCTCAATATTGTCCCATCAGTAACTCGTCAAGTATGAGGATATTTAGCTTCTTTGATGTACGTGAAGAAAGGTTATCAACACCTACATTAGCTCCTTTGAGTTCATGAATGTTGAAACTCAACATCACGAACATCAAAGGAGCTAATATTAGGGATGAAACTCAAATAACGAAACACTACGACTAATATGTAACAAAGCAAGGTAAGGAATGAAACAAAACTAAGGCAAGTATGAGGAATGAAGCTTCTGAAATGCAAGAAAGCCATATATTATATTCGCAATTTGAAACTACGGACGTTATCAGCGTCGAAGTTAACGGTTTTATCATGGAAATGAATGTTTTTGCATTAAATTTAACAGTCAAATGCATTAAACAAGCCATAAATGTGATTAAACCGTAACAGAGTTCAAGAATTAGGCATTTCCAATGTGGTCGATTATGTGTCGCAGTTTAAATTGCAGAACTGTCTGCAGTTTCAAACTGCGGACAACATATTTCTGCGGTTTGAAACTGCGGTGACAGGGTTAAACTCAGGTTTCTACAATTTTGGGATGACGCCAATAGTTATGTGGGTGACATTAATACCAATGCCTCTGTTTTAAATAACTGTTTAGAGAAAAAAAAACACAAATGTAATTAATATTGTTAATTTTTAAAACATAATATGTATTTTTCTATTTTAACCTTTAAAGTTTATTTTTATCTCTCATTGTTAATTCTTTCCATAGGGGTATTGTATGGAAAAACATCAATTAATGCTCTATTGAAATTCTAAGTGGACAGATATTATGAAACATATTGTTTTGCTCTAGGTGGACAACAAGTATTTTGAAATTGATGGAGTAATTATTAGTGTGTGCTTTGACTATGCCAATGTTGTTATGATCCCGATCTAGATCCTAAGATTTTACGATCTTACGATCCTTGCTAGCCTTAAAGATTTGGATCTATCGAAGGATTGGTCAAGAGCAAAGATCGCACCTGGATCCCGATCCTAGAACAAGGATCCCATGGATCCCAAACTTGCGATCCTGAAAGTATGAGTTTCAATATTGGGTTTTCCAATTTTTAGCCCGTAATAAGAAGCCAAATAACCCAATTCAACCCAATTTAAGATTCGACCAAAAAAATCCCAACTTAAGAAAATGTCGACGTTGTTGATGATGATGGTGGTGGTGGTGGAGATGCGGATTCAAATGCGGATGCAGAAGCGGATGTCATTGATAAGAACGATGAATTAACTGATTTGGAACAGGACAATGCTGAATAGAGTCGTTTCCAGCAGATACTAGACTACTAATCTAGTATATTAGACACTTGGATCATGTTATTTTGGAATTTTTATTATTAGTCTTTTTATGTTATTATTATGAACATATGTTTTTTTTTTTTTTAAGTGTCATATGATATGACGTTATGACTTATATGTTATGGCACTTGAATTATATTTCTTATGTTATGAATTTATTATGTCATTATGCCTAAATCATAAGTTATTTTCCTTATACATGTGAATTTTCATGTATGTGTAGTTTATGAGGTATATATTTGCACTCTTAGTAGGATCTTAAAGGATCTATAATCCGAATTCCAATCCTAGGATCTACGATCTTTTACACCCTCTTCCGATCCTCGACCATGCATATAAATAGATACAAGGTTTTCAGGCTAATTATTGGAATGATACACGAAGAGATTATGCTAATTATGGATTATATCAATAAATTATTTCAAATTAGTATATAAAGCAAAAAAATATAGGTATTGGTGTAAATTTGTGTATCACGCACGAACCTTGACAAACTAACATGATTGGTTTTCATCAATTGAGTTGCATGGTAGGACACATCTTGTATTGTTACAAACAATTTCAATTGGTTTAAAAATTCTCCGAGTGTTTCTTGCGAGCAATGCTACACTACACGAATGACTATGCAAGAAACACAAAGAACTTTTAAACCAATCAAAGTTGGCCACTAAACAGAAGGTTGAGTAATTTACTTCAAATGATTCAGTTCAATAATTTGCACTGTTATATAGAAAGTCTTCAGCATGGCCACAATAATAGTGCTAGTTTGGAAGATTGAATCCAAGCACAACATATTTCCAATCACTAGCATTCATTTAAAGTGAACTTCACATTTTATGAAAATTATTGGTTAAGTACAAAAAGCAACTCCTACCTTTTCCTCAAAGGTGTAACTAAAAAAGGTTCTTTTTCCTTTCATTCACTTTTTTCTCACCCCATAATTTTGCTTTTTTCTCTCTCCTCACATATTCATATCATTGCCTTGTTATAAACCCCCCTAATCATGATTGCAAGAAACGAAAATATTAATCTATTCAATCCATTGGCTATGTACAATTAGGTTCAATAACATATTCACATGAAAAATGGATGCATTTGGCATTGGCAGGCATCACATCATAAAATAAGGCTTCAAGTATTGGTCCATCACCCTCTATATGTAACCTTTAAATTTGAAAAAGGGTACCGAATTTAAGAACTCCATGCATGTGCCGAAATTCTATATAAGCAGAGCATTGGACCTTAGCTTCCTTATGCAGCCTGATAGAATGACTGGTGCAATTTACAATTCTAACTAGAACTCGAACTCAACTAGTAGCTTAAACTGGAATATAAGTCTTGAAGGGCAGCATACAATGGCTCAGCAGCTTTGGGTCTGCCCACCATCCCTAATAGAATGTCAGATGCGGTGAGATAAGGATCGCCATAAAACTGCGAATTCGCGTCCTTCCTAGTTACAACTACATTTCCTTCCAAGGATACTCCCACAAATGCACCTACAATTAGGGAGCATTTAGTGTTTAGCCACTATTTCAAACATCAATCGTACAACCAAGTACATACCAGACCATGTTATAATTAAGAAAATATTACAGACAATTGATAATATTAGCTGGTTATTAAATTGCAAGGCCTTCATTATCAGCTACATTTGGTTAATGTTGAACTTGAAACCATTCAATCTTGCACCACAAATGCTCATGACTTTCATTCAAAAAAAGATTAAGAGATATGCATCAAAGTTTCACAGCAAACTACCTTTACTGCAACTATAAGTATAACACATGCTAGAACCTCTGTCACCGGCACGAATATCTGCCTCGAGCACTCTTCCAAGAGGCCCTGCTGCAGCACTACAACCAGCACCAAGAGACAAATGCATGCGGCTACAAAATGTCTTGACAGCTTTCATATCACGGAGCACAATTATAAAATCCATAAGTTCACCACCAATCTGAGTGCATAGAATGAGCATAAATTCATCAGTCACAAAAGAAATCATATAACCAAGTAAACACACAGTAGTGCAAGCCTCCAAGAGTTTTGATTTTGATAAGGAATTCCAATTATAATGGCAATGTTTAAGATTTCCACCAATGGAAGAGTGGCGTGCAAACAAGGTTGCAGGAAATTATTCTATCAACAAAGAATTGAACAACAAAGCAAATTCTAAAATTCTTTCTTTCAAAAGGAGTGGTATGTTTCCACAATCATAAAACCGACATATGGTCTCCTCACCTGTGCTCCCCATCCTAAACCTAGGGAGAATATGGCTGATGGCGCTGACCATAGTCCGTCTGACCTTCGAGCAACAACCAAACCAGTACCTAGTTTGTAAGAGAGCAGTGCACCAGCTTTGGCAACTGTCAAAATTGCTAGCCCTTTGGCTCCAGCAAGAATGGCTAAAGGGATGGACTTCTCAGGATTGGATCTAGCCACCTGTCCATTGAAGAAGTTATGAGTTAATACTTAATAACAGCAATGCAGAACTAATTTACTATTATTCAGATATATCAACAAGGCAATTACTTGTTCAAACCTAATAGCATTAGCAACTTCCCACTCAAACAAACATCGTAGGAGCAACAATATATCATGTTATTACTATTTACTAGAATATAATTAAGAACAAGTAACTTGCTAGAAGAAAAAACAACCTGGCAGTAGCTTCTTAAAGTATTAGATGATTTATATATCTCATGCTCCATAGACAAGCCAATAGGAAGGTTAAGCCACCCTCTGGCACAAGTCCAGTCCATCACATCATGTTTTGCCACCTGCACAGCATTGCTAACTGTATTGATAAGAACACCCTGCAAAGGATCAAGCCTGTCATAGCAGGCATCACACACCCTCTGTGGATTCCTTTCCCTGAACCTAACAGGCAACAAGCATCGCCCTTTCGTACACCCCCGGCAGAAAATACCGCCGCAGAATCGGCAATGATGTCTGCCGCGGGTAAGCACAGTAAACGGAGCAGCACAGTGCATACAAGCAGCAGCAGAACTATCAGGGAGCCACTCGGGAGGCTCAACATCCAGCACCTCTTTGTAGGCACCATAATCAATCCCAACCAGCTCGAAAAGCGGTGGCGCACTTGGCGTGAAAAGTGAAGAGTCAATGACAATATCTCCATTCTTTTCAGAGCCAAGAAAGGTCACACTGGAATCAGTGGATAGCTGATTAGCAGTTTTACTTCCTCCAGTCAAAAGGGTAAAGGCACCACCAAGCACATTCTTCAGGCTCACCTCAGGAGACTTCTTCTTAGTGAAGGACGGTATGATACTACTAGAATCATCATTTGATTCATAACCCCCATCAAGCAAATCTAAAGCATTAGGATACAAAAATTCTTTTTCTTGGTCTGAAGGCTTAGGCTCAGCCATTGTAGACTCATCACCATAGCTACTACTATGATCATGATATTGGGTGTTCTTCTTTTCTAGGTTTGAAATTGAAGGTGAAGAGGGTGGAAAACTATCATCAGAGGCTGCCATTTCAGCCACATCAGATTGCATAAACCAAAATTAGCAATCCGAGATTGCAATTGAAAGCTTCAATCTACAAACCTTAATGGAAAAAGCTGGAGAAAAAGTAGAAACTAAAATTAAACATAATGGAAGCTCAGTAAAGGGGTTTAAGCAAGGAGGCGCATGATTATGGAGAATTGTGTGAGAAAGAAGAAACCTTTTTTGCTGCTATGATCAGTTGAAGAAAATTCAAAATAGAATAGAAGTTGAAGCAACAAACCTCGAAAATTTCGAAAGTATCTTGGAATTTGATTATCTTATCCGATAAGTTAACTGCCAGTTCTATCTAGTCATTTGAAATACAGAGCGTCTTACGGTATCTGTTGGGCTATCTTTTCGTTTTTTTCTAAATACTTTATTTTGCTGTTATGATGTGATCATATATAAGGTGAGATGTTTGTGAACAGAAAAAGCATTTTAACTTTTGAAATAAATTATCTACTTTTTTCACTTAATTTTTCATGCAAAATGTCATTTATTAAACTCAAATTTTTATCTTTAATAATGTTGTCATACCACCTTCCAAAAAAAAATGTTGTCATACCAATCAAATTTTAAAAATATGTGCATAATGAATTAAAATTTATATTTTAATTAAATTATATTAAATAACACAGTTTTGCCATCTCTCTTGAGTATGATTGACTGAATGAGAAACTCATTTTTCTCAAATAAAAATAACAAACTCGGAATTTAACTTAAATTTCATAGTAAAAATAAGTTAGATGATTTATTACTTACAAAAAATGGAACTAAATTTTATTACTTATGGAATAAATTAGGTTTTAGGTTGTAACTTCTCTTAACACTAGTTGCCAATTGATGTTAGATTTAACATCATTTTCCATACTCGGCTGATCTCATTGCTGTTTTTTCTTTGTTCATTGAACATGAGAAAACAACCTGAATAAGGATTCTATAGAAGGGGGAAAAAAGATCATATTCGTACATAATCATCTTCAGATAAAATGAAATTCTGTCTCGTTCCATAAATATTATGTTACAGTGTAGTGACTGGGACTCATACTCTAAGCTTCTTTCCAGGTTGAGCCTCATCATCATAATGTTGCCCACCCTCATCATTCGTTTCCTTCTCCATCTTCTTTCTGGCAAGTATCTTATTGATCTTATGCAAGTCATTGTTGAGCTTCTGATCCTTGTTTTGCTTTCGTGTCTTTCGACCATCTTGCATCTTCACACCAAACTGGAATGCAGCTTTCGGCATTGCTTCCTTCTGCTCATTGTAAGTAGCCCATTCCTCTTCAGTTTCAAAGTCCCATCTATGAAGACGGCCCTTTGCCTGTAGAATTCACCACATAATTCAGTTATCACTTCTAAGTGGACAACAATATGACTCAATCCAGAAAAGCGCAGGTTTATCAAACTTATTTTTCCCAACTAGCTATTTTGAGATTAAAGCAAGTATAAATGTACAATAGTCATCATGACAACATATATTTTAAGCCACTTCAACTAAATAAAAAGAAATGCAGTCAGTTTCCTCATCAGTGAGTAAGCATTACTTACCCTTCCACCCATATCCATTTTGGACAAGTCATCTTCATCATCACTTTCCACTACCTCGCGGTTATATTCTTGATACCCAGGGTAACATTCAGAGTAGCTCTCCGAGATGAAGTTGGGATCTTTTTCACGAGCATCTTTCTCCCTAAGCTGTTGAAGTCTCTGGTCATCTCGTTTAAACACTGATCCTAAACCTCGATCTTTTTCTTCTTGAGTCATAAAGCGTGGATCCTGTGGAATATTTAAACCTGCTTGCACATCATAACTCTGCATGTCTGGCTGAAGATATTGATCTGGGTAAGCCAGTTGTTCAACATACTGGTATTCCTGCCACTCTCCTTGGTAACCACCAGCCAAGGCTTGTGATTGATTTACATCATATCCATTCTGAGACCAAACAGCGAAATCAAAGTAGACATAAACTCAATACACCATTGTACATAATTCAAACATAATAAATCTTAAGAATAGAAGCAAATATTACAATTAATCTTTGACTAGTCTCGAGTTCATAAGTAAATGTTTTCATAAAAGGGGGGCAGGAGTACGGAATTTTTTCCTATCATATTCCACTAGCAAATCAACGATCAAAAACTAAAATAAACAGCACCAACTTACCGCTTCTGACCACACTTGAGGCAGCATGGAGGGTGGGACAGGACCATAACTAGGTTCAGTGAAATATGAAGATTTTTCTTTGTTTGTAGGAGACTCATCCATGTCCTCAGAGACAGGACTTTGGCTCAGGTCTTTACCAGGTATTTCATACTCAACACCATCACCTACAAAAATGTCATCATCATCTGTTCTAGCAACAGCCGGGCCTTGTTTCTCTCTTGAAACAAGTGGATTTTTCTTTAAGGGAGGTGGAGGTGGTGGAAGGAATTCTCTTTCAGTTTGATTCTTTAATCCCCCTTCCACCTTTGTTGGCTTATCCTCTTTGTCATATCCATTACCAGCAGCCAAAATCTTACCTGGATAAAAACGGGAGTGCCAGGAACCTATTAACTATTGATTCCCAATACATAATTTAAAAAATGTGTACGAAAGAGGATATAATGAGTCTCCCCGGTTATTTGTCTAACATTGAGAAATTCCTGAACACCATTGACCCATGCAACTCCAACTCATAAAAAAAGAGTTTCACTCTCATTTATAATATAAAAAAATCACCTCGAACTATGGCTGAGATTTGTGAACAAACCCATCTTGATCGTTTACATAAAATAACTAAAATGCAGAAATGCGACCAAGAGCAGCATTATGTTTAAGAAAATTGTATGAAGTGATGTAAACATGCCTCTAGAATATAATAAAAAATTCTCAAATGATCTGCTCAGTGCAGTATTACCTTTTACATCTTTTTCTTTCTTTTTCTTCTTTAGGACCTTCCCAGAAGAACCAAGACGAAGATAAGTCATTATTTTAGCAATTCGATCTAGAACAGACCCATCAACATTAACTGTTACCATTTCCTGCGCAAAATGGAGCAAAGTATATAAGGCAATGTATATATAGACAAGCTGTCCAGTGTTGAAGAGAAAATGTCAAAAAGGAATCAGCAAGATCATAAACCTCTGGGACTGGACAGTCAGCTTTACTACGGTGCAATGTTGTAGGAATGTCCTGATGATATCCACCATCCTACCATATTAAAAATGAGAATTTATGTCAAAAAATTGCTTTCAGAGAATTTAAAAAGTATAATATAAAAGAATTAGATCAAACAGTCCACAGGCATGAGTTTTATTAACCCCTGACTTTGCCAAAGACCCAAATAAAAACACAGATAGATGCAATATGCAGTAATAGCCATAGGTCATCATTGCCCAACAGCCACAACTTTTGTTCATGATCATTATTCTGCATTGTATAACTCACAGTAATCTAAATCACAGGCAGGTGACCATTAGATTTCTAACTCTAAGAGTAGTGAACATTAAAACATTAGTGCATCGACCATCACATATTCTTTTAATGAAGTCACGAGACTTGGTTTAATCATGAGTCTTGAGGGTTGTCAAAAGCACACAATAGCGGCGCTATAGCGTCGTCACGGCCAAGAGCCTCTCCTAGTTCTTACTTGTTACGTAGCGGTGCAGTTCAGTGTAGCGGCTGTTACGGCCGCTAAAGTGGATGAAATAGCAGCCACAGCAGCGCTATTTGGCCGGAAGTTGATGAAACTGATAAAAACGCCAAAACAACCCACAAAAAGTTCATGTTAGGGCATTTTGGGGAGGTATTGCAAGGTTTTTGCTTAAGAAACACTAAATTTAGGAATTAGAGACTTAAACTTCTTGGTTACCTTGACTTTTGTTGGTACTAGTATGTTTTGCTTAAGACACCTATGACTTTTTAATGTTAATTATGAGTGCCATTTATTTTGAATAATTTTTATCATTTATATGTATTTAGTTATATTAGATAAACTATACAAAAAATTCAGCAAAGCGGCCATCCCGCTATACGCTATGCCGCAATAGCATTTTTGCGGTCAGCCGCCACGCGTCGCTATCCGAGATTGACAACATTGATCTTGACTACTCATCATATAAGTAAAACGGTCAATATTCACTCCTCATTTCTCATATAATCACGGCGAAGATTAAAATGAGTTTTCAAAACAAGCTAAATGCAGGTAAATATTACTTAAAAATTGGGAAATAGCCATAAACTCTTATGAAACCCCATAAACTTGTCAACAGAACATAAATTCTCACCATGTCATAAATAAATGTCATTCGACCAGGCAGGAACATCTCATTTGTCTTAATAATGGTCTGAGGCTTCACAATCCACTGATAAACTGACTGAAACAAATATAAAAAGTATCAATATCAACGGGGTCTAATAACTCCTAAAGTAGCAGTTTCAATCTTACAGCTTAAAATTGGATAAATATTCTCCAGATCCTATTTTATGTAAATCTGCAAAAAGAACCTTTGCAGTTGCTGTGCGAATTGATACTTGTTGGTCTTCCTTAGATGCTCTGTCAAAAACACAAGCACATATTAGAAGTAAAATTCATCAAAGATAAATATTAAGAATTCATAAAATCATTTAATCCATAACAGTACAACAACATAACTACAATCACTGACAATCCTGATTCAAAAATACCTGGATTTTCCATCAACGTCATCCACAGCATCTGGCTTCTTAACAATCTCACTTCTTACTTTATTCAGCAAAGCATAATCCAAACCTTTGACCAAATGCGTATGCTCGACATCACCTGACCAATATCATTAGATCCAACATGCTAAGTTATTAGCATTATCATCTCAATTAAGACTCACATTTTTAGCTAAGGTGCATGTCATTCACATATATGATTATATATTGATTCCAGAAACCCTAATAGAGACATATGCTCCATTCTAATGCAAGTCACAATATAATTGAGAAAGAACAACATGTAGTGGAGGGACATAGTATAAGGATTCTAAACTCCAAACACCCTGTAAGCCTAAGAATGAGATATTAGAGTCTAAGAGTAAAATACAAACCTCCAAGATACTTGCTCTTCTCAATAGATAATTTGTGTGCATCCGACGCCCTACAAAACATTACCACGCAGTTGTTAGCGAAGACCAAACACTCTTTTCGAACAAAAACAAGGCGCTGGAAACCTTACCGAAGATCTACAGTACCAGGAGGAGCAACAGCATGAAATCCAAGTTCAGATTGCTCGTAATCGGGATTTTGATCTTCTCTACGCTCTTTAGCTCGATCTCTGTATTTCGGCAGTTCCGGCTCTTCCGGTTTCTCTTCCCTGTTACAATTTCATCCACTATCATCATAAGCATGCAAATTACAACACAAGGAGAAACGTAATTGCGACGAAAATAGATGAAATTGGATGATAGAACTTACTTGCGGCGGATTGGTTTCTCTTTGTGATTTCTTTTGGGCGCGGTCATATTGGAAGATTGAATGAAACTATTGCTCGTGAAGATTGAAGGGTGCTATCGTTGTTGAGATGGAAGAGAGGATTTTCCAATGGAGCTCGTCGCAGTGGGAAATTTTGGTTAGGGTTTTGCGAGGGAACGTCAGAAGCAGATTCACTGGTGTGGTGAACGAACGGAGATAGGGGGCGATTTTCAAATTACGGAAATACCCTCACCCGCGAGACTAGGATATCTGCTTTTTTGGAGGTGTTTGATGAGGATGATTGGATTGGATTGGATTAAATTGGCTTTCAAATTACTTATTTTAGGCTTAAATAGGGTTAATTCTATCCCTCGTACATTTAACCTCGTGTTAATTTGCGTATTGTGTTATTTTTGTGGAGATTTTCACAAACAATTACCACAATCAAAAAATATTTTGGTGGCTTCTAGGGTGCAGGTGCACCACTCTAAATGATCTACTACAACAAAGTTTTTTACTGTTATTTAAAAAAATTCAAAATAATAATAATTAATTAATTACATTTTTACCTAAAAAAAAGGTAAAAATGAATTATAAAAAGAAGATTAAAAGAGAGAAAGGAGTTTATAGTAATTAACAAATTAAAATTATAATAAATTATAAAAATAAAATAACCCGTAGAACCGGTTACCGGTTACTTACCTGGACATTTAGCGCGATCTTATTGGCCAAAAGCGCTGGGGTGTTGTCTAAGGTGAACTACCAATTAAGTAGTGCGCCGTGCACCATCAGCTTTTGACCAATAAGATCGCGCCAAATGTCCAGGTAAGTAACCGGTAACCGGTTCTACAGGTTATTTTATTTTTATAATTTATTATAAATTTAATTTGTTAATTTCTATAAACCCCTTTCTCTCTGTTAATCTTCTTTTTATAATTCATTTTTACTATTTTTTAAGGGTAAAAATGTAATTAACTAATTATTACTATTTTAAATTTTTTTAAATATCAGGTAAAAAAACCTGCTGTAGCAGGTCATTTAGAGTGGTGCATGGTGCCCCACTTAGGGCGCAAGTGCACCCTAGAAGCCACCAAAAGCTGGTGGTGCACGGTGCACTATTTAATTGGTACCTTAAGTGGTGCACCGTGCACCCCTCTAAATGACCTGCTACAGCAGGTTTTTTTACCTGATATTTAAAAAAAATTCAATAATAATTAGTTAATTACATTTTTACCCTTTTTTTTAAAAAAGAGGTAAAAATGAATTATAAAAAGAAGATTAATAGAGAAAAAGAGGTTTATAGTAATTAACAAATTAAAATTATAAAAATAAAATAACATGTAGAACCAGTTACGGTTACTTACCTGGACACTTGGCGCGATTTTATTGGCCAAAAGCTGGTGGTGCACGGTGCACTATTTAATTGGTAGTTCACCTTAGACAACACCTAGTTGTCATCTTGCCTCAAACTTTTAAGCTTTGTAGTAGGAAGCTGGTCTAGGATGCACTTGCACTCTAAGTGGTGCACCGTGCACCACTCTAAATAATATGTTACAATAGTTTTTTTTCCTGATTTTTAAAAAAATTGAAAATAATAATAATTAGTCAATACCATTTTTACCCCTTCTTTCACTAAAAAAAAAGTCAGAGAAAGGAAGAAATTGACATTAAAAGGGGCTTTATGGTAATGAACAAATTGAAGTTGTAATAAATTATAAAAATTAAATAACTTATAGAACCGGTTTCCAGTTTCTCACATAGACACTTGGCACGATCTCATTGGCCACAAAATGGTAGTGCATGGTGCACTACTTAAATAGTAGTTCACCCTAGACAACACCGTAAGAAGCTCTCGCTACCATGCACGGATCTACATGCTTGGTTGGGGGGGCAAATGCCCCCACAAGAATTTTAAAAAAAATAAAAATAATAATAGTGATAAATTAATACTTCCTCCGTTCTTTTTTATAAGAGCTAAACCAACTTTGCACACTCCTTAAGAAAGTTAGGTAGTATAGTTTTTTGCATTAAATTTATTCTCAAATGTTGTTAAATTTCTAAAATTGTCCTTAACATATTTCTTTTTAATCTCTTTCCATCATTAATGCAATTCAATATTTCCAGAATTGAATAGGGGCAAAAATGTGAAAAAATAAATAATATGGCACAAAACCTTATGTGGTTCTTATAAAAGGAAACGGTCAACCCCCCTCATTTAGCTCTTATAAAAAGGAACGGAGGGGGTATTATTACTAATTCCCCTTCAAGCTTGTGGAGACTAGGAATCATATTGTATATCCATTGGTATATTTGCTTTTAGAGTTAGCTTTGATACTTCCTGTAGCAACTGCGGCAGTTGAAAGAGTCTTCTCCGCTATGAATATCATCAAGAATCAGAAGCAAAATCATATGGGAGATGAATGGTTAAATGATTGTTTAGTTACTTATATAGGGAAAGATGTATTTGATAGTGTTGAGAATGAAAAGATAGTGCGGAGTTTTCAAAATATGAAAACTCGTAGGGAACAATTATGATGTATTTTCAAATTTTTAATAGTACTATGTTATATTTTCTATGTTACAAATTCATGTGCATTTTGCCCCCACATACTTAAATTCCTGGATCCGTGCCTGCTCGCTACACGATGAGAATTAGCTCATTTGTCGACGACCACATTAGACACCTATTTATCAATAGCACATGGTCTCGCGAAAAATATTATTGTACATTGTTATTAGTGTCACCCTCATTACTACTTATGTCACTCCAAAAGTGTGAAAATTACTTAAAATATCCTTAATTAAAAAATACCCCACTCAATTTCCCACCACCCATCTTGACCACCGCCTCTCTAGTCTCCCATCTCCCTCTCCATCTCCAGCTACCACTCTTCTCCATCACCCGTCTCCAACTTGGACTCTTCTCCATCTCCCATCTCTAGCTCGTGCTCTGCCTCGCTCGCTCTCAAGCTTGTTGTCTCCTTCTCAACCTTGAAGGTAAGCTCGTTGTCTCCACCATTTTTGTTCTGCAACTTATCGCACTTCAAAGTGTGTCACTTTCACACTTTAAAGTGCGCAACTTTTGCACTTTAAAGTGCATCACATTTCCACTTTAAAGTGATTCAAGTTTGCACAATTCCGTACTTTAAAGTGCGTCATGACCACACTTTAAAGTACGTAACCTCCTGACTTTTAAGTGCGTCACCTCCGCACTTTAAAGTGCGTCAAGGCCGCACTTTAAAGAGCGGTCGCCTGAGATGTTGTATGTTGATTGTTAACAGTTTTTTGTATGCGTTTTTGTATCATTGTTTATCCATTATAAAAACTATTACCACAACTATTCTGCATGTCAACAACAATCACTGGGTGCAAGTAAAACTTTGTGCTGGTGTCTTTTATGTTTTACATTACATTACAATGTAATTTAAAACAAAAACTAAGGTCACGTATTTAGTAGGTGCACTTAAAGAATGGATTTCCTGTGTCAGCTACTGCTCCTCAATAGCATGCACATTATACTCTATCAGGTGCAGATTGGGTGACACCATATTTGGACCGCATGGCTCAATACAATAATTTTTTGCACAACAGAATTCAGCGAAGAGCCATGAATGAATAGATCTTAGCATTGACTAAATGGGTCGAATTGTAATATTGTTTTTGATTTGTGATTCTGAATATTTTATTATGACTGAAATTTTTGTATTGTTTTTGTCCCATTAAATTGAAGAACAACCCAATTTTTCATTCTAAATTAGTGCATTCTGGCAGGCGACCACAGGCACTTTAAAGTGCGGTGTGTGTGTGTGTGTTTTTTTTTTTTTTTTTTTTTTTTTTTTTCTGAAATAGCAACAATCCGCACTTTAAAGTGCAATATATTTTACGAAACCCATTGCATACCGCACTTTAAGTGTGGTGGGTTAATATTACCGTACTTTTAAGTCCGTCGTGTTAATATTACCGCACTTAAAAGTGCGTCTTGTCAAAATAATTAGGAATCGTACTTTTAAGTGAGGAATGTAAATTTACTGCACTTAGTAAGTGCGGGAAAATTCTATACCACACGTTCAAGGTGCAGCGAGCGATAACGGAAATTAAGGGTACCTTTGGATTTTTGGAATTTCACGGTGGCATAACTAGTTGTGTGGGTGACATCAATAACAAATAGAGGTAAATTGTTCATTTTTATGAGATGAACTTTTGCCATTTTAGCAACAACATATTCCGCCAGTAAATTAGTAGTAAATCACATTTTTGGTGGCAGTACTTGTCACCACATTACTGAATTACCGATGACATTCAGTAATGTGGAATGGAATCCCACGTAAAAATTTATACTCAAATTCGAATATTTCCAACGGTAATTTTCCGTGATGTTACTGACGGATTTGATTATCGGTGGTAATGTAAAGTCCCATCCAAAACCAATGTTAGATATTCATATTTGATGACGGCCCAGGCCATTAGTATGGAATCCTGCATAATTACCGGTGATTTTGGTCATTGAACCCATTCCCACCCTTGCTAAACCGCACCTCTTCCCATTTCTTCCTTAAAGTAATTAAAACCTTCCTATAAAGAATCAACTTCCCTTCATTAGTCACCCATTGGAGCATATAGGGCTTGGGGTTTATGAAGTGAACTTGTTCAAATGATCGTCATAACATGAACTCATGATTAGTTTTTTTTACTTGCTTCCATAAAAACTACATCACACAAGATTTCATTCTCATACTTGACAATAGAAAAAGAAATCAAAACTTGCCTATCAATAATCAACTCCCCTTCATCAGTCATCAATTGAAGCTTATAGGGCTTGATGTGAGGAGTAGTTGTAAGGTTCAATTTTTCGACAAGCTTATTATTAGCTACATTAGTGCAGTCACCCATCAATGATCAATAATAAGAGAACAAACCTTCCTCAAAACCAATCACCTTAAGTTAACAAATTTAACAAAATTTTAACTTTTTCAATAATAGTATATTTAGAATTTGGAAGAAATCTTTCTATAATTTACACATGGAAGAAATTGCGTCCATCGCCTAACGAAACTATGAAAGTGAAAGGAAACAGCAGGGAGAAATAAAATGCTAAAGAATATGCCTTTTACGTGGTAGTTTAATACTTTAATTTATCCCCCACTCCATCAATAACATTAACAAATATATATCTGCATTACAATATTACCTCTCACTAACTTGGTTGACAATTACAATGATATCTCAAATTTAAAATGTCTTGACTAAAATATTATTGAAGAATTGTCGCATTTGTCGCATTTAAGGTAAGTGGCATCGTTCCCATCCGAAAGAGAAACACATCATTGTAACAAGATTAGATTAGTTTCTCATTTTCCAAAAAACTGCTTGCATCATCCCCTTCTCATAATTAATTCTAATTTTGAAATTAATTGTAGAAGATTTTTTAAACCCACACCAAATATCTTGTAGAGGGTAGGATGTGTCTCATTAAAAAAAACCATAAATGTACTGTCATATTAAGCTAAAAAAGAATTAAAAAGTTGCTGGACCTTTAGAGAGATTCCATCGCCATTGAAACTCTAGTAGAACTGCTATATAAAAACAACACAAGAAGAACCATGAGATTGGTGGATTAATTGAAAAGTCTTGAAAATGTCAAAGCCAAATTCTCCTTTGTGTTGCTTTGTTGTTTGCATAACCTTGTTTCAGTTCACCAGCACATCCCAGAGTCCCATTAACGAGATTAGTACTACTACCACTACCACTAAAGCCTTTTTCATCTTTGGCGACTCTACTGTAGATCCTGGCAACAACAACTACATAGATACTACTCCTGAGAACAAAGCAGATTACAAGCCTTATGGACAAAGTGGTTTCTTTGATAAACCCACAGGACGATTCTCAGATGGCCGTGTCATCGTAGATTTTCTAGGTATACTTGAACATCCCTTTTTCTTCTTCAATGTCAAAAATCAAATGCAAAACTCTAATAATGCGTTTAGAAACTATTGGTTAAAAAGTTATGTTCTTGTTGAGTTTTTTCTTGAATCTTTGAAGCCATTGTTATTGGGGTGTGCTAAACCTTTATTGCTTTCTGATGCCTGCAGCTGAATATGCAAAGTTACCCCTTCTTCCTCCATTTTTACAACCATCTGCTGATTACAGTAATGGTGTCAACTTTGCTTCTGGTGGGGCTGGTGTTCTTGTTGAAACTAATCAGGGATTGGTAAATTTAGATGTTAAACTTCATTAAGCAATAAACATTTTCCACTCTGTATGTTTATATGGTGATTAGTGAGCCAGATTTAATAATTTTCTCTAAATTTGATAATGAATTGCTATTATGTAGGTAATCGATCTTCAAACACAATTAAGGAATTTTGAAGAAGTGAGGAAATCACTAGCAGAAAAGCTTGGAGAGGAGAAGACAAAGGAGTTTATCTCAGAAGCAATTTACTTTTTTAGCATTGGAAGCAACGATTACATGGGTGGTTATCTGGGGAACCCAAAAATGCAAGAAAGCTACAATCCTGAACAGTTTATTGGAATGGTCATTGGAAACTTGACACAAGCAGTCCAAGTACGTCTAATCACCTGCAAAATTAAACTAACTAGTTAGCTTTTCTTCGTAAACAAGGTTATGACAAGTTGTTAATTGTATGTGTACAGATTCTATATGCGAAAGGGGCTAGAAAGTTTGGTTTCCTTAGTTTGTCTCCTTTGGGTTGCTTGCCAGCTCTTAGAGCACTGAACCCTGAAGCTAGCAATGGTGGTTGTTTTGAAGCAGCTTCTGCTCTTGCTCTAGCACATAATAATGCTTTCATTAGTGTTCTCAAAAGCCTTGATCACATCCTTGAAGGGTTTAAGTACTGTCATTCTGATTTCTATGATTGGCTTCAAGATAGAATAAACAACCCTGCAAATTATGGTATGTATTGCAAATTTGCAATCCATTAATTTCCCTGAAACAATATAGACACTCCACTGACACACCTCATTTTTCACTCTGAAATCTGAATGTATGTTGGGTGTTTTCAGTGTACAGATGTGCCCGAATCATTAGTCTTAGTTTCTCTACTGCCACTATATATCAATCACAATGTGTGACCATTTGAACTTTTATTTTCATTGAAGGTTTTAAGGATGGAGTTAATGCTTGCTGTGGAAGTGGTCCATATGGGGGCACCTTCACTTGTGGGGGCACCAAGAAAGTTAAAGAGTATGAGTTATGTGACAATATTGGAGAGTATGTATGGTGGGATTCTTTCCACCCAACAGAGAAGATCCATGAGCAATTTGCCAAGGCCTTATGGAATGGACCACCTTCATTAGTAGGACCATACAATTTTCAAAATCTCTTCAACAATGAGATCAAGCTCACTATTGCTGATGTGGTTGATAACCCAGAAATTATTGAGGAAGGCCCATTTCACTACTGAGTTTGGGTACAAAAATAGCTAAAATAACACTGGTTATTTGGTTGGATGACATGTCCAAGTTCAAAATATGAGCAAAGTCTATAGCATGATATGTTTTCTTCTTCATGATATCTCTGGCCAGGCAATCAAAGGTTGAAATTATGGCTTAAGTGTAGACATCCCACAAATATTATTACTGTGCAGAACTGCAGATAGTGTCAATTACAGCTGAACATGTGATGGACTAAATTACAAAGATCCAATGCTTGTATCCTGAAGTCATTAAACAGTTAGCTCAGGGTGTCAACTCCCAAGTCTAAGACTTCACCTTGGTTTATGATTTCACTATAATGTACACTTGTTTTAGGAAATAAGAGAACCTTGTAATGTGTAAGAGTGAGGTGGCATGCTCCCAAATTGATTTCATTCTGATAAGTAAATTAAATAGAAAACTTTGCATGACCACCCTACACAGGATTTTGGTTTTGGATGTGCGCATAACAAAAAAAGTCAATAAAGATACTTCCTCCTCCTTTTTATAAAAGTTAAATTGAGATGTATCATGATCTTTTTTATAGGAATTGACTTAAAATTTGTAGTCCATTAATTATTTTTTGACAAACTTACAATTATTTAATTGAGTTTTCTCTCTATTTTCACTATATAATGCATTAATGATCAATATAAATTTTAAAAAGTAGGTTGGGGTAATTTTGGAAAGTTGATGTAAATTGAGAACAAATTAAATGTTAACTACCACTTTAACTACTTTTCTTAAGGAGTGTGCAATAGTTGTTTGGCTTTATAAAAAGGAACGAAGGGAGTAGTAAAGTTAACATTCTTACGAATGAATGTGAGTCGCTAAAAGGTGAAAAGAAAGGCTCTTTGAGAGTAATTTAAAAGAGTTAGTTCTAAGAGACCTAAGAAAATGTTAATGATAGGTGGAACAACAATGGATTAGTAAAGTAGCCAAAAAGTCACAGGAGAATCTAGCGGCTCTAGACCAAAGGTTAAAGGTTCTTGGTGGTGAGAGGAAAGTGTACAACAAAATATTACGTTTAAAAGGGAGTTAAACATGATCCTTGTGCAAAAATGAGTAAAATTGGAATAGAAAGAATCTAACAAGGTGGTAAGCGAAGTTAGATTAAAAGCATTTGATAGTTTATACTAGTCCTTAGACCCAAAAGTAGGGGAACAAAGTATCTATAGATTTTATAAAAGTAGGGAAAGAAAAACAAGTGAACCTAGTGAGAAGCATTAAGGATGATAAGGGAAAAACCCAAAAGTAGGGGAACAAAGTATCTATAGATTTTATAAAAGTAGGGAAAGAAAAACAAGTGAACCTAGTGAGAAGCATTAAGGATGATAAGGGAAAAGTGCTGGTATGGAACTGGATATCTTGTAAAGAGGATTTTTTTTAATGAAAGGATGAATTTTTTCGAATTGTAATAAGCTTAACGCTAAGGAAGGGGGTCAAAGTCTCTCCTATTATTGAAGAATTATAGAAGTTAAGGTAAAAGAAGCATTGTAGAGCAGATGATGACTAATGGTAAGGTAGTTGAATCGGATAATATACATATTGATGTTTGGATGTGTTAGGAGATGTAAATTTTTTTATTTAATATGATTATGAGGTCCGAGAGTCTGTCGTAACAATACTTTAATTTCTATCTCTTTACAAATAAATGTGATGTGAAATTGTGTGAATTGTAGATGGATTAAACTCACAAGTCACATTTCGAAACTATGAAGTGAAGATTAAACTCATGAGTCACACTTCGAAACTCAATCAGAGGTGGTGGTGAAGATCGAAGGGTTGGTTGCTTCCATGGTTTTCTCTTAGAGTTCTCATAGTGCTGATTCATGGTGGTGGTGGTGTTTTAAGAAGAAGAAATGAAGAGAGCGGTGAGAGAGAAGAGGAAGAGAGAGACATGCCAAGGAAAAAAAAATTAAATTAATATTTGTAGTTTTAATAATTAATAATTTAATTTAGAATTGAAATAAAATAAATGAAAAAAATTCACGTGTTTCATTAATTGACGTGGCAGTGTCACATGAGCAAAACGGAGCTTTAACCACGCCGGCGGCAGGGACTAAAACCAACAATTTATTATAATCTAAGGACTAAAGTTCACTTTTACGCCGACGAGAGACGAAAACTGAATCTCACACATAATTTAGAAAAAAAACATATTTAACCTTTTTTGAAACATAAGTTGTGACTTTGATAGTTCTTGTTTGGATCTAAGGACTGAGAAACAAAAAATAAAATTATATAATCAAATAAAAATCGAAAAAATATATAAATAAATATAAGTAAAATAAACAAAAATTAAATCAATAATTAGGTGTTGGTTGTTGTTCTTCCCGTTCGTTCCCGTGCTTCGCTACTTTTTCTTCTCGAACCACCCAAATCTCTTCTTCTTCTTCTTCTCGATCTTGTGCTTTGTTCGCGTCTCAATACGCTGCGTTTCAAGCTCCCATTTTGAAAACACACGCTGATTCTTTTCTCTGTACATTCTTCTTCATCCCCATACAAACTCGCGATTCGCAATTTGAAGATCTGTGCTGTGCCGAGCTTCACGGCGAGCTTGAGTGGTGATCAGAAGGTGAAATTCTCAGGCGGCCGTGGACGGCGGTGACGATAGTTGATGGAGGAGCTGGAACGGGGAAGAGAGGCCGAGGTCGATAACTGTGATCGGATTTTGGGGGGAAGGAGAAGAGAATGCTGTATCTGAAGCAACCTAGGATTTCTCAGAGCATGGAGTTGGTTGATTTGATTGTGTGCGTTTCTGTGCGTAGTTGTTGCTGTGGCTCCTCCACCTTGTGCTAGGGGTGGTGATCGTGCGAAGGGAAGTTTAGGTGGCCGCTCTTTGCATGCAATTTTGATGGTTTCCCTCTGAGCCTGAGGCTCGGGGGATCTGAATAACTGGTAGGAGTTGTCATGGCGTCGTCAGAGAATGAGCTTTCTTCTCCTCCTCCTGCTTCTGCACCTGCATGTATGCACAAGTTTAGGCTCTATGAGACTCTATCGGTATGCTATGCACTTTTCTTCTTCTTCTTCTTCTTCTTCTTCTTCTTCTTCTTCTTTCCAGTGTTTGGTGATTTCTATTATAGTTCGCTCTTTACTATGATTCTACTGAGATCTCTTTGATTCTGTCGTCATTGATTATTCTTGTGATCGACGCTGTGTTTTATTTTTTTTTGAATTTTAATAATACATTCCTTTCGGTTTCATTTGGATATATTGGCTGGCTTGTTCTGTGTTGAAGAAAAACGTGTCAGTATTTCTCTGTCCTCTTGCTTCTAATTGAAATGAGGGGCTATGACTGAAAGTGAGATTAACGCGCTTATTTCTTGTTCGTGTTCATATGCGGTGATGAAATGCACGTTCGAGGATATTAAGTACTCCAGTGAATTGATTATCGTACTTTCATACCACTCCTCATATCAGTGGTATTTTGAAATTGCCATGTTTAATGTTTCTTACTGACACATGAAGCTAGCACTAGGTAGTCATGCAAAACATTGGATTTCTTTTGTGACAGGCCTCAATGTATTTTTATTTTTTTTAATGTTTTTAGGTTCACTATTTTACAGGATGAGAATTAGTTGACAGAGTAGACAGAAGTAAATAAATTCGTAAACTAATTCCATAGTCTGATTTAGCTCTACTTCTTTCCCGAATTTGATGCTTTTATATGTACCTTTCACTTCCAAAGTGAATCTAAATGTAACTTTCATTCCCTGGCAATCTGAGCATCTATGCAAATACTTCCTATTTCTATTTGACCTTAAAATGGGATTTGCCTTAAATTTGAAAGGAGTTTTCTTCAGGCCTCTGTTTATGATTTAGATGCTTGCTTTGGAAATTTGGCCCTAGAATTATCATGCCTGTCTAATCCAATGTGTATATTTAACTCTGGATATCCCATTTGAGAAATACTGAATTACATGCTTGGACATGCTGATGAAGTTGCCAAGTTTGTCATTTGTTTTTTTAAAAAATTAACCTTGTGCTTATGTTTTTATGATTATGCCACAGAACTTTTACATGATAGGAAGGGACAAGAACAGAACATACTGGAGAGTGCTAAAGATTGACCGTCTAGATCCATCTGAGCTAAACGTGTGTGAAGATTCCACCACATATACAGAAAGTGAATGTTCTGACCTGTTGAGGCGTATCCATGAGGGGAACAAGTCCACAGGTGGACTGAAATTTGTTACAACTTGTTATGGAATTGTTGGTATGTAGATTCAATGTGTTTTGTCCAGTTAGCTCTTGACAAATTATCAGTCCTTATCTTGACATGTTTTCTGAATTTAGGGTTCATAAAGTTTTTAGGGCCCTACTACATGCTGCTCATCACAAAAAGAAGGCAAATTGGTGCAATCTGTGGTCATACAATATATGCTGTCTCAAAGAGTGAGATGATTCCACTACAAAATTCTTCGGCTCATTCTGACATCACCAATGCTAAAAATGAAAACAGGTCTTTACAATCTTGCACGTATATCGATTTTACGTTTGTACTTCAGGAGAAAAACCGAATGCTAGCTTAGGGGATGCTCATCATATATTTGCATTCATATATACTATTTCTGAGTGCTGACATGTTTCTGCTTTTTTCCTTTTATTATTTAAAGCAGACAGCGGCATCAGATTTATTCTTACTTGCTTCTGCATTTCTGATTATTTTCCACTTTTCCCCTGTCTGTCTAATTTCTAAATTATTTTAACTGTCTTTCAAATCCATGGATCTTTGAAGTTAATATAAAAGTTTGTAGAAATCTTGTGTTGAAATTGCATTGCTTCTATTTGGCGTGATTGAAAAAAATGTTAAGAAGTATAAAGATTTTTCTTTTTATTTATTTATTAGAAAACATCTACAAATTTTTGAGAATCAGGTTTGATTAGATTTGTTCTTGACTTCTTGATGGAAATATGGCATAATATTGAGTTGCTAGGTGATTCTTATAATCTTATTCTTAATGGTTTCTATCATCTTTTTATGTATCAACGATATTTTGGTCTAATGACAAGTCTTTTTGTTCTTAATATTGTCAGACTTTGTATTAATTTTGTAATTAAATATTTATAGATACAAGAAGCTGCTGTGCATGGTCGACCTTACGAAGGACTTCTTTTTCAGCTACTCTTACCATATTATGTGTAGTCTTCAAAGGAACTTGTGTGATAATGAGAGTGGCCATGTCCTTTATAAGACCATGTTTGTCTGGAATGAGTTTTTGACTCGAGGAATTAGGAATCACCTCCAGAATGCTCTTTGGACAGTTGCACTGGTGTATGGATTTTTTAAACAGGTGACTATGAATTACTCTTTTAAGGATATTGTAAGTGAATGAAAATTTCATACTTTCTATATGTTTTCCTCTTCATCTTTGCAATTATTGATTGTCTGCACACACTTCGAGAAACAGAGATATAAGGCTGGTTTTCTAATAAATTTGCAATGGATGGAATTCTTATATATCTTATTCAAGTGACAATTAAAATATGCTCTATTTGTTTGTTATTTGGACAACACTGAATATAATTGCTTTTGAAAATTTTATTTTGGTCTAGATGCTTCATAAGAGAATTAGACAATCTTGTTAAATATTATTTCCTGTTATGTTATGTAATGTCTATCTGGTGGCTCAATTAGGACACACTCACAATATCTGGACGGGAGTTCATACTGACACTCATTTCAAGACGATCACGTCATTATGCTGGCACTAGGTATGTAAACTTGATCACATTTTATTCGCAGACCTATCAAATAATTTTTTCGGGCATTATGATGTTTGCCATTTGCTAATGTAATTATGCGGTGCATATGCTTCAGCTGTTTATATCTGTCTGTATGTAATTTGACTTTGTCTCTTCACAAACTTGGCTGTCTATTAATCTTTTCGGATGATCTATTTTCTGTTGATTATGCATTCCTGGTTCTCCAGTCATTTTTTGTATATTCTAGCTGTTTTGGATTGTCTTCAACTCACTATGCTTTCTAAGTTTTAGTATAATATATCAACATGATCCATAGAATCCTTTTCTTGAATTTTTATTGTAATTTTCTATCTGGAGAAATTTACCTGATTAAGTTTTGAGTTTTGACAAGCAACTGAATATTGGCATGTTCTATTGCATTCTATTTGGTGAGATATGCAGCTTTACTTTCAATTTTGAGTTTTCTTTTCACCAACTTTATCAAATATGCAGCTTTACTTTCAACTTTGAGTTTTCTTTTCACCAAAGACTACTCAAGCTTACAATTTGTAGTAATGATGGATGCAATTTACTGATTCATTTGTATGGATATTGTATTTAGGTATTTGAGACGAGGTGTTAATGAGAAGGGAAAAGTAGCTAATGATGTTGAGACAGAACAAATTGTTTTTGAGGATGTTCCTGAGGGTCTCCCGGTCCAAATAAGCTCTGTGGTCCAGAACCGGGGCTCAATCCCTCTTTTCTGGTCACAGGAAACTTCACGCCTAAATCTTAAGCCAGATATCATATGTATTTCTTCTGATTTCCTGAATATTGTATTACATGCACAGTTATATCTCTCTTATCTTTTCTACATCAGAGCAGTCACCATATGTATGCTTATCTGATCATTTGTTTTTCCCCAGTGTCAAAGAAGGACCAGAATTATCAAGCTACCAGACTTCACTTTGAAAATCTGGTCAAAAGATATGGGAACCCCATAATAATTTTGAATCTGATAAAGGTAATTTGTTTATCTTTTTGAAGGAAATGAACTTCTTTCGCCCCATTTATTAAACATATATAATTTACCCAATATGCATTTTTCTTTCTTGTCCAAAATGTTATTTATTAGTAGTTTGTTAATTTGCTTCTTTCTTTAGTGGTAAACTTTTTAAGTTATTGATATTGCAATTTTATTTTCCAACAGACTCATGAGAGGAAGCCTCGCGAGTCCATACTTCGTACAGAGTTTGGTAATGCTATTGATTTCATCAACAAAGATTTACCAGAGGAGAATAGGCTTAGGTTCCTTCACTGGGATCTGCACAAACATTTTCAGAGGTTAGTTCTTTTGTAGTTTTGTTATATAATTGCTCTTAGTAATTATATTATGAAATTCTTAGCGTGCTCTGAATAAGCTGATTTAAATTTATGTTTTTTTTTTCTCCTTTTCTACTCCCAGCAAATCCGCAAATGTTTTGCTACTTCTGGGCAAAGTGGCTGCGTATGCCTTGACACTGACCGGTTTTTTCTACTGCCAAGTGACACCAACTTTTAGACCAGAAGACTGTATAAAATGGCCATCTACTGAGTAAGTTTTTCATTTTCTTTCAACGGCTTTCACCATTTCTTTGATACATTATGTAACTTGTGAATTATGATGTTTTGAGAATGATAGGATGATAATGATATAAAATTTGCTATTGAGTAACAAAGAACAAATGTTAATAAGAAAGTATTAATGCATGTCCTGTAAAAAAAAGGCATTAATGCTTGATGAAGATGTAGAATGCCTTACGTTCATCCACTGACACCTTTTGCTTACTTTTGTTAAGTTTTGCGTATGGCAATGCTGATGAGGAAAGCTTTCAACCTACAAGACATGTTAGTGTTGACAAAGAGGATGCTAATAATTTAGGGAGGAAACCTAGTGGAGAAAACAATATTGTTAATGGAAACCATCCTCTCAAGCAGCCTATGTTCCAGAAGGGGGTTCTCAGGACCAATTGCATAGACTGCATAGATCGCACAAATGTTGCACAATATGCATATGGGTTGGCTGCACTTGGTCACCAGCTTCATGCTCTGGGAATTATTGATCACCCAAAAATTGACCTTGATGATCCTCTCGGTGATGATTTGATGAGATTTTATGAGCAGATGGGTGACATACTTGCACACCAGTATGGTGGTTCTGCTGCACACAACAAGGTGATTAATTGTGATATTCTTTGCAATTGCTTCAGTCAGCAATTTTAATTAGCTTGGGAACTGGCATTTTTTATCATTTTCTTTGTTGATTTCCCATAAGTCTTTCAAATAAAACTTGTATATTTGTAAGAATTTTGTAACAAATAAATCATCAATTTAAAAATTTTTAGTAGGAAAAAAAAGAAATATATAAAAAGGAACCTCTTCCTTTGAAAATTATTTTGGTGTAACTACAGTTAATATCTGTTTCAATGTCTAATTGTGTTTTCTGAGTTGGACGGTATACTTCGGCATTGTTAGCTTTCTTATTGGTACTGTCTGTGAGAATGGACTTCTCTCTCATATTACATACATGGATCACTTTTGAGAACATCGACAAATTTTAGTTGTGACTCCTACTAATGACTATTATGATATATGAAAAACCCATGACCACAATTATTAAATTTGCTTTCATGAGAATAGGATTTCCCATTGATAGACCGGTCAATCTTTTGAATTTTCTTTATTTCTTGGATATTATATTCTACTTCATCCTTAAAAAGTTAAATGCGTGGAGGCAGTCACAGGGTTTCATGTTGAATCTTGAAAAATGTTAATTGTTTTCTACATTTTTGTATCACAAGTTTTGTTTAAACGTTTTACGATAGTCCTTTTCTTTAACTTCTGTTGCTACATGCCATGTAGATATTCTCTGAGAGGAGGGGACAATGGAGAGCTGCAACACAGTCTCAGGAATTTTTCAGGACTCTTCGACGCTATTACAGCAATGCATACATGGATGCTGAGAAACAAAATGCTATTAACGTGTATGTGTTGTGGTCATGCATTTCTTAGTTTATTATTATGACAGAGTTATATTATTGCCAGTGATTGCATTTATAGTAGGTCCGTGAACAGCAAAGTGAAACCATAAAAAGTATCAAAACACTTCATCCAAACTCCAAGGACAGCATCGGGCAGCATAGCTTACCCCTCTTTACTCCTGTCAAAACCTCAAAAGCTAATTAAAGAAATGTTGAACCTTGACAACGTTAAAACCTTATAGCGGGGCAATGATGTAGAGAAGAAAAATGACAGAGGTGAGGAGAAGTCTCTGCATGGGTTGTCCATCAATGTATCTCTGATAAATGACCATTGACTGAAGTGAATTGTCGAGGTTAATGCGTTGGCATCCCATTTAGAGGGAGATGTAAATAATAGGATTGAAGCAGGGTGGACGAAATGAAGTAATGCTTCAGCTTTAATTTGTGATAGTAAAGCACCAACCAGTCTCAAGGGGAAATTTACTGAATAGCTATCAGGCTTGCTATATTGTATGTGACTGATCTAATTGATAAAAAGCCAAAAAAAATAAAATTAAGTGTAATGTTGTAGTGATAAGAATATTCTGATGGATGAGTGGAAACACAAACCAAGATAGGGTTGAGAATGAAAGCACTAGGATAAGCTGGGATAGCATCTATTTTGGAAAATATGATAAATACTTTGGGCATGTATTGAGAATAGCTGTAGAAGCTGGACTAAGGAGGGGTAGATCAAATAAAGGATTGTCCACTAGTTAGTCGTAAAGGTAGACCAGGTAAGATAATAGGTAAAACCATATTACAAGAGATGAAAGAGAGAAAGAGAGAGAGAAGAGAGAGAGAGAGAGAGAGAGAGAGAACTGATTCTGTTAATTGATATTTTCAACCCAATAGTACAAGAGATGAAGACACCTTATATAGAAGGTGAAGCTTCCTGAAACTGCCATACTAACTGGACTAACTACTCTAACAGCAGCCTAATAACCTGACAGCTGTAGCCGATGACAGCTCAGCAAACAGTAACTAACTCAACAATACAAATATCAAACACAACTATATACACAGTAACAGTATATACTCTGTTATCTCTAATAAACCATTAAGAATGATTTAAATTTTAAATGACCAGTCAGACAATTTATGGCACGACATTATGGCGTTGTTTGATCCATAAAGCTGACCCTTCCTAGCTAAGTTGTCAAGGGAGCCCGGGTTCCCATCCCATCCCAGCCATACCCTGGGATGAATTTTCCCCATGCCAGCCCAGTTCACCATCTCGGCCGTCCTGGCTGGGGTTCTGGGAAAAATCCCGACCATGCCGGCCGGATAGCATTTTTCCAAAAATTCTTCCCAAATGTAAACACTGGCCGCAACAAGCTGGGAACTGGGATTGACAACATAGCTTCCTAGTGGAAAAGGCTAATATTATTGTTCTATATAAATTTACTAAATTTATTTTATCTCATACTATTCTTAACCTGTTTTTCATTTGATT
Organism: Acmispon strigosus; assembly: GCA_030819835.1. Lineage (NCBI taxonomy): Eukaryota > Viridiplantae > Streptophyta > Magnoliopsida > Fabales > Fabaceae > Acmispon > Acmispon strigosus. The sequence goes on from JAUAMA010000001.1 coordinate 89,468,727, forward strand.
TTTGACATTATCCAGTTTCAAATTTATATTTTCTTTTCAGCTTTGTGGTAGTCATAATTTTATTCATGTGCCATTGTTATATATCTATCTTCTTTTTGCAAAGATAGTTTTCATGTTGGTGTTATCTAGTTTTTTAACTAATCATAAGACAGACTTTCTATTTTCTTGGCACAGATTCCTGGGGAATTTTCAGCCACAACAGGGTAAGCCTGCTCCATGGGAGTTGGATTCAGATCAACATTATGATGTAGGGGGGCATGGAGATGATGATGCAAGGTATTTGAATTTAGTTTATGTGCAATAGAATACCTTTTTTATCCTATTAAGATTTTTTCTTGCTTTGAGACTTGGGAGTTCTGTTTGGGTTTGTCCATCTGTAACTTCCAGTCCGCCTTCCCTTCTATACATTACAGGATCTGTGCACCATAGACATCTAAAATCGATGCAATGTAGGATAAATAGGCTGATGTAGTTAAATTGTTGCACTTGAGATATTGGGACAGAAAAGAAGGAAAAGAGATCAGTTACACAGCCCATTGAGGGCTGGTATTCTGCTTAACACCCAGGGCAATGTTATTGCATGTAAGAGATCAGGCATGAGATCTGTGAATCCATCGTATACAAGCCTCTCCACTGTTAGATTTGAATTTAAGCCAAGTGATATTTAAGGACTTATCATAAATGTTGACTTGCTGTGCAATTTCACTTGTGCAAATCTGTATGCTAATGAAGTCTCATACTTCTTAGCTGTCTTATAATAGTCATCAAGGAGCAGCTAGAATTTATCATGAAGATTCCAAACCTGTGGTGATTTTTGGGGATAGCTTTTGAATTCCATTTGAGTCCAAGATGGAGGGTTGGAGTCTTTTGATTTGAAAGTTTAAGCGTTCAAACCTTGCACATGATGTTGCTGAATGTTAGCAGTATAATGACATGGTCTTCTGTTTCCTATTAAATGAAAGATAGCATAAGTTTTATTATTGATGTTAAAAAATCGTTATGGGCTTGCTGTGCATATCATTCATTAAAATGTGAAGCATATACATTGGAAATTCCTGTTGATGCAGCTTATGTGGTAACTCTGAAGTATGGCTTTTTAGGTCCATTGTCAAAAGGTGTTTCTCAGATGGAAACATTCTTCATGAGTCAGCTCAAAATCCCAAGCTGGAAAAATTCTCAAAGCTTGGATTGGTTGACCAATCTGAAGAAGGAAGCCAGGTTTTTTGTGAGTCATCACCTGAAATATCAACTTCTGAGAATGACATGTCATTTTCAAGGTCTGTACTCTGTATTTTTGTGAATGTAAATATGTAATCAAGTTCATGTTTGTAGAATGAGATAACATGGCACACACAACACAAGTATTCCAATGGGTTGTCCCATAAGGTGAAGTCCCGGGTTCAAATATCCACTAGCCGTTACCCCTTCTAGATTATAAGCAACATTTTGGTGTTTTTACTATTTCCTTTGCCAAACTTTGAAAACACGAAACAAAATACAAAGGTGATGTAATTATAAATGGGAACATATTTACTGAAACATTAAATTAGAAAATAAACCAAACACCACTCGTGTGTTTCCTGGTTGTATATTGGCATATTCAGTTATTTTCAGCTTCAATATGTCTATCTAGTCCACATGTGAATGATCATTATTTCTCTTGGTTTTTACAGGTACACTCCCTCAAATCCTCGGACACAGCTTTTGGGAGACATGCAAAGAGAGCACTGCGTTGAAACTAGTCATATTTTCTATTCTGGGCATGCAGGATCATCCAGCTGCTCCAACTTTGTTGACATAGACTGTCTATCCTCTTCAGGAAATTCATGTGAAGAAGAGTCCTTTGGGAGGTAACGCAATATTCTGTTCCTGGTGAAGCAATTGTAGTGCTTAGAAAGATTCTTTAGTTCCAAGATTATTTTATAGGAAGTGTTACCCGAGTAACAAGACAGGGTAGGGATGGAAAAATGAGGAATATAGTTAAGAATTGCAAATTTGGGGTGTGAATATCCATGTCTAGGGTCAATGATGTGCTTATAACAGCACATCTCCGATGTCCACATTCATTCACCCCCAAATGTGGCTTTACTTCTGATCCTTCATCCTTGAAATAAATCCTAGACAAATTTTTGAAAGTCTTATTTATACTGAACGCAGGTCATCGATTACAAACTCTTCTGTTGCTGGGTTTTCTTCAGAAAATGTTGTTAATGGAGTTATTACAGGAGGGGATACAACTCCCTCCACTAGTGATTTGGACTCCAACATTAAGGTACCACCTCAGCTGACATTGTTATAAAGCATAGACGTATGGTTTGGTGCTGTGTTCATTTGTCAGACTTGTGTATGACATGGACTCTCACGTATGCAAATTAAAGTTTTTGGTACACATGGGATTTGGATTCCTTGCAGTAAATTCATGCTGTCAAGGATTTGAAGCTGTCCGATCTTTGACCAATCTGCTCAGATTCTGAGTTTATACAATTTTACTCAGTCTGAGCTGTCCGAATTTGATCGAGTGATTCCAAATTCTTGATTGCGTGAACTTGGGATTTTCCTGACCGCAGGGAATCCAAACTCCTTACACATTGCTACCATGACAAGTTTACACATGTGTTTTGACTTTGTAAACACCTTGGTCATTGTGTCATATTTCAGTTTCACTGACTGATTTATATAATATTCTCAGGGAAGCCATAATGCAGGGTCCAAAATTCTAGAGGAATTTCCTGATACTTTTGTACACTGGGTGACTAATGGACAGACACTTTGGAATTGAATATTCACAATTGATCCTCTACGTTGATACATAATGTAAAATTATTTAATTGACTTGGCTTGTCCAGAAGATGCTTGACTAGAGAGAGCTCATTATACAAGAAAGAAACAGGCTTCCAAGCAAGCGTCTCTATGGTGCTGATCCAAGAAAAAATCGTAGGTTTTCATGGTATCAACTCGCAGCATTAATTCTGTCATTGAAAATATTGTTCGAAGGTATAGTAAGAAATAGTAAATAGCAAGAGGTTGTAACATTTTTTCTTCAGTTTAATTTCATCAGTTCATGATCACTGTAGGTGCATTTCTTGTAAATATTGTTAGCCTGTTTTCTGAGCTCCACTTTTAGAATTGCAAATGATTGATTCTTTTAAATAATGTTGTTTCTTTAATGTGTAACTCTGGCCTACTAACACTTCTATCAGGGCCTACTTACACCGGTGATTTAATTTTTTCTTGTATTGGAGTAATAACGATCAGGAACAATACATTACTTGGAACTGCAAAAATAAAATTCCCTTCCATTTTCAATTTTTGAGGTGCTTTCTTGTTGCTTCTTATCAACCCTGAATAATTAGTGATTTTGGATTATGCATTCCCTAATTTTGACAAATGTAAAATAAAGTAAGTAAGCGGTAAAAAATTATTTTTTGGTCAAAATAAATAATGGAATTTTAATTGATCAGCATTTAAGTAAGCACATAAATGATAATAAACCTCACATGTACACATAGTTAGATATGCTCTGCAAAACAAGATTCCAGCAATAATAAAGAAAGAAAACGAAGATGCTGAAAGCGGTTTTCAGCCGACAGAAGCAGTCGCATCAGGGGTTCAAGGAGTACTACTCGGAGTGGTTCAGCGCCCTGAAGAACAACCTCCTCCCACTCCTCCGCCGCTCCATCTCCGGCGACTCCCCCACCATTCTCTCCACCCACGTGGAGATACTCCACCAGCACTTCCAATCGTACTACCATGCCCTCGACGCCGCCATCACCTCCGACCCCACCCAACTCCTCTCCCAACCCTGGCGCCACTCCCTCGAAATCCCCCTCCTCTGGCTCGGCGATCTCCACCCCTCCCTCTTCACCCACCTCGCGCGCTCCTTTCTCCACCAACAACAAGATCTAGAAGATGAAGACGAAGATGACGATAACTCCCTCGCTGATCAAAACGACGGCGTTTCGCCCTCCTCCCTCAACCTCCACCTCCACCGCCCCTGGCAGGTGGACCTGGCGTGGCGCAACCCTTCCGAGTCCCTCCTCCTCCGCATGGACGAGATCGAGTGCGGCCTGAAGGTCATCGTCCCCACCCTCGCCGGCCGCCTCGCGCGCGCCGAGGCTTCTTTCGTGGACCGCGTCGTCGGCGACTGGTTCCGGTGCAGGGAGAGCAAGGGCGCTGCTAAAGCGGCCATGGGTGGTGACGTGAGGGCCCACATGGAGGAGGTGGTGAGCGTGTTCCTCTGCGCCAACCGCGTCCGGCGGAGCGTTCTGGTGGACATCATCAGCGCCGCGACGGTGTACCAGGCGGCGTTGTTTCTTGAAGGGCTGGCCCAGTTCCTTATTGGGTTCAAGGATCAAGACTTGCTCACTGTGGTCCAACACTAGAATTTTTTTGTGCAAAGCCCAACAACCCTAGCTAGTTGAGACAAAAAAATGTAGTTATTTTGTTTTGCTTTTGGCATATACGATTACTACATGTGTCATGATACCTGAGTGTTCTGATCACAATGGAGATATCACTTTTAGGGACTAGTTCCCATCCATTGATTGATCAAATATTTCTGCTAACAATCACAGCATTGATGAATAAAGCATGAGCTTATGAATAATCTTTGTTTCAGTTTTATTCATTTATATTTTCTATATGGAATAAGAGTAGTATATCTTAGAGGGAAAATATATTGAACACTTCATTTTATTGGGATTATGGTATGAGCATTTGATATTGAAGATACTCAGAAGAGAAACTCACAAAAGAGATTGAATTAAAGTTTTCCCTGTCAAATATTTAATACAATTGCATTTATGATGAGTTGAACCCGAGAAATTCACAAGGACTCGATTACGAGAGAGATATACTTATGCTAGAGTAAGCTTATTCCAGTTAATTTATGCAGTTGGTTTTGAACAACTTGCTCTTGAATAGATAATAGATGACTGGATTCTCTACCTATCTGACTGTTGGACATTTTAGCTTTCTCTGATTTCCTTTTAACTTTCCAAATTGCAAATGATTGGGCATAGAAAACGAAAAATAAAATTCACCGAAGTCAAATATTCGTTTTCGACAAATGACAACGATTCACGTCTTAATTGTTCCAAGCCAAGCTAACCAATTATTGGCTTTTGGAATGGAGGCTATATAGATGAGAGGATGAGATGATATACCAATTAGTCAGAATCTCTGAAGAATAAAGGCCTCTCCAAGTGAGAGTTATCCAACATACCAAACAACACTTGCTTAGCTGGCCTTGCAGTGCATGTATTTGACCTATAATTAGCTTGAATTCAAAATCTCATAACATCATCAGAAGGCTTTTAATATTGTTAAGAAGTATTGATTAAAGATATACCACTAAACGCATAAATCAACTCACACAATTATTTTAGTTTAAGTAGAAGTCTTGGGTTTGAGTCTCTGTAAGGAGAGCTCAATTAAGTACACTAAAAAAAATAGCTACGCTAGTTAGTTTATTGAATACCGCACCATGCAAATCCTTTTAGAAAATAGTACAAAACAGAATGAAATGGCAGAACAATGTACGAAGTGCTTGAAAGAATAACACATGAGTCTGTGCGTGCATTTTAAGCAAGAGAAATTAAGAAATACTAAATGATAACTTATGTGAACTGAAATTCTCAACCAGCATATTGATTCTGAGAGTTAATTAGCGAACACGTGGGGTCAACCCACCAAAAAACATGATAATTTTTTTCCTAATGAAAATCAGTTGGTTAAGGGGATGGGTTTTGTAGGGACAGAGACCTCCATTAACGGCTTTTAATTTGCTGGTTGTGCAAATTAAAATGACTTTTCCTGCCCTCAAAGTGTCGCAGAACAAGTTATAGCACAACTAATAGATAATTGGTTTTTTAAGAATTTAGTTCAAAGTCCGATAAACATTTGACAAACTTACCCACTTAACGTGATCTCAAAATCTTTAAAAATTAGTCTCATGCCTTTCAGTTGTGAAATAGAAAAAAAAAAATGTTGCATAATGTACTCATTGGCGTCGCATTATCATTGTTTCCTTTCTCAATTACGAGTTTAATTTGAATTTGGATGGCTTAACTCTAAAGTCTCAACCTAATCCTAACTCATTACCGCATGCTTCTTGAACTTTTAACATAAGTCGAGTGGCTAGTTTGCGATTCTACCTTTAGATAATACGAACCTTGCTTCAAATCCTTTTAAAAAATATCTAAGTGCCAAACTTAATTCTGCACATCAATTTAGGCACTAATTTGTGTTAAATTTGTGAAGTGTATCTCATTCCACCCCACTCTGAGCACATTTCTAATACTCAGTTTTTAAGTCTTATATTGTCTTATATACAATGAAAATGTTTTTAACTATGGCTTTTTGATGTAGAAAAAGACTCAAGATCCAAGCTCAAGAGGAAAGGATTGGAGGAAAGAGCGGTGGCTATTCTCTTAACAATAATTTGGTATATTCCGTTGCAGATAGATATGGTGGCACAACACACAATTGTGTCTAGCTGAAATTATTTTAACACAAATAAATTTATAAAAAATTCAATTGTAAATGTTCAATTTATATACCAAAAAATTAAGAGTTTTGATACATTTACACTCTTATTCACTTTCATCTTCATCAACCATTGGTTGACGTAGTGGTTTAGCACTTCGTCTCTTAATCGCAACTCTTGTAAATGGAAAAACTCTTGGTCAGCCCTCTACCGCTTGGTACGTTTACCGTGAGCCAAAAGATTAACCTCACGCATGGCTACTAGCAGTGGAATACTTTGACAAAAAAAAAAAATGAAATCCTTATGAGCCTAGAGAGGCCAATTTAAAAAAATTTGCACATTTTTCTATTTTTATAATGGCCCCCTCAACTTGAAAGTTCGCCTCCGCCACTGGGAAAGAGGATGCTCGCTTAGTGAGAATGAGGCAAAGATAAGTTGAGGAATTGAAGGCCATGTCATGCTTAGCGAGTGTTCTTCTTGAATCAAAGATTGGCGGTGCCTCTTTAATTTTGTTGGTGGTACACAACTTTTGAAGGTTGTTCCGTCACAATGGTGATGCGATACCATGACGGGGGAGATAAATGCAAAGACAATGCGACACTCGAGTGAATAAGAGAGTAAAGAGAGAAAATCCCAAGTTATAGAAGAATTATGAGTTAACAAAATGAGTTATGCTTACATAAGTGAACAACCGATCATGTACTTAACCTGGTGATCTTTATATTTGTGACCTCGCGTCTTTAGAACGTCTTGGTGAAGGACTTATGTGATGATGGTTATCTTTATATAACCTTGTGTTACCTTGTTTCAGTTATCTTGGTCAACCATCATGGTGCTCAATTGATTGTGAGACCTTTGAGCCGACTAAAATGCTACTGGTCCTTATGGCTATTTGGACCGGCTGGAACAAGAGCCCACAGCTTGCCATGTAATGCGATTCCATGTTAAGTTATGAGAGTTAGTTAAGTGTTAATTGTAAATGCAATAATCAAAGGAAAGCGCAATTGTCTGGAAATAATGCAAGTGATCTGAAATGGTTTTAAGATAAGCATTCCTTTTTGCTCAACTGCAATCAACTAGCCTTCTAACCGGAAAATAACCTATGAGGTCCATTTGATTCTGCTTGGCCAATCTTCAGTTGAAACGTCGTGATCAATGAATAACCACACTCTTGGAGTTATGACTCCAATCATGAGTGTATGTATTAAAGTTGCACCTCAAATATAACTGCTTTTCCAAATTTTATGCTTTGTTCTTGGTTTAACAACTGTACAAGCATTACTCATTTTCTAAAGATATCACGGGTTCTCCAGTTTGCCAATTTTACTTGCAATCAAACCCTCATTGAAGCTTTGGAAAGGTGTGCTTGTATTTATATTGTTGATTTTGATATCCGGTTTGGAGTGCAATGGCTTCATGAAAGAAGAAAACAACATCACTTCGATTTTAACAGGCATGCCTAAAGAAGAAGAGATGGAGCAGGGAAGGGTGGTGTTGGGTGGGAATGGAGGGGACAAAGGTGAGGAGGGAGGTGAAAGGAGGAGTTGTGGTGGTGTGGGAGGATAGTGGAAAGTGCGAGAGGGAGATAGGAGAAAGAGAGGGGTGGGAGAAGGGTGGTGGTGGTGTGGGAGGGAAATGGGGAAAAGGGTAAGGGAAAAGGAAAGGGGGTAAAGGGAGAGGGAGGTGTTCATTGACAAGTGGATGGTGGAAAGTGCGAGGGAGAGATAGGAGAAATACAGTGTTCATAGAGACCAAATTGACAATCACATGGATCAAGTTAACGTCCAAGTGGCACTTCTAAACACATCAGCCTCTCTGTTAACATGAGTTGATGTTTGGGGGCACCAGACTAATGTGATCGATGATTTGCAACATTAGGGAGTACGAGAGGTATTTTCTAATTCGAGTGACTAGTTTAACCTTTTCGCTCATACTTTCAGAGACAAACATGATCATTGTTAGTCTGAAAAATCAACAAGTCTAATTCCAGTGACAGCTTGACCGACGCTTACGGTTTCAGGGGCAAACTTATTTATTGTTAGCCATAAAATTTACCAAGTCTAATGATTTGGTCAAAGGACTACAAAAGGTCGAAGTGTCTAAAAATCAAGCAGAGAAGTTGAGATCTAAGGCTCTATGGTTTGAAGTTATGTCTTCTACCTTGAAAAATTCAAAGTGTAAATACTTCGACATGAAGATCGAGTTCAATCAATGGATTGTCTTTATGTAGAAAGGAATAGAGATGGCTTCGAGGCCTTACTTTGAGTTTTGAGGTCTTACTTTAAGCATTGAGGCCTTACTTTAAGTTATTGAAGAATTTTTCTTTGAGTCTAGGCTCAAGTTGAAAATGATACATATTGTTCGACTAATAATTTTTATAAGAAGTCATTAGTTTGACTAAGCTGAGCCTTTGAACCATTGAGATTATTCGACACCACCTTTCACAGTTTGGCATGTGAGGTTGAAATTCATATGAATGACTTAGTTAAAAGGTTTAAGTTATACAGATTAGTAGGATCATTTATTTTTTTAAAAAGGGTCGAAGATTTAAGATTCCAATTGCATCTGAAGCGAGAATGAGAGAGAAGTGTCTTAGCCACATGCAAGAAAAGAAGCCAAGTCAAAAGATGCGTGAGAGTTTCAAGAAATGTTAGAAACGTGTCGAAGACGCATGTAGTGATGTAGTTAAATAATGGCTTAATAGCAGTTTTAGTCCCTCACTTATTATGAAGTTGCACTTTTGGTCCCTCACGAAAAATATTAGTCATTTTCGTCCGTTACTTTGACAAACGTTAACAGTTTTGGTCCCTCGTCACTATTCCGTAAAAAATCTAACATTTTACTGTGTTTTCCTAGGGACGAAAATAGTGATAAGGGACCAAAACTGCTGTCATTTGTCAAAGCAAGAGACGAAAATTGTTATTGTTTGTTAAAATAAGGGATGAAAATTGCTAATTTTTTTAACTGAATAGTGATGAGAGAACAAAACTGCTGTTGTTTGTCAAAGTAAGGGACGAACATGGCTAATATTTTTCACGATGGACCAAAAGTGCAACTTCATAATAAGTGAGGAACCAAAATTGCTATTACACGTTAAATATTCAGGTAAAGGTAGTTAATACTTAACCTATAAATATGACTTATGTATTTATAATCTTGGTTCATGCTCGAAAATTTTATCTCTAAAACGTATATATCCAGATAAAGTGACAAACAACAATGTAAGTGGAGAGGCACAATAATAATGTGGACAAACAGTTCCAGATAGAAGAGATGATGAGAGGAAAGTATAGCAGACAAAATTATGTGTTTGGGTCGAATTCTAAATTAAATTTGATTGTCGTAAACAATTGATTTCACCGGCTTGGCTTATCCATTCCAAACCACAGACCACACCACCCACTCTCTTCCGTGGGCCCTTCTTGGTCACCCAAAGCTATCATAGTGAACAAAAAGTTTTGGTAATTCATCTTTTTATCTTATATTTTTTTATAAAATTTAATCATCTAAAAATTTACTTTTTTTATTTAATGTCTAGTGGAAATAGATATAATTTTTTTACATGATTTAAATTAAAAGATCCATTCAGTGGCCAGAGTCCTAATAAACAGTAACTTTATTTATTTCATCTAAATCAAATCAAAATATTGTTTTATTACTAGCAAGTATGTGTGCACTTTCAGTTCAAAAAAAAAGTATGTGTGCATTTCTATAAAAAAATTAATTAATATTTTTCATGAGAGACCATAAACGCAACTTTGTGATAAGTGAAATACCAAAACTGTTATTAAACTAAAAAATTATAATTTTATTTCAATGATTAGAGTTACCAAACACTGAATATAAAAATATTATTATTATCTTTTATCTTGTTTTGCCATGTTATATTATGTTATATTCTGTCATCGCTACCTAAGTTTTGTTTCAATAGATATGTTAAGAAAAGTAATAATTTAATTTTATTGAGTAGTTAATTACATGTAAATTTATATTTATATAATATGAAAACTCTAAATTATGTTCTAATTCTAAATGTTAGAGCAGAACAGTCAAGGTCATAAAATGTTAGTATAAGATTATAAATCAATGTCAGTAGTGGATAGTTTCTGACGTCAGACTGACACCAACGGTTCAACGACTAGAACGGAAAATTATCCAGAACTCCAACTTATTATTTGTTAAATCTTCTAAAAATTAAACACCAAAGAAGAATATATTCAATGGTTTTTATTTAATATATATATATATATGATATTAATAATATATCAACATTTTTCAATTAATATAGATTGTTATAAATAAATTTGTATTATAATTTCATTTCAATAAAGAGTCATGTAACAAAACAAAAGTATTCAGTAAAAGTTGTTCAACAGAATATGATTTGGTTTTATTGGTATAGACTATAGACCAATCCTTCATCATATGTTTCCTCCGCACTATACATTAACTACATGAGTAACACTCATTAACTTAGTATTGGGGTTGGAAATCATAGTAACTTCGAATATAGTGGCGGTCATATAAACTAGCGTTGTATTAGCATCACATAAATCAGTATTACACACTTGATAAGATTACTGACACTAATGTATTTTTGTTAGCATCGATCATATGAATCGACTCTAACTTTTATACTTTAGCTTCGACTTGACCGACACTAATAAATAAAATATATTTTTTCCCTTTTCACTTAATATCAACATAGTTGACGCTAAGATGTATAAGTTAGAGTCGACCTTAACTAATGAAAAATATGAAAAATAAATACTTTTTAGTGTACTTTAGCGTCAGTTAGGTCAATGCTAGTGGCAAAACAAAAATAAAAATAAAAAATTCACCTTTTTTGTGTGCAGACTTAGTCATACATAGCTATAACGACCTTCCATAAGGGTTGAAATTTCAAAATGGTTTATATATTTTATCAACATGAAAAAATAGAACACAAATGATAATATGTATGTAATGGCTCTGGTCCCTGCGGTTAGGGGATAGTCGCATTGTTAATACTAAAGAGGCAAACTTAAGAGAGGGGTGAATTAGGTTTTAAAAACTATCACGCAGTACAAAAATTAGAGACTTTTGGTAATATGTTACCATTCGTGGTAATCTGTTACCAAGAAGGGTAATATGTTACCGTTCTAGGCAACTTGTTACCAAATCAGAAAATTTATCAAGAAAACTCAAAATTTTACAACGGAAACGAATTTGCAGATCAATTAAGCAATGTACAGATATATACAAAGTATGCACAATCAATCTTTAACATGAATTTCACCACAAACTCAAAAGCCTCAATTATAAACCCTAAAACAATTAAATGCAAGAAATTCTAAAGAGACAAGGGTTAAAGAATATAACACCAGAGATTTTATTGGTTCATCTTTGCTTACTTGCAAAGACTACATCTGGCCCCATCGCTACATGAGGATTTCACTATGATAAACATCCAATTTGCAACTTACACCAAGCTCCTCATCTTTGCTTACTTGCAAAGACTACATCTGGCCCTATCACTACATGAGGATTCCACTATGATAAGCATAAGGAGAAGGAGGAGGAGGAGGAGTAGGAGGAGCAAGAGAAGTAGAAGGAGAAGGAGAAGGGGAAGGGGAAGGGGGAGGAGAAGGAGGAGGAGAAGAAGAAGAAGAGGAGGAGGAGGAGAAGATTGGAGCTTAACTTTAGTCATTCAACAAGAATATAAATTTTATTTGCTTAGTAAAAAAAAATCATGGTTAGTTACCCTCTACCACAACGACGAATGATATTCCTCTCATCAACATTTGTCTCAAATTGTTTGCAGCACAATAGTAATGGATTGTCGTACTTAACAGGGATTGTATGGACATCATCTCTAGTAGCTAAGTATTGGTCTGAGCAGATGAAAAGAGTGTTGACAAATTTGATTTTTAATTAACCAAAAGAAATAAAAGGTTTGTAGAGGTAACAAAGTGGAAAACATATTTAGGAGTGCATTCACCTAATTTGTTGAATGTTTTCAACTGAAACACTTCTATACAAGTTGATTCATTTATTCATGATGCCAAGAGCTATCCACCTAACTCATTTCTAGCCTAGGTGAATCTACCAGTTGAAACCTCTAACCCTAATTTCTTACGGTCTAGACATTCAAAAAGGAACATTTTCGCACACACTTTCTCCCAATAAGGCATCCCCAATGACCTGCTTATCCTAAGACAAGGTATTGTAAGTGTGGAGTCTCCGTTGTCAATCAGAAACTCTTGTTAGAACTCAAATCCCCACTTGTCACATCAAAACTACTATTGTTCCTACCTAAGACGATTGATGCATTTAATGGTTTCTCTCTTAAACTAGACCTACACACATCTGTCGATCATCATGAAAGTCATGAGAAATCTAACATGGATCAAGTTGATACTTGAAGCACATAAAGCAAGAGATTAACATATATTGTTGTTTCATAAGACATGCGTTTTCTTTTCCTTTGAATTAAGCATGCACCAACTCATATCAATCTTCCGATCTATTGATAAGTTAGTGAAGCTCTTAGACTATCAATTGATCAATTAGAAGCATGAAGTGCTGAAAGAAACAACATACATGAAAAATTACCATTTACATTAATGAACGAGTATACAACAATCAAAAATCAAATTACAACATTCTGAATACAAAAATAGTAAAGAAACATATACAATAAAAATGAGAGGAAAAGGTGAAACCCAAGAGGATGAGATGAAACCACGACCATAGAAATTTTCTTAAGCTTTCTATAGCCCTCGGAGGTGTCACAAGTCTCCTATGGCTGCCATCAACGCCTCGGAGCTCCACTGCATCCAACCTTAGCCCAAGGATCCTATGGAACTATGCTTAGCCTTCTTGCTCTATTTTAGGAGGAAAATGGTAAAATGATGCCTCAAAACTATGTTCAAAGACCTTTCACAATTCTCGCTTAGCAAGAAACTTTTCCTCAAATATAGTTTTGTTTGTTCGCTCAACAAGCTTGTTGTAACCGCCTTTGCTAGCTTAACGAGCTACTACTTCAAAAAAATAAATTTCTTCTCTGCCTCAATATCACATAGCGTGAACATTTTTTTTTTTGTAATAAAATGATAGAACAGCGAGAAATCACCTCGAGACTACCGGACAGAGCGCCAATGACATGTTGGGGAGATCAAAGAGGTTGATCCTGGGTAGAAAGCTAGGGGATCTCCCTGAGAAAGGTTGTCCACCAACTAGATTTTTTACTGGACACAGGGGGTTCGAACCCTCCAACCATGGGAAGGTGAGAGGTGGCAACCCAAGTTGAAGTAAGAATATTTCTTCAAATGTAGGTTTACGTGCTGGAATCTTTATGAATTTCATACCTGCATCAAAAACAAAAAATTAAACTTGAAATTTGTGATATTTACGCTATTTTTATGCTAAAACTAAACATTTAATAAATCAACTATCAACTAATTTGGAATAAAAATTAAATAAGTGTCTAAAATAATATTCAAATGTAGTTTATCAGTATCGTGTCCTAACCTAGTGGATATGGAATCGGTTGGAACAGGGGAGGTGGATTGGGCTGAGGTGAAGAAGTTCCAGCAGTAGTAGTAGTAATTAAAAACAAGCAGCAGCATGTGTCAATAAAAGCTGACACTACTCCTCCCTTATACTAGCACCCTTTAAGATTGAAGCAACAAGAAGAACTCAAAAACAAGAGGCACCGCAGAAAAACTAAAGCTGTTTATAGAAATGCATGGTATTAATCAAATTAATTAGTATTATCAAGTACAAGGAGAGCACGTATTATCGAATTAAATAATCAAAACTGGAAATAGGAATACAACAAAGTGGTTTTGTGAAAACAACAAAGAAACCGCTTTATGAAACAACACACTATGGCGTAGGAGGAGGATTGAGGAAGAAAAATGAGACTTTCTTTTCTCTTATTTTATGACTAATGGCATTTATTCAAATTGAAGGTAATTAAGTAAGTAACTTTCTGTTTGAGTGATTAAAATTCCAATGTCAGTTTTTTTTAATATTTGCATAGCGTGCACAAATGTCAAGCTCTACTATATATTGTTTATATGTTTTGCACGTACGGTACTGCTGCCATAAACTGCATAAATATAATGTAAGTGGCATGGCTAAGGTGCTGGACCAGACCCTTTAATTTATATATTTTGAAATACGCCAACAACTAGGCATCATGCATGGGGTCTAGTCTAGTAGGTTAAACTGTAACTAACACCAAAAACACATTGCTTTGGTTGTGGTCACCACCAAAATGCACCCACCGCTCGTTGAGATCACCACAAAGGAAAACAAATTAAGATCACAGAGAATGAAAGAGGACACTTCAAAATTTATGATTTTACATTTGAGGGCATAAAACAATACAGCAAATTATAAGTCTCTTTCACCGAGAAAGTCTAACGCATTTGGTAGATAGTTGAACTCCTTAAGCATTTAGTTTATGATTCGATACTTGAGCGATGTGTATGAAAGAAGTATTTGTTGGGAGGTGTCTACCCACTTAATGTGATCCCAAGTCTCGAGGGAACTAATCTCATGGTTGCCGATTGGAAACCAAAAAAACAAGTCCCTCTCTGTTAACACGAGATATGATGTGGTAGTTGCTCACCTCGCCATTTAACCATAAGTTCTGGGATTTTCAATTCATCCTCGCCCATTACAATGAGATATATTTTGTAGTCACCTGGTTAACGCTTAGTACTGTTGTCAACGATTAACAACGCAGTCTGAACCTAAAAAATATGGGTGAAAATAGGTCAGGTCGTACTTTTGCGCACCTCAAGCCAGCCAAATTTTAAGGTCTGATATGACCTACTATTACTTGCTTGTTTACAAGCATATTTAAAAGATAGCGCTCTCTTAAAAAGACCAATATGTCGGTGTGCTCATAGGCCGTGAGCTAATAGGTCTTTTCCGCTGCCTTTTAAAAAAAAGTAATTTGAGTTAAAAAACTAATTAAAATAGTATTTTATATTTAGTTATATTTTAATAACAATGATATTATGTAAACATGTTGACCTATTAAGCCAAACATACTTCTTTAATAGATAGCCTAGGCTCTATCTTTTTAGTTATTCAGAATTTTTTAAAACTTAATCTGACATTTTTAATAAACCGGTCTGATCATACTTTTAACAAGACATGGTAGGGGTCCTGCAGGACTATCTTGACATTTTTTTTCAAAAAAATGAAAATCAAGACTTAAAATATAGTATGGGAAAGGTATAAAGTTTACCACTCGCGTAATATTTGTCTTTAATTGCATAAGTGTCTTGAGCACCAAGAAATAGTATACTAAACCAATGGGTTAATAATATTTGTATTAATTGGCCATGAATAACCTGATCTAAACCTACAAAAAATAGTGTGCTTATGATATCGATAATCAAGACTTATTTGGGAAAGTTTTAACAATTTTGAATCGCGTAATTAAAATAAGTCTTTAACTGGATAAATGTCTTGAGCACCAAGAAATATTTATATTGAATCAATCAGTTAATAATATTTGCATTAATTGGTGGTAAATACCCTGATCTTAATGGATAAATGTCTTGAGCACCAAGAAAATATATATTGAACCAATCGGATAATAATATCTGCGTTAATCGTCTATTACATTAATGTCTAGGTAAAGAAGAGCTGCAAATAATTTAATTGCAATTTATGCTTACATGTGGAGCGGTAAAAGTTGGATTCAAAATTTCAATTCCTAAATGGTGCCTTATTTATTTTGCAAAATCGTTTTGTAAAATAATTTTCAATTTCTTCTTTTACAAAAAAGTTTACGTGGGTTCGGCTCCGGTCACTACTACGGGTCAGGCCAAACCTCTAGGATCTTCGGTCACTTACAGATCATCCACCACACCGCTCTCACATCGGTAGTGGGATTTAAACACACAGCATTTGAGGGAAAATGATCTATCATTACCAACTGAACCAACATGGTATAAAACTCATTTGATATGAAGAGTTTTTTAAAAGTCCTTATTTTAAAGTTTTTAATACTAAAATCTTAAAACATCTCATAAATATTTTGAGCAAATTTTGAAACTACGTGGCAAAAAATTGAAATTAGTTATATCCAAAATCAATAGAATTTTGGATAAATATAGTCCAACAAAAGGTAAAAAAACATTGCTAGTTATACACTTATAGTATGTTGCCATGCCCTAAAAAATGCTAAAATGGATTGGATGAAAAGTGTTAACTTGGTATTTCACAATTAGTAGTCGTGAGTGTAATTTCTTACTCAACTGTTAGTGGATTAAGCGGTTAGAAATTGACTAATGAATTTTTTTATATTCACAAGAGTTAAAATTCAGACATTCACAATTAACTAAATTAGAAAATTGCTAAAAAAATATTCGATGAAAATCATTTACTACAACCAAAATAATTTTTTTTAATAACTGAATTTTTTTGATAGTTATAAGTTCTATAAGCGATTTAAGGCCAATTTACAAATAATATCTCATGAATTTGTGGCGCTCCGCTTTTCTTCTTATAATTACGATAGACTATATATTCTTTATCTTAACAAAACACATATTAAAATATTATTGGACTCGTTAGATTATTTGAATCCCTGTAAAAATAGAAGATAAACCCAAGAAAGATATGATGCTATGCATGTACAATGATGTACAGGAAAAGAAAACTTTATTATGTACATAAATATATGTAGCAAAGGTACGTGTAGAATATAGTTTCTAATGTGTGAGAGAGAAAAAGGGATTTTTGGGTTTTGTTGAAAAAGTTTCCTGTATTTTTATTTGATACGGTTTCTTACTCTTTCTTTGGCGCTAGCTCCTTGCCTTGCCTATAAATTAAGTCCTCCACCACTGCAAGTTCCATTCATTCATTTCTTCTCCTCCTTCCTCCATCTCATTTTTTGCGTTCATTCTGTTTCTACAGGTATTCTCTTACTTTCTTCTCTTCTTCTTTCTCTTTTCTCTGTTTTTGCTCTGTTCATCTTTAGTTCCTTGCTGCTTCCTTATCCACCTTGCTTCTCTGCACGATCATTGGATCACAGTCTGTGACATGATCCTTGCTGTCTACCACTTTCTGTTTTCATCTCCATTTTTTTTTGTTGAACCCAAAAAACAAATTGAGATACAAAAAAGTAATTTCTTACGAGATATATTCGGTCCCTCCGAACAAATGACGTTCGGTTTCATCTCGTAGTCTTACTTTTACGGGATCTAGTTTGTCTGTCACTACCGAAAAAAGTAATTTCTTTGGATGCATGCTGGTGCTGGCGTTTTAGTCTTTTGAGCCTGCAATTAGCAATTCCTAATTTTGAATTGAAATTCAATAAAAAAAAAAAGCTTCAATTTTTGGCCTGCTCTGTGTGAAAGCAGAGATTTTAGTTCAATTAAGGCAGAGGATCTGCAGTTAATGTTTTTGGTACAGGTGGTTGGTGTGTGTGGGTGCCAGGTCTTGAACTCCAATGGAGTCTTCTAGAAGTCTTTTTTTCTTTTTCCACATTCTTTTGGTTTGATTTTTGACTATTTGGAATTTGGTGATGAATTGATTATCTTTATCCTTTTAATTATTGGTGACTTGTTGAATACGATACTGAGCTTTTTCTTCTTCTGCTGCTTTACCTTCGTTGCAGTTCAGGTTCTTCACCTGAGAATCTTCTGAAACAATGGCAAATGATTTTTTAACCCGTTCTCACTCTTTCAAAGAGAGGCTTCATGAAACTCTCGCTGGTCAAAAGAATGAAATTCTGGCTCTTCTCTCAAGGTACCTGCTAAATTTTTTATATTTTTTTTTTATCTCTTGAAGATTAAATTTTTGTGTAAAAATGTAAAAAATTTCATGGTGGTAATGGTAACAGGATCGAAGCAAAGGGCAAGGGAATCCTACAACACCATCAGGTTATTGCTGAGTTTGAAGAAATCCCTGAGGAGAATAGGCAAAAACTCCTCAGTGGGGCCTTTGGAGAAATTTTAAGATCTACCCAGGTAACTTTTTTATTTCTCATTTCTTTTTGGTTCATATTCAAGGTATGATTCAAGGGTTGTGTTGAATTTTTCTCATTTCATTGGTTTGTGTTGTGTAGGAAGCTATTGTGTTGCCACCATTTGTTGCTCTGGCTGTTCGTCCTAGGCCTGGTGTTTGGGAGTATCTCCGAGTGGATGTTCACTCCATTGTTGTTGATGAGCTGCGTCCTGCTGAGTATCTGCGCTTCAAGGAGGAGCTTGTTGATGGAAGGTAAGGTTTTTGATTTTCCAGTGCTGAGTTTGTTCTCCAGTTATTAGCATGTTTGGATCGGCTTCTCTACGTAGAAGCTACTCACATTAACTTTTCTCCTGAATAGATTTTGGCTTCATAATCAATTTATGTCACCGAAGACAATTTAACACGTTTGTCTCACCCCTTATAATGCAGTTCTAATGGCAACTTCGTGCTTGAGTTGGACTTCGAACCATTCAATGCATCCTTCCCCCGACCAACTCTTAACAAGTCAATTGGGAATGGCGTGGAGTTCCTCAACCGCCACCTTTCTGCCAAGCTCTTCCACGGCAAGGAAAGCCTGCAGCCACTGCTGGAATTCCTCAGGCTTCACAGTAAAAATGGAAAGGTATGCTTTTATTGACTTATTTGGTTATGAATTATTATATGAAATGTATGTTTGCAAATTTTCCAAATGGAAAATGATCAGTAGATATAGATATCTGCACAGTGTTGACATTTTACCGACACCCAAATTGAAAAAGATGTAGAAGTAATGGATGTGATATGATGAAGGTGATAAGAATAGAGAAAAATGAGGAGTCGGTCGGGTGTCTATACTTAGCAGTGATTGGCATTGTTTAGATACTTGTTTTGATTTTTACTGAGTAAAGGTTTGTTACTTGCAGACTATGATGTTGAATGACAGAATTCAGAACCTGAATTCTCTGCAACATGTTTTGAGAAATGCTGAAGAGTATCTGAGTTCAGTTGCTCCTGAAACACCCTACTCAGAATTTGAACACAAGTTCCAGGAGATTGGTTTGGAGAGAGGTTGGGGTGACACTGCTGAGCGTGTCCTCGAGATGATTCAGCTTCTGTTGGATCTTTTCGAGGCGCCGGATCCTTTCACCCTTGAGAAGTTCCTCGGAAGAATCCCTATGGTCTTCAATGTTGTTATCCTTTCTCCCCATGGATACTTCGCCCAAGATAATGTCTTGGGATACCCTGATACTGGAGGACAGGTTAGTTGAGATAACAAGCTACATTTGTAGTACTAATTTTCATACTATTTTAAGTGACATCCTCTTGTTGATTCTCTAATGCAGGTTGTTTACATCTTGGATCAAGTTCGTGCCTTGGAGAATGAGATGCTAAGTCGCATCAAGAAACAAGGCTTGGATATCACCCCTCGTATTCTCATTGTATGCTAGAGTTTAGTTTCTGTGTGAAGAGTAATCTTATGTATAGCAAACTTATGGATATTTCTCTAATCAACTGGTGCCTGTGTATGTAATTTCTGTTAAATGCAGATCACTCGTCTTCTCCCCGATGCAGTGGGAACTACTTGTGGCCAACGTCTTGAGAAGGTGTACAACACTGAGCATTGCCACATTCTTCGAGTTCCCTTTAGAACTGAGAAGGGAATTGTTCGCAAATGGATCTCAAGATTCGAAGTCTGGCCCTACCTAGAGACTTACACGGAGGTGAAATTTTTACTCATAATTGGGGCACGGTTCAAGCATTTCTATGTTTTCCTTGAATTTATCATCAAATATTTCTTGTCATTAGGATGTTGCCACTGAACTGGCCAAGGAATTGCAAGGCAAGCCAGATCTGATAGTTGGAAATTACAGTGATGGAAACATTGTTGCCTCTTTGTTAGCACATAAATTAGGCGTGACTCAGGTTGGTTTACACACTTGGTTTCTACCTTTGTTGACTACACTTTGGAACTAAGTATCCTTATTCTTTTACATTCTAATGCCAATTGCAGTGTACCATTGCTCATGCACTTGAGAAGACAAAGTATCCTGAATCTGACATTTACTGGAAAAAATTTGAAGACAAATATCACTTCTCAGCCCAATTCACTGCTGATCTTTTTGCAATGAACCACACAGACTTCATTATCACCAGTACCTTCCAAGAGATTGCTGGAAGGTGAGCCTATTAGATTTGTTCTTAATTAAAGTACTATTCTACCTATTAATATTATCTTACTTAAGTTCTTGTATCTCCATATGCTTCTACAGCAAGGACAAAGTTGGACAGTATGAGAGTCACACTGCCTTCACCCTCCCAGGACTTTACCGTGTGGTTCACGGAATCGATGTCTTCGATCCAAAGTTTAACATCGTCTCTCCCGGAGCTGATATGGACATTTACTTCCCATACACTGAAACTGAGCGTAGGCTGACACATTTCCATCCTGTTATTGAAGAGCTTCTTTTCAGCTCAGTGGAGAATGAGGAACACATGTTAGTCTCTCTCCCTCATTAATTTCCTCAAATCCACCCTTTCCCCCACTACTATATGTGTGTGTTTGAACACCAGTTGATTGCAATATGAACGAGTTAAGAAATTTTCCGTCCACGTTTTGTTTCCAAGCGAGTGCTAACATCCGTTTTTCTTGGTGCCAGATGCGTACTGAAGGACCGCAACAAGCCAATTATCTTCACCATGGCAAGGTTGGACCGCGTGAAGAACATCACAGGACTTGTTGAGTGGTATGGCAAGAATGCACGCCTGAGGGAGCTGGTGAACCTTGTGGTGGTTGCTGGAGATAGGAGGAAGGAGTCTAAGGACTTGGAAGAGAAAGCTGAGATGAAGAAGATGTACGGCCTCATCGAGACATACAAGTTGAATGGCCAATTCAGATGGATTTCCTCTCAGATGGACCGCATAAGGAACGGAGAGCTCTACCGCGTGATCTGCGACACCAAGGGCGCTTTTGTGCAGCCTGCAGTCTATGAAGCTTTTGGTTTGACTGTTGTTGAGGCCATGACTTGTGGGTTGCCAACATTTGCAACCTTCAATGGTGGTCCTGCTGAAATCATTGTGCATGGAAAATCTGGTTACCACATTGACCCTTACCATGGTGACCAGGCTGCTGATACCCTTGTCGAGTTCTTTGAGAAGAGCAAAGCCGACCCTTCTTACTGGGACAAAATCTCCCAGGGAGGTCTCAAGCGTATTCATGAGAAGTAAGCAAATTGCAATGAACCATAATTCATCACATTGTTTGAGTAATGATTGTGTTGATGAGCTTTCTCTTTTGTGCCTTTGTTTTTACTCCACAGGTACACATGGCAGATTTATTCAGACAGGCTTCTCACTCTCACTGGTGTCTATGGCTTTTGGAAGCATGTGACCAACCTTGATCGCCGTGAGAACAAGCGTTACCTTGAGATGTTCTATGCCCTCAAGTACAGCAAATTGGTATGCATCCTTCTCTCATTACCTGATCCATATCATGTTTGGATCAGCTTATTTTGCTCGGAATCATTTCTAATAGTCAGAAGCTACTCACAAAACCTTTTCTCTGGATCTGATTTTGCCTTTAAAATCAATTATACAATGATTATTAAACATGCACTTAGTGGTTTCATTTTTCATTTTTTGAGTTGTTGAAATAGGATGCATTGCACTCTATTTCCTCAAAGAAATGCATAAACTGTTATCAATTTTCTTCTACTTTGAATATGAATCCTCAACTTACTAACTTGAATATTTTGTCATTCTTGTGACCCCAGGCTGAGTCAGTGCCCCTTGCTGTTGAAGAGTAAAATCAAGGCAGCAGAGTGAAGAGAACCGGCTTTTGGTCCTTTGGAATGTGAAGGAGTTTTTACAAATAATAACATCGATTTTGGATTAAAAAAAGTGTCTGTGCTTTTTATATTGTGTCTAGGTTTCAGATATATAAAAAACGTCTTTGTTTTTTCTCTTTTTCTTCTTTGCAATATTGGATCTGATTGAAATCTTCAAAGTTGGGTGTGTTGCCCCATCAATTCAATTTTAAGATGTCACATCTCTTTTCCAACTCTCAGTTTATCATTTTTAGCACCTTTTGTCTTGTCTTTGAAACATAATTATCTTATCTATCAAACAGAAAATAACTAAACTAGAGTTGGGTGTTTGGGTCACATGTGAAATGAAAGTAAAAGTATATTTTGTTAATCAAGAATCAAGTTTCATACAGTAAAAGCACATTTTGTCCATAAAAAGTTGTGTTTTTCTGCATTAGAATTCGTGCCAAACAAAGACTAATGATCTCTCTCGGAGAAAATGAGAACGCAAAGATTGAACCATTTGAGGAATGCTCTAGAACCTAGATTAGATTAATGATTAAGCATTAACAATTGACTAGAAGCATGTCCTTTTCATTCAACTAAAAATTTATTTGTTGGGCTATGCATGTTACACGTTTGCAATTATGAGATTCGTTTTGTTGAGACTCCGTAAGAGTTGTACACATTTTAAGGTACCAGATGAAACCTGAAAACAAAGGCAGCTAACAATTCTTTTTAGCTGGCTTCCTTCTTGTTATCACTAATAGACGACACATTCAGTGGGAGAAGCATCTTGTTTTACCAAATTTGTTGTCTAAACTAAAAAGGAAAAGCCAAAGGAATATATTGCTTAACAAAAATGGATTGTAGAAGAACAAAAAAACAAAACTCACACTTGTTATGGCGGTGATTTTGATCATGAACGAACAAGTGAATCAATCACTGATGTTGCTTATTTGAAGCCATTGGGTGTGATGTCCACCTAGCAGTGGGCCCTTTGTAAGCATTAGTTCCTTCCTTTTCAACCAAAATTCAAGAGCTATCATCCATGTTAATGGAAAGTAAAGGCAAAACCATTTTATTCTGTTAAAGATTGTGCAGCTGTGGCTGGTACACGTATCAATCTCAGAACTATTCTTGATTTCACAAGGTATCACGACAGTTGGCATTCATGACAGTGAGATCACATTAAGTGGGTAGACATCTTCCAACAAATCATTCTCCAAATACACTACTAAATGATCAAACCATAAACTAAATGTTTTAGTATCTACCAGCTATGCTAGACTTTGTTCAATCTCATAACTATTGACAACAAAACATCAAGCTCCAAGCAAGCTGTTTTTCTTTTTGGTCCAACAAACAAGTTGTTTAAAACAATACCAACTTTGGTTTGGGTTGCTCTTGTCGGTAGCTCATACTTAAGGTTTAAAAAAACAAAAAACAGTAAGGCCTGTCATGCCCAATAGCCCAAGTAAGTTCTGTTATTTTGATTATGACTCATTTTTCTTAATCTCTTTCTACTTCTATCTCACTTTTACTCGTTGCACATTCTAATACATGCTATAGCCATTCTATGGCCAACACTCAAGAAAATTAATTATATGGCCATTATGTTTATGTGGTCTTGTAATTTATGAGCTGTTTCATAACCAAAGGCTAGAAAAACAAAAAAATATTTGAAAACTCTTATTATTAAATAATAATCTATTGCAGATAGATAGAAAAGATAAAAAAAAATTAACTGATGGATCTTATAGTCCATTAAAACAATAACAACAACAATAGCATTATTCCACTAAGTGAGGTTAGCAATATGAATCGCATTACGCGCTTGATCAAAATCTAAATTATGAGAGATATTATTGATAATGAGATCATCTCTAACAATATCTTCTCATGTTCTTTTTAGTCTCCCTCTTCCTCTCTTTGCAAGACTAAAAATCATGTTATCAACACGCATCACTGGTGCTTCCATAGGTCTTCTTTGCACATGTCCATACCACCTTAACCGATTTTCCATCAACTTCTCCACGATAGACGTCACTCCATTATCTTCTATAATCCGCTCATTGCGTAGCCTATCCTTCCTAGTGTATCAACTCATCCATCTTAACATTATCATTTCTGCTACTCCAACTTTTATCTCTGTTGTCCCGTTAAAACCCAACATTCACTACCATATAGTATAACATGTCTTATAGCGGTCTGGTAAAACTTTCTTTTAAGTTTTGTAGGTACTTTGCGGTCACAAATAACTCCTGATACTTTCCTCCACTTTAACCACCCCAATCTGGATTTGAATCTTTGTCAATTTCTCCATTATCTTGTATAATCGATCCAAGATACTTAAACAGCAAAACTTGTGGTATGATGTCGTTTCCAATTCTCACCTCCATATTACTTCCTATACCAATCTTTCTCTGTTAATGTTGTATGTATTTGAAGGATAAATATGAAGAAAAAAAAAGTTTTATATTTGCGTCGATTTGCCCGACGCTGAGTTGGTCATTTTTGCATCGGTGAGGTGGATTCAAAATATTTAAGTGGCATTTTTAGGTAATTTAATTGCATTGGTTAGCGTCGAGTAGTGCATATGAAGCCACTTCTGCGTACAAAATAAATTGCTTGTGCTGTTGCGCAGCTATGGCCAATCCACGCATATCAGTCTAAATAAAAAGTAGGTTTAATAACAATTTTGGTCCCCCACTTTGGCTATGTGTGCAATCGGGGTCCCTCAGCTTAAAAAATCGTAGATGTGATTTTTGAAGTTTAGGGACTCCAATTGAACTTATAGTTAAAGTAGGAAATTAAAAGTGTTATTAAATCTTAAAAGTATTGACAACAAAAACAGCAAGTTGGTTTTGTTTGGTCAAGCAAGGCCCAAGCATTTTTTTTGAAACGTTATCAACTTTGGTTCGGGTTGCTCTTTTAGGCCGCTTATACCGGTGTTCATGTGTTTACTGCACATACTAATACATGTTAGCACCAAAAAAATGGCCAACGTTCAAAAAAAAAAATCTTAATATTTTCATAAGATTAAGCATCGATTTAACTAACTTGTGTTGAATAGGTAATTTACTTGCATTGATTTAAGCATCGACTTAACTAACTCGCGTCAAATAGGTTAATATGGACAACGACGCCGATGCTAAATCATCATTAGCGTCAAGATCATCAGTATCCGTATGTAGAGGTGTTAATTATTCACCATATTCAAGAGAAACATGAGTTACAGCCATGGAGATATGAGGGTTCAGTTTATGGCTTTGTGCCAAGATCATCTAACAAGGTGACGGATGTTCTAGCTCATTGGTCGCATGCTCTCAACTACGGAGTTCATTTGTTTCAACATCCAATCATGGAATGTAGAAATTTGTTAACCCAAGATCTTGTTGAGCCATTGGCCTCTAGGGTGTCATAAACCATTGGTATCAAAAGTTTAAATCGTTAGATAAATACATTCGGATGATTATATTTCTAATACAACTCTTCACACAATAATTTATTTGGACTTCAAGTGTAAACAATGTAAATATTCACTTATCGGGTACGCTGAAATTTAATTATTATAAGAATTGAAAGCAGTAAGAATCAAGCTCTACCTCTCCTCATCACAAAAAAGCCATAGAAAGTAGTAAACATAGCTACCTGGCTACTTCTCAATTTTGCACTTCATAAAACGACAAATTCGTTCGTATAGGAAAAAAAAATTGTTTAAGCTTTAATACATATTTTCAACACACAAAAAATAAACTTAAGTACAGATAGGTTCTTATTAGAGATAGTTAATGAAATTTTTCGGGTCAGTATACCGCTGCGCTCTGATGAGGAGGACAAGGTTTTATGGTCAGAAAACAGTTCAGGAGTGTACTCGACAGCCTCAGCATACCATATGCTACAGCATAATGTTCAGCCGAGCTCTCGTGACTGGAAGGTAATCTGGACATCTCATGCCCCAGAGAAGGTTCGTTTTTTCCTTTGGCTGGTAGGTCGCAGTGCTCTCCCGACAAATTTGAAGCGGCACCAATGCCATTTGAGTTTGACCGCAACTTGCCCTCGGTGCGGTGAGCAGGATGAGGATGTTGAACATCTCTTGAGAGATTGTCGTGACTCACAACTGATATGGAGCCACTTTCGAAGCCTGCTACCAATCCCTCCTGCAGCGTATTCCTTCCATGATTGGTTTCGACACCTCCTTCAGGGACCACAACAGGCGTTTGCGATTGCCATCCTCTGGTGTATCTGGCGTTGGCGGAATAGTGTGGTGTTCGATCCACACCCGTGGTCTGTTCAGTTGGTCTGGCGCCAGATCTTGATAACGGCGAATGAATTTGTGAGGTGGGGGAAGCTAACGCCGAGTCCTCGTGACCCCATGTTTGTCGAGGGAACGAAATGGATCCATCTTCATACAGATGGAAGTTGGGTTTCTGGACTAAATCAAATGGGTGGTGGTGGTGTAGTGAGGGATTCTACTGGGCGATGGCTTTCAGGGTTTGCTTGTTCGTATGGGGCTGGTTGTGCTTTTCACGCGGAGCTTCTAGCACTTCAAACTGGTTTGAAGCTTGTCTGGGACTTGGGTTTCCGAGACATTGTTTGCTATATGGATTGTAAGGATATTGTGGAGCTTCTAAGCCAGAATAGGGACACCCGAACTTATTGGCAACGGGACGTTATTGCTTCTATTCGGGCAATGCTGGCTGCGGATTGGAAAGTGCAATTCTCTTATGTTATGCGAGATAAAAATGCTGTGGCAGATGCGTTGGCGAGACAAGCTTCTCAATCAGGGTGTCCGATGCAAATTTGGAAGGAACCTCCTTTCTTTGTGATTCCGCTCTTGTGCAAGGATGCGGTAGCTTAGTTTGTTTCTTATTGTTTGCTTTCATTCCTTATGTAACCAAAAAAAAGTTTCTACAAAGCTTTTCTCTTTCCAACAAGTCAGAGGGACAAGTGTGGAAGGAACTAATTAATAAAGAAAGTACACTATATTTAATTATTAAACAGAATTCTGATTTTTTTTTATACTTTGAATTTTAAATTTGAATGAAAGTCGACTTTTTATTTGGTAAATGGGAAAATAATGAAAAATCTGTAATATTAATATGTAAAAAATAAAATATAAACTCTTTAAAATTATGTCATTTGTCTGTTAGTGTCAACCTCTTGAAGTTTACACGATGGATTTATACTTATTCTTTATTAAGGTTTTGAAATTATAGAAAAATAAATAAATATTTGGCACCCCCAGTGCCTGTAACAATGACAAAGTACTCTATTTATAATTATGGAATATGTAACCAATAAAAATCATAAATAGTGAGATTTTATTTTTGTCCTAAATACTTACAATTATTTTTTCCTTAATTTCATAAATTATGTTCTGAAATAGAATTTTAAATTTTCAATTCTAACGTATTTATCAAAAAAATTAATTAAATAAAAAACAGTTATAAATCTAATTTCACACAACAAATGCCGCCTTAATAAAAAGAAATAAATTTCCACTGTCAATTTATCAGATTTTAAAGATTTGGGAAAATGATTTTTTATTTAATTTAATTGGTTGTTGACAGTGTCTATATTAATTGTGGCAATGCCTCAAAATTAAACCCTAATAAAAATTGAGGAATTTATTTCATAATATTGTGAATCTTTTCCATGTAAAATGGTAAAAGAAAGTAGTTGGATTAAAGAAAACAAAAGTCACCAATGGATTTGACTAGTTGAAAATAACCTGAAGTGAAAGATACACTATAGGTCGACAACAAATAAAAAGTACTCATAATAGATAGACCACTAAAAATACAAACATCATCCTCAGACACAATTTTTTTTTTCTATCTCTCATTTCATTTTTTTTATTCATCATAAAACTACTATATCTCACTTCTTATCATAATATATTTTACATCTTATTTTTCTTTTTTTCTCTTTTTTCTGTCTTTGTGTCTACACCTCTTTAGTAGTTACCAAACATTTTCTAGAGCGTCATTGATGAAGCCACATTTTTGTCTATTTATGGTAAAATCAGTTTCACCCTTCAAAGTAGGAGACAGACATTAACTACAACAAGGCAATTTCTCTATTAAATGGAGGGATTTCATTTATTTTTATGTTGATTTGTCATGTTTAATTTTCTTTTGAATAAGTTTTTATAATTTATAATTTAGTCCTCTATATTCTAGATAATTGATCATAAGTATTATACTCTTTCATTTTAAAATGATACCGGAGCAACGCCCATAGTAAAATACATAATTAACCTGTTAGAAAATTTGTTTTCTCCTAATTAATCTGTTAGACAACCCTTGTGATACATAAATCACTAACCGTACATTCAGACATTGAACACCCAATTTTTCGCTCAATTTCTCATTTTTTATCACATCACGTAATATATCACATGGGTCTAGACTAGGGGTGTTCATAAACGAACCAATCGAACAAAACCAATAAATTGATCCAAAAAACCGAAATCCGATTAAACTGAAAACCAAACAAATTGGATCGGATTTCGGATTTGATTTTCAAACTGAACCAATCAAATCCAAACATTTGCAAATATATATAATTTAAGTTATATATTTGTCATATCATTTATACCTACATATTTTCATCCTTGTATGTTTATATATTTATTATATGACTCATGCTTATGTATGTAAATATATTTGAATAATAAGAGAATCAAATGATTATTTATAAATTGTATATCATTGTATTTATTATATATTGTATATTTTTAGATTTATAGACTACAATCTCAAAAGAAAAAAATTAAAAAAAAAAATTGAAAAATCCAATCCAATCCAAACCGCTATATAATGGATTAGTTTGGTTAGAATTTGAACTTAAAAGCAAATTAATTGGATGATAAAACTATAAAACTAATGAGATTTTTCATTTCAAAATTGATCCAATTTAATCCGCGAACTGTTATGTATTTACCAAACATTTTTGAAAAGCTAACAACGTCATTGATGAAACCACATCTTTGTCCATTTATGGTAAAATCCAATTTCACCTTCTTCAAAGTAGGAGACAGGCATCAACTGCAACAATATGAATATGAATATGAATTAGTAAAATAGATAGTTATAATTAGTTAGAAAAATAGCTTTCTCTTCTCCTCAGCAACTATGCATTGTTCATGCTGGTCACATCCTATAAAATAATACCACAGACAGCTTATTTTTAAAATTACAAACTTCCTAAAACAGCTAGAAAGACACCTAAAAGAGAAAAATATTGACAAGTAGACGAAGAAGAACAATAGTGCAAACAACCCGTTCACGATTCAGTCAGACCCACCAAAAAGCTACCACAGCTTTCGTTTTGGCCACTTTCTCATTCTTAATTCATGTGTTTTGACCATTTCACCCTTCCCCTTCTCTTAAATACTAAACGAACCTTCCCTTCACTTTCTCATCTTTCACACACACTCTTCTCCTTAGAACAACAACATGGCCAGAGGTGGTAGTGGAAAACTAACAAAGCTCAAATCAGTGCTCAAGAAATGGAACTCCTTCACCACCAACAACAAGCACAGCCGCGCCGTCGCCTCCTCTTCCTCGCCAGAACGGGAGCTCTGTCCCGTGCTGGTGGGGAAGACGCGACGGCGCTACCTGGTCAGCTACGACGTGGTCGGACACCCGCTCTTTCAGGAGCTGGTGGACCGATCACGTGACTCCTCGGAGGAGGAGACGATCAACGTGGCGTGCGAGGTTGTCCTGTTCGAGCACCTGCTGTGGATGCTGGAGAACGCTGATCCTCATCCCGATTCGCTCGACGAACTCGTCGACTTCTATGCATGCTGATCAATTGCAGTTAATGTGGCGGTTGTAATTTTCGTTGCAAATGCAATTGTTGCAGTTATGATTAAGATCGACTCAAGCTAAGGAGCATGCCCTGAATTATAATATCCTTTATATGTATTGTATACATAATGTTTGATCCCTTTTAGTGACTGTAATTTTGTATCATAGTAAGATTAATCAGAGAATAGTGATTGGTCATTGTTGATTCTGAATTATGACCATGTTCTGTGGCCACAACCACAAGCTTTATTTGTTTCAATCATGTGTTCTTTCTTTTGTTTTGTGTTTTTCCTTCAGATAAATGCAAATGGTGTCTAAGTGGAAGTAAAAGAAATAACGCAACTCATTTCCTGGGAAATTATTTATGTGCTTAAACTTAACATCGATCATACATGTGCTTAAACTTAACGTCTTGCCATTTTTGTTTTCTCTTGTCCTTTTTGTCACTAACAAACAAAATGCTCATGACAATACCACCACAAATTTTACACTTCGATTGAATTCGGGAAGAAGTGGCAGGATGCAAAAATGTAGGAGAGAAGTAAAGTTAAGTAGAAAATTAATACATTTTTAGATTGTTTGGATTGTTTGGATGAAGAGAAAGAAGTAACTAATGAGTTTTCAATTCTAACTTATTTGTTTACATAGAAAAGTGTTCTTGAATAAAACCCTAAAGCCAAGTCGACTGAGTAAAGAAACTTTAGAATAAAAACGTGGGTGGATTATCTTCCCTAGAATCTATATACATTAAACCGGTATAGTTACTTGATCACTAAGGAGAAAAATGAAGGAGTGAATATAGGGATTGCCACGTTTATCACCTAGTCGGCCTAACGCGTCTCCCGGATGGGCTTGGGTTAGCCTCTGGTCTTCTATAGTGGGTTGTATTTTTTCTTTTGTGTAACCCAACTCTTAACTAAGTCGGTCGTCCTAAAAAAGTGAGGGGAAAGAAATTGAGTAATATATATATATATATAATTATCTTATAAATCTTTGCTCTCACGGTCTCTAAGTTAAAGGAAGAAATGTTTATTCTCAATTTGATCGGTGGTGGTAGAGCCCAAAGAAGAGGAAGAACTTAAATAATTCAGTTTTTAATTTTATCACTACTTTTTCTCTATCTGTCTTTAATTTAAACCAAATATAGCATAACATGACAAAAATGGAGGTTGACATTGCTCAAACAAAGAAATGCAGTGAGTATTTAGAAATTGATTGATTGTCCCCGAATATGGTTGAATTACGTGACACAGCATATTCACCAGTCATGTCACCTACAGTAATTACAGATAAGGTAACATCCGCTTGCCGGTACAAAATTGCACTAGAATCTGCTTCATTGCTCTCACACCATACAATGTCCCACTATAACAAGAAATTAATTACTACAACTATATATCACAAGACTCTAGAATCACTCCTTTTTCTTTCCATTTCAAGTAACTTATTTTGTAACTACTAAAAATAAAGGTAAATAACTCATTTTACCAAAAGCAAAGAGGTAAACTATTAATACTTGGTTAGATTGAATAGTTAACTCATTTTAATGACGAACTTATCAGTTATCCACACTTTCATAGATCAATTTGACCGTTCACTATACTTTCTCAATTAAGTTGAATGAGTAAATACTAGCTGCTTTAACAAAACAATAAGGGATTGCCCAAGGAACATTCTGATCTACCTAATTTCTTCAATTAATAATAAAGTAGTAGTACTACATAAGAAAAAGCAAACCTGTAGGCAGAGTTAGCAACAAAAGTAATCCATGAATTCATAGACAGCAGTGAAGTCAACAGTTTTTAAGGAGGCAGGCACCAGAAGAAAAAAAAATGCTTCTGCATCTATAAAGTTGTTGAGATTATTATTTTACAGGGTCTAATGTCGTTACATGCATAAAGAGTAGAATTATACAATTCAATTCAATCTGCCAGAGAACTATGCCAATGATTAGTTAGTTAGAGATGCCTGTTTTTATCCCCAAATTTCAATATATATATACTCACACGCTTTCGCTTTCAACAGTCTTTGTTGGTAGGTATGAAAAATTGAGAACCAAAGCAATTTGTCAAACTAATCAAGAAATTAAATCCCAAATTGCTACTCTTCTCAGTTCTCACTCACTTAGACTTAGCTATAGAGCTTTCATGTAATCATATCATTGGATTTGGATTTGGATTCATACATTACACGCACTAGAACGTGTAAGCTGTATGCAAGTTTGCAAACGCGTTAAGCCAAGCTGCCATAATGGCGGTGCTGAATTATCTAATCTAGTTACACCACAATAATGCATGCTAAGGTGTGTTGATATCCATTATCCAATACTAGAAATCATAATTCAGATAAGATAAGGTTGTAACTTGTAAGACTAGATGGGTATGCAAATAATCTCTACATATATACAGTGTCATGCTGTTCTAAAGTTTTCTTTTTCTCTTTTGGTTTTAATTTTCTAATGACAAGTTTTAGAGGGGGACACATTGCTGTACAACATTAATATGTGACTGACAGAGGCTGTGTTTATCTGGAACCATCGAGTGGGTTTGAAATTAATAAAATGGAGTTTAGCAGCCTGCTAGCTATATATGTTTATCTTCAAAAGCATGAAGAAACCACCCCCACCTTCCACCATTAGAATACTAAAACGAAAAGGAAACAAGCAGCGATGAAGAACTAAAAGGAACACTACATAAACATATAAGGAAAATAGAGTTGGGTGACAAATAAAAAGGGAACAAAGTTTACTTATTTCTTATTTTTTCTTTATTATATAAGTTTGTTTTAGAGCTAGAACGCAACTTTTATCCGTGTACCTCGACCTCCTCCGATTAACAAACCTTGAAAATTAATTACTCAAGATATTTCAATTTCGACAAAAGCTATGGCCATAACATAGATGAATGTATTCAACTCAAAGACACAATGGACTAGATGATTTGAGAAGGCAAGCTGAAGAATTACATGAAAAATGCCATGACGGGGGAGGGAATTGGTACAACAGAGAATACAAGAGGAGGTCTCGGAGTCCTCAAAACCAAGATTCTAGACAAGATGATAGGAAAATCATTCTCCATGGAAGTCAAGACGGGAAAGTTCTTCTCGTACGGGATAAAAAAGATGATGAAAAGAAGAAGCGGAAGAAAGACAAAAGTTCATATTCGTCGTACGGTGAAGAAGACGACTCGGCTAAATGAGCAGTTCAACCATCTAGTAAATTCAATTACAAGGGGTTTTAAAGTGATTGTTTATCTCGGATTGTCTGCATTGCAATTTAAGATGATTCAAACTTTTTATTTCAGCGAAATGATGATTAAAACGAACATTTATCTTAGATTGCATTAGCAGTTTAAATTAAATTGATTGTTTACCTCGGATTGCCTGCATTACATCTTGAACTAACTATTTTGTTCACAAATGCTCCACTAGATTCGGTATAAACGTAACTTTTCAAACTTAACATTTCATTACATGACATGTCAAGTTGCAAGCTCCTGCTCTAGCCCGCCTCAATGGCCACAAAGCCCAATATCGCCCTGGACGGCCCAAAGATTTTCATAACCGAGTGAATGCTATGTTGGCCAATTAGGATGACCAAAACGAAATTTATTTCATCCATGAGTCAGCCGAATAAAACAGTCAGGATGACCAAAATGAAATTTATCTCGTCCTCACAGCCAATAACACAAGGCTGCCCAAGTGTGGCCATTGACTTGGAACTCGGAAGTAATTCACGCTGGCTTCACTAAGGTTGAGTACTTCAACTACACCTCATATCAGATTCTATAAATACATATTCGTTTACTTACTAAACATTATTCATTTCACTCATTATGTTCACCGCGAATGAAACCACCACAATTGGAGACTTCATGTGAAAGAACAATATCCATGTCGAATTATATGATTATATTTTTTTTAAAATTCTATAATGTAATATGATATAATCATTTGACCTTAGTACAAGCTAAATAAATATCAAATAATCAGTATACGTCGTGACAACCTCAAACCATTTTCTGATGTTCTTTTCCCATTTCTAAATGGTATTTATGATTATTTATTTATTTTAAAAGTTAAATAGTCACGGAATTGTTTAGGATTTGGTATTAAAAAATGTAACGATTAACTCAGTCATAAGTCAACAAGGCTTAAATTCTCATTTTCCGTTTTTCAGGGGCCAAAATATTCTTGGATTTGAATGTATAACAAACTACAAAGAATAAAGATTTATGTTCAACTAAAAGAATTGTTAGAAAATGGCAATTTAATCAACAAGTTCAGTTCTTCAACGAACGGGTTATTTATGTTACCATAGCCACCATGTAGCCGCAGGTCTCCCTCCACCATAATAATTATTTTCTATAAAAATTCGTTTTTAATTATTTTTTCAATTTAATTCATGAAAATTGATAAACCACAAGTTGTTTTATCATCCTTAATTAAATATGGAAACTAGAAAGAATAATATCAAAACTTCTTAGGGATCATGTTGATCTCCATCATGTGCTCGGATTAGATGCACGATGGATGCATAATTTTGAATTATCTATTGTTTATGAAGGAATATAACATATGATCTGAATAGAAGCGTGACAGCTCGAAATGGGATTTGAATATTTGATTGAATACACACAAAGGCACATGACCATGAGTTATCTTATTTTCGTGTATGAATAAGGGAAGTTCAAGGAAAGCCCAGAAATCTGGAGTTTCAAGCAGCCAGCATCTCATAATGAAAACAAATTTAGAGACAAACCAATCCTTAATCAGGTCAAATGATCACATTACATCTCAAAATCATACACTTAACCGATGCCCCCGACATTCAATCATAGCATGTTTAGAAATTCTTACACAATTAATTCTAAAGTCAAAATCAATTCTCAGAAAGAGGTTCTACGAGTAGTTTCTAAATATCAGAATTGACCTTCTAAGAAAAAATGACCTGATTCAATCATGCTGATCGTTTTCACATCCCTAAGTGGACAGAATGGCTCAATAACAAAACTTAGTTAGAAAAGTACATGGAGGCTTAAAGACCACACGCTCTATCAGCAAATTGTTGCCAAGGAACGTGAAGTGTTTCTTTCTAACTGGATATTCTACCATTCTTTTTCACATAAGAAATCAAAACAAAAATATGGAAGCAAGGAGAACCACTTTTTACACCTGAATCAAGCCTATGTATGATGTGGACCTCCGCAATGATCATAGCAACTACTTACTCTTCCAAATGTCCTGAGTGTCCAGCTGCAGTTTCACCATGATTATGAATGTTAGTGAAACAGGAAAAAGAACAAACATAAAAAACAAATTTTCTAATGGTTTAAATAAAGATAAACTAGCTGGATCCATTCAGAAAAAGCTAAATGAGAATAGAATTCAAAAAGGAAATTTAGCTTGCCCTAAACTATTAATGAATTAAGTGTCTGTTCGGTTCCTTCAAAAATGATTTTTGCATAATCGTAAGAAACACTTCAATTTCAACTCACTTTTACTATTCTACATAAATTGGAATAACAGCAGGCAAATGGCAATGGCAATGGCAATAACTTACGGGAGTTGTCATCATCATGGTCCCCATTCTGCTGGTTCTCCATGCATTTGAGGAGGTATTTGAAGGTCTCAATCTCACAAGGGATAGTGAGCCCGCCACTGTGATCAAACCCGAATTCATCAGCAGCCTTCTCCAGCAACACTTTGAAGAGAGAGTGGGTAAGGTAGCTGGTGGGAATGATGAACCTCCGAAGCTCCGGTCCAACGTACACCGCCAAATAGCCCTTCGGGACGTCGCACGGCGGTTCGGGACTTTGGCAGCTATCCTCGTCGGAGTCACAACACAGAATATCATTTAACCTTTTGTTAATTATTGGTGATCTGCTCTCATGATCACTTCCAGCATCAGATTTGCTGGGAATGGAAGGTTTTGAGCCTAAGGTGACACTTTGCCACTTTTGAAGTATTTCCTTTAGTCTCACTATTTGCCTAATTCCTGTTAGTTTGTTGGAGCCTCCACCTTGATGATGATCCATAGCTAAACTTTCACCACAAAAGTATATCCCAAGACCAATTTCAGTGGATCTGATTCTAGATTAAATAGTGACGCATGCTACATATGTTATGATTTGCATCTATGATATTCATAATTGATAATCAGACAAACTCATAAAAAAGAAGGTAGGAAATCAATAATCTAAATCTTAGCCTGATTGTTTTTTATTATTTTGATAGAAAATGTGGGAATGTTGTTCTACCAAAGCCACATTGTCTGGGTTTTGAAATTATATTGCTAAATCAAGCTTTTGTTAGAATCCCCTGTTTGAATTTCATGAATCCTGAAATGGGATCATCAAATTGGAAGAAAATGAAACGTGAATGAATATGGTACGAACCTGATAACGTGAGAGCAATATTACCAGGTCTGAATCGGATCCGGAGGATAAACGGCCATGAAGCTTCGGAGTGGAAGCAGAGCTAGCTAGCGAGCTGGATGATTAAGATTGTAAGATGATGTTTGTGGTGGTGGTGGTGTGTGTTTGTTCTGGCTTTATCTGAATCAAAATCGTTACAAGGAAGGATTCAGGAAAAAAAAAAAGAAAAAAAAAAAAAGGTAAAACGTTAATGGTGTTGGATCTTTGTACGCCGAATTATCGGCGCAAAAATAGAACTTGAATTTTTTGATGTTATCGTGTTTCGTTTTGCATTTGTTTCTCGGTAAACCGTCGCTCTCGGGAGGAGCTTGTTTTTCTGTTTTCATATTCCAACCAACACACCCAACGGTCTGTATATATTATATGGAATAAACTTGTGCCCCTTCGCAAATCAAATAAACAAAATGAATGGTGAGTGCAGAAGGACAACTGAAAGGAAAAATTAATAATAAAATAAATGATAAAAATATAGAAGTCCAAAGAGCCTTCAGTGAATCAGTGGAAGCTGCGTTTGACTTTTTAACTTAATAAATTACTCCCTTCATTCTTATTTATATTTATATTTATAAGCGTGTTTATTAAGAAAATATATAGTAACATTGATTAATGTCTTGGTTTTAAAAAAAAATTATAATTTTCTTTTTTACCCTTAATCACATTGTATTAGGAGAAAAAAAAAATAAAAAATAGTGAGAACCAAAACAATTAATACAAGAGGTATATTGGAAAAACTCCAATAATTTTTATTAAAAATTAGTAAAGAGTCTCATTTAAGAACAACAAATTTTTAAAATGGAATGAAGGGAGTAGTTTTTATCTAAATCAATCTTTATGTTGATTACAAAATGCAATGATTGTGATTGTGCTACAGTGAGGTGCTCACAAATCATGTTGTAAAGGATCCCGTTCATGATTGTGTTGTAGAGAGATGGAGATAAATTATATTAATTTTTTTTTTCTTTGGCAATAGGGAGGGCAATGGGTAGGGTTTGGGTAGGGTACTATAGTACCCATCCTCATACCCACATTTTTAAATAGTACCCGTACTCGTCTTCATACCCGCGTGGGTAATAACTTGAGTGTTCATCCCCATACCCTTTGAGCACCTATATGCTCGTACCCGTACCCGTATCCGTACCCATTACCCCGCAATTTTGTTAAGAAAATATGATTTTCACTATTTACATTCTAAAATTTCAAACCCATATTATATGGTAGTCTACTTACTAATTTTAGTAATTTAACTTACTAAAAAATTTATATATTAAAAAAGTGATTTAGGTGAAAATTCCTAGAGCGTGTTCTGACACGCCATACTCTAGGCGTGTTCAGATCACGTTTCTGCTCCCCACATCCCATCATTTTCCCTCACATATGGTGTAGATTCTGATTTTGATTCTCATTTCTTTTTGTTTTCTACTGAAAGACGCATAAACTAAGGCTTGTTTGAACACTCCTCATTTTTACTTAGTTCAAACACACCTTAAACAAAGCTGGTTCCACAAATTACCTCATTTTGACAAATATTTTCCAATGTATGTCATTTTAAAAAAAAATAAAAATCTACATTATTTAAAAAAAAGCTCGAGAAACTGAATTAAAATTTATGAACAAGAAAGATGGGGCTTGTGTGGTTGTTACGTTGGAGCGCACAAATCATGGGTTTTATTGTTATCAAATTGATGGATTTTGTAAGGGCCGTTGCTTTTTTGCACGAATAAGGGCCATTATCTCATTTTTGTCACTAATAACGGCCATTGTCCAAGTCCTACAATTTGTGGGTGCTTATAGGGTATTGCTGGTTTCATTGGCTCTTTATAGCTTTTCCTTAAAATACAACATAGTTTGCCTCAAGCCCACATAATTAAGCCAACATAGGCTATTGCTGGAAGCGTCACTGCATGTTTTATTGACGGATGCAAGATTAAACTGGGCCAGAAAGTTGGAAAAAAATTGAACAGTGTCGGATGTGTTAAAATTTGGAGGACTTAACTCTAGCCTAAAACTTAGGTTAAATGTGAAGCTTGTCTTTTTCATATATAAAGATTATTTTGGTCATATCATTAGCTAATGTGGGACTTCTCAACACAAACTTTCACACTCAGGGCTAGACATATAGAACACGGAATATGCAGGAATGGGTGACCCATATACCGGTACATGCAGTCTTCACTAAACAAATTTACGATAGACTCTGATATCATATCATGAACAATTATCCTAAAAGTTTAAGTTGCGAGGTAAATGACAAATGAATGATTATGTTTGATATAAGTAGTTGCAGCCGCTGTTCGCAGCTACAGGCCATCGTCTGCGGCCTCCTTCTGCCGCCACCACCCACATTTAGACTATTTCCTTTAAAATTTAAAGTGCAATGACACAATTAAAGATTTGCTTCCATGAATGAAGCGTCTAACAAACCTACATGATGTTAGGTTTTCTCTTTGAAGGCAAAATGAGCAAAATTGGAAAATGCAAGCTCAATATTTGGAGCATCTAATTTAATATGCCTTTCGTATTTTTTATTTATTTTGCTCCTATTTTTAGGTTAACTACCACATTTACTAATTTAAAGTATGTTAGTTTGTGTTGTAATATATATATATATATATATATATATATATATATATATATATATATATGTGTGTGTGTGTGTGCTATGTTGTATTTTCTCTGTTGTTTTTATAAGACTTTTTAGAGAAATATAAGACCCACTATTAATTTTTAGCAAAAGTTATTAGTTTTTTCCAAATATATTTTTTGTATTAATTATTTTGGTTTACACCCACTTTTACTTTCCTCTCTTCTCATGCAATTATTAAGGGTACAAAAAAAAAATTATAAAAAAAATTAAAACCAATACATTAATTGATCAGATGAACGTTTTTTTAATAATTTTTTTAATAATTTCAATTATTTATGGAGTTTTTATAAATAAAATCAAAAAGAGTATATTGTAGTGCTCTCTTTTAGATTTGGATTGCCTTAAGTCTCATTTGACTATACTTTTGCCTTAATTTCCACAAATCTTGGACGGCAAAAAGAAGAAGATAAGTAGCTACAACTAGTTTTACTTTTTCTTTATTTTCTTTGATTTTGGTTAAATATGGATATTCATCCAT
This sequence comes from Acmispon strigosus, assembly GCA_030819835.1. Taxonomy (NCBI): domain Eukaryota; kingdom Viridiplantae; phylum Streptophyta; class Magnoliopsida; order Fabales; family Fabaceae; genus Acmispon; species Acmispon strigosus. The sequence continues at coordinate 89,508,351 of JAUAMA010000001.1, forward strand.
GGTAAAGCTTCCTCCTTTAGATTAATATATATATATATATATATATATATATATATATATTTACGAATTTGTGCTCAATGTTTAGATGTTACGCAATTCTTATAACGTGAAATATTATCTTACAATCAACACCTGATCTCCTCTATGCTTGTCCGTATTTGGAGTCAAGATTCAACTAGGCAATAAATTCAAGCAAGTCACGATAGCTTGTTATGGTGTTCACCATGCTAATAAAAACCTAGAACAAGGGTTGTTGGTGTTCAACTACGTCCATGTTTTCCTCATTACAGTCCAATTTGACATTATTCCTAGCATGTTTAAAGCATCTGAAAGGATCTAAGACTCTGTGAGCTATTATAATATAAATTATCGCCCTTGTCATGAAAATATTTGAGTTAAATTCTTTATTTGCTGATATTATAATAGCAACTACCTGTTACTCGTTTTTTTTTTTTCATAGATGAGTTATTGGAACTTGGGGTATTATCTTAATTATTTCTTCATTAGAATCTTTGTAATTGGCATTGCATGGAATAATTCATATGTTATGAGAGGTGTTTCTTCACTGGAATCATGACACTCAAAAGCTATTCTATTTTTCCTGAATTAAATATGCATGGTCTCAGAATTCATTATAAAAGACTTTACAACATGCATGATTTTTTTTTACTAACCTATCCCACTGCGGACATTAACGAGAGTAATTCGTCTGAGACTCTAATATTATATTAAGTGACTAGATTCTCCCAACAAATATTTTTTTACATACTGCTCATAGATCGAATCATCCACTAAGATCTCTAATGCAGTACCTTAGCATGAGACCTTAAACTAAAATAAAGATCTTATAAGGTATCTTGCATCGGAGAAAACTGATGTAAAAGGCGTGAGATCTTATTTTTAAGATTTGTACCTTGTGGTAGGTAGGAACTGTACGTATCTCAACAAAGCCAAATAATAAAAAATAATTATTTCTCTTTGTTCATCCATATTTAAACTTAAATCAAAATATTAGATGAAAATAAAAAAAAATATAAATATATGAAATATTGTAGGGCACAACCAAAAATAAAATAAAGTATCAATCATTGGAACAAATTTGCATTGGTACCTTATGAGTACTTTATATTATATATGGCATTACGGGCACACAAAAAGAGTGTAAAGGTACCAATTTAAGATACTAGCATTGAGGATACTCTAAATGCTTAAAGAGAAGATTAACTATCTAACAACTGTGTTGGACTTAATTACTTGAAATATTGTGGAAATTTTTGAAACTGTCACAGTATGCAGCGTATTTAAAGAAAAACTAGTTGTTTGGGAACTCTTCAGGGATAATCACAGAGTTTGCGTGTTTATTGACGGAGGGTGAAAACCCCACTAAACTTTTTTTTCACTTCACATGTATTTGCCGGTGGTAAAAACCGCCGCTAAACACATATATGGAACGTATGTCACGTAGCACGGGTCTGTGTATACTCATCTGGAAATAGGAGCATTTTATTCATGTGAAAGCAACAACAAAACAAGACCAATATTTTAGGTCTATCATCAGATGACACGAGCTAAATTTATCCACAAATTTAAGTGGCTAAGGATTCATGCTTTTCTCTTACAATCCGTTGCTTCATTCATAGGCAATTTGAATGATTTAAGAGAGCCAAATGCATGGCCTCGTAATTTGCTTGCTTATGAAGTTAATTATAAGCTAGCTAGGTTAAAAATATGAATGTGATGATCATGCCTGCTTAGACTTGCGATTGATTAGACTCCATACTTTATTAGATTTTGTGTAGCTGTCACATACTCACAGGGAAGAAGATCATGTTTCCCATGACGACTCTACCCAATGAGTATATATCACAAATGTTAATTGTCCAGTTCAACAAACAATTTGTCATTTACGAGTTGATTTGTAGGTTCCACCTAAAACCCGAAGTGCCGCTCAAGAATGACATCGTGTCCTTCATTTTTTGTGTGAATCAATTAGTACATTTACAGTACCATGGAACGGTGGGAGTACAGCTACTCCCATTTTGAAAAGGTAATGATAAGTAGATATATATTTTCTTATGGACATCTAAGGGTGTTTATGCGTTGGTCAAAAACTAAACCACATCTATTTCATAACTAGTTTAGGAATTTGGTTTTAAACATCAAATAAAATGGTTATGGTTACAAACCGATTTTATTTAAAAGAAGTCATGGTTAAGAACCGGTACTAAACCGAATATGATTTTAAATTTATTTTATTTTAGTTTATAAAAAAACTACACTACTTTTAAAATATATTTTTTCATATGTGGATAAAATTGAAATTGAAACTTAATAAATATTTTATTTTGAACAGGAATCTAACAAATACTACAATTTTAGTATTTTCAGTTTGAAACACTAAAATCAGGTAAAAACTTTAAAATCAGTCAAAAACCCTAAAATCATGTCATAAACCTGACCTGAAACATAAATTTGGCTCGAAACCTTAAAATCAATCTGAAATCTTAAAATCAGTATGACATCCTGAACCCTTTAATATAGTGTCAGAGTTGACGCTAAGTTGTGTTCCTACGAGATGGGTTGGATCAAGTCCTAGTTAGCGTCGATCGATTTGATCTGTCACTAAGTTGGTCGGTGCAATTAGCGTCTGCTCTAAGCCTCTGCTAATTGACGTTTGCTAGACACTAAATTGACTGGTGATTTTAGCGTTTGTCATAGTCGACGCCAATTGCAGCTTAACCGACGTTAATTAGCTGCAGCGGGTCCGACACTATTCTTTTCATATAATAGCAATTATTATATTTCTTTGTTTTCTATTCTTATATCTCTTAAGTGTGAGGGTGTTTAGGGTTAACTAAACTTTTCTCCATTTAATAATAGATAATAAGGTTGTCCAGCGGTCGGGTTCGAGCGGAACCTCGGTTTAGGTCGGGTGAAAACCACCAGATCTGCCACCATTTGCTGTCAGGCGGCGGGTTGCTCGATTTCGAGTTGGACGGGTCACGGGTTGGACGGATCGGTTTGGGCGGTTTGTTCATCAGAAGAAAATTCAGAAAAAAGATGAGGGGATGATTGAGGAAGAAACCCACGAAAAAAAACATGTTCATCATAAAAATAAAATAAAAACATACACATGAATCATCACCATCTTCTTCTTCCAGTTTGCGACATCTTCATTAAAGACCAAGCCAAGTCTGCGACATCTTCATCAGGGATCACCATTTTCTTCACCATCGCTACTCCTTCTTGTTCTCTGCCTCGACCGGGCCTTGATCGCGCCCTTCTTCTTGTTGGTGGCATTGAGGATTGAGGAGAGAAAAGAGGTGCAGGTGGAGGAGGGTTAGGGTTCTAAGGCGGCAGAGAATCAAGGAAATAAGAAAGGTGAAGAGGGTTAGGGTTCTAGTGTTTTTATACCTGATGGGTAAAAGTCTGGGCCTTGTTTTATGGGTTAGAGTTCTCACTTCTCACTGTTGCGCGTTTTTTTTCCTTCCCAACAGCCATGACTTGAGTTTTTTTTTTTTTTTCTTTTTGCCTATACACTACCTTCGGGTTGGTCGGTGACTGATTATGACTTCTAGGCCACCCGCACCCGACCGTGGCCACCCATCCCAAACCGAGATTTCCCAACCAGTTCACTTGTGAACTGAACCAACTTGAAGCAGTGACAAAAAAAGGGGGTTCCAGTCGGGACGAGACGAGTTGTTGGACATGCCTATAGATAGACATGGTTCGTCAAAGGTAAAAACTCGGAAGGGAAGTAGTTGAAATGTAATCTGGACCATTAATTATCTTGCATCTCTTTAATTGGTAATGAATTATTTTTAGTAAATAGCTACCTGTCATAGTCTCTGAAAATCTATCCTGGTGAAGCAAACGTTATACTGCAAATTACAAGTTGAATACAATAGTTTATTACATCAAAAGTCAAATTAAATGTGGTTGAGTTTGGAAAAGCCAGCTTCATCTCATTATATTATAGACAGCACTTTAAGCTCGCGAGTTAATTGCTGTCATAAAAAACCGAGATGAAGAAAATAAGAAGACAAGGACCCCTAACAAATTTCCCACATGATGTTTTTAAAATATTTTTACAAAGAAACGATTAATAGAATTTAGAATTTAGGGTGTGTTTGTACGAGGAAATAAAATTAGTAGAAAGTAGAAAGAAAACACTACTATAGAATTATCTTTTTCCCACGCCTATGTTATCACGGTTCTGTGTTGAACCATGGTAAAAAGAGGTTACGAGCTCTGTTACCACGGTTCCGTGTTTAATCGTGGTAACTGATGTGCTCTATTACCACGGTCGTATGGTAACGGTGGTAACTGAAATAATTTTTATTATTTTTTTAATTAACATTGTCTATTACCACAGTTGTTAGGGGAACCGTGGTAATATGTTTTATTATTTTTAATTAACAATGTTTATTACCAAGGTTGTTACGATAACTGTGGTAATAGATTTTTTTTTAATTAACATTATCTATTACCACAATTGTGAGGGGAACTGTGGTAATAGATATTATTTTATTAAAAAAATGGTGATTTACCATGGTTATTAAGGCAACCGTGGTAATAGGTGCTTGAATTTATCGATTTCCCTTTGCTATAGCTATAGGAAACTCTTGTTTCGAGAAAACCCATTTGTCTTCCCCTTTCTTTATCGCGACTCCATCGCTCTTCAACCTCGTCACCGTCACTCGACACTCCTTGCCGCTGCACCTCATTACCATCGCTCCTTGCCGCTTTCCGCTGCACCTCATCACCAAAACTCGTTCTCTCTGCAATCGCTTTTCCATTGCTTTGCAAGCTCGTCGCGACCAATCCTTCTCTTGCTCGCGGCCTCCCTCTTAGTGTGCTCACTCAGCTCGTTCCTCCTACTACTCAGCTCGTTCCTCTTGCTTCCCCACTTCACTCGTGAGTCCTCTTGACCTGCTTCCACTTCTAGGGTTTTCTTTTGAAGATTTTTGTTGTTCAGTACCTTTGCTTGGCATTTTAATTTTTGTAGAATTTAAGGAACTTATCTGTTTGATAATTACCAATTCTTATGCCTTTGCTGTTGTTGTTCAGTACATTTTGTGGAATGTGTATTTTATTTTGTGAGGTCACGTTCGATTGTAAGGATTTTGTGAGGATACTAACTGGTAGCTTTTTATTTAACGGTAGCTTCTAATCTCCCGAATATTACATATTTTACAATATCATAACCTGAATTTTACAATATTACCACGGTTCCGCCTTGAACCGAGTATTACAGAGGTATGATATTACCACGGTTCCTCCTTCCACTGTGGTAATTGATCTATTACTACGCCGAGCAATACCATGGTTTAACCGTGGTAATATGCTGCCCGGAACCGTGGTAAAATGACAATTCTGTAGTAGTGAAATAAGTAGAAAAGTAACTTCTACCTCTTTTATTTTCTATCTCACACCAAAGTTCCTCGACCTACAACCTCTTTTATTTTCTACCACTTTTCCCACTCGAATCGACATTGTGCTTCACCATCATCACTGTTTAATTTGCCTTCCCGTTTTCTCTGCATCATTCTAGATCCACAAGAAGCACCATAGACTGTTTATGTGTTGGGGTTTTAGGCTTTTTTACGGTATTTTAGGGTTAGAGGTGGTGGCTCGGTGTGAAGCGGGGCTGGGGTGGTGGCGTGGTGTGGTTGAGGGTGGTGGCCCGGTGTGTTATGTTGTTGTTGCTTCTTCGTTTTTTCTGGGGTCCTTCTTGTTCGTTTATGGGTTGGCATTTTGGGGTTTTCTAGGGTTTGTTGGTTGTGGCTTGGTGTGGGATAGGGTTAAGGGTGGTGGCACGGTGTGTTATGTTGTTGTTGCTACTTCATTTTTTTGGGTTTCTTCTGGTTCATTTATGGGTTTGTTTTCACTTATTCTGGATCAACCGTCTTCTGTTTGGAGGTTGAATGCTTAGGGTGACGAGGGTTTTAAGGTTATGGGGGTCAAGAAGAAGACGAAGTGCAAATGATGTGGGTGGTATTTTAATATGGGTTTGATTTTGGGAAATTGACCCTCTCGTGTGGAATTTTTCTTATGTTGAAAGTTTTGGGTGTATCTCTCTCTTCATAACACTTTAAGGTTCCTCCACTCCCACCTAGCATTTACCTAACTAATACATATTTATAAAGATAGAGGTAAATACAAAATTTTCAACATGAGAAACATAAAAAAAATTCATACGAGAGAATTCATTCCCTTGTTTTCGTGTTGGGAAGAACACAAAGAAGAAGATGGTGGTTGTGATGAGTGAGAGGGTGGGAGGGGGATAGATTTAGAGTGTTGAAGAAGTTTTTTTACAAAAAGTCTGGGAAATTTTGTGTTAAATTAGTGTTAATGAATTGGAGATGATGTAGAAATGAAATTATAATAAGAAAAATGAAAAATACATCGATCTTAGCTTCATTAAATACGTGACAGTGTCGTATAGGACTAACACAACCACTTAATAAAATTATTGGAGCACAACCTCCGACAAAGACAAAAAATGGTGTATTTCCTAAAATGGAAGAATATTTTCTAAACTTTATTCCAATAAAAAACTAAAATCACACCGAACCTATTTTACAGTTAATTAACCTTCACAAAATATTCTCTAACAAATATACAAGAGGGAAATAGTACAATTTATTGTACGTTCAAAAGCACTACTTACGCTATGTTGTTTGAGCTTTGGTTAATCCGATTCTAGGTCGCCTTCATTTACCTTACACCTTGACCATAGTTCATGTATATACACACATCCATTATGCCTACCAAATTTTAACTACCCCGTATTGAATATTAATATCCTCTCCCTCTCTATCCGAAAGTTTGATATATATATATATATATATATATATATATATATATGGGAAAATAATATGTTGATACTCCAATTTCACAACAAATAAATTAGTCATATGATATGATAGATAATGTGATAAAAAAAAATGAAATTTAGATAAAAGAGAAAATGAGATATAAATGTATAATAATCATATATGAGTCAATACGTTCTCTTATTTTATTCTGAAAGAACTTCATTGAATACTCATTTCACTGACATCCAATATTGAAAGAAATAAATAGAGGCGAAACAAGTAAAAGGTATATATGAGAATAGATGTGATAAAAAAAGTTTAGAGAAATAATAAAAAATTAGTTAAAATAAGATGAAAGAGAAAGTGGGGTGTACTCCATATGATTTTTATTATTATAATAACTATTGGAGGTACACCTTAATCATTTTTATAAGAACCAACAGTGCATTGATTTTTTTTTAATAATAATGTTCATATTAATTGACATTACTCTCTATTTTAACTCTCTAAAGTGTTAATTTTGTATAGAAAGTTATTCAAAAAATTATTAATCAGCCTCTACCGCTTAGTACAGTGACAGACTGTGAGGAGAAAAATTAATTTCACGACTATACATTATTCAAAACAAACAAAAAATTAAGGATAAATTTAATGCTAATAATTATATTAATTATATTTTTTAAAGAGTGTGATATAATTATTTAGTTCTTATAATAAATGAGAGAATTCCAAAATTGAGAGAATTAAACTATTTTGACAAATACGTAAATATAGTAATGATGACATTCTTCATTTATTGACTCACATTTCAAGAATTCAAGCTAAGCTTTTTATTATTATAGAAGTCAAGCTAACCTATTGAAATGATAAATGCATTAATGGTAAATACAATACAAAATGTCACAAAGTCACTCTTCTATTATTATTGGTTAGCAATATTTTCACATTATTCTTACATCAGTAGCGTTAGCAATACATTTTTTTTACTATTCCTTTCATTTCAAATTATAAGACGATACTTGATGTTTTAAAATATAAGACTCCTTCTAAATTTCAGAAAAAAAAATTATATTTTCCTAATTTATTCCTTGCATTTATTATTTTTTGGGTATTGGAATGAGATACAATTAATATATCAATTAGTTTTAAATAGGGTATATATGGAAGATTTATATAAAAATAAATAAAACAAAAATTATAACATCTCTTCTTAATATGCGTGATTGTCTGAAAAAGATATTATAATTTGGAACGGATGGAGCATGTGTTAAATAACTCGCTTAATTTCAATTTAAGTATACTAAAGACCAATTTTTTTTCTTAAAACACGCTCTTTTTAACCCACTTTACATAAATATGTGGTAATAAAATAGTTAGTTGGAAGACTAGTTTACCATCGTTATTATTATATGCACAGGAGGATTAAGCAATATACGAATAATATAGTTATATGGAGTTCTAGAATAAAGAAATGGAAGATCCTATTTCTCAACTACTCTCACAGGTGCGGGAAAGCTCAATTGGCGTTGAAATCGTGTGCGTGAATTCGTTGAGAGGTGTTTGTCTTGTTTTCAAAACTTCGCCTTGTTGCGTTTCGTAATTTCATTTCTTTTTATTTATACTATACACAACCTTCCTTCATGCCCAAACGTGTGACCCAATAACTCTCTCTCTCTAGCTACTATTCTCTCGCTTCCAAGTCTCAAACGTTCTTCTCTCTCTAAACCTTCAAGCAATATTCTAGATAGAGAGAGAGAGTGGAAATTGATCACACAAACCGCATTGTGATTGTGATCGTGATCAGGCCTTGATCGATGAGAACGTCGTCGTTAAGAAGTTACAGCACTGGCGAAATCGACTCGCCGGAAAATTTCAGAACCTCGTCGCCGGCTTCGGAAGGACATGCCTACAGCGCTATGTTGCCGGTTTTTCTCAACGACCTCCGGAGCAACCATCACAAGGAACTCGTCGAGATTACATTGGAGCTCGAAGACAACGCCGTCGTGCTCTGCAACGTCGCGCCTGCCGCATCTTCCGCTCGCAACAACGCTTCGTCATCGTCGTCGAGTCACACCGCCGGAGACGAAGCTTCTGGCTCCGGCGCCGTCGCGAGGAGCTTGTCGAAGAACCTCTCGATCACGTCGAGGATTCGGAGGAAGTTCCCGTGGCTGCGGTCGATGTCGATGCGGAGCTCGGCGTCGTCGTCGGAGAGCGTGGTGGAAGATCCGGTAGCGAGCGCGCGGAATGCTCGGCGAATGCAGGCGCAGCTGGAACGGACGAGATCGAGCGCTCAGAGAGCGCTGAAAGGTTTGAGGTTCATCAGCAAGTCCGGTGAAGCCGGCGAGGAGCAATGGAGGAAGGTGGAAGAGAGGTTTGGATCGCTGGCCAAGGATGGAATGCTCGCTAGAGATGACTTCGGTGGATGCATTGGTAAGAGCTTTTGCTGCATGAAAATTCACCTCCAAATTAAGATGTCATTATGTCAAGAGTTCAAAAAAATTACTTTACTTTTTGAGTTTTAAATTCTTTTTAAACATTTTGATATATTCACGTCTTGTTTACTTTCCATCACATTTTTACTTCTATGACTCAATTTTCTATTGTCTATCTAAAGTTTGATGTGTAATTATTGTGAACAAAGGTAGGTTAGATAATTTATGTCATGTCATATTCATGGTGTAAGTTGAAAGGTAAACTATTTGTTTTTTATATTTTTAATTAATTCTTAAAATGAATAAAGATAGTATGTTTCGTTCGTAGAGCCATAGAGGACACCTGAGTTCATCAACAATGATGCGTCTTCTCAGTCTTTCACGATCACTATGAACTAAAAACATGCCATTTCTATATTTTTAATTAAGAACTTAAAGAATTTATAAAGTTTTAGTTGGAACTAATTGCATAACACATTACATTTTATGTGTTTTTAATTTGGTACTCATTTGCTTAGTTTTCCTTCGGGAGTTAGAGTACCATAGGTTGATTATCCCATAGTTTGAAAACGGTGTATTTTAGTTCTGTTTTGGCTCTTGGTTAGCTTGTGATTTTCGGGCTTTAGCTTCTTTATTTTTTTTTTGTCTTAACCAAGGTATCCCCACAGCCGATTGTCGTGAGACTAATCCTTCGCCCCACGGTCAGCGCACGAAGCGGTAAGGGGCTGGCCAATGAGTTTTCTCCATTCACAAGAGTTGGGATTCGAATATTAAAAAAGGATAGAATATATATGCCTATTAAGAAAAACATTTTATTGCAAAAATGTATTTTTTTGTTATATTTTTTATAAATATTGAAAAAGTTAATTGTTTATCGAAATCAAATTATGCTCAAAATAAGCAGCTGGAAACATATTAATTTTTAACTGAAATGCATGTTTTTATTTTTGCCAGTGAAAAAAATGCATGTTCAAATTAAGTTTAAAATACAATTTTGCTCAAATAATCATCAATTTTGCGATTGAAATGGAAGGGATGGATGACTCTAAGGAATTTGCGGTGGGAGTATTTGATGCATTAGCTCGAAGGAAAGGAAGAAAAGCGAGCAAGATAACCAAGGAAGAGCTGCATCACTTCTGGCAACAAATTTCCGACCAGAGCTTTGATGCTCGCCTTCAGATTTTCTTTGACATGTAAGTACTTAATATTTTCTTTAGAATCACTAGAAACTATATATATGTCATTTTAGTTTTTTCCATCACCACCCAAAATAACTCGTAGCATGCATGTTTGATGTATGGAATTTTTTTTCTTCTACAGAACTATATTAATTTTTAATTTAAAACTTCCGCAATGTGCTCTAATAATACTTAGGGCATTGGTTTTGATGTCACTCCCTATTGATTCTTACGTCATCTTTTTTTTAGTATTTTACCTAAATACTCTTAAAAACTAATTTCATTCCTAACATATCCCCTTATTCCGTTTTAAGTTCGCACTTAACAAGTGCGTTTAATTTTCACACTTATTATGTGTAAATCAACATTGGTTGAGCAGACACAAACTCTGTTTCGCACTTATAGGTGCGAAATTTATTAAAAAATGATTTTATTCGCACTCATGAATGTGTCACATAATCAGTTCTGGAACAAAACAAATTTTTTAAAAAAAAACCAATTCGCACACAAAGGTGCGAAATTTAGAAAAAAAAAATGATTTTATTCACACTCACATGATTAGTTCTGGAAAAAAAATTAAAAAAAATACCAATTCGCACTCAAAGGTGCGCAATTTAGAAAAAGATTTATTTTATTCGCACTCATAAGTGCGTCACATAATTAGCTCTGGAAGTCTGGAACAAATTAATTTTTTCTTTTAAAAAATATTAATTCGCACTTAAAGGTGTGAAATTTAGAAAAAAAAACATATTTTCGCACTCAATAGGTGTGAAATTGCGAAGAAGAATGCATATTTTCGCACTCATTGAGTGTGAAAATAACTATTTTTTTTTTACGTCAAAGGGAGAATTTTGAAATTTTGAAAATTAAAGGGTGAATGGAGATGATATTAAAATTAATGCCCTAATATTTAACATTAATGTCTTATTTATATGGTTGCCTGTCTTTTACTGCATATTCTTATTTTTTTCTAATAATTGTTTATCCTTGCCTGTCTTTTACCGCATATTTAAATCACAGGTACAAAATTTAAACAATCTTGGGTTTAATCTCATCACAATACATATTAGAAAAGTCAATCGAGGAACGGCGTTGTTATTGGTACCATCTCAACTTTTTGAAAATCTGAAAATACTTTTTTTTTTTTAAAAAAAAAACCCAACTCCCCACTTTCCCTCCTCAAAAAATCTCTTGTCCTCCTCCTCCTCCCCTTCTTCTTTCTTTCTCCTTCTCCTTCTCCTTCTCCTTCTCCTTCTTTTTCTTCTTCTTCCCCATTGCTGTCATGACTTCCCCATTTCCCCTTTCCTTCCCCATTTCTGTTATGACAATCGACCCACCACTGTTGTTGTTGGTCCACCGCTGCCTCTGCCGCTCTCCGTCGTCGTCGCATCCACCCTCTCCGCCACTTGCTCTGCCTCGCTGTCGCATCCTCCCTCCCCTATTTCCGTTCTGGTTTCTCCGCAATTTTTAAGTGCGGATTTGTTTTTTTTCCTAGATCGTGTTTTTCGATGCAGTTTAAACTGCGACCTCATCGTCCTTTCTCTATTGTCTGCTCTCCATCGTCTGCTCTGTTTTCTCTATCTTCGCATCGTCTAGTCTGTTTTCTCTAAGGTCCAAGAAGGTGAACAAGAAAGATGAGTCAGAATAATGGAAATTTCCCTGCAAATCTCTTCGTTCTCGATGGCAAAAACTAGGATCGTTGGCTAATCCTGATGAAGGTGATTATTGGCAACCTTAGACGCAGTTTCAAACTGTGTACCTATGCAGTTTGTAAATGCATAACTACGCAGTTTGTAACTGCGAGCGAAAAAAATAACTATACCGAGGGATATTCACATATTTTCCGCATTTTCTGGATGACATGAATATCGGGATGACACCAATAGCAATGCCCTAAAAGTAAGGAAGCTCTTAATAAAATCAAGAGAGCAGTTCATTCATAAACTCATATAGAGGTATGCCCCACTCACCAGGGGAAATTAATGACACATTTGGGAGAGCTTTTGAACAGTTTATTTGAGCTTATACTATAGAAAAAGCTCTTTTGAGAGCGTTTGGCATAGCATATCGAAATAACTTATAAGCCCTCTATAAGATCTTTTTAGCTTATTTTCAAAAGCTGATAGGAACAGCTTATTCAGAGCTTATGAGACCTTTTAATGAGATCCTCTCTTCGAATCTGGATGAACTCTATTTTTCACACTACATTTTATTTTTTCTCCCTATTTCTCTTTCTCTCTTTCTCTCTTTCTCTCCTCAATCAACCCCACGACCCCACCCCCCACTTAATCGAGGTAAACTCTCTCTCTGTTCACGCTTCTGTTCTTTCTTCTCCTTCTCTCGCCGTTCTTTCTTCTTCTTTTTTCCTTTCTCCCATGGCAGAACTGACTCACCACTGCCTCCATGACCCAACCACTACCCTGGGTAGTAGGGGTGTACAAGACCCGGCCCTGTCCCTTGACCCGTCCCGGCCCATGTCCCTTAAACCCACATCTCTTCGGGTTTCTTCGGGTTTAGGGACGGGTTCGGGTTTAAAAATCGAACCCGGTCAATATTTAGGGCCGGGTGAAAGTCAAGTTCAACCCGTCCCAACCCGTCCCACAAGCACCATTTACACACTAACTTCAAAATATGGTTTTGTATATCTTCATTTATAGTCCGGTTTCAAGTGAATATAATTTATATTATTTTCTCTAATTAAGTATATTGTTATGAAAAACTTCAGTTCTATATAGTTTCTTTCATAATTCATTGATATGATAAAAATTAGTTTTTTTTACATAATGATATGTATTTATAATTCTTTGGTGAAAGTTGAAATTGATATTCAATTTGTCCTTCAGTCTGTGTTAAACCCGCACCTCATCGGGTCTCTCCGGGTCTAGGGACGGGTTCGGGTTTAGAAACTGACCCTATCAATATTTAGGGCCGGGTAAAAGTCAAGACAAACCCGTCCCAACCCGTCCTATGAACACCCCTACTGGGTAGCCAAGACACCACCGCCACGGTGGCAGCCGCCACTACCACCGAACAACACCATCACCATACCTCACCACTTCCCATCATCAAACCTTGAAGGAATCAGTCCGAATTCCTCTCCTAGTGACCGAAATTGATTTCTAGGCAAACTTTGATGAGTTTTAGACGAAGGAACCGTGAAGACGACGAAGAAAATGCAATGCCTCTGTAAAAATACATCCAAACGCAACTACTAATAAGTGTTTATGTAAAAATGCATCCAAACGCTTTGATTCTGTACAAGCTATTTTCAATATGTGCATCCTAACGCAAACAACTTGTTAAATTTAAGCGCTTATGATATAAGCTCTTATGCCATAAGCACTTAGGCCCTGTTTGGGAAAACAGCTTAATTAAGTGCTTATGACCATAAGCGCTTATGGCATAAGTGCTTATTAATAAGCTCTTTAAAGAAATTTATTATAATGAATTGAAAATAAGCTATATATAAGCATAAGCTCTTTTTCATAAGCTACTCTGAATAGCTTATGAAAATAAGCTCAAAACAGCTTATAGGTAAGTCATAAGCTATTTATATAAGCTCTCCCAAACGCATGCATAATAGCTTATGCTATAATATAAGCTCAAATAAGCTCTTCCAATTATACCATAAGCTATTAATTAAGCTGTTTTCCCAAATGGGCCTAAATAAACCTTAATAAGTATATTTAATTCAAAATTACCCTAAAATTTGTTCATAAAAGTATTTCTAATTTATAAATATCAACCCTAATAAAATACAACAAAATATAAACTTGTATTTAAATATATTTTTCCTTATGTAAAAAAAAAAAATACTAACAATAATTATCAAAATAAAATAACACCTTCTAACACTAAACAACAATTAAACTAACTGCAACATTAGATGCGCGATGTAGGGATGGTAACGGGTAGGGTCGCGTGCGGGTTTAACCATACCCGAACCCGAACTCAAAATCATATACCCAAACCCAAACCTTGTTCGAGTAGAAAAACCATATCTCAAACCCGAACCCGTTGGGTTTCGGGTTCCCCATACCCGTAGTAAACAAAGGGAAACCATAAAAAATCGAAAACCCGACTCATACCCGAACCCGATTACTAATGCAGTAGCAGCAACATCTTCATAATGATTTAAAAAATGACTATAGAATCCAATTTAAAATTCCTTATTCAAGATCATGAATATATAAAGATATATACTCAGAAACTTGAAAGTTGTAACGATGAAACCCTAGTAATCACTACTAAAAAAACTAATATATATATATATATATATAAAGATATTTTAGTAATTTAATATATAGAGATCGGGTTTTGGGTAGAGTTCGGGTGCGGGTTTTCACCATACCCAAATAGAACTTTTAGAATCGGGTAAAACCCGAACTCGAACCCAAATAAAACGGGTTTTACCGTAAATTAAGGTCGGGTCGGGTTTCTACAACGAGTATGAGATGAAGTTAAAGTCATAGCAGAAAACCCAAAAGATACATAGAGTTGTTTATCCGAATCGTAATTTTGGTTCACCATAATTTTCTATGGTGTATACAAAACATGGTCTACCATGATTCTGTCACACATATGAGTATATGACTATGTACCATAAAGAAATGAATTGAATTGAAGTGAAGGTAAAAACTAGGGTGCTTCTGGAGAGGAGGGGTCGGAGGAAGCTGAAGTGTGATCCCTGCGCGAGGCTGAGTGAAACCAATCAGGTATCTTCTGGGAATCTGAAGGCTGATGGCCTTAAAGCATGAAAAAGAAAGCTTAGTTGCAAGAGACCTACCTATTGCTGCCGGTGGTGGTAATTTGCAGTCTCTTGAGGACAAGGTGCTTGATGAATTGTCTCAAAGAAGCCCGGGTGTTTTAATCAGATCAAGAAGAGCTTGGCTCCTGGACAAGCAATTGGGTCTTGTGTTTGAGAGTCCTGACGTGGAAGCGATTAAAGGCTTGGCGGAGCAAATCCAGGCCAATCGTGTAAGATATGGGCAATGATTCTGAACAGGGAAGGCATCTGCCGGGCTTTGAAGCGCTGATCAGTGAATGGAACCTTCAGAGGAGCGAGACTGATTGTCTGCTATGGGATTTAGTTCCCTATGCTCTTTGTTGGTCGATTTGGAAGCTCCTAAATTATCTAATTTGATTAATTTTTATCATGGGCGAGGTTAATTGTTTGGGGTGAGTCACATCTATAGAGAAGCCAATAGTTTGTCAGGTGTAATAGGATTGAACCTGTTTGGGTGTAGTGTGAACAAATGTAATTTGGCCTTTTGCTTCCTAAAATAAATATTTACTCGAATGTTTAATAGAATTTTTTAAAGGATACCATTTAATCTATATTTTCCACAGGAAACAACAAATCCCTGAATTAGGATAAATCACGTGTAAATCTGTGCGTTTAAATGTTTCTATAACATACAATTACTCTTTTGCAGCTTCTTGCAGGGAGAACAAGCACTGTATTTCAACTATTATTAAAAAGTTCAATTAATGTTTATATTTGTTTCAGGGCAGACAGTAATGAAGATGGAAGAATTACCCGGGAGGAAGTACAAGAGGTAAGATTTAAGATGCTAAAGCAATATATATATATATATATATATATATATATATATATATATATATATATATATATATATATTATTCATCAAAAAGAAAGGAATGACCAATTCACTTCAGTTAGTTATATTAAGTTTTGATTATATTCTCTGTTTTCAATTTTATTCACCAGCTCATAATGCTCAGTGCTTCCACAAACAAGCTATCGAAGCTAAAAGAACAAGCTGAAGGATACGCTGCGTTAATAATGGAAGAATTGGATCCGGAAAACCTAGGTTATATCGAGGTAAGAGTTGGAAAGAGTGAAAGAAAATGAGAAAATTTTGAAACTGAAAACAATTACTTAAAGAAAAACCTATCTATTGATTAATGTCATCCAATTTTTGGAGATTTCAGATTTGTTCATGTATGCATTACAGTTTCTGTTACGCTTTCTTGATCCTTTCAAATTTTTGCCCTTTATTCAGTTGTGGCAGCTGGAAATGTTGTTACTACAAAAGGATAGGTACATGAATTACAGCAGACAACTCAGCACCTCTAGTGTTGGCTGGAGTCAAAACATGACCGGTCTGAAGCACAAAAATGAGATCCAAAGATTCTGCAGGACACTCCAATGTCTTGCATTGGAATTTTGGAGAAGGGGCTGGGTGTTGTTTCTGTGGTTGGTTACCACTGCTTCCCTTTTTGCTTGGAAATTTTACCAGTATAGAAACAGATCAACTTTCCAAGTCATGAGCTACTGCTTACCAGTGGCCAAAGGTGCTGCAGAGACACTGAAGTTCAACATGGCTCTTATACTTTTACCAGTTTGTAGAAACACATTGACATGGCTTCGCTCTACAAGAGCCAGAAAAGTTGTCCCTTTTGATGACAATATTAATTTTCACAAGGTAAGCGAGTTTCTCCCGCTTAGTTACTAAAATGCTAATTTCAGCTCTTATCGTTTCGATTCATTCAAAACAAATGCTAATATCAAAACTCATTACTTTCTGTTATGACATTTATGAGTTCACTTGCCTTCTGGTGGCAATATTTAAATCAAAACTGTATAAATTCGTTGATTTTTTCCATGTCATTTTTACAGATAATTGCTTGTGCCATCGTTGTTGGAATCGCTGTTCATGCAGGCAATCATCTGGCATGCGATTTCCCACTTCTCGTAAATTCGTCACCAGAAAAGTTTTCCCTTATAGCTTCAGATTTCGACAACAAAAAGCCCACGTATAAAACACTCCTCACCGGCGTTGAAGGCATAACTGGAATCTCAATGGTTACTTTGATGGCCATCTCTTTTACTCTGGCAACTCACCACTTCCGGAGAAGTGCAGTCAGGCTTCCTCCACCTTTCAACAGATTGACAGGCTTCAACGCATTCTGGTACTCACACCACCTTCTTGGTGTTGTCTACATTCTCTTGTTCATCCATGGATCATTCTTGAATTTAACCCATCGGTGGTACAATAAAACAGTAAGAATTTTAACTACAATTTACCCAAGCATGAGAAAAGTGATCAATGTTGCCTAACTTGATAAAGTTGAAGAGATTTTTCTGCCTTTTAATTTCAGACATGGATGTATATCTCTGCTCCGCTGTTGCTGTACATAGCAGAGCGTACTGTGCGAACTCGAAGATCAAAGCATTATGCAGTAAAAATTCAGAAGGTAATGAAAACAAGTCCTTATTTTCCTTTGTCCAAAAACTTGGAGACATAGCATGAGAATGATATCACATAACATTTTGTTATTTAAATCTACTAACTTTGCGCTTGCAGGTTTTGGTGCTACCAGGAAATGTCTTTAGTATAATCATGTCAAAGCCTAATGGATTTAAGTACAAAAGTGGACAATACATATTTTTGCAATGCCCCAAAATCTCTCCATTTGAGTGGTGAGTGTGGATCTAACTCTCAAGTTTATATTTTTATCAATTTATCATCAATCTTATTGTATATGAGCACATCCAGATAAATGTCTTGACCTTTTAGGCATCCATTCTCCATTACCTCAGCACCCGGAGATGAGTACCTAAGTGTACACATCCGCACAGTAGGAGACTGGACACGAGAACTTAAGCTACTTTTTACCGAAGATGCCATACAACCTTCGGTAAATTGTCATGCAACATTTGGTGAACAAGCACAAGTGGATCAAAGAGGGTAAGTATAGCCCATATATGTTTTTCATGCAATTAATTTGATGACTTGTAAATCATTCAAAATATAATTTTGATACACAGACATCCGAGACTGTTAGTTGATGGCCCTTACGGAGCTCCAGCACAAAATTTTCAAAATTTTGATGTACTACTCCTTATAGGATTAGGAATTGGAGCAACTCCTTTCATTAGCATTCTCAGAGATCTTCTCAATAACACGAGAACAAGTGACGAATCAATGGTACTATCCATACTCTGGCTCTGCCTCTTAATAAGTTGATTCCACTTTTACCAGCAGTTGTCAATTTTCATGATAAGGTCAGGTGCAGGAGTCATCAAACACAGAAACAACCAGATCAGATGAGAGTTGGAATAGTTTTACATCTTCAAATGTGACGCCAGGAGGGAATAAGAGATCACAAAGGACAACAAATGCTTACTTCTACTGGGTGACCAGGGAACCTGGATCTTTCGAATGGTTTAAAGGAGTGATGGATGAAGTTGCAGAAATGGACCACAAAGTAATATATAATGTTCATGTTTATAAACAAGTATCTACCCAACGTATAAAGAATTATAGCATGTTTGGATCAGTTTCTATTTCATCAGAATCAATTCTGAATCTCATAAGTTACTCACAAAAGTTTATCCTCAGAATTGATTCTGGATTCAGAATCAATTATAGATGTGTTTCCAAATATGCATAATTTATACGAAAAAGAAAAGTCTACTATCATGATTCATGAAGCAGCTTAATAACTGTCCCTTTTCTCTGTTTTCCCACGGGTCAGGGTCAAATTGAACTTCACAATTATCTTACAAGTGTCTATGAAGAGGGGGATGCGAGGTCAACCCTAATTACCATGATCCAAGCACTAAACCATGCCAAACATGGTGTTGACATCCTATCCGGCACTCGAGTAAGATCTCTTGTACCTGAAGTTATGATTCTATGAACATAGATAACAAGTTTTTCTGTTTCAGTTCACTGTAATCACACACACGCTGTGCCATATTTTATGGTCTTTCTGTTGCAGGTGAGGACACACTTCGCTCGGCCTAATTGGAGAGAAGTTTTCATCAAGATAGCCTCTAAACATCCGTATTCTACAGTAGGTAAAGTACTTGCTAGAATGTGCAGAACTATTTCTCTTAAAGGAGGTTACAGTTTTTCCCTTTTATTCATCCAACATAGAGGGAAAAGATAGTTTTTTATTGTTTTCTATGCTTCACATGAGAAGGAGGACAGGGTACAACTCCTCATTGATTGGTGAGAAAACTACATATATACTTAAAATCAAACAGATGAACTTTTTTATGAAATAAAATTGAAGACTAAGGGGTGGGAGGGGTAGGAACAGCTCTGGATGATGTATAAAGGTGGGGGCTGATACATTGAAGTGTAGGCTTATGTGTTCCAAAGATCATGGAGAAAGAAATCTCTGTCTTGTCAAACAATTTTATAGTATTTAATTTAACATAAAATGTAACTTTAAGACTTAATTACTTTGATCCTCTCATATGGACTTGTATTGATTTTGGTTCTCCAAATTATTTTGGAGACCATCAGGCCTCTTTATTTTTTAAGTTAATCGCGCATCTTAACAAAAACATGTCAATGTTATAGATTAACAAATTAGAATCAAAGAACATAAAAGTAAGAAAATTACGAAGAACAAAGAGGAATTGTTTGGAAAAGTATTTCCAACTTAATGATTAATTAACTCGATAAATCATGACATTTTAATCACTTTTTAAACATCATTGACAAGTTAAATAGCTATGCTTAAGTTAGAATACTATCTAGAGTAGTCTCTTATAAACTTTACAAAAATCCTAATATTTGAGACTTAAATCAGAAATGGTAATCATTAACAGACAAAGCATCCCTCTTTGCAATCAGAGCAAGCAGATTAGGGATATATGAATAAGAAGATTGATGTACACTTGTATTGTAAACCTCAATTCATTTTCGTTACTGCATAATATTGGTTACATTTTAACAAGCAAATGATGCATTAAACTTGCAGGGGTTTTCTATTGTGGGATGCCAGTGTTGGCGAAGGAGCTAAAAAAGCTGTCACTTGAGCTGAGCCACAAGACAACCACACGCTTCGACTTTCATAAGGAGTACTTTTGAAACAGGAAATGAAAAACAACTTTTGCTAATTCTTTTGTAATTACCAATTGAACAATCCAAAGAGAAATTAAGAAATGTTCAGGTCATGATATATAGGAAGGAAGTAACATGTAGTTATATTATTTGTTAAACGAATACAATATAGTGCAAAATGTAATAAAAGAGGAAAAGCATACATAGATTTTTCACTGTCAGGCAAAGGCCATGTAAGCATATTTTACACAACTGTAAAAGATCTATTCTCCTGCAGCCACATTCCCTCAGTACCTCATGGCATGCTTCTAACCTAGTTGTTTGTGATTTGCTTCCCTTAAAGCTTTACATGCATACATGATCCATCAACACTAGCCTATGATGTTGCTTATTGGAGGAGTAGGGATATATCAGGGGAACAAATTGCACACTGGAGAAATAGAAAGACCTTGGTAATTCATATGTAAAACATATAATTGTTCTCATATATCTTGATTGTTCCAATTGCAGTTATTTTATATTTATTCCATAATTGTGTTGCTATTATTAGATAACAAACATTATTTTATTATATTTTAGTGAAATCGACACTTTATTGGTATACATCTGAAAGAAAGAAAAAAGAAAAAGCAAAGCAGAAAAATAGAAGACAGGCAGATCCCCAAACTAAAGCCTCACAAACGAGGTACCCAACGCATCAGCAAGCAGCATCAAGCTCATGCCCTCACGAGCAGAGGAAATAGACACCAACGGCTCATCTTATAATAAACATAAAAAATTTATTAAAAATTTAAAAAAAGTTTGATGATCATGAACTATGAATTAAAATTTCATTTTTTATTAATTAATTTGACAGTTGTGTGATATAGTGACAAGTTCAAGGTAGTTTTGGATCGTCCGATAATGTTTTATTCTAATTAGTTAGTTTATTTATTAATAAATTGACAAAGTTTATTATAAATACAGATTATTATAAAAAAAATAGTGACAATGGATTATGAAATATTGGTTTCGAATTATCTATAATTAAATTTTATAAATTTTACTCTACTGTCAAATTTAGTTATCTAATTCTTGTAAATTTAAAATTTTCATTATGTTTTGCAAAACAAAAACCTTTTATATAAGAAAACTTAATTATTATATACCAACAATATATATATATATATAATTGAAAAAATCAAATTATTTTATCTAAAATAAGAATATTGACCAATCCAAAATATTGATTAATTTCAATTTAATTTCCATACAAACAAAAAATTCCTATCAATTCAAATTCCGTGGAGTTCTAATATTTTGGGCGCATAAATTGTCTCTTGGCGCCCAAATTCTGGAGAGGAGACCCTCCAGTTGTTGCTTCTTCTGTTCTCAACACAATCATCCACAACTTTCGAATGTCCGGTAAGATTTTGTTATAACCCTTTTCGCTTTCGATTGAATTTAAGGGTTTTCAATTTCATTCTTCAAATTTGTTGAATGACTGCATAAACCTTTCGTTTTTCTTTTGTGTTCTCTCTTCTTCTTCTTCCTCTTATGCATGTAGTGCACTCCCATCTATGCGATGCTTGAATAATTTTGCTTCTGATACTTACTGCTCGTTGATGTGGCTAAATTGAACTTATTCTCGTGCTGCAGATACGTTTTGCTTCAATTGCATTTCACCTGGACCAAGGTGGTTGGTTGCTGGCACTGTTCTCCACCTCCCAGTGCTCCATTGCCCCCTGTGTAAGATTTGGCTAATTTCGTTATTTTTCAATTTTCTAACATGGGATTTAATCAACATTACTTGAGGCTTTTTTCAATCTCAAGTGAATTGACAATGTAGGTTGTTAATAACGTTCCATCTTTTCACTGATATTTGTTTTTTAATGCATTTTTTAACAGGACTCAGGTCTCACAATTCTTGATTTGTTCCTAAGAAGAACAGTTACTCGAAGTAAAGATTGAAAAGTAATGTCTGAGTTGGATAAGAATAGAGTTGCAGATGGCTTTGCTCTCTTTCAGCATCTGAGATTGTGATGTAAGTCTCCTTTCTTGTTCATTAATCCAATGGGTCACCACATAACTTTTGGTTGTATTGGGGTAACTGTAGCAAATAGCATTCCTGCCTTAAGTAAACTGTTTTGTGGCATGATTGCTCGTAGAACGAAAGTGGACGAATAATTCTGATTGGTTAGTCCCTAGATTGTCACAATCGTAGAGGGGTCAGAAACTCGACTCATGAACTCATAAGAGTTTACTTTATTCAAAAATAATATTTAAAAAATCATAATAATGATGAAAAACAACAATAAAATTATAAATGTACTTAAATATCTAAATCAAACAATGACAAACATATAAGAACAAGTTAAAATCATACATAATATAATATGACTAAATATAAGTTCATAGGAAAAAATAACAAAGTTCATAAACTCAAATATTGAAAACTTCAAACGATAGCAAATAAGATATGATCTTCAAACAAGAGTAAAAATCTAACTTTATAATGCTCCCAAAATTGAATTATCAATTCATAATTTGAATCTAAGAAGAATTTATTACAACAGCTCACAATTGTGCGCAATAAGCAAAGAAATTTTAGAGAAAAGAGGAAAAGGAACACAAGCGAGAGAGATGGATGAAGAGTAAAAGTAGAACTACAAGTGTAATGAAATTTTTGCTGAACTCGAAAGTAAACTTGTTAGTTTACCTGAGTTTAGTGAGTTCACCCGATTTTATCAAATAGAGAGTTCACATGAGATGTGATCAAACGAGTTTGACCAAATCATTGGAAAGAATGTTGACAAAGGTGGAGAACGACGAAGAGGTGGTGGTTCTTCTATCCTGCTGGGCTTCTCTGTCGTCGTCATACTCTGGTGGGGGACCTGCAAAAACACTACGACGCCCAAGTTAGAACATGGGTGAGAAGTGGGGAAGGAGATGATAATTTGTGTACCTTATGCCTTGCGGAACCTACCTTTTATAGGGTTGAGTTTTGAGGGCTTTGAGGTAGGACAGTTTGAGGTTGGATAAGTTTTCGTGATGGGTACGAGGTACGACGTTGATGGAGGGCCGTTGGATTTCCCGACATGCCGTTTAGTCGGGCGGATAGATGCGGGCTTGCGTACTGTATGGGATCTTTGAGCGCCACGCCTATATCTCGAACAGAGAGTCGTTGACTTTAGAAAGGACCTGGAAAATTGTGACACATTAAGTTATGCTCTCGGTATGGACGAGTGGACGTGGTAATCGTCGTGGCAAGGGTCTGATTGTCGTGGTCTTTGCAGAGGTCGGCAGTTGCTTGGGGTAATTGACACTTATCGTTGTATATCTAACTAGACGGATTCCTTGAGTGGTGGGACACCATGTTGAGCTAGGGATGTTCGTCGAACGTTAGTCAGGTTCTGAGGACTTGTTGTTTATACAGGCCTTCTGTCGTGCTCCTATGGTCTGCTAGTCCTTATGGCTTTGCGTATCGCCTTGGCTTGAGTTGCTTGTCGGGGATAATGCCTTTCTGGTGCGTTCTTACGATGATGGTTACGGAGTATATTGTCCTTGGTCGTGCGCGGGGATGGACGCCGGAAGGAATATGCACTTGTTGTTGGCCGAGTGGTGATCCTAGGCACTTAGTAAGGGCACATTTACTGGGGTAACAGAACACGATGTAACTCATTTTGGTTACCTGGGATTGTATATTCATACGATTTAACGAGTTAAAACTAGAATTTAACAACTATGGCTAGGCCTCCACTTCTTTTGTCAAATACCACGGTGAATTCTGCAAATGACAAATTGTATTCGAACAACTCCGGTTTTTTTTGTGCTGGATGGTATTGTAACAAATAGCATTCCTCTTTTCTTAAGGATTGCTTTGTGGCACGATTGCTCCTAGAACAGAAGTGAATGAACAATTCTGATGGGTCAGACCTCCAGTTTTTTTCGTCAAGACACCGTGAATTTCATCAAATGTCAAATTTTATTCAAACACCTCATATTCTCTGTTTTCGGTGCTGGGTGCTATTGTAACAAATAACATTCCTCGTACAGAAATTGCTTTGTGGCACGATAGTTCACAAAACAAAAGTGGACGAATCATTCTGATTAGTTAGACCTTCTCTTTTTTATGAAATGACACAGTGAATTCCGTCAAATGACAAATTGTATTCAAACACCCCAGATTCCGTTTTTCGTGCTGGGTGCTATCGTAAGAAATGCATTTAAGAAAGTATATGTAGGTTAATAATGGATGCAAGTGTAGTATATAGGTATTAATTTGTTAATGTTGTGGATATTATAGTTACTAGTTACTACCCACTTAGGAACAAAGGTTGATGCAGGTATTTCTTTTAAATGCAGTACTTCTTTATGTTGGTCTCCCCCATTTTCCCCTTTCTTTCAAGACAATGCAAACACTGCCAGCACTACCACCGTGCAATTAGTGTTCTTTCATTTTCTGATGCTTCCAGCAAGGGGGCAAGAGCCCCCACTCTCGCTTTCACGTACAAGCACAAGGACCAACTGCTCAAAAGTAATGAAAATTTCCCAATAGCTGTCACATTTTAAGCCACAACCACACCATTCACTGGCCAACCCTCATCCTTGTTTCAATTTCAATATCAAGTGAAAAGCTGCAGGTCTTTTGTTTGAACTTTGAATCATAGTTCCTGTGACTGGTAGTTTTTATTCTGATATGCAGCTCTTGCTGATGATTTAATATCAATTTATATACTTCTCCTTCTTTGAAGATGATTTTCGTTTTCTTTGAATTTCATTTATATTTTCCTTTAGTCACCTCTTGAATACACAAAGGGCAGAGTCCCACCCTTTGGCAGTTTCCTTAGGCAAAGCTCAATTTGATTAGGACTATAATGGAAGAGTGTCTCTTCTACTTCATTGGTTGGAGCTAACTTCGCTTTTTCCACACCCAAAATAAATTGAGAGTAATATGTAGCCTATGGTTATGGTTGCTGAAACTGATTTTGCACTTAGTTCACATGGAGGTCATAATATACGTTCTGCTCTAAATGGAGGGGTAAGAGCAAACTGTTACAATGTTTCTAAATTGGAATCGTTACTTCATGGGTACAGCACTTTGGTCACATGTCAGAATCTTCTGCGTAGCTTCAATTAGCAAAGTGAGTTTCCGTTAAAATCTATGTAATGTTGAGATTATTGTTGGAATAACAAGCTTCAATGAACTTTAGGATTTATCTCGACAACATTGACTTAACATTGAAAGATTGATAACTACTTCTCTGAAACACAACCATGAATGTTTGAAAAATTGAGGGATATGAAAATTGTATAAAAAACTAGTTCCTCAAATTCTCATCCCTTGTTAAACAAGATCCCAAACAGACTGCTTATATATCTCTTTGCAGAGGACATGCAGTTATTTTTTCTAACACATCATATTATTAATACGACCACAAATAGAATGGTTGTAAACTTCAAATACTCTGAACCCTCCTTTTAGTAAACTTTATGATCAGTCTTCCTTCTTATAGTCTCCACTGAAGTAAGGGCTGAATGCCTCCTTTACCAAGTTCTTCTTCCTCCATGTATTCCAACCCAGATCTTTGCATATTCCATCATTGTGACCAATGCCCCAAGTTGTAATGCATTGCCTTTGCCAGAACCTGGTCGACCTTTTCATTACTTCCATGTCCTTAAATATTTGTGACAGCATCTTCTCAGCATTGGGGAGCTTAAATTTACCATCTAGTAGTCCTGCTAGCCACATGGAGCGCATCTCTGAAGTGTAAAGATTTGAAACACTCTCAACATAACCCACAAAGGCCATGTTTGGAATCAATGGATGGATAGTTCCTCTGCCACAAATAGAACAACTCAGCTATTTGTTTGAGATATCTAGAAATAAATAAACTAAAACAACCTTTAATTACCTGTATAATGGCATGAGACCAGAAGGGTACTCCAACAAGCTACGGAATGGGTCTGGTAAAATAGTTTTGAGCTTCTTCTTCCCATCAAAACCAGTTGCAAGAATCACCACATCAGCGTCGATTTTAGTGTTGTCATCAAATTCGACTCCTCCATTCCAGAACCAAAACTTTGATGCCCTTTTGAAGACGATTTTCCCCTTATCAGCCTCATTAAAGAAGTTGTCTGGTGTGATAGCGATTTGGCACGATGCAAAATCTTCCTCGAAGGGGTGATCTGGCCTCAACCCGTACTTATCCAAAGGAAGTTTCCAGGCTAGGTAGGACTCGATGAACTTAGAAATTCCACGCCTCTGAAGAGCGCCATATCAAATAAAAATGGTTAGCTGCATTAGCTTTTGCAATAAGAGCTTTAAATTATTCAGGGAATTAGTATATGACTCAGTTATTTACCATTGGAGAAAATAGGAGGCCCATGAGGCTTCTAAGTAAACCCTGGTCTGGAGTTTCATGGAGGAACTGAGCAGATCTTGTAGCGTAGAACAGGAAAAAGGGCACTCCCCAAATCCGATAATGGGGAAGTGTCCAATGTAAACTTCTTACTACCATGGTGACAGGTTTTCCATCAGGTCCTTGAGAACAAATCAAGTAAAAAGCACCATTGTTACACCATGTTTGAAACTTGCGAAAGAAAAATTAAAAAGGATAATGAAGGTTTGAAAAGCTCCACGGCAAGAAATTCTATATCAGGAATCAATAATTAAGACATTTTATTATTTGAAGTAACAGTTGTTGGACTTTAAGGCAGCTAATGCAAAACCATGTTTCATGGAGTATGATTATTGCATAACTCCAAACCCATGACAACATCAGGTGACATTTAGAAAAAAAAAGGTACTTGAAATGGCATTAAAAAAATAATGAAAGACATAAGTTGTTATTATTTTAGACAATCAAGAATCATGGAGTATCCTCCTTGATTGTACCTTTGCTTAAAAAATAATGTGAGAGATTTTAGCAAATATTACTTAGCAGGCTGAAAATTGTGAAATCAATTTTATTTGCATGCAATGATATTTTCAAGTAGAAACACGCGCAAATATATCATAGTAATAAAAAAAACAGAGTCAATAGTTACCTTGGTTTGCTTGAGCACACTCCAGTGCTAGATCAATAGCTGACTTTTTGTAACCGACCACCACAACCTTCTTTCCCTTGACAAGTTCAGCAGTACCTTCCTTGTCAAGTTTACAGTAATCAAGGGAATGCAAGACCTTACCCTGGAACACCTCAGGCCCCTTGTTGTGTGGAAATGATGGCATCAAGGGTATGTCACCATATTTTCCAGTGCAAACCACAACATACTCGAAGTGGTATTTCTGAAATCAAGTAGCCAAATCAGGATACATAATTTTCTTGATCTAAAACTATTTTTTTGCTTTTCATTGTTAAATTGTTTTATCAAAATTAGGGGGAACAAAAATGGGACAGGTCATTTCAGTCCAGTTATAAAACTTTGTTTTTCTGATTTCTGGGACCCCAGTTAGTTAGTTATTGTTGTTATCCAGTGATGAGTTTAAAGTGAATAAAGACCTGAATGGTGTCTGATCCATTGGTCTGCACAGAAAGCTCCCACACAGGATTACCAGGAAGTGGGTTTCCATGGTCACCGGGAAGGCGTCCGAAACCGGACCCTTCCTGAACCGCTATATACTTCACCTCCAACACCTTGGTGTTGAACTTGACGAGCTTGTTCAGATCGAAACGCTCGGCATAGCTCTCCAAGTACTCCAAAATCTCCATGTAAGAAGGGTAGTCAGTACTCTCTCTCTTAGGCCATGGGAAGTCACTGAACTCATAGTTCCAAGTCTGTGACTGGAGCTTAGTGCAGTTGTAGACACAGTGCCTCCAAATCCCACCAATGGAATCTGTGGCCTCAAAAACAATAGGGTTGTGGTGGCTCAGCTGTTTTGCAGCAGCAATGCCACTCACTCCAGCCCCTATGATGGCAATTTTGGAAACCATAATTGGTTGGTTGTTTAGTGAGGCCATAGGGGCTCCTGAAAGGTCAGGCTATTGATCAGGCTGGTTATTAATTGCTGAGTGTGTTTGCTGTGGAGCTGAAAGATGGAGCAATATCCTATATATAGTGCTCATGAGGCTGCTTTAATTTAATTATTA
The DNA here is from genome assembly GCA_030819835.1 of Acmispon strigosus. Taxonomy (NCBI): domain Eukaryota; kingdom Viridiplantae; phylum Streptophyta; class Magnoliopsida; order Fabales; family Fabaceae; genus Acmispon; species Acmispon strigosus. The sequence goes on from JAUAMA010000001.1 coordinate 89,536,681, forward strand.
TTATTATTACATTATGTCAGCTATTAAAACACGTGACTAAATTTTTTGACTACATGGAGCAGGGGAAATAGAAAATAGACCGCGCAAGTTTCCATTAGATTTTGATTCCCTGTGTCAGATGGGGTTGATACGGGAACTTTGTATGGTTTTTGGTTCAATAATTTATCGATAGCTTTTTCCATGTTATCTTTAATACATTAGACAAAAATTATGATATAGAGTAAAAAATAAAGAAATCAGAAAACTTAAAATACAATTTGCAACTTGTAAACGAGATAAAGATGAGAAAGATACCATATAAAATCCATTGGGGGGAAGAAAGAGCCCTTAATTTATCAATTTACGTGTGATATTGATGGGGTTATGGGTATCTTGCTGGCAGATAGCTTATAATACAGGTTGCTGGTCATCCGGGATTCCATGTGATCTATGGAGTGATGGATCGGATCGGGCCTCGTGTGAATAACAATTTTGTTATTATTGTTATAATATAATATAAAATTATTCATCGTTGTTGATGAATGATGACACAAACACTCTATATTTAATTTAAATAGTTTAGAGTTCGATTGTAATTACCATCATCATTCTAATAAAAAAGTTAAATTTTAACACATGATTAGCCATTATATGCATTGTCCACACTTCAAACATAATAAACTCTTATGTGTGAATCGTAATAGAGATAAAATATAAAATTATTCATGTAACTGTTTATAGTTGTTTCATGCCATTATATATATATTATATATATGAACACAAATAACGTCCAAGAAAAGAAAAGGGGAGGGGTTGAATTACTGGAAAAAAAATTCCTTTATCATTATAACTTTAACTGGTAAGATCTCATTTAATTGAAAAATTATCTAAGTAATAAGTTAATGTTGATCCTATTGAATTTAATAGATACTGCCTATAAAAAACATGAGAATGGATACTACTATATATAATATGATTTTCATGAGAGTTAAAAGTTAAGAGTTAAATTCAAATTTAATATAAATGCTGGATTGAACTTTTCATTAAAGAACATAGAAATTATTTTCTATATCATTTCATAGTTTTTCATGTGATCTTTTTCTTTTAACATAATAACTAATATTTATACTATAAATATTCAAAAAGAAAATTAAATACATGTAAGAAGATTAGACGAAGGCTTGAGGAAGTGTTGCCGTACGCGATTTGGGTTAGAACTGTGAAGGGGAGATACGAGTCTGTTATACTTCGCTTTTGACAATTGACCCTAACAACCAGATAAAGTTATCCGTACAAAAACGCTAAAAAAAAACAATGAATTATGATTCCTAAATATTTTTTTACCTGTAGACACTGAGAGAGAGAAGAGAAGAGAAGAGAAATAAGTAATGAATGTGATATATGATTAATGTGATAAGAAGATACATATAGAGAAAAAAATGAAGGTGTTTATAAATGTGTGCACTGTTTATATATTTATTAATCATTTTTAAAAAGCAACTTGTCCCCAATTTAATTTAAATTATAAAGGGTTAAATATGTTTTTGGTCCCTGAACAATGAGCGAAATTTGGTTTTCGTCCCTCGCCGGCGTAAAGGTGGACTTTAGTCCCCAGATTATAAGAAATTGTTGGTTTTAGTCTCTGTCGCTGGTGTGGTCAACGCCGGAGCTCCGTTTTGCCTATGTGGCACTGCCACGTCAGCTAATTAATACACGTGGGATTTTTTTATTTTTTATTTAAATTAAAAAAAAAAAAGATAACCAAAACGCAGGCCGAGGCGTTTCTTCTTCTTCCTTCTTTCTTCTTTCTTCTTTCTTCCTTCTTCTTCCTTCTCTTTTCTTCCTTCTCTCCTTCCCTTTCCTGTTTCGTCTTTTGTCTTCGACATCTTCGTTCGTCCTCCGTCAGGAGCCCAGAAGCAGGCCACGAGGCACCACCGTTCCCGTCGTCTCCTTCCTCTGTCCTCCGACGCGATTTCGTCAATGTCTCATTCTCCCTCCATTTCCGACCGAACCAGTGGGCCAAAGGAGAAACCATCACCACCAATGGAATCCCCACAACGTCCGCATCAAAACCTCTAAAGAAATTTGACGATCGGCCGCCGCCGCCGCCTTCATGGCTGTTTTCCGGCCAATCCTTTTGGCTTCTGAGAAAACGGTTTGCACGACGATGATCCTCGCCACGAGGAGAAGAGGATCCCATGGTTCCTTGCCGCCGCCGCCGTCGTTCGCCGCCGTCGTCCTTTGCTCTTGTTGTTGTTGCTTTCAATTTCTTCTTTTTTTGTTTTTGCAGCTTGGGTTGAAGGGGATGATGGATCTGGGTTGAATTCTTCATCTTTTGAGTTTGAGTTTTGGCTTGCTCTTCTTGTTGCTGTTACTTTCAATTTCAGTTTCGTTTCTGAGTTTTAGCTTGTTGTTCTTGTTGGTTTGAATTTCAGTTTGACTTTTGGCTTGCTGTTCTTATTGTTGCTTCGAATTTCAGTTTCGTATATAGTTTATGCTTTGAATTTCAGTTTCAATTAAAGTGAGGTTTCTGGGTTTTTGTTGTTGTTGCTTTGAATTTCTGGGTTTATTTTCTTGTTTCAGTTTATGAAATGGTTGAAGGTTGGGTGGTGAGGGTGATAAATTTCTGGGTTTGTTTGTTTTGGGTTGAAGGAGGATGAAGAATTCTGGGATTCTGGAAAAATTAAAGGAGGTTGGTGTTTGATTTTTTATGTTTTGTTTTTCTGGAAAAAGAAAACAAGGTTTTGTATGTTTTGTGTTGAAAGAAGAAGAAGAAAGAAGCATCAAGGGAGAGGAAGAAACAATATGATTCTGGGTATAGGTATTTCGGATCCTAATAGGAAGAGGAAGAGGAAGAGGAAGAAGAAAGAAGAATGAAGAAAGAAGAAGGAAGAAAGCTTCTGCATTTTTTCTTTTCTTTTTTGTTTTGTTTAATTTAAATAAAAAATAAAAAAATTTCATGTGTCTTAATTAGCTGACGTGGCAGTGCCACATAGGCAAAACGGAACTCAGGCGTTGACCATGCCGGTGGCAGGGACTAAAACCAATAATTTCTTATAGTCTGGGGACTAAAGTCCACATTTACGCCGGCGAGGAACGAAAACCAAATTTCGCTTATTGTTCAGGGACCAAAAACATATTTAACCCAATTATATCTGTATATTTTGATGTACGCTAAAAAATCAGTTAACAGTGACAAAAGTTATAAAATGTTACTTCTTCCTATCCTAATTTTAAGTCACTGCGATTTTTTTATTGTATATGATATGATTTATATGAAAATTACATAAATATCATTTAGAGGGACAAAATTTCACCATAAGGGCTAATATGAAGTTGGCACAGTTAACCACAAGTTCGGACTTCGGGGATTAACCTTCACATCTTCATATCGTCTGACGCTCTTACTTAAAAATGAGTCTCCTCTACTGGCTTCCCTAGCATACCACTGACTCCATATCCGGTAGCATGGAGGTGTTTTTTTATCCGTTTTACTATTTTTGTAAAAAATATCAGGATAAGATGATGTGTGATGATACATCAGTGCACAATTTCGTCATGGCCTCATGTGGCTTGACTTAAAATGGGAGGAGGGAAAATAAGAAATTGGTGTGAAAATGGAAAAGAGAGAAGATGTAGCCACCATTAGGTCATTATCTGCTTTTCCTTCGTTATTTCATAAACTCTAGTGTTTTTGTTTACTTGGTCAAAACGGGCGGATGATTATTAAGGGATTTTTTTTAGTATCCTGTAGGTACATACTCTTTTATTTTAAAGTAAAACATATGGTAAGTTATTTTCTTAAAACATTTTTTAAAATTGAAACAAGAGAATAATTGTACAATTGCAAGAGTTGATGTATCGAGTCTTAAAAAATTGTGTGTTATACGACAATGGTGACAATAGACGCCAGTTGGTTGGTGTTTGAGGTAGATGCCAGTGAAGATGGTGACTCCGATAAGGGTGATAGTAGGAGACATTGATGATGTAGGTGTGGGGAAGAGATATCGATGGTGGTGAAGATGGGTGGCTCTAATGTATTATGTAGAAAAAATATAAGACTTTTAATTAATTAATCAACTAACGGTGTGATTTAATCAATTCTCATGACACAGACTAATTTAGAAAACATCATCACATATTAGCTTTAATTATTATTAATATTATAATACTTTATTTTTTTCTTCTACTTTGCAATCATTCCAAACAAGAATAAATAAAACTCATCAAGTTTAGATTCAGTGACGAACCGATCTACCACCTAACAACCAAAACCCTTGCCCAAAACTAAGGGTCTTTTTGGTTCAAACGAGAAAAGGGGAGGAGAAATTTTAATGGAGGGGAGAGGAAGAGAGGGAATGAGGAAGAGATTTTAATACTTATTATATTTGGTTCATAGGAGGGATGTGATATAACTCTTTTTTTATTTGGTTCACGAGGGGAGGGGAGGAATTTTATAATTAAATTACTTTTGTACCTTTTATAAATTTACTTGTACTTGTACTGTGTGAGAAGCAGTTTGGGTATTATTTGGTTGAATTTGGGAATTCTTGAATTTGTCTCGGAATATTTTTGTCAAAAAAATTATTTCCCTCCCAATGCCCCACTATTGGAGGAAACAAAAAATTGAGTGAGGAGGAGTTTTGATCCCTCCATTTCCCTCCCCTCCCCTATAAAAATTTGAACCAAACACAATTTATTTTTAAAAACCCCTCCCCTTCCCTTCCCCTTCATCAAACAATACCTAAAGGAGAAAATTAAGAAAGACTTGTAATACACCCACTTAAATTGCTTCTAAAAAGCAGTCATTTGCATAGTCCTCATTAATTATTTTTATATGTCCTTTCAAACATTATATATTTGCACATCATTAGGGCCATCAAAAGTTAACCCCACAAGTTGCCTATTTTCCATATTAAGGTGCTGTTACATTCGAGGTTCCTTCAACTGTTAAACTAGCAATAATGACCTTATTTATTCTAAGCTATATCACTATCACTAATTGAGCAATCTGCAATCTTTTATCGCAATTTTGGCTTTTATCTATAAAAAATACCAGGAACTTTTAATTTTTAAAATTGTTCTTCCTCTTATTAGGAAAGAACATTTTTTACTTCCATTAAATTATTTTTTTCTAGATTAAAGATTGGTCACATGTAAATAGATTGATCATTTATTACTTCTATTAAAATTGTCCGCATGTAAATCCTAAACCACCCCTTTTTCTTACCATCTTTACCATATAGTCTTGACAACATGCTTTTATAATTGGGAAAATGTTTAGTAGATCACCAAGTCATTTAAATACTTAGAATATGATGTCATATTATAAAGAATGAAAGATGGAGAAAAAATAAATTGTTTCACGAGAGTGTTTGTACTTTGTACTATTAATGGTTTATGTCTCACTACGGTTACAAAACGTGGGTTAATAATATTTTATAAAAAATAATGAGGCAAGGAATGCAAGTATTATAGTATATTAAAATTTTGTGGAGGCAGTTTGTCTCCAAATCATAAAAGGAACCATCGTTGCTGGCAAATCTTCAAAAGAAAATAACAATTATTGACATAAGAAAATAAAATCATGTCAGAGGCTGCAGTTTTATTCTGCAAAATGTTGAATGTACACTTATTTTAGTGTAAACAGTCATATTAGAAACAGAGAAATGAAAAAACTAATAAGATGATATACGTGATATTTACATGACAATGACAGATGTAAAGGCAGTGTTTGAGTATTAAAAGAATAAAATTCTTCAATTTCTAATATATGATAACATTATTAAAAGATGGATTGTAGTAATTCAAAATATGACAAGCAGAACAAGTTACACTACAATTAGTAGATAGTTTGGTTCTTTAGTCAACAGTTTGATCCATGTGTTATATATATCAATGATTTATTAGAAGATATTTACTTACTCAATGTGATTTGTGAATTTTTAAATAATTAGTCTCATAATTATTAAGTGTGAAATACGAAATACGTGGCAATACAGAGAAAATGACAAGGGCGTGGGTCGCATGGGGTTTAAATTAACCGTACAAGATCAGCCACATGGCTGTTGTGGGGTTGTGAAGAATCGACCCTGTATGCGGTGGGAAGGAGAAAAGTCCAGGAATGAACGAATCATATAATGAATGATCGAAGCTTGCTCCTCGGTAGTTAAGTGGGTGAGTGATTGGAAATCTGGATCTGGTAAAATAAGCTGACCAGATCCAATTCAATAGAAAATGCATGATTGGAGAGATAATAAGGTGGAGAATATTACTATATTATATTATCAACTCAGAATTTTAAGTGTGAGTAAGATATTACTACACGCGTGTTTAGGAGGGAAAAAAACGTTAAACAGTTTATACAAAGTTCTTGGTTAAAGACGTGGTGAAGGCTACTGCTTTGAGATGAATTCAGATTTGAAGCACAACACATATAAATTATTAGTTATTCATAAATTATTCATCTATTAAATATGTTTTGTTTTAAATAGATCATTTACCCACTAAAATTGTAAATATGAGTATGAATATAGGGTAGGATTGAGCTTATTCACGCTGCTAAATATATTGATTCAATATACAATTAGAAATAAATAATTGTATAGTTTAATTAATGTAATCATTTTAAAATTTAATAACATTCATATTTTTTTCAATTTAATGAAGAAATGTATTCCCATGAATATTTTTTTTACTGAACAAACATCATATGAAACCATATTCAATTTAGTTAAATTAGGAATGAGTAATGAATCTAGACACTATTCTAGCTCCGTTATGATATTTAGACATTAAACGATACATATACTTTGTTTTTCTCACTACTTTTTACTTTTTTATCTTATCACAATATATATCACATTTATTATTACTTTCTTTTTTTTAAAAAATTCACACTGCTCTACATGTCTGCCTAACATTTCCCATTCTACCTACCATTCATAATGCGAAATCGTTCATCTTATACTAAATCTCAATTTCTTCTCCTAAAAATAACGGGTTGGACGCATAATAAGAGACAAATATATTTTGTAGTAATATTGTAACAACTGGGTAATCTTTTGAAAGTTGCACCCCCTCCCAATGAGCACATTTTTAGACACTACAATGCGGAGCTTCCATGCTATGGTGCGCATTTCATTCCGCAGCACCCACACAAATTGAACAATGATTCGTATACACTTAAATAATACAGACGCTTTTGGACATTATTTTTTTCTTTATCTCTTTCTTTCAATTACATCACATCATATATCACACTTATCATTCATCTCTCCTCTCTTTCTATCTCTCTAGTCACTACTTGTTAGTTTGATTTATTTTGTATAAAATTACTTGTTGATGTCACTTTGTATAAAATTACTTGTTGGTTTTACTATTTTTTTATAGAAGTTCATATTGGCACCACTCACCTCAAAGTTCTCCCTCCGCCACCGTCTCTAGTGGGCTATTCTTTTAGATATCTACCAATTTTTATTCACTCAAATTGGCACTATGCTGTCAGCATTTAGCACACAAGATAAAGCAGCGTTGCCATGCCTCTTCTTTTCCTTCGCGTTTTTTTTAAAACCACGTAAAATAAGTATATGCATGATCATTATAAGCAAACTTTTTTTTTGGTTACAAGAGGAAAAGACAAAAGAAAAGAAAAAACAAACTAGTTATTCAACGCGTCAAGATACATAGACGCATAGACACGGAGACTGCTTCCAAACCCGCCGAGGAGTTCCATTACGCGCAGCAAACTTTTTTTTATGAATAACTAATGCATTTAGCTACTCTTTAAATTTTAAGATTATTGATTAAGTGTATTTGCTTTCGTATTATGCACTGCACTCTGTGGCACGTCAATGCCAAAGCTAGCTACATGAGATCAAGGGCTTGGTTTTAACTTTTGATTTTAAGATAACTTGAAACTAAACGAGCTGTGAATTAGATGAATAATATATATTGCAACTCACTTTATTAGAATTATGTGGGTGAAAATGATTGAACTTTAGACTGTTTGATTATAACATCTCTCATACCATATCAATAATCAATTATCCTAAAAAATTAAATCGTTAAGTAAAAGACTGAAGAGTTATATCTTATATTCCTAAAAGCCACCATGAAATGTTTAACAAAGCCTTAGTGGAGTGGGGATAGTGAGTAGGATTCTAAAGATTATTTGGTAACTTCAAAAAGATGCTTATTCGAAAGTATATTCTTAATTTATTCAGTGGTGGTAGGCTCGTCCTAAGGGTACGTGTGAAGAAATATATATTATATATTATACTGTATTTTTTAATACTCAGGAAACATTAAAAGAAGAAAAATAGGCGAGAAGTAAAATATTTAAAATCATGAAAGAGGTATCTCCATTTTCCTCCGGCCTGCAGCCACATACTAACCATTAATTTTTATATTCAAAGGCCAGGATTAATTGAAAATGAGAGATAATTTAAATGATTTATTGTGGACCAATTAACACATTGTTGCAAGGCATATGGAGAGAATCCAGATTCGTGTGGAACATGTCTATGACTCGCAGATGAAACTTTTAATTTATGAAGAAAAATTAAGAAAATAAATTATTAAATTAATTAAGATGCATTGTTATTTAAGTCTATTCTGTATATATAGTTTGTTAAAGCTTGAATTTCGAACTTCAGAGACATTATTAGCAGTTAAAATTTTTATGATGAACTAAGTATAAGGAATAGAAGTTAAAAGAATGAAAATTCTATAATATGAAAAGTTATATATATATATATATATATCAAAAAAAGTCACGTGGCACATTGAGAATGATAGAAGATTATGAAACATATTATATATCTTCAAAATGAAGATTCGATATAAATGTTGGATGGTTCTTATTATATTGGTTGGAGTGTGCATATATACATTTTACTTTTGTTCTCAAGACTTTATAATTGGTAGAGTTTTGCTTGAAAAAAAAATATTTAAGTTTCAAACTACTAGTTTTTTTAACTAATTGATATAAAACTCTAGCTCTTTTATTTTAGAGGAATCGTATCTAAAGATCACCTTTTGTCATTCATATTAGCTAGAGCCTCTTCTATGAAACTCAACAGAACGTGACATGAATTAGAATGTGGAAAAAAATGGGTGGAAATAAAATTGAAAGAAATAAGATTAAGAAAAGAGAAAACGAGTAGAATTTACTTATTATTTGAGAGATAGAAACTGCGAAGAAATTAGAAGAAAAAAATTCTTCATGTTATTTGAAGATATCGAAAAAAAGTTTTCACCTGTTTGAAAAAATATAATTGTCATTTAAACAATTGATTTTAATATAGCTCGAATTTCTGTTCTTACCATTACTAGATTTAACTTATTTATTACTATACTAATAACTTATTAGTAAAGTTCTGGAAGAAAAAAAATTAGGCAGAAAAGTGGTAAGACAAAAAGAAAATAGATAATTAAGTGGTAGATTTTACAATGTATGATACAGATATAGATGATCAAAATTAAAAAGAATGACATCGTCCCTAGCAATTCAATTTTTTTCTCCAATCCATGAAATAAAACTTTGTAGTATTTTTATGTTAATTTTTTTTCTTTTCTTTCTATTTTTTTCGCTACAAAACACTAGAGAAAATACATTAATTACACACTCTGTGTTCGATTTTTAACGCTTTGTGTGGTGTCAACTTTTTTGGTCATTACCATTTACCACTATTTTCCACATGTGAATGAAACTTTGTCTGCATGTATAGGTTTAAAGGGACATCGTCCTTTGTTGAGGTTTAAAAAAACCCAAAATCACCAATTATTCATAATTGTTGTGACCACTGATCCATCCCTTAGAATCGACACGTGCAACCACAACTCCAATGGCCCCTTCTCATAGCTGTTCGCGTCACTTTCAAGGCACAAAAGTAGTAGCTAGGACTTAGGAGTATCTTGCTTACCTAACACGTGAGAAATTACTCTGTTCACATGAAACACTCGGTGACCTAGATTAGATTAGGTTCCCAAAGGGAATTTTTAGTCCACTCATTAGAGTGAATATGCATGCATTGATTCCCATGACGGAGGGTGTATCATATACAAGTTGTCTTTGTAACGTATAGACCTTGTTAGGTTTTAAGTTATTATTGAGGATTTGGTTGGTATATTATTAGAATTGTTAAGAAAAATGTCAAATTATGTAATGTCAAATTTTCTGTAGATAAAAAATAAATTGTGTTTATAATTACAACAAATAATGCCTACATCTTTGGCACTGCAGAAGTACGACAATTGTTTATAAGGGACGTTTAGTGGATTTCCCAGGCAGCTCAAGAAGTGAGGTTGAACCATCCGCCTTCCTATTCAGGCTAAGAGGAATGGACTTGTTAGGTGTAACTTCCGTACTTAACGTCATCCTTTGGCATACGGGGCACCCATCACCTGCACAATGGTGATCAGGGTCAGGCTAGTTGTGGTCGATCATCCTCATTGGTCAACATTAGGGGTTGGATTTTCAGGAAGGTTCTTGGAAGACAGCTTGGTATGAGAAGATAAGTAAAACAACAAAAGTGTGAAGGGGTTCCAACTGAAATAGGGGGAGATATTTATAAAAAAAAGAGTTTTTTTCTCTTAAAGCAAGGTGAAACGACAAAATTTTCACTAACCAACACATCCGGTCGGAAGCAACGCGACGCTACAAATGCACTACAGAACCACCGACCATCACAATCCCGCTGGATCGCAGTCCAACCAGCTCGGCAAAGCCACATCTAGTCTAGTCAACAACTCAAGCCCGAATCAGCGCAACGCCGAGCAGCAATCCACGGCCCCATAATAGAACAGGGCCAGAAAAAACAAAGAGACTCGCACAACTACGGAGGGCCCATTACTCAAATGCAGGGGGCTCCAAGACGCAGTAGAAGGGATTTTGGCTGAAAGCTTCATATAGCTTGACATGCCAACATATGCCACACCAAGCTGGGGGCTCCTATTCTAGTTGGATCTTCAGTCATACAACCCAACGACGTAGCAACTGACCCACTAGAGACGCTCTTAAGCATATACCTAAGAGGCAACTTGCACGACCTAGCTAAGGGACGAGCACTCCCGGCTTAGTGGAGCCTTATCCGACCGGCTTAGACACAGGCTGAAGGGAAAGTGTTTCACAGGCCGCTCGGAAGCCTCACTTATGAGCTTCCCCAACACTTGCATAGACACCTCCGACCCCCATAAATACTAGGTTCTATCGTCTAACTCGGGACTTCAAACTTTGTCTCTACTTTCTACCTTTTCACTTCTACGTTTTTTTTTTCCAGCAAACGTTACTCTTACATTACAAGTTTGCTATACATTCTTATATGTCTGAGCTGACCTCTTGGACGCTCTCGGAGCTCCCTTACTGACTTGCGTCGGAGTGCCTTTTGCAGGTCCCACCTCCCAACACACTGGACTTGAAGACTCCACCTCATTCATAACGGAGTCCAGCGAGCACCGCCGCAGACTCGCCGAGAGCACCAACATTTAGGATTCGTGCCCGAACACGTAGATACCTCGTAGATACCTCATAACTACTTGAATGCTTCCAAATGAGTTTTTCCTAGATTTGACCTGCTTACAACTCCTACTGTATGACCAATGTCTAGTCTAGTACATGTCATTGCGTACATCAATTTTTTTATGGTTGAAGCGTAAGGAATATTAGTCGTGAAGTCTACTTCCTCTATTTGAGGGGACTGATCCTTGGATAGGAGAAAATGAGTTGTCAAAGGTGTGCTAGTCGGCTTGACCTTGCCCATATGTATTCCGCCTGAGATAACTGCAAAATTCCTCTTCGCTTATCTCTAGTATTCATTCCAAGGGTCTTCTTTGTTGGACCTCAGCCCTTCATGTCAAATTCTTTCGACAACTGCATCTTTAAGTTTTTACCTCCTTCATATCTGACTTGCAACTAATACATCGTCAACATAAAGTTTTAAAATGATATAACTAGACTTAAATCGCTTAAAGAAACAACAACGGTAAAAAATGCACTTATGGAAACTTTCCTTATGCATGAAGCTCTCAAACTTCCTATACCATTTACTTGGAGCTTGTTTGAGGTCATACAAGCTCTTCTTTAATCTGCACACCATATTTTTTTCGTGTGCTTATGAGAAACCTTCACGTTGGTGCATATATTTATTCTCATCTAAATCTCCATGAAGAAACACATACTTCATATCTAATTTCTCACGTTAGATCTCTTTATTGGCCACAGTACTTAAAACGGACCTAATAATATTATATAATTATAATTGTTACTTTAAAATTTTAGTAAACATATTAAACAAATGTTATTAATGTTCTAATTTTTAGAAAAATTGTCACTTCATTTCCTAATATACTATCTATCTCTCTTAACCATAAATTTTCACATCAATATTTATTTCCACTATTAAGCCAGAGTTGCCATCTCACTCATTTACTCAACTGCCTCATGCATTTTCCGTTACTCAAAGTCCGCTCACCTTTCCAAAAGTAAATTGATTCGGCCATTTCTTTTTTGGACGAAATAGGAGTATTAGTTTTGCAATACTCTATTTCACTTTATTAGAAATAGGAGTATCACTCAATAACTCTCAAGTCTTAGAGGCTTGGGGCTAAGTAAATGCGTAAAAGAAAATTACCAAGTCATCCCATAATCAGCATTTATGAGACTAATCTTATTGAGACATATCGCATTAGTAGTATGATCTCTTAACAAATTGTTATCCATAACGCCAAATCTGAATCGAACACTCAACTAAATGCTAAGGCAGCCTAACTACATACTTAATTGTGTTAGACCTTATCCGCATTAAAAATGTAAATTTAAATTGATTTGTGTAGATTTATTGAATTCTTTAAATTCAACAAAATATTTAAAGATTTTCTTTTAAGTGTATAATTTAAAAAAAAAAACATTTTACAGAAACTTTAAATATCACAAAAAAAAATATTATTATAAAAACTCATTTAAAGCGAGGAGGATGTAAGGCTTAATTAATTAAGCAACTAAGCAGCGACACAATTAATCAGAGCGGAGATTGACCTGTCGGCCTCATGCGGCATCATTGGTCGAGCATCCCAACCCCACAGGAATGATTCAAATTAATTTCTTTGAGATTCAAATATCACATTAAATAAGTAAAATTCTCTCCTAACAAATTTTTATTCATACTCGCGTTAAATATTTTAGTGGTTCAACTATCTACTGATACTCACGTTAAATATTTTAGTGGTTCAACTATCTACCGATACTAATTGTGCGGTAATTTGTTACTAACCGCTATTATTTATTGGAAAAATAGATTTTTGTCCCAAATGTATCGGAACCTTTCATTTGTATCCCTTTCTATATTAGCAATGATTCTCTATTATTTCTTTCTTCATATCTGGACAATGTGTGAGATAGTGGTCAGTGACTGAGTGGTGTATACGTGGTTGCTTCAAAATAATTGCGACTTAGGTCAAACCGGGTTGGCTGAGAAAACTACTAATAATAATATATTAATAACTAAGCATGCTGGTTGTTACACTTAACATATTATATTGTTTTCAAGGACACTACTGTCTAAATCTATTCAAATAATTGCCAATAAAACAAAAGTTTGCCACTCTGGGTCTGGGGTGATAAATATCTGATTGTTACATTCATAGCTATGATTCTTTTCTTTTGTTACATTATTATTACAACTATGATTCTAACAATCATATCTGATTGCTAAATATATAAATATTGATTGTAAGGACACTCTTAAAATGCGAATCACAATAATTTATCTAAAGTGCGGGGGCCATAAATAATTAATACTAACTTTATATGTAATATAATTTAACATTTGAATCATGTGATCTTAATGTAATTATTATACACATTGAATTTTAAATAAATTGCACATTTATAGATGTCCAATCTTAAATTTGATATTTACTTATATTTTTAACAAATGTATTGCATGTATATTGGTATGAACTTATTTAATGAAGTGCAAATTAGTTTTTAAATTATGCAAAATTTTGTTAGCTTAATTTATTTAATAAAACTTCCTAAACAATTTACATTGATGAAATTAAAAATTTATAAATGTCATTTGTAACCCAAAAAAAAAAATACTTATAAAGATTCATTAAATGGCGTAAGTATCCAAATGTCCGGAGTGATTCAAAAGATAATCTAGTTTAATTAAATGACGCATTATTATCATTATTATTATTATTATCCTTCAAGGTACACGTGCATTAGGGGTTACACATGCTAGATTAATAATTGTACTGTACATTTTTCGTCCGCAACTAAAATAATATATATTTATGTTGCTTTGCTCACTAAACTTCAAAACTACATTATATGCATCGCCAATAAACAAACATTTTTTGAACAGCAAAAACAAATATATTAGTAAGAAGTAACACGACCTTAAAGATATGCGGTATCAAAATAAACCCAGAAAAACTCAGTCCCTCTGATATAACCATTTTTGAAACAGAATCAGCAAAAGCATTCAATAAAAAAACATGAAATTGCATCTACTTCTTCAATGATCAATAGAGCTTAGTGAACGCAACCTTTCATGGCACAAATGTCTTCACAAGATTTATGGACCTAAAGATCATAAATCTGAAATATCACTCTTCAGTTTGTTTGAGTTTATTTATTATTATGTATTAAAAATATATGGGGTTTAAAGACTTGCAGCTTGCAAGCTAATGTGATCGGGACTTGAAATATGTGTACAAAAAATTTAAAAATTGACCTGATAGATATGCATTATATCCTCTCAAAAAAACTGGCTTGAAAATACTGCTCCATCCGTGTTTAATTATAAACTAACATTCACACTTATATGGTGTCACTAAATATAAGGTAACTTAACAAAATTAATTTTTCTTTTCATATTTGCTCTTGCATTTATTGGTTTTTTAATACTATAATGAATGAAAAGTTTGATTTTAAATAGAGGTAAATAGAGAATATTGTACAAATTTTTTCAAAACTAATGTCTCAACTACTTTTATAATTTATTTTCTTAATGAGCGTGAATTTTACAATATTAACTTATAATTAAAGACGGATGGATTACCATTTACTGAACAAAAAGAAAACGAAAATCGCCCTACAAAATTCTCCACCACGCACGCATCAATACAACTTGTCACTGTTTGTAAGTTTGGTCAATAAGCGAGGGTCACATACTTATGACTACTTTATTTTCATGGAGGATCGAAAGTTAGAGGGGAAAAAATGGGTGCTTCACTCATTTGGTTTCAATCTAAAATATATATAAAATATATATATATATATATATGAGTGGAAAGAAAGGTTAGGTCCTACATGTTCATACAACCCACTCTGAATGGTATAGCATTTTCGAACTATATCCCCATAGTCTTTGCAAGGATATGCATATGCTACTACAATGGATATATTGAAGCCACATGGTTAGAAGATTTTTGGTTACTTTAACTTTATTGTAATATAGCCATGGCAAAAATACTAATTTCTACAAGCATTGTTCGGTGGCTCTAGAAATTTTGGGTGGTTGCTGCTTAGTGTGAATGAAGCCAATAAACAGTGTGCCCCATGGTATACCCTACGTTGGAGTCATTTTTTGTTTTTCCCGTCCTTTTATCAATCGTAAACATGTTGATAGTTGTTTGCTATCCTATCATTTGGTCTAAATGGAGTGCTCACAATGCTATTATTTTCTAAAATGAGACTTTATGTGTTGCCTTATTGTCGACCGAGTAAAGACTTTAGCGTAGAGACTTTAGCTTGGTCTTGGACTTAGCTTAGATATAGAGTTAGAGGCTTGATTTTTCCTTTGTTGATCGGTATAGATATTCACTTTGGAGTTTGTCTATTTAGTTCATATATGGGTCAGGGTAGCTGTGTATCCTTTTTTAATGTATTTTTTGGTCAATAAAAAAATCATAATATCCAATCACTTGTGCCACCATCACTACCACCTCGGTCACTCATTGCTTTGGCCTAACCGATACTAAAACTATATAATCAACTAACGTAGCGTGCATCGACCCATTGTTAGCGACGGTTTATGACCGAAGCTAAAGTCACTTGCCAAAATAGCAATAACTTTGGCTAAAGTTAATGCCAACTGGGTCCCCCGCCCATTATGCGATTCTAAATATTTGTGTTGACCCGGTCAACGCTAACATTCATTGATTTCTTCAAATCATCTTCCTTATAAGCTCATTTTCTCTCATTTAATTGATTAAAATTTATTCGGATCCTATTTAGTTTAAAGTGAGATTCATTTAATAAAAAAAGTTGTGTCGTAAGAAATGTGTTACAAAATATATTGCAGGCTAGCTTCAACAATAGCAAAAAGTTTATATATACCGACAAGTTGTTTTTTTTTTGGGAAGCTTAAAAATGCTGTTTGTAATTGAAACAGCAGGAATACCCCCCTCTCTTAGCCAATAGGATACTGCTGACTGTACTGTTATTGCCATGTCATGTGACATGTCATGTGTTTGACTAGTCAAACTTAAGTTTTGTCAATTACTAATTGTAGTCCTTTGAACTTTTGTAATTTTTATTTTATACTCAACATTATTTATATTATTTATTTATTTTATAATTTAGAAAACATAAATATATTTTAACGATGGAGCACGATGCAGGGAGGAGGGAGGACGAAAAGAGGAATTAGGTTATTTTGTCCAAATCAAAATGTTAATAGTTAATTTCAATTAAATTAAAAATCAATTTGAAAATTAGAAAATAAACATTTTCTGAAAAAAAAAAAGATTATATTGTTTATTTATTTTATAATTTAGAAAACATAAATATATTTTAACGATGGAGCACGATGCAGGGAGGAGGGAGGAAGAAAAGAGGAATTAAGTTATTTTGTCCAAATCAAAATGTTAATTGTTAATTTCAATTAAATTAAAAATCAATTTGAAAATTAGAAAATAAACATTTTCTGAAAAAAAAAAGATTATATTGTTTATTTATTTTATAATTTAGAAAACATAAATATATTTTAACGATGGAGCACAATGCAGGGAGGAGGGAGGAGGGAGGAGGAAAAGAGGAATTAGGTTTTTTTTTCCAAATCAATATGTTTTTAAGTTAAAAATCAATTTAAAAATTAGAAAATAAATCTTTATTGAAAAAAAAGATTTTAAAAAAATAGCGGAAGGACTAAATGATGAATCTTATAAATAGTTGAAGGATCAAATCATGTATTTTATAAGTTCTGCTGACATGGTACTTTGTTATTATGACATGGCACTTTGTTATACTTTCATTGGTTAGCTGCTCAGGGGGCATCTTAACCCCCTCTCATGAAACAACATTTTAAAGTTTTTCTTTTTTTTAACCAAAAAGATTAAAATTACTGGGGCAACCAACCCAATATACAAAATAGCACAAAAAGAAACAACATACAAAGAAGAGGATAAAAAAATAGCATATTAGTAAGTTGTTATCTAATAATAGGTAAGTTAAATTCATGTAAAAGTTAAATTATAAATTTAAACTCCGAAATAGTAATCTATTAAATGGGACTGCCACACAGGTTTACACAGTCAAAGAAGAATTTGTATATACTGTCACTTTCTCTTATTTATTTATTTATTTATTTTGAAGTTAAAGCGGAACTCTTATTACTATTGAAAGTTAAAGCCGATCAACATAAACAATATATAGAAATTGCAATAGAGAGGTATTACATTGTTTATTGAGGAACTATGCATTTCATGGTCAAGTTCCTGTAACGACTAAAGATGATAACTCAAATGAAGATCGATCTCCAAATTTGTCAATATACTAATTAAAATACTCCAAGTTGAGGAACTTTGCGATCATGAGTTGCTCGCAAGGGATTGCAATGAAGAAAGTAAGAAACTTTTTTTCCTTTGTAAGAAAGGGAAACTTTTGTTATTTTTTAGAAAGAAAAATATCTATACAAAGCATAAGCATATTAAGTGAGAGCGATGTTTATTATATTATAAGAGATGAATGTGTTAAATCATGGCTCTACAACCATTCATGAGTGGTTGAGATTATAAGTAGTTTAGTGGTCCGAGACTTTTTTAAAAAATCACATACCATTTTGTTTTAATCTTGACCATTCATGCTAAATCTAATGGTCTCTCATAATAAACATCGCTCTCACTTAATACGCTTTATATATATATATATATATATATATATATATATATATATATATATATATATATATTAATATATATATATGGTAGAAAGGGAAACTTTTAGTGAAAGCTGAATTGAGGTATCTTATCTTATCTGAGACATATCTAGGTAGGTGAATGCTTGACTTAGAGAGGTGTATGTGGAGCGCCATCCTTTGACTCATGGTGATGGTATATGCATGCATGCATGCATGGTGCTATAGTCATGTTTGTACGAATATATATATTGACCCATCATGTATGTGCATGCATTATCCATCGACATATATGCGGCATTTAGTGACTGCTGTTGACCAATTGAATGAAGTTGTTTCATGTATTGTAATGCATGGTGGGACAAAATTGTCTGCGCCTTACTATCAATGATATATACAAATTGTTATCGTTGTTGCAGTCGCCGCATCTTTTGAATTTTGGTTCAATGATGATGGATGGGGTAAACATATACATGCATGTAACCTGAATTTGTTAGTTACTTCTTGATATTTGGGATACGTAACAGAAGCTTTCTTGTCTTTTGTCTTGATGCTCAGTTCTTGCAATTAAATATTATTAGTTTACTGAAATTTAAACCTATCTATTTCTAGTATAGTCAAAATTGTAGAATGTTGTGGGTTTCAATCACAACTATATACGTATAATAATCATGTTTTTTAATATTTTTTACTAATGTGATCATGGAACATAAAAAATATTATATATTATATTTGTTGACATTTGTTTCACTAATTAAGCAGTCAGTTTGACACATGATTTAAGGTAATTATTTTTATTATTATTATTTATTATTTAGTTTTACTGAAGTTGTGAATTTAATTAAATGACTTATATAACCTAGAGCTTTGAGAAACCAAGTTAGACAATATAATTATTGAATATAATTTTAGAAATAAAATTAATTAAGCAATATTCACATTATTGAGATATATCCTCACTCTATATGTTTGATCCTCACGACTTGGACTTGGATAGCAGCCAGATACGACCATCCAAAAATTAAGGAAAAAGAGAGAAGTTGTTATCAATATTGTTCCAATGTCGACCACCATGTCTTGTATTGTAAGTCAAAACAAGTTTCTGAAATAATCATAAGCTTTGAAATCGAGAGTTGATAACATCTCATCTCATCTAGGGAATGTATAAGCACTCCACCATATATGTTTATTATAAAATGGTTACTTTTAGAATATACTTTGTTTTTTTCATTTTATATTTTTATTACATAAGAATGGAACAATATTTAAAGCAATCAATTATCTCAAAAACTTAAAGGTCACGTAAATGGTTTTATATTATATTCTAACACGATCTCTCACGCAAGAGTCATTTGGGCTTAAATCATGGATAATGCAGTGACTCACCCATGAACTCTAGACCACTTAGTCATAGAACATCTTATACAATGTCAAGCAACCAAGTATCACAACCAATGAGGGACTTCTAATACACCCTATCACTTCATGATTGGATATCTGAAGTGTGGAATATGCAGGACTGACTATTTGCAAGTGGCCCAAATAAGGGAGATCTCCACCAACTAACGAATCTATAATAAGCTCTGATACAATATTAGAATTTGAGAGGTTTAACTCAACTACAACACCAAACTTGAGAGTTTGGAGTTGTTGTACCCTTATAAAGCAATTAATTATCTCAAAAACTTAAACCGTGATAGGCCACGTGAGTGGTCATTTGGGCTTGAAGCATGTACAATGCACTCACTCACCTACCATATAGTGCAATAGCAATAGTTTTTGTTCGGTCCCTTTCCTACTGAATAGGGTGTCCACTAACTATTGGAGGGGCTTGTAGTTTGTTTTTTGTTTGTTTTTCCTTCGGCCTGCCTTCCCATAAAAAAAGAAATACTAAAGAAATTAAAATCACGTATTTCTTTATTTTATTTTTGGTTACAAAGTTTGGCTCTATGGGCCGAGAGAGTCCACAACTAAACAGAACGGGTTACAACTTACAATAGACAAATAGAAATAGCCCATCAATTTTGTGTACATACAGAAAGTGGTAAAATACAATCTGTCACTAAACATGTAGAAAATCTAATTTCTTTTGTCAATCTAATAAGGGTTTACAAATTAACACTACTTTATTTGAGTCTTATGGACCCAATCGCGTTCATTTGTATCCCAACTACAATGAAAAAACCTACCTAGCTTAGCTTAACATGTTCTCTGTGCGCGATGTATATGGAGAAGCATCACTTAACGTGATTTTAAAATCTCGAGGGATTAATTTCATTGCTATTGATTGTAAGATACTCAAGGAGAAAAAAACCTATATGTGCATAGTTCTAGATAAAACTAGTATCTATAGTTGGTTTGGTTGAGATTTTTAGGAAAGGAATTTTATTAATTTTTATAATTTGCATAAGAGCAATATGGCTGATAAACGAGTTCTCGTGATCTTAATGGTTTCTTATGATGTTAAAGATAATATAAATTATTAAATTAGCATCACTTAATTAATTATTAATATTTATTAAAACATACTTTTATTTAAAAAGAAATTATTCGTAAATGTTTCACATAACAAATAGTTAATCTACGAATCCTTATTATGCTAAAAATAGTACTATTATTCAATTAACATCACTTTATATTGATTTCAAAAATAAAAACATCACTTTATTAATGCATCCTTTTTTAAATCATAATTTATAAAAATAAAAATGTTCACATACGATTCACGTTGACATATATATGGTTAATCTACAAATTCTTTTGATGTTAAAAATAGTATTCATTTTTCAAATAACACCCCTTGTCTTAGGGAGATGTTTATCCAGGCCGGAATAATGAGAGCAATTTAATAAATAAGGAAATAATAACACCCCTTACAAAACTATAATTTTCAAAAAAAAAGTTAAGAATTATGTTTTAATTATTATAAAAAATATTTTTCCCGTCCTAAATACTAGTACAAGGAATTCAACTAAACAAGAATTACACTGAAAAAAAATGGAATAACAAAATTAATCCACCATTTTAAATTCAGTCACACCACTTGATTTATTTGTAAAATGTTAATTTGACAATTAAAAATTTATTGGTTAACCAAATCCATTCATATTTTGATACTTTGTTATTAGTAGATTATATTATATTTTGTTCTTTTAAAACTGGACAAAAAAGTTCTAAAAATAAAATGGGCCGGGAGGTCCAAACCTGATCAGAAACGGGTTTATGTTGTGTTTTTAATTAGAGTAGGAAATATATAGGAGTTGGGCCACAAGTCTCATCTAAATGGACCCAAAATATGTTGTTTTAATTAGCAAAAGAAAAGGATTCGACCAAAAACAAAAGAGTTGATATTACCACCTCACCAACCCAATTCCAACCATTTTAAAGTAGCAATTTCTAAAATGCCATCTATTTCATTATTTACCGGATTTTTGAAAATATGATAGTGTATTTTTAACAAATCGGCTTTAAAAGCTGGTAGTGTATTTTTTTAACATAGAGAGTTAAAACTCGGTAGCTAGTTTGCAAGATATTGGGTTTTCGAAAACCTGATTGTGAGTCATTAACCTTCTGAGAATAAAATTTTTGTAGTGTGTTTTTAACATACATAACTCATTTACCACAAATCAAAATTGCTTTTGGGAATTAAAAGCGATGGTGTATTTCACCAACTAATATAAGCATATCTGAAAGTGAAAAAAAAAAAACCCTAAAACCAAAAATAAAGAGAAAATCAATTTCCTCGATTTTTTTTAAAGAACAACCCTGAAAAACAGAGACCTCACGTCTTTACTTCCTTTATTAAAAGCTCTAGCAGTTGCATCTAACTCATCAAAAACACAATCTATTAATCTCATTTGCTTATACTGAAACTATTGAGCAGTACGTAGTTGTAAGTTGACTTACCCTAACTTTATCAATACCATCTTGTATGACCTGAACACTTAATTCAAGAAATAGATCTATATATAAGACCAAGATTAGGATCAACATAAACAACACTTTTCATAATAAATGTGCAATAGCCAAGTCACATGTTGAAATAGAGAGAAAACATGGGAAAATAAGGAACACAGCAAGAATATTGGTCATTACCGACGACTTTTTATTGATAGTCACAAATGCGTCAGTAATGACTTTTCTCCCAAAAAAATCCATTATTGACAGGTACAGTCACCGATACGTGGCGAGGAAGATGTAAGTGGCGGGAAAATTTTATGAAAAAAGTTACTGACGACATTTGCCAATTGTAATTGTTGTCGGTAAGGCCACAAACCATCATTTACTAACGCTTCGAACCATCGATAACTTGACCTTTCTATGGATTATTGAAGACCATAACTGTTGGTAACCTATATATAGAGGGCATACAAGTCTCTTTCATCATACTACAATTCTTTTCTCTTCTTTTCTTTCTTTGTTTCCTCTTCTAATTATTTTCTTTTACTTTTAGTTATTGCAAGTTTTTTCTATATTTGCTTATTAGTTTTTTTCTTTTATTTTTGTAGTACTTGTTGTTTTGATGGAGCACTTTTACAAAACCCCACAAATCATTAAGGTTAGTATAATTTTGTTTCACATACCTACATTGTAGTTCAATTATAATGTATGAAATTAATATTTCTAAGCATGTAAGACTTAAATTGTATGTAATTAATTTAGAATCTTACATGTCTTGTTTATGTTGTAAAATTATATTTGCTAGCATCTTAGAATATTGTAGATATGTGTTTTTTTATATAATTATTTTTGTTTGAAAGAACAAATACTCTCTTTGATGGGGATAATATGTTTCTTTAGTGGGGAAAAACCTTAATTATTATTATTTTTACCTCCTTCTTGACAATATTTTGAACCCTGGTCTATGTTCAATATTACTAGATCTTTTGTTCCCGAACAATCATAAATAATTAATTTTATTGATAAGATATTTATCAAATGGTAAAATTATTAGTATATTGCAATTTGTAATCTATTGATTAATTTTCACATTTTGATAAATATCTTATCAATAAATATGGTTTTTTGTGGTGATTGAGAACATGGATACAAATACAGAACTTAGGCTTATGAGGTTTGTTAAATTATCATAAAGGACGTAAAGATTTAAAGGTTTAGGATTTTTCCACCAACGAAGAACTTTCATCTCTAGTGAACGGGTTTTGCCTGTTCAATCTAGTTTATTAGAAATGACCATGATTGTCGCTATATTACCTACAACTTTATTCGTTGCTAAATTACCAACAAGATGTAGTCGTCGGCAATATTTCAACGTGACAAAGCCGTCAGTAATTTAGCGACGAATTTTGAAAAATAGTCGGTAATATTTTTCTGACAAAACCAATACCTACGGCTTTTTGGTCGTTGGTTTTTCGTCAAAAAAATTACATTACTAACGGTTTTTAAGAGTTATTGGTGGCTTTTGACCATCGGTAATCAACATTTTTCTTATAGTGAAAAAGGCCGAAAAAGTTGAACGAGCTAAAAAAGACTAAGAGCACGTTCATGCTTAACATACGCATGTTCATGGTTGCTTCACAGAGCATGGCCATGAAATGTGCAAAGCACGACTTCTGATGTTCCACATATCACGATCGTTGTTGACGCCTATTTTTGTCCGGGCCCAATTTTGAAAAAGCAAAAAAAAGAGGAATAAAGAAAGGAAAGAAAAAGAAAAAAAGAGAGAAGAAAAAAGAAAAAAAAAATAAAAAAGAGAAAAAAGAAAAAAGAAGAAAAGAAGGAAAAGAGAAAAGAAAAGAAAAGGCCCAGCAGAGGAAAAGGAAGAAGAAAGGAAGAAAAATGGGCCGCGGCCCAAAGGAAAAGAGAGGAAGCAGAAGCAAGGAAGGGAGGGCAACTTAGTCATTTTTCCCCTCACTGAAACCCTAATTCTCCCCTATATAAGCCTACCCTCACTAACCCTAAAAACCCCTCATCATTCCCTAATAGCCTCCATACTCTCACAAACCCTAATTTCCTCACTCATCAATCATTTTTTTTAGCCTCCACACATCTTTTTAGCTATCCACCATGTAGCCTCCAATCATGGTCACCCTAAGGATTGGAGCTTGATTTTCTTCAGCCGCCACTTCCATTCCTTCATCATACACCAGCTTCTTCTTCCTCCTTTATTCATTAAACATTCATTCTTCCACTAAATACTAATCTTCACTTCTCCATTTTCTATTTCTTCCCACCACCAAAACATCACAACAACCAGAATACCTCATAAACCATACCATGATATAAGGACATTTTAATTTTTGTTGTAAAAAAAAACAAAAAAAACATAATTAAAACAAGAACTGTGTAAGCCTTGATCTTCCATCTTAAGGAAGTACGTAGGACTGAGTTCACGCTCATCAGGCTATATAAAAAATAACAAAAATATTTTGTTCTTTTTTATCTTTCTTTTTTTCTTTTTTAGAAATAATTAGGGGATTATATAGTATAAAATAATAATATGTTATCCTTTTCTCTTGTTAGGAGTAATTAGGAATTTAAATAATAAAAATAAATAAGGGTAAAATTAATAATGTAGAAAGCTAAAGAAATTGCATAAACAATTTTAGGTACCGTTTAGACGGGCGCTGTGGGGTGCGTTACCTTCCCCACGCGTAATAGACTCCCGAACCTAGATTTTAGGTTTCGTAGGCTATTTATCAATTTTAGGTTTTTTTTAGTGTTTTCCTCAAATAAACATTAGTGGCGACTCTGTCTGTTTGACTTATTCTTTTTTCGCCGTCCCGCCGCGACCCCGGTTGCGACAATCGTGATACTTAACAAGAACAATCGTGCTTAATCACAAAGCACACTCTTTAAGCTTATTTAAGTGAAAGAGTGGGGACCTTAAGAGGGTTTTCCACAATACTTCTCCAAAGACATAAAATCTTATTACAAGTCTCTCAACTAGGAGTTATGGAGGCCATTGAGGTGCAAGAAGTGCAAGAAAATAGACTACCTGTAGATCAAGGATTAGTTTCTCTCTTTCCCTTTAACCGAGATGTTAGTCATGATTATGATTTTGGTTTGTTTTTCATATACATGATGAACGACTAAACATTCTTCTAAAGGTTATGATGTAACTGATGTTGTAAACGTCAATTTTTATGTTAGTATTTTTTTTCTGCATTGATTGGAATTGTCCTTATATTTTAATTATATATTTCAAACTAATCAATTGTAGTATACTCTTAGTCGATTTTCAGTCATTACTCATGGGGTGTTAATTGGCGGATCTGAAGGATAATCGAATGTAAGGGAAACAAATATAGTATTGCTTGATCATGGGGTATTAGGTTTAGATTTTCAATATTTTTAATTAGATTAATTTATTAATCAGCTTCTCAAGACTTTATACTTTCTCAACACCAACACTTATAAATAAGACCAACTAGACAATGAGTTATGAGGTAGACTGTTAACTTGCATGACAGAACTGGTTAAATATTTGAGAGGTATAATTGACAACAATAGGAATACATTAACTAGAATATAACTGGATGATCGGGATTAATTATTATAATAACCTCAAGACTCTTAGTCTCTCATTTTATCTCTCTTTTAATTGTTTTTTTAATTATTGCATGATTCACGAACCACTTTTCACCAAACCTCTTATTCGTTTAAGCTATGAATGAATATCAAAATACTATTATTCATATCTTAGTCCTTTGAGTTTAATAATTGAAATTCATCTTTGTATTACTTCTGTAATAGAGGACATTTTCTCCTTGAGTGGGATTTTAACGCAACAATAAGCAAGATAAAAGTTTTTACTAGTATTCTTAGAAGAATATTGGATCTCAATTAAAATACAAGGTGTGCTAATGCATTACAATTATATATTTATTTAATCCAAACTTAGCTATCATTAATGTAAATTTTGTTTTACACACGCATCCAATTGATTTCCGCCACATTAGAAATTTATGAATAGATGTGTCAAAACCTTAAAGTGATAAATAATAAGGAATAAAGTGAGTATTTTTGGGCCCTGTTCAAAGAGCTTTTTTAAGCTAATGTAAGCGTTTGAGATAACTATATAAATAACTTATTGTTGACACCTATTTTTGTCCGGGCCTAATTTTGTAAAAAAATATAGAGAAAAAAAGCAAAAAATATGTTGTCTTCATCTTTGTTTTAGAAATGATAAAAAATCATAAAATACAAAAAAACCAAAAAAATGAAAGAAAAGAAAAAAAAGAAGAAGAAGAAGAAAGAAGCCAAATAAATAAATAAAAAAAAAAAAGAGAAAAAGGAAGAAGAACGAAGCCCAGAAAAGAAAGAAAAAAGAAAGGAAAAAAAGAGAAAAAGGAAGAAGAACGAAGCCGAGAGAAGAAAAAAAAGAAAGAAGAAGAGAAGAAGAAAAAGGAGCAAAAAAGAAAGGAGGGAGGAGAGTGGGCCGCGGGCCCACGACCAAGAAAGAGGAAGAAGAGGCTTCAGAAAAACCCTAACCCTAATTCTGTTGCTATTTAAACCCCCACCTCGATTCTCACAACACTATTCACTGACTATTCACCACTCACTCAAAAAACCTAATCAGCTCCCTCTCACTCTCTAAAGACAAAAACCTAACTCCCTCTCCTCTCACACGGCCGCCGCACCTCTTCTTCCACCACCAGACCTCGCCACCGTTATCCCCTTCAACCTCGATCTACCTCTTCCTTCCAACCTTAGAACCTAAGCCCCTATCCGCCGCACCACTCCTTCGTCCTCCCTTCAACATCTTGGAGCCTGAACTCGCTCCAAAACCTCCGTCAGCCTCGCTCTCAGCCATCCACGTCACCGTCACTGGGTTGCCACCGTCATAGTCTCCGACGTCATCACCACCATCACCATTGTTTGTTCAGCTGCTGCTTGCTGTTGAAGGCCACTCCACCGCACCGCCACCGCGCGTCCTCCTCCTCCAGCAGGCCTGTCTCGAGGCTGCACCACGCTCTAGCGCCGCTACCGGCCACCACTGCACCAAGCTCGTCTCTTCCTTTCTACTTCCCCTCTCCCGGCGGTTGGTTTATTTTTCCTCTTTCCCCCTCTGTTTGTTTGGTATCCTGTTTAATCTCTTCTGAGTCATGATTAT
Organism: Acmispon strigosus; assembly: GCA_030819835.1. NCBI lineage: Eukaryota > Viridiplantae > Streptophyta > Magnoliopsida > Fabales > Fabaceae > Acmispon > Acmispon strigosus. The sequence goes on from JAUAMA010000001.1 coordinate 89,563,882, forward strand.
TGCTTAATGATTCTGCACTTTCATGTTCAAGGATGTAAATCTATTAATTCTCTATTTTTATTGTCATTGTTTCTATGAGGAAATTACTGTTTGTTTGAGATGTTGTGCTTTACCCTCTTCCTGAATTCTTTATCATTATCTGTGATTTCATTATCTGTGATTTCAGTCCATGACTGGACTATTGTGTGATTCAGTAATGCACATCCTTTTTCTCAGCTTCTATGTGTTTCCTTGGAGCATGTATTCATAGTCAGAAATATTGTTTCTTGGCCATAAAAATAGAGTCTTTAATAAATTTGGTGTTATTCTTAAACTGGTGTTGCTTCATGTTAAAAATTAAATCTTGATGATAGAGGTTGGTTATTGTTGATAAGAAATGGGTCTTTGTTTGGCAGATTCTTTGAACTTTAAAAAAGATCTTTTTGGCAAGTAAAATGGCTACATGATGATGATAAGAACAGCTCTTTGGCAAATAAAGTAGCTTCTTGATTATAAAATTAAATCTTGCCTCATAAAAAAAATGCTCTCAATAATCTTGCGCTGGATCACTGCTTTGTTGTCGCTTTGATTGCGCTTGCCGCATTAAAAAAAAAAATCACAGCTTTGTTTTCACTCTTTTCTTAATGCATAGAAACTAAATAATTGCAACACTTGTGGGATGTCGTTCCTCGTGCCGTTTTGCTTGCCATATAAAAACTAAATAATTGCAAACGTGATGCGACATAGCGACTGTTCACTTGTGGGATGTCGTTCCTCGTGCTGTTTTGCTTGCCATATAAAAACTAAATAATTGCAAACGTGATGCGACATAGCGACTGTTCACTTGTGGGATGTCGTTCCTCGTGCCGTTTTGCCCATTTTCATAAAAAAGGACTAAAAAGAAACTAAAATTAATTAACTCTAGAACTACGTAGCCTTGATTTCTCTTTAGAGATACGTAGGACCGGGGGTAACAATTCCGCCAGGCATCCCTTTTCTTAAATCATCCATTTTCTTAATTTTCTTAAATCATCCATTTTCTTAAATCACCCCTTTTCTTAAATGATCCCTTTTCTTAAATGATCCCTTTTCTTAAATCATCTCTTTTCTTAAATAACCATTTTCTTAAATCATCTATTTTCTTAAATAATCCCTTTCTTAAATCATCTCTTTTCTTAAATAACCATTTTCTTAAATCATCTATTTTCTTAAATAATCCCTTTCTTAAATCATCTCTTTTCTTAAATAACCATTTTCTTAAATCATCCATTTTCTTAAATCATCCGTTTTCTTAAATAATCCCTTTCTTAAACCATCTCTTTTCTTAAATAACCATTTTCTTAAATCATCCATTTTCTTAAATAATCCCTTTCTTAAATCATCTCTTTTCTTAAATAACCATTTTCTTAAATCATCCATTTTCTTAAATCATCCCTTTTCTTAAATCATCCTTTCTTGAATCATCATTTCTTGAATCATCCTTTCTTAAATCATCATTTTCTTAAATCATCCATTTCCTACATCATCATTTTCTTAAATCACTCTTTTCTTAGATCATCCCTTTCTTAGATCACGCTTTTTTTTTAATCACTTAAATTACTCAAGAACTGCGTATGCCTTGATCTTCTATTTTAGGGAAGTACGTAGGACTAGGTTCACACCTATCAGGCTGTAAATAAAAATAAAAAATATTTTGTTTTCTTTTCCTTCTTTAAGAATAATTAGGAATTAAATAATAAAAAGGTAAAAAATAAATAAGGGTAAAATTAATAATGTAAAAAGCTAAGAAATTACACAAACAATTTTAGGTACCGTTTAGACGGGCGCTGTGGGGTGCTAACACCTTCCCCGCGCGTAATAGACTCCCGAACCTAGATTTTAGGTTTCGTAGGCTATTTATCAATTTTAGGTTTTTCTAGTGTTTTCCTCAAATAAACATTAGTGGCGACTCTGTCTGTTTGACTTATTCTTTTTTTTCGCCGTCCCGCCGCAACCCCGGTTGCGACACTTATGCTCCATCTATAAACTATTTTAAGTTTATTTTCATAAGTTGTTTAGATTAACTCATGAATATAAGAGTTTATGTCTATGCATAATCTATTTTCAACTTATGAAAATAAATTTCTCAAATTCACTTACATAAACGCTTATTGACATAATTTTTAATTTAAGTTGTTTACCCAAATTTATAATGAGAACAAGTTTTATAAAAGTAAATGATTAAGTTAACTTGACTATGCAAATCATATATGGATGGTTAAAGTTTTTTTTTTTTTCTCAATGTAGTTCCAGTTTTCACAGCCGACAGTCATAAAACTAATCCATTAAGGCTTGAAGATCACGTTAAATGAGTAAGAATCTCTCAACAAATGCTTCTGCATTCGCAATTTCGCATCGATCATGGATCGTCAGAGTATTAAAGAAAACAATTTGTATAGTTACTGATTATTTAATTAAATAATTATAAAATTATTTTCATTACTTATAATTACTCAAATAATATAATCATCATTCTTGTAATAAATTCTTTCTATTTCCAATATTTTTTTCCCGAGTTTCTAATGTTGGAAAATACTTGCCAACAATTGGGTTGGTATAACTGGTTATAAGTTTCATGTTTAACTCTCACATGCTCATAAATTAAGAGTTTGAATCCCATGTGTGCATTAAAATATTAGTTGGTGAATAATCGTAATTAAGAAGATTCCTTGACGCTCCTATTGAGGAGTGAGCTTGTTGTTCTCTCCAGCATACCACTGATGCTATGTTCAGTTATTTGGAGGTGGTTTCTTTCTGTTCTACTATTTTTTTTTTATAAAAGGTGACCTCTTGGGTACTGTCTCAAATGAGACAGTTTCAAAAAATTAACAAATAAAATGATGACACGTGTTATTCAATATTTCAACACTAGCCTTTACTAAATTAAATTTTAATCTCAACTAATTTAAATTATTATATTTTTTTTAAAAATATAATGAATTTCATCATTGAATCCCCTTTGTTGAATCAAGAAACATGAGCCAAATAGCATGAATTCCTAAAATCACGACAAATCTATTTCAACACATGTTCATGTTTCGTTCCCTGGCAAAAACCAATTCTTGTTCCTATATATGAGGGGGCAAGTGCCCCCCATAAGATTTTTTATTTTTCAAGAAAATATACTACATATACACTACATTTTTAGAATATTTCGTAAATAATCGCCCCCACAAAATAATAAGTGTCTCATTGCTTTGTATTTTGGAAAAAAGATAAGTTCACATTCATTTCACTCACACTCACATGAAAGAGATGAGAGTACATAAATAATGTGAAATTGTCATATTTTGTTACTAACAAGTTCAAACTTTATATTATTGTGATCTACCATTTTAACTTTTTTATATGTAAAATGACAATATTTTAGGTTCATAACTCTGTGTTTCATTCCCTTTCTTCTTCTCTTAAGAGTTTAAAGTTCCAATAACTTTACCCAACTTCTTGATAGTATTGAAAATAAAAAAATTGTATAATGTTTTTAAAATATGAATACTCATAGAAAAAAAAAATATATAAATGAATTTTTTTAAAAATAATATATTATATTTTTAATATTATAAATTTATATGTATATGCTGCCCCCACGAGTTAAAATTTCTGGATCTGTCACTGTATGCACCTATATTGAATCAAATTAACCTTGAACCATGCATTCACTCAAATTATTTGAAGAACTAGTTTATCATGTAACATCACCGGTGTGGTAGTTTTTGAACCATTGAATTGAATCCTAATTGTTAGTGTTGAAAAATTGAATAACACATATCATAACTTTATTAATTAAATTTAAAATTATCTTGAAATTATCTCATTTGAGAATGTACCCACAAATTCACCAAATAAAAATTGTTTTGATAAATTCAATATCACATTCCATAAACAATATTCGAATATGCTAATGGGACCCGTTCACAGCCATTGTTAACCAAACACGTGTGTACCCTCCAACATGGTAGTATTCTTATTTATCCAATAAAATTAATATTACTAATTTCATTTTTATTTATTGTGAAGGCATCTTAGTTCTGGATTCTTGGCATCTTATTAGAGATCCCAGCCTCATTAGCCTCCACCTCCACCCCTTAAATCTTCTCTCTCTCTCTCTCTCATTCAGCCAGCCTCAGAGAGAAAAGAAAGAAAGAAACACAAAAAATGAACGTGGTGTTGGATTCTCATCGTGTGGAGGCTCTGGCCTTCAACTACTTCAACTTCGCTGCAATCACCCTTCTCAACAATCTGTGGGCCTGCCTCGCCCTCCTCACCGCCGCACTTAGCTACTGGAGAATCCGAACATCAGGTCACCCCGTTCCCAAACACGCCGGCCCGACCCATATAGAACCCGTCCCGGTTACGGAGACGTTGCGGCCCGCTCCCGTGACGACAGAAAGCGAGGTTCCACGGCTAATATTAACGGCGGCCAGTGACGGCGTTAGGAAGGGGAAGTTCACGATGTATTACGAGGAGGAGGACATGCAATGCGAGAGCGAGAGCGAGAGCGAGGGGTTATTGACGGCGTTTGACGGAGAAGGGTGTGAACCGGAGTGGTGGAAATGCTGGGAGAGGGTTTTGAAGCTCAGAAACGGTGAGAGCGAGAAGGGGTGGTACACGTGCCAGGATTTGACGGAGCTCAACGGTAACGTCGTTAGATTTTGGGACGGTGGGTTAAAGTTTGGTGGCGGTTCCTTCACGAGGGAAACGCGGTACAGTTAATAGAGCATAATTAGAAGTTAGGTTAATGTCGTGTATGTTTCTGTTGCATCAGTTGAAGCAAGCTCTCCATTGAAGACTCGAGAGAGGTTTTGATTGAGATTTGAAAAATGTATATATGGAAATTTGGCAGTGGCTTTAATTTTAAGTTAATTTTGGATGATGAAATTGCAAATTATTAAGGCATTGTCATGTTTGTTGTTCTTGTTCACGTATGTGTGTCTCAAATTGAAACGCAAATGTCCAATTAAAGCAAAGCTTTGTCGTGCGATTATAAATCACTCTTAATTTCTCAAATTGACGATGATATGAGAGCTGTCACTTTGGATGAGACCAATCCAACTCATTTAATCCATGAGCTGACCCCGCATGTCGGAATTAGGCCCCTAATAATTCTTAAAGTTGCAAATTGTAACCCACCGAAAATTTTGTCACTTAAAGTTGCAAATTGTAACCCACCAAAAAATTTGTCACTAAATGTACCCCTCTGTTTTTTTTTGGAGAACTTTGTACCCTTCTGTTAGTAACGGAACGGATGACGTGGACATTAAGGAAAATCCACATGTTTAAAATTAAAAAAATAAACAAAAGGAAAATCACGTGCCTGGCATGTGAGAAGGGTAAAATGTGAACAAAAGTTACATTTTACCCAAATCCCCAATTTGCAACCCTAATTTCCTAAAGGGAGAAAGGAAACAGAAGAGGAGAGGAAGAAGAAGCTGCCGACGACGCTACTGCATCTTGTTGTGCGTGAAGGAGGACGAAGTCGAGGAAGGCATGGAGTGCGGCATAGAGGTCGAGAAATGGCAGAAGGTCGAGGAAGAGGCTCAGGACGAGCAGGTTAAGGTATTGTAGCAGGTCGAGGAACTGTATCAGGTCGAGGGAGAGGATCAGCGAGGCAGAACAAAGGGAAGCAAGTGGTCCCTGAGAACCCACGTGAAAAGGCAACATTTGATGACCCTACCCTCTTGGGTGGGGATAAACTTCCATCACATTACTGCTTTAGGTACCTTTTCAATATTCCCCCTCATTTCTTTATTCTTTTGTATTTGTCTTTGCCTGACAATGATTCTGAATTGGTTGGCTTAATTTATTCCCATATTGCATTCCCTTATTGCATTGTTTAATATGTAGGCCCACTTATTCTAATATAGCAACAGTCAATGTATGGCATGGTGGTAAATTTGTAAGAGAACCTACTGTAGAGTATATTAATGGTGCTTATAAATCGGTTGAGAGGTGGGATGTGGATGAGATTAGTTCCATAGAGTTGGTCAAAATTGTAAAAACTCTGGGGTATGTCTCATTTACTGTGTGGTATAAAATCCCTGGTCTAACACTTGCCCAAGGATTTAGACCACTCAATAATGATGGGGACGTGTTTAGGTTTTTGGAAGATGTCAAGGGTCATAGTGTAATTGACTTTTATGTTGAGCATGCAGTAGAGAATATTGTTCAACTAGTTCTGGATGACCATGAGAGTATCCCTTTAATTGAAGATGGTGATGGTGTAGCTAGTGGAGATGGTAGTGAAGATGGTGATGTGTAGCCAGTGGAGATGGTAGTGATTTCAGTCTAGATGACAGCGATTATGATGAGAGGTGGGGATGGTCTAGAGTCTTGCCCAGTCAAGTTGGTGATGAAGTTCTTGAAGACAACTCAGACCATGAACAATTTCGTGCTGCTGCCCTTTATGATTTTGAAAATGAGAATGCTTATTCTGATGAGCTAGACACTCCGCCGGCAAGTGATGATGTAAACCCACAGCCTAAAAGGAGATTTCCCAGATTTAAGCTGCCGGAAGATGGTGCAGAGGTGAAATTTGAGCTTGGTCAGGTAAATCTGAACTGAATAGCTTTTTGATACTCTGTTTGGCATTCTGAACAGGTTTTTGGTATTCTGATTAGAACTGGATAGCTTTTTGTTATTCTGAATAGCTTTTTGATACTCTGTTTGGCATTCTGAACAGGTTTTTGGTATTCTGATTAGAACTAAATAGCTTTTTGTTATTCTGATTAGCTTTTTGATACTCTGTTTGGCATTCTGAATAGGTTTTTGGTATTATGATTGGAACTGATTAGCTTATTGATATTCTGAATAGCCTTTTGATACCCTGTACTGCATTCTGAACAGGTTTTTGGTATTCTGATTAGAACTGAATAGCTTTTTGTTATTCTGAATAGCTTTTTGATACTCTGTTTGACATTCTGAATAGGTTTTTGGTATTCTGATTGGAACTAATTAGCTTATTGATATTCTGAATAGCCTTTTGATACCCTGTACTGCATTCTGAATAGGTTTTTGGTATTTTGATTGGCATTCTGATTTTGAACTGAATAGCTTATTGATATCCTGTGCAGATATTCAGCACCTCTAAACTCTTTAAGCTTGCCATCAAAGAGTATGCACTGCAAAAGAAGAAGAATGTGATACTCGAGAAGAGTGACAGCAAAAGGGTTGTAATTAAATGCGAAGGGGAATGTCCATAGATTCCAGCAAAAGGGTTGTAAACAAACAAGTGCATAGACATAAATAAATGGTGATTCAACATGGATTCCACATCTTGAAACCAAGCCATTTTTGGGGCAGCTTTGTGATATTGAATCAAATTACCTTAAACCATCCACAACCATAGAAACGTCTCCCAATATTTCCGTTTTCATTGCTCCAAGTGGTCACCAAAGGTGCTTGAACTCCACAGTGGTAAAAAACTTGCCTTCTTCTACGAAATGACCCACCTGTGACAGAGCTCCCACTAAGGGCGGAACTTTCCCCATCCGTACCACTTCTTCTTCCCTTCTCCATTCAAACAGGTTATTCTTTTTGTGCTCCGGCGACACCGCGAGAGGCAGCCTCTTCTTCCAGATACGGCGGCGATCTCTTCTTTCTCGACGGCGGCAAGCGGCGGTGGCCGTCCTCCCTCGACGGAGCCAAGGGGCCCTTCAAGTTCTCCTTTCTCTCTTGACCTGTGTTGTGTCTTCTCCCTTCTTCCTTTCTCGATTTCAATTTTTTCAATTTGGGAATTAGGGTTAAGGAAACGGCAGAGGCACGTGATTTTCCTTTTGTTTTTTTTCTTTTTTTAATTTTAAACATGTGAATTTTCCTTCTTTTTTTTCACCTGTAATGTCCACGTCATCAGTTTTGTTAAGTTACTAACGGAAGAGTACAAAGTTCTCAAAAAAAAAAAAACAAAGGGGTACATTTGGTGACAACATTTTTGATGGGTTACAATTTGCAACTTTAAGAATTATCAGGGGTAAAATGTGCATTTAAGCCTAAGAATTATAAACATGTTTCATGATATGTTATGGGGATAAGACTCTTGCTTATGTGAAGTCGTATGGACAAGGAGTGTGAAAGAACGAACAAAAAGGGCTGAGTAGGGTAAGTGTTCCTTATGAGTCATTGTCATATTCAATGTGATGCTAGCCACATGTTTTGAGTTGTGAACCAATCCATTCCACTAAGTGAACGGTGGTCGGTTTTCCACATTGAATCTGTATGGTAGCTAGTCCTCTGCATTCTCTCTCAAGTAAAATTCTGATCATGGATTTGTTTTCATTCAAAATAGTTTAGATTGGTATGAAAAATAGAATTAGCTAGTGAGTGAAAAATTGATAGGCAAACTGGAACGTGATTGGTACTTTTCTGTCTCTTACTAACTCAAGGCTAACGAAAGCTGAAGGTCCACTGCTGATGATGCATGGGGTTACCACTTACCACAGCCACAGGCCAAAGGAACAAAATTATCAGTAATATTCTCAATCATTTGGGAATATGCTAATATGTGCAATAATTACCCTCGCTGTTTTAGATTTTTTTAATCTTATTAAAGAGTATACAAAAAGAAAATAACAACCCTTAAACAAACAAATGCAATTGTCAAATAGGTTAGCCGTACATTCAATATTCATGCATGTGATGTGCGGATACAAAACAGGAATGTTAGTAACACTCTCTTTCTACCAACATTTTTTTTTAACATTTTTTTATTAATTGTAGGATCCACTAAAAATATGAAACCTACATGATTTCAATCGATTAATGAGAAAGTATTGCTAGCACTCTTCATTAAAAAATATTGCCTAGATTACTAAAGTATAAAAGTTTATATGATGTAATTTCAATATATTTGTACATACTTTTTCATTTACGTGATTTTCACATATTTTTTTTATATTTCTTATTACACCATTTATTATATTTCTTAATTTATTTTATTCTGGACTTTCACTATCGAGGGTGGTTGGATACAGTTTTAATAAACCATATTTTACTATATAATTTGATCTCATAAGAATTAAGATATAATAATTTTTTTATCTATGTGAGGTGTTTTCTGTTGGTGGTTTACATAGTATATATGATTCATTATTGTAACTGATTAATGTATTCACATGTCACGATCACAATGACTTTGGTGATTGTGGTTCGATGGAAACTGTGAATACCAGTTCTAACCCATTCCAACCACAAAATAATTTTTAGCTTTTAAAAGAAAAAAACCACAAAATAGGTGATTGTGATTCAGCATATTTTTTAACTAAATATGTTTTTAAAAAACACTAGCCTTGTTGATTATTAAGTTGTATAGTTTAATTTGTGTATGATATAAACTAGATCATAAGCCTCTCCAAAACAACTTGACCTATTTCGTCATTAATGTTACACCAATACAATTGCGCCTTGTTAATTAAAAATACATGAATATTATGACCATGACTGTAGTAATAGTATAATGTTTAATTGTTGAGAGTTTACTTATTTATTATCTAATATTTGAAATATATTTTAAAAGTGTGAGTGTTCAATTTTACATTAAATTGTGGGTGAAGGCGCAAATAAAATTATAAGTTAAATATGTTTTTGTCTCTTAATTTATATTGTCGATCAAAATTATTTTGTTACATTATGTCTTTTAAGTTTCCGAGTTTGGTGAAAAAATGAAAGAAGGGGGGATGTAGATGATTACATGTGTCTGAGATGATGGAGATAATGGAAGAATTAGGTTAGGTTAGTGTAAAATTAAATTAGATAGTGTAATTTGAAATTTAAATTAGGGTTAAGTTAATTAGTGTATTTTTGTATATCTTAATTTAACAAAAAAATTATAATTAATAAATTTTAATTATTAATTATCTAAGTGTCGTTTATATATGTTAATCTCGTTAAATGACGTGTATGAGACCACATCACTCTTTACCACACATGTAAGCAATTGAGGTTGTGGTGAGGCCTAAAATTAGAAAAATCAAAGGTTTTAGATATTAATATATAACTTTGTTTAGGTGAAAGACTAATTTCAATCGATGATATATAACTTAGATATATTTGTTTGGATATTTTTACCAGCACTAGAACATATAATGATGTTGATTCTGGATTCTTATTTTTTTTCGTCATCTTCTCTGAATACGTTGGCCTTCTTCTCTGAATATGTTGGCCGAAATACGCACTTGAGGTGAGATCCTGTAAAAATAATTTGACACTCAAGTTAACGAGAATAATTGACAATATATATATATATATATATATATATATATATATATATATATATATATATATATATATATAATATTCAAAAGCATTTGGATCCACTAGATTTTGTATTGGGTACATTATTAGAATATTCCTCCTTCCCGGTTTGTTAATGGCGATGGGTCTATTTTTATAATTGAGGTTGTTAATTAAGCTATCTATTCCTTCTACTATATTAAACTACAAGAGACAATCAGCAATTGAGCATTGTCTATTTGTCTTCAATGATAAAATTCAAACATGCGCTTCAGGCATCTTATTGTTTTTTTCTTTAAAAGAATGATTTATAATTATTAATTTTATTGATTAGTTTTCGTCGTATATTTAATGAAGAGAAGTGATAGCAGAACTTAATTCGTTTAATTTTTAGATAGTTAACATATTTTTTAAGAAATGAGAAAAATTTGACTTTTCAAAAAATAAATCAATCACATTAAATGTGTGAAAATGTTAGAGAATATATTAAAAAAATGTGTTATTATAATTTCTCTTTCAAACTCTAGCCAACTTCCCCTAGATTTTCACATGAAAAGAAGTAAATTCATAATTATGACCTTTCACTAGCATATTCCAGCTCTATATACTCAATACTGGGAGGAAAACTCACCATAGGTTACTAAGTAGCTACTTTCAACTGCGTCTTGGAGTTGGATAGCAAAGCACACAGTTGCACGAATAGGTAGGGAAATGGCATAAATTTTATCCTGATCGGATAAAGGACCTCTTAATTGAGGTACTCCAGTCCTCGACTAAGTCATAGAGTGAGTATACAAGTTTGTTCACCTTTCGGCTCCGGACTTAAGGGTCTGTGTACCATGGTACCTGGTCGAATTAAGGAGATACCTCGAATCTGGTTGAGACTTGTACTTTCACGACCAAGATGTTTCGAGCTCAGCCCGAATTTATACAAAGCTAGCACACTCACCTACCTTATGCTTGGGTTAATTTATTTTCCTTATTTAGAAAAACTCTCCTACCTTTTATATCTACAAAGCGAGCGAGCTCTCCTACCCTTTATGTAAATTATATTTATAGCAAAATATGTGAATTTAACAATATTATTTGACAACTATTATAATTCAAATTATGTAATTAATATACCGGGGCATATTCGGCTTCAGGTTCATGTTTGAAGTGGGTATTAGCAATCTCAAACACATCCTCATCCCTGCTCGGGTACAGGTTCAAGTTTTCCAAAAACTTGATCGAAGCGATTTTTTCCAGTCAAAATCGGGGTCGAGGATATCTGCAGATGCGAGTTTAATTGTTATGCCTAAACATTAATGTATCATACCTTAAAGTGACTAAAGGCACCCAAGCACACACCCTATTATGAAATATAAACTACAAACATTATTAAATGAGCTGGACCACCTAAATTAGAGTAATTTAACCTCATATTTGCTTGTGGTCAATTGGACAATTCCAATATAAATTTCAAAACTCATAAATATATCTACATTTAATACAGTAAAGATTAATAGTTATTAAAATGATATATTTATCAAATATGGAAGGACAATGGTTAATAGATTAAGGCTATGTTTGGATTGGGGGAACATAATGGAACAAAACAAAATAAAATGGAATGGACCAATCGGAAAAAAAAATATCTTTCCATTATTTGAATATTTTAGGACAGGCGGAACAAATTTATTACTCCATTGTTTGGCTAATCAATGAAACAAAATGAATGATGATATTTTTTGTAGTACAACGGGTTATGCACCCACAAAAGAAAAAACAAAAGGAAAACAAAACCCACATACGAACTAGCTTCTCTTAAACATAACACTCTTAACACCAACCATAAGATGCTAATCTAACCCAGTTGGAGGATTGTTAGAGACCACTAAAGGAAGGATAAAGATTTGTAGACATCTAAAGGGTGTAGACCACTGGAGAGAGATAGGAAGATAGTAGAGATAAGTGATAAGTGTGATATATGATGTGATGTAATTGAAGAAATAGATAGAGAGAAAAATTAGGTGTTCAGAGGTGTCTATACTGTTTAGATGTACACGAATCATTGCCCCTAAAGGAAGATCGTGTAAAGGACCCATCTTAGTCATGTAATCAACACAAATATTGTCTTCTCTCAATGAACAATGAAAGCCACTCCTTGGCTGATAGGTCAATTTATCCCAGATTAAAGATTAAAGGCACATGTTTGTGACGCAAAGATGGTTCACTTTGTACTAAGATCAAATCAACCAGAAAATCCATATAGTAAACACCAGACTTGAAGTTCCTCTACCAAACTAGTTTATGACCATAAAAAATTGCTAAAAGATCCATATTCATAATTTCTATCCTTCTGCCGCGAACCATGAAACCCAATGCACCAATTTTTGTTCGAGTTTCAGATACACCCTCCATAGCCCTCACAGTTTACACTCCCTGTGAAACTACAATCAACATTCAGCGCCACCACAGGAGAAACCGGAGCCAACCACTTAACGAGCCTAACTTCATCAATTCCACGAGAGCCAGCAGGAGGGTACGCAACCTGAATATCTTGCACCAATGGCATAATGTTTTTTACTGCACTGTCATTACTCAAACACACATTCTCCATGCAAAACAGATTCCGCATTCTCCACACCCACCATAATACCGCCAGTGCAGTAGGATTTGAGTCCTTGAGTAGCATCTTGAGTCAATCCTGAGCATTTGTTAGCAAGAAGGAAGTGGAACCCGTATAAAACTCCAAACCAATCCAAACTAGTTGCGCCATGTCACAATCCCTAACAATAGAATAACCACCACTCAAACTCCCAGACCAGTTGTAGTCATCCCTAACATGCTCATTCAGCAGCACCACCTTTTGCAAAATCAACTCTTTATAAGTTAGGCAGAATTGTCAAGAGCTTCTCTAAATTCCAATCACCGCCTTCCCAAATATCCCTCACGCATAAATATGTATCTTGGACATCAACCAAAAGCCTACAAATTGGTTCATAAAGTAACCAAGGGACATGCCAAATAGATGATATGTCATCCCTTAGTTTAAAAGTAAAGTCGTGTCTTAGATAAAAAAAAATCTTTCACAATAGAGTTCCAAACTGGAGAGCCCTTACCATCTCTCCCAGAAAGAAAGTCCCTTGCAAAACCATAAGTCGTTGTAACCAACTAAACCCAAAGCTTATTCGTTTTATGTAGAACTTGCCAAACATCCTTCCCCAAAAGAGCTATATAATGATCCCTTGCTTGTCGAAGGCCTAATCCTCCGAACTTCTTAGGGTGGGTCACTGAATCGCAATGAACAAGATGAAGTCCTCTACCGTCACTACCTTTCCAAACACAACTCCGAATAATCGAATCTCACACCCCTAGGGGAAGAAGGAGATTACTCATACAATACGAGGGAATGAAGGCCAAAACAAATTGAGCAATTTGTAAGTCAACCCGCGTATTAAGCGATTTGCTCTCCCAATCAGCAAGTCTAAACTACTCCATGATATTAAAGTCAAAGTCGCTCTTGGTAAACTTTTTATTGAACACCGGAAACCCAAGTGCTTGCCAAAGTTGGAAGTAAAGCTAATAAGTGAGATATTAGTGAGATGGAGTTCTTCTTAGTTGTAGCCATATGACGCGCCCCCATCACCTTGGATTTCTCCACACTAACTCTCAATGCTTAATCACTGCATAAATTGTCCAGAAGCTCATTCATTTGTCTAATCTGACTTTCTCTGCCTTAACAAAGAAAAGGTCATCATCTACAAAAAAAAAAAAGAACAAGTGAGAAAATCTCAGGTCATTCCGGGCAATATGCGCAGCGGACCATCTATCATCTACATTACTTCTATATTACTCTTACTTTTAAAACACTAATTTTGAATATATGATATAGGTATGAGTAAAAAAATAATGAATTAGTTCATTCATACTCTCACTCTATTTTCACCTTCATTTTTGTATCATTTTTCTCTTACAATTATATCACCCATCACAACTCTTACTTTCTCTCTTTTTTCTTCTTATATCTCTCTTCTCTTCACTTAATTTTCACTTAAATGTGAATAAATTTATTTCAATAGTAATTTTATAGTTTTAGTTGTTATGACGGTGTCTCCATTCCATCTTATTCTTAGCAGTTAAAAAAATGAGTTTTGATTTATTCACACCTCCACTTTTTTTCACCTTCATTTTCTATCTACTTCTCACTTCTTTTTCAATTAAATCACATATTATATATATATATATATATATATATATATATATATATATATATATTCTTTCTATTTCCCTCGTCTTTCCATACGATGAGGCGTGAACTAAACAATATTCTAAAAAAAGGGATGGTTGACGGAAATTGATGAAATCCATTCCATTTCATCCTTCTTAACATACCCAAACAAGCAAACATAAAAAAATCACACTTTATCTAACCTCATCCCACTCTCTATACCAATGAAAACATAAATGTGATTCATTCAATGTGGAACTGAGGTGTAGGTAAAGAATTATTGATAGGTTAATAGTTGTATGTGATCAGCTCCTTTCTTTGCATTTATTAATTGTATGCACTATACCATACCATACCATACCACTGTCATTCGCTACTAAGTCTCTGCCACACCACTGCTCCTCTGTTTTCAGATCTACACAACAAAATGCAGCACCACCCTCTCACTCTCTTCATCTTCCTCTTCCTCTTCTTCACTCTCTCCTCCTCCTCCCACGATGATCCCCGAGATCTGCTCCGTTCCTCCTGCCTACACGCCAGGTACCCCGCCCTCTGCCTCCGAACGCTCTCCAACTACTCCGGCCCCGCCAACACCACCTTGGACGTCGCCCGGGCCGCCCTCAGGGTCAGCCTAGCCCACGCCCGCAAAGCCTCCCACTACCTGCAGGCTTCTGATGGCGCCAGCATCAGCAAGCGCCAGCGGGCGGCGCTCAGCGACTGCGCCGAGCTGGTTGCGGACTCGGTCGAGGAGCTGCGGAGGAGCCTGGACGAGCTGCAGCACCTGCGCCCGGAGACGTTCCGGTGGCAGATGAGCAACGCCATGACGTGGGTCAGCGCTGCCCTCACCGACGGCGATACCTGCCTCGACGGCAATGTCAGGCCCGACGTGAAGCGCAGGGTCACCGATCTGGCTATGGTCACCACCAATGCACTCTACATGATCAATCGTCTGGGCCAAGATGGGCCTGGAAAGCCCAGGCCTCGTTCTGGGCCGGGCTCGAGGTCCCAGAACTGATCGTCCTTTTTCCTGCTACTGCCACTGGAAATGGTTAAATATATTATCCGCACGTGAAACTGTGAAGTCCTGTTAGTTAAATTAATTAATTAACTGCTGTTTATTGTTAGTTGTTACACTGTGTCGTGCCATTTTCTTTTAAGATGTAAATGAAATGGTGTCTTATGATATATGGCGTCTTTCTATATAAGAATAAATTCTATAGAATCATCTGTACGTGGTTAAACTTAATTTTAACATGTTCAAATGATGTTTGGATGTACAGGTAATATTGATTATTAATACATGAGTGAAGAATTGGATCTACTAGTCCCTTTGTCACCAGATTAAACATTATTAATTTTGATATTTTATAACTTAGTTTTGAGAATTGGATCTAATATTCCACTTAACGCATTAATCATTATCAATTTTGAAAGACTTAAATATATTTTTAGTAAGTTGTTTTTGTTTTTTGTCTTTGAGAATTTTTTTTTCTTGTTTTTAGTCATCCAAAAATTTCATATTTTATTTTTAGTCAGTACTAATTATTTTTCCATACAATCCAAATCTGAAAACATCCTTACACGCACTTATAAGAGTCATCGCAATGGCTTAAACAATGGACTCCGGTCCTCTGCTGCTTGTGCAGCATACAAAACATCATTTGATTTGTTAATTTTCATTGTGATTAGTCTTAGCCATTTATTATAAGAATCAATGGTTGATCTAAGGAGACTTGTTAAAGAGGATCCAAACACTTAAACCATGAGCTTCTCCATAAAATATCTTACCTTAAAGACTTAAATTGCGATCGATGTCAAAACTGACAATTAGATAATAATTATTGTGTAAATATAATTACAACACTTGAATTTCACTCTCAATTACCGCATGATCTCAATACGCTCACACTCTCCAAAGTAAATATTTAAATTACATCTACGATACTCTATAAGAGCATAAGAGAAAAAGAAAACACAAACATAAACTCATAGTTTTTCTTGGTCTTGGTGCTTAGTGTGTTGTAATAAGAAACTTGAGATTTATATATAAATATATAACATTGGACTCCCCTACCATTCATCATGCTAGATAATGTGACACTTATCTATGATATTTTCTTTAACCTATTTCTTCATTCATCAACATTATGTTAGACTTAGAATGCAATCCGTCCCAACATAGCTTTGCACACACTATAATATTCTCACCTTTAATTGGTGTGTTGTGCTTACTGTTTTTTTTCATCTAGTGTCATAAAGCCTATTCAATATTATATTTAATCCCCCTAAACTATCAATGATGGAAGAAGTAAGCACCCCAGTTAGCAATCATAAAACTAATACCCTCGAAACTTAGAAATCACGTATACACATAAGAGTTGAACTCTCGAATAAATATTTAAGGAGCCAAATTATTTTCCAACTGAATTGAACCTTATTGGTTCTTATAAGAGTTTGTTTTAAAAAGAAGTTTATATCTAAAGCGAATAAATAAGAAAATACTCAAATTTTTTTTATTAAATAGTCTTAAAAAATATTGAGTCAAGGGAGAATAGGTTTTCTGATGGAAAAAAAGAGAATATAACTCTCACGAGTTCTTTTTAAAAAAAAATATATAATAAATTCCTTTTAAAGAATTTTTTTCATTAGCTAAGATAAGCTTTAGTCCAAAGACATTTTTTTTTACGAACAAGATGTTGGTCAAATAGCAGATAAACTAGATCCTCGTAAGGATAATGTCACAATATCGAAATCTAGGAAAATTATTTGTTAGTAGGACCACCACCGTATCTAATGTTAGTATATGTGAGGGAAAAAAATTCTTTCATTATCAAATGATATTTTTAATAAATTTAAGGTATCATCTAATTTTGTGTCATAACTTCATTAAAAATGGGTGATAACCTTGGTAATACTTTTTTTTTCATGAACAAAAAACTGATGGAAAATCAATCATATAGTCATTAGCTACTTTTTTCATGGCCAATAGTCATTAGCTTGTAAAGGAGTAAAAAACTTGGTGAACAAAGCACTTGGGCCTCCAAGAGCTGGAATGGGGCGTAACCAACCCATATGGACCTGGATCATTGGTGTTGGATATATTTGAGTATTAGTAGTTGTATTTTTTGGTACACAGTACTAGTATTTTGTTTTTGGTAGATAGTACATAGTAGTATTATGATTATGAAAAGTATTTCTGCAAGTACAATTAATTATAAAAATCTGAAACAAAAAATTCAATTAAATATGTTTATTACTAAAATTCAATTATAAAAATTTGACCCAAAAAATATAAATCTGAAACAAAAAATCACAATAGCAACTATTTTATTATTATATGGGATTACTTTAATGTAATTTTCATTGATTTTTCAAAAGATGTTTGTTGCGTGTAAATTAATTTTCGTACTATTGTTCAACATTTATGAATTATTTTTTTGGTCTCCTATACTAACATTTATGATTTTTATTACGACATTAATGGTATTGGGCCGTTGTGTTCTGATATGAAGAAGACCGACCCATGTGGTTTAAACAGTTCTGAGTTTCTGACACATCTAGAGTGAGAAATGTGTGTGTGAGCTCTTTAATTGCATTTAACCAAACCACGCAAATTCAACGACAACACAATCGAAAAGAAAAAGTAGGGATTTCACTGCGAAAAATGAAGATAATTTTGTCTGTTAATCACTAGCTCCCGAATTCTGAGGTTGTTGCCATGGAACTCAACCCACTGTCTCTGCAATCTCTTCTCCTTCTACTACTTCCTTTGCTTCCTCTTCATGGTCTCGCTTCCAATGCTGTGAGTATGCTACTCCTTGTTCCTTTTTCTCTTGCGACAACTGACGAAATTTAACCATAAAGTTGCTTAACGATGCTTTTGTTTTCCTTGTAGACACTTAATCAGACTTGTGGTTCTCTCAACAGAGACGCTCAAGGTATGTTTTTTGCCCCTTAAATCTGCACAATAATATTTGCATTTTACCATATCGGGCTATTTTACTAGCTCATTAACGGAGTTTGGAAGAGTTATACAAGTGTTTCTCGAGCTTATCTAAACCTACCTATTTTCATAAACTACTTAGATTACCTTGTGAGTAAACACTTGTAGCTTCATATAATCTATTATGAATAAGCGCTTATGAAAATTAAGCCGTTTGCACAATGCACCCTAGATAAGTAATCTGTTATTAACAACCAAGTTTAACGAAGAAGCTAACTAATACACAAGCTAATTACTAGAGAGGCAACTAATCATAACTAACAGACCTAATGAGTTTGTGTCCAGATGTATGCTCATTCTCTCATCCAAGTGATACATTTTAGTACTTATTGCTTTTTAAAACAGAGATGATTAGCGTTACGAAGGAATTTGCAAACGAAACCAGACGAATAAATCTGATTGGTCAATTGTTTCCGGATTATACCATTTTGCAAACGAAACCAGACGAATAAATCTGATTGGTCAATTGTTTCCGGATTATACCATTTTAACCGTGTTTTCCGTTAAACCACAAATAATATGAAGACACGTTTAGTTTCCTGTGTTTTGTAAATCTTCACTTTGTAACACCTAGCACTGCTCTTTTTAAAATAACATGTGTGTGCTTGAAGCCTTGAAGTCGCATCTTGATAATCATTCCTCTGCTGTGCGAGGATAGGCTTTGAATGATCATGCTCTAATTAGTATCCATGTATTACATATTTTCCTTTTCATTGTGCAGCACCATGTCCTACTGGTTGGGTTATTGACCCTAATAATAAGACCAGGTGCTTTCTCCATGTTGAGAGGCCTCAATCTTGGAATGACTCAGAGACCTGTTGCGATAAATACGGTGGACATTTAGCATCACTGACATCACTTCAGGAGCTACGCTTTGCTCAAAATCTATGTGGCGAGTCTATAAATAGTTGCTGGATTGGTGGAAGGAGACTCAACTTTACAGCTGGTTTTCAGTGGATGTGGTCTGACAATTCTCAGTGGAATAAATCCATGTTTCCTTTGGTCAATTGTACTGGAGCTGGACTATCGTGTCATGCAAAAAGCACAGACAATTTATGTACAGTGGTGACTAATAATTCAAAATCTCTCATAAGTGAGAGGTGTGACAATCCTCATGCTTCTCTGTGCATACTGGAAATAGGTAAGCTTTTGTATTCATTATTAGTTGTCCATTCCGTTCTCTTTGTACATTCATTAGAAATTTTTAGTATTCATATTTACCAATTCTTTTATTCTCTTTCCCAAAAGGTTTGTTTTTTGTTATTTATTCTTGAGAAATATGTTGCACTGTTGTTTATTGTACTTTTTTTTTTCCTTTTCTTTTCTTATATCTCGATTATACTTTTACGTATTTTTTTTTAATGATCATTGCCTACTAAACTATTAATTCTGTTTTTTTCCCCATCTCAGATACCAAATGTAAGCATATGCACTGCCACAGGGAATACCTTATCATCCTTGCTGTGGTGAGTGCATTGATACTCTCCACAACATTAGCAGTGGTACTTTGGCTTCTTTTATGTAAACGGGGCAAGAAGAGAAGACGGTCTAGAAAACTATCTGATCCAGCAGCTTCTCTTCCATCATGGAAAGTCTTTACCAAAGAGGAATTAAGGTCAATTACAAAGAATTTCAGTGAAGGCAACCGTCTGGTCGGGGATACCAAGACTGGTGGTACATACAGTGGGGTCCAACCAGATGGCTCAAAGGTTGCAGTTAAGAGAATAAAGAGGTCAAACTTTCAGAGGAAAAAGGAGTTCTATTCTGAAATAAGCAGGGTTGCAAGGCTCCGTCATCCAAATCTGGTGACTGTAGTGGGATGCTGCTATGGTCATAGTGATCGCTACATTGTTTATGAATTTGTAGCTAATGGGCCCTTGGATAAATGGCTGCATCACATACCAAGAGGAGGTCGAAGCTTAGATTGGGCTATGAGGATGAAAATTGCTACAACGCTTGCTCAAGGAATTGCGTATGTCCAAAATATACTTTATCTTTTATAACTTTCCGCATGTTGATTTAGAACTTTTTCTTTCCTTATTTAGATACATACTTTGACTTGATTGATAGAAGTGTTCTTATTGTGCAACTTGAATTTTTTTGATTGTAACTAACTATGAGCATTTAGGTTATTCTCCCTTGGTCTTTGTAGTTTGTATGCATTCTGTATAATTTGTACTGCATTGCCACTTTGAATTATTTGTAAGATAAGGAATGTTAGCAACTTCCTCTGTAACACACTTTTTATTCTTGGGTGAGATTTATATAGGTCCCACCAATTAAAGAGAGAGTCCCCCCAAAGAAATAAGACCTACTTTATTTAATGGAATCCACAGCAACACCTATTAGTGAAAACCTAAAAATTGTGTTGACAAATGTGTGCTAAGTTACATATTGGATCATGTAATTAATTACTTAATCATACACTCAAACCTGTTCTACTTAGCTGGATCTTATTTCTAGAGCATCTGTCACTGGCCTGATGAATTATCAAATCCAGTTAAGAACTATCATGCTTAGGATTTCTGAAATGCAGCTATCAAACCAACCATCCTCATATTGGATTTTAATTTTACATTCAGATCAATTTTCATTATCTTCCTTCTGTCTTTTCATACGATAAGGGTCTCCACTTAACCTACTAACATGTTAATGGAATAGTAGAGCTAAATTAGTTAAAATATGCTCAGCTGATGTATGTAGTCCTCAATCTCCTCTGAATAATAAAAAACTGAGTGTATTTAGGTCCATTAATTTTGCTTTTGTATCTTTCTCGCTATGACATTATCCTCTCATGTTATCTTCGTCTATTAGAAAAGAGGAAATAGTTAAGGTGCTTGGAATCAGAATTGTCTATAGCCGCTTTTGGTTGCTCTGTACTCTGTAGCCTTATAGTTTAGTGTAACGGCTGTTGTGGCTCGCTAAAGCGGTGGAAATAGGGGCAATCATGGCGCTATTTGGCCGCTTTTCGGTGGGGCTGATGAAAGCCCAAAAAATGACCTTGAGAAGTTTATGTTAGGGAAATTTTGAGGGCTATTTTAGTGTTTTTTCTTTGGAAACATGTTGGAATTGGAAATGTCTGGTTTGAAGAGAACGAGGAGGAAGAGTTCTACAAATGTGATCATGGTAGTCAAAGTCAAGATTATGACCTTAATCGGGGAGGGAGGTGTTAATCGTAAATCCCATAATCGTAGATTAACCGTAAGATTCAGCAGATTTTGCTATATATATATATATATATATATATATATATATATTTATCCATATAAATTCTTATATGCATATAAAATAACATAAGTAACCAAAATTCTTAGTAATGTCATACATAAGTCATAAAGTGTCATAAAACATATCTCATAATTCATGTAAATGTCATACATAAGTCATAAAGTACTAAATCTAAACTCCATAAAACGTATGAAGCATAAACCATAAACATCAAGTTCTCATCAATGCATAAAACTTAAACATCCAGCCCCAGCCCCACCTCCCCCTCCAGCAGAAGCCATTTCAATCAGAGGACAAGGATGGTGTTCGACAAGAAGAAAAAGTAGAGGAGCTCAAGTCCAGCACCAGACAGTTGATTTTTTTGGTAGACGAACCCGCCAGTAATTAAATCAGGATTCTTTTTCTTACCAGATAAAGATGGTTTTGTTTAAATTTACCTTCTCCTCTTATCTTCATCTATTGTTTCATAGATATAAATTTGCATGCACTGGGCCTTTTATCTTTTAAGATCATTTAAAACATGTGAGATGACTCACTTAGCATAAATCTTCAAGGATTTTTTCCTGGATGGACTAGACAAAGTTGCCTTCCTTCATTGTCTCAGGTCTATTGTCATGTTCAACAGATTATCCTATAATTTGTGTTTCTATATACTTATGACTAGTTTGTTTTTCTTTTTGGTTATGATGCTACCTTCATATACAAAATGAGTATGGCCTTGTATGCATTCTAGCATATCATGAAGAAACCTGATAGCTTATGAGATTTCAGTGTCTATCCAACTACGAATAGATAGCCAAGTAAAAATATATAGAAGTTAACACAGGAGAAGTCCATCAACTACTTGAACTTTCTTACATGCTTGATTTACCAACTAGGAAAAGGATCCCATAGTCCCATAGCATTTTAAATTTGGTTGATACATTAATTATAACTTTTCGTTTTCCTCCATTTCGACAGGTTTCTGCATGACAAGGTTAAGCCACAAGTTGTGCATCGAGACATACGTGCTAGTAACGTTCTGCTGGATGAGGAGTTTGGAGCGCACCTCATGGGTGTCGGTCTGTCCAAGTTCGTGCCATATGAAGCGATGCATGAGAGGACTGTGATGGCAGGCGGAACCTATGGATATCTGGCTCCAGAGTTTGTGTACAGAAACGAGCTCACAACAAAGAGTGATGTTTATAGTTTTGGTGTCCTGCTACTTGAAATAGTGAGTGGACGTAGACCTGCACAGGCAGTTGATTCTGTGGGATGGCAGAGCATATTTGAATGGGCCACGCCTCTGGTGCAAGCTCATCGCTACCCTGAACTCTTGGATCCTCATATATCTTCGTCATCTTCGAGTATCATCCCAGAGGCCAGTACAATCCAGAAGGTGGTTGACCTTGTTTATTCATGCACGCAGCATGTCCCTTCTATGCGTCCTAGAATGTCACATGTTGTTCATCAGCTTCAACAGTTAGTCCAGCCACCTGCAAAGTAAAGCTCATCTAGTAGTCTTACCATCAAGTTTCTGTATCCTTAACTTCTAAGTAGAGAAAGTTTTTATTTTCCCCTTAACTTAGAACAGATATATATGTACTTTGACATGCCCTTTCCGAGGGTTGAAATTAGCTTTGCAAAACGATCAAGCGGGAGCTAAATTTATAGCATGTTTGGATTAACTTCTATTTTCTCAGAATCAATTATGAAATCCAGAAGCTACTCAAAGGATTCTCCACATAATTGATTCTGGCTTTGAAATCGATTGTAGAAGATTTTCCAAACATCCTATTAGACTAGGTAAATTCTGGAGGCATACATGTACTGTAATTTGTGTAAGGTACTTCTAATATTGATGTAATTTTGCGACTTTGTTTCCATTCTTTGCAAAATTAAAAAAGGATATCAAAAAGAAAATAGGACATTTGTTCTTGACATGCGACAAAAGCAGCTTATCGGTGGAAATGAGATTGGGAAAGCAGCCTCCTTGTCACTAGCTATCGTTCTTGAGAATCTACGCAAGGAACTAGTAAATACAGGACAGATGAGGGAAAGGGTAGGGGACGCCAAACTTTACAAACAGTTCAATGTTAAAAGAATTATAGTCCGCTTAATTTAATGTTAGAAAGCATGAAAACCGTAAAATAACACAAGTCACTTTTTATTGAAGTAGCAACTACTCTCAATCCTTAGCGGTATTAGAAAACATGAAAACTATAAAATAACACATATTGAGTCACTTTTTATGGAAGTTGCAACTACTCTCAATCCTTAGGGGGAGTGTGATGGTGGTGTTTTGCGTTACATAAAAGGGAAAGAGGGTTGAGCTCCTTAAGATATATTTCAGGGTTTGATCTTTAGGCCGTGCGTTTGTTGGAAGAGACCTACCCACTTAATGTGATCTAGAGCCTCAGGGAATTAGTCTTGACTGTGGGAATACCTTGAGGGGGAAAAAGGTAGTAGAGGTGGGTGAAATGCCATACAGTCAGAATGCAATTTCCTTTTGGTAAAACTTAAGATACACCTTGAGTGTGCTGCACCTTGAGTGTGTTGCTTGCCAATATGATGATTGTATATTTTCCTCCTATAATGAACAAACTAATAAGTGCTCTACTATTGGTTGACGAAGGAACTTCATTTAGGCGAGTAAGATAAATATTTTAAGGAAACTAGCACTAACTAAAGAGCTTCCATTATTAGGTGGAGCAAAAAAAGAAAAGAATGGTAAAAGAATTGCACCAAAATATAAGAAATACATTTCCAACATTGAAATGGATTCCTGGTACTTAGACACGTTCAAGCAGAATTACAATGTTAACAACAAAAAATAGCATTACAATCAAGATGTACAACTTTTTCTTGAAATACAGAGATATAAGGCGCACTTGAAGAGATAAGCTAACAATGAATAGCTAGCTATATTGCTTGGGTTATCAACTTGCAATTCTAGGGGCTGCTAATAGAGTAACAGTAATACTAATATTTGTTGGATATGAACCGCCCTGGAAGAGATATATCGATTGTTGTTACCTTGTTCCACTCCCTGCATCATGTGTATAAACCCAGATTAGCATGCATATATAAAATCATAAAAAGACAGCATAATAAGGAACCCAATGTTCCAATTGGTGCTCTGGAAGGAAATTACAAATTTGGCTTGCTTGAAAATTGATTTAGATTTAAAGCTAGGTATCAAGTTCAGTAACCTCAATCTATGGATTCTGTTGTTTGAGATTGTTGCTCCTCAAATAGAGTTTGTATTCTCTGCAATAAACATTAAACCCTGATGCTTAGCTAAAAGAATATGACACTTACAGAAATATGCAACTAAATCTTTTTCCTTTTCTTATCTCTTTGTCTCAGGGAACTTGAAGTTAATGTGGTTAATTATAGGCAGATAACAATATTATATGCTACGTTTAGTTTCTACCTTGACAGAGCTTCCTACTTCCTCTAGTTTCTGCAGTAGTAGCAGCTCCCCAGAAGGAGTGGATTCATGTCTCAATGACTTTGATGGAGACATCTACAATGACAGAAAAAAATGAGGAAGAGAGATAGAAAATTGAGACAAGTAACCAACATGAACAATGATAGTTAATGATCACCAATTCACCACTCTAGAGGTTAATGACTTAAATTATTGGTCTCCCAGAAGCCAGAAGCCAAAAGACCAAAAAACAGTGGGAAACTTTGACTATTTTATTCCCAGCCCCTAGGACTGGTGAATGACCTACCATAAGATGTGGAGCATCTTCCAATGTAGAAACCTGTCTCGAAACAATCTCATTTCTCATGTTTGATAGGCGCATCATAACAGCCTGAAAAGTTTGAAACAAAGCCAACAAGCAGTTCCACACAACCCATGTTATCATCTTCAAAGTGAAAGAAGAAAATAAGGAAAAGAAACACACATACATCCACAAGAGCGTGTGCAAGTGTGGAGGGGAGAGTGATCAGACACTACTGAAAAATGAATACCTTCCTGAAAGCGTTTGGATTTGCAATGCCGAGGATTTTAACATCATCACTAGGTGGTCTTCTAACTCCAACATTCTCAATTCTTAAAGAATAGACACCAAAAAGTGATTGCAAGTACCCTAAGAGCAGATATAATTAATCAGACACTGAATCAAAACCACATGACCCTAAGTGCATGTTTGAAAACTCGTTCGAAAACCACGGTAAAGCCAAAATTATGGTGGACAAAAGCAAAAGCTATGATAAGTTGTTTCTGTCCACTATAATTTTGGCTTCGCCGTGATTTTCAAACGAGTTTTCACACATGCTCTAAAAAAACAATTGCCAAGGATTGGAAGGCTTAGACCAAGGAATAAAATCTACCAAAACAGATAGTGCTAAACTAGAACTAAGGGGAAAAAAAAGACAGCAATGTTGGTCAAAACCTTTTAAGGAAATTAAGAAGAAAACTGCAAATACTGCACCTTGTTCAACCACAACATCCGCCACAGAACGCAGCAAAACATGCTTCTCTTTCTGCAGCACCCCAAAACAAGGAAATGGTACCGGCCTTGTAACCTGAGCTAGATAAACATAAAGTTATAACCTTTGATTGTCATATTCACAAACCCAACAATAATTCATCTTAAAACTAACAATTTCTAAAATTCATTCGAATAAATTAAAAGGGAAAGATGATAAATTGAAATGAAGAGACTTGCCTTGTATACAATCGCATTTGGGGTGAGATACAGTGTTCTTGAGCGCATGTCCTTCCTGAGAATAAACCTCCGGATTGGGAGATACAGCAACATGAGGAGGCCAATTCCCCATGCCAGTATCAGCAACACAGAGTAAAGCACCCACTGCACCGTTTGATACTTGACGAAATTCTGCTCCATCTCTCGAAACGACGCCGCGTAAAGCACTGCTTCATCTCGTTCTCCATTCTCATTCTCATTCTCTTCCAACAATCTCTTCTCCAAGCTCTCAATTTCCACAACTTGGTCTGTGTTACTGTTTCCCATACTCACCCCACTCTGAAACGCTACCGTTCATTCAAACCAAACAAACAAAAGCAAAAACTTTTTGTAATGGGCCTGAGAAAAAGTTGGGCTTTGAGGGAGGAAAATACCCGGCCCATAATAGCTAGCCTCTTTTGATGTTTTCATCCTCCTCCTCCTCGAGCCCATGTTCAACCTGTGTTTGAGTTCTTCTTCTCCTCAAGTTGAAGCACCTCCACCGCCGTGTTCAACCTTTCTCCGCCGCTAGCCCTGAATCAACGCCACCTCCGCGAACACCACCATCACCCCTGTGTTCAAGCTCTACTCCGCTGCTAGGAATATTTCAAATATTGAATTTTCCAGAGTTATAAGAGAATAGAGGTGAATTTTGCTTATTGCTCATTTAGACAATTATACATTTAAGTTACAGAGTGGTCATTTACTTGTTTTCAAACATGTGGTTAAAGTTAGAGGCCATGAGGTTTAATGTGAACAAGTATTCTAAGAAATATCTATGATTTCATATCAATACATGCCTTGTTCCACCAGGTGGATTGCAAAAAGATATTCCAGATTCAAAGTTTGTTTTCATTTAACTCAGATGTGAGAATTACTTTATGTATTGTTGTGAGTATTTTTGTAGCGGTTTTATCTACCAATATTGCTTTATGTTGAGTATTTTAAGCTTTATATCTGATAACTTTTTTTATGCACCCTCTTACATTAGCAGTTTATAATTGTTAGCTATATATGTTAGAAGAAATAAGGGTGTGCTTAGAAGAACCAAGTAGGTCAGCCTTTGCTAGAGTTAGCTCTCTGACCGCAGTGGCAGAGTTAGTCAAGTGGGAACTAGAGAGAGAGAGAGTGAGAGTGAGGGAGAATAAGGTGAAGGAAATGAGTTGATCAGTTAGTTTGGATGGGAGAGATCAGGCTCTTAGTTTCTGTTATTCTCTATATTCTCTGAGCAGTACGCACACATACATACATTTACTTGTGTACATGTGAGCATGTTGAAATTAATATCTTAGAATGTGCAGGTTCCAATTTCCTTAGTTTCCAAATGATGTAGGTTATTCGTGTGCTACTTATTGTAGTATTTGCAAGTCAAATAAGATCTAAAACAATTAAACCCTTGCTTGGCAGAGAAAGATAACAAAGGGGGGATTAGAGAAGAATGGAGATGAAGAGGAAGAAGAGTACGCAAGTGGTGCAGATTAAAGAGAATGAGAAGAAGGGTGTTGGAAATGGCACCAACAATGAAACTAAAGGAGACAGTAGTGTTTTTGCTTCTTGTTCCTTCTCAAGCCTTGGCCTCCACTCCACCTTATGTGATCAACTTCGTGGTATTGTTTATCTCTCCCTTTGTTTCGTGAATTTGGCTGCAATGGTTCTGACTTCTGAAAGCGTGCCTTGCACATGGGCAAAGCTACAATTGTCCAAAGTTTTAATCTTTTGGGACTGTTTTGTTTATTTATTTATCTTTGGTTGATTCATTGAGAGTATTAAGCAATATTTCTTTCTTTTTATTTACACAGATAGGTTAGGCTTTGAAGCTCCAACTCTGGTGCAAGCTCAAGCAATTCCTGTCATCCTCTCAGGGCGTCATGCGTATCCTTTTTATCTTCCCTCTCTTTAATGATGTGTTCCCTTTTCTGTTTTGTTACTTCATGCTATAACTTTGTTGTACTTGTGGTTGTTTATTATCTCTTCATTTTGTTTTCAAAATTGGTTTCTTTAATGAGAAGCTTTAGAATGGTTAATGCTGCCACGGGCACAGGGAAGACCATTGCCTACCTGGCTCCAGTAATTCATTACTTGCAGAATTATGATAACCGAATTCAGCGCTCTGATGGAACATTTGGTGTGTCTTCTTTTTATTTTGAACACTATTTAGTTCCATTTTGTAATAACTTTTGCCCCCCACAATTTCACTTATTTATTTGCTCAGCTTCTCTTCACTTCTATCATTTCGGACTGATTATTTTTCAAGCTAACTCTCCATTTTGTTGTGTTACCTTGGATATAATTATAACTGATAAGATAATGAAAATAATTCTTTCTTCAAAGCTGTTGACTTTCATGTTACTTGTTTAGGGAAATGATATGTGAAGTTTAAATTTTGATGACTAACTTTCTCCCAAAGGACAAAATTTTATATGAAGGCATATCCCATTTGAGTGTTTTACATCTCTTAACACACTAGTCATGCCAAAGTTCTTTTGCCTTGTAGCGTGAAATTTGAACCCACTTCACCTGTGCTTAAATTCAATTATTTAGAAGAAGAATGGTGACAACAAAGATTGAACTCTTGACAATTTGGTCACAAAGACTCTAATACCTTGTAAAGTATTAATCTTTTCCAAAAGCTTAAATTGTTAAGGGAAGACAGATCAATTGGTTTACATCTCTAATATTAAAATGATTCATCATCAGAAACATGACAAACAGTATTCATGCATATTGTCTAACTAACCTGTTTCTATATATTTTTATTTTTTTTGGTAAATTTAATCTGTTTCTATATTGTTCTATAGTTTGTAACTAATTCCATTTTACAAGTTTGATTGGTTTATTGGCAATAGCGTTGGTTCTCGTACCAACGCGTGAGCTATGTTTGCAGGTTTATGAAATTCTTGTGAAGTTACTGCACAGGTTTCATTGGATTGTTCCAGGATACATTATGGGTGGTGAAAATAGATCCAAAGAGAAAGCCAGGCTGCGCAAAGGTAGAAATCATGTTTATTCATCATTAACAGTCCTCTGCTGACTTTATCTTTATTATTTGTTCTTTTTTAGTTGTTCAACAATCCTGTCATGAATATGGCGGGAATGAAATTATAAATGAAAAGAGATAAGTGTTAGTGTGTTACTGTGTTACAGTATCCTTTTGGATGTTTAGAAGAAAATTTGTTTATCACAGAAAGGATATTCATTTCATGATGAAAAACATTGTTTGAGTTGCGCTTTCTCTTGTCTGGGGCTCAAAGTAGGATGTTTATTGCACTTGATTGATTACATTTATTACCTTGGTTCTTCCTGTTTAGGTATATCAATTCTTATAGCAACTCCTGGACGCCTTTTAGATCACTTGAAGAATACAACATCATTCGTATACACAAATTTGCGCTGGATAATATTTGATGAAGCTGATCGGTATGGTTTACATGTATTGCTTTAGCAGAAACTACTATTTGTTGGCATATTAAATGTGGTACTGTTTTCTCAATGTGTTATACTGTTTTTTTCTTTTCACTACATTATCTTATGAATTAATTTGCTTAAATTTTTTTTGCAGGATTTTGGAATTAGGATTTGGAAAAGATATACAGGAAATACTTGATCTTTTAGGTTCAAGGAGAACAGGGCATGATGACCAAGAGAATGCAGTTCCAAGACCCTCTAAAACTCAAAGACAGAATCTGCTTTTGTCAGCCACCTTGAATGAGAAAGTAAACCACCTTGCTAAAATTAGTCTAGAGAATCCGGTGATGATTGGTCTTGATGATAAAAGCATAGAACCGATTTCAACAACTGAAAGCCTTGCTCAAGCAGATTCTGATGAAGACAGTGAACAAAAGTATTCCAGTAAAATACCAACAGTTGGAGATTATAAAGTTCCTGTACAGTTGATTCAGAGATACGTGAAAGGTTTGTGATGATTATTGATTAGAAACATCTGCAGTGAGCCTTCTATGTTAACATAATGTTTTCAAGATCCTTAATTCCTAATTTGATTGCTGTGCAGTGCCTTGTGGTTCACGGCTTCCTGTACTTCTTTCAATTCTAAAGCATCTTTTTGAAAGGGAACCTTCACAAAAGGTAAGGCTTAGCTTTAATCTTCGGCCCCTATGCCTGGAGTCTGTTTCTTAGATGATTTGAAATTAGTAGAGTTTGCCCTCTACACATTCCGTATTATTCTGGTTGTGGGACCGAAACTTATATTCAGCAAGAATGAATCTGCATCTATCTTTTCCCTTTCTAGTCAAAACATTATACTTCATTATCGTATCATTCATCTATTGATTTCACAGGTTGTGGTATTCTTTTCAACATGTGATGCGGTAGACTTTCACTTTTCACTATTAAGTTCATTCCAGTTCTCATCCTATCCACAAATAGAAGAAGGGACCAAACAAATGTTTCTTGGATGCAAAATCTTGCATTTACATGGTAATATGGAACAGGAGAACCGAAGAACTAGTTTCCAGGCCTTTAAAACTGAGAAATCTGCTCTGCTTTTGTCGACTGATGTTTCTGCTAGAGGCCTGGATTTTCCAAAGGTTAGATGCATCATACAATATGATTCTCCAGGGGAAGCTACTGAATATGTGCACAGGTATCTGCTTTTTGCTTAGTTTTCCTTTTTTTTTTGGGGGGGGGGGGGGGGGGCTTATTTAATCAATCATCTCTTCTTCTTATTCTGATTGTAACTTAAATACTGCTTGGACCAGTCTAGATGGGGTGAATGATTATAATTTTTTTAAGAAATGCTTACCAAGTATTGCAATGTTGTTCTAGAAGAGTATTTGCGCACATAAGCTGTAAAGTTTTCCTTTAAAAGGTACATCAATACATGTCGAACATTCATACATAATTTATACTCAAAGTTAAGTATCTAAGTCAATAAGTTGATAGAAGCTAGAGTTAGGAGGCATATGGAAATGGAAGAGTTTTTTTGAGCTTATCTTATAGCATAAATACATAATTTGGCGTTTGGTTAAACTTATTGAAATAGCTTCTGACCAACTATAAACTCTTCTGAGTTTATTTTTATAAGGTTCTCAAATTTCTCAGATAAGCTTATCAATGAGCGCTGGTACTTACCTACTCTTTTGAGCTTATTTAAATAAGCTTATAAATAAGTGGTTATGTGACTGGTGCGTATTAGTATAAGCGCTTAATTAAGCTATTTATCCAAATACACATATACATGTATGTGTGAGGGAGATTCTTTAACATGTAAGATGCAATGGTAATCATATCTTCTATTGCTTTAGGACAGTAAAGGACTACAAAATTAATTAATATAATGAATAGTTAAATGATCCCCATCTTGTTGTTTCAAATTTTACTTGTGATGCTCTTGAACAATTTTTTGTTTACTTCGTCCTACAAATAATTTAATGATGAAATTGATAGAATTTTTTCATTTTTAGAAGCCTAAAGGTATTGGTTTTACTCTTCTAAGGGTGACTTTAACAACCAACTAGTAATGGAGCTTGTTTAACTAGATATCTAGTAGATTCAAACGCATATTCGCTATTCTTCTTTGATGAATACTTATAATCTTCAAATATGATTTGAAATGTTATCTTATTTCTGAGCCATCATGAATTCATTATGCAGAGTTGGTAGAACTGCTCGCCTGGGGGAAAAAGGAGAGTCATTATTATTTCTACAACCAGCTGAAATAGACTATTTACAGGACTTGGAGAAACATGGCGTCTCACTAACAGAATATCCTCTTCTCAAAGTGTTGGATTATTTCCCACTACATGGACAAAGTAAAAACTTAAAGAAATCTGTATTCATAGACTCACATCCCTGGGTCCTCTGTCTACAGAAGGCACTTGAATCCTTCATCACGTCCAAGGTGATGCTCATTGATGGTCTTATTGTTACGTTTGTGCTGATTTTTTATGTCTCATCTAATATAATCTTATTGAAAAGGTTGTATTTTAACTTTTTAATCCTCTTTTGAGTTGAATAACATGGAATTAAAGTTCATTTTGAATTATCATCAGATTTGTCTTTTATAACTTTTTAAGATAATAAAACATTTAATGTTTGGTTTAGTACATCTATTGTGCAATAGGACTTATAATCTACACTCAGACAAAATTAAATGCCAAATAGATCTGCTTTGTTTGCACTGTTTGGAAGTTTTTGAGTATGGGGAAAGGGAAGGTTAGAGAAGGGAAGTGAGTCCCTTTGTTCACTTGCTAAAAGAGAGGAAATGCTTTGTTTACTTTACAAGGGCAACTTGATCCTATGAAGCTCCCATTATGGTAGGGTGTAGGGCAGGGTCGAACACTTATGGGTCGATTGTTGGCAACCTTTCCTTGTATTTGCTGGAGGCTGATTCCACAAGTTGAACTTGTTTGTGACTTTTTGTTCACAATTTGAGATTTCAAACACCAACACAAAAGCTTAAACATTTGGCTAAGACTTATCTTATTCTTAATAATTATCAGTCAAGCACGATCAAAGATCTATGAGCATCCTGCATATCAATATTTTTCCCTTTCCATCTTCAATTTTGGTGACTGGTTTATTCCTTATGATTTCACTAGACATTATTGTTTTCCATATATAATTTTACAAGAGTTCTTTGTTTCTTCTATGTATTCATAAACCAGTTATTGCCTTGTCCTTTTCAGCCGAAGCTGGATGAACTTGCCAAGAGGGCATTCTGCTCTTGGGTCCGTGCATACACAGCCTATAAGGGTGAGCTGAAAAAAATATTTCTGATCAAGAAACTTCACTTGGGGCATGTAGCAAAAAGCTTTGCATTGAAACAGCAACCCTCCTTAGTTGGAAAGTCATTCCAAAAGCAAATTAAGAAGAGAAAGAGATATGAGAAGAATAATGGGCTGTCAAATAAGAGAAAAGTTGCGAGGGCGAAGTAATGCAGACCATAAAAATGGCTCCTGAAATGAGTTTGATGAAGCGAATGTTGTCAAATGATGACTTTGGATGGATCCTGTGAGACCAGAATCCAAATCAATGAATCATGCATCAACAAAGTGGTCACACTAATAGCGTGTTTGGATTGGTGGTGACATATAATCCAAAGGCCAGTAACTCCAGAAGCTGCACTTTGTAGCTTCTCCCAAGTGATTATAGGGCGGCTTTCACGATAAAACCAAACATGCTTCCATTGTAGCATCAAGGCCTTGTGGCACCGTTCATTCTGGTGTTTTCTTATGCCAGATGCTTGCATAGTTGCATGTATACTCTACTAATGTTTTTTAGAGTCTACAATTTTTTTCCAGGGTAAAATTATGAGGTGTCTTTTGTGTCCTATCTAATCTACAATGTACTTTTAGCTGGTTTGGTAATTTAGTATTCTCATCACATGGATCTGAGTCAATTTGTTTCTTGTTTGATACAATAATCCTTTCAAATTTCAATAGATAACTTGTGGCTCGTAGTGGTTCTTGTTCATGCAACTGCATTATATTATTATTTCGATCTATAAAAATATTGCTTTCTGCGTATGCATGTATTTCATTGCAATCACAATCTGATCATTACCACATCTCAATCCCAATTTAAAACTCTGATGAGACTCATGTGAAGCCACAGGCATGTGCTACAATTATTAAATCTCAAGCACTTTTTCTAAGTTCTCTTTCTCGAATTATATATGTACGAAGAATATTACAGCCTGCAACCAAATTGAGCTGCATATTTTCCATTGTCTCCAATTGGACGGTTTGTACTACGGAAAGAAGATTTCATATGCCTAATTTAATAGAAAACTAGCTAACTAAACTAAGAAATTGTGATACAATGATATTCTATGGGCGTGTAATGATCATAATTGTAATTGAATACAATAATTTTAACCTTAGTTCAAAGTTCAAACTATATATTCCATGAAAATATAGTGATGAGCTAGCGATGAAATTAAGAACTCAATAATCATCATAACCCCATGAGAAGTCAATAATAGTATGTCATTAGTTTATTGCAAAATTGGAGCTAAGAAAGCAAGTTGGCTGCTAGTTGCATCATTCTTCTTCTGTAGCATGCATGTCGGTGTTGAGTGTTGACAAATAATCAATTCTTTTATTATAATGATGACAATAAATGTTGAACCTAAAATCTCATGCAAACTATCAAAGCCTTTTTTTCTTTTTTTTAACCTTTTTATTGTTGTTATATATATATGAACCAGGTTTAATTTGTGTTGTCTATATATGTATGCATGTGGCTGTTGATAATTTGAAAGAAGGATGCTTGTGGGTGTGTCTTATAAATTAAGGACACTTGGTAGGGAAGGTTTCCTCCAACATTTACTTGTGCCGTGAATCTCGCTTCTTGGTTGCTTGTGAGGGCTCCATGGATGATTTTGTACTCCAAGTTCATTGTACACCTTTAATTTGGATCTTATATAAATTTTTTTTCTCACTTTTTATATTTTTTTTCCAGTTTCCCAAACTATCCCACAACCGGCGGTCATGAGATTAATCTTCCGATTATTTGAGATCATGTTAAATAAGTATACCTCTACCAACAAATGTTTCTCCATACGCATTGATCAGGGATCAAACTCTAGACTAAATAGGTATCCACCAATTATGCTACACTTTTTTATTTTTTTTTATATTAATTTGTCAAAATTGGTAACGTCAGGCTCTATTCGGCATGTTCTGCCATAGCCTATATAGGTATGATTTTATTTTTTTAATATAAAAAAATGTTCAAAGCAAAAAAATGATTTTTTTTTTATCACTAATTGAGGTTAAGGTTTTCACTAAGTAGTTTCTTTATTACCAATTAGGTGGTTAATTTAGATAGGTAAGGTGCCCACATGAATCACTAGTATACTTGGCTAGCTAGCTAAGATTCATCACATACAAATCTAGCTAGTATTTATCTTCAAGAAAGAATTGTTGATTTAATTGATCATTTTAATGCGAATTGGACCCACAACAGAAAACATTGTGACCATTCTTTCCGAACTCGTTAACACCAAACCACTACTTCAAGATATAGCCAGTTGAATCACCTGGATGGTGACCTTAGCTCTCTCTATGATTCACATGTATCTCAAAAAATATAAAAATACATTTCCACGCTTTCACCATAAGTCCATAACTATCATCCTCCACAAAAAATAATTTCATCTAATACGTATTTTTCGAACCAACCGGTCTTTGGTGAGAAGTTCTACTTAACTATATACGTAAAAGAAACAGTTTATCACATCCTAAATAAGTCCATATATAGAGTAAATTAATTTTCACTCGTGAACTAGTTTTCATAGTCGAATTTAAATTGACTTGAATTTTAAGATTGTATTAGAACTTATTTTAGATCAATCAATTTAATTATTAGACAAAACTCTACACCAGCTTTAGATATCCTATCATAGACATAAATTTATATATTAAGAAGAATCACATATGTGCAAAGTAAAAATGAGCTCAATAGTAAAGTCTCTCTTGATCAAAAAAAAATGTCAAAAAGAATTGACTCACTAATAAAAAAAAACTACTATCAAGTCTAATATTCAACTATCAACTAAAATTAAGATATGGTCTATGAGAATCAAATTCATATAAAATGAGTACAAGCCAACAACATTTAATCGTCCCCTTCAATACAAATCTAGATAAAAGCAACTAATTAAGTCTAAATCGATAAGTCCAAATAAACTTGAGAGAAGTATTAAGAGAAGTATTAAATCGATAAGCAATATTTGGGGGCCGCGCTTGCAAGTCCAACAATAACCAATATCGTTTACCTTTTCTTTTTCATCAAAGGCATATATATATTTTGTAAGGATGGAGGAAAAAAGTGTTTGTTTGTGCAACTAGTTATCATAATTAATTAGAAAAAAGCACCTCACATCTTTTCCATTTACCTTTCAATGTTACTAGGTCTTTTAGAATTTCCACACCCACTACTCCATCACAAATCCTTGCACCGATTAGCTAATTGAGTTTCATTGTTTCAAGCAAGCATGAGTAACATTCGAGACAGGTGCAATATTATGCCCGGGGCAACACAACAAGAATCACTAGTGTTGTCACCCTGAGAAAGAATACAAAATATATATCAATAAGTAATAACCCCACCAATTGGCTCTTACTCTCTCTTTGGTTGATGCCAATTAAGTTCAGCAAGGTAGGGACATTACAAGACTCGTGTTTAATGGGGATGTAACTGGATCCATCCCACAGATGTGCATGTCATGTCATTGTCTGCACAAATACTAACATCTCATGCATAAAATTTTCATTCATGTTTACCAAACAAGTCCTTCAAGACAAAACTTGTTTAATGGGGAATCATCCCTTCATTAATCACTATAACCAACAAGTCCCGACACAGTTAGTAGATAGGTGTGCTCCTTAATTAATTATTTAGTCGATGTTCGATCTCTAGACAGTGTTATTATAGATGGTAAAGAACTTATTGGGAGAGTATTCGAGTCTCGAAATAATTAATCTCATGATTATCGGGAATAATACTTAGAATAACGTTAATTAATGATGATGATTCATAATGATCTCCGTGGACTATGGGCATACCCATGTGGATATATGCCTTACACCGTTATACGCATATATCATTCCATTGGCGTGTCGAGTGGCAAAGCCTACGGAAATTGAAAGAGAAATTGGAATCATTCTGTTTGCTTATGCTTCCAATATCCTTAAACATATTGATTAAGCTATAAGTGTACAATATGTACGTCTCATATATAAATAAATGGTCACAATTCACATGCATATTGAAGATCTTGGGGATGCATGATTTTGGTAATGGCAGACAACATTATATTCATCTTTTTAATTGATGAGAGAGCTGAATAAGCAAAGTTTTGTTCCTCAAAATGGCAAAATGGATACCCTAGGACGTAACCTTCGTGCTATTTGGTTGCAAGATCTTAGGGTTATGCGTTTAGTTGTGTCACGTCTTGTGAGCTGGTGGTGTGCTTGGTTTTCAACAAAGGAATCTTTAAGCTTTCTTCTTCGACTTGAAATTCTTCTAAGCTTGTTTGCGTTTGTAAAGGAAAGCGGATGAGAATACTTTTGTTACGTAATAATGTTAAGAGAAGCATAACACCATTGATATATTTTTTATTTCATAAATATTCAAATGGTCTCACTTATTTCTAATTATTTAATATGAACTTAAAATTATAACATGCCTAAACATAGGAAAGTTTTTACATAAAATACGAATCTATTGTCATGCAATCAGAAAGCTATTAGTCAATGAGTAGTTGTTATTCTTCATATAAAATTTAATCTTAAATATAGGTTTCTAGTCTCCATTTTGCAGTTAGATTTATTTATTTTTTCTTGTTAAAATCAAAACAAAGTCATTTGTAGGAAAATGCAGCTAAATTTTCATAAACATGCAGTAACATTTGTGAAAGACTTAAAAAAAAGAACAAAATATGAGAATACTAATTATCGCTATATGTCTAAAAATATATACCAAAGTATTTTTTTTTGTTACATCAGAAAAACTAACAAAATATATTTTCATTGTTTTCTCTATAAATTTCCAAAAACAAAAATAAGATAAAAATAAAGTAATACTTGTGTAATAATATTCCTAATAATTAAACTAAATCTGTCCTAATATTCTTATATTTTTTGGGTGGGCTACTATAAGTAGGGTGGCAATATCTACTTTAATCTGAATTCAGTCCCTCAGAAGATATGGTCATGAAATCTTTTCAAATTAGAAGTGGAACCTGATTCTTTGCTTGTCGTTTATAACCAAATTACATACTATCATGCTTAATTGCTATAGGTATAAGTAAAAACTATGGCCTATCTCGAAACTCACTTAATTACGTGTGTGGATTATAAGTAGATAAATATTATATTATATTATAATATATATATATATATATATATATATATATATATATATATATATATATTAGGGCTGTGCTTATCTAAATATATATATTAGGCAATTTTAAGGAAAATAATGCTCCTCCTCAAATATTGAAAGGGGGATATATAGCCACCTTATCAGAAAGAGCTGAAGTGGAGTATGCACTTTTAACTAAGGAAAAAGTTTTCATAAATATAATTAAGCATGTTTATAAAGTTTATGTTGATTAGAATTTGGATACCTTTAGAATAAACTGATCATTTAGCGTGATCAGAATAACTTTCAGTACAACATCATTGATATATTGACGAACACAATTACGGCACTAGCTACCATCCTAATGCATGTATTCTTTATTTGGTTCAATATTGCTTACTACCCCGTTTTAAAATAACTGTTGAAACATGTTTTTTTACAATAATAACTGTTTACCTAGAATTCTGATAGAGTATTAATAGATTTTTTTCATATGATACCCCTATGAAAATAATAAATGATGATAGGCAAAAATATATTTCAAATAGTAAAATAGGAAAATAAATATCATGTTTCAAAAAATTAACAAAATTAATTACATTTCTTAATATGCATATTTTTTCTTTTTTCACAGTTATTTTGAAACACGGAGGGAGTAATATAGGTTGTATACATTTACATTCTTATTCACTTTCATTTCGTCTCTTAATCTCAACTCTTGTGAATGGAAAAACTATTGGTCAGTCCTATACTGCTTGGTACGTTTACCGTAAGCCGAAAGATTAACCTCACGTACAGCTACCAGTATTGAAATACCTTGACTAAGACAAAAAAGAAAATAAATCCTTATAAAGCTAGAGAGGCCAATTTAAAAAAAGTTGTACATTTTTCTATTTTTATAATGACCCCTCAACTTGAAAGTCCACATCCCTCATTAGTTGTTAGTCACTCATTGAATTTCAAAATGCATGCTATGCTCATTAATTATCCACTCAACCAAATGTGATTGGTGATTTTAAAATTCGTAGACTGGTCGTGCGTTTATTCTCATGCCACATAGCATTGCTTCCTTCTTTTTATATATATGATCATTGTTTCACGATAAAACAAAAACTTTTACTTTGCACTTGACCAATAGCAAGAAGCAATTGAAAGTGCGGTGATTCGATTACTGTTTTGAAATATAAATTTTTATTTACGTTAGACCTCGACTTAGTGCTGATATTTTTGTTTTGCAATATAAGAGTTGGATGTTCAATTTCACTTCATTCAAATTGTCAAATTAGATGTTTACGTGTGTCCCATGCAAAATATTGGTTGTGCAATTACGGGTCATGTACACATAATATATCCTAATCACCACATGCCACGTCACTTCGTTAATGACACATAAGTAAAACTGTTAATGTATATTTGGTATGCGAGAGATTGCACAGAGAGTGATACAAGAGAGACAACCTCTCCTCCCTCGTTTGGTTTGCTCCACGGTGGTAGAGATTGGAATTTTGTGGTGGGTCCGTCCACTGTATGGAGTCTCTTCTAATTAGAGAAGAAACGGGAGAAATAGTGAAAGAAGTTGGTTATTTTACAGTTTTACTCCTTATGAAATAAAATAATAAATAAGTTAAATTTTAAAAATAATGAAACTTAATTAAATAAATCAATGATATTTAAAAATTTATTAAATGTTTTAATATTAAACTATTTTATAAAATAAAAAATTATAATAATTTTATAGTAGTTTTATATTAAGGGTAGTGATGACTTTTTATATAAAAATCAGTTCTCTTTTCATTTTCTATATAACCAAACGAAATAAGATACTACCCACTTCATTCTTTATCTTCTATTTATATCATATCAAACAATTTATAAAATCTCCTGTATTTCTCACATTTTTCTTTCTACTCATCTTTTTTTTTCTCTTGCTCTGCTCCACTAGTTCTTAGACGAAAAAGTGACAAAAAGATTAAAAGTGAATGTTAGAAATCTAAATCACTCATTTTAAACCACAAGGACCTACTTCACAGTTCACACAATGACAATACTAGAGGAGTCCCAAAGTGCTATTATGCTTAGTTTACCACAAAAAAAAAAAAGCAGAGGGGGGAAATCATTTGACACGAACTATTTTTAAAAAATTCTTAATTAACAGTTGTTATTTTTTGTTTTTAAAACTATAATCGCAAAACATGCTAGATATGTTTTCTATTTTTGTTTGTTGGAGGATTTATGGTGGCGTAATAAACAGGTATGGGGAAGATTTGGGTTTGTTTGAGGGGGAGGCAAATTTTTCAGTAAAAATGAAGGGAACTAATCAAATGGACCATAGTTGTTTAGGTAGAGAAAAAACATCGCCTTAAATAAAGTGAGTGAATTTACCTTATACGATAAAGTAACAACAATTGATTGAATTTTTTAATTAAGTTTTTAAACGTAGTTAATTACTATTAATGATTGTGATACTTGTTGTACCCTAACTCGAGTTAGAGTTAAATTTATAGAAAAAAAATCGTAAGAGATTGACCATACATACACGTGGGAAAGGAAATGGTACATTGGGCAGAGTCGATGTATGATAAGAAAGACTAAGCAGTGTTCTGTGAAGGTGCAGAACGCAAGGCAAGACCCAACACCACGCAAAGTATCGGCGATGAAGGTGGCTGACCAGACAAAAGCTGCAACACTTTGACATCACTAATCACAATCACATGCATGCTTCTGCTTCTGCTTCCACTGTTCTGCATTCACTTTGGCTATGTTTGTGTTGTGGCTCTCTGATTCGATACATATCTTTTAGATAGATTCATCTATAAATATTAAATGTAGTGTGAGTGACCAAGCATGTAGTTATAGTTATATTGGTTAGATGAATTTACTGCGGGAATAAGTGTGATTCACATGCACCATGTTAATGTTTGCTTATGCATTTGCAACACATGTCATGATTCAAAATGAATAGGATAGTGCGTGTTTGGTTTTAGCTAACGTGATTTCACACATCTCAAAATATCATAAGTTAAAATTTACCATATTAAGTTTAGTGAAAATTGAAAAATTGAATTAATTTTAACACGTTTAATATTAGCCATTTATGACATGTTTGTTTGAGACGAAATTGCAACAAGAGAGACAAAAGCGAAAGAGATAGAGCGAAAATTAAAGGCTTAATAGCACTTTTGGTCCCTCACTTATTACGAAAGTGCAATTTTGGTCTCTAACAAAAAAAATAGCCTAAATGGTCCTTAACTTATACAAACTGTTGCAGTTTTGGTTTTCCACCCATCTGTCGTTTGAAACTTAACGTTTTTGGCTTACGTGGCACAACTTAAATGATGTGGCCTGCAGATTGGAGAGAGAAAGAGACTGTGGGGCGTCACGTGATCTAAATGAACAATCATAACCCTAATTTGGAATGTGAGGGTCCAAAATCGCAACATTGCAAAGCTTTGGGTCATCGGAGAAATCGAAGACGAAACGGCGGCAGTGGAAGGCAAACACGACGACGGTGGTCATCGATACAGAACACGGCGAAGCACAACTGAGGAAATGGGAAGGGATGGAAGAAGCTTACCCCAAGGAAGAAGAAGGGAAATTAGGGGAAGAATGTTTCTCCACAAAAAGGAATTAGGAAGGACCACAAAGTGCAATGCCAGAGAAAGGTGTCTCGTGAAGATGGTGATACTGTGGTCCCAGAGAGAAGCATTGAAGAGTAGCACTTTTTTGGGGGGTGAGGAATCTTTGCCTGCAACCCATGTGTCAAGGTGTGTTTTTTATGCATTTCTTTATGTCTATGTCGTTGAACCTAGTGGTTGGTGAATGATTTCAATGCCAAAAATTGTCATTTTCTGATGTTGAGTAAATTATGTTGTTGAATGTTTGTTTATGCTTTTATTTAGGACAATTGTGCCTCATAAAATAGACCTGCACTTTCATCATGGGAGCAAAATTACCTTTCACCCTACATTGTCATATCTGGGAGGGGCTGTTCAAATTGCTAAAGACCGGGATATAGATGAAATTTCCTCAATTGAAGTTGGTAAAGTAGTGAAGACATTGGGTTACCTCAAACATAAAAGCTTGTGTTAT
This sequence comes from Acmispon strigosus, assembly GCA_030819835.1. NCBI lineage: Eukaryota > Viridiplantae > Streptophyta > Magnoliopsida > Fabales > Fabaceae > Acmispon > Acmispon strigosus. Next base: position 89,606,171 of record JAUAMA010000001.1, read on the forward strand.
AGGCAACCTCAACTAGATGGTTCTGCCATCAGGCCTCTAAATTATGATGAAGATGTAAGACAATTCATTGCAGATTTGAAGGGGCATAGTCAAGTGGATGTGTTTGTTGAACACACAGTTGAGACATGTGTTATTGAGCCAGTTTTGGAGATTGCAAACCAGTTATGTGAGTCTGATGGAGATGTTGAAATAATAGATAGGCCTGAGGTGGAAGCAGGGGGAAAAGAGGGGGATTGTGAGTCTGGATTTTGAGTGAGCAGGAAAAGGAAGTTGTGAGTGAGAAGGAAAAATGAGTGTTGGGTGAGGCTAGAGTTGTGAGTGAGTATGAAAAGGAAGTAGTGGGTGACCAAGAAAAGGAAGTGGGAAGTGAGGTTAGAGGTGTGAGTGAGCACGAAAAAGTGGTGGAAGATGAGGTAGTAGTGGTGACTGACAAGGAAAAGGCAGTGGAAGCTGACTCTGTAGTTGGGAGTGAGAAGGAACGGGAAGTACAATATGACAGTGAAGCGGTGTTAGAGAAGGAGAAGATCTTATAGAAAGGCAAGCAAGTGGTACATGAATCTGATGATGAATCATATGTTCCAGATGGTGATGACTCTGGAAATTCTTCTGTGGTCTCACTAGATGACAGTGATTATGAGGAGCAGTGGGACTGGACTACAGTGTTACCTCGTCATTCTCTTGTTGGTTTAGGCAGTGAGGATCAAAGTCAGGCTTCTACTGAGGTCCCATTAGATTTTGAATGTTTGTAAGATGAAACAGTGGACCCAAACACCTTCTCAGACTTTGAAGACGAAGATGAAGGGGATTGATGCAAAGGTGGAAGGGGAATTTATGTCCCATGATTTAGCTAAACTTGGAATTGTCAAAGAAATACTCTGACAGGTGGCTGGCTACCTGGAATGGTAATGCTAATATATTTGAGTTTGAGGTTTTCAGGGATAGTGACAAATATGTTGTCAATTTAGCTACTAGGTATTGTGCCTGTAGAAGGTGGGACTTAACTGGAATCCCATGTCAACATGCAATGGCTTGTATATGGTTTGCTTTAGGTGATCCTGAGGATTATGTCTTTGAATGTTATATGTAATAAAAATTTATGCTTTGCTTTTAATTTCATTACATGACTGAGGACTAATTGCTATGCTTTGTACATTATAGTAAAACAACTTATCTCCAGACTTACTCCTACCTCATCAAACCAAATAATGGTCCAAAGTTGTGGGGTGAAGATCAAGCTATGTCACTGAACAATTAGCTTTTATGTTACACAAAGAATCACCATTACAATTATCAGCAGAATGCGCACACCCAAACTAGTCACCAACAACCTCTCTTTCTTCTTTATTGCTTCAAGCTTCTTCAATGGCCTAACAATTAGCTTCTTGTCACTTGAATTCTGCCGATCATATCATACAAAGAACGTACACATTTTCCTTCCATATACATAAAAACACACAAAAAAAACAGTGCCTTAATTCATAGTCCAAGGATTAGAGGAGATTCACAACTTCCAGCATCCTCCCTCACATAATACTTGTTTTTTTACCTAACCCAGGAATGGATACGACATAACTTGAGTTTGTAGCAATCTTATTCCTAAAACAGAGCCCACCCAACAAGAAGCTTACCTTGTACAGTCCACACCCATAGAACCTCCTACCAGGGTTCTCACCTGACCACGGAGTCACAATTGGAGCTTCAACTCCATAATGACAGAGCAATGGGTTCCAAGCTTCAGAACCTCCACCCATTTCAGTTCTCATCTTAGAAGAGGACGAAGATGACAAAAATTCCATGCTCCCCCAATTAGCTTCCAATTGCGGTTCGAACTACATGTTGTTCGAAATTCCAACAATATTGCATCAATTTGCAGAGGATCAAAAATCCCTCTTTTGTAGGGTTTTCGAAGTTGCAAAAAGAGCCGTTGGAGGGAGGAAGAAAAAGCTTCATATCACGTGCCACTCACATGACATCCCACTATCTCTTTCTCTCTCCAATCTGCAGACCACGTCATTTAAGTTGTGCCACGTAAGCCAGAAACGTCATGTTTCAAACGGCACATGGATGGAAAAACAAAACTGCAACAGTAAGTTAAGGACCATTTAGGCTAATTTTTTTTGTTAGAGACCAAAATCGCACTTTCGTGATAAATGAGGAATCAAAAATACTATTAAGCCAAAATTTAAAAATACGTCATATGGTACTCCAAGTGAGAGTGTCAAAACAGACATGATCTGTGGGCTCAATCCGCAAAAAAGAGCAAACCAAGTCAAAAAAAATGAACCCGCAACTACACCAACCCGCCGTGCAAATATGGCGGGCTAGCCTGCAATGGGGAGAGCGAACTCACGAGCCAAACCTTTTTTTTCTTTAGTTTATGGCTTTTCATTTCATCTTGTTGTAAAACAAAAAAAACCAAATAGGTACAGTTGAAAGGTTTAACATCAACCTTTTGTTTGAAATTTTGCTGCACAATCAATGGATGGGAGATCGATTTATCATGCGACAAGTTTTAGTTATTAAGAAATGAAGTCATGATTTTAAACTATTACGAACAATTATGTTGATACACTCTTGCCTAGATTTAAATTGCTCCAGCTCTCACATTTAACATCGTTGGTGAGAATCCATTAAAAAAAAATCCATTTTTATTTATTTTTCCGTTCATTTTTACTACAAGTGTATTTGCGATGGTTTTACACCACCAAAAACATATTTTATATTTTTTTTCCGTAAAATTCAATATATGTGACATGAAAAATCATCACAAATTATAAATGTCTCTCATGTGTTCAAAAATTGATTATTCATCCGCCGTCTTTACAAATATATTTAAGGATGTTTGATGACTCCATATAAGAACAATTTAGGGTTGCCCCTAGACTTCAACTAATTTTAAAGGTTTAGACTTAATTAAGGTACAATGATCGGTCAAGGAGGAACCAAACCTTTTACATGTGAAGAACTCCTGCTTTTGCGGCTAGTAGTGGCTGTCCTAGCGTGCATATAAAAAGTTCTGTTTTTTTTTTAAAAAAATATTTTCATATTTTTTTATAGGTCATGAATCAAATACTAATTATTAATGATATGATGAAAAGTGGAACTTGTGGTTTTTGTATTTAATTTTTTTATTATAAGATATGAGAATCGAGGTGGGACTTAATTTTGGGGGAAGGGATTGATTGTTTGATGTGAGTAAAGGAGAAATAAGAAAAAGTAAATTTTATGGTATCCAATTTTTTTTTAGCTATAATACCGTATTAAGTAAACTCAATAGATTATTATTATGTTGTTTAAGGTAAATCTTAAATTTTTCAGATTTTATTTTTAATTTCATCTCTGCAATTATTTTTTAATGAAAAATGAACGAGTCGTGGAGATGAATAACAGTGGTGAAGTTGCGCGCAAAATGACCCTAGTTAATAGATGACTAAAGCCTAGAAAAGACAGCCCACAAATTTCACGTTCCTAACACTGCATCACTATGTGTCGCAACCGGGGTCGCGGCGGGGACGGCGCTAAAGCGATATAAAACAGACAGAGTCGCCACTAATGTTTTTTAAAGGAAAACACTAGAAAACCTAAAAAGAAATTAAAAGACCTACGAAACCTAAAATCTAGGTTCGGGAGTCGGTTACGCGTGGGGAAGGTGTTAGCACCCCACAACGCCCGTCTAAGACGGTACCTTAGATCGATTGTGCACAAACTATTAAAATATTTATTATTTACAAAGAAAAAGAGATTACTTACAAAAACAAAAATGTTTATTTTATTTTATTTAGCCTGATAGGTGTGAACCTAGTCCTACGTACTTCCTTTCAATAGGAAGATCAAGGCTACGTAGTTCTGAGGGTTTAAAGTGATTTTTAATTTTTTGTGCCTGGCGGGGAGTTGCCCGGTCTGAAGGCTTAAAGTGATTTTTAATTTGATGCGCCTGGCGGGGAGTTGCCCGGTCCTACGTATCTCCGAAGAGAAATCAAGGCTACGTAGTTCTAAAGGTGATTAAAGTGATTTTAAAAAAGGGTGCCTGGCGGGGAGTTGCCCGGTCCTACGTATCTCCGAAGAGAAATCAAGGCTACGTAGTTCTTAAGGTTTAAATTGATTGCTAAATGTTTTTAATTTTGAAAAGATTTTCTCATTTTTTAGAGTTTTTTATTGGGTTTTAATTTTAAAGTTGTTCATGCTACCAAATGGGTAGTCATAGGAACAGTACGAGGTAAATGATAGAAATGCTATTCTATTACCACCGTTGATTTATTTGAGAAAAGATGTTTGTTTTTATATTTTGGAATCCCGTGCTACCAAATGGGTAGTCGAGGATTTTGATAAGATAATGGGCAGGAATGCTACTCCATTATCATCATTGATATTACTTAAAGGAATTATCATTTTTAAATTTTTAAAAAATATTATACGTGAAAGCAGTTTTTAGATTTTTTTTTTATGACTAAGACTAAACACATTCACATATTTATAGGAAATAAATTTAAAAAATGTCTAGAGTCTAACTACTTTTTAAAAAGGAATAGGCCAAACACTCAGAATATTAAAATCAATTAATAATGCTCTTTACACTATACACAAACGCACACACACAGGCTTAACCCACACACATAATCAGTTCAAAAAAACCCACACACATAATGATAATAAAACACACGTATCTGATATAACAACCACACATAAACACTAAATAGAAAATAATGAAATAAGAAAAACAAACCAGTACTCAGGGAAAAGGGGGAGAAAAAGAAGCAACGAGAGATGGATAAAGGAGGAGAGGGTGGAACCAGAAGTGAAGCAATGGTAAGCAGCGCGGTGGCAGTGGCGAGCTTGATGGTGGTGCGGCCGGAGGAAGATGACGGCGGCGCGTCGCAGGCAGGGGGCGAGAGGAAGGAGGATGAAGCCAGCAATGACGGCAGTGGTTTGGGGAGCAGCGGCGGCCGTAAACAGAGTAACAGTGGTGGCAGGGGTTCAGACAAGGAGTTGAAGGAGACGGGGAAGGAGGTGGCCTGGTGAACGAGAGGTTGGTGGTGGCTGAGAGGAAGGGATGGAAGAGAGGGAATGGGGAAAGGCTCTGTTATTTGGGAAGGAGAGGAAATGAAGATAGGGGGCTGATGAGTGAAGGTGAATAATGGTGATTCTCAGTGTTGGTTCCTCCCCCCCGTTAAATGTTCTGCTTCTTCCTCCTTTTATACTCAAATTCTTACTCAAATCCCCTTCTTTTGCTTGTTGGATCTTCTGATTAGATTGAGATTGAAAGCAATTTCTTGAGCCTTGAGTTTTCTTGTTGCAGGAAGAGTATTGCTTATTATGGTGTGGCTTGAAGGAAAGAACAAACCATTTTTGCTCTTGCACTGCTGCCACCATCATAATTTTCTCCACTTTTCTTTCTTTTCCTGGTTACTCACGTAACCTTCTTTTTTCATTTTCTTTTTTTCTTTTTTGTTTGTTGTTTTTTTCTTTTAACAATAATAATAGATAATAATAATTAAAAATCACAAATTGGAATTCACATAATTAAGGGTAAAATTAAAAAGTAAAATATAAATATCTATGAAAAATTAAAATTAAACTAAGGCGGACAAAATTGGGTGCTGACAGAAGCCCCCATTTGCTTGACTTTCGATAAGAAAGTTAAAGCAAATTCAAAAGCAGTCAATTTTGGCCAAACAAACAAACACATGAAGAATAACTAACACTGACCGATCCGGAACCCATCAACAGGTGGATAAAAAAAAACATGGGATACTAGTAAAAGCAACAAACTCTTGAGCTGAGGTGATAAAGGACTAGATACTTGACAACACGATTGTGGAATTCTCATATCTAGGCTAAGGAGATAAAAACACACACTCAACAACTCTTACGAGATATTCTAATGTCTGAAAAGGTGAATTAGGGGTTTAAACCCTAAAAGAGTGTAGGCGTTGGATACCCTAAAAGAATGCAGGGGTTGATTACCCTGAAATTGACAGTGCAGGGATTGGTTACCCTGAAATAATGCAGGGGTTGGTTACCCTGAAATTGACAGTATAGGGATTGGTTACCCTGAAAGAATGCAGGGGTTGGTTACCCTGAAATTGACAGCAGGGGTTGGTTACCCTGAAATTGACAATGCAGGGGTTGGTTACCCTGAAAGAATGCAGGGGTTGGTTACCCTGAAATTGACAGTGCAGGGGTTGGTTACCCTGAAATTGACAGCAGGGGTTGGTTACCCTGAAATTGACAGTGCAGAGGTTGGTTACTCTGAAACAGACTACTAGGTGCCAAAACCTAGCAAAGATTGGTATTTTTTGAATTTTTGAATGATCATGTGGAAAAAGAAAGTTGAAAGATTTTTCAAATGAACATGTTTTTAATTTTCAAAAAAAGATTTTATCTTCACCATTGCAACACAACACTAGTCAAAACTGGTGGACCCAAGGGTAGTTTTTGCGGACGAAATGGGATAAGTTTGTGGAAGGTGATGGAGATTAAGGCTTGTAACAAGCCCCCCAAATATGGTAAAGCCAACTTGACAGTTTGTCATGGAAAGAAGGGCGAACTCGGATTCTGACTTGCTTCAGGTTCATTTTCAATCAAGGAAGAGTATATGTCTCATCACTCCAATTTTTCTTTTCTCTTTTTTTGATATTTTTTTTTTTGGAATCTTCTCTCTTTTTTTTTTAGGAGCAAAAATACACAAGTGTAAATTTATTGTCCTAAAATCAAGGTTTAAGAAAATAAAGCAATCAATATTTGATCAGAATGGACTTTATGGGCTTGTAATGTGGCTAGGGGTAATGGGTGATGAAAGAAAAGATATAAAGGCTCAAAAAGTGTTTAAGGGTTAATTAAGACAAAGGATCTCTAGTGCAATGTGGTGGATAAAAGACATTTATTTAAACAGTATTCTTTTTTTCATTCTCTGCATTTTTGCTTTTTGCTTTTTTGCTTTTTTCTTTTTTTGATTTTTCTTTCTTTTTGCTTTTACTTTTATCCTTTTTTTTTTGAATTTTTCTATTTTTTTTTGAATTTTTTTTTAGCAGAAGAATGATTTAACTGTTTTCAAACATTATAAAAAGGCCCCATTTTGTTGGGGAAATTCACCAACATTTTGAAGGAACAATCAAACTGGGTAAGCCCCCAGTGGGGGGTAACAAGTGAAACAAATGAGATATCAAACCCAATGAAATGAGTCAAATAGATGGAGAATTACTGCACTAGCCCCCAGTGTAGGGGTGATCCTTGTCCAGGGTTAAATGAAAGAAAAGTTATTTTAAGGCTCAAAGGGGGTAGCAAGGGATAATAACATTTTTTTGATTTTTTTGGATAGAGAAAAATGGCCAAACTTCATTTCAAAAATTGATTGCTCATTTTCAAAAGATTTAACTTTAGGACAAAAGTTTTAGACCTTGCAAATTTGCTCCTTTTCTTTTCTTTTTTTTTTTTTTCTTTTTTTTTTTTCGAGAAATAACAATATGAACAATGGAGGATATACACAAAAGAAGATGATTCCATTACTGAACTGAAATGATTACATAACACAAGTGGAAGCGAAGTCCAACAACAACAAGAACTGAAAGTAAGAAAGGAAATGTCAGCCTAACAACACCAACACCAAGTCATAGCACATAAACCCCCAATCAATGTTTAAATAGTGGATCACTCTCAATCTTCATCCCTGCAGGCGATTCTTTCTTCTCTTCGAACCTCAAATAACCAGCATCCCTCAACCTTTGCACTCGGTTTTTAAAGGCCCAACACTTCTCAATTGTATGCCCAGGTGCTCCCATGTGATACTTGCAATTTTCAGCTGGGTTGTACCACTTCGGGGGCGGATTAGAGACTTGTTGTGGTACCTCTGGGCCGATCATATTTCCTTTTTTCAGAGTATCATAGACGTCTGAGTAGGAACTCGGGATTGGGTCTATTTTTGGTCTCTCCCTTCTTGGTTGGTCAGCCTGGTTTTCATGTGGGGGTGTATTTTTGGGAAAGGAGATGTTGCTTACTTGTTGAGCAGTGGGTGGATGAGGAGTGGGGTGAGCTGGATATGGTGCAGATTGGTGAATTAATTGATAGGAGTTAGATGGATAGTGACTGGTGCCAACCATATGGACATCTGTTTCTTTTTTGTAAAACATTGCCTTCTTTTGTTTGTCCACATGAGCATTCACCTCACTTAGCCTCCCTTCTCTGATAGCATCTTCCACCTGCTCCCCAGCAATGACCACATCAGAAAACCGATTTGTGACACAGCCCACCAGCTTATCGAAATAAGCCCCCTGAAGAGTCCTCACAAACACGCTAACAATCTCTTTTTCCATCAGGGGAGGATGAACCTGGGAAGCTTTCTCCCTCCACCTTTGAGCATATTCTCTGAACGACTCATTATCAGCCTTCTTCATCCTTTGTAGCTCGAATCTGTCAGGAGTGATTTCAGCCACAAATTGGTAATGCTTCACAAACAGCTCAGCCAAACCACGCCAAGTTTTTGTTTGGTTTTTATCAAGATGCAGAAACCAAGTTAATGCACTACCAGTCAAACTGTGCTGGAAGCAGTGGATCATCAGCTTCTCGTTTCGGTGATAAACAGCCATGCTTCGTGCATACATGGTAAGATGGATCACAGGGTCCGTCTTTCCTTCAAACTTCTCAAAGTCAGGCACTTTGAATTTTGGTGGGATCTCCATGTCAGGAAATAGACAGAAATCCTGCATATCGAAGCTCCCATAAGATTCCATTCCTTGCATAGCCCTCACTTTCTCTTCCAGCATCTCCATCTTGCTCATCATTATGGCCTCCTCCTCACTAACCTTTCTAGCGGAACTAATAGCTTCCTTTTCTTGGTGAGTCTTCGAGGTTACAATCACAATTTCAGGTTCCTCCTCCTTTTCTCCATCATCTTGGACCGCTTTGTCCTTCTCAGGGGGCTTTAGAGCCTTGAGCAATTCTAGAATTTGACCCACATTCCCCTCCAGTTTTTCAATTCTCTGCTCCATGATTTGGTCCACACTTAACTCAGAATTCCCAGCCATTGAGGTTTGGGGTGAAGTTGTTTGTTGATGGGAACGAGAGCGAGTTCGAATAGGGCTGCGGAAGGAACTGTGTTGCGGAGCAATGGTGAGATTTCTGTAGAACAGAACAATGTTTTATTCAAAAAGGGAATGAAGACACAAAAACAAATATTTTGAACTTTCATTGCATCGAAGAATAGTGGGAGAATGAATGAAATGATGGGGAAGATAAGAACTTATTTACAAAAATAAGAGAAAGAAGACCCCTAAAAGGATGAGGATGAGCCCCCCAAAAAAATTTCGAAACTAAAAAAAGGTTGGATCATTCCAAAGATGGAGAAATCCTAACTCGAGCGATCTACTAGGGTTAGACAAATAGTGCACAACTCTGGGACGGATCTAAAATTCTCACAGCTAAAGGTCCCCAGATTACCCTCATCACGCAGATAAGGACCCGATTCATGAGTTACTCGCTCGTAAGGATAAACCTTCTCAATACGAATAATCCACAAATCAGTAATAATCTGAGTGGTGATTCAACAATTGTCACGTGAGCACTAGGCCCCTCATGACAATTATCAAAACACCTCCTACTCTCCCTAGTTTGCACAGGCCCGGGTGTAGAGCCCAAAAAGTGTGTGAGACAAGTGAAAGTATGATGTGTGTTAGGCGCATACAATCCTACAAACTACCTCATCTGTAGGGAGCGACACATATATAATATATCAAATATCAAGAAGAACATAAATTGTCATCTACCCTAAGACCGCATGCGATAGAGAGTACATATACAAGCTAAAGAAAATATATATACAAAAGGGCAATAAACAAATAATAAGATAAAACAGATAAAGAAAAATAATAATAAGGAAATGCACAATCAATCATTTCAGGCCTGACTCTCAAATTGTCCCCAGCAGAGTCGCCATCTGTCGCAACCGGGGTCGCGGCGGGGACGGCGCTAAAGCGATATAAAACAGACAGAGTCGCCACTAATGTTTTTTAAAGGAAAACACTAGAAAACCTAAAAAGAAATTAAAAGACCTACGAAACCTAAAATCTAGGTTCGGGAGTCGGTTACGCGTGGGGAAGGTGTTAGCACCCCACAACGCCCGTCTAAGACGGTACCTTAGATCGATTGTGCACAAACTATTAAAATATTTATTATTTACAAAGAAAAAGAGATTACTTACAAAAACAAAAATGTTTATTTTATTTTATTTAGCCTGATAGGTGTGAACCTAGTCCTACGTACTTCCTTTCAATAGGAAGATCAAGGCTACGTAGTTCTGAGGGTTTAAAGTGATTTTTAATTTTTTGTGCCTGGCGGGGAGTTGCCCGGTCTGAAGGCTTAAAGTGATTTTTAATTTGATGCGCCTGGCGGGGAGTTGCCCGGTCCTACGTATCTCCGAAGAGAAATCAAGGCTACGTAGTTCTAAAGGTGATTAAAGTGATTTTAAAAAAGGGTGCCTGGCGGGGAGTTGCCCGGTCCTACGTATCTCCGAAGAGAAATCAAGGCTACGTAGTTCTTAAGGTTTAAATTGATTGCTAAATGTTTTTAATTTTGAAAAGATTTTCTCATTTTTTAGAGTTTTTTATTGGGTTTTAATTTTAAAGTTGTTCATGCTACCAAATGGGTAGTCATAGGAACAGTACGAGGTAAATGATAGAAATGCTATTCTATTACCACCGTTGATTTATTTGAGAAAAGATGTTTGTTTTTATATTTTGGAATCCCGTGCTACCAAATGGGTAGTCGAGGATTTTGATAAGATAATGGGCAGGAATGCTACTCCATTATCATCATTGATATTACTTAAAGGAATTATCATTTTTAAATTTTTAAAAAATATTATACGTGAAAGCAGTTTTTAGATTTTTTTTTTATGACTAAGACTAAACACATTCACATATTTATAGGAAATAAATTTAAAAAATGTCTAGAGTCTAACTACTTTTTAAAAAGGAATAGGCCAAACACTCAGAATATTAAAATCAATTAATAATGCTCTTTACACTATACACAAACGCACACACACAGGCTTAACCCACACACATAATCAGTTCAAAAAAACCCACACACATAATGATAATAAAACACACGTATCTGATATAACAACCACACATAAACACTAAATAGAAAATAATGAAATAAGAAAAACAAACCAGTACTCAGGGAAAAGGGGGAGAAAAAGAAGCAACGAGAGATGGATAAAGGAGGAGAGGGTGGAACCAGAAGTGAAGCAATGGTAAGCAGCGCGGTGGCAGTGGCGAGCTTGATGGTGGTGCGGCCGGAGGAAGATGACGGCGGCGCGTCGCAGGCAGGGGGCGAGAGGAAGGAGGATGAAGCCAGCAATGACGGCAGTGGTTTGGGGAGCAGCGGCGGCCGTAAACAGAGTAACAGTGGTGGCAGGGGTTCAGACAAGGAGTTGAAGGAGACGGGGAAGGAGGTGGCCTGGTGAACGAGAGGTTGGTGGTGGCTGAGAGGAAGGGATGGAAGAGAGGGAATGGGGAAAGGCTCTGTTATTTGGGAAGGAGAGGAAATGAAGATAGGGGGCTGATGAGTGAAGGTGAATAATGGTGATTCTCAGTGTTGGTTCCTCCCCCCCGTTAAATGTTCTGCTTCTTCCTCCTTTTATACTCAAATTCTTACTCAAATCCCCTTCTTTTGCTTGTTGGATCTTCTGATTAGATTGAGATTGAAAGCAATTTCTTGAGCCTTGAGTTTTCTTGTTGCAGGAAGAGTATTGCTTATTATGGTGTGGCTTGAAGGAAAGAACAAACCATTTTTGCTCTTGCACTGCTGCCACCATCATAATTTTCTCCACTTTTCTTTCTTTTCCTGGTTACTCACGTAACCTTCTTTTTTCATTTTCTTTTTTTCTTTTTTGTTTGTTGTTTTTTTCTTTTAACAATAATAATAGATAATAATAATTAAAAATCACAAATTGGAATTCACATAATTAAGGGTAAAATTAAAAAGTAAAATATAAATATCTATGAAAAATTAAAATTAAACTAAGGCGGACAAAATTGGGTGCTGACACTATGATAGAACAAAAACTGAACTTTTAATTGGTACATAAATTTTTATTTGTGAAACAATTGATTTTTGGTACACACCTTAATTTCACTTAAGATAAAGCATTAAAAAAATAGAGAATGTCCTAACTAATTTACAAGGGAAGAATAATTGATATTCTTTTGTATAAAAATTAATACATATTCAGTACACAACTACATATTGAATGAATATTTTAAATGTATATAAATATGAGAATGGTAGCAATACATTTTTTTAACAGCCTATTTCCAATATATTATTTATTATTTATAGAAATGTATAAAAAATTAGAAAATATTATTTTAACTAATAAAAAATATTTTACTAGTAAGGAAAATTAACTTAAAATGTAAGTGTTTAAGCTTTTATGTTTGATAAATTAATTAAAAAATTGATAGATAGAAATTTATTTTATTAATGATTTGAAAGTATTTCTTCATACCCAAATAAAATTAATACTAAATTTTTAAATTATAAAAAGTAAAATCTTCTTTGAATGAATGAGTAATTACCAAAAAAATGTAATTTAATTTTATATTAGCATTTTTAAGACATCTATCATAGAATAAGAAAGACACACTATTACATAAAAAAACAAAAGTATATACTGAGATATTATATCGTTCTGTTTGACGAAAACTCTAATGTGTTATATAAAAATAATAACATCTCGATACATCACCTATTATCATTATTACAAGTATTTTTATATGATAATGATATTTTTAAGAGTTTAATTGATATGAAAGTAAAACAATTTTATATTAATTACAGTTATCACGTAGGAGGAACAATTAGTTTTGCTTTTAATTTTAATTGAAATAAAAATATATATTTTAATTTAATGGAATTTAATTAAATGATAAATAAAAATTACATTAACAATGGTAGCACCTTTAATCCTATTCTAGTAGCGTTTAGGGCCAAGGGAATAATTGATATCATGTTTCAGAAATGGCTTTTGCGGTTTTGTGGGTCCAAGCATCTAGGAAGAATCCCCAAAAAAGGGCAACACATCATTTCAAAGTTCATAAAGAAAACTCCATAAAGATAAGAATTTAATTAAAAAATATTATGACCCCACTAATCTCCACATTCATTTCAAAGTTCAAACATAATGTGGATGGCCACCCCACCGAGCTTTATAAAAATTAACAAAATACCAAAACTGTCTATTAATTGATGTGGGGAATCTATAAGCATTTTCACCACAAAAGGTACGTTCATGTATCCAATCCAACGGCTAATGTTAAAGACCACTATAATTAACATGATATCCCTCAACTTAAAATACTTGTTTAAATTATAACAACTATGTGTTTGTTTCTTTATGTTCTATCTTTTTGTTAATCACTTAAATATCAATTTTAAAACATTGTACTAAACAATCATTTATTAATTAATATAATTATGAGAAAAAACAATCATGATGAAGCATGCCTCTTCAGAATTCAGATACACATGAAAGTTTCTTTTCTATATTTTAACCCACCACCTCCACCCGGGATAACAATGAAATGTTCCCCCTATCACATATATTATTCGCCTAGGTTTTTGACATATATAGAAATACTTTAGTTTTGAAATTTATCACCACATCTTCTTAAACTTATTATTAAATCAGGAAAATCAATATCATCTATTAATCACTTGTGTCAGTGAATTTTGAAGTACATGTAAACTTTATACATAATCTGTATTATATTTTATGAGCTTGATTTATTTAACAAAAATTGATAGGAAGTTCAATTCCTTTCATGAAAACTATTCATGTGCGGTTATTTTTATAAGTGTATGGTTGCATCAAAAGTATTGATTCTAAGGGTAAAAGTAAGTTAAATTGATGTTATTTATGTTCGGATAATTTTATGGAAAAATGTGGGTCTTGGAAGGGAATGTTATAAAATCTCATAATTAATTATGTTTAACGCAGAAGCAATTATTTAGGCCGCGTTTGGGAAAATAACTTAATTAAGTGCTTATTAATAAGCTATCTTAAGAAACTTATAGAAATAAATTAAAAATAAGCTATATATAAGTAGTATAAGCTTTTTTTCATAAGCTACTCTAATTAGTTTATAGGTATGTCATAAGTTATTTAAGTTAAGCTCAAATAAGCTCTTTTATGATAAGTGAAATTGATTCTGCTTTACTTGTACACCCAGATATTTTTTCAACCAGTTTAATTGATTTTGACAAAGTGTAATTGATTCTATAAAATTGATTATGGTGTGTAAACATGCTATGAGAAAAGCAGCACCGAATGCAAATTTGAGTGGAATGTAAGGTGGGTGTGGGGCCCAAATGTTTAATCACTAGAAGGAATATTATTGTCTAAAACACTATCATGTCAAGTAATTAAGCCACATTAATCTTGTTTAAGTATAATAATTAATACCCTTGGAGTTGTTCTTTAATGAGTTGTTTTTAACCATGCCTGTCTGTGATTGATTGCTTCAGCCTCTATTTCATGTCGGCTTGTTCACATAAAGAAAAATATATATATAAAAAAAAAGCTGTCTTGCTTTTGTTCTGCCCTTCTGATTTCCCGGCGACAAGTCAGTTTCCTCAACTTTGGTCGCGGAGACATCACACACACACGCTGCTACCTTAATCCTCACGAAGTTCAGTTCCCCATTTTCTGCTTTTCCATTTCTTTTTTGCTTGTCTGTGTTATGTTCCTGGGGTTGATGATGCTCATGTTGAACATGGTGCCTTGAAGGTGATTCCTTTTGTCTTGTTTTTATGTTGGGGGTGAGTTTTTAGCAAGTTTTTTTTTTTTTTTTACTAATTGTTTGGAGTGACATATGGTTGTGCTGCAGAGATTTTGGCTTCTTGGGGTGTTTCAGTTGCAAAGTTCTGGTTTTTAAGATTTTGAAATCTATTTGCTGGGGTTTGAGATTCAGCACTGACATTTGAGCTTGGGTCCTTGGATGCTGGTGGAGTTAATTGTAGAAAGAGGAGGGCTTTATGTTGAGTCTGTCCTAGTTGTTGAGTTTGGAATTTGTGTGGGTTTGAGACCAAAAGTTAGCAGCATTTCTGGGAGAAAAGGGTGAACTTTTTTGTAGATTCTGCTCTCAATGTTATTGGAATGGTGTTTTTGTGGAAGACTTGAGGAACAAGGTTAAATCTTGTTGCTAGAAAAAGACCAAAGTGTTGAACTTTTTTGGGGCCATCACTGTTTTAGGTCGTAATGAAGGCTCCTCCGAATGGCTACTTGCCTAATTCTGGCGAAGGTGTGTGTTTTCTCAAGGTTTGCTTGCAGCCTCATTATGTTCTCTCTCTCTCTCTCTCTCTCTCTCTCTCTCTCTCTCTCTCTTTCTCTCTCCACCAATGCCCAGTGACTCCAAGGATTTGTCTGTGTCACCTTCAACTGGAATGGAAAATCTATTTACATGCCTATCATGAATTTGTGTTTTTCTTTGAGCTCTTAGAGCTATTGTGTATGGTCTCTTTAAACATGGATTCTACATTTTTCAGCGTTTTCCTTCTTTATTTTGTCCCTAAATCATAAACAAGCATAAACTGTTTCATATTTATTCATCTTTTAATACAATTTAACATCATGTTTGTACCTACAACAGGAGAAAGGAAGACCATCAATTCAGAGTTATGGCATGCTTGTGCTGGACCATTGGTTTCTTTACCTCCTATTGGAAGTCTTGTGGTTTACTTTCCTCAAGGACATAGTGAGCAAGTATGCTTCCAATCCCTTGATTCTTCAAGCATGATATTTTTTTTCATTTTGGGTTATGATGGAGAGGGCGAGCCTCGGCGCAACTTTACCGTTGCGCCATGTAACTTTGAAGTTACAGGTTCGAGATGTGGAATCAGTATCTTGCAAAAGTTGTAAGACTGCCTACATTAGATCCACAAAAAGGGTCCCTCCCTAGACCTCGCGCACAGCGGGAGCTTTATATCACCAGGTTTACCCCATTTTGGTTCTGATGGAGTTTCTTTTGACTACTATAACTCTCAGGTTGCCGCATCCATGCAAAAGGAGGCTGATTTTATACCCAGTTACCCTAACCTTCCCTCCAAGTTGATTTGCATGCTTCACAATGTTGCCCTGCATGTAGGTGCACTTTCCTCATGTCACCTGGCTATGCTACTATAATTGAAAACTTTTGAACAAGATTTCTACAAATTTCTATTGCAAGAATATTGCTTTCTCAAGCATTTTATATGATCCTTCTTCTGATTTTTCTATTTTTCTGAGTTCCAATACTTTAATACACAATACATAAATTGATATTCTATTCTATTTTGGATCAGGCTGATCCTGAAACTGATGAGGTCTATGCACAGATGACCCTTCAACCAGTAAATAAAGTAGGCCAGCTGTTCAATCTTATAATTTGATGATATATCTGGGATCTATTTGCATCCACCTAAACCAATGATGTATAACTTGTAGAAGGTTGTTTGATGTTCATATTCTGCAGTATGACAAGGAAGCAATGCTGGCATCAGACATGGGGCTCAAACAAAACCAACAACCTACTGAATTCTTTTGCAAAACTCTTACAGCTAGTGACACTAGCACTCATGGTGGATTCTCTGTGCCTCGTAGAGCAGCTGAGAAAATATTTCCACCTCTGGTGTGTATACGACATTTTCATTTACTCTTGCAAAGATCGGACAAGTTTTATGTTATCTTTCTATGCTAACCACTAACCAGAAGTTTCTTTGACAGGATTTTTCAATGCAACCACCAGCTCAAGAGATTGTTGCCAAAGATTTGCATGACAATACATGGACATTTAGACATATTTATCGCGGTATACTGACTTTGACCTATCTTTCATTGCCTTCATCCTTTATTATACATTATCACTGGTTTTATAAATCCCTTATTGATGTACCTATAGGATTCATTGTGTGTGATGCAACCTCATTTTGGTTGAAGTATACATGTCCTAGAAATTTTCTAAGACTATGAATTTTATAATACTCTGTGTTCTTGAAGTCATATTGTAAGTTTGACTAATCTTTGAATATAGAAGTTGCTTATTTGATGTTTTACATAGTTGAGTGCTAAAAATGCTAGAACGTTGGGTACAGGACAACCAAAGAGGCATCTATTGACTACCGGTTGGAGTGTCTTTATTAGCACAAAAAGGCTGTTTGCTGGAGATTCAGTTCTTTTTGTCAGGTAAAGAGTAACTTTTATTTATTTTTTATGGAAACTCCAGGAATAATTCCATCCCTGTTGCTAAGCCAGTTAACTTTGGTTATTTTTAGAGATGAAAAACAGCAACTACTTTTAGGCATAAAGCGAGCTAATAGACAGCAAACGGCTCTATCTTCATCAGTAATATCCAGTGACAGCATGCATATTGGCATTCTTGCTGCTGCAGCTCATGCTGCTTCAAATAACAGCCCATTTACTATATTTTATAATCCAAGGTACTATTTGGATTAAATATTTGCTATAGTAACATAGAATGACATCCATTATTTATTTGTGACAGCCTCTTATAGACATATGTCAATTTAACAGGACCAGCCCCTCTGAATTTGTAATTCCATTGGCCAAGTATAATAAGTCCATGTACACTCAGGTTTCTCTTGGAATGAGATTCAGAATGATGTTTGAGACTGAGGAGTCAGGAGTACGCAGATATATGGGTACTGTCACTGGGATCAGTGACTTGGATCCTGCCCGCTGGAAAAGTTCACAGTGGCGAAATCTTCAGGTTGGATGGGATGAATCAACAGCTGGTGAGCGCCCAAGCAGAGTTTCAATTTGGGATATTGAACCAGTAGTGACTCCTTTCTACATTTGTCCACCTCCTTTTTTTAGGCCCAAGTTCCCCAAGCAACCAGGAATGCCAGGTAGCTAGATTACCCTTAACTTGTTCAAATTTTATTCAGAAATTTCTCATTGATTTTCTCTAATTTTCTTCCAAACAAAACTTTTCATAGATTATTTTCAGCTTGTTAAAAATCTGTCTAAAAGAACATTTATTTTTACTTAAACACTGTTAACCGGTCTGGGAAGTTTTAGACTGGCAGTATGCTTATAGTGATTAAATTGTGTTAATGAAAATCTAGTTTAGATCCATTTAATTGTTGTGTTCATTAGAATTTGTTTTCTTAGCGAGGAGACACAAAATGACAGTGGTATGAATTTTCTTGTCCATCTCATTCCCCCTTCACAAATAAAATATTTTAGTTTCTACATCATGAGATAGGAGGCTGTGATCATTGTTGTTAATTCAAGATAATAATACTTGAATCAACTGTTATTCATAAGCCATCTCCTCATTATGCAATGATCGCAAGTTGCTTCTTCGTTGAAGTACATTGTCATATCAGATTTTTGAAAGAGTAACATTCAGAAAATCCATGTTATTCGTCTCTCCTCTCATTTTGGATGTTATGTATAGATAGGTGATAGATGATATTTGCTATTGATTGTGCAGAAGATGAGTCTGATATAGAAAGTGCTTGCAAGAGGGCTATGCCCTGGCTCGGAGATGAACTTGGCATGAAGGACGGCTCAAGTTCAATCTTTCCTGGTTTGAGTCTAGTGCAATGGATGAGCATGCAGCAGAATAATCAGTTCTCTACCGCGCAATCAGGATTTTTACCTCCATCCATGTTGTCATCTAATACACTGCATGGTAACCTGAACACTGATGATCCATCCAAGTTACTAAGCTTTCAAGCGCCTGCTCTCTCTAATCCAAGTCTTCAATTCAACAAACCTAATTTACCAAACCAAGTCAATCAATTGCAACAGTCCCCAACTTCTTGGCCTCAGCAGAAGCTGCAGTCCTTGTTGCAAACACCATTGAACCAGGTCCAGCAGCAGCAGAGGCAGCACCAGCAGCCTGGGCAACAAAACCTGACACAGCCACTGCAACAGCAGCAACAACAACCCCATCTGCCTCAACAGAGAGCACAACAGCCACAACAACAACAGCAACAGTCGTGTCAACAAACAGTTATGAATAATGGGGCAGTTGCTTCTAGCCAGATTCCGAATCAGGGTGTACAGCAACCGGTATCATATTCTCAGCTTCAGCAACAGCAACTACTCTCAGGAAGTATCCCGCCCCAACAAGTTTTTCAATCAGCTGGTAAGACTACACATCTAATGACATCCTTACCGCAAGAGTCACAATTTCAACAACACATAGACCAGCAATCTACCCTCTTACAGAGGCAACAGCAGCAGCAACAACAGACACAGTTGCAACAATCTCCAATGCAGTTATTACAACAAAGCCTGCTTCACAGGCCGCCACAGCAGCCACAAGTGACTCAAATGTCACCGCAAACCGCCTCAGAGCAACAACCACAGTTACAGTTACTACAGAAGTTGCAACAACAACAACAACAACAACAACAACAACAGCAGCAGCAGCAGCAGCAACTCCTTTCCACATCTAGCCCAAATTTGCAGTCTCAGCTCCTACAGCAACAACAAAATGCTCACCAACAAAACCAGCAACTATCACAACTGCCTCTCTCACAGCACCAGCCTCAACAGCTTGGAAACAACGCATTCTCAATGGATAGGCTTCTCAACAGCAACAACTTCTCCTCTTCAGCTCCAATGCAATTGCAGCAACTTCCTGCGAACCAACCCCAGAATACACCGAAATCACTGTCTAGAGCTCCATCTACTCTTTCAGATGGAGATGCACCATCATGCTCAACTTCTCCATCTACTAATACCTGCCAGATATCTCCTCCAAACCTCCTAAAAAGAAATCAACAATTAACTGTCACTTTAGGGGGGACTTCAGTAGTTGAACCCGTCAATAATATGATGGAGCTGCAGACTAAGGCTGACATGCAGTACAAACATGAATTACCCAGTGTTAGAGGACCTGACAAGCTAAAGTATAAAGGAACAATTACTGATCAGATGGAAGCTTCTTCTGGAACATCTTACTGTATTGATACTGGTAATATCCACCAGAACTTCCAACTTCCCAGCTTCTGCATGGATGGGGATGTCCAATCACACCCGAGAAATAATCCACCATTTGCGTCTAATCTTGATGGATTAACACCTGATACTTTTCTCTCAAGGGGGTATGACTCTCAGAAGGATCTTCAAAACTTGCTGTCTAATTATGGCGGTGCTCCAAGAGACATTGAAACTGAGCTGTCCACCGCTGGTATTAGTTCAGAGTTGTTTGGGATGCCAAACATGCCTTTTAAGCCAGGGTGCTCGAGTGATATTGCCATGAATGATACTGGGGTTTTAAATAATGGCTTGTGGGCTAATCAAACTCAACGAATGAGAACATATACTAAGGTTTGCCACTACTCAAAATCTGAATGTGCTTGTTTGAAATTGCATCGTGTTAGATATAAAAATTACACTGGATCATTATTATACTCAGCATTTCGTTGCCCTTCTTAACCTTTGAGAGTATTTAATAATAAAGTCGGTATCTTCAGCTCATATTTTGAATCGAAATAAGAGGGGAGAGGTTGATCTATAACTGTCGCTCCGGCAGCAACCTATCCTCTTTAGCCTTTTCTTCCTGTTTTTTAAATATATTGTTTGGATGGTGTTTAAATGCTAGATACCGATTGTCCATTGTGCAGGTTCAAAAATGTGGCTCTGTTGGAAGATGTATAGATGTCACCCGCTACAGCGGATATGAAGAACTCCGACATGATTTGGCTCGAATGTTTGGGATTGAAGGGCAGCTAGAAGATCCTCAAAGGACTGAGTGGAAACTAGTATATGTAGATCATGAAAACGACATTCTTCTCGTTGGTGATGATCCTTGGGAGTAAGTAGTTAATTCCTTGTAGTTCACAGTGCCTACAATTTCTGCCATTCTGGTTTATCTTCTTATTCTTGAACTTCCAATTCCTTGCAGAGAATTTGTAAGCTGTGTCCAGAGCATAAAGATACTTTCATCTGCTGAGGTACAGCAAATGAGCTTGGATGGGGATTTAGGCCATGTTCCTATCCCCAATCAAGCTTGTAGCGAGACAGATAATGGCAATGCATGGAGGGGACAGTATGATGACAACTTCAAGTAGTTGACATTTTGGAACAGTCAACTTGTACATTTTGGGAGATGAAGTACTAACTTAACCCTTAAGATTTCTTATTGTTGCTTCTTTATACCACAAAATGGAAAGGAAGCATATTCATTGCAAAAGATGCAGTTGATGGTGGTATTCTAGAAGAGGTGGAAACATTAGTACATCACTGCATCCGGTTCTATGCAAACACACTGCTTTTAATGGTGAGAAGTTTAGATTCTTAGATGTACCAAGACCAGATTCCTTTTTCTACAAATGTTACCTACTTTAGAATCTGCTTTCTTGTAGCTGCTAGTTCTTGCTAAGGATTTCTTTTCTTTCTTTCTTTTTCTCCTTTTTGGTTAGGTTCATTTCAGCCTTATGGGTTAGCTGGTGTGTAATATTATTCTTGTATGTTAAAGAATATGTATTGGTTACACCACTTTAAAGTTGTGCCACTAAATTAGGTGACAAGTGATAACTGGTCAATCATCGATTCATGTTTGTCTTGGCTTTTGTACACAGTGCCTAAGCTGTTTCCATGGTGAAGGTGTTATAAATGAAGAAGGCTCAGTTTATAAATGAAGAAGGCTCAGTTCATGTAATTAGTTTTCTGCATATATAAATGATATATTGGAGGAATATATGACACGGTTTAGTAGCTGTGTCGAGTGTTGTCTGAGTCCATCATCTAGGTAATGATATGTGTTGTAGATAATAATATAAACGGTGAGAATGAGAAAAGAAGCTAGCAACATAATTTTTGGGCTTGTTTCATTGCAATTTTAGTTTATTATATTTATAAAAAGTTTAGAAACAATTTTTTAAAAGAAAAAATTGCTTGAATGAAATGTTTAACAACATTTAAAAACTAAAAATAGAAAAAGAAACAGAAAACATCTTAGATGTTTTTAAATTTCAGTTCTAAAATCTGTAAATAAAAATTGTTTTTAAAAACAGGATATTTTAAACAAGTTTTTTTTATTTTAAAAAAAAATAGAAATAGATTTTAAAATTGCAAACAAACACGACCTTAAGGCTTGATTGATTGCAATTTTAGTTTTTTATATTTAAAAATAGTTTTTAGACAATTTATCAAAAGAAAAGAAAAAAATCTGTTTGAATTAGAAGTTTTCTAAACTGAAGAAAATTGTAATTTAAAGATTAAAAGTAGAATAAGAAAATATCTGATATTTTAGTTTTAAAAATTAATAACTATTTTTAAAACAGATCGCGACAAATAGGTTTTTAATTTTCTAGTTTAGAAAAACAGAAACCTTATAAAGACAGAAAATAATTTTAAAAAGCTACAATCAAATTGGTCATTACTCTTTGAAAAAGATCATTACTTTTTTCTAGTTATCTAGGAACTAGATATACTTTTTTTACCGTTTAGTTCTTCCATATACTGGACTTCAAACATAGATACCTCACAATATAGTTCACCTTTGTTATAGTATGTTATGTTATGCTTCAATTTGGCACACCATGAACTATATACCCAACTACTACGAATGATACATGAGTCATTGAGTCGCGGTGGGTTATGGCATTGCCACTTATTGAATGATTTTTGCCACGTAAGTTTATCTTAGTTTTCCATCATCTCAATCTTCTACCATTTTATCTTTTCAATTTTAGACATGGAAGTTTACATAGTAAAATAATTAAAACTAATATAACAAATTGAAGTTAGGTGTTTAGCACCTCAATTTGTTATATAAGATCATAAGATAGCTAAGCAGAGCTCAATAAAACACATACGGTTACCAAGTCCATAGGTAATGAAGATTGTCTTATGATGGATTGAGATGAACTATATTTCAATTGTCATTACAATGAAAAATCCACTCTCCTTTAGACAAACACAAAAAATTTAAGTTACAAAACCTAAACAAGTTGCTGCTTATGAGAGAACAGCCATGACATCTGAGCTTCTCAAGCTAATGTAATTCGAACCATCTTTGCCCTTGAAGTCATTCCCAGCGTATTTAGAGTACAAAACTGTGTTTCCAGGAGCAACCGCCAGAGCTTTTCTATTGCCTTCCTCATCCAAGGGCCCAGGACCAACTGCTATCACCTATCACATACGTATTAAAACAACATATTTCACTCAGAAATTGCTCCACAACAAAGCAAGCTTGGTATAAGACACTGCCAAAGTGTACAAAATTTAGATTTGACTCCCAAAAGTGAAATAGTCACTTCAGAGTAGAAAGTGAAGAATTATAATCATTACTTACAAAATTAACGATTGAGATTATACATAGATAATATACATACATACGTTGTTAAAATCTCAACAATCACAAACCAAAACCATTAAAATGTCCCCAGGCATATAAATCCCTCTAACCAAGCGATTCCTAATGTGTGATGTTGGCTAAAATATACTGTAATACTTTCTCAAACAAAAAATTACTATAATAGGAAGTGCCTCAGCATATCATTCCCGCTACCCAAGCGATTTTTTTAATGGGAGATATTGGCTACACTATACTATAGAATCTTTACAAACAAACAATGATTATAATGGGAGAGCTTACTGTTCCAATAGAAGGTTTCTCCTTGGTTGCCTCTGTAAGCAACAAACCACCTGCAGTTTTTTCCTCAGCTTCTGCAACCTGCAACAATTATTTAATCAATCAGGACCTACATCAATTATCACAGGCTTCTCAAATATGAAGAGACCAAAGGTAACTTTGAATAGAATATCCATATGAAAAATAAAGTTAACACAAATAAAGACATGGGCAGAACCTAAATACACCTTTGAGAGTTAGAAAATTTAGCCATTCTCCACCTACAATCCAACATTGAAATAAGCAAAGCTCTGAAGAGGAAGTACCTTTATGAGGACTCTATCATTCAATGGTTTAAGATCCTTGATGTCATCGGTTACAAGGATGCCAACAATGTCGTCATCCTTGACAATAAGATGCTTTGTACCATTGAATTCCACCTCAGTGCCAGCATACTTCGAATACACAACTTGTGCACCCGCCTGTACAAAAAAAAAACATCAAATAAGCGAAAATCAGAGAGAACATCCCCACCTTTCCCAGAAAAATTAAAGAAAGATCATTGAAGCTTTAATGACTTCCTAGTTCCTAACAAAGCAAAATTACCGTCACGCTAATTTCCACTTTGCTCTTCCCAACTGTCTTCCCTTCTCCAACAGCAACCACCTCACCCCCTTGAGGTTTAGTTTGAGCAGTTGTGGGAAGCAAAATACCACCTCCAGTCTTCTCTTCTGATTCCTTGATTTTTATCAATACTCTGTCACCCAGAGGCTTAATAGCAGTGAACTGCATGGTAAAACTAAGACTTAGGTACAAGTAACATTAAGCTATACAATATACAAAAGATCAGGGAGATAACATCAGGACTTCTAAATCAACAATCAAGGGATCTTCATGTAGCAGTTTTGTTAAATAATTCAATTACAAAGGTCATCCAGGAGAATAGATGCTAAATTAGATTATCATGGAACCTTATATACAAAAAACGGAGCAGGATGAAATGATATGGAATGAAGTGGAATATAAATGAAGCATAATAAACTTAGAAAGATGGAGTGGAGGAACAATAAAAACTTTTCCATCCTATTCTAACCAAATTGGAGAGAGGAAGAGAAAGTGAAGCATTGGATCAAATGCAATAAAACCTATTCCATTCTATCCAATTGTAAACAATCCAAAGAATAACACCTTCAATAACTACATTTCATTACACTACCCTCTATCCTTTTACATCCAACAATCCAAACATAGCGCACCCTGAATTCATCTCTTATTCACTTCTATAACGTATTCATTCAAAAGTAAGACTCTAAAGAACAGATAATTAAACTTAAAACGCCGAAATATACGGAAGTATAGCATGTTATTCAGTGAAAATGGAATCAAGCTGTGAGATCGAACAGTGGCATTGACATGTAAATTTGGGGGCTATCTCACATTGGAAGCAGCATTTTCAATTCATATTTTCTACAGGAATAAAAATTTGTTTGTGGCAGAAGGTCGAATACCTTGGGGGCAACAACAGTGGCTGCCTTGACAAGCAGACCCCGGAACGACCTTCGTGTGGGGTTGCCGATTCTGACATGTCCAACACAAGGAAACTGCAGCGCTGAAGGTCGAAGCCCTTCGAACGATGCTACGTTCCTCGAGGAAATTGATGATGCTGTGAGCTGAGTGGTGGCCATTGATTGGGATTTACACACTGCGCAACGAAATGAACACACAAGAGAGAAACAAGGATTGAGTGTTGGTGTTTTCTGAAGGTAAAGATGATAACTTTCGCAAGAGAAGGTTCTAATTACCTCCAAATACCAGGTAGAGAGATTGGAAGATGAAACAGCGAAGACAAAACCCTAAAACCTGAGATTGAGTGTTTTATGACTTTTATCTGATGACGGATCCTTCCAGAACTAACTAGTGATTGAACTTGTGAGTGACATAATTTGTTTATTTTATTTTTTAAAAAGAATTATAATTGATGTCAAGAAATTAATTCCTATAATTTTGAGAAAATATAATTTTATTTTGGAGTTTAATATTCATGCACAGTATGAATCTATTTACACATACATATAAGTAATTTCCTAAATTTGTAACATCATAATCTAATTTCGTAATTAATTATACAGGTTTTGAAATTAATTATCTGACATGGTAAAAATCTGAATTATTATTGGTTGTATCTGTAAAGTTTTTTATATTAACAAACGGTTTATAAGTATTAACTTCTTTATCTTATTTATATATATTACTAGATATGCATTGTACATGAACAAATGTATGTAGCACTAAGCGATTATATTTCTTTTTATTAATAAGCATTATCGATGGGATTGGTAGGCTAAAAAAAACTTAGTGCCAATTTTTTTTCTTTAATTGATAACATGTGAAATGAAATGTGAGGTTTTTCAATCAAATTTTAGTATTTTAAATTACTTCCTCCGTTCCAAATTATAAGACACCGTAGACATAAACTTGATGTCCCAAATTATAAGATCCCGTAGACATAAACTTGATGTCCCAAATTATAAGACCTCTTCTAGATTTCAGAAAAAAAATAATAAACTTTTCTTTTTTTATCCCTCGCATTCATTATATTTTCAATTTCAAAACTGTAATTATCACCTCTACTAATTAGCTTTAAATAATGGCATATATGGGAGTTATACAAAAAATAACAAAATCAAGATATTAATTAGTTTATTACATGTTTTCTTAATAAGCGTGACTGTCTAAATATGTCCTTATAATTTAGGACGGAAGGAGTACTATTTAGTAACAACTCTCCGAACACATTAACTTCATTTTAAGGGATAATTGATAATTCCCAACCAAGACATGGAACTTAGAGCATCTCCAATGGAGATTTTAAACTGAGATCTTAATCTCACAATTAGATATAGGTGACATGACTTGAGATCTTACTTTGGTGTCTTGGCTGATTCATCTTTCAAAGTGGGATTTTAAATTAAATAAAATTGTTTCTCTCTCATTCAATCATTAATATGTAAATTAATTATTATGAAATATTATGTATTTTATTTAAAATGTATTGTCATTTATTTTTCAATAATATATATTTTCTTTCATTTTCAATTAAATAATATCATGTTAAACTTTAATTATGTATTTCCTATCTAATTGATACTTAATTATATTATATCTTTTTTAATTATTAATTATTTTTGTATAGAATTATTAGTTTAATTTAATATTAGGTGAAAATAATTAATATAAATATATTGTGTATTGTGGGTCCAAGTAAAAGTAAAATAAGATTTCAACCACTAGAGCGAAATGTGCAGTGTAATCTTATGGGTGTCTTAAATCCTATGTGGCAGTATAAACCCACAAAAAGTATTTTAAACACTAAAATAATATCTCATTGGAACAGTGTTTTAAAACTCGGCCCGGTGATTGACTCGGTCGAGGTACTGGGTCAATGGGTCACTGGTCGGACCGAGGGATCACTGGTTGGACGGGTTGACTCAGTGTTTACTAAAAAATTCAATGCTATATGGATTCTATATATATATATATATATATATATATATATATATATATATATATATACACACACTAAAATAAGGTTTAATCTCACCTACCCGACCATGTCCTACCCATTAACACTTTACCCTAACTAATTATTTTTTATGTTATTTTTGTCAATTTAATATTTCCGATTTTTATAAAATTTTGCATTTCATATTTTTATTTTTGATATTTCATGTTTAATTCCACCTACTCCACCATATATATTTAGGTTGATTTTTTTTTTTAAATTATCTTTTGATATCTAAAAATAAAAGAATACTTATAAAAATAACTTTCATTGTACCTCTACCGTCTCTAGCCACCAAAATTGAAACAAACAAATATTGCCCCCACAGTAGCTGGATATAGACTAATGAAGAATTTTCAAAGTTTTGGATATATATATTTTAAATTGAATTGGTAGTTTTGGCTTTTATTTTAGTCATTTCTTAAATATGTATTGATTAAATATTTAAATTTGTAATCAATAAAATTTAAAGTATTAGATATTTCATCCATGTATCGTAATATGAATAATATTAATATTTTTTAAATTCATATTAAAAATAATATTATTCATTTTTTAATTTTTTAATCAGTTTAAAAATATAAATAATAAAAGACATGATTAGTTATTAATAATATTGTGTTGTAGTGGTAATAATGCTGATTTGTATTTCAAGGTCCTTGTTCAACTCCCTTTTGCACCACTTTTTAAAAAAAAAAATCACATTTTTATTAAATAATTACTGGGCTTGTCAAATTGGGCTTACAGCCATTATCAACATACTTAAGAAAAAAAAATCCGATTTCAGAAAAAAAATAAAAAAGAGGTGACTCGCCGGTTCAACCAAAACTGGCCGAGTCACCGGTTTTAGTCTTGAACCGGAAGGGCCGTATCGGTTCAGACCGGTTCGCTTGCAGAACCGATTCGATTAGTAACCCATACCAGCCATGACACCGGTTCCCGGTTGGACCGATCGGACCGTCCGGTCCGATTTTGAAAACAGTGCATTGGAACCTCGCGTCTGAGGTATGCGGCCACATTGGGCTATTCGAAGTAACTCGCTATTGAAAGCATTGAAATTAGCACGGGTCGACTCACTATTGCAGTATTTAGTGTGATTGATCGAATCAATCACTAAAGAGTTCTCCAAAAACTACCATTTTCAAAGACCCATTTTGCTTGAAGAATACTTTGTGATGCATAATTTGGCCTACCCAACCTTGCCTCCATCACAGATGAACTGCTATAGTAACAAACTTTAGTAGATAACCTCCACCATTGTTTTGCAAGGATAATCAAATTAAAACAATGAAACACATACGAAACCTCAAAACCTCTACTTCGCTTTGGCATTGCAAGCTTCTCCCACCTTATTTACTGAATTTGCTTAGCTGTGGCATCTCCACCCAAAAATATACCCATTAACCATCTGCTCAATGTGATTCGATAACAAGAAGTATCAAATGACATAAGACGAAATTGTCTTGATTACAGATTTAATCAACACCTCTTTTACTGCCAGGACAAAGGCTTCCTTCCACCCCTTGAATTTCTTCCATACACGAACCTTAGACAAAGTTAAAATTTGGGAATTAATCTTACCAGTAACAGTAATGGTAGACAAAATCTCCGCTGCTTTACACCCATTAGATATATAAGCTCGTGATGTCTAAGTAGTAGTCACACTTGAGCTACACAAGAGTTGAAATTTGTCATGAAATTCAATATATTTTTTATTCAATAATATTAATAAACATACAAATGGTGGCAGACACCCAGACACATGCAATTAGCGATGTGCATAATCCGTCACAAATTATAGGGTCTGTGATTAATGACAAGTTTTTACTGTCACAAACTGCATCTGTCTGATATAAACCCTGCAATTTATAACAGTTTTTTACCACGGCAAATTGTTGGAGGTGTTGGAATGTCTTCCACTATTCTTATATTTACCATTTAGCATTGAGTTTTTATTATAGGAACATTGTTAGGTACTGCAGCAGGAGGGAGCTATACAGCCAATCTATTCAAGAGTGTGAGTGGCATCTTACCTAACTAATATATAAGTTTTTAATTTCTTATGACATGCAGAGAATGTACATACATCATCATGCATATCAATATATCATCCTTGTAAATATTCACGTGGATTAAACGAGGATGGTGGTGGACCAACATTATCTCCTGGGACGATTCACAACGCGTAGAACTCATCATCAAATTCATCACTCACTGCACTTTTCCAAATCCTCTTGCCACAGACACGTCTTGCAAGTGAACGTTGACCCTTGCAGAGTCAAACTTAATTCTTCACTCGCTTCCTCACTCAGATATCAACTCTCGCTCATGCTATATATATCAGAAACCTCCACACTCAAATGCAGCCAAAACTGCCAACGACATAGATACATTCCTCAGAAGATCACAAAAAGAACACAATTTAAAGTGTGACTGTGTGTTGGAAACAAAAAAATGGTGAAGCCGAATAAACCTGCGAGAGAGGAGCAGCGTGATGATTCCTCGTACCGAGGAGTGCGGAAGAGGAAGTGGGGCAAATTCGTCTCGGAAATCAGGCTGCCCAACAGCCGCCAGAGGATATGGTTAGGCTCCTACGACACCGCGAAGAAGGCGGCGCGTGCCTTCGACGCCGCCACGTTCTGCTTACGTGGCGCTGACGGGTGGTTTAACTTCCCCGACGACCCGCCAGACATCGTCGGCGGGAGCTGCATGACCCCCTCTCAAGTTAGAGCCGCCGCCACCCGTTTCGCCAATTCAGAACCCCGAAAGGATGACTCGGGTCGGCCCGTTATTACATCCCCGGCGGAACTGGAGGAGACCGTTTCGTTGCCGATGGAGTCGCCGTCTCCTCCTCTCTCCGACGTGACAGATAGTGATGCCATATCAAACGGGTCGTTCCCGGATTTGTTTCCCGTATATGAGTCAGGTAATTACGACCCGGATTACTATGGTTTTCCGGATTTTTATGAATTTAGCGGGGATTTTTACGTGCCGCATTTTGATTACGTAGAAGAGAACATGGAGGGGTTGATATTTCAAGACTCATTCTTGTGGAATTTCCAGGAGTGAGTGAGAGTGAGGCACAATCACTATGAGGCATCAATAGAACATTATTAAAGCGGGTCAGGGTTGCGGATAGTTTTATCATATCCGAAACTTTGGCAAGAACCTAGATCCAAGTCGGGTTTAGGTGAGTCATTTTTAATTGGATCAATCTATGAACGGTGAAGAATAATTTGTTGCAAAGACTTACGCTCATACGTTGGCATTCTGCATAAGAGGACCTGAAAAGTTTAATTCCTAGCGCCCAAGCACTAGGAAGCCAACGCTCATGTGTTGGCATTCTGCCAAGAAGCCTGAGTGGAGTTTTATTTCCAGCGCCTAAGCGTTAGAATGCCAACGCTCAGGCGTTAGAACTTAGACAGATTTTCCTATAAATATAACACTTGATTTTCTTTGTAACCATCTTGTAATTTGTTGAGCTCTTTGTTGGATACATTATTTTTGGAGTTGTAAAAGGCCTCTTGAACCATTTTTCCAGGTTTTTATTCTTGCTTTTGATTATGTTTAATCTAGTCATGTTAGGCTAGTTTTCTTTTTAGTCTTTGGGTTTATGTGGATTTTACTCTGAATTATGTTTTAAGCTTTTGGTGCTTTTATGAATAAAGTTATCCTTTCATGTAGCTTTTCTCTTTGATTATCTTGCTTGAACGCACACAAGTACGGTAGTTTGGTAGGACTAACGGAACTGAGATTAGATTGGTCGATTTATCCACTACTTAGGTATAAGGGTGGGAATCAATTATGTTGGTCTGATTAAAGAACAAAACTTCTTCAATTGAATTGACTAGGTGCTAAGGTATTAGGCTTAGCATATGAGATTGAATGATTTGCTTGATTAAGGTATTAACAAGTAAAGGTTTAGGCTACATCACCATAGAATGATTTCCAAGTTCATATAGATATATGTTTGTAAAAAGCTTAATTCGGTTAGGTGAAGCTAATACCCAAGTGTTGTTTCCATAATAGTTTACAATCCATTTGTTTTCGCTTTTTATGCTATCACCTTTTGTGACAAACAATCTAAAATATATCTTTTGTTTTTCTTCTTTGAACCTTGAAGCTTGGCTTGAATTTGATAAACCACCTATTCTTGTGGATTCGATCTTAGTATTATTTTGACCATTTTGTACACTTGCAGAATTAGTATCAGTGGGATTAGAGACTCAATATTCTTATATGCTCAGTTGTCATTAAATATAAGTCCTATGTTCTTCCGTTGCTGTTATTGGCAACCCAATTCTATGTTCAAGTATATTTAGTTATTGCCTACATTATAGCACTTGAACTATGAGTGAGTTGTCGAAAGCTTGCAAGTGATCCCCTATTTTATTTAAAATGACAGGGATTTTAATTTCACTAACTTATTGATAATTCTATTAAATAAATATTTTCTTAAGAAAAATTATGGGTTCCCTCATCCTCAAAATCCTTTTAAGGATTTATTTCATATAAGAAGATTTTATGTTGAAAAATGTCAAAAGAGCACTTATAATCTCCTTAATTTTATATGCAGAGTATGTGATTACTTATAAAAATATAAATTCTCTAAAGACTCCTTGGTTGATAATCTCTATATATATTGGCTCCATTTTGTGATTTGTAACGACTTCTTTTGAAACTCTGCACTACTTTATTTCTCTCCAATTTATTTATTCTT
Source organism: Acmispon strigosus (assembly GCA_030819835.1). Lineage (NCBI taxonomy): Eukaryota > Viridiplantae > Streptophyta > Magnoliopsida > Fabales > Fabaceae > Acmispon > Acmispon strigosus. The sequence goes on from JAUAMA010000001.1 coordinate 89,638,044, forward strand.
GAAGATAGAAAGATTGTGAGTTTCGAACTCACATAAATACTTTACCACAGAGTCATGACTCCAAAATATTCTACCATTTAGAGTATTTTAATATTACTATGTTGGAATCTAATAGAAATCCTAATGTTACCATGATATATTGAACTAGCGCGAGTGTGCACACAATTGTTTTTCTCGAGACATTAATATATTGTACCATATATTCTCATGTGCACTTTTATGTAAGTATGGTATGCTTAGAGCTATTCTATAGTCATATATTCTCATGCGCGCTTAGATGATCATATGACATTCTCTTGGAGGCTTTGGTACTCAGTCTCATTTTGTTGAGCTGAGAGATGTAATCTTAGGGCTAATTTTATAACAACACATTCGGCATCCAATTTTGTTGTGCTTCGCCTAACCAACATTCCACATTCTCTATGGTCCAACATTCCACATTTTCAATGGTCAAATATATAAGTGACCTAAGTGTATAGTGTCATTACTTCTATCGAGTATGATTTCTCGCATTTCAAGGTACTTATAATCTTAGTTATACCAATGGTAACAAGTGCTTTCTCATTATTGACATTTTGTGTTTTATTAGTTCAAGATATCCTTTGTCTAAACAAGTTTCAATTATCCATGTTATTATTAAACTCTTTTCACATGGATTTATGGTAACTTATTTAGGAAATCTTGAATTAATTATATGTCAAACCCTATTAAGCATTTTATATTTAGCTCACATGTAATTGCTCTTATGGGGCTACTAATTGCACTTAAACCTATGTGGATTTTATATGTGGCTTTCGCGCTACACTTGCCCTTGTGATATATTTTCTCTCAAAACAATATAAATTTTATGCATTCAAAACACTTCTTTGCTAGAGATAGAAGAAATTCTAAATTTCAGATTCTAATGAGTACACTAATAATGATAATAGATCCACTAATCAAAGACTTTATTCTTGGAGCCTATCTAAACTATATAACTTATATGACGAAAGTCTTTTGATGTTTAAGATAAGTGGAAGTCTGAAACTACAACTTTATGAGATATGTTTGAAATCATGACACTTTTAACATCGTATCTCTTATAGCATTTTAAGATGATTGGGCTATTCTTTGAAATTTCATATTTCTCTTAAATTTTATCATGTTTTCCCACATCCATATTTTTTTTATGAAATATGAGCTCGTAACATATATGATACATATCCCTATCAGATATTATCTTTTATTTTTTAAAGCTTATATTTTTTACGCTTTGCCCATTATTGATATTTTATTTTATAACTCTTGTTTTCCTGTTAATTGATTAATACTATCCAAGTGGGAGAATGAAAGATTATTTTATAATATTATGTGGATTAGCATTTATCAATTAATTAAAAATATGTTTTTATAGTTATTAATATATCAATGGTAGAAATTAATAATTAATTATTTATTATAGCGTTTATTTAATTGATGAAATTACTATTAGGTTTTTCTGATGAGTAACTCATGATGGGTTGAGTTAATGATTTATGCCCAGTGAGAGGTCCATGCTCTCATATGATAAGTTATATACTTGTCTTTGCATTAGACAGTTAACCCAGACACTCTACACTCTCATCAATAAAGAGAGTAGTTACTTTCACACATTCTTTTATTCTTTCCTCGCTCTTCAAAATTGAGTCTCCTTCTTTCTCCTTATCAAAAAAGAATGTACACATACTATTTATTTACAACTCCCATTACTCATAAACATGTTATATTATGCAATAATGATATATAAACACCAGCACAGTAAAAACATAATTATGTACTACCCCTTGATTTAGTCCACCCTTGTAATTTTCCATCATTATCAGTATTCTTTTACTTGTTGCTCATCCCTTATTTTAAGAAGCTAGATTTAATGTTTGTTGTTGAATGAGGTATTGGTAGTTCTTTCATGATTGGAGAATTTCTTCCTACCCCAATCCCGCTCTTGTCATAAAAAACAGCGATGATAACACAATTAACCACTCACTATATAAATGTGTTGACTAGGGGGTATTACACATTTTGTGTTGCACCGTGCCACAACATGTAACGGTCAATGGAATATCAACACGTGTCATAGAGGGATCTGGTAATCTGCATCCTGGTAATAGCTAGCCATTTTAAAAAATACTGGAAATAAAATTAGTATATGACACTAAAGCCCCTGCAGTTAGTTACAAGAAAGTTAGTTTAGGCTCTGTTTTCGACCAACCACCAGAGCAGCAGTTGTAGTGTTCTGTCGTCATGGTCCGGCAAACGACCGCACAACCATCTCTATTGCAGCAGATCTCATCATCATCTCAGAGCAAACAAAATTACAAAGATCAGATCCCACCAATTTCCCATTTTTTTCCTATCTGACTTGAAATTTTATCAAAATGAGATCTCTATTTATTAGTAAATTGCAGTGAGATTTTGATATGGTATTCTCGAATAATAATGGATCAGATAGGAGAAATAAATAACGTTCATCCTCATTTTGATTCACTCACAAGAGATATTGATACAAGTATGATGATGCATAAATCCACCAGTGAAATCGTAACATTACCCAGAAAAGAGAAGGAACCGGATCCTCTCCAGCAAAGGTTTGGACCGTTTGATTTCTTCAAAGGCTAAGATCAATCAAGCCTTAAAAATTGGTCTGCTGGAGCTCTTGTACGTTAACATTGTTTTTAGGTTGTGTGCTGACCAAATAACGAAGCTAAAGTAAAAGAAAGGAATAATAACATGTGGGAGCTTCAGCAAACCATTTTTAAGGGTTTATTGATCTCAACCTTCAAATAAATCAGACGGCCCAAACTTTTGCGGGAGAGATGCTGTAGAGAGGTCGCGCGGGAGAAGATCCGCATCCATGGTGCGGAAGTGAGCAAAAGACACTTAATTTTTAAGTTCTTTTTTTGTTACAAGAGGAAAAGATAAAAGAAAAAAAAAATAGTTATTCAACGCGTGAAGATACATAGACGCATAGACAAAAGACGGAGGCTGCTTCTAGACCCGCTGAGGAGTTCCATCACGCGCCGCGTGCCTCGCCAGACAATCCTCAGTGTTATTTTCCTCTCTTGCGACATGGATAACGGAAACATTCCAATCCCAGCTGAGCATATCCCTCACCTTGGCGATCTCCTCCCTATCCCAAAAAGTGCTACCATCATTACGAGTCTGTAAAACCCGCACCACATCCTCACAGTCACACGCGCAGACGACCTCGCGAACACCCAGCTCCCAAGCATGGGCCAAACCCAACTCCACTGCCCAAACCTCTGCGAGGAACGCGTTCCCATGGAGAGAACTCGCCGACACTGCAGAGCGCCAACCACGAGCAGAATCAATTAACACAGAAGCCCCACCCATATTGTTACACATCCCGGGATCCAGCTACCATCCACCCATTTTCTCTTTTATTTCATTTTCACTTATTTTTCTCAATATTTCGTTCCACAATATCTATTATAATATTCATTTAACTCTCTCCTATTCATATTTCATTTGGATGTAAGTGTAATTGATATTATTAAAAAATATGGTGCGTGCTCTAATGCCTTAGTGCAAATGAGTATAATTTACAGGAGTGAGATGTACCAATTAAAGTAAAACACATTTGAATTACATGAAGTCATGAAAGTTTTAATGAACTTTATAATCACGGCAATATTTTTTATATTTATTAAACAAGCCTTCTATTATTTCCTTTTTTGAGTAAGTAGTTTATTTTACCGGAGGTTTGACTTTTTTCTTTTATTGTTCGTTGGTGTTCTTGTGTATGATAGTTGCATAGTGTATCAGGTTCCTTCTTCTTTTTGTCCCGTCATTTCACGAAGCGACCCAGAGACGTGCATCGTTGGCGGATTGACTATTCCTCGTCACTCTCCATCAATGTTTCACAGGTTACAACCATGAAGAACTGAAAAATTGAAAACCATCAACACAAAATTGAAATAGAGCATAAGAATCAACACAAAATTCGTACAAGATAAACCATCAACACAAAATTGAAAAATTGAATATTACCAGAAAAATTGTTGAGCAACCGCAATGATTAACCCTTCATGAAACAAATTATACACTTTGCTCCTTTCTGTGAACCCTAATTTGTTTTCGCAAATCATGAAATTAAACGGACTGCACCAATTGCCCTCTTCAACGAGTTTGCTCAAACAATTTCCACTTTACTCCATGCATGCGAACCATTTCCCTCTTTGTTGCCGATGTCGGTGCTTCCTCAACCAGTTGCAGAAATACCCTTCAGTTTCTTTTTTACGATGGAGAGAAACACGATACGGTTAAAACACCCACTTTTTACCTCACACAAGGGTTTATAAGAAAATAACATAACTTTGTCATATTTACATGGTAAACCCTTAGGGCATAGGTGTAATTACAATAAGAATGATACCTTAAACATGATATAAAAAATACTCAGTCATGTCATCATCCTATTGGCCCATGTAATTAATGTATGGTATCCAAAAAATAAATTACTCCTACACCAGAAAATTCACCAAAAAATATTCATTGTTATTTAAGTACAAGAAAAAGGAGAGATTAATTATTTAAGCCATATATATGAGTAGCGACAAATAGTAGTGGAGTGGGGCTACACCAGGTCGCTTTCATTCATAGGAAAACCAGGGTTGTACAATCTCCAATTCAGGGGGCTCTGTAAAGCAGTTTTTTTGTTTGTGAAAGATGTATTATGTCATTTTGAAAAGATTTAATTATTATAGATGATACATGTAAAGTAGTGAAGTATTCTAAGTACTCATAAAAAATGTGTTTAAATAAGGATTATTTATGTTTCTGATGTTGGTTCACTGGTTCTGTTATCAATCATTGTTCCTGCTCATTACTTAAACATACAATACCTCCTCATTTATCCAACAGTTAAGAATAAGATGATCGATATACGTTTATATAATAATAGTCTATTAATTATTACCAATTCAACCCACGAGGTTTACATTTATAATTTTTTTGCTAGAAACTAATTAGTTTATAAAATTGATTATGTAATTCATTTGTTTATTTTAAATAAAGGTGTCTTAATTAAAGAGGATGAGAAATTGTCTACCTCAAAAGTCGCAAACCACATGCATCAATTAAAATTTACCATATATATATATATATATATATATATATATATATTTACAATGAAACTGAATTTATTAGAAATAAAGTTTCTTGGAAACAACCCTCTTAAGTGGGATAATCAAATGAAAAGCTAGATTCAATCAGACCCATATTTAACCAAAATATTAGTGACTGAATTGACGTCCCTATAAATGTAAATTACACCTAAACAATCAACTTCCTTGCTAAGTATATCTAATATCTCTATATATATACATTTAAGAAAATTTACCACAATATTTACATATGGAGTTGTTTGTTTAGTTATAAACAAACTAAGTTCTTACAAAAATAAGAATGTAAATTCAAACATCGAAAAAGTTATCTATTACATCCATAATAGTTGATGAAAGTCTAAATCAAACATTAACCTTGTTTTTTTTTTGGGAAACATTAACCTTGTTTTGGATCACAAAGAATTGAGCTACTCCATTGCCTGCTGTATTTGTTTATACATCTAATTACGCATTTTGTGTACTTACTTTCATTTAATCTTGTTATTTTGGGAGAGAGGTGTGACTCACTTAGTTGAGCAAATGGTAATAGTAAGTGAAGGGTTAGGGTTCAAACTCTGGAGAATAAACATTTATAATTTATTAACAACTAACATTTGTCTATAAAAAATCTTACTTTCATTTAATAATGTTATCAATTTTTTATTAGCACTTATATTATGTTGATATCTCATTTTCACCTACACTCAAAGTAAGAAATAAGGAAAATAAAATAAAAATATGACAATGATGTGATGGAAAAAATGGAATTAAAAATTAAAATTAGAGAGTGTGAATATACTAACTTTCTTATGCTCTAAAATCATGTTAAGTAGGTAGGTTTCGCCCAACAATTATTTCTCCATACATATTGCTAAGTGGTCGAACCCTAAACTAAATATATTTTAAAAAGTTCAACTATCAAATAATTGTGCTAAACCTTGTTGGTTAATACCAACTTTTTTATTGGAGTCTCAAACTCTCAATCATTCATTGAAAATGACATTTTCAAAAAAGTGCATGGCCCACTCAAAAGTAACCCCTTCATATAATAATAATTACAACATCCACATCACCTCAAAGGATAATAGAATTATTTGTTAGGAGAGGGTTACCAAGTTAACACGATTTTAGAATCTCGAAGTAAATAGTCTTATGACTATCGATTATGAGGACGCATTGGGGGAAAAAACTGTAATAGAATCAATAAAATACCATATATTTAATCACTTACTATATAAATAAAATATTAACTATTGGACATATCTCCGACAATCATCACCAGCATAGCATACGGAAAATGAAACTTTCACACCCCTAATCAAAGTCCAACTTTAGATATATAGAGAGAAGAGAAAAATAAGTGATACGACATGGGATATGATATAAAATGTAAAAAGAGAAATGAAGAAAAATAGGCAAAAATAGATAAAAAAGAAGAAGAGTGTGAATGAATCATAACTCCCAACATAATTCCAAATGAAAGAGTGGGCTCGGTCTAACAACTCCATCAACCATTTTAGAACCTTAAGTTTTCTTTTCGCAAAAGCATCTCACAATCAATCAGTAGTCATCTAAGTAATTCTCTAAACGTTGAGATCATATGAATAAGTACCTTGTTGGTATTAGAACCCATGAGATAGCTTCTTATAAAAGACACTCTCATATCTCACCTTGATACAACAATAGTCTTAGCACAAACACCTATCTTCTCCCCCCTCAATTTTCTCCACAATTCTAAGTTCTTGTCATGTTGGGCAAGAGATCCCAGTTACTGATCCGAAAAGTTTCAGAATTACTGGTTTTCGGAGACGGTGGTGCCGCCGCGCTTCTGGACACCATGGAAAGCCCAAGAAGCCCGTTTGACCTGAACTCAAAGTCACCTAGAGGACTCAAAAGCTACGATTTTGGCGGTGTTGGTCTGGGAATTGTGGCGGCTCTCGACAAATCCCAGGATGAAATTCTTCTGCCTAAACCTGCAATCTCAAACCGTTCTGGGCCAATACCGGTTCGAACCGTGAAACACGAACATGGTTTTCCAAAGGGTGTGAATGAAATTGTTGCTGGAAGCCCAGAGGATTACACCTATGTGACTTACCATGAACCTAACAAGACCGTCACAAAGGTTTACTATGATGATGGCGGTGAAGGTGAAGGTAGAATTTTGAGACATGGGCATGATATTAAAAATACCAACAACAACAACAAAAAGGTTGGTGTTTTGAGAATACAAACTTCAGTTACAGCTGAACCATCATTTCCCACATCGGATTTTCTCAGTTCATGCCATTTATGCAGAAAGAAACTCCATGGAAAAGATATATACATGTACAGGTATATACTACTGCCAATCCAAAAAAAAATCATTTATTTGCAGAAAATTTGATAACTTTATTTGAATTTGGATTGTGGGTCTTGGCTTATGAGTCAGTTTGTTTTGTTCTGTAGAGGAGAGAAAGCATTCTGCAGCACAGAGTGTCGTTCAAAGCAGATAATGATGGACGAACGCAAAGAGCAGTGTAGATCAGAAGCTTCAAGGTCTGTGGAGTTGTCAAGTTCCCAAAATTCAAGGCATAAAATGTTTTCAACTGGGATAGTGGCCCTTTAGCGTTTGGTATCTGTTTCTAAAGATTGATACTTGGATGTATATCATAATATAAAGCTACTCTGCTACACCTTGGTCATAGCCAAAAGGAATTTTTTTATATAAGTTATAGAGATTTAGATGTAGTGAAAGACTAGAGTTGTTTTGTTTTTGTTCCCTTTTTGATAAATTTTGAGATCTCAATAACAGATTTATAGTTTGGTCTGTTCCCGAGTTTTGTCTAAATCAAGAACTAGCTCAAATGTTTATTCAATCAGAATTAAAATTTTCTGTTTCCTTTCTATCCCCATGGTTTGTGTTATGAATCTGATTGAGGGAGTTTGTGATTTCACCATTCGTTTCCTCTCTTTTTTAATTATCAAATATTAAAACCAAACTAAGAGTTGAGATTTTGAGATTTCTTTCAATGAAATGAAAATTGCTAGTTACCTATCTTGGTACTTATTGTTGCACACAACAAGAAGCTGTCGCATTGGGGGACTGGAGAATGGACCACATTGAAATTCATCATAGTGAAGTGAACTAGTAAAGTGAATTATAATCATCAACTAGGGTCTTATCATTCATATGAATATGCCGGCCCCACTACCACATTGCATGTCTCCTTCCATCTTTTCCCTTAAACTCAACATCATTGTTGTTTCTTGCAATTTTATTATTGCTAAAGCTTTTTATTTCCATTTGATTTGTAACATTTTTACTTACTATTAGATCATCATGTCATAGTAGTCCTTTTTGAACCCTACGGTTGCTATGACAACTCAAACAGATAAGTTTCATACATCTTGCTTAACCATATCTTTTCAACCAGCAAAGTCTAATGGGGTTTTTTCTCTTCAGAATTTAAGGAATAAAGCTTCATAGTGACAGACATATCCATGGTTCCATCAAGTACTCTTCATATTGTTTATTTAACTTTTTCTCAAGCTGCAACATGCATGCTACCAGTACCAAAGGAATCAAACTCACATTGGACTCCTTTCAAGCGAGTTCAACTTTCCTCTTCTCCCTGAAAAGGAAGATGCCTCCAAAGCTCCTCTTCATGTGCTTAATTGCCCAGAGCGCTTGATCATGTGGGCGCTTTCCATGGCATTGCCAATTCTTTAATCACTTTTGAGGGAGTAGAGGTTTGGGGAAGGTGGGCGAAGGCGGAGGCGGAGGGGAAGGGGTTGTGGAGGTAGGGCTTTGGGAAGGATGGCGGCGGAGAGGGGGACGTGGGTACTGGATGGTGGTTGAGTGGGAGCTGGGTGGTGGTTGTGGAGGTTGTGTGAGAGGAGGAAGAGAAAGAGGAGAATCGGGAGGAGGACCAAAAGTAATTAAATATAATTTAAAAGTACTAAAAGTAATGTTAAAAATCCACCTAACTAATCTGTGAGCACTATGCAACGCTCATCATTATTTGAATTAAAAAAACTTGTGTCTAAGACTAAAAGTTATATAAAAATGGGTTAAATGGTATGGTAGGTCCCTGTGTTTGTACCCAAGTCTGCGATAAGTTCCTCGCCGGATTTTTTTTTTAAATAAGTCCCTTAATTTGCACCAAGTTTGGGTTTAGTCATCGCCGGAGACCGGAGCTCCGACAAGTGCTTACGTGGACTGCTGACTGTATTAATAGCGCTGACGTGGATTTTTTTAATTATTTTTGAAATTCCAAATAATTAAATTCATTTTAAATTTAAAACCCCTAAATTATTCTAAATCTTAAATTAACCCACTAAATCCCTAAACCCCCAATCCCCTCAAACCTAAATTAAAAACTCAATCTAAAATTACAATTCGTTCCTCACGTTTCCTGTGTTCTTCTTCTTCATTGTTGCCTAGGTTCTTCTTCTCAATAATAGAAGCGCGGCATATTGATCTTTACACCAGGGGCATTTCAGACTTTACTCGTCCCCTCTCCCATTCTCTCCTCATTTGCTTTCACCCTGTCATTCCCAGACGAGGTACTTCCACATTGTAGCAGCAACACCTGGTCCCGGAGGAAGTAGAGGAAGGACCAGGCGACGAGCGCGGCCAGGAAGACGATGATGGAGATCGGGTGCCACAGGAGGCTGATGAACAAGACGAAGAGGACGATCGTGGCGTAGTTCACGCGGAAATGGTCGAGGTTGCGCTTCACGCGCAGGGTGGCTTCGCCGAGGGAGATGGGGCGCGTGAATGAGTAGAGCGCGAAGACCTCCTCCCATGGCCGGCGCGTGGGGAAGACGGGCTTCGCGGCGGTGGCGGCGCGAGAGACGAAGTACGGGCCGGTGGAGGTTGAGGGTGAAGGGAGGGAGCTGTATTGAAGTTGTGACGCTGAAGATGAAGAAGAAGACATCACAACATCACAGAGTGAGACTAGAAAGTTCTGATTTGAAATTTCAGATGAAACCCCAATTAAAGATTCCGTTAAAGGTTGAAACTTTGAGCTGAAACAAATTGAATAGTTGAATCGACATTAGCAATATCAACACGAGCTCTTGAATCATTTGTTGAATTTATTTGTGAGTCTAAAGCTAGCACAGATCTGGGTTTCTATTATTTCTCTGTCTCTCCTTCATGTTAGATTGTAATTTTATAGAGAAGAAGAACGTAGGCAACAATGAAGAAGAAGAACACAGAAACGTGAGGAACGAATTGTAATTTTAGATTGGGTTTTTAATTTAGGTTTGAGGAGATTGGGAGTTTAAGGATTTAGTGGGTTAATTTAAGATTTAGAATAGTTTAGGGGTTTTAAATTTAAAATGAATTTAATTATTTAGAATTTCAAAAATAATTAAAAAAATCCACGTCAGCGCTATTAATACAGTCAGCAGTCCACGTAAGCACTTGCCGGAGCTCCTGTCTCCGGCAAGGACTAAACACAAACTTGGTACAAACTAAGGGACTTATTTCAATTTTTTTTTCGGCGAGGGACCTATCGCAAACTTGGGTATAAACACAGGGACCTACCATACCATTAACCCTATAAAAATTATAGGGACCTATTTGGATTTAGCCTATATGTCAATAACTTGGAACATATTTAACCCCTAAAATAATAAATGAGAAAAAACAAAAATTTTCAAAATATAAAAATTAAATTTTAACAAATTTTTAGGTGTAAAGGAAATAACACAACAAAGCAAAAGAAACATATAACTAACACGCCTATCTGAAAGTAACAACTAAAGAAGCAGGATCCTCCCAAAACAAATGAACTTGATGTTGAGCTTGCGTAAAATTAGCAATCCTGTTTGTGACGACATTGCAATTTCTAGGAATATGATTAAGTGAAACCTCTCAATCCAAATGCAAGTTGTAGGACGACAACTACCTCAACGTTATAAACAGGAAGCAAGCCACTACCTCCCCTATTAAGGATATCGACAACAACCAAACATTCTGACTCACAAACGATCCTTCGAAGATCCCTCTGCCAACAAAATTAAAGGCCCTGCTTAATAGCCACCACCTCAGTAAGGAAACCATCCCCTCAACCCAGCTTGGAGGCAAAACCAAAGCACCAATCACCATTACTGTGCCTCACCACACCACGCGTAGTAGTCGCGCCCAAAGAGAATGAGCAACTCCCATCTGCGTTGAGCTTGAAACAAAGGGGAGAAGGCGGAGACCGACTGAAACTCGCACCCGTATGCAAAAAACGTTGCTGAGTCACGACTAGAAGATCCAGATCCTGAATCGCAAAAGAAATAGTACACCTAACAAAGGGGAGAGGCCAAGCTGAGTCATAAAAAACTGCACTATTCCTCCAACGCCAGATCCACCAGACATAAGTGAGAAAATCGGCGCTTCTGACATGCCTAACCATGAAATGCCACCAATCCAGCATATTTGAATGAAAGAAATCACCCTTGAGAGGGAGAGATGACCTAAGCCAGATTTGCTTCACAAGAGGGCAGTCCCTCAAGCAGCAGAGCACACCATTTCCGAACGATCAACAGCGCCCGCACTGAGGTGACACAACAAGAGTGCAACGATGCCTGTGTTGTTTGATTTAGCATTAATAGAAACAATATTTTTGCTCATAGAAATTATAATTATGTTTAACTTAAAAGGCTATATATTATTATTAACTTAATGAAATTAATTTTATTATCATTCATATATTACCATTAATTTAATTTAATTAATTTAATGAATTAATTCATATTAATACTCCCTCCGTTCCAAATTATAAGAACATATTTAGACAATCACGCTTATTAAGAAAAGATGTAATAATCTAATTAATATATTGGTTTTATTAATTTTTATATAAATCTTCCATATATGCCCCTATTTAAAGCTAACTGGTGTATTAATTGCATTTCACTCCAATACCCAACATATAATGAATGTAAGAGGTAAATTAGGAAAAACTTATTTGTTTTTTTTCCTAAATCTAGAAGGGGTCTTATATTGTGGAACATCAAGTATGTCTATATAGGATCTTATAATTTGGAACGGAGGGAGTATGTAGCTAAAAAAAAATTATGCAAACATGTGTATATTGGTCATAATATTCATACAACCATACCTAGTTTGTTCAATACACTCAAAAGAAATTATAATAAATTTTTTCCAAACAAAATTCTAAAAAAGATGTCACTTTTTCTCATATATGCATCCAACTATAAATCATGTCACATTTAACTTACGTTTACAAATACTCAATTATGTCATAATTAATTCTGCAAACGTTAATCCATATACACACTAAGATGAGTCTTAAATAAGTAACTAAATTAATTCTTGAAAGCAAATGATAGGAAATTGTCTCAATTTAATCAATAATCTTAAGTTTGGGCTCTACATAATATATAGGAGCATATTACCATTAAGTGCATGCTTTGAAATCATTCTTTCATTCGCGAAGCCCTCTCAATTTCTCTGAAACCCTACAATCCTTCATTCCCTCTCAAACCTCAAAATCCCTAAGTCCCATTCTCAATCAATCATGGATTGAAGGCCCCATTCTCACTCAGCCGTGGATTGAAGGCCTCGTTCTCACTGAGTCATAGTTGGAGGTAACCACCTCGTTCTCTTCTTGTGAATTTTTTTCTTCTCCATTGAGATTTGGATCGAAGGTAACCACTGATTTGTGTCTTGTTCCAGAATTAGGGATCATAGATCATATTTTAGTCGATTATCGAAGGTAACCACTGATTTTCCTTTGAGTTCAGGAAAAAAGGATTATAGATAGTGTTTTGGTTGCTGATCGGGCTTATCCACTTTTATTAAAACTTATTTTTTTCCTTATAGAGCACAAGGATTCGTGACATCACACCCGTTGATTGAATTCGGAGTTTGTTCGATTCACAATTTGTTGGATTCACTTCTCCATTTCTGGTGCGCTTCTATATCTCTCTCCCTCTCCTTATTATGTTAGGATGTTTGGTATTTTATGTTATATGGCATGGTGCATTGTGGCTTGGTTTATTTTGTAGATCAGAACGGGTTACTTTGATTTTTCTTTGTGTTCTTGCCCACTTAAAATTGACCCTTTATATGATATTAGATAAAAGCCTAAAACTATCACAACATTTTCATCAGCTCAAAGCTGTAATAGAATCAATAAAATACCATATGTTTAATCACTCGATGAATAAGTCAAATATTAATGGTTGGACATATCTCCAGCAATCATCACCCGAATAATTCCAATTGAAACAGTGAGCTTACTCCAATAACTCCATCAATTATATTAGAACCCCTTATATGACTTCCTATTTTGGTCTTATAAAAGACACTCCCATATATATTTGCCTCAATTTTTCTTCACAAGTCTAAGTTCTTGTCATGTTGGGAAAGAGATCCCAGTTACTGATTTTTGGTTCTTGTCATGGAAAGCCCAAGAAGCCCGTTTGACCTGAACTCAAAGATGCTGTCACCAAGAGGACTCAAAAGCTACGATTTTGGCGGCAGTGTTGGTCTGGGAATTGTGGCGGCTCTTGCCAATTCCCAGCACGAGGTTCTGCCCAATCCTGCTGTTTGCACATCAATCTTGAACCGTTCTGGACCAATACCGGTTCGAACCGTGAAACATGGACATGGTTTTCCAAAGGGTGTGAGTGAAATTGTTGCTGGAAGCCCAGAGGATTACACCTATGTGACTTACCATGAACCTAACAAGACCGTCACAAAGGTTTACTATGATGATGGCAGTGAAGGTAGAATTTTGAGACATGGGTATGATATTAAAAACACCACCACCACCACCACCACCAACAACAACAACAAGGTTGGTGTTTTCAGAAAAACCCCACCACCGCAAACTTCATTGAAAGCTGAACCATCATTTCCCACCTCGGATTTTCTCAGTTCATGTCATTTATGCAGAAAGAAACTCCATGGAAAAGACATATACATTTACAGCAGGTACTATTGGCCAATGCAAAAAATCCATTTTTTTACTGAAAATTTGATAACTTCATTTGAATTTGGATTGTGGGATTTGGACTGATGAGTTAATTTGTTTTGGTGTGCAGAGGAGAGAAGGCATTTTGCCGCATAGAGTGTCGTTCAAGTCATATGATGATGGAGGAGCTCAAAGAGAAGTTTAGATCAGAAGCTTCAAGGTCTGTGGAGTTGCCAAGTTCTCAAAACTCAAGGGACCAAATATTTTCAGCTGAGATTGTGGCCCTTTAGCCAAAAGGAAATTTTTGATAAAAATTATAGAGATTTTGATGTAGTGAAGACTACAAAGGTTTTTTGTTTTTCCTTTTTGAACCTTGCTGACTGTTACAGAGAATTATGAACTTGATCTCAATTGCAGAGATTTGTTTACTCTGTTCCCGAATGTTCAAATGTTAAAAGTTAAAACAATCAGATTGTTCCTGAATTCAAATTTTCTGTTTCCTTTCTATCCCCTTGGTTTGTTGCTTTTGCTTCTTTTCCTTTCCCCATTATTTTTTACGAGGTAATTTGAAGAGAAACAAATGATGAAATGGTGGGTGTTTAATTGAGAGGATAAAATAGTGCAAGAGAAAGAAAAAAAGTGTGGATCCCACATCTTTTATTTCTCTTCAAAAAGAGAGAAAAAACTCAATTTCTTTTTTTTTCATAGACTTGATCAGATTCTATAGTCTATACTCATCATACCCATTATTAATTTTGAAGTGATTTTTGTTGTTCCAAAAGGAAAGTACTACTACGCGTAACACAACTAGTAGATAATTTGACTCTTTAAACATTCAGTCCCGCGTTCGAAGCATTTATTAGAACAAACCTACCGACTTAACATGATTTCAATTTCTCGGGAGATTAGTCTCATAAATTGCAGCTACAAGCTACCTTGTGGGAAAAAAAGAGAGGAAAATACTACTTTCCTCTTTTCCCATTTTTTATCCAACAAAATAAGTGGAGAAGGAATTCAACCTTGGTTTCATTTTGGTTTAATAACACTTTTGGTCCCCCACTTATCACGATTTGACACATTTGGTCCCTAACAAAAAAATTAGCCTAAATGGTCCCTCACTTTGACAAACGACAGCAGTTTTAGTTCCTCGTCACTATTCCGTCTAATATTTAACGGTTTTCTAAAAAGAAGTTAATAAAAAATAAAATATCTTTCATCTCTTTCATGCTTCCTCATCTTCATCTCTTTCTCCAAAACTTTATGTTGTTTGAAAGATTACCAAAACCCCAATCCTCTTCCTCTCCTTGCGCCGTCATTACACTCTCTTCACCATCCCACTCGACCTTCACCCAAACCACCTTCACTCCCTACTAGCGCTGCCACCACTTTCTCTTCCTCATCGCCACCGAGCCTTCATAGATTTGAACCAAAAAATGAAAGCCCATTTTGATCTGAACTAGAACACAAAGCTTTTCCCATGTAGATCTGAACCAAAAACTCCAACCCCAACTTCCTCATCCCCGCAGTGGGTTGAGAGAGGTATCAGCTCATGAAGAGAGGGAAAAGGATTGAAGAATTCGAGAGGAAGAGAAAAGGATGACGACCGGGAGAGACGAGATGTCAACAACGAGAGGAGAACAACGACGACCAAGCACATGGTGACCTTCGACGAAGACTGGAGCGGCAGAGGCGTGGTGTAGCAGGGCGGCGCTCCAGGTGGGGGTTGTTCAAGAAGGTCCAGGTGTGGTTTGTTTTCATCTTCTCTTCTGGTTGATTACCTAGGTTCAAATCTATGAGTTTTGTTCTTGTTATCTTGTTGCTCCTTCTCCCTCGTTGTGTGCTTCTAAATTTGGGATTCAATTTGGTGGTGTTGAAGATGATGGATGAAGATGTTCAGAGAGTGAGCTTGTGGATCCAAGTGAACTAGTCCTAGTACAGTACAAAATTGAATCTGGGATGGGGGTTCTCTCTTGGTTGTAGGGCTTGTGGGCTGCGAATCCTGGCTTGATGGAGAAAGAAGATGATGATGGCAGATGCTGTTAAAGGAAAGAGAAGCTGTGGGATTTTAATTTAATATAAAATGATGAATTTTCTGAATTTTTCTGGGTTTAGTTTTGAAGATGAAGAGGAAGAAGATCAAGAACATTCATACTAATCTTATTGTTTTTATATTATTATTATTTTTCCAAAAACTGTTAAATATTGGATAGAAAACTCAAAAAACGTTAGTTTTTTAACGGAACAGTGATGATGGACTAAAGCTACTGTCATTTGTCAAAGTGAGGGACTATTTAGGCTATTTTTTTTGTAGGGACCAAAAGTGTCAAATCGTGATAAACGAGGGACCCAAAGTGTTATTAAGCCTTTCATTTTCTTTCATATCTAATACTTCTTAGTGTTGAGTTACTTAAAGTGTGTTTCGTTTCAGGTTTGGAGAAGACAAACGTGGATCCAGCAATAAAAAAACAACCATTTCTTCATTTTGAAAACGTAGATCTGGCTCAAACGTGAATCTTGGATGAGTTTTCCAAACATGCACTAAACTGGTCATAAAAGAGTTATCATCCTGGCCATTGATTCCTGCTTCTAATCTAACCGTTGTTTTCATTCCTTTTGAAACCTCCCTTCTTTGCCCTCATCTCATCAATCAAATCGCGCCTATTTTTCTTTTCTCCTTTGCGTGTCGTCCTGTTTTTCCTTCTCCCTTGCGGTTCTGTCAGTGCTTGTGCGCGCTTCAATTTGGGATCTCGCTGGATTTTTCCATCACCCTATCTCCAACCTTTGGCTTTGCTGGTGATGACGGAATCAACAAACACCCGCCTGTGCTCGATTTCGGTTAATTCCATCTCCTCCCTTCCAAACCCTTGCTTCAAAGTTTTATTTTTTACTTCCTCTGTTGTCCATCTCTTTCTCATAAGGCTTACCATTTGACAGGAAAACCAAAATCAAGCTGTTGTTCTTCTACCTCGCTCCTCTACAACGCATCAAGGTTTGATTTTTATTGTTTTTCTGCTATTCCATTCCTCTTTTGTTCTTCTTCTCTGATTTTCTTCTTCCTAATTTATTCATATGTTCATTTTTCTTTTGCTTTACTATATTTTTGTTGAGTCTTTTGGTAGCATTTTTCCCTTTCTCAGCACATTTTTGTTTTGAATTGTAGTTTGGTTGGACATTTTTCCCTTTCTCAGCACATCTTTTTCTT
Organism: Acmispon strigosus; assembly: GCA_030819835.1. NCBI lineage: Eukaryota > Viridiplantae > Streptophyta > Magnoliopsida > Fabales > Fabaceae > Acmispon > Acmispon strigosus. The sequence continues at coordinate 89,655,308 of JAUAMA010000001.1, forward strand.
CCTTAATCATGTATCTGTGAATTTGAGCTTATGGGCGTTTTTCTATCTTTTCCTTCTTCTTTCTGAAATGAAGCTTGATAGGTAAAGTTATCATGCAACCTTTGTAGTTGTATCTGTTTGGCCCAAAGAATGCAGGTTCATTCATTACAGGTGAAATTTTTTGACAAAAATTTTCATATGGTCAATTTTATAATTAGTTAATGTTTTTATCCCCTAAAAGATGTTATCATTTTAATTGTATGCAGAATAGAAAGTGGACAAACAATCTTTTGGAGGTTGTGGTGGAATGGTTGGAAGAACGAAAGGTGTTGTAGCAATCTACACTAACCACAAAGGCATACAAATGGTATTCATCTCCCACACATCAATCCACCATCATTTTAACTTATGGTGTTGAAGATTTTATAAAGCTCACATCAATCCACTATCATTTAGGTATATCTACTTTAGCTCTACCTAAATTTTCTTGCAAATTTTATAAAGCTCTAACCACTAATCCACTCTTAATTATTTTTTCTTCTTTCTAAATGGTAAACATACATTTATATGACAACAAATTAAATGATATGCATTCTGTTTAAATATCTCACATTGGTAGCAGGGGAGGTATAACAACGAAAGTGAGTTTAGTTGTTAGCTTTTAAAAATCAGGCTTTGTAAAGCTTGTGCTATTGCTTTATTTTGGGTTCTTAGGTCTCTCTTTTCACATTTACACTTGGAAGTCATATTTGCCAATAGGTTTCTAACATAGGCTTTTTTTTTAGCTGCCGACTTGCAAATTTTTTTGTTTCATCATGGACATTCAGAATTAGATTGGCGAACTGTTGCACTAACACATAGCTCATTTTATGGAGTGATTACTCAAAGTGATATCAAAATTCTTCAATATAAAGACATGCAGAATTTGCGGAGTGATCAGGGAAGTGATGAGAAAGATGGTTTATTTTATAATTCTTATAGCTTTCATGCATTATGTTCAATTTTTTGGATACATACATACCTACTCGGTTTGGATGCAGGTTCAAATTGCAGCATGTTTTTGAGTTGTATGGTCATGAAAAAAATGGCCAAATGGGCCTTGCTCCCCTGTCTTTGCTGCAGGATTCTCAGGGATATTTTGGCGCGATTTCTTGCGGGATTTTTGCAGCTTGTGTGAGGGCCTGACCATGGATTTCTTTCTCATTTTTGCTCTATCTACTCTCAATCAAGCTCATTTAAATGGCTTTGTGCAGGACTCTATAGGGAGAGGCTGGAAGGTGATAGGGTGTATCTCTGGAGAATGGGAGCACGACTTTGTTGGGATTATGAACAAGGGAAGATGCATTACAGTGTGATAGCACGGGAATGACGATGACAGAGAAGGTGAGACATTGTCTATCCCTTCTTTGTAAGTAGTGTACATGTGATGGTTTAGATGTTTCTTATCATGGATTCTTAAGGGACTTCCACTTCTTGTAACACACTTGACAACTTAATTGTTATTTATAGGCCTGCTTACACTAGATGGTTTTATCTCAGTGAAGTGGAGATAAAAGGATTCTTATTTTGCCAAATATGTTTTTTTTGGTATGCTCATGTTCCATCCTCTTCTCTCTGAGACACCTAATTAATCACTGTTGAGTGTTGAGACTCTCTAATAACTGAGTCCAAAGTCACTATATATGTCGTGTTGGTGCATATATATTGCATCTAGACTAACCAGTCACCTCCATCGTTTTGTTCTCAATATTTCCCTTTAATCTTTTGCGTGATTAAGTAACGTAACTATGAAGAAAGAATCTTATATCTGTGCAATTTTGCAGGGGTGCTCACCCATTAAAATCTCGTTACACCCTAAACCCTCACATATATATGAGATAAACATAAATACCCAAAACATAAATACCCAACACAGCTAATAAATCAAGCAGTTCTTTCAATTCCCACAAGTGAGATCAATATAGCAGGAGCCCTACAACACTGGCAACCACAATATGACATGATAACAACAGTCACAGTGAGATCAATATCAGACCATGCTGACATGGTTTAACAAGATTATTATTTTAAAAAAAGGGTAACTCAGATTGTTGTGTGTTGGCATGGCATTAAAAAAATCTCAGTAGCCACGTGAGGAGGTAACAGATGAGCGAGTCACGAGAGAGAGCTTCCACTCCAAATTACTCTGCAAAACACTTAACATATTCAATGATTGAAATTGGGCCCATGGCAACCTCGCTTAAAAAAGTACCCGAATGGAGCCACTTATCGAACTAGAACTGCACAATATGTCCATCACCAATATGCCAACTAAGGTGTTGGTTGAGCTCATCCAAGTATTTCTTATGGCCCGCCAAACATGGGATTCAAATTGCCGTTTTTGAACCTTGGGAATATGATTTTTCCACAAGCATACTTGCCTCTAACAACTCGAGCCCAAACAGCCAAGCTTCATGACCAAGAAACAATTAAAGTCATGCATACCAAACTTCCATCTTGCTTAGAACAATAAACCTTAGCCCAACCAATAGGATGTGATCTTCTTTGCAAGAGTCACTCTTCCCGCAAAATGCAGCACATGGGAACGCCAATTAGAGAGACATGTTATATCTTACAAATATTAATTTTCTGAATCGCAAGAAAAGTGTATTTAAAAGATCAATTAAAACAAAATAAGTTATTTTTACATTTATTTTTTGAAGGAAAGTTATTCTTACATTTTGGGTTCGTAACATCTATCGTTTCTCTAATTTAGAGTTAAAAGTAAAAATATTGTGTTAATTTAATATAAAAATTCATAATTTCTTTCTTAAGAAGCAAAAAATGTAAAAACTCATAATACTTGTTACAATTTTATAAGAGGAAAGTACGACATGGTTTCATAAAATTATTATTTAAGAAAAAAGGTAACTCCAATTATTGTGTGTTGGTGAATAAGTAAATATGAATAGTAATTTTGTGAAATGCCAAATCAACTTGAACTGTAAATCGCCTAAATGTATTTCTCATGACAAAAAAAATTGTATTTCTCATGTGTTTATAATGTCATGCTAACTTTATATAACTATGGACACTAATACCATTTTTCAAATTAGATGCAGGGCAAAAGAGAAATATATTTGTAACATGTGTGTGCTTGTTTTGCCAGGTCAATATATGTCATCTTTGGTTCTGTATCTTTCCACCAAACCTTACAAACGTGTTGAATGGGTCAAGGGTTTGAATATATATGTTTTAGGGATAAAATAATGAAAAGGATGATAGAGGTGGTGGAGGAAAGAAAAAGCAGGCTACCACCTAATAAAGAATATATTTTATCATGAGCACACGTTATAAAGATGTTTTGAGAGAATTTGGTTTTAGAAAAAACATGAAGTATTGCGAAAACAAATTATCAAAGATAGATTATCTACAAATTAGGTAAGATATGATATGATATGCATATGTAGATATAACATCCCACTCCTAAAATAATTGGTAATTATTTTCATAATTGCTCTCCACTTACATTCACATGGTTTGAGGAAAAGTGGAAAACAAGTGAACAATTAATACAGAACCACAATAGATGCGAGTTGCCCACAATCACATGGTCTATTAAAAGAAACAATGACTGCTTTAGTAAATAAATAAAAAGGAAAAAAATAAAACTCAGTAAACTTATAAACGTATCTTTAAGTTTAACCCTTTGCATGTACCTAAAAAAAAAAGTTTAACCCTTTGCACTCTTGTTAAAATTGCGTATATCAAAAGTGAATAGTACTACAATATTGATTATAGACCATGAAGGCAATTTAGATTCTAGTTGCTTATATTACCAGATTGATTTGTTTCTTCAAACTGTTCTCCTCCTTGATATAAATCTCAAAGTAGTAATTAATACAAAAAAAGAAGGCTTCGTTTATTTCATTACAAACTTCATTTCCTTAAACTGTTTTCCCCGTTTGTTACTGATCTTACAATTATTAGTTTATTTCATTACAAACTTCATTTCTTTAAACTGTTTTCTCTGTTTGTTACTAATCTTACATTTATTAATTGACAATCCCTGTGAATGGTAGATAAAATCGAACTCACTTTGATTAAGAAAGGGATCAAAAACCAAAAAACTAACTAACCATGTGTCAAAAATAGCTAAAAGGTAAGGAAAAAATAAGTTTGATGATAACAATGAATATATAGAATCATATATAAGAGTAACAAGCTATTAATCAATAGTTAGACCTATGGAAGGCCCATCAGAGCCGAAATTAATATGACAAACATAGGGCTAACAGGATGCCCATAAAATATCTTTAACCACCAGCATTGAACAAGAGTAATAATGCTTATCTAGTTAGGAAAAAATAACCAGAAACTTTGTCACTAGTTCTGGCAAAAAAGAAAAATCTAACTAGCAAGCATTCTTCTTTTTCAGAACAAAAATGCTCAAAATGACATAGAACTGTGGCTGCCCTTAGATTTGAGGTCATTTGGTACCAAAACCAAGCCATGACATGGATTCAGCTGGCTCATTAGCATGCCCCATCAGATTTGTCACTTGATATGGCGCTTTGGCAGCAATTCTGTAAACATAGCACAATGAAATAACATAAGTATAAACCCAGCAAAAACAACTTAATCAAACTGCAAAAACACCAAGCAATATTTCATCTTCAGAATTTTTATTCATCTTCGTGGGTGGCCTACCTATCCTTTCTCTTCTCCAGGAACCGATGAAGTGAAGCTTTCCTAGCAATTGGCAGATCTGTACAGAAAGGAAATTCATGATCAGCATCCATTATACAAAAAACAATCCTTTCAGTCATCTCAAATATTAGGTTCTTAAGAAACTTACCACAAACAATAGGTCTTGATGACACCTGAGCGTGTTCATGAATAGAGTTGTTGCCAGTACTAGGGATGACATTCACACTGGGAATAACTGGAGCACTTGAATCAGCGGATGTTCTGATCAGGCTAGGAGGAAACGAAGGCTGGTTCTCCGGGTGAGCGTGAACAACAGAGTTGTTCTGGCTTTGGGAGGTGCCTTTGGTGACGAAGGACATGATTTCACTCGCTTTATCGGCCGGGAAGTCATCGAATACAATAACTTGGCCAGCATAGAAGATTGTCATCTGTGAAGGTTTAGCCCCCTTGCTCACAGACTTAATTGCACTGCAGATCATGAATAGATGATCATATATTAGTAAAACTGCCAATTTAATTTAATTAACCAAAATAGCCATAAACTATGTTAGGACTTATTAGATATCTGAAACCCCTTAATTAGGATTAAAACAACAGCAGTTATGAATTGCTATATGGTCTATACTCATTAATTTTCTTCAACTCCTAGCTAATATAATTGGTACAAGATGCTGTTAATTGACTTCCACAACAAATTAAATAAGCAAAACAACTCACCTAGAATTGATCAAGGTTGGAATCTCTTGTGGAGAGAACAAATCCATAGCGGTCAGGTTCTTTGGTGTCACGTTGCTGCTTTCCTTGGCAGGAAACAAGTTCATGGTTGTTGCAGACTGACAAGAAGTCTCAGGTGACCCTGCAAATTTTTCCATTTTTAGAAAACCCCCAAAAAACAAGCAAAAGCAGAAACATCTGAAAGACTAACCCCATGTAGAAACTAGAAACTAAAGGAACCAGATGTTTAAAATCAACAATTTTTTTTCTTTTATCTCATTTTTAGTCTCTTTCTAAATTAGAGGGGCAAAAGCAAAATCAAAGCCATGTGTTAGATCTGTGAATTTGAAATTAAAAGCCTCATTCAGCACAACAAATCAACAGCACGCAATTGAAGAAATTGAAAAGGAAGATAAACCTGAGAATTTAGATAGAGGTTGTTCAAGTCTAGGAATGAAAAGGTGAAAAAAGAAGAAACATAGAAAGAACCGTAAACTACTTCTCTTGAATAGAATTTGATTCAGAACAAATTAACCAAGAGGAAAGGAATAAGTAGACCTAAAGTTACCAATTGCAATAATTTCCCCTCATCTCAACATATAATTCAACAAATTCCCCTTTTCTAAAATGATTTTCAAACAGAGAACATAGATGCTTGCTAGCTTACCAGTTTGTTCGGTGTTGTTGCATGTCATCCCCAGAGTAAGATCTCCGAAGCTACCCTTCTCCTTGATGTATTGACTCAATAGACTACAAGTCTGAGAGAAAGTGGACTTCTCCGGCGACTTCCCCGCCGCCATGTTGCCGGAAAACTCAGAGAACTCCGATGAGCTCGACATACTGAATTTGCTGAGAGAGGGAAGGCGTGGTTTGACGATGAGAGAGGGTTGTTCGAATAAGGAAAGAAATGAAGGAAGTGCGAGTGTGTAATGATGAACTTTGTTTCCCAACCTTTATCTTTATATAACAAAATAATAATAATAATAATAATTAATTTTTTTATTGGACCAATAAAAATGTCAAAGTTTTTAGAAGGTGGGAAATTGAAGCACGAGGAATATATGGGTGTACTTCATGATGTGAGGTTCTTTTCTTTTTCTTTTTCTTGCCGCTGTCTCATGCTATGTTATGCTGTTTGGTTTGTTTTGTCCAAACTTTACTCTGACATTAATATTAATAATAACAATTTTTTGTGTGTCATAAATTGCTCTTACAATTTCGATTCAACTGTGTGAATACTAAAGATCTTCCTAAGACTACAATTTATAAGAATCAGGCTTTTGACCTGTGGGTTTAAACAGTTATTTTTTACCATTGCGACCGGCTGTCCCCGGAGTAGTATTAATAATAATTAAACTAATTGTATTAATTAATTATCATATGTTTGTTGACAATTACTAGTATTGGTGTTTGGTTTGAGTGATTTTAGTGATTTCTACCACGTGTTGTATGCGTTGGTTAATTTAATAATTAATTAAACGGAGACCAAACAGACACGGCACTTGCTTGGTTTGGGAAAACTTTGGCTCCCGTTTTGTTCGCTACTGCGTTTGTCAGTGGCGTAAATGCGGTCACGTTTTTTTGTTTTTCCGCTTCACGTTTTAAAACAGCTGGTACTTTGGGATGTATAAATTGTTATGATGCCTGAAATAAATATTCTATATATACACGATTATTTTACTTTTTTATTTGGATACGATCATTTTAAATAAATACGAAGGTTCCTTACAACTACTACTCCTTTGGAGTTGTTTGGAAAGCATCAAAAGGAAGAGAAAAAAATGTATTAGAGAAAAACAAGTTTTAAGGTTTTTTCTCTTCTTTAGTTTAAGAGAAAATGTAAAGAGAAGAGAAAAGTTAGAGTGGGGCTCTCACAAAATATTTTTCTTCACTCTAACTTTTCTCTTCTGATATGATGAGAAAATGTGAGGAGAATAAGGATTTTGTGATTCGACCAAAATACCTCTCATTTCATAATATATACAATTTTAAAAATAATTACAAATTAATAATTATTATTTAGTAATATTTGTAAAGTTATAATTTTTTTAAAAAGTTCATTATAAGTAATATTTAATTTTTAAATAAGAATATTTATGTCATTTTGCAAGTATACACTTTTCTTTTCTCTTACTTTTTTTATCATATTCTTTTCAGTCAAATAACTTAATCACCTCATTCTCTACTATCTTTTCTCTTCCTTTCGTTTTTTTTTCTTGTCTCTTACTTTTCTTTTACATACCAAACATACTTTTTCTCTGTCCTTATCTATAAATCATACAAAGTGCCCTTCAAGCAAAATGATCTCCAACTCAAAATGAGGAACATTTATGACCCTAAGGAGGTGGAATTGACACCTAAACTTGTAGTAAGGAAGTCAGCAGGGGATTGCAATCACAATGTGTTAAGTTCAAACGATTTCGCGCTTATCATGTTTTGAATAATAACAATTTTGCCTAAGGTTAATTCACGATAGATAAAGATTTCCTAAAACTTTATATGTTTTATATTTCAAGAAATATCTATCGTTCGATGAAAAGAAACGCAACGTCTTCCTACTCATGAAGAATCTAAAGCAGATTGTTCAAATGTATCGTTTAATGAAATCAAGAAAGAACGTCTGCCTACGTTCAAAGTGGAACGTCTACCCACGTTCAAGATGAAACATCTGCCTCAATATTCAAACAGTGAAGACTTGCAACGTCTGCCTATTCAATGAAGCACAATTTCATCAGAATCAATAAATGACATATTTAATGAAGAAATATTCCTAGTATCTACCAACCCTCTGAAGTCTGAATGCTTCGTACTACAAGATACACATTTTTAGAGTCAACGACGCTCTTTTGGTCAGAATCGAATCTCGGTGATCAGAATAGAAGATACGCTCTGTTGTTTTCATCTGCATTAAATACTCAAATACTATTTAAGAAAATACAACAGAGAAGAGCGGATGATAGCATAAGCTGCATTAAATGTTGCATTTATTGCATAGAAGGTTTGCATTTAATGCTCTGATAGCTTGCCAGGAGTATCCGTTGCAACCTCAGAGAATAAGCTACTCAACGGAACTTCAATATCTTCACGAACGTCAATCTTACTGAAGATATAAATAGAAGACTTGAAGACCGAAAAACTTGGCGACTTAGAACGAACAAATTCTCAAGCATTCTGCCCTTTTGAGTTTAGTTGTCTGCCCTAGTGTGAAATTCTCTTAGAGTAAAAATTCTCATCTTTCTCACACCTCAAACTGAGAACTTATTTTCATATCATCTCTGTAATATGTGCTTAAACACTTTCTACCTTCGCTCTTTATGAAGAGATTATGTAGAAATGAAACATTATTTTTAAAGAATTAGGAGAAGTCCTGTATAATACTTGTAAGGAGAAGTCCCGAAGAATACTGGGATAAGTCATGCATAATACTTGTACTGTTCGGTTGAATAGTGAAAAATCTTAGCGAAGACAATGACTGGACGTAGCCCTGTTGATTAAGGGGGTGAATCAGGATAAATTCTTTGTGTGTTTTTACTTTCTAGCTCTATTAATTCTTCCGCTGCACAAGTTTTCGAAAAAGAATTATAAAACTTATAATTGTTTGAAAAAAAAGTTTTATAAAATCACACAATTCAACCCCCCATTTTTTTGTGTTATTTCGTTATTATCAATTGGCATTAGAGCATTAAATGCAAATATGTTATGCAATAAATGCAGCATTTAATGCAGCTTATGCTATCGTCCGCTCTTCTCTGTTGTGTTTCCTTAAATAATGTTTGAGCATTTAATGTAGAGGAAAACAACAAAGCGTATCTTATATTCTAATCACCGAGATTTGATTCTGACCGTTGAGGTTGTACAATGTTCATAAAACAGCGCTGTTGACTCTGAAAATGTGTATTTTGTAGTACAGAGCGTTCAGAGGATTGGCAAATACTAAGAATATTTCTTCATTAAACATGTCATTTCTTGATTCTGATGAAACTGTGCTTCATTGAATAGCCAGACGTTGCAAGTCTTCACTGTTTGAATATTGAGGCAGACGTTTCATCTTGAACGTAGGCAGACGTTCCTTCTTGATTTCATCGAACGATACATTTGAACAATCTGCTTTAGATTCTTCATGAGTGGGCAGATGTTGCGTTTCTTTTCATCGAACGATAGATATTTCTTGAAATATAAAACATATAAAGTTTTAGGAAATCTTTATCTATCGTGATTAAACCTTAGGTAAAATTGTTATTATTCAAAACACGATAAACGTGAAATCATTTGAACTTAACAATCTCCCCCTTTTTTATGATGACAATTTTGTCGAGAAAAAGATATAATCCATTTTAGTGAAAATGTATCGAAGCATATTGTTTGTACAACCCTAAGGTGTCTGAGCAATATGTCTTAAAATTTTATAGGTTTGAAAAACATGAGCGCTTTTAAATTTAAAATAGCATAGTTGCTTGATATAATTTCATTTGAGCTTATTATTAAGATATGTATCAGAGCAATTCTATTGGATTACTTAAAGACATGGTATCAGAACATATCAAAATATTTATAAGCAACGTATAACTCAATATCATGGCAGACGATATAAAGAGACAGACGATTGAACTCTCTCCCTCACATGTATAACCTATTTTTGTCTAACATGATTCTTAGCTCCCCTTATAGCAATAATTTTCTAAGTTATGCTAGGATTATTTTTCTTTTTCTCCCCTCAACTTAGGCTTTTTATAAGCCAAGCCAATGCACATGCTTTAAGCAAATGTTTCCATTTCTCCCAAGCAGTTGGTTTATATCCTTGAGTAGAGGAATAAATCTCAAACGTTTAGAGACCTAAGTCTCATAGAATGAATTACTAGCAATAAATTTATAAATGGCTTTATTAATTTTTCTAGATTACAAATATTTTAAAACTTACTAATTTAATTAATTTTTCTATTTACTTTAAATACTTGTTTTATTTCCTATAAATTTATTTTTAATTTTTTTAAATCTCACTATAATAAATATGAGGGTACTTTCAAAATAAAATATTAAATGTTTCATTAATATTATAAAGTAACTTATATTTATGGTCGAGAATATAATTACCACTCCCTTGAAAATTGAAATGATAGACAAAGCCTCTCATTTTTTATCTATACAGAGATTTTAAAATTAGTCACTGACTTTTTCTTTTGTTTTCACAAATTCAAACAAGACTTCTCGATGCTTCCGTTTATTAATGCATAAACCCAATTAAGTTTAACAACATTTAAAATTAGTCTATTTATTCAAAGTTAATTTATAGAAGTCTATATTAGACTACAATAATATATTGAGAGTTGGTTTTAGGACCCCTTTCATCCTAAAACCATCCCCTCATTTTCAATATTTCCAGATTACTCTTATTATTTAAAAAAAATCAAATAACCCCACCCTTTAAAGCTGTCAATACGGGGCAGCCCGGCCCATATGGGCTGGCCCGTCACGGGTTGGGTTCAATACAGGCTGGGTTAGAGCAACCCGTTTCTAAACGAGTCAAGAAAATATGAACCCAACCCGACTCGCGGGCTGACCCGTTTTGGCAGTAGAAAAATAAAAAATCTAAAAATTAGGAAATTCAATTAAAAAAATGTTGAAAAAGTAATAAAAATTCATATTGAAAAACCCAAGATGCAAGAAAATCGCTCTTTTTGCAGACTCACTTCACTATATTCACGTGACACTTAGAGTGCGATTTTTGGGGTTGAGTCGCACGTTAAAGCGCGATTTGAATAAAAAAATGATTAAAAAACAATATTTAAATGTATTATTTTAATCGCACTTAGATATGTGAAAAGAGGGTGTAAATTCGCACTTCAATGTGCGAAAATTACATAGACGTTACAAAACAAGAATGAAAACGACGAAGACACTGGAGAATGAAACAAACATTTGATTTGTAACGACACTTGCTTCGTGGGGGTGATGAGAGGTTGGAGTTGAAGGAGGTTAGGGTTTAATGGAGGAAGGAATGAAGTAGGAAGGGTGGTGGTGGTGGTAAATTGGTAATGGTGATGGGTGGTGGGTGAAATAAGAGGTAGAAGAAGAAGGATATGGAAGGAATATAATTAGATCTTAAGGGTAAATATGTAATTTACCAATTAAAGAGGGTGGTTTTAAGACCAAGAGGGGTGGTCTTAAAACTAACTCCCTTATATATTACCTCACGATAATTTAGTTTCGAGATATATATTGTAAGGTAATAAAAGTAAAATTTATTCTTGTGTTATATTGCCTCCATTCCTTAGATATAATATTTTTTATGTCCTTTAATATAAAATCTCATACTAAATTTTAGGAATATTTATTACTTCTTTTCATATATATATGTTGTATTTATTCAGTTTTCCTAATTTTAAAGTTTGACTAACAGTTATAATTAATTCTCTTTCACACTATCAAATACTAATATTAAGGTTAAATATGGAAGATTTGATAGATTTTTTTAAAATGAATTACATATATTCTTAATAAGTGTCATATTATCTTAAAAAATCTCATAAATAAAAACAAATTAAAATAAGTAATACTCCCTCCGTTCCTATTTAAGTGTCACTATTTTTATCCTTTTTTTGTTCCTAATTATCTGTCACTTTACAAAGTTCAAGAGGGTATTAATTATGTTTTACCAATTCTACCCTTCAATTAATGGTGATAGGAAATTAAATAGTCTAAATTAAGAAGAAAAATAAAGGATATGTTAGGAAGTTAGATAATAACTTTGATAGAAACAAGAACATTAATACAATTCCTTAATATATGTGCAAAACCTTAAAGTGACAGTTATTAAGGAACGGAGGGAGTACTAATATCGGGTAAAGGCGCGAAAAGGAAATTAATGCGTACAAGTTTGACTATTGAACTATGAGCAACACATGTTTAAAACAAGTTCATATGACAGCCACGAGTCAAATATTCGGTTGATGAGAGTAAAGAGGATACGAAATCTTTAGCAAATAGCCAAATACTCCAACCAATTAATTATTAATTATTTTGTTTAAAAAGAGATGACTCATAGATCACTCCGCTCGAATTTAAAGTTTAGTCTCCATTGGGGTTAAATAAATAAGATCATGAATTTTTTAAATGTCTATTTAATTTAAAAAATTAACTTTGAGCTATTTGAAAAGCTTTGTAAATCTAATTAAATAAATATAATTAATATAAATATATTTTGATTTTTAAGGTTTAACCTTTGTTTTTAATTCAAATTTAAAACATTTTACTATATTTATTATTTCTAATATAAATTCAAATTAATTTTTAAAATTAATTTTTTAGAATATATGTAATATCAAAATTTATTATTTAAATTAAATAATTATACTAAATTATTTTTAATTTTTTATAATTCAAATTATATCATTTATCCATTTTGAAGTTAAATTTTTTATCATTATATTATTTTATTTTTATCTTTTGAACCTTATTTTTTTTCCTTTTTTCATTCTTTCTTATTTTTTAATGATCTTTATTATCACATTCGTTATAGTATTAAATTTTAATTTCATCTTAGCTACCTCCTCTAAATGGGTTGTAAATCAAACTCGTAACAATTATCATTGAGGTTTAATTTTTTTTTTTCTTTGACCAATGTATCCCACAGTCGGTTGTTAAACGATAGGGGACTGACCAATGAGTTATTTTCATTTATAAGAGTTGGGATTCGAACTCTAACCACTTGCTTAAGGGATGAAGTGCTGAACCACTACGTCAACCCACCCACTTGGTTAGTGAAGTTTAAATTTAAACCTATAATATTGATATTTATACATTAAATCAAAAGAAAATAATTTAAAATATAATACTTGAAATTATTTATTTCTTTTTAAATCCATAATAGAAATTATATTTAACATAATTATTATTGAATTATATTTTAATTACTTTAAAAAGTATTTGTCCCGTGCACAAACTAAAAGTCTAGTTAATATAGAAGTTGAGTTAAAAAAAAAACTTAATTAAACTTCAAAAAACACCGAATAAAATTCATCACACAATTTATAAAGTATACAAAATAAGTAATTTGAAATATAAAGCCTAACATTTATTTAAAATGTGGGGTCTTAAACTCTAAATATTTTCTCGAGCCTTCGAAATGAGTTCTGTTTGTTGCCATTTATGCTTTTTTTATTCATTAAATATTTAACTTTTTTATTATGAGTATTATTGTACTTTAATTTATAAGTATGATGCAACAATGCCGCGTGGAAGGGATAGTAATCCTTTCATGATTAATAGTGTGTTTAGATTCACGTTTCGAGAGGTAAAACGTGGATCCAACAATTCAAAAGCAATTATTTCTTGCTTTTGGAAATGTGATTTCAAGTTAAACGTGGTTTCGTCATATCCATTGTTGATTGTTGGTTGGAAATTGTCATTCCTGTATAGTAACATTAACATAACTACCATTTTAGTTGGGTAGTTGATGTTGTCGGTAAAATCTGATTTAAAGAGTGATTTTAGATTTTAGAATGGAAGATTTACATTAAATTTAACGTGATAAATTTTGTTAATATTTTAAGATATATAAAATCACATCTGCGTTAGTTCGGAAGATACACTCTATTTAAGTAAAGTGGGTATCCGTCACCGTTCACCAGCCGCTTGGCGTTGCAGTATTTTATTGCAGGAGAAACAAGCACGCGTCCCTCAGCCAATGGAAAAGTAACACGTTGCAGAGAAATGGTAATGGGGATTCTCGTGGTCCGTCCCTTTTTTAAAGAAAATGATTAAAGTATTAATTGAATATGTTTATATTTTAAACACGTTCTTCTGATTTTTCTGAAACAAACAATGCATTAAAAAAAGTGTGCGGCGTGCCAGAAATACGTGATGCAATTGCAGGCTAACAAGTAACAAGAAAGAGCCTTGTTAACCAATCTTTTAAGTTTTGAGAATATACCTTTTCAGACAACATTATATTTAACATACTGAAATGTGATTAAGAAAACTTAACTTTATAATTTAAAGAATGTTGAAAAAAAAAGTTGGGGTAGATAAATTTAACCTTGGATTTTGCCGTAAAAAACCTTGTAATTTGATTTATAATTTATTCAATATAGATATAGTCCTAAAGACAGCTTAGTTTCATTTTTATGAATAAATATATTTTTTAAATAAGACTTTAATCGAATCATGATTTCGAAGAACTTTACTCTTAAATTATTTAAGGATCATTTAATAAAAATCTTTTTACAAATGACTAGTTTTAGAATCATAATATTTTATGAAATCAAAAATATAATTAATAATGAATAGTTAAGGTGAAATTCAACATAATCTAAAAAAAATGTGAAAATTGCAACGGTTTTTTTCCCTGCGCTTGACACGTGTTCCATGCCTTCGGTTTTGCTTTCTTGCGCGCCTGCTTGCTGTAACTGCTGGTAACTTCTGTCAAACTGCTTGTAACTCCCGTCGACATGCCTCTTGTGTATGCTGGAGCTCAAGTTGGAAACGAGTGCAACACTTGTTCATTTCAGAGCCTTGTTCCCAACTTGGACCTGACTTCGACTCAACCTGTCACTTTGGTCGAAGTGCCAGAATCCATTTTGTCAGCTTTCATTGCATACCTCTATTTTGATCGAAACCGTCTCGTTATGCACTCTTCGACCAGACTGAGACTTAACAAAAATTCCAGGCTAACACCTCCATGACGTGTAAGACGTTGTAGAGAATTTTGGCAAAATTTCGCATGATTATACTATAAAATAAAAACAAAATTTAAAATAATTACATAACCATAAAATAAAATTTAAAATTTAATAACAATAAACAAAATAAATAGGATAAGACAAGGGAAGAAAATAACATAGAAGAGAAGTGTGATGTGGTGAAAGTGATAGATAAAATCATCGTTCAAAGCCATCGGTAACCGTTGCGGCCAATAGTCCCTTCTTACCATGCCTTCTCGTCATAATAACAACCGCTCTCACCAAAATCCCCTCTCATATTGAGAGAAAATGTGAGGGATGAATATTTTATGTGATTTGACCAAAATATCCGATTAATTTATATTATATAATAAAAGTTAAAATATTATATTAATAAGTAAAAAAACTAACTAGGTTTTAAAATTATATATTTATACAAAATAATGTTTGTATTTATTTTTATTTATGGATATATTTTTGTCATCTCACAAATATGCTTTTCTTTCAATTTTTTTCTTTTCTTC
The DNA here is from genome assembly GCA_030819835.1 of Acmispon strigosus. Classification (NCBI taxonomy): domain Eukaryota; kingdom Viridiplantae; phylum Streptophyta; class Magnoliopsida; order Fabales; family Fabaceae; genus Acmispon; species Acmispon strigosus. The sequence goes on from JAUAMA010000001.1 coordinate 89,670,891, forward strand.
TACATAGCAAATACACTATATGTGAAAGTACTAGAGTCTTATACAAATAGGTTGATCCGTTCCACTTCATTTGTCTTTATATCCAGACACATGTTTGATTAAGCAAAACATGATATTGATAATTTGATATGGCTAAGAATAAGACCTGTCGACTTAAAACTGAAAAGTTGACGTTGAAACTCCGTGTGGAATTAACATTCCGTGATGTTCACACCAAACGCGTAAATAAAATCACGTGGCTGGACCAAATGGCTTTTCTTAACGCGCATAATTTATTTTATTTTATTTATGTGGCACGCTACATCTATTATCTATAAGACTATAATTTAATTAAATATTAGAACTATTTAAAAATGAAATTATTTCATTCTTAGCTTATGGAGTAGTTAGTTGGAGCATGTGCTATGCGTTGAATTATGATATAATGGAGTAGACTATTATTTATATTTATGGAGTTCACGGGACAAGACTATTGAGAAGGAGAACTTTCCTTGTCGTTTCACTCAATTTAATTTTTGTTACATGTTTCATTTGTTTCTTAAAATGATTTTTACACTTTTAAGTTGAAATTAATCATAAATCGATACGCTCTCATTCTTTTTACAAATTAAAAACACACACTTTGCCGGCACTATCTTTCTATCTTCATCACACGACACCAGTTGTTTTCGCACAGAGAGCTAGATTCAGCACTGTATACATAAGATTTGACACCCCATGCACAAGATTTAGCATCCTACTCATTTTTTAAAATACTAAAAATACTATTTTTTCTTTCATTTTTTACGTACCCAGAATTCGAGATTCAAAAATCTAGAATGCATTTTTTAATTTACCGGATTTTATAAACTCGGAACTGTGTGTTTTTAAAATACCGAATTTTTAAAACTCGAAATGCATTTTTTAATTTCGCGGGTTTTATAAACTCGTATTTGTGTGCTTTTAAAATACCGGATTTTTAAAACTCGAAATGCATTTTTACACTTCAAGATTTAAAACATACCGGGTTTTAAAGCCCGGTATTTACTATCAGTGATGTTTTGAAAAAAAATTCTCTATTAGCGAGATGTGGGACTTTGATTCATTGAATGGTGTGAGACTAATGTTTCATATGGGCATGGAAACTTCCTCTTCTTTATGATCAATTTCTTATAACTAACTAACTAAGAGCTATAGTAATTCACTACTGGAAGGTGAAGAAATAATTGGAATTGAAATGAAAGATTACATACTGATACATACAGGGGTGAATGCGAGGGTAGGAGTGAGCAAGCATGGCGGAGAACAGGCCAGAAGTAAAAGCAATGCATACTTCCAAGATTCAAAACTTGGTGCTTTTAAAAAACACTACACTGCATTAAATTAAAATAGAATGTTAAAATATATGCCGAATTTGATAATTCCAAAAACTTGTAAATTTGTGTTCTAAGAATTAAAGTGTTGGAGTGTTAACAGGAAAATCATGTTCCGAGTTTTAAAATTCGGAAACAATTCACTTGATATGTATTCCGGGTTTTAAATCTCGGAAAACAAAAAAACACCCCTTCTGAGTTATACAATCTAGTATGTACATCAATTTTGGTTCTGAAATTTAAAATTCCGGAATAGACGTGAGAATAAGGGTAATTATGACAATTACAACATTAAAGTGGAGTTTGAAATTGAGTGTGTGGGATGCCAAATCTAACCTCTTTCAAATAAGCTAAGCTAACCTTTATCTTTGATTATTATTTATTATTTTATCCCTGATCAGAACAAAGTAAAGTAAAGAAGTGCGTGTTGGCTTCCTCTTTTACTCATCCACGTTATGTTCATGAGTCATGACTTTTGTTTTGTTTTAATTTCTTTTGGCTGATACGCGTGATATTCATTACTATCACTCATTCACTTAGAAATGCTCCTTTATTATCACTCTTCATTTTATTTTTTTTACTTTTCCATCATTTTATGAATAAGTATATCTAGTTAGGGATAAATATTCTTTTTCATTTTATGGTCCATGTATATATGGTAAACTTTGTTTGCACGTCACAAGAGATGAGTGCTTATGGACTATTAACGTTATCTATAGACTATAGAGAAAAAATGTCAATGGGCCCACCAGGAGAGCAAACTTGAAGTTGGGTCAAATGGAATAAACCCAAATTGTTTGTGCCAAGTTGGGTTGGCACAGGACATTTTCAGCCACAGTTTAACCAAGTCAAGTGGTGCAAGTGCAACTCAAAAAAAATAACAACAAAAATCTTATCTCACTCAATAAAGTTGGCTACATGAATCACACATCGTCATTAAAATTGATCAAAAATTAAATTAAAAGATATTATTGATAATGAGATCATCTTTAACCATATATTTTCATATTCTCTTTGGTCTTCCTCTATCTCTCTTCGCATGACTAAATATCATATTACAAACATGTCTCGTCAGTGCAACTGTGCAGTGTAACTCACTTGACCCAAAAATAAGTGGCGCAACTTGCACAATACATGAGCATTATCACATGCTTATTATGATTTGTTGACAAGCTAGATTAAGAACTTGTGTAATGTAATTTATCTCTTATGTATTTATTTGTTGACTGAGCTCTTCATAACTCACACTGGACTACTTCTACTTCCTTCATTCCTTCAATCAAAAGGCATCAGAATAAACCGGAAGTGGAAACGTAAGAGTTGCCTTTACATTTTTAGAATCGTTTCAATTATACGATGTAGCCTCATAACTCGGGGATGTTCTAGTTTTTTTCTTTGTTTTGTTTCGTTATTTTCTCTTGTCTCGTGTAGTGTTTTGGTATTTTAGCTTAGCTTAGGCTTGTTTTTCTGCATATAGGTGTTAGTCGAGTATTTTTTATTTTTAGGTCTTGTTAGTATTTTTTTTTCTTACTTTCTTTGAGTCTTTTTAGTTTATTCCTTCAGTCATGTTTATTTTAACACCTGAAAGTGTGGATTATTGCATGAATGATGAAAATGGGGGTTTTAATTCTGATGATAAAACAGGATCTTAATTGAGTCAATGAGGCAATGATGATGGTTTTTATGTGAAAATGGTTGTTTCATCCTTTGCTTTGATGGGTGTTGGATGAGTTTTTGTAGGAATAAGTATGCTTTAAGGAGCAGTTGAAGGAAATTAAGAGGCTCTTAAAGAAGAGGAATCAAAGAGTTGAGCTAAAAAAGGAGTTGAGAAAGTCTGTAAGGGTGCCACACATGTGCACCCAAGATGCCCGCACATGCGTGGACATTCTGCCTAGGAGGATTTTGCACGAGAAGGCCACACATGTGCACCTAAAAGGCCACACACATGCGTGGCTATTCTTCCAGAAAGGGTATGCTATTGAAGAACCCACGCATGTGCGCCCAATAGTCCACGCTCATGCGTGAGTGTTCTACCTAACCAAGACGTTTTGTTAACTTTCCACGCATGTGCACCCACGCACATGCGTGGAACTCTGATAATTTAGTTATAAATAAAAACCTTTGTTTCTTTTAGGGATATCTGGTAGTTTCTGAACTAAAGCTTGGATACATTGTTTCTGGAGTTGTGAGAGGCCTCCTTGAGCTCTTATTCTAGGTTTCTTTTATTTATTTTAGATTATGTCTTGCTTAGCCATGCTTAGCTAAGTTCTTTTCTAGTACTTGGGGATTGTGGAGCTTAGCTCTGTTTATGTTTTGAATTCTCAGTTTATATATGAATCAAGGTTTTTGTTTCTATGTTTCTTTTCTCTGATTATAATTCAGCTTGAGTTAACGCAAGTTTCTAGCTTATATTTGCACAAATGGAAGTTTGGTTTAGGTAAGAGAATTGAGATTAAAAAGATTGTATTATTTGCACCTTAGGAATAAGGGTAGGATTCAATTGTGTTGACATGAAATTGCATGCTATAATTCTTTGATTAAACTGACTAGATACTAAGGAATTAGGCTTAGCTTTTTAAATCGAATGTTTTGCTTGTGTAAGGAATTTTAACAAGTAAAAGGGTAGGCTATATCACCGTAGAATAGATTCCAGAGGTTCATATGATCTTGAGTTTTCTGAACTATAAACGGCCTAAGTGAAGCTAAAACCCCAAGTATTGCTTTTATGTAAGAGACTACAAATCGTTTTCTTGCTTTTGTTACACAATTGCTTGTTACCGATAAAAACCCAAACTATATCTTTTTTAATTTGCATTATGGACTCTGAAATTCACGCTCGAATTGATAAGACAAACTATCTTTGTGGTTTGACCTTTTATTACTACAACCATTCTGTACACTTGCAGAATTGATATCATAGCCGTATTATTTTATTAACTACCATATTATTTTTTTATTTAAAGAGAATTTATCAAGCAATAACACAAACATTCAAATATCGAACACTCAACTAACAATGTATTGGTCTAGTAGTAGACAAGTTATATATCTATAAAGAATGATGGCACATGTTCAAAATCTGAGAAAGTTAGTTGTTGAACTGCCACAATTTCTCAAACGGGTTTACACCCATAAAAAAAATATTCAAACAACCAAAGGAGGGTGCATCCACTTCTACTCAAATTCCATAGTGGCTAAACTTGGCAAAACTGGCATGAGAGTTAGAATCCCATTATAAATCCATCTTATAAGATCACAACAAAAATGTATGAAAAACATATATAGACTTTCTTGATGTATGACTTAGGTTGGCCCAAAACTAGTTTATGGTGATGGTTGGTCAGGCCCAATGATAATCCACCCAACCAAGAGAGAGGAACAGGTTGACAAAAATAAATAAGAGAGGAACTGAAGCTATGAGTTTAACAAAATTTAAAACTAAATCCAGGAACTAATATAGTGCATGCGTGGCGGAAAACCACGGTGAATAGAAACAACTTCCTTTATCTTTTATGGCTTTCCACTTTGATTTTTCACCGTGTAATCAAATATGCACATACTAGTGCAACAAATCCAATGGTTATACGGTGAAAAATCACTATGAATAAAAGTAACTTTCTTTAGCTTTTATTTCTGTCCTGTCCACCGTTAAATGTAACCACATACTGTCGCAGCAAATCCAATGATAAATGAGCATGCGGCTCATGCATTCGTGTAATCTTGTAAAATTTATATAAGCATCTGGACATTTTCCCTATATACAAACTCATCACCTAAGAAAGCTATAAATGGATCAAGAGAATGAAATTAACCAAAAAGAAAAGGTGTGACTTCACTGATCCAACCCCTCCACAAAACTGGTCATACAGAAAATCAGACATAAATTGAGGCCTGATGAATGGAACAGGGTCTGGACTCAGGAAATCTGATACCTCAAATTTCATAATCTATGTCTGTTACATTATGTGAGACAGCATGCTTAACCAGCTCCCCTTGTTCATTGTATTGATCAAAGTTCCCACAGGGAGGAGGAAAGATGGTACCAATTACCCGACCTTCCACAAAGGCACACTGGAAGATATGCTTCTTCTTGTAGGTTATCCCAACATTCATGTCCTGGAAGGTCACATTTCTGACTGGAATTTGTTTACTACCTTGAATACGTACTGGCACACGAACTCCCTGGCCACTGACATTGGTGAAGCTTATGTCACTGAGAACTGGAAATGCCATGGGATCATATCCAGCATCAGGGTGTTCATTGTAATCTGTCTTGATGACAATTCCAACACGGACGTTCTTGAACGTTAGATTCCGGTAAGTTATTTGCCGCACGTATCCACCTCTTCCAGGTGCAGTCTTGATCCTTATAGCACGTCGAGATTCCCATACAAGAACGTTCTCCACTGTGACATTGGATACCCCACCAGACATCTCACTGCCTATTGAGATGCCCGCACTGTTGCATTTCACACATAGGAAAGACCAAGTTAAATCATTTAGGAAGGCATAGAGTAGAGAAATGTGCGAAATTATGGTGATGGACAAAACAATGCCTGTGTTTCCATGATTCATAATAGTACGCAGATTCAAAAAAATCCAATGCCCAACCCATGATATGTTTCATAGTTACTAAACAGATTTTCTGACAAAAGCATGAAGAAGAAGCAGCAATACACACTTCAGCTGGTGAGCACGCATGACCAAATAAAAATAAAATGCCAAAAGGCAGGCAATAAGAATGAGTGGCTTGAGATAGGAGTTCGCTTCACCTGACATTAGAGCGAACCACAAGGTTTCGGATTATTATATTCTTGGAAGGCTTTCCATAAGCAATTCCATACTGATCCCAGCCACTTTTTATTGCAATTGCATCATCCCCCACACTTATGTAACAGTCCTCTATCAACATATCCTCACAAGAATCTGTTCATATCACAGAAACTGTGGCTTAATAAAATTCCTCACAGAAAGAGAAACAGTAAAGGTAACCAGAAAATTCAAATTATTTACACGACCAAGCTTCTAATATATATTCCACCATTGGCCATATGGTAACCCCTACTTTGCAACTTCTTTTTCATGTAACCTCTTTTAAGTTTGTTTATTTGGAAGCCATCAAAGATTATCCTCTCGCATCATGACCATCTAGTAACTTTTAGCAACAAACAGATCATACATATATAAGATTTGAAATAAATCATAGTACTATGCAGAAAATACTTGCCAGGATCTATGCCATCAGTATTTGGAGCGTGATATACAGGAGCCAATATGGTGACATTTTTTATTGTAACATTCTTGCAGTCATATGGATGAAGTGTCCAAAAAGGAGAGTCACGCAAAGTAATATTTGCGATCACAATGTCACTAGACCACAAGATCTGAACAAGTGGCCCCCTTGTGTGGTTGAGAAGCTTCTGGAGATATTTTGTCCACCATGTTTGTCCTTGTCCATTTATGGTACCATTATGCCCTGTCAATTATGACAATAGATGGAATCAGAGAAACTTAAGATCATTGCACAAAGAAAAGTAAAAGAGACCATTATTGTTTTTTTTTTGAAAGGCAAATGTTGGTTGTTGATTGTTAGTAAATTAGTTCCTTCTCCAAGGTTTAAACCCTGACCCTTCACCCTTCATTACCCTTAGCTCAACCAAGTGAGCTACCTCTTCCCCCCCCCCCCCCCCCCAATGAGACCATTGTTGTCGTAGCCTAATTTACATTTCCTGATCATGAATGACTCTTAATTAGTTCACCATGCTTACAAGTTCACTGTGCTACTCTATATAGTTCATCTAAAGTGAAACAAATACTCACATACTCGAGGCCACTAAATATATGACATTTGGAATATTGATTAAAAAATTGGAGCTAGATTCATGATTATTGATGATATTAAACAAATATTGATGTTATCTCAAGTTTTTCCCTATAATGAGGTGTGGGTGGAAGCACATAAGGCAGTTATTCGATTATACATAAAAGGAGTTAATAAAAACAAAAGAATCTGGTTTCAGACAGAACTGGTTCAGATGCTGAGAGAAAGAAAGCAGAAAGATAGAAGAAGAACTTCTATTATTGAAATTAGTACAGAATTGTACAATGTATAAGTCGAGAGGCCAGAGCTCTCCCACAATTGAATGATTCACTGAATACCCTCTCTAACTGACTACTCATTCCTCTTATAGGAATATCATTAACTAACATCAAACAGAATTAACTACTAACTGCCTTTACAATTGTGATACAATACCAAACCCTCAGTTAATGGGCTCAGGCCCACTACTAACGACTATCTTATTCCTTCTCTGATACACCTTCTTAATAGGTCGCCGGAATCTGATTCTATCAGTTTCGGAGTTTCCTATTTGGTATTAAAACACTGTTGATTCAATTAAATAGACAAAGTTGAAAATTTAACCTAGCAAAAAAATAATTTACAAGCATATCACCCTTGTAGGAGCCTAATGTGTGCAATAATGAATGAAGACCTACTCGTACATGAGAGGATTTATATATGAGGGAGAATCTGTTATCCAAAAGCAGAAGTTTTAAAATTTTGCACTCCAGTTTCCACCAGCTTTAGTCTTTAAAATATCTGTGTATCTCAGCTAAAGAAAAAATTGGATAACACTATTTTCTTTTTGGACTCTAAAATAAAGGAATCAAGAGACAATCTGTTGATTTTCCTTCTTTTCCTTAAAATAGCAATTAGATTATATCAATAGATAAAGACTTACAAAAGCACACATTGACACAATTAGATAGTTACTAAGTAAAGACTTTTGTCCTGAAGAAGTATGAAAAGTCCTCACCTGTTATCACAACATCTCTAAGATTTTGACCATGAATCAAACTGCCATATCGAGGCCCAGGATGCTCCCTACCATACCCATATGAAGGCAATGCAGGCATCAATGGCCAATACGTTTCATCCTGTCAGTCATCACATAAGAAAACAAACACAAGTTTTAATTATGAGAATGTCAGTTACAATTAAATCAAGATAGATAGAGTTGAACTAGAAATAGAGGACCAAAGAGATCAATGATAAAACCCAGTAGAATGCATAATCTAATTAGTACACCTATGACCTACCTTGAGTCCTCATAATCGTTATTACTATTATTATTGAATTCAATTCAATCCATTAAAAAAAGACTTGGAAGCAAAATTTCTATCTTTGAACTTCACATAAGACAGAAATGATGGCATCATGTAATCCAGGTGCAGTAAGGGTGCGTTTGGGTAAACATCTTAATTAAGCGCTTATGTTGCGCTTATCGTATAAACGCTTATTCATAAGTTAATTTGTGAAGCATAGGTTAAACGTGAGTAAAATCTCTTATTCATAAGCTAATTTGACCAACTTATGAAAATAAAGTCAAAACAACTTATAGGTAAGCCATAAACTATATCCATAAGCTCTTCCCACTTGGATAAGCATTTAACTTATGTTATAAGCTAAACTCAAATTTGTAAGATATGAAGCAACAAACACAGCATAAATAAGTAATAGAATGAGGAAAAACCCACCTGAATTCCAAGAATGACAGCATCTTCAGCTAGAAAAAGAGTCATATGACTGGTGAGATTAAAGGGTGCGGTAAGCCAACGACCAGGTGGCACATTCAACTGGCCACCACCCTTGCCCCCCAATTTGGAAATAGCAGAAACAGCCCTCTCAAACGCCACAGTATTCAGAGTAACCCCATCACCAACCCCACCAAAATCCGTCAAATTGAACGCCACCGGCCGCAGCATCGGCGGCGCCCAACCCGTAGCAACACCACCCAACACCAAAAACCCATTAATCGCGTTCCCCTGCCACAGAAAAACCGAAGCAAACGTAGCAACGCCTAAAAAAGCAAACAGGGTCTTGTGTGAGGCAAAGGGTGCCTGAAACCACCGCCAAAAATCGAACCTTTGGGGTTGGAACCGCCCGAGTGCCCCTGGATTCTCCACCATTGTTCTTCAAACAAACAATTACAACAGAGTAGAGCTTGATTCGGCGAATGCTGAAGTGGAGTTGGTTCAGAATCTGTTCTTTTGACAGTGATCAAGATTGGGTGGCGATTGAGTGAATTCAAAGTGAAGCACTCGGAGGTGAAGTTGATGGGAACTGAGAGAGAGGTTCTCTGTGACAGTGATGATGAATCAGTGTTGCAGCAATTGAAAGCAAAACTAAGAATTTGGAAGTTAACAATGGTGCACGTCGCATGTTGTTCAGATTCCAAATCATTTTGTTCGCGGAGCTATAAATATCAAATCTAATATGATATGCACCTAAAGTTTTTTGAATTTAACCACTTGTAATATTGTTTTTTTATCCCTTATCTAATTTTTAAATTTTTTTTTTTGGTATTGACCAAGGTATCCCCACAGCCGATTGTCATGAGACTAATCCTTCGCCCCACGGTCAGCGCACGAAGCGGTAGGGGGCTGGCCAATGTTTCTCATGTTTATCCCTATTTAAAATGTAATTTTATTATCTTTTAATTTTTCAAACTCGGAAGAGAAACAAATTCTATTAATTTATAATTTTATATCATTTTAGAGGAATATTATCTTATGAATTTAATCTTGATGATTTTAATGTAAAACTTTTTTACACTTCAGTCCAACCGTTTCACGTCATATTAGTCCAATTGTTCAAAAACAATTATATAGTTTTTTAAATTGATTAAATTTAAAGCATATTTTCTAACTTAACAAACCATCATTAAATGTTTATAGCATCTACATTAAATCCTTATCCTCATATATATATATATTGTCACATGACTACTTAAAAATGTCATGTGACTTTTTTAAAAAATCACATGATTTCAAGTTTTAATCTTGATCATTTATGATTAGATCTAACGGTCATGATTTATTCTTACTTTCTCATATAAAATCATTTTTCTCATATGATACATCCCATATATATATATATATATATATATATATAGGGGGCGTATCTAGTGAGAGCGATGTTTATTATGAGAGATGAGAGCGTTAAATCATGGCCGTACAACCATTCATGAGTGGTTGAGATTAAAAGTAGTTTAGTGGTCACATGACTTTTTAAAAAAGTCACATGCCATTTTGTTTTAATCTTGACCCTTCATGGTAGATCTAATGGCTAAGATTGAACGCTCTCATCTCTCATAATAAACATCGCTCTCACTTGATACGCTCCCTATATATATATATATATTAAGTGGTAAGGAGTTTGTCCTCCAACAATCAATTACTAGAAGAGAAATTTAAATGCTTTCTTATGTAAAAAAAATAGAGAATTTGATTTCTTTTTAAATGAAGTCCTGAGTCTACTATATTTATATTAATTAACTAGTTTTGATGTAGCATTCGAATATCAAAGATTCCAAACATAAAAAAATAAAATTTAATTTTTTTAAATATACCATAAAAATCTAAATGGATTATTAGTCGAGTGAATCTTGTATCTAACAAATTACATATTCAAATCTCCATTTATTTCTCTGAATCTACTTAAATGATTTTTAAGTCTGACAACTATTCTTAATTTGCACTAAAGTTTTATTAAAAAAAGGAAAAAAATCAATATCACATTCAACACCTCTAATTTTTTTTTTTTGAAACTGCACCTCTAAATTAATATGCGGAGTCCCAGATTGGAGAAAATTTATATAAATCTACAATTTAATTCTAAATAACATACATAGCTTGTCCTTAAGGTTAGTTCACCGAATTCATGTATATATTGTTCATATGGAATATCTTTTATTTTATTTTGAAGTCAAATATAAGCCTTGTGTGATGTAATCATTGGAACCATCCGTTGATATTAATATTGTTGATATGTTAATCTCGCTTAAAGAGATTTTTGGTAAAATGTTATCCAAGAAATTTGTTAGTGACATATTATAGGTGGACTACTTCTTTTGATAATTCCTTCAAGGAAAAGTGTTGACTACTTTATTGCCCTTCATATTAAATTCTCTTGGATAATTTGCTATAGAGTTAAACTATTTTAAAATCGTTCTTAGAAAGTGTTGTATCGTAAAATCATACAAAATTTCAAGTGAAACTCTTTTTTAAACTATATTTTTTTCAAGAGGAAAACTTTTAAAATATATATAATTTATATATATATATAATACGGGGATGTATATGAGAAAGATGCTTTTATATGAGAAAATAAGAATAAATCATAATCGTTAGATCTAATCATGAATAGTCAAGATTAAAATATAAAGTCTGACATTTTTAAGTAGTCATGTGACTATTAAGTTGTTTTAATTTTGACCATTAATGATTAGATCCAACGGTCATGATTTATTCTTATTTTCTCATATAAAAACATCTTTCTCATATGATACATCCTCTATATAATTCATTTGATAAAAAAAACCCTTTACATTAGAGTAATTAACGGCATAAATCATATTACCATACAAACTATACATGCATTGTTAAAATAAAAAATTATTAAATGTTCACATGTCCATTTAAAATTTCCAAACTTTTTTTTTAATAGTATCATAATTCTTATTTTAATTTTTGAATCTAAAAGGTGAAGGTTTATCCCCATTCTCATATAAAAAAGCTTCTCCAAATATTAAACCAAACACACATTCTTTTTTGAGAGGGATCTTCTTTAGTTAAATTTTAACATAGAGATTCTACTTCTTTACATCAAAACTTGTGTATTAAAGTGACAAATATTAAAAAGAAATGTTCAAAAAAACAGGATTTAATTCCCTTGATATTAGGGGAGAAATAAAAAAATTATCAAAATCTTAAAACTTGAATTTTTAATGAACCATTATACTTTCACATTTTATCCTTAAAAAAAGGAGCCCAATTACACCATTTTGACAATAGATTGCACCTGATGCAGTGAGGATATATCTATTTCCTCTCATTTTTCCCTCAAACCCCCACTGTTCTATCTCCCTCTACCATATTTTCATCTCATGAGTCATGACATAATCTATTCATTATAGGCTGACTTACCAACTGCAAATGAAGTGTCCTCTCTCAACATAAAATGGATAATGAAGTGGGTGACTTGGTGGGTGGTTCCTTTCAATACACAGATTCAATTAATCCCTCTCAAAATTCTCAATTAACACATTTATCCTAATCTCTTTAAGACCACCATTTGCACCTCAGCAACATATACCAATAATTTCCAATATATATTTGACTACTGCCATTGAGTTTGTTCACCAAATATCCTTAACTTGGTTTTCATTTTGGAAAAGGACAGAACATATCCCAACCAAACATAATGAATTTCACAGTGGGCTTTTAGGTGAACTCTTTTGGGCTTGGCCCTGATATCCGAGCCCAAAACTAGGTTTTTTGAATTGGCTCAAAATAAATTAAAAATTGATCCTATGTTCTGAAGCTGTCATATCCAAACATGTCAACTTCAAATACTATTGGCCCTTACATCTTTGTTAGCAGAATATGAATATCACAAGTTATCCAGATATAACAGATAAAGTGATACAGCCTCAGAATAATATATGCTTCTCCTTTGCCATTCCAGCTTTGGCCCTTTCTCTGATTCATGGCTTTATCCATTTCCTCCACTGCATTGTCAAGTTTTCCAAACATGTTCTGTTCTTTTTTGTCTCAACCATTCACACTAATTAAATTATGCTCATTCATCTGGTGATTCTTAATTAAAATGAATAATTTGTGTTTGGATGCAGAGAAAAACGTCACAAGGTTTTCCCTGAAAGAGCAGCTACATGGTTCCCCAGAAGAATCCTCACAAATGCAACAAAAGGAGTGTCAGATGTTTGTGAGCCACTTCCTCCAGATAGGCCATTGTGGTTCCCTGGTAGTTCTCCTCCTCAGTGGCTTGATGGCAGGTAACCAGTTTTAAGCTTTCTAGACATTTGTCAAATCAAAATGTTTAAGTTTCAACTAGTTTTCTCTTTACCACCAAGCATGTAGATTAGTAGGTTTGTATTGTATTATGTTAAGCAAAACTCTCGAGTTTGAGTCCTTATGAATGCAACTACTTTAAATACTTGGTAGGGGGAAACATCGTTGTTCATAGTAGTTCCTACCAGACTCCAACAACAATGCTTCAGTGAAGGATGCTGGGGTTTTAAAAAACAAACTGGTTTTCATGCTTATACATTCGCTCATGTTAAATCTAAGGTTTTATAGAAAAAGAAAAGGTTTAAGTTAAGAAACAAGAAATTAATAATACCACCTGGCACTAGCCTTTGGCTGCAATCAAATGCAAGCGCCCATCATCAAAGAGATTAAGATCTTCTATCCCCATTTGGTGTCCCGTTCTGTGTTCAACCAATCAAATTGTGTCGTCATGTCAATTAAAAAAGTGCATGGGTATGACAACTATAACCATGAATGACTTTTAAAAGATATGACACAATTTGATTGGTGAGACACCGAAGAGAACATCAAACGAGGACTTCAATCCTCATCAAAGACATTGGCATAATTGTTTAGTTTTCTGCCTATTGCAGTCTTCCTGGTGATTTTGGTTTTGACCCTCTTGGATTAGGTATGTGTTACTTTTACTATGCACTTCAAAATGGTTCAGTTCATGGTGTTGTAGTAGTTCACTAACAAGTTGTTGTTTTACTCAGGGTCTGATCCAGAGTTGCTTAAATGGTTTGCTCAGGCAGAGCTAATGCATGCAAGATGGGCAATGCTTGGAGTGTCAGGGATTCTCATCCCTGAACTGCTTGTAAAAATGGGATATCTTGAGAATTATTCCTGGTATGAAGCTGGTACTCAAGAGTACTTTGCAGATACCACAACCTTGTTCATTGTGCAGTTAGCCTTGATGGGTTGGGTGGAGGGTAGGAGATGGGCTGATATAGTTAACCCAGGGAGTGTTGACATTGAGCCCAAGCTCCCAAACAGGCCCAACCCAAAGCCTGATGTTGGTTACCCAGGTGGGTTGTGGTTTGACCCCATGATGTGGGGAAGAGGGTCACCAGAGCCAGTGATGGTGTTAAGGACTAAAGAGATCAAGAATGGTAGACTTGCAATGCTGGCTTTTGTTGGCTTCTGGTTCCAAGCTATTTATACTGGACAAGGCCCCATTGAAAACTTGATGGCTCACCTTGCAGATCCCGGTCACTGCAACATTTTCTCGGTAATGTTTTAGCGCTTCATTCTACCAGCTACATATCACTCACTCACTTTAAGACACCACATCACTTCATTATATTCTACTAGCTATCTGTGCTGTTCATGTAGCAATGAATATAAGACACCACAATCTTTACTTAGTGCATGTTTGGATACATGATAGAAAATCATGATAAAGCCATAATCTCGGTGGACAGAAGTAACTTCACTTAGCTTTTGTGGTTGTCTACCGTGATTTTGGCTTCACAAGGTATCCAAACATGTCATTATACAAGTTGTTTGGATGATGAGGATGGTAGTGACAAAACTTATCGCATATGCAGGCTTTCACTTCGAGGTAGTGCTAAGGTTTGGAAAAATGATTCAAGTGCATTAGAAAGAACATGTACAGTGCTGAGCCAGCAGCAATATCCATTATTTACTTTGAACATCTACTGTTGTTTCCTAATCTGAGTTTTACAGATGACACAACTGACCCAAGGTTTTGATTCTTTCAAACAAAATGGAGTCAATATTGTGTTTCTTACTTTCTTGTAAATTGTAATCAGGGAAGTTTCATTCATGTTATGGTATGGATCACTTGAATCCCTTCCTTTGTGTGATGTAACCCAAATGCATTCAAAAGAAGTCACATTATCTCTTGTTT
Source organism: Acmispon strigosus (assembly GCA_030819835.1). Classification (NCBI taxonomy): domain Eukaryota; kingdom Viridiplantae; phylum Streptophyta; class Magnoliopsida; order Fabales; family Fabaceae; genus Acmispon; species Acmispon strigosus. Next base: position 89,686,008 of record JAUAMA010000001.1, read on the forward strand.
TTCAATGCTATTATTGCTATGTCTTTCACACCATTGGATTTGGTGGTTGTTTAGATAAAAAAGAAGAGACTTGGTCAAGGCAAGGAAAGGTTGCACCAACTGGATCCCCCTCCTATATCATGGGAACAAAGCAGATAAGAAGGAAAGTTCTATTCTTAGAAGGTCATGGTATTTCTGGCAAAACACCATCATCACCAATCCCCTCTCTCTCCAAGTCCCTTCTCACCAAGCTTCAACACAAACCAAAACCAACACCATTACCAAAACAAACACAATGACACACCTCTCTCTGACCACCCAAAAACAACAACAACAACAACAACAACCAAACAATCTCAAAAAAAACCACCACCACCACCACCACCTTAGTCTCTCCGAGCAGCGGTCCACCATTCAAACCGGTCGTGCCAGCAAGCAATGGCCGCTGTTCGCACCCACCGCCACCGCAACCTTCTCTTCCTCCTTTGCTTCTTCCTCTGTTTCCCTCTCTCCTCACCCGCAGAGACCCAATCCCTCCTGAAGCTCAAACAATCCTTCACCAACGCCGACCAGTCCTTAGCCTCATGGCTCCCCAACGTCTCCCCTTGCTCCGGCACCTGGGCCGGCGTCATCTGCTTCAACAACATCGTCACCGGCCTCCACCTCTCCGACCTCAACCTCTCCGGCACCATCGACGTCGACTCCCTCGCGGAGATTCGCAGCCTCCGAACCCTCAGCTTCGTCAACAACTCCTTCTCCGGCCCAATCCCAACCTTCAACAAGCTCGGCCCAATCAAGTCCCTCCTCCTCTCCTACAACAACTTCTCCGGCCCCATCCCGCAAACCTTCTTCGCCACGCTCGCCTCCCTCAAAAAAGTCTGGCTCTCCGGCAACAAATTCTCCGGCGAAATCCCCGTCTCGTTAACCGAACCCGACCTCCTCAAAGAGCTCCACCTCGAAGGGAATCAATTCACCGGCCGAATCCCTAACCTCAAACAGGATTTCCGATCGTTCGACGTGTCGAACAACAAGCTGGAAGGTCCGATCCCGGAAACCTTGTCGAAATTCGCAGCGGCGTCGTTTTCCGGAAACGAAGGTCTCTGCGGGAAGCCGTTGGATAAGCCCTGCGATGAAGACGACGGTGATTCCTCTTCTTCTTCGTACTACTCCCTGCCAACAGGTTCTGGAGGCGGCGGCGGCGGCGGTTACGCGTCAAGCTGGGCGGCGAAGGTGATTGTGATTCTCATTCTGGCGGCTATCGTGGCGGTGATTGTGCTGTTCCTGAAGACAGGGCAGAGGGATGATGATGATTTCAGCGTGGCGAGCAGGGATAGTGGTAGTAGCATGGAGGGGTTGGTGCAAGTGCACGTGCCTAGCAGCAGGGGCGGTAGTAGCAGCAGCGGCGGTGGCGGTAGAAGCTTCTCTTCCTCTCGGTCGATGTCGAAATCGATGTCTTCGACATCGTCGGGACCGGCGGGGAGGAAGGAGTCTTCTTCTTCGCATGGGAAGAAGGGAGGGGGTTCGAGAGGAGGCGCGGTGGGGGATCTTGTGATGGTGAATGAGGAGAAAGGGGTGGTGTTTGGGATGCAGGATTTGATGAAGGCTGCGGCGGAGGTTCTGGGGAACGGTGGTTTGGGGTCGGCGTATAAAGCTACCATGGCGAATGGGTTGAGTGTGGTGGTGAAGAGGATGAGGGAAATGAATAAGATTGGGAAAGAAGTGTTTGATGCTGAGATGAGACAGTTTGGGAGGATCAAACACCCTAATATCTTGACCCCTCTGGCTTACCATTACCGCAAAGAGGAGAAGCTTTTTGTCACTGAGTACATGCGCAAAGGAAGCTTGTTGTATGTCTTGCATGGTAACAAATTCTAATCAACTTTGCTTAATCTCAAACAAGGTTTCAAATGTGAAAATATGAATCATGCATGTTTGGTTTTGGCGCCAGACCCAATGGAAAGGTATTTTAAGACACCAAGAGAATAGTTAGAATTTACCACATTGAGTTTAACGTGAATAGGAGAAACAGAATTTGACACGTTAGCTTCAATGTGGATCCATGTTGAGTTCAATAGAAATCCAAACAAGAACTCGTTTGAAAACCACAATAAAGTCAAAACCATAGTGGACAGAAGCAACTTCTCCTATATTCTACTTTTGTCTACCATGATTTTGATTTCACCGTAATTTTCAAATAAGTCTCCAAACATGCCCTGCATCTGTGTGCTTTGGATGCCAGTTAGGTTTTTATATTCTGGATGTCTTTATGTTACCGTCTAAACTTTTGAAATAGTTATTTCATGATATGGTATTAGAGTTTCTACAATGAGCCTTGTGGAATTTAATCATTGGTTCATGACGGTTTTCCATTTTCCATTAGAGTCATGAAACTCAAAAATAGTTAAATGGCATAATTATTTCAATCAGATCGTTAATGGCTTATATAAACACCTTTACCTAGCAGTTCTGGAATCATGAAGATAATTCCATTTTTGTCTTTTCCAATAAGTCCCTCCCTCTATTATTATTGTTGTTTCTTGTGGTGCAATGCAAGTTCTAGGCCAATGTGTGATGACAAGGAATGTGTGATTATATTTTGTCAGGTGATAGAGGAACAAGCCATGCTGGACTGAATTGGCCAACCCGTTTGAAGATTGTGAAGGGAATAGCAAGGGGGTTGGGCTTCCTCTACACTGAGTATTCAACCTATGACCTGCCCCATGGGAACCTTAAATCTAGCAATGTTTTGCTCAGTGACGATTACGAGCCTCTCGTGAGTGACTATGCTTTTCAACCACTAATCAACCCCAACATTGCAGTGCAGTCAATGTTTGCCTACAAGACCCCGGATTACGTGCACGGCCAGAAAGTTTCGCAGAAGACTGATGTTTATTGCCTTGGAATCATTGTTCTCGAAGTCATTACAGGGAAATTCCCTTCTCAGTATCACAGCAATGGCATGGGTGGGACTGATGTGGTGCAGTGGGTTTTCACTGCGATTTCTGATAGAAGAGAAGGAGAGTTGATTGATCATGAGTTACAAAATGAGACGAATTCGCGCAACCAGATGCTACAACTTCTCCAAATTGGGGCTGCTTGCACAGAAAGCAACCCTGACCGAAGACTTAACATGAAGGAAGCTATTAGAAGGATAGAGGAGGTGCATGTTTAAAGGTTATGTCAATAAGCTAGCTTAGTTCGAAGTTTCTTTTGTAGGTGAGAATTGCGGGCCATAGAAATATTACAAAGTGCCAAGTTCATAGATGGTTCTTTTGAGAGCATGGGAATAATTAAGCAGTGCTTTTGTGCAAGAGAAACACACACAGGGAAGAAATGAATGGAGGAAGGGGGATAACAGATTGATAGGGAGAAAGATTTGATAGCTTCAGAAAGCAGTTCGGTAATAAGAATGGTGATACATTGGTTTTGGAAATTGATCAAATCAACCTGATGAAACAATGGCTTGGAAGGACCACAGATGAAGTGTGTCATGTTCATATCTCTTTATAACCATGTTTGATTTCAAGAGGTGCTGAAGCTTGGAACGTTTCTCATGTTTGTCCTATTGAAAGAGAGCATAATATCAAAGTCCAGGCTTAGACTCCTTTGCTGATATATTGGCACTTCTTACAACCATTTTTGGACAGCATCCCTTAAATTTGTAAAGACTTAAATTTAGTGGTGATAAGTTTGTACTCCTAAGGATTTTTCTAGTTTTCCTCTTATGTATATCACATATAGGATAATGTTTCTGTTTCTAACCTCACTCCCCGTTCAGATGTTCTTATGTATATATTAGGCAATACAAATTGATTTATGAAATATCTAAATTTAAGGCTTCTTTAATGTAATTTATTTTGACATCAAATAGCCATTAGCCACTCAATCAAGTGAACACAAGTTCTAGATTTTCCAGAATCAAGGACTTGCAACAGCAAGGATGATTGCATAAAGCAGAAACTATAACCAAAATCAATATTCTGAAAAAGCCATTGAAATGAGCACAAACAACGAATTCATCTTCGCTATATCCGGTTTACCAAAACCAAACTACTATAATTTAAGAGCACAATCACATGCCCCAAATGTATTAGCACAAAAATCCACATGAAACAAAGGGGCATGATAACAGCTATTGCTTGCTCTCTAGAATAGAGAAGCCAAAACAATCAAATTCCTTTTTGACCTCTGCTGCAAAAAGATATTAGCTGTTACGTATTCTGTTTCATATCTAGCTAGTTTTCACAGAAGGCATCTACAATAATACTTATTCTTCCATCCACTATCCAACTTGAGTCACAGCTGCATTAAAATTTGCAGATGGGACCAGCTTGATTATCAAAGATGGTAGGAGATTCTAGTCAAAATCAAGGAACTCCATCCTTTTCCTCATGGTGCCCTTTAGATCAGAAGCATCACGTTCTACTTTTTGAGCCTGAAGAGTGCAGCAAATGAAATCAAGTTTATCAATGAGACATAGAACAATAATAAAGAAACTTGTCATCACATAATTTGCCAAATAGAAACACAGGGTCCCTATTTCTTCTGGTTGGGGATTGTTGTTAGGAATACTTTTTGTTAGAGAAGGGGTGGGGGAAGAATTTGAAGCACATAGTCAATAAAAGAGACACTGATACAACCCGTTACATGCCATCAAAATTCACAATTTTCCAACCAATAATAAACAAAAGCAGAAATCTGATTCATGTTTCTAGTAAAACACAATTGTTAGCAGGAATTCTCAATCATGTATGCAGCTTGTATTTCTACAGTACATATGATATTGTTAAACAGAACATCAAATTGCTTCCAACCTTCTTTTTGACAAAAGAATGCTTTTTTAGGAAATAATAGGAAACAGGAGGGAATACTCTGAAATCACATTGCATCTTTAGACATGAAACAGCATCAGAAACCCATGAACAGTGAATCAAAAGAAGGTAAAGGAAACAATCTTGTCACCAGATGTAATTTTTTACCCAAATAATGTTACATTTTGTAGATGTTTATCAAATTACTATTTTTGAAACACTTTAACACCACCATTTACCCCGCTGAATTCATTTCTTGGTTTTTGTCTGCAGACTTTCCTCCGTCCAAAAAATAATGATATATTCAAATAATACAACATAAAATATATGCAAAAACTCCCTGTAATGTCATCCTATCTTTTAGTCCTGCAATTTGTAATGGCTGAAATTTGATTACCAAAACATGACATCTTTTATGGAACTAGGAATAATATGCCATGGAGGCCCTCAAATTTATCTTAGCTTGATCTTTTTTCCCCCCACTTCTTTTTAGAGCTCCTGCTTGTTGATGCAGTTCTACTGCATAAACTAGAAAGTATTTATAGCCTCTTCTGTCAGCAGAAATTGCATAAATCCAGTTTGTGGAAAACCTTATGGAGTGGGCAACTGCAAATTGAATTTAAGTCAAGTGGTATAGGCACAGTTAAACTTAATAAGTTCATAATACTCTCTGGTATGTGCTATGGATTACTGGGATGTGGTTCATCACTTCTTTAAATTATCTCAACTCTCAAAACCTTTACACAAGCACCACATGGGAATTGGTTTTGCAGTTCACAGGAATGCTGAGCAAACCTGGTAACTATAGATATGGACAGGGTCGGTGTTGGGTAAGGGAGGTCATAGTTCAATACATTGTAAACCCACAAAAGAAAAAATCTTATAGACCTTCCATTTTATAAAAATATTAGGTAGGTACTTTTTACTTGTTTTCCACCTTTTTGTTGTTAGATGGCTTCTTGCGTATAATGATAAGAGTATGCATACGTTTTCATATTGGGAATGGAGGTGGTGGTGTATACAGCTCATTCAGAGCCATTAATGGTTACACAACTAATAAGAGCCATCTTGAGGTAAGATTTTGGGAAGCAACTAACAGAGAATGCTCAAAGCATTTGATTTGCTCACCGTATATATGCAACATAGATTTCTTGCCATCAGTCATTTCCGACCAGGATGCAGAGATTGTTCGCATCAAATTTTATTTTTAAACCAAAGGTAGATAATTCTATTAAGATAAATAAGACCCACAAAGATTTAGCAGATGCATTTAACAGAACTTTCAAGGGTGAAGCTGATCCTCAACAATTTGAACTTAGAAACTTAATTTCCTACTGAGACTCCTAAGAAAACGTTTCAAGAAGAAAATCAGCTGGCCTCATCTATTAATGTTAACGGCCCTCCTCCGAAATTTCCCACTGGAAAAAGAAGGAACCAGAGTGGACAGTAATTTCCAACACAAGCCAAATTGGCCATTATTTAGGTCAATTAGCCATGCCCCTCAGACCCCAGCCCAGCAATACAAAATAAAGCTTCCAACACATCATCAGTAAGCCATAATACAAGGCACGGATTAAAAAGCCAGACCAAACCAACCAGTTCCAAAAATCAATGAACCAATAAGGTAACTGGTCTATTCTACCCAAAAAACCGGTTGACCAAAGAACCTGTGGAGACTGGAGAACTGGTCCAAAACCAGTGATTCGAATTAGTTGTTTCTATTTTAATTCAATCAAACTTTCTAGTCAAATGTAGGCTCAAAATCAAGCTACTGAGGCCTATATATGGATTTTATATTTAGCTCCCTATAATCAATCTTTTACCTTGCAAGGCATATTATATGGTCATTTTATTCTAATTATAAACTTTTCCTAACTTGATTTCTTATAATTTCATGCGACCTTATTAATTAATATGCTATACAATATTAAAAAATATATATTGAATTACCGCTATTTTGACTATGGTTCAATTGCAGTTGCACTAGTGATTCATGAACTAGTGTTTTTACTAGTTCAGTAATCGGTTTGAGTATTTGAAACATTGCTACATGACACATCAAGAGGTCTTTACATGCCAAACAGCCATTTGCATACAATAATTAATTGATCCATGGGCCCTCATAATTATTATGCTAAATAGGAGAAATAAATATTCCAATTGTCTTATCATCAACTGGTTGATGGACTAGGACTAACCTTTCTTATTTCTACCTCTGACACACAAGTCATATGCTGTGGAAGCTCCTCCTTTCCCGAGTCCTATATCATTGATAAAAAGATTGCAAAATTATGAAGACTCCTTTGGCAAGAAATAAATATGAGTCAAATGATATGAAATGATCAAGAACACATCATACCAGTTCTCCGATTAAGACAACATTTTCCCCACGAATTACATAAAGGCCTAAAGGGACATCACAGTAAAGATCACCGACAATTACTCTTTCACATGCACCTTCAAGAACAACGTTAGCTGTACATGGTAATCGAATCATGTTACTAGTTAGTATTAGATACAAGTGATGATAATTATAAGAATAACAGGGACTTCATAAAGTAGAATATATGTAAGATTGATAATTACCAAATTGATCAAACGAGCGTAATAACCCCAAGAGTTTTCGACCATCTCGCAACAGGACAAGAAGTTTTTCTGTGAAAAACGTATATAATTAGAATAAAATATAGAAAACCTGACTAAGTTTAGTCTTTAATATGTTTCCATATCTCATCATTCAGTCCAATTATTTCAATCTCTACTTTAACTGAAATTAAATACATAAGAATAAATCACATCACAACAAAAATGCCAGATAAGGAGCATGAAAACTATAGAACAGAGAAAAGGACAGTGATTGAATTCCAACATTCTCGCGCGACTGGAGCAAGGTCAAAGCCAAATACTTAAACGCCACATGCACTATTCATAGAATTTAGTATTTCAATTAATGACTAATAACATCCATTAAGCTTTGCATAATTGATAGAATTCTCCCTGGACATACCATCTCCCCTCTCCCCCAAAGATGAAAAGACTAAATACTTTTAGCATGCCAAATATTTACATCTAGGAAAATTCTACAGAATCAAGGACTGCTATTTTTGGATCATCAAGGAGCCATTACCGCAATTGACCCAAATCCCCACAACCTGTGCAACCCCTATGCAGCTTAACATAGCTCAGCTCATCATTCTTTCCTGATATATATAATGTCCAATATTAGTTCTCATGCACAAATTACTTTTCCTCACGGTTGAAAACAATCCTTTACTCAACTTCTTTTCATCCAACAAAAATTTACAGCCACTGCAATCCACAATTCATGCACAAATCACAGTATGAAACAGAGAATAGCAGTCTATGGGTACCAGGAAAAAAAATCAAGTAAACATGGCATATGATATAATCTGCACAACAAAATCATGAAAAATATAGGAGAGAGAGAGAGATATTACTGTCAAGATATGTAGCAAGCGAGGTGGAGAGTAAGACATCATCAGGGGTAGCCCAAGACATTGAGCAAATTCTAGCTTAGCACCTGAAAAAGCAACCAACTTTGATCCAAAGCCTCCTTCAAATTCAACGGCACTCCAACCCCACAATCTCAAGCACAATACTTTGCAAAATTTGTGACCTCTACATGCATTATCAGTTCCACCTCTTAAAACCCCATGATTGAAAAAAAGAAAAGAAAAGAACTTTATCGAGAAAGTGATAACCCTCTATTTTCTTTCCGTGGAAAGGGTAGGAAAAAATAAAAGGGTTAAATTCAAAAGCACTTCGCATTTTAAAGGAGTTAGGTTGAACCTTTCCGATCGGCGACTTTCGTGAAGGAAAAAATGCTTCTTTCTTGTTGTTTTGCTGTGTTTGGGTTACGAGGGTGAGAGTGAGAGTGGCGTGTGAAAACAAAGCTTGCACTCTCACTCCCAGATTGAGCAGTTTGGTTTGAAGGATACCTGATTTTTCAGCAATGTACACCCATTTTTGTTTTTGTTTTTTAAGCATTATGTAAAATAAATACAGCACCAAAAAAATTAAATAGAGTAAATAAATATGAAAGTAGAACTCAAACCCTACACTACGTCCCGAAAAATAATTCAAGTGGTAAGAGTTTGAGATATATGAGTTGAAGAGGGGAAAATCTAGGGATCAATCTTTAGAAGAGAAATTTAAATGTTTTTCAATGTAAAAAAATAAAAAAACTAAACTACAAAATTAGACTCACGGAAAATGTAAATTACACCTTGGCGAACTATATGCATGGGGCACAATACAACCGTCCTTACGTTTTTGTATGATCAGTGGCAAGTTACATGACTCTACTACAGGTTTGATTCTCTTTTGAACTTATCTCATCGATTTAATATGCATTTTTTTCTCTTATACATGTGCATGGTGATTTTTTTTATCGGTTAAATTTCTCTTTCAGAGGTTTGATCTCTAGACCTTTCATCTTCTTACATGTGTACACATGTTAATATCAATATGCTTCCGGGTATGTTCATTTTGACATACCAAAAACGAAGATTTAAATATTGAAAAATGAACGTTATAAGACTTTACTACTTTACTCAATTCTAAAATTCAGTGGCTTAATTAAAAAAACTATATTTTTACCGGTTTTATGCATTATTTTAGTTTTTAAACCACCACAAAAATAGACGGAGGAATTAAAATATATAGTTCACCATTGTATGGGAGTAAAATAAAAAAATAATAGGGACCAAATTAATAATTCATTATTTTAAGGAAAAACCATATTTAACCCAAATCATTATGTGAGTGAGTGACATGAGGGTGGTATTTTTAATAACCCCTGCATCAAATCTCACATATTGTGGAGGTATGTCACCATTATAGATTCACCAAATCATGCGTACTCAATGCAAACACAACACATATATTGCACTCTCCGAATTAGATTGAATTGCTCAAAATTATTTACAGAAACTGAACTATATTTACCACAAAAATAAAATTCTTTTAAGTTGGATATTTTACGAGAAACCTAAGCTTTCTGATACCACAAGGCTTTAACATGTAAAGCTCCTTCAAAGCATCAACAGAAAAAAAAACTTGCATGAATTTATGACTTCATTATTAAAAATATAGAACTTGAGATATCCTGTAAGAAATTAGATTATTCTACAAAAGGACTTAAAAGCTAAACATCTTTCCCGATTCATCGTCCAGTTTGTCCCCTTTCTTTGGCGCGGTTCATACATTCAAAAGAGTAGGTCCACAATTTCCATGCTGTTTAAGCAATCAGCTTCAGTGAACAGAGTTAGCACATGAGAATAATCCATTCATATCTCCAGAACAATATCTGCAATCACAAAATAATACATCTGTAATGTCAGAATAGCTGTAATTCACCTTGTTCCTATCCATATCAATAAGTTTTGGCAGACCCTCCTCCCCCTCTCTACTTTACGAGAGAAATGAAGAAAAAAGAAAGAATAAATGATTTGATAGATAATGGGATGGAAATGATAGAGAGACAAGAAAAAAAAATAAGTGGGAATAAATTGTAATATAGAATAAGATGTGAATATATCACAACTCTAACTCTATCTTTATAGTTGATTGGAAAAGGGAGAAAACACTATTGTAAATTAAATAACTCAAGCTTGATTACATGTATTTATCATGAGCCAATTAAATAATTAGTTGTTGGGCAAATGGTGCATGAATGACTCGCATCAAATCACGCTAGAATTCACTTGAATTTGGAATATGAATAATATACAGACTTATCTACCTTGTGTTTAGATCACTTGATCGTAAAAACTTGATACCATATTATGAACTAATTATCTAAAAAAACTTATGAATTATTTTATATTGAACAATAATCTCAAAAAATCTTATAAATAATTTTATATTATATTTTTAACAAGTACTTTTTCACACTAATTAATGTAAATGATTATAAGAATGAAAAATAAATATGATGAATCTAATGTGTAGAACTTACATTCAGAATCTGTCTTGACCCATTTACTTCCATTGTTTGCAGCACTACTAGTGTCCTCTTCATCATCATCATTATCATCATCATCATAATTATCTTCATGTGACTGGGGCATTTGATTCTTTTCCAGGTACTTCTTTACAAATGTTGTTGAAGATGAACCTTGGGGATATATCTTTTTCTGAAGCATTGCCCTCAGAATCTATAAAATCACAAGCTAAGTATTAGCATAAGATGAATATAAAGGAACAAGTTAATGTATGAGAACACAGGCTTGCATGGATTCTCATCTACCTTCTCCATTCTGGAATCTGTGGAAAGTGGATCTTTGAAATAAGGAGCAGGTTGAAATCCTTTTCTGCAAGCAAACATCTTCTTAAGAAGGAAAGAAAGTGATTTCTTCCCAATGGCACCACCCTTTCTGCTATCATAACAAAGATCTCTTCCCCAGCTGTGTATTAGACTGTTGCCTGGGTAGAAGTTACCATGTTTGATATTGGAGACATCAGAAAGTGTTTCAACTTCTTTTGCTTCACTGTTCAAAGTTTCATTGGTAAAATTATTGGTGTTCTCTTCATCTTCATCCCCCAATTTCTTGTTCAATTCACTCTGAAGGTTTCCAACTTTTTCTAGCTTGAACTCCTTGGTGCATTCCTGAAAGGAAAATGAATCTTCTGCAGCACTGCTAGCTAAAGTTCCAATGGCTAGGAGTGCTTGAGGCCAGTCATTGAACTCTTGTTTGCAAGATTCATGCAGCATATAATCTGTGGGGAAAAGAAAAGGAAAAATCTTAGATGCGGTTCCTTACATTGAATTTTTACAGTGGTCCAATCATAACATGATACGAGTTAAAATACTTAAAAACTGTTACATTAATAAATTAAGAAAGTGGGTACTTTTAGGTACTGTATCTTAGTTTTATCCAAAAGAACATCTCAGTACACTGACTTGGCTCCAAGAATGATAATATAAGTACCATTCTTTGAAAGTTAAAATGCATCATTATTTCAAGTACTTGGAACAGAAACTAGTCAAATGATTTTCTCTTATCCCAACCAAAAGCTCAGGTATCAGGATTCTCTACGTGAAAACTGTACAGGACATGATGATTGATCCATACACTAAACCAGGTAAAATGTGGAAAATATGATCAACAGACAAAGACTTAATATGTCAAAGTGATCTTGATAATTTTGGTGTCACTGGTGACAGATGCAATGCAAACACAGAGAACTTACGAGTAGGTGAAATTGAGGTTGGTTTCTTTTTGCCATTGGTTCCATTAAGCTTGTTCTTCTTCCATAGGAAAATCTGCAAAAAGATAGATAACCTTGCTTAAAAAATCAGAAGCAGAGCTAATTCTAATTGGCAATGCAATGAATGATACTGTGAACATTAAGAAAAAGCTATTCTTCCTCACCTTCATTTTGGTGAATGAGTTATTATGAAAACTAAAATAAGGTCAAGTATACAATGCGCAGATCCCATAAGCTTGCAAAGGAATTTAAATAGACTTAGATTACAGGTTCAAGTTCCCAAACAGTGACTTTACAGAACTTCTTGATTTATTTGTTTTGTCTTATTATCATCCCTCTTCCCAACCTTAAGGTTTCTTTTTCAGTTTTCAATTTCTTGTCTCCTCAGCCAGCTGATTTTTTATGGAGGAAAAGTAAACAATTAAATGTGACACTAAAATAATTAGTGAAAACTCAATCCCTAATAGTAACCTTAAACAGGTGTCAGGGGATGCATTATTGTTGCATATCCAAATATTGAACACTAGTTCCAATCTATTTCCTGAGAAATTGATTGGCCACTTTTTTCTTTCTGAGCATATCTAAGTTACACTATGTCAGTGTCTTTTCCAATCAAAACTATTAGTAACAAATGTAAAGAAGACACATGGAAGAAACCACAGACAATCCCTGAGACCCCCACACAACCATCAGCTAAATTATTTAAGGGTTAAATATGTTTTTGGTACCTGAACTATGAGTGAGATTTGGTTTTCGTCCCTTGTCGGCATAAACGTGAATTTTAGTCCCCAGACTATGAGAAATTATTTGTTTTAGTCCCTGCTGCCGGCGTGGTCAACGCCACCGTGCTTATGTGTCACGTTTTGCCTACATGTATTTTCTTTTTCTTTTTCTTTACTTTATTTAAATTCCACAAAAAGATAAATTAATTATTAAAAATAAAAATATTATTTAAAATTAATAAAATAGTTAATAGTTAAATTAATTTAAAAAATCAAATAACATTAGGACCGGAATCAAGATCTAACAACATCATCTTCATCAATATTTCCAAAATTATCTTCAAAATTATCTTCAACATCTTCATCCAACCCTTTACCAACCCCAACCACGCGGCGCCACCACCCCCAACCACGCCGCAACACCAACCCCAGCCACGGCGCCACCCGCCACCCCAGATCCGGTTCGAGCTTACAAATCTAAGGCAAAGAAGGGAAATGCAGATCTAAAAACAAAGAAAGTAAAGAAGGGGAACTAGATGTAGATCTGAAAATGAGGGTTTGTCAATGACTGTTGCTGGAAGAATTTTGATCCGAAAATGGGAATTTTATTTTGATGCTAGTGGGTTAAGGTTTAGCGGAAGCTTGATTTTTTTTCACCAATTGATAGTCTTTCTCTCTGTTTTGTGAGTGAAGAGCTTTAACGGAAGCTCGATTTTTGTTTTTCGGACGAATTGCCTTCCTTGATTTTAAGTTGTCATGTTTGGGTTTTTTGGTTGGAACTTTGGTGGTTCTGGTTTGGGATTTTGAGTGTTTGGGTAAGGGATGAAGTTTATGATGATGATGAAAATGAAGATGACGATTAAGAGATGAAGAAGATGATGATGATTTTTACCAGGTTGATGATGATGTGGTGTTGGTGGGTGAGGATTGAGTGATGGTTTTCGCATGGTTGTGGTGGTTTTTGTTGTTGAAGAGTTCTGGGTTATTATTGAGAAAGAGGTGGAGCAAGATGAAGATTAAGGGTTGGAGGTTGAGGAAGTGGGGGAGTAGACGATGGTGGGAGTAGACGATGGACCCAGAAAGACTCATCGTCTACTCCCCCATCGTCTACCCCCAATCGTCTACTCCCCCATCGTCTACCCCCAATCATCTACTCCCTCCATTGTCTACTGCCCCAAGAAGCCCAAAAACGCCCAAATGGGTTCTTCTTCCACTGCCATCACCGCCTACGGACTCCGCTCCCACTGCTTACAACCTCCCCAATGACCAGGACCTCCATCGTGACCTCTTCTCCATCTTCACCACAGTGGATCTGTGTAAAACGACGAGACTTCTGTAACCATCATCTTCTTCGACTTTATCGTCTTCTGCAACCACCATTTGACCTCATCATCTTCTCCGATCTCCCTTTCCTTCGTTCTCTTCCTCGACTTCATCAATCTCTTTCTCTGTTACAGGGGAGGCTGAGGGAGGAGATTTCTGTTGGGCTTTGGGTAGATATAGGTTGGGGAAGCCTGAGGGACAAGATTTAGACCTCCGCTCCTGCTACTTACAACCTCCCCTACGACCAGGACCTCCATCACAAGCTCTTCTCCATCTTCACCATCGGTGATCTGGGTTTTAATTTTCTAGGAAATCTGTTTGATCTCCGAACATGTCTCGGTTTTGCATCTCAAGGTTTGGGTTTGGGGTAAATTTTCTGGGTTTGGTAACCTTAACTGGTTGAAAACGTGAAGGATTTGGATTGTGTGTTTGGTGGGAAAAACTTTGATGGAGATGATGAAGAAATTTGAGGAAGGTGAACAAATATGGTCTGATTCTGGAAATTTGATAAAGAAATCTAATTTTAAATTAACTTGATTAATTAGTTTTTTTAAATCAACTTAATGGAAAATAAAAAAAGTTTAGTATTAATGAAGATTAGGTTAATTTTAAATTTAAATTTAAATAAAAAGAAATTTCACATAAGGTCATTAATTGACGTGACATCGTCACAGGGGAAAAACGGAGCTCCGGCGTTGACCACACTGGCAGCATGGACTAAAACCAATACTGTAAGGGACGAAAACCAAATCTCACTCATAGTTCAGGGACCAAAAACATATTTAACCCATTATTTAATTTCATTGATACATTGAATCACGATCATGTTCAATTTTTGGAATTCATGAATAGACGTTGATCATACCTTTGTTATTTCAATTCTTTGAATAAGAATCGCCGTTATACTTTTATTGACAATCACGACCGAGCAAAATATAATAAATAAGAGAAATCAGCATTTCAGAAGTTGTTAAGCAAAATTTCAATTGTTGCAGGTCGCACCGGAAGGTAGAGAGTAACGGTGCGGGGCCGCAACGATTGTGGGTCGCGGGGCCTGACAACTGTGGGTCATAAGGGAAGGTGGTGGGTAGCATGCTCTTGGAGCTCACAACCTTGACGGAGAAGTGAAGAGATGAAGGTTTGGGGGTTCAGGGGGAGGGGGAAGAGGCGACAAAACTAGTGGTGTAGAAAGAGGTGGCGTCGCGGGAGTGAGGATGGCAAGGTAAGGTGGCCTACCGATAAGATGGGTCGGATCCAATTCATCGATATATCGCCACTAATTATTGGTGGGTTGAGCTAAGTTAGCTAGTGATTTTAACGTTTGTTGTTACTGATGCTAATAGCAAGTAAGCCGACACTAATGTTAAGTGATTTTTTTATGCTCTGCATCAGTTTAGTCGATGCTAAAGAGCGAAAAATAGCGTCGGTGTGAGAGTTGACGCTATTTTTTCAATCTAAAAAACCATTTATTATAGTGATTTTTTTGTTTTAATTTAACTTTGTTTTGATCGAGAATGTAGTATATAAATCTTAAAAATATTAACATAATAAATATAAAGAATAGTTTATAGCATCAATATATCATTCATAAATTACAACATAGCCAATATATTAAAAAATTATGATCATACTTGTTCACTTTGATGCATATTTATTCAAATAACTATTTATTTAAATACATTTTTATTGATAAATACGTGTCATACATTAAATTTATGACGTATAAGAATGTAAATGTTTAAGTATAGATGATATGAAATATGTATAAATAAAATTATATATGTTTGCAAATATTTATTTTGGATTTAGTTGGTTCGGTTTTGAAAAATTAGGTCCGATTCAATCCAATAAAAATGTCAGTTTTTGTTATGATTGAATATTTCATTCTTTTTTTATCGATTTTTCAAATTTTATTATATTTGATTTGACATGAACACCCTACTTTCTAATGCTTCTTCAACGGATGAATACACAAAATTACCCGGCCAATAAAAAAAGCATGATTATAGTTCCTCAACTCAAACTAATAGCAAGCAAGCCAACGCTATTTTTAAGTGAATTTTTTTTTTTTATGTTTTATGTCAGTTTAGCTGATTTTTAAAGGGCAAAAAATAGCATCAGCGTAAGGGATATGACACTATTTTTAACTCTAAAGAGAGCATTTCTTGTAGTAATTTGATTTTTTGTTTTAATTTAAATTTGTTTCTTTTTATCTAGATTGGTGTATATAAATCTTAAAAATATGTAATAATACAATAAATACAAAGAATAATTTATGGCATCAATATATCATTTATAAATTATAATATAGTCAATATTTTTAAATTTTATGATTATATTTGTTCACTTTTGATACATATTTAATCAAATAAATATTTAAAACTAATTATTTAAATACATTTTTATTAATAATGGCATGTCATAAATATATAACATATATGAATGTGAATATGTAAATATGACGTATGTATAAATAAAATTATATATTTGTGAATGTTCAGTTTGGTTTGGATTGATTAGTTTTGTAAAATGAATCTGAAATACGATCCAATCCAACAAAAATTATGGGTTATTTTTTCAGCTTTCGGTATGATTAAATATTTCAGTTTTTTTGGTTGATTTTTATTAGATTTTTTTTTGTTACATAAGGAAATGAAAACAGAAAACAGGAAAACGATTATGCTTATTAGATTTGATCTGTTATGAACGCTTAACTTATTAATAGTTTAATACTAATTCAATGGATGAAGAATAGAGAAAATTACCAGGCCAAAAAAACATAAAAGCATGATTTTAGTTCGTGTGAACTCAAACTAACCACAAATATGGGTCCCTTTAAGGAAGTGATATGAGTGGTTCAAATCATTTTGTATCTTTTCTCTTTGGACTAACTACACTTGCTATAGCTAGGCCATACACCTCCCGGAGTTTGAAGAAGCTGCTAGAATTTCGATAATTGATTTTGATGGTGCTACGCCACTCACGCTTCACTGATTCGATGCATGCATGCTCATGAGGGTGACTAACTAACCTAACTATGCATAGTGACTAATAATAAACGTCCTCCAACCATTTTTTGGAACTAAGTCCTTTTCCTAAAGAAGCTCAAACTAAGCTCTAGAGCAATTTACACACTCCACATAAATAAAAGTATATGTCGTGTGCTGAAGGGAAATAAACATAAAGAATAGAATATTGTGATGTGAACATGAACCTAAGAACACTAATGTTATATATGTTGACATTTCCATGCTAGGTGACGTGATATGAAAAAAAATAGAATTTACACTGATTTTCTTAAGGTGAGGTATATGTAAGTCTTTTGTAAATGTTTTATGAGTCTGACTACTTGATTTGTACGTGTGTCCTATACGTGACAATGCAGTCCACATGCATGAGTAGGGCCATATATATTCCTGAAGCCTCGAGAGTTATAAGCGTGATCTGTTTGTGCATTCATACGGTTCCTTTACTTTGCGCCACTCAATCTGCCACTGGGATTTCCTACACAATAATATGCTTCTTCTGCTGTTGTTTTGTTTCATGTCTATGTCGCTTACATATGTTGCATTTTTCTCGCGGAAGAGTTAGCAACAACATGTGTTGATTCATGTAGAATCCTTTCTTTTGGTGGTAACCATGATTAATTCTCTTGCCAGGGTGCTCGCACAATGCAGTTATTGACTGGTTATAAAATGTGTTTTATTTCTATGAATTATAATGAAACTTCCAATGTTATAGTTAATGGACGATATAAGTTAACCACTAGTTTTTTTTGAAGTTTCAATCTTGGGTATTATAAATGAGAAAATTCTCACTAAATTAATGCTAATTAGCTCCACCAAGACCAAGATGTGAATATTTACCCTGCATAAAATTAATTCATGTGGATGATATATGTATTTTGAGAAGAAAAAAAAGTAATGGAAACAACGGTCATGATAAAATAAGAGGGTGAAATATTACATTTCAGTAACAAATTTCGTTACAAGTTTGTAACACAACTGATAGATAGTTGAACTTTTTAAACATTTAGTTGAGGGTTTGCGTTTGGTCCATGTTGGAAAAAAATGTAGTAATAAGTCTCTCCGATTGAACGACATTTGTTTTTGGCCCCTGATCAGTGCTCCGACGAGAATGTCAAATGGTAGGCTGGAGCTGACGTGGTTTTATCCACGTCATTTTAATTAAAATTTAATTTCCACATATTTAATTAATAATTAAATTAAAATTTATAATTACAAAATCACAAAAAAAATATTAATTCATAATTATCTAAACAAAAATAAACTAAATTAATCGTTACATTAACTAAATTAATTCAAAATTTATAATTAATTGAGTTTGATCCTCGAAAAATAATTATGAAAAATGAGTCATTAAGAGATATATATCTATTTAGTGTGATATCTGACCTTAATCATATTTAAATGATCTAACAAAAATGTGTAATTTAACTCTTTAGGTTAAAGATTAATGATATATTAACAACTAAACATACACCACACTTAAAAATCTTTGTTAAATGGTGTATTTGGTGCTGTCTTTTTTTTTGTGACCATTAATAAAAGTACCTTATTCTAATTTCTCATAGTAAGTTTTTTAGTTTCTGTGTTCAAGTCTACTGTATGTTGTATTTCTGTGCTCAAGTTTACTGTATGTTGGGAAGAGAAAAAAGACGGCAAAAGGATTAAAAGAATTAGCTGCGTTTTATTTTGAGGAGTGCTTGTAATAAGATTCAAAATTCATATAGATTTCATTAAATTAAAATTAGAAGTGAGATTCATAATTTTTGTGTGAGTATTGTAGCATTTTTATTTTTATTTTTAAGAAAGACCGGATAGAAGAAAGGTGTGGGGACCCGGGAGGGTGCTTTTATGCTTTGTTTGGTAGCACATACTTTAGAGAGAGAGAGTTTAACGAGAGAGAGTTAGAAGAGAGAGGGGCTTTATACCTTTATTTGGTAGAGGGAGGAGAAAGTGGAGTGAGAGAATAAGTGTGGGTCCCACCACTTTTAAGCTTCTTTATAGAATGTTGACAAAGATGAGAGAGAAATATTTGTATACCTCATTATTTCCGGTCTCTTTCTCCTCTATCTCTAATTCTCTATCATAAAAAGAACCTTCAAAATCTACTTTATTTATCGGCTCTTTCTCTCAACTCATTTTCTGTTCTCACTCGTTCTCTCTTCTCTTTTCATCTTGTTCTCTTATATCTAAAGTTCTAAAAGATAAAAATTTAGTACCGACAACTTAAATTATAGTTAGAATAAAAGAAGTAATAAATAATTAATATTAGAATAAAAAACTTAAAAGAGAAGGGAATGTATAAAGAGAACCTACATGACTAGCAACTTGTTGGCCAGCTAAAGATGACTGAAATGTTGAGAATTTAAGAGTGAGTTGGAGTCTCACATTGGCTAAAAATGGGTGGGGTGAAGAATTTATAAGAGGTATGACCCATAAACCCAATGCCTTAAGGTTTTGGATAAAGATGTGGCATCAGGTCCTCATGGTGTCTTATTTTCTTGGTTCATGGGCTCCCCTGTCTCCCCAATAAGTGATATTAGAGTTGATGGTTGGTGTAGTCATGATGGCAACTCCTTGTATCAAAAATCTTCCTAGAGGTGTGACCAGTGACATGTCCTGTTGACGCGATGAAGCGAACAGCGGTGCAAGCGTGGATAGCTTCCGTTGAGAGGAGCATGGTAATGTTGTGGTGACTCGCACTTGAGGGCGAGAATCTTGAGAATTCAAGTGTGAGTTTGAGTATCAGATTGGTTAAGAATAAGTGAGGTAAAAACTTTATAAAAGATGTGACCCATAAACCAGTGTTACCCATAAACCAATACTTAAAGTTTTAGGTAAAAATGTGACTTCAAGTTCTTTTAGTGTTTTTTTTTTCTCTGCTCATAAGTTCCCCTATCTCTCCTACAATGCAATGGCATGAAAAAAAAAAAAACCTCAATGGAAATATTTTTTTAAGACGTACATTCAACTTATTTCCATATTAGAAATTTATTTTTATTTTATTTAAAATTAAAAGGAAATATAAGCAATTGGTCCCACGTAACATAATTAATTGAATGTCTTCAAATACTAATTGTTCCCACGTCCATCATACTAACTGTTGTTTTTTTGTTACTAACTGTTTGTTCTAACAGTAAATAAAAAAAATTGCTCTATAGTGGTAAATAATTCTCCAAAGTACACAATACATGTACAAAAGCCACCTTTTTACTATTAATAGTTGATATCTATTAATCTCTTCAAATTGGAAGAGAAAGATAAAACTGAACTGAATTTGGTGGAATTATTCGAAAATGAAGCAACACGTGCCAAGTTGTGAGGTTGAGAAAGTAGTGAAAGAGCAAAACGTGTCAACCCCATGCAGAAACTTGCAAAGATCTCCTTGTTAGAACATGGCACGTGCAAGCATGGTTGTTTTGCTGCACTTGCACCATTTTGTAAACAGGTTCGGACTTCGGAGTAATTGGATTCTGGAGAACACACACGCACGGATTGTCTTATCAATAATTAACATTCTTAACAGGTTGGTCTTGTCTTGTTTCATGAATTCCCTTCTTTATGCATCACTTGATTCTTTGATTCGAAATCCATTTATTTGAGACTATGAATGATAAATTTGTTAATTTATATATCAAAGACTAAATGTTAAAATTTCGTTTTAATTATTATATATGCAAGCAACAAGATGAGAGAAAATGTAGACACGAGTGTGAATCCTTAAAATCAATCAAGTATTGACACAAATTCAAGCACTCAATGGTGTTGTTCATACATGAGAGTCGTGAAGTGTTTTGTCAGAGTCTCATGATCAACATGGATTTAGAGCATGTTTGGGTACACCAGTGAAGTTGACGATGGACAGCTGACCCAAAAAATTAAGGAAGTTGTTTCTGTTCATTATGATTATGATTTTTTTGCGGCTTAATTCTAATAAACATAAAATAGGAATGTTTTGATGAATGAGAAATGCAAGCATTTGAATGGCGGTTAATTAAGAACTTGAACGTTTTGAATCTTACTCATTTATATATCTTCTATTGAAGGGGAAATGCAAATGTTTATTAAGTGCTTGAACTCATGCTTCATTCATGCTCATTGAACTGAAAAAACACTGAAGTGTTTGGAGAGAAAGATGCTTGAGGAATGGCATCATCAAATCAATATTTCTCAAACTACGAAGGAATATATACAAATCTTCACAAACCTGCTCTCATAATTGCGGGGTGTTCAGTGCTTGTAGCTCTAGTTCTCTCCATTCTTCTCATTCTACAACATCTCAGATCATACACCAAACCTGCGGTAAGTTATTTTTCTACTATTTCAAATTTTCAACACTCATGTTGTTTTTTATTTATTGTTTGCCTTTTATATGGTATACATTGTTAGCAAGTTTATATGGTCATTGAAATTGTATTCAATGAAGTCAATGTTTTGAATTGTATGAACTCTGATGGATAGGAAGAAAAATAACACATGCTAAGTGCTTTTTCAGGAACAGAAGTGGATTGTTGCTGTTATTTCTATGGTCCCAATCTATGCTACTGAGTCTGTAAGTTTATATTACTTTGAGAAACATATTCCTGATTTTATTTTGGCATCACTGGGTTAGTTGTTTCAGAACTTTAAAGAAACAACTAAATCTAGTCCTGAAGAGCATTACAGGTTTCCACTAAAATTCCTTTTAAATTGGTGATTATGTGTGTTTAAATTTTTGTTTTCTCTTTCCCTTCATTCCAGATTATTTCTTTGTGGAATCCAAGATTATCTCTTGCATGTGACATTTTGAGAAACTACTATGAAGCCTTTGCTCTGTACTCTTTTGGCAGATATCTAATTGCTTGTCTTGGTAAGTTACTGTAACTTCAACATCACAAGAACATATCTAATGGTGCTTTGATATCTTCCTTATGTAGTCTTACTCTCAGTTAAGTTTGGCTATTTGAGAAATCCAAATGAAGTAAAAATAAAAGTTACATTATATGTTATATATGCAACTGAAAGATTGTCATGTAACTCTATTCTTGAAATGAAAACTGTTAGGTGGTGAAGGAAGGGTTGTAGAGCTACTTGAAGATGAATCTGGAGAACACCTTACAAAACCTTTGTTGGAGGAGGGTATAGATGAGAATCATAGTACAGAAGAGAGATCATTTTGCAACTTCTTTTGGCGTCCGTGCAAACTCGGAAAAGATCTTCTGGCAATAGAAAAATTTGGTCTTGTGCAATATGTAAGTTGCTGAAATCTTCCTTCACATGGGGCTCATTCTAGTTCTTAAGTGACTCTCATGTTGCTAAGATATAATGCAGATGATCCTGAAGACTGTTTGTGCATTCTTAGCATTAATATTGGAACTTTGTGGTGTTTATGGTGATGGGGAATTCAAGTGGTACTACGGGTATGTTTCTTGTACAAATATGACTCTCATAGAGTCATGGTTTTATCTCTTCTATCGATTGAACACTGATTAATATTAGGCAAGCACTTCTTCAACTTTGTTCCATAGTAATCATAGTCTCCCACATATTGCAGGTATCCATATATAGCAGTAGTGTTGAACTTCAGCCAGATGTGGGCATTATACTGCCTTGTGCAGTTCTATAATGTTACTCATGAGAGACTTCAACCAATAAAGCCACTTGCAAAGTTCATCAGCTTTAAGGCTATTGTGTTTGCTACATGGTGGCAAGGCGTAGGTATCGTGCTGTTGTGTACATTTGAAGTGCTCCCTCAGGAGGGAAAAGTACAAACTGGACTTCAGGATTTCTTGATTTGTATAGAGGTGGTTTCCTCTTTCATTTGAACTTTGCAAGCTTTATCACTATTTTCAGCCTGCTATCCAGGAAAAATGGGATCTGAGTACATGAAACATCACTGGTGATTCTTTTCATTGTGTCTAGTTTTGTTAAGTCCCACATCGTTTAGAGATACTATTGAAAACTTATAAATGGTTGGACAATCCTCTCATCTGAGCTAAGTTCTGAGGTAGAGTTAGGTTTAACTCAAATTTTCATACGGCATTAGAGTCTATCCTAGATACATTATTGGATCACCCTTGACTTGACCGCCTCCATGATAGGGATAAGGGGATTAACCATACCCGCCGGTAGATATCCCACGATGGGATATGGGCACCTTGATGATGACCTCCACTCTCCAGATGACTAGTCCTGGTGTGGTTGAGCAATCCTCACCTCTGAACTAGCGTTTTAGATAGAGTTACACCCGAATTGTAGTAAGTTTTGGGTGGATGAAGTGAATTACCTTTCTATTGTGAAAAAAAGTTGCTTAGTCTCAAATTTTGGCTGCTTATGATGCACAGGCCATAACAGTTCTTAAATTCTGTGAACCATCACAATCTAAACATATCCTAGAATATTTTCAACTCTTCTTCATCCAAGACTACTAACCTCATGTCCATCCATGGTGATGCAGATGGCCATTGCAGCTGTTGCTCATGTGTTTGTATTTTCAGCCAAACCATATTATCTTCTACCCGCTGCTTCTGCATGTGGAAAAGTCACAAAGGAAACAACAGAAGCAGCCTTGGCGGTAGATGAAGGGGATGAGCAGAAACCAGCTGCATTGCTTAAAGAGACGACTACTGAAGTTGAGGCTCCAAGAACAAGCGTCAAAGAGAGCGTCCAGGATATTGTTGTTGGAGGCGGTCAGCGGGTAAGTTCATTGCGTAAAAAATAACACAAGTTGTAATAATTGTTTATCACTGTTAACTGTTAACCTCACCCTATCCATCATTGGAATATTAATTTTGATACATTAACAAAAAGCAGGTTGTCAATGATGTTGTACTCACTATAAATCAAGCCATAGGGCCTGTGGAAAAGGGAGTGACGAGAATTCAGCAGACTTTCCATCACAAAACAGTGGTTTCATCAGATGAAGAGGAGGAAGAAGAAGAATCAGAACTGAAAGTTGAGAAAGATGTCACAGAAAATCTTACAGAGAAAGGGAATGAAATTTCAATGGTGTAATTTCAAGGATGAAAATCACACTGAAGAGACTGCCTTCTTTTTTCAGATTAAGATATCAAAGTGTTAGGTTGTCTTACATGTGAAGTTTCGTACAAATCCTGATGCAGCTCTTTATATATGCCTAACTATTTGAGTAGAGCTAGGACTTGCTAGAATAGATTCATCAGATTGTAAAGATATCATATCATTTCTCTGGCACCAACCAAGAGGATAGAATGGCAATACCTTGATAGCATGTGAGAACATAATTTGACAAGCTACATTTTATAACTTCTCTTCAAAAGTGATTATGTTATGAGATTTCCAACTGTAAATCAAACACGCGCAGAAGGAGAGAACGAAAAATATATTTGACAGAACGATGTTTCTTTTCTGATACATTTAACACTGAAATTTGACCTTCTGTTGCATATTTTAACATGCTGTCCTATGCTTTTGGAACATCTATACAACACAGTTCTGGCAAGAAAAAGAAAAACTAGAGAAATGAAACCGATGACACAAAGCATGTACATTTCAAATTAAAAACCAGCAAACTGTGACTCCTATGTAGTGTACAATAATCATATAACATTTTGAGATTTTCAGTTTTCACTTCCAGAACAGCATGTGTCCGAACAGCATGTGTCCGAACAACAGCTGATGCAGCTGAAACATCCTAAACCAACACAAAGCTGAGTAAACACAGTTGCACATTGGTTGTTAATCCGGATACAGGCCTGGATGCAGCACATGCAACAGCAGTAATTGCAGAAAGAGCTACAACAATTTGTGGCCGCCTTAACAAACATTTCAGCACCATCAGGCAATTTTGTATCTCCAGATCCAGGTACAGTGTTCTCAGCAGTTGCAGTCAAGTTGCCAAAGCCTATACCCAAGTTTGGGAGCAAAATCATTCTCTGGTCTTGGTCATTTCCCCCTTTTTGCCTCTTTTTTGAAACCTGTTTGCCATGATATCAAAAGAATGATTAGAAAAGGTTCAATCACCAACCGGCTAAACATTGGTATTTCAATGTCGTGCGTACATCTTTTTTTTTAGTCTGTGATGGGTTTAATCCGTTCGGTAAACTGTGGCATTCCCTCCTAACATATGACTTTCTATAGGTTCGAACTTGTGTTCTCACCCTTACAAAAATCTAACTTGTCTACCACTAGACCAACACCTTATTGGTGCCATGATACATCTAAAGACAGGAAGAAACACATTTCCAGGGTTCAATGACAAAAAATAGTTTAACTTCACATAAGATATATCTAGTCTATTTATGAAGAGAACCTTAAAACTTTTGATACATACTTTCGTTCCACTTGATTCCTTGACTTTCTTTAGATTATCATTCTCAAGCATTGCCATCCAAGTATACTCGGACGTAAAGCCAGTTTGTAAGCTCAGTTTTGCAACCTGTCATGGTACGAGAAAATTTGTTGAAGAAAAATACAAATAAATGGCCCAATATCCAAGAGAGGAACCAATATAATTCACAATTGAAAGTTTCAACTCAAGCATGTGAGTACGTGAAGTGATAGCACAGAAAGTAATAACAAACCTTCTGTTCTAACTGTTTATTATTTGAAAGCCATGCTTGAGCTGTAAGATACTCTATTTGATCTCTTGCAGAAACCTGTTGAAGAAAAAAATTCAACAGAATTAAAACTAATGATAAAGGAAATGAAACATGATGATAAAAATTGAGCATATTTGTTGCAAGGAGGCCAATGAACCAAGAAAGTAAAACAAGGCCAATGAACCATGGTTCTTTTCTGTACCCACAGAAAAAATAGAGTTGATAAAGAAAAGGAATCGTGATTAGTTCGTTTAAATCCCAATTCAATAGATCTCTTCAAAATGGTAAAACGTGACACAACTATTAATCTGTGCTTTATGGAATAACAGATCCTTCAGTTACTATTTGGTTGTAACTTGCAAGTGAATGAAGGGGAGGGAAAATGAGGGGGCAAAGATACCTCCCTCCAATTTTCACCCTCTTTTATTATTATTTTCTTTTTTTCATTTCAAAACTATCCTTATATATGTCACCCCTAATAGCCCCCTACTACCAATGCTGCTATTATTGTCAAAAACAAAAAAACCCATGCTATTATTTCATCTTTCAGAGCTTCTTCACTTTCACACTGCAAGTCGCAGTTTTGGAACTTCTTCAAGTCAAATCAAGCCATATTACTCTGGCTTTCACTTTATGTAAGTCTGTTATAGTAAATTACCCCCCCCCCCCCTCCTCCTCCTTTGAGTCAAACTGTCTGTCAAGTTTACACAGGATGGCAGAGTACTAAATGGATCCTTCCATCTCACATAAATAAAAATTGGAACCTTTAGGTATAACTATAAAGAATAAAGAAACTTGAAATGCAGATATACTATATAGTGCAGACAACATTACCCTTTGTATAGGTATGTCCTTAGCCTTTTGTGTCTTCATATCTATTACAATACTACTGAAATCAGCCAAGACACCTTTAACTTGAAGAACTTCAGGAAAAGTTCCCTTGTATCTTCCAGACAAAATCAATGGACCATCTGAAGAAAGATCTGGAATAGGAGAAGGATACACCTATCACAAGGCATTGCAAATAATACCATTAGAGTGAGATACAGGTTCAGGGAAAGCTGGACAAAAATGCAACTCACATCATGGAAAATTAATTGCCAGAATTGTCAGGACATGTGAATTCTATGGCAGCATATAAAAGAGTCTTCACTTTTTAATACTTATCTAAAGAAGATATAAGTATAAAAAAAAGCATGACGAAAATGTAGGTAACAAAAACATCATATCAAGTTCCGTCAGGCATTAGGGAAATGCAGAATTCATTAGGAAGAGAGAACAAGAATAAAAATGAGAAAGTCATTGGCATATTTTATTTTATCTTGGTGATAAATTCAGGATCTGCCGTGATTACTCCAACTACATTTCTGAGATGGGGCTAAGGTAGAAGAACAGAACTAAAAAGGACAACTTTTGGAACTGATACATATAAGACGAGTTTGGCATTGGCAGTGAGCATAGGAAAGTGCAAAACATAGGCAGCAGCAGCACAATCTTTCTGTGTAGCAGTTAAATAAAATTGTTACCTCTACTTCATCCATATCATTGAATATGTCCATTGTAATATTTGCAAGAACAAGAGATGAAGCTTTGTCAAACAATTTTAAAATTTTAGGCTCAACCATATCTGCAATAAATAATTGAAATAGTGAATAGTGACATTGAAGAAACTTCAAGTGTTAAACAACAATAATATTTCTGAAAAGAGTGGCAAAAATGCTAATCCACAGCAGCACCTACTAGAACTGGTATGTCAGCGATTTTACTCTACTTTTGTTTCAAATATTTATGCATCTCTTGCAATTAAACAAGAGATATAAAGAGAGATGCTAGAGAGAGAGAGAGAGATTATATCTTCACAAGAAGAGGGTTTTGGATAAGCATTGTGAAACTTCAATATAAAATCAGTCCAGTACCTCTTATTTGGAGACAATACACATTGTTCATGGTTTAGTAAACACAATTAGGTGCTTCAAATAGAATGCATAATTATGCAACCAACCTCAAGAAATTTAATTAATTGTTAGGCATGTGTTCACTTACATGATTGATGATCGTAATTTCTCTAGGATCCAACAATGTCACTAAAGCTTATAACAAAATGAGATATAAACAACGATAGTGATATTTACTTTTTGAAGTTAAAATTCAGAACTTGCCTACATCCAATGCTGCAACATGTTGGCCCCTACTAATCATAGCAAGCATCCGCAAGAAGTAGTGATTGCAAAATGAACCTGGGATTAGTGAGGTTTATGATTAACATACGTGAATGAATGAACAAATATTTTTAAAATTAATGGAAATCTAAAGAATACTAAAAGTTTAATTGAAGAAGAATGTCATAATGTTAAAATTCTAATCCAGGTTTGAAATACTAGAAAATAGAAATCATACCTATGCCAAAAGTGTAAATTCGGGGGGATACTGATTCGCCATTGATCATATTGTTCTTTACCATATCACAAATTTGTCTCTCATTTTCAACAGTTCCATCTGTAACTAGGAAAATGATTGGAACTGAGCTTCGAGCATCAGATAGGATCTCTATTGCCTGAAAACGAACGGCAAAGTAGATACACATTACAACTCTACCCAATGAAAGTGAACGGAATAGAACTATGATGATAATCAACAATAGTACATATTAGTCTGAGACTTCAAGGGTACATGCAGATGAGTGAAAACACTGGTTTTAGTTGCATCGAGTTGAGCGTATTGTTTGCTTTTACAGTACATGGCACTGATTCACTAGGTAACCACTTCTCAATAATCTTTATTTTTTATGTTGTATGAAGAGGATTAGAACCAAAACATTTATTTATTACTAACAGGACACTAAATTGCGGTGTTGAATATAAAAGAGTTGAGCTATTTATTATGAAACATTATAGAATATAGATGAAACAAGGAACAACTAGTATTAGTCAATCATGTATAGTTTGCAGCCAATCCAGTCAATCTTTGGAAAGACATGGATAGATGGGCAGGTGTGATTATATAGTGCCGCGCTGCTATATTATGAAGGAAAAAGTAAGAAATACTAAGATGGCAAAACTAGAGTTTCTAATTTAAATTTTATATGATTCTTTACAATTCCTCATGGTGTCACATCATCTACATCACTTTAACTAATTCTACTAATTTTTGCAACCCAACAACTCAATAAATTTCTTAAATGGAACCACAATCAACATGCACTTATCATAAAAGTAACAATATAATATTAAAAAGTAAAAATGGGACCCATTAAATTGCTGAACAACAGTTGCTCTTTGCAACAACTTTCCTATGCCAAGGTGGAGCAACTTTTAAAGTGCAATGGTTATTGCAACTCACTTAATAATTTCTGTCAATAAGCAACCCAAATAAAAGCACCAATAAAGATGCTTTAACAGTGTTATTTGGCAGAGATCATGGAGGCATAGCGAGGTTAATTTCCACTTCTTGTGTTTTGTATCCTAACTTTTAAGTTTTAACACTTTTCTTATATAGTACCATGTCCTTTAGTCTATCTTTGTGCATAAAAATGTTGTTACATACAGCATTTTCCAATAAAAACTTAACAAATAATATGCTAAAAGTTTCAACTCGAATAAAAGAAATTTTGTATGAATACTTTAGTTACCTTGTTTATGGGTTGCAAAATATTTGTATCCCCTCCTGCAACAAAGTTTATGTTAATCCATTCGATGGCCCTTTCAACAGCATCCTTTGAAGCCAATTGCATTGATGTTGAAAATAGATATGTCTCCCCATTAAATGCTATAATACTGAATGAATCATCAGGGCCAAGCTTAGAGAGTGCAGCTGATAGTGCATTCTTTGTGTCATCAATTAGCTTTCCCCGCATGCTTCCACTTATGTCAAAAACAAATACGATGTCTTTTCTGAATACCTAGACATTGAGTAGGACGAGCAGTGTGAACAAAAAGAAGTACAAAATTAAATGTAAAATGCACACGTAGAAAGTTTACAATGACTTAAACAACCTTCCTACTGTGAAGATTTCCAGGAGAAAGGTACATGCAGAACATCTCTCTCTGATCAAAATCATCTGCAGATGCAGAGTCCAAAAGAACACCACCATTTATTTGACTTGAAGAAACCTAGTCATATAACATGCCAATAAGTGTGACGTTCAACAGCTGAAGCTATAAATACGAATGACATTAAAAATGGCCTAAGAGTCTCACAGCATATGAAAAGCTAAAATCAATTTTTGACCATGAGAGAACATTAGAT
Source organism: Acmispon strigosus (assembly GCA_030819835.1). Taxonomy (NCBI): domain Eukaryota; kingdom Viridiplantae; phylum Streptophyta; class Magnoliopsida; order Fabales; family Fabaceae; genus Acmispon; species Acmispon strigosus. The sequence goes on from JAUAMA010000001.1 coordinate 89,715,905, forward strand.
TCATATAAGAAACCAATATCCCCAGCATTCCGCCTCACTTCCTGCACGGTAAGGGAATAGAGCCATGCAAAATGGTTAGTTGGTTATACATTAGATGTCAACTGTAATCCCACAAAAATTGAACCAAATATGCACCTTCAGGGGATGACTTTTTGTGTTGCTTAGAACCTCACTATCGGTAACAGTATTCACATTTATTTGTATCTTTTCTGTTTTTGATATTCTCTTCCCTACAGGATTGACATAATCAGGAAAGATAAATGGCACGTTCAAGGAGAACACATCATTGCTGCATTGTATCTTCTGGGACCAATTAATTTTAACTGATAAATTCGAACCCCCATCTATCTGTCACAAACACAACAACAAACAACATCGGAACAAGATAACCAAATCATATGGACCTAGAAACTAATAACCTTCAGAATACACAGACTATATATATATATATATATCTGATACCTGCGGTATAGTCAAAGTAAACACATCGGGCTTAAGAAAGCCTCCATCTTGAGTTCGGGTCACAATCTCCTTGTCATTGCTGTCTTCCATATCAACCAGCTGGGTAGAAAAAGATTTCCTATGAACACTAACCTCCACACCTAGAATTGAACCCTGTTAGCCAGATGGTATCAGAACACAAAATCTGCAACACTTTGAAAACATTATTCAAATGTAACAAGTTGCGGAGTTACTACAGCAAGTTATAAGTGAACCACCTCAACAGTACTGACTATATAACTACCTAATAACAGTATTGGTTAACTAACTATAACTTTCAACCTGCACTCCTTTCTTCTGCTTCCTCCAATAAAAAAAGATATGAAGGAACTATAACTACTCAGTTATTTGATAAATAAATAGTGGCTAGATAAAAAGTAGCTATGAGATCAGATGACAGTTAAAATTATACTGAAATCGTGCAAAATGTTTTAATACTATGAAGTATTTCTGTTTCAAAAGCTGTGGGAACTGGGAATTATCTATTTCTCGCTCAGAAATGCTGAATAGCACAAAGCAATTCAGCATGAACACAAATCAGACATGGCAGTTTATTGGTTGATTTTTCAATTGTGCATGAATAGTTAACCAGTGAATGGTTCAATTTAACTTGGTAATATTTTCACACTAACTCATTTGGTACAAACCAACACAACCAACAACACTCTTTCTAGCTTCAACTACTGTTGAAATATAGTAAAGTCAAACCAGACATCAATATCTTCAAAGACCACAACAAAAATGCACGAAACACAGCTGGTATTTTGTCATTGTATGGTCCCCACGTCCTCCTGTATTGTTCTCATTTGATTTGTTTACCAAAATTCATGTGTGCGAACTCATGCATAAGAATTATACAATCTAATAATTATTTAACCCCTTATGTAAGAATAACGCCCCTTCATCAATATAGTTGTGGTATAAGGTTTTAACATTTAAAAAGTTGCTCAGCTCGAAATTACGAAAACAGTTAAATAAATAAAAAATACTACTAACTACTACTACAATAACAACAATATTAATTATATTTGAGATACTACAACAATAATTTAGATGCCAATTAATTATTTACTTTTTTAACACTTTTAAACTATCATTTTTGGTTACATAGGAAAATTAAAACTTTTAAACAATGAACAGATGATATCATAATAATTAAATGATAATAATATTTTATTATATCTGTAATGACTTATGCTAATTTCAAAATACTGATTATATGATTTTGTTACTTATTTTATTATTCATAATAATTTGTCCTACATTATTATGCGTTTTAATTTTAATAAAAAATTTGAGGATGCACCTGAGCGGCCATTGGGAGGGCGAGGACACAATCGGTGGCGCGGCTGCCGGAGACGCAATGGAGCCTCCAGGAGGCGGTGAGGGTGAGGAAGGCGGTGCAATCGAGGTAACAATCGGCTCGGAGGTGAACAGCGGTCATGTGAAGGGGAATGAGCGCGGGCGGGTCGCACCTGCCGTGCACGTGAGGCTGGTAGCTAGGGACATCAGGGTTATCAACGATTGCAGGGTCGTGAATGCGAGCGTAGAGCATGGGTGCGGTTGGGAGGTAAGCGGTGTGGGACATGACCATCGCCGCCGGGGGCTTCGGCGGTGACACCGCCCTGTCATTGCCGAAGTATATCCGCTTCGAGAGCCTCAGACCCTCCTCCACCGCATTCGAAAAATCCTCCGCCGCAGCAGCCATCACCTTGGGAATGGGGAAGAAGAGTCAGGGTAGGGAAACCTGGGGCGTCCCTTTTTTCTTCTTCTTCTTCCACCGTCGCGTCGAAGTTTCCATTTTCGATTATGGGGTCCGTTTCCAAAAATAGGCTGACCCCACGGGACACGAGGAAAACGACATGAAGCGTGTGATGTGGCACGTTGGGATTGGATTCACGTCACTGGCACCAACTCATCCAAATTAATCCAACCTCATTGTTTCTGTTTCAGGTGGAATTAATCAAGATGCGCCGGCCTCTCATGTGATGTGCATGTCGGAGGGTGTTAGAATGAGTTTTAGTATTAGTCTTGTTCTGGACCGGACAGTTGGGCCTAGCATGAGGCTACGTTGACTTCGACCTCGGCCCAACAAGCTACAACTTCAGCATATCACTTAGAATGGCTCGGCTATCATCCAGCAAACCATTACTTACACTTTCTATTAATTGTCACTTTCACTTGAGCGTTAGAGTCCACTTTACATGTAAACCCCTGACGATCCCACCATTTGCAAGCATCGGGATATGTTCTAAGAAAAGACAACGCTTTTGGCTGACTTGGAGATGACGACCTACTTGCACCTTGGTGGATGGTTGACTTACCACGGATTGATGGACACCAGCCGAATTGGATCATCGTGGATGACTTGTGCCTTGGAGGTCGGCTGACTTCCTGTTACGATCATCGTAGGCCGACTTGGTGGCACAAACAGACGAATCCGTTCGGACCGACTGGGAGGGACCGTCGATCGACACTTGAGCGAACCCACCACGAGCATCATGATCCAACAGTGGCGCGAAAAATGCGCCAAGGGATGCAGACGAAAGCGACGTCTCTCCCTCTCGGTCGACAAAAGTAAGTTTATTTGAATTCTCGATCTGACAAAAGCCTAAACATTCGCCCGGCCGCTCCCTCAGCCACTGTTAGATCATCAGCAAGTAACAGAGGGAGAACGGGGGCGATCACAGAGCAAAAAACGAGTGCAGGACCACAACTCAACCACTCCCAAATCCCTCCACTATAAATAGAGGGAGCAACCCTTAGTAGAAGGTAAGTTTTATGATTCCCAACTTTCATGTGAACTTTCCCTCATTCACCACCACTGACTTGAGTGTCAGAGTGTCTTCGCAGGTGCCACAAGAGGAGCTTGGCGGGCGATCAAATACCAAAACCAACACTCACCAAACCCAGCACTCTTCTCACGTCCAGTCTTCCCACTCTCAACATCAACTCGGTACTCAACACCGCTAGATCTTCACCGTCCCAGTCCAAGTCTCAGGACTTCGATTGGATCTGGGTTATTCCAAATCAGGATCTTTTGACAAACCTTTGGTTGAGGAGATTCCTCCATCCATAGGCCTATTCTCACAGTAGGTCAGATCGTTAGTGATGTTGGCGGGAAATAGATAAATTTCATTTCTCACCACCGTGACATCCGAGGCCAACAAGGGCGGGGAGTGGTCGCTGGTGTAATGAGAAAACACAGACAACGAGCAGTTTCTAACAGGGCTTCTAGGCGAAAGAACGCATGAGTGAACCGATCCCGCAAACTAACGAGAGGTATTATGAGACTGTTTAGGTATGAGATTATATAGTTGATGGGAGCTTATAGGATTTGACAGATACTACTCATAATAACAAGGTGCATATTATTTTCAAGAGCCCAACTCATAAAATGCACTTCCCTTTGAGAATTACTGGGATGAGCGGCCTGCTAGGAAGTTTTTCCAAGGAGCGCATGAGTGAGGATAAAACGTGACGAAAAGACTTGTGTTGTTACCGTGAGACCAGTTATAAGATCATAATTTTACAAAGGGTACCGAGCCTACCTCTTCTAGTAATCGTTGTTCAAACCAAGCAGAAGATGGTAGGTACGTGACACTCGGAGCCGATGAAGGCGGAGAGTGATTAGCGTTGTAATGAGAATGCATCGATAAGGAGCGGCTCGTGGTAGGCGAAGTGACACATGATCATACTAATCGCGCACCAGAACGAGATGTGTTTCAAGACTATATAGATATGAAACTATACACTTAATGAAGACTTATAGGACTTGATAGATACTAATCATAACAATAAATTATATCTTATATTTTAGAGACTTTTTTTTTGGTACAACTATTTTAAAGAGACTAGAAACGTATTTAATCCTTTAACTTAATTTAGGAATAACAAGCTGTCAAAAAATATTTTAGGAATAATAAAAAGTAAAATAAGCATTTGTTCATGACCTAAATTTGGAATTCTTTCTTTTCAAAAAGTAAAATAAAATTTGAAGAATTTAATTGTTGAGAGTAGCTCCGGCGACGGCTGCGACCTGCGTCTTCGAGAGAGACCAGCGAGTAGCCTTCTTGACGTCGATGACTACTGCGAGTTCGATTGTCGGTGGAAGAGTGCAACTAGCGAGTAGCTCCCCCTTGTTTGCTTCCCCCTCCCCTGCACTTTACCTTTTAGGTACTTGTCTTTTCTTTGATCTCTTCACTCTTCCTCTTTTCTTTTTTCTCTTGGCCTTTTTGGCAAGGCAAGGCTTCTTAGGTTCTAACACAGATTCAATCAATCTCATAACGAATAATTGATTGAACTAAGCTAACTCATTTGACTATGCTAATCAATTATGTAAGGTGCTCTTCTTGTGCAACTAATTGTATGTGTCAATTTGTCTCCACAGTGTGTGAAAATCACTTCATTTTCTCAAAAAAGTTATTGATTGTTTGATTTGCTCTCTTGTTTATGAAACGGTGTGCTAGTAGCATTATGTAAAAACTTTCTCACTTGCTGGGACGTGCATGTATTTTGGAATTGGGCTGTTAATTTATGTTGGATTTATGGTGGGATACTTTCCGGGATCGTGCATATACGAGAGCTTGGTGCACAGGGCTACCATTTTTTACTAGAACGGGTTGTTAATTCATGGGTTGGGAGTAAATTCGAAGGAATAGGTTATTTGGATAAAAAAATAGAGGGAACAAACTAATCTAATCTTCGAGAGGAAAAAAATAATTGTCATTTAGTAGTGTTTTCTCATTAAAAAATCCATAGTTCTTTTAATGATAAAGTGAGTATTCCGGCTCGAACATTATTGTATTTGAAGGAAGATATCTGTCTTAAAAAAATATAAAGTGGTTACGAATTTCAAATACAAATATTAAAATTTAAAATATTATATAAAAACATATAGTGAATAAATATTAAAAAGACCTTGTCCAAAATAATGCCTTAAATTTAAAATTATTATTTAATAATTAAAATTCTATCATTTTTAATAAATTTATAATTTTATATATTCAAGATACGAAATATCATTAACTAAATTTAAAATATGTTAGTTCAAATAAATTTTTTAATATCATCATATAAGTTATATTACTATATATTGTTTTTATATTTTCTTATCAACAATGAACTAATTTTAACGGTTAAAATTATAATAATTTGTAACCTATATAACTTATAAATATTTTAGTAAATTTAAATTTATTCAAATAAAATTATAATAATCTTGTCTCTTATATTTCCTCAGGTCAGTTTTATTAATATATAATAAATAAATATATATTTAAAGAACTTTTTCAATTAATACATACATGCATTATAATTAATAGTAAATGGGGTACACAAACATTAAAAAAATATAAAATAATTTTTCTAAATTATAATTAATAAGTAGTGTTGTATTATTAAATTAATTTTAATTATTAAATAATTTTAACATAAAATATTATTAAGTTTCATTTTTAATACTTTTAATTTCCTTCCTCAATTTATGGTTGATCAAAAGTACTTTTTAAAAATATTGTTAATAAAAATTGTTGTATTTTTAATTAATTATAATTATTAAATATTTTGTATCTAAAAATATTACATAGTCTCATTTTAATATTTTTTTAATTTGTTCTCACAATTTATGGTTATTAATTATATTTCTAACTTATTTTAATTAATACCTAAGAAGTTAATCATCCGTCTAAAAAATTAAAAAGTATATTATTTTTAGTTAATATAATTAACAATATAAAATAGTTATCATTAATTTAATACAATTTTTGTTAATATAATGCTCAAGTTAATTTTCACACATATATATATATATATTTATTTATTCAACTTTGGTCATAATTAGCTCAAGCCAGTTTTACTAATAAATAAGTAAATATATTTAAAGATTTTTTTTTTAAATAAAACACATACATTATAGCTAATAGTAAATACTATTAACACCATTTTAAAAGTTTAAAACTAATTTTTCTCAAGTAACTTTAACATTTTAAATTAGGATTTAACAATCAGTGTAAACATTTTTTACACATGCACCCAATTGTTTTCTGCCACATCGTAAATCATAATTTTTAATTTAAATTAAAGAAGAATGTAAAAATCACTCATACGTGGCACACAATGATTAGACGTATGTGTAAAGAAACTTTACACTTACCGTGGATAAAATTAAACTCTTAAGATTATAATAATTTGGAACTTTCAAATGTTTTTTTTTGTTACAAGTGGAAATGATGGAACTTTCAAATATAAAACATAAATAAATTTTTTGTTTGAACTTAAGTCATGAATAATTGTTTCCCTTACGTTTTCTTAAGTTAATTTTACTTATATTTTTTATAAGTAAAATTAACTTAAGAAAATATAAAGGAAACAATTATTAAATTACATGTATTATTAAATGTATATGAATTAATTTTTCAAATTATATGCACATAATAAGAGGTAATAATTATCAGCATATAATAATTTAAAAATTTGAAAACTATTTTTTCTAATAAAGTTGTTAAGAATAGCATTATTTCATTAAGTAAATTTAACGGTAAATATATTTGTTTTATATAAAAATATTACCCAGAGTAATTTTATTATTCTTTAGTTTTTTATTGATATTTAAGTTTATAAATGTTATTATTAAATGTAAGTAGTTGAATAGCTTATTGCAATGTCATTTTTTTTTTCCAGTTTTTTGTTTAGTGTTAATACCCTTATAATTTGATTCACTTTTTTTTTAAAGACACTCTCACTAATGTAGGTTATGTGTATTTAATACTAAACTCAAGTGTTACATAGTTTCATTTTAATATTTTTTATTTTGTTATCTCAAATTTATGATTGATAGTTATAATTCTAATTAATTTTAATTAATACCTAATAAGTTAATAATTTGTCTAAGAAATTAAAATTATATTATTTATATTTAATACAATTAACAATATAAAATAGTTATAAAAAATTATTACTATTTTTATCATGCTCAAGTTAAATTTCATTATATTATATATATATATATATATATATATATATATATATATATATATATATATTCAACTTTAGTCAATTTTACTAATAGATTATAGATAAATATACATCATTTAAAAATATGCCAACTATTTTTTCACATAAAGTTATTTAGAAATAGCATTATTTCTTTAAATAAATTTAATAGTTAATATATTTATTTTATATAAAAATATTATTCAGATTAGATTTTGACTATTCACAGCTAGTTCGAAAAAAAAAAAAAAAACTATTCACAGCACCCCAGAAACCCTAGCCGTCCATCTTCATCTTTCCTCTCTCTCAAAATCTGCTCTCCCCCTCTACTAACTCCTCAAACACACCCGCCGCCGCCGCCGCCGCCGCCGCTCATTTTCCCCCTCACCACCCTCACTCTTCTCTTCACTGCCACCTTCGACCACCACCCTCACTCCCGAACCCCTTCACCTCTACATCGCTCTCTGCTCTTCTTCTTCTTCCATCATCGATTCTCCCTAACTCCTTCTCTGTTCGTCAGCCGCCGTTTCACCGTCTCAAACCAACGGCCTTCCTCCACTTCGAAAGCGTTCGGGTGCCTGTCAAGTTTGTCTGCTCTTGCTGTCAGAAGAATAGAGGTTGGTTACTCTTGTTTGGTTTTGGTTATTTGCAAAACTGGAGTTTGTAACAGGAAAATTTTCATTACTCATCTTCTCATCTGTGTCCCTCTTCTCATCTGTGTCCCTTATTGGTTCTTTTGTTTTTTAAAGGCATACTCCCACTAATGTACATTAGTTCTCTTGTGTATTTACTATATTTATATATAGATGCTACAACCGCGGTTCCCTTCAGCTTCTTGATCAGGTTTCCCGCTTCACGTCCCCCCTTCTTTCTAATTTCATATGCAAAACTAAGCTCCAACTCAAAAATGCATTTCACGTTTTCTTCTTCTTTTAACATTTGTTTAAATTGATAAAAATGTAGCTGTTCTGTTTCATACAACCATTCATTTTTATAATTAGTTATGCTGCTGATACTGATACTGATACAATTTACTTGGACATTCAAGATTCAGCTTGTTAATTATGTTCCATTGCTTCTTGGTCAAGACTTGAAATTTGGTTGATTACATGAAAGCCAAAAACCCCATATTTGACCACCCAATTCTCAAAGTGTTGCAAAAATGCAATAGCCTCAACACCCTTAAGCAAGCCCATGCCCGAATGGTAACAACTGGTCTTACACTTCATACATACTGTCTCAGTCACCTCCTTAACATATCCTCCAAGCTGGCCGCAACCTATGCTCTCACCATCTTTAACTATATCCCAAGCCCCACAATTTTCCTCTACAACACACTAATTTCTTCCTTGACGAGCCACAGTACCCAAATCCATCTAGCCTTCTCACTTTATAACCGGATTCTTGGTCACAAGACTCTCCAACCCAATAGCTTCACTTTTCCCTCCCTTTTCAAGGCCTGTGGCTCTGACCAGTGGTTCCAATATGGCCCGCCCCTCCACGCCCATGTTTTGAAATTCCTTCAACCCCCCTATGATCATTTCATTCAAGCCTCGTTACTGAATTTTTATGCTAAATATGGAAAGTTGTGCGTGTCTAGATATCTGTTTGATCAAATTAGTGAACCTGACTTGGCCACATGGAATACCCTGTTGTCTGCGTGTGCACGTAGTGTGAGTCATAGTTACTCAACCAGTTTAGAAGATGCTGATGTTTCCTTAGAGGCATTGTATTTGTTCCGTGACATGCAGATGTCACAAAGAAGGCCTAATGAAGTTACACTTGTGGCATTGATTAGTGCTTGTTCTAATTTAGGTGCTCTTAGTCAAGGGATTTGGGCCCATGCTTATTTGCTAAGGAACGATCTTAGGTTGAATCGCTTTGTGGGAACTGCACTGGTGAATATGTATTCCAAATGTGGCTGTCTCAATCTAGCGTGTCAATTGTTTGATCAGTTGACTGATAGGGATTCCTTTTGCTACACTTCCATGATTGGGGGGTTTGCAGTTCATGGTCATGGGAATCAAGCACTCGAACTTTATAGAAAGATGAAATTTAAGGGCCTAGTTCCTGATAGTGCAACTTTTGTAGTTACCATGTTCGCATGCTCTCATGCTGGACTGGTAGAGGAAGGCTTGGAGATTTTTGAGTCCATGAAGAAGGTTTATGGGCTGGAACCAAAACTTGAGCATCATGGATGCCTAGTCGATCTTCTTGGTCGAGCTGGAAGATTAAAGGAGGCGGAGGAGAGGTTAAAAGATATGCCCATGAAGCCAAATGCAATTTTGTGGAGGTCTTTACTCGGGGCAGCAAGACTTCATGGCAATTTAGAGGTGGGGGAAGTTGCTCTCAAACACTTAATAGAGTTGGAACCAGAAACTAGCGGAAACTATGTGCTTTTGTCTAATATGTATGCTAGCATTGCTAGGTGGAGTGATGTGAATAGAGTGAGGAAGCTGATGAAATATCATCAGGTTAACAAGTTGCCGGGATTTAGCCTAGTGGAGATTGATGGTGCCATGCATGAGTTTCTCACAAGTGACAAAACTCATCCATTTTCAAGAGAAATATATTTGAAGATTCAAGAGGTTAATAGAAGGCTGCAAGAATATGGTCACAAGCCAAGAACATCAGAGGTTTTGTTTGATGTGGAAGAAGAAGAAAAGGAAGATGCCCTCTCTTACCACAGCGAAAGGCTAGCAATAGCATTTGCCCTTATAGCATCTCCTTCAAGTTTGCCTATCAGAATTATTAAAAACCTTCGAGTTTGTGGGGATTGCCATGTGATTACTAAGCTAATATCAGCGGCATATCAAAGAGATATTATAGTCAGAGACCGAAATCGGTTTCACCATTTTAAGGATGGGAGTTGCTCTTGTCTAGATTACTGGTGATTGTACCATGTTCACCTTGTAACAAATTCAATACCTGAAAGGATAAAACAGAGTTCGCTTCTTTCACACGGAATTCATTTTGTTTATAAGTTCATATAGCTGGCAAGAGAAAAACGTCCATAACATAAGCTTATATTAATTTATAATTTTTTGGCAATTAATTCTAGTTTATGTACTTAAGTTCTTAGTAACTAAATTCCTATGATATATTTACTTCTCTTTTGAACATGTGGCCTAGTCAGATGAAGAAATAATCGCTTTGGTTCAATCAAAAAGATATAGGGACCAGAGAATAATATTGGTAAGAAACAATATGAGCATATATATAGTGGTCTTGCTGCACACACATTTTAATCAATTATGTGCTTTTGTACCTCCCAATCAGGAGGAAATATTTTTGAATTATGCTTCTGACCTCCGCGTATAAGGTGCAATACGCGACATGTCTTGCACCGTGCAAGAGACAGTTTTGGCCAATAGTAGGACGCCACATGTCATGTTCAACCTGTTGCAACCAGTTTAGCAGGTTAATATTATTTTAATTGAAGTAGGTAAATGACAGTGATACCCAGCAATTATTTACCCAGAAAAATTAAACTTAATCATTATTACCTTCATCCTCTAACAACAAAAACCCAGAAAATGAAATTTGTTCATGAACATTCTATCATCATCTTCATATCTCCAACAACATTCAAGAGAAAACCCAGGTAATGAACACCCAGTCAGCCACCTCGCCACCCTAACCCACACCCAACCACCACCCAACCCCAACCCCAACCCCATCGCAACCTTCTTCCCCAAACAGAACCTGAAAACCAACTCCAGATCGAAAGGAAACAGAGAAAGAGGAGGAAGAACCAAAGACCACGACCAAACCAATAACCAGAAAGCGAAGGAGATACACCCAAATATTCGCCCAAACATTGTGCATAGACTCTCCCATCAACCTTCTTGCTCCCTTGTTTTACCCAGAAATCAAACCCAATAACCAAACCCCCAACCTTCTCTATCACTACAATCAGAAAGGAGGAAGGTGGAACAAAACCCCCAAACCATAAACAGAGCAGAAGGAGATGAGGGGAAAACAAAAATCAAACTCAAGGCCTGTCACCACTGGCTCGAACCTTCAAGGCCACTATCACCCCAAGCCTCACGGCTACCACCAGCCATCTCGCCGTGCCACTTTCGTTCCCGCCGAACCCACGCCGTTCTGAATCGCTGTCACCTTCCCTTCCCTCCGTCGAGGAAGCGAAGGAGAAGGAGATCGAGGAAGAGGAAGGGCGGCGCGGCGGCGTGAAGGCGCGGCGAGGCGCGGCGGCTGAAACTCGAGAGGAAGCGAGGGAGAAGGAGATCGAGGAAGAGGATGGGCGGCGGGAAGGCGCGGCGGCGTGAAGGCGCGGCGGGGCGCGGCGGCTGAAACTCGAAGGAAGCGAGGGAGAAGGAGATCGAGGAAGAGGAACAGTGAGAGGGGCAGCAGCTGTTAGAGGAAGAGGAAAAGGAAGGGTGAAATGAAAATTGATTTAGGAATTAGGGTTTTTTTTTAAGAATTTCAGAATTAAAATTTTAAATTAAAATTTTAAAAAACATTAAAAATAAAAAAATTGGTAAAACTGGTTAGTGAAAACATGTGAGGGACAGATATGGTATTTCAACCTATTTTTGTTTTATTTTTTTTGAATTCAGAATAAAAAAAACCTGCTATTGGGAGTAAAATAGTGTCTTGCATGGTGCAAGACATGACTTGCTCTTGCACCATATACGCCACCCAACTACTGTTATTTGGATATGTTCAAAACGAAATATGATAATTCCTAGGTGTTTCTATAATAGAATAATATAACGTGCTTTCTTAATGTGTTTGTTCTCTAATGGACGGGAAGAAAGGGTTTTGCTTTTATTAGTATTTCTAGTAAGATGAAGGCTAGCAACACTAAACACCCTCTTTCAACCCTCTCTTATTAATTGGTTGAAATTATGTGGATTTTATATTTCTATTGTGGTAAGCAGGCTTATTGTTACTTTTATGAGCAGCAAGGTGATTCCAGAGAAGCTACTTTATGCTGGTATTGGACTGGCTTATACAGCAGTCAGAAACCTTTGCTTATCTCCTATTTTTTATGTTTGCTGTGATTTCGAGTACAATGGTCACATTCAAATTAATACCATGTGAAACCAGAAACTATATACCACCACCTAAGCATCTTTAACACTTCAACACTACTAGCTTTTTTTATCGCTAAGTAGGTGATACTTCAAAAAAGTTAAACATGCAACCCAAATTCAATTGCAAATAAAAACATAAATATGTGAGAACCAACAAGAAACTATTAAAAACTATAAGAATTGCTTGCGAGTAGTTCAAATCTTATGTAGCATTTTAAATTCACAAAAATATTACTAACAATTCAAATATACAAGTTCTATTGTCGGTGCTCTAAGTTTGACAATCCCTTTCTCTTCATAACCCAACTTTTCCCAAGAGTCTTTGCTTTTATAAATGGGCAATATATCTCTATAACCACTAAATTTTTGCAAAAGATTCCAACCATTAACCATAGGCCCCCCTCTAAAACTTTTGTCCAATTAATATATAATTATTGAGTTTTGATTCAATCATATTTTTTTTCATCTCATTTCCACTCAACTTTCTTTTTCTATCTCTTTTTTTTTTACATGTCATGTTTCTCATTTCTTCCGCATTTCTTCTTTTCTCTCTAGAAATAAAGTGTGAAGCGTGCATGTTTTGGGTTTGGTGGCAAAGTAAACATTAATATATTTCACGTATCTTAACGCATCAATACAAAAATTAGAATTTGTCGTCTTAAATTTAATATTTAATGTGGATAAGATAATTAAAATTTTAACACGTTAAATTTTAAGAAATCAATGTTAAATTTAATGGAATTTCAAACGGGCACATAGTTATTGTTAATCATTAAGGTCGTGAACATTTGCTTAGCTTGAGGTTGGGCATAGTTGATAGATACTCCAAGTCAAGGCACAAGCAGTAACCTCCCTACATGCAGCCTAATTTCATGGGAATATATTATATAAAGAATATTATTACAATGGATATTTACCAAGAAAAATATTCTAACGCAGAATTGTAACATCGAGATTTCACTTAATTTAGGAATAACAAAAATTAAAATAAAAAGACCTAAAATTTTGGAGATCGAACTTAATTGTCACGAGTAGCTCCGGCGACGGTCTCTCTCTCCGAAGCTCTTGCGTGCGGTGGCGAAGGGAGCGTTGAACCTCTCTCCGGAACTGAGCCCATATCTTTTAGGAAGTGAAGCTCTAGTACCAATGGCATCATCGGGCTCGAACGAACTTGCAGGTGCAGGAGCCACCAACACGCTTCAATCCATATGCTACAACCGCGGTTCCCTTCAGCTTCTTGATCAGGTTTCCCCTTCACTTCCCCCTCTAGTTCCTATGGCTTCAATGTTTGCGTCTTCTTCTTCTTTTAACATTTGTTTGAATTTTAAAGCACGGCTTGATGATAGAAATGCAGCTATTCTGTTCCATATGCAACCATTCATTTTGGTTTTGTTTTAATTTCTAGTTATGCTGCTGATACTGATACTGATACTTGTTGTGCAGAGAAAACTCCCTCTAGAAACAGTTTACTTGGAAATTCGAGATTCAACAGATGGCTGGTAAGATATTATTGTAGGGAGAACATGGGTGCAACTCCTCTAAAGTGAGCATCACAACTGTTGATTGAAATTTTTTATTGACTTTTTCAAAGTAGGTAATCAATATTAATGGTTGAGACGCTCACTTTAGAGGAGCTGCACCTGCACCTACACCTACACCTAGAGAACATAATAGACTTGGACAGTCGTAGATCAACTGGTATTGGGTTAATCAGCTTAACTAGTAGTTATTTCTTAGACAAGAAAAAGAAAGAACATAATAGAACAATTCATCACATGATGTAGTCTACAATTTCAAACTATGGTTATTGTAATAACAGCGAAGGAGGGAAAAAGAAAGCCCATTGAAACTGGACTGTTATCTTGATGCTTTCAATCAATGGATTTAAATATGCATAAAAAAATCAATGGATTCAAATATCTAAATTTTCATGATCTTTTTAGGAATGCCATTCGGGATATGGTGGTCCGAGGAGCACCTGCCATTGCCATTGCAGCCGCACTCTCCCTGGCTGTGGAGGTGTCCAATCTAGATGATTTTAATGGGTCACCCAGTGATGCGGCTTCCTTCCTGCAGAAGAAGTTAGAATATCTTGTCTCAAGGTATTTTCGGTTGTCTGTACTGATAAGAGACCAATTTACTTATTTTGGATATGCTATTGCGTGGTAACTAAGTAGCATTTGGCTTGTTGAGGTCTCTTCCTAATTAGTTGAGCCTGTTACTATGACGTTCCTTGTAAGCATATATGACGTTTAGCTTGATTTCTTCCTTCATGATTCAGTCGGCCAACTGCAGTGAACCTATCAGATGCTGTGACGAAACTCAAAGAAGTCATATCTGGAGCTCTTGCTACCGCTTCAGAGGCTAAAAGTGTTTTTCAGGTATTACAAAGACTTATCATAATCAAGGAATTTCGCAGATAAATAATGTTACATTTTGTACCTTTTTGCTCTCTTATTTTGGCCTTGGCCATTTGAACCTGAATTCTATTGGATTACTGTCAAGGATTATATAGAGGCTGCTGAAATTATGCTTGTCGATGATGTTGCCTCAAATAGAGCAATTGGTTCTCATGGAGCTACTTTTTTTCAACACCAAATAGAGAAACAGAAGCTTTCTGTTTTGACCCATTGTAACACTGGAAGGTGCTTGCTACAGTACCACCCCTTATTATTTTAGTACAAACATAAATATCCTTTTCTTTTCATTTGTTTGACAAATGATGTGTTAAAGTGTTTGAACTCTCTTGCAACTGTTTTTGATTAATTATTCAGTTTAGCTACTGCGGGATATGGTACTGCTCTGGGTGTAATCCGTGCACTTCACAGTGGAGGAGTTTTAGAAAGGGCTTATTGCACAGAAACACGCCCGTTCAATCAAGTGAGTACAGTTTTTAGAAGTAGTAGTTATATTCAGGGTTTTTTTTAAGAGAAGATGCATATTCTAAATTACCTTTCAATAAGGTGATCTGTATAAGTTGTTATTCTGCTACTTGGAATCTTCAATTAATAGTATGGCTTGAAACAAAACTGAACTATAATGATGTACTTATATTTTGGTTTATAGTCCATCTTCAAATTTTTAGTTAGATGATAGTTATAGTTGACCTTATTGTCTACATAGTCATTCATTTAAAAAATGGAGAAAATTGTTTGAACCCCTTAAATTAAGATTTCTTTAGCTGAATAGAGAATACCTGCTCGTGATGATGGTTTCTTTTTTTTCTTTTTTTTTTTGGGGGGGGGGTGGGGGTTCTGAAGACAATGATGGAATTTGGTTAGCGAAGCCTGAAGTAGTTTTGAGGACAAATCTCCATCCTTTTATTAACGTTGGTTTTTTTTCCTGCATCTATCTTTAGAGTGGCATTCCCATTAACTGCATTTCATGAAATTAACGAGTTAAAATGACTTGGTGTTTAATGCTAATTTGCAGGGATCTAGACTGACTGCCTTTGAGTTGGTACATGATAAGATACCAGCAACTCTTATAGCAGATTCTGCTGCAGCTGCACTAATGAAGTCGGGACGTGTGGATGCGGTTGTTGTTGGGGCGGATCGCGTTGCTTCAAACGGTACTTTCGAGTTACAACAAAAAAAAAAGTATAATTTGCCTGTCTTCTAGAGCATGGAAACATCATATGGATCTTCTTGTAAACGATATTGCAGGTGACACAGCCAACAAAATTGGAACCTACAGTGTTGCCTTATGTGCCAAGTTCCATAATGTACCCTTTTTTGTGGCTGCACCCTTGACTTCGATTGATCTCGCACTTTCTTCTGGAGAAGAAATCGTGATTGAGGAGCGATCTCCCAAGGAGTTATTGAACTCACGTGGAGGACTTGGAGAGCAGGTTGCTGCATCAGGAATTTCTGTATGGAACCCTGCTTTTGATGTCACACCTGCTAATATAATATCTGGGATCATTACTGAGAAGGTATGTCTTACCTCTTCCCCCTCTTGCATCACTTGTATGGGGTTCAGCTGCACTTTTTTCTCTGATCGTTTGATGTTCTCTACGCAGGGTGTCATTACGAAGACATCTGCTGGTGATGCTTTTGACATAAAAGCTTTCATACAGAAAACAAGTTAAGGCTGAACTATTCAGTGTCAGTGATCTATGGTGGGAGTTAGATTTTTCTAACACATTGAATCCATTTTAGAATGGAAAGTATTGTGTTAATTTTCAAAGTGGGGTTGTGACTGCAGTGCAGGATCAGCTCATTCAATGGAATTGTCCCCAGAAATAAATAGCGGTCTGTTTAATAAACAAAGTCAATCAGAAATTGGTGGCAATCACACCCTTCGTGGTTAAAATCGAATGTCATGGATTCTTTGAAAGCCTGTTTGATCACCTAGTTGTATGATAAAATTCTAATAATATGAAGTGTGTTATGTGCTACAGTATTAGATATTGCATTGAATAAGGTAATATTATCAAAAAAATTAATGTTTTGTATGACATTGGATATAAATGAATAAATTTAACACTATTTACCAAAAGCATTTTACTCTGAAGAAATATAAGTTCTCAATGCTGTTAGGAAAAACATAATCATTATTTAATTCAAATGAAAAAAGGTTTTTACATAGAAAATTAACATTTCTAAGAATCTGAATTTAGGGATTAGTGATAAATTTGGAGGTCTTGTTGGCTGTAGGAGTTTGTATCTTTACGATGAACGAATATTACATTTTTCATCGCAATGGACCACAGAATATAAAGTGCGCAATTTGATTTGATATCAGTTGCCTCAATTCCTCAAGACAATCACATAGAAGGAGGTAGTTAAAAGACATCTCCAATCCATTTCCTCTATCCCAAAAACCCTTCTTAGTAAGACCCTACTAAAAATGCCCCCACTTTCCCCAACAATTGTTTTTTATAAATTTAAGGATCATTCAATTATGACTTAAAAAAATTATTCACCAAGAAAAAACATTACACAACTTCCTTTTTCTTTTTAAAATAAAAGGTTTTGGTGCTGCAATGCTTTCCTAAGAGCGAACCACTTCCTCTCAGAAAGTTTCAATTCTCAATGCCGATATGAAGACTATGTTGGTGGACGATCTGTAAATAGCGCTGTGAGTGACTAAAGGTCCCGGAGGCATGCTTTTGGCCCTTGGTAGTGACCGGGGTAGAATCCACCCGAACTTTTTTTTATATCAAAAACAAAAGAAGGAAAATGACAAGGTTGTTTTTTTTTTTTTCCTTCAATAGGAAAATGACAAGTTAACTACCAGTTGACACAAGCTCCCCTCACTCACCATTGAAGCTGAGGCTCTATAAATTAAAGCCCAGCCCAGCCCAGCCCAACTCGCAAATTGGTAGTGAAAACCAGAAAAAACCCGCGAACGGCTTTGTACAGTGCAACACGCAGAAACCCTTCGATCAATTCAAAGGTGCGCACTTTCCCTTCATTCCTCGTTCGATTCATTCATTGATCGACCTTCGTTTTTAGCAGGTTCGAATCGAAATGCAGAAGAAGACACCGTTGCCCTTGAACAATGGCGATGCTGCGACCAAGAAGAAGGTGTCATTGTGCGGCAGGGAAACCTTGGTGAAGCTTCTAAGATGGCATTTTGGGTATCCTGATTTTAGGGGTCAGCAGTTGGAAGCTATTCAAGCTGTGCTCTCAGGTGCATTTACCTTTTCCTATAGGTTCCATCCAAATTTCGATGAAAAGGGATTTTTTCCCCCTTCATATTTGGTGCTAGTTACTACCTTGAACTTATAGCATTGCTGTTGAGCCTGTGGCGTGTGTTGTGGTTTTTGAAAATGGATTTGAGCGTGAAGGAACAATTTCAGCTGGCTATTTCTGCGTTAGGATAAAAGAACTGACTATCTGCTTGAACAATGGTGATTGAAGTTGGAATTTTTGGGTGAAATGAAGTTTTATTTATTTATTTGGCTGCAGGAAGAGATTGTTTTTGTCTTATGCCAACTGGAGGAGGCAAGTCGATGTGTTATCAGATCCCTGCACTGGCAAAAGCAGGAATCGTGCTTGTTGTTTGTCCCCTAATTGGTGAATCTTGTTCATCTTTTCTAAAGTTTGCATCTTTGATCGAGCTAAATACTGCGTGATAATTTGCCTGGTTTTCCATGCCTAGGACAGGACACAGCTGAGATTTCTGACTTTTTTCCGCTTGACAGCCTTAATGGTTGGCATCTTTTCACCTTTATCAACATAATTGCTTTTTGCAGACACGTTGTCTTGTTTCGGCTCATGTTTTTTTATTCTTTATGTTAGGAAAACCAAGTGATGGCGCTAAAGGAGAAGGCAATTGCTGCAGAATTTCTCTCCTCGACAAAAACGGCAGCTGCAAGAGATAAGGTGAGTTATTAGAATGCTGATATTTTATTGCCAATTGCATATCCACATATACCATTGTGAACTAGAAGTTCAGGTAATATGAATATGCTAATTGCAATAATATCATTACTCTTTTCTCTAATCCTGGGATTTATATTGGTGTAAGTTCAGTTTTATGTGGATTGAAAAGGATATTGTGTCTAGTAAATTCAAGCTTCTCAGTTCTCAATGAAACCGCCAAAATGCCTGGATATATATCCCTGGATCCTGATGTTATTGACCTCATCCTCACCTTCTTTTATGATGTTTTCCCCTTGTTCTGTTTCGATGAAGGGAAAGGATTTGTGCCAAATTCATTTATACGTGTGCCGATTTCTCACTTTTTTCTAGGGTTATTAATTCAGTAAAATGACATTTCTGTTTTACTTTTTAAGATTCACGAGGACCTTAGTTCTGGGAAGCCTTCTACAAGACTACTGTATGTAACTCCAGAGTTGATAGCAACACCAGGGTTTATGGCAAAGCTGACAAAGATTTATGCTAGGGGGTTGCTAAGTCTCATTGCCATAGATGAGGTGTGAGCTGGAAAGACCAATTCAAATTTCTTTTTTCCTTTGTATTTTCTGGACATCTCAATAATTTCACATGTGCAAAATTTTCAGGCACATTGCATCTCATCTTGGGGTCATGATTTCAGGTTTTTACACATTTTTCAACCGGCTCATAGTTTTTCATGTTGGAATTCTTTCATGGTTATCTTCTTCTTGGATCTATGTTTCTGCCAAGGCAGTAAGAACACCATATGATTAATATTCCCCTAGTGACGTGGCTAATTAGATCCAGTCATCTCTTTTTCTTTGCTCACAAGGATATATGTGTATTTTTATATTTACCTTTTTTTTACGGAAATATTTACCTTTTTTCATATAGCTAAAATTATGACAATAATTTTGTTAGTACTTCTTTATGTTTCAATAGGATCCAACTAAATTCAATTACGTATTTGTCTGTTATCTATGCCTTCTTGGGTTTTCTTTATCCAGTACCTGGTGGTGCAATTGGGTTCGTGGGTGCATATGTTTAGTGTCCCTTATATGCTGTCACGAACCAGATATCTTAAAAGATTAAACTTTTAGGTGGAGATATATGAATGATTTTTATATTATATATCACTAACATGCCCCCAACATAAGAGCCTTTTGGACTTGAAGTATATGGATAATACACAAATCCACCTACCTATCTAGTGCTAAAAAGTAAAATCCAACTATTTTTTTATTAGAAAAATAAGGATGAGAACCAAACTCTAAACCACGGTCATAAGACTCTGATACTGATACTATGTTATGAGCCAATTATCCAAAAAGTGAAGCTTATACGTGAAGACACTTGAATGAGTTCTATATTTTATCTCTAACTTGTGCTAATATGGCTTAGAGTTTATTTTCATGACACACAATTCTCTTCTCCTTCTGTATTTGGGAACAGACCTAGCTACCGTAAGCTTTCATCTTTGAGAAGACACCTACCAGATGTACCCATATTAGCTCTGACAGCAACTGCTGTTCCTAAGTAAGTCTTCTTAAATTACTTTCTTTAATAAAATAGCTTTTCCCCCCCATATTTTAATTTTGTACATGAATGCGTTTATATCCAGGCCCTTTTGTTTTTGCAACCATTCTTTTAAAAAATAATTTGCCAAATGTTGTGGAGTTCTGCAGTTGTTATTCTCCTATAGGTGTATAGATGTAATCTATAGTAACTTATGGTATATCTTATATCGTAATGAGATTGGTTTTTAAAATATTGTGGAACTAGATAATTATTGTATGCTGGCACAGGCTTAAATGTATTCACATATAAGCTTATCATAATAATCATTGCACTTCTGTGTAATGTTTTTGAAACTGGCATTCTCTTCCATTCTGATTTTTTTTATTTTTTGTATGAGGGATGAGAAAGAAAATCCCATTGTGGCATTAATTCCTTAGTTATTCGTTTTCTACAGGGTTCAGAAAGATGTAGTAGAATCTTTGCAGATGCAAAATCCGTTAATACTCAAGTCTTCATTTAATCGTCCTAACATATATTATGAAGGTCAGTCCTGCCCACCGTGTGATTTACAACTAGGAATCAATTCAGCTATCAGTTTTACCCTACTTGTATTGTATATCATGATCTGCATGTTAGAAATGGTCAGACATCACTGCTATGTATCACATGCAATGTGACTAGCAATAAATAATAAATGAATCCACTCACTATTTAAATGTTTGTGCATGCTAACTTATGTTTGATGATGTAGATTCTATGACAAAGAAGATATAAGAAAGCAAAAGAGTTATAAACTAATTTCTGTTTTGTAAAAACATGTAATTGCATGAAAATACATAAGAGGCAAATATCAACATCTTTGAGGGTTTGTTCAAATGTCAACTGTTGGTGAATCGCTCTAGATGTTGATTTTACATATAAAGCTACTTTATGAATTCAAACTAATCTGACTAGATTTCTTGTCAATACAGTTAGATACAAAGATCTACTGGGTGATGTTTATGCTGATTTATCTACTACACTCAAATCCAAGGGAGATGTCTGTGGAATAGTTTACTGCCTTGAGCGTTCAATGTGTGATGACTTGTCAGCTCATCTATCCCAAAGTGGCATTTCTTGTGCTGGTAACATTTTAAGTATTTTTGATGTATTTGCAAAATGATTTTCTATTATTTATATTATTTCCTTTCTTTTCAGCTTATCATGCAGGATTGAATAATACAAAGCGAACTTCTGTGTTAGATGATTGGATTTCTTCAAAGATAAAAGTTGTTGTTGCCACTGTTGCTTTTGGGTATGTTTCCCCTTTTCATGTTTGTATTAAGTAGCATGCTGTTATCATTTGATGCTCTCATTCCATTTTTATATTGACAATCCTGGTGGAGGGTATTTGGCCATATTTTGTATTTGAAAATGCTTTAACATTGCCATACATGTTCCATACTCTTACTAACTGACTTTATTCACATTAAATTTTATGATATTTTCAGGGGCGTAGTTTAAGTCATTTTAGTACTTCTGGTTTCATTTCAAAAGAATAAAAAATTAACAAAAAGGACGGTTCACTAATGCACATATATCTGTTTGTCTTACTTTGAGAGCATCAATCAGAAAGTTATCTAACCTGCCCACCTATGTGTAAACTTACTTTGTGAACCATCCCTCTTTTCTTAACAGCTGTAATTGCGTAGTTCCCCCCCCCCCCCCCCGGAAGAGAATTCTGGGAATGTAACATGTAGTTGCTACTTGACATGGTAACCCAATTCTAATGCATTCTCTTCCCCCCCTGCTCCTTTCCCCCCAGACTTTTGTCTATGCTCGAGCTTTCACCAGGCGCATTCTGACCTTCTCTATTCATTCAAACTTGCCTACCGTAATTGGTTGCCATCATCATAATAGGTCATCGGTGAAAATGAAAATCTGTTAATTCTATACGGTGGTCTTCAGGATATGAATTAGAATATTTTTTGAGGGAGGTAAATGGTGAGAAAAAGGCATGAATCCTTATCTTGAATTTTCTTATTACCTGTACTCTGAGGGATATCTGGGTGCCCTTTAATAGTTGCTGTAGCCTGTAGTAGAATAAATATAAATGTTAAGTTTGCCCGAAATTCCTAATTTAAAGATTATAAGCGATAGTTTCCTACTATTTGTAGGTCCATATTGCAATTGAAATTAATATATGAACAATATGCGAGAAAGGGGGGAGGCGTTTGTTTTTAACAGGACACTTGAAAATTCATGAAGTGTATCTGTGTATGTATAGATAATTACTTATCGGGCAAGTTTTTGTGGGTTATAAATATCTCTGTTTGAGGTATAGAAGGCATAAATTTGGATGCTGATAGAAATGTAGGGATAATAGTGAGAGTTGTGGGATATAGGATATCTAGAGTGCCCATGGGCATTATCTGGTAGTTTTATTTCGATACTAGACTATTCTCATGTGTGAATGTAAGCATGTTTAGTTGGGCCATGTTACTGAGCATGACTTTTGCGATTCTTTCCCCTAATTTCTAGTATTTATACAAGCACATATAGAAAGGGATGTGGAATTCCCAAGGGATAATTAGTGCAGATCGCTTTGTTCCATTGCCACACTCTTTGGAAATCCAAGTGCTACATATTGCATGCTATTTACAACTCATTTAACACCAATGTTGAAGAGTGTCTGGTATTTCTGTCATTATTTAGTGGAGTATTAGAAAGAACCCAATCCATTGGTTCACAATGGATCAAAGGAAGATGTATAAAAAAGAGGGTAGCAAAACGAGCATGAATATATCCTGTATTTAAGTAAATTCACAACATTTTATAATTCGTGTTGTGTGAAATCTTGTGATTTATTAAGATTGTGATGTATTTTTTTCTTTTATTCCTATAATCTCTGCATGGAGCTGTTCACTTGCATGCAGTTACTGAGCCTTTGTTTTCATCCAGAATGGTAAGTGGCCATTTACTATTAATTTGATTCAAACTTCTATATGAAGTTTAATATTGTAATTTTTGTTACTCTTGTGTGATTTGCTAGTAATAGATAAAGATCAAATTTACCAGGGCATTGATAGAAAGGATGTCCGAATTGTGTGCCACTTCAATATTCCAAAGTCAATGGAAGGATTCTATCAAGAGTCAGGCAGAGCAGGTCGTGATCAATTGCCCTCTACAAGCCTTTTGTACTATGGGATAGATGATCGCAAAAGAATGGTTCTTACTTAGCTTGATACTTTGAGTTTGTATTCTTGTTTTTCTTATTATAATTGCTTTCTCTAATTATAATCTGTTATGTCAGGAATTTATATTATCCAACTCAGGGAGCAAGAAGGTACAATCATCAAGTTCACAAGAAGAATCATCCAGAATGTCCCTGACTGCTTTCAATCAGGTGAAATCTAAATTGCTTGCTCTTATTAATACAGTATTTATGGACTGTGCCCTTGTGTATTTGAGTAATGGAATCTATATGTAGATGGTTGAATATTGTGAGGGATCTGGATGTCGTAGGAAAAGGATTCTCGAGAGTTTTGGGGAGCAGGTAATGAAATCTATGGCCTGAGTTATTATGTGGTGTGCTTCATATTTACCCTAGTTGATATTTTACTTTAATCATAGCAGGTAACTGCATCACTATGTGGCAAAACATGCGATGCCTGTAGACATCCAAACTTAGTTTCTAGGTACTTGGAGGATCTCACAGCTACATGTGCTCTACGCCAGAAAAATGGTTCTTCTAGAGTTTATATCACCAGGTGCTATGTTATTCACGTGCAAAAAGCTCTCTTGTGCATTAGAAATTGAACTTAAAATTGATAAACAGGAAACAGATTGAGTATAACGGATCTGCATATTTGCTTGCTAGAAGAAATTATAGTAATGATAGGTACCACAGGCAGAGCATGATTGGTATTGTTAATCTGTTTGACTTCGGGAAGTCACTTGTGTCTATAAAGATGGAACCTTAAGACTGGAGCCTTTGGCTCAATGGTCATGCCATTATGCATTGGGTTTTACAGGACTTATATTTTATGTGACTTTGCCCTCTCATGTATTGACCCAAAGACAAATAATGAAAGAAAAGAAGAAAAGAAAAAAAAGAGATGGAACTTAAATATAGTTCCTTACAACAGGACTAACACTTGATAGTTATTCCTGCTATCTTATAATTGGTTTGATGGAGATTGCCTTGTACTGCATTAATTGATCCAGTTAAGTAATGCCTAGTTTTCTTGTTTATCTCGTTTTCAGTTCCACTGGTGCAATTGACAGAGAGCAGTTATCTGAATTCTGGAATCGCAACGAGGAAGCAAGTGGATCAGAGGAAGACATATCTGACTCAGATGGTAGTACTAAATTTATTTTGCTTGCATCTTACTCTTTTGAAGGTGGATGAGTGGTTATTATGCTGTTCATTCATGTTGATGAATCTTTATTGACAGATGGTAATGAGGTTGTCAACAACCTAACCCGTTCAAAGGTTCAATCTAGATTGGGAGTGAATGAAAAGCTTTCGTTGTTACAACAGGCAGAAGAAAACTTCTATCGAAATGAGAACACTGATAAACAGGTGTGTCTTTAATTTATTACTCCCGCAACTTGTTATGATTAGCAGTCTGTGCTTATTTATGTTTCTATCCCAGTATTGTTAAGATCAATGCAGAAGAAATGGTTACTTCCTCCCACCATTATTCTTGTCTGCATACTCACTTATCTAATTTGGTTAACAGAGGAAAAATGTTGACAAGAATGCTATTTCTGATGCAATGCGAGGCACGAGCAGGCAAAGATTACAAAATGCTCTGAACCAGGCTCAGCAACGGCTCGACAACTTCAAGTAGGCTTACCATCCTTGCTTGTTTGAGTTCTTTCTCCTATCGCCGCTCACAAATTTCTTCACATCTGCTTGCTATAACAAGCGTTCGACTTATTTCTCCTATTACTTATTTCTTGATTTGAAACATTTGTTCAGGATTGAAATGGATACCTCAGCATCTTTTCTTGAGGATGAATGCTACAAGAAATATGGCAAGGCTGGCAAATCATTCTATTATTCGCAAGTGGCAAGTACTGTGAGGTGGCTGACAACTACGAGTCCTACAAATCTGATGGACCGACTTTGTGCGATTAATTCTTCAGCATTGCCGACGGAAGCTGAACATCCCCTCACACAGCCCCCTGCTTTAGATCCTTGTACAAAAGAAGATACTGGTAGTGAACCCTCAGGCAGTGCTAGATCAGAAACTTTCCCATGTGTGCCTATGGAAAGTTCTTTTGATGCAAAGTTGCCACAAATACCATCCTTCTCTGAGTTCGTAAATAGTAGGAAAACAAAAGGGGACAAAGTAAAGGACACACAAAAGCCTTCATCAAGAGTAGAAAAGAAGATGAGGATACATTAGATTGATTGTTGTACTTGTACCAACTATTAATGAGTTCAAGTTTCAGTAGCAATACGTATGTCAACTTTGGTTTTTGTAAAAAAAATTGCTGTGTTTGCCAATCATTAAGTCTTTTTTAAATAAAAATATGTAAAAATTCCATTTTAAGCATTAAAAGTACCATTGATATTTTAATTAACAAAATATTTGCACAATAGGGATAATATCCTTAGATGGGCTTCATCTGAATCATACATATCAGAAGATGCTTTTATTGCTCGATGCAAGCAGAAAACACCCCATATTCAACTGGAGCTGAACTTCACTGGATCTATGCACTGTGGAGTGGAAACTTTCCAACAAAATTGGTATTAAGACTACCTATGTAAAGATGGTCCTCGAACTCCACGGCTGAAGTAACCATACTTAGCACCTTCCCCTCACTATCATCAAACGTTCTGATTATCTTGCCGTCAGTTGCCACATTTGCCACCATTGCCGACTTTGTTGCACCATTAACCAAGTTAAATAGACTTGGAAATGAAGCTGCCAAGTACTTGGATACCTTAGAGGTGTGCACAAACTCCAGTCCTTCAGAAGTCATCTTTGGCATCAATATTGGAAAAAAAATCAAATTAGTCTGAATCCTTTAAGCCAATTGAGAGCAGTTCTAGCATAAGTAAAATAACTATTATGTACAACCAATTGAAAAGCTTAATATACATTAAAATAACAGATAAAAAGATAAATGTGTTTTAAATTGTGTCTAACAGTCATAGAAATATAATACAGAATCTTTTCACGTGTCTTCTCCTAATACCTTAAGCATTTGGAATTGTTTGTTCATGATAATGATATCAGAGATCAACTGTCATTAGTTCGATCTTCATCGCTCCTATTATCCAATAAAAAAAAGTTGAATTTAGACGTAAATGTAGATGAAGCTTGCACCATGGTTGGCCAACAGATTGAGGGCAGTGAACTATTGCGAGAGGAGACATGATAGAGATATATCATAAGACCATTCACGTGTCTTCTTTTAAGTTCAACTTCTTGGGATAGTTGTTTCATGTCAACGAGGTTGACATTTGCTTATGTGCTAGTTGCTAAATGCTAAATGCTAACTATCTTTGAATGAACAAGAATTCATATGAATATTACCTGAAGTAAAGCGATCCAGAAAGAGCCGTCAGGAGCTAGATTAATGTTATCAGGTACACCTGGGAGATTTTCTATGAAAATATCTGTTTTGCCTTTGTTTGCTCCTTTTAGCCAAAGCCTCGTACATCTAAATCTGATTCACATTTTGTTGTTGTTAAAAGTGACAGAAAATGCAACCAGTACAGAATAACATTAATGATCTCCTTTCTGTATCCAAAAGAGACTCAATTGAAACCAACAAGAACACATGTTCGACCACTGGGAAAATCATTTGTCGGGAGGAACAACTACAAGAGGAGAAGAAAACTCACCAAGACAAGATATATATTTACTTACTTCCAAGTTTCACAGGCCACAAGATAATCTTCATCCTTAGAGAGAGCAACACCATTGGCAAAGGCCAAATTATCAAGGACAATAGTTGTCTCATTTGAAGTAGGGTTGTATTTGAGAACTCGTCCATGAGGTCTGGCCTCTAGCATATCCAGATACCAGTTATCAAAACCAAATTTGGTGCTGGCATCACTGAAATATATATTTCCATCGGATGCTTCTATCACATCATCTGCGAAGCTGGTGGTTCAATCATCAGTTAGAAATATTCATGACTATATGCGTTTCATAGCTAGTGTGGCTGCAATAAAAGTGTGAAATTCAAGTGAACCTTACTTAGTATAACTAGTATTTGCAATTAATGCATTTTGAGGTACAATTTTGATAAGCATCTTAAAATGCTCAAACATATAAAAAAGGGCAAACCTGGTGTTATATAGAACCCGCTATGCGCGAGGTCCAGTGAGGGGCTGGACCCACTTTGTGGATCTAATGTAGGCAGTCTTACCTTGCATTTTTGCAAGAGATTTGATCCCACGGCTCAAACCTGTGACCACAAAGTCACATGGCAGCAACCTTACCGTTGCGCCGATGCTTGCCCTCTAAAATGCTCAAACATATGAAGAAGAAAAAAAAAGGCTTCAATATTTGATCCTTCCAACCTAGTCACTATCAATTCATACCACCAATCTACTATAAGACAATTCAGTCCATTTTTTAATCTATGTAGCATGTGAACATACAGGTGCAAGTAGATAACCAAACAAATCCAGAGCTGTTGGCATGCCAAAGGGTACTTTCAACAAAATTTCAAATTAAAGATATAATAGCAATGAATGATGCCTTGAAAGGGAAAAGAAAACTAAGCAAAACACAAGAGCAATCTGCACATGAGACTGACCTTATTTGAGAACCATTTACTTGTGAAGTGAGAACACTGAAACCTTCTTCTGTAACCTTGAACAAACCCTGCAAATCATAATTATGTTCTTTAATCTTGCAGTAGCATATAGTTAACTTAATTAAGTTATTGACCAAGTCCTAAAGGCTAGAAATGTAACCCTGCTCTTCTTGAAATTTAATATCCCACATCAGTAGAGTGACTCATACATATAGTAGTCGAAAACCAAAAAGCACTAATTGGAGCTTATTTAGTGCACTTTCTAGTAGATAAGCTCCGATAAGCCCGTGCACAAATGAGCTCGGATTTTGTGGTTTTGCTTCTGTTGTGGAAGAGTTGATGTTTAATTACCTTGTTAGCATCACACACAATGAGACCCCCATCTTTTGCAGCTGTAATCCCAAGCAAAGCATGACTATCTATATGCTTCCAATTCTCCCAATTTCCATTCCTGCGCAATCTTTTAATCCAACCATCTCGAGTAGCTGTATAGAGAGTACCTTCTTCATCAAAACAAACATCTTCTGGTTGTTTCAGAAGTCCTTCTCCAAGCTTAATGACATTCTGTGAAGGAAAACAATGTATACAGCATAGTAAAGTAATAAATACTAAGTGCATGTTCAGAAATTCTTTTATAATTGAGTCTAATGCAAAATCAATTCTAAAGAGAAGTTTATGTGTAGTTTCTGGGTGCCATAATTGATTATGAGGAAAGAGAAGTTGATCCAAACATGCCTAGGACTATATAAGCTAAGAAGCAGTAACTTCTTACCTGTAATTTGTTGTTTTTGGTTGAAGAAGCAGGGGTTATATCAAGCAAAACTGGATCTATGGGTGAGAAGTAGAAGACTTGGACTGTAAGAGCAACTAAAGCTGCTAGAACCAAGCTTGAGCTTAGTGTTACACATTTTCCAGTAGAGAAAGGTTGATTAGTCGGATTGGAAGCCATGGACAAGAGACTTGTGCTCTGCAATCAGGACTGTGTTAATGAATGATTTTACATCAAACACATGTTGAAATCTTGACCACTTGTAGATATGTATAGTTCACTTGTAATTTCATGTACCACAGTATTCATTGGTTTTTGTTGGTCTTATGGAAGTTAATGGCAATTAATGTATAATAAATATTAATTATTTTCATAACTTTTTACTTCATTGTTTGTTTCTTCCATACACGTAAATAATATTTTATTATTTAATTATAATTTATTTACATGGAAATAGCTAATTTATTTAGGATGCAATTAGAAAGATCTTAGTGGTGAATAAAGGCTATTAAGTGCCTTGCTTCTTTTATGTTGTGTCAAATGCATGTAGAACTATGGCAACTCTTTATATAAAACAAGTTGCCTATGTAACTCTGATAGACGAAAAACACGTGATTCAGTTTAATTAGAGTGTTCTTTTTCACTTCTCCTTTTTTTTTTTTGGCAACATCACAAACTCTCTTATTTACTAATATTCTCACCCGTCCGAGAAACTGTAATTGTCTTTCCAAACAAACAATTTTATCAGAATTTGAACTTATCTTCTCACCCCATTAAAGTAGTTTAGATTGTTTAGTACTAGACCAATTTTTTTCTTTTTAATATTCATTGGTTTTAAATATATAAAGTTCTTTTCAGTTGTTATTATACAATTTTTTATTCAAATGTGATACATACTAAAAATAAATAAAATATTATTAATGCGAATAAACATATAAATGGCTTTTACAATTTCAACTATACTAACAACTATGTCTATAAGTAATTAAAGAGTTAATTTCTTATTATTTCTTGCATTGTTTTTTGATTGGATTGTTTTTAAATGCCATCTAAAACCCGTGAAAAAAACATTAGACTCACTTCGGAAAAAAAATGAGTGAGGCTCTTCTCATGTGTATTGATATGAAAGTCCATTTATTTTCCACTCAACTAATATCCAAAAACATCAAACAAAACATGAAACATGTTCTCTTACATTTTGATATAAAAAACAGTGAAACGTGTTTTTTTTTTTAAAATACTTAAAATGAGCTAATGAGTTCAATGGAAACGTTTTCTCACACTAGATGTTTTATATTTGATTAAACTATATAAAAAACAAAGTGTAAAACATTAAATTTTACAAATTGTAATGTATTGTTGTAGTTAAGTGGACTACTACAATTATAGGTTCACTCCGAATTAGGTTAAACAACCCAAAGTAATAAGTTAGTGTTGGACTTCCTCATACTAAAATTATTGTCAATATTAAAATGCAATAATCATTATCATTATAAGACTCCAATTTATATATTGTTTTAGATGTACAAAAAATTCACGCAAGAATTATTTTTAGTATAATATAATATAATTACTTAAAACCAACTCTCCACGAAATTAGGCGATTTTCAAACAGCAGTGTGAGTATTTTGTTGTGCCGTTCCTATATCCACATGCTTACTAGAATCTGATCAGCATATGTAAACATCAAACATTTTGATAGGGAAGTAATAACTTTGGCACCTTTGTTATTGGACATTTGTTTAATGTATCTTATACATTGAAGCTATCAAGTAAAAAGAAAAGGCACCCTCCTGACATGTTAAAACAACACTTTCAGCCCACTAGACTTCTCATCTTATTCTTGGGATAGAACTTAATCTCATGGCTGAAAGTTGCATCTGAGCATCCTCATGTCATGTGAGGATGGCTTGCTGATTAACCAAAGTTTATTCCCTGAGCTAAGGGTAGTTCACTTCCATAGTTGATGGTACTGCCAAGCACAACAATTCAAGTGTCATTAAGAACATGTCTGTTAAATAGAATGGACAAGGGACAAATAGAATGCAAGATCTTAGATTATTCAACCAACTGTGTTTGGATACCAGTAGAGTGCAATGTGAACGGACTTTCATTTCAATCTATAATGACAGTTCCGCACACTTTTTGTCTTGAAATAAATGTTAATGTCTGTTTGCACTGCCAATGGGTATCCAAACATAGCCTTAACTTACCATGTAGAACGACGCATGTATTGCTTCCATGAGTCACTTCCCGCTTCGCGGCCACCTCCAGTTGCCTTTTCTCCACCAAAGGCACCTCCAATCTCAGCTCCATTCGTTGGTATGTTCACATTCACTATACCACAATCACTACCCCGTGGCCTGCATAATAATCACACCCATCAACATGTAAAAATATATAGTTTATGCAAATGAATCACCAGCATGGTTAGTACCAGAGTGCCTAGGCCAAACTCACTAGCAGATATGTAGAAGAGAGAACACAAAAGAAGTCGATAAAGACTTACCCGATCCATTTGAATATAGCTCCAGGTCTTTGGGTAAAGATTGAACTACTCAATCCTTGAGGTACAGAATTGTTCAAGGCAATTGCTTCTTCCAGAGTCTAAGTAGCAAAATCATGAAGGTCAATCAGAGACTAAACACCAAAAGAAATAAGTTCCATTAAAGATCTAGATAAATATATACTACCTTAAATTTCATAACATAGAGAACTGGACCAAATAATTCTTCTTTAACTACAGGAGCATCCGTAGAAATCTCAACAATTGTTGGTTGTACAAAATTTCCTTCTGACTCTAATACAGATCCCCCTGTTAGGATCTTCCCTCCCTGATAATCAAAGTATCTAGTAAACCATCTCCACACAAAAAAACACAAGAATCCATCATATTTGAAGATTTCGAATATACTACTAAGTACTAAGTAAAAATACAGATAAGATGTGAAGGATTAGAACCTACAATATTTAACAACTCGAAAAAGAATGCTAATACGTGCCTGAGATTTTATGACTGAAATACCCTTTTCAAAGTTTTCCACAGAAGAGCGAGTATGCAGAGGCCCAACTAGAGTCCCACTCTCCAGGGGGTTCCCAATTTTGACTTGTTTGTAGGCTTCAGTAAGTTGATTTAGTGCATTTGTGTAAATACTTTCATGCAGAAACTACAATGCAATGTAAGTTAAAAAATAAATATATACTCTTAAAAAAATACACGAGACAGCATTAAAATAATGAAATTCAATATTTAAAATTGGTTTAATACCAGTCTACGGCAGGTAGTACACCGCTGACCAGCAGTACCCACAGCTGCAAACAAAATAGAGCGTACAGCCAGTTTGATGTCTGCATCATCCATGACGATTATTGCATTGTTACCACTTAACTCAAGCAAGCATTTGCCAAATCTTTCATTAACCGTTTGCTGGACCGACAAGCCAACCTATAATAGGGAACGCATCATTATCAACTTAAGACCATAGATGGTAATCTCCAAATCATACTGAAATAAGTGAAAATTTGCACAGTATCTCCACATATTGTGCTTTAACAGACGAACAAGAGCAACATATATGATAACACAATACATAAATGTAGAGGTAGTCACACTGCAGAGTTGATGTTATAATGTATTAGATACCTCAGTGTAAAGAATACCACATATCTTGACAATTAATTACTGTAATAAGATTGATACCACTACTAGAGAAAACTAACTGAGCAGAGCATCATTCAGATGACAACTACATCTTCCAGAAAAGTGGAAATCCGAACATCCCATTCAGTTAGTTTAATATGTCACCCGTTTAGAACATGGTGTCTGACAACCAAGTAAGAAGACAAAGAAAGTACCTTTGAACTTCCAGTAAATGAAACCAGGGGAATGCGTGCGTCTTTCGCTATTGCTTGGCCAATGTCAGCGCCTCCACAGAAAGAGGTGAATATTGCACCTGGTAATTTGTTCCTGTCAAGAACTTCAGCTACTAGCTTTGTCACAGCAACAGTTATCAATGGAGTTGTTGGAGCACCCTTCCTGCAATGCATGCGGTGATAAAGAAAAGTTCATATTGAAAAGATAGCAATTTTATTTGAAATTTTGAAACACTCCAGAGGAAGAAGCTGGCAATGCATCACATAAAAAAATTCAGAGATTTTCATAGATATCATTTAGTTTACCATCAGAATCAATGAAGATGAATAAATCATCTCAGTGCCTTTGATAGACCTTTCTTTGTGGGGGGGGGGGATATTAGGGAAATAAAGGGGGAAAGAGCACCACGGAGAAAGGAGATAAGAAGTAAGCAATTAGATAAATCAGAACTTGAGGATACCACATCATGCAAATAAAAAGTACATGCCATGAAACATTAAAAGAATGATCTGACTTAAAGACAGCCAATTTATTAATAGCATGAAATATCCAGAGATAGATATGTAGACTCACCATACAACACAGTTACCGCAGACTAATGCAATGCAAGCATTCCACCCTGAACAATGGAGATGAACAAGTTATATTACAACTGAAATGATCAGAATATTTTCAAAGTACAGAATTGGATCATATGATGCAGAATGCAATCAAACTAAAGCCTTAAGAAAATTATCTGCACATATATGTCAGCATGCATCCATTTATTTAAACTTATAATTATGATGACAGACACCAGCACTTTATTTGATTGACAAAGATTCAAAGTTGCAATCCCGTTCTAAATTATTATTGTATTATAAGAAAAACAGCTAATAAGAAGCTAAAATGCATCATCATATGGAAAATAATTGAAAATGACAATGCTATAAAGTGAGCCAGATATGGTCATGTATTAGATAACATACAAGCTTAATGAATTGAGGATAATATGAAATCTTATCAGAAAAATAGTTTACAATCAGTTGATTTAAAATCAAGTTGACAAACGTAGCAGACTTCTGAAGTTTGGAATGTATGACTAAGATTAGATGACCAGATGACAGTGAATGAACCCATTAACACTCTGGAGATCATATATAATGTTGAGGCGATAGTTAAGATCCCAAGAAATTTATTACTACGTGCTTTGAGACAGGAAGAGAAAAAGCATACCCAGAACAGCGCATGGAAAGTTGAAAGCAGTGATTACACCAACTATTCCTAATGGGTTCCATACCTGTGGTGCAAAAGCATGTGATACAGTTTATGATTATACATCCTATTATAAGATGGTACTGAAGTTAGTGAATAATTAAAGCTTAAATATTGCACCTCAAACATCATGTGATCTGGACCTGCAAAGAAACAAATACAAGAAAACAATAACTCAAAACTGGAACACCACCTCAGAGAGAAATTATTATCAAAAGAAATGACTCTCTAACAAGAAATTATTTTAAATAACTATGTCAAAAGCAGGATTATAGAGAAAAGACGGATGATTGGTATAGATAAACAAATTACGTTCTGATGGTATAATCGATCCACTCAATTGTCGGCTCAGCCCAACAGCATAATCACACATATCGATAATCTCCTGCAATGGATAGAATGAAAGATTAAAAACTTTTCATATACAAATGCAAATACTAAATCTATTCATCTGATAAAACATGTTACTAAATTGCAGAATCCGAAGATTTGCCACACCTGAACCTCCCCAATTCCTTCTGGAAGAATTTTTCCCATCTCAAGTGACACCAGCCTACCCAGAGGATCCAATTTGGCCCTTAACGCGTCACCAATCTGTCTTACAATCTCACCTCTTTTCGGTGCCGGAACCTGCAAAAACATTATATGAATGGAGTGAATTCTCACTTAGTTTCCAATAGTACTTAAATATAGCACTGACCTTCGCAATTCTATCATGCAACTAGTATAATGAAGAGAAAAAAAACACACTCACAGTCATCCATGTCTTAGCTGCTTCACTGCAAGCCTGCAAACCCTCCTCATAATCTTGTAAACTTGCCTCGGTCACCGTAGCAATAGTCTAATTTCAAATCATCAAAAGTTAGACACATGACAACCAAAGCTAAAATCCCTAGAAACAATTATGAAATCAAGCTCAGACTCAAACTCAATCAGGTTTCGTAAAAATAAATAAATATTCAAAAAAATCCTCTCTTTTCCATCACATCAAAATTAAGAAGACTTTTTTGCTGGAAAACAGTTTCCCTCAACAAGTTGCAAAAAAAAGGAGAGGAAAGAATGAAAAAAATCGTGGTGAACCTGATTGTTAGAAGGATTGAGAGAAGTGGCAGATGAACCAGTGGCCTTCCATTCGCCATTGATGTAACAGCCAATGTTGGAGGAACCCAAACCAATCTCCTTCAAAAAGCTCAAGTCTTTGTGATCAGAACCCATTTTCCCCGCAACCGCAACCACCAAATCGATCAAATGAAACACTTTTTTGTGTTTCTGTTAGAATTAAACTAACCCAGCACTTCCTTTCACGATTTCTTATTGAAAAGTGTGGTTTTTTCTTACCTGAATCAGAATCACTCACCAATGGTGCTGTTATTATAGTGATTGGATTTGATTTGGATAATACTCACACTATGACACAAATGGTGAGTGAAAGTGTTGATCGCTTCACTGTTTATGCTATATTAAAAAAATCATTTCCATAAAAAATCAATTTTTCCTTCATCATCACTCTACAATAACTTTTAAAATTATTAGTTTATAAATAATATATTAAAATTTAACGCCTTTAATATATTTTTGTCTACGTTAAATAAGGTGGATTGAATTTAATTTCTCTATGATTTGTGGTGGTTTAAACCACTACTAACTTAATGAAGAAGAAAAAAGTCTAATAATATATTTTATGGCAGTTTCTAGCTGGTATTAATAAAAACACTATTAGAAAATGAAAAAAAGGTCACGTTAAGAAGAATTTTTTTTGAATGAACTAAAACTAATCCACTCTTATTTTATTATAACTAAAAACATATTTAACCTAAATTTAATCGTGTGGGTATAGTGGTAAGTAAGTTAGATTCTGTAAGAATGAGAGTACAAGTTCAAAGACATTTGTTAGAACATACAACCATTTTTCGAACAGAGGGTAACATCAGGAAAAAAAATTAAATTTACATTTTATTTAAAGATTAAAATATTTGTGTACAATTAGTGTAAAATAATTTTTGTTTACACGTACATTCACTTTTTTTTTGGTTACATGAGGAAAAAGAAAAAGAAAACTAGTTATTCAACGCGTCAAGGTACATAGACGCATAGACAAAAGACGAGGCTGCTTCCAGACCCGTCGAGGAGCTCCATCCCGCGCCACTTGTCTCGCTAGGAAATCCGCAGTGTTATTTTCCTCCCTTGCTACATGGATAACGGAAACATTTCAATCCCAACTAAGCATATCTCTCACATTGGCGATCACCTCCCTAGGATTCACTTTGTTTACACATATTGAACTCCATCAAATAAAAATATAAATTTTATTTGAATTAAAATCTAAATCATTGTAATTAGTCCTCTTAGGTAGCATATTTTAATGGGTTGTTGGTGTAAACTCTTTATTATTATTCAAACTAAAATGCAGACAAAATTGTGAATACAAATAGACATATATTTAATAAATAAATATAAACAGGAATTACAAAAATTATTATTATATGGATTCAATTTTATATGAGATTTTCTTTTTGGTATTGACTATAAATTTAACGTTTGTAAATAAATATAAGTATAAATATAAATATAAGTATAAGGAAAAGTGAGGTTTGTGGGACCAGAAAAAGAAAGGTGAGGATAATGCTGCTGCTTGAGTTGCGTGGACCGTCACGTCACGGAACATTTGGCGTGACGTGTCGGGTCGTGGTGATATTATTGTTCTGATTAATATATTTCTTTTTTTTTAATAAAGATAGATTAATATTAGTATATAGCTGTTTGCACTTGGCATTTACCTCTTATTTTAATTCCACTATTGGATAACAAGATCACTGTTTATCCGTCTCCACCTCACTAAATAAGAAACAACTATTTTTATTTTTTTACAAAATAATTTACTATGTTACAAATATTTTAAATTTGACTTATAAATGGGTATAAACTATAAAGTTATTTTGATAAACGAAAAAGGAAAATAAAATGCAAAAAGTTTACACTACTGATCTTACATCATTAATTATTTTAGATAGAAAGTATTTTTTTTCAATCTAACCGTTCAATAGCAATTATTATCACTTTCATTATTTTCATATATATTAAACTGTCTACATGACTAAAAGATTCATATGACTTATTTAAATGACATATTAAATAATTTTGAGTTGATGTAAATTTCATAAATATGATCTGCATGATGGTGATTTTTAATCGAACGGTGGATTTCAAGATTCAAATACCAAACTAAGGTGGCTTCTAGGGTGCACTTGCACCCTAAGTGGTGCACCGTGCACCACCGTAAATTACCTGCTATAGCAGGTTTTTTTACCTGATAATTAAAAAAAATCAAAATTATAATAATTAGTTAATTACCTTTTTAACCCTATTTAAAAAAATATTTAGTTTTTTTTTTGAAACTAAAAAAATATTTAGTTTTTTTTGGTTACAAGAGAAAAAAAAAAAAAAAAAACGTTTTAAGTTTTAAGTTTTTTCATCCAGTTCAAAAAAACGTTTCTCTTCCCTCCGTCCATTTCCATCCACTGCCGTCACTGGCCGCTCTGCCACCGCGTTCTGCCATCGCTCCACCATAACCTCGCCGCACCGCCACACTGCCGCCGACCATCACCGTTAGGACGGTCGCACGTCGCGACTAAAGCTCGTTCATCCCAGATTGTCGCTAGGTTTCCGCCACCACGAGGTCGCCTCTTCGAATCTCGTGCATCGCTGAACCATCATCTCGCCGGACCGCCACGCTGCCGCCGACCATCACCGTCAGAACCCGCCGTACCGTTCGCTGCTCCTCGCCGCTAAAGCTCTCTCGTTGCAGAACCCGATTCACCCTGTTTATACCTTGGTTAGCAGAACCCGATTCACCCTGTTTATACCTTGGTTAGTTAATTTTTGTTCCCCATGTTGTATTATATCACTGGCTTATGGTCCTAATTTAGCCGAGTAGATATGTGTTCTTGTCCTATGTTGTTCTGTGCTATTCTGTTTGGAGATAAGGATTGAGTTCTTTTATTCCCCTTTTTATTACGTTTGATATATGATGATGAATTGTTTGTCTGATCTAAATTTGGGTAGATTATGATCAAATCTTCGTTT
This sequence comes from Acmispon strigosus, assembly GCA_030819835.1. Lineage (NCBI taxonomy): Eukaryota > Viridiplantae > Streptophyta > Magnoliopsida > Fabales > Fabaceae > Acmispon > Acmispon strigosus. The sequence goes on from JAUAMA010000001.1 coordinate 89,754,074, forward strand.
CTTTTGCTGCGCTTTTTTTTATTGTTACCGTCCAGAATCAGTCCTTATATTGCTGGTTGTTTTTGTTTTGATTTGCTCTGTCGCTGATATCATGTTTGGATCATAATAAATGAAATCTTTGATAAAAAAATGATTTTTGGTTGTTTCTCAACTTTGCTGCACTGGTTCTCTTATTAGTAATTCTCACCCATGTATTATGCAATCCTTTAATTCATGCTGGTGTATAATGATGCTTTAGATGAAGCTTTTGTGTTTGGATAAAAAAATGGTTTTGGTGTTAGTGCTTCTGATGAAGATTGAGTGTTTGCATTTGGTAAATTTGGCCGCCAGAGACACTTTTGTTTTCCTCCCTTGCAGTTTAAGTTCGTTTTCATAATATTGATTTACGTCCCTAGTTGGTGGTGCTTCTGATGAAGATTGAGTGTTTGCATTTGGTAAAGTTCGTTTTCATAATATTGATTTACGTCCCTAGTTCACTTTTGTAATGTTGATATTTGAAGGGTTCTGAAGAGTTGTCAATTTTTTTCGAAGAAGAAAGTGAAATGGATGTAAATGATGATTTGGAGAATGAGGAGCTATCTTATTTTACTAAAGAAATGGACAGCAGCAGAGAAAATGGGGATGATTATGATATGGATGAAGAGGGGTGTTATAGCACTGATAAAATGGCCGATGATGATGATCTTGCTAGAGAGTTATGTTATTTTACTAAAGAAATGGACAGCAGCAGAGAAAGTGTGGATGATTATGATATGAATGAAGAGGGGTGTTATAGCACTGATAAAATGGCCGATGATGATGATCTCGTTAGAGAGTTATCTTATTTTACTAAAGAAATGGACAGTATCAGAGAAAGTGTGGATGATTATGATATGGATGAAGAGGGGTGTTATAGCACTGATAAAATGGCCGATGATGATGATCTCGTTAGAGAGTTATCTTATTTTACTAAAGAAATGGACAGTAGCAGAGAAAGTGTGGATGATTATGATATGGATGAAGAGGGGTGTTATAGCACTGATAAAATGGCCGATGATGATGATCTCGTTAACAGCATTCAGATTGATTGCTTGGCTGATATTTGTACCATTGACATGAAGAGCTTTGTTCCTCAGGATGTTGCTAAGATTGATTTTCTGAATCTGGAAGTTGCTTATTCGTTCTATGTCCATTATGCTAGAGCCAATGGATTTGCTGTCCGAAAATACAAGGTTATAAGAAGTCGAAAAACAGGGGAGATATTGCAACAAGAATTTGTGTGTAACAAGAACGGTAAACGCGAAGATAGGGGGTTGTCAGCTGAAAAAAGAAAACGAGAGCCTAAGCGAGAAACAAGGTGTGGTTGTGAAGCAAAATTTAGGGTTCATGTTGACATTATTAGTGGGCGTTGGTATTGCACTTGCTTCACAGATATTCACTGCCATGATTTGCATGATGATGTGGATTGTGGAATGCTGGCACCGCATAGGAAGATGAGTTTGAGTGATATAGTTCAAATGAATAGCAAGAGGGATGTTGGGATGGGTGTTTCCCAGATTTTCCGTGAACTTGCGAATCAGTATGGTGGACCTGAGAAAGTTCCATATAGTAAAAAGGATATGCATAACCAGATTGGCCGACAGAGGCGGATGCTAAAAAATGATGCGGTTAGTGCAATGCAATTTTTGACTGACTTGCATTCGAAGGATGATAATTTCTATTGTGAGGGAATTACAGATCATGATGGTAGGCTGCAGCACTTGTTTTGGAGTGATGGCATTGGACGCTTGACCTACCAGGTATATGGTGATGTGCTGGCTTTTGATGCGACGTATGCAAAAAACAAGTACTTATTGCCAGTAGTTATTTTCTCAGGTGTAAATAACCATAACCGAACAACTATTTTTGCTACTGCTGTGGTTGCAAACGAAAGTGAGGAAACATATGTGTGGTTGTTGGAACAGTTTTCCACTGCAATGAAGGGCAAGGCACCTATTGCGATAATTACCGATGGTCACCAGTCAATGAAGAACGCAATTAAGAGAGTCTTTCCTAAATCCAATCACCGGTTGTGCGCTTGGCATCTTCTTAGGAATGCAAACACAAATATAGCGAACCCGTTGTTCACACAAGCATTTAAGAACTGCATGTTTGGTGACTATGATGTTGGGAAATTTCAGAGAAAGTGGGATGAAATTGTTGCAAAGCTTGGTTTGCAAGACAACAAATGGGTTAAAGAGACGTATGAGAAGAGGAAAATGTGGTCTGCGGCTCATTTGCGAGGAAATTTTTTTGCTGGTTTCAGGACTACATCTAGATGTGAGGGGTTCCACTCTGAGTTAGCCAAGTATGTTCATTCTCGACACAACCTGACAGACTTCTTACAACAATTATGCAATTGCGTAGAGCACATGCGATTTAGAGAGATCCAAGATGACTTTCATTCTATCAATGGTGAACCTGTACTTCAAACAAGGTTAAAATCACTGGAGATGTCAGCTGCAAAGCATTTTACTCATAACCTGTTTTTGCTATTTCGTCCAGTTTTACAGCATGCTGGTTCGATGAAAGTTTTAGATCGCAAGGAAGCACTAACGTGCTCAATTTATACTGTTGTAAAGGTAAACAATGTGGAGAAGGAGTGGCATGTTTCTTATTACTCTGATAGCAAAGACCTCCAGTGTTCTTGTTTGAAGATGGAGACACGTGGGTTAGCATGTGAGCACATAGTTGCTGTGTTAGCTCATTTAAAGATGGAAGAACTACCTGAATGCCTCATTTTGAAAAGGTGGACAAAGGGTGCACGGGATGGTATCTACAGTCTTAAAGGGTATGGGAATGATTGTTGGGATTCCCAAAAGAGCAGTAGATGTGGAGCATTGATGGATCTATATAGGGTACTTGGTGCTTTAAATTCGGATACTGTGGCTGATTTCAATGATGCAAGAAAAAAGGCTAATCTTCTAATTGAGGAAAGCAAGGCAAAGAACTCATGTAAAAAGGGACTCGGGGTTTCATTGAGCCAAACTGATTATACAAATTTAAAGGATCCTTTGCATTTAAGTGCCAAAGGTCGAGTTGGCAATAACAAATCATCTTCGAAGTTGAGAGCTAAACGTATCATCAACTGTTCGATGTGCAAGACACCGGGCCATAACAAGAAAACTTGTCCTTATCGTCCTCAACAAGGGGAGACATTGGACGGACTTGATGGTGGTGAAGAAGAGATTAACTTTTTCGCTGCAGACCTTGGTGCTGACGATGTAAGTTCATTTCAGTTTTTGGTTGTGTGAGTGTATTATGGTTAGCTGTGTACTAACAAATTTGGTATTTTTACCCGCAGTGAACAAACATGAAGCAGTGTAGTTGTAACATGCATTACGGAATCGACATGAAGTTGGAGTACCCATGTAGTTTAGTTTGTTGTTGGATGTTTTATGTTTGGATCTAAAAGCAGAATTGTTGCTCTTTATCTTTGGTTGTATTTAGCTAATGACAAGATTGTTGTGTTTTTATATGCTCGCTGGTAACGTTTGAGAATTTTAATTGTGTTTTGTTTTTTGACATATCAACTGTAGTTTGAATGTGTCCAGTATAAATTTCTAGTTTGATTTACTTGGTTCTCTATATTGTTTGGCTAGCACAGTTTTGGGTTAGGGGATGTTGATCTAACTTTGGAATTAGGGGCTGTTCTCTATTTTTTTGGGGGCGTTTCTTATCATATTTATTTGCTGTGAATGGTTTCATTGTTTTGGATCCTGTGGTTTTTGCTGTAGAAATATTGGGAAGCTGGTGGGAACTGCAAGGCTAGGACTTGGACGGATCTATCAATTGGTCATGTCGGTAATGAATTCTATGGTAACTTTATCTGGTGATCTAAGCCGGGAAACATTGTTGTAAAAATAAGTTGCTTAAACGTGCTCTTTAGTGCTATTTTTTCCTGACTTTCCTATTATGTCTTTACATACATGATGAGTAAGGTTGCTGTAGTTAGATTTTTGCAGCCATTTCTTCCCTGAAACAACAAGTTGAAGGCTTACAGGACCTTCACACATCAGTAGAAATTTTGATTCGTTTACTCTGCACCTTGCCTGGATGGGGTGAGAAAAATGTTCAGGTAGGTTTAGAACCATTTTCTGTTGGATTTTGAATGATTTGTTTCACTATTAATTGATTGTTTACAATAGAATAAACAGTATAAGAATACCCATAGTGCTTGTAATTTCCTTGAGCAGGTTCAGCAGCAGGTTATTGAAGTTATTACACATGTTGCTTCAACTGCAACTACATTCCCAAAGAAGTGTGTAGTACTTTGCCTTTCAGGTGGGTATTGTCCTTTGATTCATTTCATTTTATTTTCCAGCAATAAACCATGTTGTAAAATGAAATCTTTCATGTGTTACTTCATGAATGAATGGTATTCTGATTTGCTACTTTGTTTTGTTTTTGTTTTTTTTGGCAGGTCTAAGTGAACGTGTAGCAGATATTAAGACACGTGCACATGCTATGAAATGCCTTACTACCTTTTCTGAAGCAGTTGGTCCAGGATTCATGTTTGAAAGAGTAAGTATGCTTGTTCTTTATGGGCATATCTTCTTCTTATTGGCCATAAGAGCGTGCCTTCCTTGCTTGTCTATCTGAAAAGTTTATGGCCACTGAGAAAATACTTCAGTATTAAGTAATATATTCATATGATCATTTCAAAACTCATTTTGTGACTTCGCTGTTTTAAATAATTGAGTTTCCTTTCCATGATATGTTGTCATTATAATTCTATTGGCAGCTTTGTCTATGCATCACTATAATGTTGGTAATAGTGTCCTGAACATTTGTGGAAGGTGAATTCATTTTCCTTGTTTGATGATTTTTCATAGCTAGTTTATCTAAAGTTTTTTTTTGTTGAGTTTGCCTTAAATCTGTGTGACTTCATAATAGGTGATAGGAAGCACAATTTAATAGCATACACATTTTCTTCAATCAACTTTTGATTATTTTAATAATCAGGTCAGAATTTTTTGTTGCTTCTGCAAGTAATAACTTATTGGTAGAAGTGCATAATTTCTTATTAACTTTAATATTAAAGTGTGGCTAAGTTCATAGGGGTGAAAAAAAATAGCACCACGAAATCTTTTTGACAGTCTATTATCTTTCTTTTTCTTATCTTTATATGCACTAACAAGTAATCTTTTAATAACTTCATTTTTTAAAAAAACATTTTTATTGTTATAGCTGTACAAGATCATGAAGGAGCATAAGAATCCAAAGGTTCTCAGTGAGGGCATTTTGTGGATGGTTTCTGCTGTTGAGGATTTCGGTGTCTCACATTTAAAGCTTAAGGTGCATTATGTGTATTTACATTTTTTTGATGCTTTTTACTTTTTGTTTGAATTTCTTTGTTTTAATACAAGTGTCATTTTGCAGGATTTAATTGATTTTCTTAAAGAAACTGGGCTGCAGTCAAGTGCAGCTGCTACTAGAAATGCTTCAATTAAGTTCTTGGGTGTTCTGCACAGATTTGTTGGTCCAGGTGACTTTGCTACTACTTTCAAATTTCCATCTCTTACTATTTGATTGTTTAAGGTTCTAAGGTTCTTCCCCCTTGCAGTCATTAAAGGGTTTCTTGCTGATGTTAAGCCTGCACTACTCAGTGCCCTTGATACAGGGTATGAGAAGAATCCATTTGAGGTATGTTTTGTTTGGTGGTTTAAGATCTTTGTCCTACAATGATTTCCTAATGCCCTCATTTTGTTTATCTAATTTGTTTTGCTACAGGGAGCATCTGCAATTCCCAAGAGAACTATCAAGGCAGCAGAGTCATCTTCCTCTCTGGTGGCTGGTGGGCTGGATGGCTTGCCTCGTGAAGACATTAGTGGAAAGATCACTCCAACTCTCCTGAAGACCCTGGAAAGTCCTGATTGGAAGGTTTGGTTGATAAAATCTAATAAATCATTCATTTTTATTTTTTAGCTTGTTTTGAACTTTGAGTAATTCAGGAAGTACATATTTGTGCTATTGCATCACTTTTTGTGCTGTGCATTTTTGCCTATTGTAGGTACGTCTGGAGTCCGTTGATGCTGTAAACAAAATACTGGAAGAGGCCAATAAGCGCATTCAAGCTACTGGAACTGGTACTTCATTCGTTTCATTATGTTCCTTTTGAAGTTAAGAACTTTGCATTATTCTCCTAAGGTTCTTATCAAGATGTGTAATGACACGCTATTATTATTTTTCTTTGAACTATATGCTAGGTATGATCTGACCCGCTTGATGATTGGGAGTGAAGGAACTCTTGGTGTTATAACAGAAGTTACATTGCGGCTTCAGAAAATTCCCCAGTGCTCAGTGGTACATTGATCATTTCCTCTACTTTTTGGATGTATCCTCCTTTCTCTAAGTTTGATCTAGTCCACTGAACTTTGTTATTGTCATCAATTTATTAAATCTAGATGTTACATTCTCGTCATTTAATGTGATTGAAACTCATTAAAATGTTTCTTATTTGTTATGATCCTTGACATATATGAATGCAAGCTGTATCATCCAACTTCTAGACTTGGATTGCAAGGTCACTTGTTTCTGGTTTCTATCCTGGAAAAAGCTATTTTATAACATGCAGTTAATTTAATCAGTGCAGCTTGCAATATTTAGAAGTTACTTTTAATGTTTTTATGCTCTGGGGATATCTTAACATTGCTCAATACCTGGTGTTACAATGCTTCTTCCTCTTGTTAGTTTTCATGTTATCTCCATATCATATGGACAAATCAAGCTAGAAAAAATACATTATATACATCCTTCCATAATATCTCTAGGTGTATTGTTAGGATTCAATTTCGAGGTATAGGATTTGAGTCCAACATCATAAGTATGGAATGCCAATGTAGGGCTTATAACTTCATATGTCTTTGGGTTCTCCCACTATAATAGCTTTTCTGGTGTGCTTCTCCCGAAATTGTTAAAAGGTAAACTGTCACATGGTAAAATATCCAAATCAAATGAGGGAAAGAGAGAAACTTAAATTTTGTAGTTTAACTTACTAATTATGTCTTCATATAAAAGAAAAGCCGCAAACTTTCTATGGGATAAACTAAATACAGTATTCCTGTCAGTATGAAATAAGGCAGTGTCCTTTTCGATGAATGCACCATATTTTCCTAATCAATTGCAATTACCTAACTGCTAATTCACTGTTCTATTCTTTAGAGGCATATGCACGTGAACAAACACAAATTGTTCGAGAACTTGTTTCTGAGCACAATGGCTCAGATTTTGTATTTGCAGAAGAGCCTGAAGCAAAAAAAGAACTTTGGAAGGTAGTGATCTTTTACTATGGTTAGCTGTCCTTTTTTTTCCCTTCCCATCCCTCAGTTATTTGCATATTGGTCGTTTACAATGTATACATACACAATAAACAAGATTAGGAATCTGGATAACATCTTCCTAAGTTATTCTGTTGCCACCCCAATTTGTAGTTTCAATTCTATCTTGTTCAATTAAGCATATTGAGTAGCGACCTCATTATTAAATAGTCAGTATTACTATTTACTTCCACATGTTGGTTAATATCTTGTTCATGTGCAGGCAAGGAAGGAAGCACTATGGGCTTGCTTTGCATTGGAACCTAATATGGAAGCAATGATTTCGGTAAGTTGGATATGAAATATAGATTTTCATTTCCCCATTTTGATTTAGATGTTTAGCTGATGGAAAACAACTAAAGAATTCCATCTAACCCTTGAAGAAATGTGCTTTAATCTGATTTAATTTGAAGATATCCATATAAACCAAGTCAATGTGGATTTAAGACTGTATGTGGTTATTGTAGACAGGAAAATGGAGGAAGAATGATTTATTTTCTTTCTTAGAACATATATTTATCCTTCTTCTCTTGCAGTGCTGCTGCCTTTCCTCTGATAAACGTTGGCTGTTAACCCCTAAGATCAAAGGAATAGAATGCCTGTGTGAAGACTTGAAATAGAATTACTTGAAACAAATTTTTTCCCTCACATTTAAATATATTAAGATTTTCTGAAAATTTTCCAAATGATAAGAGTTCCAGTTTCCAACTGTTCTTGACTTCCTATTGGTTAGATTCTCTAAGGACTTTTTTTTTGGCATTCTAACTTCTGCAGGATGTATGCGTTCCTTTATCTCACCTTGCCGATTTAATTTCAAGGTCTAAAAAGGAGCTGGATGCATCACCACTGACTTGGTATGACAGATCAGGATTATTTGGTTCTGAAAAAAAATCTGGATCATGAAATTAGATTTAATTGTTTATATTGTTCATGATACTTGATGATGGTGGATGATCAAAAGACTGATGCGCAGTGAATGTACTTGTTGTTTCTTGCCAGCACAGTGATTGCCCATGCTGGTGATGGTAATTTCCACACGGTGATTATGTTTGATCCTGCCCAAGAAGAGCAGAGGAAGGAGGCAGAGAGACTCAACCATTTTATGGTTCATGCTGCCTTGTCATTGGAAGGTAATTACAAGTTGTTGACACAAAGTATTGCCTGTTAGTGTGATATTTCAGGTTCCTTTTAGCATTCAGCATTTTTCTCCTTGAAATCCTTCCTATTGACATTAATAAATCAGTTTAAGTTATAAAAACTGGTTTATTTTGCTTTAAAACAGGAACATGTACTGGTGAACATGGTGTTGGCACTGGAAAGATGAAGGTACTGCACACTTATCTATGATTCTAAATTTCCCGACATTACATAATCTAACAAATCATTGAAATTGTGGACATAGTATGGTGTCGATTACCTTTTAAAAAGCAAGCCTTCACCATAATCTGGCTATATTTCATGATTGGTTGTTATATGAATCATGATTTTCATGCAAAGTTTGGCTTTGACAAGAGTCAATAATGTTTTGATTTTTCGTGGTTGTTTTTTTATGGTATTTTTGTTCCAAATTTTATTCTTTATTTTAGAATTGAGTTTAGCTTTCAAGTAATAAAATTCTTATCCCCGGTGGCTTTTTCCAGTATTTTGAAGAACTCGGAGAGGAAGCATTGAGAACTATGAAAAAAATAAAAGCAGCCTAAGATCCGAACAATATTATGAATCCAGGAAAGCTCATCCCTCCCCATGTTTGTTTGTAGCAGTACAAGAGGCAAGTTCAATACAACAGTCATGGATAAACATGGTCTCCTCAAATTTACAAGTTAACGAGTTGCAGTTTCTAGCATCAGGAAATACTTGTAGAATCTGCTTCTCGCTATGTAAGGACATAAGGAAAAAGCTCTTCTGAAGTGAGTTTGTGAGAAAGCAAGGGTTTATCTGTTTTGGATCTTTATGGATTAATGTTATCATGCACTTTAAAATAAATGAGTGGTGGATAACCTCTTGTTTTCTCAATATTACAAACATACTCACTTTAGAATATAGATAAGCCTTATCCAAAGGCTGTAATGTTTTCATAGAAATGCTCTAGGCCATTTCAGTTTTTGGCCACTCTTGTTGTGTATGAGGAAGTCTCTATGAGATGCTAAATAACACTCTTCTCACCTTCAGACCATATCAAGATATAATGCATAGTTTTATAGAGGAATGTTTTCAATATATTTTCTAGCAGTTTCTTTTTTTCTGAGTATAATCTATGTGAATCTCACAAAATAGGGAATGGATCTCACTAAATAACATGCGTGAGAAACATGATTTAGGGGATTGACATCAATTGCATTTAATAATAGTGTGTTGAAACTTGAGATAATGGGATACTTCTATATTCCCAGTCTCAGTGATTTTCATGCAGTCATTATTCTCTTTTTGTTGACATATAAGACAGCTGTACTTAGGATATGACAACAATTGAAGATCTTTTCATTTGTAAATCTTAATACTATGTTAATATTTTTCATTTGTTTTGAATATGATTGGGAAAATAAACAGTGCGGTTCTGTACATCCGTGTTGAGCTTAAGTTAATATACAGCTGCATATATAGGTTAAGTGTGATTTTTTTGTCAAACTCAAAAACAAGCATGGATTATAGTTGGTAAGTGACGTTTTCGAAACGTAAATCTTTTGCTGTCTCGTGACTGATACGACAATTGTATAGTATTTGTTTTGATTTGAAAGTAAACTATATCTAATTATACAACGAGATTTCCCCATTTTTTTGCACTTTTTTACTGATCCATAAATAGGGCTAGCATATCCCATTGTAATTCCTTGAAAACTAAACTCTTTTTTAAAATTAAGAAACATCAAACTAGAATTAAATCACATTTAAAAGAAATACGAACTGCTCCATCAAATCATCTTTTAAAGAGTGCTTTAGAGAGGGCATCCCTTGAGAATAGAAACTTTAAAAGTTGAGTGTGACGAATTTTACTATCACTGAATATTATGATGAGTTTGATTATTACGCTTTATAGAACTGCAAATGCTTGTAGCACAAGCTATTAGAATCATATACTAACCTAAATAGAATACAAATGAACAAAATTGCAATTGAAACACTGCGTACTCTAATTTCTTACAAGGCTGTTATACTAAGCAAAACTTTTATTAACACATCTCTCTACACGTTCTTCAGCATGTTTCCTACCGGTTCGAAAAAGTTTTAGTATAAGCATGCCTTAGCTTTTTAAGCGTCTTCACAGACAGTAGATAAATGATGAAATCCTAGCACTGTCATCCTAGGCATCTCTCCAAATGAATTTCATCCAAATATCTAAAGCCAAGACCATGCCATATGTGTTTTCTACCTTTTTTTTCTTTTGTAAAGGATATAAGCATTTTAGAAAAAATCAATACCAACATTAAACAAGTAAAGTGCATCATAAAGGATACCCAAATATCTAAAATTCTCAAACCAAATATAGTCTAATTCTCAAAATATTGAAAATAGCATTATAAAAAGTCTCAACGTTGCGAACATCGCCGAATAAATTATACTACTTAAAAACACAAAACCGTGTCCTCATGCACAATGCATAGTTGCACAATTACATCATTTTTTAATAGCATGTGGCTTGATCGATTCCCAGAACCTTTCCACTTTATCATCAAGCTCAGTCCAGCATTCATTGTGTTGTCCAGCAACCAAGTTGATACCCAGCTTCATTCTAAGAACTTTTTCATCAAGCTGCAAAAGTAATAAGTTTATGTCAGATATTTTTAAATTTATATTATGAGCCTTACCATGGTAACGGTGCTCACCTTTGGTTTGACATTAGGCATAAATGAAGACCCCATGCTTAGCCAATCCATGACCCAAATAGGTGAGTTGTACATAAAGGAATCCCCATACTCCACAATACCTTCTACTTCTTTCACTTCCCAGTTATGAGCTTCCACTTTCCCATGGAATGGCATATTTGCAAACTTCTCGTGACTCGTAAGCTCATGGATCATCTTGCACTAATCAAACAATCAGTTAATATATTTTGTGCAATCACAAACCAAAACATAGAAGTAACAATACAAAGTAACTCATCATAACGTACCGCTTCTCTCATCCGGATTTGCCTGGGCCATAAGCGATCTTCTGTTATGTACGAGTCAAAGTGATAGACTCGACACTCTTTTATTGCAATTACAATTAAAAAGATGTGTCCAACTCCTTCATCAATTGGGACATATATCTAAAAAAAAGTTAACGTCAAAAATGATACTATAAGTCTATAACAATGAATATTGAAGTTCGTATACTAACATATGTCAAACCAGAGTATGGATGCAACCAATCTTCAAAATAATTATCCAGAATGTTATCAACTTTGAGTCTATTTCGCACGTCAAGCTGCACAAGCAAGATTATCATGCTATTAACAATTATCCACCACATCAATTGTTAAGGCATTATTAATTGACATATATTTCACCTGAAATGTGAGAGGAAGACACCATGTTGTTTGACTTCCATTATGTTGTTCCAACCATGTTATTTTTGCCGCCATGTAATCAACCAACTGAAAATAATATAATAAATATTCAGCCTAATTTGTATGATAATACAACAACTCATTGATTAAATAGAGGCGGAGGTGCAACCGGTACCTTAGGTTCCACAACCCGTTTTGGGTTCAAGCTGTCCAAGTCCATTCTTGTTGCTTCAACTTTTCCAATCTTGAGTAGAGTTTCACTGTATTATGACAAAACATATTTTAGTTAGTTGCTTTTGACCATAATTAAACCTATGACTACCTCATATTTACCTCATGTCTGTGTTAGGATGGTACATGTACGCGGCAAGATGAAGTTCCTTTGATGTGAGCTTCATATCCGCTGTAGGGTTGAACCTCAAGTCGATTAACTGCATCTGTATCAAAATTGCCATTAGTAACTTCAATACATCATGTAAGGTAACAGATAAAACCTAAATAGACATATGTAACCTTCTGTGTATTTGACCCTTTGGTTTTTTGATGTGATCTTTTGGTGGTAAAAGGGGTGAGTTTCCCTTTGGCCACTTCCGTTACATCGGGGCCCATGGTTGTTGTGCTTCCACTTCCACCCATACGTTCCAAATTTGGCTCCACATTCGGTTCCAATTTTGGACGTTTTAATGATCTATCAATAGAAACCTGTGATGAAGTACAAACTGTGATATGCAAGTTTCACTAAAAGTGAGGTAAAATTTGTGACATAATAATAATTAATATCCACACTCCTGGTTTTTAATAACAAGTCACATAGCAAAGTAGATAAGTGTGCTGCATAATAATAACAATACCCCTGGTTTTTTAGGTGTCATTTGGTGTGAATGTGTCTTCATCTTCTCTAATTGCATAAAACAATTTCCAACTGGTTTGAAATTTTGTTGTTGCTGTGCTGTGTTTTCGCACTTCAAAGACATTTGCACGGGACATGCCGAACCCTGTTCGCCTTCGTCGTCAGATAAGTCAACCACTTGGTTATTGTAGTCTTCAGAATGTATTCCAAGACTAGAGGGTTGAGTTGTAACATTGAGTGCGCGCTTCCCACTAGATCCCGGGTCTAAAGTTTGTGCGGCAGTAGTTAGTTTTTTTGGTGTTTGGTAAGGGTCCTGCACTCGAGAAGCTTCCCAATCTTTAAGATTTGATGTCATAAGGGTTATGCGTTTTTCCAGATCATTGAATTTATTTGAAATGCCCTAAAAGAATCGAAAACAAATTATTTTTAATTATGCTGAGTCAATAGTTTTTGACACTTAAAAATAACCGGAGTTTAGAAAAAATAACCTCATAATGCAGAAGAAGCATGTCGCTGATGCTATTGACCTTATGTAGCATGCTCAGTGACCTCTGCTCCCCTTCAGCCACTTGTGTTGCAATTGACTGATAATGAACACATGCTATGTTAATAATAAATAAACCACCTCCAGTAAAACATTACAAAAAAATTCACTTTACTAGCTCCTTAAGTATGAAAATTGGAACTATTTCGCAGCTAAGTAGTAGGACAATGTCGAATATGGTAGCAAACTAATATGTAGCCCACTCACATGTTAGGCACAATCTCTACGTACACATTAGGTCCTTCACTTATTATACGGAAAACGAAAACTATAACAAAGTCTTACCAATGGTACTCACACAGAACATCAACAATGTATCAAAAAATAAATAACATTAAACAGATTGAACTTTGTATGATAAAGGAAAAACTAGCAATTAAAATAGAACAAAAATATTATACATATAATAGTGACATAAGGGAACTAGATTTAAAGCTACAACCTTATACAAAGCAAGCTTTGGCATTCATACATATATAAACTACCACCAACAATTTTAGACCCAAACTAAGCACGTACTCCATTACGTTGACAGCATTCGTGCAGGAACCAGTTTCTGTCAAATGAAATTACTGAGTAGGAGCCCCATAAATAGAGACCCACAATAAACTAATGGCGTGAAATAAAAACATGATGTTTGCTCCACCAATAAGTAAAACCACCTGCAATTTCTACATTCAACTAATGTATTAGCAGGGTTCCTCTTCTAAGATTGATGGCTGCTTAATTGAACTCTTCAATTTATCAGACTTACATGTTGATTATGCTTGTAATAATTCAGGATGGTAACCATTTATGAGGCTTCAATAAGTATATTGGAGAGCAAACAAATTAAGAACTTTTCAGCAGAGTTGAAGTTATTAAAACAAAATTAAACAATTTCTTTGTTATGATCTAGATCTGAGCAATTGAAAGATGGACTACTTAATTTATTAAAACAAAACTTATCATATAGATAGAAAAATCTTCACCAATAATTAGTACTGCTAACAGAGAATACACAGTGGATGTTCAGTCAAGGAGATTCACATGGTGAGCTATATTAGAGATTGAAATTGTGCCGCCAGTACTACATGAGAAATGTGCATATAATAAAATTGTTTGGTACAAGTGAAATCAAGGAAAAATAAGCAGTAAACAAATAAAGTGAAAAAATGGGAATTATACATGAATATATTCTATTTACTAAGTGATTTGCGTTTTAAATATTCTTCCTTCCACTAACTTTAATCAAAATGTGGCTCAAGGCACAATGTAATTAGTTTTGTGGATGATAATTGGATAATGATAACAAAGAATTTCATAGGGATTGGAGAAAAAGTTGATGAAAAGTATAAATGTAATCATTAATATCTTATTCTAGAAGACCATATGTTGTAGTTTTATTCCCCTTTTGCTTGTTATATGCAGCAATTGTTCTTCAGTCTGCACTCATCATTAGCCTTTAAAAGCATAAACGTTTGGTAACCCTTGGTTTGGGGACTGAAAAAGTAGGTATATGTTGCTTCTTTTATTAAAATTTTCTATATGTTTGAAGCATAAAAAAGTTTAGGTGCATTGCCAAATAGGTTTTCATACTTAACAGTGTAAGAAACAAGTGTAGAGTTAAGCAATTGGATGTAAGCATATGTATAAGTTGATTTTATTTTGTATAAACTGAAAGATAAGTTTAAGAGTAACAAATAACAACTGACTTTTATGTATGCACAAACAAAGTTCTGCTTCAACACCAAATGGCCATCACATTATACAGTGTAACAGTGGAAGTAAAGGGTATTAGTATTCTTGACTATCATTGTTTGTGACTAGTGTCATAATGAGGCTGACAAAGCATGTGATCATGTGATTTCTGTTTTAGTATTACATTTGAAACAATAAATAAGTTACAGCATCTTGTGTATTTGTTTAACTTAAAAGTTAAAAGTTTAAATTAATAGACACTATGGTGAAGGTAGGGAAGAGAAATAAACCTCATTCTAGCATATCAGATCAGAATTTTAGTATTCTACTGATAAATAATATGGCTTGTGGAACCAAACAATGTAATTAATCTGACCCTATTGAAAGAAAATACAGAACAAAAAGCTAAAGAGCATTACCATCAAAAGCATTAAAGTATTAAGAAACCTTTCTTTAAAAACAACAGTACTGGTTCCTTATTGCATTCATTTTGTTTCCACTACTAAAGCAGCTACTACAAGCATCGCAGAGACAAGCATAGCACCTATAATCACTGTGTTATGTAATTAGCAAATTCAAATCCTTATTAGCAAATAGGGAAGTAAAAAATTAAGAACGTCACTTGTTGGCTGTAATTGTTATATATACTCCATTAATTAGACCTCTGTGTTTCTTTGTTGATTACAATCATTTGCAAACATTATATAAATGTTTCTTGCTATGTGATTCACTTCAAGAAGAAATCTAATACCAATAAATAAAGTGTAGCACAATTATTAAATAATTAAGCTTTTTATTAAGTTTGGGATTCGTTCCGTAAGCCATGCATATTAAAAAACATTTGTTGGAGGGAATTGTAATCTTCATATTTAGAAAAATTATCCTCAAAATTATTAGTTGTGCATGCTTATGAAATATTTCCAATCTATGTTTTTGGAAACATTTCCTTCAATAATTAATATAGAGAAGAATTCAAAGAATCATTTCACTTTAACAACAATTATACTCACCACGTCACCTCAGCAGTTGTAAATGTTGGTAACCAAAGAAAATGTGCTACATTTAGAAGCAGTTCTACTTCTAGACAGTAACAGGTTTTTGGTTCACGGATCATTTTAGAAATTTGATGAATTTCAGAAAATAAAACTAGATTAAAGGTTTTTGAAATTATTATGAGTCACTGTGTGTCCACAACGAGCAATGCAGATAGAATATGAACTTTTTTTTTCCTGGTGTAGCTAGAAGTTCAGAGAGGCTAAGGTTTAGGGCATTATGATAGGGTGTGAGCCCATACTATCTGTTAAGTCAACTCTGATGAAAAACTGAAGTTTTTGTATTGGAGATTCCTCATTAAGGTTGCTGCTGCTAAAATTATGGCTTGTTGTGCATGTGAATTTTTCTATTGGGAGAGGACCCATTTGCCTATGTGTTATGATCATCAAAAAAAAATTATTCTTAATCAATCAAAAACAAAAGACAAAAGCTACTTGTCCACTAAATAATGCATACACATGACTTGATCGGACCCGAACTCCCTATAGTCAGAGGATGTTGCATTCATTGAAGTCTAGGGTATGTAACCATTTGACAGAAGAATCTGATTCAGATATATTAGTTTTAAGTGCACAGTAACCTTTTAAAATCGAGTCCTCCGATTAAGATTGAACAGTCACCAACTCATAACTTCAATGTATGCAGGATCCATTAACTACAACAAATCCAATTTTAACTCGAATCCGGGACTTAATATAAGAAGAATCAAATATGTACTATTAACCACCTACCTAAATATATGTACTTCTGAACCAACTACACATTGATTATCATATTAAGATTTTGATTTCTAAAGTTGTCATTTTGATATATGTGTGTGTGTCCCACGGGTCCTCCTTGTATTCATGGCCTATACTACACAAAGCCAATTTAGCAGCAACATATGTTCACGGTCATTCTGCCTCTCATGATGGAGCACCATAGAAAAAACCCAATTCAGCAACAATAAAATAACCACAAATGCAGAATACTTGCCTCAAGTTTTTGTGATAGAAGTTGAAGTGTTCCTAGTATGCCTTCAATGCTAGACCCATGTGTTGTTGATGGAGTCCCCTGCAAAAATCAATGGTTTTTAACTATCAATCAATACAAAAGCAACCCCTGCTATAGGTATGACATATGAATAAAAGACAATCACACCTCTTTCCCTTCATCATGTGTGTGATCTACTGCTGACATGTTGGTTGCGTACAGGAGAGATATATTCAGAGCGGCTTCAGAGAATACAACCAGAATAAGAAACTCAATAACTGTGAAGAAGAAGATGAAGGAGATGGTTTAATGCTACTGAATAGAATATACGTGGTTTAGTGCTTGGAAGGAGTTTCTCAAATATATAAGTGAAAAGTGGCGGCAGTTTCTGTAACAGAAAGATATACCTTTCAAAAAACAAATGTTAGCTTTTGAAAATCTAGTACTTAAATAATTAAAATCAGTTCAACACCCGTAGGCTGAAACGGAAGAAGCTCTTCTAATCCTATCTAATTAAAGAACTAATCCTAATATCTTGTCTAATAAGATAACAGAAACCAAATCCTATCTAATAAAAAAAAACAACCAAATCCTATCTAATAAAAAAAAACAACCAAATCCTATAAAAGATATAATAATCCCTATCTAATAATCTAATAATGAAGATATAAAAATAAGACCTGAGTTTGGGTGAAGCAAGGGCTGAAGCACGAATTATTTGCTTCGCCGTGAAGGGGATGCGCATATGAGCCTGGGAGTTTTTTCCTTCCTCCTCCCTGTTATGACATTCCTTTTATTCCCCTCTCATCCTTGCACCTTGGCCTCTGTTTCTGATGAAGATGACAAGAAGAGATGCAGATGAGATTGTGATGAAAAAGATGAGCGATTCTCCATCAAGATGATCTCCCGAACACCGTGCCGGAGCCAGCATGCCGCACCGAGCCGAATCGCACGGAGCCGTGCCGTGCACGACCGCGACGGCGTGAAGCCTCCGGCATCGGCAGTTCGTGCGCTTCCCTTTCTCCTCGCTGTACCAGAATCGCGTTTGGGTCCTCAAACGTGCATCCCTTGCAAATTTGATATGTTTGGAGACTCAATTCTATAATCGATTTCACCATCTAGACGCGTCGCTTCTCCGAAACGGCGAATCGAATCTGAGAGCAGAGTGCTTCAAGTTTCAATTTTTACCCTCTTTTCCCTTGTTCTTCAGTTTCCCGTCTGCACATGATCCTTTGGAAGCGGAAGATGAACTTGGCATTCCCAATTTGACCCACTTGTCTTTCTTTATTTCTTGTTTCTAAATAAAAATTTAATATTGATAATGTAATGAAATTAAATTAATATTTTATTTATAGTAATTAATTTAATGAAATGAACTTAATACATTTTTTATCATTCATTCAGTGAAATTAATTTTATAAACAAATTCATATATTTATTATAATATACATACCTATTTTAGTCATTTTACGTTTAAAACCAATTCTAATTAAAAATATCCAAACAAAATTCTCTTACAAGAATCATGTTTACCATACATATATCCAAACATAAATCACATGATTTAATTCTTGTTGATCGAAACACACCAGACTCAATCCACTTGGATCCCTTTGTATTTGTTTCCGGCATGCAGATCTCTGGTCACTAAATGGCTTTGGGGTGGCTGAATAGGTGTTAACGTCGACCACCATGAGCGATAGTGGGAAGGCAAAATAAGGATTTGAGAATCGGTAAAGGTTTAGAAAAGATATAACAAAAGGGAATCAGGAAATAAATTTGTAAACTAATTATTTGATTTGTGTGGTCGTGGTTTTTTTGTCTATTTAAAATGGAAATATTTAAAATGATTTTTAATTTATGTTTCCTAAATTAATACAATGGACTAACAATATTTGTTATTTGAATAGTAATTAGGCTTGGTTCACTTAGTAAAATATACATATTAGGCTTCGTTAGGTAAATAAAATGGTTTTTGACATATTTGCTAAATAGAATATAATATAATAATATTTGTTATTTCAATAATTGTTAGGCTTCGTCAGCTTAGTAAAAATTCACCCTTTGCGTCGTCTATTTTGTACATTTTGTCATCGTTTTCTACTGAATAGCTCAAGGTCAAATAATCATAATTAGAGATGTCTTTCACATGATGAAAGTCAACTAATCATTGTTAGGATTCGTTTCTTATGCTAACATTGACATAATGGTACGTAAAAACATCTTAGTCTAAGTGAAGGTCAACATATGATATATAGTGACGACTTGGTCTAAGTAAAAGCAAATTAATCATACTCAGGGATGTCCTTCACAGAGTAAAATGTCAGCGAACCATAGTTAGGGATGTTATAATTAAGCATGGTAAAAGTCAACTCATCATGCTTATGGAGGACTTTCAATTCGTAAAGCAAACTAATCATGCACAGGGATTATATAGGCATGGTAAAACTCAAATAATCATGCTAAGAGATTACTTTAAATTACTAGAACATAACTAATTATAGATAGGGATGCCCCGAACTAGTAAAAGTGAACTAATCATAGTTAGGGATGCCTTCCACATGGTAAAAGTCAACTAATCATAGTTAGGGAGTCCTTTCTTATGCGAATACTGATCTAATGGTACTTTAAAATGTCTTAGTTTAAGCGAAGTTTAACTAACCGTAGTTTGTGATCTCTTTTACATGGTGAAAGTCAACTCGTCACAGTAAGAGATTCCACACCCACCCAAACCTTGACTCCACCACCGCCACCGGTACAACTATTATCACCTCCTCCACCACCACCATCATCGCATCGTCACTCCACCACCCCTGACAGCACTGTGAACGCCACCTTCCACCATTGTCAACGCCTCCACTGTCACCTTCGTACTCCAACTCCACGACCAGCTGCAGAACTACATGGAGACAGGGAAGGGCCATGGCCCTCCCAAAGTTTAGAAATATCTTACGCAATAGGTTACATATAAAAATTCTCTTAGTAAATAAGATTATAAATATACAGCGGTGCAAAATAAGCAAAAAATGTTGATTGCCACAGTGGTACAAACATCATCCTCTATCTGCTAGGTGCTGGGTTCAACTCTAGCTCCACTCTTTATTAGAGTAATTCCTCCCATTGTTTTGTTTTTAACCAAATGATGTATTTTTTTCCACAAATAAAGGTGTAGAAATATTAAAATCTATTTTCCATTTAACTCTTTAAATTTATTTGAGACCTACATTATTTTAAATTTAATTATTTTTTTTTAATAGGAATATAATTAATCTTGGCAATAACTTTAAATTTTATATTATTAAAAAATTGTTATTTAAATGTAAACAATATATGAAGAATAAAAGTTTTGAAAAAAAAATGAAAAGGAAATTTTTAAATTTATTGATATAAATTTTTAATGAGTATATGACTAAGTTTATTAATTTTTGCATGTATACATACGTGTCTATTACTAATAAAAATATTTTATTTATGTATTGAGATCTAATTTTGGCCCCCTATATATTTTCTTTTATGTGCCTTTTTCTCATTTTCAAATCTGTATCGCATAAAGAAAAATGGAAATAGAATATACATAAATGAGACATGTGTCAAAAATGGAAAAATAAAATAAGTACAAAAATAAGATCATAATTGTGAGTGCCACTACATAAAAAGTCTCTTTAGATGGGACACACAAAGTAAAGTGAAAGACAACTAATTTCCAGTTCACCACTGACGCAGTCAATGACGCTTCTATTAGGAAAAATCTAACTTTTGTTTATGAACTTATTTAAGCCATTTACCACTTTAGACTCGATGAGTTGGTCACTTTTCTCAAATCAACCGAAGATGCTATTGCTCCTACGTGTGCTAGTATATGGCACTCCATTTTTGGTGCAAGATTAACAAATAATGATTAGTCAATATTAATTTTTGAAATGAGTAGTTTGTTAATGTCATTGTTGATGATAAGAAAACAAAAGCTGACTGAAACATGTCATGCATCATATATACAGAACCTACGAGTGAGAGGGAGCTTCAACAATTTGGTTAGAAAACAAAACTAGCAGGGGATTCAGTCACGTTAATGGGAGCCTGGGCTAGTACAGTTGCTCTCAGGGTCAACTGGGCTCTTCAACTGAAACGGGTTGAGCACCAATATGTGGAAGAAGATCTCCACAACAAAAGTACCATGCTCCTGCAGTATAACCATGTTTACAAAAAGGTACTAGCTCTTGTGCCCTGTTTACAAAAAGGTACTGGCTCTTGTGCATGATGGTAAACCCCTGGCCAGTGGCGAAACTAGGAAAAAATATATAGGGGACCAAAATTAGACTTCAATACATAAATAAAATATTTTTATTAGTAATAGACACGTATGTATACATGCAAAAATTAATAAACTAATTCATATACTCATTGGAAATTTATTATAATTTATATCAATAAATTTAAAAATTTCGTTTTCATTGTTTTTCAAAACTTTTATTCTTGATATGTTTACGTTTAAATAACATTTTTTTAATAATATAAAAGTTAAAGTTATTGCCAAGATTAATTATATTCCTATAAAAAAAATAATTAAATTTAAAATAATGTAGGTCTCAAATAAATTTAAAGAGTTAAATGGAAAATAGATTTTAATATTTCTACACCTTTATTTGTGGAAAAAAATACATCATTTGGTTAAAAACAAAACAATGGGAGGTAGAGTTGAACCCAGCACCTAGCAAATAAATGATGATGTTTGTACCACTGTGACAGTCAACACTTTTTGCTTATTTTGCACGGCTGTATATTTATAATCTTATTTACTAAGAGAATTTTTATATGTAACCTATTGCGTAAGATATTTCTAAACTTTGGGAGGGCCATGGCCCTTCCCTGTCTCCATGACTCCATGTAGTTCTGTCATTGCCCTCGCAGAATCAACAGTGATTCTTGAGTATATTCATGAGACCTACAAGCAAAACCTTCTTCTTCCACATGATCCTTATGAAAGAGCCCAAGCGAGATTATGGTCCACATTCACTGATGAAAATGTAATGAAGTCTATTAGTTGCTTTTGGTTTCATGTTTTGGAAGCCTTAAAATCAATTCTTATTGGGGAATCACTTTAGGTGGTTATGTATGACGTATTTGGATCAACATTATAACTTGATTTTGGATAGAATTGATTTGGGTAGAATTGATTATGGTAAAAATGTGTTTAAACTTTAAAGTCAAAGATTTTATGGCTCGATACGTTAACAAGACGATAAAACAAGTGAATTCTATACGATAATATTGTGAAATTCGGTATTCGAAGTTGATTATATCCACACAAAACCTACTCTCTCTACATTCTCATCACAATTGATCTAAGACTAAGATCATTTCTTCCGAGTCAAATATCAAACATCTATATAATCATCTATAAGTGATTCAGGTCAATCAGAATTGATTTAACATATGTCCAGATTCATCAGCAAAGCAGACAGTGTTAACATCAGACTGCAAAATAAAAAAAGAACATTAGTCAACCAACTTTCAATTAGTATCCAAATACATTTGGACTTTTTTTATTCAAAATAAGCAACCAATGATAGGAAAATAATATATGTTACCAGGTGAGCAGGAATTCTAAGGCTAAGCTTATGTGCTCCAAGATCATATACATTTATCGAGCTACCACTAGTTCCAGCCACAAGCTCTTGCCCATCCGTTGTTAGACGCAGCTGAGTCCGGAGTACTTTTGGGAGAAGGTTCAGCTCTCGAATTCTCAACAGCCCTATATTCTTTCTCTCTAATTCCCGAATTGGGATTAGGTTTCTATAATACAATTAAGTGTTTTCCTACATTCAATAGCTTAACTCTATGAATATACAACAATATAACAGTTAAATCCTAATTAATAGGAATGAAAATTTAAAAGACTGTTATCACAACCGCTGTTACATATCAGTGTTGAATTCAAATTCAAACATAGAATAAAAGTTCTACATTAAGATGCTAAATAAGAACTACAAAAGCTGAAACAAAGTCTATCAGCCATTATTTCTCTAATTTAAGTACCACAAAATTAAATTCTTGTTTGTCTCAACAGCCCTGTATTGTTTCTCTCTATCAATATACAACAACTAGTGAGTAGCCCGTGCATTGCACGGGTTTTTAAGAAAAATTTGTTAATGCATAGTAAGTTTACAATTTGTTTATACATCTATTTAATTGATTTTCGTTACATCAGAATTATATTTTTTATTTTAATTAAAATTAAAAACAAATCTTAAAACTAATTTTTAATATTATTTATGTTGAACCATTTATTTGAAAATGGAAGTAAAGAAATTTAAATGTTAATATGTAAAAAAAATTAATTTTTTTATGTAAACATTCAATAATAATATTTTGACATGTTTCTATTTTAATTTTTTTTAGATAGTATGGCAAAATTGTGAATTTTATTTGGATGTTCAGTACATAGTTATTAATCTCAATAAATAATTATCAAAATAAAATTATATAGGAAGTTTAAAATAATTGAGTCTTAATAGATGAAATCTTTCATTATCATAAAACAATCAAAACAGAGGGTAACGATATGACACTAATATCGTATTAGCATAATTACTAAAATGATATTTTTTCAAAATTATAAAATTAAATATCAAAATTTTAAAAATAAGAAACATTATTTTGACTTTATTAAAACATTCAACTAACTTCATACACTACAAAAAAAACAATTTTTTGTGGCTGTTTTTTTAACCATTTGTGTCAGTTTATAACTGCCACTAAGTGTTTTACTGGCAGTCTCATACCTGCCGCCTTGCCAGATGCCACAAACACATTTGTGGCAGTTTTTATGCGCGTGCCACAACAATGTCTGGCGGTTTAAGACCGCCACAGGGACCGCCAGAAAGTGTATGACAATAATTTTATACTAAATATCCAGATTTGAACAAAGTCATCTAAACTAACGAGTATATGCTAAGTTGGATTCACCAGGCACAAAGTAACCATGAATTAATGAGTATATGGCAGAATGAAATCATGATCAGTGATATTAATACAAAGAAAGAAAGAGAGAGAAATAAAAGATATCAGCTATTGGTAGAAGCAAAAACCAACATGCATAACAAATGCCATACTAAACTACATTAGAATTGTAATCAATATTAGTATGTCACAAGAACATTTTTTTGGCTATTGGTAGAAACAAATAAATTAGAGTGTTAAACAAACATCAGAACTTCTTATCAACAAACCTATTTCCAAGAACTTCATGTAGCTTTAGGATGGTATCTTCTTCCTTGCTGAACTTCCCTCTTTCGATATCTGGCCTCAAGTAGTTGATCCATCGAAGCCTACAACTCTTGCCACACCTCAACAAACCTGTAAACAATACAATAGCTGAACTTCCCTCTTTCTTTCCTCATAATCAATTCTCATACTTCAAGCTTCTCTCCAAAACTAATTTTGACTTTAGGGCCAACTATAGGAGTATTTTCAAACACGCACTTTGCGGTTAGTTAGCGATTTGAACGAAATTCAGAACTGTAATTTGGACTCACCTGCTTGTTTAGGAAGAGCACGCCAGTTTCCATGGCCATATGTTTGAATGTGAGAAATCAATATATGATGATCTTCCTCAGCAGTCCAAGGTCCCTTCTTCATCCCCATCCTCTCACAACAAGGAGTCTTCGTCATGGTTGATATCACTGCAGCACTTCACAGTTCACACAACACAAATAAAATAATAGTTTCAGTGCATCATGGGAGTTGAACCGGATCAAACAATAGTGTAGATAGTTTCAGTCTATTATGATGAATCATTTATCCAACAAATCATATGCACTAAGATTTGCATATGATTGCATAGTATCACTAAAATCACAAGAAACTCTCACCATCTTTTGCAGTCAATCACCTCTGCCAATCACAAATATCAATTATGGGGATGAAAGTTCAGTAAAAAAAAGGAACATGCACTAAGATTAACATGTAAAGAACAAAAAGTGTTGAAAAAATAAAACAAAAAATTAGATACTCATAAATAGAGTTCCAACTACATTAAGTAAAGCCTAACTTCCTTTTTTTCACTCTTTTTTTTTTGGCTGAAGCAAAGAGGGAAAAGCCAGCAAAAAAGGATAAAAAGAAAGCTTTAACTTACAGAAGCTGAAAATGAGTGGCTGACAATCGCATTTTGCATTCTTGGTTATAACAACCTTTGGAATATATGCTTAAACCATATATAAGCACAAAAACCACATAGATCACTGACAAATATCAGGCCATAAGAATCACTGAATGGTCAATTTAAGTGTGAAATCTTATAGCTAAACCAACTCTGTTAATTTTGGTTATAGTTTGATCGAACATGGTTTGTCAGTCATAACATTTTTCTTCCTCAAAATTAATTTATACTTTATAAAGTAAAGTTTACAGTAACATTAGCATGGCATAACTATAGATTAGTATTTCTTAACAGTTGCTAGCTAGCATAAAGTTCAATGATAACCAGATACATCCTATATAATGAAACTATATACCACTACCATAATGTGCCCAAAGAATAACCTGACATTTATGCAAAGGAGAAATCTTTGTAGATGCAATTTTGATTTACAATAAAGGTTGCCTCTCAGGACAAGACAATCTCGACAATCTCATTGAAGGAGTCAAAAACTTCAAAAGCTCATAAGTATTGAATTCGAATAAGCTACTTCCTGCAAACTATGAAACTAATCATGATGTCAAAATCAATAATATTTCATTTAAGGGGAAGAACAATATTTTAAGCATGTGATTGTCCCACGACTTTTAAATTAACAGATTTCAGGACAAAAGTAAATTAATCACAAAATTGCTTCCCTATAATTCCAATTCATCTTTCTTAGAAAACAATCACAAAATTAACGTGCCACATTCACATTAGCAGAATCAAACCTGTTTAATGCATGAAATTAGTGACCCAAAAAGAGAAAGGCCATAATGGAATCAAAAGTTGGAGGTGGACGCCTCCCAATCAATTTTTTGCACAGACTAACATTTTCCTCGATGAACAGGGTCATAACACCAATGTCCAATAATAAAAGAACTAAAAATTCCCACTACATTCCAGAACACATTAACAAAAGCTCAGTGGAGAAAATAGTAATTGTATTTTAAGATACAATAGGCACAAAAAATAAAGAATGATCCAAGAGGCAAATAGTTCTAAAGTCCTTGTTCTTGTATATAATGGACATTAGAGAGAATGGATGGTACTTACTTGGTTGAAGCTACATAAGCTTTCTCTGAAACAACTGCTCCTGAGAATTCTACCTTTTTCACTGCCTTTTTCACTGTCACAGGAAACAATACAACTGATCCTCAAATTGTTCAATTATATGCCAATAATTGTAAAGACATGATTATGTACAAACACTACCTTGAGGGAGAAGATGGAGGAAGGCGGGAACTACGAAAACCTAATCGAATACGGCCGCAATGGCAAAAGAGGAGGGTAATAGCGACCGGAAATTGCTGAAACGAAACATGTGACGACTCATGATCAGAGTTGTTGATTATATGGTTTTGACAACTGAATATATAGGTTAGAGGTCATCACAACTCAAAAGAAAGTGTGGAAGTGTGCAAAAGAAAGTGTACATTTTGAGTGTCTCACACTCCGTAATTCAGAGGTTGAAAAAATTAAGAACATACCTGATCGGTGCCCGGAAATGAGACTCCTGGAGAGCGAGACAGAGCGTGGAGAGGAGATTAAGTCAAGAACTGAGGTAAATATAGGTTGATACAGTTCACCTGTACTCTCAGTGAAAGCATTTATGATTTTGCCATTTGAATTTGAATAGAAGAAGAACCACAATCTCACGGTGAGATTTTGCCATTTGAATTTGAAGAGAAGAAGAACCACAATTTGAATTTTGATATCTGAAATCAAGGGGTTAAATAGATGATGGAGAGAAATTAGGGATTCAGAATATCAAAATGATTTCAAAAGAAGTAGATGAAAAATACTGTTATCACAACCGCTGTTACATATCAGTGTTGAATTCAAATTCAAACATAGAATAAAAGTTCTACATTAAGATGCTAAATAAGAACTACAAAAGCTGAAACAAAGTCTATCAGCCATTATTTCTCTAATTTAAGTGCCACAAAATTAAATTCTTGTTTGTCTCAACACCCCTATATTGTTGCTCTCTAATTCCCATAATACAATTCAGTGTTTTCTCTATCAATATACAACAATATAACAGCTAAATCCTAATTAATAGGAATGCAAATTCAAAACACTGTTATCAAAACAGCTGTTACATATCAGTGTTGAATTCAAATTCAAACATAGAAGATGCTAAATAAGAACTACAAAGCTGAAACAAAGTCTATCAACCATTATTACTCAATTTAAGTGCCACAAAATTAAATTATTGTTTGTCATACCTGTTCAGTACTTGTTTCATTTGCCTCGAAACCGAACTATCAAGAGGCGAACTCAAAGATGAAGCCGGAGTGCAAGATAATGAGCCGGCACCGCAAGAAGACGCTGGAATTTCCAACAAAGAGGCTGTCAAATCCGACGAGGGAATGTAAACGAGAAATAGAGAGCGAGCGATCAGGTAGAGGAGGAAGAGGATGTGGGGAAAAAAAGACCGACAATTGGGCGGAAGACTTGGAGGAAGCGGTTGGCGAAGCCAGGGGAAGGGGAGGGAGAGAGTCGAGAGGGTGCGGGGACAACTTCAACGCCAAATCCAAATCCCTCTTTCCAAAATCAGGACCCGAACAGATTGTCGCTACCCTCTGCCCCTCTTTATTTTGATGGTGGAGGTTTTTTAGATGTTGGTGACGGTGGATTGCACGTTGGCGGCGTTGGATTTGATGAATCCGAAGGCGGTGGCGGCGAAGCTTTCGTGGGTTCGGGTTGCGTGGACCATGATTTGTGGGAAGCAGAGGAAGGAGATGGCGTGAATGGAAGGGTGGCCGTGGAGGCCTCTATATTTTTGATGGTGGAGGTGGTCACGGCGGATTGCACGTTGGCGGCGTTGGATTTGATGAATTCGAAGGCGGTGGCGGCGAAGCTTTGGTGGGTTTGGGTTACGAAGAGCGTGATTTGTGGGAAGCAGAGTAAGGAGATGGAAGGGTGGGAGGTGGAGATGCGGTGGATCTAGGAAGCGGAGGAAGGAGATGGAAAGGTGGGAGGTGGACATACGGTGGATGCAGCCGAATGGAAGGGTTGTCGCGGGGAGGCCCGCGGTGAGGAGGACGGTGATGGTCCTTATTAGGGTTTTGGGGAGGAAAGAAGAGAAAGGGCATTATTGTAATTAAAAAATTAAATTATAATAAATTATAAAAATAAAAAATGGGGAAGGGCTTTGTTGTAATTAATAAATTAAAATTATAATAAATTATAAAAATAAAAAAACCTGTAGAACAGGTTACCGGTTACCTACCTGGACACATGGCGCAATGTTATTGGCCAAAGGCAGGTGGTGCACGGTGAACTACTTAATTAGTAGTTCACCTTAGACAACACCCCAAACTAAAAGTTATTAAATGTGATCTAATATTAGTAGCCCTTCTCGATTGAAAGTTTTGAAAGTTAGTCTAATGGGTAAAAGATATTTTAGTAACCGTTATAATTATTACGAGCGTATTTTATAAATAAAAAGTAATTTTTGTGGTTGAAAGTGTGTGCACTTGTTTTTCAACGGCCGAGAGTCCAAAAAAGAAATGTCAAAGTTTTTTTACCCCTCAAAATTTGGATGATTGTTAGTTGATTTGACTCTGGTCAGAATTGAATTTGGTAAATGTGAATTTGAGTGATGTGGTTTATGTTTGAATACATTTACCTGAAATTGATTTTTGTAACAGTAAA
Organism: Acmispon strigosus; assembly: GCA_030819835.1. Taxonomy (NCBI): domain Eukaryota; kingdom Viridiplantae; phylum Streptophyta; class Magnoliopsida; order Fabales; family Fabaceae; genus Acmispon; species Acmispon strigosus. The sequence goes on from JAUAMA010000001.1 coordinate 89,782,838, forward strand.
AGTCTTATACATTTTTTTAAATTTTATGTCCACTTCACAAACGCGATTTCAATGCTAACGGATAAGTTGTCTCAACTTCGATTTTATCAAACGTGGTTCCAAGCCCAGACGCGATTAAGGTGATCAGCTCCCAAATATTGGCGTCGCTACTGCGATCCACGTCCTGACTGTAAAATGTGATTCTCACCCGACACGATCCGCTCCCAAACACACTCTAAATCTATGTAGCATTATCATGACATGATGATAGCGGTTGGAGGATCACGACATGGTAATACGCACCCTACAGACATTGGGCATAGTAGATAACGAGCTTAAAATCAAATGGGGCCTGTTTTGTTTTATTGTTGGTACCATTGGGCTATGTATTGTTTTTGGGACAGTAGTGCATTTTATGCTGTGTTTGTAAAAGCTTTCCTAATTTGACAAAAAAAAAAAGCTTTCCCAACAAAAAGAAAGTTTTGGAAAAGCTTATATTATTGTTGGAAAAAAAACTTACTTTATATCATAAGCATTTAAGTATTTGATTCTTGTGTCTTATTTTATATCAATCTAACCATTAATTTATGTGCATTTAATAATTAGATAAGTAAGAAAATTAAATCAATAGTTAGATATGACAACTTGAAACTCAAGTTTTTTTTTTCCAATGAAAAGAATTCATATCCAATTGTTTAACAAAGCACCACCACCAGTTGGAAATTAAGATAAGAACGGTGGGTTTCAATGAGCAATTCTCCTCTTCACATAGATCAAGTAGTTGGGCTATGTGGGTAGAAACTTAAAACATGATTCAAATTCGGGTGTAGTTCCTCTAAAGTGAATGAGCTCACTTTACATGATAAAGTAAACATTACAATTATTAATAGTGATTACATACTTTTAAAAAGTTAACAAAAAAACTCAATTACTCACTTTAAAGGAGATGTACCCTCCAAATTCTATAATCGGGAAGTAAAAAATATCAACCCTCTTAGCCTTCCTTTCCACTCTCCTAATTATTATCCCACTTCTAGATGGAAAAAAAAAAACTTAAACATACCTTTGATCCTTATAGTTTAGCAAATGTGTGATCTTGATCCATATAGTTTTAATTGTTTAAATTAAGTCACCATACTCTTAAAATTGAACAAATTTAGTTGAAATGTTAATTTGTCATCAATGATCAACGAAAAAACTAACATATATCACAATTTTTGACATCGATGGTTTTAACGTCATTCACGTAAAAATTGTGATTTACTTCAACTTTTTCATTAATTGTTAGATGCCAAGTTAATGTCTGAGTTATATTCATTCAATTCTGGAAGTATGAGGACTTAAATGGACAAGTGGAAACTATAAGAACGAAAACCACACATTTATAAAACTTTAGGACAAAAAATGTAATTAAGTAAAAAAAAATTGACTGAACATGCAATTTGTTCCGGTCGGCTTTTTAGCCGTATGACCCAACTGCGTCTTAGCCGGCCCACGTGGGATTGCTCTTTACCACCACCGCCAGGATGGCTTGCACGACCTAGTTCGGGGATGAGACCTCCTAGCTCATCCAGTAAATTGTCTGAGTGCCCTGACCAAGGGCCGAGAGGAAAATTCACAGTATATTGGCGCAGAGCCATATCCTGGTCAAAAGTCTCATTTAAGGACTTCCTCCGCACTTGTAGAGGCACTCAGTACGACCGCCGTGCCTATAAATACAGGTTCTATCATTCATTTACTTAGAATGCACTTCATTATTTGCATACTCCTGAGTTCGCTTGAGCTCTGGGATTCTTTCTTTGCTCTCACACTGACTTGAGCACCGGAATGTCTTTTGCAGGCCCCTCCGTCGTGCCACAACCGGAGACACCTAGCATCATGGCCAACATTGGCTGAGCACCACTACCGGAGCACCGAGAGAGCCATCGTCCCAGAGTTTAGGAGTAACATTTTGCGGCGTTTGTAGGAAATTCACATTTCTCCACGTGAAGGATTTTAGATCATTAAGTGCAATTCACAACGACAAAGGGAGAACAATTAAGTGACGGAACGAACCAATGGTGCAAACTCGAAGACAACAAGTGGATTCTCAAGGGATGATGATTAAGAGGACTTAGTTACAAGGAGTTCCTTCGCAGCAACAACGACCTACTCCATCGCATGGAGAACCGTCACAGAGAGAGCTCACTCATAATAATGGCATACCAGAGAATGCCATTGGCTCTAATGCAGCTGAGGTGCTGCAATGAATGGAGCAGATGTTGCATGATTTAGAAGGTCATTGCACGTTTCGTCATGTTGAGTTTAACGTGAGGAGTAGGAATTTGACACATTAGCTTCAACGTGGATCTACGTTGAGTTTAACAAAAATCTAAACACACACACAAAAGACTTTTTGTTACCGAAAAACAGTTTCCCTCAACAATTCTCCATACACATAAAGAAGAACAATGAAGAAAATTTTGGGGAGAAGGTAAAACTGATTGTTGGAAGGATTGAGAGAAGTCGGAGATGAACTAGTGGCCTTTCCATTCGCCATTGATATAACAACCAATGTTGGAGGAACTCAAACCGATCTCCTTCAAAAAGCTCAAGCCTTTCTGACCAGAGCTCATTTCCCTGCAACCACCAAATCGATCAAATGAAACACATTTTTTGTGTGTTTGTGTTAAAATTAAACTAACCCAACACTTCCTTTCACACTTCTTTAATTTCAGAAACTGAAACTACAGAACGAGAACGCAATCCAAACAAGAATTTACCGTACCTACCTGAATCACTCGTCAAGCTCGAAGGGAATAACAAACAATAGTGTTTTATTATAGTTATTGGATTTGGATACTACTCATACTCTAAAACAGATGGCGAGTGAAAGTGTTAACAGGTTTTTTGTTTTAGCTATCAAAGTATTTTTTCTTAAAGTATTAAAGTATTGTCCACGGTAAGTAATCCTGTTCGAGTTTGGAATATTCTCTTTCAAGACTTGAGCGACATTATTTGAGGAAAATCAGACATGTACCACTTGGACCAATCACTCGTTGATAGTTATCAATATATTTCCTAGATCAATCTCCAATAACACTCATGAAAATGACTTTTAAAATTATTAGTTTATAAATAATATATTAAAATTTAAAGTTACATTTTATTTAACTTAAATGCAGAAAAATGTGAATCTAAATAGACATATATTTAATTTAATAAATATAAATATGAATTACCGAAATTATTAGTTACTTTAAGGATTTAAATTTAGATATGAGATTTTTGTTTACAAATATAAAAATATAAATAGTCTGGTATCACTACAAAATAAAGTGTTTCCATGAGTACAAGAAATTCACAGATTTCCTGCGATTTTCCCTCTAAAATTTTTTCACAACCATTTGCTGCGACTTTTGCATCCACTATGTGCATTGCCATTCTCAGATCAGTTCGCGTTCACTTTCTTCCTCTATTACCTCTAGTGATTTCCCCATGCTCTTATTATAGATCCTACACAAGACCCAGTCATCAAGCTGATGACACATCCAAAACCACAAGAACAAGATCACTCAAAGTAAGAACATTAATAGTATGTTTAATTTGAATAAGTTTTTATTTCCTTAGAATCAATTCTGGAACCAGTAAGCTATTCACAGAAGCTTATCCCTAGAATTGATTCTGTTGTAGAAAGATTTCCAATAGTTAATAGAATGATGCAAAGGGTTAAAAGGCTTACCCTCATGGACCCACTTTCCCTAGTGGCTTGTTTACTTGTTCCAATTAATAGATACTCATGCATGATCCAATCTGTTTTGATAGCCTTTGCTGGCCTACCCTTGTAAAAGACCAAAGTTTTCTTCATCCCAACATGATTGGTACCACTATAAATTGCTTTATCTTTGCCTGTAGCCTTCCAATACCCAGACATTGTTGCCCTGTTAGGCCTCACCCCATTTGGATATTTCCTCTCTCTTGGGCTAAAGAAATACCGTTCCTTTTCTCCAAACTCTGTTTTATCTGCATTATTTCATGATAAGCCAATATTTTATCAGTCAAATTGAGTGCATGTTTGAAGAAAGAAAAACTGATCCAAATGTTCTATTAGACATGTTATTAAGATTAGTATATATACCAGGCAATTCCCACGGATCAAATTTATATATATCCACTTCTGGGATGAAAGGTGTAGGGCATGGGTGAGATGTGACTTGGTTATAAAGGTAGTACACGACTAGTTCCTCATCAGTTGGGTGAAACCCGAAGCCAGGTGGGAGTTTAGAGCTTGTTCCACCTTCCATGACATCAAGGATTTGAAGGAGATTTGGAAAGAGGGTTGGAGAGAAATCAAGGTGTTTGAAATATTTACAAAGGTGAATGCCACTTTTATCTTTGATTGGTTCCTAGGATGACTTTAATGTGTGTGCGTCATCAAGCAAGCGTGTGCCACTTTGAACATGTTTATCCACATTAAATTCATTCAATGTTGTTGTGGATGAATACTATTGGCATATCAAGGATTTTGGCATGCTCAACCCAAATCTTGACTTGAAGAGGATATGCACGCTACAGTCATTGGGCAAAGTAGATATAACGAACTTAATAGCAAATAGGGCCTGTTTTGTTTTAATCTTAGTGCCATTGGGCCAACCCGACTTGCCAGTGTGTTAGGTTGGTTACCCGACTCATCCAGCTTGTGGGTCAAACCTATTGGCACTGGGTTAAGTTGTCCTGGTCTACGAGCCAAACCTATTCTCTTCGATTTTTTATAGAATTTTGAAATGATTTATGATCTTAGAGAGTTGAAATTTTTTTATACACTATTCAAATTTTTTATAAGTGGTTTCTCCATTTTTTAAGATTTTTTTCTTTTTAAAAACTAACAAGCTAATCCGCCAACCTACAGTGGGTCGCGCCAAAAAAAGAGTCGTTTGGCTCAACCCACTTTCCTAGCAACCCGTGATGAGGCAGCTCTGATGGGTTAGGTTGGCCCATTTTGATAGCTCTAACAAAAATTTAAAGCAAGATTCCAATTATAATCTAAAAGAAAAAATATCAACCCTCTTAGTCTCCCCTCCCACTCTCCTAATACCCCAATCTCATTACTCCATCAGTTAATGTGAAACCTTATACACATCAGTACTTTGGAGATTTTTTTTTACGTTGCTGTTATAGACTTCTGCACTACATTTCTCCTCTCAAGCTTGGCTTTGCTGTTATAGATTTCATGTGTTTTGTTTTCTTACATTTTTAAAGCAAACCATGTCAATGAAATGGAGAAATGCCGCATTGGATTTTCAATTATAGGGGGAATTGCAACCGGTTAGGAACCATCTTTGTCAAATAACCACCAGCAACTGTATAAATATCTGCTTTTTATTTTGTGAAGCGCAGTTTGTGGCGGTCCTAAATTCCTAGTGTTATTCGAGCATAATATAATTGTTGATGCAGTTAGTGGCATTTAAAAGCCGTCAGTAATTGCTAAAGCAATAATTTGTGGCATTAAAAACCAGCATTTAACCAAAAGTTGCCACAAAACAGTTTGTGGAACTGGATTTTAGAACACCTGTTGCATTTATTAAATGCCACAGTTTAACAATATGAATACCACTAAAAATACATTTTTTTAGTGTATTGGCTATATAAAAATTTATGTTTGTAAATAAATAAATAAATAAGTTTGCCTAGAAAAAGTGATGTGAAGGTTTTGGTTTTCTGGTACCAGCTAAAGAAAGGTGACGAAGGGATAATGCAGCTACTTTTTCTCAATATATCCCCACATGTCTCGGTTATGAGATGAACCTATTTAACACCCAGATAAGATATTACATTAAGAAAGCAAGTCATTCCAACTAAACAAATTTTTCTCAATACATATCGTTCATGAATCAACCTCCTACTAAATACTAGTAGAATATCCATCACTAGAGGTACAAATTTTTTTATGAGTTTTAATACATTTATATTTTACTTTTTATTCCATTTCATTATAATGACTCATTTTTTTTATCTATATTTTTTTATTCCTATCATATCATCTTTTATATCAATTATTTTATGTAGACGTGAAAAGGTGAATGAAAAAATGCATAGGAATGCTGTAGTAATCAGTTTCTTATATTAATAATGGGTGCCTAGGCTCTTAAAATGCCAAAAAAGGGTAATAATGCGATATAGTTCATAGTTTGTATATTTATTTACTGGCAATAATAATGTGTCACAATCTTCTCATCCGTTTCGTGCCTTGGACCAAACATCTCTAAGGTTCTAGCATCAAACCAAATTAAATAAACAATGGCACATTAATTACACGACTCATTCAGATGATTAATTCGTTGAACTTCAAATTATTTATATTAAGTATCACCTTCGTGACGAAGTAAATACAAGGATTTGTACTTAATTAATATTAATATTATTAGTCTCACATACACCCATTACTATAATAGCGCATGCGCATACCAACCTCCTCCACACATCATTTGCTTGTTTTTTAAGGTATTCACAGCCGTGAGATTAATTTCTGAGATTTTGAAATTACATTCAGTGTGTAGGCATTTACCTACAAATGATTCTCTATACGCACTGTTCAAAGATCGGAATTAGATGCTTAATAAACTCAGTTATCTACCAGTTGTATTACATTTTACCGGTATTTGCTTGCTTTTCATTTCACAATGCTTAGGGACAATTTTTATTGGATTCTGCCATCATCGTTTTGGATAAGCAATACAAGGAATAAACTTAATAAAAATTAAGCATCTGGTTTGAACTGTATCCGAATAAGGAATGTAAATTCCATATTTGTGAACTTAAATTCAAGAGTCAATAATCTTGTGTGAAAAATAATATTTACAAAAGAATATTTTACTTTAAAATGGCCTAACAATCATGAATCTGCATTTCACAGTTTAATTATGTGTCCCTTTACCTAAATGAAAAAAATTCATGAATATATATTAAAGAAAAGGACTTCACTAAAAAGAATTCATGAAATTAGTATTGTGGCTACTATGTGTGTGCATTTCTGTGCATATTTTTGGATCCATTATTTAAGGGGCATGTTGATTGTTTGTTTGTTTGGGACACTCTTTCCGAGACTCTGTGCTTGTTGTAAAAGCTTTAAGGCACTAATGTGGCTTTCAAGTTTTCAGTTTCCTTGATCTTGTGTAGTAAACAAGATTTTCTTTCTTCAGAGGCTTATATGAAAAATATTAAACAATGTTTATGGAACTATCAGACTGAAATTAGTGATAATGTATTCATTAGGTGATGTAATACACATTTGTACAAAGAATCTTGAGGACTATTTTATTGGTCATGCTTTTATAGTCATGCCTAACTAATTAAGTTTATTATATTGGTATTATCTATCATCTATTATAAACTTAGTCTAAAAATATCATTGGGTTGATGGTGCTGTTACGTTTCACTAGTTACTTCCCTGAATCTGCTGCATAATTAGGGTTAGTAGGCATTTCAATCAGCTCTGATGGGTCTGTTCCACCATGTGCAGAGTTAAGTTGAAATTCAAAGGTTGAGTTATATGATCCATCAGATAATATCTCTGAAATTGGACCTAAGTAATCCCCTTCCGAAAGTTTATGAAAGGAACTAGTCCTTGGAAATTTCATCATCACTTCACGTTCACAGTCATCATCATTTGCTGTTTTCAGATCAATTTGAGTTGTTGGGTATTCTTCCTCTTTTACCTCTAGTGATTTCCCCATGCTCTTATTAAAGATCCTACACAAGACCCAGTCATCAAGCTGATGACACATCCAAAACCACAAGAACAAGGTCAGTCAAAGTAAGAACATTAATAGCATGTTTGAATAAGATTTTATTTCCTCAGAATCAATTCTGGAACCAGTAAGCTATTCACATAAACTTCTTCCTAGAATTGATTCTGTTGTGGAAAGATTTCCAATAGTCAATAGAATGATGCAAAGGGTTAAAAAAAGGCTTACCCTCATGGACCCACTTTGCCTAGTGGCTTGTTTACTTGTTCCAATTAATAGATACTCATGCATGATCCAATCTGTTTTGATAGCCTTTGGTGGCCTACCCTTGTAAAAGACCAAAGTTTTCTTCACCCCAACATGATTGGTACCACTATAAATTGCTTTGTCTGTGCCTGTAGCCTTCCAATGCCCAGACATTGTTGCTCTGTTAGGCCTCACCCCATTTGGATATTTCCTCTCTCTTGGGCTAAAGAAATACCGTTCCTTTTCTCCAAACTCTGTTTTATCTGCATTATTTCATGATAAGCCAATATTTTATCAGCCAAATTGAGTGCATGTTTGAAAATCATTTAACAATTGATTCTAAAGTCAGAATTCGAAGAAAGAAAAACTTATCCAAATGTTCTATTAGACATGTTATTCAGATTAGTATATATATATATATACCAGGCAATTCCCATGGATCAAATTTATAGATATCCACTTCTGGGATGAAAGGTGCATGGCATGGGTGAGATGTGACTTGGTTATAAAGGTAGTACACAATTAATTCCTCATCTGTTGGGTGAAACCTGAAGCCAGGTGGAAGTTCAAAGCTTGTTCCACCTTCCATCACATCAAGGATTTGAAGGAGATTTGGAAAGAGGGTTGAAGAGAAATCAAGGTGTTTGAAATGTTTACAAAGGTGAATGCCACTTTTATCTTTGATTGGTTCCTAGGATGACTTCAATGCAAGCGTGTGCCACTTTGACCTTTTCCCTTTGAACGTGTTTATCCACATTAAATTCATTCAATGTTTTTGTGCAGGAATATTATTGGCATATCAAGGATTTTGGCATGCTCAGGCTTAATCATGTCATGACGATGATTACGCACGCTACAGTCATTGGGCAAAGTAGATATAACGAGCTTAATAGCAAACAGGGCCTGTTTTTTTTTTTTTTAGTGCCATTGGGACATTTTTCTGGGGACGTGCATTTTATCATGTGTTTGGAAAACCTTTCTCAATGTCACAACAACTAAAAAAAAGGGAAAGCTTTCCCAATAAAAAGAAAGTTTAGGAAAAGCTTATCTTGAATACACTTTATACATATAAGATTTTTTGAATTTATTTGAATAAACTCTCTTAATGAAGTTGTTTAACAAAGAACCACCATTAGTTCGAAAATAAAGATGAGAATTATGGGTTTCAATGAGCAATTATGCTCTTCACATAGATCAAGTAGTGGAGATATATTTGTGGATAAAAAACTAGAACGATCAATTTGGCTCGCAACCATGAGCCAACCCAACTTGTCGGTGTGTTAGGTTGGTTACCTGACTCATCCAGCTCGCGGGTCAAACCTATTGGCACTGGGTTAAGTCAGCCTGGTCTGCGAGCCAAACCTATTCTCTTATTTTTTACATTTTTCCCTTTTCTACATTTCTTTAGATTTTTTTTTCTTTTTAAAAACTAACAAGCCAATTCGCAAACCCATAGTGGGTCGAGCCAAAAAAAGAGTCGTTTGGCTCAACCCACTTCCCTAGCAACCCGTGATGAGGCAACTCTGATGGGTTAGGTTGGGTTGTTTTGATAGCTCTAACAAAAATTTAATGCAAGATTCCAATTATAATCTAAAAGAAGAAATATCAACCCTCTCAGTCTCCCCTCCCACTCTCCTAATACCTCACTCCTAGGCATAGAAAAAGACTTAACTATACTTTTGATCTTTATAGTTTCACAAATGCATGATTGTGATGTATATAGTTTCAATTGCTCCAATTAAGTCTCTTTACTCTTAAATTTGAACAACATTAGTTTAAATGTTAATTTCTCATCATTAACCATTGGGAAAAAATTGGCAAATATCACAATTTTTGACATAGATTATGTTTGGAAAATAGTTTTCTTATGTTTTCTCTTACGTCTAGGTGAAGTTAATGAAAAAATATGGTTTCCTACGCAAAAAATGTTGAAGCAAGTATTTTGACTAGTTAAAAAAAAGGATTTTCACATTTGTGTTAACGGCATCACAAACATATCGTAGAAAGTGACATAGACCATTTCAACATGCCATGCACATAAAATATGTCATCTACTTTAACTTTTTTTCATTAATGGATGACAAGTTAATGTTTGAACTCTATTTGAAACTATATGACCAAAAATGTAATTGAGTATCAAAAAAATCAATTGATTGAACATGCATTTCTCACATGAGTCAACCTTAGCGCCAGCGCCACGGTTCTGGATCATATCTAGAAACACTCTCTCGAGCCTCTCTACATCAAGATTGTTGATAGACAATTCACACAAATAAAGATTGAAATAAACACAAGGACAGAAGAAGGGGGGTTGAACTGTATCTGATACTTTTTGCAAACTTGAATTAAAAGTTAAAATCCTTTTGAAAATATTTCACTAAGTGCCCCTTTTAGTTGATGCGAAATAATTACAAGTAAATAAAGATTTATGAATTAAAAGTTAAGAGAAAGGACAAGAAGATTTATATTGGTTCACCCTTAAGACTTGGTTGGCCACCACCAAGGGCATCCTTTAACTTCAATCAAGTATTCTACATGAGTTCTCCTATTATAAGTATTCTTTTACCAAGTCTCTTCAAACTCAATAACATTTATAAAGAGTAAATAGATTTCTACTTAATTTCTCCTTAGGAGAGGGTAGTAGACAGCGTAAGCTCTAGACGCTCTTGTGTTTTTAACAATGGTTTAAGCACAAAGTCTACACAGAGACATCACAAATGTTTGTAAAAAAGAATAAAAGACTTGAGATTGTTTGTGCTTATGAACGCTTAGAATGAATTACTAGTCTCCAGCTTTCTTCAAGTTACCCTTTTATAGACCCTTTGAAACATGGCTATTGGAATTAGGGCTAGAGTTCTTCTTCAAGCTTCTTGTGGTTCAAACAGTCATCTGTAGTGCATTAAATGCATATGATCGTTTGTGTACCATGAGATCTTCAAAAACAACTTTAGCTTGATATTTGCCTAAAATGGTGTTTCATAATGTAGTCATGGAGAAAGTATTGCATGAAGCATACCATTTTTGCAAAAGCTTTAAGGTTGACATGAGAGAGTAGACTCTTTGGCCAATGGTGGTAGAATAAGACAAAAGCTACTTTTCAGTCTTTGAGATAGAGGTCACCACCAGTCTCTGACTTGTACTATGTATGGAAGATGTAGACAATGGACAATGTAGTCACTATGTAAGATGATAGACAATAGACTATGTCTTCACACATACTGGTAGGATGATGCATACTTAAGTGTAAGACGATGTCTTCCTTCATCTTTGTAGGATGATGTTGTTTTGTCTCTTAGATAATGTAATGTTTGAAGATATTGCTCTTGTAATTTTAAAACATTAATGTTTCAGTGCTAGCTTACTTAATGTATTTATAATGCTTATCTTGTTATGATCAAAAAAACACTAAGCGATTTTTACGTATTAGATGTTTAGACTTAACGAAGATCACTTCCACCATAACAATTAAGAGATTAATGGCAATTATATCAGTCATTTAGCAACGGTTATAACCGTCACTAAACGGACTAGTGATGGCTGCCCAATCACCACAAGATATGGCGCCGCTAAGCACATTAACCACAGTTTTGACCAATCACCAAAACAACAACGGCAAAATGTATCCAAAACTAGCGGCGGCTATGCTCGCTACTATATGAGGCCTTTAAATGATTTTATCATTTAGCAGTGGTTGAAAATTGAAATCACCACTATACTAATGTTTAAAAATGTACACTATAAGCACATTGGTCGATACCATACATACATTGTTGCTGGTTTTGGTTGTGTTTGGTTTGAAATCGAAATCACGTTAAACTGACATATTTTATTTTTTAAGATAATTTTTCCAACTCAGCAAAATTGTTGGATTGAGAAATTAAGAGCACATTTCACATTCAATTTATGGATAAACAAAGAAACACTCGAGACTATCGAAAGTTAAAGGATCAATCCTCTTTTCTAATTGGGTGAAAACTCAAGACGAATCCTGTATATAGAATAATCTCTATTTGCTAAGAGCATCGCATCAGTTCTCTGTTTAAAATTATCTATGATTATATGCTCACTTTTCTTTTGCAAGAATAATTATATGGTCACTTTACGGCTTTATGCAGAGAACTTCTCTTTAGTAAATTATTGGTTCACCCATGATTGACAAAAAGATGCTTTCAATGCATGGAAAGTAAACATATATACACATTAAAAATACAAATAAAGCATAATTTTAGACCAGAGTATAATCTCGTACGTGCTTGGATGCAAACTAAAACGTATTTATGTTTAGAATATTTTCAAGTTGATAAACTCCAGTAACCCAATATCCCAACGAGTTCTATATTTATATATCACATGAAACTAATCATACAAATATTAGAGGGAAGTAAATGAGGGGTTGATTTAAATAATATATGCTAAATTTTTTTTAAGCAATGTTTTAAGTTAGAGTTTTGTAGATGAAAAATAAATCTTGCTATAACAACTTAGCTTTATCAAAATGTGAATGTTCCGGCTTAAATAAATGTGTCTCCCAATTTTACAAACGAGTTTACACCCATAAAATAGTTATATCAATAAGCCTAATTTGTTCAATTAGGTGGTGCTTTAGATCTTAACTCACACACATCACCAATCCAAATTCCTATGTAGCATGGGTACTCCATTTTGATATCCGTACCCATACTGGGTATGTACCCGGTACCGGTAATAGTGAGTACTCATTGGGTACTTCATTATCTCATTTTTTCCGAATCAATGCTAATATACATTACTAAATTCATATTTCCTTTATTGCAATGTGTTGAATTTTCAATATTTTAGTTTTTCACAACAATTTATGTCATAGAATTTTTTATCGTAAAGATGTTTAGCTAATTTATTAAAAATATAATCTTCTTACGTATGTTTTTATATAAATTATATATAAATTTTTTCTGGAGTATTATATATAAACATGCCCGTACCTCAATTTTTTAAAGAATCACGTACCCGTACTCCGTAACTTATGCAAGCAACATAGCCAAATTCACAGATTCACAGAGAGATTCGAGATGAGTTTATAAGCAAGGAATCACTAACAATAATCACATGAAACACCTTTCACGTCCATCATTGTAAAATATCATGCAAATCCCACACAGAAACAAAAACGTGCGCATATAGTACAAGGAATAATTATCTTAACACACAAATTAAGTATACCAGCCAAATTTCCTTTCCATAATGTACACGGAAATTACCTAATCTAGTTGAACATTATCTCATTCCTTCATAATTCTCAATCCCCATTTAGCTGCAAACTTCACAATTGGAGTAGAAAACCATGATTGACTTTTATATAGTAGTAATAATAATAATAGCAAACCATAACGCGCAATGCACAATTTCCGATTCAGCAAATTAGCAGTACGTGGATTCGCCATAAATGTTGTCAAGGACAGCAATCACTCCAAAAATAAAAGCTTGGTCTATCCCTGGTTTCACCACCACATGATACAGATCCTTGCTTTCCATCACTTTCTCCACTTCCTTATTCATCCCAACCTAATTCCAACACATAAAGGAGTATATTATAAATAACATATTAATAGTACATGTAAATAGTAAAATCATAATTCATGAGTGCACCAGTTTTTAACATGATCTATCGTAGAATTGTGCATAAGTTACATGATGAGTTACCAGACTTGCATAATTATTTACCTGGGCTACTACGTTGCCATTAGTGTCAACAATGCTACAATGCTTATCAGGGAAATAGCCCCTGATCTCAAAGTCCCAGCCTTTGTTACTGGGCTCATCAATGGAGATTCTGATTCTGTTGTTCTTAGCCAAACAGGAATTGGGTTCTTTTAAGCTGAAAACCAGGTTCTGTAGTCCTTCATAGACGTCTAGCCTGTAACCTTTCCACTTCTTGTAAATGCTGAGGGCCTCAACCATTCCTCCCTGCACATAAAAAAAAGTTGAAATCAAGTTGCAAATTTACCTGTATCTTATCCCAAATCATGTCCACAGAGTAGTAATACATAAATTCAATCTCATAATAAAAGGAAAGCCCCCTTTATATAGCAAAAACAGTCAAATAATCAAATGAAATCAACATATACATATTCGAAGCGTGTATTTGGAAACTAGTTTCAAATGAAACTAAATTTATGGTAGATAAAAATAATTTTTCTTAACTTTTACTTCTGTCTACAGGAATTTTGGCTTTCCTACAGTTTGTCAAACGAATTTTCAAACATGCTCTATATTGATTTGTATACCTTACGACGCATGAGAAGCAAAGCCTCTTCCTCCTCATCTCTAAGAATCAGCTCTCCCTTTTTGCCATGAACTCCACAACCATGAACCCTGAAAACAACCCTCTGGGAACTGCAATCAGTGACTACAAAACCCCCTCCATTCACCACATGTGGCCTCCTCCTGACCCCTAACACCGTCTGGGAAGATGAACAGTAGAGTTTGCTAACAATTGGCATCTTGCTACTCATGTTCAAAATCAAGTAACAATAGAACTGCGAAAATTTCTTAGCTCTTCCCCAATGTAACACTTATTTTTTATATACACAAAATATTGGGGCTTACCCTTACGATTGGAAGAGAGAAATGTCTTAAATAATAAGAAATGACCTTTTCTCGCTTCTGTGACTCGACTTTCTCTGAATGGTTTGGCAAGGTTTGACGTAGGAGATTGAAAGAATCTCATGACGGATTGGTTGAGGTTGCTTTTTGGATAAGATGTAGTAATAAGTTTGTACATGTTGACATGTGTGACAATGCTAAATTTTGCTCAATTTTCTATGTTTCTCATGATTAGGCCAATCTACATATAGTATGCATATATAGGCTGGTTTCTAGTTATGTTAGTTACGTTTGACATGCCTTATGGGGTTTAATTAGCTTAAATTATTGAAAGGCCATTAACCTCAAGGATTCAATCAGAGGAAAATAGAGTATACCCACAGAAATTATCAAAAGCTAGATTGTGGTTTTCAAAAAGCTTTTGAAATTCGGTAGGGCTAGCATATCTAACCTATATACTTTCAAAGAGGGAATAATTGAAATATACGATTCTTGACTTCTTGTGCTTTGGTGGATAGAACATAAGCACGTTTTGGAAACCTAGCTAGCTAGATGGCTAGATGATATTCTCCCACGTCAAAGTTGTATTATACATATATTGTCCAAATATGAACATAAAGTATAATAATCTCTTAGCTAGACGGGTTAAACTTAATGAATTTTCTAATTAAAGTGATGCATGTTTAATATCTTTTGAGCAATAAAATTTCATGTTCAAGTCTTGTGTGCGAATAAAAAAAACTCTATTAGAAAAGCTGACCTCTTTAGGCTGTAAATGTTTTGAGCTCGAACAGAACTGCTTTGAGTGAGAGATATACATGTATTAGATTAAAAATAAGAGCTTTCATATTTAGGCCCCGTTTGAGAAAACAGCTTAATTAAGCACTTATGACCATAAACGCTTATGGCATAAGCACTTATTAATAAGCTTTTTTAAGAAATTTATTATAATGAATTGAAAATAAGCTATATATAAGCATAAGCTCTTTTTCATAAGCTACTCTGAATAGCTTATGAAAATAAGCTCAAAACAGCTTATAGGTAGGTCATAAACTTTTCATATAAGCTCTCTCAAACGCTTGCGTAATCGCTTATGCTATAATATAAGCTCAAATAAGTTCTTCCAAACGGGGTCTTAAACCCTATATAAGTAGTTGCCTTAACCACTTTAAAAACTACCTTTACTGCTAAGCAATATTGCCACTATAGAGAATACTTGTGATTTAAAACAATCATAATGTTCAAACATAGAGAAAGTAGTTGAGTAGTTGACACAATGTTCCTGTAAATTATTTTTACACATGTATTCAATTGATTTCCTCCGCAACATCGAAAAATTATTTTTATTTTAACTAGAGTTTAAAAAAAATGTAACCGCATGACCCTATACTTAATATAATTGGTTGATGCAAAGAGTACATATTCATTAATCTCTAAAACATATTAAGCTCTACATATGAGGGCTAATCCGTCATATATCTCATGCATGCGTAGTATTTCCATGGGGCAACAATATGCAAAGGGCTGATGGCGAAATTCAGGGGGGAGGTTTAAGAAGGAAAGGTGTATAGGGTTGCATACTTTAATTTGTTGTGATTTCTAACACGAGGGTTTCTTCTCATTGCCCAAGTTGCAGAATTTTTACATAATATACTAATACTAGACCAAATGTTGAGGGAGTTAAGGATGGAGATAGAATTTTCTTTACGTTATGGGAGTTTGAATTTCTCCATCTTCCTCCTTGATTTATGTTTATGGATTTCATGTCCGGAGCCAAATGTTATTTTAATGCATCTATTTGTTTGCACGAAGCAACTATAACGATCTATCACAAGTGAGAATATCACATACGCTCTCATTCCAGAATCAACTTTAATATTTTTGACCAAGGTCAGCCAACTTTTTATTATGTGATTGCTAAGTTATTGTCTTATTATATTGTGTGATGCCTAAATAAATCAAGTATATATGGTTCTTCATGTATTAATTAAATTCAGGTTTTATCCTTTTTCTTCTCCACTTTATTCTCAACTCAATTTTTTTATTCTTCAAATTATATGAAATATGATATATGATGCTGTTGTATGAAAAGGGGCCTGGCATTAATTGTTGATATTTAAGTGGAATTTGTTCCTTCTTTTAAATTTTCTTGGTATTGTAGAATTTTTCTTTTTTAGATGTGGTTAAGTTACAGATTGTATATATAATAATCTGATATAATTGGTCTACATTTATATTTATATATATATATATATATATATATATATATATATATATATATGTTTCAAATACTCTTTTTTTTTTCCTAATGTAACAAAAAAAATACTCATTTTTCAGTTGTAGGATAAATGAATGCATAGTTTTTAGTTTTCAGGTGTAGGATCGCTATAAGAAATGTTGTTGACATGTTTTTTGATGTTGCTGGAATGCTTCCTCTGGGAATCATAGCATGAATGATCTGTGTTAGGGCAAAAGCACGTCCTCTCAATCAAAGTTCAATATTGCTATATTCAAAAGTGTTAACATAAAGTGAGACAACGCAATAACCTGTTCAATTCTGTAAAATGGAGCAAGATGGCTGTTAAAATACTGCTTCGCTGCTTCCTACCAAGAGCAGAGAATTATGAAGTTATTTTCAGCAGCACCGCTTCAAAAACCCAACACTACCAGCCTTCAAATAAAACAAGAGCATAATAGAGAAAGAAAATAAAAATATAAACTTAAAGTGTTTTTGGTGTTTGTACTTAGATGTGTTGTAAGAAGGAACTTCAAATCTTTATATATAGCTCTAGACTCACTCTTGCTTCACCACATTAAGCAATGTGGGACTTCTGCAAAATATTTTCCTTCACATTTTTCTTCCTTTATCAACATTAGCAATGTGAGACTTACATTGCAATCAACTCCAACATCATTTTGGTTTCTGGTTTCGACCAAAATTGATTTAGGTTTGAAATTAATGCTCTAAAATGACCCAAACACAATATTTTCATCTTGAGATGATTTTAATCAACCAGAATTGACTGAAGGCTTTCCCTACAGAAAAACCAAACACACTCAAGTTATCATGTTTGAGTATGGATTTGAAAAAATCTCACTTGGGCAACTAGTCCCACTAAGATAAGGATGTTACCAACTTTAAGAGTTTGTTTGGTGATCATGATAGAATAACGCTGATTATGAAATGATATAGCCTTATCCCATCTTATGTTTTAAGGTGAATAAGATAATGTTAGGATATGAAATGAATGAAGTTTTCAGTCACATATAAATTACATAATATTTTAAATTTTAATCTTCTAAATTAATATTTTTAAAAGGTACTTAATATTTTATTTTATAAATGAGTCTATATATATTTTAAATTAATTATTTATTTCTTATTAATTAATTTATTTAAATTAAAATTAAATAAGTAACTAATTGATTTTAACTTACTAACGTAAGTGATAGATAATATAACTAACGAATTAATGTTAACTAAGCAAACACGAAATATATTATGAAAAATGATTAAATTTACGGGACATTCCAGGACGAAATTTTACGAACACATATGCACCATTGGATTTAATCAGTTTCCCTTTTGAATTAATTTTGATTTATTACATAAAAATAAAATAACTCTACAATTGGTTCCGTGATGCTTTCGTAAAGAATAAACTCGTACAATATATGTATGCTCAAAAATGATTTATTTTTATATAAGTAAAACCAATATTTTCACTATTTATAAATTAATCTATTTTTCACTTAAATTTATATAAGTGCTAAATATTTAATTGAGTAGTAGCAACTGGAAATTGATATATGATTGAATTAATATATTATCAAAATTAAAAATTTTACATTTATAAATTAATATATTTATAAATTATAAATATTAAAATAATTTTAATCTAGAGTGAGAGTGAAATGGGATAGAAAACTATTATATTATTTTGTTGGGTTCTAACCTAGTTTCTCCCTTAGAATAAATTTTACACTTTAGACACATGATAGTATAAATGACACAATAGTCCTATATGTTGGCGTAACAAATGGGGAATTACAATAAGATATAAGATATGATTATATTACCATATCAATGTATTTTTTTCTTGTCCACCAAACAAACCACAATATTATTTTCTTAATATTATTTCCTTACCTTAAAAGATGCTCGTGTTAGAAAAAAAAGAAATACATGTCATACAATATATAACTTTTTTTATTCTTCAAAAAGTAATATATAATTGAATATGAATTTAAAAATATTTTTAATAAAAAAGGGAAAGATATTATTAGATACTTATATAAATATTTTTACGCAATCCGTGCATGGAAATTAAATTTTAAGTGCAAATAAATACATTTGAATTCATTTTAGAGAAAATGGTTGAAGCATTATCGGTGTATAACTTTTTTACACCTGCATTAAATTGATTTTCACCACATCATAATTTTTTTATTAAATAATGTTAAAAAGAAAAGTAACCAATTGAACCTATGTGACATGATGAGATTGAATGTCGGTGTAAAATTTTTGCACCGTGCATATCTATTAATTTATTTATATTTTTAAAAATGAACAAAACTCTTGTTATAGTTAAAGATAAAAGTTTATTCACTTTGCACTTAATTGATGTCTAATATTAAAGAGCGGTTAATTCAAATTATACATATATAATTTATATTAAATAAGATTTCGGGTTCAACTTCCGCTCGGCGGTGGACGCTCATGGAGGATACTGGCAAGTGCCACAACAACAACACAAATGATGTCCTAGGTGTTTAAAAATGAGAATTCTAATTATTTTTAATTGTATGATTTTTTTTCTTTGAGATCTCCCCATCCACATAAGATTCTCCCTGCTCTCTCACATTTTCCTTATTTCCAGCAGATAGCAGCCCCGCCCTGTCTGTAATAAAGACTTTCTTTCAGCTTCAGGCCTCATTTATGGCCCTTTTCACTCACTGCTTGGGGTGGTGTTGTACTTGTTTCTCTCTTCTGCAAAACAAAGCACCCACATTTTTCTTCCTTTTTTGTTCTCTTCTGTGTGCATGTTCATTTCCTTTTTTCCCTCATGGTCTTAATTATCCCTTGTCAGAAACCTTACTTACTGTCTCTGCCACGCGCACTTCATGTGTGGCATTGCCACTTAAAACTCATCTCCCTCTCTCCTCTGTCTCTTGCCATTACAGTTACTACACCCCTTCCCTTTGTTATTTCACTACTACCTTGCAGGGTTTCAAATTGTGGTCCGCAACTTCAACTGCAGTCGCAACTTAATGAGTTGCATTGTGACTGCAATTGTTGCTGCACTATCAACCTGCATTTATCTGCAATTCCGCGGAGCTGCGGCAACCGTGAGCGCAACAGCAATTTAAAACCTTGCTACCTTGTTGGTGCTTACATTTCTTTACTTCTCTCTCTTGGGTCATTTGCAAAGTTCAATTAGCAGTAGTGATGATGAACGCTCCCTCAAAGGGACCTTCTTCTATGCCTCTGCCCTCTCCCAAGGCGCCACTGGGGTGCCCTGATTTGTATGGGAAACGCCGTCAAATGGCAAGGATTCAGATGCTGGAAAGAGAGATAAGTTTTCTTGAGGTGGGTTTGTGCATTTCACTTGTTGAGTAACATGATAAACTGAAACTCAAAGCCTCGATTTTGAAGTGTTGAATGTTGATTAGAACTTTGTAGATGGAATTGGAGGGAGTGTGGAACAGAGTGGTGAGTACACTTTTCATTGGGGATATATTATGGGATTCATGAGTAGCAAGCTTTCAACTTTTAGGTGCATGAATCCAAGGTATTCTTCAATTTCTGGGAGAAGGTTTTGGCACTGTTAACTAATTCGTTACCTTACCTATTTCAGTGATTTTCTGGCTACTGAGGAATTTTTTGTTACACTTTCACCATTTTTCAATAATTTGCACTATTAAAGTTGTCACTTGTCAATTTGCGGAGGTAGCCAACTACTGGCATTTATGAATTGTACAGATTGAAATGTTAAAGCCCTGCTGAGTCTCTGAACTTTGCTTCTTGGATGCTAATTGAAGGACTCACTCACTCACTGTCCTTGGTTGTTGATTCTTAAATAGTTATGGAGTAGTAGAAAATTAAGAAAATTACCAAGAAAGCATTACATGGCAACATGAGTGATAGTGTGGTACTGCTGTCAAACTTACCATTTTGCATTAAGTTGGTGCACAGGAACTTTTCAGCCTAGTTAAATTCCCTCTCTTTGTTGCCTATTCTGTTGTAAAACAATTTTTTACTAACAAATTTGCATCTTGCAGGAAGAGTTAAAATCTTCTGAAGGACTTCAACCAGCTTCAAGATGCTGCAAAGAGTATGTCTTTTCTGGGATTGCTTTTATGCCCTCATTTAGATTGTGGAACTAGAGAAATTTCCAAAAAGAAATTCAACTGGTTATGTCAATTTCGTTTACTACTGAATGCTTCAATATTGCAGGATTGATGATTTTGTGATTGCAAACTCAGATCCTCTGTTACCTACGTAAGAAATGATCTTGTCAAACTTCCTTATTCTTTTGTTTAAAGGAGAATATGATTCTTAATTATGCCTTTCTGTTTCAAGCAGGAGCAAGAAGAACCGTCGGTCATGCCGCTTCTGGAAGTGGCTGTGGTACACTCTTTTTGAAATTTTTCTTACTTGATTTATAATAAGGCTTGGCTGTAGCTGTAATTATAATTACCAACTTTTTTTTAGTACTGATTTAATTCTATATGATTATAAAGTGTCTTGGTTCCAGGAACAATGGTAGTATTAATGAATGTGCAAGATGTTCCTAGCTAGTCATACCAAATAGATACAAGCATGATACTGATTCTAACATTCAAAATTGTGTGTATCAATCTGAGATACACTATATGTGTTCCTTAGAATGCCCAGACAGTGATGTTAACTTGGTTTAATTTCACTTCTAAAAGCAACCACTTAATGACTTATCCTATAACTATCTTGATTGTTGAATAACATGAGTGACTTTGGATGTGCAGTCGAATGCGGTGCTTTAACTTGTCTTGGATCTGCTGTTGGTGCTGTTGCTGTGATGGATGCTTTGCACATCTGAAATTGCCAAGCTGCTCCTGCTGCTGCCAGTGCAAACCATGCAATTGCAGTTGTAGCTGTCTTCCATCTATCAGTTGCTGCTTACCAAAGTGCCATTGTCGTTCAGATAAAAAATCAATCACATTGCTGTAAAGAGAATTGTGATTGCAAAAAATTGTTGAAGTCTCCCAATTGCAATTTTCAGTGGCATTTTCCCTCTTGCTGCATTTGCAAATGCTCTTGCTCTTGGCCAAGCTGTCCAAAGGTTTGCCCATGCTGCTGTTGTACAAAGTCATGTTGTTGGAACCCTTGCATTTCATGTTGCTAGTATAGTCTAAAGCTATATTACATCTCTATCTTTGAAAAAAGTGTCTAAAGCTATTGTCTTAAAAATTTGCATTTATAATAGCTAGATTATAAAGTTGGCAATCTAAAGGTTTATAAATGCTCTGTTAAATTCTTGACCATGTCGATACTCGGTCCAATAGCACTTGTGGATCAGATACGTTTTGATCTTCTCATTTATTTGCTGTTCACTATTTGCAGCATTACATGTGAACTGTGAAGTAAATGACACATCAGAGGGAAAATGCCATTGAGTACTTGTTAATACTAAAATTTTGAAATCTAGTTGGGTAAAGAGAAGGTTACCACTAAGGCGAGAGAGAGGGTTTGAGAAGTCATTTCGAAGACTGGATCATAAAGTAAAACAAACAAAAAAACAAATTCGAAGCGTGCTCAAGTGAGAAAAACATCTGGTCCTAGAGGTTAAGCCTTCAGAAGTTGCAAATCAAAGGACTCTTGCGCAAACATGGAAATGACATAGAAATCAAAGTTCAAATTCCTTGAATCGAGTCAAGGCAACCATGGAGAAGTTATTTGAATGCATACCTAGACTAAGGCAAGTCATGGTCTAAGACACACGCATGATTCAGAAGCACTAACCGACGATTTTGGCTAGTTACACACGATAAGAACCACAAATCCACATCCACAGTTGTTATGGAATTTGAAGGTATGACTAGCGAGATCGATATTTTCCTAAGGATTTTGAAGCCTCATGCCTAGTCGGAACTTCAAAGTCAGGCTAAATTTATAACATAGGTTAAGTAGTTTTTCCTACTTTTATTTCTATTTGTAGGATTAGAATGGTAGTTACCATATAAATACTATAAATAGGTCCATGTCTTACCACTAAACACTCTAAAACGCCTACTTTACAATGGAACCACCACACCACAATGAAAAGAAATTGTGACAACTTTTCAAGATCTAAAAAGTACTAAAATGACCTTCTAAACCATATCCTTCATGATCACATTGGGAACCACCGCACCACCACCGCAAGCGGCCAGTCATCATGCCATTGACCTTGCCACCACCATCGGAATCACCAACCCCAAACACCACCCTCTGATTCTGACATTGAACCGCCCACACTCACCGTCGATTTGACTTTGATGGATACATCAAATCAAATTTTTCGCCATTGAGGACTTCAACAACCGCTAGTGACAACTACGACAACATTTCTAGAGTGGGACCAGCACCGAAAAGGGGAAGAGGGTGAAACACCGATCAACCACCACCTACCGAGATTGTCGCATGATATCGCACTCCATCGTGTCTTTCGCCACCTGACCTCCACTTCATGATCAAACCAAACCTCAAACCAGCCCCAATCTGATTTGCACAGGTAGAGTGTGGAGAGTTCCTCTCCGTGTCGACAAGGTGAGTTCTCCTCATTTTCTCTTCTCTTTTATTTCTTTCCTTAATCACAATCCCTGAAGTCACCTCATTCTTGAAATTGAGGTTTCAATCAATTGCATTCTTTCCAAACACTAGAATGAGATACACTACGAAGGTTTTAACTATTCTATCCTCTTTCTTGACCTCCATTGTCGCTTTGATATTTCGCTTTTCTCCCAAATCTTCAATAATGTCGTAGAGGGGAAGGAAGAAGACGACAACGAGATGGAGGTAGGGAATGAAGGAGGAGAAGATGTCCATCAGTCCATACTAGAGTTAGTGACTAAGGGTGAAAAGGCCGTTCTGCTTGCACAATGAATAGTGGTTCGATGGTGGTTCACCACAAATAGAACCCAATTGGTGAGATAATAATTCTGGGGTTATCTTGGAACTTTTATAGTGTTGAAAAGTTTTGTCAAATTTTTTTACATTATAGTTCATTCATAAACCGCTCGAGACCATGGTGGATCATATCGTATGTATATTAATTAATGCCCCAAAATATCTTGAGCTCATTGTCTGATTTGATTTTGATTCTTTGAAGTCAAGGAGCAATATTTCCATTTTGAATTTAACCCCATGCATGGTTTTAATCCCTGCAAAAAGGTTGGTGATCGATGAAATGTCTTTTCTTTTCTGCACTCAGATTTGATCAGGTCAAGGCCGAATATCGTTGGATAGAGACATGGTCATGAATGAAGACATGGATATAACTGGGAATTATTTAAATTTTTGAAGGAAACGTTAACTAGAAAGGACACAATTTGTACTTTGGTCGTGTGCGTGACAAAAGAGAAGTAGGTACAAATTAGACCACAAATATGTCCATGGTGTGTTTCCCTACTTCTGAACTTTACCATCTTAGTTAAAAGAGGTGAGCTGGACACATTGGCACTTTCTTAATTCTTCCACAAGGGTTGTTTTGTAAATTTAAAATACTAACACTTAAATTCTAAAATATTATGACTATGTAAAAAATATTAAAACTAGCGGTGCAATTCTTGTGGTGCAATTTTAATTCACCTTCCACAAGTGCACATTAGACGATTGTGGTGATGATATGTAACATTACCTTGAATGTATTTTATACCGTTGGATTTTTAAGAACTAAAAGACACGCACCGTCTCAATTCTTAAGGTTTCGTGTCTTGTGGGCTTAGCTACTTAATTAAGGATTGGATCTGGATATAGACATATTAGTAATTAGTTAGGAGTTATTTATTCGTTGGGCGATGTAATGTCGCTAATGAGTCATAGTGCATGTTTGGAATATGCTGCCGAATCCACGTTTTCAAAAGCAAGAAATAATTGTTTTTAGATTCTTAAATCCACATTCGCATCTCCAAATGTGAAACGAAACACATCAATAGAGTGATATGATGTTATGTTTCTCCTATGAGGTTTGACACTTGTGTTAAAGACAACCTGCTGTTGTAGGCCTTTGGGCAACATGTGCCCTTAAGAGGAGAGGTTAAGTTATAATTCAAAGAGCGCTCTCAACTGAACACGATATCAGAATGTGACGATAAGAAGCAACATTTCGTGGGCCGGTTTGAGGACGGTTGGTGATAGCTTTTGTACGTAAGAGAAGTTCAGTAAATTTCTTTATATATTTGTAGGTTCATACCATGGGGAAGAAAGAAGTTCAGTAAATTTCGAAGCTACATAAAATTCAGTTATTACAATGGTAAGGGAAATATTTATGAAGATTTTCCTTTATTATATATATACACATCAATGTTATTCAACTGCAATTTTAAATCAGTTGAAGGGCAAAGTAAGTGAAGATTGATTTGTGGAATTGAGTCTTTTGCATTTGCACACAACAAAGGGTCAAGTTGGTGTAATTAAATCAAATGGTGTGGCAATCCCGTTAAAATATAATACTATCAACGTCCTCAGTTTTACTGGGTACACACAACTAACTAACAAGCACCATCCTCCCTTCTTCGCCCCCTCTTTTCAATCTCAACTTGTTTATCAAATATCCCCATAAGAAAGAAAGAAAAGAAAAAGCACAATTTTCTAAACATACAAGTAATAATAATGTTAATGCAATGCAGATCAACCAAACCAATCCTGAAGGTGTGTCAAAAGTTAAGCACCTCCTTTAGGCTAAAGGGCTTGCTGGGCTTGAAATAGTTCTGTAAAAGTGTAAAGAAGCCCACAGACATTCACAACTCTGTCCAAGCAAAAGCAACCGGGCTTCTAACTTGGTGCTGTTCATTCCTCCATGTAATGCTACCAAATGCAGACTTAACCGAATCATCAGCACCACCACCCTTCTTCGACACAAATGTCACCGTGTACCTTCTCCTCTCCCCTACTTTCCCAAACTCAAGCCTCACCGGATACACCGTTATCCCAACCGTTGACGGCCCATCAACGACAACATCATAGACGGAACCCGCCTCCCCGACATTGGTGACAGTTCGCGTGTACCTCACAACCTTCTTCGCCGCAAACAACACCGAAAAAGAGGGGTAGTTCAATTGACCAGGATCAGAGAACTTCCTTGTGCAATTAACCCCAGGACGCTTCACAATGAGTTGAATGTGCTCAGGGGAATAGTCCAAGGAGCACAAGAAAGCAACATAGTCTTTTGTTTTAGCATCATAAACAAGGCCAGGAGAGAGTGCTTTCTGCGGGTTCACATGTCCGGCACCGTGAGCCCATGGAGTAGAGAATTCCCCTCCTGCAGCATCACGAAGTGGGGACTTGGTGTTGTCATGAACATATGCTGTTGTCATCAATGCTGATTTGATCGCACTTGGACTCCAATCAGGATGTGCTGCTTTCAGCAATGCACCCAATCCACTTATGTGTGGACAAGACATTGAAGTACCTATAATCACAAAACACCCAATTCAACATTCTAATTCTAACACAGTGACTGAGGGATCGAGAAATTTAAAGTTGTAGCGGAACTTGAAATTGAATATACCTGACATGATGTTGAACTGTGTTTTGCGAGTGTCCTCAGCCAACCCGGAGGGCCCAATAGCTTCTGACCACCCGGCCAAGATGTTCACTCCAGGCCCAATCACATCGGGTTTCAAGATCTGCTTCGTAATCATGTTAGGCCCACGAGAACTGAACGCTGCAACCACAGGGGAGGGTCTAACGTTCAAAATGGTCCCACTGAAACTCAGAACAGCCGTTGGATTAGGATCTGTCGTCACGTACTTCCTGATCTCATCCCCCACGATTCTCCCGACTGCAACAGCCGGTAGCAGGTGGCTATCCGCCACCAGCTCTTCCCCGTTCGCGGCAGTGTTCGCTAGTATCATGCCAATCCCTCCAGCGTCCTTCACGACTCTACCTTTTTCCACGCGCGCGTTCAGCCCACGGTCGCAGAGCACCACCTTTCCACGAACCACCGCCGGGTCGAGCGAACCGGGCATGCAAATTATACCGGACTGGTTCGACCCTTTGCTGTAAACCAAACCAACCGGTTCGTCCCCCATTCCTTTTCCGCTGTAGAGTGAAACCCCTGCAAACCGCTTCTTGTTCCCGAGAACCGCGGCGGCAGGGAAGTCCCTGTCCAGCGTCCCGGCACCCACGGTCATTATCCACGGCGCCACGTTGGCGAGTGAGGCCCTGCTAGGACCGCTGTTCCCGGCGGAGCAGGACACGAAGATCCCACGCTCCATCGCGGCGAAGGCTCCGATGGCGATGGTGTCACGGAAGTAAGGGCCGGAGCCGCCGCCGAGGGAGAGGGAGAGCACGTCGACGCCGTCCTGGATCGCCCGGTCCATCCCGGCGAGAATGTCGGAGGCGAAGCAACCGTCGGTCCAGCAAACCTTGTACGTGGCAACACGCGCCTGGGGAGCCATGCCCCTGGCGGTTCCCCTGGCATAGCCGAGGAGGCTGGCGTTCCCGACGTGGGATCCCGCGGCGGTGCTCGCTGTGTGGGTCCCGTGACCGTCGGTGTCACGCGGCGACACCGGCTCCCTCTCTTTCCCGAAACCGCCGTCGCTACCTGCGGCCATGTGGAACCCTCTGGAGAAGCTTCTCGCGCCGATGAGTTTCCTGTTACAGAGCGAGGATGAGAAATCGGTGGCGTTCTCACACTCGCCGCGCCACCGGGCGGGGACCTCAGGCATTCCGGCGTCGTTGAAGCTCGGGGATTCCGGCCACACTCCGGTGTCAAGCACCCCAATGATAACATCACGGGAAGCCTGATCAAGTTCGAGAGTTGTATGCCCTTCCCACAACCCCGTTTGGGTTTCCAGCCCCAGAAACTGAGGAGTCCGCGTGGTATGAAGATGGTAAAGAGTGTCCTCGTAGAGACCCAGAACGGCGTCAGATCCGAGCAGTGCCTGGGCCTGGTTTTGGTCGAGGGAAGCGGCGAAGCCGTTGTAGGCGGTGTCGTAGGAGTAGAGAAGTGGATCAACGGAATCGGAGGAGTCTGAATCGGTGGAGAGAGAAAGGGATCGGAGACTGGCGGTGTACCAGTCACGGCGGGTGGGGTAGATCTCGGGCTTGTGGTGGTGGTTCATGTGAACAATGTACGTCTTCTTGGGGAAAGCACATGACGCAGAGAGGCATTGTAAGAGGAGGAGAATGAAGCAGAGGGTTGAAACTGAAACGGAACCCATTTGGGTGTGGAGAAGAGAAGGAAAGGAAATGAGTGGAGTGAAGAGACGAGTGTGGGTTGTGTATTTAATGCTTAAATGATGAGAATCGAAGAATGGTAGGGTAGGGAGTGTCAGAAGAAAGAGAATGATAGAGAGAGAGACGCATGCCATGTCAGGTTTATTATGTGCTTTTGGTGTTGCTTAATGGTTTTTTACTTATAAAAATAAAATTATAGAAGGCAAAAAAACACATCCAAACAAAAGTGCATCAGTGGTATGCTGAACAAAGATTTAATTGCGGGTTTTTGAAAGGTTTTGTATGAACTATGATTTGTTAGAAAAGATAATATAATTTCGAAGTCTCGAAAAATTTATCTCATTGGGTAGAAATATTTAAAAAAAATGGTTATTTTTTTATTCGCTTCATTTTACGTTCCTGCCATCTTTTCGTTCCGTTTTTTTTTCTTTTCCATGTGGTCCTCGTCGTCGGTGCCGTTGCTCCACTTTTTTGACCTCATTAATTCACGGACAGTGCGACTCCACTGGAAAAATCCTTGCCTTTCGTCGCCTGCGTTGTAGTACTTTCATGATAACATTTCAAAAAAAAAAACTAAATATCAAGATTGGATCAATTTTTAATTCTATTCGCAATTATTTATTCAATCCAGTACAAAATTAGTGGAAGTGGAAAGAATAGTCGCTACGGAATTGTACTGTAACGTCAAAATTAGTTTTGTTTGTTTGTTAACAAAAAAACTTTTTTATTGGTCGTAGCCCTTGAGATTTTTAGTATGAATTTAGCTATTAAGTTAGCAGTTAAGTTGGTAAACGGTAAATGTTGCTCCAATTAAGGTATGAATCCTGCAGGCGAACTTGATTCCTAATTCTTTTAGAATTTTATATATTTTAGGGAAAATTATTTTTGGAAACTTATTTAAAAAGTCAAAATATTTGTTAACAGAAATAAGGGAGGTATATGAACCACTAAAAAATTCGTGTAACTTTGCACCATCACATTTCACCTGTTATCACATGTTAAAATCTTTTTTATATTTTTTTAAACTAATTAAGATAGTCTAAAAAAACAAAAAAGTTAAATGGCGATTTAGACAATTATTTGAATAATATTTGATATTATTAAATGGATCTAATTAGTTTAAAATAAGAGTTTAGTGTGTGCCTCATCCTTTCTCCGGGGCGGTGGTTTAGAAAACTACCGCATAACCATCATACTCGTCTCTTCATTTCAGCATGGAAATGGAAACAACAACTACAAAGCAGAGAGGACACTAGATCTGCTACTGGATCCTTCTCTGGACACAACACAAAGATCTGCTCTTGAAAGGTTCCACTCATATTCCGATGACCATGTTTCATAGAGAAGCAGAAACGACACTTGACTAAAGAAGATAAGAAAAGCAAAAACAACACTTGAATAAAGAGGATAAGAAGCCGTGAATTTTCAATTTCCTCTAGCTGTCGTAATTTTTTTATTGCATTCTAGATCTCCAATTACCTCTTGCCACCATAAATTTTCATTCATTACGACGAAGCACTACCTGCAACCTTCAAACTTTGTTGCCTTCACTGCACGCAACGATCTTCGTGGACCACTGCGAGCCCTCTCTACACTTTGTCTTCACCATTCTACCGTCATTTGAGATCAAAGTTTCCTTCTATAAGGGGTGTTAGAATGAATTGAGAGATGCGGGAGGTTCAGAGGTGGGGCTAGGAGAAGGGACTAGGACAAGGGGGCTGAGATGAGTGGATCCGGTGATGGAGCGTGTGAACAGTGGAGATGGCGGCAGCGAGGGAAAGGGGGCAGCGGAGGAGGGAGAAAAGCAAGGGGCTAAGAGAAAGGACTATATAAGAATTAATTATAGGATATTATTAATTAACTTAAGCTTAATTAACTTTAACTAAAATACTTCATTAAAATTAGATGACCTATTGTTGTAGGTAAAGAGAGGTGGTGCAAAGTTGAAGTACTTTTTAACCGGTGCATATTACCTGGAAACAAGTTTATAAAAAAATGTGCAAACAAAATGTGCTGATTTCATATTTTGATAAATCAATTTTTTATGTTTTTTTTTCATCTTTGAATCTCTACACAAAATTGAGTAGTTATTTTTTAGTTCAATAACTATATATTAACCATGTAAATAAGATTTATACATGTATAAGACTTTAAAATCTTAACACATCATAATTAAATTGAAATTTAAAATCAAGATAAACATATGTGAATGTGTGTCTTAGTAAAAATGTTTACACTAATAATATACACTATTTAAATTTATTAATTTTCAATTTAAGTAAAAAACTATAATATTCAAATATCTTAAATTGTTTATAAAGTTTAACAAATGGTTCTGGGTAGAAAACCTTATTAGACCGCCCTTGCTTATCTAGGTCCACCCCTTGCGAGCACGAGTCGTCTTGCTCCTATATGAAGTAATGTCAACTCGGTAAATTGAGATTGCTTATGCAAATGACCTAAATGAGGGGTTTGCTAGAATTGCATGAGAGAGATTTCCATAAAAGTTGTTGTGCTAGAATATAAGTACATCACCATGTTGGTTAAGGAGCTCAAATGATGAATCACATCCTCCGTCCAACAATGTCAAAGTGAGAAAAAACCATGCTATGAAGTATGAACCAACAATGGACCGTATCAGCGTGCATGATACACCTAAAGGGAAATGATACCAACACCTAAGAGGGACGAGCATCATAAAATATCTCATAAATAAGAAATGACATTGTTCGCTAAGTAGTTTTATTTATTTATTTTAAAACCATTCTACCAATATATTTTCTGATTTAAGCGTTAGCGTGTCTTCTGCATCCACGCGCTACTAGCTTTTGTGAGTTGAGAAAAGATGACTTACATTTAACCATCTCATTGCTTGGACTTGTACTGGGTATTATCTATGTAGTTGAGATATATGTTACTTAACTATGGAGCTATTTTCTAAATGTCATGATCTTGGCTATCTTTATTTCATCTAATATTATATTACATATGTCACCTTTTTGTAACGGTGCCAGAAATTGAGACTATGAAATCGATTTAGGAGAAATAATAATAATATGAGATAGTTGTCTTCATCAAAAGAGAACAAAAGAAGGCAAGCACTAAACAGCTGGATACGCGTAATGGTTGAGGATCCTTCCCCTTTTGCGGATGCAAGAAAATGTTGTAATGGAACGCTCGCCGATAAGTTTCTATTTTACTATTATTTTCTTACATTATGATAATTATATTCGAGGTAGAAATATCTACATCATAATGTGGTTAATTCTCTCAACGATTCTATCCATTCACATGACTCGAACTGATAAATTTACTTAAAAAAAAATTTAAACATGTATTATTTTAATGAAGCACTTTTCGGTTTACCACAGCCACCCCAAATCTTCACGTTGATATGAGCATGGGCACTGCGCACTACCCAGTGCCAGACAATGCTATTTTGTTTTTGCCAACAAGTGTCTCTAATCTCTATCCCCTTTTCCCTATTATTATGTTTTCTTTTCACACTTAAAAAAAATGTAAATATGCATATGAGTATTAAAATATTTTAGGTATCAGAAAGCATAATGGATAACCGAAATATTTTATGTTGGGAGTGAGTGAACAGAATCATTAGAATTTAGACATAGATGATGAAAGTTGGCTGCATTCTTTTTGCGAGTGGGCTTCTTTTAAGGTTCAAAAATCATGACAAAAGATTACACCTCTTGTTAGAGGTTACATTTACGAGAATGCAAATCATATGGGCTTTAGCAGGAAAAAACAATTGTTTTAGGAAAATATTTTAAGTTATATTTTAATTTCACGTGCTTAATGAAAGCAATTGTTTTGTTTTGCGAACAAAAAGAAATAACATCAAGAGTACCATCACTCCTCGAATATATATTAAGAATTGTACATATTAAAAGGGCGCTTGATTTTTTTTTTGGTTACAAGGGGGCGCTTGATTTGAATTAAAGAGTAAAATTATTTTTTTAAAAAAATTAAATAGTATAATTGAATTTCTCTGTTAGTATTTTAAAATGTGGTGTGAAAAAGAAAGATAGATTAGTATTTTAAAATCAGATTAGTCATTGAACTAATGAAGACAATGATTCGTGGTTGAATTAATAATAATTAAATATATGTTTTAAATATTCTATTTAAATAATTTATTAACATAAAATGTTAAGAAATATCAAATTAAATTTTAAAAAATCAAGTGGGTTTGCGTAGTGGTTCAGCACTTCGTCCCTTAAGCAGGTGGTTGGGGGTTCGAATCCCAACTCTTGTGAATGGAAAAAACTCATTGGCCAGCCCCCTACCGCTTCGTGCGCTGACCGTGGGGCGAAGGATTAGTCTCACGGCGACCGGCTGTGGGGATACCTTGGTCAAGAAAAAAAAAATTAAATTTTAAAGTGACACAAAATCATCATACTAATGTATATTTTTAAAGTATACAAAATATCTTTATATATTTGTTACTATACGGTTATATGTGGAATTTCAACTTCTTTTTTTACATTCAATATCATAATGTCCTTTTTATAATTTCATGATCTACTCTTAATCAAAAGTTGTACTCTTGGATTTTTTCCCTCGTGGATTGAGATCGATTATTATTTTATTTGTTTTGTATTTTGTTATTATTATAATATCCTAATTTTGTTGCAAGTTTGGTAACCAATAATTATGAATTTTGAAAACCCAGTTGATGTTCACGAAAGGTAAGAGAATGTAAACAATAATCAATAGAAAATAGTGGAGAAGCGGCACTTTAGATTTTAGGATAGAACCAGTCACCCGTGATCCTGAAGTTCTGTAAATATATTCATGTATATAATTTCTTATTTTAGTTTTGGACAATATTTTTATTAAGAGGAATATACTATTGAATAATTTCAGTATATAGCTTATACCCTATGTAGATAGATTATGTGCTGAAAATACAATAAAAGAGTGGCCCCTCAATCCCAACTTCTATTAGTAATGAGTTATTCTTTTTCCATTATTTATTTTAAAATAAATGGTAGTTAATGCTTTTAGAATATTGATTAAAAAAATTTAAAATATATTTTAAATTACCAACGTATTAACTACTGTAAATTTTTATAATTTATTTAATAACTTAATCAGTTTTTACTTTTTAAGCCCTTGTATAAGTACTTCTCTCTTATTTCTTTATGTTCAACTCCAACTCACTCATGTCTAATCCTTTTGTTTTGATCGGTCCAAAAGGCTAAAAGTCTCAATAGCATCTAAGTCAGATAAATGACTTGCGACTAAATAATAAGTGCTATAAGAGCGGACTATATGACTTAGTCAAGGAACAACTCACACAACGACCCAATAAATAACGAACAAGCAAGACAGCCTAGAACCTTGCCCTCAGAAGACCACACACAAGAGCTTCCACAAACCGACACTATTCTTCGGTGGGCAGATGCTAAGTATTGAAAATCGTGACTTTATGACTCACAATCATAGACAGAGGCATATATAGCTTATTGTAAACGTACCCTTTCATTGATTGCAAAGTTTTTCGAGACAGCCGAGCAAAATTCTAAGGAAACTCGGAGGTCAAAATCCAAACGGGGTAAACTAAGTACATGACGCTCAACCGAAAAGATTTAAGGGTACCAGAAACTCGTCTCGGTTTTGAAGATTCCAAATGATTGGTATCCTCTCCAACTAATATAACTTGATTGCACTACATTACATGCCAAGCTCTCCTGTTCCTGCCATCCCCAAAAGGTCTTGTAATTAAACAAGACCGTAGAGACAAACAATATGACTTAGTTAAGGAACATCTCGTCTCATTCCAACAATCAGACATGCGGATATTTTTGACATACTTTAATGACATATCGCAAGATTACCGCGAGGTAACCAAGATCTCGGGAGACTTTACTCAAGGCTTCATAAAGACCTCAAGCCACTAACACAATGGTCACCGGGCCTATAAATACATGTTTAGTTGTTCAATTACTTAGACATTACTCACTATGCAAACTTTAAGTTTTTCCTGGACTCTAGATTTTCTCTTTGTCCCCTCACTGACTTGAGTGTCATTTGCAGGTACACCCCAACGCAGCTCTGTTGTACTAAAAAAGTATTCCGAGACCAAGTACCACCACCGAAGATAAAGAGATTCCTACAATCTCAATTCAGGAACAATATATATGATTCATCGACCATGTTAATTGATGAATTATGATAATCCATACCAAATTCATATATAATATAGTAGTTGTGGATTAGCCATTTGTACTAATTGCTTACTCTGTTCTATTTTATAAGAATCGAAAGGGGAAAGAGAGTGGAGGTTGTTCTTTTTCATAAGAATCACATAAGACTGCGTCATATTAATTATTTTTTTTACATTTTTACTTTTATTCAATTCTGAAAATATTGAATTACATTAATGATGGAAAGAGATTAAAAAGAAGTATGTTAAGGACAATTTTAGAAATTCAATAACATTTAAAAATAAATTTAATGCAAAAAATTATATTAACTAAATTTCTTAAGGGTGTGCAAAATTAGTTTGTTTCTTATACGAAAAACGGAGGGAGTAGTAATTAATTTATGGTTAACGAAATATCTTGATGATTATTACTCTATGTAAACAACATGGTTATTAATGTTGTAGCTTTAATTGGAATTGTGTAGTGTGGTCATAATTTCATAAAGGGATGGGTGGTGGGTCACCTAAGTAGGGATAAGCGGAGATTGTGGCGCCATTCATTCGAGCCAATTACTCACTCACTCACTCACTCTGATTGTTCTGCCACACACACACACTGCTTTCCACTTTTATTTCTTCCTTTCATATTCGCCATACCTTACTACTTATCATTGCTGCTCAATGCTCATGCTCATGCATACTTTCCACTTATACAGATACAGAAAATAATAACATAAATAAAAGAACAATTTTTTCTAGCTTAGGTCAAGAAAAAGTAATAAAATACTACTTTCTAAGCAGAAGAAAATATTAAATTTAATTTATTCCCATGCATTGTTCTTTGAATAATAACATATTTTCACATTCTATTTTTAATTTGTTATTTATTAGTTGGCCAAATACTGAATTAATTGGTATTAATAAAAACTGAATCCAAAGTAATTCAGTAAGATAATATGCAATTTTTAATAATAAATGGGTTGTCTAATTAAATTACTCTAGACAAAGTTTAAGTTAAATTATTATAATTCTAGATGGAGTATATGAGTCATGATATTTAAGATGAATAAATATATATGAAATTTTTAACTCACTTATTTTAAATATTATTGGTCCACTTAGGATTATAGTGATTAAACTCGAGCTTTTTCTATGATCATTTAGATAATTCTATAATAAAAAGAACAAACCTTATGTGCACTAACTTATGTATTGTTCTTCTTGTTAGCCAATTATAGTGTAAACATGTGGATTATTATTTCCACATCATTAATATTCAATTCTAACAATCTTACCGCGTTAGTGTGTCACTCTTCTATTGTCGTCAAAAAGAGGGATCATGGGGAGCGAGGGCCCCACCATCAACAACCAGGGGATACATGGTGTCAGTGGACACTCGTCGCGCGAGGAAGGAGATGAAAAGGTTGGACTACAGGAACAGGAGGTGGAGCTCGTGGAATTGGAAACGGTTGCCTACATCAATGAACTCAGTGCAAAAACTACGACGAAATGAGCGGAACTAAGATTATGTTAGGATTGATGAGATGTGGTTTAAGTGTTTCCTTGTTTCAATTTGGATGGTATGGAATGGAACCTAAATTTCAATTTTTTTAAATTATAAATTTACAACTCTACCCTTTTGTACCTCCATTCATATGAAGTCGAGAATGCGTGAGCCAAAGATGATTAAACACTTGTACCTCAAACTTTGCGAAAGGGAGGTAAACAAAACACCTAGTAGGGCGAACATGTAGTTGTAAACATACAAAAAATGACGTTGGCCAAACCACAGATCACCTACCCGATCATATGGACCTAGAATCCCTACTGCAAATTCATCATGTCATGTGCCTCAACTGACAAACATAAATAAGATTAAAGCAATTATCGCGGATCTTGACATTCCAAGCATCTTAATGCCTTAGATACTCAGATTTGAGAAAACTGCAATACTTTAGCCTAATATTGACGATGTCCTATACGCATTTTGAGAATAATCATTCCCAATTAAGGTAATATATGTAATTATCAGATAATATATGTTACACCGTGATATCATATCACATACGATTTTTCTCAACTCTAATTAGTTACAGCACTATGCGTGTATACATGTTAAAGGGACACACCTCAAATTCACACTATTTGCTCAACCTTAAACCTTATTTCTTTTCTACCTTACCGACTTGAGTGTCATAATGATTTGCAGGTACTCATCTTAGGTACCCACCTCGCTGGAACGAGAAGAAGGAGGTCTTTAGGCGAGAAGCATCACATAATTGTATGTCCTGCAACTTTTCCTAAGCCCCGTACTAAAGTTCAGCATTCCCTTACCCAAAGAAACTTCAATACACAACAGATAAATTTGTCAACCAATTTGGAAATTCTAAATCTATTAATCATCATTTTAATATGAATTAGTAAAAATATTGGTGGAATTTTTTTATCATTAATTATTGATTTATTATTAAGGAGATAAAGAAATTGTATTTATATTACTTTAAACCAGACAAAAACGTGTACCTAAAATGATATGTACCAATAGAAAATATACATTGTGTGATTGAGTTATTATTTATTATATCATTATTTGTTTTTGTTAAGTAATCATTCACATACTACTCAATTCGGCGCAATGGCTCTGGTATCACGAAAAGGTAGGTAAATGTGAGTCGATTTGAACGGCGTAAGAGATGTTAGCTTTGGCAGTTACGCGGTGGATTTAAGCGAATCCATGGTGACAAATGCGGTGGTTTAAACTTAATCTAGGTACCACACCCAATAAAAATTCTTGGTACCACAGAACTTACCCATTTTTAAATGCTCATTAAGAGCACTAATGGAACCTTTTAATTGTTGTTGTCCCGCTGTCATTAGAAATCACAAGCTCAATTTTTGGAGCACATGATCTCAGAAATTTATAAGATGACTGAATGATGTTTTAGTTAAATTTATTAAAGAGCCTTCTAAGCATTAAGTTAGTGGACAACTGGAAAGAATATAAGCACCATAACAGCTTTAAATTATCCTTTGAAAAAAAGCGTCTCACATTCTTACATGTGTGCTCTTGTTTGCTTGTAAGTAATATCATAAGATTTATCAGTATGATTGTACTCGTATATGATTTGGCCATGTGTTTTGGAGAGAATGGTGTCACGTGTAGTGTGTAGTGTAGCTCAATCACTTGAAAACAATGTATAAATAAAAACCTATTGAAGCTGTGATGGCACTAATTCTGCATGTTTGTGCAGCAGAGTTCAGATAGTCAAAGATGCAGAATCTTCAACAGCCTATCTGAATTCAATGTTAAGCAAACAGGGTCTGTCCTCATTGTTGAAAATTGGAAACCAGCACTGAAGAGATTAAATGGAGTGAAGTTTAATATTCCGTCGCTTTTGGCATCAAATTAGCCGTATTGAATGGGAGAAATTAAAAAAACTATATAGTACCTTCTCAACATGGGAATTAATACTCCATTCCTTGCTAGAACCAGAAAAGCTACCTTAGTTTAATCAATTTAGTTAAAATAGTTATAAGAAATATAATTAAAGTAGTTAAATATATCAAATTTGTTCTTAATTAATATTGAATTTTTAAAATTGTTTTAACCTATTTTTCTTAATTTTTATGCATATTAATGCTTAGCAGAGTAGAAAGAGAAAAAAGTTCAATTACATAAAAGTACTCTTATCAAAAAGTAATTAGGCCCCGTTTGGAAGAGCTTATTTGAGTTTATATTATAGCATAAGCGAATATGCAAGCGTTTGGGAGAGCTTATATAAATAGCTTATGACCTACCTATAAGCTGTTTTGAGCTTATTTTTATAAGCTATTCAGAGTAGCTTATGAAAAAGAGCTTATGCTTATATATAGCTTATTTTCAATTCATTATAATAAATTTCTTAAAAGAGCTTATTAATAAGCGCTTAATTAAGCTGTTTTCCCAAACGGGACCTTAATGCACCTCAAACTTCAAGTTAATATTTATAAGAAAAACAATATGCACCTCTAATTTGGTTTAAAATATAATATACTAGAACGGATGAAGTACTTATACTACTTCTTCATAAATTTTAGCCTTTAAAGAAAACTAAACATGTAATTGCTAATGCATCTGGTGCATCTAGGGTGTCTTGAAATAGCGATGAATATTTGAATGTACACCATATAGGCATATATGACTATAAATTTAATAAGTAAATTTGGGAGTGAAAAAATTTGGTAGTAGATAGTAAAACGTGTTGGAATGAATTCAATCACCACCCATTTCATTTCTTCTTCATTTAACAAAATAATTCGAAAGGCCATAATAACATTCTCTACCATTATATTTTGTGGATGTTTGAAAAAGAAAGGCTGGATCCACGTTTGCAGAAACAAGAAATAGTTACTTTTAGATTGTTAGATCCACATTTGGCCTCTTCAAACGTGAATCCAAACACACTGTTCATTTCAATTCACTTTTCACACGGAAACTGAGTTTTTTTTTTTCTTTATGAATTAAAGTTTGAGTGGGGATGGCTCGAGCCACCACTACAGGTTAGGGCATGCCTTCAGAACTTTCAATTGCTTATAAAAGTACTTACAAATCCTCACCAGCACCGCTCTCACATCGGCAGCGGGATTCAAACATCTAATTTTTTAGGAGAAGTGCTCAGTCCTTACACCAACATCTGTTTGGTGTCTGAGTTTCTTCTTTAAATTGTTTCTCTTTTCTGATTATGGTCAACGGCTAAAAAATATTTAGGCAGTTTAAAAAATACTTTCTACCTTTATTCTTGCTTTTATTTTTTATTACAAAAATATTATTTTATTATTATTTATTATTACTATTTCTTATGTAAAAAAAGGCATCTATAAGCATTAGTAAAAGTAAATGTCATGATAGGGACATATATTTGTATCTGCAAGACATGCCTTCGTGGATCCAATATTTGTATCTGCAAGACATGCCTTCGTGGATCCAGAGGTTTGCTTGTAGTCTGGTATTAAGTTCGGATTTTGTCTTTGGGGTGTTTGGAAATGGTGGAATAATATGGTTTTGAATGAGAACCCGTGGTCGATTACATAGGTTTGGCGGCGTCTCTATCATGATCATGGTAAAGCTAGAGCTTTCCTAAATCCTCATGAGTTGGATGGTGAGAGGTTAAGTTTTGTTTGGCAGAGATCTCCTGTGGGTTTTGTTAAACTAAATGTTGATAGGGGATTGGCTAACAAAACTTGGTGCTCGAAAAACATTTACGGGTGTTTGGGTGTTTGATGTTCCAAACGTTGAGCTTGAGACCCTCTTGTTGAGGGACTCGTTTTCTGTTTCTTAGTTTTCTTTTTTTTTCCGATACATAAAAATTGTAACTATCTTATAAGCCTATTTCTTTTGAAGAAGGTGCCACTTTATAAGCTTTTTATCTTCATTATAGTTCTTCGATCAATTTTATTTACTTTTGATTGGGTATGGATCCTCTCCATTGGAAATAATCAAATGGAGCAACTTGACATTCTTATTTTTTATTTTTTCAGTGGAAACGGTCCATATCCCTTTGATATTATATTTTTGGTCAAACTCTAGCTTTGATTTGCATTCACTTTGTTTTCCTTTTTCTCGGTAATGGGTAATCTGATAGTAGCTGGGCTTACTACAATAAACGGAGGCCCAATGATCGATTATGGAAAAAAGGCAATTGGATGACAAAAAAAATACGAAAAACAAAATAGAAAGCAAAGTTGGACCTGCCTTGTTTTCAGATAGTTTGTATGATAGTGCGCCTCCCTCCAAAACCCTATTACGGAGAACAGTCTAGCTGTGAGTTTACTCACTTTATGAGGTAAAATAAATTATTTCACTATTAACTAAGTTGTTTTTATTGACTTTTTAAATTAAATAATCATTATTAATAATGTAATGACTTACTTTACCTTCTAAAATAACTTCACTCACTTTAGATGAACCAAATCTAACGGAAGAAAAAAAAATAGGAGTGTTTCCTGGCATATTATGTATATCACTCACCTGATACTAAATATTGATTGCTCCAATTTTTAAACCTTAATTTATCCTTTGATTTAAAAAGAAACTAGATAAGGTGCGAGTTTAATGAAGACCTGATCTTGAAATGACGAGTTTGGACTGGCACCAGTGAGAAATCAAATCTGAATTTTCAACCACATTAAAGAATTATAAATATTATACATAATGTAAAAACTGTAATTTTGAACAAAATTTATGTTGCACCCTTGAGGAATAATGGTGCTCTTTCCCCCCTCAAGCCGAAAAATGTAAAAGGTAACACACCAAAAGATGGACATAAGAGGATTCTTACTATAAATTAATTTATTATATCATAGAACTTCAATTAGTGAATGAATATCTTTTTCAACAAAGTAAATTTTTCTAAGAAATACCACAAAGTGGAAACTCTAAAAAAATTAGTTTTTTTAAGGCTTTCATAAAGTCAAATAGGAGCTACAGAAGCAACATTCGAGAGCAACAAACTTCAATACCCGAAGGACCCTTTTCAACCCAAACATGTTTGCGAAAGGAGGGAGCCTTTCTGACAAGATAATTAGCCACACAATTACCAGTTCTTCTAACAAAACAAAAATCAAAACCACACAAACCCGACACCAAAACCCTATAGTCAGAAAGTAAAGAACCCACGAAAGAGGAGTTGGGACTGAACCTCTGTCACTTCTCTACCAAGACGAGACAATCAGACTAAATACAGACGCGTTGGAACCCCAACTCAAAAGCAAGTCGGACAGCCCAATGGAAAGCCACTGCCTCCGCCTACTCCGGAGAAGACATCGCCACTGGGAAAGCCATCGCCGTAGCCATGAGCTCCCCCATAAAGTCCCGAGCCACACAACCAAGACCAGTTATTCTCGATGAGGGGAAAGCAGCATCGAAATTCAGCTTTATCACACCACGAGCAGGTTTGGACCACACAAAAAGAAGGACACGAGGTGGTCGGAGCAAGGCTACCGGATCCTCAACCCCAAGCAGCAAAGAGGCTGCCCGCGAAAGCAAATCTGTCCAACTACTATACCTGCCCTCAAAGAGGATCAGGTCTCGGCGTTCCCAA
This sequence comes from Acmispon strigosus, assembly GCA_030819835.1. Classification (NCBI taxonomy): domain Eukaryota; kingdom Viridiplantae; phylum Streptophyta; class Magnoliopsida; order Fabales; family Fabaceae; genus Acmispon; species Acmispon strigosus. The sequence goes on from JAUAMA010000001.1 coordinate 89,824,037, forward strand.
ATACAATACAGTTCGTAATAAAAAGGCCAATACCCCGCTTATCTCCCCCATGGGCTACCCGGAGAAAGACCTCTTGGATACTTTCAGAGTTAGACACCCGGATACCTAAAGGAGATGCAAACCATGCACACCGAACATCACCACACAAAAGGAGAGCATGCGAGGCTGTTTCGTCAGCCTCCCCACAACCCTTACATCACACATCAACGTCCAACCCATGCCTCGTGAGCTAGGAGGAATCCGGGAGAATATCTTGAACAACATGCCATGCAACCTCCCAACAATGAGGGGCTGCCGCCGCTGACCAGAGGCATTGCCACTTCTCAGCAGAAAATCCCCTCCCCCTCGAGGAGGATGGCTCATTGGCCAGAACTTGAGACCGAACAAAATCATAAACAGAACGAGTGGAATAAATGCTATCAGTCGAGAAGGGCCAAACAAGATGGTCTCGACGAGGAAACAAAGGTAACGAAACAGCCGTAACGTGGCTCGCGGACTGCAGATGGAGAATAAACTCCAACAAAGCTTGATTCCACACCCCTTCAGTTATTAGTAACTGAGAAACTTTTGAGATACCCAAATCGGAAACAAGATCCTCATGAAAGATAAGAGGAGAACCCGAAGGAATCCACTTATCCTCCCAAGGATTAATGGACTTACCATCGCCCACCATCCACAATCCCATCATCCAAGATCTATTTGGAGCACAAGATACTCGACCATGCATAACTAGGACGGTACCCCTTTTTGGCAGTCCGAAGATCTCCATGAGGGAAGTAAACCCCCTTAAAAACTTGAGAAAGCAAGGTCTCTGGACAATAATGGATCCGCCACCAATTCTTACCAACTAAGGCCAGATTGAACGGCTTAAAGTCCTGAAAGTTGAGTCTGCCATCAGACTTAGACCGGCAAAGCCTATCCCATTTGAGCCAATGTAGCGGCCGCTGGGACACATCACCGCCCCATAAAAACTGGCTAATCAAGTTCTCAACCTGATCACACAAGCCATCCGGCAAGAGAAAACAAGACATAACGTAAGATGGAATAGCCTGCACCACCGACTTGATAAGGACTTTGCGGCTCGCCCTAGACAAAGAGCGTTCTTTCCAGCCCTTAACCTTCTTCAGGACACAATCCTTGACAAAACAAAAAATCTGCGACTTTGACTTACCAATGATGGTAGGAAGCCCAAGGTATTTATCATAGCTCTCGACCGCCTTTGCACCCATTAGCTGTTGAAGCTCATTAAACAATTATCCAAAACATTTCGGCTCACAGAAAGCACCGATTTATCAAGGATTATCATACGTCGAGAAGCCCGCTCATAGATCCCCATAATGTTTTTTATACACTCTGCGTCCTGAACCGTGGCCCGGCCGAAGACTACACTATCATCTGCAAACAGAAGGTGAGAGATAACAATTATGTTTTTTTTTTGTCGAACCCAGCTATGTGCTAGCTTGCAAACCTTTCCTTTTTTTTTTTTGTTGTTGAAAAAATACACTCATATTTAGGTGTCTTTTTTTAGCTCAGTTCACCCAAGTCATTTTTATTTATATTTGAATTTTTTTTCATTTTTTAAACAAAATATTTATTTTAATATAAATATCATTCAAACCCAAAATGAATTCCAAGATCTTAAATCATTGCCCATCGCCAAAAACTGAAACAAGCCAACCATTTCCAAATCACCACACTCACCTTGGAAGATCACCACCATCCACCATGGAATTTGTTTAAATGAATTCGAAGATCTTAGATCTTAATTGTTTTTGAGTTTAAGATACTTATTAAATGGTGAAATATATTAGTGCGCTGTAATTTGTGATTTACTATTAATTTTCACAATTTAATAATTATCTTATTAGTATATACAATTATTTTGGAGTGATCTAGAATATAGACACGACTACGAAACTTAGGTGAATAGAGATCGTTGTATAGTTGGGAGGATGGTAAAAAATTAAAAGTTTAAATTTTTTTTCCAACAATAAAACTTGAGTTTTTCTTCATTCAACGTAGTCCATTACCGACGGTTGACCGTCGATAATTGACTAACAGAAATAATCGTTGCTAATTACCGATGACTTTTAAAAATCGTCAATAAAAATTAACGAAGGGTTGAATATCCACGGTTTTTTTGGGTGTCGGTCGATCATTAGTATCAAAGCATGGTTTTCCATGGTTAAGTCGTATGTAATACACATATTTCTTGTCCATCTTTCTTTTCCTATCTCTTGTCTTTTTCTGCTTTTAAAGATCTCTCACACACTTTATCTTCTTTTTTCCTACTCAATCTGTTGCATAATGCAGTGTAAAAGGCCTCCTCTCCCATCACAAGGCCGTTTGAAATAGCTAAGCCCTTTCTTTGAATCAACTCCACCGGCTAGTGTTGTGGCCACTGCTTGACCCAAAGCCTCAGAGTGGGTCTCCTTCTTATCAGCTATTTCCGTAAATGAAACACATCCAACGTTACACCCATCGAGTAATTCTTTTGTACAAAAACCTGAAAAATCTCCTCATCAACTTTCACTTTCATACTAGTTGATCTTGGATAATCGTGTTGGGAACACAAATTAGCATTCTTACTTCATTCTGCCTTAACTTCATAAGTGTTTTCTTGTCCAAATAAACAAGTATCTGCATTTAAAATGCATAATTATTGTAATGATTTTAATGTGGTTTTGCACCTTATAGTTGCAATGTTTTTTCAGAACTCATGTGTTTTATAGTGTATTTGCAATAGACAGGTACAAAGAGAAAACGTAATAAAAACAAGCAACAAGAATAGAGTTGAGTGCTGACGAGGAAACACTGCCGTGGAGTCCGAGGGCATGAGCGTGCTCTATTAACATTCGAGATTTTGGTGAAATCTAGTAAATTGTGACTTATGGTTAATTTTCATGAAAAAAATAATTTGTAAACATACAAATTGTGATAGAGACTCCGACACCTGCCGTCTGTGACGGTAAAAAATTGTCACAAATTGCAGAGTACTAATGTAAAATGCAATCAAACACTTTAATTTTGTACAAGTTTTTTTCAATGTTTACATCCAAGTACAAATTGTTTATTCAATAAATGTTTAATTAAGTTATTTATTCAAAAGATTAAATGTTGGCTTTATCAAACTATAAAAAATTTCTTGGTAACTTTAATTGCACCAATTCAGGTAAAGAGAATAAGTGCATATTTAGAAAAAGGGGAGCTGAATCCATGTTTGGCCTGGATCCACATTTGCAGAAGTAAAAAATAGTTGTTTTTAGATTGTTGAATCCATGTTTAATCTCTCTAATCCAAACAAATGACAAATCATTGGCAATTGAGAAAGAGCATGCATAGGCACAAGTTGATTTGGCTTCCAGAACCACAGCAGAAAAGTATGTAATATTAAGGTTGGATTTGAGCCACCATATATTTTCATTTTAAAACAATTGCATCGAGGTTAGGAACGAAACAATACCTAACTGGATGTAAAGTCGTGTACTACACGGACAAAAATCATAATAAGTAGTTAATTGAGATTTTTTCCATTTACAAGAGTTGGGATTCGAACCCCAACCACTTGCTTAAGGGACGAAATGCTGAACCACTATGCCAACCCACTTGATTAAGAAGTTAATTGAGATTAAGATTTCATTTGTCACATTTGCTTTTCAAATATTCTAGATGTTTTACGTCTCTAGCTAAATTAAAAAGTGAAACTAATGGAGATAATCATTGTTATTACTTCCATAAATCTACTAAATATTTACGAATGAGAATTTTTAAGACCAACAAAACAAAACTTTATCTCGTCCAACAATACAAAAGCAAAACCAACATAATTAAAGATGTAAAGACTGCCCAAATGTATAGCAACCATCTTGGAAACTCTTCATGATAGCTTCATTAAGTCTGCGTTTGCGTTTGGATATTTATTAAACTCAATTGTGGATTTAAGTTGAAATTAATGTATTAAAATATAATTTTTTCAATATACGTTAAACTTATCGTGGCAAATTTTAACTTTTTTATTAATATTTTAAAATATGTAAAATCACGTTTGCGTTAACTCTAAATAAAAAACATGACATTTTCTGTGGTGCCCCGATTTTTTTTATGGGTACTGTACAGGAATGTGTTGGGCCAATAATTACATATTTGCACATAATTTGATATTATTTTATACTACGTAATAGTTAGATTTTTTTTTAAATTATGAGTATGCCCCATGACTTTAATTACTTTTTACTTTAGCCCTAGTGTGAGGTAAAAAACATAATCTCTCCTCTCCCACCATAAAGCCTAGCCTCCCTCTCTTTCTCTTTCACCCAACCAGCCGCCACACCTTCTTCTCTCTTCCCCTTCCCATTCTGAAACCCTAATGCAGCAGCCTCCACTCTCCCTTCTAAAAGGCTGACCCTCCTCCTCACTCTATTGCGCAAACACCACCCCTCTTCTGCTCCTTCTCTCTTCGTCTTCCTCTCCACAGAGCCTCTCCTCCCTTCACTGCACAACCGCCACCCCATCAAGCCTCCACTCTTCCTTTCCACTCAAACCCTAGCAACAGTACCCTCACCATCTAGCGCCAGGGCCATCACCATCACCATCATCTCCTCCTTCTCCTTCTCCGCTCGAGTGAGAGCTTTTTGTTCGCCGATGTGCGCCTCCATCCATGGGACCGCCATTGTATTTAGGGTTTGAAAGCGGTTCGATTGAGGGAAATGTGGGTGGTCTGATGTGGTTAGTGGCTTTAATGGGTGTGATGTCTCCTCCATGCTCAAACGTTGTTGCATCTCCTTTTCATCTTACTTTGTGTCTGTTTCTCACTAATTCAGCTTTTGGGGAGTGGGTTTCTGGGTTTGAATTGCTGAAGGGCTTGTGGGTTTCTGACTTGGGGGTGAGCAATTTTGAGTTTGAATGGTTTCTGATTGTGGGGGTTTTTGGTTTTGAAGGATTTCTGGATTCTAAGCTCCATGTTCAACAACAGCAAAAGAACATGAAGACGGCTTTTGGGTAGAGAAATATTTTTGTTTGCTTCTTAAACTTCATGCAATCATTTTAAAGAGCAGAAATTGTTAATTAGTTGCATGGGTTATTAACATCTTTGAACCTTGGAGAGCTATGGTGTCGTTGGAGAAATGTCTAAGTCCAAAGTTTTTCCCCAATTGATCTTGTCGACAACATAGTTATGCCCAACAAAACAATATACTCACAGTTATGGAGTTCTAAACCCTTTTTTGATGTTTTAGTTGATAGAGATTTTACCCAGAAACATCTTTTGGGGAGGAAGTGGAGTGGGTTTGAGTTTTCAAACAAAGGAGAATTTTGGTTACGGAGATGGTGGTTCAAAAGAAATAGATTTCGGCATAAGAGAGAAGATGGACGAACTTGAGAGAGAACACAGATTAGGAAAAAAAAATGGTGTAAATAATTCTTAACTGAGGTAAATTAGATATTAGTGGTGGTTATAAAAGGTAAAATGTGTTATTATTAATGTACATGTCACTGCTGGACATACACTCCTTTATAAACATGAGTACCACGACAAACATAAAAAAAGACATACATGCTTTAAAGCTAACGGTACTACTGTGTTTTTGACAAGGATGATTATGAAATGGGCAATGATTCGTGTACATTTAAATAATACAGACACCTCTAGACACCTTTTTTTTCTCTCTATCTCTTTCTTCCAATTAAATCACATCATATATCACATTTATCACTTATCTCTCTTTTTTTTATATCGCTCTCCAAAGAAAGAGACATGAAAGAGAGAAGTTGTAAAGAGGGAACTCTACCACCTTTACCCAACACATTTGTAAGAAAGAGAGAAAGAATAATGCGGGCCCCACCAAATTTTTCACCTCTCTCCAAACCGGTGAGAAATAGGCAAATAGCATTGGATGGTGTTCAATTTTTTTGTCTACTCTTTTATCCGATCTGTAAATTTTTGGAGAATAATGTCTTTTGATAAAAATAAATATTTTATTTTTATATTTTCTATTATCCACCTCATTCTTCTCTTCTTTCTCTTTTCTTTTTTTAGCGTACCAAACAACCTATAAAATCTATTATATTTCCTACCTCTTTCTATTTACTCATCATTTCTCTTTTCTTATTCTATCTTTTTAATTTCTCTCCTAACAAACATATCATAAGATTTTTCATTACAATTCATCCAAACTCTACAAATACAAGTTATTCATTTGCTTATAATACTCTTATATCTATATACAATTATACATATATAGCTCTGATTCTAAATTAACTTGAACTTCCGGAGTGTTTTATATATATACTTCCCGCCGCAAACCTAAGACCACTGCAAGGAAATGATTGAACTTAATTTGTGGAATAACGCTTAACCAAATGACGAGTGCAACTCTTTCACTCTTAAACGTGTGCAACGTGTAAACGAGTTGACGCAGAGCTGCAATCTATCCGAAGATCATATAATTGTTTAAGAAATCACGTGTTTATTATTTTTATTGGTTTATATATGGCTTATTTTTAATGAGTGTATATATTTTGTATATGGAACTCTAACTGGAGAAATTTCAAAGTTCCCTGTTCCAATATGATTTATCTCCTTTGGTCAATATGTATATATTAAAGTACGATTTGGAGGGTTGTTTACTTGTTTATCTCATGAGTTTCCAAATTCAAATCTAAGGAGGGAAGCTTAAGGACCTGAGCCAATGAGAGAATAAATCATGCATGTTCATGTTCACTCATTATTATATTCTTGTTCTTGGAGGTAAACGAAGCATTTGCCACACACTTGGCCACACTCTCAAAATTTGGAAAGAACAGTATATATAAATAGATAGACAAATACATAGACAAGGGTTTATAATAGAGTTATGATTTATAAACTACTATTAGTGATAGAGATCTAGAGAAAGAAATGAAGAGAAGAGAAAAGTAATAAATGTGATATATAATGTAATGTGATAAAAAGTGAGAGAATTTGAGAAAAATAAGGTGTTTGTAAGTATTTATAACGTTTATATATTTATGAATTTTTATCGTTGATCACTATGGTCTAGAAGAACTAAAGCCCCGATGTGACCTTACGTCTAATCAGTTAGGCTTTATATAGCTATCAAGTATATAATAAATGTAATGTGCGTGTTTAGATTTATCAGCCATACATGTTTTTGAAGACTTTTTTTCTCATCTTACTAGAATGCCAAAATAATTGCATTTGTCTTTCCTATTTAATTATTCTGTCTTGTATTACGCGATTCGTGTGCTGACGAAGAACGGAGAATGACGCGGCGTGAGAAATTTCCAAGGTTTATTTATTTATTTTTATAAGTTATATGTATTAAAGTGAGGCATAAGGGGTGTTCAAACTTAATACAAAAAATATTAAGGGAAGGAAAAAACAAAAAATAAAAACAAATAAATAGGTTGAAAACAGAATGAGCTATATCATCATTTAATACTACTCCGGCGTCGTCTGCTTTATCGTCGTCTAACACTGTTCCGATGTCAACTGGTCAATTATCATTAGCATCGTCTGCTTTAGTGCGATGTCTGGTCCAACATCGTCTACATTGGCTGCACATCCATCGTCTACATCATCTGCTCAAGCATCGTCTGCTCAGGCATCGTTTGCTCAAGCAACGTCTGTTCAAGCATCGTTTGCATTGGCGGATCAAGCATCGTCTGCTCCGGGCTTTGTCTACATTGTCTTGTCAGTCATCGTCTGCATAGACTGCTCATCCATCGTCTGTAAATTAAACTTCTACCCTTGCTGTATCGTCTGGTCTTCATCATCTGCAGTGTTTAGAGTGTTTCCTTCGTATCGTTTGTTACTACTACATCGTTAGCTCACCCTTCGACCTTCCATTTTATAAGCCGCCAAGACAGTGCTTTGGATTGACAAACCATTCATAAATGGTGAATCGAAAACTTTTAACTTTTAACTTTTGCATGTAGCTAGTTCCAGACTCGTAACCAGGGGCGGATGGACTTGGGAGAGTGGGGGGGCAGCCGCCCCCACTTGACTTTCAAGATTTCTACTTACTATACCATTATTTTAATACAATATATTTGATTGCTCCCACCAGCAAAAATAAATGCCCCATAGATATCAATATTACTTCTAGTGCCACTAAAAGCTAAAATTTGTCTAGTTTGATATGACTTCTTTGTGTAGCTTGCTTGAGTCCAATATATTCATTTGTTGCATTTGACAAGAAAAAGTTGAGTCTTTTGGCTCAATTCTATCCTTCAGATTTTCTCCGGTTGAATATTTGGCATTAGATAATCAGCTTCAAAATTATTTCATAGATATATGTTCTGATAGTGCATTTTCAGGATTGATGGGCATTAGTGATCTTGCTACAAAGTTTGTAGAGACCAAGAAGCATTTTGTATATCCATTAGTATATTTGTTTTTGGGGTTGGCTTTGATACAACCGGTTGCAACTGCAACCTTTGAAAGAGCTTTCTTTGCTATACATATTGTAAAAAATCGGATGTGAAATCGTATGAGAGATGAATTGTTGAATGATTGCTTAGTTACTTATATAGAGAGAGAAATATTTAATAGTGTTGAAAATAAAAAAAATTGTACAATGTTTCCAAAATATGAAACCTCCTAGAGAACAAATATAATGTTTATTCAAATGTTTAATAGTAATATATTATATTTTCAATACTACAAATTTGTATGTGTTTCCTGCCCTCACGATATAAAATTTCTAAATCCGTCCCTGCTCGTAACTGTGCCATTTCAAAAAAATTGCCCACATCAACATGCCCACCGTCAAACAGAATTGAATTTCTTTGTTTCTAAATTGACCACACAATGAAGATCCACACAGTCACAGCCCCTCTGTTCTGATTGTTTTTCTTGAAATCAAAATTAGTCTGGAGAAAGTGTAAAGTGTGAATGTAACAAAGCTTGTAAGTAAATTCAATATGTTACAATTTATTTTCTAGAAACAGGGGATTAAATGTTTGGGAAAATTCCATAGAAATGCTGAGAAAATAAGTTGGACGTAGGTTGATTGATTTTGTCGTCCTAATTTCTTGAACCATGTATTGTATTTGATTTGATTTGACGAGTACTTTGTGTCACAAGAATAATCACAAGCCCCTAAACTCAATAACGAAAAACTATGTTTTAGATTCCAACAACTGTAGCACCGGTTTGTGACGGACTGCCGACGACCACATTTTTGTCGGTAATTTACAAAGAGTTTTATTTGCTTGAAAATATCGAAAATAATCCCCTCACTTATCGTCAGTCTTATCTATCGATAATTAGAGAAATGGCCGACGGTTCAAGCTGTCGATTATTTTTTCCTTGAACAAGAATAACTTTTTTATTGCGAATGAAAGTTCTACCTTGGTTGAATGAACTTTAATTTTTAACATATTTTACTCTTTGTGACAATATTGCAATCTCCCTTCATTTAAATTTCACTGTTATATGTATATTCCCGAACCACCACAAAACAATTGTCGTCCATCAATAAGATATTAGCTGAGTGATTAAAATTACTTAAAAACTAACAAATTGGATTTTGAAAGAGTTTCTAACTGAACATTTGTATCAACATCGAGTCCTTTACTCGTTGTTTGAGTGTCTCCGGACCGGTGGGTATTGTGCGGGAGTGGCATCTCCAACATCATGTTGCTATGTGATTTGGGATGAATCACGAATTTAACACTATGACATCCGATATGTTGATTCATCCCAAAATGCATGCATACCAACACGTGAGCAAAACCTAAGGTGTCGGGTAATAGTCCGATTCCGATCATTGGCTCTTCGCTAGCCAAGGAAGACAACCCTAGAAAGTCCATTCTCCCAGCCCAAAGAAAATGATGAGAATAGCTCCCAATGAGCCCGTTACTAAAAAGACTAATTTTTTAAGGAAAAAACCTCTAAAGTAGAGAACTCTTCGCTGAATCTTGAAAGAAGAGAAAAGAGCTTGGAAACAATGAATCTATGAGATCCTGAATTTGTCATAGAACCTATTGATTTTATATAAGGCTCTAGATAAGTTGTTAATCAACGAGTTCAACCGTGGAAAAATTTAAAATGTTGGTCCTTCTGAAGTTCTGAACCTAGCGACTAAACAAGCATTAAGAGCCATTTCAGTTTCTCATTTCTTCAGCACCAAGGTCCTTCCTGAGTTCCGGCAGGATTCCAAGACTACTATGAAGGCTTCTGAATATGCTAAGGATAAAAAAAATCTGAAGCCTAAGCTTGAGGAGATTGAAAGTAGAAGGTCCAAAGAAAAAGAAGCCCTAAACTATGAGCTCGAAGCTCTTCAACCACCAATCTTTAAAGGAGAAGGAAGAAAATCTTACTCTCCTTCAATAATATTTGGCAACTAACATGGAGAAGCTTTCCTTCACGAATTCTGAAAAAGATAATGCTGTAGCCTCTATTTAGGATGAGAAGAAAAAGAGCGAGATGCTTTAAGAATCACTTGATGGTACTAATGCCCTATGCTCCAAATACAGAGGAGTGGTTTCTTGCGGGTTAGCTGTAGCTTTTGAGAATGTCATTGCTGAGTTGGCTATCTTGAATCCTAGGCTCAAGAGAGAAGGTGCTTCCAAGAAGAAGGTTCTTCACAATAGGTTAATGTGTGAGCATGTCGATGAGGTTTTTTCCCCATGTCAAGATGTGAATCCCTACTCTTAGTAAACCTTTTAATTCTCATCCTTTTTGTGTTTGGTCTTAAATTGCCATATTTTGCATTGCTCTTAAGGCTGATTCTTCAATGAATATGAATTATGTTGTTATCCATCTTTCACTTTTCAGTGTTACGAAGTCTTTCGTTGCTTTCCTTTTCGAAAATTACATAAAAGCTTCAAGTATTTAAACTTAGATATTAATATGTAGAGTTTATGAAGGTATAGCTCAAACTTGTGGTACTTTTAAGACTTTTGCCTAGGTTTTGTTAAACGTCATGGATTTGGATCCTCTCTCGTGTGAAAGATCTGGGTCTTTAATTACTTTTTTAATGAAATCTAATGGTCAACATTATTTCTTGCACAATTTTAATATTCTCCCTCTATATATCCATTAAGGGTCCAGATTTCAATAAAAAAGAATTGAAAACTTAAATCTTCACATGACATAATCATGTGAAATGAACACATGAGAGGATCCAAATTCAAACGTCATTGTATTTGAAGTTGGAGATTACATTTCGCTTCCTCCGGAATCATGGCTTTTCTTGACAATTTTATTCAATTTTCCCTCTTTAACCATTTGTGTGATTGTATCTTTAAGCTAGACACATTCATGTGTGTTGAGTTCTATCGTGATACTCACAGTATTCTGAAGTATCAAGATACTTTAGTGGTTTTTTTAGTGCGGTGACAATTGGGGTCCCATGTTTTAGTTTTGTTTGAATATTCTGACATATTTATAATTAATTTCAGGAAGAATATCGATTCTTCTAAAACTTAAATTAAAAATAAATTTATTAAATGATTGCATGAATGACATTAGAGCATTCATCATGATCATCCGTTTTTATTAAGTGCTAGTTTGATTACGCCACTCGGTTTTAAATTTCCGTGCGTGTCTATTGATGGAAGGAATTGTCAGGTTTCGCGCGCAGAGTTGACACTTGACTTGGTCGTTAATGATGAGTTTTATCGAAGTCACCAACATTTTAGTTGACTATGACATAGTAATGACACGTGGACTGACCCCACAAACCTACTCCCCAAATACAAGAATTCTTCTCCGCGCTTCACATGTCATGTCATACCGTTCACTATCACTCATATTTTCTTACACACACCGCACACAATATTTTAGTCCAAATTATTATTTGGTGCATACATACATACCAACGTTAATTATTTTTCCCATTAGATAAAAGATTCCTTCGTTTGTGTAATTAATTAGTAAGTATAAGCCGAGAAATGTTGGTTTAGTTGGTAAGGATGGATTAACTCTTCTCAGAAAGTTATGCGTTTAATTCTCATGATGTAACGATTGTGTTGGTGAGTGCTCAGTAAATACTGTAAGCGATCTTTGGTCACAGAAGCTATACCATGACTCGTTGTGTGGTTCGATAGCCAAATTCATCCAAACATTTATTCATAAATAAATTTAACTAGGAATAATATTATTGTCCCTAAGATCCTAGGGTGCATGCACCCAAAACCACTTTCTGCCCGCGGAGAAGGACATAGCAATGAACCACCAAACATTACATGTGTCCCACTCTGATCTAATTATAATCTCCACTTCCTGCGACATTGATCATATCCACTTAATCCAGTTCATTCTATCTCTGCTTTTTTGTATTATGATTGCCCGCAACAACAAACATGGTTATTTTTAATTTATAAGTTTTTGTTTTAATATTTCCCCTTCAACTGATATGTTCTTTGACTTATTTGTATAGTCTCCATTCCGACCATATTGTGTAACGGAGAAATTATATATCTAGAACCGTTGTTAAACACATAGGAACTGTAAAGTTAAGATGGTCTCTTTTTTTTCTTTCGGGTCTGTGTTTTACACTACAAACCAAAAAAGGGAACACGCTAGGCTTGTCCCAAAAGTTTTGAAAATTCATCAACTTCTTTTCTAGATTATTTCAAGCAAGTATGATGGATACCTCTAAAATGGAAACTTCTTTTCTGTTCTATCTGTCTTTTTCTCCGTAGGCTCCCCTAATCTATTCCAGCGAAAAGACTAAATAACACAAATTGACATTTCCACATGAATATTCCTAGCAATTTTTTAATTGTTAACATTCTGACGTTATAGCTAATTTTGTGTTGCCTTAGCATTAGAGTGGAGTTGCCGTTATACGGTTTGAAGTTAATGTGTAACGTCGGTTACGAGATTGACACTACAACTTAGCGTTGGTTTAACTAACTTTAACCCAACATTGTACAATTGTTTCCATAGACGATGCTAAATCGTAATTATTAGCGGCAGTTGTATAGACTGATAATACTACTACAATGTTAGCTTTGGTCATGGCCAATGCTAACCGTCGAATTATTTTCACCACAATGTCACCAAAACTTGTTCAAATTGAAAATTCTCAAATTCCAACTCTTGTTTACTTTATGCTTGTTTCTTGGGTAAATAGTTATAACATACATGTTCTCTATTGTCGGGTAACATTTATCATCATTGAATGCTTTGAATTTAGTTATGTAGTTTGACTACTTGATCTATGTGATACTCTATTCTCTACCCCCATTTCTTGTTTCTCATATGACGGATATGGAAATGAGGACATAGAATATGGAAATCATAGTAATGAAGTGACCTAGCTGCATGACCGAATTCAAAGAGTTCAATGACGATGCATGGTAAGCTCTTCATCTCGAGGAACAACTAGAAAGCAAACAAGAGATGAAAATCAGTAATTATCAATCTAGACATGGATTTGATGTCTTCATAATGAAAATAATTCAAACATATTTATAACAATTAGAAACATTTAAAACAAATTACAATAACAAACAACAATAAAAATTATAATATAATGTTAATCTATCCATTGTCTTATTACAAATATTATTTTGTTCCATTATATTATCCCACACTTTGATCCTTTTTTATAGCTTTAACTTTAAGTTTATGAATCAACTTTTAAATCTTCATAATCCGCTTTTTCATAGTATATGCAACGTCTTCTGCTTGTCTAATTTGATCCTCGTTGTCTATTGCTGCTCTCCTAAGTCCGAGTAACAATTTCTTTTTTAACATCTTCCATGACTCTGCAATTAATCTAAGCTCTGCAATTAATCTAAGGTACTCTTTCTCAGTGTCTTTTCCAGGATCTAAGCTATTAGTAACAAATACAAATGGGGCATTGAGAAGAAACCACAAGCAATCCTTAAATCCCTCGCTCAGAACCATCAAGCAAAAATTTATATTTACATTTCACATATACACGTCTACGACTGATAAAAGTTGAATCATGAATAGATATTGATATACCCTTGGATCTGTAAGCTTTTTGTTGACATCTACAACCTACACAAATATAATAAACCAAAGAAATCAGCATGATATTGTTTAAAAAGATAAAACTCGGAATTAGATTTGGTTACTCGTGCAGTAACTATGATAAGTCGCAGTGATAACACGATCGAGGGCGACCCGTTGGCAGTGATGGCGGAGGCAGGGTGGCCGCGACGAAACTGGTGACATTAGAGGAACAAGAGGCGACGACGGAGGGAGATGGGCTAATCTAATGGTGGAGGGGGCATATATTTTGGTGGAGGGGGCAGCAGGGGAGATGGAATAGAGGTGAGGGTTAGGTAGAGAGTGAACTGGTGGCAAAGGGGGCGGTGGAGGGAGAGAGGGCGGTGGAAAGAGATGGGGTGAGGGGGTCGCAAATTAAGGGAGAGAGGGTGGTCGAGGAAAAGGGGGCGGCGGGCAAAGAGAGATAGGGGCGTGGGGAGATGTGAGGCAGGGCGGCGACGCCGCTGTGAGGGGGTGATGGTTAGGGAGACCTGTGATAGGGTTTGAGGGGGGAGAGGGCTTATAAGGTAATTGAGATGGAAAACCGTCGTAGCGTAGCCTTTGCCAAGCTAATGCTAAGTTGTGGACCTACAAGATGAGTCGGATTGAGTACACTTTAGCATTGTTCAACCCCAACGCTACGTTGGTCGGTGAAATTTGTGTCGCCTATAAACCTTCGCTAATTGACCTAAAACGATCGCTAAATTGGCTGGTGATTTTAGCGTTCATCCAAGCTGACGTTAATAGCAGCTCTGTCGACACTAAGTAGCGTCGGCTTGTCCAAACTATTCATTTAACATTTTGTGTCGGCTTTGTGTCAGCTTAGGCAACACTACAGGTTGAAATTTTAGTATCGGCGTTGTGACCGACGCTTTTATTTGACGTTAAAACGAACCTTTCTTATAGGAATTGTTATGTTGTGTAATATTAATCTTAAAGTGTCCTCCTACATAAAAGTGAGAAACTAATCTTTTAAAAATTGATTACATATTTAAGGAACTCGAACTCTTCCCCTCAAAACCAACACACGTTAGTACTTGCGTTAATAGTTGATGATATATATTATCCTTATAATATTTGTTTAGCTGTTGGCTTGTCCTCCAATACACAACAAGTTGAGTTAGTTTATATATGAACTAGACACATCTTCTAGAAACTAATACAACTAAGGTTGCAAGCTTACCAACCGAGCATTTCATTTTCAATACTCTGAAGAACAAACACGTTGAAAAAACAGGCCAAGTGTGACAACTAATTAGATTACGTACCCAAAAAATATAACAACTACAAACATGTACATTGACAGAATTGCCCTCTGATATTACTAAATCACTAGGAAATGGGAGATAGGTGTATAATTTTTGTACTATCTGCATAGTAAATGAACTTTAGCATGAAGTCTCCATGTGTTTTGTGTTTTTGTTGATTCTTGGAAGTTGGAGACTTGTAATAGAACTCTGTTTAATAAAGAAAGTTTGTTGATGGCGCATATCCTAACAACAACCTGAGTTACAAAAATGTCAACGGAAACCCAACAAAACTAAGAAGATAAAGGAGAAGGAGAAGGTTTGTATACAATAAATAGAGCAGTGTGAAATTAAGAGCTTCTTTTTGGTTCCGTGCAACAGTGCAATATCAATTAGAAAATGAAAGGGAAATATTCATAATGGTGCTTTTGCAATAGAAAAGTTCCAAATATGACAAGGCAACAAAGTTTTTTTTCCAAATTCAATCACCTCATAATGCATTAAAGTCAAGAGAGGGTAGGTTTGTCATTTTCCTTAACTAACATGTTAGACTTGTGGCACCACGGTTCCACATTTATCAAATAAGATTAGAAAAAAAAATAGTTCAGATCTTTGGTAATTCAATTTCTTGCTTGCCAAACAACTTGACAACCCTCCAATTATATATATTTTTGAAAAATGCCAGCAACACTCATTTTAACACTCTCTTTTTAACCATATCTTATTAATTAATTGAAAATCATGTGAAGTCCATTAAGAATATAGGTTTCACTTCATTTAATAGAATCACGTGAATTTCAACCAATCATTAAAAGAGTGTCGCAAAAAGAGTTTGCCAATACTCCTCTATGTTTTTTTATGTAACACTCGACATGTACACTCCACATGAGACAATTTTAATAGAGCCATGATTATTCACATTTACATCCTCAAACACGAGATATTAAATATGTACCATGTGAACCAAACGCTCAAAGCAAAAGAATTCCATGGCTTATAGGAACTAGGCAACTAATCAAAAAGAAATTATAGGAAAAGTTCAACGTGGGCCTAATATAAAAGGTGTTGAATATCTCTTTTCTCTGTAAGCAGTTGAAGATTTTGAATATCAGCTCTCTACCTTCACTTTTGAAAGTCATAAACCCATTTCCATTTCCATTTCCTCGAACCTCTCTCTCTCTCTCTTCCTACCTAATACCTATATATTCTCACCAAGATTCCAAGCTTTCTTCTCAAGTATATATCTCTATACAAGGACCATAGCTGCTACATATGAGATTGTAGATCACACTGTCCTTCAAAACAATCACACAAGTTTGAATTCTTTTATTTTTTTCCTTTATCAACAATGACAATCATGAAAACCATATGGAAGTCAATCTTCCCAGGCTGTTACAAGGGTGGGTACCCTTCAACCAAGCCCAAGAAAGTGGTGGCCACAAAGCCACCAAGTTCATCTCACAGCAGGATTTCTGTGACTGATTTGAGCAACCCTGGCAGCACCAATTTTTCAGAGGATCTCTCAATTTCTCTAGCAGGAACTAACCTGTATGTTTTCACAGTTGCTGAGCTCAAAGTTATCACACAGCACTTCTCTTCAAGCAATTTCTTAGGAGAAGGTGGGTTTGGACCAGTTCATAAGGGGTTCATTGATGACAAGCTTAGACATGGTCTTAAGGCTCAACCAGTTGCTGTTAAGCTCTTGGACTTGGATGGCAAACAGGGCCATAAAGAGTGGCTGGTACTTACTTTTGCCAATTATTCTCTTAATGAAACCTTCTTGGTAATAATTACTAATAAGTGCTTTTGAGTTCTAACTTTCTTTTGGTTTTTTTTTATGACAGACTGAAGTTGTTTTTCTGGGGCAACTGAGGAATCCACACCTTGTGAAGCTCATAGGATACTGCATTGAAGATGAGCACAGGCTTCTGGTGTATGAGTACTTACCAAGAGGGAGCTTAGAAAATCAATTATTTAGAAGTAAGTTTTCTGTTACGTAATATCCATGATTAATTGTATTTTATCAATCTGCTTGGAACTTTAAAACTGACCCTTTTTTTCTGGGAATTCCAGGATACTCAGCTTCACTGCCTTGGTCAACAAGAATGAAAATTGCTGTTGGAGCTGCAAAGGGTCTAGCTTTTCTTCATGATGCACAGAAACCAGTCATCTACAGAGACTTCAAAGCTTCCAACATCTTGTTAGACTCTGTATGTATTTTCTCACCTTCCTCTTCCTCTTCCACTGTTCCATTCAAAACTTAAAACATCATTCATTTAAGGAAAATTATTCGTAGACATTAGTGCATACACCTCGCAGACACTCATAGTGGAATAATAATAATAATAATAATAATGCGAAATATGACGTGATGATGTGAGAAGAAAATATATATGCGTGTGCAATTAACTTAATTACTTATACTGACTCTTCTCACTTGTTGTTCTTCCAGGATTACAATGCAAAACTATCAGATTTTGGGTTGGCAAAAGATGGTCCTGAAGGAGATGAGACCCACGTTTCAACCCGCGTGATGGGCACCCAAGGCTATTGTGCCCCAGAATATGTCATGACAGGTAAATCCAACTTTCCAAATCTGATTATAAAAATAATCTCAACAACCTCAGAAAATGATTAACTATAGTAATTGCAACTAAATCAATTTTAACATTATTTTTTTCATACAGGTCACTTGACAGCAATGAGTGATGTGTACAGCTTTGGGGTAGTGCTGTTGGAGCTCCTAACAGGGAGAAGGTCAGTGGACAAGAACCGCCCTCCAAGGGAGCAGAACCTTGTGGAGTGGGCCAGGCCCATGTTGAATGATCCAAGGAAGCTTAGTAGGATCATGGACCCTAGGCTTGAAGGGCAGTACTCTGAGATGGGGGCTAAAAAAGCAGCAGCACTGGCTTTTCAGTGCCTTAGCTACAGGCCAAAGAATAGACCTACAATGAGCACAGTGGTTAAGGCTCTTGAACCACTCCAAGATTTTGATGACATTCCTATGGGACCTTTTGTGTACACAGTTCCAGCTGATAAAAGTGAAGTGCTTAAAGAAGGGAAGGAATTTGAATCACCTAGGTATAGGAAGAGGGAAAGTGGTCATCACAGGAGTCACCATCCAAATAGAGGACATAGACCTCATCCTCTTAAATCCCCCAAGTCATCACCAAAGCCACAATCACAGAATGATAAACTCAGAACTAGCAGAGGAATTGGATCAAATTCTCCTGCTGATTATCAAAAAGGCAAGGAAAGATAACGCTGTGTTTGGAAATCTTTCTATAATTGATTTTAAAATCAACAAACTTCTGTGAGTAGCTACTAAGTGACAGAATTGATTCTGAAGAAAAGAATTGCCGATAATAGCTCTGATAGGACACATACATAATAATACTGTACATAGATATTTGCTATAAAATGCATAGTTTTTTTGTTCAGTGTACCGACTAGTACTACTAGCCTAGGTGAGTGGAATGAGCCATCAAGGGAAGAAAAAACAGTGTAATGGTCCTCTAATTTTTTTGTTTGTTGATACTCTTCAATGATAGGAGGAAGTTAATCATTACAATTTGTGTATACAATATACATACGATTATAGATCTTTGCTTCTTGATGAATTGAAAGACTGGTCCAATTAGTGGACAATTACCAGCGATGATTTGTTGAACTAATTGTTGAAGTGTTTTAATATCAAGGGTTACAGCTACAAGATTTGACCAGATAACACGAAATAGAATAGGGAGTAACTTGCTATATATGTGCATTCACACACATGTATATAAGATTTGACCAAACAACACGTAATAGAATAAGGACTGACTTGCTATGTGTATGCATATATACACATAATATATAAGATTTGACCAAATAACGAGTAATAGAATAGGGTGTATCTTACCATATATATACACGCAATATTAGTATATATGCGGTTGTAAGAAAAAACAAATTATTAAGTGCACCGTTAGAGACTTCAAAAACCACCATAAAACCAAAATTATGGTTGATAGAAGGAAAAGTTAAAAAAAATTACTTTTATTTAGTGTTTTAATACTTTAATTTTCGAATGAGTTTTTAGACAAACACTTAGTAATATGAAGATGCTCCAAAGCATTAAGGATTTCCCCACTATGTAATAAAAGAGAAAAAATTAGGTGAGTCCATATGGTATCCACCACCGACAACCGTAACTAATTCTCTCGTCCGGCTGTTTGCAATAAGTGGTAAACAATTAAGGCCCCGTTTGGAAGAGCTTATATGAGTTTAACTTATAGTATAAGTGCTTATGTAAGTGTTTGAGAGAGCTTATGTAAATAGCTTATGACTAACCTATAAACTGTTTTGAGCTTATTTTCATAAGTTAACCCGAGTAACTTATGAAAAAGAGCTTATGTTTATATACATAATTTATTTCAATAAATTTATTAAAATAGCTTATTAATAAGCGTTTATGTCATAATCGTTTACGGTCATAAACACTTCTGTTTTCCAAACTGGGCCTAAATACAAAATGTTTATAATTTAAATACCGTAAATATACATATCAGCAGGTAACACGGAATGAAAAATTAGCTGTCTTCCAGAAAAACCGGCTCGTGGGAAGGTTGTATAGTACGAGAAATCGTGACGGCAATCATAGGATCATTTGGTTGACGAGAAGTCGAGAAGTAAATGTTGAGAAAGTACTTGATAGAAGAAAGAAAATAATAATAGTTAAATAAAATTATTTAAACCCCCCCTGTGAATGTGATGCACCGGCCACATATAATATTCTGGTAAAACATAAATAGTATTCAAGCATTGAAATGATCTATGAGTATCAATCAACCTGGATTTTAATACATCCACATCCTTTTTAAAGTGCGTGAGGATTCTAGTTGGAGATACCTGAAATATTCTTCTTCAGAAATGTTTAAAATTAATGGTGGCTCTGCCTCTGATGTTATCTGCATTAAGACAATGAAACAAATTCAAGTTTTGTCTTCCAAGTGTCTTTTTCTTCAGATTTTATAGAATAAATAACACTCAATGCCGATTCATTGAATATTTGGGCACTTTAGCAGTTTAGGTGGCACTGTCATTTAAGTATAAACCATTCATGTTGTAAAAAAGCAACCAAATTAAGCCAATGATTGAAAGTTTTAATTTGAATGTGTGGTTACTGAATTGAGAGAGTACTTGCAGCATTCGGCATCAGATAGCTTGTAAAATATTCATTGTGTACTATTTCGTTTCTTCTGGTGCTTTTGACCGTTTATATATATTCACACATTACACATACTCCCTATTATCATATTATGTCATTTTCATTCACCTACTTTCATTTTCCTATCACATGATCACATATCTCATTATCCCATTATCCCATTATGTAAGTGTATCTAACTTGTAGGAATCAAATTATAACTAATTACTCATCATCCCACCCTCATGTAACATTTTTTTTTCTCTAGTACCATAGAAGATAATCTTGTTCAAACAAGAAACATTCACATTATAGTGCGACTATCTCTTCTGGCGGAACCAACACCTAGTTCACCACCATGTAATAATGATTACATTAGTAAATTTATACTAATATCAAAATTTCAGTAAAAATATTAAAAATAAGGTCCTTTTTAATTCTTGATCAGCAGTAACAGCTTGATAAAATTTCAAGTTAGCTGCTGACTAACAGATACGATTCTCCTTTTAATTAACTTTGGACCAGCTGTGAAAAATGGCTAAATAAATTGAATTTAACAAAACTAACCAACAGGTGGCTGCAGAATTTTGAAGTTAAGGGAAACTAGCATTCAACTACAACGAGTCTTTACATTCTTTCCTCTTCTCATATGCAGGAAACTGTTCTGTGTGTCTCTGCTTTTTTTTTATTTTACAGTCTAAAAAGAATCAACAATTTCATCACATGGTCAAAACTTCTTGTGATCACGCCAAAAAAGAGTAATAGAAAACCTAGTTCATTCGATAATTAAACCCAGAGTTCAGCCATTGGCCAACCATAAATTGAACTTCCAAGCATGAAATCTCGTTCAGCCTTACACCTTATCTCCTTACACATCAGTGACATCCGGCAAGCTTTAAACTAGTTAAAAAGCAGGCTATACTCACTGACTGATCCACATGGGTGTCATATATAGAGGATTGGTGAAGCATGGAACTTGGGCCTCTCCAAGTGCTGCAAAAACCTAGGATATGCATTGTCTCTGAACCTGCAAGGCTATAAAATCAAGACTTCAGTGATTTACAGCATCTCTTTCCCCCATAGGATTTGGATATGGGAGTTTACAGTTGTAACTCAAAATGCCCAAGCTAGACCTGTCATAGGAAAAATAAACAGCCAATTCTATATGTAAAATAACATCAATTTTTCATGGCCTTGTGTTAGATTCTTAGATTATGCAGGTTCTATTATGAAGCTATGAACTTGATTAACATTCAAATAGAGAAAATTTGAACTTCTTTCCTTATAGTGTGTCAATATAATTTGGGTTTAAAACCCAAAAATTGAGGAAGCTCTTCTCCATGCTGCCTGAAAATCTTATTTGTACTTCAGGTGCACCTGTATAGCTCACCATAACTCCAGGTGCACATGCATTCAATGGATTTGGCTTATCAAATGTGAGGGGCATACTCCAGAGCGTAAAATGCAGAATTATAATGACTGAAAAAATCAACTGTTTGGATTTTAAGAACTTCATAGTTTATTATTATACATGTGCGTGCATTCGCACTTTACCCTCTCAAGTGTATCTCAGTTTAGGAGTCAAATCTACATACAACATAAGTTATTAATTTCAAAAGCAGGGCTAGAAACACTCACTATCAACACTCTCATTTTGTGGCTGAAATTCATGTGGATCCGACTAAATTGGACGTGAGACTCATTTTTAGTAGACCCCACATGAATATTATCAATCAATGATAGAGTGTAGGAAAGAGTGTTAAAGTTAGTGAAGATAGCATTTTTCTTAGTTCAAACCTAAGAAAAAAAATTTAATTTCATGCATAGGCACAAATGTCCCATGATATCATGGTCCTTGTATGCTTTATTCCAAGGATCTTACCGTGCACAATTTGAATGGGAAAAGGAAGAAGAGTCATGTTCTCAATTTTAAGGAAGTATAACATTCTGAGAATTCTTAGAATATCGCTGTTTGCTCTCTCCTAACATGATAACAAAAAAATGAAATGAGTTCAGAAATACATTTCCCTTCGTCTTAAGTCCAAACAGAAAATGATTTATAAGGCATACAATATATCTTTTTTCAGGAGAGAAAGAGAAAATTGAAGAAAATTTTGGAAAGATGTTTCTTGGTACTTGTATAAGTGGTTACTTCTTTCTCAGAAGAAAAAGGAGCGGAGCAGATGCTTATGAAACAATTACAATTTTTTACAACGTATACCTGAGAAAAAGCTAATTCACCAAAATAGATGGTATATCTTTGGCAAACATGCACATAAACCCTTTCCAACTATTTAGGTTGCAGAACACTCCCCTATGGTTCAAAACTAAGCAACTTAACTCCCTGAGCTTGCCAACCTGCGTGCATGTGCAGAAAACTGTGGTTAAGGAACAAAAATGCAGTTTGAGAAGTTCAAGGAGTTGCAGAATTTTGAACTACAGGGGGTTTATGCAATTGACCTTTAGTTAAAGAGGGCTCATGCATTGACCTAAATCTTCCTACAGAATCTATGGATGAGAATAATGTTAATGACTTCCATGAGAAATCCATCTGTCATCATGTATTGTACCGACTTTTGAGCCCTAAAACATTGGAATTT
Organism: Acmispon strigosus; assembly: GCA_030819835.1. Taxonomy (NCBI): domain Eukaryota; kingdom Viridiplantae; phylum Streptophyta; class Magnoliopsida; order Fabales; family Fabaceae; genus Acmispon; species Acmispon strigosus. The sequence goes on from JAUAMA010000001.1 coordinate 89,847,044, forward strand.
CCTTTCGGTCCTTTTTCAAATGTTTTTGCCTCTGCAAATCTTCACTAACAGTCTACCTATCTTCTTAGTACATAATTGATTTACCATAAAATTTCCAAAAACCATTTACACATTCCATTTTTCTTTCCAATTCCTATCATGTAGAGTTCAATATACTCTTGAGTAAATGCACTTTTAAATGAGTAAGAAAATCAAATTACCAGCACCGAATTGTAATAAACTAGTGGAAAATAGAACCAATTTAAAAAAGGAACAAATTTTAAATTCAATAGAAAGATAAAAAATCTACTCATAAGATTAACTAGAGGAGAATATACCTAACTTCAGGTTCAGAAACAATCAGCAGAATGTTGGAGCAAATGTCAATGCAAACTTAAGTGTTGATGGTGTCCCCAAAATAGAGACACTCTGCTGATGATAGTTTCCTTTGTTCTACAAGCTGGAAACATGTACCCAGCACCCAAGTCAAAATGGTCGAAGGCAATGTCTAACCACTGGTTCGCAACAGCACTTCAATAAACTGCGATGGGCATATCTGCATTAGTACTTTCATGATAAGATTTCTTCTTCAATGAAGAACCCAAGGTCAGGCTCTGCCATACAGCTTCCTTAATGCGGGCAGCTTCACTCGGCATACCAGCCTTCACAAGAAATGACCGTAAGTTATTTACAGTGATTTCATCTGGGGCACAACCAATCACCAACATCTTATCAAAGATACCAATTGCTTCAAGCATTCTACCTTTCATACAGTGCCCAATAATAAGAATGGTATATGTCTTCTTATCAGGCTTGCACCGCTTCTCCTCCATTTCAGCAATAATTCTATTAGCCTCATCTACATTACCTGATTTACAATATCCATCAATAACATGGTTGTAGACAAATGGCTTCGGAACAATATCACTCTGATTCAATAGTCTCAATATATTACGAGCTTCATGCAGTCTGTTCATCTTGCAAAGACCACTGACAAGAGCAGAGAATGTATATAGATTTGCAGAAACATTTCTATCATTCATTTCACGCCACATTTCCAAGGCGCGGTTCACCTGTCCAACTCCAAAATAGCCATTAATTAGGGAAGTGAAAGTGGCAACATCACGAGGACAGCCATCAACAAACATTTTTTCATACATGGCTAGCGCGGAAGCCATGTTACCCAACTTAACATAGCCATCTATAAGAGCATTAAAAGTACACGTATTAGGTCTAATTCCAGACCTGTCCATTTCATCGAAAAGCAAAATCCCCTCCTCCATCTGACCCAACTTGCAATAACCTGATATCACCGTTGTGTAACTAAAAACATCAGGGGCCAACTCCCCTTTCAAACAAATTTCATTCAGTAAACTCCTAGCTCTACTAACCTCACCAATTCGGCACAAACCGTTAATAAGAGTGTTATACGTAATTATATCAGGCAAACAACCAAAATTCCTTAAATCACCGAGAAGCCTAAAGGCCTCGTCAATTTCCCCAGCCCTGCACAAACCCCCCATTAAAAGATTGACCGTGTAGGTTACTGGACGATACCGCAACCTGACAAGGTCCCTAAACAGAACAACAGCATCACCCACTTTATTCTTCCTTATCAAGATTTTAAACAAATCACCGTACACATCAGCATTTACTCCAACATTATTGCACTGAAAATCAGCAAGCAACTCCTTCGAATAATCGACCCTGCCAGCCAGTGCATACGAGGAAACCAAAAACCTCAAAAGGTAACTATCAGGGAACTTCCCATCACACCTCATCCAATCATACACCATTTTCGCGGAACAATGAAGATCCGATTGGCAAAGCGACCTCAACAGTAAATCGTAAGTCCCATAAGAATGACTCATGTTTAACCTATCCTTACTGAATTCAACGAATTTGAAGCCAAATGCAGGAACAGTGGTGAATCTATTGACAACCTCTGAAACGAGGGAAGGGGTTAGGTGCTTACTGAAATAGCCTAAGAAGCGGTCGAGGGAGTTGGAGCGAACGAAAACAGTGCAGACGATCTTGACGAACCATGCTTCAGGCCTTCTGATGGAACCCATGTGGTCGGCGCCGTCGTGGATGCCGGCATCGGAGGGCGGAGCGCTTGAACAGAGGGTGGTGAGAGTCATGTGCTTCGCCACGACGCCGCCGCCATTGGTCACGTGACCTTCGAAGACGCACCTTGTAAGAGCACGTGCGGCAGTCACGGTTGTTCTCCATGGAGGCGAACGAGTGCATTAGGGTCGAGGAGCATCTTAGGGGAATGAGTGTGATTGTGTGGGAAGAAGATAATGAAGGAGAGGAATGACTGCGTTTCCTCAACACAAAATGGATCCCAGTAAGTTCTAACTGCTTGCTTGCTCAGTGTTAGGGTTTTAGCAGCATCAGCTGTCACACAGTATATGTGAACTTATATAAAACATCTTTCATTTTTGAACTTATATAAAACATCTTTCATTTTTTCTTTCTCTTAAATATGCTTTTAGTCTCTCACAAATATGGGTGAATATAAATTAGTCTCTTTTGGTCCTTAAAAAATCATATTTGAAATCAGTTCAAGTAATATCACTTAATTTACGTGTTATAAATTTTACTGCATCATTTTTCACGCGCGTAATTTCACAAATTATAGTCATTTAATTGATGTTCACATGTCGTCTATTACACATAACAACACATTTTGCAATTGTGAAGATATTAAATTGAATCACAACCTCCTTTGTAACCCTAAAGTCGCGATCGGGAATGGGGAAAAGGAAAGAGAAAGAGGAAAATGGTGATCGTGAAAGGAGAGCATCACAAACTCAGAGGCGAAGAGAACAACGAAGACCTAGGAGGTGAATGAGTTTGCAGATCCAGAGAATAGGGCTAAATGTTTTTCCTCGTCCTCTTCCATTGCATTTTATCACACGATTTGTGGGTGTGGAAATGATGTTATATTGTTCACATCCAAGAGTGTGAGGAACTTAGGAAACGTTTTTGGAAGTTCCCTGATTGAGAGGTTTGTTGTGAAATTTCCTTCAACTCGTGTATGATATGGTGATGAGGTGTTTGTTGTTTCGGAAATTCCTGCTTATATATATTTTTGTTGTGTGTTATTAGAAAAATGGGAGGACTTGTAAATTTTTCGAATAGGATGACGAAAATGTTATGGAGCAATCTTCAAAAATGGATGAAGGATATAAGCTGTGTGAAGAAGTGGAAAAAATGAAGGACAATGAGATTGTCAAGCTAAGTGAAAACTTAAAAATGAAAGACCGAAAAAGGAATATGTTGGGCTTTTTTTAGGCATAAGTTGGATTGTTGTTTTTGTTTCATGTCTGCTATGAAATGAAATGAAGTTAGGGATGAGGTGTATGGTATTTGGGAAATCTTGTGTATGTAAGGTAGTTAGGTACGATTTTGGCTCATGATCTTGTGTAATGAATGCATTGAAATGCACTTTTGGAAGTGATGAATTTGGGTGTTGGTGTGATGAAATGAAGTTAATTTGGTTGTTGACATGTGCTCCTTACTTTGTCATTCAATTTGTTAATTTGACACATTAGTCGTGGTCCCTGTAATATATAAATGTACAAGATTTAATTCATGTAAAATTTGAAGGAATCTAATTAGGTCCTTATGAAAATTGAATGAACCAAAATTGGTTTTCCTAAACATTGAAGGAGTCAAACTTGATCCCTATAATTTTGGGAAAAATAGGGATGATCCCTTAGTATGAAAGTAAAATAAAGACAACTATGTAATGGATCATGTGAATCCTTTTTAAAATAAGACCATAAATTGTTAAGTTCACATCAAATTGTTGCCAAGTTGACATTGAAATGAAATGAAGCTCATTACAATTGTTCACTTGACATAATAGTCATTTCTAAAGAGTAAAGAAAACTTAAATTTCATTGCAGCAAGATAAAAATATTGGTGGTACCTATACATATGTGTCAACAAGGACAAATTAAACTGGTGAAGTAGCACAATTAATTAAGCATTTCATCACCGATTACTCCTTTAAAAAAAGGCACATGAAAATCATATCCACAGTTATTCAAGGTGGACTCATGTGAATAATCTTATTTCACATTTGCAGTGTTATTTGTAGGTTCCAAATGAGCATTTTCTTTTATTATGATCTTTCTTGTGGCATCTACACACCAGACTCAACATGTCCTAGAGCCTGCAAACATTCTATAACCAATGCGATGTTTGCTCCCTGGATATCCAATAGGTAAAAGCGAACGATAAACAAGTGCCCTTCTTGGGACAATACCTTGAGAAGATAATATGGGCTCAATTGCCCACCATAACTAGAAAACTTGGAACAATCTGTATATGTAAATGTAAATATTGAGATAATCTTGGAGGCATAACATTAGGTGTACTACCAATATCAACTAGGACAATGACCTCATTTCCATGAATAGAGCCCAAAAACTTAAGGGTCTAGGTGAAAAATGCATGGTTAGAGAGCCCCAAAAGGATTACCTCATATGAGTCAAATTTGTAGTATCATTAGTTGGTTTAGGACCTGTAATAGGCTACTGATCAGTAGACTCATATGTAATAGCATCATCATTATATTTATAAGTTTATTAAAAAAAATCGTTATATTTATAAGTTTACCACCGCCTTTTTTTTTCTCTTGGATATGTTGAAAACGCTAAACATACTTTTAAAATGTTTTTTTAAAAGGATCTTACAACTAGAAATTATGAGACTAAACTCGAGATTTAAAGATCACGTTGTACACATTTTCATTTTAAATATTTTTTTTTGAAAATATTTTCATCTTGTTCCTTATTTACAAATGTCTTCCTCTTGTAAAAAAAAATAAAAAAATATGGAAAAAAAACACTTTCTATAAAATTGTACTTTTTATTATAGAAGCAAAGATAAAGAATTATGCAACCAAAGTGAGTGAGTAATTAGAAGGTTAATTTTTTAATCATGTATACTAATTTTGCAACAAGTTGTGAGGAATTTGATTGCTTACTCAAATTTCATTTCATGATCATGAACAATTAAAGTTGCATTGAAATGGTGTAGCTGCAATTTCACTTGCAAACAACATCACTCGTTTGCCCAAGAACCTTCTATACGTGCCGTTTTGGGAACCCAACGCATCGATTCACGGTGATCCAAATCTCCGTTGTAGGAACAGCGAGGAGGATCACAATCTAGAAGATGTCAACGGAGAGATACGCTTCTCCGCCCGCCACATCGCCGGAGGACAACGCTCTGTGAGTAAAAATGCCCCGAATTTCGGTTTTCAATTTCGTTCTGTTCAGTTCTGAATCTCATTTTACCCTCCCAGATTCAATTCTGTTATGCATGCATAATTAGGGCGTATTTGATTCTTACTGTCCGATGTTACATTTTTTTTGTTGCTGTAGCTTTCTTGACATACTGCATGAGGCTCCCCTGTTTGCTCACCGCAAAGCTGCAAGGATTGTTGGCAGCGTTTTCTATTGCATACTCTTGGCAAGTTGAAATTGTCTCATAATTTTGGTGGATTAATGTGTTTATGGCTGATTTGAGTGACAATCTATTATGACTTTGAACATTTGATTGAATTGAAAGTTGGTCATGTTAAGATTATTGATGTGAATTGCTTATTGTTTGTTCCATTTTAGGCAGGTTATGCTATTTTGGCAATTGGAGCTTCGTGGATATTTCGTCCCGTGCAAGGGCTAATCTCTCCCGTGCTCTGTAGTTGCGATGTTCTTCTTTTGCTATTAACAGGTTTAGCATTGGAATTACATTGAATTAGACTTTCTCAATTCCTATGTATCTGGATGTGCATTTTGGATCACTGTGTTCACTGAGTTCTTCACATTATCACATCCATATGGAATACTGGAAATTTCCTAATGTTTCAACATGCATTTGCTATTAATTTTCAATATAATCACTTTGAGCTTTGAAAACATACGACTATGAGTCCCTATAGAATCCAAAGTATAGTGCAGACTGTGCTTTGGAGGTTACGTAAACATTTGTTAAGATATGCTGATATATAAAATTAACAATGTTAGAAATATAATATAAAATCACTCACGCGCTTTCATCTATCAACTTAAGCTTTTGCTAGAGTTAGTTCATAGTTTGATCTTTTATGTTTTCATTCTTCTAATAAAAAGTCAATTTTCAATACAAGATAGGTGGCCTGTTCGTAATTCACACTTCAAGGCTCAAGCCCGAAGGGCTCTTGCATGAGTTGTGTTAGAAATATAAATAAATATATTCATTTGCTTTCACCTAACAACTTAAACTTTTGGAAGAGTTGGTTCATGACAAACAATTATTGTAGGTAGCTTAATAGACATTAGTTTAATTTGTTAAGCAATATAAGCTTCTCCTACTTATAGTTCATATTTAAAGCACAAAGAGTTATTGGGTTTATAGGCCATATTTTGACTGTTCTCAGGAATCTTTCAGCAATATCTGGTTTATCAAGTGCAGAAGATACGCTTGCAGGTAATTCATTTAATGGCAAGGACTTCATTTTCACAGTTGTTTCTCAATTTGTTTATCGCTCTCATGTGCATGTGCAAACTGGGCATTTGTTTAGATATGAAACTTGTCAATAGAGTGAGAACTATAAAAGAATTGAATTACCAATACAATTTTTTCTGCAAAATCTCTTGAGAGTTTGAGTTATGTTTGGTGGTGTTTTACTGTTTAATTTTTTTTTTCATCACTAATGTGATTTTTCAGGGCTATTATAGTTTCAGCCAGAAGTTGAAATTTATTGTTCGCATACCCTTTGCCGTTACAGCTTATGGTATGCATTTCAGTTTTTAGACTTTTTTTTAACTTTCAGATCATACAATGTGAGGTCAGTTGATACTTGGTATATGTGTCAAGAATCAATTAAACCCGTGAGTTTAAATTGTTAGTTGAAGAGACACATAGATAGTTTATATTATACGAGCTGTTGATAAAGTGAATTATTCAGCAATTCCATTTAATGTCAGGAACTGCTGCCATGCTACTTGTTATAGTCTGGAAAGCTTACACCGGTTTTTTGTCGATCTCTGCAATATTGAGGTATGTTCATTTCGTTATACTGGTCTACTCAAAACATTTATCTGGGATAGATTAGAATGAATTACAAAATGGATTATGAGCAAGAGCAAGGGTATGCTGCTTCTATATATGAAGGACATCCTTCATCAGAATCTTCTTGCCAGTAAAAGATGCTAATGACATTTAGTTGATGATTAAATGCTACAATTTTCACCATATTTTATCGGAGGCAGTGCATGGTGACATGGAGTACAGGAAAGGGAAGACACTAAGGCTTTTTTGCATGTTTGACTGAATGAGTACACTTAAATCAGTTAATATCAAAATAATGTTGCATTGAGGTGGTTTTACTTGTTGATAATAATGTTTCATATGTTGCAATTTACAGAATTTCTACCTGCATTATATATACTTGGTAGGGGATGCGGTTTAGTAGGTACTTGACAGTATTTACTATTTAGCATGTGTTTATCACCCTTTACGCTTGTCTTTGTGTGTAAACAATTATACTTTTGGCATGGCCTTAATCTAATACAACAACAACAACAACAACAACAAAAATATGTTTTATAATTTATTAAAAAAATTGTTACATCTCTAGCATGCTTGTAACCTCTTAAGTTCTATGGTTTGTGTGGTTATCTCCAATGATACAATTGCTCAACATCCTTTTCTTCTTCCATGTGGCTTATTTCATTACCTCTGCTATCTTTGTTTTGTGCATAACTGGAAATGAGTTTTTAACTTTTTTGCTGTTCCAAGATGTTTGTCTTATTTTGGTTGTTTCATAATTCTGCAGGATTATTATGATAGTTGAAGCAGTGTGTGCCGGATGTTTTATGAGTCTTTACATTGGTAGGTTTTACACTGCATTTTGGAGGGGAGGGGAGACAGAGCTAGAAATTAATATTGTTGTTTATTTCTTTTGATGGGGCCAAAAAGTTAGAAAAAAAAGTTCAAGAACATTTAAAGAAATGCCATGAAAAGCATGGGAATTGTATTGTTATGTAGCTTGATAGATAAAATTATATAAAAATAAAACAGTTATAAGAATTTTTCAAAAAATTTAAGGGATGTCTGAGTTTATTTTTTTGGGGTGGTGCTGCCATCCGTTGGATGAAATATAGAAAAAGCTGGAAAATATATTTCATTCTCCCAATTTATTAGATCGTGACGTCTTTTGTTTAAATTCCCCTCACTATTATAATTATAAGTTCTCATCTTTCTATAGTAGTTGTAGACTTGTAGGCATACTTGTCTTGCGTCATCTTTTTTATATGAATTTTGTGTGCGTGCAGGTTACATACACCAGTACAATTCATTGAACTCCCATCCTGATGTTCTAAAGTCCTTATACTCACCACTACAACCATCAAGTTCTTTGGAGGGTCTAAGGCAAACATTTTGTAATTTAGTTTCTTTTTTAATTAGAAACTTTGCTTGGCAAAATATAGTATTTTTGAGATGGTCCGCATTTTATGCATGCTGTTCGTGTTATGCCAAAAACAAAATGCAAGTCACATCAACAATCACAAATCAACTTCTGGGTTCTTGAATTGTGAAGATTGTGAACTCTATAATTAGTATATCTTTATGCAATAGGTACCATGATGGTAGGCTCTCTGATCAGCAAATGGCTTTATTGCAATACCAGCGTGAAAATCTTCATTTTTTGAGTGAGGAGGTATATGATGATTTTAAGCATTCATTTACTGTTGATTATATACACTTTGACTGATACTGATAGGTTAGACATTCCACTAATCGTAACTTGGATAAATTAGTTTTCCATCAACATTTGGTCTGACAGATTCTTAGATTGCAAGAGTGTTTAAGCAAATATGAACGAACTGATGACCGGAGCACACCACAGGTACTAATGAAATCGGAGAAACTATTTCTCTTCGTATCCTTCTTTCTGCATCGTCTTACTCTTAAATTCTCGTATGTTTATGTCTCCTATAGTGAGCATGTGTTTTTTGGTTATATTCAGGTAGAAAATTCAACGTGGTGTTTTTGTAATTAGGGAGTTATCAAATTGTGAAATAGCAAATATCTTTTTTGAGTTCGTAGGGTTTCACTGCAATTTGAATTCATCTTTTGGCATAAACCAGAGCAACATGTTGACATCACGCTACCATTAGGCTATCTAATTTAATTATTAACTCCAATAATTTCGTTTCAATGACCTGAGGCTGATGGCACTGCCTATTCTGTTGAGATCTTAGACGAATGATTGATTGGCATCTTGTTTTAAGTAGATATTTATAGCTCTGCCTGCCATTTATAATTTCCTTATTGCACCTTGACCTCACTTATTTTACATAATAACTTTTCGAGGATATTTATAATTAAGGGATGTCGTAAACCTTGTGTCAATTACCTCTGAGACTAATATCACATCCTGTTTAATTGATAACCTAGTCTAAAGATTATTTTGCATAGGAATGGAAATGAGGCTGAGTCTAGCTAAAGCCCTGACTACTCAACTCACTTAGAATATGCCATGTCAGGATCAGCTTGATAAATTAGTGAGCCTAAATTCTTAACTTGAGCTCATGAGCTGAAGCTAAATGAGCCAAGCTTAAATTTTTTTACACTCAATCCTTTAAGGCTAAATGACAATGAGCTATGCTTGAATTGTATTGTTTAGTTTGGTCAAACCAAATATACCTTTTGCATAAACTCCAAATCAGCTTCACATATTAAATTCTTAACTGTTGATTTTTGCCTATATTAGTGGCTTCATCTTTCTTCTATTTCTTTTTCGGGGAATAAATTGCTTATATTGCAGGTTGACCTTGCTCATTTACTAGCAGCTCGTGATCAAGAATTACGGACACTTTCTGCAGAGGTAATTACTGCCTATTCTAGTTTGAAATGTCTGTGCAGACAAACTACAAGTACCTAACACACTCCCCTAAGTATATTAATAATACATTTACATGAAGATAACTATAGAAAGTGTGTTAGACAGTTAAGTGAGAAGTAGAGCCATGCGCTTTATCTTTCACATGGTATATGATTAGAGATAAATCAAGTTGTTTATATAAAATCACAGCTTGTGTTCTTCCTTTTCTTTTTTGTCATCCCAGCCTGAAAATGATATCGAGTTACAACAGTTGTCATCAGATTCTATGCATTGTGAGATCCCATATTTTCCAAAACTCATGTAATTTACCAAGTTAACTTCCAAAGAAAATGATGTTTTGCTACTGAACCAAATTGGGGATACAAAGTATTCTGATGAGTCAGATATTGACATATTCATTTATCAGAGAAAAATAGTACATATTAATTCATTTTTAAACGATGAAGCCATGAATCAGTGATTTTAATCGCATCTCTTATTTTGTGTGACCCTGCCATCTCATTATTTAAACATCTTTAAGAATTTAACAGTTTAGGGAGTCATCAGATATCATTCAACTCCACTTCCTCAGACTAAAAGGATCCTTTCTTGGAAATTTATGTTACAGATGAACCAAGTGCAATCTGAACTAAGGCTTGCCCGGTCCTTGATTGCTGAAAGGGATTCGGAGATCCAACACGTTCGCTCGACCAACAATCAGGTATGTTGCGGGTTTTGCTGACACTAAAGTATTATTTAGTATGGAGGTTCTTAATGTAGTATTTTTGCTGCAATCTTAACAGTATGTAGAAGAGAATGAAAGGCTCAGAGCTATTTTGGGAGAATGGAGCACCCGAGCCGCCAAGGTATTACTCATAAAATATACTTTCCCTTTTGCTTTGTCCTTGTTTATTTATGTTGAGCTGAAACCTTTTATTTAATTATGATATAACGAAAGCTTGAGCGAGCACTGGAGGCTGAGCGGATGTCAAATATTGAACTACAAAGAAAGATTTCAACGCTAAGAAATCAATCGCACATGTCAAGAGAAGCAACTGAACAATGAGCTTAATTCACTTGGTAGGCAAATGCATGTTATATCCTCAATTCATGTCAGCCACTTCACCTTGTTTTCACGGAACATGTAGTGAATGTCTGTCCATAGCACCATCACTGTTGTGGGGGATACAATGTACATAATATTAGTTCCAAATAGTTTTCTTTTTCTTTTTTAGTTTGATTCTACTTATCTTGTGCTTTTTCATGTCCCATATATGTATGTTTCAGAAGAAAAAAAAAGCTTTGCGTTTTACTGATCGTGTGATTTAGTTTGAATTCATAAGTCGTTTTATTTAGAGATATTAGGAGATAATTAGTTTAGTTTTGAAATAGATATAGATATGTGTAAACATTTGGAGATAATAGATATCACTGGATAATTGATTTGAACTTGAAATACGTACACTTATATTGGGGATAAATGACAATTTGAATTTGAATAAACTTAAAAAAGATAAGAATAAAAAACCAAAAAGGTCGTGGGAAGATATCAGATGAAAACATGTGATACGTGAGACAGAAATATGACATCACCTCATACATATCAACGATAAAAACTTAAGTCTAATATATAATATGAATATAATCTTATTTCAAGGTTTTTAAACATTTCAAAATTATAGGATATTTCAACTTTGACCTCTTTTCCTTAAAAAAAAAAAAAAAAAACTTTGACCTCTTTAATTTTATCTTTAAGGAATTCAAGATTTGTAGTTCGTTGAAACTAAATTTTTATTAGTTATCATCCGCTTTTGAATATCCCTTATCACATTGAAAGTTTGTATTTGAGTAGGATTGTAGCTACTATTGATTATAAATATGCTCTAGAGTTCACTTTGAGAGGTTACGTTCTTACTTCTTTTCTAGTGTATAATCGATTTTCCCTTCTTTCACGCACTCTTCCTATTTTCCTGTGTTTGCTATCAAAATTGACATATGGATCCTCCGTTTATTGTCACCGTCACTCAACAACAGTTCCATCAATTTTATAGAATGGACAGAGAGCTGTTCAAATTGCTGGTGGTCAACCTTTCACGAGACCCAAAAGAGTCTATGCAAATTCTCGCGTTATGGCACTGGCTAGAACGGGTGGGATTTCCTGATACGATCAGCAAGATATATTCTTCAATATCCAACGTTTCAATCAATGAACTTGCAGAAGAGGGGGTTATATGCCTTAACTGTATTAATACTAGCTTAACAGATTTATCATTTGAAAACGATGACAATATACCTCTTATGCGCAGTATTATTGGTAAGAGTTTCTCTCTCAAAATCTTGTATCATAATAAGGTTTTGGCAACTCAAGGGGTGGCCAGCGTGTTGAAGGAAGTGTCTGAAAGAGCATTTGGTGACATTGTGCAACAAGTTAATAAAAGAGTGAATGATGGAAAGCCAACAACTGGGGATAACAAGTTTAAAGGATCTTGAAGGTGACCAATCTAACGTCATTGCAATATCTTCCTATATGAAGCTTGATGAAGTTGAAGGTGTGTGGAGTCCAAAAACCAAGCAACTCGTACCAATTTATGAGCCTCGACACATTGTCATTTTTTTTTTTAATTAAGGACGTGTGAGCCTTAGTCATAAACAAGAATTATGCCTTTTTTTTTTTTGTTAAATTTGATTGAAATCATGTCAAGGAATTATTTTTTTTAAGTTGTAAATGCAATTTACTTCTATTTAGAAGAAGTCACTAGGGGTCCGTTTGGTAGTCAGGATAAGTAAGAATATGATAGGTTAAAGGATTGGATAAGCAAATAATATGATAAGAGCATGATAGACTCTTATCCTATCCTGCGTTTGGGTGGACATGATATTGATAGGATATGATACAAACAATGAAAAATGTATCTGAAATAAAAAATACATAATATTTTTTAAAATTTGATTTTCTAAATAGTTTTTTTTTAAAGTGATTATTCTATTAAATTTAATTTTTTTTACATTTTTATAAATAACTTATTTTTTAATATTAACTAAAATAAAATTACTTTTTATTATTTCAGCTATTTTAAATTTTTCAAAGAGAGTTTATTTTAATTAAAATGATTATATTGTAACAAATGAGTTTTAACTTAATAGGGGTAAGTGATTAATAATTAAAATTATTAAAAGATATTAGGATCATTGCTTGGACAAAAGATTGCGAAGCTGTGTGTTTACATCCACACGCACAAACACAGCAAAAGATACTGCAAAAAATGATGAATTCCAAGCCCCGATTGGAACATTCCAGATCTTCAGCCATATAAGGTGTCTCGATGGGGTTGAGTTCATCCTTGCAGGGACAATGACTTCAAACTTTCTCCCCATGAAATCAACGCCTCTACCCAGAAAGGCTAACATTTCATTTCTATTAGCAAATTCTAAAGAGACCTCGCTCCCAGGTAAACAACCTTGACGTACTTAGACCATATGATGCGAGGAATTTCAACAGAGAATCTGAATTTTGGACCTTCCTAAGAGATGCTATGGCTGTTCTTTCGACCCTAATGCGATCTTCCTCTTTTGTCTCATATCTTACTACATAACGATTCTTAACTCTGTTTTTTGGTGCCCTCCAAACCTGCTTCATACGCCTACCAGAGCCCAGTCTATTCTGATGGGGTTGAGCTACCAAAATTCAATTGTAGCAAGCAGTATATCAAGTTTTCACGTTCATATAGAATTGCTAAATCCAATGTCGTTCAATAATTACTCTACTTAAGCAACAAATTTTTTCAAATGATTGATACTTGTTTGGTATTCAGTTCGTAATTCAAAAAAAACGAAGATTAAAAGGGATTGAAACAATATGAAAACTGTTGGAATTATTCACCAATCAACTCTTCAATATTCTATGATATATCTATATCAAGTTCTCTATGTTTCTAGTTCTGAAAATCCAAGGAGCTTCTCATTTGAAATATTTTTTGCCCTAAATATGAAATTCAAACGTCATAGTCTCCCTTAAGCGAGCCCAAACTCGCTTGACACTCACTTAAGCCATGATTAACTTAAAGTTTGACTTCAAACTTTTATCCCACCACCTCAACCTCGCTAAGGTGAGGCATAGCTCACTTAAGCGAGCTCTTTTCCTTCCATGTGGGTTTTGTCCACTCTTGGCATCTTTTTTAGGTTGGATTCCATTGTCTCCATCCAAGCTTCATTCCTAAACATGGTTTTAGGGCTCGAAGTTGAAATTAACATAAAATCTAAACGAAACTGAAATACTTACTAAATTATACAATTGATAGTTAATAGTATGTGAAATTTAAGCATATAGGTCAAATAAGTTTCAAAAATGATATTGACTAATACATAAGTTTGACACTTATCAAATTACTTTATTTGATAATAACTCTAATCAATGTAAGACATCATAAAAACTATTTCAAGATAACTTTCTCGTTTGCAAGCTGTGGAATGATAAAGACATCTAAGGTATTTTTATAGGCTGTTTGGACTATTATTTTCTTTTAGTTGCGCAATTTGAGCCAATTAAAAAAAAACTCCTTTAGTACCTTGGTTTAAAATTATAAATTATTTAAGTACCTAAGAGATATATAGAGTACCGTTGGTGAAATTTATATAATGGGGATCATTAAATTTGCATAGTATTCATTGAACATGCTTCTTTATTTAAAAAAAAATCAAATCAAGAAAAATGGACAAAAGAAGAAGAGGAGAAAAAGGGAAAAAAAGGAAATAAGAAAAAGCAATAGAAAAAGGAAACAAAAAAGGAAGCAAGTAATTATAAAAATACTTATAGTGATAATAGGCTACAAAGTAAATCAAATCTAAAAGTTTATAAATAACTAATTAACTCAATAACCCGTCCAATGCACGAGTTTCTTTAATTTAGAATTTACATATTTAAATTATTTTATATTAAATTATATTTTAAAAATAACTGTAAAATAGAGTATTTAATAAATATTTTATCCATTAGTATACAAATATAATTAAATTTCTTTTTTTAAGCCAAATAATATAATTGGATGAATAGTACATCTTCCCCCTCAGATATCTTGCACCTCCAGACAAACACTCACCCCAAAATCCCAAATGTCAACTTTTGATCAAACCATAATAAAGTTTCATTCATTGAGGTCATTGATTATATTAAAATCTCATAAAAACGTCTAAATTAGAGAATTTTTTTTTAAAAGATAATGACGTGCATAGCTTAATGAGAGTCCAGAATGAGGACTCAAAATTATAGATATAGTGTCCAATCTCAAATGTGGGCCATATTGAAATATACACGTCACATTTAATTTTTTCATTGGTTAATACAATTTATTTACCTTCAATAGTGGGCTACTAAAACACACACATACCCCATAAATGCAATTAATTTACTTCTTCCATTTCAAATTTAAAATATTTCAAATTGCACCACCCATATTATTAATTTTATACAAATAAATTTCTATGTCTTATATTTCAACTTTGATTGTTTTCAAATTCCACCCCCTCTTTATTTTTTTTCAAATTAGTCCTTATTAATTACCGGTATTAGCTTCAAGTATATTGGAAAGTAATTCAATAATAATTAATACACTTTAATTCACAAATGTGATTCTATGGTTTAAGTTTAATACAATGACTTAATTATTATTTAATTCACAAATTTAATACACTTTAATCAAATCTCATTAAAATTACATTCATTGAGGCTATTAATTAGATTAAAATCTCATAAAAAATGTCTAAATTAGAGGTTTTGTTTAAAAGATAGTGACGTGACTTAATGAGAGTCCAAAATGAGGACTCAAAATTAGAGATATGACATGGCTTAATGAAAGTTCAGAATGAAAACTCAAAATTAGAGATATAGTGTAGAAGTGTAGGTATTAATAATTCAAACTCTTAATTAAATACTTGTTTTTAATAAATAATCTATTACCACAAAGTGCGAACAACTGCATTGGATTGTTCTAACTCAAGCAGAAAACTTGATAGGGAGAGTTTTACCGCTGTCCGACCCGGCTCAAAATTATGAGAACAATTAAATAAAAAATAATATATTGTTACTTTGAAAAAATAAAAAAGTTTAATAATTTGTTGTTGAGTTACTTTTTTCATTCACTCATAACGTTCTTACACATTTTTTTAAATAATATTTAAAAGAAAACATTTTACCAAAAACATACAATAAAAAAAGTGAGGCTTATATTTTAGGCACTAAAAAATAAAAAATTACAGCCTTCAACCTAAAGTATATGAAGAGTAAAAGATACAATAAACAATTAATATTAAAATAAAATAAAACTTAAAATGATTGATTTGTAAAATAGGTAAAGATGACGCGATATCATCTGAAATCCGATATCGCGTGCATAAAAGAAGCTCTCAAAGCAATTTACAAAAGTGAGGTTATTTTTTTTAAATGGTGCTGAGTAGGATAGATGATGAACCGTGACGTTTGTAGGTAATAAATGGTAATTAATGACAGAAAAACAACCTAACTTTTTTAACTTATAAGAAATAAATGGTTATTAATAATGTTATTAATGAGAGAAAACAGTCAAAACTTTTTTAAGTTATAAAATGCAAGACCAATTTTAGTTCTTTCCTCACCTTTCAATTCATCCCACCATACAGACCACCAATATCATAGTGTTTTTAAAAACATGGAAAACTCGAAGAGCCTATCTCTTATTTGCAACATTCTTGTTGTAGCAACAATACTTTCAATGCCAGGTGGTCATTGCAGAGTTTTGCAACCAAACGGTGCCGAATTTGTAGCAAAAACCTGCAAGAATACACCTTATCCTAGCGCCTGCCTTAAATTCCTTCAAGCAGACCCTCGAAGCTCTAGTGCAGATATCACAGGCCTTGCACTAATCATGGTGGATGTAATCACAACCAAAACAAATGGTGCAATAAACAAAATCAATCTACTTCTTAAGGGAGGTAGAGGAGATAAGCCAGCATTGAATTCATGTCTTGATAACTACAACGCAATTTTGAAAGGTGATATCCCACAAGCCACTCAAGCTTTGAAGACTGGAAACGCCAAGTTTGCAGAAGATGGTGTAGCTGATGCTAATGTTGAGGCCACTTCTTGTGAGAGCGGCTTCTCTGCTGGGAAATCACCGCTCACCACTGAGAATATTGGTATGCATGTTGCAGCAGAGGTGGCAAGAGCTATTGTCAGAAATTTGCTTTAGTTAATTGGACATAAATCTAATAAATGAGTGGTATCTTGATGTTGTCTATCTAATAATCGATCATGTATTTAATTTTAAAGCCAATAGTATATCCCTACTTAAAATGTCTTTAATTTTTACCTATTTCTTATTTTATTTTTATGAAATTTTAAATAAAAAGCAATACATTGTTTTGTTTTTTGTTCCTGAGATTTTTTTTCTTTTTTCAGTCATCCGAAAATTACATGTATTGTTTTTAGTCTCTGCTACTTGTTTTTCCATCCATTCAAATATAAGTTTATACAATTTGAAAAATATTTGAGATGACTGAACCTAATTTCACTGCTTGTAGAGTAAATTTAAGCGCGTGTGAGCGTTTTCAGATCTATATTGGATGTAAAAACAACCGGCAAGAACTAAAAACAAAACATGTAATTTTCGGAGGACTAAAAACAAGAAAATAAATTCTCAGGGATGAAAAACAAGAACATCATATTTTGTTGGGACTAAAAATGAATTTAAGCCAATTTATAAAATAGGTTAAGTTAAAAATTTCATTCTCTTAGTATTTAAAAATAATTAAATTTATACTAATATAAAAACTTAATTTCTTTTACTAGATAATTTGGTAATTTTAACTTAGATATGGTGAATGTCAAACGCTGCTACTGCTCATAAGGGTTACACTTTTAATGAATGAATTTAAATAAATACTTTAACCGCCGCAACCAACACCCAAATGAACTGTGTAATACAAATTCAACATAATCCTTGTGTAGTCCTAAGTAGGGGTGTTCGCGGTGTGGATTGGTTCGGTTTTGAGGGGAAAAGTCATCCGATCCAGTCACTTCGGTTTTGTCACTTCATCATCCAATCGGTTTTTTTATTTTTTTAGATCCGAACCAATCCGATCCAATTTTTATCGGTTTGGATTGGATTGGATTTCGGTTTTTTAAAGACATTGTAAATATCAAAATCAATGAAGAAAATAAAAATTAATTTGAATCATATAACGTCACATTACAAGCCTAAACGATGAGAAATTAGAATAAAAAATAAAGACGAACCAAAAGTCTTAAACAAATTTCCACATGCGTCATTCTTGGCTTAGTACCTCTAAAATATGAAGAAGAAGAAAAAAATTAATCTTGCATAGATGACATATTTTTTAAATATATGTTTACTTTGATGCATATTTTTCAAATTATTACTTGAAACTCTATTTACTCAAATATATCTTCATAAATAATTACGTGTCATATAATAATTATATAAACTTAGAATGATGAAAAAAATGTAAGTATGAATTATAAGATATATTTACAAATAAAATTATATATATTTGTAAACATTCGGTTTGGATTGGATTGGTTCGGTTTTGAAAAACAAATCCGAAATCCGATCCAATCCGACAAAAATATTCGGTTTTCTCAATTTTGGATCCATTCGGTTTTCGGTATAATTGGATTTCGGTTTTTTTGGATCGGTTTTTCGGTTTTGATTGGATTGGATCGGTTATGAACACCCCTAGTCCTAAGAGCATCCATAACGCAAGTGGCTTAGATGATCTCTTAGCCATAAGTGGCGTTGCTTATTTTCTTTTACCATTGGCTCATGCCTAGGTGGAAAGTATGGTTGCTTAGGCCAAGGATTTGTGTTTCCCACTGTCAGAACAATCCTACATTCACAGCTCATATATTCACACAATTAAGAAATTTGCACTGTACCGTTTGTCAAGGTCGGTCAGCTTATATATTTCATCAAAATTAGTCAATAGAGTTTAGTTTAAAATTTGAGTTGTGCGATCTTGATCGAACAACACAAATTCTACATCTGTGTGAATTTATGATTTTATTCACTTTAGATAATCCAAACTCTTGCTTAGAGTGGCCTGTGATTATAAAACAATTCATTCTCTCACTTGCATCAACAACTCATTCTCCGTCCTACATTAAGTGAAAATATAAATATTTAAGTATATCAGTGACTAGGTATGGCAATGGGTAGGGTCTGGGTAGGGTACTATAGTACCCATCCCCATACCCGCGTTTTTAAAAAGTACCCGTACCCGTCTCCATACCCGCATGGGTAGCAACTTGATTGCCCTTCCCCATACCCTCTGGGTACCTATATGTCCGTAGTTTAGTTAAACAAAATATAATTTTCACTAATAGAAAAGGAAAATATGATTGCTATTATAAAATAAAAACACATTAGTTAAAAATACAAAAGACCATCAAAATACTTAACAAGTAAAATCATTTAAATAAGTATAAAAAGGTAGATAATATTTATATTTTTTCCTTTAAAAGGATCATATTAAGTAAGATCTTCTCTCTAATCAAATTAAAATCAATTAGATATACTTTTAATTTACATCAATAATAATTGATCTCTTTGTGATCAAATTTGAAATATGCGCAAGTTTTAATTAAGAATTAAATCAAAATTTATTCTCAAAATTTGAGAATATATCTTTTTGTTTGAATACTATTATCCAAACATATATATTATAAGTTAAGATAATAGTATAATTCAGTAAAAAAAAATCGTAGTATACTTATAATAATTATATTAGCATGAACAATTATATATATATATATATATATATATATATATATATATATATATATATATATATATATATATATATATATAATATGTGTGTGCGGGTATGGGGCGGGGTGGGTACTATAGTACCCATACCCGCACCCATACCCACTAATTTTTGCGGGTATTTACCCATACCCAACCCCATACCCATCTAGCGGGTTTTTACTCTACCCATAGTGGGTATTTTTTGCGGGTACCCATAGGATCTGGGTCAATTGCCATTCCTACCAGTGACATCCAACAACCAAATAAATTAAAGAAACCACAAATGAAGTAAAATCTACATGTTTTTATGAATTGGTTATATTATGTGATATTTTAGATCCATAAAAATATTATTAAGCAAATCAAACAAAACATCATCATTATTGTCAACGTTCTAACTTCAACAGTAAATATAATCAAAACACATTTACACTTTTTAAATGAAAATAATTCACAAATGTAACATCAGCCTATCATTTTGATATTTTATGAAATGATGTGATAATCTTTGTTAAGTTCACATACTTTTATAATTTCATGAATAAAGTTACATTTAGAAAAAATCTTTTTTTAAGTTAAAACTTTTTTATTTTTAATAAATTTTTAGATAATTATGTGAAATTAGATTTAATAAGCTTGTTGTTTAGCACATACTTCAACTATACCAACAATAAGGTCAACTTTCTTTTTATACCTCGAGAAATGCTAGCTATATATGTAATATTTTTTACACACTATTTAACACAAATCGTGTGATTAGGTTGTTTTTTAAAAATCAATACATTCTTTAAAATGTGAAAGGTTTTAAAAAATAGACCAACTATAAATATATTGCTAGTAAATAGTCCGTGCAATGCACGATTTTTATTTTATTTTGAAAATTTTAATAAATTATTTTTAATTTTATTTTGATATTTTAATAAATTATATTTATATTTTTTATATTAAATTTGTATTCAAGTTTTTAATATTTTTCTATTGCACATAATTTTTTTCTGGTTGTAGAAGGAAAACACTATTGCAAATAATCTGAAAAATTAGTTACTAATTTTTTGATTAGTGTAATAATTTAATTTTTTTAGGTTCTTATTCAATAATTCAAGTCCAGTAAATTTAAATTGTTACAGTTACTCACACATAAAAAATAAACTGTTCACAGAAAGGAACATAAAACAAAAAATAAATCTTAAATTGTATACTTATAATTTAACTATAATATACAAAAAGTTGATATGATTATAAAAATTTATTGACCAAACTTAAAACTGTCAATTATTTTTTTCAATTATTAATAATTATTTTTATGTAAAACAAAACAATTGTTCGTTAATTAATATTTTTACAAATTATTTCTTTTTTATACATGTAATTATTGTCAAAAATTGTACAAATTGTTTGTATTTCTTTTTAGTATCAATTATTTTTATGAATTTTGCTTGATGTTTCTGCTTGGAGGAGATGGCCGAATATGCAGGTGCAGCCGCCACAACCGAGCCCAACTGCAGTTCAACCTGCGACAACTTCTATTTCTCATGCGATTGTGGTTTCTGTTGATGGGAGTTGGGTTGCAACTCTTAACCGCATGGGTTGCGCCGCCATCATCAAAGATCAACATGGAACATGGCTTTCCGGTGTGTCAGTAAGTTTCAGTAGTGGTGGTGCTTATCTTGCAGAACTTCTTGCTCTAAAATTGGGATTGCAGCAAGCTTGGGAGCTTGGTCACCGTGTTGTCACTTGCTGTTCGGATTGTTTGAATGTGGTTGAGGTACTCCGCCCTATTCTTTGTATGTGGATGGTCACTGATGTTGGACTTTGTTCTTTTACATCTATTCTTTGTATTAAAGGTTGGGGTACCTCTTGTACCTCCTTCTAATGCAATTCTTTAACTTTTCAAAAATAAAAAACTCCGCTCTATGTCGACGTTTCCACCTTTTGGGCAAGGGAGATAATCACCAATGCTAGGGATATGCTTGCTTGGAGCTGGACGGTGAACATCGAACATGTGTCAAGGGAGAGGAATAGCGCAACAGATTTCATGGTGATCAAGCAAGCTTCACGAGAAAGCTCTCCGCGTTTGGCATTTTCCGCCATCCGTCGTCATTGAATCTCTTTGTCTTTATGCTTTAGGCTAGGTTTTCATTTATTTTCTTTCAGTCTTCCTCTTGTAACTAAAAAATAATTTTACATATACTTTTATAGGCCGATAAAAAAACATATACTTTCATAGAAAACAAACAAAATTGTTCGTAAATAAATATTTTTTAAATCTAAAAGTAAATTGTGAATTTAATTTTTATTCAAACAATTTGTATTAATTGTAAAGTTAAAATTGTAACAAACATTTATCTCAAGTTTAATGAGAGAGAAAGATATTAATAATTATGTGGTGATGTGTTGATTAATGTTGTAATGACACCAGAGAATGAATTACACCACTCAATACAAAAAAGAGATAATGATAATTTCGTAAAAAGAATGAGGTGACTTGAGAGAGAGTGTGGAAGTTGAATGTCTCACGCTCTCGAGTCAAAAATAAAAAGTTGTGAAAAATTTGTTGAGAAAAATTACTTTGAAAAAAAAGTTGTTGAGAAAAAAAAGTTTGATTCTCAGTTATGTTATGTGTGCTCTCGTGTTCCAGAGTAATTGAACTAGCACCTCCTGCCATAATCCTTACGAACCAAATGGCAGCCAACAAAATAACTTTAATTTTTTTTTGGTTATAGGAGGAAAAGACAAAGGGAAAAAAAAATTAGCTATTTAATGCGTAAAGATATGTAGACGCATAGATAAAAGACAGGGGCTGTTTCCAGACCCGCCAAGGAGTTCCATCACGCGCCGCATGCCTTGCAAGACAATCTGCAGTGTTATTTTCCTCTCTTGCGACATGGATAACGAAAACATTTCAATCCCAGCTGAGCATATCCCTCACCTTGGCGATCTCCTCCCTATCCCAAAAAGTGCTAATATCATTACGAGTCTGTAAGACTCGCACCACATTCTCACAGTCACACGTGCAGACGACCTCGCGAACACTCAACTCCCAAGCATGAGCCAAACCCAACTCCACTGCCCAAACCTCTGTAAGGAACGCGTTCCTATGGGGAGAACTCGCCGACACTGCAGAGCGCCAACCACGAGCAGAATCAATTAACACAGCAACCCCACCCATTGTTGCACATCCCAGGATCCAGCTCCCACCCACAAGCAGCTGAAAAGGCGCTACACGACCAGATGTCGCCGAGGGAGAAAGGTGCTTTGAGCAAAGATACATCCACCTAGCAGTGACATCTGATAGAACCCGCCGCAGAACTTGGTTCAGCTCCCACTTGTTCTTTCCCAAACATTATTCATTCCTCCGTCTCCATCCCCACCACAACATAGCCATCCCCAAGATACATTGCTGCTGCTTAAGTAGACTCACGAGCCAAGATGAGAAAGGGACATTGGAACTAAGAGGTGGTAATATGGAGCCAAACTGACGCCAATGCAGACAAGAGCGGGGGCACTCGCGAAAGAGATGCGACAAGCTCTCTACATCAGCACCACAACGCGAGCAAGAAGCCGACTGGCTGAGATGATTCTAATGCCTCTTCTCATTAGTTGGAAGCTCTTCCTTCATAAGAAGCCATAGAAGAAATCGAATCTTCTCAGGAACCTTACAACGCCAAACACGCTTCCATATCCCCGAATCAATTGCATCGAAATCACCCAAGGTTTCATATGCTGAGGATACACTATACCTATCGTCACTTGCGGCAGTCCAACGGATTGCGTCGTGCCCCACCGAATGGGTAGGCACTCTAACAGCACTGATCTCCTCCTTGACATCCAAAGGTAACACTGTATACAACAGCTCAAAATTCCATGAAGAGCCCATCCATAAATCTGCCACCTTGAGTTCCGTGTCTGAAACATGAACAAAGGGAACTCTTAAGCAGAGCTTACCAGACCCCAACCAGTTGTCTTACCAAAGTGATGCAGATCCGTCCCCTAGATGTGCCTGAAATCCGTGGCGTAAGTAATCCTCAGCCCTAACAATGCCCTTCCAAACATACGATTTTCCTGTCTTGTATTCTCCATCAAGAACTATCTCATTGGCCAAATACTTATGAGATAAAGCTATTACCCACGACTTCCCTCTGTCGCACAGAAGACTCTCAACTAACTTCCCAAGCATGGCGATATTGTTGAGTCGAGCACAACGGAGGCCAAGACCACCCCTGTCCCTTGGGTAGGAGATCTCTTTCCACGGAACCAATTTCCAACTCCTTGTGTTGTCCCCCTTACCCCAAATGCAATTACGAATTTTCTTGTCTACAAATTCACAAATTGATTCCGGAAGCCAAAGAGCCTGCATGGTATAAACAGGGAGGGAGGAAACCACAGATTTAGCCAAGCATAACCGACCCACTCTATTCAAGAGCCTAGTCTTCCAAGAAGCAAGCCTGGAATTAATCTTATTAATTATCGGAGAAAAAACTTCCCTTGTTACTCGACCTTTCAAGAGCGGAAACCCCAAATACTTACCCAAATTGCTTGCCCGATTAATGTCCAAAATGCGAGAAAACTCCTGCTGCACGTTGTGGTCAATACTCTTGGAGCAGAACATCTGAGATTTCTCTAGATTGACTCTCATGACAGAAGCATCGCAAAAGTCCTTCAAAGCGTTGGCAACCACATGCATATGCTGCTTGCTGGCCTGGCAAAATAATAACACATCATCCGCAAAGAAAAGGTGGGAGATACCAATCCCTTCTCTGGTAATTCTGATCGGTGTCATACCCCTACATCTACCAATTTCTAAATGTGAATGGGAAGACGCTCCACGTAATTATATAACACATGGCAAATATATAGCTAGCATAGGTTCTATATTGTGTGTGGGCTGAGTCAGTGGTGGTGATTGTCAAAAACAAGTGGTGGTGGTGGCGGCGATGATGGGTACGCGGTGGCCAGAAGTGATTATGGCAGAGAATAAAGCTTCATTGTAAGAGATTGTTTTAAAAATTTGAAAATCTTAAATGTTGGCAAAATTCTTATACTATTCCCAGCAATTCAATGATATATCGTGAATCACTTTTTTCTAATGCCACACTAGACTTTACCTTGTATACCAACAATGTTACTTATATTTATGGTTGAAAATAAATAGCATTTTGCTAGTCAATAATAACTTTGTCCCACTACATCACAATCACTGTTTTGTGGGAGATCCAACGTGTATACATATATTGAACACATTTGTGTTCGCCAAAAAATATGTGATTTAAAGTTAATAAAAAATTAATTTAATTTATGAGAACTTTTAAAATGTAAATGTCATTTATGTTTGTTTATAAATATAAAAAAATTCACTTTGAAAATCCACTAGAATTAATTAATTATTTCAAAAGCTCCTAGAAATAATTTAAAGAAATAGTCTGATTTTTTAAATCAAAAGCATACACAAATAGTTAAAAAATTACATAAGCGATTTTTTAAATAAGTAATTATTTCGTGGAAATAAGCATGGACAAACAGATTGATTATTTCCAAACAGTTTTTAAAAAATAAGTTGTTGAGAAAAATCAATTGGAATTTAGTTTGTTTCTCAGTTATTGTGTGATTTATTTAGTTTGGATTCTGAAGTTATTTTATTTATGAATATATATTAGGAGACAGTTAGTTTAATATTCAAATAGAAACAGGGAAAATATATGCATTAATATTTGGAGATTATATTTTTTGAAAAATACAGTATTATTAATAGAAATGAATGACAATTTAAATTTGAATAAATTTTTTAAAAATGAAAAGAATAAAAAATCGAAGGGGACTTCTTAATATCATCTCTAAGGCACTAAAATATAAAATTTATGATTGAGAACTTGTAAAAATATGAAATATATTTTTCATGAGAGAAAAGCATTTCGAAGTTTTTTGAATATTTCAACTTTGACAACTTTAATCTGATCTTTAAGAGATTGGAAATCTGTATTTCATTGAAATTAAATTTTTAGCAGTCATCCATATATGGAAATCCTTTATCACTTTTTTTACGGCTATATCCAATTACTATTGATTATTATTATTATTATATATACTAAATGGAGTCCAGATTACTTTGAGAGTTTAGGTTCTTTCTTCTTTTCTAACTTAGCGTATTAATCAACTTCCCCTTCTTGCACACATTCTTGCTATTTTCTTCAACCTCTCAAAACTGCAATATGAATCCTTCATTTGCTGTCACCATCTCACAAGAACACTACAGAGAGCTGTTCCAATTTCTCGTGATCGACCTTTCACGAGATCCGAAAGAGGCTATGCAAGTTTTCGCCTTATGGCTCTGGCTAGAACGGGTGGGATTTGATAATGTGATCAGCAAGATCTCTCTCTCAATATCCTACACTTCAATCAATGAACTTGCAGATGAGGCAGTTACATGCTTGAACTGTATCAATACCAGCTTAACTGATTTGTCGTTTGAAGACGACGATGATATCCCTCTTATGCGTAGCGTTATTGGTAAGAGTATCTCTCTCAAAATCTTGTATCAAAATAAGGATTTGGCGATTGAAGGGGTGGCCAAAGTGTTGAAGGAAGAGTGCGAAAGAGTATTTGGCGACATCGTGCGAGAAGTTAATGAAAGAGTTTCATGTGATGAGGGCAAGATGGAAAGCCAAGAAATGGGAATAACAGAATGTTCAGTTCGCTATGCTTTGATCTTTGAAGGGACAGATTACTCAGAGATATAGGTAGCAATGAAGGATCTTGATGCTCATGCATATAAGGAAGCTCAACAAAAACCATAGTTGAAGATCCGAACTGGGGTTCAATTGTTGCAAAGATCCGAACTGGGATTCTTTTTGGCTCTTTGCCCCGTTATTTTCCTGTCAAATTTTTTTTATTAAAATGATCATCCACAAAGTAAATTGATCTTTTGTTCATCTTTTTAATTTACATTATATTGTTTATTTGTATGTATAGTTTATGTATCACCTGTAAAAATTACTGTTTTAGGTTAAGAGTTTGATTTTTAGGAACCGAAAACATTATCTCACTTAGTGCGTTTATTTCAGGTTTTTTTAGTAAGAAAATACATTTTTTAATTAAGAATTTATTTTTAAAAATTTTAAGATATTTGTTTGAGTTTTTTAAAAATCATTATTTAAAAAAAGAAGCTAAAATCATACTATTTTGAAAAACTATTTTGATTAACTTATTAGGGAAGATAAAAAAGTCATTTTAGTTAGTGTATTGCATGTGGGACACACTAATTAATATTTTTTACAATTCAAACGAAATACATATTTGTTAAGATTATTAATAATTGTAAATTAATAAAAATATTAAGATATTATTTTATTAAAATTATTAAAAATAATTTAAAAATGTAAACAATATTTTTAACTGGAATTAATAAAATAATTATAAAAAGTATCGAATATGTAATTTTGGTTGTTGTGTATAGACCTGATCAGAGACGGTGGTTCGGTGGTGGTGGGTTGGTAGTGGCTAAGTCTGTTGGATGGGTCTAGTGAGTTAGTTATGGGTAGGTTCTATATTTTGTTTGGGCTGGGTCACTGGTGTGGTGGTGGCAACGATAAATATGCGGTGTCCGGAAGTGGTTTCGATGGGAATAAAATGGAAATGCTTCATAGTTAAGGGATTGTTTTCAAATTTTGAAAACCTTTGAATTTTGGCAAAATTTCGATACCGCCCTCAACTATTCAATGATATATAGTGAAATAGTGAATCACTTTTTTCCAATAACACACATTAGACTTCACTTTGTTGCCACGTCACAATCACTGTTTTGTGGGAGATTCAACTTACGTATATGGGCATCTTTGTGTATGCTTTAAAAATATGTGATTTTTTTAACAAGAGGAATACTAAAAAAATTATGATTTAAAGCTGAATAAAATATTAGTTTACTTTTATGAGAACTTTTGAAAAGTAGAAATTATTTATATTTGTTTACAAATATAAAAAAAAATCACTTTAAAAATCCACTAGAATTAATTGATTATTTTAAAAGTTGCTAAAAATAGCTTAAAAAATAGTCCGATTTTTTTAAATTCTACTTTTTATCAAAAATATATACAAACAGTTAATACATTACATAAGTGATTTTTTTTAAATAAGTAATGATTTCCTTAAATAAACATAGACAAACAGATTCATTATTTCCAAACAGTTTTTTAAATTGTTGAGAAAAATCGATAGTGATTTACTGATTTAGTTTTATTGTCAGTTATTGTGTGCTGTGTGCTCCAATTTGCATGTTTTTAGGAGAAAAAAATTTGCGTTTCTCTTATTGTGTGATTTAGTTTGAATTCTGAAATTATCTTATTTATGAATATATTAGGAGACAATTAGTTTAATTTTGAAGTAGAAAAACAGATAATGCATTAACATTTGGAGATAATAGATATTACATATAACTAATCTAAACTTGAAAATACATACAGTATTATTAATAGAAATAAATGACAATTTAAAAGTTTATCACAATTTATGAAAATCTTTATCACAATTTTTTATGGTTATATCCTTTATCACATTAAAAGTTTATATCTGAATAGGATTCTAATTACTATTGATTATTATATAATTTATATACACTCCAGAGAACAATCCTTTTACTTTGAGAGTTTAGGTTCTTACTTCTTTTCTAGCTTAGTGTGTAATCAACTTCCCCTTCAACCACACATTCTTGCTATTTTCCTGTGTTTTCCTCAACCTCTCAAAACTGCAATATGAATCCTTCAGTTGCTCTCACTGTCTCTCAAGAACACTACATAGAGCTATTCAAATTTCTTGTGATCAACCTTTCACGAGACCCAAAGGAGTCTATGCGAGTTTTCGCCTTATGGCTCTGGCTAGAACGGGTGGGATTTGATAATGTGATCGGCAAGATATCTCTGTCAATATCCTACACTTCAATCAATGAACTTGCAGATGAGGCAGTTACATGCCTGAACTGTATCAATACTAGCTTAACTGATTTGTCGTTTGAAGACGACGATGATATCCCTCTTATGCGTGGCGTTATCGGTAAGAGTATCTCTCTCAAAATCTTGTATCAAAATAAGGATTTGGCGATTCGAGGGGTGGCCAAAGTGTTGGAGGAAGAGTGCGAAAGAGTATTTGGCGACATCGTGCGAGAAGTTAATCAAAGAGTTTCATGTGATGAGGGCAAGATGGAAAGCCAAGAAATGGGAATAACAGCATGTTGAGTTCAGAATGCTTTGATCTTTGAAAGGACAGATTACTCAGAGATATAGGTAGCAATGAAGGATCTGCAGCATGCATTGCATACGCAGACTTGGTATCACATAGCTTGTTGGGGTTCAATTGTGGTAAAGATCCGAACCTGTGCTTTCAATTTCCATGCTATTTCTTTTTTTCATGTTAATTGAGATGCAAATAGCAGCTCATTTTCTTTCTATGTTTGCTTTATCCAATCCTAATGTTGGGTGGGTTGATACTTGATAGTAGGGGTTGGCGTGTTCATAACCGATCCAATCCAATTAAAACTGAAAAACCGATAAAAAAACCGAAATTCAATTAAACCGAAAACTGAATGGATCCAAAATCGAGAAAACCGAATATTTTTGTCGGATTGGATCGGATTTCGGATTTGTTTTTCAAAACCGAACCAATCCAATCCAAACCGAATGTTTACAAATATATATAATTTTATTTGTAAATATATGATATACTCCCTCCGTTCCTTTTTATAAGAGTTGAATTGAGAAGTGTTGTGTTCCTTTTTATAAGAACTGACTTGAAATTTGTAGTCCATTAATTATTTTTTGACAAATTTACCCTTGCTTAATTATATTTTTTTTCTCTTTCCACTATGTACTGCATTAATGATCAATAGAAATTTTAAAAAGTAAATTGGGGCAATTTTGGAAAGTTGATGTAAATTCAAAACAAATTAATTGCTAACAACCACCTTAACTACTTTTCTTAAGGGGCGTGGAATCGTTGTTTGGCTCTTATAAAAAGGAACGGAGGGAGTAATTCATACTTACATTTTTTTCGTCCTTCTAAATTTATATAATTATTATGTGACACGTAATTATTTATGAAGATATATTTGGATAAATAGAGTTTCAAGTAATAATTTGAAAAATATGCATCAAAGTAAACATATATTTAAAAAATATATCAACTATGCCGGATTAACTCTTCTTCTTCTTATTTTAGAGGTACTGAACCAAGAATGACGAATGTGGAAATTTGTTTGAAACTTGTTTGAGACTTTTTGTTCGTCTTTATTTTTTATTCCAAACTCTCATCGTTTAGGCTTGTAACGTGACGTTATATGATTCAAATTAATTTTTATTTCTTCGTTGATTTCGATATTTACAATGTCTTTAAAAAACCGAAATCCAATCCAATCCAAACCGATAAAAATTGGATCGGATTGGTTCGGATCTAAAAAGAGAAAAAAAACCGATTGAATGATAAAATGACAAAACCAAAGTGTTTGGATCAGATGACTTTTCCCCTAAAAACCGAATGAATCCAGACCGCGAACACCCCTACTTGATAGTACTCCTGCTTATATTCAGAACCTTTAATTGAAAGCTATCTTTTTCCGTCAAAAATAAATTACATTAAAATGATAATCCATAAAGTAAATTGATCTTCTATTCATCTTTTTTAATCTACTACATTTTATTATTTATATGTATTTATTGTTTTCTGTGCATTTGTTTTATCCCACGCATTTGTTTTCGCTTTTTTTTTTTTGCTAAAATCTCATTTATTAATTAAAAAGTATTAAAATTTATTTATTTTTAAATTTTAAGATGTTTGTTTCAGATTTTCACAACATTATTATTTAAAAAAACTAAAATTAAATTATTTTAAAAAGCTACTTTAATTAGCTTATCAGGAAAATCTATTATGATAAATGAAAAAAGATAAAAAAGTAATTTTAATTAGTGTAACTTTTATTTTGGTACATAAGGAAATAATAATTAGTGTAACTAAATAGAAATCAGATTGTGCTTTCTTAAAATCTCTAAAAATAATATTTTTTTAGAAAGTTAAATATCATTATTTTTTAATTTTTAATGTAAAACATAGACACTCTAGGTGAGCTTCTGCTACAAGGATATTAAAACCCAAATTTCAAAAGATATTACAATATCTTCCAATATATTAACTGAAAATATAAACATACCTTCACAATTTGCCTTACCCTTTAACTAATTCTTTAACTCCCTAACAACTTCCTCTGACGAACTTTGAATCTTTTATGGTATTAAAATAAATTGAAAATATGTTACAAATAACCATGAGCTCTTAGTCATAAACTATTCCAAATAGTTCATAAAAATAAATTCAAAACAGATTATAAGTAGGTTTAAAGCTATTTATATAAGCTCTCAAACACTTTCATGAGTGTTTATACTATAAGATAAGCTTAAATGAACTCTTTCAAAAACGGATCTGCCGTCACAAACATACACAACACACCATTGACCAAAAAAAACAACAACAAACGATTAGTTATTTAAAATTTGTGCAGTAGAATTTGAACCATGATCAAACTTAGGCCAATGACCAAACTTTAAATAAACGGAAGAAAATCACACAATGAGGGGTCGTTACTGCATATTTGTCGGTCACAATGAGTGGACTGGCATGGCATGCACTAGACTAGACTACAATGGGCTAACCTGCGAAATTTCATCCAAAAAGAGACACCTGAAGACATTGTTGAAGAAATCACAACCTTTGGCAACACCTCCCTCTCCAACCACGATATCCATGTCATATTTGCAAGCTCTTGTACAATCAGGGCAGTAGGTCACCTGCATAAGGAAATATATAGTCATACATATGATATAATTCTATAATTCGCATAATAGGAAATACACCCTGAACAAATAACTCAGTATAAACAAGTTTCTGAGTAAATTCTGGGAGAAGCTTCTGAAAGTAATTTCTAAGTGCCAGATTTGTTTCTTAGGATATAAAAGTTGATCCAAACATGCTATAAGTATTAAACTTGTTGGTATTGAAAGGAGGATCAGATGAGGACCGCTGCTTCAGCTACCGACCTCTAGTAACTTAGGTTGGAAAGAGCTGTCCAACATGACATCTAGACCGTACATTGCCCTTGATGTTGGACTATGCATCTCTGGATGTGCAACAGCGGCTGCCTCAAACACTAATCGAATCATACTCCTTACTCTTGCATGTATATCCAACCATTTCACTGCAAGAGATACATACAGTGACAGAAATTTGAATCAAGAATTCATCATGTATACAATTCTATGGAAGCCTCTAAAAACTCTAAATGTGGCAGACAATAAACGGCGGGCAGTCCCCATTACCTTGATGTTCTTCCTCAAATTCCTTCACAAAATCCTTGATATTCTTGTGATTTATTCTTCCACGATAATTCTGAGATCCAGATAATGACTATGTTAACACTTGTTGAGAAAGGGAATTAAAGCAACAAAATATTCAATATCTCAGTCAAATTTTCAACTGAAGATCTTGTTGCTTAAAATGGTACTCGAGACATACCATGACAGTGAAATGAGTTTCATACTCAAACAAACTAGATCTGTCCAAAGAATATTGGTTGTTGGCTATCCTGACCTGGAAAAATATAAGAAGAAAAAAAAGCGGGAGGCTGACGCAAATGTTCTTCAAAGGTCATATTAAGTTACTAAGTTACACGAAGGGCCCAAAAGAAGAATCAGTATACCCAGAAGCAGTCTGACAGGAATATCTCCAAAGGGTGCATGCTCCGAACCAACACTATGTATCGGAGATCAAACTTTTTCCCCTGGAACAAAGCAGGTTGTTCAATATACTTCTGGCAAATTTTTGGACCAGTTTCCATGAGACGGATTATCGCAGGTAAATTATCAGTTACAGTGGTATCAATAGTTCGAGCCATGTTCCAGGGTTTTAAGATCCAAAGATTGTCTAGTCCTTCTCTTTTGCGCAAACAATAGTCACCAATAAGTTGAGATAGATGTGTTTCAAGATTATACGTAGGCTGCAACCATTGAGGAGATCCAAATGCCTGTAGCAATGTAAAAAAAAAATGTATATATTTAAGCTATTATAAAGACTCAAAGGAGAAAAGACACCAATACTTAAATTCATTTGTAAATTGAAAGTTTGACTTGAAAAAATAAATTAAAATTGTTGCGTGCCAGGACAAATAGTACATATTTCCTTGAGGAGTATGATGGTATTTTTAATATAAAATGATAATGTACACAGTTTAGTCATTTAGGATAATTTCATCTGCATCAACATACAATGTTAGATAACTATTATCACCTTCTGAATTGTCTCCGCTAAATGATGTTTCATGACAAGACAAGCCTCAAAAGGAAATTGATTAACATATTGCTGATCTGTTATTCCTGTGGCCTTCTTCGTATCCTCATCTACCTGCACACTTGTCCATATTATATCTGCATCTTTTGGTTCCTTTGCTGTAGGCAAACAAACAATCAAAAGGAGAGGGAGGAGGTCAGCCATACAAAATAAAGTTTTTTAAATGTGGGGACAACCATAAAATCAGATCCAAGGGAATTTTGTGATAACCAAAAGATGTCCATTCTATGCAGAAAGAGAAAAAGGTTCAAATCAAACAAGGAGATTTTAATTTAGGCTCTTTACTTGTAGGGTGACTGTGACATATATTCAATATGTTCTATAAGAGTAACACAAGTGTGACTTAAAGAAGTCTCACATTGTATAAATAAGCAAGTGTACAGTAGAATATAAGTTAAAGAGCTCACTCACCCATTGCCTTAAGTGTCTAAGGTTTTATGGTGATGTGGATTTACTTAAATTCTAACAAGTCTAGGCCTTTGAGACTCAGGCAAAAAGGAATAGAAGTCTAACAACTGATGGCATTCCGCTGAGACTTCCACTTGAAGGGGGAGTACTCAAAGAAGTCTCACATTGTATAAATAAGCAATGTACAATAGTATATAAGTTAAATTGTTAAAAAGCTCACTCACCCATTGCCTTAAGTGCCTTAAGGTTTTGTGGTGATGTGGATGTAACTTAATTTCTAACATGTTCCAAGTTACATGGTAGTCTAATTATTAATTATTAATTTATGCAAAGAACAAAAAATAAGAAAGTTCAAGCATGCTGTTAGGAGCAGGAGTGACAGAACCCGATCAGGAAGCTTACAACAGTTTGGCCAATGAATTAATTGGGCCAAGCCCTGTTAGTTAGGTGTTGTTAGCTGAAAGCAGGCCTTGTAAGGAAAGTTGTTAGAGTAGTAAATAAGTTAGGCTGTTATAAATAAAAAGGAAGTTATTAAGCTGGTCAATTAGTTTTGGGTGGGAGAGACCAGGCTCTCGAATCCTGGGAGAAGACATCAAGACACCATTGCATCTCATTCTTGCTCTACTTAACCTGGATACCCATTCTTGTTTTTCTTAACCTGGATAAACCAAGACACTCATTCTTGCTCGACAGACTGACAAGTTATAAATATATTGTTTGGATACTGGCTTAATTCTTGGCACAAAAATTCCCAAATATAAGAGGTGGAGTGCTGCTACAGTTCAAACAGGGGCCCAAGGCTTGAAGATGCAGGATATTACTTCAGAGAGAATAGTCCCTAAAAGACACACTTTGATGCAGGATAGAAGTTTGGGGAAGACTTCCTTCATTATTCAACAAGGGTTGGCCAGGTAGATGCTGAGTTATGCCCCATCTTACTCAAGCGGTTTAAGACATAGTTGAGAAACGGGATGCATCCGTGGACAGGTTCTATAGAAAGATTGGGAGTCAAAGAACTGAACAACATCAGGCTAGAGGGATATCAGCTACTCAACAATTAATATGCTAGTAGCAATGGGACCATGAGCAAAGCTTGGTATTTATGCTTCAAGCAATGGAATCCAGGTGGGAGTTTTATGGTTATCGCAGTTTTGGACATTCGTGGATAACCTAGAGGCAACAAGACAGGTAGTGCTGATCCATTGGCTAAAGCAACAGTATTGTAAGGATCCATGGGAGCCAGCAGTTCCTAAGCATTAAACTAACCCTTCACCTTCACGACAATATGAACCTTATTTTTTGGGGGGAAGGGGAGGAATCAAGTGGGTCAAGCCCTGTCACTCAGTTACACATTGTTAGCTAAGAGCAGGCCTTATTAGGAAAGTTGTTAAGAGTAGTTAAATAGTTAGGCTGTAACAGAGGCACAAAAGCCAAAGGCACCAAAGGCAGTTAATTAGTTAGTCTGTTAGTTTTGGGTGAGAGAGACAGGCCTCGAATTCCTGAAAACACCGTTGTATTTCATCCTTTCTCTTCTTGACACCCATCGATCCTGTGTGGGAGGAGGATATACAATAAATTTTTCTTACTTTCTTTCTGTTAATCTCAATATTCTGAACTAGTATCTACTCTGGGCATTCATTAAACTTACTAATTGCAAACTTCGGATGCGTCAAGTTTTCCTCCACATGAGGTATATCTGTGTAAACACGTAAAGGACGCCCATCAGGTTGATGAATGCTTCTAGTCTCAGAAGACTGCACAGTGGGTGGAATTGAACTTGTGGATCGCAATTTCTGATTGTGCTTCTCATACTCCTGAAAGCAGTAAAGTAATTAGCTTCAAACTTTCCTGATCCCTTCGTATAATATATTTTTAACCACAAATCAGAATCTAATATATTTTACTAGTAGAGGAAATACTTGGATAAAATAGTTCTCTGGCGTGTGGAACCAGGAAGTAAGTCTAGCAGAACGTTGTTTATCCTCCCCGATACCAAGAAGAAAATCACGAGTGCATTCATCACCTTTGTGCGTATTTTGTGTTGGCCATAGAATAGAAAAGCTGGGGGAAATGGGAGAGTTATTACTTATAAGATGACTAATATTGAATTATTAAAAATCCAGAGGTCATGTCATAACAGATGCATAAATACATGTAATTAATTATAAAAAGGGGGAGGGGGGGAGGTTTCACACTTAGGAGTCTCTAACATGAGCTATACAGCTATGGAAGTCAGGATACATTAATGAGCAAGAATAATCTAATAAAACTTACAATTGGACATTTACTTATAAAAAAAGATGTTACACATTATGCAAGTATGATTACATTATAAAGCAGCTGGTATATTCGAAGAGCGTAAAAATCTGACTTCCAAGTCAAAGCACAAATCTTAATAAAAATTATAGAAGATAACCTTACAGCTGATGCCAGATTACCCTCCGGCATGAAAAGAAAAGGTGCCACTCTGAAATTTGGGTCATCACTGTGCCTCAAAGCAGAACCTAGTTCATCCATCACATACCTAAAAGATATCAAAAACAATGTGCTGTAAGTTTCTTGTTGGGAAATATCAAATTGATCATTCATGGTTCATTGAAACTTCTATTTTGTTTACATTCCATTTAATGTGCGGAACCAAATAATTTGAGTGATCAAACATTGACCCATTGATTCTAGTACTTTAATTAGTAAAGTATAAATCAGCCTGCCTTGATGAAATTTTTGTATTTGAATGAGACTTGCAAAAATTCATAACGGTGCATAGACTGATAAAAAGAAAAGCTAATACTACATTAGAACCAAACTGTAAAACAAGTCAAATGCAGGTCATACCATACAGAGGTCTCATCTAACTTTTCTTCATCGGCAAGTCTATAACTCATTAGATATTGCCACATTCCATTTATAATACGGTCAGCAAGAGGCTCATCAGGAGTCCATTCAGGAAGACGGCGAAGAAGCGCCGAATCAATGACCTGTTTTCTGGTTTCCAGTATTTTGGATGCACTGATACCATTTAGTTCAGAAACATGGGGAAGAGATTCCAGGATTTCAATTGCACTTCCTCCAAGAGGACCAGGAATATCCACCTAAAATTGTTCAAATTACCATAGACCAAAACAAATGGAAATAAAAATTTAAACAAACACCAAAGGCAATTTAGGAATAAAATTTCTGATAATATAAATCAAACTACCCCCAATGAGCATAAGCAAGGGAATCTCCTCAGCAGATCTAACAAGTCACCAACCGAGTTTTGCTCCAATGGATTTCCATGAATGTTCAAGTATGAAAGAGATGGTAGACAAATGGGTGAGAATGCCTGAACAAAATAGGGGAATCATCAAAATACTCAGATCAAAACAGACAGATTGGGACCAATGAATTAGTATGAAATGTCACTTATTAACTTTCTCTATTGATTATGCTATTTTACCAATTAGCATCTTCCGAGCAAGGACTCAAGGAGACAAACAAAATTCCCAAATTTTTTAGCTCATGTAATCATATTTTATTCCAGTAAAATAATATATTCAAGGCTCCAACCTATACTTTTGAAACATAAGCTATGAAAAAAAAGATGCACAAAGCGGATAGAGAATAAGAAGAAATGGTTCAACCTTGTTGATTAAACTATGAATGTCTCTATTAGAAAGATCAAGAGTAGACACGCTCTGCAGCGGGCTATCAGCCTGATCAGAATACTCAGATCAAAACAGACAGATTGGGACCAATGAATTAGTATGAAATGTCACTTATTAACTTTCTCTATTGATTATGCTATTTTACCAATTAGCATCTTCCGAGCAAGGACTCAAGGAGACAAACAAAATTCCCAAATTTTTTAGCTCATGTAATCATATTTTATTCCAGTAAAATAATATATTCAAGGCTCCAACCTATACTTTTGAAACATAAGCTATGAAAAAAAAGATGCACAAAGCGGATAGAGAATAAGAAGAAATGGTTCAACCTTGTTGATTAAACTATGAATGTCTCTATTAGAAAGATCAAGAGTAGACACGCTCTGCAGCGGGTTATCAGCCTGATCAGAATTTGCTGGGTTTTCCTTTTCATATATCCCTGCACAAAAGCCCAAGGCCCACTCCCCAAAATTGCTTGTGAAATTTGAATTATATATCTCCAGTTCAGGTAACGCCTTAAGAATGACACCTGCAAGCTCGTCATCACTAGAAATAGAGTAATTTAGTTCTCTTCAATAATGAGTAGAGGTACTCATGGGTTGGTTTGATTCAGATTTTAGTTAAAAAAAATCCAAACATAACAAATTTAACTGAACTGGTTTAGTTTGTTTTTGATAATTTTTCAGCCAACAAGAACCAAACCAATATTTGGTTCAAGCCATCATGTTAAGGCCAAAAATAAATTATTATACTTTTTAAGCTTACATCCACAAATATTATCTTCTTTTTTTTGTTTAAAATTTTGGATTTTATATCAGTGCAAGCTAAAAAGGTTTCTTGATCCTCCATGATCCTAGACAATGATCAAATCAATTAAAACATGTTGCTATTACATTTAATTAACATGTAGCTTTTTCTATAGTTATATGTCTACATCCATCATTAATCTTTTTACACAAGATATGATAACAAAGTTAGATAGATACTAAACATGATCAAAATAAATATGGAACAAGACAAAAGTAGAAGAGAGACCTGAGTATGAAGTCTAAAATATCTACCCAAAAAAAGTTTAAAGTGCATAAATTTTAAAGCTTAGGAAATTTTTAAATAATAATAATTGGTGATTATTGGAATTTGGGAGGCCTAACTCAACCCAAAAGCTAATTCAAGTGAGGGTTGTTCTACACTTTATAAACACTTATTGGGCCCTATCTCTAGTCAATGTGTGACTTCTCAACAGTGACCAATTCTTGGGTCAAAAATTCAGGATCCGATAACCGAACATGAAATGAACCAAATACAAACTAATCTGTGAACCAATTCAATTGATTTGGTTTGCATTATGTAGTTTATTGCATAAATCCAACTCATTGAACACCTCCAACAATAAGGACTAATGAGTGACTGGATATCAGGAATACATGGTTTAAGAATTTTTCAAATGTGAGAAAACTTACCACTCTTGAAGAACCGGATTATTGTTGAGCCAGAGTCCTTTGAGATGTTCAAGTTTGATAACTTCCTGCACAATCACTTCAGCTCTATTGAGCTTGTTTCCATATAGGCTAAGCGACACTAAATCCTAAAACAAGAAAAGTGGAGGAGGTATATTAGTATTCAAATTATAAGGACAGACAAGAAAGCTGAAAATGGCTGATAGTTTAATAAGCATGATTTCCACATGCATGTCACATTATCAT
This sequence comes from Acmispon strigosus, assembly GCA_030819835.1. Taxonomy (NCBI): domain Eukaryota; kingdom Viridiplantae; phylum Streptophyta; class Magnoliopsida; order Fabales; family Fabaceae; genus Acmispon; species Acmispon strigosus. The sequence goes on from JAUAMA010000001.1 coordinate 89,885,841, forward strand.
GATATAGAAAGCACCACTATGAAAGATAAGATTAACAATAACGAGTTGGTAACCGGAAATCTTGAAGATAAGCCGAGAGACAGAAGCGTATCATCATCAATGTCAAGTCCTTCTAGCTCCAACCATCTCAACTTGCCATCTCCTTTCTCTTTCGCTTCGCGAACCTCACTTTCCAGAACTTCCAATACATCAGGCTTATCACTCACCTCATCTTCAGCTTCCAAATTCATATCAATATCCACACACATCAAAGAACCCATCCTCTCTGCCAAACCCGGAACTTCAAGCAACTAAAACCGCCACAGAAAACAAAAAGTTAGCATAGCATTAAAATGAAACTTTAGTTAGAGAAAAGTGGAGTTGGAAGAAGGAGAAGGTGGTGGGGACCTGCTTGTAAGCGTCGGGGAGTCTGAAGGTCCATGCGTGATCGATGAGGAAGACGTTGGAGTCCTTGGGCATGGAATCTGAGGTGAGGACGAGGCGTCTCTGGCGTCCGTCCTCGCAGGGCTCGATTTGGAAGTGGTCGCCGCCGTCGAAGGACTCGGCGGAGAGCTTTTGGAAGAGGCGGCGGTGCAGTGACTGCGGCAGCCCCGAAGCTGCGAGTAAAAGTGCGTGAACTTTGGCGAACTCTTCGTAGGTTCGGATTCTGTTGGTGCCGGCCATGGCTACCATTCTTCTTCTGTCTCCGCCAATGTGTGCAGTGCACCCCGTCGCTGTGCTGGTTCTCAAGTGAAGCTCAGGGGGAGCAGGAGCAGCGGGTATTAACTGGGCTGGGCCCTTGTAGAAGTAAGCCCAGTGATATGGGCCCAAATAAACAAGGGGCTCATGAGTTAATCCAGATCTGTGGAGCCTGTTAGACCAAATTATAAGCAATGAAGATTCTTTTATTTTTGAAAAAATAACTGTTATGAACTTATGATATATGCAGTTCTTCATCCCCCATAACGTGGCCAACTGGCCATTCATATTTATTAAAATATACTATTTATATTATAGTTCATGCAATTCACATGTAAAGGGTGGAATTGGAGGTGGCGAAATAACCATGTTTTTGGCGAGGATAAGCGGCAACTCAACCAGGTTTTACATAATGTTTTATCAGATGTCTCGTGCTGGCATATTAACTTTGCCTCGTCTACAACTATAAGTACCAGGTCTGCGTCTCTTGGTTGCCCTACGCTTGATGCCCCCACTGTCTCGCTTCTCATGGTGGATGGAAGCTGGAATGCAGCAATGGGTAGAATGGGAGGAGCAGCTATCCTACGTGCGTCAGATGGAGCGTGGCGCTCAGCGGTTTCTGAGAGTCAAACGAATGGTAATGCGTTTCGAGCCGAGGTTTGGGCGGTCGGGATGGGTCTCTCCCTTGCTTGGAATCTTGGGACTCGCCAAGTTGTTTGCGCTTCCGATTGCTTGGAGGTGGTGCGGTACTCCAAGCACCTATGGACATTAATTCCTACTGGGATCGAGACTTAATTTTCGAGGTCCGCTCTTGGTTGACAAGAGATTGGATTATCTCCTTCATTCATGTTTCGCGGGAAAAGAATAATGCAGCTGACTTCCCTGCGAGGCAAGCGGCTAGGGAAGGGTCTCAGCGCCGTATGTGGAAGAAACCTCCGTCTTCGATTTATGCGTCGTTGTATTTAGATGCTTTTGCTTAGTTTTATTTCTTATTTAGAGTTCCTCTTGTAACAAAAAAAAAAAAAGGTATAGGGTAGGTATAGACTAAAATTACATAGTGTCTTGTTATTATTTAATTTTTATCAAAAATTTATTAAATTAACATTCGTAGTGCAAAAGAATGACACTTTTAATAAACAAGTGAGAATAACAAATCCTAAAAAAAATGCAATTAAAAAATGTCGCTCGACCCCCTCCATCTTCCACCATCATCATTGCCACCTTCAAACCTCGCTCATATTGCATGGCATCCTCTAGTACTACCACCCACCACTACAACAACTCCAACGAATTTGGTTGATGGGATAAAATGGCTACAACGATGTAGGTTGTTAGGTGATGAATGATTTCAGGAAACAGTGACAAATAATGGTGTAAGGTTGTTGTGGGAACACCGACGGAGGTTGCGTGTCAGGTGGCGGCAAGAGCAGTGGTGGTTTGTGTTAGATTGTGGTGAGAGTGAGGGGTAGAGAATCTCAGGTGGCAATGTCAATGGTTGAGAATGATAATAGTATGGTGGTGGTGGTGATAAAAAATGCGTGATAGTAACAATGTGGAGGGTGTCAAGTTGTACGACACTAATGTAGGGTACTGGGAGGCGATGGTAGATGAATGCATGACTATGGTGGTGGGGATGAAGAATGCAAGGCACCAACTATAACTAAGGGTGTTATGTCACAATTGTGGGGTGAAGGGTGGTTGCAATGGGGGTGACAATTGTGGTTGAGGGTGGCAAACATGACGATGGAGGATACCGACAATGATGGTAGACAACACCAAGTAACAACGTTGATAGAGGGTCTATTGATGAGGCGGTGGTTGAAGGTGTGGTGTACAATAGAAATGTAAACTGCAAGGTAGCAGTGGCGATGACTAAGGATAGTAGGTGGTGGTGCTAAGTATAATGTAGCGATGGAGGATGGTGGTTATGGGCAGCAATTTGAGGGTGCAAAGTGGTGGTGGTGGTGATGATAGTAGTGGTGAAGGGTGTTGCCAGGATGAAATGAGTGTGGACACTAGGCAGCAATGACGATAAAAGTTGTCAATGCTAGTAGTGGTGGAAATATGAGATATGGATGAATGTGTTGTATCTTATTGAAACTAAAAACTATAATCATAAAATGATTTTATAATTTTTAAAAACTAAGATGAATTACATTTGAAAAAAAAACTAAAAACTCACAAGAGTCTTCTCTTGGACAAAACAAAACAAAAATCTCTTTTCATGTTTGATTTTTTCAAAAAAAAAATCAAATTCATTCAAAAATAAACTAAAACAGCACCGATAACAAGAGCCAAATTTCAATTTTTTCAATGCACTAAACTGGAGAAATAATTGATTTCCAAACGCAATCTAAATTGAAGTGATATCTTAAATTTATTCAGTTGAATTTATTTAAACCCACTCATCAATTGATAAGATAGACAAACAAATTCTTGGATTTATTTGGGTACATAAATTCTTGGAATATTTGTATTCACACACTTTATTAGAACTTTCAATTAGATGCTGTTATTCCCTTAAAAAAAATTAGATGTTGTTATTGTTTTTTTTTAGTTAAAACCTTATTACAAATGTAAAAAAATAACTAATTCCCGGTCATAAATTTATCCAACTACAAGTAATTAAGTCTATTATCTTATAAAGTAAAAAAAAAAAGTTTATTATCTTATCTCACTTGGATGAGGATGACAATGTGTCAGGAAAAAGCCAAGAATAAAAACGGTTGGTGCAATGCAAATAAAAAACTCAATAAATAAAATAAAATTTTCGTAGGCACATCATCATATTCATATCCATCACCGATCAATATCATCATTCACCAAAAAAGAAAATATCCATTACCGATCAATCCGAAACTCAACTCAACTCAACTCTTTGAGCCATGGCGGATGAAGTCATCACCTTGAATACCAAGTCTCAAACTTTTGAAACAAGCAGCGGAATCAAATTCGTGGGTCAATTTCTATCTTCACCATAAGGACCTCTTTCACTTTCTTCACCGCTTTCTTCCTCTCCCAAATTCTTCACCTTTCTCCATAGCAAAAGGGGTACCAATAACAGTATCATCGTTTTGCTTTTCAATTTTTCAATAACCATGCCTTCCATGTCAACTATTCCAATTCCTAGACCTGAATTTCGTACCTTATTCTTCAATGGGTCTCCCATCCCTTACAAGTTCCCACGAATTGCAGCCTCATGGACCATGTGAGTTTCAACTTTCTTGCTTTCACTTTCGAACCATTCATCTGCTGGAGCGTGAGTTATTCTAATTTCGCTTCTGTTCTGTTGTTTTTGTCATGAACAGGAGCATGGATTCCAAGATTCCCCCAACGACGAACAATAATAGTATAAAGAAGAACAAGAAGATAGAAGAACTCCCAGTGCAGCTTTCAACGCCACCCGTTTCCAAGGTGGAAACTTCAAGCTCCAACAATCTCCAATTTGACCGGTTGCAGCCATCGGATCAAGAATTGGTTCGAGAAAATAGGTTTGAGTTTGGGCAGTTTGTTGCTAGAGAAGCTGTGCTTGATGAAGAGTATTGGGTATGGCATTAATTTTTGAATTCAATTCTAAAGCTCAGAAGCTACACACACAAGATTCTTTTCATTATTGATTTTGGGTCTGAATCAATTGTAGAAGAATTTCCCAAACATGCACTTAAGTGTTAATTCTTATTTATTTAACTGTATGTTTTGAATTTTGTGGTAGACAGCAGCATGGCTAAGGGCAGAAAGTCACTGGGAGAATAGAACATATGACAGGTATGACACATAGAAAACATCTGAAAGGTCAGGTTTTTCTTTCATGAACTCATGTTGATAGTGATAAATAAGGATTCTGAAGAATGAATTGAAACAATTTGTTGCTTTCATTGTGGCTCAGTTTTTGTTTTTTAGAAGCATGGTGTATTGTGTTATCGTGTAAACATTCATAGAACATATTGTGACACTTGAATTAGGAATAGATGACACACCAGATCAAGATGGATGATGTCAAACATTGAGTTAATTAACAATAGAATAAAGGAAGAAAATTAGTATGCAACTAATTTGACTTGATTCACTATAGATGAAAATTACTGTGCAACTAATTCTCATTATGTTTTATACTTATACAGATATACTGATAACTACAAAAGGAAATTCGCTGAGCAGGTAGGAGTTGATGTTAATTACTTTTCTTGGTTAATACTGTTGTCTTAGCTGAAATATCTTAACAAGAATTCCTATTGTTCAGGAATTTAATGCAGTTAAAAGGCGGTGCAATGTGCAAACTGGGGATAACTGCATGTGCATTATCACGGTAAATCAACTCATCTTAGGTTCCTGATTTAGTTCGAATTTCAGGTTGAATAAATGGTTTAAAGTCTAAAGTTGTGGTTCGAAAATCAGTGTCTTACAGCATGATAGTGTCCTTGTGTTTATTTCAACTTAAGGTTTTTGTAGTCAAGTTTATCAGGTAAAGAAGGAGCTGAAGAATGTAAAGCACTCGGTTATAAAAAGTGTTGTTGGAACCCTTGATTTGAATATCCGATATCTGCTGCAAGGGGAGACTTTTCCTGGGGTATTTACACATTCTTTCTCATCTGCTGCTCTGTCTAGACTGATGGTGCTGCTACTTTTCTCATCTTAATCATAATTTCTGCAGGAACGGGTAAAGGCTCCTATTTTTTGCACCATTAACAGAACACCACCAAATAAATATGGCTATATTGCAAACGTATGCGTTGCCAAATCAGCTCGCAGACACGGTATTGCAAGCAACATGATGCATTTTGCTGTTGAAACAGCAAAATCTAATGGTAATATGAACATTGAAGTGAGTTGAACTTCTATAATTTATGTCTGATGTAGCACATGAAATAATTCTAAAAGATTATCTTATATTCCTGGATTCTTATAGCAGGTGTGACACAAGTATATGTACATGTGGACAGAAATAATAGACCTGCACAATTATTGTACCAAAAGTTGGGCTTTGAGGTAATACAGTTGTTAGTGACTTAGTTCTGTATTTCTCATTTTCTATCATGTTTAATTGTGACACCTTCCTTGTCTTTCTCAGATGGTTGAAACGGCAAACTCCCGGTTATTACCTGAGGATACATACTTGCTACGGTTACAGACGTAATACAAAAGATTAATTCTTCATTTCTTCTTCAATTGGTTAGCTTCTGAAGAGTTGGCAAATTTCAAAGCCCCAGCTCCTATAATCATCAGAATCATAACCTATATTTGTTTATGTAAATGCACGATGTATATGTGACGTGTTGTCCAAATGTATGATTAGTTTCCTTGTTTACTCCGCTTTCTTTCCCAAAGTGTGGATCTTTCTTTTTTTAGGGTTTTTCAGTTGTCTTGTATTCTTCCTGCAATTGAAATTGGGGAATGTATTGGATTTTGAAAGGATGGATGAAACTGAACAATGATATCTGTCATTATATAATGCGGTACTGTGTTATTGTGGCATACTGCTGTAAGGGTAGACCCTGTCAGTATGTGAGAAAATAAGGATAACAGGTCAATTGGACCCCAATTATACAACTGACATCACTTAACTGTGAATTAAATCGACAAAATAACTTTCCTTAGATGAGTTGCCAGATATTTATGGACCAACGTAATTCTAAGATGAGATTCATGTTGATGAGAAAAAATGGTTAATCCAGGTAAATGATGATGTAAGAGCCAAAATCGTTTGTATCACCAATTCTGCTGTCCATGTTAGTCAAAATCAGGGAAATTCTAGTACAGTTTGAGTAACTAGTTAAGCATGCATGATTATCGGAACCACGAAGTACAAATGACCCAAATCTTGATTCTGTTAGATGCCACAACCTGGGTAAATTAGAAGTCGATGCAGGAATATAGAAACACACCATGAGTCACTATTTGAATACTTAGAGCGTGTTTGGTTCGCCGTTGCCACCCTCCGAACGCGCGTTCTGGCCGGCGAAACACGGTTCCTGGTCATTCTGCCCATAGGACACGAGTTTGGCGAACGCAGGTCTGCCTTGCTTCTTCGTTCCAGGACGCGAGTTTGGGTGAACGCAGGTTTGGGTCTTCTCTCTCGTACGAACAGGGAATTTTTCCTATCCACCCATTGCCCCTTCTGATTTTCGACACCAGCTTCTTTCTTTCTTCTCCTTGATGATCGATTTCGTATTTGCTTGCTGAAATTCAGTTTGCCCCTTCATCTTCAATTGACAACTGGTTTGGTTTCAGATCCCCTGTTTCACCGTTGGTACTCAAATCGACCTGACAAAGCGGCAAATCGCGGCGGCGAGAATGGTCCTCACCAGGTATTCAATTTTGCCTACAATTAATCATCTTTTTCAATTTTGACCCAATCCAATGGTTTTGGTTTTGAAGAGGAGAAATACGGAGTTCATTTTGGGGTAAATTCAATTGGAGTTTTATGCATGTATCCTTGGATTTTTGCTTTTGTGATGGTACAAGAAGCACTTAGTTTAATTCTGCTGGATTGATCAGGTGGAGAAGAGGAACGAACGTTACAAATTTTCCACATTTGATTAGCTGCCAAATGTCCCATTTACTTTTCTTTTCAAGTTCCCTGTTGATTTCGTTCATAAATTTGTTAGTTTTAATTTGATTTTGATTCTTTGTGTATTGAATGTATTTCGGCACTTTTTTGTTAATGAATTTTGGTTCCTGATTTTTTATTTGGCCACTTCACATGGAAACAGAATCACATTGCTTTTCTTTTGAAGGCTTCTGGAGAAAGTTTTGAATCTTCAACTTCCTTTACTATTTTAAAGTCAGTTCAGAATGTTGTGAGTTTCTCTTTCTTTCCCATTCTTCTTTTCTCTCTTTCAAAGAGACAAAAAATTCCATATTACCTTAATTGCTATTTGTATTTTGGTCTGTTGATGTTAAAACAGTGGGATAAGCCTGAGGACCAACTGGGGATATTTTGTTTTGGCTTTGTAGCTATAGTAGCACTTTGGGCATCAGAAAACTTAATCACGGTAAGCTTCATTACTTATAGTATTTTGGAAACTGAATCTGTGATTGTAAAATTTAGCTCATGTTTAAGTTAAAACTGCTTTACAATGACATTCCTTCTTTCCTTTATATGGTTGTTGAACCTGTACATTTCTATACCATAAAGAAATCTGTATTGCATCTTGATGTTGGTGAGTGTTTATATATGCAGTACTTTTCTTCTTCCTATTCTGCCATCACCTTGGCTTCTTCCATGGCTTTTTATGGCTCTCATTGCTCCTCTGCACTCAAGGTGATAGCTGAAGGCTAATGAATCATGGTGATATGGAGTTGTTGTTCAGTGTTGAACATTGCTGATTGGGATTGAATCTCAAATATGGCTCCTTAGAGGAATCTCGAAAGGCAGAAGACCTCTGGTTATCTTCTTCAATTGTTCTTCACTTAATGGAAATTGAAAAATAAAATTTTGGGAAAATCTAAGCGTTATATATTAGACCTGATGTAGTTCATTTATTTTTCATTGTTTTTAGTTTGTTATTGAGAAGTAGAGAAAAGAGGATTATCTTGGAAAGTCTGTCCAAGTCTATCTAATCATTTTGATTTATCTCCTTTGAAGGTGTTTGTAATTGTAGTTGGTGCCTTGGTTTTTATTTTGTCTTTGATTTATCTTCTTTGAGCATGAGCATAAGACTAGATTGAACCTAATTTGGGTATGGAATGCACTTGTTAAGGATTTCGTTAGGCCTCAAATTGTTACTGAGGTAGGATTTTGTTACTGAGGTAGGATTAAGCAAGGTTCAAGTCTTCAATTTCAATTTGTTAGAAGAAAATGATAAAACAAAAGAAAGAAGGAAAGGTAAGCAAAATTATGCTAAGAGTGGTTTTTTAGAGTGTCTTTCCTTAGATTTTGGAAGAGGCCCCTGTTTAGTCCACGAAGTTTTCACAAAAGTTCAATATGATATACACTAGAAATGATATACACTAGAATTAATCTTTTGTAATTGGTCTTTAATTTGTGTGACACCACGCAATGATTTCACAATAAATTTTGTTATATATAGCTTTAAAAAGAGTAGAATAATTTTATAAGTTAAATTTTGCTGGAGTGTTCTAGCCTCATTAGTTTATTTTAATTTTGTTGTATTTCTTATTGTACTTTTTAAATTATATTTTAAATTGATTCTTATTAATATAAAGTTTAAAAAATTGATTCATGACTTCTATAATCATTAAAATATTCATACTCATTTTGGTCATTACATGATCAAACTCGATTCCAATCAAAGTTACCCAAACAAAATTTTGTTATAAAAATCAATTTTGAGAAAATGTATCCAAACATAAATCACGTTTACCAGACTCAATTCTGGCCAAACTCAATTCAGGTAAAACTCAATTCTGACCGACACTGATCCAAACACACTAAATATGCCATTTTTAACAAGATACAGTGCTCTTCACTATCACCAAATTAAGGCAAATATTAGACCAAATGTGCGGCCTGGTTCTATTAATTTATCTTGAACATAGATTTTGTTTTCTGAATCTATACAAAATCAACGGCGACTGAGGAGTAACTCAAAACAGCTTGATGAGGATCCGGCACTTTCACATGTTGCAAAACAGGAGACATCTTCAAACCAATTATCTGGATCTGCAGATTTGAGTGGCCGTTCAAAAAAACATCCGTTACCTGCATAGAGAACATTTCTTTAGTGAGTCATATCATTACACTGCATATTTTACACAACCACAAAAAACTGAACACAAATCTGAGTGAACTATATTTTTATACGGCCACAATAATCACAAGTGTTATTGAGGTGAGGTTTAAAAATAGATATATACCTGAGTGCACCCAAAAAGTTTAAGTAACCTCAGCGACAAGCAGCTATCCACTATAAAACCCAGTGCATTGTCTGTCAAATTCCGGCACCAAGATAGATCAAGAGTATGCAAATTTTTTGCACGTCTTGCAAGTGCTAAGGCTGTGTGGTAACCAACCTGGATTAAATCAAATGTGACCCTCAGAAAGTGAAACAATATAACTAAGAATTAGAGGGCTTCAACTCAACCAATAACTATAAAGTGAAAACCAAAAGACAGAAATGTTGAACAACCTCAATTAGATAAGCAAAAGTTATATGTTAAAAGCTTCCTCCGACACATGGCAGGGCGCTTTGTTCAATGTAATTCCACCAAAAAAAACCATAAATAGTATAGTAGTATCTTGATTCTTGCTATGCACTTATAGACGACATAATATGAGTTTTTTGACCAGGAAGCAAATAGAAAGGGTATATTTATGACATTCAAGTAAATATACATTTTGTAGGCTAATGAGCAAGTTTGAAACAGAGTAGTTAATTTCTTTTACAAACAAAGGCTAGCCCTTCCAGTATGTCATTATGTACAAGCACCTGTGTGTTGTGTGTTTATATAGCATGTGCATCCATACCCCATGTAAGCCCAAGGAGACAAATAAACAATGTACCTGCTTAATGTTATTAAGCGAAAGTTCTTTCAATGTCTCTCCAGAGGTCTCCACAAATGCAGCAACTGCTTCATCACTGCAAGACAAAAAGTTAGGTTAATTTATTCATTAATTGGAAGATATCAAGATCACATCAAGCATACCATACATATATGACAAGATAGATGGAACAGATTATCTCAAATCCTGAGTACAAAAGAAATATTTGCATCTAAGACTTGAAGTAGGGAATCAATCATAGGATGAAAGGAATCATCTCTCATGAGTTTTTAATCAGATAGGATAATGTGTGGACTGTGGAGATAGACATAGACCCAGTAAACAGGGCACTGCCAGTGAAATCTGTCAGATCCTGTTTAGGGCCTTTGGGTCTATCTCTTCGCAATACACAATCATCTGGAAAATTTATATAAGAGGATCTATTTTCAACAATAGGATGCATATGGGAAAAAGGTTAACTATCTTGACATTTGGAAAACAAAACACTGAAACAGTGTATGGGAACAAAGATAACCAACCATCTGATTAAAAAGTTGGAAACTACTACAGATCACCTCTTGCAAAAAGCAGACTAATCAAAGACAAGAACAGAAAAGTGCAGAATAAAAAGTGAGGGTAACATAAGTGTCTTTAAGATAAGAAGAAAGACAAAATAAAAAATAATCCAGGAGAAGCAATATATGAAGAGCTAATTAAAAACAAAAGAAAATATAGGGGTAAAGGAAAGACAAACACCTGAATGGATTACGGCAAAGCTTCAGTGTATGAAGTGAGCGACAACCATTAGTAAGATATCCTATCGATAAATCTGTTAATTTGCTCAAGTTCATAAGATCAAGCACACATAATCCAGGGCAGTGTTCAGCAATGACTTTGATTGAGCGATCAGTCAAGTTTCTGCAGATTGAGAAATATAAATCAACAAGCTTAAATGATAAATATCTTCGGACAAAGAAAGAAATTATCGGATTTACAATTTGGGGAAATTTTAAAAGAACTAAAAGTCACAAATAATGGTTAATCCATGTACAAATTATGATCACCGGTTAACCAAACACTACCTGGATAAAACATAAACCCCAACGTACGTGAATTTTTTCAATAAATGGAAATATATTCACCCAACTTTCTGAAATAGAATTACCCAAGATAATACTTCTATGAATGTATCACAGCATAAGGAGATTCAAGACATTAAATATACTGTTAAAATGGTACTCACATACAGCCTTTCAGAACAAGCTCTTTCAGGTTGTGACCACGTGCAACAATATAATCCTTGAGAATTTTATCACTAAAGGTTTGAATACCAGCTATTGACAATACTTCTAAATGTTCAAGCTTCGCCAGTGCTGGCACAATCAGCGCAGCACTCATGCCTTGGCAATCCTCAAGGTACAATTCTTTCAGAACAGATTTTAATAGCTCAGCTAGAATATCAATACTGTCAGATGTGAGAAGGGAGCACTGGCTGAGATTGAGTGATCTAAGTTCTGGAGCAGAAGAAATGAGTGCACGCAATCCCACATTTGAAAGACGGCATGCACCAATTAGGGATAGACTAATTAATCTAGACAACTGCCTTGGTGACTTTGCCAAAGTAGCAACTATTACATAATCTGCCAAACTGCGCCCACACTGGTCAAGTTGCAGTACCTATTTCACAAGTAAAGTAAATACATAAGAACAACTCAGATAATCTAGGATATAAAAGAAAATAAAAGAAGCTGACAATGAGTTAATCAAATCACCAAAAAGAAAAACTTCAAAGAAATGAGGATCACATAGCAACACACATGAGAATTTTCAAAAGAAAAATAACAGAACAGAAATTTCACTTTTAAACAAACAAAACACAAGTCCTAAATGCAGGTTCTCCAAGACAAAGAAAAATGAGAAAACATTGGCTGCAAGACCCCATCACCTCCACATTTTGCTTCCATGTCAACGTAGAGGTTGCTAACATCGCTAATGAATGAAGAAAGACTCGCACATGCGTGATGTTTAAAAACAGGAACAGTAAACAAGGGCACTAGTACAAGTAGTTCTTTCAGCTGCTGAATAAAAATCAATGTCCAACAAAGTCAAATCAAGTTAAAACTGTCCTACCTTACTGACAAAAGTTATAACTTCATATGGGGGAGGGGGAGGCATTAATTAAACACCAACAAAAACTAAAGTAACCTCTTAAAAGATCATAGAATAAATAAAATGCTGCAAAGTTAAACACCAAAAGCTTACAGATATAATCACATCAAAACTATTAACAAAGGCAAAAGAAAACCAATATCATCTCTATCAAAACCACGCACTAACAAGTAACATCCCACCAAAAGCTTACAGATATAATCACATCAAAACTATTAACAAAGCCTAAGGAAAACATATATCATCTCTATCAAAACCACGCACTAACATCCCAATGATATTTAACATTCAGATAACTTAACAATGGTCATGGACCCATATAGCTTATGGCATAACCTAAACACAAACAAAGAATAAAATATTAACTACGGAACACAAGTTTCAAAAGATCAAAATGACATCAAATAGTTGAGACTTGAGAAAGCATGTACCAACAAATTCGCAGTGTCACACGTCTGAAAACACTTGGTAAATTGTTCCTCCGTCAACCAGGAGCAATCTCTAAGCCGAATCTCCGAAGGAGCTCCACCAACGAGAAGCTCAAGAAAGTGGTCGTTGACCCTTCTCGAGTCACACAACAAATGGCTAAGCCTGTGCCTCAGAGCATCCGGAACACTATCAAGCGAGACAATGGCATCAACATTCCTGGCCAGAATTTGCAAGCACAGCTCCTGCAGCGACGGGACATGATGAAACCTCGCATCCTCACACCGCTCCGAACTCGTCGTTTTAGGAACCCACTTGATTGAATCGATCAAGCTCGCCTGCGAAGAATCGCAACCCTTCGGAACACCCTTGGTCTCCCGGTCCCTGATAATCTTCATGGCAGTAGAGAAAGGACCAGGCCAATCCTCAATCTCGAACTCCTCTTCGGGAGATGACCGGTCATCATCGTCTTCGTCCGCTGCGAAAAAAGCGAAGCGAGACGCATTTTCCTTTGCTATGTCACGGAAGCGTTCTCTAGCGTTGGAGTTTCTGGATTGTTCTCGATCTGGAACAGGAACAGGAACAGGATCAGCTACTACTGGTGAATTGTTTACACCTGAGTTTCTCTCCATTTTGGATTCTTCATCTTCTTCTTCAACCATTATACTCTTCCCTTTCTCTTCTCTGCTGAGTGGTATCCTCGGTAATTGGTCATTTTCCACTTCATCGGTTTCTTCTTTTTCTTCTTCTCCCGTTTTCCTTTTCTTGCTGGTTCCCGATGAATCACCATCATCATCATCGGTGGTGGTGATTCCTACTCGCTTGAGAACGTTCTTGCCGGAACGCAAGTTGAGAAAACCCTTTCCGGTTTTATCATGAGCCTCGAATTCCGAGCCGTTTGACGACATCGTTTTGGCCTTCCCCTTTGCGGTGGAAACCCTAGCGGCGGCGGCGGGGGATTGAGGAGGAGAGGCGTTGGGAGCAGAGGAGAGGCGGAGGCTCCGTCTCCGAAGCGGGGTGAGTGAAAGGGAAGAAGCGGGTTCGTGGGTTTGGGCCGGGGTGAGCGGGTCGATGCTGTCGGGTTTTGGAGTGGTTTTAGGTCGACCCATGTGGCGAGAAAGAAGAAGTAGAAGAAGAGATTTGGAGGGAGAATGAGAGAGAGAAAATGTGTGTAGAGACAGAGTAGTTATGAAATGGAAATGGGAATGGGAATGGTTGACACCGTACTAGTAACCGCACAACAGAAGAGAGTGGGCGCGTAGTTTGGAGATGAATGAATAATGAGAATTGAGAAACTACACTTTCTTCACGGGAATGTGTTCTCCGTCCACTTTCCCGCCACCGCACAATGTTAGTTCGCTCAATTACATTTTTCACAAATGCACTCTCTTTAAATATATGTACATTTTTTTGCCGATAATAATTGATTAAAGTTTGATAAATAATATTTAAATAAATTTATATTTTATTATACATTTGCATCTATGATTGTAATCTCACCCAGTATTTTCACCAAAAAAAAATCTTACCCATTATTTTATTAATAGCCACTTTTCTCTTTAAAATAAATCTCTCAGTTTAAAAGATTACTTCTGCAACTCTGTTTTTTCACTTGCATAAATCATGTGCTCTTAACATATTAAGAAGCTATAGTCAACAAATTACACTAAATATTTATCCATACCATTTGTCAAAATATTTATCCATGCATGTGAATAATGATAGATTTCTTAATAGCAAACCTCTATACTTTTGTTTAACACTATTAGCATGCATGGTTTATTGCGAAACATCATCTAAACTAAGTTAATTAATATAGTGAGAAAGTAAGTGTGCATGGACTCTTAATTTTTTACAAGAACTTACAAGATTAACCTTGTATTTTTCAGATACATGCATGCCTACTACTTTAAAGATGGTTTATTCATTTTATGAACAGTGTTAAAACATATTTAGATCCTCTGTAGCAAGTTTCTCTACAACCTTCCTCGTGCATAATTATGACGATTAATTTTTATAATTAATTGTTAAGATTAATCTGAATGAAAAATAGCTTGTCAAATTAAAGAGCTTAGGTGATTTGTGAAGAGGCGGTAGAGAATCTGAATCTGTGAACAATTAGAAATGATTAATATGAAAAATGCAAAGAAATTGAACATAGATAATAATTGTAATATCGGTCTAGCAAGTTTTGGATGAAATCTCCAGGTGCTTGTTCATTTCAAGTAGCCATCACTTATAAGGCTATTAATGGAGAAAGAAATGGGGATAAAACTTTGAAACACCTGCTACAACGTACAAAGTCAATGCATCTATTATTTTGCTTGCTTCACAAGGAGGTTTTGCTTGATTGTCAAGACAAGTGAGCTACCATCACAACAATGGAGACAAATACAAGGAGGCTAAAGATTTTCCATTCAATAAGTACTTTACAAGTGCAAGGTAAGAGCACAAAAATGTTTACCCAACATTTAAGTGTTTAACCTCCCCCGAAAGGAAGGGAAGAGTAACACTATAGTTGTATAATGGATTCAACAAGGTCATCAAGAGGAGCCAACTCTGCTTTGTCGATCAAACGAAATTCCTGCAACACAAAAAGGCATCTCAGCCATTAAATTCAACAGGAAAAATAAAAAGGTGTACTTATTGAATCAAAAGCATGCTTAAGTTGTCTCTAACTCAATCCCAAAAGTTAAATTGTAGGGTGTTGATTGCCTAAAGTCTTCACAAGGACGAGTTTAGTCATATATCTAATCAAAATGAGACCTTAAGACCCCTTATCCCTAGGGACATCTGGAGCATAAAGTTTGCAGGATTGACATCTACGAGCGATGGCCCAATAAGAGATTTAGGATCAAGTCCGATAGCATCTTAAAGTTTGGCCTGAGTATACTTAAACCCCAAAATAAGCTCATAGGGTGTAGATTGTTAACCTTCAATAAGAATTGCTTTAGTCATATCTCTAATCAATGTTCGACCTCAACATTCAGCATTTCAAATTTGGATTTTGGACGATGGGAGAAATTCTAAAGTCAGACAAAACCACGCAACCAACCAATAGAGAAGCAAAAGATAAAGATAAAAATGCATTAATAAGCTTTTTATTTTTATAATCACTTACCCAAGTAAACAAGACAAAATGCTTGAAGCAAGTATTCAAGTGAGCTTCTTCCTTCAAACTCACTATCTTTTGAAAATGTGAGTGATAAATATGAGCATATACACGAAATAATCTTTTGAAAATTGTCTTCACCACATCTCGGAAATTGGGTGGAAAGGGAGCCCCTGCAGCAATATAATTACAGTGACCAATTAAAACAATCCTCAGATGCACACAGTTAGCAAATAAAAGTCCATAAAATTCAGCTCTCGTTTTAATATGACCAACATACCTAGCCTTTGAGGGAAAATTGTTTCATCATCTAGCTGAGATTCTATCCAATCCATCAAATACTCAACATACTTTGGAGCAGATACCTCTATTGGTTTCTTGATAGTAACACCATCAGCCCATCTATACTCATACCTGTAAGAGTTTATTACATTAAATACTTGGCTCACTTATATGTTTCATGTTGTTTATAATGATTAAACTCTTCCATTGAAGAATATAACGCTCAAGGCAGTTGACTATGTGCAAACTAAAAACAAAGGAATATGGAATGAAAATGCTAAACAGTGTGATATAAACTCAAGGGACTTGGTAAGTTGGTATGCTCTCTCTTATTCACTATATTCTGAACAAAATAAGGCTACCCCACTTTACAATAGAAATTAGTTTCCTTTTGACACTCCCTATGCTTGACTCTATTCATGATCCTGGAAAACATCTTTAGCTACTAACTATTGCAGATTGCCAGCACCGAGAAAGTTCAAAACCAGCATCTACCATATAACTCTACATCGACTCTGCCCTGGGTTAATAGGAGTTAAATTTTTGAAACAACTCATTTACTCCAACCCTCAGAAATTGGCCCATCCCTGCAATGATTATCTGGATGTAGTAATTACGAGATATGGTCTACTTTAATATGGTGAAGCAATAAATAATTGACACGACACCAAAAATTCATTACGATTAATATCTGTTTGATTTCAACCCTCATAAAAAAGGTTGAAGCTACTAACATAAACTAAATATGCACATAGTTTTAGAAGGAAAGTGGTATTTAATTACTTATGACATCAGTACATCATGTACATTAAAACTGTTTTGGAATTTGGAGCCATCATTATGCTTGCGTCGTTTCGCAAAATCCTGACTAAAGGGGATTTTATGAGAGGGTTGTACTTAAGCTGTGTGAAACATGCTAGAAGGTAAAATGTTTTTTAGAGACGCTCGAACCTTCCCCTTCAGGAGTCGGAAGTCCAAGCTTTGGGGGATCATTTGTTGGTGGCAAAATGCATTTTTGCCAGATGTAAGGATTGCCGAAGGAAAATCGGCAAAGAGAGACATTTCGGCAAAACAAAGGCCCCATGCCAACCAAATCAAGAGAAGTCAAAAGCCAAGAAAATGACATCAAAAGTCGGGAAAAGATACATTTGACAATATGAAGGAAATTGGTTGAGTCAATTCGGCGCTAAATAGATCAAATTTAAAATATGTAAACTCTTAGCGCCGAAGGAATTCACACCGGTATAAGAAGCTAACCATTCTTCGATATTAATTATCATGAGAAATTACAAGTTCCTAAAGCCCATTGCTGTAAATATTGCAGACATGTCAACAAGAATAGGAAATGCATGTAATAAATAATCTGATCTAGCTGCAACAAGTAAAAACAATATGAAACTTAAATAGGAAAAGTTTGGTTATAGGATCAAACTATACTTTGGTCCTGCAGTCATTGAAGGACAGTTACTTGGCGTGCAAAATTCTGTAAGCGTGCCAAAGAGGATATTCACTTGATTAAAGAAATCCACAGCTGCACATAAAAAGAAAAAGTAAATGTCACTGAAAACAAAAAATATAAGCAATTTTGCAGTAAAATACCATTTATAAATGACGGTAAGAAGCTATGCATCAGGCTAATTGTTAATATGGAAATATACATGCATTGCCAAACAAGTACATAGAAGAAATTGAGAAAAATAATCCACAAGAATACAGAGAGGGACAGATAGAATGCGGGGTGGTGAGAGAGGAACAACACTTTATAGTTGGAAACTTCATCACCAATTGCCAAAAATTCAATTGATTAAAGACTCTTACTGTTTACAGCTAGCCACTCATTGATATCTTCACCAGGAGGCAGTTTAACTGCTTCCCTCAAGTTCCCACTACCCAATGTCGCATCGATGTGTCTTTGAAGTTGAGCACCCTGCAATTCGAAAACAAAAATGCGCGCACGGCTCATTACATTGAATAAAACCATGCAGAAAAAGTAGAAAATAGTCCAGTAAGAACTCCACAAAGAAGTACAAAGGCTAACCTTACTTCCAGATGGAGCACTCTTTTTTGGACGAAATGTTTTTTGGTTTCTGCATGGATAGAAGTTTGCTTATGCTTGAGTGGTCATTGTAAATAAAACAAAAGTATACCATATTATGAGCTCAAAATTTTAAAAATACACAGGAAAACAAGTAGGGAAATTAGAATAATCAAATCAAACAATTCATTTCCCCGAATAAAAATGTTTCAGGTAAGAAATTGTAGATAAGAGCAACTCAAGACATGTAATTGTATCCACTAGTGATCTGGCTTCAGAAAATTTCAACCATAGTTTCAAAATGGTTAAGAAGACAGCTTACATGCCCATGAACGTTAAGAAATGTGGCTTTCATAATTTACATTTAGAATTCTATTTCGAATTTCGTTCCCCCAATCTCCTTCTGATTAATTCCCAATAACAGCTTCACGAGAGAAATTCAAATTGCTAGCACACAAAGTTATATAATAATCAACTTGAAGCATTCAAATTTCACAGCAATATACCAACACAAATAATCAGTATAGCTCAATGATCAGCCATCCCAGTTAACAGAACACAACATAAAGATACCTAGGTGCAAGGAGATTCAGAAAACACTCAAAGATCATTTAAAACGGATCAAATTATTTTTATGAGAAAACAAGGGAAGCCTAAAAAATAAAAATTTCAAATCATCTTCAAAAGGGTAAAACGAGAAACATAGAAAAAGCTTGAAAATTGTTTATTTTTTCGCAAGAGAAATGAAGGGGGAAATAAAGAGAATCTATAATAAAAAGATGAAGAAGGAGAAATTAGAATGAGATATACCTGCTTCCAAGACCGAAGAGACTCATGGTGGCGAAATCCCAAGCGTCTCTCTTTCTTGAAGATCCAAATTGGAGAGGCTTCTCCTATCAGAATCAGAATAACAAAAACCAAAAATTGAAGAGCATCCAAAACGAGTTTTTGTATATATAGAGAGAGAGGAAGACACAGAGACATAGAATTGATGCTTAACCTCCTCCTTATTGCCAATCTGTCATTTCCTCCGCCTCTCTCTCTCTTCCAACAATAGAGAGAGAGAGAGGCAAAAACTTCATTTGCCAACCTGCATTGTGCTTAACTTTGCTGGATACTTTCTTTCTTTTTTATTCTCCTAATTATCTCTATTTTTTTATAAATAGATAAGATTAGATTAGTTTGACTTCAACCACTGCCACGGTTAGGACATTCGGGATTTTTGGTAAGGGGATATCGCTCACCAACATAATTCTTATATTTATAACGAAATGTGAATACAAAAATTTATGAGGGAGTAATTCGTAGTTCAAGTAACTCATCATGTGTGCTTTTAATTTTCCATCTTATTCTTAGTTTAAAAAAAAATAAAAAATTCCATCTTATTCTTATTCTTTTTTAGTATATGTAGTTTTCCTTTTTCTGTTCTTTTTCTTCCTTTTTAAATTTTTAAATATGTCTTTGCTAAAATATATATAATGTATGCTAAAAATACGAAGTTAAAAAAAATAGTAGATTATATGTGTAGGAATTTAGATGTAAATTTAATAATGAGCGTGTTGGCATCTAAAAACACACAACGACTATTTTAGTAGTTGTATAGAATTAGTCCTTAGAATAATAGCTGAAGGCTTGGAGCTAATCGTTCACGCGGCAAGATGAAACAGCTAGATGAAAGAAATCATGAATATGGATAAGGTAAAATAACTTGAGCACAAAGATGGAAATATCTTGCAAGCTTCAAGAATGCGTTCATGTGCGAAAAAACACTAACGGATTCAATCCCTTGGAAATAAGGAATGTAGTTTCCACCACTGAATCCGCTGATACAAGGAAGATTAGCTTAAAACAAACTTCTAGACCGACTAGGAGAAGCAAAACACCAATGCCTCATGATTTATGAGTGCTTGTAAGGATCACGTGGGTTAGTGGTAGGTGATTGTTCGCTGTTGTAAGTTAATCAAATTTTAGCTTATAAATAGGGGAAGAATCATTTGTACGAACACACAACTCAATAATCAATTAAAATGTACAAATTTCTCATATTTCCTTTAACATTTACTTTCGTGACTTTACTCTTCATCACTTTACTTCTTTTACAGTTTTTCAGCTCTTTATATTTCAGTCATTTATTTATAGCATTTGCATTCCAGCTTTTAAGTATTTATCTATTCTAGTCGTTCCCTTAGTTGAATAGACACACCCCTTTCACAACTTCTCAATAGTGATTACTAATAGCTCTTTTGAGTGTCTTAAGAATCTGCATTGAGAAATATAGTCCATTCCTTGAATAATTATTTAATTAAAGAATCATTACGTTAGTTTCTCAACCAACTCACAACACTATTTAATCTAAAATATATTTATAAATCAAAAGAGATAGCAACTTATGACTTTGATGTTTTTGTAGAAAAATTCAAATTCTTCTACCATATCAATGCAGAGATAGCAATTTTAATGGGCTTATTACTTATGGATGGTTACACTAATGGGTTGTGTTTGGATCATGTTCATGACGCAAGGCTAATTTCAGCAACTCTTTGAAAGTTATTATTACTTCTATAAGGTACCAAGAGATGATTTCTTTCTAACAGACAAGCCATATTGTGGTATTGCTAATTAATGGAGAAAAGAACAAATATTGATATTATCTTTTTATGTGCATTATTCAGTAGTACAGAAACTTGGAAAAAGAGTTACAATATAAGGTGGGCTAATATTAGGATAGTCTTAATGAATATTCAGGCATGCTTATTTGGTAGGAACTTGCTATTATGATGATATTTTGCATTTGTTCTCTGCTAAATAGGTGATTCCACTGGCTAAAACTAATTAGTGTTTTGAATCTCCAAAAGTAATAGGTGTGTCTCTACAGCCTCTGATGGCAAAATAAGAACTAGCTAGCTAGATAGATATTACATTACCATGTTTGGTGTATGATATCTTGGTATGTTCTGTAGTCCTCTCTCTCAACAGTTTCACCCCCAACTGAAGTGAAGGAAATTGAATTGCCTGGTTTGAGCATGAAATTCAAACCAAACACTGCAGTGGTTGACTATATCATTAAAATAGGACAACATTTTCAGTTTTTGCTTCCTATCTTAACACATATCACTATCACATATTTAAAACATATTAAAAACTGAATTATCTCACGAATAATTCTTAAAATTAAGCAAAACAAATCAAAAACCAATCTCCCTAGCTTCCACCATATGAGTGCCATACGCACCACATATCAACCTTCTAGAAGATATGTGCCAAATTTTCATTTAATTTAAACAAAATAAAAACCAATTAAATAAAATCCAAAGATGATATAACTAATTTAAATAACAAAATCACCTATAGTATATGTATAAATTTCAAAAAAATATATGTATATACTGTATATGATGAATTGTTTCTGTTCTAGTTTTTTCTGTTTTCAATTTTTTAATACACATTTAAAATATTTACTGGACCACCTAACTTAAGATGATTTTACCCAAGATAAATCATAGGTGATTTAGACAAGTCTATCATCAAAATCAATGGTGAAGGTTTCGAATGAGAGACCTCATGGCGTGGAGGATCCATATATTTTCATGAATTTATATACTTCGTAAGAGTTGGAAAAAAATGATATGATATATGATGTAACAGAAAATGCAGAGAGAGTAATAAAAAGATAGAAATAGTGGAAATGAAATTGAAGAAAAAAAATAGCGTGAACAAATCAAAACTATTGTAGCACAGTCATAACGTCATTAATATTAGGCCAAACATTAATTCTCTCTATTTCAAAAGAAACTTCACAACAAGAAACAACACAAGTACACAACAAAAACCAGATCATTCATCCGGTTAATTAACAAAGCCCGCCATAGAAGAAAGAAGAAGAACCGAAGAAGAAGATTGAAAACAGCACGTTCACATGATGCATGCTAAATCTAAAATTGAAAACCACACCAAACAACTGAGTCTTTATTAACCACTGCCTCCAAGAACACCCTTAAGCTTCTTCACCTGAGCAGCATCAAGGAAAGTTGTCTCCGCAATCAACTCAGTGGGAAAATCACTCTTGAACAGAGCAAAGTCCAGAATCTGAAGCCCCGGGTTAGCACTGCTGAAGCTCACAAACGCAAGTGCAGGAATACCACCTGCATTGATTTGGAAGTGCAGCAAACCCTGCGGGAACACCATGACATCTCCCTTTTTGAGAGTTTTAAGGTAGACAGTGTTGTCTGAGGCGACGAATCCGGCGCAGATTGTCCCCTGCACAACCACCAGGATCTCCGAAGCGCCCGGGTGGGTGTGGAGAGGGATGACTCCGCCGGGTGCTAAGTCCAAACGGGCAATGGAAATGCCTAGACCGTTGACACCGGGAAACTGCGCGTCGAACGCAGGGGTCACGGCGGCTTTGATGATGTTTGAGGTGTTGCCTGCAATGCCGAGGCCGGAGTAGGCAAAGTCGTCGGCGGTGACCTTTGCCGGCTTCTTGCAGGCATATCCTGCAGGGCCGTTAGGGAATGTTAAGTCTCCCACGCAGAAATCTACCACGGAAGCGTGGGAGAGGGAGAGAAGAGATAAGATGATGAAGAAGATTGTGAGAACCATCTTCATCTTTGTTGTTGTAGATAAGTGTGTGTTGTGTAGGATGGGGTTTAGTTCCACTATATATGGAGAGTGGGAGTGTGGATATCTTTTTTACCATTGCCAATTTACTACTCAGTTTCTTCAATGTGGTTATACATGATTAGATTTTTCTTACATGTATGTGGAAAAGACAGATTTTGAGCTGTGATCCGTGAACGTGCCTTTTGGATGACGACAAGAAGCATCTTTTTGTTTGAATTGACAAAAACAGGATCAACTTTCGGATATCTTCTTATACTGTTCTTCCACAACTTCTCAGCCCTCATCAGCAACCAGTATTCCAACTTCCAAGAATGCTCCGCTGCAATGATGGGCAGAAGACCACAGCAGTAGGCATTCTCACGCTCTAGACAAGTATAGAAATAATTTTTGTACCCTGGAATAGTGCCGATATACTTTGAAAATACACATTTTTAGCGATTTAAGGCAACTAGGAGACCCCATAAATGCGTTTTCACATTTTATTTCTAACGTAGCGAAATGTGGTTGTTCAAAACTGCCACAAACCTCTATGTCGATTGCATGTTCAATTTTGTGAGGGTATACGGAACGAAACTATTTAGAGTCCAGCTAGGTAGATTAGTAGAGTATATAGAGCCTTTATACCTCATTTACCATTAGTCCTCCTCCCCTTTACGGCTACTCAATGATAGTTAACCTTGTTTACATGTGTTATAGCCACATAACTATAGTTTAAACAGCTTAACTAACCTATAGCTTAGCATGCATAATGGATTGGTTTAACTCTCCTCTTTCTCAACGCCTATTAGTGACTGACTGATTTGGGCCTTGTCTGCATATGGGTTGAATGGCCGGACCTCGGCCAACACCATATACTAATTAACAGGAAAAATACTCACGCTTCTTCTGTAGCTGCTTATGTAGTCATAAAAAAATAGTGAAGGTCACAATTGCACAAGCTTATGCCATCCATTATGTACAGATTTTCTATCAAATAAGAAAGTTCAATTGAGTACAGAGTAATGTTTCCTCATCTCAACTTGTGTCCTGAAGGAGTGAGCAAACAGATGAAATAACAACATCAATGAATTATGGGTATATGGTAATAGATTCACTGGTATAAATCATGTGCCAAAATGAGAACATTTCTAGACCAAACCTGCCTTTTTGTTAGACAATGCAATTTTGAGATAGCTACTACCAATTCAAGTTAGTGTCTAAATCACTATTGCAATTTCTTTTGTAAACAGTCCAAATAATCATAATTCAAGCCTTAAAAATAACATTGGTGTGGACATTCGGTAATCATTATTTAATATTTATAAAATGTGAACCCTTGAATCAGATGGAAGCCAATACTTTTCTTAGTGTTACAACTAGTTCATGCTGTGTTCATCACATATCAATAATCCACAAAAATTAGTTATGGAATTTCAGGGTGAGAAAAAGGGTAGACAAATGTGGTCCACAATCACACATGAGCAAGAAATGATGGACAAAAGAAGACGCTTTTTGCCAGCTAGAATATTGACCCTCCTCTGCAAGTCTTGATGATTTGTGGTCATCTCAAATTCCCTATCTTTTAGGGAACCTTATTTTCACTGATCAAGGTAAAACCATCAAAAAGGTATTCTTGTTCTTTTGCATGTTGACATGAACACCGTCCTGTATTCTGTCTTAAGCATATATCTCTTTTGCAATCACTGGCGCTTCTTATTGGTCCCTCCCTCCCTCCCAATTCTTACGCAAAAATTCGGTTGGATGCTCAAAAAACCATGTAGCTATAGATAAGTTTTTCAGTGTTGGCCAATCAGCAGTGGCCACTTGTTCCATAACATAGCCATAAGGCTGTGTCTTTGATGTCACAATCGTTGTCATAGTTGATTAGTGATGGTGTGATCATGTTGGTTGTCTTTGATTCACC
Organism: Acmispon strigosus; assembly: GCA_030819835.1. Classification (NCBI taxonomy): domain Eukaryota; kingdom Viridiplantae; phylum Streptophyta; class Magnoliopsida; order Fabales; family Fabaceae; genus Acmispon; species Acmispon strigosus. The sequence continues at coordinate 89,910,508 of JAUAMA010000001.1, forward strand.
CCTTGCGTGACTCTGGGATTGTGAGATATTTTGATCCTCTTGATATTTCGAGACAAAGGCACAGGTTGTGATTGAGATATCTTCTGCATATGTACAAATTACGTATGAGCTGCCATCACTTTTCCTTGCTGTGAGACTGGAATCAAGTCAATTTAATTTGTCTATTGTGATTAGACTTTAATATAAGATTCATCGTTTAAAAACTAATAGGAAACACAATCTTCGAATCATCTCTCATATTTATTTGGTTAGAGGTTTGGATATGAGTTAAGCTGTAACGGAGATTCATATTAATTTAGGCTTAAATATGTTCGGTGTCCTGACATTTGAAAGGGAATCAAATTAGGTCTCTGAAAAAAAATTCTTTGAAATGTCATCCCTAACAAATGTTTTTTAATCAAATTAAGTCCTTGTAACCAATTTTGACTAGTCAACCCTTGGTCATCACCTCCACATCATCCCACTTATCCTACATGGATTTTTTATTTTATTTTTTCAGTCTTCATCTTCCCCCTTTATCCTCTTCCTCTTCTCCCTTCTCCCTCTTCCTCTTCCTCTTCCTCATCTACCTTCACTACCTCTCTTTTTGGCATGAACGGAGAAACGCGAACACAAATGAAAGAGGAGGACGAGCTTCTATTCCTCCTCTCTCCTCTATTTTTCCGATGGAGCTCCCATCAACACCCATTTCGGGTTGCTCATGAACCAGCCTCAAACCTCCATTAAAAATTCGTTTCTGTACTCCTACTCGAAGTAAAACAGCCCAGAAATCCATTGGGATAAGTTTCGTCGTGATCCAAGCTTGCTCCAGCGGACACACCCGACCTGCAACTGAGGATTTTTAGCAAAACGTTGAGATTTTGGAGAAACGGACACCGCCATCATGCTCCTGGCCGCGAAAGGAAGAGGACCCACTATCCTGTTTACAATCCGTCGACGGAGCCGCCGCACCGCCGCCACGAACCACCATCTTCTCCGACCAACATCCGTCGAGGATTGTAAACGGGGTATTGGGTCCTCTTTCTTTCGCGGCGAGGAGCACGATGGCGGTGTTCGTTTCTCCAAAAGCTCAACGGTTTGGCCGTAAAAGCCAGTTGCAGGTCGAGGTGGCTCATCGGAGCATCGTCAAAACTCATCGAAGCTTGCTCCAATGGCTTCCTGTGCTGCTCCTCTTCGTTTTGGTGTATATAAACGTTGATTTCGTGAAGGATTGGGGTGATTCAAAGTGCACCTATGGTGGCACATCGTGAAAAACAGGGGTGATCCAAAGTCTCTTTCTTTTGGTCTCTTAATTTGCTTGTCACATATATGATGAAGCAGAAGCTTGTAATGTTGCTGCTAGCTTCTGGCGTTGGCCACCTTCACTGCATCAGATCCTGATTCTCTTCAAGACATCTGTGTTGCAGACCTCTCTTGAGATAGCTGGTGCCTGCAATATATATATATATATATATATATATATATATATATATATATATATATATATATATATGTGTGTACTCATACATATAACCACACTTTGTATTGTATAAGAACATGTAATAATTTTTGTTACGTACCCAGTCGTGACAAGAGGCAATGAAAAGGTCTGCCCCTGTGCTCCTATTCCAGTATGGGTACTTGCGAAAGAAGAGGAATAGGATGAAGGGGGAAGATGAAAGAAGGGAGAAGGGAGGAGGGAGAAGGGAGAAGAGGAAGAGGATGAAGGGGGAAGATGAAGAGTGAAAAAATAAAATAAAAATACATGTAGGATAAGTGGGATGATGTGGAGGTGATGACTAGGTATTGACTAGTCAAAATTGGTTAAAAGGACTTAATTTGATTAAAAAACATTTGTTATGATGACATTTTAAAGAAATTTTTTTCAAAAACCTAATTTGATTCTCTTTCAAATGTTAGGAATTCCGAACATATTTAAGCCATTAATTTATAAGAAAAGTTTTGTTAACTTTTTTCTTAAGGTAAAGATTAGTGTTCATTTATACGGGAGACTAGCTAGCTAGTAATTTTTTTTGGTAAATAAAGTGGACGAGAGACCAACCAATGAGAATATGGAAAGGGAGAAAGGTAAAAAAATTGTTTTTTTTTCCACAAAATTTTCTATTTTGAAAATGTTCAAAGGTGGTCCAAGAAGTGTAACATAAATAATTTTTGCAACTTACAGTTTTGGAGCTTAAAAAAAATTCTAGATTTTTTTTTGTTACATACACTTACAAGAAAAAATAAAAAGACAAAACCACCAATCTAGCACCTCAGAAAGGAAGTGTGGCAGTAATCCTTAAGACAACGCTACACAATACTTGCAAGAGGATGATCATGAATCACCAAAGTCCACAAGTTCCTAGCTCTTTTCTTCGCCAAAAAATCTACCACCGCATTTCATTCACAAAGAGTATACTGCAAAAACACGTGTGAGTCTTGTCTAAGAAGCTTACATATCGAGCTAAGCATAGAGGCAAACTGATGGGGATCTAGGAAACCCTAAGGAGAAGGAGAACCGAAGCTGAATCAGTATGAATAACAACAGGACGAAACCCACACTCCCACCAAAGCTCCACTTGAAGGATTTTGGAAACCCCAATGAAAGCAGAAAAACCAATAACCCAAGCACCGATCACATTCCGAACCACATCTCCAAACCCAGCACGCCCCGGATTCCCGAAAGAAGGGTAATTCATATTTAGAGCCACCCAACCATCCTGCCAAGAGACCCGTCGTTGATTCACTATCCCCTACATAGTCACACATCACTAGACAACACATGAAGCACAACAGCCACTCGATGCAAAACAAGATTCCAAAATGCTATGAAACATAAAGATACATCGACGATGCCAAATAAACCACGCATGAACCAGCATTTCACCGGCACGGTGTTTAGGAACCGAATGCAAGCAGTCAACAAACGGTGGAGTAGATAAGCACAACGTATCCCAAACTTGAGGCACGACCTCACAATCACACAAACGATGGCATGAGCACCACAAAGTTTACGGATTAACGGGAGATGCACCCCTCGATGATGAAGAACAACCATCGTGGGAAAAGAATCATGGTTTTTTTTCTTTCTAAAGAGACAAATAATAATTTTGAAATATTTAAATCAATACCATAATTAATTCAGGCCTCTCTAGGATGCCAGCCCAGCCCAGTCCCCGTAACCTCAAATCCATTATCACTTCACTTGGGCTATTACAGGTGCAAGGAATTCTAATTATTATTTATACCAAGTTGCACAAATCAATAACACAGCCAAAGCCCAAACCTTGGTTCAAAACACAAAAGGCCTGAACATTTTGTTTTTGGTGAAAGTACCCTTAACAAAACTGAGTCCAGATTTAGTGTAGATGCGTAATATGTTTGGGGAGTTTTTTCTTTTCTTTTTTTTCTAGTTTTTTCTTAATTTTTGTTGGGTTGTAATTTGTGAGCAAACATGTGACGTTATGTAAATTTTATTTATCTGCATTGTGATATTGTTCTTTTGGTGTGAAGATTGCTCAACAATTTATAAACTTCACTTTAGTTATATCTCTAGTCGATGTAAAATAAGTTAACCATTACCCATATTAGAGTAGTTTTATGAATATAATCATTAATATGGTTTTGAAAACTTAAAGAAATGGAGAAAAAAAATTGTCTCCTAACTTAGTGGCAAAAAGTTTTGCTTCAAGAAGCAAACTGATCTAACCTGGTATAAGAAAAAGAAAGTTTGTGATATGGCATGGTGGTTTCAACGACTTAGAAATGTGTCATCCTCTTGAGTTTGATACTGATGGAAGCAACCTTAGTGACAAAAAGTCCATTATTGATTCAGTGTCTATAGCACTAAGATGCATCATTATAGGCTAAGGAATCTAACTTTTGCCAATGATGTGGACCACAAATCCAAGTCCACACGTACATGACCAAACGGACGCATGGCACTATGATCGATCATAGTGGTAAACTTATAACTTATTTTCATTAAATTTGTATTATGGAGCCCTTAAAAAGGGGGAAAAAGCATTAATAATTATTCAATGGAACCCATGTCGATCGCTGGAAAGTAGTTTAGTTTTTTCTTCCTCATGTTTTCTAAGGTATCCAGAGAACTAGCAATTATGAAATTAATTTTTTTAGTATCAGAGATTATATTAAGTACATAAGTGTTTATTTACCAAAGAAATATTTGGTCATAGATAAAATATAGGATCAAACTACTTTGAATTAAATAGTTAACAAATTTAATTATATATTTATAGTTTCATGCCATATTTTTCAACGCAGTCAGTCTCTGCCTAACACAACATGCTGTCAATAAATAAATAAAAATTAACATTAAACAGCAGTATATGTCATGTGACTGTCACCGGTGTCTCTTTTTTTACTTTGTTCGAAATCAGAGTATGAAAAGCGGAAAAATAAACATTTGAATGTGTTAAACTCTTTCTCACCATGAGACGCATCGTTTGACCTTGGAACAGAGACTAAGCAGGTTTTGAAGGCATTGGAAATGGAGTACAACTCGTCAAACTAGTTTATAGTAGCCAATAACGTGATTAAGGATAAAGTGCGTTTCTCGGGAAGTTGCCTAAAAATGACGAAAAACTTTTTCGTCACAGTAAAATATTCAATTTTGTTTTTCGTTAAAAAAAGAAATTGTTTCTCTTCGTTCCAAAATCATAAGTTTATTTTTAACCATTGCCATCAATTTTTTATTCAACTTATGAAAATACAACACTCTTACAGAGTTTCATAACATTCCGAACTAGAGATTATTTTTCATGAATTTCATATTGAAAACTGAGATATAACCAAATCTCATTTTAAACAAATAAATACACTTTTTCTGAGGATACATCAAACATAAGTTTCGTTGAGAGACCTAGAGGTCGAATTTGAACGTGATTTTTCACAAACATGCTTATAAAAATGACGCAAGACGGTTCCCAAAGTTTGGTAATTTTCTACCGATGGATGAATTTAATACTAATTTTTTATACGGAAATAATGCGAAAATACCGTAAAAATAGAAAACAGTACCTAGAGGCAAAAATTTGGTCTGACTTTTTTTCACGTAAGGGGCCATATTTCCACCACTCCCACCAAGTTTCATAGAGTTCCGACGTGGGGATTCTTTTTCATAAATTTCTTACCAAAAACGGGGACGTGACCACTCTAGAAAGCTCATTCGGGGTGATGAGAGTTATCGAGAGGGACATGACCACCCTAGAAAGAAGTGCTCAAAGCTATTCGGTGCTAGAACCAAGTCCCGCGTATCATTTTTCTCGAAACTAAGCGAAACCGTCTCCAAAATCATTTCAGGAAAATTCGCATCCAATCAAGTTTTTGAGTGATAGATTTGATCCATCACTCATTTGCCATGGGTTTAAATGCATCGAAGCTTGGAATAACGGGGAAAAACATGGGGAGGAGCCCCATGAAATCCTAGAAAAATTTCCCAAAAGTTGATTTTTTAGCGACACACTCCCCCCTATAATAGGAAAACGGACCAAACCCTCATTTTATACAAGTAGATATTCTTTTTATGAGGAGACATAAATTTTATTGAGGAATCTAGAGGTTGAATTTGGATTTGATTGTTTGCAAGCATACTTATAAAAATGATCCAAGATGGTTCCCAAAGTTTGTCAATTTTCTACCAAGTGATGAATTTAATATTAATTTTTATACCAAAATAATGTGAAAACATTGTAAAAATAGAAACTGGTACCTAGAGGTCGAATTTTGGTGTGATTATTTTTGTGCACGTAAGGGAACATATTTCCAACATTTCCACCAAGTTTCATAGCGTCCGATGTGGAGATTATTTTTTATGAATTTCTTACCGAAAACGGGGACATGCGGAGGTGACCTTGCAATTAGCATTTGTACACAAATTATAAAGCTCATTCGGGACGGTGTGAGTTACTGAGAGGGACATGACCACCCTAAAAAACAGTGCTCAAAGATCTTCGATGCTAGAACCAAGTCTCGCATATCATTTTCCGAAACTAAGCAAAACCGTCTCCAAAATTGTTTCAAAAAAATTCGCGATCAACTGAGTTTTTAGTAATAGATTTGATCCATCACTCATTTGCCATGGGTTTAGATGCATCCAAATTTCGAAAAACTTGGAAAAAAAACTGGGGGAGAGCCCCATGACACCCTAGAAAATTTTTCCCGAATGTGATTTTTCGAGAACATGCTCCCTCTTATTATAGGAAAACGGGTCAAACCTCATTTTGCACAAGTAAATACCCTTTTTTGAGGGGACATAAATTTTGTTGAGAGACAGAGGTCGAATTTGGATGTGACCTTTTGTAGGCATGCTTATAAAAATGATCCAAGATGGCTCCCAAAGTCTGACAATTTTCTACCAAGGGATAAATTTAATATTAATTTTTATACCAAAATAATGCGAAAATGTTGTAAAAATAGAAAACGGTACCTATAGATCAAATTTTGGTCCGATTATTTCTGTGCACATAAGGCAACATATTTTCAACACTTCCACCAAATTTCATAATTTTCTGATGTGGGGATTATTTTTCGTGAATTTTTAAAAAAAGCCGGGAATATACATAGATGTGGTACACTCAAGTGTTTTGGGGAACGTTTGTATTTACGTTTGTCAGTCGTATGATTTATTAGTATTTTCGTATTGAATTCGGCTAAGCGTTCCTTTGGAGACATGAGTTAATATAAGATGGTTGTATGATGTTACGGTATAGTTTTAAAGTATTTTTGAAACGTTAAACTATATAGTATTAAACTTTAATATTAACTCTTTCAACAAAAAAATTAATATTAACTAAGAAAAAAAATATGCGAATCAAAATTAAGCTAGTTGTTAATTTATTAGTGCATATATATAGAATCTTAAATGTTGAAGAAAAAAAAACTTGACGTGCCTTTGTAACTTGTCGTTTCTAGATATGATTACTTGTAGTTAAATAATTGAAGAATATATGGTCTTATTTCAATCCAAATGCAGTGTTCCAAGGCGTAAACAAAATGTTTACGGTACTTTTATAAAACTTAAAGAGGCAATATGCTCATCTCAAGCAAGCTTAGATCAAACCACAAGCTCATTTTTATTGCTTCATTAAATCGGGTCATAATATCTCACAGAAAAGAAAGATTGAAATGAAAGAAAAATAAGCAAAGCATAAAAAGGAGAGTGTGTAATGTCAAATACCCAGAATTAACTCGTGTGAAACTCACTTTTTAAAGATAAAGTAAGTTATTTCAAATCAATGTTTGTGATTTATAAAAAATATCATGATGTGCTACATGTACATGTACAAGCATGTAATCATAGTCACAATGGTTGATTTTTTAATTAATTGTGACGACTTATTTTACTCTCTCACTTATTTTAGAAAAATCAATTTTCAAATTTACTTTCCAACCTCAATTAATTAGTGCTTTGTCACAATTTTAATTACTTTGATTTTTCATCTTATAAAATTGTGAAAAGTTGAAAACTTCACTTATTTTATAAAATGAAATTTTTTCCCTTGATGGTGCATATGGAAAATAATTTATTATGAGAGATCTACCTACTTATTGTGATTTCAGAGCCTCGGATGATTATATTCATGATTGTCGGTTGTGGGTACCTTGGGGAACTAAAAAATGTGTCCCAGATTCGTTGTCCCACATTGCCACGGCTTCTGCCCCCACCCTCCCTCGCGCCTCTGGGGATCTGTGAGCCTAGATTTGCGCCCCTACACCTCCACCACCTTGGCCCATGTCGTCGTGTCGTGCCGCCTAGCCCACCTGCGGCATCCACCACGCCGCCACTACACCTGTAGGTTCTTTCAAACATTTTAAGTGATACATATTGATAGCATGGCTTGTTGTTGGGACTGATATGGCTTGTAAAGTGTGAAACCATTGATATAAAATGTGAAACTAATGATATAAAATGTTAAATGAACCATATTTATACAATGTCTTATTGGGATGATATGGCTCGTAAAATGTGAAACTTATAAGCAGGATGAGGATGAACTTATATGACATGTAAAATAAATCAAATAACTGAAACTAATGACATGAAAGCTTACTAGAATGGTCTTGTCGGATTGAGACCCGTGGTAGGAGCATCAAGTCGCACGAATGATACGTTTTCTATTTGTGACATAACTAAGATGAAAAATATACATTCAATTTTTTAACCAATCATGAATTTCGATCCAAACTCATATGAAGTTATTAATTTGTGTGATGCTAACAAATTGATTGACAACATCTTCATTTATGTTGCCAATACCGTCTAACACATTGATAAAATTAGTAGTTTCAGTTTAATTGTTGACACTCTTAAGTTATCATAATTCTCACGTTCTAAGACACCCTAAAGTACAAACAAAGGTGGAAAATCTTGCTTTGGCCTTTCATGCCAAAATTACTAGTGTGGAGTATCTCAATATTCTTGAATCCTGGCATAACCATCTATTAGCCAACTCGTTAATAGAGTTAGATTTTTAATTATACTAACTATTGTTGAAATACTGAAAAGGAAAAGTTCTATTCCTCTAAAATATTAATTTTAGGTCCTCATAAGGAAAAAAATCATCTGGTGAACACTCTCATTGAACTTCATAAGCGGGTAGTAAGAGGAAGTTTTGTAGTAGAATTGTGAGCAATAAGGCTTATGAACTCACAAACGAGATGCACTAGAGGAGGTGGTTTTCTCGAATTCGTTATTCTTTCACTGATCTTACATTTCACTTGAATTGTTGCGCAAAAATGACTTTTGAGTCATGCTAATTTGAATTGATCAATGACCTGTTGTCAAGGGAGTAGGCACGAGGAAGGTGAAAATAATAAGACTAGCAACATTGTTGGTGTCCGAAAATATTTTAATTACATGATTTTTTTGTCAATATGAAAAGAACTAGACTTTTAATTAGCTTTTAATTACTTGTGTCTAGTTTAACGAATGTGAGATGTTTTTTTATGGCAAGTTATAATTATTAATTTTTTTTCCCAATATTTTGTTTGATCAAGTTTTTATTGAGTGAATGTTACATTAGACTAAACCGCTATGCAAGTTTCTATTAATGTTTTTGTTTGATCAAAATCAATCAACTTCCCAATATAGTTAAATTGGAAGCCCATGAGATTAGGTGGTTGAAGCCAAGTGAGAATATGGGGTATACATATCAATAAGTTAATGTCAATGCTAGAAAAAGAAAAAACCACGTCCCATAAATTAGCGTATGCTAGCTAAGCTGACGCTAACAAATATAAATTAGAGTCGGTTTATAATACCAACGTTACAAAAATAAATTAACATTGATTATAATGTCAGATTATAGCATTGGCTTAGAGTAAATTAAATTAAATCAATACTAAAAACAACTGCATAAGTCGGCGCTAAAACTTTAACTTCAAGCCTTTTGTCATGAGTAAAAAAATTTCTTGTTGTGTGGGATTGACATCTAGTGTTCTGGCTAAATTTTTATTACAAAACATGTAATCAAGTGTTCTGGCTAAATTTTTATAATTTAAATTTAGAACTTAACTATAACTTTTTAACATCCTATGAAATTAAATTTGGAATACTCAATTCAATTTCTTAAATATTAAGCTCAATTATTACAGGTGACAACATGATTCTTAAATACAATCATGATTAATTATCTTTAGAGTTTAATACTCATGCACTGGGTGTTAAACCGATTTTATACTGACATTTAATAGTATTGTAACTTTATGTCACATAAGATTTTTAATTTTAAAATTTATGAAAAATACTCATGTGAGGTGACAAATCTTTAAAAAGGTATTGATTATTAGTTTAAACTGATTTTACACTAGCAGTGCATGAGTATTAAACTCTTATCTTTAATAACATCATTTATTATATATTTATTATATAGTTTTGCACCAACAATTAATGTCCAATACAGTGGTAGATAGTTAGTGTCTTAAAACATTAATCAAATGTTCGATCCCTTGGTAGCATCCATGGAGATTATTAATTTGTTGAGAGATGTCTACTCACTTAATATAATCTCAGTGCACTGGATATGAGAAGTTTGTTAAAAAAATTATATAATTTTGCAAAAACAACTACAATTGAATATAGGATGATCATAAAATTAGATGAGAATGGTCAAAGTCATTAATCTACAAGTAGCTTTTTTAATATATATTACATTACATGGGACAGAAGAGCATCCGTTTGGTTCACTCAGCTAAAACAGAAAACTTTGAATATGAATTAAAGTACATGTGTGCAATTTTTTATGTTGCCATGCCTAATTAAGATGCTGATCAATTGAAGCACCCTGTACACATAAAATTAAATAATAGAACAAACAGCATATATATATATATAGTAGTACGAGGGAAAGTGAGGGTTCTCCTACCATACAGCTCTGTCTGTTGATCTGTTTATGCAAATCATGTTGGCCATCAGTTAATTACAAAGAAGATAAACGCCCCGTGGGCCACCATTAACATCACGAGTACTACAAACAAGCTTGCCCACTCTCATCATCATCACTCATTTCTTTATCCAATTTTCTGGTAGAGGTTGTTCATTCTATAATCTCAACATTAATTAAAACTACATTAGCTGAGGGTTCATAATATTAATTACTTCCCCACATGTCCAATAATGGCTTGCCTTCGAGATTCAATTAGGATACCTACTTTTGGGTTTAGTTTTTTATTTTGTCTAGCCAGCTGATGGGACGAATTCGGTCAAATCACTGCGAACAGCGTTGGTTGAAGAGGAAACAGAGAGGCTGCGGTGAGTACAAGTGGTGAAGATTGAAAGTTTTAAGAAACTTCACAGTTGTTCGTGGTTTGCACGCTCAGAAGGAACCCTTGTGAAGACTGAGGTGAGTACAGGCTACTGTAAGTGGTTGGATTTCAGGGAGATAATTTGGCTAAGTGTTGGAATAAGAGTGTGTGTACATGCTAAGTCTTTAGGTCTTGCCTTTTTTTGTGAGAGTGTGAGCTGGGGAAGTACTAAGGATTGTGAAGAGTGTTTGGTATGGTCTCGAACCTCATTTGTTGGATTTCTTGTCGACCTCAGAGATCGAAGCGTTGAGATGACCTCGTAAGTGAGACCTGGGATCTTGAGCTCCATGTCTAAGCATGTAGCTCGAGGAAAAGACTAGTGATGAGACGTGACATAAATGCCATCGGTTATTAGTCTTGAGGTGGGTGTGAGATGCAAGAGTGATCGAATGAACTTTCTCAGAGATAGTCACGATCGTGAGTAGAGTTTGATTAGAGGAAAGCTTAATCATAGAAAGCTTGATCAATGAAGGGACAATTGGTGGAGGGTTGATCAACGAGGAGACAATCCAATCGACCCTAGAAACACCAATATTTTATGGTGGTGGGATTTGTATTTCCTATAAAAAGAATTTCACACACAAAACTCCAACAGAAAACATTATTTAAGGATAATAAGACATAAATAAAATGAACCAATTACATGCAATTCTTTTGTGATGCTAAGTTGAACTAATGGTAGTTGTTCTCCTTTGCGAGCCATGATTGAAAAAATTCAACTAAATTAATGAGAAAAATCATTAAATTTCGATCTTATAGAAAGTCAATTCAAAGTTATGTATCACTGTATTTTCAGTATCAAATTAATTCGAATCCAGGTAGGATTAATAAATAAATAAAAGGAAAAAGAAAAGAAGACATTTTGTTTGTTTGTTAAATTAATTATCAGCGTTTGACCAGAAGACCAGATCCGGTGTGTTCTGCTTCTGCATCATGCACCACACCAAAGTCTTCAATTGACCCACCATAAATTGATTTTCATTTTATCTAGAATACTGATTACGAATTTAGGATTAGGATATCTTTTGGACACGTGTTTGGATTATGATAATTGAAGAAATAGGGCTTTGGCTTTTCCAAATTGGACGCAAATGGCATCTTCGTCTTATCATATCAGGTGCATACATGAATCTGACAAAAAAAAATAAAAAACTACGTCGACCCTCATAAAGTTTGAGAACAATTTTTGCTGCAAGGCAATTATTATCATTCTATGCTTTTTCATTAGCACGCCTTCAAATATAGTATATTCTTCAATCCAGGTGAGGTTGGATTTAGGAACTTGTTGGAACGGAATGCCAATATCATGCTAGTATATTGAACAATTTCCCTACGCAATTATCGCCCACTATAAGCAGCATAGGTTTATAAAATGTTAAGGAGTTTTTTAATAGTTCATTAGGGGTTCAGAATAATAAGGTGATAAAATAGAATAGTATAATCATATCGTACTGCAATTCAGTATTTGTTGCGCTAACAGATAAAAAGTGCAATTTTGTTCTTTATTTTATCATGTTCATCATGTATAAATTTTATCCTGAGTAAAAGCTGGGTTAAAACTTTCTTGACAACAATTTTCTATATTTTTCAATACCTTAACCCCAATATTTATATATTTATAATTTATAAATGTAAGAATATTAATTTTCATGATATATTAATTTAATTGATTATCAATTCTGCTTGTTACCATGAAATTAAAATTATTTAGTTCCAATAGACATTTTTCCTTATTTCTCGCTACTACTCAGATAAAAATATTTTGTTATTTTTATTATGATAATAAAATATAAACTAATGGTATACTAACACTAAAATAGACTACTCAATTATAAATATTGGTCTATTAATAGTAAATATGGATTAATTTTCTCATAACATATGCAATTAATTACATAAAACTATTTATGTGGTGGTGTAGTGCAGGACTCCACTGGCCGATGGCTTTCGGGGTTTGCTTGTTCTTATAGGGCTGGCTGTGCTTTTCATGCGGAGCTTCTGGTATTTCGAACTGGTTTGAAGCTTGTCTGAGATTTGAGTTTCCGATAAATTGCTTGCTATATGGATTGTAAGGATATTGTGGAGCTTCTGAGCCAGAACAGGGACACCTGAACTTATTGGCAACGGGACATTATTAGTTCTATTCGGGCAATGTTGGCTGCGGATTGGAAGGTTCAATTCTGATATGTTATGCGGGATAGAAATGATGTGGCGGATGCGTTGGCGAGACAAGCTTCTCAAGCAGGGTGTCCGAAGCGTATTTTGAAGGAACTTTCTTCCTCTGTAATTTCGCTCTTGTGCAAAGATGCGGTAACTTAGTTCGTTTCCTTTATTGTTTGCTTTTATTCGTTATGTAAAAAAAACTATTTATGTACTTATATAATTATTTATAATTTAAATATTGTCTAATTTTAGAAATAAATAAATATTAATAACATCTTTTAAATTTAATTAACTTAATTATTTAGCACTTGCGACTATTAAATTAAAATTAATTGGTTACTTAAATAGACTAATTAGTAAAAAAAGTTTAATTTTAGTTAATATGGAAACATATATAGACTCACTTATAAAAAAAAATATACTAATAATTTTTTACAATTATTAATTTAGAGAAAAAAATGAATTTTTTTTGGTACTCAACTCAAATTTTTTTTCTTATTAATGAAATGATGTTATTCTGAAGAAGAAGAAAAATATGTACTATCATTGTTGATATCATATCATTCTATTATTATTTTATCCACCTCAAATACATGATAAGATAATTAAGAGTCTGTTTGCTCTTATAATATTCTACCCTTATAAAATCCTCTATCTTATTCTACTCTTATCATATCTTATAAAGATATTAGTTAAGGAATTGGAAATAATATTATGTTGAAAATATTTAGTTTTTAATATTATACAATGCTTTTAATATTTTCTTATTTTTAATTCATTAATCAATGTTTTACTAAATTCTAGTTATGAAGACACTTAAATGTTATTTGGAAAAATGGGTAGAGGATGAATACTTGCAATTTTTATTTTTTGGTAAGAGATAAAGTTAGGTGGTTTCTGTTCTGGTCATCACTACGAATTTGGGCATGCATTGGGGATCATGGGTCACTTTTAAAGGTACTAACAAATCGCTCACCAACACAAAATTTATATCAGTAGCGCGAATGGAACACACAATCTTCTAAAATCACCAGCCAACTTCTGGTGTTTAGCAGCTTAGCACTGGTGGATACGGATGCTAAAATAATCGGCCAACTTAGCATCAATGAGAGCCGTCTCTAACGTGTTGGAGTACGAGCCATTTTGCAGGGCTCGAGGATTAGAGCTGATGTTATGTTTCATTGATTTCTCTAACTTATATTCAATATATGTCCCTTCTATCCTTCATTTTTCAGACCCTAACACTCATTCTCTCCCTTCCCCGCCACATCATTGTTGGCGCCTCCTTTCTCTTTCGCACCCTCTCCGTCGGCTTCTGCATTCTCCTCTGCCACCACCACCGTCTTCTTCTCCCTCGGTCCCTCCCTCCCCCTCCTTTGTCACCGCCACCATCTTTTTCTTCCTCAGTCCCTTCTTCCTCCTTCGCCACCCTCACCCTCCCTCACCCTCTTTCTCAGCCTCTTCCTCATTCCTCCAAAGCTGCTCCCAGATCTACCTTCTTCTCCTCGACAATGCCTGATCCACTGTGACGTCACCTCCCCACTTCCGCACAGTTGTTGCCGCTACACTACTGCCCCTTTTGTGTCGTCGCACAATCGAACGCCCCATATTTGTGACTTATTTTGATTTGTGTTAGACGTATTTGTGATATGTGAAATGAAATCATTAGTTACTAGTAATTTAGATATTTTTAAAAGACATAGAGAAAGAGTATTAAATTATTTGTAGGGTAACAAAAGATAGTAATAGAGGAAATCTCTCTTATTTCCGTATTTTCTTCACACTTAGGAAAATGATGCCGATATCCGAAATTGGCAACAATGCTTAAACACAAGCACCTCATACACCAAGCACAATAAAACAATCTGTTCTAATTAAAGCGACATCCACAACCTGGTTGGGGTTGGGTTTGGAGTGCTGATTCGGGAGGTTAAAGCTCAGTGAAAGGTTTTCTTGGTTAAGATGGAGGTTGGCACTGATTTGGGAAGGGAATGGTATGAGTTGCTTGAGAGGTGATCGTTCAAGGGGGAGACTTGGGCAACCGTGGGAGCGATGGTCCTTGGTTGGTTTGTTGGGTTCAAAGGTTGGATTAAGCGGTGAGAACAAAGCTATGGTCGTGATTGGAACATAGCTAGGGTTAGGGTTTGCGCGGAAAAGAAAAATGGTAAATTGGTCATGGTGGTGGTTTGGGGGGGGGGGGAAGGGGGGAAAAGGGACTACAATGGTGGTTTTGCATAAGCTCGGTTTTGATGATGCTCGATGGAGTCCAAGGACTTGAACTTGTTCTCAGCTTCGGTTACCTTGACTGTGGATAAGGGTGGAAGTAGGCTGTGCTTTGCTAGGCTTTGCTTAAATATGCTTGACCTACTTAAAAAATTCAAGTCCTGAGCCTATCCTGTTGTTTGTCACAGGCTTTTTTTAAGGCCTGAATCTGATCTATTTGAAAGTCTGGTCTGGCCTAGTAGCCTATTTAAAAGCTTGTTTTATTGGAATACATTGAAGTTGACCGAAAAATTTAATTGTAAAATGTTAACAAACTTATAGACTAGTGAGCTAAAATACAATAATATGATTATATTGCCCAATTCAAAGTAAATAGGCATAGTCATTTTCTAAAGAAGTTTATATGATTAATTCATTATATAGTATAACATATTTAATCATATAAATAAGTCAACTAATATTTAGTTTTAAGATACTATAATAAAGATTTCAGAAAATATATTATAATAACAATTCAAAATAATATAAATAATAAAATAAATTAATATTTAGTTAAATATGACATATGTTAGACTTACAAGGTTTTTTAAGTGACCCAAACTTAGTTTTTTTAACTAAATACGCTTTCAAAAAAATCTTGACCTTATCTATTTAATAATTTAGTATGACTTGACTGGACCTGATGTAGGTTATGCCGCAGACTCGTGTCGACAATCTGACTCACTTCGTTCCCTATATGGGAAGAAGGAGGAGTGGGCGAAGACAAAAACACATGTGGCCGGTTCAACGAGTTGTCTGTAATTAATCATAGCTGTCAATTAAATCATTAATAAATCAATTGGCTTAAATGTCTTTTGCACTCGTGCAAGACCTACTTGCTAGTGCATCTGAGATGCCGCCAAGTGATTTAATCCAAATTAAATTAGAATAACGATAACTATATATTTCTTTAGTGAAAATAACACTTTTTTCGAAGGGTTAATTTTTTTTTTTTCGACAACTTTTTCAAAGATTAGGAAACAATAACAATTATTCTAAAAGTATGAAATCCTTTACTTTACGTCCTGTTTGCTAACGAGATTAATCAATACCAACACATTTTGGTTTCATAAGAACAAATCACTTCTAACATGTGCGATTCTCGCGGCTGATTTGAGAGATCGTTAGTGTACGATATGTAAGTACCTCATTAAACTATTTATGGTTTCGGTGACATGTCTGACCCGTGGTGTTGACTGGAGTTGAACCCATCCAAACTCTGTTGCAAAAAAAAGGGGATTAATCAATTAATAAATGCTTAAATATATTTTTAGTCCCTGCCAAATACACCGTATTTTGTGTTTTTAGTCCTCCGAAAATCATATGTTTTATTTTTCATCCCTGCAACTTTTTTCGATCAATTTCAGATCTGAACACACTCTCACACGTGTTTAGATTTGTTCTACAAGTGGTGAAATCGTGTTCAACTATCTCAGATTTTTTTCGGATTATAAAAATCTAGATCTGAATGGATGAAAAAGCAAAGGGCAGGGACGAAAAAACAAAACATATAATATTTTAAGGACTAAAAACAAAAAGAAAAATTCTCGAGGATAAAAATAAAAATAGTGTATTTTACAGGGACTAAAAATGTATTTAAGACATTAATAAAAAAGGTTTATTAGCGAAAGAGAAAGGAAAAAAAAAGGTGTTAGATTTAACACCCAAAACACTCAATTTAAAACCTACCCTAATTTTCAATATACCCAAAACACCCCAACCTTAAAAAAATACTTATATTTCTCACACCCCCCATTTTTCTATTCAGCTTTCCCCTTTCCAATTATGGATCCAAAATCTCGACCCCTCACCTTCCTCCTTCATTCTTCCTTCTTCCTTCGTCGTTGCTTGTGGCATCTTCATTATCGTCATCTTCGTCATCTTGGAGCTTCGTGTTCATCATCTTCTTCATTTGTTCCAGGTATTTTTTCTTCCTCTCTTCATTTGTTCCTTTTAGGGGTTTTGGGATGACGGTTCCGCCATTGTTGCAGACCTTCATCTTTCCGGGTTTTATAACCTGGAATATAATTTTGAGTCCCGGGTTTTAAAATCCGACTCCATACTGTGTTCTGAGATCTAAACCTCGGGATTTATTTATGAAATTCTAGTTGTAGGGTTTCGAGATTTACACATCAGAACGAAAATTGTTGTATATTCCGGGATTTAGATCCAGAATGTTTTTATGTTTATTTTTTTTCCGGTTTCTAAATCTCGGATGAAACTTCAGTTTCCGAGTTGTAAATCCCAGTGTGGATGTATTTCCGGGTTTTAAAACCCAGTCAGAACGGGAGACTATTTTTGCATTCCGAGATTTATACCCCGGAAACACAATTTTTGCAAAATTCATGTTTTATTTCCTGCAACTTTGTTTTTTTTTTTTTATCATTGTTTCATTATTGACAAATGACTAGGACTCATTTCGGACCCCGTGGACGGGGACAGAACAATGACGGCGGTGGGCGTATCCCTAGTGGGCGTGTGCCACCCATAATGTCCATTTAGACTAAAAGGAAGACCAAGGAAGGTAGAAGGAGGGTGGTGGTTGAAAGTGATGTGTGGCATACACAACCATGAACCAAATGAGACTTTATTTGGGCACGCATATGTTGGTCGATTAACAAATGATGAAAAGACTTTGGTTGAAGACATGGCAAGCAACATGGTTCCTCCAAGAAACATGCTTCTTTCTTTGAAGGAACACAATCCTGACAACTTGACAACCATAACACAAGTTTACAGTATATGTAAAAAGATTCATAGCTCGAAGAGGGGTCCATTACTCCATTAACAAAGATGCAGAATTTGATGAAGTTGTTGATGCGTGACAAATACGTGCACTGGCGCAGGATTCAAGATGGATCAAACATCTTTAGAGATATTTTCTGGACACATCCTGATGCTATTAGCCTTTTCAACACCTTTCCTGGTGTAGTCGTGATTGATAGCACCTACAAGACCAACAAGTACAAAATTCCTTTGGTTGAAATGGTTGGTGTTATGTCAACTGATTTGACATTCTCTATAACTTTTGTCTACATGATTGAAGATAAAGCATATGACTATGTGTGGGCTTAAGACAAAATGAAGGGGATGATCCTAAGAAAGGAAAATATGCCTCAAGTCATTGTTACTAACAAGGACGATGCTTTGGTAAGTGCAGTTCAGATCATTTTTCCTGATGCAAAGTATATGTTATGTCAGTTCTACATTCTTAAGATTGTCAAGGCAAGGTGCAAGATGTAAGTACGTGACAAGGAGATGATCGAAGTTATTGTGGAGGATTCGAAAGAATTGATGGAATCTCCTACCATGGATATTTATGAATCACGACTTACGGGCTTCTGGATGTTTTGTAGTGAGTATTCTGACTTGTTGATTTATTTGTCAAAAGTATGGTTGCCACACAAGGAGAAGTTTGTGAGTGCATAGACAGACTCAATCATGCATCTTGGTACCACAAAAACTAATAGGTAAGTAAGATAAAAATTAAAAGGAGGCCCAAAGGTCAACCAATTGGTTCCAATAAGCGTGATCCTTCGTATTGGGAGCGTGTTGATGCATACATGGACTCAATGAACGATAGCAACACTCAAAATAGTCTAGTTGTTAAGCCAACCAGTACTCCAAGTCGCAGGAAAATTCCTACACGTAGGGGCATTAAATACATTGATCATTTTCCGGGATATTTTTTATGTTATATTGATAATGTGGTAGATGTTGTGGGAGATAGTAATTGTGGATACAAGTCTGTTGCTGCATTACTGAGAATGAATAAGGAGCAATAGAATTATGTCAGGGTTGAACTGTTGAATGAACTTTTACAATATTCAAAACTCTACGAAGAACTGTATTCGTGCCCAAAGAGGTTCAAGACCGTACATGACGCACTCAATCTCTCTCGTGGACAGATAGTCACTCAAGATAAGTGGAAAACTTTACCAGATATGAGTTATCTTATTGCAACAAGGTTCCAATTAATATTAATTCAAGTGTCAAATACCGGAAATTTTACATTCTTGCCACTTCGAGGCGGTCCACCAGATTTGAATGAACAAAAGGTTATAGCGGTTGGTCATGTCAAGAAAAATCATTGGGTGCAGGTAATTGTAATTTCAATTACGTTTCTTGTTGATAATATGTACAACAATCATTTTCTAAAGGTTCATTCCTTTTTATCTATAGGTATTTTTGAAGAAAGGACATCCCTTGCCTACAATAACATTGCAATGACATCATTATTCTTTGGCCAAAGAAAAACAATGAGAATATCCATATCTAGAACATATAAGAGTATATGAAGAACAACTACAACAACAAAGAAGAAGTGAAAGTCGTAGCACTATGAGGTCTAAACATTGGTTAGACATAACACAAGTTTGATGAATTGTCTAATATTTGATCTATTTGAACATGCATTGTAATTGACATTGTCTAATATTTGATCAATTTCAACATGTATTATTACGGTGATTACTGTCATGTTATAGGACTATTTCTGCCATTTTTCCAAATACCAGGATTTAAAACCCGAAATGTAGTTAATTTCAACAGCTTTCCGGGATGTAAAAGACGAAATGTATGCCAGATACAAATTCCATGATTTATAAGCCGGTGCACATGTAATGCCTACTACATTCCAAGATTTAAAAGCCGGAAGGAATGGATTGCTTGCAAGGTTCCGGGATTTAATACATGAAACTACCAGAATTTGGAAAATCGGAACACAAACCCTAAAATATTTACCGGCTTTTAAATTCCGGTTCATATTTTACATTCCGGGTTTTGATTCCAGAAAGGTAGATAATCTGTATTATGGGATTATGAAATCCGGAATACACTCGATAACTACAAAAATAAGGGTATTTTAATATTTTACTACAATAAAATCAGATTTAAAATTGGGTACCTACGGTGCCAAATCTTAAAAAAAAGAAAAACAATAGAAACAGTATCTTGTACAAGTCGGCAGCATCCAATGCAATGCAATGATCCAAACAAAACTCAGAATGCAAAGAAGCTGAATCCTCGTCCGTGTTTCGTTTCGACGCGCACGAGGGTTCTACTTCTACTCTTCTTCTGCTACTTCCACATTCAATTCAATTTTACCCTAATTTACCATCGCAATTTTTCCTCCCCTTCCAATTCCTCTTTCTTTTTCCGATTCCCCTCATAAATGACCCTCTTTCTTTAATACTAGTCCAGTTTTCCTTGCTCCCAGAAAAATAACGACCCCAACAAGTTGATGAATTAATTAACAAATAAATTATCTTCATTCTTCAACACTACTACCACTTCGCCCCTTTTCTTTTCATACCCGCCTCAATTTTCTCTCTCTGTTCCCTTTCTCTCTCTAAAATCCTCTGTCTCCTCCTTCCTTTTCCGCTATTTCGAGGTGAGCTTGGATTTTTCTGAATTTTTTCACGTTCCAATTCCAGATGTGATTCTGTTAAATTCCAATTTTCCTCTGTTTCTTCCCCCTTCCTTAATTAGAAACGGCTTTCTGTTTTTTCATCTTTTACCTCCTTCTGTACCAAAAAAAAAAAATTTTTTTTACGTAAATCATAAAGTTTGTACTTTTGTGTAACAGACTGAGTGAAACATTCAAAGATAGTTACAGGTGCAGCTTTGATTAAACTTTTGAGTATGATATCGGATAGTATGTTCAATTGGGGCAAAAAAAGTCTATTTTTTTATAAATATTTGAGCTTGTTTGTTGCAGGCAAGTTTGATGTGGTAGATTGGGGAGAAATGAAATTATATGTGATTGTGGACCCAGAACAAGCTAGGTTCATTTATTGATTTGATTTCGTTGTTCAGTTGGTGTCATTCAATAGTACGCTAATGGCACTTTTCAACTGCTCAATATCTACTATTTTTCAAGAGTGATTTGCTACAAATAACAAATCAATTTGAAGTTCTATCTTAAAAGAGTCCTTTTCTATAAATTATTATTGGTGAATTGTTGGTGTGCTGGTTCGTTGTCACCACTGTGCTTTATTTCGTTTACTTTATTCATATTGATTTGCATATCATTCAGCCATTTGTATTTCAGAATAAGAATTGATTTGATCTTTGCTGTAGCCTTATTCCTGCTATGCGTTCTTTGAATTGGTGTTTTGCTTCTGAGAGAGTTTTACTTATCTGAGTCATCATATATCATGTGTAGGAAGGAGCAAATGGCTGGAATTGCAAAGGAGGAAGAGTCAGGCAGTCCTGGTTGGGGTTCTTTGTTTTTTACGCAGACAACAGAGGATGTGGCTCGATCTGTCACTGCTGCTATGAATTCTGAAAGGCCATCTGTGATATATTCATCCAAAAATGATCATGGGGGTAGTCAACTTCAAAGGCTACATAATCAAGTTACAAGAATGATAAAAGGTTTTTCTCGCCCTTCTGAAGTTAAATATGCAAATTACAATCCAGAAATCCTGACAAGTCAGAAGCGTCAATGGGCTGCCAACTTTCATTTGCAGTACATGGTAGTATCTTCTGATTGAATTTTCATTTGGCTCTTCCGATCATAAATAAACTTAAGTTTGTTTGTTAATGTAGGATTTTTCACCTTTGGTTCTGAATGCTTTTTTTCATTGTTCTTCCTTTGGTAGTTTGGCCCTAGCATCAGTTACTTTTTTGAACTTTCAACTTCAAACCAGCATATATATACACATCTTTCTTCTAGCCACATATCATTATCAGTTTTTGGCTCAGCAACTCATTAACTAAGTTGTCTGTATATTGTTCTCAAACTCTGATACACTTGTATTTGAGTTCTCAGGATCATAGGTCTTGGAAGGAGCCATCGAGGCTGTTTGAAAGCATGGTGGTTGTTGGACTTCATCCTAATTGTGATATTCAGGCACTTCAAAGGCAATATATTGATAGAAAGCCTGAAGGCTCTGGTAAATTGAGAAGTGCACTCGGTTACCATAATCAATCCCGTGTAGAGCCTAATCTTGAACCTCAGGTTTTGATCATTGGTTAAAGAGATTGAGTTATTATTATGATTGTATTAATTATTATAATTGTGATAATTATTCTTACTGCCTATGGATAATATTACTACTGTGACCACTACGACTTTCATTGACCACTGTCTTTATTATTAGCTTTGTCTTCTCATGTATCAGTATCATGAACACTACATTCAACATTTTGCCAGGTCTTATTTGCTTACCCTCCAGAAAAGCAGCTGCCTCTTAAAGATAAGGATCTTCTTTCCTTCTGTTTCCCTGGAGGTCTGGAGGTTAGGTCTTAAGCTTAATGAACTTTTATCTTTAGTCCTATTGCTATCCTATTTATATTATCAGTATTGCTACTATCATCATCATCATTTATATTATGTTCAGATAGAGTAAGATCAAACACAAATTACCTCTAGCATTAAGTACTTATTTTGAAGAAAATAAAAAGCTCAGGAAGAAGTCATAGATTTTGAGATATTTTCCCTTCACTTTTAAGGTTTTTTCATACTTTACTGTGTCGGTTTGTCTATCTTCTGCAGTATTTTCTTTTGTTTTTAATGAGTTTGAATTTATTGCTATTGCTATTTTGGAAGCAAAAAACATAACTTGTGGCATCTTGGTATAGCTTGAGAGGCAAAAGGTTGGGTTGGGGTACGATAGAAGTGTAAGGCTTGACTCTCATTAAAGCCTAAAATAATAAGAGAACATCCCTTGCTTAACAAATAAACATGCTCATTTACTCAGATCAGGCACCCACTGTCTGTTAGTATAGAAACTGCATCCTGATGAATCATAGTGATCACTACCGGTGTTTAAATTTTTGCATCAATTGTACCGTGAGTCGTGTAGGATTATGGACTTGTCGGTCCTTATATTTTATTTTCATGCATATGAAGAGCTTTTACTTAGGTTTTTACATTTTCCTGGATGTGATTGTAGGTTAATGCTGTGGAGAGAACCCCTTCCATGAGTGAGTTGAATGAAATTCTTTTTGGGCAGGTATTTATTCAATGTTATGCTTCGATAAATACTCTGTGTTCGGTAAATTATTTTCTTGATCAATATTGGCTTCAGTATTTGCCTTCCTCTTTTAAGTATTTGATCAGTTATTCACAAACCTTATGAAATGGTATATCTCTTTGTCAATCTGGTTGCCTTGCATCTACAGATTCATTGTTTAAAGACCTAGTATAATAGAAATGGAAACTTATGCACTGAAGGTATTTTACTCTTGCATGCTGTTTATTACTTGAAAATGGGAAGATGTCATGTTTCAGTTTCTTGAAATTAAAGTCACCATATTATAATAACTTGCCGTTCAGGTTTATAATTCTTTATGATAGTTATGCTTTTAGTGAATCTCCTTTCATACAGACACATGTTTCAGGGTCTGGTCCTCGTGTCATTTATGCTTGCTTTTTGCTAAGCTTGTCTTGCTGAAGGCTTTGTAACCGTTTATGTTGCTCACAATTTTGGGTTGTTATCACGTTTTTGTTTGTCATATACAATGTGAAAACTTTGCTGTCAGAATTTCATTTATTTGTAGTGTGTTGATGACTAATTTATTTGCTGATGGAGGGATATGTTAAGCTTTGAAACACTGATGCCCATTCTTATGTTTGTATATTTATTTTTGTAGGAACACTTTAAACAAAGGGATCTGTCTTTTGTATTTAGGTTACAGGTAACTGAAGTAATCTAATTGATACTTTGTTTGTGGCTGTTGTTAATGCAAGTGCTATGATGACTGTATTTCTTTGTGGACTTCTGTTATTATCTACCTATCTATCTTTTCCGAATATATCACATTCTAAGGATGGGAATTGGACCATAAACAACCTTTTAATAATCTTACTTGGTGTTTGTTATTTTTTAATGCCGCAGGGTGCTGATAATTCAACACTTTATGGATGCTGTGTCTTAGTTGACGAGCTAGTGCAAAAACCATCCGGATTACTCTCCCTGATTTTGGATAAGCAGTCATCTTACTCGTCTTTCAGGCGCCATATATTAACCACAAAGAGATGTTACTGCATTCTTTCAAGGCTCCCATTTTTTGAATTGCACTTTGGTGTGTTGAACAGGTAAGTATTTATAATAATCTGGAGTTCCCTCTCCTGAAGAGGGGTGAGATGTTGAAGATATGTGCAATTTTGTTGTTACTTTTCTTATTAAGTTTTGTAATGATGGTTTTCTTTGTGTTATCAAAGGGTCTATTGTGTCATGTATGCACTATAGCAGAAAAAATGTATAGTAAATTCTTTTGATATGGTGATCTTTTATGGGGTTAATCTGGAGTAGATTCTGCAATCTATATGTGCTTGTATTTTATATGTTCTGTAAAATTGAATTATCAGCAACTCAGTGTGATCGCTTAAGTATACTGATATGAACATTTTTTAGTTTCAAATGATGACGTAAAATGATATATGTCTTGAACCAATTATCCCAAAAGCTTAGTTGTTGGGTAAAGGGCACTGGTTTTATATTATATTTCTAAGAGCCCCCCTCACATAAGAGCCAATTGGGCTTGAAGCGTGGACATCACACAGACCCACCTACCTTGTGCTGAAATTCAACTTTTTTAATTGGAATAATTTGGGGGCAACAAGGATCAAGCTCTAGACCACTTGGTCATAGAAGCTTTGATACCAAATCAAGAACTTAAGCTTTTGGGATAATTGGTTCTTGACTTGGTATTAGACCCTGTCCTAGATCTATTATTGGGCCGCCCATAAATGGGTCACCCGTAGTCCGCAGGTGTCCAGCCCTGCAATATTTCACGCTCCAGATGTCCAACCCAAACCTGGGCGTGAGGGTTGCACTACCCTTTATAATGACTATTTTAGCCATATCTCTAGTCGATGTGGGGCTTCTCAACAATATTCACAATTTCTTTATTTAATGTACCGCGAAACTGGGTGGGGTTGTAAAAAGCATGTAATTAGCAACGTTTAATATGCATAGATTTTCAGTAGTCATGTAGTACTGATCACTTCTCTCCTAAGTTCACAGTTATCTTCACTCATTTTTTTTTTTAAAAAGGGAAAAACTAATCTTACAATGACTAAAGGATGTATTACATACTGTAGGAGTATTGAAAAAATTTCTGTTTTAAAGACATGAAACATGTTATAAGGGTTGAAAATACATACCCCAACATAGGTTGCTTGAGGGGAAAAAAGTCAGGTTCATTGATGACCTAAGAGTTGGTGATGCAGATAATATGATGGCTGAAAAGTAATTGAAAATGTTATAAGATTCCTGGGAGCTAACATGTAGTTTGTTCCGACATAAATTTGGTTTTATGCTAAGAGGAGTAATTGTTAGTATTGTACTAAGGGGAATACATTTGTCTTTTTTCCATCTTTCATCTGTCCCTCAGCTTTCAATTTCAAATGCTTGTGAGTTGTGGTTATTTTCATACCCTTTTCACAGCCTTCTCTGATGGGGTTAATTAATAGTTAAGTAGTCAAAGATAAAGTGAAACGTTTTTATTTCTTAGATATTCTGTGTCATATATAAAGGAAAGATTCAGACTCAAAAAACATCAGGAGAAACCATTAAAGAAAGATCTTACTCTAAGTCTTTTATACTGAAAATATGGTTTTTGATAGAGCCCTATGGATTGGTCATGTATCGAACTCCAAATTAGGGTATAATGCGTGTTCATTTTATTGTTTTAGTTTTTTGGTAGCTTACATAAGACATGATTGCTTATTGTTTGTTATCTGGTTATCGGACTGAAATAATTCGAAATTTTGAATTATGCATAATACACACACACACACATTGTATTGGTATGTGTGATATTTAGAAGTGTTTGCTTTCTTGCATGTCACTTTATACTATAATTTTATGGTTTTTGCTCATCTTATTTTGGTATTACCTCTGTAGCATCTTCATGCAAGAAAGGTTAGAGTGGCTGACGAAAAGTGTTGAAGATTTAAATTCAGAATTTGTTGAAGGTAGTTATGATGAAGAAAACTCGGGGGAAAATTCAGAGTGTGTGTTGATGAATGATAAACTAACAGAAGACAGAGATGATGATAATCCAATAATTTCTCAATCAAAGCTAGGAAGTCCCCTTCTCGAAAACATTGAAGGTGACAGTAATGATCCAGAGAAACAAATGGTTAATGAGGAGCTGCATACATTCAAGGAAGGAGTCAATAATGACAATGTTGTCTCGATTGACCCTGAACCGGATGTAAAAATTGCCAAAGAAGAATCTGGCTGTAAAAATGCTGAAGACAGTGATCTGTATGGAGATGCTTTTGTTACAAACAAACAGTCAGAAGATAGGCGGTTACCAAACGCTATTTTGCCACTCTTGCGCTATTGCCAGTATGAAAGCTCTGAATCTTCCTGCAGGTACATGACATTGTGATTTTCCTGTGCATTTAGTCAGTAGTGATATGATCACGGCATTAATTTATGGAGCTTACATGCGATCACTGATTTCATAGATCTTTTATTTTGTAATCAAATCAGAAGTAGTAAGAACAAAAATTTATTTTTTGCATGAATCTGTTGAATGTGTAATTTGATGAACTTTCTTCATAGGTTCAAAGAACTTTTTGTTATTTTCTTATTTTTTAACTTCATCAAACAGCAGCATGGATTTTGATTTATGAAATGTGGGTGCCTAGCATAAAGTAGTATGCGTCATCATTAGTATTATATTCTATGGTGTTTTTTCTCGTGAGTGCCACGGGGAATGAGTTGATGTGCTTTAATATAGATGTTCTGTGATAGTAGCTACCCCTGGTGCCTTTGCTTTGTATCTGCTGTGGTTTCTTTTATTTTATCTTAGGTTGCTTTCTTTACAGAAAATTACTTATTCTTCTTTTGCTTTGTATTCTCTCCGTCCCAAATTATAAGACCCTTTAGAGACAAACTTGGTGTCCCAAATTATAAGACTCCTTCTAGATTTCATAAAAAAAATAATAAGCTTTTCCTTTTTTACCCCTTGCATTCATTATATTTTCAATTCCAAAACTTTAATTATCACATCTACTAATTACTTCTCTTTCATGTTTCCCAACCAACCTTTGATATATCCAATACTAACATAGGGGCATATATGGAAGATTTGTAAAAAAATAACAAAACCAAGATATTAATTAGCTTATTACATGTTTTCTGAATAAGCGTGATTGTCTGAACAAGTCCTTATAATTTGGGACGGAGGGAGTATTACTTATTTCTTTTCTAATAAATTTTCTTTCAATATCCAAACAAATCCTAATGTGTTAACAATTATCTATTAGAGTGACTATGTAATTATCTTCCCTTTCTTCTAAGTGGTTTATCTAAGACATATGGTCTGTGGACTGGGTGCCCCCCCTCCCCACTAGGGGAGACGCCCATTTTTCGGACTTTACTCAAGGGCGAATAAGAGACACAACATGATGGTCAGGTTGACCGCCCAATGGGACGCATCAGCAGGACCCACACGGTCCAGGGAGTGCACCGGGAATTATAGACTGTACCCTTTTTTGTAGCGAACATTATTGTACGGGATTCTGGGCCAATGATTGTGAGGCCCAGAAGGCCCCATTTTAGGAAAATTAGGGTTTCGGCACTCTATCCTATAAATAGGGGTGTCGCATTGAATGAAAGGATCCCACTTTTTTCTAACTCATTACATCACACTGTCTTTCTTCTATTTCTGCTTAGTCACTTTAGGGTTTTTGCTCTAGTAGATCTAGTGTTGTAGCTCCGGCTAGAACAGTCTGCTGTAAGCAGCTTCCAAGGTTTACCATGTAAAGACAAAGATAGAAACCTTAGGAGTGATTGCCTCCCATTTCTTATTAGCATGCGTTTTAAACTTATGGTCTACTTTTTGCAGTATTCAAGGTTCACCTTGTGAAGACAGAAATTTTAGGAGTGATGCTGATGATACTGAGACAGAAGAGGCTTCAATCTCTGGCCAAGAGGATTTAAATGATCTACATGATATTCTTGAGTGGGCTAAGGTTTGTAATTCCAAATCCACCTAGTGCTGTTATTATTGTCTGGTCTTTGTGATGATATTGTATAGCTTATGTTATTTTATCAATTCCCAGGCAAATAACTGTGGACCATTACAGATTATAAGTGAGTATTATCGTTTAAGTTGTCCTGCAAGGGGCTCAGCACTTATCTTTCGTCCTTTGGAGCACCTTCATCCGTTGGAATATCACAGACCAGCTGAGGCAGTTCTTCATCTTGCTGGTTCAACTGTTGATTTGAAATCTTGCAGTACGCGTCTTGAATTTGCTGAGGTTTGATTGTGGAATGTGGATTAGATTGCTTTTATTCCAATTAAGATCTAAGATTTGAGTTTTTATGAACTATACTGTGTTTGATGATCATAATATGCTCAATTGTCTGTTCTTCTCACTTCTCAGGCACATATCTCCCTTCTGGCCGAGGAGGAGGCTTCTGCATTATCTATATGGGCTGTAGCGTGCATGTGTGGTACCTTGAGACTTGAAAATGTAGGTTGTGGTTTGGCCTATGAATTTATGAAGTTCATGTTCTGCTGCCATATATTATTACTATCATGCGTGCCTGATTATGAGGCCCATTGTCTCAGGAGATTTATTACTTTTAATAACTTTTGCTTTTAGATCTTAAAGAGAACTAATTAATTATAGGTTTAGTCTTTTTCAACTTTAACCAAATTAGGGGCTTGTTATGCATGTTGCATGTGGTTTGGCCTATGATTCTATGAAGTTCATGTTGCATATTGCATGTTAATGCCGTTGGACCCTAGAGCTGAAATGTAGTGATCTGTAGGTAACAGTTTCATAATGATTGTCCTGGAGTTTTACACTGTCATGTTGATTTTAATGTCCGTACGTGTGTTCTGCAGGTTTTAACATTGTTTGCAGGAGCTCTACTGGAGAAGCAGATAGTGATAACCTGTTCTAATTTGGTATGTTTTGTGTCTCAAAATAAGTTAGTAATGATTTTTTGAAAATAATTAACCTTCCTATTCAATTTCTATATTGATGCAAATGTATCTGAGTCTATGTTTATATACTTGTATATGATTTTATCCTTCAAATTCATTGTTATTCCTTCAGTAAGAGGCTCTACTGGGAACAATAGTACTTGAGTTTGCATTTTGGTTATCTCACTTTTGTTGATTATGTATATTATATCAGCCATTTTGTTGTTTATTTTTAGTGTACAAGTCATGTTAATTGTTTTCAGATCTTGTGAGTGTGCTTATCCTGTATTTTACAAATTAGTCACTTCAATGAATTAATAGCTATGCAGTTCTTGTGACCCAATCATTGCTCATCTCACATGAATTGTTGATATTTTGTTGAAGTCCTTGATGGAAACATTCTACATCTTTAATTATCAGGGAATACTATCTGCGTCAGTTTTATCAGTTATTCCACTAATCCGGCCCTACCAATGGCAAAGTCTTCTTATGCCGGTTTGAAATCTCTCTCTGTTCAGTTTTGGAGTGAATATTGGTTTTCATATTTTTTATTTCTCTTCTCCACTTTATAGTGTTTGATGAGAACTTGCTCTTGCAGGTTTTACCAAATGGCATGCTTGAGTTTCTGGATGCTCCTGTCCCTTACATAGTGAGTATTCAGTTTTTCCTTTTACTGTTTAAGAATAATATCTGCTTCAAGTCATGCAATGATTATTTATTTATTTATTTGCGTCTTGGACTTATTTGTTCCTTTAAATCCATGCTCAGTGCTTGTGCTTGCACATCCGCCATTATTACTTGAAAATATATTATATATGAATATATTACCCTGGAGCTTATAAACCTATATGAAATCATCTTTCACAAATAGGAACATAAAATTAATTTTTTTTACTGTGTTTCATCTTTCAACTGTTTTAATCTTTCCCTTTTCTATTGATGATACGAATCTGACTGGCTACAAAACTTAATTCTCTAGGTTGGTATCAGGAGCAAGACCAATGAAATTCAGTCAAAGTTAACCAATGCTATTTTGGTTGACGCCAATAAAAATCAGGTGTGTAATTTTATTTTCCCCAGCTTTCCAATGCCAATAAGCAAGTCTTTTCCCTCAACAATATAGTATTTACTGACAATAGTATACATGGCAGCAAGTCTTTTTCCTTTAATAATTTGCTTGTGACATGCATTCAAGTCTATGTTCGTTAAATAAATTATGATCTTTGAGCTTGTGAATTTTGTTTTTCACTTACACCACATGACAAACAGTTGAAATAAATTGTTCAATCTGAATAGATCTTATTGTTTTTAAGCTAAAAACTAAGATGAAAGAATTGTTTCTTGTGGGGATATTATTAGAATTCATGTGAGTGTATAATTTGCTTTTCATGTTGTTATCTTTTAATTTATTATTTATGTATCTTTACTTCATTTTCGAGTTACTTTCGAGTTACAGAGAGTACACGTTTCTTACACTGTTCTTCTGCAATAGGTTAAGTCAACAACGGTACCTCAACTGCCAAGACAGAAAGAGCTAATCTCTTCTTTACGTCCTTATCATGCAACTCTTGTAGGAGAAAGTTACTTGGGTAGGAGAAGGCCGGTGTATGAATGTACGGAAATGCAGGTGTGCCCTTATTAATAATCTCATCATTATACATTACCCTTATATTTTTTCTCCCTCTTTCTCTCTCTGGTCATTTTGTTTCTTGAATATTACAGATGGTAATTATTCTTGTGTGTGTGTATTCCGAAGAATTAGTTATTCACGTGTCTAAATTTCCATATCAAATTGTTAACTAGCATGTCATCATATTGTTTTATATTTTCATGTTTTTCGCTTTTTCCACAGATAGAAGCTGCCAGGGGGTTCTTATCGGTGTTAAGGTCTTATTTGGATTCCCTTTGCTGTAACATCCGTTCTCATACAATAACCAATGTACAATCCAATGACGATAAGGTCTGTACTTTTGTCTCAATGATTAACTGCATTAGACAGTTATTATAAGGATTTAATCATGTACCAACTTGGACTTCCTTTTATGAAAAAACAAACCAATATATACTCTGTTGTCAATCCCTACCCTGTTGGAGTGGTTAATTTTTAGTGATAAATTGATCCTATTTTTTTACTGTAAAAATACATTGTAAATTGGTCTAAATTATAATTATTTCTTAAATAAAAGAAACATCATAGTTCTTTGAGGGAAATTATCTCAGATAACTCAACTGCAGTACCTTCTTTTGCTGCTAGTCATTTGTTGACTATACTTTCAAGCTCGATAGATCAAACAAGATATAGCAAATACAAGCTAAATAATATTAGTGTATGCTCAAACTTTTATCACTTTCTCTGTTTGCAAATTATACTTTTAGCTGGCTTTAGTTCGAGTGGCATGTAAATATGTAATGAAAGGTATATGATCGTATTCTTAAGCTCAATATGAAAAATTAAAACAATAATTGAAACAAGATTATGTAAATTTAGTAGTTGTACAAGATTGTGCATATCATTTCATCATTTATGAGCATTAAAATCTTGCTTTGCGAATAAATATTTTACCCAGTATTTTGAAGTATTATGTCTTGTACCTTCAGGTATCCTTGCTTTTGAAGGAGAGTTTCATTGACTCCTTCCCTTATCGTGATCGGTCTTTCATGAAGGTATGGTTTGTGAATTTTACATCATAAATTGTGTTTATGTAAGCAAAATTTATTTTTATTTGCTCTCTGGTTTTGACTTTTGAGTGATCTGAACTGACGTGCAAATATATTTGATTTCACAGTAGTTTAACCGAATTCCAAAATTATGTTTAGAATATGAATATAATTCTAACTTCATAATTGTCATTTTTCTCGGGATCATGATTCCCAACTACGGCTCTGTTGAGAAGGTCCATGCTGTAGTTTTTCTGGCTAAATTAACAAGATGAACAGAACATTTAAAATGTGTTGAGAGGTTCACTCAATGAAGAGGCTAGCTAGTCATCTAATTGATTAATTCATCATGCTCTCTTATCTTATGCTCACTATAAATCTACCTATGACATAACTGATCGTTGAGTTGTGACGGTATTTACATCTATATTTGTGTGGGAACCAAAGGAGCAAGTGCATAATGAGCAAAAAGTTTTAAGTAGTCATGGATTAAATAGGTTTAGTACAGTTTTCCTTGGTCAGTGTGCTTAAATGATTCAGGCATGTTAGTCTTATTTATGTTTTTTTAACGACACATTTCTATCTTTACATAGCATTTCTGTTCTTGTGTATTATTCTCAGATTGCTAATGCGGATTGTTTCTCCTTTGTTACTTTTGTGTTAAACAGCTTTTCGTGGATACACAGCTCTTCTCTGTGCACACAGATCTTGTTCTGTCTTTCTTCCAAAAGGAATAAGGCTGAACTGCAAAGCATTATCGGAACATTGCTGCTGCCTTAGAAAGCTTGAACGCAAGTTCAGTGTTGTATAATTTCTCTAAATTATGAGCTAAATTTTGTCTCCTTACATGTATCACAAATTTCATTTGTCAGTGCCTTAGATGTTCTGTAGAACCTGTACATAGTTAAATGATAATAGTTTAATAATTCAATCTTCAATTCTATAGGGTTTCGTTTTATGTAAATGACAATTTTCATACACCAAAAGTATAGAGATTTCATAGTTTGCATATAGAATGTGGCTTGGTGATTCAGAGTGGATGTAAATGTGAAACCTCCATGTTTGGTGATCCATATCCATTTAAACACGTGGGTGGCTGCAAGCAGACATAGGGCACTTGTGTAGGTCCCAACTGAAGAGAAGTAAATAATGTGGCTTCTTTATTGGCTCTCAGTACTTGTGTGCCTCCAATTTAACCTACCTCCTGCTGGTCTAGACACCTCTCCACCATGTTCGCTAATATAATTAAGGTGTTCTTTTGGTCGCTTTTTAGTAGAACAAGTGGTAAAAGCTAAAAGCTAGAGAATACAGATTTGGATCCTCTCATGTGTTATCCTCTCATGTGTTAATCTCACATGACATGGATCTGGGCCCTTAATTACTTTTTTAATGAAATCTGATAGATAGTATTATTTCTTGTACAATTTTAATATTCTCTCTCTATATATACATTAATGGTCCAGATTTCATTAAAAAAAAATTTAAAGGTTTTAGATCTTCACATGACATTGTCATGTGAAATTAACACATGAGAGGATCCTAATCCAGAGAATACAAGCTTCAGGTGTAGGGTTTAAACCCTTCCAACCCAACTTTGACCGAAAAATAAAATAAAGGTGCTTTTGGATAAACAATGTAATTGAACTCTTGTAGTAATAAAGAGTTATTTCATAAACATTGTTGGAAGGTTTTTTAGAAGCTTATTCAACGGTTAGGGATAAGGGATGGGCAGCGGGGCGGTGTGCCTGACGGAGAGTGAGGTAGGGTTTTAGGATGGAGAGAGTGAGTGTGAGGGTGAGAGAGTTTATAAAGACGAGTAGACGTAGAATTCATCGAAGCTGACACTAACTCGTGGGTTAATTAATTGAGGCGGATCGATTTCAATGTAGTGTTGGTCAGAGCCAATGCTAATTTGGGTAGTGCAAGTAGCGTCGATGTTAATGGACAGGGTCCTCAGACGCAAATTTTAGCTGGTTAAACTACCCTTGGCCTAAATCGACTCTCATTTGGGGCAAATTAGCGCTAGCTTTAAGTGGAGGACAATTGAATTACAACATTTACTGTCGGTTTTGCGCCGGTTTAGATGATGCTAGACAACATAAATTCGCATGGGCGTCGGCATTGACGCTAAATCAAGTTTTCTTATAGTTGTTCATGCAATTCTTTCTATCTTGTTTAATTTCCTTATTTTTTTAATATATCTTCTACTATAGTGTTATGTTTGTTTGAACCAATTTTCAGTAGAAGGAAATACAATAGAAAGAGTTAGCAAAGAGATACCTCTACCTCCCTTGTTTGGTAGTCATATCTTGTATAAGAAAAGAGAGTCAAAGGTTATTGTTTTTCATTTTTTGTGTTCTCCCAATGTAGCGAAGAAATGAAAGGAGTGTATTTTTATCCCACTTTTCTATTTTATCTCCCTATCATTGTCATATTTATTTATACATTTACGGTAAAAATGACATTTCACATAAAAACAATCTTCTCTCCTCACTTTCTAGCAACCAAACGAGAGAAAAAAGTTTCCACATCATTCTTTCTTTTCTATTTCTATCATACCAAACAACCTACAACCACTATATTTCTCTCTACTCATATTCTCTTTTCTCTCCTCTCTTAACCAAACAAACTGTAAGCTTTATGGTTATTATCATATCCCTCATCCTTTTGATATTCAATACCTCTTTAGTCAAATACTTATATGCAATATTACGTACCCTGTTTTTAGACCTTGTCTTTCCTGTATTTTGAAGTTTGAATCTCGATATGTGCAATTCTTTAGCATGTTTTTCTATCCATTTAGCTTCTTTTGGGTGTTGTAAATTTGCTTTTGCAATTTAATCGGGTGTGATGAAGGTTAAAAGTATTTTTAAGGACCCAACTCTTAAGAATCAAACTTTTGACCGGGTTCAAACAACCACATTAAACTACTGTGACCGACACTCATTTATTTGTGACCAACACTCATTAGTTTTATCCATTTAATTTCTTGTAGGTACATAAAATCCATCTTCTTTTAATCGTAATGCCCACTGTTTTAATTGATTTACTTATAAGTTTGCCCACATTGAAACAAATATTAATCTCATTGATAAGGGGTATTTACTTATAAGTTTGCCCACATTGAAACAAATATAAGTAAATTGATTTACTTACTATTAATGGTAGTGATGACTTACTTTGCCCTCTAAAATAAGTTAGATGAGTCAACTTTCATTCAGATTGATAAGGGGTTCCATGCATGCATTCAATGTTGTGCATGTCAGCAAAACGTTTTAGAACTCAAATTGACAATAAGCTGGATTAATAAACACAAAAAAAGTTCAAAAGGGAGAGGTTAAATCAAGATAATTCGGTATAAATTTAAGAATAGCAATATACTCCCTCCGTCCCAAATTATAGGGTCCTTTTCAGACAATCACGCCTATTAAGAAAACATGTAATAAGCTAATTAATATGTTGGTTTTGTTACTTTTTATACAAATCTTCCAAATATGCCCCTATTTAAAAAAATCTGGAAATTGTTAATGTAAGTATTGGATATATCAAAAGTTGGTTGGGAATATGAAAGAAGTAATTAGTAAAGGTGGTAATTAAAGTTTTGGAATTTAAAATATAATAAATGCAAGGGGTAAAAAAGGAAAAACTTATTTTTTTTTTCCTGAAATCTAAAAAGAGATTTATAATTTAGGACACCGAGTTTGTCTCTAAAGGGTCTTATAATCTGGCACCGAGGGAGTAGTAAGTTTAAGTAACAAATGAAAGACACATATATAAGCATGTTTTCCCCCTCCAAATATGCATGTTTTGATTGAGTATGGTGTTGTACTTGTACTAATGGTAGATACGTTTGGACCAATTGGACCAGCCAAGGGGATATGAATTGTGCAGAAGAAAGCACACTACTACTGTCCTCTCTGCAAAACTTGTACTACAAGAATAGCTCCACAGAATTTAATACAACCAAACAATATAAATATCATCATCATGCCAACTATCCCTCTCATTTTACCAATATGCCCCCTTTGCTTGTCCATTATTTGTATGTTTGGATTCACGCTAGAAGGGGAATTGATTCCGCAACTAATAGCTTTTGCGGTAGCATAATTGATTCAAATATGCTAATATATATTATGATGCTGACATGCCTTTCATTGCAATCTTTGTTCAGGTTGTAGTGCTCTGCAATTGCTGAGAAAGTGACCATCATGTAATTAAAGGAGCTTAGCTTAGACTAGAAGAGCCAATGAGTTTTCATGTGCCCTCTGCAATTCATTCTTTTAATTAATTTTCTATGATGCTGGAACGAAAGCTATACATCGTGCTGCCATTTTCTTATTGCTTTAGTGGAAAGGAAAAAGATGATTAAGCATGTGAGGACGGTTTCATTTTAAATATGGATCTGGAGAAAATGTGGTGTTTTAAACTTTAAACTGAGATTAAATTCTAAACAAAATTCTCATTGTTAAGTTAAATATATTAATTTGCATTTAATAATCTTGTCACATGATTCATAATGTGTTTGGATTCAGGATTGAAATTTACTGAATCAATTATCTCTTATAAAAGCTACTTTCTTACTGTAAAAATCTACAGAGTTTCCAAACGCACATTAATGACCTTGTTTCGGTTACCTTTGAGCTAAACTGAGTTTTCTATAAAAATGTACTGTTTTGTAAATTTGCTAGTTAAATTAAGTTTAGTTTTTTTTAAATATTTTTTCTGGTGTTAACAAAATATTTTTATGGGCGATAACTATGAGACTACTCCCTTGTCCTATTATCAGCGCATTAAGCGGTAGAAAACTGACTAATGAAATTTTTTTCCATTTGGGATTCATAGCTCATACTCTCAATCAGTTGTGAAATGTTCAACCACTACACCAACTCAATTTGTTTTTATTTAAGTATCTAACAGTTACATTTTCGTTGACATTTTTTTATATCTATTTTAATAATTTTATGTCTAAAAGTAATTTCAATCTATCCTCCTTTTAAATTTACTTTCAAATTTCGTTCCCAAACACTAATTCATTATTGTAAACTTCATTTTATCAAATTTAGTTATATTAAAATTTATTTTACTAAGTATAATTTTATCCAAGGGTAAATCTAACAAACTCAATATAGATTTTGAGTCATTTTAAGGAATTACTTTCAATCTCAAAATCGATTCTAGTACACCACTATGGTATCCCAGATTAGATAATTGCTAAATAAAGACTAAATTATTCAATGTTTCCACATTCATAGAGAGTCGAACCAGATAGCAAATAGAGAGTCGAACCAGATAGCAAACTTCTTAATCAATTTAGCTCACGATATAGAGTTCAGTTTCCATCTTATGGATTCACCTCCCTCTATGTGCAGTGCAATGATTACATGAGAGTTTCTTTTCATAAGACTGGTTTAGTCTAATCTTTTCGAGCCTATTACCCTTCTTGTATAAAAAAAAATTAATTAATTCTGATAGAAATTAGAGATGATGACTTTTGATTTGAACATAGTTATTTATGAGATTTTACTACTAAAAATTTATAATATTATTCTATAAAAACCACTTTTTTCATAAACGCATCATAAATCATTTCATTTTTAAATCACTTTTACTATAATCAACTTTATCCAATATTAATTGTAATAAAATTGATTCCAACATGCCCCGAGTTACATGTTTAGAATTCATGTAAGACCTGTTAATTCACGCTCCATCCATTCCAAATTTTTTGTTATTTAAGGTTATGCATATAGTTTAAGAGTTCATTAATTAATTCTATAAATTAACTGAAACACCCTTATTTAAAGTTGAGTTATGTTAAAGAGATAGAATAATAATTATTGGTCAAATAATTTGTGAAAATTGTGATAGGTGAAAATAATATATACTAAGTTAGAGATATAATATTAAATTACGGTATATATAGAAAAAAATGTGATAGATTATCTTAAATTTCTAAAACAGTAACATTTTGCAAAATAAATCAATTGTTAAAACAACACAAATTTTGGAATGGTTGGTAGGTTATTTAGTGTGTTTGAAGTCATTCAAGCATGGTGGAAACCATTTAGGACAATCCTATCAATAAGTGCAAAGGTAGTAAGAAAAGTTAAAAAAGTAGAAATAAAATACATTTACAGCAGGAACCCCACAAGAGGCTGCCTGCACCTGCATCTCTCATTGTCTACGTTTCTCAAATGGAAAAAGGTCAACGTGTAAGTGGAGGGTTTCTGAGTTAAAGCAGCACAAAAAGTAAAAGAGTTTATTTCACAGTAAAAGCTTCAACCGTACACCCCAAAACTCTTTAAATAGTTTCATTATTTCACATACAAATAATAACTATTTCCTCTTTTGTTTTTTTATGAGCTTTTCTTCCCCTCACTCACCCTCTTGTTTATGGATTTCCGTAGATATGTCAGAGACAAGAGCTGCCAGAGGGACAGGTTAGCTGCAGAAGCAGTAATATCAGAGAGGTGCAGAGAGAGAGAGAGAAAGTGCATCACCAAGCATGCAGCTATGTAATCAGAACCATTAGTTTTATTCATGTACAGCAGATTCTGCAACCCAATGGTTCCTGAAATAAATATACCTACTCTACCTCCTAACTCCTTCTATTGTACTGTATACATGGTATTTGGATACATAATACAAAATCTAATCAACCATTAATTAAAAGTTGGACCCTTGAGCAGTATTTACAAAAATTAATTTGTCGCGAGAGATCTACACACGTAACATAACCTCGTAATTTTAAGGGAATTAATTTCACATATATGAAAATACATTGGTGCACACACAAAAAATCACCGTAGGACTACTCACAAAAGTTAATAAAAATTACTTTTATATATTGTAATTTTAATTTCACCATAATTTTTTGAAATATATTCTATGCACTTATAGTAATTGCCCTCAAACACCCCACTAACTCTGCTCTAATCTGAATCTCTCTGTCTTCTGTTTCACTGCTGCATCTGAAACAGCTTCTGTTTCATTTGTTTATATCTTATATTCTGGGCTACTTCATTTTTCCCCTTCTGTCCCTTTTTCCTCTTCCACTCTGCTTGCTTCATGATGAATGGAAGGAACAGGTTCCCCTTTACTCCATCACAGTGGCAAGAGCTTGAACACCAAGCTCTTATCTACAAGTACATGGCCTCAGGTAACTCCATCCCACCTGATCTTCTCTTCACCATTAGAAGAAGCTATTTGGACACTCCTCTGCCTTCAAGGCTTTTGCCTGACCAATCACAACACTGTAAGTCCATTTTTTCTCCTCTCTTCCTCTCTGTACAAGTATATACACCCTCTTCTGACTAATAACATGTCTTGATTAACTTATTTTTTCTTAGAATCAATTTTAACACATAAACTTATTTTTTCTTAGAATTAGAATCAATTTTAGCACGTAGAAACTAGTGACAAAAGTTTCTCCCTAAAATTGATTTTGGTTTTAGAATTAATTATAGAAACATTAAATGAGTTTGGCTTGGATGTGACTATGTGCAGTTGGGTGGAACTACCTGCAGATGGGTCTGGGAAGAAAAATTGACCCAGAGCCAGGTAGGTGCAGAAGAACAGATGGAAAGAAATGGAGATGCTCAAAAGATGCATACCCAGATTCAAAGTACTGTGAGAGGCACATGCACAGAGGGAAAAACCGTTCAAGAAAGCCTGTGGAAGTTTTGAAAACAACAACAACAACAACAACAACAAATGCAAATGCTTCAACACAAGCATTCTCATCAATCACAAGAAATAGCCCTGCACTTATAACCCCAACCACTCATTCTCTTTCACCCCTTTCATCTTCTTGTGTATCCTCTGAGACACACCATCACCAATCTCAACAACACTCTTGCTATGGTTCACATCTTCAACACTCATTTCTCTATGATCACCCACCATCAAGGCCCTCTGGTATTGGTTTCTCATTTGAAGACAATAGTAGTGCTTCTATGTTTCAGGACACTAGCTCTTACTCTCAGACTAATGAAAACTGCAGGTTTTTCTGAAATCCAAGCTTGTTCATACAGTGTTTTGAAATTTGAAGTACTTTCTGTGATTTTTTTATAAACCATTTGCTATCTGGTCACCCTTCGGATGGACTATTCTGAATTTGGGATTTAGTCACAGTCATCCCTCACCAGGTGTATTGGTGTATTGTGAGGAGATCAAACCCGAGAGCTCTTACCACACACACTCAGTCTGCGTTGCCAACTTCTTCTGTGATTGATTCTCTGTAGTTTTGTTTTTTGTTTTGTTTAGGTATGTTTATGGACAGAAAGAGGAGGTGGATGAGCATGCTTTCTTCACCGAACCTTCTGGTATAATGAAAAGCTTCTCTGCTTCCTCCATGGATGATCCTTGGCAACTCACACCACTTACTATGAGTTCCTCATCATCTTCTTCATCATCAAAACAGAGGAGTTGCTCTGGTTTGTCCAGTGATTACTCTTACTTGCAACTTCAGAGCCTTAATGAGCACTCAAAACAGCAAGAACAAGATCAGGGTTGCTACATGTTAGGAGGTGAAATCATGAAAATGGGAAAAGAAGAACCTCAGAGAACAGTTCACCGCTTCTTTGATGAGTTGCCCCACAAAGGCAGAAGAGGCTCATGGCTTGATTTGGATGATAAATCTTCCACTACCCAGCTATCAATTTCCATTCCCACCTTCAATTCCAGAACCCACCATGGTAATTGCAATTAACCGCCTACTAGACTTCGCATTAGGCCTGGTTCTACCTTAAAAGCTAGCTTACATGTGAAAATCAGTTTATAAACACTTATTTAGGCATAACTCTGGTTAACGTGAGACTTCTCAATACATTCAAAAGATCACACATTCATGTCAATTTCTTTGATTGTTCTATTTTTTTCCTTGATCATCATGCCTTGGCATTTTTCTATAACATTCGTATTGTTTTGCAGATGGTTGAACTTAGATTTCAATCATGTGGACCTGTACCTGAGTCAAAGGTCAACAATGTATCTACAAGGTGGGGTTCAGATGCTGTGAGGTTTTCTGTCTCCATGGAGAGATCTAATGACTATGTCTAGTGATGTATGTTAATGTTTTCTTTGTTAAGTTCTACCTTCCAAACATAGTACCAAACTCTCTGTGACAAAGCCAAATCTGTTCAATGTTTGGCCTAACAATGTTGCCACATCTCTTTTCCTTTTTGTTAATCGTTTTTCTGCTTAACAGGATTTGCTTGTTTGTCACTTCTTAACATCCAAATTAAGTGCATTGGCAAGGACCCTCTTTGTAAATTTAACATCTAGTTGATTTACTTTATAAGGAGAAACACCCTTGCCCTTGAAAGCAATGATTGCACAAATTGGAATTTTCATCAGTATTTTGATGTTTTGTTGCTTTGCTTTAAGGTATTATTTTTTTTAGTTAATAATGTAATGTCTCCATGTAATTGTAATGAAGTTGGCGATAAGTCACTCGTCAGAAAAATATATTTTATTAGTCCCTACGATTGGTAGTGCGTTTTTTTAGTCCCTACCGGAGCTCGGAGCTCCGGTGGGCGCTGACGTGGCACACTGACTGGTTTAATGAGTAATACGTGTAATTTTTACGTTAGAAAATGAATAAAATTAAATTTTCCCCAATTTTAAACACACACACTATATCCCTAAATCAATTTTTCCCTAATAAATAAATTAAATTTGCCAAACCTAGCAACCCAAATCTTCATACTAAAATTGCCAAACCCAAAAACCTAACCCATAAATCACTAAAATAACCCAACCCCAGTAGTAACAAAGCCCTAACCCAGGGCCTCGATGGTAATGTGAGGCTCATGGTGGTTTCGAAGGCTGGGTCCAGGGCCTTGATGGTGGTGCACAAGAGGTCCTCGCCGGGAAGAGTCGCTACTTCACCGAGAAGCTTCGCAGCAAAAACGCCTTCTTGCACTCAGTGGAGAGAGAGGGAGTTCAGATCTGGTTGTGGGGATGGATGGTGGAAGTTTAGGTCAGGTTGTGGGGGGTTTAGATCTGGTTGTGGGGCTGGTAGGCGGAGTTTGGGTTGAACGCTGGGTTTGTGAGGGGTTCCTCTTTGCTTCTTTTTCTTCTTTACCTTTCTAAATGTTCTTCTACACTTCTTCCTCATGCACAAACGCTGGGTTACTGTTATTGGGTTTGGGGTTGGTGTTCTAGGTTGATGATGTTTTGTTCTGCGTTGGTGTTTGAGATTGGAGGTTGATTTTTCTGGGTTGATCTTCTAGGTTGATGAATCAGTGGCTGCGTTGGTGAATCGGTTGTTGGGTTGGTAAAATCGACAACGAAATGGCTGGATTTCGGAAGGTATCTAGTGGTGGGCTCGAGGTCGCTCATCTTCTTCTCTCCACCCTTTGTTTCTGTCACTTGGTTTTGGGTTTTGATTGGGATTTCTGGGTTGAAGAAGAAGAGGAAAAAAAGGGTTTTTGGGTTATGGTTTCTCGCTCTGTGTTCGCCCCCTTGCTTTCAGTTCTGGAGGTTTGGGATTTTGCTGGGTTGGGGTTTGGGGAGCAGAGCCGTCTCCGCCGTGGAGCCCATCGTCGTCAACTAAGCTTCCCTGTTATCGTCGCGCAACAACCACGACCACCCGTGGATGCGGCAGAGAAGGAGCAACAATGGCTGAGCAACCGCCGTCTTCGCCCCTAAACCCAGCAACTCAAGCGACGTCAATGGTGATCCCAGCGGACGCATGGAATCGGATGCTTGGCATGCTTGATGGCATTCAGCGGCAGAACCAACATCTCCAAGCACAATTAGAAGTGCTGCAGGAACAGAGGGACTACGCCCAAGCAAGCTTGAGAGAATCCAAAGCGGTGGTGAATTTTCAGCCCTTTTCAGCGGCGGTCGCCACGGTCCCTATACCAGACACACTGAAAACCCTAGTACTGGAAACTTACTCGGACGATATTGTCCCAAAGGAGAACTTGCAACGTTTCGTCGTAAAGATGGCAATTTTCTAGGCGCCCGATGCTTTGAGATGCCGCCTGCTCCCCTCCACGTTTAGGGGAACGACGTTGGCGTGGTTTATGACATTACCGCCACACTCTATAAAGGTTTCACATATTTTGCATATCAATTTCTAACACACTTTTCAGCAAGAAGGTTACCGAAGGTTACAACAACGGCATTATTCAACACACGCCAAGGACCAGCAGAAAATCCGAAGCACTACCTGGCACGGTTTAATGAGATCATAGTGCAAATTGAGGACACCCCCAGGAGACGTGTGTCGCCGCCTTCAAACAGGGTTTAAGGGCGAGCACCTTGAACAACAAGCTGAGCAGGAGCCCGCCACGTGACATGGTCGAGTTAAGTGAGAAAGTGCAGATTTTCATCTTGGAAGAGGAGGACGACGACCAGAAGCGGGCAAGGGATGCTCTCGACACACCAAGACGAAGATGAGAAAGATAGGAAGGTTTTTTCAATACCATAGAGTTAACTGCCCAATGTGAGGATCCTGGTGATCAAAGGCTTTCTTAAATTTTATTTCGTTTTTGTGAACAATAAATCTTGTATGAGTTTTGATTCAATAACACGTTTTTCTATTATGAGTCGTTTGGCGATCTTTTGCAATCCCACGATAGGATAGAGGTTGGGGGGCGAGAAAAAAGGTAGGGCACGGGTTTGAGGAAGTAATTTAGGTGGGGCAGAGTGTGGGGCGAGATAGCTGAGAGGTGATGGCGATCTGGTGGAGACTGTCGTGGGATTAATGAAAACCCCCTTCTTAGGGCGGCTGTTTTATATTTCTTTCATGCAGGACACAGGCTTCCATGCAACCAAGGGGGAAATACCCCCTATCTGTGGCGTCCCCACCTTGCGCAGGGTGGGGGTTGGTACAGAGGTTCGCTTGGAACGCCAAGAGGAGGAACACTTGGGACGCCAAGAAAATGAGAACATAAACTGCTTCCAGTAGGCTAAGGGGCTTAAAAACCCCTATCTATGGCGTCCTCACCTCGTCTATATGGTGAGTTTTTGGATCGTCATGGATGTTTACCTGGAATGGCGCGCGCGACCCTGGTGCTTACGGCAAGATGC
Source organism: Acmispon strigosus (assembly GCA_030819835.1). NCBI lineage: Eukaryota > Viridiplantae > Streptophyta > Magnoliopsida > Fabales > Fabaceae > Acmispon > Acmispon strigosus. Next base: position 89,954,344 of record JAUAMA010000001.1, read on the forward strand.
CTAGCCTTGATCGAATTAAATCGAGCACCGTCATTGAGCAAAAGCCTTGGGCAACCTCAGTGGCCACTGGGATCCAAGGCAAAATTCTCATTGAGCAAAAGTCTCGCCAGGCGAGTCAAAGTCTTGATTGAATTAAATCAAGCCTAAAGTCCCACTGGGCAAAAAAGTCTCACTGAGCAAAGCCTCAAATATGACAACTAGCACAAGACAGGGCGCGCGGGTCACTACTTGACTCATAAAGCAAAGCCTTGGCCGCCCTATTTGTGTAAGCCCAAGCCACAAAAAGCCTCGTTAGAAGAGCCATGGGATCAAGTCTCGCTACGCGAGCTGAAACCGTGCAACACCAATACTACAGTGGAGTGAGAAGCACGTGATACGACAAAAAGAGGAAGGTATCGCCGAAAAGTGAAGGCGAGTACAGGCAAGGAAAAGTGGCGAGCATTTCCAACCTCCATGTGGCGAGTGGTTCGAGCGCCATCGAAAACTCTTAAGAGGTACTCGTGAATTCCTTTTGAGAAAATGATTGTGTTTAAAGTTGAGAAATATAGAGAACAGATAACAAGGAAAGCAAGATGAAGTACAACTGGGCGAGTGGTTCCATCCATACCAGGCGAGTCAAGATGCGATTGGCGAGCTATTCTACACTTGTGGGCTGAGACAAGTGACTTTCCTCCGGCGAACTTCCGCACGACCTGACAACCACTTCATTCCGCGCAGGGCGTGTCGACTTACTCCAGAATCCCATTCACTAACATCTTCATGCTGCGATTGGCGATATACTTATCCTCCACGCCCAGGCCTTAGGCGGCTCATTTCTCTAGGATGTTGTACTATTTTTCCTTCACTGGGTTTTTATCTCACAGGTCTTTCCTAGGAAGGTTTTAACGAGGCACACTCTATAGGGATGACCGCCCAAAGGAAGCGTTGGTTAGGATTCCATGACGAAGACTTATGAAGACACACTTCGCTTTCATACTTCAAGCTCAGTGTCTTGTGGGCTTGTGAACTGGGCGAGCCCTTCGCCCAGTAGAGGGGTGACCGGCGACCAGAGGAACATAGAGGGCGTCCAAGGCGACCAGTTAGGAATCAGCTTGAGGTGAGCTAGGCAACCAGGGAGGTGCTGGGCTGCGACTATTGGGCCAAGTGTTTAAGAGGCCCAATAGCCCAATCGTGTAATCTAGGGCTTGCTATTTATGACCCCCTCACTATAAATAGCCAAGGAAGGGGCAAATGTAAGGGGATCTGAAGATAATAATATTCTTCTCTCTTTATTCTCTCATTCGAGAACACACGGCAAGAGACTCATTGCCAACTTCACTACAATTACAGGAACCCAGTATATTATTAACTTTATTTTTTTCCATACATAAAAATTTAGATTATCTGAATTCACTACTATAAATGGTCACCTCAATATGTAGCACCACCGGCATATGGCTTAAGATGATAAATAATGTCAGTAGCAGTGTGGCTCAGTCCTATATGGGCAGTGGCACCATCAAAAGATTGATACGTGGCAATGATAGAAGAAAAATGTCTGTTTCCGTATGGGAAATACTTTTACACATGTCACACTCTTCTCGAGTGTGTTACATAGGTGCAATATTTTAACAATCTTCCACCACTCAATAATTTTACATGTTCCTTTTGTGTCAAATCTCATAAAATTTTATATAGAAATAAATTTAGGCTTAATTATAATTTGGTCTTATTTAGACACTTTTCACCATTTTAGTCCCATAAATGCTTCCGTTATGGTCTTTCGTCTAAAATTTAACGGTTTCTAGAAAAAAGTTAATAAAAAATTAAAAAAAAAATAGGATCATGTTCATCACTATCTTCATTACCTTCATTTTAATCTTGTTAAAAAAAACTAAGAACTGCCTCAGAACTCATTGAAAACAACAATTGATCTCAAATTTTCTCAATCCAAAACAAATAATTTAAAACCCAACAATTAATCCACAACTCAAAACCAACAATTAATCCTAGAATTGTTGGAACAAAACAATTAATCCTCTTCAAAATCGTAATATATTGTTGAGGATCAAACTCGTTTATTGGAGACCAAAATCATAAAAAATGTGTAAGTGGGGGACTAATGGTGCAATTAAGCCATAAATTTATATTGTAATCACACGATATTCTTCATTTTTATACATTTCACGATACATATTTGACATTAACTTTGCTGTATTTCAATGATATATTAAATATTTAAGATAATATTTATAAATAATCTTTATTATTTGCAACTTTTAATCTAGCGGTGAATTTTATATTGTGTAAGACTATTAAAGTATTATATTAGTGTTACTTGATTCCTTTCAATTTTTTATCTGAATTGATATGTTTAATGTATGAGAATTCATATTCATATAATCAAAAGATTTAAAAAATAATTAAAATAGTGATTATGTATTATGAAAGGCATATATGTCTTGCTTCTTTTTTAAAATTGAATTTAAAGGTTTACGTGAGCATTAAATTTTTGCTGGACTGGCATTTCAATAATTACCTGCTGTATAATTTTTTAGTTCCACTGAGGCGTGACATTATCTAGTGTGTTTTTAACAAAGTTTCTTTATTCGTTTATTGATCTACACTCTGACGGGCATGTGTTTCTTTCATAAAAGATGCCCTGGCAGGTTTTACTGTTTTAGTAAGTGCTTATATTAGTTTATTAATTAAAAATTAATTACTTTTTAGTTTTTTTAGAGAACTTTCATTGAAATCTGTTATTTCTCATTATTTAAGTTTACCCAAACACTATTCTCGCAAGAATTAAGCACAGCAACAGATAAATAGTTAAAAAATACTAAAATACATATACATTTAAGAAAATTGTGAAAAGAAACAAAAAAGCATGTTAAATCGTATCACACATGTATAAAAAAAAATATGAAGGGGCTCTGCATTTTGTTAAAGTTCCCCAGTGTAATGTATGGAAATCCATTTGATCAGGTCTTATTGGTTTAAATGTATGAAGCAGATAAGAAAATATGAAGGGGCTACGAATTGATTTACATTTTAAATTAAAATAAAGCCTTTCTTTCCATATATATTTATATTAAAAAAATCAGCTTTTATAAATAAACCATTCTCAAGTATATATACATCACAAAACCAACTGAGAAGAAGACACCAAAGGTGGGGATAATGTTCACCCTGGAAGAAATCATCTGATTGAAATACATGTCTAACCTGCGGGGTACAAAATTCAACATTGTTTCTCCTAATCACTGGCATCATCTCTGTTTGTCTTATCCTCATCCCTGATTTCTCCTTCACTCTCCTGCATATCAGCAGAATTTTCTCTTATAGGACTTGATTGCCTCTGTAATGGTTCATCGTCATCAGATTCTGATAGGGCTTGCCTCCGCCGGGCTATGTTTGAGGAAGGTGCAGCCTTGAACAAGAAGAATAAGCAGGAAATTAGTTCATACACACAAACCGGTCGCCAATAAAATTGCAGTTTCAATGATTGCCGAATAAATAGCAAATTGAATTATTGGATGTAACCAACATGAAAAAGGAAATATAAATTCGTGAAAGAAAGATGAATAGGGATAAATATTTTCTCAACTTAAAAACGGCAACAAAATGTTAAGTCAAAATAATGGCAAGTCAGCAGTATCCTGTGTGACACCTTTGATTATATGATTCCTGGTTTATTATTGACTTCTGTCGTGGTCTCAGAATAAATTGGTTTGACTATCTACCAATTCATTTAATGATGTAATACGTAGACACTACTACAGCAACAAATGAGTGTTATTGGAATTTGGAAATTGGAATGAGCCAAACTCTACTCCAAAAACCAGTTCATGAGGTGCGGATTGTCCAAGCTATTGTAAGCTGTAATTTGACTATATCTCTAGCTGATACGATATCTCAACACACCCTTGACATCCTGGACATCTAAAGCATGTTATAAGACTAATTACATTTTTTTACATTAGAGAAACCGCAGGGTCAGATTAATTTTTTGGATGGCGGTGGAGGGCCAAATATCATATATCTAAGATAGGCTTCAATTCCATCTTGCAATTTGGACTGTGTCTGAGAAGATTCCAAGAACCTTCTTTGGTCATATCTCTAATCGATGTGGGATCTCAATTGTTCTACTACCAATTAGTCCATTGTCAGATGGAAAAAATAAAATCCAAACAGAATAGTGTGTAGATAAACAAAGTTTTCAAAAGTCATAGTTCCAATTAAACAATAAAATACCGTCTCGTCCTCTGCATCAGAATCTTCAAGTCCAGCTGCTGCAAGAAGACCATGAGCATTTTCCTCAACACCATCATTCATTGTTCGGGGCTCGTCTCTGTAGTTGATATCAGCATCTTCATCTTCCATTTCCTGTTCATCCATCATATCAGCTTCAGGCTCCTCTGTGTCATAGCGTGACTTTGAGTGCTTATCCTTCTTTCTCCTCTTCCCACCTTTTCTTCTCTTCTTCTCGCCAGTCCCACCCTCTTCATCATCCGACCTTTCCCTTCGTTTTGAATGTGTGCTGCTCTTCCATTGCTCCTAGAAATGCAAAAGCTTAGAGTTCTCAAAAGTACACTACTTTTTATTGTTTGTGGGTAAAAACAAAGGACATGGGACAATATTCCATCTCAGCTACCCCCCTCCTACCATGTAGTCCCAAATACGTTCAAAAAGAGGTCAACTTTTCATATACATTCATTCCACTTGTAAGGAGAAATAAATCTATAAGCATGACTCTGTAAAAACATGTGAATGTAATTTTACTAAACAGGAGAAGAACTAAATAACCACGAGCCTTCAATGAAAAAAAAAAAAACATACAACAGTCGGCAAATTTAGTTACCAGTTTTCCCTACTACTTTCCTGTATTCTTGTAACTAGTGATTAACAACCTTCCAAACTAGACTCTTCCTTTAAAAAAAAAAACAAATTCCTTTTGCACAATAAGATATTTTTCATCGAAAGAAATATATTTAATGTGCAAAAAAAAAAAGTGGAAAGTTCTTAAGAAGGTTGGCTGTCGACCACACACCAAGGGCAAAGCCAAAAGTAGCTTTCTTCTCTTTAAAAGTTAAAAGATTGCCTAAAAGTTCTTACCTTAACACGCTTGAAATGTTCTTCTTGTTGTTGCACACGCTTTAGCTCATCCTCTTGCTTTCTCCTTTCCATCTATTTTAAATTAAAATTAAACGAAAGCGATTTATAAGGAGAAAACAATTACATCTCAACCAAGGAGCACTTAGTAGGCAGTGAGCAATTATCAACAGCGCACCTGAAACTTTCTTTGCTCTTCAGCCTTTCGCCGGGCATCCTCAGCCAATGCAACCTGACGAGCAAGCTCTTGTCTCTGTCGTACTTGCTGCTCCTCACGCTCAGCTGCTTCAAGATGAACTTTTGCAGCAGAAAGTAAGTGGTTGCAATATCCAACATGAGTGTCAATTTTCTTCTCATCAAATCCATGAATATGTAGGTTGGAAGCAGCAGACAACTGACTAAATATACGAACAGCATTTTGCAGCTCTGCAACAGTTGCTCTAACCTAACATTAAGAAACCACATACCAGTTAGAAAGTAATGCATCAAACTAGATCCTGCTCGAGATCGGTCTCCTCAAATCGGTTTTTCACCACCGATCTTCACCGGTTCTGAGATTAGCTAGTTTTAAATGGACTCGACACCAACTCAAACTGGCCAGTGGTTCGATTTATTCATCTATGGTGAAAATAGACATCTCCACATATGATACTTCAGTTGACAAGCATCTTTGATCAAATATCTCAATTAGTAAGAAATATTCAAAGATAAGGAAAAAACCTCATCTGCAGTCCTCTTTTCCTTTTGTAAAGTTGATGTTGAAAACTTTTGCATTGCAACCCCTGCATCAAACCTTAATGTGTAGTTCGAGGGTGCCAAATGGATGGCTCTGAGTAGTGTTTTAATACAGTCTTGCCACTGTTCAGCTTCATAATGGGTACGGGCTAAATATAGAACTATTTGCGAGTCTGTATTATAATAAAACTTCCGCAAGCAATTCTGATACTGCATAAGAAAAGTAATCAGCATATAATTGCTGTTAGGAACTTAAAGGGATTATGGGATATCAGACAGAGATACAAGTAAAAATAGTATAAATTCACCATTTTGACAGCTAAAGCAAAATTCCCTTGAGCAAAATAAACATGTGCCAGATTTATCCAAACATCAGCCATCTGGACAAAAACACTACCACTGGCAGCTTCTTGAACCTACCAAAAGTTGATAAAATGAAAATTCCAGTAGATAAAAGTTTATTCTCTCTATATCCCAATCATAAGCAGTTATATCAGAGAAACCTGTGTAAAGATATCCTTTGAAACATCAAAATGGCCTTTTTCTGCTAAAACTACCCCAGCACCATTGGCAGCATATAAATTAGCAGAATGCTGAATCAGAACCTACAAATGTTGGGAAAAAAAGGGCCGCATATCAATTCACATAATTCTATTGTTATGACAATGTTTAAATTATACAAGTAAAAAATAGGAAAAATATAAACTATATAAAATTATTTATTTAAAAATAAATAAATAATCCCAGTGTGTAGTGCACTGTGAGCTAATATATTATGTCTTGCTCATGTAGAAGAAAAACACACACATACACACATGAACAAAAAAAATATATCCTTTTTTTTTCTTTTCCATTTGTTTTAGGTCGAGCAAAATCTCTCCTTAAAAGCAAGCAACTAGCTGGACATATAGGAATGGTTTATTTCTCTGAACAACCCCCCCCCCCACAAAATGTTAGAACCCTTTGGCTTAAACTTAGACAATGCATAAGCCTGCTTTTATTGAAGACTGGAGACAGCAAAGGTTAAACTCCAGACTACTTGTTCATAGAAGATCTAATACTGTATCAAGGACCAACTTCCCTAGGCGCTTAAATTGTTAGGTAGAGGCCCAATAATGGCTTTATATCTAACAGATTCTATTTCTATGCGTGTCAAATGTCTGAAAGGCTAAGATCAATGAATTTCTATAGCCGAATCTATAGGACTACAGGCCAAAAAGCTGATACCTAACCACAAACATGAAAAAAAAAATAGCTGAATCATTCTCACTAGACAGCAAGAAAGATAGACATACTCTTGTATAAAGTTCCTTGGCCTTTTCTAAATGAGTAGCTTCTAGCTTTGGATTTCTCTTTTCATTGCGAACTGCTGCAAAGTAGTTCCAGTTTCCCTATTCATTTCAGAACCAATGTATCAAGCGAACTATCATAGTAAAACAAAAATGAGGACAGATATGCTATGAAACAACAGCTGAGATGAAGCAGAATAGCCCCATGTACTTCCCATTGATATTCTAACAATTGCTGCAGGGACAGGATTAGAAGGATTTAGAATGCATAAATATTAGTGAAATGTGCACCGAAGAGTTGACATACTAGAGAAAGGGTAGCATAAGAGTCCTTCCCATCAGCCGCATCACTAGCTGCCCGGAGAGTTTCTTTTGCCTTCACCCAATCATCATTTTTCAACTCCAACTCACCAAGCAAAGATAATGCATTTGGACACTTGTCATTCACTTTCAAGGCATCATTAACCTACAGAAAGGAGCATCCAATATTATAAGTGATACGATTTATAAGTAAGAAAGGAAAGCAAGGAGTTCATAAGGATAATATGTAACCAGTTCAATGCTTAACAGAATGTTGTTCCGAGCTTTTGCAATGGCAGCTAGCCTCAGATACGCATCAACATAGTCTGGGTACTGGAGATAAATAAATGAATAAATAAATAAGCCAGTTATAAATCACATCACATCCTACATACTAAAATAAAGATATCATGAGAGAGTTTAAGAGTCATCAGGTTAAACATTTTCACGATAGAAGCACTTTGTCAATGAACAACAATACATTAGAATACCGTGATGTAATGCAATAATACAAGCATTACCAGACTGGTTCAGAGTGAGCACGACAATAACAACCATCATTCAAAAGACAATGTTCAATCCAAGCCAGCAAGGAAACTCAAATGAAATTAGCCAAAATTAGCCAGCTGTTAATCAGATTGAGGGTGAAGAAGAGAAATGTGTATACAATTTAAATTTAAATTTGGTGATTTCTTGACAATGAAGAGGAAGAAATGATTGTGCTAATTTAATATGACTGAAGTCTGAAATTTGAGATGATTTAAAAATGGTGGCAGCAGGGACACAGCTACAAGGCGCATATTTAACAGTAGTGTGATGGAAGCAATGGAGGCCAGGAGACAATGAAGGCTACAAGAGAAGAAAATGAAGGAAAGTGAAAATAAGAGAAAATAAAGGACAGTTGAGAGAAAATAAATTCCACTTTCCAGGGTAGTCGAATTTTTCTACTCTGTTAGTCTTCATGTAGAATATTTATATGAAGTTGGTTACAACAGCTAGGACACTGTTATAACTGATAGTAGGCAGTAGCAGATTCTGTAACAAGCTAATACAGATTCTGTTACAGGTTACTGAAAACATGTGAGCTAAGCTAGCAGGGCTAACTCTGCACATGTACAGTATACTAACAAGACAGGAGTTGATTAAAAATGGAGCCAGGATACAAGCAAAAAGCACCCTAATTAAAAAAACAGTTGACAATGAAGTAATAACAGGTCAAACTTCATGTGAAGAAACTGGCAACTTACAACAACCTAAAAGCATGTCTCGAACAACAAGTATTGCTGATGAAGGTTTTTAGCCCTGAAAGTGATTTCAGGTTTATGTTCAATAATAAAAAGTAAAATTAACATAATTAATTGAAGAAGTATTAAAAGCATAAAGCATGTGAGATTGCTTTCATTATATGTTCAACGCTTTAAATTAAGTAACTTTTTGAAGATTAAAGTAGTAATAATGACAGCAGAAAATAGTCAATAATAAATAATTGGAAAGTTAGAATATATCATGACTGAGACTGTGGAAGACAGACTTGGTTAACCTCCTCACAAGTCTGTCGGGTGCCTATTATTCTCAAACACAGACATACTGTTCAGAATTCCCAATTTCCTTGTATACTTAGATAGTTTGATGTCATTGCTTGCATAAATTTAGATTAGATTGGGAAATTGTGGATACTTCTGTAAATAGTTTATTTATGCAAGTATAAATCAAAAGGATTAGAGCTAATTTCTCAAGCAATTCACAAACAAATTCTCAAGTCATACCTTGAACAAGATGAGGCGATATAATATGCTTGCAGTTCCAGAATCATTTAACTGCTCAAGTAATCTGCCCAGGTTAAAGAGTACAGTGACTTTATCCCATGGTACTTCCACACGGCGACCATTGCTTTCAAGGTCATGAAATAATTGCATGTCTTTGAATTGTAGAGTAGAAGTAGCAGCATCAATGGAAGACTTAGCTTCCTTGTTGGTAAAAGAAAGCCAAATTCCATCACCTAGAGCCTCCTTAAAAGTTTGTAGCGCAAGCTGATAAATAGAAGAAATCAGAGCTTAAATGTGTCAAGTGTGCTGGAGAAGGAACCATAACATGAGCAACGCTGCACATAAAATAGCAGTACAAACCTCAAACTCCCCCCTTTCAAACTGAAGGACGCCAACATTATTAAGTAATTCAATTGGTACTTCTTGACCTCCCTTCTTAAAAAGAGTACGAGCCTGTGCAGATTTGCAAAACGTGATTATAACAGATTCTGGAACTTCAAATGAAGTGTTTTCTTAAATTTTGTAAGGATAATTTTTGCAAACCACAAAAGAACAGCTGATGATAAGCTCTTAGCCCCTTACAGTTCTGAATGCATCCAATGCAGCTCCTGTGTCAGATTGAATTAACAATTCTCCTAGTTCAAGAAATGCCTGTAATGCAGAGCAAAAAAAGTGATATGACTAAACCAAAAGCTAGATAAAGAATTGTTGGTTAAATTCGAAACTTCAGTCTTAGAGACTCGAAGCTATTAAGTTAGAGAACATAACAGAATTTAATTAATTAATAAGATATAATGTTTCAAAACATCAGCCTCATAAACCATGTACTATTTTGTTTGTATAATGTTAAACAGTAGCGCCATTGCCATGATCTGAATATTAGAGCATGTTTCTGTCTTACAAAAATACATTATCTTATATAGACGACTATCATCAAATGATATTATTTATTTGTATTTTAATAAGTACTGCAAATTATGCATCTCTTGGCTTTTGGTAAAGTCTTTCTTTCATCCATGAAAATCTTGTCATGAGCCCTTCCTGTTCCTGACATGATATTTTCCATGCAGGGTTAATAGTTGTAAATAACGTTTTAGTGTAAAGATACAAGTTAGTAATAAATTTGTAAATAGCTATAGCTTGACATTGAATGGCCAATTATTCCTACAAATTGGTTAACAATTATAAAAGTTTTTAGCCTAAGTATACAAGTTTGGAATATATTTGCAAATGGGTATTACTTGTTATTAGGTGGCAAATTACTCCCACAAAGTGATTAACAATTGTGAAAGTTTTAAGTGAGTCTAAGGAAACAAGCTTGGAATAAAGTGGCAAATGGCTGTTGCTTGTTATTAGAGGCAAATCATTCTCGCGGAGTGATTAACGGTTCTAAACAAAGTTCTTAATATAAACATAATCGAAGTTTGGAAGAAATTTACGAATGACTACAGATTAAATAAGTGGCTATGGAATAGGATTAACAATAATGATAAGTATTTAGAATTTAGGTTAGCTGTTAGGCGATAGGGAAAAGGGCTAGAGAGATCAAATCCACATTGGGCTAAGCACCGAGTAATTTGGACATCATCCACATACTTTCACCACAAAACCTTAAGGCAATGGGTGAGTGGGTCCTTTTACTTATATACTATTGAACTCTTACTTTCTATTCAATGTGGGAATTCATTAGTCACACTTGTACTCCAACACTACTCTCCCTTCAAGTTTGACTCCATTTTTTAGCCCACTTTTTTGTCTGGGCTTGTACTCCTTCGTTTGAATCTTAGAGGCCTTACCGCTTGATTTTGCCTGGCCTTGTACTCATTCGTCCAAGTCTCTGGCCTATGATTATCTTTTTTTTAACATGAGCCAATTCTTCTTTTTTTATCATGGGCCGTTAGGCATTTTCGACTCTAATACCATATTAGAATTTAGGTTAGCTGTTAGGCGGGTAGCGAGATGGACTAGAGAGATCACATCCACATTGGTCTAAGAGCACAAGTGATTTGGACATCATCCACATACTTTCACCAAAAAATCTTAATGGTTGAGTGGGTCCTTTCGCTTATATCGAACCCTTGCTTTTCTATCCAATGTGGGACTTCTTTAGTCACACTTGTAATCCAACAATAAGTTGCATATTCAGAGGCAAAAACAGCCATTTCCTCTAATATTTGAGTCATGTACACATACATTTCTGAATCAGTTACACACCCAATTTTACATTGTGCAATAAACAGTTTCTAGCAGAATAGGATTTAAAAGGATGGGAAGAAAAAAGAGGTTTCTGCGAATCTGTGGTGTGTTTGCTATTCTTGCATCTGGTTGAAGCTGAATGCTCAGATTTGACAAGGAGTTTTGATTTCTTAGGAAATATTGTAGGAAAGAATAAGGTTTTTGGCTTTTCTTTGGTGTAGGGCTCGAGATCATTTTAAGGGGGTTTCTGTTTCATATTTGCATAGAGATTGGGCTGCCATTCTGCACTGTTATTCTCAAGCTTTGTTTCCTAGGTTCTTAAAAATTTCCATGTACTTTCACCTAATAGCTTAAGCTTCTGGGATTTGGGTTTATGACATAGTATCAAAGCCTCTATGACCAAGTGATCTAGACTTGTATCTTTGTTACCCTTATTCTTCGAAATAAAAGTTAAATCTCAACACAAGCTTCAGTGGGGTTGTGCATAATCCACGATTAATTTCCAAAGGGTTTCTGCATGAGGGGACCTGTTACATTTACAATCATACATATGATTTCATCTCATAGCTTAAGCTTCCAAGATAGTTGGTTCATGACCTTCTCTTTTACTCCCTCCGTCCCAAATTATAGGGTCTTTTTCAGACAATCACGCCTATTAAGAAAACATGTAATAAGTTAATTAATATGTTGGTTTTGTTACTTTTTATACAAATCTTCCAAATATGCCCCTATTTAAAAAAATCTGGAAATTGTTAATGTAAGTATTGGATATACCAAAAGTTGGTTGGGAATATGAAAGAAGTAATTAGTAGAGGTGGTAATTAAAGTTTTGGAATTTAAAATATAATGAATGCAAGGGGTAAAAAAGGAAAAGCTTTTTTTTTCCTGAAATCTAGAAGGGGTCTTATAATTTGGGACACCGAGTTTGTCTCTAAAGGGTCTTATAATTTAGGACGGAGGGAGTAGTAGTTTTCTTGTGGAGGATAGCTTACCTCTTATCTTTGTATTTCTTTTCTTATTTCTTTATTAAAACAAATAGATGCAAGAAGTTTGGAATAAACTGTGACCAGGAATTTCTTGAATGGCTAATTGTTCATCAGGGTATTTTTGTGCATTGAGGATGGGGCATCTGAATAAATTTTGGATGGTCCCTATAATAATTTGAACTTTTTATGTTCCTAAAGATTAAATGTTTCTTGTTAGCTGTTCTTCACATTAACTATCCCAAATATTAAATATCTATTGTAAATCCTACAAAAACAATATATATATATATATATATATATATATACTCTCATATTTAGAAAGAAGAATAATATATCAGACCTGAATTCCCATGAACTCAAATAGAGGCATAAACAGCAACTTGGAAACTAATAACAACTTTATGTAGAACAAGGCAGAGATTCCATAAGTGATCAAACAAGTGTAGGAAGACATGGTATGGTAACAACAATAAGGAGTAGGGACACTAGATAAATATAAGTATTTGTAAAGATAGTTGTTCAACAAATTATAGAAAAATAAATGGCAGAAGCTTTCACCTGGGCATCACGGGGATCAATTTTGGTAGCTTTCCTAATAAAGTCCTGTCCCTTGTCAGTCTGACCAAGCTGAACATATATGTGCCCAAGCGCCTATAAGAAAAGATACTGTATCAACACAAAATAGTGTGTAAGGGAGAAATAGCGTCTAGTGCCAAAGATAACAGAATGATAATCCAGTCATTCTGACAGCTCTTGCTTCGTACACATACAACAAGATTAAGTATAATAATTGTTTTAGCCAAGTTATAGAGACACAATCAACAAATTTTGTGAGCATTAATTACCCCAAATTTCATAGCTATCAATCCAAGATAGCAATATGGAGCAGCTGATCCAAGAACTACAACAGTGGGATAGCAGATAGCAGGATGGCTGCTACCCGCTATGTTGAAGTCTATATATATTACATAGAAGTTAAATCATTCATTCTACACGTATAGGAATGCTAAAAAAAAAAACCAAAATCAAAGACAATCATAATTAATAATCAAAATTCATTGTCTTAAGCTAGACACACAAGTCAATGACAAGTTGACAACGAAAGGGTGACCAGTGAATAGTTAAGACTCAAAGGACGTGAAGACTGAAGATGACAATGAGAAGTTAGAATACACAAAAGAAAAAAATAACAGAAGGTGAGCAACAGAAAAGAGGCAGATGAACGGTAGACCTTTGTGAGAACAGAAAGAGGATGTGTGTGACCTGAATAACAGAAAAGGGCAACAGGTTGCAGTGCAGCGCTTGGTCAGAAAATGCAGGGCTTGGCTGGAAATGACGCTGTCGAGCAATGGGTCAGAGGGTTTGAGTGGAAACACAGGAGAGACTAATGAGTGTTTGAGTGAATCAAATTCGAACAAGGGTTTTGAACCATATACGCTATTCTGATTAAAAATGGATGAAATCTCAAAAATATCCCACAAAATAAAATAAATTTATCAAAAACATGAAATTGGAGGGATAAAGAGAGGGTTTACCCCCTGTTAACAGCAACATGCTGTGACATCTACAAATAGCTGAGTTTGGGTACAATCACTGGTACAACAGGCATGAAGCAAAAATGCTATGCAATTCAGTTATTGTAGCAGCTTCTAACCGCAGAGTGGTGCCACAATAGCACCACTATCACGCACTATTGATAACTATGCCTACATTTTGGTATTTTTCAATAAATTTCAGTAAAAACAATTAGGGTAAGTAGTAAAAAAAATTCTCTTTTGTAAAAATACTTTCAGCTAATTAAACACTCAACTGGTTAACAATGTTTGAAGTGTGGGTAATGAGCAAGCATTTAGTCCAAAACTTGTTTTCAACAAAAGTTCATATTTGTGATTTTCCCAAACAAATTTGAAGGAAAAATTAGTATTGAGCCTGTTTGCATAGACAAGTATATAGATAACAATGAAACCTACGGAGATTATTCCATAAGTTATGGAATCTAAACCAGTTTATCCAAACAAAATGGCACTTCCTCATGATTTTTTCCAATCTTGGACCTTACATTACATCACATTAGAAGAGAAATGATATAGAAAAGGTGAAAGATCAAAATCCTTTCAATTTAAGCACTCACTTTCAATGTCTCGCAATTATCCGGGTACACCTCCAAAACCTTCTCAAAGTTTGCAAGTGCACTTCTAAAATCTCCCAACTTTATTTGCACTTGTCCCAAACCTGGAAACAACATTGGAAATTAAACAACGAATTAGGTGACTGATTCTAATGACCACACGAAAATGTTATTCAGATACTATTAATAGAAAGTATCATTGAGTGCACAAGTTATAGCAACTCATAACAATCATGATACTTTTTCATATTACTGAAACACAGCAACAGACCTAATCAAATCCTAATGCTAAAACGTGATTGGATATTTTAAGATCACATTAAAAACAATTGCCATTAGTGTGCCAATATAGGAGGGCTTCAAAATTTAGGCATATCTCCTAACCACAGTAAAAAACTGTGCAAAGACATTGTTTCATTGCTAATAAAATTATAAACCTACAGACATATTACAAAGTTGCAGAAACAGAAGGAAAAAAAAATCCAAAGCTGTGTAGCAACTGACCATAATAGGGAAACACAAATTCGTGGGGCTTGTTGATTTCCTTGACAGATGCCATGTAATACACCCCAGCTTTTTCATAATCTCCCTATGGTGAGGAGAAAAATTAGTGCCATCCGCAATACTAAAGCTACAAGGTAGGAACTACCACAACAAATAACAATAATCTAAATAGTGACTTATGAATATTTTCATAGTCATCCTTAAAACGCAAGGAAGTTGGGTATTGTGAAAAATTAGCAAGAAAAAATAACTGGTTCATCAAAAAAAATTATGGGTATTAAAGAAATATGTTAAAAGTCAGGAAAAGCAAATAAGTCCAAAAAATTTAAGAACTCCATTAGAAATAGGATGAACAATAAAGAAATAAGAATCCATTTGACAAACGTATTGGACAATATCTGGATACAGGGGCAATTAACATTGCATATGTTGATCATCATAATGCTGATTGCTGAAGCACGTATTTCACAAGAGAGCATAATAAAAGTTGGAAAAACAGGTGGTAGGTGGATATTGTTGAATATCTAGCACACAGGATACAGAGCTGTTATTATAAAAGTCACATAAAAACATTGGCAGATAAGTGAGAAAGTTAGTACATAAGATTTTGAATACTAACTAACATGAAGAAAGAGATTGTTTTAGCGAACATTTCTTACTTCTAATTCGTATCCTTCATAAAAGGAAGAAGAACTTTAAAATAAACTTTTCTAGCTTTAATATTAGGCACGAAGAACAAAAATTGCATATCTTCCATTCCTTTTACCAGGTTATTTCTTTAGGATGAGTGAATGATCAAACCACAGATTATTATGTTAAGAGTGAAATTAACAGATGTTATGAGTCAATAATCAAGTACAGATCAACTGTATAACTAGTGAAATTTACAGATGCATATAGCAGACTAGAGCATCATTTCATCTTGGAACTCAAACATCATCCCCCTTCAACCTCTGGCAGAGCTAAACCAACCATACACACACACTCAATTACAAAAGAACGTTTTCAATGGTAAAAACAAAAAGAAAAGAAAACAGTCCAACCTTGCTATGATAAGAGCGTGCTAAGTTGTAATAAGAGTGAGACTTTGTGGGACCATGATTAGTAACAGCGAGTGCAGTTTCAGTCAGTTGCTCAACTAAAAAATGTTGACCAGTGAAGAAAAAATGATTTGCAAGGTAATTCAGAGCCATCGCACAGTACGGGTAAATCTCAAATGCCCTCTGCATTTTTATCATTCCTTTCCTAATTCCAGCAGCTGAAAGATATCATACAGTATTAGTCCACTAAATGAGAAGCTAACACCACTTAATGGATGATTGATAAATACATGAGGTCATAAGAACACGATAAAGGAAGAAAAGGTGAACCTTCATTTGTGCGCAAGTCCATGATTGCAAGTCCAACAAGAGCCTCGACATATTCTGGATCTAGCTGAGAAGAATAAAATCATGAATGGAGGATATAGACATCAGCACAAGAAAAATAATCTAATGGAACTTGAAGTACTAGCCATCAAGAGATTCACTTGCCTGCAAAACACGCTCAAAAGCCTGCCGAGCCTTTTCAAATTGACCTAATTTGTAGCGACATAGACCTATGCCAAGTCTGACAGCTGCAGGGCAACTGGGATATACTTGCAATGCCCTCTTTAAGTTGGCAAATCAAAAGAAAAAAAAACTGGTATTATGTTGTGTTCATAGCACAGAAGAACGTCTTAATTCAAGTAGTGTGTCAGACATGATGAAGACATTAGGCTTCCGGATCCTTTATTAACATTCAAATGTTTTATAAAGATTAACTTTAACATAGCTTAAAGAAACCCATCATCAAAATAAAACATCTGCCCATTGAATTTCCTATCCTTCATCTATTTGATTGAGAGTTCCCTCATTCTTTAAAATGACAATAACCACAAGACTCATCCCCGGTCCATTTGAGTTTTGGCATGCATGACACTGAAGTTATGTGTTCCAATAAAAGTTTCACAGATATAAGTCCTATTAAAGTTAACGAGTAGTACTGTTAGAAATAATACAAATCGAGTAATTAGGGGTTGATTAGGTGTTGTATACTTGCAATGCCCATCTAGTGGCCAAACGATCTACAGAGGATTTTATCAGGGATTATAGTGACATTTTCTCTTCTGTGGCAAAAATGGCATCTGTTTGATTGCTCTTATGCATGGCTGCTATTTGCATTGGCCTATGTATCAACTTGATATCAAGAATGATTTCCATCATGGTGATCTCCTGGAAGAAGTTTATATGGAGCAACATCCTCGAGTTGTTGCTTAGGGACTAGTATGTCGTCTTCCAAAATCTTTATACGGTCTCAAACAATCACCAAGGGCATGGTTTGGCAAATTCAGCCCTGCGATTTGACAGTTTGGTATGAGTCTGGGTGAGGCATTGAGGCTGACCACTCAATTTTCTATAACCATTCAGCTGCAGAATGCATTTATTTGGATGTGTATGTTGACAAAATTGTCATTACAAATAGTTATCACTATGACATCACAGAAGTAAAATAGCCTTTTCTCACCAATTTCAGACAAAAGATAATGCCAAACTTCATTACTTCTTGGGGATAGATGTAGCCCAATCCAAAAATGGTGTTGTGATTTCTTAGAGGAAGTAAGCAATGGACATTTTAGAAGAAACAGGGCTCAGGAATGCCAAGCCTATTGATACTCCTATGGATCCCAATGCAAAACTTATGCCAAGTCAGTGGAAGCCACTTCAAGATCCAAAGAGGCATAGAAGATTAGTTGGGAAACTAAATCATCTTACAATATGCATATCTCCTTTACATTCAGAGTGGTAAGTCAGTTTCTCAATACTCCTTGTGAAGGATATTGGGACGAAGTAATTGGCATCCTAAAATATATTAAAGGAGCTCCAGGACTCTTATACAAAGACAAAGTTCAGACTCGAGCAGAGGGAAATTCAAATGTATATTGGGCAAGCTCTTCTATTTACAAGAGATCCACTTCTGGGTTAGTAACTTTATTAGTGATAACTTGAATTCATAGAAAATCAAGAAAAATAATGTTGTTCGAAAATCCAGACATAAGCAGAACATCAAGTCATGGCTTTAACCACTTGTGAATTCATCCGGTTTAAACGGTTGCTCAAAGAACTCATGTTTGGGGAAGTTAAATTTGCCTTGCATATTGCCTCTAATCCAGTGTTCTGTGAGAAAACCAAACACATTGAGATAGATTGTCATTCCATCATGGAGAAGATTTTATCTGGAGACATCACCACTAGCTTTGTCAATTCCAATGATCAATTGACAGATGTCTTCACCAAGTCATTGAGAGGTCCTCGAATTAGTTATATATGTAAGAAGCTTGGTCATATGATTTACATACACCCACTTACGAGGAGTGTTAGAAATAATATAAATAAAAAGTAATTATGGGTTGATTAGGTGTTTTATACTATTGTAAATCCTTGCATTTATGAGTCTTAGTATATATTTATGATCCTCCATTGTGTAATTGAGACACAGAGATTCATTCTATATCTCTCTTGTTTCTCTCTCTCTCTCTCTCTCTCTCTGAACAAGTACATATTGACTAGTTTCAAAGCATTGACATTTGGTTTTGATCTTATTTCTCAATGTCAATACATATATATGTTAATGCATATCGATGTAGTATTATATTGATAAATGTGCACACATATAAACTGTTAATCATACATAACTTTCTCAACAGGAAAGAACAGTGCTATATTACTAACCTTATACAACTCGAGTGAATCAGAATATCGTCCACGGTTGAACTCAACACATGCCTGTAGATATTCAGTAAAGATACTATAAGAAATGCAGTGCATATATGTAGTAACTAAGTGACCCCTCAAACAGGCTCCAGATCTTAGTGTTTATATTCAGAAAAACAGACAGATACACAGTACATGGAAACATGCAATTTTCAAATTTTGAGCAAAAACATGGTACATCTGAATTCCCAGCAAGTAGCAACCAACTAATATAGATAATTACTTAATTGTGTTTAGAATACTCTAACAAGAATTGTAGAGTGCATTCAGAAAAACCAGCACAATTGACCCTCAAATGAGCGTTATGGGGAAATTACCAAAGAGAATTATTATAAATATTTCCAGTTTATTCATGAGTAAATATTTTTACACTTTTTACCAAGATGCCTTTATTTGTACTTTTACCGAATATAAATTGATACATTATGAAGTGACAGAAGAGTTTACAATTGAACTGTCATTTGACAGGAAAAAATATTACCCTGAAGAGCAAATGTCCAAAGAAGGAGGAGGAGAAGAAAGAAAAAGACAGACAAGCTACAAGAAATGCAAGAATGCATAGCCCTAAGGATAAACATAACCCATTAAAAGCACTACATATAAAATTAAAAATTAAAAAGATGGAGGATAATAACTTCCCCCAAGAAAAAAAGATGAAAAAAATTAAAATAAGACATGGGAAATAGAAAAACCTATTATGCCCCACTTTGCATGTCAATTAAACAAGCTCTCTCAAAGGAGCTTAAACTAGTAAGAAAGCCACAACAACATCAGCAATCCTACCCCAAAACAGCCATTAACATTATAAAAATAAAAATAAAAAAAATAAAAATAAAAGTTGACCAAAATGCTAACAGTGCACTTTACTCCAACACATGTGACAGGAATAGGGAAGTGGCAGTTATGAATTAATAGAGGTTATTATTGTAATAAGCTAACTGACCTAATGTGTGAATGGGTTAGTGAGTGAGTTAGTTAGGAATTAGTAGAGTATATAAAAAGGGAATGGGACTCATTGGGAGGTATCCAGATTGTAATTGGGCATTAGGGGAGAGAGTTGAGCCTCTCGAAAGTCTCAAAAGCCTTTTGTATCTCTTACCTCTATTTTCCTAAGTAGTCTACACTGGGCAGGTTAGGGATTAGGGTTCTTCATCAATAACACATCTAGTTTCTTCAATTCTTTCACTTCCTTGGTACCAATCCTATAAATAGGTATCAGAGTCTTCCACCATGTTTATCAGCTGCAAACGAGTGGCGCGGGTACAGACGGTGGCATTGCAGTGTTCGCCCGGGACTAGTCAAAGGACTAGTGCACAGCCAGCCCGCGTGGGCCCGGCTGCGGTGCGTGGTGGGATGTTAGGGTCCAATACTCCAATTGCAAGGTATGCGACTTGAGTCCCACATTGGAAGTATGGGATTCAAATATGGGGTTTATAAGACCTTGGGCTCTCCAACTACAACAGCTAGGTTTTGTGGGATGGTTAATAAGTGCAAAGAACCTTCTTCAATGCATCAAGTCCCAAAGACACGGTACAAGTCAACTACCCTTTTAAAGATGGGTAACGAAAAATCAATAAGCACTCTTTCAGAAAGGAACTTATATGCCAATTGTGATTATATCTTGCGATGTTACAATATGACATTGGCACTTTGCAAAGATTGAATAAAAAAAACGTACATCCATTTGCTCTGATTGATTTCTTTTCACCTCAAAATAACTCATTCCTTGATGTAGATCAACCATATGTATATAAAAAAATCTTAACATGTAGTCAAAGTTGAGTTTGCTCAATACTTCAATCACTGTACTTTTCATTCAAATACAAACTAACTGTAAGCCGAGAACAAAACTTGTAACCATTTCACAACTCTAAAAACTAGGAATAGGAGTGTCAAAATTGTAAATGCTAAAACCTTGCATGAAAATGCACAAACCTAATATGTCTATTATAATACCTGGCCTAAAAGAGCAGGAACATTATCACGGTCTCCTTCTAACACAATCTTAAATGCAGCAGATGCCTGTTCAATTTCACCCTTTGCTAGCAAAAGCTGACCTGTAAGCATTAACTACGTATTAATTTTGTCAAGTATCTGCAATGCATGTCACATTCTTTCTGATGACACAGGGCAAACATGAGGTTTAGCATTTTAGGTACTAATGACATAAGACATTATCAAGATCAATCAAAAAGGTAATAACTATACCATCATGCAGAATAACAATAAAATAATCCTTGAGTTTATGTCAATCATCAAACATATTTCAGCAGAAAAATCCAAAATACAGATGTTTCGCACGAGTCAACAATGCATGCCAAAATATGATTTACACAACCGTATGATGAGATCAAACACTACACAATCAAATGAACTCCTTTCAAAATATCAAGTAAGAAAAAAATTAAAATTTTAAAACATGAGTAATACAAATGTTGTCTCTGAAGAGAGATGCCAGGTTATATAGCTATGATGTCTACAGGATACTTAAAGCTATTGCTATAACCCAATCTAACAGGACTTATGATTCTCGTTGTGAAATCCCCGCTCACAATCTTGTTCCTTTTAGACATACTCCACAAAAACATAAGCAAAATTATACTCACCTTTCCCAACCCAAGTGGAGGGCTCATGCATGTCTATCCTTGATGCTTTATTGTAATATTGTGTTGCCAAAATGAAATGCTCCTCCTTTTCTCTTTGTTTTGTCTCAATTTTCCCAAGGTAGCTATAGTATGCCCCCAGGGCATTTAAGATAGCAATCCTTTCATATCTAACATCCGCATAATAGTCATCAATTTCTGCAAAATTGGCGAAAAACAATCAACATAGTAGGATTTATTAAACTAAATAGCTAATATCAAACAATAACAAAGACAAACAGGCTGATAGAAAAATCCCATCAGTTCCACAGCCAGTTTAAACAGTAAAATCTCAAAGACATGTACCCACCAAAACTATATCGAAAGTATACCTGGACTGGAACCTTCCTCCAAAATCTGGCGAAATTGATCAACTTTTCCCTGCTTGAAGTACTCTCTCTGTAGCATATCAAAATAAATACACACACATACAAAATCTTAGAATGCGAGTTAAACTGTGCATCAAATCCGAATCAACAAAGTTCAAACCAATCACCAACTACATTCAGAAATTGGAACTTGAGTATTTTGGATTCAGAGCAAAAAGATTCACAGTGCGTAACGAACCGCGATTATGAGCCAGAGGTCGAGAGGCGCTTGCTCCGCCTTGAGGATGTCGAGGATGTCGGAGGCATCCCTAGGAAGCTGATCGAGAGCAACCCTAACCTCCTCCTCCGAATTCTGCACCGGTATGTAGACGGACGCCATTGATGGAAACGGAAGTAACTGCGACGGAGTGTGGAACCCTAACTGTGTTATGCTTCTGAAACTGAACAAGGAAAAGAAGCAAGCAACACTACCTTCTGAAACTGAACTCTCGCAAGTAGAACTTTCGATCCCGCAATTTTATCAGTAGATTCAATCTAATAAAAACGCAGCAACAGCAAGAACCAAGAACCAATAACTAATTGAAAAGGGATTAGATCAAAAATCAAAAATTGGATAAACTGAACTTAAATATATTGTTATAAAACGCGGGCAGGTTATTCAATCCCAAAAAATTTAATAAAATAAAATACATTTAATATAGTAAAATATAAGTAACAGAAATAATTAATATGAGGAAATAAAAACAAATGAGTCAAATAATTTTGCCAAATTTTTATGCATTAGTCAAATAATATATTCCCAAAGTTACATGTCCAACATTTTAATGCGCATTGTTTGAAAGTTCAATTGGAAGCTTAGTTAATATTAAGATTTTAAGTGAAACCCTAGCGGTAGAAAGAAGATTGCCTCGTAGCCTCCAGCTCTACACTGAAAGGGGCCTCCTCCCCTGTTAGATCATTTCTACTCTGATAAGTACGTTTTTCTTTCTTCGTTTTTTTCATACCTCTGTCATTGTTCACATGTGACACCCTCCTCCTCTGCTCTTTCCTTTTTCATTGGGCTCACCGCCATCACCGTCCATCGTTGGGCGGCGAGTAGTGAAGTAGTGAACTTCGTAGAGTTTAGATAACAACCAGCAGTTTAGTATTTCCTTAAAAAATAATTGTTTACTAGTGGTTGGCGACCTTGCTTACCAAGTAAGGAGGTTAGCTTTGGTGAAGTGGTTAGCATAGCTACCATAATCTCATAAGCAAAAATAACATGAACATCAAAATTAACATTCACATCCCCACCTACATAACAACGCCAAACAACAAAAAGCTCCACACACAATCCCCGCAAAAGAACTTGCTCACAATGAAAACTATGGTCCTGAAAAACACGTTTATTGATGCTTTCCCAAACACCATATAACACCGCAAGAAACAACATTTCATCAAGATTTGCATGAAATTGCAGCAGGAATGTCTGAAACAAGCAATTTGCTCAAGCCTGAAGGCCAAGGATGAAGCGAACCACGCACGTTTAATTTGTGGGCAGAACAACAACGAATGTTCGACGGTTTCTGGCCCAGCTAAGCAAAATGGATATAGAGGTTCAACATTAAGGCCACGACTATAGAGCTTGGTGCGAACATGGAGAATATTCAAGCACCTACACCAAGCAACATCCTTGCACTGTGAAAGAGTTGTAGAATGCCAAATCTTCTTCCATAAATTCGCAGGTAGAATTTATGGAAATGTTGGACTATGAACTTTTAAAATAATTACATTTTCTAAACATTACTTAACACATAATGAAGGGTAAATTTAGGTAAAAAGCTTAATTAGCTCTTTGTCATAAGTGCTTAGCGCTTGTTTATATTGAGAATCTTAGTTTAAAATAGCTTGTAGATAGTTATAAACACTTATTCATAAACTAATCTAATAAGTTATGAATATAATCTCAAACCATGTTATAGACAGATTATCATAAGCTCACTCAAACACTTGCATAATATCTTATAATTCTATCAGTCTTTCCTTAGAGAAAACTCCACTAAATCTAAATAAATAATTTTAAGACTTTTCTAGATAGTTTAAGGAGGGATAAATACTATATAGGTATATTAGTTTAGACATAACTAAGAGTGCTTTTAGGTAAATAACTTAACTAAGCTTTTATTGACACAAGCGCTTATCATATAAGCATTTTTACTAGCTAATTTGATAAGCTTTCTGAAAATAGGTCGTAAGTAGTTATATATAAGCGCTTATTCATAAATAATAAGTTAACCCAAACAACCTCAAACCAGCTTATAGGTTGGTTATAAGCTAATTTCATATGCTCGCTCAAACCCTTACGTAACCACTTACACTATAAGATAAACTTGAACAAATTCTTTGAAATGCATCTTAATAGAGTAATTCTTCTTATCATCGGAAACTATTTATTTTTCCAATAAAAGAATTCCCGCCTCAAATAATCCAAACCTAACAACTGCCAAGCAGACAAGTTCTTCAAGAATTAGCACTAGTATGCTACTTTTATGAAAGAGTCGTGATTGATGGATACTCTTTCTAGTGAACTCTCAGTGACACCTTGAAGAATTGAAGAATTCATATTTTATAAATTTTGTAATTTTGTTGCGGTCAGAATTTGCCACAAATTACAAATGTGATTGGTGTGCCCTTGAAATGGGTACACTCATCATTTTCGTTTATGAAATACGGTAAAGATGTAGCACCAACTATTAAATTTGGGAGTTATCAAGAAAAAAGAAGAAAACAACCATTTATATTCACACCCATTAGGCTACTTTTATGAAAGCCTATAAATTTTATTTTGGTTTTCTTGGGAATCCACTCAAAGCTCGGAGATCACATTAAGTAGACAGGTCTCTTCCAACAAATCATTATCCGCACACACCATCTTATGATCGAACTACATAGTTTTAGAAATTATCTGATTGTTTATTTGATTGTGGATACAAACAACCTTAATTAATTAAAATTTCTAATAGAATATTTAAAATCAATATTCAAGAATAAAAAATAAAATAAGAATTAGTTTCAAAAAATATAGAAAATATATATGATAAATTATTGGTCTGAAAGGGGCGAGGTGATGGACGGAGTAGTGCGAGGATGTTAGATGTTAAAGAAGACACGCCCCGTTTTTATGTTTTATGCGAGGTCTCTTGTGGACTTATGAATTGGAATTAAACCGACCTAGATTCATCGTTAATAATTAGGCTGAAGGATTTGGACCGAATTCGCTGTAGGTGATTTGGTCATTTTGAGGCCTCAAATGATTAGTCTAAACTGAAAATAGATATTTTTGTACAACATTGGACTAACATTTTATTTCTCACTCTGTATCCAATATGGTTAGGCGTGGGTTAATACAATCGCGTGGTCCTGTGTCGGCATGGGACGTTTACCATAGAAATTTTCGAGCTGTACTACGTTGGATAGATATATCACTTTCCCCCTTTTTGTCATTATGTATGAGAGAGACACGAGGAGCGAGAGAGAAAATTACTCCATTTCTAAAATAATTCTGATGCCATAAAAAAATTAATTCATAAGTAATACTTACAAAGAGACAATATAATACAATATATTAGAAGATCATATGGGATAAAAAAAGACAAGGAGAAAGACAAATATGACAACTATGAACGAGATTTGTTTTTTATTTCTCGCCGGAAGGATATGGACTTTAATCCTCAGACTATAAGAAATTACTGGTTTTTGTCTTTGCCGGAGGGATAGCATTGAACATATTATTGTATTACTGTAGCTAACATTTTTGTAGCTAACTTTTAGTGGTAGAAGAAGAATATTTTTAATCTTCTCTGTATTTCAAGGGCCTGTAATTTGATCCATTTTTGTGAGGCTCATCAAGGGAATAGTTCATATCACAACTAACTAAAAACAATTTCAAACTTATGACATATCTTAATATTATTAGTTGGACATGAATTGTTATCAAATATTGTTTCATGTTGTTGATCGTGATGAACCTTTAATATGCTATGTGTTTAAGCTTTAATCCAATATGAGATTTTTGAGTTATGAGTATATGAAATGTTATGGTACTTCTGAACTGGATTTTTGTGATTGATTGACTCTTGAGCAGCACTTAGTGGGGATGGTGACATCATTCACATATGTTGGTGAAGAGATAAATGAAAAATTGGCGCAAACAGAATGTGAAATCCTTCATAGAGGTCCATGGAGAAGAAAGGAAGCCATGGAGAAACCATTAGAATCTTGACTACAAGGAGCAAGGCCCAGCTCGATCACTGGGTGCAGAATTAAGAGATACCATGCCTCCAAAATTATTATCATGGTTCTCAAATTATGATATTTAAAACAATAGAAAAAAAGATAGAAAGGGACTGAAAATACGAAGCAACCCAAAGACTATCAAGATTGAGAAGGACTACAAATTACGCTATCATCATGTTTGGGACTACTCCATGTCGTCATGATTTTTTTAAGTTTCATTATGTTTTAAGTTTTTTCTATTGTGGTGTTAGAATTCTAATTTTCCTTTTGTACTTTGAAGATATGATGACCCATTTATGATGTATTGGAATTGAAACTTAATGAAAATTTAAAATAGTGTAGAGCAATGCAAGTGAACCACATCCTATACAAGTAGCACTTCAATTAGACAATATTTGTTCATGACATGTATAAGGCATTTTAAGAACTCATTTCAAGTTCTTGCTTGAATAAATTATTTTTTAGGGTAAAAGAATCTGGCCTGCTGTACTGGGCATTCTTAAATCAGATATGTCACTAGAAAATTATTTACCTTGGACGCTTTACAGATAGAATCAAGTCAATTGAAGGCTTGAACCTCCTAAAAGTATCAAATAGGCATCAAGTAGAACTTTATAATGCTAAGATAGTTCCCCATATGATAGATTTCTTCATGTACCACTTGGAAATACCTCACAAGTACTAAAACTACCCAATAATTAGCCATTTTTTCATGATGAAAATTCTAATTCATAATTCATTGCCTTCTTTATAAGCTAAGAAATTAGCAAAACCTGCACTCAACACTTCTCTTATTTCCACTATTTTTTATAAAAAAAAAGGCACTTAGATTTTTGTTTTGATTTAGAAGGCACTTAGATATTGTAATGCAGAATCGATGCACAATTTTTAATATAATTTTAGTACTATGTTCATAATATTCTAAATAAATTTAGGAGTAAATATAGATAAGTATGAAAATTTAATAATGAAAATATTTCGCATGAGGATTAAAAAAATAATATATATATATATGTTACACATTTATTTTTATGTTTGAATTACATGGTTAAAAACTCCTCAAGGAGTAACATTTTATATGAAAATAATTTCATGTTGGGAATTTATCGATAGGTATAGATGTGCTTGATTACCTATTTGAGGGGTTGTCCTCATCTCCTATTTTTGTTTTATTGGATATTTGTTTAAAAAATACCAATACAAAATAATTTTTAATATAATTTCAGTATTTTTTTAATATTTTTTGAGGAGTAAATATATATAAAACTATGAAAAAAAAATTGATAGTGAAAATATGCCCTACGAGGATTAGAAAATATTAACATATTCAGTCACTCTAAACTTATTTATGCTTAAATTACAGGTAAAAAGCTCTGAAAAAAAGAAAAAATGTTTAAATGAGAAGAATCTCCGGTTAAAATGTGAAGTGTGGTCTTTTGAAATAAATTGTTTACTTCAACTCTTATATTCTCCTAAATGGAGTTTAATTATCATTTTCGTATTTAGTTTTAGAATCACAATCTTCAGCGTTGCTCTACATTTTTTCCGTTTTAAGTATATGTCATTATCTCTATAATTAACATGTGTATTGTTGGGGAGTTGCGTTTGGCGCCCCCCAATTGTGCCTTACGCCCCCCCTAAATAGGGTCATTTACGAAAATCCCCTTAAAAAATTTTTTGATTCCCGAGATGTCCCTTTCTTCTACTTTTTTGTGAGAATAAATCGCACTTATTAGTGTGATTTGTGCTTCAAATTCTGTTCGCACTTATAAGTGCGACCCAGTTAAAAAATAACGGATAACTTCATATTCGCACCTTTAAGTGCGATTAGATATGTATGTTCGCACTTATAGGTGCGGAGTAGTATTTTTTTTTTTCAAAACGTATCGCACCTACAAGTGCGAAATTTGCCTCCAAATCACACTTATAGGTGCGAAATAGTATTTTTTTTTTTTTTTCAAAGTGCATCGCACATACAAGTGCGAAATTTGCCTCCAAATCGCACATTTAGGTGCAAAATAGTATTTTAAATTATTTTTTTTTGTAATATTCCGGGCCCTGAAAAAGGAATTTCTAACGGTCTCGGATGGCGACGGGCTGAACTACAAAGTTGAAGAGAGAAAAAAGTAATTGGACGCTTATGGCTTTGCCATAAAGTCGATGTCCTGAGCCCAAATTTCATCGTTTGCTATTTGTTTTTAATTTTTGAAAATAAAATATTTCACCATAAATTTCTAAATATGTCAACTAGACTAACTGTGGTGGTCCCATAATTTTTAAAAATCATTTGGGCATTTTTTGAATTTTTTTAGATATTTTTTAATATGAAATCGCACTTCAAGGTGCGAAAATTGTCTCAAAATCGCACGTAAAGGTGCGACCAAATAAAATACATTAAAAAATAATAAATAACATATATTCTCACTTGTAAGTGCGATTTTGAAGAATATTTCATACTTACAAGTGCGAATATTAACCAGGACGCGTCGAAAACTTTGAAATCCATTTTTTCTTTCACTTATGTTAACCAACTTTAGGTTATGGTTTGTCTCTTTCGTCCATTTGGGGGAGAGAAATGGTGAAGGTGATGAGTTGAAGGGAGTGGAGGTGAGGTTTTGAAAAAAAAAACCATTTTTGGAGGATTTTTTTTTATACAACTTTTTTTTCTAGTCAAATGTAATTTTTGTATTTTTGAAAATAGGGGGAGGCGTATGACGCAATTGGAGGGCGCCCAACGCAACTCTGTATTGTTGTTGGCAACATAAATTTTTTTAATTAAACTTTAAGCTCTTAAAATTTAATTGTTTGCATATGTAATCAAAGTATTTATAAAGTCGTAACCAAAAAAAAAGTATTTATAAAGTTGTTACATAAAAAATATATAGAATATTCAACCGTGCATCGCACGGGTCTTATACCCGTAGTTATTATTATTCAACCTTTGAAAACAAATATTTTCTAGGTGTTCTCTAAGGTGAACTACTAATTAAGTAGTGCACCGTGCACCATCAGCTTTTGGCCAATAAGATCGTGCCAAATGTCCAGGTAAGTAACCGATAACCGGTTCTACAAGTTATTTTATTTTTATAATTTATTATAACTTTAATTTGTTAATTACTATAAACCCATTTCTCTCTGTTAATCTTCTTTTTGTAATTTATTTTTACCCTTTTTTAAGGGTAAAAATGTAATTAACTAATTATTACTATTTTAAATTTTTTTAAATATCCGGTAAAAGAACCTGCTATAATAGGTCATTTAGAGTGGTGCACGGTGCATCACTTAGGGCGCAAGTGCACCCTATAAGCCACCTATTTTCTATCTATAATAATTATTGGTGATGTTATAAGATTAGCGACACGAGTGTAAGTAACTTGATCCTCCCTCTTTTTGAATATAACCTCTTAATCTTTTGGATGAAAATTCTACATCATTCTTTCGAATATTTTATACCTTTCTACTAACTAGCTAGCATTTTATATATGAGCTGTTCTACAATTCATACAGTAAGCGCAAGTTATTTTAAGAGAACTTATTTTTATTTTTTGCATATAGGTGGCAGAAAATAAGAGAATTTTTCTTATACTTTTATCAGAAATGATTATATCAAAATTTACATATAAAAATTTGTTGCGAAATCAGATTGCCCTTGATAACTTTTATTCTTTTGAAAAAAAATAAAATTGGTTAACCTGACCCCGGGTTCTTGGAAAATGGTAACATGGGACTGTAATACCTAGCAGCGGGGCCTAGCTATGATCAGGTGACAATGAATAAGACCTTAGATATAATTTATTCCCATGAAGACAGTATACCTTAGATACGAAATATCATTTTATAATTAATTTGTTGGACCATAACACGCTTACCTTAATACTTCATTCTTTTTTTTCATTTCCACTAACACTAAAAGTGAGTATCAAGAAAAAATAGATAAATGAGTGATATGATATATGATTTAATATAAAATGTAGAAAAATAAAAAAAAAGTTTTAATTTATTCACATCTTTCATTCTCTTCTATCTCATTTTCACTAATTTCTCTTCTTATTTCTTTCCTTTTTTTTCCTTTTTATTTAAAGCATAACTTTATTGAATTCAAAGAGAGTCGAAAAACAAGTCCTTTATGGACAGAATACAAAGCTAAACGCAAGATAAGCAATGAGAAAAAAAAACGCGGAAGTCCTTCACCAGAAACCAACAATCTAGCAAGAGACATAAATCGACGTAACATGTATCTCTTTTCTCTTTTCCTATAATATCGCATATCATATATCTATTATTTCTTCCTTTCTCACTTAAGTAGAGGTGTAAATCAAGTGTTAACATATACTTATTCAAGAAAAAAAAGTGAGTAGAAATAAAATGAAAGAGAAAATTTATGTGAATGAATCAATAATGTGACAAGGTCATCCACGTGTCTCTTAGGTTCTCTTTGGTGGTCACGATAGAATAAGAGAAGGATATGGTAAAGAGTTCGGTAAGAGCATGTAGGATAAAAGTAGGATAGACTTTTATCCTATTATATAATTGAGGTGGACAGAATAATGGTACAATATGATATAAACAATGAAAAATGTATCAAGTTTCCATTTAAATAAAAAATACATAATATTTTTAAAAATTTATGTTTCAGAAAAGTGGTTATTCTATTAAATTTAATTTTTCTTTACATTTTTATAAATGAACCTGTGTTTTAAAATTAAATTAATTTTTATTAATCGGCCTATTTTAATTTTTTTAAGAGAGCCTATTTTAAATAAAATTATATAAATAACCAATTTGTTTTAACTTAGTAGTGACAAGTGATAAAAAAATAAAATTAATTAAATCTTAAAAAATTTATTTTTTCAAAAGTACTTTATATATAAATTACAAATTATTATATGAGTAGAGAAATAAATTTAAATAATAGCATATGATAACACAAAAGATTAATAAATTAATATTTATAAGTAAGCAGTTTATTTTACTATTAGTGGAAAATAATTTCATTTATTGTTATTATAATATAATAACTTAATAACAAATATAATGTTAACTTAGTAGTAGCAAGTGATAATGAAAATTTTATTAAATTCAATATATATTTTCATCATTAATAAATTAGTTGATTTTTTAATTTGAATTTATGAGTAACGAAATAATTTTAACTTAGCAATAACAACCAGTAATTGATAAATGACAAAATTTGTATATTATCAAAATTAATATTTTTATATTTATTAATTAATATTATTATAAATTATATAAAATACAAATATTAAAATATTTAGTTTAGAGTTTTTTTTTTTGAAACTGAATCACTTTATTCATAATGAACCAACAAGTTGAGAACATCCCTCTCAAGTGAGTAATTTCTCAAGTGAGTAATTTCACCCACCAATACAGCAACCAATAATACAACCAAACCAAACTCAAAACCCAAATGCACACTGCCACACTAACACCCCCTCAATGAAGACCAAACAAAACTGGAATGAAAAACAAGCCCCTGCATAAATAGTACTGGAAATAATGTCATAGCCGCATCCTTTATACT
Organism: Acmispon strigosus; assembly: GCA_030819835.1. Classification (NCBI taxonomy): domain Eukaryota; kingdom Viridiplantae; phylum Streptophyta; class Magnoliopsida; order Fabales; family Fabaceae; genus Acmispon; species Acmispon strigosus. The sequence continues at coordinate 89,985,918 of JAUAMA010000001.1, forward strand.
CCTGCATAAATGATTAGCCTATTTCACAGCATGTCCGAGAGGCCCCTGCAAAAGAATAAAAAATTGTAATTCTATCCAATCAGTATAATTATAACTCATCTCCCCTAAAGATAACTTTTACATATGATAAATAAGATATGATAAGAGACATGATTGTGTTAACCTATCCTGCTAGCTAGCACAACAAATAACATATTATAGTAGAATATAATTACACTATCATATCATGTCTGCTTATCATACCCGCCAAATGGGTCCTTATAATTTCTTTAGCTTTTTTTTTTTCTCAGTGTATTAGAAATAGCTTTTTTTTCTTAATATCCTCCTCATGAATCAATATTATTTGAGTCGGGAAAATTTATATGAAAGTGAGATTATATCTAAGATTTAATGTTTTTTCCCATAATTAAAATTTGAACCTGAAATCTGAGGAATTGTACTACTCCTAAATAAATATTAATAGTCTTTATTATTCTTTTGACTAATATATTTAAACCCCAATCCAAATAATACATCCAAGGTCAATTTCAATATACTTAAAATCCTTAATTATTTATTTATTTTGAAATATTTTAAAGTTTTATGATGAATTAGATATAAAATAATTTTCAAAGTTTAACATTCAGAAATTTAACAAAAATTTGATAAATTAATTTTGGAAGACAGGATGTTGTTAGGGTTAAAAGAAAAAAAAAATTACGAGTGATAGATAGAGAAAAAAAAATAGAGACATAGGGAGAGAAAGTGGGTAGAAAATGGATGGAAGAGAAAATGATTTTGTAGATTATATCACAACCAAATAAGTAAGTGAGTACTCACTCTAAATTTATTGAGGTGGAGGAAATTAACAACGGAAATGGTTAGCAACCATTATCCTTCTTCTCATAAAAACAATTATTTGCCACATTTGTTTCATCACCAAGGAATTTCTGTGATACATTCACATGCGGATTCTCCGAAAAAGGCATTAGATTCTCATGAGTGTTGAAGCTGAAGTCACACACATCCATGAAATCGGAGGTGAGAAAATCAGAGAAGCAAATTTCACCAATGTCAAAATCCAAGAGCAAATCTTTGGAGAGATCATCCTTGTCATTTTCACAGGGAAATGGCAGAACCCCATCTTCAATGTTGGCCGCAACAGCATCGTCCACAAGCAATGGTTCTGCTTCTGCATTGAATAATTCTGCCACGAAATCGTCGCTCTGCATTTGCATTGGTGATGGGTGAGGGAGAAGAGGATCCATGAACAACAGCTTGGAGCACTTGGATGCCTTTGTACGGATCACATTGCTGTTTTTAGGGGGTGAAGAGGAGAGTAAGGATTTAGGGTTTGCTTTCTGATGATGGTGGTGACTCTTTTCTTGTGCAGATGGATCAGTTTTGGAGTCAGCAGCAACACCAGCTTGAACTTTTCTACGTAAATTGGTGTTCCAGTAGTTCTTTATCTCATTATCTGTTCGTCCCGGAAGCCTTCCAGCTATTAGAGACCACCTACCAAAATGAAACAAACACTCGAACCAACTTATATTTTCTCTTAATCATTCCAGCACAGAAGCTTCTTTCTAGAACTAACTTTAATTAGTTTCAGAATCAATCCGTACAAGAATTTCCATACATCTTCCGTACAAGAATTTCTATACATCTTCTTATATTGCAACAACATAAACAAAAGAACAACAATACTGCAGATAGAGAGAGGTACCTGTTTCCTAGGAGCTTGTGAAGTCGGATTATGAGTTCTTCTTCATCTCTGGATATATTGCCTCTCTTGATATCTGGTCTCACATAATTCAGCCATCGAAGTCTGCAGCTTTTGCCACAACGTTTCAAACCTGCACATTAACAAACACATGTGAGTGATGATAAAATATAATGATATTAGTGCTCATAAAAAACGAACTATTTATTCTGACACTAAGAAGTTACTCATAGAGATCCTATTTTTTCAGAATCAATTCTGACAAACAGAAGCTCCCTTTAATTGTGACTTTAAAACCAATTGTATTTCCAAACATGCACCACCCCACCAAAAAAAAAGGAAAAAGAAATGAACTTTAGGTTATTGTAAAGTTGTTAATTATATTAACCTGCTCTTTGAGGAAGATCTCTCCATTTTCCTTGGCCATGGAGATTCACATAATCTCGGAGAATTTTGTCTTCCTGTGCTGTCCAGGCACCTCGGTTCAAACCCTGCTTTGAACAACAAGGCCTTCTACCCATCTCACTCTCAGGAACTGCAAGTAGTAGTGTTCTGCCTAAGTTGTGGGTTTCAAAGAGAGAGTACGGGGTGATTCTTATTGAGAATTTAGGTCGAAAGTGTATCCCTCTGTATATTATTTTGGGGCCCAGGTTCTGGTAACTATCTCACGGCGTTTTACAATTGAATTTGGCCCTACCTTAACTCCACTTTGGTTGCATATGCAAAGTGGGGGCCATCAATATCAGAGTCCTATATACCATGAGCCATTATGTGATAATATTATTCCCAGAAAGCTCCAGAATCATGGGACTCTGGTTCTCCTCATGCACGAATAGTGAAAAATAGCTTTTGTTAATTTCTGTGTTCTCTAATTTTTACTGATCCACTATTACTTAGACATATCACTAAAGCAACTTATTTGAGTTTCTATTTTATATTTTATATAATTCTGTACAATTTTTCATAGTATGCAACACTTTAACTAATTCTACTCTTATTTTATTTTAACCAGGTAACTTTAAAAGTTTCTTAAATGGACCCCACAATCTACCGCACACTTTATATTTTATTATTTATCATTATTACCGTTACGATTTTTATTTCAATTATTTATGTTCTTACTTATTTTTTATATATATACTATAGTTGTTAATGAATGAAATAGTAATTAATAAAATTTGTGGAAAGGTACAGCTAGAATTTGAAGAAATTTGTGGTCTTTGAGCATTTTGATCATTTGGGATTGAGAAATTTGGGGAAGATGCACCAGTACCACCTCCGGATGGATGTTGCTAGCAAACATTTTGAGGCTCCTCTTAGATCTTGGCCAAGTAGTAACCAATCTTCCAAGAAAGACCCCAACAATGAAAAGAAAGATGCCCCTTTTCGTCCTTCTCCTGCGATTTTTTCGTTTTTCAGATTTCTTCTTCCCTTTGAGTTCTTTCTCTTCTTCACTGTTCTTCAATTTAGGTTTTTTTTTTTTTAAATTGATTTTGGGAAAATAAAATAAATTAGTTGGTATGTTAAAAAATGACGTGGAATATTATAAATTAAGTAAGATATTAAAAAAAATAAAATTAACAGGTGGAAATAGTGACTGGGCTAATTACATTCACTAATCAGCTTAAATTGAGATTTGTTCTTAATTTGATTCAAAAAAAATTGTTAGGGATCAAATTCTACAAATTAATTTTTCAGGGACCTAGAATGATTCCCTTTTAAATGTCAGGGACTCCAAACATATTTAAGTCTTAAAAAAAATTAGAAAAATATTTTGAAAATTAAAAATTAAACTATACATTTTCTATCTTGCGTGACTACAATTTTTTTTTTTTTAAATTCCATGTTATGCATTGACTATTTAGAAAAAGTTTTATATACATATTGGTATGTTCCTTTTTTAATACTTTTTACTTTAATTTATTTAAAACATGGTAAAATAGTAAATTTGTATGAAGGTTGTGTAAATCTCTTTAGACATAGCAACGAGGCGGGTTGGGTCAAGTTAAACTTTTCCTGACCCCAATCTCATTAAGAGCAGGGCAAATTTGAATGCGGGTTTGAAGATGTTGGAGATGAAAATACAAAATTCAAACTCATCCCTATTGGTTATGGGGAAACTCGCCAGTAACCCATATCCTCCTAAGTTTTAAATATATTAATTTAATCTTATTAACTTATATATATTCAAATAATTTATATAACAAAGACAGTTTAATTTAAATAATTTATGAAAATAGTTATCTAAGAATCTTAAAAAATTAAGAAGTATAAGAATTAAATCATATTTTTAGTAAAATATATGAGTTAAATATTATTATTTAACTAATATTATATTATGTAATAAGTATACCGGGGCGAGTTCGGGTTAGGGTGAGTATTAGCAATCTCAATCACATCCTTCTTTAGATTCAGGTTTGGGTTTTTGTCTTTTGTTTTCCAAAATTCCAATGAAAATAGGTTTTTCGTGTCAAAATCAGATCGGGGTTAAGGATACTTGCGGGTTTCCATTTAATTGCCATTGCCATGCTTACGTTTTAGTTCGATTGCTATTAAACTCAAATTACTTAACCAAATTGGCTGTCAAAGTAACATTCTAATTATCATCCTCTTTGAAAGTTTGTTGTAGAGTCTCACCTTCCCTTCGTAGACCTTGTTGCTGCTACTCATCGAGACGCGACAACACTTTACATGGTGTGACAAAGTTTTGGTAGTGGTACTATGATGGAATTGCCTCTGCCTTTACCTCCGTCCATGTCGCTGTCCAAAACTTTTCTTTCGTACGTTGTTTCACCAAGTTCTTTTGTCTACATCACAGGGAAGAGATTCTTTTACGAGAAAAAAAAAAGGAATTATAATTATTAATTTCATGCTTAAGATTATGATTTTATAATTTGTCATTGTGCTAAGAAAGATGGACTAGATCGAGAATGATTAAATAATTACGATAGATGAAGACAAAAAAAAAGTTATAGGTCAAGAAATTAATAGAGATTTGAAGATGAATAGTTTGTGGAATTGATCACTACTCCCAGATTAAAAAAATAACATTTTAGAAGACAAAGGGTAGAGACAATTATTCATTAAAAAATGAGCAGTTAAGTAGATTGTAATAAATATAAGTGTCACTAGGGGGACCACAAGTGAAAATTAAAAGGACATGGAGTATCGGGTTGTAAGGCTTATGTGAGATGCTCCTCTTATTGGAAGCAGTGGCGGAGCTTCAAAGAAAATTTTGGGGAGCTAGTATAGGTAAATTAGATGTGAATAAGTTATTATTGTTTTTAAACATATAAAGTTTCTACTGATTAGAACGAGGAATAAATGTGAGAATGTGTGCATTAAATAATGAACCTTTTTATATCAACTAGCATTAGACCCGTGCCATGCATGGGGAGTTTAATTTATAGGTAAAATACAAATTATAAATGTTGATATTATTAAAAATCAGAAATACGTAGAGAAGATAATGTATATTTGAAGTATGTCTCCTTGACGTGTATATCTACGTAGAGTTGTACCAAACTTTAGGAAAATCAAGTGTTTATTTGAAACATGAGATATCACCTTAATTTTGAATTCTTATTCTCATAATACGCAGGACATTGTCAATATTGAGTCAAAGTACTGGGCTTAACATTTTATTCTGTAATAATTACCCCCAAGTCCGAGTATATATCTGAGACATTAGGATGCTTGGAATGTAAAGATCCAAGATAGCTTTATAGTCTGAAGCAACACGATGTTTAGTCTAGCTCCCATCGTATACTCGTGATTCAGGACGAGTTTAAGAGTTTCCAAGGCATGCGTCCAGGGTGAATCTAGCTGAGCAAGTCACTTGCCATAAGTTTTAACTTGGATATTGACACACTGACCGAGACCCTTCTGAATATGAAGATGTGTGTCTTGCCATGGATTGATTGTTAATGGGAGAAAGGGATGTCCACTACCAGAGACGGTCCATGTACAATGACAAAGGGGAAATTGCCCCCACTTAATTTCTCAAATAGTATAAAATTTTTAATGGTGCAAATATTAGTATGATATTTAAACAGTAATCTAGTATAAACATAGCCCAACCAAAGTTTTATCTTACTATTTGTAATGAAATCAATCACCTTTTCGATTCCCCTTCACATATTCTTTCATGTTTTTCAATACCACAAATTTATATATGTATTTTTCTCCCACAACTTAAATTTTGTCACTGGCCACAACAAGAAAGTTTGTTTTAGCGTAAAAGATAGCGTCGAACCGACTCCAATTTTGGCTCATTAGTACCGGCTAAACTGACACTTAATTTTAGTGTCAGTTGCACCACTGCCACTCAGCGCCGACTTGCGACCAATTAACATGGGTTACTATTCAAACTAGCGTAACATACAAGACTAGGTAAGATCAAAGACCATTCAGGGGACTCTATCATTCAATAAGACTTTCCTAAAGCACTATCGGGTTAGGAGGGGCGGTTATTATGATGAGTTAACTTAGTTCGTTAGTTCTAACTATCATCGCTTATAACAAAGATAACATTTCATTCATTGAAATAACTAGGTAAATCCAAAAATAGAAAGGATGCAAGAAATAATTTCCTCTATCCAACTTTGGATGTGTTAGTGAAATAATTAATAATAGAGGTAGTCTAAGTTGACATACAAATTTAAACACTTATATTTTTGTACCGTCCTAGATTTGGCACTGTTGGTTAAGCGTTTCTATGAATGATTTACTTTAAACATTCGGCATAGGTGCATCAATCTTGGGATTGACAAATTAGCTTTTGTGATCCTCGCAGATGACCACATCCACTCCACAATGGAATGCTAATGAATGGCCTAACATTGCCGCATCATGTGAGGCAGCAACACGTCTTTCCGCATAAGGGAGCGATGGGCAACCCTAGCTTTCTCTCTATATAAGCTCATGTAATCCCCCATGTAAAGACATGATGTAGCAATATATTTGACTAATGGAGTTGCATTCCCGATTCACTTAGTCTCTTCGTTCTTTGCGTGAACATTTTTCATATGAAATTTTAGATTTAATAGTTCTATTTTAAAATTATAAATAAATTTTATACGTAAACCCAATTAAATTTTATTATCTTACTACTTCTTAATACATTTATTTGAATTACATTATTAATTCAAAAACTGAATTATTCCAAAGGAAGCACATAATCAACCACCACCACACTTTCCAAATGCTCCCTAATCTTAACCAACCCCTCATTCGGGTCCACTTCCTCCAATTCCCTCCGGCCCGGAAAAACCGCCAGCGAAGCGATCGAGAAACCCTTCGCCCTCGCCGGCGAGATGTTTTCACCGCAAGAGAACCCGCTAATCACCCCCATACCGTCCCTCATCCCTCGAACGGCACCCAAAACCTCGTCCTTAACTTCGTCGCCGGCGCCGTCCTTAAGTTTCAGGAAGCTCACTCGAATCGCCGATCCCGGCGGCGGGTGCGGCGGAAGGGCGTTTTCGCCGGCGACCCAGTCGACGGCCATGAGGTCGTCGCAGATGGGGAAAACAGAGCCCCTAACGGCGCCGAGGTGGCGAGGGTGCGCCGTGTAGGTTTCGAGATCCTCGTTGGAGTCATAGCGGCTGTGGAACAAGTGGGTGAAGCGGAGATCCGAGGCGGCGGCGGCGGCGGTTGTGGTTGCGTCGCTGCGGAGGATTGGGCCCACTGTGAGGTGGCGGACCTGATCCATTGTCACGAGGGAGCGAAGGTCGTTGACCATGGCGTTGACCTTCGAGGGTTCGGCGCCGTCTTTGACCCGGAAAAGGACGATGTGCTCCACGGCGTGGGTTGTCGTCGGCGACGATGACATCTTGATCGAAGATCGGGATCTGGAGGGCCGGCATTGGAAGTGAGGTTTGAACGCCGGCGAGTGTTTGGGAGGCGAGAAAGTGAGAGAAAGTGATGGAAAAGTTGTCAGACTCATAGTGTTGTGTCACATCACACGAAAGTTGTGTATATTTTTTGATGTTGATGTTGATGTTGATGCGTTTTGTTGTTTTTATAAAAGTTGTGTATATTTTTTGCACATGTTACTTAATTGCAGGCATTGGTAATGCAAGCTGAGATGTGTACGCTGAAAAAGAGAATTAAATAGTTCCGTCCAAGCTCACCTCAACGGTCAACATGAAGATTGAAGAGATATTTATGTTTGATTTGTATCTGGATCTGATAACACATGAAGCCCAGGGTGTGGGCTAAGCTATGTGCTGTGCTAGCCTTAATCCACGTGAGATTTTTTGCCCTTTGGGCTTTTTGTCCCTGACCCCAACGTTGTGTCAGGGTTGGGCCTATTTCACAGCTCTAGGGGTGCAATTGTTATATTAAGTTGCTTTATGCACACAAGAACTTTGTTGCGTCCATTGTTTCAACAAATTCATTGAGTTCCTTTTTTACACTTCTTGTAGATCAGGTTTGATTGAAAATATTTTGTTCGATGCTCTTTCTTTCGGAAACAATCATAATTCAGACCCTACAAGAGAAAGAAAAAAAAAACAAAAATAGACATGGAACTGTGTTTTCTTCGGAATTTCCTTTTCACAAATATATCAGAACCAAGTCCATGAACTTTGGGATGCAAAGCCCACCTAAACAGAAAGAAAGTGTGAATAATTTTTAAAAAATCAACAATTATAATGTATTTTAATAAGGGTTATTCTTCTTTCCCTAAAAAAAATAATAAATAAGGGTTTTTCTTGTATTGCTTTTCACTCTCCGATGAAGATGGACTCTTATCACTTTTTTACTTCTTTTTTTAGAGGTATTTTTTATCCGGACGAGATGAATCATTTCATCTTGATTTCGTTGGAAAATGGTTCTCTTTAGCATCTCGCCTAATGTCACGGTTCCAGGAAATCTGAGATCTTTTGTAATCTCTGATACTCCAATCCCCTCCATCATCATGGGCTTCCTAAACATACTTCTTCAGCTTTCATTCCCTGATCATTTGCTCAATTGTATCTTTAAGCTGAACATAATCATCTGTGTTATGGTCATTGCTGTCATGGAACTCGCAATATCTTGAAGTATCAAGATATTTTTTAGGATTTTTAAGTGGAGGAGGTCAAGTGACATGATCAAATGCACTATTCATTACCTCTTTGTAAACTTTTTATGGAGCCATGTTCAACAGAGAATAATTTTCATATCATCTTCCACATTTCTTTTTGTCATGACTTCTTTCAAATTTATTTTCTTTCCTGTTTGGACTTTGGTTGTCGCCACGGTTGTCCTTTTGCCCACTGATCTTGCCAAGCTATCGTCCATATTAATATATTTGGTCACCCTTCTTTAGAATTTTGCCATATCATGTGGTGGTGATTTCCCTAAGGAGGTGTGAGACAGAGTTCCCACCCCAATTGCTTCACACACCGAATGGAGTTTAACTTTCGGATATAGGCTTGGGATCAACGTGGATTATTTTTATAAAATTTAGTTTAAAAATCTCGTAACGACTCATTCTTCCTCTGTTTCAACTTCCCCAAAATATGGGAAGTTTTCGGCAACTGCTTGTTGGTGATAAAATGAGGGATAAACTAAGTTGGAAGCTAATCGCAATTCTTAATTGAATTTGGAGGAAGTGATTGAAACCAACATAAAGCTGCATTTCTCAAGGTCAGGGGAAATACGGCAAATCAAGGCGTCAGAAAGCTCCCAAGAAGGACATGGAAGTGAGGATCACGTCCAAGTCATAGTCTTAAAAATTAGACCGACCGATACCAATTCGACCGGGGCACGACGTTGTGACTGGTCCAATCTTGGGTTAAGATCGGATGTGCTTCCAAACCGGTCAAAACTCATTTGTACTGATCAAAACCGGGTCCAATCGATAAAAACCAAATGGTTGAACCGGATGGGTAAATACTGTAGCACCTGGATCATTAAAAAAATTTCCATTACCACTACACAGCCTCAACATTATGGCCAGTAAGTAAGCGTTTTTATATGTATTACAATATTGAAGAATTACTAAAACAATGAAAAAATGAAGAATTGTGATTGTGATGGATTCGAACTATGAATCATCGAACCACTGAACCAAAAAACATAATGACTTATAATACATTAAATATTATCGAGTCAACCGGTCCGACTAATGGCCCACTGGTCCGATCAGTGACCCATTAACTAAGTACCCCGACTCAGTTGTAAAACACTAGTCCAAATGCTTAGTTGGATCATCGTCTCCAACGTATGGTTCTATCCCGGTTGGCTTCCTGAAGCCTTTGGGGATATCAACAGACACATGTGCACATAAAGAGCTTTGAATCTTTACCAATACACCTAAGGCTTGGTCTGACTCTTCCACGAAGAAAGGTTTTATCGCACGATTACACTTTTCCTCTTCTTGTTTCTTGGTTCGCTCATTACGATCATGTGTCCTTCGAGATTTTTTCACACGGTGGCCCTAACTAAGAATTTGCTATACATGGACTGACTCCCCCAAGTCGTTGAGTCGCTGCTCAATTCACTTGACGAATTCATCAAGCTCTAGAATATGATTCCCAATTTGATTATGACGAGTTTTCTCATCAGTATGTTCTACATGTTCTTTCGATGATGATTCTCATCTGATTATTCCCTTCTACGTGTTTGAACCATTGTGATGAGAGTGGATTATGTTTTCCAACAAACGACGCCAAAGTCTAAAATCCAAGTTAAATGATACTCTTGATCTTTTGTGGTGGTGCACAATCCTAAAATGATCTTTCGGCATAGTGGTGTATTGTTACATGGCTGGAGTACATGTAAAAGCACTCTGACGCTTAAGTCGGTACGAGGGCATAAATATAAAAGTTCAAAGTCATAGAAGAACAGTGAATTACCAAAATGAATAATGCTTATGTAAATGAACGATCAAACTTTTATTTATAAGCATGATGAGTGACATACTCAAACAATAAGCCTTGGGTGAAGTCTTTATGTACGACTTTCGAAATAATGACTGTCTGTAGTCAACCTTACAAGTGTTCGGTAAATATATCAACTTAAATTCACTTAGTTGTCTGTTAGACGAGATAAACTCGCTTTCAATGGTCTCGGCTGATCAACATAGTTCACACTTAATCGTGGAACTCTCGGGCCGCCATAGACAGTATTGAGTATAGTTGTCTTCTCGACCGACCGGAACAAAATCAACTACTCCCTCCGTCCCAAATTATAAGACCCTTTAGAGTCAAACTTGGTGTCTCAAATTATAAGACCCCTTCTAGATTTCAGGAAAAAAAAATAAGTTTTTCCTTTTTTACCCCTTGCATTCATTATATTTTAAATTCTAAAACTTTAATTACCACCTCTACTAATTACTTCTTTCATATTCCCAACCAACTTTTGGTATATCCAACACTTACATTAACAATTTCCAGATTTTTTTAAATAGGGACATATTTGGAAGACTTGTATAAAAAGTAACAAAACTAACATATTAATTAGCTTATTACATGTTTTCTTAATAGGCGTGATTGTCTGAAAAATACCCTATAATTTAGGACAGATGGAGTATTATATTTTTTTTGTTCACAGTACTTTATCTACATGACGTAAGAGTATCCAAATTAAATAACGATAATGAAATGGAAATAACAGGTGGGTATTGAACATTGAATATACATACATCATGTCACCAATAATATAAGATTATATAGAATAGAATACTGCTAAATATTAATGAGACACAAAGAGGGTCCTTCCTATAACGTGAGCGTGACTGTCAAAATCTACATGTGTTCTTTCTCTCTCTTCTGTTCTGTTCTGTTCTCAGAAGAAGAAATCACAATTCACAGGACAGGGAGATTCCATTTTCACTCTCTCCTCGCCTCGCTCCTCCATCTTTTTCATTCCCATTCTTCCCCCACGAAATATTTATAATGTTTCCACTTCAAAAGGTACGATTTTTAATTCTTATCTATATATATGTACACATACACGATCATATTATTATCAATAAACTATTCGATATTTTGTTTCTTTGAATCTTTCTACACTGCAAAAAGAGAATTTTGTTTTCTGGCCCTTGTTCCTCTCATACGTTGATTCTACCAGCACCATGCTTTTCTTGTTTCAGTGCTGTTTCCTTGTTCTGTTCATGTCCAATAAAATATTCTCAGAAGATCTATACAATTTGAATGGGATGCGTTGAATCGTCAAACTCAATTATGCTTAGTTTTTACTAGTGATGCCAATTCGAGATTGCTAAATGGGTTTTGGTTTTGGTTTTATTCAATGTATGTATAATAGTTCTTAGAATTTGGTCAATAAGCATTTTGGACGGTTACTTCTTTTCATTTTTTGCTTTCCGTAATTTTGAGTGGAAAAAGGTTCATGATTGTTGGTTGTCCTTCATAGCCTCATTTTCTTCTCTGAATCATTTTCTTTTTCTTTGAGATTCTTGTATGGAACTCTGTGCTTTTAGGTAGCTATTTCCTCAGTACAATAAAAAAAGGTTCCTTTTTATGGAAACGGGATCTGCTTTTTCCAAACTCATAAAGAATAAAAAAAGAATTATCATTACTATACATCTGTAATTATAATAATAATGATAATAACAATAATAGTAACAATAATAATTCATTAATTGTATTCCATGCTTCTAGGTCTGATTCCTCTGGAAAAGGAACTGATGGATGTCATGATTTCTACTACTGTGCTTGTCTCATCTGCCCAAATGCCTTAAACAATTCCAAAACTGGTCACGTTTTGTCTCTCTGTTGTGGTTAGTGCAGGCCGGTACAGATAGGAGGATATGATTATGGATAAATTATAAAAGAAAACAAAAAAGAAACAGTTAGTTTAAGCAGATATATCTTGGATGGTTCTGTTAAATACTTGATATTAAGAGTGAATGTTGAATTTCGTTACTCAAAATATCAGATAAGTTAGTCCTAATAGAAAGAAAATACCTTATACAATCCCTAATCTATTAAATGTAAGCCAAATTAGTGTCTATGGTCGATAAAACATAATGTCAGAGACTATCTAGATATTTTCCTTTTATAAGGACTAACTTAGTCGACATATGCACTTACTTTCAGGATCAAATTAACCATTCACTCTAAAAAAAAGTATATATTAGTTTTAAATGCTTTCTCATCCTTTGTTATCTCTCTTCTTCTCAATTCTCATCTCATTCTTCCTTTTTCTTTGTGCTCATGATGCAGGGCTGGTTCTGACTTGAATTGGCTTCTTCTTCTGACTCAAAAAAGAAAAAGAAAAAGTGAAAAGAATTCATGGAGGGTGACACATTCTCTGGTGTTGGACATGGTACGCAACAGATTGATGGCAAGGTGTTGCATACATTTCAGAAGAGCTTTGTTCAAGTGCAGAACATCTTGGATCAGAACAGGGTACTCATCAATGAGATAAACCAGAATCATGAATCTAAGGTCCCTGACAACCTTAACAGGAATGTGGGTCTTATTAAGGAGCTCAACAACAACATAAGAAGAGTGGTTGACCTCTATGCAGATCTTTCAAGTTCCTTCACCAAATCCATGGATGTTACTTCAGAAGGGGATTCAAGTGGTGCTGTGAAATCAGATGGGAAAGCTTGCCACAAGAGATACAGGCCCACATAGAGAGTTTCTTTCCTTTTTCTTAATTCTTTTGCTTGGTGGAGAATCATAGCTTCACAACTGTGTTATGAGGTGTAGAACAAGATTAGATTCTGTAGCTTAATCTCTATCTCTCTCTTGTATCACATGACTCTATCTAGTTCATCACTTACTCCTGATATTTCGAATAAAAAAAAATATTGATTTTGTACTTGGATTCCTCTCAAATCTCAATGTAACCTTGTAATTTTGGATCTGATAAAAATCAACCATGTTCAAAAGGAAAATAAGGCTATTTTAGAGTTTAGCTTGATTTTTCCCTTTCATTATATGATGGAATGTAACTTTCAGATGACCCTTTTCTCTCATTATCCTGCATTTTTCTAATTTCTTTGATGTGCTAGATTACATGAGGTAAGTGTCCAGTTTCCATTATGTTTGTATATGTTTTGATATACGGTGCAAAAACCTGATGAAGTCAAAATCAGAATAAACAACCACAAAAATTAAAAGAAGTTGTTTCTATCCAATGTGATTTTTATTCACCGTGATTTTTGACTGTGTATCCAACTTTTACTCCTTCTCGAAAGGAAAGGACTACAGGGTCTGCATAAATTTTTGCCCGGCATTCTTCTTTATGGGAACTAATCATAATACTTTTATTCTCTTTACAAGTTCAACTCAAAATGTTGTGTTCCTAGTTCTTACTTTAAGTTATAACTGAAATTGAGAAGGGAATGCAGATACTGTTTTAGTCCATTCCCATGAAAGCAGAGCTTTGCCAAAAAAAACTATACCTGATTTTTTATCTCATGAGTGTCTTTATTGGGGGTGTGAGAGCTGAGAAGAGTACATACATGAATACAGATGTGTGTGAAAGATGCTCTGAAACAGGTGTAAAAAAGCAGCTTTAGTAAAACTTTTTGGTTCCCAATCACGCATCACCACAAAAACAGAATCTCAGATGAGAGATTATGAGCTATTGACTAACTAATACATCTATCTCTCACCCTATCATATTCATTATACATTACATTCATAAATTCTCCTTCTTATCTTCATTTCTCACTATAAGTATTTTCTCACTATCTGCATTATTATGTTGATGTCTATAAATTGTTTTCTTTCTTTATAGCTAATGTACTGTATTGGCTGGTAAAGTATTTTAATTAACTATAATAAAGCACTATAGTGTCTAGAGGCAGATGTAATTAAGCATTGACACTAAACACTGAACACGTAGATTAACCGACACGAGGTTGTCCTATTTTAATTAGAAGTTTTGGATTTGAGTCCTTATGAATGTAATTTTGTTAAATAATTGGTAAAAATAGTTTTATCATTCATGATGATTCTATCCGACTTAAACAAAATTATCTCAGTAACATGATACATGTGCTTTAAAAAATTTAAGCACAAGGGACCCAAAGGTTGTCTTTTTGAGGGTGGAACTGAACTTCTCCATGCTTATCCCTTCCTTCTCATGTTCTTTCTCCTTTACTTTTCAAATTTCTCCACCTTTTTATTCTCTTTAAGTAATAAATGTCCTGTATCACATAGCTTCTAGTTGATAATTCTCTGGATTAGATTCCTCTTTCTCCCTGATTGAGCAGATGTCTTTGTTGGGGGACCCAGTGTGTGGCAGCCTAGTTTCCTGATATTAGGAGAGAGGCCCACATGAGTGATTGCTGAAAATGGCTGGTTTAGATTTTGCACATTGAAGGAGTGAGCATTTTCCTTATCTACAAAATTGATCCTTCTTGTAATATTCACCATCAATTCACTAAAATCAAGCTTGTTAGACCCTCATTTGTTCATTCCTTCTGGGCATTTATTGGCCAGTTACATTTTCTTTGGTAGTGAGAGAAGAGGATGTGAAAAAACACAATGAAAAAGAGAGAAAATAAGAAGAAATAAAATTTCCCTTTCACATTTTTTAATGGGAATTCAAGATTGGGCATCCCAATGTGTTCAATAAGTAGTTTCAAAAAAATGTGTTCAATAAGAACTTTTTGATTAAACCAAACACACATAAATTTTTGAAAAAAAAAAGAGTATAACAAATATAAGAGAAAAAATGAAGACAAAGAAAATAATGTGTGCTTTCATCTTCTTGTTGGTTGAATACAAAATTAAGAGAAAAAAGGTTACTTTAAAAGTTAGGGGATCCACTATTTTTTTTTTCTCTAGACTAACTTTCCCTTCCACCAGCCAAGAGTACCATGTACTCCTCTCTTTCTTTTTCACCATTCTATAACCTCAACCAAACGTAGTCAGAATCAAACGTTTGTTTACACACCAAATTCAAACCTTAAAAGATATATGATAAATGAGTGATTAGAGAAGAATAAATGAGGGAGGTTGAAAGAGAAAATTGGTGGAAATGTTATGAAAAAAGTGGGGATGTGAATGTATCAAAATTACTATAAACGTAAATCTTTCAAATTCATGATACTTGTTGTTCTAGAAATTAAGCTATGGATTCCTTCGGCCTCCTTTTGGTGATTTTAGACTATTGAACAATATAAAAATCATTCTTTGATCGTCATGACCAACCAACACACAATGTTTACTTAATTGTGAACCTCTAGGTTGACCAACACGACATTAGGCTTTATGGCTATTAAGGGCTGGCCAGAACAATACTACATTTGCTTTCAAGAGAACGCGACATAGTCTGACCAAGACGACATCGGGCTTTGTTCCCATATCTACTATTTCTTGGGTCTTTGATGAGTGTCTCCATCGTTCGAAAAACTGTAGTAGTCTCTCCTTACAAGTGACTTTCCTGGGATTCGAATTTGTATTTTCATCCTCATGGAGGTCTAACTTACTTACCACTAGACCATTACCTTACTAGTATTCCCTTATCTACTATTTTGATAAATATTAAAAAATAGGAGCAAAGTAAATTTTAACATATTATAAAAAGAAATTTTTTCTCAAACTAACTTATAAAATATACTCAGCTTTTTCAAATCTTTCTCTCTACTATTTTTCGATGTAAAAAAAAAAAAAAAGCTCTTTCCCTCTAATCATTTTTCTTTCTCTTTCTTTCTATCTAGTCTCATTCTCCGGTAAACCAAACAAATAGTAGATAATAAGAGAAAGCATAATGTTATATACATTATTTGTAGAAGGAGATACGAAGGGGGTGGGGGAACAGTGTGAAATAAATCACATGCATGCAATATTTGAGGTAATGATCATGGGCTAGAAAATCAGATTAAAAAAACAAGTTTGGTCCCTACCCAAGCCAAGACAAATTAAACATTGTCTAGTACATAACATGTGCAGTGGGAATCTACTTTTGCCTTTATTTCACTTTGTTCCTTACATTTCCAGCAAATAGGTTGTAAAGGAGCCCAACTCTAGTTTGCCCCTTCAAAGCAATTTTATAATAATGCAACTTATTCATATCTTCATCATTATAATAGTTGGACCCTACTACATTAATTAATCCACACCCCATGCCTCAAATGTATGATTATGACCAAATGACACTTATAATAATTTCACGATAATTTTTAGTATCTTATCAGTTATCACACTTTGCTTTTTCTATTTCTCCCTTTATATAATTAAACTCCATTTAGATGACGCTTTAGAAAGACACGTGGTTATTTAACACTGCACACATTAAGGATAATAATCAACTTTATGGTGTTGACCTAGCTTCTGATTGGTGAATAGTGACACTCAAACGTTTCCTAATTGCAGTTCAATGATTCTACAGTGGATAATTAATCTTGTATGAAGATCATGTCTTAGTGTGAAGGTTCACCTGTCTATGAGGGTGTAATGAAAGTCATTGTCGTTTTTTCTTCAGATGCATGCTTTACTCCAATAAGTAATTAATTTTGTCGGCTAGCCTAATTCTCATTAACAGTTCCAATTTGTAACAACTTAACTTGCTGTTTAGTTTCGTACTTTTTTTCCAAATTTGCATTGAGAAAAAACTCCACATCATATCAAATAAAACATGAATATAATCAACAACTCAAGAATATAATGGTTAAAATTTTAAAACCAGCGAAAAACCACGACCGGATATTGAATAACCACATCAAGTTTCAATGTCTTCTGATATTCCCAATTTGGTATTTTTCTTAATGCATTACTAGACAACCAACAATTAATACACTTTATTTGTGTCATACTTATATTTTCGGCTTGGATTATGTTTTAGGGATAATGATCATATTAGTCTCCGTGATTTACTCGCCGTCTGAACCAGGTCCCTCCCCGAATTTTTTTTTGTAAATGGTCCCTCAGTTTGTAAAGTGTTTGACATAGGTCCTCGTCGGAGCCCGGAGCTCCGGTAATTGCTTACGTGGCATTACACGTCAGTAATTAAAAAGAAAAGAAAAGAAATTAAAATAGAGAAATTACTATTATAACCTTAATGAATTAAAACCCCAATTTGAAGAATTTGAAGAAGGTCCCTCACTTGAAATCCCTAATTTGGTTCATCTTCTTCCTCCCACCATTGTTAACAAGAGGAAGTCTACAGGGCTTTTGATCAAGAGGAAGGCATTGAGGTGGCTTGGAACCAGGTTCGCCTCAGGAACTTCAGCGATGACCCTGTTCTAATCAACAGGCTTCATTCTGAGGTCGAGTTGCTCAGAACACTCAACAACAAGTACATCATCGTGTGTTACAGCGTGTGGAAAGACGATGGCCGCGGCGGCACCATCAACTTCATCACTGAGGTCTGCACTTCTGGGAACCTCAGGGACTACAGGAAGAAGCATCGCCATGTTTCAATCAAGGCATTCAAGAAATGGTCCAAACAAGTCCTAGAAGGGTTGGAGTATCTTCACACGCGTGACCCTTGCATTATTCACAGAGATCTCAATTGCAGCAACATCTTTGTTAACGGCAACATTGGCCAGGTTATAATAGTGGAAGGAAGAAGATGAACCAAATTAGGGATTTCAAGTGAGGGACCTTCTTCAAATTCTCCAAATTGGGGTTTTAATTCATTAAGGTTATAATAGTAATTTCCCTATTTTAATTTCTTTTCTTTTTTTTTAATTACTGACGTGTAATGCCACGTAAGCAATTACCGGAGCTCCGGGCTCCAGCGAGGACCTATGTCAGACACTTTACAAACTGAGGGACCATTTACAAAAAAATTTCCGGGGAGGGACCTGGTTCAGACGGCGAGTAAATCACAGGGACTAATATGATGATTATCCCTATGTTTTATTTGCTTGATTATATTAATTTTTGTAATATTACTAGCAATTAGATCTTAATATTGAAATATGCTTTAATTTCAAAAATTTAGCTCTCATGTCATTCTGTTCTTCTACAAATCATAATGTGAGTTATATGTAGCAGTACAGTGTCAAAGAGTATAACCTAAGTCGTAGGTTTTCAAATTGGATATACATGACCTACTCCAAATGAAATCTAAGTTTTTGTTTGGGTTAAAAGAGAAACTTCAGTGTGAATGGACCATTTAGAGCTTTAAAAGTGGACCATTTATAAACTCTTTTATTTTGGTGAGTAATATATCCTAGTATTGTTTCCCAATCCATATGCAAATATTTCTTCATCTAAGTAGCCCATTGATATAGATTGTAAGAGCATTTTATCACGGTGTTCTAATGTATGTGTTGTTTTTATGTAATTATGATTTATTTTTTCAAAAGGGCTATAATATGTCATAAAGGGGGAAAATGTTTTTTTTCTTAAGAAAAATAACTTCACTTTCATTCTTAATACAACTACGAAACCGTAAAGGAAAAAAAAAAAAAAGTAAGAAAAAATAGCACCTACCACAAAAGAGAAAAAAATTCTCGCATTTTAAAATTTGTTTAAGGTGAACTATCACTTAGGTCTGTCTTGCACCGATGGAAAACATTTATAAGTTGTTTAATTTATTATTTTTTGATTCGATAATCACAATTATCTACTTGCTCCCTGCCGATCTAATCTTTTTATAATTGTAGATTCCCCTAAACTTTAAACTCACTCTCACATTTACTCTATTATTTCCACTTCTCTTTTCTAATTGATGAGGTTCTTTAGAAGGATTTGAGTCCCCAAATCAACCTAGAAATTGAACACTTTTAGTAAAACGTTCATATCCGAGATTGATAAAAAAAAAGTTAATTAATCAATGAATGCAAACACTTTTTCCTTCCTCACATCAATAGCAATTTTAATTAGGTAAAATAGCTAAACAAGCGATGAAAACGAAATCAGAGAGAGACTGTGTGGGCGGTGGTGACTGCTTTCTTGTTCTTCTTAGTGGCGGCACTATGAGCTTTCTTACGGAGATGACGAGTTCTAAATCCCAATAAAGAGGGCTCACTCCCATGTTTATATGGTCATGGTTTTTCTCTGTGTGTACTCTAGGGCTCTTTGTCTAAGACAAAAACGAAGGTGGATCACCCTCAACGCCAAGCCATGCTCACTAATCGGGAAATCTCTCTCTCTCTCTCTCTCTCACCCCCTTATCTCCTTTCATTGTTATTTTCTTCTTTCTATGATGTTCGGCGCCCCCTCATTTAACTATCTTGGGATTTTTCTTTCAATTAGAGTTAGGCAGTTCAAGGGAAGCTGGACTTCTTGAATTTAAGAGGTGTTGTTGCAACCGATGGTGTCGAGAATGGTGGTGGTGGAGAAACTCGTGGTTAAGAAAAGGAACTCGAGGAAGATAGGTGGTGGTGGTGGGAGGGATTGGCGGTGATTGGTCAGTGGTGAGAGCTAAATTATAATTACACAAAGTGATGAAATTAAATTTTCAATTTGTTTTTTTTTCTTTCTCTAGTAGGTAAGCAAACTTGTTATAACAAATAACTTTTAGTCCATTTGTGACTTGCACCTAGAAGCCACCCACCTTTCACTTTTCATATCCTTATTTTCTCTTTGTAATTTAAACCAACTATAACATTATTCTTCGGCTCGAACATTATATTATCTTGCTTCAACTTGATTAAACTTGTGATATAAATTGAAAAAACCAACCATATCCATTATTTCATATGTGTAAATGGTAATAACGATTTGAGGAAATATACATATATATGCCTTAGTAGTGTAAAGTAATTTTAGACGGTCAACTAATTAAATTTTAAAAATATGGGAAATTGATTTTTAATGGAATTTAATTTATTGATGTGAAATATATTTTAAATATAATTTAGTAGGATTATATTTTAAAAATTTAATTTATGGATGATTCCACCAAGTTTTAACACATATCATCCGAAACTTCAAAATTATACTCTTATGATTTTTGCAGAGTTATTAAAAAACTCATTGGCCAGCCCCCTACCGCTTCGTGCGCTGACCGTGGGGCGAAGGATTAGTCTCACGGCAATCGGCTGTGGGGATACCTTGGTCAAGACAAAAAAAAAACTGTTTGTTCAACCGACCCGGCAAGAGTGAAGGTTTATCTACCGGTTCACCACTTCGCCCCGCGGAACCGTTCTCGATTTTTCGCTCTCTTTTTTCCTTTCCATTTTAGAGTTTGGAGTTAGGTTGGGAATCGAGAAGCAGACGAAAGATGTCGGTGAATCTGACGGCAAACGCGATCCCGACGATTATCGGTGGCGACGTGAACGCGAAGCCGTTGGTTCAGGTTCTCGACGTTGCGTTAATCTCCGGTAGCAACAACTCTCAGCAGCAGAGATACCGCGTTGTGCTATCCGACGCCGTTTCGTCCCACCAGGCCATGCTCGCCGCTCAGCTCAACGACCATGTCCGAACCGGCCGAGTCAAGAGTGGTTCCGTCGTCCAGCTTATCGACTATATATGCTCTCCTCTCCAGAACCGCAAGTCTCTCTCTCCTTCTCCTCTTTAAGAAACCTAATTTTTCACTGCAGCAATTTCTGCAGTTATATTCAAAATAATATTGTTAGATTTGATTTTTGTTTTTGGTTGGAATTTTTACGACTTTTTCTGCATTCTGATTTTAATCTGGTTGGGATTCCATTTTCTGAAGCAAAACTTCAAACCTACAAGATAGTAAGATACATTTTTAATTCCTGATAATTCAGCAAAATGTGCATAATTTTTAGCTTCTTGTGTGGTTAGGGAAAGAATTAAATCATGCAGCCTCATTGGAAGATAACATGATCTTTAGTCATGTGAGGAGTTATGTGAATAGGGGTAGAGGGAGACCAGACAGAATGTTGAATGATATTTTTAAAATACTAAAGCAACCTCATAATCAATAATATCCCTCAAATTTGTGTTTTTAACCGAGCGCAATAGCATTGTGCGATCGAGATAGCTGACCTCACTTATTAGAATGAGGGTCTTAGCATATAGATGTTAGAGTAAAAATTTTGTTGCAAATGGAATGTAGCATCTATCTTCCACTTTAGTTTTTTCATGTGAAATTAATTTAGGTTATTATGTGTTTATATGTCCTGGTACAGGATTATTGTGGTGCTCAACATGGAAACTATAATTCTGGATTGCGAGATCATTGGGAACCCAAAGTCATTTGTGGATTCTGGTTTACCAATTCTGAGAAACGCTGCTGAGAATTTGCCCAGGAGTAGTGGTAATAATTTGGCTGCTAAAAATTCAAGTGATAATGTGCAGAATTTTAGACCAACGATTCAACCTCCATACCAACCACCTCCTGTTTACAAAGGTCGCGGTGCAATTGTGAAAAATGAGGCACCAGCACGTGTCATTCCTATTGCTGCTTTAAATCCTTATCAAGGTAGGTGGGCCATCAAGGCAAGGGTAACGGCTAAAGGGGATCTGCGCCGCTATAATAATGCTCGTGGAGATGGAAAAGTCTTCTCATTTGATCTTCTTGATTCTGATGGAGGTGAAATACGAGTAACATGCTTTAATGCTGTAGTTGATCGCTTCCATGATGCAATTGAGGTTGGCAAAGTTTACTTGATATCCAGAGGTAGCTTGAAACCTGCACAGAAGAATTTCAACCATTTGAAGAATGAATGGGAAGTTTTTTTGGATTTAAATTCAACTGTTGAGCTTTGCCCTGATGAGGATGGTTCTATACCTAGACAGCAGTTCTCCTTCAGGCCTATAAGTGACATTGAAAATGTTGACAGTAACTCCATCCTTGATGTTATCGGGGTAGTGACATGTGTGAATCCTTCAGTTCCCATCTTGAGGAAGAATGGAATGGAAACTCAGAGAAGAATTTTGAATCTAAAAGACAATTCAGGCAGGAGTGTTGAGCTAACACTTTGGGGCGAGTTCTGCAATAGGGAAGGGCAAAAGCTTCAAGAGATGGTAGATGCTGGGGTTTTCCCTGTTTTAGCAGTGAAATCTGGGAAGGTTAGTGACTTTAGTGGCAAGTCTATTGGCTCTATTTCTACTACACAGCTTTTCATTAATCCTGATTTCCCTGAGGCTCAGAGCTTAAGAGTCTGGTTTGATCAAGTTGGAAAAGATTCTGCTTCACTATCAATTTCTAAGGACATTATTCCTGGAGGGCCAAAGAATGAGATACGCAAAACCGTGTCTCAGATCAAAGACGAAGGTCTGGGACGGTCAGACAAGCCGGACTGGATAACAGTGAGGGCAACCATATCATTCATGAAGACTGATACATTTTGTTACACAGCTTGCCCTCTGATGATTGGAGACCGACAGTGCAGTAAGAAAGCAACTAGGTCAACAAACATGAGATGGCAATGTGATAGATGCAACCAAGAGTTTGAGGAGTGTGATTATCGGTACCTTCTCCAAGCTCAAATCGTGGATCACACAGGATTAACTTGGGTAACTGCTTTCCAGGAAGCAGGGGAAGAGATTATGGGGTGCTCAGCAAAGGAGTTGTACTTCTTGAAAAATGAACAGCAGGATGATGACAGGTTTGGAGAAATAATCAAGAGTAGACTTTTCAACCACTTTGTATTTAGGCTGAAAATAAAAGAGGAATTATATGGTGATGAACAGAAGGTGAAGATTACAGTAGTCAAGGCAGATCAGGTGAATTATTCTTCAGAGAGTAGATACATGCTTGATTTGATTTCCAAATTTTGTAGGCAGTGATTGTAGCTTGGTTTAAGCGTATTTTCATGCAATGAGCCATAACTGTTAGTATTAGTTGACAAGCTTTGCATAGAATCAGTCATTAGCTTTTCTGTTTCTTTTTTGGTGTATATGCTTTCATATCACATAGGAGCATCTATAATATTTTTAAGTGAGCGTTTACACAAGACCATCCATTCCTCCCAGTGGTAACTCATATTTCTGTATGATCACACGATTTTCAATTTATCAGCTATTATTCTGCTTACTATCTGATCCATTCTAATTTTCTGTCAGCTATGTTGATAATTCATATTCTATGATTTTCCATAGTGTTGGATTCAAAATTTAATCCATCATAGGTCTGCTTATTAATTTCGTTCCCATAAGAGCAGAAACATGTGACAAATCTGTGTCTGTGATGTGCCAAAACGAAAATTACATTTTAAGAATTGGAAACCTGCTCTCAAGTGGAGTTCAATAGTCACATATTACTAGACACAACATACTTTTCATTTCATTTCTGAAGAACATTACATATATGTATCACAATAAGGAAAAAAAATAAGGCAGCCCCGCAGAATTTCATCAGCCTCGCTTGACGGGATCGAAATTGGATACACCAACCACAGCTCCAATGATGGCTGTAACCACAACTCCACCAGCCGCGATGCTGAGCAAGAAATTCTTGAGAGAAGGTGAAACGGCAGCAGCTTCAGCCACATCTGGAACCATCAATGAGGCAGTCATTGCAGCTGCTGTGAGCCCTGTCACAACTTTCTCCTTCATGGAGGCCCTGACTTGAAACCTTCCATTGGGTTTTGATGCTTCCACAGCCTTTGAATACCGAAGAGGCAGTGGCTTGAAGAATGCCTGAGAGGTAGGCACCACCCTCTGCTGGCTCGCGTGAGTCAGTGGCATTGCCATTGAAACTGCAGAAGTGGAAGCCATCCCTTTTCTATCGGGTTATTTCTTCTTCCCCTGCTAGTAGGTTTTCTTTGAATAGTAAGCAAATAGGTTTGTGTATTATGTTTTGAGGGAAACATGGTGGAGGTAGGAGTGGAATGAGAGGTGGAAATTTTAGGCATATTGCATCTATCTGATGTGTTAGCTTCCCCATTGGAAATGGATGGATAAGGTTATCTGATTGGTCCAGTCATCACTCATTGTGGTGAAATTTTAGTCTGAGGTCCTCAATTGGGTCATTATTTTCGGTAGTCTTCTGTTTTTCAGGGCATAAAAGGTCTAGTGGCTGGCTATTCAAATTAGGCCCTCAACTGATTTTGTGTGTGTATTGTGCCATTTCGAACCGTGGGTGAGATTCTTCAAACGAAGAAACCACTTAGGAAACTGGCGTCCTCAACTCTGAGTATGCGACAAGCTACCGACAACAATAAACCACTCAAAAATGGTACTCCTAGTAATATTTGATATTTGACGGGTTTTAATCCGTTTTGAAATTGCGGTTGCCACTTTCAATAAAACTTTTCCGGAATTTAAATGTGTCTCTACCCTTACGAGAATCTAATTTGTCTAAACAAACCCTTTGTTCAAGTAGTAATATTTAATATATAGTATCAGCCTCTGGGCTTTATTTTATTAATGAATGTTACATTGACAAAAAGTTATATATAGTTTTGTTTGAAAATATATTTTGTACCATCATCATCCATACTGGTACCAAGTTGTTGTTTCTAAGGCTCAGCAGCAGCAACTGAAATACTAAATGCTTAATATGTCAACTCATGAGGCCCGCGTACGCATAAATAAACACCAACCAATTCTCACCATCTCCATTTCAACGCAAATAATAATAATAATGCATATAACAGATAATCACCTAAATGGTTACACAACATAGTAGATCTTCATGATTCTCATCTTATATTATATTATACACCACACACATGGCTCCATATTTATTTCTATTTGACCCTTTGCCTCCATCGTTAACCTTTTCTCTGCTCATGATTCTTTTTTAACTCATAACTAATGCACGTCACGTTATATCTCTTTCCTTTTGCATAACTTAGCAACATACATATAGAAACCAGCTAGTTCAAGAATATGTTTAATTTTTTTAGTCTTTCAAATAAATTTATGAACAGAAATTTTGTTGGAAGAGGTTTTGAAAATAAATAGTTTTTCCTAGAAAACAATAAAAATTCAAACGTGCAATAAGCAAATGTCTCTACATGAAAAGATCCATGGTTTTAACTTCTATGAAACTCAGGTTGATCTTTTGTAGAATGTTGAGTTCTATATTGGGATCTTCCAAAACCATAGCTCTGATAAAAGTCTTACATTCATGATTTTGAAGATCCTCAATACAAAACCAAGTTATTAAGGCTGACCATAGATTTAATTCATTTTATATTGAAGTTTTTCTTTTTTTGAAGATCCTCAATGCATATTATATTTTTTTTAACAGGGTTTAATGATTTTCCTAAAATGAAAAGGCCAACGGGTCAAAGTTGTTAAACCGAATGTATTTCCAAACACACTCTTAAAACGTCACCAGGTTAGAAAAAAGATGACTTTTGCACCAAATTTATTACAAATTTGAAAATAATTTATTGATTTGAAGATATTTTTAATTTGTCACCTAACATCTTTTATTATTTTTTTCTGCCATATCATAGAAAAGGCAAGTCCACGTAACAAAGCGTGTAAACACCATGGGAACACTAAATAACAAATATTCATGAGAAAAAGCATGGCTTACAAATGAATAAAATAAAATAAAAAGAAAAACAAATCATGTGCTTAAACTCTAAGCTTCTCCAATTCCCCTTCTCACGTCTATCCGCACCACCAGTCCCTAATCTTTATTATTTTGGCAACTATGCATTCTTTATACAACTTGTAAGTTGAGACCTGCTAATTCCACAACAGTACAAAAGCATGACATAACTTTTGTTCTTTCAAGAACAATGCCATTGATCTCCAATTTTTCTTGGCCCCTATGACCTAGCCAACTTAAACCAGTTTCACTTTTTTCTTGTAACTCATGAGGCTAAGTTTGGATACATGGTAGCACCACTTCAAACAGACATAAGAACTCATTTTGAGACCCAAAAAAAATGGATAGAAATCTTCTTATAGATTGAGATGAAAGTCAGTTCATGTTGCATTCAATTACTATCAAAGCACACATTCTGTCATCAATTTGTCACACCATCTTTGATCTCAAATTTTCACAATGCAATACTGGAGTGACATTGGAAGAAACTATTAGGCAAGGACTAATAATAGCACAGAAAATTTGAACTACATAACTGAGTTGAACCACTATTAAAGGTAATCCTCAAACTCTTTCTGTTGGTACCGTCGAGTCTTCTGGTCTTACATTACTCAGATGAACTTCTTGTGGCAGCAGATGATATTTAATACTAAGATCTTCAAGAATTTTCTTTAACTCCAGGACTAATTCAGATCTTCGGCTGTTCTTATCCCCATAATTCTGAAAATTGATGGTGTGAGTAACATATAGACCCATTTTCATCTTGTTTACGTTCTCAATATCCTTAACAATTACACTGTGGGTCGGACGCCAGTGTTCAGGCCTACTCTCCAAGTATCTGAAAATTTTATACAAACATATCAAGTTGAAATACAGAACAAAGATGAAGATAATGTACAGCAAATCTGTCAATTACAGTACATGGCAAAATCAGTTTTGTACAGATGGTCACATACCTATGATTGTTAAACAAACACTATTAAAAAATGTAAAAGTAATTAACTATACCAGAAAAGTAAAAAATGAAGTTCAATCTTCTGCTCCATACCAATAAAAGAGAAAGAATCATGCACATTTAGACCTCATATTCATAAGCATTGTAATAGTATACTAAGTGCATGTTCGAAAGTTCTTTTACAATTGATTTTAAAGTCAGAATCAATTTTGGGGAGAAGCTTATCTGAGTAGCTTATGTGTTTCAAAATTGATTCAAAAAAAGAAACTGATCCAAACATGCTCCAAGGGTAATCATCTAGGTCTACTGCAGGTTTCAAATCCATATCACCCCACCATTCAGAGATATAGATAACAGATGTATTATTTTTAATTAGTCGCTGATTCAAGGAATGGTTGAACTAAATTACTTTGCAAACAGGAGAAAGCCATAATAGATCCAACTAAAGTCTTCTAATATAGAATTTAGAGCTAGAGCATAGACTGAAAACATACGCTTTTAACCTAGCCTTCAAAGCTCCAATGCTTTCTATTGAAGTTGAAAAATCAACTGCAAATTCGACCGAATCACTCATTTCTGGACTCCTGTAGAAATTGCTGATTGGCTTGGTTGCCAGAACAGAATTCGGGTAAAGTATCTTTTCATTGTCATATCTCAAAAAGACTGTAGACAGAATGTTCATCTCTTCTACAATCATCTGTGAAATGTTTCAGTTAGATACAGATGTCATGTAAAGTCAAGAGAGCTGTTAGGGTTGAAAATTACCTGAACACCATCAATAACACAGCGATCACCGACATCATAAGGGTGCATCACAAAAACAAATATAATAGCTTCAAATACAGTCTTAGCTGTGTTACCAAAGATAAACACCACAAGTAAAAGCTGGGATGAAATGAAGACAAGAACTTGGGTTGTTAAGAATCCCATTAAAAGTAACCACACAATAAGGATCACAACAAGGACAAGTACAGAAGCAAGCTTATTCAAGTCATCAACGGCTGTATTGGTATCATTTAGTGAATGTACCAATGATCTGCGTTCAACGTAGACTTTCACCTGCAAACAAGAATAACATGTGATTATGAGTATCATGCTTGACACATTGAAATGAGTAATAACTTGAAAGTTGAAAGAAAAACATATGCATGATGTGAAGGACAACTATATATGCTAGGCCATGGGTGGTGGATTTGACAAAGCCCTCTTGGATTAAACTATCTTTTGGATATTATAGTTACTACATGTTTCAGAAATTCCAGGGAAGCAAGAATTAAAAGACACAAATTAGATCCTGATATATTGTGACAGAACACAACCAAGAAGAAGAGGATTTACTATTGGTTACAAACCCTAATTTCCCAATTAGGGAATTAGAGAGAATGTACATTGACAATGAGTGTTTGAGAGACACATTACTCTCCTAATCCCGATTACACAAATGATACAAAGGATGCCAAGCACTCTCATTAACCCTCTTATTTATAGCTACTAACCCCAACTAACTAAACTAAGTGTATCTATCATATTGTTAATAATTCTTACCCATGCAAAAAACTAATTCTTAGGATAAAGCAATAATGGTAAAGGAAACTACTTTTTCATGTCAGAAAAGGAAACATTATGAATACTGATACAAAGTAAATGCTCAATAAACATATTCAAGAGCTTCTGGTAAAATATAAGATATATAGAGTCTGTTAAGAGGTTTTACCAGCCAGTTCTTTAGAGACTTCCTCTTAATTCTTCCAGTTTCAACTGCCCCTTCAAATAGTGGAAGCACATTTTCCACTTCTTCATTTTTCATGAAGCGCAAAAGGTCTTCCCTATCAATATACCTAGTAAATTTGAGGGTTTAATGAGAACAAGAAGTAATTCCAGAGAGAGAAAAATTTGAATCTGAAAAATGTTGCAGGAGGACTTTGGGTAGGTAATGATTTAGGCCATGTCAAAGGATGTTAGCACTCAATCCGAGTCAAAAAAGTGAAGGAAACTCTTCTATGGATCAAGATGAAAGTTCGTTTACATTGCACTCAACTAATATCCAAACACACACTTACTTGTGTCGTGGCTTGGCTACATTCCTGAAGATTCGATAAGCAGCAGCTTTCGCTTCCCACTCACTAGTAATTTCATTATCTATCTGGTCAATCTCATCTTCATCAACACTCCCTGGTGTATAGGAGATGGTAGACAACCCAGAGCTCCTTATGACATTAATCAATCCTTTCATGGTCCAAGCAGAAACTTTCTCTTGTTTCATTTTCTTGAGCCTATCTACATCAATGACTTGTTCTTTCTTCCCTTCATTCTTATTGTCTCTAACCAAGGTCTTAAAACTGAGTCTACCACTAGTTGAAGTCTTGCCTACTATTTCAGCCATCTCCATCAGGGGAGGACCTGAGAGAGTCCTGAGAATGTACTGGTGAAAGATTGATTCTTGTATCCTGTCAAAAAATCTAGTAGATTGGAAATTTGAAGATAACAGCTTTATCAAGAACGTTTTAGCTAACCATATAGCTGCTCCAATAAGACAAGAGGCAAGGGCCCTAGTAACATCATTAAGAATCCTTCTAACTTTTCTGGTTCTCTTGACTCCATGGTTCAAAAGTAGACCCCATGCCAAAAGAATCAAACTTAACCATAATAAGGCCTGAACACTCTTCTTAACACCATAAACAAAGTACAAAACCTTCTTCTTAAACAAAAAGTTCCTTTCCATCAAGAAAACCAAAACATTGATAAACCACTCAGTGAACAGTCTACCACATATGACAACCAATGCTAACACACACAGCTTCCAGAGCTCCAAACTCCAAATTTGCTTATGTTGCAACTTATGGACCAACAAGCTTGCAATCAAAAATCCCAGAATGCAAACAAAAGCAGAGAACTCAGTCAAACCCATAAGCTTCCACTTCTTACCAGATCTCTTGCTCACTTCAACATGTGCAGTCTTGTACACTTCTTCATCATCATCTTCTTCTTCTTCATCATCTCCTCTTGGAGTCCCAATCAACGGGGTTCGTGGGGTGACAAGAGTTGCATCAGGAGAACTAGCTGCTGCAACCTTCTTGCTTGGAGAATTTCTTGCGAAGCTCTTACTAATTTGAGTCTTGTCTTCAACAAAGCTTGCATCTTTGGGACATGGGGGTTCCACCATTCTGGACTTTGGCTTAGAAAACTCCGACCTACCCAAAAAACTGCGCGTGGTTGTCACCAACTCAGTGGAAACTTGACCCCTGCTTCTGAGATTCTCAAGCTTAACGTGTGAATCTCTGAACCCTTTTGGGGATGGTAAACCCATTAGGGTATTGTGCTGAGGAGAGTAGGAACTGCTTTCAGCAACTGGGGAGCCTCTAGAATCTATTCTTTCCTTCTTTGCGTACAAAGATGCTTCTTCGGTGCCCGAAATGCGCAGAACAACCTCGTTTTTTGTCCTTTTCTTGTCTTCCACGCGTTCTTCTTCTTCTTCCATGGCAAGTTGAAAGCTTTCTGGATTCTCCAAACACAGTCGTTAGATTTCTATCAGTACAACAATGATTACACGCAAAGTTTGAAACTTTTCGAGAATCTGTGAAGACAATACAAGTTTGTGTGCTAGATAGAATCTTTGCTTGGTTGGTTGGGGCTTTAGTTATGAGTATCAGACAGTATTTTTTTCTTCTTTTTTCAAAAGAAGGAAGTGTTGCATAATGCAGAAAGAGGAAAGTAGACAAAGATATGTTTCCAATCTAGAAACGTGATTTTGTTTGAACTAAATTTGAATAGCAGATGAAGGGGATTAATTTCTGACAATGACCGACTAACAAGACTCTAGCAACTGATTATTTGAATTATTCAAAGGGTGTCACTGCGGTGCCATTGAAGTTGGAGAGTCTTGCATCCTTTTAGTTGAAAAATAAAAATGTCAACAATGTTCTATTTTTTTTTAATTTAATTTGTTTCTCAATTTTAAGTCGGATAAAGTCACTATGGGCGATAAAGTTATATTTAACATAGTAGCTGCATCTATAGATACTTGAACTTAAAATCTCTACTTAAGCTAACTAGAACAAATTATATTAGTTACTTATACGCGATAAAATTATTCGTACCAAATATTTAAGCCAGCTGCGTTTATAAATACTCGAACTCAAAATTTATATTCAAGCTATAACAAATTGTGTTGGTTTAACAATATTCTATTATTAAATAATGAGAAATTATTCTCTTTTTTTTAAAACATAGACCGAATCAAATAATGGAGATTGATATGACATTCTACTGATACATTAGTTAGTATTTTATTTAGCCATGTTGGAAGGGAACCAAAGTTTTCTCTTTTAAATGAATATCTAAGACATACTAATGTACTGGTTAGTATTTGCCGACAACCTATGTCATTGTCTTCCAACTTATAGTGTCTTTAAAAATGAATTGTGCACACACTATAAAGTATATCTAGGGGGTATGCTCACCTTAACATTAATTTCAAACCTCAATGTGGTGTGCTAATCCCCTCCCAAATACCCACTTAGTCCTCACCCTTTTTTCATAAGGAGTAATGGGTAGGACGGGGGAAAAGTTCAAAGACTTCTATGAAAAATAAAAAATTGTTTGTGGAGTACTTTTTATGTGAATTTTGTAAGAGAAATAATTAAATATCAATATCATATTTAGGGGTGAAGTTGATAGTGATCTTATTTGAACTGCAAGTTGGGGTTAATGAGGGATCAAGATCCACTATCAAGCCTGATGAATGGATTCATTTAGCCGGCGTGTATGGGTGGTGGCTAGACTAGTTATATGGCATCTTTCAATGACTACACCCGTAAAGGATCACCTGAAAAATGACTCTGACACTCAAAGGACTCTAACACTCAAGTTAGTATGTGCAAGAGCAGAAAGTTCATAGAAAGTTTGATTACGTGTGTGGATAGCTGGTAAAGATCAAGTAGTTATAAAAATAGAACCGTGTTATTACAGATATTAAGGAGGAATCTTAATATTTGGTGAAGATCGTGGGGATAGCCTCGTTGATTGATGTGATAGCTTTATCAAAAGATAAGTTGCTAGTGGAGATGGGATTGGACTCAATCTCCTATCTTATGCTTGTTTGAATTATGGGAGCCAGGAGTGTGGCTTTGTGCCATTGTGGACCGAGGTCCTCGCTATGGGTCGATGTCCTCATTGTAATCCACATTGAGCCAAAGTAGACTGACTCCTAGACCATGCTTTTAGGCCCAATGAGGCCCACCTGAAACAAGTGGTTTACTCAATAAATTAGTTAAATTAAAATCACGTCAGACTTAGGTGTCGCAAGGTTTTTTTTCATGCCACCAAACATTTTGTAATATGGCCTTGCATCTTAATAAGAATCAAATTCCCAACTATTCTCAAATTCAAACATTTGTTGCCACTTCACAAGTACTTATTTCTCTCCTGTTGTATTCAACCTAATTGCAATAATATTTTCTGGTTGCACTTACAGTTCAAAGTCTTCTGTCAATACTAAAGGAAGAGGTTGAACCTGTTGAGCATCTTCTACTTCTTTCTTCAATAAGGAAATATGAAAAATAGGATGAACTTAAAAACTTGGGGGCAACTCTAATTCGTAAGCTACCTTGCCAATCTTTGACAACACTTTGAAATGACCATAAAAACGAGGTATAAGCTTTTGATTGATGCGTTTAGCCGTTTAGGTAAAGACCTCAACTTGTATGACTGCAACTTAAGAAAAACCATGTCATCTTCCTAAAATTCCAGAAATCTCCTTTGTTTATTAGTTGATGCTTGCATATGATGTTTGTCTTTAAGAAGATTATCCCTCAAATCATCTAAGAGATCATCCCTCTACATACTTAACAAATTTAATTCTTCAACCTTGGATGAAATTGTAGTTGCATTCCATAAAATGGGTGGACCTTGACCATATAAATCTTTGAAATGAGTCATCTTTATAACTCCACTATAATTGGTACTATACCAATAAACGACCCAAATTAAGATATCAGGGCATTTTTTATGCTTATGCAACAATTTACAATTTTTGTTTGACTATCAGTTTGAGAATGATATGTCGTATTAAATTTAAATTTAGTTCTTTGATATGTCGTATGATACAGATGGACCCTCTACTAGTACTAGGCCCAAACGAAACAAGACCCAATCCTTTTGGCTGAAAGACTACACCAACAAATGAATATTGTTTTAGAAATTACTATTTTATTATTTACAGCCTGTTATTAGAAATCCAAAAGTTTCTCCTCTCTAAGATAATGCCACTTTTAGGGCTATGCTTATGAGATGAAAGTACTCTGATGTAATAAATAGTAGGACCGTCATTTTACACAAGATAATGAGAATAGAGCGTTGCTCAAGATTTTTGTTTCTTTCCCTTAATTTCTCTTTTGCCCTGTGATAGGATTTTTGCATTGTTCGGGTATTTCCTAACACAACTCCTTCCATAACAGACTCATAATTCATAAACACTCGATCTCTCTTTGAAACTATAGTGTCGGGAAAACCATGCAATTTCACCACTTATGTTATAAAACCAATAGCCACATCACTAGTAGAATAAGGGTGACCAAAGGCAAAAAAAAAAAGAGCAAACTTAGTAACAACTCCTTTCAAAATAGACTCATAAACATTCGATCTCTCTTTGAAACTATAGTGCTGGGAAAACCATGCAATTTCACCACTTATGTTATTAAAATAATAGCAGCATCACTATTAGAATAAGGGTGACCAAAGGCAAACAAAAAAAGAGCAAACTTAGTAAGTTTGTCCACCGCTACCATGATAGTATCTTTCCTTTTGGATTTAGGAAAGCCACTCATAAAATCCATTGATATACCTGTGCAAACCTAAGTTGGAACGGGTTAAAGATGAAGAACTAGACTAACCGAAATCACCGCGATGTCTCATTGTCGAATTCGACCTTCATAGCTTCTTCTCCAGCCTTTCCTCTATTTCTTTATGTTTTGGTATGAAGAGGAATGAAAAATTGGTATGAGATCCCTTTCTTTTCTTTAAAAACAACATTTATATGAAAACTAAAAGGGCTAGGCGCTCAGCGCCCCTTTCTGGGCTCTGAGCGCCAAGATTGCTTCAAGAAGGGGGTTTTCTAACTGCCCAAGGAGCTCAGCGCCACTCCTTGGCCACTCAGCACCGAGGCCTCTCCAAAAATTTGATTTTCTCTGCTTCATTGGTGCTTTGTACCCTTAACCAACGCTCAACACCATACCCCTTCTCAAATCGTTATTTTGCACTAGAACATGAATAATTCTTGGATCTCTTTCCTACATTAAAACTAAAAGTTAAAACATGAAATTTATAATCTATACACTATTTTTACGCTAAAACTAAGTATTTACTAAATCAACTACATTGAGGAATAAAATGATCAACAATGTAAGCATACATGTCAGATGAGTGTATAAAATGATATTCAAATATACGTAGAAATGACATTTATCAGCGGTCTCCCTCTTGAACTAAGTCATCACCCAAATAATGTTGTGAACTTATAGTAACTCATATTTAAAGGAAAGAATGTTTGTAACCCACTATTGAGTAAGAAGTGATAACTCACGTAATCGAGTAATCGAGAAAGACGTGGTAGCAAAGTTGATAACTCAAATTTAAATTTAAAGTCTCACATTGTCTTAGAATGAATTAGTTGAAGATTATATAAAAGATAAGACTTCCAAACTCAATACGTTTATATTTGAGAAAAGATATGGTGCTTGTCGTTTTGGTGGTCTTCTTTATTAGACAAATGGGATGTGAAGAGATGTCCAATATGAGCCTGGACTTTTTTTTTTTCAAAGCCTTGACCTATGAATAGTTTTGTTTAATATGCGATCCGTGTGGATTAGGAATGGGGGAAATGCTAGCACTTACGAATAAAAATTATTAACTTTCCTATTATATTTCAGTGAAAATGGAAATTGTACTAACTATAATTATTTTTTTCGTGTTACTTTTCTATTGAACAAATTAAGCAGATTTTTTTTTCTTTAGTTTAACTCTCTTTTCTTAGAAATGACTTTTGTCGTTTTCCCAGTTATGTATTTATGTTAGATGATGAAAAGGAAATGCGTGTCAGCTTCTAATTTCTGTACTATTTTCAAAATTTGTAGTGTAGCTCCATCAAACCATTGGTGATGTTAATATTTCGTCGAAGTACATTTTATTTAACTACTCAAAATGCACACTGCTTGCTAATCATCATCCTTTTCAACAGGGAAAAGAAAACAATAAATCATATTCAGCAGCACGTCTGCATTGCAAAGAGACATTAGAATGATGACATATTAGTAAAATCGTAGCTCTGTTTACTTGTTCCTTTTTTTTCCTAACTTATACGGAGTAAAACAATCTTATTTGAGTCGAGAACGTCTGCGTTCTTGTGGAGTCGAACTTCATTTTATTCTCCATCAGAGGCTTTATATGCACATATTTTCCAAAGTTACAAATATACACATCTCTAATATCAGGCAACATATACAACGCATTTTTAAATGAACACTAAGAAACATGTATCACTTGAACCAGGAATCTATTAGTGTATTAGTGTAGCTAGCTATGTTTACTTGTGAATAGGAGCAACTAGCACTTCTAATTTCTGGATAGATTTAAAATTGATTTTTCACCAAAGAGGATTACCAAAATCGCAGGCAAAGAAATATGGAGCGTGCAAGAGAGGTACACGAGACTTATCTACAATTCGGGTTACTCTCTCACCCATCATTGTCCCCTTATAGTATATTTCTTTGTCCATTCTTCTAAAATAGCAAATAGCCCATCACACATTTATTTCACATAAAGAAAAATAATTATATTGTCTTATTCAATGATAACACAACCACCCAAGGATTTTCTTTACCCAGCACATATATTCTTTAAGGAAAATAATCATACTCAAAGCCGAAAACATCTATATCCTATCGTAACAAAGTTAGTTAGTTTTCCTAACAATGATGTTTACAAATAACTCGCAATTAGGGTTTTTACTTAAGTATGTACCACTTAAGTTAATTAACTCATTATCACCAAATAATATTTTAAAATTAGCTTAAATATATAAAAAAGGTAAACTTGGTTTTATAAAGCTCTTACAATGCGCAAGAGTTGGGAAGGGGCCAGTCTATTTTGTAGATCTAATGTAGACAATCTTACTTTACATATTTACAATAACCAAAATTCTTCAATTCGATCCTGTGATCGCAAAGTCATATGTCAACAACCTTATAGTTGATCTGAGGCTCGCCCTCAATTAACTTCAAAAATAATAATAATAATAATAATAATAATAATTCTATCAACAAACCCATTAGATAGGACTTTGCTCTGATTTGTCTGGTATATACAAAATATTCTCCAACTTGTTTCTCTCCCAAATTCACCTAAAGGCTAAAACCCTTCCTCCTCCTCCAATAATTAAATGGGTGATGTTCTGAGCCCCTTCACAATCTCAACCGCTCCTCCACCATCTTTCCCAACAATCAAGAACAACAACATGGCCATGTTATACTATGGCCTAGTGGTGGTGGGAACCGCAGCCATAGTTTTAGCCATCTACAACATCATCATCATCAAACGCTGCCACATGAGGCGCCACTCTCAGTCTCAGCCACCACAGCCAAATCGTTTGGTTGAAGGCGTCCCTGAAAACCCACAAAGGAACTTGCTTTCAAGCTTCAAGTACAAGAAGAAGGAAGTGGTTTTAACAAAAGAAGAGGAACAACAACAAGGTGAGATTCTTGTTGGTGGTGATGGTTATGATTATGATTGTGAATGCCCTGTTTGTTTATCGGTTTATGAAGAAGGAGAAGAGGTGAGGAAGCTTCCACGGTGCAAGCACTCGTTCCATGCTCCTTGCATAGACATGTGGCTTTACTCTCACTTTGATTGCCCAATTTGTAGAACACCCGTTGCTCCTCCTTTCTGTCATGCTCTTCCGGCAGAGGATTCTCGAGATGAATCCGATGGTGTCTCTGTTTGATGATTGTGGAAACGCTGTGGGACCTGTAACCATAGCTTCAACACCACCACACCACACACTAGGTCCTTTGGAGTAATCCAAGGTAAACATTAAGTTGGATGAGAAAATTGTTTTTTTTTTTTTTCTGTAAAAAAAATAGTAGAACCGAAAGAAATCGCCTCCAGACTACTAAGCAGTAGGTATGACGCTAGTGACATGCTAACGAGATTAGCATAGGCTCACTACTGGATAAGAGTGTTAGATGAGGTCTCTAGGAAAGATTGTCCATCAAATGTTTGTTGAACTTCATTTGATATTAAGTGTATATAAAGCATTTTTCTTGGAAATATATACATGTTAATACGATTTAATTGATTAATACGATTTAATTGTATATTATATATATTTATTGTTGATGTTTAATTGAGTGCCTATCAAATTATTGCTAATTAAAAATTGCTTTGTTAATAGAAAGCACTGATTCACCTGCCACATTTTTTAAGTTAGTTGATACAATGCAGGCAAGTGGTACAGTAGCCAGAGCTCTCAAATCTGAATAAAACCCTATTCTTTGATATTACTCCTGAAGATGCTTCTGCCATGATGCCATCAATTTTAATAAATTATAGTCCGATCTGACACGTTCGTGCCATTACTAATTTTCCATAACAACCACCATAAATGCTTCGAAGAAGTATGGATAGTTGTTCAAAATTGATATTTGTCATTGTCATAGATCGAAGTTGGTTTTATTCTAAAAAGTAAAAAATACATTAAATCAAAAGTGGGGTTAGCCTAAGGTGACCTAGTATGTGGCTCTTGTAATCATTTTTAACCATTTAAAATTATAAATTTAACTTTAAACTAATTTAAAATGTCAATTATGTCATTGATGTTATTTTCGTTTTTGATCAATTTACCCTCTTCTAAACCAATTTACTCAAGCTTACCCAACACGGCAACACCTACACGGTTGTCGTCATCGCCTCCAACAACCAAGCTACATCGTATTCACTTGGACTCAAATGCCACACCTCCAAATCAATAGTAACAACAACAAGCTACCCATTTTGATTTGCAAAAGCTTTTCAAGGCAAAAACACCCTTTCATCCCCTATCCTTAATTTCATACCCAACCCCTTCTTCATCATATCCTCCGCCCACTGGCACATAACCTTATCATCATCCTCACTATCTTCCTCGCTGAGTCGGCCCATTGAGATCTTGATGAAGAGCTCGCCACCGCGAATGAAGCACATGACGAAGAAGATCATGGTTTCTTGAGAGTGAGGACCTCATGGAGGAACACAATGTGGGTGTGATGGAGGCAGCTCATGATGTCGATCTCGCGCTTTACGTTGCTGGCGAAGCCCATTCCGACAAGCTTCTTCTTGTCGATGATCACCTATGCCGCCTGTTTGATCCGACATCGTTGCAACAACGCATATAGAACTCTAATTCTTAATAATGAAAGTAAAATTAAGGCTCTAATTGGGAAAACGAAATTAGGGCTCCGTAACGAGAAATTATGGTGGTCACCTTCGTATTAGTGAATGAACTTGATTTTTAATTGGAATCTAATTGGTGAATTTGAATTTTCTTTTCACACCAAAGGGAACGAACGCATTGTTCCGAGTGAAGTCTCACTCTCAGATGGGGGAGGAGAACCAGCTGCTGAATGCATTTTTTGACGATAGCAGATAATTTTTCTCGCATGATCTTTCACCCTAGAAGTCAATCAAAAGTGAAAAATATATAATTTATGAAGTTATTGTTAAAATTATGGTTACGTACCCAAATACGCAGTTAGTTACATGTTCTAGTGTGATGCTTATATAAAAAAGAAAGTTCAGTGATTTTTCTATTCCAAAGTAAGAGTTATAATAATATCATATAAAAAAATCATAGTAATAAATTTATTATATTTCAGTCATTAATTTTTTAATTTAATAGTATGATAACTTCACATTTTACATTTGAAATATATCTCCTGCTTTAAAAGTCAACGGACCATTTTAAATTTGCATTTATCCACACTGTATCTATTAAAGTTGAGTCATCGATCTCAAATCTCAGGAACTCCTGGAAAAAAAAAAAGTTTTTCTCATATATTGACACGTGTCACTTTGTTAAATCAAATTCTCTTCCTTTAATTGCCAAAATCGCTATTAATTTGCAATTCAAAATCCCTTCCCTTGATTGTTTAATTTGAAAGACAATTCTACATCAAGTACTAAAGTTATCGCTCTCAGCCTCTTGCTAAAATCACTCTTATCCTGCAATTTAAATTCCCTACCCTTAATAGCCAAAATCACTATTAATCTTGCAATTCAAGCATCTGCCCTTAATTGTTGCAATTTGAAAGACAATTCAAAATTCCATTCCTAAATTGTTGCGATCTGATAGAGTTAAAACATGTCAAGATAAAAAAGTGAAATAAGATTTTCATTGTGTTGAGACTATTGCTACATAAGTATTTTATGGATGTTTTTCTATTTCTGTTATCAAAACTTAATTACGTTGTTTGGTTTTGGTATGACAAACTTTACGTGAATAACTTTAATATTAGTCATTGCGTCTACTTTGGTTTTATCAATTGAGGAATTTATTTACTTCGATATATCGTGATGTTACGCATATTTAAAAATGTTGACTTATGTCATATATTTATTAGTTTTATAACATTAACTAAAAAAAATGTTGCAAATTAAATATTAAAAATACTCGTGCATTGCACGGGCTACTTATTAGAGATTTACAAACCACTAAATAGTGCGTACACCTCGAGACACCTTTTTATACTTATAAATAGAAATTCAAAATATTTTTAGACACTTCAATATTATTATATAAAGTCTAATTATTTATATTCAACAAGTATATAATGCATGTTTACATGACAAATATATAATGCATGTCTATAAAATAAGCCTATAATACATATTTAATATATATATATATATATATATATATATATATATATATATATATAGTTGCACATTTTTAGTTTGTTTCCATGGTCTTAAATGATCTTATACTGTTTTGGTTTTTTTGTTGTTTTAATTGTTTGTTTTTCTCTAAGGCTTTTGGTCTCAAGTTGTTCTTTAATAATATTTTTGCTTTAAAAAAATGTTTTTATTTACATAAAAATAAAAAATTTACTTAACATTTTATTAAATACATATTTTTTGTTCATATATTTCTTTAAAAATTAATAATACAAAAAGTTAAATTAAATTTCTCATTTCTGAAAATTAATATTAATAAATTAAGTTTCTTTAATATTTATTTAGTATAAGTAATTAAGCTAATTTTATAATTTATTATTCTTTCTTTTTATTTAATATTTTAATTATTATCAAATACTATTAATTTAACAAAATTAAAACATTAACCTTTCAAATTGCTATCTTGTTTCTTTGATTAAAAAAAATCACGAAGTTAAAACTTCAACCTCTTAAGTTATTCTTTTATTTAATTACATTTAATATTTTATAATAAATATCATTTAATTTAAAAAGTTGTTATATTAATGTTAACGCGCAGACCATATCGTATATAACAAACTTCCCCGTGTATAATAGTAGGATTTTAAAATCTTAACTTGTTAATAATTTGAGAAAAAAACATCGGGAATGCGCTATATTTTTATCATGAAGGTAGATATACTATTACTACATATAAATAACTAATAGGACGCACCATATATCAAAACTGAAAAGAAAATTTCATTTATAGAAAAAAAAAAAAACTATGCATAGCACGAGTTTATCAAATTCTGGTACAACTTAATCAATTGTACTATATGGTACATGTAAGGTTCACTTTCACAGTGAATCTGATCCTATATCAAGGAGGAAACACTACATTTTTCTCAAGTTATCTAACCTTGCCTGTAAATCACTATCTATTCCGCCATCATCATTCGCCGCAGTTTCAACTTGAGGAACCTTAGTACTTGCAGCTGGAGCAGAAACAGCAGATGATGGTGCATTCACAAGCTGTGCATCAAAATTATAAGTTAGGCATTAATTTTACAGTCATTCAAATAATTTGTTTTCAGGTGAAAATAGATGTTCAATGGGAAGCGAGTGATGAACTTACTTCTTGGTTTACGTTAATTCCAATCTCATCAAGAACCTGGTTCACTAGATCTTCTGTTTCTTCTTCTTCTTCATCTCCTTCCAAAGCATCATCAATTGCATCTGCCATCACCTCAGATGTCAATTCCATTTTCTCATTCTGTCTCTCAAATTCTTGCATGATTTTCTGCAAGGATGGCAAGTTCATTTGCCTATTCATTTGCCCCATGGCCTTCGTCACCCCTTTCATTGCCTCGCCCATTGCTTGTGTTGATTTCAGTGTCTGCAAAGTTGTACAAAACAATTAGCATTTAGAAGGTGAAGGTGTGTGGGTTTTGATTGCAGGTGTTGGCCAGTTAATCAACCAAGAAACACAAAATGGTATGAGCCTTAGGGCTGAACTATTATCCTGTAATGACCATATATGCTAGTACAAATACAATACCACAACAACATACCTGAATTCTGAGAGATACACCTTGGAGCTGCGATTTTAGCTTATAAAACTTATCAACCTGATGCCTTGTTCTAACGAGATCTTTAGCCATAACTCTAACAGCTCCCTGGACAACATTACATGAAACACAAAAATGGTATTAGTGAAAATCAAAAGTTTACCGTAGAGTCGTAAACAGAGGATAAATACACATACACAGAGCATTGCTGACAAAAATCAATTTTATGTAAAAAAACTGAACACTGGACAAAAGATGTTATTCCTCATAATCTGATTTTGATCAATGACGTAATATGATCCATATAGCCGACCTTGGGATAAAGCTTTAGTTGTTGTTGTTGTTTGGTCAAAAAATGTTGAAACCAAACTATATTCATCAGGTGCAAGCCAATTCCACTATCTTGAAAGAACCATACCAATTGAAATTTCACATTTTATGTCGTGCTACTTTTCAATACAACTAAACAGAAAGCAGTGGCGTTCTTATTTAAGAAAATGACAGTCCTCTTTACTTATCTTATGAGTTGTTTATGTAATTGAAAAATGAACAGCACAAATTTTAGTTTGGTTGAGAATGAGACACCATAACTACTAACTCGATTCACCTATGTAGAATGTAGAACACAGTGACATAAATCCGATATTTAGCTAAACCATGTATATTGTAAATGACGTTACAAAGACTATCAGAAAACAGAATGGAATTCAAGAGTCACCCAAGACACCCAAAATTCAAGTGCATCAGAAATGTAAAATTAGATACTTCCGATCCACTGCATTAAATGTAATTCAAGTATATTGCTTTATTTCTAAAGAGATAGGAGGGCTCAGAATCTCATTAGCTGTGAGACTGTGACAGAGCAACAGTAAGTAACATGAGAGAAAGAAGCGGGGAATAGTTTTCACTTTTGAGCCTGCAATAGCTAGGGAAGCATTTAACTTTTGTGGCAAGTGCAGCAACAATAAAAGTCTGATCCCCAAAGTTATTTGAATATTTATCTTTTGTATTACAAATGAAAACATAAAGTAGAACCACTTTCCCTACTACAAGCATCAACAGCAGCTGAGGTAAAAAAACAGCTAAACTACCATGTTCAACATGCTAAAACCACCAAAAACCAAGTAAAAGAGGCAAACAATACAATCAAGATAGAGTGACAATACCATTTGGCCTTGTTTGGCACTTTTTTTTATCTCCAAAATCAATTTTTTCTCCTGTGCTTGTAAACCCTGCCTCTCGCGCTCAATCTCTCTAATTGATTTATCCAACATTCTCTTATTCTCCCGCAGTAGCTCTGAAAGCCACAAATTCACAGTCAGTTTGCAAAAAGCATATTGAACGCCACCAAATCAATCAAAAGACGATGGAATTGGGGAAAAAATTGAATTTTTTTTTTTTTTGCATAAACGGTGGAACAGGTTATGTGGTAGATCATGTGGAAGATAAATAAAAAAATTGCAAAATCTTTAATCTAAAATCCAAATTGAGCAGAAATTCAAAGAAATTTTTCAGATTCACAGTCAGAAGAGGGTTTGATGGGGGGGGGGAGTGGTGATGAACAAACCTGCGGGTGTTTTTCTCTTTCCGAAGATGAAACTCATGGTGCTCGATCGAGTTGAAAATCGAAGATATCAAGATGCTTTTGATCGTGTTCTGTGATATGGAATGGAATGCTTCTTCTTCAGCGTTTGGGGATTTGGTGGTGGAGATGTGATAATAGATGCTTTTGATCGTGTAGATTGGTTGCTTGCTTACGCGGTTGCGTTGATACAACGAATCATCGAAGAAGAACCATTCCCTCTCTCCATCTTTTCCCACACGGGGCGGCGCACGTGTGTGAGACCTGCTTTTTTAAAAATGGCATAATAGCACTTTTGATCCCTCACTTGTCACGATTTGACATTTTAGGTCCATAATTTAAAAAATTAGCTTAAATGGTCCTCAACTTACACAAACTTTGGCAGCTTTAGTTTTCCGTCAACTTTCGTCAATTACTTAACAGTTTCTGGGTTTAAAAAAAAATCCATGACCTTCTTTCT
This sequence comes from Acmispon strigosus, assembly GCA_030819835.1. Taxonomy (NCBI): domain Eukaryota; kingdom Viridiplantae; phylum Streptophyta; class Magnoliopsida; order Fabales; family Fabaceae; genus Acmispon; species Acmispon strigosus. The sequence goes on from JAUAMA010000001.1 coordinate 90,029,418, forward strand.
TCATGGTGCTTCCATATTCTTCCTTCTTCCTTCTTCCTTTTTATGTTCCTCTTTCTTCCATCCCACCACCACACCAGATTCACAGCCACTCTCACCTTCCCATCGGCTCGCTGTCTTCCTTTTTACGTTTCTGGAATTGAATCCCCTTAATTCACAGCCCCAAATTTAAGTACTCAAGACAAATATCTGCAGCAAAATACGTCAGCGCACATGAAAACATCTGAATAAGAAAATTGGAAGAACATCAACTTAAACAGAAAGAAACAAAACACCTCCATTCCTTCCAGATTCTTCCTTCTTCCAGCCACTCCTTCAATTCTAGATTCAATTCCAGATATTTTCCACTCTCACCTCAACCTCACCAGCAACCACTTCAAATCCCCTTTCCTAACCTCCGCATCAACGACATCAACCCAAGAACCACAAAACAATCCTCAAAATCCCAAATTTCAGCCACAACCTAGCACCATCCTCACCAGATCTTCAGATCTGCCATTGAGAGAGGGAAAGAAGAAAATTTGCACACACACAGATACAGAGGGAAAAGAAAAGCAGAGGAAGAGAGCTGAAAGAGAGGACCGTGGACGGGATGAAGATGGCGAGCCGATGAAGAGAGAACGACGCCGGCGAGGAGAAGAGTGGAGCAAGGAAGACGGCGTGGACGGTCGTGGATCTGGATGGTGTCTCGATGGTGGTGCGTGGTGGGTCGATGGTGACATGAGCGGTGGGGCGACGGTGGTGGACTGGGTGGTCATGCGGCGCAGTGAGGACGATGGCTATTGGTCTTGATGGAGACGTTGGTGGGTGCGAGGTCGATGGAAGTTCGGGGTACTGGTTTTGATTTTGGTCCCCCTCTCTTTCACCTTCCTTCTCTTGTTTGGGTTTCTGATTCAGGGTGATTGCAGGGAGAGAGAGATGGCAGATTGGGTCTTGATGAGAGGCTAGGAGAGGTTTTGGCCTAGGTTGAAAGTTATGTGTTCGATTGGAGGTAATGGTTCTGGGTTTCTAGGTAACATGATGAACCAAATGATGAAGAAGATGAAGACTCATCTTTCTGGATTTTTTGATATTTTAATTAATTTTTTATGGAATATTCCGTTAAATAATTGACGGAAGTTCAAAACTGCCAAAGTTTGTATAAGTTGAGGACCATTTAGGCTAATTTTTTAGTTTATGGACCAAAAGTGTCAAATCGTGATAAGTGAGGGACCAAATGTACTATTTAGCCTTTAAAAATCAGACCGGTCATTGAACAGATCAACGCATTGATTTATGGTTTAATAGTTCAATCGTAGCTAAACTGTGATTGAACTTTTTTTTGGTACAAGATGTTAAAAAAAGACAAGAGAAAACAAATAAAACAAAAGCCCCCAGGCCACTAGGCTCGGAGATAACTCGTTCCTATTGCGTCAGCCAAGAGAAGAGGACCCATCGCAGCCGAAGGGTCCAAAACCAGCACAAGACGATGACCTTGGATAGCCCCAACCTTCGCTAGAAAAATCTGCACATGGATTACCTTCCCGCAGCAAGTGAACAATCCGGACAATCCAAGGTTGGTCAAGCAAGTCCCTAATGGAAGCAATACACATGGAACACCGATGAAAAACCGAAGGAGGCTTCTTAGTTAGCGACACGGCAAGCTGGGAGTCGGAATAGCAAACAACCCGCCTATGCCTCCGGTTCCACGCCACGGTCAAGCCCTCCAAGACAGCCTGCAACTCCATGGCGAGAATATCCTCATCATCACCGGCTCCCATGAAACCACACAACCACTCCCTATGGTTGTTCTGCAAGCAACCCTCGATGCCAGCACGACTCGGAACACCACCCATACTCCCATCACAATTGACAGGAACCTCATCACCGAAGGAGAGGGTCAAGAAACATATATTTTAAAAAAAAGGCTTAAATATGTTTGGGGTCCCTGACATCTGAAAGGGAATCAGTCCAGGTCCCTGAAAAATTAATTTGTTAAATTGGGTCCCTGACATATGTTTTTTAATCAAATTAAGGACAAATCCCAATTTCAGCTGATTAATGATTCTAATTAGCCCATAAAGCAGTCCACGTGGCTTTTACTCCTTTTTTTAATTCCATATCATATTAAAAAATAAAAAATAAAAACTAATTTAGAAATAAAATATTTCTTCTTATTTCTTCTTCTTCTTGTCCCTCTTCTCCCTCTACCGTCCAATCCTTTCTTTCTTCTTCTTCCATTTTCTTTCTTCTTTCTTCTTCTTCTTCTTCTTCTTCTTCTTCTTCTTCTTCTTCTTCTCTTCATTCTTCTATCTTCTTCTTCCATTTTCTTCTTCTTCTTCTTCTTCTTCTTCTTCTTCTTTTTTTCCTCTCTCTCGCGACCCTCCCTCTTCTCCCTCTCACCCGAGGTGCTTCCTCTTCCTTCCTTCTATGGCAACCGATTGGCCACCACCACCACGAACCACCGCCGCCACCAAGACGCTCCATCACTATTCCTCCTTGTGGCCACCATCGCCGCCACCGCGGCCTTCTTCTTCAATTTTTTGAACCCTCGCCGCCGCCACCTTCTCTCCTGTTTTTCGGTGACGCCGCACCTCCAATGGAGAAACCGCCACCACCACCAGAATCCTCTCATCGTCCGCAACAAAACCCCTAAAGTAATTCGACGATCGACCACCGTCGTCGTCGTCGCTTCAACATGGGTTTGACGAGTTGTTGTCCCTCTTTCTCCCTCCGCCATCGTCTTCTTCTTCCCTCCTTCCCTTTCGTGGTCTCTCTTCTTCCATATCTGTTGGGAAACACCCCCAAGCCTCTGTTGTTGTCTCTGAATCTCTTCCTCTTCTTTTAGATTTGATGGATTGTGGTGGTGATTAAGGTTGAAGATGAAGATGGAGAGAAAGAGGGATGTGATGATGAAAATGTTCTCTTTGGGGTTTCTGGGTTCTATGGAAGAGGTTCTGGAAGGATTGGACGGTGGCGACAATGGAGTCACGGAGGAACGGAGGGAGGTCAGAGGAAGGTGAAGAGGAAGAGGATTTTCTGAACAATTGAGTTTTTATTTTGTAATTTTTAATATTATTCAGAAATGCTGATGTGGAATTAAAAAGATGTCTTAATGTTTAAAAATTGTGACTGAGACGGCTGATTAGGCTAATTAGAATCATTAATCAGCTTAAATTAGGATTTGTCCTTAATTTGATTAAAAAAAATATGTCAAGGATCCAATTTAACAAATTAATTTTTCAGGGACATGGACTGATTCTCTTTCAAATGTCAGGGACGCCAAACATATTTAATCTAAAAAAAATAATTACATTTGGAACATAGTATATTTTAATCTTATATATTAAACAATTTATTAACATTAAGAAGTTAGTTAATTAAGATAAATTAGTTTTTAAATTAACATAAAATCATCACAATGTTTATAAGATAAAAATGAATAATAAAAATTCGAATAAAATATATCTTATCAAATTTAAATAAAAACACATTTTCCAGGGTTTTTTTAGGATAAAATATTATTTTATTAAACTCAAACTGGTTTTGATATGTTCAATGGCACCGGTTTTGACACGATTTGATTGATTCTTGCTCAAATATCACTTGATTTGTGCTATCAACTTTCTTCTTCAAATAAACGATCACTTAATTGGTTATTGGTTTAACCAATTGTATCAGCTAGTTTTGCCCAATTCCCAAAACTCTCAATTTATTTTTCATTCTAAAAGTGTTATATTAAATATTGATATCAATGTCCATTGATGTGCTTCCGTCTTTTTAATGAAAAATTTGCACTTGACCTAAAAAAAAATAATCTCAGTAGCAATCTGAACTAATGTGGAAAAATTTGTTTACTCCAAATTCACTCATATTTAAATAGAAATTAGAATAGAAAAGAAAGAAATAATACATATAATGAGGGGTGCGACAGAAAAATAACAAAAAAAAATAGGAAAACAAAAAGGATGGAGACAATGTGAAAAGAATGATGGGGTGTGAATGTATTAGAACTTCTTCTATAAAATATGAATTATATTATAACGAAAAAATTCATAAAAAAGATTTGGGTATTTAACTATCAATAATGACTCGTAAATTCTATAAACATGGATGCAACATTAATATTTACGTAATGAATCCTACTGGGCCAGAAAAGAAGTGATATAACTTAGCCCTATGATACAAAAATGAGCATTTTTTATTGATCGTTTGCCTTTCCTCTAATACACATAACTACTCAATCATTCTCTAATTTCCCTCCTGTATATTTTATGAATATAAAGCACTATTCCTGAACTTTAGGCAATTCCTCACGTAATATTTGCAATGTTTGCGACATTCCCTTAGTCATATATTGGTCAACTGTAACATCTTTGGTAATTATTGTACGCCTAAACAAAACTACGAAAGGAAGTTAACCTCTTAATTCAACTCGACCATCCAATATGATTGGCTTGTAATGATAATGGTGACCTAACAAGTGAAAGGACACCAACCTTCTATTTGATGTTGTTCATTCGTCATAAAGGACCACTTAATGCAGCTTGAATGTCTTTCAATGTGTTATGCATAATATGTCCTAGACAGCAAGGTAGAATTGGATTACCTGGTGAGGGTACTGATCTCGGACATTGGCCAATCCAGGTAGTACTTAATTAAGAAAAAAATGTTATTTGAGACATAGGATTGCTTTATCTTTTTTTTAGGGAAAGCTCGACTTTTATTGAACAGTAGAAGGAGAGTCTACAAGCAAAGCTTCTGCAACCTTCTGAGGCGGATCAAATCATCATTCATAAGAAGGATAATCAGGTAAGAACATGAGCAACATAATTGGCCTCTCTTTTTACATGAACAAAGCTGATTCTATGAAACTTCGATGCTAAGGACTTGCAATCACGAATCACTGCTTGGATCTCCACCGGGCTCTTTAGTGGTGGTTATCCTTACGTTTGGATTCTTGAGAAACGTAACACGTTTGGGCTGACCAATTTTATATGCGACTTACCGATGCATACTTCAACCACTAATTTTGTAAATAGGCCTAACATTACCAAAAATATTCCATTCCCTCACATAGCTCAAAACATCAGAGCATGAGAAAAGAAAGTTGATAAAAAAATTTAAAATGGTTTCTATACTCCATTTTACAATTTAGTATATATATTTATATGCACTTCTAAATTTTTTTTCAACACTCATTCATTAGTTAAATACACATTGAATCCACTAAATTATATGAACTTTATTTCTAAATGATGAGACTCACATCAATTTTAATCAAAGAATAAAATATGTTGAAAAAATGTTAAAATGAATGTAATTGTTACAGTAAAATAATAAATTATCTTAAAAACTTAAGTTATTGAATAAGGGTCACATGAATAATTTTATATTATTATTTTAATCCACACCCTAATACAAGAGTCAAATTAGGTTTGAAGCGTAGATAGTACAACTAGAGACTCTAATACCATATCAAATAATTCAATTATCTTGAAAATTTAAGTTGGGCAAGAGGCATAAAAATAAATTTACATTATTATTCCTAACAATTACGTTTATTTTTTTTAAAGTTACTGTGAAAGATGCCACTAACTAGACGCATATATTAAATATTTGATTACTGCTACTATGATTTATAGGGGACAAAGAAAGCAGCGTGCCGGCCACACGTGCGCACGTGACTGATGATTTCTCTTTACAAAAGCTTGAGATGTTTCTGCGATGGTCCTGTCACGCTATGAGCCCAAGTTATCCACGTGTGGGCTTTGTTTTACATGCTTTCCACTTTTATATAAATTAAAAAAATTCGTTAACGCAATAATGGTTTAAAAAATTTCACGGCTGTACGCATGTACTAGTACAGTTAGGACTAGTTTAATATGTTCTATGTTATAAAGTGTAATAGTATAAGGCTTGATTTTATGATATCAGATGGACGTAACTTGATAAAAATTTAATATTATCCGGCATTTAGTCAAGTATTATATAATTTATTAAATCATTTAAATTATACAATCCTAAATTTAGTAAAGTATTGAATAATAATAGGGTGTCACTTAATATAAACATCTAAAAAAGAGGCTCAACTTTGGACTTCTAATTTTTACTTACTATATAGTAGGTTGTGCCGGTTACATTAAAAAATATTAAAAACTCTACAAAAGGAGCCATTGTAGTGGCCGACGAAGGAAGAACAGTCGTTGTTGTCGTCATTACAGCAGCCAAGTCCACCGTTTCAAAAACCATGACCAAAAACTCACTCCTCTAACCGCATTTGAATCACTTCTCCATCGCGTCGGAGTGGGTCCACGACGCACTCTTCCTTTTCTCAACCATTCAGCTCTCCGTCGCTCATTAACCCATTTCTGCATTTGAAATAGGTTCAACCACGCCGGAAAAGATACATGCATCAACATCAAAATTTATCACACCCCTCCCCCAAATTTCACAATTCTTATTCCTCTTTCCGTTTTCCTTAACCAACCCCATGCTTCGATTTCACTCCCAGACACGTTTTTCTCACCCACTTGCCTTTCACATCAAAGATATGAGAACATCTCCCCAAATATTGTTATTTTTTTAAAATACAATTTTATTGGATGGAAATCAAAGATATGAGAACATCTCTCTCATCTGAGCAAGATTTACAAAGGACGACACAAGGCCCATATAGCTTCTTCCCTATCACATCCACCCTTTGCCAAATAATAAACAAACCAATTACCTTCCCTATAAATATGTTTAACCCTATAACAACCCGCCACATATGAGATAACCAATCAAATTTAGCTCATTGACAAGCTTGCAAGGCTGGTGGCTCGCGCTGTGCACCGAATCCATTGCCAAAGTTTAGTCACTCTCAGTCACTAAATTATAGATATTAAACTGTTGACAAAATGACATTGCATTCAGAATTGCCAACACCTCAGCCTCTTAAACCCATTTGACACCCACTAACTTAGATAAATAACCCAACACCCGCCTCTGATGATTCCTTAAAACACCTCCACTACCCCTGGAGGGACCATCAAAGTTAAACTTCAACACTGGCCCCTGAGGAGGAATCCATTTTTGAACCGATCTCTATTTGGTTTCAACTCCAACCTTAATTGCTGTAAAACCTCTAGCAAATTGTTCTGCACTATATGGACATTAATCATTCAACCACGCCTTAACCCATGTAAATAATTTAAGCATATGATTATCTCAAACAGTCTCAGAAAAAATGGCTTACTGTTAAAAATAAGCTCATTCTGTGCCAACCAAACAGACCAAACAAGAGAAAACAGAATTAAGTTCCAAAACAATATATCAAAATATATTGCAGAAAAGAAAGAAAGAAAGCAATTCATTTGAGTAAACGGTCCCGATATTTCGACCATGGGGGCTTGTGACATACAAGCAGACATATATTTACCCGCGGATTTTTCTTCAAAACTTTCCTGCGGATTTACTGCTTGCGAATTTTTTACGAATTATTCTACACTAAAAAAATTGAGGATAATTTCAAAACAAAAATCACATGAAATGTCTGAAGGAAAATTCATAAGAAAGAGTTGAAGAAAAATTCAGAGCAAATTGATTTGCGGAGATTAAAAACCCTCCTAAACGCTTCTTCTTCTTTTTTTTTTTTTTTTAAAGAAAAAAACTCTTCGCATTTAGCGGCGGCGTGACCATGGCCTTCAATAACTGCCGCTAAAGCACGCATGTTGTATGTTGATTGGATGCTGGTAAGGTATGCATGTCCAAGAATCATTTTTCTTGAGTAAATTAATGTTAGTATAATGATCAAAGGACCAAAATAATAATTAAACTATAAAATAGCTGTATTCAATTATTCATACTGTAACGTTCACCTGTGATTAATGCATGTCAGGTTAGGCATAGTCCAAGTACTTGTTGTACCCACTTTTATGATTAAATATTCCGTGGTTGTTATGCACTTATGCGCAATTCCAAAATTTAATTCCTATACACAAGTGCAAATAAAAGATCCTATCAAAACAAACACCTACATATATGTCAATCGATGCAACCATGTTCGTAAGGATATATCACTTCTTTTTAATAGGATATATATTTGATTTTTGTTGCCAATTTAAGAATTGTGTTGATAAACGATTTATAAATACTATTATAAGTGACTATAAATATTAGAAGCATGTTTTGTGTCGTAATAGTGACCGGAACGAACTAAACAAACTTTTAGTCATGGAAAAAGATATGTCAATGGATGCAATGAAAGTAGAAGCAATGCATGCTTGTGTCATGAGCTAGCCTCCCTGTATAATATCCATTGTGTCGACAATTACAACCTTCAATGCTGAAACTCATCTTATAAAAATAGTTTTAGATCGAAGAGACCATAAGTGAATTTAGAGAGAGGCTAGTTGCTGAACTATGCACCCTTCTTTGGCAACAAGATGCCAAAGGGGATAATAGATGTGTTGATGTATATGGCTGTTACAAGTGGTCCTAATTGGGTTTCAGACTAGCTTGAGTGATAATCACATGAGTCTGCTACGCATTTATAATCTTCGTATAGTACTTGCCACTGCATCTGCTTGGTTGTTAAGAAACATCCCCACTACTTCTCACTGGCAATTTGTATTTTCTAATTATGCTTGCTTGCTGTATTTTATACTAACTTGATCATATCATCCTAGATTTCCAATTATCTCTTCTTTCTTGCAACTTCTCTCACATTTTTTTTCCAGCTTCATAAATTAGTTGACCCGGCCAAAGTTGTCAACAGCGGGTCATAGTCTAGTTAGTTAGTATTCAAAAATTAAATTTCCCCACTTCACACCTTTAGAGATATACAAATTGAGAGAAATGAGTGACATGATAGGTGATGCGATTGAAACAGTAAAAAGAAACATACAAAAACTAAATGGAAATGAATTGTAAGAGAAAATTAAATGTTAATATTTCATAACTGAGCTTTAAGATGTAAAATGAAAATTGAATAATATGTCACAAAATAACATTATGTTAAAATACACCCATCCTTCCTGTCTTAAAATTTGTCAAAATGACATTTTAACTTATTTTTATCTAAAATATACACAACACATCTCCCTTCTCAAATTTTTTGACGGAATATAATAATATGTCACAAAAGTCATGGATAATGAATAGTAGAAACAAAATTAGTGAACAATTTTATAAAATGATGTTTTTTTCGTCGCTAAATTCATCACTAAATTAAATTTGCCAATTTTAGCTGTGAAAATTTTTCTTATCTTCAAAATTCGTCACTAATACATGCAATGTTTAAAAATTATTTTAAATTGTTGATGAATTTAAGATATGGAAATATAGTCCGTTGTTAAAATACACGGATTTAAATTAGTGATGACTTTTATGATAGAAGACATCCCTTCATAAAATCAATCACTAATTTTTCTCTGTTATTTAGATTTTCTGACGGACTCTAACATCGTGTCGCAAAAGTTAAAAGGAATAGGGTAGTGTGTATTTTAGATAAGAATGACGTGAAATATTATTTTGACAAAACCTTGAGGGGAATGAGTGTATTTTAATAAAAAAAAAATATAATGAATTACGTGGTTGACCATATAAATTTAAATTTACAAGGTAATTATTTAAGTCTCCATCTAACGTTAAAGTAATGAAAATTATTAACTATAGAGCTAATTGTATAACCTCCCTAAATGAAGGTTTCATAATGCAAAGTTGATGAGGAATTTAGCAAAGACTCGAATCATGTGTGATATTCCGCTACTCCCTTTAATACACTAGCTTTTTTAACTTTTTAATTTCTTGAGTTTTAATCTTTTACTTTAGGAAGGATCATTGAGGGATGGCGTTTAGGTCAAACAAATGTGGCCACTAGCATGGCGTTTAATTCATATCATATTATTCTCCCACAGTAAATATCTCTGATCACTGTCTTTTTACTTTTCCCCTTTATGTGTTATTTTTCTCCTTTGTTTGGTGTGAAAAAGTTAGCTTGGATAAGACTTAAGAGCCATCATGGCTGATCCTACCATATGTTGACTTCTGCAATTCCAAATTAGAGGCCCTACTCTTTCTGCTATGAATCCAATATTTCACTCTCACTTTTTTTTAATCTCTTTTTAGTTCTTTTAATAAAATTTAGTATGAAAAATAATTTAAAAAAATATGTTTATTGTTTTATTCACATGGTTTTTGGTTATGATCAATTAGGTAGCTTCAATTTTGGCTTTACAGCCAAGAACATCAGTTCAAATTCACACTGTTTCTGTGACTTCCAGTTCCAAAGGGGCAAAAAGTGGCGACTAGTAATCATTCACTGAATCTTCTCATGTGGGGGGCATTTTTACCATGTCTCACCAAAAGACCATATAAGCCAGCAGCAGAAAAGCTTGAGCTTTTTCATTTTTCATTTCTCATCTCTCAATCTCATCTTGTGGAAAAGCTAGAGGGGGAAAAATTAATGTGCTTTTGATTAAAAAAAAGGTAACAGTTATTAAATTTAAGTTATTCATATAACTTTGAACATTAGTACCTTTTATCTCTCCCACTATGATTAGATATTTAAGCATCGATCAAATCTTAGTAAGTAAATTAAAACAAAAATGCATAATGCTTTTACTTTATCTCTTTTCAGTTTTCACTTTGTGTGATTTGACAAAAATTGTGCTGGTGAAAGTGAATTTCCAACCTCTTCTTGCATCCAGCTATCCAAATTATGTGTGTGATTAGATTTCACTTTGTATCAATAGAAAGAAAATTTCATGTCTCAACCATCAATAGAGAAGTAAAACATGTATCCACCCCAGGTAGAAATGCTCTTATACCACCTAACATTTGTATTATGAATAACTTTACTCTAAAAATTAGTTTAAGAGTGATAAATGCTCTAATGAGTATGTATTTATGTTCAAGTGGGTAAAAACATACTCCCGCCTTTTTTTTTATAAGAGCTAAATGAAGGGTGTTGCTCGTTCCTTTTTATAAGAATCACATAAGACTTTGAGTCATATTAATTATTTTTTCACATTTTTACCCCTATTCAATTCTGGAAATATGGAATTACATTAATGATGGAAAGAGATTAAAAAGAAATATATTAAGGACAATTTTGGAAATTCAATAATATTTGAGAACAAACTTAATGTAAAAAACTATACTACCTAACTTTCTTAAGGGGTGTGCAAAGTTGGTTTAGCTCTTATAAAAAGGAACAGAAGGGTAATTATAATGACACATATAACTTTAAAGACAAAGTGTGTGTTTGTAATTTACATTTAAATTAGTCAAAAACACCATTCACTTCAATAACAAAAGAGATATAGATCGGGCAAAAACACATTGCTTTACAAAGACAATCACAGGAGTTACAAAGAAAAGACAATCACAGGAGTCACAAGAGACATGTTTAAGCTAAAAACACATTCAAATTATATTGGAAAATTTGAATATATGTCGTCCTACTGAATGTGATATCTTAATGTTTTATCCACAAAAACAATCATATTCAAGTCAGGTAGGACATTTATGAGCGATAAACTCTCTCTAGTAACTATTTAACGCATTTGCATTCACAGATATTCGAATCCAAGACGACGGCTTAAACTAGGACAACCTCGTACCGGCCGATTTACACGATTTGTGGTATTTGACTTGAAATTCGACGAGCATTCGTAGCATTCATAAAGCCTATATCAAATTAGCACAACTCACTAAAGGATTTTTAAAACAAGCTGAAATTAGAAGTAGTTTACGTACATGCATTTAAACTTCTTGAAGAAAGAATTATGAATTATTCTAAATTGATCTCGAGAAACCATGGAACTAATTACAATGACTTGTTGCATTAGTAGAGGGTAACTAGTAGTAGTTTACAAACGAAGACCATTAGCAATGGCCTTATTCCTTTCTAAATTTGTAGTTTCATAAACAGGAAGCTCCTCTTGGTACCTTCCAGCTCCAATTATGTGATCCAGCTCAAACAGATCAGAACTTGAACAACTAAGAGCATCATCATCATCATCTTCCTCCTCATCATCACCACCATTATCATAAGAACCTCTAAAACCAAATTGATTATTCTTACAAGAATTTTGATAACCCTTCATCACAAAACTATTTTCTTTAACCTTAACACAGTTCTTCTTCACCTCCTTCATCGAAGATACTCTTGTCATCTTCCGAACAGAAGAAAGTGGCAACAAACTTGGATCGTTCTGGTAAGTGTACCTGTGGCCACATGATTGAGATTGAGAATCCTCACCAAGGATCACGCTAACTGGATAGAACCTCACGGATCTTTTCCCTTTTGCTGAAGAAGAAGAAGAAGTTGGGGTTTTGCTCATGCAAGACCTTCTTGAAAAGGAAGATGCAGAGGAAGAGAAACAGGGGGACTTTGACTTGTGGTCGAAATCAACATCTTTGGCCGCACCTGCGTAGCACATTTTGGCTTTCTTCACGTTCCCGGTGTTGAAGATAGAACTGAGGAAGCTCGCTATGCGACTCGCCGGTGAAATGGGTTGCTTCACTTTCTGGTTCAGCTCGCCGTAGATCTTCAAAGCCCTTAACTTGGTCCTCGCAAAACCACCGCCACCACCGCTACCCTCCCTCTTCTGCTTCTGCTGCTGCTGCTGTTGTTGTTTCTTCTCTGATTTGGGTCGACCCGGTTTCGGTTTTGATTCGTGGGTGGTTGTTGTCTCTGTTTCTGAGGATGAAAACGCTGCCCCTGAGGTGGATTCAGAGGAGCTTGAAGTTGAATTCGTGAAGAGCGAGCTCTGTGAACTTTGCGAGCTTTGCTTCTCCATCCAATCTTCTATCATCACGGCACGGCGAAGATTCATCTTCTCCTTGTTGCCACTTTTCTCTGCAACATTGGAACAGTGGGTTGAATTGCTCTGTTTTGGGGTTGTTGTTTCCTTGAAGAGACCCAGTTGTGGATCTTCATCAAGGTTGGATTTTGATTCATCAATGGAGCGGTAAATGGCGTCTAGAAGCGTGGAGGAGAAGGATGGGGTTCTTCTACTTCGTGGGTACCCTTCGTCTCGCATCGCCTTCTCCATTGAGTAGTGCAAAACAGAGACTCTGTTATGGTATAGAGTGAGGATGAATTTATATAGTGGGAATGGTGGAGGAGAGGGAAGAGGGTGCGTGCGTGTTGGTGATGATGAGAGGAGAGAGAGAAGAGAGTGAGGGTGGTGGTGAAGATCGAGCTGTTATGTTCGGACAGAGAATGTCAAAAGCTGCAAGAGGCATTTAATAGAGGGGAAACTGGATCATGTGAGAAACAGAGAAAAAATTGCGTGTGATGTGAGAGAAAGAGTGAAGAAGGAACAGAGCATGGGAATTTTGGTGACAAGTAACAACGTGGGTTGGGATTGTGTGTGTTTATGTGTGTCTGTACGCTAGCATTTTTTGTGTTTGTAGCAGCCCTGTAGTGTACAGCTTTAGGTGAACATGAGCATTAATGAGAAATACTAACACGTGACAGGCAATTAAGGGTTAAAAGAGTTATAATCCATGAACATTTTTAGGTGTAGATATTTAGAGAGAGAAAGAAAAAAAAAAAGATAAGTAGTAAATGTGATATATGATTGATGTGGTAAGAAGAAAGATAGAGAGAAAATGAAGATGTCTATAGGTGTCTGCACTGTTTATATGTTTATGAATATTTTTTAAGAGTTAAAATATTGAGCAATAACGATAGATTTATAATTTATTTTCTTTTTTATCTCATTTTTATTCTTTTCTTTTCTTATTTTTCTATGTACCTCTAATCACATCACTTACTGTATCATTTATTTCTTTTTATATTTTCTTATTTTATAAAGGTGAAAGTAAAAAATGTATGTTCACAAAGTATTATCCTAATATATTTGATTTTTGGTTGAAAATCACATTGTGCGCGTTGAACTTCGAGAATACTCCAAGTACCGAATGTGAAGAAACTCAAACCCTTTGTCGAGAGAAAGACTTTCACATTCAACTTAACTGAAACATGAGCTCAATTAATTAAACTCGTTTGGATTATTTTTTAACTGAAGAGTATCATGGTGAAAGTAATGATCAATTTCATTGTCACAATTGCTTGCACTAAGTAATATTTGGTTGATCACAAAAAGTATTTCATTCTATAAGTAATAATTGAATCCTCAATCTCCCGAAGGAAATATAAGGTGAGTAACCACCACGTTACGTTGATTAACTCATTTAGATTATTAGACAAAAAGTTGCAACTTTATCATCTTTAGATTCGATTATAAAGAATATAAATCTAGTACAAACTTTATAAATTAGAATGTGTGTGCGCGTTTTTCTTTTGTATAACTTTTTGATGACATATTCTTATAAAAAATGAGAAAATATTAATGCATGGTTATGGTTCGAGTAAACTTTTGTTATACGTGTATTTAATTGATTTTCACTACATTAGTAATTCAATTTATTTGAGACTTCTTCTATATCACTAAATTTTAAATGATATCAGTGTCATTTTTACATGGTTTGCAAATTGTCAATCATTTTAAAATTTCTTTTTATAATGTTTATTATTTATTGTTTCTTTTATTCTACTTACTTAATTTGCATGATATAATTTTTTGTGTTTTAGGGGAGATGATAGGGAAGAAACCCTCATTTATTTTATTTTAATTATAGTTAAAAAGAAATGTAATTTTCTAGTACTACATGAGATAATGCGATTGGATGTATTCATTAATCTCACAAGAAATAATATATATTTTATTTTATTTTTCTTTCCATTCTTTCGTTCTATATGTTCCTTCCATTTTGTTGTCATTTTTCTTTGAGGAGCCAAACAAAACATTAGTATATGAGTGAGTATTAGTATATTAATGAAGTAATGAGTATGTTGCGGTTGGATTTAGGAGAAGAATAAGAAAAAGGTGCACTAGCAACAGCATGCATGAGGGAAAGAATTGTGTGTGTAAAAAGTTGAAAGGGACTACCGCGCGTGCGGGTCATCTTTTTTCAGGCTTTGCTTGCTGCTTTTTTTCACTCATTTTTAAATGGAGTGTGTATCATTTGCCAACATCATTTTCCTTTTTCAAAGGCAATCTTACATAAATTCTCACTTTTTCAATAAAAATTGGTGTACATTCTTTAAGTGTAAACCACTAATGAGATATAAGAAGAAATGAGAGATAAATATAAATGCGATATATGATGTGATGTGTGCAGAAGAGAGATAGAAGAAAAAAGAGGTGTCTCAAGGTGTCTGCACTATACAGTGGTTCATGAAGGATAACCTCACTTTTTTTTTATAAGCACATAAATCCTCAATTAACACATCTTTCTATTTTTCTTTGGTTTGCAAAAGGATAGAAATGAGAGATAGTACCTCCTGAATTTCGAGTAAGGCGTCAGTATATAGTCGGATGACCAACAAAAGTCTACTATTGAATACATGTGTAAAGGGATTTTCCTGAAAAAGAGTTATATGTGAAATGAGACTTTTCATTTTTTTCTACTTTTGTTCGATGTATCACTTGCATTTACATGTGAAAATGGTATCAATGCTTTAAATTAAATGGGGCCTATATAATTTTCAAACAAAAAGTACAAGTTTAGCTTCATTATATAAAGGCCGTATATAAATCATTTATATTATAAAAGTGATTCTAAGGGTGTTTTGTAAAGAAAATTATAAAATCCTGCCAACGTTTGGCTTTTTGAAATGTTTATGTTAATATGAAAGTTTATTTAAAAAATTGCTTTAATAATAATATTTTTAAGTTGGCCAATCACTACGTAGATTAATCACATAAGTATTATAAATCGGTTAATAAGTTTTTTTAGGGTTAATAATATATTGGGTCCATGTAATTGTAGTGAAATTGGCGATGAGTCTCTCAACGGAAAAATGTATTTTATTAGTCCCTGCGATTTACAGTCGTTTTTGTTTACTCTCAGCTGGAGCCCGGAGCTCCGGCGAGCGCTGACGTGACACGCTGAATGATTTAATGAGTAACACGTATAATTCTTTTAAATTTTTAATGTCTGTCACGTTAAAAAATGATTAAAATTAATTTTTTTTCAAATTTAACCTAATTACTAATTAATTCTTATTTTCCCATACACACTAAATTCTAGAAACAAACTATTTTCAAGATTTCTTCATCAAACAAGCATGAACCCAAATTTCTTCATAGAATTTTCAGAAAAAAGCATGAACTTAAATTTCTTGTTCAAACAAGCAACCCCAAATTATATCAAACAAGCAACCTAATTTTTCAGAAACACTAAACATGAACTAGATTTCATCATCTCCTGTATTTCATAAAAAAAAGCAACCCAGCTTTTTTTTCCAAGTTCTACATGTTCTTCGATTCAAACATAAACCTCACCCTCCTCCTTCATAAATCCAGAGACCCCATTCTTCTTTCCTATGAGAGTATTACCTAACACTAAATAGCTCACATCGAAGTATCTCAAGCACATTACCCAAATACAAAAAACGCCTCAAATCATAAGCAACCATAAAATATTTTTAAACAAATTCGGCGAATCTACCAACCAAATATCAAATACAGGTCTTGCAAATTAAATGTCTCAACTACAAATGCAAAATACGCCCATAACACCCCAAATCCAAGTACAACAAATGTCCAAAATATATCATGCAGTAGAACGGTTTTTTTTACATGCATGATGTATTTTGACCAAATATTTACTGTACTAGTGCAACTTTTTTTAAAATTACCAAAGTAGTATAAATCGCTACTTACAGTGGCGATACCTTTTTTTTCTATGAAATCGCCACTGACAGTGGCTACACCTTTTTCTTTTGACTTTCTTCTTTAGTGACAAAAAAAATCTATCACAAAATCCCATTATATAATATACAAGGAGTTAGTGACGAAATGTGTAAAGAGAAATTTTACATAACAAACAACATTTCGTCGCTAATAATTATTTGACGGAAAATTCTCTCTCAAAATTCCGTGGCTAGTCATTTTCTAAATTTCACTAGCATTTTGTGACGGATTAAATTTTATCACAAATATATTGCGTCGCTAAATACTTTGCGACGAAAATTTTCTCTTTACAGACTCTGTCACTAATGCTTTTTATATCACATACTAGGATTTTGTGACGAATTTATTTCCGTCACTAACAAAGAAAGTCAATAAAAAAAATAAGATTTTAAAAAAATGGTATCGCTACTTAGAGTGGCGATTTATACCACTTTAGTTATTAAAATTAAAGATGCATTTTAATGATAAATATTCTTAAAAAATGCACTATGATCGTAAAAATCCCTAAGGACTTGAATGTTAATCATTAAAAATATGAGTGTGTGTTTCTTATTTGTAGACCCCACTCCCAAAAAAAAAAGCTATACTTTTAAGTGGGGTTCTCTTATCACTCATTTTAATACTCTCTTTTATTACTTAAATTTCATGTGGATCTCGTAAAATTGTGAGTGTAACTCATATAATTTAGTAAATTGAAAAGATTGTTAATCGTAATTACTAATTAACCCTTATTTTCCAACACACACGAAATTCCATATACAAACTATTTTCAAGATTTCTTCATCAAACAAGCATGAACCCATATTTCTTCATAGAATTTTCAGAAACAAGCATGAACTCATATTTCTTGTTCAAACAAACAACCCCAAATTACATAAACAAGCAACCCAATTTTTCAGAAACACTGAACATGAACTATATTTCATCATCTCTTGTATTTCATCAAAAAAGCAACCCAGACATCTTTTTTTCAAGTTCTACATGTTCTTCGATTCGAACATAAACCTCACCCTCCTTCTTCAGAAACCCAAAAACCCCATTCTTCTTCTCCAACTAAGAACACTGCATCTTCAAACATAAACCTCACCTTTTGATTTCAGGATCCTCAAGCCTCACCGCCACCCAACTCAAAAACCAAGAAGAATAAGGAGGAGGAGAAGAAGAAGCCACGGCTGTGATGTGTTGATTTTCACGGCTGTGTTAACAAAAACCTAGAAATCAAAACACCTTCATGCACAAAAATCAAAACACCTTCATGCACAAATTCCAGATTTAATATATCATTATTTAAGCTCTACGTTCTCAGATTCAAGCACAAATTCATGAAAACAATTTCTGGGACAACTAGAACCACCAACAATCATTAAACACCAAAAATCAAAACATCTCCATCAAAAGCCCTAAATAAAAAAATCCCCAAATCAGTCTCCCTCCACAGCAGATCAGCCATTGGGCCACGGTACCATCGCCCCACCTCTGCGAACGCCGCCAGGAGCCCAGCCGTCGTCCCTATTTCTCCCTCCTTGATTCTCTTCTTCTTTCCTCCTTCCCTTTCGCGATATCTCTTCTCTCTTGAACGAACCCTCTCTCTTTCTCCCTAATCCGCTAATCGACAACCTACATGAGCTAAAGATGATCGATCTGATACCCTCAGCCAACATCGTGAACCTCCAGATATGAAGAAGAAACCTCCAGATCTGAAACCCTCAATCGAAAATTGTTGCTTGCAGTAAGGGGAACCCGCGGCCATGGCTCCTATTGCTAATCCCTGTTGTGGCTGTTGCTAATCAGGTTCAATGGTTTCTGGATTTGGGGTTATGGTGTGAGGGAAGAAGAAGATGATGGGTTGTGGTGAATTGAACACTCATATATCTGAAATGAAGATGAAGGATCACAACTACAAAATAAGGGTTAAATAGTAATTAGGTTAAATTGGGGAAAATTTAATTTTTCTGATGTGTTCAGATTTAAAAATTAATAAAAATTACGCCTATAACTCATTAAACCGGTCAGCGTGACACGTCAGTGCCCACCAGAGTTCCGGGCTCCGGTAGGGACTAAAAAAAACGGCTGCCAATCGTAAGGACTAATGCACTATATTTTTCGAGCGAGGGACTTATCTCCAACTTCACTACAATTATTACATAGACCTAATATATTATTAACTTTTTTTATATATGGTGAGTACTTTTTTTAATAAAAGTTTTCCACTTTTTTAATATTTTTTAATGTAATACTAAGGGATGACGTTTATAAAATTAATATAATGATACTATAGCATCATTATATTATCTACATCATTCAATGAGGCCGAAGAAACATTTTGGTACGGCTATACCAAACATTAATTTCAAAATAAGTTGTTTTTGGGTCCATACCCAATATTGAATTTTGCTGCAAAGATATTGTGGGCTTTTTGGTTTTCAGTTGGAAGGGTTTATGATAAAATATGATTATGATTTATTGTTGTGCAAAATGATGGGTGATGACGAAGGAAAAGGTCCAGAGAAATGAGACTAGGTGGGCTGTGCAACCTAGATGAGAAAGATTCCATCCAAAAAAACAAAAAAAATGAAAAAGGAATATGATATTATTTGGACAACAAATTTTCTTTGACCCAAAAAAAAAAAGACAGCAAATTCTTACACGGGGTTGGATCCCCCACCCCACTTACACGAATTGACACCTTACCCAAACTCGCAATATATCAAAAATACCCCTAATTCAAAAACTCTGAATAACTTTTTCTGTTCCCACCCCTTTCCCATTTACTTTCAACATTCTTTATCACTCTCGACCATCCTTCCCTCTAAATCTTCCAAGTTTTGCATCTTCATCGTCGTTGTCAATTATCATCTTCACCTTCCTTCCCTCTCAAGCTTCATCTTCATCGCCAATCATCCATCTTCACATTTCCCTCTTTCCTCATTGCACGAAGCTTCCTCTATCATCAATCTTCATATTCATCACTTCCGGTACGCTCTTGTCTCTTCATTTCCCCCTTTTCTTTTTTCCTCGACAAAGCTTTCGCCATTGGAGCGGAGCTTACCACTGTACTATTATGATTAGCGAGGTTGACAGAATTGTGATTCTGGGTAGGAACAGAGAGGGGTGCAGAATTGTAAAATCGTACAAACATAACACAGAAGGTAATATTCTACAAATATATAATTATACAACTATATATAATATATATAGGTTTATTTTTTTATAATTTTTGCCTAAATAATTTTATCAATTTTTTGTTGATTTATGTATTTTATAAATCATTTTATAAATATATGATGAATATACTTATAATATTTTATAATAGATATTCAGATAATATTTATCATTTTATCCAAATGGTAAGTTAAAGTAATTTATTGAGATTATTGGATATCTTTTCTCCCCTTTAAATTATTGGATATATTGGGCCCCTTGAATTAAGACCGTGTAGATTGTAGTGACTATATTTTAAAAAAAGACCGATTGGGCTTAAGCCCATTAGTTTGAGAAACCCTAATTTACTTCACTCCAACACTATATATACATGAGTCACAAAGCACACCAACGACATCTGAAACCAACATAGCCGTATCTCCTCCTCCCTCCCTTCTCAAGACACTTCTAGTCTTATGTCACCACTCACCAGATCTGATTCATACTTATCTTCTTCTCATATAACCAAATCGAGTGCTTCTTTGTCTGTTGTCCCCATTTTCAAGTCGGGAAAACCAGGAAAATTCAACCCAAAGCCACAAGTGGAATCGGGCACGGGACACGATTCTACGATTCCACGTTTAAAATTTTCGCTCCCACGCGATTCAACAGGGTGGTGATTATAGCAGCGATTCAACTCAGAGATAGGGGTAACCATGCAGAATCGTGCGATTCCACGAGTTGAATCGCGATTCTGTTGACCATGATGATTAGGGATTTAAAGAGTTGTCATACCGCCATTGTTAAAACCCTCACCACTGGTATCTCTCTCAATCCTTTCCTTTTTCATTATTTTTAAAATTCAATATTTATTTGTGTATTTATTTGTTTTAATTTTTTTCAAATGTTCAGAAATTTTACTTCCATTCCAATCCTGATTAGGGTCTTGCTTTTATTGATTAGTTAAAATTCATATGGAGTTCCCTAAATATGGGTCTCGCTTTCAATTTAGTTGCACTCACTAGACTTTCAACCAATAAATGAGAAAGTTTTCATAAAAGAGAATTAAAATGAGTGTTGATAACACATTTTTTTTGTCTAACACTATTAATGTCATTGAAAACTAAAAGAGCAGAGAAATCAAGTCCCACGAAAATAATGAATAAGGAAAGAGATATTATTATTATTATTATTATTATTATTATTATTATTATTATTATTATTATTATTATTATTATTATTATTATTATTATTATTATTATTATATAATATAATATTACATTATTATAATGTAGTGTGACTCAGCAGCAGAAGGGAACACTCTCTCATATATATTTGCTTTCCCGGCATCCCTCTTGTTCTGTCTTCTTTCATGTCTTAGAAGAAAATAAAAAGTGATCATGAGCGCTCCACCACCTCAGAAAAATCGTCGCACTGTCGAGGAGGTTTCCCGAGACTTCAAGGCCCTTCAAGTCCCATGGGCCTCGAAGTCCCAAGGTCCTTTAAATCCCAAGGGCCTTGAAGTCCCAAGTCCCAAGGGCATTAAGGGCCTTGAAGTCTTGGAAAACCTCCTCCACAGTGCGACGATTGTTCTGAGATGGTGGAGCGCTCATGATCACTTTTTATTTTCTTCTAAGACATGAAACGAGACCGAGCAAGATGGATGCTGGGAAATCAAATATATACGAGAGAATGTTCTCTTCTGCTGTTGAGTCACACTACATTATAATAATGTAATATTATATAATAATAATAATAATAATAATAATAATAATAATAATAATAATAATTATAATAATAAAAATATCTCTTTCTTTATTCATTATTTTCGTGGGACTTGATTTCTCTGCTCTTCTAGTTTTCAATGACATTAATAGTGTTAGACAAAAAAAAAGTGTTATCAACACTCATTTTAATTCTCTTTTATGAAAACTTTATCATTTATTGGTTGAAAGTACACTTTTTTGTCTAACATTATAAATATCATTGAAAACGAGAAGAGCAGAGAAATCAAATACCACGAAAATAATAAATAAAGAAAGTGATATTGTTATTATTATTATATTATAACATAATATTATATTGTATTATATTATATAATATTATATATAATATAATATATTATATTATATTATATTATATTATATTATATTATATTATATTATATTATATTATATTATATTATATTATATTATATTATATTATATTATATTATATTATATTATATTATATTATATTATATTATATTATATTATATTATATTATATTATATTATATTATATTATATTATATTATATTATATTATATTATATTATATTATATTATATTATTTTATATTATATTATAATGTAGTGTGACTCAACCGCAGAAGGGAGCACTCTCTCATATATATTTGCTTTCCCGGCATTCCTCTTGTTTTGTCTTCTTTCATGTCTTAGAAGAAAATAAAAAGTGATCATGAGCGCTCCACCACCTCAGAACAATCGTCGCACCGTCGAGGAGGTTTCCCGAGACTTCAAGGCCCTTCAAGTCCCATGGGCCTCGAAGTCCCAAGGTCCTTTAAATCCCAAGGGCCTTGAAGTCCCAAGTCCCAAGGGCCTTAAGGGCCTTGAAGTCTTGGAAAACCTCCTCCACAGTGCGACGATTGTTCTGAGGTGGTGGAGCGCTCATGATCACTTTTGCTTTTCTTCTAAGACATGTACCGAGACCGAGCAAGATGGATGCCGGGAAAGCAAATATATACGAAAGAGTGTTCTCTTCTGCTGCCGAGTCACACTACATTATAATAATGTAATATATAATAATAATAATAATAATAATAATAATAATAATAATATCTCTTTCTTTATTCATTATGTTCGTGGGACTTGATTTCTCTGCTCTTCTAGTTTTCAATGACATTAATAGTGTTAGACAAAAAAAAATGTTATCAACACTCATTTTAATTCTCTTTTATGAAAACTTTCTCATTTATTGGTTGAAAGTACACTTTTTTGTCTAGCACTATAAATATCATTGAAAACGAGAAGAGCAGAGAAATCAAATCCCACGAAAATAATAAATAAAGAAAGAGATATTGTTATTATTATTATTATAATATTATATTATATTACATTATTATAACGTAGTGTGACTCAACAGCAGAAGGGAGCACTCTCTCATATATATTTGCTTTCTCGGCATCCCTCTTGTTTTGTCTTCTTTCATGTCTTAGAAGAAAATAAAAAGTGATCATGAGCGCTCCATCACCTCAGAACAATCGTCGCACTGTCGAGGAGGTTTCCCGAGACTTCAAGGCCCTTCAAGTCCCATGGGCCTCAAAGTCCCAAGGTCCTTTAAATCCCAAGGGCCTTGAAGTCCCAAGTCCCAAGGGCCTTAAGGGCCTTGAAGTCTTGGAAAACCTCCTCCACAATGCGACGATTGTTCTGAGGTGGTGGAGCGCTCATGATCACTTTTTATTTTCTTCTAAGACATGAAACGAGACCGAGCAAGATGGATGTCGGGAAAGCAAATATATACCAGAGAGTGTTCTCTTCTGCTACTGAATCACACTACATTATAATAATATAATATAATATAATAATAATAATAATAATAATAATAATAATAATATCTCTTTCTTTATTCATTATTTTCGTGGGACTTGATTTCTCTGCTCTTCTAGTTTTCAATGACATTAATAGTGTTAGACAAAAAAAAAGTGTTATCAACACTCATTTTAATTCTCTTTTATGAAAACTTTCTCATTTATTGGTTGAAAGTACATTTTTTTGTCTAACACTATAAATATCATTGAAAACGAGAAGAGCAGAGAAATCAAATCCCACGAAAATAATAAATAAAAAAAGAGATATTGTTATTATTATTATAATATAATATTATATTATATTAAATTATATTATATTATATTCTTTTCTATTCTATTATATTATATTATTATAATGTAGTGTGGCTCAACAGCAGAAGGGAGCACTCTCTCATATATATTTGCTTTCCCGGCATCCCTCTTGTTTTGCCTTCTTTTATGTCTTAGAAGAAAATAAAAAGTGATCATGAGCACTCCACCACCTGAGAACAATCGTCGCACTGTCGATGAGGTTTCCCGAGACTTCAAGGCCCTTCAAGTCCCATGGGCCTCGAAGTCCCAAGGTCCTTTTAATCCCAAGGGCCTTGAAGTCCCAAGTCCCAAGGGCATTAAGGGCCTTGAAGTCTTGGAAAACCTCCTCTACAGTGCGACGATTGTTCTAAGGTGGTGGAGCGCTCATGATCACTTTTTCTTTTCTTCTAAGACATGAAACGAGACCGAGCAAGATGGATGCCGCGAAAGCAAATATATACGAGAGAGTGTTCTCTTCTGCTGCTGAGTCACACTACATTATAATAATGTAATATTATATTATTATAATAATAATAATAATAATAATAATAATAATATCTCTTTCTTTATTCATTATTTTCGTGGGACTTGATTTCTCTGCTCTTCTAGTTTTCAATGACATTAATAGTGTTAGAAAAAAAAAATGTGTTATCAACACTCATTTTAATTCTCTTTTATGAAAACTTTCTCATTTATTTGTTGAAAGTACACATTTTTGTCTAACACTATAAATATCATTAAAAACGAGAAGAACAGAGAAATCAAATCCCACGAAAATAATAAATAAATAAAGAGATATTGTTATTATTATATTATATTATATTATATTATATTATATTATTATAATGTAGTGTGACTCAGCAGCAGAAGGGAACACTCTCTCATATATATTTGGTTTCCCGGCATCCCACTTGTTTTGTCTTCTTTCATGTCTTAGAAGAAAACAAAAAGTGATCATGAGTGCTCCACCACCTCAGAACAATCGTCGCACTATTGACGAGGTTTCCCGAGACTTCAAGGCCCTTCAAGTCCCATGGGCCTCGAAGTTCCAAGGTCCTTTCATTCCCAAGGGCCTTGAAGTCTTGGAAAACCTCCTCCACAGTGCGACGATTGTTTTGAGGTGGTGGAGCGCTCATGATCACTTTTTGTTTTCTTCTAAGACATGAAATGAGATCGAGCAAGATGGATGCCGGGAAAGCAAATATATACGAGAGAGTGTTCTCTTCTGCTGCTGTGTCACACTACATTATAATAATATAATGTTATATTATAATAATAATGATAATAAAAATATCTCTTTCTTTATTCATTATTTTCGTGGGACTTGATTTCTCTGCTCTTCTCGTTTTCAATGACATTAATAGTGATAGACAAAAAAAAAGTGTTATCAACACTCATTTTAATTCTTTTTTATCAACACTTTCTCATTTATTGGTTGAAAGTCAAGTGAGTCCAACTAAATTGAAAGCGAGACCCATATTTAGGGAACTCCATATGAATTTTAACAAATCAATAAAAGAGGTTTTGGAAAAGAGGGTCAAAGTTAGTGTTTCTTTAAAATAATAATATTAAAAAACATATAGTTAAGGGTTCGTGAATTTTGATTGATGCTGGGTTTTCAATCTTTAGGTAAGCTTGGTAACATAATCAAATAAGATTGAACAGATTGGAACACAACTTAATAGAATAGAACATGACATTATTATTCTGTGCACCGTTTTTTCTAATTTCCTGTCATTAGAACATAACAATAAATTTAATTATGTACATATATATCCCTATCCTGTTTTACATTTGATTGAGCATAAAAAATTGAAACCAATAAAACACACACACACATAATATTTTCATCCTAATCTAATATGAAATTGCATTATTCAAGTTGGGTACATACGAATGTAGGAGGAGCTGACAAAGGGGCTACAAGAAGAGCTTGGAGGACTTGCCCAGAGTACAGATGTAAGGCATTTATAACAATGGCCTTAATATCCTCTTTGCCCGCTAGGGTTTATAGATGAGCTCGATCAACTTGTTAGGTTATTTCTATCCGATTTAGGCCAAAAGGATTAGGCCTCCCATTCGAGCCCATTAACCTATCAAATAACAATAAGACTATTAAACTTAATAATAATGACATTTGGTTCTTTTCGCATCCTGACAAAAAAATGTGAAAGATTGTGGGTGTGCCAAACCTATTAAATATTTCTTTTCTTCTCAACATCATCTCCAATAAAATAGTGAAAACATGCTTCATGGAAGCTAAAACCTCTAAACTTGATGTTGCACTCTGAACTCCGTAGGAGATTGCCGGTTAGAGCCTAAGGTGAGCGGTGGTGACAAGAGGGGAATAAAGAGATTGATGAGGAGAGAAGGTGGGTGGTGGTGACCACGATTAGTGGCAAGGAGAGGTTGAGATGAAGAAATGGACAAAAAATGCAAGAGGTAAAATAAACCTTGCGTAGAGGATCGAAGAGTCTCACAAACGAGAGAACTCTTAGAGAAATGGTAGGGAGGCCCCTTGGGGGAGGAAACCTCTTTTAGGGCTACTTACTAGTAATGTAGAATCTGTGATGAATGAAAACTAGCTAGAGAAGTTGAGCAATTCTCTCATTTTGCTTTGTTCTTAGATTTCTTTTTATTAGTTCTTAGTTGATCCCTTGATAGGAATCTATTCCTATGAGAGTATTACCTAACACTAAAAGCTCACATAGAAGTACCTCAAGCACATACCTAAAACGCCTCAAATCGAAAGCTCACATAGAAGTACCTCAAGCACATACAAGTGTTGCAAATTAAATGTCTCAACTACAAATGCAAAATACACCCATAACACCCCAAATCCAAGTACAACAAATGTCCAAAATAGATCATGCGGTAGAGGCCTAGAGGGTCTTTTTTTTACATGCATGGTGTAGTTTGACCAAATATTTACTATACTAGTGCAACTTTTTTTTTTAAATTACCATAGTATAAATCACCACTTACAGTGGTGATACCTATTTTTTATTATTATTTTCTATGAAATCGTCACTGACAGTGGCAACACCTTTTTTTTTACTTTCTTCTTTAGTGACAGAAAAAAATCCGTCACAAACCCCATTATATAATATACAAGGAATTAGTGACGGAATGTGTAAAGAGAAATTTTCCGTAACAAACAACATTTCGTCGCTAATAATTTTGTGACGGAAAATTCTCTCTCAAAATTCAGTCGATAGTCATTTTCTAAATTTCACTAGCATTTTGTGACGGATTAAATTTCGTCGCAAATATATTGGGTTGCTAAATCCCTTGCAACGGAAATTTCTCTTTACAGACTTTGTCACCAATGCTCTTTATATGACATACTAGGATTTTGTGACGGATTTGTTTCCGTCACTAACAAAGAAAGTCAATAAAAAGAAGAGACTTAAAAAAAATGATATTTTAGTTATTAAAATTAAAATTGCACTTTAATGATAAATGTTCTTTAAAAATGCACGTAAAAACCCGTAAGGACTTGAATCTTAATCATTAAAAATATGAGTGTGTTTGTTATTTATAGACCCACACTCCCAAAATAAGAAAGAAAGAAGCTATAAATTTAAGTGGGGTGCTCTTATCACTCATTTTAATACTCTTTTATTACTTAAATTTCATGTGAATCTTATAAAATTGTGACCGAAACTCATATAATTTAGTGAATATCGCATTAAACTCAACCAATAAGATAATATTGAAAAGATTGTTAAAGTGAGTGTTGATAACATTTTTCTCATACTTCTAATTAATGTTTGAGTTTTTCTTTCTTTCCACTAGTATTTATCCTCTGGTGTTTTCATAGAATGCTCTTCTCAGTCACCCAACTCTCAATTCGTGCTGGGAGCTGACATCTCCAATAGAACTCAAACACAGGCATATCAATGTCAGTTGCCATGATAATGGCGAATAGTGTGTGAATGGGAGTATTTAAGATGGTCATTGCACCATTAGTAATGAGCTTACGAGCTTAATTATCCTCCCATTGACACATTCAAGTTGATTTATTCGCGCAGGATAGCATATATCTGTGTGAAGGAGTTGCAACAGCTATATAATCTGAGTAATGAGCATATCATTCTTTTTTATCCAATGTCAACAGCTAAATATACACCCATCACTTATATATACCTATCAAGAAAGCAATTGCTGCTCATGATCCACAGGTATCTCTAACTAATAGAAATTAAACTTACTTCCCTCATCCAAGAGAATAACCGTTGCGTGATGATCAGCCGTGAGCACGAAGATCTAGGGATGCATTGCATACAGCACACAAAGGTAGAGGTGCAAGTAGCAAAACACACATCAATAAGCAACATCACCTCCACACAATTTGTAACCATTATAGTATGACAGCTTCTTTCTCATCATAATCAAATATGAAACTGTGAAGTTACCCACAGAAACTTCCCAGCAGAATTGGCTCTGACTTTAGAATCAGTAATAGAAACCATCACATGTATTGTTCATGTATTCTGGCGCGATTCTCTTCCCACCATAGTCTAGCATGCATCTCTCCGAATTTTTCTCGACTGCACCACATAAGAGGAAACACCAACAAATAAATTTCATAGTTCATACATTTCAACATCAGAATAAAACCACAAAAGTAAACTCAAATGCGCAGAGAGAATTGTCTAGCCGTAAAATTGGGCGAAACTGTAGCGTACCTGAATCTAACTCGTTTGAGCTCCCTTTTGCCACTTGGCAGAACTCTGATGGTAATGTAAACCCCAGGTTCATCCTGCTCAACCCATTCGCTATCCAGGTCACTGGCATTGCTAAGTGATACATCCTCGGATCGATCGGCTTCTCTAGATGAGCTGCTTCTTATAGAAGCATCCATTGATGATATATCAGTCTTGGCAGTACTCATGGTGGAAACCTTTGGGGTTGAGCTCATAGCATTTGGATCATGGTAATGCCGACTCTGCATTGATTGAAGATCAAGAGAATCAGAGGATGAGTATCCCGTTCCCATCCCTGCTGGGCGGTATAAATTACGAGGTAACATTTCCCTGGTCAGTGGAGGTGTCACAGGGCTGTCTTCTATTGATTCACGCTTTGAAGAACTCTGCATTCAACCCATAAAAATTGCACAAATCAAAAACAATAAAAAGAAGGTAAAAACTTTCACCTCAATACAGTACAAAATATGAGCACATGGATGATAAAACCATAACTAACTGTAACATGGGAACATTTGGCTCAAGAAACACACAACAGCAGATTACAAAATTTGTGCACCACAATGGAAACTATCTAAATTCAGAATTTTATTACCTCGGCTTCAGACCTTGGTGGAGTTGGAAGGGGGAAAGCTTGGTGATTAATCCTTTGAACATTGTAAAGTTCCATGACCTTGTCATAGTTCTCTACCCACCATCTTTGAGCTTGCCATTTGTTAAACATATCGCGACTGTACATAAAAAATAAACAAAATTTTATTCTCTAGTCATCATATGGTATGTTAGTTTTTGTAGATGAATTTTCAATTTTCAGTGTATGGCATTGTTGTCAATTATGCTAGATCACTCTAGCAGATGCTTTTTGACAAATAATTCTCACATGAATAATTAAAAAGCAAACCCGTCTTCCAAGGCCAACATAGACCTTACAGTGGAGTTGTCTAAGCAATAAAAAACCGGTGGGTCCAAACTTCAGCATCAACTACATCACAAAACGCACCAAACAATGGAATGATTTAACGTTTCAATGTAGATTCTAATATTAGCTCAAGACCACTCTATCTCTCAAATTTCTGAGGTGAAGTCCAGGAAAATGAAAAAAGAAGAGACAGAGAGAATCATTTATGCATTGATCCAGTTAAGGGTGATGGAAGGTAAAATGTTATGATTCAAACTCTGGAGAAAGAACATTTGTAATTTATTAACAATAAGCAACTAACAACTAACATTTGCTTATAAAAAAAATTGACTCACCCACAAGCAAACATATAGGTAGGGATTGCACCACAAGTCATGAAGTAGGACCAAAATTCACTAACGCCAATAGTGCTTTTATCCTACAATAAGATAAAAGGAAGACAAAAACACTGCAACCTACATTATGTATGTAGCACTTTGCAAGGTCCCCACTCTACCTAACAGAGGTTCATATTTTGTCTTGTATATCTAGTTCTGGAGTGGAAGATTATTTGAGAGCACTCCCCAGCAAATTGCAGATTAAATGACAAAAACTGTCCTCATAGGAAAACAAAGTCACGAGGAATAGAAATTTAAAAAGAGAACCCAAGAGCTTCCTTCGACCAAACGACAAAACCTGGCTCAAAGTTGCCAACATACTCTGACCCACACCAGCTTTCAAGCCACAATTAGTTTTCCTTTTGGACCCACTTTTGGCTCGGGAGTCGGGATACAGGGGGCGTGGGACCACTTCTGTGAATACAGAGGATGGTTAGTGCCAATCACTTATGATAATCAGGAAATTGGACTTAGATGCTTTAACCATAAGGGCATAGTGAAATGGGGGTGAGCATAATTGATAATAGTGATGAAATATAAGCAAGGCTGAATCCTATTATTCCTTCTCCAATCCAAGTTTCATTCCGAGCAAAACAAAAGACAGGACCTGAAGTTCTAAAATTTGGATTGTTTACTAGAAACTAATATTCTCCATTGTTTGTTGGAAGATCATCATCACTCATCACCAGATTCAAAGCATGCATCAGAGGCAAACAAACTTACATGGCACTGATGAGACTTGTAATTTGTAAATGCTTTATCCCACAAATAGTCTCCTTAATGAGTGTGTAAAGTTTGCTAAAAAGGCTTTAATATTATCTTTAACATGACACAACCAAAACAACTTTGAAATCACATTTTCCTTCCATTTCCACTCACTTTCTCTTCCTATTTTTCTATTCTTTTCCTATTGTATGACTCTTCGTATCTCTCAATTCTATATTCCAATGCCAAAAAATAGAGGTGGAATAAGTGTGAACAAAACATTTTCCAAACAAGAACAAGTCAACAAATAAAGTAATTTCTTGTTACTTACTTAATGTAAGGAACAACTTATGTCTCATACACAACAACCAACCAAAGAAAATTAGAAATATCAAATATCTATCAATTTAGCCAAACCTCATCAATACTGATGAAGAATTAACAAGCCCAATCGGGGTTGTACCTACTCAATCCTTGTTCCATATTAGAAAAACAATGTGTTACGTACTGACCACCAAACAATGTACACATGAAACAAAAATGTGTAGTAACTTAGCTATTTACATTGTGCTCTTCAACTAGTGTTCGCTCAATGTGTATAAAAATTAATACCCAAAGAAACTAAAGCTATTTAGTTTGAAAAATAGTTCACATAGATAATATTTCTATATATGTCCTACTACATTATTTAGTTCACGTTCCTAATTTGATAAGATTGACTCCATGTCTCCACATAAGCCCATATAAAACAAAGACTACATAAAAAAAAAGTGTATTAGAAAATAGGAATGTGCTGCCTATATTTCTCAAGTATATATTATGGAAAATAATCAATAAACACTTTAATTACACTTGCACCAATGAAGTATAAGAGTAGAAGAACGGGAAATGCGAGATTTGATAAATAATGTGATAAGAAAAATAAAAGTGAGGAAGGAAGAGTAAGTAAATAAAAATGAAATGAAAGATTGCATGAGTGTGAATAACCGAATTTATCAAAAGTACTCCTATATTATATACAACTAACTAAATAGCAGTATATTAAAAGTAATTGAAAAGAAAATAAAGTAGCTAGACTTGTGAATCGTTTCAGAGCTACAACCAAGAATAATGTTGTGTTGAGACCTGAGAAAAGAGTGATATGATAATAATGTGATAGGAAATGCAGAGACATAGAAAGAAAAATTAGTGAAAATGAGAAGAGAGGTGTGAATGTAACAACGAAAAAGAAAGCTACACCATTTTCACTTTAGTAGGCCACTACCCGGAAATACCTCTAAACGGCACCGAAAGCAACAATACGACACATAGAGAGAGAGAGGTACCTGAAGCGTATCCGCTTGAGATCGTTTCCGCCGCGCGGAAGCGATACGAGGGTGATCAAAACGCCGGGCTCCACCTGCGCCACCCACTCTTTAGGCTCCTCGTCCTCCATGAGCACCACCATCCTCCTTACGCCGGCGGCGGAGGAGGAGGAAGAGCTCGGCGTGAGGTCCCCGCTCGAGATCCCCTTGAGCCTGGCCTCCATCTCCTTTCCCCACCGGACCCGCTCCGAGTCGGATGCTCCGAGGCCGCAGTGCTTGTACGCCCCCGACGCCTTGTCCTTTATCTGACCAGTGAGTGACTTGATGTCATGGCTCTTTCCGTTATTGTTGTTGTTGTTGTTCACTGAGTCAGAATCGTCGTCGGCGAGTTTCTTCGGGCGTGTTATGCATGTAAGCATCTTTGTTGTGTATCGTAAGAGTAGAAGAAGGTGAGGTTAGGTGTTTGCAAATCGATGAGAAGAGATGATTGAATGAGGCGCCATGCGCACTCAGCAGCAAGTTCGATGAGAGATTCGATTCTGTGGAAGGAACGAAGGAAGGAGAGGAATCGGAAAAGAAAAAGAAGAGAATTAGAAAACAAAAATAATCTTAAACATACAAATAGTGCTGGCACACTCGTAAATACTTCATTACCCTATTTTTATTAAGGGGAATGACCCATGATTAATTGGGGTCATTTAAACCCATGTTCACATGGACTAATAAGATTGTTCCATAATTAAAATTAAAAAATAATATAGAATAAATAAAATAAATAACACAATCTTATTGGTTCATATGGACATGGGGTTGAATGACCCCAATTGATCACGGGGTCATTTAGCCGACCCTTTTATTACATCAATTATTCTCTTCCTTTCTTTTTCTAATATCTAAAAATGTCTAGTTTGATTTCTGAAAGAAGAGAAAGGAGAGGGACCATGTGTGTGTTCCGCCTCGGGATCCGACTCATGGCAGTTTTGGGCTCGGCCCATGTGTCTGTAATCAGGTAAATTAGTCCAATGGAAAAAAATACACTTGAAGCCGAAGTAGTCCTTGGAAAAAGCAATAGTAGTCAAATAAAGTACAAGTTAGTGAAAAAAAAGGGACAAGTTAGTTCTTGTTAGGAAAATACTTGGACTTGCATAGCATGGTGCTATGCTAAGGCTACACACAGAGAGAATCGTTTCTTCTTCCCTTTTGGGAAGCTTATCCTCCTCTAGGGAGGTTTTCTCTCACACTTAGTAGGTTTTTCTCTTTATAATAAGTGAGCACCACATTAGGTGGATCGAGTACCTAAATAATTGAATTTTTTCTCTTTTGTTTTGTTTCAATTCTCACTCTTACCCTTCACCATCATCTTCTTCCGCCCCTACGGCCCCTGCCTCCACCTTGGCCACCTCTGCCACCTCCTTCTGCCACTTGAAGCTTTATTGTAGATCCAGTGTTGAAATGACACGATCACCACCTCACTATTGCAGATGTCGTGAGCACCACCGCTATTCAGGCTACCGTCGCTACCCAAATCTGAGGCCACTGTCCCCTTTGTTTCTTTATGGCAGAGATATGAGTGAGAGTTTTGACTTGTTATGGCCAGCCACCGCGAGTGTCTTTCGCTCATGGTCACATCTATCTCCGCCGACACTATTGTCTTCTCATCATCTCAGTTGCATCTATCGCCTCTCAGCCTTGTTCCCGAATCTACAAAAGCTTCCCTACTCTCTCCTTACTTTCAGAGATGTTGGTTTATCCCCGTTGATGTCGCTGAAGCCACGTTTGAGCTTCTTTAATAGTAGTTTAGTTGCAACGCTGGCAGAGTCAAAGAGTTGTTAGAGTGGGAGTGTTGTTTAAAATTGAAGATGAAAGCTTCTCTAATCAGAAGTTAATTAGTCTTTCTCTATTATTTTGGTGTTTTTAAGGGTTTTCGTACGACCCCTTAGAGTTTACATCATGGTTTCAGCTGGATGTTTCAATTCCAATACATCATAAATGGGTCATCATATTTTCAAATTATAAAAGGAAAATCAGAATTCTAACGCCACAACAGAAAAAACTTAAAACATAATGAAACTTCAAAAAATCATGAAAACATAGAGTATCCCCAAACATGACGATAGCGCAATTTTCAGTCCTTCTCTATCTTGATACCCTTTGGGTTTTGGACTGCTTCGTATTTTCAGTCCTTTATATATTTTTTCTATTGTTTTAAATATCATAATTTGAGAACCATGATAATAATTTTGGAGGCATGGTGTCTCTTAATTCTACACCCTAGTGATCGAGCTGGGCTTTGCTCCTTGTAGTCAAGATCCTAATGGTTTCTGAATGGCTTCCTTTCTTCTCCATGGACCTCTATGAAGGATTTCACATTCTGTTTGCGCCAATTTTTCATTTATCTCTTCACCAACATATGTGAATGATGTCACCATCCCCACTAAGTGCTGCTCAAAAGTCAAAACCAATCACAAAAACTCAGTTCAGAAGTACCATAACATTTGATATACTTATAACTCAAAAATCTCATATTAGATTAAAGCTTAAACACATAGCATATTAAAAGTCCATCACTATCAGCACTATGAAACAATATTGATACCAATTCATGTCCAACTAATCAATATTAAGATATGTTTGAAATTGTTTTTAGATTCTTATTAAACATGCGTTTATTAGTGATATATGACCAACTTTTCCAAGTATGCAAAGGACAACGTCAAAACTTTCTTTTATTTAATTTTAAATACACCTCTCTTTCTTTAGACACGTGGTGTATATTTATGTATTCTTGGCTATAAAAAATTTTAACATTGCTTTTTTCAGTAAAAATATATTCTTGGTTATAAATAATTTTATTGGCTTAAGATATTTTGCTAGTGTGTTGTGTTGGTCATCTATATTGTTTAATTTCACAAGACCGACATTCTCGTACCTTTCTTTAGAAAATCCAGTTAACTATTAGGGGAAAATTTCCATGCCATCTCATTTGAGATGGTTGTGAACTTGTGATTAATTAGATTCCTATAATATTTTCTTTCTCCACCTCAAACCTTAATCATGTTCATGAAGTACTTGTATACCAGACCATCAGTCATCAGGCAAATCTAATGTAATTTGCTTTTAATACTCTTTTATTGTTTGCTTAAAATACAAATGCAGTCCACTAAAAATATGAGGCCCGCATAAATTTTATAAATTAAGGAGAGATTGTCGCTAGCACTTTTCACTTTATTATTCTCAATACTATTAAGAAGTTGAGGTAAGATTATGAGAACTTTGTACTCTTGAAAGAAAATAAACGGAAAGAAGTAGTGAGTTATGAAACTATGGATATTGCATATGTAGAAAGAAAAAGAAAAGAAAAAAAGTGGATCACAAGAATGTAAAATTTGAACTTGACAGTAAGAAAAATATAGCAACTTTGATATATTTACACATCACTTTATCTTCAATTTTATTTCCACTCACTTTTTTCATATCTCTTTATACTTTTCTCATCATATTATTTATCATATCTCTCACTTTTGTCTAATTTATTAACATGTCTCTCATGTGGGTATGGGTGGAATGAGTGTGAACTGATATTTTTTTTAAATATAAAACTATAGACCATTTACTATGGGGGCAATTTTTCATTCAATATTCTTAAAATTTAGCTTATAGTTTAGTATATTAGTGTGAAAATTAAAAACTTTGTGGGGCAGTTGCCCCACCCAATGCAAATAGACCCGTCCCTGCATGCAAATGTATAAGATAAAAGACATGTGATAAAACAATGGATTTGGAGTTCAAAGCAAGAATCAAACCTACAGGAGAGTCATATAACCTGCTATATGCTCTGCGGCCTCAACAAAAATTGTGACTAGTTCTTCGATCCAACCCTGCTTCTCCTGCGTCGTGGTCCATGCCTTTGAAAGGGACGATGAAGGTAAATTTTGATGCATCAGTTTGACATTTCGAGTTTGCAGGATTCTATTTTGTGGACCTAAAACCAGGGTGGTGAGCTTCTTACCACGGCTTTTCAGCTATAATTCAGGTTCTTTCTACCTTGGTGGCTGAGGCATTGGCGTTTTGGTGGGTTCTTTCTATGGTGATTGACCATTGCTTACGTTCTGTTTGTTTTGAGCGTGGTTGTTTGAAGCTATTTGAGATTGAAGTTGTTTGAGACTTGGAGGAAATATTTTGCTAACAGCTACTTGGCTCGATTGTGAGTCATGTTCTTGCTTGTAATTTTAATTTGTTTAATTTATTTTTTATTCGTCACAGTGGCAACTATGCCGCATATTTTTTATATAGGTTGAGTACGTTCTTGAGAGTATGAATTCTATTATTGAAAGTGATATTTTGGTTTTTTTTAATGAGGGACAGGTGTCTTCCTTCGAAAATAATTATGTTAAAATCGTAAACATTCTAAACATTTTTTTATTTAATTTTAAATACATCTCTCATTCTTTCGACACGTGGTGTATACTTATGTATTCTTGGCTATAAAAAATTGGCTAAATAGCCATATTGGTCCCTCACGTTTCACAATTTTGCATTTTTGGTCCCTCTCGAAATTTATTAGCATACAAGGTCCCTCACGTTTACTAACTTTTGCAATTTTAGTTTTCCGTCAACCTCCATCCAAAATTTAACGGTTTCTGGGTTTAAAAAAAAAAAAAAACCTAGAATCATCATCATCTTCAACCATCATCATCATCTTTAACATTAAACTTAAAAAACCCATAAAAAATAAGAGAATAAAAAACTTTGTGATAGTTCAAAACAAAAGAAAAGTCCTAACAGATCTACCCAGCAAACAATCAAAGCAAAACCTGTTAATTCCAGAATCAACCAACCAACAAAATCAATTCCAGAACCAACAACAAAACCTGATCATCATAACAAAATCAATTTAACATAGAGAATAACAAACCAACCAACAACAACAAAGAAGTAATTGAATCCAAAATTCCAAAACCACAAGCGTAGAGAGAGAGGGGAAGCCTAAATTCCAGAATCAATTCCTCGAACCCTAAATTGTTAATTTTGGAGGAAGCCATGGTTTTGGGGAAGAAGAGTTGGGGAATGAGAAATTAGGTTTTGGGGGAAGGAGATTAGGGTTTGTTGCAATGGAGAAGAGAGGATTGAATGGTTTAGGGATTGAATTTGAAAGTTTGGAGATAGATCGAGAGTGACAGAAGAGGGAGAAATTGAGAGCACGAGAAGAGATAACAGGAAGAGATCGAGACTGAAGAGGAGGGGCTCGTCGCCGCCCTCGACGTTCGTCGTCGCTGCCCTCGACGTTCGTCGCCGCCCTCCACGCTCGTCAGATCTGGGTTTGTGGGAGCTTGTTGGAGGTTCGTGGTGGGTTTTCTCTCTCATGGTGGAAGGTGAAGGTTCTGGAAGTGGTGGGTTGCGGTGGGGTGGGCTAGGGTAGCTGGTGGGTTTTCTCTCTCATGGTGGAAGGTGAAGGTTATGGGAATGGTGAGTTGCAGTGGGCTGAGGGAGAGGAAGAAGAGAGTGTGAGAGAGAGAAGAGAGAAGAAATCAGAAAATGAATTTGTATAATTAATTTTTTGATGTTTTTAATTTTTTAATTAATTTTTTACGGAATATTCCGTTGAATCTTTAACGGAAAAACTAGAAATACAACTTCTTCAACAATTAAGGGACTCTGAGTGCTAATAAATTACAAAAGGGACAAAAAATGTCAGATCGTAAAATGTGAGGAACCAAAATGGCTATTAAACCTGCCAACATTGCCTTTTCAATAACAAATAATTTCATTCACTTAAGATATTTAGCTGGCGTGTTGGTTCCAAAGACCGACATTCTCGTACTTTTCTTTAGAAGTATTATTATATATATATATAACAAAGTGGATCCTTATCCAGAGCATAATCCAGTTAACTATTAGGGGCTTTCCATGCCATTCCATTTGAGAATGGTTGTGATCAGATTCCTAAAATATTGTCTTTCTCCACCTCAAACCTTAATCATGTTCATGAAGTACTTAACTACTCTACTTTGCATTCATCTGAAAAGGGTGTTTGATTTCCTTCTATATTATCCCTTCTACAAGCTCCGTGATCCTCATCTCTCAATAATTGGAGACGAACAAGAACAACAGGGTGTATATGATTATGATTATGATTATGATTATAATTATAAACCCAACCTAATTGGTTCAGAGGAAGAGATGGATTATTGTGCTGTGTGCCTCTGCAAAATTGAAGAAGGAGGAGAAGAGATTAGAGTAGTGCTGGGATGTGACCATGTCTTTCACAGAGATTGCTTAGATAGGTGGATTGGTTTCAAGAATCGCAGTTGCCCTCTTTGCAGAGGATCAGTGGGTCCAAGAAGGGCCATGACTGAGCTTGGAGCTCAAGTTCTCTTGTTTCAATTTTGTGCCACCCGCACTCATGATCACCACCGTGATACATGGTGGTTACGCTAATTAGTATTTTGTCTTCTAGTGTGTGTTTGTATTTTACTATTTGAGATAAATTGGTTGAATTTGACCAAATTAGTTTATGTGGATTTATTTCTGTTGGTGCAAACAGAGAATAAACTAATTTAATGTCTAATTTTATCTTCTTTACAAGTTGTCATGCAAATGAAAGAATAACTATGTAGACTAGTTAGTAACTATATGGAAAAGCATTATTGACAAAATTAATTAATATAATAAATTAATTATGGCTATAACTGGATGAGATTGTGTAAATTACCGTAAATAAATATGAGATAAATAATTATGAGGACCGTAGGTAATGTTTGGTTGGAGGGGAATGGAGGGGAAGGGAATGTTTTTTTTAAGTTGTCTTGTTTGATTTAATTTTTAGGAGGGAATAAGAGGGGACCAAAACTCTTGCTAACTCAATTTCTTGACAAAAATACTCTTTCACATAATTAAAATTCTAAATCTTTTATTTATTCTCTCGGTGCCTATTACTATACCTCATTTCACATGACACTCATCTTCCTTCTTCCTCTTGCTCTATATAAAACTATGTCTCCATGATATGTAATATGTAATGTTTTCGTAGGAAAAAAATCAAAGACCCTGGTGACTTGTAAACAATTATTTACTAAAAACAATTGGCCTATCAATACTTAAAACAACTTGTAATAAAAAAATTAATGCAAAATTTATATTTAAAAAATATTAACGGTAATTCTATATTAATAGTTTAAACTTAAAGACATTCAATAATTGTTATTTTATAGTTGTTGTGTTTTTAAGTGTAATTTTTTCTCACATCACAGATTTTATAATTTATTTATTTTTAAACAATCAGTAAATATATAAAGAGTGAAAAAGTAATTTAATTATAATATTCCTCTTCTCCTAATAAGTAAATGACTATTTTCCCTCTCCTCTCTTCCCTTAAACCAAACAAGACATGTTATTAAAATCTCTCTCCACTCCTTCCCTCCTTTGACAGACCGATAGTATCTTATAAGCAGAGTTGAAAATTATAGAGTGTAATTTAATCTAATTCTAATGTGCATACCTAGAATTTTCATTCCATTTGATATCAAACTGATTTTAACACGTCATTGTTTAAAACTGTAGCTTTTTTTTTTTTTAAGATAATGTGGTGGTCAATTTAATAATATGTGTCTGATAATTAAACCCTTCATTACAATTTTTTATCGATGAATATATATATAGGGGATGTATCATACGAGAAAGATGCTTTTATATGAGAAAATGAGAATAAATCACAATCGTTAGATCTAATCATGAATGGTCAAGATTAAAACAAGACTTTTTAAAAACATCTTTCTCACATGATACATCCCCATATATATATATATATATATATATATATATATATATATATATATATATATATATATATATATATATTATTGTAATAGATGGATCCACTAAAATTGTTTTTTTTAATAGACGGATATTCAATCCATCCAATAACTTTGTTTTTTTTCCTTTTTTTGTTTTTTCTTAAAAAAAAGATACTAAACTAAAATATGCCCAAAACCCGAAAATATGTCGAAAAATCATAAAATCGACTAAAAACCCCAAATTTGGCCGAAAAACCCAAGTATCAACCCATAACCTGAACATCTGCTCGAAACTCAAAAATCGATCGAAAAAACCAAAAGTTGGCTCATAGTTCAAAAATTGGTTGGAAAACCTTAAAATTGGCCTGAAACCCAAAAAAACTGGTCAAAACTCACAAAATCAGCCCGAAACTAAAAAATTCACATGAAACCCAAAAATCAACCTCGAAACCCTAAAATCGGCGCTAAACACCAAAATCAGGCCAAAACCCTAAAATCACATCGAAACCCTAAAATTGGCATGAAAGTAAAATATCATCCCGAAACCCTAAAATTAGCTTGAAAACCCTAATATCGACCTCAAATCCTAAAATCAGCCATAAAATCAACGCTAAACACTAATATCGGCCCAAACTCTAAAATCGACCCTAAACACAAAAATTGACGCTAAACGCAAAAATTGGTTTCAAACCCCAAAATCGACCTTAAACACTAAAATTGACCCAAACCTAAAATCAGGCGCAAACCTTAAAATCGGCTGATTTTAGTGTTTAACGTCGATTTTAGAGTTTGAAGCTGATTTTAATGTTTGGTTATGATTATAGGGTTTCGGATTGATTTTAGTGATTACATCCATTTTAGGATTTTGGGGCCAATTTTAGAGTTTTGGTGCTGATTTTTTGGTTTTGGACCAATTTTAAGATTTCCGGTGGACTTTAGGGGGTTGGGATCGATTTTTGGGTTTCAGGCCATTTTTTTTAGTTTTGGGGCTGATTTTTGGGTTTCATGCCGAATTTAGAATTTCAGACTGATTTTCTAGGTTTTGAGCTGATTTTTAGATTTCAGGTGTTTTTTGGGTTTTTAGGCTGATTTTTAGGTTTTGGACCGATTTTTTAGTTTATGGTCGATTTTTGAGTTTAGGGTTGATTTTAGTGTTTGTGACCGATTTTCGGGTTTTATTTACAATCCATTTTTATGATCCATTAAGATTTTAAGTTGATCCATCAAAATCCATCAAAAATCAATATATAGATTTAGAGGATTTTAATTTAAATTAGTGGATTATGGATATCCAATGGATTAACTCGATGGGTTGTAATCCATCCACTTAAATTATTTCTAAGTGGATGGATATCTATGGAGTTTATCATGGATGGATTGAATGGATATGGACTCACAGATTATTTTGCCAATCCTACTTATCATATCTGAAGTAAAATAAAAATATACTCCCTCCGTCCCTAATTATAAGCTAACATTGACACCTATATGGTGTCACTAAATATAAGCTAACTTAACAAAAGCTAATTTCTCTTTTCATATTTGCCCTTGCATTTATTGGTTTTTCAATACTATAATGATTGAAAAGTTTGATCTTAAATATGAGTAAATAGAGAAGATTGTACAATTTTTTTAAAACCAATACATCAACTAACCTTATAATTTATTTTCTTAATAAGCGTGAATTATATAGTGTTAGCTTATAATTGGTTGGGGTGAAAATGGGTAGAAAAATTAATCGAAAACGCAATTTCCAATAACTTTCCCCTCCTTTGGAATGCAATAAAAGTTGGGAAGAAGGAAGGAAATCATGTGGGATACACACATTATGTTTTCTGCTCTCACCAGCGAAGAAAACTGATAATTGTTGCTCCATTTTATAAAATTTACCAAAATGACCTTTATTTACATTTTTATAAAAATAAAAAATAGTAATTAACATTAACAATAATTATATTTTTTTTTTAACTATATTTCTAAAACTGCTTGATTTGGAAAAAGGTAATTATAATATATAATTTTTAATTAAGAGTACTTGTATTATTTTATAAACATACATTTTCCTTATTTCTCAATTTTTAGACGATTAATTCACGCTTGTAGTAGTTATTTTTGACACGATATAACTTTTTTTTTTTGAATTTAACTGTTTTAACTCAACGATCCATCATTAGAATAGTCTAATTGACTGACGTTTTTTGTTTATTTAATTTGTTAATTGATGTCATTGTTGCCGTAACGTTATGGTGACTGATGATAGACTTGAACAAAATTCGTATGATATTAAATAGTCCTTTTCACTTTTTAAGGATAAGCGTGAATTAATTAATGAAGTAGCTTTTAACTGTACAAAAAGATAAGCATGAATTAATTAACTAATTATTTAAATAGAGGCATCCGATGTAGACTCAGTAGATATCACTTGGTCATTTGCAAAAAGGGTGAGAAACATTAAAAAAGAAGAGTTAAAAGACCAGTTTAGGTCATCATCCTCATATTCCCAAAGCAAGCAAACAAATTAAACAAATCAAAACAATAATCATCTGTCATCAAGAATCTTCTTAATTATGAAAAAGCTCGATCATGTCAATTTTCATTCATCCAACTATTGATTTGATTTTTATTTTTTTAATTATTAAATACAAAGTAAATCGTTAGTGAGATGATGAAACTTCACATGAGAATTTTTTTTTTTAAAT
This sequence comes from Acmispon strigosus, assembly GCA_030819835.1. Classification (NCBI taxonomy): domain Eukaryota; kingdom Viridiplantae; phylum Streptophyta; class Magnoliopsida; order Fabales; family Fabaceae; genus Acmispon; species Acmispon strigosus. The sequence continues at coordinate 90,071,678 of JAUAMA010000001.1, forward strand.
TGATGAATTTGTTTCATCTAATAGTCCTGTGAGTTTAATTACGAGATTAAAGAAAATTGAGTAAAGCAAGGCTAAAATAACCAAAAGTTAGGGGTAATTGGACAATTAATACAAAACTTTGACAAATTTCACGAAACAAGAGAATTGACAATTAAAACAACGCTATCTCAAAGGTCACGTTAGTAAGGACTAAGGAGTAAGGAGGTTTGTGCTCAGCACGAGCTTCTAAATTTTAACTTTCTAAATTTTAACTGAGGGTAATTTATAGCAGTGATGTGTATCAATCAAATTTAAACATATGTCAGATTTAATATATTTTATAACCAGAGAATTACTGTTAGGGATGGCAACGGGTAGGGTCGGGTGCGGGTTTAACCATACCCGAACCCGAAATCATATACCCGAACCCAAACCCAAACCCGAACCCTGTTCGGGTAGAAAAACATACCCGAACCCGAACCCGTCGGGTTTCGGGTTCCCCATACCCGAAATCATACCCGCGGTAAACAAAGGGAAACCATAAAAACCCGAACCCGATTACTAATGCAGTAACAGCAACATCTTCATAATGATTTAAAAAATGACTCTAGAAGCCAATTCAAAATTCCATATTCAAGATCATGAATATATATATAAATATATATATTCAGAAACTTGAAAGTTGAAACAATTAAATCCTAGTAATCACTACTAAAGTACTAATATATATACATATATATATATATATAAAGATATTTTAGTAATTTAATATATAGAGATCGGGTTTCGGGTAGGGTTCGGGTAGGGTTTCACCATACCCAAACCCGAACCCGAATAGTACTTTCAGAATCGGGTAAAACCCGAACCCGAACCCAAATAGAACGGGTTTTACCCGTAAATTCGGGTCGGGTAGGGTCGGGTACCCACGGGTATGGGTTTTTTTGCCATCCCTAATTACTGTTTTTTACTCCCTCCGTCCCAAATTATAAGACCCTTTAGAGACAAACTCGATGTCCCAAATTATAAGACCCTTTCTAGATTTTAAGAAAAAAAACTGAGCTTTTCCTTTTTTACCCCTTGCATTCATTATATTTTAAATTCTAAAACTTTAATTACCACATCTACTAATTACTTTTTTTCATATTCCCAACCAACTTTTGGTATATCCAATACTTACATTAACAATTTCTAGATTTTTTTAAATAAGGGCATATTTGGAAGATTTATATAAAAAGTAACAAAACCAACATATTAATTAGCTTATTACATGTTTTTTTAATAGACGTAATTGTCTGAACAAGACCCTAAATTTAGGACGGAGGGAGTAATATTTTGTGAAAAAACCTTCTACTATTTTCTTTTTTTAAGTAAGACATTTTTTAACAAAGTTTTTTTTACTGTCTTGTTTGACAGAGTAGCCTTCATCTTCATCTTCATCTTCATCTTCATCTTCATCTTCATCTTCTTTATGTTCTTCATCTTTTTCAAATACTCATTATGAGAATTCAACACACTTAATCTCACTCTATTTTCAATTTCTCAATCTTCTTCTTTCTCAATCACAACCTAAAACAGAACCTAGAAAGTAGAAACCCTTCCTGCCCAAAAATCCCTTCAATTAGAGACCCCATCAAATCCAGAAATTCAACACATAGGAATAATATGTTCTTGTTTTTGGCTTATGAATAAATTGGGCATAATTGCATCATTTCACAATCGTAAACTATTGAAATTGCATCCAAATGTTTTGACAAAAAAAAAACTACATCCAAATGGAAATGAAAAACTAACGTGAAAGGTCCAATCTTCTCTCTTTCTCTACCATTGAATTTTACAATTTCATCTTTCCTTGACGACACTGTGGATCTTGCCGTGGTGGCTCTGAGCGAGGTGGCTCGACGATTAGGCTCGATGGCGGTCCGGATATGGGTTTTCTTTGCAGGTTGGGGTTGGGGTTTTGGCAACGATGAATGTGAGTCCTTTGAGAGTTTGAACGGCTTGGGGGATGTTGGCTCCAACGGTTGCGCGATGGAATTGGGTGAAGCCGCGGTGGCTTGGTGAGGTTCGCAATCTTGGGTTCTGAGAGTGTCTACGGAGGTCGCAGGAGGTGTTGATGGTGGAGAGATTTTTCAATTGTGAGTTTTACGGGGTTGGATTTTTCAACTTAGAGAGGACTAGAATGAAATATTAATATTACTATGGAGCTGATTTAGAATAACATAAAGTTTGTAACCTTACTTACTGAAAAAAATAATATTTACATGTGTAAATATGTAACTGGTACTTGTCATTCCTATACCATTAAGTTCTTTCCAACAAATAATTTTTCGGGGTTCGATCTTGTGACGTCACCCGAGGATCTAGCTTGTCTACCACTTGACCAACATCTTGTTGGTACTATATTCTAATTATATTTTTATTAATTTTAATAAAATATTTATTGATGTATTATTATTTATTAAAATAATTAAACTTATAGAAAGACTGAACTTGAGATTAAAAATAAAAAAAATGACATACAAGTATAAAACATTTATGAGTTAAAAATATATAATAAGACAAAAATTGAACTCAGTTTTTAGATGAAAAAATAAATATGACTACAAAGCATATGGAATAAACAAAAGAGTAAAAGAAAATAACTATAAGAATTTTACAATTGAAGATACTATCAAAAGGAGGGATCAATTGACACCGCCACAAATTCATTAAGGAGTAGATTATTTAACTTTTGGAAAAATTACAAATCTAAAAAATGCTAAGGAAGTGTGAGATATAGTGAAGTTGTCATACTGAGTAGAAAAAAAAAACTACTGCATAGAGTAATGAAATGTATGAGATGACAAAGGTCGTGACTTCAATAATGGAGGAAGATGAAATTACAATTCTAGAGGAAGAGGATGTGGCAACTTCATCCCGCGAAGAGACACCAATTTCACACCACCCATTAAAAAAGGTGAAAATAGTTTTTGGCCTAGCAACCGAGGAACAGAAAGAGGTAGATAACAATTTTCAAGAAATAAACAATTTTAACTATCATCATTGTGGGAAATTTGGGCATATAGAGTTGCATATTGCAGATTCAGACACCAGGAAAATATTGCATAAAACAATATCAAAGTGTTTATGAGAATACTCATAATCAACAACGTTTATTTAGGTCAAGTAATACTTTTTCAGAAGAAGAAGACTTGTATTTAGATATTGGACGCAGTAATCACATGTGTGGGAAAAATGAGTTGTTTTCTTCAGTTTATGAATCAATTAATTCTATAGTTAAATTTGAAAACAATACAAATCTTCAATTTTTGGAAAACGCCAAGTTGCTGTTCGATTATCCCTTTTAGCATTCAGCATAAAAAAAAATTATTGTTTGAATTCAGTGGTTCAAATGGATAGTGTGTGACACATTCGTTTTGGGCATTTACCATTTTTCTCTGATGAATTATTTGTTTAGAAAAGAATTTGTTTTTGGATTACGTGATGTAAATATTCCTAATGGAATATGTGAGATTTGTGAGATTGTAAAGAAGCACAGAGGTTTATTTTCAGTAGGAAAGTCTTGGAGGGCGAAATTTTTTATGGAGATAGTTTATTCAAGTTTATGTATGGTAGCGATTATAACACATAGTGGTAACAACTATTTTATTAGTTTTATTGATGATTTTAGAAGAAATGCGTGGATATATTCTTAAAATAGAAATCAGAAGCATGTGATGTCTCAATTTGTGGAAAAACAAAGCGGTAGGAAGATCAGAGCACTAAGGTCAGATAAAGGCCAATATTACCTTGCTTGTACATATTTCTTTGAGCAACATGGAATTCAACACCAATTGGCTACTAAATGCATATCTAAACATATTGGAGTTGCAGAAAGAAAGAATAAAACCATATTGGATATGGTAAGATGCATGTTGAAACCTAAGTAGGTGCCTGGAGAATTTTAGTCACAATTTGTTTCCACTACTATTTATATTTTGAATTAGTTCCCAACTAAAAGTGTTTGTGATATGACACCACAATCAACTCAAGAATAATTTGGATGATAAATGTGAAGTGTATTATCATTGGCTTTATCACAAACTCAAAGGTGTATAAGCTTTACAATCCATAAACAAAGAAAGTGATTATCAGTCAATATGAGACATTTGATGAAGCAGTCATACAAGCAAATCCAGGACCAGATGTACCAGAATCATCTAGTAGTAGACCATAGAGGTGTCGTCAATTACCAACTAGATTGGAGGATTATGTTGTTAGTAATGACAATGATCCTTTTGATGAGGAGATTATCAATTTTACAATGATTGCATACTGCACACCAATTAATTTTGAAGAGGCCTCTCAAGATATTCAACAAAATGATATAATTTTTTTTATAAGCATCAATTTATATTCCTCTTTAAAAGTTAGAGACTAAAAAGATATTTATGTCTAAAAAAATTATAAGAAAAACTCTATAATTCTCTTGTTTCAGGAATGCTGTGCGTGGTAGTGGTGCACATAAATCGAGTATTTCCGATCAACAGGATTGATCGAATCTGATCTGAAGACAAATGTTTGGTTCAGTTCATATTCGCAGGTCAAATCTATTTTGTATCAACCCCAGAAAATTGGTTTAGATCTTGAACTTAGAAAAATTGAAACCGATCCGAACATAACCAAATACCTGAACTACATATAAGTTCCATAGATTTTTTTTGGCCTACCCCTCTCCTCTTTGCATGTTCCTTTTTTGACATAGATAATAAACATACCTTGTCTTACCATTGTCCGGTGCTGATGCAATAACCTAAGACACGATCTTGAATCCCATCCTTATCCACCACAACATTGGCCTTTACATCCATAAACGAAGCCTCCAAAAGCCTCGTAATCTTATTCCTGGTCCTAACCGAGGAGGGAAAGTCCCCATTATTGGCTCATCAATGAATTGCTCATGACCTTCTTGAAATCGAAATAAAGTTCTCAAGCTCAGCCTTTGATTTTAGGTTTTTCTTATTTCTACACCATATTTTTTCAGTTTTAAACTTTTAATTGTTAAGTAAGGGTAGAGACTGACTTACAATGTGTTGATATTCAACTTTTTATTTAAATAATGATAGCGGTAACGATCAATTTTTAAACTACTTGGTCATAGAACATCTGATATCATCTGACTAAAAGAACTGAATACCAAAACCGAACCAAATCTACTATTATCATTTCATATTTGAATAAAAATGGTGAAAATCAATCCGAACCAATCTGAATAAATTTGGTTAATTCGGATTTTGATTCCATGAGGAACTGATCCAAATTAACCCGTGTGACGCTAGTGCATGGCAAATACAAGACATGCGCGTGAGAGAAAGTATAACAGTCAAGGGCGGCTAGGCTAGGCTAGGAGGTGAGTCATGGAGTGATGAAAACGAAGAGCCAAGGCCCAAAGGTTGGGGAACTGTGTAGATGGCCCACTTGGAAAATTGCGCTCAAACTAAATTAAATGAATACAGACAAAAATGTTAAGAGCTGTGACTTGTCAATGAATTTTAATGGTGGAGCCGGTGCTAGTTGTTGTTACTTGTTAGTTACTGTGTGTATTTATGATTACTCCTCATGGGTGAGTAAGTAAGACGTGTTTGTTTCTTCTTTTTTCTCAAGTATCGCAACTATTAATTTTTTCGAGGCTCGGTGATTACATATTAAGTGGAGTGGGTAGATTTTTTCTAATAATTTATTTTTACATACACATTGCTCACAAATCAAATTCTGAACTTATGTTTAAGGAGTTCAGTTATCTATTAACGTGTGTTCCGAACATTGTTGGTACGTGTTTGTTTCTTTGAAAGCAAAGAAAACTACGTGTTTGTTTCAGCAAAGCCAAAGACCAATAACCAAACAAAGCGACAGAGAGAGAGAGAAAAGAGTAACCAAAGGAGCATTCTAGAGTGTGAGAAAGAGAGAGGTTGAGTTGAGTGAGATTCCATTGATACTATTAGTGGGTGTGTGGGTTGGGGGTTTCAACAGAGGAGACATGCCCAACTTCAACCCAACACTTGAAGTACTTGCTTCTTCACACCTTACCAGATCCCAAAGGTACTCTCTCTCTCTCTCTCTCTCTCTCTCTTGTTTTATTCTGCTCTATCCACTCTACTATTTTCTTTTTTAGCTTTGCCTCACCACTCATGCCATCTCTTTCTTTTTTATTCTTTCTATTGGTGCTTTCCTTTACCATGATTTGTGGTTTGTTTTATGTGTGTGGGATCCAAATAGTGAGTGTTTTCCATTTGCATGTGGAGCTCACCATATTGTTAAGGTCACTCTCTGCTTCTCTTAAGATTTTGGGAAGTGGTTTTAGGGGTAAAGCTCTTGCTTCTCTTCTACTCATAATGGACATTGTGGATGGGAAAAAAGGTTTGCGTTTTTTATTTTATTTTTTTGTATTTGTTCAGAGCCCAACTCAGGGTTGATGTAGTTGATGATTTTAGCATATTTGATTTATTTTTTTCTGGTTTTACTGATTTAAATCCTGTCAGCAATGTTTGTGATCTGTATAAAATTTGGATGAGATCAAAGACAAGTGATGAAGTGAAAGGGAAATTACATATATCTATATTTGGGGCTTGATTGATGTCATGAGTGAACTAATTAAAGATCCAGATAGAAAACCTTGAATTCAAGTTCTGATTCTGATTAGAGATTTAGGTTTGTTGGTGTTGTAGTCATATTATCTAATTTGTCATCTGGCTCCATGAATATGCTTCTGCATAAGATGAATGGATTGAACATTTTGAGAATTTAAGGCTACAATGCAAGACACAGTGTATATCTAATATCAGAGTAAGGACAACAATACGTGTAAATTGAGGGACTTAAATGTAAAAATTGAAAGGACTAATGTGAACATGGGATGAAAACTTGGAGTTTGCAAACTTTATTATGCGAACACAAATTTAGCCAAGCATGCATGGCTTATTTTCCTAGTTTGCAGTCAAGGCTAGTGCTCTTTGGGGAAGAAGAAGATGAACACATTGTTTTCCTGCCTAAAAGGCTAAAACTCTCTTAGTATATTATGTTCTCTAGGTTCTGTTCAAATTTCAGCATGTTCTTTTGGTTTTAAGCCAAGTATGAAATTTGAACTTGTAGTTTAAGGGATTGTCTTAGTGACAGGTGGTCGAGGCTTTTCTCACCTTTCTCTATTCTATGTATGTTATACTATGCATTAGTGTTATTCTACATTTAGTGTGGTTTCCAATAAGCCATGGAAAGTGATATATGTTTTGCAAGAACTTCAAGATGAAGAAAGTAGAATGTCTTATTTGATATGAGAGCAGCTATGCTAATTGTCATACTGGTTATAATTTCCATGTTTTATAACTTCTATTGTTTGGTTCCTGGTTGAATTTTACATTGAATATGTTGCTTGCTGGCCTAGTGGTCACTACTCATTTGAGTGCTTGTAAATCCGAGGAAATGCTTCCCTTTGGTTTCCTTGGAGTAGAATGCTCTGTTTTCGGTTCTAAATATGCTATTTTTGGGTGTAGTTTTTATGTGTTTATTTCCTCCTGATCAATATGAAGGGCGAAGGATAGTTTCATTTTACTAACGAGCTTGATTTGATTGTGTTATGTTATGTAGGATTTATTTTCCTTCGCTTTCTTTATGCCTGGTCTTTTCCCCCCGTTTGTAATGAAGTATCTTAATGATCCCTCCCAAAATAGAGTTAAAAAATAATGAATTTATAAAAAAACTATCACCTACTAGTTCTTGTATTTAGGCAGGATGAGTTCTGTGAATGGCGTCATTTTCATTCCTCTGTATTAATTAGCTGTGAAATCTGGGTGAAGGATAACTCAACTCTTCTGTGTCTATTCCTATGGGTGACTTTCTGATTTAAGTATGAATATGTTCTTCATTTGATGACTATATTTGATCTTTAACGTATGATGTCCAATTCTGATAATATGTTAGATTATGTCCATTTTTTTCCTTTGCAAGGATATTATGGCATCAATTGATTCATATAGGCAATCTCACCAAGTGGAAAAAGGAAAAGACTTTGGTTGTTGTATCTCCTCCCTTTTATCCTTAAGGAATATATGTTGTATTGTAGTTTCTGAGGCGTGTAAATATGTCCCGTTCCCGTCCTTTGTGTTCCTATTATATATCACGTTTTGCATAACTTTCTTTTACATGTATGTGATATTCCTTACAACATTTTCGCCACTGGGCCTGTTTAATATGGAATCATTCTCCCAGGTCAAGATCTACATTTTAAGTAATGGCTGCGTTGAAGGTTGCATGAAGTCATTTCTCTTTATGAATCATCCTGAAACTGAGCTTAGTTATTCACAAGTTGATTGTAGTAACTCCATGGTACGTGAAAATGCTGTTTTTTCGGTTAGTAGCTTGCATTTTTAATGACTAACTAGTTGTTGTCCATCCAATTTCAGGCTCATGCTCCTTATCCTTACGGCGATCCAATTTTTGCTGGTTCATTTGTTGCTTATGGACCACAGGATGCTGTAAGTGCAATGTCTAGTACATATTTGTATAAATGTTATTAGTATTACTATTTAGATGCATTTTATTATGCTTGTTTTTGGCTAAATGAAATTTTTGTAACATTTTTTACTGAAGGGAATTTTTGTTCCATTTTAATTTTGTTGTATAATACTTAAAAATGATGTTCCTTTCTTTTATTATGTTTAGAATCAACCCCAAATGTTGCCCCATATGCTTGGATTAGCATCCACTAGAGTTGCATTACCACTTGATCTTGCACAAGATGGACCCATTTATGTCAATGCAAAACAATACCATGGTATACTGAGAAGGCGACAGTCACGGGCAAAGCTTGAGGCTCAGAACAAACTCATCAAAAGTCGTAAGGTATGCTCCATAGGATGTTGATGCTTTGAACATTCTGCTTTTGTCATTCAGGAGTTGGTATAGCACATGAAATTGCTTCAATAACTTTTTTCATGTTTGGAGCAGAAAAATGTCCCCACATGCGCATGACGTTTTATAATGTTGCAAGACTAATCTTTTTTTTTCTTTCTTTTTCTTGGAGGTGGGGGTGTTACAAAATTTTAAGGGTTAATTTTATCATTCACATAATTTTAATTAAAATGGACCCTTCAAGGGCAAATGGTTCCATCCTTGGTGGCGAGGGGGTAGAATTTGAAAAAGCATGTGCAACAGAAAAGAATTGCATGTTAGATACAGGGTAAAATTGTTATTTGCAAGGGTATGTACTATGTAGCAATCTCTTTTTAACATTTCGAAACGAGACTGCAATACCATAGAATTACATGATGCATTTGAATCATATACCAAAGAGTTGCCTGCTGTTATGAATTTGGTTTGGACCGAAAGAAATGGTGCTAATCCAACTTAGTTTACTCCTTGAATTGAATGCAGCCATATCTTCACGAGTCTCGGCACCGCCATGCTTTGAATAGGGTTAGGGGATCCGGTGGCCGATTTCTCAGCACGAAACAGCTTACACAGTCTAGTGCAGAATTTGTCACTGGTGGACATTCTGGCTCTGTCCCTTTCAACAAATATCAAGAGGAGGGTCCTTCAGGGCTGCAAAGACATTCCTCAAAAACTGGAGACATTGCATCTTCCATCACTACCTGCTCTGACCGGACATTTTTATCTGCTAACAGTGTCAATTTTAGGCAGCAAGAGCACATCTTTCTGGGGACCTCTGCAAACATGGGTGGAGCACCGCAATGCAGTGAGGGGCTCACCTTTGGTGGAACAAAGCAACGCGCTTCGGTTGTCCGGTGAAAGATGTAACCTAGCAAAGTCTATGTCATCGGTTCGGCAAATCATCCTTGGCTTAATCAGTTTGGTATCTGTTTTCATGCTTCAGTCACTTCAGTATGTTTTCTCATATGTTCTTACTGACATGTCTTTTTGAGAAACTTTACAGTCTGCATTAGCACTCAGACCTTTCCTGTTTCATTCACCCTAGTATTTTGAACTGGATTGGAATTGTTTCTGCATGGAACTTCAGTTTGTGATCCATATATAATTTCTATGGTATGTGAAGCCTTTGAAGTATAATAGACATGTGTTTACTGGTTGGGTTCATGTTTGGGAAGTGTTGACATACCTGAAGTGCCAGAGCAACAGCTTTATTCAGACTATTAAGTTTCTGGTTAGTGGTTACTCACTGACATTTTATATGCATCTTATAGCCTATTTGGTTTATTGTTAGAAAATATGAAAATGAGAAAATAATACACCTATAGACACTTTTTGTTGAAGTAGCAAGTTATAACTTTAACAAAAAGTACATTAGGATGTGCTAATTCTTCCGTTTTCATACTAACTTAAATCTTATCTGAATAATTTTAAGAGTACAATCTTATCTTTAAAAAATACTTACTTAAATCTTACTAATTTCATACTAATCATATTAATTAAATATTTTTTGAGTGATAACTATATGATTATGAGATATTTCTCGAGACTTAAAATATATATAAATTAAATTCACACTTTTAAAAGTCATTAGTTGATTTATAATTCTTTTAGCAAAGATGGGATGTTGCACGCGTTTGGATGAGTTGTGCTTATTTTTTTCCGATCCTAAATGTTGTTCAGATTAGTTTTTAAATCCAAAACTTGTACCTTGACCCAAAGAAATTAGATGAGGTGCAAGTTTAACAAAACTGAGCCACAAAATGGTATGTTCGGGTTGACCTAAATGACAAATTGAATATTAATTTTAAATAATCAAAGTTTTTTTCTTCTTCTTAAAACGCAGTTTTATTGTACAAAGAGGACCAAGCAACCAACCACAGGAAGGCCAAAACAATGCAAACAAAGCCCCAAAAGTATACCCAATCTCATCTAATCAAAGATTTGGATAGTTGAATTTCATTTGCTCTGCTAACCCCTTAATCATCAAAGAATTATAAATACTTTTCATTCAGTAAAATACTAATTTCGTATTATATTAATGAATTATTAAAGAAATTATACAATTATTAGATTATTTGCACTGAATTTTGTATCATACAATGTTCTAATCTACCTATATAAGGAGATGTTTTTCTATAATAATTTTGAAAGTAAATCAAAATTTAAGATTGAATAAATATAACTAAATGAGAGAAGATGTCAATTTAAATATTTATTAAACGCCATTCAGAGTCTCATGTGTGGAGGGCTACCCGGAACACTTGGGAGGAGATTAACCGGAATTTGCGTAGGCGTGTGGGTGATGGCTGCCAAGTCGGCTTCTGGTGCGTTATTTGGGTTCATTCTGGGGTTGTTTTGAAAGATCTTGCTTTGGCTCTTGTTGGCATCGTGGACTCTTGTGAAAACAGTGCCTGAGTTTTTTTTTTTATCGAGATAGGATGGGATGGAGGTTGTCTACCTTCCAACACTTTCTTCCTCTGAGGTCCTATCGTTGCCTCCTCCCACTCCCAACATAGGACCGGACAAAATCATCTGGAACCTCACTAGTGGTGGCACTTTCTCATCCAGGTCGGCGTATGAAGCAAGACCGAGACAAGGAATGTGAATTCGTGTATGTCGTGGAAGCGTCTTTGGCGTTGGGAAATTCCTTTTAAAATCTGTAATTTCCTTTGGTGTGTTTTGAATAATGGCGTGTGGGTGAATTTTCGACGTTGGCAAGCAGGTATGATTCATGACCCTTTGTTCCCTCTTTGCCGTGAAGAAGATGAGACTATCCATCACTTGTTCAAGAACTACCGGGGTGTTCGTCCTCTTTGGACTCAGTTGGTTGTCACACATCAGGAAACTGAGTTTTTTGCGTCTAATTTTCGTACATGGATACTGGACAATATTGGGGATGGTTTGCCGGTTTCTCTCCGCAGTGGTACTTTCTCTAATTTCGGCCTCCTTCTTTGGTCTATATGGACCATGCGTGCTAACTCCATCTTCCAGGGGGTGAGTTTTGAGTTGCAGTAGATACTGGCAGCAACGTTGAGGATGCCATTGGACCATGCGTATTGCCGGGACATTCTTCAAAATCCCTTCTTTCCTGGTGGTCGTGTTTATCATCAAATTCAAGGTAGGTTGGTCTCCTCCTCCCCCTACTTAGGTTAAGTACAACACAAACAGATCGGTAAAAGGTCCTTCGCATCTAGTGGCTTTTGGTGGGGTTTGTCGTGATTCCAATGGTTGTTGAATTTTGGCTTCAATCGTAATTTGGGAACCTCCAATGTGTTATGGACTAAACTTTGGAGTATTTCCACTATGCTCCCTCTTGCGTGGAATAAGGGCTTCTCCAAGATCATAATAGAGAGTGATTTCATGGTTGCAGTGCAATTGATAAATGAGGGTTGTGATAGTTCTCATCCTTAAGCGTCTCTAGTTAATTAGATTAGATCATGGAATCTGAGGAATTGGGAGTTTCGGTGTGTCCACATCCGACGGGAAGATAACCAAGTGGTTTCATGGAATCTGAGGAATTGGGAGTTTCGGTGTGATTTCATGGTTGCAGTGCAATTGATAAATGAGGGTTGTGATAGTTCTCATCCTTAAGCGTCTCTAATTAATTAGATTAGATCATGGAATCTGAGGAATTGGGATTATAATCATTCTCTTGCTTTAGGTACTCATGTTCTAGGGTGTCCTCCTCCTAGTGTAGTTTGATTGTACGAGTGTTTCATTCCCCTGTTCTTCCCTCGTGTAGTTTCTTTCTTTTGGGCTTAGTCCCTTCATTTAAACAAAAACAAAAAATTTGAAATAAAAATTTGACTTCAACAATAACTTCCAATGTTACATTAATTATATAATATTACATATATATTACAATTAATTTAATGTTAGTAATTACTATGATTATTTAATATTAAATATTTGTATTTTAGAATTATTAGTTACCTTTACTAATAATTTATATTTCACCTTTTTATCAAATTAAAATTAAAATATACAATTAAAAATTACTAAATATAACATAATAGTTTCTGGAAAATTATTTATTACCTTCACTAAATTTTAGATTTCAAATATCATTAAATTTAAATAAAAATATAAACTTTTTTTGGGCAAAATTAAAATATAAACTTAAATAATTATTGGAAAATTATTCATTAAATATAAATTAATTTATAATATTTAAATAATTACTAATTGTGACATTTTAATATTTGAAAATTATTTGATTATATTCATTAAATTTTACATTTTCAATATTTATAAAATTAAAATATACAATTGAAATTGAACTAATTACTACATGTAACATATCAATATTTTGTAAATTATCTATTACCTTCACTGAATTTAGAAAAAAAATATTTATTTTAAATTAAGATATGAACCTAAATATAATTAAATAAGAAAATATGTTAAAATATACATTTATTAAATGAAAATATATTTTCAATAATAATGCTTAATGTTACGTTATTTAAATATAATATATAATATTTTAAAATATAATTTTAATATTATTAATTACTAAAATTATTATGTATCAAATGCGTTACAGATGAATTTTTAATAAGTCATTGATTTTGGTTCCCCAACTTTATTTTTCACTATTTTATCCCCTCTAATTTAGTGATTTAAAATTTTGGTCCCTCTACTTTACATTAAATATGACATAGAGAGCTAGAGATCAGAGATGACATCATATTTGCAAAATTGAATAAAATAGGAGACTCAAATTGTGGATTTAATAATCTCGTAGGACCAAAATTACGGAATAAATGAAAAGAATCCAAATCGCAGAACTACAAAACTAGGTTTACCATTAGATAAAACTAGTCAGTACCCCGTGCATTTCACGGGGCACGAGTTTCTTTAATTTATAATTTATATATTTAAATTATTTTATATTAAAATTGTATTTAAAAAAAACGGTAAAATAGAGTATTTAATAAATATTTTATCTATTAGTACACAAATATAATTAGATTTCTTTTTTTAAGCCAAATAACATAATTAGATGGATAGTACATCTTCCCTCTCAAATATCTTGCACCTTGAGACAAACACTCATCCCAAAATCTCAAATGTCAACTTTTGATCAAACTCCATTAAAGTTTCATTCATTGAGGTTTAAAATATCATAAAAAATGTCTAAATTAGAGTTTTTTTTTTTAAAAAGATAGTGACGTGGCTTAATGAGAGTCCATAGGACTCAAAATTATAGATATAATGTCTAATCTCAAATGTAGGTCATATTGAAATATACATGTCATATGTAATTTTTTTATTAGTTAATACAATTTATTTACCTTCAATAGTGAGCTACTAAAACACTCACATACCCTATTAATGCAATTAATGGAGTTCTTCCATTTCAAATTTAAATTAGTTCAAATTACACCGCCTGATATTATTAATTTAATACAAATAAATTTCTATGTCTTCTATTTCAACTTTGATTGTTTTCAAATTCCACCCCCTCTTTATTTTTTTCAAATTAGTCTTTATTAGTTACCGGTATTAACTTCAAATATATTGGAAAGTAATTAAATGATAATTAATACACTTTAATTCACAAATTTGACTCTATGGTTTAAGTTTAATACAATGGCTTAATCATCATTTAATTCACAAATTTAATACAATTTAATCAAACCTCATTAAAGTTTCATTCATTGAGGTCATTAATTAGATTAAAATCTTATAAAAAATGTCTAAATTAGAGATTTTTCTTTTTAAAAGAGAGTGACGTGGCTTAATGAGAATCTAGAATGAGGACTCAAAATTAGAGATATAGTGTAGATGTGTAGATTATTATGAGTAAATAAAGTTCAGCAGTTTGATAGATTAAGTTTAAGAGAATGAATTTGTGTTCGGAAATGATGTATAAAATTTCTACGGGAACACATTTTTATAAGTTTGAAAACACACTTTTACTTGATGAGAAAAATACTCAAATGAAACATCAAGCGTTATGATTATATTAATATAAATGGAAAAATGAGAGTACCAAACAAACTCTGTGTCTTTTTTTGTTTAGCACAATTAATGTCGTTGAAAATGAGAAGAGCATAGAAACCAAGTCCTATGTAAAAATGAATAAAGAAAGAGATATTATTATAATAATATAATATTATTTTTTATGATGAATAAAAAAATAATATTATATTATTATAATGTTGTATGACCCAACAGTACCATGAAACACTCTTTTTCTTAAATATTTGCTTTCCTGACTTCCCTCTTACTCTATCTGTTCCTTTTTATAAAAACCAAACTAACTTTGCACACCCCTTAAGAAAGTTAATTAGTATAGTTTTTTGCATTAAATTTATTCTCAATTGTTGTTAAATTTCATAAATTGTCCTTAACATACTTCTTTTTAGTCTTTTTCCATCATTAATGCAATTCCATATTTTCAGAATTGAATAAGGGTAAAAATGTAGAAAAATAATTAATATGACACAAAGTCTTATATGGTTCTTATAAAAAGGAACAAAGGGAGTATCTATTTTGTCCTTCAAATCTTACAAGAAAATAAGAATCGATCATGAGCGCTCCACTGCATAACCATCGCACTGTGGAGGGTGTTTTCCAGGACTACAAGGGCCGCCATACGGCCATTGTTAAAGCCCTCACCACTGGTCTCTCTCTTTCTCCTCTCCCTTTTTTACATACTTTTAAAACTCCATATTTAATTGTGTATTTATTTGTTATTTTTGCAGATGTATGGACATTTTACCTCCTTTGTAATCCTGGTTAGGGTTCATCCTTCTCTCATTGCTCATTCCTTATGTGCTTTTCCTCTATGTTAGATGATTATTATCTGCTTCATTGTTTGTGAATGGGTGAATGTTGAAAACTGGCTCTCTTTCTCTCTTTCTCTTTTGAACTTGAATGGTGATGGAGTAAAATTCTTTTTTATTTAATTTTTTAGTACGAATCGAGTGCATGGATATTGTTATATAATTGATTTTAAAGCCCAAACCAATTATGCGGAGAAGTTTAGTCAACACATTTATAAATTCCTCTATAATTGTTTATAAAATTAAAATTCTGAAAAGAAGCTTCAATTTTGTGAGTAGTTTTTGAGTCAGAATTGATGCTCAGAATTACGAAATTGATTCAAACATGCTATGATTAACTTTTGGGAATTAAAATTGATTTTCGAGAAAGAAAAGTTAATTCTATGTGTTTTGCTTCTCGATTTGTGCGTGTTAGGGATATATGATAACACATTTGCGTTATGAAAATTGTTTGAAATGTTTAAGCATATATGTTATGTGAGGTAGCCTCTTCAAGTTTTTAATCAAGGTGATTTCTTTGCACTGAACTTCAAGGTGGCTTTAAGTTTTTATTTCATTTTAAATGCTTTTACTAGGATAGACTTATTTTGCCTCCTCATTGATCTTTGTGGATCTGCGTTTGGGTGGCTCAAACGAGCATTCAAATTTTTTTGAAGACATTTTATAAAAATTAAGTTTGGTCGCAAAAGCAAATTTGAGTAAAAGTGAAAAATCAGTGCTTGTGAGTTCGATTGATAATCTTTCATTAAATCATACTTTAAATTTATCTTTATATATTAAAATTTTCTAAACATGATGGACTTCACATTAAACTAAAATCAATTTTATGAAATCAGAAAATCATTTCAAAATTCAGTTTGACAACCAACTTGTATTTGGTTCAAGTTGTACTTGTTTGATTTTCCTTAAACAATGTCTCAGTTCGAGTCTTGTGTGTAGAAAAAAATTTTAATAAGATAATTGGTTTTATCAAGATGTGAATGTTTCTAGCTATCACACATGATTGTCTCTCATTGTGATACAGGAAGGGAAAAACAAATTAAGTTTGACATGGGCATGATTGTTTTTGGAAGGGGAAGTAGGATATTGGTTCATTGTCAATGTGGCAAGTTGTTTTTATTGGGGTGTGACCGTGTGAGTGTGATAGGATGTGTGTGTATAAATTTGAGATAAATAGAGAAAAAGTAATTGTCAATTTAATAAAATTCATTAACCCTTTGATTAAGTTTTCATATGCTTCATGTTGCAGATAAAAGAAAGGTCTTCAATGAAGGATGTTGAAAGTCATAAAATTATAAAAAAAAATTCTGTTTCTTTCCCCGAAAAACTTAAATTCCCATTATGATTTCAATATAATAAATCAAGTCATCAATGAAAGAATCTATATGATCTCATATATATATATATATATATATATATATATATATATATATATATATATATATATTGTGCATGTGTAGTTTATTAGCATTGTATTACTCCTAAATTTGAAACATACCAGAAGACATTAATAGATGTAAACTACATTATAAAGTTGATTGATGTTATACTTGTTTACTTGTTGTACATCAGATAAGAAGAACCTTTGTCTGTTTGGATATCCCGATGAACATTGGGAAGTTACTATTCCTACTCAAGAAGTTCCCATTGAACTTCCACAACCTGCAAGTGGCATCAATGTTTGTAGGGATAGTATGAGAGAAAGGGATTGGCTTGCTTTTGTTGCTGCTCAAAGTGATGCATGGCTACTTTCGGTGGCTTTTCACTTTGGAATCAGATTTAATTTTCATAGCACTGACAGGTATAGTAACGTTTACTCCAATCATATCCCTTATTATGTTATTCTTTCAACATCTTTTTTGATGCATGCATGCCATTTTGTTTTGTTTATGAACTTATGTTTCTTATGTAGCAGTAATGACTATAATGTAATAGAACTTACATGTTGATGTATGTCAAAACCAACAAGATTGAAAAGCAAAAATAGTTCATTCAATTAAATTAAAGCGAATAATTTATATTCTAATTTTTGATAAAATTTAATTCTTCATTCATCTAGGAATCGCCTGTTCAGTATGATTAATGAGCTGCCGACCATATCGGAGACGGTGGCCAGAGCTACAAGGAGACAGGCTAATCCCAAGCCATCAGTTTCAAATAGGGTAAAATTTTCTTTTTACCTCCACTTCTCCTTGTCATTTCTATTTCTATATCATAACTGCACTATCATTTTGGTACTCTAATAGTTATAAAACATTAGCACTCCATTGCCTCCATTATAGATCCATATACTCGGTATGAATACAACTCCTTATATATAATGTCAATTTATGCTAGCTGTTTAGTTATTCATTTATTTTCTCATTGGATCAAAATAAAAACAGCTAGGATTTGCATTGGGGGGAAATTCAAGGAATGCAAAGGATGTGGATGAGGATGAAGATGAAGATGAGGATGCAGATGACAATTCAAATGCGGAGAATGAGGATGAGGATGCGGATGCGGATGAGGGATCAGACGAAGAATCTGAGGAGGAGGAGGAGGATGGTGAGACCTTATGCGGCGCATGTGGGGGAACTTACGCAACTAATGAATTCTGGATTCGTTGCGACAAATGCAGCAAGTGGTTCCATGGAAAATGTGTGAAGGTCACTCTGGCCCAGGCTGATTTCATAAAACAGTTCAAGTGCCCCTCATGCAGGTAAGAGAGGTCGCCATTCCTCATCTTAAGGATGTGGGTTGGTTCTCAAGCCTCCAACTCTATCAAGAAGAACTTGGAAGTTTCTTAGATGTCATGTGATGTGCCATGTTGATGCATCACATGGTGGTATGTACTCTAGTATTATCTTATCAACTTATTTTGTGGATTGAGTTATTTAACATTTGTTAGTTTGAAGGTAGGTTCTGAAACTTTCTCAAACCTTTTCTCAAAACATTTAGGAGTATTTGTGTTAGATTTTTCAAAAGGTTTGATTTTGGCCAAATATTTTGAACTTGGGAAGTATCTAAGAGTTATAATTGTCTCATAAAGAGGTAAAAAACCTTGTGTCTAAACTTAGCCTGAAAATGACTATGTTTTGGTGGATAAAGTATAATCATTCCCTCTTGAAAACGAATTGAAGGTATTTAAATTTAAATTCAAATGTATTCAAGGCAAGTTATCAAAAGGAAACAACCTAAAGACACGTGGAAACTTTATAAAATATTGAAGACTAATCGAAGATAATGGGATCGTTTGCGTCTGCTTAAAAAATAATTGATTTAAAGTTGAATAAAAAATTGATTTTATTTTAAGCGATTTCTTGAATAGCATAAATTGATTTATGTTTGTGAACAAATTTTAAAATTTCTTTCCTCGTAAAACGTTTTCAATAAAAAGAACCCAAGAGGGTTTGAATCCAATCCCCAAATTACTCGTGGAGTATTTGTCAAAAATCAAAGTAAACAATAGGTCAAAAAACTTATAAAATAAGAAACTAAAATACATCAAAACAAAACTATCTATAAATATGTCATCATGATTATACACGCGTGAGAATAAGCGAGGTTGTTTAGACTCCTTTAGACCTGAAAGCTTATTTAAAATTATATCTCATAGTGAGGTATTTATATATCAAAGCATTCACAATGCAGGTTGTTTATTTCATTACTTAGCCATTTCTCATGAGGCGGCCTTGATTCTGGGGTCTGATAAGGGTGGCTTTATCGGGGAAAGAATCCCCGTTGATTTTCTTTTTCCCGAGATTTGTCCCTTAGTGGCTGGCTCTTCTGAAGGGAGGGTCCCCTGCGAGACAGAGCTTTTTGCTTGCGAGACCTCGTCTCGGCTTTGTTCTCTTCTTCCTGAAAGTGACGACATCTTTGGGGTGGAGTTAAACAGGAGTCAGGAAGGATTGGTCGTGCAGTCTTCTAGAAGACAGGGTCGTCCCAAAAAACGGGCTGGGGCAGGTGGTCCTAAGGGGGTAGCTGGCCCAGCAGTTTGCTTGCGTGGGTTCGGGGAGAAGAGAGCTCGGGGTCGGCCTAGGAAGTCGGTTTCCTACAGTTCTCTAATGTGTAGCCTTGATGCTTCTTCCCCCTCCAAGTCTCAAGCCGAGGGCTTGGCGGTCGGTGATGAAGTCGGCGATCATCCTTCTAAGCAGGTGGGTGTTGTTTTTTCCTATCCTGATGAAGTTGTTGTGAACCAGATTGCGGCGCAAATCTTGAATCGAAGAAGGTCGTAGGGCTGGGTGTTTTGCTTTTTGGGGTGCTGGTTTTATCTGTATAGGGTGTTGCTGTTTTGGGTGGGTCTTTGTATATTCCTTTTTTGTTTGGTGTAGCTGCTCCTCTCCTGGTTTTGTTGAGGGTGGGCAACTCTTCTTCTGGTTGGCTTATGTTGTTGTTTTTTGGCGGCCTCTTCATTATTAATATATATTTCTACTTTCTAAAAAAAAATTATTACATTCATTAAAAAATTTCTTTAAATTTTATATTTCAAATATTTATCAATATAAATTTAAAATATACAATTTAAATAAATAATATTTAAACGAGAAAAATGAGTCAATTCTATAATTATTAAATAAAAATGAACATTAATAATAACTGTACATGTTATATTAATAAAATATAATATATAATGTTCCATAAAACTATTTATTAAAATTTATTCAGTAAATATATATATATTTCAAATTATTTACTACATCCATTAAATTTATATTTAGAATATTTATTGTTAAAATTTTAAATTCAATAAATATAATTAAATGAGAAAAAATTCATTTACTATATTTATTAAGTATAATTTAAATTATTTAATAACATCCCATGTTACATTTATTACATATAACAGAAATTGTATTAAAAATATTTTATTACAATTAATTCAATATGTATAATTACTATGATTAATACCTTGTAGAATTATTAAATTTTAAATATTTATATGGCTTAAATATGTTTGGGGTCCCTAACATTTAAAAGGGAATCAGTCCGGGTCCCTGAAAAATTAATTTGTTAAATTGGGTCCCTGACATATGTTTTTTAATTAAATTAAATTATTTTAACCAATTTTTGACTAGTCAATACCTAGTCATCACCTCCACATCATCCCACTTATCCTACATGGATTTTTATTTTGATTAAAAGGACTAGTCAAAATTGGTTAAAATGACTTAATTTGATTAAAAAACATATGTCAGGGACCCAATTTAACAAATTAATTTTTCAGGGACCCGGACTGATTCCCTTTCAAATGTCAGGAACCCCAAACATATTTAAGCCTATTTATATTTTAAAATTTAGTAACCACCTTCATTTAGTTTTATATTTAAATATTTTATGAAATAAAAATAAAAATGGAAATAAATATAATTACATAATATAACATATTACTTTTTGTAAAAATTATTTATTGACTTCACTAAAATTTAGATGTCAAATATTGTTAAATTTAAGTTAAGATAGAAATTATTCCTAAATGTAACATGATAATATTTTAAATTTTAACTACCATCATTAAATCTTATATTTCAATTATTCATTAAATTAAAATTTTAATATAAAATATAAATAGTTACTAAATGCAACAAATAAATATTTTGAAATTTATTCATTACGTTTATTAATTTTATATTTTTAATATTTATTTAATTAAAATATGAAATTTAAATAATTACTTAATTTTACATACCAAAATTTTGGAAATTATTTATTTCCTACACTGAATTTAGAAAATATGTAATAATTTTAAATTAAAATATAATTAAATAAGAAGAAGCGTTAAATTCTACATTATTAAATAAAAATATATTTTCAATAATAATGCTCAATCTACATTAGTTATAATACTTATAGTTACTACAATTATTTTTTATGAACAAAAATGTTATATAATGGTAAAAAAAATTAACCTTTATATGATAATTTTTGTAATATATAAAGCCAGCTCTCATGATTATAAAGGAAGCTTTTCATATATATATATGAGAAAGATGTTTCTATATGAGAAAGTAAAAATAAATCATGACCGTTAGATCTAATCATGAATGAATGATTAAGATTAAAACATGAAATCATGTGACTTTTCAAAAAGTCACATGACATTTTTAAGTAGTATTATATTATAATGAATAAAGAAATATGTATTATATTATATTATATTATGTTATATTATATTATATTATATATTATATTATATTATATTATATTATATTATATTATATTATATTATATTATAATATTATATTAGATATATTATAATAATATTATATTATATTGTATTATACTATATTATATTATATTGTATTCTATTATATTATAATAATACTATATTATATTATATTAATGTAGTTGACTTAACAGCTGAAGGGTACACTCTCTCATGTATATATTTGCTTTCCTGATATTCCTCTTGTTCACTGTTTTAAAGAAAATAAAAACTGATCATGAGCGCTCCACCACCTCAGGACGATCGTCGCACGGTGGAAGAGGTTTTCCGAGACTTTAAGGGTCGTCATACCGCCATACTGAAAGCCCTCACCACTGGTACCTCTCATTCTCTAAATCCTCTCCCTTTTTTTCACTATTTTTTAAATTCCATAATTGATTGTGTGTTCATTTGTTGTTTTTGCAGATGTTGAGAAATTTTATTTCGATTGTGACCCAGGTTAGGGTTCTGCCCATTGCTCTCTCATTGCTCCTTTCTTTATGTGTTTTTTCCTCCATTCACTCTCAAACTTTTTTCCTGTGATTTCATTTCTGTTGGGATGATTATTATTTGCCGCATTCTTTATCTCTGTCTCTTTTGAATATATATGTTTTTTTTATAAGCCAAATGAATTAATACATGGAGATTGTCATATTATTGAATCTAAAAGTTAAAATTAATTTTTGGGAGAAGTTTAGTGCATGCATGTTTAGAAAATTCTTGTACATTTGATTATGAAATTAAAATCAATTCTGTGAAAAAGCTTCCTTTTTGTGAGTAGCTCTTGAGTCAAAATTTATTATGAGGACTGAGAAGTTGATCAATATATGCTACAAACTAGCTTATAGGTGTTAGAATTGATTTTGGGAAAAAAAAATTGATCCATACATATTATGTGTCTTGCTTCTCAATTTGTGTGTGTGGGATATGTTGCGTTATCCTAATTGTCTGAAATAGTTAAGCATGTTGTGTGAAGTAGTTGCTTCGATTTTTTAGTCAAGGTTGTTTTTTTTGCACTGAATATCAAGGTGGCTTCGAGTTTTTGTTTCATTTTAAATGCTTTCATTGGGAAAGACTTGTTTTACCTCCTCATTAATCTTTGTGGATTTGTGTTTGGATGGCTCAAACGCGCATTCAAAGTTGTCTGAGAATCTTGTTGCTGTTACGTTGAATTGAGAATCTTTCACTAAAGTTTTCTATAAATTTAACAAAATCAAGTTTGGTCCTAAAAGCATGTTTGAGTAGAAGTGAAAAATTGTTGCTTTTGCGTTTGATTGGGAATCTGTCACTAAATCTTATTATAAATTTCTCATTAAACAAAATTTTAACTAAAATCAATTTTATGAAATCCAATTCTTTTAAAATCAAGTTTGACAATCAACGGTTGGTTGATTCAAGCTTCACTTGTTTGATTCTCTTTAAACAATATCTCAGTTTAAGTTTTGGGTGTGGAAAAATTTCTCAGTAAGAGATTTGGTTCTACACGAATGTGAATGTTCTCCCCTCAAACATGAATGCTGATAAAAAAACTATTGAGTTCAATATAGGTAGGACTGATTTTGGAAGGGGAGAGGGAAGTAGGATATTGGTTTGTTATCAATGTGGTGTGAGTATGATAGGATGTGTGTGTGGATATTTGAAATAAATAAAAGAAAAATACTTGTCAATTTTATAAAATTAACCCTTTCATTGTTTTTTCCTATGCTTCCTGTTGCAATTAAAATGAAATCAATATTGTGAAGGGCGTTGTAAGTTCATCAATGGGTTTCAAGCACCCATTCTTCTTGCTTTAGTATATTTGGCTTTTTTCCCCCTGATTCTTTGCCCTAAAATCTTCAATTTCCATTATGGTTTTAATTCAATAAATCAAATCTTCAAAAAAAAAAAAGAATCTAGATGTTTATTTCAAATATTGTGCACGTTTACTTTTTTAGCATTGTATTATTACTCATAAAATTTGTAAAATTATGCACTTCATCCACCTAGGGCGAAATTACCTCTTAATATATAACAGACACCTATTGTATATCTTGTAATTGATAGACATACCAAAGAACATGAATAGATGTAAACTACATTATAAAATTGATTGATGCTTTACTTGTTTACCTATTGTACATTAGAGGAGAAGAACCTTTGTCTGTTTGGTCATCCCAATGAGCAATGGGAAGTTACTTATCCTGATGAAGAAGTTCCCTCCGAAATTCCAGAACCTCTATTGGGCATCAATTTTTGTAGGGATGGTATGAAAGAAAGGGATTGGCTAGCTTTAGTTGCTTCTCACAGTGATGCATGGCTACTTTCAATGGCTTTTTACTTTGGAACCAAATTTGGTTTTGATAGCTCTGACAGGTACAATAATAACTTTTACTCCAATCCATTTTCATTGTTATTCTTTCAACAATCATTTTATGTGTTTGATGAGAACAAAAAATCTTTTTCATGCATCGCATTTTCTTTTTGAAAATTTGTGTGTATGGCCTGTGGTTGTATATTGTTGCACTAAAAATACACATTGCGAAAATTAGAGCAAGTGCACTTTAATGCTCAAGTAATTTATACAGTATTGCAAGTCCAAGTTCATTCAATTAAAGTGAATAATTTATATCCGGATCTATGATAATGTGTAATTATTCTTCATCTAGGAATCGCCTATTCACTATGATTAATGAGCTGCCAACGATAACGGAGACGGTGGCCAAAGCTACAAGGAGACAAGCTAATCCCAAGCCATCAGTTTCAGCCGTCAACGGCAGGAAATCCAAATCCGATTTAAAAGGGGTAAGAAATCTTGTTATATACCTCCACTTCTTCTTTTATATCATTTTCTGTATCATAATTTCTATATTCATTTTGGTACTCTAATAAAACGTCAACACTAGCATTGACATCACCATTATAGATCCATATATTTGGTATGAATACAACTAGGAAATTCCTTATCATGCAAAGTAGAATCTCTATGTATGTTGTTTACTTATTCATTTATTTAATTTCCTTCTTAACATGTCATTCTTGGATGATTGTTTCCTCACCGGAACAAAATAAAAACAGCAAGGATCTGCATCAGGGAAAAACTCAAAGAAAGCAAAGGATGAGGATGCGGGTGAGGGACTGGATGAAGAATCTGAGGAGGATAGTGAGAACATATGTGGCGCATGTGGGAAAATTTACGTACCTAATGAATTCTGGATTTGTTGCGATGAATGTGACAAGTGGTTCCATGGAAAATGTGTGAAAGTCACTCAGGTCCAGGCCAATCACATAAAACTGTACAGGTGCCCTCCATGCAGCAGTAAGAGAGGTCACCATAACTCATTTTAGGGATGTCGATTATTTCTGAACCATGCAACT
Source organism: Acmispon strigosus (assembly GCA_030819835.1). Lineage (NCBI taxonomy): Eukaryota > Viridiplantae > Streptophyta > Magnoliopsida > Fabales > Fabaceae > Acmispon > Acmispon strigosus. Next base: position 90,096,911 of record JAUAMA010000001.1, read on the forward strand.
CTATCAAGCTGAACTCTGTTAAGTTGCTTTGATGTACTCTAATGTATTATCTCGTTAACTTATTTGGTGGATTTAGTTATTTAATATTTGATAGTTTGAAGTTTATAAAACTTTCTCAAAACTTTTTTCAAAACAGTTAGGACTTAGGAGCATTCTTGATGATCAAAATAGGGTATTTTGCTTTTTATCAAAATCGTATACAAACAACTTAAAAAATACTTAAGTGATTTTTTTAAACTAAGTAATTTTATCACGAAATAAACAATGACAGACGAGTCCAACATGTTATGGTATCGTTTATTATTCGTTGTACTAGTAATGAGTACACTTAGTCTATAAATAGAATTGCATATGTACTTTGTAGGGATTCGCAAACATCTACTTGAAAACTCTAACACCACACGCCCATCCAAGTGATAAAGGTTCGGGCACTAGAGTATGACATTGTTGATGTCACTTTTCAATTCAATTTACAACTACTTCTGCTTATTAATTTTCATTTATTTATTCTTTTGAACTTATCTCTTTCATCCTCAAACCTTTTTCTTTTACTTAAATTGTTAAGAACATTCATCATATTCTTCATGAATTTTACATAAATCACTTTAAACGTTTCAATAAAACAACTGAGGATTTGAATCCAATCCGCAAATTGCTCATGGATTCCTATTTATTTACCAAAAGTCAGAGTAAACAATAAGGCAACAAGCTTTTTTTCTTAAATTAAATTCGTCGCTCAAATAGATATTTAACAATTATAATCCCATACTTATCATAATCTAACGGAAGAATTAAAATAGATTATCAACAACATAAAATACTTCTAAGTCTTTGAATAAAAACAAATATAATAAAACTCCAAATTCATCTTCACAACTCCATCTTCACTTTCCTCGTCTAACATTGCATCCTCAATTTACTCAACGCATTGTTCATCTTTGAACGTAGAATAAGGAACTAAAATACATTAAAACAAAACTATCTATAAATAGATCATCATGATTATACATATGTTAATAGATAGTATGAGAATTAGCGAGGTTGTGTTGAACTCCTTAAGACCTGAAAGCTTATTTAAAATTATATCTCATAGTGAGGTGTTTAAATAGGTCATTAGAGCATTCACAATGCAGGTTGCTTACCCCATTTCTTAGCCACCAAAAGAAACTTCGCTGAAGTTTTTTTTCCATTGGAGCGTGCTTATATGGAAAGTTGGTTGCTTAAAAATGAGCAGTGGTTGCTTCCATAAGCAACAATTTCTTAGGGTGTTTTGTGATTAAAATACAATTCATTCTCTCTTATGTATCAAGAATTCATTCTCTCTCCTGTGCTACCCAAAAAAATAAGAACTCATTCTCTTAGCCGAAACTCTAAACCAATACAACTCTCTTCCCTCGGCAAAAAGAATCACAAGCAAACCATTGGAGTATAATTTGCATGAATAGCTTAAATCCTATGTGACATCTTGGGTTCACAAGAATAGTGTTAGACAACCCAAATAAGAAACCCCATTGTGGATGTTCTTTTTCTATTTCTAAGTAGATTTATATGCTTAAATCATTATATAGGCCAGCGTATTCAAACATATAAATAAGTCAATAACTATAAATGTAACATATCAATATTTTGGAGAATATTTAGAAAATATTTATTAAATTAAAATTAAAATAACATAATATTATTAATTAAGAAAAAACTTTAAATTCTACAGTTACTAGTTGGATTAACCCGTGCAAGACACGAGTAGCTTTGGATAAAGTAAAGTTCATGTGTGTGAAATGATTTATTTTTATAACTTCTTATACATGTTGTTGTCAGGTCGACAACAGTGACCAATACCCTCGCCATGAGAAATAGTTACTTAGCAGTAAACGGTTGGCGACAATTTACGCTTCACTCACATGGGCAAGGATCGAAACCCCCTTCTGCATGGTCGAGGGACAAAGTTAGCTAACTACCTCACCACATCTTGTGCTAAATTTAAATGATAATTTATCGTGTTGATTCCTCGATTTTTTATATATGAGGTTATCTAAATTATTCATGAAATTACTGATGAGATTAATTATCATTTATGTTACAATTTGTATATTCGAAAGTTATCAAATACCGTCGAACTTACTTTATTTGTCATCATCTTAGTCCCTCTAATTTATTTTTCACAATTTTGGTCTCTCTAATTTAGTAATTTCATAATTTTGGTCCTTGTACTTTGCATTCTATATAGAGCTAGAGATAAGATCATGTTTGCACAATTAAAAAATTAAGAGGACTAAGATTGTGAAATTACTAATTTTGCTTGACCAAAATTACAAAAAAAAAAATTGTGAAAGGGATCAAATTCACACAAATACTAAACTAAGAGAACCAAAATCATAAAAAATAAAATTGGGGGACCATATTCAAATAAGGATGAAAGTAAATTGTCGAATATGCAATTAAACCAAAAATATAACTGAAGAATGAAAAGGCAGCATCACTCCAAAGTCCAAAGTCAAGAACCTCTAAACCACGTGTCTTTTTTTGTTTAACACAATGATGAATGTGGTTGAAAATGTGTCTTTTTTGTTTAACACAACGAGTGTGGTATGAAAGGATCACAAAAACCAAGTCCCTTAAAAAATAATAAAGAAAAGAGATATTATTATTATTATTATTTGTTCTAGTCACGAAGAAGAACTGTAAAAAGAGACAGGAGGTGGAAGCAGCTTACTAGGTTAAGAATTCTATCAGTCAAACAATATCTTATTATCCAATCAGAGTCAATAGGAGAAGTCTCTTTTACATGAACTCTCATCTGCTATTTATAAAGGGAAAAGAGATAAGAAAGAGATAAAACCATAAATTTACACTTGGATGGGCTCTTGGACCCCAACTGATTTGGCCCAACTGCCTTAACTCTATATGCCTCTGGCCACCTAGCTCGCCGTTTACTAGTCCTTATCCTGGCCGCTCTCTACTGGGCGAAGTGCTCGCCCAGTCCACAAGCCCACAAGACGCCGATTATGAAGCATGAAGATGAAGTGTGTCTTCATAAAGCGCTCGCCAGAGAATCCTAACCCGCGCTTCCTTTGGGCTGTCATCCCTATAGAAGGTTCCTCGTTAAAACCTTCCTCGTAAAAGCCCAATGGGATACAAACCTAGTGAAGGAAAAAGAGTACAACATCCTATAGAGAAATGAGTCACCTAGGGTTATGGTGCAAAGGATAAATACATTGCTAACATGGCAAAAAGGTACATAAACAAATGAAGCCGCCAAAATACAAGGCGATAGAAATATGATGACCTAGAGGTATAACTGTCTTTTCCCTTTCTTTTTTATCTGTTTTTGTGTCTTTTCTTCTTAAGTCTCATAGATTTTAATCTTTTTGTTAGGTTTTTCTTTTATTTAAGCATAAGCATGGTAGGTTAGTGTTTATTTCATTTTTTAGTCTTTTATTAGGTTTATTTTATTTATTTTTGTTCTTTTATATTCTTCATTATTTGGTAGTTATTGGAGCAATGGTGGAAGAATTGATGAAGAGGAAGGGAATAATGGCTAAGTGGTTTGTGTTTAATGAAGAAATGAAGCAACAAAGGCATTTTGCACATGTTAGAATGATGAAGAATGAAGGGTTTCAGCTGTTGCAAAACCATATTGAAGCCACATTATGGCATTAAAGAAGGGAATCAGAAGAGAAGAGCAAGAGCAAGAAAATGAGGAGTCTGACGACCTACCAATATCTTATTATCCAATCAGAGTCAATAGGAGAAGCCCCTTTTACATTAACCCTCATCTGCTATTTATAAATGGGGAAAATATAAGAAAGAGATAAGACCCTAGATTTATACCTGGATGACTCTTGGGCCCCAACTGATTTGGCCCAACAGCCTTAACTTTATGTGCCTCTGGCCGCCTAGCTCGCCAATTACTAGTCCTTATCCTGGCCGCCCTCTACTGGGCGAAGTGCTCGCCCAGTCCACCACCACCACCATCATCATTATTAAGGAAATTCTGGCCATACTCATTTTGAGACTATTTTTATTGTTGAAATCCATGTAGGTCTCATCAAATTAAACATATTAAAATTTACAATTCAACCGATTTCTAAATATAAAATATTAATTTCTTGAAAATTATGCATTACCTTCATTAAATATAAATTTAAAATATTTTAAATTTAGATTTAAATTTAAATATAAATTTTAATAATTACTAAATGAGATATGTTAGTATTTCGAAAATTATTTACTACCTTAATTTAATATTAGATATCCATTATTTATTACATTAAAATGAAAATGTGCAAAATAAAAATAAAAATATGCAATTTATATAATTACTAAAAAATATAAATTAAAATATGCAATTCAAATAATTATTAAATGTAACATTAATATTTTGAAAATTATTCATTATGTTAATTATGTTTATATTTGTAATGTTTATTATATTAAATAAATATATACTATTGAAATATTACGAAATGTAACATATCAATATTTTGGAAAGTATTTATAAAATATTTATTAGATTAAAATTAAAATATAAACACAAATATTATTAATTAAGAAAAGCGTTAAATTCTACAAGTATCAAATACCATCCAGCCTACTTTACTTTTCATAATTTTAGTCCCTCTAATTTAATTTTCACAATTTTGGTCTCTTTAATTTATTAATTTCATAATTTGGTCCATTCGCTTTGCATTAAATATTTGATAGAGAGTCAGAAATGAGATCATATTTGCATAATTAAAATATTAAGGGACAAAAATGTGAAATTACTAAACTTGCGTGAGCATAATTGAGAAAGAAAATGATTGTGAAATGGATCAAATTCGCAAAACTAATAAACTAGGAGGATCATAATTGTAAAAAATAATATTGGGGACCATAATCACAAAATGATGAAAGTAGATGGTCAAATATGCAATTAAGCAAAAAAAATGAAGATTGAAACCGCGACTTTACTTTAAAGTCAAGAACCCCGAAGCTAGGTGTCTTTTTTTTATTAACACAATATATGTGGTTGAAAATGAGAAGATCACAGAAACCAAGTCATATGAAAATAAAGAACAGCGAAAGAGGAAACAAAACAATGAGGGTGAGTTTCAACCAAGAAATGAGAAAATACGGAGAAATCAAGTCCTAAGGAAATAACTAATAAAGAAAGAGATATTATTATAATAGTAATATTATATTATTATAATAACAATTTTTTATTACTATAATATAGTGTAACTCAACAAGCAGGAAACACTCTCCTTAAATATTTGTTTTCCCGACTTCTATCTTATTCTCTCTTCCTTTAAATCGTAGAAAAAAACATTGATGATGAATTTTAACCAATGAATGAGAAAATATAGACAAAAAAGTATTAAATTGAGTGTTCATATAACTTTTTTTTTAACACAATTAATGTCATAGAAAATGAGAAAGCAGAGAAATCAAGTCCAACAAAAATCATGAATAAAGAAAGATATAATAGTATTATTTTATTATTATATTATAATAATATTGTGCAGACTCAGCAATAACATGTAACACTCGCTCTTATAAATTTGTTTTCCCGAGTTCCCTCTTATTTTGGCTTCCTGCTAATCATAGAAGAAGTTTTTCAATGTAAAAAAAAATCGTAGAAGAAAACAAAACAATATTGATCATGAGTTTCAACCAATAAATGAGAAAGTATTGAGAAAAAAAGTATTAAAATGAGTGTTATGAGCACTTTTTTTGCTTAACGCAATTAATGTCGTTAAAAATGAGAAGAGCAGAAATCAAGTCCTACGAAAATAATGAATAAAGAAAGAGACATTATTATTATTATTATTATGTCAAACGGTAGAAGAAAACAAAACTATGATCCTGAGTTTCAACCAATAAATGAGAAAGTATTAAGAAGGGAGTATTAAAATGAGTTTTCATAACACTTTTTTTTTGTTTAACAAAATTAATGTCATTGAAAATAGAATAGTAGAGAAATCAAATCGTACAAAAATAATGAATAAAGAAAGATATAATATTATTATTATAATATAATATTATTATTATTATTATTATATAATATTATTATTATAATAACAATATTATTATTATTATAATGTAGTCTAACTCAGCAACAACCGGAAACATTCTCTCTCATATATTTGCTTTCCTGAATTCCCTCTTATCCTACCTTCCTTCATATTGTAGAAGAAAACAAAACAGTGATCATGAATTTCAACAAATAAATGAAAAAATATTGAGAAAATAGTATTAAAATGAATGTTCTTAGCATTTTTTTATTGTTTAATACAATTTAAGTCATTGAAAATGAGAAGAGCCGAGAAATCAAGTCCTACGAAATAATGAATAGATAAAGAGATATTATTGTTATTATAATGTAGTGTGACTCAACAACAACAACAGAAAACACTCTCTTATATATTTGCTTTCCAGACTTTCCTCTTATTTTGTCTTCCATCAAATTGTAGAAGAAAATAAAATAGTGATCATGAGTTTCAACTAATGAATGAGAAAGTATAGAGAGGAGAGTATTAAAATGAGTGTTCTTAGCACTTTTTGTTGTTGTTAAACACAATTAATATCTTTGAAAATTAAAGAGTAGAGAAATCAAGTCCTAAAAAAACAACGAATAAAGAAAGAGATGTGTTATTATAATAATATTATTCTATTATTATGTAGTGTGACTCAGCAACAACAGGAAACACTTTGGCTTATATTTTTGCTTTCTCGTCTTCCCTCTTATTTTGTTTTCCTTCAAATTGTAGAAGAAAATAAAATAGTGTTCATGAGTTTCGACTAATAAATGATAAAATATTGAGAAGAGAGTATTAAAATGAGTGTTCATAGAACTTTTTTTGTTTAACACAATTAATGTCATTGAAAATGAGAAGGGCGGAGAAATCAAGTCCTAGGAAAATAATAAATAAAGAAAGAGATATTATTATCATAATAATATCATTATATTATTATAATGTAGTGTGACTCAACAATAGTAGGGAACACTCTCATATATTTTCTTTCCCAACTTCCCTCTTGTTTGTCTTCCTTCATATCTTGAAAGACTGGCATCCATTGTTTAGAGCATCTTCTAAAGACTAGTTAAAGACACTTCGCTTTCAAGCTTCAAGCTCATGTCTTGTGGGCTTGTGGACAGGGAGAGCGCCCCTTTACTACTAGGAGGCGCCCCATCTTCCCCTTTACAGCGCTAATGAGCGTCCCATCTGGACGAGGGGCGGCCTTGGCTGGTAATTCCAGGGGTAAACTTGTAATACACATAGGGGGCTGGACTTTGTAATATGTTGGGCCTAACCTTTGAGACCCATAGGTTTAGTTTTAATTAAATGTCATTTATGGCTTTTCTCCCTATAAATAGCCAAGGGAGGTTCATGTAAAAGGGTTCAGATTTTCTCTAATCAATATAGTCTTACTTCTCTCCTATACTGTTCTATTCCCAGAACAAAAACAAAAAGTGATCATGAACTCTCCACCACCGCGTAGCAATCCTCGCAATGTGGAGTTGGTTTTTCATGACTTCAAGGGCCGCCATACTGCCATTGTCAAAGCCCTCACCACTGGTCTCTCTCTCCCTCTCTCTCTCTCTCTCTCCATTTTTTTAAATTCAATGTTTAATTGTGTATTTATTTGTTGTTTTTGCAGATGTGGTGAAATTTTACTTCCATTGTGATCCAGGTTAGGGTTCAGCCTATTGTTCTCTCATTGCTTCTTTCCCTATGTGTTTTTGCCTTTATTCACTCCCAAACTCTTTGTTTTTTTAATGTGATTTCTTCTGGGATGAATACTATCTGCTGCATTGTTTTGAATCCTGGTTCTCTTTCTGTCTATCTCTTTTGAATTTTAATGTTGATCGATTAAATAAAGTTCTTTGTTATTTGATTTTTCAATTCGAATTGAGTGCATGGAGATTGCTATATAATTGATTCTAAAGCTAAAATTAATTTTTGGGAGAATTTTAGTGAGTGTATGTTTGAAAATTTCTTCTACAATTAATTATAAAATTAAAATCAATTCTTGGAAGAAACATATGTTTTGTGAGTAGCTTCCGAGTAAGAGTTGATTCTGAGAATTAAGAAGTTGATCTATACATATTATAACTAGCTTCTGGGGGTTAGAATTGATTCAAGAGAATAAATTGATCCATATACACTATGTGTCTTGCTTCTGAATTTATGGGGGTTGGATATGAGATATCACTTTTGCATTAAATTGTTAAGCTTGTTGTGTGAGGTAGCCACTTTGAGTCTTAATCCAAGTGGATTCTTTGCATTGGATATAAAGGTACGCGGCTCCGATTTTTTGTTTCATTTGTAATGCTTTTACTGGGACAGACTGGTTTTGCCTCCTCATTGATCCAAAGTAGTCTGAGAATCATTTTGCTTTTGCATTGAATTGAGAATCTTTCACTGAATTTTACTATTAATTTATCAAAATCACTTTTGGCCCCAAAAGCAAGTTTGAGTAAAAGTGAAAATTTATTACTTTTGTGTTGAATTGAGAATCTTTCACAAAATTCTACCATAAATTTATCCTTATATGTATTAACAGTTTATAAAGAATGACTTCCCATTAAACACACTTTTAAATAACATCAATTTTATGAAATCAAATTCTTTCAAAATAAAGTTTGGCAATCAGTGAGTGGTTAGTTTATGTTGTACTTGTTTGATTCTTTTTTAAAAAAAATCTCCATTCAAGTCTTGCGTGTGAGAAAAATACCTAATAAGAGAGCTGGTTCTATTGAGATGTCGATGTTCCTGATTCAAACATAATTGTTTTTTATTGACGGTACATGTGATGAAAAAAAAAAATCGTGTTTTACATGGGTAGGATTGTTTTTGGAAGGGGATATTGGCTCATTATCAATGTGACTAGGTGTTTTTATGGGGTGTGAGCATGATATGATGTGTGTGGATGTCTGGAATAAATAAAAGCAAAATACTTGTCAAATTTATATAATTAATTTTTTGAAAGGACAATTTTATAGAATTAAATGTTTCATTGTTTTTTCTTATGCTTCCTCATTGCAATTAAAATTTAAAGGGTCATCAATGGTAAAGGGCCTTGATTCATTTTTACCTTGAAAAGGTGCAATTTCCATTATGATTTTAGTTTTATGGATAAGTCTTGAACAAAAATCTAAATGTGATTACGCATATTCTGCATGTTTACTTTGTTAGCATTGTATTACTCCTGAAATCCGAAATATTTTGTACTTCATCCACCTAGGGCAAAATTACCTCTTAATATATGACAAACACCTATTGTATAGTATCTCTTAAAAAATTATTTAAATGTTAGTTGTAATTTTTAAGGTATTTTTGTAAAGGTTGAAGCACCCTTTGTGCTTTCTGCTAATTAAATTTGGCCTGACAAAAAAATTGTATATATAGAGCAGTTTTGTTGTCTTAGTGCTTCTTATGTTGAAACTAGATGTTGGATTTCTTTAATAGATGTAAACTACACTGTAAAATTTATTGACTACTTGTTTACCTGTTGTACATCAGAGATGGACAACCTTTGTCTGTTTGGATATCCCAATGAAGATTGGGAAGTTACTTATCCTGCAAAAGATCTTCCCCCTGAATTTCCAGAACCTACGTTGGGCATCAATTTTTGTAGGAATGGTATGAGAGAAAGGGATTGGCTAAGATTTGTTGCTGCTCACAGTGATGCATGGCTACTTTCAGTTGCTTTTTACTTTGGAGCCAGATTTGATTTTGATTGCACTGACAGGTACAACAATAACTTTTACTCCAACCCCTTATTTTTACTTTGGAATAGAACATCTTTTTCATGCATGCCATTTTCTTCCAGAAATTTTGTGTAGGATTGTGGTTATATATTGTTGCGCTTAATATACACACTACACAAATTAGAGCAAGTGTATTCTATTACTTAAATAATACAGGATTGGATTGTAAGATTGAGTTTGTTCAATTAAAGCGAATAATTTATATTCTGGGATGTGACAAAGTGTAATTCTTCTTCAACTAGAAATCGGCTATTCACTATGATTAATGAGTTGCCGACGGTATCTGAAATGGTGACCGGAACTACAAGGAGACAAGCTATGGCCAAGCCATCAGTTTCAACGGGCAACAAATCCAAATCCGGTTCAAGAAGGGTAAGAAAATCTTGTTACCTCCACTTCTCCTTGTATATAATTTGTTGTATCATAATCTCACTATTCAATTTGGTACTATAGTAAAACATATTAAAACTCCATTGTCACCATTATAAACCCATAAATTTGGTATGAAATACAACTAGGAAATTCCTGGTAATGTCAATTAGAATCTTTATGTTGTTCACTTTTTTCATTTATTTCCTTCTTAACATGTCATTCTTGGATGATTGTTTCCTCATTGGGACAAAATGAAACAGCGAGGACGTCCTGCATCGCGGAAAAATTCAAAGAAAGTAAAGGATGAGGATGAAGATGAGGATGCGGATGAGGGACTCAAAGAAGAAGAATATGAGGAGGATGGTGAGACCTTATGCGGCACGTGCGGGCAGACTTACACAACTAGTGAATTCTGGATTTGTTGCGACAAATGTAACAAGTGGTTCCATGGAAAATGTGTGAAGGTCACTCCGGCCCGGGCCGATCACATGAAACAGTACAAGTGCCCTTCATGCAGCAGGAAGAGAGGTCGTCATAACTCATCTTAGGGATGCTATCAAGCAGAACAACTAAGTTGCTCTGATGTCCTGTGTTGTATTATCTTGTCAATTTATTTGGTGGATTTAGTTATTTGACATTTGATAGTTTTGAAGCTATATCTTAAGTATTGAGATATTTTAATGTTCTTAGCCCTATTAAGATATTTGGTTATGCAGAGAAGGCTGCATTTGTGCTTATGTTATATTATCTGTTTTCTTTCATGTTTGCTAGCATGTTGCATTGGATTATGAGATTTATAATCTGCCCTATGTGGGAGCATATCATCTACTCCAACTCTGGAGAAACGAGCCGGGTTAGCTCAAGTTGAAATTTTAGTAAACAATTTTCCTTGAGCTTTTAATCATTATAAATAAAGGATTGAAATCCTATATATATTTATTTGATGTCTCATTCTAGACCTCATATAAAAACCAACTATATAAAGCTATAACTGTTCTATTCATGTTTTTTTAATTGACATAATGCAATTTTATTGATAAAATAAGAAATGAGACACCAAACATAAATAAGAGATTGTAATAGGATAGGTAAGTAGGTACCTTCCATGGTTCTAGATTACTTTTAGGAATGATGAAGCTTGGGCTATTACTTGAGTGGAGGAAAGGAAGAGTTGGCTGCATAATAGATGACATAATAATCTCGTGAAAATTAAGGTTTAAGTTTTAGGTTTGTCATAGTTTCCTTAGAAGTCCAATATAGTCAGATAATCTATTAAAAATGTTTGTTTCGTAATAAGAACTAGACTAATTAAAGATGATTTTAAGCTGAAAGTTGTTTCGTGATTTTTTTTAATATTGATTTTAATTAAAATTAATAAGTCTCTTATGCAACATAAGAGAGCACTAATAAAAATATAAATAAAGATTATGTTTAATTAATTTAATTCACACAAAATATTATAATTAACATGATAAATACTATACAAATGAACAGGGCCTAAGCAGATGAAAACATAGAAGAAGCTTTAAAATTATATAAAAAGTAAATTGAAATATATATGTACAAAAGTTAGAGCTGTCAATATAGGTTGGATTATAGGTAAAAATGTATCGTGTGAATTAAGTTGGGTTGGCTCATAAGTTGGAAATGCTATTTTAATTTTTTTTCAAATTTACTTATGCAATGAATCAAAACCAACGAACAAGAGCTAGACATGTTAAAAGGAATTATTCAATATTGGCACATTATCCATTATAATGGGAATAAATACCTAAATTTTTACCAATGAAGAATTTCGGTTTTTTTTTTTTTTTGAAGAATGAAAATAAAAATAAAGAAATGGGTGTTTGGAAACCCAATAGTCACTCACAGTGAGCCCAAAATCAAATGTGAATAGAAGCTCTAATTGATGTGAATTGCTTTTACGATGCTACACAATCTCAGAAAGTAGAAATTGAGAAGCATATCTCTAAGCTATTATTAGCAAAATGGGAGGATCCAACCATGTTCAAGTGTAGATGGGGTTTGTAGAAAAACCATGGCCTATAATTGTGCAACAGTGCAGGAGGGAGCCACAGAAAACCTCATTTGCAAAAGATCCAAATTTAATATTATAATAATTTACCCGATGAGGACATCACATAAATTATACAACCGATGCATGCAAAAAGCTACAAGCGAATTTACAAAAGAAAAAACATGTTGCTTTCTCCATATCTCATAACTTTGCAATTTTTACTCATGGCAACAAGTTACCTATCACATGCTCCTGAGATGGTTCATTTAAGTGACTATGACAACAAGGATAAAAAATCTTCAGCAAAAATCAGCTCCCCAATCAACTAAGTCTTATAGTGTCATTTGGTATAATGACATTAGGGTTTCTTATATGTGGATTAAGAGCTGCCAATTCCTTCCATTTTGCTCCTGAACCAAGAATCCGAGAAGATATGCTCCACAAGGTTTCACCCGGCTGCACCTTCGTTGTAACTGGAGTACTTGATTTAGAAGCAGCAGCCTTTGATTTCATTAATGGAAGCTTATTATCTTTCCCCTTCCCCTTCCCCTTCCCCATTCCATTCGCCACCAACCAGCGCGAACCAGATTGTTGCTGGCTTGAAGTGCCCCAAAGCTTCTTCTTGTGTGGCTCACTCTTTAAACCCGCCACATGAACTTCAGTAATTTTGAACTGAGGAATGCCCTCCTCTTCAGAACTTGTTTCCTCTTTCTGGTTGTCCTTCATCTCCACCTTTGCTACTATTTCGCTCTCATCATCATCATCTTTATCATTGTTGTTTCTTACCTCAGATACATAGCTGTAAATTTTTTGCTTTGGCGGGACAAACACTCTCTCAACTTGTATAAGAGCAAGCATTGGCGTTCCAACAGGCTCATAGTTTCTCAGAGGATCGCGAAGTTGCACCATTAATGCTACCGTGAAATTGTTTCCTAGCAAACCACATTTTCTGCCTTTGCCTCGTCTTCTCTCTCCCTTTGAAATCCCACGCATGAAGTCAAAAGAATTAGCATGATGGGCTGCTAGAAGTTTCGAAGTATGCTCACTGATATTATCTACATTATCAATCTCACCAGAATCCAGCCTCATCCATTCATCAAGAGTTAATGACAAGCTCATTATCCCATCAACACCATCAGTGCTGTCTTTTACATCCAACAACTGCAAACCAGCAGCTCCTTCCAGGCCAAGGGACTCGCTAGTATCGATCCCCTTGCCCTGGAGAGCTGACATATCCCCAATGGATTGTGCAACAATATTTGACGGTGCATCCTCCTCCGACATCCCAGATTGTATTCTCAAACCCTCAATTGAAAGTGCTTCAATTTTATCCATAGCCAATGGGGCAAGGTCTTCCAATGAAACAAACTCTGAGCCTGTCTGGCTAGCCACTGAACTTGAACTCGACTTGCCAGACTTTGGCCCAGATGGTGTTCCTTTCAAGTCCCTTCGCACACAAGTAGTATCTAGCCCTGTTGTTGAATCATGCTGCAAATGACATTGCCTAAATAAAAGCAAAGCAAAATTCCATCAGAAACATGTAAGCAGTGGCTATTAAAAACTCAGGGTCCATTTGTTTTACAGTTGGATAAAAGTAAGTTTGATAGAATTAAATTCTAAATGATGAATTTGTGTTTGGGAATGATATGTAAAAGTAAGTTTACAAAAATGGTTGTCGTTTGGATATAATAAAGTGAAATCACTTTTAGGGATGAAATTACCAAAATAGACATAATAGTTGAAAGTGTTAAAGAGAGATAAGTATAGGTAGTAATGTAATTCTAATGGTAAAACTGAGAAACAAAAATGATAATGTAGGTTCTTGATACTTCAAATAAACTTACGTTTTTGAAGGTCTAAACCCTACCAAACAAGTCAACAAGTACAAAATCTCATTCCAATGCAGAGAAACTTAAGTTTATTGAACAAAAACTATAAACCAAACAAGCTCTCAAACTCCAAGACAGATTATACAGACAAGAAAGACTAACCTCTCTGTTCCCTCTAAGGCAGGCATAGCTTCCCATGCTATTTGTTGCATTGTCTTCCCTGTGATATCTTCCAGAGGCATTAACTCCTTTGCTTGCATTGAGAGTTTTTCAATCCCCACTGAAGCCAAACACTGTAAAACCTCCATTATTCCAGAACCCATTTCTGCAGGTACCACAACAGGGTTGGAAACCTGCATGATTAAGTTCCCGTCACTTTTAGTATTGCTAAAAAGTGAGGGATGCATAGAGCGTAGATAACCCCTGTCTTTTGTCTGAAGAAAAGGGCCTAATCCCTCAGCAAGAGGGGGCAATGTGGGAGGCTCTTCGGGTGGTAAATGAATTGGACTTCCAAAAGCAGCGTAATCTTTTGGTGGAGAATGATGGAAATCCTTCTCATTCAAACCCCATTCACGCATTAAGGCTTCTGTTTCCAAGTCTTCTAGCATCTGAGCCTTCTGTTTACTCTTCAAGTCCTGAGACTCAACTAGATGCTCCTTCGGCAGATCTTGCAACAAAGATGATGACTCAATACCCTCAGAGAAATTCCACATCTCAGATTCAGTAGAAACATCATAGCCACCATCTGCTTCATCATCATCGTCCATGTCAAAATCAAATAAAGGAAAGCCACCATTCAGAGCCTCCTTCTCAAATTGTCTTAAAAGAAGCTCCCTTGGAGACTCGGGCTCGCTCTCAGAACTCAAGCCCACTGGGCTATGGTCTATGCCCAGCATGCTTAAAAATTCACTGGCAACTGATTCTGTAACATCATCCAAGCTATGTGACTTGCTCATCTTATACTCAGATTTGACTTCCACAATATCAGGAGATTCTAGTGCTACTGTCTCCAATTCTGATACTCTATTTAAAGCTGATTCTAATTCTTGCAGCAGCTCATCTGTGCATGAAGGATCCACTTCACAAGCAAATTCGCCAACCACTGTCTGGTCCTTAGAACTATCATTTGGCTCATCCAGGGAGTCAATTTTAACACCATCTTCAGAAGATACTTGTATACCTGTAGTATCAAGGGTAGGGGTACTGTCAACTGTAGAAGCATCCTCAGGAGCCTTTTTTATGGGTTCCTCTAGTTTAACACGTTCAGTTGGTGACAACTCTATGCCCTTATCAACAACAAAAAATTCATTATCTTGACACTCTTGAGGGTCTTCTTTTCCAGAATCAGGTAAAGAATAGCCATCTTGTTTAACTGTCTCCAGGTTTTCTTGAAATGCATCGAGTTCAGGTTTGTCATGCACAGGACATGTATTCCCATCATTACCTGTATGCTCTACAGGCTGTTCTTTTCCAAGATCAGATGATCCGAAGACATCTGGTTTGATTGGCTCAATGTTTTCAACGAACAAATCAAGTTCAGGTTCATCATGTGGAGGATTACATGCCTTATCTTCATCAAATTTCTTATATAAGATGTCTATTGAGCTAGCAAGCACTGACTTAGATGATGGCAATACCTCATGAAGATCCTTTACCTCATCTGCAGCTCGAGATGAGGCCTGACTCATTACGCTTTGCAAACTTCCAGCACGTCTCACACTGCTGCTTCCATCGTACTGTCTAGGATTAGCATCTGATTTCGTCAAAGCAAGACTGTTCTGCCTCTGGATCAATACATTATTAGAAGCATTGCGGCTGTCTCTGGTAGCATTAGCGTTATCACCAACCACAGTATACCCAAAACTGACATTCATCACAGCACCCTTAGCCGTTCCTGATAATCTAAAACTAGTAGTCCACTTCCCTGAGCTCTTCTCCTCCTCAAGCTCCTCTAATGTGAGAGGAAGCAGCCTCGTGAGATCTACCCGGTGCTTCCCCAAATCAAGTTCAGGCGCACTGAGAAGAGAAGCGTAGAGCAAAAAGTGCTTTGCTTCATACTTTGCAGAATGGTGAGGACCACTCCTACTGCCATAGACTGAGCAAGTGTAAGTCAACTTCTCTTCAAACTCAGCTACACTCTGAACCACCTTGGCCGGACGGGTGACGAGAACCCCGTCTCGTCTCTTCCAGTAAACAGAAAGGCTGCAACCATCAAAATTGGAAGGCAACTCTTCAATCAAATGCACCTGGAGATAAAAACTGCAATTGAACCTCTTATTGCGAATATGGGAAAACGCCTTCAGCGGCCTCCAATTCCAAATGGACTTCTTATCCTTCTGCAAAGCATTACTGTTATTATTATCATCATTGTTGTTACTGGATTTAGGCCTTGATTTGGAATCAGAGAACAAGGATTGCCCAGTGGGTTTAGATCGCGAATTAGCAGCGGATATCGAACTCCTTGAAGCGCTTCTGTCCAAGTACATAGCTTTGTTTATAGTTTCAACATCCTTTAACAACTTCTTCTGTTGGTTACTAGAACCCCCACCACCACCACTCTTCTTACCAGCTTCCATTCTCGACAACATCGTCTTTTGCCCAGAAAAAAAAACAATAAAAATATAAGTAAATTAACATTAATTCAACTAAAACAGAACCTAACCCTGATTTTTTTTGTTTGAAAAACTAAAACCAATTCGCAGACAAAAAAGAATAACTCTAAATTCTAATACAGCTGATCAAAAAATTGAAATCAATCTAGATTGAGTACCGGGTGATGTCGGAACTGGACCAGAGGAAGAGAATAAGGTGCAGCAAAGGAGTTTAGGTTACGAAATCGAATCCATGGACACCCTCCTTCTCAAATTCAAAACTAAAACTCTGTAACAGGAAAAGAATCGATTTTTCAATAAAAAGTCAAAGTCAGAGAAAATATGAAGAAGAAGAAGGGAAGCGAAAATGAAATCTTACAGAGATGAGAGCAGAGTCGCGTGAGAGCAGAGCTTGTTATCTTGTTCTTCTTCTTCTTCACCAATCTCTCTTTCTCTCTCTAGGAATTGCCGCTACCTGTTTTAATTTTAAAACGGAAGGAAGAATTGAACAAATCAGAAAAAAAATGCAACGCTAATAATATACACACTTTATTTTTAATTACATACGCGTATCGTATATATACGATTATTATTATTAATTCACATCTTTTAAAAAAAAATCCAATTTCAAAAAAAAAAAAAGGAAACATGTTTGCACCTCACTTGTTGCCGATATCTATCTGATTATTATACGCCCTTTCGTAATTCTAATGGCAATTGCCTAATAAATTTAATTTTTTATCTGACCCACTTTTTACCATTGAAATCGGTTCCATTGAATAAATTTAATTTTAAAGCAACGTACATAAAAATGTTAAAAAATCATGATATTTATTTTTCTTAATAAACTTCTTATTTTGAAAAGCCCGTTATTAGGAAATTTGTTATCGATCAAGACTCGTTTAATATGTTTTAAGTATAAAACCAGATATGGTAGTGTTAAGTTTAATAGGATAAGTCAGATAAAAATTTAATATTATCCAGCATTTAGTCATACTGTGTATAACTTATTATATCGTTAAATTAATACAATCTTAAATTTTGTGAAGTATTGAATAATAATAGAAAGAATACAAATAATGGTGGTGGTGGAGGGTGGTGGTAATGATGATGGTGGTGGGCGGTGGTGGTAGAAGCGGTAGTAGTGGCAACGATGGAGAGTGGTGGTTGTGGAGATGGTCGTAGTGGTGGTGGCGACAATGGCAGTGGTGATGGTGGTTGATGGCAATGGGGTGGTGGTGGCGACGACAGTTGTGGTTCTAGCTATGACGGTGGTAGTAATCGAGGTGGAGAGTGTGGTGGTGGTGGAGGATGGTGCTTCTGGTGGTGGCGATGGTAGTGAGAATAGGTGGTGGTGGTGGTGGCGATGACGGTGATGGAGGGTGGTGGTGACAGTGACAGTAGTTGTGGTAGTGGTGGTGACGGTGTTGTAGGGCCATGGCAATGATGGTTGTGGTGGTGGTGAAGGGTGGAGGTGGGGGTGGTGATGATGGTGGTGGCAGTGGTGGTGGTGGTTACTGGCAGTAGGGTAGTTGTGGTGGCAATGCCGATGGTGAGGATGGTGGTTGTGGTGGTAGCAGTGGGGAAGGGTGGTGGTGATGATGGTGGTGTAGTGGTGGAGGGTGGTAGTAGCGACAGTTGCAACGGTGGTGGTGGATTAAATATTTTATAGTAGCTTATACGTCACAATCTTATCAGGCCTTATCCCACCTTAGTAGATTGAATTACATAATCCTTCATTTTAATATATAAGGGTGGATTAATTAGTAAGCATATACAATGCAATGTTAGCAACATACAATGGATAAACTTATATTGTATTAATTGTATAAATTTATATTAGCATGTCTAATACGACGTATCAAACAAGCCCTTATCTGACATCTCTTAACCTGATCCAAAGTGACCCGACTTTTGGGACTATAATTTTCATATATTAAAATAGAAGGTCCTAAAAACCATGACACGTTTCACAATAGCGGATAAGGTACAAACTGGAGAGGAAGACTCATCCCCAGTCGTTTAGTGGGAAAAAAGGCAAAGATGCCTCAACGACTTACCGCGTCTAACTCTACGCCCATAAAGGAATAATATCATCACCTAACCATGATTGCCCAACAAATTCTATTATAAATTGTTTGTGACATTATACTTCAAATATGTACTATTTAACTTTAGCGTTTCCCTACCAAAATTACTCACGTCTAGCGTGTCAATGTGTTTTTTGCAGGTGCATGCTATACACTACCATCTCGCACATCGTAGCGGTATAACCACAACTGCAACGTAAACTTGTATTATTGTCCAAGTCGATATCTCATATGTACATTTTTTTTAATACAGGTATCGTCTAGGTGAGATAATTTTATTTGAGTAGAGAACACCCACATTATAAAGAGGCTGCTTTTCCAGCATTATTTTTCTATCCACAAAACTCAAAGTTGAGACATTGATTAAGTTAAATCAAACTTGCCATAAGTTTATCATTAAATGAATTTAAAGAGTAACATGTTTAAATCTATTAATAGTCGGTAATTCAATCATTTTGAGATATTTTTACAAAAATTAATACAATGATGATCGCAATAATAAAAATGTTTTAATATTATTTATACCTGGATAAGTCTATCTATTTGGTATTAAAGACCTTTTAATTGGTTAAAATATAGTTTAATAGGTTTTTTTTATAAAATTCAACCTGATTTATATACTTTCCTATTGTTTAATATAAGAATTAACTAACTATTTCACACACCTTAAGAAAGTTGATTAATTTAGTTAATTATATTACATTTATTCTCAAATATTGTCAAATTTCTAAAATTATCCTTAACCATATGAAAAGTTAAATCTTGGAGAATGAAAAGAGTCGAAATGGGAGTCATTATAATTAATGAGACACACTTACATGTTCATAATTAAATAAGAACAATATTGTGAAAAAATAATTAATATAGTTAAAAATTCAACCTGACTTTTATAAAAAGGATCAAAGTGCACACACTCCTTATTTTATATTAAGGACGGAGGAAGTAGTAAGTAAATAAATTTAGTTTAATATTTCTTTTTAAATGTTGGTTTAACTCTAATTTTATTACCGTATCCCGAATAGGTTAACACTTGTAAGGAAAAAAAAACTTCAATTTCATACAAGTTAAACGATAAATTCTTAATGAGAAGCCTGACTTTTTTTGTTTTTGTTTTCCAAGGTATCCACAACCGACAGCAATGAGACTAATCCATGAAGGGTTTGATATCACGTTAAGTAAGTAAATCTTTCCCAACAAATGATTCTCCATACGCACGGTTAATGAATTGAAACCTACTAAATGATTAAACCTTAAACATTAATTAATTTAATAAGGACTGTAAGTCTGTAAGGACTTGATTCCTTAATTAATTTAGTAATTTTACTCTGATATTCAATTTCTGAAAAAAAATTAAATTATAGGATGATTATTACTTAGTAATATATTACTTACTTATGTAACCTTTTTAGTCAATAAAACGTTTTCTGGAGAAAGTCGAAGTGAAAGTGTCCTGAAAATTTTTACGTTTTTTGATAAGTGGACCAAAAATATTAAATAACAGACAAGTTAAATTTCTCTAAGAGTAGGATTATAAGATTAAACGTCGAGAAAATCATTTGTTAAAAAGGCTATCATGAAAAAAAAAAATCTTGACCAATCATTGAAAAAACAACAAGTTCAGTTTGATCTTGAAACGAAAATTTGTAAAATTGGTCTGAATTTTAAGTAATGGCAAAATGCAAAGTTTTTGTTATTGAAGGTTGGGGGCGCATACTCGTGTAAAGGCTTAGCTGTGCCTGTCTCATATGGTACGCTTCCTTCAATGTGCAAATATGCTTTTCTTTGCATCTACACTGCATTTTGCATTATTTAGAGTTGACCTCTCGTTTATTTATATTCAAAAATAGCTGTGACAAATAACAAAATAAGTACATAATGAGTTTGGAATAAATAGAAAAAAGGTTTGGAAGGCTCTCATATGGCCCACCCGCGATTTTCAATCCGAAAGCGCCAAGTTCAACGATTGTCATTCATTCTCCTAACAAAATCACCAAATGTATGCGACCAAACGTTCGTGTCTTTATAGTTCAAAATTTGAAATTGTAAATATCATGTGAATTTATGTTGCTACTTGCTACTCTTTATCTCTTCCATGTGTCCCTTATAACTTTTGCCGTGTAGGAAATAGAAAAAATGATGAATTGGACAGCATTTTGATGAAATGTCCTTATGTGCGTTAGTGTTTAAAATAATGTGTTGCTAGTATTTCTCTTATCATGTCCAACAAACACAGTGTGTTGGAAAATGCTAAAAAAAATGTATTGTTAACAATTGACACCAAAATTCTAGGGCCACAAACGGCTAGAAGTGTGAAGAGCACCGCTGTGAATTATTCAGAATTTGGTAAAAATGTATTTTATTTAAAAAGTAATTTTATCTCTTTATTCCACGTTATTCTTTCTCCTCTATCTTTTTTCTCTTATCACCATACCATACAACCTATCAAATCTACTCTTTTTCTCACCTCTTTTTCTATTCTCATCTCAGTATGTAAAATCTAGTTCTCATTTTGGTAGAAGAAACTCAATTTCTTCTTACCAGTATCTTACCCAATTAATAAACAAGGTAGAAAGATAAAATGTTGCTTACCATGAATCTAGCAAAGCTTTTGCAGGTCAGTTAAAATGTTGCTTACCAAAAGTCTGGCAAAGCTTTTACAAATTAGTTATTGGAACATTTTAAACCCTTGTTTGAAAGTGATTGCTAGTACTCTAGTGTATAGGGTTTGCGTAGTGTTTTAATTTTTTTTTTTTATTTTCACCGTTGCGTCGCTACCGTCACAACCTTTACTGCCCCTGTCACCGCTGTCACAATCATTGCTTTTCATCTCATTGGTTGATGGTGGCGGTGATGGAGTAGTGATGATGGTAGCGAGGCTGCAGTAGTGGCGGTGACAACGTAAGTGGTTTCAGTAACGACAAAGTAGTAGTGGCGACAATGATGATGACGATGGTAGTGGTGGTAGGGGCAGTGAAAATTAGTGGCAGCGACAACGACTAAGTTGGTGGCGGTGGTAGTGGCAGTGATGATGGTGACAGAGATGGCGGTAGCAGTGGTGGTGATAATGGTAGTGGTGGTGGTAGCTCATTTTGTCATAACTTTTTTTTTGTTTTCTCTTTTGAACATATTTTAGAAAATATTTTCTAAATATCAAGCAAACATTTTTACAGTTTTATTTTTTATTTTCTTTAAAAATAAAAACAGGACCTAAAACTAAATAAACTTGTAATTAAATTTATATGCACTGACGATAATTTCTCTTCATTTTCAATTTTAAATAATTTTAAATTCAAATTTAATTATGACATGATCATTTGATAAATTTTAATTGGATAACCGTGTAAAACTTTTGTACATTCTCAGTGCATAATAATTAAACTCATAAAATTAATGGGAAAAGTAAAAAAAAAGCATGTAGGAAGTATTTCATGATTTTGTTTATGATAATTTAGCTAAAAAGATTTCATTACGCTGTTGTTTTGTCAAACAATATTATGCTGTTTTATCATCAGGATCAGTATGCTTGAGGTATAAAGGCTAAGAGTGTCTTTAAGGACTCACTGTGTTTTATGGCTCGCCGTATCTTTTGGGGCTCGCTATGTCATCTAGGACTCGCCCAATTTATATCAATTCATAATGATAGTATGTATGAAGTGATTAAATCACACTACAAATAGTTCTTTCATGACTTGAGTTTGGTAAAATTACTTGGGTTGCAGAAAGGAGAGGTGGTATTTTTTTTTATTTTAATGTAAAGTTGTTTATTTTCACTCTGAATCCCCAAATTCATATAAAACAGAATTGATTCAAGCACATATCCCTCTTGTACAATAGTTTGCTTAAAACTCATTTGCAAAGAAATAAAATTCATTTGCAAATCAGTTTTCTTTTTCCCAAATTTTTATGTATAATGTATTCATAGAATGAAATCAATTAATAGAATATATATTGAGTTCAATTCAAGAATTCAAAGACTAAGGAGAAATGGTCATTACTAAATACTGCCTAATCATCAAATAATGTTACTAAATACTGCCTAATCATCAAACAATGTTAATTATTGGATTAAAAAGTAATGGATGCACTAAATTTGTTTAATCTAAAAAAATAGGTGACTAGAATTTGTTTTATTCAAAAATGAAATTAAGTCTATTTTTAATTCATTAAAGTACAATTGAAAAGATAAAAATCATTATAAAAATTTTCATTGAAAAAGATCTATTAAGATTTAAAAAAACGTTTTAATCTTGATTTTATTTTAAAATTCAATATTAATGACATAGATTAAAATCTAAAAAAATCTAAAAATTTTTTTAGTCTATGCATTTTAGGCTATGTCATTGAAAAAAAAAGTTTTTATTGATTAATATAAATTTTATTTCGTACAGTGTTTTTTTCGTAGGGTTTAAATTAAAATAATTATTTATTTTTGTTTTATATGCTTTGCTTAATATTTACGTCAAACCACCGCTTGTAAACGTGTTATATTATCTCCGCTTAATATTTATGTTAAGCGTGTTCTTTTGCCTAATTCTATTAAACCCGAATTTAACGTTCGAGTAGGAGAGAAAGCATTTTCGAAGTCTTGTTCTTGTTCTTACACCATACGATTGCAATGTTACCCGCACCGCATCATGTCTTTGTTATGTAAAATGCTGCCACATTCTTCCGCTCAAATTTTCTTGCTTTCTCCTTCTTTCTTCACCACTGGGTAATTCTTGAACTCATTCTCTTTCTTAATGTAATTTTCTTTCCCTAAAATTTCTTTCTATGTCTCATGTGGTTGCCTTATTCTTCTTCTTCTTCCTCCTTCAGTTCTGTTGACAGAAGAATAAAAATTTGAACTGTATGATTTTTAACTGCAAAGTGAACTTTGTCACAGAGAATGTGAATAAAGATTGATTGTGTCTGTCTATTCACGACAGACGATGATTCTTCCAGGGGTGTGAAGGTGATTTCGAAGGTTTTGCGAGGAAGAACTCTTTAAATAAGGCAGAATTGGTGGTGGTGTTTCCAGCATCGAAGCAGCGAGAACCCAGGAACTGAAACGGTGGGGCAGGGAAAGCGAACAAGTGGAAAAGAAAAGGCCTCTTCTTTCTGTTCCATGAATTTTAGTTATTGTAATACTTAAATGTCAGATTTATACTTATGAAATTAAGTTGTAACGTTCTTGTTAAACTTCCTCAGAGGGTGTCTCTTATGTTGACTTCAAGACCCACAACCGAAAATGCACTCGCTTGGGCAGTGGCATGTGAACGGGATCCATTGAACTGGTATATTATCTTTATAAAGTAGAAACCTATTATCTTTAAACGTATTTTATCAGAACTGAATATGTTTTGATTTTTACAGGACATGTTAATGTTGCACCTTGCCATTTGAATGCTGAGGCAGAGACTTTGCTATCAGGCATCAGCCACTCTGGTACACAAGGTTTGTTTGGTTTTTAATTGATTAATTGTAATGAATATAAAATATTTTAGGGAAACCATAGAATGAATGATGCCAAAGCTTCCTGGCATTTAATTGAATGGCACATTAGTGTGGTTGCTCTAATTTGAGGAATATAGTGTTTTCCATCCATTGCATGTACGGAAATTTTCATGTTTCATCATTTCTTTCCATGTCATACATTTTAATGGCACATTTTCATCTCTTAATTACTTTTTCCCTTTGAAGGTCGATGGATGGAAAAGCTTGGGCGGATGGTGAATCATGTAGTGCTTCCTCCTCTTGTGATGCATTCACGATATCATTATGCGGCATTTGCTTGGAACTCATAGATTATATGCTTTTTGATGTCATACTTGGTCTGATTCTAAATAAAGGGCCGACCTTGTCCATAACAATGTCAGCTATTTCTTCTAAGAGACAGTGAATATGCTTAATCCAGGTTTTGTAAATGATTGACAGGGTTCCACAGGAAAAAAAGCTTCTGATGTATGAGATTATGACTGGTTTTGTGGATTCAAGATCTGTAGTATAAGAAATGACACTTGCTCTCTTAGAAGACAGCGGATGGTACAAATCCAATTGTAGCATCTCGCAATCTCTGGAAGGGAGCCTATCACTGCTACACAACATAGTTTAACCGAGAGGCAGGGGGATACTGCACAATCTTAGCATTTAGTGGATCCCTCTCCAGTGGGCGCGGTATTTTCCACAAACTAATAAAGGTATGTAAAATCATGTCTTCATTTCTAATATGCAATTCAATATTGTCCATTTATGATCATATTCTTTGATATAAATGCTAGGTGAAGTCAGAGGAAGTAGCTCTAGGTCAGATTTGTGAGTACAAACTTATACCCTATTATTTGGTCTTAAAATTCGTTTGAAGAGGCTGGGTACTGTTGTTTTTAAGGTACATGACACAAGCACATTTTAATTAACACTTCAAATAAAACTCTAAGATATAATTTAATGAAAAATAATAGAAAAATCTCGTTCATCCACGGGTACTGATCTAGTTTCTGAGAAAAGTTCATCAGCTTGCATTGTTGTTTCCTCCATTTATTAAATCATAGTTACTGAATGAATGATAATATAACATGCAATTCGCAGGCTATGATGAAGGACCCTTTTGGAAATTATGTTGTGGAAAAGGTTCTTGAGACCTGCGATGATCAAAGTATTGAGCTCATCCTTTCTCGTGTAGAGAAGCTCATAACCACTGGAGGTAAATAATGCAGAGACTTTTTGCTCTTCTATCATCATCATCATAATAATCTGTTTTTGCTCTCCCTATATTTTAGCTTTAATTCTTTAATTCAAGGGTATTATGATTTAAATCAAAAATATTTGTGTATGTTCTATTCTGTTCATGAGCCTTTGGCAGAGAGCTGCATTTATCATTGTTTTAGCTAGAATTATTGTTGTATTTGCCTTGGACCATTCCACTTTTCTTTGATTCATAGAAGAAAAATGACATGATGTTGCATGAACCTTGCTGCTCTATTCTTCCTTATGCCGTGGTGTAGGAGTTTGTGATGAGAATTAACTACTGGCAATAGGATTGATTTGTGATATTTTCAGAGCCCCATGATTTTATCACTTTGGATATTAACATTAGAAGAAAACCAAAACAAAGCCTTTCAGTTAAAACATAATTTCATACTAATACATTCAAGACACAATGTGTCAGTAGTTTGTTGATGTGCCACTTTCTAATACTCTAAAGATGATAAATTTAAGAGTCCGAATTTAATTCTTTCACCACTTCACCTCCTTCAAAATCCACTTCTTCTCCAACAATTACTCACCTTGGAGTGATTTCTCTTCTCTTCCTACTACTCATTCTTATACTTCTCCTTCAATTCTTGATACTTCACTTGAATATTCACGGTCTTTCTCCACAACCACCTTCACCTACTTCTCCTTTTTCTTCTATCTCTTAATCTAATTCCACTTTCTTATTCTCTAAAGATGTTAAGTTTCATGAGTCCAAACTTCTTTATAGATGTTGAAAGTGGAAGAAATTTGGACTCATGAAACTTAACGGCTGTAAAAATTTTGCAGAAATAATTTGTTGGCTGTTTATCGGTGTTCCCAACTCTGCTGGAAAGTATCCCTCCTGTTCTTCCTGAAAACACGCAGAAAGCCAAAAGTTGAAATTTGAATACAACGATTAAACCCACACAACTAATGATCATTTAAGAAAAGGAATCATACAGGATTCAGAGGTTGCAACGTCATTTGCACGTATACTTCATCTGTGTCAGTATCTGCCTGAAACCAACAGAAATAAACAAATAATCAAAGAAAACTAGAGTGCAGGAGAATTTGAAACAAGGAAACCAAAATAAACTTGTTACAATTAAAGAATAACAACTTATGAATAAATAAATAAACAAGCCTTACATGCATAGTCACATTATGAAGTTGACAGATAAGTTGGGGAGGTAAACTTGGATAGTTGGGGGATATGAGCCACTTCCCTGTTGGAAGATACAGCAACCTAAGCAGAAATATGATGACTTAGGTTATGCATGCACGTAGCATATGCCGAAAGAGAACAAATATTTGCAAATGTATAGAAAAAAAAATGCTGGTTTCAGGGAGGTAGGTGGAGATACTCCATTCCTGTGAGTAAGAGCCCGTTTAAATGCGGACTAAAGAGCAGTTATCAAAGCTTATCTCATGCTTTTTTTTAGTGGATAAGCTCCAATAAATGCTCTTTAGTATGCAGCCAAACAGGCTCTGAATTCATTAACCTGAAGTAGTATGAGACTAAAGAATTGTGTTTAGTCATTAATAGCACTTTTGGTCCCCCACTTATCACGAAAGTGCACTTTTGGTCCCTAATAAAAAAAATTAGCCATTTTCGTCTCTAACGTTTACAAACAATTGCACTTTTGGTTTTCCATCCATTTCTGTTAAAAATCTAACAGTTTTCAGATTTTTAAATATAATTAAAAATTAATAAACTCAAAACCTAAGAAGATGATGAATGTTCATATGAAAATCCCATAAACAATTACTCATCATCTTCATTATCATCTTCTCCTCCCTCCTTCTTCAATCATCTTCACCAACCCAGAAATTGAAAAAAACTTATGAAACAATAGGTTCCAACTCATTAAACAACTACATATAGTGCACAAGCAGATGAAAGGGAGAAAGATTCAATCTTTTTGTCCCAAATCGCTCAATCTATTCAAACCAAACGCTTTCACAACAGGCTTGTCAATCTGCCATTGAAATTCTTCAATTCACCGTTAGAATTTAAAGGAGATCTGAACCACACAAAACCCATGAACAACAACGATTCTCCAGATCGCGCACAACACACAAGACCCATGAATAGCAACCAGAAACTCAGATCGGTGCGACCTATAACCAGCCACCGTATTCGAGAGGGAGAGCGGTGCGACCTAGATCGGGACTAGATCGCAGCCCATTGCTCCAAAGTTTGCATCTTTTTGCAGTAGCAGAACAACCATGGTCGCGACCTAGAACGGCGTTGTCCGCGCCGGCGTAGAGGGTTCAACGCTCCTTCCTCGAACCAGAACTGATGACTCGAGTTTAGCTTGCAGAGGCTCGGATGGTGGGAGTGGGTTTGAGTTTGTGTGGTGGCGGCAACGGTGGGATTGATGGTGGGGAAGAGGAGAGGTAGCGGCGGCTGTTTGGGATGAGAAGGGAGCCTGCAATTTGGGAAGGAAGGAGGAGGTGGTGTGGTGGATTGGAGAAGGGGATGAGGAGAGCACCACCTCGCCGGAGCCACCTTCCTCCGCTCTAAACCCTACATTGTCTCGAACCTCGCATGTTCTGAGCCTCTCATCACTTGCTTCCTCATTCTCGGAACATACGCTCCTCTTAATTCGTCGTGTGTAAACGACGTAGCCGTTCACCAGCTCCCCTCTCCGCACCTCACGACTGTGGTTTTCGTAGTGATGCAACGGCGCCGCCGTTTCGGGTTCTTGATTGACGACGTCCATGAACAGCAGCGGTTGCGGAGTCAGCAAGGGGTTGGGAGGGAGTAAGTGGTTGGGAAGTGAATTGAGGAAGGGAACATAGGAATTGGAGATGACAGAGAGGGTTTTGGTGAGGGTTCAGAGATTTGGGGATTTCGATTGAAGAAGAGGAATGGGGGAGGTGGGAGTGAGAGACTTGTTGTTTTTGAAGAAGAAGAAGAAGAAGAAGTGTTGGTGGTGCAGCGGCAAGGAGTGAGGAGCGGCGGTGACGAGGTTGAAGAACGACGAAGCATGGTAACAGAGCTCCGAACAGTTTTTTACCACGGTCCAACACCGAACCGTGGTAATAGGGGCGTGGTAAAAAAACAACTCTGTAGTAGTGAACACATCCCCTAAAGTGTATATTTCATTTTAACGAAGTCAATTTCTAGTTTAGGCTAACTCCGGAATATTGAAACCAACTTATTCTTTTAAAATACTTTTAGGGCGTTGCTATTGCCGTTATACTATTGACGCCATAAAAACCGAAAATACCCTCGTTACTTGTTAAAAATGCGGATCTGTTTTTTTTTTTTCTTCTGAATCGTGGATTTCAACGCATTTTAAACTGCGGATGTTATGCAGTTTGTAACTAAAAATTGCAATACACATCTGCAGTTCGAAACTGCAGGAAAAAAAACAACTTTATCGAGAGGTATTCACGTATTTTCCGTATTTTTAGATAACATGAATGATAGGATGGTAACTTTTAAATCTAGTTTTATAATGCATGTGCATTGTATATGTCAGTATAATGTTATGTTAGTATAGTTTTATCAAAAATAAAATGTTATGTTATATAAGATGCGTGGCGCCCAGACTCAAAAATTGCTTCCCAACTTCTTTGTTTGTTGACACTTGTTCCTTCTCGTAGCCACCAAAGATCAACAACTCAAACTCTACCTCGCATTTTTTTGCCAAATGTTCACTTTCTTTTTACACACGTAAACGTGTCATTACCTTAGCTAGGTACCTCATGCTATGTGACATGTAATAAAATATATAACAGTTCTTCATTGAAAATGTTTTTTATGTAAAATTTCATATTTCATATAACGAAAATTTGTGCGAATTCTTAATACAATTTTTTTTTCACGTTAGATGTTTCTTTTTATCCTAATCAAAACTATAGTTGGATGACAAAACAAAAGAGACCATTACAGAAAAATCTGGTCCTTTGTACTCTGCAAACAGCACAATCTTTGTCTGTCTGTCGTGGATCGAACACAATTGATTATGTCTGACAACGAAGACCATGCAGAGCTCACAGACAACGAAACCTCTGCAAAGATGAAGCGCAGGCTCAGGGATAGGTCCAAGGTGCGTTACATTCAAATTATGAATTTTTAATTAATTTGATTTTCATACATATCATGATATATTATTTGTAATATGGGTTTTCTTGCTTTGATTTTGGCTTAACATCAAGGAGGTCTTGTCTAAACAAGCCGTTAAGATCGCCAAACGTGCAGAAGAACACGAGAGTTTCATCAACAAGGTAAGTTTTTTCTGCTTTCTGATTTTTATATATATTAGTTTTGTGCTTCTTTTTTAATTTTTCCTCTTATTCATTATGTATTACCATTTGGGTATCTCAATATTGAAACAAGCTTCAATTTTGATGTTTTTCTACCCCTTTCTATGTATTTTCAGGTCACTCATCTTTTGGGGGTTCTTGGCTTTGGTGGGTTTTGCTTCCTCTTAGGGGCAAGTAAGTTGATTAATGTGACATCTAGTTGACACAGTGCAAATTCTAGGATCAATTTAAGAAAAATCCAATGCCTTCTTCATTGTTTTTAATTGTTTATTGCCCTTTTTTATTAATCAGGACCCCAAGACATTCCCTTAGTATATTGTTTGTTCTACGTCACCTTTGTTCCTCTTCGTTGGATATACTATAGGTTCAAGAAATGGCATTACTATCTCCTGGTAAATCAAGATATCTCAAGTTCTGTTTTTTCAAGTTTTATAAGCTACTATTAGTGCTGAATAGTTCAATGACTGTTCATGTCATCTATTTCAGGATTTTTGCTATTATGCCAATACAATCTTCTTGGTTTACCTTCTTTTTTATCCAAGGAATGAAAAGCTTTTTCTGGTTTGTTTCTCATTTGCTGAGGTAAGCACATTATTCTTGGTAATTTGACAGAAGAATGGTTCATTTGTGGAATCTGTGACTTATTTAAATGCTAGTGCAGGGGCCATTAGCATGGGCTTTGATTGTTTGGCGCTGCAGCTTGGTTTTCAGTTCTGTTGATAAAATTGTTAGTGTTCTTATCCATCTTTTACCTGGTATGTTATGCCTACACTTTTCAGTATTACTACCATTTTTCGACAAGATAATAAAATGTTGGAAAGCCATAGCCTTCTATGATCATTGTAGACTTGTGCTTTCCTGGTAAATTTACTGGGCTTATCTGCCAAAAAAAACTTGTTGGGTGTATATATTGTCTACATAGGATGCACAATAGATTCATGGTGGAATATCCCATAAAATGTGTTTTACTTGCTTTGGTTCAAGTTCTACTATCTTCATGATTTTGGTATTTAAAGTTCATAAAATTCTGAAATGCTGTGGTTTAATCCATTAGTTTTTTTGTACCTAGATGGATCTTTATGTTATCAGACAAAAGTTTGAGGTAACATTATCATTCAAGAGCTTCAAGCTAGGCAGAGAGATCATAAGATTAGTATTCATAGTCCACACTTGATCAGCTTTTGCAAGATAAAGGACCTCAATTGAAATCATCCAATTGTATTCATAGTTCACACTTCAGGCTAGACAGAGAGATCACAAGATTAGTATTCATAGTCCACACTCGAACAATATAAAGGACCTCAATTGAAATCATCCAGTACAATCTATTATACCTTCAATGTTATAGACATGTAAACTTTTAATTTTCTTACTGCATCCATTTTGGTTTTCATAATGCCTTTAATACAATTGTTATTCTCAGGATTGGTTTTCTTCACCATCCGATGGTGGAATCCTGCAACCTTAGACGCCATGCGACCGGAGGGAACTGCAGGAAGAGCTACATGGCCTTATGTTGAAGATAAATCCTATCTCTGGACATGGCTGTTTCTGGTTCCCTTAGTAGTTTACACTCTCTGGCAGGTTCTGTACTTCCTCATCGTCAATGTCCTCCGCCGGCAACGGTTTTTAAGAGATCCTGAAGTCATGACTTCCTACAGGTAATTCATGAGCATTCATTCCCACACTTGCAACTTTTCTAACAGTAAAGTTTCTTCTCTTTCAGATTAATTAGCCAAATACGTGTGTCTACCCTTTTAGATTTTATTTATTGGAGTGTGTTTTAGTGCATGTTTGGAAGCATTTCTACCATTAACTCTGAAGACAAGATCAATTTTGAGGAGAATAGCTTGTGTTAATGAGAAGTTGATTCAAACATGCTATTAATATTCGTTTACCATTTGATTGATTCATAGGGGGCTCTCCAAAAAAGCTCAGAAAGCGAACAATATATGGTGGCGGTTAAGTGGCCTGCTTGGGGATCAAAATCGTTTCCTGATGTACATTGTTTTTCAAGGCATGTTTACAGTGGCAACCACAGCACTTACTGTTCCCATATTCTTGTCATATGAGTTGTCTGTGGTTTTCCAAATACTTAAGGTTTCTGCATCAGCATGGAATGGGGGAAGCTTTGTGTTAGATGTAATGCCAAAGCAGGTAATTCTCAAGGAGAAGAAGAAATCAGAGGTCATCATGCAGCCTGTGCAAATTCAAAAAGATCCATCATAGGAACAACTTAGAAGGTGCAGTTTTCCCCTTAAGTCCATGGATCTGAAAATGTAAATGAAGTTGAATGTACCAATGCTTATTCTGTGTGCATATTTTCCCCCTTTCCATTCCCATGTTTATTAATTCAAATGGATACTTTTGAGTGTTTATTGGGCCTATGTGTGGCAAAGCCCATTGAAACAGCACTATAAAACAAGAAATTAAATTAATGTTTAAAAAATAAGTTGGGTCGATTTAAATATTACACCCTAAAGAAAAGGTCAATTTTTATAAACTTTTTTATTTTTTTAATAATGAAAACTGTGGTTTGGATGTAGTTTGCATGGATTAGGATTAAGGACATGGACAGTTCATATTTGCCTGACCAAGAGAGAAAGCAAAGATTCTATGAACAAGTGGTTCTTCTTTAGGCCTTGAAAACTACACTGCAAGCTAAACTTCAAAATTGAAACCTTTCTTTCCCCAGTGATCTTGAATCCTTTATACGTATACACATTACAAGTCATCCTCCAAAAATTTCACAACACGCAACTGGCAAGTCTTGTAGAATCCAGCTAGTAGAAAATCACATCTCTTATTCAACAAACCAAATACAATACTATTTAGTATTAGTTCCAAGCGCAGGGAGTAAAAGAGATTGATAAAAATTACAATCAGAGGCTCAGTGCATACTGCATATTATAGAAACATACAAACATCCAAAACCCTAGAAGTTCATGATACTCCCAATAAATCTACTAGAGGCTCCAAATAGCACATAAAAACACTATCAAAGCCCCAGTTATATATCTTCCTATACAAATCTGCAATTGGTAAATTCTACAGGACCATAACAAAATACCAATGCCATCCAGCAATTAATCAAAGTATGTGACAAAATTAAAACCAATCAAACTCAAACCCAAGATTCTGAATCATAATGTCTTCTCAGCAGGCTCTAATAACTGAACTAAAAAACCATAATTAGAGCCTGATTTCTCAATAGGTCTTTTTTAATTACAAGCTGTAACCTCTCCCAGGAGGAGGCAATGAGTCATTGCTTTTCTCCTTCATGGAGTTGAGCTTCTCCAGCCTCCACTCTCCCCTGAGACGAGCAATGAAAGTTGCAGCCTTCAAATTGACATCAGGGCTGGCACAGAAAACG
The DNA here is from genome assembly GCA_030819835.1 of Acmispon strigosus. Lineage (NCBI taxonomy): Eukaryota > Viridiplantae > Streptophyta > Magnoliopsida > Fabales > Fabaceae > Acmispon > Acmispon strigosus. Next base: position 90,129,929 of record JAUAMA010000001.1, read on the forward strand.
GGCCCACCCACATCGGCGGCGGCGGCAGCGTTACTGGTGTTTATAGACTTATTTAACACTTCCACATCAATGTGCTCCCTTTCTGGCGAGCTGCACCGCGAGCTCTGGTTGCTACGTATATTAACAAAACCACCACGAACTGTGAACTTCATCGCAGTCATCTTGAATGGCGGAGGCGGTGGCGGGGCCGGAATCAGCGGTGACTGGTTGCCGGCGTTTACTGCCTCATCGATGTAGTTACCTGCCTTGTTGGGCAATGGTGGCCTCCCGGGGTTTCTCCGGCGGGGTGGTTCCGGCGGAGGAGCCGGAGGCGGTGGGATCCGGCTCTTGCGTGTTGACCATCTCCTGGATGACGTCAACGGAGGAGGCGGCGGAGGTGGCGGCGGCGCTGACACTGAATGGATTTTCTTACTCTTCCCCAGCCCCTTTCTAAATAAACTGTGAAAAACTGAAGGCGGGGGCGGAGGTGGCGGTGGCGGCGGGGGCGTTGGTGGCGGTGCTGTCGTGTTGTTTGTTACTTCTTCAACATTATTGTAATGTTGATTGTGACTTTCATCGTCATTGGTTTTCTTCTTCTTCTTTCGCTTTCTCTGATTGGAGAGTACTGAAGCCCAAACCATCGCTATCTCCCTCTTCACGTTACTCTTCCTTCGCTCACTCTTCCCGTGCTTGTGCTCCGACCGTGCTTTCATCGACGGCCGCGGAGGTGACGGCGCCGTCGGAGGAGTCGACGGCGGAGACAGGACCCTCGAGAACTCGCTATCATCCACTTCAGTTATCTCACTTTCCACCTTTTGACGAGTCCGTCTTGGATTAGTACGGGCTGGGTCCGCCAGCGGAGGAGGCGGTGGAGGCGGAGGCGGAGGAGGCGACTTCATCGCCGGCGTAGGAGTAGGACGAACTTCAAAGGTATCCACCGGGATTTCTTTAATTCGAACTTCTTCTTTGGCTTCCTGAGTTTCCAGCCACCGTTCACGGTGCTCCACAAGCGGCGAGCGAGACTGCTTTTCGATTTCGAAGTCGTCGAAGAAGCGAAACTGGTAACGGTCGTCGCCGGTATCCCACTGGCGCAGATCTGGGTAAGAGCTGCTGCTCCTTCTTATCCGGGTAACGCCGGTAGCCGGTGACTGCGACCTGGTCGGGGTGGCATCGTAGAGCTTCGTGTCCTCGGAGAATCCAAACCAGTGCTGCTGCTGCTGCGGCGGCGGAAGAGGCTCGTAGCCTCCTCCTCCTATTCCAACTCTTTCTCCCGGCGACGACGCTCCATTTTGATCCGGCACGGCGTCGTTTTGCGGGGAGGGTTCGTCGTCGTTTCGCCTGGCGAATACGCCACACAAGATAGCGAGGACAACAAGGAGGATGTTGAGGGAGTCCCAGCTGGTCTTGACGACGGAGACCGGGCGGAGAGCGTTGGAGGCGGCGGAGAGTAGCGGCGGCACGGCGAGGAAGAAGAGCGTGAAGGCGAGGATGGGGAGAAGAATGATGAGAAGTGGAGGGCTGATGAAGGGTGGCGATGTGTGCCACGATCCAGCTTGGGGCATCGTGGTTGGTTTGCGTTGGTGGTGGTGACACTGACACTGGTGAGTAATGATGGGGGTTGTTTGTTTCTCCTTCACTTTCTCACTAATGTGTTGTTCTTGTTCCTCTTTGCTTGATTTATTTCCCTTGTTTTTGGATGAATATAATTCTACTTTGGATATGTATATACTATATACATCAACTTTTGTTGTAACCCCTTTTATTTTTGTTTATACACCACATGAATATGCTTCAAGCACCAACTAGTGCCTTGTTTTCCATATTTCTTTGAACCCACTATAATGCAACTATCTTAAAATTATTTCAAGTTTTTCATTAAGTCAATAAAATTATCTTAGCAAATTTCCTTCAATTTCATTTCACTCCTCAATCCCTCGTCGCACCAAGCTTGCACCACCAATGAACTAGAACTACACAATCGCGCTACATACATCAAGAACATAAGCGAAGCCGCACCCCACAGCTCGACAAGAACCACACACAAGAACGCGAGCACAATTGTGTCCTCCGTCATATGCTTGATCACAACACCACGACCTACCCTCATCTCCACTAGAAGCTGGCCAAGACAATGGCTCCACCGCAGAGCCCTCCACTAAGGCATTCTAGGTTAGGTTGAACAAATTGAGTGAACTGAAATCTTCAAATCCCTTCTTCTAAACCCAATTTTTCTATTTAAGGTTTTGGGAGTAGCAAACCTGTGTTTGTGCGAATAGAAATTTTCACCCTTTGACACTTCTTGTTGGGGTGACTTATGGAATAGGGGGTGACAGTTCTATGATCCTTCCTTCTCCTTTTTGGATGGAGCGATAGTACATTGGCATTTAATAAAGGCTTGAATTGACCGATTTGTTGACGGTCTAAGCTGTCGAAAATGGCTGGTGAACATATTGACTAAAAAAATTGTAGGCCAAAGTCGTCGATAACTTTTCCCACCACTTAAGGCTTCCCGCCTGACCTTCTCGCTTAGGCCGTTGGTAAAGAGTTTTTTTTCCTCGGGAGAAAAGTCATCACTGACAGTCAAATCATTGGTAATTTGCTTCATTATCGACAGAAGTGTGGTTGTCGGTAAATAATTATCGACGATAATCAGTTTTCTTCTAGCGTAATGCATGTGGCAAACTCTCCGTACCCACAAGAGTCGATTGTGCTACGCTAGAGGAATGCACGGTGCTAAAAAACTTGGTACAATACGCAAACACTTTTCTTTCCCTCCAATGGAATGGTGTGTCAGACAAATCCAAAGAACCTTCTGAATCATCGTACCTCGCACTCATCACATTAGTCGTTCAACCTTTGACTCTCACATATAGGAGTCCTCAAACTCACCCTTATAAAAGGCAAGTTTAAGAGATTAAGGGAGTTGATCTTACACATTATTTTGTGTTTCTCATCTACATTCTAATTTGAGCGTCAGAGTGTTTTTCAAGTTCCATCCCTACGCATAAAAAACATGTGTAAACAACCATGGAACACAAAAGACCACTGTTATTCTCACCTGTTCCTCACCTATCTAAACACTAATTCAAGTGATTGAATAGATTTGTCACATCATAACACTTTTAGTTTTAACAATACTAATTTGTAAAGATTTGTACACAATTACACCTCTCTCTAATATAACAATCAGTTTTTTTTTTTATACATCGGAAAGTATTTTAAATTCTTCTGTCAGAGATTGATCATTTGACCTTCCTCTACCCAACCTATATATAATCAGCTCTTACCACTTGAGTTATTCTTCAAAGAAAAGAGCAATATTTGTTTTACATATTTATTCTTCCAGGTAGCAAGCTGATTAGGAAGTTTGGGAGGGACAAAGATGTACTAGAGAGTGGTAAGTTTTGGTTACCCTGAATATAATGATTGGATTTGGAGCGGAGCGTGTCTACAATCATTGAAACTCATCCTTTTACAACACAACAAGAGCTTGCACACTGTAAACTCATCCTTTTATCCAAATTGTTGCTATTTGACTAATTAATTAATTAATTAATTAAGGTTTTGTTGCCCAAAAGTGTTCCATTTCATGTCTGCCACATACAAACCAATTCTAATCTATAGATCTAAAATATGATTAAAGAAAATCATCCATCAACTTAATTTATTCCGTTAAAGAGAATTGCCACTCAACACTACAAAGTTCAAACATTTCTCTCCCTTTTCATTTTGGTTCAGAGCTAAACAAAGTTCATTAAACAATTAAAATTCAACTTTCATTAGCAGAATGCAATTATGCCACCAAACAAGTATTTTATTTTGTTGGTTGAATGGCAGATATAATTTCTAATAATTAACAAATATTGGTAGCCATCACCCTCACCCTCACCCTCACCCTCACCCAAGTTTGAAGCACAAGTCTTATCAGTTACTCCATGAGGGGCAGGGCTCCATTCCTATTATCCTTAATCATTCATTCATATATTTGGCTAAGTATATTATATTATATTTTCAAAAATATCAAACATTTTTTTTCATCGATTCAAAGCTTTTTGGCGGGGTATTAATATTTGGAAGGAGAAACAAAGAGAGAGTTGGAAGTGAAAGCATAGGTACACCTACTGGTAAAGAACCCACTAACTAGTGACCCCTCCAACAGCTAGCTACCTTTAATTGCACAACTGTTCTCACCAGATGGATGGATGCAAATTTGGTAAAGCACTAAATTAATTCTGGGTTAATCGTCAAATTACTCCTTGTGTTTATAAGGGAATTCGAGTTTAATCATGCCCCTAAAAAATGTTTGGTCTCTAACCCCTACGATTGCAGCTAGTATGACGGAACTCTGGCGAAGGAGCAAAAGTGGAAGACGAGTATAGTAAAATGAGAGACTAAAACCAAATTGCATTCTGTATATAGGGGACTAGATCCAAATTAAGTGTACTTATATGGACTAGATTCAAACAAGCTAATCATCACTTACGTGCAACTTATCTCCGGCAATAACCAAAATCAAACTGGTAGGATCCAATTTTTTTCTTTCTGAAAATGGACTAAATTCGAATTCCCTTACAAACATAGGGATAATTTGATGATTAACCCACTTTATTTTTATTTTTATTAAAATATAAAAAAATGTGACCGTTTAGTCTAATGTGGCATGATGTGATTGATTCTCAAACTTCTTTCATATCCATTAATCTCTTATAAATATTTGATAAAAATTATTGATTAATATTTATTACCATAAGATTATTAATTGTTTTTTTAAAGGACAACTAGTATTTATTTTTAAATTAAAAGAACAATTATTAATTGTTATTTATTTTGTAACAATTTGTAATAGGCTGTTAGTAGATCTAATGTTGTTAGTTTAGTTGGAAAATTACACTATTTCTTTTTAGCTATTTTCCTTGAGAGAGAAAGTCAGTGAGTCAAATGGTCAATCTTACGCGTACCCCTTACTTTCTTTTGGAGTTAGATTTCTTTTCTAATTCCCTATTTGAGAGTCTGTTCTCAACTATTCAAATTACCGGTGAATGTAGGTGAAGCATAGATTTCCGTAAAAGTGCAGACACAATATTAAACTTTGGAAAACTCATTTATTACGAAAAATATCATTAAAAAAAGACTAACTATTGTTTTCATTAGCAAATATATATCAGGTGCACTCCACTAGTATTTTGTCATGTAAAACATGATATTAAAGTAAGCTAAAATATATATAAAATTTTGAAAAATTAATTATGAAAAAATAAAATTATTCCAATTGGTAAAAATTATTTTAATAATATTTTTTAATTATATCATTTAATTTTTTTACAGGAAATATGTTATTCAATAAAAAAGAAATGACAATATGTCCGAACGGATATAGAAATTAAAACAGACGGGAAGGTTATTAACCCAAATCTCATCGGCATAAGACACAGAGTACTTAGTTAAACTATAAGCAACCATATTTATATATTTGTCTCCCTATAAATGTGGAATCATTTTTTTGGTACAAAGAGCAAAACAAGAAGGGTAATTTGATGTTAATTGATTGAAACAATTAAATATTGAAGGAAGGAATTAAGAAAATGAGTTGATTGAGTAATAGTTATTTAAAAATGTATGTAATTAATATTAATTTTAATTGGAGTTTAACTTGATATGAAAGATTATGAGGAATGTGGCACCGCATAAGGATAACAAGTGACTTATTTTGTTACGCTTGGAAAATTAGAGTACGAATAACAAAAACTTCTTAAGCCACGGCTAGAAAATAATGATTTTGCGACGGACAAAAATCCGTCGCTAACAGCGGCATAGCTAGAGACAGACCAACGATTTTTTTAAAAATGACACTTTGCATTTTAGCAACGAAATAATTGCCTCGTTAAAAATCCGTTGCTAATTCCCACTCTAGTTTACATATATATAACTTATAACTAGTTTTCAAAAAAAAACTTTTAGCTAGGGATTTTAGCGGCAGACCTTTCCGTCTCTTTAAATCCGTCACTAAAATTGGGAAATGATTTAGAGAGAAAATGGTTCCGTGGGTTCAATTGAATCCCACGAACTCAGTGAACCCTAATTCCGAACCATCGGTTTCAGTCCCAAGAGAAACCACAACCATGTTAGTTGCCACTGAAATGGTAGATCCAAAGCTAGATCCACATGGACTTTGTGACTCCACATAAGGATTCTGCTGGTTGCATAGATTAATTAAATAACTAGTTGAATAACATTGAAATGAAATAACTGTGCTAACTAGGATATTACAATTGTGACCACTCTGAATTTCCATTTTATTTTAAGCAGTTTCGGAATTTCCATGCTTTGGTTCCCCATTACCCTGCTCAAACAAAAATTCCCTTGTTTATGGGTAAATTAGGATAAGTTGTTATCATAAAACCAATGATTTCTAAAGAAGAAAGACTAAGACCGAACCCTTTGGGTGCCTGCTTGTTACTCACAAGTAGTGATGATGATACAAGTATTGTTTTATCCTGTAAAGTTGTGGGAAAGGAGGTTTGCATCAAGATAATGTAACCCACATCATTTCTTGTTGTGATGGTGTCTTGGTCACATTAGCTGAACTATTGTTTTAATCTACTTGAGCATTGGTCAACTTTTATCAGAATTTTTTTTTAGCATATTTTTGTTCCTTAGTATATTGAGATTGACTTCATATCTTGTTGGCAATACTAGCCATCCTGTTCATTAAATTGAAAAGACTAAAAAAGATAAGGAGATGAAAAAGTCGATGTTTCTTTCTTTGATTAATTGTTTTCTTTCCTTTTATCTTTTTGTGTGTGGATAACACTGCTCTTAGGGATTGGGAAATAAAGTAGTAATTGCTTGTGTACACAAAAAATGTTAAGACTATGTAGCTTTTTAGTTTAATGAATGATTGTCAACACTAACTAACTTCAAGTGACTCTGCATTTAGTTTAATGAATTGGAAAACACAAAGCTTGCTTGGGGACAAGCACCTTGCATTTTCTCTTCATGTGATAAATTACATAATGATCATACAATTTCATTTGATGTTTTTGGATATTAAAGTGCCAAATTCATTCCATTGAAAATTCGTAAATTCTTTTCATGTTTAGCTACTTTCATATGCTTGATCGTGTTCTCTAGTTATACTTTTTTTTTGGGTGCATTTTATATAAGATGATACTATAGTTATACAATTTGCCGATACAACAAGTAACGTTGCTTCCCTCTTTCTTTCTGTTGCTTGCCTGAACTCTTCTTCTAGTGCTGGAAAATTACCTCAATCTAAAAAGATACTGGTTTTGCACCTGTACAAATTGGACTATAACTCACAGAACAGTTATTATTAAATAACATATTTGAGTTGATACTTTTGTAGCTAGTAGTTGTACTTGTTGTATTAAAATTATGAGATTATTTGTGTATGTGTTTTGATCATTGAACTCCTCCATTTTGATTGTATGAAGTGCTGTAATAGTGTTTTGCTTTTTCCATGGAATCAGGAAGCAAACTAGTTGGGAATGTGTATAGTGATTGAGAATAATCCCTCGCTAAATGTGGTGAATTCAATTAAATTAGCAACGGAATTTCTCTGAATAGCGACAGAATATTTTTGTAACCACTAGTGACGGATATATTTCTGTCGTAAGTAGCAACTGATTGTTATAATTAGCGACGGACAAAAATCCCTCACTATCAGTACGGCTGGTAAAATTCATCACTAATCATTTAGTGATGCCACTTTCAGCGTCGGATTTTATTTCGACGCTAACTGTTTAGCGAGGGGTTTTAACACTTTTAGCGAGGGATTTCTCCCCTCGCTAATTTGCAATTTTTTTAGTAATGAGTAAGTCTAAAAAAGAACAAAAGATGGAGGATTATTGATAATCGACTAAATGTCATATTTTGTATACTTGTGGATGATGGATAATTGATTTATTTTCAGAAATTACAGTTGATTATAATGATGATTTGTTGTTTTCATGAAACTTGCCAAGTGCGTGTCAAAGATAATTCATGGTGATTTATTTATATATATATATATATATATATATATATATATATATATTAATTATGGACCTTAATAACTATATACAAACGGTAAATCAGAATTAGCTATTTTGACATATAAAAATAAAAAATTACCAAAAAAGAATATGGTAATTAATTATACTTGCTTTATCTATTGAAAAGTATAAAAAACGTATAGCCTATAATTATTTGAAGGAATCGAATATAAGTCATTAAAAATATTACTAAAACGGTGTAAAACCAAATGAGTCTAGAGTGACAAATAAAGTATATCTTAGAGCACAAAATATTTCTATATATACTTAGATAATAGATTTGATTGAGTATCTCCTTTGCTACAATTTGCCTCTATATAAGTTGCCGGTGGCTCAGTCTGATATTTGGTCCACAAATCAAACTCGCTGTTTCTTGATTTCTCATTGTTCATCAGCAAGAAGTATCTACTGCTATACACTAATGGAGGAAATTTTTGACTCTCCGGTAAGCATGATCCCTCATCCCCTTCAGTTTAGTCCATCAAAAGTTTCATATGTTTTAATTTCTGCCCCTATGTTACTTTTATTTTCATGTTATACACCTTCAGATCTCTACTTTGAAAGTTGATTTTGGGTGCTCAAAGAATTGTCCAAACGATGTGAAGACCATGTTGCAACAACTAAAGGGTATTTGGTGTTTACTATTTTATTTTTTGTAATATTGATTTTGTGACCATTTCTTAGTCTTTCTAACATTTCTTCATATCATAATAAAACAGGAGTGAAATCAATTTCCATTGATCCAAATGAAGGGAAGGTAACAGTTGCAGGAAATGTTCATCCCATGGTGCTAATTAAGCTTCTTCAGAAGATGGGGAAAAAAGCAAAACTTTATTCCTTTGACAAAGAACCATTGCAGAGGAAACCCAGTTCTCATTCCAAACAGAAACATGCTTCTCATTGTCGCTGTGAAGGTAGTCACTCGGAGAATGAATCTGACTCTGATTCTGATCATGATTGCAAACACAGGCATGGTCAAAAGAGCAAGAAAAGACATGAACATAAAGACAAACACAGGTTTGGTTTTCACAATGAACATGCAGCAGCACCACCACCACCTGTCTCAGGATATCATCATCCACAACCACCAATGGCAGCACCACCTTTATCAGGATATCATCATCATCCACCAATGCCAGGGTACCATCACCACTACCAACCATTCTCAGGACATCATCCTCATCCACAGAGGCAGTGGTTTCCACCTGGGTCATATGCAAGACCACTACCACCAATGTATCCTGGTCCAATGCCTCCATATGGTGGTTACTATGGAAGGGGACCCCTCATGGGGCACACTTATGGACATTATGGCTCAAGGCTGTCAAAATACAATCCCATGATCCACTACAACAGTTATGCAGACAATTATCGCTATTAGCTACTCTTTGGATGCAAAGAAAAAACACCTATTGGAACTAATTTAGTACTTTTTTTTTAGTAGATAAGCTCGTTTGTATTCAAACGGGTTCTAATGCAATTGCTAGAGCTGCTATCTATTTGATTATGCTATGATTTAAATCCAAGATATTATTAGGAATTTTGGATAGTACCAATTTTTTCCTTTTCTTTATTTGATGCAATCTTCCTATGGTGTCATCAAGTTCATTTGTTAATGCTACCGGCATAGTTATAATACAGGACTATATTTGGCAAGTTTCAGTATATGCATCATTTCTCATGATCAATATCATCAATCAGTCCCTCTCCTTCGCTTTGGCTAGAGAGAAAAAAGTTATGTATATGATACAATCCTCTCAAGTAAAAGAAAATCAGGTGAGTCAGCAAATATCACAAATAAAGGAACTTCTGACTAAGAATGATTGTGATTATTATTTGTACCTAAAAAAAGGAATAATTGATGATTCCAATTTTGAAATCTGTCATGGTTTGTGCCACACGCTATGACATATTAAAAACTTTCTTCTTTTAAGAAATGTTCCCACTTTCGTATTATTATCCTGTGATGTTGCATAGGATAGAAAACTGTATTTAACAATTAACATTATCTTGTTAAATCAAATTATTTTATAATTAATGCATATTGATTAACTTGGCTACCGTAATTTTTGGGTATATTCAGCAATATTGTCTATACTTGATGCGCAAGCCATATTCTAAGCTTTTCAAGATCCTGCAGTCCAGTGAAACAAACCACACAAGAATTTGATAAACAATAGACTAAGTGCATATTTGGATGCACTGTCAATATCACTATAAACAACCTCAAACGTTAATAGAAGTTGTTTTCTGTCCACCGTGACACTCACCGTGGTTTTCCACAGTGTATCCAAACATGCACTAATATCAGAAATTCTCCAACAACTGAACCATGAAAAAAATGTGGTAGAGATTAGAATAATTTTACATTCTTAGTTGATGCCTGAATACCCATTTGAAATATGGTTCTCAGGACTCTTAAAAGGTTTCATGGAAGATACATGAACCCATCAGACTGCAAGTCTACAAGAATGATCAATAAGAATACAAAATAAAGACAACTAAACAATGAATCATGACTGACTTGTAAGCAGTGAAATTGTGCACAACTATTTCCAGAAAATAGGAATTAGCCAACATAATCTGACCGGTCAAGCATATCCACTAAAGTCATCCTCCTTGGAAACCTTGGTGGCAGCCTCAAGACCATGGAATCTTCTATCTCAATAGGTAAGTGAGTCGCCACAATCACAATTCCTCCTTGTTTCCTGTGTTCTGCAATAATGTACTCAAGTAACTTCACACCTTCATCATCTAATGCAACTGAAGGCTCATCCAGCAACCATATGGGACGATCAATTGCGAGCAATCTCGCAAGTTGCAGCCTTTTCCTTTGTCCCATAGACAGCATCCTTGGTTTTTCCTTGGCCAATCTTCCCAGTCCTATCAACTCAAGTGCAGGCATAGCCTTCCCATACTTGTTTTCCAGAGTTTCGAACCATCGAACATTTTCCTCAACTGTAAGCCTAGCGTCGATGGCATCCTTGAGGGAGAGCCAGTTAAGCTGAAGCTTATACTGCTGGAAGATTCCAGATTCTTGAGTGTTATGGCCATTCCAAAGGATTTCACCAGCAGAAGGACGGGAAAACCCGGCTAACATGCGCAAGAAAGTTGACTTTCCGGAGCCATTTGCACCAGTTAGCACGAGCGCCCCTCCATCATGAAGAGAGACATTCACATGTCGCAGAACTTGCTGGGCATTTCTCATGCAAGAGACATTGTTAAGGAGGAGCCGTGGGAAGGGGGCTGCTCTAGCAGACATCAAGTGTTAACAATTGAAAACAGGAACCTATTGTCAATATGCACAAATTCAGATTAATGCTTTCTGATCCTTGAGCACAAGTTTACTGTATAATAGAATAAACTATTAGAGAAATGAAACCAAACAAAGATGTAAAAAAGAAAAGCAAAGAGAAACAAAAACATACCTGGAAGGTCATATCATAGTAGCACCTATTCCCACATGTTCTTACCCCTTCCCCTGTTCAGGAAATCCTCCCCATCAAACTTACAGCACAAAAATTGAAGTGATACTAACATGAAGTAAGAAATAATTGATTTGTTAGCCAATTCAGTAACACGCGATGTCCTTAATCACATAAAATTACTCACCTACAGAGTCTCCCTATCTCAAGTATCATAAATTAAACAGACATGTTCAGCCAATTCAGCAACTTTTTTTAATTTTTTTTATAATCTCTGCATGTCCTAAGCAGTAGAACCTAGATAAGTGTGCACCTTTGTGTGAACACATTCAACTGTCAATAGCAGCAGGAGCACTAATATAAATTTTACAGAAGTCAGTGTCCTCAATTTTATCACAAGTGGTTCAAACATTTCATCAAACAGTTAGACTACAAGTATACAAAAATAGAATGGAATTCATCCTCAGATTGGTTCTAGGGGACTAACAACACCCATAACTAATCTGAAACCCTCCAAAATATAAAACCCAGAAAGCATGTTCAGAATGCAATAATAATAAAAAACTCAACATGTTCAGAGTTAAAGATGAGTAACACTCTATTGCCCTCAAATCCATGTTTATGTCTCACCTCACACTATAGCTGCAGCAACAACAAACGAAAACTGAACAAAATGAAAGAGAAAGCAGCGGAAAGAGACAACGAACCTGGGACCTGGCGATGCGTTGGGGAGAAGGAACAAGCGAGAGGAGCGTTTAACTAAAGGGGTTAGATTTACGCACAACACCCGATTTCAAACTCACTATTCTAACATACTAAACGAAACTTGATATAGTTTTATAACTCGGAAGGAAGGAGTATTGAATTATGTATACCGGATTCTATTACCGGAATAATATTGAATAATATTAGAATTGTAAACCTGAAAAGTTTTTATACAAACTGGATTTTATAATCAGGATACAAAACAAACCTAATATTTCAGATTTTGAAATACCAAATACAAAATAAAATATTTTCTGTCCTGAAATGTTATTTAGTTTCCGAATTCTAGAATCGAAATTTAACATAAAAAAAAAGCATTTTAAATTTTAAATCTCAGTGCTTAAGAATTTGGTGGGGTGGAGTGATTTAAAAAAAGCTTATCTCCATCGTCACTCTCAACCTCAAATGGACCAACAACACCTCCTTCATCTAGACATTTAACCCTCCGACCAGAGTTGTGAGGTTCTTCACGACGTTGTGGGTATCCTTCGCCCCAATTGGCTCGACAACGTTACCTATTTGGGTCAACATCCTGCAATCTACTTAGAGCTTTGTCGCGCCTCTCCTTCCCACCTCGCCTTAGTGGCCTCCGCCTCCGTCAAACCTCCAGAGTTATGTACACTGGTGGAAATAGGCTGGTTCCGGTGGTTTCATGTAAGAGGTATTATCTGAATATACAACTAATTAAGGATTGTTGTGTCTGGACCGAGTCTGTGGTGGTGGTGGTGGTGGTCGTGGCCGTGGCGACAGAGTTACGGTGGCCGAATGTGATTCCGGGGAGATCAAAGTAGAAATGCTTCACAACTAAAGGACTACTTTAGAAATAAAAAACCCATGCGATGCTATGTCCTCATGCGAATCCTGTTACATACTTAATGGATCAAAAATTAGATGAATTAAATATTTTTTACAATTTCAATATACTAAATGCATTGACTTTTAATACTTGTTTTATCTAGTACACCCTATGTTTCTCAATATATGTCACTATTTTGAGAGTTATTTTATTTTCATTTACCTGTAACTTTTGTAATTTCAAAAAACATTAATTATGTTTTACCAACTATACATGTAGCTTAATACTCCTTCCATTCCACAAAGGTTGTTGTTTTAGCCTCTCTTAACTTTTTTCAAAATGTTTGTTGTTTTATAAAGTCAAGACATTTTTCTAACTTTTCCATCTATACCCTTATTTAATTTATTTTTCTCTCACTTGCCACCTTACATATTAGTCAACCACAACTCTTCTCTATCAACTACATTATTCTCTTTCCAATGTAGAATTTAACGGCGGCATATAGTACTAGTAAAACTAAATAATGGTATTTTAGTGAAATGGTACTATCAATAATTGTCATCTTACTTTTTGTGTCACAACTTTAAACAACAATCTTTGTGGAACGGAGGGAGTACTTACTACGTTACTCCCTTAGTTGTTACATATTTGTCACTTTAAGGTTTTGACACATTTATTAAAGAAGTTTATTAATGTTCTTGTTTTTTTTTTCCTGTTAAAATCACTTTCAACTTCCTAATATGTCTTTCATTTCTCATATTAATTTTTATTCTTCAATTTTTTTTCAACATTATAAATCATATTAAGTTAAGGGTAGGTATAGTTGATAAAATATAACTAATGCTCTCTTAAAATTATAAAAGTAATAAATAAATAGAAATAAAACAATACTCATAATAATAACAAATATTAATGAACGAAGGAAGTAATGTATTTAATAAAAGGTAGAGATGCATGATTTAATAATTTAGTTAATTAAGTTTATAAATGTTATTATATAATGTCCGTAGTTGAATACTATCTCTAAATGTAAAAAAAAAAATCAGTTTTTTATTTTGTTATTTAATGTAAAGGAATTTTTTTATTACGTACTGCATTTTAACGCATAGGTAGAAAGCTTTTGACTCATAATTAAGGAACTGCATTTAAATATTTTCATGTGAAATTTTTTTCATGTGTCATTATGAAAGAGTTTTGTATCTATCTCTCTTCACATATATGCATTGAATAGATATAATGGAATCCTTTAAATATTTAAGAAAAAAGAAATAAATACAAAACTCTCATATGATGTCAAAATTTCATATGAGATGATCCAAAACCATTTAGCAACACATTCACTTTGTGTGTTTCTTGCCAATCGTGTCTCCTAACTCATCAACTTCCATCTGTTAACAGTTAACAGTTAACACTCAACCAACTTCTTAATATTTGTATACGGACCAAATAGGCATAGCACATGGTTGTCAACAGAAACCGCAATAGTATAATTAGGACTACTTGAAATCGTACCAATTCCGAGTAATCTCAATAACTCCAATTTATTGAAAATTTTATCATAAATGATTCTCTTCAAAAGGACACGCAGGCCAACTTCACCACATCAGTATTTTTTGCAACTTTCGTTTCTTTGTCGGTTAACTTATTCGGGTACAGTTATTTTAAATTTTTAACTAATGATTTTTTCAGAATTTAATTTTGTGATTTTATCTTTACGGAGATTTAACTTGCATACCATTAATTCAACACTTTATTAGTTATTGCAACTTTCCTTTGTAGCATATAGTTTTACTAAAATAATGATATTTGTACCAACACATGTTAGCTTGGGAGGACAACTTCCTCTTAGAAAAACACTGTATTCGATTTCCACAATCGATGTGAGTACTGTGTTGATGCAATATCTATAAATGACATGTAATTCCAAAGGCATGTCTTTGCCCGTGGTGGTGATGAGAGCTGAACCTATCCATATTTTTATTCATAAAAAAAAAGTATATTTGCATAAAAAAGTGAAATTTGGAAGAAAAATTTATGTAAAATTAGCATGTTAGAAGCTATATATATTGAGCTTGAGCTTGAGCTTCTCATTGGTAACCTTGTGCATCATAGAGAGCAACAAGGAGAGAAGTATATACGCACTTGAAAAGCAAAGATGGAACCATTAAGAGGCGGTGAAGCGGCATTGAGCCCGGTGGCGCAGCTGTGGCATGCGCCATCCTTAAACTGTTATGTGACAGCCATCATGGGTTGCAAAACAAGCATAAACCCTGAAGCCATAAAAGAAGGTTTCCGTCAAATTCCGATTACGCATCCTAGGTTCACGAGCAAGCTGGTATGTCACTCTATCAATGTTAAACTTGTGTGCATTAAAAAAACATTATTTAGTTCTACAGGTGACCTATAACTCTCTATATATCTACAAGACTAACCTCATTTGTTATGGTGTGAGACTGTGAGAGGTATTTAGTGCGGTTATAGCATGAGAGAGGATATTTCCATGTATATATCTTTTAATAATTATATTTGTGAATGATATCATATTTTTCACTTAAAATTTGCAGCCTCACTTCGTAAGGATAGACTACTTCTCTTTAAAAGGTTGTGTATTCGATTCCCACTGCAAATGTGAGAGTTGTGTTTAACTTGTTGGGAGCAAGCATAGAAAGGAGACAAAGAGAAAAAGAAATATCACACAAGAATTTTATAACATGGTTAATATTTTTTGGCGTGTATAATATTTACAATGAGGTGTCTATATATAGCAAGAGTAAGACAATCTTCTTCTAAGAGTACTAAGCAATGTGGACTACAAATAGAATACATAAACATAACATTTCTCTCACTTGGAGTCTAATTGTAGTAACTTCTTGTAAATAATAATAATAAGTTCTTTTGCTCTTCACCTTGTGTAGTGCCTTTGTCCTCAATTATCCTCGAAGGCCACGTAAGGCAATGCAAAGCCTCGACTTATCAGTTGTAACACTCTTGGTTAACATATTAGTTGAATTCTTTGATCCTAAGATCTTCAGCAAAGATAAATGTCCATCATTTATAAGTTCTTTGCTGAAATAATACTTTAACTGTATGTGCTTGCATATTGAGAGGAAAACAAAATTTTTTGCAAGGTTAATAGCACTCTGATTGTCAATAAACAACATCTTGTTCTTTTCCCAATTCTTTGAGAAAATTCTTTGACTAATGTGGGACTAGAAATAGACTAAGTAAACATAACAGTGTTGGTGGACAATTTGTAAATAACTCTGTAAATAACCTGTAATCCCGAGGTATGCTCTGACCCATGGTGGTGATTAGAGCCCAACTCACCCAAAATTTCTAATATTATGGTTGTTATTACTTAAAAAATTATATTTTAATTGGAGGTGGGAAAATTTTGGATGAGTGATTTTGATTACCTATTATCTTTGTCATATTGTTGCATCTTTGAGAAATGGTTTTGGATATTCTTCCTGCAGGTACGGGAGGGAGGGAAAAGTAGATGGAGCCCAACAAAGATTAAGTTGGACGATCATATCATAGTTCCTGAAATAGATTCCGAAATAGAGTTTCCAGATAGATTCGTGGAAGACTACATATCCAATCTCACCAAAACGACACTAGACCTATCCAAGCCACTTTGGGAACTGCACCTCCTCAACATTAAAACCTCAGATGCTGAAGCACTTGCCTTTTTCCGAATCCATCATTCACTCGGTGATGGTATCTCTCTCATATCACTCCTCCTTTCTGCTACTCGAAAAACTTCTCACCCTTACGCTTTACCGACGGTGCCATCACTGAAGAGAGACTCGTACCTTCGTACCAGCTCATTCGCAGCTATTTGGTGGTGGTTGGTCCTGATTTGGCACACTGTGGTGGACATGCTGCTTTTTCTTTTCACCATTTTCTTCATTAAGGACACTCAGACCCCTCTCAAAGCTCCACAAGGGGTCCAACTCCAACTCAATGCAAAGCGCTTTGTGCACTGCACGATTAGTATGGATGATATCAATCTCGTGAAGAATGAAATGAAAGCGGTACCTTCTTTCTTATTTAAACTTCTATTGATAAAGGTAGGAAAATGAAGAGACATTCAACAGATATAGAAAGTGAGAAAGGAAGAGAAGAAAATTAAATTATAATCAGATATATACAGTAAATGTGATAAAAAAAAAATATGATGTGTGTTAGGTGTCTACAATGTTTATGCTCCTAAATATCATATACAACCATTAACCAAGTATTTAATTAACTAAAAGTTGTATGAGCATTATTTAAACAGTGCCAAGCTCTATTATTTCTCCCCATTCTTATACCATGTCTACTTTTACACGTCCTTTAAATTTTTTTAAGGGAAATGTCCTTTAATTGTTCTTATGTTATATGTGATTTCATGTAGATGGAATGCATGTTCAAATAATGAAGTGTTTTGATTGATGTATTTGTGTTAAATTTTGTGTAACTAGACGATTAATGATGTCTTGTTGGGGGTAACACAAGCGGGTCTCACTCGCTACTTGAATCGTGAATATGGTAAGTTGTATATTTGTTGTGATCCAGCTTCTTATTTTTTTCAATATCATTATTTGTTGACCATAAAATCATTTTTTTCAATTAATATTTAATGTTTTGTTACTCATGTTGTGAAACAGGTGTGGATGCTAATTGTGGTGCAAAAAAACACATACTAAGCGATGTCCTCAAGAACATTCGCCTTAGGGCAGGAATTGCCGTGAATATTAGACGTGTGGCAGGAATTCAGGTAAATTTGGCTTTAAATTAATATTCTTTTTGAGATATATAGGATATAAAAACCACATATGAAAAATAGTTTTTTTTTTTTGTAATTGCTTGTATACTTGATAAAATTAATTCATTGGTTAAATACTTATGTGACAGAGGGTCTTTCATAATGCAAATTTCTATTTGATGTGAAGTATTTATGATCAGAAAACTATTTTCCTTGTTATTAATTTTTTGATTTAATTTATATTATATTCTTTGTCAGTTTTTGTGGTTCATTAACTTAATGATGTTGTCAATTAGAATATGTCGGATATGATGGGTGAGAAATCAAAAGGTAGATGGGGTAATGTGATTGGAATGGTAATCCTCCCTTTTTCCATTGTTTTACGTGAGGATCCCTTGGAATATGTTCGCCATGCTAAGGCCACAATGGACCGGAAGAAACACTCGTTGGAAGCTAATTTCTCTTATTTTTTTGGAAAATTGGTGCTCAATCTATTTGGAATGAAGGTATGCATTATTGATATATAATACCTTAATTTCTTTGAACTAATTTGATCAAGTAAAGTAGTAGGTTTAATCTTGTACAATTTAAGACTTAATTACTTAGCTTACAGGTGTTTGAAGCCCTAGCTCTAAGAGTTGCCTCTAATACCACTTTGGCCTTCTCTAACATGCCTGGTCCAATGGAAGAAATTAGCTTCTATGGTCATCCCGTGGCGTACATTGCTCCTAGTGTATACGGGCACCCTTACGTAAGTGTTATATTATTTACAATTAAATTAAACTAAATCCAAATTGATAAACTTCAATCTTCAAAATAATGAATTTTTTTTACAGGCACTCACGTTCCATTTTCTTAGTTATGCTAATCAAATGACCATTTCTCTGTCAGTGGACCCAACTGTCATTCCAAATCCGTACCTCCTATGTGATGATTTAGAGGAATCATTCAAACTCATTCGTGATGTGGTTCAGAGAAGGATAAATGTTGCAAATGTAATCTAACAATACATAGTCTCATTATGTACGAAATTAAAGTAATTAATTTAATAGTGCTTGAATCACCATACTAAATCACGTTCCTTCCAATAAAATTGTTCCTTCATAAGTTGCCATGGTTTCAGGCTTGTCTTAACAAAAATTATTTCATGTCACCTTCAATTAATAACTTATCTAAGTTATTTTAAGCAGAGATGATAAGACAATGAGCAAATAAAAATAACGTCTATTATGGAAAAGATGAAAAATCAATTAAGGTGGTATGAACATGTATAAAGTAGACATTTGGATACACTAGTGACAAAAGTTAATAACATATTGTTTAATCCCATGAAGAGACGTAGAGAGAGACTTAATATAACATGGGAAGATGCTAAAAATGATTTCACTATTAATAATATCCCTCATAATCTAATTTTTTTTATTGAGAACAATAGCGTAGTCTCATCTATATAGCTCACCGTTAATGAGATAAATTTTTGTTATCATTATTGTTTTAGCCATAAGTTATTTGAGCCACTTCACTGGCTTTGGAATTATTAATTCGAGGTATCTGTTCTATGATTACTTCACTGAACCCTTCAAGTAACATATTAACCTTGACATAGTATTTTACAAGATTTTAACCCAAACACATGTACTCAACCTCACTGTTTGAACAAGCCTTGAAATTTGAAAAAGTAACTTTATTGGAGTTCCATGAGGTGAAATTAAAAGGATTCAAATTTCTGAATCTTTACTATGCTCGAATCATTAAAGCATAACTTCCAAGGTTCTATCAGCACAAGAAAGGGGTCATTTAGAGTTGAAAGTTTGGCATCAGCCCAAACACGAATACTAATAAATGTCGTTAGCGTCAACCATCTTAACGCAAAACTGACACAAACCACTCATATTGCCATGTGTGTGGACCAAAAATATTAAAATAAACAAGGCCCACTTAGGTGTATTATTATTATTATTATTATTATTATTATTATTATTATTATTATTATTATTATTATTATTGACCCATAAGTAAAAAAGAAGAGAGGTTATAGCCGTACAAAAAATATAAACATACATGAAAATAATGAATCACACATTTACTTAGAGAGTTTTTACGTATTAAGTATTTTTTATACATATTAGATCAATTAATTAATTTTATTGAGGCACAATTTCAACAATTTTTACAATATGAGGCTTATTTTGGTTCTTTATTTGATTCCAAAAAACTTAAAGGTTTAGATGATGATGAATTAAAAAATATTGTATTAATCTTGACAAATTTTTAAGGTTTAATGAATATTTTAATATTAGTGGTTTTGATTTATTTTTAAAATTTAAAGTACTAAGAGAAGTGTTAACAAAAGAAATTAACATTCCAGAGAATTGAGTGAAATTAGAACTTTAGATTCTTTTCCAGCTGTATATATTGCTTATAAACTTTAGATTCTTTTCCAACGGTTGTTACGCTGAAAGAAGTTTTTCAAGATTAAAATTGTTTAAATCATATCAAAGATCAACAATGTTACAAGATAAATTGAATGAGTTAGCGATTTATCTATTTAAAGCGAAATGTTAGAATTGCTTGATTATAAAGCTCTGATAAATGATTTCACAGCTCAAAAAGGTTGAAGATTAACATAATAATTGATAATTTATATGATATATTAAGTCTCTTTAAGATTCTTTAAAAAAATCACTTTAACATTTTCGCCTTAAGCCTCAAAATATATGTACACGGCCTACGGGTTAGGACACCTTATAAACCAAATTATTGAATTAATAACTTCTATCATGTAGTGAATTATTAGGTTAGGGTTCTCAATCATGAGGTCACGATTATGGGTTTCAAGTCTCTGATATCTTCATTTTAAAATTTTGTATGTTTCATGAGGTGATTGTGCGCTGCTCACCGATGTGCTTCAATTTACAAAGTAGGAGAGCGTTTAATATTCAACATTTTGAAAGTGGGGTACCGATACACCACTATGATTTTCATTATGAAAATACAAAATGCCATTTTCTTCAACCTTTCACCTCCAATCTACAAACCCTAGATCACAGAGTTGTTGTCGCGGTCATCGCCTCATATTTTGACAATGGCAGCCACCGTGACGGGATTTCATCTTCATGCTTGTTCTCCAGCAACTCCGTCATGAGGCCACCATCCAACACCACAAACACCTCCCTAACCTCTTGCGATCTCCATTATTGGAAGCTCCACCCGTAAAGCAGACGACTACGAGCTTCGCTTCTCACTGGGATCCACGGCATATACGTTGTCTGCTTCATCATAGGATACATGCACTACTATCGTCAAGGTGGACAGCAAGTGAGCAACCTCAAACGAGGTAGGGGTTTTCAGATGCGGTGTCACGATGTTAGATCCAACATGGACATGGAATGAATCAGTTACTCAGAGAGAATTTAAACCAACAACATAGACATGGATGTTTCTTTCAAATAATTATTTTCAATTAATGGAATTGACAAATGCAACCATTTTTTGTATTTGATTGTCGACGATGGTCATCAGCATCGGAGTAGAAGGCCACTTATCTAGGTCCGATGATGATTGAAGTTTTGAGCATTGGAAGAAGATAAGGGGGTGGGGGTCGTATTCATTGGTGGCTGGTCGCACTTTAGACAGGCATAACCATTCTCATCACTGTCCTTCTTCTCCATCATTGGCCTCTAACCATGTGAGATTTGCCCAAACTCCACCATGGCTTGGTCATTGAAAAAGATGCACTTCAAAATGGTGAATGATGTTCAACGACGACAACGGCAATCGCTCCCAGATCTAGGGTTAGAAGTCAAGATTTGATGGTGTCTACACCATTTTCAACCTGGTGTAAGGCTAAACGCAGCCTACAAAGCCGTTCCAATTTATATAAGCTGGGTTTTCTTAATTTGCTTGCTAAATGATAAAAAGGTCATGGTGTCTCTCCATATATCTATCTTTGATAGTTTGAATTAGAGAGAGGATTGAGGAAAACGATCATTTTTCCTTTTTGATTTTCGGGTTCAGACTCCTTTTGTTTGATTTTCAACTAATTAGAGAAAAGTTTTTGGTTTAAAGGACCTGGTATTTAAATCTAAGTACTTGGGCTGGGCGAGTGCCTTCCCCCGGTGGCGGGCCATGAAGACTTATGAAGACACTTCGCTTTCATACTTCAAGCTCGGTGTCTTGTGGGCTTGTGGACAGGGCGAGCGCCCCACGACAGTAAGAGGGCGACCAACATTAGTAAAGGGCGGCCCAGAATGGCGACCCAGGGGCTTATTTGTAATACATAGGAGATTGGGCCTGATCTTTGAGACCCATAGGCTTAGTCTGAATTAAATGTAATTTATAGCCTTCCTCCCTATAAATAGCCAAGGGAGACTCATGTAAAAGGGACCTGAATTCTCTTATTCTAATAACACTTATTCTCTCTATGCTCTCTCAATTCGAGAACAGTACTTATATAAATATAATCTTGATTGAGATTCGTTAAGTGTTGAATAACAACAATGCATTATCAGCATGATGTTTTTGAAGCATATAACAAAAATGAAAGCATGCCAAGTTGAAACCATTCGTCAACATTGCAACACTATAAATCAACCTAAAAGATCGATGAATAGTATATGAAATTTGCAAGTGCTATAAATAGAAGATCAGAGATGCATACAAAATATGATGTACGAAAAAAATGGGGCAAAATTCACGAGTCATATCACCTGAAATATATCTGAAGTTGCAAAAATACATATCATCAGGTGATTGATTCACAAAAGATCTCAATTTGCAGCACATGTGAATGACCATCGGCCATTTAAGTTCAACATCGAGAAAAATCATATTGAATGAAACTGAGTATGACAAAAATACTCTTTCATTTCCTTTTCTTAGTGTCTCTACCATGTAATGAACACAAACAGAACCCGCTTGTGTATATCGTAGATGATGCTAAGCAGTATTGCTAGGCTAAATATAATGAGTTTGTAGTAGTCAAAGGTAAGGCAACAATAAATCAGAAAGAAAGTTCTACACTGAATGGCTGGAAAACAGTTCACTCGGTCACAATTTCAATTTCAGATCTCTTGTTATCAGTGATGCCTTCCTCACCGACAACACGAAGATCTGGATAGTTTCTATGGTTTAAAGAATGTAACCAAAGACCGACAGTACCTTCCTTTCGTTCTGTGGAAGCAATGTGAGAATATATGTACTTCATTTTGAAGTCCTCAGCTTCTTTCTCATATGCTTTCATTGACACCTCTTCATGGCTATCTTGCCATTTGTGGTTATATGAAGTAAAGAAGCACTCATCCAAATATAATCCAACTTCAGGGGCAGTAGGCACAATGATGCTAACATCCCTGCATTAAGGGGAAAAGATTAAAAGTAAAAAATACATCAGATGAGATTATGAGAATCGCGCTGTATTTCAAATAGAAATTTATACATAACACAAACTACATTAGCAGTACTCACTTCTGCAAAGCCTTATCAATAAGTGACTCTGGTGCACAATTTCTCATGATTGCCACTGCAAGCCCCATCATCTTCCGGATCTGATGAAGCATGAAGCTCTGTCCCACAACCTCACACTTCACAAATTCCATGTCCTCAATTACAACAGTGGTGTTTGCGTCAAACGAGATAATGAAACGATGTGCAGCCGGATCCTCAGGTTTTATTCTGGTGGTGAAGTTATGGAAGTTATGAGTCCCAACATAGTACTTCAAAATCTTGTTAAATCTCTCCCTCTCCTTCTCACCATAACAGAATCTAGTTCCTTTGTTAGGCTCATGCTCTCCATTCATTTTTTCTTCCTCACTAATGCCTGAATTATTCACATATCCACCACTCAAAGGAGTGCCCTCATCCTGACCAGAAACCACAGCCTCAAGATCAGTTTTTGTTTTCATGTCATCCGCTGAAACCTTACCCTCATTCTCATTACCCGATTCCTCATTTAACTGATTATCATCACCTTTGCTCAAAGCATCCGCCGCATCCTCTGTAACTCCAGAGGTAAGCATGTCATTTCTGTTTGACGAAATACCAGCCTCAACATCCACAGCTTCTAGTTCCAAATTCTGTTTACCATTACCAACTAATCCTATCACCTTTCGGCCTCTCTCAGAACACTCCAAACACTTAACAAGTTCATTTTCAGACCCCAAACTAGCCAGGACAGTCTCTCTGTCACGATGACAACATGGATCAAGAGCAAACACAGGGATAAGATAGACATACCTCCTCCGGTCGCAGAACTTTTTGGCACTATAGGAAGCTGTCACACGCTTGTAACCAAAGATCCGTATCTGAGGGGGGAGATTCGAATTAAGGCGGTCAACAAGGCCAGGTGGATCAATATAGAACCGACCCGAGACAACCTGACCAACAGCACTAACCCCTTTATCAGTTCTAGCTGAGCGAGCCCAGTCATACCGTTTAGGATTTCCACGATCATTGTCAGGGACAGCTCCGGACAAATACAAGGCTTCTTCTAGGTCACCTTCAATGGTCTTCGCACCAGGGTTTTTCTGCATACCCTGATAGCCAACACCGCAGTAAGCAAAGAAAATAGCTATCTTACGACGCTTGGGTCTTATCTTGGTGCCTGTGGCAGTCGTGCATTCTTCGTCATCAGAAGTAGTCGTAGACATCTTCAGCTTCTTGGGCTCCGGATCTTCTGCAGCTAATGGAGGTGGTGGTGGCAGGGATGAACTAGTCAGTGTTGTATCTGAACTTTCCATTTTTTAAGAAGTGATAAGAATATTGCTGGAAAAACCGTAGACGGCAATGTTTTAAAACCCAGAAAGAATTCTCAAGAGTCACTGGCCAGGCCAGGTAAACAACTATAGCCAAACCAATGCCGTAAACCTAAACAACAGTTTAATAATTTATTAATACAAAAAATGAACAAACCCAGAGCTACATTTGAGATTCCTTCAAAAACATTTCTAGCTTCTACATATAACTACAGATGTAATTTCTCTTTCATCAATCCTTAATGAACTCATCTGAAACTGATATCTCTAGTTTTTGGGCTTTTTTCGAAACAATGAACTAATAACCATAAAAGCTACAAATACATCTAATAAGAGCACATCTATACATAAAAGACAAAGGGCCCGTGAATAATCAAACAATCTATCATAGTAAAAGTGTCATGAAACTTGACATCCACTTTGAAATGGCAGTTAAGGTTTTAAACAAAAGAACGAGAGAGAAGAAGTATTACCAGGGCAGAGACAAGAACAGTGAGAGAAAATGGTTGGTGTTGCTGTAGTGGAACTGCAAAATGAAAACGTGCTTCGAGAGAGAGAGAAAGACGCGAACAACAACGTTAAACCCTCGTTTAACCAGAGAGAGAGAGAGGGTTCCTTCCTTCTTTCCTTCCAGCACGATGCTCCTTCTCTTTTGCTATTTGGGCCTCCAAATCCAATGGATCCGAGTATGTAGGCTTTTACCCAAAGTTGATACTGAAAATAAAATGAGAATACACACAAATCTCATCTTGGTTAGTGGACTGAGATTAATTTTGATGGACGCTAGCCGGGAATAATGTAAGTAGACTAGGCCACCGACAGAGGACTAAGGTTAGCCTAATGTAGGCTCAGACTAGATCAAGTCAAATTACTAAATAGAAAATGTTAAAGTTTTTTCTAAAGCTTATTTAGTCAAAAAGGTTTTTTTTTTTTTTGAAAACTAGTCAAAAATGTTAGGTTTGAGTCACTCAAAAAATCTTATAAATCTAACATGCCCGCCTATTTAAGTAAATATTAATTAATTTTAATATTTTTATTATTTTGGATATTTATTATAATATCTTAAAATTATATATTTATTGACTTTTTTATATGATTAAATATGTTAGACTATATAATGATTTAACCATATAAAATTATTTAGAAAATAAGTAATACTTATTACTTTGAATTTGACTATATATTTATATTATTGTATTTTAGCTCATTAGTCTATAAGTTTGTTGACATGTTTAGAATTAAATTTTTCGATATACTTGAATGCGTTACAATAAAACGGACTTTTAAATAGGTTACCAAACCAGGTCGGACTTTCAAATAGATCAGGCTCAAGCCTAAAAAAAGTTCATATCAGGCAACGTGCCAGGTTCAGGTTGAAATTTTTGAACAGGTCAGCTCTATTTAAGCAAAGTCCAGCCTACTTCCACCCTTAACTCTAGGTGCAAATATCATCTTGTGTTTGTGTAATGAGTTTAATATGTTGTGTTTGTTTAACAAGTATAATTTTAATACATTATTATTGTGAGTGTAAAATTTCACATGGGCTTTTTTTGTTACACATTCACATGAAATCTGCTTAAACGATTACATGATTGATTATTTTGACATACCACCCATTTGACATAAAGTGAGTTTTACACTGATTGTGCATATACATTGAATCTTTGTGTAATTAGCTTAATTTAAGAATTTAAGAATTTATTGCATACAAACAAAGACTTATTATAAGTTAATTTAATATAAGCTAAAAATATCATATACGTAATTTATTAGCTATTAGCTATTTTAATAAGATTTTCCAATTGTATATTAGAACTCATAAATCTGTCTCTCTCCTTCGCTTTGGCTAGAGAGAAAAAGTTATGTATATGATCTTAATCCTCTCAAGTAAAAGAAAATCAAGTGTTGGCGAATATCATGAATCAAGGAACTTCTGACTTAGAATGATTGTGATTATTTGTACTTAAAAAAGGAATGATTGTTCCAATTTTGAAATCTGCCATGGTTTATATCCTATGTGATATTGCATAGGTTAGAAAACTGAAGTTAACAATTAACAATTGTCATCAACTTCGCCGTACGCAAATTTCCTAAACCAACAGGCTAATATCAGTAATTCTCCAACAACTGAGCCATGAAAATGATGTGGTAGGGATTAGAAATTTGTTATTCTGTCCCATTCTTAGCTGATGACTGAATACCCATTTGAAATATGGTTCCCAGGGCTCTTAAAATGATTCATGAACCCATCAGACTGCAAATAAAATATAAAGACAACTAAACTGGTGTTTGTGAGAATAGAAATTTTCACCCTTTTACACTTCTTTAGGGGTGATTTTTGAAATCGGGGTGACAGTTTTACGATCTCGCCTTCTCCTTTTTGGATGGAGCGAGGTTCTTCGATAGCGGTTTCTATCAAAACATAGGACTATGTAAATATGCTTCATACCTATATGGAACAAAATTATACTAATCTCAATGATGTGTAGGATTCTACAAATATGCTCCACCAAACAAAAGAAAAAATAAAAAACTTACAATAAATAGAAGAAACTAAAATAAAATAAAAGAAGAACACAAAGAAAGAAGAGAAGAATGGAAACAAAGAAATAATCAAAGTGTGGTGTAATGAAAAGGACGTCCAACCCCTCTATATATAGGTTATCAACAACTTAAGTCGTTCGTAAAATCGTTTATAACTTATAAAAAGGCTAAATTACTGATAATTTGTGTCGTCGGTACATTAACGGTTCAATATATGCTTCGCTAACTGATTTGCTGATAGTCTAAGCTGTCAGAAATGGCCGGTGAATTAGCGATGAAAAAAACTGTCGATAACATATCTTGCCACTTAAGCCTTCTCTCATGATCTTCCCACTTAGGTCGCTGGTAAAGAGTTATTTTTCTTCGGGAGAAAAGTCACTATCGACAGTCAAGTCGTCGGTAATTGGCTTCATTACCGACAAAAGTGTAGTCGTCGGTAAATAATTGTTGGTAATAACAAGTATTCTTGTAGTGTAATTCATGTGGCAAAAACTAAGTACCGCTAGAGTTAAGTCAACTGTGCTACGCTGAGGAATAGGCGCGACGCTAAAAAACTTGGTACATTATGCTAACTACAAACACCGTTCCTCCCCTCCGATCGAATGTTGTGCTAGACAAATCCCACGAACCTAATGGATAATCGTACCTCACACCGATTACGTTAGTCGTTCAACCTTCGACTCTCGCACCTCGTAATCCTCAAACCCAGCCTTAAAAAAGACAAGGCTAAAAGATTACAAGGGAGATATCTTACACACTACTCTTCATCTCTCACGGATGTTCTAACTCGAGTGTTAGAGTGATTTTCAAGTTCTACTCCGACGCATCAAGAACACGTAGAAGCAACCCTGGAGCACAAAGCACTATCGATATTCTCACCGTTCCTCACCTCTTTAAGTTCTAATTCAAGTGATTGGTCAGATTTGTCGTAACATACTACATTTAGTTGTAACAATAGTAATTTGTAAAAATTTGTACACACATACACCTCAATCTAATATTATATCTAATATTCCCCTGTCAGGGATTGATCTTTGATCTTCCCTTACCCAACTTATATGTCACCAACTCTTACCACTTGAGTTATACTAGAGACCGGTAGTCCTACAAGTTTTGGTTACCCTGAATATAATCATTGGATTTGGAGGGTGACTGTCTACAATCATTGAAACTCATCCTTTTACAGCACAACAAGAGCTTGCACACTGTAAACTCATCCTTTTATCCAAATTGTTGCTATTTGACTAATTAATTAATTAATTAAGGTTTTGTTGCCCAAAAGTGTTCCATTTCATGTCTGCCACATACAAACCAATTCTACTCTATAGATCTAAAATATGATTAAAGAAAATCATCCATCAACTTAATTTATTCCGTTAAAGAGAATTGCCACACAACACTACAAACTTCAAACATTTCTCTCCCTTTTCATTTTGGTTCAGAGCTAAACAAAGTTCATTAAACAATTAAAATTCAACTTTCATTAGCAGAATGTAATTATGCCCACCAAACAAATATTTTATTTTGTAAGTTGAATGGCAGATATAATTTCTAATAATTAACAAATATTGGTAGCCCTCACCCAAGTTTGAAGCACAAGTCTTATCAGTTACTCCATGAGGGCTCCATTCCTATTATCCTATTCATACATATATTTGGCTAAGTATATTATATTATATTATATTTTCTATACTACTTATTATTTAAAGCACCATGGCCTCATGAATTATGTATAATACAACCCCTGGTAGCTTGACGACACTAGCTACTAGCTAGCACTTCATCTTCAAAATATCAAACATTTTTTTGGCGGGGTATTAATATTTTGAAGGAGAAACAAAGAGAGAGTTGGAAGTGAAAGCTTAGGTACACCTACTGGTAAAGAACCCACTAACTAGTGACCCCTCCAACAGCTAGCTACCTTTAATTGCACTCCTGTTCTCACCAGATGGATGGATGCAAAATTGGTTCCTAGACAGGTAAATGGAGAAGTAACTTCAATCCAAACATGTTCTTAATTTAATAAATTGATCAGAGTTTAATTAGGAGGACAATGTTTTAAAGCTGTATTACCAACTGGCAAAGCAAGTGGATCATCATATTTTTTAGTTGAATTAAGAAGCTAGTGATTGTGACTCGTTAAGAATATGGAATTTTGAACTTTACCTACTTACACAGTTGACAACTCTTGGACAAGATTCCATGATTAAAACATTGACGGCTATTTTCCTCAAAGGTAAGGTAAGGGCACATTATTAATTTGCCCCTTTAGGTAAAGATTCTAAAAGGAAAATACTTCCCTAAACTCTAAAAGGGAAAGACAACCAACCCTCTATGTGAAGGACAAGCTTACTACAGGACGCAATAAACATTTATCACATTCATGAACTTATTGGAGCAAGTTATTAAAATAAGTTTAAAATAGTTTATACATATGTATAAGCACTTATTAAAGTTGAGGGGCTTATGAGTTATGAACAGAAGCACAAAAAAACATAAAAATAGGTCATAAGCTATTTTCACGCTTATACTAAAAACTGAACTCTTCTAAACACTACTTAATCGCAGTCTAGAGAGATGGTAAACTGCAAAATGACAAGTGTATAAATCTTAACCATTTAATTTAAGAATTAAGAGTGAAGAACTTGCGGCATGGAGTGGTAGAGAATATGACCGCAGGGGATCCATATTCCTATCTGTTCCAAGATGACTTAATCAAAAGCAGAGGTTGAAAAATATTCACTATAATATGTATTTCTCATGAGATACCCTGGTTCCAGATTTTTAAGATTTTGGAGCTAGCAGAGTATCCATGCAGGCAGAAGAATCGTTCCTTGGAGAGCATTCAATCAACGAAAGAAAGATTCCATGTTTTCCCAGAAGTTACGTGCTCATTTGTTTCAACTTTCAAGCATGTGCTTGAAGGACTACAGAATTGAGATTGAGATTGGTTTGATGTTGGTTTACATGCTCATTTCTTTCAATCAACGAAAGAAAGATTCCATGTTTGAAAGTTGAGATTGCCTCTACAAATTTACTTTCCTTTGATACATTTGAGCCGCACAGTTTTACATGTGTTTTTATTCAAAACAAACAAATATACCAACCAAGAGTTCTCCAACTTGGAAATCACTTAGTCAGAACAAAAAAAAACTATAGTAAAAATTATGTGAGGTTCGAATTCTTTTGTATACATATATGATATACAAATTTGCCAAATAAGACTATGATGGTTTATCATCATTCTCTCAACTTACCATTTACTCCAATAATCTGTAAGCATCTTGTGATCAACTTACCATTTACTTCATAATTTGAAATTCTTATATACAGGTCCAATTTGTTTCTGATATCCATCATAATCGCTTCTCAATTTTCACAGCAGTACTGGAATTAGAATCAATGGGAATGAAACAGAAGAATAGCTCCTGTGATCAGCAATGCTACAGAGCATACTAACGCCTGCAAGGACATTCAGAAAATGAAGAAGCTAAGTGAAATTATGACCTAAGGTAATACATATTATCCGCAATGAAGAATGAACTAGGTTGACTAGAATAGCAATGATGAAGAGCGGTCCAAAATGACTACTAAAAGGAGTATATCGCCGACAAAGCTTATTCGCTAGTTCAAGTTCAGAAAATGCATGTTTCAACTGTAGAGTTTCAACAGGTTCTTCTATATTGATCCAAGTTGAGGTAGCTAGCTCCTCTTAAAACAATCCTATTTGACCATTGATCTTATTCTAGTGAATAATGTTGACATTTGCAAAGGCATGCATTCAAGTGCACCCACACACACAAAGAGAAATAGACAAGTAAAGCGCAGAAAGCCAAAGAGGAATGAGAGAGAAATATTACAGCAATTGCAGAGGCTCCCAGTCCTGCCCGTTCCCTAGGATCCTTCCGGTAGTAATTTCCAAAATAGAGGATTGTTGCATAGTACCACAGAGGTGGACATAGAAATCCAACAAGAAATCTGTAATTAAACAGACAAAATCATCAAGACAAGAAGAGGAAATAGAGGAAGAGAGTAGATAAATTACTCACGAGAACCATCCAACTCCGCATCCAAAACATGGAAGAGGTTTGTCATAAAGCCCCGCTTGGAAGTCCTCTGGATCTCTAATTAGGGCATACTTGCCCTTGTCATTGTCTGTAGCATCCATTGCTTGCCCTGCCATGGCCACAGAAATGTCAGTTCTTCAGAGCAAACTCGTTTAAACAATCTCAGTGATGAATACAAAGCCACATTCCCTGTAAGGGTGCTGTTTGTGCCAAAAAGAAAAAACGAATTTTCACAGTCATCATACATGTCTAATAAGTCTATCCTAACATTATCAATGAACTTAATCCCAACCATAGATCAAATTCTGTTCTTCAAGGAAGAAAAACTGCTCAGGCAAGAGATTTAGCATGTCATAATAAATAGTTGAATAAGTTCACTGAACTAAGAAAACCAGGACCCAGGGTCGAACTCAAAGAACAAAGGTTAAGATTCTAAAAGGACTTTCCTAGTTAAATAGAAGCACAGCTAGCGTCACTGAAAAAACAATGTAGAATAATGAAAGTTTCCTTCAAATATACAAAGAGAAACAGTTCTTTATGATGAAACGATTGTAAAGGAAAATGGAGCAAGGAACTCAATCAAAAACATAACTGCCAAGTCTCTCAGATATTGAACAACCACATATACCAAGTGGAACCTTCAAGACAACATGCCCCATACTGCATCACTCCTCACACAAAAAAAAGTAGCAGAAAGAAAAAAGATGACTTAAATTCTCTGAGTTGGAAGCAATGGGCATACTAATCCTTATTTCCACTTTAAATAAAGTATGCAAGCAAGTTGTACATGAAAATTTGTGCATTTGAGGTATATTAACATATCATCAATTTCATAGGCAGTTAATACCTCTAAAAACGGAATAACTTCGAGCAGATGGCCTCAGAAGGTCAAGATGCTTATCAGAGACTGATCTTGTCAATTCCACGTCATTTCTCAAATCAACAGTCTCTTGCATACTGGCACCTGTAACATTGAATGTTATGAAATCACATTTTCATGGTAAGCAAGTGCATCGAATTTTAGAACCTGCCAAAGCTGGTTTCCATGAAAAAGATTCCTCCATGCTAATTTAACTTATATGGATGGGTGCATGTATATAGCCCACAATAACGGGAAAAAGAAAAGTTCCCCACTATGTAAGATCAACTACACAAATCAAACGATGCCATCATGTCCTATCATAAATCATGTTAAATGATAGACCTTTTGAATCTATCTCTTTCTTATTTTTTGATCCATGGTGCACCTAAGTCTCCCTATACCTCTCACCATTAGACTATCCTCCATTTGATCTACTTCTTATTAGGGCTTCTATGGAAGTTGTTAGGGCCCAATTGCAAGGTATGGGACTTGAGTCCCACATTGGAAGTATGGGATTCTAATGTGGGGTTTATAAGGCCTTGGGCTCTTCAACTACAATAGCTAGCTTTTGTGGTGTGGTAGCATTTATATAAATACAAATTACTCTTAATTCCCTGTTTCTCTCCTTTCTTTGTGTGTTGGTACCTATCAGAACTTCTCCGCACATGCCCAAACTGCCTACAGTAAGATTCTACCCCAACTTTCGCTCTAACTCTTTCAACTAATCCTGTCTTGCTTTGTGCATCCACACATCCATCAT
This sequence comes from Acmispon strigosus, assembly GCA_030819835.1. Taxonomy (NCBI): domain Eukaryota; kingdom Viridiplantae; phylum Streptophyta; class Magnoliopsida; order Fabales; family Fabaceae; genus Acmispon; species Acmispon strigosus. Next base: position 90,162,683 of record JAUAMA010000001.1, read on the forward strand.
GATATTCTCATCTTTGCAACATTATGCTTAATTTATTATTGGTTTTCTACTGCTCAACATTCACATACATGCAGCATCACATGTCTAATTGTGTAGTAAAATTTCCCCTAATAAAATTTGAGTTATACTTTTCGATTACAAATTACACATTTACCACCCAAAACATATCTCCATTTCATCCATCTCTCTTGAATCCTATGGTTTACATCTCCCTCTCTTTCCCCGTCACATTGTGTGACAGACCAAAGATCCGTAAACCAGTGGGACTTATGGTATGGTATGGTATGGTCTTCGACTTTCACCTCTAAGCTAAATTAGTTCCCTTCCTCCTAAACTTACATTCCATAGAATTCATTTACTTAAAACAAACTCAAGTGCTTTCAAAGCTTATCTCTACAACTCTAACTTCCCATTTATTATTTCTTACCAGGACTATATCAGCTATAAAAAGTACACATCATGATAGCAGCTCCAACCAAAAGCATCTATATCATATCCTAATATGAAAGAACATCTATCCTTCCTTGCAAATTTGTTAGGTAAAGGATAACAACAAGTTAGCAAGAAGGAACCCATTGTATCATGAAACTTTGACACTATTGTTTGTAACATGTCAGCAATAATAGTTACGATATTATTCTAACTGCAGCACAAGAACCTTATAACCAAAACTCTATAACTATCCAAGGATCAATAACATGTAAAGCTTGAAAAATTTAAGATTGGATACTGTAATACTGTTCAAATCTTACATTTATTCTGCATATCAGCTTGGCTTCAGTATATTATTTATTTGATATTGCTTGAATAAGATATCACACTGGCTTATACGGGAAGGAGCAATACCGAATTGGAATACAAAATACATGACATCACATTCTTCATATTGGGAAGGTGAGATAGATGTCAATATGCTGTTTTCTCATGATAACATATTAAGCTTATGGAATACTGTTTACAGAAATTAACAGATTTTATTTCTTTTTAGAGTACCTTTATCCATGGATTGTGGATCTGGTTTACTGATACGGGCCTTTGGCTGTTTAAGGCTTCAAGCAACACTCAAAAATCAAAATCCCTGTCCCATTGAATTTAATATCACCTTAGATAAAATCATGATTGTAAAAGCATCTCTTAAAAGCAGATAAAAGAGAAGAATACATAACACTTGCAAGATATGGCACGTCAGTTTTGAAAACTTTATAGAGCAGCAAATCTTTAGAATGATAATTTGAAGAACTCTATTTAACAATTATGCATGTGTAGCCACTCAAAACTCACAGTCATAACGATGGGAATTAGTTTTCCCACTTTTTTTGTGAGAGGTTTTTTTTTTCAAGAGGCCATATAGAAACATTAACAAAGAAGTTCCAAAACTCTGCAAGCACATTCATCTTTTCATTTGTTCTATGGATAGGGAAATTCCCAAATTCTACTTGTCCTTCAAACTGCATCATGATTACAGTATGTTACAAAGAACCTCAAAACAGGTGTTCATGGCTCCCCGCAGATTGTCAGGTTTAATAGTTATTACATATGTGAATTGCCAAAGCTATTATTCATCTAAAACCCCAATCATGACAATTAAGAAACTGATCGTGCATTGTACTGCAATGGGTATCCAAATCAGGACCAAAGGTGGAAAATTTCTACATAAATGATAAATCTAGCCAGAACATCTCCCAATTCATAATTTCAGCTCATACAAAGCCAATTGAAATTCTTTTACAGGAAAAAATTACAACGTAAAATCAATGGTAAAAACTAAAAAGAACCAAAATTTATGAATCTTGGGCAATCATAAAGGGGAAGGAAAAAAGGGAAAGGCTGTAGTAAAGATACACCAAAAAAAAAATCAAATTTTGATGCAGCAGAAGGAATCCCAGAAGGGAAAATGAAATGCCCATTAAAGAAGAGCAAACGAAGAATTGAACAAACATCAGAAAATAGAGAAAAAAGAACACTACTTGCCTTGGAAGTGCAGAAAAGAAGTTCCAGTGATCAGAGAGACGAGAAGAAAGGGACAGAAAATAATTCTGAAGAGAGAGAGAGAGAGAAGTGGTTTTGTATAATTGTATTGGATTGGTGTTGAAACTTCAAACTTGATCAGCGATTGCTGCTACGGCGGTGCTACCTTCCCATTAATTTATTTCGTGCGCGACCCTCTTCTTGACATAAAACCCAATCGAAGCTGAAGAGAATTGACTTGATCTTTGTCTTGATAATTGCTTTAATAATATAATAATATATGAATTGGAATAATAAGTTAGATTGTCCTTTGGGCTATATAAATTGTCTTTTCTTTTGATGAAATTTATATCTTATATATTATATTGGGTTAAATATATTAAATCCTATAAGTATAGCGAGTTTTAATTTTAGCCATTCTTTAGAGTAAATTACATTTTGGTCCTGCTAATGGATGTTTGGCAAGAAAAAAAATGACATTAAAGAACCTATTGAAATCATTATTCAAAATAATTTTTTTGTTACAAAGGCTAGTATTGTATTTTTCTTTGTTTGAATTTTGAATTTGAGGTTATATATGGACCTATTTAGGTTATCAACTTTAATATTAAACTTACACAGGGTTTTAGATTGGGCTTAGGATTTATATGACTGGCCTATTAGGTTTTGGACTTGTACAATTATCTAAATAGAGGTTTATTGCATTTTGGGCTTTAGGAACCTGGCCCATTAGCAAATGGTCGTGTGGTTTAGTGTTCCTTCCTATATAAGGAGTCTTCTTATGCCTTTTTCACAACTTTGGTTATTTGAATATAATTGAATTTGTGAGTTTAGTGAGAGTCTCTCCAAGTTCTCTCTTGGAAACCCTTAGAGAATTTTCAAGTTCTCGCATTCTTCAGACCATTTAAAACTTCTGCTCTTTCTCAAAAAGTCTGTATAATATGACCGCTTTGTGAGTTGAGCTAACTATGAACTGTGAGAGTGTCTTGATCCGACCAGAGAGATATTGGACTTCCTTGACACTTTGTGGGCTTTGCATATCCATCATAGCTTGATACTTGTTCGGGTTAACTTCAATGTCCTTTGTTGTTGATTAGCACAAAGCCTAAGAACTTTCCTGTTTTCACCTTGAAAACACACTTCAATTGAGGCTCATGTTGTGCTTCTTGAGCTCTAGAAACCCCCGCAGTTCAGCTATATGGTTTTGCTGGTCTGGTGTTACATAGTTTTAAATTACATTTTTATCTCTTTAATGTGTTTTATATGTAATTTTATACCCTCAATAATTTTTTGAGCAGATACAACCCATCATCAACTTTAACAATATTACAATTAAGTCTCTTTTTTAGTTTGTTACTTTCATTTTACTTAAACCTCTCAAATTCTTCTTTATAAGTTTTTTTATACATTTTTCTCCTCAAAACTTACTATCCAAAATATTAAATATCAACCAAAAATTAAAAATCCAAATTTTATTTCTCTAAAACTCTAACTTCACGTGATACATTTTCAAACTTTTACTAACTTTTATTACTTTTGAATTTTTAGTTTGTTCTAAAAAAAAAATTGTTGGGAAATGTCTACTCACTTAACGTGATCCCAATGCCTCAGGAATTAGTCTCATGGCTGGTGGCTGTGGATACCTTGGGAAACCAAAAAGAAAAAAAATTGTGATCGAATGTTAAAATATTATATTTAATAAAAAACCTTCTTAAAAATCCCAAATCTCTAACTTTTGAATATTAAAATACTTTTTTCAAAGTAAAGCTCATAATATTAATATGAAAAAGGTGCATATACAAGAATAGCATCTTCAACACAAGAGGGTCAATCAGGGAATTGGTTTTGATGTCATCCCCACTTGTTTCTATGCCATTCTTGTTAATTGGTCAATTACTAATTTACTCTTAAAAACAAATTTTATTACTTACCGATCATTTATACATTATCTTCAGCATCCTCTACCTTCCTTTCCTCATCACCATCCCCTTCTTTTTCCTTTTCAATATTCATATTCACAACCACTCATCATCAAAGTGCCCTTACCGAAGTGATAGTCAATCCGGACAGCTACATTAGCTCCGCTCGTCTTCGTCGGCCCGAAGTCCCGTAATCCTTTAAAGAACATAGCCTAGTTTATGACTTGAAACTTAATCCTAAGGCTTAGCTACTGGACTTACAATGTCTCTAACACTTGGGAAATTGTCATCATTCACAAGAAATGATCCTTGGAGTCAAAACATTTTAGCAACTTTGACAACCTTTGAAAAACTCCAAGTTACAACTTCCAAATCTTTCCAAAACTTCAAAACCTTTAGAGAGAAATTAGGCTAGATGTTTACTTATCAATTTGAAGCCTTAAACAAGTTCTTGAATTCAAAAACACACACAAAACCTCAAAGTTTCAATTCTGTCCAAAATTAACAAAACCCTAAAAACTTCACATTTTCACCAAGCAATTCACTAAGTCACTCAAAACAACTTCACAACCCAAAACTTAACTTCTTTTACAAGTTTCTAAATCATTTATCAAGTCTTGAACTCAAGAAATTACTAAGTGTTAAAAACACAAGATTTCCATTCAATTTGTCAACTTTTCAATTCTAAATTCCTTAACTTAGCAAAACCCTAATCAAGCTATAAGTTCCAAAATTCATTTTACCCCAGAGTTCAATTTTAGTCCCTCTACACATAAATTCTCAAAATCATGTAGAAATCAATTTTCCCAAGTCTTAAACTATCAATTTACTCTCGGCCCTCTCACACTAATTAGGGAAATTTTTATCCTTTACAACCAATTTCACATACAAGCTTTAAACCCGCTAAAAGCTAGTTGAAAAATCAATTATTCCAAGCCCCTAAAACAGTCCTACATTCGGCCATACCCCATTAACTATTAAGATGAATTTTTCTTTCAAAACTAACTTGTACACATTAAAGGTATAAGGAAATCTATGGTGAAAACCAATTTCAAAGTTTAAAAATAACTTATTTCAAATACTCACTTTTCAAAAAACTTAACTTCCAAGAAAACTAATTAGAGATTTATATTGATCAATTCCATGGGAACAACATTCCTAAAGACAACCTTAGCAAAATCTCATCATCAAAATTCTATAGGAACCAAAACTTAACATATTGAAATTCTAATCAGTTCAAGTTGAAGATCAAGGCCATGACAACAACATTTGTGAAGTGGGTTCAAGATTCTATCAACTATCGATAACCTGAAACTCAATATCTTTGAAATCTAAAACCATAGGATTGTAGATCTTGAAGAGGAGATCAACTTACCTCAAAGAATCAAGAGGAGAAAATGAGTTGAAGATGTTGGAAATTGAAGAGGGGAGGTTCGGCCATGAAAGCTTGGAGGAAGAAGATGATGAATAGTTCAAGCTTCCTTTCTCTCTCTTACTTACTCATTTAATTTCCTTTACTTCCACTTAATGAACTTAAGGAGAAAAACCACTTTAAAAACTCACTCAAATGGGCCTCTTAGCCATGGGCTTCTCTTCACCATGGAGGGCTTCTTTAAAACTTTTCTTAAACCCTAGGGACCAAAGTTGAAGAGTTGAAAAGTTCCTCAAAATATTTAATTACTAGTTGGAGGATCAAAGTTTAAACTTTTAAATTTTAAGGACTAAACTCTAAAGTTTAGGAAAATATCTAGGATTAGTTTAATATTAAATGTCTAATCTAATGACGCGTCGTCATGATGGGCGTCATATGTGTTAGTCGCGTCATAATTCTTGTCGTTACTGAATCCGGTCATCGGCACGTTTCCCAACGTCGTAGAGAGTTTCTAACACTGGTTACTCATTTGTTTTGGACCTCGTGCTTGTACAACTGAGTCCGAGTCATTTTTCTCAAAATTCGTGCTGATTCTGGCCCGAAAATCCTATTCACGGAAACTCTGCTCATGAACACTATTCACGTCAAATAGATTCATTTGGTGATTCCTGAATTTTCGATCCGAGGTCTCGAAGTCGTCCATTTTGCTTGCTAGATTTTCGACTGAAAGTCTCGCTAGCGAGAATTGCCTTTTCCGGGCTTTGGAAGGAAACCATATCAATATTTCAGTTGTTCTTCTCGAAATTCTTCACTGATCGTCATGGAGATAGTGAGAACGTCTTGTTCTCGTTTGAATTTCAAATCAAGTTAAGATCGGACTTACGACGAACTGTAGTTTGGAAAACATCGCTGTGATGATCCGAATAACTCTTGACCTTAACTCCTGCCTGCAAGCATCCCTAAGTATACATTGGCTGATTAAATAATTATTTAATTTATTCAGGGTCTTACATCCACCATCATCATCACCACCACCACCACCGCCACTGCCACCACCACTAGCACACCCTCCACCATCGTCACCATCACCACCGTAACCCTCCAAATAAACTATGTAATTGTGTTTTCTTAAACTGGATGAGGTCCAACCCGACCCGATAGCATGTTGGTGTGAACATATATCATGTTTACCGCAACAAAAGAAAAAGAGTTGAGTGTGTCGCGCGGAGTCCCTGATTAGTGATTTGGTTGGGCACGTGGCAGAACTCAGCCTGTGTCCATTTGCCACGCTGCTAGTGCTACCCACTTTCCACGCTCTTCTTCAACCTTCTTTCTTCTCGGCTCGCTTTTATTAATTCTCTTACTCTTCCTTTGATTTCACTCACTCTGGTTTCTTGTTTCGAGTCATGGGGGACTTGGGGGCTTTCACCGCAGCACCAGAAACAGAACCAAATGCCGAAAGCGATTATCAGAGTCAGAACCTGGAATTAAACATATACCCTTTGAGTTGTTACTATTTTGGATCCAAACACGCCATGCCCTCCAAACCCCACACCTTACCTCATCATCTTCAAACAATCAAATCCAAGTTCGTTTCCTTTTCCTTTTTGCAATTCAATTCACACACACGTTTCTCTTTTTCTCATTTTTATTTTTATTTTGTTTTTTTGCATATTAGCTACGCTGCTCGTGGAATGCGAATTTCTGTGGAAGCTGTCATACTGGTGAGTGCTCTTCCTGTTTTCATGAGTCAAAGTTTTGCACTGAAATGATGTCATGTAACTGTTGTTTTGTTATATTTTTAGGTTGAGTTGTTCAAACATCCCCATTTGTTGCTGTTGCAAGTAAGGAACTCCATCTTCAAACTTCCTGGAGGCCGTTTAAGACCAGCTGAATCAGGTAATAATAGAAACACAAACGCAAAGCTTTCAGAATATTTTTGTTATTTTTTACTCAAGATTAAATTTTGAAATTTTACAGATATTGATGGGTTGAAGCGTAAGCTAGCTAGGAAGCTTTCCGTTAATGAAGAAGGGGATGGGGCAGAATGGGAGGTATTAAACTTACCTTCTCTTAGTGTGTGTGTTTGGATCAGCATTTCCAAATTGATTCTACTATAATTCTGTATGCCTATGCCAGGAAAAAAAGTGGGTTTTGTAGGGTAATGTGATGTCAAATGTAAAATCTCAGCATTTGCAGATTTGATTCTACTAAAATTGCATAGGATAGCATGTAATTTATGTTTGGATACTTTTATGAAAAAAAGTGCATTCTGTTTGTTGTGGCAGAAGCATTTAACCCACTAGAATTGATTCTAGTGAATTGATTATGCTTTCCAAACATGCTCTTAATTTGTTACCACAACCTTACAACATGGAGACCAGCTGATCTGTAATTTACATGATTTAGGTGGGTGAATGCCTTGGAATGTGGTGGAGACCTGATTTTGAAACATTAATGTATCCCTTCTTGCCACCTAACGTAAAACAGCCAAAGGTACTACATTATTCAATTTTTTTATTTATTTTTTTAAAGTTCTGATAGGATATGTCCCTAGTTTCATTTTTCTTGCTTCATGGTGTAGGAGTGTACGAAACTTTTCCTTGTAAGGCTGCCAGAGAGTCGAAAGTTCATGGTACCAAAGAATCTGAGGTTGCTTTCAGTTCCATTGTGCCAAATTCATGAAAATCACAAGGTATGGACTCTATGGATTTCCATCACTCTTAGACATGGTGCATAGAGTGAGCCTTCTCAGTAGTATTTAAAATTAGCATTTGTGGCTAGCCTTTGTGTTTATCTATTTGGGTTCAATCCTGTTCAGGATTAAAACCTTGCTTTAGGATAACATAGCCAAACAAAAGTTATTCAAGGTTAACAATTCCATTTTATTTTCCTCTCATTTATGACTGATGTGAGGTATTTTATCTGTGCGATTTGCAGACATATGGGCCAATTATATCAGGGGTTCCGCAGCTGCTCTCAAAATTTTCTTTCAATATGATAGAATCATAACACTTCACTGCAAAGCAACCTGGTTATCATGCAGAGTGAAGTGATCTCATTAGGTTGCTGGTTCTTCTCTTCATGTACTATAGCTGGATAGGGACTTGTACATATGATAGCTTATATTATACAAAAAAGTGACCATAATGTTGAAGACAACAGTATGTATCTTTACTGGTATAGGTAGTGTGAAAATTTCTTCAGAGTGAATGGAGTTGTGAGCACCTTCCTTTCAATTTCAACTTTGTTCTCTCACTTGACACTATCTCGTATAACATTAGTAACTCGCAAGGGTAAAATGGTAAAATGTTGCTGTCACTTGATTAAGGTCAAGTCACATGTTTAAGTGTTGGAAAGAGTCTCTTATGTGAAAAAAGCTAAGGTTGTGTGCAATACTCCAGGTGATGATGTGGGAATAAGTGGGACCAAACACAAATATTTGAGCAGTCTCGAAGCAACGAGTAAGAAGGAGATGCCAACCTCGTTGCAGGCATCGTCCTATCCGATTTGTGTTTGATATTATGTTTATCTCTTAAAAATTCCTATATTATTATTTAAATACTTGCTTACTTTCATAAATATAAATTGTTAGTCGTAGGAGGGATATACAACTTGTATTTAGAAAAAAAAGACTTGCAACACCACTTCAGTTAAACTTTTCAAATAAAGTACATAGAAGTCGTACATTTAAAAAAGATGCAAGCAACTAGTAAACAAGAGGTACGACTTTAATTTTAAAAAATAAATAAAACATAATTTAAGTAGCACTCATGCCACAAGACCTACCCCAATTATGAAAAAAGAAGTGCTATTTGGCACGATGGTCAAATGCACACCTATGAGACCAATTGCACAAATTCATGACATCAATTGCTTTAAAATCTCCTCTTTGCATATATTTATTCACCTAAATCATGGTATTTTAATTGATTAAAATTGATTCTATTCACACAAAATAGCCTAAGAACTAGGTTTGTTTTATTAACAAAGGGGCCAAAGCCCATGCCTAAGAACTAGATAGGTCAGAATAACACAACAAAGCCTTCGGATTTATGTGTAAGATGAACATGTCTTATTAAGTAGGTAGGAAACTTTGTATAGTTCGGACCTCCTTTTATTGCAAATATTGCGAACGTGCAAATCAGGTAATTAGATTACTACCTCATCCAACGTGTTAAAGGTAATTAGATTACTACCTCATCCAACGTACTAAAATCCCGACGCAATATTAATAACCTGGTCGGCCCAATCCTCTAACCATTATTCCTTCCCAACTCTTTCTAATCCCTTGCAGTGGTAAAGAGAGGCAAAGAAAATGATTGAATGGCTCATTATCTTGATCACAACAAGTGACCGTAGTGAAAGTCAACAACTAAGTCATGCGTCGGTTTCTTTTTTTAATTTTTTTCCAACCACGTTTTCCAAGCACGTGCTTCTTTGTAACTTTCCTTGAAAAAGTTTAGTTATAGACTATATTGGTTATTTAATTGCCAACTGACTTTTTAAATATCTGAAGCATGAAGCAGAAGGAAAAGTTGATTCGGGGAAAAATATTTGTTACATTACATGATAACAGAAGCAACAGGATAAGATATGATTTTGTAAACCTAATATGTTGGTTGAGTGGAGCATACCAGAGTGAGTTTCGTATTAGACAGGTCAAAGGTTCTAACCCAGTTGATTCTCTAAGGTGAGGTAAATATAAGTCTATATTCCTATTTTAGACTCGAGCACAACCTCTCATCCTAAATTTTTCGTCATCTAAAATAAAGATGTGATTCTGGTGCAAGGGTAATAAAATGTCTGAAAAGTCAATACAAGTCTTCATCTTCAAACTTAAGTCCTTATTGCAAATTGAATTGTAGTACTACTACCATGATCCTTCAAACTATAAAAGCTTTCATTTTGAACATAAACTCCATCACAGTCACAAACTCCATAATATATTAATCAGTTAGTCAGAGATATATCCTGATCTATTCATATTCATATGTGATCTTGCAATAACGTCTTAATTTTCCTTTCAAACCAGAGCCTGGGAACCCAACTAGGATCTGGGATAATCATGAAGAAAGGATGCTTAGGCCCCAGTCTGAAACTCACTGTTCCTGCATCTACTCAAGCTTCTTTTGCCAAATTCCTGTGAGTCTCTCTCTCATTGTGTGAATGTGCTTGTTTTTGTGTATGGTTTTGGCTTGGCTAATTGGAATTCTGGGTTTCTGGGTTTGTGGCAGGACTCAAAGCGGAACGTTTAAGGATGGGAATTTGCTTGTCAATAGGGACGGAGTTCAAATTGTTCCTCAGAGTGAAGTGGAAGCTGTAACATTTTTCTCTTCACCATCTGTTTGATGCAAAGAAAACATGGCTTTTTGTAAAATGGATTATTCATGTTAATTAATCTAACTTCTGGAGATACCATCCACATCTTGAAATACTATTGCATGTTTGGATCAGCTTATTTTCCCTTTGAATCAATTTTGATACCCAGAAGCTATTCACACAAGTTTCTCCCCAAAAATTGATTACGGCTTTATGAATCAAGAAAATATAATTTTTTTCTTTTGTGATCTAGGTTCAACCAACTTTGTTGCATAAGATGGCCACATTCATGTGTTAGCACTATCACACATCACTTAGACACTCTTCTTCCTCCCCCTCTTCCCACACACCATCTTTCATTTTTCCTCGGTGTGCCCCGGGAATGAACCCTGCATTTCTGGTAGAGTATTATGTGATTTTTTTAGAATCAGCTGAAAGTACCAGGGCATGATTCTTTCAATTCTTCTTTTAGTATATGATGGATTAACATGTCAACCAAGGTGAAAGTCACCAATCTAGTTGGAAAATTTTCTATGGACACTTCTATGGTGGTCAAAATATTTTCAAATATCGATAATAGATTACTAAGCCATGATCTACACAGAAGAAATATTGTCTGCAGGATAGTATATTTTCTTTTGATGATGTTGTGGTACACAATGCAATAATCACAATTGCCCACATTACCGCATTTCCATGTTAAGCCCTATACATTTTAGTTATAATCAGTTATACCATTCTGTGTAAGTTTGGAAACTCTTCCACAATTGATTCTGAAGTTAGAATCAATTATGGAGAGAAGCTTCTGTGTTTTAGAATCGATTATGAATTGATGACAGAGAAGTTGATCCAAACTTTGTTATCAAACATTGTTGTTTTTGATACAATGACGGAGTGGTGGTTCAAGTCTAGAACTTCCTCTCTGAACACTTTTGAACATATTACATGCTGGCTGATTATGATAATTTCTTATTTGAGTTTTTATTTGTGCTTTTTTTCAGCGACCCCCAATCAGGCCACTTAACAACCAGTTAAGTTTTGCAGACTTCGATACAATCAAAGTGATTGGAAAGGGAAATGGCGGGATAGTGCAATTGGTGCAACACAAATGGACTAATCAGTTTTTTGCTTTAAAGGTATACTTGCTGGTTGCTCCATAGATACCTTGCTTTATTCCCTATTGTTTGGTTATTCATTGTATATGCATTTGCTACTTTAACTTGTATCTGGAATTGGAGCAATTTAAGTGATTACAAGGCCCATATTGGTTCTTCCTCCTACTTTTAGCTTTTGAAATCTTCACATAAGTGCTTATTTAGTTTTACAGCATAGTTTTTATCAGCTTGAAAGTCTTCTCCATCTGCATCATCATCTTAATATAGATCCTCATGCTCATGAACTAGTTTCCTCTTTTCTGATATGTTCACTATATAAATCCTATCATATACTCCCATTCCAGTTTGTTCTTTTGCCACTTACAATGTATTCTCCAAATCAGCAAATTCAAATGAAGATTGAAGAGTCTATGAGCAGGCAGATAGCACAAGAGCTAAAAATCAATCAATCATCACAATGTCCTTATGTTGTTGTCTGCTACCAATCCTTCTATGTGAATGGTGTCATTTCAATCATCTTAGAGTACATGGACGGAGGCTCTTTAGACGATCTTCTGAACAATGTTAAAACAATTCCGGAACCATATCTCGCTGCCATCTGCAAGCAGGTAAGAAACAAGAAATTGTACATTAGCATCAGACATAGGTACATGTTCGGATACACAGTGGAAAAGTGAAGCCAATATCACGGTAGACAGCTACAAAAGCTAAGGGAAGTTGCTTTTGTCTACCGTGATTTTGACTCACTATAGTTTTCCAACATGTATCCAAACATGCACAGAATTCGTTTCTCTACTTGCCTAACAAGACTCTGTCGCTTTCTTGTTATACTTCTACAATGTAGGTCCTGAAGGGATTAACTTATCTTCACCATGAAAAGCATATTATCCACAGGGACTTAAAACCTTCTAATCTGCTTATAAATCATAGAGGGGAGGTAAAGATTACAGATTTTGGTGTGAGTGCAATCATGGAAACTACATCTGGCCAAGCGAATACTTTCATTGGCACATATGTGTATATGTCTGTGAGTAAAATAAGCGAGTTATTTATCACTTTTCTCTAACCAACTTCCACCATTGCCCTGAATAGAAGTTATTTATGATGCTCTTTCACAGCCGGAGAGAATCAGTGGAAGCCAGGATGGCTACAACTACAAAAGTGATATATGGAGCTTGGGACTGATGTTGCTCAGGTGTGCTACGGGGCTGTTTCCTTATACACCACCAGATCAAAGTGAAGGGTGGGAGAACATGTTCCAGCTTATTGAAGCCATTGTTGAAAAACCTTCACCTAGTGTTCCATCTGATGAGTTTTCTTCTGAATTTTGCTCATTCATCTCAGCATGGTAAATATTAAGTATGCTTCAGTAACTAAAATGTGTAGTCTCAAGAATCTTGAACCACTAAAAGAAAATGAACACAAGAGAGAGAGAGAGAGAGAGAAGAGGGCGGAACTTTTGTATCACGTTGCAGTTTCTTAGAGCTAATCCTGAAATTAATTGGAATACTTGAGAAGCCTAATTTGAAAGTAAAATGAGTAAGTAGCTAAAACAATTAGTAAAAAATATTTAGCTTAAAGTAAAACTAAGCATTTTATGAGGCTTCTGATTCTCTTTCAATCTTCTTTCTGTTTAGTTTACAGAAAAATCCAAAGGATCGACCATCGGCTCCAGACCTTATGGTTTGTATATTCTCATTTATATGAGCATGCCACATAAAATAGACTGAATAATCATTCTTATTGATTTAAATTGCAGAGACATCCTTTTATCAACATGTATGACGACTCGGATGTGGATCTTTCAGCTTATTTCTCCAATGCAGGATCTACATTGGCAACCATATAAAACTTGGTATGTTCCAGTCCTGGTATATATTCAAAAAATATAGAAGGTTATCCAAATTTGCTTATTTTGCTCCATGTATCACTTCCACCTGATTTATAACAAGGAGAGTCATGGAACTCTGTTAGGTTGGCAGGTGCTACTGCCACCTGATATGTAACTTCAGTTCTAAATTCTAATTCCTTTCTTTGTAGCTAGAGTCACCAGATGCGTATGACCAGAATTTGCAGAACGAGAATCTGTATTTTGTTGTCGAGTTATTGAAGGTGAAGTCATGTTCAGACTCTTTGCGTGAATGCCGTGAGATTGCAATGATTGGCTGTTCATGGAGAAAATTTTTCTTAGAGATTAAGCATTAGGATTGTATCAACAACATGTTTTTGAACTTTATTAGCTTTGTGCTGTTCATCTAACGCTGGTGGATTTGTGATTTTGAGTAGTTTGTATCAGATCATAACTTTATTACCATCATTTTATTAAGAAAAAAAAGATACAGATCACAATATAAGCTTGTAAGAGAAACAGCAAAGGTATTTATACTTGTTTTGAATATGTGAGCAGCTAACTTGAAGGCTTAACATCATGAAAAAAATAATATAAATTTCTGATGTGTGCAGCTATCACAGTGATAACTCATCTTAAGTTGAGGTATTCCTGTACACTGCAAATTTTAATATACATAACTTATCCCCTGGTGAAAAACTGAAGGGCTAAAAATATGCTACTGACTGAAAAAATACTTGTAAAACAATAGTACATACATCTGTAAATATTCCAGATGATGGTGTATCTATTTTATGCTCTTCTCTTGAGTTGTCTTTGAGCCTTCAAATCTATAACAATAACAGAGATATTATCTTTGCTTCCCCTTTGAATGGCAAGTCTAGATAGACAGTCTGCAGCATACTGAGCCGCAGGATCAGCTCCATGGCCTTGTTCTCTTGACACGTTGTCGCCATTCTTCTTATGCCAAAGAAGGATTCGCTTTCGTGCCATGTCACAGGCCTCTTCATTAGTCATGACATCCCATAAACCATCACTGGCTAGAATAAGGCACTCATCATTTTTCTCCCGAAGGACACACTTGATTTCTGGGTCTGGAATTATCCATGGTTTCAAGTATCTATCACCTGGTAGTGAACACGGAGCAAAATTTACATTTGAACATTGATGACTAGAATCTTAACATGATATATATTCCAGAATAGGCACTCAGCATCCTTCCATACATTTGAACAAAGATGAATAGAATCTTTGCTGAGTCTAGCATTTGTGTAGAAAATCTTATGCTCTAATGATGCAGAATTGAGCATAAATTTTTGTATTGTATGAATTGGATTGAGAATTCAGAAACAACGCAATAAGTCAATGAAGACATACCTATGGACCTTGACACGGCCAAAACACCCAGAACTCGGTACCCATTCCATTGTATGATCCTTCCTCCTGCAGCTTCTATCCTTGCCCACTCATCCTCTCTATTTGGCTACAAACAGGAAATAATGTTTGTAGTATCAGATAACTTCAGCTTCTAACTAACTTCAGCAGACAAATTGTGAAACCAGAAACAAATGGCTTACTTTGTGATCACTAGACAATGGCAGTGCTTCCTTTCCGCGACGTAAGACCGCTCTTGAGTCGCCACAATTTGCAACTATTATGTGGGTTTCAGTCAAAATGGCAACCACTGCAGTGGATCCAACAGTCTCAGGAGCAAGAGGTTCCTCCATGCTTGACTCAGATCCATCATCACTGTTCCGTCCACCAGCACCTGAATGAACTCCTCCAATCTCATCATCTACTTTGTGGAAGCAATTTGAGAATGCTTTGTTCCATTGCTCCTGCCAGTTGTTTCTCCCATTTTTTTCAGCCGAACTCGATTCTGCAGCTTTTATCTCCTCAATCAACACTGAATGGAGATGTTCCTGGCAGTAATTGGCAACCTAGGAAACCACATGACCCTCTTAAGTTAAATGGAATGAATCAATTTCTACAACACAACAAATTGTATAGTTGAGAATAAAGACTTTAAGGCATACCTCAGAGCCCCCATGTCCATCATAGACGCCAAAAAAGTGTGCTGGTGGTGAGTATTCAGTGTTTTCATTCACATGTTCATCCATTAGCATCCATGAAGGGACTTGAAAAAGTTGGGGCTTAACAGCAACAGCATCTTCCATCTCCTGTCTCCTTCCACAAACTGATGAAAACCCCCATAGAGGTGTGGTGCCACTCAATTCCAAGGCATTCTGGCTGCTTGTTCTGCATGTTTGCTTCTCTGGTATCTCATGAAGTGCAGCACCAAATGGTTTAGGATCCGACCCATCTGACCCGCTTCCATCTTCAATATCAAGTTCCACAGCCACAGAACCCGAATTCTGCACAGCCTCTAGCTCTGCACGCGGCTCAGCCAAACTGGACTCACCATGGATTTTATCACCAACCTTGATGGTATTTGGTAAATTCATTTCATAACAATTAGTACTTAAAATAGTAGATTCCTCCCTACACAAACTGCTTTTGTCACTAACAACAGATTGAGAGACAAGATCAGCTCCAACCTGATTCTCCTTTACCTCTGCAGATACTGTAATTTGGTGTTTTGGACTAACAACCATGTGGTTTTCACAAGAAACAGAAAAAGATTGACAAACCTCAGATGCAGGTTTTAATATTAAAGCTGCTGCAGTATTTGCCATGAGCTTTAAACCAGTTATCTCCACTGTCTCCTTCTGGATTAAATTCCCAAGTGTAACTGGCACTGCAACCGCCGAAGTAATTTCCTCCATAGGATTATTTTTCTTTGTATAGAAACTTGCAATAGCCTTATCCTCTAGAATTCTATATCTGCTAACCTTCCTTAATCTTCTTCTCTATGACAAGTTCAGTTGGCATATCATAGAACACCTAGAAGGCACGAAACTAGAAGATCTTGAGACCATACTCTTCAGAAGCAGTCAACTGCAGTGTAATAAAGCTCATTTAATGCAACAAACTCAAAGGTTATATCAAAATCAACTCCGGAACGTAGAACCTAATAACAGAAGTTTCTTGCCATAATTGATTCTGGCTTCAGAATCAATTATAGAAGGGTTTCCGAACATGCAAGCAAAGGTAGAAACTAGAATAGGCCTCTAGATCCTTTCTAGACTCACCTGTTTTGAACTCCTATATTTAATTCTACCAGTAAATAGGACATTCCAAAATCTTCTATTTCTACTCTCTGCACCTACCCTATTTTTCCTGGAATGGAACACAATAGATTATTAAAGAAACCAAAGCCATATAATTTGTCAAAGTCGGTGCTTGTCTTCTCTATCTAGCAGAAAAATGAGACAAGGAAAATGGGGTCATAAAAGATTGGGAAAAAAAAAACAACAAAAATATTACAAGTTCCTTGAATCTGAGGGAATCAACCCCTACCATTGAAATTTCTCTGGGATTTCCTCTTCTGTTCCTTTCATGTGTCAACAACAACATGGCCACCCCATCCTCAAATTTTATTGGTCGTGTCAACTCCCACCTACTTTATGATGCCATTGCTGGATCAACGATGAAGATTTTCTTTTTCTGAGTGCATTTAATTAGATTAATCTCTAGAAACAGTGAAAACACAGACAAATCATGTTGCTTACCTACAAAATGGATATATGATTTGATGGAATGGAATGATGGAAAGGGAAGAAAATGAGGAACCAGAACCTCACAAGTAGAAGATGCCAATCATGCTATTATTATTGATTGTATATAATTATATATCTTTCTACAACGAACACGTGTTCAATCCCTCAGGCAGTAAATATGAAAAATGATTAATTAGAATATGCCTACCCATTTTAACGTAATCTCAAAGTGCGAGAGGATTAATCTTGTTATTGCAACTAATACTCAAAAGATGATTGCCACACAAAAAATCTTGCACCGAATATTTTCTTGACCAAGAAAAGGAGTAAGGGAGAAGAAATTGTTGCAAGGTTTTACATTTGTTTCCTTGCTGTATGATGCAAGAGTTTGACAAATTGCACCTTACGTTTCATATTTTAGTTGGCTGGTTAGCTTTGGTTACATCGTTCCCTAACAAATATCTATAAAGAACTCTTTCTTTAATAATTTCTTTTTACATCAGCTTAAACAATTACATCATTTTTATCTTAATAAAATTTTGAATTAATTTTGTAAAATGATAAAGAATCATTGAACGTAAATGTATAAGATTTTAGAGGTGAAAGTGTTTGTAATCTGAATCTGTGGTCCATATGTGGGGCTATATAGTATAGTATAGTATATAGTACCTTTCACAAACGTGCTCCATTCAACTGTATTATTACTATAATGGAGATCAAGTTTGAACCATATAAGCAACATGATTGTGTTCATATTTTAATAAGAAAAACAATGCACGAAATGAAGAAGGCCAATAGAAGAAGAGCACGTAAAGGAGGAAGATGAGATCAGGCATGGCGCGAATATCAGAAAAGATCCCCGAAGCGAAGGGGAGATGTACGAAAACAACAGCACAAGGAACATAATGAGCCTTATTTATAACTTTTTAAATAAAAATTGCTCAAAAAATCTATTTCATTAAAATAAGTAAAAAACTGTTTTTGAAAAAACCACTGAGTTGATTTAAGAAGCTATTTTGACATGCTTCTAAAAACAGAAAAAAACGCAGTTATTTTTTAAATGAGAATGTTTTTTTGTGTGATTGTAATTAAACATAAAATAACTTCAATTTAAAAAAATCCCTTTTTTGTGCTAATTTTTTTAAAAACCTCTAGTAAGTATATCACTTATTTACACCATCAATATTATTAACGATTTCAATAATCAAAAATATGTTTTGCATATTTCATTTTTACAAGACATCCCTTACGAGAATCTAATTTGTCTACCATCAGACCAACAACATCTTATTAGTGTTGCAAGGTCAACTAAGAGCTCAATAGAATTGATAAATAGTTGATGATTGAATTTAGATTAGAATATAAATTTTTTTTTTTTACAATAGAGCTCAATTATTGTGAGATCTTATAGATTCTTGCAACTAATGCTTTTTCAATATAGGGATTTCTAAGGAATTAGGGTTTTCGATATTAAACAAAGAGGTTGACTATCAATTTAATCGAATTTAACATAATATTGTGAATTCAATCTTTAATATTAATTCTTTTCTTGAATAGATAGTGAATAAGTATATGGGCTGAGGATTGACAGGATTCTAGCCCTACCTCCTGATTTCCATTGTAATCTCATAATTGCAACCCTAACACCTATTAACTTTTGTATTTCAATTCTTTACTATTTTTAGTGCTATTTTCTTAGTCACTCAAATTCAGTCTTGATCATTTGCATATGCAACTAGCTATAAGCTAGGGAAATGGTACTTGAATTCAAACCCTTGTGAGATTTATATTACTTATACGATTCAGTGTACTTGTTGATTTCGTCCATCAAGTACCAGGTTAAGACCCTACTCTTCCCATACAAAAAATTCATAATCCATGTCTGGTTTTTTTTTAGTTATTAAATTATATGCTTTTTTTATCAGCCAAAAATAGTTAATATAAGAGCACAAAGAATGCATCACCCCAAAGAAAGATATACAAGAAAGAAAGAAAACTCAGATCCAAGAATAGTACTACATTCTAAAAATAACAACACTACTTAGGATCCAACTACAATAATGATTATATTCCCATTATGACACTTGCACCCCACCCACAATTACATAGCCAATACAAAGATCAACAAGGGCGTAGCAAAACTCAGACATATGTAAGGACTATAGTTATAGAATTTTGAAAATAGACCTTGATTGAAGTTTGAAAATAGAACTTGATTGAAGTAATTGGAACTATACGAATAAAAAACACACAATTGCATAAATAATACAACTTTTTGTATTATTTATGCAAATTTATAGGTTTAATTGTATTATATTATGCATAAATAATATAATTAAACCTATAAATTATACTTTTGTTATAGTCACATGCTTCAACCATAGCGTTTTGCCTAGAAACCATGCTACTTGCCATATTTTAACGGCAGGGTTTTGCCTTGCCACCACCACCCCTTATCCACCATTAATCAATTCCATCACTCAAATATCTTAAACTGCTCAGAGTTCTTGAATTTGAAATAGTTGTCCACACAAAGATTGAAACAAAAAAGTCTCACAACCACAAGACTCAAGAGTACAAATAATCTCAGAATTCACTCAAGTTTCAGTGTAAAGCAAAACAGGGCTCTAACAAGGCAAAATATATAACTATGCTGAGGGATGGAAGGCTTAAGGAAGATAATCATGCAAACAACATGCTATTAGTTATCCATAGATAATTATCCAAGTTAACTGAGCATTGATATGCCACGGTATTTCACTACAAGATCATAGCACTGCCTCTTGAAAAACAAAGAGATGAGAACTTGAAATAAAAGTTAAGAGTCAGGAAGGCTGGGAAAGATTCAAGCTCATCTCCCTATGTAACTAAATTACATTTTGTAAGACAATTCCTTTGTAAATTAATATCTCAGAAAAATATGGACACTATCCAGAACATTCAAATTTCCGACAAGGCCACTGCAATCTTCAGATGATGTAACTTACCCAACAATAGAATCCCTGTAGTCATAATCAACTAGAAGGATATTTTAAGTTCCCGGGCACAGCCTTTTACATACAGATTATTACAAAATCAGGAAAATGTGCAATCCAAAGTCACTTGGGGGAAAAACAGCATTAGAATTGTAGCTAATAAATCAGACATTAGATAGCTGAGTCATGATAAGTAACAAGAACAAGAACTTGTTTCACATATACAAATCATATGCAGGACAGAAACTAGACAAAGAGAAAAGAGCAGTGCTCATTATTTGATAAACACACAGAAGATGGTCACTGTTACATCAGTTAACAAATTTTCGCTGAAAACTTCAGGGAAATCTGCTTGAGCCTGAATCATGTTGAAGAAATGCATCTGCAAAATACCAAAATAGAACCTTGGGGGGGGGGGGGGGGGGGGGGCAGAGTAGCCAGCCTGGGAAATTCAGTAAATGAAAGCTGATTTTATTAGAAAATATCAAATGTATGTACAAAGGCCTCATTCTCTGATTTGTAACTGCTACAACCAGGATACATGTTTATTAACATATAATCACTGGGAATACTAACTTGTACCTTCAACAGAAAGATCTTTACAGAGGAAGTTATGAACCTCGACACGATCAAAATCCAAAACAGTTGAAAAGGTCACTCAAAAAACAACTAGGAGATGGGAGTCTAAAAAAGAATCTATATAACCTAATTGAGGCCAGGATTAGCCATAAGACTATCCTATGTAACTAGTCATTTCTTAAAGGTACTTTGTTTCCGTTGTCATTGGTATAGAAAGGTACTGTACAAAGAAAGCAGGTTCAAACCATCATAATGTCATATTCAAGTCTGAAAGGTCATCCATGGGAATTTGAAGGCCCATACAGTCGTTATCATGCAATCCATCATCATCAATATTCAACCATGAACCGAAATCCTGACCTTGGCCATCAAGTACATCCATTCCAGGAAGCTGCAGATTCGATAGATCAATAGGCTCATGGTCATCTGATTCACCCGAGCCAAAGACATCCTTTTCCTTGGTATTGCTGTTAGTAGAAATTTCATTAGACTTCGAAACAGAAGGCAATGCTGGTTTAGAATGATCCGATGGCTTGCCAAGGAGGCCATTTACAGAAATAGAATGCTGAGATGCTTTCTGCTTAGGCTTAGATTTGGGTTTCCTTTCTCCCTTAGCACTAGATAATGCTGGCCGACCAACTTTAGTAGTTCCATTTCTGGATAGCACTTCCCTGCTCTGCCCTTTTCCATCTCTGTCTCTCTCACTCCTCTTCCCTTTTGCATTGCTTGATAGAGAACCTCCAATGCCTGATGGAGCACTTGAAGTACCAAAAGTACCACCAACATCATCAAGGGACAATTCCCTTTTCTTCACCCTGTTTGACCAAAAATCTTCCTTCCCACTAGTTGGTTCGGATGAACTGTTTATAGCTGGAAGAATATCTGGTGAATTGAGATCATGGTTATTCATATCATGATTAAATAGTGAAGGACGCTGCCGTGAAGCCACATAACCTGCAGAATGAAAAAACATAACTTAAATATCAAAATCCAGCCTGTACTCAAAGGAGCAAGAGGAAAAAATAGAAAACTAGAAGTAACGTTCAGGCAAAGGGATTCAAATCATCTTTCCCCTCCCAAGGTCCCCAACTTTGTACCCAATAAAATATTGACAACTAAAATAAAAATTACACCTCTGAGTTGGCAGTTAGCTCTTCCTGAGATGTCAGTACCTCCTGCCTTAGTTGGCATTATATATTAAGGAGAGGGGACAAAAGATTGTCCACATAGAATATGACATATACAATTAAAGCCATTTAAGATTTTGGCTAAAATGATCGTACAGAACGCAGCTAAGAAAAATATATTAGAGCATGTACATGAGAGGATAATAAAGAAACCTGTTCTTGCTTCCAAAGAAAAGGGAGAAGCTTGTGGTTTTGTGGATTCAGTCTCCGTGCCTTCTACTAGCCGAAGAGTGCTCAGCTGGGAAGAAGCAGCAAGGAACATATCCTTGAATTTGGGCTCGTTGAAGCAGCTCTTGCCTGTATCTTCAAATTGTTTACACCTTTCTAATGTACGTTTAACAAATCCAAGCGCAGCTTGCTTGGCCAATCTGTTGCTTGCATTTTTCGCACTTGAGGAATTAGGACGCCGACAGGCCTGCCAATCAATTATTGTCAAATTGTAACGTTAATCTAAAGTTCAGATAATTTTCTAATCTGATGGCATTTATTTGGCAATGGAATGTTTGACTCTTCCTAGAAAACATAAGTATTTTATACAAGATAATAAGACAGCATGAATTTTGGTTTCATTGATAAAAAAACTAAATAAGAATAGGTCAAACATGTCACAAGTTTGAACTAGACAAGGAGAGCGATTTAAGGTTGGGAGTTGCTAATCCTGTTGTAAACCGGCTTTTTTATATTGCAAACAACCTCAACCCTCCATGTTTTATAAGAACAATGGGACAACATTTATAGGTATATTATACATTCCAGCAGCTGCATTTAAGGCTACACACAAACATCAGAAAATCCTGCACACTTTGATGTGTCTCTTTCTACTTCCCGTCCTGTACTTATAAGTTAAACCTATGACACAGTTATAGACCATGTGTTCATTCTACATGCTACCCATTAGCCAGATATAAAAATCCCCCCGTCTTTTCAACTACTATAATACAACTTCAGGGCTTGGGGATACTTGACTAGGCTGGAATGTTAAAATTTTATTTGAAACTGTAGAGCCGATTATATATAAAAAGTGATACTGAACGTTAAGGTTACCTTGTTTTTCTCATAAGCCATCACAACAAGTTTGTCTAGAGCACGTTGTTCAAAATCCCTGTGTATCAATAAGCCACAAAAGTTTCAAATTTCCATTCAGAACAATGAGCCCAAAAAGTTTAAATTAAGAAAATAATCAGGGCACAAATGGCAGTGGAATTACTTTTCTAGAAGTTCTTTGGTCACAAAGGCAGATTTCAACAATCCATCTAGTATGCCTTTCCTCTTGCAAATCTATGATACACATGAAGATAAAATCATAAGGTGAATTACAAAAATCAACATTAACTTCAGTAAGATTGAAATGATATTCATGAATCAGACATCAGGTTCTAAACCTGATCCATATATTTACCATATACTTGGAAAGCAATACTGATATATCCATTGCTTGAAAATTACATGACAGATTAAAAGTTGTTCGACAAAAAAAAAAACTCAATGATTAGCAGTTAGCACATTATAACTAGGCTTTAGCATCGGTCAGTACCTGTCTTTGGTAATCCTCCTCTAACCTAGTGATATCCTGACAAATTTCTTCATCATCTGTTCGTGATGTTACGGGCTTGAAAAATAAAAGAGAAAAAAAATAAGTATTACACAGTAAGTTAATAGCACAGAACATCTTGAATTAAATTCATTAGGGCTACTACTCAGTAGACTATAGAACGAACTATAGACACAGAACATACTAGAACAGAAAAGTTTTATCAAATCTGATATTTACCATGGTTCAAGAATTATGAGATTTCATGAAGAATAGCAGAGAAGTTTTCAGAAAGGTAACTTACCTCTGGTTCAGGGGCAATTCCAATGCTTGCAAGCTCCAAGAGAAGCTTTTCATTCATATCCAAGGTATTATATTCCAGCCCTGAATAGGTCAAGGTAGACATGTTCTGGCTTGAGTTCAAGTCAGGAGATGAAATATCAGCTACATCATTTCCTGTCTCGGCATGTTTTGGCTTCCCAGTCATCATATAACCGTTGTAAGCAGAATGACATGCAAACTGATAATTAGCTCGTAACTGCGGATCCAAACTGCTCAGTTCCAATGCCCCATCTGCCTCATCTTCATTTTCACTACCACAATCCTCTGAAATTAAAGCAGATATCAGCCTTTGTCTGAGGGGAATTACATTACGATCTCCTTTAGATAGTTGTAACTGTTCTGTAACAATTCCAGCACCCCTTTGAGCACCAGGTCCAATATCTCTTTCACATCTAGCCAACCCAAATCCATTAACAACAGCTTCACAATCCTCTATGTTTGAAGGAACTGGAGTTGGCATCAATGGACTTGATTCAATATTTAACTGAAAGATGAACGAGTTATTAAAGAAGTTTGAATTAATTATTCCTATGACAGGTATGCCAAGGAATTCAGATCAATTAAATAATGCTATAATTATTAGTAATAACTTAAAACAATTTAAGACTTAAGACTGGAGCAGTTGTTTTTTAATAGATCAAACTGTAAAGAAAAAAAATATAAGGAATAAACATAATACAACAAATAACATAATGCACATGGTTTTGTATAACATCAGGACAGACGAAACATTTACAGTAAAAAATTAATCTAACCCCCGAATAATCAACCAAGGTTGCATCAGTGCTATAATATTATGGACAATAACACAAATCTGAAGCATTGTTGAACTGAATATAAGTGTGAAGAGAGTAATGCTGACCAACGATCCAACACAAACTCTTACTAAAGAAAATAGCAAAAGTAATCATCATTCATAATCACTAACAAGGTAAAGATTAATACCTGTTGTTTCAAGCAAGTAATATCCTCTTCGCTTATCAAACCGAAGAAAGGCTCCATCTGCCTCCAGAATTGGCTAGGAAAAGCATGAGCTGCAGTAATAAAAAAACTCAGAACTACTCCATCACATAAAAAGTATTTAGGCTACACTAGATAGAAATAAAGTAAGATTGTTACCAGAGTTGATAACACCCTTTACAGCAGCCAATAGCTCTTGTTGTCCATCATCTGACCCAAAAACCAAAAGCAAATAATGATATACTTGTATTAAAATTGAACTAATGAGCTCACTAGTATTGTCTGGAAGGTTAAACTAGTACCAAGAATATCTGCTGATGCACTAAGAGCTGTATGCTTTTGACGTGCATATGCCTTACGATCAGAAAGTTTCCTGGTTGGTGGACGACCTGCCTTGCTGCATGGATTTCATAGAATAAGATTTTAATCTGTGTGCCCAGGCAAATTGTAAAACAACCCTAACCTGGTTATATAAGCTTAAAAATGATATTTCATGATAGTTTATAGAGCTTTTTTCTAAAGCTATCACTTTTAGCTTTTGCAGAAATCACTTGAACGGCTCTTTTATGTATTTTCACAAAAACTTGCATAATTGTCATGAACTTTTTAAACACATCTTATATTAAAAAAATCTTTATCTTTAAAAGAAGCATAAACAATGGGCCCTAAAGCAATAGATTTAGATAGAAGGATTTTAACCTTTCACTCTTCTCAGATCCTAGTCTTGAACTTCTAAGTTGCTTTATGTTTCCAAGCTTCTCAGATGACTTTGGCATCAGTGACCTTGTGGCAGGAGAATTGCGCCCTGTCCTCCCTTGCCTCCGAACCCCATCACCAGGCTCATTCCCAGAGACAAGCTTATTTTTTCTTGTTGGAAGGACCGAGTTAGAAACCTTTTGAACATTTTGTCCAGCTTTATGATCTATCTCTTCTGGTTTCCTTCCCTTCTCTTTAGATTTAATCTCAGCCGCCCCTGACTCTTCACTTTCAGATAAGGCAGCTGAAGATAAAGAATCCCCTTTTGATTTAATTTGCTGAGGAGAACTTCCAGACACACGTTTGGCAAATCCCAACCCAAGATCATTACCAGTCACATCAGATACAGAATCCAACGCAGGGGAATCATCATTACTTGGAGTAACAGGCACAAAATTTGTTCTTCTGGCAGTGCGGGAGCTCTTTTGCGGCCTCTGCCATTGGACAACAGGTGGGGAAGATGATCGTGCTGATGCCGCACGTTTGCGATTGGTGGTGCCAGCACCAGCAGGGGGCCTGGTGCTACTTTGAGACAGTTCCCCATCATTCGGAACCGCTGCTCTGTGGACAACTGGAGACAACTTGGGGGAAACTCCCGCACCTGATCGTGGTGCCCGAATAGTATTCATTTTTGCACTTGAATTAGGACTAGCTGAATTATATTCGTCACGAACAGTTGCCCTTGGTATAGAACAAATATAGCGTCTAAATCAATTAAAGAGTGACTTTTATGAAATTATAATTTTATTAAGACACAGAAGAATGCAAAGTTAAAGGAAGATAAGAAATCGTCCTTCAAGAAAGAGAAAAGAAAAAATAGAAGAGGAATAATAAACACCACCTTAGTAAAGATACCCAATCCCTCAACATATTTGTAAGGGATACCCCTTTAAAAAGATCTAGTGATTTACACCATACAAAAGCCAAACACTGTTTTGCAAAGCAACTTTTAGTTTTTACAAATAGAAAAAGAGAAAACATGTTTGATATACACTGTTTTCAAAAACTGTTTTCAAAAACAATTCTTATCTACAATTTTTAAAACTAAAATCCCAAAACATTTCAGAGATGTTTTCTGTTTTTGTTTTTAGTTTTCAAATCATAGGTCTTTCAGCAATACAAAACATCTCGTTCAAACTGATTTTTCTTTTCCTCTGAAAAACAGGTTTTAAAAATTGTTTCTGAAAATAATTTTTAACTTCAGAAAACTAAGAAGGGAATCAAACAAGCCCTAATCTTGTCCTAAAGTAGTTGCTTGACCCAAAACACCTAATAAACTATTAATTACAGAATAATTTTCACAATGAATCACAATTCATGGGAATCAATAACACATGGAGGGAGCAAATGAACAACCCCACCATAACAAGAAAAACGGGGAAAGCAACATGAAAAAAGGAAAAAAATATTGCCAAGGAAAAAAGAAAACTTTCTTCTCAAAAGCAATAAATCACACAATAGTGTGCTTACTTGTGAACAGCTCTGAAATTCACCCTTTCCTTGTCTGAATTGACAGTACGATCCCGCCTATCATTGACAGCAGCATTGTTATCCAGATCAGTTCTAGGGGTAGAGACGCGTATCCCCAACCCAGTTTGTTGCGAGATGCTGTCTGATTTTCCAGCTCCAACAGATCCATTATAAACTCCTGGCCTAGACAAAGAAACAGGGAAGTATCATATTTATAGCCTATCGTAGAAAGATAATCAACAGCAATTATACATATGTATAAGAAAAAAACTAGTTACACAATATCTTCCATTGACAATCCTTAAGGTCAGAGATAACTTGGCAGAATCCCTCACAACAATATTCTCTGTACTTTAGCTATAGATGGCTTTGAAGACTTTCACCACCATTATATATATTGAACAGAAAGCACCAACGGATCTCTCATTTTTTTATTTCATTTTTTCCATATATTGCATTATATATGTAAAAGGCAGGGAATTAATATTAGGATTGGAACGACACGTGGAAAGGTGATTCATGTTATGTGATGTATCTGTTGCAATTTGGCATCTAATTCCTGTCGGAAAAAAAAATTGGCATCTAATTATCTAGCATTAAATGAGTACCGGCCCAGTAACAAATTGCCAATATGAAATAATGATAATGAAGAAATTTGTAATTTAAAATTTACAATTGAAAAGCGCAATGTTCATTTAAAGTTGAGTAAACATTGTCTTATTAATGATTTTGTTCCTAATTCTGTCTTATCTACTGAGTCTATAACTATTGAGTCTAAACCACAAATTGACAATTATTGTTGACATAAATCGCTCAACTAATTACACTATTTATTAAATCTGCATATTGGCATTGGATAAATAAGACATAAGGAACAAAGGTATAATCAGTAGTTACATTTTATTAGTACTCACAATAAGGCAATACTTTAGCCGCCCTGCAATGAAATTTAGCCATGAAATCATTGAAGCTTTCTCCTTGACTTAAGTTCCGAAGTAAATAATAATCTATACATAGATAAGGAGGCAAAAAATTTATTGCTACATAAATAAACGAATGCAAAAAGTAAGAAATAGATATTCCCTATATATGTGTCATGTGTTTTGCGTTATTTTCCCAAATCTTCAAAGCTTATACTGTTTTTTCTGTTTTTCTTTTTCTTTTCAATATATAAAGACCGTTAATTAATTTATTTATCATTTAGCTAACTAATGGTGATACTTCATTATATTGAAGCAAGATAGCATAGATAAGCTAATTATTTTGGTAAGATAGTATAAATGCATACAGATATATCCATACCTGAAAGAATGAGAATCACTACTCAATTTCAACCGAGCATCAGTAGTTAGTCTTTGTTGCATTCCTTGTTTAGTTTCCTGGAAAATGTTAACAGGTTTTGTCAATGCTGGACTTGAAGATCCATCTGGTTTGATACCAGAACGCTTCTTCCTCATTTTTGACTTTTCCCAACCATCACCTCCAATCGGCAAAGTTCGTTCATCACCCTGAACTGCACCATTATTGACAACCCGTAGCATTTCTTTATCTCTGTCTACAGTCCCAGATGGCCTGACAAGAGAATTAGTCCGCACATCCATCTAATTTTATCAAACCCAAGTCAGTTTTGCGCAACAAATTTTAAAGCATACCCAGTTAATCTGAAATCTGAGTCTCATTATAAACATAGTACAACTACAAACAAAGTTATCAAGCCACAAGACATTCTCACATGACTTGTTTGACCACAAAAACTGTAAAGCAAAACAGAATAATCTGTAGTTTGGCAATTTCATAGAAGTAATGAAACACACGCACACAAAAAAAAGACATAAAATCCATGAAAGACATAGATACAACCTAAAAGGTGGAAGAAAATTTACATAATAAAAATACATACAGAAGGATTTCATCATAGATTTTTACACAGAAGGCAGTATATCTCCCCAGAGAACCTGAGGGCAAGCATTCTATTAGGAAAAAAAAAATTAAAAAAAACTCAAAACAGACAAAACGATATAATGAATGCGTTGAATCTTAAAACTATGTGTGTATATATAGCTATGTACTATTTATAACCGTTTAGTATCAACATGATGACAGCAAGAAACCAAATGAGCAGCATTAAGAGGCATAAAAAGATGAGAAAAGTCGTGTTAATACCAGAAAACAAACTCAAAAGAAAGCAAAGACACATACCTTCACATCAACCAAAGAAGTTCTAGTGCGCTTGTTTGGAACAACAGTTTTCGTTCTTTCTTCTAACTTTTGCTGCTCGGGTTCAAAACCACCTGTGACAGCATGACCTTGAACTCCAACCTTACTTATGCTCGGGCCCAGGACAGACCGATCACTTAACATGAAACTAGAACGGTCATTAGAAAAATTTTCAGCCCGAGATCTCTTCTTTGAAGTTATGTTTGGGAAATCTTTGTTGAATCTAGATAAGGCTTCACTGAACATTTTAGCACGCTCCCTGTTGAGTTATACAATGTTATTAAACAACTCTCACTTTATTGCAAGTAGCAAAACATACAAAGAACTACCTTGCCCTTCTAAAGTTTGCGTGTAAACCATCCCTGAGTCGTTTGATATCTTCTGGTGCTGGGGATGGCAATTGCTTGCCTTTTATAGAACTAGATGCAGATTCATCAGGTGAAACTCCAAAAGCAGCACTGACATGTCGTTTATAATCTGTTTGACGATTAGACTTGTGCTCTGGAGCCACCAACTTTTGATCAAAACGCACACAATTGAAGAAGCTCATTACATCCCCTTGTGTTGCTGAAGAACTGCTTCTAGACATGTTTGGAAGAGTCGACAAATTTGGATTTTCTATGCTTTCACGGAAGCTACCTGATCGATCTAAGGAAGCAGCTACGTGGGATCCACGCTGCCCAGTGTACAATGGTCTATCTGGGCTGCTGGAAGATAGATCAAACTTGGCGGATGTTGCCATTGCACTAATTCCCACACATTCTTAGAGCGAAAATTAGAGAACAAAGAGAGGTGCATGACAAAGATGTGGCACTATAGCACATAAAGGGCAAATGTAAATTGCAAGGGAACAATTGGATAATGTACCTGAAAGGATCAAAATAATAACAGAAAAATCAAACTCTTGGTTGTGATGTAGAGATGTTCATGCACATACTAAACGTAACGTAAGGCTAGGGATTCAGCTCCATATGGGACTTTGTCCTCATTCTTATATGACAACAGTGTCAGCTCTCATCACAGAGTAAAGTTTAAATTTGATCTCCAGGAGAAAATGTAGTTTTAAAAAAGATGTCCTTAAGACTAATCATATAAAGTCTTCATAGCATATGACCCCTCTTCTAAATGACTTCAACAATCTTGGTTACAGTTAAACAAAGAAACATTTGGGTAAAAACTTCTCTCCTTTCAATATAAATGTAGATGTCTTTTGAAACAGCAATTACTGAATAAGGAAATGTTGATGCTATGACCTCCAAGCCACACTGATGTGAAAATAGAATAATGTAGGATTGGCCATGTGAAACATTTTTGCTAATTCTACCTAACTAATGTAGTCAACAGACAAGCAAGCTCATCTCAACTCTCAAGCAAGTCATATTGATTGTACTCATAGATCAAATCAATGCACAAAACTTTGTCTTATGGAAGTCTAATAATTACATACAGAAATGTAATTCGATAGGCATAAATGCTCGATAATGCATCTAGATGAAGTCTGAATTATTTACACGAATAATAAGAACTTTATGCAATCCAATTACTATAGCAAGTTAATAACTTACTTTCCCTACTTCAAACACTGATTGCTGCAACAACTTACAGTCTTGACTTCAAACACCAATTACTACTATTTACCATCTGAACATCAAACACAAATCTTGACCTCATTAACTAGACTTCATTATCATACCCTCAACACAAATAGGTAGTCAATCTTACTGACAAATAAAGTTTCCTTTTTTAAAAGAGAATCAATGATTCCTAAGCAACTTGAAAAGTGACCCAATCTACTCCCTGAAATTGTCACCCAGTAAAAACACATGCACACCATTGACCATTGTTTACTCTTCTTCCTACACCCACCCTGGTCTACTCTTGCTCCTATATTTACATTTGCTTCTACCTCCTGCTCCTATGTTTCCTTTTGCTCTAAGCATGTTTTTTTCATTTTAAATTTTAGTACATGAATTGTTCTGATAAAAGCCATATAAATTAAAATAGAAACATGCAGCTATCAAAAACATAACTTCCGTAACTCATGTTCTGACTACACCAAGCATGCAGAGACTCTTTCTCCTCTACTGCCTCAATTTTAGTTCGTTCGGAAGTTAGTAAAAAAAAACTTTTTAAAAAAAAAACAGAGACAAAGAGGAGTAAGAACATAGAGAAACCCTAAGGGTTAAATCAATCCACAAAAATGAAAAATGGAAATCAGGAACTACCTTGAGAACGCGAAAAAGCATTAAAAATCCCAAATTCAAAACCCTAGAAGTTGAATTAAATGCAACAACAGCAAACTCAAAAAAAATTGATGCAGAGAAACAAACATGTACCTCGAATCTTGCAATGGTGTTACCGAATTTGGGAATAGAAGGGAGAATTGTGGAAAGAAATCGAAACGGCGAGTTAGAATTCGATATTGCTCGGAGCTCCAAATCCTACGAAGCCATGGTGGGCAAAGAGCCTCTGGTGTTTTGATCGGCAATGTATTTGGCCACAGTGTATTATTACGTTTCAGCCCATGGCTCTGTATTTTTCGGACATTACAATCCGAGTTTCATTAGGGGTGTTTTGGTCCGGACAGTTATTATACAAATGTACTGGCATTCTTACATGTGATTATGATTATACAATCATCAATAATAAATATCAAAATACAGCCAAAGTAATAATAAAACGATAATTACAGCTACTCGTAAAATAAAAAATTGAAAACTAGTATAATTTATTACACAATATGTCCTGCACAAAAGCAATATGTATTTTCCATTAATAGATTAAAAATAACTAATCTACTAATGGCAAAAACATGTTTTTTTTTTTTTTGAACTGAATGGCAAAAACATGTTGCTTGTGTAGATTAGTTGATTAGTTGATTGAGCCGTGCAAATTATAGTTATTTTCAGGGGATTTTTAATCATTATTGTGCATAAATTGATGAGCTTTATACAACATCCTAAATTTAGCCTATATATTCATATAGAAAAAATTGATTAAATAAAGGGTATATAGTGAGAAAAATCATTTATATAAAAGTGGGAGAGGTAAATATTATCAAACAATCATATTTCATGTATAGTAATAAAAAAACAATATGTACATCATTAAGTCATAAAGATTCTTTCAGAGAATCTCTTTAAGAGAATTAAGTGGCTTTTATATATGAGATTAATGGATGTGCACTTTTAGTTAAACAAATTTTATACACACATTCAAACATGTTGTTCCACATAAAATTAAGCGATTACATTTCTTTTTAATTTTAATTAAAATAAAAATAAATTTTTTATGGGGTAAAAATCATTTAAAACTATGTGTAAAAAAAAGTTTACACAAAAATGCATCAAACATTTTCTCTATATGTATTAGTACTGTACATGTAGGCTAATTTTAAGACGAATGTTTTGTTGATAGTAAGAAACAATAATAAAATTAATTCAAATAACATTTTTAATATAAATTAATTAAATATGATATAAAATATAATATAAAATTAATTAAATATGAATAACTACTATAAATATTAAATAAAGATTATACATTAAATGTTCCAGTTAATTTAGTAGGGAATATTTAATATTTTATAAAGTATGAATTCAATTCATCAAAGTTTGAATGTAAAATATTTATAATATTTTAATTCATAATATATAGTAAAAAGTCACTTGATAAAAAATATTTAATAATATACATATTGAATTAATGGAAATAAATATTTTTATATAATACTTTATTATATTATATTATATTAAAACTGTTTAAAATTTAAAATAATATTAATAATAGTTTTATATGAAAACATATAGTATTTAATACTTTTCTCATGTAAAATTCAATTCTTATAAAATATTTTTTTTTGTTACATTATAAAATTTTGTTTAACAACTACACAAAATTAATAATATTAATAATGAAGGGAATTGAATGAATCGCAATAATACTTTATAGTATATATTATACATTATATTTAAATATTTTAGTAATTAAATTAATGCTACAATTAATAAATATATTTGCTTAATACTTTTGCTCAATTGACTTAAACTAAATGCATAAATATATATATATATATATATATATATATATATATATATTTATTAAAATATGTATTTATTTAAAAAATTATATATATTACTTATATGTCATTTAATAATTATAATATCCTGTATTTGTAGTGGTTATTCATACAAAATTAATTGTAATAAGTATTTTTATAGAATATTATATATTGTATTTAGTTAATGTAACATTGAATATCACTTTTAAAGTTAATATTTTATTTAAAAATATGCATATAATTTAATATTTTCAGGTAAGCTTTTTTAATACAGTAAAAGTCACTTGAAAAAATGTACATATTGCAATAAGTACAATTGATACTTTTATGTAGTATTTATGTCATATTAAAATAATTTAATATCTAAATTTATACAAAAATTAAAGTCATTGGATGAAAAAATATTAAATAATATTCATATTGCATTGATTGTATAATATATATTTTTATATAGTTCTATGTTATATTAAAATAATTTCATATTTAAAATATTATTTATAATAATTTAATATAAAATAATATACTATTTAACACTTTTCTCAAGTAAAATTCACTTCTTATAAACTTTTATTTAGTAATTATACAAATTTAATAATATTAATACTGAAATGTATTGAATGAATTACAGTAATACTTTATAGGATGTTTCAAATATTATATTTAGATATTATAGTACTTAAAAATATTATTTAAATTATTTCTTTTTTATTTAAATTAATTCTACCGTTAATAATAAAAAAATTGTGTAAGACAGGATCGTGTTCCACTCGTTGGTATGTTGCTTAATACTTTAGCCCAATCATTTTTTAATGTATAAAAAAACGTTTTCGATGTTTAAAATATGAATATACTCCATAAATAGTAATTATACTATAGTTAATAATTACAAGTATTTATTATTTATTGTAATATTTTGTAATAAATGAATTTTAAGTATTTTTATATAATATTATAAATTATATTTAGTTACTGTAACATTGAATGTTATTTTTTAAGGTACTATTTTATTTAATATTTTGGCAAGTTATTTAATAATTGTAATAAACTCAATTATTCTTTATATATTTATTCTATGTAATTATTATAATATTTATTAATTGAATAAGTATTTTTATTATATTTTAATTAATATGAATTTAGTTAATAATTTATAAATATTAAATACTTTATTTCTAATATTATAATATTAAATATCTATAGTAATTATTCATACACGCTTAATTGTAATAAATATTTTCTATATAATATTATGCTTTTCTTTTGTTTCTCAAATCTCACAACCGGCATGCGGCAGCTATGAGATTAGGGGCCGAGCCCTAGACTAATACTTAAAAAGTCCAACTATCTACCTCTTTTACTAGACCTTGTTGATAATATTATATATTTTATATTATATTGTATATTACATTTAATTAATGAAACTTTTTTTAAGGATTGTTAATGTAACTTTGACCTTTATTATATAAGTTAGTTCTTTTTAAATAAATATAGCACTTAATATTTTTCTAAAAGGAAATATTATATATATAGTGAGAGAGAAGAGAGGGAGACTTGTTATTATATCTAATAATTATAACATTTTTATAATATTAGTATTTATAGATATTGCATTAATTGCAATAAGTGTTTTCTTATGTTATCATATACTTTAGTTTATTACATTAATATACAATATTATTATTTGAAATAAATTATATATAATAAATATCTAGCCTTGATTACTATTTTATGTGAATATAACTTAATATATTGGGAAAATTTCAATATCAACTCCTAAAGTTTATCATATTGCCGAGACTTCCCATCTTTTATTTAAAGAGGCACCACCAAGTAATCACACCTATTTTGTTGGGAATATTGTACAAACCTTCCTCTGATTTATCTTTAATGCACTGATGTCTCATAAGATTTATTAGTAAGTACCGAATGAGGGAGGTTAGTACATTTCGTACCAGAGATGGAAGGATAGTGCAATAATCATACACCTTAGGGGAGGTCATTGTAATTTGCCACAAATTATTTAATAATGATGCAAATTTAAAAAATCATTAATGAAATCTAATAAATGAGTTCTAATAGTATTTTCTTTTTGATAGGATGTATAATATATTATATCTAATTGTTTTTTTATTAAAAGAGCAAGACATATTATATCTAATCATTTGATATTGATAATTATCACATAAATTAATCTGAGGTAAAATATATTTATTATCTTTACATTAAAATTTGTATTAATTATTCATATATATTTATTTGTTTTAATATTAATAATTATCACATAAATTAATCTAATATCAATTATATTTATTATATTTGACATAAATATTTGTAGTAATTATATTTATATTATGAAAGTAATTCAACATTTAAAAACATTATACTTCATAATTATCAAATTTTGTAATGTTAATGATGAAACCTATTGAATGAAAAAGTTCAATATGTACAGTTTCTAGTATTTTTAATTTTTTAATATAAATGAAATAAATATAAATATTTATATATAATTTTAAAATTACTAGATAAAAATTATTATTATATTATATCTTTATTATATGAAAAATTTAACTTAAATAACAATTTTCAATGTTACGTCAAATATTAATAATATTTAAATACATATAATATATATATATACACAAAGAAGTCACTTAATAGAAAATATTAAATAATATAAATATTTAGTCAAATAAAATAAATATATTTATATAGTATTTTATATTATATTAAAATAACTTAATATTTAAAGTAGTACTTATAATAATAATTTAATACTTTTCTCAAGTGAAATTTAATAAAAATTATAATTATATATTTAATAATATTAATAATGTAACGTATTTATTGAAATACAAAATTAATTTATATGATTATTATATAGTATATTTAAATATTTTATTATTGAAAGTTATTATTGAAATTACTGATAAACTAATATGTTATTTAATAATTTTAGTCAACTGAATTTTACTATATATACATATATATTGAAAAATATGATATAATTAATAATTTAAAAATATAAATTATTTTATAATTAACAATTATAAAATTTCAAATGTATAGTAATTATTCATACTGAACTAATTTTAAAGAATAATTTTGTAGAATATTATATACCATGGTTAGTTAATATAACATTGAATATTATTTTTCAAGGTAATCTTTTATTTCAAATATGGTATTTAATAACTTTTGGGCAAGCTACTCTTAATATTAATATTATTTTCCGACGTACCCAAAAAATTCTTAATATATATATATATATATATATATATATATATATATATATATATTTGTTGTTTAATAATTGTAATATTAATATTAAATTCTTAATTTTCCGAGGTACCCAACCTGTTCTTTTTCCAACTAGTCTCTTATGCCTCCAGGGGTTTTGACGAGGGCGAGACGTGCCATTTCGGTGGCCAAGCAGGTAGGTGTTGTTTTTTCCTGTCCTGATGATGTTACAGTGAACCAGATTGCGGCTCAAATCTTGGAGCGTAGAATCTCGTAGGGTGGGTTGTCTGGTTTGGGTTTTTATTTTTGGGGTGTTAGGCTTTTGTTGTATAGGGTGGTGTTGTATTGGTTGGGGCTTTGTATATTCCCTTTTTGTTTGGTGTAGCTGTTTCTTTCCTCTCCTGCTGTAGTGGCGGGTGGGCGGCTTATCCTCTGTCTGGCTTCTGCTGTTTTTTTGGTTGCTTCTTCTATATTAATATATCTTTTGCTTTCTAAAAAAAATTTGAATATCTATATGACATTAATCTTGATGTAGCTAAATGACATGTTTTTAAAAAAAATATCCTAAAAGAATCAACCCCAAAACGTGGTCGTGGCAAGCCGAAGAAAATCAAACAAGGTGTAAGCCTCAAGAGAAGACTCCTTCTAAGAGCGAGGGTCTGGTGCTCTGGTATGCTTGGAGGTGGACGATTTTGATCTAGATGTGGCCTTGGCTCTGACTAGGTTGGGCAAGGCGTCTTCTAGTAGTTATTTTACTAGAGCAAAAAATGTGTGGCTTTTAGGAAATATGCTGGGTTTGTAATTTGATGGTGGCAATGAGGAGGCTATTAGGAGGAAATAAGGCAGATGCAATGTTCTTGAGTTTTGAAGTAGTATAATAATTTTGGTGTTGACTCTTGTTCTCTTTCAGATTTATTAGCGTCTTTATCCTCAGTTGGATTTCGCTCTTTATGGTCTCCTTTTCTTGCGGATTTTGGTGGGTTTCTTTGTTTGTTGTTAGTTTTTCAATTGGCGCTTTGAGGAAGGCTTTTAGGTTTGGTGTTTTGTTTTGTATTTGGTATTTTTGTGGGGCATGTTGTCTTTGGTTTTTTGAGAGGTGTTGTGTACCACTGCTTGTTTCTAGCGGGGTTGTATCTGTTTTCATCTGATAATAAATATCTTATGCTTAAAAAAAACTCTCACATAAGTGAAAATATTATTATTATTATTATTATTATTATTATAATAATATAGGAGGAATCAACTTACACTAGGATCTTACACTACTAATTTTACACCAACAATAACTTAAGATAGAAAATAATTTTTGTAAAATTTTATATATTATAAGTTTGTAATCAAATAGTTTTTATTTATATATTAATAAAATGTCTATATGACGTTAATCTTGAGGTATCTAGCTAACATACTAAATGATTCTTAATTGATGTAAAATTTTGTAGATATGATTTATATGATAGTGAATTTCAACCAAATGGTGGACTTTAAGATTCAGTTATCAAACAAAAAGTTATTGAATGATATAAGATTAGTCGTGTAATACCCGGGTGTAAGTTGATCCCTCCTCATATAATATATATATTAAAGACTTTTATAGAACTAGGACGTTGGTGAAGGATTTAAATTATGCTTTTATTACTTTAATTCCTAAGATGGTTTTAGCTACCAAAATTTTATTGCTTTCATCTTGTATGAGTATCTAAATCCTCTTTTTCTCTCTCTGTAGATTACGATTTGAACCGTCTTTTTTATATGTCATTTCAATTCAACTTATAAATTGTGTTCCATTCAAAAAAAAAAAAACTTATAAATTATGTTTTCCTTTTATACACTTAATGTCTATATGGAATGATCACCCATATCAATAGTGTTGTTTACTGATTTGCGTGATAGCTTTAAATTAAGGCTTTAAATTCATTACTAACAAAATCCAACATTTGGTAGATAGTTGAGCTCCTTAAGCATTCAGTTAAGTGTTCGATCCCTAAACGCTGCGTATAGAGAATGATTTGTGTTGAGAGAAACCTACCAACTTAATGTGATAGTTTTAAGAAAATTATTCTTATAAGTGTCAAATATCTATATTGAAAATGATTTAATCTGTATATCACAAATTGCATTAAGTACCCAAAAAAAATATAACAAATTGTATTTTACATCTGCAATGATCTATTAATATAAATCACAAGTGCATCACATTGCAAATTCAAAATCCATAATATATTTATACGATAGAAGTGAATACTACTTTTATGTTGCTACTCATATATATAAAATTCAAATTTAAAAACTAAATAAGAACTCGCACGAGTTTCATACAAGTAATCATAACAACCTGAACTGCATCTATATTGATGGAAGCAAAAGGCTGAATTAATAGCCTCCTAGAGTACAGGAAAAAGGTGAACAGAGATAAAAGGGTCAGAATTTGCCACAAGTGATGGACATGTAGTAGTGGTCATGACCCAGTGACAATTACAAATATCTATTTGGCTTCAAAACTTTCACATATATAACTACCAGTAGAGCTACAAGTGAACCAATCCTCAAGGTACACAAATATCTCTGTATATACTGCATGTTTGGAAATCCTTCTATAATTAATTCTAGGGAGAAGCTTATCAATTTCAGGGAGGAGTTTTTGTGATTAGCTTCTGGATGTCAAAATTAATTCTAAAGAAAAATAAGTTGATCCTGACATGCTGTAAGTTCAGCAAGATAGGTGGCTGTTGGCACTGAAAGTAAGGCAAACCCAGTTGAGAAATAAGCAGGCTTACCCACCATCACCACAGAAGGTCTATACATACATGAAACAAAAGTCATTCCCATAGGGAGGTGCAACCATCATCTATGCTTTCAGTGTTAAGCGTTGAGTATCAGGCGGAATAGTTTATTGCAGAATCACCTAGAATAATAGAATATGTGGGTTAGAGAAGTTTAACTAAATACACTGGGAGTAGTAATCAAAGCAAGGTTCCGTTACTGTGAGAGGAGGAGTCAACTGATGATGGCCTGTGTGTTGTTGACAAGGTCCCTTTATCTGAATCACATCAAATAGAATATTTGTTAGCTATATATGAAACATATTATGTTACTTCCTATGCATAAAATGCCATTTGAAGTTGTCATTGTCATTAATTGAAAACTATTGGAATTTGGAAAAGAAAGGTCAATTAAAATGCTCACAGAAGCTATAATTTTTATATCCCATTAACACAAGTGTGCATGTAGTTTTCAATAATTTAAAGAGTGGACATCCATTTTGGTCTAAAAAATATAATCCACATCACATTAGCCCTCCATTAAACCTCAACTTTTACAAGTCTCTTTATTGTAAGCTGAATCCCAGCCATCACTACCATAAGATACTCTCTCTATGTTTAGATATGCATGCACTAGTTTGTTATTCAAGTCTTTGAAGCATATTTCTGTAATGCATATCCAAGAGTCACTTTTGGCAGATAACGTTAATATGCTAATCTCATGTACAAAAATAAAATGTAAAATGGCGAAAACAAAGGTACAAGTACTGCATTGTAACTTGAATAACAAATGGTATCAAAAGATTAGGACATGATGCAGGAGATGAATAGTAAAATAATATGCTTTAGGAGAAAAAATACCTACCAATAGAATGATTCATCCCCTTGACGGCAGCAAAATTCTTATATGTATAGCCAACAAAACTGAGATCTTGAGGATTTAAGAGCGTCTGTGGACAAAGGCAATACAATAAAATGTAAACGACAACATTGATCATCATATATTTAGCCTGGAAAATTTGTCAGGGTAAATAACTATGTTAAGGTCCCACATTGACTAGAAGTATAGCCAGATAAGTCCTTATAAGTGGTAGAGAAATCATCTCCTCTCACCTAACTTTTGGGGGTAGAGTCAAGCCTAACCCAAATTTGAAAATGGTATCAGAGCAAACAGAGCTTATCCTAAATCCATTTAATTGGGCTATACATATGAGTCACTCCAGATGTCCAGGGCACGCTCTTAGTTGTCCAACACATGAGGGGATGTGTGAAGGTCCCACATTAACTAGGGAGATAGCCAAATAAGTCCTTATAAAAGGGTTTAACAATCCTCATCCCTGAGGTAGCTTTTGGGCAAGAGTTAGGCTTAGCCCAAATTCTAAGAAACTAGAACAGATGAATTCTACATGGGAGATTGAGTAGGAGCTTAGAAATTAAGGCAAAGCTACATACAGCCAATGGATTGTTACCAGTCCACCAACCTTCAAAATATACCACATCTTAAGAGAGAGAAAGACATTGAGAAGTATAACCACCCTTTGGAATCTGAACAGCATTGCAATTTTGTATTGGAAGTTCGGAACTAAAAGTTATGTGTAAGCTCCATGGAGATAACTCATTCATGCAATTATTCTTACATGATAAGGAATTGAGTAGAGATTTAAGGATGGAATAACAAAGATTTTTATAATGGTTCGTATATTCTAGAGGAGATGAAATTCCCACCTCGAATAGAATGATTCATAAAAGAGAACAACCAAGGAAAGTTAATTGATTATTGCCTGACAACTCTTATTGTTCCTTCAAGTAAATAGAGGTTTACCTTTCTCATCGGTCCAGATCCAGTTCTGCTTGGTTTTGGTTGTTCAACCTATTAACACAATCACAATCATGTCACAATTCCAGCTCATTATAAAGTAATTATAAACCAGGTAAAAGCAAAAGATGTGAAAATCCATGCACATAGGTTGTAAACTCTGGTTTTAACCCATAAATTCGTACTTTACGATCTCAGGAGACAAAATCGAGTTACATCGCATGTGAACTTATTTTCTGATTAACTCGAGTGAACAATGATAAACTCGGGTAAACTCGCCAGTTCACCACTGAGGTAATGAGTTCAGCAAGAAATGGAGAAAACCCCAATTTTTATCAAATTAACAGCATTTCATGACATTATTGCAGTATTACTTTTATTCTTACAAAGCTCTCTCTCTTTCTTGTGCCTTTTTCCTCTAATATTTCTTTGCCTGCTGCACGCAGAGTGAGCTGCTGGAGCATTACTATAAGCGTCTATAAATCCCTTGATTTTTAATCTTTGTTATAGAAATTCTATTAACAATAATACTCAACACAGACTGAGATAAATTTGGGTTTGTAAAAATAAATTAGACACAAAATTTGTGGTTCTTTGATCATCAAGGGAAGAAATTGCCTAGGCACTTCAAATAATGTGTAAGTCATTATAAGCCAACTACTGCTCTTGCTAGGAACAAGCTGTACGGACAAGGATGGAGTTTATAGAAGTCATGGATAAGAATCACATCATATGTGTAGGCAAAAGTGGGCCAACCAATCAAAAAATAAGCATTCATAGATCATAATATATTATACCTCATCAAATTTCATAAAATTCTGAGTGTCAAGCTCCCCATTGACTTGTGGTTTGAATGCTGCCTCTGTTTCATAGAGCCTGTCCCACACGATATCTCTGAACCAAGGATGAGCCTGGTCAATAAGAACCAGTAGAATTATCAGGGAACATTGTGAATTGTGATTAATATGAAAGCATTTTAGGGGGAAATAGAGAGAAAGAAAACCACATTTTACACACTTTAATTCCATCTGCCCCTCTGGTACCAAGTCTATGTTGAACACCACAAAGCAACCTGCATATTAGATCTTTTGCTTCAGGCGTCAATCTTGCCTCATCTGGAAATTTTAAGTGATTCTTCCAGTGCACAATCTGAAGACAGTTGCCATCAAGGAAAAAGAAGTAGAACATTATTTACACTGTTACTTTTAGTTTTACTGAAAAAATAAGGTACTAAGTGCTAATAACTCCTAGTTTGGATTATAATGAGGTCAAGGAGATACACAAATAACTATCCGAGAAAATAGAAGGAATCATAATTTAAGCAACAGTTTCTAAGTCAACACATAGCAGACATCAAAATAAACAATGGTTAAATTAAGAACAAACCACATGATGTCAAAAAATAAAGCATCAGGAAGACAAAGTACTGCTAGTAGAGTATATGCTTTAAATTTTGTAACGTCGATTGAAATGTTCAATAATTAAATCATACAAGACAAGGGAAATAAGAAGTTTACAAGAGAAACGTGCTTTTTATGTCTGTAACTTCCTCAGAGTTTAATTCATTTAAAGATTATGATTCACCGAACAAAGCACCTATGAAGAAAGCAGTCTCTACCAAAGAATGAGTTATTTAGTATATGACAATTACCTTTCTTTTGCAAGAAAAATAGCAAGTTTGGTTACGCCCAATTTTATAATTATCTCATAAATCATGACTTAAGGACATTAGACTAAAATTATTTCCAGTTAAATTGAATCTGAAAAACCTGCTATATCACCCACATAAAAATCTATAGTTGGAGGAATGAGATTAATTCTATACAACGAAAATTTTATTGTTTGGTCAAGGGTCGTGACAATTATTGTCTATAACATATTTAGAGGCCCCAAAAGTAGGGTTTAAGGCGGGAAGAAGGAGAAGAAAAGAGAAAACCTTTCT
The DNA here is from genome assembly GCA_030819835.1 of Acmispon strigosus. Classification (NCBI taxonomy): domain Eukaryota; kingdom Viridiplantae; phylum Streptophyta; class Magnoliopsida; order Fabales; family Fabaceae; genus Acmispon; species Acmispon strigosus. Next base: position 90,205,685 of record JAUAMA010000001.1, read on the forward strand.
GCATGTTGTCACAGGGTCATCAGAGTAAAATGGAGGATAACCAACAAGCATCTCATACATTATAGCACCAAGAGACCACCTGCAGCATTTCAGAACACATGTCAGATGCATGAAAGATATTTCATTTCAGAAAGGGCATTACTTTTGGTCATTAAGCATAATATATATTTACATAAGACATGAACAGCATTTCTCTTTTCAGGTAAATAATAATCTATCCAGAAATTTTCAGCCTCAAACTGGCTGCATAATAATATATGTTCTCAAATTTTCAGCTCGCGCAATGTAATGGGCTTCATTGGTTGCACTCTGGTTTGACTTTCTTCTTGTTTAACTAATGTAAGCTACTTAGCATAAAGGTATAGCATGTGAATTGACCTATTCCACAACAAGGCATCCTATGACCTCTAATGTTTGGGTAGAAAACATGTGCAGTGTTCTGCTGCATGATAGTTACTGAAGATTAAAAAATTGCTAAGTTATCATCTCCATTCAAATCAAAATGACCAAACTCTGGAAAAATAGAAAATGGGCAGATGAAATTCATGCAACAGAAAATAACAAAGAAAAATCAACAAACCAGTCACACTCCACACCATAACCCTTTTTCAGTAACACTTCCGGAGCAATATAGTCTGGAGTTCCAACAGTAGAAAATGCCTGCCATGAAATGAATAGATAATAAGCTGGAGAAGGATATGCAAGCAAGCACATAAAAAAATGTTCAAAGTGGTCAAACATAACCAAAATCAACATTTCACGCACTAATAAGACAACTCACGTTTATTATTTATCACACAAATTAACCTACCAACAAATTATTTGAATAAGTAAATAAACAGGAGTCTTCTATGTAGTAAAGAACTGCGAATTTCACTATTATGCACAATATCTGAGTGCGAAATAAACTATTACAAATTCTTCATTCTTTTATCAATCGTCCATATAGATGACATATTGACTAAATTGTCCAAGATTGATGCAACATAGAGAACATGTTTAAGTACTTCCAAGTGAAATAAGCTATCATCTTGTGCAATAGATCAATTACATATTACAGCTATGAATTTGCAAGAAATCAGAAATAAGAACCAGGCACGAATCAAATACAGTTTCTAATTGTAGACAAAAAGCAATTACCAACTTCCTCCTGTTTATTTGCCAATGTTGAAGTTGTTCGAAGGGACTTTTCCAGCGCCTACCACCTCTGCCATTTTGGCAGGCTCCATCAACGTCCATGGTATCATTCAAGTTTCTGTCATCATCTAATATTTCATTTTCATTTATAGATGAAAGATTCGAGCAGTCAAGTGGCTTGCAAAGACCAAAATCAGACAGTTTCATATGGCCGTTTTTGTCCAATAGAAGGTTGTCAGGTTTTATATCCCTAAGGGAAAACAAAAAGAAACTTGTAATTGCAAAATATGGTTTATCAGATCATGACCATAATACAGTTTAAGATGTAACGATACCAACCGATGAATGTAGTTGTGTTTATGAATAGACTCTATGGCTAAAACGCTTTGAGCAATGTAAAATCTAGCCACTGTTTCAGTCAAAGTTTCTTCCCTCATCAACAAAGTCATTATATCACCTCCAGGTAAATATTCCATTATGAGATATAAGTGGTCGGGATCCTGAAAAGAATAATACAGTTTCACGATGCAATCATTGACAACTTCTGCAAGTACATTCCTTTCAGCTCTGACATGCTCAACCTGTGTTGGAAATAAACTCAGTGAATTAAAAATATTCAAATCAGATAATAAAACTTGAAATACAATATCACAAACAACTTTCCTTTTTACTAATAATAACTGAAGAACGGAAATAACAAACTTCAATACTATTAAGGAAAACATTAAAACTCACCTGTCCCCTACTAAGCATTTCAGACTTTTTCAACTTTTTCATGGCATATATGTTACCTGATTTCTTCTCCCGACAGAGTCTTACCTGTGAAATCACATGGTATAAGATTTCACACAATTTCATAGTATAGAGGTATACAAACAAAAGTAAAATGAGAATCCAAAACCATACAATAACTTTCAGAACCAACCTTGTTTAAATGTCAACACAAAATAACAAAAGAAGGCACTAGTAATTATCTAACATGCATGATTGTGCATATCCTACCTCCCCAAAGGCTCCCCTGCCAATAATGGATAGAAGGTCAAAATCCTCAACACATATTTTATGTCTTTTTAACCTTATATACTCAGTCTCCGTGCGCTCTAAATCCTTCAGTAGATTCATCTGTTCATCTTCCGGTACATGGGAAGACTCTAACTTCTTTTGTAGCACTGAACGCCTGCGAATGATAAAATCATGTTCAGTAGCCTACCAAGGTTTTAACTTAAAAAAAAAAGTAAATCAGGATGAGTAAATAAATGTTTTGGTTTCGGTCTCATCATTCAATGCATTACTATTTTAAGAAAAAAAAACCCTCCATGAAAATTGAAGCTTCTCATAAAATAAAACTGTACTGTAATATAATAACTCAAATCATTTGTGTTTGTTCTATGCATGTACTTGTGTGTGTGTGTCTGCTTGTTGATGAATTAGGACTACCAAAAGGCCATAAAGTGTATTCATGTGCAAATAGGTGTGTCTGTTTGAACAAAGACTTCTAAAGTGCCACAAAATACATAATTAAGCAGCAAGGCATGGGGATACTGATGATGAAAATTAACTATAAGGATACGACACAATGAAACTCAAATTTTGTTGATGTATGAACATTTAGTATCACCACAGAGTTGGGGAAGAGGGTACAACTTAAATGTTCTTCAGAATCCAATTGAAAGTTCTTAGAAAGACATGCTACTTTCTTTCTGGAGAACAAAATTATTTCCAACAAATATTGCAAAATTCCTCAACACCCAATTTTTTTTCCAACAATCACATCACACCTAAAAGATGTAATGATTTAACAAACAAAACAACCAATGCTTCAACAATATACACGTAGTAGGACTAGTAAATTCACATCATTAAATACAGTAATAAAGTATTCCAAAAAAGGATGGGATCATGGACAAAAAAAAAAACAACAAAGGAAAAAGAAGAAGGGAGCTCCAACAAGACATTTCTAGAGAACATCAAGCGCCAAAAGAAAAAGAATAAAAAAGTCCCTGGCACCATGCAAACAGATCTTAACCAAGAGGGAGAATCCATATTTTTATTTTTATTTTAGAAAAATGGCAAAACAAAAGAAAAGTTTGGTAATTGAGAACAAAAAGTGTGCATGGTGTTTGTTTACCTCTCCTTGCGTTCTTGGATGTGCTTCATCTGAGACTTGTAATGGTTCTCAATGAATTTCTTAGCTGCAGCCACCCTCTCCATGGTCAAGCTGGAACCTATTTCTCCTCCATCCACCACCACCTCCTCCCCCTCACCAGCCACCTTATCATCCTCCTCCCTAACCTGCACCTCCTCTTCCTCCTCCTCCTCCTCCTCCTCCACCTTGCGATTATTCTCCATGCCCAAACCAAAACCCCCCTCTCCTTTCCTTTCTCTTTTTTCTCTGTGGTTCGTGAATTTGGATGATTGTGATAACAAAACCAAACAAAGGACACCCTCTAAAAAAACCACATGAAAGGGAGAGCTATGTGTCTCTCTCTATCTGAGTATCTGACATGTGTGGAGCAATGGTTGGATCTTTGTTTTTTGGTCCTTGTGGTTTGGACCTGTGATCCTACGGTCTCTGATGTCGATGAATACGAGGTCTATAACATGGGATTGAAAGTTCAGTGTTCCCCAAATCCGTACCACACTTCCTAGGTCTCTATTATTGAGTTATGCTATTTCACTTTCCATTTCTACAATACTTTTCAACATCTCGTTCTATTTTTCTATCTTATGATTCTTATCCGGGAGTTACAATTTGCACCCCAATAGACCCAATTTCAAACTTTAACCATTTTTTTCTTATCCCAAAAATACTTCTATTTGTAAATAACTCAACACCTCACCCGTTACCTCTTCCAATTCGGTTTGTAAAACTCGGTACGTAGAAGTTGGTTGTATACTGTCGGGATATAGAACCCAGTAATATAATTCGTAGACTTTTCCTTATAGGATATACAACCCGGTACGTGAAAGAGTCAACATCATTGCGGATATACCAAATTAGGAGTATAATTCCGGGATATATAACCCGGTATACTAACATGATGTCTTAGTGTTCCGGGTTCTATAACTCAGAAGTCTAAATGTAGTATATATACTCTTGAACTTCATCTTCGTTCAACTTTCCATTCACTTCACCTTCATTCTTACAGCTCTTGTAACTGCACCCATCCACACCCCCACCATTACCCACCACTCTTAATCAGGGTAATGGAATTATATCATGGTCGAGCCGTTGAATGGGCTTTTACCGTTTTCTAAACTCTATGAAGAATTGTATGCGTGCCCAAAAAGGTTCAAGGCAATACACGACGCACTCAATCTCTCTCCTAGCCAGCTAACCACGGAAGATAAGTGAATGACTTTACCAGACATTGAGTATCTTATTGCAACAAGGTTCTAATTGATATTAATTCAAGTGTTCAAATATTGGAAATTCTACATTCTTGTCACTCAGAGGCGGTCCACCAGCTCTGGATGAACAAAATGTTATAGCAGTTGGTCTTGTCAACATAAATCATTGAGTTCATGTAAGTCTAATTTCAATTACGTTTCTTGTTCGTAATCCTAACAATTCACACATTTTAAAGATCCATTCATTTTCCATTAAAGGTATTTTTTAAGGCAGGACATCCTATGCCTACAATAGCATTGCAATGGCGTCATTATTCTTCAGCCCAAGCAAAACAATGGGAATGCCCGTACCTTGAACGTATAAAAGTATATGAAGATCAACTACAACAAAAGAGAAGAAGTGATAATTGTAGCACTGTGGGGTCCAGGAATTGGGTAGACATAACACAAGATTGATGATTTGTAATATTTGATCTATTGTTGTTGACATTATCTAATATATGATCTATTTGAACATGTATTGTTATAGACATTGTTTAATATTTGATCAATTTCAATTATAGTGGTTACTGTCATGTTACATGACTAATTTCTACCGTTAAACCAATTACCGGGTTTTAAAACTCGGAATACAGTTCATTCAAACTGCATTCCGGGATTTAGAGCCCGAAATACACATTTTCATTTGAGTTCATTTCCAGGATATTATTCTGAGAGAACTAGGAAATTGAATTCCGGGAATTATAAACCCGTAATCTATTTGAATATGAGTGCCGGGATTTCAAAATCCGGTAGCTATATTGTGGGGAACCACTTTAACGTTTTTTTTTTAATTTTTCTTGTTATACTCCGGAATACAGAACCCGAAAGCTAAAAATCATACATTTTAGTGTGTATTATGAGATCTACAAAACTGATATGTATGTAAATACACACCGGGATTAAAATTCCCGGAATGTGGTTATAGTGAATAAATATCATTCCGGGATTTATATTCCCGAAAAAAATGGTTATTTGCATATCAGGATTTAGAAACCGACATACAACATTCAGAATACCTTTCGGGATTACAAAATACGGAACTTGCATCAAATATGATTTCGAGATTTTAAAACCTGGAATGTAAACAATGTCAGGGGTAACAATGACAATTATATGGTGGCAAATTTTAATCCCATATTCTATCATGTTGTTGGATTAGAATTACTCTTGTTAATTCCCCTTGATAACCTCAAAGACTATTTTTTTTGTCTTTTTCCTTTTCTTAAGATACTTGGCGTGAAAGATATTTTTTTTAGAAATATCTCATAGCTGATGTCAAGCAGAATTTAATGATTCCACTTCCACTCACAAGAAAAAATATAGAAAGAAACAAAAAACAGCCCAACGAGCTATATTTGGACATTGGAGGTAAATTATCTTTGTTGGTGTATAAATCAATAATGAATTCTCCCAATATTTAAAAATTCATACGTGTTATGAGACTAATATATCTTATGGCTATGTTCCTCTTCATTTTACAAGCAGGTATTCAGTACCTTTCTTCATGTTTTGTCAGCTTCTAAGTCCCAAATACGGAATTGAGGAAGTTGAGTCATTTAAGCTTTCATTATGAGGGTAACAAAGACAAATCTGATCTCCAATTTCTGGTGTGAAAAGCAGAAATTTGGGGCAAGGGAGGACACATAATCTGCAGTGGTGCCTGAATTGTCTAAGACCAAAAGCAATAGTTCAAAACGCATCCCGAGATCTCCAATGTTCCACATGCAATTATGCAAACACCCTTCAAAAGTTCCATAGTTCTCTATGCATGCATCCATAGGAAGAAGCTAGCTAATGAAATCTTTAACAGGCAAAAATTCTAACAAGTTTCACTAGAGTGCCTTTGCACCTGTTGTAAGGGACAGAGTCACATGAGTCCCAAGTCCCAACAATGCTGACCCGACAAAAGTCAAAAGCAAAAATCGAATCTTTTTTCGTGTCAGACATAGTGGGACACAGCAAAACATAGCAGCACCACATAAGGACACGTCACAACAACAACCCCTGAAAACTTTTTTCACAAGCACAAGGAGGAAGAAGAAGAAGATTTGACAAGTAATCAATTTCAGGTCTAACAAAATTCAACTAAAAATCTCTCTCTGTACAATGTATAGTTAGTTGATTGATTACATTACACACATTATCAAATACAAAACATCTTCTATTCTCTAATGTGAGTGACTATAACATTAACAAACAGAGCATAGCAAAACAGAGCAATAGCTATAAAAAACCAGTGCCGGCACGGCCATGGTGCAACAAATAGTGAGCTATTTGATCTCTCCTCTGCATTGCGGTGGCGGAGCGTACACTGTTCTCCGCCACCATCTCATCGTCAAAAAGCTCGAACTTCCATTCTTCATCCATCGCCTCGTTCCTCATCTCACATATATTATGGAGAACACAACAAGCTCCAAGCACCGCTGGCAAATCCTGGAGCTTCACCTCTGTTCTCTTCTGCAAACAGCCCCACCTCCCTTTCAATCTCGCAAAAGCCTCCTTGGCTTTCTTCTGAATCTCCACGACTTTCTCATTGAAGGCGTGCTGCGTCCATGTCAGATTCTGGTGCGTGTAAGGGACCAGAATCCAATCCATGAGAGGGTGGCCGGAGTTTCCAACAATCCAAACATCTTTCAAATTTCCCCGGCTAGCTCTCTCGTATAATGCGCTCTTCTCCAGAACCTGATCATCGGGAAATGAACCGGGATGACCGATACACACGTCGGTGAAAACCCCTTTGGGGTTCACCACTCCCTGAACCGTGATTGAGTAACTGGTTTTCTGGTTTCTCTCGGTGTGCCTCTTGTTGAAGTAGGAACTCACGCTGACCTTGGGGGCGATGATGGGAACGTGGGTGGTGTACATTGCACCACCCACGTTTGGGATTCCCGAAACGCCCTCGAACTCCTCCTTGTTCCTCTTCATGGATTCGCCGTCCGGCCACCGCACGTACTTCGGCAGCAGGACGGTTTTTATGGCGGCGCAGACTTCGAGGACTAGTTTGTGGCAGGTGGAGATTCCTAATCCGAACCGTTTCGATACCAACCGGAGCGGGTCGCCGGTGGCGAGCCGCCATATGCACACGGCCACCCGCTGCTGGACCGGGATAGCGTCGCGGAGCATCGTGTTCTTTTTCGTCACCGCGGAATCGAGCTCGTCGCAGATCATATCGAACGTGGCTCGGCTCATCCGGAACCACCGCCGGAAATCCTCCTCCGGGAAGTCTCCCCGGCTGCACCGCTGCCACCAGTCTTTCGATCGGTCCTTCACCCACAGCCTCCTGGGATGCTGCTGCTGAACTTGAACTTGACTCGACTGGACGGAACCGGGATCTTCTACCGCGGCGGCGACAGCGGCGGCGGAGCGACGAGCCCGCTTAGCTCTAGTGTAATCGATCTCGTCAAGATGGGCGTAATGGGCCTGGGATTGGGCCATGTAATGGTTCATGGCTTGGGCCTGGTTGTTGTAATTGGCGTCGAACAGGGTTCGTTGTTGGTCTGAGTCGACCGCCCGGTTCAGTTGGTCCCGGTTTTCTTCGTCTTCTAATAGAACGAGCGAAGCAAGCATTTTCTTCAAGTTGTTTGATTTTCCTTTGCCTCTTTCTCTTTCTCCTCCTCCTCCGCCACCACCTTGACCTTCATCTTTGATGTTACGCTTGTTGTTGAGGGTGTTGGAGTCCATGTCTTGGAAGAGGTTGTAGAAGTGTGAGAGGTCTTCTTGGGTGAGAAATGGAAGTGGAGTACCGATTTCCATTGGATTTTGAATTGTGAGATTTCGCGTTTGGGAGATTTTATAAGAGGAGGAAGCGTGTGGTGAAGTGTGAACGCGATTAGGTGGAGACTTTGACGGTGACTCTCTCTTTCTCTCTCTGACTTGGGGCTTTTTGGATTTGGGGAGCATAAATGATCGTTTGTTTGGGAAAGCGTGGGTTTTTACGCGGTTGGATTGGTTTTGGAGGTTTCTTTCTTTCTTCGGAAATAATTAATGACAACAACTTGTTTACTTTGGAATTTTGTGCAAAAGGGACAAACTAGGGTGGGGTGCGGTGAATGAAAGGGTGCTGAGAAGCTTCGGTTTGGAGATTGGGGTTGGGAGGGACGAAGGAAAGCAGAAAGAAAAGCACGAGGAAAAGGAAGGGAAATGAATTGAGAGTCAAAAATCTTGCCAAGTGTCAATCACTTTTGAGGGAAAGATACTAAGCTAAGGGATTTGGCTAATCAATTTTAACTTCAATCACTAAAAATTCAAGAAATATACACTGCTACATGCACTGTCATCATGTAACTTTTCCGCGTAAACTTTTAATGTATGCGTAAATTCAAATAATATTAATAAATTGAGTCATAATGTTTCTACATCACTAAAACATGTACTTAATAAGCTAACTATGGGTAAGATAAAAGATGTTCATGTACTTTTTGGAAGACATCTTGTTCTAATAGAACTTACACTAATTTCATTTGGATGCATAAAAAATATATAAAATAAAGAAAGAAATTGAAGAGAAGCGAAGCGAAGTTGAAAAGGAAATGAATGGAGGACCATATTTGATTTTTATACTAATAAGCAAATAGAAGCTGTTTTAGAAAAATACTGGGTGAGGCATGTTAGTGCATGTTTGGAAAACTCATCCAGAATCCATGTTTGAGCTAACTCTATGTTTCCAGAAGCAAGAATTAATTGCTTTTGAATTGCTTATCCATATTTGGTCTCGAAAAAGTGAAGGCCTCATGAGCAGAAGAATGTTTTCACTATGCCTATGAGAATGCACATGTTTAAAGGAAAAGTCTAAATGACTGCATGACAAATTCATAATTCAAAACCATTTAAAGCACGTCTTGGTTAAATAAGTTTGACCTTAAGGAATCTCCTAGAAATATATGTGAATTCATTTATCTTTACCTCTGAGTACATATAAATAAAAGTTGTCATGTAATAGGAGGAAAGGGAATTGTTTTTTTTTATGTATCTCTAGCACAAGAGGGTTCAATTTGATAGCATCCCCTCATTAGTTATAACTTTCTTCCAAGTAGAAGTTATGATAGACTTCAAAGTCAATTAGCTAAAGTCATAAAATAACATCAACAACCAAAATCTTTTTCTTAACAAGTGGTGTCAGTTACATAGATCACGTCCTAAAATTATATTACGAATAGATTTTAAATCTCAATATCTCTTAATTATTTGACATATGTTTTCCTTAGATTTCAATGGTTTGACCAATAACTTTCTGTTACAGTGCAACGTATTTAGAGTCTTTTGTCTGTTATCAGATTTGAAGGTATGATGTAAGCATTCACAATTCATTGTACATAATACGGGTATGGAATAAGTTATTATGTAAACTACATATTTAAGAACACTAGTTAGACTGTTGGAGTTCTTGTCAGTCTTATTCATTAAGGTGAAACAAACACATATAAGCATTCCTTGCTCCTTCATTTAATTTTTGAAGGAAATATTCCTACGAATTGTTAGTAATCCTGTACGGGATAAATTAAAAGCAAAAAGGTGCTATAAAGACATTATGAAGTGAAAAATGTTACTGTCAAGACATGTTTAAACTTGACAAAATAGTGGATTTGTGAGCAAGTTCTCAGGCTCAGGATTTTGGTTCTTTTTTTTACTAGTCCTAATAACCATTCATCTTGATCCCCTACCTTCACATAACCACTTAAGACATGTAATACCATGAGATATACATGCATATTTGTGCACAATATTATCAGAACTAACCTGAATTCACGCTTAAATAATCCTATGTATGTGAACAATTTAGAATGAGGCTAAAATAATACATGCATGAACTATATGATGTGACAAGGAAGAATGTGAGCTAGTAACTTGTTTGAACTAAACAATGCTTTGAATTGGCATTTATGAACCTTATCGAGTGTATTGTTTCTAGGACTAATATTATCAATGGGAACTGGGAACGCACGCATAGATGAAAATTGTTGTATGATCATGTTAGGGATATATATGTAAAAGCATGAAAAATGCTTTGTTAAGTAGTGCACGTGGCTATCACGTGACCTACTAGAAGTCTCTATACAGACTATATATATTGTAATGCTGAACAGTACCAATTCACCAATTAATGATAGAATATTCAGAATAGTACAATTCTCTTTATTCTTTCTCTCTTTTCTGTTATTCATTATGGTATCCAGAGCTGGCCACGTTCAGTGAGCCATGGCTATTTCTTCTTCCGCCGCGTCTGATTCTATTTCTTCAGTGCTCTCGCACCGCGTGAGCATCAAGCTTACAGAGAAGAATTTCTTCTCATGGAAGCAGTAGATCGAGGGAGCGATTCAATCTCACAAGCTCCAGAATTTCGTCGTCGATCCGGTGATTCTGCCACGATTTCTCAACGAAGAAGATCGCGCGCAAGGAACAGAGAATACAGCGTACTCTGTATGGTTGCAACAAGACTCAGCTCTGTTCACCTGGCTTCTGTCGACGCTTTTCGATGACCTGCTTCCGACGATGATTAACTGCGAGCACTCATACCAGGTTTGGAATGAAATCAACGACTTCTTCCAGACCCAGCGTATGGCCCAATCGACTCAGTTTCGATCTGAGCTTCAGTCGATGACAAAGGGATCAAAATCTGCTTCAGAGTACTTACGTAAGATTAAGGTCCGTGTTAACACTCTGATTTCGATTGGTGACCCAGTTTTATTTCGTGATTATTTAGAGATCATTTTCGATGGTCTACCTGAGGAGTTTGATGCTCTCATGGCACTGGTGTACAATTGCGGAACTCTGTGCTCCATCAACGAAGTCGAATCGATGATTGTTAGTCATGAGGCTCGTCTTGATCGCTCGAGGAAGAAACAACTAGGTGAGTTGCTAATTTCCGCGAATGTTGCTCATGTTGTAACTCCTGGAAATTCTTCATCCCAAGTCATGGCCCCTCCACCTAATTATCCACCACCGGCACAAAACTATGTTCCACCGGCAGGAAACTATCAGTCACCCGCGCCAAATTCCCATGCGTCCTCTTATGATCGTGATTTTGTTGAGGACTCATATCAGACCGAAAACAAGGGAGATCACTCTGGCGGCCGTGGGAACAGAGCAGGTCGCGGTCGTGGCCGTGGCGGCAGATATATTCAGTGTCAAATTTGTCACAAAACAAGGCATGATGCCTCTGTTTGTTTTCATCATCACAGCAATGCTCCATCTACTCAGAATTCACAACCACCTCAGAATTCTCAGTTTCCTTCTCAGCCCAATCAATTTCCTTTTGGAGCACCTGGTGTTGGCTTCTTTGGGTATGGAAACACATACTTCTATCCTGCTGGACAGAGCGCACCATTTTATGGTCATCCTAGTTATGGATCATTGCCAGTTTCTCAATTTGCACTTCCACATTTTTCTCCTATGGCACCTGGCTATGGTGCTACACCTAGGTGGAATGCACCAGGTTATCCACCAGGTTTTACCACTCCTCAGAAGTCCCATATGCTTCAGAATACTTCAGGCTCTCAATTTTCAAGTGGCTGGTCTGCTAGGGGTGCCTCTCCAAGACCTCCACAGTCCTATCTTGTTGACTCAGGACCAAGTTCTTCTTATTCTCCACAAGGGTTTCTTGCAGGTCCTGTTTCTGATACTGGTTCTTGTTTCCAGAGGGCACCTTAGTTTCAGGTTCAGATCAAGTTTTCATCGGGAATGGTCAAGGAGTGTCTATCAAGCAAGTTGGTTCAGCTTGTGTTCCATCCCCTATTAACCCACACACCACACTTGTCCTTAAAAATCTTCTATTAGTACCTAGCATTACCAAAAATCTGGTTAGTGTTCAATTTTTTTGTAAGAAATGGTGTTTTCTTTGGATTTCATGACAGTTTCTGTTGTGTTAAATCTCAAGTTACTGAAGCAGTTCTCATTCAATGGACAGTTGGTGAAGATGGGCTATATAATTTCCAAGCTTCCCATCCTGTTTCTACTCTTGCAGTTTATGATTCACAGCCTAACACTAGTCAAAGTTCCCTGTGTAATTCTATTTCTACTGTTAGTTCTACAAATGATCAGTCAGTTTCTGTAATAGGACCTACTTTGTATGACTTGTGGCATGCTAGTTATGGCCACCCTCATCATGAGGCCTTAAAACATGCCTTGACACAATGTAATGTTCCAGTTCCTATTAAATGCAATTTTAATGTTTGTCAAGCTTGTTGCCTTGGAAGGTCTCATAGACTTCCTTCACATTCTTCATCTACTCTAGAACTTGTGTTCATTGACTTGTGGGGACCTGCCTCTACAGAGTCTTCTGATGGTTACTTTTATTTCTTGACTTGTGTTGATGCCTTTTCAAGGTTCACTTGGATTTTCCCTTTAAGAACCAAATCTGCTACTTATACTGCCTTTCTTCAGTTTAGAACAATGGCAGAATCTCAGTTAAATCACAAAATTAAAGCAGTTCAGAGTGATTGGGGAGGAGAGTTTAGATCCTTAACCAAATTATTCACTGACCAAGGAATATTACATAGAGTAACTTGCCCACACACACCATCAAAATGGAAGTGTGGAGAGAAAACACAGGCACATTGTTGAAATTGGGTTAACTATGCTAGCTCATGCTAAACTCCCTTTAGCCTACTCGGATTATGCCTTTTTGACAGCAGCCTATCTTATAAACAGAACACCAACTTCTGTTCTCAACCAGGACACACCTTACTTCAAGCTTTTCAAACAACCTTTTGATTGTAAATTTCTCAAAGTGTTTGGTTGTGCTTGCTACCCTTTTCTTAGACCCTATCATAATGTAAAGTTATCATATAGGTCCAAGGAGTGTGTTTTCCTTGGATACTCCTCTAGTCATAAAGGTTACAAATGCCTTGACAGTTCTGGCCGAATTTTTATCTCTAAAGATGTTTTATTCAATGAGACTATATTCAGAGTTGTTTTCCTCTGAAGATACAGAGCCAAATATCACTTCTGTTTCTTCTGTGATTCCGTTGGTTTCACCAGCACCTACACCTGCTAGTTCTGTTCCCTCAGCTGTGTCTCCCTCACACTCTTCACAGCAGGAGCCCTCACAGCATATAGCCACATCTTCATCAGCAGAACTTGAAGCTTCAGCAACTAACCCAGGTAATGGCACCACTACTTCAGCACAGCCTGTCCATTTGCACACTCAAACTCCATCATCTAGCAGTTCCACCACCAGTACTACACAATCAAACACTTCTCTTTCTCTATCACCAGTTATTCCTCCACAAAATACACACAACATGACTACTAGAGCCAAATCTGGCATTGTGAAGCCTAAATTATTTCCTACTTTGTTGCTAACACAAGCTGTAGAACCAACTTCTACAAGGAAAGCTTTGGCAGATCCTAAATGGTTTCAAGCTATGAAGGAGGAATTTGATGCCCTTATGCATAATCCGACCTAGACATTAGTGTCGTTGCCCAATGGTAGAAAGCCCATTGGTTGTAAATGGGTCTATAGGGCAAAAGAAAACCCTGATGGGACTATTAGTCGATACAAGCACCTAGGGCCTGGTTTGAGAGGTTAAAAGCAGCCCTAGTCAAGTATGGTTTCACTCCTAGCAAATGTGATCCCTCCCTGTTCACTTTGCATACTAAGACCGACAGTGTCTACTTGCTGGTATATGTGGATGATATCATCATCACAGGATCTTCTGTGCCTTTGATCAGTCAGCTTGTAAGCAAGCTCAACTCAGAATTTGCTCTTAAGCAGCTTGGGGAATTAGATTATTTCCTAGGCATTCGCGTTCATAGATAGCAGAATGGGTCACTTCTCTTGACTCAAACAAAGTATATTAATAATCTTCTTGAGAGAGCTCATATGGCAGAAGCTAAGGGCATCTCCACTCCTATGATCAGTGGCCAAAAACTAACCAAGCATGGGGCAGATTACCTTTCAGATCCAACCTCTTACTGGTCTATAGTTGGAGCCTTGCAATATGCAACTCTTACTAGGCCTGAGATAAGCTTTTCTGTTAACAAAGTTTGTCGGTTTCTGTCTCAGCCCTTAGAGGAGCATTGGAGGGCAGTCAAGAGGATTTTAAGATACCTTAAGGGTACAGCTTCACATGGCTTACTCATTCAGAAGAGTTCCATGTAAACACCTCAGACTTTACCAGCCTACTGTGATGCTGGTTGGGCTGCTGATATTGATGACAGAAGATCCACTTCTGGATTCTGCATCTTCCTTGGTCCCAATCTCATCAGTTGGAGTTCTAAAAAGCAAACTTTAGTTGCCCGTTCTAGTACTGAAGCTGAGTACAGAAGCTTGGCTAACACAACAACAGAAATTTTTTGGGTTGAATCCTTACTGACTGAACTGAAAATTCCCTACAAGACACCACATGTGTACTGTGACAACATGAGTGCAGTTGCACTCTCTCAGAACCCTATTTTACATGCTAGAACTAACAATATGGAATTAGATATTTTCTTTGCTAGGGATAAGGTTTTGAGCAAGAATCTCACTGTTTCTCATGTCCCTTCTTTTGCTCAAGTAGCTGATATTTTCACTAAAGCCCTATCTCCCCTTAGGTTTACAACATTGAGAGACAATCTCAAGGTGGTTGACAGATTCTCTGTTATTCACCCCTTGAGCTTGAGGGGGAATGTTAGGGATATATATGTAAAAGCATGAAAAATGCTTTGTTAAGTAGTGCACGTGACTATCACGTGACCTACTAGAAGTCCCTACACAATCTATATATATTGTAATGCTGAACAGTACCAATTCACCAATTAATGATAGAATATTCAGAATAGTACAATTCTCTTTCTTCTTTCTCTCTCTTTTCTGTTATTCATTTAAGTAAAATGAGACTTATCTGTAACCTCATGAACAAAGACTTTTTTGAGGGATGTCGGAACCAAAAGTTGTTCCATTTGGATCTTGATTGTTGTGGCATACATAACCAAAGGGGACAAATACATGATGTACATAAAGTTGGACATGTTTTCTAATGATACCCTGCAACAACAACTTAAGGTTTAAATACGCTCCTGTTTATAGCAAAAGAGATATAAAATCATAACATATCTGGTTTGAGAAAAATATATGTACATACAAGAACCTACTAACTTCTATATAGCTCCTAATGTAATCTAACTGTTTCCTGAAACAGGGAACCGAATAAGTGGAAGATTATAGAAACGTACTATATCGTCAAGTAGGTCCTTATCATAGTTGTCCCAGTAGGATCTGAAAGCAGATGTTTGACTAGACCTATTCTCAAGTTATTTGGTGCTATTATGAACATGTAGAATGCAAATAATACAAGATCTGTCGAGGAGAGAGAGGAGCCAAGAAATCCTTGCCACATCCTGCAAGGAATAAACGTTTAACCATCATGGAGGAAATTTTTTAAGCAATAAGCGATAAGGCCAGTCGAATTAGTATCAAGAAAAAACACATTGTTTGGTCTTTTTTCTTCTTAGTGGACCCAAAGTAATATTTCACACGGTAGGCAATAGTCTAATCTTTTGAGATACTTTTAGGTGCCAAATCAAATCCCAAAAGTGTTTTTCCTATACACGTGGATCGAAGGATAAATTTAGAACCACATGCTTAAGGGACTAAATCTCCCTCCATTCAAACTAAACATGTTTGCAGAAAATTGGTTTATCTAATCAGGACAACAATTAAATATCAAACCTTAAGCCACAAATAGTTTAATCAGGCCCTATACTCTCAGGATTGATACTAATAGGCCTTACCCCGTCATACATACCAAATGGATGTTTCATATTAATAAAAGCAGGGTCTTTGCAAATACTTAGGCTTGATATCATGATACGAGATATTTCTTTAGCTTTCCACAACGGAAGCCAAGATGGTTCTTGACAAAACAAGTTCGACTGAAACATAATAGCTGAACCTAAAAATCTGGTAAAGGCTTGGCCAAGCTCAATACTTGTGTGTTATACTTGAAAAACATTACAAAGCAAATTCCAAGATATCTACCACATAAATGAAAGAAAATAGATCATACCAAGTAGGTAAGCAGAAGAAAGTACGGAAGAAGGTTCTAATGCCCTCAATGTCCAGCTGCAGAATTAGTGCTAGTCCAAAGAGAAAGAATGCTCTCTGCCGTTTCTTTTCTTGTGGCCAAAGTGTATTCCAAGCTGTAAGAAAAATTACATTTACATGTTAATACAAGTTGAAAACCTCAGATCCACGACTTTAAGTCTAACCGAATCAACTCGATCTACTTCTTAAAAGTTATTTACAAGTTTGTGCCAGACATTGGAACTTTTTCAAGAATGAAACGAAATAAGTATAGCTTATGCAGATAGAGAAACCAGATAACTTCCATGTTTAAGGCTCTAAGCTAATGGCAATACTTGAATACCTTGCATAGATAGATTCTCATTACTTCTTTCATGAGTAACAATGCCCCTTGCATGATCCTCTTTCAAAATAGTAGCAATTACTGAAGCACATTTTGGAGCTTCTGATAGAGATCTCACAACGGAGTAGCCTATTGAATAAAAACCAATGTTAAAGGGAAATATCTTCAATTAAGTATATCCATAATGTGAAAATGTAACGATATCATGCCTGTGGCTGGATGCACCATGCTTGCAGCTGCACCAAATGCAAGGTTCTTTTGATCTGTGTTTGGTAAGGATCCACCAACAGGGATATAAGACCATTCCTACATGAAAATTTATAGATGAAAACACTCAAAATTCAGAGCAAATGCAAGACTGTGCAGATACACTAAAATAATGTGTAGATATCATGTTATAATTTTAGAAACTGTCATGAAGCAGCTCAAAGGGCAGCTGGAAATTTAGGATAGAAGACACTGTTATCAAGGGAAACACAGGATTTCAACTCCACAACTATCATTTTTTATAGTACAGCTTTCTGAACAAGCTAAGCCTGCTCAGAGAGAGGGGAGTCAGTAGGTAGGTCGTCTGGGTTATCCTATGCGGTGGTCTTCTGTTGTAGCTCCTGAGCCCGGGAGGGGTCCCTGCAAAAGACACTCCGATGCCAAAGTAAGAGGTCGGTGTCAAAGGGTTAATCCGAGTAGGTTTGGGTTAGAAGTGTGTGTACCTTATGGTTCATGGGGACTCTCCTTATATAGAGGTCTGGAGGTGGCACAATCCTCGAGGATAGGTGATGATGGTCGTGTTAGAGGATCGTCCCAGATCGTTGGATCTTCTGCCTAGGTCGGTGCGCCTACGGAGGTGACCCTGTGATAAGACTGTTGACTTGACGTGCCTAGGCAGTCTCCTATCGATGCTCTTGTCCCCTCTCGGCCTATTGTCGTAGAACTGAGGAGGTGAGGGTTTCTGTCGGCTGGACAAAGATATGCTGAGAGTGTCTCAGGGGTCCGGGAGGGTTACTCCCGGAACAGTAGCCCCCCAGCCCGGGCGCTCGGTTACAAGGGCTCAGGGTTAAGTTGAGTGACCGGTCGGAGGCTCTCGAGATGTCTTACTTCACGTGCGGTCGGGAGGGTTACTCCCGGAACACTTTCAGTGGGGGGGGGGGGGGGAGTAAATAAATAAATAAACTTGATGTCTAGTATAATGTAGGTGCCACAAATACTAGCAATTAAATTTTGTGAAGAGAATGATATTTAGGAATTGGATAGAGTGGTCATTTAAAATGAGTATACCAGTATTCTAATCTACGGAATATGGATGTGCCCTTTTGGACACTATATGTTCAATTAAAATCAACAATTCCAATGCCTTTACCTCTTCATAAGTTTTGGTAATTCTGATCCCCATCGTATTTAATCTTGAAAAGAGCTTTTTCTTTAATAAATCAAAAGGCATGGCATCTTTTGATGCCAAACAGGTTTCCTGCAATAGATGTTTTTGCATAAATGCACAGAGAACTATAATATGCTATGTAAACCACTCCAATGAAAAATATAGAGCAAACCTCAAAGAACACTCTCGTAGAAGTCATGGGCATCGCATAAAGAAATGTTGGATAACTTGCTTCTAAACATTGTACATTTTGCTTCATGTAGTCTCTGTAATCCATGAAGACCATAAGGTTTGGATCATAAGGATTGTTTTCCACCTAAAATTGTAACAAAAAAATGTCACTATTAATAGCTATGGTATGTTATATATTTAATGTTTTTTAATTCAAAAAATAAACACGTTGTATGGCTAAAGAGAAGGAAGTAGACATACTAATATTTAAAGACTACCTACACTTGGTACAATTCCTCTGACTTGTTCACCAAAAACCATTATTGCGCTATTTCTGATATTGCCATTTTGCAGAATGCAGACAAGCACCAGCATTTAATGCTTTAAACAGACTTATATTGTAAACTGTATTGTTATTAAAAATGAGTGACAAAAGAACCTCCAATACTTGTCTCCTTTAAACAGAGTTATAAACTGTATTATTAGTAAAACTGTGTAAAACCAAAGTGCCAAAGATAATAAAAACAGCATCTTATCACCAGAATGCTTCCATTATGCAGTACAACTATTCAATCATCTTAAACAAACAAAACAGGGGAATTTTCAAAGTCACGTATTCAAAATGATGCAGGACAGGAAAAATCTGGAGATTTAGGAAATGAGAGAAAGGACACACAACATGTGATGAACAAGTTTAGGATATTTATAATGATATTATTACTACCATCAATCTAACAATAAACACTTAATAGAAAACTGAGAGCCACAGAGCTAGCCTCCTACTCCTACCTCAACTTCGACACCATAAGCTGTTTGTACAGATACCTTTGGACCCCCAACCTCATACTGTAATAGTTTTCCTGAAGCTGCTCCTGATGCAACAGTAGCAAGCCTATAATAACATGTTAGAAGTTTCAACATATAATCGGTAAGTATATAAAAAAATTAAAAGCATGCAAATGATACCGTACCTGCAGGGCACTTCAATATCATATTCACAAACAACATGACTATGACCATTGCTAGCCTCAACAATTCTTTCTACTCTTGAGCTAAGATACAAAACACCTGACTCAACACACCTAGGTAAAATTGATATGAATCATAAATATACAGAAATAAATAAACTAATCATCACTGTGAAGTAAAATTACAATTAACACAGAAACAGTGATAATGAATATATCAGCATAAGTTTTACCTTTTTAACAATTCCTCGTGAAGCAGATGTCGACTAACACGTCCATAAGAACGTCCAATTAAAACGGGATCCTTATTGTCGAGATAAACAACGGTATCCTTCCAAACATGTTCAATACAACCTTCAAGTCCAAGACCTGAAATTATAACGAAGCATGTTCATTGATGTGTAATATCAACTAAGCAGGCAAAGCTTATGCTCCTGCCAAAAATAAAATTTATCCGTTTTTAGGTCATAAATGTCTAAACTGGAAAGTATTAAAAATATCAGAGTCCACTGGTCATCAGAAGGCAGAACATACAGAAATTCATTTACATGGAATTTGCCATGCATTGTTTACATAAGTTCACTGAAAGTGTATAAACTTCAAGATCACCATTTCGGTGTTTCATAAACTGAGACTCAAAACTGAAAAACTTTACTAATAAAATAGTCTACTCAAAAAATAAAAGTTCAAAGCATAGCCTAAGTTGCTTTATTACATTGTTATCCCAAATAAGATCAAAATGAATAGCGTAACTGATATAAAGATAAAATGAGTAGAATGATGCAGCAGGGGTCAAACCTTTAAATTCATCCTCCCAAACACCATAATTGTTTGTGAAAGGGAGATCCGGACCAATAAGCCCAACTTTTAAACCTAACTTGCCACATTCAGCAGCCAGAGCAAGACCAGCTGGACCACAACCGATGACAACTATATCCAGTATACCATCTCCTATAGAAATAGGTGGCAACTGCAACAACAGTTAAGCACAGGATCTCAGAAGAAAAAAAGAAAGAGAAAACACACACACACACAAAAGTCCAAACATAATTTTTCTTTTCATCTCAGAACCATCAAAACTGGTGCATCAGTGTATGAAAGCTAACAGCCATCAAAACTGCAAATAATTATTCATAGAAGGGTCCTCAACTTCATCCATAATATTCAAATATCTATATGTCCTAAAGAAATATAACACCACAACCAGAATGGAAAATTACTCAGAAAAGAAATTCAAGCTCTTTGTCATTTTTAGCTTCTGAATATGACATTTCAAACTAAAAAAAGCAGCTAAAAGCAGCCTAAGAGCAAAAAAACTGACAACGCCTTAAAACCTTATCCTTTGAATTTCAACAAAAACAAAAGAGCACAAAAATCCATTCAAACTTCATGAACTTCCAGCACCGATCATAGAAGCTAAATATTTAACAGAAAAAATAAAATCAAAATCAAAGAAACACAGGTGAGAGAACCAGAAACCTTATCCGCAAGCTTGGATTGCATATCCATGGATTTATTCCGCTGCATTTGAACGAAAACAAGTTCAGAGCCGCCGGCCTTAACGTAATCTTCCTCGTCGGCGAATTCCTCCTTGGTGACCACGCAACTCTCGCTCCTCCCCGCGCCGGCGGCCTTCAGACAATGCGAACGCCAGCACGACGAGGCGGCTCGTCTTCTCCAGAGCTTCTTCCGTCGTAACCGCAACCTCAAAGAAGGACTCACGCAAAACGCCATTGCCGCCAAGTTTCTGGCTCCAACGCACTCCATTGTTGTCACTGAGATTCTCCGTCGTCGTCGTTTTGGGTTTCACGGCACTGGTTCCTGTCACTCCTTGTTCCTTACCAAGGCATTCGAGTAGCAGTTGAGCCTTGAAACGACGACGTGGTTAGCATTTCGACGAGCTCACACTCAAGGAGCGGTTTCAGTTTCAGTTTCAGAGGGATATGGTTTGGTACGCTGGCATGTTTAACAATCGTCCGAATTCCACGTGGAGTCCTCTAATTGGTGGATTCTGGTAAAAGCAACCCTTATCAGAAACGAGTCGTGGCATGTGACGAACCAACAAAGAAACCAATCCGTCTCAATACAAACCAACTTTTCGGTATCTGTCTCGTTTTTATTTGTTTTCTATCTCTTTCTCTCCTCTCTACTTTATATATTATATCACTTATTTATCTATTTCCTTTCATATATTATAAGGTGGAGGTGAAAAAGATATGTGAAGATACATTTTTTCTTTGTACATAAGTTACTTCGGCTCTGGACACTACCACGAATCAACACTTGTCTCTAGGGTCGTTAATCGCTCATAAAAGTACTCACAGATAACTCATCTACACAGTTCTCACATCAATATCTAGAATTGTATTTGGCGGAAACTACTTGAAGGCTACTGAAAGCTAGCTTATAAAAAAACATTTGGCAAAACTAGTTGTTAACCAAATTGAAACGTAAATATCATACAAAGACAAGCTTATATTTTATTATTATTTTTTAGGAATAACATGTCATATATTAAGATGAAGATAGAGCAAAGTTTACAAGCAATGCCTCAGCGGTCCTTTGGGGGATCATCATACTGTGAAAAATAGCTTCTCGTTGACCTTGGCTGGGATTTTAATGAAGACAACCGCATCAACAAAGAAGAAAAATGTGAAGACCATGAAGAGCACGATCACGAGCTTTCAATACATTCGGTTAAGGTTCATAGATTTTATTTCTTAGGTCTTTATCTATGATGGATTGTTTTTATAATTCATAATCACTTAAAGGGTTCTTTAGAACATGGTTAATAACAGGCTAAAATATTTTTTAAGATAAGAAGGAAGAAATCGCTTGAATAGATGTTAAAAACACAATAACAAGAGTTTTTTTATTGCTGTAATCGATTACAGCATCAAGGTAATCGATTACATGTATTTCAAGTAAGCGTAATCGATTACCACATTAATGTAATCGATTACATGACTAGCAAAGGCATTTAGTCAACTACCACGCTCCTTGTAATCAATTACCAGCCTGACAAAACACGTTATTTCATGAACCAGTAAGGGTTGCAATGGTTCATGGTGACTCTCCAGAGTCTATAAATTCTTCTTGGAACTCAGGATTCGAACAACAACTTTCAGATTACAAACTTACATGATTTTCAAGTGATTTCACAAAACTATATTCATGTTCTTATGCTGCCCAAATTTTGAAAAACCAAAATCATAAGCCCTTGAGTATTAAAGTTCTGAATAGCAATCTTGATAAGGATTCTTAAATCATATTTTGAGTGTGTGAATTTTTAGCCTATTGAAATTCTTCTTCATCATCACAGTCAACAAAGATTTTAATCACCATAGTGTTTGGTAGAGTAGACTTGTAACTGGAAAGTGGTGTGCTTTCTTTGTGAGATTTGGATGATTGTGTTGAAGAGAAATCTTGGTGTGAGACTTGTACAATTCATCTGAGATTATAGTGGAAAAACCCCCCGAGTCAGAAAAGGGGACTGGACGTACCCTTCGGTTGGAAGGTGAACCAGGATAAATTGTTGTGTGATCTTCTTCTTCCCTTTACTTTTACTTTCAGCAATTTTTCTTTCGCTACATATTATCATCATATTCATCTTTGAAATCATCTTGTTCTTGATGCATCAAATAAATTGAAACATAGTTAAAAAATTAATCAGACAACATTTTTAAATAACCTAATTCACCCCCTCTTAGGTTGCTATCTAGTCTTACACCTTCCAAACATGAGAAGCGAAATCAGAAGCTATTGAGGCAAGCTTATATATTTGAATGTTGGCTTAAATATGTTCGGAGTCTCTAACATTTAAAAGGGAATCAAATTGAGTCCCTGAGACAATAATTTACAAAATTTCATCCCTAACAAGTGTTTTTTAATCAAATTAAGAACAAATCTCAATTTTAAGCTGATTAGTCATCTAATCATCACAGTCATCATGTCCACATGTAAATATCATATCCCATTCCACATCAATTTACCTTATTCCCCAAAACAAAACCCTAGACCCTTTTCTCCTTTGGGCACCGCCGCCACCTACCACTCCTCTTCTCTTCCTTGCCTCTTTTCTTCTTCTTCTTCTAACATTTCTTCGCCGACATCAACACTATTAGGTCCGGGGTGACTGTTCTGTGGCTAGTGAATGCTCGGCCTCAAGGAACAATTGGAAATGCACGCATTAGCTATAATGGTGCTTACAAGGAACTGAGTGTGGTTGTGTCTTATCCCAATACACCTAAATGCTATATTGGCGTATCCAGTTGATTTTGAGAGCGTTCTATCCACAGAATAAGTCGTGGTTGATTTCTCTGCTACAACCGGTGAATTTGCTGAAACACATGACATTCTTTCTTGGTCTTTCACTTCCACACTCTAGAGCATGCAGGCACGGTTGGCCTTGTAAGAAGAGGAAAATAAGTGCGTGCGTGTTGAGAGAATGAAACTCTTTTATGTTGTTATTATTGTAATGTTTCAGTTTTCCTTCCATTGATTGAGAAGAAGAGAAGAGGCGAGGAAGAGAAGTGGAGCGGTAGGTGTGCTCAAAGGAGAAAGGGGGTATAGGTTTTGTTTTGGGGAAGAAGGTGAACTGATGTGAAATATAAAAAATAAATTTGTATAAAAAAATATGACTGGGATATGATGTTTACATGTAAACATGATGACTGTGATAATTGGATGACTAATCAGTTTAAAATTGAGATTTGTCCTAAATTTAATTAAAAATATTTGTTAGGGATAAAATTTTGCAAATTATTTTTCAAGGACCCAATTTGATTCCCCTTCAAATGTCAAGGATCCGAACATATTTAAATCTTGAATGTTTTTATATTTAACATTATACATTTAATATCTATATGATATTAATTTTAAAATAATTATTAATTTAAATATTTTTATTTATTTCAAATTATTTATCATAAAAAATATAATACTATTTTTTAATTTGTTTTCATGTTTCATATTTTTATTATAATAATAGGAAAAATAAAATTAAAGTTAAATAATAAATTAATAAATAAGTTTATATTTATTTAAATTAATAAAAAGTTTAAAGCGGGTGTAACGATAACGACTTCAAAAATGATGATTCTGATAGGAAAATATCATAATTAGTATTTAGCATCTTCTAAAATATGGGAATTTTTTTTTTTGAATAAAAAAAATATGGGAATATAATTACTGATATGCATGACGGAACGATCAGCTCTACCGTTTCTTTCTTAATTTATTATTTTACTTATTTTTCTTTTATTATATTTTAAAAAAATCATCATGAATTGTATTTGATTAAAGTGATTCGTGCCATGTCGTGGCATCATATGTGTTGTGAAATAGCACTTCTCTTAAAATACAAAATAATTGTGATGAAAATTTTATTGAGATGATAAGGATAAAAATAAGAAAAATTTCAGTAAGGTACTCAAATAAAGTTATAAACTACTGAAATAAGTTTAATTACCAAATATTTTAAAATGATTTTTAAACTAGTTAAATAAGTTTTACACTATGTAAAGCATGCCTAGCCGATAAGTTAGTTGAAAGCTTATAAGCTAACTGAAACTTACAAGCTAGCTGAAAATTGAAAGCTGAAAAGTTATCTGATTGAAAAAAAAATGCTTGATAAAGTTAGCTGTTGAACAAACTAAAGTTATAAAATGACATACTTGTATAATTATTTTTGTATTTAACACTACATTATTTATACATCAATACTTATATGATTTTAATATTAAAATAATTACAACTTTAAATAATTTAATTCAGTTTAAATTATTTATCATCAGAGGAGACAAATAAGAAAATATTATAATCAGGGTTTACTGTTTTTATAAATATAAAAAGGGTAATGATGATTTTTTAATAAAATGATAAAGATAAAAATGAGAATAAATTCAATAAGTTTTAAGTCTTAAGCTATAAGCTACCTTAGATATCTTATTAAAAATACTTTTAACTACTGAAATAAACTTCTTTATCAAACATTTTTAAAGAGTTTTTAAGGTTGTTAAATAATTTTTAAACTACCTAAAATAAACTAAAAAAACCAGAATTTATACCTTTGAAAACAACTTCCCTTTTTTCCACGACTTTATTACAGTCAATTCTCTTTTAAAATTATGCTTTTTAATTTTTTACCCACCTAAAAAGTTATTTATAAAATAATTTTATATAAATAACTTTTGACCTATCTTTTGAATCTGACCAAATAAGTCCCACCACATTTAATTTAAAGATAAGAACTAATATATGACCCTTTTAAAAAATATTTAAATAATAACAACATTAAAATAAAGTCTTCCTTACTAATTAATATTTCCAATCTAATAAATATTTAAAATTAACAGTCATTACATATACATGCATATACATTACCATGCGAATTAAAAGTTTGAAACCTGCATAAACATTTACATTTCTGCATTTACTATTTTCTTTTGTAAAGCGCTATTCTATTAATTTCTGAATTAAATGAAAATAAATGTTTTTATAGCCTAACAAATATCCAATATTCCCTCTCTCCTATCTCAGTCCTGTATATACATGTTTTGAAGCCACCATCTCCATTGTCACAAACCATACCAGGAGAGTTTTGATATATTCGCACTCACTTTATCAATCTTAATTAGCGAGATTTTAAAAAAATGGCTGGAGAACATATACCAGAACACCTGGGTCTAGAAATTCTTGTGAGACTCCCTGCAAAGTCTGTGGTGCGATTCAGAAGCTTGAGCAAAGACTACAATGCTGTAACCAGAGAAACCAGTTTCATCTCTCAACATCTTTCTCGCTCCATTGTTAAGGCAAAAAACAAGCCCAACTTTCTGGTTTTTCATGAAATGAACAAGTTTTTGATTTCACTAGTCTCTGAAGATGAACAATCACAACCCCCAATTGATCTAAAGCCACCATTCATCTTCCTACATGCAAACAACATCATACCCCATGCTCATTGCAATGGAATCATCTACATTGAACTCTTTGGTGTTCCTCGTAGCCCCAATCCAATGATCCTCTGGAATCCAGCCACTAGAGAGGTAAAGTTTCTACCTTATCCTCCTCCAACATACCCCGGGTCCTTTACCTTATTCCATGGGGCGCAGGGATTCGGTGTTGATCCCAAAACAAATGACTACAAGGTCGTAAGTGTTGAAGTGGATTCAGAGCTTTTCTTGAGGAGAAGTCCAAATCTCATTTGTCAGGTATATAGCCTTCGTTCTGATTCATGGAAAGTGGTTAAGGGTGGTGGTGTTCGTGCTCTTTACATATATAAATCCATGTTTAATGCTTGTCTGAATGGAGCTTATCATTGGCTAGCCGCATGTTGTCTAGGTAATCATGTGGAATTTGTGCTTTGTTTTGACATGAGTGATGATGTGTTTTGGAAAATGAAACTGCCCCAAGTTCTGTCGACTCAGGAAGAGAACAACGGATCGTACTTATGGAATCACAATGTTGTTGTTTTGAATGGTCGTATTGGTTATGTTAGGGAGTATGTCACGATTAACGAAACTCAATTTAAGATTTGGGTGATGAATGAATATGGAGTGGAAGGGTCTTGGGTGAGAATGTTTACCATTGAGCGTGGAGCTGGTATAGGAAAGATTCTGGAGTTCTGGAAAGGTGATAATGATGATGATGATGATGGTGATGTTGTGCTGGGAGGGGAAGAGGACGATCCATTGGTTTTGTACAAGATTGGTGAAGAACAAGTGCTGAAAGAGTTTCCAGTTCTCTTAGGAGTTAATCATCATGCACTTAGATATGTGGAAAGTATTGTTCCTTTGTCTGGCTTGGTTGATGAGGAAGCTTGAAGTTCTGTTCGGATCAGCTCATGGTGACATTAATTCCATGATCTTTGCGATGATTTATCTTGTTACTGCCATCAAGATACATTACTAGTATGGTACTTTTTATCAAGTTTTATAGGATTTTATTTGTGAACATTTTAATTTATGTTGTTTGGATTCTGCTAGTAATAAGAAATGAAAGAGTTGAATGGATCCTCTTGAGTCTCCCTCCTTCAAAATTTTGGTCTTAGATTGTTTTATTAAATGGTTAATTACATAAATTAATGAAAAATTAAATTTATAAAAGCTGGTTTTTTTAGGCGCCACAACCCTTGGTACAAGAGAGAAACAAGTAAAGCAATTAAAAAAGATACAGTAAAGAAAGAGTTGAGGAATAAATATACCAAGCCCACCAAATACACAGTTGAAAAATCCAGCAGCACCAAAGGCCACAAAACATATGTAGCCAACTTGCCTATGTGCCCCAAAAAGAGATTCAATTAACTTTTGCAACCAAGGAGCTTATGTAGATCCCACCAACAAAATGCAAAATAGCAACTAGCTAACTCCAAATAATAATATAAACTACCACCAACGACACAAGCCATCAAATTGTAAGATTACAGATTGGTAGACATCTAAAGGGTGGGAAGAGATGAGAGATAAGTGATAAGTGTGACATATGATGTGATGTAATTAGAAGAAAGAGATAGAAAAAAAAAGGTGTCCAAACTATTTAGGTGTACACGAATCATTGTGTAAATTGTAATTCAATTTACACCAAAAAACGCGAGCTATGCATGCATAGGCACACTCAAGAGACAAACCACAGCAGTCTAGACCGAGGGGAAAGCATTACACGAGGCATACGCTATAAGGACTAAATGCATGAAACTGGATTTGTTGTCCATTCGAATAGAGAATAACATAACCCCTTTACCTTAGCCCTGTTCCATTGCCAAGATCTCCATTTAATAAGTTTCAACGCCTGCACCACATCAACCGTACCAACTCTAAATATAGCCTCATTTCTCATTAACCACAGGTCTAAATTGTAGCGAACCAGATTGAGATAGCTCATTTTCTCTGATTTTCGTTCCGCCCAAACCACATGAACTGTAATAGGTGATCATGCGGTACCACTCGCAAGGCAGTATGCGTTTCAAGCCATCTATAACAAGCTCGCCAGACATCCATCCAGCAAGGACAAAAGAACAACAAATGTGAGCTTGATTCTACTATCCTGAAAGAAAATGCAAAGAGAATCTGCGAGGGTTTGGATGATTCCCCTTTTTCTCAAATTCTCCCTACTCTACGATCCAACATAAACCTCCAACCAAAAGCTAAAACATTAGACGGCACCGGGCAGACCAAATTAGTTTGAAGATAGGATATAGGTTCTCCAACAACGATACCTGCAAAAAAAGATAAGACGAGTTAACTGTATAAACGCTTTCTGGATTGGGGAGCCATGTCCATTTGTCCCGAGTTCCTTTAGCAAGGTGGACGTTGCTGGGATCACTCATGAGAGATTGAAGCCAGTCGAGCTCTCTTCCCACAAGCTGTCTCCTCCACTCCAACTTCCAGTGCCACACATCTTAGACAAGTTATAAAGCTTGGGGTATTTATCCTCCAAACAGCCCCCTCCCACCCAGTCTTCCAACCAGAAATTTGTCGCATTGCCTTGACAAACTGTCTTTTTAATACCTGTCTCAAACCAGTCCAGGTTCTCATTTCGACAAATTGCCTTCAAATCCCTCCACCAAGGTGATTCCTGTACTTTGGAGCCGCCGAAATACTTTGCCTTTACAACCCGACACCATAAGCTGTCCAGCTCATTTAAATAACGTCATCTTTATTTACCAAGCAAGGCTTTGTTAAACACTAAGAGGTCTTTAATGCCCAGACCCCCTCTTCCTTTGTTCTGAATATCGACACCTATTTTACCCAAGCAATCTTCTATTCTCCTTCAAAGCCACCCCATAAAAAACTGCGCATAATACTGTTGCACACCTTCGCTATTGCAACAGGAACTTTAAAGAACGAGAGGAAAAATAGAGGAAGAGCCGACAGTACACTCTGAATAAGACAGGTTCAGCCTTCGAAAGAAATAGATTTTTGTCGCCAAGAAGAGAATTTACCTCTAATCTTCTTAATAACGGGGTCCTAGGTTTTCATACTGCTCACCTTCCCGCCCACAGGGATACCTAAGTAAACAAATGGAATCTAAATCACTTTACAATGAAGCAGTGACACAAATCTTTGAGTAGAACTCGCATCAGTTGAGATGGTGGACAACTTACTCTTATGGAAATTGAGTTTGAGTCCTAAGATTAATTCGAAGCAATGTAAAACACATTTAATCACCAGCATATTCTGCAGACTCGCCTCACCAAGGAAAACAGTATCATCAGCAAATTGGAGCATTGCCACTTCCAATAATTGATCAGACCTGATCTTATACCATTAAATTTTCCCGGCTGCACAACCTTCATGAATAACCCATTAAGGCCTTCAGCTACTATGAGGAACAAGAACGGTGCAAGGGGGTCGCTTTGCCTTAGCCCCTTCTTCATCTTAAACTCCCCACATGGGCTCCCGTTAACCAAAATAGATACAAATGCCGATTCAAGGCAACCCCTAATCCACATAATCCACTTCGAACAAAAACGCATTCGCTCCATCATATAGAATAGAAATTCTCACAAAACAGAATCATACGCCTTCTCGTAATCCACTTTAAAAATTACGATCGACTTCATTAGGGATCTTGCTTCATGGACAACTTTATAAAAGCTGGTATGTGGTTGATTATTTTGTTGCTGCTACACAGCACGAGGATCTGTGCATATGCCCATTATAGAATCATGTATCAGCTAGCAGGGTTTAGGGTGTTAGCTTGGCTAAACCATGTGCAACATTATTTCCTTTTTTACATATATGACCAAAACTGATCTCAATGAAATTAGATGATAAACTCAGACGGTCCTTTGTGTTATTCATATTGGAATGAAGGGCTTGTTGCCTTGTTCAACCTCAAGGGAGTCAGGTCCCTATTTCAAGGTTTGGCAAATGCCATTTCTGAAGCAAAAGAAATTCCTAGAAGTATCCTCATCGCTTCAGCAGTAGACGAGTCATTAGGATTAAGGACACGAAAAATTCCATGTTGCAGCAACCATCATGTTGCTTTCTTCATCGCCAAGTATAACTCACAGCCTTGGCTTCCTAATTTTCTCGAAAAAATTGGGACCGGGGGAAGTATTTCTTTTTAAACACTTGGCCATCAAAGAATTTGGTTGTGTAAGCAAATCACCGACCTTTTTTAGTTAGGAGGGCATCATTAAAAGATTTGAAGCTTTGGAACCCGGTCACAGTCACCCTTTGGATGTGAGTTGGAATATGAAAAAGATATCTTATAATGTCTTTATTATATTTTGATCTTATTTAGATTAATGTTTATATTAATTTTTTTTCTTATTTAATTAGGATTAGGAGTCTACTATTACTATAAATATGCGTAAGTGTTTTATCTTTTAATCAATCAATTACAATTGAAACCCTAGCACACTTCTGTTTCCTTTATCTTCTCTTTTCTTCTTCTCCCTCTTTTCTTTGTATTGCTTCTCTTAACATGGTATCAAGAGCATGTCTGATTCTTGGCACAGCTTTCGTAGATCTAACTCCGCGGTAGGTTGGAATGGTGGAACATATTTGTGCTTTCTCGGTAGACCCACTATTATCGGCGAAACTTTTTTTCAAAAACTGTGTCTCATTTTCAGTTTCCGACTTCTCCCTCTGTCGTGCATCTCCTTACGACAACACTTCTTCCTTTCCCAACCATCGTAGGCATTTTGCGACAGCCACCTCCTCTTTACCATCGCCCGTTGACTCCATCGCCACCAACCTAGTGGTCACCTTGCCCAAATCGGCCAAAACCCGGAGTCGGGTCACTAGAAATTGTTGCACGCTCCTCCATGCGCCATCAAACTCTATGTGAATCACACGCGTCATCGCCTTCTTTGCGCGTAACGGTGCGTCCGACCTCCACTCTGGTCGTCGCTTGGTCCATTGTTCTCACCCTCCTCTCGCTTTTCCAGATCCAGCCTCATATCATCTTATAATATCTTTATCATATCTTGAACTTATTTAGATTAATGCTTCGATTGATTTGTTTCCTTATTTAATTAGGATTAAGAATCCACACGATACTATAAATATGAGCAAGTATTTTTCTTTTAATCAATCCATTATTCACAATTTAAACTCTCGCGCACTTCCGTTTCCCTTCTCTTCTCTCTTTTCTTTGTTTTACTTCTCTTAACTGGGTGCATAGTGATGACCAATTAAGCAATGAATTTTCTTTTCACCTTGTGTGCTCCCCCACCAGAATTTGCAGATCATTTGTTCTATGTACTCACATGCATGAGCCTATAGGTTGAGAGAAAACTCTCATGACATAACATAAGTGTTAATAGCTTTGGGCCATAGATTGTATGAGAATTTCTCATCGGCATTGCAAGGGAATTTTTCCTTCCATCTGTTCGGGAAAGTTTGAATTAACGGAACATAATGAAATTAAATGAAATAGAATGTAATAGGATGGAACAAAATGAAATATATATTTCATTGAGTATTTAGATACTTTATGATAGAATTGAACAAATTTATCACTTCATTAAAAATGCTTTAGATTTGTGTAAGCACCGAGATTCCGAGAAGGCAAGAAGCTATGTGGAATTTCAATCATACTTCTAGAGTAAACAATTTCTATACCTTATATTGAATCAAACCTTAATTAGCTATTATTCATCTTTCAAATCAAATATAGTTTATTGGTGCTTTTTATTCTTCTTGAGAAATAACAAATGTTTTAGTAGGCCCATTGCATATAGGCGACAATTTGACGAAAATAACTAAATAAGTGCAGGGTAACATATCATAGAAAAATCACACAAAACATGAATTTAATGAATAATAAAATTAAAGACTGTGAGCCAACCACATGTAGAAGAGAGGCTCGCAAAGCATCAATTAATTAAAAGGTTCACAAATAACATCTTATTAAATTTGAGCAATGATTAGTGTACACCCAAATAGTACAGACACCTTCAGTTACCCCACATCATATATTTCTTTAGTAATCTACACCATTTGAATGTACACCCTATCTTTATTCATAAAAGTTGATGAAAGAAGTAACATGCTAATAATGTATCATCATGATACGCAACAACATAAATTAATCATCAGATTAATGTCATGATGAACTAATTCGAGCAGAACTTCAATCTTCCTCATGATCCAAACCAGGCAGGGGAACAATACTTTCCACATATCTAAAAGCATGATGCTCAATTCCTAAACGAAGAGGAAACTCTTTCACCACCTGATGTTCACCAATGCTGTACAAAACCAACGGTTGATACTCTTCCCCTCCCAGCACAAAAACATCATCATCACCTTTCCAGAACTCCAAAAGAATTTCAGGACAAGGTCCAGGCACAAGGTTAAACATTCTCACCCAAGACCCTTCCACGCCATATTCATTCATCATCCAAATCTCAAAACGAAATTCAGAATGCACGTACTCCCTAATGTAACCAACACAGTCATTCAAAACAACAATATTTGAATGCCTAATGTAAACTTCGTCGTTCGTCTGAGACATATCTTCAGGCAAGTTCATTTTCCAGAACACATCATCGGTCATGTCAAAACAGAGCACAAATTCAACATTACCAGACTCAGCTAACCAATGATAAGCTCCATTCAAATAAGTATCAAACATGGGTGTAGCTATGTATTTAGCAAGGACATTAACATTAACCACTTTCCATGAATCAGAATTAAGGCTATATACCTGACAAATGAGCTTTTCACTTTCCTCCCACTCCCAGAAAATCTCTGAACCAACTGCAATGTTGACGACCTTGTAGTCGTTTGCTTTGGGATCAAAACCAAACCCGTGCGCCACGTGGAAGAAGCCACATGGTGCGGGTTCCATTGGAGGAGGGTAAGGAAGAAACTTTACCTCTCTAGTGGCTGGATTCCATAGAAACTTTGGATTAAGGTTGCGAGGAATGCCACCTAACAGTTCAACGTAGATGATACCGTTGGAATGAGCACGGGCTATGGTGTCCTTTAAACTGTCTTCGAAGACGAATGGTGGGTTCAGATCAATGGAGGGTTGTGAATTTTCGTCCTCAGAGACCAGTGAAATGAAATAGTTGTTGTCCATTTGGTGAATGACCAAAAAGTTGGGTTTGGTTTTTGCCTTAGCAATTGAGCGAGAAAGATGTTCAGTGATGAAACTGGTATCTGTGGTGAGAGCATTGTAGTCTTTGCTTAAGCTTCTGAATCGCACCACAGATTTTACAGGGAGTCTCTCAAGGATTTTCAGACCCAGGTGTTCTGGTATCTCTTCTCCAGCCATTTTTTCAATCTCTAGAATCTCAATGGTAAATAAACTTAAATTTC
Organism: Acmispon strigosus; assembly: GCA_030819835.1. Lineage (NCBI taxonomy): Eukaryota > Viridiplantae > Streptophyta > Magnoliopsida > Fabales > Fabaceae > Acmispon > Acmispon strigosus. The sequence goes on from JAUAMA010000001.1 coordinate 90,239,352, forward strand.
AATCGAACGTGTCTTTCAAAAATATAGATGTGGCCCTTTATATAAATAACTTTTAATTTTATTTAACTTTTAATAGTAGGATTTTCCCCAAAAAGATACAAATTTAAATTATTCTCATTGACTTTGAATTTTCAAAACATGGTAGTATTTAATATGTTAAAATAGTAGGATATTTCCAAGTCAAATACAAATTTAAATTATTCGCATTGACTTTGAATTGTTGAAACACTTTAGTACTTAATAGGTTATAATAGTAGGATCTTTCCAAACAAGATAAAAAATTAAATCATTCGCATTGATTATAAGAGCAGTATAGGATAAAGAATTGGATAAATACAGGATATGATAAAAGTAGGATATACTCTTACCCTATCCTGCGTTTGAGGTGGACAGAATATTGATACAATATGATACAAACAATGAAAAATTTAACAAATTTTCCTTGAAAACAAAATACATAATATTTTTTAAAATTTAATTTTCTAAATAGGTTTTTTTAAAAAGTGATTATTCTATTAAATTTAATTTTTCGAAGGGAGTCTATTTTAATTAAAATTATTATATACGTAATTAATGGGTTTTAACTTAGTAGGGGTAAGTGATTAATGATAAAAATTAATTAATTTTTTAAAAAATTGTTAATTATAATTATATAAGTAGATAAATAATTTTAAATAATATCATATGATAATATAAAATTATTCTATAATTACTATTAAAAAAATTAATATTCATATATATAGTAGCCTATTTTATTGTTAGTGAAGAATTATTTTGTGTATTTTTATTATAATATAAATAACAAAAAATAATGTTAACTAAGTAGTAGTAAGTGATAATGAAAATTTTATTATTTTATATGAGTAAATCCAATATTTTCACCATTTATAACTAAGTTTATTTTTTAATTAAATATATTTGTAACTATATAATATAACTTAACAATAACAGATAAGTAATAAAATTAATATTTTATTAAAATCAAATATTTATATTTATTAATTAATATTATTATAAATTATATAAAATATAAATGTTGAAATTAATTTTGGGTCATGGTCATAACAGACAAAAAAACGGATATCTTATTCTGTTATGATAATTTCTATCCTAACTCCCCTCAGATAACTTTTACACATGATAGATAAGATAGGATAAGAGACATGATAGTGTTATCCTATCCTGCTGACGCAACAAACAACAGATAACAACAGGATAACTCCCCTCAGGATAACTTTTACACATGACATGATGGATAAGATAGGATAAGGGACATGATAGTGTTATCCTATCATACTGACGCAACAAACAACAAATAACAACGAGATATGATTACTATCCTATTTTGTCTCTGTTTATCTGTCCACCAACGGACCCTAAATTGTTCAAACGCAGTAAATTTAATATGTTACAATAGTAGGATTTTTCCAAATAAGACACAAATTTAAATTATTCGCATTGACTATATTTTTTTTTTAACAAGAGGAACACAAAATAGGTAGTATTTAATATGTTATAATAGGAGGATTTTTCCAAATAAGATACAAATTTAAATTGTTTGAATTTTTTTAAAAAAATTATAGGAATTATCATCAAATTGGTACATGTGTTTGAGTCACCGTTTGAATATCCAAAATTTAATAATTTATAGGAACTACAACTATTCTTTTTATAATAAGTATTGATATCTTTCCTTTACAATTAAATTTTATTATATGTTTATAAATATAAATATAAATATGCCAAACATTTTAATTACTGTTAGGCTAAGTGCATGGTAATATATAAATCCCCTTAATTCTTTTACATGGTAAAGAAAATTTCTAAAATAGACTAATGAGGTATGGTTATTGTTTACTATATAAAGCTTATTATTATTATTATTATTATTATTATTATTATTATTATTATTATTATTATTATGTTAACTATATATTTATTATTCTCCAATATAATACTTTCTTAATACATTAACAAAAGTCAACAATTTAATTTGTCATTATATCTTGTTAATTTTATATATTAACATATTAAGAAAGATATAAATAACAAATAATTGTTTTTTAATGGAATAATATAAAATATTAGTAATTTTCAATATCCAAAATTTAATAATTTATTAAATTATTAAATTCTGGATATTGAAAATTACTAACATAAAAATTAAATAATTTATAGGAAATAGAAAAGCCAATAATTCTATACCATTATTTTTAATAATTATCACTATTCTTTTCATAATAAGTATTGATAGATACTTTCATATACCAATTTCATGTACTTTTAAAATTAAGTGGTTGTTTGAACCCCTAGATCGAGTATTTGAACTTTATGAGCCGTATTATTCGGAGACCTTTAACATTCACCACACCCGGATCGGCATTATGAATGCAATTTAATACGCACAAAAAATACTATGAAAATTTTATTTTGTTATATGTTCATAAATATAAATATACAAAAACTTTTTTAATTACAATCAACAAACACCTATTTCCAAGTTTTTTTACACTAAATTGTCACTGTTCATACTACAAAATCAAGCGCCGAAGGACCTGTTGTCGTTTTACTGTTCATGTTTCCATTTTCTGATTGTAAACGTTATCTAACCAACGTGGATGCAGCATTTTCCAAACATACATGTTATTTACGAATTTTAACATGAACCCCCCAAAAATACATTTTTTTTAAAAAAAATCTTTATTAATTCATATAAAAATCTTTCAAAAAAGTTCATTCCAACTCTACAAAGCTCTTCAAGAATAACATTCTCAATTTCATTTTTTAAAAATTTCAACATTTTCATATTCATTTCCAGTTTTCAGCTCATAAATGCATTCAAAATTTATTAACTTCTCATATCATACTAACTTCTTGAAGAATAATAGTTTTCCAGAATCCTTGTGCGTCAACCCATCAATAAAATAAGATATATATAGTTTTCCAGTTTTGATTCTTGGTTGGCTCGTTTTTTCGGGCTTGGCTAAGCGGTGATATAGCCAAGCCCAAAAAATTAGCATAGATATATATATAAATGAGTTGAAAATAAAATCTCTACTATTTATTTTATTCAATTTGTGTTGTCAAGTTTTGGCTAAAAATAAAGATCTTGATAAAGAAAAAAAAAACGACGGACGAGAAGGGTACGTGGTGGCTCAGTGTGTCTACCAGTTTCAAGTGAGGCTATTCGGAGATCCAGGGCGAGCCCCGATTCCATATATACAGTTAAGCAAGCCCTGCTGCCAGCTTCCACCCAAACGACAAAAAACGTGAGCGCCTGGCGTGAAAGGTTGCTTTGCTTTACTAAAAAAAATGATAAATGTAAGGCGCTTTCTTCATTCATGGTTCGATATTTTGGTGTCCTAGGCAATTCGAACCGTATACCTTCTCGGTAAAACAGATCAAACTTATTATTATCAAAATGATTTGAATTGTTTTTAAGACCCAACATGCATGTTTTTTGCATTGGGCTTTTTCATTATCCGATAGAAATATCAGTTAGTCTATCATCCTTTTTCTTTTCTTGACAGAAAGAATAAGAAAAAGAGTTTTATTCAAAATTCATTCATGCAAAATACTACACAACAAGGAGTGATCACTGATAATACTTCATTTGTTTCCTACCTCTTATATTCTGCAGCAGATCATTCAGAATTAATGACTCTGCAGTTGTTTCGAATCTCTCCCTCAGAACCAGTTAGTGGGCTTATATTCCCCATCTTGACCATGGCATAGGCAAATTCCATAAGAAAAAACCTTTCATTTTCGCTATAAAATTGGACCAAAGGTTTAGTGGTTGCAGCGGCATCCTCATTCGAAAACAGAATCTGGTCAGAGCCAAGGAGACCCTTTCCACTGAGCAAGTTCTTGAAGTAGTGGTTATCAAATTGATCCACTGAGCCCTGGTCTAGCACACTAGTTATGTTCCCATCTCCATTTTCTGGGCACAGGGTTTGCAATTCAGTAAGCGTGTCAGTTTCTATAGTATCATCTGCTGCTCCTGTTTCTGAGAAGTTGAACAATCTTTTGCTAAAAGAAGCACACCTTGCTCGTCCAATAGTATGGGAACCTGAACAAAATATATAAATATATAGATAGATGTTAGTAATATGTTCAATTTATGAGGAGAAGAGGTAATAGGTGACATTAGTCCTTGTACTTTCTGTTATTTTCACTGTGCATGTTGAAAATATTTCTAGGGTTGATTATGAAGGCCAAATCATTTCTAGGAGTAAGTTTTTGTGAGTAGCGTCTCGTGTCATGAATGAAAAGATAAGTTAATCCAAACATGTTAATACATATTTGGTTTTACCTGATAAAGTAACAACGTCTTTGAGATCGAGGCCAACGTTATTAAACTTGGAAATGATAGTATCTAATGTGTCAGATGGAGCAGGAATAGAAGAATTTGCTAGTGTCCCGTTTGAGACTAATCCATCTCTTCGCCCTTGCTGAACAAACCAAAAAGGACCACCACTCTGCAAAACGTAATGGTATACTATAAAGTAAACACAACACAAACTGTATCTATTTTTTCAAAATCAATTCTACAATTAAAAACTAGTTAGAGAAGTTTCTCGTCAGAATTCTTTCCGACTAAAATGTAGAAGAATTTCTAAACATGTATCTAACTTTTCTTTTTCTTTGTGTGTTAACTATATTAAATCATTGAACATACGAGGTGAACAGAATCTCTGGCAGCTATGGCTAATATATCAGCACAGGACACAACTCCACTACATGCACTCTCCACTGAACTTTTGATTGTATCTATAACTTCAAATCCTCTTGCAGAATTCAAGTTAGGAGCAGCAAATTTCTCACTATCTTCATCGCCATCCAGCAGAATTGAACCATCACAACCCTGCAGATAGCAAAATATATTGGATAAAGTAAAAAAAAATGTTATCAACCTCTAGTACTTCAATTACTTGGTATATTATATCTATTTAAATATTTTCTCGCAGAGTAGCTAAGTCTCAAACATTTCAATTTTAGTTCAGTGCAATTTTTCTACTATGAAGTGTTTGAAAGTTGAATGGAATTTTAAACTTTAACTTACGTTTACAAAGCAATCATGGAAGTGAAGCCGAAGCAAAGAAGCACCCATCCGCATCTCATTTTTCAAAGCGTTTTGGACCTCTCTTCTCACTATTCCAAAAAGATCAGGGCATGTTTTCCCATAAAAATATGGGGTCAATTGAGACCTTACAGCCACACTCAAAATGAAGAAACTCATAAACCAAAAATATGCATTAGAACTGCATGATCTATTCATTATCATTTTGCTGTTATCAACTTGCTATGCATGTGGCAAATAGACCTAACTATGGCTTTATTTATAGCCAAGAAATGAGTCATGTAGCAACTCTTTTTTTGTCGATTAGGATCCAACATAATATTCTGTTTGGTGCTGGCGGCAGCAATGTTCTTGTATTCAACTTAAGATTTTATTGCTACAAGATTAGATGCTTTAACATATGCATTTCAAAGTGGTTTCAGTGTCACCTTACTAATTAAATTCCGAGAAATGTAAACCTCCTATTCAAGTTTATGAATGAGGACATTAAAAAATTATAGATAACAAGTCAAACACGGTCGATTTGGATTACAACCATGGAGCACTGTGAAGTTGAGCAAGCATTAACAATTTAAAATTGCTATTTATAGCCATATGCTTTCTAAGGGCCAAAACAAAATGGTGTTATAACTATAATGATCCGCGTCTTTTTTATCCAACAATTTAAGCTTTTGACGTAATTGGTTCATGACATATTATCATAACCTTTAGGACCAAGTGATATATCATTCATTCATTCGTTACGGCCCATAGTAATTCTAATAAAAAAAAGAATTTTAGCATAAAGTAGGTCATTTGTGCATTATCCATGTTTCAAACTCAATTAACTTTTGTGTGATGGATATTTTAGAAGTATAATATAAAACTATTTATGTGTCTTTTACTCGATAGTTTAAACTTTTGGAGTAATTTGTTCATCAGAAAATGTATATACATCCACCTCCTTGTGGACTGGTGGTGTGTGATAAATGTCAAAGGTATAAGTTACCGCTTGTCCTGGCATGAGCTTTTTCCATTGGTAAGCGATATAGGAAAATCGGAGAATGATGTATCCATTAAATCATTTATTAGGAATTAGAATAAATGCATGTTTAGATATGCGGTGAAAACCCACTACTAAGCCAAAATCATGACGGTAATCATTTCTTAGGAATTAGAATAAATGCATGTTTGGATATGGGGTGAAAACCCATGACGAAGCCAAAATCATGACGGTGGCAACAGAAGTCAATGAAAGTTATTTCTATCCACCGTGATTTTAGATTATCGTAGTTTTTTATCGTGTATCCAAACATGCAGTAACAAGAAGAAAATTGATTTTTTTTAGATGTATGTTAGGAAACAACCCTTGTGATACCCTTATGATCCAAATGATAAGCTCACTAAAGATGATGGAAAATTACAATCAGATAGATCTGAAGAAATATAGAAAGTTGGTTGACAAACTGAACTATGTTACTGTACACCTCTAAATATCCCTTTCCTACGTAGTTAATCACTTTATGTCATCCCCTCCAAATTCTCATTTGGATATAGTGCTGCATATCTTGATGTGGTATGGAATTCTTTATAAAAACCCTGGTCATTTAAGAGTAAAAGTTTATTTTGATACAGATTAGGCTGAGTGTCTTGCAGGTTAAAAATCAACTTCTAATTATGGTGTCTTGCTCAAAGAAACTATTATCTCTTGGAAGATTAAGGCACAAAACGTAGTAGTAAGGTAAGTGCAGAATATGAATATCAAGCAATGACCTAATCTTCCTGTGAATTATGTGTGTATCATTTACTTGATGAAATCAAACTCAAGGCTTCTTCATTTAACTATGGTATGACAACCAAGCTTCTCTATTCACACTGCCGGAAGCCCTCGAGTTATAATTTTGTTAAATCCAAATAGGGAATGACCAAGAAGAAAATCTAAATAGGAACCAGCTCATGTGGTAGAGATATGGGAGATCAGGATTCAATGCTGCAATCTGAAAAAAAATATACCACCGGTATCCCTCCCCCAATCCCAACCCATGAACACAGAAAAGGGACCAGTGTTTTTTTGCAAGATGTTTTGGAAGATGCATATGTTACTCCTCAAGAGTTACTTCTAAGTGCATCATGTAGAAGAGAGCAAATAAGACTCTTTAGTCATGTTAATGAATATCAAGATATAGCCTATCCGCGGCCGATAAGCAAAAACAGAATTAAGTTTTTAAGAATTGTGAACAAGTTCTTACAATTTAAATAGTAGCATGCAATTATGCATACAGAAACTCAGGAAGAAAATTAAGCAAACAGAAAACCGAAGCCAGATACCAGAAAGTCTCCCCAAAAAGGGGCTCTGAGATACCCTGTAAACCCAACAATGTTAATTGCCAATATTCAAAGGAACAATAAATGATGTTGAAGCAATAAGCTAGCAAAACAAAACTTATGAATGGTTCAGCCAATCACATAGCAAAACCAAAACTGTGAAAATACCAACACTACAAGAGCACAAGCCCAAGTTCAGATGGTTTCAAGGCACTCCGAATCCGATAATTGTACAAGTAGTAGTGCAGCTGTCCATCTCCAGGTCCAAACTTGAGGTCTTTGAGGAAACTTTCATTATGCATAACATCCAAGGCATTGAAAACATCAAAATCCTTCTGCTTCGCCACAACCAGCGCATCATTCATCAACTGAGGCAGTGGAGTCTTGGTAGACACGTTGTAATAAGAGTAAGCAGCTTTCAAGGTGGAGTAACTCTGGTTCCCAAGGATCGAAGAAGGAAGGGTGTAGAAGCTGCAGAAATCCGTAATCTCATGGCTGTCAGGACTCTCAACCAAGTAACTATCCACCACATTCTCATTGGGAAGAAGCCAGTGCTCAACATCACTCTGATCAAACTCAGGAGCAACCACAAACTGGCTCAAGTAGTTCCTCAGCAGCCGCGTAACGGCGGGGACATCCCTCGTCTCCATTTTCCTGAATCCAGGAGTGACAGTTGAATCAGGCAGCTTGTAAAGCTTGATGGTTCGGCTCATCGTCATCCTCGCACCGAGCCTCGAAAAACCAACATCAATGAGCTTCTTCGGGTTCAAAGACCTGTGCCAATACTGACAAGTTGTGATCGGAGTCGGAAGAACAACCCCAGCTGTGTAAGAAGCTTGCCAGATATTCTCCAAATGAACCCTCCTAGTAACTTCCTTGATCATAACAGGGGCGAGCCTCTTCGACCTAAGCTTCTTGTGCACGCACAGGAAATTGATCTCCGCCATCTTCACAACGGTATCCCTCACCCTGATCCTCGCAGGGACGCCGCTGATGAAAGCGACCAATTTCTTCGATGCTTTTGCACGAACACCAATGTGCCAAGATTTGTAATAATCAGGAGTGCACAAGGCCCATCTCAGAAACTCCTTGGAGTAGTTGAACCTGAACATGTTCTCATCATCCTCGACATAGTTGTTCTTCAGCAGCAGATAAACCTCATCGCAGGTTTCCTCAGATTCCATGTCACATGTGGTCCACTCATACGCGCTGGGAAGGTTGTAAGGTTCTTGCTTCACCTCCGATAACGGTGTCGGCGGCTCAATTGGGCCTTCCGGTAGCGTGGTGTCGCCGAGATCCTTGTATTGCCCTACCGGCTGAGTTTCCCAGAACTTGTGCGTCTTCCCTACAGACATGGAGTCTTGGAAACTCCGAACCATGGTTTCCAGCGAGGTGTTATTATCATCACCTTTGGGAATTCCAGAGTGACCATCAACAAGATCTGGTTTCGGAGACCCAGATGGAGAATTGGTATCACCCATATCAATGATCACAGAAATCCCAACTCTGCAGTGGAAAAAATTACTTTTTTTTCAAAATGAACATGAACATACAATTCGAATTGAATTGAAAACAGAGAAACAAGAGAGCATTGATCGGGTTGATGATGAAGATGAAACAATGTGGGCGGTGCGGAATTAATGAACAAAGTTACAAAGTTGCGACGATGATTGATGAATGAATTATTGTTATACACGAAAAGAGAAACATTGAGAATTGAGATTACGAGTAACTTACAGTTTGGGGGAAGAATTGAAATTGGAATTGGAATTGGAATTGGAATCTGGGGTTACTTCACTTGGCGATAGTATGTAACTGACAGGGGTTTGTGGGGAAAGCCCAAAGCGGCTTAGCGTGAATGGGGAAGGGATGAGATCACCAAAGACTGTGCTTTACTTTATGTACTTTCTCCCTCGAGACGGATCTTTTATTCTTTATTAATTTATAAACATTTTAAAAATAATTTCTAAAACCTACTTTTTTTAGAAAATCGTTAAACGAATTAATTTATAATATTATATATATATATATATATTGAAACTGAAGCATATTAATCAAAGAGAAGAATCACGAGAGATAATACATTATGACTTAAAAAATACAAATACTTTTATTATTTTTATTTTTAAATTACACTGCTTTTATGATCATATTTTTTTCTCATTTTCTATTTTTAAGAGCCCTTTTTATCTCTTCTTCTTTCATTTTTTACTCTTATTTCTCTAGTTATTTATTCATAATGTCGAATTTATTTATTTTAAGAAACTTTGTAGTTATTCACTATGCAGTAGTCTTAAAATTTGTGGCGGATATTACGAAGTCGCAATATAAAGCAGTTATGTATTCACTTATTAATTTATTATTATAAGTCTAGTGCTTTTTTCATTTATTGTGGTGTTTATGATACAATCTATATCTATATTATTATTATTATTATAAATTTTGAATTTAAAAAACGGTTGAAAATATTGACTAAATTTTAGTAACAAATTTTATCTAAACAAATTTATATTGATTATAAATCTACAAATACCAATTAGGCTTCGTTTGGCCCACCTTTTTTCTGACTTAAAAGCCACTTTTAAGTAAAAGTTAAAAATAAGAGCTTTTAAAAAGAAGAAGAAGCCGTTTGTCAGTTTTCAGTTTTTTATAACTTAAAAAGCTACTTTTAAGTTAAAAGTTGTTTGGTAAAACTGTTTTAAAAAAGTTTCATATATGGCGGCGGGGGGCGGTGGCGGCGTGGTGGCGGTGGGGCGGTGGCGTAAGGGGGAGGCGGCGGTGCGGTGGCGGTGGTGGTGGTGGCGGTGCGATGGCGTGGTGGTGGTGGTGGTGCGGTGGCGGCGGTGCGGTGGCGACGATGGCGTGGTGGCGTAAGGGGGAGGCGGCAGTGCGGTGGTGGCGGTGGCGGTGGCGGTGGTGTGGTGGCGGCGATGCGGTGGCGTGAGGGGGCGACGACGGCGGCGGTTCGGTGGCGGCGGCAGCGGTGGCGTGAGGGGGCGGCGGCGGTTCAGTGGCGGCGGTGGCAATGGTGTGGTGGCGGCGGTGGCGTGAGGGGGCAACGGCAACGGCGGTTCGGTGGTGGCGGTGGCAGTGGTGTGGCGGCGGTGGTGGCGGTGGCGTGGTGGTGGTGGTGCGTTGGCGGCGGTGGCAATGGTGTGGTGGCGGCGGTGGCAGTGGTGTGGTGGCGGCGGTGCGGTGGCGGCGGTGGCGATGGTGGTGGCGGCGGCGGCGGCGGTGGCGGTGGCGGCGGCGGCGGTGGCGGTGGTGGCGGTGGCGTGGGGGGGCTGTGGTGGTGGCGGCAGCGGGGGCAGCGGCGGTGGGGTGGTGGTCATAATAATAATAAGTAACCTTTAAGTAAAAAACTCCTATTTCTAGCTTTTTCTAAAAAGTTACTTATTTCTATTTTATGTTATAAAAATAAGTTACTTAAAAGCTACTGAACTTTTTCAACAAATGTGTTTGGCCCTGCTTTAACTTAAAAGTAACTTAAAAGTCATAAAAAAGCCGGGCCAAACACTACCTTACTATAATTAATGTTAAATAAGAAACGAATTTTGAAGGTAAAGAGGTTGAGAGAAATATGAAGGAATGAATGAGTAATGGAAGTGAAGAAATATCAACCTCAAATTTAAATCTTTTTTTTATCTTTTTTAATTGCAAAATTTTATAATTACTTTTTAATTACAAATTATTAAAATCTGAAATATTAAATTAAAAAAAAATGTCAACATAAAAAATAATTAGTTAAGACTTTGTTGATTATCATCGGAATATTCCCATAATAATCAATAAAAGCTGAATTTATTATTTGGAATATATAATTGAGTATATTATTATTATTATCATAAATTTTGAATTTAAAAAACTGTTGAAAATATTAACGAAATTTTAGTAACAAATTTTATCTAAATAAACTGATATTGATTACAAACAATACCACCATGTGCTCACGACTAAACCCACAATTTTTGTAACCGAATGTTCCTCCAAAACTATACTTAGTAATTATTTTCACCGTGTAGCTAACATAGTGGCCACGGAAAAGTGAACCAAACCCAAATTAGTGAAATTAGTGAAGTATATTATTGGTAACCAATTCCACCAAAAGCAAGAACTACCACTAAAATAATGTAAAATAGGGAAAATTAGATCCACGTTTAATAATTTTAGTTGAACAAATACTAAATTACTATAATTAATGTTAAATAAGGAACAAATTTTGATGTTAAACAATTTAAAATTAATAAAATTGTATGCTATAAGTAATCATTTATAAAAAACATATAATAAAATATTTCTCTATTAATATATATATATATATACATATCTAATATATATTTCCCAAACAGGTTAACCCAAAATAGATATATTTTCTACCAGTTTAAAAAAAAGATATATATATATATATATATATATATATATATATATATATAATGTATCATATGAGAAAAATGTTTTCATATGAGTAAGTAAGAATAAATTATGATCGTTCGATCTAATCATGAATGGTCAAGATTAAAACATGAAGTCATGTGACTTTTTAAAAAGCCACATGACATTTTTAAGTAGTCATGTGACTACTAAGTTATTTTAATCTTAATCATTCATGATTAGATCTAACGATCGTGATTTATTCTCATTTTCTTATATAAAAACATCTTTCTCATATGATACATCCCCTATATATGTATATATTCTTCCAAAATCTTGGTGATAAATACAAAACAATATCAACTCATAATAATAAAGTAAATCAAAAAGTCAACAAGGACCAAATCATATTATTATATCATTCAGGAACCTAAAAATAAAATTTAAAAGATTGAGGCCCTTCCAAAGAACCTCTCATTGATGTTGGCTAGGTTTTAATAAAGACAAAAATATAAACTAGAAGAAATTTTGAAAAACATAAAAATCAAGAGCACGAGACATTAAATTCATTAGATAAGATTAAAAGCTTTTTAGTAATAGGTATTTATTTACTATTTAACTTCAAATGAATAGTTATGGCATTATCTTTAACTTCAAATCAAATTTTATCTGTTTAAATTTTAAAAATGTTATTATCTTCATGTTTTGGTAACTGAAATTAAAATATAAGTGCTATAATTATATTATTACTTCCCTCAAATTACAAATCATATTTTATTTTAAAATAAAATAGAAGTTTTTTAATTCTAACTTGTATCAGATCAAATCCTATTCTTGTTTATGTAACCAAAAAAAAGATCAAATCCTATTCTCGTTTTTACTCACACTTATGAACTGGACCTTTTACGGTGTTTGCGCTTTTGGGCTGGAGCCCAACTATGCATGCTCAAATAAAATCTCATGGCGGTTTGACCAGTGCTCGTTGACTGGGTGCAAACTAAAGGGGCAAATTGGTAAAACCCGCACATTCCCCCAAAACGAATAGGGTAGTATCGATAATATAATCGTCACTGCCCTCACTCGCCCCACTCACTTTCGCCAAAACAAAACGCTCTTCGCTATCTCTCTCTCTTTCCTCGACTCCGCGGCTTAGATCTGAGGAGTTTGGGAAACCCTAACCGCCTCTCAACGACAACACTCTTCGCCTTCGCTTTTTCTCCGATCAACGACCTTCTCCATCACCGTAAGGTTGTTCCTTCTTCTTCCCTCTTTTTCGACTCGATGCTATCTCGCTGAAACTTGTCTCCTTCGGTTTCGGAGTTTTGTTATGGAGCTTTTTTTGATTGGATCTGTTCATGCTGCTCTTGTTGTTTGATTTCCCGTGCTTTTGTTTGCTTTTGAACTCCTTTTTTTTTGTCAACTTTTTCGATTTTCTCTTGATATATGTTTAGCTTCTTTGGTTGTTTGTGTTTTTTTACGTGTTGTTTCCTTTGGTTGTATGATGGTACCATACGTTGGTTTTGATTACGTTCCCGCGTGTAGTTGTAGATGCTAAATATTCTCTTTTTTCTAAGCCTGAAATCAATTTTATTCTGTTGAAAGATTGTTAATTTATTTTGCTCGTTTTGTTTTTGTTCCCATCGTGTTCTCGTGCGGTAACGTTTTTTATCCTATAGTTCTGCTTGTGTTATTTCGGTTAGTGTATGCTCCGTCTCTGATTAGATTTTGTAAACTTGGTTTTGCAAGTGAGATTGATTGAAGCTGAATGTTTGAAAACTTTTATTTGAACGTGGTTCTTTATCTTAATGACTGTTTGAATATCGTTGATTTAAATTACTTTCGGATGTTTAATTAACTTAAGTGTATGATACCGTGTTATCTCACGAGTCATTGAAAGTAAATAGATAGTTGTAGTTACTTAATAATCCTTTTTTGTGGCGTTATATTGTAGAATCACTCATGGAGTATTATTACGACCTGCCTTGTATTGCCTCATGGTTAAAGCAACAAAGTGTTGCTTGTATTGCTACTGTTAGATAATGATGTTTGAGTGCATGTCAGCTGAACTCCAATTCCAGCATGCTTTTAGTTAATGAGTGTTAATACTATTTCTCTTAATCTTGCAGCATGGCGGGACTTGCACCAGAGGGTTCACAGTTTGATGCTCGTCATTATGACACCAAGATGACTGAGTTGTAAGTGCTTTTGTTTATCTTTTTTCTTTATTGTTCATCTAAATAAAGTATGCAATATTTTAATTGGCATTCAGTTACTGTGGTTTTATGCATATTTTTGTCTAGTTATAGATATATGCTTGCAATAGGATTCTGATGTCATTTGTTTGATTTTAATAACTCATGAACATGATTTCAGGCTCAATACTGAAGGGCAGGACTTTTTCACCCCTTATGAAGAGGTTTTTGAGACTTTTGATGTTATGGGCCTTCAAGAGAATCTGTTGAGAGGCATTTACGCATATGGTAGGTGTAACTTTATTTGTGGCCTTCTCTAATTTCTTCTTCCAATCGTTAATTTTTATACCAAACAAGTTTTTATTTTTCATACTTTCATGTGATGACAATTGAAATTTTATGTTCTGATTATTTGGGACTGTGGAATTCTTCCTTGTTTTACATCTTTCAGATGTATGGTGGCAGCATAACACTTTGATCATGGTGTCTGCCTTTAATCTGCTGTATTTTTTGTGCAAACTATTGTGTTTATTCTCCTTCTGCTGTTATTGATATATAACCTGACGGTCAAATCTTTAAAGTAGTTTCATATGTGTTTTAGGTTTTGAGAAGCCCTCAGCGATTCAGCAAAGGGGAATAGTTCCATTCTGCAAGGGACTTGATGTTATACAACAGGCTCAGTCTGGAACTGGGAAGACAGCAACTTTCTGCTCTGGGATTTTGCAGCAACTGGACTACAGTTTGACTGAATGCCAAGCCTTGGTTCTAGCACCAACTCGTGAGCTTGCTCAGCAGATTGAGAAGGTTATGCGGGCACTAGGAGACTATTTAGGTGTGAAGGTGCATGCTTGTGTTGGAGGTACCAGTGTCCGTGAAGACCAACGTATTCTATCAAGCGGTGTTCATGTTGTTGTTGGTACTCCTGGCCGTGTATTTGATATGCTCCGCCGGCAGTCACTTCGACCAGATCACATCAAGATGTTTGTACTGGATGAGGCCGATGAAATGCTTTCACGTGGTTTTAAAGATCAGGTGCTTACTGATTCCACTTCATTAATTCCTGGGATTATTTCATGTGGCTGATAATCCCCACCTATGGTTACTGTTTATTTTACATTCACTAGTTTCAAGTCATTTTTTACTTTCTAAAATGATCCCTTCAGATTAGTAAAATCCTAATTTTTACTATGTTAGTGTGTTGAACTCTTATCCACAGCAAATTTCTACCTTACAGAACTATTTTATTTCCGTATTTATTGTTCTGAGTCTTCTTGTTTAAATTTTTAAAGTATTCTAGTTATCTATCACTACTAAAGCTATTAAGTCTCTTTTGATTATCTAGCAGAGTTAACTTTTCTTGGCCTATTGATTTAATTTCCTAAAAGAATTTATCTATAAGTGCTTTAACCTTGATTTGTTATCAGATTTATGATATATTCCAACTGCTGCCATCCAAGATTCAAGTTGGAGTTTTCTCTGCTACCATGCCTCCTGAGGCACTTGAAATCACAAGGAAGTTTATGAACAAACCTGTAAGGATCCTTGTGAAGCGTGATGAGCTCACCTTGGAGGGTATTAAGCAGTTTTACGTCAATGTTGAAAGAGAGGAATGGAAGCTCGACACACTCTGTGATCTTTATGAGACATTGGCAATCACTCAGAGTGTCATTTTTGTGAACACCAGAAGGAAGGTTGATTGGCTGACTGACAAGATGCGAAGCAGAGACCACACAGTCTCAGCAACCCATGGAGACATGGACCAGAATACCAGGGATATTATCATGCGTGAATTCCGTTCTGGGTCATCCCGTGTTTTAATAACTACTGATCTTTTGGCTCGTGGTATTGATGTGCAGCAAGTATCTTTGGTTATTAACTATGATCTCCCAACACAGCCTGAGAACTATCTCCATCGTATTGGTCGTAGTGGGAGGTTTGGGAGGAAAGGTGTTGCCATCAACTTTGTGACAAAGGATGATGAAAGAATGCTGTTTGACATCCAGAAGTTCTACAATGTGGTAGTCGAGGAGCTGCCTTCAAATGTTGCTGAACTTCTTTGAGGTTTTTATCTTACATCATTAATTAGAGGAAAGTTGGTTTATGAGGTAAGTGTTATGTAATGTTTCTCTTTTTTTGGGGCCTTTTTTGTTGTATTTCTGCTTTTAAACTTTATTTAACCTTTTTGGTAGGTGCAGTAATTTACTTTACATTGTCAATTGTCTGAAGTGATAAGTACTTGCGATGTGGAATCCATTATTATCCGAATCACTGTATTGGTTGTTGCTCCTTTTCTAACAAGCTAGGTTCTTTATAAGTACGTTTTAGTTGTATACCATGTGTCAGATAGTTGATTTTGTTCAATGTACTAAGAAATCATGCAATTAGAGCTTGGTTTGTAATGGATCATTGCGCTTAAACACGACAATATTGGTAGCACGTTAAACAAGATAATATAGGTTTTTTTACCTATTTTTATATTGGACTTTATATACAGGAATGGAATGCAATTTGATGGCACCCTATATTATAAACGTTAAAATGACGGATTTTCAGGTATTCTGATGTTTAAAACCGTGTTCGCCACTCTTTGAACAGCTTTACAACTTCTTTTGTAATTTATCGGCAATGCTAGTTTGACATTGTTTTTATTAAGTCAATGTTTTAAAAAGCTATCAACATGTGGAGTGTATTTTTTGATATAGTTGGTTTGTGTTGGTGACGGGTGATGTGGTTTCCATTAAGATATCTCCCATGTTCAGTCGGATGACGTGGCATTCTTATGAATATGCCGTCAATGTTTAAAAAAGTGAAATCATCTGTGGAAGCTCCCTTACGTTGATATTAAGTATTAACACTCGAGAATTGTAGGAGATCAAAGTTTAACTAGAATGTGGTAAACTGGGTCTATGCTTCCTCTTGCATCTTTTTACATGAGTAATTAACAACGTGGAAATCTCAGCCCGAACTCACAAAATGTTTAGTAATTGGCTCGACTGTATTTACTTGATGTCTGAATTCAACGTGTTTATCGATTATGAATGTTCAGTTTTTTGATCACTTGTTTAAAAGAAACAGCTTAAAATGATTTTTACTGACTTCTATGTATTTAAAAACAGGAACAACTTTGTACCAAAAAAAAAGGAACAACTTAAAATAAGAATTAGAGTAAAGTACCTTCGATTTGTAATTTTTCACCAACCTTTTGTTCCATGCTGCCGTCAAAGCTTTGTTTTCAAAGCTAGATGATCATTAATTAAGGATGAAGATTAAAATGGAAACCCAAATGAATGAAATAGCAATAGCACGATTGCAAAGGCGTGAAGACAGTTTGGGAAATTAGTAAAGCTGAGATCTGAGAAGACCACGTGAACATAATTAGAAAAATGGAATTGTGTTTGGTGCGATTTACTTAAATTTATTAAAATATAATGGGGTAATTTTATATTCGCACCTATAAGTGCAATTATATATGTCTGTTCGCACTTATAGGTGCGAAATAGGAGTTTTGAGACCACGTGGTAGTTGGCAAAAAGAATTTTTAACAGTCTCGATTGGTGATGGACTGAACTACAAAGTAGGTAAATGGATGCTATCACTTCGTCATAAGTTTGATGTTCAGAGCCTAAATTTCATGGTTTATTATTTTTTTTGAATTTTTGAAAAAAAAAATAATTTTACAATAAATTTCTAAATATCTCAATTAGATTAACTGTGGTGTCCCATAATTTTTAAAAATTATTTTGTACCTTTTTTAAATTTTTTTTAGATGTTTTTCTCGGTTTTTTTAATATTAGGAATATTTAGATATATGACATCATTTTTTAATTGATATAGAACCTTGAAATTTATTTTGACTATTATTTTTATTACATCAAAGTGTATCGCACTTACAAGTGCGAATTTTTCCTTACTACTTCGTACTTATAGATGCGAAATAATACTTATTTTTTAATATCTATGTCTATTGTACCTATAAGTGCGAAATTTGTTTCCAAATCGCATTTAAAGGTGCGAATATAATAAATACATTAAAAAATAAAATATATTCGCACTTGTGAGTGCGAATGTGAAATAAATTTCGCACTTACAAGTGAAATTAATAACCAGAACGCGAAAAAAAACATGAATTCGAATTTTTCTCGCAATGAGGTTAATCTATCATGAGATTTGACTAACCCCTTACTCCATTTCCATATTTATGAAGATATGCATGAGAGTGGGGGAATGGTGGAAGGTGACCAGTTGACGGGATGGTTGAGATTTAATAAAAATAGATTTTTGAAAAAAAAAATGGACAAATGAATTTTTTTAGAGATATTTTGTGGGATAACAAAATATGAGAGTGACATCAATTCAATTGGGATGACACTAAACACCATTCCCTCAAACAAAGTTCCCATAAACAAATACAAGCCTTAGGGGCAGAAAAAGGACAAAATGCATCAAGCTTTGAGGGATTCATAGTCAAGGTTTGAAGCCTTTCCCATACCCGTGTCCATGGCGTAGCAATTTTAACGAAACACTAATTACTTTCCAAAAAACCCCGCGGTTACGTTACGTGTCAAAGGCAAGCAAAGCGGTGGCTCCCGCGTTCTCAGAGCTCAATCAACCACTCTCCTCAGCTTCAATGCATTCATTCTCACCACCAGTTCATTTCTTTTAGCACCGCGTTAGAATGATACATGTTTAATTTTTTTTATTTAATTAATTAAAAAATTGTGAATAAAAAAATCTCCCAGTTTTCATTGAGAGAGTTAATGTAAATGTTTCCAAGTCAGTAATTAGTAAACACCTAAGAAAAAGTAACTGGACCATTACTTTTCTTCTCATACATGCCACTTGTGCTTAATTTCCTGACGAAGAAATTTCACTCTTCTATCTAGCGCGACCTCGTTTCGAATCTTTATTTTCTATTTTTCTTACACACTTTGATTCCGATTCTGATTCCTTTTTCTCTCTCTATTATAAACGAAGACTGAAAAAAAAAGAACGAACGAATTATTTTTGCACCGTCACTCTTTGCCGATGGCCGTTTCCGACGTGCCTGAAAGTGATGGCACAACCGCCACTGACCAAACCGACTCAGATCTCAAAAGCTCCTCTCTACGCCGCAGGCCCAGCGCCGCCCTGTTCGCCGCCGAGGGTGCCGCTGCGGATGCGGTGAGGTATTCAGGCTCTGATGACTCCTTGAACGGAAAGTGCGGCGAGGAGGATAAGGATCACAAGCCGGATCATGCAGCCGCTAATAATGCTGATCAAGAGCAAGTCCCTGATTTCAAATTCGCTTACCGTCCTTCGGTTCCCGCTCACCGGAAAATCAAGGAGAGCCCTCTTAGCTCCGATAACATTTTCAGACAGGTCAGTTTCTCGCGCTTTTTGTTGATTGCAGTTGTGCATGGCAAGTTTCGTGGCTCGGAAAATTGTAATTGTGCTTCGTATTATTGCTCCCGTTGGATTTCATGTCATTGAGTTGATAAGGTTTTGTACTAGAAAAATTCATATGCTAAAGGAATCATGGTCGCATTGCGATTTCGGTGACCTCCAAAACCTTGACGCCGCGGCCAAAATCACGGTGGCAGACCTTGATTTAAAACTAAATATAGAACAATTTAGAAACGTAATTGTAATTGCCGTTGCCCTGAGTCTGGTTGCATGTCGATTGTTTTTTTTATGTCTAAATATAAAACTAGTGTTTGTTAGCTTAATCAATTTATGTGTAAATTCAAATGGAGATTCACGTTTTTTCCAACCTACTGTTGTGTTATGGATGCATACTTTATGCTTAGCCATTTTGGCATCATTTATAATTATTTTGTTTTACTGATGATTATTAATCAATTAATTACAGAGTCACGCAGGACTGTTCAATCTCTGCATAGTAGTGCTTGTTGCGGTGAACAGCAGGCTTATCATTGAGAATTTAATGAAGGTTTGGCTCTTCCTTTTGTTCTTAATGTCTATCCTGTATGATTCGAATGTCCATCATGTAAATGTGCTTTAATCTGCTTAAGCAGCTTTGGCTTTATGGCTCCACTCTGACATCTCATTTCGTTTTTTTTTTTTTTTTTTTTTCCATTCTAACCATTTATGTTATGTTGTATATTTTGCAGTATGGTTGGTTAATTAGGTCGGGCTTTTGGTTTAGTTCAAAATCGTTTAGAGATTGGCCCCTCTTCATGTGTTGGTAATGAGTTTCATAAACCTCCTTAATAATAGATTGTGATTTGTGTATCTTTCATGTCTTACCATTGGACATTTTGTAATAGTTATGTTTCCTTTGCAGTCTTAGTCTAGCAGTGTTTCCACTTGCTGCCTTTATAGTGGAAAAGATGGCACAACAAAAGTATATTTCTGAACTAGTAAGTGATCTGGCCAAGTAAGCTTTTCATTTTATTAAATTTCATTTAAATGGGAAAAATGATCGGTAACCACATCAATTGCTTGATTGTTGCATAAGTAACCTTAGTTTGAGAAATAAACAATAGGGTGTGATATTTTTTATCATAATTTTCAATATTTAACATGCATGGGAAAATTGACTTGAACCTTGCAGGTTGTTGTTTTACTTCATCTAATCATCATGACTGTTGAATTCGTCTATCCAGTTTTAGTAATCCTCAGGTCAGAATAAACTTCAAATTTATCCTGGGGCTTCAATTTAGAATTTTTTACGTTTGTTATTACACCTTATCATAAGCTTGATCATGAAATTATGTCATTATCTAGGAAGGATTTTCAAAACATTATTTTTGCATTATTTGAGAAGTTTTAAATTATTTTATACGTTATCATCACTGGAAACACAGATGGTTATGTCAAGGAAAGAAAAGGTTGAAAACAACTTCGTAGCTTTTAGTAATTACTAGTCAGGGAGTTGTCTGCTGTAAGATGCACTTAACTGACATCCATGGGTCATTTAGAAGCCCTTAGCTCAATATAAGATCATGATAAATCCCTAAGTTTGCATGAGCAGAAAAGGTGATGACATTTGTGGCATACCTTTTAAACAGTGATTTGCCTTTTGAAGGATACGGAGAAGATATCTACTTGATGGATATAACTATTGTCATAGATATTTGGTCATTTCATAGATATCAGTCTAGCAAAGATATCTTATTGATCCATTGTGTTTGTGTGCAGGTGTGATTCTGCTTTTTTATCAGGTGTCACGTTGATGCTATTTACTTGCATTGTGTGGTTAAAATTGGTGTCATATGCACATACAAACTATGATATGAGAGCGCTTTCAAAACACGTAGCAAAGACAGTGGTTAGTATTTTTGAAAAATAATGTTTGAAGAGGTTATGTTATACATCTTATGCGATGACTAGTTTTTTGTCAGGAAAATCCTGCATGAGCAAACTATAATTTGTGGTTTTTGGGCTCTAAAACTTAATCAAATAGACAAATGCATTTTAGTTCATGATTATTACTTATTAGAGTAAAGGCCATCCTGCTTCAGTGCTTGCCCCTCAAATCTGTTGTTCTAGCAGCATTCTGACATTTTGCTATGAACTGTTCAGATTACTGTCAGACAAAAAATATTTTTGTCCCCTTATTCAATCATGTTCCCTGTGTTACAGGGAGAAACATCGCCCAATACTTTGAATATGGAGTACTCATACAATGTGAACTTCAAGAGTTTGGCATACTTCATGGTTGCTCCTACATTATGCTATCAGGTAGCAGAAATTTTAAGTGAAGTATCTATTTATGTTCTTCTGTTTGCAAAATTATAGTAACTTGTCATTGTTGCTTCAGTTTGGATTCACCTAATTTAATGATATTTGCATGCATGGAACTGATTTATGGACTTATTTATGGCTATATCTTTGGTATGGAATACATTTGAGATTTAGTTAGAGGTTGTCAAAAACAGTCTCGCACACAATTACACAGCTATGAATTTAATTCTAATCCTATGAGAATATTGCTGGGAGCATGGGACTTCTTGATTAGTGGAATTGTCCTAATGGCTATTTCTTTAATTGTCTTCAATTGATGTTATACCTTTTGGAAAATCTCCTTGTTTCTGATCTTATGTTTCCTTTTCATCCCCAGATGTTGCCCATTTGACTTATTATTTTCAGATGCAGTAATCTCTCTCTCTCCCCCCTCCTTCTCTCTCTCTCTCTCTGCATTATCAAGTACCGTGTCACGAAAAATAGCAGAACTACGAAAATTCTCTCACGTGCTTCAGTTGTACCGTCCATTCATACTAAATTCGCAACATACATTCCCATTGTAATGTGCTAGTTTCAAACCCAATTTTGAAGGGGTAGATCAAGACATGTTGAATAAGTTGCTTTTTATACCTGGTGGTTGTGTCTCATTTTATATTACATAGGTTTTAATTGTCTTTGGGGGGACCCGATGTTACATAATTTGCTGGACTCAAAATATAAAGTTAGTGTACATCTCTGGCACTTACATTTTGTTTTGTTTAGGAGAGAAAGAGAGAAGAGAGAAGATGAGTAGAGAGGAAGAGGTGAGAAAGAGAGTAAATTTTATAGGTTGTTTGGTATGATAGAAAGAGAAAGAATGATGTGGACACTCTCTCCTCTCGTTTGGTTGAATAGAAAGTGAGAAGAGAGAAGATTACTTTTGTGTACAATAACATTCTTACCATAAAAAGATAGATGTATATGTATAAGTATGATAATGATAGAGGGATAAAATGAGAAAGTGGGTATAAAGTGGTTCAATTACTGTTGATATTAGAGATAATATGTAAAATACAATTAGTTAGTTGTAGGGCTAACAGCTTCAGTATGAAGCTGTCTTCTCCTACTATATATAGGAGCCTTTGTATCTCCCATAACTGACTTTAACAAATGAAACAGAATCAGTTTTTCTTTCAGTTTCTCTCTGATTCATCTTCTATCAGTTGATACTCTCCGCAAAAATGAGAGATTTGATGAAGGTGGTAGGTCCCACACTTTCCTGCAATCTCTCTCTCTTGTTTGCTTGAACCAAACGAGGTTGAAGAGTGTTCTCTTCTCTAACTCCTTTATATTTCTATCTACTCAAAGCAACCAATACCAAACAGTGTTAGCTTTGCAGCTTCTGTTATTTTTGGTATTTGTCCTACTACGTAAGAATTGCACTCTCTCTGACATTAACCACTTAAGTCTTAACCCATAGGGGGAGGGCAGGATGAAAGTTGTATTATGTTCATCATGGTAGAATTAAGTTGCAGAAATTTCGCCAAACTTTCTTTTAGCGAGTATTTTTCTGCTGTTCACTTGTTTTTGCATTTGTCAAAAACAGTGCATTTGTTATAAATTTGTTCTGAGAGAAATTCTGACATGGTTTTAATTCACTTGTATTTTACACTTGTGATGAATTACTATTACAGCCAAGCTATCCTCGAACACCTTCGGTTCGAAAGGGTTGGGTGTTTCGTCAACTTATCAAGCTGATAATATTTACTGGAGTTATGGGATTTATAATAGAACAAGTAAGAAGTAGTTGTGAATAAATTTAACGGTTTTTTGTTCACTAATTCTGCAGATATTCTGTGTTATGACATTTTTTTATTCATATGATTTTGCAGTATATGAATCCCATTGTCCAAAATTCACAACATCCTTTGAAGGGAAACCTTCTATATGCCATTGAGAGAGTTTTGAAGCTTTCTGTGCCAAATGTATATGTGTGGCTCTGCATGTTCTACTGCTTTTTCCACCTATGGTGTGTATTTCTTCTTTTTTGGTTCAACTTTTATATTTTTTTTTCTTCAAACATATAAGCTTTTTTTGTTTATTTCCTTGAAGGTTATAGCACATGCGCACTAGCAATAGCTGCCAAAACTAGTTTCTTTCTTGGCAAAGTTCTAATGATGATACTTTTAAGTGATGGTGATTTTAAGTGAGTCTGATAGATATGCATAGTGTTGTATGTATAAGATCAAAGTAGAGAAAGAGGAAACTTGAGAAAACAAGTCTCAAGCAATAGTGTTGTCCTACTAGTACAAGCCAAGCCCAAGCCCACTAATGTGATATGCCTACTAACCCCTAATTAAATAAGGTAAAAAAAGGAAACATAATAAAATAGGGAGTTAGTTTCTAATATTGCTTCCTCAGTTAGATAACTAATTAATTCCACAATATATTCTGAAGATATACTAAAGCTATTCTGAGATATTTTACGATTCATGGAAGATATTTTGACACTCCCTGAATTTAAAACTTATGAAGCTTTAAGTTCATTACCAAAAACCAGACTAAAGAAAAATAATTGTAAAATAATGTGCAGTCATATACCGTAGCTAAATAGACAGCTTAGAATTGTTGGAGATATTGCGGAGAGGAAACACGGTCTATGAGCACTGTGATAGACACAGACCTCCTATTACGGTGTATGTGAGGAAAAGTAGGGGGTAGCAGGGAATCACACCCCTGAGTAGGCCTTAACTATGGGATAAATTAACTGCTGTTAGTTAGCTACTGGGGAGAGAGATTTCATTAGAAGAAGAGGGAATTAGGAGGGGCATCCAAATTGTCGCTCGAATACTTGAGAGATAGTGTGATTCTTGTCTTTATGTTTCGTAGTACACTGGTTCCGAAATAGGAAAGTCATTTTATTAAGTCTTGATAATTTTGACTAGGCCTAGCTCTACGCAAAAAAGCTTATGTGTGAGTTGCCCTACCATTTAAAAGAACTTATTTGGGTCTCTATTAAATGTGGGATCTTAATACACTACCCTCACACCTAAAGATGAACATCTAGAGCGTGAAATACAGAAATGATATTAATGGAGATGCTATAATGCCCATCACAGGATATCTACGGGGCTGGACTAGCTTCACCATTATCTCCTGAAACAGCCACAAGCTAGATTGACTTAATTTTCCCTGAACAACTGCAGGCTAGGTTGATTCTTGAAGATATTAAACTTCTATGCGTGGCCCAACATTGGTGGCCCAATAATGGAACCAATTTAGGATAAACTCTAATACCATCTTGATAATTTGGGGTAAACCTAACTAACTTGAAAAGCTTGAATATTTTGATTTTTATTCCGCGATTTGGTAGCAATTACATGCACTACTTATCAGCCCATTGTGTACATAAATCCCAGTTAATGATAATTGTTAGTATACAAAAAGATATTTTATAATATCTTGATCATATCTTAAAGTAATTTAAGATAATTTAGATTATTCTATAGGATTGGTTTCTTGATTTCCTTATTTAATTAGTGTTAGGAGTCTTAATTAGTTTCCTTAAGGAGAAGACCCGTAGAAATACATACAAGAAAGGTTGACCAAACAGAGGAGATAGAGGACAGTAATTTAGTTAGAGGTAAAGGGAGACCGAGAAAAACCATAAGCCAAAACAATTAAGAGAGATTTAGAGAAATGGGATGTCTTTTGACTTGATACTTGACAGGTAATTATGGTGTCACATGATCCATATAGCCAAGCCCACACATAGTGGAAAAATGTTTGTTGTATAGATATTAAAAGTAAAGCTTGCCTTTGATTCTTCTCTCTCTCTCTCTTCTCTCTTAATCTAAGTAATATTTATGATAGTTAATCCTAAGAGCCACTTTTGGAATGTAGGCTAAATATTCTTGCAGAGCTTCTCCGATTTGGCGATCGTGAGTTCTACAAAGATTGGTGGAATGCCCAAACTGTTGAAGAGGTAGTCTTTTTTCCTGGCATGTTCATAATTCGTTTAGTTACAATACTTTCATGAAGAAAACTTGTGACATGTCTTTGTTTAATGCATTTCTGCTGCTGCTGTAATCAGTATTGGAGGATGTGGAATATGGTATGTTTCCCTTTTCCAGACTTAACTCTGCAAAATTTGTTGGTCAAATTTTTGGATGAACTTCTTGTGAACATATCTATTCTACATGGATCTTCCCCCCAAATAAATATGCCACAAGTATGCTTGATATCTAAGGCAATTTTAACAAAAAGAGGAGTCAGGATGAAAAATACCTTGCAGTTTTTTTTCCATCTATTACTTTCTAGCTTTATTGTTTACTGAATATTTGGTTCTGAAACCATATTTCATAATATATCAGCAATTATTTGATATAAGTTGGTAAAGAAAGTCAGGGAGAGAAAGATAAAAGAGAACTGTTATTGAACAATAGCACTAGTACAATAGATTGCTGACTTTCGAGAGGTCAGTACTCTCCTAATACTCTGATTCCATTTCAGAATAATCCCTATAACTGCTACGCAATCTCTTATAAAGAGATTAACTAATTACCTAAGCCAGTTACAAAAACTGACTGATTACAAATAACTACTCAAGTCAGTTACAAAAACTGACTAATTAATTACAAATAACTGTGAACCTTTGGAACCAACTTATTCAGCCTGTACACTTTAGTAATACGAGGCTGAATCCTGGGTCTATCATTGTTTCTGTAAATTCTGGTGTGGTTCTAATCCATTACTATTGAACTAAGTAGATTCTTTCACGTTGCAGCCTGTGCACAAATGGATGGTTCGCCACATATATTTCCCATGCATAAGGAGAGGTATACCCAAGGTAATCAAGCATCCTCCTATCTTGCTGAGTGAACCATGGACTTTCTAAGCAAAATTTAGAGGTTCATGAATTATGAATAGTTTATCTTTAGGATATAGTTAGTCTATCATATAACTAAGTAATTATGTGAAAAATAATTTATAAATATGCTATATGATTAGTTAAAATAAAAATATTATCTTTTCATGAATTACTTGTGTGTTTTGTTATTTTTAGAGTAAGAACAACTTGTTTTAATTTTTTTTCACATCACCTTGGTTAATGTTTTCCATTGCTTCAACAGAATGAACAATTTTCTGGAAACTTATGTTCACTTAACATGTGATTTTTCTAAATCAGACACTCATTTCTTTTACTTTTCTTGTTTTTTACTTTTACCTTTTATTGAGATGTCCATCCCATATTGAAGAATTAGTTATCTGTGGAAGGCTTTCAATTTATAGACTATATCCAGAATTGGCATTTTCTGGTTTGTTACTTCTGGTGACTTTGGCATACGCACTAAAATGCATTTGCATATAGATTGAGATGCCTGAATTAGAAACCAAAGCTTGCTTTGTTTCTTGTGATCTATAACCTTGTTGTCCTTTGTTTTTTGGCTCCTTGCTTTCAACTATTTGTTCTTAACATAATTGTTTCTCATGGACTAATATTTGGGTTAATTTTTTGTTAATGATAGATGTCTTACTTTTCTTAGTTCTGTGTGTCCGTGATTGTGATTTTCACCATATACAGGGTGCTGCTGCATTAATTGCCTTCCTGGTTTCTGCTGTGTTCCATGAGGTTTGTGGTTCATCTTTCTTTTCTATCTCCCTATCTACATCGATTTCACTTGAATCATATCATATAAATGCTCCACCTTGAAGGGGAGTGTTATATATAGGGATGTTTCCATTTGTCCAATTGTTTTAATTATGCATCTTTAGCTGTGTTATCACTTATATATTTTATACAACTGAAAAAGGTTATAAAATGTGCTCTCTGAAAAAAAATTCGAGAGCAGAGTGATTCAACTCTATTATTTATCTTTGGGCATATCTCATTCTTAAAAAGCATTAGTCCTGAAATATTCTTGACAGAGGGAGAAGGTTGAAAATTAGATACAAATTTGTGACAGATTCAATAGGATTGGATGACACAATAGTTGTCTTTGAGTAGTCCAAAATCATATAGTTAGTCTCAGTGAACTATTCTCGGTAGTGCTTGGATGCCTGGAAGGCTAATATCTTGGAAGAAGGGTTTTTAGATGGCGGCCAACTTGTGTATT
This sequence comes from Acmispon strigosus, assembly GCA_030819835.1. NCBI lineage: Eukaryota > Viridiplantae > Streptophyta > Magnoliopsida > Fabales > Fabaceae > Acmispon > Acmispon strigosus. The sequence continues at coordinate 90,267,080 of JAUAMA010000001.1, forward strand.
CTAGTTTCTACAAGTTATGTCATATTTTTCTTTAGTTGAGTCATTTACAGTACTCATGTAGTAATTTTATTTCAATGAAGCCTTCCATAGTGTTTCATGTCGTCTTTTACCAATTTTGATCATAATTTCACTTTCGGTGCAGCTATGCATTGCCGTTCCTTGCCACATGTTCAAGTTGTGGGCTTTTATTGGAATTATGTTTCAGGTAACGACTTTATGGCCGTATTCTTCAACTGTCTGTCCACTGACGTTAGCTATTAAGCTTCAGTTACTAATTTAAATATTAAATTAACAATTGTTTTTGTGGATGCCCAACCTCCAAAACAATAAACTTCCCCTCCCAAACAGTAAATGAAAAAGCTGTAGTTTAGTCCCTATTCCTCTGTGCCAAGCGATTAAAAAAATATTCTCTGGACAAATTTGTGCTATCTTGGCTATAGTTGATAATTATGATATCTTCTATGTTTTAGGCTCACATGACATGATAATCATGAATGTCTCGTTTCCCTCTTTTTAGGTTCCTTTGGTCTTGATCACTAATTACCTGCAAAATAAATACAGAAACTCAATGGTAAGTCTGTAAAGTGCCCTATTTAAAAGTCTTGATCTATTAATAACCTATCTTAGAAAAACTTCATCTTCAATTTGATATATTGGTTTTTAATTGTTATTCTCTTCATGCCAGGTTGGAAATATGCTTTTTTGGTTCATATTTTGTATTCTTGGTCAACCTATGTGCGTACTACTATACTACCATGACTTGATGAATAGGAAAGGGGAACTTGACTGAGGTAGCATTAAATCATTAACCGTTCACGTGGATGAGCTTTTCCTTCAAGTAAAATCCATGTAGATATGTTGCCCTCTATGTTCTCCATGGGGATTATCTTCCTCTGGGATAAGCATTTCCATGTGATTTGCTGCATCTTTTGAAGTCAATCCATCAATGGACTTATTGAACTTGCTCTGGCACTTTATCAAAATATGCAAGCAATTTTGAGAGCAATGCACTAACGATGTTTTGTGCCTAGTAACACTATGGTTTCTGATAATTAGTTGAACCATAACTGTAAATGCCTGAATGGTTCAGTTGTAAATGGTTTCTACAATGTCTATCCACGCACGGGAAAAAAGTAAAACCTTTTTTTGCTTTCTTTCATTATATTATTTTTCCTTTATATTAACTCCATTAAACTTTTATTTCTATAATAATATAATGAAAAGTATTCATTTTCACATAATGTATATATTTATTACTTTGATTTTGTTATTAAGTATATTTTTATGTAAAATTTATCTCCTGGCGCCATCTAAATATTTATTCCAATATTCTAGTATTAAAATACTTTTATATAAGGTTTTATTTGTCAGATGAAAGAATATATATTTATCTCAAGAAAAATCTGGAAAAAACACCGAAAGTGTGTTACTAATGGAAAGAATTCATGGGTGATAGTCGAAATATACTGTGGGGAGAAAATCATGTGACGGAGTGTGATGGTTGGAGCAGCCTAATATGCACATGAAAATTCATGTGCAACCTTGCACAAGGGGTAATGGGGGTTACCAGGTATTTTGATTTTTGGTAAAAATATTAAAAAATTAATTATACTTTCTCCCCACTAGTTTGGTAAAATATAGTCTGGCCCAAATAAGTATTTGTAGTTTGGGTCACTCTAAATCTAATATTAGAAATGTAACATTTATCTAGCATTACAAAACCCTTTTCCACCTTTGCTCACAACTTCCTACGGGACGACAAAGTCCCAAATCATCAAAACATGTATTTCCTGGACCGTCGAACGTAACCTGGCTGTGTTGTTTCTGTTGGAGAATGGGGGTTGAAACCGGATTGGTGATGATAGGAATTGAGGCCGCTGAGTGACGAGGGGTGCGAATCTGACTGTTGCTCAATGAATTTGGTTTACGAAATTATTGTTTAAATAATATTAGTTTCAATTGCCTCAATATGAATTATTTTTCTGGGCACGAAGGTAACAAAGATCTAGATTGTTAAAACATTTTTTTTTTTCAGAAGGGTCAGGTGAGGTGAAGAAGAAGGACCTTAGTGTAAACCTCAAACTTTATTTAGGGTACTCACAGTATAAAGAGAACTTTAGGACTAAAACTGTAAAAACATTTTTTTATTTTAAAAAAGTTTTAAATACAAGGTAAGAGATGTACAAGTCATTGTGCAAGGTTGCACATGAATTTTCATGTGCATGTTAGGCGGACCCGTGATGGTTATCCATATCTTGTGAGAAGGTAATGTTTGTGCGAACTTTCTAACTAAGTATAATGGTCATCAAGCCTGATATTTGGTTATTATTCAGGACCGTCTTTCAAGTTTAGATTTGTTGCTTCAAACTCGGAACCTCGTTTGAGATGGTGCAACTTGTTAATCGTGAATGGAGATAGTGGTGGTTCCGCATATCTCTAGATTCGAGAGTCTTCAATCGCGCGCTCGCACCAATTGTGCTCTTTGATTCGTGTCAGATCCAGTTACACTTCAACATACTTCAATCTTTATATTGTGTTGGTGAGTGAAACCCTTTTGAGGCGCGACCTTCTTCACCTTGAGCTCCTCCTTCACGGGCCACCTCCATTGTGCTCTAGATCGAGAAACCATTTTGGACAATTGTCCACCGTCTACGTCTTCAAGCCATTCTCTCACTCACTCTCTTTCTACTCTATGAAAACAAAGAAGAAGGCAAAAGTGGTAGAAGAAGAAGGAGAAAAAGCAGAACAACAACAACAACAAAAATGGTTGAAAGAAGAAAATGGCCAAAGATAAATGAGCAAAAGGGAGGAGGAAGAGAAGATCTTACTAATGGATTTTTCAAAAACACTGACTATGAATGCCGAAATTGAGGGGAGAACGGAGAAAAGGGGTAGGGTTCCGTTTCTTTCTTCCGGAGCAGAAAGAGTAAAAGCATTTTGACAGAGAAACTCATTTAGAAAATCAATGGAAATAGGGAGTGAGAGAGGAGATAAAAGAGGTTTGAAATGAAGATGCGGGGAATCATATGGATTCAAATATGTTTGAATTTCAAAAACAATTGCCAACTCCGTAATGTTGGCACATGTGTTATGCAATATGCAAAATTACATGCTTTTATTTATGAGGTTGTTGGAGAGTTACATGGTTGTATTAATAAGTTGGTTGGTTGTTGGAGAGTTGGAGAGTGAGAGGTTCTTGAAAACATGACATGTGTCAAAATACTCTCCAGGTGTGACGTATGAAAATTATTCTTTTGAAGTGCTTCTAAAGTGTATTTATATAGATTGATATCTTTGATCAAATTAAATTTTTTAAAATAAATTTAATTAATTAAATTCTTAAATTTTGCATAAAATATATTAAAGCTATATTCAATTTCCTATCCTTCCATTGTTTTCTTACGGTATCCTTCTTTTGTCTATTTTTAATTTAAGAATTTTTAAATGATTAAATTGATAAATAATGTTTTTTAGAGAAGTTTTATTTTATTTTTTAAAAAACAAAAAAAGGGCACGACATCGTTCAAAGCCGGTCCCTAAAACCCTGTTCTCGCTATTCCCTCAAACTCGTTGGCCTCTGAAGCTTCTTCTTTTTTGTAGACTCAAAAACCTATCGAAAAGCCACGAACGATTGCCACCCGCCCTCCGCCACTGCCACCGCCGCCGCCACCAATTCCGAGATCAAGGTATGACTTCGTCGCTTATGCATAATCGACTCCGACGCTGTAAAGGATTAGGAACAGAGACTGTGTATGATGAATGCAGTGCACTTTGTGTTTGATATTGTGTGCTAGTGAGATTTTGCTTTTGTTACTCTGTTTTTTATAAATTATGGAAGCTTTTTTCTTAGTGATGCTGCTGATTCATGTTTTTCTAGTGCTTCTAGTCTCTGCTTTAAATTGATGATTACTCATTATGCATAAAACTCCATTGTTCATAACTTCAAAGCCTGCACTGCACTGTGCCGTCACCGTTGCAGTTGCGTTGTCCATCCTCGTCTTCTGGCTTTGATATAGTTAGTTAATTAGGGTTTACAACTTTCTCATTAGGGTTTATTTTCTCCTTTCCAGACCAGAGCTGGTTCAATACAACACAGTTTTCTCGTTTCTTTCTGTGGTGTGACATGTCGTCCCTAAGGAACGCTCTTCCCAGGCGTGCTCACAAAGAGCGCCCTCAACCGTGAGCCTCTCCTTCTCTCACACTCACTCCTCTGTCCTTTTCAATCACATATTTGCTTCAATTTCTCTTTTTTCACTTAATTTTCATTTAGGTCGTCGAGGAAAAAATTCGGCCACCTTGAAAAACACAAGGACTATGTTGAACGTGCAAAAGCCTTCCACAAGAAAGAGGAGACATTACGGGTACGGTTTCATTCTGATTCTCTACACTGTTTCATGTGTGGTTGTTTTAGTTTTTTTAATTAGTTGCTTTTTTCTTCTGTGTTTGTCTGGCAGATACTTAGGGAAAAGGCTGCAAATAGAAATGAAGATGAGTTTTACTTTAAGATGGTTAGAACGAACACTGTTAATGGAGTTCATAGACCAGAGTAATTACTTCCTGTCCTTTTTATTTTTCCGTGCCTCATCGTTGTTTGTCTCTCGCTTATTTGTGTTAACTCGCATGGCTTATCTGTTTAGGAGTGAAGCAAACAAGTACACTCAAGATGAACTTTTGTTGATGAAGACCCAGGATATAGGATATGTCCTTCAGAAGCTTCAGAGTGAAAGAAAGGTGGACCTGTGCATTTGATTTCACTATCTTGATCTCATGTGCATATTTGCGTAGGTGTTTACATTACATGTGAATGTCTCGATACATTGCAGAAAATTGAAAAGCTAGCTGCTTCTTTGCACTCCATTGATAATCAGCCAGCGAACAAGCATATCTTCTTTGCTGACGACAGGTTTGAGTTTCTGAGCTATCTTTCTATGACAAGCATGGGGGGGATTTTTATGGATATCATGTACTATATTAGTTTGGTGTACAGTGTACTTAGTTTTTATGTGTTTTAACATTGTTTCTTTTTAGTTGTAGTTTCACATTTTTTATTTTATGCTATAAAGTAGACGATTTTAATGGTTGGATTTGACAGATGGTCTTTGTAAATTTTATGAGAATTGTCAATTTTCAATTTTATTCTGTAGTTAAAGCTTAAGCCAAGTAACTTGATTTGGCTGTTGATGCGGGTTACTGGCTTGAGGACCAGAAGTAGGAAACCTAGTTGTTTAATATGACTTGAGAGTTTACATAAACTTGTGGAGTGCCAATAAATTTGACCGGTAAACTCGTGAAATGCAAAAAATAATAATAATTAAAAAGCCACACCAATGATGAAAAACACTCAAATTTTAAAACATACTTAAATAGCCAAATCATACATTGACAAAGTTATTAAAACAAGTTATGGTCATACATACAAATGACTAATGTAAATTTGTAGCAAAAAGTTAATACAAGTTAATAAGGTAAGAAACTGAAAACTTCAAGCAAGAGTAAAAGTTGAACTATTTTATATGCATCTAATTTTCAATTCATAATTTGAAACTAAGAATTTATATACACAAAGGTTCAAAACCAAAGGATTTGTAGACAATTTAGTAATAATGCGGATTACGGAGAGAGGGATTTGCAAAGATTAAAATTTAAAGGTAATACTGCAAAGGCGGTGTCATGAAATGTCGTTGTGGTAAAAATTGGGCTTCTCTCCATTTATTGCTGAACTCAGTCATGAGTGACCTGAGCTTATCAGCCAATGGTTTTACATGCGATAAACTCAATTTTGTCAGCTAGGATTGTAAACTCGTACTGTTTTACGAGTTAAAACTTGAGTTTAACAACCACGGTTGCTTGTGCAATATATTTTATTTATGTTTCTAATATGTGTGCAAATGTTATATAAAATTTGGTTATGTTAAAAAATCGTTTCATTTGGAAAACTCTGTTTTTTTTTCTGGGGGTATATTGCCATTTTCCATAATTTGATTGATATGTTATTGTTCCATTTGAGTTTATGTCGTCGTATGATCCATGTAGCTGATCCACCTGGTGGAAAAGGCCTGGTTGTTTTTGTTGCATGTTATTGTTCCACCACTTTTCCTTTCGCCCATATCTTTCTCTTTATGAGTTAATACTTTATGTGCGTATTTGTAGATTTTATCTTCATTCCTTAAATTTATTCTGAATAAATAAGCATTCTTAATCATTGCTCTGGATATGCAGGGAAGAGGCTAAAGAGTTACAATCACAATATTCAAGAAGTGAAATTCCTCTTATTTCTGATGATATTCCTTCTAACATTAAAAGGTACAGCCCTGCATTCGTCCCTTTCCTTTGGTGTATAATGTTTGCAATAAGCTTTGGACCTATTACATCATGCATACTATCCAAGCTCCTCACCCCTAGCTCAATCCCGTGGCTTACCCTACATTTGGCTTTAGGACAATTGAGTCCTCTCAGTTTGTTTGATGTCTTTTATGGGGAAACTTTTTTTGGTCACTATTCACTATCGACACTTTTCAGGGATCTGTTCTACCAGAAAATTTATTTGCTCTCTTCAATACACTTTAAAATAGTTAATTTTAGTAATTATCTTAATTGCAGTAAATGCCAACAATATTAGGATGTTTTGTATGGTACTTAGGTGGCTGAGTCTTAGCTGTGTTTTCATCCGTCTTGCAGCCTTCGGTTATTGAGAATGATTGATCAACACAATTACTTGTGCTATTTTGTTTACCTAATTTCTTTGGCAATGAAAACACAGTCCTTTCAATGAAGTTCCAGTCTGGGGTATTAATTCAGAAATAATACTTCTTCTGCACCGTGACTGATGAGCTTATGTTTGCATGTATATTACTGTGTCATTTTTTATTAACAACTAAAATGCATGGTAGCTTGAAGTTTTGAGAACTGGAGTTATATTTCAGAAGCGATGAGCAATAGTTTAACCCAAATAGAGAAAGAGAATAAAAAAGGAGTGATGAATAACAATTATTGTCAGATTAATTGCCATTTGACCATAGTGAAGCATTTCCTTGTTGGGTTGATCTTTCGTGGAAAGCTGACTTTACATTTTTCACAATATATTGATTGTTATGAGATCCATTTCTTGTCTACAGTACTATTATTACTTCCATTCGTTCTTAATTTCTAGCACCATATCGCATTGCTAGAATAAGTTTTTTGTTTCTCGCGCAGGAAAATAGACCGGTCATACAAAGAGTTGGAAGCAAGGAGGACTAGACTCAGCCAGCTACAGAAAATCTACATGGATATGGGGTTGAAGAAGGAGTTGCAGGTAATGTTATTTTGGATTTCCGTATCATGAACCTGTTTTGACTCTTACATATGTGGACTGCTGAGAAAAAGATGCTCCATCTATGAACAGAAAAATGGTAAGAAGCGCAAACTACGCGAAGATGAGATTGTCTCGCCAACCACTAAACCAGTATACAAGTGGCGTGCTGAAAGGAAGCGTTAGGAAGAGAACTTTGAGCTGCTTCTCTATTCTTCCTGACCTTTTACCATTCAAGCATAATGATTAAATGCTTATGGGTTGGGACTGGAGCTGGAGAATAAATGTATTACATGAAGCCGGACTGAAGTACTTCCATGCCTAGCTGATGAAGCAGATTAAGTTGGATCCCTACAATTCCGTACTATGTAACCATTTTTTCACTCTGTTGAGTATCCTTCTATTTTCAATTAACCTGACTTTGCGTGTCTTAAGTCAGGTTTCTGTTTATGTTGTATCATGCAACTATTGCGGTATAGCACATGGCTGGTGCAAATGCTCTAAACAAGATTCGTTGACGGTGAGTCGGCGACTAATGAATCTAAAACACTGACTGTGATCGGTTTCAGAGACTTAAAAACAACTAGTAGCGTGTTTGATTTTGTACTGGTAGGGAGAAGTTACAATTTGGAGTTACTGTGATCTGCTAAGCCAAACATTTCATAACTAGCTTCCTATTAGCAACTTTTCCACCTATCTAAAGAAGTAACAACTAATACCAATTTTAATCTGTTTGTGATTTTGTCTTCCTATAAGTTATTGTTATCAAATTGTATTTTCATCCCCGACCCGTGCCCTAAAATCTTAAGAGCTTATTTGTTTTACTGTTATAGCCGGTAGGTTGCCGTTATTTCGAAGTCTGGTACGCAGGGGGTTCTTGAAGTTTAAAAAGAAGTTTTGGATTCAAGTCACTGCAAATGTAGTTATGTTGTACTTGTGGAAATAAAAAATGTTTAATAGCACTTTTGGTCCCTCACCTTTTACGATGGGGCATTTTTAGTCCCTCTTGTAATTTATTAGCACCCAGAGTCATTTAACCTTTGAAGAAGTTGCATTTCTGGTTTTCTATCCAATTCCGTCTAAGATTTAACGGTTTTTGAATGAAAAATTAATTAAAAATTAGAAGAAAAATGAAAATCTAGAATATTGTGAATATTCATCTTCTTCAAGCATGTTTTTCATCATCTTCAAATATCTTCACCATGTTCTTCTAAAAAAACTCAGAAGATAGCAGAGGTTCACCATCTTTATTCTAAACTTTCCATCCATAAACAACAACAGAACCTAGAACCTAACATCTTCAAAACTCAGTTTGTTTAGAAGAACACAAATTCAGTCGCATATCATCTTCAAAACCCAACAACAACAACAAAACCCCAAACTCCCCCAGAAAATTTCCCCCAAAAACACTAACAGACAAGCTCAAACCCAAAACAATAATAACAACAAAACCCCAAACTCCCCTAGAAGATTTCCCCCAAAACACTAACAGCCAAGCTCAAACCCAAAACAACAACAACAACAAGAAGAAACCTAATCAGATCTACAACTTGAAGATGGGGGAACGAAGGTGAAAAAAGAGGTGCAGCGGTGGAGGCCGATTGGAGGAGTGGTGGCCTTCTTCTCCTGCTCTCGATGGAGGAGAAACGTCGCGCCGCCGCCGATTCGCCTGCATCAGAACCCTCACCAAGGCTCGTCAAATCCCTAGCAACCTCTCCTCCGCCTCGGCTCTGTCTCCATTTTCTTAGTTTTTCTCCTATGGAAGAATGAAGCTTGAACGGCAACCGAAGGCGGCGGCGGTCGACAGCGACCGATCATCAAATTTCTTTGGGGGTTTTTGATGCAGACGTCGCGAGGATTTCAATGGCGGTGGTGTCTTCTCTATTGGCCCACTGGTTTGGCCATAAACGGAGGCAGAAGGCAACAACGATGTCGTCGCGTTTTCTAGAACAGAGGAAACAACGGTGGTCGTTCTCCTTCCTATGGCTATGGTCTCAATCCTGGGATAGTGGTGGAAGGGTTCATGGTGGTGATGTTTTGCTGTGAGGAAAAAGAAGAAAAAAGAAAGAAAAAGAAGAAGAAGAAGAATTTGTATAATTAATTTTTTTTTATGTTTTTAATTAATTTTTTACGGAATATTCTATTGAATCTTTGACGGAATTTAACGAAAAACCGAAACTGCAAATTCTTGTAAAAGTGAGGGACCTTGTATGCTAATCAATTCCAAAAGGGACTAGAAATGTCAAATCGTGAAAGGTGAGGGACCAAAAGTGCCATTAAGCCACGAAAAAAATTCTAACGTGTTCTTGGGACTTTGCTAAGTCCAGACTTTCTCATACAAGGCCTTACATTAACATAGGACGACTGATCATGTATGTTAATCTTAATGGGATAATATATCATCTTAGATCGATGTGGTACAAAAAATTGTTACAGTTACCAAAAATTCAAGGCTAGCTATAATCACCATGACTGATCATTTCATATATATAAACTAGAAGTTTATAAACTAAACATCTATTTATGGGTGATCTGATCTTGTGTTCATGGGTTGAAGTAAGAATTGCCACACTTGCATTTCCATCCCTCAGGCTCGTAGTTGGCATATTGAACACCCAAAAGATCTTTGTTGGTAGGAATCTGAATGGGGTTACAGGGCATGCAGCCTTCACATTTGTGCTCACACCTTGGTGGTGCTGAACCAAGCCTAGATAGTCCCCTTAATATTCTTCCAGCTCCCTTCAAAAACATAATAATAATAGTAATAATGTAAAACACACACATACATACGTGCATCAAATAAAATAACAAGTAAACAAGCTTCCAAAGACAAAGAGGCATGCACCTGTGTAGAGTCAAAAGCATGTCTATGAACATCTTGAATTCTTGTTGTCGGAACAACTGTTGCAAAAGGTGAAAAAGACATTACTTCCTTAGAAGAGAGAGAGAGAGAGAAAGAGAGAGAGAGAGAGGAGAGAAAGGATATGGAATGAGTTTTATGCTAGCTACTTGGACTGGACTAGGAGTGAAGTGAATCAAGTGTAAGGGAATCTTAATGAGAAAAAGAACTGATTCTGTGGAACTAGCTACTGACCTTGTTGATTTACATTTGCAGCACCAAACAGCAACCAAAGCTTGCTTACTACACAAACCAAACTCGAAAGTAGAAGGGAAGCCATTAGGATATAGCACATTCTTGGCTTCATAGCTGTGAAAATCCTAAAGGATATTGTTGAGGACAATGATGAGAAACTTTATGTGAAAGGGTGTGTGAGAGAAGCACTCTTATATAATCATTGTTGCAGTTTATTTACAAAGCTTAGCTCCTTTTTATAATTTGAAAACTCTCTTACTTAAGGAAAATTGTACAGATTACAATGGATATTAACATAATTAATATTAACAAAAGCGGAAAAATTGGGGTGAAGAAACAGAATCTAAATGTATCCCTTATTTTCTCATGTGTCCTTTTGTTACATAATAACTGCGGCAGGTGCACCTGATTCCGATTCGAACCGGTTGTTTATTGATTACTGAGCTGCAATGTCCCTATGGAATGGAGTTTCCAACTTTACAGCTTTGTACTCCTGCTGCCTTGACTGCTGAGCCATTTCTTTCATAATTTTCTTACTTGAACAGAGTTCTGAGTTGACTGCAGACAGTGTGATGAAGAAAGATATAGCTAGAAAAGTGACACATGAATAATAGCTAGATGTTATCTTAATCTTAATTAATAACCATCATAAATTTGACCGAATGAGACAGAATGCAATGCAGCCCTTCCCTACATACTCATGTCAATTTCCTACAGAGAATCTGAATGAATGATAGTCAAAAATTAGCATTGCTTTGCTTCATGATATTTGATCTGACCCAAAATGAGGCAGTGTTTTATCACTCACTCAAATTTTAGTATTTTACGCACCCCCACTCACCGTTTTCAGTGTAACTTAGCAGTTTATGATAAGACTTAGCATAGTCTTGAAATTCCATAAGAAACTTGAACTATATTATACTGAAGACCTTATATTGATTGGACTTATCAGATTTACAGGGCGTTTGATCAGTTTTGTGGTTAGGAGTCTTATAATTACTTCTTGAAAAAAAAGTTAAAAATTATAATTTTTGAGACAATAATGTTAATTGAACATACAATCGTAAAAATAATTATTTTTTCTCTTGTTACATGTATCATATCAATTACTTTATTCTGCTATCTTCTTTTTTTACTCTGAATGTTTGTTGGATGTTACTATTATGCGAATTTTTACAAATCATTTTCTTTTTTGGAGTTATTGTGACTTGTAAAAGCCTTGCTTCTAATTTGCTTAACTTTGCATAGCTGCATTTATATATCTATGCTCTGGTAACTTGGCTAACAAGTTACATTTTTTTGGTCTACAGGTAGGGGCTCCCTGCATTGGTGCTAATCCCTTCTTTACTAATAAACTTGCAAGGATGGCAACTTAGCTGGATGATCAGTTACCATCATTTTTTTTTAATTCATTCGAAAATGGAAAGTACTAAATTTTGGTTGGTCAAGTTTTAAATTGAGCTGTTGTTGTTTCATTAAAGACAACAAGAACACAAGTATCAATGACAATCCAATACTCAGTCAGAGCCCCACACATTGAAACAGAAGATGATACACTGAAGTGATGAGAGACTTTGCAGTGATGGTTACAATTGCTTGCTGCAGTTGGTACACTACCTAAGTCTCCTTTGTGTACCCTGAAATCAGATTTTATTAGGACGTGTCCCTCTTCTGCAGCTATATATTTTGCTGCAGTTATCATCACACTGCTGCCATAAGTTACCATATCAGTGCAGCTTGCCAAAAAAGCTGAAAGAGTATATGACCCTACAAATTTGGGGTTAATCAGTTAAGAGTTAAGACAGCTGCTATTCACAGAGTACCCAAATAAATGATTACTAGAAAAAACAAAATCAAAATAAGGTTAACTCCAGCTAATGACACTTTTTTGCCATTTCTTTTATGGATAGGATGGGTGATTGAGTGATTTGATTATTCACTCCTGAATTGTCTTTTTCCAATTTATATCCACTCACTCACATTAACTCAAGCTGTCTTGTTTCTTTATTTCCTCACCCAAGTTACTGCTGAAATTTTTGTGTAAATAAACCCATATCATATCAATTGACAAATTTGAACAACGCTGGGATTGAACTACCAACAAAAAAACACCATTACTTCATTAAAAAAATTTCCTAGATGTGTTTTCTTTCATTTTCATACTTGTTCCGGTAGTCATGAATTTTTCATACAGTGTCTCGTTAATAGCTCGACACCAACTTCGATGCAAGACAGAGCTATGGTGGTCACCTAACGATCCATACCTCAGTCAAAACATAAAAGCGACTTGCACCATGATTGCCGAGATATTGGATGCTAAAACCAACCTACCACATATCTTGTCGAGACATTGAACCTCGACCCCTACCTACCCCCTAACTTCGTCAAGACATTGAATCATGGTTTTGACTCGACTCGAAACATCCGCAGTCTTTTCACTGTATGACCAGATCACTAAGCGTCACAACAACGCTACTCGATAACGATCGAGCCACACACACCCTTCCACGCTACGAACTTTAGCAAATTCAATGAACCCAAAATCTTGACAAAAAGTTATATTTCTCGCTTAATAACAGCTGATAAAAAAACACTAGCTGAGGTTGAGCGTTGTATTCAAGGACAAGCTGGAAGCTAGACAGGCTAATCCTCACCGTTCATCCCCCAAACTTTAGGAGGCACGTGTAAGATTGAAGAAGTACCTTCAAAGCGTGCCACTCGTGAGGAAGATGCAACATGAACTTATCCACGACACCTTCGATCTCCACACTCAAGCAAATAAGCGATGTTGACATGCTTATGACACATCCAATGACACATATACTGAGACAATCATTGTCATACGATCGACATGATCCCTAAGGGATCAAAGGGTCCGCACTAAAGCACACAACATGAAAGGTAAAGTAAGATGTTGACTTTACCTCAAGCTCGGCCTATTTTTGTTTTAAAAATGAGGCCTAATATTAAACAAAGAAAAAAACTGCGTAAAAAAATTAAATCGGACAAGAAAAAGACTTCAAAATGAAATGGGCAGAAAAAAGTTAGCTAGCCCAATAGTGGCTTCAAAAGATCTTATTTGGCCCAACCTACTCGCTTACATGAACAAACCATAAACCGACTAATTCGAACATAGATCAATTGAAATCGAGCCATGATTTTTTGTGTTTGGTTTCATTCATATTGGACTTACTTTGAATCCGTCCAAACCTGACGGCTGCTTAGCCATAGAGGGAGAGTGAGAAAAACTACTACTCTCTTAACTCTTAAATATCTCTCACTTTAAAATTTTGGCACATATATTAAGAAATATTATTAATGTTGTCATTTTTTAATTAAACCACTATCTAACATACTCCATCCGTTTCAAATTATAAGGATCTATTCAGAAAATCACGTTTATTAAGAAAATATATAATAATCTAATTAATATCTTGATTTTTTTATATAAATCTTCCATGCCCTTATTTAAAGCTAATTGGTGTATTAATTGTATCTCACTCTAATACAAAAAAAAATAATGAATGCAATGGGTAAATTAGGAAAAGTTTATTATTATTTTTCTGAAATCTATAAGGGGTCTTACATTCAAGTATGTCTCTATAGAGTCTTATAATTTGGAACAGAGGGAGTACCATTTACTCTCTTATTTATTTTGACATTTCAATTTTTTTATCACCTTCAAAAAATTCATTAATTTAATAGTATAATTGATAAACTAATAATCTTTTGAAAAATTATAAAAGCAGGAACGGAGGAACTATTGTTTAGAATGAAACACTAAAGATTACTTTACCTTCTTTTATTAAAAAGAGTGTCTATAATAAGGCAAATAAGACCATGTGAAAGAAGTAAAATCACGATAATTTAATGAAGACATAATGAGAATAATCGCTGATTTAAGAATCTACTTATAAATTGAGCTTAAGCTCAATAAATATAGATATATATGGTGATTTTCGAACCCGATTAAATAATTACTTGGCTTCCAATTCATACCAAGTATTTAAGTTGCATTCATACTAACTTGAACCAGGAACATATGTTTAAATTAGAACAACACACATGAGCTTATTTACACGCTTGGGGTGAAATAGTTATTTTATAGACAATTTAATAAATAGGGTTAATGGTTTACTTGGTCCCTGTGATTGCACTAAGATTTGGCTTTGGTCCTTCCCCGGTAAAAAGTCTGCAAAAGGTCCTTGTAGTTGTACCAAGTTTGATATAGGTCCCTACCGGAGATCGGACCTCCGGTGAGTGCACATGTGGCAGGCTGACTGGATTAATGAAGGTGACGTGGATTTTTTTTTTATTGAAATACAGGTCAGATGTTAAAAAAAAAACCTAATTAAATCTAAAATTCCCCAAATCCCTAATTCCCCTTTCTTCTTCCCTAACTCACGCATCTAAAATTCTCCTTCTCTAACTCACGCAGCAGCTTGAAATACAGGTTCGCAAAGGGAAAGGAGAACCACGAACCACGAAGATTGGCCTCCACAAATGACAAACTCCTGTAAGGCAGATTGTGCTTCTTGCAAAGGTCAATGACCAATGGAGATATCTTCCTCAACTGAGCCCTTGGAAGCCTTGGGAACAAATGGTGCTCAAGCTGGAACTGCAAACCACCAAAGAACCAATCCATCCAAGATGAGCAAGAGATGTCCAACGTCCCACTTGTTTGCTTCTCAAACTAGTCATTCCCCTTTGGTGGCCCCACATACACATTTGCAGCAAAATGATTCAAACAGAATTGAAGATGCTGAACAGAACAAACAACAAAGGAAGCTAGCACAAACATAACCCTTTCTGACCAATTTGGCAGACACAACAAAAGAAGAGGGAACCAAGTCCAAAACACAAGGATCCCCAATATGAAGGTGAAGAAGAAGAAGATGACGAAGAAGAAGAAAGAACCACGAACCTGTATTTCAAGCTGCTGCGTGAGTTAGGGAAGGAGAATTTTAGATGCGTGAGTTAGGGAAGAAGAAAGGGGAATTAGGGATTTGGGGAATTTTAGATTTAATTAGGTTTTTTTTAACATCTGACCTGTATTTCAATAAAAAAAAAATATACGTCACCTTCATTAACCCAGTCAGCCTACCACATGTGCACTCACCGGAGCTCCGGTCTCCGGCAGGGACCTATATCAAACTTGGTACAACTACAGGGACCTTTGGCAAACTTTTTTCCAGGGAGGGACCAAAGCCAAATCTTGGTACCAACCTTTATGATGTACTTGCTTTTGAATGTAATGACAAACTTCAGAGTTTTTATTGAATTTCTTCTGTGGTACTTGCCCACTTCTTTGTTACATTCCTTCAATTAATTTCAGTTTTCATGTTATTAGTTTAGTCTGTAAAATTAATTTTTTTTTCATAACCCTGTCATGATGAATCAGTTCTTCAGCAAGGCTAGGCATTTAACTTCTATTAATTTGGTTGACATTGACATAAAAGGGTGCAATTTCGAAAATGACATGTGCTTTCAAGTTTCTACCATTAATTCACTTTCAATACTAGGTTCTGTTTATGTTACCATTTTGGAATAATTACTCACTTTCAATACATGGAGACTGCACATGGTTGTTTTTTGCATTTTTTATCTTACCCTGCAAATGGCACTCCTGTGCATTATAATAAATGAATTCTCAATACCCACATGCATTATAATAAAGGAATTCTCACTACCCACATGCAAGTGGTCTAACCACCATAGAAGATGACAAATTATGAGTCAAAAGTTTAAATACCACTTGAATGTAAAGCAATTCTGAAATAATCTTGTCCACAACTACATGCACTTGTACCAAGTACTATAAAATATTTAAATACTAGCAAGTGGTCCATGCTTTAATAAAAGCATCCATACAGTGCACGAATGAGTCAGCCCACAATATGCAATATACAAAATAAACACAAGTGGTCCTAACATGTGGTTCTCTGTCAATTAGTTTCCCAAAAAAATGCAACTCATCCAATATTAAAATGCTGTCCCTTCATTGCTATTATCAACCACACTATTTTGTGTTTGCAAATTATCTTCAACAGTTGGATCTTCAACAGTAGATGCCCCTATTCCTTGTGATGCTTGATGCATTGCAATAAAAAATTGAGACCACCTATCCAAATCTCCTTCAACACAAGTCTGAAATTAAGAAATTCATTAGCAATTGCATTATGTTCCTTGTTCTGCTTTTCTAACCAGTCAAATTTCAAGATTTTCTATTTTTCCTTACCTCGTCTGAATTTCCTGAAACAGAAGCAGCACTGATTCCATCTGTATGAATATCAACAACAGGGGGAGTTGGATCCGGACCTATTTTAACAGGGGAAGCAGCTGTTGCAGCACCTAGATCTGGATCTGTTTGAACAAGAGCAGGGGCTGGACCTGTCTCAACAGTGGCAGCAATAGTGGGTCTTACGTTGTAAGTGCACTTTCTCTTGTTGTGAGTTGTGACAATATGACTTGCATATGCTGCATTTTTTGAACCCTATCTATAACAATAAAACCATTTTTTATTAGATGTAAAAAAACATGAATTTGCAACAATTAAAATTAACTAATATAGTACACACCTTTGCAGCTCTAGGAGCAGGATTAGTCTGAGGGATAGAATCTCCAAAAGGGGGTTGTGCTAGTCCTTCCTGTACATGTGCATATTCTGGTACAGGCACTGGTTCTGGATCAGGTAGAATCATGTTTTGACAAACCTTTGCATTATGGCCATATCCCTTGCACCTTCCACATCTCACACTATAACCTCCTCTTTTCAGTGATCCAGGATTCGGGTCGTCATATGGGTCCCTTCTCCTCAATTTTTTTGGCTTGCCAACACTTCTCTTATATGCAGGGGGAGGATCAATTCAGGATCTTGTGGTGTAACAGGCCACTGGCTAGGCCCCTCAATTGTAGTTATGGAGTGAGAATAGCAATCTGCATAGGCAGCCCTCTTGTAGTACATATGTACGTAATCCTTAGGGTCATGCCCTTTTCCATGCTATGGCAGCAACTGCACGTCTACACGGGAACCCGTTAAGCTCCCAAAAATTGCAACTACAACTCTTACTTCCCAAGTTGACCACAAACCTTTCAGGTAGGTAATTATGGTGAACCTTAAATAAGTCTTGTCCAACAGCTCTAGGAAACCTTGTCCTGCTTTTATCAATCTCTTTTGATACTCTTTTTAGTGGTTTGGGCATAATGTCATGTGCATATTTGTCCAACTATTCGGTCATAGTTGCAAACCGTCCCATAACATATGTTCGAATCCACTCGAACATAGTCAATATCGGTTTGTCTCTAGCCAGAAGTATGGAAGCATTAAATGACTCAGACAAGTTGTTCATGATTACATCGCACCTGGAATTGAAGCTGAATGCATGCTTGCACCATTTATCCTCATCTAGCCCCTTATGAACACTGATACCCCCACCCATGTAGTGCCAGAATGGAGTGGTTCTGAATGACCCTCCATGATGTATTACCAATGTGAAACCCATTCTGCAAACAATCACAACAATTCAGCAAAAAACTCAGGCCAATAATCATGTTCTGTAAACAAGATACATTACACACGAATCAGAAACAATGACACAAGATTCCGATAACAAGTTAATTGTTCTTAGACATGAATCAGACATGATATTCATCTGTGAAGTGTAAATAAACAACATCACAACCTTAGAACAAAATTTATAACAGTTTGGTGGTATCTCTATGGCCATGTTCACTGACAACGTTGATATTATTCATGAATCACACATCGAAATGTTATTATGACTTTCTACCATAGCAATCTGAATATATACCCAGAGCCCCAAAGCAATCACCAGTATAAACAGAAGTAGAAAACCCTAACATGAGGGGGGAAACGAACAGTAGATGCCCAAACCAGAGAAGATGAAAACGAACAGGAAAGGGAAGGAAACTTACCACACACAAGAGCAACAGCGGCAAGTGGAAGTAGAGAAGAACAGCCAAGCCAACACAATGCCTCACTACAACCTGAGAAACATCGACGAAGTAGAACGAACAGCCACGAAATAAGAAGGATCAGCCACGAAGTAGAAGAAACAGCAATCGACGAAGAAGAAGGAACAACCACGAAGTAGAAGAAACAACAATCGACGAAGAAGAAGGAACAACCACGAAGTAGAAGAAACAGCAATCGACGACCTGAAGACGAAGAAGGGGACGACCTGCAATCGACGGCCTGCAAACAGAACAAGGAGAAGGGGGTTGGCTCACGATTTTGCAGCAGCAAGGAGAAAGAATTGAAATTAGGGTTTCTAATTTAGGTTTGATGAAATTGGGGGTTTATGTGTTTGAAGGTTAATTTAGGATTTAGAATTGTTTAGGGGTTTTAAGTTTATAATAAATTTTGTTATTTGGAATTTCAAAAATAATTAAAAAAATCCACATCATCGTTAATAATACAGTCAGCAGTCCAAGTAAGCACTTGCCGGAGCTCCGATCTCCGGCGAGGACTAAAGTCAAACTTGCTGTAAACTAAGGGACTTATATCAAAAAAAAATTTGGCGAGGGACCTATCACAAACTTGGGTACAAACACAGGGACCTACCATACCATTAACCCTTCTTTATTTTAGGGAGACCAAAAACATATTTAACCCAAATTAATAAGAAAGAATAGATTCGCAACCAATTTATTTAGGAAAATTGGAACAATAGAAAATAATTTTAAAAATGGTCTTTAAAGAAAGATACGAATTTGAAAGTCATTTACGCGTCAGGAATGTATTAATTGGATTGTACACGGGCGGGCTGAGATAAGTTTTTGTTGTTCCTCATACGGCTCTAAACATCCACCTGGTCACTTTGTGAGCCCTAAATTGTGCATAGACCTGAAGCAACCCAATAATTTTTAGATCTAACTAAGATTGGACCTATGTAAGAAGGGACTGAATTGGCCCGAAGAATAATAAAATTGTCTAACACTAACTGGAAAATTTCAAGATTGACATATTAGAGGCGTGCTGTATTTTAAAAAGCTCACTGCTCTATTTGTTTGGCAAAGCATCTAAAAAAACTCAAATTCTAAGTAGTTTGTATGGAGAGAAAATGAAAGAAAAAAGTGAGAGTTGTGAAAATGAGTGTGACTTATATAATTACTATTTCATTCTTTTTGTATAATTTATGCAAATAAGTTATCTACTTTAAATATGCATTTAAACGTAAAGTGGCTTTAAAAATATATTATTTAAAATTAATTTACATTGTTATTAACATTATATAATTTTATTTTTATTTTACCTTTAAAAATATGATTATAATATGTATTTTATATTAAAACTACCATTATAATTATAAGGCTTTAATTGCCTTTTTGGTCCCCTTAATTTAGACTATGAGTGATTTTGGTCCCTCTAGTTTTTTTCGGAGTTAATCAAGTCACTCTAGTTTTGAAATTAAACAAATTTGGTCTCACTTTCAATTTTCATATGCATTCATTAAATATTAATTATCTTTTCAAATACTATGGGGTTTATGATAAATTTGATATATGATACAATTTAAAAAGCAAAAGAAAAAGAATTTAGTCAAAATTTATTAAATTTTAAATGAAAGATATGTGATTAGGGCTTAAAGAGGTCAAAAATTGAAATTTTTTATTGAAATTTAATATTTTGATTTGTATGTTTTGATGAGAATAACATTTACAATAATTAAATTAATTCAATTTATATAGATTTTTCTTAAAATAGAGAATTTTTTAGAGTTTTATAAAGAATAATAATGAAAGGGTACTTGATTTGCAAGAATAAAAAGTTGAGACTAAAACTGCTAAAAAAATTGAGAGACTAAAATTACACATAGTGGGAAAAAATACAATTAAACCTAATTATAATATTTGAAGATAAGATAGACGAGGACACAATTGGAAGGAGAAAGTTTGTTGTCTTTATTGAGTTTTCATGCCAGTGGGAATTCGTGAAAATTTGTCATGGGTCCCATGTGTACGATTTTACTTGACTTAATGTTTCCATATTAAGCAAACAAACTCAAATTTGATTTCATGGCACATATTTCCTTTCATGTTGCTTTCCACATATTTGAAAATGAGATGTGAACACATCTTTATCTTTACTACATAGGTATTAGGTGGAAGAAAGAATCCAATGGGCTCCAATTGGGAAATTTCGTGGAAAAATATGAGCATTTGAGGTAAAGGAATAATAAATATCCCTAGACATCCAAATGGTGTAAATCACTAGAAAAAGATAGAAAGATATAAGAGATAAATAATAAATGTGATATATGATATGATGTAATTAAAAGAAAGAGATAAAAAAAAGATGTCGAGAAATATCTATGTTATTTGAGTGCATACCGATCATTGCTGATAAAAGTAAAGTGTCAAACCTACCTGTCTCTATTTCACATCAATATTTTTTAATCAAAGCATTTAACATAAAGTAAAGTGTCAAATTACAACTTTTATGTTGATGTATTGAAATAGATGAATTAACGTTTTAGTTTGAACCAGCTCCAGAATAAACGCACGTACATACATGTAACTATAGCATTTTTCAAAGGCACTTCGCGCTTGGTCTCCCCAATACGAGGTGAAAGTGTAGTAGGGATTACAATAAGTACGGTATTATGCTACTTATTTTCATACTCGCATTTTCAAAAGTCATTTGTATTTGTGTGGGTAGTGATACCAATTTTGCAAGTGTACAGAATGGTTGAAATAATACTAAGATCAAATTCATAGGAATAGGTGGTTTATCAAATTCAAGTCAAGCTTCAAGATTCAAAGCAGAAAAAAAAGAAGATATATTCTGAGATTTTGATCAAGCAAGATGATAGCATAAGCAATAGTAAAAGAAGATTGTAAACTATAATGGAAATAACACTTGGGTTTAAGTTTCACTTAGCCGAATTAAGCTTCTTACCAACAGATTCCAATATGAACTTGGAAATCATTCTACGGTGATGTAGCCTAAACCTCTACTTGTTAATACCTTAATCATGTAATTCATTCAAATTCAGTTATTAAGCCTAATACCTTAGTACCTAATACCTTAGTACCTAGTCAATTCACTTGAAGAAGTTTTGTTATTTAATCATGCCAACACAATCGATTCCCACCCTTATACCTAAGTAGCACATAAACCGATCAATCTAATCTCAGTTCTCGTAGTCCTACCAAACTACCGTTTAAGCAAGATACTTGTGTGCACTCAAGCAAGATAATCAAAGAGAAAAGATACATAGAATGACAACTTTATTCATATAGAAAATTAGAAGTTCAAAGCATAATTCAAAAAAGGATTCAAAAATACCCAGGTACTAGAAAGAAACTAACAAAGCATGACTAGATTAAACATAATGAAAAGCAAGAATTAAAACCTGGAACAAGGGCTTAAGAGGCTTCTTACAACTCCAAAAATAGTGTATCCAACAAAGGGCTCAACAAATTACAAGATGAAAATAAAGAAAAGCAAGTGTTATATTTATAGCAAAATTCTGCCTGAAGTCCAACGCTTGAGCATTGGCATTCCAACGCTCAAGAGTTGAAAATAAAACTAAATCCGAGTTCCTTGGCAGAATGCCAACGCCTAAGCGTTGGCTTCCTAGCGCTTGGGCGCTAGGATCTAACTCTTAAGATCCTCCCAGGCAGAATACCAACGCCTAAGCGTTGGCTTCCTAACGCTTGGGCGTTAGGATTTCGAGCAACAATGATGTTTTGGCAGAATGCCAATGCTTAAGCGTTGGCAGCGCCTAGGCGTTGGGAGTTCTTCAGACTTCCTAACTTGCTTTCTTTTCATTTTTTCTCTTGCTTCTCTTCATCGATGCTCTTAATCAGCTTTCATTTTTTTTTCCAACTGCAAACTCATCAAAACGCCAATTGAAACTCATGGCAATTGCATTATTCCTCATAACCCCCTAATGATTTAGCCATCAATCCTCCTTTAACACCTTATCTTCTTCATTGAATGCCTCTCAATAATGACCAAGAACTCAGATTTACTTAATAAAGGAAAATAAATAAAATAAAATAGAAAAAGACTCAAAAATGAAATAAACTTACCCTACCATGCTTATGCTAAAATACTAAAAAGACTAGCAAAAGACTCAAACTCTATATGAGACTCACAGGAAAAGACGCAAAAATAGAGAAAGAATAAAGGAAACTACACATATACCCCCGGGTCATCAGGTTGCAACTTGAATGTACATTCTCGTACTCTCTAGATACCTATATGTCCATATTTATACCCATTACTTGTAATTTAATTAAGGAAATTATAACTTTCACTATTTCAATAGAAAATAAAATATAACTGCTATTATAAAATAAAAAAAATTTAATTAAAAATGCAAAAGAGCATTCAAATGCTCAACAAGTTAAATCATTTAACAAAGTATAAATTTTTAAAAGGAGTACGCAAGAAAGTTATTATTCTAAATTATAAAGTTTAGAATTTAAGTATTTAGTTACTAAATTAAGTAATCAGGTGGGTTGACCTAGTAACTGAGGTTCGAATCACAACTTTTTTAAATATAAAAAACTCATTAATCAACTTTAATAATAATAATAAAGTATGTTAGTAGTCATACCTGCACCATTACTTTTATGAGTATTTATTCTGACCTCATATTCATCTATATTGCAATTCGTCTCAAAAATGTAGAATTTTAACTATAAAAAATGAAAAAATAGGTGCAACAGATACCAGCCACAAGTACAAGACAGCTTTCGATGTGAGCCACACAGTCCCTTCCAATTCTCCACATTTCCATGTTGGGGGGAATAAATGCATGTGAGCCACACAATCCCTTCGAATTCTCCATATTTCCATGTTGGAGGAATAGGGGGAAAAATGCTTTCACTTTTATTTCACCCATACCGCATCACTCATATAGAGATAGATGTGAGAAAAATAAGAAATATATAGAAAAAATTGGATGTAAATATATCAAAATTAAAAAAAAGGGAAATCACTATTCCAGCGTAGCAAGCTAAAAAAACTTTAATGGCTGAGTTAGTATTAAAAGTAAAATGAGAGAAAAAAAAAACAAAAAGAAAGAAAGAGAAAAGAAAATGAGATAACGTCTTTAGTATTTCTGTGGTCGAATATTTGAAGGTAGTTTAAACGTGCATATAACTAACCTATTTATTTTGTATCATTTGATTGAATGTGTTTTAGACCAATTTAAATGTAAATACAAATAATACACACATAATTTTTAGACTATTTAGTTAGAGAGTAAAGTAGTAAAAACTAGAGACATATGAGTTAATAAGGAGAATGAGAATTAAAATAATTTCCGATCAAAAAAGAAAATTGGTAGATATGTATAATTGTAGAATCACATAAATATCCAAAAAAAAAAAAACTAAATGGTATCAAATTTTATAAAAAATATATTCTATTATTTTACTTAAAAAAATTATCATTATTATGAATGTCTATCAATCTTTCTTTTTTACTACTACCTATTTGTTCTTTATTAATTGTCTTTGGAGAGAAAAAATTGTTTCTTTATATCTGTTCATTTAGGATTTTAATGAAATATTGTTAATTTTTCTCCTATATTGCCCTCTTTAAAAATACACTCTGTAGGTTAAAATAAAAAAATAAATAATATATTTTAAAAGTTAACAGCATTTCTTAATATTTTATCTGAGGAACAAATGTAGTGTAAATTTTATTACAACTTTAACCTATTCACACTTATTTTTCTGGTTGATCCAACTTTCATTTATTTTTTCTATCTATATCTATTATTTTCTTATCTTATCACATCACGCAACATATCTTTCACTTGTATTATTTTGATTAACATATAAATGTGGAGATTAAATTGGTGTGAACAAAATATTTGTCTTTTTGTTATTATTATTATTATTATATAAATTCAATCTTTTGTGTAGATTTAATTGGTGTCAACAAAATATTTGTCTTTTTGTTATTATTATTATTATTATATAATTCGTAATCTTTTGTGGAGATTATATTGGTGTCAACAAAATATTTGTCTTTTTGTTATTATTATTATTATTATATATATTCGTAATCTTTTTCTTCATCTATATTGAGTTCTTGGAATCAGACTTCATATTCATACCTACCTGACATAACATCTTCATCCTCAATACAAGAAAGGTAAATCATTCAATGCGGAATTTTCCCCTCTATTGCTTTTTCTCCACAGTGACTTGTTTTGTTTAAAATGAAATCAAGTTTGCTAATTTGGGAGGTTTTTAAATAACATCACTTTCCTAGTTTCCTTGCATTCACTCTTTGGTTTGTCTTGCAACATCAACTTTGGTTCCAAAGGTGGAGCTTTGATTTTGAGATCAGCAGGAAGCTTCAAGAAACGAGAATCATAAAGTTCAAGCAGGTTGGAGGTTAACGGATAGGCAAGGGAAGAAGCCATAGAAATAATAAATACTAACACTGCAAGGTTTTGAAACGAGAATCACTGCCAGCGTTGGAAACCTTCCAAGTTCCAAGTATGGCACTTGAAAGAAACCTTTCAAGACCAAGGATTGAAAAAATGGAAAAACAGCAGCATAAGGCAGTGGTTTTCTCTTCACCAATACCAGTTAGTGAGCTTCATGCTGCGGCAACTAAACTTCAGAAAGTCTACAAGGGTTACCGAACTCGAAGAAACCTTGCAGATTGTGCTGTTGTTGTGGAGGAGCTCTGGTTAGTCTCAATCAAAACCAATATTTCAGAATTTGATATAACCTTAAGCTTCTGCTATGTTATTCACTGATGGTTTTTTACATAACGTAGGTGGAAGGCATTGGATTTTGCTGCTCTTAAATGGAGCTCTGTTTCATTCTTTGATGTGGAAAAACAAGAAACTTCGGTGTCACGGTGGGCAAGGGCAGGGAAAAGAGCAGCTAAGGTATTATATTCCATTCCATTCGATACTTTTGCATCTAGAATTGATTTTGTTTTCAGAATCAATCGTACAAGAATTTACAAAGATGATATTATGTCATTGCTAACTTTCTCATATGCAGCTTGGAAAAGGTTTGTCTAACGATGAAAAGGCACAAAAATTAGCCCTCCAACACTGGCTAGAAGCTGTAAGTTACTAATCATCCATTATTCAAATATTAACTTAACTCTATTTAGTATTTAGCCTTGAAATCATAGTAGTACCCTTTTGATTTATTGTTTATTCTAATGTTAACAATGTCTATTCCTTCTTGTTTTCTGCACAGATTGACCCGCGCCACCGCTATGGACACAATTTGCACTTGTATTATGATATCTGGTTTCAAAGTCAAAGCACACAACCATTTTTCTACTGGTAAATATCTGATAATTTATATATCTTTTTTATTTGCACAGAACTTTGCTGTTTTCTGGTTTTGAATTCTTCTTGTTGGCAGTTCTGTATCTTTCTGATGAGGAATTGGAAAAATTTGGGTTTATTCTATCATAAAGCCTCTTGTGTTTGCTGCTGTATTTAAATGATGGAGGTGTTTTTCCAAGCCACTTGAAAGATTTTTTTTTTCAAGATTTTTTTCAAATAAACCTGGTTTTTGCTAAAAAAAACACTTTGTGATTTATAAATTGCAGGTTGGATGTTGGAGCTGATAAAGAAATAAATCTAGAGAAATGCACAAGAGCCACCCTACAACGCGAGTGCATTAAGTATCTCGGACCAGTAAGTTAATTATCACTAGATACTGTCCAGATTAACTAGAGATATGACTTAATATGTCCTCTCTATAAAAGAGAGGGTATTCATCACCTTTATCCTAGTTTTTGCCTTTTTGGTACTGAGGTAGCCTTACCTTAAATTTTAAATTTGTCTCATATCTTATCTAGTGTATATCTTCATTATTATGATTGCAGAAGGAAAGGGAAGAATATGAAGTAATTGTTGAAAATGGGAAGCTGGTGTACAAACAGAATGGGAGACTTGTGGACACTGATGGAGATGGAAAGTCCAAATGGATATTTGTTCTCAGCACCACAAGAGCCTTGTATGTTGGGAGGAAGCAAAAGGGTGCATTTCAGCACTCTAGCTTTCTAGCTGGTGCTGCAATAACAGCCGCAGGAAGATTAGTGGCTCAGAAGGGTGTCCTAGAGGTAAGGACTTTATGGCAAATTTCAATAATTGTATCATAGACTAGTCGCTTTTGCACTACAATTTCTCTTAGACAAAGTACTGTGTAAATATTGCAGGCTATTTGGCCTTATAGTGGTCACTATCACCCAACTGAAGAAAACTTTAGAGGATTTATAAGCTTTCTTGAGGAGCACAGTGTAGACCTCTCTAATGTCAAGGTATTTTCTTTTTCATTTTTTATCTAATTGATGTTAGTGTACCAAAATAAGTGGTTGTGAACCAAGTAGATAAACATTTAGTCTAGGGTTTGATCACTAAGCGATGTGTTTAGAGAATAATTTGTTGAGAGAGACCTAACTTAAAATGATATATGATGTTTGAACCTCGATGAGACGAGTTTAATGACCGTTGACAGTGTGAAAACAACAAAAATAATTGGTTGTGGAATAGATTAGTTGATGATGGCTTTTGTTTTCTTGCAGAGATGTGACGTAGATGATGATGCTCCTACATGTGTGGGGACAGATTCATTTACGGCCACTACTGGATCACAACAAATCAAGGGTCCCATTAATGCTAGTGGTATCAATAATGCAATTGTTCATGAAGAGTTTAAGTTCAAAATGGTTGAAGCACCAGCAGCATTTGAGTTCACAAAGAGGTTGTCACGCAAGTGGGCCACTGGTGTTGGAGCCCGAATTGGGTGTGTCCGTGACTATCCTGAACAACTTCAATCACTAGCATTGGAGCAAGTTAATTTGCTTCCAAAGCCTGCTTCTTCTGCACGTTTATATGGTCCAATTCCTGCTCCAAGACCAATCCCAAAAGTTAGGGTTTCTCCTAAGCTTGCATACATGGGCTTACCAATTCCGGCTGCAAGTTGAGATTCACGTACATTTGATTCTAAAGTCATAATCAATTATGTGAAGAAACTTTTGTGACTGTGAATGTCTTCTGGTGTGAGATAATGTGATTCCACTCACATTGAAAAATTTAGGGCAAATATGAGACCATGTACCTGTTGTTGACCAGATATAAAAAGACCATATGTGTACCCCTCCCTGTATGTACCAAAAATGTGTGTGACAGTTATTTACCAAAAATTTGTGTGATAGTTGAGTTGAGGACAACTCTTGTATTGTAGGCACAACTCAACTAGCAGATATGAGACCAGAGAGACTAACTATTTCTTTTTGCTTTGTTGTTTTAGGAATTTGTATATATTAGGAGTGATATTCCTAGAAGCACTAAAATAGTATTAAATACCAAACACCTCTTATTTGTATATATTTGGTGTTTGACACTATTCATATGTCTACCAATTATTTTTGATGTATTAGGCTTCTGCATGTCATACTGCCAGCCAAATTGTGTGTCTCTCTCTTGTATATTTTGGAAGGTGATTCAGTTAATTCTTTGCTGTAACTACAGTAAACGTGATAATAAATGTTCTTGTTTTACTTTTCCTTTTCAATTTCTGCATTATTTTTTTCCTGTTCAATTCAATTATTTTAAAGAATTCATATAGTTTTTTGTTCATGATTGGTTTAATCAAGGAAAGGGTGACTGACTGAGGCAATGTTACTACTCAAATAAGGCCTTATCTTTGTACAATTATGCTATGAGATTGTGTGTTTCATTAGTTGAATGATTGAATCAGTACACCACATGTTTATTTTAAAATTTAATTTATAAGCCCTTATATTATTTGTTGACAATATATTAATATCCATGTCATAGACATTCAACAAAGTATTATGTTGTTTGGGTTCTTTGTGTTAATCAACGAACCCTTAATTGAAGGTTTTTTTTTACACTGATTTAGTACTGTTCATGCAATAAATTCAAGCGCCCAAGGCCATGTTTTCGTTCTACTGTTCATCATTCCCTTTTGTTCTAGAATAATCTCGCGTAAATTCTGTGTTAGGAGTGTACATGATCGGGCTCTGTCTCTTGACCCGTCTCAACCCTTGTTGCTTGAACCCCATCTTTTCGGATTTATGGACGGGTTTGCGTTTAGAAATTGAACACGGTCAATATTTAGGGCTGGGTGAAAATCAAGTTCAACCTGTCCCACAAACATTATTTATACACTATCTTCAAAACATAGTTTTGTATATTTTCATTTATAGTCTGGTTTCAAGTGAATATAATTTGAATTTTTCTTTGTTATGAAAAACTTTAGTTCTATATAGTTTCTTTCATAATTTATTGATAGGATAGAAATGAATCTTTTTCCGTAATGACACGCATTTATAATTCTTTGATGAGATTTGAAATTAATATTTAATTTGTCAGTTGGGTCAACCCCGACCCGTCATTTTGCGGTTGGGTCTGTTAAACCCGCCTCTCTAGGTTTAGGGACGGATTCGATTTAGAAACCGACTCTATCTGTTTTTAGGGTCGGCTAAAAGTCGAGACAAACTCATTCCAACCCGTCGCATGAAGACCCTTGTTCCACTCTGTTCCCTATAACAGTTGGCTGGTCGCATTTCCACGATTTCCGTTGCGCCGTTGAATCTTAGATTTCGTGGTGCTGTGATCTTCACTTGCGAGGCTTGATGGATCTCCGATCATACTTGCGATTATGTGAATCTCGATCTTTTTAATGCTTCGATTCCGTATCGTAGCTCAAAAATCTCGAGCCCTGGATTCTCGCTGCGCCAATTGGTACTGAAGATGCTACAACGGTCTTCTGAAGCACCACCGTACCTCAATTGATATGAGACATGTTAATTTTATTTTCTTAGTATCATTGATTCAGACACTGAGCCTCATTAACATGGCTGAGGCCAGTCTTATCAGGTATCTTGAAAGCAGCTTCACAGGTTACATGTCAACGAGTTCCATGTTGAAAGACATGTAAAACGAATGGTATTTTGGTAGTTTAGGTTCTTCATTTTTGAATTCAAGGTTTACTTTTGATTGAGGTTTTGAACCATTTCTCTCCCTGTATTGTGTGTACCTAACTGTTATTCTGCACATATGTAGGTTGGAGATTATGGGGGTTTTCCAAGGTTTGCTGGCGACTGTGCCAGTCTTCACAAGAAGTCGACCCCGAAAACATGTTCAGAACAGAGGAATGGTATCTCTGATGCTTGCTCTCAAGTGATCCTTCAGCTCCGTGATGTATATAATCCTAATAAGGTCATTAGACTTGATCTATGAAAGGTTCACAGTGAATGTTATGTTTGTATCTGTAATAATAATCATTATTATCAAATAAACGTCAAAATTAGAATTGTTTCTTGAGCTGTCGCTGAATGTAACGCCCCCATGATCATAGTGTTAGCATAATCATAGTGTTAGCATATGTAGTATCATCATCATAATTCATTTAATTCCACATCAACATGTTATATCACATGAAACAATTTTTCAGCCCAAAGAACATAGGAATTCATTCAATCATATTATAATGGAATCACATAAAACTCATAGTCTCAACCACATGCCTCGACAGCCCATATAATCATGGTAAAAATCAGAGATTCCAAAATATATTCACAACACAAACACAATACAACATGATGCTCTAAGACTAAATTACTCTTACCGTCGAACGTGTTGCATAAGCTTCAAATTCAACCTGACATGATAAACACATAATAACACTCAATCTATCATTGGAAGGATGAAAATTAACCTCAAAAGAATCTAAAACAATTTAAAACAAAATAACAAACTGGGATGACAGGGGCCCAACGCCCATGCACTGGCTCGTCTGGCAGCACGCCTAGTGCAGAATCCCAACGCCATGGCACCAGGAGGCCAACGCTGGCTCTCTGTCCAAAGAGTCCGAAATTTCAATTTTCCAAGAAAACACTCACAAAAGGGTTTTGATTATAATTTTCATAAATATGACTTCCAAGACAAAACAACGACTAACATATTCCCAAGTTTTAAAGCTTCGAAATAGATTTTCTTATTTAGAAACTCCTAGGGTTTGAAGGTTTATAAAGACCTTAATCCAGAAAATGCTCGAGAAAGCGAAAGGAAACCAACCTCGTATCGTCGTTCGATCAAGAGGAACAAAAACGAATTGTGCTCGTCCACAACTTCAAGAGGAGTCTGTCAACGTGTCGAAGGAAGAGACCGGAAGGAATTCGTGGTCAACCTTGGAAAGAAGGAAGGGAAGAAGAAAGGAAAATGGAAACGAAACAACGTTACTATAGAATTTTCTCGTCAAAAGAACTCAGAATGGAAAGCACAAGAGACCTACCGGAGAACCACCAACTAGCACTCTTGAAGAGGAAAGGCTGAGCAAGACTATACCTCAAAAGGAGCAAGGAGGAGATAGGACGCAACAGCAGCAGCAGCAAATATCAGAGTAGGCTTCAATACTTGAGTTAGGGTTCGCACTTGGAATGGAAGAACAAAAGAGACAACCTACAACACATATAGGCTCGGAAATATTTTCCTCTCAAGAGAGAATTCAGCAATAATCTCCATTAAGTCGGAAATTAAACCCTCATCATAACCATTTAACACAAATCTTAATTAATTAAAACTCCATCATTACTAATTCAAATTTCAATTTCAAAATTTAAATAAAAGTCAAACAAGGACTAAATTGAAAACTTATAAAATAGTCCATGGACCAAATCATAAATATGAAATAATCCAAGGACCAAAATATAAATACTTTAAAATTCAGAGTCTTACACAGCACAAGCTGAGAAACCCCAAGCCAATTGGGTTCTGTTAGACAAGTAATGCTCTGACTAATTATCCCCCACAGAAAAGCATGCTATTGTCATATGAAACCGAATTTGTGGTTTATTATTTTATTGATCTTAGATAATAATTCAGTTTTTGTTGATGGTATTTTGTTGTTGCTTCCTTTACAGGAAACTCAAACATGAAGAAAAACAATGCGTGGAATAACTTTACTGTAACATTGTAGTAATAAAGCATTCTCAACCTGTGGTACTCCGCTTGAATTTGGTTGGTTCTAAAAAGAAGGATATTGAAGAACTATGT
The DNA here is from genome assembly GCA_030819835.1 of Acmispon strigosus. Taxonomy (NCBI): domain Eukaryota; kingdom Viridiplantae; phylum Streptophyta; class Magnoliopsida; order Fabales; family Fabaceae; genus Acmispon; species Acmispon strigosus. Next base: position 90,298,518 of record JAUAMA010000001.1, read on the forward strand.
CTACTAGCAAGGTGAGGTGCCTGGAATTCAATAAGAATGATAATGGTGATGTTTATTTATTTTAGCTCAGCACAACAAAAAGCTAACTATATTTCTTTGTTTTTCTTTTGGCAGGATTTGAATTATACTTCTGGACCTTGATTCCATATAGAAATTCAATATTTAGTTTAAATTGAAACATGAAAAATGAAAAAATGTTGTATGGGATTAGAAAATAATATTTACATATAAATTAATTAGTGTGAAAATTACATGGTAAAAAGTCTCTACGAGGATCGAATTTTATATAATTTAATAATAATTGTGGGAATAATATATAATAAAAGTATGATAATCTAATAATGAAAATATATAATACGAGTATTTATATATAATCTATTTTATTACTGTTCAAATTATAGGGTTAAAAGCTCTTAGGAAAAAAGAATTTTTTACATGAAAATACTTTTAAATTTAAAATAATAATAAAATATTTTAATCTAATATCGTTTATTCACTATATTAGGGGTGTCTTCGATTGGACAGTTTTGTATGGATACATATCATTGTGATATTGAAGATATATGTATGCTAGCTACCATTACCATATTGATTGATGTATTTTGTCTCTACACATACAAAAGTGGGTAATGTAAGTAGAAGGTTGATCTCCCGTAGCTAGGAATGGCAATTGACCCATACCCTATGGGTACCTGCAAAAAATACCCACTATGGGTAGGGTAAAAACCCGCTAGATGGGTATGGGGTTGGGTATGGGTAAATACCCACAAAAATTAATGGGTATGGGTGCGGGTATGGGTACTATAGTACCCACCCCGCCCCATACCCGCACACACATATCATATATATAATTAATTGTTCGTCCTAATAAAATTATTATAACTATATTACAATTTTTTTTTTGACTAAATTATACTATTATCTTAACTTATAATATATATGTTTGGATAATAGTATTTAAACAAAAAAGATATATTCTCAAATTTTGAGAATAAATTTTGATTTAATTTTTTATTAAAATTTGCACATATTTCAAATTTGATCATAAAGAGATAAAATATTATTGATGTAAATTAAAAGTATATCTAATTGATCTTAATTTGATTAGAAAGAAGATCTTAATTAATATGATCTATTAAAGGAAAAAATATAAATATTATCTAGCTTTTTATACTTAATTAAATGATTTTACTTATTAAGTATTTTGATGGTCTTTTGTATTTTTAACTAATGTGTTTTCATTTTATAACAACAATAATATTTTGGTTTTCTATTGAAAAATACAAATAGTGAAAATTATATTTTGTTTAACTAAATTACGGGTAATGGGTACGGGTACGGGCATATAGGTACCCAGAGGGTATGGGGATGGGCACTAAAGTTGCTACCCACGCGGGTTTGGGGACGGGCACGGGTACTTTTTAAAAACGCGGGTATGGGGATGGGTACTATAGTACCCTACCCAGACCCTACCCATTGCCATCCCTACCCGTAGCCCTTGATTAATATGCTCTCACACCTATTAAGCGTTGTAATCCCGCGCATTACACGACTATAATCACTAGTTTGGACTAATTATGAATAACCAGATTGAATTTGAGATACAAGTTGGGTTGAATTGGAATTGTTCTATATCACATCACGATGGTTAAAGAGATCTTCAACATGATCTTTCATAGCTTCTCGTGATTACTTTGGGGCCTACTAACATATGCACAAGTCATATGCACAACTTTGTGAGGTTGGATTGGGTTATACAACATGTGTTTATATAATTACAAACCATGAATATTAAAATTTGGGAGACCTAATTCAACCACAAAACTAGTTTGAGAGTCGATGGTTGCTTTACCCTTATAAAGACTATCTATATCATATCTCTAGCCTTTGTGAGACTTCTAACACCCTCATTACGCCTAGGCTGGACATCTAGAGCGTGAAGATGCAGGACTGGACATCTGCAGGTGACCTAAATAAAGGATGTCTCCACCAACTAACGAATCTAGGATATGCTCTGATACTATATTAGAATTTGAGAGACCTAACTCAACCACGAAAGCTATAGCTTGAGAGTAGAGGATTATTCTACCTTTATAAAGGCTAATTATGCCATAATTCTAGCTAATGTGAGACTTCTAACAATGAGGTGTTGGGGCTTCGTCGTTCTCCTAGGGTTTATGAGAGAAAAAAATGATGTGAGGGTTGGTGTCCATCATTCTTAGCGGGTTTCTGTGCCGCCATCCTCCATGTCGATAATTGGTTGTCTGGATCGCTGCTACATTACCTTTTTTTCCTTCTTTGTGTTCCGATGGAACATGGCCAGAACATCACCCGTTGTGGGGAAATAGTTATCTCATTCCGCCTTCAACGCTCGTGCGTTCAAAAGTGTCATGGTGCAACTTTGGAAATCTAGGAGCAAGGTTGAGGTGCGGGAGTGATCAACTTGATGCTGAATGGCAATGGCCAGTCGTTCTGTACAAATGACGAACAAGTAAGGAGAGAATGGGTCTCCTTATCACAAAACTCAAGTAGGGGAGAAAGGGGCAGCTTCATCCCATTCCAAATCAAAGACAAAGAGGAACAAGAAACACTAATTAAAGAGATAGTGGCAGGAGGGAAACAAAAAAAATTGGAGTGTACCTTTCAAGAAGTCCCCAACTAACTCGATTATGCGTTTTCTCAAGACCCAACCTAAAAATTACATTCTGATTTCGGCCCCTCCTCTCATTCACATGATGATCATTTTTTTTGTAAAATAATAGCATTATCGACAATCCCTCTTCCTATGATAGAAGCTATTTTTCAATGGGCCAACATATAAGATCATGAAGGAACGGAGGCAACCTGGCCACCATGACCTTTGTGATAAGCTTATATAAGACATTACATAAGCTTATCGGTCAAAACTCCTTAAACGACGAAGGGACATCGACCTTTGGGATAAAAGCAGTCCAAGTGAGCGAGCAAGGGATCAAACTCCCTATAATCAAAAGCATCCCTAACAACCTCCACACATCATTCCCCGCAATGTACAAATACTGCTTAAGCAAAATACTCAAAATATCTTGGGTGTCGGTTTATTTGCGGCGGTTTGGGCAAAAACGCCACCTAGTGGCAAACTGTGGCGGTTTTGCCAATGGTTTAGCGAAACCCCGCAAGCAGATTCCTCTTCACAGCGGTTTCTATGCATTTTGCAGCGTTTTGTGAGATTTTTCATTTTCATTTTATTTTCCTTTTTGTGGCAGTTGCCTAACCGCCCCCAATGTCTCCTTTAGTTTTTTATTTTGCCTTCTAAGGACCCCTTTTTGTTGTTTTGATTTTTCCTTCTGCTATGGTTGCAACCGCCGCCAAGTTCCTTTCGCATCTGTTCCTCACGCCCCCAAGTTCCCTTTTTGTGTTTTATTATTCATTCAGCAGTGGTTTAAACTGCGCCAAGTCCCCCTTTTGTTTTTAATGTTTCCTTCAGTGACGGTTTCCCAACCGCACTAAGTTCACCTTTTGTTTTCTATTATTCATTCTGCACAGGTTGAAACCGCCGCCAAGTCCCCCTTTTTGTTTTTAATGTTTCCTTCAACCGCGGCCAAGTTCCTATGTGATTTTTCCCTAAAAATTTCATTCCCTCTCAACTTCAACCCTCCCGCTCCCAAGTGAAATTTCATTTCCTCTCAACCTCAACCCTTGCTCTGCTCTCAAAGCACTCCCAAAACCCACGAATCTTGATAGCTTCGCTCCTCAACCGTTACCATTTTCCCTCACCCATTGGAGGGTAGGGCATTTAAGGGAGGGTGGTGACTGGTGGTGTTTGGAATTCTGGGTCGTTTCGATGATATTTGGGTTTGGTTCTCTAGGTCTTGCTAGAGATGGGGTTGAGTACTGAGAATGGTAAGGTGGTAGAGTCTTGGGATGTGAGTAAATCAAAAGGGAGGAAGACAATCAATGATTTTGTTTGTACGTAAATGTTACTCATGTAATCATGATTTTTCGTTTTTAGTAGTTTGCTTTGCCTTTGTTCGGCTTGAGTATTCTTCTTTGAGCACCTTAGTGCAGGTTTACTTATCTTTTCTCCAATCCAATTGAAACTTGCAATGCTAAATAATGTCACAAATGTTATGCAAAAAACTTGGGATTGGCTTCCTCGTAGGGCTCCATTAAAACAAAGTTGAAATTGTAGTAAAAATTTAAGTTTTCAATATCCTTCTTCTTCAGAACTTCAGGGCATTGCTTAGTCAATCCCAAAAGATAAGCTAATGCATAGGTAAACTTCTTCACTAGAATGTTTCTTTTATTCTCATGTGGTCTTCAAAGTTAACAGAGCGAGAAAACAGTGTAATTTTAGAGAAGCATGGTTCCTTCTCCATACTATTTACTCTATATTTCAGGGGAGAGGGGTGCTTCTTATTTATATGATGTAGTGCTCTAGTAATCTGAAGAACAATGTACAGAACTAACATTCTATACCATTATAATGACATGATCATACTGTTCGTGGGTATCTTTCATGGTAGATTTAGCAACTTCCTCTAAAATGTCTAGAGACTTTAAATTGAAACTTAAATTGTATATTTTATATTTGTAACTATGAATTATATGCTTGTTTGATGTTCTCATGTAGAAATTGTATCATATGTAGGAACCCTGCCTCCTCCTTGGTCCATTAGGATGAAAATTGCACTAGGTGCTGCAGAGGGTCTGGCTTTTCTTCATGAAGAAGCTGAGCAACCAGTAATCTATAGGGAATTTCAAATCTCTAATATACTACTAGATGTAGTAAGTGCCAAAAATTACAAGATTACGTTTTTTCTTTTCTTTTTTGTCAGTCTAATATAATTCCAATTTAAGACTACTATGCAAAGCTCTCGGACCCATGTGTCTACTTGAGTGATGGGAACCTATGGTTATGCAAGTTTTAGACTTTTAGTTATAATTTATCAGTGAAGTGACACACAGGCTTACACTTCGTATGTATTTTATATATGTAACTGGATTTTGTTGTGCATTTTTTATCTTTGAACTCTGAAGTCATTAGTTCTATTATTGATGATCATAACTTTCAAAAAAATCAGACAAAACCATTTGGAATATAATTCTTTGTGGAACTGTTTTAACGATCGGCACATATGATGTTCTTGACCTCTCTTGGGGTGATCTTCATTGTTTTCCTCATAAGCCACATTTATTATTAACATGATAAAATCATTATTTACTTGAGAGTTGTGTAGAGTTTCCCTGTCTGTGATGATCAAATGTGTTGATGGGTTTGATAATTTAGTTATTGCATTCTCTAGATAATTTTTAATTTCAATTACATTTGTTCCAACTCTGTAAATTAAATCTACCATCTGTAATATCTAATTATTCATATTCAGTCATGTGTGGTAGGTCATCTCACATCAAAAAGTGATGTGTGCAGTTTTGGAGTGGTACTCCTTGAGATGTTGACCGGGAGAAGATCTATGGATTGTTAAACATTCAAACTTAGTTTGATGATTCATGGTGTTCATTCTCATCATAACATAACTAATATTTAGTCTACGAATCAAGTGTAAGATAATCTTTTTTATGTTTCATGTAATAGTTGTGGTGAAATGATTTGTTGATGCGGTAAGCATTATCATATTTAGTGCATAGTTTGAGTTTATATGAGGGCATTGCTCTTATACTCTTGAAAATGAGAGTTTATTTGCTAATAATTAAAATCATAGTAATTGGTTTAGTTGACTTTATTGAGGACGGTGATTTTTTTTTTAATCCAGAAAACATTTTGGCAGTGTAATGCTACATTTATTTTTAATCCATTCGCGGTGCAAGTTCGTTTTTCTTTTACTGGTAATTTGCGATGGTGATAACCATAGCAAAATGATCCTTCAAATGAGGCGGTTTAAACCGCCACGAACAAGTAATTTTTTTCATTTCTGGAAATTTGCTTTACCTTTCGTAGTGGTTATCCCAGCAGTTCATATAAACCGTCGTAGAACGTATCCAACGGTAGTAACTGCGGCGATTAACAAACTGCTGCGAGAGGAAAACTGCGGCCGTCACAAGACGTACATACAACTGCTGCATAATGCTCTTTTTCTTGTAAAATAATAACATTATCCACAGCCCCTCTTCCTGTGATGAAACTATTTTGCAGTGGGCCAATATATAACACCATGAAGGAACAGATGTCACCATGACCTTTGTGATAAGCCTATATAAAGACAATACATAAGCTTATCGGTCGTAACTCCTTAAACAACGAATGACATTGAACTTTTGGATCAAAGCAATCAAAGTGTGAGGGAGCAAGGGGTCAAACTCCCTATAATCAAAAGCATCTCTAACAACCCTCCACACGTCATCCCCCTCAGTGTGTCAATATTGCTTAAAGAAAATACTCAAAATAGCTTGGAATCCATCAGGACCAGGAGCTTAGAAAGAACCCATATGAGACAAAGCAAGCCACACCTCCTCCTTGGAAATTGTCCTACACAGAGCCTGCACACGCCATTCTCGGAAAGCCCAGCAACACCAGGAGACTAGGAGAGGACAATGCATGAACTTGGGTAGGCTCAGACGACCAGAACAATTTTTTAAAAAAATCCATGGCTCTCGGCTTCAACAACACCTCATTCTATGATATCATAATTATACAAAGATAACCCCTTAATTATTTGAGTAACATTGCCTTAGTCACTGACCTTTTTCTTAATTTAAACCGATCATTAAAAGAATATATATAAATTCTTTAAATAATTGTTTGGAACAAGAAAATTAATGTAAAAAGGTGAAAAGAAAAACAAGAATTGTCATTATCCGGATTAACTAAAAAATTGTACTGTAGTTACATAAAAGAATTAACAGAATGGCCTTCCAAAAAATACAAAAGAGACAAATTGGCTGGAGGACACAATGCGCCTCACAGAAGACTAATACATCCAAATTCCTAGAAGAATTAAGGAACAAAAAATTCTAAGACCAAATAAAAACAAGAGATAAAGAAATAGCTAGTCTCTCTGGTCTCATATTTACTAGTTGTCTTGTCTCTCCTCATATTTACTAGTTGTGGCCACAAGAACTGTCCTCAACTCAACTGTCACCAATGCTGATACATTATTGGTAACTAGGGGACAGGTATGTGGTCTTTTTATTTTTGGTCAACAACAGGTATATGGTCTGCGATTGGCCCTAAATTTTTCAATATGAGTATTAGCATGTGTCTGAATCAGTTTATTTTTTAATCAGAATCAATTCTGATACTAGAAACTACTCACAGAAGCTTCTGACCAAAATTGATCTTGACTTTAAAATCAATTGAGGAGCTCAAGGTTTTGGGGTTCTTGGGCTAGGTAAGCCCATATATGCAAGCCTAGGAGAAATCCTGACTTTTGGGCTTGGTCTTGGTGAAGGGATTGGACCATAATTACATAGTCTTGCAGAAGCAGGCCTTGGGGACAAGTTAACTTGCTCCAATGCTCTTGATTGAAGGTGTTCAGGATAGTCACGGACACACCCAATACGGGGTCCAGCACCAGTGGACCACTTGCATGATAACCTCTTTGAGAAATCAAATGCTACTGGTGCTTCAACCTTCTTGGCCTTAACCTCTTCATGAACAATTGCATTATTGGTGTCCTTGCTATTGTTGTTAACATTAATGCCAGTTGCAGTGCCTGATTCTGAAGATTTAGTGGGACCCTTGATTTGTTGTGATTCATTAGTGTCAATAAATATATTTGCCCCCACATATGAAAGAGCATCATCATCTATAGAACATCTCTGCAAGAAAACAAGCAAAAAAGACCATCAACAACTAATTTATTCCACAACCAATTTCTTTTGCTCACAAACATCAGTTGCATAAAAAATTTACCTTGACATTAGTGAGGTCTACATTGTGCTCCTCAAGAAAGCTTATAAATTCTCTGAAGTTCTCTTCAGTTGGGTGATAGTGACCGCTGTAAGGCCAAATAGCCTGCAATGTCCATACAACACTTTGTGTAAGAGAAATTGCTAGTGCAAAAGTGATTTGTGTATGATACAATATTAAGTGCATGTTTGGCAATGATAAATCAAAATCAATTTTGGGGAGAAGCTGTGACTAACTTCTGGATATCATAATTGATTCTGAGAAAATATAAGTTGATCAAAATATGCTATACAAGTTGTCATAAAGTGTATACCTCAAGTACACCCTTTTGGGCCACTAGTCTGCCAGCAGCTGTTGTTGCAGCCCCAGATAGAAAGCTAGAGTGCTGAAATACACCCTTTTGCTTCCTCCCAACATACAAGGCTCTAGTGGTGCTGAGAACAAATATCCATTTGGACTTTTCATCAGTGTCCACAAGACTCCCGTTCTGTTTGTAGACAAGCTTCCCATTTTCAACAATTACTTCATATTCTTCCCTTTCATTCTGCAATGATAACAATTAAGATACACATTAGATTACACATGAGACAAGTTTATATGTATATAGTGATTACAAATGTGTGATTGTCCAGTGACAATTAACTTACTGGTCCAAGATATTTAATGCACTGGCGTTGTAGGGTGGTCCTTGGGCATTTCTCTAGATTTATTTCTTTACCATCTCCAACATCCAACCTGCAATTTATAAAATAACCATTCAGATCCTTAGCTTTTATAGTTTTATCAGGTTTGTGGTAATTAGAGTTAGAAAAAGATATAGATTATTAGACATTCTAGAACAAGAGTTTAATTACCAGTAGAAAAATGGTTGTGTGCTTTGGCTTTCAAACCAAATATCATAATACAAGTGCAGATTGTGTCCATAGCGGTGACGTGGGTCAATCTGTACAGAAAACAAGAAGGAATAGACATTGTTCACATTAGAATAAACCATAAACAAAAGGGTAATATGATTTCAAGGCTAAATAGAGTTAATGGTTGATTAGTAACTTACAGCTTCAAGCCAATGTTGGAGGGCTAATTTTTGTGCCTTGTCATCCTTGGACAAACCTTTTCCAACCTGCATATGAGAAAGTTAGCAATGTTAATACCCCAAATAATATAACTTGAATGAAAAAATGAATGAAGGTATATCATTTTTGGAAATCTTTCTACAATTGATTCTGAAGTCAAAATCAATTTTGGAGGGAATCTTCCGTGTGAGTACTTTCTGAGTGTCGGAATTGATTCGAAACAAAAGTAAAATGATCCAAACATGCTACTAGTTTCATTTAGAATAAAGTTGAATTTTAGAATGGAATATACCTTAGCTGCTCTTGTCCTTGCCCTTGCCCACCGTGACACCGCAGTTTCTTGTTTTTGTACATCAAAGAATGAAACAGAACTCCGTTTAAGAGCAGCAAAGTCCAATGCCTTCCACCTACATCATTTAAAAACCATCAATTAATAACACATATAACATAACGGAAGGTTAAGCATGTAAAATTGTACATATAAAATTCCCAAATATTGGTTTTGATTGAGACTAACCAGAGCTCCTCCACAACAACAGCACAATCTGCAAGGTTTCTTCGAGTTCGGTAACTCTTGTACACTTTCTGAAGCTTAGTTGCAGCAGCATCAAGCTCACACACTGGTCTTGGGGAAGAGAAAACCACTGCTTCAGGAAGAGAAAGCAAAGGCACTGCCTTATGCTGTTGTCTTTCCATGTTTTGTGTGAGGTTTCTTTCAAGGGTCACATGTTCAGGTCTATGAACCTCCAACCTGTTTGTTGAACTTTCTGATTCCCTTTTCTTAAAGCTTCCAGCTTTTCTCAAAATTGCAGCTCCATCTTTGGCACCAAAGCTGATGTTGCAAGACAAGCCAAAGAGTGAATGTCTCACAATTTCCTCCCAGGCTGAAACTAGTAAGGAAAGTGATAATCCCATAGAGATTAAGATCCCCAACTTCAATTTGTTTGAAGAAAACCCTCTCTACTTCTTAGTCCTGCTCAAATAATTATATATATACCACAGTGTTAGGTCACAAATTTAGCACAGAAATTTCCCAATTTTGCATAGAGGATGATAGGTATTGTGGATTATATTCATTTAAGAAAAGCAACAGCGAAGAAAATTCCACATTGAATGGTTTACCTTTGTTGTATAGGGGACGAAGATGTTATATGTCAGGTATATGAATTTGAAGTCTGGTTGTTGTGAAAGAAGAAAAGAATGTGAATCTACATCAGAGTCAGTGGCTTGCCTTGCTTTTATATTGGTGAAGAAGAGAAAAATGGCTAGTCTTTGAATTCCACAGCGAAACTGCTCAACACTTTCCAAATGGAGAAATTAAAGGTGAGTGACTTTTTTCATTTCTCAAAGTCCAGTCTACGAGTTATTTTGTTAATTTGAATGCATGATTACATTTTTATCCCTATTATTATGTTCTACTACCATGTTGGTCCCTTAAATTTTGAATATAATTGAAATTTTAAAATCCTTTATTTTTAAAAATAAGTAATATTTGTTGTCCTCTAAATTTTTGTATACCTGGAATTCTAAAATTTTAGTATTTCGATATTTTAGTCTTCATGGCGAATTGGATAAATAAAGTGATAAGCGATAACTTTTCTTTGATTATTGATAATATTAATTCTCGTCTTGCCTTTTAGAAAAACAGGCTGTTGAATGAAGCAAGTCGGTTATGTTTAGCTAAGTAAGTTTTGACATCTCTTCCAGTTTATGATCTGCAGACTCCTTGGTTTTCTGAATTAGTGTGTGATTTTGTTTTAAAAAAAATTAAAACTGCATTTAGGCTAAGGGAGGACAAACAAGCGATTGGCATTTGGTTCCTTAGGGAGATGTTTCGTGTCCTAAGAAGAAAGGTGGACTTGGTCTTCGGAGTACCTGTCTCAATAATATTGTCATGCTGAGTCTCCTTCATGATAGAGGGAAGCTTTGGGTGCAAGTCCTATCTCAAAAATATTTATCTAATGTATTGGTGCTTGGGAAATATAAAAATGGTGATTCCTACATCTGGAAGGGTGTTGTGAAAGCAAAGGATCTCGTTATGCATGGCTACAGCAGCGCACGGTTCAGTAGTTGCCGTTGAATCTTCGTCTGACATTTATATATCAGTTGATGGTAGTGGGAACCTAGTGTCAAATCGCATGGGCTGCGCGACGGTGATGCGTGACTCACATGGTTCGTGGATATCTGCAGTTTCAGTTAGCTTTGGTCATGAGAATCCTTTTTAGTTGAGGTTTTGGTGGTGGAGTGTGGCCTGCAACATGGGAGCTTGGTATGAGAGATATTACTTGTGCATCACATTGTGACAATGTTCTAGAACAATGAGGATGTGACTTCCTTTTGGGAGCGTGACACAATTATGAGGATTTGACCCTTGCTTTCTAGAGATTGGAATGTTTTAGTGCTTCACATTCAACGGGAGAAAAATAATGCAGCTGATTGTATGGCGCGGCAAGCATGTCGAGATGGCTCTGAATGCCGCGTTTGGAAGCTCCCTCATTCCTTTGTTTTTGCGTCATTGTATCTTGACGCTATAGTGTAGCTTTTGGTTTTTCGTTTGTCCTCTTGTAAAAAAAAATGGATATCATTTAATAAATTTGGAAATTTTTGTAGCATATGAGATTAGGGTTATAGAGAAAAGTAAATTTTCAAACTTTCCAAATTTTTGTTAAAATTTAATATTTAATTTGTGATTTTTGAGGAGAATATTTCTCCAATTGTTAAATTAATTCATTTTTTTGGATAAATAAACATGATTAAGGAACTCAGAATAAATAAACAAATATTTGGTCATTAAGGATCATAGTTCCCCATCCATCGGCCATATAATATAATTAAGTCTAGTTAATTGGGGTTTTAACGATGATAAAGTCCTTTATGAAGACTTTAAAAAGAGTCCTTTATAAAGGATAAGTTTTTGTTTTACATTTGTTTTGTTCGTGCTATGGGGGGTTGAACAACAGAGAAAATAAGAAGAAAGGAAAATAAAGAACAAAGAAAACAGTACGAGGCTGCCGGTCAAAAAAGGTAAGCTCCTCCATTTTTATATTTATCTAATTCCGAAATTGAGTTTCATTTTTCTAAATTCTAAAGCTATGAACCAAACGAACCTCTCATTTGCTTGTTAACATTTACCTTTACTTAATATTTATTAATTCGCTTTTTAACGTTATTAATTCTACTACTTACAAAATGAAAAATGTATAATATTATATATTTAATTTTTATTTAGTGGTAACAGGAAAATTTTGTAGCATTGCTTTCTCAACAAAAATATCTATCTGAATTTGATTTTGAAGGAGGAGACCAAAACGTTTGGGTAAGTAAGAAGTAAAAGGTCAAGACCGCGTTTTGAAAAATGCTTCGCTGACATTTATGCAGTTACTACTACTCTCTTGCTTTCTCATCCTCATCCCTATTTTCGACTTGTATGGAGTTACTACATACACTATACCATTACCAATAAACTCGCTGCATAAAATTCTTTATTCAATCCGTTTTTAACTTTTTGTTATATTTTTTAAAATATATGTTGTTTTATAATTCTAAAGTATTTTATCTCATTTTCTTTCGCTCATACCTTCATTTAATTCTCTTTCGGAGGCGATACCTTAATTAATAATTATAAATATATTAATTTATAATTATTATTAGAAAGGTAAATTGAAAAAGTTCCTCTAACTAAATAAATTAGTTAAAGAAATTATATAGGAACAATGTCGTATAAAAGGGTGTCACCTTAATTTGTGGTGCAATGGTAGTTTATATGAAATAGTAAGAAGCTAGCTAAGGCTAACACATGGGTAAATTGTGATAACTAATATTTATAATATTTGGTTTTATGGTAAAAAACAATGTCTAAAAATTTAAAAAGTAGTTTACGGATGCGTACCATGCAGGTCAATGTGGTCAAAAATTTCCATTGAATTCAATAATTCAATAAAGTATCTGTTCTTGTTCTTCTCTGTTGGAAATTTGGAATTGCTTTTTTGCCTCCCCTGTCTCCAGCCACGCTTTGAATGGTTTATTGAATTTTCCGCTTATAACGTCACATCCACATATGCATTCAGAAATGCACTAGTAGAATATGAACATGACTAAGATGGGAGTCCACGGTCTTAAAGCATGTGCATGTGTGTAACTATATATATTTTCCAAGTTTGAGTTAACATAGATTTTAGTTTATGGTCAATGCCATATGTTTTGAAATAAAAAATACTCCTACTATATATCATCATCAATACATAGACACTTCTAAAAAATTATAGGTAGGTAGGTATACTTGGGTATGATCATGATGTGCCCTCAAGTATACGAGCTACTCTTCTAGATTTTGACTTCTCATCATCGATCCTGTTCTTATTCTCAAAACCTAATCAATATTTTTTGTTGTTTAATTTGTAGTAATTAATTACAATTATCATTCGCCGGTTTTTTGTTCAAAAGCCGCCACGCTTTCATTCATCCATATCCGTATTAAAGTATTATTACTAGACCTGTTTACTTTAATTAATCCAAGTAAAGACCAAACAAAATCAGGATCAGCCATGAATGGATTTGGTAGTCAGACGATCAATATTAATTTCTCAATGTTATCTTATCCTCCTCATTTTCAACGTTTCTTTACCGTTTCAAATAGCAAGCGAAGGTAATAAAAAAATTTAAGATGTTCTCAATTACTCCCTCCATTATTTTTTATAAGAGCTAAACTAACTTTGCACACATCTTAAGAAAGTTAGATAGTATAGTTTTTTGCATTAAACTTGTTTTTAAATATTGTTGAATTTCCAAAATTGTCCTTAACATATTTCATATTAATCTCTTTCCATCATTAATACAATTTCATATTTTCAGAATTGAATAGGGGTAAAAATGTGAAAAAATAACTAATATGGCACAAAGTCTTATGTGGTTCTTATAAAAAGAAACGACCAACATCTTTCGTTTAACTCTTATAAAAAGGAACAGAGGGAGTACTAGTATTAGAGAAAGAAAAAAACACATATTAACATATGCATTCCTCTCTCTTTCAAACATGTATGATCGGGATATATCATTATTGAAAAAAGAATTTTATACCAAATACTTAATGTATTATATTCACACGGACTCGAACATAAAGTGTCAGCTTAAATTAGAATACTCTCACGTCAGTTAATTTACATGGTGATAGTCATCATGCCTTCCTCTTTATACGAACTATTCACGTTATAAATGGTTCGATTAGAAACAATTCCGTGGTGGGCGGGGCAAGCAAATAGTGACATGTTTGTTTGCACCTCATTGCATATCGATTTGTATTTTTTGACAATTCTTTCTTGTCGTGGAGTTCCTATTCTTATTCCATTTGAAGAAGAAAAACTGAATCCAATAACACCACTACAAAGACAAAATATATATGAGTTCAAAGAATTATTTACATTCCCACAAAAATTGTTAGTATAAATATTAACTATAGCTAAAAGAAAATACTATATCTCATTCCCAAACAGCGGTAATATTATCAATTTTTTAATAATGCAAACAAGATACAAAAAAATATTTACCTTCAACACGCCTCAAATGAGGTGAATTCTTTTGTTGAATCACTCCGCCCACCACGACCCTTGCCTCAGCCCGCCTCGTGCCTCGGCCCCTAGCTTAGCCTCCTACAAAACTATCTACATTGGTTTGGTTTTGATGGCAAAAGAAGAATACTTGACGTAAAAAAAACTTAAAGAATCTATATGGGCCCAGCCCAATGGCCCGAGTTTAGTTATGTGGGTTTAGTCCAAAAAAACATGGCCATTATGACAATCATGGCCCACAACCCACTCTCTCAATGACAGATCCACGTCGTTTCTAAGCACATGATAAATCAGAAAACGCATCTCAATCCTTTTTGTCACAACTGCAGCAATAACGTTGACAATGACAACATAAACACATTTTCGACAATCCCACATTGTTTTCCTCGCTAATTAACCACCATGTCTGAATCGAAGTCCAACGACAGAACAACAACGTCTCTATCTGGTAAATGGGGGAACCTTGTTTGATTTTCCAGAAACATTGAATTTGATTGCATATATTAGAGATGTTTATTTTGCAATATTGTTACCCTCATTTTATGTTTCTTACAGTTACAGATTGGTTTTATTGTCCTGATTCTTCTATTTGGTCTATAAAAGATTGGATTTTGCAGTATTGACTTTTAATAATTTGGTCACAAGTTTTTATTTTGGTACTGGTATTAAATTTCTTAGGTCAAAAAGGAACTGATTTTCATTCTAGTGTTTTTTACTGTGTGTGGAAGTAATAGAAACTGAGATGATTTTGTTATGATGTTTTCTGATATTTGTTATAGAGGGAAGAGCACCCAATTTGCCTGAAAGAGCAAAGGAAAAACTGGAGGCTATATTGCATCATCCTCAGAAGTCTTCATGCCATCATAAAAGGGAAACTCATGGATTGGATGATGGCATTGATGAGAACACCTCATTGAATGATGTTAGGGCTCCGAATGTGTTTGAGCGAGCGAAGGAGGAGTTTCAAGCACTTGCTCAAGTATTCCATCACAAGAAAGAGGAACCAACTTCTGATATAACTCATATAAGGTTAAAATCAATCATAACCTCAGATTTTAAAAAGAGAATCAAAATCAAAATGAGCTAGTGAAAGTAGTTAGTTCTGTTGGCAGATTCTGATTTCTACTTGTTTCACTTTTTGATGATATGCAGGGATGGAAATCAAATGACAGAGCCAAGACATAAACAAGAAATCCCAAGCTCTCCATCAGGTATGTACATGTTAATTACTTTGAGGCAATGTTACTTTTTCTTGGTGATTTGGAGATTGTACGCATGAGATATTTGTTAATGCATCCTTTATAGTGCTTGGCATTAGAAAGGTGGCCTAATAAACTTTATGTAGAAAAATACTAGGAACACTCACTTTCCGACACTTTCTTATTGATTGGTTGAAATTCATGTGAGGTCCACTAAAAATATGGACCTCACTTCCAATTTAATTGGACGCACATGAATTTCAACCAATTAGTATGAGAGTATTGAAAATAGAGTGTTGAGAGCGTTTCTCTTTTATGTATTGGTTCCTGCCTCGGCTCATAGTGGGTTAATTTATTATGTGAAATACATTTATTTGTTTTGACAATGTTTTGAGGATCTTTTAGTCGGTGCATGTATGGAAACTCGCTTGAAAACTACAACGAGGTCAAAGTCATGGTAAACAGAAGCAACTTCCATCAATTTTTGCTTCTATGATTCTATCCACTATAATTTTGACTTCGCTGTAACTTTCCAATGAGTTTCCAAATACGCCATTAGTGGTTTCCTTTTTAACTGTCTACACTCATATGTTAGTGTATGTAGAATGCATTGTTGTGTGTTGACTATGTTTTGAGAATCTTGTAGTTTCGAATGACTACATACATGCTCATTTAAAGAGGAATTTGTGTTGTTTTGAGAATCTTGTAGCACATTCCTTCAGTCCCTCTGTCTCTCTCTCTCTCTGCACTTGTTCCAATCTTCGTTCATGGGTCGTTGGTTTTGTGATGCTAGTTCAGAGCCACTAAATTGTTGATTTAATATGAGGAATTTTCTATTGGCAGAAACGAAAACAAAGGCAGAGAACATATTTGTGAGAGCTAAGCAAGAGATCAAAGCCATTGTGCATCATGATAAGTCACAACACCATCATGATAAAGAAACTCATGGAAGGAGTGATGATATTGATGAGAATACCCCTACCAATGAGGTTAAGGGTCCGAATGTCTTTGAAAGAGTGAAAGAAGAATTCGAAGCTGTTTTTCAAGCAATACCTCCTAAGAAAAAAACCTGAAAAGTTTTCCTTCCTTACCATATAGAAAGATGTTGAATCTAGTTTGACTGGGATGAGATTTATGTACATTATATAAGCAGTGTACATGTGTTTATGTACTTTTGCAGTGTAGTGGGTGTTTGGTTTTAAGATTTGCATATAATTGTTCTCTCAAAAGTTGAAGACTTGTATTTTCCAAAGTGATTTTCCAGCATTTCACCTGAAACCAAACATCCTGTAATCATAGACATGATGAAAATCTCTCACACCACCCTGTGATTCTCCATGTGAGAGAGGGACAAATGACAAATGTACTCTCTTCTTGAAGAAAATTAAATTTCCTTTATTATTTCACTCATTACTACTTGCTTAAATCAGACGAAGTTTTATTGCTTAAATCAACCTGGTTATCTTGTCAGATTGGAGCCTACAACTACAAATGCTTGCTATCTCTCATCAGCCAACACCGATTTCCAACTTAGTCTAATATAATCAAGTGAAGGCATAAAAGTAAAAACAAGTGAGCCAACACCGATTGCAATGCTCAAAATCACTGTCCATGTAAGACAAGTGTCAGAAAAGGGCCCTCAAGTTGGGATATGCATGAAAACATTAGGAAAATAACTCGAACATCATTCAAATCTACCTCAACTTTTGAGAGAAATAAATAGAGAGAAATGAGAGATATAATAAATGGTGTATTAAAAAAATAAGAGAGAATGCGAAGAAGAAAAAAACTAGTAGAAATTAGATTGAAGAGAATTTTATGTGTGAATATATCAAAGTTGAAAATGGAAAAAGATTGTCCACACGCCAATCACACTCACATCTAGTTAGGTATGAGAAGAGATGAGAGAAAAATGAAAAATAGAATGTGAGGTGCAATAGAAAAATAAGAAAGAAAAATGAAGAGAAATTAGATGAAAATAAAATAGAAGAGAAAGTAATATGTGGATAAATCGAAATTCATTGAAAACATTAACACATGCGAACAAAGAATGAAACTTTTTGGAAAATAATGCATTCACACGCTCCATACCACCTCACACCCAAATAGAGGAAAAAATCAAGGAGAAAGAAATGAGAGATGTGTTAATTAATGTAATAGGAAAGAATAGAGAGATGAAAAAAAAAAGTAATTAGACATTGGATGATAAAAAAAATGTAAATGTAAATGTATCAAAACTACACCTTTCTTAATGTCTCTAAAGATACACGCATTAATAATGACAGTGGCAATTGCCAGACACCACTTTTCTAAGGACATTATCGGTAGATGCAATTTGTGTCAAAGTTCACAACAATTTATGTGTCTGGTGTCTTCATGAGAAAATTGGTGGCACACGAATCACTTTTGTAATAATTGCAACAAAAAAAAAAGATTTGTGAATGCCTTCAAGTGAGGGTAGCCGATAGAACTGGAAAACCAACGTTGCATAGAAAACAAAGCGGTGTTCATGATGATGAACCAATGTTGACGTTTCTCCTTTGGTTTTTATGTGCATCTTTATCTCAAGCCTCAAATCAATGCATAGGTAATTGATGAACACATACTTAAGTTAAGAGTAGGACCACACATATAAAGGGCCGCAAAAGGATATTTATCCGCTCCACTCCCGAAAACGACTTTGCTTCATAAATCCACGCATAGTTAATGCCAGACATCAACTTTTTAGTTAGTTCAACATTCAATCATCTATAGATTCTAGTTCTAAATACAACGTATGACTGTGTGCATGTCTCTCTTCTCTGTCTGCAAACCAACCCTTTGAGGTTTCTCCTCCTCAATTTCATATGCATGCATACATACAATGATCGACATAACTCAACAAATGTTTTTTCATATATAGATAACTCAACTAGATGCCTAAAGTGCAACTACTTTGTTCCTCATGTATACAACATACATTCGTTCCTCTATTCTTCTTCATTTCCGTCCTTATAAAAGGACCCATCCTCACTCATCCTCTCTTTATTTTCTTTATGCCTTGAACCTGCTCCTACCCTGTTTCAAATCACTGTCTCTGCCCCCACACCCAGACTTTCTTCTCTGTTTCTCACTCTCTGTCATCCAATGAACTTTAGAAGTGGGTTCTCGGATTCAAATGAATTCAGCAACGCCAGTGGCGTGTGCAACAATGGCGAAGCCTTTTCGAATGCTTCTTCAGATATCACACCACTGAGGCACCTCTCCCAGAACCTCGGCTCAATATTGGAGGCCTCCATAGCGTTTGACTTCTTCGCCGACGCAAAGATAGTCGTGGCGGACGGCCGAGAAGTGGCGGTGCACCGCTGCATTCTGGCGGCGAGGAGTGGTTTCTTCAAGGACGTGTTTGGTGCGAAGGAGAGGGGTACTGTGATGCTTCAAATGAAGGAAGTGGCCAAGGATTATGATGTTGGGTTCGATGCACTTGGAGCAGTTCTTGGTTATTTGTATAGTGGGAGGCTCAACCCTTTGCTCAAAGGTGTTGGTGTTTGTGCTTGTGTTGATGATGCTTGTTCCCATCTTGCATGCTGGCCTGTTCTAGATTTTATGCTTCAGCTGCTATATGCTTCCTCTCTATTTCGCATCACTGAGTTAGTTGCTCTTTATCTGGTAACAAAACACTACAACAAATGTCTGTTTTAGAGTTAAAAATTAGCCTCCGCCCTGACACGACACTAATTTTTGCTCGTTTGCGTCGGTGGCTAAACCGACGCTATAGTCGATAAAAATGCTTCAACTGTACATTTGTTAACAAATTAAGCTACAATGTCCTTCATATATTTTGCCTTTAGCAGAATAAAGCATATGTAAGTTCATTTTTCAAATGCTTCAACAGTACATTTGTATACTTGCAGGGACATCTACTAGACATTCTTGACAAGGTGACAATAGATGACATTTTGGTGGTTCTCTCTGTTGCAAATACATGTGGTAAAACATGTGACATGTTGCAAGCAAGGTGTACTGAGATGATAGTTAAATCTGATACTGATATTATCACTCTTGAAAAAGCACTGCCTCAAACAATAGTGAAACAAATCATGGATAAACGTAAAGAACTGGGTTTAGACATGCCTGAAAACTTCGATTCTCCACACAAGCATGTCCGCAGAATACACAGGGCACTGGATTCAGATGATGTGGAATTAGTAAGGTTGCTTTTGAAAGAGGGGCATACTACTCTAGATGAGGCTCATGCTCTTCACTATGCTGTTGCCTACTGCGATGTGAAGACCGCCGCTGAGCTTCTTGATCTTGGACTCGCAGATGTCAACCGCAAAAACCGCAAGGGCTATAGTGTGCTTCATGTTGCTGCAATGAGGAAAGAGCCCAAGATCATAGTGTCTCTCTTAACAAAAGGAGCTCAGCTTTCTGAGCTCACTTTGGATGGGAGAAAAGCGCTTCAGATTTCGAAGCGCCACACCAGAGCTGTGGATTATCATAATAAATCTACAGAGGAAGGAAATGTAGTATCATCAAAAGATCGATTGTGTATAGAGATATTGGAGCAAGCTGAGAGAAGAGAGCCTTTACTCGGGGAGGAGGCATCTCTTTCTCTTGCTATGGCAGGGGATGAGTTCCGTATGAAATTGTTGTACCTAGAAAACAGAGGTATTTCCTCACTTGTACATAATCTTCATCTTTTTCCCTCCTTTTTCAATAAATGTTTTGTAAATCAGTAACTTCAAGCTATAACTGATGATTCTTTTGTCTTAGTTGGACTTGCAAAACTTTTGTTTCCCACGGAAGCAAAGGTTGTGATGGATATTACTCAAGTTGATGGCACATCTGAATTTCCATCACCAGACATGAGTGGTTGCCAGAGGACAACTATGGACTTAAATGAGGCACCTTTCAAAATAAAGGAGGAGCATCTAGATAGGATGAGAGCACTGACTAGAGCTGGTAATTGATATTTTTCATTGTAATTCTTATCAACAATGAAAGAGTTTAGTCTATACCTGTCATGTTTCACTTCTTTTTTGGATTCTGACTTATTTTTCTTTAATTGAGCAGTGGAGGTGGGGAAACGTTTCTTCCCTCGTTGCTCTGAAGTCTTAAATAAGATCATGGATGCTGATGACCTATCTCAGCTTGCATGTATGGGTAATGACAGTCCTGAAGAACGAGTAGCGAAGCGAAGACGGTATATGGAGCTCCAAGAAGTTCTGAACAAGGTCTTCCATGAGGATAAAGAGGAGTTTGATAGATCTGCCATGTCATCATCATCCTCTTGCACATCAAGGATGATTTAGATTGTGACTAGAGGATGTTGGCCGCAAATTACTTTGAATTGACTCATGTTAACAGCTTTTTGTTAAGCTTGTATTTGCCTAATTGAATAACAAAACCTTATAAACAACTTCCTTTCGGTGGTTATCTCAACACAGGGCAATTAGGTTTACTATCAACTTAGATAATAATTTAAACAAAACCATGTAAATTTGAAAGCACACTGTTAGAGCCAGGTTCCTTGCCAGTCAGCATCAGCTATGTATAGGATAAACAAGTTTAAAAATCCAATCTCTAAGCTAAGCAAAACCAAAAACCTGAAAGTAAAGTCATTCACTAAAGAACCATGACAATCAACACTCAATCATAATGCATAAGCCACCAAAAAATTCACTCCACAAATTAGGATTATTAGGTGAACAAAACAACACCAATATTACACAGATACCCAAAATGAGATAGCAATCCAATGACTGACTAAAATTCCCCCAATATATGCTAGAAATGAGTGGCTCAATTCATTATGAATTAAACAAGTTACGACTGACATATCATTCGATATCCAAAATTTAGACAATTTCCACTTGAGTCAGCAAAATAACAAACAACACATAGAGTTAGCATGAAAAACACATCGATTAAACAACAATGGCTATAGTAACGTGGGTGTATGTGCAATGTATGACTAGATCAAAAGAAATGCAAAGCAGAGGAACAAGGAAGTAACCTGCAGTCCTGCACTACAGTGAAAATGAAAATGGGAAAGGGAGAGAAGCTGGAGATCTTTATGGGGACCCAAGCAAGTCAGAACACAAGAGCAATCAAAACACTTCGTCTGGAGAAAAATAGCATAGCTAAATGCTTCACAAATATACAAAAATATTGTTCTGCACACAACTCCAAAAATGTGGCTTAACTAAATGCTTCACATCTCTTGAGCACACATTTCTTTTTAATATGAATTGGAGCAAGACTAACTCAGCTACATTCCAATCAGCTTTGCTTCCCCAGTTCACATAATATGTCCAAAACAGATGCTCACAGTTCTGACTATGTTAAAATAAAATTAAAACTCTAAAAAACAAGAGAAATGACTAGAGTTCTGATTTTTGACTTGATTGTTATACTACAAAGCTTTGCTTTTCACTTGCTGCATTAAGGAAAAATAAGAGAACTCTTCGAATAGACACCCAAAGGCACCTATGTCTGCTGCATTAAAGCAAAATAAGAAAACTCTTCAAATAGACGTCCAAAGGCACCTATGTCCGCCCCATATAACTTGGAAAAGTGATTGAATCTACTTTGACAAAGCTATAGCATCATGTAAATCCATTTTGTACATGTCATGCAATCAATCCACTCCAAGTCACCATATCAATATGTGGCATTATATTAATAACTTGCGAGCATAACAAATATTCCCACGTTTTGAATGCATAGCAATTTGTGTGTTTGCTACCTGGGAATCAAACTTAAACCCACTACCAATAACAAGACTATTGAGCTGCATATAAACACCAATTATCCCTCTTTTAGCACATATAGACAAAATACAAGCAAAGGTTATAAGAGTTCCTCGTTTCTGCAAATTTTCTTATTGCATTGTTTAAATCCAGGTTTCACATAACATTTTTTATGGCGTTGTTTAAATTTCTCGTTGACCATGACATTCCACAATGTTTTCCCTTAGAGGCAATTCATCAAGCAGTGACTCTCAACAAAATATGATATTCTATGGACATGTGAAGAAAGGATGAAGAGAGCTTTTTTTGAACATTGTTGCAAACACCACAAGTTGTCTCTGAGCTACTAGCATTTATATTCCTCTTATGAAATTTGGTTTTGTAGGTAACCTATCCAAAAGAAGCTGCTGAGAAAATGCTAGTACCTTTGAAGGTGTTAAGCACTTCCAAAAGGATTTGAAGATAACATTTAGTGGATTGAGAATGCAAAAACTAAATGCACATTTTGAGAAATAAACACCGGAGTTGTCCAAACACCAAACCCACTCATACTTCATATTTTCACTCTAGAAATTGAATCCAGCAATAGAAGTTCATTAAAAACAGCTTCCTCCCAAACAAAAAACACCGATATTCCATTTCCACCTCAAAAGCCATTTACCTAAGTACCAAGCTCACGTTCAGCTATGCATGCAACGCCCAGTTAATTAAAGACAAACTGTCATCCACCATATAGCTTTGAATAGAATTACTTTATAAGCATATTGGTGAAGCCATGCATGTCTAATATTTTAGAAGGGCCGCACAGTTCCAAGAAATGCACTCGCAGCAGATAAATGAACAACATTTTAAAAAGCATCAGCAAAAACAAACAAAACCAACCAACCAACTATGGATATTATGTCATTAAGGAACAAACTAAAAACTAAAAAAAAAAACTACTTTTGATACAAGTCCTAGAAAACCAAAACTAACAGGTAATTAATTCAAGAGCAAGATAGCATGTTCAGTTCATATCAAAATCAAATGGTTGCAATTACACCTAATATATTTAACAGCTCAGAAAATTAGATCAAAACCTTGCCTAGAACCCAAAGTTATTCTCTTCAAGGATTTTTCTGGAGGTGCAGCAAGCAGTGCCATGCTTAACCCATTCATTCATGTACTTGTTCATTGTTATTGTTGACATTGTTGGGATTAGTAGCGGGCTTCTCCTGATCGATGACCCGTCCGGTTAACCCATCGACAGGGCGCATGTCACGCGGTCCACCTTTGCGACCCATGGCGACCATCGGCGGCGGAGGAAGCAATCCAGCACGGAATAGAAGACGCTCTACCGGCTCCGATGGTTGAGCACCGACAGAAAGCCAATACCTGAACAAAAAATTTAAAAGGGGATAAATCAAACGCTATGGGAAACATGAAAAGATAGAAAATCACGAAGAAATTGTTAGAACTGACTTGACTCTATCAAAGTTGAGACCCATTCTTTTGCCACCGTCTTGAACTGGTAAGGGGTTGTAGTAACCGAGGACTTCGAGGTGCTTGCCGTCTCTAGGGGATCTGCTATCGGCGGCCATAACGCGGTAGAATGGCTTGTTCTTGCAACCGAACCGTGATAGCCGAATCCTCACCACCATCTTCAGATTCGATTCAACCTCCCCCTCCTTCTTCTTCTTCTCCCTTTTCCTCCAATTCAATTGCAGAGGCAATACGGGTTTTGCACTTGGTTCGGTTTTGGAATTATGACCAGCCCAATGGAATGATATAATTTTTTTTAGTTTTCATTGTTAACTTTTTTTTCCAATTTTCAATTTTGTGACCTTATTCATATAGAAATCTAATTTTTTTACCACTAAATCAACATTTTGTTCGTAATATTGGTGATATGAATTCTTTCAAATAAGGAAGAACATTTTTTTTTGCGCTTCGGAGAACATTATGAGAAGGAAGGAAAATTAAAAGAATGAAAAACTATATATAAAATAAAATTGTCAACATAATTTTTGTGAAATTAAGTTCATTAAGAAAAATATTTCATTGGATTGTTATTTGTTTATAGTTTTTTTTTTACGTTTAATTGGAAAAATCATTCAACTTAAGAAGAGCAATAGATGTGGTTAAGCTAAATAGCATCAACTCACGGAAGATAATCCTCTAACCAAATACAGAAAAAGATAGAGTTAAATTATATTTGAATCTACTTTTGAATTATATGCTCACTTCACATGCGCCATTTGACTAGCTTCAAGGGGCTTTGCAATCCTTTGAAATAATGTCTAAGTATGGTTCAGGTTGAATCCTGTTTGATTCAGGTTGTGTAAAGAGGATTCTCAACAGACTTTTCACGATCAGCATCAGACAAAAAACGATGTGGGATTGCTGGATTCACAATAAACTTTTCCAGACTATGATGTCAAACAACACCTTCAACGTGTTGTACCCAGGAGCGAAAATTTGTTTCATCAAGTGTGATTGAAACAATATGTGAAAAGGAAGGCAAAGACAAAGTCTAAGCTTCTGCCATAGTGGAAAGCAAAAAAAAACAAGTTCACAGATCGAGGTTAACTTTTAATACCATGTTAAGAACCAAAGGTTCTTTGAAGAAGAAAAATGAAAAATCGAAGACACTGAATGTTCTTTATATTCTGATTAATTCACTGTTACAAATTATGTTTATATATAGAGAGACTGACAAAAAATAGATAAGATCCTGAATATTCCGGGTCAACACTAACAGACAGGATCTCAGATAATCCGGCTCAGCTATCACACTTGGACAGCTGACATGACTAACTGACAAGACGATACAGTTATACATACGATTCAACTTGGCAAACGATGTTGCCATACAGACGATAGGATGCTGCCTTATTCAGACGATAGTAACAGACAATATAGACGATAAGTATCAGACGATACTGCATTTCTCTAACAAACACATCAAGCGCCGCTAGTGTGAGCCCTACCCACTAGCATCATCTGTGTGGAACTATTTCATGATATTTGGTACATTTTTTTTGTCTTTTTCATGTTATTCGGGTACTAAAACATATTTATCATTATTTTTTTTAATATATTTTTCAATATCCTATATTTATTTTTATTTTCATGTTACAATCCAATCAACCAACACGGACATTGTCAGGTTGGTTTGGTTCGTGTCTAAAGGTGAAAATTCATAAAATCTAACTCAACCCAAACAATTTTGATTGGTTTGGTTCTATTTAAGCTAAAAACACATCAAACTCAACTCACGTGCCGTACTAAAGGAAAGGGAGGGGGAATGCCTTTGTTTTAAAAGGAGGGAGGGCAGCAGGGATACTCTGCTAACTCTATGGTGCTCACAAACTGCAAATTTGAACCAGTGAGGTAAATGAAAACAGGAAAAAATTTGGGTTTTGTTGCTAAATCTTCTTCACATGGTTTTCATTTGTTATATTATGTGTTATAATGGTCGGCCCCTATTGAACAGTTTTCCAAATTTTTTTACATTTCCTCAAGCTAAACTAAGTTCGTATTGGAAATTTTTTACTCTTAAGTCTCTAAGCTAACTAAACCAGCCTCCTTAATCTTCATGCCATCGACTTTGGAATTTTTTTTCAGGGAAAACCCTAATTACATCAAGTAACTGATTATGACCGATAGCAGCATAGTGTAAGGTAAGTGAATTATAACTGAAAAACAAAGAAACCAATTATATGATCCTACTCACAACTATTTTGGACCACAATAGTTCCTAACAAACACAGCAGAAAGTAAGAACCATAATCACATAGAAGATGCCAAAAATGTCCTCTCTCCTGCCATGGCATCAGGAGGCCACAGATTACAACTTTGGAGTTTTGAAGGTGTGTCTTCCACATCTCCTTCTATGTGAGATAAGATCCTTGATAACTGGTGATTCCAGGATTATGCAACAGAACTTGACTCATTGAAATTGTCTCTCCTGAATAGGCAAATATGTAAACATGTTTTCCTTGGTTTCCTTTTTAATAGGTCCCTCCTACTTGACACTGCCACATAGAACATCTGCTTCATCAAATCCACGAATGGTCTTGATAGTTTCTCTGAGCATGTGCAAGTCTGACCAGACTCTCAATTTAACAGCATGTGTGGCACAAGATTCCGCTCCAATACTTAGAGCTTTCCTTTTCCCTTCAATCTGTAAGTAGCATGAATCAGACACACACTAACCTTGCGCCAACTAACTTAAACACAACAACCATTATGTTTTGCATATCGTAGACAATATAATTTAATCATGCTACAAACATCAATGCATTGGAAAAACCAGACTCCCCATGGGGATTCTAAAATTTCAAAAGCATAGTTGTTATTTTTCAAGAGATCATTTCTCAAAAGAAGGGGGAATCAACATAGCAATGAAGGTAAATGGAAAAAAAAACATCACAGAATCCTAATAGTCAAACAAAACCCAAGAGGATAACAAATTAAAAGTAGTAGCAAAAGAGAAAATTCATCAAATGAACTTAGCTATGAATGTAATGAAAACAACAACAAACCCGAAAAACAACAATTGGCAGCAGCAAAATGTATGTAGGAGAACACACAGATGCAAACGACAAGGAGACTAACCCAACGAGGATTACAAAAGAGAAATTGATGAATTAATTTAGTAATCTGTCAATCATGTGCGAACTAAATAATCGAGAAAAATATTAATTGAATTTTATTCAGGGTACTAAACCTAATATAACCGATTAACACCGAACCCTAACGCTAAAATTCCAAAAAGAAAAGATTTGTTCGAAAAAATGACACTTAATAGGGTTTTCTAACATGAAGGTGAACGTGTGACTGCATTAGGGCTTTGTTCAATGAAGGGTGTGGCTATGACCTATGAAGACAAAAGCACAAGAGTGTAAAGTGAGCGAGCTGAGAGGGAAGTGAGTGAGTTTTCGGTGAAAAAATTTGGAATAATCTTATACTATATCCGCAACAAGTAGTTTTGTGCCAGGAGTTTTTTATGTCAATAGAAAATGGGCTATGGACCGCTCCATTGGTTTAGCCTAGTTGTGGGTTTTGATCTAAAATCCACATATATAGAAAAACCGTACCCGAATCTGATGGGTTTCGGGTTTCCCGTACCCGAACCTATACCCGTGATAAACAAAAAGAAATCATAAAAAAATCCAAAAACCGACACATACCCGAACCCGATTACTAACGCAGTAGCAGCAACATCTTCATAATGATTTAAAAAATAACTCTAAAAGCCAATTCAAAAATTTCATATTCAACATCACGACTCTATGTTTGAAACATTTAACATTCTATCCATCACAGATTTAACAGAAAAGAAATCAAACACTATGAGCCCTACCTAGAAATTTCTAACCTTGAGATTCATAAAGATTTATCAAAATTTCTCCTTGCATGTTGTTAGATCGATTGTTCTTGGCACCTAAACTCTACCAATGAAACATAGAAATCACTACTAATATATATATATATATATAAGGATATATTAGTAATTTCATATATAGGGATTGAGTTTCGGGTTCGGGTTTCACCATACCCGAACCCGAGCCCGAACATTACTTTCAGAATTGGGTAAAACCCGAACCCGAACCCAAACAAAACGGGATTTACCCGTAAGTTCGGGTCGGTCGGATACCCACAGGTATAAGTTTTTCTGCAATCTCTATGTAAAATCTACATTTCTTTTTCTAATAAAAATTATTTTGTAGGGACAAAAGTTTGGAATGGATTTTAATTCTGAGTACTCTCTATTTCAAGGGATTTGACACATAAAGAGTAAGTAAGCAATTAAAGTTATGGACTAAGAGTGTATTTTAATTATTATAAAAAATAATATAATTTTCACATGGGTCGCATGGGCTAAAATACTAGTAAGGATTTAAAATTTACATTAAAACCTTACAAGTATTAAAATATATATTTAATATACTAATATATAAATATTATACACAGATAGAATATATATATAAGTAAAATTTACTATAAAAAGTATTAAATATCATATTTAATATAATAATATATAAGTGTTTGAAAGAAATGTGATTCAAATATAAATATAAATATATACATATATAAATAAAGTAATATTGACTTGAACAAGTATTAATGTTGTAGTTAATATACTACTCCCTCCGTCTCAAATTATAGGGTCTTTTTCAGACAATCACGCCTATTAATAAAACATGTAATAAGCTAATTAATATGTTGGTTTTGTTACTTTTTATACAAATCTTCCAAATATGCCCCTATTTAAAAAAATTGAAAATTGTTAATGTAAGTATTGGATATACCAAAAGTTGGTTGAGAATATGAAAGAAGTAATTAGTAGTGGTGGTAATTAAAGTTTTGAAATTAAAAATATAATGAATGCAAAGGGTAAAAAAGGAAAAGCTTATTTATTTTTTCCTGAAATCTAGAAGGGGTCTTATAATTTGGGACACCGAGTTTGTCTCTAAAGGGTCTTATAATTTGGGACGGAGGGAGTAATATATATAAATACTGTAAAGAAACAAAATAAAGTTGCGAACTATATAATTAGTAAATAAAGTTAAAAAACATTTTGGACATTATTATATATTAAATGCTCTATTTTTAGATAAAAAAATATAACTTTAATTCTAATAAATGTGACTTGAAAAAATATTAAATTCTATAATTAAGATTATAATAAATAAATATTTTAAATAAATGGAATATTATATATAAGTAATGTTGACTTGAAAATTTATAAAATAGTATATTTAATATAATAATATATAAATATAGTAAATAAAGTGAATAAAATATATAAAACTAATATATGTATGTAAAAGTAAAATTGACATGAAAGTTGAATAAATATTAAATTCATTATTTGATATATTCATATATAATTATTATAAACAAATAAATATATATATATATAAATAAATAAGATAGAATAGAACAATTGCTAAATGTTATATTTAATATACTAACATGAAAATATTTTAAAGAAAGAAAATCAAATATTAAAAATTAATATATATATATATATATAATTAATGTACTTAAAATATCTTTTATTATAATGTGCTATTGTTTGGGTATATATAAGACCTTATGAGTGAAAGACTTTGCACTAGAGAGTACAAGCCAAAGCATTATGGCTAAAATTATTTACACATTTGTTATCATGCTTGCTATGGCTCATGCCATCCAAGTTTCATATGTGAGTCAATATATTTTCCACTATTCCATCACGTAAACATTCTACATTTGTGCAAGCACACGCAGACACACAAATATATAAATATATATATATATATATATATATATATATATATTTAATTTTTTTTGTTTCCCACCGTGATCGGTTCTTAAACTATGAATTCTTGAATGAAAGGAAATGTTTTCAAATAAAATATGTACATAGTTAGTTTCCCCTTGAATTTCCTCTAACATTTGATTTTTGTTTCTTTAAATAAAATTTTGCAGGGCAGCTATGAAGGACCAATTCGTCACGAAGGTACTAACTCTAGCTAATACATTGTGAAATTTTTTATTTTTATAATTAGACTAAAATTGAGTGAAGCAATTAATTTATTTACTAAATTAAATCGTTGTTATTGTTATATACAGATTGCCCGAATGCATGTCGTCATCATTGCGCAGGGTCGCCACCCTTATGGACTTGCGCTTCTTGTGTGCCTTGTTGTTGGATGTGTTCTTGTATCCCGCGTCAATCCGATCCTGACAAGACATGCCTTGTATGTTGGGAAAAATGTTTCATTAGCATCAAAATTGATTAATAATTAATGAGAACCAATTTAATTATCTATTCATAATGTCTTTAAGAGTTTATTTTTTTAATATGTGGAAATTTTGTGAGATTTAAAAAGCACATTGAACTCGTTAGCTAAAAAAGAATAAATTATAATGATATAAATTAAGAGTGAAATAGTAAAAGAAATATATAACATTCAATAACATCTAATTAATTACGGCGCGCACGAAGACATACATACACGCGCGCGCACCCCCACACGCATACATACGTACATACTAGATATAATACTTGTGCGTTGCATGAACTTATTTTTAACGTTATATAAAAATGAATATAGCTTAAATAAATAATTATTAATTTTTTTATTATAAATGTTTTTAAAAATTATTGTAATAAGACATTTCTTCTCGATGCTCCATTTTATGAGTTAGAGCCTCTTATACTAAGAGACTAATTTTTTGTTTTGTAGCTTGTTTATAGTATTCTTGTTTTCCGAAGCACAAAATAAAAGACATTTCAATGAAAATTATTAGAGTTCTCTTTGTGTAAATAATTAATAATACTCAAATTTAATGATTATATTTAGTAATTAACATTAAAGCAATTTTAACAATTTAATAATTTATTTATTTAATAATATGAAAAATCATTAAGTGAATTTGAAATAATTTAAATTAAGTAATAAGTTTTTAATATCATCAAATAAGTTATAATTACATAATTTGTTATACTTTTTATCAACAACAAAGTAATTTCAACTTTTACAATTATTATAAGTTATAACTTTAATAGCGTAAAAAATTATATAGTAAATTTACATTTATTCTACTTAGGTCATAATTATTTCGTATGTTATGCTAAATAGCATTTATCTTATGTACACTCTATACATTTGAAAATACTTAAATAATTATAATATATATATGTAGAGATTTTTTATCTATTTAAAGTTATTTTATAAAATAACAAAGAATGACATTATAGTCAATATTAACAACATACATAATCATTTAAAATTTAAAAATAATTTCTAAAATATATATTTACAAAAGGCATCCATTGACTAATTTCAATATCTATATATTTATTTTATATAAAATACATTACTTTGTATAATTTTAGTTTGTCTTCACTTGAAATTGATAATTAATATTTGAATACGTTCTTATTTTTAGTTATATGTATAAGAATTTTTACAATTAATATAAAAAATTATGAAAATGAGAATAAATAACTAAATAATCTTGTAACCAATGTAAAAATTAAGTAAATTTTTAAGTGTATAAATGTTATTTTTTAATGTAGGTAGCTGAATAGTTTTTGACAATATAACTTTTTTCACAACTTGTTTTAGTTTTTAATTTTATTATTTAATATATTTATTACAAAGGAAAATTATTATTGATGTATTTTAATACCAAGGTAGGGCTTAATGTATTTAATGCAAAAGTTCAAGAATCTTTTACAAATATATTGATTAAATATTATAATATTAACACAATAATAATTTTATACTAAATGGTTCTCATTTTTATATACTTTAAGAATATAATGCATGCTATTTTAAGCTCGATATATCTCAAAGACAAATTAAGCAATTTTTCATTTGTAACAAAAAAAAATCATTGAAATTTAAAGCACAATGAGCCCATTAGCTAAAAAATTATAAATTAGAATGGTAAAAATTAAAGTGAAATAGTAAAAGAAAATATATAAATTGAACACCATCTAAGCAATTAAGGTGCGCACGAAGACACAAACGCGTGCACATATATATATATATATAAGTAGTGCACCGTGCACCACCAACTTTTGGTCAATAAGATCGCGTCAAGTATCCAGGTAAGTAACCGGTAACCGGTTGTACAAGTTATTTTATTTTTATAATTTATTATAATTTTAATTTGTTAATTACTATAAACCCCTTTCTCTCTTTTAATCTTATTTTTATAATTCATTTTTACCATTTTTTTACAAAAATGGGTAAAAATGTAATTAACTAATTATTATTATTTTGAATATTTTTAAATATCAGGTAAAAAAACCTGTTGTAGCAGGTCATTTAGAGTGGTGCAAGGTGCACCACTTAGGCTGCAAGTGCACTCTATAAGCAACCTTTTTTTTTTACATTTAAATGAAAAAAATCATTCAACTTAAAAAGAGCAATACATACGGTTAAGCAAAATAGCATCAACTCACGGAAGATAATCCTCTAACTAAAACACGAAAAGAGGTAGAGTTAAATTACATATGAATCTACTTCTGAATTATACGCTCACTTCACACGTGCCAAGGGACATAGATAAGAGTTTGCAATCATTTGAAATCTTATGTAAGGATGAACCATTTGAAATATTGGAAAGCCCAACATTTACAAAGGCAGGGCAATCAGACTCAAAAACCACCTTGTGGAAGCCAATACTAGAACAAAGCTTAAGGGCTCATTGAAAGGATCCTCTAGACGTAACATGTAAGCACTTAATAGGGATTTAGTATTATAAGGAATAGGAAATTGTCAATGACCAAAAGCCATAAAAAATCAAGAACTTACCTTATATGTCAGAGACCTGAAACATATTTAACCTTAAGTTTATCTATTTTATTTAAATCTATAATATAAATTATCTTTAAAATAATTAATAAAAAATTATATTTTCATTATCATAAAAAATAAAAATATTTATCCTCATGCGTCGCACGGCTTAAAATCTAGTAAACATTTAAAATTTATGTTAAAACTTTCATTAACAAAAATTATGACCTAAAGTAAAAATGAAATAAAATATGCACCCATTAACCAAACACATTAAAATTTAGAATTATAACTATTGAGGTGTGACATGGTGGTTGGCTGCTGACAACTAGTTACCAGAGCACGACATTTGGAAGTACTCAAGAATATCTAAAAAAAATCCGAACTACCTCAAGCATTTGATTTTAGTCTCCTCAAAGTGACGTCATATTCGCAGTTCTCGAGGTATCAAGAAACTGTCCTTCGTACATCAAGCAGGGGGCATCCGACTATTATCAAGACTAGGCAAGGAGCCAAACCTCGATCGAAGAGTTGACTCTTACATCCAAGCATCCATATAACTATAACTACTTAACTGAGGGATCCTATTACGAAACGGCCTTCTAGACCAAAAACATGGATTGAATTTATTTTCACTTCGACCTAGCAAGCAAGGACCTAAACCCATAATGGAGATCTTGGCCCATAGCGACATCCAACCCCACATAGGCCCTTACTATTCAAGTAGAGCATAAGATAAAGAAATTGTGTCAAACTCTAATATCTTAACAACTTATCTCTTAGCGAAGCTAACAACATCAACTAATGAGTCTGTCCCCCAATTCTTAACAAGGCTAAGGACATCAAGTAATGTGGTTATCCCCTATATCTTGGCCTTCAACATATATTAGGATTCCTTTATAACAACCATAACAACACATTTATATCTCATACAACAACTTTGTCTTCATCGGCTATAAATAAGTGGTCACCATGCATACTCCAGGTAATGACACATTCTATGAACTAACTCATTAATCGTTCACACTTGACTTGAGGGTCAGAGTCTCTTTTGAAAGTGACCCTCGTCAGTCCAACCCATGGAATACGTCGTTCATCCAGCCCGGCTGCCGTTCATACACACCCTCTTGAGGATTCCATTAAGCTTGATCATGGATCTTCATCCTTCATTCGGCCCAACTTTTTGTTCATGTCATATCAACAAAAAAACTTATCATTTTACAAATATTATTCCCAAACGTAAAAATGAAATAAAATTATGCACACCCATTACAAAAGATTTTAATACTCATACACTGTTAGTGTAAAAGAGCTTTACACAGACAACCAATAACAATTCATATTTTTGCCACATCATAATTCATGAGTCTCAGCGTTAAAAGGTTAAATAAGGAAAAAGGGTAAAGCATAAAACTTGAGCTCAGAGGAACGCTAACAGGTGTGATCCCTCTGTTCATGAGTCTCAACATGAAAATGGGTGATAAAGTAGATAAAGAAGATAAATCTTGACACGAAGGCGAAGCTCTTGCCATGGAAGAAAGAAAAGAAGAAAAGGAAACCATGGATCAAACAAGCTCTAATACCATGTTAAGAACTGAGTGTTATTGAGAAAAGGGGAAAAGTTGAGAAGTCGAAGATACGTAAATATTTAGATCTACTGTATTTCTATTATATTTTATTAACGATTACAAACTCTGTACTTATACAGAGAGAACGACGGATAGTCCGAGGTCAACTATTACATCGGGAAATATAAACAATAATAAATATAAGATAAGATCCCGGATATTCCGGGATTACTAGTACTACTAGATAACTGGTTACAGTTGGCATAATAAGGCATTGCAGGTGTACCACCATGGAATGTTGTTTAATAAGGCACCCATGTACTACCATGCTGACATAAAGGATTGGGTCCGTAGGTCTGGTCTTCAGCCTCTTCTGACGTGCTGTTCTGGTTCAGTGGACAGGGCCATGTTGTCCGCATTTGTGGAGAGATGGCAGCCAAAAACCTCATCTTTTCATTTGTCATTCGGCGAGATGACCATCACACTAGGCGATGTGGCTTCCTTGCTACACATCCCTCTCACGGGGATCTTCTACAAACTTGTTAAACTGAATCGAGAGGAAGCTACACAGGTGTTGGTTGAGTTGATTGGTGTGTCCCATCGTGTGGCGGTTGATGAGCTAAAGTCTTTTAAAGGTCAAGTGAGGTTTAACTGGCTACTTGACATGGTGCAAGCACAGGTAGCAGAGGGAACACTGCCGGCGCTGCTAGAGAATTCTTGCTATAGCTTATGGCCATGAAACTGTTTAGTAGTAAAGGTAATGGCAAGATTGATGTAGGGTACTTGCAGTTGTTCCAGGACCTCTATGGTGTTAATAGGTATGCTTGGGGTGCAGCTGCATTGGCCTATTTATACGACCAGTTGAGGGGTGCCAGCAAGATGCACACGACCAACTTAGCAGGGTGCCTACGTTGTTTCAGGTTAGTGACTTTATTTGTTGATATCTACTTTGTCTTATTTGCCATAGATAGTTGATATAAATTCAGTAGTTTGTTTAGTGTAACATATATTGTTTATCATGAATGTTTTAGTACAGGCATAGATATTTGAACACTTTGCCACAACAATGTTTGAGAGGAGATGGAACCCTCATTACACGAAGGACATGCCTAGGGCTAGGCGGTGGCTAACTCCTAAAAGTAATGCGCTAATGAATCAAAAGAGGATTGCCCTGGACGACATTCATGCATGCTCTGTGACATGGATGCCATATGGTTCACACAGACAATATAAGCCTTTTTGAGGTAGTGGCTCTCTACAGTGGCTTCATGTGTTAGTCATCCATGGTGTACCCTTACTTGCCAGAGCGAGTCTTGAGGCAGTTTGGTGTTGTGCAGACCATTCCTCCTTCACCTCCGCCTCAGAGAACTACTTGTGAGAAGACTGACCACATGTTTATAGTATACCCTATTCATACAGTTGAGGTGCGACATGCACCATTCCCTTATGAGGCATGTGATGATTATCGGGCATGGTATAGATCTGTATCACACCCTCGCGCGGTGCCTTCGATAGCAAAGATGACGATGTTGGTACTTTAACGGTTAGTTTTTGAAGATTTTAAAATGCATTATAAGTTTTGTAATTTGTAGGAATTCATAAATGATTTATCTTGACTATTTGTCATTTGTTTAAGAGTGTCTCACTCAGTTGCAAAAATGAGCTGTTGTTGGAGTGGACCCGAATAGCACATGAGCACCGAAGGAGGGTACTGAAGTTTGGGTTGCATTGTAAAACATGCACTCACTATACAATAGGCTCTGCATCGGGATGATGAGGAGGCAAGAAGGAGGAGAAGAAGGCAGAATGCGGGGGATGCTTGAGGAGGGTTATGTTGTTTTCAATTGGTGTTGTTTTAGGGAATGAATCACTATATGGACATGGATTTATTTTATGTTCAGTGACAATGTTAGGGTTCTATGGGTAACTATAATGATAATTACTTTCTATGTTTTGGAACTTATATTTATGTTATAGCTGTTGTGCCTCCAACTCTTAAAATGTATGATAACTAGGCAAGGAAAATTAGGAACCATGAATGAATTATGACAAGTCTGGCAGGTGACCACAGTTTAAACTATGCAAATGTATCGCTGTTTAAATTGCGGTCATAAACGTACTACGCAGCTTGTAGCTACGAATTGCAAATACCCATCCGCAGTTTGAAACTACAGTAAAAAATAAAAAATTTACCGAAAGGTATTCACGTATTTTTTGCATTTTTAGAATGACATAAATAACAATCAGAATGACAATAATAACAATGCCCTAAACATTTAACCGAACACCCATTAAAATTTAGAATTATAAATTTACAATAAAGAAAAAAAAAGATGCCCTAGTAGCAAAGAAGAACAAAAATATAAATAATAAAATAAGGAAAGGGAGGGGGAAGGCTTTTGTTTTAAAAGGAGGGAGAGGAGCAGCCAGTTCGGCAACACATCAAAACCCTCTTCCCCACTTTCGCTGTCCATATCCCCAATCTCTCTATCTCTCTAGGGTGTACTTTCCCTGCTTCCACCTTCGTGCCTCTCACTCTCAATCCCTGAATGAGCAACGACAAGAACAACTTCAACATGGCAGATCTCAGTTCTGGTGCGCATGCCCTTCATCTCGACACTTCAGTTTCTCAATCACTCTCTCTCACTCTCCCTCCCCCTCTCTTCTGATTTTGATGCAATATTTTTTTTAATTCAGTTTTGATTTCTATGTGCAGCTCTTAACGAAGAGGATCGAGCAGACATAGTCAATGCACTCAAGGTTTGCATGTCTATTCCCCACTTCCTGATTCTGTTTGCTTGTTTTGTTGCATCAGAAACGAATTTTATTATCCCCTTAACAGACCCTGTTTTTTTAATTTACCTTTTTTTCGGCAAAGTTTTGTGCTTTATTGTTATCCCACTAGGGTTTAGTCCAACTATGAGTTTTCGTTGAATGATGGGGTTGGGTTCCTCGCTGGACATCGTGAATTGTGTTCTGGGTTTGTGTTTGGTTGAATTATTGAAGAAACTTATTGGTTGAATTTGTGAACAGAGCAAGATACAGAGTCTTGCTGGGGAGCATTCTGATATTCTGGAGAGTCTATCCCCTAATGTCAGGAAGCGAGTTGAGGTTCTCAGGGATATTCAGGTATACGCTACGTTCTGGCAGTTGTTTAGCTTTTCTCTTTCATGTTGGTTTATTGTATAATTTACCCCATCGTATGTGTAATTCATTCAAGTGACTCTGTTGATTGGAGTGGAGATTATTATCATCATTACTTGAATGAAATATATCACCTCAATTTACAAGTAATATGTTGGTGAGTCCAAAGTTGACATTTTATAGGGAGAATGGGGTTCTAGTATTTCTAATTTCTCTTGAACTTCAATGTACTCAGAAATCTATGTTGGGCTATGGCAAGATATTGTTGTTGTAATAGTTCTATTTCATTATATCATTTCTTTTGTTATTTTTATAAAATTTACCCTGGTCTTGTCAGGGTAAAATTGTTGCGTTATGAGTTTAAAATTTGAGTTTGTTCTCTATGGTTATACCTTTTCTGTCCATTTACAATGTTAAATGAATATGTCAATTGCTTTAGTAGTTTGTACTTGAGCTTTCATGTTATTGATCCAGTAAAGATGAGTTGATGTGTTATTCCATAATGTCAGAATGTGAGCTTGTTTTCTGAATGTACAGGGGAAACATGATGAACTAGAGGCAAAATTTTTAGAGGAGAGAGCAGCTCTTGAAGCCAAGTACCAAACTTTGTATCAACCGTTGTACACAAAGGTATCTTGAGGATTCTGTTATTGTAGTGAAATGCATATGATTTTTAAGCTATCTCTGTGCATGTTGCATTATAGGCTTCTCTAAAATTTACGCATGGTGCTATTTAAGGCTGCATTATTGGTACAGATGTCAAATTTAAGCATGCTTATATTTTCTTTAAATCATATATCAACTTTTTGAGTTTGATCTGTATTGGAACATTTGATATTTGACTTAATACCTTCATCACTGAACTTATTATAAATGGATGCAGCGCTTTGAAATAGTAAATGGTGTTGCTGAAGTGGAAGGGATAGCAAATGAACCAGCAACAAACACAGAAGAGGATGAAGGTACTAGAAATGGACACCTTACTCTTTTACTGTTTCAATTGTCTCAATTGTCTGACATGGTAATTCGATTGTGACTTGTGTAGAGAAAGGAGTGCCTTCTTTTTGGCTCAATGCAATGAAGAATAATGAGGTTTTAGCTGAAGAGGTTAGTCAATTTTGTTCAAGTGTTAACTTTTCTCCCCAAATGCTTGTGAGTTTTGCCACAAATTACCTTTTTAGTGATCATCTCACTGCTGCTTTTGTGAAGTAGATTTCAGAGCGTGATGAAGGTGCTCTCAAGTTTCTTAAAGATATCAAGTGGAGCAGGGTAGAAGACCCTAAAGGATTCAAGCTTGAGTTCTTCTTTGATTCCAATCCTTACTTTTCGAATTCTGTCCTGACTAAAACATATCATATGATTGATGAGGACGAACCAATATTGGAGAAAGCAATTGGGTAAGCCAATCTTTATACAGGATGCTATTATGCTATCTGTGTTCCATAGTTTACAATCTTGTCAAGAGGCTGGATTGATCTTGAATAAGGATTGCTTGCATTTTTTCATGTAGGACGGAAATTCAATGGTACCCTGGAAAATGCTTGACAGAGAAGGTTCTGAAGAAAAAGCCTAAGAAGGGTGCAAAGAATACTAAGCCAATTACCAAAACTGAAAAATGTGAAAGTTTCTTCAATTTTTTCAGTCCACCCGAAGTCCCTGATGATGATGATGACATTGATGAAGATACGGTATGACAGTCTGTCTAGATACTTAAGGTTAAAATAAGTATGCAACATCTAAATAATGCTTGAACAATTTCATTTTCTTTGACAGGCTGAGGAGCTTCAGAATCAGATGGAACAAGATTATGACATTGGGTGAGCTCAATTGCCTGCTCATGTGCTGTTTGAGCATAACTATATACTCATGTTGCTATTTGGCATTTGTAATATTGAAGCTATCCTTTTTTTTATGCTTCTTTAGGTCCACAATAAGAGACAAGATTATCCCTCATGCTGTATCATGGTTTACCGGGGAGGCCATTCAGGGAGAGGAGTTTGAAGATCTTGAGGATGAAGAAGATGAAGATGATGATGTTGACGAGGATGATGAAGAGGATGAGGATGAAGATGATGATGACGACGACGAAGATGAGGAAGAGAGCAAGCCTAAAAAGAAGGTATGATATTAATTGGTTTTAAGTGCTGAAACCTTTTTTTTCTTTTTCTTTTCATTTGAGGTTTGAACCTGACTTTGTTTTTCACCTGTCCTATGGTGTCAATTTCCTTTCAAATGTTGCTGCAGCCATCAGCGAACAAGGTACGGTTATTTTGATGTTGTGATCCTAATGAAGTAATTTAGACACATTGGATAACTTGTTTTCTTAAACTTGTTTGCTTGATGCTGTATTAATAAACGCTGTCTTTATTTTCCATGGCTCTTGACATTGCATTCCGGATTTTGACTTTGGGTTACATGTGCAGAAGAGCGGAAAAGCACAGCTTGGCGATGGTGGTGAGCGACCTCCAGAGTGCAAGCAGCAGTAGGTGTTTGTTACTTCAGTTTGTTATGCAGTTGCAAGTTGCTTTGGGGGTGCCAAGATGCATGATGAAAAAGTTGGGTTTCAATTTGATGCTGTTTTTCCTTGATTGATTTCCCTCCCTAGATCAGTAGATCTTATAGTCTTATTATTCAGAGTCTTTTTTCCTTTTTCCATCCATTTGGAGAATATGATTATATAGTTTTAGGGATGCTATGATTTATTACTGCTGGAATCCTTATGTGTCCGTTCCAAATACTTCAAAATACATAGTTTGTGCTTCATCAGCATCGATTTTG
Organism: Acmispon strigosus; assembly: GCA_030819835.1. NCBI lineage: Eukaryota > Viridiplantae > Streptophyta > Magnoliopsida > Fabales > Fabaceae > Acmispon > Acmispon strigosus. Next base: position 90,338,713 of record JAUAMA010000001.1, read on the forward strand.
CAAGTTAAATGGGATCAGTATTGCAGCGAAGGTACATGTTCTTGCATCTTTTCCCCAATTCCCTGAGAAATTACTGGCCTCCATTTTCAATGACAAGTTATTAAATTTAAATACATGAAATAAATGAAGTTGTAAAAGCATATAGTGGCATTTTCATAGACACGGGTATCATGTTATATGATGTCTCAAGTTTTCTGGTTGCAATGTGATCGAGGAGTGATAAGTTTGGTCTCTTGGATTATTTTGGTAGAATTTGAGAGTATTGGTTTAATAAATACTGTTTTGGCTTTGGCAATTAAATTATATAAGTGAACTTAGAAAATTTTATATTTGTAGATGATTAAGTGAAATTATTTTTGAAGTATAAATAAAAATGTTATTAAAAATCTTGTACGTCTCGTGTTTTAAAATTAGTTTTATTCGTTAGAAAAGTTAAATATTTCATTTTTATCAAAATAAATTATTAGCAGAAAAGCTACCCAAATGTCTATAGCTGCTTCACAATTTATTTTCCATTTTGGAAGTGCATGGAGTTTATACATTTGGAAGAGCAAAATACTATTGAACAAATAAAACCAACATGCTGCTTTATCAGGAGTTCTGGGATACTGTTGGTCCAAAAGAAGAGGTAGTTGGAAAGGTTTTATGAGTTTGAAGCTGGATTGAAAAAATAAACTATGATCAGGTTGAATTGAGTTTTTTTGTGTGTGCTAAGGGCACTAAATACTAATAGTCATTGGTGTTTTACCCTCACCTAGTTTCTTTGATTAAAAGGTGCATCACAACAATGTCCTTTTCCATTCTCCTCAATGACAATACCAATAAGGAGATCATCTTTCTCCATATCTCTTCATATGTGCAAAAGCTATTTCAAGGATGCTAAAGTGGGATAAAAAAAGGAGGAAATATCCATGGAGTTAAAATAGCAAGATCAACACTCGAAGTCACACACCTCTTCATGTTTAGTAATGTGACTATATTTTAATTTGATTGACTAGTCTTTTTTCTATGTGTTTACCTCTTAAAAATCATCCTAACTCTTAGCACTTATGTTTGAACTTTGAAGGATAAAGTTTGGATGGCGTGTAATTTGCACAATTTTTTTTAACCTCACATAAGGGTGGGCTGAACCGGTACCCTGTCTTTTTTATTTTCTAAAAAATTAAAAATAATATTTTCTTTTCATTTTTCTAAACAAAAATTAAAAAAATTTCACCACCTCTTACTCCATTTCCTCTGCACCACAGCCCCTCCCATAAACCACCATGCTCTCCGCCACAACCACCACCACCACCAAACCTTCTCCCCCATAAACCACTCTCCCTTTGCCACAATCATCTCTGCCACCACCAAATCGTGAACCGTAGCCACAAACCACAAACAAGATCTACCATCACAATCCACATCCACCAAGCCACCTCCTAGTAACAGCCACCACCCCACCCCCAACCCCACCGCAACCTTCTTCCCCAAACAAGAGCTGAACACCAACTCTAGATAAAAGGAAACAAAGAAAGAGGAGGAAGACAAGCACTAGATCTCAAGCCGCTGAATCAAATCGGCACAACCACCACCAACTCCAACCAGTTCCGCCAAACCTTCACAAGAATAAATCAAACCTAGATTCATCCTCTCTCTTGATCTCGTCTCCTAGAACCCTACATCATCACTAAGATTTTCTACCATCGAATAATATTTTACTTTATGCTTCATCGATACAATTCTATCATATTAATTAAAAAAAATATTATAGTTATAAACTTACCTGAGTTTAAAAAAAAAAACTTACCTGAGTAAAATTATTTAACAAGAAAATAATAATAATAGAAAAACATTTAACAAGACAAAATTTTATTGGTGGGTGAGACAGTAATAAACAAGACGGTTATTTTCCTTTCCTCTAAAAATAAAAATGGAGGGAAATTAAACCCTAAAACTCTGGCAAAAGGGGCCCTTGGCTCCATGCAATATAAAATTAGAAAAAGAAAAAAAACCATTTCAGTTTCCTACAGTTCACACTCCCCACTTCATCTTCCACATTTGGTGCTTTCAATGGCGAGGCTGTTTCGCAACGCCAACACTTTTCTCCTCAAGCGTTCTTTCCTCCACCGTGACGTACCCACGGTAATGCATTACAAACATCCTTTCTTTCTAGTTAAAAAACCTTCCTTTTCTATTTATTTCCTTTTTACCTGCAAAGCCATTGCCTTGGGTTCGGTGCAGAACGATGATTGATTCACTTACCCTTTTGCGCGCAGCTTTCTTGCTATGATCAAGGAGTATTGGGCATGTCTCAAGTCTTAAGCTTTTCAACTCAGAAAGGTTTTTGAAACTTTTTCCCTTCTTGCTCCCCTCATAGACAATGTGCTCCAATCTGTGATGACTTTTGATTTTGTTGAGTTGAATCTAGAATTTAGATACAACTCTAGTATTGTGTGAACCTAGCAAGACCTTTTTGTTTGTGAGTTTCGTGCATTTTAGTCATGAAGCACAATACTGACTCTGGTGTGGTGTTTTTGCTTTTTTGTCCCCCCAAGATGTATTGGGGGAGGGGGGTTGGAGAGGAGGGGATGTTTGGGAGTTTTTGAGAGGAAGGGGAAGACTTTGAGGGGAAGGGAAGGCGAAGGGGGAACTCCCAATTTGGAAATTCAAAATTTCACAAACCCCCAATTTGGGGAACTCCACAAAATAACTATAGGAGGATCTTTGAGGGATCTTTGAGGGGTCTTGAAGACTTGAAGGGTTTCCATAAATTCCCCAAACCCTTCCCCCGCTAATTAAACAAATCTCAAAGAAGGGGATGGCTTCTCATAAGCCTCCCCTTTCCCTCCCTTCCCTCCAAAACTCAATTTGCAAACTCAACTTCTCATAAGCCTCGGGTTGTTTGCAAGTTAGTTTTTGGAAGGAAAGGAATAGAAGAGCATATTTTTATTTTTCAAATAAACAGTATCTAATTTTATGGTTTATAGAAATAAAATCTATGAAATGATAAATTAGCATACACAAGTACACAACATACTATTAACTTATTTAATATAAAAAATATTATGTAAATCTTCTAATTTGAAAAATATAAAATATGCCCCCCTCCTATCCCTTTCCCTCCAAAAACCTCAAAAAGCTAACTTGCAAACAACCACCCTAGCAACAAGAGTTTGTGCTGATTTTTAGATAATGCCATTTTTCTTTTTTTTATATACATGAAGGTAAAAGGCGCTCTAAATCAGATGGAGATGACTCTAGTGAAGAGAACATGTCTAAGAAAGATTTGGCTCTACAACAAGCTCTGGATCAGATCACTTCTGCATTTGGAAAGGGATCTATCATGTGGCTTGGTCGTTCTGTCTCACCCAAAAATGTACCTGTGGTGTCAACTGGTTCTTTTGCTCTTGATATAGCTCTAGGGATAGGTGGTCTTCCAAAGGTATACTTATATCTTTTTCTTTTGATACACCTGAACCAATATTGAGCTCTTTTTTTAACACATTGAATCAGTTGTTATAAAATTAGTTACTCTTGCTGATGGAGAAACTTTTTTTTTTTCTCTGGCCCAATTTGTTAAGTTTCTGTCCACATTTCTTGTGCATGTTTCGTTTTGGCACGTATATGTCATGTTCACTTTTCCAAATTTATCTGATCTATTGAATATATCATCATTTGTTTCTGTTTTGTAAGCCAATCACTTGTTAATCTTCTTTACTGGTTGTTGTTTTGATAATTTACTACGTAAATTTTTTCCTGGTTATTAGATTTTACTTGCATTTTGGATTCCATATTTGTCATTTGAGATATATATATGTTGCAAAAGAGCGAAGAGAAAATCAATCTTATGTTTCATTATGCGACTGCTATGTTTTGATTGTAACTATGATGCCTGTAGGGGCGTGTTGTGGAAATATTTGGTCCAGAGGCTTCTGGGAAAACAACTCTTGCTTTGCATGTGATTTCTGAGGCACAGAAGCTAGGAGGTTATCTTTATATGCTATTTTGAAGTGATAACTATGACGTCTATACGACTATTTCTTTTTTGTTCTGCTTGTATTAGATTTAGTATTTCAACTATTGTCTGTTGTATTTATGACCATAATAGTCATGTATAATCATTGTTATACTGATTGCTCTAATATTTTTCCCTTTCTCTTAGATGTGGCTGATGTAATACTTTGGATGGATGCTTTTTTTTGTTTTGATTTATGACATTTTAATGTATGTCTAAAGTAGCATCTCTTATGCTTTTAACTAATATTGTTTGAAAAATGGAAATTTGGTATTTCCATTCATCCAAGGTTTGTCATTTTATTAATTTGTTCTTCAATACTTAGCCAACAATTTTTAGGTGGTTCCATATTTTTTAGTGTATGAACAGGATTATGTTCTACCGTAGTGCCGTCTCCACATACCCCCTCCTTTTTGATATAGAATGAAGAGGGTGTATTGTTTGTTTAATTTAAATTTTACACTAATTATCTTTGGAGACTATGCTAATATTTTTGCACTTTAGCATGTGTTAAAAGGAGATGACAAATAGTCCTGTATACTTTTGGTACTGTGGTTAACTTATTAACAGTATCTCTATTAATTAATTTGTTTGTAACATGCAGGCTATTGTGCCTTTGTTGATGCTGAGCATGCACTTGATAAGACACTTGCAGAGTCTATTGGGGTAAATACTAAGAACTTGCTTCTCTCACAGCCAGATTGTGGCGAACAAGCTCTTAGCCTTGTGGATACCTTAATCCGGAGTGGTTCAGTTGATGTTATTGTTGTTGACAGTGTAAGTATTGAAGTCCCTCTTCAGTACTTTCTTTTGTGTGTGCGTGGGTGATGAAATAGTTCTACTTCAACTTTTGTATTTTTGTATTTTTTTTATTTTAATATGGTTTAGGTAATGATATTAGTATCTTTTTTCTTACAGTTATGTAAACACCTTCGATATTTTGCCATGTTTCCATTTATAGGTGGCTGCTCTTGTTCCTAAAGGTGAACTTGATGGTGAGATGGGTGATGCTCATATGGCGATGCAAGCTAGGTTGATGAGCCAGGCACTACGGAAGTTGTGCCACTCGTTGTCACTTTCGCAGTGTGTATTGATTTTTATAAACCAGGTATCAGCTACTATCAATGTATATGGGTTAGTTAGTTCCGAATGATGACTCAACAATAGAGTCATCAGTTGGTTAGCTGTTAGAAGGTTGTTAGTTAGCTTGCTGATCAATGTAGCCTATAAAAGGTTGTATCCCATTAACACAATCAACTGAGAAAAAATCAATGCAGTTGCATTCTGTTATTCATCTCTCTCTCTCTCTCCCCTCACTATTGTAATATGGTATCTAGAGCTTGAAAACCGGAAAACGTGGCTTCTGGTGGTTCTGAGCATTTGTCACCGCCGCAAAACTTGCCGCAGCGAGTCGCTCCACTGTGCTTTGCTCTTCTGTATTCGACCACAAATTCTGCTTCCTTTTCACATTCCAAAAGCTTGATCCAGTAATCACTGCACATAGGCTTCATACCTTTCTCATTAATCCCTTGATTCCTTCAAAGTAACTCACCATTCCTGATCAAGAGACCGATATGGTGAATTCTGCCTATCTTTCTTGGGAGCAACAGGATGTGTTCTTGCTCTCCTGAATCCAATTGACTCTTACTCAACCTGTTCTGACCAAGGTCATTGGTTGCAAACACGTGTATCAGGTCTAGGAGAAGCTTTATGCGTACTTTCGTTCTCAAACCGAAGCTAAGCACGTCACTTGCGTACTGAACTAAGGAGTGTGACCTTGAAATCTAGGCTAATTTCTGATTTTTGATCAAAGGTATTTCTGGTAAGTGCTATCGGTGATCCAATCTCGTATAAGGAACAAATTGATATAATTCTTGAAGGCCTCCCTACTGAATATGAAGCTCTGGTTAATTTGATCTCCATGAATAGTAAGTTTCAGTCACTATCAATCCATGAAATTGAGGCACTATTACTGGCTCAAGAAGGGCGGATAGAACGGAGTCGGAAGAGCACTATCACTGAGTTCTCGCCAGGCCTACATGATTCTACTTAGTTGAGATAGCTGTTTGGTCCTAGGAAGTAGGAATGTTCTTGAGAGTTGAGATGCATGTTTCTGTCTTTTACTGTTGTTTATATTTTGTCTAAGAGTATATGTATCTTATGATTTTGGTATAAGTAATTCTGTTCAAATTACCTGAGGGAAATGTTTATCTTTTAATTATGGGAACTCTTGTGTATGCTTCTCCAGGTGAGGTCAAAGATTTCTACCTTTGGGGGATTTGGTGGGCCTACTGAAGTTACTTGTGGTGGTAATGCATTGAAATTTTATTCTTCTGTGCGGCTAAATATCAAAAGAATAGGGTTTGTCAAGAAGGGTGAAGAGGTACTAATCATCTAATAATTCTTCTTTTCTCTTGCTTCCTGCTTTAGTACTGCCATGCCTGTTCAATTATTTTTGTCTCAATTCGCAATTAGTTATTAATTGCTCACAGTGCTGACCCTTAAGCTGGTGCTCTTCATTAGCTAATCTTGTATAAGGCCTGTTTCACTTGTGCTTAATCTTTTGAATGTGATCTACGTCTTTGCAATATTATTTTAGTATTGCTTTGCATGCATGAATTTATGGTATACAGTATACTCACCCTTCATGGCATTTACTGTGCAGACTTTAGGAAGCCATGTTCTTGTCAAGGTTGTGAAGAACAAGCATGCCCCTCCGTTTAAAACTGCACAGTTTGAGCTTGAGTTTGGCAAGGGTATATGTAGAGATGCAGAGATTATAGAGTTGAGCATAAAATACAAACTCATTAGAAAGAGTGGTTCATTTTATGAATATAATGGCCGGAATTTCCACGGTAAGGATGCTCTAAAGAGGTTCCTGGCTGACAGTGGCAGTGGAGAAGAATTAGCGACAAAGCTCAGGGAGAAACTTCTTAATGGTGAGACAGAAACGGCGCCAGAGGCGCAAGTGATGATTGGAGATATAACGGAAGAAACGGTATTTCCTGATTCTACTGATGAAGAAGCAGCTGCTGTTGTAGAAGCATGAATTTGGACATGACCTTAAAGAAGGGCATGCACTATTTTCCCTGCCTCAAAAATGATATTTTCTTGGCCAAATGAGGTTTCTTCACCCTCTTTTCATGTGAGACTAATCCTCACTTGAAGTAACTATTGTGATTTGTGTATGCCATAGATTAAGGAAGTGACCACAAAAGGCCTCCACTCAAATGAAGAAGGCTCTACAAAGCAGCTATGCCTCATGCTTCTGGTTTGGAACACATAGATGTCTCATTGCCTTGTAAATTGGAATTTGTGGTCATTCTATGCAGGTCATGAGTCATGTGGTACGTCCAAGTTTTGTGTCTGAGAGGAAAAGATTATCTATCTGGTTAGGAATCAAGGAATCCAGGGCCAAGTTTAGTGCAACATTCGTGATTATTTTTTAGGATTGATGCGTATGTATCTCTGTACTAGCTAGTGGTATGAACAAGAATGGAATAGGTTATTTGTGATGTGTTTTATATTGTTCACGTTGCGCGGAAGAGAAGACAAAGTGAGAACACCTTTGGAATTAGGGTTCTCAAACCTAGCTGTCTTTATGTATGTTTATTGAACATGCATAATTACGGTGAATATTTTCCTTTTATAATTAAAAATGTGTAACCCTAACCTTAAATACCCTTAAGGCTTGGGCCTTAAACAAAAGTCGCCCAAGTGTACATAGGTCATTACAAAGTAAGATATCACTCGACGAATACGTAGGTTGCTCGCAAGGTGAGAGTGCCGCTTACTGCACAAAGGGGTAGCTCGCCGAATAAGGAAGATAGTTGTTGCTGAATAAAGAGGTCGCCAAATATCTCACAACCTTGGCAATGTTGCCTTGAGATTCCTCTGTGGACCCTTCGTTTACCAGAGCCCAATAAATGCAACCAAAAGAAGGAGTTGCCCTGAGAGATAGGTCGCCTCAATTTAGATGGGTCGCCTCAATTTATAAACATAACTTGGGTGACCTTTCGATCGGGTCATCCTTGACCGTCCCCAAGATACTTATCTGGAGTATAAAGGCAAAGTGTGACTTTTTTGTGCGCTTGTCATGTCTTCATCTTGCCTTACTAATTTATAAGTACAACATGTTCGAGGTTAAAAAATAGCATAGGGATTGATGAGAAGTTGTTTGTGTTTCTGACATTGAGTTTAGAATGAATGGTGATTATTTTGTAGTTAATAGTTGGAATTTGGTGAGAGTCCATTATACTCTCGTCTAGCTTTTACTTGAATGAAACTCTTATACTATTGTTAGAATTAAAGATGAGAATTTGAATGTTAGGTGGTTAATGGAAGAAGAATAACCATAGAGAGAAATTTGAAAAGAGAATTTAATTATTTGAGAAGGAAAAGTGTAAAAGTAGTTGTGTGAGAGCTATTGCTGAGTTGTCTCATTTATTTTTAAAGTGTGAGGGCCTATTTATAGATAGGCATGACAATTGAACCCTAATATTGAGTACACCTCACCCAAATCCTGACTTTGAAGGGAAAATTCACATTGATCGACTTTAAAGAAAAATAAAATCCAAACTTGAACTTGAAGAGGCCGAGATCAAAATGAGTTTGAGGTCTACAACCCACCCTCGGACCCACTCCGATGTCATAATTAAATTATTTAAATTATAATAATAATTAAATAATAATGTTTAATTCATAGTTCGCTTAAAATTATGATTTAATTCTTAATTTTCTTATTTATAATATTCTTAACATATATTTTTATTAATCATTTGAAATAACATGTGTTTTTTTTACATGATTTAATTAGAATAATATATATATAATCAAGATTAAATTTTTTAAAAAAATAAAGTATTGTGTTCTCCGCAAGTTTCCAAACCTGATGGGGATGAGGTTGGATATCATAGTTTTATCTTTATCTTTATAAATTTCTACCTAAATTCACTCTACTCTTAATGGGGCAGGGATGGAAAGAGCAAAATTTAACTCTGCAGTTTTCATGCCTTATAGGCAAGTGCACCATCCAAATGTGTGGTGGAAAATAACTTTTCTAGGATTTTTTACACGTGTGATTTCTAAATACATTCTTGTGTTCAAGTTTATAAATCTATCTCCACGTATTTTTAATTTTGATGATTTCAACAATAACTTTAATAATTCTTTACCCAAAAAATATGCACCACATGTTGATATTTACACATGGAGGGGAAAAAAAGTGAAAATGAACATCTGTTAATTTGATTGGAACACTGTTTGGAAGGTAGAAAGGGCAAGATGAATGTTAGAGTGGTTGTGGAAAGGTTATGCTTAGTTTCAATATTTTTGTTTTCTTCCTTTCTTTCTTTCTTTAATTTCCTAGCTCCTATTGAATTTGCTTGCGACCTTGCGTAGAATGTCAAGGTTTCATGACGTATGGTGTTACGAGGGATATTGGGAAAACATTGTTGCTATCACACAGTTGTTCAGCAATCTTGAAAATTCCACTTTGATTCTTTGAATGCTCTGTACTCAAGTTATCAAGAAGTCCCAGCAATCATTAACACGAAGTAGACTTTGACAACAGAAGTTCATCTCTCCTAAAGTCTCCAACAGCAACTACTTGTCACTATCCCAAAAGGACTCAGTTGTCTTGATTACCAGAAGAAGACAAATCCCTCAGTAATTAAATTTAGAAAGTGGGCTGGTATGCACGGTTTGGCAAATCTTCAAAGGCATCTTTCGGAGACAAAATGAAGACACTTCTCTTTCGTACCTCAAGCTCGTGTCTTGTGGGCTTGTGGACAGGGCGAGCGCACATACACCTATCAAGGGCGGTTAGACTTTCTCCTTGTCGTGCGGAGAACGCGTCCACGTTAAGTCAGGACCGGTCTAGGCGGTAGGGGTAAACTTGTAATAGGTATATGGCTTGGACTTTGTAATAGGTTGGGCCAAACCTTATCAGCCCATAGGCTTGATGTTAGTTAATTATCAATAATGGCTCTACTCCCTATAAATAGCCAAGGGAGACTAATGTAAAGGGGTTGACAATTTCACTAATCAATAAGACTTATTCACTTCTCTCCTATAGTGTTCTTTTCCCAGAACAGAAAGCTATGTGTAATGTTCTGACTTGGCTTAATATTCCTACTATATATCCAATGCCAAATACGTCTTAGTACTTAAATTTGTCTAGTGATTAAAATTTAAAATGATACGAGGGCTCAATCCCTAAAAGATGCATATGAAGAAATATTTGTTGGGAGAGATTTATCCACTTAACATAAGCTCAGAAACTTGAAGGATTAGTCATAGGATTACCGGTTGTGGAGTACCTCGAGAAAAGAAATAAAGTTAAAATGATGCTAAGATTCTTAAACACCAATTTTGGGCATATAATCATTATTTACATTAAATTTCATATGTCACTAACTAAAAATATCACACCACCAACGAGTTATTTGTTCAAATTATATATGCTTTGTTAAAATGATGCTAAGAGCCTTATGCTTTCTCAAGTCCTAATAATGTGTTAATCTAAGATGAAATGATTTTCATATTTAAAAAGAATATAAACCCTAAGAAAAAGATTTTGAAAGATTTTTTTAAAGAATTTCCTTCAAAGGTTGCAGTGTTGGTCAATAGATTAACAGGTTCTGGCAAACTATTAACATCATTGAAAGTTCTTGAGTGTTCTTGTCTTAGGGTTTTCTTTAGTTTTTGGGTTAGAATTTAAGATTTGAGAGCATATTCTCTTAAAGTTCTTGAGTGTTCTTATCTTAGGGTTTTCTCTCTTGGTTTTTGGGTTAGTATTCCTTGGCTGCCAAATCTTCTTCAAGTCTCAATCAATCAATCAATTGGGTATTGATTAGGGATGGAAGTAGGCTAGGCCGCCGACAGGGGCCTACGACCTAGCCTACATTAGCCCAGACCAGGTCAAGTCAAATTACTAAATAGATAAGGTAAATGTTTTTTTAAAAGCTTATTTAGTTAAAAAGGTTAGGCTTGAGTCACTTAGAAAGTCTTGTAAACCTAACAGACCGGGCTATTTAAGTAAATATTAATTTATTTTATTATTCATATTATTTTGAATTTTTATAATAATATATTTTTTGAAATTTTTATTATAGTATCTTAAAACTAAATAGTTGTTGACTTATTTATATGATTAAATATGTTAGGTTATATAATGAATTAACCATATAAACTTCTTTGCAAAATGACTATACCCGTTTACTTTGAATTGAACCATATAATCATATTGTTGTATTTTAACTCACTAGTCCATAAATTTGTTGATATTTTATAATTAAATTTTTCGGTCTACTTGAATGTATTTCAATAAGCTACCAGGCCAAAAAGCATATGACAGACAACATGTCAGACTCAAGCCTTGGATTTTTTAAGCATGACAGACCTATTTAAGTAAAGTCCAGGAAAACCCAACTTACTTCCACCCCTGGTGTTGATAAGGGTTTGGTGGAAGGGACAACTAGGGTTCCAAGTTTGTTTGGTGTAAGTCATAATTGCCTGCAGTTAAACAATTTTTGGTCACGGCCCAAACCTGTAAAAAAATTAAAAAAGTTGAAAACATCCCAACTGTGGCGTAACCCTTTTCGTCGCCATCTCTGCCTCGCTCACAGGCTCGTCGTGGTTCGGTCACCGTTCGCTCGCCGCCGCTACCTCGCCCTCTTCGTTCGTTTTTCGTTCTCGCCCTCAGGTTCGCAGGTTCCATTTGAATACCATACCATTTGTTTCTGTGTGCATACTGCAAAATGCTTCTGTATATCTATGTGTTGTGAAAGTGAATATGGTTTCATATACTAGCAATTTCATATACCAGGACGACAAATAAACTAGAACTTGTAACGCACGTTCATGTTCAGATTATTTTGCTGCTTTGTTAGGGTTTGGATAGTGAAATGGCGCGGAAGGCAAAGAAAGCGGTGCAGAAGAGTTTGAAAAGGGTCACTGCTATTAATAAACCCTCTGAGGGTCCTGATTTTTTGGTATGTCAATGTTTATTTAACACTTGATTTTTTCTTTTTTGTCAATGGTGTTTTGATTTGGCCTTAATTTTTTATTTCTCAATTGCTGAAGCCCTTGGAAGGTGGTCCTGCTCGCAAACTTCCCGAGCAGAAACCGTTGGAGAATAAAGGCACCGTCTTGTATGTTGGTCGGATTCCGCACGGGTTCTATGAGAGGGAGATCGAAGGTTCACTTCACCTATGTTTGGTTGTTCCTCAATCTTTTTTTATGTTGTTTACCTTGAACATGTGTTTATAATTGCTAATTTTAGGTTATTTTGGACAATTTGGAACCATCAAGAGATTGAGAATTGCCAGAAACAAAACGGTTTGGTTCCTAAACTTGTTTCCTGTATATCTGACTGTCTGTTCTGTTTGCGTGTGCGTTCTCCAAATTTGAAGAATTTTCGGTTTCAAAATGAAAAATGATGTTAATAGTTATCAGTTCCTCTCGGTTTTAGCAATCATTGCCTGGAAGACACTGCCTGTGTGATCAATGTTTTGATCGTTTTTCTTTTGACTGTTACTTTTGGAAGGATGTTTGGCTTTTGAGCCATCATTTTACTTGGTTCAGATAAATACACGCATTCAACATCTATTTACCGTATAATTATCCTTTTCACTGATATTTGATATTGGTTTAGCTGATTGATATTGATCATACCTATTTCTTGTTGTTTAACAGACTGGAAAATCAAGACATTTTGGGTTCCTAGAATTTGAATCTCCTGAGGTAGTTGTTGTTTCCTCTGACCGGTTGCTCTATTGTGACTTGTGGTTATTATCTTTAATATAAACTCCTATTTCTTTCTACTGATGTTTTTTTTCCGCTCTGTAGGTAGCAAAAATTGTAGCTGATACTATGCACAATTATCTACTATTTGAACACCTTCTCCAGGTTCACGTGATACCTCCAGAGCATGTTCATCCAAAGTTGTAAGTTATTAAATCTTTGTGCATGCCTATTTTATTTTAAGGTTTCTCGTCGATATTACAGTGTTATTATATTTTTTCTTTTTTCTGTAAAATGATTTGTAAAGGTCTGGAGTTCCCTAAAATGAAGGGGGGGGGGGTCTTATGTTCGGTAAAAGAGTTAGTTTTGTGCCATGAATATCATCAGGAGAATTACATGATGTTTGATTTTTTCTCTGTAGATGGAGAGGGTTCAATTACCGTTACAAGGCATTAGACTCGGTCCAAATTCAGCGAGAGCGACATGACAAGGTACCTAGTTCATTGAAAAAGATAGTAGTACATCAATCTGATTCTCAGTATAAAAGAAAGGTTATTATGTTCGTTTTCAGGAAAGAACATTGGAAGAGCACAAGAAATTGATTGAAAAGATTTTGAACCGTGATAAAAAACGACGTAAAAGGATAGAGGCTGCTGGCATTGATTATGAATGCCCTGAGATTGTGAGCTTTTTGCCTTTTACCAATCTGTGGTTGCTTTGGTGTTTGAGAGTCAAAATCTTGAATTTCATTCTCATGTTGTGAAATTGTTGTTGCAGGTGGGTAACATCCAGCCTGCTCCAAAGAAATTGAAGTTTGAAGACTGAGTATGAGTAGGGGAGGCCCCTTCACCTTGGCTAATATTGTGTTTGCACCAGTTGTGTTTGTGTGCAATGCTATTGCTTAGGATGTATTAGCAATGACTTGTAAGGGGCAAGAGCTGCCTCCAATTTTTAGTCTTCCCAAACCTTCCTATTCTGAAAAAATATTTTTAGAAGTATTATGCATTTCGTATATTCATGAGTATTTATTGCAGTTGGTTGCCTAAATTGCATCTAAAAAAAACTCAATATTTTGACCAAATAGATTGTTCGCTTGTTTCTTGGATTTGGATCCTTTCACCAAAAATACCACAAGGAATGGATCCTCAAGTGTGGCTCAATTAGCAATCTGAGTTCCAAGTTGAGATATGAACCGGGGGAGTTTTCGAATTAAGTGTAGAGTAATCTCTTAGATAATGAAACATAACCAATATATGAATCGTTGAATGATCATTTTAGCCGATAAGAACATATTACTTTTCATGTTAGGTATTTGGTATACTCTTTTCTTGAACAATCTGTCAAATTAATTGTTTGATGAAAGTAGTTAGGGACTGAGGTAATTAACGTTTGATTACCAGGTATACTGGAATGATAAAATAGCTACGAGATAAATGAGAATGGTTCAGTCAATAGTAGTCTGTTTAGTGATATTCTAGGGTTTTTATTCATTCATACTCTTATTTTTTTTCCATCTTATTTTCACCCTTTTTTTTTCCTCTCATCTTTTTCCATCACATCAACTATATCTTTAATTTTTCGCCCATTTCTTCCTTTATTTTTGAGGTGAAGGTAGAATTGAATTATGAAGATAAGTTTTTTCCGATGTTTTATCGTGTGTCAAGTGTCTACCTAACTAGCAAATCACATATTCAGATTCCGAATTGATCTTATTGAATTAAACTAAGAAGAGAAATGTTAATAACATTTTTTTTATACTCTTTGATTGGTCGAGATTTATGTAGGGTCTACTAAATTATATGAGTCAATTTCAATTTGGTGAGATCTATATAAATTGTAATCGATTAACAAAAGAGGGTTAGAAAGAGAATGTTATTGTTAGCACTTCTCAACTAAGAACATCTCCAACGCTGGTTCCTTAGACCAGCTGGAGATGCTAAGATCTCGTTCGTTATTTGTTTTGCTACTGAAGAATACTGGGTGGAGATGCTAAGATCTCCTTACACAAGGGACTTTATTTTTTGGGATCTTAGATTAATTTTTTTTCTCTCTCATTCATGTGATATTATAGTATTGTGGGGCCAAACCAAAAATAAGTGGAATTAAAAATATAAATACATGTAATATTGTGAAATTAAAACAAATATAAAATAAGAACTCGTGATTGGAGCAAAATTTAAATCATGATCTTATGAATTATTTAGATTCTATATGACACTTTGAGACAACATATATGTTATTAAGAACTTAAAATAAGGTTGTATAGTTGGAGGTGCTCCAAGAAACTAAATATTTTAAATAGTCTTCAACTTTTTCCTGAACATAATTTGATTTGAATAAGATGATCTGAGATGGACAGTCAAAACCGCCGTCTCTAAAACTCCCACCTGGTTTTCCACAAAGAAAACTAATTGACTAACAATGGATTTCTAATGTAGAAATAATGGTTAGAGAATCACTCGTGGGTTATTATAGAGTGACTTGTCATTTTGACCACATTTCAAGCATATCAATCCTTTTCCTTGTTTGCCTTGCCTCTCGCGTAAACTTGCAGTCAATAGAGGCGATACAAGAAATAATAACAATTGATTATTTATATTTCTTTTACTTTAATTTTCGCACTGCTCCTTTTAATTTCCTTAATTTTATACACATTCATTGGTTTTCTAATTTATATCAAATGCTATCTAAATGGAGATCGATCGACATGTGTGAATTTTGATTAGCTTAAAATGAATATAATATCAATATTGAATATTCGTTTCACCTGAGAGCTGAAACGAACACAACATTATAGTAATAGAATAAGGCCAATTAATTATGAAATTAAACCAACATCAACATATCATAAGAAGTGGTGGAGATTGGATTAATAAACATAATAACATCAACGATGTGGGTCCCTCATAAGTATTGGTCCACTTGGCACTGTACCAAGTCAGCAACCACTCTTCTCACTGCTTCCTGGAAGGTAGCCTCGTCCCATTCACTTCCCTGCATAAACAAACATCGAGACCACGTTATTCTTCACATAAACTTCTCTTTGTTCATGATTATCGTGACTTTTGTTTTTGTTAGTATTAATTAATGTCATTTTTTTAAAGAATATAGTAACATTAATAGCTAGTAGACTAAATAACCAAATTGTGTATAAAATATTTTTGAGATATAGATGAATTGATCAACCTCCGCCACAACCACAAGTTTACATTTCTTCTTTAACTAGGCAAAATTGTATGTAAATTATAAGAATATTTGTGCTGACATGAGTTTGACGGCTGCCAAAATAGAATCCACTTTTTGAAAATTGAATATGTAGTTTGCATCATCTTTGGAAGGTGACAAATCTCAGCACACCAAACCAAACCACCTTCCCAATCACAACTGCACCTGCTAAGCTCCTTCCTTTTCACTATAGAACATCGTAATATATAAAATATTAGTTTTCATCCTAGGATCTCACATTAAAGTAGCCGTTTATTTTTTTCCAAATCTAATTGTACGATTTGAATATGAATTATGTTTTCTCAATGCAAAGGCTAGACTTTTCATGCAGCCACCCCTTTGGAATACATTAATTAAATCTTATTTTGATAATCTATGTCCTGCATGCCCTTACATAGATGAGCTAGACTGATTAGATAAAAAATTATAAGTAGAAACACATTTTTAACAAATTATAAGTAAAATTTATATACTGAAGGTTTAAAATTAATTTCTTTGGCTATTGAAGGTTACAAATTTATATTTTCTAAACATGGACATGTTTAAAATTGATCTATTTTACTATAATTTGTTAAATATAAATGCTAAAAATTGCTTCATATATATATACCTGAATAATCCTTAGCCTGAAGGTTAGTTGATTAGTGGCATGCCCTTGTGCAACATTGGTATTTGCGGTCATGGTAATCAAGCTGACATGGTGAACCTGTTTTAAGAATTCCAATAAGCGAATCAACGCATCAGCTTGAGAAATTTGTCCTCTCAAATTCACATGCAAATCCACCGTTCTTTCCTGTGACGAACTTGATTCTGGTACATGTGAAACTTGGACACTGAATCTTTCAGTTGGTGAGAGGCTAGCTTTGGTTTTTTCAGTCGTAGATTCTTTGCCTGGAAAAACTGACGTCAACTCCTGATTTCTTTTGGCTAGCTTGTCAACTTCACCCAACAAAGAGCTCAATGTCTCCTTTGCTGCTATCAGAATGGAAGCTTTGTCTTTCTGACAAAACCATGATCAATATTATTAAGGCATTAATTTGAAATAACTAGCAAACAATAAAATAAAATAAAAAGTAATATTTACTATTTTTTACGATTCACAACACACTATATGGTAAAGTGGTCAATTGCTGCTAACTCAGTCCATTCGGGCCGTCTCGCTTGAAAAAAGTAGGTTGAACCAGCTCATTTTGGCGAGTTAGAAAAAGATTAACTCGGCTCAACCCACTTTGAGTTGGTCCTCAAGTTTTTAGAAAATGTAAAAATGGAAAAAATGATAAGTTTAGAATTTTTTTATTAAAAGTATAATTAAATAGTTATAAAAAATTTAAATAGTACATTCACAGCAAATTCAACTCTTCAAAATCATAATATTATTACAACATTCTATAAAAAAAAATAAAGATGTTTGGATCGCGAATCGACTCGGCTTAACTCGTGCGAAGCCCGCTTGACTCGTAGGCTGGATTTGAGCCTGGTCAGTCTAATCCAGATCCGCATGAGCTGGCTTTTAGCCAATCCAAACCGCTGACAAGTTGGGTTGGACTGGGGTTAGCTCGCGGGTTACGAGTCAAATTGGGAGGAATTCCATCTTTGTGGTCCTCACTGTGCTAATAAAATGTTTAATTTAAGTTCAAGGTAAGCAACCTGAACATTTTTCACCCAAGAGCCAATTGGATAATGAGCTCTCGCACGAGGGAGTATGTTGAAAATATAATATAAAAATTAATCATGTGCTTTCATGATAGCTATATACATAATGCATTGCTTGTTTGTAAAACTAGAAGGAATTGATAAGTTAATTTTGTACCTTAGTTCCTGGAGGAAGTAATGCTCTAAGTGCTTGGAAATTCTCATTCAGCTTCTCACGCCTTCTTCTTTCTGATATCATATGATGCAGCTGGGTGCTAGAGGGACGCGTCGCTTGAATCCGTTCTCTCATTCTCATAAAATTTAAGCTTCTAAAGAATGCAAATGATCTCTTCATCAAGCTTTGCCTTCTGAGATTGGACCCCATCTGTAATGAGCTATCTGGCCTATTACTATACCTCCTGAAAGCAGTAGCTTCTGGATGCACCATGTAAGGCAAATTCTGCTGCTGAGAGGGTGGAGATATAACATTGAGGATTGCTCTCATTATTGCATCATGTTCAATATCTGTGGTAATGGGGAGTTGACTTGGAGTAACTTGAGCCAATGCTTGGAGTTGAATAGCTTGTTGTTGTTGGTGGTGGTGGTTGGGGCTTGTGGATGTGTTTATTGGAGGCACAGCTCCTCCAAGGGTCTCAGGAAAGTGGGGTTGAGAAGAAGTGCCTGGAATGTTGAATAACAGAGATGAGTATTCAGGGCTACCTGTGGATAGTGATCTTAATGAAGATGAAGATGATGTTGGTGGATTCTGTTCAATTTGCTGGGTTTGTCTAGAAAAGTCTTCTGGAAACAAACTCCTAAGTGCTGTTTGAATGTCTGCCTGCAAAGAAAAAAATTGTGGGAAATCAAAATTTAACAATTTTGATTCATATTTTGGTTGATGAAATGGCATTATATTTTCTTAATATCATAGTATAGACGTTAACAAGTGGTGCATGTTTAATTTTCCTTAACTAAGGTCTCAGGTTCGAATCTTGTATCAGAAAATTAATCTCACTGACTAGCATCACCAGAATGTGAATGTTCGCGACTCGAACCTTGATTGTTTTTCGTGGAGGATTCTTGTGCTCACAACAAAAAAACATGACACATGATAGTATAGACATAGTTTCTTACTTGAGACATATTTACGAAACCAAGCTCAATTTCCCCTTTGTTGCACCCCATGAAAACAGCAGTCTGAGAAGAACAAGGCGAAAGAAATGACTTAGTAAGGTTCCTGGTTCATCATAAAGCTCAGGAAACAAATATAAAGGATTTTATGTTTCTTCCACAGCAAACAAACCTTGATCCTTGCTTCCTGTGTAAAAACATAAAAAAAATTAGTTACCTTAGCATCATATACAGCATTATTCTTTGAAGTAATAAGTTCTTTTGCATTAGAAGTTAGAACAGTAATTACCTGATAGAATTGTGCTTGTAACTCTGTTGATGCCAGTCTCAGAAGTTCCAATTGTTGCAGCTCCAAGTAGGGACACTGATTCCTAAAAGCTAGTCCAGGAACACGGCTACATATATAAAACAAACAAACAAATGATATTTAATTTAAAATACAAGAAGAATTTAGATTGAAATTATATAGAGCTAGCTAGCCTTACTCATCATTGACATCAAATGTTAAACTCCGGAGCTGGTTAAAAAGCTGTGGTACCAGAGTCCCAAGGGAAGAGCTTGCTTGATTAATGTTACTTGCATTGTAGAAACCATCCAAGAAGGACAAACGACTACGGCACAATCAATCAAGTACCTTAGAATTAAATTAGCAAATACTATTAATATTAATATTAATATTAATGGTGTATGCATAAATATACTTTGGTGATATGGCATCATGTGACCAGAGGCAAATGTATGAGCCGCCAAAAGATTGCACTAGAGTGTTGATAAAATCAGTTCTGGTGGCTGCAGGGAGGGAGAAGACACCTTCCATAGGGTGCTAGGAACTTGATGCTAAATTGCTAATGCTTTTGCATCATAATGAGACACAATCTACTCCTCTATGTGTTATCAATTGTGGCTCTAGTGATTCTTTTTCCTCTGCTATGTCTATATGCCATTTGAATTTTGAGAGGGAATATAAAGCAAGAAAGATTATATGATGGATGGAAGATTCAGCTTCTAGTTTCTGGTAGACAATTAATTTAGCTCATAAAATAATTAGCTTTATTGAAAATTCAAGGTGTGTTAAAGGAAAGAGTTTTGAAAAGTACTCAAGTGGGTGATCCCCACTATGAAGAAAAATATAACAATGTGTGAAAACTCAAAGAAAGAGGGGAAAATTAACTAAAATGGGTGGTGGTACTCAAAAAAAGAAAGTAGCCCCACCTGCATAAAGGAATTGAGGGAACACAAAAAATTGTCTTGTTGCTCCTGGCAAGTTAGAGCGTGAAAAATATCACTAATAAGTACTGAATGTGTACATGAACAAGTGGAGAGAGAGAGAGAGAGTGAGAGTGAGAGAGAGAGAGAGAGAACTAGAAAGAGGGAATGGTTTTTAGACTAAAAATAGAATTGATGGAAGGTGAAAATATTGAAGGAAAAGTATAGAAGGAAGGAAGCAGCCAGAGGCAGAAGGGGGAAGGTTTGGAAAAGTAGTGAGTCAAAGTCAATGCTTGAAAGGTTTGAAAATTTGTCAAGGCTGGAGGAAGGAACGGTGTTCTTTCTTTCTTTCCATTTGACACCTGTTTATTACTTTTTTATATTTCCACTTCACCCCCTGCAATTTTATTATTTGACCCTATTGGCCCATTGTTTTTGTTTTTGAGAAGGATGTCTGATATTCTATTACACAAAATACTGAATACATACTGCTACTCAAAATTAACAATACCTTCTTGTCGTCTTCATTAATTATTAGGAACCGCATAAAAAAATGCTCTATATCCATCAACTAATGATCACGTTTTTTTTAATGGAAACCACCTGGTATTCGATCATTGTTTGTTTGGACGTCGATTATTTAAGATTTAAAATTTAATCATAGACTTTTCATCTCCTTTAAAGGTATTGTGCGGAAATCGAACCCAAAAGCCCTTCTTACATGCTCAGTTAGTGTTGTCAACTAAGCTACCCGTCATAAATATGTTTGAAAAAATGTGTCAATAATTTTAACAAAAGATTTTTCCAAAACCGAATCAAACATATACTAATGCAACCTAAAAATATTCAATTATTGATCATGTAGTGTAACGGACGGACGTATTTCTTTATTTTGATTTTTATAAAAAATGTTGACTTTGATTTTTGTACTTAGTTAATTTGGACTACTAGCTTTATTATTCAATGACACAATATTACCCAAGTGTCACATGATCGTAGACTTATGCTTATAATTAACTCTCCTTAGTGGTAATATTATAATTAATTTACCAATTCCTGCCATCTAGTTACCTAATCAATTAATCTTGACATGCATAAAACACCCATCTTAGAATACAGCAGTCACATTTGATTAACAATGACACGTAATATTCTCTTTTTTATTTTCATGGTCATCAAAACATGTAATATTCTAACCGTAGTTAGTTTCTTGCACGGTGTGGTCCAGAATATTATTTTGGGTACGTAGATACATTATATCAGCTTATTACGAAGAGTGGATGGGTATGCGGTGTCGGGTATTGAACTTCTAATTTTTAATGAATATTTCCCCCTTTTGATATTTTTTTTTACAAAAAATAATGGAACAGAAAGAGAAGCCTTCCAGACTTTAAGCAGGATATCAATGGGATACTAGGGAGATCAACAGACACTCACTCCTAAGTAAGAGTGTCCAATAATTTCTTTGAACAGGGTTGCCCACGAATTGAGATTTTATTAAGCGCATGAGAATTTCAACCCGCCACACTTAGGGATGTAAGAGTAAATTGTAAACTCATCAATACTTATATTTCCATTCAATAATAAGATGGATCAGGGACAAGGTAGCATAAGTAAAATTAAGTGGAGAGCCAAATTGAAACCAAGGTATAAAAATCTTAACTGCTACTCCTCCGTTCTTTTCTATAAGAGTCAAACCAACTTTGCACACCCCATAAGAAAGTTAAGTAGTATAGTTTTTTGCATTAAATTTGTTCTCAAATGTTGTTGAATTTTCAAAATTGTCCTTAACATATTTCTTTTTATTCTCTTTCCATCATTAATGCAATTTCATATTTCCAGAATTAAATATGGGTAAAAATGTGAAAAAATGATTAATACGACACAAAGTCTTATGTGGTTCTTATAAAAAGGAATGATCAACACCCCTCATCTAACTCTTATAAAAAGGAATAGAGGGAGTATATGTAAAGAACGTCATGTCATGAAAAATTATTGATTAAGAAGAATAAGATGGCCCCGAATGTTAGCTCAAGTAGGAAAAACTATGGGATATAAGCGGGGTTGGGAAAGGGTGAAGAGTCAGAGTTCGATCCTTGAGGAGGGCTAATTTATTAAAACTAACATTTGCCGGAAAAAAAAATGGCGTTACCATGGCTAGAGCAGAAGTTCAGGCATCTATAATGAGAATTCGAAAAATGTTGCTTGGACAATTTGCATTGCATGGTTAAACCGATTCAATGGTTTCAGTTCCAAGTTTGAAAATATTAGTTTAAATTATCACTTGTGAAGATTATAACAAAATCATATAAGACAGGGACCTATTATGATCGAAGAGTGAAAAAGACATCCTCAAGTGATAAAAATTATATGAAGAATTCGAAGTTGTCCATAAATGGTGTTCACACCTACGTACACATTATTTTATATTTAATTACATTTTTCATAATTTTAAACTTAATCAACAACAAATCTATTCAAGGAAGATGGTTGACTCAATATTTTAACAGCTTTAAATTAGAGTTGTTTGTTATATATTCACAATAAAATCATTTTTTAATTATTGGTTTGAGTTTTTTTTGAAAAAAAATAGAATCAGACAAAAGTCTGGTTTTTATTATTTTGCTAATTTACTTTAAGTATCTTTAGATAATAAAGAATTAAAAATTCTATGCACCTTTTAAAATAATATAATTTTTTAAATAAGCAAAAAATAATTTCTACTTTTTATAAAAAATTAAATATAAATTATATAATTCACATTTTCCAAATATAATTTACTTTTTTAACCAATAAAGTGTTGGTCTAGTGGTAAGCAAGCTAGGCCCGTAACCCGTAAGGATTGAGAACACAAGTTCGAATCATGAAAAAAACATTTGTTGGGAGGGACATGTAACCGTCCATCGAACGCGCTACGACATCCCAAAAGACAAAAAGAAATATTTTATTTTCTTATTTCAAAGTATTAACAAATTAAATGTATGTACTAATTATAAGTTGAATATGTATTTAGCCCTTGTAATATATGAGCAAATCTAAATTGAACACTCCATGAAAATTTTAATTTATTTGAAATTAGTCCTTATGATTTTATAATGCTTATTAGGGATGTTCGCAAATTGGGTTGAATTGGTTTTGCAGAAAAAATCATCTGCTCATCGATTTTATAATTTTATCATCCAATGTATTTGTCTATTAATTTAAATTTGGCCCAACCCAATCCAATCTATAGCGGTTTGGATTAAATTGATTTTTTTTTCAGTTTTTGATTAACTTTTTTCCATTTGAGATTGCAGTGTGTAAATCTTAAAAATATATAATAAATACAACGATTTATGATTTATAGGATCAACATAGCATTCATAAATTATAACATAGCCAATATTTTTTAAAATTATGATTATATTTGTTCACTTTAATCCATATACTTTTTTATTCAAATATATTTTTATAAATTAGCATGTATCATATTTACAATAAATATATAAATATATAATGATGTAAATATGTAAGTATGAATGATATAATATATGTATAAATAAGATTATATATATTTGCAAATGTCCGGTTTGGATTGGTTTGATTTTGAAAATCATATCTGAAATTCGATCTAATCCGATAAAAAAATTGGTTTTCTATTTGTTCGGTTTTATGTTTGATTTTATTTCAGTTTTTTGGGTCGGTTTTTCAGTTGTTTGGATTTGATCAGTTATGAATACGCCTAGTGCGTACATGGTTTAATTTTTTCCAACCTATGTGGTAACCATAATCAGGTGAAGATTGTCCACGTGAATTTTTTACATCAATAATTGGGGTCTCTACATTTTTTTTCATCTGTTTTTATCTATTCTCTTTCTCTTCTTTCTTTTCTCCAAACCCTAATCCTAATACTACATTCTGTGGCGACAGCCATGGGTCCATCACATGAGAGAGATAAGAAGAAAATGTGGATGAAATTGAAAAGAAAGAGAACGTAGAGAGTGAATGACATGTTAATGTATTAAAGTTAAAATGGTAATGATGTGTGAAAGAGGCAAAGAGGCAAGCCTGCCAAGAGCCATAACTGGCGGCCCAAATTTGCTTGGGCTCAAATCTTAATTTAGTTCGGTGGGTTTAATGAGCTGTGCAGCCGCAAACTATGAATATTCCTATGCAATTTGCTTGTGTCACTATTACATTCTCATCTTTAAAAACATTCAAGTCTCTAACAAAAATGATCGGTAGACATATGGATAGTGTCAAACATCAAGTATCTCTTTTTATGACAGTAAATAAATCATTATAAAATTAAAAAAACCATCACAACATTGCAAATGTGCAATTTTGTAATAGTTTTTAACCATCATAAATAAAAAATGTTTGATTTTTTACACTATTCACGTCTCTAGCAATCATCACTCCCGTGACAATCCCATGGCATGTCCAACAATTATAAGACAATTCCCCCGGTCCCTAGTGTTAGGGCCAGCTCACAATATCTCAGCCAGTCTTCATTGAGAGACCTTTTGTCTTTGTTGCCCAAAGAATTGACCAGACTTTTCAATTTTTTTAGTATGACCATTATTTCATCCTCTTGTGTTAAGGCCAAAAAATATTTCGTGTTTGGTGATAAATAATAGCACAGCCTCCAATTTAGAAGATCTCATAAAAAATACAAGTGAAATTAAAGAAAGATTACAGGGATCATCATCATATTATTATATGGCTTGTGATTATCAATATAACTAGGCGAAACTTAATTAAAAAAATTAGCTATTGTTGCATGTGCATTTTTTTTTTCTTTTGTACAGAGAAATATTTCATGGAAAATAATTCTATTTGAATCGGGAACAACCACATTTTTATAGGGCTTTTTCTCCCAAATGATTTTTTCCTCATATAAATACAAGCCTCAAATCGAAACATTGAGTAAAGTAATTAATATAACGATAACTTTAAGAAACTAAGTTTTAGTGAACATTTTCTATATTTTTCTGGGCCAATTCTATGGTGAATAAAGTTAAGAATTGGACTATCTAAAATTATGTTTTTATTACTAATGTTTAGTATAAGTTAGCTATAATATGCTCCTTACTTACTAAGTTTATTTAATTTGTAGAAAAACTCTTTTAATGAACCATTTTTTAGTCCATGGTAGGCAAAGCTATTTTTCTGATGAAAGTTTATCGAACACCGAAAGTGAAGGGTGACTTTTATCCTAATCTTAGGGTGCATTTGGTATGTTGAAAGGTATAAGGCTCAATCGTATAAGACTTGATAGTATTAGGTCCGAAATGATAATGCCTAATAAATTTACCATCCAGCGTTTGGTCATACACTGCATAACTTACCATGTCGTTTAAATTAATGCAATCTTTTGGTTGGTGAAGTATTGAATACTGGTAGATAGTATAAAAAACAAATATGAATGTGGTTGAAGTAGTTGTGGCGGTGGCAGTAACGGTAGCAGCCGTGGGGACAGTGGCGATGGTGGAGGAGGAGGTGGTGGTGGAGGATGGTGGTGATGGTGGCAGAGGGTGTGGTAGTGGTAGTGGAAATGGCAGTGGTAGTGGCAGTTGCAGTGGTGGTAGTAGTGGTGGCGGCAGTAGTGGTGATGATGGCAGAGTGGTGGTGGTGGCGATGGTGGTGATGATGGTTGAGGGTGTGGTAGTGGTGGTGGTGGTGTTTTTTTTTTCTATTTTGAGTGCGAGGGGTGAGGACAATGCTGTGGTGGAGGGTGGTGAAGGCAGCAACGATGAAAGTTGCAGTGGTGGTAGCGGTGGTGGAAGGTGAGGTTGTGGTGGTGGCGGTAGGTGGTAGTGGTGGTGGCAATGGCTGTGACAGTGGTGGTGGTAGGGTGGTGGTGGTGGCAATTGAGGTGGTTGTAGACTTGTAGTAGTGATGGTGGTGGTGGCGGTGACGGTAATGGTGGTGGTGTCGTTGGTGGCGGCGGTGTCAGTAGTGGAGAGTGGTGGTGGTGACAGTGGTGGCAGTGGTGGAGGGTGGTGGTGGTAGTGGCAGTGGCTAGTGGCGGCAGCGTTATATATTATTGAAACTAAGACGTGGGTTGAAATATTTTCATGTGGCTTATACGTCAAAATCTTATCAAATTTTATCACACATCTATATGCTGGATTAAGTAATCCATCATTTTATTGTATAAGAGTGAATTAATGGATAAACATATACAATGCAATGTTAATACCAATTATACTATCATACCTAATACAACGTACCAAATGAGCCCTTAACTCATTAGACATTCTATCTTATCTGGTTTCATCCTCAATTTTAAAACTTTAAAGCAATGCTTACTCACACCAATTTGATATGTATCAACAATATTAACTTATCACTTGGTGCAGTTAGCATATGGATCTAACTTTTTTTATTTGCATCAGGTGGTGAAATTTCCCTATTTTAGAATTCATCTCCACATAACCTCAGAGTTTAGTACCTAGCAGGTTGCTGGTTTGAAACCCCATTAGTATATTTGGGATGAGGTAAATGTAAATTTTTTGTCAATTCTCTTTGAGTCCGACAACTTTCCCTGTCTTTGACTGTGACACCATTCTCTCACCATAAACTTTTGTAAAATAAAATAAAATAATAATCTTCACATTATAGATATATTAATTGGGATCATTATGATCAAGAGATGAATTTTGTGGCCATGACTGGTTCATGAGCAGATAGGAGATGAGTGCATGCTAAATATTATACTATGCAAAGTCATCAAAACACTAAACACATGAGAGCTCAGTTGCAGGCTATTTTCTCTCAAAACTCAAATGATTGTTTGTTTGATTCTCGTTGCTATGTGAGAATTATATTGGTAGGTGAGTTGAAAGTACCTCTATAAATAATTCAGGATGCATGCTCCGACCTGGTGGCCGGAGTGAACTCACCAAAACTTTTTATTAAAAAAAAATAGTCATCAAAACAGCACATGTCGATCCGTATGAATTTTTTTCTGCGAAGGTAAGGTATGAGTCTACAAATGAGCGGGCATAAATAGTTTATACCAGCCCATGGGATTGGACCAAAATAATCGTGTTTTATCAATTGGGCTGAAGCCCACTCAAGATATCTCTCAATGCAAACGTTCAGATTAAAAACAAACAGACATTGGCAAAAACAACTTAAAAAACACCATGTGAGTTTTGAGTAGTAGTGATTTTTTCTATTTAAATCAAACAAAGCTTCATTCAACATAATAAAATATTTATATAATTTTTACGTTTACATTTTTCTTTATCTATATGTATCCGGAATTTAAATTAACAACTTAATTGCATTTTTGACCTCTCTATTATGATTGTGCGATTCAATTTAAAAATATTTAAAACGTACGATTTTGGTCTGACAATTTTTAATTTATGAAATTTGTTCCTACCATTACTCTTTCAGTCCAATTTTTTAACGAAAATTGCGGATGTATCAATTTTATTGCTGATGTATCAATTTTATTGCTGATGTATTAACAAACAAATTTTATTTTTCCTTAAATTTTTTGTGCCATATATATCACCTTCTTCTTTAACTCTCATCCTTCTTCCCATTCTTCAACCTCCGTCCCTTTCCCTCTCACCAACCTTGAAACATTTTAGAAACCCAACCACCATCTAAAAATCAATGACCAGCAATTGGAAATTGTGGTCTGTTGTAGATATTCTAGGGTTCTTTATGGTGTCAATTTCAACTAATTTACCACCGTAATGTAAGTGTCATAAACGATTCTCAATGTTATAATGGTATACGTAGTTATTTGACCCGAAGCTACTATAATTCCTACATCAGTATATCTATATTTTAAGGTCGTAAAATGCCACATGCAACAAGGTAATTATAAATGCAACAATTGGATATAAAATGCATGAACCATACTCAAAAAAGGTAAATATAAGATATTTATTTTTGAAAATTTTTCTTGGGTACCGTGAAATATAAATTGAATCTAAGGATGAATCGTTCATTCCTTGAGTTCAATCAGATCCAATCATATACTATATAATTGTCACAACGTATATTGTGTCGAAATAATAACATTTTTGATATATTTTCTTAAAGCAAAATGAAATTTATCAAGACTCTAGGAACTGACTCGGAGAACATTTCTCTCGTATCAAAGTAAAGCAAAAATAAAATTCCCACCAATAATACAAAACACCGACCACAATAACACAAAAATATACACCCCCAATAGAGGACAAAACTTTTCAGGAAAGCAAGAGATCTTAAACCCGAAATACCAAAGGAAACCCATGAAACTTGAAAAACACCCAACCCCATATCTGAACTGCTACATTAGACTCTGATCACACACCCTCCTATTACAAAAGACTGCCTTCAAACACCAATTAAAGTCAACAATCACCAATATATCAGCTGTTAGAAAAAATTATTTTCTATATTTAGTCTTCCATTGATTTATAAAGCATTGGTTGATTAGTATCTTGATGTTTTCAAGAAAGTCCATCTTGTGATCAATGGATATTGAAAATCACATGACATCTATACTTGAATAGTGTAGTTTATGGTTAAATGGAACCTTGACGGGGAGGAACCATTCTAATTATGTCATGAAAATGTATGGTTTGAGAATATTGTGACTCCTTATGTAAGAATGTATGTGAATCATTGTAACCCTACATAAAAGGATAGATCACCTCCCCACTTTCCCTATAAATTTGTGACTTGAGTCGCATGATATAAATTGATGATATTCAATTATCTTAAATCCCATTACAGTATATCCTCCAAACCAAGACATCTAAGTAGATCAAAGTCTAACGATCGTAAAAGCAATCGAAACAGAGGCTAATGATGAGTAGAATATTGAATGGAGCAGGGTAACTGGTATTAAGATGTTAGGCAGGGGAGCAAAACACCATGGTAGGATTTGCGGAAAAGGGACAAAGAAGTTACGATTTGGTTATGATTATATGCTCTGGCATGTACCATCTCTTCTCAACACAACATAAACACAGTGACATAATTAACTCTGTGAGTGTTGGGATTCTGTCCTGGATTCTCCATCATCAATTAATCCTTAAAGCATTTAATTTCTACTCTGTATGTAGGCAGCAACAAAAGTCAACAAAATGATGAGGTTGCTAACTTTTTCTGTCTCCTTGTTGCCTGTAAGCTGGAATTAAGTGTTACATAGCCTGTTGTGTATAATTACATGCACTTGCACTTGCACTAGTACTTTAATTAATTAAACTTAGGTCCCCATAGAGGCCGCAAAGCATATATAAAGTTTCACTTTATACGGCGAATAAGATCAGAATCACTTTATTACGGAATCTCGCCAAGTTTATATCATAACAATATAGTATCAAATGCTAATGCTACCCTCTTATATTCAATGAGATTTCACTTTGATTTAATGAGCATTTTGATTAGTAGAGGAACTTGTTACTTTATACTTTGTGACAACAAAAGCACTCGTGGGTCTATGTCTCAAACCTAAAAGCCAAAAATTATTCCTATCCCAACACTAGGTTTTTTTAATTAAGCTTTTTCAATTATTTGCTACATATTCCATCACATTTTGACACTTGAAAATGTCCATTTTTTTCAGGTACTATATACATTTACATTGTAATAATTGTACCAAACATAATGCAAGAGCACTTTTTCTGGAATATATTATATTGTACTTTCCAAAACCTATCATAATGCACCACATAAAAAGGAAGAGTAATGATATATAGACATTCTGATTTTATTAAACATTTAATAACCATAACTGTAGTGACGGTTTTTAGCCCTTGCAAATATTAGCAACGGCATAATAGCGTATTGAATGGTGGTCGACTAGATACGTATGTCTACTCATCATTTTTGAAAGAGATATAAGTCCCACATTTTATAGTTATTTGCATGGTTTAGAATTCTTGGCATTTCACATATGCCTCCCCCAAAGTTTATACAAGAATGGGTACTGGTGACTAAGACACGAAGCCTTATGACATGGCCAATTAATGTTAGAGTAGCTTAAAAGAGGCCAAGGTTAGGCGAATCAGCATAAGCCTCGTTGGTAGCATGTGCATTCGTTTTCTGAAAGTTGGCTGTCTACCATATTTAGTGTATGGTGTTGCTATATATGAACTTATTTTTGCTTTCCTATTCTTCACTTTTTGATGCTTTTTAGGCGCTGCTATCTCTCTTGACTGTCACAATATCTTTCCCTTTTCTTTTGTTTGATTCAGATCTCAACACTCTGCAATGCACTTGATTCTTTTATTTTAGATTGGATTGCTTTCAACATCACACATAAAATATGACCGATATAATATTACTATAAAAAATGATTGTTTTAGCGTGAAAAAATAGTGTTGGTGGCTAATTTTAGCTCTTCAGGAGTTGTCGAGTCGATTTAAAATTCTGGTCCACTTAACCATATAACAACGGTTC
Organism: Acmispon strigosus; assembly: GCA_030819835.1. Taxonomy (NCBI): domain Eukaryota; kingdom Viridiplantae; phylum Streptophyta; class Magnoliopsida; order Fabales; family Fabaceae; genus Acmispon; species Acmispon strigosus. Next base: position 90,369,050 of record JAUAMA010000001.1, read on the forward strand.
ATCATTAACTAATGCCGTTCTCAACTGATACTAATATCCGACTAACGTAATGTCAGTCTGCTGCTTATTAGCGGCGATTTTCAGCCAACGCTAATTTCATCGGCCAACTTAGCATCAGCTCAAGCTAACACTAATGTAAAATGGATTCGACGCATCTCTTAGGCCCACAAGTTAGCGTCGGTCAGGGCGGCACAAACCTTTAGTGGTTTCTCTGCCCAATCATCCTTATAAGTCTCACACTCTTCCCTCTCACACTCTCACTCTCACCTCTATGTTGGCGCTACTGCCGCCCCACTTCTCCACTGTTGTGGACCAAATGAAGTGTTATGGGGAAAATGTGGAAGATGTTCATGTAATATAGAAGATCTTTCGCTCACTAACCACAAAAATTCAATATGTGGTATGTGCAATTGAAGAATCAAAGATTTAGACACAATGGAGGTGAACCAATTGGTGGGATCACTTCAAGCACACGAAGAAATGTTTCAAAGGAGGCATGATGAGACTTTGGAGCATGTCCTCAAAGACAAAGCTTCTTTTAAAGAAAAATGAGGAGAAAGAAGTAAAGTATGGCATGGTCATGGAATAGGGCGTGGACAAAGCCAAGGAAGAGGAGGAAGAGGAAATCGCAACAATTTCAATGTTAATGATAGGAGACACCAAACATTTTGAGGTAATTTTGGTAGGAAAAATGAAAGGAGATATGACAAATATAATGTTAAGTGTTTTAGTTACCACAAATATTGATCATTTTGCTTAGAAACGTAGAGCTAATGTTGAACAAATGACTAATCTTGTTGGTCAAAAAGATGTAGATGAAGAGGCAACGTACATTGTTTCCGGCACTTAATAATGGTGAGAATGACAATGATTGCTTATGGTATCTTGACAAATTGAGCAAGCAATCATATGGGTGGGTACAAGGAGAAACTTGTATAACTTGATGAGATGGTGAAAAAAGATATTTCTTTTGGATATTCTTCCAAGGTGCGAATTCAAGGGAAATATGTCAATTTATTTTATTTAAAAGATGGTACTCATTGATTGATGAAGAAAGTTTATCATATTCCTAAACTAAAAAGTAACATTTTGAGTTTGAGACAATTTGAGAAGGGGTATGAGATTCTCATGAATGATTGTTGCTTGTGGCCTAGAGTTCAAAATTCTAATTTGATCGTTAAGGCTTTTATGTCAAATAATAAAATGTTCACTTTGAGGATTGAGACCATTGACGCAAGAATTAAGATTGTTGAAGCAAAATGGTTGAAGACTATCATAAAAGATAAAGTTTGGAATTGGAATAGAGAGAAAATGATTAATATGTTGTAGAAGAAGATGATTCTTTTACTCCACCTCCTTCACCAACTCCTTCAATTCTTGAAGCTTCATCTTCGGAAGAGAGTTCATGTGAAAAGCCAAGAAAAATTAGAAGCAATCAAGAGTTGTACGATTAAACTAAAGCTATAAATGATTTTCTTTGTCATTTTGTTGACAGTGAGCCTCTAAATTTTGATGAAGTTGTGGAAGACAAAAGTTGGAGACCAGTTATGGAGGAAATTGCGAGTTATCAAATCTCCAAAAGGATCATGAAGTAATTGGAGTCAAGTTGGTGTTAAAAATAAAGAAGAGTGCATTGACAAAAAAGAAGTGGAAATAGTTGCTACTATTTTCCCTAAAGTTTAAAGATTTTAGAAGATTAACAGCAAAACTTGAAGTGTAAAGAAATTTTGAGAATTTTCTAATTAAGGGATGATGTTAGAAATAAAACTAATTAGAAGTAGTTAGAAAAGAAAAGGTTTCATGGTTACAAAATAAAGGTCATGAGTTACTACTATGCATTAAGGTGCATTAATATTGCTTAAGGGTTATTATGTTTAGTTTTATAACCACTTAGCATTTACTATTTCCTTTATACTTATTTAGTATTTTAATTCAGGTGTTATGTATTGGTTATGAATTACTCTATTATAAATTACTCTATTATAAATGGAGTACTGTATATCTTATGTTGTATGTGTGGTAAATTAATAAAATTCCTCAATTTTTATTTTATCCATATTTTGCTTTTCCAATAGATGCTTGTATCATACAAATAATAATAATAATGATATATCTCTAAAACTATACTTGTATTTGGCTTCAGTGGCACTCTAATTATACCCCCTAATAATTCCCAACAAAAATTGAGATACGCAGGTAACATTCCTTTGTCATCCTAATTATTGATCATGTATGTATCTAGACTCTTTACTTAATTAAATATTAAACACCCTCTAAGAACTACAGTAGTAGCATTTGTTTAATGCCTGATTGTTTTTATTAAGGAGCTAGATAGTTGCTTTCTTGTATTCTCTTGTAAAGTAACATTATCTCCTACATATTATGAAGAAAGATCTAGCAATGAGGATTATAGTATTTGAAGGCATTTGGAGTTATCATATCTATCTAGCAACCTAAGATGATTGGTTATGGCATACAGCTAGGACTCTCAATTTAGACACAATAATAGTGTCCCTTTGTTAACCTAGGATCTCAATTATTGCTAGCTAAGGTTGCCCCCAGTACAAAATTAGGAAGGAAAAAACAACATTAAAAAATTAAGAGAAAGAATCATTTAGTCACCAAACACACTCATTGCCCATTAACAAATTGGAATAAGATAAAAATCCTCCTCAACATAAACGTTTTCTCTACACTACTACACTAGCTAGTTTTGAAGCTACTAGTCCTTTAAACTAGTGTTAAGACAAAGTGAGGGACACACAGAGAAAAAAGAAAGATACAGCTAGCTGTGTGCACCTTTCACATATGATTTTGTGAACCTAACATATCTAAGGTATGTGTAACCTGATTTATATAAATGCCAAAGCAATGCACCTCTTAACCCCACTACCCTCTAACAGAAAAGTACAAATTAAAAGCTATATGGATCTGAATTCTGAAACCAGCTAGCTAACAGAGCTAGTTCCATCATGTATATACAACTTCTTTTTCATTAAATATAAATATTAATCAAAAAGCTTGTTTAATTGTTGTTGAAGATTCTTTGTCCTGGTGATAGGATCATTCTTGGATCAAACTGGTGTTTTCTTTCCAAAAAAGTCCCCCATTTAGGGCCAAAATGGTTTGTCCAATCTTCTTGTGTGCGGTAGTGGGGAAGATATTGCTTATACTTAATCCCTGCATCATTACAAAATTGCAAGATTTCTCTGTTTTGAGCATCATAGGCCTTCCAATTATCAAACCCACTTGAGTGCAAAAATCCAACTGCATAGAACATATCCTCCTCATCATCTGGTATAGATGCTGACATCTTATTGTCCCACCTGAAAATTAATTAATTAATTAAATCAATTAGTTCTTATTAGTGCAGGTCTGAAAATCCTTCTACAGTTGATTCTAAAGTTAGAATTGATTTTGAGAAAAAACTTTTGTTAATTAGTAACGCTTCTGGATGTTAGAATTGATTATGAGGAAATAGAAACCGATCCAAACATCCTAGGAAAAATAATAACAAAAAAAAAGTACATATGGTTAATTCAGGGCTTACTTGTTTCTGTTCATGGGGTAAACCAAGGCAGGTCCTGTGGTGATGTTTCTTTTATGAAGAATATTCTTGAATACACCTGAATCAAAATCCAAGATTTGAGATTTTGGTATGAACAAATTAAGCCACGGATGAGGAACATCCCATAGTCCTTGGGACTGAAGCTTCAGTTCTCCACTTCTGACTCTATTCAAGAACTCAACAAATGACACATTTCTCTCATAGTAAAATCCAGGGACATAGCTCAGATCTTGAAGCAAAACTTGGAGTTCCTGCACAAAAATGAAAGTAAGAAATTACTTTAAGTTGATCACAATTTGTTACAATCTTCAAAATAAAAATCCAAGATATAACATGTTTCGAAATCTTGGGGTGAAGTTTTATGAGTAACTTCTACGTGTTAAAGTCGATTTTGAGTAAAAATAAGTGCATGTTTGGATACATGGTGAAAAACCACGTCGAGCCATAATAACGGTAGACAGAAGCAACTTTCTTTAACTATTATGCCTATTCATCGTAATTTTGACTTCACTGTGATTTTAGACCGTATATCCAAATATGGACTAAGTTTATTCTAAAAAATACTACCAGTGTGTTTGGATTCACGTTTGGAGAGGCCAAACGTGGATCCAACAATTCAAAAGCAACTATTTCTTGCTTCTGCAAACGTGAATCTATCCCCCATTTTTCAAACATGCACTACATCATCTAGGAAATTACACTACATCATCTAGGAAATTGCTTTTCAATTGTTATCTAGGAAATTGCTTTTCAATTGTTATAGTACCTTGTCCACATTGTTCTCAGATTGGTCATCATAATATTTGGCCACTTCAAGGCAATAGAGGACCCTATGTTGAGTTACTAGGGAAATTATTCTTGGATGGTCGGCTAAAGGGAAGAAAGAAGATCTCCAATTATTTATGGGTCCTTGGTGCATTAACAACATCCCTTCCAAATAATCCAACCCAGTTTTTTGTTTGCTTCCATTGATAGAGATTAATCGTTCCTGGTCTTTGGTGAAAGCAGAAAAGTCATCATACAGAAGTCTGACCCATTTAACCTGCCAACAAAAAAATCCACCAAGATTATTTAATGTAGTGTTATCAACTCATTGTCGCTCCGATGAAAAGGAAACAGTGTATATATGCATGATGATGGTTTTTTCAATGTGTCACATCCAAGTTAGAAGGATAAACCTCTAATATTGAATGACATCACAAACTTCATGTTTCATGCATTAGAAATATATTTTTTGTGTGTTTTTTCTTGGTCCACACACGGTGGACAGAGTCATAGTTAAGGGAGTATTTGTTACTCATTTCATTTTCAGTAAGTGGTGTATATGTTTTCATGGATGACTAACATGCACTCACAAAATGTGAAACCTATTAATATATGGGTGGCAACTACCAAGAAAAAATATAGTAATGTAGTGCTTTTGGACAAGGACATGTAGTGCTCCAACATTAATTGGTGTTACTCTGAAATTGTTGGAAGAAGAAGCTACATGACAAATCCCTAGTCAATTCTTATAAACGTACCCTCTTGGGTGCTGGCTCCAGAGCAATTCTGGCCCTTGTTATAATTCCAAATTGTCCTAAACCTCCAAGAACCGCGTGGAATAATTCTGAATTCTTCTGCTTGGAGCAGGTTACAAATTCTCCTTTTCCTGGATTAACCCAACCAAATCTTCATTAAATATTAAAAAATTATCTGATTGCATGCATGCATATATTCTTTACCAAAAAATTAAGTGGAATTCAACATTATTTTTACATAAGAATTGACTAGGATAGACTCGGACCTATAATATAATAAACATAGTCTTAGACTATAACAATAATAATAAGTTAATGAAGAAAAGGAGGCAATGGCCGTGTGAACTGGTTCTAGACTTGAGGAATATTTTTCAAACAGGAGACCTAGTGGAAAACGCTTGCTAACATAATCACCAAAATCGTAGACCAACTTTATGTTTTAACAGCCACAAATTTGATATTACATAAAAAAAGAAAATTCAAAATCATAATGTGAAATTTCTAACTATAAAATAAATATCAAATTCATGATATGTCATGAACCAAATCATTCATAAACTGAAACAGTTAAATCTAGATAAATGATTATTAAATCTTTTAATACGTCCCTTTATGTAATAGCTTTTTGGCAAAAAGCAGGTAACATGTGGACACATTCAGGATAAAATCATGATGAAACCAAAATCAATATAAATAGAAGCAATTTTTTTTATTAACTTTTACACCTGTATACTATGATTTTAACTTTTTCATCGTAAGTTTTTACTGTATATCTAATATGCACTCATGTGTATTTAAGTCGAGCTTTTTATTTTTATTAGAAGACACATAAAGATAAATAAGTGTAAAACTCAATAAAGTGAGTTTGGATACACAATAGATTTTCACGTTCACTTTTGAATAAAACTATTCCAAATTAGTTTTGTAGGAGCAGCTAGAATTGATTTAAAAAAATTGAATGAGAAGAAGTATTTGAATTAAATTTCATACCGGTAACCACATCCATTTGAAGAACAATGCCGATTTGAGGTCCATATCGGAACGTCTGGCCACTGATGCCAGCATTGGAAAGAGTCCCTCCGACGGTCAAATACAAGTAATCAGTCCAAGAAACCGGCGCAAGTCCATGGTCCATGGCGGCTCTGAGCACATCAATCCAAAGCTGCTCCCCACCAACATCAGCATAGTACTGCTGTCCTCTTCCTCCTCCTCCTCCAATAGTGATTCCAACACCGTTCCCTCCTTCTCTGAACCTCGCCATGTCCACCACCACCCCGTCGCGCACCATCGCCTGCCCCCTCGTGGAGTGCCCCTGCCCCCTCGCCGCGATGCGGAAGGGGACAGAATTGCCAACTTTGTTGTTGTATGAAAGCTTTACCAGGCTGGCTATGTCCTGCACCGACGATGGAACGAATACCCCGGCGGGGAACTCGTGGACGAGGTTCCCGTAGTCGCTGGAAGCTCCTTGAATGGCCTCAGGGTCCTCAAGGAGCTTGTTGGATATCTCCGGTGGTAGCAGGGTTTTCCATTGTTCGGTTTTCCCCACCGTGGATATCAACCGTGTTATGGTTATTAGCAGGAGAATCAGGTATGTGGGAGAAAGGGAATTCTCAACCATTTTGGTGTGTGAATTGAAGAAATTGTTTGTGTTGTGGAAGGAGGTTGAGGAGGTAGGGGCTATAAATAGAACACAAGAGGAAGAGGACTTTGCATGATGAAAAGATGGAAACATACACTGTGGAGAGAGAGAAGAATCTTTTGTCTTTTGAGTTTTGAGTTAAAGAATTGAAAAGGGGAGACTTAATAATTATGACAAGGGATAAAAGATTTTGTGACAGTTGTTGTTCTATTCAATTTCTCAAAAGTTGAACTCAAGTAAATAAACATTTTGGGTCATTTATTAATTTTATATAAAATTAGGATAAAGTTGAGCTTCCTTACTCGCTACAAGATGAATACACCATTGACAAAAAAAAGTTTGCTACAACACTTTTTTTATCATGGTCTTTATTACACTCTCTCTTTCATTAGTTAAATTTTGTATAAGTCTACCAAATTTGAGGTAGAGCCCATATAATTTCGTGGGTAAAGAGAGTGTTGCTAGTATTTCTTGAAAAAAAAAATGGATAATTGAGGGCGCCTATGGTGGTCCTGGCCCACCATGGTCGTTAGTGGTGAATGGGTGGATAACAAGATGTAAATTTTGAAGAAAAGTTTTGTGACCATAAAATATATTTAATTTTGATACACTGATAGTGTAAAGAGTTTTATGCATTCATTCAATCACATTTCTCTATTATCCATTTAAAATAATTTTAAATTCAATTTTAATCATGACATGGAAAATTGATGGAGTGCATCAAAACTAAACTCATATATTAATAATATATTTTAAACAGTTAAGATTAAATATTAATAAGATATAGCTTAAGTACTAATAAGAAAATAATCAAAAAGCAAAAATACAAAAATAACCCTATGAAATTTTCAATCTTTCCTCCCCTTCCACCACATCATCACCTTCAACCGAACCATCTAGCGGTTGTGAAACACCATTATCATCGTCGCCTCCATCGCCGCGGTAGTTGCCTCTGTCACTACATTCGTCGTGTTCCATGGCGGAAGCTCCAATAGGGGTCTCTCCTCCACGTTTAACTCATCACATTTCCATATACCGTCTTCTCCGACTTTGTTGCCACCACGCCCTCCTTTATCGAGCATGAGCTCAATCAACCTCCTTTGCTGATAACCAAATTCCTTGCACAATCTTGAACATTTGCTATATTTGAAACATTTTTTTTTAAATCACCACATGAATGGACCCAAAAATGTTGATGTGGAAGAAACAAAAGGAGTTATAAATCTGAAAGTGGTAACTTCTTTGCGTATAAAGAAGGGTGACGAACGTGGGCGCAGATGGTGGTCCCATATGGGGCTGAGAACTCAAATGGATTCCAACGGAGGTGCGGAGATGAAGTGGAGTGTCCGATGGCAACACCATTTTAGGTGTGGTGTGAAGGGAATGGAACTTGCTCCCCAACGGAGTTAGAGGAGAGAGGAGAGAGTAGAGAGAATATGAGAAGATGCAGTGGTGGCATGGTACACAGTCAATCGACCTTAGAGGGGGTTATGGACAGAAAGAAAAAGGAGGTATTTTTGTACTTTACAAATTTTATTTAGTGGTTTGTTGGTTGGCCATAATTTAGCTGGTCCACCCTAGAATTTGCCTAGTAGTCAACGTGTCGAAATAGAGCACACGAATCAGTAAAAAGAAAAGCGGTCCTCATACTTAAACCCCAGCGGTGCGACATTCAACAGACATACAAGCTTAGTGGCAGTTGTTAACCGTCAAAGCCTATTTTTTTTAAATAAAAAAACGCAAAACAGAAATGCGACGGCTTGAAACCGCCACAAATTTCGCGTGTGTGTTGAATAGTGAAATTTGTGATAGTTTTATATTGTCACAGTTACTGAAAAAATAGAAACAGATTGTCGCAAAACCTGTACATCACTCGGGTGTCGTTATTGTGTGTGGTTTAGTAATCCTTTTAGAAAGAAAATAAATATAAATCATTAGAAGAGGGGAGGAAAATATAAAAAAAGAATCTTTACTGTAACCTTTTATGCCAAAAGTACATCACATAAAGGAATAAACTATTTTGTGTGCCATTCAAGTAGTTTTTGATGTACGTTTCACAAGAGGGAAAAACAAAATAGAACTGTACTTTGTGCTGAGCTAGGAACGGCTAAATGATAAATTCTAAGATACGATCGAACCAGATCATAGATTATATTGGCCGTCTTTCTGAAACGTCATGGAGTACTTGTGTGAACCAATTGATTATTGAATACTCACAACACAAACAAAATTTATAAATTAAATAAACCCATTTTGGCCTTCCAATTGGTGATTGTTTTCTGTGACTGTGGGCAATCATGCATGATGGCCAACATTCCCAGCAATTGAACCCATAAGTTTCTTCCAATGTTTAATTGTTGCCTTGAGAAAAAAACTGATAATGACTTTTAAATTCCTTACACTTGCGACACACCAGCGACTTACAGGTTTTGTGGCGCCTATTTCTATATAAAAATTGTAAAATGCGATTGCGAGAGTTTGAAACAACCACAAAATTTACGTGTTATATAAAGCTCATGTTATCCACGAGTTTCCTGTAAGAGCATGATCCACTTTAAATCATTGTCTTGTATTTTAATTTGTAAGAGGTTGATCCCACAATTCAATCCTATAACTGCAAAGTTGCATGAACTTGCAACTTTGTTGTTGCGCCTTGGTTCACATATGATTGTTGAAAAAAAATTGCAATTAAACTGGTGCCGTTGGATTGTAATTATCTCAGGGTCAAGATTGGTCAAATTTGGTCAATTCATATATACATTACAGTATTACACTGTTTATATCATATTTTATATACCAAGTGGAATTTCCTTAAATTTGGGTACCTATCAATAGGATCTTCCAAGATTTTGTTTTTGGGACCAGAGGAGTTCTCATGAATCAAGCTATGTTACATTCAACTTTTCGAGTTCATGGAAGGTTAATGTCAGTGGGAACTGAGGGAGACATCACACCAGATTTTCCTCAGGGCAAGATTTTGTTTGAGAGCCTCTATCTGCTATATGTAATCGATGAAAAGTAAAAGGTTGCAATGAAACCATAACCACATACATACAACCAAAGAATGTGGCTGTCTGAGTTCAGATAAAGTCATTTTTTAGTGTCTCCATGACAAGATTTTTTCCACATTCAAACATGTTCTCAGCTGAAGGCAAAAAAAAGATGATAGATTCCATGCCATTATTAAATTGATATGGCAGGGGAATCGTATCATTAGTTAGTTGGCTACTCATTAAACTATTCCTAATTTCCCAATTGTTCTTGCCAAGATTTATATGGTTAGTGAATATTTATATATAAAATTGAAAAGCACCTGCCATGCATTGATATCTAAAAGAATATGAGCTGAAAACTATGTATATGGCATGCACACACACGCAAGAGAATGCAGTTAACTAGTTAATATTTTAATTTAGTTCTACCTAGCTTCTACGGGGTTTTCTCAAGTTGGTGATATGATATAATATATTTAGGAATGTTTGATTAATTAGAATTATAAAAACAATTATGATACACAGATATTTAAATATTGTAAGCACTAGACAAACATCTAATTTTTCTCTTTCTTTTTTCACTCCGAGTTTTTACCGGATGTTTGCACTATATGTCCCTGAACCACCACTCTCATAAAAATACCTCTATTCTTATGTGGGGTTATGGCCTAAGTAAACAAATTAGACAGAGATAAATGTATGATATCAGGCTCTGAGCAAAGAGTTTGATTGGAAGGGAAAATAAATTAGAGTAACATTGGCGTTCAAGGAACAATCTTTGACCAATAGATCTCGCAGGTATGAGGAGCTATCAGACAACACAAGACCATCCACCATACATATAAGGCTCCTTAATTAATTGGAACCTATACTATTAACGGTTTAAATTGAAGATTGTTAGTAATCTTTGACGATAGTACATGTGTTCCATGCAGGACTAATAAATGAAAAAAAGGGACAACATGTAAATGCCTTCATTATTCACTGAAATGGATAGAGCCAATACTGAAAGGAGCTTCGTGTAATTCATGTTGAAGATACTCAAAATCTAGGACGTGATGGGTGCTACAATGCTTACCTTCTCACATGCTCAAACAGTGAGGGTTAGGTCTCCTACCTAATAGAACGAATATTTCCTATCTATTCCAAAAAGAGGAGGGGAAAACTTAATTAACAATAACATGAGTGAGGTAGAGAGAAATGAAGTGTATCATAGATAATCGTGTGATAGAAAAAAAAAGTTATAAGAATATAAAGTGAGTGAGAATTGATTAAAGAGAAAGATTGATGTGAATATACCAAAAGTCGGAGAAGATTCTCTAGGGGTAAACTAAATTTTGTTGTTCTCAATAGATGCCACAACAATTTCATATCTTGCTGCGTAGGTACACAACAATCTGTATCTTAAATGTTTATTCTCAACTTGGGAATAGATCAAGAGAGATGTAATGTGTTGCCATCACACTTTATTTAATGTATTATCACAAGAAGTATGCATTACTCATGCAATGTAGTGTTTCTCACATGATTGATGAGAACTATAATTTTTAGAAATTGAATAGGCTGTGAACTCCACTTCAAAAATAATGATTTATAAAGACTTACTAAATAGTATATTTGGTTGATGCAGGACTTCTCAACATTCATCATGCCTAATACGACACATGACGTGTGATGTTTATAGAAATGAACACTTACAGTTATCTGTGTCCCGTTTATGAGTGATCGATTAATAAGTCCGGAAAATGATTTATAAATTTTAGCACAATGTTGACATTCAATCGAAATATGTTGGTTCTAATCCTTAAAAACCGCCAATAATATGTAAAGTTATAAAATGGCTATCACAAACTTATTTTTTTAATGTATTTTCGATAGCTATTTTTGTGGCAATGCACATTATTGTTATTCAAAACAACAAAAAATATTCATATGTCGATTGAATGTTGGTCTTGCCGAAGTTTAAATTGCACTTGCGCGGTCTAAGAAGTCTAAAATAGACTTTGATACAATCTTAAAATTTTGGGTGTATCATCTTGAATATGTACAGTGTGTTTGGATTCACGTTTGAAACGTTTGGAGAGGCCAAACGTGATCCAGCAATCCAAAAACAACTATTTCTTGTTTCTGCAAACGTGGATCCAGGCCAAACGTGCATCCTGACGACCTTTTTCCAAATATGCACATAATCTAATGGTTATGTTATACATTGCATATTTCCTAGAGAGAGATTGAAGTTGAAAAGAAAAGCAAGGCATAGGAACTAGGAAGTACCCTGCACTACAGTGAAAATGAAAATGGGAAAGGGAGAGAAGCTGGTGGGGGGATTGTGTCTAAGATACTGAAGATCTTTATGCGGATCTAAGCCAGCCAGAACACAAAAGCAATCAAATCACGTGGTCCGAAGAAACAACAAAAACAACAGCTTTTCAATTCCCAGTGCTCAAACACCATCATCCTTCGTATATCCATGTCACTAATTGATTGTTGTTTTGTGTCGATATGCAATACACAGCCGTACGTGCATGGAATTTGAGGAAGTACTATGTGACAGAAAACAGAGATATCTCCTATCTCTGTTTTTAATTGATCCCACCACGTTGTTTCAACTCAACAACAAGATTCTGTTTTGCTGTCATTTTTATTTCACTCTTCATGAGATATTGATGCTCGAACAGTTGCTATTGTGTTCAGTAACATGGTAACAACAAATGATCCTAATCCTTTGAACCAGAGACACTCCAACCCCGGTTATGGTGAGTTTGATTTTGCAATTCATTTGAGTGTATTTTGTCACCATGCACCACAATGGCTCATACTCTTATCTTGTATTCTTGATGAATTGATTGATGTGTATGTTGTCTCAATTGATAGATGTATATTTTGTAAATGTCAAACAAGTGGGAAATATGAAGAGATATATTTTGTCACCATGTACCACAATGTCTCATTTGCTGCTCTTATATGCAATTAATGTGTGTATTGTCAAATTAAGAACGGAAAATGTTTGATGTTGTTGGTTCACAATAGATTTTAAACTAAGTAGCCGTTTGGGTCGGTTGAGATGATTCTCTAATCAAACGATTACTCGAAGAAAATACTATGTTCCTCAATGCAAGTTGATACTCCAAAAAGCTCTTAGTGATCGCTATTGAGAGGTTGTGACTAAACATAGTTATGAACTAATTGAACGGCTAAACATGGATAAAGTACATAAAAGCGGTAAAGAAATTAAAGCTTGTAAGACTGTAAACGGTTGAAAAGCAAATAGCTGAAAGATTGTAAATGAATTTAAAGTGATGGAAAATAAAGGCGGAAAAGAAAAGTAAAGAAAATGTAAAAATGCGGGAAATTTGTATGTATGATTGGTTGATTTGAGTTGTCTTTTTTACAAATGACCCTTCCTTTATTTATAGAGGCAAATTCGGCTACCTACGTTAGTTGATATCCACCTGCCACTAACCCGACGTTCCAGATCCTTACATGCATTTACAAGTTGTGGGGGTGTTGGTATTTACTCTCTCATAGTCAATCTAGAGAATTTGTTTCAGTCATTCATCTTTGCTTCAGCTGGTTCACAAGCATAACCGCTTTCCCTATATTAAGGGGATTGAACCCAGTGCTACTCCACACGTTAAGACCCTCTAGAAGCCCCTTCAAATGCTTTAACTTAACGTTTTGAGCTTCTGTACCTTTCTTCAAATCTTGTCCAGATACACAATTCCTTGATCTAGTTGTTTCCCCTGCATCGCTACAACGGTTGATCCTTGTCTCTCGTCTACTGTTCCTAACGGCTAGTATGCTCCATCGGCTGGCAAATCGCTTTGGTTGTAAATGAAATCTCTTTGGGTGCCAACAGGTGTGCACTAAGTAGACACCTGTAGTGAGAAAAAAAGAAATAAAATAAAAGTAATTGATGTGATATATGATGTGATGTGATAAGAAGTGAGAGGCATAGAGAAAATTGTGATGTATGTAGGTAAGCATGTATTGTTTTGGTATTTATGAACTCATTGGGAATCGATTGACATTTCATTAATATATTTAAATTTAATATATTCGAGACAGAGGATAGTGCAGGAGAAGGGTTGCGGAGTAAGGTGAGGAGGAGGAGAATCTTCGGAGAAAGAAAATGGGGCGGCAGACAAGGCGGACCAGGGATAGAGGTGGGGGAAGGCAAAAGAGTGAAAATAGGGTTGGGTAAAATATGGCTGAGAAATACTTATTAGGAAGCATGGGCGAATAAATCTATGGTTATAAGCCTCGATCAGACCGACACTACTTTTATGCCCACAAAGTGGGTCGTACACATGTGGTGTTAGCATCAATCAAAGCTAACACTAATCTGATCGGTGATTGTAGCATCAGTCTATAGTCAAACGTATGTTGGTCGGTAATTTTAGCACCTGTCTTAGATGCTAAATGATGCAATACCGACGCTAATTAGCTTGATCCAGCCGACGCCAACTTTAGCTGAGGTTTCTTTTTCCTATTTTTGTGTCAGTTTAGCCAACGCAAACATGTCAAGTTTAGCGTTCGTGTCGTGGTCAACGCTAAATCAACTTATTCTTGTAGTGACAACTAGCACTGAAGTCGTCTTCTCTATGCGTATGTAAAGCATGCACAAAACTTTTCAACTGTTCAATGTGACAATCCAATCACTTTACAAAATCATCTCGAAGTGGAATATGGTTTCCAATTTCCTCTTTTTGGCAAGAAGGAACTTCCCCTAGTTATGATTCTCTGATTGTGCTTGTGAAAAAAATGATTGTCTAATTCTTGCATTGCAGGATTCCAATAGACGACGTCAATTCTTCCGGAATCTCAGCAAGACAAACCTCTAAACGAGCGTGGTGGTGAATGCGCAGATGCAATAAATGTCCACGGTGGGGAGGTGCCTGCAAAAGACACTTTAATGCGCAAGTCAACTGAAGATAAGAGAGAGAATCTTAAAGTATAGAAGAGTAATAAAAGAATTATAGAGTTGTCAAAGAAGCTTACCGTGCAATCAAAGATATTTTATAATCTAAAGGTTTTTTTTAAATGAGAATGTGAGAATAAATCATAACTATTAAACATAATCATGAATGATAAAGAGTAAAACAATTTAATAATTAAATGACCACATAAAAATAACATGTGACTTTTTTAACAAGTCATATGATTTCAAATTTTTATTTTGACAATTATTGATTAAATTTAATTGTTATTTATTTTACGTTCTCGAGTTTTTTCATAAAGTAACAAATATATATGGTGTATATTACTATTTTTTCATCAGCAATAACACACTACTTATTTTAATTTGGGTATCCTATAATTACCCAATTAAAGTTTCAGCTATCTACATATCTGAAAGTATGTTATGACTTGTGAGTTGTGACATATAATGATACCTAACAAGAATTGAATTTAGCCAATACGAGGTAAACCGGTGAAGTTCTTCGATTCTCAGCAATCAAACCAACCATTCTCTTTTGGGATACGAATGCGATCTATGATAAGTATGATTTTCTTTTTTTTATCTTTAACAGATCTCTCCATATGTGAGGGAAATTGTAGTTGTCATTCTCAATAAATGTTCTTTCAGATATGTGAATTTGTGTGTTAGTTTTTTTACCACTAAACCAACACCATGTTGCTTATTTTTATTTAAGCAATGGCTTGAAAATAAAATGTTTTAACAAAAAAAAAGCTACCAGCAAATCGATTTTTATTGAAGAATTTTCTTTCCAAACAATAATTATTTTGTGTATGGAATTGGTGAAACATACGTGCAGGTGCAGCATAAATCTGGATAAAAAAATTTCAATTATGAGATACGTTCTGGGTCCCCCATATCTCTGATTATTATTATTATATATTGAAAGATTTCGATCGGACAAATAATTTTAGATTTAAATAATTTTAGATTTATGTTTGAATCTCTAATACCGTATATTATTGCACAATTTTATTAGTTTATGTGGATATAGAATTAAATAAACTCAATTAATCATTGAGTTATTTAGCTAACCCCTGTCAAAAACTTAAATCACAATATTTGCAATAAATATCCGTGTGTGTAAAATCACAATTCACTTGCAGTAAAATTTACGTTTGATCGTGGACGTAACTCACACATTAGTTGTAGTATTGTTTTAAAAATCGGATCGGTCATTGAAACTACCGAAAGCTAGCAGGGATTCAAAATGATTCATTTCTATGGTTTAACTATAGATAACGGTCAAGCTTTCACGCGTGGCATTTGATTAACAGGCACTAAATGTTGATTAATTTTGAGAGCTCGGTTCCCATAAAACTCTCACATAATGACATATGAGAGAAATTTCACATGAGATGATCCAAATCCAGTCTAACAAGAAGGAACATATAGAACAGCAGCAAGTGTTTATGTTGACAAAATGATCCCTACCAATCAATTACTATTACCATGATGGTACTTTAAGTTTTGGGTTTTTTAAAGTTGAACTTGTATAATGTATTCTAGGACGCTGTAAAAGAAGAGAAGCAAGAAGGGGAGAGAGGGGGGTTATAATTTCAGTCCCAACACATGAAATTAAAAGCTTTTTTTGATTATAATTTTTAAAAATTATTTTTTATTTTTAAAAATTTAAAAATTAAAACTTGTTTTTACAACCTATTTTTAAAAACTGTTTTTGAAAACAATTTTTAAATACAGAAAATTAAAACTGCAATAAAACATGTATTAAGTTTTCAATCATGCAATGAACATATATGGTTTGTAGTGACTTTTGATCGACACAAACTATGAAGTTTATCACAAACTTTGCACATGATTTTCCTAAATGCATTTTGTGGCAGTTTTAAACCATCAATGTCATGTTTTACTTTTTTTCTTTAACTTTGCAATTTGTGGCAGTTGGCATAACTTGTCACAAGTTTTGGATTTAATTTTCACATTCTCATAGGTTGGGGATTTGAATTAATAAGGTGTTAGTCTAGTGGTAGGCAAACTAGATCATGTAAGAGCGAGATTACAATATCAAACCCCGAAAAAGTTATTTATTGGGAGGGACCACTACCGTATCCCGAACAGGTTAGCACCTGTCAAATACAAAAAAGAATGATTCTGAAGTGATATCATGTCCACCAATAACTCCGGAACCAGTGACGTAGTTGTTAGCTCACTTCATCCCTTAATTATGAGATTAGGGGCTCGATCCTTGTGTATGAGAATGTAACAATTTTGTGACAAATCGTTTATCGTTTAATGCAAACAAGCACGATAAATGGATTAATTATTATTGTTGGTGGTAAATACCTTCAACTCACCAAAAAAAAAAGGAAAACTAAACTCCAGAACCAATTTTAAGTACAAATCATTTTAAGGCTAAAATTAATTTCAGAGAAAAGCTTTTACATCATAATTAATTTTATGGAAAAATAAATTGATCAAACATATTTATAATTGTTGTTATCATAATTAATTTTATGAAATAATAAATTTATATGAGGTGTTCCAAACATGCTATGAGGCTATGAAGGAAGATAGTTAGGAATGTGCATGAACCGAAACCTAAAAAAGATGAGTGTATGTTAGTCTGTTAGCTAATTAAGATCCAATCTACTGTACTAATGATGAGTGCTTAATTCACTGTCTACTCTTTTTGAACATTATGATTGTAACGGACAAATTGGGCAACCCTTTAGCAAACACCGACATCACTGACGCTATGCATGCTCCCAGCTTAACCTTTTCAAAACGTTAAGCTGTCACACTTGGCCAAATGAATGGAGAACCCATTAATATATATAATATATAGGTAGTGTTCTTCTTCAATCTGATTGGCAATGTCAATCTATCTACGGTGGTGGTCTGGGCCATTGAAAGGTTATTCCTGTACAGTAGAGTTGCTTTGAAAGGGGAGGGAAATATGACGCTCAAGTTAATATGAGAGTATAAAAAGAGAATATTAAAGTTATAAAAAAACAATGAATTAACAAATTGAGTAATGTCTGTGTAAGTTAACAACAAAACTTATATTTAATTTATAGACATGTTTATCGTTATATTTGTGCCTCTAAATCTCTATGAAGAAGTTCCAAGATGATAATTATCTTTGAATAACCTTGTGATGTCTCATTAATCAAGTGTGTTATGTCCACTCGGCTACTATTTAGACGCGGTGTTTCTTGTCTCACTACAAGAAAATTAGCATTTTGCAGTCAGTTTAGTGAGCAATTGCAGCCGTTCAAATTACCGCAAAATGTATGTTAGAGGCTATTGTGGAAAAGTTGTACTTACGAGCGTCGCGCAAATGTTCTGCGGCGATTTTGACAAACCGCTAGAATAACTGTGACTGACATGGAATAACAAAAATTAAAAACTATTTACAAAACAAAAAAACCTAAATCATAGATAATGAATAAGAGAAGAGAAGTGGTGTGATGAAAGTGACCTTCAGCCTATATATATACATGTGTGTGTATTATTGACGGGTTGAGTTGTCAGTAAAGTCATCACTAACCTATAAAAGGGTGTGGTTATCGAAGGCTAGCTGTTGGCAAATGAGTAGTATCATAAATGCTTCGGTTGACCGATTTGTTGCCAGTCAAAACCTTCGGAACATGGCCGATGAACTTACCGACAGGAAAAGCTGCCGGGCTCAAAAGTCGTTGGTAATTTTTCTCGCCAATATTCCTGACACTTACGCCTTCACGCCAAACCTTTGCCCCACATTTAAGCGGCCATAGCCGTTGGTAATGAATTTTTTTCAGGAGAACATGCTACGGATTTGGTAACCGTCAGCAAAAGTCATCGACAATTACCAGTATTCTCGTAGTGGCCATTTTCTCATTTCAATTTCCTGATATTTATCAAAATAGCAATTTCCCTTTGAAGGAGGATGACCCGAACTCTGACAACATCATGTTAATGGGAAGGTTTAAGATTAAAATAACAACACTGAGAGCCTGTTTAGTTAATAGGTTCTCCTGGGGAGTTTTTGGTTTATAGGAGAAAGTAAAAAGAGAGAATAGAGAGAATAGAGAAGATGAATAGAAAAAAGAGGTGAGAAAGAGAGTAGATTTTGTAGATTATTTGGTATAATAGAAATAGAAAAAAAATAGAAAAGAAACAGAAAAGAAAGAATGAGGTGAAATATCTCTCGTTTCATTTGGTTGAGTAGATTGTGGAAAGATTGAATATTACTTCATTGCAAAATGATTCTTTTATACTAAATGTTTACGATTAATATGATAATGATGAGGGAATAAAATGAAAAAGTGAGATAAAATAATTCTCTCTCCTTCAATCTCTCTTTAAATCAGGAAAGAGTTAAAAGAGTGGTAGGACTCACTCTTATTGAGTCATTCTCCCATATTTCTAAATTTGGATCCTCTCAAAGCACTTTTATCCTCCCGCCCCATCGTAGTTATTGATTTTTATATTTAAAGCCTTGGATTAATTCAAATTAAGAAATAACTAAAATGATTTATTGTGAGTCAATTAATCCTGCACCAGGAGGAGAGGATTGATTCCCCGTTTCTCTTTTTTTCACCAAACAAGGGTGCTTTGCTATTTCTACTCTAACTCTCTCCTTTTCTCTTTCTCTCATGACTATGCTTCAACCAAACAGAGCATGAGTTTTCTCCCCAAAAAAACCGAGACTTTGGAAAGTAATATATATGGTAACTTCAGTTTGGGTTTGAGAAAACGTAACTTAACTTTAAGTATTAAGAACCTATGTTCTTGTTTTTGTTTTCCAGTTTTACTATTAAAAATACATTACTACTCATACTTATCCCTTTGTAAAACTTTCAACTATTATCCATTATTCATTTAAAAAAAAAATACCCATCATTGTTTAAAAAAAATTATTACCCATTATATCTATTTAGTAATTTTATGCCTAAAGTGATTTTTATTCTATCCAAACAACATTATTTTTGTAAACATATTTTTTTCTCGAACTACAAAATTTATTAATAAGAAAGGAAAGGTTGAGAAACAATAATTCTAAATAGATATAACTCCAATATTCAAAATTAGCCACCCAATAAAAATCCCTACAAAAAATACACTGAAAAGTTGTAGGTGAATTAAAGCACAATCCTTTTACATCGCAAAAGAAAGTGACTCACACCCCTCTAAGACAATCGCCACTAATACAAACCCATGAAACCAACTAAAAAAAATGCTCGCCCCAATAGTAAAACACTCACATTAATTTTCTTGAAACTATTGAATTAATACATGCTCGAGCTCTTTATCGGATCTCGGAAAGAACAATTCAAGTTGCTTTCCCAAAGCCCACACTTTTAGACTTAATTTGGTGCATCATTCTCAAACACAAATTCATTTTTTAAACTTACTTTTATCTAACTATATATAAAACAAACGGCCCTAAATACAACCAACATAGTTAAGTAAAATGCTAAATAAAGTGCTACAACAAAGTTGTTTTGGGGTCAAAACTCAGGCTTTTTTTTTAATATTGCAAAAAAAAAAAAATTAGTGAAATATGGTAAAAAAAATTATTTAGTGAATAATGGTTGTTTTTGACATGAGTGGCAAAAAGATGGGAGTCGCAGGATTTTTCGCGACGTGTGCAGGGAGTCGCATATCTTTTTGCGACTTGCAACATTTTAGGCAACGGTTTCAAAACCGTTGCCTAAACATGGTAAACTGCAACGGTTTTAAAGCCGTTGCCTAAAGACATTTTGAAATTGAAGGCACTTAACCTCTATCTCTTCCTCTTCCCATACGCACTCCTCTCTCTCTTCCTCTTCCCCTCTCATTTGCACCGCCACCCTCCTCCAAATCAACCACCGCTGCCTCACCCGCGTCCCCTCCTCTTCCTCCCCTGCCACGACGCCGTTTTGCACCCGCGCGGCCCCACCCCTCCTCTTCCCTCCCCTCCCTCTCCCTCGTCTGCTGCCGTTGGTCTCCGCCTCCTTCTTCTTCTTCCTCTTCGCGTCCATATCGCTCTCTCTCTCTCTCTGAAATCAGATCTCGTTTTCTGTCTCTAGATTTCAACAATGGTTGTCGCACCCTCGCCTCGCGAAGAGTACGTTGTCGTCGCCGTCCGCGTCGCCACTTCGACCATGGAAAGACCACCCTGACCGCCGCCCTCGCCTTCCTCGGCAACAGCGCCCCCAAGAAGTACGACGACATTGAACACCATGGCTAACTGCTGCAAGTATCAAAACGTCTTTAGGCAACGGTTTTCAAACCGTTGGAATTTACCATCTTTAGGCAACGGTTTTGAAACCGTTGCCTAAAATGTTGCAAGTCGCAAAAAGATATGCAACTCCCTGCACAAGTCGCGAAAAATTCTGCGACTCCCATCTTTTCGCCACGTCACCTCCAGCATGTCAAAAACAACCATACTTCACTAAATAAATTTTTTTGTACCATATTTCACTATTTTTTTTTTTTTTTGCAATATTAAAATAAAACCCTCAAAACTCAATAACCCATTGATTCTAGCACAAGGCCAATTGCCTGGTGGCACAATACAAAATGGGTTTTTGGGACAAGCACATTGGCCCAGTACATAAAATACCTCATAGCCCTACGTGATTGACATAAGCCCTGGCTAGCCTTTTTTGGATGAAAACAAAAATAAGAGAGAAACAGGGAATCTAACTTAGATATAATTATAGGGTGACTCTCTAGCCAAGTACACATTGGTTTTGTTAATTTTCTCTTGGGCCTCTCTTGTGTTGGAATCTCACAATAAACTCATGCTAACTTTTATATTCTAAGCCTGCATTAGATTATCTATGTTGTAGCTCGGTATCTTAGGATCACAGCGCATGAACAATTTTCATATTCAAATGAACACAAAAAAATTACTCTTCTTGTCCCTTATTATAAATAGTTATTACCTAATTCTCTAAGATTAAGAAAGGTAATTAGTAGTAATAAATTTGTATTTTTTTCTACTAATTTTCTCAAGTTGCCCTTATTTAAATTTTTATCAATTCAATTAGTTTTTCTCTCCATATAACATTCTACTAACTCAATAAGGGTAAACATGGAAAAATCATAATTAATGTTTTATAGATATGCTAAAGTGACTTATATTTTTGGATAATTTTTTTTTAAAAAACAATAACTTATAATAAAGGACAGAGGAAGTAGTAGGTGTTGGCACCCAAAAACCTGTAACGGCTAGTTAGAAGCCGAAAGGCCACTCGAGTCGATTTGAGGATCATAGTCGAGAAGAATCATAGCCGAGTCGAGTGTGTCTAGTCGGTTGGCAGGACAAGTAATTGGTCAAGGAGAATTGAGTGTACAAGGACAAGATACAATAAAGGTGCAGAAACTTATGCTTCAAGTAGGATCAATCATCAGTTTTCTAGAAGCTTTCCACGTGTAAAAATAGTTAGTGAACTTGTTCCCACGAAAATTAGAGAAAGTGGTTGTGAGCTAGCCGATGCAATGAGGAACAGTTGAAACAAAGTCTCTAGGCTGACTAGGAGAGAGAAAACTATGACACCCACGACTTTGCATACACTTGTAATGATCGGAGAACGTGGGGTGTCACATGTTCCTTCCAACCGCTAGGTGGTTAGCCGATTTGCCTCTATAAATAGAGGAATGGTAATTTGTACAAACACACAACACAATCAATTAATCTAAACTACAAATTTTCTGCATTTTATCTTTATTTTACTTTTCAGCACTTTACTTTTCAGTTATGTAAATTCTTTATCGCTTTTTGCAATTTATCTTTCAGCCGATTTACAACTTTCAGCCTTTATTTTCTTTACCGCTTTTCAGCCCTTTACATTTCTTAGGAGTAGACCTTAGTTTATAGTTAAAGTCATATTTCAAACATCCTTCAATAACGAGACACTAAGAGCTTTTTGGAGTACTTTAGAAATCCATATCAAGGAAGAGAGTCTCTTCCTCGAGCAATTGCGCCGATCACACGGCTTCCAAATCGACCGAATCTATTTCCTAATCGACCGAATCTATTTGTGAACCAACAGCAGGAGGGGCTAAATATAAATTCATATAATTGAAAAATAAATCCGACTTATTCAAAGCTATGATCTGTAGCTGCAAAGCTAAGTTAAAACAATAAGAAATCCATAAATTTACTTTTCTACTATCTAATACTCCTAATCAAATCAGTTCCTAGTTAGAAAATCCCTTGTCCAGGGGACAAGATTTTTTTGGGATCAAATTCAGCTTTTCTATCTTCCCAAAGTTTCCATTTGGTGCCAAAGTGTTCCACCCATTCTTCATGTGTTTTGTTGCCGGTTAGATATTCCTTGATCTCAATGCCAGCACCTTTACAAAACTCTATTATCTCTTGATTTTGTGCCTGATATTTATGCACCTCATCATCCCCATTTGCAGCAGAATGCAAAAGACCTACAGTGTAGAAAACATCTTCGTCTGGTGTTACTGCTGACATCTTATCATCCCACCTGTGAATCATCAAATTAAAGCATGTTGATCAACGTCGACAACAGTAATTAATTCATTTGTCGCGTTTGAGTGTTCAACGCCAATTGGGTATTGATACTTTTCAAATATAATTGATAATTAATATCACAAACTTACTTGTTTCGGTTCATGGGGTAGACTAGTGCGACTCCAGCAAATAAATTTTGCTTAAGAATAATGCCCTTGAAAACACCTTCATTGAAATCTGTAATTCTGGATCTTGGAATGAACATGTTCAACCAAGGATGAGGAACATCCCAAAGCCCTTGTGCCCCGAGAGTTAGCTCGTCTACATGAACTCTATTGAGAAACTCCTCGTAAGACACATCTTTTTCAAACATAAAAGTAGGAAGGAACTTCAAACCCTTGACCAAGTTTGCAACTTCCTATTGATGAAATTAAGCAAGCATGTGATCAATTAAGAATAATCTTGTTTCATAGACAAATTAACTAAAAACAATTGCTCCAAACAAAATATGTTTAAGTTAATTAATTACCTCATTAATGTGCGCTTGAGAACTATTGTCATAATGTTTGACTAGTTCAATGACGTAGGTGATGCCGTATTGAGATACTAAGGAAGTTATCCTTGGTTGATCAGCAGTTGGATAAAAGGAAAGATCAAGTGGCTGCTGATTCAGGAGAAGCATGCCTTCTACATAATCAGCTCCATTAGTGTCAGACCTTTCACTAAATGAGATTAAATGTTCTTGGTCTCCAGTAAAAGCAGAAAAGTCATTGTAAATCAGACGGAGCCACTTCACCTGCAAGCAATTAAACAAAGCTCAAGGTTAAGCGTCTTTCGAGTAGTGGGTTAGGTGAATCAACCTTGCTGTCAAGGCATTAAGCTGGGTAAATTAGCCTATAAAATATGAGATTTTTTTATTGAAGGTCCTATTACTATTGTGTTAAATTTATGGCTAATTTGATGACCTCTTAAATGTTGGTGATGAATTTGGGGATTTACTTTAAAAGAATGTGTACTAAAAAAATGAAACTTACCCTGGTGGGTGCAGGTCCTAGAGGTATTCTTGCTCTTGTTATCACCCCGAATTGACCTAATCCTCCAAGAACGGCGTAATATGTCTCTGAGTTATTGTTGGCAGAACAAGTTACAAGGTCTCCTTTCCCTATAAAAAACCACATTTAATGAAATAAATTATAAATACATTTTTTTCTTATAAGCCAAACATGTATTAAAGGGAGTATAAAAAGTACTTTAAACCCGTAATACAGTAAAAATACACTAGAACTATTAACCACACGGACACACCATGAATTTTGGGAACAATATTAATTTTTCTTCTTCTTTATTCACTACAATCTTGTGTTCATGGGTCTCCTAGTCCAACATATTAATTGTTTGAGTCTACTAAAAATAAAAGAATGCATGCAAGTAGAACGCATTTTTGGTTTTGAATTTAATATATTTTTCTTTGGCATACACAGATCTTACAAATAGTCTTTTTTTATCTGCTAATCTTTTAACGGATTCGCTCAAGATTGATCAAGGAATAATAGACATAATTAATAGTTGACTATGAAAGAGGGATATTTTTTTTAGAGAAAATAGAAAAGATATGGTAAGATAATGTGGCAACAAAGGCATGAAAGTCATGCCAACTTATTTCAAAAAAAAAAAGGTCAAAAACTTACATTTGACTGACTGAATTATGAAGAGATTGGTTACAAGCAGCCAGTTGCTAAAAATAGATACCCAACTTGTTAAAACCTTGCATTGAATTTAATAAAAAGGTCAAATTTCATTTTGAAAAAATAATATAATGAACCAAAATATATATATGATAGGAGTCATATATCAAGTTTGATATAACGTATTAGATTTAAGTTGATTCAATAGAATCTTATGTCCTTCTCATAATATATTCAAGATTTTCGGAATTAGTTATATATTAACTTACTAATTAGTGTTAGGATCTGTTTGGTATCCATGAAGAAGTAAGACCTATTAATAAAAATTTAAATAATTTAATACTATATAATATTTGTATAATTAATCTTGTATAATTATTATGTAAACCAAAAAAAACTCATGTAATAAAAAAAACTTGTATAATTAAAGATAAATATTGTGTTGTTATAGATAATACTATTCTTATATATGTTTAATAAGGCACTAATATTAGGGGTGGGAATAGGCGAGACCAGACTTTATGTAAATAGGTCTGGCCTATTTAAAAAATGTAAGGTCTAAGCCTGACGTGTAGTCTATCATAGACTTTTTATTTTGCTTGGGTTTGACTTTTTTAAAAGTCTGGCCTGGCCTGAATCGGCCTATTTTAGAATAAGGCCTCTAAACATATCAACATCTAAGCAGACCAACAAGTCTACATCTACATAGGATGTAAATTGAATTTAATATTTTGATTTATTTGTATATTTTATTAAACTAATATATTAAATTAAGATGTTAATAAACAGGCCGGACATATAACACCAAATGGCATGAAAACTAATATTTTTCTAAAAAATATTAATTACTTAATTAAACATATAATATACTTATCTAACACTAATTAAACACACTATATAATGTAATTTATATGCACCAATAGTGTAAAGAATTATACACAAACATTCATTTTTTTTTTGTGTATTTAATTGATTTTAGCCTTTACCCGGAGGTGGTAAAGGCTAAAAGTCTATTTAAAAGTGCAACGCCTCAAGTTTGACTAGTGACCAGCATCCGGCATCCATTTATATTTTTTGTTTAAATTTATTATAATGTGGCAAAATAGTAAATTCAGATTAGTTAGATGTTTGTGTAAAAAAAAAGTAAAAAACCACATTACCGGTGCATATTATTAAAATCCACAATATATTTGTTCCTTTGTAGCAAAATAAAAACTGTATTGTAATAAAAAAAAAAAAAACTGTACAATCTATTATTTTATTGAAACGTACAATCTATCATTAATGTTACTTATAATTTTTCTTTTATAGAAAGTATTTATTGTAGATTTTATATCAATTTAATTTGTAACGTCATCTTTTACTTTAATAATTTCAAGGTTATATTTGATTTAGTAAAATTGGGTGTAATACAAAATTCTCAGTTTTTTCGGACTTCTTTCTCACAAATTCTTCACCCATGACAGAATATTAAAATAATAAATAATCATCAATTTATAATTGCGTTGGGGAGAAGTTGTTAACTAAACTACTAAAGAGTAAAGACTGATAATTGCGTTGGGGAGAAGCTAATTAGTTAGCAGAAGAAGAAAAATTAAAGGATTGAATTGAAGTTACGTACCGGTAACAACGTCCAATTCAAGAACATTGGAGATTTGAGGTCCAAATCGAAAGGATTGACCACTGATTCCAGCGTTAGAGAGAGTACCACCAACCGTCAAATACAAGTAATCAGTCCAAGAAACAGGTGACACACCCCGTTGAAGGCATGCATGCAACACATCAATCCATAACTGCTCACCCCCAACATCCGCGTAACAACCTCCACTACCACTGCCACTTCCACCACCGTTGTCACACGTTATAACAACCCCGGACCCGTTTCGGAACACGTTCAGCTGGGTCATGTTCACCACGACCCCACCGGCCGCCATGGCCTGCCCGAGGTACGAGTGGGCACGCCCTCTGGCGGCCACGGTGAAGGGTGTGGTGCGAGAGTTTGAGTTCTTGATGAGGTCGGATATTTCGCTCACGGAAGACGGCTCGAGAACGAGCGTAGGGGTTTCGTGAACTACGTGGCCGAAATCGGTTGAGGCTTCTGAAAGGGTTTGAGGGTCGGATTGGAATGCTCCTGATAAGGAAGGTATTTGTTGGCTGTGTGTGATGAACGCTGCGCATGATAGCCATAATAGCAGCAGGGACAAAAACATAACATTCCTCATCCTCGCCATTGTTTGTGGGAGCGATGGAGAAGTTGGTAATGTGTTTTTGCTTCCAATATGTTTCTATTATATACACACAGATTAATTATATAACAGGAAATATTTCCTATCAATTTGAGGAGATTTGCTTGCATAATTGGAGATTTGATTGTATTATATCGAGTAATGATCGATGGACCACCATTAGTGGTAGATACTGAGAGAAAGGAAGAGAAGAGAAATAAGTAATTGATGTGATAGGTAATGTGATGTGATAAGAAGCGAGAGATAGAGAGAAAAATAAGGTGTATGTTTATGAATTTTATTGTATTATATCTTCACTGTAACAGAAAACTTGTCTTGTCAATCTATATACGGAGAGATCATCTCAAATTGACAAAAAAGATCCTTAATATATGAAAATCAAATCCCGGTAAGGAAATGAACTTACTTCTATAGTTTCATCATAATATTTTTTATCGGATTCATCTCCTTTGTTGTGCTAAATTTAGAGAAGTTTAACCAAGTGGGTTGGCGTAGTGGTTCAGTACTTCGTCCCTTAAACAAGTGGTTGGAGGTTCGAATCTGATTGTGGGGATACCTTGGTCAAGAAAAAAAAATTAGAGAAGTTTATTTTATTAAATAAAAATATAAATTATTTATATTATCCTATTTAATAAAATAAAAATATGAAATATGAAAACAAGTTAACAAGTAATATTATATTTTTCAAGATGATACAAAAATTGAAATAAATTAAAATATTTCAAGTGGTAATTATTTTTAATTAGTATTTTAAAGATATTGATGTGCTAATAAATAATGTTAAATATAAAATCAATCACACAAGTATGTACTTTAATATAATTTACAATTTTAGCTTTGTTCAATACTCAATAGCTAGTTTTGTAATTAAATAGTCATAAATTGTATCGTTTAATCCTCACTATAACATGAAATATGTCTTCATAATTTAAGGAGATTTGATTGCATTAAATCCACTCATAATCATCCTGCATCATCACATTTAATCTGTAATTACTTAGTTGCGGATTGTGTCATTTAATTTGTTATTTCTTACCGGTGCAAGCTAATTAAGGAAAATATTTTTTAATCCTAGTACAAACATATGATTATATTTTTAAAATGATAAACAATTTAAAATAAATTAAAATATTTAAAGTGATAAGTATTTTTAATTAATATCATATAGATATAGATGTGCTAATAAAGTAAAGCTAAATATAAAAACAATCATATAAGTATGTCATTTTACAATTTCAACTTTTTCAATAACAAATTTTGTGAAACACTTTTTTTCAATCAACTAGCTTTTTCCTTTTCAATTTCCAATCTATAACTTTAGTTTTCAACTTTTAGCTAGTTTATCAACTACTCCTTCCGTCCCAAATTATAGGGTTCACGTCTATTAATAAAACATGTAATAAGCTAATTAATATGTTGGTTTTGTTATTTTTATACAAATCTTCCAAATATGTCCCTATTTAAAAAAATCTGGAAATTGTTGATGTAAGTATTGGATGTAACAAAAGTTGGTTGGGAATATGAAAGAAGTAATTAGTAGAGGTGGTAATTAAAGTTTTGGAATTTAAAATATAATGAATGCAAGGGGTAAAAAAGGAAAAGCTTATTTTTTTTCCTGAAATCTAGAAGGGGTCTTATAATTTGGGACACCAAGTTTGTCTCTAAAGGGTCTTATAATTTGGGACGGAGAGAGTAGATGTTACCAGAGAGTTGATTATTGTAAATTGTATCATTTAATCCTTACTATAACTGGAAATATGTCTTTACAATCTAAGGAGGTTTGGTTGCATTTCTCACTCAGAATTATCTTGCATCATCTCATTTAATTTGTAATTACTTAGTCACGAATTGTATCATCTAATTTGTTATTTCTCACCTGTGCAAGCTAATTAAGAAAATAATATTTTGGTCATAGTACAAATATATAATCCCTTGTTAATAGAAAAAATCTATTTTCACAATTCAAAATTATATTGAGTTTATGATATCAAGAGCTCTCATCTAAAGACCTTAAACGATCTTAGGGTTGTCGCCTCCCCTCACAAGGCCACCCCACGCTAACCACAAAGTTCAGTAACACCATCATCTCCGCCCGCGTCTACCAACAAATTCCCCTATATAGCCCTTACGACGACAAATTACCATCTCCTCTGATATCTGAATGGATCAATTGTTTGCCCACCAATAAAAGGCACTCATAATGCCCAATCAGTGAATATATTCACTTGTTTCGTCAGGACCCGTTTATACTCTCGGCACTTCTTGGCTCTCTTTGCAATTATCAAATAGTGATTAATAATCCCTTTAATAAAAAAAAATTACTAAAAGACACTATAAATGGTTAAATAGAGATTATAAAATATAAAAAGTTAATTCAAAAATAATTTTTAATGTTATATATTATGATACATGATTATAAATGATCAATAATATTTTAGAAAATTGTTAATTAAATATTTTGATAAATAGTATCTTGTTTAAAATTTATTTTTCAAAAGATTTTATTTATATCTTCTTATTTACTCGATATTTATATTTAAGGTTGCTAAGTTTTTTTTGTGCAAGAGGATAAAGAAAACAAAAACAAGGAAAAAAGAAAGAAAAAACAAACCCCCCATAGGACAATTACGCCCAAGCAAAACTAGCCCCTATAACATCTATAAAGAGGAGAGGCTCAAGTTCAAGAGGGTATCCGAAACAAGGAGAAAGTGTACCGACTGACAGGCACAAGCTTTGACTATAAAATCAGCACACGCAGTTCCTTTCTTCAGAGTATGCACCACACGAATCTCCTAGCCGCTGCTAAGCAAATCCTTAATATTACAAACTAAGATCGCATAATCATGATGGTTCGAGGGGGTTGCTAAGCCGAACCAACTGCATGGGAGGAGTTAGAGTAACACATTACTCTCCAATGACCTCAATTCCAATCGATCTGAATCCCATGCAGAATCACTAACAATTCCATATATGAATTCCCTCCAGAACCCATGAAATTCACTATCTAATCGCCCTCACTATTCCGCAAACAACCCCCAAAGCCTGAAGTGATCTGAACCCTCTGTCATGCCACTTCTAATCCCATCACAGTTAACTGCAATTTCATGAGCTACGGGTGCCACATAGAAACACGTCGCGTTGTCTTGAAAGAATCTCAATGCATTGGGATATGCATATAGTTGAAAAAGAAATGGAGTATATTGTAAATGGAGATTTTTCTGGTTCAGGAGTGAAATTTCAGACACGGTGCAGGAGTGACGTGCGCCAATGGGCAAATGGCATGGGTAATATTTTTATAATATCAGGTATGAGGCCCAATTATTTTCTTATTGCCCTCCTAGTTATGTTAATTATAGGTATGCTCGAAAGGATTTACCATGTAAATTGAGAAAATTATGTTCAGAATTTTTTAAGAAGAGGTAAAAAAAGTCATGAATGTTTTCTTAGAGTGTAACTCACGATCGTTTTCCTAGAGGAAGAATCGCAAGTGTTGATTCGCAGGTTGAGGAAGAATCACAGGTGCTTGTTCACGAATCTTAATTTAGAAGTGTCAAGGTTTCTTGCTTCTGCTTGATGAAGAATCGCGGGTCTTGAATCATAGGTTGAGGAAGGATCGCAATCGCAGGAGAGTCACTTGCTGAAGGATTTATTCGCTTCATCAAATTGGGTTTCGAAAAGAGGGCAAATTTGGGGAAGAATTGATTTAGTCGATTATAGAGCAATTTTAAGGTAAGATTTAATATTCTACATATCTCTTTAAGTTAAACGATCAAGAAAGAAAGAAGAAGAAAATGGAACCATCTTTGCAGAAAATGGAATTTGCTTTGATAATATGTTGTGCTTATGTTACAGAACAACGAAGGTAAAAAAAACTAACCCCGTCTAGAAAACTACTGAGTTAAAAAAAGGAAATAGTAGAAGGCTTTTTTTAGTAAATATTAAAAAATGGTGCTTTTTGATTATAAAACCTTATACGAGATTTTTAGCCTGCCATGTGTTTAAATTTAATTGGTACACATCATTCTTGTAAATTACTTTAATTTACATTAAGACACCAGAGCATGCACCATTAAAAATTGAGAGCTGAGTTCATAGTTGAATTGTTTTGGTGTATTAAAATGATTTCACAATTATAATTTGGGTGTGATGAAAGACACAAATTTCTCTAAAAGTGTGGATTTTAAAATGGAATACTAGACCAAGGGTTCTTTTGAAAAAATGGTTATAATTAAGCATAAAAATTGATAGTTTTATTGTAATTTAAAAAAAAATATATATATATATAGGGAGCGTATCAAGTGAGAGCGATGTTTATTATCAGAGATAAGAGCATTCAATCTTAACCATTAGATCTACCATGAAGGGTCAAGATTAAAACAAAATAGCATGTGACTTTTTTAAAAAATCATGTGACCACTAAACTACTTTTAATCTCAACCACTCATGAATGGTTGTACGGCCATGATTTAACGCTCTCATCTCTCATAATAAACATCGCTCTCACTAGATACGCCCCCTATATATATATATATATATATTATTACTAGTTACTACAGACAACCCCTATAAATACGTCCTCCTTTCGTTTTCTTTGGATGCTACATGACGTGAAGCAGATTTTGGGAAGACTTCTATTATTTCTATTATTAGACAATCTAAGTTCTGTTTTCCAAGTTGCAACCAAAAAAGACAATCTGAGATCTTAATTTGCAATCATCGGATTGTTTCTATAAACTTTAGGGAGGACTTTGATTAATTCTATTATTATAAAATTGTTTTTTGGTACGTGACTTATACATAGAATCTAAAATAGTTCATAAAAAAATCCTCTTTTTTTGGTTTCTAAAATAATTTATTTAATTTAAAATAGTTTTTATAACATCATAAAGCTTACATGACAATTTTTCTACCTAATCATCGGTCCACAAGATTCCACGTGTACTGTTCACATTTGTTTTAGTCCCTTTTAAAATATCTTCTATTAAATCTAGTTTTTCTCCTTTTCAACTCAAATCACTTGATAATAGAGACTTTGATATTATGTCACAACTAACTATTTCAAAAACTTAAATTAGTGAGTAAACGACACATGACAATTTTATATTTACATTTCTAACACTCTCCCCTTCAAAATATGACCCACAAACATAATTTAGACGTCTTGAGCCAGGGTCTTCTTCCATCTAAGTGGTTTTCAGACTACATTAGTGACGTTTCTGGTTTATAAGTTGTTAGTCATTTTAAGTTTTCTTATTCTAATGTTAATATCCATCGCTTTTTTTACTCTACATATACTTCAAGTTGCATGTCATAACTTTTTATCTTTTAGTAACTTATAAATGACATGAAAGAAGCTTTCAATGTGTAATTCAATTTAATACAAAATCTTGAAATACATGTCATAATATGAATTCGACACTAAAATCGAAAGGTTCAACCATGCCAATATGGGTTAGCACACCAAACCATCAAAATCCAGGTTTGAGCCTAAGCTCTTAAGGGTGTGCGTTAAATCCCTTACATATAAAAATTCATAATTAGGAAACATTCTTATTTAAGTATGTTTTATGACGCTCCAACACGCTATTGAAGTGAAGGTATCTTTCTGAGTCCTACCATTTTTTTAATTAAAAATGAAAAAAAGTTTTAAGTGTAAAACAAACCCTCCAAACTAAAATTTGGCGTAAATTATTTTTCTTTTAAATATAAGGATTTGTGTTTAAAGAAAAAAATTGAGAAACTATTGAACACTTATATTACCAAACAAAAAACTACTGAAGAGCACAATACTTTTTTTTTTTTTTTTTTTCAATTTCTGTTATTAATTTGGGTGAACAGGTTAAGGAAACCGACGTCGTATGAAACGATTCAATTAGCAAAAAGTGCTTTACAATCCCATCGCCTCTCCTCCACCGCGCTTCAGAAGTACACAATCTTCCTCTGAGACTCGGAACCTGCGTCGCCAAAACGCACCGTTTTATTGTTGCCGCCGCCGCCGCTAAAGGGTTTGAACTGGTGAGCCTCCTTCTGCTGTGTTGCTGCACCAACAACAATGGCAGAGAAACCGCAACCGGTTCGGGTACAGTACTGCCAGGTTTGCAGTTTACCCCCCGAATACTGCGAATTCGGATCCGATTTCGATAAATGCAAACCCTGGTTGATCCAAAACGCTCCACACGTTTACCCTGATCTCCTTAAAGGTATCAATCTATAATGAACCTCTTCTCACTTTCTCTCTTTTTTCAATTTTTAATTTTTTTCCAGAATAACAACACCCAATTCAAAAATTTCAATCTTTTCATCTTTTATTTCGATTATGTTTGTTTAGTATTGATTCTGAATGCGATTCATCATTATCATTGTTAATATTGCGCAGAGGCAAATGTTAATGATGCTGATAAAGTTGCTGACAAGCTGCAAAGTACTGGTATATCTTCCGGGGCTGGTGATGGAGCTGCTTCCTCAGGTTATTTTGTTTTTCAATTTTTTTCATAATTTTGTTTGCAATGAGAATGCTGTTGAAGAAGGTGAAGATTCTGTTAATTTCAGACCTGAGTTGTCACTGTGTTACTAATTGCCATGAATGTAGATATTAATTTCCAGCATTCTACTATATGATTTTTATTTTTAGTGATTGTGAACTGAACTTTTTTTCTTTTTGTCCCTACTGATTGCCTATTGGGTATTATTCAATTCTCTGTTTTGATGTTTTAGCACCGAAGCAAGAAGAGGTGAAACGTCTACCTGGTGGGAAGATAAAGAAAAAGGCATGTCTTAGTAATCTTACCCATGCTCTCGAATTAAACACACTCGTTATTTGATGGTAGATACTGTATGTTCCAATTGTTTGGTATGATTGGAAGTGGTGTTGCTTTTTCAGGATAAGCAAGAGGTTGTGATTGAGAAGGTCGTTCGTAATAAACGCAAGTCTATCACCACCGTGAAAGGCCTGGAACTTTTTGGTGAGATGTATTTTTCATTCTCTTAGGCATTGTTTGGATATCTAATGATAGGTGGAATGAGAATGAAATGGAGTAGGATGGAAAGAAATATCGGAATATAATTATAACATCATTGTTTGGATATTTTCTGATGGAATTGAGGATAGTTTCAATTTCGTTTTCTGGATGGAACTAAATGGAATGATAAGGTATGAAGCATGGATATAGACAAAGACACTAGATATGACACCAACACGTGTAGAACCACTCAGGCAATTTCTTAAACACATATATACAGACCTATTAGTTGGCATGAAAGGAGTTAATCTCAATTCATTGTAGATTTTTCTTTTCTTTTAACTATGGTTCTAATTTCATATTTGAAGTAGACTTTTTAAAAGTTAATTAATAACAAATGTTTTTTTTCATAAAAGCTTTGTATGCTTCAATCGTCAAGCCATAGGTGAGTGTTGGCTAAGTGGCCAAAAGGTATCTGGTTGGTGTCCAAACCAATAAAGAAAATTGTTTTAATTAAACACCTGGTGAGGAGTGTTTGACATGCGTCGTACAAGTGTCAAGTCGGTCTTGTGTCAGAAGCAAGTTTGACACTCCAATACCTTAAGAAGTGTATGTACCTCATAGGTGATAAGAAGTTAATTAATAACAAAAAGTTAATTTCATCTCATATTCCCCAAATTGACCATAGAGATAAAAGTTTGAGTTAATGAGAACAGATTCCATCAGGTTCTATTTCATTCAATCCTAAATAATCCCAAACTTAAAATGGACGTCATTATATTTCCTCACGTTTCATCCCTTTTTAGTATTCCGAGCTTAGCCTTAAGTTATCATTATTCATTACCTAGGTGTTTTTGGTATTTAACTCAGTTCTATTAATTGTCTTTCAGGTGTCAAGCTCAGTGATGCTTCAAAGAAACTCGGGAAAAAGTTTGCTACAGGAGCTTCTGTTGTCAAGGTTTATTAACTTTTAGATGATGGACATGTATAATTGTTTGGTAGATGGATATAATGTCTCATACTATTCTGAATTGATTGGTGTCAGGGCCCAACTGAGAAAGAGCAAATTGATGTTCAAGGGGATATATCTTATGACATTGTGGAGTTTATTACAGATACATGGCCTGACGTAAGTGTTTGTGATTGTTATTGTTATTATATGAGTTTATAATCTGATTTTATATGTATTCCTCGCACCATTGGAAAAGCAATTAAAAAAAATATGCTAATATGTTTCAGTAATATAATTTCTGTTCTAATTTGCTTATTCATTTGTGAAAGAGAGGTTAGTGGATGTTTTAGTATTGTTAAACTGTTAAGAATCTCGTCCCACGGGAAATGTTTTGTTCAATGTGGCAACCTGTCTTTGCACCGGCCTTTGTGATGTATGCAACATTTGATATACCTAGGATACAATTGCTGGTTGGAGCGAACATATTTTACTTGTAACATTTGTCTTTTTCCCTTTAGGTAACAAAATCTATAGTAATTTTGTATTATGTTGATATATTAGTATTAGATCCCGTAAAAGACATCCAATGCTCATACATGGACATGATACCAGTGTGAAGCTATATTGGTATGCATGGGAAAAATATAGATCTATGATTAAAAGAGGCAGTGCGTAGGTGCTTCATCTGCCATGGTCCTTTGTCTAATTGATATAGGTGAGGAGCTGTGTTAGCAAATTGATCCAAATGTCTCTTCTTTGTCTATGTTATTCTGTGATGCACCTGGTTCTTTATGAATGCAAATAGGTACTTCCCCCGAAGACTATAGAAATTCTATATAATTGAAACTATAACTTCCTCCTGCAGGTTCCGGAAACAGCAATTTTCTTTATAGAAGATGGGAGAAAGGTTCCGGCTGCTTGATTTTTAAATCCTGCAATAAAAAGACTGGACTAATGGCTGGAGTCAACGGCTATTTTACTTTAGTTTGAAGTAAATGGCTGATAGACTTGGTAGATGTTTTAACACTATGTAGCCATTGAATAGTGTGACACGATCCCTGATGGACATCATCATATGTATTTTCGGTTACACTGTTGTTTACTTAATGGTATGCGTGTAGAGGCAGAAGGGAGAAAGGGTTTGTTTGCTTCATTGTTGCGCTTGCATGATATAACCTGTTGGGTGTTAGATTTCCCACTTCAACATTAAGGTTTGGCACCCCGGGTGTTAATTTTAACACCCTAACCTGCTTCGCGTAATATTCTTTCTGTTGTTTGCTTCGCGAAATGCCCTCATTTATCATCATTTTTTTTAATTGGACAAGGAGGATGGGGAAAAGAGTGTGGGTGTTGTCCCCTGTTATGAGATCAAGTATATGCCTTTGAGGCCATGTCGGTTCTGCATTTAAAATCAAGTGTTAAATCACTACCAGGGTTTTATAATTTTAACTAGGTACATCTGTTGTAGTTATTCATAGCTTAGCTGGTGCGAATTTGTCACGGAAAATATTTTGGTAGCTAATTTTTAAAGGCATCTTTGATAACACTCCTACAAAAAAGGTGATAAGTTGCATTGAGGTTAGTAATAATTTGTCAATCTCCTCTAATCAAACAATCTCTAAATTTATAGGTTTAATTAATTGGAATTAGAGAAATATTTCGTAAATTGAGAACACATAATATTATGAATCTCACGTTTTACGTACCTTAATCTATCATAACAAGTAAAAACTGATAGGGAGGTGAAGGAAGATATCAAAGCAGGGTGAATGAAGTGGAGAAATGCTTTGGATATGATTTGCGGCTGAAAACTATGGATCAAGTTTGAAGAATTATTTTACCACATAACTGTAGGACTTGTGATATTGTATGGGAGTTAGTGCATGTTTGGAAAAAGGTAAATTGTTAGTGAATTCAGTGTCAAAACAAAAAGATAAGAATGTTACGAGAATGATCTAAATTATTAGAAAGAAAGTAAGGTCCTCTCAAGTCTCATGACATTAATAACGAACGAGTCAAAAATAGGGTGCTGGGGGAGCTCTTGGCATCTAAGGTAGCTGCATTCATTCTTCTAGCTGCTGCTGAAGCTCACAAATGGCGCCAGATAACGATTGCGAGGGCGATGACACAAACGACGCCGTCTTGTTCCCAATCACAACTGCCACCGAAACCCTAACTCCACCTTCCTCTTCCAATCCTCCCGGCGGCGACTCACTTCCGTTCGAACTCGTGGTGGAAATCCTGTGCAGGCTCCCTGTGAAGTCCCTCTTGCAACTCCGCTGCGTATGCAAGTCCTGGAATTCTCTAATCTCTGATCCCAAATTCGCCAAAAAGCACCTTCGCTATTCACCACCGGACTTCACCCGCCACCACCTCATCGTAAGCTACATTAACGACTTACACGAGTTCCATCTCAAAGCTTACCTGCTCCTCTCTGTTTCCGACGCGGTGCCTGCCCCCGTCACGCAGCTTGACTACCCTCTGAATCTGAAATGTAGTAGAATATATGTTGATGTAATCATTGGCTCTTGCAACGGCATCCTCTGTGTTGCCATCAATGAAAGCTTTGTTCTTTTTTGTAACCCTTCCACTCGAAGATTCAAGGAAGCCCCGTGTTTGAGAAATCCACGGCTACATCTTGGATACCTAGTATACGGTTTCGGTTATGATCATTTTGCT
This sequence comes from Acmispon strigosus, assembly GCA_030819835.1. Lineage (NCBI taxonomy): Eukaryota > Viridiplantae > Streptophyta > Magnoliopsida > Fabales > Fabaceae > Acmispon > Acmispon strigosus. The sequence continues at coordinate 90,406,688 of JAUAMA010000001.1, forward strand.
GACAGTTACAAAGTAGTTGCAGTTTTCTGCTGCCGTGAAGATAATGGTTTTTACAAAACACAAGTTAAGGTTCATACTTTGGGCACACATTCTTGGAGGAGCATTCAAGACTTCCCTTCGTGTGTCCCTGTTGAATCAGCAATATTTGTGAGTGGCACTCTTAATTGGTTGGCATGTGTTAATAATTCGTTGGCATCTACTAGAGTTATTGTTTCTCAGGATTTGGGGAATGAGTGTTATCAAGAACTTTTGCAGCCTGGTGACCGTGGACGTGATGGTGGAAAACATGTTTCGACTTTGGGGGTGTTGAGGGATTGCTTGTGCATCCTTTCTGAAAACTACGAGGCTTGTGATGTGTGGCTTATGAAGGAGTATGGAAATCAAGAGTCTTGGACTAAATTATTCACCATTCCTAGCCTGGACAGAGAATTCATGTTCCCCAAGTTACTTCATATTTCTGAGGATGATGAAGTGCTGCTCGAGAACCGTGAATCCTTATATCTTTACAAATGTAGAGACAACACTTTTAAATTTCCCCAAATTCAATACACCGAAGGAATGATGGTCCCGGGGGTCTATGTAGAAAGTTTGATATCACCTTGAAGAAGCCTTCAATGAATTAACTAGATCTTACATGTTTTCATTTCATGTTCGTTCTAATTACTTTTCATCATTGTTAATTGACAGTTGACAGAATCTGCAACTTGAGAAATTGATATGTTAATTTCAGTTAGAGTTCGTTGTTTCATTTGTCATGCATTGCATTAGGTGGTTAATGGTTTAGTTCTCTAAAATTGGAATTAGGATCTTGATGTTATGCCAAGTCACTAGTATGTTTATTTAAATGTCACCTAACTGCTGCACAAATTTCATGTTTGTTTCAAATCTTGCATAATACATTATACATTATACATTATGCTCATGGTTCTTAATGAAGTTGATGATTTTTTTTTGGTACAAGTTCAAACTAATTGTTTGAGAACTTGTTTGTTGGTCTTTGGATCACTAAATCACTAAAATAAATATATATTTTCAGTTGGTTGAAACATCTTTTATTCTGGTAAACATATTTTCCATGATAGTTTTAACTGCATGGCTCAATCAAGCACAGGTTTCAACAATTACTCAGAAAATCCTTTTCTTCAGGTCATCCTCTTGTGTTGCTTATTTATCCTTTCACCAGACATACTTCGTAAAGATCTACCTGCAAAGGTACTTGTTTATATCATTGTTTAAAATTGATTTCATTTTTTTAACTTGGGTAGATACATCTGAACAGGTGTAGCTCTGGATAGGGTGATATCTATTCCTACCTTTACAGCATATTAGTTGTGGCAGTAGATTTCTATTGTTTAAGGTTCTATATGTGTAGGAACTGGTTGTTATTTTTTATATTCTACAAATTTAGGTTTGATATCTATTGTATATGAACTGGTTTTTTTGTTATTTTCGTGTAGGAAATAATAGAACTTTACCCACGCTGATTAACTACATAGTTAGTATAGTAGAGGAAAGTAGTAAGTACTAACGTTTAACTTGAATTTGTAGAACTTGTTCGTATTTGAGTTCTGACCACCTGTTGCAATTTCATGGCCAGCATGGAAAAGTCTCCAAAATTGAAGTAGTTTGTGCATTTATAGAACTCACTGTTTATAAGTTTGTTTTCTTAATTTTGTCCAAATTATTATATCTATTTCTCTGTTTTGAGTTTTATAATCTTGATGACAATATGGAGTACTGATTCAGGCAGCAATAGTTGTTGGTTGATTTTTTGCTTCCATTAAGGAATGCCTTCTTGATGTGAACATAATCATGTTAACAATGGGGGATCATTGGGCTATGATGGCAATTTGGCTATAGCCTTTAGAGGTCCGATGGAGTGCCTTCGCATTTGATTCTCGTATTCCCTTTTTCCTTCAGGGTCACTAATTTCATTTAGACTTGACCTCCATGTTTACTGTTACCATCCATAATAGAGCGAAAGGCTTGGGAGAAAGAGTCACCACTGACCATTCCCACTGTCCTCTATGATTGTTGTTTCCATTAATTACTTGTGAGATAATGGGACCAAGAAGGTTGGTTAAATGGTGCAAATATTAAATTTGTTTCTTTCTAGAAATAAAGAAAATGCTATTATATTATTAAACTTAATTTGAGATTAGTGTGGCTAGGTGGGTGAGCACTTCAATTATATATTTGGTATTTATCGTGAAGGGGATTGGGTCAGGGAATTGTTTTTGTGAGGTAACAGTACTAAATAAATGATCTTCCTTTTGGGAAAATTTGAAGATACAAGGATATGCCTATCCAATAATTTGAGCTATTTGGCTAGTATTTTCATCCTGAAAACAGTCAACGACCTTAACAAAATATTAGTATGACGGAAAACGGATCATCTACCCTGAAAAATTGTACTGCATGATGTGCTGAGGTAATCCAACAGTGGTTACATTCCTTTTAGAAACGGACCAATTTAACTCTTGTCTTGCTCTCGATCAGTTTCTTCGGAGCATGTTCCTGTAACGTAGAATGGAGTCAAGCCTCTGCATCCTCAATTGCTGCTTAAAGCTTTTGATAAAATCATCAGCCCTCGCATCCACCCCTTTCTCCTCTTCCATTAATCCCTCCACCACCTTCCCACCACCTGTAACGTCGGGTTCGGGTCCGGATCCTTTCTCGGATTTCACCGAATCTGATCTCCGGAAATTGAGAGACACAATCCGCTCCAGGAGCGAGGGAGTGCGGGGAAGCTGGTTCCGGGCCGGGACACTCGGGCCCTGGTCCGGAGCCTCCGTGCTCTCAGTTTCGCAGGACGAGGGGGCTCGGTTGAGCCGAGGCGAGTCATGGTTCTGGACTTGGTCGACAACGTTCATCTGGGTTTGTGAGATGGTTGTGGCCGGTTTGTATTTACAGCAACTAAGTCCAAAAGAGGTGACTCGGTCTAGCAGGGAGGGGGAAGGGGCGGACGAGTCGAGTTGCCTCCTTTTGCTACAAGCTAAACGAGAGGTGACAGCGACGGTGCCGATGACAAGGTTGAGCAAGATGAATAAACACGGCGGTGTGAGCCAACTAGATATCATAGCATAAAGTGAAGTAACTGAAGCAGCTCCTTCTTCTGCTTCACTCATGATATAAATTCTATTCCGTGTTTGGTGGTTCTAGATGAAGATGTTATGGGTTGGGTTCTTCAGGTGATTCTGTTTTTCTCTATCTCTCTCGCAGCAGAGAATGAATGAATGGTGGTGCAGTGCAGTGTGTACACTCTTTGTTTATATAATTAAAATATGAAGACGTTAACTTGTATATCATCAGCTGTTTCTTTTTTATCCGTTTGTTCAAAGTTCAAACTTCAGGTGATACTTAAATAATTAATTGTGTTTTTAATTCTCTATTATAATTTATAATTTATAACAAGTAGCATGTTTATTTAAATGTAACGTGTTTATCGACTCTGTTTTGGGATGATTAGGAGAATGTAACGCAAAGGGCGGTGCTGTGCATGCTCAACTGATGACTCCTCAGGATTTGTTTTTAATTGAAAGAGATTGGACATTAGTACATGTTTTTCATTCTTGACCACATTCCAACCACCACATAATATATGTTTACTAAATTAATTCTTGGATGGATTCGTAGCATTAGTCATTTTTAAAAGAAATGGTGATTTTGAACATTGTTAATTTCGTCTCTTCTATTATGAGTGATTTGGACTTTCGATAGAGCCTAGCTAGGCGAATTGTGCTCAGCCTTACTATCATAGTTATCCTTAGACGGTTGGTTAGTTTATAGACACTGTTCCATTAGCATGTCAGCATCTACTACTCTTAATTTTGAAAAGATTGTTTGTTAGATTGCTAGATAGTCTTTGGTTTAAATTTTAAATTTATATTAAAGTTAAAATTCTAAATAAAAACTTAAAAAATAAAGCAAAGGTTGTTCAATTATTGATTACTCATAATGGTGTGTACAAAATTCGAAGCTACTCAAAGCATTAATAATCTGGAAATAGGGGCAATCTATTTTTTATCATAGATAGAAATGGCTACAGCAATGTATTTCACACAGTAAATTACATGTCCATAAATAGCTACAGCAACAACTAAGGGATGGTATTTTTCAAATTTGATGATCAATATTTTTGGAAGACTAATATTGTGAAGTGTAATTTGGTGATCATCTTAAAAAGTTTACTACTCAATTTATTATATAATAAATACTAGTGAAATCTTAATTGGTGTCCATAAAATACATTGTACTACTATTTTTTGACCTTTGACAATCTGTTCATAATATAGTTTCAAAATATAGTGGCAGTTCCTCCTAAAAAATGAGTTCCCTTATGAGGACCTAGCTAACTAGTCTACCACTAAACCAATTGTACTAATACGATGTTTTACAGTCAAATGCATGTGAGAATTTTTAAGATGCATAGGATGTATGCGTTTTAGGCCCAGCCCATTAGCAATGAAGGATTATTGTTCAAAAAAAGAAGATGTGAGAACTTTAAGATGCAAGAAGAGACTAGTGTAACCTGGGCTGCTTGAGGCCCAGTTATAAATTTAATATTTTATAGAGTTTTTCTTAGTTGTTCAGCTTTGTAAGAAGGATCCAACTCAACTACCACAGGGAATGAATAATGTTGTCAAAACTCACGTGTCTTTCAGCCTTACCAAAAGAGAAGATCCCAATTATTAAAGTCTAAAGCTATATACGTAATGCAAAAGCTTAGTTCTATACTAGACATAACATGTCATTTCGTTCTTGCACATGGTTTGAATCATTGGATGAAACTCTTTTATGCTGGTCCCCTTCTTCCCTTGACATGGTTGTAGGAAAAAAGTTTGAGGTTGAGCTCTCTAGACCATGCTATGAAGGTTTCTCAATGAAGTGCGTGCTGAAACAGTAATAATTAATGGCTAGTACCAAAAGAAAAGAAAAAAAAGGAATGGGTCAAAAGAGGTAAGAATGGAGTAAGTAGCAAGAAAATGAAGGGATGCGAAGGAAACCTTTCGAGTGATAGATTATGAATGAATGTCACATTCATCTTGAAATTTGTTCCCTATCAAGTATGAACTTCGAAAAAAGTATTCATATGTTCTGTGGGTTTGGGGCATTGAAAATTAAGGAAAAAATAAGAGTATTTTCAAAGCCTAAGTGGACCATATTAATTGTGTGCATTAGCAGTTTGTGGTACCTTGTGGTGGTCTGAAAATAAAGCACTGTTTTACAACTTAGTTGCGTTTATTGCCTTCATTTGCGTCTTACGCTCTATAAATAGGATCATTTACAAAAATGCCCTAAAAATCATTTTTAATTTTTGAGATGTCATTTTCTTTTACTTTTTTGTCAGAATAAATCGCACTTATAAGTGCGACCCAATTAAAAAATATCAATCATACTTCATATTCACACCTTTAAGTGAAAATATTAACCATGACGTGTCGAAAACTTTGAAATCCATTTTTTCTTTCACTTATGTTAACCCACTTTAGGTTATGACTTGTCCCTTTCGTCCATTTTATTATCCGGGTAGAACGTAAATGTATGGGGGGAGAGAAATGGTGAGGGTGATAAGTTGAAAGGGGTGGAGGTTAGGTTTTGAAAAAAAATCATTTTTTGAGATTTTTTTTTGGTACAAAAAATTGCACTTAAAAGTGCGAAAATTGCTCTTATTTCACATTTAAATGTGCGAAAATTGTATTTTTTTTAAAGTTTTTCGCGAACTGAAAAAAAATTGTACTTAAAAATGCGAAAATTGCTTTTATTTCGTACGGTATTATGAGAATTAAGAAAGTGAGAGATGATGGGAGAACCAATGAGATAATCTTAAAACCAATTCTCAAATATGAATCCGGAACATTTTGGTTTTTGAGATTCAAAATTCTAAAAAGTTTTACTTCCAACTAAATCTATTGCTAGGATTGTCAAATCCAATTCCAACTCCCTTTTGAAATTACATTTTCATTTGCACCATTCGAGTAAATATTGAAATGAAATTATCTCAATTTAGTAAAAATACCCTTTTACTCTATGATGTTTCAAACAACTATTGGAACGAATATCACAATACCAACTTGATTTTATTGCATGAAACAATAAAATGTTTTTTTATACTTTTTATATAAACTTTTTAAAATAAAGAATAAATTAAAATATAATATGATATTTAATTGTTTTCTTCTCATGAACTTCTTTCCTTAAGTAAGAAAGTCCTAATATCATAATGACCATTAAGTTGGCCAATAAAGATCTTTGGGTACAATTGCAGTGCTGGTTCAAATCCACGGACTCATAGTTAGGCAATAATCAACCTCAAATAATCTTTGGATTATGCCGCCATTAAACACTCAATGGGGTCCCATTGCTTTTTTCTGACTTCTCATTATCTTCTGGAATTTGTTTTTACCATTCTTATTCAGTCATATAAACATCAATTATTTAGATTCAGAATTTAGTAAGAATCTTTATCTCTCTTCTAACTGTAATGTCTTGAGATTGAATCTAAAAACTCTTCCCATATGTTTAGTCTGTATTGTCAACTGAACTATCTCTCATATGTAAAGTTGAACATCATATGCGGAATTGACATTTAACCTATGTATTGATAAAAATGATGCTAAAGTAGTTATGCTTTGTGGTCCATTATGAATTCTGAATGCCATGTGTGTGTCATATTTTTCACCTCTATTTCACGTGTTTTTATATATTAGTTTAATTAAATGTTATCAGACTTTAATGCAATTCATAAGAGAAATTTTATTCAAACTTTAATTTAAAATATGTGTGAACATATATTTATTATTTATACACCACACGTGTTTGTTACACTTTAAGCAAATGTCTCGGATTCAAGTTTACCTGACTCAGTAAAATGTATACGTTGTTCAAATCAAACTTTATTCGTATCCATAACTTGTTGAAACTCCTCATGTATGTCACTTCTTGCTAAAAGCTCCTGTTGTTTTCAAAACACAAATGTGGTTGGATTGGATCCTTTCTTTTTTCCTAATCAAACTCTCATTTAAAACCTATTATAGCTATATCTACTAATAACTTATTTTGGTGATCATTTATTGTGTGTTGCACAAGTTAATCAACCATTAATAATATGAGATCATGTGGTGGTGATTTATGAGTATCAGAAACAGGATCCTGACACGTGGCACAACCTGTAATCAATAAATCACTTTCAACAAGAGAAAGATGAAAAGCAACTAGACAACCTCCATTGGACTGAAATTAAACAAAGTTTGGCAACTTTCCCTTAACATTAATAAAGCTTAAATAAATCTAAGGCATAGATAATTAAATTTAAGCATCTAGTTGAGAGCTTGATGTATAGGCAGCGCGTATGAATAGACACTTGTGAGGAGAGATTTACTCATTAAATATGATTTTCGAGCCTAAAAAATTAGTATCATCTCTCTCGATCACGATAACCTAGATAACTGAAGAAAAAAATATAATATTCTTACAAATTAAGACTGAGCTGTTTTCTTTCTGAGTTTCTCTGTCCCACCCCAACTGCCTCTCTCTCTCAGAGAAGGAGAAGGGGCTCTGTGAATTAACTTTTTTTCCTTTTCTTGAGTTTTCTTCAAGTGAGAGTGGATTGTGGAACACACAAAGTTCATATTTTTATTGCTCTTGAACAATATTCAACTTACCAACTCCAGTGTGAAAGAGTTCAACTTAACTCTCTTCCTCTGCCATGGAAGTTTCTCACCTGTGTCTTTGCCAATTCCTGAGCTCTTGTTGTTCTAAAGATACACCTACTCTTGCTCGTACCCTTTTCACCATAGACCACTCTGGCTTGATCCTTAACCTTCCTTCTCATTGGTTTGGTCTCACTATAAGTGGGTCTTCTTCTATTTAACCTCTGTTTGTTCTCCTTGCTTCAAGTTATCAACTTTCAAATCTGTAATTTATTCCCTATTTATTGTTTTAAATCACTTCTGGGGAGGCTGTATTTGGGGATTGATATGAAGATAGGGGTGGTTTTGGTGCTGATTCTGCAGCTGGTGAAGCTCTCTATCATTGCCCTTGCTGTAGCAGCCCAAGGACCTGAAGGTGGGTGCTTAATTTTCAGTATTTTTTGTTGAGATTGATCCATTGAGAAACTTTGCCAGAGTTTCTCATAGACATGATCAAACTGATGCTTGGGCAAGAAGAACTTGATCTGGATCAACATGCATGGTTTTTAAATTACCAGTTTGCAATCAAATTGCTGGTTTAGATCTTCATACTTAGAGCTAGGATCACCAAATGGGGCATCTAATTTCTTCTTTATGCTGTCATCTTACACTGCTTCAAAAATCTAATTTTGGTTTAAATGCATTGACCATATGGCAAGCTGCTGGTGGGTTTTGATTTGAATCCATTGTTGCACCTTCCACTCCTGTTCTTCTTACCGAAGTACATTGACTGTTCACCCCATATTGAGCTGATAATTACTGATTTGTCAATCTGTAATTAATCATTGCTTCAGGAATCCTCCTCTGAGATCATACAAATTTTTATGCATATAGGTTTCACTGGTTTGAGAGGTTGTAATTCCAACAATAATTGCAACACCAAAGAGGCACTTCTAGTTCTAATGAGGGTTCTCTTTTCCTGAGGATTGATTTCTTATCCTTCTTTACATACCCATTATAGGGAGCTAGTGTTGTTCCTTAAGAATCCAATGGTCTGCACTTTTTGAATTTGTATATGTAGAAAGATGAAACCTAAATTCTATCAGAATTTTCCTCTTAATTGGACAGAGATCCTTTATTTTTATTCCAATTTAACTATCCAGATACACTACAAGGTAGTGAAAGTATGAATCCAATTGAAAAAAGAATGAAAGGCCAAGGTTCCAAATTATTCTATTTTGCAGACGATATTGCTGATGTGAGCCCTATGCTTTGCCTGATTAATCTGACTGATAATTTGATTAGATGATTTAGAGCTTGCTGATTTTTTTTTAAATAATTTTCCTTTCCTCCTACGGAATTTTTGGCTTATCAACTGATTATTTGTTCTTTAAGGTTCTCTTATATCCCCATCTCCAGCATTCCTTCCTGACATTCACCCTAGAGGAGAAGCACCAGGTCCTATCCATCATGGACAGTCATGGGGAACAAGTGCTTCAAGCCCTTCAGAACCAGATGGTATATCTAGTTATAATCTGGATAGCATTCAAAATGGGTTTGAATTTTGAGCTTTCTGAGGTTGATTATTAACTTGTGTTCCTTCTTTCAGGGTTTGTTACATTCCCATCTCCAGCAACCTTACCTGTGGATCCTGCCCCCAGTGAAGCACCTGGTCTTTTACAACCAAGAAATCCAGGGAGAACCATGGCCCCAAGCTCTCTAGATGTACCAAATGGTAATCCCACTCCCTTAGTCCATTAGGTCATATTGGGAATTTGGAATCATCTGACCAAAAAATTGGGTTTTAACTATCCAGGGTCATTCTTGCACCCTCCAGTTACATTACCACCTCCTACATCAGCTCCAACTCCTCAGAAGATTAAAGGAATTGAACCATCCATATCTCATAATCCTAGTCCAAGCACCATAACTTTAGCACCATCAAATAAGGCCTTTACTGCACCGTCAACTGTTGAAAGGAATGTGCCACCATCCATACAACGAAGTCCACCTCAAAGGAAAGCACCTTCTGTGTGGCCTCCTGAACCCACACCAATTGCTCCAGGTACACGACTGAGAAGTTTCTTTTATGGGGGATACCTTTCCACTGATATTGACTCTTATTCTAGTCTTCTATTGCTTCTTGAGCAGCTCCTTTTACAATACCTTCTGGCAATTTGCCAAAAGTTTCACCGGCCAGCCAACCGATTGAACATGGAAGTTTGCCTCCTAAGGTTGATACGAAGAATGAAAATAAGACTCACAACCTAGAGCCAATTCCACCAGGTATGCAATGACAAGTCTTTTCATATAATTAGGATTCTTACTGGATGGTTTTCCATTTCGTTATCTCCAGTTTCCAGTTGTTTTTGACACAAAAATATACTTTTGCTTGAATATTGGAACAGCCCCCGTTGCCACACCTTCTACCAATTTGCCTAAAATTTCACCTGCCAGCCAACCGGTTGAACATGGAAGTTTGCCTCCTAAGGTTGATAAGAGGAATGAAAATAAGACTCGCAACCTAGAGCCAATTTCACCAGGTATGTGATTAAAAAAGTCTTTTCATGTAATTGGAATTCTTACTTGATGGTTTTCCATTTCATTGTCTCCAGTTTCCAGTTGTTATTGACACAAAAATATGCTTTTGCTCGAATACTGGAACAGCCTCAGTTGCAACACCTACCAATTTGCCCAAAATTTTACCAGTAAGCCATCCAACTGCAAATGGAAGTTTGCCTCCTAATGCTCATAGAGAGGGTACAAATAAAGGTCAAACGCCAGAGCCCATTTCACCAGGCATGTGATTAAAGTTAAAAGGCTGTCTTTTTCAGTTGCTATTGACCTGTAAATTGTAATTATGCTCATTCAATGCATTTTGAACAGCCCACGTATTCAACCTGCCCAAAAATTCCCCAGTGAGTCAACCAACTGTACATGGAAGTTTTCCTCCAACTGCTCATAGAACAGATTCCAGTATGGGTCACGCGTTGGAGCCAGTTTCACAAGGTAATTCTAGTTGATGGTTATAACTCTTTTTTCCCCTTTGCTGCTAATTTCCATCTGGTACTGACCTTAAACATGCTTTTCTATGTCATTTTGAACAGCCCCAGTTGCAATACCTTCTGCAATTTTGCCAAAAAATTCACCAGTTAGTCAACCAACTAATAATGGAAGTTCCCCCCCTAATTTTCATAATAGAACTGCAAATAAGGGCCATACTGACACCCCAGAGCCAGTGATGCCATGTATGTATTGTCTTATCAAATCTTCTCTAGAATTCAACAAAATTGTTCTAAAATTCTTATTTTCCATTAAGGCACATAATCTACTGCCTCCCCACCATGGAAAATGGAAAATAACCAACAAGTAAGCAATACTATTTTAACAAAAATAACTTCATCCATATTACCCTATTTAACGAAAGTTGGAAAAATATCTAATTTTAATTTATATCAGAGTTGATAAGTTTACTTGTCTTATTGTGATTTCTTTTATTGTATTCATGCAGCACCAGTTCAATCACCAACAAGCCCATTTCTAGTAGATCCACCATTGGCCTACCCTGTCATACCAGTAGCGCCTCCTTCCAAATTACCAGGTGCAAAATTTGAGAAAGGATTTTGTTCTATCATCTTCCCCTCCGCTAGCTGATTTGTTTGTTTTAAAATATTTACTGTTACATCATTTAACTTCTTCGTTTCCACATGTATAGATTCTCTACGCTTCAAATGATGGAGGTTTGATTTACTATTGCTGTTGATAATCCAGAAAGAGATATGATTGTATCTATATCATATAATAATATGAAAATGAGTTGAGAAATGGGGATTAGATATCTTAACAATCTAATTGAGATTAAAAATGGCAGTCATGACTGATGATAAATGTTTCCTTAATATGCCTAATTTTCACTCCATGCAATGGAAAAGTAAAAGAATGGTTGAGGCTCTTAAAAAGATAGGTTATTCTTTGTTTAGTTATGTATGCAAGATATTCAATAAAATTGAAGATAGCTAAATTACTACTAAATATGTACCGACTAAAATGTCTTTACTCATAATTTGTTTTGTTACAACTATTAGCATTCCCTACTGTAGCTATCATTCTCTTGTTCAGCACTTGTATCTTATTACTGTTTCCTTTTGAGATTATTAATGCTATTGTGAAATCATTCTTTGATTCCTGGAACTTAAATGTCACAAAACATGTGGTGCAGAACCTGTTATCTCTCGTGCATTAACTCCTTCTAGAAGCTTCAACTGGAAAAAAGGTGGAGAACCAGTTTCTTCTCCTTTGTACAAAACACCAAAGCCACTACCAGCTGCACATTCCCCTGCACACGGTATATATGTTTACATCGAACTATTTTTAATTAATTGCAAATTCGTACTAGAGGACTGCCCATAGTACTAACAGTAAAATATTAAAATATTTCCTTAACAACACAGTTCAAGCTTCAAAATTAATCAAGTATGTTGTCCAAGATCAACTCTCCCAAAGACCAAGAATGATTTTATGTTGGAAACACATTCCTTTATGGAAAGTGCATTGACCTTGAAAAGTGCATAATGCACAAAACATTTTACCTTCTATTGAAAATTAATTTGGTTATGATGAATGGAGTTGGCAAGGAATGAATCATCTCCAGATAAATTGGTTATCATAGAGGCACTTATATCATGTCTAAAACAAGTTCTCTTAAAACATAAGTTTTTTTTGGTGGTGGCATGGGAATGTTTTTATCTTTAACAAATACAAATACAATAACACATATACACAGTTACTTAATTTTTTATATATAATTTTTCTGTTGAAGCTCCTACTGAACATAAAGCAAGGCAATTTCATCATGCTCCTGAGCCACTGACCTCATCTCCTAAGTCTCCTTCCAATAAAGCAGATCATTCTCCCTCTTCACCTTCAACCCCATATTATAAGCATCACCATTCAAGGAAGACAATCATCAGCCCAACTCCTGCATCATCATATTTGGTTTCTCCTCCCGTTTCAAAACACCGAGGTTTGGTTTGTTAGCTGATCCATTGAATTGTACCACAAATTAAGCCTTTTCACTGCACTTGAATATATATATTACTTTTTTGTTTGGTTATTTTGTGTAGATCAACCAATTGCTCCCTCATTACCGCCAAAAAGTGGACGAAGGCATCATGCTCCCCCACCATTGGACACAGGTACCTATATAAGTATGGTGAACTTTTAAGATATTTCTTCTGAGTATAAGTAAATAAAGGGAATTTTAATTGCTGAAGCTTTTCTGCAAGCTAGGTTCTTCAGTTTCTCCATTCAACTTCCCTATTCAATCACCAGTGAGCCAGGTTTCACCGGCTCCTTCTCCATCATTCAAAAGATTCCCCCAGCCAACCAAAAGTAAGAAAGGTTAAAATTCCAAACTTTTTTGCAAATATTTTGAAAATCTTTTTATTATCATCTACTTATCGTTTGTATTCTTTCATTGTGTTTTTATTGCAAGTTCCATTTCATCCTCCTAAAGTCTCTCCTTCTCGGCCTTCTTCCAAGAGCCCTAAGAAGCCAATTCCTCAAGTTCAAGCATTGCCACCCCCACCTCCCAATGAAGGTTAGCACACTTGAATTGAAAAGGAAATTTTTCTTTTGAGAAATTAATTGGTTCAAAGCTGTACATAACTATACATATATGCTAGACTAATTAATTACTTTTCGAAAATAAGACTCAATTTGCAGTGACTAATAATCTACCCTAGTAACAGAGTAGTTTACAATTATTACAAAAGTAGGCAATGTTGGGTGCTGAATTACAATGATTAAACAAAGTAAAAGGAGGATGTTCAAGATGCTTGTAATGAAGCCAAATTTGGGGAGAAATTTTTTCGAATCTGGACCAATGACATGAAATTAGTAGTTTCTGCCTGGGACCACCTTTATCATGCTTGGTGAGACAATACAACCCTCCGGACTCCTTAGCAACTCCAATCATCTTCCCCATGGAAAGATCATAAAACACACAATGAGAACAGTAGAAGCTTATTTCACGTTTATGTCTTTGGTAAGCTTATAATGGAACTGGAGTTGTTTAAAAGTTTGGGAGCGCGTGAGACATTGTTTAGATGATGGGATAGTTGAGTTTTAAGGTTCTCACGGCTTGCAATTGATGTGCAATGGGCATCAACCACAATTATGGTTATTGGGGCACTTTTTAGATGAGGGTTGAAAGAACCAAAAATTGTGATAAATGAAAGGTTATATGGTCAACAACATTAGATTCAATAATCCTCAAATCCTCAAGAAAAAAAATACTAGAAACAGTAAAGTATAGAGGAAAATTATTCTTAATAGTCATAGCTTGCGAGGAAGTATCAAAAGGCTCAATAAGAACACTCTAGTTCATCCTTAATGAGGGCTGGAACTTCATCTGCCACCTTACAGACTGCAGGTATAAGCATAGGCTCTGAAGAATTCAAATTGGTATGGGTGTCTTGCGTACTGTTTTATCCTCGCATTTGATCTTTCCTAAAGAGGTAAAGTAGTTTTATTTAGTATGACTAGACTTCTTCCAATAAGTAAATGAAGGAAGAGAACATTAGAAATGGAGGGTGGTTTCTCCTTGCCCAAAATCTGAGGTTAGATAGGGTCATACTTTGTGCTTAGCTTGAATAACTCTGTCATCTCATCACTCGCATGAAAGCTAGTAAAAGTGGAAGTGTTCTAACTGCACTCCATTTTAAGATTTTTTTAATCGGTCTATATTAATCCACAACCCTTTAAGAACCTCATAATAGTTGATTTCAAAGGATTTTTCTGTTTGGTAGTGGAAATCTTCATTTTTAACTATCCATGTAGCCGGGAGCTCTCACAGTCCAGGCACAACAACTCATAAATAGTACTTTTTAACCATATACTTGTGGGATCTTATTACACACCCTATTAGTACTTTAACCAACACAAGGACTAGGATAGAGTCTAATACCATATTAGAATTGAGAATGGGTTGAGCCATAAATGTTTTTGGAGAACATAGCGGCTATTTGGGGGTTGGGCCATGAGCAGGCATCCAGACAGCGGAGGTCAAGACGAGTTGAATGGGACTGGTGGCAGGATGAATGGAAATGAACCACACTGCCACGTGCGGTGGGAAGGGAGGTGCATGGACTAACATACAGAGATGAAAGCTGGTGCATGAGCCGGTTGCCGGAGGGTTTTTTTTGTTGAGAATTCAAGTGTGGAGTTGGAGTCCCACATTCGTTAAATATGGGTGAGGTGAAGACTTTATAAGAGATGTGACTCATAAACCCAACACCTTAAGGTTTTGGGTTAAGATGTGGCGTTGGGTTCTCTTGGTGGTCTTCGTCCTCGGCCTATGGGCTCCCCCTGTCTCCCCAACAAGTGGTATTAGAGCCGATGGTTGGTGTAGTCATGGTGCGGCTCCTTGTGTCGGATGTCTTCCTAGCGGTGCGGCTAGGCAGCGTGTCTCGTTGACTTGGTAAAGCGAACGGTGGTGCTAGTGTGGATAGCTTCCGTTGAGGGGGAACATGGTAATGTGGTGGTTACTCACTTGAGGGGGAGAATGTTGAGAATTCAAGTGTGGAGTTGGAGTCCCACATTGGTTAAATATGGGTGAGGTGAAGACGTTATAAGAGATGTGACTCATAAACCCAACACCTTAAGGTTTTGGGTTAAGATGTGGCGTCGGGTTCTCTTAGTGGTCTTCGTCCTCGGCTCATGGGCTCCCCCTGTCTCACCAACAGGTTTTAAATGGTTGGCTGGTCTATATATGGCACAATTAATATTATTACTTTTGAAAAATTAAACTTGTGGTAATGTGTTATTTGATTAATATTCTTGATGCAGGAATAGCTGCTAATACTATATCTGTAATTTTTGGACTTTGCTGACTGTATTCATCATATTGAAATATTTCCACTTATTCTTCTTTTTTTTTCAGATTGTTTATCAACTGTTTGCTCAGAACCCTACACAAATTCTCCACCTGGAGCACCATGCAGATGTGTCTGGCCCATGAAAGTTGGCCTTCGCCTTAGTGTTCCTCTGTATACCTTCTTCCCTTTGGTTTCAGAGCTTGCTTCTGAAATTGCCACTGGGGTTTTCATGAGTCAAAGTCAAGTTCGCATTATGGGAGCCAATGAAGCAACCCAGCAACCGGATAAAACTGATGCCCTTATTGATTTGGTACCACTCGGGGAAGAATTTGATAACACTACAGCCTTTTTAACTTCTGAGAGATTTTGGCATAAAAAGGTTGCGATAAAAGCTTCTTACTTTGGTGATTATGAAGTGTTATATGTGAGTTATCCAGGTATGTATAAATTCTCTATTTGTTATATTCTCTTAATGACTTATCTGTTTAGAATTTTATGGGGTTCTTTAAATGTAGGTTTACCTCCATCTCCTCCTTTACCACCTTCAAGTATTAACATGATAGATGGTGGCCCATATTCAAATGATGGCAATAATGGTAGGACAATTAAGCCCCTTGGGGTTGACATACCGAAGAGGCAGCATGAAGGTGGACTTAGCAAGGGCGTGATAGCTATTATTGTTCTTTCAGTTTTTCTAGCAGTTGTTCTATGCTCTGCTGCTGCTTTGACCGTTTTCAAGTGCAGAGAGCATGTAAGTCAACCAACATCGACACCACCGGTTTTGCCTTCGTCTCTTACTAAAACACCAGGTAATCCAATTGATAATTACTCATAATCTGGTAAATTAATGCATTTTTCCCAGTTAGAACACAACACTGTTTCATACCCAAGCATAAAAGAAAAACAGTCTTCACTAAATAGTACAAGCCATATTTTTAGTATTTATCTCATCTAATAGAATTTGGCAGGCAATGGTTGTCAGAATTCTATGCATAAAAGAGAAAGATCAGTTGCAATAATTTTAATAATTATGATAATTTTCACAAGTATGGTATTTTGAAACTGAATAATTGCAGTCCTATAATTTTGAATGTTTTTGCATCTCCCAATTTGTGTCAATTTGATTGTTTTATCGTTTATCTCTGCCCTTTTTACTTAAGAAACAAGCATATGATTCACAGGTACTGCCAGGTCAATAGTTGGAGGCGTTCCTGCTTCAGCTTCATCGTCATTTCGATCTAGCGTTGCTGCTTATACAGGATCTGCTAAGACTTTCAGTTTGAATGAGATAGAAAAAGCTACTGATAATTTTCATGCTTCTAGAATAGTTGGAGAAGGTGGTTTTGGACTTGTTTATAGTGGGAACCTTGAAGATGGTACAAAAGTAGCAGTCAAGGTTCTAAAAAGAGAGGACCATCATGGTGATCGTGAATTCTTATCTGAAGTTGAGATGCTTAGCCGTCTTCACCATAGAAATTTGGTAAAGTTGATTGGTATATGTGCAGAGGTCAGCTCCCGCTGCCTCGTTTATGAACTCATTCCAAATGGCAGCGTGGATTCCCATTTACATGGTACTTAAGTCTGCTTGCTTCAGCCTCATGTACATGCCAATTGTTTATGGCTTGTTTGGTTTTACAAAATATTTCTTTATTTCCATTTTATGTTTTCACTTTTAATTACAAAAATATCACTTCCCCTTTTCAAAGATTTTTATATGAAATAATGAAACTAATATGATGTTATTTTCTCTGCTATTCAACTATTTAGAAAGAGGAAACAAAGTTAAATAAAGTGTTTTTTTTTTTTGTCATTAAAAGTGAAAACCAAAATGAAAGTGGAAAACGTTTTCTCAAATCAAACATCTTTAGTTCTTTAAGATAATGGTCTTCTTTTATTTGGTCTTTTGGTAGGAGATGACAGGGAAAGAAGCGCGCTTGATTGGAGTACTCGGATAAAGATAGCACTTGGTGCTGCTCGCGGTCTGGCTTATCTGCATGAAGATTCAAGTCCTCATGTCATACATAGGGACTTCAAGTCAAGCAATATCTTGCTGGAAGATGATTTTACACCAAAAGTATCTGATTTTGGATTGGCTCGGACAGCAGCTGACGGGGAGAACAGACATATATCAACACGTGTCATGGGAACTTTCGGGTACACAGTTTTCTTATATTCTTGTTTCTATTTTGGAAAATTTTATATACAAGTTATCCCTTCATCTCATTTCTTCACCATGTCTGAAGGCACTCGTAGTAGTTAGAAAAGTATTGTCCTCTCTTCTTATCAGCGGGTATCATTATAATTTATAACAAACTCTTAAAGTTTCATTCAATTCATGGAAATATCTGCATTCATACTCAATGGAAAATATTGTAATTCCTTGTTGAGTTTTACTATTATGTATTCACTGATATATAATTTTTTCATATTTGGAAAACCAATTCAGTTATGTGGCTCCGGAGTACGCAATGACTGGGCATCTTCTCGTGAAGAGCGATGTTTACAGCTATGGTGTTGTTCTTCTTGAGCTTTTGACGGGAAGAAAACCTATAGACATGACACAACCCCCTGGTCAAGAGAATCTGGTCGCATGGGCTCGTCCGCTCCTCACTAGTAAAGAAGGATTGGAAGCATTAATTGATCCATCTCTAGGAACTGATGTGCCATTTGATAGTGTGGCAAAAGTTGCAGCCATTGCTTCAATGTGTGTGCAACCAGAGGTATCAGACCGTCCTTTCATGGGTGAGGTTGTTCAGGCTTTAAAGCTTGTATGTAATGAATGTGACGAAGCAAAAGAAGCAGGTTCACGGAGTTCTAGCCGGGAGGATTTATCTGTTGATTGGAATACTGCTTCTGGACAGCATCTAGATAATTTCCAAGGCCATTTCTCAGACACTAACCATGATTCTGAAGTTGATGTTGAAAGAGGGTTGTCAGCATCAGAGTTATTCAGCTCATCAGCAAGATTAGAAAGGCAGGCATCTGGATCATTTAGATTACATTCTTATTCAGGTCCTCTCAGAACCGGAAGGAGCCGGCGGTTTTGGCAGATAATACGAAAGCTTTCTGGTGGTAGTGTCAGTGAACATGGAACTATGTTCAAGTTATGACCAGGTTCTAATGGAGAGTCTTTGCAATTTTTTAATCTGCAGGTTACAATGCTGCTTGAGGCATTACTCTTCTGCCTGAACCCTTTGGCAAGTTGTAAATAGGATGTGACATGTTTTCAGCTAACCTGCAAAATCATCTGTAATTGGTACTAACTGTGAAGAGAAGAAGCAATGTAGATCTAGCTTTGATAATATAAGATGACTGAAGTTGGCTTTTACCAGGACCTCCATTGTCAAATACCACATACAGAATATAGTGTTTGCAGTTGCAGCATTAATCAAAAGGAGTCAGAGTTTTGTAATGTTCAAATCGTTAGTAGACTCACTTGTATTTACAGGATGATGGTATGGAATGTGGTTAATTGGTTCTATTCTATAGGACTTTATATATAAGAAATACATTCCTGACTTTACAGGTTTCAAATTGGTTTAGTACCGGTGAGAAAGAGATAGAGAAAGAGAACGAGAGAGAATAGAGGGTCTGAAATTGGTTTCTTGAGAATGTGTTTAAGCCACTATTAAGTGACATGATCAATGAAAAGTGAAAGCTTGCCTAATGAGGTGATTTAACCTCACCAATGGACCTAAAACAAAAATAAATCAATTGCACTAAAATTGAACCTAAAAACATGTCGTATTTTGAGAGAGAACTATATTTTACTTTAAAAATAAAACTATTAAAAGTGTGATTTAGGTGCAGGAAGAGGAATCAACAAAAATAACGACCACTCCATCCCTCAATGTGAAGCGATCATCTTGCTTGGAAGACAATCTCTTCCTCCTTCTAAATGTGCAATCCATAGAAGCTTTAGCAAATGACTTGTTGCTATTTGAGTTGTTAACACAATTGAAGGAGTTCAAATAGAATCGATCACAAAGCTCTCTCCCTCTTACCTACCTCCCAACCTTACTATTATCACGGAGACCAATGGCGATTAGAACTCTATGAATAGGATAAAAGGATGCTTTAGTATTTTCTTATCAAGGTGGGGAATAAGATTCTCTCTCACCAAAGAGTGATCAATATTTGGATAATGTAATAAATAACACAAGAAATGGGGGTTTAAATTGTGTACTAATTTTAAAACTTGTTTTTTAAAATAGATATAAGTTTTTTAAAGCTTTTTTGATAACTTAAGCATCGGATTAATTAACAAAGCGTGAAAGTTAAAGCACACAAAGAATCACCCCCTTGAACGATAGAGCTACGTCCCGTCTTTGACTTCACCAAGATTTTCTACTATTCAACCCTGAACAGTACAAGTATTAAACAAGACTTCTCCCAGTATTAGACATGAATTCTCCCAAGTATTCTACATGATTTCTCCTTACAAGTATTCTACAAGACTTCTCCTAATTATTTAACAAGAATTTTCTCTTCTACAAAGTCTCTTCAGAAAGAGTGAAGTAGAAAGATTAAGAATAAATAGCTCTAAGTGTAGAAGATATGACTCTTTAGGAATATACTTGAGTTTTAACTAAACAGAGATGATTGGATGATAGGTTCTCTGTTTCGGTGTGAAGGCTTGATAGTGTTTGACACTTAGGATCTTTTTACACTTAGAAGATTTTCTTCTCTTGAAGGTTTTGACACTTGAGAAAAATGAGAATCATAAGTAAGTAGATTGTATGATTGCAAGTTCGGATTGTTAATTCTGAATTCTTCAAGTCTTCCTTTTATAGCTTCACTTGAAAACTTGGGTTCAGATAGTGATTGAGTGAAGTTGAGAAAATCACGTAAATTCTTCTTGAATATCTTCATTGTGAGTAACAGATCTCTTCATTAAATGCACCTGACTGTTGAAGGTTTAGAATGGATGTTCTGATGGAATAGGTAGCTTGCAGCAGTTTGAAACTCTGAATATCTCATCTTTGGTTCAACTTGATGTAGATATATTGAGATATCTGAATCCTTTAATGTGTCTAAAAGAATATTGCATTTAATGTCGTTGCTTGTGTGAATGAGCAAACATTTAATGCTGAGAATGACTGAGCGAATGGGCATTTAATGCTTCGGCAAAGAGTGAATAAATTCCTTTTGTTTATTCACAAACGCTGTACTTTGCCTTGGAGAGAGTAGCCTTTGACAATCTGATACTTCATCATGTGATTTCAGATATGTTCCTCGAGGATTGGTCTTGCCAACTTTAGACAGCTCATAAATGAATTTCGTTAAATATTAAATGTCTTCAGCTTCTACGTTGGACGATACTGATTCAGACGATGCTTCTTCAGACGATCATACGTTGGTTGAAAACCAAGTCTTAGACGGTGCCTTTCTTCTCGTCGCTGGACGATACTGCCTAGCAGACGATAGAGATAATTCTTTTAGTCCTTATCTTGGCAGACGATAGAGATGCTTTCCTGAAAATAATAATATACAAAATTTAGGAAATTTTTATCTATCATAATTAATCACAAAATTATTATCATTCAAAATCTAATAAGCGTCTTGAGATCGTTTGAACATAACATATTTTAGCAAAATAGTTCAACTTTCTCCTAGCTTTGGGGCGAAACACTAAAAGAAGATGATCAGTAAACATGACGTAAGATTTTTTCAAATCTGAACTAATGATTATGCTACATTATAATAAAAGGTATCTATTATAATAAAATGCAATTATGTTTGGAAAATTTTGTAATAAGTTGCTTTAAAAAGGGTCTTAACAAAAAAGAAAATAAATAAAACAATAAGTGAAGCTTTAAATTTTGATATTTTCCTCAATATACAAAAAACACACATATTTGTGTGAAAATGAAGAAAACTTGGTACAACAAAAAGAGTTCTCTTCGGTATATTCTCATAAAACCCTAGCGCCGCAGCTCTTTTCACAAAAACTGCCGACCTCCCCCATGAGCTTCTTCCTTCTCCATGGAGGTTTTCCTACCCATCAGTGAAGTATTTTCCCACTCATCCATGAGATTTACCAGTCCTTTTTGTAGTATTTTTCTCCCTTGTTTATTCTTTCCTCCTTCATGGTCACTATATCTTCATCCCTCAATGACTATATATATTTCCGACCTCCCTGTGAGGTCTTTCCCCCCTTTGTGGGGTGTTTCATACCTTTGGTGACATCACTTCCTTCTCATATGCGAGAGATCCCATATCTCTTTGTAGGATTGCTCTCCCGTGTTTCTTCCTCCCTCTTCCATGATGTTGTTCCTTCTTCCTTCCTCCACCACCTTTATTTCCAACCGCCCCAGTGAGGTCTTTCCCCCCTCATGGGATTTTCCTACCCCTAATGAGGTCCTTTCCCTCTCATTAATCAGGGCTCTTTGTCCTCTTTCTGGATTTTTCTCCCTCGTCTCTTCCTTTCTCCTTCGTGGCCAATGTACCTCGTTCCCTTCCCCACCATTTACTCCTATGTTCTTTTCCCTTTTTTAACGTCTTTCTTCACCTCTCCTTCCATCAAACGACCGCCCTTCCTTATCTTTGGTATAGTGTGATTGAGTCCTCATCTATCCAAAAGACATAGCTGCAATGCAAAGACGACGAAGCTTGAAAATTGAGGCAACAAAAACGAAGAAATTGAATTCATTTAGAGACTTGGATTTTCCACAATGGTTAGTCGTTGATTTTCTTTGTGTGGGTTTTCATTTTCTATTGATTTTATGCTTTTTTATGTCT
Organism: Acmispon strigosus; assembly: GCA_030819835.1. Classification (NCBI taxonomy): domain Eukaryota; kingdom Viridiplantae; phylum Streptophyta; class Magnoliopsida; order Fabales; family Fabaceae; genus Acmispon; species Acmispon strigosus. The sequence goes on from JAUAMA010000001.1 coordinate 90,428,937, forward strand.
TTATATGAGTAACTATGCTATTAATAGCATTGTTATATGTTTGAGCATTGTGAAATCATTCTTTTAGAGATTGTTATTCTCTCCATATGTAAGCATTGTTGGGTAGCTCTCAAATTTTGGTTTATTCTCCTTTGTAAAAAAAGTAAATAAAGATAAATATGTGATTAAAATAATGCTCGACTCTCATTAGATCATTTACAATGCACAACTAAAATATTTATATGCATTTTTTTTTCTTGAATTGTCCTTCTACCGATTAGCGAGCGACCTATTAGGGAATATCAGTGACAAAACCAATAATTAAATAAAAATAATATTTTGAACATATTTTTTGTTGGATGAGTTATAGAGCCAAAAGTCAATATAACAAAAACAAACTAGAATTCCCTCCTATTAATGGTGGATTGAAGTGGAGAGAGAGCACTGATAAAAAACTCCAGGCTGCAACAGACTATTTTCCAGCCTACCTGTTGTGGGGGAGGATTTCCCATCCTCATGGGATGATTTCTACCCATTTTAGGTGGGTTCCCCCTCTTTCGTGAGGGTTTTCTACCCTTTTAGTATAATTTTTTCTTTTATTATCTCTTTCATGTTCTTCTTCCTCCTTCTCCGACCACCACCTTCAACCTCACTATCTCCACCATCACATGTGAAGTCCCTTACACATTTCCTTTCAATCTCACATCTCTTCCCCTATCCATTCTCTTAGATTCTCATTTCAATCAACCTATGTATGGTTATGGATTGGTGCAACTAAGGAGCCTATACTATGATTGGTCTCCTACACAGAAACTCATCACAACCAGCTAACCCTGAAAACAAAGCACTAGAGAAAAAGTAAATTGACTGGATGTATGAACAAAATTAACCATAAGTATAACTTCTCCATCGATTATATCTTATGGATCAGGCTTTTTACTTGGGTTTCTGCTTGTTTCTATTTTGCTTCTCTTGTTGTTTAAATTATGAATTTGTGAGCACGCATGCTTTGTGTTATACTGTCTAATTTTGTAGCATTGCTCATTTGTACTACTCTTATAATCTTATGAAGTGTGTCAGTGCCTCTGTCGTGTAAGTGTCTTATGACCACCTGAGTGATGTTATTCTAATCATTTTCCAAAAAAAATGAAGAGTGACTTTCAACCAATAACAAGTGGAGATAGAGCATTACAAAACACATACACACTCAAATAGTACACACACTCATAATATATACACCAATTTTGCTCGCTATCTCTCTATTTTTTGTCACATTATATCAAATATTACATCAATTGTTTATCACTTCTCTTCCATCCTCACCCTTATTATGGGCGGTCATGAGACTAACCATTGACTAAATGCATAAGGAGTCCAGGTATTAACTAATTTTTTTATTACACGTATATATTTCTTTTATTTAGAGCATCCGTTCCCCTATATATAGGCCCGCAATTAACAATAAACAATAGGGTTTAGGCTACTTGAATTGCGGAGAGAGCAGCAAGGAGGGAAGCAGTAGCAGTGTGTTCATTCAGAGAGTGAAGAAGAAACGATGGAGACTCCGACACCTCCATCACAACAAGGCGTGGTCAAGAAGAAGGAAACAAGGGGCCGAAAGCCAAAGCCAAAGGATGACAATCAACAACAACATGGGAAGACCCCCAAGGAGAGCAAAAAATCACAGCAACAACAGCATCATCATCAGCAGCAGCAGCAGCAGCAACAGCCTTCGGTGGACGAGAAGTACACACAATGGAAGTCCCTTGTTCCTGTCCTCTACGACTGGCTCGCAAATCATAACCTCGTTTGGCCCTCGCTCTCTTGCCGGTACCCCCTTCTCTCTGTCTAGGGTTTTCAGTTTTTCTAATCTCTAATCTGTTCTGATAATCTTCTTCTAATCTAGGTGGGGTCCTCAGCTGGAGCAAGCTACATACAAGAATCGCCAAAGGCTCTACCTTTCTGAGCAGGTAATGCCAATGCCCTTTTGATACTGTTTGTTTTTTCGATTCTAGAAAGAAAAATCCAACCTTTTGATGGAATTGATTGTGTTACCTCCTTACCCACTGTCACTGCTAGTGTAATCTGTACAATGTGTGTATATTGAAATAGAGGGGTTTCATTTTATTTTTTTTAAAAGTTTTTATTTTTCTTCTGTTGTAGAGTAGAAAGAAAAATTGAACCTTTTGATGAAATGATTGTGTTACATCCTTACTCACTGCTAGTGTAATGTAATGTGTGTATATTGGAATAGAGGGGTTTGATTTCTTAACTTCTTATTTTTCTTCTGTTGTAGACTGATGGTAGCGTTCCAAATACTCTGGTGATTGCAAATTGTGAGGTTGTTAAGACTAGGGTTGCAGCTGCTGAGCACATTTCTCAGGTGAATTTTTGTTTTCTTATGTGAATTATCGTTTGAATAATGTCAGTTTGAGATTCGATTAATCAGCTAGGAGTGGTTTTTCCTTTCAGTTTAATGAGGAAGCGCGCTCCCCATTTGTGAAGAAGTACAAGACCATCATACATCCAGGCGAGGTATGCATGTTCACATCTCACACTGAAGGAAATACTGAAAATTGGTTGCTTTTGAAGCATAGCTGAAGATGAATTAAGAATAACTTTTTGTTGGCTATTTTGTGTTGAATTTCATTATGCTGATGATCAGCATGTTGGTTTATGCTGGCTGATCTGATCCTTGTGCTCCGTTTTGTAGGTTAACAGAATTAGGGAACTGCCGCAGAGTTCTAAGATAGTAGCCACTCATACAGACAGCCCTGATGTAAGAAATTTACAGTTTGCTTTGCTCGGGTGTTTATTGTTTGGAATTAGTTTGATTTCCTGGCTCTGTGGTTCCTTACTTGTAACTCTTCAAATTTCAGGTCCTCATTTGGGATGTTGAAAGTCAACCTAACCGCCATGCAGTCCTTGGAGCTACAAACTCTCGTCCGGATTTGGTATGCCTTTGTGATTGAGGCACTGAGCATTAATATTCAATGACATCCTTCCATGCCGTTAAGTTCAACCTAATCTGTAATAGGATAGAAATCATAGAATAAAGCAAATATTCACGCTCCTACATTTTTCTTATGAGAAATATGTTTAAATCTTCCTCATAAATTGAGGATGTGGCTCCATTGAACTTATTAGGATACAATATTGGGCCTAGAACAGGCATTGCATGCAGGAACTTGGAAAGTCAGATGGATATTATCAAATTGACCTTTCGGCTTTGAATTCTGTGGCCCTGATATTTAGCTTTCTTTAATTATTCATTATTAAACAAACTTCGTATGTGATGTCATTGTTGTTTCTGTTTTTGTTGATGCTTCTTGATATATTCACATAGAACTTCTCTTGCAGATATTAACTGGACACCAAGATAATGCAGAATTTGCTCTTGCGATGTGCCCAACTGAGCCCTATGTGCTTTCTGGAGGTTGTTATTAACTTAATGTTTAAGCAGATAGCTTTTATTTAATCCCTGCTTATTTCTTCCAGTGATTATTCTATATCTGAAAGCACCAAGTTACATTACAGGAAAGGACAAAACAGTAGTGTTGTGGAGTATTGAAGACCATATAACATCTGCCTCAGACTCCAAATCTGGTGGGTCAATTGTCAAACCAAGCTCCAAATCTGGCGAAGGCAACGACAAGACTGCTGATGGCCCTTCTGTTGGACCACGAGGTATCTACCGTGGGCATGAGGATACTGTTGAAGATGTGACTTTTTGCCCTTCTAGGTAATTTGCGTGGAATAGTTTCATTCTTCCATGCTTTTTCTTTAATGAAGTGGATATTCTCAGTTTACTGTTCACCTTATTATGAACTTTTTGTTGAAATCTAGGGTGTCCTTTACTCATCCTTATTATGTTCTATTTCTTTTCAATTTATGTTTGAGGGTTCTAGTGTATTTTCACTATAATAGCAGCATGAGCTTAATTTGTACTTTATGAGACAACCATATCCTTCTAACATATCTATGATCATTCTGAAGTGCACAGGAGTTTTGTAGTGTTGGAGACGATTCTTGTCTCATCTTATGGGATGCACGTGTTGGTTCTAGTCCTGCGGTTAAGGTATATGCTTTGTACTTCAATCATGAATTTAATTTTGTTTTCCTTTATTGTTCTTTTCATTTAAGTATGAATTATAAGACTTTTATTTTTTGGTGAACAGTTTTTTTTTATTCTTTTTATTTTTCAAGTGTACTACTGTTTTTTCACAAACTCATAAGGAGTGCATGACATTGTGGTTTAATCAACTGGGCAACTATGCATCTATCTTTCAAGAAACATGCATATCCCCTTTTGTTAATACACTGTAAATTGTAATATATTGTTCCACACACACACATATATATTTAATTTCCCTCTCTTAATTTGGTTACAGGTTGAAAAAGCTCATAATGCTGATCTTCACTGTGTTGACTGGAATCCACATGATGATAATCTGATTCTTACTGGGTATGTTCTGCTCTGGTGTAGTCAGCATTATCATTAATTCGACTTTTAATTTAGTTTGGACCTGCGTGCCACTTTATATCTTGTCATTATGAGCAAATTGGTTATACATCACATTCTCATTTGATTTGTCACCATATCTCTCCAGATCGGCAGATAATTCTGTTCGTATGTTTGATCGCCGCAATCTCACCTCTAATGGAGTTGGGTCACCTGTTCATAAGTTTGAGGGTCACAAAGCTGCTGTTCTTTGTGTTCAGGTAATTCCTACATGCTTTCGTTTTCCTAATAATTCTTCATGCTCCTGGCATTATATTATTGTTATGCTGCAACATATGCTAATCACTGCTTGTTTAATTCAGTGGTCTCCAGACAAATCATCTGTATTTGGAAGTTCAGCTGAAGATGGTCTCTTAAACATCTGGGACTATGAGAAGGTGCAGTTTTGATTGGATAGTGTTTCACTGCTTTCTCGAATCTGGTCACTAAGATGCCTTGTGTTGATGCCTTTTGCTTTTGTTCTGTAATGCAGGTTGGTAAAAAGATGGAGCGATCGGGAAAATCAATAAATACTCCTCCAGGGTTGTTTTTCCAACATGCAGGTCATAGGTATGAAACTATTGTCTCTTTGGTTCACTTAAATATACTATTTATTTAACCACCTAGATTTGTAGCTGAGGGATTACTTTTTTACTTCGATTATTTAAACTTCTCTTCAGGTCATTTGCTGAATCTGAACCTCATGTTATTTTTGCTGTTTATCTGATGTAGCTCCTAATTTTTGCTGTTACACCTTTTGGGTTTTTCTTGGTTGCTTATGTTGGTGATTATCTATTTTTAATATCTTCATCTGTAATTCCCCATGACATTTTGGTATCAAGTATCAACTTCTTGATGAAAATTTCTTAACATCGAATACAAATGGCATAAGATGTTTTTCCCCTTCACAATCTGTAGTAGTGATTTTACTTTGATCGTAGATTCATGGTCTTGTAGTAGTGATTTTTTCCCAATTCGTGATGAATTCTAGAACTGATCTCTTAAGACATCACCAAGCTAGTGGTTGTCTTGTGTAGCATTTTGTCATTCACAGGAAGCTTTCGTTAAACTGTTTCACTTTTGCCCTTGTGAATTTTTCTTCCCATGTTGTGGAAGGTCTGTCACTGTGTCACCTAACACTGGACTTACTCTTAAGAATCCATGACTGTATTAATTTGTTTGCATCAAAATAATTTACTGTCATTATTTTAATTAAGAACTTTGTACTTTTGCAGAGACAAAGTAGTTGACTTCCACTGGAATGCATATGATCCATGGACGATTGTCAGTGTGTCTGATGACTGTGAAAGTACTGGTGGAGGGGGAACATTGCAGGTATGAAAATTAATTTGTATTCATCTTTTGAGGGTTGAAAGAGAATTGAAGTTATTCTTTGTGGAAAGTGGAAACAACCTATATCTGTGATGGCCAAATTTGTTGGTGCAGTAGAGGGTAAATATAAATTTGTTGGCAACAACATATATCTGCATGAAAATATTTGTCTCAAATAAATACATAACAATTATGATTTATGAATATTGAAGTCATGTTAATCTTGGCCCCATTAGCTACATTAATTCATATTTATTTGTGCAGATATGGCGCATGAGTGATTTGATCTACAGACCAGAGGAGGAAGTTTTGGCAGAGCTGGAGAAATTTAAAGCTCATGTGGTGGCGTGCGCTTCAAAGTCTGAGAAATGATATAGTTCATGTGCAAATGAGTTATATAATTCAATCACCGTTTATTTTGGATGTTACTTAGCTTTTTAAAACCACCCACGCGTGGGTGGGTGCTGGACTTGGGAATCTTAGATTGCAGGATAGAATTTGTCGTTAAATTCCTCAAATTTATAAACCCGTTGACTCTTGATAACAAGTGTCTCGCGTTGGTTGGTACGCCGCTTTTTGCACTCAAATTTTTCTAAATTCATTGCGGTCACTAGCTTCTTAGCCATCTAATCAAGGTTGGATAATTTCAAGTGGATAATCAATGAATTGATTATGGGGTTTTCAAAAACTCAGAGAAAAACTGTTGAACATTTTTTTGTTGTTTATTTTAATTTTTAAAACTGAAAACAAAGAGTTGTTTTCAAAAATAGTTGTTTATTTTAATTTTTAAAACTGAAAACAAAGAGTTGTTTTCAAAAATAGTTTTTAAAAACAAATTTTGCCAAGCAAGTTTTAAATATTTGAAAACAGACCACAGTTTTTAAAAATTGTGATCAATCAGGCTTTATGTGTTTTGCTTGACATTTTTTTTAAGTTATATTTCAAGTTATTATATTTATTCCCCTAAAAGTATGTCAAATTTTGACATGGTAAGTGATTTGAATTTGAATTGATATTATAAAGAAATTTTGGATTGTTGAGTTTTTGACTTTTAAAATTATAATCCTTTTGCCGATTGAATCTTATTTTTTGATAGCGATAAAAATGTTTGAATTTGTAAAATGTCAATGGACGATAATCGCCAATGAAGTTCTGGATTTTATAAGTATATTATTAATTGGTCTTTGCACTTATTTCAGGGGTTTCTTTTAAAAAACTGGCCCAAAGGTGGGTAAGTTTGGATTATCAATTTTTGGTCATAGGATATGACACTTAAATTTCAATGGTCTGGATTGGATATCGGTAACCTGTAGAGTTGCTTTTCAGTTTTCGAGTGAGATCAGCTGTAGAGGATTAGCTTTTTATTTTCGGATGTGTCTGGACCAAGAGCGGACACGGGTGGTTGTGGCGCCGGCGCAGATCCTCTTCCTCACTCGCCAACCCTTCTCCCTCCAAACCCATCGACAGGGGAGGAGAGGGTGTGGTTGGGGAGTTCTATATTTTTATTTTTAGAAAAATATTTGAAGCCTATGAAACCTCCAATATTATAGGAATTTTTGCATTTGTTGATAAAACTAGCTAGTTATATAAGGACCATATACGACAAGATTCATTATCTCATTACTTTGAAGATTTAGATTTCAGATGTAGTGTTAAGCTTGCTATTATATTTTCTGTTTTTCCAATAGTAATTATTGTCAAACAAAATTCCTCCTAAAGTATCTCATAGGCTGACACCATAAACTTATTCCTTAAAGTTCGGAGATTATGTTGTGTGAGTATGCCCCTCGCAACAAATGTTTTTTCATACGCAGCAAATTATTTTATTTTTCCTCCAAGAATCAGCAATCATTGTTCCCCTTCTCCGAAGTTACACTCATATGAGTGATTGATTAGGTTTTATCGGATCAATAATGTTAATATACTTGGTCACACCCAAGTAATCAATGATAACACTAGAGCAGTTGATTGATTCTAGCCAATCTATCGATGTATGTCCTTTGGCAATTGTCAAAAGAATCAAATTAACAAGTATATATCACCATGTCCTAGTTCTTTTGATTCTCTTTGCAAGGAAACACGATCACATGATGATGAATAAATAGATAATACTAATCAAGGATATATGTTAGCCATTTAAAATAGAACAAGAATCCTCTTATCCTCGTACCATTATGCAAATATATAGATACGTAACATTTTAGGAGTAACAATTACCTTGAATATTTGGTCTAGAGTCATGACACAAAAGGGTAAACTAGAAAAGAATGGAATTGCCCACTAAACTCCAAGAGCAGCTTGAAGGGGAGAGATTGTGGGTCAAGAATCCTATGCCTAAGGTTTGCTCCTCTATACGCCAAAACCTCACATCAGTGACATCACACTTCCATTCCATGACTGTTTTCATGATCCACGTACTTTGCTTTGCATTTCATTTTTAGCTCAAATCATTACCTTATAAATTTCTATATTAGCATCTTTCATTAACTTTTCTTCGTAATCAATTTTAAGACGCACCTACGAAATGATTTTGACTTCATAATTACTTATCATGCACCAAATTCATATATAAATTTATATAAAATGCACAACTTTGAGTGTATATTATTATTTTCACTAGCGTTCATACTTGAATCATGTTTGGTGTTGGGACACTAATTTTTTAGTAGTTTTAGATCGTCATAAGATGAAAAGATAAAAAAAAGTAATAAAGCACGATTTTTGGTTGTCTAAAAGACTAAGTGCATATTTGGTTTGATGTCAGGGTTAACGTAAACATAGTTTTACGTATTTTAAGATATTATGAAGAAACTAAAATTCATTATTTTAAGTTTAATGTAATTTTAACACATTATTAGCTTTTACCTGAATTGAACGTTGTGTTTAACAAGAATTCAAACAAATAACAAAACGGGCAGAAATGATGGTGTCACTAGTATGGGGGCGGTTCACGAAACCTATGTATTTTGGGTGCATAAAAAGTAATTGCTTACGAAGGAAGGACATTGAAATCACCCAAAAGGATAAGGAAGGGGGGAATTGCTGAGCTGCTTATGGCATCTGTTTTGGATTTGACGAGCTGGATAGATGTAAAGTTAATTTGGTGACGGAAGGCACAGCAAAGTGAGACCCAACAGCAATTGAGCTCTATCTATGATGATTGATGATTCCAATCTCATACAGCTTTTGTACCCATTCCAACACAATCATTTTCAGATGAATCCCTCACTGTCAAATTGAGGTGAGATCATGTGGGTCTCAATCATCTCTGCATGGTTTAGTTTACTCAACAAAATGCAAACATTTTGAATTGGTAAAAATTCGTTGAATTATTACACTCATGTCATCGATTGTTTCTGATAAGAGATTTTGACCACAAATAGAGACAGGATTTACATCAAAGGAAGGATAAGTGAACTTTCTACAATTTTTTTTTCTTGAACCAATATTTCTAGGATTTAGGGATTAAGATCCGTTCAAGTCACAACAATTAAAATTTTTGGAGTTTAATTTATGTTATCACTTCATAGACTCTGCTTTGTCTACTACTAGGCAAAAATCTTATTGGTAACTTTATTAGATCATAAGCTCATGTGGCTAATTACTATAAAGCCATGCCAAATCAGAATTGGTATAGAATAAATTTATTTATTAATTTTTTTAAAAAAATAACATTGAAAGTTGAATTTTTTGGTATGTCAGATGCGGGAGAAATCAATGCATTTTGTAAAATTAAAGGAAAATTAGTGCAAAATAATAAACTTTAGGGACATGAATGCATAGTGTTGTTTCTACTACTATGCTACTAGCTACTTTGCAAGTAACCCTCGCAAGACACGTGATACCCTGTGGACAAATTTTTTCAAGCTTCAGCGCTCAAGAAAAATGTTCACGACAATTGATGTGGAGTAATTAGGCTTTGATAATGGCGCATTATCCCTTATATTAAGCATTAACCAAAACATGTTACTGTGTATAAGCGAATTCTATATTCCACTAACTTGTCGATATATGATTGATCATGATTTTTATATGGTTCTCTTGCTCCTAAGTAGGACACTCCATTAATTAGCTATGCATCTGCACTACCTTCCATGATATATATTTACACCTTCTATGGAGATCGATATGAGAGTCTATCACAAGATAATAGTAGAAAAAATAACTAGTTTCATTCAATTGAATTTCTCTCAATTGATTTAATTTCATAATCGTTGAAAAAATTAGTTGCAATATCATCTAATTAGTTACTTTTGTAGTGTAGTGGTCAGAGATTCAATTCTTAACAATAGAATGAAGATGTTTCATAACTAGTTTAATATAAGTACGAGAACGAGAGAATTAGTCTTTGCTGTTGACTATGGAAACCTGACTCACAAAAATCTAATTATTATGATTAATGATGATTCACTCACGTTGTAAACAGTGGCGATCACGTTGATGCTGCTCATTGGTTATTGCTCACAAGTCACAAGATTCCTGCGCTTCACTATCTCGCTTGCAATTGTAAACCGTTGACCGCTAAGGTTGCTTAGAGATTTGGTGCAATATCTTAGATATTTTATTTTTCTGGGCCCTTGCTATTATATTATTATTTCTGACTTCTAATAAAATTTTATTTAAAATAATCCTATCTGCTTATGCATTCAAAATGAAATTAGTATTAGTATATTATACGACTTTCGCATAAGTTCTTGATATACTCATTCATAATCCATGACACAAAATGCTAAAAGTTTTAAATGCCGATCAGCTAGAAACGTGGCAGCTAAAAACACAAGTCAAAGCTAAACAATGATATTTAGGAAGGAATGAGAGTGTAGTGTGCGAAAGATTTGATTATTTTATGTGAAATTTTTCTCATGCGTATGCATTAAATAAATATAATGAGACACTTTATATGTTTAAAAATAGAGAAATAGATACAAAACTCTCATATGATAATACATGAGAAAAAATTTACATGATCATTATAAAAATGGATGGTTAGATTTGATTTGTACGGTCACCCCTTCCTTATGACTGATCTAAGGACAGCCCATCCTTTGATCAGGACCATTGACTTGTTCATTTGGTGGGCCGTCTCTAACTCAATTTTACATGTGAGGTTGGTGAAAGGCACTGTCAACCTTTTTATTTTTATTTTTCACTTTTTTTCTTGTCACCATGTGGTAATTTTTTTTGCATAAATATAGTTTTAGTCTCATTTTTATTTTTCATTGAGAGTTTTTGTTTTTGTTTTTAGTTATCCAAAAATTACATATTTTATTTTAGTTCTTGCTAGTTGTTTTTCTATTCAATCCATATATGAAAACACTCTCGCACGCGCTTAGATCTGTTCTACAAACAGTGAAATTAAGTTCAGTTATCTTAGATTTTTTCTAAATTGCGAAAATCCAGATTTAAATGGATGGAAAAACAACTAGTAGAGACTAAAAACAACACATATAATTTTTAGAGGACTAAAAATAAGATTTCTTTTAGAGACAAAAATAAAAACAACATATTTTGATGGGACTAAAAATATATTAAAGTCTAATTTTTTTTGTTTTTTTTTGTTACATGATCTCTTGTAGTTCTCTGCCACAAATTCTTGCCACTTTAAATGGTTCAAGTTAATTCATAAAAAGTTAAATTGGTCAAAATGTTTATACACTTGTAAGTCAAAAAAATTTAAAATCACTAAATAATGTCTCAGCTCAAGACAGAGAAACTTAGCCAGTTCTAATTCAGAAAAAAAAAAACCCTAGCATATTCTCTAACAAGCTTACTTACAAAAGACTTGCATTTATGTCACCCAAATAAGAATAGCCGGAATTTGAGATATGTCAATTACGAGAATATGTGATGCTCTAGGAGACCAATCCAATCCGTTGAGGTTTATACACTTGTGATTTTGTTGATGCCAGCAATGATCTGAAATCGTTTTTTCCCTTGTGGTAAACCTAGCATAGGTTATAGACATATAGTCACTAGTCAAGTAGCTAGATCAGTGGCTGTCTGTGAATTATTATTCACTCGTGGGCATTTATGGCAGTAGGGTATGGTTCAAGACTCAGCAATACAAAATTTGAGGTGAGACTCCCATGGGTACGCTTTATTCATTGATTGCATATATAATCTCTTGTCTTCTTATACAAAATTACAGTTTTTTTTTGGAAATTTGGTATTGGACATAACTGCTTCTCAAAATACATACTAATATTATCTTTGATTCTGTGCCTTTCACGTTTACAACCTCGTATCCATGCGAAATGTTAGTATGTTACTGATACTAGTTTACTATTCATGTGATTCTGAACGTGCTGACTTAATAATCACTTTTAGGAAAAGACAGAAAGTCTAGGTTTTTAGGGTTTTGGTGATTTGGATTGTGTGCTTACTGCTAATTTAAACACGTTGTAAGAGTAATTTTAATAGAAAAAACTAATTATAAGAGAATTAAAGTGGATCCAACTCATTATAATTTTTCTTAGAATCACTTTTTCCCAACTTGTAGGTACTGAGTTCCCAAGTAGACACCGCACCAGTTTTTTTTGCTTGTAAGGTGTTTGAGTTTATGCCCAAAAGCACATTCTCATAGTGCAAACGTGAAAGAAGCTCTAAGCTTGCGTTGGCATTAGGTTAAACCAATGGAAATGCGAACATTGCCGTTTGGAGAGTGATAAAGGAAAAGTAGAGCCATGTCTTTATTAGGAGTTAGCAAACAACAACAATGTGGACAAGCACTCACTAGTAAAAGGCAAGTCTTTAAATTAAGCGGTCATGTTATTGAAGTTGCAAATTTTCACTATATCAGAGTCCGAATTATTTGATTTACTGTTTTATGTATGTGACTTTGAACTGTGTTTCTATTTTAAGCAATATTTAATATAACTGTCATTACTATAATTATTTACATTAAAAAGAGTAAGTTGGGAAACCAGAAAAGTAATAACAATAATATTTAAGAAAAAGGCCATTGAGTCATGAGCCAGAGGCCAGTTATAAATTCATTGTCAGTAACTCAAATCTCACCTTCACAGTTCACACCCTTTGTATTGTTTTGCACCACTCTCTGTGTTTTCTCTCACAGTGTGATTGTTTTGTGGTTCTCGTTTTGCCTATTGTGATAGAGTGAGTGATAAGCAGAGCTAATCTAAACTAGCAACAATGGTGCTGAAGAAGCCACGGATTGTGATAATTGGAGCAGGAATGGCAGGCCTCACCGCTGCCAACAAGCTCTACACCGCCACAGCCTCCAGGGACTTGTTTGAGCTCTGTGTGGTGGAAGGTGGAAACAGAATTGGTGGCAGAATCAACACCTCAGAGTTTGGTGGTGACAGAATTGAGATGGGTGCTACCTGGATCCATGGAATTGGTGGCAGCCCAATTCACAAAATTGCTCAAGAAACCAACTCACTCCACTCTGAACAACCTTGGGAGTGCATGGATGGGAACAGCAACACTGATGACCCCATCACCATTGCTGAAGGTGGCTTCCACCTTCAACCCTCCATTGTGGATCCTGTCACAAAGCTTTTCAATACCCTCATGGGTTACTCTCAGGGGAAGCAGAAACTCACTGCAAAAAGTGAACTTGACAACAGTTACTGTGAGCTAGCTGCTAAAGCTTCCAACATGTCAGCAACCTCAAAAGGTGCCTCTGGGAAACTCAGTATTGGTTCTTTTCTCAGACAAGGCCTTGAAGCTTACTGGGATAATGCTTCAGTGAAAGAGCAAGAGGATATTCAGCTCAAAGGGTTTGGGAACTGGAGCAGGAAGTCACTTGAACAAGCAATCTTTGAAATGCATGAGAACAATCAGAGGACTTACACATCAGCTGGTGACCTGAAGAGTCTAGATTATGAGGCAGAGAGCGAGTACATAATGTTCCCAGGTGAAGAAATCACAATTGCTAAGGGGTACTTGAGAGTGATTGAATCCATAGCTTCTGTGCTGCCACCTGGTTTAGTTCAGCTAGGTAGAAAAGTCACAAGAATTGAATGGCAGTCCCAGAGAGATGATGATGACGAGAGGAACAAGAGCATGGAAAATGGGAGTTTTTATAGGCCTGTGAAGCTGCATTTTTGTGATGGTTCTACTATGTCTGCTGATCATGTCATTGTCACTGTTTCACTGGGAGTGTTAAAAGCTGCTATTGGTGATGATGATTCAGGTATGTTCTTCCCTCCTCTTCCCCCTTCCAAGACCGAGGCAATTTCAAGGCTTGGTTTTGGTGTTGTTAACAAGCTGTTTGTGCAATTGAGTGGAGGAAAACATGAACAACACTCCAAATCCAAAGGGTTCCCCTTTCTGCAAATGGTTTTTCATTCACCTCAATCTGAAATGAGGCACAAGAAAATACCAAGGTGGATGAGGAGAACAGCTACCCTTTTCCCCATCTACAACAATTCCAGTGTCCTCTTATCTTGGTTTGCTGGGGAAGAAGCACTAGCACTTGAGTCACTCAATGATGAAGAGATCATCAATGGGGTTACATCCACAGTCTCAAGCTTTCTGTCACATTCTCAGTGGCAGAATGGTTCCTGTGAAGATAAGTTGTGCAATGGGAATGCGACTCATGAGGAGAAATCTCATGATGAAAATGAAGTGACATTCAGTAAAGTCTTGAAGAGCAAATGGGGAACTGATCCATTGTTTTTAGGGTCATACAGTTATGTTGCAGTAGGATCAAGTGGTGATGATTTAGATACAATGGCAGAGCCATTGCCAAAAGATAGCAGCAGTTTCCAGCATCCACTTCAAATTTTGTTTGCAGGGGAAGCAACTCACAGAACTCATTATTCTACTACTCATGGAGCTTACTTCAGTGGTCTTAGGGAAGCCAATAGGCTTCTTCAACATTATCAATGTGTTGGGATTTATAATTAGTATTTTTGTTTTCTTTTTCCTTTCTCTTTTAATTTTTTTTTGAATATTAATCTCTATGATATTACTCCCATTTTCGTCTTAAAACGTATTCGTTTCTCTTGAAGGAAAGTAGTGAGTGATTGGGAAAAAATCAATATTAGAAGGGGCAACATGAATAGTGAGATGGGGACATTTAGATGTACTACTTGAAGTAAATTTTCCCCAATATTTATTTCTCTTCATTTATGAGTGTAGTTTCTTGTCTTTTATTAAATCTTCAAGGAAACTAGTTCAGATTTTCAGTGACATTGATTCATAATCTGAATTAGAACTAGTTTAGAAAGCTTCAGATGCCACCTCTATGTGTGTGTGTTCTGAGGCTTCTATCTCAAAAGACAGGATCCGCCAAACTCGGCTCTTTTCAGCTTGGAATCTTTCTTCTATGAAATGAAATATGGCTTGTCAACACCTCAGGCTTACGTGTTATTCTTGTCACCTATCATTCCCTACTCAAAACTTCGATGCTAACTGTATCAGAATTGGTCTTTGATATGATGTGGAGTTTGTTTATTTAAATGATAAGGAGCTCATCCCTGTTAGTCGCATTCTATATAATTTGTTTTCTGCATAAGGCAAAATAGACTTTCACTTGTGTGTTTGGATTTACTTCAACTCAAGGCTACAAAATCTCTTCTTATAAGTTATGTTTGTGTTTTCGTAAACAAACACACTTATGCTTTTAACCCACAAAACCAGATTATTTAACGATAAATTAAGATAAATAAATTTTCTTTAACTTTTGCTTCTACTCACCATGGATTTGACTTTATTGTGATTTTCTATCGTATATCCAAATATGCACTAATATGTTTAGAAATGTCTAGAATCGTGAGTTCATTATGGTTCCAAACACACTTATCATGTTTGGTTCCATGGTGAAATGCACTAAAATCATTCTAGGTTAAAAACTACAAATCTTCACTTTTGAGAAAACATTTCTTTGATTTTATGCAAATTGTGAAATCAAACATACTAATAGACTTTTTTTTAGCAGTGCTAGAGATAATATACATTCCTCATAATATGTTTGTATCAACTTCTCTTTCTTCATAAGTAATTCTAACATTTAAAAGCTACTTACATAAGTTTCTTTCCAGAATTGATTTTAGATTAAGAATAGGAAATATTTCTAAACATGTTTTAAAACCATCTAAAAACCAATGCTGGGCCTCCATGATTTTATATATCTTTCTGATTCTCCTTTCATTCCAAACAAAGCCCTTAACACCCTTAAAAGGAAACTCCAAAAGCATTCCCTGGTATGAGTCATATTAGACCTCTGAGAACTTGAGCAAACAAATGAGCTGGCTAAAACTGTATGTGACTCACATGAAAATGGGTAGAAACACCAATGCTGGGGTCCCATATTTTGGCCCCCCATGACCAGTTGCACTCGATCAGACCAATAGCCAAAATGTCCTTTAACAAAGAGACAGAATTGTAGATGCTTATAGCCATCTGATTGTAGTGATCTTTTGTGCAGAAGCTCGCTTGGTCAGGATTCATGAAAACGACTGGTCCCATTCCCTGTCTACTAGTAGTACATATACAGGAGATAGGACAGACATACACACATACATGTACCTACCATTTGTTATTGCTGTATCATTACACTTGTTTTCAAAACAAATCCACCTTACTTGATACTCTGTGAGCAGTTTGCTTGATTTTGCCTGCTTTCACAGATAAAAAGACTGTCTACAAGCAGCACCAAGTAGAAGCAAATGTTTCTAACATACTTGAGTTGTGTCATCCAAGCCGGCTAAGCATACACTAACGAGAAAAAGTGTCTAGGTTCTTTCCTCTCTTTACATTACTGCAGCTCCATAATGATGTAATTGCTTGATGTAATTGCTTGATTTTCTCTGTCGCATTATTTATAATTTAAAGAGATTTCAATTATATAAAAGAGCTCTAAATCGTATATTATTGTGTTCACTTGAGAAACCTTATAAGGCAATACAGTACCATATTTGATCTACATAGCTCTTAGGGTTTTTGTGTAAACATGTGTCAATTACATGTTTTATGTTCTATGCTTAATATGATTTGTCTGATATCATCTTGTAAATATGAAATGACAATCAATTATGATGAAATAGAAGATATTCAAAGCTACTAATAAACCAATGTAGTTTATTGTTTTAAATCGGCCTCAAGTGGCCCACATATGGTAATCATTGGCTTTGCTCACTTATTTCCTTTCCCCTCACCTCAAACGTCATTTTTCATACCAAAACACCTAACAAATGTCACATGGAATAACAATTACTGTTTTTTGGTCACTAAAAGGTGTGATAAATGCTAACGGATTATCTAATATAATATCTGTTTGGTGACTGTGTAGTCAAATCAAGTGCAATGCAAAGTGACTCTATTATTGTAAGATTTTCCCTTCAAGTTATTTTTTTTTACTCCAGCCCTTCCTCCTTTCAAAAGAAAAAATAAATAAGGAAAACACTGTAATGGCCCACTTGCCCTCACTTTTTGCCTCTTGTGGGCTTCAATCACCCTTTGATGATTGCATATATCACAGACCAATCTGTCATCTACTCCTTGTCTGTTACATAAACGACCAAATGAGAATCTCAATCTACCTTCCTTTACCCTGCTAATCCAACATGTTAATTTCCAGTAAATGACACTCTCCCTCCAATTCTCCCTACTCACTACAATATATAATTGCCCCAAATATATGGTCTTTATGCTTAAATCAAGTTGATTTGTCAATTGTCTGATTATGTTTTGAATATTTTTCTTCATAAGCAAAATGAACAAGTTAAATTAGTATTGAGTACTTGGGGTGCTCAAACACATACAAGGTATAAAGTCTGTGCATGCCAAGAACAAATACACTTCCACTGCTTACACAAATCAATCTTGGGACAAACCCAAAATAACCATATAACAAAATTACAGACATAAACAAGTCACCAATTATAGACCTCTAAACAAAATACAAAAATGCATCTCCAGAATTGACAGCATATAACCCTGCACATCTCTGCAACATCATCATGCATATTATAATTACAAAATGACTCCCACTACTTAAGTGTATAAATGTAACCTTGGAACAGCTTGCATCACCATACTGTGATAAACATACTTGTTCCTAACTGAGATGAATGAGCCAAAATCCATGACAATTGCTTCAAATCTGATGCAATAGCACAAACTCATCCACAAATTTTGGCACAATACCAGCAAGCAAGTTTGAGGTGTTTTGCCTTTTTATTTTTAAGTTAGGTGTTTTGCCTTGTTCGGTTGAACTTGATTAGGACCGCTGAATTGACTACACGTGCACATTGGGAAAAAATTACTGTAAGGCTTGACATCTCACTTATGATGTTGTAAACGGCTAGTTTGTTGCTTCATAGCATCTTTGGATCGGTTTATCTTTTCTCATAATCACTGAAACTCCTTCTCATAATGTTTATGACTTTAGAATCAATAGTCGAAGAATTTCCAATCACGAACTCAATCAAAGTAGAGAGAATTGTGCTCTAGCCCACAAAGTTTCTATCCCATTTAGCCTAAGCTAAACACAAGGTTGGACAATTGTTTGTCATTGTTTGACTTCTAGTCCTATCATGCACTCAATACTAAGAGAACTGATTTAATCTCTAATTGGGGAATCAAACTATATAAAATCAATGGACTTAGAATGTAAATCACATTGTGAGTCTTACTTTTCTCCTTTGAAACAATGGATGTTATATAAGTGCTGATATAATATACGTACCACTCAACCCCAATGCTTGTTACTTTTCTGTTTATTCAGTTGAATGTACTTTAATCATTCTCTTTAGCAAAAATTATGATTCTTCCTATCATATTCACCTTTGGACAAACATTTCTTTAACTTTACGTGTCCAACTTCTTTATCATAATGATCCTGCTTTTCCTTTTTTGCAAATCTTAGATTAAAAGTTTAATGATAGATGATTAAGAGGTCTCTCTATCCCTTTATTCCTTCAAAATGAGCAAGCATATCGTTTTTTCATCCTTAGAGCCAATGATGACAAAGAGAAAGATGACAGATTTAAGTAAGTTATCACATTGAGAATCCGAATTTTTCTTTAGGAAGGTCTAGGTAGTGATAGGGGTACACCCTTTATTTAATATAGTAAAGAAAGATCAAGAAGTAGGCCACTTAAATCTTGAGAATGGAATCTTTGAGGGGTAGTCCTAGTCTGTAGGCTAGATAATAGGCTGTTTTGAGGTTTCCTAAATTATTTGAGATTGGCATCACACAAGTGGGAGATCCAAATTTTTCTTTTAACTTTGTGTTTGTTTGTTTGAATACCAGTTGAGTGAAACGTGAACAGACTTTCCTTTTAATCCATAAAAAAAGTTTCATTTACTTATTATCTGAAAGTGAGAGCTAATGTTCATTTACATTGGTGCGAACGAACATCCGAACATAATCTTACTATCTTTTTTGCCCACATTCTCTTTCATGATGATTGAAGCAAAGTTAGCAAAGCATTATATTTTAGCTGGACATGTCTAGGACATGAGAGGGACAGTCCTCCTTAAATCTGATCTTTTGACAAGCAATGAACCAAACAATGCCAAACAACTAGTTAGTTTTAAATTGGAAAAAATCAAAAATCACCAGCTAAAGTTTGTTTCTTTTTATTTTTCTTTTCCTCTTTTTGTTTTGTTGAGAAGGAGTTATCCCACTCATGTGTTTGAATCTCATTGGATGGTTGGGGCTTTTGCAAATGTTAAATACATGAAGAGTTTTTCATTTTTAATAAGCAAAAGGAAATAAGCTTTGAGGGTAAGGGATTCACTAAGGATTAATTGGTCTAATGTGATTTTCTGTGGAAGAGTTTCAGATGTTGTGTCTGAAATGTGTCTGAAGTCTGAACACTACCTACAATTCATTTTAATATATAATACCTGTCTGTTTTACTAGGTAACAGCTTCTTCCTAGCTCAGTTTTCTCATTCCTTTGTTCATTTATCAATTATCAGTAACTTCTTCCAAGCAGCTTTGTAGTTTTTGACAGCTAAGTTGGTCAACTAAAATGTCTAAGATGCAACAAAAGCATAGTATAAAAAATAGTATGACGACAAGGACTTAACAAAGCTAAAAGATTTTGTTTGATTGGGTGTAGGGAAGTGGATTGTGAAGTTTGATTAGTATCTTAAACCACTATCTCCTTCTCTCTAAGGATGCTATAAGTTAAATGGAAAAAAGATAACGAATTGACCCCAAATCGCTTCTTTGCTTCTGTTTTCTTGTCTTTTTTATTTGTTGAGGGATGGGAAAGGTGGTTTATCTGCTGCTAATGCTAATTTAAAAAATTGTAGATTAAGATGCGCTAATGAACTTTTTCTTTCTTTCAACCTCACACACAAAAAAACAAAAGGAAGTGAGCTTTGAAGAAAGTGATACACTAATCCCTGAATTGATTGGCGTCTATGGTGCATCTTAGTGGCGAATGGGATTCAGAGGGCAGGAAATGAGTGGGATGTTTAAATTTATTTAATGTGAGCTTATATTTACCTTTAAGGTTGGCAAAACACATTAACTTCAATGACACAAAGAGATATGAATCGGCTAAAAACACATTCAAACTTTCTTTGAAGTGGCGGCATGCACAAGCATATACATATTACTTGTATTTGAACTAAGTGACATATCAATCTTATGTGACTGACTGTTGGTTGATTAATGAGTGTGTAATTAAGTTTAACCCGTTTTCTCTTTGAATGTGATTATTGTGTTGCTTATGTATATGTTACATGTATCTCACCTTTGTTGTGGTTATATTTAGATATTGATGATGGTTTTACCTATGACCAAGACTATCCTTATTGACCCTGTTTCACCTTTGGGGTAGGATATTGACCCTTCCACTAGAATATGTACATATACAGGGATGTTTGTGTTTTGGTACCTTCAGCTTAATTCTCTGTCATCAGGATATCCAATTCCTCTGCCCATATCATTCCCTTCGTACCTACCACCGTATGCCATTAATCCCAACTTAGTTGATCACTTTGCACCTTCACCACCTATGCATCTGCATGAACCACCTGCATGTACCTACTTAAATACTTATCTCTGCCTCTACTATGATCTCTTGTACAACTCCTACCCATATTTTGCATGCACCTTTAAAGAGTGGCCCTCGTTTCATCACTACTGCTAGGAAGAGGGCCAGGTCTCTGAGAATAATGTTATTACAAGGGTAACAAGCAGAGTGGTAGTCCTATGAGAGAAGCCTAAATTACTAATAAAATGACCCTTTTTGTAGTTGTGGGGTGAACATGTCTTCTCCTTTCTATTGACCTTCTTTCATTCCTTCACTTGAGCCCTTGAGTCTTAGGCTCAAACACATCTTACTTTATCATTTTGATCTGTTTCACTTTTTTTTTTGGGTTGATAAAAAAAAACTTTCTTCTTTTGGACACACGAGTCTTTAGGTGGCGCGTCCTTCTGCATTAGTCTTTCCTTCATACGTATTATTGCTCCCTTAATCCTAAGAATCTTTGATCCACATTACTTGTCATTTTCTGTATCTTCGAGATTTGTTCCTTTTTTAATATGATTCTTCTTTATTTTCTCTTGTGAATTTGCGACCGTTGGTTATATGGATGGTTGGGCGTAATTAGAAGAGCTTCTAGAGGAGATTTTTTCTTGCGTTTTACACCCAGGTTGAACTCAAAATATCTTACTTGAGGTTTATGCCCTACAAAACGGCTTGGTGGGACAGTACACATCATCTAAACCCTAATCCTTAGAAGCGAGTAGACTTGAATGACTTGGAAATTGAACAAGCCAATGAAAACCGACTAGGTCTACATGGATCGGCTTGATCAAAAGGTACACTGCCCCTCAAATTTAAAGCTTCAAAACGAGTAGACTTGAATGTCTTAGAGAATGAATTGGCCCATGTACATCAACTTGGTAGGAGGATACACAACCCCTCGGTCGTAGTGCTTGGAAGCGAGTTAACTAGGATGCCTTTGAGAATGAATAAATCCATGTAAGCTGACTTGGTAGGAATGTACAAATAATTTATTGGAAAAATAAATTCCTTAGTATGTTATTAGGCTAACCTGCAACTTAGGTTTTTTTGTGTGTGTGCTGAATCAAAATTCTATGCCACTGTTTGGTGTTTATTTTTACGTCTCACCAATAAAATTGTGTCATGTCATTGAAAACACGTAAGATCTTTTTTGTTGTAAAAAGAAACTCCACATATTATCATTGTCATACCAAAGCTTTTTTTATTGATATAGCACAGTTTTATTGGCATTACAAGGAATGAGATACCAAACTACGTCAAAAGATTTTAGTCCCTTGTGTGCTTAAGTCAGAAGAATCAGATTCTATCCAAAAAAGAAATCACAATAATTCGCCTTTGTTTTTGGTCAAACACAATAAATTGTTTTTGTCAGACAGTATATTCTTATATTTTTGGTCAAATAATTCTTCTTTTTGTCGCAATAATTGGAATATGGGCCAAACACTTCGGCTGCAAACTTGGTCGGATATCTGATCCATATGAACAGCCCATGCCAATGAAATATGCTTTAATCACATCAGGCTTTTGTCTATGTACGACTCAAAAGAAAAGGTTTTTCTTTATGATAAATAAAAAATTAAAAAGGCGTAAAAATAACTAGCCTATATTTGAGAAAAATAACAAAAAGTTAAAAGTTTAAAAGTTCATTTTAATCTTAATTTTATTCATAAATTCAAGATTTTTAAAAAAAAAATCTTGAATTTTCTTTTTTATTAAAGTAACTTATTAAATTAGAAATATGTAACCCAATAGTGTCAGTCGCAGTGGTAAAAAACCTTTATGAGCCAGAGACATGTGTTCTCATAATTTAACATAATAAAATTATAAACAGAGACAATAATAATAATTAAAAGATTTAATTGCACTTTTGGTCTTTATAGTATCGCGATTGTGTAAAGTAGTTTCCATGTTATAAAATGACTAACTTATGTCTTCCTACATTTATTTTTTAAATTTGACGATGAAAAGCTATAATATTCTTCAAGATGTGTAGTTGACAAAACATACTACCCATCCAAAAAATTATTTGACTAGTTTATATGTTTGTTTGATCAGCTTAGTTTGTAGCATTTTTTTCAAACATCACATGAGGTTTTAAATTTTACAGGAACTAACGTTGTAGCAAACTTCGCCTATGTTTGCGTAGTTGGTCCCAAGCCTGGAAAAAAGATGATGGTTGTGTTAGGTCTTGGCAGTCAAGGTAAAACTCGTCGATATCTTCAATTTAGATCGAACACTAGCGTTATAACATGCCTTGCTGTTAAATTTCCAATGAACGAATGTGAGGTGAACTGACTGATATTATTCCAAGTCTATCTTCACAGATTTTTCTTAGAAAGGAAGGTTGGGCTGCTATGGTTCTTGATCAAGCTATTTTAACTTCAAATTGCTTGATGAACATAAACATTCCAGATGCAATAAGACAAACATTCCAGATGCCATTTGGCAGCAACTTTTATTGCTTTCAATTTGTTCTTTACATAATTCCAATGTAAAAAACAAAGAAATTTATCTCTGGTATAATGGAGCTGTAGTAGTGCATCATATTTTGAAAATCCAACTCTTACATTTGTATGAAAATGTGTAAGGGCTCAATCTTCATTGCTAAAAGCCCCCAAATACATGGAGCAATATTCAGCAGAATAGCTTGACTATACAGTATACATTACCTTCGAATCCAATTTTTTAAATATACATTTGTTTCTATACATGATGGCATTGGCAATCTTTTGGTGTAAACTTGAACTATCTGAAGAGATGGAGCATCAATGTTGAACTTTAAGTACTTTCTATACCGGAACTAGTAAGATCTGAACCATATTTATTTGGTAAAATGCTTCATCACTGGATCCTAGATGGGCAGTGACTTAGCTCGAGATTCTTTTCATTTCCTAGACACAGGTAATAAGATAAATGTTGCTTGGCAATGCAGTTCTGCAAAAAGATCACAAGAACAATAAGCAGCAGAAGCAAATAATAACAAGAAAGATTGAGAGGTGAATAACAGAATTTTGGAGAATCAGAACAGAAATATTGAAAATTTTCAAAGCCAAATCACCTATATCTAGTTATTTCTGTAAGCTCACATAATAATTTAGTGACCAAGGAAAACAAGATATGATCCAAAGACTACTAAGTTACATGAGCCATTCAAGAAAAAATGAGTTAAATTTTCTTCCTGAAACTGTAGCAAAAGTTCAGCAGATATCTAAAGGATTCAAGCTGAGGATTATAATAGGAATATCAGCGAACGAATCGAGCAACTAAACAGGACAGCAAAGAAGGAAGTGGAATAGGTTAAATACCCTTTGAGTATGCATCATATGAGCACACTTCATGTTCTTTTCACCAAAGAAATTCCAGAAGGGTCACCTCCAAACTCTTCAAACACAACCACGGAGTTCCCACTTGGATTCACCCATGAGCGAGGGATATGATACCTATCCAAAGACCAAAATTAGGATCTCATGATAAATCATTGGCTTTTGCAAAGTAAGTTTTATGAATTCTTAGTTTCTTACCATCTCTGAGAGGGTTCTCCACAATTTGTCCTGCATTTTGTATCTGTGTAGTATCCAGCATAATTGCAACCACCACAACTACCGCGTGCTATATATCCAGGCCAATGGCGACCGATGCTCTGGCCATTTATCCATACTTCACCCTTTCCCATGGTGCTCAAGTCTAGAGCCAAAGGATCGTTGCCAGCCGGCGCGTTAAATGTCGCCTAACAGCATTGAAGCAGAAAATCACTCACAATTCATGCAGAAGCAGGTCATCTATAACAGTGACAGAAATACACCATTTGTGAAAAATTTATTCTTACCTTGTACCATGTCAAAGGCTGTTTTTTGGCCACTAATGATCCTCGTGCCCATTCAACAGAGGAACTTCCACTAGTGGTATGAAGGTTCAAGGCTTCACCTTTCAGTCCAACCTGCCAAATAACACAAAATGTGTTAATCTTTACTGTTGCACCTCTCCTGAAGCAAAAACACATATAAATACAAATTCTTTATTATTTTCATTCTTTTGACATTTTTGCTCTAAGATCTGCTCAATGATGCATATAATTAGTCCTAAGTTCAATGATATAATGCATTCTTATCTATCCTACAATGGCACATTAGTTCAGTTTCATATGAACTTTTGCTTCATTGGCAATCAAGTTTCAATATTGTTACCTAATAGTATCTCAATTTTTAGTTTTGTTCTCAGCATTTGTAAATTTGTTAGCTGATTTTTTTAGGCAATATACACCCACCATTTAGAAAACCTTTCACTGTTAGTCTGTTACTACAAAGCAGTGAAATATACTAGATAACAAACCTTGTAAGACCATTTCTGCTTAGACAAATCTCTTGTCCCCTCATTTAGGCCCTTTAGTGTGACTGGTCCCAACACCCCAACATTCCATGTTTCAAAGTGCGAGCCAACATTCTGGTAGTAATTGAATGCAAAAAAAGATTAAATTACTACTTATCAGCAAATTAGAGGTGTTACTTTACATAAAAAAATGAAATACAGAAGAGAAAACTAACCGAGAGACCAACGGATACACTAAGTAAAGAAATCTTGTTGTTGCCAACCGTCAGCTTCACACTGTCACTAAATGTTAGTTTAGGATTCCCCAATCCACCATACACAGTTCCTGGATTCATATAGGAGATGGATATGTAAGTCTGGAGTTTATCATGAAAAAATGCTAAGCAAAACAAGCAGTGGCATAGTCACCTGAAAATTGACCATTAACAAAAACATGCAGAACATGGCCAGCGGACATTGCAGTAAGAACAGGAGATTGCCCATTCTTTATAAAACCTTCATTAGAATCAATATTGACACTGAAAAAGAGATATCAATATTGATTAGATAGTGAGAGGATAGCATTAGTAAGTCTCAAGGCTCAACTCTCAAGAGATAGACATTCCAATTATTTAAGAGGTTTGATAAGGTGACAGATGCTTACTCTGTCATATACCACAAATAATCTGTGGAATCCCGGGTCACATTGACCTGCTCCCAAAGTGCATCACCTGTGATGGAATCACCCCCACTGGATGAGACAGGTTCTTCATTGTATGACTGCCAATCGAATGCGCTATTCACAGGAGTCATCTTTTTTGGCCAGCTCTTGACACCAACCTGCATGGAAATAGGTATGAATATCCATACTTGAAAATTCAGAGTAGTAAATATGAGTTTCTGCTCAAACCCTGCTTGGTAGAGCTTACTTGAGCTTACCTTATAGTATAAGGGTTTATGCAAGTGTTTGAGAGAGCTTATGTAAATAGTTTATGACCTACCGATAAGTTGTTTTGAGCTTATTTTCGTAAGTTGCTCAGATAAGCTTATGGATAAACGCTTATACCTACCTATAATCTATTTTGAGTTTATTTCAACAAACATACCAAATTAGCTTATGAATAAAATGCCATAAACACATTGATTAGTCAAGTTGTTTATCCAAACGCATATTATCTTTGTCAGCATAAATGATTTCACTATATGTACCTTTGTTAAACAAAAATGAAAGTGAAAAACTAATTCATATATTACCCTTGCAGTGTTGAAAACATCAGTTTTGCAGTCAGGAAGAATACTGATAGACCATGGTGGCAGGTTGTATTGCCCATTTCCAAATTTAACTGTTCTGGAAGACACAGTGTCATAATTTGCAAGGAATGCAGCACAGGCACCAGACGTTGTCTTGAACACATGTGCCTACGATTATATTAACAAAAGGAAACAAGTGAATTTTCAACAGTGGCAATTCTATTGTTCTTTTTTTCATAAACCAGGTCATGGACTTCACCTCAAGGTTATTTCCAAGTAATGTCAATGTCGGATCCACAGACACTAAAGCCGGCTCGGATTGTTTTATTGCTTTGTGCAAATCTCTCAAGTGCCCCCATTTTGGTTCATTTAGCAGTCCTGGTAGAGTGATACAGTTGAACAAGCTTCAGGCTAATGTGAAAATTGTGATGTCTAAAGTGAATTTATACACTTTGCAAGGAAAAAGATTCATCACTTTTTTCCTTTTACTCAAGCCAAAAGCTTCCTTATGTATTGAAAAGCTTTAAATGTGTTTAATTGTATTTCATTAACCATATTGCATACCATATTCATCAAGGGGAGCATCATAGTCATAGCTTGTGGCAATGAAGAGGCCACTTGACGTTCGGCCAAAATTTGTTCCTCCATGGTACTGGACACAAAAATAAGATATTAGACTCAAATCAAAGTTTCTACAACATGAGTTTGTATTGCACACAATGTAGGGAAGTATGATCACTATGGTGGATAGGGCTAACATACCATATAGTAATTAACAAATGCGCCCCCGTTTTGTATGAATCTTGCAACTGAGAATGCCAAGTCTTCTGCTGGTCTACGAGGGACTGGGCTACCAAAATCAGTGTACCTGCAGAACACAAAACTCAATTTAGGATCCCAGAAAAAAAAACATTTTTCAGACCTAAAGGTAGCATTTGTATGACTTACCAGCCAGTCCAATTCTCGGTCCACATCTTGGGTTTGTAATTTTTATTGGGAGTGAATTTTTCGCAGTAGTATGCATTGCAGGTGTCAATCTACAACACAGTCAGTAACTACAGATCAGAGAGAGAAAGATGCAAGGAAGAAGAATCAATTGACACACAGGTTCCCCTCACAAAACTTTGAATTGAAATCAAATCTTGGCACTTTCTCTGATTTTCTTTTGGCTTAAATTAAATACATTTTTAATCTTGGAGAAAGGTTTTGTTTTTAGTCTTGCTGGTTGTTTTTCTATTTAATCAGATCTGAAAATGCGCTTAGATATGCTCTACTAGCAGTGAAATCGGTTTTAGTCATCTCATATTTTTCTTAAATTGTAAAAACCCAGATTTAAATGGATGGAAAAACAATTAGCAGAGACTAAAAACAACACACGTAAACTTTGGAGTAAAAAAAACAAAAATTCTAGTAACAAGAAAGAAGAAGGAGTAAAAATATATTTAAGCCTTTTCTTTTTCTTAAAAAAACAAAAAGTGAAAGAGACAAAAGCCTGTCAAGTACTCAAAGTATAGAACAACCCAGAAAAGCAAGAGAAAGGTGGAGAAGGAAATAGAGCTGCTGAGGTAAGCCAAAACACCTTCCTCTAAATGAAGGTTAAACACAATTTGCACGTTTGGAAATCCTTCAACAATATTCTTAAACTAAGATCAATTTCGAGGGACGAAGCTTATGTGAGGAGCTTCTCGATACCAGAATTAATTTTAAAAAAAGAGAAATTGGTCTCAACATGCTAAATAGTAAAATGGATCAAAAGTACTAATGGTTATGGGAGAAGAACAAATTTCATGGTATAGTAAAAGCAACAACCTTAACCCAACAAAGATAAGCATAACAATGTTACAAATAAACCCCACCACAACATATAAATGGGTCACCTAAATTTAACAGAACAGGATAAGAACTTTGTTGCAAGTGTGGGAAAAAGGAGAGTAGCTTACAACAGGATCAGGGGCATCTTCCTGCTTGCACATAATCCAAGGGACCCCAGTATTTAGACCTACAGCCATTTGAGCAGCCCATTTGGTATAAGCTTTTCCAGGAGCACCAATTTCCCATTCCACTGGTCCATACTCATTCTCTATCTGTCAATTCAATTAGGGTTCTTTTCTTAATACTAAATTAAGGCATAATCATAATTCTAATTAATTATCTGCATAAACTTTATAAAAAAATGTTACACAACTGAAATCAATAATTCAAAAACATATATTTACCTGAGACAAAATTATTGGACCACCCTGGGTTTGAAACAACTTCTCTGCTTTCATCATGCTGACAATCTTGGCAGTGAAACTTTGCATTGCCGCCTTACACACATTATGACAAACAGTTGGTTGGTATGTTAGAAAATTCATTGAATTCTATAATCAACCAATTAATAATGAAAAGAAAATATTAGAATTATTGAAAACTCCAACCTTGAACGGCCCATTGTCTGTTCTGAAAGCAATACCTGGAACATACTTGAGCCAAACAGGGAATCCCCTGAATACAGAACAGAGCATGTGATGTGAGTGATTGCAAAGAATTGTTTTCTTTTTTCCTAAGAATTTATAAGAACATTATTGAAATCATTACCCAAAGTTCCATTCAGCACAAACGTAGGGACCAATACGAAGATGAACATAAAGGCCAGCTTGCTGCACTAGCTTGATGAACTTAACCAGATCAAATCTATCTTCAAAATTATACTGAAATTTTCAACATGATGATAGAACTTGAATAAGTTACAATGAAAACAAAAACAACAAAGGGTATGAAAAAAAACATAAAAAGTACAAAAATTCAGGAAATTTATTAGTATTACATTTCCAGGAGAAGGTTCATGTCCATTCCAAAACACATAGGTCTGAATAACATCAAGGCCTCCATCTTTGGCCTTTTGGATTAAGTCTGGCCACATCTGCAACAACAACAAAAAACACATTTGATATGCTCAAAAGATGTACCTTGGTGCATGCATTACATGATTATGTTTGAGGAAACAAAATTTGATGCAGCGTGTTGGAATTGAATAGAGTGGAGTGAAGTGTGTGTGTACCTGAGGGGTGCTTCTTGGGTAGTGGATGGAACCAGAGATCAAAATTCTTCTCTGCCCATCAACCAGAATGGCTTTGTGGTCGTAAGTCACAGAGGCAGTGACAAAACAAACCCATGAACACAACAACATAAACACCAGCACTTGAAACTTGCTCCTCCTTATTAAACTCTCCATCATGATCAAAACTCTTGAACCTGCTCTGTGTTTTTCTGAAACCAAAAATGGTGTCTTTTGCTCCTTCCTTCCTTCCTTCCTTCACTCTTGTTTGAAACTATAAAGAGAAAAAGGGAATGGAGGAACAAAGAGAAAACGGTTTCTAGTTTTCGCTTGTGGACAGTGCCTTGTAATTTGTTTATTTATTGAGGGGGGGTCTTTTGTTACGAGGTGAGGTGTGGGAATTTGATGGTTGAGTTGAAGTGATTGCAAGTGCTTTATATAGTTTTGGAGAACGAAAGTATGGGACCCCGGACCCGTTTCTCTGCTTTTTTCCTTCTCATCCTTCACACAGAACAAGACATTACCTGTTAAGAAATCATCAAGATTTTGCTTTGGAAAATGCTAGTTTGGTGTGTGGTAGATTAGGTTTGCACTCATTTACAACTTCCTCTCCCATCATATTTCACTCATTTTCTGTTCTCATTTTCTCTTGATTCCCTATCATAAGGTTTTAAATTATCGTCGTAGTAGCTTCACAGTTGCGTTGCGATCCTTCGTAGTGTGGAAGATTATGAGTAAACGTGGTTGTCGCGATAAAAATCACGGTCACGTTGCGGTTTTGGAGATCTTCAAAACCTTATGCTGCAGTAAAAAACACATGGACCTTAATTTAAAATATGCACAAATCATATATTTTACTGTCTCACTATTTTAACCCTGACTTATTTGATATCCGAGAGATATACAAGTTTTGTGGGGCTTTCTCACAAATTGCAAAGTAAAAAAACATACAAGACACAATTGCGACGTTTAAAACCGATACACAAATTTTGCGTTTGTTTTTCACACATGAATTTCATGGCAAATTTCAGACCGCCACAATCATTTTTTTTCTTACAATACAATTTGTGACCATTAAAAACCGCCGCAAACTTTTATATATATATGTTGTTGTGTATTGCTGTTACTTTTTTATGAAAAGGCCAAGAACTTGCATTTGGGATTTGTGGGTGGCGTGGCCCATCTACACGCTTTATCCCTTCCTAGAGTACATTTGAGTAACCATTTGGCAATTGGCAATTGGCAATTGGTAGTTAATAAAACTGCATATTTTTCTATGAGCATAAAGCTACCATGTTAGTTTCCTTTTTAGATGGGTAGGATCGGGTGTGGGTTTTGCCCTTCCTAAACCCGAGCTCGAAATTAAAAAACGGAACTTGAACTCAAGTCTAAACTCAATTCGGATGAAAAAGCTAAATTCGTACCCGAACTCATTGAGTTTTGGGTTTTCCGTACCCGAACTCATGTTAAACAAAGGATCCGACACAAAAATATGAAACATGACCCGACTTCGCTCACATGCTGTCAAAAAAGACACCCAAATCCTGCAACTCAAGGGCGAAAAATGAGCAGGTATCGGTACTTACCACTTACCAGCAGGTTTTTTCCCTGGAAGCTAATTTTCCTTACCAAAGACATTCACAATTAGTGAGAAAGCTTTCTTGTTCATAATAATTGGCTTCTATATTCAACACATTGAATGCAAAAGAATATAGTAAGTGGATGATGAAAATGCAATGCCATCGTGGATGGTCCCCATTATGTTATTCAATATTTTAATTTTGTTTTTATTTAGCTAACACAAGCAAAGGAAGGCAGCTAAGCCTAAATAAATTTGGCAATTCTTTAAACTTCTGTATAAAGTTTGTTTATTTTCATTTATTTTTCAAAGAATATCATCAAACCAATTAGTCTAGAATGTGATGGTGACCAATATACGATAAAAAATATCTTAAGGTTCAGATTTAAATTTTACCATATGATATGATAGCAAATGACATTCTGCCCAACAATTGCCTTATTGTTTCAAGAAAGAAACAGTAAAACAGTTGCCAAGGCATGCAATGCAACTAGAGATCAAGTGAAGAGCAAGCAATTATAGTATTTGGGAGATATTAAGGGAGGGTTATGATGAGGAATGAGATGTGAGTGCCACGTTTAATTTGTAAGATGAGTACTCAACCACTTGATATAGCTAGCTGATTCAAAATTAATCAATCCATGTCCACATGTATTTTGTGGGTTAATGTTACTGTTAGTTGTGATTCATTTCTTTCCTTACTTCCATAATCCATGGCCTTCATCTAAAAATGTACTCAACAAGTCCCACCACAGTTGGTATATGATTAAACTCCTTAAACATTTAATTAAAAATTCGATCCATAAATAACGTGTTTGAAGAATGATTTATTGAGAAAGAGTGCGTGAATCTTGTATGATTAGTTATCCTGATTTAGATATAAATGGATAGAGTGCGTGAAGCATTCATTATCTTGTGACTAAGAAACTGGGAACCAAATTAAGGATTCGTTTCTATCAAACATGGATCAGCCCAAGGATCCCTCATCCCCGCACGTCTCCCCTTTTCTGAGCCCAAAAGTTTGTCGGAAAGTCATTCACTTCAAATTTAGCTATCATTGTTTTTATTTTAATTTCCAGATATCTTTGCTTATTTTCATTTTTTATTATATTAGATTTGTTAGCAAGCAAGTTATCTTATGGTACTCTTTAATTATTTAGCATTGTCCTTGGAAGTTGGAATACACTGTTCAATTAAAATACAACCTGGTGTCATTGTTAAAAACACAATTTAATTACAAACAAGAAAAGTGGGGTACTATATATAAGTAATAATAATAATTGAACTTATTCCCAACATTATGACGCAATGTCTTGGGATTTCTTATTTTGTATGATGCGTAGAATAAGCTTTCATGAAAGGCGAGTGAATTAGATTTAAGTGTGTCTGGAGTCTGTTAGAGTGTCTGTGTTAGTGAATGAGAATCAAGCAGAAGAGTTTAAAATGTGTAGGGTTGAGGGCTCATTTTGTTTATCTTTTGGATGTGGAGGGCTTGAGTTGGTTGATTCATGAGGCACTGAGAAAAAAATGTTTTCTCAAGTGTGCATGTGATTGGAGTGTTGTATCTATATCCCGTTTACAATTTGCATATGATTACTTATTTATTTATCTACAGATGAGCCAACAATGCAGAATATGCTGGTAAGTAAGTGTGCTGAGGAATTTTGAGCTAGCATTAGGGCTTATAATTAATTTTCATAAGAGCAAGCTTGGGGATGTGGGGGTTGAATAATGAGTTGCTTGCTAGGTTTTCACTTTTCAACTGTGGAAGTATATTTTGTCTACTTGAGTATCCCTATAGGTGCGAATCCAAGAAGAGTTGCCACGTAAGAGCATATTTTGAATAGAGTGAAGAGTAAATTATTCTTGTGAAAGAAACACAACATTTTATTTGGCGGTCGGATCGGCTTGATGAAATCAGTGCTCTCTTGTTACCTCTATTTTTGCTCTTTCTGTAAGGCGCCTATGCCAGTGATTACTAAGCTTCATAGTCTTCAAAGACAATTTTATGGGGAGGAGGTGAGGAGAAAATAAGATAGCTGGAGTTAGTTGGGATGTTGTTTGTAGATACAAAATAGAGGGTGGCTTAGGCATTAGAAATTTGGAGAAGTTTAATAATGCTTTGCTTGAGAAACGGCAGTGGCATTTGTTGTCGGAGAAAGACAGTTTATTAGGAAAGCTGTTAGGAGTCAAATATGGTGGAGGTGGTTTTGGTGATGACGAGGTGTATAAAAAAGGAGTCATTGTGGTGGAGGGTTGGGAGGGAATCAATTATTCCTTCATGGAATAATTGATTTAACAAAAACTGTTGATTAGGTTAGGTGATGGAGGTGGGCACGATTTTGGTTGGATCTGTGCGTTGGGGATGACGTTTTGGGTAAAAAAATCCTAGGTTGTTTTCAATTTCAGTAAAAAGAAAATTTGGTAGGAGAGATGGGAAGGTGTGAGAATGGTGTTTGGAGGTGGGATCTCGTGTGGAGATGTGAGTCGTTTGAATCATTATGTGAGGATATTAACCTCTCAACAGATCATTCTTCATACGCATCGCCGAGTAATCGAATAATGGACTAAATGTTTAAAAAACTCAGTTATCTATAAGTTGTGCGACATATGCGAGTTGTATTTAGATATCTCTTAAACCTGAAATGGATCACTTTTATTGAAAGATAAGGAAATTAATTATTTTGCCCTTTTATTATTTATGAAATATATAAAGTGAGGATATTAATCTTTATTTATTTATCCTAATCATGATGTGAAAGGGATATCTAAAGGGTCAGCATTTCCTAACAACCATAATAAAAAAATTGTCGTCCTTTATTCTATTAATACAAGTACCAACCAATCCATTGAAAGCGATATTTGACGATGGAGTTATGTGTTATTATCCATTGAATACTTACATAATGAAGTCTTCGTTTCTTTTATATAAATATATCTTTCACCATCGACACATAAATTCTCCAAACATTGAGATAAAAAATTATCATAATTCAATGCATCCTCAACATTATTTCCTGTCTGAATGTGTTTTGTTTCCTAATGTTGATACTTTTTATTCCTTTTAGAAAGTTATAATTGATAAAGTTGGAAGGAGAAGGAAGCTTGATTACTACTCCTATGTCCAATCTTTTATTTATCCCTTAACATTTGACCTACTTATTGGTAAAATAATTTCTTATACTTGATAATTACTAGTGTAAATTGGGGAATATAAGGGTATAATTGAATTTTTTTTTAATAATTACGGATAAATAATAACTGATTTTTTATTCTATTTCTACATTGATAAATAAGTACTAATTTTGAAATATAGTCAGAAATCAACATATATTTCTATGGATTATGATGTCCTGCATAGATGGCAACACATATAAGGCCTCAATAAACTTTCCTTTTTCAGGTAAATAGATAGGAGCACCAGCCACTAACCTTAACTTTTATCCAATAGCTCCACCAATAGTTTCAGTTATGTTTACGTAGCGAATCCTAGATGACTGAGATAGAATTAATATGATTCACATTTAACCTCGAGAATACAACTGGACATGTTTTTCTTTGTGTCCCTAGTTCTTTCTTATATTAATGAGTATTTAATTACATCATAAACATGTTTCACTCCCTTCCCCTTTATTGGCCTAGATAGCTCTTGTTTCTTTCTCATTCTTATAGTAACACAATTGGCATACATTCATTGAATGAGATAGGATCCCCTAAATTGTCAAATAGGTACGTATCACGGATTTCGATGAACCTTTTCTTCAAAGAGAAAATTGGCGAGACATTGACCTGATCCATATTTTTTTGTCAATACCTGATCCATACTAATCAGTTGGATCAAATCGTTCCAAATCACATGTAACGGTACGATAAATAGAAGGGAAAACAGCACAATCATATTATTGGAGATAATGGAGTTGGAGGTTAGTTATGATTTTAAACCAAAATAATTAACTATGCTTAATTAGGTACCAAAATTAAACAAACCTGACAGCGACAATGCATTATGCAGAGCACTGCATTAGGTATTAGTTAAAGAATTGAACTTTGAACCAACACAGAACTTTGTTTTCTTTTCTAGTGGCTGTGCATCTAAAGTCATAATAATTATTAATGATATACCAATATTTGCAGATTAGTTAAGACTTAAGAACCATCCTCTGTTTTATTTTTGGTCAGTTTATTCAGCAGCTTTACTTGACTCTGGATCTACAAACGGCATATATGTGTTGCTCCTTTGTGCAACCACCAGCACCAATGACCTCAATAACACACAATAAGAATTAAATCCTCAACTAATCTTCATTCATAAAGTTTTCCTGCAATTTTTGCCGCATGTTTTTACAGTTGTTGCACACCTACCACAGCATCTATTACCAAAACATGAATAATTTTCCTTGTGAGAGAAATTTGGCTGAATTGGGACCATGCCTCTGACTTGCAATTTTATCAAACTTGAGGAAAAATCTTGGTGACTTTAATCCCCATCTCAAAAGTATTATATTGCTGGATTTATACCACCAAAACCAATCACCAGAGACACTTTACTATGTGTATGTTTGTTTGTTATTGATACAAATTTAAACGTAATTTAAGTATCTGTAAGCAAATATACAAAAGCTAAAATTTGACAAATCGAATACTTAGTGTGGATCAGAGAAGTATAATTTTATCGCGTTAACTTCAACGTACTTAAAAAAAATCCAATCAGACACCATATCTCTTGATCTTCCAGGTGTTGTTGCGTAAGGAACTCAGTCTAGTTGGTAATACTAAATAGTGGCTGAGGTACAAGAATCAAGAATCCATGTGATCATGACTCTGACAACCGAGTATGAGACAATCCCAGCTTTCAACCATTTTATTTTTGGACAAACAAGTGTGGATAATTGATTCAAAGAAAATGTTAGTATAGTTGGATATAGAGGTTTTTTAATGGCATTCAATCGACATGCAATTTAGCGACAGTCAATTGCCCTGCTAATGTTTGGAGAGGTTAAAAGTCAACATTATATACTCCTTTCGTTTCTTTTTATAAGAGCTAAATTGAGATATATTCATGTTTTTTTTATAAGAATTGACTTGGAATATGTAGTGCATTAATTATTTTTTGACAAATTTTACCCTTATTTAATTGAATTTTCTCTCTCTTTCCACTATGTAATGCATTAATAATCAATAGAAATTTTAAAAAGTAGGTTGGGACAATTTTGAAAAGTTGATGTAAATTGAGAACAAATTAAATGCTAATAACTGCTTTACCTACTTTTCTTAAGGGGTGTGCAATAATTGTTTAGCTCTTATAAAAAGGAACGGATGGCGTATATATTTATTGAGTGTTCATTGAAAAGTGAATGTCCACAAATAATTACTCTTGGTTCATAGTATATTAGGACTAATAGCATGCTTGATTTCGTGTTTAAATTATTCATAATCACTTCACTTGCCAACATGAAAATTTATTGAATTTCCAAACACACACTAATAGTAATTTAATTAACTACTTGCACATGCAAAATTAAAAATGAGATTATCATTATAGAGCACTGTGGTATATCAAGCCAAATGAGCAGATCGAACTATATAAACGTTTCAATTTATTTAGTAGGATTCTATGTACAATCATAATGCACAATCAATAGAGCTTAAGTCACACCCAATACAGGTCGGATTATATTTAAAGAGAAATTTCCATTACTTAATCTGAAATCTGAACAATAATGGAGTGATGGCTGTGATGCTCAAGTTATGCATTTAAATAAATAAATTAATTTCATTTTATTTAGTATAAATTATTTAAGAAGATGAGAAAGCGATCGATGAAAAGAAAAGTAGAAGCAGATACAAGGTGGCTTTCCTTTGTGTAATAGTCGGTGGATGATGTGTTATATGTTTAGTTATGGCTTATCTTGAATAAGTCAGACTCAATATCCATAAATCATAGCACTAACCACAAAACATTATTGGGGGAGAAGCACTTCGTTGTCACTACCCAAAACTAATTTTGCTGCCTTTTAACTGGGGCCATCATCTACATGAATGACTCCACACTTTTTCTCATCATTGTAGTATAGATCCCTAAGCAACCTTCATCATTATCCTCTACAAATGGTGCTAAGCATATATTAAGGGATACTATTTGACACCTCAGAGACGTGCACGATTTTCACGACATAGTCGCGCGGGGAAATGCACCCTAGCACGAACCTAAGGGAGATCGACGAAACCCCCCAACGAACATTTTCTGACCATGTGATGCATTTAAAATTTGTTTTTGATTTATCTATATAAAACATAATAACATATATTGATTGTATAGTGACATCGTGCACGTCTATGCTGTGTCAAATAGCATCCTTTAAATGAGTGGTCAATTTTTAATTAGATACCAAAGAAGAAAAAAAGAAACATGAAAGCCAAAAGGTAATTTGAATAAGAGCTAATAAACTGGAGCAACATAACTTAGTATATGACCTAATCGTGTGTTTATCTTATTATATACACTTTTAGAAGGCAAAACTTAAAGGGGGCGAATGCATCGATCTATAAATTAAAATCATGCTCATCATTTCATATAAGCTTTTCATGTTCAAAATAGAAACTGTAATTATTTTATATGAATATATATACTTTCTTTTTTAGTAGAGGCACTTATGTTGAACTAGGACAAAAGTTCACAACTTAAATTTGAAATGTCGGTATAAAATAGAATAATCTAATGTCAATTGATTTACGCGGTTAGTACGTATTTTCAAAAGCTTTTTTGCACCTATAAGTATTTGTAGAAAATCATGTGATTCGAATGAAAGCCGTAAAGCAAATTTGAAATTTATGTTTAGGTTGGAAGGTGAGGTGGGTGGGACAAAGAATATATATTTGTAAGATAGGTGATGAAAGAGTCAACCATGTATGTATGTAATGTATATCTAAGCCAAATTGAGACAGCTAGGCTAGTCAGTAGTTAGTAGTTACCCAAACTAGTCAACAATAATGCATTATGCTATTGCTATG
Source organism: Acmispon strigosus (assembly GCA_030819835.1). Lineage (NCBI taxonomy): Eukaryota > Viridiplantae > Streptophyta > Magnoliopsida > Fabales > Fabaceae > Acmispon > Acmispon strigosus. The sequence continues at coordinate 90,466,897 of JAUAMA010000001.1, forward strand.
CAGCATATGGTATATGTGAACAAGTAGATATATAATATCTTGATGTGGACTCGGACACAATATATATTTATCAACAATTGGTGGATTCAAATAGTACAGGTACATTTGGACATTCCTTTTTTCTTTCTATCCCTTTCTTTTAATTATATTATATCATATATCACATTTATCACTTATTTTTCCTCTCTTCCTATCTCTCTTTAGTGGTTTGTTTTTGGATATACACCATCTTTATTCTATAATTATAGGTCAATTCATGTAAAATGTGGAGCTAGCATATACACACGTTTATTTTTTATTTTTTGGGCGTAAATCAAAAGGTTCTCGGTCACATACAGCATTTTTCTTTTTGTCAATTACATACTTGAGAATGTTCTGAGACATTAGGCCACTGTTTCATTTTGGGTTTTTCAGTCCAGACTTAAGAATAATTTTTGTCAAAGATTTAAGGCCTTTTTTATGACCAAAAAAGAAAGGGGCTTCCCCATGGTGGTGAGCTCGGAGAATGAAAAGTGAAAGTTTTAGGGCTTACGGCCCAAGTCTCTTTTAAAAGCAAAATATTATTTAAATGAATTTGGGCCAGTTTTTTTTGGTCTTGGAGCTAGTTTATTCTGTCTCATTATCCTTGTACTTTTGGGCCATCTTCTATACAATTAACTTGCTTTGACAATAAAAAATGTCTTGAATAAAATATTGGGAACTAGGGGTGTTAGTTTAACTCTCTCTTTATTTGTTGAAATTCACGTGGCCCCATTAAATTTGAAGTTAGACCCACATTTTTAATTGTCTAACATTAATTTCAATCTATAAATAAAAGAGCGTTGAAAATATAGTGTTAAAATTAATGTTAGTAACACTTTATATCAAGAATATACTCTCCAAAGTGAGTTTCATTACAGACATATCAAATAAAACAACCTAGTCGGCTACCCCCAATATATGCTCCTTGATCTTTTAGGTTGTGTAACTATGTTTGATCCTATTGAACCCTCCCGATTTGATCCTACTCGTCCCGGGAAAGGACTCAACCTTCCCGATCACCTACAGCAACACGTCAGGGCTGAGTAGGCCTATCCAGTCAGCGGAGCGGGACTTGTCGCACTATATCCACCCAGGGGCTCAAATCAAAATGATCGTACACGAAGCATAAGAGACCACATAGGGAGTCCAGAGCAGCCCCATTTACATCAAATCAGTCGCGTGATAACCTGCCTTAGCCGCAATCACAATGCTCGAGAGTAGGTCTCCGCACACGCAAACGAGGCAAGCAACCTTCGACGATCACAAGGCTTGACCAATCCAACGGCCCGCGTCCACCCAACCATCGTATTATCCACTGGACCTTGAGGAGAGACATGGAACCTCGTACCTCGTGGACCAAACCTCGTACCAGGGAAGTCTGGAGTGAACCATCATTCAAGGTAGACCAATCTCTCTAAATTTCATCTTCTTGTTAACTCGCCATATATAGTGACTTAATCTTCGAAGTGCTAACATGCAGGTCCTTCGACGCCTAACCAGAAGTTCCTCCCAACAACCGCCATCTCCCCTTGTGCTACCGCTCCTCCAACCAACGCTCGGGGTCACGGGCGATTGATCAGACTAGTTCGATATGCCAAACAAGTACTACTTTTGAAAAAGAGAGCACTATATTTCTATCAAACAACCAGGAATGTGTGTTATCTAGAGGATTGTGAATTTTGGGATTTAGGATATGCTAATGGATGGAGTTGGGAGCTCAGCTCAGCTCAGCTGACTAGTAGCATATCCCATGCCCATGAAATTTTTGTACCCTATACATTAGGGGTGTGCAGGATCCGGTGATGACTGGATTTTGTATGATAATTATAGAGTCTTTTTAGTCTTTTTATTTTGTTATTTTTTTAGTCTCGTGTAGGTTTTTTATTCTTTTTATTTAGATTTTCTATTTATTTTGCATTTTGCATATAGATTAGCTTTTATTTGTTTTTTAAACTTTATTTTATATTTTTAGAAATTTTTATAGGTATTTTTATATTTTAGGAAAGCTGGTAGAATTAGTCATTTTTGTCTAGGGACCAAATTGTAAATTTTAGGAAAGAAAAGGGCCAAAGTACAAAAGTTCAAGAGTTGGGGGCTGAAAGTGGAGTTTCAGTAAAATAAAGGGCCAGAAGTGAAGTGCTAACAAAGAGAGGACCAAAACTGAAAAGATTGAATAAGATTATAAGAAGCATCATTTCTAATTTTGCACATGTGAAAAATGATGAGTGAAGGATTGATGATAGTGGAGAGGCTGTTTCAAAAAATTAAAAGAGACAAAGTGGAGGCAATTGAAGGCATTGAAAACCCACTACCATGAAGAAGAGCAAAATAGCAAGAAGAGCAATCAGCAGACGTCCCAACGCTCAAGCGTTGGAAGCCAGCGCTCATGCGCTAGGCCTCTGTTTGCAACGTCTGAAATAAATAAGTCCCAGCGCTCAAGCGCTAGAAGGCAGATTTTTGCTATAAATAAGAGTGTTCATCCCTTGTAAAAATCATCCCTTACTTCAGAATACAACAAATATTATTCTTTCTCCCTTAAGAGCATTGTTCTTGAGAATTGTGGGAAGTCATTCTTGTGCTCCTAGTCCAAGGTAATCCAATGTTTCTATTAGCCATGCTTGACTAATTTCTTTTTAAGTTCTTGGGTTGTTTTTAGCTTATAATTATGTTTTAGTTTTCTTCATCTTTATTTCTGAATAATATTGCAAGTTCATGTTTTATTTCCTTGTTCTTTATCTCATCTTGATGCGCACAAGTGTTCATGCTTATTTCTTATGTCAATTGAAATTGGTAAGTAATAAGGGAAATAAGACTTAAAAGAAGACATATCACTAAGGAATTAGGATAAACTTTGCTTTATGTTGGCATGAACTCTATCTTCATTTTCTTCTTTAATTAACTAAACTGCAAGGAATTGAGTTTAGTAATTAGAAAGAAAGGTCTACATGTGTAAGGAATTAACTTGTAGAAACCATAGGCTAGAGCATCATGAACTATTGTTTTAAAATTCAAAAATAAAGTAGAGGTTTGCTAGCATATATTATAAGCTATTCATTTCAACCCAAGTGCTTAATTTCCATCATCATCTTTTCTTCATCTTTATGCTATTGGAAGTTCTTGTTCTAAAACAAACTAAAGTTAAAAACAACTTTAATTTTCAGCACAAGTTCTAAACAAATTAGTAATTGGCCACATATCCCTGTGGGTTCGATATCTTTTATATTACTTCGATAATCAACCGTACACCTATCATTGTCCCTTGACCCGTCCCGGCCCATGTCCCTTAAACCCGCATCTCTTCGGTTTACAGAATGATATGTATTTATAATTCTTTGATGAGATTTGAAATTGATATTCAATTTGTCCTCCGTCCTTTTGTGATCGGCCTGTATTAAACTCGCACATCATCGGGCTTCTCCGGGTCTAGGGACGGGTAGTCAAGACAAACCCGTCCCATGAACACCGCAACTATAGGGGGGGCATGGCCCAAATGGCTACTGGCAGTGAGAGGAAATAAAGTGTCACGTAGCTGAAAATGCAAATGGCCCTCTTACCAATTTTGAAATGTACCATGATTTTGGACTTACTCCATCCATATCATATCATGATCATATACACACCAACCAATTGCATCATTTCAATTCACAATACAATATACAATAATACATACGTACATACATACGGATACGGTCCCCATTGCCGTCACCGTCAACCCTGTATGTGTAGGACATCGAGAAAAAAGAGCCTCCAATTCGATCGTGTACCATACGGCTCCCCCATCAACTTGTCTTCATTATGCCCAAGACACCAGATATAGATATATGCTTATATAAATTAAAATACCAAAATATGGTTTTTAATTTACGAGGTTGATTAATCTTACACATTGAACCCTAGCTTTTGTGTGTTAGAGAGATCACTCTTTCATTTTCTTGTTTAATTTTTACAAACTATAGAGATCATGACATCTATATACAATACATGAAGATAAAAAAAAATAAAAAAATGAGTTGGCTAGTTGAGAGTGGATGTGAAAAGTTGGGTCTACTTCATTCTCATGCCAGTAAAATTCAGAAAATCTTGCTGCCTGGACCATATAAGATTTAGATTATTTAATGCTTTTTGGCAACGGAAAGGTCGTAAATCACAAGAAGGCGCGTGTTGTCATGCAGCTTTTTCTGTGAGTAATGAGCTATTCACACTTCCTCACTTTCTCTTCTATATATTTTCACTAATTGTTTTTCTATATTTCTTCCCATTTTCCATCACATTACATATCATATACTCTTAATATTTTTTATTATAAGAATCAAAATACTACCTCATACAATTTTAAAAACTTAGTTAAAGTAATTAAGTACATTAAATCTATTCTCTATTAATATTAAACTTTCAAAATTGCTCTTAACTCACTTTCACTGTTTTTTCTTCTATTTCTATTTATCACTAAAAGTGTAAAGTGTAAATAAAATATTTTTGTTTTGTTTTTCTCTCTCAACGCCCCACCACGAGCAAAACGAAAGTAGAAAACACAGAATAAAATACAACACAAACGAAGATGGCTCTTTAAACAACATACAGTTGTGAATGTCAATGAGAGAGTACATGTAACACACAGGGTTGACAAGGACAGTTTTACAGATGGTCTGGAACCGCCAGTAAAGGCACAAAACCGTTGGTAGTATGTAACTTACCGACGGTTTTTTGGATAGTCGGTAGTTTATCGTAGGTTATTACTGTTAGAAATTTACAAACGATTATTAGCAATCGGTAATTTACCAAGAGTTTGAACTGTTGGTGTATGTCTCCAGTAAGTTGGCCGTCATATTTCCACAAAAAAGGCCATCAGTAAAACCCATTTTTTTAAATGATTTCAGCTTTGCATGATCAATCATCATCATCATCATCATCATCATCATAATCAGTCTTCATAAGTAAAGTAAATAAAACATATATAACTAACATACAATACAATTAATTAAATGTCGAGTAAGTCAGAAGTGGACTGGACACCACATCTTTCACTTAAAACATTGGTTGTATGGGTCCTCTCACTTATAAAATGCTCAACACTACTATTGTTTTTCAATGTGAGACTTACTCAACATGATGGCACAACACACCTATCCCCTCAGGTCCCTGACCCGTTTTTTTGTGTAGAACAATCAACTTAAGCATTTATGCTCAAAATCCTTCTTCATTGCTTGCTCATCTTGACCCACCCAACTTATCGTTGTAATTGAATATATAGCATTATTAAAAATATAGATAATATATAATAAATTAAACTCTTGTTCGTACGAAATAATTATAATCATACTCTAAATGCCTCAAACCACTCATAACGTAGAGTGTCACTCTTTTTCACACAGTTATAAGTTTTAACCCCATGCGATATTGTGATTTTCATATGAATGACTAACTAGCAGAGATATGTGTTTGGCATGAAAAGAATCTGACCCACAAAATTATTCCTGTGACAAAAAATAATTGGTTTGAGACGTGTGAGTACATTATCTTTGTCATATATATATATATATGTGTGGCTACCATCACATTCTCTCTTCCATCAATCGTTTATAGTTTCAACTTTCAACTAACTAGGGTTAGTACAGTAGACAGTTATGCAAAATGTAGAGCAGTGGTAAAAAAAAAATGTCAGCAAAAAATAGGGTTTTTGTCATACGCATGGGGTCAGTGTTGTAGCATTCCACACTCTCCTGAATCAGTTTGTCTCTTTTGTTTGTCTGCTTCATATATATCTCTTCAAGTCACGTGAATGTCTTTTGCTGTGTATTAGATTAGATTAGGCTGTAATCTCTCTTGAGTCTCCTCTCTGCTCTATAAATGAGTTTAACTTTCCATGGCTTGTACTGTAATATATGCTCAGAAGAGTCTGAACCTTTTGGCCTTGTGTTTCTTCTCTATCTTCTCTCCTCTCATCATTCCCAACCCTTTCTTCTAACTTTATTAGTGGACAAAAGGTTGGCCGTTGCAGACACACTCATCCAATGATACCAACTTATCATTATTCAGTATCTTCTATGCCTTTTGATCTTAATTATGAAGATCACAGTAGTCACCAGCTCTTCAATACAAACCATAATCAAGCCTCTTCTTCATTGCCATATTCTATACTCTACAACCCTGATCAAGATCAAGGAGGATCTTACTACTGGGAACCAAAACCCTTGCAAAATGGCCATCAAGAGGTGAGTGATATAAATTAAAACACACATGTGTATGACTTTGTGTCTACTATGAATTAAGAAAAATCTAGTTCATAAGTTTTAATAGCTTAACATATTGTAAGTAATATGTACTAAATATATTAGTAATAAAAATATGGTTCATGGGTGTCATCGAGATTAGCCTTAAAGTAATTACTTAGGATATTGTGTATATATTTGTTTGACTTTGATCAATTTATTCATGCATGTGATCTTTAATTAGGCTGAGAAGATTGTTCCTTCTAGCGGATCATGGGATCATCCAGCAGTTGAAAAGGATGAAAATTACAGAAGCAGTCTCAAGCTGAGTGTTTGGAAGAAAGAAGATGGGAATATTGAAAATCTTGAAGGTGATCATCAGGAGGATAGTCCACAGAAGTGGATGCCTTTAAAGATTAGGATGAAGCGGAGGCTGATGGTGTCGGATCAAACGGATTCTGACATAGCAGGAATCTCTGAGCATAAGCATGAAAATCAAAAGCTACCATTATCACCTCTAGGAACTGACAATAGCATCAACAATTCTTCAAACCATAACAGTAATATCACTGTTAGGGTTTGTGCTGATTGCAACACCTCCAAGACCCCTCTCTGGAGGGGTGGACCAACAGGTCCCAAGGTACATACACCATTTTCCCCCTTTTCTTACATGTTGGATTTAATCATCCTAGCTTTAACAATTTTTATAACAAAAATGTCGGCGACGCTTACTTTAACCCTCTTTTTCTAACATATTCTGTTTGATTGATTAAAATTATTGATAAATGTAATTGATGCGGCCACAATTGTGTTCCTTATAATATGAAAAAACCTTTATTGTAACTGCAATTGTAGTTATGGACTGCAATTTAAGTTGAAAACTGAAACAGTTAATTATGCTCTTTAATTTCATGGCTTAATGGTGAGCTCAATAAAAATTGAAACAGATATATCAAAGCAAGTAGAATTTGAACCATTAAATTATTTTTCCATTTAGACTAATTGTTGAAAATTTTCTTATATGGTGTAAGCAGTCACTTTGCAACGCCTGTGGGATTAGACAAAGGAAAGCGAGACGTGCCCTTGCCGCCGCCGCTGCTGCAAATGGAGCGACTCTCGTGGCGGCGGCTGACCAGAAATCTCATGTGAAGGGAAATCACAAGTTGCAAATCAAAGGGAAGAAGTCCAAAACTGAGTTGAAAAAGAAGCATAACCAGCTTGGAGGTGGAGGTAGAAAGAAGGTTGGTTCTGAGGAATTGACAATAAGCAGCTTGAGTAAGAATGTCTTGCCATTCCCACAGGATGAGAAGGAGGCTGCAATCTTGCTCATGGCTTTGTCTCATGGCTTCTCCTCAGATCGTTACTTAGATTTATCAAGTTAATTTGTTCTGTCTTAATTAGAATTTTGATTGTCTAATTAATAAATTTTATTATGACAATACTAATTTTCAACAATGATATGTTCACACCTTATTTTCTCTCTCGTCTCACTTTCACTTATTTTTTTCTATTATTACATCACAAATCTTATTCCTCAATTCTCTCTTTTATCTTCCTTTCTCTTGTAAGGTAGAGGTGAAGAAGTGTTGATGATTCATTACTCCTAATTTTATGCTGTTGTGGGAGATGAGGGTGCAAATGGAGGTCGTTATTAAAACTGATAATAGGGACAATAAATTATGAGGTGGGGTGGTTTTATTAACTCAACTATGTTGCATTTGAACAAGTGGACAATGCAACTCTCTTTTTCTTGCATCATGGGTAACCTATAATCTCCGCAAATTCAATAATTAAGTTACAAGGGATTACACGCTGTACTTCTCATTGTTTTATTTTGGAGCGATTCTTGCATGGACACAAGCTAGTGTCTACACAAAAATTTAAAATAATGAATGTGATATAATGTGATAAAAAGTAATAGGTTGAGAGAAAATAAAGTATTTAGTGGTCTACATAAGTCTACATAAGTGAGTATTAATAATGTAGGTACAATTTCTTTCTCTATCTTTCATTTATTTTCATATCAGAATTCTTTCTTCTATTTCTTTCTCATTATGAGTGTTTAAACCAATTGATTTACCTTCAGGTAATTGCTCACGCCTAGAAGTTCCTTAAGAAAAAGGCAAAGAAAAGGTGGCCTTATAATTATATAAGGGGAATGTTATATGGTTGTCTTGGCTGTGCTTACATCGATGTTTGAAGAGAGAAAGCAACAGAACTACTTTTTGTTTTGTTTTTTTTATCAATTTCTCCCACACCGTTATCTTTTGAAGTTCTCAATTTCATATATATTGACCTTATAACGAGCTTCACAATGAAGATAGTGCAGATTCGGGTTCAGGATGCAGCTTTTATGTCCCTAGAGCCCTCCTAGAGTGTTGTACTCTGGATTCAGACTTTGTCTACATTCTAATTAACAGTACGAATATAATAATCTTGTTTCTTTCAGATAAAGCGATAGGAGTGAATGTAAGAAGACTCCTATATGTACAACAGAAAACCTTATACGGCGACAAACAATAGTTGATCAAAGAGTATTATTTGTTAGTGATATTCTAAATGCAGTTATAGATATTAACGTCTTGTTTGGTTGTAATTTTTAAATGTGAATTTGAAGTCTAAACGTGAATTAGAATATCAAATGTAAATTTCTACCGTTTCGAAGATGTTTGAGAATTGATTTTACAAGTTTGATACGGATCTGATAAAATTGACCTAGGCTCCGTTTGGAATAGCTTATATGAGCTTAACTTATAGTATAAGTGCTTATGCAAGCGTCTGGGAGAGCTTATGTAAATAGCTTATGACCTACCTATAAATTGTTTTGAGCTTATTTTCATAAGCTATTCAGAGTAGCTTATGAAAAAGAGCCTATGCTTATATATAGCTTATTTTCAATTCATTATAATAAATATCTTAAAAGAGCTTATCAATAAGCGCTTATGCCATAAGCGCTTAATAAGCGCTTAATTAAGCTGTTTTCCCAAACGGTGCCCTAATATAGTTTCTCCATCTAGCTGATCTGATTTTGTGTAAATGTACTAAAGTTCAGTTAAGAAAATCAATTCTGAGTAAATGTAGTCAAACATAGATCACATCACTCAAACTCACGTTATCATACTTAATTCTGGTAAGATCCAATTCTGGCCGGTCAAATCCAATTCTGCTAACGCGAATTCAAATGCACACTAACACACTCAAAATTCATTCCATAACTTAGCAAAAAATTAGAGTAATAGAATGTGTTTTGTGAGTGAATTTCTTTTGTATTTCTCTTTTTATTTTCTGCATCTCATAGATATGAATATATAGCAAAAAGAGTGACCGATCTTCTATACTTGCTTGCATCTACCAATCTTCCACCATCTTCCTTCTTTAATTTTTCATTCGCCACCAAAGAGATATCAACAAGTTTGTAGCGTGCCAAACTTCTTTAAAATATTTTCGGCATACCTCTTTTGACAAATAAAAACTCTATGTTCATCTTGATAAACTTGAATACCAAAAAAAATGATGCAGCAAGCCAATATCACTCCTCTCGTATTTTTCATCATCTATATTTTAAGGTTCCCAATCATTTTCATATTGTTACTAGTGTATACCAAATCATCAACATATATAAAGGGTAACAAGAATAATATAATTTTTTACCTTTTTTTTTTTAAGCTGAAATATCATTTTTACCTTTTTTTTTTTTTTTTTTTTTGAAACTTATCATTTTTACCTTGATACTTCACATATAAGATAGACTCACTCAATTTAACTTCTTTGGAATTATTGCGTAAATGAAGTAACTATCAATTTTATTGTACCACTCTATGGGCTTATTTCAACGCATGAAAAGCTTTCTTCAACAAAGAAACTTTTTCTTCGTTTAAAAATTTACTTTTAATAATGTCGATATGATGCACCGATTTCTCCTTTAGAAATACCACCATATTCGTGGTTCATCGCCCTTTAATTTGCTGTCATCCGTGTCATTTTACGGCACACTTTTTGTTTTCTTTCTTGCTTTTATTACTTTTGTAGTTTTTCTTGTAAATGAATCTATCTAGATCTTGTATGCATGTGATATTTTAGATTAAGTTATAAAAAAGGTATTTTTGAAAAATAATAAAATGAAAAAAATATAAATGACTAGACACAAAAAGTTATAAAAATTGCAATTTAAAATACTTTTTGAAAAAAATAATAATAGGGAGTTAACCCACCTCAACCTTGTTCTAGCCTGCACCGTTAGGTTAGGAAAGCCGAACTAAAATGATTTCAGGGTCGTTGTGAACCACAATTTGAGCTACCCATTGGTGTACCAGATTGGAATGAGCCGGCTTAATCCGACTCTAGTTACAACTAGTGTATTGTATCCCACCTATTTTGCTGGGTTTTTTAAACATCTCCCTTATGTATAAGTCTATCGTTGTGATAATATTAGTGTATGTTTGGTTTAGCATTAATGTAAATATAAATGTGATTTCACACATCTCAATGTACAAATGAATAAGCTACAATTTGCCACACTATTTTAATGTGGATGCGAGAAGCAAAATTTTGTTATATTGAGTATAATGTGGATTCATGTTGAGTTTAGCGGAAATTGAAATAGACTTATATCTTTTTTTTTTATCGACCAATGTTAATTGTTAGTGAATTAGTTTTATGTCTAGAATTTGAACCCTACCCCTTCACCATTCAATACCCTTAAAGTCCTGAACATAGTTACAACCCAAGTTACAGAAGACTCGTTAGATCCCGGTGATCTGACCTAAGCTGAATGGGCCTTAGGTTTTTAGTGGGTGTAGGCCCGGTCCTAATGCACACGGATAGGATCATGGTGAATGGGCCTTGGGTCCATGGTGGATCATTTACAAATGAGACAAAAAGGAAATTTTGCTATCAAGCTTTTATGGCTAGTAAAGCTTTGATTTTGAAGCACTAATTGCAAGAAGGACCACCACAGTTGGTTTCACCATATCCCTTCTTCCCAACCTCATCCAAGTTTCCTTCACTTAACCAATGCAAGCTTCGCTCGAGCACTCTATCTATTGCTTTATTGAATTCTTCTTCTCCCTGCAATGCCAGGAACAATCCTGGTTTCAGGTACTAACTGCCATCATGTTGCAGTAATTCCTGTTGCTTTTTTCTCACTTCTCTTCTCTTTCCATTTTTACAGTACTGGAATTCATGGATCTTCCATTATCTTCATCAACATCCATAAGGGGTATGCAAGTAGTAAAGCTTTTAAATTTGTCCCTACCTTTCTCATCCACCATCTTAAAATGTCAATTATAACAATGTCTCGTGGTAAATGAATGCAGCTTCCATGGGGAAAGTAGAGTACCAAATCACTGATAAGGGAGAATTTTCCTTGTAAGATTAACCAAAAAAGTTCACATTTTTTTGTGATATGTGGTCACACTAGTTTATAGGTTATAATATGTTTGTTCTGTTGTCTTGTTCAGCCCGTTAACTAGCCTTCGTGACGATTTGATTCTTAAAATTCAGGACGCTGAGGGGAATGAAATATCACGTGCAGGTTGTTGTTTCTTATGCACATCAAATTTGAAAAGCTGGCAATTTCTTAAAGGGTGTTGGATTTGGCACTCCAACAACAAAAAATTGCACCCCCCACTTTTACATTCTGAGATTTAAATTCCAGAAAGTTTGGCTTCTGAGATTTCAAATCTTAGAAAATTTTGGCTTCCGAGTTTTAAATCCCATAGCACTGCAGGGGTTGCGAAATTTTGTTGCTGTGGTGCCAAATCGAACACCCTTTCTTAAATTCACAGAGTAAGTGTGTCTAACAAGAAATAGTAAATAACTAGCAGGTATTCAAATCAGGTTGATATTACAGAAAGGTGTTTGGGAAGACATCTTTCCCCTTGGGGAAGGGCACTTGAGTTTGAAGTTGCAAGTCATCCTTAATGACCAAGAGCGCGACAGAATTCGTATGATGGTATAACATATGTATTGCACTTATGCTTCTGAGATGGTCTTTATACAATTAGAACCACAGGTCACTAATTAATACATACAATAGGAACATTTGAATATCATTAACTTTGTAGAGATTGAATTTGAAGGTGTGTGGTTATTGGTGTCTGCATATTAATCTCCCATCTCTGATTTTGCAGAGACAATCTGCATTGAAGAAAAAACATGATGAGCTTCTTAGTAGCAATCGAAGAGGCGCAGATAGTGATACTAGTACGGTTATTGGCAATGCTGCATTACCCTTCCGCACGAATGATGAGGTCTCAGGTTTGATCTTACTTAGCTGATTAAAGAAACAATGTAAACTTAAAGCTGAAATGAATGCTAAAAGAAAATGTGCAAAAAACCTTTAATAGTTATGAATGTGGTCCTACATTCCCTCAAAGGCTTTTTCCTGATGTTTAAAGTGCTCCATCTTCTAAAGTATTACCAAAGGGGCACCTTCAAAATGAAGCAGCTTCCCAATTACAAAGTCCTATTGGTATCTGCGATGACAAAGAACTCGGTACTAGAAATGTTGTTGGGGCTATGCTTGATCAGCAACAGCTAAACCCAGTTAAGGATTAATTAATTTCAGCATAGTCTCTTTTTGTCCCAAACAAGAAGACATTGGAAAATGTACTGTTGTTTGTCTAATGGTCACTTTATATGTTTTAGGACATTGCAGATCAATATATAGAGACCTCATCAACAAAACCTGTGTCACAAGCAGTTAATCTCACTCAATTACAACACAACGGTAAGAAGCCTGCCAATCAACCACCATCTGAGAAACGTCCTCAAAGAATTGGTGGTTCAAAAGATATGGCGATTTCATTAAGCTCAGAAAAAACTGATGCTCTGACAAATAATCTGTTAGAACGTAATCTAAAGGAAGATGGTGTTCAATATTCTGAGAAGAAGAGCACACCGCGTAGAACTCCAAGTAACGTGAGGAAAATGATAAGTGCTTTTGAAGGTGGTCTGCCTCAGGTATATAGTATATGTTGTGCTTTTACAGTTTGATCAACATACCAATGCAAGCTCTACAACAAATGGAGTTCACATGGATTTGTCTTAAAACAGGATATGAGATCTCATATTAAACCACCTCCAACAAAGTATCAAGCGAGTACAACTGACACAGAAAACTCTTCCAAGACAAAGCACTTGGAGCAAGATAAGTCATGGAACACAAAGCCAGCTGGCTTCTTAGAAGAAGGGGCGAAAAGTTCCTCTCTGTTAAGAAACATGCAAAAAGCCCCAGTATATTTTGGAGAAAGTAGAGATCACATGAAGCAGCTTAATAATGTGTCACCTGAGGAAACCCAGCAGTTGAAGGAGTTTAGCAACATAAAGATACTAAACAAAGAAACAGTTTCAAATGCCAGAAAAAAATTCAAAGTAGCATATAATACAGATCAAGAGGAAGAGAAAAGTGACAAAGGTTTGATGAGAAAATCTACATTGGAAACAGTTACGGTGCCTGAGAAGCACTCAGATGCCTCAGAAGGTTTATATGAATTATGTATTCAGAAGGATTCACCACAAAATCTGGATTCAGTTGCGCACTTTGATGATGACAAGTATTGCTCTTTTGAAAGTTCCGGGGTCTGGATATTCCCAGAAGAACCAAGAAATATTTGTATAACAACTGGTGGTAAAAATGCAATGGGTAAAGTGGAAAGTCAGGCTACAAAGCGCTTAAGCCATCAAAGATGTTTGGAATCATCAAGAATAGAAAATGTTAAAAAGGTAAGTATTTTAGAAACCTTTTGGTTAATTATTTTCTTTGAATATAAGGCTTGAGCATCGATTATCATTGATGAAGATGAAATCTCTCATGCATTGGGGAATCCTGATGGAAGAAAGAAAGAACAAGGAAGGTTTTGAAGATACTAATTCTATGCCGCAGAGGACCGGGGAGCGGGGACTCAGTATTATTCTATATGTAACAAACCAAACAAGATTTCTCTTTGGCATTATCTTGCCTTTTGGTTGAAGCTTCCTTTTAGAGTAGTATACTATAAGAAAAAAAAGTTTGAGTCAAATATCAAAATTAAGCTATTTATGAGAACCAATTCATTACCATTATATTCCTAATCTGCCATAGAGACCACCATATATTGAGATGTTCCCATCTGATAGATCACAGAAACATTTAAGGGGAAATGATTTGAACATGTAATCTGACAATTATGTATTTTCATAATGTATTTGTATTTTGTTTTATTTGTGTAACAGAATGCAGCATACGTTGGCACAAGAACTGAGGGGAGCAACGATGAAAAAATACAGAAAATTGAAGATTCAAAGAGCAAGACTTCTGATGATAATGGAGATGAAGATTCTGGAGGGCCAATTAATCAGGTGACAATCAACATTCAATTTAGAAAAACTTGGTTGTTTAACTTCAAAATTTTAAAGTTAGGTCTTGGGAGTGGTACTCTGAGATAAAGAATCACTGTTTTCATATTTTCATCACTGGCCCCAAGTTAATAATTGATTTTGTATATAACCAATGCTGCCTTTATCTATCCTGGAACAAAGTTCAATCTTAAATAGAGGTAGAATAGGTTGTTAATCTTCTTCTATTGAGTAATGTCCTGCTCTGAGCTAATTGTTGAAGCATGCTTATATGCCTTTCCCACACCTTCACCTCTCAGGCACTTAAAATTGCAATCATTGCCGGGTTTGGAATACTTGTTCTCCTTACCAGACAGAGAAAAGGAAGGTATAAAAATTATACTATTTCCTTGTTGCAATTCTTTACTTTGACCTGTTAATTATATCATATATCATGTATTGACCATATTGAGAGGGAATCAAATGCTCTTCACATTCACAATTAAAATAAGGTGATTCTTGCGTAATTATTTGTTTATCATCTATTAGTATATCCCTGTAGGTTCCTTCTATTTGCAGTGTTTTATTAATGCTGATTTTCATTTTTCTATTCCAGAAGAAACTTAATATTAATGCTAGGAAATACTTTTACTGAAATATTTTCAACATGCATGATTCCTCTACCTGTATTGCTGGCTATAAGAAAAGCGCTCATATAATCTTAACAAAAATGTAGATGTTGAATTATTCCTTTGTAACATGCATCTTGGCCAAACATATCAGGACACTCATTAGTTTTAAGAACTTCTGCTCCAATCCAATCCACCAAGAACTCTTAAGTAGTTAAGTTCCTGTATAAATTGTTAATAATGGGAAGGCAAAAGGGTGTATTTAACTTTTTGAATTTAACAGAGTGAAGGAGAAGATGACCTGAGAATCAATTCAACAAATCTCAACTTCTTCAACAAGGTGAATAGTACACTTAATTTTGTCAAAGGCTTTTGCTTCTTGCCGTTGGTGGGCCGCTGAGCTTCTTACCGGTTGACACTCTTCACTTGTAAACATTTTTCTTGTTTTCAGATGGAAGAGAAAGTGAGTGTGAATATATAAAAACTATTTCTCATTAGACGCCACTCTTCCTGTACTGATTTGTATATCTGTCGACTAAAATACATTGCCTCCAACAATTGTAAAACAGGATGTCAAGCTGGAAACATTAAACAATCACTTCACAAGAGGCAACCTATGTTTTCTTCCTTTTATTTACTTTTATTTTTATTTTTTATTAGACACAAGGTTGTGAAACTCGAAAGTTCACGTAAACTCGTGGGTGTTTGTGAACTCGACTCATGAACTTAACTCGTAAACTGATGCAAAAATAATATTTAAAAAACATATAATGATTGAAAAAGTTAATAAAATAAAAAAATATATAAATAACCAAGTCATACAATAACTTAGTTATAATATAAGAAGTTAAATCATAATAAAATGACTAACTATAAGCTCAAAGAGTAAACGTTATACTGTAAAGACTGTGTCAGGAAATGTCATCATTTTTGGTAAACATTGGATTTTTTCCCCTTTGTTGCTGAACTCATGAACTCGCGAGTTTATCCTAGTTTACCCGATTTTGTCAGAAAATAATTTACGTGCGATTTAACTCAATTTTTCACCTTGGGTCGTAAACTTGTACGCAATTTTGAGTGCATTGGTTTTTATGATTTATTATATATATCCACTTATTTCTGGTTGAATTTAAGTTTTGTTTTGATTTTCAATTTTAAATTATTTTTAGTAGTAAATATATAATCCTTATATATATTCAAAGTTTGGACAAAATAGCTTTTAAACATGTCTTTCTTAATTTTTTGTTGAAGAAAAGATAATCTTGAGGATAAGGGTTGCTAATGCTTTCAATCAAAAACCCTCTTCCTGCCCAACGGGTGACAGTCTCAGTGATAAAAAAATATTGTTTGAACTCTTAAGTCGAGAATTTAATTCTTATGAGTTGCACTTTTGGGAAGACATTTGGTCTCCACAACCGGTTGAAATTGCGAGAGTAATTAAAAAAAAAAATCCTTCCAAATTTCATCCTTATAAGTTGTGGTGTTCAAAAATCAAAAGAAAAACAAAAGTTGTGGGGTTCATCCTATTGCTATCCAATATGGAGAACCGAGACCACCCTTGGCCATACTGCAGATATAAACTTTCAATCTTCAAAAATAATTTAATTTCAGACCCAAATTAAATTAATTAAGATAAATTGTTTAGTAGTATATAAATACTTTAGCAGTATATACATTATTTATTATATTTCAAAGAAATCAAAGAAATGAAAAATTTATTCAAATGGACAACTAATTATACAGTAAAATTAATGATTGATTAAGAGTAAAAAAAGCCAATTTTATCAGTATGAAGGAGTCCAATTATTATAGGGTAAAAGTACTGTTGAACTATTGAGGATAAAGAAAGAGTTTGATTGCGCAAATTTTTAAGATAAGATGTTGATAGCAAGTAGATGAGTTGCATTAATTAATTTGGCAAGAGCATCATTAATTTATTTGGAACTGTATTTGACGTCAGCAGTTTCTGTGCTGATGGTTCTTGCTTTGTGATGAGTTAGGCTGTTTCTAATAATTAATAATAGGGATGTTGAAACTCGAAAGAGACTGTGTCAGATGGATGAAGAAGAGCTTGCGCCACCACCTTGGCCAATATTCAATTAACATCTGGCGTGGTGCATTAGGATAATGGCTAACCAACATTAAGCATTTCATATTTCAAACAAACTCAATAATGATACGTGAAGTTCCTATCTTCGAACACCTACTCGACACCTAACCGCCACAAATAAAATAAATGTTTAAATATGTTTGAAGTTAGAGAAATCAAATCGGATCTTAAAAAATTAATTTTTAAAATGTCATCTCTAATAATAAAAAATTAATCAAATTAAGTGTTTTTGCATACAAATGATCAATTATGACCAATCAACTATCCACGTGGTAAACTAAGTTAGCAGAGAGTGACCACACGAACATTTGAGCATCAGTTTTAGTTCCTATAAATTATTTTAATCATATTTAGTCCTTTGTTTTCCATCATCATATTCTTCTTCTTCTTTCATAACTCATGCATTTTCATAAATAAACCTAGAATTTTCTTCCACCCACCACCATATTCTTCCATGGAAGAATTCAGAATCATACATGGAAGAATTCATAATCACTTGTGCAGGACAAAAATACCATTCCCAAACACCTTCTAATTCACTAAACTAAAACCACGTCAATTCATAATCATCACCGTTATCCTTCTGCCCACAAATTCATTCTTGCTTTCTCTCGTGTCATGATCATCAAATCCTCACCCCCTCCATCTCTCCACACATTTCCCCGTCTCCTCCTCCTCTCCTTTCCATCATCGATTTTTTTCAACCCAAAAATTTCAGCTTTTCAGAATGGAGTAGGGGCGTGGATAATGTTCTTCCTCCCTTGGTTTTTGACTTTTCTTTTCCAGCTACCAGATCCAACCCCAAATTGAGAGAAGATGAAGGGGTTTGAAATTGTGGGTTTGATTTTGGTGGGTTAATGGTTGAGATGGGGCTGCATAAACTGCGACGCAACCAAGCGAACTTCACGATCAGAAACGCGAAAAGACAAATCCCAGAACCCAAAAGACCCCAGTCGAGAAACTCCAAACCCAAAAACAACATAGACTCCTTTGCCTCTGCAATCCCAGACCAGAAGAACCCTATATCGGAAACCCAAGTGGGGAAACCCAGAAAACCAAAGATGCAAACCGGGACGAGAGATAGCTCGAGATACAGAGGTGGGTTCTTTTAAATCTGGGTTTCTGACACACACCAAATCGAGATAGATGGAGGCTTGAATTCTAAAACCCAAACCCAGGCTCATGCTGACACTGGAAGAGGAGGAAGGGGGAAGAAAGGGTGAAAATAAAAACAAATGACATGTAGGATATGTTAATATGTTTTTTTTTTGAAACTAGGATATGTTAATATGTTAATGCTACCTGGATTTGATGAATGTGTAAAATTGGTGACATATAAGCATAAATTGGTTTTTATCATTAATTTGATTTTTATTTTTATTTTTGTTAATAATAACATTTTAAATATTATTTGTTCAGAGATTTAATTTGATTCCTCCTATAAAGTCACGGATTTCAAACATATTCAAACCTAAAATAAAAAAAAGCATAAAATACAATTGTAATGGCTTGAAACCCCACAAAATTGGCATATATTTTCGAATGCGAATTTTATGGTGGTATGTTTTTAAAGAAGATACAAGGGACAAAATAAATCATTTTTCAACCAAATTCTCTATGCAAAATCCTCATTATTGTTTTTTTATTTTCCAAGATTAGTAAGATTAGGACAAATATCAAATTAAACAACACTTACGGACTAAGAGATTCAAACCCTAGAGTGCGCTACAACATAGCTCACATATACACATTATAGTTTAAGCTAGTTTGTTCTGAACCACTAGTAAACATGACAGTTAACTTAAAGATAGATAAAAAAAAAGGTGCACCAATGAAATCCAAAATTCAAAAGAGAGATCAAATGCTCCAAATCTCCAACTCACATTACAGTTTTGATCATTTTGCCTTAATAGAGATAAGCTTGTGTCTTTGCTAGTACGTTTCTTGGGGAAAAAAAAATTTAATCATGACATTTGGACTAGTTAGGAGCGATTTGGCCACTATTTGACGACTCTCCTTCATTCCAGTGACACCAGGACTGGAAGATGGTGAGCTGATCCTGAGGAAGCGAATCGAGGAAACCCAGTTTGAAGACACACTCTGTCTTCATGCTTCATACTCGATGTCTTAGGGGCGTGTGGACTGGTTAGGAGGACTTTACCGCTCTTTCGCGACTCCTTCATTCCTGTGTGCCTGGGCGAGCGCTTAATGAAGACACACTTCGCCTTTATGCTTCAGGCTCGACGTTTTGTGGACTGGTATGAGACTTCCCAATTCTAAGGCTTGTCTGAATGACTTGTGCCCACCACCCTGGCGAGGGACTCCTCTACCTGACGAGAGACTCCTCTACTTGGTGAGCGACTCATCTACTTGGCGACCCATTAGTCTTCATCCTGTGGCGATTTCTTTCTTATGTGGGTGATCTCGCCCTGTCCTTGTGTATTCACCGCTTCTCTGGCGAATCGTTTAGTATTATTGATAGTTTTAGGTGACCCTGCCCCTTTTTTGGCGGGTTATGTTTTTATGGTAATTTTGCACCAAAGCTCGGATTCTTGTATTTATGGTTATACACTTCTATAAAAGGGAGATGAGTTATTGTAATAGGCATGTTCACTTGAATACCGGAGATGGCTAAGTTTTGTACTCTAATTGAAAAGATATTTGAAACCTTGTTCGTACACGACTTTACTCAAAGTAAACACAATTGCACTCTAAATATCAGAGGAGAATGCCCAAATATTGTGTGTGAGTTGGATGTCCGGTAAGTTGCTTATATATATATATATATATATATATATATATATACACACTTTCTCTATCGCCCAAAATGTCCCTCTAACCTTTTGAAGGAGGAGGATAATAAAAGAAAGAAAAGAAATAAACAACCAAATTAGGTACATAAGTCCATAAACAAACATTTTCATCACTCCAACAAATTCAATTTATTAATGAAATCAATTTACAAATTTAGACATACATATAACAAAAGCATATATATAACAACAATCCTAGATTACTTATCACTTTTGTATAATTGTACAAGCAAAAGAAGAAAGGAAATCAAAGTATACAGCATGCATGCGTTTATATAACTAATGGTTTTCATTCATTCATCATGCAAAAGAGCACTCAAGAGGAGAGCCTTGTGGAAAACGTTTGGTATCGGTGCAGTAGTTGTAAATCATGTAGTTCTTCTGTGCCCAACGAATCTTAGCTTGCCCTGTTGCGTCCAGTGACTCTCTCAACCATGATTGGCTTGAACTACTTGATGTTGAAGAAGAAGAAGAACAAGAGGAGGAGCCTGAAGAAGAACTCCAAACACACGCTTGAGCGTTGTAGTTTCTGTATGAGGCTGTGAATGGAGCTTGGGACCAATCCGTCTTCACAAGCCCACCTCGTGTGGCCCAATCATCAGCGTTCCACAGGCTTGAGTATATCCTCATGGCTTGCTTCTTTGGAAAAGAAACACCCTTTGACGCCAAATTCTTGAACTCTCTTATTGGTGTCCCGTCCACAGAGAATCTGAGGTATAAAATAATCAACATTAATATTTACTATAAAAGAAACTAAACTATTAGAATAAGAAACTAAGATTGATATATGAGCCGCCCACTTTTATGACGGTTTTTAACTATCACAAGATATAAAAGTATATTGGCGGTCAAAAACCGTCATAAATGTGGAGAGTCCGGTAATGATTTGCATGGTGGGGATTGTGTATTGGGACTGTTAATATATGTACATACATGATGCTTTGAGGATTCCATAGAATGGAATAAGTGTGGAAGTCCTTGGTGGGGTCAAACCAGAGGTAGAACTGTTGCTCTCTGTTCCCTTTCCCTTGTGCGAATACGTTCGTGTGAAGAATGTATGGATCACCACTCAAGTTACCCAGAAATTCAAAATCTATTTCATCATGAAAAGACCCTAGAGAAGATAGCTGCAACATCATAATTAAATCTATTTAGTATTTGATTTCATACTCATATTATATTCCATAATAATATTTTTTTTAAGTGTTCCATAATAATATTATTAATTGTGATGCATTGCAGCAACGTTATTGTGAAAGTTTTTAATATTATTAATTAAGAACATAAAATATCATGCATATATATGGTCATCTTAATAAAAAAAAGAGTGTTACTATCAAAAGTTAAATTCCATATAAGTGTAAGTTCTTCAAAATAAAAACTATGAGCTAACTAACTAAAGATGACTTACATAATAGGTTGTGACAGTGCCAGCGGAGTTACCAGGCACGAGTTTGAGCTGCAAGTCAAATTTTCCAAACAAAAATTCATTCTTGGAGCGAAAGCCAGAGCCCGAGGCTTTGTCAAGGCAGAGGGTGAGAAGCTTCCCATTTTCAAGGATTTTGGCACGGTTATCACCCCATGTTGTTTCAAAGTCTTGGTAGAAGTTACCAGCAGAAGCCACCGCCACAAAGGTGGCTGCTACAAGGAGAAGAACCCCAATATGGGACTTACTTGTTGTCATTTCAATCAACAAGTGTTAAAGAGAAACAAATTAAGAGAGAGAAGTATTTAGTTTGGTGAGGATTTAGTGCAGTGCATCGCATGCAAAGTTGTGAAGGTATATATAGTGTAGTGTGTGTATTGTGATGGGGAGACGCAATTATAGAGTGGATGGGTTTGAAGGTGGTACAAGTGGTTGTGGAAAAAAAAAATTACAAAGCGTGTGAAGTGGAAGAGAAGGTTAGAGATCATATTGGTTGACTTGGCAAGCTCAATGGGGGACCGTGACAGCTAGCTAATGAGGGATGATGTGTCCAAGTGTGAGTGAGTAATAGTATTGACCACTCCCACTCTCAGAGACCAACTTTTGTAGCTATTTTTTACCGTTACAAAATGGAAAATAGAAAGAAAAAAATACTATTCTTTTTATTACGCTAAAAAGCCGCTACAAAAATAGGTGCCTAAATTGGTAAATATTTTTTTGGTAGTGCTTATCCTTAGTCGGTATCCGTGAAGCGAATTATTTTAAAGATTGAAGATCACATTAAGTGAGTATGTTGCTCCCAACAAATTTTTTTTATTCATTCATGCAGCCTAGGAATGCATCGTTGGTTAAATGTTTAACAAGTCAAAGTTATCTACCAACAAGACTCAAATCTCTATCTCCATTCAGTGTCACTTTCTTGGTCCAACCAATCAAATTATGACATGTAATTGGAAAATCATGTTATGTATAATTATTATTGTCGTAATTATAGTTGGCTAAATGACCCCATGATTAATTGGACTCATTCAACCCCATGTTCATATGGACCAATAAGATTATGTTATTTATTTCCATATTATTTTTTAATTTTAATTATGCGATAATTTTATTAATCCATGTGAGCATGGGATTAAATGGTCTCAATTAATCATGGGGTCCATTTAGCCAACCTCATACTTATATATATGACACAATTTGATTGATAAGAGAAAAAAGAGAATGAGACACCAATATTTCCGCTAACGATAAGGGAACTTGTTGGTAAATATTGTTAGGTGGTCCACGTATGTTTTTCGTATTAACAAATATCTGCTTTCAATTTTGAAACATCAAATCAAATGGCTGGTGTCTAAGTTTTGAAGTTATATTGTTTCCTGGATCAACTTCTAGATAAACATCAAACTTGTTTATATAGTGTGAGACAAACGAATAAATAAATCCTAAAGATCCATTAACTCCAAAATTAACAAATACATCCTTACACACGAACAACAAGTAACAAGTTCGTTTTTTATTGGACAAGGTTTGCACTATGTACATACTCAACAAGGACCCAATTTTTATCAGCATAGGGGAAAAGCTGGCATTATTTGTTGGTATTATGTCAAGTTGTAAGTTAATTAAGGTGTGCTAATGACTGCCTTATTTTTAATTATAAACTTTTTATGGTAAGGTTATAGAGAAATTCGTCGTTACATTAGATCATATCTTACTTTCTGCCAAAATTTTGGTCTTCCACTGGTCAAACATTGCTTTCAAACAAAGCTGGAAGAGATTCCCTTGAGCTATATTTGAGTTGCTGAAAGAACATAAAAAAATTAAAAATAGAATAGTAAAAAAATAATAATTAAAATATATATTAATAAAATAATATTTTATTTTATTGTTTATATATTTATATTTTCTGGTAAAATAAAATTAGCTCTTTATTATTTAAGTGGTGGGAAAAAATATAGCCCTTTATATATATTGTTCGAATCCCAACTATTGTGAATGGAAAAAACTTATTGGTCAACCTCCTACCGCTTCGTGCGCTGACCGTGGGGTGAATGATTAGTCTCACGGCAACCGGCTGTGGGATACCTTGGTCAATACCAAAAAAACTATTTATGAAAAAGATGTGAAGCTAACTTCATTAATTGAATGATCGGTAACAATCATCACAATAATACATTGTTCTATACTCCAGATGTCATACTTATAAACTCCACAACTTTCATAAAAAGGAAAATCCTCCGATTTTGGAAGAGTACTAAAGCAACGCTTTTAAAAAAATACACAGTAGGTGGAATTTAATGGGGTTAATATTCACAGTTAAAAAAAACAAAAAAGTATTACATTCCCAGTGCTAAGAAATGAGAAAACAATATTCTTACATATGAAAAAAAAATTCATAGTGCTGCCAGATTTTATAATCAGAAACGTATTCCAATTCTGTTGAGTTTTAGAAGCAGCTAGTATTATCTACTCCCTCCCTCCGTTCCTATTTAAGTGTCACTAATTTTATCCTTTTTTCGTTTCTAATTATCTGTCACTTTACAAAGTTCAAAAGAGTATTAATTATGTTTTACCAATTCTACCCTTTAATTAATGATGATAGGAAATTAAAGAGTCTAAATTAAGAAGAAAGATAAAGGATATGTTAGGAAGTTAGGTAGTAATTTTGATAGAAACAAGAACATTAATATAATTCCTTAATATGTGTGCAAAACCTTAAAGTGACAGTTATTAAGGAACGGAGGGAGTAACATTCTTGTGTTTTAGTTATTGACTTTTAGACCCCGGTGTTAATAGAATAAACTATGGGTTCTAAAAATCAGTAAATAATAATCTACCATTAATTACTACTAGTTCTAAATTTTGGCACTTTATGAAATTGGTTTTAAGGCCATCTTATTGGTTCTCCCACCACCCTCTCACTTTCTTAATTCCCATAATACCCTCTGAAATAAAAGTAATTTTCGCACTTTTAAGTGCGAAATAAGAGTAATTTTCGCACTTTTAAGTGCAATTTTTTTTCAGTTCGTGAAAAACTTTAAAAATAAAATAAAAATACAATTTTCGCACTTTTAAGTGCGAAATAAAAATACAATTTTCACACTTTTAAGTGCGAAATAAGAGTAATTTTCGCACTTTAAAGTGCAATTTTTTTTCAGTTCGCGAAAAACTTAAAAAATAAAATAAAAATACAATTTTCGCACTTTTAAGCGCGAAATAAAAGCAATTTTCGCACTTTTAAGTGCGAAAACAATTAAAATATTGAGTTTTTTAAAATATAATTTTGATCGCACCTTGAGGTGCGAATGTTGTATAAATTTCGCACTTAAAGGTGCGAGAAATACACATACGTCAAGAAACACGTTATGAAGGAGAAACAACGAAGAAGGAGTAGAAGATGATGAAGAACGAAATAGAGCTTCCTTTGGTAGGGAGAGTTGCTTTGTGGGGATGATGAGAGGTTTGGTTAGAGGTTGGAAATGAAGGAGGTTAGGATTTAATGGTTTAATGGAGGTAGGAATGGAGTAAGAAGGGTGGTGGTGGTGGTAATGGTGATGAGATGGAAAATGAGGATGGTGGAGATTGAAAGATGAAGAATGAGGAAGGGGGTGGTGGGTGGAGGAAGAGGAAGAAGGACATGAAGGGAATGAAACTAAATTTTAAAGAGTAAAATTGTATTTTCACATGTAAGAGGGGTGGTTTTAAGACCAATTTGGGTGGTCTTAAAACCAGCACCCTTATATATAAGGAACATATAGTGAGAGAGAGGTTTTTCTACTTTCTGTCTAGCATACAGTGAGCTGGCTTGCCACGGCGAAACATGGTGGAGGAGACATTAATATTAGACATTTTATCGTTCAAGTCAGTTTTGGTGTCAGAAGAGAGAACTCTAAATTAAAAAAGAACATAATGAGCAAATGAGTAGTAATGCTTATGTAATAAAAAAATAAAACACGTATGATCATGGACACAACTCTCGAGATAATGACTACACTCGGTCAACCTTAAGTCGTTTAATTATGATAATCTGCTTTTGCTAAGCTAATTATTAGATGAGGTAAATCTTATTTTGTTCGTCTTGACCGATCAATACCGCATTCACTGCCCACTGAATGGCCAGAAAGTTCCATTATTTGTGTTTCGATTTTATTTTGTTTTTAGTGACACTTTTTTTTTTCTTCAGATTTTTATATTAAAGCAATTATTTATCAAGTCGTCATTTACCACAATTTTTTCGCAAATATAATAGTTTACGTTATTCTCATTCTCATATAAACAAAATAACACCATCAATTCGGTAACGAGTAGCGCATGTATCATGAAATTTCTATATTAGCATTAAATCAATAATTATCTAATTAAGACCTCAAAAAAGAACAATTATCTAATTAAGATAATGTAAGTTAGTTCTAAGGATTGTTAATTTGTTGACGGGTCACTTTAGGACTGCAGTTCATGTTTATATCTTTGTTGTCGGCCAATGTACATTTTAGGGTCAGGAATAATTAGGCATGTAGTACCAACATGATGTTGTGTACTTGAACCATAAAATAATGATACAGTGCATGTAACTAATTAATTTAAAACAATCAACTTCAACATCCACCTCCAGTCACTTTCCACCACCAAAATGAAGTTGTTCTTCTTTAATATTTGTTTGGCTCGAGTTAACAAATGGTCCCAAACACATATAATTTGCGTTTGTGCATGGCAGTATATAATTCCACAATCAGAGGTTAAGGTTAATATTTCTCTCTGACTTATGGTAGAGCCTTTAGGACAAGCCATTCAGAAATTAAGTAAATCACATTCTTACTGTTCAATATTTCTTTGTTTTTTTAGCTTTCCGATAAATAAAAAAAATTCTATGTTTTTCTTGTCTTACAAAGTAACCATCACTTTTGAGAGTAATTAATTTAATTGATTAAAGTAATCCAAATCTATTGAATAATTTGGTGGGTGGTATGTTTCAAAATTCATTCCAAACATATTTTCTGATATGGATTGAAATCCGATAAATCGGTTCAAAAGCTCAAGACCCAAAGATGAGCTAGTTATTACTCGGCTAAGATTGGACTTATTACACTCTAGTCTAAAACCATGCAAGTCAGTTCTACTACATAAGATAACATTTGGTGGGTTTACACGCTTTTTCCCCTCATCTAGCTCTATGCTAGGGTTTGCATCTAGAGTGTGTAGTTTCCCCTATAGGGGCTCCTCCCCCTTTGGGGAGCTTTCTCCTCCTTTAGGGAGGCTTTCTCTCCTGCTTTAGGTAGGTCTTCTCCTCAAAATAGGTGGGTTCTTCTCCACTTTAAGTGGATTTTCTCTTATTTTTTGTTTAGACCCTCTCTCCTTCCTTTGGCTACCATAGTCCTCCGCCTTTGCCGCCCTCTCCTCCACCTTGGTCGCCCCTGTCACCTCCATCGTACACCGGAAGCCTTGTTGCAGATCTTTGCTCAGACGCTTCAGCCACCACCTCAACGTTACAGTTGTCGTAAGCATCGCCGCAACTCAGGACACCACCACAACCCAGGACCTGAGTCCTTCCTCCCCACCGCGTTTCGTTCTGGCTGCGCTTTAGGTTAAAAGGTGAGTGCTATGGGTTGAAGGTTGTAAGTTTTGACTTGTTTTGACTTGGAGAGGTAGTGGGTTTTGGATTGATTGATGTGTTCTATGTGTGTGTACTTGTCCTCTGCTCCACCGTTCTCAACGTCGGCTGCTATGTCCACTTTGTATCTGCTGGCTCCACTGCCTCCCACTTCCTGACCTACAAAAGCTTCTATTTACTTCCCTCAAGTATCAGGGTTGTTGAATTGTCCCCTTGATAGTGCTGTTGAAGTCTCTCCTTGGGTTTCCTTGATAAGCCGCATAACTAGCAACTCTGGTAGAGCCGAGTGAGCTACATTTGGAGATCGCTGTTTAAAAATTGAAGAAAATCTCATCCGCTCAAAATTCAATCGGTCTCTCTGTTAGTTTGGGTTTTTTTAAGGGCTTTTGTACGACCCTTAGGGTTTTTCACATCATGTTTTATGCTGGACGTTTCAGTTTATTTTCTTGAGTGTGCATGCTTGTACTTAAATTGCTCATGCTCTGCATTGCAGTATCACTCGTTTAGAGATTTTTTACGCATGTTGTAAGTGTCGTTAGGCAACCCTTTCGATATTGAGTGGGTCTTGAACCATTGAAAAAAAAACTACACAAGTTGAAGTCAGTTAGGTTGTTAAAGCATTGCAGTTATGTCTCGTAGATGAACGGTTAGGGCACGCGGGAAGCGATTGTCTATGCAAAGAGAAGCCACATGCAATGAGCAATTGCTGACAAGACTTATAAGCAAAGAGACACAAGACTAAATCGATCTCGCACTCGAACGAGAGGTGTTCCGAGAGTGTATATGTATGAGACTATAGTGTTATTGAGGACTTATAAGATATAATATATATTACTCCTAACAACAAGGTGTATCTTCTTTTTCGGAAATCCACATTATAGAAACTTCAAGGTTAATTGTCTCATATATGTTACCTAAATGTTTTACTTTCGCAAGAGGAATATAGGAAGCTTTCATAAGGAGGGTAAGAAACAATTCAAAAAAGGGTTAATTTTTTAGTCCTTGTAAAATATGTGAATTGTATTTGGTCCTTCTAAACAAATTTCATAGCTTTTAGCCCCAAACATTATTGAAATATGTGAAATTAGTTACTGTCGTACTTTTTGTGACGGTTTTTATGTATTAGCGGTGATTTTTAACCGCCACAATTTATTTATTTTTATTTTAGTGGGGGTTTAAACCGCCACTAAGGCCACTAAGGGACTAATTTCTCTCATTTCATTAATGTTGGAAACTAAAAGCTATAATTTTTTTTAGAAAGATTAAATCCAATTCACCTCTATTTTACTTGGATAAAAAACATATTTAACCCTTAAAAATCGTCAATTGACTCTATGGGTATTCTTTTAGAGAGTCTAATAAATAAATAACAATTTTGGGGTGTGAAAAAAGTGAAACTAAGATATTGCTACTTGCAAATCCGCGTCCATTGGGTTTGTTAGCCCAATTCTATCCGCCGTCCACTGATTGGGCTCCTTACGTACATCTTCAGCTCCACTTCCCACACCACATAAACTTACATATTTTCGTAGATTTTTTTTAAAAAAAAAAATCACCACCTACATTATGAAAGCAGATATAGAAACTTTTTAAGTATTTTGTTTAGGCTTCAATCTTTGGCCGTGCTTATGGAAAATCGTTTGTTTTGAAATGTCTATTCACTTAACGTTATCTCAAAAATTCTGGAGCTTGCTAGAATACTTGAAAACAAAAATTGAGATAAAGTCAAGAGAAGAATTTACACAATTTGGCTGCATGCATCATCATAACAACAGCTAGCAGCGGCGATTTTTTGAATTCTCACTCTCTCAATCTCATTATTAATAATTAATTACTGCTTGAATTAATATATTTGGATGTTTCTTTGTATTCGACCGAATGATTCCTCCAGTTGCATTAGCCGACCACATTACCTTGTTTCGATCACTTCTAAGAGACACCTTTGAATTCTTCTCCCTCTCTCTTTTTCAATCTTTTTCTTCTTTTTTCTAATCACAACCTACAAATTAGGATAAATAAATTCTCAAATATCTGTATTATATATTATTATTTTTAACAAGCACTCGCTTGGATAAGAGTTTTTCTGGTTCAAAATGTGAACAAAATGCATAAACTCACCTATCATGTACTGCTGAAATTCAATATTTTATTATAAGATTTAGGGATGACAATGATGAAACTCTAGCTACTCCGGTACCATGTCAAGAACTCATTATCACAAAAACTTAAGCTACAATAAGAAACAAAATCTAGAAGCAGCTGATATCTGTATATCACAAAACTACAATAAGAAACAAAATCTAGAAGCAGCTGATATCTGTAGCCAGTTATTATAGAAGTTACCCGTTCATCTTTGTTCATGGCTACTGTGGCTGAACACCAACAAGAAAGCTCGTTTTCTGCCCCAAACATGCCTCGTAGACTACTCCAAGGTTTTTTCTATTTTCTTTTAATTAATATGCTTTTTGTTCTAGTTATTGCAATGTCATGCATTACATACATATGAGCATCTTTCATTTTGAGTGCTTAAATATGCTACCGGATTTTGTAGTAGTATTTGGTCCAATTTATGTATGTGAAGATCAAGATATACTTGATAAAGGAATTAAAACACACAAAACATGCGCTTTTTAAATTGTGGTTTGATTACAGCTACGTTATGCATTAGCAATTGCGGTCACGATGCCGATGCTGGGAGTACAAATTCCTCTATGTTGTTGTAGCTGCAATTGGGTTTGCGAATTGCAATTTAATTTCCTTTCTTACAGCTCAAGATATATCATCTTTGATCTAAGTTTTGAACATTTAAAAGATGTTTGATAAAGTTTGTGAACTAACAACTGCAGGGGAAGCTCCTTTACCCTCCATTAATGAATCACAGATCGCTTCATCCGGGCACAAACATGAAACATTGTTCTTCGTCCTTGGAGGGATAGTAGTGGTCACCATATTGTTTATTCTCTGGTTTGTGTTTCGCAAGCGTATCGAACCGCCAACAAAGCCAACGGGAAAGGCAGCCCCTAGTAAAGAGCACCAAGGTAGTTCATAAAAGCAGAGTTTGTAATTACATTGCATGTTTTATTTGAAGGATGTTTGTGGTGCTTATAATATGTTGAACTTGCAGAGGTGATGAAGATGATATTTCCATCCAAACAACAATCAGGTAATTAAAGGAATAAGCATCACCGAACTGATATGGTATACATCATTATAAGACCTCAATGTTATAGTTTCAATTAATGTACACAGGGTCCATGTCCAAGGAATTCTTTAGTGGGAACCTTCAGGCAATTAGCTTCTTTGACTACCAAACATTGAGAAAGGCAACCCAGAATTTTTTTCATGGAAATCTCCTTGGAAGTGGTGGATTCGGGCCTGTCTACAGGGTAAGCTTGGCTTGAATAAAGAAATTGATTTGTTAATTAGAAGATGAGAATTACCTTATATAAGGTCTCATGTCTAAATCTTGTATATGGATGAAACTTCCGCTGGGTGAGAGAATACTTGTATTAGAACAAAAATAAAAAAAAAGTCAATTCACAGTATCTATATAAGAAAAACCATCAATTTAACTGATGAAATAGGTAGGAAACAATTAATGTTTGGTGCTTCATGGGAACCAAATATTTACAGGGAAAGTTGGTAGATGGAAGGATGATTGCAGTGAAGACATTGTCCCACAACAAATCTCAACAGGGAGAAAGAGAATTTCTGGCAGAGGTGAAAATGATCACCAGTATCCAGCACAAAAATCTGGTTCGCCTTCTTGGATGCTGCATTGATGGACCTCAGAGGATACTTGTGTATGAATATGTTCTGGGAAAATAACACAATATCAGATAACTGAATAATCTCCTTGTTTATTAAATTTTGTTAACCCCTTTTACAGTTGCCTCCCCTGGCTATTTATAGAGAGTAAACCCTATGGGCCCTCAAAATCAGCCCAATACATTATAAAGTTCAAGCCCTATGCTTATTACAAGTTTGCCCCTACCGTCTAGACTGCCCCTATACAATCATGGGCGCACGACGCGCTTCCCACGCCGCTCAGCTAGGGAACCCCCAAACTGGAACCTAACCGCCCCTATTATGTAGCCTTTGACGGTCGCCCTGTCCACAAGCCCACAAGACACGATCTTGAGTTGCGAAAGAGAAGTGTCTTCATACTGTTGCGAAAGAGAACGACATCTTCAAGCCGTGAGCACCAGCCCACAAGCCCACCAGACACGAACTCGAAAACTGAGAGTGAGGTGTCTTCGGACTCGCCCCGGATGTTGTATATTGACCACATGCCCCGTACTGACACCGATTTGCAAAGGGGGCTCGCCAGATGAGCTCCACCACATTTCCCGCGAGCGGTCATCCTTATAAAGCATGCCTCGTTAAAACCTTCCCAGGCAAAACCCAGTGGGACAAAAACCTGGTGAAGGAAAAAGAGTACATCTTTATAAGGAAATGAGTCGCCTCGGGTTTGAATGCGGCGAGTGACGTAAGTGTTTCTCTGAATCCGCCGCCGTAGGGCGTTGTGTGCCTCGAGATTGGGCTCGCCATAAGCGATGTCTCTCCTAATTATTCCCCTTCATTGATTCCTGTTTCTGTGTCAGCTGCAAAAGTAACGCACTATCATCTTTTAAATAATCTCAATTAATTGGAATTGCGTACCTTAATTTGCCTCTCGCCCGATATTTCGAAACGTTCAGTCGCCTTACACGCACACCACCGTTTCGCTTCCCCCCTTTATTCTACGTTTGCGACCCTTGGCAATCCCAAGGTTTCGCGCCTAGGGTTCTACCCCACGCGCGCCGTTTCAGCCTTTATTGCCATCATTACTCTCGAAAACGTCACTTCAATGATGGGACGTAACTGTCCCTCGAACTTCACATCTTTTCTTGATTTCCTTTCCACGGGTCCCCCAACCGTTACACCCTTTCGTCTTCCCCCCTTTCCTCTATAAAACCCTGCCGGACTCACATTTTACCCTTTCTCGATATTTCTTCAGCCCTTACGCGATTCCTGAGACTATAACTCATCCTCTCGCTTCTGCTCCTTGCCTTCACCGTGCCGGAGTTGCGCCGACGTGCAATCTTGCTCGCCAACCTCTCTCCTTCTCAGCCATTAGTACGTTTTCTGTTTCCCTTTGGTCTTTTTCTTGCTTTATTTGCCACATTATCATTTCTATCCTATAATGGACCCTGAAAATAGCAACCTATCTTCGTCCAGTAGGGATGACCATCCAACTTCTGAACAAACACCCTCTCTTGCCACCTCCGGTGCCCAGTCCGGCGCCGGGACCTCCACAATACCCACCACGAATGTACCTTTATCGCCTGAAACCAAATTTCGTAATTATGAAGAGTCACTCCCTAAATTCGTCCAAAAGGGTCTTGTCTCGACGAAGGTCACCTCCATTCCTCCCTGTTTTACCGACGCCCAGAACTTGAAAGAGTTCCTTTCTCGTCTCGGCGGTATCTGTAATGACGGTTATGACACAAGTCTAGTCACACGCCCTTGTGCCATAACCGATCGAGTCTGTGACGCTCGGGCGACCGCCCGGTCACCTCATTTCTTCTTCGCATATTTATATATGTTTGAAGATTTTCGTATCCGCCTGCCCTTCTCACCCTTCCTCTGCGCCGTGCTTGATGCTCTTCAGGTCGCCCCCTCTCAATTAACTCCAAACTCTTGGGGGTTTATCCGAGGGTTTGAAATTCTGTGTGAAGCCTTAGGAATCATCCCGAAATACGAGTATTTTTTCTATTTTTACAAATGTATCCCGCCTAATAAGAAGGGATTAGCAGTAGCTCCCACCAGCTCTTGGGTTGGCCTGACCGCCAAGCCTTCGAAAGCCCGCTTCAAGGCTTGGAAGAGCAACACCCATGATCAGTGGAAGTCACGATTCTTCAAGGTCGTCGACAGCCCTGACATTCCCCATCTTCTTCGCCATGACAACAATGGAGTCATGCGATTCCCACCATATTGGACGGAGTCGCCCAAATACACTCTTAGTGTAGAGGACGGGCATCTTACCTTTGAGGACTGGGCAATCATAAAGTATTTGGGGAGTGTGTCCCTGATCGACCTCGGCGAGCTGCTTTTCGCCGAGAGTAAAGGCACCGCCGAGGATCACTTGAGTGAGTTTACTTTCATATGCAACTCTTTTTGAATCTGCTACGGTTTTTCACTCTTAACTCTGTGCTTATTGTTTTGTGTGTTGCAGTGTCAAGACATCAAATCTCACGAGCTGAACTCGCCCGTTTGGCGAAGGAAGCCAAACAGAGGGCGGCTGCCGAATCCACCATTCCGACGGCGATCCCTTCCACCGCGGTTGCTACTGGGTCGAGTCAAGTTGCTTCCCAAAGCACCCCTGCGCCCAAACAGCCCAACCCGGAGGCGGTAGTGGGAAAATCTACGTCTGACCAGGCGGGACCGCCTGCCAAGCGGAGAAAAATTAAGCGCGCGCCCAAGGGCAAGGAAGTGGTCCTTGAAGAGCAGGCCGCTGAAGAGGGCGAGGACAATGTCGCCGCTGAAGAGCAGCCAGAAGGCGGGGCGAAGGAGGCAGCTGAGTTTGAAGACTTCGCCTATTTTGAGGATACTTTGCGCTTTGATAAATATTTGGCGCACCCTGTGAGCGCCATTCCGCGCGGCGTAGGGGATAAAATCATGTGCGGTCACCTTGCTTCGATCAGCTGGAGTTATACAGCGATCCGTAAATACGAGGAGACACAAGAGGCGCTCGCCCAACGCACCCAGCAACTCAAATGTTCACAGGCCAAGGTTGCCAGGCTATTGGCAACCATTGAACAGCAACGAAAGGATTGGGAGGATGCCAACATCTGTCCCAACCTTGCTCGAGAAATGGTTTCAGAGCTGGAAACCTTGAAGTCTGAAAAGGCTGCTTGGCAGCAAAAGATGGCTGATGCGGAGGCTCGCCACCAGGATGCCTTGGCCGCCGAGAAAACCGCTCTAGATGCCAAACTCTTGGCAATGAGGCAAGAGTTGGAAGTTATGTTCCAAAACAAGAATAAAAACCTCGAGGAGTCGGTGGCGAAGGCCAAGGCGGACGCGGAACAAATGAGAGCTGATGCTGCCAAGGCCATGGCGGGCGCAGAACAAATGAAAGCTGATGCTGCCAAGGTGGTTGCCGAAGCTGAAGAGAAGTTGAGGGCCGCCAATGAGAAAACCAATGCTGTCACTGCAGACTTAGCCTCTCTGGAAAAGGACTTTCAAGCTGAAAGCTTGAAGCAATATGTCATTGGCTTCAATACTGCTAAGGCCCAGGTGCGACACCTTTTTCCCAAAGCTGATCTCTCGGCAATGGGAAAGTGGAAGGATGTCACTGATACCGGAATCGAGGGCGAAGATTCTGGAGATGAAGCCGCGGCTGGGCCAGCTGAAGGCGGTCAAGGCGAGCAGTCTTAAGCGAACTTGTTGGGCGGTCGCTCTGCTTTGTAGTATTTTGTTTTCTTTTGTTTTGTGTACCTTTGATATTTTCTTGCACTTTCCTGCACACCAGAAAGGACTGTAATGAAATATTATCTGTTTTGAATTGCAATGAAATATCATCTCTTTCCCTTTCTTAACTACTCGTAGAACTCAACATGTGCTCAACGTTCGCATAAAATCTTTTGTTGTCATTTCGATTATTTAAATGGCACGCCTAGGCCACTGAGTAAAAAAAAACTTGTGTTTTGACAGAAATAACTTTTGAAGGCGCCATAGGAGTATTGTTTTAAACAACCGTTGGGTCGCCACCGACTGTTTTGAAAGAGATAATTTTTGAGGTCTCCACTGGACCAGTTTGAAATAATTTGTTGCATCGAATCATTGTTTTGAAAAAACCAAGTTTGATGGCGTCTCTGGGCCATTATCTTGAAAGAAATAAAGTATAAGGGGCGGCTCTAGGCCGCTATTTTGAACGAAGATTGAGGGCGCGTCTAGGCCACTGTTTTGAAAGAAATAAAGTTTGAGGGCACTTCTAGGCCATGGTAAAAATGAGACTCTAGGCCGCCATTGGACCTTTGTTGCACGCATGGTTTCCGCTCGCGTAACGAGTCGTACTCGCATGGCTCTTCTAACGAGGCTTGGGGGTGCTCGGTCTTACGCAGCTAGGGCGGCCAGAGGCTAGAAATTTTATGAGTCACGTGATGACCCGCACGCCCTGTGTTTGTGCTAGTTGTCTGTTATGAGGCTTTGGCCCACTCAAGGCGGGACTTTCGCTCGACCTTATTCCGGTGAGACTTTGGCTTGATTTAATTCGATCAAGGCTTTTGCTCGCAAGGCGAGGCTTCTGCTCAGTGAGACTTTTGCTCAGATCCCAGTGGCCACTGGGGTTGCCCGAGGCTTGGCTCAATAGACGTGCTCGATCTTCTTCGATCAAGGCTGGGCTTTCTTTGCCGTATCGCACAAGGGTCGCGCCCCACCGTTCCAAGAGAGCCACCGCTCACGCACCGCGTCTTCTCACCTGGAAAACGGGACAGTGCGTCGGGCTAGAGAGTGCAATTTCCCCCTTGGCATCTTGGAAGCGGCGAAGAGATTTATTTTGTCACTACTGGACCACTTAATCTGTAAATGGAATTTAGACCCTCTATGGACCTTGGGATTTAGACCGCCACTGGGCCTTGGAATTTAGACCACTACTGGGCCTTGAGATTTAGACCATTTTATGGCCTTGGGATTTAGACCACCACTGGGCCTCGGATGTCTAACGCTCTTATTCGGGCGATCCCATATTTGTGCCAATTCGCATCATATTGACATATGGGGCGGCCGAATTTTATTACAAGGGTCGCCTCCTCGGACGTTTCCATAATAGTCCGTAAGACTATTAAGAAAGTCCTCCGCGCCCTCGTTTTGTACCTGCAAGACAGTTAAATATTTGGGCGGGGCCTTCTGTCGGCCCCAAAAGTATATCCTTGCATCCACTGAAAATTCTACCTTTATTGAATGGAAATTGATGACAGAGTTAAAATTACTGAAAGCAAAGAGCTTGGCCGCCAAAGCTAGGGCGCCAACTAAATAGATTACTAACTGTAATAATGCCTAAGATGAGTGGCATTCCAAGACCTTGGGATTCTTTTGCCGAACAAATCTGCCAAGTGATACGCTCCATTGCCCAGAGATTCTGTGATCTTGTAAGGTCCTTCCCAATTGGGTGTTAGCTTGTTGACCTCTGAGGTACCTGTTCGCCTGCGCAAGACCAGATCACCAACGCGCATCACACGTGGAACAACCCGTGAATCATATCTCCTGGATACACGTTGTTTCATGGCTTCGCCCCTAAGGCGAGCCTCTTCCCTCACTTCTGGAGCCAGGTCCAAACTAACCAATAAATTATTCTGATTATACTCCGGGTCGGTAGCTACCGCTCGCCACGCCTTATTTTTAATCTCAACCGGCAGCATAGCATCTGTGCCATAAGTTAATCTGAAAGGCGTTTCCCCAGTGGTCGACTGAGGCGTGGTGTTGTACGACCAGAGAACTATGGGCAATTCCTCCAGCCAACGCCCCTTTGCTTCATCGAGGCGTTTCTTTAATCCTGCTAGAACAACTTTGTTGGCGGCCTCTGCCTGGCCATTAGTCTGAGGGTGCTCGACTGAAGTGAAGCGGTTCTGAATTCCCCATTCCTCGCAGAAATCCTTGGTCGCTTGACTAGAGAACTGAGTCCCATTATCAGAGATGATTGCCTGAGGTACACCAAACCTGCAAATAAGTCTTTGAAAATAAAACTTTTTGACCTTCTCAGAGGTGATAGCTGCCAAAGGCTCCGCTTCTATCCATTTAGTGAAGTAATCCACCGCCACCAAAATGTACTTGAATTGTGATCGCGCGGGCGGGAATGGCCCGACCAAATCAACTCCCCAGAGGGCGAATGGCCATGGGGAGGAAATAGTCGCCATTAGTTCTGGGGGCGCCCTATGTAAATCTGCAAACTTCTGACATTTATCACACTTTTTTACATACAACTGGCAGTCCTTCCTCAGAGTTGGCCAGTAGAACCCTGCCCTCAGAATTTTCGCCCCCAGCGATCTTCCTCCAATATGACTAGCGCATGTACCTTCGTGTACTTCTTTTATCAACTCTTGGGCCTGATCTTCAGTGACACATTTCAACAGGGGTGCTGAGAAGCCCCTCCTATACAGTTCACCCTGTATCATCATAAAATAACTTGCAGCCCGTCTCGTCTCGGCTCCGACTACCGACGCGCCCTCCTCGGAGTTGGTTAACGCCTCTATAATTGGAGACATCCAACTATGGTCTGGAACAACCATACACACCTGCTCCGCCCTGTCTATGCTAGGAGAATGCATGACTTCATGAATAACAGACCTATAATTGCCAGGTCGCCGAGTACTGGCGAGCTTGGCGAGCAGATCCGCCCGCTGATTTTGTTCTCGAGGAACATAACTAATTTCTACTGTCTGTATCTCCTTCATCAGCTCCTGTGCCCGATTCAAATATCTTTCCAACAACGGATCCTTAACTTGATAGATTCCATTAATTTGATTAGTTACCAAAAGAGAGTCGCTTCTAATTTCCAGAATTTCTACCTCCAACTCCTTCGCCAAATTTAGGCCCGCCAGTAGCGCCTCATACTCAGCCTGATTATTGCTAGCTTTAAATTCAAACCGAAGCGACTGTTCGATCTGTACCTCCTGTGGGCCCGTCAGTATAATCCCGGCGCCACTACCACGCGAGTTTGACGAGCCATCAATGTGCAAGACCCAAACCTTCGTACCTGGTTCCTCGCCCGCCATTGTTAACTCAGCTACAAATTCTGCCAACCTCTGTGACGAAACTTTGCCTCTTGCTTCATATATTAAACCGTATTCTGACAACTCTACACACCATCCGACTAAACGCCCAGAAATATCAGGCTTCTGCAACACCTGCCTCAATGGTAAGTCTGTTCTGATTTTCACTTGAAAACTTTGAAAATAAGGTCTCAAGCGACGAGCCGTAACCAAAACCGCTAGGGCCGCCTTCTCAATCCTCTGATATCTCTTCTCAGCTCCCTGCAAAGTATGACTTACAAAATAAATTATACGTACCTCGCCCGCCACTTCTTGCGTGAGGACTGAGGCCAACGCACGATCTGTGATGGCAAAGTAGAGTAACAAAGGCTCGCCCGCTATTGGCTTTTGCAACACTGGCGGTTTTGACAGGAACAGCTTCAACCGCTGAAACGCCTCTTCACACTCTGGCGTCCACTCGAATTTGGTGCTCTTCTTCAAACACTTGAAGAATGGGGCCGCCCTCTCCCCAGCGTGTGGCAAAAAGCGAGCTAGTGAAGCGATTTTTCCAGCTAGGCACTGGACATCCTTTACTGAAGACGGGCTAGCCATCTCCATAATCGCCCTACACTTATCTGGGTTAATCTCGATGCCCCTCACCGTTACCATGAAGCCTAGAAACTTGCCTCCGAGGATTCCGAAAGAGCATTTATCTGGATTAAGGCGCATGTTGTAATGCCGTACTCGCCCGAATGCCTCACCTAAATCAGCCAAATGATCATCCGCCTTGATTGATGTCACAATCATATCATCCACATAAACCTGCATGTTTCTTCCTATCTGCTCCTCAAACACTCTATCCATCAGTCGCTGATAAGTCGCCCCAGCATTCTTGAGTCCGAAAGGCATGGTTCTATAACAATAATTGACCTTAGGAGTCATGAATGCTGTCTTTTCTTCGTCCAGTGGATGCATGCGTATTTGATTGTAGCCTGAGAAGGCATCCATGAGGCTGAGCACTTCATTCCCCGAAGCCCCATCGACCAACTTGTCAATATTAGGCAAAGGATATGCGTCCTTAGGGCACGCCTTATTCAAATCAGTGTAGTCGGTACACATACGCCACTTGCCATTCGCTTTCTTTACCAGTACCACGTTCGCCAGCCACGTAGGGTATTTAACTTCCCTGATGAAGTTTGCTTCCTTGAGCTTTGCTGTTTCTACCTCGACCACTTTGGTCCGTTCCTCGCCCATCTTCCTTCGCATTTGAGCGACTGGCTTGGTCTCATTTTTAATCGCCAACCTGTGACAGATCACATCCGGGCTAATGCCTGGGACATCCTTAAGCGTCCAGGCAAATAGATCCAGATTCTCTTCCAGTAAGCGAGTCAATCGGGTTTCTTGAACAGGTGTTAGTTGCGTTCCTATCTTCAACATTCGCCGCCCTATCTGTACTGTCTTTGTTTCCTCGATAGGACAAGGTCGAGATTCCGGTGTCTCCCTTCTGGGGTCCAGCGCGCCCTCATTACTGATTTCATAACAACGATGCCCAATCTTGGCATTCTGCGGGCCATAATCTACCACACTCTCCCGGTAGCATTCACGCGCTCGAATTTGGTCAACCGCCAGAGTTCCGACACGCCCATTGGTCAGTGGGTACTTCACCTTGAGATGCTTCGTTGAAATCACTGCACAAATTTGATTTAAAGTGTCGCGACCAATTAAAGCGTTATAAGAAGACTTACACGATAGGACGATGTATTTAACGGAGACCGTCTTAGCGAATCCTTCCGATCCGAAAACTGTCTTTAACTCTACACACCCTCGAGGTATCACCCGCTCGCCTGTGAACCCAATTAACGACCCCGTATAAGGTGTTAGCGCGCTTTCAGTGAGCCCCATTTTCTCAAATGCATCGCCATATATGATGTCCGCCGAACTCCCTTGATCCAGAAGCACCCGCCTTACATCATAGTTGTTGATTCTCAACTGCACCACAACAGGGTCGCCCTTATGTGGGAGCACTCCTTTGAAATCCTCACTGGTGAAAATTATGTTGGGGTGTTGGAAGCCAAATTTCTCCTCTTGAACGGTATGCACCGCAGCGTGGGCCAAGCGTACGTACCTCTTACGACTTGCATTAGATTCATCATTGAAGCCTCCCGATATGCAGTTAACAGTTCCCGCCGGATCTCCCATCGTCGCCTCGCCATCCGCGTCACCAAAATTCCCACGTCTTGACGTCTGCGTAGGTCGCCCTATATCTGGAGTGGGTGCTGTCCTGACATACTGGCCCAGGTGGCCCGCCTTTATCAACCTTTCAACCTCACGTTGCAAGGTAACACAGTCGTCCGTATCATGACCCAGAACGCCATGATAATCACACCACCTTCGAGTATCGACATTAGGCGGGGGGCGCTTTGGAGGATAGGGGCGAGCAATCAAATTAGTCTCTCTGTTTTCCGTCAGTATCTGGGAGAGCCCAACCGCCAACGGCACTCTCGCCCGGTGAGTTACCGGAGAATACCGGGGTACTGACGCTATTGGCCGCGGGGCCTGGCGCTGAGGGGCCGGTCTCGTCCCAGTTACTGGGCGAGCTACATAGTTCCGACGTTGCTGATTGGCAAAGGCAGCAGTTTGATACGGGTTACTTCGGTTGGACCTTGGAGCGTCCCGTTGCGTAAACACTTCCCCCTGTTTTCCTTTCGGTTCCTGCCTTCTAGGTGGCGCGTCCATCATATCCCGTGTCCTCTTCTGCTCATCATCCTCTTCCTCTAATATGAAGTCGTGGACTCGAGCTCGGAGGTCCGCCATGTCGCGAGGCGGGCGCCTACTCAGCTTATTATTCAGCGCACCCGCCCGCAGCCCTTGCTTGAAGGCGTTCACACATGTCTCTTGAGGAGGGTCCTCAATTCGTACCAGTGTGGCATTGAACCTCGCCATATATTGTTTCAACGACTCCGACGCGCCCTGCCGAATGTTGAATAGAGCACCCGTCGTCACCCGCTGACTCCTACTCGCCGCGAAATGCGAAAGGAACTGAGATGAAAACTCAGTGAAACTGCTTATGGAATGTGTTGGTAATTTAGAGAACCACGCCAAGGCAGTTCCCTTCAATGTCGATGGGAATAATCTACAGCGCACCGCATCGGTCGCCTGACTAATCACCATTTTGGTCATGAACGCCTGTAAAT
This sequence comes from Acmispon strigosus, assembly GCA_030819835.1. Classification (NCBI taxonomy): domain Eukaryota; kingdom Viridiplantae; phylum Streptophyta; class Magnoliopsida; order Fabales; family Fabaceae; genus Acmispon; species Acmispon strigosus. The sequence continues at coordinate 90,507,953 of JAUAMA010000001.1, forward strand.
GTTCCTTTGGGTCTGATTCGCCAGAGTACGTGTCTAATACCAAGTGCTTTACCCCGTCCGGGATAGGAACCGCCTGGATGGCAGGTGAAAAAGGTTGAAAATCAACCACCGTCTCAGCTTCTCTGAGGCTCTCCACACCCGAGTCCTTTTGTTGACGAAAATACTCCAACTGGGCCTGCAGATGCTGGTTCTGCTGTTGGACAAAATCCAGGGCGCCACACACCCGATTCCACTCAGCCATAGAGACGGCGAAAGGAACCTGGCCAGACGCACCATCACCCTGTGCGTCCGCCTGCGGCGAACCCGGATTCGGAACAGGAGTCGGCGGAGGCGTGGGAGACGGTTCAGGCTGACGACCCACCGTTCGTCCTCCACGCCCGCGGCCTCCCCTTCGACGACCAGTGCCTGACATAGCTAGTTGTTGAGTGCGTAGGGGTTAGTTTACCTTCCCCACAGACGGCGCCAAAAATGTTCTGGGAAAATAACACAATATCAGATAACTGAATAATCTCCTTGTTTATTAAATTTTGTTAACCCCTTTTACAGTTGCCTCCCCTGGCTATTTATAGAGAGTAAACCCTATGGGCCCTCAAAATCAGCCCAATACATTATAAAGTTCAAGCCCTATGCTTATTACAAGTTTGCCCCTACCGTCTAGACTGCCCCTATACAATCATGGGCGCACGACGCGCTTCCCACGCCGCTCAGCTAGGGAACCCCCAAACTGGAACCTAACCGCCCCTATTATGTAGCCTTTGACGGTCGCCCTGTCCAGAATACATGAAGAACAGAAGTTTGGAACTATTCATATATGGTATCAATATTCAACCCCTTCTTTTTCTTAACACATACACATTTTGCTAAACACCCTTCGAACATACGAGTTAGCTAGCGGAGGATTTTAACTTTTGTGTCTGACAAAGTAGTATGTCCCCAATCATTATTGCATCTTTTAATGCTCCTTTAATTAATGCAGGAAACAGTGATCATTTTCTGAACTGGAGCACCAGGTTCCAAATCATTCTTGGAGTTGCGCGGGGACTGCAATACCTTCATGAGGATTCACACCTCAGAATTGTTCATCGAGATATCAAAGCTAGCAATATTCTACTTGATGACAAGTTTCAGCCAAGGATTGGTGACTTCGGACTAGCTAGGTTTTTCCCTGAAGACCAAGATTATCTTAGCACGCAGTTCGCTGGAACATTGTATGTCCTCTGTCCAGAATCAATTCTGCTAACGCCGATGCAGTTGATAAGGTTTTCGATTGATGATGTTTAATTTGTTTTATTGTTTTTTATCCATTTTGGTCAGAGGTTACACAGCACCTGAATACGCTATTAGAGGAGAACTATCAGAAAAGGCAGATATCTATAGCTTTGGAGTCCTGTTGCTAGAAATAATCTGTTGCAGGAAAAACACAATTCGTAATTTACCATCAGCAATGCAGTACCTTCCTGAATATGTAACTTGTCATCTTTCTAGCTACTATATATGATTTGTTAATTGAAATGTGTAATTAATCCTTCATGATCATGATGATATATAGGCATGGAAACTGTATGAGAAGTCAAGTATATTGGATATTGTAGATCCGAAGCTGGTGCGAGAGCATGGATTCGTAGAAAAGGATGTTATGCAAGCAATCCATGTTGCTTTCTTATGTCTTCAGCCTCATCCACATTTGAGACCCCCCATGTCACAGATAGTAGCTCTGTTGACATTCAAAATCGATATGGTTACGACGCCAATGAGGCCAGCTTTCTTCGATCGAAGGCGCACAAAGGATGAAGAGATGATCAACCATTCTTTTGAACCAATGTCTGAGGCCACTGATTCAATTTCTATCAGATAAAAAGGGAAGGGGTTTAAAGGATGCTACAGAGTATAAATTTTATTCACTTTAATTTTGTATATATCTGCTGCATATATTAGCTCTTCAAAACTATACATCATGTAATATATTGCAATGCAATGATGTCAAGTGCAGCTCAAAACTAATAAATATCCATCAAGTAATATATCCATTACTTAATTTTGTATATATCTGGTGTATGAGTCCATCAAAACTATCCAGGAGAATGATGTTTGTGTTTATGTTTATGTTTAAGCAGTAGTAGACATTCATGATAATTGGGATTTGGATTTTCCCTTTTTAATTATAGGATAGGGTCATTTTGCAAAGAGAAAAATGCGATTTTTTACTGGTTATAGGATACACTGCTGATTACATTGGAAAAATTCATTCCTTATTTTTCTAACAAGACCACATCATGATATTGAAAATTAGAAAAGGATTATAATTCAAAACCCCAAAAAGAAAAACTAAAAAACTTGTTCTTGAGATTAAATTTAATTGCTTTGGTGCAATTTGAGTCTTGTGGGGAAAAAGTAATGGAAATTAAATTGTTTAATAATAATGATTCTATGTGGAAATATATAATTAAGTCCGGTTATGGGAGCTTTTCCAAAGGTTAGTTTGATGTTTGGAAGTCTAAAAACTCCTTAACTGGGTGGAGGGACATTCGGAACATTGAATATCATAACCTAGGAGATGTATATGGTTGGTTTAAAAAAGGATCTAAAAAAAGATAGGTATCAATTTTGGCGTGGTTCTTGGTTAGGGATATCTAGGTTGAAGGATTCTCATCCCATATTATAGGAAAATTATCTATAAATCACTGCATAGTAGAAACACCGAATGAACACCAGCTTCCCCTTTTAATAAGTAATCATTTACTTTGGAAAGGTAATCTCACTCACCCACATTTTATTGATTCAAGGCGGGTGTCTTGAGGTGTTTCACACTGTATTCTGAAATCTATGTATCTGAACTCAGATTTGGATCCTTTTAATTGTGAACTTCCTAAAGTTTCTTCCAATTGCAACTTTGTGTCTATCTTTCATTCACATTTATTAAATAAATAAATTCTTCAAATATTAATAAAAAGAGATAGACACGATATTACAATTCACATCATCAATTCACTTGATGAAACACATCCATCGGTGAGGGGAGGAAACATGCAATTAGATGTGCATAACCTCGAGATATACAATGTTAGAAAGAGACTAGAAACCAGAAGGGAAAAGCGCCATGGTTTATGTCAAAAAGTAGCTTTTAATGAGATCCATACTGGGAGAGAGAGACAAACGCAAGCAAAAAGACTCTGCATCCCACAGGCATCACATTCAATTCTTCCCCCGACATACATTCAATGCGTTTATTCATTATTCATTACCAATACAGGTCACCCATCAGATCACAACCAACTTCTTTCTTTTTATAACCAATGAATCTCACTCAAATCCAACCCCAAAATGTCAATAACACCTCTAGTTAACATGTCTTCTTTTCATAACTATAAGTTGCACTTTCTTCCTTTGTATACCAGTTAAGTACAACATTAAAACCACTTTTATTAAGAAGAACTCCCTTTATTTCATGTCTTCGTTTACACTAATGCTAACGAATATCCAAACATAACTAAGTGTGTATTTATCTCAATCCATAAAAATAAAAATATGTTCCATTCCCTTTCTATCTTCATTACATATTACATATATGCATGAACAACATTCACTGTGCTATGCTCCGTTGAGGAAAAAGAAAATAAATAAGCAAACCTGGAAATAGTTACTACATATAGCAGCCTAAGGGAGCTTAATCACAGAGCACAAACATGGAAATATGTAGTTACCACACATTAGCCTAATTTGTCACTACATGCAATAAATGGTAACGTAGCTTCTCATGGTTTTCATGTATAGTTTGATATAATAAGGGACAAAATAAAGAGAGAATCAATTAGCTATATTTAGGGGAAAATTCTTGAGCTGATAAAGTAAGAAATTTAGAAGAAAAACGGATTAAATGCATTCCATTTCTTCTAAAAATCACATTGAATTGAACTAGAGAGCCAGAGACTACTGCAATTGAAGGAAATAGAAAGATTAATCCTGTTATGAACTATGTCTTGCTGATTGTTCTACTACCTGTTGTGTAATGGATTTGGACCTGTAGGAACAAGCCTTTTGTCATCTGAGTTGATCATGTTGTTTTCAGAGCATGACTTGTTATGGACATCAACATCATCGAATGTCTTGTTTGGGGCGGTCTTGTTCTTTGCACCATCGAACAAATTGCTAACATGGAAGGTGTTACTCTTTCTTGCGCCAATACAAGCAGAGAACAAAAGGCACAGCAGAACTATCAACTTGGGTAATCTCATTGCACCACAATCTTGATCCAAAAATGGCAAGGAAGAGAGAAAGAACAATTTGGATGGATTTTAAAGAGCTCAGAAAATGGCAAAAGGAAAAGATGGTGATGATGAAGACCCACAAGAGAAGGATAGCTAGAGAGCGACAGAGAGAGAATTGAAGGGGAAGAAAACTAACCTGCAGGGAGAGACAGGCAAAGCAAAAGGAATTGGTGCTGATGATGTTAGTGTAAAAAATATAGGGATAGAGAGAGGTGAGCATAAGAGTGGGTTATGGGAACAGGACATTAACTATGGTACCTCGGATATGCAGTTAAAGAGACTTTGATACATCACATTCTGGTCAGAAATTTCACCAAACCTCATAAATTGACTTCAATTCAACTAGACAAATCACATTTTATAAAAATATATATAATTAATCCTAACATGCATGGAGGTCAGTGTGATACACTACTACAGTATGGAGTGTTTATACATATACACATTCCTGGTGTTGTTATGATAGTTTTTATGCTTCACAAATTTTGTGGCGGTTTGACATGGCCCTACTGAAATACACTTTAATGACAATTATTTTATCTCCACACACTTAGACCATTTTTTACTTTTAGTAACACCGGTTGCATGCATCAAGAATTAGTTTGTGCATGTTGCCTTATAAGCGATTTGTTTTAGGCAACTCATTTTTTTATAAGTCAAGAACCAGTGTTTCATATCTAATAATATGAACCAATTATTACCAGTCTTTTCCATACAATAGGTTACACTTTCTTACATGAGATTATCGAAAACTGTTGCGTAAAGCTTAGAAAACATATTTTGTATCTATGACTAGATTTTTTAACCGTTGCGAAAAACAAAAAATGTTGTAGTGAGAAATTTTGTGGTGAGGATAGCAACTCTCCAGCTTATATACTATTGATCTAATCTCCAACTTAGCAACGTGGGACTTTCTTTTTCATATTTCCAACAAGTTGGATCTTCTATCTTCTTGTTTGGCTGTTGAATATGGAAAGAAAAGATAGAAAGTTAGTAAACCCTATAAATACTAATCTCAAGTCTCAAGCAAATGGAATTTGAACATAACAGGGCATGCAGTGTAAGCTAGAGACGAGAAGCCAAAGAGTAATATTCTGTTCCTGGGGGTCCTGAGCATAGGTGATGAAAGACTAAGAGGCTAGGACCCCCCTTCTTACCTGAAACCAACTTGAGTCTGTGACGGAGCTTCACCACGTGGTGTTTGATTTGAGGACCATATATGAAAAAGCTGACACTGGTTGAGAAGACGGAGTTGCAGGGAAAATTTAATGGGATGTTTTTTTAACACTGTAGCACCCTGCCAGCATCATGCATTATTATTAATTGAATTCGAATCAAAGAGATTTGCTTTTGAAGCACGTCTTCGATGATCGATGTATGAGGAAGTTTTGATTGAGTGAATTATAGCCTAGCTAGCTAGCTTCGATCATGATGATCATATTCATATGGGGAGCATTGTTCCCTCCCTGATGATCTTGTTCCATAACATGATGTAGCATTATTTGAGACAACCTGGATACCGGAATTATGAAACGACAGTTGGTGATTCATTAAAGCCGGCTATTTCTGTTAATACAGGGAAGCCTAGGTTATGGCACAGTTTCACCTATTAATGGAAGAATGGAAGGGTGATAGACTAGCTCTTGCTTCTGCAGTGCAGGGAATTCAAATTAGTTTTTAAATAAATGTATTAAAGTTTGAATCTTTATTGAGTTTAATAAACTGGAACTTGTTGTTCAAAATTCAAGTCTCCTACATAAGTTATGTCTGGGTAAAAGTGTAGTGTCGAATTCTCTTTTATTTTATTTCCATGCCCCATAGGCTCCCTATGTTCCCAACACTTATATGTGGGTGATTATGATCTACTCTAGTGAGGGAAGAGAGTTTGAGTAGAGGAGAAAATATAATATTTGGGCTAAATAAGTTTTGGTCATAAAAAATTTCAAAAAATTGTTTTAGTCCCTCATTTGACACCTCGATTTTCTAGGTCATTTTCCACGTGACGTGACAGATAATTTTGGAGTACCACATAAGCACTCATCAAACATGTAAGCAACTGAAACTCATGTGAGAATTAAAATCAGAAATTTCAAAATTTTCAGGAATTTAAATATAACTTTACTTTAGTAAGAGACTAAATTCTATTAACGATATAGTTAGAGGAGACCAAAAGCATATTAAACTTTAAAATAAATTTGTGGATATACAACTAATAAATATCCTATTTGTATTGATTGATAAATCACGAAACAAAATTATTTATAAAAAAAATAAAGACTTAAAATAAATTTTGGTCCGTGTAATATACCTTATATTCATATTTAGTCTTGTAATTTAATTTTTTTGGTTTTCATTAACTCCAAAATATTGATTTTTGTTTTTGGTTATTACAATTAAATTTTCCATCCAAACCAACAAAAGTTAATTGTACATGTGTCATTCTTTTAGTGATTTTCGTTCTTCCAAAATTACTTGTTTCATTTTTTACCTCCGAAGTTAGTTTTACTATCACATTGTCAATTATCTCCCCATGCCTCCTTCCCCATTGTCTCCACCACCCGCCCTCCTCCTCCCTACCAACTCCACCCTTCCCCCACCACCCTCCCCTCCCCCACCGCCGCCATCCTTCTCCACCATCTCCTTCTGCTTTCTCCACCCTCACATTTCCTTTTGCCCTTTCTCATCTTCTCTCACCCCATGCCGTGACTACCTTTAGGCTGACGCTAGAATCATTCTATTTTCTTCCCCACAAAGACCCTAAAAATTGTTTGCTTTTTTCTCCTCTTCCTTCAACCCCACAGTGGCCATTTTTAAAAAAATCTTAACCAATCACTAAACCTCATTGTTCAAGGTCGTCCTTCCTGTTTTAAAAAAATAGGTATTTTTTCCTCAGACCACACCATATATAGACACTTCTTTCCTCTACCAAACCTCGATCCAGAGATCCCAATCCTAGAAACTCAAACCTAGAAACCCCAGCCGCGGGGTTGAGGTTCAAAGGATTGCAAACTTAAATGTGTGACAATTGGTATTAATGTATGTACCTGAAGATGATGCTTCATTTTTCTAATCAGATGTGCATCTAAAATCAGCTACATAGATCATCTAATAGCCAGATTTTGTGGGCTTTAGGAATAAGCTGACCTTGAAGGGAACAAAATCAAATAACCACGAAGGAAACAAATAAACATTCCAATTCCATGGAAATAATTATAACTTAATCATAATTGGCTCTCTAAAAGAGATGCTATAAAATTGTCAATGCCATATGGCAATTGGGAGAAAACTAATAATACAAAGCATCAAAAACTAACATGTCACACTCTTGAGTCTTGAGTGACAACCTAAGGGAAAATATAAAGTGACACCAAGAACAATCACCAAGAACAATCCAGATACATATGCATACATATATAGCAATTATTCATTTCTAAACCATCAACATAACCCAGTGAACAGAAGTGCAAACTGCCAGAAACAGAAAAGACTAAACTTCCAAATATCTTTGCAAATCCAAAATAGCAAAACCCTTCACATAAGCAGAACACCACATAGAAGCGTAATTCTATCCCACAAAAAAATTAAGGACCTAAGCGTTAGTAAATAGAATTACGCCTCAAAATTTACTTACGGCCACTAAATTACAACATCAATGCACAACAATGCTCTACGTGGTAGAGTTAGCTAGTAAATACACGGCCAGAGTTTGCATTAATTATTGCATGAAGGATGTGGCTTGCCACAATTCTGAGATAAAACATAGTTGTATAGATCCTGCTCCGCCACCGCTGCAACTTCATGGTCTTTGGAAGACAACATAAACATATCATCATAGTGTGGATCTGATCGACTCATCGTTGTGCTCATAATTGATCCATTCTGGTTGCACTTCTTGGATGCTAGTCTGCTTAATCTGTTGCAGTGAAGGCATTTGAGACTCTTGGATTATTGGAGTAAGAGGCCTGTCTTCAACTGGTGTGGTAGTTTCTATAATGCTAGGAATGGTGCTATCATGGATGCTAGCTCTTCTTTTGTTATTGTTTCCTCCTTTGATAAGATTTTGCCTATTGTAGTATTTTTGAGCATGGCTTGCCACTTGGCTAGAATTCTTTGTAAGTACAAAGTTGCGAGCGATATTTCTCCAATGTCCTTTACCATACTTTTTAAGTCCATCTAGAAAACGCCTGAAATTCAAAACCCAAAAATTTATATTAAGCATAGGAACTGGAAAAAAGTTATTAGAGGTTGAAAAATTAGAACCTAAATGAACAAACTAAAAATTATGTTTAACAAGTGAGCAAATTTGACAATGCATGTAGTTTAATATTTAGGGGTTGTCGGGTGGTGTACTAATCCATTGCTGCCAAACAGTTGCGAATTAGTCATGAGCGTAGCAAATTCACAAGTATTTGTTAGTTAATTCATTGTCATTTTTCTTAGTTACAAACTTTATTACTAAATCGTTACAAATTCTATATTTACATATTGCAAATAGTGTATGAGTACACCACCAACCCCGAAATTTAATTCACTATACCCGTCAAACTATATAGTTTAGCTAGTAGACTAGATTGAGAAAAGAAAATAACAACCCATTAGAACAATGATTGAAGTACTAGTACGTACTTATTATTTAGCCAGGCTGAGTCGTTTGTGTGGTATAATAATTCACGAAATCATGAATCACTTTTAAGAATCTCATCAACCAAAAAAAATTTACGGTCATTCTTTCTCCAAATAACCACTTTAAGAGGAATATAAAACATAAAAAACGAGATTAAGACAAATAAAGATTATGATTATGAAACTCACTTGTGTTCCTCTTCCGTCCACCGGATCCTTTTCTTCCTCTCATGATGTGAATTCTCATGATTTTGGGATATAGCCATTTGTACTGCCGATGGGATACGCCACTTGAAGGTCTCGTTGTCAGGTTGGATAAGCGGCGGTTGTGCCATGGCGGCGGGTAGGGTTTGTGCTTGAGCAATAGGTGAAGGTTGCACTTGCACCGTCACATGAGCGTTCTGAGGCACCAAAGGTTGCACATAGACATTCGTGACCGGTTGGATTACTGCAGGCATCCAATTACGTTCCCCCTCGTGCTGCAGTCGTTGCGCTTCTAGCATGGTGATGAGTCCCATATCCGTCGAGAAAGAAGAGTTAGGGTTAGGCGAAATTGGAACCCTCGCGGCTTCTTCTTGCAATTGATTGATGAAGAATAACGTTTTCTTTGGGAGCACGGCTGCCACCTTCTTCCATCGGTCAGGTGTATTCTCATCAAACATGGTCAGGGCATATTCAAGCAACTTCTCATCTTCTCTAGTCCATCCTGTGTTGTACCCCTCTCGAGCAATCCAATTATTTGACATGAAAATTGTTCAAGTGTGATCAAGAATCTATTTTCTTTGAGAGCACAAAAACAAAAGTAAAGAAACTAAATTATAAAGTTTCTAAAATTAGGATTCAATAGTACTGTGACTGCAAAAATGTCAAGCCCATTTGCGGTTAATTATACTTGTAATTTTGGGGGGGTGCTGCAGGTTCGTATCTAAGTTACAACTAATCTCTGGTGCTTCTTGATAAAGCTAGTAAGTTTGTTGTTAAAATATATATTATTTTTGTAACGTGCTGCTTAAGTCTCTTTTTTGCCAGTCATCCTATTCAATAATTTAATTTATTAATTTGTGAAGAAATTAAATTAGTTTTATACAAAATCACTGATATTTTAAATGTAACTGTCTACGCGTCATAACTTTTTTTTTTAACAGCTACGCGTCATAATTAATCTATTTGAAATTTTTAGTATTAGTTAAGGATTTAATGTTTGTAAATCATGTGTAAATAATTTTTACACAATCACACAATTGTTTTACACCGTATCAAAAATTAAAATTTTGATTTCATTTAAATAAAAAGGAAATGTAACCGTTGATCTTATATGACACACAATGGTTGGAGGTTAGTTTTAAGTTTTTTTTCGGGGCGTTGATTTTAAGACCACCCCAATTGATCTTAAAACCACCACTCTTATATGCAAAAATACATTTTTACCTTTTAAATTGCGAAAATTGTATTTTTATTTTATTTTATTTTTTAAGTTTTTCGTGAATTAAAAAATTGCACTTAAAAGTGCAAAAGTTACTCTTATTTCGCACTTAAAAGTGCGAAAATTACTTTTATTTCGCATTTAAAAGTGCTAAAATTGTATTTTTATTTCATTTTTTAAGTTTTTCGCGAACTGAAAAAAAATTGCACTTAAAAGTGCGAAAATTACTCTTATTTCGCACTTAAAAGTGCGAAAATTGTATTTTTATTTTTTTTTTAAGTTTTTCATGAACTGAAAAAAAAATTGCATTTAAAAGTGCGAAAATTATTTTTATTTCACAGGATATTAAGAAAATGAGGGGTGGTGGGAGAACTAATGGGATGACCTTAAAACCAATTTTTTTTTCGAACCGCGATGCATTTTCATTAAACTCATTAATAGTAGTTATATAATTAGCCAACTGAAGTATATATATATATATATGTATTAATTAAGCTGCGTTATATGAAATTCCCTAATATCATGCGATTTTCTGGCCGAAGTTTTCGCGGGAAATTTTTTTGATTGGCTTTTGTGAGAAAACTTTTTACTACGGATTAAAATCAGTGAGTATAAAAAATGCGACTTAATGAATGAATTTTGTTGTTAAAAAAAATGGTTTCCAAGACAATTGACTAGTTGGATATAATATTTTTTTTGAAGGAAAGTTGGATATAATATTCAAAGATAGAGGTTACGATCATAAAGATGATAGTTATTTTTTCAAAATGAAAATTGATAGATAATTCATAATTGACTAGCTTCTTAATTTTCTGTTTGCTAAACGCGTTTTCAAAACGCATAAGATTTTGTTACTGTTTTAATTGTAAACAATTTCATTGTCATTTAATGACAAACATAAGTTATATATTGGTCAACCAGATTCGGAGAAGATTTCTTATTTACTTTCTAGTTTTTTAAGCAATTTTCACATTCAACTGTCAAAAAACTAAATTTTTAAAATTTTGAAATTACGTTAAGTGAATAAACATCCATCCAACTACAAATATTTTTTCATATGCACCATCTGAAAATCAAAACCTAAAGTAAATAGTTAAAAAACTTAAATACTCAGCACTTATTATTATGCTCCAAGTTGTTGGTGAATTTCGTAGGTCACATATTATCATATAAATTTCAACATAAATACTCACCTATCACATCACATCATGGATAGCAAATAGAGTATAAAAAAATGATATCCTTAACATGCACTAAGCTTCTAATTAGTGGACTGTGTCGTCCAAACACGTACTTCTATCCGTACCCTTCTGACTAATGCACCTTCGCTGACATGACAAAAACACAAATAAATTAAAGCAAATGGTGCATGGCTTTAATTTTCTTTAATATATCTCTCTACATCATGTCGTTTGGGAAATCTTCAAACGTGAATAACAAATAAAATAACAAGTCTTGCATTGAGTAAAAAATAAAATAATGTTGAATGATATATAAGTGAGAAATTTATAGAATCATTGTTTTAAGATTTTGAGGAAAATCTATATAGCTCTTCACAACTTGGTTAACTTATCACCCAATGTTATTATAAATGATATATTCATGTTTCTCTAAATACACACTTTTTTTTTCTCTATTTTTCTCTTCCGCAAACATCACATCATATATCACATCTACAATTATCTCTTCTTATATCTCACTAGCAGTCTACACCCAAACGAGTGTACACTAATCTTTATTGCTTCTCTTGTGCTATAACCTTTGAAGTATACCTCCTCACATGCATCTTAAATTTATTTACTATGAACCTAGAAATTTAACACAAATGACATTGTAAATATTAGTTTTTACAATAGGTATAAATATAATTCATAAATGTGTACATCACTATTAACATGATGCATCATAAAATTGTTCTACAGTTGAATCAATAGAAACTAGAAAGAGACCAAGTTAACTATCTACATAACCTACTGCAGTCTTGTATATAGTTTGGTGTTCAGACTGGGGATTTGTACCTTTTTTTCTGACTAATTAAGGATAATATTGTTTTTATACTAAACTAGCATTCCTATATGATCATTTCAGCAAATTAATTATGAGTTCCAAACTACTAAATGGTTCTGATCTGAAATTTGGTGCAGATGCTGTTTGGGACCACATTGCGAATGGCAGCAGCATTGTTTCCTTCATTGGGCTTCACTGTAAATAGTGTCCTGCAGGATGGACAGAAGCTATGTTGAGTGTGGAGTGGTGGCGATGCTCCAACTTTCAGTGCACGCAGCTCCTCCACTTCCTTCTTCAACCTCAGGTTCTCCTTGGTTAGTTTTTCTTGGATTTTCTTGAAGAACTCGCAATTCACCTCAGTTTGTTTCAGCTTGGTCCTGAAAAGTCAATGTTAACATCGTTGTTGATAAGTATAAGTCAAGTCAACACAAGATATAAAAGAAAAAGTAATTAAAGCTCCATTTTTCTAAGGCTGATATGATAACACTTTTTGGATTAGTATTTCTACCTTTAACACGTTTAGAAATCACGTTTAGAAATCTTTCTACTATTGACCCTATAACCAAAATTAATTCTGGGAAGAAGCGTACTAACATGTTTATATCAACTTTTCTTTTATTAGATTCAATTTTAGATTACATAAGCTACACTCATGTATCTTTATTTTAAGAATTGACTCCCTCTTAACATATTAGTTTGGATCAGCTCCTCTTTTATCTAAAACTCAGAAACAACATTCACAAAATTTTCTTTCGATAATGGATTACACCTTCATAGTGTGTAGATTTTGAGTGTCAGAATTAATATAAAAGAAAGTAATAATCGAAACATGCTCTAAATTGAGTTAGTGAGTTAGGAGTGGAACCCAAATAATCAAAGTAGAGACATGATGGAAAAGAGAGTAATTAAGGTCAAAACAAGATCAAACCAAAATTGGAACACCCCATAAATTGAAAATCACAATTAAGGGTTTGAAACCCTTCCAGCTGCAACATACCTTGCTCTTCTGTTCTGGAACCAAACTTCGATCTGCCTTGGCTTTAGATTCAATTCCTCAGCAAGTGCCTGTTTCTGAGCCTGCATGTAACCAACCCATAAATTCCCTTTATATACCTTGTGGGTTACAAACCCTTAAATTTCTAAATAGAAAACACAACCACAGAAATACATATTAATTAATTGGATCATCACACGTATATATATGCAACATGTTTATGTTGTTTGATTTAGCTTTGATGAAATTAATAATTAGATGATGAGAACAATTATAGAAAGAAAGAAAGAAAGAAAATTCCAGAAAATGTATGAATGAATTATAGATAGATACCGCATTAATGGAGTCATTGAGCCTGAAAGCGTCCTCAAGTCTGTACGATTGCGCCTTTGTAAGCCTCAGTTTCTTTCTGCTGCCATTGGAGTTATCAGATTCAGGACTCTCTTCATTTGGGTGCTGGTGTTCTTCTTCATGTTCTCTCTTCAAATTGAGTCCTTTTCCCTCATCATCATCTTTTGGTTGAAGCTGATCAAAAGACAGGTCCAATCCTGCAGCAGCAACAGGTTTCTCCACTTTCTGTTTCTCCTGATCCTTTGACACATATGCCCCCAACCTCAGTTCGAGACTCAGACCCATGTTGGTGCATGCTTCATGACCTTCCATGGCAGAAAATGAGAGCAGAGAGAGAGAGAGAGAGAGAGATGAAGCTGTGTGTAGTAGTCAAATGGGAAAGTTGGGGTTTTTTTAAGAGATGAGAATATAGTAGTAGTAATAGAGATTTTATTACTGGAGTCTGGCCTTATTATTGATTTAATCAGTTATTATTGGGAAAGCAATAATGAAAAGGGGGGCAAAAGGAGTAAAAGCATGCGTTACAACTCTGACTCCTTTTAGGAAACCAAAACTTCCTTAATGACATCAAATGTTGACTTTTCGACTCACCAGAATGTCGTATCTTCCCAACACTTTCCCCATGATTGTGCTCTGCCATTTCAGGTGGGTTCATTGCAATCCTGCCTTACACTGAGCGTTAGGGCCGAAATGGCCGTAGCCGATACTGAAGGAAGGGTCCGCGTTGACAAGCGTAGTGGAAAAGACTTAAGAATTTCAGTCTAAGCATGTATGATGTAAGCAAGCGTTTCAGCACAGATTCAACATTACAAAAGGGATTACCAACCGTTACCAGATCTTGGTCTTCCGGAACCTACCCACATTTGGAGCAAAGGCAACACCGCTGCACCATACTGTACAACTGTGGTTAGGATTTGAATTTCAGCAGCATATAAACAGGTCCTTATAATTTGGGATGGGGGGAGTAGTTCGCAGTTACGCACCGCACACTAGAGTATTTTTGGGAAGTAGTACTAGTAGTGCTCAAATGTTTAGGTTTATGTTTTGTTTTTTCTTCTATAAATATGATTTAGGAAGAAATATTTAGGGTTGGACATCTGAACTAACGCTCATATTCCTTTCCGTCAAGGAAAGCGGTGATGTTTCCGATACATCAAACCATTTTTATTGTAATTTCATTTTCAATTTCAATTCAATTCCAGTTCTTTGCTTTCATCTTTCGCTCTTTTTTCACTTAGTTGCTCAATTTCTTGATCATTCTTTACGAACATAATCTTTGCATTCTTCAAACCTTGCGCTATACATACTTGTTTTTGAAAGGTTAGTCGGAAAAAAACCACCAAAATATTCCCTTTTATCACAATTTATCTCCAGATAGCGCGACCAAAAGGTCCAAATCATTAAAGAAGCCTACAATCCCAAAAATGGTCCCATTTTCAATGATAAAAGACCCCACATTCCTCTCTGCAGTTTGACGGGGTACGAGGGAGCAATTTAGTGAAATGAATCAACATTTATTTGAAGTTATTGATGTAGCAACTGATTAGTTGACACAAAACCCAAGCAATCAATAAGGTTGTGGGTAAGTGGGGAACTGTTTCAGAGTTACAGTGACTTTAGAGAGTCAATTAATTACTTGGTGTTACTAGTAACTAGTAATTGGAGTGAGTATTGAGTATTGAGGTTGGACCAGACTGAGATTTAGCGTTTCCCAAGTCAATTGCTGAATACTCCAATTCAACAAGAAACGGCTAAAAGAGTTAAGATCACTGATGATGACATTTAAGGCATATACATATTTTTTTAAAGGCAAAACAACATATATTAATAAATGTAAGGCCAAGCACAAGAACTGCGGCAAAAACATGTACAAGAGGAGGATCCAAATAGATCAAAGTGAAAGAAATGGAACTAAAAATAGTCCCAGCCTTGAAATGAGAGCTTAATAAAAAAGAAATTTTTGTTTAGCTCCTGCATATATAACAGGTGCAGTACCAACAGTATAGCAGGCAAACAAGTAGTCACCAAAAGCAATTTAATTAGCTACGCCAGCACCTTCAATTCTTGAAGTATAAATGGTCAAATATCAAAGATCAAAAATTCTCCCAGTAATGCATGTACCCGGACATTGGCACAACCCATAAAAAGAGAAATTACACAGCAAATACTGTAATCTTGCTAATTACCACTTCTTCTAAATTGAATACGACCCAATTTCAAAGGGTCAAAATGGACCAAATGCAAGCCCCTCAAACAGCATACTAGTTAGGCACATTAGCACTAGACATCCCAAGACTGTGTTGCTCAAAATGTGACCGGAAGGAGGATGGTAAGACCGTTGTACCTATAGCAATTCATCCACACCTCCCAAGTCACCCTACACGAGAAAAGAAGATGGTCTTGAGACTCATCCACTTCATGCAAGAATGGACAGAGGCAAAGGTGGGGCTCTTGAATTACTTTCCTCATCCTAAGATTTATCTTAGTTTGAATTCTATTAATAGAGACCCTCCAAATAAACGTCACTATTTTAGATGGAGCCACAATTTTTAAAAGGATGCTAAACAGCTTACAGTCCACAATAGGAGAGTGTGGTATCAGTACCTCATAAGCGGACTTAACCAAGAAAGTACCATTGTTTGACGCCAGCCATATCCATTCATCCTCCTTCCCTTGTGTTAGCGATATACTTCGAATATTTGCCACCAGATTGAGATATATCTCCCGCTCCCATTCAAACCAATCTCTTCTCCAATTAAGGTTCCACGTCCAATTGTTTTGTACCCAACTACCCATATCCGCAATAACACAATTCTGCTGCACAGATATGTCAAACAACCTCTTATACTTTTCTTTAAAACACATATCATCCCCTACTATCTTGTCACACCAGAACTTAGTGTTCTTACCATTACCCAAAGCTTTCCCAACATTGTCATGAAACCAGTCACCCTCACACCCACACACCCTACATAGGTCACTCCACCAAATAGAGCAACTAGCCGTAGAGTAGTCTCATTGGTCCTCCACCTAAGCATCGTACTTTGACTGCAGAATTCTTACCCATAGCCTATGTTTTTCCAACGAAATCCTTCACTTCCATTTTACAATTAGGGCTTTGTTAAACACTTCAACATCCTTAATTCCTAACCCCTTCTTCCTCCTTCGGTTTGCAAATAACATCTCATTTAACCCATGCTATTTTTGTCCATTCCTCCTCACATCCCCACAAAAAGTTCCTTTGTATTTTTTTGCACAGCTTCGCTATCCCTTTCGGCACTTTGAAGAAGGACATGAAGAAGAGCGGGATCGCCGAGAGCACACTTGTGATGAGGTAGATTTTCCTGCTAAAAGAAAGCAATTTATGCTTCCATAAGGACAACATTTTTTTCAATTTAAGAATGACAGGCTCCCAAGTAGCTTTTCTTCTATGATTTGCTCCAGTTGGAATTCCCAAATATACAAATGGGATCTTCATTGTCCTACAATTCAACAGAGCTGCAAACCTTCTAGTATCCACCCAATCAACTGAGATTCCGACCACCTTGCTCTTGGAGAAGTTCACCTTAAGGTCCGACATTAATTCAGAGCATCTCAATAAAGTTTTGATAACCAACATATTTTGGACCCTATAAACAGCGTGTCATCTTCAAACTGTAGTAGTGAGACCTCCACACTCCCTTCCCACCTTGAATCCTTTAAAGAGGCCATTGGAAGTTGTTTGTCTCATCATACCACTCAAACCCTCCGCTACCACCAAGAAAAGGAACGGTGCCAGAGGGTCGCCTTGCCTCAGTCCCCTCCTCATAGAGAACTCCTTTGTTGGACTCCCATTCACTAACACTGAAACTGTGGCAGATTCTAAGCATCTCTTGGTCCACCCCACCCACTTCTCAAAAAAACCAAGCCTCTGGAGCATACTGAGTAGGAAATCCCAACTTACAGAGTCATAAGCCTTTTCATAATCCACTTTGAAGACTAGGCAGCCTTTTTTCTTTTGCTTTGCTTCATCCACCACCTCATTTACCACCAAAACACTATCAAACATTGATTTACCTCCAATGAACGTCGTTTGCCTCTCATCAATTATGGATCCATATATCACCAACTTCAGTCTATTTGACAAGATTTTAGCAACAATCTTGTACAAGCACCCGATTAAGGAGATTATATATTGGTCTAAATTCATTTAGACCAACCGGGTTATCCACCTTCAGGATTAGAGTAATGAATGATGCATTTCCTCCTCTGGGCCACGCTCCATTAGAATGGAAATCCGCCAAGACTACCAATATAACTGTTTTAAGGGTATCCCAAAAGGTTTTAATAAACCAAAAATTGTACCCATCCGGTCCTCGACTTCTGCCCTCACCACAGTCCCAAACTGCAAAGCGAATTTCCTCCTCACTAAAGGGTTTCGTAAGCATGTCATTGTCCGCCCCAGAGATTCCCGTAAAAGGTTTATCCCCAAGACCAATGCCTTCCCAAGCCACACTTTTGAATCTCTCATCAAAGAACTTTTTTATAAAGCTCTTCATAGTAACAGGGTCCTCACTCCATGTACCATCAATATGCATACCCTTTACATTATTTGTCTTCCTCCTCCAGTTCACTACTCTGTGGAAGTAGTTTGAGTTTGTATCACCTTCTTTAATCCACTTGTCCCTTGACTACTGTCTCAACAGAGATTCATTCAACCTTGATAAATTCCAAAACTCAGCCAACATAGTTGTTTTCCCTGCCAATTCGGATTCACTTAAGCTTCCATGCTCCTCCCGAATATCAAGCTCATTTAACTTTGCCGAGAGGACCTTACATCTCTGGTCCAGATTCCCAATGTTTTTTCTGTCCCATGCTCTTAGCTTATCTTTAAGGAGCTTCAACTTACCCTTAAAGACAAAGGCCCCCGACCCATTAACTAAGCATTCAGCCCTTAATTTTTTGACAAAGTCTCATCAAAAGAAGGATTTTGAAACCAACAATCTTTGCAACCCGAATGGTTTTGGTCCTCAATTTATGTGAGAGCACCTTAGCAGTAGGGGACAGTGCATATACATATTGGTATATTTGTTTTGTTCTACTATCTCTGTACCCAAGTGACCAAGAGCGTGGGATTGCATTATTGATGTAGCTGCCTTAATCATATGCTGCTTGTGACCCTTGTAACTGGCTACAAAATTCACGCTATGTGGGGAAGGTTGACCAATAAGTAGAACGTGTTTATTCCTCTATGCTTATAGGATGAAGATGCCCCGCATATGGAAACCTCATATCATGATTTTTTTTATGTGGAAATTTGGAAATTTCCCATGTCGCTTTTAAGGCCCATGTCTACTCACTCACGACAAGATTTTGTATTTACTTCTCTTCATAATTATTAAATAGTTCTGACATTTTAAATATTTATAAAAAGAAACACTAAATGTTTTACTTGACATTGTCATAAGTTGTGAGAGGATTCTAATCTGAAAAATTGATATTATAATCTGAAATTTTGCGTTTAAGTCTGTCTATATGTATTAAATATATGAGATTTTTTAAATATTTAAGAGAAAGATGCAATATATCACTTGACATTATCATGTAACATGAGAGGATTCTAATTTGAAAATATCACAATTCACGTCACCTGACTGAAAACATTAGGTTTTCTTTCCTCGTCTCACCAATCAAATTGTGTCATATCATTTAAAAATCATCACCGTAAAATTATAATTGACATACCCATGCCCGGGGACGTATCTAACGGGGGCTGACAAGTCACGACCTCACAAGAATTTTAATTCCTTTTTCAACTATATGTTTTTTATATAGAATCTTTTTATTCTTAGTCCGGTCCCAAAGGTTTATACTTTTGTTATTTTATTTCTCCCCTAAAACAAATCATGGATATGCTCATGCTCATGTTTACCTGAGATAATTTAATTAGTGTGATAGAGATTGAAACACAAAATTAAAACAGAGGATTCTCATGTTAAAATCACACGTCTATCTTTTTCTTTATCAAATTAGATGAAAGTCTTTAAATATTTATATAAAAAAAAAAGATGATAATATCATGTGATATGAGAGAATCCGTTATGTCAAAAGGAAATCGGGAGAGACTTTGTTATTGCGTTCATAATGCAATGTTGGAGAAGAACATAACGAGCAATGACTGTTGACTACAAGAAATTCATTCAGATACACAAATTAATTTAATGACGATGGACACGTTTTACATTTGACATTTAAGACATATTCATCTCTATGTTCTGATATTGATAAATGACAACATGAGTTTTTTTAAGGTTAATACTAAATATATTCCACAGCCACAGGCTTATATTTCAAACAAATTAAAAAAATTCGTTTGGAAGTTGATTTATTGATCCGGTAAGAATGTAATGGAACCCACAAAAAATATATTTCTGTTCACACGTGCTGATGGCATTGACAAATCAAATTAGGACTTTGTCTAAGGTTCACCAAATGTTAAGGTGGTATACCGGCACACTGCTCATAACTTGCAAATATAAGATTTGTAATCATATGAGATAAAGTTTGTAACTTGAAAGAATAATTGTGAAATATTTGTTTGAAAATTAGTTGTTAAATAGCTATAAATTTGCTATCAATTGTTTACATTTACCACCCGAACAGGCGATGAACGCTAAACATGTCATACAATTAGACTACATACTATTAAAGTAGTGAGAATCAAATACACAATCTTATAGCAGAAATTAAAGAGATTCGTTTGTACAAATTGAGTAAACGTGTATCGACAGCTCTACAAAAGATTAAGAGTGGTTATCTCTTCTTGGCATATAAAAAAGTAATAACTACAAAATAGTTTAATTTTGATGCACTGATAATATATAGAAGTTTTACCCATGCATCCAATTAGAATCTATTAATTTGTTATGTTATAATTAAACTTGTATTTAAAATTATTCTAAATGGATAATAGAGAGATGTGATTTGATACAACACTGTTAATGCATTAAAATTAGACTCAATAAAAACTATAAGAGCTAATACTAAAGAGGATTTCATTTATTTTTTCTTAAAACAATATAAAAATATTTTTAAAAAGTTAAAAACAATATATCAATAGCCGGCAATTTTGGACATGTAGAGTGTTTAAATGACAATCGATGTAGAAGGTGTTGAACCAAATACATAATTATACTAATCATTTGCTACTAAGGTGTGTCATTAGCTAGTACTCCTTATCTTTCTCTACGTTGTCTTTTGTCTGGGTTGAGGATGCTCCTCAAGAGATTTTAGCTGCTCTGCAGCATGATGTAGTGGCTTCTGCCCCTGTTTCTTGGTTAATATATTTATTCAGTTTTTAAAAATAAAAAAAAGGTGTGTGATTAGCTAGTACTCCCTTCGTTCCTTAATAACTGTCACTTTAAAATTTTGCACATATATTACGAAATTATATTAATGTTTTTGTTTCTATCAAAATTACTAATTTCCTAACATACCATTTATCTTTCTTCTTAATTTTGATTCTTTAATTTTCTATCACTATTTATTTAAAGGTAAAATTGGTAAAATATAATTAATACCCTCTTAAACTTCGTAAAGTGACAGATTATTAAAAATAAAGATAAAAAGATAAAATTAGTGACAGAGTTATATTTGAGTGGAGGGATTACGGTTTAGGGGTGGGAGGTGTGGAGTTATGATTGTGATGCAATCATTATTAAATGATGGGGTAAATGTTATGCTGGGTGGGATGAATAGAATTTATGGGTTCTTGTAAAAATGGTCAAACATGCAAGTTGGTGAAGGGACAAGCTGAATTTACGAGTTCTTGTAAGGGGTTGGTTTTAAGACCACCCCTTTGATCCTTAAACCACCCCTTTGGTGTAGTAAATTACATTTTTGCCCTTCATAATTATTATTATTCCTACCATATCCTTCACCTTCTTCCTACCCCTCTCTCCCCCCACTCCCACACCACCCCCTTTTTCCTCCCATCACCATTACCACCACCACCCCATCACCCCCCTTTTCCTTCCCATCACCATTTCTACCACCACCACCCTTCTCACTCCATTAAACCTAAACCTCTTTCACCTCCAACCTCCTTCACCTCCAACCCTTTTTCGAAGCTCCGATCAACCTTCACGTAGCTGTATACCGCAACAAAAGAAGGTTTGTTTCGTTCCCTATCGTCACCTACTTCGACCCTGTTTGTTGATGTTCTCTGCGTTATTGTCGCACCTTAAGGTGCGAAAACTGTTTGGTTAAATTCGCACCTTTAAGGTGCGATCACATTAAAACCATTAAATTTAATTAATAAAAAAAATATTTATATTTAAATTCGCACCTTAAGGTGCGATTTTAACCTCAAAACGCACCTTTAAGGTGCGATCACATTAAAAAACAATTAAACTTAATTAATAAAAATATATATATATTTAAATTTGCACCTTAAGGTGCGAATTTAAATATATATTTTTTTATTATTAATTAAATTTAATTACATTAAAAAAAAATTAAATTAATAAATATATATATATATTTTATTAATTTAATTTAATTGTTTTTTAATAAGATCGTACCTTAAAGGTGCGATTTGAGGTCAAAATTGCACCTTAAGGTGCGAATTTAAATATACATATTTTTTTTATTAATTAAATTTAACCCTTTTAATGTGATCGCACCTTAAAGGTGCGATTTGAGGTCAAAATCGCACCTTAAGGTGCGAAAATAATGCAGAGAACGTCAACAAACAGGGTCGAAGTAGGTGACCATAGGGAACGAAACAAACCTTCTTTTCTTGCTATATACAGCTACGTGAAGGTTGATCGGAGCTTCGAAAAAGGGTTGGAGGTGAAGGAAGTTGGAGGTGAAAGAGGTTGAGGTTTAATGGAGTGAGAAGGGTGGTGGTGGTGGAAATGGTGATGGGAAGGAAAAGGGGGGTGATGGGGTGGTGGTGGTAATGGTGATGGGAGGAAAAGAAGATGAAGGATATGGTAGGAATAATAATAATTATGAAGGGCAAAAAAGTAATTTACTACACCAGGGGGTGGTTTGAGGACCAAAGGGGTGGTCTTAAAACCAACCCCCTTCTTGTAAAAGTGGTCAAACTTTTATGAAGTTGATGAATATAGATGAGGCTCGACATTACTAGCATACCTTTACTGTGAATTGTTTAAGGCGACGAATAATGATCGCAAAGAGATTGTTGGTTGTACTTTGTTAATCTAGTGGTGGGCTTGGTCATGAATTTGAGAAATGGTTCGCAAGAGTCCTATGATTCCCAACCTCCCATTTGGAGGAAGGTATGAACATATTTACATCGAAAAAAATTCACAAGAGCCTTATGTTTAATGTATGAGTATTCATTTGATACATTGACTCGTATTTATAAATTTCCAACCTAATCAATATCAATGTAAAGCTCCAACATTGTTATCAAAGACTGCTGTTAAAAGCCGCTGATCATGCATTTCATTTCTTCATCATCACATATTCGAAGACATGTAAATTTACTTGGACTATGTGAAACTAAAATTCTACAAATATTTGTAGCAATAACTCGGTTAGGTCCAAGGTTCAAATTGACATGAATTTTCTTCTTCAGATAATTCATGCTAGGGTTGCATTTTATTTGCATGGACATTTTTCTCACCTTTAAACATCAATCCTTCAGTGCCTTCAAGTAGCCTATCATTTCAATACACAAAAGAAACAATAAGTTAACTATTTAAAGAAAAGGTTTGAGCGAAGCGTGATAGAGTGAGAGAAGTGTGGCTTTTAGTCGCATGGGATGTTGAGTTTTATAGGCTCATATGACACTTCATTTGAGACACTTTATCGTACAGAGATGGCGCTTGGGATGTGGCGAGTTGCATGTCAGTTAGGTTGATGCGAGTTACATGTCGCTTGGGTTGAGGCGAGTTGCATATCGCTTGGGTTACGGTAAGTTTACCTTGCTCCCCTACCTCCCACATCCTTTGACCACATGCGAATCACATATTTTTTGGTCAGATACCACACATGTGGCACCTTACTTGACACGCTTTACCCCTAGAATTCCACATTATCATATTACATGTAAAAAAATACGCCATATTAGATATTGTATTTGAATTACATTTTTTGGTAAATATTTTTTTATATCATTTAAAAACCCGCCACAACAAACTTTCTGAGTGATCGAAATTTTCACTTTTGAAGAAAAATGAAAAATTTCCCGAGCAAATCGACTCAAAAGAAGGGAAGTTTGTTCTTTTTCACCTTTGATTTTTGTGACTGAAGAGGGAATTGAGGAATCAACATTAACTATGGTTTCACACAACAATAGACCTGACAATTCTCTGTCGAGTTCACTTGAATTTGTAGTGAGGTGGTAGGCAAATCGTGTTGCAAATCAGCATTTTCATTTTTTTATCAAATCTCTTGTGCTATTATCATTTCACGGTTGCATGTTTTTAGTGGACCCTCTTAGAATAATTAGAAAAGGGAAGTTTTTTTATGAGGATGTTGGATAGAGTGTGGTTTTTATTACATTAATCCTTCAGCTCAGGGATCGTTCAAGGAGCACAAATCGTACTATAGTGTTGGAATCTGTTTCAAAGTTTTGATAGTTTGTGGGTGGTGCTAGTTTTATTTCACAATATGTGGTACATTTATTTGATTTTTTTTTTATATATTTTTTTCCTAATTAGTGCCGGTCGGTGGAGCACCATAGCTCGCCGAAGGATGAGAAAATCCATGTATCTGGTGGTTGCTGAGATGTTGAGAAACGCCTCTGGTAAAGCTATTAGGAAAAGGCCACCTAATCGCATTAATAAATTAAAACCACTATTTAATCATATTTCTAAAGTAAACAGATAAATAATTTAATTTTATCAATAAAATATGAAAAGAGCCACCGGATAGAGTTATCTCCTTACTTTTCAAGGATGGTTAGCACGGTAGTTTTGTTTTTAATTTTCTCATTCACCATATATATATATATGACATCGCATCTACAAGACACTTAAGTTGGTCTTCACGTTAGTTAATGAGCATCACATAAGTTTACTCTTTTCGATTTGGACGTCCATCTTACACAATGACCCAATTTTTCGCAAACAAAAAAACTATGCGATCATAATCATTTATTTTAAACAGGGACCAAAATAGCATAATTATGATAGATGAGAGATTAGCAATTAAGCTTTCATAATATGATATGATTTTGATTTTATCGACTAAATCTTCCTATTTTGGGCTTCCAATATCCGTATATAGCATACAAGCTTGGATCCATGTTAAGTTTGTAAAATTAGTTAGACCAAATATGACGATTTATTGAGAGCTCAAAGTTTCAAATATATAACAATGTGCATGATTCAATATTTCAATGTACTATGTCACAGAATTATTGACTTCTTTTCTTGGAAAGAAAAACCATAACAAAAAAAAATTATTAACTATTATCTCTTACAATTTTATTTCTTGATAATTTGATTGGTAAGTTATATACAGTAAATAAAGTCAAGTAAAACATGCCAAAATAAAAAACGCCACTTGATAAGCTACTAGAATTGGACTAGTGGTGTGAGAGTTTGAGCACTTTAGATGAAATTATAGGTTTAAATTTCATTGCCACCATTGTAAAAAAATTTACAAGCTTAAAAAATGAGAGTAAATATAGAAAATATTTTATTTTTTTATTAAATCTTAAAATCAAATGCTTACTAGCACATTTGAAGACTAAGGCCACGTGACTCACATACAAATTTAGCCTGTTAGCCTATTTATAAATAAGCTTATTAATCCATTTAAAGGCCTTATTACAAATAAAACACACCCTCTTACCATTTTAAACTGCCACTAATTACTATGTTGTTTTTAAAAAAATTGTGAGTTCTGAAGGTTTTAGATAACAATAATAACTATTTTTACGAAGAAAATTATCAATAAGATCAAAAGTATATCAGGAAATCATATGGTAATTTTAATAAAAATAAAAAAATGAGTTATTTGTAATAAACAAGCCAAAACCTTTTGACTGTAAAAAAATGGATGGAGTAAGTCAAATCCATTCAAGATAGGCATTTCCATCCGAATAAGCAATACTCTTTTAATTCATTTTTTTCCGAACCAAATTTATCATTTGCTGAATTTTATGAGTCTACACTAGAAAACCTAGACCACTCTGTTTTTTGTGAAACCCTCATGGAGTTGAAATGTGTAACATATGTAATGAAACGATTGTGTTATCCCTGTATTTCATGGATTTGGATTCTCTGCAGCAACTATTCTCTCAATCTCTCTTCAGCAACATTTCTGACCGTTAAAAATTGTAGCTTTGAGAGGGTTGGTTGTTGCAGATGATCCAGATTCGTATTTCGTTCATCTTTCCATTCTCACTGACTCCTCAACAATCATTCAATATTATTACACTCTCCATAGATAAGTTACTGTATCTAAATAGTTCCACAGTACAAAAGAAGCTGAAAACGGGAGGGGGGGGGGGGGGGGGAGATAGAGCCTGTGATAATTGAAAAACTGTCTACCAATCTATAAATAAATGAAAACTTACGTTCTGCCAAAATATTCTCATCAAGCCTTTATATGTAAACATTCGACATCGGCACAGAATACAATCTGGTCTTCAGATAGAGTTTTCCCTTGTTAACAATCTGATTCAGAGATCATCATGAGCCTCAGTCTCAATCCCCAGAAGTTTAGCAAGACGTCCACTCTCATACGCTTCAACTGTATCTGGAAATCAGGCAAGCAACAAGTAGTTTAGAGAAATTCAAGGAGAACCATATTTTGTTTTGAAGAGATAGGAGAGGTCCTTTTGTTTTTCTTGTTATGAAAAGATTTACCATCTGAGCCTCCAAGGTGTTGGCCATTAATGAAAACTTGTGGCACAGTACGCTTCCCAACAATGTTAGTCAAGATATCCTGAATCTTGGAGCCGTCATCTGCCCAAAAAAAGGTCTCACTATTTCAGCAACAGGGATGACCCCTTAACATAATTATACAGCACAAAAAAACTGTCAAAAAACAGTTTCAATTTAAACTCTACATTTTTGTCTCCCTCTCTACACAAGCAATTCCTAGAAGACACAAACAACCTTATTTACACAACTCTTGCTGCTTTATTTTTCCCAACAAAGCTTTCAATCCAAGAAACACGATGCTAAATGAGCCTGGCTTTTCATAAAAGCCAACTATGAAACTTTCATTCGATTCTTTTCAGAACTAGAATCAAATCTAGAAAGAACATTAAAACACTTTCTTTCTTTCATCCTGAAGTTTGCAGTATACCTCTCTCATCAAGCTCAACAACGTATGGCACTTGCTTTAACTCTTTGAAAACAGCTTTTGCTCTATTGCAGTACCTAATTACAACAACAAAAATCAGGAAAAGCAGAATAATGAATCCCCCATACGCCATAATGAGCATTTTTTAGGTAAAGTAACAATTTTATTTGCAAAGTTGAGAAACAGAAACACTTAATTATAATCGACAAAGCTTGTGATATATGCGTTGTGCAGAGACAAGCCAAGAACTAGAGCAGACTTAGGAAAAGAAAGGAATGTTCTCTTCTTTTGTCATAAAAAAATGTGTTTTATACAGCACTAATCAGTGATTACAATACATAATAAGCAAATATGAACATAACATAATTAGTGTGATCCAAAATTTTAGATCCTCACAGTCCTATTCAAAACATAAAAACCACTGGAAAATATTCAAATACTATTCCAATTAAAAACATACATCTAAATTGCAAACAACAAATAAATTGAAGCTTCCGCGAAGGTACAAACAATTCCAGATATGAAGAGTGGAAGAAGAATATTGCCAGTAAGAGTTCAGAACTAATGTAGCAGCAGTTTATTTTTCACAGAACATCCATGAATGCTGTCAGTTCAGAGTTTGTAATGCTGTTCATGTTTCATGAAAATTTTCAAATTGGAAAGCCATTTTTATTGAATCCAGAAGACTAGAGCACTATCTAATGACTACACCCAGGAAACAAAAAAAGATCAACACTTTAAAACTTTGAGTAAACTCTCAGCTCAATCCTCCAAAGATCAAGGTATCATTGAATTGGTCCTTTAAAAATTTTGTCATCAAAATCATCCTACCAAGGTGTCACCTTATTAGTCTCCCTCAGAATTTTTAATCGAATTAGTCCCTCAAATATAATAAACTTTCACCAAATTTGTCTTTACGGAGAATTAAAAATGACGACACAAAAGAACTAATTTGGTGATAGTTCTATATCTTTGAGGAACTAATTAGATAAAAATTTCTTTAGTCTTATTAGAAATTGGGAGGCCTAACTCTATCCAAAAACTAGCTTAGGGGTGGGGGTTGCTCTCTCCTTTATAAGGACTATCTTGATCTTATCACTAATCAATGTGGGACATCTAAACACTCTTTCACGCCCAAGGCTAAACACATATCGAGAGTGTAATTTGCATGGCTGGACATCTGCGGGTGGTCCCATAAATGGGTGGTCTCCGATACACGGATCTAGGATAAGTTATAATACCGCATTAGAACTTGGGAGACATACCTCAAAAGCTAGCTTAGAGGTGAGGTTTGCTTTACCTTTTATAAGGACTAACTTGGTCATACCTCTAGTTAATGTGGGATATCTAACAGTCTCAATACAATGACACTTTAATGGGACAAAAATCTGAGTGAAACATCCTAAACTTTGGATGATAGAGTTGAGGGGTTTACTCTGAAAATTAAAAAGTACAATATTAGATATAAACCACCTCCTCCATCTCCATTTTCAGTAGATCCAACATCCCCCTCTATACACCCACTATAAATAGAGACAAAAAGAGGGATCCGGATTTTTTACAGTTTGGCACTGCAATTAGTCACTTCAAGCTGTTGGATGAAGATCCAATGTCTCAGATTTATTATCTGTAAACGAAATTCAAAACACGGTTTGATCCAATCGCTCAGAATGGCTAACCATAGTGCCTGCATGCATTCTTAATCTTAACTGCAGGAATCACAATTCATAATACAGTCAATGGCTGTGAAAGAAAATAAATAATTTATTCTATGCAATTAGAGCTAAAAGGGTAGCCAGAAAGAAGAATCCATAACGAACAAGATCAGGGTGATACGAACACGAAATGAATCAGAAGAGAGCAGGAGAGAAAGAGATAGTGGGTACGCACGGGCAATAGGTCTTTGAAAAGATGACGATCTTGTGGGAAGAGATGGTCTTGTCGACAAACTCACCCACGGAGGAAGCTGAAGCTGAAGGCCAGCACAGAGAGGCTGCTAAAGCTATCACCGCCATAGCTGTGAACGTGATTCTCGCAGATGCGGCCATGGTTCGAGTGTGTAGTGTTTGCAAACTCAGAAGACGAGAGAATTTTTTGAGAAAACGAGTGTGGAATATGTTTTATGAAAAAATCTTAATATATAAATTTAATATATCTTCATTTTCTGAAATATTTTTCTTTATTTCTTACTATGTTTACATCAGAAAATAAACTTCAAATTTAATTAAAATAAAATGTGACTTTTTAAATAGGTGGCATTTTAATGGTTGAATGTCAATGTAATGCATCTAAGTTAAACTAAAACATCCAACGAGTGTCGGTCGCAGCGATAAAAAGTGAATATTTGAACTCTTAGGTTAAAAGTTTAATTCTTAGGAGCCACACTTTTAACATCGCAGTTTAATATACACACAAAAAATTAAACGCAAAAAATATAGTAAAAATTGCATAGCTTACCCTAAAAAGTTATTTGGATTAATTTTTTAACAAACTTCCTTAATTTGTACATATTACTTAAATTGCTAATTATATTTTATATTTTAAAATCAAAAAATTTAGTTCTTAATATATTTCATATAAAAAATACAGTCATTTTCATATTTATTAAAAATTTACTTTATTAACAAATATTAGATTAAGGCTTGAGTAGGAGCTATACGACACTTACAGAAAAGAGTATTCAAACCCTAATAAGAGCAATACAACATAGCACTACAAATCAAACCCTAATAAGAGCAATACAACATAGCACTACAAATCGCATTGCAAATCTGCCTCGCTTGCTCACACATTAGGCAACAGGAAAAAGTTCAAATAAAAAAGAAATTTCACTTGTCACTCCTAATAGGTAAAATGTCAGAAAACGAGTCATATATCGATTCCAACTTGAACACATTTTTACCTTGGTGGAGAAACTCTAACATTGTGATAGTTGTGCTACTGCACTTAACTGACTAGCCTACACTATTAAGCCCGTCTTATTAGCAAGTATTGTTCAATAATGAAGCTATTGGAAACTGCTTTTAGAAACCCACAAGTAGCATCGTTTGGAGCCATGGAGGTGGATGGTATTAGAAAAGATCAGAAGATGACATGCAGTAAGGAGAAGAGAGTAGGAAGAAAAGAAGAAAGAAAACACAGAAAAGAAAAAGAAAAATCAGAAACAGAGGATAGTAGGAGAGGAAACACCCTCTAAAGCGGATAAATAAAAACTAATGGGGAAGAAACTCCCCACCCGAATTGGGGAGGGAAGGTAGCGGCCGGTGTTTGTAAACTCTCTGCTAGGGTTTTCAAATTGTATTGTTAGACCCAAGAAAGTCGTATAAAATTTACTCTTATGAAGTGTTATAAATGTTCGTCTGGTGTTGGCCCATCAACACTAGCCTTTAAGAATGAGGTTCAAGTCTTATTCGATTGAAGATCGACAAAAAAAATATATATATATATTTTCTTCTTGTTGATAAGAGGAAGGTTGAAGCTAGTAGAGGACTTGGGTTTTCGAGAGATAGTGTGTTACATGGATTGTAAGGAGATTGTGGAGATTTTGAGCCAGAACAGGGATATTCGAACTTTTGGCAAAGGGATACTATTATCTCTATTTGCGCTATGTTGGGTGGGGATTGAAAAGTTCAACTCTCCTACGTCCCGCGTGAGAGAAATGCAGTGACGAATGCTTTGGCGAGAAAAGCGTCCCACGCAGGGTGTCCATTGCGTATTTGGAAGGAGCCTCCGTCTTCGGTGATCCCGCTCCTGTGCAGGGATGCGGTAGCTTAGTTGTTTTCTTTTTCTGTTTTTTTATTTTCTTATGTAAAAAAAAAAAAAAAAAAAAAAAGAAGAAGGTGTCATGGTGGTGGGAGAGGGTTTTAAGCCCTCATTCACAAAAGTTAGGGTCTCACGATTGTGGCCAAGGGGTTCGAGGGCTCATATGGTTGACATTATAATGTGTGCACACTTTCGATATAACGTTACTTTGCTCAATCATAGGCTGACTTGAATATCGAAATCACTTTTGCTTGTAACCCCAACCATTCCAAGGAATCAAAACTTGATACCAATCTATCAACTCAACCCGAAAACTGAGTCCATCTTATGAACAGAGCCTGACAATGGCAAACTTTATGTTGCTACACAAAAACAAATATCACACTATCAAGTAAAACAAAGCTATGCTAGTCACACATCACAGGCCTTGTATTAGCAATATACAGTGAAAGTTTTGGTAGAGCCAATGCCAATCGTGAAATTTAGAAGTGTGAATTATGCAAGACTAGCTTTATTCAGAAGAGAACGTTATTAGTGTCTGATGAACTTATCTTAACTCAGTACCATACAGAACAGTGAACAAATCCTATCGCCACTCCTTTGCAAGTTATCACATCTTCTTGAACATCATTGGATTGCTATCCACAAACTTCAATGGCAACCTTGTCTAAACTACCAAGCTTTTCTAAGTCACTTTGCAAGTTTGCAGCACACTACAGCAAAAGTTAACTGCACAGATGAGACATCCACTAAGGAAAGGATCAGTTCTCAAGTAATTCGTCACCGTCACCCGTTTCTAACGATCAAATAAGACACATTTGTCATGCTAAAATTCTGAGACACTCCCCCAAGAGTATTTCACATCTTTATGCCTTTCATCCCAGGTATTTCAATTTTCAAATCACCTAGCCTTGATAAACTG
This sequence comes from Acmispon strigosus, assembly GCA_030819835.1. Lineage (NCBI taxonomy): Eukaryota > Viridiplantae > Streptophyta > Magnoliopsida > Fabales > Fabaceae > Acmispon > Acmispon strigosus. The sequence continues at coordinate 90,539,572 of JAUAMA010000001.1, forward strand.
ACATGACTAACTACTGGGCACCACAAGTCTTAACCATCTGTTTGATTTTTCAGTACCTTCGATAGCTATCTTCTCCTCGCATGTATAACTGATATCATGGGGAGATTGATGTTGTAAATGGTCTTTAAAACCTCAAACAAGTATGCCAAAAATCTACCCAAATGATAATAACCTTGTAAATCATATACAGTAAGGAATAGTCGAAGATGCAAAATTCAGAATAGATGGTGATACTCACAAGGTCACCACCCCGTTTGGTTTATAAGATCTTGGTTAACCAATCTTCACAAAGAATAAGAAAACAGCAACGAAGTTTGACTCAATCTGCAAATTAAGCTCCATATGAGCACCTAAAAATTGGTGATGGATATTCGCAAGCATACCTCCCACATAAATAACTAAATCAAATCCTACCCCAAGTTCCTGATAAGTTGCCAACACCCGCAGCCTTGTTTCAGATTGAACAAAATCAGATAACAATGATGCATGAATCACATATTGTTAAATGATAAATAAGCATATGCATCACATGTGGACACACAATGGACTCATCATCTCACATTCTACCCTTGTTCAAATGGAAGAAGACGCCACGAGATAACGCGAAACAAAGAAGAAGACAGGTGATGATATAAAATTTCTATATCTCGCATCCAGACCAGTTCATGCAACAAGTACAGGGCAATACAATGCAACAAATATGAAGTAGTATAGGAGAAAAAAGTAAATTAGTCCTCAAATCGTGCTTCTACTCTATTATTAAAGTTATACAGAAAATCAAAATATAACCATTCAGCAGAAGAAAGAAAACAGAATTCAGAGCAGGCCAATTGACACCATAGAACAAAACCTTAACAGTAATAACTAATAAGTAGCAGTTTATATTCCGCTCATGAGGGCAATTACAAATTACAATCTAAACTCTCAATATATGTAAGGCAGAATAAAAAGGACCAAAACACAAGAAAAAACGTAGAGTACAAGCAGGGAAGATCTGTACATGAGGACGCTATGTGAATAATAACCATAGCTACTAGCTAGGAAGCTGCTACACTACACAGGAGGTATGTTAGAGAAAGAGAACCCTTTGTATCCCTTGTAAGCATAATATGCAATCCGCGTGTAGTAGAAACCCGGTATGAACAAGAGCAATCCCAGTATTGCAAAGAAGAGCCCTATCAACCATTCAAACGAAAAATTAAAATCAATCAAAAATAGAAGAACAGATCATAGCTAACTGGCTAGGTGCTAGCTGAAATTCAGTCAAAAAGTTTTCAACTTTAGCAGTAATCTCTAATTACCCAGCTACCCAATTACAATTACTACCCTCTAATCTGAAATTTAATATCTTTTTCTAGAGTTAAAAATAGAAAAATCACTTTTTGGGGGGTTTCAGAAAAGAGGGTTTTTGTTTGTTACCGTGAGCAGTGTCGCCGCCGACATGGTTGTAGGCCATGAGGGAACCGATGACGATGCCGAGGACGCCGAAGACGAGAAGGGCAACGGCGAGGCCGATCTCCTTGATAGGCGGCTTGTTGTTGACGGTGTAAGAGGTTTCGAACAAATCCTCGTCTGAAATCGAGAAGGCGTGATCTACGTATGCCATTGTTATAATCGCTTCTGTGTTGTTGTTTCGTTGTAGATTTGGCTGGAAGAGGTTGATGAAAAAGGGGTTGGGTTGAGACGGCGGTGGTGGTGGGTTTAATTCAGCTTTCGCTTGCTTTTCAAGACTCGTGTTGGTTGTTACTTCAAATTGTGACTTTTCAGTTTCACATAGGCATAGCACAAAGCAAAGCATACACCAAATATTTTATTCTGAGAATGCAAAGATTCTTTTAAATTAATGAGAAAAATGAAATTTGTTTATTTTTTTATAAAGTTATCTTATCTTATTATAGTTTAATATTTATTAATTTATCCTGTTTATATTTAATACTTATATATTAAGCTAATTTGTACTAAAAATATATTAAGCTAATAAGATAAAATGAGTTTTTTTAATCCACCTTCTATAAATTAAATTTGAGTATACAATCTTAAATCTCATAAAGTCACATTCATCAATTTTTTTTATGAAATCATGTAACGTTAATTTTCATATTACAAAAATTAAGCTAATATTCTTTTTAATACTAGCTCATTATATTAACCACAAAATGCAGAGTTTACAAAAAGAACATAATCATTGCACTAAGGACGAACACCCCACTTCATAGAAGAAGGAAAGATAATAACATTAGAGGCTAGTATATAAGCCACATATTTTCCTGCATTATAACATGATTAAATGCAATTACATGAAAACTCAAAGCTATAAAGACCAACAATCTCGAATAATTGTCTCAATAACAGGTGAGCATGAAGAGGAAGTTGTGGCTCGAATCACAGATTCTGAATCAGACTCTACAATAATGATGTCGAGCTCGATTTTCTACGCCATCTACAAGCTCTAGAACTATGCTAACGCTTTAGTTACTAGAGAATTGAACTATTGAGGCTCCATACGTGTTACAGCACAAAGAAACTCCTCAGAACTGGACCTCGCAACCAAACCCAGACCTATACTACATGGACCTATCCAACCCGCATCGATTGATTTTGATGAGATCCTGCGAGGGTGCTTTCCAATGAGTTCTATCCTCCATCTCTACCACCTTTGTTACAAATTTCAGCCTTAATTACTTCTTTAAATAGATATTTAGTCAAAACATATCACGACATTTCTAGTTTTTAATTAATATTTAAATTGAATTTAATTATTATGCACCGTAAAAAAGTTTTACGTAGTCATTTAAACAGAATTAATCAATTTGTTATATGTCATAATTAACTTTAAATTTAAAAATATTTAAAATTGATAATAGAGTGATATGATTGAATGCATGTATAAAATTCTTTATACTATTATTGCATATAAATTAAATCCATTTAAGTTTATAAATTTAATTTATATACCAAACAACATTTGTGGTACTGTAATTGTTCTTATCCAACATATATCAGTTTGCACTAAAATAAGGGGGTAAAATCCCCTTTTCTTAACTTGGACTGTCACATTCTTCCGCTCCAACTTCGAAATATTAAATACGAGTGAATAAAGTTCATGAATTTTGTCATCATCATAATGTATCAAAGTGTCTCACGGCTCCAAATTGTCAACATTCAACTACCCAATGCCCATCTTACACTTTTTTGTTTTCATTTTTTCTAATTAATTATTGGCAAACTTCCACCCTTCACACAAGTTCAGCAACTTGTCGGTCTTAACTTTACTGTAATTGTTTGGTTGTTTTGATTGTCGACTCAGGACCCCAATGACATACCATGTCTTACAGTTATGTTTTGTTGCTGTCACACTAACTTGAGGTGATTTTCTTCTATATTATTTCATGGAATATGCAAGCAAATTATTGTCCAAACTAGTAACTTTGTAGTCCAAAACTTCCACAACCTATTGGCTCAAACTTTTGACTTTTATAAATGATTGTAAGGTTAGATCTGCTATAGTTTTCACTAAGTCAATGCCAAAGTCAAGCCCAGCTTCTTCTTTGCTTTTTCTCTTCCCTTTGTTAAATTGAAAGCAGTGTAGAACCTTGAGGTTGAACCTTCATGTTGGAGCAAATGGGGTGTGGATAATCAGGAAAAAGCTTTTGCTTGGTGGAAAGATTAAAGAAGAAGCTATCTTGTAAGATGGCCCAGCCTATAGTGACTTTCATAGTGCAAAATCTTGGTGATTTGCTCATTCAAGAAGCAGTGTTCTTATATGGTGTGGAAGACAAAGTGGAGCAGCTGAGAACTGAACTGAGGATGATGCAGTCTTACTTGCAAGATGCAGACAGAAGGCAAGATGAAGATGAAACCCTCCGCAACTGGATTTCAGAAATCAGAGAAGCTGCTTATGATTCCGATGATGTCATTCAGGCATATGCTCTCAGAGGAAGAATGAACTTGACTGGTACTACCCTGAACCTGAACCTCATCAAAAAGTGTGCTTTATTCATCAAAAGGTTCATAGAAGTCCATCAGGTTGGATCTCAGGTTGATAACATAATAGGAAGAATCTCTAGCATCACAAGCAGTCTTCAAACTTATGGCATTCAACCTGAAAGAGGAGCAGCTTCAGATTCTGTGCAAGGGAGGCAGAGATCTCTGAGAAGATCTTACTCTCATATCATTGAAGAGGACATAATTGGTGTGGATGATGATGTGAAGACTCTAGAGTCATGTTTGGTTAACACCAAAAAAAGCTACAGAGTAGTTGCAATTTGTGGGATGGGGGGTTTAGGAAAGACAACATTGGCTAAAAAAGTGTACCATAGTAGTGATATCAGGCACCATTTTGATAACTTTGCTTGGGCTTACATATCTCAACATTGTCAAGCAAGGGATGTGTGGGAAGGGATTCTGTTTAAGCTGATTTCTCCTTCTAAAGAGAAAAGAGAAGAGATTGTCAATTTGAGAGATGAGGAGCTTGCAAGCATGCTTTACCAAGTGCAAGTGGAGAAGAAATGCTTGGTGGTGCTTGATGATATTTGGAGTTCAGAAACTTGGAATAATCTGAGTCCTGCATTCCCAACTGGGAGATCACTGTCAGCAGTTGGGAGTAAGATATTGCTAACTACTAGAAACACTGATGTTGCATTGCATATGGATCCTAATTGTTATCTTCATAAACCAAGGTGTTTAGATGAAGATGACAGCTGGGTGTTGTTCCAAAAGAAGGCATTTCCAGAAAATGATGATCCAGGTACATAAATTTACATTATCTTCTTCCTATAATTTAATGCACTCATAATATTATTTAGAATGTAGTTATTTAACATGTTGATGAATTGCTATTTTCTATATTTTAAAACTTCAAACTTAGCTTTCTTTTAGAAATTGAGGAAGGGTTTTTGATTGAACCAACCAATTAAATTTTTTCTATTGAGTTCATAGAACTCAGAAAACTAGACATACAAAAAATGATGAGCTAGAAATTCCTGTTCTTGCATGTGCTCATTTAAGAAAGAGACAGTTGTTAAATCCTGTTATGACCTCTAGAATTTTCTCGGCACATTGCAGAAATGGGAAGTCATAAATGGCTGCATTTACTCATAACTGAAATTTAGAATCTGGCTTGCTTTCTCCCTCATAACAAATTCACAATTACGTTTGTTTTCTACATATGCCTCAGATTGTAAGTGTTCGTTTTCCGAAGTGGATGCATAGATTCCTTGTTGAAGGTTCAGCAATGCCATATACTTATAGCATGTTTGTATCAGTTTCCCTTTCACCAAAATCAATTTTGAAACTCAAAAACTACTCACAGAAACTTCTCTTCAGAATTGGTTATGATTGCAGAATCAATTGCTGAAGTGTTTCCAACGCACTTATATGGTTATTAACAAACTAAAGGCATGCAAGGTTTGGTACTTGTTCAATGATATTATGTTTGTCACTTTTGTTACAAAGAATAAAAAATGTAGGATTTACTCATGTAAAGGAAACCACGCCCTATAACAAATCATACAAGATATTTGGCAGTTTTTCCAATTTGGAATCATACAATTTTCAAGTTATCATTAAGCATTTCCTTATGTTTTGCAGACTTCAAAATCAGCACAGAGATGGAGAAGACGGGAAGAGAAATGGTTGGAAGATGTGGAGGTTTACCACTTGCTATCATTGTTCTTGGAGGACTGTTAGCATCAAAGCCTACAATATATGAATGGGACACAGTGCGTCAGAACATCAATGCATACTTAAGGAGAGCAAAAGGCCATGAACAACTCTTAGGAGTATCTGAAGTTCTGGCTTTGAGCTATCACGAATTGCCATACCATTTGAAACCATGTTTCTTGCACTTAGCACATTTCCCAGAAAACACAGAGATACCAACAAAGAAACTAACAAGAATATGGGTGGCAGAGGGTATCATATCATTGGTACTTCAGAGTGAAGGAGAAGAAGGTGAGGAAGCTCTTGAGGATGTCGCGCAACGTTACCTCACTGAGCTTGTCGAAAGGTGCATGATTCAGGTTGTTGAAAAGAGTTCAACAGGAAGAATCAGAACTTGCCAAATGCACAACCTCATGTGGGACCTGTGCAGATCAAAGGCTAAGCAGGAACACTTTTTTGAGATGATTAATTCATGGAATGTAGATGAACCTAAGGCCTCAAGAGCAAGAGTACGGAGGGTCGCGTTGTATCTTGATCAAGACAACATTGATAGGTTCTTTCCTTCAAATCTAAAAGGCCACCACCATCTCAGGTCTCTCCTTTGCTACCATGAAAAGACAGCTAGGCTAAGTGAATGGAAATTGATGAAGAAGGTTTTCAAAAAATGCAAGTTACTTAGAGTCTTGAACTTGGAAGGTATACAAGGTCAGAGTATAGGGAAGTTGCCAAAAGAAATTGGCTACTTGATCCACCTAAGGTTTCTCAGCCTAAGAAACACAAAAATTGATGAGTTACCTCCCTCAATAGGGAACTTGAGGTGCTTGCAAACCTTGGATATTCTAACAGGAAATTCCACTGTGCAAATACCAAATGTAATAGGGGACATGGAAAGATTAAGACATTTATATCTACCAGAGTCTTGTGGTGATGGCACTGAGAAATGGCAACTTACCAATCTGAAAAACCTGCAGACCTTGGTTAACTTCCCTGCTGAAAAGTGTGATGTGAGAGATCTTATGAAACTGACCAATTTAAGAAAATTGGTGATTGATGATCCTAACTTTGGAGATATCTTCAAGTCTTTTAATTTGACATTTAGCCAACTTGAATCATTGTTTTTTGTTAGCTCTGAGGAAATTTCAGTCCTCCAAGTTGCTTTAGGATGTCCCAATCTTTACAAGCTGTTCATAGAAGGGCCTATAGTGAATTTTCCAGAAGCACATCAATTTTCTTCCAAGCTTGCAAAGCTGAAATTGCAGGGTTCTGGACTAACTGTAGATCCAATGACAACATTAGAGAAGCTTCCCAATTTAAGGTTACTTGAGTTGCAACTTGATTCATTCATGGGGAAGCAACTAGTTTGTTCTAGCAAAGGTTTCCCTCAGCTGAAGTCTCTGGTTGTGTCTGACTTGCCCAATCTTGAAGAGTGGAAGGTGGATAAAGGTGCCATGCCTAGTCTTAACAAGCTTGGGATTTCACATTGCACTAAGCTTAAGATGATTCCAGAGGGGATAAGGTTTGTCACCAGTCTTCAGGATTTGGAGATCAGATCAATGTTTTCAGGTTTCAGAACTAAACTTGAAAAGGGAGGAGAGGATCATTACAAAGTCCAAAATGTGCCAACCGTGATGTTTCATTATTGTGACTATTAGATTGTGATGGTAATTTCAATTGCAAATCAACTATTTGGTTTCTATTTCAATGCATTGATGGTTTGAGGCTCTTGGCTCTGGTGTAAAATGTAAACACCAAGCAAGAGGAAGAATGAGACACTTTTTTTAATACTCTTATAGTACATATTTATCCACTTTAAATCATGAGGCCTCACATGTATGGTTAATTATTCTTTTTGAAACCCAAAAAGAGAACAACTATCAAATTATTATGAGAAGAGATATAACAAGTACTCTTCAGATTTTATTTAGTTAGAGTAAAAGTAAAATGAGAGATAAGAGGTGCATTGATGTTGGCATATTGAAGGATCAAACAACGAGGTGTTTGAGAGATGAACTGGATTTCAGAAATTCTCTCATAATAGTTGGTATTTCAATTATTTTGTTTTAACTTACCAAAAATGCCCAACTAAACTATTCAATTAATATATTTTTTTAAAAGCAAAATGATTATATATTATCATGAAAATGAGAGCCGGGCCAGGGGGAAGCAATCCAACAAAAAGAGGGGTCTAAATCAATATTGGGTCCCTTCACGAAAAACAAAAATTCAATTGGGTTTGTCTTTTTAGTCATCAAGTTGGTTATATATTATCCAATTTCATTATCATATTTTAGATAAAAATACTAATAATTTACGTAAAGTTATAATTATAAAAAAATAATGTTAATCAAAGAAAAGGGAACTCTAAATTTCAAAAAAAAATATAATATATGTGAATAGAATTTTAAAATTGATTATTATTTAAATTTATAATGAACCTAGTAACTCAAATCAAACCAACCCGATTTTAATTGAATCAATACAATTTACGAAATATAACTAAACCAAATCAATTAAATTTAATTCATTCCAATTTTATTTTACTCCAACCCCGAATCATGGCAACCCGTGAACATTGTGATCGGTTTGGTGTAATTATAGCTCAACGCGATGTTGCAATTTGAAACCGGTATATACTATATATAATTGTTACCGTGGAGCTATTGTAATAGGCTTTTTAATATGATATGAATTTTGGTTTCTATGGACTAAATCGTTTTAAATATATAATCAATTCGGATTTAGTCACGTAAAAAGAATTTGAAATTAGGGAGAGGGAGGAAAAGAATTTGTGGAATCACGTAAAAAGTTATCACTCCTAAGTTGGACAGAGTGGATTTTTTATGTGACTTGTCTAAAATAATCATAATGATGAAAAATAATAAATAATAACAATAATATAAATAAGTTTTAACCATGTTTTATAGATATTAATTACTAAAAAAATATTTTTATTTTATTTTTATTTGAGGACACTTACATATTTTTACCTATATAAGGGTGGGGATTCTGCGGGGCAGGGGCAGGGGCAGGGGCTGATCCCGATCCCATCCCCAAATTTGTCTCCAGGAGAATTTGTTTTACTACATCCCCGTCCCAACGGGTAAAAAAACTCCAAGATCTCAAATGCAGTAATCCCTGCAAGGATTCTCATATGCAAGTGGAAATTACCCTCCCTAGTAGTAATTGGTAAGAGATCATTAAAGATTTGTTTACGCTAACAGAGATATGAGAATAAAAGAGAAAGAAGTGAATAATGTGGCAGAAAAAGAATAGAAAATATAAAGAAAACTGAAATGGAATATATCAAAATTAGGTGCAAGCAGCCAACACCCGCCATTTGGAGTTACTGTTGCTGGGTCAAGTAATACTTCACGCTCATACTGACAATGATAGAGTTCATTTCTTAATAAGATGCACATGGAGCCAACCATATCCCATTCCCATTAATAGGAAAACCTTTAACTTTCCTATTCAAGTTTCATAACTTGGATTACCTAATACAGCTCTAGATCCATCCATCAATCACCTCTGTCCCTAAGAACCCAAATTATACCTCATCACAGCAAGAGATAATAGAGCTAGCTAGATTTACCACAAACAATTATACTTGATAAAACTAATGGATCATGCACCATAGCATTTTGCTACACTTTAATATTCAAAATAACATGACCGTAAGGATAAGAAACAATCTATCTATATACTTGATAAAATCAATACTTCATTAATATTGAACACATACATAACATTCATGATTCATATATATACCATTGCTTCAGCTCATCGTGAATAGAATTTGTTCCTAGCTAAGAGCTTGCTTTGATCTTGTTGGGGAGGTTATTAATTGGCTTGCGAATTACAAAGACAGAAGCCAGATCGTGGGACACTTGGAAGTACCCTTGACATGGTGGTGGTGGTGCTGAATTGTTCCTTCTGGTTAGTCGTGGCTTCTTTGGAGGTGGAGGGCAAACCAATGTCTTCAATGTTTGAGTTGGGGATGTTGGTGTGCGGCACTCTTCATCCACCTCTGTTTTCTCTGGATTGGATAGTTCTGTTTCTGGGACATGCTTGAAGGAAGTTTTAGCTGTAGGAACAACGGTTCTTATAGGCGTAATTGGCCGAAATTCTTCTAAGATTTCAAGACCCATTTGAGTCCAAAGCTAGAGCTAGCACCACCTTGATATGTATGATGTATCTAGCTAGCTTCTATTCCAATTCAGGGAAATTCACTCTGCTCTAAAATAGTAGCAAAGTGTGGGATTTCCAGCGAGGAGGGAGAAAGAGAGAGTGAGAGAAGGCGTGCAGGGAGAAATTGATTAGAGGTGGTGAAAGAGAGACAGATATATGACAGAGACAGTTTGGAAGGTGGGGATGTTGTTGTGGGGTACACATGAAATGAAAACAGAGTAAAATATGGAGCAGATCGAACACAGGGTGAAAATTCCCATGGGAACAAAAGTGAAAAAACTGACAAAAAGGAAAACCAAAATATGGAAAAATATTTTTAAACCGTCAATGGATCGAGCATCCCTTAAATGGAAGGAGAGATAATCAAAAATATTTAATAAGTGATGAAATCAGAAATTAAGAAAAAAATAAATGACATGAAGAAATAAAGTGTTTTGGGATAGGGTTCTTCAGAGTAAATATGAGTCAAGAAATAATATTACTTCAAAAATTCAGCGGAGTAGAACTTTTGTTGCCATTTGGGAACCTTTAACTCACTTTTGGTGGAGCTTTGGGATATTCACATTAATGTTTAATTGTCATCTAGTTATCCAAATGTTGTGATTGAGAGTGATTCGGTCGTTTCTATGGATATGATACATTTTGATATAGTAGTAGTGGAGTCTTATAAGGATATGGTGGAGACGATTCAAAGTCTCACTTCAAGTCAAGGAGAGATGCAGCTCTAGTTTGTGCCTTGCAGGTTCAATAAAGTGATTGGGTGTTTAGTTTAAAGTACGCATTTTTTGAGTTTGGGGTTCGCGTTCCAAATTTTCCATTAAGGGAGTGTCAGAACCTTTTAAATCAGGGCATTTGTGAGGCTTTGTACTCTTGTAGTCTTAATATTTTGTAGTTTTCTTTTGGGACTTTGACCCTCTAGCTCAAAAATAATTTGAAATTGGAAATATATATATATATATATATATATATATATATATATATATATATATATATATATATATATATATATATATATATATATATATATATATATATATATATGAGGATGTATCATATGAGAAAGTAAGAATAAATCATGACCGTTAGATCTAATCATGAATGGTCAAGATTAAAACATGAAGTCATGTGAATTTTTAAAAAGTCACATGACATTTTTAAGTAGTCATGTGACTACTAAGTTGCTTTAATCTTGACCATTCATGATTAGATCTAACGATTGTGATTTATTCTCATTTTCTCATATAAAAATATTTTTCTCATATGATACATCCTCTATATATATTGTATAGGCACATAATTAAAGTAAAAAAAGTTGTATATGCACATAAAATTTTCACATGTTTAAGTATAAAAAGATTGAAAATTAAAACAGGTTTTATCTGTACAGTCCAAATGGTCATAAGACCTAATATTTTGTTGGACGGCCTAATATGTTTCGCAGCTAAATGAACGTTGTGTTGGTCGTCCAGGACAATCAAACTGAAGTTTTAACTCGTCCAATAGGCAAAGACAAAACTATCAGGTTAATAATCCAAAGATTGCTCAAACCTAATTATCATATCTGAAACCATTAACAATATCTAAACTAAGGTTAATGTCAAACTCTATAAATACGGGTTTGATCATCTAATTACTTAAGCATTATTCATTATTGTTCATTCATAGTTTTTCTATACTTAGAAAGTTTTCTCTAAATTCCTTCACTAACTTAAGCGTCAAAATGTCATTTACAGGTACCTCTACCACACTCATCGCACTAGCATGCTGTGCTCTGCCGCGCTTGCCACACTTAGGCTTGAGGCATATCTCAGATACATTCTAGAAGAACATGATTGTTTTTAAGAAATAATAGTTTTGTGGTGTTATTAATTATTACTGTTATTATTGTTAATAAAAAGTTAAAAAGTGAAGCAGAAGCTTGATCTGAAACATGCAATGTCACATGATGGTCGCTCCCGCAACACTCCCGGGTTTGTCTTAATCTTGTGCTGCCATTTTGCCTCGCTGTCCCGCTAGCTTCCATCATCCACGTTCTTATATCTTTTTCTTTTCCCCTAACTACAAGTCAACTTACTATTTCTGCTTTTCACGTTCATGTCTTCTTTTTCTCCTCTCATCATCATCTCACTATTCCTTTTCCTTGCAGTCAGAAATTAAAGTAATGTTAATTAACCCATTATTCTCCAAATTGCAGGAGTTTTGCTAGCTACCACCTACCTTTAGATCCAAACATATTAATCATATAACTCTTTTAATAAGCAAAAGCTGCTTAACTCACATGACTATGTCTCTGGTATATGGTAATATTATATATTTGTCTTTAAATGCCATCACATATGAAACATCATACTTCCTCTCCTCTGGTGAAGGCAGATATATATAGTGCTGTACATCCAATTTATAGAAATTCGAAGAATGATAATATGATATATTTTCAACCGTTTTTGAAATATGGGTTGAAGATCTTACATTGCGCCCACATTAGGTTGGGTTGGCGGATTGACCCTCCACATAAAAAAACAAAAGTGGGATTGCGCATGACAGAGTAAAACACTAAGCTCTAGACGGAGGCTACAAGCTTAACTCTCTTTAGTCTTCAAGATGTCGTGTGCTATCATAGTCCTAGGTAACTTCACAATCACAAACAATGTGAGTGAAACACTAAAATACAAACATAGATGAGGTCTTAGGGTGTGTGTAGTGTTAGAGTAAAAAAAAAAATGAATTCACCCTAAAAATAAAAAATGGTGTTCGTAGAGTGTAGACGCTGTGAGGAACTCACAGCCCAGCCCATAATAGTATTACCATTTTTCAAAAAATTTGCCTACCCGATAGTCCAACCTAGCTTTCAACCCGTTTTAAAACTAGATTAGGCAGGTTGAATTATAACAAGTTAAAGGGTTTGACATTTCATTAAGATGGATTGGTCTGACAAGTCAAACTCATTTTGCCAACTGAATTAGATAATGGTAACATGGTTGGATCTCCGTATCGTTATTATACTATAGATGCAAAGATATAGTTATTATTATTGGAACCAAAAAAACATCTTTCCATATCGTGCTTCTGCCTCTACATTATGGGCTTTCTACAAGGACTGGCCCATATATGGTCCTATATAACAACATAACAAAAATAGGTATATTATGAGGCCTTAAAAGATTATATAACAAAAAAAAGCAAATCGAGTTGAATAGTGGGTTCAATTGAAGGGCACCCCCTTTTCCCTGAGTCAAAGAGAAGTAGAAGGAAGTGGGGACCCCTTTTCCCTTCCCCAACTGCCACTAAACACCAACTTGTCATTATTCCATCTCCACGTGCTTTCTCCGGTCCCCACACCTTGACTTTTTCCTCACACAACACGATGCTCTTTCTTTCTTTCTTTCTTTCAACCAAAGGAATCTAATCTAATCCAATCAAATCTTTCCCCATATTATACTAATTGCCATTGAATACAACAACACACTTGTGGGCCCAGTAACTTCATCATCAAATTTGACAACTTTCTCTTTCTTTCAACAAATACATAATTAATTCCAAAAAAACAAAAATATATTTCATTTTAGCTCAAATTTACACAAAACTCCTCACTCCTCACCCACTTTTACAATGCCAAAGTTGACTTGCATTCCGTTTTGAACGTTTCACTGTAAAAGTCGGGGCCGCCGTTACCGTCACGGTCTAAGGGACCACTTTAACGGATGACGCAGTTCTCAAAACGACGCCGTCGCTCGGCTCAGCCTGATCGGAGGCTGAAACCGACGGTAGGAGCGGCGGTTTGCCGTTGCTGGTGCCGGTGGTCACCCTCGTAGGTCACAATCAGCATGTTGGGATCGTCCTGGGCTCGCTCCACGTGCTTCCTCGCCGGACACCCTCTCACGGTGCTGCACTTGTAGTAGCCCCTGAAAAATCAAACATCATTAGAAGCTAATTACTATTATTGTTCAACGAGTAATCATCTTTTAAGCACTAATTCTTAAAAATTAGAGAAAAAACGAAAGGATTTGAGAATTACCGAGGGTAAGGTGAACCCTTGATCGGTTTCTGACCGTACTTCCTCCAAGAGAACTCGTCTGATGGGATATCGGCGACTTTCGAGCTTACCGCCGGCACACGGATCGTTCGTTTCACTCGTGATTTCCTGAAAAGAGCAACAAAAAAAACCATTAGCCAATTTTGTTTTATTAACTGAGTTTGAGAGATTTGAGAAGGGTGTTGGAAAGCAGGGGAAAAATCAAACCTTTTCTTGGAGCAATGGCAGGGGCCGGAGGAGAGGGCGGCGGCGTCGTGACACCTTTTCCGGTGAGAGGAGGAGAGGGGGGGCTTGGCGGCGGGGGTGATGAAGGGGCCGATTTTGCCGTCGGAGACGCTGCCGTCGGCGGTGATTGAGGATTTGAAGGAGGAGTTGGTGTTGGTGGTGGTGGTGGAGATTGTGAGGGTGTCGTCTTTGTTGGTGGGTTTAGCGAAATCTAAGGTTAAACCTTTGGTCTGAGGTTGAGGTTGAGGTTGAGATTTAACTTGAGGCAGAGGTTGTGGTTCTGGTGGTGGTGCGCGGCGGAAGCGGGCGTGGCCGGTGCGGTTGAGGAGGTTGATGACGTGTTTGAACTTGGAGACAGTGAAGTCGGTTATTTCGGAGTAATCGAGGTTGTTTGTGTGAGAAGATGAAGAAGGGGCTTGAGAAGAAAGGATCCGAATGAGATGCTCCATGCTGTTTAAGCCAGCAGAAGCAGCTTCTTGAATTGCTGTGTGCTGATCCATCTTGATCCTGGGAACGCTGAAGGTTGTGTCCACCGCCATAACCAACAGCACAGGTGAGAGTTGAGACTGAGAGAGTAGTGAAGGTTATGGAGAAAAAGGGTGATTGAGAGGGGTTATAAAAGAGAGAAAAGAGGGGGTTGGAAAGTCAAACAAGGTTAGTGGAGATTGGTTTGAAGAAGGAAAGTGCATCGCGACAAAAACATGAGTTACTGTAAAGGCGTAAAACAGGTGCTGATGGTGGGGCCCTATCTCACTCAGACTCACTTCATCGAAACCAATGCCACACCATAAACGTCATCATCAAAGACTAAACCAATGTTTATTCACTAGTACTATTATTTACCTAAAACTAAAATAAAATAAAAAGATAAATGCCTAAAATATGATAAGTCATTTTTTTTGTGTAAAAAAAAGTATGCAAAAATGTAAAATTAAAATGAAAAGAAAGTGAGTATAAATTAAATTTACACGTTAAAACACTAAAGTGAGAGCATGGTGAGGTTCACGAGGAAGAATTTTTCTACTATCTTTATATACAAGATTTTTTTATGAAATAATTCTCATTTAGTAGGATTGTGCAATTTAGGTCCATAATATTTAAATTGAGAAATTTTAGTTTTAGAATTTTTTATTTGTGAAAATTGGGTTCTTCCCTTAGTGAAACATTTAAAATTTAATAAAAGTTTGAATTGATGCGTCGGCATTGCTTGCCTCAAGAATTGATGTGTCACCAGTGTTTGGCTTCACCGTTACTTTATAAACCGTGCTTTCCTCATGTGTTGATGCATCACCGGGGCCGATGTAGGTGCTTGCCAGAGGTAGTGGGGTTGATAATTGAGTGGTGATGATAATGGACTAGCGGTTGTGGGGTGGTGGTGATAGTGGTAGAGGAGGAGGCAGAGAATGTAACAAAGTCATGATGTGGCTCAACTTTGGTTTGCTACTCCTCCCATATGCATCTCATCGCCGAAAATTGCTTCTCATGCTTTGTTTTTCTATCCCCAAGTCCAACAACTTTGGTTTGCTACTCCTATTGGCTTTCGTCTGAGGCGGAGTTTGTCGTCTATGAATTTATGTTCACGTTTTTGCTCAGTGTTGATGCAACTGTTGTTAGTATTTTCCTTGCGACTCTCTACTATATATGGGAGGCCCGCAACGCTCTGCTATTTCATAGGAATTTGCTTTCCTTGGACCATATCCTTCGTCAAGTGGCTAGTTTGAGGTCGTTGTTAGTCTCTTTGCAGTCTGTGGTTCATGAGATGGTGGAGATGTAGTGCACTTTGCGATGCTTTGATGTTGGCGCACAATTGCGACCTCTAATCCTATGGAGGCTCTCTATCCAGTCTTGGCTAAGGCTCTTCTTGGCTTTCATTGGGAATTATCTATGGCTTATGATCTTTGTTATCGTCAGATTTACTTTGAGAGAGATGGTCTTCATTGACCTGACTTAGCTTCTAGTTTGATTGCATGAATTTTTCTTTTGTTCGTCGTTCTAGTAATGTTGTGGCTAATTGTTTAGCTAAACTTTCTTTTATTTAGTCTCTTTTATTTGGATGAAGGATGTCCCATCATGAGTACTTCCTTTGATTCAGCTAATGTTTTGGCCTCATGGCCTAATTCTTCTTCTTAATGAATTGCATTTCATTTATATAAAAAAGAAAACTACCTTCATCTCTATTTCATTAAAGTTAAAATTCTGATAAGAATATTGACTTTAATAGCCTAATTATTACACCAAAAGAAAAACCAATTTCTATTTGTAAGCATTTTGATGTTGGGGCATTCAATAATTCGCACTGTAATATTTAAATTAACTCCGAAAATTGCCTTTTCAATGTTAGAAACAACATTGAGCCTTTATAAATGAAGAGGTTATTTTCTCGTTGAATTCAACAATGCTACTTTATATATATATATAGGGAGCGTATCAAGTGAGAGCGATGTTTATTATGAGAGATGAGAGCGTTAAATTTTAGCCATTAGATCTACCATGAAGGGCCAAGATTAAAACAAAATGGCATGTGACTTTTTTAAAAAGTCATGTGACCACTAAGCTACTTTTAATCTCAACTATTCATGAATGGTTGTACGGCCATGATTTAACGCTCTCATCTCTCATAATAAACATCGCTCTCACTTGATACGCCCCCTATATATATATATTATTTTTCACTATAATATCTTCATTAATTTATTTTGAATTTTTTTACATCGAAAGATACTATTTAACTTGTGGGAGTGTTTTTTTTTTTTATGAAAACTTGTAGGAGTGCTTAAACATTATTAAAACCTCAATTTTCCATTTTGAGTTTTTTGTACTAATAAATGAAAAGGGGAAATGGTGGAATAGTAAATGTATTTTGAATATTTCAATATTTATTCCGTTCCTTTTTATAATAACCAAACAAACTTTGCATCTTTTAAAAAAGTTAGGTAATATAGTTTTTGCATTAAATTTATTCTCAAATGACAAATGTTATTGAATTTTCAAAATTGTCCTTAACATACTTCTTTTGAATCTCTTTTCATCATTAATGCAATTTCATTTTTTCATAATTGAATAAGGGTAAAAGTGTGAAAAAATAATTAATATGACACAAAGTTTTATGTGGTTCTTATAAAAAGGAACAACGTTCACCCCTATTTTGATTCTTATAAAAAGACAACTATTTGTTTGTGTTCCTCTTGTTACAAAAAATAAACTTTTTTTTTACACGAGTAAAACGGATAAAAACAACTAATTTTTTGTTACATAGGAAGACTAAAAGCCAACTAATTTGAATGTACGTGAGTACTTTACCGATAATATAATATAAATAAAAAGGAACAACTTCCACCCCTCTTTTGATTTTTATTAAAAAGTACGGAGGGATGATGCGACAATAGAATACCCGTCATTAACACGTCTCTGAAGCTCTTATTGCCGGCCTTCTTTAATTTTTTATTGTTATTTTACTTCAATCATTTGATTTGACAGAAAAATATTACTCCACTCGTTCTTTTTTATAAGAACCAAACTAACTTTGCACACCCCTTAAGAAAGTTAGGTATGAGTATATTTTTTTGCATTAAATTTGTTCTCAAATGTTGTTGAATTTCCAAAATTGTCCTTAACATACTTATTTTTAATCTCTTTCCATCATTAATGCAATTCCATATTTCTAAAATTGAATAAGGGTAAAAATGTGAAAAAATATTTAATATTACACCAACTTTTATGTGATTCTTATAAAAAAGAAACAACTTTCACCCCTCTTTTAGTTCTTATAAAAAAACAACTATTTGTTTGTGTTCCTCTTATTACAAAAAAAAAAAACTATTTTTTTTACACGAGGAAAACGGATTAAAACAACTAATTTTTTGTTACATAGGAAGACTAAAAGTCAACTAATTTAAATGTACGTGAGTACTTTACCATAATATAATATAAATAAAAAGGAATAACTTTCACCCCTCTTTTGATTTTTATAAAAAGGAATGGAGGGATGATGTGACAATAGAATACCCGTCGTTAACATGTCTCCAAAGCTCTTATTGCCGACCTTCTTTAATTTTTTATTGTTATTCTACTTCAATCATTTGACAGAAAAATATTACTCCCCTCATTCTTTTTTATAACAACCAAATTAACTTTGCACACCCCTTAAGAAAGTTAGGTAGGGGTATATTTTTTTACATTAAATCTGTTCTCAAATGTTGTTGAATTTACAAAATTGTCCTTCACATACTTATTTTTAATCTCTTTCCATCATTAGTGCAAGTCCATATTTCCAAAATTGAATAAGAGTAAAAATGTGAAAAAATATTTAATATTACATCAAGTTTTATGTGGTTCTTATAAAAAGGAACAACGTTCACCCCTCTTTTGGTTCTTATAAAAAGACAACTATTTGTTTGTGTTCCTCTTGTTACAAAAAAAAACTATTTTTTTTTACGCGAGGAAAATGGATAAAAACAACTAATTTTTTGTTACATAGGAAGACTAAAAGCCAACTAATATGAATGTACGTGAGTACTTTACCGATAATATAATATAAATAAAAAGGAACAACTTCCACCCCTCTTTTGATTTTTATAAAAAAGAATGGAGGGATGATGCGACAATAGAATACCCGTCGTTAACATGTCTCCGAAGCTCTTATTGCCGACCTTCTTTAATTTTTTATTGTTATTCTACTTCAATCATTTGACAGAAAAATATTACTCCCCTCGTTCTTTTTTATAAGAACCAAACTAACTTTGCACACCCCTTACGAAAGTTAGGTATTTTTTGCATTAAATTTGTTCTCAAATGTTGTTGAATTTCAAAATTGTACTTAACATACTTATTTTTAATCTCTTTTCATCATTAATGCAATTCCATATTTATAAAATTGAATAAGGGTAAAAATGTGAAAAAATAGTGAATATGGCACAAAGTTTTATGTGGTTCTTATAAAAAGGAAAAACTTTCACCTCTCTTTTTGATTCTTATAAAAAGACAACTAATTGTTTTTTTTACTGGAGGAAAACGGATAAAAACAACTAATTTTTAGTTACATAAGAAGACTGAAAGCCAACTAATTTAAATATACGTGAGTACTTTACCGATAATATAGAATAACATGTTTAACTTTTCCAATTCTTATACAGTCAATGTAAACCATAGATGAAAAATGAAACAAAATTTTGTTTGATAAAACATTAAAAATTGAAGGTTTAAATTTACTTTTACTCACTTAAAATATGGATATTTTCTCATTTAGTCATCATTTTCAACTATCTACAATGCTTGTGCTCTATAAATCATTTTTACTTATTAAATAGTTCCCCTATTAATATTTGGTTAGTTAATTTGCTATAAGAAAATATCGTTTTAGAGTTAAAATTTAGCATCAATCCTATGCACACGTTACTTTTGCTCTTTATCGTCGTTTAAATTGACCTAAAGCGTCAAAAAAGCATACTTAATGGTAGTGTTGGTGTGGCCCAAGTGCTTATTACAAGTTAGCTTAGAGTAAATAATTTGTAGGGAAATCCACATAAAGTTTTCCATGAACCAGCTTAGTAATAATTTGTAGGTAATTCTATTGGCAAAAATTGCAAGAAAAAGTCGTAGACAAATTCCTAAAAAGTAATTAGGAAACTCCATAGCAAATAGGAGTTAGTAGTCCATGAGAAAATCTATTAAAAAAACTATAGCAAAGTCTTCAGGAAAAAATTCTAGCAAAATCTCTACAAAAAGTAGTTAGAAAATCTTCATATATAATTTTTTTTATGGAAATCCAAAAAAAAAAAAATCATTAGAAAATCCAAATAACAAATATGCAAGTAAATCCTAAGGTATATTTTCCTATGTCTCTTTCATGCAACTAATACTTCCTGTGATCTTCCTACAAATATTTGCTGCAATTTTGCTTCGCTGAAAAAATCCTAAAAATATTCAACAATTCTTGTGAGTTTTCCTGCATATCTGAAATTTACATAATAAACTTAAAATATGTAGAAAAATTAATATATATTGTACTATATTCTATAGATAGAATAATAATACGAGCCATTTTCATAGCTTGCTGCCAATCCCTCCTGCGGCGTGTTCCTTCCAGGATTGGTTTCGTCACCTCCTTCAGGGATCTCATCAGGTGCTTGCGATTGCCATCCTCTGGTGTATATGGCGTTGGCGGAATAACATGGTTTTTTATTCTCATCCGTGGCCTGTTCAATTGGTATGGCGTCAGATTTTGATAATGACTAATGAGTTTGCGAGGTGGGGGAAGATAACGCCGAGTCCTTGTGATCCTATGTTTGTCAAGGGTACGAATTTGATACATCTCCATACGGATGGAAGCTGAGTTGCTGTGTCTAATCAGATGGGTGGTGGTGGTGTAGTGAGGGACTCCGCGGGCCGATGGTTATCAGGCTTTGCTTGTTCTTATGGGGCTGGCTGTGCGTTCCTCGCGGAGCTTCTGGCGCTTCGCACAGGGTTGAACCTTGTCTGGGACTTGGGGTTCCGCGATATTGTTTGCTATATGGATTGCAAGGAGATTGTGGAGCTCCTGAGCCAGAATAGGGACACCCGATCCTTTTGGCAACGAGATACTATTGCTTCTATTCGGACGATGTTGGCTGCAGATTGGAAATTCAATTCTCTTATGTTTTGCGTGATAGAAATGCTGTGGCCGATGCGTTGGCAAGACAAGCGTCTCAAACAGTGTGTCCGATGTGTATTTGGAAGGAGCCTCCTTCTTCTGTGATTCCGCTCTTGTGCAAAGATGCGGTAGTTTAATGTGTTTCTTGTTTTTTTTTCCTTATTTCCTTATGTAACAAAAAAAAAGATAGAATAATAATACATAATAGATAGAATCTAGATAATTTTTGTTTTTTTTTTAATTCTTAATTCAAAAAGTAAGAAATTTCTGCAAATAAAATCCGCAGGAAAAATTTACAGGAAATAAATAAAAATTTATGTGACTATTATTTTATCAAATTATTTCAATTACTTGAAATGCTACTTGCTCAATACTTATGATTTAATAAATAGAAGTTAAATAAAATCAAAAGATGCGAGTCATCGAAAGCCTCGCCCTTCCATTCTTTTTCATCTTGTCTTATTCTTCATCGTTGACCACATATTTGATACTATGGGTAGAAAGCAAACAGCAAATCGTTCCACTTTGTTTTTTTTATATTTTAATTTAGCATGGATTCTTTTTAGGACAATAAAGTGGAGTAACATGCATATTACATAGTCTTAACAAATATGAAAATGATGTCAAAGGGATTACTCCTTTTTGTGAGGTCAAAGCCTAGCTAGTTAATTTCCCCATGCCACTATGGAACAGATAAGTATGAATACAGGAGACGTTTGTTAGACGGTATGAAAAAATATACCCAAAATCTTATTCTCAGGAATATTAGGATGAGAATGTTATTCCCAAACATTTTTAAAAATTGTGTTTGGTTAACAAATTTGATTTTTGGGAATCTTTTCCAACATTACTGGGAACAATTATGACATGCGTTTGGTAAGGAATGCATATTCCCAGGGATGAATAATAAAATTATTAAAATACCCTTAAATTTTTTTTCACCTTCATGAGATATTGATGGAAATCATGGGTGAATAAAAGGGTAAAATAGATTTTTCCCTACAAAAATTGCTACCCAGTTTAGAGCATTCCCGAACATCTTTGATTCCCACCCATGAGGATGGGAATGTTGAGATGGGTGTATGTGTGAAAATCATCATTCGCGGTAAAATCATACTATGGAACAGATAAGTATGAATATACAGATCATTTAAATTTACTACATCAAAGTTACTTCTGTCATAATTTTTTGTTGAATTAATTTTTTTATGAAATTAAATTTACAAATGCTCTCATACAATAATAACTTAAAGAATAATTGCTTTTATGCTCCATATCCTTTTATGATATATATTTCATCTGTTTCAAAATAATTGTTCGTCAGTATCTCCAGCACCAGTGGCTTGGGTTTTCCCATGCTTCTAGCATGTTGTGGGTTCAAATCTGGCATTCATTCTCAACAAAATAATTGTTCACTTAAAAAAAAACTTTATTTTTTAATAACTGTGAACTTATAATTTCAGTGGAGTACTAATTGATGTTTTTCTATATATTACATTTACGATAATAATAAATGAGAAGATATACAAATACAATTTAAAGGTTAAAATAGTAAAATAAATAATATGTTTTAAAAAATTAATATTATTAATTGTATTTCTTAATATGCGTGTTTCTACTCTTTCTGAACAGTTATTTTAGAACATACTTAACTCCCATGCACCATATATTTAAAATTTATTTACATTTGCCATATACAATTAATTAAAATAATTTGTATAGCTAGGGAGAAAAGTAGGATTGATGCTGTGACAAGGTGAGGCCCAATCCTATTTATTTATTTATTATATAAATAAACAAAAGAAGGGTTGGGTCTTTGACATTTATGAAAGTTCTTGGAAATAAAAAATGCGTTCAACGTTTTAGTGGTATGCAAGTATAGTAGCTCACACATGAATACAAAAAAAAGCATCTCAAGCACGATCCATGACCGTCGGATGAGTCCATAATCATCGAACGGCCACATGGTGTGGTGGCTGTGGTAGTTGACCTAAGATTAAGATTATATTTGAATTTGAATTTGAATTAGAATTAATTGGAAAGCAAGCAAGAAAGCACATGAAGCTTAATTGGAGTTTGGGTCAAAGCCACCGAAGCTACAGCAAAATCCAATCCACCTATCAGATCTGCAACGCCAACTCAACAGAGATACAAATGCAACCACACTTTTTCTTCTTGTTTTTTTTGTTTTGTTTGGTTGACTTGTGGCCTTGATCAAATTGCTATGACAATTATTTCTTAACTAATTAGAAAAAGAAAAAGAGGGGCTTCTAATAATGTGAATAGGATTTTTTTTAAAAGGACTTTCATAAAATTAAACAGAGGTTACATAAGTAGCAACATCCGAGAGCAACAAAGGACTCGAATAGTAGTTTTTTTAGCTAAAGTCTTTTTACGATCGGCAGACTCACCAATATCCAATTTCATCATTGCTCGTGTTTACATTAAACAATACACGTCTGACCATAAAAATTTCATAACTAAAATTGAACCTTGAACCTCATAATTTAAAAAATATTTTAATTAATAATATATTTAATATGAATGTGAGTGATTTAAAAATCCACAACTTTTTTCTTTTTTATAAATGATCACTAGGATGTCACACTCATGACTATATAGGTTTAAACATGCAACCACATAAAATAGTAACCATTAACCACATGAAAGCCTAGGAGTGAAATTAAGTTAAAGTTCTGAATATACAATTGCATTACATATTTGGAAGAGAGATTTATCATCCACGGTTATCTTATTTAAGCATAACTATAACTCTTATTTATGGAGAATACCTTTATGTGGTCAAAGACCAAAAAATGTATTTGATATTGTAGTTTCTAGTAAATGACTTGTATTTCTTAATTCATTAATCATCATCATCCCTATTCCCTAATACACCGATTAGTAAGACCCTTAAAAAATTACCACATACATATTCCATACCTTAACAACATTAATAAATACATACTTTGACCATATACATTACAGTCAATATATAATATTATTCTGTAAACCATTCTTTTTGTTTGGATTTTGATATTTTATGTTACTTTAAACCTTAATTACCTAAAGTCTGGTGAGGTTGATTCATCTAAAACAACAAAGTTACTCTAGTGTCTTTTTTTAAAATTTAGAGATTTTTTTTTGAAAGGATTTAAAGACTTAAAAGCATGATGGTTTTTTTATGTTTTACAATGAAGGAAGAAAATTAGAGAAAGATAATATTGATTAGAAAGAAAACATAAATTAATCCCATTTTTATATTGTTTGAATTGGGAAAAAATAGAAACTATGAGAACAAGCAGAAGGATAATACACGAAATGCAATCCCAAAGCCCAATGGATTGAGGAGCACAGAGAAAAATACCAGATAGATACTAAAGTCAAAGTTATTTTTTAGGTGTGCTACTGCTGGCTATTATCAAGTCTGAGTATTATAAGAATATTCAAGGCTGCTCAGGAACCACATGCTCACATTGGTGCCCTTCAACAAAGTCCCTTGGAATAAACTAATCACATGGTTCCTACTAGGTCTATAGTCCATATCCAGCAAGGGACCACATTGACATTACACACAATCAAATCCCAATTAATAACCCCAAGCTGTCATATAGTGTACTACTACACATTAATAGAAGCATCGCGTACCTTAAATGTGTCACAGATTCTTCACGTCCAAGTAAACATTGACTTTTATACTTTATCAACAAAAAAAAAAAACATTGACTTCATAAGCTTCATCTATTGCATTAATACCTTGAGAAACTCTGGAACATTTAGCAATGGTGAGTTGGAATGAGGTTTGTGTTGAGGCGACCCACTCTCTCCTAAAAAGCCCCAGTGAGACACTAAGAGTTTCTCAATTTTACGAAGATGAATACTTATAAATCTTCAAGAACATCAATGAACACTCATGATGGGAAGCAGGTAAAGAAGTTTGATTTTAGACTCTCTGTAATCTTTCAAATTAGGTTTTGATTAGGTTATTAATGAAAATATAATATTTGTGTTTTTATGATAAATTTTTAATGTATTTCAAGTGATGTATCAAGTTCCGAAATTTAATCCTAACCACAAGTTTAAGCATTCGTTTGTTTCGTTGAGTAAAAATCCGTACTAAATGTGGAAACAAAATGTTTAATTTTAGTCTCTCATTAAAACATGTGGCGTCCCACATCATCTTCATTGTACACATGGCATGCTCACTGTGGTGTATTTCTCTAAACGTAGGAGTGTTTTTGCAATTTTACTCCGATTACTCGATTAAGGATGAAAATTAAATCTCGTTCATTATACATGGTAACATGGACCAAAAATTTGTTTAACCCTTTAATAAAAAAATATTCTTTCAACATCTTGGGCTTATGAACCACACGCTTGGGCTTGGTAGCAGGACTTAGCACTTCAGTATACAAATGGGATTCTATGTTTTGAGCCTTATCAACCTCTCTCCTGTCATAATCCTATGTCAGCAATATTTACGTGCTTGTGTTCTTCTAAGTTCTATCACTTAGTAATACTTGCTTCAATATAATAGACCTATTCTTGGCATTACAACCCAAGTTAATTGCTTGTAATAAAACTTTGGTCGCAATTTCTCTGGCAATCAAGATCTTGGTTGGTCCCGTGGTCATTGCTGCAATCTCTACCAGTAATTCAGGTGAAATCAAATTCCATTTCTCAAATTATAATGATTCTTCAAATTCAAAGGCAAGTACATGTTTTATAACTCTTCAATTTTGCAGGCTTCTGTTCCCTCAGGTGTCATTCCCTTTGTATTTGCCAGAGAGTACAATCTCCATGCAGATATAATTTTTTTGAACTGTCCATGCAGATATAATTAGCACTGGGTGATTGTGTTTTTAAAATTTATAAAAAAAATTGCATTTTGTGTGCTATCTGAATTTATTGCA
This sequence comes from Acmispon strigosus, assembly GCA_030819835.1. Classification (NCBI taxonomy): domain Eukaryota; kingdom Viridiplantae; phylum Streptophyta; class Magnoliopsida; order Fabales; family Fabaceae; genus Acmispon; species Acmispon strigosus. The sequence goes on from JAUAMA010000001.1 coordinate 90,565,220, forward strand.
TCTGTATACATTCTTACTTTACTACATGCTTTATGTCCAGTCCAATATGTAAACCCATAAGTGAAGATAGAGAGTCTAATACGTAAAACCACCATGAATTGATTGACATGAATCTACAAAGCACCATGACAAATTGCAGCAAGATAGCCATGTAAAAGCTACAAAGTAAGTTTAGTTTACTGTTACAACAAAATTGCTAATTTGCTAAAGGCCAGAGAAAAAAAATGCTCTAGCATGGAATCCACCAAATCATTCATATACACATGGTGTTCCAATTTTCCAACCACGAGCAGTTGCTGCAAGTGGAATAGAGCCATCATAACACCGAAAATGGATAGATCAGAATCTAGAAACATGAGAAAGAACGAAACCTGTTTGGTTATGTGTCATATATCACAGCATGGGATGCAGAGTAAGGTATCCTAGTTAGACAGACTCTGCCCCGTAATGTCCATCATGGGGGCTGCCATTTTCTTTGCCGAGTTTAGATTTTGGTAAAGTGGAGGAAGCTTGTCGAGGAGATGCCTTGTTTGTTTGTTGCTTCAGATTAAGGTAGGTGTAAACAGACATGCCGACGATAGCTGTGAATGCACCGCAGATACTGATTTTGCCAGGATTGGATCCAAAGAGATAATAGTTCCCTAGCAGAAGGACACATGTTTTGAACTGCCCAAGAACAACGTGTGATATGGCAGATGTAGCACTGAGTAAAAGAAAAACATGATAAATAGATCACAATTTACCAAAAAAAGTCAAACCTTAAGAGAAGTAAATCACAGTATTTAGCCAAAGAAGCCATGATAAGATAATGTTCTGGAATTGAAAATATAATACCATAGAAATAGCATCCAAAACATAATACTCAAATACACATGATTTATGACTAGAATAAATCTCATGTTAAACTTTTAAATGAATAATCTATCATAAAAAGTTGCTGCCATGTGATTGAGGTCACAGGTTCAAGTCCTGGAAACAGTCTTTTGTGCAAAAAACAAGGTAAGGCTGCAAATATTAGACCATTTAGTCGGACCCTTCCCCCAACTCTGCTCGTAGCAGGAGCTTTAATGCACCAGACTGCCCTTTTTTAATCTATCATAATATTGCCACTTCTTTTAAAACAAAAAAGATGAGTTTACAAGCTTTTGACACTCATGCTTGTGGTGTGTATCAATGTTAGCAACATGATATTGGCACATAATTAATCATGCAATGCCATTTAGTACAAAATTTAGTTGAAAGTAATTGACCCATCAATCTTTTACTATAGCAGGTTGCAAGACGATTACTGACATCGGAAGGTAGGGGTACTGCAAAAGTATACAAATTCCCAAAATATTTTAGCTGATGGGGTTCATAGATGTTTCAGAGAATTTCAATCAATCTGTAACTTGGAGATGCTATCTAGCTAAAACGAAATCAATAGAGACAACAGCATTTAAAAGAAGGGCAATTAAGAATATTTAGAACCAAAAGAGATATTCAAATGGCCCAAATAAAAAAACATTTCAATATTCAATGAAATTATAAAACCTATAACCCATCATTACAATGAATTAGACCCATAACACCCAATGTGAAATGCTACTAGGTGACTTTCACAAGACTAAGAAATGACAAAGATAATGTACTCCTAAGGCATCTTGGTCCAACCCTTTCGAGAGAAAATATAGAAGAACTGGAAATATCACTTACCCTAGTGCTAAAGCACCAGACCACTGAAGCAAGAATCCAAGAATGGCTGATGCAAAAATCACCAAAGAGTTGCTGAAGTTCCAATCGAAGGAGAGCACACCTGGAGGGTCTAAGCCGGGTAACATAGCAGCAAGGAAAATCAAAGTAATAGGTGTTGTTTTCCACATCAGCCTGTTGATCAATCCACAAATTAGACAAAAAAGAGAAAGAAATTCTCTGGTGCAAATCAACACCAAGAGTTGGACATTTGGAAGGGGAGATAAGGTTGGTGTATAAAAATATAATAAATTACTCACGCCAAAGCAGTCCAGTTCTCTTGCTGCTGCAATCTAGACCAGAGGATTTTGTTTACAGCACTAGGTACAATCCATGCCAATGCTACACAAGCACCAAATAAATGGAACTGAAGATCAGTGACAGTAGCCACAGCAACACCAATACATACCACCGTCAATGCTAATGTCTGTAAAGTTTCAAATGTTGTAGTAAGAATTTAAACCTAAAACAAGATGAGCACACAAAAAAACACAAGTCCATTGCGGCACACCCCCCCCCCCCCCCCCCCCCCAAAAAAAAAAAAACACATATATATGGTCTCAGTGACTAGACCCTTTCTTCAGATCACAATTATGAGCTGCATCCGCCATAGGATCCCATGAGTACATATAATGTCAATTCACATGCAGAATCACTTCAAATCTACTACAATTAGTTATCTTCTACAAACATACGGGTGCCTTATAGGTGTCGTGATTCAGGAGGAAGTTCAATACACATACTAGCTTTACAAATTGGTCATGCACTTTGCCCCTTATAGAAGGATGGCATCAGCATATTACTTTAATTAAATAACTTCCTAGTACAAATTGTTTACATATTTCCTGTTTTAATTATATAAAAGCTCTTATTCCTGCAAGACCATTCATTCCTATTCATTATTATCAGAAATACATGCACAGCCACAGTGAGTGCATACCTTGGGCAAAGAAACTTCCTTTCTATACAATACAAATTCAGCCAAAACTATTGATGGTGTCACTGCAATCTTTGCCATCTGATAGAAACCAATGCTGAAGACATGGAGTTTAGATTAAGAGAATAAAACAAATATTTTAAATAAAAATGTGAATAGTTGGTATACCTATTATACTTCAAGCTGACATTAGCAAAGCCAGTAGATAGAGACATAACAAATCCAAGAGAAAATAAAGTAGACAATCGAGTTGATTTTGAGGAAGGAGGCGCAGGAAGGAAAGAAAATGCTTTTAGTACAGCCATAAAGAACCAGCTAACTACATAGTGAATTAGTGTAAGGAAAATAGGGAATTTGAATTTAATAGTTTGAAGCACCTGAAACAAAAGAAGAAAAATAAAAAAACCAAAGAAAGTCAGCACCAAAAAATCCTGCTACATCAAAACTCCAACAAAGAACACAGCTTTAGGCAGATTGAAAGAAATGAGAGAGTAAACAAATTACCATTTTGTTCATGAAAATAATACCAACAGCAACCAGAAAATTGAAGGAAAGTGCAATAGCTGGACCACATATCCGCTGTTGTTGACGCTTTGCACCTTCGGAGGAACCGAATCGATTAAAGAGAGAGGCTCTCAACTCTTCCAAAGCTCTTCCTGCAAAATTACTAGAGAAAGTTAATGGCAGGCATGGAAGAAGATGGTTCCATTACTTGGACATTTTGCTTTGTACATAACTGAATATAACTATTTTCATTTTTCTCCCAAAAGAATCAAGTATTTACTAATTAAGAATATTAAATGCTCTTAAACCAGAGCTTAAGGAAGAGAATGGATGAAGGGGAACAATCCAGAGGCTCCATCACTAATCAATCATGAACACGCAAGCCCATATGAGAAAAATTTCAATTCCAAATGCAGCCAAAAACCAGCATCGAAAAACACAAGTAGGTAAGAAAAAATGTGAAAACTTGAGGAATAAAAAGGGAACCTTTTTCGCCGGCATCGCTGTCTTTGCGCTTGAGAATCTTTCTGGCGTCTTTCCTAATTAAGAAGTTAAACATTTTTACAAAAACTTGAAACCAAACTAAACCAAACCCTAGATAGTGCAGAAGCTGAAGCAGAGAGGACAATAAGAATTAAGTTAAGAAATGAATGAATGAAGGGGAGAATAGAGAGAGTGAGTGAAGTGTGTGTTGTTTGGTAGCTATACTGCTACTACAGCAAGCAGAACAGGGCAATTTGCTTGCTGTTGTGACTTGTTTGGTTGAATTCAAAATGCAGGCACAAAGTCAGAGAGTGAAGGAAGACAAACGACACGTGGATTTAACACCGGTAATTGCGAAATATGGCAGGCAGCTGTCAGAAACTTAAAAATATTGATTCAGAAATTCAGTAAAAAACAAAAATTTAGACACAGAGAATAAAATGTAGATTCAGGTGTATTTAAATCCGCAGTGAACACACCATCTTAGTATATGTTTGGAATCATTTTAAACCTGTTAATATATAAGCTATAATAGAAAGTTTCTACATAAGCTATAATAGAAAGTTTATGGGTGCATGCTTGGTTTCAAGTGTACACAGGATAAATGTGTATTCTTGAATTCAAAAGCAATTATTTTTTGCTTCTTAAAATGTAAATCAGGCCAAATGTGGATCCTAAGTGAGTTTTTCAGACAGACACTGAGTTTATCTGCTAACGTGCTTCTCAGCGCGTGTTTGCTTTTAATATAAGAACTAAATAACTATTTCACGTTTCTTAAGAAAATTAGTTAATTGCATTAAAGTTACTCTCAAACTTTATCAACTTTTCAAAACTATTCATAAGTATTTTCTTAATTTTTACACATCATTAATACTTGTGAGAGTGAAAAGGATCAATTAAATAAGGGTATTCATGTCAAAAATATTTAATTAACCACAAACTCCAAGTTGGTTCTTCTAAAAAGAATCAAGCTATACCTCCAATTTGATTCTTATATTAAGAACCGGATGGAGTAAATAAGCTAGACCACTAAGTTATTTGTTATGAAGAAAATGGATAAAAAAAAGCTTAAATATTCTTTTTTCCCTTAAAAATATAGTATATGTTGGTTTTAGTCCCTGTAAATTTTTTGTTTTGTTTTTAATGCCTGGAAATATACACAAATGTTTACTTTCATTCTTGTCGCTAAATTATGTCTATGTGTCTAACTGAATGCTTAGGCGAATCCCACGGGAACTTTTTAATTGATGTGGCACTGGGGGACTTTTAATACAACTCATTGCCACATGGATAACACATGACTTCCAACTAGGGTTCAAAAATGGTGGAGGATGTTACAATTTACTGAAACTTTAAACCATAATCACAAAACCATATTTTCTTATTTTAAAAATTAGATTAAAACTGTTTTAGAATTAGGCGAAAAATTAATTCAACATCATTTTTACTGAACAACTTTTTTTTTAAAACATACATTTAAAAAACAAAATTGAAAACTAACATCCGCCCCAATGGAAGTAAGTTAGATTGAGGAAGAGACCTTAGGCCTTGATTTCTTTCTACAATCTGATGTAATGAATTTTCTTGTTAGTATATATCAATTGCAGCATTTGATTGAAAAAAAGGATAAGTGATTTTTTTATTGAAATTATTGAATAAATTTCTCTATTTTTATATAATTAGCTTAAAAAAAATGGAGTGAATAATACAAAAATCCATCTTAACCAACCATGCCGAACTAAAAAACAAGTGAATGAGTATGACACTCACACACTGACATAAATTTGCTCCTCTCTCGCCATGGACACCGCGAAACCCGACCCGCGAAAAATGCGACCCAGATCGGAGAACCCGGCTCAGCAGAGCTCCTACGCCGACTCCTCCTCCGCCGCATCGATGGATCCGATCTTCCATGCTCTTCGGATCCTTCCGTTCAGCTTCCTTCGCCCCCCTCGGCTCCGCCTGAAGCTGCCGTCACTGACCCTCCCCTCCGCCAACCTCGTCTTCGCTTTCGTCCTCCTCACCTACTTCATGGTCGTCTCCGGCATCGTTTACGACATCATCGTTGAGCCCCCCGGCATCGGCTCCACCCAGGACCCCTACACCGGCGCCGTGAAACCCGTCGTCTTCATGTCCGGCCGTGTCAACGGCCAGTACATCATCGAAGGCCTCTCCTCCGGCTTCATGTTTGTCCTTGGCGGCCTCGGCATCATACTCCTCGATCTCGCCCTCGATCGCAACCGCGCCAGATCCGTCAAGGTCTCCTACGCCTCCGCCGGCATCTCCTCCATCGTCGTCGCTTACGTCATGAGTATGCTCTTCATCCGCATCAAGATCCCTGCTTATCTTAGATGAATTCGCTTTCGTTTCAATTTTACGAATTCTGCGCATTTCATTCGTAGTTTGACTGTACCTGAGATTTTCGCATTTTCTAGACTCACAAGATGCACTCTACGGTTACTGAATTGAAATGCCGATAGTATATGAATCTGATTTGGTGCTGTTATTTATATCATAAGTGATTTAGCTGGTTTGGTATCCTTGACATTGGGGGTAACATTTTTCCTAGTGGTTAATGCATGGTTGAACTTGAATTGTGGTTTGTGTTACTTGTGGGTTGAAGTTGAAGCATTTTTGTGGGTTGAAGCATTTTCGCAGTGAACTGCGGCATCATCTTTTATGTGTGTATAATATATCGCTAGATACAAATTATGTTGGGATGTTTTCTTCTTTAAATTTAAAATATATTGTGTTTGATGTGCAAATGTGTGTCTCGGGATGGAGAGAGATGTTGATGTAGTCACTGTGCTGTTCAGAGTCAGGATTAGAGGTAATTCCGGCAGAGAAAATGCAAAATCAAGCAGGCAAATTGGGAGTACAGATTTGTTTATGGATTGGATGGTTGTGTTGTGTTAGGTGATTTTGTATTTATACTTTTCTTGTTTACTTGTGAGATGATCTTGCACTTCCTCTTTCCCTTCCCTGTAGGGTGGTATCCCTCCCATTGTATCTGTTCCATTTCCTGATGTGCTGTTCTGCTCTCTTCAAACTGCAAATACTGCTTAAAGTGATGCTGGCTTGTTTTTATCATACACTTGCCATCTATTGTGCCCCATAGTCAATACTTAGTACTTAGAGGTACTTAACATGGTGATACTTTTTTCAAGTGTGGCACTTTTTGGCTCAAGAAAAAGTTTTCCTATAGAGTTGAAGAGCCTTGGCTCAAATGTGGCACCTAGTCCCTCTGGGTATTGCTTGGTCCTGGGATTAGTTTTTGACTCAGCCACATTGCCTGTTATTTAGCTTAATTCCCCCTATGCGCACCTGGTCATTGGCCTCCTCCGTAGCAAGAAAAAGTTTCTCTAATCCTGTCAGTGAATTAACATAATGCCAAAAGTCTAGGTACATGGATATAGCAGTTTATCTGAAACACATTCCTTTTCATTGTTCATGGACTCTGATAATCATTCCTTCCCTATATTTAGTTTAGGGATCTTGCCAAAGCCATTAAATTTACTTGATAATTTCAACTTTTTCGTTGAATATGGATTATCTTTATCATGTTGCCATCTTTTTGACAGTTTAAAGTTGAAACAAATTAAGGCTTTGATATCACCAGATGCAGGTGAGAACTCACTCCTAAAAGTTAGGCTAATGAGTGGTGGGAGATTCCACTTTAAATGGTAGATCTATGTCTCATACCCAGCTAATATTTCAGAAAGTGTACCATAGAATTCTAAGAGTGGAAGCATACTTTTGTCTTTTATTATTTCACATGATTTAGGCAAATTGGTTTTTGGAGTTATTGGCATGTATTAATTTGTCAAGATATAGACCAAGAGTCTTTGCTCAAGTAACACCTAGTCTGTTGGATAGAACTTGATCTCAGGATCAATTACCACTGAGGCTGCTTTGTGATAGGTACCCGCATATCACATGGTTTAGTTGAGGGAGTTATCCCATAGTTCAGTTTGTTAGTTGAGGGAGTTTCTCTTAGTTAGAGAGTGAGATTATAAATAAGAGGTTTGGATCATTTGGGAATTGGGATTTAGGGAGAGGAGCTGGGACTCTCGGATTACTCAGCACTGTTGTAGTTTTCTGTTCTTGAATAATATCAATTTCTTCTATTCCTTGGCTGGTTTCTATCACTTTGCCCCCACCTTACCCTAGTATCCCATTCCTCATAGCAAATCTTAGGCCTCCCTTGTAAACCCCCCTGCGGGAAAAAGAAGGATTTAAGGTCACAATAGGATTTGGTGTTTGGGATGAGTGGGTGATAGAATTGGAAACCACTGATAGGTAGATAAGAAGCTGAGATGACTGTGTACAAGGGTAATGTATGAAAGTCTCAAGGATGAAAAGAAAATACAAGTAGCCCAGGTAACGCTAGGGGCTTGGTTTTCTCCCACTTTTCCCCAACCTGCCTCTCTTCTCCCCTTGCCTTCCCTCTTATCCCAACTAATACCCTATTCCCTCATTCTTCTTCTCCCTCCCACATGACATTTGATTGTGGGATCCCCTTAATTACACAACTAAATTTCCTCTTGCCACCTTACTTCCGAGTTCCGACATGGTCCAGTGTAGGGGGGTGCTTAACATTAGGGGTATTGAGTTCTTGTGGCAATGACTTCTCAATTTTGATCCTTGTTTTTCACAATGATATGTATGCTAAATATACTGCTTTGAACTTGTTTTATTCTAGCTAAGCCTTAAGTCAGGTTGTGCTTTTGCAACTTTTCAAGATGTTGATTTTTTTTATACATCTATCTATGTATCATACTTTCTCATTAATGGTTGATATGTTACTCAAGGATTAAAATCGAAGAAACTGAGTGCATTATTTTTTCATTGCTAATGATTGGTTTGTTCCATGGCAACATATTTCTGTATTTTGAGATTTATCCATTGATCCTTCTTACTTCGAGGCTGCATGCACTGTGCTCAACGTTTATGCTTAATCTAGTCAAAAGATGGAAAATTTAAATCAGAGCTGATTACTGACATTATAGATTAGCAATGCGTCCCAAAAAAGTGACAGGAACCCATCGAATCCACCAGTCGTAGATCAAGAATCCAGGGAAAGAAAACCTAGTCTCGCCCTTGTTATCTTATTTTCAGCTATTAATTTAACATCCAAAGAAAATTTACATGAACAGGCTTACATAGTTTCACAAACCACCCCACCTTTGTCAAATCATATACATGCACTCCCCTATTCTGCATACATACAACGTAATCATCAATCGTTCCTATTCCTATTTATCACACCCTTGATTGCGGAGCTCAACACACTGAGCAAGCTATTCAACAGACAGGGATTTTCAGAAGTATTTAGTTTGCTTCTGAACTGAAGGAACGACGGGGTGAGAACAGGCGAAGAGGCGAAAGCTTCCCGAGGAAGCCTGGCGTAGCAAGACCATTGATGGGTTGATACTGAAGCCTATGGAAACCTTTGTGTTCTGATCGTTTCCCTCTTCTCAAGTGTCCATTGAAGGTCCCCAGTTTAGCCAGTTTGCTCATCCATGACCTCTTGGTTGGGATTTGATTTCCTGAGTTCATCTTATGGCACATGAACTCCTTCACCACGTGCAGTCCCTGCTCCACCACTTCCATTGGAGGCGAAACGAGTGGGTTTCCTTCCACACTTAGCTTTTTGAGCTTCATGAGGCAGCCAATGGAGTCAGGCAAGATCGTGATGTTGTTGTAGCTAACATCCAGTTCAACCAGGGACAAGAGGAGCCCTATGGAGTAGGGCAGTGAGTCCAGGTACTGGAAGTTCTGACTCACATTGAGGGTCTCAAGGTTGATGAGGTTCTCAAGGTCCGCAGGGAGAGACCTGAGGCAGTTCAGGCGTGCGTCGAGAACCGTAAGAGCTGTTAGGTGAGAGGTGGAGCTTGGGAGGAACACCAGCTTGTTGGAATTGACTGCAAGCTTCTTGAGGTTTATGAGCTCAAACCCAATTGTGTCTGGCAGCTTGCTCAACTTGTTGAAGTTGGCATTCAGTTCTTCTAAGGCACTGGTGGGTCAAAATTCATAGTTAGTACCCTTGCATGTTAAAAAGAATGGACCATCTAATCAATATGAACAATGAGGAAGTATTAACTATTAAGACTGTATCTCTATAGTTGGATTTTCATGAGTTACGCTTACAATTAATGATAAAATAAATATGGTCTTATTCACCTTGTAGACAAATTCACTTTTTAGGTGATTTGAGTTTGTTTTTTACACACCTGCACTCTAATTCTATCTACAAATATATATGCATGAAGAGTTAAAATAAATAACGGAAAAAGAAGTTACATTTTTAACTGAAAAATGTTGACGTTCCTACTTATATCATCCACAGAAAATATGAATTTATGTTCGAATTAGGAACATTCAATCCTAAAGAAAAAATTCATATAGTTTGGCATATATGTATTTTATGCTTAGCATTAATATATAGTATTCTCACTAACACTCTGCTTATTTAATAATTTTAAAAACGTTAAATATATTTTTAGTTGCTCTAAAATAAGAATGAATTATATTTGGTCATAAAAAAAATTCATCTCTTAGTTTTCAACATTAATAAAATACGTGAAGTTAGTCTTCATCCATTTTGTGGTCTTTTTTTGCATTAAACTGATTAGTGAGAGTTTTTAACCAATAAATTAGTTAGTCATTGTTTAAATTGCTATAAAATACAAGGAGTAATTTCGCCTATTTCAATTAATTTTGATGACTAAAAACATATACAAAATTTCATGTAATAATATAATGCAGGATTTTAAAATAAAAATGTCAATTCCCTACTAATTTTCCATGTACATACGGATATGATGTTGGATTTGTTGACTATCGTACGCGGGATTTGATGCCGTAATTCCGTGGCAAAAGAAAAATCATAATGGAAAAGTCACCTTCACAAATTACATCACCATATTAATAGTATTACTTTCACACTGCTTTCATTTAGATTTTAGACCACAACTAAATCCACATTTTTGTACTCATATTGGTATATCCTCTTACTCCATAATTCTACTCATCAAATGAAGAAAAATTAAATATTTTTTTCACTTTTGAGAAATTAAATGCAATAACTTTTAATTAATTAATAATTTCTTCGTTCAGTACGTAGAATATTTATAGGAGAATAAATCATTGCTCCATACTTCTTACTGCAAAAATATGGATACATATTAGCATAAAGAAAAATAAATTGCAAAAGATAATAATTACTTTTTTTAAACAAAAATATAATATAATAATTATTAGACAACAAAAACATGATATTCAATTAAAAATATATTTGAAAATGACCTTATTTCTAATTGTAAAACATTACAAACAAAACAATTTAAATAAAAAAATTTCAAATTTAATTATAAAATATAACAAACATATTGTTTGTATACCCCTATCCGAATTTATATGAGCAATATTTGTTGGGAAACGATTTGGACTTAAATTACAACTCATTTGATAGGTAAATTTCAACTCATTGTGTGTGAATATTTTTATGATTGAGAAAAAAATTATTGATGATGAGAAAAAAATTGCACACCCAAAAAAGAGACGTAGAGAGGAGAGAGGGATAGACGTAGAGAGGAGAGAGGGATAAAGAGAAAAGGAAATAAAAAATGAGAGGGGATGAGGGGTGTAATAATGGGTGACATGATGATTAAAGAAAAAATATATTGAAAGAGAAAGTGTGAAAAATGATATAATAGAAAAGAGGTGTGGAATTGAAAAACATGGATGCAACTTTATTTTTTCATCATGAGAAAAATTAGAACAAGAAGTGAAGAAAGTGAACCTGCAATTCTCAATGGATTTTGGGAGGGATTCAATGAAGTTGCCAGAAACATTCAAGACCTTGAGCTTTGAGAGACAGCCAATGGAATTGGGAAGGGACGTGAGATGATTGGAGTGCACGTCCAACACCTCCAACTTCAGCAATCTGGCCGTTAACGACTCTGGAATCTCCTGTAAAAGTCAAATACGAGTAATTCTAAGATTGACTACGTTAAAAACCGTTCCATTTATGAATCATATTTTTATTATATTTTTATATGTTAAAATTAATTTACAGACGAACTCTTTTAACTTGAAAAATCAGAAGTTTCTTGATTACATACCTGAAGATTGTTATTCGATAGGTCCAAGGTGCTAATGGTAGCTAAATCAAGAGAAGGTTTAGGAAGTGAGTTCAAGGACAAGCAACTCAAGTCCAGTACTATTTTTTGAAGCCTCTCTTTGTCTTTGTCTTTGTCTTTGTCTTTGTCTTTGTCCTTGCCTTTGTCCATGGTGGCGGTTTTGTTCCTCTCTGAAGATCTCTTCCTCATCAACATCGTATCCATGTTCACCGTGAGTTGATGATGCTGATCATGAAACTGTTGCACCATGATCGATGGCTGCTAAATAAGAGAAAAAGAGAGAGATGAATACGTAGGAAGGTTGTGAAGAATGAGAGAAGAGAATTAGAGTTGGATATTTATTTATATATAAATATAGAGGGAGGAATATGAATATGCAAAGTACGGATGAGGACGAACAATAATTACATGAAATGAAAGTACAACACCGTAGAGTCGGGGTTTGCTGCTTACAAAGCCACGTTACCCACTTGATTTTTTTTTTCATTCTACCACCTACTGTTAGATGGGTATACATCTAACGAGGTGGGCCATTAGAGAGATAGAAAGAGATGAGAAATAAATGATAAGTGTGATATGAGATGTAATGTAATTAAAAAAAGAGATAGAGAGAAAAAAAGGTGTCAAGAAGTGTATGTACTATTTGGGTGTACACCAATCATTACTGTTAAATTAAATTAACACAAATTAAATATTTTTTCTTTGATTGATAACACAAATTAAATTAAATTAAATTAACACAAAGTCAGAAAACTGCTCCTCTTGAGAAACAATATTTCAATGTCAGCGCCTATTAATTATGTGATCCTTCTAATATGTGAAATATTGCATGTTTATAAGGAAATGGATTTTTTTTTATTAAAATTAGAGAGAGAGAGATATATGTATAATAAATATTTGTTATTTACTAGCTTTTAGAAACACTATTGGTTTTTGTTGAGCGTTTATCATAGGAAATAATAATTATGATCATTAATATTTTGGTGGATTTAAAACATATTAATACTTACTATGATCAGTACTTATGTTGATTATTAGTATTTTTTCTTGAATGGATATGTTGATTATTAATTAAGAGAGAATTGTAAGATAAGGGACTTTTTTTAAAAAAATACTCTTAAGACTTTCTTAGGGGCCTAAAGTAAGTGTTAGGTTGGCCGACCCTTAGTACTCTATTTAACAAAACTTTTATTTAACAATGGAAAAACAACCCTATGCATGACATGGGAGGTACAAAAACACAGCAATCTATTATAAGTTGTCAAAGGAAGTCCAACGTTTAAACAACCGATTAATGCAACCTTGTTTAGTAAGGATATCCGCCAAATGATTACTTTCTTTAAAGATATGATTAACATCAATACATTTAACTTCCCTCTTCAATTAGTCAATCAAATTTAGCAAGTTCAATAGCTTCCAAGGTCTTGCTCTCAAGTTTCACCCACCCCAATGCTACAGTGAAGAGTCGACATTTTAAATCCGCGAAATTAGAAACAAATTAGTAAAGCATTATTAATGACAGTTACCTATGTTTCACATGCCCAAAGAATCTCACCATTCACCATTCTCACCCGAATTGCCTAAAGAGGTTCCATGTAGCCTAAATGAGTGAGATGTTCTCATTATCTTTTTATTTTAATCTCATTTATATGTTTCTCTCGTTAAAAGAAAAATACTATTGGTTTGTTCCCCTACATTCACCTCTCCTTCTTTTGCTGATTTAGATAGCCTGATATCTTCCAAGTTGCTGATAAGATATCGCAAAGGGGCACCTATTTCCTGGTGCTTTGAAAAGAGTTGCAATGAAGGATATTAAAAACTGGTCCCTAATTAAGTATATTTTTATAGCTAACTTTCATTATATGTTATTTTTATGTGTGTTAAATTGTCTTGAATAATTTCTAAAATAACAACCATTTCAAAAAATAATGGAAAAAGTAAAATAACAAGTATTTTAAAATGGAGAAATAACGAAATCATTAACCGAAATAATGATGAGGTTTTAAAACATACATTTGATTTTATACAAACAATAAATACTCTTGATTTGTCTCCAACTAACCGCGATACCGTACTGTGTTAATTATATGAGGCGAGAGAAAGGAAGATTGAGAGGGGAAGAGGAAGAAATCGAAACAGAGGGGGAGAAAAAAGGGATCGAGACGGAGAGGGAGGAACAGGAGGTCGAAAGGAAGCGACGGCGGAACAGAGCGAGGTCGGCGGTGGCCGCTGGCTGCGACTGTGAGGACAAAATGAGAGCAGGAATGAGGGAAGCTATGGTGGCTTCCATGAGAGAGCCTGATAGTACTTCATGTGTTCAGGTTTTTTGTTGGAAGCCATTTATATCCAAAAATTCCTCTTCATCTCCTCTCTTCTACTGCTATTTTCTACTGCATAAAGATGCTGACTTGATTTGTTGATTTGCAAAGAGGCCCTTGAGCCTTGTGTTTTGCAGAATTTAGCAAGCTTTTTCTTATTATGGCATGGCTTGAAGAGTTAAGCAAAAATGCTAAAGTGAGTAATGATGAAGACACTGCAGAGGGGAAACCCACACTCCACATTTCTTTCCTTTTTTCTTAATCTAATTCCCTTAGCCTAGTTTGGTTTTGCTCCATTTTGGGTTCTGTTTTCTTCTTCTTCTTTTTTGTTTGTTTTCACTTAGTCACTTACGTGACCTTTCTGTTTTCTGCTTCCTTCTTTTTTTTTTAGTTGTGAGATAATAATAATAATAATAATAATAATAATAATAATAATAATAATAATAATAATAATAATAATAATAATAATAATAATAATAATAATAATAATAATAATAATAATAATAAGGGATAGAACAAAATTGGGAGTTCAGAGTAACTATACACTAATCTAATACTCCTTCCATTCCAAAACTTTTATTGTTTAAGGTTACATACATTGTGTAAGAGTTCATCAATTCATCAATTAATTAATTGATTTGTAATTTGACTTAAACACTCTTATATAAAGTGAAGTTATACTAAAGAAAAAGAATGATAGTTATTGGTTAGCTAATTATTGAAGATTGTGTTAGGTGAAAATATAAGATGGTATGTGAGAGATATAATATTAATTCACAATTCAGTGTCTCAACATGACTCTCTATGGTGGAAGGATCTCTACCTCAGCTGCTTTGATCTTGATAATGGGGGTTGGTTTAATTTTGTAGTGTGCAAAAAGATAGGAGATGGTTCAGAGGTCTTGTTTTGGGAAGAGAAGTGGATGGGGGATGGTCTGTTACGAGAAACATTCTCAAGACTCTTTGCTTTGTCGCTGCAACAGCAAGCAACTGTGGGTGAAATGGGCGGATGGCGGAACAGGAATTGGGAATGACACTTTGTGTGGAGGAGAGTTTTGCTAAGTCGTGAAGAGGAACGTGTAGGAAATTTGAGGCAAAAAATTCAGAGTTTTATTCCAAAGGTTGGCTTGACTGACAAGTGGTGTTGGAAGAAAGAAAGCTCGAGTGATTATAGCGTAAGCTCGGCGTACGAATTGCTACTAGGAGAGGTGTCGGAGGAAGTGAATTGAGGTGCGTATTCTAGGATGTGGTCAGTAAAAGCACCCTCCAATTCAGTGGAGTTGGCTTGGAAGATTCTTGTTAACAGAATTCAAACAAAAACAAATTTGAATAGGCGGAATGCTTTGCCTTTGAATGCTGGGACACTATGCCCATTTTGTTTGACAAGGGAAGAAACCACTGAGCATTTATTTCTGCATTGCCAAGTTTCTTGGAGGCTTTGGTCGCGGGTTATTCAATGGCTGGGATTGCAAACAGCAATGCCAATGGAAGGCAATGCTATTTTTTTCCAGTTTGGTGCTCTTGTTCCAGGTACAAAGAAGGTTGGAAGAGCTTTGTCCGTGATCTGGATTGCTGTGGTAGGTACTATTTGGACTTCAAGGAACAATGTTGTGTTCAAAGAAGGGATGGTTGAAGTGCAGCGGATGGTGGAATTGTCCCAACACAAAGTTTGGCTGTGGCTGAAGGCAAATGATAGAAATTTCTTAATATCCTTTTTTGAATGGTTGATGAATCTGATTGTAAGCTTGAAAATGCTGTAAATGAGTCCTGGTGAAGTGGATGGCAGTAGTTTGGACTTTCTGGTCGGTGCGGTATGATCCTCAAATCCACTCTTATGCTTCAACATTTTGGTAACTGCTGTTTGGGTTCTGCAGTAGAGAAAGATGCGCGCAAAATGATCATGGTTGACAGTTGAATAAAGTCCAGAAAACACAACTCACAAATCTCAGGTCCCTAGGAATAGAACGCTGCATTACTACGATAGAACAAAATCAATATTTTAACTGATACATGAGTTTTTATTATTGAACCAACTCATTTTAAGTACCACACTTTAATCTGGCTTAACGTACCACAACGATCACCAATTATAATGATCAATTATAAGTTAAATCCGAGGTTTGCGTTTGATGAAAGGTGGCTAGGTATGGATTAGGGCTGGGCAAAAACCCGGCCCAACCCAAAACCGAAGAAAACCGACCCTTTTAAAGCTGCTGGGTCAAGCCGGGTTGGTTACACAGTTGGCTCGGTCCAGAGAAACGGTCAGAAGCGGGTCTGATCGGTCGGGTTCGGGTCCGGTTCTTTTTCCTGTTGGAACCCGGTCCAACCCGAGCTATTCATCTATTTTTTTATTTTTATTTTTTGTACAGGGCTCGTATCAATGTGTGTGATGAATGGTGTGTTGAGGCTGAGGCCT
This sequence comes from Acmispon strigosus, assembly GCA_030819835.1. Lineage (NCBI taxonomy): Eukaryota > Viridiplantae > Streptophyta > Magnoliopsida > Fabales > Fabaceae > Acmispon > Acmispon strigosus. Next base: position 90,581,752 of record JAUAMA010000001.1, read on the forward strand.
GAGGCCCATGAAGCCAAACCTCTGAACCCTAATTTTATTCACATTTTGCCATTTTTCTTTCTTACCTGCTCTCTCTCTCTCTCTCTCTCTCTCTCTCTTCCCATTCTCTTTCTCCCTTTCTTTTAGCCCTCATCTCATATCGTCGTTCGCCACCGCCTCTACGCCGTTCACCACCGCACTGTGTTGAGGCTTCTCCTTGTCGTTTCGCTCTCATAATCCCTGGATCTTGCTTCTTGATGCTTCAACTCTTAGTCCCCTGCTCTGGAAGTGCGGCTCTTAGTTTCCATTGCGAGTTCGCTTTACTCTCGTCTTCAATCAACGATTTGGTTGTTTAGGAGGTTCTTCTTCAAACAAACCCTGCAAGGTAAAAGCTTTTTTTGTGTGTGCAGTTGTTGGATGCCTGGATCTGCACATGCATGTTTTGGATTGCTCATTCTCTTCGGTTGGAGGTTTCATAGGTGTGGTTGGTCATAGTCTCCGTTAGCGATCGAGAGAAGAAGCTAAGGATTGTGTTGAAATGTTGATACTTGTATTTCATTCTTCTTCTCTGTATTTGTAGTTTGTACTCTGTACCTTGTTCAATAAAATTTTCTATGTATTTTTTATCTTCTTTGTAAATTTTTATCAATAATTCTTTCTCTCTTCTCTTCTCTGTTCTGATTTTTGTTATGTTAAAACCGCCGAAACCGCCACCAATTTAACCCACACCCGAGTTGTTCGAGGCTTGAATCGGCCAGGAATGGATTAAAATATTTGTATTTCAAACCCGCTCAAAACCGAGAATGCAACCCGAACCCGCCCGATGATTAGCCCTAGTAGGGATCGTGTACAATGGTATCTCAATGACTCAATCTGCTGGCTGCTGCCATCATTAAAATATCAAACATTTTTTTATTCTTTTTTGCCTTTTTCTAAAGGTGGAATATAATAATACATATTTAAGTTGCTGAAAAGAACAACCTCGGTTTATTCATATTATATGGGAGCAGGTTGATTGAATATCGACAAAACTTGGTGTTTTTAATATAAAAGAAGTTCAATCAAATAGTAAAAACTATATGAAATAAAAATTAAATGTGTAATGTATAAGCAGTGATATCAGTATAAATATTAATGTTTTGGATAATCAGTGATATCAGTATAAGATGTTTGATTTTTCTGACCTCTTTTTCGTTTCAGTACACACTAATTTGAGGGTGTGAAACAACTCATGCAAATCCTTTCAGCTCATAAAAGAATCAACAAATTAATTACGAGACTGTACAATGCGACAAAAGTGAACACAATGGAATTTGAAATAGGGTGGTAGTCATTTTAATTTTAATCTGTTTTATGACTTGTTTATCTTAGATGTTAAATTTTATTTTGAATTGATAAATATTAGTGATTACTATCTTTGAAAAATCAATAATACAACTAACTCAATAAATGGTTGTGATGATTTACTCTACTTACTAAAATGAGTCTCTTATTTTAGATGAACCAGACCCAACTTGCTTGTATCTAATGAGTGTCGGTTGAAGTGATAAAAAATGGTTATTTGTATTTATGAGACTCACTATTAGGAAGACTTTTGACCTTCAACGTACATAGTTCAAAATTATGAGAGTAACTTATAAAAAAATATAACTTGTTTGTATTTTAATAAGCATATTGCTAATCAATGCTCTAGCTAAAAACACTAGTTAAAAATCAAAAAATGGTTTTTTTTTACTAAAAATCATAATATTCCTAATCAATAATTTATTTTTCACTTTTACTCTTCAATAATTTATCTTTTTAATTTTCTTAAAAGCAATTATTTATACATATTAAGATTAAAAAGCTTAAAATATTTTATTTAACTGCGAAGACATTACTACTAATGTACATTGACTAAGAGAGAATCCATCTCATTGGGTAACTGCCTCTATATATAATCATAACAAGATATATGCATATACAAATTTCACTAGTACTTAAAAAAGGAAATACATACAAAACAGTTAGACATTGACCAGAATTAATCATGTCTTTTTTTAAGGTATCCCGAGGCTCTGTGACCGCATTAAGTGGGTAGGTCTTTTTTAACAAACATTTCTTTATATAAACTGCCCAAAAATTAAACTTTGAACCAGGTGTTTAAGGAGCTTAGCTAGGTAAGGGTGGGAATGTACTTGAACGAGCTAGGCTTTCGTAAATAGGTCTGGTATGCTTGAAAATCTTAAGATCAAAGTCTGATCTGTTACCAGAGGTTTTTTTCCAGACCTAATATGACCTTTCAGAAAGCCTGATCTGGTCTGAGAGCTTATTTAAAGGCCTACTTTATAATAATATTTTTACATCTGTTAAAAATCTTATTTGTAAAAAGACTAGTAACTTATACACTAACAGGTTAAATTAAACCAACATAAATCTTTCAATAAATAATCTAGAACTAGTTATCCGATGCATTAAAAAAATACTAGGTAAAGATGAAAAAGATTATGTTGAGTTTTAGGATTTGAGAGCCTATTATATTAGGTATTATCAGAAAATTTTGGCATAATAGTAATAATGATAAAATATATTTATTCTAATCTTAAAAAAAAACAATGATAAAACATATTTATCATAAATATATAATTATTTAAATAAGTCAACTTTTTAATTTTATAAGACCTTTTTGAATTACCTGAGTCTATTTTTTTAACTAAATATAATTTTGAAAAAACACGAGCATCGTTTATTAATTCATTTAATCTATTTTGAGTGTGATGTACAGTAAATTATGGTAGATTTTATTGGTAATTATAGCTCTTTTGATGCATCATCTTGTCACCGCCAAATTAATCATGTGGGCGGTAGTTGACCGTTATTTGAATGAAACACGTTTCCAACACTCAATAAAAAAAGTCGAAAGAAGTTGGAAATTGGAAGCAGGATAATGATGTATACACTTCTGTACCTTGACCATTAACATTGCCACGCTACCGTGGATGTAAGAGTACCTCTAATAACAAATTTTATATGAGATATTAAAATAATATCTGAACTTTATGAGGTATTATTATTGAAGTGAGATGACATGACTTAATGCTCAAATTTAATGTCTGTCATTTAGTTAGTTTTTCATCAAAAGTAAAATCTTAAATTAAATATTATTTTTTCTTTCATTTAACCGTCAACCGAAAATAAAGAGAAACAAACAGTAATCATCAAAATCCAACCAAAGTATCCCCACGGAGATACTCTAAGATTGTGCTTTTAGTGACACATAGAAACCAAAGCCAAGTTGTACTTACCTTCTTCTGGAAATTGTTTTAATTTTAATCTAAATTATCAAATAAATGAGTTTTATTGTACTTTATATTTTTTGTTCCGCAAAGTAACCTAATAATCATAAGATTAATCTTAATGGTAGACCTCTTTCAATAAATTATTCTTCAAACACATAGGTTATGGGTCGAACCCAACACTAAATGCTTAAGAAGTCCGACTGTCAATCAATTATTATGGATCTTGTTGGTATATTGTACTTTAAATTGATAGTTAATATTATTAAGGCTTTTTACAACTTTGTATGAAAATTAAATCTCTCAATTCACAATTTTTTATGAAAATCAAATCTCTCACTAACCTTCTCCATTGCAATCGGTTTTGTGCTTCGGGCTAACCTTGGGCTTGGCCCATAGGAGGAAGGCATCAAATTGGAAAGTCTTAGTGGAGGCCAATGATGGTCCGAACAAACCATCAACGCTTTAGGATATCATCATGAAAAAAAATAAGACACTGTTCACAAAAAGAACAAAAGTCAGTAAACAAGTATATGCTTTATCTAAAGAACCCTAGAATTTGACTAAAAAAAAACCCTAGAATGAGCATATCGTTCAAAGGTAGCAAGGTGCCCCCTTGTAAATTAGAATCAATGTCAAGGACAAGGAGGGGATTAAGTTGTTTGCTCTGATTTTTAGAAACAAATAGGAATTCATGATCAATATAGAGATTAAATTCAAATCCCCTTTTTACCGAAAACGTTTAAAATGCTTTATGTGATTTTCAGAAAGAATGTGATGAATGTTATTAAAAACTTACTAAAGAAGAGGATTAGGGGTTGATAAAGATAGACCGAAAAGAGAAAACTAAATAAAAATTTGGCAAACAGGAGGTAAAGTAAATTGGATTTCAAAGAAAAGTGGCATCAACAATGTCATACTTTAATGCTATGGAATCTTTATCATTTAGATGAACATGTGATTAACACATAAATATTTTAACAAATAAATGTAATTATAATAAAAAATAAAATTTGTCGCATTTTTATTGGACCGAACGAGAATAAGAAAACGACAAAAGAAAAAAAAACGGAAAATTTGCATAGTATGACGCAAATAAGCATCAATAATCAATTTCTTTTTTATGTATTTCCTTTAGAGTCATGAATACCTTTGAAGGAGTTGCTTTGGTACCCATTGAGAATAAGAGGGATTGGAATCCTACAATTCATTATTTAGAAAGTAAAGGTCTATGTTGCAAATTGTAAGAGCGCATTACAAAATAAAGCATGCCAAATTAAGGCAAAATGTATGAAACTCCTCTACTTTTAGATAAGTATAAGGGAAGGCAAAAAGTTATCTCATTTTCAAATTATTACATGGTATAAATTTGGATATGATATTTGAGTTATGTTTATTGATAGCTTACTTAAAAAAATTGATTGTAACAATTGTGACTACAAAAGGTTATTTTCTTAAATTGTGATTGAAAGTTTTGTATGATTTCATATAAAGATTATGTTTGGATAGGGACTAAGCATTTATTGGAGTTTAACGATTAGAAAAAGTATGAAATAAGCTCTAATAACTGTTCTTTATTCTATATCAATACAAAGTTAATAATTCTCGGTAAATTTCTTTTAATTTCTCAATGAAAAAGATTCCAAATTTAGTATTATGTGAAAGATAATTTTGGATTTGTGGTTAAACAGAAAGAAAGAGAATAGCAAGAGAGAGAGAGGTGTTAGAATGAGGATGCAAATGAAACCAATTGAACATGCATGTGTGAACAAAAGATGATGGAGCTGAGCTTGTAGTACATGAAACTGAAATTCGCCTCCTCTTCGATCATGGCAAACTCAAGAGCGCATGTTCCGACGTGTCACCTCCATGAAAGTGCAAACAAACAGGCGTCTAAATGGAGCTCAAGCAAGCAACCATGATCTAGATGAATAGAGAGAAATTTACACAACTTTTCCTACAAAAGTGAATGAATTTTAGAGCAAATGATTCTTGTGGCAAAAGCTATGGCTTTTTCCTCTTTCGTTGCTTCTTCGGCTTCATAAAATTTTCGTGTGCGTGATTCAATCAGCTTAGTTGTCACTTTTCTCATCATCACTAAGCCTTTTCTGTTGTTTTCTTCCTCTTGGGTCGGCAACACCAGGGCTTTATATAGAGACTTTGTGATCCAAGAGATGTATGCTCATTTAATTTCTAGAGAAGAAGATTGTTGAAAGGTTTTGTGTTGTGAGTGAAGAACCAAAAATGTCTCCAATGGACTTGAGACAAGCCTTAGCTGGCCTTCTCACGCTTTCAATGTTCATAATGCTGGGTAACATGATCAAGAAGGACCATTTTGATTCAATTAATGATGTAAGTAGTCATTCTCACCTCATCACTCTAAATATTTCTCATAAGCTCTATTTATTTCTTTTGTGGTTTGAATAATTAACCTACCTTATTTTCCTAGTACAATATTTTGAGTTGTCATCATTTCCTTGTCCATTTAATGTGTGATTGCCCTCTCCAATCATCCCACAAGGATGCCCCGATCAATTACACGCGCTTAGGGTCTCGGCCCAGCCCGAACCATCACACGACCTTTGCTCGACCCATCACAAGGGCTTATCTCCAAGGCTCCGGTCTTCGGAAGCCATCCCACAAAATGCCTTGGCATTAAAAATTACTATGTAACCACCGGAAGCCTAAGGATCCGGGACAATAAAATCACGACAATAAATAACTGTCTATAACCCCCAAATGATGATGAAGCTAGTTATTGCCTCACTTAATACGCAATAAAGAACATAATGGTGTCAAAACCCCTAGCAACCCAAGAGGCATATAAGATATCTATAAGAAGGTAAAGAAAGTTAGGGAGAAGAGATCTTCACCTTTAACGCTAGACCAGGACATGAGCTTGAATATTTACCCTGGGAGCTTAGGTCCCCTGAAGTTCAAGGAGAACATGTGATGTGATGCTTTAATTTGAAATATTGTCTCTTTTTTATATTAGTTTCAGAGTCAATCTTAAATTCAATGTTGTTAAGATCCTGATTTGGATCCCAAGATCTTACGATCTTAAGATTCGAGCAAGACTCAACGATCTAGATCTGATGAAGGATCGGTCAAGAGCAATGATCGCACTTGGATCTCGATTCTAGAGCAAGGATCTCATGGATCCCGATCTTGTGATCCCGAAGACGAGGATTTTCACACTTGGGCATTCTAATTTTTGGCCCATTTTAAGAAGTGAAACTAATCTATTTCGACTCATGAATCTTCCTTAGTAATAAACGTTTACACTTTCAAATTTTTAAACCGTGAGGTTGTGAACCCTACCTCAACCTGAACTCTCTCAACTAACTCACACCTTCACCTAGTCTATGTTTGGCTCTTTTCTCCTAGTCTCTGTTTTTCTTCTTCTCTTTATGTTATTATAATGAACTTATATTTCTTTTTGGATATGTCATATGATGTTACATTAGGACTTATATGCTATGGCACTTGAATTATGTTTCTTATGCTATGAATTTATTATGTTATTATGTGTGACTTTTGATGTGAATCATGAGTTATTTTTCTTTTGCATGTGAATTTTTATGTATGTGTATTTTATGAAGTATATTTTCATTCCTAGTAAGTTCTTAAAGGATCTAGATCTTTTAAACTCCCTTTCGATCCTGAGTAGGATTCCGATCCTGACAACATTGCTTAAATTCATCAGTGATTCAAGGAAATCTTTGTTCAAAAGTTAACTTCTCATCCAATAACTAATAATTTTTTTTGACATGAATCACAATTTTTATGTTGAAATTGCCATAAATTGTCTTTAATTGTCATTCACCTAGAAAAATTGTGATTACAATTTAACATTTAAACCAAATTTATTCAATTTAAAAGTACAAAGACTTAATTTGAACAATTGAAACTCTAAAGGCTAAAATCACGCATTCTTAAAACAGTAGGGACCATAAGTTAATTTAGCCAAAATATTACATTTCTCTTTTTTGTTTTATGAAGGAAGTCTGTCTGACATATCAGATCCATCTATCACCAAACGGTATCTCACTTCTTGTATTAATCAATCAATCAATGAAATTATGACACGTAAATTAAAAATACATGTATATGGCATTTATAACATTGCATAAGTGATTTTTAACTGACATGATACAATTTATTGACGAAATAAAAATCGAGACATCATTTGAGTACAACAAATTTTGACTTATGTATGCCATGGTGCATGAATTTGGGCAAGGCATATGCTATGGTATAGACAAACCTCCTTGGCATTATATTCCAATATCAAGTAGCTGGTTCTCTTAGCAAACTTAATACTTATTTTGGGGTACGGATTTAGATAGTTAAAGAAAGGATTGGAATGGTAATAATACTTTTCGGTTTCTATCAATTGGCGATGGGACCCATACGTATGTAGTTTTGTATAGATTAGAGATGATAATTTCCATTTGCATGTGGGGAACCTGCCGGCCACATTTGGGGCTCGATCTTAGGGAACTTTTCCCCGTGAGAATAGAGATGTAGTCAAAAGTTCCCCTTAGACAAAAAAACTAATTCCAACAAAAAAAAACTTTTAGCTCAAAGTAAAAATTAGATTTCTTATAATTAAAACTTATTTATTTTATGAGTTCAATGTTTAGGGTATATTATGAGTGTCAGACTTCACATTTTGGACGAGTTGAATATAAGTTCTTAAATTTTAAATTTTTTATTATGTAAACTCCACATATTATGCGATGAACTTCAATAAATGCTATTTAAACTTTGTATTATATTTGTGTTGCATTTGATATTACTGCATTGCCATTTATTGTTTTCGAATTTATTTATTGCATAAATTTTATATATTTTCCATATTCATTTATTTTTCAAAATTTTAATAATGTATTGGGCATCTCGGGGGACACAAGGGGAGGTGGCAAAGGGGATGCAAGAAATAATCGCCCCAATGTGTGGATAGGGATAAATAAGAGAAGCGGTAACACGGAGCGGGGAAGCACTTCCCGCCACCTCCCCATCCCATTGCCACCCCTAGTATACACATAGAGATAGTATATTAGTGTCATCCCTTTATTTTATTCATTCAAAATAATATGATTTAAGATCTTATTTTAATATCAATACCCAACGGGTGGTAAAAAGTGGTTGTTTTAACCCCTAGATCGGGAACTCAAATCCAAGGAGCCACATTCTTGGGGAGATCTTTAATCTTCACCCCACCCGGTCGAAATTACTTAAGATATTTGACACAACAACAAAAATATCAAAAAGTTTAACCACCAATAACAGGTTTGGACACAAATTTTCTCCTATCTTGTGATGGGTTGATGAATCAAATGATTGGACTATCCGTTTTCTCTTTCTGTTTTGTAATACTCATGTTTCTATTCTGAAGGAGATAAACTCCTGAATTGAAATGAAGTAACTAATGAAGCTCTTTTTTCACTCAACTATGTGAAGATTGACATTCATCCAGCTACACCAGATTCCGAGCAAGACTCTGCTGCAGCTATTGAACAAAGCCTAGCCACGGTTTCACACATAAGCAAAAGGCCTTGGAAGCAAAATGGTGAAGAACTAAAACCATGCTGGAACAACCCTCCACTGAGTAAGTTTCAAGATGAAGCATTGTCGAGTAGAGGAAAAACCTGTTATTAATTCATGGCTAATTTTTATCTTTTCCTGGTTTTTTTTATTGATCTACAGAAGAGGCAGAGCAATCTAATGGTTTCATCACATTCTCCTTAACAATTGGCCCTGAGTATCATATCTCACAGGTTTAATTTGTTACATCACTTTCCAATGGAAGTTAATTATTTTTAAAGTTTCAGTTCTTTTGCTTTTCCTTCAGAATTTTTACCATTTGTTGGAATGATTGCACAGATTGCTGATGCAGTAGTTGTGGCCAGATACCTAGGAGCCACTCTTGTGCTTCCTGACATCAAGGATAGCAAATCAGGATATACCATGTATATAGATTCTTCATATATTGCCCTACTTATGATTAATCATATTGTCCTGCTTATTTTAGATCAATCATACTCTAAAATAGTGGCTTATGAGTCCATTGGACTCTTAGAACTCTCCACAAATTAAGAATATTTTTAGAATCCTTCAGCATTGCAAATTAGTTATATTCTTACATGTTTGATTTCATTTCAGGAGCCTTGGAGATATCTATGATGTTCAGAATGTTTTAAATAGGCTGGATGGCTTGGTGAGAGTAACAAGTACACAACCTCCTCAAGCACTCAATGGAAACCCACCAATAGTTAAGGTGCCTAACAGGGTTTCAGAAGACTACATTGTCAAGAAAATTAAGCCCATATACAAATCAAAAGGGATTGTAAAGATTGAATCATATTTTCCCTCAGTTAATGCAACATTAATGTCAGGAAACAATAAGGAACTGGACTCAGTTGCATGCCAGGCAATGTTTGGAACTCTTCAGTTGCAATCAGAGATACAAGAAGTAGCTGAGTCAATGGTCCAAAAGCTGCAAAATTGGAGCCAGGACTCAAATGGCCCCTTCATTGCAGTGGATTTGAGAACTGAGGGAGTGGAAAAGGAGTGCCAGAGAAAAGGTGAGGCAGGAAGGAAACTTTGTTACCAGGGACAGGAGATAGGTGAGTTTCTCAAGAAAATTGGGTTTAATCAAGAGAGTGTCATTTATGTGACTCAGACCAAATGGAGTACTGATCTTGATGCACTCAAAGATATGTTCCCAAAAACCTACACTAAGGTAATTTTTCTATGACCTGAAGTCCAATGCCACTTCATTTCATGTTTTCAATGTCATATTGCTGAATGAAGCCTTGTGTTGCAACAGGAAAATGTAATGCCAGAAGCTAAGAAAGGAAAGTTTCCCAGCACAAAAAGCTCTGAATTTGAGAAGGTCATTGATTTATACATATGTTCTCAGAGTGATGTGTTTGTGCCTTCTTCCATTCCAGGCCTCTTCTATGCTAATGTTGTTGGGATGAGAATTGCGTCAGGGAAAAACCAGACACTTGTTCCTGGTGAAATAACATCAGCTTCAGCCTTTGACTATGTATCTCCCTATGTGTCTCAGAAGAGTCATTTTGCTTATGCATGCTTTTGTTAAACTACCCTTGCTCTAAGAAAGTATGTATGAGTCAACCAACTAGAGCTTTCTGCTCAATATGGAAATGATGAATATCCTTATATATAATAAGAGTGTGTATAAATATGTTTCCATCTAAAAACTCAACGCATACATATAAATTTTGAAAAGTATCAGAAATGACACAGTTAAAAACAACATATAAACTTCATATTAAATTAACAAAGACAATTGATATTCTAAAAATCATCACAACCATAAGATTTTCTGCTGGAATTGTAGAGGTACTAAGGGTAGAGGTTTCAGTAGATTGGTTAAGGATTTATCCAAGATACATAAGTTTTATATGCTTGTTTTGGTTAAAACTCATGCTATTGGAGATTCAGCCAGAACGGTCGCAGGCAGACTTGATTTTGATAACCATGAAATTGTTGATTCACAAGAACAAGCAAGAGGAATCTATTATGTAACAGTGAAATGAGCTCCTCCTATGCGCCTTGGATTAAGGTAGCGTTTGGCCAACTGTTTTTTAACTTAAAAGTTACTTATAAGTTAAAGCTCACAATAAGATCTTAAAAAAAAGGTAAGAGTTGTTTACCAGATTTCGTTTTTTTTTTTTGTAACTTAAAAGCTACTTGTAAGTTAAAAGTTGTTTGGTAAAATATTTCTGAAATTTTTTTTTTTGCGAGAGTGCTGTTGGAGAAGACGACCGAAGCGGCGGTGGTGGTGGCCGAAGGCGGTTGTGGTGGCCAGAGGCGGTGGTGGTGGTCGGAGGTGGTGGTGGTGGTCGGGGGCGGTGGTGGCCGGAGGCGGTTGTGGTGGTGGTCGGGGCGATTGTGGTGGCCAGAGGCAGTGGTGGTCGGAAGCGGTGGTGGTCGGAGACGGTGGTGGTGGCCGAAGGCGGTAAAGTGAAAAAAGTTCCCTCAATTCACTTTTTACTTAAAAACTACTTTTCAACATTTTCTATGTAAAAAAAAAGTAACTTAAAAATAATTTATTTTTTAAGATCTTATACAAAATTGTGTTTAGCCCAACTTATCTTAAAAGCAACTTAAAAGTTAAAAAGAATAATCAGGCCAAATGATGGATCCTCATCCTATCTTCTAGAAGGTAACAGTGCAGCCTGTAGAGATTTACTTAGAGATTATCATGACAATTTTATTGCAGGGTATTCGGTTAAACTGGGTAGCTGCTCAATCCTACAAGTTGATCTTTGAGGCATTATCCATGGAGTTAAACTTGCTCAAGCTATGGTTGTAGCCCTCTTTAACAAAGGTTGTCATGAAACTCAATGTTGTTCTTTAGTGAGGAAATTTTACCTCTTGACTGGGCAGAATTACAATTTTCATGGGAAGCAACTCGGTAGCAGATGCTTTTACTAAAAATAGCATAAGTGTACTTGGTCATTCTAGGATCTAAGAGTGTCCCTACCTTTAGTTTAATTGCTTTTATGTTTGACTATTGTAATAGTTAACCATAATGATCTTGGCCTTTGACGGTCTTGGTTGTCATTTTTCATAACGTTTCTTTTGGTATAAAATTAGATTGAATGTATAAAAGCAACTTCTAAAGCCTTGTTAAAGCCTTTAATGGCCTTCATAGCCAAATGATACAAAATACAATGAAAAAGCAAAACTTCAGGGAATATGTTAATTCAAGGAGCCAAATTGAAGTTATCACCCATACATTTTCACTCGGCAGAAGTATGACGTTTAAAGCCTTAAGAATTTCATTGGTGAAAGCCTCAAGTATTTGTGCAAATTCTCCATTCAAGTAATTACCACTCACTATGTTCGATCTTAAGACAAACAATTTTTTAAAATAAATTTAAATATTAATGGCCTTCGTAGCCAAATGATACAAAATACACCGTAGTGAAAGCTCCTCTTTGTCTACAAATAGCATATAAATTAAACCTTTAATTAAAGGGTTTCTGGCTAGACTTCAAAATAACCATGCGAGGGAACGTTTCAAATTACTATTACTTCAAAAAGAAGAATTAAAATCCTAATACAAATGCAAATCAAGAATAACAGCCAAATTGAAGTTATCACCCATATATTTTCACACAATGAAAAAAAAAAAACCAGAACGATACCGTATATCCTTGTTAGAAGCTGCGTATGAAACAATTCCAAATTTCTTGACATTAGCTAGTTGAAGTAATGTTAGCTAGTAGAAACTGAAACGTGTTTTGATATTCTATTTTTCTACATATGACTAATCTGAAGCCTCAGGTTCCTTCTTTGTTGAAGTTCCCTCTCTCGTTGTCTTATTGCATCCTAGAGCGTCTCTGCACCAATTGAATGGTAGCAGTAGCGGCCAACAAAATCTTGAAAAATAGTTACTCACAGGAGTTTCGGGCACTGGTATAAATTTCCCGACCACAGCAAGAGGCCAACTGAAGAAAGTATGAGCAAAAACGAGTTAGATTTTAGAAACCCTGTTAGCACTTGTGCTTAAAGAGGCAAGTCCTGTGATCTCTGTTATGACATTTCTAGTTTTCATCATGTATAATCTGCAGAATCATTAAAGAAAAGATGATAGAACTGTTTATCTATTGCCTATGATTAACTGACCTAATAAGTCCAATGACAACACATATAAGCCACTGCTTCCAATTTAGCCTGACTGTTGTAGTGAATTTCCCAAGAAATTCAACGATGACAATCTGAAAACAGTAGAAATTTTATGGTGACACTAAAAACATTTCATAAACAGCTAAACAACCAGAGGACCTAACAAGACTAACCTGAAGCACAACAGTTAATCCCACTATCCCCATAAAGAGGTAGTTTTTCGTGACTCCTTTGAAAATGTTGAACTCATCTGGCTTTCGAGCATTAAATTCGTTAAAGATCTGCAGTTTTGAAAGCATGATTTCTTTGTCGTCAATTACTAGAGAATCGAGAAAAGGAAACAGTAGTTATAAGGATCCTATATCTTCTGGGTATAGAATTACTTCAGAGTTACTTTCTTCATATAAACTATGTATGAATCAGTCCTATCACTAAGCTGACACATCTGTTTACCATTAACTGGTGAAGACAAGTAGATAACAACTTACTTGACAGAGAACAAATGCGTTGAAGATCAGAGTGTTCTTTACTTTAATCGCATGGTCAATATTGTCATGACTCAGACCCAATATGCTCCTACCTCGGAAATTGAGAACAAGCAAGACAGACACTTGATACATTGCCTGAAAATTTGCAATCATTATTAAACAATCAGTGGGAGACGAGTAGAGCATTCACTGTCGCTGATGCTGCTTTTGGATCAGCCAACAGATATGTAAATTCCTGCCAACTACAATAACAAAGGAGTACGAATAAATGAGAAACGGAATTCACCTGTATCAGTAAATTCCTCCACATAATATTTGTTATGAGAGGCTCTCTGAAAAGCATGCAAGAAATGTCAATTCCATCTCATAAAAATATTCAAGCACATAGGCACCACAACAACTATTGTTTTGATACTAGAACCGTACACTAAAAAGACTCGATCACTATTATTTACAAAGATATTATATGAATACATGAGCACACAATGAAGCCTTCACTAGATAGGTTATTGTCAACTTCATTTTTCATTGAAGGATTTGCATAGTTTCACCACTAGCATGGCTCATTAATTGATTATACCCTGCTTCTTTTTTTTTTGCATTCTTCAAATTCCATTCTACTATTAAAAAAACCCAAAACAATTGTGTTGGAAGATATAGCTGCAAACTAAATAGGCCTACTATTCACAGGCGCATTGAGCAAACCCATGCATGCATAAACGAATTCAGCTTCCAATAGCAATTTTACGGGAGGCTTTGCATAACTAAACTAAGTTAGTTGATCATATTTCAATTGCTTATACAAACTCCACTAAGTGGAGAAATATGGTGTTATGTTCCTCAGGAGATATACCATCTGATCTAAGCACATTTTTCTTCCTAAATTTATTTTCTACTATGAAAGAACCAAAATTAAAAACAAAGTCATGATCTGAAGTACCAAGTAACAATCAGAAAAAATAAAAAAAATTGTGACCTTCTACCGACAGGAGATCGATCCATCAGGTGATCAGTTGGTGGTTCAGTTGCCAAGGCTAGTGCTCCTAGAGTATCCATGATTAGATTTACCCAGAGAAGCTGTAAAAAAAAGTACCAAAGAGATGTAGGGATGCCATGAATAAACAAGTCAGCACCAGCCGCGCGCGCGCGCACACACACACACACAGAGAGAGAGAGAGAGACCTGCACTGCATTTAGGGGGACATCACCAGAGGAAACTGCAGCAACAACATTTATAACAAGAGCTGCCACATTGACTGTCAGCTGAAACTGGATAAATTTCTGAATATTTGCATAAACAGACCGCCCCCATCTGACAACCTAAATTTGTGGAGAACTATGAATGTCATCACCAGTTAAGCTTTAAATACCGATTTATTATCAGCACATATAAAATAATATCCAAACATATGTAATGCATCTCAATTATTTATAAAGCCCCCAATTGTATATTCGATATTCAAAAACTACATTCTACTTCAAGTAATGACAGAAATAGCTCTGCAGCAGGCTCTTGAAGAGGTCAAGAGGGTAACACTAATCATTCATCTAGAATAATAGAATCTCCCAAAATTTTACACATAAAAAAGAAAGCTACCTTCACAACTGAAGCAAAATCGTCATCCAAAATAATGATGTCAGAGCTCTCTTTGGCAACTTCTGTACCAGCAATACCCATGGCAAGACCTATATCGGCCTATATGCAAAAAGTTATAAAATTACAAATGCAGAAAACAAATAACTAGTGACAAAAAAAACTAGGTTACTTTAAAAAGTCATTGGCGCACGTGTAAACGAGGTGCTCTACCAACTGAGCTATAGCCCTTGTTCTTTTTGATACATATTTTATCATATTAAGTAGATAAATTCTTTGGATAGAAGCACATGAGTAATTTCATATATGAAATGCGCTCTCATCCAAGATTCCTTTGGATTTGGACCTTGGACAATACACATCTCCATTCTCCACCCTATCTTTTAGGGAGCAAATATGATCAAATTCACTTTAGATAAAATGGAAGCAAAAAGGATCAAACTCATGACCACTAGGTACAATGATATCATGTCCTGAACTAACCATTCCAAAAGATGGTTAAAACAGTATTTAAAATTTTGATATTAGAAAGCACAATATAATGTAATCAGAACACGATGAGTCAGCATTCTGCAAAATCCTAAGATTTCAGCAGTCTCATAATCATACTCCATGCAACATTTCAACTATTTTTTCATTGTAATGTATACTTAAACTTGAGATAACTATACAAAAAAGGCCAAAAAACCTCATGAAGTGCAGGAGCATCATTCGTTCCATCCCCAGTTACAGCAACAACATGGCCCTTCCTCCTCAA
The DNA here is from genome assembly GCA_030819835.1 of Acmispon strigosus. Taxonomy (NCBI): domain Eukaryota; kingdom Viridiplantae; phylum Streptophyta; class Magnoliopsida; order Fabales; family Fabaceae; genus Acmispon; species Acmispon strigosus. The sequence continues at coordinate 90,597,514 of JAUAMA010000001.1, forward strand.
TGCTTGTACTAACAATAGCTTGTCATTGGGGGATGACCGTCCCATAACCTATCAGAAAATATTGAAAATAAATGTCATCTGCGAAGTAGTAGTAAGAGCACACAACAAGAAAGGTTGTCATAGTAGTTGGATTCTACCGATATTGCTTCAGCAATTTCATCTCTCTCTGCATCTGACAAGGCACGGAATCTTTTCCCCTCAATGATGTTTGGTTCTGTGGCTTCGGAAAACGAACCAAGTATTCCACATTCCACAGCAATTGCTTTTGCAGTTTTGACATTATCACCAGTGACCATTTTCACCTAGGAACAGAAATGCAAACAAAAAATTAAAAACAGGCATGAAGAAACTGCATAAGGTATGTTGCATTTCTTAACTTAAATGTTCACTTTGCAGGATCGTGAATCTAATAACTTAAAATTTGGACCTTAAAATCTTTAAGCATCAAATTCAAAACCAACGATAGACATATTGGGCTGGTCCATTGAATAATGGCCCAGCCGGAGTAATGTCCTCCCAAATCTGTTCTTATTTTTCTATATATATATATATATTAACCTAAAATAACATGTAACATGTTCAAGATTTACCATCTAGTAATTTAGAAACTCATTCCATCTAACGAGTTCTAGCTAACCACAAAATTCAAAGTGCAAACTAAGTCTATCTAAAAAGAAGACTATGTTCATAACTGTAAAAAACTCATCCAGAAAACAATAAAATATGTCAATGGTGTTATCAAGTTGTGGCCATGGCGGAATAATGTGGTTGAATTCGTGAAATCCATTGATGTGCAACGTATCTGTTTAATCTGTCTATCTCCAGCCTCTCTTTTAGTCAGGTAAAGCCACTCCTATTATTCTTTTCGTCTTTTACTTGCAACCAGATCAATTCTTCCATCTCCTTCAAACCATGCACCCATAAATAGAACCTTGGACATAATGCGCATACTCCTCTAATTTTATGTCACCACTAATATGCTCTATTTTCTTTTCATCTTAACGAGGTATAATTCTGTTCTCTCATCTTCCCTTTCTTTTGGGTGGGCAGGGGAGTCCACCTAGGACTTAGCATGACCATTCTGCCCAGATCAGTTGTTTTCTGCTTGCTTTGCATGATTTGTAACAGTTTTGGTAAGTTTGAAATGCTAGAAAACGTTTTCAACTATTTCTAATGAGTGGTGAGAATTTCTATGAATTATATTTTGCAAGTCAGCAAATCTTTTAGTACATTTTACAATTTTGAACATGGCTTACTTATGTCCACCATTCCCCACACCACCATCCTGCAAAACTGATGTGTGTGTGTGCATCTTGCATATTATTTCCACAAGGATCCTAATGGGATACCAACCAACTTTCAAAATCAGAGGTATGTAATACCTTAACCCCAGCTTTTTGGCAAAGCAGCACTGACTCTTTGACACCAGGTCGACAAGGATCCTGCATTTTAACCCATAAACGATATAAGTAAAAAATAACAATTTACAGAAAAACAATAGAAATTCAACCCTTGAAAAGATAATTACAGAAATGACAGAAGTTGAAGTCATGGTATCATATTTTAAAATCAGATGCTGTCAAAAAACAGATTTTCACTTATGTTTCTTTATGAAGTCTAAAGATACACGACCCTTCATAAAATATCAGAGAAAATTTTCCATGTAGAGTAGTAATGTCAAGATCTAGGAGAAAGTCATAATACATAAAATAAACTATAATGAAGTTTCCCTGCTGCCTCCCAATCCTATATACATAAAATATGCAATATGAGTAGAGAAGCCACTTAAGAATGAATAGGAAGAATACAAGTATTGGTGCTCAGGAGCTTCAACTTCAAATGAGAGGGAAACAAAACCATTACAGTGAAAAATACAAGAAGTTCAAGAAAGATGACAATAATAGGCAAGTTCCTAGAGAAAATAGATACCTTGATACCAACAATAGCTAGTAAAACAAGGTCATCCTCTGGTAAAGACCAGTGAGCAAGTAGTTCTTCATTAGTTGGAACATTCTTCTTTTCATATGGTCTGTATGCAATAGCAACACAACGTAGACTATCCGCAGCCATGTCTTCAATAGCTTTTCTGAAAAATGTCATCTGCAAGCCAGGAAAATTTATCTCAACCCTTATACTAAATTAACAAAAAATAAGGGGTTTTCTAGCTTACCCCATAGGGTTAACTAACTCCATCATAGGTGGACCAATAGTATTTATAATTATTGAGTGGCGTTTGGCTTTTGGAAACTGAGTTGTCATCTGAGAGGTTTTAATTTCCGCGTATTTACTATGTGACCCTCAACCTAAAATTGGGGCGTTACACTTACCCCATAGGGTTAACTAACTCCATCATAGGTGGACCAATAGTGTTTTAAGATAAGTGGGTCGGGAATTACACCCACCTTTTTACTTAAATTTTGATATATAATACTATTAGTCCACCTTGATGGGGTTATAATCCAGTGGGGTTATTAGACAACCCCAAATATAATCATTATTAAGTGTGATCTGTCATCAGAACAGCTCAATATCTACTAATTTTGTTTGCTTTGCACTATATGTGTTTGCATGTTACACATAACTTTCAAACCTTCCAAGTCAAAAAGAAACTATATACTGATAGAATCCACCAAATGGACACCAAATGAACATTCAATTTTCATAAAACAAATGCCAATATTTAACCATATTCAACTAGTTTGTCAAACCTTCTCTTCATCCATCTCCACCGAGTGGTCATTTGCATCAATATACCCTGTACAGCAGGCTAGAACTATCTCAGCAGCACCTTTCCAGTGTATATGGACATCGGACTCAGCCTACAAATAAATTGAAAATTACAATGATGATAGCACCGCGGTCAACAAAGCAGATATAGTACATCATTATGCAATACAATAGCTACCTAATAATGTACCAGTTAGTCTTGGACAGAAGAAAGGTATCTACATAATTGAATTAAAATGCCCATAAAATAGTACCTGTATCGCAACTCCACCTCTTTTTTTCTCTGAATTGAATGGAAAGACGTGAATAATTGACGGTTCTGACCGAGCAGCCGCAAAGTTCATCCCAAGCTGAGATATAACAGTCAGGAGTAGTTGTAACTAGTAAGCACATAAATCATCCCCAAAAAGAAGGGAAAGAAAAGAAATTGCTCATCCAAAACAGACCTTCACTCCCCACTGTAAAATTGCCTTCTCTGTTGGTGATCCAGAAACCTCGACATCATTAGCACCCTGTAGACAGGAATTGCAAAAATTAATTGTAGCAGCTAAATTTCTGCAGGTATAGAATTAAGTTTTAGAAGGTGAGACAGTGTAAGAAAACCAATTCAAGCATACCTCAGGTATGTAAACACTGCCATTAGTGTTATGTGCAACACCTTCAATGAGAAGAGAGCGTAGCATAGGAGAGCTCTCCAACAGGTGAGGAGGATCAATTTTCTTTCCCCCAGCATATGCCTCAACAACAGTCATCTGTCTCGTAGAATTCATTAAAATAAAAACCAAGAGACAATAAAAAATAGCTGTACAGACAATTATACATGCAAACCATGGCCAAAGAGAAATGAACTTCCTATTAGTGTTGTAGCTGTACAGACAATTATACATGCCAACCAAGGCCAAAGAGAAATAAACTTCCTCTTAGTGTTACCCAAGTATAATGGACATCACATTGATAGCATGATTGACACTTTGAACTCCTAATCTACTAAAATGAAAAACATCAGCAAAAAGTACCCTCAAACACCTTTATGTACCTTCATAAAAAATTATCATTTAAACCAACGGTTCAAATACTGCATCACAACTAACCTGATTCATAGTCAATGTCCCAGTCTTATCACTGCATATGGTTGTAGCAGAGCCCATTGTCTCACAGGCAGAAAGCCTCCTCACCTGCAATTCAATGTGTCATATTACTCATGTAGCAAAGCCAATATCCAAACAATGTACAAGCATCAATTAGCATACCAAAGCTTTATCTGCCATCATTTTTCTCATTGAGTAGGCCAGTCTACAAAATAGTTAGAGCAAAGAGTGTAACCCGGGATAAATAAGAGTTGAGAGAGGGAGAATAAGATAGAAGTACTAAAATGAGTCAAATGACAACTGCAAGAAGTAAGGAAGCAAATTCAAATCATAATGAAGTACTAGAATAATGGTGAATTGATGCACAAAGTGCAATGGCACCAATGCTAAAACATATCTAATAAGACCTGGCAATTACAAATGAAATAAAACTAGCAGCTCAGGTAAGAAATAGCATACTTACGTTAAAGTAACTGCTAGTGGGAGCCCCTCAGGCACTGCAACCACTACGATGGTGACCTAAATATTCAATGGGTTACAATCATGAAATAGATACTTCATTTGAAAGCCTATAAAATTTATAAATATGGATACACGCATCCATAATTGCACCAGAATTTATCAAGGCACATACCGCAACAGTTAATATCTTAATTGCTCCATCAATAGCATCACCCACTTTAGTCTTGCCAGCTTTAAATTGAGCTATCCCATTTGTATCTTTGGTATGCCCACTGAAATATCTGCTAACAAGTTTCCACTTCAGAGGCATGCTAAATAAAAACTTCTGTTGAATCACACAATGAAATACATGGTAACCTAAGCCAAAAGCTAGTTACCTGCCAAGTAGCACAAACAGGACAAGAACCGCAACTAAGAGTCCAACTATACCAATGAAGGTGGCTACACCATTTAAGCGAACCTATATTGAGAACATAAACAGGTAAGTAAAATATTAAGAAAAAGAAGAATTCATCCAGAAACCACAGCTAATTAGAGGACCTGCAATGGTGTTTCTTCACCAGTATCTTCTGAAATGCTAGCCATTAGAAGCCCCCATTCAGTGTTAATACCAACACCTGTTACCTGTGAAACAAATAAACCAGTAAAAAATAAAAACACCAAATGGGCTGCTTAATCAATAAAACAGATTGGATAAAACTAACAAAATAAGCTTAACCAATTTAATATATTGAATTATTGAAAGAAATTCAAGAAAATAGGTCTATATGTCACTGACTGGAATTTCTCTCTGCCTCTGCTGATTACATAACAGAATTCAAACTGGGAATAAAAGCCCTTCAAGAATAACATGCACTCAGCAAGTGAATAGTAAACATCATTTCCAAAAATAATATATTCAAATAAAAAGAATGAATAATGTCATAGATCCAATTAGGAAACACTTCACAGGTCAATGCACAATTTTTTGGCCTTTGGGAAAATTACCACCCACACTTCCAGTAAAGCAACTATTACACATAATTAACTACCTCCACAATCCTTTGAAAGCCATTATGTAAACCAAAATAAGACAGCATAAAACTACAAAAACGGAAGGGGGGAAAAGCCTAAATTACCAACATAGTACCACTGCCATCTGCAATTTTACATCCAGAGATCAGAAAAGGATCCTTAGAATCCTTATGGACCTGCAAAACAAAATCTGTTTCAGAAAAGGGAGTAAAGAATTCATTTTCCCAGAAGATAGAATTAAATACTTACAATTTTGCTCTCCCCTGTCATGCTTGACTCATCAATTGCAAGGGAGTGACCAGTGATCAGAATTCCATCAGCAGGGACCTAGAAGGAGAAGAAAAGAGCTTAATAACAAAAAATAAATACAATCATTTGGTATGATAAGCAAAAACAACAAATGAAACAGAACATGCACCTGGTTACCAATATTGAGGGGTATAACATCCCCAACAACAATATCATATATTGAGATCTCAACCCTTCTCCCACCTCTAATAACCTTCTCATGCACAAGTCCAAATATAAGGTTAGAAAGACTACAAGAAAATTGTTAAGATAATATAATACAAAAATCAAGAAATTTAACTAAGCCAACTAAAAAACAAGCAAAACAAACCTCCAGTTGTATATTTCTCTTCTCTTCATTTAGGTCCCGAAACTGTAGAGACTGCTTATAATCACTTGTAGCTACAAAATGAGGGGAAAAAGAAAGAGGGTGATGAGCCCTTCAAAGGAGAAATTACTAGACATTAAATTATTGTTATAACAAATTCCACGGCAAAGAACATGGTGGACAGTGGGTCATGAACATGTGACAAGACCAAAAACTTCATATAGGAAATAGGAAATTGCAGACAGAGTCATCAAACAAAAACATGTAAATAAACAATGTGCATTTTAAACTTAACAAAGACAATATAATACCTGTAACGACAATAACAAGGATAACAGCAAAAGCAATGCTTCCCCCATCATACCATCCTTCCTTAATACCCTGCAACAAAAAAATACATGTAACTATCAGGTAACCCGGTATAAGATAAATAATATCAGTATAATGAAAGCTACCACGTTCAAATAGGAGTGTTGCTATCAAATATGCTTTGACAAATCCAAAAAATCGACAGGGAAGACAAAAAAAAACTCTAGAATTTCACAGTGTGAAAGTGATGATTAGTGCACAGTTTGGAGATTAATATTTGTGAGTATAGATGAGACAAGTCCACTTTCTCACTCTCCATCAAGTACAATTGTACAAAGTTGCTCCATAGATTTCTAAGCCAACCTCACCTCAGATTTTATCCCCAGAGCCAATGAAGCCGCAGCAGCTACCATTAAAATAATTAAGGTCAGATCCTTGCAAGCATCCCACAAATACATCTGTTAAAGGCAACAGAAACAAAAGAGGTCACTAAAATAAAAGAGGAAATTATAGTAATGTTTACAAAGGAAACGATCGGACTTGACTCGCCCCACCCAACTACCAACCTGTTAGATACGGGGCAGGTTAGCCATTCTTGGCCAGTCAACCCACTTAAACATTAAAAACTTTTTAATAGTAGAAATTAAATATACTAATTGAAAAAATTAAGAGGAAAAAATAATGGTAGAGACTACAGACGTGAATAGGAGTAAGAATTAGGAAATGGAATACGGGTTGAGATTTTGGTAAGATGACCCAACAAGTCAGACCAGTTTCTAAACTATACAATACAACCGAGACTCCAAGAATCCAAGTGCACTAAAAGTTACCCAAAAACTTCTTCCTTTCTTTCGAGGATAATTGTTGGATCCAAATGCATTCCTTCGTTTCAGTAAATCAGCATCGTCGGCAGGAACCCCCTTCTCTAAATTGGTTTTCAATAAATTTGATACCCCTGCAACCTGATAGTGATTCAGAAGAAACGCGTGAAATTAACTGACAGGAAACATTACCGAGCTAACAAAAATAACTCTTGGCAAACATACCCCTCCATATTGCTGCAAAGCAGCAGTATCATGCTCCCTTGAAATTGAAGCAAGTTGCTCTGGTCCAATTGGAAAATCACCGGTGGAGGTCGAAGGAGGTTTTATAGTTTCTAATAGTTGAAAAGCATTAACCATCAATCTTGAAAAAGACAAGACAGAAAAAATTGTCTACACTTCTCATTTATCAACATATAGTAGGCCAAGTCCATGTAGCAGCAAGCATTACCACTAAAGCATATTCTATTTTTGAAAAAAATTGTCTTTCCAACAAGATTGTCCAAAACGAAAATTGCATGTATATCTTGGAACATATTAGAAATAAGATTAGTGCCAGTAAGACATTGTATCACATCATATATTCATAATACACAACTGACAAAAAGATCGGGACTAAAATCCCTGTCCAAACCCAATGGGAATGACGGCAACATCTGTTTATTTGCTGGGAATGACCATTATAGATCATTAGCCAAAAGTCATTAAACTACTAGCGATTTCCTGGCTACACATCATATTTAAATGATGCTATGTTGAAAATTTGATATGTAAATATATATCATAGACCAAGTGGGAATTAATTATAACAGTGGATAGTGTCTGCATCCGTGTTCATACCCACATTTAGGAGAAAGACCTATATTCAAACCCATACGGTCATACCTATAACAGTAACAACATTAAAGCACATACCCATATTTGATGGGAACCTATATACCGTCCCAGACCTAAAACCCAACCCATCATCCTAATTGAGTCATATTCCAATTGCTAGGCAAGCGGGAATGAACATGTAATAATAAGATAATAATGATGTCCTGGATGGAGTATTTTATAATTTCAAGGAGTTCAAAATTAGTGGAAATTGAGTTGCACCAGGGCATTGTTAGTCATTCCCAATATTGGTTTGGGTAGTTACCATGACACAGCAGCAATTCAAAGAAAATCACTTTAGTTCCTCTCAAAAAGATACATTACTGAAGAATAAGGAAAAAACATCTCGACCTAACTAAAACTACCTCAAGTATGTATAACTAACTAAGCTAATAACTAACTATGGGTACTTATCACATTACTTCATTAAAATACCTTATCCAAATGCACAGGCACACCAAGGTTTTGTTCTTGAGGTGTTATTTGAAACTACCTCAAGGCTCCTACTAATTAGATGTTATTTTAAATTCCTGTCTTTTACATGAAACAACTACCCGATTAAAATATCAGAAATTTCAAATTTCTTTTGATAAAGTATCCCAAAATAGTATTTTGATGTACGCTATTTTAAATTCTCTAAAACATTACATTTCTGATTTCCCTCACTAAATACTATATCCAGACACAGGGTAAAGGAGTTCTGGACTGCAATTTGAAGTAATAAAAAAAAATGGTTAATGAAAAATGTGAGGAAAAGAGCATGATAAGACCACCAGAAACAGATGAGACACCCATCTCTAAAAAATTTCAAGTGAAGTTAGTGATGTCAAAAAATTATAAGACCTAACTAGGTTTCCTAGACAAACATGCAATAATCAGATGAATAATGGAGTGTTAACATAGTTTGTGTAGGTGACACAATAATATGAATGAGCAGTAACGTGAGTGAGATTGCAGTATTTATAAATTATGAGCAAGCGTGGAACTCATGTATAATAATGAACACTGGACATTATCGTTCACTAACTAATAACTGCCTTGACTAGACAAATAGGCCAAAATACTGATATTATAAGCAGTGAATGTATTGACAGATGTAAACAAATAAAAAAAATACATATCTTAATAGTTTGCTGAATGCCTAAATTAAACCAAAAAAGGCAAAGGTTTTTACAAGTTACAAGAAGCAACATCAGATACTCACCACTTACTTGCCCCCCATTAGCGGTAGCTGCTTTGAAAAGATATGCTGCCTATAAGGCAAAATGAATTATTAGTTACTTCACCTACATAAGCCAAATAAAGAAAGTCTAATTGAAGGAACTGTACTCTAATGGCTTGTGCATGCGCTCTAATCTTTCTCAATATTTGTTTCTTCTCTTCTTCTTTTTTCAAGTCCAAGGTATAACGAAATCGACGAGAAGCATTTAGCACAAGCGCCGCTTGCTAGAAGAAAAAAAAGGAATTTCCTTCAGGTCACGAAAATATATATACCTCAAAAACAGCAGTGCAGAATAGACAAATGAAACTAGCTATTAGTCTGAACACAGTAATTAAGAAAACAACATTAAAGAAACTACAAATCAAATGTCACACTATCAAGGAAGTGAAAGGATTCATCTCAACAATAAATTTTGCAACTGAGGTTTGTTTTGCAGGGGCATCTATTAAATTACAGAAAAGTCAAATTCATGCATAGAATTTTATCTTGATTCTTGACATTATTACAAAGAACCCAAATAGTCTAGTATCTATTGGAAATAAACTCCTTGCATTGTAGTAGTAGTAGTAAAAATATTAAATAAAACAAAGACAAAGAGGAAGTATAATACTAACTTCTCAAAAGGTACGTAAATTTAGTTCAACCTTCTCAGTATTCTCAGTACTTGGGGGGTGGGGTGGGGGGGGGGGGGGGGGGGGGTTCAAAAGCCTAGGTCCATTTTCATTGGGAGGTAAGTTTTATTATCACCGAGTTTTGTATTTCAGTCTCCATCCAAGTAGTCAAAAGGGTTATTTCCTTTTCGTGATATGAGAATAAACAAGAGTATTATTAGAATATCTTACTATCTTATCATAGTAACTTTAGAATATTTTAAAAAATCTTTAAAATTTATTATGGAATTATTAGTTATCAAATGAATAAAGAGAGCAATTGTAGGCATTGTTACCTACCTTCACTGTTTGTTGTCTTGTTCATTGTTTAATAAGGGTTAGTAGTCTTGTTGTATTACAAGGCTTCAGCTCGGGTAATACTACATCTGGTCACAATTACAATAATATAGAGGTCTATTTTATATTTTTCCAATAGCTTATTTCCCTCTTCACGCTTTCCCTAAGTCAATCTTAACAATAATTTCAACAACACAGCATATCTAATTTCATGTCTCTTTTTCAAGACAAATAATTTCAAATTTGACAGCTGCGAATCAACACTTCACTTTGAAGGGATAAAGAGATGAGCTCCCTGCTCTCTCCTTTTCCCATTCTCCGCTTGCATTCACATTACTGCTCAGAGCAACAACCTCCGAGTCTCAAATTTCATTCCCGTTTCTTGCAACCCTAAATGACTAAAATTATTACATCTCAATAAAAAATTTGCCTCACATTGCAGCAGTAGGACGGTGCAACTTTCTGTTAGTGTGTTTTTCAGCGTCAGCTGCTATTAGCTCCAGGGTGAAAAGCCCTTCTTTCTCCATGCTTTCTAAACCAGTGAACTCGCTATTTTGTGTAGTTTCAACTCTCTCCATTTTGACAAAAGACCAAGTGTCATCTCGTGTTTACAGCCACCAGCCTCCGAACCAGTGTTGTTTCTGGCAAAACCTAACGTACTTTTACAGATCCACTGCTCTCCAAAGGCTTCCAGCTCTCTATTCATGTATCCCTGTTCTTACCTTTCATCCTTTGGCATCCGTTCCAACAAAAGAAGTGTCATCTTTGTCATTTCCAGCCACTTAAACACTGCTATGCGCTGCTTCCAGGCAACCCTGGGTGTTTACAACCCTGGCTTCAAGCATTTTGTTCTTCCCATTCTTCGTTTAGCCTTTGTTTACATCAGGCAGGTCTCTTTACTTTTTTCCTTTTTTCTACCCTGTTCTTTTTAATTTTCAAACCCGTTAGCCTATGAGTTTTAACTAATAGTAATGAACATATATTTAATTTTGGATAGCTTTTTATTATTTGAGAATTTATATTTGATAGTATAAATTAACTATCTTGCATTGTTAATCTCCAATATAGCAACTATCCTACTATGGCGTTTTTGGGATGATGTGATTAAGATTGATAACTATGCTTTACCCATAAAAAACATATATGAAACCCAGCAACTCATTCATTTTTTAGATCCTAAATTTAATAGCCAAACCTAAGAAGACTTCTATCCCAAAGCATCCACTCAGGGAAAGAAAATAACTATTTTTGAAATGTACAAACTTTGGCAAGTCAAGGAATGAAATTCAAATCAAAAGTACATCAAACCAATATCTATAGGCACTGAATCTCATCTACTCTATTGCAACTGGATGAAGTTAAAAGAGAACGTGTGACTTTGATCTCATTTGCCCCTCCTAATTGATGCCTTCTCTTCAATTTCTACTGAACAATTGGTCCAACGTCCATGGCTTTAGCTTCCTATTGCTTACGAGAATCCCCTATTGCTTCCTCCTTTATAACTAAAAAAAAGTTTGTAGTCTTGTATTAAAAGGAACAAAAGTTCCACTTCTTCCACATCACCCCACGGACCTCGAACCAGCCAGATAATGAAATGAAACCCCAATTTCCATTGTTAACCCTAAATGATATTAACCACTGGAACTACTTATAGCTGAAACTCTAACTTTTTAGCCACTTCATATAATGCAACAAAAAGAATCCAAACCTGCTAAGGCCATTGTAAAGCCACCGGAAAAGAAGGAATCTCAGCTCTAAAATTTGCCACACACAAAATGTGAATTAAGAATGTTTCACATAACAGCTACCACTGAGTAGAATTTTTTCAAATAAATTTTAATTTGGCATTTCACCGTTAACTCTCCTCGTCCTCAAAATCCGTTTGGAGAAAACCTCACTATCTCATAAGACTATATCCAGACACATTATTCAAAGTTCAAACAACTGTCTCGTCCTGCAAAACTTTCTCCACAACACAAAAACCCTACCAAATCAACACGATATGAATATGCACTCTTACAAACCCCGAATTCACTATAAATAGAAACTGAAGCAGAAATCAGTGAACACAGTGAGCAAATACTTCAAACCGATGGAGAAAAACTAGATAAAGCATAAAACAGAACCGAACCAAAACAAAAATACAAAAAAAAAAAAAGTAAAAACTGGAAGAACAACAGTGTGAGAGTGGAAGAGTTAGAAGAAGAGAAAACGTACTCTCCACCGCCTGAGGCGTTCTATCGAAGCGTGCTTTGTCCTGGCAATATCAAACGGATCGGTGATATCAACGTCGTCGAAGTCGGAGGAGCGGCGGCTCGCCGGACCAGCCTCAATGTCATTCTCCGGCGGCGCAGGACGGCGAGGTGAAGAGCCGTTCAGAAAACTCATGGTTGGTGAAAACTGTCGCAGGAGAGATGGCACCGTGAGTAGTATTAATAATACAGTGCCTCGCACCAAATCATATAACAGAATCGTATAGTAAGAACGAGAGAAAGCAAAAGAAAAAGATATCTGTGATTCTTCTGTGACTGAAAATCACGCTCTTTATTTCTGATATGGTATTATCCATTTTTCCTTTTTTTTCAAAATTTGGCAACGAAATTTCCTTGCACTTTCAGGTTGAGGAATCAAATTACTTTTTTACCTTTTTTCGCTGTAACTATTTAGAGTAGTTTTAGACATAATACGGTTTAGTTATACTCACGTCACGCGGTTTTTGCTTTCGTAATTTTATTTTGCTGGAAAATTCAAAGAAAAAGGCAAAATGAATTAACTAGTAAAGAAAATTATCTATCTCACCGTGGTAGACTGTGCCTGTACGACACCTCAAAAATGTAAAAATATTATTAAATTATTAATTAATACTTCTTATGTACCTCGGTGAAATTAGAATTTGACCTATTGCCGTGTGAGAGGGGAAAGAGAATCAGAAGAGGCACAGTAAGCGTGAGTGAGTGAATTTACCAATAAAAACCAAAGTAGCTTTTTCCCACTGTGGTTCTGTTTCACTGGAATTGGTTTTCGTCTTCGTTACCTTGCTGTGAATCTTCTGCAAAAAGTGAAAAAACAAAAATAACTGAGAAACTCAAGAGTCTTTCAGAAACCGCCAAGGAATAATTAAATCCCATTTATTATTTGAAAATAACAACCTAGCTCGTGCAAGAAAACGTAGATCCGTATTTCCTTTCAACATTCAATCAATGTAATTTCACTTGACTCGAAAGAAGAGGAGAGAGGAGTGGAAGAGCATTCAGGGCTACGTGTCAGCGATGTGGTGAATACTATTTTTTTTCTTTCTTTGTTTTTGTTGTTGATGAGTTAGTTTATTTAATATTTATATCAATTGTGTGGTGTGGAGAGACAGTTGTAGCACATGCAAGGTGGAGGGAGTAGCCTTTTCCAGCCGCTTTCTGTCGACAGAGAGGTCGGCACCGCCACCGCAGCACAGGAATGTGAACTGAATGAGTCCTCACTTTTCACAATTTTAAATTTAAATTTAAATTATAATAATTTCTTAGATAAGTTGAAGGGAATTGCTTTTCTTACAAGGGACCTTATAGCTTTATTGACAATTAGAAGAGTGAGGGTGAAGATTATGAGAATGATTAAAGGGAGAAAAACCAGCTTAGAATGCATATAGTGTGCAACGTGGGTTGGACGCGGAGCGTGACGAGAGGGTTTTGATAAAGTGAGGGAGACACGTGAAATTGACTTGGGGATATGACTCACCTCAACAAAATCCACCTGGTAATTGAAGCGGGATAAGAAATTAAGAGGGTAATGGTTCACATGATAGTTAGATCGGAATCAACGCTAACTTTTTTAATAATTAACAAAGTGGAGGCAACGTCTTTGGGTGGTGATGAGTCCCTTGATTTTGAAAAACAAAGGAAGAATTTATAAAGTGGCGGTGGGAATTATTATTATTATTATAATAATATAAAAAGACATTCGCCTGGTTAATTAATTAATTAATTGAATTTCACAATTACACATAGAAAACAAAAGAATGAGGTAGGAGATTTCGACAACACACCTCTCTTTTGGGATAGGTTGAAACACTTGTTAATCAATCAAGTGCGATTGCGAAGGACCCTCGCACCTAACTTGTAATAATTCTCACACATATTATTCATCAGGAGAGCCAGTAACACTCTCTTTTCAACATTCTATTATTAAGTGGTTGAAATTATGTAGGTTCTATATTTTTAATATATATTACTTAAATTTTAACCGATCAATAATAAAAAAAAATTGAAAAGAGAGTGTTTCAAACATTTTTCATTTTCATTTACCCGGCAGAGTCATGTGTGCGTCACAAATTATAGCACTTTCCATGTGAAGGGTGATGGGAACTACCAACTCACGCGCAAGGCGTGCCGTGAAATTTCCAACGAATTACGCTAGCTAGAATTACCATTCACAGTATATATATATTGATAATTATGGTAGAAGAAGTATGCCATTTCATGACAAAATTTAAATGATCCATAAAAAGTTGTTAATGACATTATTCTGCAGAAATTGATTTCACGATAAGCATGAAAGAAGATTTGGCTTTAAAGAAACAGATAATGATGGTAGTATTCATTAAGACTAGTATTGACGTATGTAATTTCCTGAATGTTGTGCCTCTAATGCACTCCTTCCCTCATTAGACTACCATACAGCGACTGCACATCGTCATAATTAATGCATTCAGTGTTCCGTGTTTGTCGTGCAAAAATAATTTCCTTAAATTCATATTTTGATTGCTAGTTTTTTTTTAAGTTGTCAAATTTCATTAATTAACAAAAATTGTTATTTTTTAAAAAAATTTCAACTCAGATAGGATGAAGATAAAAAATCTTCCAAAAAAGAATAAAAATAGTTGTTTAAAGTCTAAGGATATTGTTAATAATTCTTTTTGACTAAGTAGTAGTTTTTTAATATTCTGGCACCTAAAAAACATCTAGTTTTATACATATATAAAGTAAGGTCAATGTAAAGACGAAAGAGTCTCCATCC
Source organism: Acmispon strigosus (assembly GCA_030819835.1). Lineage (NCBI taxonomy): Eukaryota > Viridiplantae > Streptophyta > Magnoliopsida > Fabales > Fabaceae > Acmispon > Acmispon strigosus. The sequence continues at coordinate 90,612,603 of JAUAMA010000001.1, forward strand.
TAAACAACAAATGTTCTGAAACTGTTCGGTTGGAAGAGTTAGTCAAAGCAATAAAATTAAGTCATTAGTCCCAATAGTTAGTCTAAACCATTATTCAATTCTCAAAACCACATTTAATGGGTATCCAAAACTAGGGATACTATATGGCATCAAAGGGCTAGTTGAGCAGTTACATTACAAATAAGTAAATTTGATTCTAGTTTTTTCTTTTTCAGCCAATGTTTGTTAGTAAATTAGTACCCCTTCGTCTCTAATTATAAACTAATATTGACATCTACATCAACTAACCTTATTATTTATATTCTTAATAAACGTGAATTTTACAATGTTAGCTTATAATTAAGAATGGAGGAATATAAATTAGCCCTCTCATTGAACCTTGGCCCTTCACCCTCTCCCAACCCTTATGTCCCTTAACTCTTCCCACTTAAGCTAAGCTAACTTTCGAGGACAAATTTGGTTCTAGTTATTGTAGTTTAAGTCTTTCCAACATGATCGGTAGGATTGGATGTGACATATCATTTCTATTACTGTAAAAACAATTCTACCTCCATAGGATGCCTTAGAAACATACTCACTATATGAAAAGGAAAAAAAAAATACATGAAAGTTTATATTGATTGACAAGCAAAATAACTCATTATAGTCATCAAATATTAATTGACTGAATATTCACTTAAGAAATAACTAATGGTACTAGTTTTTATTTATTGAATATTGATTTAAAAATAATTATATATATTTGATTTGATTTATATTAATTTATAATGGAAGCACTAACAAAAAAGAATATAAGTCAATTTTTTTTAAAATGAAATCACGTGATATAGACTTCTCTATTAAATATAAATCAAACCAATTTTCATTGTTTTTTAAATAGATAATCAAATGATCTAATTTATTAGTATTAGTTAATTTTTAAATTAATGTTCAATTAATAAATACTTAAAAAATTTCATTAATAAATATTAAATAAATTGAGATATTTATAAATTTTTGCTACTTCCAATAAAAAATTCTAAATTGAATTTTAGATAATTATGTATTCCAAATTTCCAAAATGCACCTCTTGTAGCCGTTGATCATGGGAAACTGGCCAGTAGCTAACTAATAGGGACGGTAAAATTATTTATGCTCGTGTATATCTGGGCATTTTCTCTACCTATTTATTACTTGTATCAAAAAAAATTAAATATCCATTGATTTATTTAATGAGTATTTTCTCTATTTATTACTGGTACCAAAACGGGCTATGCCTCCCTCCTACTAATTTATTTTGGAATTTTCTCAATTTACATGAGTTTTATTTGAAACAACAAAATAAACTTTGTAAACAATTTTTCAGTTTTTATGATACTTACTCGGTTCTCCCTTATATAATAACTTATTTTAATTTCATAATTAAAAGAATAAAGAACTACAGTCAAGTATTATGATTTCATTAGCAGAATTTTATACGCCAGAGTAGTGGGTTTTCTATTTCTTAACTACAGCCAACTACCTCACCGGAAAAGCGCAAAAGCTCAGTTAATATATAGTTTAGTTAACTCTCCTCTTTAATTTCCACAGCAATCGCTAGCTATTTATTCAATAATCAATGGCAAAAACAAAAAGAATTAAGGATCAAGAGATGAGTACCCTTACCTTAATTTGCAGGATGATACTTCAAAAATCTGTTCATATAAAAATTGTGCTGCGTTTGGTGTTAAATATCATTCCAAATCAAACTGCAGATGATGTATCCACTCGAATCTAAACCAAAATTGTCAATGGAAATCGATTGCAAAAGTGAGTAAACCAATGGTCGGAGAGCAGCCAGAAAAATGGAATGAATGCCGATATATATAATATTATTTAGAGTTATGGTATTTGATGCTTAACTTATAACCAAGTTAATCTAAAAGCCCAAACTTTTGTCTTTTCACCAATGGTAAAAGAATCAAAGAAAAATTCAGTCAAAAAAAGAATAAAAGAAAAATACTAGCATGTTCAAAGTTCAAACTGATTCCCGAAAAATAATTGTTTTTTTCTTGAAAATAAAAAGCTCACAGTATTTAAAAAATAAAAACAATTAATAATTTATTTAAATCGTTGAGTTGCATAGGAGTGTAGTAGGACGGCAATATATGCGTGGAATAAAAAAGTTGTTTACACACGCAAAAAGAAAACGTCATTTAACGGGGAAATAACGGAAACGAAAAAACTTAATAGGAAGAAATATTTTTTTTGTTAGAAAGGAAAGTTGATGGGAAGAATTTGAGACAATTAAGTCCACAAGCTTTTACTGTGGAAAAAGTTGGATAAGGCAAAAATGTTGATGTCTCCAAGCAAAAAGAACGTGAGGTTTGGATTTTACCCAAATGTCGTATACAAGTACGGGCTAGAACCATGTGTAAAATTGAAGGGCGTTAACCGGGTGTTGGTTGCTTGAGTAAAAAGAAATTGAATTGGTTGGATTTTTTTTCTAATGCATTCTATACCTATCTATGGGTCATTAGATTACTTTTCGGGACTCAGATGTCACGTTAAGCGGATTTAATATGTGTACAATATGGTTTTTTTTTTGTAATAAGAGGAACACGTACGTGGTGGTTTATTTGGATAAATTTGTTAACCGGTTTGCTTATAATTTAAATTAAAAAATAAAATGCTTTTTGAGGGCCAATGATAAGTCCCGTCCAGTCATGGCAATCAGTGTGTTGCATCGATTTATAGTCTGCTTAGCTACCGTTTATAATTTTTACTTTAACCTTTCAAGGTTGGCTCCACTGTGCTAGGGGATCAAGCAAGGTATAGATCGATTATTCATTACAGCGACATTTATTCTATGTCTAACTGCACAAGTTCCGATGGACATGAAAAAAAAAACAAAACCAACCCCACTACGTACTAAGGTGGCACTTTCCTTAAGTGTGTAGTGACAGGTTGGTATGGCCATTCATAGGATTACTTCATTACTTGTACATGGAATTATACTCTTGAATCTGCGATGTCGTGCATATGAAGCAGCTATCTTTGGATGGTTGATGAATGATGACACACCACACTCACATCCATAAACTTTAGTAGTGTTCTAATTTCATATCTTTATTTTACTTTCTGTCATACCTCTAATAATCTTTGATATGAGACAAATTAAAGGCTGACAACTTGGCAAGTATATATCTTTCTACTGAAAGTCTGAAATAATAAACAGCAAGATTGCTTTTCATTCTAAGTGTTTTACGAATCCATTCCTATATAAAAAATAGCTTTTTTTTCAGCTTTAATTTTTGTTTGTCCAAGTGTGAGGATGTAGTTTCCCATTGAATAGAAAGTTGATCAAGAGAAGTATCAAGTTGCTGACCAATATGCTTTAATACGTGACAAGAAAAGGACAGTCAAATCCACACATATATTTTCTAATAACATTTATCAAAGGAGCATGAGGGAAAATACTGAGACACTATTAATACAAAATTTCAAATTAGCTAAGTATTGAAAGAAACTCAATATTGATGTTCGAATACAAGAAAGAGTCGTCATTATAAAGATTAAAAGGCTAAAGGTTGAGAGAAAAACCTTAAAAGGCTTAAAGGTTCAAGAAGACAAACCTTCTTAACCTATTTGAAATACAATCATCTTGAAAGCAAGCTTTCATAACCAGCTCAAATGCAAGCCTTAATTGCTAGCTCGAAGTCTAGCTCAAAATGTAAGCTTTGTGATCATATCGAAGGCAATCCTTCAAGACATGGCAAGAAAAATATTTTTTAACGTCGAGTTACTGAAGTAAAAATCAACACTACATCTTAGCGTCGGCTTAAATATGTACGTAGCCAAGATATTGTGGCCTCCCCGACTTAACAACTAATCTAGTCGAGGAGTTTGGCCCCGCTTTACCCTCATGATCACTTGACAGATGCCTCGACTGAGGCGACTTCCCTAAACCAACACATTGTATTACCCCACCTCAACCGACCCTACAACAAGGTTGGGCGGGAGATTCTTTCCAAAGCCAACATAACCTTCAATAGTAGGTCGATTCGCACAAGTTAAATCATCAAATAAGCATACTTCTTTGTGAAAACACTTTGCTAAAGCCACAAGTAAAAGACAAAAGTTATGGTCTCCACAAGGCTATTCCCACCCAAAGCAAGTCAAACTAGCATGGTTCTTAAAGTCGTTCAACACGCTCAAGGATGGACTCACATTACATGCAGATGATCCTCGCCATTCATCTCCTATGGCGCATGAACATACAAAAAGCATCGAATGGTGGAACGCATCATGCACTAAGAGCGATACTGTCTCCACCTTAAACCCCTCGACCTTAGCATCAAAACCCTAGAAATCTCCTTCGTCATTAACCCTAACGGAAACAATCCAAGGTCCAGCTACAATGTGTGTTCTGCTCGGGTCAGCAAGCTATGTTAACGTAACATGAGAATCCTTAAAAACTTAGCTTATTTAAGAGATACACGTAAACCCCACAAGGTATGCTCTCGTTTTAAGTTTGAATTATATGCTCTTCTCTTCCCTTAATTGAACGTCAAAGTGTTCTCGCGGGTACAACCGGCAAGAGTCCAGAGCGACGTGAAGTTTACAGAGCAGAAGGAAAGCTCTAAGCCACCGTGCATTTGTCATAATCTTTCCCTTATCCTCGAAGTTACACCTGTTTGAGTGATTGGTCAAGTTCTGCCTGATCCTAAGCATCAAAACAATTGAGACAGAAGTTGAAAACGTGGGAAGATCAAACCATCAAATATTGGCATCACACACACACCTAGGGGTTGCAATGTGGGCAACCCGACCCGCCTTAAACCTGCCTAAAGGCAGGCAGGGGCAACGCAAGTAAAAAAGTAATATTAATAAATAATAATAAAATGATGAAAAGCATTAAAGAAACATATTTTTAAAAAACATTTAAAAATACATTTTCTTAAAAAAAATAAAATAAGTAGGCACGTGGGTTACTTGCGTGGGCTGTAGGATTATGCGGGTTGACGGGTTTACGAGTTGAAATTGTTTTGCTCGCTCAACTTTACATTGGCAGTTTGACGTGTTGGCCTCTAGGTTTGAGCTCGCTTTGCCACCCCTACACACACTACAAAAAATGTGCTACATTTAACCTAACACCAAACATGGAAGTACAAAACTTAGAAAACAAAGTGATGATGGAGGCGCTCTTCTCAATAAAACTGGACCAATGGTGGATATGCTGATTGTCGTATAGCTCCATGCCATTTGTGAAAGAAAGTTACGCACGATAGCGTAAAAGAACAAGAAAGAATGTGTGAAATGGTGAAAGTGAGAAGTTAGGTTTTTTAATTAAAAGGTAAAAGCAAAATTACATAAGAACAATTTAAATTAGCTTAAAGAAATGAGAGTTGAAGCTTTTTGTAAAAATAAAATATGTTACTTACTAATATACTCTTTTACAAAATATAGGAGTATCATAGCAAATCTTTATTTTTATATATATATATATATATAAGGACATGATGTGAGTTGGGTACTATAGTATCCTCACTCTTACCCACTAATTCATGTAGAATTTACTTGTGTCCAAACCTAACTCATGGAGAATTTTGGCCATACCCATAATAAATATGTTTTGTGGATGCTCGCCTTTTTTTATCTGGTCAATGCTCAATGGGTCTTCATGTGTGTCTGTGTGACTAGAAATAATATTGGTAGAAGAAGTATTTCCCCATATTAGACCAGACAAAAATGAAACCGAAAAATAAGCCCAAGACACAAAAGCCCTGAAAGCGAAAACCCTATATTTGACCCACAAAAAGAAGAAGGTGAAACCCTATATACCTTGGTCGAATTCATTGCTCGTTGAGCCTCCGCCGTCGAAGCACCACACCACACCATCGAGTGAGTCTCCCTCTCTCTCTCTCTCACTGTTCTTCATTTTGCATTTTCATCATTCATGTCATAATTTGCGTTTTTGCATTTGATTTCCATCTTACAAATCTGTGTTGTGTGAAGGATGGGTAGCAATGAGGAAGTGAAAGCGGTGGTTCCTGAATCCGTCCTGAAGAAGCAGAAGAGGAACGAGGAGTGGGCCTTGGCTACGAAGCAGGACCTTGAAGCCGCGAAGAAGAAGAGGTCCGAAACTCGCAAAGTGATTTGGAGCAGAGCCAAACAGTACGCCTTGGAATACGATGAGCAGCAGAAGGAGCTCGTTAGGTTGAAGCGTGAAGCGAAGCTCAAGGGTGGGTTTTATGTCAACCCGGAAGCTAAGCTCTTGTTCATCGTCAGGATCCGCGGGTAATTATTCTTCCCATTGTTTTTCATCAACCATTTTCGTTTCTTTTGTGCTGCTTATTAATGGGATTTCTGTAATTTCAGTATCAATGCTATGCACCCAAAAACGAGGAAGATTCTGCAGCTTCTGCGTTTGAGACAGGTAAAGTTTCAAATATTTTTGTTGGTTACTGTTAATTGATGTCAATAAGTAACTTAGTTCTGGATTGAGGGAGAGGAATGGATTTTTAAGGGCTTAGGAGGCAATATTGTGGATTTTATATTTGTTGTTTGATGAAAAGGTCATTCAAAATCTTGTGTTGGCATGTGGAAGAACAAACATCTACTTGTTTTGTAATTGTGTGCGGGTGTATTCTGGGAGTTTGTGTGAATGGGTGCTGGATGTTGGGTCTCTTTATATGTGTGCAATTGTGTTTTAAGGTAATGCTACAGCTATCATGTGCCAGTGTTGCTGATTTGTTCTGCTATTTTCTGTGGTTGTGTGATATGATATTGAGCCTCTGTTTTGTTCTGGGTTGCCTGTAACACTGAGACTGCTGTTCCAGTGGCCTGTCTTTCATTTCTGTTTTCTGTAGTTTTCTTGATTTGAAAATCTTTCATGCTGGTGGTGGCATCTCTATGGTCAATGTTTTGTGTTGGAACTTTTGTGTATTTAGCTGGATTATACCATCCATGACTGTGAATTGAAATAGGATTTATATAATTGTTTATTTAGCTGGATTATACCATCCATGACTGTGAATTGAAATAGGATTTATCTAATTGTTTATAAATGTCATTTTGATGCTATTTTTGCTTATTACTTGATTTGTATGTTTATATCATTGAATATACTTTTGTACAATAGGTTGGATCTCAAGTTTTTTCTTGTAATCTCATGTTTTATGTGTTTACATTACATACCCGATACTATGTAGGATCTGTGTATTTAGCAACCTTGTACCACAACTAAAGCTTTTTACAGAATCGGCCCTTATTAGAGCCTTATGACCAAGTCCTAGTGATTAAGAGGTCCATGATGTCCTCATTCTTTTAAACAAAAATTTGAATTTTAGCACAAGGTGAGGTGTGGTGTTCACCGTTCAAGCCTCAAGTTATTGCATGAGGCGACCATATTAGGTGTAAGAACATTAATCAACATTTAGCTAATAACTTCTCTTCTCTGTCTTGATTTAGAATTTTTTTTCTATTTGTCTTTTTGTTAACCTTGCTCTGCATTCATATCTCTAAAAATCTGTAGCTCCAGGCAGTATGAATTTGACAGTGTTCCCTTTGTATTATGGTTATCTTGGATGCAGATCTTCAATGGTGTATTCCTCAAAGTCAACAAAGCAACCGTGAATATGCTACAAAGAGTAGAGCCTTTTGTTACCTATGGGTATACAAAATTTCAATTTATATCCAGAGTCTAGATTTTCATGGTTATCTTCCGCCCTATGGGTTTCTTAATATATGCAAACTGGTTTCAGTTATCCTAATTTGAAGAGTGTCAGAGAATTGATCTACAAGAGGGGTTACGGAAAGGTCAACAAGCAGAGAATTGCTTTGACTGACAACTCTGTCATTGAACAGGTCTGTCTAGTGTACGATGATGGCTATTATTGAATGTTTTTCATTGTCTGTATTGATTTTTTCCTCTTTCATGATATTCACTGGCAGACTCTGGGGAAGCATGGGATTATTTGCATTGAAGATCTCATCCATGAGATATTGACTGTGGGACCTCACTTCAGGGAGGCCAATAACTTCCTATGGCCTTTCAAGCTCAGTGCTCCCCTTGGTGGTCTGAAGAAGAAAAGAAATCACTATGTTGAAGGGGGTGATGCTGGCAACAGGGAAGATTACATTAATGAGCTTATTAGAAGGATGAATTAGTTTTAGTCATATCTTGTTTTAGTATAAGATCACCTGCTGAGGTTTATTCCAGTTTTGCTTTAAACAACTTTTATCATTTTGATTCGAATGATGCTTGAAATGATCGGGATATTAATTCATTGCTTGAGTACTTGTTAGTTTGAGTATTGATGCTTTAAGTTCAATTGGGGTTTTTAGCTATATAGTGTTTCCTTCAAATTTTAAGTAGCTATGTTTAACATACCTTTTTCTTTACTATCCTCTTTTTTTATAAAGAAAATGTTTTTAAGTTTAGTGGTTATTTTATTAAGTGGTTACTTAAGTTTTTTCTTCCAGAAACATATTATAACCTAAAACTGAAATAGTGTTATAGCCATTTTGCTACAAAAACTGATTGTTTTGGACCCTAACTTAATAGGAGATTTGTTTTTGGGCACTGACTTAGTAGGGTTTGTGAAATCTTAGGACGTCTAACGAGTGAGGACCTCGTGTATTGGTTTTGAAATAGAAAATTTTCATTTAGTCGATAATGGTACATATTTGTGACAATAAACTCCACCTTCGATAACTAAAGGAAAAAGATCTTTATGAAAAGCTAGTCAAATGCTTGCTTTTTCTTTCACTGGGCACTGAAGGATATAAGAAAGTCCTCAAATAGGGAAATGTGTCTCGATTAGAAACTTGAGTACCCGTTCCCTTTTATAAGAACTAAACTAATTTTACATACCCTTTGAGTAGTTAGTTAGTATAATTTTTACATTAAATTTATTTTTAAATGTTGTTAAATTTCTAAAATTTTCCTTAACATAAAAATAATTAATATAACACAAAGTCTAATGTGATTCTTATAAAAATGAACAATATCTAATTCAAGATTTTAAGCTACTCTATAAGCATAAGCCTCTCTAAAAATGTGAGAAAAAGAAATCAAAGAAAAAAAAGAGAACTGGTAGGAACTTTGCCACTTATAGCATATAACCTTTGACAATCTGAATCAGCAGTAACTCAAAAGGTTTTTCTCCAATGCCGTCTTCAATCCCATCTTTAAAAAAAGTGCAAGGAATTTTTTGAGGATTAAATGTTTATGTTTCCCTAGAATTTAAAATTCAAGCCCCTATATGTGGTTTTAGTCTCTGATTTATAACTTCTGTATTTTTTTGGCTAAAATTAATATTGACAAAAAGGGCCTAAAATAAAAAAAAATCAACATAAAATGTGTTGATTTTATATTAAATCATGAAGGAAATTATGAAATTAAATTTTATGAATTAGATAAATTATTTTTTGCAGAATCTACACCTTCATATAGTACAGTTTTTTTAAACGTGTTTAATCAAATTTCATCGTTTTTTATGCTAATAAATTAAACGTAAAAGGACAATTGTACAATAATGAAACATTATTGGAAGTCTATGAAAAATTATTGAAAGACAACTGATAAAATTTATTAGAATAATATAAATTTGGCATTTCATAATTATTTTCATTTTTTTCTCATCTTATAGAATAGACAAAATGTTGACTGATTTGTATTATTTCTTTCATCGTAATTCTCTCTTACAACTTATAAAATTTTCAATTTTCATATTATTTTTCTTTCCGTCCCTAGCTCATCTATAAAAATAAACAACCTAATAGTGATATGTTGACTCATACTCATTACAGTCGTTAAAAGTGATAGTTTAATTTAAACTTTACATAGAACACTCTCATAGAAATCTTTAGTTTTCACTACAATTGAGTTGGATTTACGGAAATAATTTAGTTTTCACTACAAGTTGTCGAACTTGTGATTTGTTCAAGTGATACATATTTAATTCTCTTTAAATAAAATCTTGAAATAATTAATATTACTGTGATGTAAATGTTCCTAATTCAAACAAAATTACCTCTAACATAAAATTGTCTCCAAAGGAGAGTATAATAAAAACCATTAAAAGTCATATAACTGATCTACTATTAAACAAAGATTATATGATAAGATATATAATATTAACTTGGTGTGATTTAAATAGTGGAGTCTAACCGGAGAAAAGAGACTTGATGATTATTGTAAAAGCAAAATGTTTACTTTGAGCTAACTTTTTTTTTTGGTAAAAAGTGGGGTCAATTAAATGACCCCATGATTAATTGGGGTCATACAACCCCGTGTCCAGATGACCCTAATTGGGGTCATTTAGCCAACCCCGTAGAAAGTATGTGAAAAGATGAAAGATAAATTCAAATAGAAATGGATTGATGTCACTTGAATGTTGGGTATTATTGAAACGAGGGAACAAAGAATTTTTTCTGATATGATCGATGTTCAAATTGTGATGATCATGCGATAAAGAAATGGAGGGTCGAAACCTGTATCGGTGGGTCCAATTCATGTTCCCAACATGAAGTGAGTTGCGTGCAAATATGGCTTTAAGTTAGGAACAGGATAACATATCGATCAACAATATTATTCAGGTCTATTAATTATCATTTCAAAGATATCATTAATTAGCTTATCCTGTTATGAAGACGCGTGGCTCTTCTTGCCACGTGTGATTCAGAAACATGACACGTGTATATAGCCATGCATTCATTAATCGTTCAGCAAAGATATAATAGTGTTATAGACAAGTAAATTCTTTCACAGTCACTCACTGTGTGATGATATTGATATTGATAAATGCATGTTGTTGTGTAAATTAATGATTATGGAAGCACACAAAGAGAGGAGTGAACAGGTAGAGAAAGAAGAGGTTAGAAGAGTAGTGGGGAAGAAGAAGAATAGTAACGAAGATATTGATAGCAGTAAAATGGAAAGTGAGGGTGACACAGTGACCAAAAGGGTGATTCGCGAGAGCATAGTAGCAGGTAATGAAGCAGAAGCTCCTGATGATGTATTGGCTTTCTCTCGATCCGTTCATAACGTCGACTCCTCGCTCCAATAAATTCTTTATTTATTTCTTCTTTCTTATCATACTGCATGTATGTAAATTTCGTTGATCAATCTAACACTAATTTACATATTTTAGTGCTTTGTTTATATGTTTTTCATTTGTTTCAACCAAACCGGTACCCTCAAGCTTGAAAGGGAATTTCAAGAATCCTTAAGCAGGAGGAACCTGAGCAAGTGAATGAACAAATGTTCTTGACCTAAAAAAGGAGTGAATGAACAAACGAGCCATGTTCTTGACCTAAAAAAGGGAGTGATGAAATAGGGGAAAAGAATCAACAATAAACTTGTCACTTTTGATGTCTCGCGATTCTACTAGTCCAGAAACTAAGGGGAAGGATAGGGTCGCTAGCGAGAACTCCAGTTTGACGATGAACAAATTCTTTTAGAGGTTATGATCTAGCTAGGTCTCAAATTGAATAATAAATATATGAAAAATTCTAGCTATAGTTATTACAAAATGAAAAATACGAATCCTAATCACCTTTAAACTAAAATCAATGGTAAACAGTGGCATATTTTCCATCACAAATTTCAAATATTTGAACTAGTTCCTAATTAGTAAATCACAAAAAAGATGGTGAACACGATTTGAAGATCACTTGCCAGTTGCTAGAGATCATCTATGACATTGACAAGTTTATTTATGAAATAGAAAAACCCGAGAAGAAGGCTTTTGCTATAATTTGCAAGGATAAGATGGAATTATATTTCCTTGGATAACCATCATCACATAACACCCACCCCAGAAACAAACTTGAACCTTTTAGTGCAATCACACGTTACACAATAAATAAATTGAAATAATGACGGCCGGCTATGAAATAATTACATAAAAAAAATATCATGTTAAATGTACAGGTCGTTTTTTAAGGGTAGAAAAATAATACCCCATCAGCTAGGCTTTCAAATTCAGACGATCATTTTGGACTTCTGATTTAAAAAAAAAAAAAAAGAGAATAGAAAGCCCCCGGAAAGGAAAACAAAGGTTGTCCATTTCTTTTGCCATAATTTGCAAGAATAAGATTGAATTATATTTACACGTATAATTAGTTAGTTAAATATCAAAAAGACTAAAAGTATGACATAATCACTACAAAAAATTAGAAATACATGTATATGAATCGAATATTGTGTAGACTTTGACTCGATGTTAGTTTTGTGATTTAAGGTTACTTAAATTGATGTCAAAATGTGTTTTTTTTTTTAAATAGAATTTATGACAGTCAAGCCTGTTCACGAATAAATCTATCTAACCTACTCTGCCTATTAGTAGTGATTTTCAGTGTCTTTCTTCTTGCGTCGCGTTTATATAGGAGTTATCCGAATTATGTGTAAATTTCGCATTCTTTAGAGGGAAAAAAAACAAATTACTTTTCTAAAATTTAAGTCATGTATAATTTAGTTTCTAATGTTTAAAAAGGTGAATTCACTACCTTAAACTTTTTAAACTTTTTAAAGAGTGTAAAATAACTCTTAGGATATCTTTTTTATTAAAGTTTAACATATTTCCATGTTTAATTCCTAAACTACCATTATTAATCCATGACTCTCTTCCTCCATTTCTTTTCTCTTTATTTCATCTCAAGCCATTTTTTCCTATTTTACGTACATGTATTATTATTAAAAATAGATTATTTAATTGCATTAAATTTAATGCCACTAAGTTTTTATACACTTTTAATATGTATATATCAAATACTATTTCTTTTATTTGTTAGTGTATTTAATTATAGTTAATTTTAAAGCTCTCGTTACTACAATAATAGTTTGGAATGTTTCCGTCAACCATATGTTACATCAAGAATTGAATGCAATTGTATGAGAATTGAAATATTGAATGATAGTTGGTAACTATGTACATAAACAAAAATTATATACACTACTACAAAATCACTCTTTTGCGACGGAAAAATCCGTCGTACAATAGTTAAAATTTCCGTCCCAAAATGAATTTGAGACGGAATTTGCGACAAAATAATTTCGTCCTATTTCTGGTCGTCGCAAATTTTTTGGGACGGAATATATTACTCCGTCACGAGTTTGGGACGGAAATAAGGACGAAATACACTGAATTATATCTATTTAAATGATATATATGCGACGGAATTGGCGACGGAAGCATTAAACTTTTTGGGACGGAACATACGAATCCGTCGCAAGTTTGGGACGGAATATACTTGTTTATATTTTTTTAATATAATAATTTTGCGACAGAGTTGGGGACGGAAATAATGATGTTTTGCAATGACGGAATTCGTAATACCATATTTCCGTCACGAATTTTGCGACGAAAATAGGGACGGAAATAATGATTTTTTTAATGACGGAATTCCAAATAATATAGTCCGTCCCAATTTTTGCGACGGTTTTGTTCTGTCACGAAGTTGTGACGATTTGAAAAGTTAGTACTAGTTCCGTCGCAAATGTATAATTTTGTGACAGAAAATCTCATTTGAGATTTCATGACAAATATATTTACTTTTCCTGTTCAGTTCAGTTATTATAAATAAATTCATAATAAATATCATAAATTTTGAAAATTAAAAACAGAGCTGAATCATAAAACAACATTCATATTTAAATAAATCCATCCATCGACATATCCAAATTTAATCATAATTATCCAGTCATAAGTATAAGTATCTCAAAATGATTTAAAACATAGGAGTTTCATCCATGAATAAAAAACCACAATCTATAATAATATGTAGCCAGTAAGTCATCAAATCTGTCAATCACTCTGATTGGTATTTGAAGCACCACTTCCTGGAACATGCTAGCTATGTAATGTACTAATATATGTATCACTTTTTTTTGAACTGGTGTATGTGTTGTGCATGCATCTGTCTTTGATGCAAATTAATCCAGAGAAAGCATTCAGAGGAAGTATCTAGCTTCAAGCAAGCAATTAATTGGGTGAGAAGAGACCTGAACATCAGCAAGAATCACAATTAATTCAAGAGTTGCATGCCTCTGAGATTATTAGAATCTATATATGGAAAACTTCAAACACAACTTTGACTTTGAGGAGGTTTTATCAGCAAATGCAGGTTCAATGTGTGCAACACCCACCATATCAGTTTCCACCAATCTTTATTTGTATTGATCATTTGAAATTTGTATACTATAATGATCTTAATTCCTATTTCTTAATTTCTGCCTTGGACTGACCCTAAAAGTAACACAAGCAGGTGTTTGCAATTGATCCACGGATTTCACAAGTTGAAACATGAGTGCAGCAGATAATAATGTTGCAAGTCAAGCTACAAATAGATAGTAAACAACTTATGATTATTTTCTTCTAATATTTAAGATTATCTATAACACTGATATAGATATAGGAATGAAGCAATCTCAATTGGACATTAATCAAGTGACATGCATTTCATTTTGTAGTAAAATGAAACATGAATAATTTTGCAGTAAAATAAAACATACAATGAGAAGTATTGATAGCTAGTCACAACTCATAAGCAGGGCATAAGCAGCTAATAAAAAAATCTATTCACACTTAATGACTTGTCCTAATAAGCAATCAAAGCCAGAGACTGAAAAGAAAGGGAACCAGCATTCAGCCCAAGTAATTTACTTTTTGAAACCAAAAGATTTGATGAAGTATTAAAAGAAAGTCAGCACATACCTTCTGTACATAGCTATGAATTTCAGCCAGCAAGAGATCAAGGCTAATAAAACGAGACAGACAAACTCCAGTACCACTGCAAAAAAAAAAAAAAAAAAATAAGATTCTGAAACCTTAGTAAATATAGAAGAAAACAAAATTAAAGAAGGTAAGTCAATAAAAGTCATATTCTTATTAAACAAGATTAGGTTCTGATACAACAACAATGTTTAAGTACAATAAAAGTCATATACTTATTAAAGAAGGTCCTCCTATTGCACAAACTAGCAATACTAGAAATATACATGATATTACCATTGCAAGAACACGTGAGCTAGAGTTACTAAAAGAAAAGTTACTAATGTAAGTCAATCAGTATATTTATTAAAATTAAAGTTGAATCTATCCATTAGATTAGCATTACAGATATCAAAGCATATCACCTTACACATAGAATTCCAAATTCCCGATTCTAAATACTTCACATATAGCATCATTGGAGCTTTCGTTATGGCTAAAAGCCTAAAACAGAACAAGAGGGAGACAGGGAGGAAGCAACATAAAAATACAGAAATCCACCCTCACAAAGCCAGTTTCGTAACATTACTATTTGCTCACCAATTTTGTAACACTTAAAATGCTTCCTTTTAAATTCACTAACTTGTTGGCAAGTTTGCTTTTGGTAGTTGTAAGAGACAAATAAGCATGACTATATTTCACGTATCATAAAGGACACTTAAAAAAGTTGAAACTTAAGGGAAAAATGATTTAAGAACTTAATGATAAGAAATTAATTAACCAAATACCTGCTAAAGAACTTCCACTGTATATATTTCACATTAATATTGCAGACTTTCCTCAATAGCCCATAAATCACCAGGAACCATTTACAAGCTTTGACAACTAAATCTCCTTTGATGTCCTCATCTAGAAAGAAATACGAAGACATCAAGTATCAAATATCTCGAACATTTTGCTGCGGACTATGCTAGCAAAAATTAGGCATCAAATATTTGTTGATCACCATTCACCACCACTAGGCATTGCATAGCATGCTAGATAAAGTTCACCACCACTAGGCTTAGAATAGCATAGAATGCCAGATAAAGTTCCATTCATCAACATGAGCTAAATTGACACAATCACTACTCAGAGCTCTTAAACCTTGAAAATCAACCTCATAATAAAACAAAAATAAAAACAGAAATCATACATGGAATCAGAGGGTGAGCGAGGCAAGGACTGGAGGAGAACGAGGCTGCGCCGAACGAAGCGGCGGCTGAGGGAGCAACGGGTGGCGCAAGACGCAGAGAGGACGACAGAGCAAGGGGAGGGCGACGCAAGGAAAGGCGGAGTACTAGGCGGCTTCGAACGCAGCGGCGGCGGACAAACCGGGGCTCGAAGCGGCGGCGGACAAACCGGGGCTCGAAGCGGCGGCGGCGGCGGACGCCTCGAGAGTAAAGGCAGAGCAATGGGTTGAAAGGGTTGAAATGAATGGGTTGACATGTTTGAAACGATAATGAAGATGAGGAACGGCTGAAAGAATAAAGTACAAAGGGTTTTTTTTTTTTTTTTTAAACTTTGAAAAAGTTAAAATAATATTTGGCTTTTAAAAGGGGTTTATTGTTTTTTTCTTTAGAAATGAGCTTTTAGTTTAGGAGCTCCTTTTTTAATATTTTGTTTGTAAAATATATTATAATTATCTTGTTTTATAATAGCTTATCACAAATTGTGTTTAGTAGTTTAAAATTAAGATTGTATTTGTTTCAACTTTTTTCTTTAAAAAATTCACTTTTTAATTAAAAGAAAAAAGCTAAAGAAATAATATTCACAATAATGCGCAAAAGATTTGTTTCAAATTTTAATTATAAGTAATTAATAATATATACTTAACAAATATCCAATAGCTAGAATTATCATAATATATAATAGGATGATATATTTAATCTAGTATAATCACGATAATAGTACGTGTGTGTATATATATATTAATATTTTGACAAAAAAATTAGAAAAAAATCTTAAGTAAAAAAGTTCCTCATTATTAAAAATTATATTTTAATATCTTTATAATATTAGTAATAAGATATCAAATAAGCATATTGTATTTAATATTTTTTTAATTTAATTATCTTTTGGATTCTAGTATCAGGTTATGATGAGTCATTCAGATCAACAAGAAACTTTATTATGTTATGATGGGCTTTATAGAACAGTTATTGAGTTGTAATAGGTCTGATAGGCCTTGTACACAACACAAAGCCTCATTGGGCCTAATGCAGCCTTTGAGATCAAAATGTAATCTCATTATGTTACAACGGGCCTTAGAGATCACCATGAAGCCCAATAATGTTACATGAGCCACTAAGAACAACATGAAGTATAATTAGAGCAGAGAAACCATTGAGGTCAACATGAAGCCTTATTGGACCCGATGGACATTGGATACCAACTAGAGATATCATCAGACTTGATGGACCCTAAGTCAAAATGAAGCTTAATTGGATTTCATGCGCCTATACCATCAATTATTGACTTGAATTGTGCCTAATGGGCCTTGTACACAACAGAAGGCTCAGTGAGTCTAATAAACATTTTTTATCAATATGACACCTTGCTCATTATGTTATGATGGGTCTGAGAGATCGCGTTGAAGCTCAATAAGGTTGAATGAGCTTCTAAAATCAGCATGAAGTATAATTATGTCAAATAGATCTCGAGATCAACATGAAGCCTAATTGGACCTGATGGACATTGGAGATCAACTTAAGGTCAAAATGAAGATTAATTAGGCTTGATGGGCCTATAAGTTTATTATTGAGTTTTATTGGGCCTAACAGGCCTTGTACGCAACCACGAATGCTTAATGGGTCTATAGGCCTTTTAGATCAACATGGAACCTCATTATTATATCGATCTGCATGTCAGCCTTGTCATCCTTTGAAGTTCAATTTGGCTGACATTTCTTTTAGACTCATTCTGCGTAACATGGAAATAAACAGATTGAACTGGGTTGATCCACAATATAAAGGGGGCCTAAATTTATATTGATCAGTGTCTGGAACGCTGAAGTCTGAGGCTTTGTAAGATTGTTTGTGGAAGTCAAATAGTTTAATTATAGAATAATAAACTATGACGACATTCCAATTCCTTTCCAAAGCAAAAAAATATTTTTCATAAAATTTGGGACAGAAAATTATTGATAATTCCGTCACAAATTGGGACAGAATGTCATAGTCCGTCCCCAATTTGTGACGGCTTGCATATTTCTGTCTCTACACTGTAACAGAATACCAATTTCGTCCAAAAAAAAAACATAGCTTTAACAAAATTTGAGACAGAAATTTATTGATGATTCCATCGCAAACTGGGACGGACAAATTAAATATTTCTGTCCCTAAAAGTTGGCGCCATTCTTCCCTCCAAAACGAATTTCGTAGTTGGGACAGAATTTTAAAGCCCGTCCCCAATTTTGTGACGACTTGCATATTTCCGTCCCTATACTGTGACAGAATACTAATTCCGTCCCAAAAAAAAAAACATAGCTTTGACAAAATTTGAGACAGAAATTTATTGATGATTCCGTCACAAACTGGGACGGACAAATTAAATATTTCTGTCCCTAAAAGTTGGCGCCATTCTTCCCTCCAAAACGAATTTCGTAGTTGGGACAGAATTTTAAAGCCCGTCCCCAATTTTGTGACGACTTGCATATTTCCGTCCCTATACCGTGACGGAATTCCAATTCCGTCCCAAAAAAAATACATAGCTTTAAAAAAGTTTGCGACAGAAATTTATTGATGGATCCGTCACAAATTGGGACGGAAAAATTAAATATTTCTGTCCCCAAAAGTTGGCGCCATTCTTCCCTCCGAAACGAATTTAGTAGTTGGGACGGAATTTTAAAGACCGTCCCCAATTTGTGACGACTTGCATATTTCCGTCCCTAAACTATGACAGAATACCAATTCCGTCCCAAAAAAAATATTTATTTTTAAAAAAGTTTGCGACAGAAATTTATTGATGACTCTGTCACAAATTGGGACGGAATAATGAAATATTTCCGTCTCCAAAAGTTGGCACCATCCTTCCCTCCAAAATGAATTTCGTAGTTGTGACGGAATTTTATAGTCCGTCCCCAATTTGTGACGATTAGAATATTTCCGTCCCTAAACTGTGACAGAATTCCAATTCCGTCCCAAAATGTCGAATTAATTTATCAAAACATCTTTGCGACGATAAAGTGTCGCTAATTCCGTCCCAACTTAGTTATTTTGGGACGGAAAATTTTTCCGTCGCAAAATTCCGTCCTAAATTGAGTATTTTCTAGTAGTGATAGTAATACTATAATAGAAAAATAAATTCATATTTTAATACTTATATTTTGTAAATGGCATCATGCTTTCATGGAGTTTATAATTAATATTATTAAATAATAAATTAATTAATTTTTAAATATAATATATGTAATATATGATAGGAAAAAAGAAGAGAAAAGAAAGAGAGGGAGTCATGGGTAATTAATAAGGGTAGTTTAAGAATTTAACATGAGTTATTAATTAATTATGTAAAATTTAAGAAAAAATCAACATAATTAGGATTATTTTACACACTTTAAGTAGTTTAAGGAGGTAAATGCGTATTTTTAAACATCAAAGATTAAGTCGCACATGACTCTAACTTTAAGGAGTTAATTTGTTTTTTTCCCTTCTTTAAATGATCAAGCCGTCGCGTTAATCAACCTTGATACAAACAATCACGTTCTAATATTATTCCTTACCATGTTTGGAACGGGTAAGCGGAAACACGGAAAGAATGTGGTGATTTTATTAGCAGATTGATCTCTCCATGAAATCTGGACGGTTAACATTTTCCAAGATTTAAAGCAACTTAATATACATTAAAGTTTTTAAAAGTGAAAACAGTCGATTAGACACGCCTAGATCGAGCCTTTTATGTAAGACACGTCCAGATTGAGGCTTGTTTAAAACGCCTAGATCTAGCCAATGTTTAAAACACGTCTAGATTTAGCCATGTCTTGTACACGTGTTTCTGTTCACGGTCTCCTCCGTCCTATCATGTCCCCTTACACACTTAATATTCTGATTCTGATTCTCACTATTTCTGTGTTATCTGAAACACGTCCAGATTGAGTCATATTTGAATATGGCTAGATTCAGTCATGTTTAAACACGCTTAAATTGAGCCAGGTTTTAAAAACTACTCCATTTTAAAAAAAAATTTCCGGTATACCTAACAAATATTTTTCCTATATTAAAAAAAAACTCAACAAAAGGACTATATATATGTGTGTGTTTGTGATGTTGTTTCAATAAAATGCAAAAGTTTTTAAGTTTAGTCACCCTGTTTAAACTTTTCATAGTAAAACAAATTTTATTTTGAGATTTACTTTTGTTAATTATTGTTGCATATAGTTAATCAATCAAAATATGGTTTCAATAAGCGTCTGATCCGTGAGCCTGTCATAGGGGACAGAATGGACTTCTGGAAATGACAGAATACTGATGGTGTCTTGTGATGTTTTATTATAATTTTTTAAAAGGAATTGTTCAAGCATGCCACATATATACCTTTGTGGCTTTAGTCAATATTCAATGAAAAGAAAAGGGAGGATCATCAGATCAAAGGAGACAATGTATAGTAGGTGCTAAGCCGTCAGCATCTTAGACACAGAAAAGTGTCTTTTTCATAATGCTGACTACGCTTTCATTCTGAAACTAATCCTTAATTCTATCTTCAAATTAAAACAACAGTGGTTATGGCGGTTGTAAACTAGTTAGAACCTTAAAAAACAACCCACCCCCTTTCTGGGTGCCAATTGTGAATGCATCAAGGTATATAAAAGAGTTTTTTTACACTTTCGTTTAATTTCTCTTCTATTTAATTTTTTTTTTCTTATTTCTTTCTATATTTTATATAATAATAGTTACTATATCATTCATTTATCTTTCTATTTTTTATATTTTGTTAAGGTAAGTGGAAGTGTTTTTAAAGTATCAAGATAACTTTTCTATGAAAAAAGAATGAAACTTCAAAACCAATCAATAATGTTTCATGTACACTCTTTTAATGAAACCACTAAAGAGATCATAAAAGATAAATGATATATATATGATGTGACAGGAATAGAGATATATGGCAGTATAGTATCATAAAAGATTAAAACTTCAGCAGCATAAGAGGAAACGAGGGAAGAAATGAAATTCCAATTAATGTTTCTCATCACCAGATAAAATTGACAAATTTAAGCATCTCATGGACATCAAAACTCTCGATCAAAGAAGTACACAAATCAAATCCCACTTTTAATTTCTATTTACATGGAAGCCCACCTTGTCGATAACAAAAACATTTCACCCACAAAACTGAACTTTGGAAGAAGAAGAAAAAACAGAAATATTACATAGAAAAAATAAAGAAAGGTAGCTTAGCATGATTTATGTCCTAACTCTAGTAAAATAACTCTAAACGCCTGGCACAGAGGGTACAAAAAAACTTCCTCTTGATCTTGAAGCACAAGGGCAAGAAGCAGAACCTCCACTGGATCTCAACATCCATGGCTTCAACTTTGCCTCCACAGTGAGGACATGATCCTGGGGCTTCTTGTCTTCCAAGCTCCTTCTCTCCCTCATCACACACGTACATGAACCACATTTTTTTTATGATTTTGGCTCTGTTTCAGAAGTTTGGCTTGTGGGGTAGACTAAGTCTGCAGCAGCAGCAGCACGGGTGTGAATTGTGATTTGTGATTTTTGAAAGAGCCAACCCATCAGAGTTTCTTATATACAATGTATGGTTGTTGGCTAAATAGAATATTCCTTTCCATTAATCTCAATGCTTTTTTTCCTTACTTTCTTTATCATTTCTTTTTATGCAAGTCTTATTATTTTATTTTTCTTTTGGAAGATTATAAAAGAAAATAATGACATACATCCGTTTTATAGCGACATACATTTAACACACATATTTGGTAGTTCCCGTCCTCCAAATGAGTATTTGAGAGAGAGTTGACAAGAATTTCTATTAATAACTAGATGATTTAATCATTTGGAACAACTCGATGAATTCAATAGATGTTTTTGGGAGGCTCCAATGACCATAGATAAGACTTGACCAATTTTTACAATATGATGGTTTGCTGCTCACAGTTTTTAAAATTGACGAATTTTCCTCTTAATTAAAATTTCATTAGTGTGGCATTGACATGTAGAATGAGAGTATCTTTATTCTCGTTTGATAAGTTCTTTTCAAAAGATATATCAGAGCTACAATGGAGTGAATGATTTGATCAGCTAATATTCTATTTTTTCTTCAACTTTGAATTTGATTTTCTTATTAGCGGTTTTTAACTCTGCTAATGTTTGCGGTGCTTAAAATTGTTGCTGATATGTGTGTTAATTGTATGTCGTTAAAAAATGTATGTTTATGTTGTAGAAATAACTTTAACTAAATCTATACTATGATTTAGAACATCAATGAAATCCATATAAGTTGCGTGTCTTTTGAAGATACAATGAGAAAATTTGTGGTAACTTCATGAATGAGGTGACATGCACAAATGTGCACTATGAGATCATAATCTTCCTCTCCTTTTCCTTTTCTGTAACTGGGTTCTTAATGGGATCGAAGACTCCGCAACCAAAGTTCAAGACAGAAGAGGGGATCCTGACTAAATATATAATAACAATAACCCTAGTTTCCATCCATCATGAGTTGTTAGTAACTTGGCCTTACACCATAGTCTAACACACTTATCAATTGAGTTTGAGCTCAGTAAATATACATATTATACATGATCATTCGCAAACACATAATGGATCAAATAATTACATAGGCTTCTAGAAAAGTATCAAATTATCTATTCAACCTATTTTATAAAACCAAGATCCCTCAATCAATAGAAGCTTGCACATAGAAAATTCTAACATTATGTCTCTCTTTGCCTCGTTTTCGGTCTTCGACCCTACCATTTCTTATCTCTAACCTCCGATGCAATCACATTTTCCCATATTGCCACTCTCATTTCTTCACGAGTTCACCACCATGAGGTCCTAGACCATATTCTTCCCCTAGCCACCGCCTCCTTCCTTTGTAAGACTAGGGCAATGTAATGATGATACTAGGCAAAGACAAGTCAAGTTACGACAAGATGAGGGAAATTTCGACACAGTGAGGGAGATTCCATGGTGATTAGGGGAAAAATTTTCAAACAAAGGTGATGAAAACAAGCCTAAGGAGAGGTTTCTCATCAGGTTCCAAATAAGGGTATTGAAAGCAGAAAAAAAGGGAGTGAGTACAACAACAAGGCACAATGGGAGATGGTGGATCATTTCAAAGAGGGTAAGATGCTTGTGCAATGATCGTTGTTTAGTCACTATAAGGACTAAGTGAAATGCTTATAGCTCATGAAAATATGTGTGTTATATATTTAGGTTCAAGTCGGTTTCTCTAGTCTCAGAGTTCTCGACTCGAGACCTGAACCAAACTCCTCAACTTACTTAAATGAAATCTAATCTAATATAAAAGTACGGCCCCTCCAGACATTATGTGCTCGGGTCGGGTTAGGTTGGTCAGGTCTAGCCGACCCATCAGCAGCCCTAGTGGTGAAGGTGATGGTGACATTGGTTGTGATGCTGGTAGTGCTTCATGTTGAATGGTTGCTCTTCAAACAGGAATGTAGTTGGGAGCATCGATAAGTCCGAGGTCCAAGTCCTACCCGACTTTGGGATGAATGTTAGCGTGACTAGAGCGTTAATTGCTCCCTTCTTGTTGTGACTAGGCATGGATGCGAGGCTCGATTGCATTCTTCGGGCATTGTAGGTTGAGGGTCCCGTTCAATGTAAGTCGGCTACCATTCATAATTCACTCGTTGTATACGTGTAAGCCATCCAAGTCACATGAGATAACGCGGTCACAGTATAAGTTGACTTAATCACATAAGGTAACCCGATCAATGTATACGCTGGCCTAGTCACATGAGTAACCTAGTCGCTGTATAAGTCGATATAGTTACATAAAGTAACTCAATCACTCACTGTATAAGTCGACATGGATGTATAGTGTTAAACCATGAGGTAAAATTAACATGTTGTGAATTCAGGGTTTCAGATTCTCTCAAGTACACATTGCACATGAAAAAGTATTGACAGAAGGACAGAAAATATAAATTTGAAGTCCAAACTTAGATGTTTTTTTTTGGACAACAGGACATGCTTAAATTAGTAGACATATAAACCAAGTTGTTTAATTATATGGTTATTACGGATCTGGTATAGATCCAAAAACCGCACGCATTAACTTAACCCAAATTGATTTATAAAAACAACGACAAGTTTGAATCGTTGCGTTAAGTGCAGTTGAACCCTGCCTTAGTTGGGGCAAAGTTTATGTTTTAATTTTTTTATCAAACAAACTCAAGCTTAACTTTAGTCTTTGTTATTTTTGTAAAATGAAATATCAATAAAAGATGAAAAACTTATATACGTTACCTAATGAAGTTCAATGTTGTTAGGCTCAAACACGAGTGTATTCGTAAACTAAGCTAATCCAATTAAAATCAAAAATTAAAACCAAAATATGAAAATTAATTTTTTTATTGGATTATAT
The DNA here is from genome assembly GCA_030819835.1 of Acmispon strigosus. Taxonomy (NCBI): domain Eukaryota; kingdom Viridiplantae; phylum Streptophyta; class Magnoliopsida; order Fabales; family Fabaceae; genus Acmispon; species Acmispon strigosus. The sequence continues at coordinate 90,636,890 of JAUAMA010000001.1, forward strand.
ATTTTTTTTGTTATTGGGAGGGATTGTATTTCTTTTCAAATAATTCTGAACTGAATTTGTATAAGGGTCGGGCACTTATAGTCAAGATTTGCTTACATCAATTACCAATATTTGCTTACATAAAGTGCCAATATTAATATATTTACATCACTTAATAAAATTATTTTGTTTAGAATAAATATAACATTAGCCAATCCAATTATTAAACACTTTTTTGACTTTTTACCGTTGAAAAATGTGTTTTTTTTCCTATCCATTATTATTCTACTATAAATGTTATCATAATGAAATTATTATGAAGTGTCACTTTCTCAATCTCTTACTGAAATTGAAAATTTGAATCAAATAAAGAAATAAAGAAAATTAAATAAATGAATAATGTTTCAATTTTACATGGTAATATGATACAATTATTTTGAGAGGAGTTCATATTTTTAGTGGATATCCTATATAAATTTCAATCAATAAAGGAATGAGTGTTGAAGTGGGTGTTGTTTCTAAACTATTTTGATCGCCTTTAATATTTGATTAATTGTTATTTCTCGGTTGAATTTCTTCCTCCCATGTTTCTTCTTTATTTTAATTTTAAGAGGAGAGTTAGGATCACTCCCTTTAAAATTCAATTTTTACCATTTTTTCATTAATGAATTGAAATTCATTTGGATCCCATATTCATACTTTTAGTGGATTTCAAATGAATTTCAATCAATAATAGAGTGTTAGTAACATTTTTTTAAATTCTAATAGACAGAACTCACATAACCCAGTGATGTATTTTAATATAATAAAGAATTTTAATAATTTTTTTTTTCATATTTTGTATTCTCAAAAAGCACCGAAGGCTGAGTAAATTAAGTTTAACAAAGGCTTAATTGGGTTGATTTTACTGTTCTTAACTTAACAATGGCCTCAACATGCATTTCTATTTCTAATTCTAATTATATATATGATGGGCTTGAGATTTAAAGATTTTTCTGGTGTAGGAGTGACGTGTTTAAAAACCAAGTAATGGTTTGATGATATCAGCTATGAGTACTTGGATTTTTTAAAAAAGTTGAGATGTTAAGCCGAGTTGGCAAATGACTGCTGCTAAATACTTATAGTTTACCATGTCAACGACAACAACTCTGCCATGGAATCGACATCATCCTCGACCTTCATATTTATCACGTTTTTTATCAGTGAAACAACCTTGTGAGTTTCCTCCAATCATGTCTGGTAACACACGAAGGAAACTTGAAAACAATCAAGTTGTCATTTTCTATTTTGGATAATTTATAGTTTTCAAAACTTGCTAACGTTATAATTTGGAAAATGATTTTTAAATTCAATTGAACGGTAAAAAACAGACAATAATGTGTAAAGTTACAAAAATAGTTATTGGGAACAAAAATATAGAAAATATTATTAAAAATTATATTCCGAATTTTCGTACTTGAAATATAATTTTAAGAAACACATTCTGAATTTAAGTTCTCAAGTTTTTGTGACAATACACATTATTGACGGTTAAAATTCCTTTATTTCCTTTGTATATTTCTTCTCTTATATGTCCACGTAGAGAAGCGGTTATAATTCAAATATACTGAACAACCCAAAACAGAGACACGACACTAAAAGACAAACAGCTTTGATTGGATTTTACCAATTTAATTTTATGAGCATGTTTGGATATATATTTTTTCTATTTTCCTTAAAAATAAATGTTTTTACATACATCGTAGCTTTGTCATCCTATTTTTGTATTTATTCGTATGTAAAAGTGTATATTCAAAAAATGGTATAAATATTTCTTGATTAAGGAAAAGTGTGTTAACCGTTATTTTACAAAATTATGTATTTTGAGACTCCACTATTATATTAAATCTATCATTTTATGTATTTTTTAGTCGTTTTATTCTTAAAAGTGATTTCATTTTATTCTATCAAAATAATATTATTCTTTTAAAACTTTTACACATCATCCTCAAACTTAATTTTACCTTAGATGATGAGTGGTGTATATGGTATTGGACATGTCATATATCACAAGAATGGTTTAAATTACTAGACCCAATGTTGTACATGATGCGTATATTCATATCCTTTTATTTATATAAAACAGTTTCCACCTAACATACTTATAATAAATTTTGATACCATATTAGATTTTAAAAGGTTTAATTTAACTTAAAAACTAATTTGAGAGTTGAAGATTACCTTTCAAAACATAAGAGTTATTTTAGTTATAATTCTCGTCAATGTAAAACTTCTCAACACAAATTTCAAAACAATTGAGGCATATAACGTGCTATGTAGTTTTATATTCATTTTACGGTTTGGGAATCTTCTCAGTGGTTCATGCGGGTGTTAGTGGGCTGAATTTTGTTTTTGGCGACAAAGACAAACTATGGTATAGTTTCAGCTATTGCTGTCTCTCGGCCTTTGGGCTTGTTCTCCTTCAGATTGCAAAAAGAAATATACTCACTCCACTTTTTTTCTTCTTCTAATGAAAATAATTAGACAATTGATTTTGATGTCATCCCCACTTGTTTTTATGCCACTCTTATTAATTGGTCAATAATTAATTTATCCTTAAAAATAAGTTTTATTACTTACCTATCATTTATACATTATCTTCACCATCCTTTACCTTCCTTTCCTCATCACTAATATCACCACCATCCCCTTCCTTTTCCTCGTCAATATCCATATTCACAACCACCCATCATCTTCCTTTTCTTCATCAATCCTAACATTCCCTCATCTAGAGCTGTCAATATGGGTTCCAACCCGCGGGCTGGCCCGGCCCAACCCGACTCGTAGGCGGGTTGGGTTGATGAAATCACAGCCCGTTTAGAATACGGGTTAAAGCAACCCGGCTCGTTTAACCCGCGGGTTAAACAGGCGAGCCCGCGGGTCAAACGGGCCAGCCCGCGGGTTGGGCAATAAAATAAAATAAAACATTTTTTTGGCTGATTCTCTTAAATCTTAGGTTGGGCCACTAAGTCTAAGTGTCACGTGAAAAGTGATGTGAGTCTGTAAAGATAAGGGAGTGATTTTCTTCCATCTTGGGTTGTGTTTGTATTGGAATTCAAGAACTACTTGAAGTTTGAACTTGAATTTAGATATGCACAAAGTGTATGGTGCAACATTGTTAATTTTTTATGATCTTGAATTAGTAGGTTTGGTAAAATGCATGTTAGTATTTATTTAATATGATTTTTTTTACTTTTTCATCATTTTTTAATTGAATTTCCTAAATTTTAGATTTTTTTTATTTTCCTACTGCCAAAACGGGTCAGCCCGCCAACCCGCGAGTCAGCCCGCGGGCCGGGTTGGGTTGATTAATTCCTGGCTCGTTTAGAAACGGGTTGCTATAACCCAACCCGTTTTGAACCCAACCCGTGACGGGCCAGCCTATATGGGCCGGGCTGGACCGTATTGACAACTCTACCCTCATCACCATCCTTTTCCAACTTCAAACCATCCCCACCCATCATCTTCTTTATCTCACTTATCATCTTTGGGGGCTGTTCTTCACACTTCCGCACTTGTTTTCGATGTTCGTTTCTCCTTTTTCATTCTTTTTTCCTCCGACCCTTATTTTCGCACTTGTGGTGAAGTTGACGATGAGTCTCTCGCCGGAAAAAAGTTTTGTATTGGTCTTTACAATTGGCAGATGTTTTTTTAGTCCCTGCGGGAGCTCAGAGCTCCGGTGAGCGCTGACGTGGCGCGCTGACTAGTTTAATGAGTAATAAAAAATAATAAATTTTTTATTAATTTTTAAAGAATGCCACGTCAGAAAATGAATAAAAATAATAATTTTCCCAATTTTTCCCAAATTAAAATTAAAAAAATACTAATTGGAAAATTATTAACCCTAATAAAAAAAAACTCAGAATCATCTTCTTCATCATCATATGGTATTCATCTTCATCATACTTCATCTTCCTCCCCTTCTTCATCTTCGGCACACCGTGTAGCCACCCTCATCCCAACCCCTTCCACCGTAAAAACCCCCTCCCTTTGCTATCATCCCTTTCCAATCCCCAACGATTTCGTCACGTCTTCTCTCTTTTTAAATCTGAACCAAAAACTCCAGATCTTTGTCCCTCGATTACCGTCATCTTCATCTTTTTCGAACCTCGCATCACAGAGATCAAGAACCATCAGTTTCGGAACAAGGTGGTGAAGGAGGAGCTAGGAGGTTTAAGGGTATTTTGGGGTTTATGAAATAAATGGAATGACATAGGAACAAGTAGGGATGACATCAAAACTAATTCCCAAATAATTAACTACTTTTTTTCCTTAAATTATTTTTTCTCACTTCTTTTTTTCTTCAAATGATTAACTTTCGCCCTACCTTCACTCTAAAAAAGAATGAGAAAACCTCCAAGTTAGTCCCTGAAAGATCTCACTTATGACTGTTTGGTCCTCATACTATTTTTACCCACTAAGTTAATCATATAAAGATTCGCCGTTAGTCAATCTGGCCCCTGAAAGGTTTTTCTGTTAGGTCCTGAATGGAAGTGAAAGAATCAAAGTGTAAGTTAGTCAAATTAATGACTTGAGAGTATCAAAACAAAACTTCTACCCGTTGAGCTAGTTAATTCATTAGTAAAAATGTGAACCAATATATATTTATATCATTTTTGTTCTTCTTCTTCTAGTTCTCCCTAGGCTTTGTTTTGCTACTTTCAATTGTGAGGTTTGAACGAACTCACATTCTTTCGGTACCATTCACTTTTATTTAAGGACTTGATGAAAAAATCTTTTAGGGACTAGATTGACTATAACTTCATAGGTAAAAATAGTATAAGACCAAATAGCGTAACATCTTTTTTCAGGAGGAAGGTTTCCTCAAAAAAGAACTGACACACCCATTCAACCCACGACTCCCATCTTCTCCTTCCCCCTCAAACAACTGCGACTCTCATCCTCCTCGACCGTCGGCCAGCAATGTTCCGGCGAGGCTGCGGTGAAGGTTCTCTCTCCCCATCAAAGTGTTCTAGCTGACTTGCTGTTTTCTCTCCGGCGACACTTAATCCTCCCCTTCAAGCTGCTGTGTATTGACTCCTGTACTACTTATTTGTCTCTAAATTCTGATTTCAATGAGAATGGACCAACGTGCTCTGGTTTTAATTTCTTTATTCCTTTTTTATGATTTTTTCTTTTAATCCCTTTAGTTGTTTTTAGACTAGATAAATTCTTAATTTCAAAATATGATATAATGATGAATTCAGCAGAACATTAGGATAGTAGGATGATCTAGTGAGTGCTATATAATGATGATTTCGTGTGTGGCATATAATAATGGTGGTTCTAACTTGTTTGTTATAACTAATATTGGAGTAATTGATTTAGTTTTTAATGTTATTAGTGTGTATTTATCATTAAGTCATTACTAAGGTTTTTTTTGCACGAGTTTATAATTCGAGTTTACGAGTCGTGTTCCACCCACGAGTTTAGTAAACTCTCGAGTTTGACAACCTTGCCCCTATTTATGCCTTGAGTTTTGAATTTTGTTGGAATGTATTCAATCTAGCAACTAATTAGGGTGTTCCTTGTCCATGATGCAGTTTCTAGATACTAATGGCAAAGGGCCAACCTGTTTTTCTCAAAGATGCTGTTTTCAAATTGAAAATGTCCTTCCTTTAAGGCATCCAAAGTGAAGACCAGCTGTTTGCAGCTGGGTCTTTGATTTCAAGGGGTGACTATGAAGATGTTGTAATTGAGAGGTCCATTACAAATGTGTGTGGTTTTCCACTCTGCCGCAACGCTTTGCCCTCCTGTCGCCCTAGGAAGGGTAGATATTGAATTTCTCTGAAGGAGCACAAAGTGTATGACCTGCAAGAGACATACATGTTCTGTTCTTTCACTTGTGTTGTTAACAACAAAGCTTTTGCTGGGATCTTGCAAAATGAGAGGTGCCCAACTGTAGACCCTGAGAAGCTTGACAATGTTCTCAGGTTGTTTGAGAATTTGAATGTGGAACCGGTGGAGGATCTGAGGAAGGATGGAGCTTTAGGTTTATCTGGCTTGAGAATCCAGGAAAAAACTGAGACAATCACTGGGGAGGTGTCTTTGGAGCAGTGGGTTGGACCTTCAAATGCAATTGAGGGTTATGTACCAAAGCAAAGAGAGGGTGGTTCTAAGGGTTCTAAGAAAAATATTAAAAAATGTGAGAATTTTATGGCATCCTTCATAATTATGACCCTAGATAATCAGATAGCCTTATGCCATTTATTACTTAAGATTGTCTTTGTTTATTGTATTATTCAATGTTTGGTTTATTGGTGATTCTAATTTCTAAGGACCTAATTTCTGAGAAATAGGACCTAATTTCTGGAAATGGAATAGTGAAGTTATTAGTTCTTATCCTTTTAAACTTTCCAATGAAGTGACCTTTGATTATGAATTGCAGGGTCCAAAGCTAGTCATGGCAGGTTGAATGATGACAAAAATTTAATTTACAGTGAGATGGATTTCATGAGTACTATAATTACGCAAGATGAGTATAGTGTTTCTAAAGTATCATCAGGTCAAGCAGACACAACTGCTGATCATCAAATTAAGCCAGCGGCTAAAGCGGAGGTGCCAAAAATGGCTGACAATAAAGTGGTCAGTAAAGATAATGATAGCGTACAAGATCTGTCTCCATCTTTTAAGAGTAGTCTAAATTTAAGTACCTCAGAAAAAGAGAAGGAAATTGCTAAATCACATGAAGCTGTTATAAAATCCTCTCTTAATCCTTCTGTTGAAAAGAAAGCTGTTCATTCTGTCACCATATCAGAAATACAATGTGATGTAGAACCGAATGATTCTGAAAGGAAATCAATACAAATTCAAGGGGAAACATGTAGAGTTGCTGCTAATGATAATGCCTCCACTTCCAGTTTAGATCCTGCCAATGTTGAAGGGATATTTCATATAGACAAAGCAACTAGATCATGCAAAACTAAATCCAAATCTTCTTTTAAATCCACTGGTAAAAAGAAACTTAGTCGCTCTGTTACTTGGGCTGATGAGAAAATCAACAGCTCTGGGAGTAGCGATCTTTGTTCGGTTAGGGAATTTGGAGATGGAGATATTAGAAGAGAATCTGATTTAGAGGGTAATATAGATATTGCTGCTGCTGATGATGAAGATATATTACGTCGTACATCAGTAGAAGCTTGTGCAACTGCATTGAGCAAAGCATCTGATGCAGTTGCATTTGGAGACTCAGATGTTCCTGATGCTGGTAATTACTGTTTCTTTCAAAAGACTTTCTATTCAAATATTAAATGATTCCTAAGAGAGTTTCTCATCTATCAATGAATGTTGTGCAGTTTCTGAAGCTGGAATCATTATATTGCCATCTTCTCATGATGTTGAGGAAGGTACTATAGAGGATATTGATATTACAGAAACGGCTCCAGTTACTCTGAAATGGCCTAGAAAGCCTGGGATTTCTGATGTTGACTTGTTTGACTCTGAAGACTCATGGTATGACCCTCCTCCAGAGGGTTTCAGTTTGACTGTAAGTCTCTAGTAAGATTTTTTACAAATATTCAAAGCTGTTCAATTTTTCTTGGTATTGACATACCTCATTTTTTCCTAAAATTTTATCAGTTGTCACCTTTTGCATCTATGTGGGATGCCTTCTTTTCGTGGATAACATCATCTTCTTTGGCATATATTTATGGGAGGGATGCAAGTTTTCATGAAGAATTTCTATCTGTTAACGAGACAGAATATCCTAGCAAAATTATCTTGACAGATAGTCGGTCATCTGAAATAAAACAAACTTTAGCCAGTTGTCTTGCTCGATCTTTACCTGCAGTTGTCGCTGAGCTCAGGCTGCCAATTCCTATCTACCTTAGAGCAAGGGATGGTGTGATTTTGAAGTTATGTGTTAATAATAGTTTATGTTGTATTATAGTTGCTCGCTCTAAATTAAGTTCATCACAGATTCATTACACTCTGGTAGGCATGGCCTAGTTCATATAACACTATTGGTTTAGATGTCTCTATTGGACCCCATGACCCCCCTAAAAAATGCTCATAATCACACATGCACAAAATATATGGAAATCAACAAATTTGAGGTTAAAGTGAAATTTAAACAGTGCAAAGGACAAATTCTGTTCATTTGTAAATATGAATCATGGATCATAAATTTAAGGATCACTTTAGAAATTTGTGAATGAGGGGAGTCTTGGTGCAATGTTCATAATTTTAAGGTCGAGTCATTTGACCCGGGTTCTTGAACCCAACGCATAATGGGAGCTTTATAGCACTAGGCTGCCTTCTTTCTCTAAGTTTAGAAATTTATGAGAGTTCATAGGTTTGAGGCTATGGGTTGGTGACCCGGGTTCTTGAACCCAACGCATAGTGGGAGCTTTATAGCACTAGTCTGCCTTCTTTCTCTAATTTTAGAAATTTATGAGAGTTCCTAGGTTTGAGGCTATGGGTTGCACATAGTCTCCTAAGATATAATCTTCTTATCTGTGTTGAGGAAAGTTTTTAAATATATTACTTGTTAATATGTGGATGGATTATATGATGAGTTCTCACAACTTTCTCGTAGGTATGCTTACTGGATACAATGTCATTTGTGGATGCACTTCCAGCATTCAGAATGAAACAATGGCAAGTTGTCGTTCTTTTGTTCATTGAGGCGTTGTCTGTATGTAGAATACCTACTCTTATCTCATACATGATGGATAGGAGGGACTTCTTTCACAAGGTGAGACCATCTGTTTTTATTGTACTGAGTTATTATTTTATGTACATGACTATATCAGGAATCTGATTGATGCACTTGAAACATTTACATAGTGATGTTAGATTACATAAATATCGTGACCTAATAGGATTAAACCCTTATTATGACAATAATCTTTTGGTTGAGGTAGTTCAATTGATGTCTAATACCTCCAATTCTCCATAATTTCATTTGCTAGTGTTTTGGTTACTTTTCATCTGCATTTCCTTCAACATTACTTATTGATTCTGATGTGTACATAACAACAATATAGATCCCACATTACTTGGCTGCCTTGTCCTTAATTTTTTCCTCCTTCTACAGCTTACGCTTGATAGCCATATTTCATGATTCTATTATTTAGTTCATCTTATATGGTTCTCCTCCCATGGTTAGACTTGAAATTCTTGTTTCAAACTTTGGTCATCTTATTTATTACGCGTACATGTGACTTGAAAATGAAAAAACCCAACTTGGAAATTTTCCTTTTACTTTGATTCCCTTTGTGTGTGTTTCTTGTGGATGTGCGACAGCGTCAACTTTTTAGTTCAGCATATGAACTTAGGTATTTGACGGCTTGCAAAAATTCCTATGCCCAAGTTGGAAATGGAGGTTAATATTATCTTGCTACTTGTAATAATTATAACTATACTTTTAAATCTGGTAACCATTGTTCTGGTGTTGGTTTTTTATGAAACAGGTTTTGAATGGTTCTCAATTAGGTATGGAAGAGTATGAGGTTTTGAAGGATCTCATATACCGCTTGGCCGAGCACCTCATTTCTCTGCTCAAAGGGGAGCATGACAACATAAAATATCAATCATAATGGCCAAACACTGAGACTTCATCAAACACCTAGATGTCTAGGTCTTTTAATGATCGAGTGCAATGTTTTTTTCCCTTAGGAAAAATTACCTTTCAAGCATTGAAGTGCTGGGTAAATATGCTCTAATGCTAGATAGTGTGAGTGATGAATGCAAAATTGGTATTCAAATGGACAATATTCTGAAATGCTGTCTTTGAGATAAATTGCAGTTTATCAAATGTTGTGAGGATGTCTCTTAGTTTTGCTTCTTATAGATTTAACAAGCCTGTCTGTACGTGCTCCAAAGGATTCCTCTTTGCAATCGACACCTCCCAATTCGTTGTATTATTTGAACCTCCATGTTGTTGAGTGCTGAGTTAGTGTTTATCTACTAAAAAATGACTAAATAAACTCTAATAAGTGCTTTGGTTTGCATCCAACTAGGTTCCACGTCAAATTTGCACACATTCCATCATCCAGTTACTTTACAGAATCATGTATGGATTTTCCTCCCCAAAAGAATGTATTAAAAGAGTTTATTTGAAAATATTTTTTAATATAAGTGTGTAAGCATAGATAAGTTTATGAAAATAACTTATGATCTGTCAAAAAGCTTTTTTGAGTTTCTTCCTATTAGCTTACCCGTTTAGCTTATACATAAGTATATGTATATCTATATATAAATAAGCTTTTTTAGTGTATTTCAATGTCGTTCTCAAATAAGGTTATGAATGAGTATTTCTGCAATAAGTGTTTATTATAACAAACGCATAGTTAAGCTATATTGTAAAAATGTGTTCTCAGAAGGAAATTATTTAGGGTTTCATTGGTGTATCAATGAAAAACCTCAACGGGTGTTGAAATGTTAGGCAAACCCTAATTTACAAAGTGGAAATTTAGAGTGTGAAAAGTAACCCCACTATTGAAGCAAAAGAAATAGTTGGGCTTAAGTTTAAGAAGGTAGCCCAATATTAAGCCCGACTCCAAAGTTATTTAATTTTAACTATACAAGAAGTTGCATGCTTCTGCTTCATTCTCGATCTACTTTTTTAATTCAATTAAAAATAAATATCTCAATAAAAATGTGTCTAAAATCTATATAAACAAAAAAACGTACATCATTGAAAAAAAGCCTAATTAAGGGTGGTAGTTGTTCTTGACTATAAATCGACCTACCTTCACTCTAAAGTCTAAACCTTTTGTCACTAAATAAAAAACAAAAAACATACATCATTTCAAATAAAGCTACAAACACTACGATCGTAATGATTTCAGGCTTATTGTTGCGCTAATATTTTAGGTTATTTAACTTCTATTCTTTCAAAAAGCTTCTAACTAATTGCATTCTCAACAGTGATGATTGGGTGTAAATACAACAACTATATCATTGCAAACTTTTATTTCCGAATGAGCACCATTGATAGCTCTTTTACAACACTAATACAATCAAAAGCGAGAGGGACCCAAAATAGTGAAGGTACACTAACATCATAAAAGACACTAAATGGAGTTTGTCATTATGAATTTTTGATACAAGAGACACAGCTTTTGGAGAAACTCCACCCTATGGCATGCTTTACTATTTCCACAAGGTAAAAAGTATGATTGGCAAGAAAGTGACAACCAGATCAGAACCATGTAAATAAAAAGAATGAAACTGCAGAGGACCCTATCAATTTGATCATGGTTCTTATCCACTTTCTAAGTTGTAATTAGGGGTGGGAATATATGTGATATAGATGCATATATTCTTGTTCATCCATATGTGTTCTTTTAAGAATTGTAAAGTGTTATTTTCTTAAGAGAAAGTTATTGAATGTGATAGTGTGTGTTTGGATTGAATCCAAACCTTCATTCATCTCTATTAGAAAGACAAATTCCACTTGTCATAATTAAAATATGAAAAAACAGAATTTAAAATCAAATATAGCTTTAGTTGATGAAATGTGTACGATTCAATTCAAGGCAACATAAATAAACTTTTACCGTAACTCATAAGATGAGTTTCATTGCGTTCATCTTCTATCTTTAAAGCATGTGTCAACGTTTGTTTGCATTGATATTGTTCTTTCAAAATCAAAGCTAAAGGTTGATTCTCTCAATCTTCTGTGGTGGTGTACTGTCCTAGAAGAATCTTCTGGCACAGTGGTGTAGCATTGATATGACAAGAGGAGGTACCTGCAAAGGCACTCTGACGCTCTAGTCAGTATGAGAGCATAAAGAGAGAAGTTCAAGGTCATAAAAGAACAACGATTAGCAAAATGAGCAATTCTCATGTAAATGAACAATTAAACCTATATTTATAGGCATGATGAATGTCATACTCGAAGCATTGAGTCTCGATCGGTAAATACTTTTTGACTTCCGAGGTGAAGGTTACTCGTAGGAAATATTATAAAACTCAATCTCGAACGTCTCGACTAACAAATATGGTGTCCAATTAATTATGAAACTTTCAAACCACTTTAGACGATATTAAGTCTAGTAGTATTTTAAATCGACCGGAACATATGTCATTGCATATTTAAAGATAGAAAGAGTTTTTTTATTGTTGTCGTCACAACTACACAATTATATATAGACACATACATTATATCTGATTTCACTTTTACAAACGTGAAAACATTTAGGCTTCCAAAAAATTTCCAAGTACTAGCTAGGTCTCCTTTATAATGAATTTTGCTCTGGCTGTGGTCCATTATTATTGAAATGGGCCACACTGTAATTAAATTAATAATGAAGGGATATCTATCATTCAACTATGATAGTCCATAGAGTAACTTCACATAATTAAAACAGCAAGACACTCAAGTGCTTTTGTAAAGAAATATAAAAATTTAACGATCATATCTTAATCTTACTCAGAAAAATCAAAGCCATGATGGTGTTCTAACATTGGAAGACATGACTCACATACGCCGTTCAATCATGCAACCTTTAAGGTCAAAGCAATCATAAAAAAAGTTGAACAAATAAATTGGAAACTATATAAAGTGTCAATGTCTTGTAGTGGACTCTTATTTTTGGTTTTCATTGGGTTGTTGCATATATATTTGTGCATGGCCAAATACACACACACATGCTGTGACGAAAAACAAGCAACCCAAGAATAGTGGAAATAAAAAATAATTAAACTCAGGATAAGTGAACATGATATATTTAATTTTTAAAAGACAATTAATGGACCTTTGGTAAATTGCAAAACAACCTCTTTTTGAAATCATTTTCACCAAAATACAGTTATTTTTACACCACAATTCACGTGAATTACAATGACAACATTCCATTTCAAAAAGAAAAATATACAATGACAACATTGATCGGATTCTCTATTTTCAGAAACAATTTTGTAAACTAAAAGCTACTCATATAAACTAAAATAGATTAATTAGTTTCAGGAAAAAATAGTTGCTAATTTATATATCCTAGAAAGAGAAAGCCAAAATAAGAAAATAAATTTGTCATTTATGAATATATGATTACTTTAATTATTCTAAGAACTTAAGTTATTAGGTAATGGTCACATAAATGATTTTATATTATTATTTCTAATATGTAAGAACTCTTTAGGCTTGAAGTGTGAACAATTCATAATTTCACTTACCATGTGCTTAAATTTAACTTTTTATTAAAAGAATTAAGGGTGACAATGATCGAACTCTAGACCACTTAGTTATAGAGGTCCATGTCAAGCAATCAACTATCCCAAAAACTTAAATTATTAGATAAATACCACATGAATGGTATTATATTCCTATTATTTTTAACAAATCTGCTGTTTATTAGAGTGATTATTACTTATATATGGGTCAAATATTCTGATTTTTTCCTCCTTGGAGGGTGGACACTTCCTACCAGAGATGCATGAAACTGGAGTAGCAATAAATGCGGGTGGTTACTGATGTTGCACACTGTCACTAGCATATCAAAATCATGTCAAACAAATGATCATCAGGTGTTGTACCTTCAGCTTCACCAATATATCAACAATTGTGTCCACTTTGCAATCATTTTGTAGTTCCATAATACCAATATAAACTGCACTTTCATGATCCTCTGCAAATTTGGATTGACACTCCTATGACAAAGGGAGGAGCTTTTAACACGTGGTTTAGAAAGAGCAATTAAGCAACATAAGGATGGAGTTTTTGAACATGAGTTTTATGTGGCAGTTCAAGCAAACCATATACATTTTTTTTAAAATAATATGTATCTTTATTGAAATTCGTTTAAAGCCGCGTATGATCACTATGAATGATAAAGTGGTAACGCAGCTGTATTGACAGGAACTTGAACTCAAGTTTAAGGATTAAAATCAGGACATGTTTCGAATTAAATCAAAGGTGATAAAATCACAACTTACTTATTTTAGAGATAAATTCACTTTAAAAGATTATGATACACATCTTTGAATGGCACAAAATGAGTCTTCAAAAAACATGAGTATTTAGATATGGACAAACTTCATCTATAAGTTAATGTTATATATGTAACTATAGTTTATTTCTACTATTCCACCTCAACATTTAAGATCATGGATTAAGGTTTCCTTGCCGATAAAAAGTTAGATTTGGACAGCAGAATCTACAGATTCATTTGAAACTCCAGGTGATCCAGTTCCATAAGCTTATTGATGTCATAAAAAGATGCTGCTCACAATTGTAAATCTTTCACTCAACATCTTCAATTCATCATCAAACACATTTGTTCTCTCTTCTAATAATCAATTTTAAAACTCACAAGCTTTTTCCCAGTGTTAACTCTAACTTTAGAATCAATTACAGAAGAATTTTTAAACATGCACTTAGATTTGGATTGAGCAAAAGACATTTTGAGAAATAGAGAAACAAAAGAATTGTAACCCATGAGAAATAGTTTTGACAAAAGGGTGTAAAACAGAAGAAAAACAAACACATTCTATAATGAAAATTAGCAGTTACACCAAGGCTATCACTTCCATTTTACATCTTGTGGACACCATTTTACAAGAAACCCCTACCACCCCACTAAACCAAAGTCAGTTCTCAATCCATGAAGTAGTTAACTTGGATATTGTTGGGCAAACATGAACTCATGAACCCTAAACCACTATCCAATTTTGCTGTAGTATCCTTTTTACCACCCCCACAAAGTGTAAAAACTATACCCCCCTTCCCCCCACCCAACTTAACTGTCTGTAAACTGCTTTGAAAAATGTCTTTCAGCCATTTCTCAAACATGCTGTTAGTAAAAGAACCACACCCAACACCAATTTCCTCTATCACCCTCTCTTCTACAGTAAAATTCCCCAGCTTTTCTTTCCCAAAAACCTCCTCAAAACACTCTTTGATCTTCCCCAAAAACACCTCTGCCATCTTTCTTTCCTTACCTGCATTTTGATTGAACTCAAAAAGGTTCTCAATTGAATCCCGAGACCCATTTGAGCTCAAAGGATCTGCTATGGTTTCTCTAGTCAAATCACTTGAAATGTCTTCCCCATCATCCTCTTCTTCATCAGCTTTCATGTTCAGGTCAAGAGTGTTGAAGCTTGATTGTCTTGAAAAATCTTTCTTCCTGCTGTTACTCTGCTCAGAAACAAACACAGGTTCTTCCTTCTCTTCAATCCTTGGGCTCTTGATCTTGGTAAACAATTCCAGTTCAGCCCTTCTCTTGTGAGATGACTCCAACGCAGGCTTGGTTTCACTGATCTGCAACACCAAGTTCACCACTGAGTCTTCATTGATTCTAGTGCCACCATTAGTCAATATGAATATCACTTGGCCTGGATCATCTTCTGTTCTTCTTAAAGTTCCAAACTTTGCAGCTTCAAATCCATCTGCAATGGATTTCCTGAACTGGGTATCAGCAAAATCAACATTTTCTATTAAAAATACAAGCTTTTCATTGGTTTTCAGTGCTGCAGCCACCATTTCAGAAACTGGGGTTGCTGAATTCTTCTCCATTTTCCACATGTCAAAGTGAAGGAGCGTGCCAGAAACTGATTCAGCAATGGCTCGTGCCAACCTTGTTTTCCCAACAGAATCATTCCCCTGCAAAAACAACCAAGTTGCAGCACCTTGCTTTGCTGATTTGGAATCAACCAAGGCCTCTGCTATTGAAGCAACAGTGGTTTCAGATTGCCATGGCACATTCTCCTGCAACAGTTTACAAATATGAGCTTGTCGCAGTGTTCTATGAGTTATATTTTCCCCCACCGTTTGACCTGAACCACCGAATGTTGAAGAATTTCCTAGACCAAGACTAATCTTTACTTCACTATTACCTTCCTCCGTGCCCTTAAGGGAATCCAAGGTGGTGGTTGTGGATTGCTTTTTCTGAGTTACATCGCTGAAATTGAACTCAATGGTGCTGCATGATTGCTGACGCCGGAACCGCGGTACAAGGCCGCCGCCGCCGGAGCTATAACCGGGTTTGGCGGCTGCAGAATCAGCAAAAGATATGGAACTTGAATCCGGGATGACAACACTACCTTGGTTTGGCCACCAGGGGTATGATGAATTATAGGGGTAGATCTTGCCATTTGAACCCTGATTGCCAATTATACTGTTGCTCCAATGGTTTTGTTGAGGCTGTTTGTTCTGGTGGAGACTATGGCATAGTCTGTTCCATTTCTTTTTCAACTGGCTTAGCTCATCCTGAAAAACATTCAATTGTTTGTATTGTAAGCCACTATTTCTAAATTAAGGGAAACAAACAAATGCATAGACATCACACACAAGTTTGTGCCAAAATTATTAGTTGTACAAGATAGGAAAAAAAAGGGCCAAAATTTTACTACCTTCTGATGAGCTTCAGTGCTATGAGACTGAAGCCAGGAAGGCAACAGTTTCTTCTGGCCTGGTTTGAACAGTTGTGCTTCTTTTTCATAATTGGAGGCACATTCTTCACAACAGCTGAGATTATCCTGTTCCTCCTTGTCACTGAAGAGCTTTGTTTCCAGCACATGAGATGGGTTCTGGGTGATGGTCATCTTTGAATCATGCACACTGCAAATTAAACAAATAAACACTTTTGAGTTGATTATCATGCTCTTAATACCTTCCAAAAGGTTAATGTAAATCATATTTGACAGAATGAAACGTTGGCAATAATGCATATTTGTTGGAATATACATAACACTCTCCCCTTTCCTCTTTATTTTACTTTTGGTAAAGCTCCTTCGACAAAATATCATGTGATTCCGTATGTCTAAGAGGTTTGTATTCTGACAAAACAAAGCAAAGCAGAAAGGCACTGCTTCAGAATCACGTCTACCTTACCATTTACCAACCAACCATGCTTTTCGACAGTGGCTGCTTCTGGCACAGTCCAGAGAGGCGTACATACTTAGCAACAAAATGCCCAACAAATTAAGCATTCAAAATTAACTTGTATGTTCACTATGTAACACTTGAATCCTCACTATGTAACTTTTGTAAGTTCATTGCTTACTTAATTATTATTTGATTTTTTTTCTTAATTTAGGTAATTAAAGTTTTGGCATTAATATAGTATCAACTTTTAGTTCCTTAGAATCAATTCTAAAATCCAGAAACTACTCATTTAAGTTTCTCTCTAAAAATTGATTATGGCTTCAAAATCAATTATAGAAGTGTTTCAAAACATGCACTACGTCAAGTTGATTAAGCAAGAGGTTAATTACCTTGAAGCATGGAGAGTCAAGCCAAGTCCACCTGATGGAACAGGAACAGCTTGAAGAGCCCACTGAGTCTCAAGAGGAGGTTGTCTCATTTGACACCTCATGTAAGTTTGATAACTTGCTGTGGCCACAAGCCACACCTTAGTGTTTGAATTTCCCATGTCACAAAACAACTTTGCTATTTCTGCAACTAAATGATCAACAGGGTTATAACCAGAAACTTCTCCAACTTCCACTGTCCACTTCAAGTCACCAACATAGAAAATAGCTCCTCCTCCTCCTCCACCTGATGCAATGACAGAATCCACCTTCCTCTTGAGTGCAGAGAGGTTCATCTCCACTTCCTCCCTCTTCATGAACCTCAAAGAGACTGGTGCAAACTGAAACTTGATGAAATGTGCTGACTTCAACTCATCAGGAACCTCTCCTCTTTCCAACCTTCCCATAAGCTCCCCCACAAGGCCTTCAGTTAATGACACAGTGTCACCAACAATCACGGTGTTCTTCTTCTTCTTCCTCAAGAGCACATCCAGAACAACCTTGATATCTTCCTTGAAAGAAGGTACCACTGACTCAGAGATGGGAAAAACTGAAGAAGCTTTCTTGAGAGGAGAACAGAGGAATGCAGGGCTATAAGCAGCCAAGAAATGGTTATGGTTATGGTTATGGTTCTCACTAGTAGCAGGGGAACAAGGAGAAGAGAAAACACCACCACCAGAGGTGTTGTAAAAAACAGAGTTAGGAGCAGAGGAAGAGTCCTCTAAGTTGTTCTTAACAGCAGTGCTGGAGAAGCCTGCTTCTCTCATGACCCTGCTAACAGAAGGGTCATCAAGAATTGAAATGATGAGCTGCTCCAGCTCCACCTTGATGGTGAGAAGGGGCTGCTGCTGCTGCTGCTCAATGCAGCCCCTTCTCTGGTGAGCTTGAGCTCTCTTGAGCGCGGCGATGAGCGCGTTTGAGAGAGACGGCTGAGAGTGGTGGAGCAGAGGACCACCGGGTGTTGTTGTTGGGAGCCTGTTGAGGGCCACATTGAAACATAGCTCAAGTGCTCTGCATTGAAGAGGATGATGATGATGATGATGTTGTTGTGGTGAATGTGGCTGAGATTTGAGACAGGCTCTTCTTAAGGAAGAGGCTCTGAGACTCAGCAATGTGGCTGCAACGTGAAGAGGGGTGACCTGTGCATGGCCCCTCCTTCGTGCTAACCCCAGAGAGTGCTTCAAGACTGAAGCAGCCTCCGCTGTGAGGGTCTGCTGCAATGTACAAGCTCCTGAGCGCATCACTTGGCTAAACACCACCCCCCCACACCACCCCCCTTTGTGTGAAAAACTTTTCTTCAGAACCACACTTTTCTTTTCTCTTTTCTTATCTTTTCTCCCTCTCCAATCACCACCACCCCACCCCTGTTTGTAAGCTGAGTACGGTGCTGTGATTCAAGGAAGGAACCTTGAATGAAGTAACTCAAGTGTTTGAATGAGAAGATGAACAAGAGACAGACACAGAGAGAGAGAGAGAGAGAGAGAGAGAGAGAGTTTTGGACAGAAAGGTTAGAGGAAGTGCTTGTGTTTTGGAAATACCAGACTAGGCCTCTCACCCTTCTTTATACTTCTTGTCACTTCTTCTTTTTTATTTTCCCTTTTTTTTTTGGTTTTAGTTAAACAGGCAGCTTTTTCTTAGCTTTTTATTTCCACTTCATTGCTCTCTCTCTCACTGGAGAGTTTACAGTTAATCTTTGCAATCCATAACAATCTCACTAATTTTGAAGGGAGAAACAATTCTATAGAGAAGTTTATGCATGTGAGTACTCAATGTTTCAAAATTGATTTTGATGAAATAAAAACCGAATCAAATTAATATGTTGTAAATATGTGTACTTGATGTAGGATTCTCTGGTTCCTAATTCATGGCATTTTTTATGTTTCTAATCAGAATGTGATTTTTTAAATAATGGTATCAATCTTTTTTGGACTTTAAATATTTAAAAAAATGAAATTTGGCTCAATGAACATTACTGCGGAATTTAAGCTGCATCATGCATCGTATATAAAAGAGTGAAAAGCTGTAGATTGCAGTCATCAACCAGCTGCAACAGCAATATGCATGCATGATGATCATTATTGACACATTACAAAAGGATAGAACAAACTATTTGATTCCATTGATTGATTAATTAGATGACATGGTTAATTTACTTTATGCAATGGTATATTTCTGTGCAGATGAGGTTGGTGGTGTAAGAAATTCAAGGGGGCCCCACAATTCAAAATTTTTACTTGGAGTCACAAAGCTTCCCTCCTGCTTCCTCATCATCCTTTGAATAGGCAGACAAAGCCAGCAGGAATTCAAAAAAAGGTACTAAAGGAGAAAGGTGGGAAAAGGTAGAAAGAAAACAGTGTGATCAAAGATAAAATGAAAAAAAGTAGGGAGGTAGATTAATTTTTTTGTTGAATACAGGAATCATTTAGACTTACAACATTGTTCGAGCCGGAAAGATTCACATCTTTTTTGTACGGTTAATCTTAGGAGAAGTTTTTATACACGAGACTCATGTGATAATGTTTAAGACAAATCAAACTTGTACACTTGATCCAACAATTTTAACTAAAAGAGGTACATTAACATCTTATGACCATTAACATGAATATGTACACCTATAATTGTAGCAAGATCTGCAAATTTCTTTTTCCTTAAAATCAATTTTAAAAGTGAGCTCCTTCTTTCTTAAAATCAATTCTGAAGCAGAAAAATTATTCCGAAAAGCTTCTCAACATTAGGTGTGTTTGGTTTCACGTTTGGAAAGGCCAAACGTAGATTCTTGAATTCAAAAGCAATTATTTCTTACTTCTAGAAACGTGAATCTAGCCAAACATGAATCTTAAGTGAATTTTCCAAACATGCAAATAAAAATAAATGATTATGACTTCAAAATTAATTATATTGCAATTTTGTGTTGTAAAAAAGACTAGAGTGATAAAAGTAGAACTCTGACTCTCTCTCTTCACGCCAATCCTCGTAGAGAGACAGCATTTTATTCCCCAAGTACCCAAAAAGCAACTCTCTGTCTGCTATCCTCCACAGCATTATTGGCTCTTTTTCAGCATCCCCTTCTCTCTCTCTCTCTCTCTTCCTGCAAACTGCAATGGCCTTTTCCTATCACTAATCTCATCTTATTTCCAACAACCCACTTATAAAACCTTTTGTGTTACCAAATAAAGCAAGCACAACTGAAATATACTGTTATTATTATGCATACTCTTTTGTGTTCCCATTTCGTTTATACAAACAACACTGATGAGTGATGATGATGATGCCTCATTTGTTTTTTCTTGCAAGCCACAAAACATTTCTATAAGACTAGTAATTATGCATGGACATTCACTAATTAAGGTAGTAACTTTTTTACTACTCCAACATATCATGTTTTTACCCCTCAAGATTATCTGAACATGCAAACAATATACATATTACTCTTATTCTCTGTCTTTTTGGGGTTTGAGATAGAATGTTTTTTTATCCCTTCAATATATTAGATTCTTATCGAGATAAATGAAAGGTAGCAGCTAGCTAGGGTCTTGTATCTAAATAGACTTTTGTATAAGATTATATGGATTCTGATAGCTTACTTTTTTTTGCACCACTTTGATGCACAAAGCTGTGTAACTTCAGTAATTAACACACTCCAATGAATGAATCAGAATTGAATAATGCAGAGTAGAGTAGTCTAGTAATTAAGTGACTTGTTATAACTCAGTTTACTAATTTGAGGTATCTAAGATGAATTAGGATCAATATTCCACATAGCAAGAAAAGGTTAATTTCTAGCTACTAAGCTTCCTGATTCTTGTACTCATATACAGTACTTGTTTTGTTGCTTAGATTTGAGATGCAGATTAGACATTAGCTTTGACCAACTGAATAATAAGGAAGCATATGGGTCCTCACGTAGTCACATTAATATGACCTTGCAAGATTCCAAGTATGATGAGAAATTAATCATTATAACCCTTTTTACTTTTAAATTTATTGTTTTAAAAAAAAAGAAAATGGAAAAGATAAAAATTAAAAAAAATAAAGTATGGGAAGAGATAGCGTGGATTCCGAGGCTAGCTAGGATCTGTTTCAATAGTTTTAAGGTATATTGAAGAAAAAGAAACAAAAGGAGAAAAAAAAAATTCGAGAGAATAAAAGTGTAATATTCTAACTATGCAAGTTCCATATTCTGCAGTGCATTAAAAGAGCCAAAAGAATCTGCTAGTTAAGACCTATATACCAAAGAAGTGCATCGATCGTTTGAAAGTGTGTGGAAAGAACATTCAAATAATAAAGGTTTTAAAGCAAGTACTATGAGGATGATTGAGGAGAGTGGAGTGTGTGTGAAATTCTTCTTCTTCTTCTTTATGATATTAATACTACAAACATATTTATTATCAGAAGAAATACATGTATTCACATTGAGTTTTTCTACTCCGGACACCATCACAAATCAGAGCACGCATTTACGACTATACGTCAACTTATAGAGATATTTATCCATTACATTCTCATATTAGCAATGAGAATCGAATACAAAACCTGCTTAAAGAAAAGTGATCCATCCTTAATTACTTACCAACTGAGAAAAAAATGTGTTTGACAGGTTGGGTATATAAACTTTGTGATGAAGTAAACATTATTATTTAGAACCTATTTTGCAGTCAAATTCATTGTGAGTCTCTGTTATTACTTTTCTAAAAAGACTATTTATCGAATGGGTCATCTAATTAGCATATATACTCTTTTAACTAGTTAATGTCTTTTGTCGTTTACACATCTCTCATGATTGAATGCTTCATATTTGTATGAACAGATTGGTTACAGTAAAAAGATATAAAGCAAAAACAGTGAGCTACATCATAATATGTGATCAAGTGGGGACACCTATGTTTGTTCTTTGATCAATCTTTTCTTTTTATCCTTTTCTTAAATGGAGCACCCTTAAGTACATAATTAGAGTCTCACTCATTTTGTGGTCATCAATGCCCAACCTTTCACAAAGGATCGATGAGGTTTCGATTGTATGCTAAGGAGTGCCCAAACCCAAATCATTGGAACATTATATTTCAAAGTTTGAAAAGTGGTGAAGACAAAATTGGATTTCTCTACTTGGAAGAAAAGGATCCCTTTATGCATTGAGTTGTGAGTTTGAAGTTTACACATAGTGATAAAATATGAATCCTGCAACATCTTTGGACTTAAGTCGAATGATTTGGTTTGCTTATTCCCTAACAAGTTTTCAACAAAGCAGGAAAGTGAAAATATTAGTTCTTCTTACAACTTAGACATATTTACAACGTTTTACCAACAGATATGTAAGACAAAGATGAAGTAAATTAGTATTTACTTGCTTAAAAGTAAACTACTCCCCCAAAAAAGGAGTCATAGTTCTCATTTTTCAAAAAAAAAAAAAAGGAAAAGGTAACACAAGTGTATGAAGAAGACCTTTGGTTACAACTCCACCCAATGCTATGTGGGATTTGGACTAATTAAATCCAGTAAAATAAATCCTACATCCACGCACTCAAAGCATTTTTTAACTATCTAATTTTAATCAAATGATTTACATTTATTGTACTAAGTAATTTGGAATAGTAACCTGAGTCATCCAAACTTAATTGGACGATTTAAAATTCTTGAATGTATGAATGTCAGACTCTTCCAACTTAAACGAATCCATATCCAACTGGGCGCAAACAAAATTAAACAAAAAGACATGTTTATATCATATATACTTAGTTAAACCAGGAGCCAATGACATCAATTTGTTGACCACCAATGCCAAAAAGTCAAGTTTACTAGTGAGGATATATTGAGATTTGAGAGTACTTAATTAGAACATTTTATCATAATCAATTGGTGGTTCTGTTCTTTATTTGATTAACAGACACAGGATGATCTTTAGATTGCTATAGTCAAAGGGTCAAATCCGATCAAAACGAAAAAGATTGAGAAGCTCACATATCAAGAGCATATGGGATGAGATTATAAGAATGATTTGATTTCTTATATTAGGGAGTTCCTTTATCATAAATATTATATCTATATATCTGCAAACAAGTGCTAAATGGACTAGTAAGAGAAATGTGCTTTTAGTTTACTCTCCAAGTTCACACTCTTTAAAGAAGACAATTGTTGACAAATGCTTCTTGATTAATTACCAAGTCGCAATTAGAATGTCTGTGATAATATCTCAGTCAAAGATTAATAAAAATAATTAATATACAAATCTATTATTGGGAAGTGAAGGTTGCTGAACATACAAAAAGTATAATACTGCGGTATCTACAGATACATGCGCATGAGAATGAGATTGATACGTTTATGAAGCTTTTTTTTCTTTTCTATTCTTTGTATGACAAAAGGTCTCATTGATAGCTAGCCGTAACGGCAACCGATATGTTGAGGATGATCATAATTCATATGATTATCTTATTTAAATAGAATTACACATGAATAAACTACTCATTTATTATTCTACTGGTTTTAATAGTAAATGTTAATATCTTCAAAAAAAAAAAATAGTAAATGTTAATTTACCTAGCTTTGAAGAGGTTTGTGGCATATATTGACCGGATGAATCTGACCAATCACTCTACTCCCGTGTATGTTTTTGGATCTTAGAGCATCTCAAATGGGATTTAAAAGTGAGATTTTAAAATTAGATCTGGATTTTATAAAATCGCACCCATTGGAGAGGGGTGACATGATTTGGGATCTTATTTTGGTGTCTTGGCTGGTTCCTCTTTTAAAATGGAATCTTAAGTAAAATAATATTGTTTCTCTCTCCTACAACCAACAATCAACCAACAGAAATCAACTGAAATAAAACAATATTATGTATTTTATTTAAAATGTATTGTCATTTATTTTTCAATAATATGTATTTTCTTTTCATTTTCAATTAAATAATATCATGTTGAAGTTTAATTATGTATTTCCTATCAAATTGATATTTAATTATATTATATCTTTTTTAATTATTAATTATGTTTGTAAAGAATTATTAGTTTAATTTAATTTAATATTAGGTGGAAATAAATAATATAAATATATTGTGTATTGTGGGTCCAACTAAAAGTAAAATAAGATCTCAATCACTGGAGCGAAATGTGCAGTGGGATCTTATGAGTGTCTTAAATCATATGTGGCAGTATGGACCCACAAGAAGTGTTTAAGACACCAAAATAAGATCCCACCACTAGAGATGCTCTTATGAATGCTTTGACAATGGTCTACACAAACTTGGCTCCGCTTCAGATCCTTCTTCTCCAAGCGTTGCGGATCCTCCAAGCTGGTACCCACAAAAATACTATGATGCCCAAATCACTATGTATAGCCAAGTGAGTAAGAGAAGGGATTAAATTTTCTTACATGATAAGGAGCCGATGTAATATCGACATCAGTAGCAGTCAAAGGTTCAACATGCATTAAGGTCAACCCTTGGATAACCTGAATGTGTTGTCACCTCGGTCAGCTGATGAATGGTGGATAAGCCTTTTTCCTCTGCTCCTTTTCCTAGGGTAGCATGCGTGCTCAGTGAGGGGGAGTGTGTTGATGATAATTTTAGGTGGGAAATGTATTGGGATATGTTTATTCGATTTTCTCAAAATCTTATAGGGTGGTGATTTATCTATTGGGTTTTGCATAAGTATTGGTCCACGATTCTACGAGCGAAATTGGCTAATGATCGTTCCTTTTGTCCAGGCAATCAAGGTGGAAGTCGTGTTTCTCGGATGTCGAGAAATGTGTAGTAGATTGCCTTGGCTATGAAGCTACGAATAGGGGCATCTTTTCTTGACACAGTTGCATCTCGACCGTGAACTTGTATGTCGGTTGACAAAGCGATGTTTCAGTCGTGAGGTTACATATTGGTTATGCATGCGGTGATGTCTCGATCATGCAAGAGTTTTATGTAGGTTGAGGTAGCGGTGTCTCAGTCGTGAAGTCAGTTGGAACAAATATTTCAGCCAAACTCTTCAATGGGTCGGAGCAACTTATTTCAAGTTATATTGATCAAGGAACCCTTTGTGAGGATATATCAAGATGTGGTCAATCAATAATGTTGTTGGTCGAAAACAAATAAAGTTCCTCCGAGTGTGATATATATCAGAGGTATCCTCTTCAAATGTTAGCAAAATTTCTAGCTAGGTCATAAATGTGTGGACACAAGTAGCTACTACATGATTGAATTTGATCCTGGGTTGTATTGTATGATGAGTGATCACGTAGCAAAAAGGTAGACATAAATACGGATGAGATTATAGTGGTGCAGTACTAAGTACTAAGTACTAGTACTACTCATTCATATAACCCTATAACCTAACATGACCTCCACCTTTTTGAATAGTGGGAATGTGAGAAAAAAAGCAAACATAAAAAAGAGAAGGGAATGTTGGTGGGCCCCAGACAGGTTAATTAGGACCCACAAACAAAGACCAATATTTGATTTGATTTCAATTTTTTCTCTAATCTCCATACACAATTCCCAGTCATACCTCACTCACTCACTCAAAAGTTAGAAAGAATGAAGAGAAATTTTTGGGGAGGAGAAAAGATTAAAGAAGCATAGCGTGCTACTTTATACAATAAATGTCCCCAGAAAAACATACTATCACCCTGTCCTCTATCGATATTCATATTCACATTCACTCTTTTGCTTTTCCAATTACTCTGTTTTACGTACTTACTCTCACTCTCACTCTCACTCTCACTCATACTCATAAAACATTCCTAGCCCTTTTCCTTGGAGAACGTGATTTTTAACAGACCCTCCACACATTACTTAATTAATTGATTAATCACCATTAATTGGCTATTTTCTCTGCTTCAGATTTCCACATGTGCGTCAAATGAATTCTTAATGGTTTGCCCCTTTTGCTCTCAATTCTCAAATCTCTTTTTTTTTCATCAGGTTGTATGTTTGCTAAATTACCATTAATTTGTAGCTAAAGGAATCAAAATATGAAGCATACAAACGACATGGAAAATTTTATTTGATAAATGTTTTCTGTATTTATTTCTTGTTTTTATTTTTAATTCGTTGTAAAAATATCATCTTATATGCATTTTCTTTCTGTTATCAGATAATTATATAGGAAATCATAAAAACAATTTCACTTTGTTCATTTTGATTGCTTTCAGTACGCAGATTTTTGTTCATCCAGTAATAAAATATACGATGAGCACTTCATCTCTATATCTCTATGTGATATGTGATAGACGTAAGCTGAATGCTATGCTGGTGATAACTATGTCCAGCGTAGTATTTTGTGGTGTGATAAAAATGTATAAGTAAAAGACACTCTGACATTCAAGTCAACTTCTAGATTATAGAGATAATTTTAAAATCATAAAAGAATATTTAAGTAGTAAAACTAGTAATGTTTATATAAATGAACAATCAAACTTGTATTTGTAAGCATGGTAAGACCTATAATTGAGGTACTGAGCCTTTGTAAACAACTTTCGAGATGATGGTTACGCTTGAGTAACTTTTCAATTGTTCAGTAAATGTGTCGGCTTTGCTCCACTCAGATGACTTTCGAACGAGATGAGTTTCGCTTTTGTCGTCCTAGCAGACCAACATGATCTCCACTTGGTTGTGAAACCTCCCGGCCGTCCAAAATAATGTTGGACCTTGTGGGAGGTATTAAGTGATAGAAGTTTTTATTGTTAGAGATGAGAACATTAAATCTCGACCGTTATACCTAATGTGAATGGTCATGATTAAAACAAAAAATCACATGATTTTTTAAAAAGTTATGTGACTATTCAATAGAATTTAATCTCAACCATCCATGTAGAGTTATACGGTCATGATTTAATGCTCTTATCTCTCATAATAAAAACTTCTCTCATCTTATAACACTTATATCAATTGAAATTATTAACGTTCTCTTTGACATGTTTTTTCTAGCACTCTCTTTTTAAATGGTTAAAATTCATATAGGTCTCACCAAAGTGGGAGTGAGACCTATATAATTACGAGACCCTGCATGGATTTTAACCAATCAAAGATAAAGTGCTAGAAAGGGAGCGTTGCTAGTATTTTTCTCGAAAATATATACGGCTATATATATGTCAACTATGTCAAGTTTGTTAGTGTTCTATACGATAAAGTTTGTTAGTGTTCCATGCTATCTGAACTTTTTGTTTTTCTAATGTATCTCCACAGCTAATAGTATGAGCCTTTTATTGAGACTTGGAGATTATGTTAAGTGGGTCCTAACAAATTCTTCTTCATATGCATTTTTAAAAGACCGAACCATGAACTAGATATTTAAAGAGTCAAACTATCATCTAATTGTGGTACACTGTTGGTATTCATGTGCATATTAAAAGTTATGATTTTTAATCGATATTTCAGTTGAAAATATACTCATATACCATTTCATAAAAAGTAACATTTTTTTAAAACAAATATAGATATTACGTTTGTTGAATGTGACACCATGTGAGTCAATGATGATATTAAAAAGGGTAAGATAAGTTATACAAGCTTGAATTGAATTCTGATCACTTCATAAATCATTCCCTAAAATCATTTGATCATGAGTCCATCACAACACAAATGAAAGAGTATGCAGTTCTACTTGTACAAGTACAAAAACAAATGATCGTGCATGCGAGTATCATGATCATATTCATGCATATCAGGACAAGGAAGAGATTTTGCAAGTTCTTTTAAGACTCACCTTCTTTCCCTGCAATTAATAAATAAATAGAGCGCGTCTATAATTATCTAGATTATAGATATACATAAATAAATCAAACCCATTTTTCCACTTCAGCTAAATGAAACATATTGATTTTGGTTTAATTTAACAAACTGGATTAATTTATCTAATTAGCATGTGTTTTGGTGTCTTACAAGAAAGATAATCGGTTAACTGAATAAGAAAATTTACGTATTACTCTTTCCATCAAATTTGAATTTCTTTATTAATGAAGATATTATTCTATCATAAAAATGTGTACTAATAATCACGCATTTTATATCAATTAATAATCAGGCTCGATCCACCATGAACCTGTGGGTTAAGTCAGTAGAATCACTTTTATTTTTGAAAAAATAAAAAATAACAAAAAACCATAAAAAATGTAAAAATTACTACAAATAAAAAGAATGTGAGGGAAAAAAATAAATTTTCAATCTTTCACAACAAAATGTATAAAAAAATTTGTTAATTTAATCTGTCTTGAGTTGTTATTATATTACAAATATTTTTAATTCTTTTGTATTGACTAAATAATAAAATTTAAATAAAAATAAAAACGAGTTAGACCTAAACCCTAAATTCGACCCGTCCATTTTGCATGTCGACTCATTGTCGAACCGCCCCAATTGGTGTTGACCCCATGCCGACATGCCCGAATTGACGTTTACCCGACGCTGAGTTGCCCGACCTGACCCGATATCGACCCGCCTTGAACCATAAAATCGCCCAAAACTCTAAACTCATCTTGAACCCTAAAATCAGCCCTAAATTTGGCCCACTCATTTTGTCTGCCGACCTGCTCGAATTGTTGAAGACTCGACTAGCACCAGACTGATCTGGCGTCGACCCACCATGAACCCTAAAATTATCCCTAAACCATAAACCAACCTAAACCCTAAAATAGGCTTGAAACCCGACCTAAACCTTAAAATCAACCATAAATTTGACTCTCCCATTTTTCCTACAAACCCGTCGCCGACCAGTCTGATTTGGTGCCAACAGACCCGACTCTGACGCCAACCGACCCAGCGTCGACCTATCCTAAACTCTAAAATCGGCCCTTGACCCTAAACTCAACATGATCCCTAAAATATGTCATAAAATTGAACCGCCAATCTTGTTTGCCGACCCGCCCTAATTGGTGTCGAACTGACGCCGACAACCTTTACACATCCGACCTGAAGCTGACACGCCATGAACCTTGAAATCTACCCTAAACTCATGCTGAACCATAAAATCGTCTCTAAACCATACATGTTCAAGTTGTGTTTAGTGTTAAGGATTTACAAATTAGGGTTCAAGTTAGTTGGGCCCATTCGGGCCGACCTGGCCCATTCATTCAGATTTAGGATTTAGGGTTAAGTGTTTCGTGGTTAGGGTTTATGGTTGGGCTCAGGGATTAGGCTTAGGGTTGGATTATGTCACCTGACTCGTTCAAGTCAGCCTGGCCTGTTTAGGTCGACCTGACTCGTTCAAGTCGACTAGGTCCGGTCGGTTCTTTCCTACAAGTTCATGTTGAGTTGGGGTTTAGGGTTCAAGGTTGGATTGAGAGTTTCGGTTGTCCTGACACGTTCTGATCGGCTGGCCAACGCATATCGGATTTAGTGTCAAGGTCTAGGGCCGGTTTTAGATCATTCGATCCATTCAGGCCAATCCAACTTGTTCAGGTCAAACCAACCCATTCAAGTTGGCCCAAAAACGTTTCGGTCGGCGTAACTCTTGTGGTCCTATAGTGTATTCTTCTTTGGCCGATAAAAAATAATGAAATCATATGTTAATAACGTATATGTGTTGTAGACACATAATTCCTTCACATGCTTTTACAATTAAAAAATAAGATTAAAGCTAGCAAATAGTGCCTTGTAGTAGAAAGCAGACAGATCATGGAGAGTAAAAGCGTGGTAAAGTAAAAAGAGGAGGCTTTTGTTACTGAATTCTAAGAGACTGATTAAAGTAGGTGACCGTAATGCAAAGAAAGTAAAAGAAAGAAAAACAGAGAAAAGGAAAAGTTATGAAAGTATGTTCCTTTCTTTCTCTACCCATCTTTCTATATTAAATTTCATGCAATACGATGACAACTTAACCCATCATTGCTGCCACTCTCTCTTTCTCACTAATCCCCATAAAAATGTTATGGATCTCTTTTTCTCTCTTTAATACTAGTATATGTATATGGACACCCCTTTTGTCAAAAATGCATAGATCAATGAACAGAGTGAGGATATTTAATTAGAAAAGCTGTGCAAAAATAAGAACACAAGGAATGGAGATTTCTTGGTGAGATACCTTACTAAATGGTCGAAGATAACTTTCCTCTTTCCATTTTGTCTCTACACCAGTTGATCCATTTACAATTAAAACTGTCTATCAAAAGAATATTAGTTAATCGATCTAATAAAAAGATGCTCAATATTCTCTTGCTCTAAATTACAAAAAGGAAACAAAAGATTACCTTTTTAAACTAATTAAGTGCAAAAGATGGCTGCAACAGCTAGTTGGTTATCTTTCTTTTATGTGGATAAAGTCATAGATGCCTTGTTTTTACTAAACTAAGAGATCATGTATGTTTCAATGAATAGACATTGTTTTATTGATACTTAGCACATTATAAGAAAAGTTGAATTTAGCATTATGCAAAACACCGAAATTCAAACTTGTTTCAGTTAATGGTAGCTGTCAAGAAGAGCCTAACTAGCATCCGCTCACAGGTGATTAAATTAGTTTGGCAGACGATAATATTAACTTTAACGACCAATTAGTATCGATAAGTCACATGTCGGTTTGTCTTTATAACATCTCTCTCTTAACCCCCACTTTGAAACCCTAACCACTCTCACTCTCACGCCCTTTCTCCGTTGTCGCCTAGCCACCGCTTAATTATCCCCCACCCAGGAGGCCACAACCCTTGCCCCCAACCCAGCATTGCACCTCACCCTAATCTCAAATTTGCCACCACTATCGGTCACTTCCTCCATCTCTGCCCCTCTAATTTGTTTGTATAGTTGGATATTATAGTCAAGGTATGATTCTAGTTTCCATTTCACGGCACCGTATGTTTTAGTATCTATATATATATATATATATATGCTGTAATTCTTAAGCTTACACTTTTGGAATAATTGGACAGTAGTTAGCTATAATTCACAATAAAAATAGAGGATATGGTCATTTGTAACAACACAAATGTCAATACAAATTACAAATTTCTTGCACTTCCATTCGTTACTTTACTTTTTCTTCAATTTCTTCAATTTCTAGTCTTTTATTTATGTTTCGGCATTTAAATTTAAAGTACTTATTCATTTACTTAATTTTGTAGCTTTTATTTTTCCTTCCACCTTAGTTGTTTCCAAGACGTTCGTCTTTCATTTCTCATTAGTGGCTAACTCAGAGCTCTTTAAAGTGTCTTAAAAAACTACATTGAGAAAAAAGTTTCTTTCTCAAAAAGTCATTTTAATTAGAGAATCATTATGTTGGTTTCCCAACCAACTCATCACAATTACTCCTTAATCAATATATTTAAATCAACAGATAGTAATGCCACTACCACTTGAAAAAATATTGTATTGGATGCATATGGGTTTATAAAGCCAAACAAAATAAATATAGGCTTGAAACTAGACTCAGTTAAAACTTAAAAGACACAACAAAAATAGTTGCTGAGGAATACAATAAAAATTTGAATCGATTTTTCAGACCTTTTTCACCTGTTACAATATTAACTTCTACCTCTGTTCCTAATTATAAGCTAATATTGTAAAATTCATGCTTATTAAAAAAATGATAAAGGTAGTTGATGCATTGGTTTTAAAAAAAATTGTACAATCTTCCCTATTTACCTTTATTTAAGATCAAACTTTTCATTCATTATAGTATTGAAAAATCAATAAATGCAAGGGTAAATATGGAAAGAGAAATTAATTTTTGTTAAGTTAGCTTATATTTAGTGACATCATATAGGTGTAAATGTTAACTTATAATTAGAGACGGAGGGAGTAATGTACATGGATCTACCATTGGAGTGCCCTTAACAAAATTTTGTATGGCCTAAGACATGTAATCAGCTGAAATTGACCCGAAATCCAATAATCGGCCCAGAAACCCTTATAAATGTTTTGAAACCCTAAGATTGGCTAAAATCAATCCTAAACCCTAATATGGCCCCAAAAACCTAAAATTGGCTAAAGTCGAACCTAACCCTAAAATTGGTCCGAAAAACCTAAAATCATCCCAAAATCCTAAAATCGACCCTAAACCCTAAAATCAATTCTACACCCTAAAATCGGCCTGCAACCCTAAAATCGACCTTAAATCCTAAAATCAGTCCGAAACACTAAAATCGACCCAAAAAGCTAAAATCAGCCCTAAACCCTAAAATCGACCCTAAACCCTAAAATCTTCTCTAAACTTTGAAATTGACCCAAAACTCTAAAATCATCAGCGTTAGACTGACTCCTAGTTGGGCGAGTGGGCGTCGAGTCGGGCTAGTCGCTGTAAGTTCGAGTGAGTCAGCGGCGATTGAGATCAATGTCGGGTCGCCGTTGAGTCGGGCGAGCTGATGTCGAGTTAGGAAAGTTTGAAATATATGGGTAAGAATGTTATTTTAGGGTTTCAGAATGTTTTTAGGGTTTATGGGCTGATTTTAGCCTATTTTTGGGTTTCATGTCAATTTAGGGTCAATTTTAGCCAATTTTATGATGTAAGGTCACTATTGGTCGTTTCCAGGGCTTTCACGCCGACTTTAGGGTTTATGATCGTTATTAGAGAGGAGAATTACAAATAGGATAAAAATGAACTTCGTAGGTTTAACCCCAAAAAGCCCCAAATTGGGGGGGGGGGGGGGGGGGGAGGGACTACAAAATCTGTTTAAAGGAGGATTTTGAAGTGTTCTAAACATACCCCCAAACCCCTTTCCTCGAATATAAAAATTCAAAAACAATGGGAGAGCTTGTTGGAAGCCTCTCAATTCTCTTCCCTCCCTCTCAAAAATCAACTCCAGAACAAAGTCTAAAGCTCGAGGCAATCTCTAGTCAAATTACTAGTTTATCTAGATGACATTATTCTAACTGGTCTAAATCATACATTGTTGTTCAAAGTCCAACTTGATTTGGAGAAGTAATTCGAATTAAAAGATACTAGGTGGTCTATGATATTCACCGGACTTAGAGATTGAAAAGCCCCCCAAAGGAATTTCTCAATCCAAAATGAAATACACTTCAGCACTATTGGAAGATATTTTGGTTTTATCTTCCAAACCAATGAATATGTCAAAGGATCCCAACATCAATCTATCATCCTCAAATGGTTATTTTCTCACAAATGTTTCTTTGTATAGAAGATTAATTGGGAGGCTCCTATGTATCTCAAAAAGTTCCCTGGCCAAGGCTTGTTTTAAATGCATATTAGTTCATGTGCTTAGATTCAAGACAATCAACTGGTGGCTTATTATTTTGGTCTTTAAGTGGTGTAAACTCACTCAAAAAACTATGACTATATCTCTTTACAAATAATTTTTCCAAAGTTCAAAGTTGAGTCCTCACTCTTATAATGATTTATTTATCTATCATTTGACCAACACTTCATCCGTAACTAATGGTGGTATGTGATAACTAATGACTTATTATAAATGCATATTATTATATATGTTATATAATATTATAAATGCATATATATATATATATATATATATATATGTATGTAGAGAGAGTCGATTCAAGTCCAGGCTAGGTGTGGATTTTATTCTATTCCCGGGTATCCCTTTTGCAACCTTTTGGTCTGACAATTATATAAAGAAAATTGTAGCACAAAGATGGTGACACATAAGTATGTGTCCGCATATGCAGTACTGATCTGATAATTGATGTGCAAAAAGCGCTTTCTCTGGGGCTCAGTTGAGCATAGCATAGCATGATTTATTTGTAGCACCGTAACTGCATATATGTGAAAACAGAACACAACAAAACAAATTAAGCCTAGCTATATAAGGTACCAAAAATAGGTCAGAGAATACTCAGAACAAACAAACTCTGCCTGTTGTGCTTTTACTGGGATGGAAAAAAAAGACCTTTCAGAAAAGACCGTGATGCATGTTTTCTTCAGAAATAATGCGTTTCTTGTGTTGTTCTTCACTGAATACATGCTGGTATTGGAATAGACCCATCGCTCAATATGGTTCCTCTTCTTGCATGCCTATTGTATTCAGGGTCGACACGATGCACACTCTTGTAACCTCCAATTCCTTTGTACCAATTCAGCTCGCATGCGCTTGTGTTCTGCATAACCAAACAACACTTTGCTACTTTTGTACCTGCATTTACTTGGTCATCGTTCACATGGGATAAACATTGAGGGAGATTATATTTATAATAAGTTTTAACTTCTAATTAATAATTCAAGCAACATGGCATGTGATGTGATGTTGTAATCAAATTGAAATGATTAATTTGAAAGCATCAACTTTGTGTCGTAGTTAATATCAGCTCACGAACAAGTTGGTCCCGTACAGTTGATACATTAATAGCTAGACTCCTTAAATATTTAAAGAGAATTCTAGAGCGGTGTGTAATAAGAAGGATTGGAATGACTTTACTCATTTAATGTGATCTCAAAAATTAATATCAGCTCATTAGCTAAAGTTACTGATGTTGGAGTGAGAAGTTTTATTTACACTTTGTCACTTTTTATCTCTCTCATCTCCTGCCACCCTATTTTAGGATTATATAGATTGAGATCTTAAGTCTCAAATAGTGTTTCATTTTCATTTCCTATCTTATCTAATGGAATTGTGACATGTCAACTAAAAAATATAATTATGTTCTAAAATCAGGTTAATTAATGATACAAGATGATCTGATTTGATAGAATTGAATAATTGGTTACTCATTTTTCACATACAAATACATAATAAAAGATATTATCTAAATCATCATCTCATTCTAAATGTTTATTACATTCCTAAAATGCATTTGCATTTTATTTTGCTAGCGGTTATGTAATTATGTTTACTTAGGCTAATTGGGAAAGATAGGAACTTTGTGCTTTGGATGAGCTGAGAATTCCATATGAGTCTGGTAGTGCTAACTTGTCCGTTTTTTCATTTGACTTCCTCTTGTAATTATCATTCATGGTACTCTCTTCTTGGTTATGTTTCTTCTTCCCGTTTGAAATACTTGTATTCTAGACGAGGTTTAGGAAAATCTCAAACTAATATGGTATTCCTGATTGTTGTGGTTGCGAACTTGTTAAGTTTTCTGCTTTGCATGTGAACGAGTTTTCAAATAAAAGTTTCCTTTTTCTTTATAAATTATCAATGTCACAATTAACTAATTTTAAACACTTTATTATTTTTATAAAATTCCTTTAAATATTTATTTATCAACTTATGAATATTATCTAAAATATTTATTTCATCTTCAAAATGTATTATAATTAATAATAGGAAATTAAAATTATATATTAATGATCATAAAATCATAAAATAGAGGAATAAGTACACATAAGAATCCCTTAAGGGAGGGGAGTGTAGGTTTGAAGTAAGAAGGGAGAAGAGTGTAATTTAAGCTTTTCTCATGATAGGGGAGGGAGAGGGGGAGGGGTTAAAGTAAGAGGGGAAGAGAGTATAATTTAAGCTTCTCTTAAGGAAGGGGTGAGTAATATACTCTTATATTATTTAGATTAGAAAATCATGTTTTCTTTTCAAACATGTTTAAATTAAACACCAAGAGAGTTTCTCGGCAACATTTACATCGGACTAGAGCAATTCAGCAATGAACAAAGATAATAAACTAAATATACACCCAACTAGAATGATGATGTAAAAACTCAAAAGCCATACACAAACCCCTAAATCCCCAAGAGAGAACAAATAACCAATTGGAAATCTGAGCGGAATGGAGCTTGTATTTTTTCCATTTTACTCAGTGCTCCAAATAAAACAGCTAAACCGGCTCTGCCGGGGTTGCTAGCTATACAACAATCTAGGAAGTCAATCGGTTTCAGCAACACCAATGTGAGGTTAGGACGGCATCGTTGGGAATCAGGAGAGAAGATATCACCTTCCGTACAACCCCAAGTTGAGATGTGGAATGAAGGCGACAATGGTGGAGGTGTACAAGGTTGAGGCGACAATGAGCTTGGTCACAACATCGGAGGCAAAAGGGTAGTGACAAGTGCCAAACGTTCATAGTTTTAACATTGTTTTTAGGCACTTATTATGAGTTTTAATTGTAAAAACCCCCAAGAAATGTATGTTTTGCAAAGGAATGATGAATTGCTATTAATTCTGGGTTAGAATGCACATTCTTGATATTTTTGACATATTAATGGTTTTTCAGAATTGAATATCCAAGAAAGAGCATGGATTCACTGAAGCTCCAATGATTTCAGTTCTAATCCCAACTTTTTGATGCAGAAATCTTGAAGCAGCCTGAGAAAAATTGCAATATCTCATTCATTAACCGTCGGATTTAGCTAAAATTTGAGTATGTGGTTCCTAACTCATGGAACTTCAATATGGACGGTTGGATCTTGATTTGGAAAAGTTTACGGGGCGCTAAGCGCCGCTACAAGCCGTTGAGCGACTAGCAGGGAGCATTCTGGGCGCTAAGCGCCGCTATAGGCGGCTAAGCGCCCAGAACATGGGGAAAAGGGCGCTAAGCGCCCCTGTAAAGCGTTGAGCAGCCAGAACACATATTCCTGGGCGCTAAGCGCCCCTGCGACGCCCAGAACCTATAAAAACGCTGTTTTTGCATGATTTGAGCACTTCTTCAACCCTAGCCACCTTGAAACAGACCAGGAACAAGAGAGAGAGAGCTTGAGAGTGAGAAGAACAAGAGGAGATCCATCAATGGACGCTCGGAACCTCGCGGAGTCGTGGGTTGCATCCCGCGACGTCGCTGTCATCCTTGTTTTCATTGATTCTCCTTGTAAGCTAGCTAGTATCCATCCTATGGATGACTAAGCTCTCTCTTTAGTTGGATTTTAGCGTAGTACTTCGTCTTGAAGGGATTATGTTTGATTCTTTGTTTACTTTCTATCTTTAATTTCAATTGAACAATTTTGCTATTATTGCTTGTGTTAGTTTGATCACCTTTCACTTGATTTAAGATTAATCTTGTATGTGGAAGCTACTCTATTAATCTGACATAAACCGTTTAATCTAGGCGAAGCTAATTTGCTAGGAATAGCGTTAGATCACCTAGTCCCTTAACGCCGGCGTGTTTACAGTTTTCTTTAGTTAATTGTCTGTGGAAGCGACAATTAGGAAAGTAACTAAATCAACTTCTCATACTAGGAATAGGTGAGTTAGTTAAGAACTGGTGGGGGTGAATTAAAGGTTTTAAGTGATTGTAATCAAGAACAAGAATAATCCTGAATAACGAAGTGCAAAACCATAATCCAACTGCTTTCTTAATCTGTTAAACCATCCAACCTTTGCTTTCTAATTTCATGTTTTTCAACTCAAAATTTCTAAACAAACATCTTCAATTGTCTTTCTGCTTAACTTCTTGACTAAAGAACGACACTCATACTCATTTGCTCTCTGTGGATCGATAACACCCGTACTATACTGCAATTGAATCTTAAAAGAGGTTTGAACGCAGCTCAAGTATTGGTTTTTATTAAAAGACGTAAAAACCCTTTTAAAAAGTAGGCGAGTTGATAACAGGGTGGAAGATGTAGCTGGTAGGATGAGAGGGCGCAACAAGGAAGCGGTGACAGGCAAGATGGCAGGATGGCTGGAAAGCGGCGACACAATGGAGACAGAGGGCACCGATGATGGCCAACATGAAAGGAAAGAGAAGAGACCACACTAAATGAAAGAAAAAACATACTTATTTTAAGCAACAAATCCACCTAATTGGAGAAGAATCCACCTAGTGTAGGAGAAACATCTATTAAAAAACTCCTTTAAGGAGGAAGAACCCCCAATGAAGGAGGAGACCCAAGGGAGGCAGTTGTTGTCTACTAGGTCAAAACCCTAACACAGTAGAGGAAAGGGTAAAACGACTTTTTAGAAAATCCCGTTGGAGCCATAACCAATATTCTTTACGCTTTTTTAGTTATTCTTAACTAAGAAACCCAATTTGGATTCATATATAACATGTATAGTTTTTTACCAGTAACTTTTTAACATAATGATAAAAAGTTATTTTATATAACAGTAAAAAAATTATCCTACTAAATGAGGTCTGATTTATGAATCACACTACGTTATTGAACTCGATCAAAAATTAAATTATGAGAAATATTATTAATAAAATAATATGTATATTTAATATGTTCTTTTATGTGAAAAATAATTTTAACTGATATGTATATTTAATCTATGTGTACTGTGTGTGTAAAATTTCTTTATACACATTCAATAATTAATCATCACATAGGAAAATAACTTTTAATTTATTTAAATAAAAAAATTAATTTATTTAAAATAAAAAAAGAATGTAACAACTTTTTTCTATATGGCCTCAAAGTTTTACACTGAGGGTTCAGAATTAAACTCGAATCCTCAACACAATATATTTTTTGGGATACAATTCTTTTTAGTCTTTACACTATTGATGCTTTGTATAAAAAGAAAGTAGCATATCGTCACTCCTAGGTGACAAGTAACTAATTAAGGAGAACATATACAAAATCTCAAATTCCAAAAGCCAATATGTACCACAAACGTTAGCATTATAACTTTCTTTCATCTCAATCCAATGTGTAAGGGAAGTGGGGCATACAGATGAGTAGATATACAAGTAAAAAGGGTAGAGAGGATGAGAATGAAATCTCTGAAAGATTCCGTGTATTATTCATTTCAATTCAATTCAATATAGTCCATACGGCAGAGAGAATAAGAATATGTAAGCATGGTACAAAAATGAATGTCACGAAACTATTTCATATCACTGAATCAATCCCTGAAACCTGTCCCATACATCTGGGACAGTTCGGGGTGACCTCGACAACAATTGAGAGTTGATGTTGTTTTCAATTTGTCTCTCCCTTTTGTCCATTCTAACTCTATCATCCCATTTTATGATAGTTAAATTTACAGAACAGATTAATTAAGATAAAAAAATGCCAAATAAATGTTACAAAAAGTGTTTTCTTTATAAAAAAAATTAATTGTTATTGGGTACGCTTCCAATATATTCACCAAAAATTAAAGGGTACATTTTACTTTGTTTTTTCTAGATTATTCTCTCATCAGATACATGAGAAATTAATATCACAGGATACTTTTAGGCACCAAAATAAGGACCCCTCAAATAGTGTTTTTTCATACATATAATCCTGGACCACATGAACCAACAGATTGTTGCTAAATTTTTTTCTTGCTGCTTGGAAGTGTAGTTTTATAAAAAAGAATACTCTAATTTAGGCAGCTTTGTAGCATCAATTGAAATACAATGAACATATTAAGTTGCAATGACAAAGAAAGATCAAGGAACAACTGAACAATAGTTGCAGTAATAGAAATCGAAAAAGCACGTAATTAAACAATTGAACAAGAACGAGAAACACTCAATCAACAGTAATTGAAAAAGAACGAAAAAGGAACAAGCAGCAGCAAAATAATGCAGGGATGCAGGAACAAGAAAAAGGGTGAAATTCTTATTCTATTCCATACCCCCAAATTGGAGGAAGCAAAATGATAAGTCAATGGAACTAGATGGTACATATCCAAAACAACAGAACATAAAAACATTTTATCACATCTCACACAATCCAAACATAACCTAAGGTGATAAGGTGTTATCAGATCAGAATTGAAAATAAATAAAAACTGCGGTTTTTTCTCGCTTCACTCATGAAGTTATTGTTTGATCTGCCGCTTTTAGAGCACCACAATATTCGACCTTTTGGGGTTAATGGTCTCAATGGTGAATCGATCATTCGACATCCTTTGTTTCTTCCTTTTGGTGTGAGAACGGAATGGAAGAAAAGCAATGTGACCCGCGATGGCTACTGAATAACCTCCTCTGACTTTCTCAATAATAAAGCCCTTGACCTTTGTATTCGTTTGCCAAATCTTGTTCAGTTCCATCCAAGCTCGGTTTTGCCTGAATCTTCGGGGAAGTAGAAGAAGCGGTTCGCCAGTCACAACATCTGTGGATCCCACCAACTCATTAAACCTGGCAGTTGCTCGCTCTTTCATCAGTGGTTCGCCGGCCACTAGGTCGATGAAGAATCTCTCCAAAATCTTCTTTTTGATCAGTGATTCACCAGCCACTGCACCTAGGGATCCCACCTTATTCTCAAATCTGGTGGTGGCTCGGTTGATTGGCACTCCAGTAAGCTCATCTTGCAAACAGATTCTGGCAGTCCCAGGACCTGCATCCACCAAGAACGTTTCTTTCCCAAGGCGTGAAACTTCAGATTGTAAGGCTTTCCCACTACATAAGAATAAACTTGAATTGGATCTCGAAAACAATCGACTCATATAGGTGCTCGTCATAGCTTTTTCTTCCTCCTATTCCTGTTCTATTGATCAGAAGAATCCAAATTAGAGGTTGATATTCATATGGGTAGAGGAATTCTGCTCATAAATGGCAAGGCTTGATATTGATGGTGCTTCAAGCTGTTCAGGTTCTGGTTCCACGTTTTTAGGACCTGATCAAAAAACATTATCAATCAGCCATTGACCATTGTTACCATAATCTATGGGGGTTTCGAATTCAAAATCAAAACATGAAAAATAGATACATAGCTAATTTTAGTTGAGGAAAATTTTCAATATAAGTTAATAAGTGAATCATAATTAAATGGCCATAACAGAAATGATTATAATTGGGAAATTGACAAAGTAAATAGACAGATATAGTATCTATCTATATGCCAACACAATTTTTTTGACTTGTAACGTGCGGAATTAATCTTAAATGCGGGCAGAATTAATCTCAAATACAATCCTAACATAACAAGAACTTTAATTTATTTATATACATTTGCCTGCCAAAGTACATAGCACAAAACACACAGGCAAGCAGACAAAATAACAAGAAGAAAGCAGGGAAATTGAACAATTTAGAACTTGCAAGTTGTTGCAGTATACTCAATTAATTACTAAAAGGGACAAAGAACAATGCAGGGTAAATAAAATTATTAAACAAAGTAGTCAATCCTCCAAACTTTTCATATCAAGCTGCTAATTTTTTAAAAATTAGACATCACTCACTGTGTCATAGTCATGCAGCTATTCAATTGCCCTATTAGTCATGATGAATCCATTCACATGCACTGCATACAAAGATTTGCCAAAAGATTCCTAAGGAAAACCTAAAAAAAGCTTTTGGCATGAATCTCATGCATGCCTAATTTTGAAAGTTTATGCTGGAGTAAGAACCATCAACAGCCAAGATTATTGGCCTCT
Source organism: Acmispon strigosus (assembly GCA_030819835.1). Taxonomy (NCBI): domain Eukaryota; kingdom Viridiplantae; phylum Streptophyta; class Magnoliopsida; order Fabales; family Fabaceae; genus Acmispon; species Acmispon strigosus. The sequence goes on from JAUAMA010000001.1 coordinate 90,678,185, forward strand.
AGAGTAATAATATTATGAAAAAGATTGCATATATTACTGGCATTTAACATGCTCAAAAGAACTACATAAATTTAAACAAAGAATAGTAATGGCACAACTTAAGATTGCAATGTTTTATCTCTATAAAGACAAGCAAATAGGAAGAAGCTAAATCAATGAATGGATGATTCAGGAATTTGGTTAACCAGTGCAAAGTAACACAGAACAGTCATAGATATGAATACTCCCAATTCAGAACCCAACAAATTACAAAAAGGCACCACCAATGCAGAAACAATCAAAATTGACAAACTTGCATAACCAAATAAACCCCAGAAAGCATGCATAAACTGAATCAAATTTCCATCAACAAAATCAAATGAATTGGAGTTAAATGTAATTAATTAAACAATATAAACCCTAAATATCAGACACCGAATAAAACATTGACAGTGTTAAAAAGGAAACCCTGAAATACAGATCATGAAAGGGATAAACACTGAATCAAACAAATACAGGATTGGAGACCACAGATCTGCTAAGGTAGGAGGAAATGATGAATAGAAAGAAGAACCGTCAAACAAATCTGAGGCCTAAACGGAAAACCTCATTCAGAGAAAGGGTAAAATGCAAACCTCGTCGATGGATGGAGGAGAAGACACAAGTGCGTCGACGGAGGAGAACACCGCAGAAGCTCGTCGACGGAGAAGAAAGGATTGCAAAACGCTAAATGCAAGGATCATCATACAAGGTTTTCTTGCACTGGGCCTTCATGAATAATAATCAGTGTCTGGACTAGCCCAAAACCTGTTATGGCATTAAGCCTTCTACCAGATTCCTACCTGTGATATTCTTTCTTCCCGAGTTTGTTTCAAATTAAAAAATAATTATTACCTATAAAAAAAATTAAAAAGAGTATCTTTGCTTGATAAATAAAATTAATTTTTAAAGATTTTGAAAAATGATAAGCTAATTTATGTTTGTCTGTATTAATTAAAATCATTTTTTTTATCTTCTCTCTCGTATGTCATAATAGATTTTTCTGATTAGCTAATTAAAGTAACTTTTCCAAATAATTTATTTTCAACTTTTTTAAATAATAAATTTTTTGAAAAGCTAAAACAAACATCTTAAAAATTTAAAAAAAATCAATTAAAAAAATGTTTTTTTTTTCTAAAAATAAGCTGAAACAAATGCATTTTTAAAGTCATTAATTCAATTAACATTATTACTTAAATAACTTCTTGGAAGAAAACCAAGAAGGATCCAAGGTCATACTGGCAATTCGTTGCCATATATTTGGTCCTACACATATTACAAGTGAGGTAAATATTTGATTTTCTTGCTAATTATGATGGATAAGGTATAGGAAGAAACCCTAGCTTTTGTGATAAGCAATTGCTTTTCACAATGTGTAATGCATAGTCCCTGGCCCTGTGACAAAAGCACACAATTCCGTTTCTCCAGAGGAGAAAATGCCGAGATTGAAAAGAACGGTTCATTGTGCCTCGGAGTTTAGTTACTGTTAAAGCCCCAATCTGGTTTCACTAGCACTAGCACTAGCTTAGAATGATAAAACAAAAACCCATACAAAAGTGTAATGTAGTCTTAGCCAAATACAAAAAGCGGTGAGGGAATTTGAGTCGTTATGGACCAACCAGCACTTTTATGTACGTAATATAATAACTTGGAGGTAAAAAGCTTAGTAGTGTAGACACCACTGGCACTAGTACTAGTATATATGGTCAAAAAAGCTTCAATTACCCTTTATACCTTTTCTTGAATCCCGCTCTGTTCAGTAATAAGAGATGGATGTGTATGTATTTAAATCATTGGATTTAGGATCAAATCACAAAAAAGCTTTTCGTATCTTTCATTTTGATCCATGTCTTTAAGGCCTAATTAGTATAGCTAGTAACAAAAAATTCCATTAACCTCAAACATGCGCATGCATAAAATCAAAGAATTCCCAAAGGGGCAGAAGAATTAAGAGAAGGTAGATTTTGGGGTCATAGAATTGAGTGTTAACATACCCAAAAAAAAATTTGTGCTCGTTTGAATTCTTGTTGAATTAAACTTAAATCTGCGTTGGAATGAACGTGTCAAAATTATGCTTCTCCGATTCATGTTAAACTCAACGTGACGTTTGTTTGTTTTGGGGTTAGAGTGAATACAAACGTGATTTCACTTATCTCAAAACACTAACACACCAACAGAGAAGTTAAAATTTGTCACATTAAGTTTAACGTGTGTCGGAATAATATGATTTTGACATGTGAACTTCAACGTGGATTCACGTTAAGTTCAGCGGAAACTCAAACACACAAGTGACTGTTTTGATTCCTTTTGAACTCAACGTGCATCTATGTTAAAATTGACGTGTCAAAATCTTATTTATTTAATTCATATTAAACTCAATGTGACAAATTCTAGTTTTTGATTTTTCTGTTAATACATTGAAATGCTTGAAATCACATTTGAGTTGAGCCCAAAATCAAACCATCATGAACATAACAGTGAAAGAAATTGTGTAAAACTAATTTAGAGAATAAGCTCTCTCTGACTTAAAGGAGATGAAGCCAAGAAGCAAACAAGTTTCCTCTCAAGTTTGAAAGAACGCGTGCCATTTGAAGCTGACACATTAAACTCTCTTTCTCTCTATCATGGCTCGCCTTTTCAAGTTCTCTCCCAACATGGATTCTCTTTGCAGTGCAAAACACATCACTTCTCTCAAGAGATAGGACTAGATTCTACTTTCACACTTTTTGCTCATATCGTCATCTATCAAGAGGGGGGGAAATATTTTTACATGTCATGCTGTACCTACCTACCTTAAGATTTGCATGGAAATCTTAAGAAGCTAGATTGATTATGAATGATCCTTTTCTGTCATGATAATTGTTCTTAATTATAAGCTTTTTTGTGTTCCCTTTAAAAGACTCCACTTCCACTCTTAGTGTCATCATTGCAGCTGAGTTGGTGGGTGGTTACTTTTAGCCTTTAAATATCAACTTTTGTTTATTCTTTTTTGGTAGGAATGAAGATCAAGGAATGTCCCTTTACTTGATCTTCTAAATTTCCTCTTTCTTTATTCTTTATTGATCGCTTTAATGTGCCACCACTTTCTCACACTTTGACTGTGAGAGTAGAGTGGGAAATTTTAAGGTTAATATTAGGTTTGGCGTTTATGCTTAAGAACAAGTGTGTCATGTGCATGTAAGGCTAATTAATGGTAATAAGAAAAAGAAGGGTGATGAGATGAGCAATGATGGTTACAGTGATTGATTGTTGTTGTAGCTAGATCTGATGTTGTCTGTGTACAGAACGAACGTACGTTTGTTTTTGCTGCAGCTCTATTATGCATCGACACAACAGTAATGATGACCACTGTTATTGTTGTCGTGGTCTATTCGAACGGATGGGCAAGGTTGGGATCTATAGATTCCTTTTGGTGGTGAATAATAGAAGGATAGTAACTGTGTCATGAACAAAGGACATTTGATTTCTTTTGAATATAATTAGTTATAACTAATTATATTGAGTCTACTAAAATAAAGTTAGTTGGTGTAGTAGTTTAGCACTTTATCTCTTGAGTTAGTGATTAAGAGCTTAAATCTCAACTTTTGTGAATGAAAGAACTTTCGTCGTAACTCCTCAAAATCCCGTAAGAATGGTATAAAAGAGATAATGGAAATTATTTACTGGAAATTTAGAAGGGAAGGCAAAACCATTTGGTCGGGTAAATGAGCCTGTTGTCATTTTTTGTGAAAAAGATTATGAAGGGGTTCGATCTCATCATGTCGACCCGATATCATCTCGGCAACGATTGCCAATGCAGAAGAGATGTGTTTGTCGATTCAAGCAGCTCGATAGGTAGATGTCATGTTTTACAAGTGCTTTAAGGCTTTAGAGTTTTTGGATGATGATTTGATTGCTTTCAACACAATTTGGCCGGATTCACACGGGATATGATTTTCCCAAATAATATATCGAAACAAGAATGACGCTTAAGAATGGGCAATTGTGCAAAATTGTCAGAGTTAGTTTCTTAGTTGTTGATTGCCCTTATGCATGTAACATCATGTTAGCCGCCCACCTCTAAAAGATTTGGGCATCTCATGATGAATTTTGTACTTAAAAATAGAGTTGTGATAATGATAAGAGAAAACCAAGAAGCAAGAAGGAGCTACTATATGAGTTTGAAGTTGGTTATGAAAGAAGCAACAAGAAAGAAAGTCTAAGAGGACTCAACGAAGAACGAAGAATAGTTAGGAAACTAATTGAAAGGCTCGTCAGTCAGAGTAGATTAATTTCAATTAGTTTCTTTAAAATTATATTACATTAATTGAAGTGTTAATGCCTAAAAAGAATGTGCTCGTTTGAATTCTTGTTAAACTTAAGATAGATTCGCTTTAGAGCTAACATGCATGTCAAAATTATGATTCTCTAATTCATCAATATAGCAAATTCTTTGCACTAAGAGATATTATAAAATCTCTTTTCTTACACAATACAAAATAATACAAAGAAATTATAAAGCACGGGTTTTATAATAAATTACTTCTTAATATCATTTATTCTAAAAATTTATGAATGACATGAGAAATGCTTATTGGCTAGAAACGAATTTTATGAAATTATATTTGGTAAAAAATTATATACTCTTACTCACTCTATGAATGGTTATGAATCTCACTTTACTTGCAGACTGATTTTTTATTGGTTTCGTGAGATTTTCATGTAATTCTTTTTAGTCCTAATAGTGGTGCTCGAATGACATTGAGAATTTAAACAACTTGTTTATTATTGATTTATAATATAATTCTATTTAAATATTTGATTATATATGAAGGTAAGAAAAATTTATTTTATTTTCAATGTTAAAATACAGACCACATGATTAATATTAACCTACTCATTTACAAGTAAATAAATTAATATATTAATTATTATATATTTATCTTATATATATTATCAATTATATGTGAATGTATTTCCAAAGTCTGCTTTTTGTTGTGTACTTAATTGCGACACGCTACTGCATCCACATGAACTCGAACCTGAGACTTCTGCTTAACTAGAATAACCTCAGTTGATCTATACGTGCATAGCACGGGCTACGTAAAATTCTAATTATACTATATGTGGAAATGTAAAATGGAGCATGTGAGTTTCAAAAGTTTTTCAAAAAAAATAAAATTCAAAAGGCAAGCCCGTAACAGTTTAACGGAACAAATTTCCAATGAATGTGTTATATTTCTCCTTTTTAAAAAATAATTTGTATCATTAAAATTAAAATGACAAACACTGAATTGACCAAAAAAAACACTGAATAATTAAAATGACAAACACACATTTAAGTCACAGACCAACTGGGTTGGCATAGTGGTTCAGCATTTCGTGGGGCGAAGGATTAGTCTCACGGCAACTGACTGTGGGGATACCTTATTCAAGACAAAAAAATAATAATTAAAAATAAGCAGAATAAATGGAGAAATGAACTCAGACTTTTTTAAAAAGTCTATTTAGCTCAATAAATTAGGTTTAGACTTATAAAAAAAACATATTAAGCCTATCAGACAGGTCTGTTCATTAGCATCTTAAAAAAGAGGGAGAGACTTGGTTAAATGAGAGAAAGAGTATACCGACTGAATGCCTCAATTTCGAGAGTAAGAATTTAAAATTATATTACGCAAAGTAGATTTAGAAAATTATTTATTTAAAATAATTTTAAATTCAATTTTAGTTACTCCCTCCGTCATAAATTATAGGGTACTTTTCGAATAATCACGCCTATTAAGAAAACATGTAATAAGCTAATTAATATGTTGGTTTTGTTACTTTTTATACAAATCTTCCAAATATGCCCCTATTTAAAAAAATCTGGAAATTGTTAATGTAAGTATTGGATATATCAAAAGTTGGTTGGGAATATGAAAGAAGTAATTAGTAGAGGTGCTAATTAAAGTTTTGGAATTTAAAATATAATGAATGCAAGGGGTAAAAAAGAAAAAACTTATTCTTTTTTTCCTGAAATCTAGAAGAGGTCTTATAATTTGGGACACCGAGTTTGTCTCTAAATGGTCTTATAATTTGGGACGGAGGGAGTATAATATAACAAATTAATGAATTTTAATTAAATGCATGGCAGTGAATTCTTTCCTTATTTTCGGATACGAGTGATTCATCCATATCTCATACAATGGCACACTGGCATGGTTCCAATTTACAGAAAGTCAAAAACAAACTCCTAAAACAACGTTAAACACAATTACTCCCGTTAACACAGATTTGGTATGATCAAATTTCATACATAATCCCAAACACCCAAATATAATCACGTAAAATTATTACACATAATTACCGGGATATCAATATCAAATCTCATTAAATAGTCAATAAATTAAAACAAAAAAGGAACTAATTTAAAAAATTAAAATTAAAACAAAAATTATAAATAACTGGTTTTAAAACTAATATTCAGAACAAATCTAGTCAAATATTTTTTCTCTTTTTATATTCTTAAATTTTAAAATCTGCTTTAAAACAGTAGTCAATCAATTTGATTTACAAAAATTTTGAAAAGCAATAATACTAGTCAATCAATATCAAATCTCATTAAACTTTTTCCCCAAATAATAACTTTGACTACTATAAATAATATTACAAAAAAATGCGTTATAAAAAGGCAATAACTAATAAGCCAATTTTGTATGCATCTATAAATATGACATACAAACACAGTAAGAATGAATTGAAAAGAAAATTGATAAGAGACATATACGTCTGTAATGGCGAACCAAATCTCAAGTTTTCTTGTGTTGTTAGTTTTGGTTAGCACGGGTAAGTCTGTCTGTTGTTTAATAATTAATATTGTGATAGAAATGAAACCATAGAGGCTAAGAGATCTGATTATTATTTGTTTGTGTGTTTTTTGGTGCAGTGGAATTAACAATGGGAGGAGGTAGATGCTCAGAGCTTGTGAGTAAATGTGGTGGTTCATTTCCAGATTGTGACAAAACCTGTAAAGCCCAACACAGCAGCAGCAATGGAAAAGGGTACTGTAATGACAACATATGCACATGTTATTATGATTGTGGGCCTCCACTACCCCCAGGCCCAGTTGTGAGGAAATGCCTTGCTGAGATTGGGCCCTGCAGTCCTCAGTGCAATTCAAAGTGTGCTGGGAAATTCAATCATGCTACAGGGACTTGTAATGCTGCACTTGGTAACTTGTGCATTTGTGAATATCCCTGCTGAGCCTGAGCTTTTCCTTTGGATCACATGTTGTGTTGTCAATTCAAAAATTAACAAAGATGCTTCATTCTACTTCTTCATATCATCTCAATCCATACTCAAAAATTCAATAAAATTAAGAAAGATGCTTCTCTACTTCTTCATATCATCTCAATCAATTCGAAAAACAAGGTTTGAAAATAATACCTTAAAAACTTATGTAAAAATGGTAATAATATAATTAATAATTAATTGAAAGTAAGGATTATTTCATCCCTAGTTATTCGTTTTTCCTCCAAAATAAAAAAACCAATTTCCACCATTAATTTCTGTCACGGTAATTTCGAGGTTTAATAATACTTATGACCAGTTATTCAGCAAATCTCACATTACCTAAAAAATATTGAAGTAACCATGATTGCACCACACTGTACCTTTAGAATGATGATTTTAAATTTTAATTTGATGGTTTTTATGTACGACATTAATTTCTATAATATCTTAATTATGATGAGTTAAGGATTGGCGTACCCCTTTACCTCCTTTTAATATAATTCATTGCCTTATAAAAAAAAATCATATGCATTTTTACGTAGAAGCAGAGTAAACAATAAAACAAACTCATTATAGGCATTTTAAACCATTATGTTTTGTGCAACTCATCATGGACATGAGCATTTTAACATTAGGAGCAGGTCACATTTTAGAAAGACAATGGCTGAGCAAGTGCAAAGCACGTGAAGGAAAAAGTGCTCAAACAAATCACACAATTAAGAAAAGAAAATAGATAGGAAATAAGAGACGGGTGTACCATCAGAGGATCGTTTTTTTTTCGGTCGTTCATAGTGAACCTTCTGCTTCCTCACAGGGGAGAGATACTTCGGCGCCCCAACGCCTCCGTTATCACCTAGATTTCAAGCTGTTTCAACTGGGTCTCCTCTATTTTCCACACCAAAATCCCTAATTCACAGCTCCAACAAACAAAGCATGCAATTTACCCAATTTAGAGAACGACAACGAAAGCAAGAATTATGGGATACAAGAATTGTGATTTTCATATTCGAATAAGATTGCGTAAAAGTCTTATTTTTCACTTTTTAAAACCTCTTTTACCAAGTTCAATGTTAATGCTATTAGTGAAATCATCCAAACCCTTAAACAGAAAGGTTTGTTAGCATTACTTAGAAGGTATATTACCCCGGTAAATAGCAGATGCCATCAAGATTACTTGCTCTCTTCAGAATGAGAGAACTTTCTTTTCAGGACCTCGTTCTCCTTTCTCAGTTTCATGATTTTCTGCTTAAGCGTTTCCACTTGCCAATTTGAGGTCATTTCCTGCTGCTGGTCAACCAGCTTTGATTTATAAATCAGCACTGCAAGGAAAAAACAAATACTCACTTTTAGGTGATAGAATATGATAGTGCTCAAATGAAACAATAAGCTGTTCTTGTATAAAGACAGGATTGCAATGAACTGAATAGAATAGCTATGGTTGCTGGAAGGATTAGGAGATTCAGTTCAAGGGAATCTAGCAAATCAAGCACCGCTTACATTCCTTTTCCAAATTTTGGACTTTTCTGTTTAACTCGTTTTTCTCTTCCTGATCAATCATAAGGCATTCTTTAAAATCCTGAATCTCAGCATTATCTGTCAAACAATGATGAGCAAAGCAAACAAATCTTCAGAGTTCAGACCTCTTCACTCAAATACATAACACAATTAAAGGTAATCAAAGTGCCTAACATTTTGGTTCCACTTCAAATGGATTTGGTCCAATCTGTTCGCCAGAACTTGCATGACTTTTATGCGATGCTAAATCTTGATGGAGTTGATTAATGGTTGCTTGGTATGTCGCTTCCTCATGCAGAGATGCACTGAGATAAGTAAGGTGAGATCAATTTGTTGGGCAACTAATTAGGGGTGCCCCAAAATATGAAGATTCCCATAAAGAGACTAAGCAGTAAGCAACTAACTGCAATAATAAATTACTAAATTTGGCACTATCATGATCCAAAATCTTACAACAATGTGTATATGACTCTTTGTACTTATATTCCTAATTTAATTAACCCATTCTTAAATCAATTACACTTGAATTCCAACAAAACAAGAACAGAAGGAACAGAATTGCAGTTAAGTAACAAAGACACTTTAGCAGAGCCATGAATGAATACTCACTTGACTTGAGCTTCTAAACTTGCAATCTTTTCTTCATATTCTTGCTTAAGCAATTTCATAGCCTTCCTATGCCCCTGCTCCAAAAACAAAATCTCATAGTTCTCTCTAAGTTGCAGTAATATACTAATAAATTTCTATCTTTTACGGTCAAATTAGACAAATTGAAAACTTGAAGGCAACAACTCCTCAGTCCTCACATCTTCATTAGAGATAACTTGATTGTTTGATCGTTCTAACTCCTCTTTCAAGTTCAGGCATTTTGTACGGAAGTCAAGCTGCGTTTCACAGCATTAAGTTAACAAGTTCACAAAATTCCAAAGCATTTTAGGGAAAATTGCAAAATTGAAGAACCTGATCAGCCACATTCTTTATGGAATCCGTGTACAGTTTAACCAACTCGTCATTTTCTGCAAAATTGCAAAAATGAGCGTTGAACTTAGCTACAACAACACGAATACTAGGGCATCATCTACGATATGCGAATGAAATTTGAACGAACCTCTTTTGAGGGTGCTGCAAGCGAGTTGGAGCACTCCCGCAGCTTCAACTCTGCGCTGTGGTTGGATTGAAGTGATTGCAGCTCCGAAATGCCGCTCTTAACATCCTGAATCAGATTAACGAGAAATCAAAATCTATGCATTAGGTTAGATCAATGATTGAACAATTAGGTATTCGTTCGAGTACCTCGTAGATCAGATCGAAAGCGGAGAGCAGTGAATCCATTTCTTCGTCACTCGTTGCCGCTATTTTTTTTCTCTCTTTCTCTATTCTGAAATTCAAATTCTTATCCTCCTCATCTCTACCGTCACAATGAAAATAAAATCCCAAGTTTGAAGTAGAATTAGAATATTATTATAAATAAAACTGGAAATTAATTCTTCATCATGTTAAATAATAAAATAAAATGATGATACCTTATGGCATTTGGTTTACTTGAATTTCGGATATGAAATCAGAATTTTAAAGTTAAGTGAAACGTAATGGAGTTAGTAAAGATGGTGGTCATAGTGAATACTATAGTGAGAAAGATGATAAGCTTGGAAATATCAACAACGCTGGAATAAGAATAGTGTTAGGTCCAATGACACTTTTGACAATTTGGGTGTACCAACCTAAATTTAGCATTTTGTCCCTTAAGCAAGTGGTTAGGGGTTCAATTATCAACTCTTGCGAATGGAAAAGATCATTGGTCAGTCTCCTATTGTGCTCTAGCAGTGAGGCGAGTCTCACAGCTAACAGCAGAGCAAACGGGAAGACGGTGATTAATTATCTTTATCAATCTACAACGGTTCAAAGACAGATTTTACAGATTGTTCCACTCACAACCAATTCAATGTTTGTTTAGCATGATATTAGGGAAGAATCAGAGCTAAACAATCTCATAAACCATGATTACAAGAGGGATACAACAACAAAATGAACAGAATGAACAAAAAAATATACTGCAGTCCTACTAGTACTAATACCGTGAACAACAAGAATAATAATACAGAAGGCGTACGTGTAATGGAATAGAAGAATGGTCATTTGGTCCTCTAGAGAGCTTGATCCCATAGGATTTGTTCATCAATCTTGCTAAGCTTCTCGTCATCGAGGCGTTTCCAAGTCATGATTTTCTGCAACCCCATCCATGACATTTTTCCCTTCTCAAGTTGAGCCAGTATAATCCTTGCTCTCCTTGGCCACCCGGCCTTCCCGTAGCCATGGTATCCAAACCCACCACCATAACAGAACCATATGCCATCCAAGTTTCCACAGAAGTCGTTGGTGTGGTCGTGGCCTATGAACACCGCCTTCACATCTCCCATCGAGACAAAGCTCTGCAAGACCCCCGAGTTCACTACTGAACACGCCACGCCCTCTTGAAATTGGCCTACTATCTCTTTGTAGAATAGCTCCCGAACTTCTGGGATTGGGATATGGAAAAATGCAAGTGCTGGCGGTTCAATTCGGGAAGTAGCAGCAGTAGGATGAAGATCAGGATCCTGGTCTTGTCCCTGTTAGGTTGCGACCTGCAAATGTTAATGGAATCTAAATGTGGGAAACATAGGTTAGGTTGCATAGCTAGGTAAAAATGAACTTTGAAATTTTGTTATTACCTGAAATTCTTGAGAAATACGACGAAGCCAGCGAAGTTGAGAGTCCTTGATCCATCCATAAGTTCGAATTCCCCGATAGACAGCCCTGTCTCCACTGTCAAGAAAGAATAGATTCAAAACAGTGCTGTTTGACAGCATGGAACCTGGGGCACCGTATACTCTTAGGTTATAATTCCCAAAGCCATCAATTTTAGTAGTAGGATTGGTGAAGCCATCAGCTGATGGATTGATTTGTGAGACTGAATAGTCCATGAGGGAGATTAAGGACATTAATTCTTCGCGGTTCATGGTTGATTCTTGGTCATGGTTTCCCAGCACTGCAGCCCAAGGAAGTCCTGATTCCATGGCAGGACCAAAGGCTTTGAACATAGACTCTGCAGCATCAGAGGTACTTGATCCGAAAATATTATCTCCTATTCACATTAACTGAATCCACGTTAATTTGGAACAACTGTACCAGTAGAAAACATACAAAACAATCTTGGGAAAAATAAATTTAGTATAAAAAATATCCTATCAAATACCATATGGCAAATAAACATTAAAAATAAAGAGCCACTAGTAGATCAGGCATAGTTTAGTTCAGTCATTTCTTTCAGATATTGAACAAATAAATGCTAATGACATATCTTTCTTTATGCAGAAATAAGAAGGAAGAATTTATTTCCAGCTCAAAAATTTTAAATACTAGTGCCCAATCATTAAGATATGGAAAAGTCTGTCCAGAAAGTGCTAAAACTTGAAGTAACCATATCCATATACCCTGTTTTGATACCGGTTTATTGGAGGTTATCTCCAAGAAAATGCACAAAATAAGTTACAATAAGTGCTCTTCGATTTGTATCTAAACAGGTTCAGATAGTTAGAGCCCGTCTGGAGACGGACTTATTAGAGCTTATTGGTCTAATAAGTATTATTGTGTTTGCATCCAAACAGGTACTTAAACTGCATATCAATTTCCATAAACCACAACATTTGGAGTTAAAAATGAGGTATATCAAAGGCTTGACTTTTGTCTGTATATTACTATATCCTAACCTAGAGCCTACTTTACTTTACTGCATTTCATTTGGCATGCTTTTCATCGTCCAAGTCAATATCAGAAATGGAGATTCCATAATATTCACCTCCCAATTCCATTCTCATCTACTTTACTTGTATCCAGTTACTAAACAAACAATTACCAATCTGCTAGTTTCTTTAAACAAAGGAAACTGCTCGAACGAAAGGGCACGAACAATTATTATTGGTAAGACAATCATTTATTTTGACAAACAACACCCAGAATTCCGCAAAATGACAAATTGTATTCAACCACATTAATTTCGTTGTTTTTTGGTGATGGATTCTACCGTACCCAATAACATTCCTCAACATTTATTGCCATAAAGTTCCTAAATTTGCATTACTTCCAACACTGTAATTTTTTTAGACTTCAATTTCGTGAACATATTTAAAATCTTGCAAAATTAGGAAACCTAAATAAAAAAGCACATCACAGAAAAGGAAATAAATATGAAAACCGCGAAATCATAAAAAAAAAGCTAGAAGAACTCAGTTAGAAAATAAAAAAATTACCAGTAAAGGCGATGAAATCAGGATTCTCAGCCTGAATGATCCGCTTCAGAAACCGAGTGGTGTTGAGATCGGAGCAGAACTCGAACTCAGAAGCTAAGACGTCCCTGCACCGTGTTAACCTTCCATTCCCGTAGTGCATGTCAGCCACCTGGAGGATTTTGAAGGTTCCGTCGGAGCGGAACCGGAGAGGGAGGTCCGGGATCTTCTTGGTGCGCACCGTTTCGTTGTCATGGAAGAGATGAGTTTGCGTGAGGTGGAGAATTGCAAGCAGGAAGGTGAGGTAGAGCAGAGAGTGTTTCCAGTTTTCTGTTGTTGTTGTTATTGTTGTGTAACAATCCACCATCATTGATAACCTTTCTATTTTCAGATCGGTGTTTCAAGAGGTCGTTAACATCGAACAACCGTAGTAACAATTGATGTGAGAAGAAAGTCCACTAACTAAAGCTCAAACATCAGAGTAAAACTCGAAACAGAGGCAAACAATCAAGAAATTGATCACAGCATAAAACATAGCAGAAGCCCAGCAAACACATAGTCTAATAAGGATCTAGCAAGCAGAACACTTAGCAAAACATTTGAAAGAAGGGAAGAAAAAAAAAACTAAAATGACAACAAAACAGGAAGTGGCGAACTCACGAAAACCCTGCACTGGAATGCGATGAATCTGAAGTCAGAGGCCTGGATTCGACGCGAGTGATGATTGAGCGGCGGCGGACGGCGAGAACGCGGAGGCTGGCGGTGAGAGGCGCGAGGAGTGGTGGTGCGGTGAACGATGAAAGCGGTGGCGGTGGTGGTTCTGAGCTGGGAGTGCGGAAGAGAGGTTGTGAGGGTGAAGAGGAATGAACGGTGGTTTGAGGAAGAAGGAGATCGGCAGGTGCGGTGAGATTAGGAGAGGAAGGATGGGGTGCTGAGGAGATGGTGGTTGTGAGGGTAAATTGATAATTTTCTATAAAGAAACTATACTTATCATTATAACAGTATATCTTAGCCTTAGGAATTGAATTTAGAGTTACGTTCCTAATATGTAACTTTGTAATTTAAAATTCAAGTGGATTAGAACAATTTTGAGTTTGAAACTTATGTGAATATAAATTTTTAAAATTAAATTTTTTAATTTTAATTTTCTATTTAACTAATTTTGAATTTATGGTAAACTGTTTTCTGGTGAACAAATTTTATGGTAAGTTCATACACAATGTTCTCAATTTATAAAATAACATAATCTAAAAAAGTGTATACAAAATATTAAAATATATAAAACTTATAATATTTTCATCACCATAGACAATAAATATTTACAAACCTTAATGAAAATTGAAGGATATAATAATATAAGTAAAAAAAGTAAATTTATTAGGCATGGTATGGAGACAATATTAATTAATATTTTTTTATTTTAATTATTTGAGACATTTCCAATAAAAAACAAATATAAGAATACTTCTTAAAAATAATATTACAATTTGTTATATATTGATAATTATGAAAACCATCACCAAGTAAAAAAAAAAAATTCCTACTCCGCCAAAGAAAATGACCAAGTAAATTTATCATTTTAATATAATTTCTTTTATTATTGTCATATTAAATTGAAATATCTTATGTAAAATTATCCTCTAAGATTTTTCTCAATTACCATTAACGTCTCTTTTTTTAAGAACATATTAATATATAAAATTGATAAAAAAATCAACTTTAAATATATATTTCCAACAATCATTTATATATTTTTCTAAAAAATTGTAAAAATATAATATTACACAAACTTTGGATTTTACATAGCAAAAGTTATTCGTGCATTGCACAGATATAGCAAACCTTCAGAATAATTCAAATTTGAGCGCATATTTTCCATTGGAGTTAGTCTATGGTAGGAAAAAATTACTGGTTTATATTATTTTATAGTTGAGACATGTATGTTGCGATTATAACAAAAATCATTTGACGTGCTTTTGTTAGGAAATAGGTTTTTAATCAATAAATTGTGTCACTAATTTTCAGCTTCAAAATTCAAATTCATAACATACGAATGAAAATTTAGCTCTTTCCCAAATTCAAATATTTAAAAAAAATTAAATTTGGGATGGTATATGGTGATTATCAAATAAAATATCGGAACGAGGTAATATGAATGTGCAATAATTGAATTATGCTTAACCCAAGCAAAAAGTCACATTGGAAAAATAACGTAATTCATAGTAGTATTTTACCGGTCAGTTAAAACTCTGATTTCTTTAAAATTGAAACTATGTTTAGCTTATTTGAATAAAAAATTACTGGTCTCTCTATAACCACTCTAAAAAAAATATACAAACCATTTCAAACAAAAAAATATACAAACGTATTTTGTATGCATCTTGTAAGATACTTTCAAAAAACATATTTAAAAAAAGATATACAAAATAAATATTAATTTTCACGTATAAAAAATTTATTTCTGGAAACTTAATATCAAAAAATTAAATATTTTACCGCTTTTTTTTTTTGGATTCGAAAAATTGATTTGGTACCGGAACCTTTATTTGTATTCCTATAAATACTACTACTCTATTCATTCATCACACAACTTTTAACGGATTAGAGTTTATCATTGTTTTTGTTTCACGCCTCTCTTTTCTCACGGCCTTCTTTTCATAATGGAGAAAAAAAAATTCTTTGCCGTTCTCCATGACCGGTCCAAGGTGAGGTTTATAATACCCTGCGAATTATCTTATTTTTACCTTTCTGAAAAATTCTCCTTATTTTTCTTTTTTATTATTAGGACTATGGCATGCTTCGTCAACAAGATGTGGATCATATATGTTTTCCACAAAATGGTTAGATTATCACAATCTATCATCATGTGTGTGTTCACAAAGCAATCAATTTCAAGGTGGATGACGCCATGTGTCACCTGACAGCAGGATGGACTAACACGGTTCGTTTTATCGGTACCAAAAGATAAATCGTTTATTGCTTTTTAAACAGATTGAAAAGTTGAATGCATTTTTCATAACCATCTCTGATGAAAGATTTAATGAAATTAAGTATCATGGTTTTCCATTTGTGCCTAAAGAGGAAAATTTATAAACAGTTCGCTATTAGAGCAATGTCATGGGTTCGAATCCCCCGGCTAACAGTGGGAGGAGATTCTTAGATTTATTAATCGAGCGTCACCCTTGGGATTCGATGGGCTTAACATCCTAACCCATGGCACTTAGTATGGGCTAGACGCAACCCCTTGAGGGCTCTATACTATAAGGAAATAAAGTTGCGCCCTCACTAACAGCAATTGCTTTTGCCGTACTGGTAAGTGCTTGATCCAATAAGTGGCCCCCTTAACTGACACTAGTGACTTTCCTAGAATTTGGAAGAATGAAACTGGCACTGGCTGGATATCAAACAGTTGCGCATGAATTGGTGAGTACATAAATTTTGTTTGACTGACACATTACAAATCAATTTATTCTATGAACCGTTGTAGCTAATATTTATATTTTTTAATAGGTCTTTACCATCTAAAATAGCTCCCTTCCTCCTAAGATTTGACAAATCCCCAATTATATTGTACAATTATGAACGTGAAGATATGAACGTGAAATTTCTGATAGGATTATCAGTGTCAAAGTTGTGTGTGGTTATTTAATTTTTTTCAAGTCTCTAGGTATTGTGGAAGAAACTATGTGGAATATTTTACTTTTTTCATGACTTTGGATGTTGTCGCGTAATGAACATGGTTGCTTTTTTTTTTTTCAATTACAGATTTGTTAGATTTACCTTATGTTATTAATTAGCAACTATTAATAAGATATGATTTTTATTAATTTGTTTTTATTTGCATTATGAAAAAAATAAAACAACGTAGCAAAGATTTTAAATCAATCCAGTGTTTTCACACGTCGTTCATTCCTCCTTACTAGCTAACTTGTCCAGAATGTTTTTCACCCTGTAAAATTAATTTTTAAATAGACATTGTTTGTTATAAAAAATATTTAGAATTTCAGAAAAAAGAAGATAAATATTCATTTGATATTTTTTAAATGAGATGAAATCAAATGATAGAGTTGATAAAGTTTGTTGTTGTTAAAAAATTTAAAAATCCGAACTATAACTGTGAAGAAGATTTTTAAATTAACAATTCAAATTCTAAATTTTAAAATTCTCTAAAAAAAATTCAATTAACAATCCAATTTTTAAATTTAAAAGAAGGAATGTAATTTTTTTTATAAACCATATACGTAACGAATATAAAGAATAATATAGTTGAAATTGAAAATAAGAAAAATAAAAAATTCAAATTCTAAATTTAAACATCTTTAAAAAAAATTAAATTTAATATTTTCTTAAACAAATATTTTTTTATCCATATAAAAACGACCAAAAAAAATTTAAATTGATGTCAACAGCCATTCAAAAATAAAATTAAATCACAAAGTTAAAATTCAAATCTATTCAATTTTATATCATTTGTCTTTTATTCCTTATGTCTACCGGGTTAAAATTTTATAAAATATGATCCTGATTTTCTAATTGACAATTCAAATTCTAAACTCTCTATAAAAAACTAAAATAACAATTCAATTTTTAAATTTAAAATTTAAAATATGGAACATAAAAAATAACAAATTCGATGAATGAAAATAAGAAAAAGAAAATTTAAATTTAAATTGAAATTAAAAAATTATACATCTTTAAAAAAAATTTATAATAAAAATAAAACTTTTGAATTTAATACTTTAATAGAAAAATATATACATATTTTTCATTTTATCCATATAAAAAAGAAGAAAAAAAAATGAATGTCAACAACCACCCAAAATTGAAATTAAACCATAGAGTTAAACTAACAATCCAAACTTTAAATTAAATATTCACTTTAAAAAATATATACCTATATATATTTTTATCCATATAAATAAAAATGAACAAAGAAAAGAAAATAGTTGAAAATTAAAAATAAAAATAAACAGCAGATAACAATATCCTAATATTATAAGAAAAAAATAGATAACTAACCAACTCTACTGGTTTGTTACGAAAATATGTAGAATTCCAGAAGAAAAAAAACAATATTCATTTGATATTTTTTAGATGAGTTTGAATCAAATAATAGAGTTGATAAAGTCCGCTTCCGTAAAACATTTAAAAATTCTTATTTTTTTTTGTCTTGACCAAGGTATCCCCACCGCCGATTGCCGTGAGACTAATCCTTCGCCCCACGGTCAGCGCACGAAGCGGTAGGGGGCTTAAAATAATTCAAATTCTCTAACAAAACAATTCAAATTCTAAAATTTAAAATTCTCTAACAAAAACTAACAAAATAATTCAATTTTTAAATTAGGAAGTGGGAACGTAAAAAAAATATTAATTTGTTTTTTTTTAAATGAGTTTGAATTAAATGATAGAGTTGATAAAGTCTATAGTTGTTAAAAAGTTAAAAAATCTGATCTAAAACTATATAGAATATTTTTAAATAAAAAATTCAAATTCTACAATTTAAAAATTCTCTAAGAAAACAATTCAATTTTTAAATTAAAAGTTGGGAACGTAAAAAAAACTTTTATTAACCGTATACGTAAATAATAAAAAAATAACATAATCGAAAAACTAAAAATAAGAAAAATGACAATACAATTTAAAAAAAATAATCTTAAAATAACAATATATATTTCTTTTTATCTATATAAAAACCGAAGGGGAAAATTTTTATATGTCAACAACCATTGAAAATCGAAATTAAACCACGGCTAAATAAAGGAAAACGGGTGTTAATACATTATATTAGGCAAATCTCGAAATAAATTAACAAAACGTACGTTGTAACCGACAAATTCTACACACTTGATAGTGTATATATTCCATCCTCTATTCTTTGATCCAGACTTTTGACAGAATACCCTCCATCAAACTACACAATGAGCTCAAGAGTTGAGATTCTACACAATAACTTTTGAAAGAATACTTCATAAGGTACTATTTATAGAAATTTTATATATGGTAGTACAATTAAAATTATAATCTTATGTCTTAGCACGTTAATTCTAACATTTAGTTTATTTTTTTATTGTTTAGGAATGTAAGTGTTAGTGTGTTGCACTTGGTCTCAATATTTCACTATTTTGTCTTTCACTATCACAGTACACTTTTTTTTTTTTAGTAAAGTTGTCCCTTTTCATATTAATAATGGAATTACCATTGGATTATATATATTATTCTTATTTCTCTTTTTCAGCTGAGTGGCTCTTTGGCGGTGGGGTTGTATTTGTATGAGTATGAGTTTCAACAAAACTATATGTCTGATGTTTTCTATTTCTCTCTTTAGTGGGTTTGATGCTACGTTTTTTTTTTATCAACTTGTTATTTTATATGACGCTTATTTGTTTGTGTTTCAGATTTAAGATAACGTGTGGAATGACAAATCCTTTTCAAAGCAATTTTACGGTGGAGCTAGCATATTGGGTGGAAGGGTTGTAGATAAGTTTATTTATGACTGGTGAGTAAAGTTGGTTTGTTGTTTTGTGAGTGGTGTGGAGGGTTTAAACTATGAAGATTATGTCTCCGTAGGCTTGAGAAACTAGTGGCTGGAGATCAAGCAGCTCAAAGATATATGCTTGCTAATGTTGAGTTTCATTTTGTTTTAACAATCTTGTGTAACGCTTTATTATGATGTTATAAGTCTTATCTGTTGTTTTTTATATTGTTCTGAACTTTATGTATCTTAAAAAAAAACTTTCTCTATGTTGTTCCGCTCAATAGACTGGAAAATAAAGTTCTCTGCATTGAGGTCATTTATATCCTTTTACAATTAGATGTGTAAAATGTTACAAAAATATACTAATACACACACTTTAGCTTTGATTTATCAAAAGTTACCGGTACATTGCACAAATTAATCCACTAGTATAGGATTAAACACTATTTGAATGGACCTTGGCTCTGATATTTATTTTGGTGGGTAAGAACTAAGATGGGTGGTTTGATCCAAATAACTAATGCATAAAAAGTCAACAAAACATCTCAATCAATTATTGTGATGACTTACTTTGGTCCCGTTTGGGAAAACAGCTTAATTAAGCGCTTATGATCATAAGCTCTTTTAAGATATTTATTCTAATGAATTGAAAATAAACTATATATAAGCATAAGCTATTTTTCATAAACTACTCTGAATAGCTTATGAAAATAAGCTCAAAACAGCTTATAGGTAGGTCATAAACTATTTACATAAGCTCTCTCAAACGCTTGTATAAGCACTTATACTATAAGTTAAACTCATATAAGCTCTTCCAAACGGGGTCTTTATCTTCATTTAAGAGTTAAGAGAGCCAAATCCATAATTTTGGGAAACTTTTTCCTTTCAAATTCTAATGGAATTTCGTATATTTAATATTAATGAAGAAGATGACATGTAATTTTTTCATGAGCCATGCTTTATGGCACGAGAGATATCTCAAGCGAACCGGGTAAGTGGACAGTTCAGCAAATATCATGGAGCCAATAAATGATAATGAAAATATTATAAATTAACAATCAACGGTCTCAGATCAAACAAGACTATTTTGTAACCAAAAAAAAAAAAAAAGACTATTTGTCAAGTTGGTTCTCATGCCTTTTATCCCTTAATCGTACTATTCGTATATCAAACACGACTATTTGTGGCTTGAAAATTTGATATACGAATAGTACGATTAAGCGATCACGACATTTATTACTTTCTCCTAATCTCTTTCTAGTATGTTTAAATTTTCCTTAGTTTTAATACACGTGTTATGTTCGTTCGTTTCGTTTTATCATTCTTCAAGCCATATAGCAAAACTCTTTCCCTTTTTTCATATGTTGCATATGGAATTTCAACATAAAAAGATATATTCGCACTTTAAACAAGTATATTCATGAGATTTTTCCTATATGTTCATGTCTACGGTCTATCTTTGCATCCAGCATTGAGCAGATAACTGTCATGACCTCATGTAGTAACTCTCAACTCTCAAGACTCTTATTTTTCACTTGGTCACAATTTAAAAACACTTTTTGAATTATGGGATACAAGAATTGTGATTTTCAATTTTTCATATTCAAATAAGATTGTGTAAAAATCTTATTTTTCACTTTTCAAAACCTCTTTTACCAAGTTCAATGTTAATGCTATTAGTGAAACCATCCAAACCCTTAAACAGAAAGGTTTGTTAGCATTACTTAGAAGGTATATTACCCCGGTAAATAGCAGATGCCATCAAGATCACTTGCTCTCTTCAGATTGAGAGAACTTTCTTTTCAGGACCTCGTTCTCCTTTCTCAGTTTCATGATTTTCTGCTTAAGCGTTTCCACTTGCCAATTTGAGGTCATTTCCTGCTGCTGGTCAACCAGCTTTGATTTACAAATCAGCACTGCAAGGAAACAGAAAAACAAATACTCACTTTTAGATGATAGAATATGATAGTGCTCAAATGAAACAAAAAGCTGTTCTTGTATAAAGACAGGATTGCAATGAACTGAATAGAATAGCTATGGTTGCTGGAAGGATTAGGAGATTCAGTTCAAGGGAATCTAGCAAATCAAGCACCGCTTACATTCCTTTTCCAAATTTTGGACTTTTCTGTATAACTCGTTTTTCTCTTCCTGCTCAATCATAAGGCATTCTTTAAAATCCTGAATCTCAGCATTATCTGTCAAACAATGATGAGCAAAGCAAACAAATCTTCAGAGTTCAGACCTCTTCACTCAAATACATAACACAATTAAAGGTAATCAAAGTGCCTCACATTTTGATTCCACTTCAAAATGGATTTGGTCCAATCTGTTCGCCAGAACTTGCATATGACTTTTATGTGATGCTAAATCTTGATGGAGTTGATTAATGGTTGCTCGGTATGTCGCTTCCTCATGCAGAAATGCACTGAGATAAGTAAGGTGAGATCAATGTGTTGGGCAACTAATTAGGGGTGCCCCAAAACATGAAGATTCCCATAAAGAGACTAAGCAATACGCAACTAACTACAATAATAAATTACTAAATTTGGCACAATCATGATCCAAAATCTTACAACAATGTGTATATGACTCTTTGTACTTATATTCCTAATTTAATTAACCCATTCTTAAATCAATTACACTTGAATTCCAACAAAATAAGAACAAAAGGAACAGAATAGCAGTTAAGTAACAAACACATTTTAGCAGAGCCATGAATGAATACTCACTTGACTTGAGCTTCTAAACTTGCAATCTTTTCTTCATATTCTTGCTTAAGCAATTTCATAGCCTTCCTATGCCCCTGCTCCAAGAACAAAATCTCATAGTTCACTCTAGATTGCAGTAATATACTAATAAATTTCTATCTTTTACGGTCAAATTAGACAAATTGAAAACTTGAAGGCAACAACTCCTCAGTCCTCACATCTTCATTAGAGATAACTTGATTGTTTGATCTTTCTAACTCCTCTTTCAAGTTCAGGCATTTTGTACGGAAGTCAAGCTGCGTTTGACAGCATTAAGTTATCAAGTTCACAAAATTCCAAAGCATTTTAGGGAAAATTGCAAAATTGAAGAACCTGATCAGCCACATTCTTTATGGAATCCGTGTACAGTTTAACCAACTCGCCATTTTCTGCAAAATTGCAAAAATGAGCGTTGAATTTAGCTACAACAACACGAATACTAGGGCATCATCTACGATATGCGAATGAAATTTGAACGAACCTCTTTTGAGGGTGCTGCAAGCGAGTTGGAGAGATTCCCGCAGCTTCAACTCTGCGCTGTGGTTGGATTGAAGCGATTGCAGCTCCGAAATGCCGTTCTTAACATCCTGAATCAGATTAACGAGAAATCAAAATCCATGCATTAGGTTAGATCGATGATTGAACAATTAGGTATTCGTTCGAGTACCTCGTAGATCAGATCGAAAGCGGAGAGCAGTGACTCCATTTCTTCATCACTCGTTGCCGCCATTTTTTTTTTCTCTCTTTCTGAAATTCATATGGGTAGAGGAATTCTGCTCATAAATGGCAAGGCTTGATATTGATGGTGCTTCAAGCTGTTCAGGTTCCGGTTCCACGTTTTAAGGACCTGATCAAAAAACATTATTAATCAGCCATTGACCATTGTTATATTGAAACAAGGATGACGCTCAAGAAGGGGCAATTGTGCAAAATTGTGAAAGCTAGTTTTTTAGTTGCTGATTGCCCTTCTACATGTAGCAGCATCCTGTTAGCCGCCTAAATGATTCGGGCATCTCTTGATGAATTTTGTAATAAAAAATAGACTTGTGATAATGATAAGAGAAAACCAAGAAGCAAGAACGAGCTGCTATAATATTAATATGAGTTTGAAGTTGGTTAAGAAAGAAACAACAAGAAAGAAAAACGAAGAATAGTTAGGAAACTAGCTAATTGCAAGGCTCGTCAGAGTAGATTAGTTTCAATTAGTTTCTTTAAAATTATATTACATTAATTGAAGCTTTAATACCTAAAAAGAATGTGCTCGTTTGAATTTTTATTGAACTAAGGTCTTTACTTAATATGACAAATTTTTTTAGGTTTAGACTTATAAAAAAAACATATTAAGCCTATCAGACAGGTCTGTTCATTAGCATCTTAAAAAAGAGGGAGAGACTTGGTTAAATGAGAGAAAGAGTATACCGACTGAATGCCTCAATTTCGAGAGTAAGAATTTAAAATTATATTACGCAAAGTAGATTTAGAAAATTATTTATTTAAAATAATTTTAAATTCAATTTTAGTTACTCCCTCCGTCATAAATTATAGGGTCCTTTTCGAATAATCACGCCTATTAAGAAAACATGTAATAAGCTAATTAATATGTTGGTTTTGTTACTTTTTATACAAATCTTCCAAATATGCCCCTATTTAAAAAAATCTGGAAATTGTTAATGTAAGTATTGGATATATCAAAAGTTGGTTGGGAATATGAAAGAAGTAATTAGTAGAGGTGCTAATTAAAGTTTTGGAATTTAAAATATAATGAATGCAAGGGGTAAAAAAGAAAAAACTTATTCTTTTTTTCCTGAAATCTAGAAGGGGTCTTATAATTTGGGACACCGAGTTTGTCTCTAAATGGTCTTATAATTTGGGACGGAGGGAGTATAATATAACAAATTAATGAATTTTAATTAAATGCATGGCAGTGAATTCTTTCCTTATTTTCGGATACGAGTGATTCATCCATATCTCATACAATGGCACACTGGCATGGTTCCAATTTACAGAAAGTCAAAAACAAACTCCTAAAACAACGTTAAACACAATTACTCCCGTTAACACAGATTTGGTATGATCAAATTTCATACATAATCCCAAACACCCAAATATAATCACGTAAAATTATTACACATAATTACCGGGATATCAATATCAAATCTCATTAAATAGTCAATAAATTAAAACAAAAAAGGAACTAATTTAAAAAATTAAAATTAAAACAAAAATTATAAATAACTGGTTTTAAAACTAATATTCAGAACAAATCTAGTCAAATATTTTTTCTCTTTTTATATTCTTAAATTTTAAAATCTGCTTTAAAACAGTAGTCAATCAATTTGATTTACAAAAATTTTGAAAAGCAATAATACTAGTCAATCAATATCAAATCTCATTAAACTTTTTCCCCAAATAATAACTTTGACTACTATAAATAATATTACAAAAAAATGCGTTATAAAAAGGCAATAACTAATAAGCCAATTTTGTATGCATCTATAAATATGACATACAAACACAGTAAGAATGAATTGAAAAGAAAATTGATAAGAGACATATACATCTGTAATGGCGAACCAAATCTCAAGTTTTCTTGTGTTGTTAGTTTTGGTTAGCACGGGTAAGTCTGTCTGTTGTTTAATAATTAATATTGTGATAGAAATGAAACCATAGAGGCTAAGAGATCTGATTATTATTTGTTTGTGTGTTTTTTGGTGCAGTGGAATTAACAATGGGAGGAGGTAGATGCTCAGAGCTTGTGAGTAAATGTGGTGGTTCATTTCCAGATTGTGACAAAACCTGTAAAGCCCAACACAGCAGCAGCAATGGAAAAGGGTACTGTAATGACAACATATGCACATGTTATTATGATTGTGGGCCTCCACTACCCCCAGGCCCAGTTGTGAGGAAATGCCTTGCTGAGATTGGGCCCTGCAGTCCTCAGTGCAATTCAAAGTGTGCTGGGAAATTCAATCATGCTACAGGGACTTGTAATGCTGCACTTGGTAACTTGTGCATTTGTGAATATCCCTGCTGAGCCTGAGCTTTTCCTTTGGATCACATGTTGTGTTGTCAATTCAAAAATTAACAAAGATGCTTCATTCTATTTCTTCATATCATCTCAATCCACACTCAAAAATTCAATTCGAAAAACAAGGTTTGAAAATTATACCTTAAAAACTTATGTCAAAATGTTAATAATTAATTAAAAGTAAGGATTATTTCATCTTTACTTATTCATTTTCCCTCCAAAACAAAAACCAATTTCCACGATTAATTTCTGTCACGTTAGTTTCGAGGTCTAATAATACTCCAGTTATTCAGCAAATCTCACATTACCTACAAAATATAGAAGTAACCATGATTTGCACCACACTGTACCTTTAGAATGATGATTTTAAATTTTAATTTGATGGTTTTTATGTACGAAATTAATTTCTATAATATCTTAATTATGATGAGTTAATGGGTAATTAATTACATAAATATTTTGACTATATTATGCAGTTAATTTGTAGTTACTTAATTTAAATTATAATTATAGTTTGATGTTTAATGATATATTAATTTCATTATATTAGATGATTTAAATTTAGAAAAAAAATTACAATATACTATAGTTTTTGAATATATATTCACTATTTTTTTTTTGCTAATAAAGGTATAGTTTAATTTTTTATTATATTATTTCTGAGATTATCATGTGCATTTTTACCCCAAACTTATTGGTTTTGTGTTGCCGGCCTCTCCTCTCGGTGCATTGTAAGGGGTTTTCTCTTTGGTGGCTCGATTGAATTTGGGTGGTGGACTTTTGTCTTTTAGCTCTATTGCTAAGAGCTTCTAGAAAGGTGTGGACTAACCGCTGCCAAAACTGAGTATCTAAGAGTCAAAGGGCTGTTTTTTTTTCTTTTTTTTTTCCTGATGGTTACTCTAGATTAGAACAATTTTGAGTTTAAATTTTATGTGAATTTAAATTTTTAAAATTAATATTTTAATTTTAATTTTCTATTTAACTAATTTTGAATTTATGGTAAACTGTTTTCTAGTGAAGAAATTTTATGGTAATTCATACACAATGTTCTCTATTTATAAAATAACATAATCTAAAAAAGTGTATACAAAATATTAAAATATATAAAACTTATAATATTTTCATCACTAAAATTTGGCCTTGGCCGCTAAGCGACCCATCAAATTTGATAAAAAAAAAATTCTTGGTGTTTGTACTGCTTTGGAACTAAACCCTTAAAATTCAATCATAGTAAGTAGATATGGATTTTGTCGTCATCTAAAAGGTGTAATACTTGTGTCGTTCAATAATTTCCAAACTTAAATGATGGTTTCACAAATGATAGGTATTGGTTTATACTTGAAAACATAAATGAAAAGCGAGTAAAATGACGGATCAAGGAAAACCATATACATTGATGCTATAGGCTAACAAGAAGGATCAAGGAAAACCAGATGCTCGGTGACGTCGGCGACGTGTCTCCACTTTGACGGCGTAGTACCCAACCTCGAAAGCCTTCCACTCTCACTTCTCGACCACTTTCTCTCTCTAGAAATTTGTTCTCTGTCGAATTATGTCGAGATATCCAGTCCTCTATCTCTCTGTTTGGAGAAGAATTGCTTTTATAGTGAAAGGTTCTCATAGGGTCATTGAGCGACTTAAATAGGTCGCTGAGCGACCAGCTTTCTTCAGTCTTGGGTTTCCTAAACCGCCTTGGTCGCTGAGCGGCCAGAATGCATCGTTGAGCGACCAGAGGCATGTGCAAGGGCGCTGAGCGGCTTGTCTGGGTCGCTAAGCGACCAGAAGCTTTCATTTTCTCTTTAGTTCTTCTTGAAACTTGACAATTTCCTCCAAACTTCATTCCTACATAAAAAAGTTGGGATTAAAACTGAAATAATTAATAAACTAATATATTGGGTATAAAAATGATGTAAATCAAAGCACATAAGTCAAATAAGTGCCTAAAATGATATCCAAATATACGTAAAAATGAAACTTAACACTGTTTCAAAATAAGTGTCCAGAAAAAGAAAGAATACGCATATTAAGAAATATAATTAATATTGCTAATTTTTTAAAATATATTATTTATTTTTCTATTTTAACCTTTAAAGTGTATGTTTATCTCTTATAATTTATTGTTCTCGTATGGGTATTGTATGGAAAAAATCAATTAATGATCTCTTAGAATTCTAAGTGGACAATTATTACGAAATAATTTTTTTTCTCTAAATGAACAGTTATTTTGAAACGGAGCGAGTAAGTAATAATAATAATAATAATAATAATAATAATAATAATAATAATAATAATAATAATAATAATAATAATAATAATAATTGGAAAGCCTTTATATGCATTAACTTTTTTTTAATGCATATAATTGTCGGTGAGGACTATTTATTTAATAAAAATATAGTGCAAAACCCTATTTTATTTCATTATAGAAATGTCATTGATCAATGTAGTGTTTTCAAAGTAAATTTTATCAAAACCAAGCGGGTTGACGTAGTGGTTCAGCACTTCGTCCCTTAAGCAAGTGGTTGGGGTACGAATCCCAACTCTTGTGAATGGAAAAAACTCATTGGCCAGTCCTCTACCGCTTCGTGCGCTGACCGTGGGGCGAAGGATTAGTCTCACGGCAAGGATACCTTGGTCAAAAAAAAAAGTAAATTTTATCAAAAAATACGTAAAAATTAAAATAAATAAAAAATTCCTCTTGTAACGAAAAAAATACATAATTTTTTTTTCTCCTTCCACCTATTTTTAACTAACGCAACGATGGTAAAAGAGAATTAACATGGATAAATCTATTTTCAAACACATTAATTTACCATGATTGCTACCCATCCATTACCTTCAAACTTTTTATTTAACTATCAGATTACTCAATAATGAAATAATTAGTTATACTTATACTCTCTCTTTGATCCAAAAAGATGGTTGTTTAAGGTGATAACACAAAGAGTAAAAAAGCAATTATTGATACCAAACTAAAACACCCTCCAACTTTTTACATTAAAAACTCACTCAATAATTAACTATCGCTCTAGCATTAAGAGTTAAGACTGAGGAATTCAGTGGATATATAAAATAGTCATGATTAGTTAATAATTAGTGGAGTAATTGAGAGAAAATTCATCATAAATAAGAGTATAGATGGTAACAAATTAAATAAAATATATTAGTTTTCTAAAACTGAAAAATAAAAGGAATAGATAAAACAACAATTTTTTTGAAATGGAAGGAATATGTGTTATTAAATAAATATAAAAGCATAGAGAGAAACAAATAAGATTCAACACGATTAATAGATAACTGAACTCTTTAAATATTTAATCCACAATTTAACCAGTATTTATAAGGAAAATTTTATTAAAGAAGATATACTACATAATATAATTTCCGAGTCTATTAAAATGCTAACTTTATAAAGGGGATAAATAAAGTAAAATTGTAAATTTCCTAGTGAGGTGCATAAAGGAAGGTCCCGCCGCAAACCTGTGCACAGTAACACACTTTAGTTTGCAGTTTGCACACTGACAGTTGGAAGCTTGGGTCACTTTAGTATAAACGGTGCAATGAAAGTCGCGCGCCTCATTCCCCAAGGAAGAGGGATAGGGAATTGAATTATTGAAAGCTTAGTCTTACTAATCAAATGCTTCAAGAACACACATTTATACTTATATACTAGGGATTATCAAGTAAGTGGTCCCTGTGTTTGTGCCCGGATTTGATCTAGGTCCCTCATCGGAAAAATCTTAGCAAAAGGTCCCTGTGTTTGTAATTAGTTTTAAGTGGGTCATCGCCGGTGACCGGAGCTCAGGCCACTGATTACGTGGCATGCTGACAAGATAAATGATGCATATGTGGAATTTATAACTCATAAATTAAAATAAATTAAATTAATAAAACACTTGAAGTTACAATAATAACCCCACTAAAAAAACAAACCCTAAACCCCCAAAATCCCCAAATCCATCTTCATTCATCTCCTGCTCTTGCTGCTGCGTTCTTCTTCTGAACCTCGTGATAATCCATCTTCATTCATCTCCTCCTTTACTTTTCAACCTCCTCTGTTTTCTCTTCTTGATTTACGTTATCTTCAATTTTTCTTTCTAGGAATTTTTTGTTCTATGCTATGCTATATGATGAATCTTAACTGAATAGATGATGATGTTGAATCGTTAATTTGAAATCCGCACTGAAATCAATAGTTTGATTTGATTTAGTTAGAAAGAAACCAACGAAATCAATAGTCTTTGAAATGCAGGAACAGAGGTCATGGAGAAGAATGAGAAGGATTGGTTGCCGCTGCGTCCACGAGTTCAACCACCAACCCCGAATCTGCGTGCAAGATTTCAACCAAACACGCCCTATAACCTCGTCGCCGGATCCTCGATTTCCGACAGGATTGCGCCCGCCGCCGAGACCTTCACTCCTCTGCCGGCGCAGCATTACTTCGGCAGTAGCTCAGGGAGCACCAGCTTCGGCTCTCGCAGCTGGCCGCCGCTAATGTCGCCAGGCGGCGAGGTCTTCGCTCCTCCGCCGGCGTTCAGGGCCAGCGGGAACTACAGGGCCGCGCTCATGTCGCCGCGATAAAGACGAAGATTTACAGAGCATGACGATTTGGGGGATTTTTGAGGTTCAGAAGAAGAACCAGCAGCAAGGGAGATGAATGAAGATGGATTTAGGGATTTTGGGGGTTTAGGGTTTGTTTTTTTAGTGGGGTTATTATTGTAACTTCAAGTGTTTTATTAATTTAATTTATTTTAATTTTTGAGTTGTAAATTCCACATATGCATCATTTATCTTGTCAGCATGCCACGTAATCAGTGGTCTGAGCTCCGGTCACCGGTGAGGACCCACTTAAAACTAATTACAAACACAGGGACCTTTTGCTAAGAT
Organism: Acmispon strigosus; assembly: GCA_030819835.1. Classification (NCBI taxonomy): domain Eukaryota; kingdom Viridiplantae; phylum Streptophyta; class Magnoliopsida; order Fabales; family Fabaceae; genus Acmispon; species Acmispon strigosus. The sequence goes on from JAUAMA010000001.1 coordinate 90,708,368, forward strand.
TTTTCCGATGAGGGACCTAGATCAAATCCGGGCACAAACACAGGGACCACTTACTTGATAATCCCTATATACTAATACTCTCTTTTCAATTTATTAAAAAAATCATTTCTATTCATATATGTCATTTAAAAAATCCAAGATGAGGTTAATTATTAATTTTTTCAATCTTTATATTTGTTAATTTATCTAAAGTTACTCGTGTCTTGCACGGGTTAATTCAGTTAGAAATGTATTAAATTACTTTAACGTATTGGTCACTGTTGTCGACCTGACAACAACAAGTATAAGAAGTTAGAAAAATAAACCATTCTACACACATTAACTTTAATTTATCGAAAGTTACCCGTGCCTTGCACGTGTTATTTTATTATTATGGTAAACAATTGGAATATTTTATAACAAATTATTATCTAAAGTTAGCACAAGATGTGGCGTGGTGGTTAGCTTACTTCGTCCCTCGACCATGCAGAAAGAGGTTTCGATCCTAACTATGAGAGGAAAGCGCAAATTGTTGCCAATTGTTTACTACTTAGTGGCTATTTATCGCGACAAGGGTATTGGTCACTATTGTCGACCCGACAACAACACGTATGAGAAATTATAAAAATAAACCATTCCAGTATTCCACACACATTAACTTTAGTTTATCCAAAGTTACCCGTGCCTTGCACGGGTTAATTCAGCTAGAAATTTACCAAACTACTTTAATGAATTGGTCACTGTTGTCGACCTTACAACAATAGGTATAACAAGTTATAAAATAAACAATTCCACACACATTAACTTTAGTTTATCCAAAGTTACTTGTGCGTGCCTTGCACGGGTTAATCCAGCTAGAAACGTACCAAACAACTCTAACGAATTGGTCACTGTTGTCGACCTGATAACAACAAGTATAAGAAGTTATAAAAGTAAACAATTCCACACACATTAACTTTAGTTTATCTAAAGTTACCCTGTCTTGCACGGGCTAATCCAACTAGTTTAGTGAATAAAAGAGAGAATCATATAAAGAAACCCTCGATCAACATTTAATTTTAAGTAGGGTTGTCCAGCGGTCGTCTTGGTCGGTTTCGAGCCGAGATCGTTGGTTATGTCAGTTGAAAAATGCAAAACCACCAGGCCCACTGCCGACAGTGCACCGACCATAGGTGGTTCGGGTTCAATTTTGTCAGATGGTGGTTTGGTTGGGTCGGTTAGACGTAACCGAGAGTGAAAAAGACACAGAGAAAAGAGTAAAGAAGGAAAGAAGAACGAGTAAACCTCCATTTTAGTTTCTAAAAGTGCATGTTAGAACTGGCATAAATGAATAATGTCTATTTTCCGAAGCATGTCAGAAACAAACGCGGGTTAATTACTGTGTTGAAGGGTTTGGATCTTTCTAAGAAGCAGCAAACATGAGACCCCGAAGACCTGACCATAGAATACGGACAACAGTGATGATAATATAATAAATCCCATTTCTCCCAACACGTGACTAAAATATCATCCATCACTCCTATAAATAAATAATTCTCAGAGTGCTCATAGCATCAAACAAACACAAAGAAAATCAACCACCTTCACTGCCACCAAGAAAAAAAAGCATCTTCATCATATATCATATTCTTCTAATTCTCTCCGTTTTTCTCTCTGTGTTTGTCTCCATGGAGAATATTGGTGAAGAATACAAGCACTACTGGGAGACCACCATGTTCCTCCAAACCCAAGAGCTTGACAGGTAATTTAATTAACATCTATTACTATTACTATTACTATTAATCATTGATTACTCAAATTAATCATATTGATTTTGTGATGCTAGTTGGGGATTGGATGAGGCTTTATCAGGATATTATGATTCCAGTTCCCCTGATGGCGCTGCTTCATCTGCAGCATCTAAGAACATTGTTTCAGAGAGGAATAGGAGGAAGAAGCTCAATGAAAGGCTCTTTGCGCTTAGATCAGTGGTCCCCAACATTAGCAAGGTACACCTCACATCATTTCATGGTTCATTAATTAATTAATTAATTCATAATTATTAATTTGGTACTGTATATACTACCCCATTTTGGATTTGGTGGGAGCATTTTCATGTTTTTTATTCAATAGGGTATTAGGTGTTTGATGTAATGCCACACTGGTGATTTTTTTTGGAGGGAAGGGGTATTTGGGTCTGATTTCTTCATTCTAATTATGATAATGAATGGTGGGTTAATTTCGCAGATGGATAAGGCTTCAATTATAAGGGATGCAATTGAGTACATAGAGCACTTGCATGAGCAAGAGAAGATTATCCAAGCTGAGATAATGGAGCTTGAATCTGGGATGCCAAAGAGTATCAATAATCCAAACTATGACATTGATCAGGAGCTGCCTGTGTTGCTGAGGTCCAAAAAGAAGAGAACAGAGCAGCTATATGACTCTGTTTCTTCTAGAAACACCCCAATTGAAGTCCTTGAGGTTAATTCTCTCTCTCTCTCTCTCTTGTATTATTGAGAGTATAAAATTGATGTGAGGTGGGGTATTGCTGTTTGTTGTGCTTATCATTGTTATTTTAAATTTTTCTTTGTGAATTTCTAAATGTATAATTGATTATGAGGGTTTTGATATGGTTGAGTGCAGCTGAGGGTGACATACATGGGAGAGAAAACAGTTGTTGTGAGCTTGACATGCAGCAAAAGGACAGACACAATGGTAAAACTGTGTGAGGTGTTCGAATCTTTGAAGCTCAAGATAATCACAGCTAATATCACTTCGTTTTCAGGCAGGCTTTTGAAGACAGTCTTCATTGAGGTCAGTATAGCATCATGGTAACTTTTGGATTTATTTTTCTCTTTATAAATATTTAAATATTTATAAGAGTCTCACTTATTTAATAGTAATACAAAATTTTAACATTATGTTATCATATGAAAATTTTCACAATCAAGTGAGTTGATATAATGGTTCAGCCGATCATAATTTTCTTAATTGTTAAAATACTTGACCATGTCAAGTTTGATCATTTCACCACTTTATTATTTTCTTTTGTTTCTTTACATGATCTAATTTTTATGGTGAAACTTGACATGGTTAAATTTTTTTCTTTACAATTAAGAGAATTCTAATCCAACTCATATCACTCAGTGCATTAACCTTTGAGACAACAATTGATTATGAGATGCTTGCTTTAGAAAAGAAATGAAGTTTTCACATAAAAGAATCATATTATAACTCCTTACTCCATTATTATTGTTTCCATTTAATTAGATTTGGTTGGTATGGGAGATCCAGTCTTCACAAAATTTTGTTTCCTTAAACAACAGATGAGCAAAATGTCTTACAAAGTAAATTAATAAATTATAGAAGAATATGCAAACTTACAGGTAGAAATGGGGGCCTACATGGCTTGTTTTTTATAAACTATTAGACCACTTTAACAAAAGTGGAAGTGTGTGGAACACCCATCATTTAATAGAGAAGTTAGACTTTTTAAGGGCAATCATGATGACTGTAAACCAGCATGTTCCAGTAAAGCCGGGTGAGGACCAATAATTTTGAACATAAAATGTTTTTTTTTCCTATTTGTTTAAAAGAACTTATTTTATAATATAAGATAAAATAAATGTTTATGCAAATATTTATTTGTAAGATTTATGTATGTAAATATTACTTCATGGCTTACCTATTAACTGTTTTAATTTATTTTTATAAGTTATTTAAATTAGTTAATAGATAAGCATTTATATCTACTTATAATTTATTTTGAAGTTATTTCAATTAACTTTTTAATTTATGTTTATAAGTATTTGTTTATATAGTGTGTATATATATATATATATAGATATAAAGTTAAATACTCATATATATATATATATATATATATATATATATATATTTGTGTTTGTAATTTCTTACTTTTAAAGTGAATCTTCACTGAGTTTAATACTCAGTGACTAAATCCTTAAAATTAGTAAGAAAGAAAACTTAAAAGAACATATGATTCTCAATTTTAGATTTCTGAAATTTGCCACCACTTCCTTTTCTCTTTTACATTCGTATGCAAATTATCCTTGAGAAATCCAATATCAAGGAAACGAACATATGAATATTATGTTTTAAAGTTCGAAACAAAAGAAGATTCTTCCTCCATTTTTCCAGTTTAAGCTAGGTATCAGTGCGTTCTCTCCCATAAACTGTTTTCATATTCGTCAAGCATATAAAGTGTTAAAGGGGAAAGTTAATCTTCAAACAAACATGGGACCCAAGACTGGCTAATATATTTTATCAATAATTATAAAATAGCATTATTTATGCTTTTTCTGAATTTTGTACAAAATTTATAAGAACAACATTGCTCTCTTTAAAAAATAAATTTTCATATTATATTTACAAATATTAATAGAAGGAAGCAAAATACAAATTATGTAAAGTTTTTGTACTTATCAATGAAAGTCGCCTTTATATATAATATTTCCAAACCACACTTCCTTTATCCGGACAACGTGTATCATTTCCTAATAATACTCCATAGTTATAAATAAACAAAAAGGGGGAAATTGAAGAAATTATACTATACTGGTCCCCCTTATCCCAAACATCTCATTCTCTAGTGATTCTTTGTGTTTAAAATTGAACTGGATTTGATGAACACGACGCTTGTTTTAAACATTGTACTACTTGGCTATCCTTAAGCAATGAGGGAAATGGCTATGCAATCATCACCTCCATTAATTTTTTTTTTTAAAATGATAGTGTAAAATTACTTGTTGGCTTCACTCCCTTTATATTTTCTTATAGTAAAATCATGTTTGTCTATGTTGGCACTACCCAACCTAAAGTGCTCCCTTCGCCGCTAACCTTAATACAAAATCATTCAACTCACCTACCTACAACTAAACGTGCAATATTTGGACACTGAAAAAACAAAATCACATTCAGCTACAAACCAATAGCGTGGTCCTCAATTCAATTCTCACAATCATGTCCACTTTGTATCATCAAAGGGGACAAAATGAAACTTCGAACAATGTTTTGAGGTGTCTATAAAAGAAAAGAAAGACCCAAAATTTGAAAACGTGTTTCTCATTCTTATTCTTAATATTGGCCGTGTCTCTCTGACCTTGAGGCTTGAGGTGCTCTTTTCCACTTTGACGCGCACCTTGTTGTTGTTTTCCTTATTGTTAATTATTGTTGGTACATAATATTCAATCTTAAAAACTACTATCGGTTAGTGAACAATTATTACATACCATCAAACGTGTAGATAAATTAACATTAGGTTGTCATAGTATAAGTAGAGGTCTTGAGAGAGCTTTGTCATTTATGATAGTCCTACTAAACTCAAACATGATTGTCTTAATTTCTGTGAATGATGTTTATGTAAAAAAAAAATTAGCAATCCCATCAATGAGGATTTGCTAATTAAAAATCATAAACAATTAAACATCAACCATACCATTATATGATACGAACAATTCTTTATGCTATAGATTTTGTTCGATGAATTCTTTATGCTATAGATAGCGATACCATAAGCGATAAGAACTAAAAGCTTTATAGAATATAAGATTTCCACATTCACATTGCGGTTTATATATCCTATATATAAAATGTATTTTTCTAATATAGAATTTTTCTTTGCCCAATTTTAAATTTGGCAAGTGCATTGCGTGTCGATATTTTTCTTGTCTATTAATTATAAGCAAGAGCTTTGTCATGAATATGATATACTACTATACTACTCTTACGCCACTAAAATGACTTGTCTATTACCTCAGTCCTCATACTTTATATTTAACAAAAACTTTATTTTATTTTATTGTATTTAATCACTCTCACAATTTCATTTTATTTTAATTGTTTTTCGCTCTCTCCATCTCATTTTATTAGAGATTTAAGATTGTGACACAATAACTAAGAAAAATAAATAATGTGTTCATCTTCATAAAAATTACTCCCTCCGTCCCAAATTATTGGACCCTTTAAAGACAAATTTGGTGTCATAAATTATAAGACCCCTTATAAATTTCACAAAAAAATAATAAGTTTTTCGTTTTTTACCCCCTCCATTCATTATATTTTCAATTCCAAAACTTCAATTATCACCTCTACTAATTACTTCTCTTTCATGTTTCCCAACCAACCTTTCATATATCCAATACTAACATTAACAATTTCTAGATTTTAAATAGGGGCATATATGAAAGATTTGTACAAAAATTAATAAAACGAAAATATTAATTAGCTTATTACATGTTTTCTTAATAAACGTGATTATCTGAACATGTCCTTATAATTTGAGACGGAGAGTATTAGAAATTGAAAAGTCTAACTCAACCATAAAAATTAACTTAAGAGTTGAGGGTTGCTTTACCCTTATAAACAACACTTAATTGGACATATATATGATTAATGTGAGACTTGTAACAACAAATCTGTTCACTTTTCTAATATAATTGCCGAAGCTGTTGACTTTTCTCTGAGTTAATTTGCAAAAAGTCTTTCTATTAGAAAATTTTATAAATTAAAGTTTGAAAGCAATCTCAAAAAGATAACGGACATGACTAATCTATTAAAGGGTATTGGTCACATCAGTTAGCAATATTTTCTGCTCGAGCTGGAAAAAAAACTGTTTTAAATGGAATGATAGAGAAGTCCTAATCAGAGTAATTATGATTCAAATTATTAAATCCAATATTTCATAATGATATGTAGATTTAGAAGTAGTTGATAGGTCATAAAATATTTTATTTCTTTGATCTTACCAAATTGGTAGGTAGAACTTATAAGTGCTGGTGAACAATATTCATATTCATGATGTATTTATGTATACAGAGCATATTTACACATAGTTACTCACGTAAGTTTTTCATATATCAAATTTAATTTTAGAATCAATTGTAGATGAATTTTAAAATATACTAAACAACAATATGAGAGGTAGTAGTAGGTATATAATACTAACTTTTTTTGTTTTTTGATTTTGGTGTTTTCAGGCAAATGAAGATGAGAAAGATCTTCTGCAGATAAAGATACAAACGGCCATTGCTGCACTTAATGATCCTCTAAGCCCTGTGAGCATCTAATGAACAAGGTTCAGGAACCGTGGCTTTATGGTCTTGATGTGATATTTTCGTCATTACGTGCTATGTGATTTTTCTTTTTTCTTCCCATCCCCATGTGTTGTTAGAGTATCCAAATGTTATGCCTATAATAATAAAAGTGCATTTTTCGTCCCTGTGAATCTCTATTTTTTTCTGCTTTTCGAATATTGCATAACACAATCCCACTTCAAAATTATAAAGCGTGACACACACACAGATATATATGTGAGCTACATCAATGAAAATGATTTTTTTGTACAAAACAAAAAGGATTTACATTTTCCAGCATGTAAATGAACTACAAGTTTAAGGCAGAATTTGGTGTTTAATACAGCTTAAACAACTCAAGCATCATTAAGCCCCATCATTGGAGGAATCAAAACCTAGCAACAACTTGGCTGTTCTAATGGTGGGTGCTTAATTAAAAAGGAAACACCTTAATTTCAAAATGGAGGATTCAAACGTTGCAACAACTTGCCAACCTGACCATAATTTAAAAGTCCTATAACTAATGTATATATAGTGTAAATTTATCTAGCAGAAGTTTATCATCATGCTCCACCCAAAGTCTCAGGCACGGAGGAAAAGCTAAGGGCTTTAGACCTTCATTTTTTTACCACAAAATTTCCAGCATGGGCAGAATAAAGCAAAGACATGGTAAAATAAAAATAAAAATAAAAATAAAGAGGGGATTGGGGAGAGTAAATTTCTATAATTAAAAGGTAAAAATACAAAATTTATACATGGTGTTTAAAGATATACCACACTAATCATCCTTGCACACCGTAGCCTTCACCTAATAGTAATAAATACATCAATATAAGTCCATGAGCCAAAAAAACCTGATTTAACATTAGGATAACAATAATGACCAAAACAGAAACACTTGGATAACAATAACGACCAAAACAGAAACACTTGGATAACAATAACTTTGATTTGACAAGGAACTTTTTGCACATATGTTCAGAACTTAAGCAAAACATCGATGTTCTACCAGTCTTTGAGCAGCTCGCCAGCAACATCCTTGTAGCTAACCTTCTTTTTCTTAGTAGTTGTCGGATCTGCATTGGAGACTTCAGGTAGATTCTCTTCTCGAACGATACGACTTGTTGTAGGTTGCTCAACTTTCCTGGGGGCAAGGCTAGGAATCATGTCAAACAACATTGCCTGCACGGGATCTGTCAAGATTTCAAGTTTCTCAGTCACCTGACTGTTTTCGCTATTGTGCCTATCAGTCATTTCGATTTCGGGAACCAACATTCCTTCACGTTCACTGTCCTTCAAATCCTCTGGCTTGAATGCCTTGTTTTGTTGAGAACTTTCTACGGTTTCAGTAGCTTGAACATTTTCAGGTATCTTAGTCTCCTGGGGTTCTAAACGTTTCTCATTAAAATCAAGACCTTCTATTGTGTCTTGCCCATGTGAACTTTTTTCATGAGAGCCACTTTCATCTGATTCATATTCATATATTTTAGCCCCCTTTCTCGCAATTTGTGCTCGTGCTCTGCCTCTGAGACCTTGGTTACCGGCTTTTTTTACGTTTTTGGCACCTTTGCCTGCGGGTCTTCCTCTTTTCCTTCCGCCACCCTTCTCTTGGGTCACGGAAGCCAAACTTGGTTCATGAGCAGCTTTTGCAGTTCTATCTTTACTTCCCATGTCAGTGGAAGATATATTTTGGTCTTCTATATTATCTCCAACCAGATGGGTTACTAACGCCAAGTCATGTTCACTACAATAGATAGAAAAAATAAATTAAATGCCATGTAAAATATAGAAAGCATACAAGTGAGAAGTTACATCAAAGAGAAAAGGGGAAAACCAAAACTAGCATTAGTATTACTATTATATACCCCCAAAACAGAAAAGTACAAAACAAGGAAAAAGGAGAGGATGAAAATTGCAGCTAAAATGTTCAATCTCTTTGCAAATTGGAAATAGTAACTCAATACCATCGAGGCACAGAGAGAAGCTATATATACAATCCTGTCTCAAAAATCTAAAGGAAAAGAGATGCCAGAAGCTGTAAACAGATTGGTTCTGCTCAGGCTAAAACAAGTGACAGAGCCATTATTTTGGTCTGAAGAGACCAATTATAGGCACATGGTTTACATCTCTAGCTAGTAGCCACTATTTCTTCAATAAGAAAAGAATGAAACAATTTTAGGAGTTAATCATTCAAAAGACTTACTTAAATTTTCTAGCTACTTATTTTGTCAATACTTCAGCAAATTAAAGTTAGTTCCAGGGTCTACTGGTTCACAGTAACGTCTTCTACTAATATGCAAAGTTTTATCTCATTTACTTGGTCTTTCTATTCCACTTCTTTATAAATGACACAATTAACCTAGCAACTAGTATCCACCATTTCAGTAATTTCACTAATTTGTATCAAATCTCCCTAATAAAGCTAAAATAAAAATAAATGAATTATAGACAAATTGAATTAGCATAACAAGAATTTAGTTCTCACATTACTTTATTTTTTTCCTGCCCCAAAAGACAATCTACAGTCAAAGACATAGCCCAAACAAAGTGAAAATGTTATGCAGTAAACTGGTGCAACCCCACCCCCTAATCCCACCCAAAATAAAGAAAAGAAGAAACTCGGTAAAATACCTCAACTACAGTGACAGAACTTGTGAGGAACATGTAATGAGTAAATATTAAAGCAATTGCATTCACAAAAAATTCCCAACCTTGCCATCCACATAAGTCAGATTGTAAATGCTGCTTATGCATAAACTTACCTATCTTCAGTAGTTGATTCTTCTATTCCATAGGGTTTCAAGCTATAAGCATCTTCTGGTAATCTTTGGCTACTGTTCAAACAATCTTCTAACCACTGGGATTTAACTATATGCAACCTCTTGCTTCGGAGAATTCTTCTCTCTACCAAAGTGAAACTGCCCCCAAGAAACAAAACCCATGAGGAAAGAAGAAGGAATATTTATGATCCATAATGTTGGTATGACATGGATCACTTACCTACTCTGAATTTCTTCCATAATGTTGGTATGACATCTTGGCACAGACAAGGCCACTAAATGAGTAGCACAATTAATATTATCGGCAACTTTTCCACCACCCATGAGAACTTCAAGCTTGAATCTCCTCAAAGAAAGTCCCAATAGGAATTGCCAATCTTCTTTCCTGCATGAAAATATTGAATAAGCAGATAGGTACATAGCAAACTTAGAAAATAATGATCATGAAAAATCCGAAATCCCAATTTATGTGCTTAAGTTAAAAAATGGATTTGATTGCATGTCACTATATCTTACAATGATTGTATTACAGTGTGGAAATAAATGGTGCATCCACAAAAGGAAGACCACTTATCCTTCGGGCAGTATTTTTTCCTATAATGATCAACAGTGCTGACATCTTCCGACCTATGAATATTGCTTAAAAGCTGCAAAAGGTGAATAAAGGTTAATTTAACGAGGTATGAACTAGGTTGTCTTTGTTAATGTGAAGGGAAAAGAACATGACATAACAATCATGTAGTTACTAGTTATGATGTAAACAACCCGCCTTAGGAGAAAAGGTTCATGGTGCACAAAAGGAAAAGAAGATATAACTAGGTTCCTTAAAAAAGGGGAAAAAGTGTGTTAATGCTATAACCTGTTTGATATCTCCAATATCAAGATCCAAATAGTAAAAGTCCGAGAATTCGTCGATTTCTTCTTGTAACTTCTTCTTTGTCAGTTCAGATAGGAACAGGAAGTACCTTTTAAAGGAAACAATGAAAGGAATATACAATCAGAAGAGCTTTACCAGATGTAAAAAGTTAATATTCAGGCATGATACTCACTTTGGCTGTAATGGGACAAGCTTCTTTTGTGCATAGGAATCAAATACCCAGGTATAATGAATGATATCACCATGACGTTTTGCTGCTTCGAATTTAAACCCTAAAGGAATATGTTTTTATTAGATATTCAGATAATAAATCTGTCATTTTCATGCACGTGTGAACACAGAAAGTGATAGAGTTAGAGATAGAGAGCGAGAAAGAACCCTTGCTGTCTGCTGCAACACAATGGGTGACTGAATTATTCAAATTCATTGAGAAAGTTCCCCCATTCTCAGCAATTATTTTGTGCAAGGACTCTAGAGAATGACTTGGAGGCACATTTACAAAGTCTAAGCATGTCAAGGGTAACTACATTTCACCACTAACAATTATCAGATCAGTCAGCAAGATTGACATAATAGATAGAAAAAATTCAGCCGTTGGTTAGCTGGACAGATGATGTACAGTACAAAGGACTAAAATACGAAAGTAAAACACGAAAGCAGACTAACACTTGCTTAATACATCACTTTGAGCACAAGGAAATAAGTATGAAGACATATTAATAAAGCAAAATATAGATAGAAAAATTTTATGGCAGTCATTTAGCAGGACAGACAATTTGTAGATAGCAATATTCTCCAGGATACAAAACATCATATTTGAAAATATTAAGGACCCCCCCTTAACACTGGAAACATCAGTTTGTATTAAATGGGAAGGAACAATGGGCATGTTTTTCTTTTCTCCCCGTCTGGAGGATTTCATGCGATTTGATTTGCTGTCCTGCTTGCTGCCATATTCTGTATTTCTCTGTGTGGTACCATTGCTGGAATGCACAAGTTCTATAAATGCTGAAATAGGGGGAAAAGAAAGGAATCAACCATACAGAAACACCATTAATGAAATGAATATGTCGAAATCTTAAATCTTATTTGGTAAATCCCTTACATTGCACATCAAGGCATTCATGCCAAGCCTTGTCATATCTCACTCTGTCAATACGAGGAAATCTCAGGCTGTAAGGTGCAGAAAATACCTGCGATAAAGTAATTTGGATTAAAACTGTTCAGTTCAGGAAAAAGAAAGATTATGTAGACAACAATTCTTCACTGTCAGATAGACACTATTTTCAAGGACACAAACCTCAGATTCTATAGTTCGGATATCACTTGTTATAGACAAAACAATTGATCTGCATGAAGAGAACAGTAAATATTGAACAACATTGAAATTGGAAATAACATGTACTTCAGCATTCAGACATAAGGTGAAAATAATTACTTCTCAGGGCTATCAACCCACACATCAGGTCTTTCTTTTGAATGATTAGTAACTTGATAAAAACTTGGTGGCCTCTTCTTTGGATATTCATACTTCCTGCGAGAGAGGAGGCAGAAATCAAACTAATAGTTGAAAATATTTGATAAAAGTACTCCACTCACACCTTTCAGCTTCAATACCAAAAAATGTAAGCAAATAATACTAAATTTCACGGCATGGAATGTTTTGACACACATATATAACCTACCTGAAGTAAGGTTTTAGTTTTGATATTACAGCATCAAGCTCATCATCAGAAAGTCCAGTACCAACCCGGCAAAAGGAGATAAATCTGCAATACAAAGAAGTACCTGATTAATAGAACTATGCATAGATAGCTATGCACATAAATAAAAACAAGCTAGAACAATGTTCATACTTAAAGCCCAAAGGGCTCATGGGTGAAGAAGTATTTTGAAATATAATATAAATCCATTCATGAAATATAATATAAAACAATCAAGTGCATTGTTCATCTAGGACCAAAAGCACGTGTAATGTACGCACTAAACATTTATACCGCTTGGGATGTGTATTTGGAGATGGATGCTCTGCAAGGCCAACCAAGAATTGAGCAACCTAAAATGTAAAGCAAGACCTTAGAAGTACATTCTAAGAACAAAAGATAAATTTATTAATAATTTAAATGCTAAGGAGAAATGACCAAACCTCTCCTCCACGACGTCCAGAGCCATAGTAGCCACCTACAAATACTCCAAAAACAGAATACTCAAAATAACCATGTTAAACAAGCTGCTTCAGGATGTATATAAATACAAGAGCGAAAACCATATATACCTATGATAAGTACATCTAGATCAGAACCAGCTTGAATGTATTCAGGCTTCAATTTCAGCCACTTTCCACTGCGATCACTAGGTTCCCATTTGGAGCTGAGGTCTTTTACAACAATTCCCTCATCTCTAAATAAAGGAGCAAAATGTAAATACTTAAGAACCACGTGCAGTGCCTTCTTTTCTGTACTTTAATAAATAATCATCATATATTAGAATCTCTTGGAATTTACATGAGGACCCAAGGCAAAATAGGAAACTAGTTAAATACTAAATCTCATGATGTTTGGGATGCCCCAAAAGACTAATGAATACATACATTCCAGTTAAAGTTTCACATTGGCTAGAGATATGGCCAAATAAGTCTTCCAAAATTGTAGGAAAATCATCACCCCTAAGCTAACTTTTGGGGTAAATTTGGTCCTAGTCCAAATTCTTAGGACAGTATCAGAGCCTATCCTAGATCTTGGGCACCTTCAAATGTTCAGTCCAGCAAACTTCACACTCTAGAAGTTCAGTTCTGGACTACTGGGTGTGAGAGGTGCATTAAAGTCTCACATTAACTAAGATATGACCAAATAAATCCTTATGAATGGTAGCGCAATCCTCACCAATAAGCCAGTTTTTTTGGTAGAGTTAAGCCTAGTCCATATTCTTAAGAGAAAGCTTCAAAATATCCATATATAACTTGGGTGGCAAAATGAATTAGGGTATTTGCTGACCTATTTTCAATGGTTTCTTTGAAAAACCTCTCAACTTCATCCACATTATGAGCAATAAATGACCAACATGGTTCACCTGCATAAAAACATGGTTAAGACGTTTTTTAATCAATAACATGTGGCAAAAGTGGTATACAAGCATCCACTAACTTATTGCATTAATGAAGAGAGAATGATGTGAAAATTAACAAATGTGGATACATATAGTAAAAAGAGTATCCAAGATATGCATATTTCTAGTCGAATTCTTGATGAGCACTCAACACGAGAAGCTTCACATACAAAACAACAATATATTAATAATTTGGACTGACGTTGCAATAGTATGGCAAGATATGAGAGGTGGTCATAGAATGTAGTATCATTAATGACAAAACTCTACGACTTAAATGCTTAATTTATTTATTAAATACAGAGCAAAGGCTCATCCAGAGCATAAAGCGCCAACAGAATGACTGACAAGCAGGGACAGATTTACGTTTGGCACTGTGATAGGAATTAGACCTCTTAAGAACAGGTTGTTATTGTAACTAACCAGCCAACAGTTGTTATGGTTAGATAGCAGAATGATTAGGTAAAGAAAGAGAGTTAGTAAGCATCAGTTAACCAGTAGTGTAACAGTTAGCTAGTTAATGAGTTAGTTAGAATTCTATCCTCCATAAAATAGTATTTTCTTTTAATTCGTTTGATCAATCTTTCATTTTTCCTTCTCTGGGTTCCTAGCACTCTCCCTCTTTGAAACATGTCTCAAGACATAAAGTTCATTTACATGGTTCACAAAATAATTCAATTCAAGTGAAGTGGCATGAAAGCTGGAGTGAAGAAAATGAGATAATTGAATCCACATGGACATTATAATCAGTAAGGAATAAGTTACAAATGCGGCTAAGCCCTCCTATTCCCACATCTGAAAGATGAGACACCAACCAGACTAGATAACAACAACAAAAACAACAATATAATCATATGATATCAAACAACAAGAATACTAAATCAAGAAGTAAGCAAACAAATCCAATTTATGGATCAGATGAATAATTGCAAGATGCAAGAATTTTTTTTTCCTTAAACCAAGTACATACTATAAGACACATCCTGGGAAAATCTTACCAGAAGAACGGTGACTGTTGATACCACCATTAGGTACTAAAATTTCTAATTGACTCCTCATTGGCCTCACGACTCTACGAAGAATCTCATGTCGTTCCTTTAAAGTTTGGTGAATCACACTAGTATCTCCAAAATAAAGAATATCAAATGCAACATCTAACCATTCTCAAGTCAAGGAATATTAGATATAAATGTTTCTTGCATTAGAAATTTTTCATAACCTACAGAATTAGATGCTCATTTTACCATTGAAACCAAAACTATCATTTCCTAAGAGCTGGAATTAATACTTGAGTTGTCCAGAGAGAAGGATACAGCATAACTGCATCAAGAAAGGACCAAGAAAATTTCAAATTAAACTTGATATTTTCTAATTCAAAACAAAATTAAAGAAGATTGAAAAGTAGAGAACCTTTCTATGACTATCAAGTCCATCCCGTGCTGCCTTGGCTGCCAAGAAAAAAGAATATTAAAAGGCAAATGCTACTGAAAATTAAAGCTTTACAGTGACTAAGCCTTATTAAAGTGCATGCCTATTTCCTGATTTGAGCCAAACTCAGCAAAACGATTCAAGGATGTGTCCCATACCAACATTTCACCATCAAGGATACACCTAAATAAGATCATAAGGCAAAATAAATAAATAAATAAATAAATCAAGAAATAATAGATAGGCTATTTCAAACACACACATACATAAGTATCACTGTATTATTCAAGGATGCACTTCATGTATGGGAATAGTATTCGCATATTCAAGGAATAATTTAAACAGAAAAAAAAAAGATGAGTGGAGGAATCCCTTTCTATAATGGTAGAGTTTGTCTTCATTTTTTATATTAATGAAGAAATTTTGTTAATGATGAAGAAGGGAAAATAACAAAGATCAATGCGAAGCAATATTGTACCCAAAAGAAAAAATAATAAAACAGATATTGAACGCAAAATAAAGGAAAAAGACTGATTTTGAAATATATACTGTTCTCCTGAAGGCGATTGCTATCGCACGGATATACTAAGAACCAAGAAAAAGTATGCATTTGTATCAGCAAACCCACTCTGATATTAGTGTTCTGTGCTACCTAATTTTAACCAATATGCAATCATGGATTCAAAGCTCATTCTTGGACGTAGCCACATAGGTAGATCGTACATCTGATAGGCCTTCAAAATTCAAACTATAGCTTATTACATCCTTATGTAGTAAGATCCTGAATTGCAGATTTAGAAAACTCACAAGGAACATAAATGCTTAGAACTCAAAAGCCATAACTATCAGTGATGTTTTGGACTATGGACTCTTTCAGTGGAGAAACTCTCACGTACTCTCAAAGTAATACAGCAAACTGTTGATATTTCATATTTGAACTAAAGTTTACGATGTAATATTTTAAAATTTTAAATTCTACAACGAGTATTGTATGTAAAGTTATCAAAATTCATTATGCGATACGCAAGACAGCTTGAGTTAATCTATAGAACTTAATGGAGCAGCAAGTGGATGTGATAAGCAAGATTAATGATCTGGTCATTGGTCAACAATGAAAAAGGCGCATGCATGATGAATCTGCCCACAAGCTTAAAATAAGCATCTTGAAAGTTGAAAGCACTATGAAAACTAGGGTACGGTGCATTATATTGCGTTGGGTGTAGAAATTGATAGTTTCATACATGCAATTTGAATTCCCAAAGAGATGTAAACTGAAGGGCCTTAGCTTGCACTATAAAAACTAAGTCTCAGCTTATGCTCGTGTCATAAAATTATGAATTTTAATCCGAAGTTATTGAAAGTGAAATTTATTATTGAGTAGCTTCTGTGTTCTTTTGTATGGTACTTGCTCTAATCAATTGGTGGTGCTTTGTTGCATCCACTTGCACGGGGCTTGAACGTATATAATATCATCACTCTTGGTGGCAGATAGCATATTCTAGGGTTTTCTTTATCATGTCCCTTATTCAAACTTCTCGCTATTTTAGTTTCAGATTTCTTGATATTTTAATTTTAAAAACAGAACCAAACCCACATTAACCCCTTTGCTATATATTTAATGTCAGACATCCCCCCTCCTCCAAAATTATAGTTGCATGCACCTGCCCACCAACAAGAATTAAAGAATGGATAGCCATTATTCAGAACGAACAAAATTGTAATGTATGAAACACTATAAATGCTCACCTATCTACAAGTATGTTTTGTATTATGATTTCTGACATTGCATGTGCATATTCAGAATGATCAAGAAAGTTCCTGCAATAGTGGGTGAAAATGTAAATAACAGAAGACCTGTCTATGGCAAGAATATGTAAAAGAGTATTGCATAACATTTTTAGAAATACTCGCCTTATTAAGAATCCACAAAAAACAAAGAACAATTGCCACAACAGGTTACCTCAGGTAGCTTCTTTGATGTATAAGTTGCAATATAATTATAAAACAATTCACTGAGCAATCTAAGGTTTCAAGATCAGAATTACACACACCCGTGCACAGAAAGACTGGGAGGGTGGGGGCCACAAGTTGAAGTTGAAAAAGAAAAAAGAATACATTCAGTTACAAAGTACACATTTGCACATACCTTGAGAAGAAATGTATCTCTGTTCCATTTTTATGAATTTGAATGCGATCACCATCAAATTTGCACTCAACAACAACTTCCTTCCCATGAAGCTAAATAAAAGAGGAAACATACAATAAAACAAAAGTAAGTAATAAAGGTCAAACTAATGGATTCACTATGCGTGAAATCATGCACTTATCTATTGAATAGTTGTAAACATAGTTGCTACAGCCCTCAGCTTTATTGTGTTGAAAATCACTTTGCATAAAAGAGAATATAATCTCTTCGCCACAATTTAAAATGGAATAGGTGGCCATTGATGTTGAAATATAGGGTTTAGGTACGGAAGGAAGTAAAGAAAGAAAGGAGTCTTCCAATGATATTCTCCATCAACTATATGGGTATCAGTGTATAATGATGGGAACTGGAAGATGAAGCACAAAACCCTATTTACACCACAAACTAGGTTAAATACTAGTGTCCTACACTGATCAAAAGAGGGAACAACTCATCAAACATAGATAAAATCCCTAAGAAGAAGATATGGTTCGTAAAAAGATAAGATCCCTAAAAGATAGGATAGCACAATTATCCCAAAAATAGTCAAAAACAAAAATATAAAATTACCCTAATATATTATGCATCATTCTCACTCTGATATTTTGCCCAAACTCTGAAAATTGACAACTGACATCCATTTTTAAGAAAGAAAGATAGACCCTCTAATCTATGGTCTATGGATTTCAAACTGATGAATTTGAATATTTCATGCCAGAGATTGAGAGACAGACTTGGATGAGTGGGAGTAGAACCTCAAAAATCAATAAATTTTTTAATCTAATATTGCAGCGCTGATAAAAATGGTTGAAGAAAAAACCAACCCTAGTTGGCGCCCCTAGAAATAACTCTAATATAATTTGCCGAGTATGCCATATCTAGAGGTCATCAGCCATCATAGTTGTCCTAACATTTTGGAATGAAGATCCAAATAAATTCACAGCATAAGTAAAAAGCTTTGTCGTGGACTCCTAGCTGAAAATCAGGATCTGTAAACGCTTATTTAGGTGGAATAAGTAATTTTTCGGGAGGTTGGAGGATGAAAACATATTACATCACAGAATTTTAGCTATTCATTTGGAAAGAGAGAGATCACCTATGATGCTTGATGTGGAAACAAAGGTTTGCTTTGATCGGATGATAAATTTTGAGAAAACAATAATTTCTACCAAGTTAAACACTGTAGTAGAGAGCACAGATGTCGAAGTAGTGGTAGACTGCACTGCAGCCTTTCACAAATTTATATGAAGAGTAAGAGAATTCAAGATCAGGAATGGCTTGAGTGAGGTTTTAAGAGGCAGTAGAAAGGAAAAAACTTGGCAGCATAGAAACCTTGGTTTGCTATGAGTCCATTCTAGTGATCCTTGTCACTTCTCTAACCATTTTTATCTTATCATTAATTTGACAATCTTTTCCTCTACTCAGTAAATATTACTGTTTCACACTGAGAAAATTAATTGTTCTATCAAAATATCTAACTAATATCTTAGCCACTGAAGAGAAAGAAATTAAAAAAAAAAAAAAAATAATGCTGTGCAAATCGAATAAGGATGATGGATGATGAACACTGCCTAAGAACCTGAGGGTCAAGTAGCATACAACTTCAGGTTTTCCAACCCTAAATGTGGCAAAGGTCCCCCATCTCCATATGATGTAGCCAACACAAAAGACACAAGAAAGACATAAGATTTGGTTGAGGCATAAATGATTGATCAAAAGGCTAGGGAAGCAAACCTTTTTCCATGCTTCAGCTGCATTAGCAACTCTCTTAGCTAATTGAGGGCGCACAGCTTTTCCAACTTCAATATCCTATAAAAGAAAAGAAGCCATGCATATATAAGATAATTAGCAATGAACAATTACAAAAAAAATCATTTATATTTCTATCTTTTATTTTCCCTAAAAGTGCTCAAGATCCAAGGTGGGAATAGGTAAGGCGACTCATTGGCGGCTTATGGCCAAGCTTGCATTAGACCTAGCTTGACCAGACATAGGACTATTCACTAAATAAGCTAGAACAACAGTTTCACGAAAGCCTATTTAACTAAAAATGCCAGACTTTTATGTTATTTAAAAATTCTTCCAGGCTATTAGAATTCGGGCTAGACCTTACTCTACCCCAAAAGCTTAGCTCAAATGTGAGGATTGCACTACCCTTTATAAGAACTTATTCGGCCATATCTCTAGTCAATGTCGTACCTTAACACACACCCTTCATACCAAAGACTAGACATCTAGAGTGTGAAGTTTGCAGGGTGACATCCAATAAACGGATCTAGGATAGACTTTGTATGGTGATACCGTGATAGTATTAAGAATTTGGGTTAGGCCTAACTCTACCCCAAAATCATCTCAGGGGTGAGGATTTCTCTATCGATAAGAACTTATTTAGCCATATATCTGGTCAATGTGGGACCTGAACACAAGCCAATGGGTAGGCTATCTTAAGTGTATATAAATAATATAATACTATTGTTAATTGTGGTATTATTTTGTATTTAATTTTTGTTCTAATTTTTTGAAATATATATTTGTTGGTCAATTTAACAGTTTAGGCCCATTGTCCTACACAAAGACTTAGGAGTTAGGTCTCTTGGACAATTTAGAGTCAAAGGCCTTACTAGAAAATGTTATTCTGCCCTTATATATACACATTTACATATACATAAAGTTTAGCTGATTTACAAGGTTGAATATCAGCTAGTATTATGAGAATTATAATCAGTAGGAGAACACGCAGATTTGGCTAATCGTTTCTGAGTTTAGCATCAAAATGCAAGTGTTCAGCTCAAACTTGGCTTGTTTAGAGCCCAAGTTAAAAAATTAAAGGTACCAATTGCCATCTTTGTAAGCTGTAGAGCTCCAAAACTAATTTCTAAATCACAACTAACCTGCCGCTTATGACGTTGGTTCCGATCCTTTAGCTTTTCACAAACTAACTTTAAGTCACATGTAACATTAAACAAGTCTTCAGCATCTGGATGGAATTCATGGAAAATGCTTTTTTCACTAATTCCCAGCTTTAGATCTGCAACGAAATTTAGTTACATGATCAAAGCTCATTGAATGCATTAAATCAATTTACAGGTGTAAATGAAAAATACCTTTCAGGATTATCATGATAATCCACTTCATTTCCTGTGCATTTGTCTTTCGGATAAGGGTAGAAAGAACCAGAGTCTTCTCAGCCCTGTTATAATAGCCATGCCATACAAGAATCATATTAAGTAAAAACTACATTACAGAGCAGAGTCTTCTCCTCAGTTATTACTATTTGTTATTTTTATCCTTGGATGGATTGAAAGCAAGAACTCGGTCTTGTCAATGGAGAAGAAATTTGCTGCAAACCATCATAAATCATAACAAGTTGGATTAGGAATTAGAATATTAAGAGTTTAATACTTCTATTTTGCTTTTCTAGGAAGGGAAGTGTCTGCATCACTCTCATTTGAACCTAGCTCTTTATAGGAGGTATTGTAGAAGTTTGGAAAACAAAGACAGCTGGAGCTAGAGCTAGTTGCCAGTCTTTCCCATGGATTGGAGATGCATAAAAAAATTACAAGGGATTGGAAATAGATTTCCCAATGAACATACTTAACTATGGATGGAAGAATAAGTCTTGTTCCAGTATAGTGTACTTATTCTGAATATTCATTAAAAGATTTCTTTCAAGTAAGACTCATTTAAGATCTTTCAAGTAAGAGAAAATTCATTTAAGAAAAACAAGAGAACCATATAAGCGAACAACAATAGATCCTCTTAAAAGAACAAAACAATCGTGTCATTTGATCCCGACCCCACCTAGTTTTTTTCTACTGTTGTTGTTGTCTTCTTCCGAAACATCTGAACAAACAGCCAAAATCACTACTTGGTGCTGTTTTTAAGAAAAATGGTCTTAGTTATTAACATTCTGCTTTAGCTTCTTCAATACCCAGTAGCAGGAGTTTCATGAAATTTGATCTGGTGTCCAATTTGTGTCATAGAAGAACCCTAGTGATGAGTTTAAGAATTTATCCGACTGATAATAAGAAGATATCCTACTCCTAGCATGTGACTGTTAGGATCCGAAAATCCTAACGGCGAAACGGTAGAGAAAAGAGGATAAAGATAATACTTTTGGTATTTTTATTATAAAACTGGCAAATGAAATAGATAACTAGAACAAAGAGGCCGGGTCCTCTCAGAACCAAGAGGCTGGTTCCTCTTCAAGGGTTGGTTACCTTTACAACTCAATAATTCTCAAAAACATGTCTCTAACCTAATGAGGGAGCTCTTAAATATTCTAAACCTAATAACAATAAACTTTAACCCTAAGAAATAAAGAAAATAAACTAAATAAAATAAAAGATAATATCCTAATATAAAAGATACTATAAATTTTGAAGATAATCCAGCCCAAA
Organism: Acmispon strigosus; assembly: GCA_030819835.1. Lineage (NCBI taxonomy): Eukaryota > Viridiplantae > Streptophyta > Magnoliopsida > Fabales > Fabaceae > Acmispon > Acmispon strigosus. The sequence continues at coordinate 90,730,198 of JAUAMA010000001.1, forward strand.
ATACAAGATCAACTCCTAAAATAAACTAGATATCTAGAATCCTAACAGTGACAGAGCTCAAAAAACTTTGTAACAGCTATCCTCCGCGAAAGACAATCTTGTACGAGCCGGGAACATCCAGAGTGTGTTGGGGCTAGCTCTCTATGCGAAATTTGTCTCCATACACAATACTTGAACCCGAGACTTGGTTCTTTCTGATTGTTTGATATTGGACTAATCGGTAATGCCTCAAAGCTCAAAATCATAAAGAATGACTGAAAGAGAGTTTCTTGCAGCATCAATTTTTTCCAGTGTGAACTAAAACTTCCCACATTAACTTCAAAGTTCTTTTCTTTATCTACTTCTTGCCTATTTTTCATAATAATAACAATAATAGTAATAATAAAAGACCCTTCCCCATCCATCATAACTTCAGATGATGTAACATCACACAGTAAACACTTCCATTGCCGAGCACCCGTCAACAGAACTTAGGCATTCACACAATCACACACACACAGCAAAAGCAACTGGACTAACCAACGAACAAAGAGTTTAATTACTATGCTCTGACACTGACCGTGCATATAAATTAAATCCAAGAACAAATAGAGACAATAATTAAGCGTGGAAACAATAAAAGTGAAAGGCGTGCACCTGTTTTCACTTGAAGCCAACTGATCAAGCAAGTCATTCAACTCTTTTATCGTCAAACCGCCCGAAGCCGTCCCTTGCCTAAGCTGCAGCACCTGTCTCAGAACGCACAACAATATTCACTTTCAGTTTTCAACAACTACAACAACCGTCACCAAAATGTGAACACTCACAACACAAAACCCTCAAAAATCGAAATACACAAAAAAAAAAAAAAAACTAAGCATAAGGTAAGGTTTATGGATGAATGAGAAAAGCAGAAGAGGGGGGGGGATGATTAGATTAGAAGAGCGCCTCACCTCGGAGGCGACAAGGGCGAAATTGCCGGCACTGGCGCCGGTTTTGGCACCGCCTTTGCGCCAATTGATGAGGCGGAGGGCATCGTGGGAATCCCTAGCCATGCCGAGAGCGTCAATGAGGGAGGTGGCGAGGACGGACTCCTTGAGGCCGTAGGAGCCGCGCTCGCGGTCGAGGTTAGGGAGGATGAGGCGTATGGCGGGGAAGTAGTTGGCGTCTCTACAGAAGGAGTCGAGGAACTTGCGGAACTTGGAGCGCTTCTTCGCCGGCGACTTGCTTCTCTGCGTCCACGTCAACAGGCTGCACAGCACGCTCAACTTCGTCTGCTCCGTCGTCATTTTTAGCTTGCGCTCTCTCTACTACGACGACGAGGTTGGAACCGAATTCGAAGGAGATTCTGCTGCATGAAACTGGAATGAATCAAAACCCAACACTCAAACTAAACGGCTTCCTTCATACGTTTCTCTATGTTTTTTCGGTGAGAAGAAAATGCCGGCAATTTTGAAAGAAAATTGAGCAATTTCAAATGAGTAGTATAAATAGAACGACACAAACATTTGCCTTTTCATCAAAGAAAGATTGTCAACGGAAAATGATATGTTTGGTTTTAAATTGAACTTTACAAGGCGCATTTTCGACTTCCAATGCACCAAATATAATTGTCAAATATCTTTATCCCATTTTTATGCATATGAAGCATTACAAACCCCTTGACCTAAATGCTTTATTATGATGTCGGTGGAACTTCAAAGTTCTTCTACCTCGGCATCATTGTTTGTTAACCTTAAGTAAGGAAATGATAAATTCTTACTCGACTCCAAGTGTCTTCTTCTTCTGGTTGTCTAACAGGATTTGCTTCCATGTAAAAAATAAGTTGCATCAAGTTTAAATAGGTCACACATATATCTTAACTGTGGCGCGAAACTCGATGAGTGTCCCTCATGAGTTATGACTGGTGACATTATGCAATTCAAAACATTTCCCCTACTAAGGTGTGTTCCTTGGTTCCTCTGAGCGTTTTTCTCGGAGACTGCATATTATTTTAGTCACTATATACATCTACAATGACATCAAACCGGTTTCCTAATGTCAAGTTCTTATCTGAGATCTATGATTAGTGGAACCGCTCAAGCAATTCAAAAAAAAATTAAGTGAAAACAATAGGAATGTAAATTATGTTCATTACTATTAAAAGTCAAGTGAATACACTACTTATTAAGTTGACGGTTGACAAGAAAACCTATGATTGAAGCTTAACTACTATATATCCTTAGGTTAGTTGCATTTCAAAGCCATGGGACTTCATCTTAAGAGTTTCTAAGCAGTAGGCTCCTTTACCCAGAAAATTGAGTTGTTTGCTCAGCATTTGCTTTTGTTCTTAGTTTTCTTAGCTTTTCTAATTAGTTTTTGATAGAAAATATCTATCTTGATAGGCAATCGCATCCTATCAGACTCACCACTAGGGGAGTCAAGACTTAGGTCTGTAATGGTCTTGTGATTCACGGCACTCGTTCGTTACGAGAGTGTTGTAAGGGTGGCCTATGTTGAGGTGCGAAAACTATCAAACCTAGTAATTTGGCCAAGTTGAGAATGAGCCTATTACACCAAAGGTTAGGACCATTACTTTTTGTTTTGGTCACAGGACCTTGGCTCAAGAGGATTAGAAGGATCCTGGCTCGCTCATGGACCTCACCTAAAAGGATGATAGCTCAATCATGGACCTCACTACAAGTACATTGGACTTAGTCATGGATCTTGGCCACAGGATTACGAGTTAGTCATGAACATTGGCTAGGGTACCGTGACTCAATCATAGACATCCCACACATGGGTCCGGAACACAGCATATGGTGGACATTTCATCCCGATGGTTATCTACGTATACGAGATGGGGCAAAAGTTTTCTTCAGTTAACTATGGGAGGAGTGTATATATGGCCTCATAATTATGTTCTAACATCTTTTTTTTTGTCCACATGTTGCTTTAGAAGATCTAGTTACACCTGTGTAAGACCAAGTACAAACAATGAAGTGCCTTGAAAGTATCAATATTTGGTATTGCAAACCGAAAATAACAACAATCAAGCTTCACGGGCGCATTTACACAAGAAAACTAACATAACTAAAATGGCTAATATTTCACTACAATTTTTTGCAATTCTCAACTGGTAGCCACCTCAAAAACTACCCATGATAACATATGATATCGGATAGCACAAAATGTTAACGTGCGTTTTGGAAGGCTTCGTTAGTTCATAGTACATTCAACAGTTAACTCTCTCCAATTAGACCCAATTAGAAACTAGTCCACCAAATGGAGTAAGTACCCTGGAATATAGAGACCGATTTAAAGTCTGAAAGTACTGTAGTCCCCTAAACCGGATGCTCCATAACCTGGGTTGTATGGTTGTGAGGACATCGAAGATGAGAAGCGGGGCGTAGTGCTCATCTGAGAATATGAAGACCTCAGATCTGCATCTAACCTGCCGTAACTGCTAGCAACAGGTTCTCTGTGATTGTTTATAATATCCTGCAACATAAAGGAAGGAATTCTGTGAGCAAAAGCAGCCTAATCAAGTGTAGTCTACAAATATAAGGTAAAAATTTCACATCTTATGCTCAATTTTATTCCATGCAACATCATATTCCCTACATGAATAGGTACTACTATATTTCAATATTTAGTCCTCTCCCATCCACTAATGCGAAAATTAACTCCCAAAGGATTGGCCAAAGTAAGGGATAACCCAACTACTAACTTCAAAACAAAATAGTCGTGCAGTAAGATATCCGGTCCAAATATACATAAAGAACTAAAGAATGAAAATGAGTCTTGAAATCATTCATTCCATACATGCCTATCAACTGGATTGAGTTATTTCGTCTCACTATCATTCTCCTTTCTACCTTTCTTTCAATCCTCACATCAAGAAAAACTTTAAGTGATGGAAGAATACGAGGACAGGAAAACCAAGTATAGACTAATCGTGATTTGCTTAACCAGGAATCGACATTTGCTTATGCAAATCTGATAATCATCCAGATGTAACAGAACCAGAAAAATATCACTTGCCTGGATCAGTTCTTGTGCCAGTTGAACCTGAGATGAGGTGCCCTTTATTTCCACAATGATTTCATCCGGCACCCTGCTCTCCTGCACAGTCAATATAGCTCCACTAGCGCGGCGAATGTAATCAATATTAGTCCCTTGAATACCAATGATATCCTCTGCATAGGATAGTGGTATTTGCATTGTTTGTATTACCTGACATGTGGAAACAATTGAAATAGGGAGAGGTACCACGACTATCAACACAACTTACACAGGAGAAGAATAAACAAAGCGTAAAGAAGACTGAAGTATGAGAGAACATATTCAAATACTTTATGCTTACTGCATAAGTTCAAATACAGGTAATATTATAGGCTATGACAAATTTTAAATGCACAGATAGTAACTTGGCCTATAGAAGATCATCATGTGATTTAAGAGGTGCAAAAGTTCAGGTAAGAATAGCCAATAATTAATGACATCTTAAACCTGAAACTTGGACCAATAAAAAAAATAAACGCGTTCTCCCACTAGATGGAGTCGGCTACATACATCAAAAGAACCATAATATCATATCATAAATGAAGTCCAATTATAGATCATTTTAGAGATAACTCTTTTTTAATGGTTTGTTAAGGTCCCACATTGACTAGAGACATGACCAAAATAGTCCTTATAGAGGGTAAAATTTGAACTATCCCAACTTTCTCTCTAATGCTATCATTAATCATTCCTTAACATATCTTGTCTTAGTAAAATATCCTGTAAAATATAATAATTGTCGAGAACCAACTATCTCAAAAGCTTAAGCTAATAAGTGAAAAGTCCCTAATACTTTTACATGTACCACACCCTACCCAGCAAGAGCCTTTTCAGCACATCTGTCAGTGCTTAAATTAAACTTGTATTGAAAAGAATGGAGCAGCAAGGATTGCACTCCAGACCTCTTGGTCATGATGTCTCCAATACCTTATCTAAAACCATCCCAAAAGCTTCAACCGCTATGTTAAGACTAGTGAATGGTTTTATATCTAACAATAATTTATAGATTCTTTAGGCACAATTGGTAAAATATGACAAAATAGAGACAATCGATGATATCAGGCCCATTGTCAAAGAAATTTCAAGTAAAGCAACACTGAGAAAACATGCAAGTAGTTGAAATAACTAACCGAGGTAACAATGGAAGCACCAACACGACTAAGAGCTGAAGATCGAACATTAGAACGTGAAGCATCTTGGCCATAGAGAGACATAGTGGAGGAAGGAAGTAAAGAGTCCAATTGACCTTCACGGTCCATAAAGATAGAGTCCCTTTTTGCTGAAGGCGGAATATCAGCAAATATGCTATTTTGTGAAGTAGTATGCAGCAATGACTTGTTAGACCAGGTCTCTGCTTGACAGTCTTGGGGGATAGGCGCATTGTACTTGAATAGCAAAGAAAACACATAAATCAATTATGCAGCAAAAATCAGAAACCCATTTTCTTATATCATATTCAATTAGTCATTACATTGACAAAATAAAGTAGTAACTGAATACACAAATTATGAACTTTTGAAGTATCCAATCATAAAAGAAGATAATAAGACCCCAAAATTACCCCAGATGAAAACATGGAGTGACACATTAGTCCCTTGAAAAAACACATTATATAATAGACTATAACACTCAATGTGTTAGTTAGCCAGTTAGTAGTCAGAGTTATGCTAGCTTATCTATATATATATATATATATATATATATATATATATGAAAGTAAAACTGTCACAGTCAAGAAATAACAGAATCATAATGGTGAATTCTCTCTCTCTCTCCTCTTGTTCTCTATTTCTATGATTATAGGGTCCCTAAAAATTACAACTGTGAGATATGTTCATCCTTCCATCATATTGGCTATGTTACACATACTATAGGTGCACACTTAGCACGATTAGTTGCTTTATTTGAAAGTGACATGGCCAACATGGATGGATGTTATTCTAGCCCTGAAATTTTGAATTGAATTGATGCAGCCATGGGTAAGCATAAGAAAGTTGATAGTGACCAAGACCTATTGATGCAAGCATGCAACTTATTCCATCTGCTGGAGAACTAACAGATGAATTACTACCAACCAATATCACATCTTGTGGCCAACAAGAGTCACAAATCTCGCTCACCATCCTCCATCCACAACAAGCTCGACTTATCATTAAACTCATAAGGGCTGCCCGGAACACCAAGGAAGCAGTTCAAGAGAGGATGCTTAGGACATGAGAAAGCAACTGAAGGGGATGCTGCATCAGCACCATCACTATCATCATAAGCATAGTGGTAGTTTTAGTTCTAGGGCAGTAAAGGCGGACAAGGGAGAGACTTAGGGGAAAGCAAAAGCCATCTAATTGTTATAACAATTTTTGCTCATTATTTCTTGAAAAGCTTTTGTTAGAAAAAAATTGCTGAATTAATGTTCTTGTGGTTCATGATGCTTGGATGAATATAAAATTTGAGTATCTGGATGTTTTTTAGTCCTGCTTAGTTTGCTAAGGTACATTTAATAATTTAATATGATTTAGTGTTCTAATTCAATTAGTAAATGACTTTGGATTATAGTTTGTTGACGTTAAAGATTGCAGAGTTTCAGTGCTGTATGGAGTAGCCTCCAATTTCTAAGGAAGCTGGAAAATTTGAGTTGCATCAATCGCAGCTGAGGCAGGGGCCAGTCTTGCAGCTGTTGCAACACTACAACTAACGACTTTCCCACCAAGCCCCCCCCCCCCCCCCCAATCTCTCGACCAGCTAACTTGTTCTGCAATTACATCCCTGGCTTTTCCCACCAGTCCTACTCTCATCTCACATCCATCTCCCTCTTTGACAAGAAACAAAAAAGTTGACTTTTCATATAGTTCTGAGACTGATAACAGGCGATGAATGTCAGCCAAAATTAAGGAAGGAGAGGACAAAAATATCTCACAATTGCAATTTTTAGAAGCCCTGTAAAGTGCTTTTCAAGAAACTGAAGTGTATTTCTGCATTTTCATCTGGCAGAAATTTGAGGCTTTATTCAAAAGAAAATTTACCAGAAAAGGAAAAAAACAGGGAAAGTACATATGTAAAAGAATAAGAAATCCTTCAAAACTGAAAAGACAAAACATACCCTAGAAGTCTAGAACTAGAAAGGTTAAAAAAGCACTATTACAGAATATAAAATAAATAGATATAGATATATCTGTTAGTAAATAGATATTGATATCAGAGTAGTCAATCCCGGATAGCGAGGCGCAGCGGCCGACCCCAAAACTGGGATAGCGGGATAGCGCATAGCAGGATGGCCGTTATTCTGATTTTTCATATATAATTTTATATAATTAATAGTATATACATATAATTACTAAAAAGTGATAAATATCACTTAAAATTGGTAGCATGATGAAATGATAGAGAAGAGAGGAGGAGGAGGATGTCATGCTGGAAGGGGAGAAAGGAAAGAAAAATAGAGGAATAGAAAGATAAAAAACAGGGCAAGCACACTTGATAGACCAGAAAACTCAGAACAGAACAGAGATCGAAGGGAAACAGGGGAGGTGGTCACCGGAGAAAGGCTCGCCGGAAGCTGGACGGTGCTCGTCGGAGGTCAGGCCGTGGCCATGGGTGCTGGTCGACGGTGGCTGAAGGAGGTCGCACAGTGAAACGCGCGTAGAAGATGAGTTTGTGTAGAAGATGATGAGTCTCATGATGAAACGCTGTGTTTCATTTATTGAGAGCGAAATCCCAAAAATACCCTCAAAGTTTAACCTAATTTTAACATTTCAAGGGCACTTTGGGTTTTTCCACAAGGATGTCTCATCTTCAACCTAGAGCAGGGTTGGAGCGCCGCGATCTGCTGCGACGGGACGCGATTTGAGCCGCGATTGGCGCCGCGACGGCCATGCACGATGCGATTTGGAAGCAATCGCGGGGAGGGGGCGCGACACGACGCGACGCCGCTATAGCGGCGCTATCGCACGCGATCGGCTACCCTGATTGATATATCTGTTAGTAAATAGATATAGATATATCTATTATATCTGTTAGTAAATAGATAATATATCTGTTAGTCTTTGTTATAAATAGTGGCATTGCCACTCCTCTCAGCATTCAATGAATCATACTTGAAATAACGGAATTTGTTATTACTTCCTATCTCTCCTCTCTCTCTCTCTCTCTCTCTCTCTCTCTCTCTCTCTCTCTCTCTCTCTCTCTCTCTCTCTCTCTCTCTCTCTCTAATTCTAAAATGGTATCCAGAGCAAGGTTCAATTGAATCTCTCATGACCAGCATCGAAACTTCTTCTCCGACTCCACAGCCACCGCCGCCGCCGCAACAGCCATCACCGCCGCTGCCTCTTCCGTTGCTCTAGCATTCCATCTCCGAGAAGCTCAGCGACGAGAACTACCTTCTTTGGAAACAACAAGTTGAACCCGTGATCAATGGCCACCGTCTTCGTCGTTTCCTCACTCATCCTCAGATTGCGATTCGCTTCCTGTCGCAGGAAGACTGTTTGGCTGGAATCGAAACTGCAGCCTACCTTGCATGGGACGAACAGGATCAACTTCTTCTCCCGTGGCTTCAGTCACAATGCATATGTTAAATGGCAATCCGTTGAAACAGCTATTGACAAAACACAAAGGCAACACACAATCCTATAGCATAGAAAATTGAGGAAAAAATAGACACCCTAAAAGGCTAAAACTTATGTTTTCAGTTCAAATTAAGCAAATAATGAGCTTACAGTTTTCTCAAATAAGGGAAGAACACTGTGGTCAACCAAAAATTTCCTCAAATGACCAACTACGGCTTCCAGCGCATTAAGGACCTTCAAGGCTTCTCCCTGCAATTCTACAATCCTCTCATCCGCAGTAGCAAAAGATTTCAGCTCATCTTCATGAAAATGATTTGGCATTAGAATAATATATTATACATTAAATCACTGCATGCCAAACGGAATGGCATGCTCTAATGGAAGAAGGGAAAAGATACATTCATAAACATTAGCATCAAGCTTTAGCAATAGAATAATACTTTAAGGGATCATTAGTTAACCTATAGGAGTTCTACCAAGTATCCGTATCAGAAATTCCGGAATAGATCATATTTTAATCTGGCTACTGTAATGTTATATCCAATAGTAAATAGGATAGAGCCACAAGAAGATTTCCAGGAGCAAGAAGCTCCTTTATTTACAAATTACAATGAAAATATATAAGAATGTTTTGTAAGCACAATTAATTTTACTAATAAAATACATATATTCATAATACACATCTATGCATGCGTTGATGCATACAAAGAAATCAATGTTTTAAGACTATAAGGTTGATGCCTAACTATGGGATCGGAGCTCCAATGAAACAACATTAAATGGAAATTTTACTTGAGATCAGTGAAGAAAAACAGAATGAGAGATTTGAGAAAGAATTCTGAGCACTCAGATGTTCATTTTCTGATTACTACAGCGTACATGATAGCATTTACACAATATGAATGAAGAATTGTAATTTCAAATTAGACTAAGTATTTCCAGTCATATGAAACAAGCAATATAACTTCAATAGTGACTAGACATTTCTTTCTTGGCCAGAAAAGTACACAGTTAGAATCCATTGAAGATACCTTTATATTATCTTAGAATATTTGTCTTGATTTGTTTCCATATTTAACTAAGCTATCGATCTTATTGCTTGACCTAATTATTAGTATAAATAAGAGTATTAGGTTATGGTATCATAACACATTAGATTGAATTATTAAGCTGTCATTCTTTTATTTGCTTCCTCCTCCTTCGTCGACCCTAAACCTATGACACTTAAGCCTTAACATACACAAGCGATATTTGAAAGAGCCAAAAACTATGAAGGGAAGTTGATGATATCACCAAAAGACGCATTCATACATTTAAATTTATCAATAGACTGATTATGTTAACAAAATCTTTGTAGAGCAATTTCAATAAAAGAAAAACTGTCTCTCCAGACAAGATGAACATGTTGGCATAACTACAATAAACAAATTAAAATAGCTAACATTAACAGCTATTTCTTATTTAGCACAAAAGTATCACTAAAATCATTCTTTAATCATACAAGTCATTGATAGCACACAGTATCTTGTCGCTTTCTAGCACAGCCGCATCGCTTTGCTGGATGACCATGTCTTTGTAACACAACCACATCGATGTATATATAATTGTTTCAAGTTGTGACACGGCCATGTCATTATTGTTGCACGTTTTGGACTTATTGGGCAACCACTTCGCACAAATACCCTCCTTAAAGGGTTCCAAACTTCCAATAAATATTTTTCATACTTTGTGAATTCTATCTAATTCCAGTGCCCGCAACAGCATTTAAGCACTCTCTTTGACCTATTGCAGAGCCATCCCAAGGAGGATTAAGGTGATTGCAAATGAGATTCTTTCTTGGAGATTGAAGATCGTTTTTTTAACCATACGGGGGTTTCAGGTGGTTTAATTTCTTTACCCTATTTTGTACTATGGATCATGTTATGCCTATATTTTTTTGTTTGAACTTTCCTTTAGATATGAACCACTCGTTGGGAGAGGCCGGAGAGCAACGAAGTCTCACAACAACTAGAAATATGACCTTAGTAGTCTATGGGCAATCATCACCCTACAAGCTATCTTTCAGGGTAGAGTTAGACCCACTTCAAGTTCTAAAAATTCATAGGTAGGTTCTCATAGATACTATGATTTGACTTTGGGGTTTTCCCAATTCTCCCATAATTTTATATTTTCCCAATTCTCATAATTTTATATTTCCTTTCCTCATGAAATCCATTAGTATGATTTCCTTCCGAATTAAAATGTTCTACTTGATTTTCTTCTTTTCTTCCTTTTCCTTTTACTTCTATCATAAATCAGGCTTGTGAATAGTGTGCAATAGCAGCACTATCACGACGTAGCAGGCCGGAGCGGTACCTGTCTGTTACTAGTCGCTGCATAGCTGCACGATTTGGTGTAGTGATGTGGCTGAAATCACGGGTATCGCAGTGCTACATGGAGGTTATGTCGAAAAGCCTAATTTCCCCTCAACATTTTAACGTTAGGGCAAAATTTAGAGGGTATTTTTGATTTTTTGCTTTGCAACAATAATGAAGAACCCTATTTCATCTTTGCGCCTCTCACATTCTGATTTCTGAGTTCTTGCCCAGCACTCCAGCCACTGTGCAACTTCCGACCAGCCTCCACCGAGATTCAAGCGACCTCTCTCCACCTCCACCCCAACAGCTTCATTTCCTTCCAGCACCCTTGAGGTTGGAATTGTTATCTGTTTGTCTCTATTCTTTTGATATTGTTTCTGTTCTGTTTTAATATTTCCGTCCCTCTTTTATTTACCCCAACAGCCTCGTTCTCTGTTTTGCTTGTTTCGTTTCTGTTTCTTCTATTCTTTTAATCTCTGAGTTCACTCCCTTATTTTATCTCTCATTCTTCAGAACTCCCTCTCAACTAGAATCCCAAAAGAACAACCCTTCACAGCAGGCTTGTTAATAGCGGGCCATAGCAGCGCAATGGCAGAGCAGCGTGGTGGATCGACGGTCTGCCGCGACAGTGGAGGCCGTAGAGGCACGGGTTTTGAGTCACGGTGGTTGCGTGCGCTATTGCGGCCGGTTTCACGTCTGGAGTGGCACAATGGAGAAGGATGAAGTCCTGTCAAGAAAAATTCCAATTTACCCCAACCTATGTCCCGTTAGGTTAAAAATCTGAGGGGAAAATGGAGATTTCGACTCAGGTTAGTGAAATTGAACTCCCCGCGCGAGAACTGCCGCAACTCAAAACATTCCCTTTCCCCTCTATTAGCTTTTCCGCCTCTATTGTCTCACAGCTAATAATACTTATTATATGCCTAAATTAATGATGGTTTAGTCCTTTAAGTTAATAAGTATTAATGATAAGTAAGTCCTTTTTTTATTAGTCCATCATGTTTGCATCAGAAATTACTTGTACCCTTTCTTCTATGTCAGTGCAGTGGCCACTTGGCAACCACTACAGTGCTATAACAGTTATGTGGTCAGCTTGATTCACATGCTTTACAGACATAATATTAATCAACATAGGCGAATATACAAAAGATCTGCAAAGTGTAAGAGGGAGCATAACAGGCATATAATTGGATAACAAGATAGGAAGCATACCTCCTGACAGTACTTTAACAGAAGCGCCGGTACTCTCATGTATGGATCTGATGGTCGAACCTTGCTTTCCTATCAAATTGATGGCCTGTGTTGACGCGGCCAATAACCGGATAGAACAAAACGTAGCACCAGCAGACCCTGCAGTCTCACCATCAGTTTCGGATAACCCAGAGACACGCTTGAATACCCTTATTACCGCATCCATTGCAGGGGAAAGAGCTGCATCTAGCTCTTCCTTCCCCGATATGAGTACCTATTGGAATAAAAAACCAAACACATCCAGTTTAAAATCAAAACAGATGCTCAAGTACACAAGGGTCCTCACCTAGACAAAATAAATAAAGGCCATGCCACATGTAGAAATGAAATTATGATAACATTGAAGTTGAACAATAAAAGCAAACTAAAACAAACATAAAATACCAGCATTTAATGAGAAAAACGCATAATTAGAGCTGAAACTGGAAATAGCAATTGAAAGAATATTCAGACCCGATTCAGGAGAAAATTTGAGGAAAAATAAGAAGAAACGAAAACCCTAGAGAGAGATTAGGTGCGATTTGAGGCTTACGATTCGATCAGGAGTACCAACAGGAGCGTCGAGGACGCGAATGCGCGCTCGAGTCTCTTCGCAGATCTTCTTGATGAGTTCTCCCTTGCGGCCGATGATGCTGCCCACCTTGCCCACAGGCACGATAAGCCGGAACACACAGTCCCCGGGCCAGCCTGGCCATTTCTTTTCCGATGGAGTAGTGTCCGTCGTGGCGGTGGTGGCGTCGAGGGCGGCTTCAGCTTCTGTCTCGGGCTCCTGAGTGGATGCGTTGGCCGCGGCGGCGGCGGAGGAATTATCAGACGGAAGTGGATTTGAGGCAGCGGCGGTGCCGTTGGGGGCGGTTTCGGCGGTGGCCATAAGCGAGGTCAAGCTGAGTTCTTGGATAGTGTAGTTAGGAAAGAAAGAAGAGTATACACCTTCAAGAAGCTTGGCGCACGTGTTTATCACGTCATATATGTTCCTCTTCCTCTTATTTTTATGGAATGCAAAATAATCGCCAGTAATTTACTTTAGGGTTAGTTTAACAGTGATTTATGTCTGCCCAGTTTTAGCTGTAGTCTTACACCGGAGTAAAGTTGAAAAACAGCTATAATGTTTAGGAAATAACTCACTTATAGTTCTCATGCTCACCTGATGTCAAACTCAACTTTGTTAAGTATCTTGTAAAGCTAATTTTTAATTAATATTTATAGTATGTGTTTTTAGTTTTTCTATTTGGTTCAAATGAGGGTAGGGGATGAATTTTAATGGAGGGGAGGGAGGATAGATTTTAATACTTATTATGCTTGTTCATAGGAGGGGAGGGAGGGGAAATAACTCTTTTTTTGTTTGGTTCACGAGGGGAGGGGATGGGTTTTATGATTAAATTACTTTTATACCCTTTTATAAATTTAGTTGTATTTTAAACATGTTTGCATTTAATATTTTTCTATTATTGAATAGGGTTATTTTTGTCCAGCAAGATGTTTCCCCTCCCATTCCCCCACTTTTAGAGGGGACACAAAATTGAGTTAGGAGGGGTTTTAGTCCCCTCCATTCCCCTCCCCTCCCCTCCTACAAATTGAACCAAACAACTAAAGTTTAAAAAAAAAAACTCTCCCCTCCCCTTCCTTCCAACCAAACAATACCTCACACTAGATGACAGCTATATTACATGTGTAGAATTAATAATTAAATTTAAGTTATAAATTAAAAACAAAATTTGAAAAACCCTTAATCAATGAGAAAAAAACTTTCATCTTTCTTCTTTGTTGTCAATTCACCCTAACTTCAATCTTCTTCAACATCTTCTTCTTTCTAATTAATTCATCCTCTGTGACACTCCAAACCAATGAGGGTGGGGAAGAAAGTGGGAGGAAGAAGAATGGGTTCTAGCGGTGGTGGGTGAGAGGAGATTGAGGAAGAGGATGGTGGTGGTCTCATTGAGGAAGAGGATGGTGGTGGTCTCGTGGATGGGGTGGTGGGTGGGAGGAGGAAGAAGAAAGATGGAAGATGAAGATAAACATAGGGACCAAATCGATTTTAATAAAATTTGTATGGTGAGTTTGGATTAATGTAATTACATGTGGATGAGTCTTATAATAATTAGGAGTGATAAATGTACACATGGAAATTATTATTTGACAAAATAAGCGACACATAAGCATTAGGACATCACTAGAGCTGGGTATATGAGCCTAAGCCCGCGAGACGGCCCGCGAGTCCCGCAACCCGTGCGGGCTATGGTCCGAAAAATATAGGCTCATTTAAACGCGGGCCTACATGAGCTAGCCCGCGTAGTCCGCGAACTTAATGAGCTAGCCCGCGGGGCTCGCGAGCCATCCGCGGGCCAATGAAATTAAAAAAAATTAAAATTAAAAAATAAAACTGCACAATGCACACACAAACACTTACGCAACACATAATGCAATATTGGAAGGAGAATCGAAGCAGGTTTCCAATTCTTGTCTTGATGGCTTCTGATATATTGAGTATTCAAGTTACAACTGTTGCATCAGAATCCTCTTTTAGTATTGGCTCCCGTGTTCTTAACAAATATCGAAGTTGTCTTCTTCCCAATAATGTGCAAGCGTTGATTTGTACAAGAAATTGGTTGTTAGGATTTGATGTTGAAGGTAATTGACTAATTGTTGCAAATTCTAACTTTTAAATATCTTATGATTTATGTAGCAAAAGCAAATTCTAACTTTTGATTTTGAGTTGTAAGATTAGGAGAGAAAGAAGAAGAAGATGAAAATGGGGATCCAATAATAATGGAGCCACCTACTACAACCATGGGAGAGTCAAGTGTTATATGAACAAGAAGATTGATGCGTGTTTGAATTTGTTATCGACTTTTTATGTTTGTTTTGAATTATTATGGTGTTTGACTATTTGTAATAATTGATTTAGTATAATTAATTTGGTAAACTACCAAAAAGTTTGCAATAAACTCTTAAATTGATGTAGTATTTTTAATGAACTCTTAATTTTAAAGCTTGTAGTAGTATGCTTGTTAAAATTTGATTTTTAAGTTTTTTTTTTTAACATAATATGGCCCGCGAGCCAGCCCGCAATTAGACGAGCCGCGGGGCGGGCCTCCTAAATATGAGCTCATTTAGAAGCGAGCCTACGCGGGGCGGGCTTATGCGGGGCGGGCCGGCCCGCATACCCAGCTCTCACATCACAATGACTTTTCCAAAACAAATTTTGTTTTTGGGATGAAAAGCTTTGCAAAAATTTTATAAGGACTATTTTAGATATTTTGTATATGTCAGGACTAAAAACATATTTAACCCTATATTTTTTAGTATTTTTATTTATATATTTAGGTAGTTTAATACTTAATAGAATTTTAAATAAGTAATTAAATTTTAAATTCCAAGTTGATCCTTGTAGAAATTAAATGGTTGTATTTTCCGAAGCATCAAAAAAGAAATTAGATGGTTGGAAGAGATCGTTCTAATATTCATTATTATTAAATTCAAATTACATCGATTATAATTTTACTAATTAATTGAATTATTTTCAAATTAAAATAACGACTAATTAATGTGTACAACTAATTAAAATTAAATAAATATTTATCTAATTAAATTATTTATTAGATGAACTAGTTTTTTTGTGTAATTTGTTGAACTAGTTTAATAATTATTAGTATAATCATGTTAGTTTTATAAAATAACAATAACAACAACAATAATATCAATAATAATAATAATAATAATAATAATAATAATAATAACAGTAACAATAACAATAATAATAATAATAATAATAATAATAATAAATTTTCTCATAAAATATTAGGGTAATTATATATTTTACTCATTTTCCTTTCATTTTCACCCAATTCAAACAATTTAAAAATCTTATTATTTTCTCTTTATTATTTCATCTTTTCACCTTCTTTTCTCTTATATTCTTTCATTTCATTTTACGTTCACATCCAAACAGAGCAGCTGATTATATTGTTGCTTTTTGACTAATCAAGCTGAGGATTATGCTACAGAAAACAGTTTTTAAAAACTGTAATCAAACAGGTCCATAATGGAGCTGCATGAGGCTAAAAAAAGGATAATAATAGAACTAATCTGAGCTAATTTGCATCTTTGTCCACTATAATTTCATAATGCTTGATTTTCTTTATTACTTGTTATTGGTTTGTTGCTCTTTTGAAAATATTGAAATCCGGATTAAATATATAGTTCGATTTCTTTCAAATATTTGATTAAATATGGACCAATGGTGCATAATCATTGTGCTTTTTTTTTTGTCTAGCTAAGTTAATTGACTCATGTAATGTGATTTGACTCATTTTCTCAGATATTATGCGACTCTTGGAAGATACAATGTTTCTTCGAATCTTTTAAGAGCATCTCCAATTAGAGTTTTTAGAGCGAGTTCTTAAACTAATAACTGAGTTTTTAGTTCATCACCCATTGGAGCAGATTGATGCGGCACTTCTTACCAAGAATTGAAAGCAAAAACTGTTTCTTCAATAACTAACCTTTATTTACTTCTTACTTTAAAGAATATTTTTTTTCTGATTCAACAACTAAAACTAATTAAGGTGTTATAGGACCAGATTAATAATGCTAAGAACTCATAACTGGAATGAAATTTGCATCAATTCTTAAGAACTGGTTAGATAGTGACTTCTTACTAACTAGCATCGGAGATGCTTTAACAAGTTGCTAAAGTTTGAGTCTTGGGACTCATCTATGTGACTATATGCAACTAGGTCTTGAAACGGCGGAATTGGCTGCGATTTAGCTATAATAGTAGCTAGGATGGCTAGGATTAGCTATGGTTTAGCTGGCAACTAGCTGGATTAGCTGTGACGTTAGCTGAGAACCAGCTGTGTTTTGCCTGCAGAATTACCTGTAAATTGGTTGTTGCTTAGCTGCATCGAGTTTAGCTTTGAACTAGCTTTAGCTGCCAATAAGCTGTGGAATTAGCTGTGAAATTAGCTACCAGACTATGCTACGGAATAGGCGAATTAGCTATTAAATTAGCTATCGTGTTAGCTGCTGATCAGTTAGCTGTGCATTGACTGCGAATTTGCTGCGAAATTTGCTGGTTACGTAATTAGCTGCGGTTTATGTTATTGGTTGCTGCGGAATTGGTTACTTAACTACGCCCCTCACTTTTCTTTTCTCCTCACCGACAGACACAAGATATCCAGCACCCCACTACCAAGCTGTTAAGAACCCGATTACTCAGATGAGTAGCTTCCAGCAGCATCCGAAGCGCACAGAGATCTCATGGGTTTCCTTGAGCAACCCACCTCTCATTTTGTTATTTGATCTCGTTCCCAGAAAATCCCCCAAATCCACGGCAGTAACCGCACCGTCACCCACACGTTCGCCCTTACCGGCTGCGACAACTGTCAGATGCGCTATCTTCACTTGCGGATCCCACGGCCAAAGCTAGACTGATGGGAGCGGCAGAAATTTCCGATCAGATAAGCCATTTCTTTAAAGCATTTTGGGGATGGCCCCCCTCAAGTGAAAATGCTGCCTCCGCCAGATTGACAGAGGGAGGATATATTGTCTCTTGGTGTTTTATGAAGGGAACTTGTTTCACTTTGGTATGCCACCGGACCAATTGTGAAAAACTTGATTATAGGTACATGTTTCAACAACGAACCAACGCATGTTTGAATTGTGAAACTTGATTATGCTTCTTGGGTTTTGAAAAGGGTACAATAATGTATAAGAAAAATCTATGCTTTATGTGTAGAACTGCAGCTTCAAGGTACACAACAAGGCACAAGCACCTGCAACAAGTCAAACAAATTCATGCTCAGGTCGTGGTTAGTGGCATGAGTGATAGTAAAACGCTGAGTTCAAGGATTTTGGGGATGTATGTTCTTTGCTGTAGCATGAAGGATGCAGGGAACTTGTTTTTCAGGGTTGAATTATGCAGATAATGGTTATATTAATGATGCAAGACTGAATATGGTTGATGAACTTCTTGTGAGGCACAAAATTTTATGGGATGTCATGCTCGATGGTTATACGAAAAATGAGGATTTTAACAATGCAATAAGAACTTTTAAGGAAATGAGGAACTCTTATTGTATGCCTAATTCGGTAGTGTTTGCTTGTATTTTATCCATATGTGCTACAAGAGGGACACTCAATGTTGGTATGCAGCTTCACGGTCTTGTCGTTCGTAGAGGGTTTGAGTTTATTCCCAGGTAGCAAACACCCTAACTGACATGTATTCTAAATGTGGTAACTTTTTTTTATGTTCGCAAGTTATTTAATACGATGCCAAAGACTGATACAGTGACTTGGAATGTATTGATTGCTGGATATTTAATACAATGCCAAATAAGTGTGTATTGAAAAGCTTTTTAACTGTGTATATACCTCCATTGTTAGATAATTTGGTACAACTAACGTATCTGCCCTTGTCATTTTGATTAATAATTGCAAGTTAAACAAGTAACTTACATGGATTGCCATGGCTACAAAACAGTACCAAATTACTAACATTATTAACTTCAAAACAGTTGCTTCAAAACTGCATGTGATTCTCTCAGGAAGCAATTACTAACATTATTAACTTCAAAACAGTTGCTTCATTTTCATTGTACAATGTAAGGGTAGATACATCAAACTAATTACTATATGTATAATTACCCTGTTGAACAAAAATTGCTAAAAAACTATATTATATGTATAATTATTATTCAACCTTTTCCCTTAACTCGGCTATAGGTAGATATATAACAGATGGCTCATTCAAATAGAGTTCATCTGAACCACTTGCCCTGTGATTTTGAACTTCAGTTAATTTTTGCTTCATACTATCTAGTTTAGCCTTCAGTTTGCTGAGTCTTTCGAATTCCAACTCTGCTGCTTGAGAATCTCCTTCAAACATAAAATTTACCCTCGTTTTCTTCTTTTCTTTCAACAGTTTCTTTAAGCTAACATCACCAGTGACCTCCATGGAGCCCTGAAAAAAATAACATTAGTCATGATCCAACTATGCAGAAAGAATCTTTTTTTAATATTTGATATGATAGGTACATAGAGTTAGTAATTAGTAAGAGGGTTAGCCTATAAATAAGGGGTTAGTGAGACTGTTTAACCATCTTTTGGGATCATTTGGGACTTAGGTTTTGGGAGAGTGGCTGGGACTCTCGAATATCCCAGCAGTCTTGTACATTTCTCTAGTCAATAATATCAGGGCTCTATCAATATTACATCTCTAGCACACCCTCTCATACAAAAGCCTTTTTGGTTTTGTAGTTTGGACAATACACAAATCCAAGTTTTTACGAGAATAATGGAGATAACAATGATCAAAATTCTGATATCATGCCATGACTATCTATCCCAAAATCACTTGAGCTATTAGATGAAAACACATTAATAGTTTTTATTAGATAGGAAACTGAAAGTAAAACAATTTATTAATAAACTTCCGACAATGTAGACCACCCTTTCTCATGCTAACTGCAAGAAAAATTCTCTGCTCCTTGAAAAAGTTTAAACAGCAGCAACGTTTATTACCAAGCACAAAAAGGCACAGAGAACATGGCATTTTGAATAGTAGAAAAAGCACCTTGTTGTAATTTTCTTTTAAGGGTGGAGACATTCTTTTTCGCTTTTTCTTCAAAGAACTGCTACATGATTTTATTTTATTTTTGCCAATGACACTTGCACCACTCTTCTGGGATTGAGTCACAGTAATTTTGGAGGCCTTTGACAAAAGATCATCTGTATCCACATTCTGCAATATAGAGTCCTTTGAGGTCTTAAAAGTGAAACTCTGAAGTTGTTTTCCTCCTGCTTGATACTGAGCAAAACCCACTTAAGTAAGATTTATTGCAAATTCCAAGGACAAAACAGTTTCTGCATCTAATCATAGGAAATCTTCCAAAGCAATAAAATACTTGAGAGATATTCAGAAGCATTTGCATTAATATGCTTTTAGGTTCACTTTCATCTTCTAAGACTTTGTATGCAAAAGTAAAAAAGGTTACTAAATCCTTAAATCTATACCACATTAGTGGTTAAATAATTTATCAAGGTCCTGATACTAAGGAAAATCTTATTTTACTTCGCAGATGAATCCTTATCTTCATCTATGCCCTCCAGTTTACTATCTTATTCAAATCAAAGGTAAGAAACAATATTGCTAGCATATATTAAAAACAGAGAGAGCAAAAGCAAAGCAGAAAAGCTTACTTTTCTTGCTTTAAGTGCGAAGTAACGTGCATTTTTGAACCATTTGCTAACCTGCATTTTCAAACATGTCAATAACAGTAAGGTTGGACAGATTAAGAGCTGTTTGACATCATGAATAAAGACCAAAAAGAAATGCAAACAACGGTGTGGAGATAGATGATACGGAATGTACTAAATGATAATGCAGTTTCATAGGATAAATCCAGATTAAAATGCAAGTGAAATACGACTAGAGTAGAGATTGTAAGGCATAACCTTCGCAGCGTCAATTCCCAACTCTTTCGAAAGACCTTCCTTCACAGATCTTGGAGGAAGCTCATTCTCTGCAAAAACTTGGCGAAGCTTCTGCCACAATGCATTTAAAAAAAAACATTAAATCAAAACAAATTAGTGCATACAGAATTATTTATATATTTGTTTTCAATTGGAATCTAGAGAAGCAGCAACTGTAAAGTAAGATGACAAAAAGAATAGCTACAAGTAATACCTCAAGTGCATCATGCGGAATCCTGAAACAAGACCTTCTTATTGGGATACCTGAAGTATCATCTCTTATTCTGTCATTGTTCTCATTATTGGGATTTTGATTCTCACTTTCATGCATAGTCATGAGAGTATTAACAGCATCAGACTCCTTTTTTCTTCGCTTTTTTTTGCCAGGACCCCAGTCTTCATCTTCACTCACTAGTTCACATGGAGGAGCGTCCTTCCCAAACATTTCCTAAAAATATAGACACAAATGCCAGAGAAACAAGGCCAGAGAAGATTGTCAGGAACTTTATTTTTTAGTAGTGTTTCCACGAACAAACACAACAAATTTTCAATTTACATGACAACCAAGGGGAAATAATACATCTAATTGGTAATTCATTATTAAATCAGTACTGTAAACAAATATTTTCAACCCTATATATGAACAAAAATCAGGACTATCTTCCAATAAGAAAGACCAACACTATGATAAGAACATTTGGGAGACCCACACCAAAAAAGCTAGCCATCATAGATGGAGAGTCCAAGGCCTTATAAAACCCACACTTCTGATTTAGGGTTCATGTCTCATACTTCGCAATTAGATCCTAATATCCCACCACGCTCCTCAGCCACCGTGACCACATGGGTCGGCAGTGCACTAGCCTTTTGACTATTCCCGGGCGAACATTGCAACGGCAATATCACCACTTGTGCACTCATTTGCGGCTGAGAGACAAGGTGGAAGGTTGACACTAATTGATAAGAACATTACGAAGAACCACACCAGGAAAGTTAGCGTTATAGTTGGAAAGCTCCAAACCATAATTCCATGTTTCTGATGTGGGACTCAAGTCTCATCCCTTGTGATAAGATCATAACATCCCACCACAGACTGAACCCCGGAGCCCTCGACTAGCTTATAAGGCCTAGGGATTCTAGTGCGGGGTTTATACGGCCTAGCTTTTGTGGTGTGATTCTACTTCTCCCAAAGGTTCTTATAAAAAAAAAAAATCCTTTTCTGATACACCTTATCAAAAGCCAGTACTTTAGTAAATGATTTTGACTGATCAGAGACATAACACACTTTGCACCAGGTTAAATGACTAGCATAACAAAAGTCTTAAATTTTGAGCTATCAACTTAAGGTCACTGACTTGTGAATTCTGTATTACTGCTAAGGTTGTCAATTTTACTTTGAGAACATATGCCTAAGCTGAATGAGAATTTGATACTCACATCATTTAGTTTCTTGTAGTCAACAGCTTTACGCTGCCTACTTCCACATGCTATTTCCCCAGAATCGTCAGAATCTATGCAGCAATTAACAGAATAATATTCAAGACTCATGCCTTCATCTACTGGAGAACATTCACCATTCAAAGACCACCGACTGGAAGAACTGCTTAAATCAGTGGATGCATTATCATCAGTTCCTTCAGTTTTAATGCTGTGGCTGTCTTCTTTCCTCTCTGGATTATAATCATCGTCTTCAGGATCATCTGATGGCCATTCTTCTTCTGGATTTAGTAATGCATTATCACCATCAGGTATAGCAGCCTCCTCCTTGAATACATCCTTAATTTATGGAAAAAAAAGGGAGTATTACATAGAGCAGTAGGAATAAAGATATCAAGAGGGAAGTGAAAATCTGAAAATTTCGTGGTGAAGAGAACAGAGTAAAAAACCTGCCAAGTACTGTCCAAGGAGATTTGAGTCCCAAGATGGGCATTTGTTGCCTCCAATATTTCTATCTTACATTCACAAAACTTGCAGAACCAGCCTTGGTCTCCAGGAGGAACTACAATTTATAATTAAACAATTTCTTTTGTGAATCAAGAGTCAGCACATGTTGAACAAGTAGACATGCATAGATAAGAACTCACTATTTTCAGTATCCAAAGGAGGATTGAGACACCGTTGGTGAAAAGCACGATTGCATGTGCCATCACAGAGTATAATATCATTATCGGGGTAAGCTTCACGCAACTTGCAATTTGCACAGAATATCTAGATAAAAGGAAAATAGAAAAAATAAATATCCAGGTTTTAAACATAAGAACATTGCGATAAATGACTCCCATTAGAGGGGGGAAAAGCAGAAACACAAGGTGTGAAGCATTATAACAAATCTTGAACCGGAAAGAATGCAACAAGATAGCAAAATACAGTTCAGTATTTGTAGTTTTGATACTTGCTCACATGTTCATGATAAACAGATCCATCTGGATCAATGACAGAATCTTCAATGCTACCCGATGAACTAAGAGAATCCAGCTGGCGAATAGCATCACGGATACTAAGTTTACATTTCAAAATCTGCTTCTTTGCTCTTTGTAGCTCCTTTTCTGGCCTAATCTTCTCTCGACTGTGACAGGCATTTCAGTAAAAACAAATAAGAGTAGTGATCAGTCACAAAACTATCTGTCAAGGGAAAGTTTTGAGTTATTATTTTCCAATAAGATGACCCTGCATTGCTGCATGGTATTTTTACAAGGAACTGGTAAGCATTTAAAGAAACAAAAGTGTTAAATATATAAAAATGTCTGGCAATATCGTGATTGTACTTAGAGTAATGTAGATTATGAGGTAAACGACTTTATTAAGCGCTTATGGCAAGAAGCACTTATTCATAAGCTAGTTTGAAAAGCTTATTGAAATAAGCTCAAAATAGCTTATAGTTAGGTATAAACACTTATTCATAAGCTAATCTCAGTAACTTAGGAAAATAAGATCAAAACAGTTTATAGGTAGGTCAAAAACTATTGTCAAAAGCTTATCCAAACGCTTGCATAAGTGTTTATGCTAAAAGATAACCTCAAGTAAGCTCTTCCAAATGCAACCTATATCTAGCATTAGTTTCTATAGTTCCTTATATATTACGATTAGTTTCCTTATTTAGTCAATTAGGATTAAGAGTCTAGTATTCGTATAAATAGGGATTAGTACTTTGTATTTTGTAATATCACTCAACACATCATCTCATATCAAGTAAATATTAGTTTCAGTTTCTATCCTCTCTCGTTTCCTCTCCCTATACACAAAAAGCTAAAACCATAAAATAAGTCAAATGAAACGCCATACAGGTTGATAATTGCAGCACAAACTGAATTATCAAAAAAGTCTTCTAAAATATCTTTGTGAGACTATGATCCACAGCAAACACGAGACAACAATTGGTCCTACCATAGATACAGACTGTTTTGTTTTCATGTGAACAATTTAAAAATTCCTTGATGTGATGTAGAAAATAATCTTTCCTACTTTACTAATAACAATCCATTCAGAGATTCTTCTGAAACTATAAGAAGGGAAGGGGACAACCCAAAAATGCATATTATTTATCAAACAATTGTAAACATAAAAAGCAAAAGAAAACAAAAACTCCATACCTTTGACCTTTCCAACCTTCTCCAGAGTAAGCATCAATAAGGTTCTGCTCTAGCTTCATTTTGATTAAGAGGTACCTTGTTCTTCTCAGTAGGCGTGAAGCATCGTCAAGATCCACATCATCCCTTCGCCTTTTCTTCTTTCTCTTTCTTTTAACTTTTTGAACCTTTACCTCCCTATCAACATCTTTGCCCTCCTTTCTAGAAATAAGAGAAGATTTTCCTCCCCGTATCATTGTTGAAGACAGCATCTGTGAAGATTTGCCATCAGTTTTTTGTAGACTTTGTCTAATACTCAACTTTTTATTAGAAGAACCCTTGATTTGTATCTTGATGGAAGAATCGGTAACTGTCCTCCCTGATGCATTTGTGCAACCTCTGAGTTTATGAGATTTTGATTTCAGTTTTTGTTTCTTCCCTCGGCATTTTGTTCTATTTGTTTTGTATTCAAATGAGTCTACCTTTGACTCAGTATGTTCCTCTGACTTACTAGATTTTGTAGATCCTCTGCCATTTAACTTCTCAGTATCCTGCATCTTAATATATTATGTATCCCACATACTAACTATTCCTGCACAAACAGATATCGTGTGTAAAGAAAGACAGATATACTGAACATAAATTGTACTTTGAAATAGAGATTAGTTTATTTCATATACATTGCAAAGATACGCCATTAAACAACATAACGCACAGAATATGACAGTTCATATTAGTAAAGAAACATGAACAGTACAATGGAATACATCACTGAAGTTAGATACATGACTAGGACCCTTATGTATGGACCCCCATAATATTAGCAAATAATAAGATACTGAAAAAGATAATTGGTAAGTTTTTAACTGAATTCATGCAAAACAATTTTTAATCATATGTTCATTTCAGTTCCACAGTACTAGTGACAATCTAATATGGCAGATAAACCTCAAACTTAGAAGTTGCCTCTCAAGCATCACAGTTTCCAATTCAAAATAAGGAAGAAATTTCCCATACAGAAAGTCAAGATTTTAGTTGAGGCACCAATTTATTAAAGAAAATTATAAGAAGAAAATAGTCACTAAAAAGAGACAAATGTTCTAGAGTAACAACTGACCAAACATTGCTATTAACTAGAGTATCAGAGTCAAATTTTCATGTCGTATATAACAAAGTGAAATGAACATGGATGCAGAAACACCAATATATAAGGCCTCATTAAATATGCAGTGTATCTCCAACAAAACAATTCACCATCTCTTTAATTTGCTTTTACAGGATTGACAGTTTTCAGCATTCCATTGAGGCACTGGGGCAAGTAGAACTCTATTACAGGAAAAGAAATGTTAACACCCTCGCATCTGATGAAATTAAACAATATATAGGGGAATTGGTAACAATTAACATACATACAAATAAGATTCAGCCCCTTTGTTCTTCAATCTTTTTCCCCACGTCATTGCAAATAAGCTTATCGTGTGAGGACCAATATGTAAGAAGAGTACAGGTTTTTCATTATAAAACTACAAATTAATTTTCCAGAAGAATGCATAACATGTTTGTCTCAACAGAAAACAGGTGAAGTCTTCTCATGGTTTGGCAAAGTTTCAATAGATTGCAATTGACAATATGAACATATGTGGTCAGCATATATATTAAACATATTTGGAATAAATTGCCAAAGATCCACTGCAACTGCAGTTGTATCTTTGAGTCTTGTAGAGTTTATGTTTATTACATTAATGCAAATCCACCAAAATAAAAGGAAAGAATGATACATCCAATCCAAGAATGACAAAACTGCACGATGTAGACTCACAGTAAACCAATTAAGATATACAAATTACAATCATGCAAAGATGACAAAGACAAGAGCTTTCAGAAAGGATAGGGATAGGAAGGGGAGAGAAATTAACCCCAGGGCAGTGATGAGTGTTGACCCACTCTACAATACCCCAGAAGCAATCATCAATAGCATAAAACTAGATAATTTGAACAACTTTAGATCAGAGTAGAACATATCAAACACAGAAACAGCTCATCAAAAACCATGCAACATTACCAAGCATACAGCACAAGATGAGCCAACCAACAATCATTTCAAGCATTACATGACCACAACATGTAAGAAGACTGAGAAGAGTACTGAGTGAAGAATCACTCCACGAATTCAGTGAAGAAGAAAACTATATGCGTGATGTCTAAGACCCTGTTCACTACAAAGGCTACAGAACCACAAAACTAGCAATCATCAATTCCATTCATAATTTACACAACAATGATTCAATCTGGAAAACAAGCCCTTGTAATTATTGTGACAAATTGGTAAAGACAGTCATGCCAAGACCTTGACTTTGTTAAACCCCACAAAATTCCAAGCCAAAACAAGAGAAGCCCACATGAGTTAAAGGGCAGTAAAAGAAAACTAACCTGCAATTGAAGAGAAAACATAGGTAAAGTTCTGAACTGTGAATAGTTCTGAAGCTCCCTCTTAAGGGAAGAAGGTATAAACAAAACTTTGCCTGAACAAGTGACCCTCTTGAATTTGATTGAGTATTTGAAATTGAAATTGGGTCTCAGATTCCCAATGTTGATAGGCCAGTCACCGGTGTGGCAGCACCCGAAGCATCACCGACGGTAAAGCCTCTTCTTAGTTCTTACGCTTAGATTTTCTTCCCAAAACACCGGCGTGCTTACGCAGTCCCAGAAAAGTGTTCACTTTTGTTTTGTTCGTCACTCAATTTTAACCAAAATTGCATCTTTTACTACAAACAAGAATGTTGTTGCATTTGGGTTTCTCCTACCATCTGTGCAAATTGCAATCTTCCTCCCGTACAGTGACAAGTTCAGGTGGTTTATTTAGGAAGCTAAAGAAAAATGGCTACTTGCTACTTCGATTTATTTTAGTTAAAAAAATAAAATGAACTATGCTTGTTTAGATGGAACAACATCGCGAAGATAAAATAACTCAAGAGGTAAAAGTGAAACGATTTGGACAGAATGTGATATAATGTTCAAAAGGAAATAGAAAAATAGAGGATTGTGGATTAGGGAATCTTGAAAATGTTGTGTTTTTAAGTCCAAAACATCTAGAGTAACACATCTCACGATTTGGATTTACTGCTGCATTGAATCACAAATCCAATCTTTTCAATTATGATCCGATGGCTTATATGTTTAGCGTGACTTTGTATCTGAATTATTATTGCATGAATGTAGTAACTTGTCAAAAGTTGACTGTCATATTTTCAAAACCAATATCCAAACTCCGTTTCAACTTTCAAGAGTAATAAATGACTAGTGTTCTTTCAGGATCAAATAACTACAAACTCTAGTTTTTATTTATGCGACCAAAAACAAGTCCATTTTTATTTTGTTCTCTATTTATTATGATGAAAAAAACAAAGGATTGAGATTATCAACAGTTGAGATGCAATTATAGAGAATTGTGAACTTAAGTTTATAACGTGTTGAGGTTTAATCTAAAACTCACAATAAGGTACTTAAGATACATAGAAATATAATTGTAATATGTAAAATAAAAGAAGTTAATTCACGTAAAAGATACGCTCAACATATTTTGAACTAAAGGAATTTTTTTTATATAAAAGAACTTCTTTTTAAAGGAAAAGAACGTTCTTATATGTGTTATTTGGATTTTATAAAAAAAAAGTAGGATCACATATATTAGATTTATTGTCTCCCACAAATATTAGTTTATTTACTTGATCTTGACTTATAAATCATTGTTATAAGGTGTGTGTTTTTTTCTCCACTAAGATCTAAGATGTGGTTTTTTAACATTCTTGCAGTTTCAAATGGTCCTTGGGTTTGGTGGATAAATTTTCTTCTTTTACATTAGTTTCAAATGGTCTTTGGATTTAACTCTAGCATTTCTTCACAAGTGTGATGGGAGATGGGGAGTAGTGAAAATAAGGAACAAAACGCCATGTCTGACTGATACTAGAAGGGCCATGTTTATAAAAGTGGGAACAAGGATACAAAAAAGAGGAGATGGAGAATGGAATATGGAAAGAAAGAAGGTATGACTATGAGGGCAAATAGATGTGCTCCATGTAGGATTAAGCCTATACACAACGGCAATACTGAATAAAATAGCTTACTTTAAGAAAACAAGGGATGCAAACCATAAAGAAAGATGAGGGACTAAAAGGAAAAAACTGGGGCAAATAAAAACCAAAAACATATTTAAGCCTTATACATACAAACATCACATAATAGTAAGAATATATCCATAATACTTAAGCATTGTTCTAAAAAACAAGCGCAAATTTCACACATTTTTTTACCCTTCCTATCAATCAAAAGCTCTAATTGGGTTTCTACAAAATTTAATTTCCACAATGATCCTTTCACTTTGCTCATGTAAGATTACTTGAATAGCCGTAAAAGATATATATGTTGATGAGGTGTTTGGAAAAACAGAATGTCATACAACACAGTTTTTCAGTCGTGCGAGCGTTATGAGACGCTTATTTTTTAAGAACACGATCAGTCAAAATGATGTCCAAGATTCGAAAGCAAATAGTAATAAACCGAAGACATTCAGTTTGGCCTTTCAAAGTAAATCAATTTTGCATCCGAGCGAGCAGTTGCAAGATAAAATCATCACACCAAGAGGGCTCAAGCTAGAACCAAGTGAAAAGGTGTGATCTTCTTTCACACATTCAACAACATTTAAGTGCATATAAATTGAGTATTGTACAAAAAGAACTTATTTTATCATCCAAACGATGAAATGCACTGAAGCTGACAGTATCTTTCAGCCTTGATTTCTCAGATTATAAAACAAAAAATATCAAGCAAGCCAACCATCTCCAATTCAAAAACCAGGGCCCTGCTAAAAAAGGAGAATACATCAACCACCAAAGTAAAAAATAAAAATGCAAAAGAGATAAAAATTAAAAGCATTAAGTAATTGTAGAGTTAAGAACCAGTGTTGTCCATTGACAGCAATAGACCTAGAATTTGCTTGAGTAAAGTGTCAAAAGAATAATTATGAGAAGTGCTGATATTTGAAATGTATGGAAAAACTAATTTCTTGGCTAAATACTTAAGAATTTATAATTGCCTTAAAAATAATTATTTGAAGGCTGCACTTTAGGATGTTGATCAACTTATATAAGATGCCAACATCATAAAATTTAGATAACAATCAGACGAATCCAACAAGGTCAATTGGGAAACTGATGAATTGGTCAAGTGTTTGGCCAGTTCAATTCAAATAACCCACTAAACCTATAACAGATAGAGAACCAATAAGAAATGATGGAACCAATAACAAAAAAACAGATGCTTTAAATTTTTCCGGATTTGGATCCTCTCATGTGAAATTTCTCTCATGTGTCATCATGTAAGAGTTTTGTATCTATCTCTCTCTTCACATGTATGCATTAAATAGATATAGTGGGGGCCTTTAAATGTTTAAGAAGAGAGAGATAGACACAAAACTCTTACATGATGACACATGAGAGAAATTTCACATGAGAGGATCCAAATCCGACCTCGTATAGATAGTTATTATTAAATCCATTTACTACTGATTTTTTTAAGTGAACATTGCTAAGCATATCATATGAATAGTTTATGTTATTTAACCAATAAACTAAGAAACAATGTCTTCACTGGATTGACTGATCTAATTTTAAACATCATTCATAATTCTTACTTAAAAACAAGAGTAATCATGACATTACTACCCAACATTGATTCTGGAAAAACTTTGACAGTTATTTCTATGTTAACCCAATATTATTGCTTGTTGATCAGTAATGGCTGTAAACTACTGCAGCCATCATTGACACCGTTTTTATAATCGAACCTACACGGTTCGTTTGTAATATCAAGTTTAATCATGGAAGCTGTTATTCCCCACTCAAACTAACCAAGAACTTAACCAGCATACAAATTACTGTCTAAGTTTTTCCACAAGCAATAAAATTTGGGTGTTATGCAATGAACGCAACATCAAAAACAATGTTTCATAGTATAAAATCCCCAAACATTTCTTTGATTTCACTATCTCCTACACAAGGTTTTGAAAATAGTACCTAAAATGAAAACATCATAGCATTTTCATAAATACAAATGATAAAATGAAATCAGGAACATGTATAGCAAATTATGAAAAATGTCAAAATCTACTCCATTAAATTTTGCAATCAACAAAAGCATTTGATGAACCAAAAACACGGAAGCCATCTATTTGAGCATGGATCAGGAAATCGAAATCATAAAAACGCAGATCCATGGATGGGGAAGACGGACCTGAATTGGAATCAGTGATGAGCGTTGGCGTGGGCCTGCATGTGCTCGAGATGGCGGCGCTCCTTGGGGAGATTGACGAGGTAAGAGAAGATCATGCCGCCGTAGCAGACATGGAAGAGAGGCTCAGCGGAACTGGTCTCGATGTACTTCTCGCGGTAATTGTCCAAACCTCTCTTGATGGAGTTCTTGATGTAACTGAACGACAGCATCGGCTTCATGTGTTCCGGAATCTCAGTCACCTTCTTCCCCTTGATTTCATTGTAGAACCTCCTCAGCGCCATTGCTATTGCTATTGCTTCTTCCCGAAACACAAACCCTAACGATTCCCAAATTCCTCTTCTCTCTCTCGATCGATCGCGAACAAATGACGATTATACAAAACGGGTGTTGTTGTTTTCTGTTATAGACGACCCGGTTTTACAACTGAGATCCGACCCAATTAGGTTGGCCCAAGGCAATCAAGGCCCAAATGCAATGTTGAAGCTTCATATGAATGAGACCACATAAGAACCAAACTTCCATTTGTCTAACCAATTGACTAAACTTTTATAGTTAAGTTGTTAGAACTTAGAACTATGGTCAAACTGTTCGAACTAATACCAAGTTGTTTTGCCTCATGCCTGGTGAGTTATGTCATGTGGGTAAGCAATTAAGACTTAAGAACTACATAGATGAGGACGATAAAAAAGTATAATTATAGTTCTCTCAATGTAAACAGTGCAAGCTCATTTTATTCTTTATTTATATTCCTAAACTCGTGTATTCTTTGGTCTGGTTTGAGTGCCAGAGTTTCTTTTGCAAGTACCTCATCCGATGTGTAACGCTAGGCTCCGCAGTTGCTCTGCCATTCCACACGAGCATCACCTTGACGACTTGGAGTGCGTCTTGCTGACTAGAATCCATGAGTCTAGGAATTACACTTGGCGTCGTCTTTGGGAATTCTATAAATATATTCTCATTACCAAGGGATGATACATGTCGTCAAACTACGCAATGACGTCAACAACCTCTCTAGGGAGGCATGGTTCTTAGAGAGCAAGAAGTGCAACTTAGGATGCCAAACTACCAAGTTACAAGAAATCCCTCTCAACAAAATAAGAAATGGTGGAGAGTGTTCCAAACCAAGAGGATTTAATCAGATGTTTGGAACCATGCATTTAAGAATTTGAGAAATTTGTTCGCATTTCAAACACAAACGAAGATCAAAAAAGGGAGGAAGATACCACGTATCTTGGAAGTGGGTTCGTGGAGAGGTCTGCTCATCATGGGCGACCAAAGGAGCAATAAAAGAAGATAAAGTGTAGCTCAGTTACGTGAACTCTCGAACTTGTCATGAAGGATTTTCTAGCTAAACAATTGAACTTTTAGCTCGAATCTGACATCTTTTCATGATGGGAATTATGCATCAAGAAATTCCTTGAGGATTCAAGAAGCCAACAGAAACTTAGCTATATTTAGGCGATGTTAATCCTACGAAGCATCTTAATGCTTTCATAACCTCTATGTTGTTTGCTAGTGCCAAAATCACGTAATCTATAGGAATTTTCCTCTAATTTTAAGAAAAGTTGTTTTGCATTGGTTTCAATATCTTCCTCCTCACTCCAGTGGAGAATGAGATGAGCTAGAAAATCAGTTTGCCTACTATTTCATCATTAATAAAGGATTTCCACAAAATTCCCAACTTTAGGGAAGGTTAAGCAGGGGGAAATATGAATGTCTTCGTGATTTCTTGATAAGGTTTCACAAGAAGCTATGTTGGTTTCCGACCTAGGTCTAAAGTTTCTTCATATTTGGTATGTGAGCATATAAGGTCGGGCACAACATGCATTTCATACATTTACATTTACAACATGCTCAAATTTCTTAATTTCATACAACTCTAATCATACATGTTATCATGATTCCCAGCGCCAAGGCGCTGGGAATGTCAGCGCCTATGCGCTGACATTCTGTCCAATGAGTCAAACTCAACAATCCCCACCTTGGCGAACTATCGAACCCTTGTGAGACAAGTCAAACTCAACAATCTCCACCTTGGTGAATTCTCAAACCCTTGTGAGATGAACTGCTCAGTTTCAGAATCCTGACTTTCAGGATTAACACCGAGAACCGGTGACTGACTTGGTCAACATATCGGCTGCACTTCACTACAAACGAACTCCACCTTGCTCAACACCCAATTCCTTCATGAGCCCTGCTACGGCCTTCAGAGTCATGAGATCCGCGATATGATACATCACCCCGTCTAAAACGCATGGGCGTATCAATCGTCTGCACTTGCACCGCCGTTCGCGTCAACGAGACTCGCTGCCTAGCCGCATTGCTAGGAATACTTTCGACACAAGGAGCCGTCACCATGGTGTCGCACAACCATCAGCTCTGATACCAATTGTTAGCAAAGACACCTTGGATTGCACAGAGTAACTTAGTAGAAATTAGGGTAGAAAGACCACAAGAATCTTTGTTCACGCAGTTCGGCCAATTGTGCCTTCCTCTGCGGCTATAGAGTAGCTATATCTCTTTTCTCATTCAGATTGTCTTTTAGTCACGCAGTTCGACCAATTGAGCCTACCTCTGTGGTAGTACCTAGTACACACGTTTAGGGTTACAGTTTTACAAGATATATATAAAGATTCTAATGATCCAGATATTACAAGATAATATCTCATTAAATCCTATCGCAATCCCCAACAAATCAGATTCTAAAAATAACAGATTTTGCTCAAAACAGAAATCATTAAAACAACAGATTTCACGAAGTCTCAGCGCCTATGTGCTTGGAATCTCAACGCTCATGCGCGGGCATTCTACCTCACCCAGTGAAGTCCATGCGCTGGCTCTCTGCCTCGACACCTCTGCTTATCATGATTCCCAGCGCCAAACTCAACAGATATAATCGAGACGTTTTGACGGCCTTGTAGGCGTCAATAATTGCACATTTTTTTAGTGAGTAAATTGATATAAAATTCAAATAACATAAACTTAATTTGATATGGGAGAATATAAATTAGGAGCTTGTAATGTCCATATGTTTTCTTCTATAATCATTAAAAAAACATTACCACAATCCATTATTACAATCAATAGGCATGATATAGCACAGGTGACAGCGCAATCGAGGTGCCATTTCCATCAAAGTGAAATATAAAAATGGCATTTTGGTAAGTGTGTTTGAAACAAAACGGAACCCGTTTTTTTCTATTCTTAGAAAACCTAACAACTGTTTCTGCTGACACTTTCTTTGGATGTGATCTAATTCTCTCGTTAAGTTAGTTAAGCCTGACACCACCTGAAAGTATCAAAATACCACTTTACATAAATAGAACAAATTAACAAGAAGAAACAAAAGCACATTATTATTGCATGTTTCTCCTTCTTTCTCTCTTCCCTTCATCAAAATCATAAAAACCAAACCATTTTTCATGAGTAATGGGAACGTTTCAGAGCTTCAGAAAGGCCTATGGAGCTATCAAGGACTCCACCAAGGTTGGCCTTGCCAAAGTCAATAGCGAATACAAGGTGATTTCCCCATTTTCACATTGACAAACTTATATATCTGTATATCATCAATCTCTAACTCATTGTTGCTTTCTCATTCTTCCATTTTTATGTTTTGATGATGGTGTTCCATTTTTTTTTTGAAGGAGTTGGATATTGCACTTGTAAAGGCTACCAATCATGTGGAATATCCTCCCAAAGAACGTCATGTTCGAAGTAAGTTGATATACATCATTAGTCATCTCTCATTCTCAATTTGTTCAATGTAAATGATGCTTATATAAAAAAATTATATCATATCTGTGATCATGAAATTTCTTTTACATAATCTCTGAATTGTTATTCATTTTTCAAAGCTTCAATTATCAAGCTATGCTTGTTCATTTTCCTAGCTATCATTTCACCCAAAAAATTGCAATGGTTACAATAATGCCAAGTGTAAGGTATTGATCATTACGTTTGCTCGTTTGCAGAAATATTCTATGCGACATCAGCACACCAACCACGAGCAGATGTGGCATATTGCATTCATAAACTTTCCAAGAGACTTACCAAGACACGAAGTTGGATAGTAAATCCTTTTCACACTTAGTGGTTTGACATGTTTTCTTTTGAAAGTGCTCAAAACTAAATGATAGTCTGAACTCCAAGAATTTTAATAGGAAC
Source organism: Acmispon strigosus (assembly GCA_030819835.1). Taxonomy (NCBI): domain Eukaryota; kingdom Viridiplantae; phylum Streptophyta; class Magnoliopsida; order Fabales; family Fabaceae; genus Acmispon; species Acmispon strigosus. Next base: position 90,764,878 of record JAUAMA010000001.1, read on the forward strand.
ATGGTAGAACATTATAAGTCTTTGAATAGTGGTGGTGTTAGAGGTTTTGCTTTATTTTCTTTCATCTTTATGAACACTTAATGCATGTTTCAAAATCTAATCTATTACTGGGAGAAGCTTTCCGGAGTAGCTTCTGGATTTCAGAATTAATTATGAGAAAATAGAAGTTAAGCCAAACATGCTAGCAGTGTGAATCATGGACTTATGGTTCTAATTCTATTACAAAACTACCAAGATATGACATGTTCATCAATTAGCTTCCTTCCCGTATGATTTAGAGATAGAATTTGGACACAATTTTACTCAGATAAAGTCTTTTCTTCACTATATAACATTCAATTGTAACTGAATACTAAATGGCAGGTTGCTATAAAGACATTGATAGTAATTCACAGGACTTTGAGAGAAGGTGATCCTACCTTCAGAGAAGAGATTTTGAACTACACACGTAGGGGACATATTTTCCAAATATCCAATTTCAAAGATGACTCAAGCCCTCAAGGTAAACTTATTAGTTCATTATTTGTTGTAAGTTCTAACTATTCTTACTGTCTAAACTCTTATGGTATTCAATATCATTTCATGACCAATTGAGTTTCTCTGTGCAGCTTGGGATTGTTCTGCTTGGGTTCGCACCTATGCACTGTTTTTAGAAGAAAGACTTGAATGTTTTAGAATACTTAAATATGACATCGAAGCCGAGCGTATAATCAAATCATCACCAGCTGCATCTAAAGTATGTGCTTTGCCTTGTTTTGTTTGAAGACAAATTTTTACGACCATCTTGTTCAAATGTTCAGAATATCACTAACTCCATGCCTTAACAGGGACATAGTAAAACTCGGTTAGTGGCTGCTGATGATCTTTTGGAGCAGCTGCCCGCTCTGCAGCAACTTCTATACCGCCTAATTGGTTGTCAGGTATAAAATATTCGGAATATGTATTTTGTTGTGACTTATACGGTGTTATAGCTGGTCCGAAGTCGGATAAGTGAGGAAGATCGTGTTAGGCATACAACAGCCAACGTAAAATTGGTCGTATCTTTAATATGAATCATGTGATCCATATAAGACTTTTGTTTATGTTTATGTTTATGTTTATCCTTAACTTTGAGATGACATTTAATTTGTTTTAACATCTTGCAGCCTGAAGGATGTGCTTACAGCAATTATCTAATACAGTATGCATTGGCCCTGGTATGCATGTTTAGTAATAGCAGTTTGAGTCTTATATTTTGTGTTAAATGGATGACTAGATAATTGTGGTACATGTAATCATGTAGTCATATGTGCAATTGAACTAGTATCTCCCATTAAGGAGCTTTTAGTTATCTGTGTGCCTCTTTTTGTCACAATTTTGTCTTTTGGTAATGTTATATAGGTATTGAAGGAGAGCTTCAAAATATATTGTGCACTCAATGATGGAATCATCAATCTTGTGGACTTGGTAAGTGTTATCTCAGTTTATTTTGCTATATGACCACTATACTTGGATCTTAAATTGTACTAACTAATTCAAGTTGCAGTTCTTCGATATGTCAAGACATGACGCGGTGAAAGCTCTAAACATTTACAAAAGAGCTGGCCAACAGGTTTAAAAGGATTCTTGTTGCTGTTTAATATGCAATGAATCTTGTGCTCTATGAGGTTTCCTTAAGAGACATCATTGTTTAATACTAATGGTTTTTCTTACTAATACTATGCAGGCTGAAAATCTTGCTGAATTTTATGAATACTGCAAAGGCTTGGACCTTGCTAGGAATTTCCAATTTCCAATGCTGAGACAGGTTCTTTTTTGTTTCTGAGTGTATATGCTTCATGAGATGCAATGAGCAGAAGAATCTCACAGAGCTCTTTTACTTCAATAAACAGCCACCTCCCTCTTTCCTTGCCACAATGGAGGAATACATTAGAGAAGCACCCCAATCAGGCTCTGTGAATAAGAGACTGGTAAGAAAAAGTAATGTTCGAGTTCCTTCAAGAATTTTTTTGTATTATATATGTTCTTAGATTTGTATAAAATCTTCAATGAACTTGTACGGAAATGGATTGCATGTAGTCATGAAATCGCTACATTCATGCAGACATGCAATCTGAGTCCTTTGGTCAAGATCGGTCGTCTCAAATTTTAAATATTTATCTATGTTAGATTTTGATGAAATATATGAACCGACCAATCTTGATAAGACGGCTCAGATTGCGTGAATGCTTGAATGCAGGTATCCCGACTGCAATAACCCAAACCTAACTTGTATTTATCTAATTGGACTTGTATGTATCTTCATTGCGAAACAATTGTAATAGGGAAAAAATGCTAATTATTCATGACAGAACTTGTTCTCATGCATACAAATAGGTAAGCTTTCATACATGCCTCAATGAATTTGTATAGTTTAGTTCATTAATGAATTTAACTCAACACCAGGAGTATCAGGAAAGTGAATCACCGAAAGAAGAACCGGAATCCAATGAACTTGAAGAGCCTCAAGAAAATGAGAAAGAAGAAGAGGAAGTTAAGGAGGAAGAACCAATAGTAGAGGAAGAAACAGAACCGAAGGAAGAAGAGGAGGTTGAGCCTCCTCCTTTGATATCAACCGATGATGGTACAGATGATTTGCTGGTATGTTTTGGTTATCTAGTAATAATTTAAGCTTGTTTGTGATGTTGACTTTGATAGAATATGTTTGAAAAACTCAGTGAGAGTTGGTTAATTAGTGGGGGGTTAGTGAGTGAGACATGTTGCCTATAAATAGAGAGTTTAGGGTGAGTATTGTTATCATTGGATCATTTGGAAGTTGGTAACTACAGAGAGTGGTTGAGTCTCTCCAATTACTCCGCAACCTTGAGCTTTTCTTTATCCAATATATCCAGGTCCTAACAGAATAATATATTTGTTCACCTTTTGTAGGGTCTAAATGAAATAAATCCAAAAGCTACAGAACTGGAGCAAAACAATGCTATGGCACTTGCAATCATACCACCTGATGGTAAGGCCTAAAGTAACTGATAAATGTTAATTGATTAAGACCTCGTTTAGATACGGAATTATCTACTAATAAAACACTGAATAAGCTCCAATAAGTCCTCTTTGTTCCGCATCCAAACGAGCTCTAAGGAATATTAATTGTTTTAGTACGTCTTCCCAAAGTTCAAATACACCTATTTGTCAATCATGCCTACAATTCATGGATTCATGTCTTGTTTGATTTTTTATCTCATTCTAAGATTTTGCAGGCCATAATCCAAATAATCTTGCTTTAAGTAACATTGGTGGCACAACTGGTTGGGAGCTTGCACTGGTTACAACACCAAGTAACCATACCAATCAAGCACCAGATCGCAAAATGGTTTGTTTCTCTGCTATACTAATTTCAATTCCTTAACTTCCTTGAGCTTGCAGATACTCTCTTCATTTACTAGTATAAATTTAACATAACCAGTGAGATCTATGATGTGTTGGCATGATTCTCATTCCACATAATTAAACTACAAATACACTTTCAAATAACATAGGCTGTAGTTCAGGTCACAGTGTATTTACTATAAAAAAAAAGGTCCATTCATAGAAATTGTGTTGAACAGCATGTTACTACAAGTTACAGGGACCCGGATTCCCGGCAGTCATGGAATCCTGAATTAGGTCAGTCAATGCTGTGAGGAGTCCTCAGTCATGTGATTTAGATACTCTTTTTATATCTAAACCGCAGGAACTTGATCGAACAGTTGTACTTCTCTGACATCACCTATTCAGAATTCCCTGACTGCAGGGAATCCGAGTTCCAAGTTACATGTCTCATTTCAAGAAAATGACTTTTTTTTTGTGAGACAGGCTGGTGGTTTTGACAAGTTCTTACTAGACAGTTTGTATGAAGATGACAGTGCCAGGAGACAACATCAGCTCCAAATGGCTGGTTATGGACATGGGGGAATGGCTGTGGAAAATAATCCATTTGATCATTATAACCAGCATGATCCATTTGCAATGTCCAGCAACATAGCACCTCCAACTAATGTGCAATTAGCATTATTGGCACAACAACAGCAACAACACCAAATGATGTTCCAGCAGCAGCCTCAACAACAACAACAACAAATGATGTTCCAACCACAACAACATCACAACATGATGATGGTTCCTCACCAAGAACAACAACAACATAGCCCATACAATCAACAGATGCAGATTGCAAGTTCTAGTAATCCTTTTGGAGATCCCTTACCTGTGCCTAGCTATCCTCATAGTTCCATGCCTCCACAAGGAAATTACAATTTAATGTAGACTTCATTTTTCCTACTTATAAGTTATACCTACCTACCCTCTCATCTCCAAAGTTTCCCAAACAGAAAGTACTCTTTTGTTTTTCTGTTACAGTATAGTAGCATCGCTTTTTGTTGATGAAATTCGTTAACTAATTGTTGAACAGAACAGTGATGTAACTTTTTTATCAAAAATATTCATAAATATATAATCAGTGTATAGACACTCATAAACACCTTCATTTTTCTTTCTATCTCTCTCTTCTCCTCACGTCAATCATATATCACATTCACTACTTATCTTTTTTCTCTTTCTTTCTCTCTCTAGGTGTCTACACCTAAAAAATGTTTATGAATCATAACTCGTTCACTCGTATAACTGTGAAAGTAGAAATGTAGTCAAAGTTGTTTTTCATACATTACTACATAAAGATCATTTTACTGCGATTTTGGTTCACTGTAACTTTTTGCTGTCTACCTAAACATGCAATTTAATCAAATCTCTAACTACTTCTTATAGATCATATTGACATTGTTATTCGCATGCATGCTTTAGATGTGTATGATTTTGTATCTCAGTGAATTGTATCACCAAAAACAAAACCAAAACCAAAAGTGCCACACGCCATTTCATTCCCAATTTTGTTGATGTTCATCTCATTAAACGTATTGCATGATACAACGACATTAGACATTTCAGGACTTTCACCAAAACCACCAATTGGAATAATTTAATTGAACTTATTAGATTTTGTAAACTTATAAGTACTCAATCATTTGAGATAGATTTACGCTTACATAACAGAATCGAAAAATTGCTTGTCAAGAATTTCTTGATTCATGACATAATTCCTGTTGTTTACTTGCGCTTTGCAGCCACTCACTGGGAAACTAATTCGTTTTAACTTCAATGCAATGCTAAAATTCAAGTTAGTTTGTAACTTCAACGAAATTAACTTCATCCCCTTCATAAAGTCGATTACTGAAACGTACCCAACAAAAGTCTTATTATATATACATCATTTAGAGCACATGCCTGCTAATCCTCTAAGCTTGTGCTTTTATTAGTTGGATAAATACATACATTCACCCTATAAGGACTCAACATAACAACATTGCAAATATTCAACATATACTGGTTAAAAAATAAAAACCACAGCTGAGACCATGTAGAGTGACAAGGGTTAATTCCAGAACTACCACCACCAGTGCTGTATCAGCAGGAATTTCCATTTGCACGCATTGTCCTTCTCTGTCTCCAAAGAGTTCTGTTTACTCCTTCAATGTTTTCGAACTTCTCCATAAGCTTAGGTTGCACACCATGAAAATCCTACACGGTAAGTGCTCAGCAATCAGCACGGTTTACAATCTAAAGACAATGCTCAAAATGTATCCTGCAAGATTCTGATCAACAAAATCATATGATTGCCAAAAGCATTATTACTGCTCGACAACTAACATTTTGAGATATACAGAAAAACTTGTAACATCCATAGACATATCTACTAAGATTGCTGACACCTGTTATTCTAGTTCTTGATTACAAGAGTTTGACATCCACATTTTACATGTAATATGGATGGTATTAAGAAGTTGCAAGCTACATGTGCATAACCCAGCCAAACATCATTATCATTATTCTGGAAGAAAGGGGACTTGGGGGTACATAGAGTGTTTGTGTTAGTTTTTACCTATAAATGTGATGATAATTAAGTTATTCAGGATTTTGATTTTTTCCTTACTTCCAGGGATTTTATCTTCGATAAGATATTTGTTTACAGAAATTTAAGTTTTCCCATTTATCTAATTAAGATTTATCTAGGACTTCAATTTATCTAGGATGTTTGTTATCTTTGAGATATATATAGCCCCCCTAGGTGTCTTATGTTCTTCTTACTTCTGCATAATTGATGATTGACAATTCATTTTCCTTCAGAAAGTATATCAGAGACACATAGGAGTACTCTGCCTCAAATTCCTGCCCCAAGAGTACTTCACTTGGTTACCACCCAACATCAAATAACTGCTTAAAGTAGAGGTTAATAAACCAACAGAACATTTTAATATATCTCCATTGTGTATTTATGGTTTGTTAATTCTATCTCTCCCTTAAAAGTGGGTTGTAAATTACAAGGATACAAGTTAGAAAATTGGACGTGGGAGAATCAGTGCACATTATAGGAAACTTTAAATCCCCCCCCCCCCTCTCCCCCAAAAAAGAAAAAAGTCCTTTCTTTTGATCCCACATGCACTAATAATACCATTTCCAATGTTGACAATAAAATAATAGAAAATTATGTCCACTTGTATAATGTCACCATCAAAGACACAAACAAGTAATGTCCAGGCTAAAGAAGCTTGCTCACCACAGCAACTGGCATAGCTAATTGTGGATTATCCTTCCTCATCTTCTGAATGAGCTACATTATCATTATACGACACAATCTTCACTTTAACTGTCCCCTCCATCCCTTCTGAGAGATTTAGCTCGACACCAGATTCCCCGCCAAGAGCAGGTTCATTCCCTGAAGTTGCAAAGACAAGAAAACAAAATTGTTTGAGCTCATGAATCATTATATATCTTCATATTTTTTACCCACCCCAAAGCGAGAAATTTTCCCATTGTTTCATTTGCAGTCTTCATATGTAGAATAATTATTAGGTAATGTTCGGATCAAAAAAATTTATGGTGTTTTGAATAGCAAATAATCATGTGCTCAGATATCCACTCACTGGCCAGAAATTGCCATTAGAGTGCATGGAACCATGAACAATCCATCCCATTACAAACATATTAATAGTAAAGGGCCAAGAATGTGGAAAACATAGCATGTCAGTTATTATTTTCCAAGCTACAAGTTTTAAACATGCAAATGACACAATCGTGCCAGGCCAATCAATACTAAAACCTAAACAAATAGCAGTAACTATTTTGAGCATTTTCCATTCGACAGAAGTCTAGACAGGAGGCACTCAAACTACATATCACTTTTCACCGCGACTCACACCAAGAAAGTATAGCAGAACCCAACGAAAGGCATACACAAGTATAAGAGGATGAGTTGCACTCAAGTCATGCCGCTAGAAAACTATGTGCAATTGCTAATACAACCCATTTGTTTGCAGCACAGACCGAAAACTCCAGGATCTAACTACCAGAAAGAAGAACCAAACACCATACCTCAAATCAATAATAGCAACCCCATGTCTTTTTCCTTTATTACTTTTGTTTAAAACCTTGTCACAACTTTTTCAGCTCCTTCATTCAAACAGCATGTTTGTCAATTTTCGAACGGCGGCATGTATGTTTGGAATATGGATTGATATAAAGAGGTGGAATTGAACCAGATCTCAATTGAGACTACATTATGTTGTTTGGAATATGATGGGACGAAATGGACCGTAATATCATACAATACAATTCAATCCAATCAGGGAGGAATCAGGTGTATAAAAATGGGCAGTCGCCTCTGAAGGGAAAAGCTTTCCTTAATATTATAGTATTCAAATGTTTTATTTGTCCACTCCAATTAGGCTTTCTTAATATGATAAATTCTTAACCCTTATCCGTTTTTCCAGGTTCCATATCCAATACCCCACTTTTTCTTCCCCTCTAATTTGAAGAAATTAGATAAAACATCATTACTTAATTTCATTCACTTCAATTTCACCCCATTCCATCCCGCTCCACCATCCATCAAATAACCACACACATATCCAAGTTTCAGGAATCTCAATAACAATTGCTACACCTTTCTACCATGAAATCAACAAAAATACCCGATTCTTCCCAATCCTTCCTTCCTCTAATTCCCCTGAAATCCCCCAGATACGAAAACCAACCAAAACAAAGATAAAGCACCGATTTTTATAACCACCCACCATACAATAAAGCGAAAAAAACATCAATTTAATAATTACCTTTGACGAAGTAATTGGGGTCGGGCCAACCCTGGTGGCTTGCGGGGGAGAGGGTCTCTTGGGGATGATCGGAGTTGCTGAGTTTGTTGACCAAGTGAACGACGTTGGAAGGGGAAGGGCGTGGTGGGACCCAGAAGGAGTAACCGGGGAGGAAGGGGAGCCAATCGGGCGTGGCCTTCTTCACCAGAATCCGCTGGATCAAATCGTCGAACAGCTTCAAGGCAACCTCGTGCTCGGCGTCAACCTCCGTGAGTTGGGCCTTCGGAGCGCGCGACGATCGATGTCGGTGAGCCACCGCCATGGAATTGGAGGAAGGGAAGGGGAACCGGTAGAGGGTCTTCGCCTTCGAGAAGAAACCAGCCATCTTGAACGTTCACGATTCACGATTGGTTGATGAGAGAGAGAGAGAGAGGGAGAGATGAGGGAGGTTTCTTGTGTTATTGGAATGAGGGGAGAGGAGAGGGGGTAGCTGGTGACAGGTGAAGACACAAAACTGTGGGTTTGGCTTTGAGGATAAAAATCCTTAACAAGGAGTTTTTCCTTTTTAGTAAATGTGACCTCACTGGTTTATGATGTTTTGCATATAAATATGAAAAAAAATTGTTAACAAATTATTTCTAATAGTAAAGAAATAAAAATATCTCAAAAAAATCTTGTCAGTTATGATTTAATAGGAGAGTAATTTTTAAGAATTTCTCTCAAGTAAAGAAATTTTCCTTTTACTTTTTCCATTAAAAAAAGATAATTATTATTTTTGAGTAACTTTTTTTTCGTCGAGATATCCCTCGCCGACATACATGAGTGACTCGTTTAAAAGAGTTTATTTGAGCTTATTTTATGACATAAGCATATTTGTAAGTGTTTGGAAGAACTTATGTAAACAGTTTATGACCTACTTATAAGTTGTTTTGTTATAACATATGAAAAAAAAACTTATGCTTACTTATAAGTTAATTTCAACTTATTTCAATAAAATTTATTAAAATAGTTTATGAATATGCGTTTATTGTTAAAAACGCTTCAATAGATTATTTTTCCAAGCACACCTTTCTTCAAGGCTTTAAAATCAAATTAAGTAAGTGAATATTTTTCTCACACAGTAATGATTCTTCATATACACTTGATTAATCATTCTTCAATGCTTAATGAACTGGTTTTTTGTGTGTCATGTTATCTATTCTGATTAAATGGGAATAGAGAAAATGTGAAGTGAAAGAGTAATTTTATATTTCTTTGAGATAGATTACTTCTTTTTTTCTAAATTTCTTAAGGAAGTTGGCACGTGGTGAGGATGTGATGAGATCACGGGCAACTTTGAAAACGTGTGCAGCTTCTGATGGTGCCATTCCAAATGGATAAAACCTTTTCAAATACGTTAATGGGATAACAAATTAACAATACACATATCCATAAAAAAAACAATACACATTAAAATAACATATACCACTTGAAAAAGATAACATCTTAACAACGTGATTTCAAAATTTTAGGAAATTAATTCCATAACTAACGATTATGTGATAGCTTAGAGAAAAAAAATATACCAATAGAATAGATAGTTTGTTTTAAACGATCCATAATGGATAATTAATTTTGAAAAATATGTACTAGTAATAAATACTCGTCTCAAATTATAAGATCCTTTCTAAATTTCAGAAAAAAAAAAAAAAAAAAAACTTTTTCCTTTTTACTCATTGCATTTATTATATTTTCAATTCCATAACTTTAATTATTAACTCTACTAATTATTTATTTTTTATGTTTCCCAACCAATATTTGATATATCTAATACTAACATAAGGACATATATGAAAGATTTGTACAAAAATAACAAAGACAAGATATTAATTAACTTATTACATATTTTCTTAATAAGCGTAATCGTCTGAATAAGTCTGATAATTTGAGACGGTGGAAGTAATATATACTACCACTTTGAAAAAAATAACAATGTCATAATGGATAGTTAGCATAGTCGTATGTGATACCTTCGAATAAAAAAAGAGGAAAATGCTTAAAAGCACGAGAGATGTTTCCACAAACCTTAACGAACACACACAGACCGTTCGATTCCATGATTACTATGATTTTGTTGATTGATTTTTTATATTCCTATTATTTCAAATATAAAAACAACTGTTCGTGGTTAAAGTGCGTTTGGTTCTCTCGTAATTCCAAAAAAATAACAATGTCATAATTGATAGTTTTATGGTGGTCTCAAAATGTGGGTGGATTCGGCTCCGATCACTCCCACGTGTTAGGGCAGGTTTCTTGATCTCTGGTCACTTATAGAGTTATTTACAAATCGTCCACTAACAGGATCTGACATCGCTAACGGAATTCAAACACACAACATATAAGAAAAGTGATCATCCTTACCAACTGAGTCAACATGTATTGATTAATAATGGATATTAAACATTGAAAAAATGTAATAGTAATATATTGTTTTTTTCTAATTTTCTTAACGTCGTTCTGCTATTCTATGTAAATATTATAAATTGTATAAGACTAAAAGAAACAAAAGAAAGCAAGAAGAAAAAACTTTCAACGTAACTGAACTCGAGAATAACTAGTTCCTATAGCATCATTCATTAGGAGAAGAGGAACGAGTTCAGAGGAAGAGATATGGATAAGAGCAAACTACAAATCCTGACTAGCCCCAACCTTAGCTAGATAATATGCACAAGCATTCACCTCTTTAAGAGTATGGACAATGCTCACATCCAATGCCTGTGAACCAAGTCCCTAATATTAGCTACAAGCACCGCATGAACATGGAAGCGCGAAGGTGGCTTCTAACCAAAGATACCGCGTGCAACGAATCAGAATAGCAAACAACAACTTTGTAGCCATGATCCCACCACGCGAGGCCATGAAAGATAACCAACAACTCTAGGTAAAGAATGCCATCCTCCCCAGGCCTGCCATAGAAACCAATAACCCAAGCACCCAACCTATCTCGAATACACCCACCAAATCCTGCCATAGAGGGTAACCCTCACAAACTGCCATCAAAGTTAATAGCAATGCCGCCATCGAAAGGAGGAATCTGAGAAATAAACCTCTCATGCACACTCGATCTCGACGCATACCAGACATGGGGGCAAGATTGCTTAAGAAAATCAATAGCCGCTAGCAACGCCTCATTAATGATTAGTACATCTTTAATGATAATTGTTGTGAATTTCATTTAGTATCTCTCCATAAGACCAATATAATGGTTAAAAATTTAATATGATCTTAAATGTGCGAATATGGATCATATAAAATAAATGAAGAAATGAAGAAAAATAGGATGAAAAGATAAAAATAAGATAATAATTGAAAATTTAATTAAAAATTAGATAACTAATATAAATTTAATTACAAATATATTCTCCGTATTTAGGAGACAAATATCTTCTTAGGTTGGAAGAGAGTGAAGAGTAGATGTGGTATCTAATTGATGCATGTGTGGAAAAAAAACGGGAATAACACTTGAAGACTTATTGGATTCATCGTTCAAAATAAGAATTCAACATTGTTTTTATAACTAGTTTTAGTAATTTTCCTATTTTCAGCATTATCTTTTGTATTTTATGCTTAAAATAAGTTCGGTTTTTATGTTGGGCTTTATGACTTGTATTTTGGCCTACACATGATTTTTAGGATTGGGCTTTTACCTTGAGGTCCATCAGCTAGAAGCTGAGAGATAATTGATCACGAGAGAGGGTATAATAGGTTTAGACCACGGGGTTGACCCATTTTGTGCATATCACTTAATTTTTTTGCTCCCTATATAAGGGTGAGCCTTTGAATTTTGTGGACACTATATTTGTAATTGAATTTTGATTTATGAGGTAGAGTATTCCCTCTAAAGTTTCTCTCTAGAGAATTCTCATGGAGATGATCAAGAACCCTTAGGATTCTTGTGGCTCTTCTTCACCTTGAGGCTTTATCAAACCCCTCTTCCTCAAGTCTCTGTGGCGCTTGTTCCTCCATGTTCACCTTAATTCTTATCTTCCACAATCCCACCTTCTCTTGCTCGATTCTGAAGATTAAACGTGTTAGGTTCAACTTGTTCTTAAAGAATCCATGGACTATGTTTGGAATAACGTTGGCATACATCATTTCACTTTCAAATGCAAAATACGCATGAAAATGTACAATTATTGAGAGAAAGCATTAGAGAGTGATCCAATGAATATTATCCAATGAGTGTTTTTCTACAGATATTACACAAGTTTAAACTATTTTTGGAAATAATTAACGGTGTGGGGACACTTTGTATTGTATGGGGCAATATAACACTTTGAGTTCTAACACTAGAGTATATTATTAGTCTAGTGTTTGAAAATCTTGTAGGGGCAATTGCCCCCATTGCCTCAATGTAGATCCTTTAGTAAAATTGGAGTTCCATTAAATCCCAAGAGTTCCACATTTAATCTCAATTCTAATACAAACACACTCTATGTTGTTATTTGCTCAACAAGATGCTTAAAATTTTAAAGTTATTTCACCCCTCAAGTTTGATAATGATATGGGAAAATATGAGTTTCCTCTTACTCATTGTAAACCTAATAAGAAAATCTTTTACACTACACATAAATGAAAATTACATTGTCTGTTTGGTGAAGTGGACATGATTGTCCAAACTGATACAATAATATGTTGAATTGCTTTATTTTAGTGTAAAATAATACTCTTTCCGCTCCTTTTTATAAGAGCTAAACTAACTTTGCACATCTTTTAAGAAAGTTAGGTAATATAGTTTTTTGCAATAAATTTGTTCTCAAATGTTATTGAATTTCCAAAATTGTCTTTAACATATTTATTTTTAATCTATTTCCGTCATTAATGCAATTCCATATTTTCAGAATTGAATAGGGGTAAAAATGTTGAAAAATTATTAATAAGATACAAAACCTTATGTGGTTCTTATAAAAACGAACGGCCAAACACCCCTCATTTAACTCTTATAAAACGGATTGGATGGATGGAGTATTTGCAATTGTAACATTAATTAATTTGATAAAACCACTTCTTTAATACGTCTCTTAATAAAGATTCTGATATTTATAATTTTTAGATTAAAAATTACTTTGGAAATGAAATCTGACGCGTCACATGGCGATTGGTTGATGCGACGAAACAATTCATTGATGATTTACTTCCCCAGGAAAAACAAGAGAGAGAATTGACACAAACAAAACAATCTCGCTCTCTCATAAATTGAGTTTCATTCGGCGTTGAATCAATTTCGAGTTTCACAATTCTCGAAAGTCTCCAACTTTCGAGTTCGAGCTGAGCAAATCTCTTTCCTTTGGCAGGATCTCTCTCTCCATTCCAATGGCGGCACAAATCCCTCCCGAAACGGCACCGTCGTCTAGCTCACAACCTCCTCACAATTCTCCCCCCGATCCACTCCAGGTACCTTTCTCAATTCCACTTCATATCATTCAAACTCAAACTAGGGTTTTAAATTTTTCCTTTCAAGTCCATGGTTGTTTGATTTATTAGTTGATAGGTCAGGGACCATTCTCAGATTTGTGATTCATGATGAATTTGTGTGGGTTTTGTTGTCTCAGGTTCCGGCGTTTTACAATTCACCCCCTTTTCCAGGTGGGTATTATCAAATGTTTCCTGGCATGTATCCTGCGCTAGTTCCAGGGTTAGCCCCGCTACAAAATGATGAACAGGTGAACCGTGGAGCTGGCATTTATGCTGTTCCTGTTAATCCCTATGATAGGAATGTTACTGGATTCCCTTACAACACTCTGATTCCGCTGACTTACCGCACACCCACGTAAGTGGCTAGCTTGTTGTTTTTGTTATGATGATATTCAAATCTATGTGAAGCTTAGCTGTTTCCTAGTGTAAAGAATTTTGCAATTTATTGTGAAATGTAAGCTCATTTTGTAGCGTGGATTTATTGGAGGAAAACGCTAGTTGTTGTGGGAAAATTACCCACGAAACGCAAGAATAGCCTGTTGGCATTACTTAATGAATTCCGAGCCTCCTTGATTTCCGCCAACCATCGGTTATTCTGTTCTCTTATTGGTTTGAATAGTTTCATTGTGGTTTCGCTGAGTTTTTATTCATAATGGATAGCACTCCCCTCAATTGGAAATAAACGAGCACGTTTGTACCTTTTCATACTTTGTTTCTAGTAGGTCCTTTAGGTGAGCTATAATATTTCTAGGACTTGCAATCTCAATATGATCAGGAGTTTGCCATGCAGTAGTTGTTATATTTCCGTTTCTGTAACTGTAATGATTTTTTTTACTTGATTCCTACTACCATACCCACCCTTTGAGTTATTGGTCCTCGCCCTGAACCCCTTATTGGCTGTTTTTCACCTTCTTTGCTATCATCCAACCAGGTGTTCCCTCCCTTTTCCTCCTCTGTCGTATGATCCCTAGTCGACCTTTATCTTTTCACCTGGAGAGCGACCTTCGAAAATCGCTTCCCTATTTCATTGTTCTGTTGACTCTTTTTTGTCATGAGGCATTCTATTCCCTCACCCACCATCTTGACCTCCAGCTAACTCTCGTCTTTGGTCTCTTGCACCAATTCTTTGTCGTTCTTTAAATTTTCCAGAAGCTCCTCCTTGAGCTCTTTTCTGATGCTTGCAAGTTCATCTTTCGAAGTGGATTGGGCATCTAAACTTTCAAGGAAAGTTGTCCTGATTCTGTGTTGACAACATAAACGTGTTGAGTTGGGCTAAATATCTTAAACTTCTTGCTGAGATGCACTGGTGCAGATATGCAAATGAAAGTCCATTGTTCAGTAAAATCTACCAAAGAGGTATAGAGCCAAGGAAGAAGGCACTAAAATTTCTTAAAACTCTTTGGTCTGTCTGCCTTCTGTTCCAAAGAGATAAATAGATAGATACTATTGGAAGTTGCAAGATCCTTCAAGCACAGGAAAACTTATAAAAAGCTTAATTTGTTCTTGGAGTTCTACTATAAGCTATTAGGTTATTAAATGATTAAAAATCATTCTGACAGAGTAATGATATTATCATGACTACATATATAAAAATTAAAATATTGTTAGTTGTAGGCCATATTTGCTCTTGGATTCAGCATCTAAACATTCGAGGAAATTCAGACCTGATTCTGATATCCTGGAAGCATTAAAAACACTTGGGCTTGGGGTAAATCTTGGACTTTCTTATACGCTCCTGCATCAATAGACAATAGCAGTTGCCATGTGTGCTTTCTAAGTTATGTAGTTTACATGATTGATGTTACATTTTTCTTTTATACTACTTTAATTCAGTGCTTACTGCTTGTTTATATCTTATGCAAACCTGATCTAGGGAAAGAAACAAGGGAACATTTAAACAAAGATAGCAATAAGTCCTTTCAAAAAAAGATAGCAATAAGTTTGTTGGGGAAAAATTCTATTTTAACTGTTTTTTTTTGGACATTATGTTTGTCAATAGTTATAGTTTCTTTAACTGAATGGGCACTATTAACAGTAGGCCAAGTTCTGAAGCTGCTGCAGCAAGTGAAAATCAGGGGCAAGCAGGACAGCCGCAGCATCCTCAACAGCAGCAGCCTGCACCTCAAAGACAAGTTGTTGTGAGGAGATTTCAAATTGCATTTCAAATTGATTTGCTGCTAATGTTAAAGCTGGCAGCTGTAATATTTTTGTTCAACCAAGATGGGTCAAGGCAGAGGCTTGTTGTCCTCGTGTTATTTGCTGCTCTTGTATATTTGTAAGTATTCGCCCTTTTTTTCTTTTCTTAAATGTGTCTGGTACTCTGCTTGCTAGTTCTATCATATGTGATCGTCAGTGTTAGGACTCAAACCAACAGACTGCTTGTGATATAGATGCCCTCCCCGCTCATCTTATATTTTGGTTATTTAATTTTTTATTTACTCACTGTCAATATCAGCGTCGTGCTACATTTCTGAACTCGGTAGTGGTTAGGTTGTGAATGGAAGCTGTAGTATTTACCAATTGAAATGTATTGCAGATACCAAACTGGAGCTTTGACACCAATTATAAGATGGCTTTCGCAAAATATGCAGAGGGCAGCAGCACCTCCTCATCCACCAAGACCTGCACCCAGGGCTGAAAATGTTCCTGCTGCCAGGCAGGAGGGTGACAATGCTGCTCCAGCAGGTATTGTTTGCATGCATTTTATGCATATTATAATTTTTCATGTGCTTGTTTTGGGAAACATTTGTGACAGCTGATGTGATTTATGATGTAATTTGGGAAACATTTGTTTCTTGGAAGCTTATGAGGTCGCTAGGAACCCAGAAAAGAAATATGAGAGATTGACAGAAAGAATTAGAATAGAAATGTATTATTGAAACTTGAAAGAGAAAAAGGATAATGAATGCTCCCCAAGGGTTTCCCCCTTCACAAAAAGGATTTCTCCTTTTACTCTCAAACTATCAAATGTACATAATGATCCCCCTCTAATTGCATTTCCCTCTATTTATATAGCTAATTTCCGCCTACTAACTAACTACTATAGCAGCTCCTAATTTCCTCTTTTCTTACATTCTAACAAAGGTTCTTTTATTTTATTTTAAATTATTTTTTTTGGGTTGAATTTCATTTTTCTAATCCAGTGGTTCTGTAAGCATCAATTTCAAGTTTCTATCATTTATTGATTGCTTACCATTGCTCATTATTAACTTTCGTCTTTCGGCAGAGGGACAACCTGAAGCTGAGAATGGGAACCAGCCGCCTAATGATGCAGACCGGGCAATTGGGAATGAAAATGTGGGAGATCCTGCTAGAGGCAACCAATGGTGGGGCATTGTGAAGGAGATCCAGATGATTGTGTTTGGATTTATCACTTCCCTTCTCCCTGGGTTCCACAACCATATGGATTGACATATGGGAGCATGCTAGTGCTATAGAATGGGACAGTTTCCTGAAATAAAATGTATAGCAACAGAAGTTCCAAGCGTCATAACTAATATATAGAGTTAGGGGCAACTGTAATCCCGCGAAAACTAAGTATGGTGCAACTATAGGGTGCCATTTTTGTATCATTAGTTGGATTGTTGATACAGCAGTTTTTGTGGCTTCCAGGGCACAGGGTAACACTTTTTAGTTTCTACATCATAGGAGCTTTAGTTTTTTCTTCCTGGTGTCTCTGTTTATGATTGCAATATTTGATGACTTGTTTCTTTTCAAACTTTGATCTTTCAAAATGACTGATGCTACTCTCCAAATTTTCTTTAGCTCATCCAATTGTTAGGAGTTGTTCAGCGCAAACATTCAGTTATGATTCATAAGCTACAATTGTGTGCTGTAATTCGTTGTTCCATGCAATTAATTACTGCAAAACATGAAACGTAGTGCCTGTTATGTTAGAGCTGGGTGAACGGGTTGTGACTTGTAGTGTTCAACAGTACTTGCATCCTTTGACCCCAAAAAACAGAAACTTTTCCATGCCCCTCCTTAGTGCTATTCTCCCATTATTGATCAATAAATGGTTGCTGAATGTAATACATGTCATATTATGATAAAAAATAACGAGCTTTAAAATTTTCATTTTAGTTATTAACAATGAGAAGACAGTACACACAAAAAAGAAATTAAAGAGGGCATGGAGGAGCTTAAAAAAGAAATTAACTTGCTTTCTGAAAATTATCCATCTGACAGTTGCAGTGATCTGATCCTATAAAGAGCATGTAACTGAGGTAAGCACAAAGAGCATTTAAAATCTACGTAGAAAATCAGTGAAAATTAGAACAATAATGGACAAAAGCAAAAGCTAAGGGTCTATGGTTTTGGCTCACTGATTTCCATTGTGTTTCTAAAATGCACCCAATGACCATAGATTTGAAGCCCTGGCTAAGCTTTTGTAGGTGTATTAAAATATGGTTTATGAACCCAGTCCATTCTAATGGAGTTATGGCTGGCATGGCATGTTGCCAACCTAAGCTCTTTTTATTAAAGAACATTATCGTAACTTTTTTTTAACTAGAACTCTGTTGAATAATAATAATAAAGTAAATCTCAAATTCAATTGACACCAAAAGTTTAGACACAGAAAAAGGGTTTAAAATAATGATATAAATCTCGGAGTGAAAATCAATTTAGTCAGGATAATGTAATTGAGTCATTAATTGAATCAGTGCGTTTTTTATTGAACTAGTTGAACTAGTATATGGATGAAGTAACATATTAATATGTATTTATAATAAGGTAAAATGATCACTAGTGTGTTCAGGTGACTGGTGAGCTTTTGCAAGGCTTGAATTTAGGTGATGACAGTTACTTAATTATGCATGACTTTGGTTAATTTTCAATTTAAAGTAAAATAATTTATGTTTGAAAAAGTTTTTCCTCAAAAAATTGTTTGTAAATTGTAATAAAATTTGCTGTAAATTTCCAACCTGAACCTGAAAGCTTCATTTATCACTTTCACTCAAACTTGAGTTTGGACTTCAAATCAATTGTTTAAAGCAACCTAACATCAACTTTTTAATTTTGCAAAATCAAGTTGGGACCAAGTGAACTTGATTTTGGAGACAACTAAACTCATATCTACATCAGCAAACTGCTATTTCTCTGTTTTGGTGCTTAGAAATTCATGTTAACGGTTTAAGACATAAACTTGGTAAGTAAGTATGTATTATGGTTCAACAGATACTTAAGAAATCACAGTGGAAGCCATGGTCCTATTTTACTGAAATGTGATTCAAGTGATTCATAAATCACAGTATGTATTATGATTCAAGTGATTCATCTGTTTTAAAGAATTTAATAGTCTTAGGTGTGAGTTTACGAGTATCAGTTGTCATAATCTTCTAAGCACAGCACAGGTAAGCAACACAAAAGCATCACTTTTTAAAATTCGATGGCAAATAAATGGAAAACATGGTTTGCAACGAAGCAAACCATAATCATAAATTAATTGTCATAATTTATTTATGTAACCCGGATACATATATTTACACATTTACCCCTCTGAATATCTGCAAAACTTATGTGGAGTACAGCAGAAGAAACTCATTTTATTGCCTCTAAAGAATCGTAATTACAAAATCTATATACATGTTCAATACAACTCACATCTCAGACAAAAGATTGCTAATTTTCCGAAGCTCCTTGAGAGCTGTCATGGCAGTAACCTGCCCTTTCTCAACAAGAACATTCTTAGATAAGTTCTCCATCGAGGCACCCTGGCCCCGGTCTTGTTGGAAAACAGATTCAATCACCTGCACCACGAAAACAGTTATTGAGAAACAAGAAAAAAGCTCGTTTGATATGAACGTATTTGAAAACAGTTCTTACTTTCACCTGTTAAACTGAAATCCCAAAACATCTCAGACATGTTTTCTCTTTCTACTTTTAATTTTCAAGTCACGGGTCTTTCTGTTTTGAAAAACACAACACTCAAACAGTTTTTTTCCTTTCTTCTACTGGAAAACAGGTTTTAAAATTGTTTCTGAAAATAATTTTTAAATTCAGAAAACTGAGAATGGAATTAAACTAAGTCAAAAAATTGTACATATCTTAATAATGTGTCATTGGAGAGTAACAGTGGGAGAGACTAGAGAGCTTTACCTGAATATGATCAAGCATAGACTGCCCAAGATTCTTCAAAGTGCCAATCACATTTTGGTCCATAGATTCTCCACTGTGGCTCACAGAACTACAATGACCATTAGCTGTAGATAAGGCCGGTGCCGGTTTATTACTTTGACTGCTACAACTGTCCGCGGATTTTGTAGCCTCAGCAGCACCTCCTACTTTCTCGGAGACAGCCTCAACAGTATTCCGCCCAAACTTCCAAAGCCACTGGAATTTATTCTGTTTTCTCTCTTTAGGATGTGTGACTGAATTTCCTGAATTGTCATTATCGCACCCTGATGTCTGATTTAGGTTATCAGGAGGACCAGAGATTGGAAATGGTGAATTATTTGGACTGGTATCTGAAATTTCATTGCATTCAGGATTTCCTGCATCATCATTATTGCACCCTGATGTCTGAGGCATGTTCTCAGCAAGACCAGAGATTGGAAATAGTGGACTATTGGAACTGGTATCTGAAATTTCATTGCATCCAGAATTTCCTGCATCATCATTGTTGCACCCTGATGCTTGAGATATGCTCTCAGGAGGATGAGAGATTGGAAGAGGTGAATCATTTGGACTGGTATCTGAAGTTTCACTGCATTCACCAAGGGATAAATTTGACCCAACACTACTTTTCTCTAAGGTAATTTCATGATCATTGGCCTCATTAGGAGGACTAGTTGGGTCAAAATATGTAGATGAATCAGAATTCCCACTTGGACTTCTATCATCAGATGAGTCATTGTTGTCACCATTACAGCCACCACCTTGCTGCTCTACTTCAACTGCTTCAGAAAGATTATCTTGCTGGCATAGGGTTTCAGGACCCTGTAATTTTTCAGTATCTTCCTCCGAGCCAAGTGCCTTACGAAGATCTTGTAACAAACTACGCCTAACCTTTTTGCCATTCTGAACCCTAGATGGAGGTGGATCGGACTCGGTTCTTCTTAAACTGAACTTTACCTTTTCTGTCCATCCCTTCTTCCGAGTTGGAACCTGATTTTCTACACCATCTTGCTTATGTTCTTCAGCCTTGTGGGCAACTCTCCACTTTTCTTCCCAGTAGCTATCAGGTACCACACTCAGAGGAGTTTTTGGAGAGACAGATTCGGATGGAAAGGATCTTGTAGGCATAAATTTGCTTTGGTGATGAGACCCTACAAACAAAAGTGACGAGGATGAAATATCAACACTTAGTGCAAGATCCTGCAAGGATTTAGCCTTCTCCAGTAGTTTTTCAATATTAATGTTTTCAGGGAAGTTTAGTAATCTCTGGAGACAGGTTGTAGGGTTTTCAGCTGCAAGGAGTGAAGATCTCAAATGAAGTAACATTGCTACAGCCACAGCTGAGATAAATGCTCCACGAGGTGAACTTAAGATCGCAAACCCACATTCTATGTTATCATCAGCACTTTTTTCCCTTTTGCTATTATCCGATGCGAAGATCTCATCCCAGATGATCAAGAGGTTGTCAAGCGAAAATTCTCGTCCAAATAAAACTCGCAACCATCTGAGAGAAAAGTACTGAGGTTCAACCCCAAGATCAAAGAGATGGCTATGCAGAGATGAATCCACAACAGACAACAAATGATACAATGCAGTAGAAGCTTCGATCACTGGCGGAAGGCCAGTATGGGAACCAGCTACTGGGGAGGAAGAGAAGAAATCAGCCATTGCGACTGAACCATGGCCCCCCTTCATTAAAACATCAAACATACAGTAACCATCATGTTCCATGAATTTCTCAGATAAAACGATGCCTAGTTCACCTTCAGCTCCATATGCATCACTTAGCAATACAATAGTCCTTATCTCAGGATCAAGTTCATCAAGACTATTTACTTTCATTGCATTTCCATGGGAGCCAATTTCATCCTCCGCCAACTCCGGAGATTTCCTAAAATCAAAGCTGTAAGAAAGATCATTCTCTTGGCATAAAAGGCCATCAAATCTGTCTGTGAAATGATCTTCATAAAGCTTCCGAACTTCTGAAAGACGCTCCAAATCAACTTGGAGAACATAAAGCAGAGGAGCAAGTAATTCATGCATTCCTGTAAAATAAGTGAATGAAAGAAATCAATTTATGTAACATGTAATACTAAAGCAGAACTAGATATCTGAAAGCCAGGAAGACATACTGATAGAATTTACATTTTACCACATTGTGTTTCTCAATAATTTAATCACTTAATTGTAAGTCCACTTTTTGTTATCATTTTCATTTGAGTAACAAATGAATCTGACATTGAAACATATCTTTACAGAGTTAAGGATTTGTTGGCAGCACATAATTGATTTTTATAAATCAAACCCATTGTTCATAGCGTAGAGATATTTATGTATTCCTTAAATGTTTAAACACGAAACAATAACAGTTTAGGCATATAATGACATTCTTTTAAATGGTGTAGTTTAACTAATTGGATGCTCAGTTGTTAATTATGCTATGTTCGAAGGAAGAATTAGACACACAGTGAACAAAAATGTGTTTGAAGAAAAAACATGATACCCAAAAATGAGAAAACATATAAAAAAAAGGGAGGTAAGTTTAATTACGATTGACATATTGTCTGACAACAACATTGCTTGGCTGAGATATTTACCTTGTCTATAACCACATTCTGGGTGCCTGAGACACCATAGTAGTAAAATTCGTCTCAGCATGCCTTGGCATCCTGGTGTCTGGAAATAACTGCCACGTTCTGGATATAAGCGTGACAAATCCTGATCAACCATTCTCTCCAGCTCTGCATTGCGAAAAAAGCGACTCCATGTACTATCTGCATATAAGGTCATATTACAAATAAAAATTATTGTTACCAGCAAGAGACAGAAAGGGCTAACCATTACGGATCTAAATGACAGAACTCCAACAAAAGGACAACATATACAGCAATTTTCTTCTTCTTTTTTCCGCAGCCTTTTTACCATAACCATTGTTTGATTACCATTAATCCTTAGCTTCATCTTCTGATTGATTGAATTTTCATTAAATAGGCAGGAAGCATGGATAAAATTCCTCAATAGCAATTTCAGTTTCCATATGCAAATTCGTACAAAAAAGCAATAGGCATATAAGCTGGAAACAACTAAATGTATACCACATGTTGAGTCTCTATTTAAGCCAACTGATGAAAAGTTGAAGATAAAGTATACTAGCATTGTAGATATGTACTATGCTCTTTACTTTGTAGTTTGTACAAATTTAGGAAAGTATATTGGCAGAACCACGGATCTGAAACTAGGAAATAGATTTATGTGCATCTAAGATGCTAGAATGGAGTGAAAAAAAAACTAGGATTTACCTGGATTTTGTGAAAGTGGATTGTCCAAGACAGCATTAGGTGAATTAGTTCCATCCTTTGGAATATGTGATTCAACAAGGAGGCGCCTTCTCAAACTGGCATACCTGATAAGACAAAATATAGTTTTTAGTTACTATCCAAATAGGCAAAACATGCAAAATTTGCAGTCAATTTTAGTGTGCAATTATAACAAATATCAAATCACATGTATCAAACATTTCATCTTAATGTCAGGCAAGCAATAAATTCATATTCATATATTATACAACCAATCCTCAATGGCAGAAAAAGTAACAGCTTAAACATCTTTCATTTTCCGCCAATAAAATGGTAGGTGCAATCTACTGCCTCAAAGTCAGATACTGACACAGAAGAAGATAAACAAGTAATTGTAGATGAGGTAATTATGCTCATCTCAACACACCTACCGTATCATCTATAATAAGCATTGAAATTAAGGAATACAATTAAAGGAAATTTACATCATGATTAAAATAAAATAAAATAAAATAAAATAAAATAAAAACGTGATTGTGGAGCTGATTTACCTCCTTCTACAATCAGCAGTGACCCGACGAAGATCATCAATGGAAGCTGAAGACGAAGACGGCAACACCCCAAGATTTACACGCCACTGCAAGCCTCTAAGATCACCGAATCGCCGATTCTCCGGCGCCGATCTCGGAGGAACAGAGTCAGAACTCGAAGGAGACGTCAACAACAACGGATCCACCAGAGACGGCGGCATGACCGTGCAGCAATTCGCCAATTCTTCACCAACCCAGATGCTCAAACTCAACACAAATCCAGAAAAACACGAACTTTCTAGAAGAAGAAAATCAACAAAATTTACTAAAACACTGAAGTTAGAAGAAAAAAAAAAACCCTACTTTACTTGATTTATCTCTCTGGGAAGGCAAGAAGAAGCTCAATTGAGCTTGGAGTAAGAAGAAGGTGGAGAATTTGTGAGGAGAAAAGAATTAGGGTGGCTTTATTTTTTGCAGAGAAACTCAATGATTTGCACAGTTATGATTTTCTCTTCATGCTCTTTCATCTATGATTATGTATTGCTTTAGAGAGAGAGAATAATTAGTTTGTTTGTGCATAGAAAAAGGGCAAAGTAGATGGAGAAAAAAATGGAAAGGTTGGTATGTGATTGTGCTTTGTGTAGTTGCTTGACTTGTTGGAAGGTATGGTGAGTTGTCTCATTCTACAAAATTTCCAATCCACATCATTTAGAAGCATTTCTCTTTTCTTGTTAATTAATTGTCTTTAAAATTTGGTACTATATGATATTAATGAAATGGTTATTGTGTGGTGACAAGTGAAAATTGCCAATGATTTTGTGTCAACCTTTTGTTCAACAGTGGCTGCCTTAATTCCTGATAGTTAATTTGGTCACTTGCCTTGTTGTATTTGCTTCTAATTTCACAGCTGTTTCTTAAAAAGAACAAAATTTATGCTATAAATATATATTGTAGATATAGTTTTTTTAATGAAAGAAATAATATGGATATTTTTTTTTTGCCAGTTAGGATTCAGATTTATGAAACAGTTTTTTTATTTTTTTACATTCTGATTTGGTCTTTCTCTCCAATAATTCATGGTCCCTTGCAATAACTTCCAAATTCAAGAGAGTTCTTATTTCTTTTAACCGTAGACTAATGAGTAGGTGTTTTATGAAATAGATAAAAGACAATGGTGGAAAAACTTATATCAGCCTAATTAATAAGTGTTTATGTTAATGTTTGTGAGAGTTTATGTAAATAACTTATGATCAACTTATAAGTTATTTTGAGTTTATTTTTATAAATTAATCAGAGTAACTTATGAAAAAGAGCTTAACTTTACGAAAAAGAGCTTGTATTTATACTCCCTCCGTCCCAAAATATAGGGTCCTGTTCAGACAATCACGCTTATTAACAAAACATGTAATAAGCTAATTAATATGTTAGTTTTGTTATTTTCTATACAAATATTCCAAATTTACCCTTATTTAAAACTCTAGAAATTGTTAATGTAAGTATAGGAAATACCAAAAGTTAGTTGGGAATATGAAAGAAGTAATTAGTAAAGGTGGTAATTAAAGTTTTGAAATTTAAAATATAATGAATGCAAGGGGTAAAAAAGGAAAAGCTTATTTTTTTTTCTGAAATCTAGAAGGGGTCTTATAATTTAGGACACCAAGTTTGTCTCTAAAGGGTCTTATAATTTGGGACGGAGGGAGTATATCTTATTTTTAATTATGCTGTTTTCCGCCGATGTTTGTTTATAAGTAGTTTTTTTAGGAAGATCGGTAACCTATATTCCTTTTTGTGTGCAAGAAATGAAAGGAACGTGGTTTGGGGCATATTCTTTTTCTGTGCTTTTTCCCTCATGTGCTCCTATACGCTATGCAATTCAAACACGGGACTTATTAAAGAGAAGTTTCACTTGGACTTCTTCCCGAGAAAAACACAAAACCAAAAAAAGAAAGGTTAAGATCATATTTCACAGGTAGAAAAAATTCTTAAAAGGTATTATATAATTTACCAATGAATAGGACTTCTCTAAATAACCTAAAAAAAACTTAAGTTTAATCACTTTAGTCTTATGTGTATTAATAATATTTAAAATATAAGTAAGTTATAAATTTTATTTATCCCAAATATATTGTCCATTTTGATTTAACTCAAATTTTTTTAATAAATATTTAAACAACCCCAATTAAAAAAGAATGAGAGAAGAAGATAGCAAAGCCTAGTCATGTTAAATAGTTAGTTAAATAGCTAATATGCATGAGATTAATCTTTTAAAGTCATGTTAAGTGGGTAGATATCTTTTAATTATTTTTTTTTCATACGTGCCACTTAGAAATCGAACCATGAACATATCATTTAAAAACTCCAACTATTTATCAATTGTTTGGTTTAAACCAAGAAAAGTGAAATGCAGTGAACGCAAATCTCATGTTTAAACTCATAAAAAATTTCCAAGTAATTGGTTTGGATATCTATTAAACAAAAGTAGTGTTTGGCATGTGATAAGTTGAAATGACGTGGCGGGTACCTGTCCATATCTTGTTTGATTTGGAAAAGTAAGCAGCACCACCCAACCAAGCAATGGACATTATGCTGTGGACATGTACATGACTCAATCTCACGTTTAAATAATGATTTCTTATAAGAATTTATGAAAGTTACGTGTCAACAGTAACCCAATCTTAACCATTATGTGATGCACATTAAGAGCATGCACTATCCTTCAGGAAATAATATTTTACCTCCATACCTTCTCCGGGTAGAATGATATATGGGCCAAAAAGTTTCAATTAATTATGTTTGTGATACCTGAGGTTTGAGTTTAATCCTTCATTAACATAAGAATAAAAATGTTGATTCATCAAGTTTTCAGACACGCATTTTGTAACCGTTTTAGACTGTCACAAAGTGAAAAGTTAAAGATTTTTCTTTTTGTGATGATTTAAAAACTCCCGTAAAACGTGAGGTGTTTTTATATTTTGTAGTGTAGCGTGGTTCAAGTAATATTAATGTTAACATAATGTTATTAATTTATCTCTCCACTTATGAAAATACTCTATTTTTAATTCTCACTAAAATATGAGCTTCGACAACTTTTATCATGTGCATGTTGAAGTCATATGTGACATGATCACATGCATAAATAGAGGCTATATGGCATTTTTTTAACGTTTAATTAAAATTTAGCTCTATTTATCTAATTGACAATTAAATTAAACTAAAAAGTATTAATTAAAAAATTACAAAAAATTTAATCCCTAAATTAACTAGACCTAATATAAAATTCTAAATTAATTAAACCTAATTTCATCCTAAATCTAGCTAATTCGCCTAAAGTAATTAAACCTAAAATAAGTGAACCCAAAACTTCACCTCATCATCATCATCTTCTTGACTATATCAAGTTTCACCATATGACCATTAATTTAAATAATTTTATTTTTAAAAAATTTAAACACACAAAAGTCAATAGTTAAATGATGAAATTTTGCATGATCAAGTTTTTTTACACAAATTGAGATGACCTGTTTCCTTAATTTAGTATGTTCGGGGGAGAAAATTTTATATATTTTTCAATTCAAATAATGTAACTTTTTCAAGTGTAACATATATTATGCATTTTTTTTGGTGAATCACATGTAATGCACATTAAAAAGTGAAATTAATGAAGGAAGAAATGAAAATAGATGCGTTCACATATATAGAGTTTATAATCTGAAATTCTGAATGGTGGATGCCCCATCATGCAGGTATGAGGACCCATGGCCACTCTTTATGCCTCTCAACATCTAATGCAAAGTGGGTCATCATTCATTGATTCCTCTTTTTGTAAGTATGCATCATGTTACTTATAATAATCAATTATATCAAATATAAATACAAAAAGAGGGATGAAAAAAAATATATTATGTGATTGTGAAGAACAGAACACGGGTCTTATCCCATATGCAAATTTGGTTGGATACGAAACCATGCAATCAATTATCATGCTACCCCGCTAGCTGGAGTGGCCCATACTCCATACTATGGCTGGAAATAATTATTTTTTTTCTACCAAAATTTCTTTTTCAATATGAACAAATATTCTCTAAAATTGGCTAATTCAAATACATCAAGCCATAAGATTTTTTTCTTCCTAACCTTAACAATTTCCAAAAGGGGAGGGGGATAAATTCAATAGCATGCTTGTAAATTTTAATAATTAATTTAAGTTTTCATTATTATGTACATTTCTATTACTTAGCATTAATAACTGTATTAAGAAATAACAATATGTACGGCTATGCTATTAAAAATAATTCTGTGATATAGTTCCTTTTCACTACACAAAATTTTTTCAGCTCATTGACCAATAATTTGCATGTAGTGAATTTTAATGCGATTAAGATATAACATATACATCAATAGAGTATTAACATAAAATATTAAAACTTCTTAATGCATATTAATCAATAGTTATTACGTACAGACAAAGAAACTATTATTATTTAATATTCTGATGATTTATCAAAGTTGATAAAAAAATTGACACAGTGACGCCAATGAACAACTACGGCTTCCTAACCATAATTTGTTTATCAAAATTGAGGTTCCACTGAACAAAATAAAAAAAAGTGGTTGAGATCATCTAAGAAGATGCTTGCAATATTATTAATTTTCTACAGAGAATGATAGACATTAATTCAATTCCATTATTGATAGTGTTTGGATGCATTCGGCAGCACATATCTAAGGTAGTACAACCTACTCATTCATGAAAGCTTATATGAAAAAATATATATAGAAGATAAAAAACAACTTGTGTTCCTTCTTTCTTACTACCACTTTTTTACTTAGTTTCATGTTGGTTTGTTTTAAATTAATCCTTCTTTTAAACATATTAATTAATCCCATTATTAACCGCGAGAATCTTGACTAATTCATATTTACTTAAAAATATGAAAATATAATTAATGTGAATTATATAATTTCTAATTAATGATGATATCATATGCTCTAAAATTATATATATAATTTTTATTATGAAATCACACAGTTGGGAGAATATAATTTCTAATTAATGATGATATCATATGCTCTTAAATTATATATATAATTTTTATTATGAAATCACACGGTTAGGAGAATAAATAAAATATGAATGTATTACTAACAAGGTTTAACACAATTGGTAGATAATTTATCTCTTTAGAGTTTAATCAGCGAGCGGTATGTATAAAAATATTTGTTGGTAAATGCCTACTCACATAATATAATCTCTGAGGCTCAAAGAAATTAGTTGCACGACGGTTGATTGTAAGGATTTGAGGAAAAAAAAATATGTATGTATTAAGTAAGAGGATAAGAAAAAACTAATTTAAGCATATAATTACCAAATAATATAAGCCATAAAACTCACCATAAAAAATGGTAGAGATAGTTTTACATCCATAGTGTTCTTGCCCATCCCAAAATTAAAAAAACAATTAAATACACTAAAAAAATCTCACCACAAAAAATAACACGATGAATATCATATAAGCAAGGAACATTTCATGAATATATATTATCACCATTGGACTTGTAATTAGATACCTATATCCATTAAAAAAAAAATACCAATATTACAACATGTCTCATATCATGACGTTGATAATTTTAATTGTAGTTTCAAAAAAGATAATTTTAATTGTGTATATCTTTAAAAAAAATTAAAGAACAATATTGTGAAATCCAATCATAAAATTCTACACCTAATTGTATCCAATAAAATTCTAAATTTGATAAGGTTATTCGAAATTAATTATAACATATATAAACATGCAAAAAATAATTTTAACAAGCTGGCAATCCGGTGGTCAAATTTTGACCCACACCACAAGACTTATCACAAACAGTTCAACTCCGTGCAACACGTGGGAAGTCGCCTAATTAAAGCTTGGGCCATACGATAGCAGCTTGGCCTGTCGTCTTAATTGTAAATTCTATCAACTTTTTGTTAAGTTAAAATTTTGTTTTTATCTTTAATTATTATGTGTACTTTAATATGTGAATTTTTTAAATATTTATGAAGTGATAGATATAGACACAGAATTTCAATTGACATTATCAGCAGGTACTTGAGAAGATTCAATTTGGTCTCATTATTATTGGTTTGCCCAAATTCAATCAAGTGTATGTCTTTTGTTTAGTAACAAATGCTACAAAAAACCAGAAAGAAGATTCAATTTGGTCTCATGATTATTGGTTTGCCCAAATTCAATCAAGTGTATGTCTTTTGTTTAGTAACAAATGCTACAAAAAACCAGAAAAAAGAGCGGAAGAAAACAACTACAGCCTGAGGAAGGCTGTCCCCATGCAATCAGCTCTCAAAGTAGAAGCAATGCCTCGCGGGGGAGCATCCCACATTGTCAAGGAAGCGGTGGAAACAATACCGAGCTTGGCTATGAAGTCTGCAACGACATTACCTTCTCGGAGTAAATGATGACAACAAGCCACCCAATCAAGCTTAAGTAATCGCTAAATTCGATTGATAACCGAGGCATAGAGGTGATACATCGAATGATCCTCAAGAATAAGACCCCGAGCTAATGTCGAGTCCGTAAAAACCTAGACGTACCTAAAACCCTGCTGCCAACAAATCGTCAAACCATGCAGAATCGCAAGGAGCTCTGCATACAAACTATTTGAAACCACAATGTGTCCATCAAAACCAACAATCCAAGTCTCACCCTCCATGCGAAGCGTTCCACCAAACCATGATTGCCCCGGGTTACCAAGAAAACTACTATTTGTATTCAACACAATGAATCTTGCCTGCGGCAGCGGCCACCGAACAACTTTCTCAGGCATGTATGAATAATAGACTTTCAAAATCAGCTCCCAAAGCGCGCGAATCTCCTGCACAACACGATCCAAAACCTGCAAATCACCAGAAAAAATGAACTTGCATCGCTGCTTCCACACAAGCCACATCGTACGCGTGGC
Source organism: Acmispon strigosus (assembly GCA_030819835.1). NCBI lineage: Eukaryota > Viridiplantae > Streptophyta > Magnoliopsida > Fabales > Fabaceae > Acmispon > Acmispon strigosus. The sequence continues at coordinate 90,795,391 of JAUAMA010000001.1, forward strand.
CAACACCACCACAAAACCTCTCCAAACGTGAAACCAAACACACCCTACATCTTAAAAATCGATCGATGTATATAAAAGTATATTAGTCATGGCCCAAAAAGGTCATGTTTTCTGTCGTTGAATCATTAGTAAAAATAGTGGTAATAAAATTAAATAAAGAGCTTGTCATTTTCAGTTCTTGTGATCTACTCGATCACGCTCTATTTGTCTTCTGTTGAATAATAAAACCAACAAAATGAATAATAAATAAAATGATTGGCATGACAAACCGACCATTGATTTCGAACCACAAAAGAAAACATGCTAGTGCTATATGGTCATCCCTAATACTTTAAGCTATAAGCTACCCGTGGTAGATTATAAAAAAAATTAAGCTATTGAAATAATTATTTATTTGGTTTGCTTTCAAAATGTTACATAATATTTAAACAATTCATAAGTAACTCATCCATATTTTACTTGGTAGTTTCTAAATTTTTCTTTTTGATGATCTTAGAGTTGTTTCTTGTTTTTTATCTCAGTAATTGAAGTGAAATGTGGTGAACCATATGCATACATCTTCAAAGAAAGCTTGTTCATGTGACTCATGTTCATTTCTAAACTCCAATCCCTCCTTATTTTTATTTTTGCAATCTTGATATAACTCCTTTTCATTTTTTCATCAAGATTACAGAACTTTCATTCACGAACCCCTATTAGGAATAGATTTACTTTACAATTGTAGTTATCTCTTAAGTGAAAGAACCAATCGAAGATCAATCTTAATGCGGAAGCACAACCTGATACCATCATATATATGAAAATAGCTGGCATTGGTTCAGTGAAGAAATCTCAGGGAGGAAGAAAAGGGAGGATTCCTTTGAAAAGTATTTTAAAATGTACACAAATATGTTTTTATTGCAAAATGTAAGTATTTTTGCCTTGTTAGTTATAAAAATTAATGAATTGTTGGATTTTTATTGAAGAAAAGTTAATTAAATTTTTATGATATTCATGTGTTTTTACTTTTTTTAGTTTGATTTCATGAAAAGTTAGTTATAATAGTATGCTACTTTCCTGATTGGAAACCCTTTCTTATTATTCTTTGAAATTTTTAAAAAGATTTACACATAAAATAAATTCTCCATAAAGGATTTATTATTCTTTGACAAGGTCCCACACTGATTAGAAATATGATCATTATAGCTCTTATAATGAGTAGTAAGATCCTCAACTCTAAGTTAGCTTTTAGGGTACAGTTAGACATTTCAAATTCTAATATATAGAAGTCGTACTAACTTTTTAATAGCATAGTTACATCGGTTTCTATTTTTTCAAAATCTTTAGTGATATTTAGAAGTTGTTTACAAAAAATTCTCCTCATAGTTAATTTTAATTTTGTATCAAATGTATGATCAACAAGGTCTTGCACAATTGGTAGATAACTAAATTCCTTAAGCATGTAGTCCGGGGTCCGATCCTTGGGTAATGCATACGAAGAATGATTTGTTGAGAGAGGCTTACATACTTAATGTGATCTCAGAGCCTCTTAAAGGAAAATGGTATGGGCATATGGCGAACTACATGAATGAGTTTAATCAAGAAGATAACGATAACGAGCGAGGGCTACATGTCACGTAAAAATAACAAACACTTTTAAAGAAAGTGGACCTTATCGCTAAAGTAATATAGGACGAAAGTCTCAGTTATTGAACCCAAAGGACAAACCAAAGACGCAAACGTTATTGTTTAATTACACGCCATATTAGTGTTAATCACGTCAATTTACACTTTTAACAGTTGGACTATTTTCCAAAAAAAGTTAACAATAGGACTAGTTTTGTTTAATTTTAAACAATGTGGACTAAATGTAAGTGAAAAAATTAAAGTGAGTAAAATGACTCGAACATTAAACTAGAGGACCAAAATTGCAATTAAGCAAAATAAAAATTTAGTTAGCAGTGGTGAAAACCTTAGTTGGCTAGTTCTACTTTGCGAATGTCCTCATTCCTCAACGCTTCTGAGCTAGACACCTATTCTTTCGTCTCGCCGACCGGCGGCCACCACTGCAACGTCGTCACCTCACCGCCGTAGCTTCCCTCTTTCTGCCGCGCTGTGTCGTACCGTGCACCACTTTCTCGTTTAGCCTCAGGTATCTCTTCGATTTCACACTCAGTAGTAGTTTTGGTTTCTCCATGTCTCATACTGCAGTCTTGATCCTTCACTCTCAACTATCTCATACATCGTCAAGCCCTAGTTTTGTTGCTCGATTGCTACATGTACAGTTTAATTATAAAAAGGCAAAAAAATCATGTACACACTTTAAATACACTAATACCTAGATGATATATGGAGAAAAAGAGAGATAAATGATTGATACGATAGGTGATGTGGTAGGAAATGCAGAGAGAAATAGGAAGAAAAATCTGTGGAAATCAGATGGAAGAGAAAGAGAAGTGTGAATGTATCAAAACTCTTATAAAACAAGCTTCTGTATTTCTATGCTTTTGTAATAAAATACCTTCTGCTCGATTTCCCCATGTAGTTAACAATGATTGATGTATAAGCTTGCCAACTTGTAATGTTTAGCTTCATGCTTTGTGCTTCAGAGGTTTAGATTTTCTGGAAAAAAGAAAGAATGTGAATCCCCGGAATAGTTCAGTGGTTTACATCTTTATCTTGTTCCAGTTCATTGTTGGCAGACTTGGCAATTTCATTGAGTATTTCTGTATACTACTTATTCTCCATGTGTAATTAGCATGTGAAGAAGACACTTGTCAGCCAGGTTATGCAATTTACACAATCACTCTATAATTTCTCAAGATGATGCAGGATAATGGACTCGGAAGCTGAAGACACAAAATTACATTCTCAGGTAGAGCCACTACCCAAGAAGAACAAAAAGAAACATGTTACCCCATCTCAACCGGTTCAGGTCCAAGTCGTCCATGAGCACCCGAATAAAACAGCTCCTATTATTGGATATTTTCCGTCTGGCTTTGATCCGCTCAAGTCTTATAGCAGCAGTTCTGGTCCAACTAGTTTCCAAGTTTACCAACACAGGAACATGACCAAAAGGCTGCAGCTTGTGGTCAGCCCTGCCGGCTCTCCAGTAGAATTTGTTGGAACAAGTTATTCCGGCGAGGCTGCGGCCGGACACCGAGCCGTGTATGCACTTGGAGTCTTTGACAAAGAAGCACAGACTCTGAAGATTGTGCCGATTGCGGCTAATAAGGTAAATTGTGAATAAGGGAAAAAAATCTTGCTCTTTCAGATATCTAAAGTGTGTCATCCTGATTTGTGGGTGCTGTTCAGATATTCAGGTTAGATCCAAAAGTTAAAGCCTTGGAAGCAATTGACAAGGAGCCTGCAAACTCAACGGTGGAGGAGCTGACTGCGGAGGAGTCAGAATTAAAATTCAGAAAGACTACCGCTTTGTTGGGAACAAAGAGGGACATAGAAAAGGTATATTCTGACTTGTTTAGCCACTTTGCTAGCTGTGCTAATAACCACATCATGAATTCATTGTGAAAATTTTATATTAATTTGTGACCATGTACACCTCTTGTAAACTTCCAACACATATTTCGCATCTTCTAACAGAAGTGCTTTTTTTTTAATTCTTTCTAAAGAAATCCATTCAGTTCCTAATAACATGATTGAACTGAGTTGATATGACTTCCTACTGCTACCTCATTTCAATATAACTATTTCTGAGGCGTGTGAACAGGAGACTGAGGTAAGATAATTACACAAATGTTGTTATGGATCATAGACAAAGAAATAAGTAAATTCAAATTCTGCTGAGTAAAGTTAGAACCACCAACCATTAGTATAATCTATCTTGTGGAATACTTAGCTCAGCAAATCTGCTAGTCCCTTCTTTAATACTCCTTCTATAAACTTATAAGCAATATATTCCGCTTGCTTTTTAAATTATTTGATTATTGTATATGCTTGCTCTAAGAACATTAGAAGTTAAATTCTGTGTGAAAATGATACGGTCATTGCCTTTTACCCTGAAAGAGTTGCATCCCGACTAGTTGATTCTGTGTTTGTTGCAATTATATTTCCTAACAAGACATGTAATCTCGGCCCCAACAGAACAAATGGGATTCTCCCCATGATTTAACAGTGCCAATGGATGGTTTCGTCCCTTGGCCTTTATACAATATAGGCTCACAGACTTAAAGTCTCATGCTATGTCATGATTTCCTCCAGTTAGACAGCCACATGTGGGGTATGTGGTGACAGCAGTGTGCTGCTACCATATTGGCATATCACTGTGCTAGTGCCTACTTTGTAGCCAACATGATTGTTTTTTTCATTTTCCACCATGGCTACATTTTTTGTTTTAATCATTTTAGATGCAATTCTATACTGTGTACCTAGACTCAAAAGAATGAGGCCAAATAGAGGTATTAATGTGCCCATTTCATCATTAGTAAAACGTTATCACACATAACTTAATTATGATTGATCCTTTGAGTTATTCCTCACCTTTGTGATAATGTTAAACTTATTTTATTTTTTCAAGGTTGTATTTATAGGTGAGCCTTCCCTTATTTATCACTCAAATAGCTCCACCTGATTCGTTTTTTTTTTTGAATTGTTGTAAACTAATCTTGGAATTTGATTAATTCTGCAGGCTAAAAAGAAGCAAGCTCTCAGACAGGATGATGATCCTGGTTCTCAGAAGAATCTGGATGTAAAATTGAAAAACGTTGTAGTAAACAAAGAGGCTCTTGAAAGTACAGAAGCTCATGTTTCTCGCAATTTACCACCATATGATGCTTCTGCAACCACACCTCAGGAGGCTTATATATTGGATAAAATCATCCTTAAAGGAGAATGGGATTACCTTGAAGACATTTATAATATGCTGCATCTTGGGGAGGAAGCAGACTTCAGTGCTTACCCAACTTTTATTTGCAACAGGATAGCGAGGTTAAGGGGGATTAAGGTATCTATAGAAATATAGCCTTCTTGCTTAATTAATGGTCATTTGGAGATGTTTGCGTTGGAAAAACATTGTTTTGCTGTTCCAATGTTACTTATACTTGCGTAGACTTCTGCCATAAAAAAAATGTATAGACTTCTGCTACCTCAATAAGTGAAGAATATATTTTAGCATGAATATTCAATTATTCTTATTTAGGGGATGGTGTAAGCAATTTTCTAGCCCCCTCCCCAGGCTGAAGTTATAAGTTAGTTAATATGATCATTCCAATACTATTGTGGTAGATGCTAAACCAGAATTTATTTAAGCCTGATTTTGATACTAAATTCTAATACTTCTCTGAGATATGCTTTCCCCAATCACAATATTATATCCTTACTATTGTCTATGTTTACAGGATGAGTCGGTAAAGAAGAAGATGTCTTGCATATTCTCATACCTCAATCATCTTATAACGTTCAAAGATCAGCACACCATGAAGGGGTTTTCCTCTGCAAAGAGCCATAAAATCCCCCCCTTTCTGCATCATAAGTTTTCATCAATGTTTGGTGTTTCTGAATCAAAAAGGCTGCCTGATGAGAAGTTGAATCTTCTCCTTTGTTATGCCCTGGTGCTGACTCTTTTCTGTGATGAATTCCGAACTGACTACACAGATATATCAAAGGATCTGAGGATGAGTGTATTGCCTGTGAAACAACTCTATATGTATTTGGGTTGCAAAATGTCAACCCAGAAAGGAGTTTCCTATGCCACGCTTCCTGTGCCTCTTAAGTTTCCTGATTTGAAGCAAAGGAAGCGAAAAAGATAGTAGATGGATCACTTCTGGAGGTTGCCATTTTGGTGCTGTGATGTCGAAAATTGCTACCCGGCCCCTGTAATGGTAGGATATTTAAGTTATTATTTTCTATTTGCATACATTTAAGCCATGTTTTTGCTGTTCTGGTAATATGAATTCACTCATGTGCTTTTTGTTCAGATGCTGAAGAGGGTTTTTGTGCACTTATTGTTGACATTCAGGGATACGCTCACTTTATTTAGACTAAAGTTTATGCCTTGGGTTCAACTTGACTCTTGACTTGAATAATAAATTGGTCATCTAATATGGCGTGTGGTTTTATGGTCCCTTTGTCTAATACATTGTGTTATTCTTTTTTGGGCTCCTTTTGAATGTCGTATTAGACATGATAATATAAGTTTGTACATTATGACTTTATACATTATTTAGTATTAACATTGTATTGTATAGACTTATTCATCAATCCACTATTGTATATTAAAATGATGAATTATTTAATCTACCCTATAGATGTGGGATAAGATCTGATAAGATTGTGACGTATAAGCTATATGAAAATGTTTCAACCTAAATTTTTAGTTTCAATATATCATGTAACACCGTTGCTACGCTGCCACTGCCCTCAACCACTGTCGCCATTGGCAACACCATTGCAACCACCACATCCTCCTCCTCCACCACCACTATTGTCATTGCACCACCACCCTCCACCGCCACTACTACTACTATTATTGTCGCCACCACAACCACAACCACCACCCTCCACCCCCACCACCATCTCCGCTTCAACCCACTTAGATTGCCATTGCCATGATTGCCACCATCCTACTGACACCACCACTACACCCTCCACCATCAAAATCACCGTCACTACCACCATCACAACTTCCACAGACGCTGCCATCACCACCCTCCACCATCATCACCACTGTTGCCACCACCACAACCACCGCCCTCCCCTACTGCTACCACCACCGTAACTTCCACAGCCACCGCCACCATTGTTACCACACCCTCTACCATCATCAACAACACCACCACCACCACCACCACCAATATAGTTACATCTACAACCACAACCACCACCTCCTTCACCACCACCGCCGCCACTGGCGCCAAAACCACTTCAGTTACTGTCAGCGTTACCACTGCTACAACCACCTCCATATTTAATGTTTATACTATCTGTCATTATTCAATACTTCACCAAACGTAGAATTTCATTAATTTAAACGACATGGTAAGTTATGCAGTGTGTTACCAAACACTGGAGAATATAAAAAAATACCAAATCTTATTCTATCAGACCTAATACTATCAAGTCTTATACTATCAGGTCTTATACTATACAATATACTAAACAGGCTCTTAAACATTAGTCTTATTGTCAGGGGTGTTGGATTTAATAGAGATTATGGCTTGGTCCTGGTTCAGTATAATGGTAAATAGTTCATTTTTTCTTGTATCATACTGATTTTATTAACTCTTGAAATGCATTATACTTTATCTCAGGAATGTTTTTAACACTTTTAAAGTACTCATTAGTATACCGTCTTAAATATACATGCTTATAAGAAAAATTGGAGTGCTTTAAAACATGGTAAATCTTTACCATTTGCATTTTTTTTTACCAATTTCCCAACTTTTAAGAAACATGTAAGGTTTCACACAATAATAACATAAAAATGAGTTATATTAGCTTTTATATCCATGTCAAATGCTACTAAGAGAGATATTAACAATACTTGTTGTAATTGGGTGGATTTTATTTTGGGTGTTATTCTAGCAAATAAGTGAGACATGTGCCCTCATACGCTTACACTTGGCCCATTAAGATAAAAGCAGTAATAAGACCTGTGAATGGTTATATGAAATATGAAATATTAAGCTTCATTGAGCAATATGCCATCTTGAGAATTAATGGGTACGTTTTAATATCAAATGATCTTATAAGTGAACATTTGAAAAATATAAATGAACTGTAATTAATTGAATGAGCGATTTAAATTGTTATACTACCCTGCTATATATGTCCGTGGTTGGATTAAGATTCTTTATATGCAAATATTTAAAACATTATACTTAACAAGGTCAAGAAGAACAAAACATCTCAGGTTCAGGCTAAGGTTCAAGTTGACCATGAGCACTCGCCACTCGAACAAAACATCTCCTATTATTAGCACAAGAACATGACCTAAAGTAAATCCAGAGCCTGTCACTATGCTCCATGGGCATGCACAGAAAAATAGGAGAAATATATTGTGCAAGAGTCATCAGTATCAGTAAGATGCAAACCTTGAGGGTAGAGTTTAGATTATTAACTTGTTCATACAGGTAATGATTTAATAGGTGAATTTAGAAGTCCCTAATTGTTCTCACATAGCAACCTTTGTAGAGTACAAAAATCCATACATATCCAATCTCAAGCAATATTTAAATCTTGTATCACCCATAATGGATGGTGTTGTATAGTTACTCAATAGGAGCCAATATTAAATTTAAAACATTATACTTGATTTCAGCCAAGTTTATCCCTAACTTGAGAAATTCCAAGGCTGCCAAAAATTTCAAAGAACTAGAATTGTTAAATGAATGAAATTAGTATTTCAATTTCTTTTGGAACTGTTGTAAACTAATCTTGAAATTTGATTAATTCTGCAGGATAGAAAGAAGGATGCTCTCAGAATCCTGATGCTCAAAAGAATCTAGCTGTAAAATTTAATGACATTAGTGTTGTAAACAAAGATGCTCTTGAAAGTACGGAAGCTCATGTTTCTCGCAATTTACCACTATATGATGCTTCTGCAACATGTCCCTCTTAAATTTCCTGACAAGAAAAGAAGCGAAAAAGATAGATGGATCACTTCTGTAATGGTAGGATATTGAAGTTATTATTTTCTATTTGCATGTACATTTAGGTCCTGTTTGGAAGAGTTTATTTGAGCTCATTTTATAGCATAAGTGTTTATACGAGTGTTTGAGAGACAGCTTATGACTTACCTATAAGCTATTCAGAATAGCTTATGGAAAAAAGTTTATGTTTATTTATAACCTATTTTCAACTTATTTTGATAATTTTTTTAAAATACTTTATGAATAAGCCCTTATGTAATAAATGCATATGACCGTAAACACTTAAATAAATTGTTTTTTCAAACAGCACCCTTAAGCCATATTTTTTTTGCTTGTGATTTTTAATGAAATGCTATAGAGGATTTTGTACACTTATTGTTGACATTCAGGGATGCTCACTTTATTTAGACTGAAGTTTATGATTTGATCATCTTGGGTTCCATCGACTCTTCCCTCCAAAATTCTTAGCATTGAAATTCTAGAATTTGGTGCATTAAAATTCAAGAATGTGTGTTATGATATCTCGTAAGGTACGAAACGTGAAAAGAACTTAGAATCTCTATTGAATCTCAGTTGAGTTTAACTTAAAACCAAACGTGCATATATGTTACGTGGGTTTATGGTTTCTTTGTCTAATGCATGATGGTCTATTTTGACATTAGTCTTATGATGTTGTTGGGGGTGTTGGATTTAATAGAGATTATGTCTTGGTCCTGGTTTAACTGAGTTTAGGGGTTAAAATTAGGTGAATAGTTTTTCCATTGAGTAAAAATACGTTTACATGTTATTTAACACAAGTTGAAAAGGTGATAATTTTTTTATTGGGTTAAATATGTTTTTGTCCCTGAACTATGAGTGAAATTTGGTTTTAGTCCCTCGCTGGTGCAAAAGTGGATTTTAGGCTTCAGACTTTCATTATTGTTTGGTTTTTGTCCCTGTCGGTGTTAGTCGTTGACCGCCGTGCCTATGTGTCACGGCAGGTCCTACGTGGCAGTGTCCACATCATTTAATAAGGCCAGTTGGATTTTTTTATATTAATAATTTAAAAAGTAAAAAAAAGGCAAATCAAAATGGGGAAATCAGAATCGTATTTCCCTTTTCTTCTCCTTCTTCTTCGACAGCACCAGTGTTCTGTTCTTCATTTTGCTCTTCGAAAACCAAAACCCAGCACTTCTTCATCTTAAGCTTTTTCTCCCACGATTCATGCAGGTCCTGTCGTGTGTGTTCGATATCAATCACCGTCCTTCTTCATCTTAATCTTCTTGTTCGAAACATCCCCAAATTTCCTAAAAAATTAGGGTTTTTCGAAATATACATCTTATCCCCAAATTGATTTTCGTCATCCTTGATTCGTTGCACGAAATCACATCCAGCACCTTGATTTTGCATGCAACTAGTTGATTCGATGCAATTGGAAGATGAAATTCGAATCTCACAACCTAATAAGTAAATGGGGCATGGAGATTGAGAAGAGAGTTGAAGCAATAGAGAAGAGAGTATAAAAATGGCACTTGCTTGGAGTCCTATTGGGATTGCGAGGAAGGAAACGATGGAGATGGAGATTGGGACGACAGAAACGAACAGGCCACCGTGTGGAGACGCACGCCACGGAAACGATGGAGATGGAATAACAATGGCTGGCGACGAACACGACGAGGAAGAAATAAGGTTAACATTAACGAGGAAGAAATAAGGTTAACATTAACGAGGAAGAAAGAGGGTTTTCGAAGAAGATGGAAGAACAGGGGCAACAACGCTTTGATTCTGAATTCCCCAATTCCTTCCTTTTTTTTTTTTTTTGAAATTTTAATTCATTTTTTGTTTTTTACTTTTTAAAATATTAATATAAAAAAATCCAGCTGGACTCATTAAATGACGTGGACACTGCCACGTAAGACTTACCGTGACACACAGGCACGACGGTCAACGACTAACACCGGCAGGGACGAAAACCAAACAATAATGAAAGTCTGAGACATAAAATCCACATTTACGTTGGCGAGGGATTAAAACCAAATCTCACTCAAAGTTTAGGAACAAAAACATATTTAACCCTTTTTTATTTTTCAATTAAGAAGAATTCATTCAAAATGTGAGACACTCAAATATGTATTTACACTTCGAAAGTAAATTCTATCTTACAATCTAAAACTATTTTTTTTAGCTTCTAAACTACCATTTTCAAACACTGAAATCATTTTCTCAAATTTAATTCTATTAAACTGGAAGAAAAAAAAAGACTATTAATAGGCATGTCTTTCATAGGTGCAATTGAAAATCGTTTGGAAAGTGATTAAAATTTCGCTTAACCGAAAAGTTCGTCTGAAGGAACTTATTGTATATCACTATGCTCACTTGTTCAGAACATACATACATGCAACATTATATGTGAAAAATGTTTTGCAACTCAAATTTCACACTTCACAGTAGCACACAATTTGTTGATAGCGATTTCTTTTTTTCTTTTTTGGTTGGGAGGAGTGAAATTACTTTTGAAATGATTAGATACTAATGACACCAAATGAATGAAACTAATGAGTCATACATGAAATCCTCAACTTTCTATATTTACTTTACTCTTTATTCTTTCGATTAGAATAATGAAATTCAGAGCCCACCTCATAGCTGGTAGATTATTAAATTGAATTACTAAAAACTATGAATGTGTGAAAATTTTCACACCAAATTTTGGAGCTAATTATTAAAATATTATACTCTCTTTTATTCAGACAATCACGCTTATTAAGAAAACATGTAATAAACTAATTAATATCTTGGTTTTGTTATTTTTTTTTACAAATCTTCCATATATGCCCTTATGTGTTAGTATTGGATATATCAAAGGATAGTTGAGAAACATAAAAGATAAGTAATTAGTAGAGGTGATAATTAAAGTTTTGGAATTGAAAATATAATGAATGCAAGGGTTAAAAAAGAAAAAGTTTATTATTTTTTTTCTGAAATCTAGAAGGAGTCTTATAATTGAGGACACTAAATTTGTCTCTAAAGGGTCTTATAATTTGGAACGGAGGGAGTATTAATTTATATAGTAGGGTTAGGATATATCCGAGTGGATCACATCATAGATTATATGAATTGTGCAAATTCAGCGAGTGATTCAAATGTGACTAAAACTGTGTCACACAAACATCACTGAAGATGGTAAAAGAGACCACAGAACAAGATTAGATTAGATTGTGTGATTTGTACCCAAAAGGTGTAGTGCATTTGTCACATTTAACAACCACCATAGTGTCGCCATCTATAACAGATGAAGGAGTGCATGTCATATTCAATAAGTTCATCAAGGACGAGGGCCCTATTACACATGGGATAACTGTAAAGTTTGGTTAAAAGGTCAACAAACGTATCAATCAATAATATTGATGAAACATTGCAATTTCCAATTTTGCATTTAAACTTTGTTAGCTATTAATTTCAATGACACATAGTAATTTTCTTTAATAGACACTTTTTCAATTTTAGTTTTAATTCAAGTTAGTTTTTATTTTAAAAGTTCATTGCAAACTTTATAAGTTCTCAAGTGGTCCTTGTTGTTTCTACTCTAATAATGTCAGTGATATGTGACATTTTTCACCACATTTAATCGGGGTATCACTTGACATCCCCACTATATCGTGTGACATCCTCTATTGTCATGGCTATTGGGTAGAGCCCTCTGTTTTACGACACTTCTTTCATAATCATTGTCATTCGTCTCTCTACTATTGTCGGAGTTTGGCCCTCTTCATCATAGAGACCACCATTGTTATTATTGTTCCTAAGTATCCTTCATGTTTGTTGCTGACATCGATATCTAGCTAGCACCAATTACTATTGTCACTACGTAGGCGGTAGATGAAGTCGGAGTTAGTGAAAACAGATACAAAAATATATGAAATGTGTGGATTTTTTTATATAATAAAATCCATATAAAAATACTTTCTATATTCCCCCTAAAACCAAGTCTCCCTTACTCCTTAGGTCTATGCACAACGTCCTAGCTAACCTTACGGTTACCATTCTCCACCACCCAAATAAAATCTCTTTGCATCTTGTTCAGTTGAAGGGAAACTCCCTTCGGCAAGAGCATAGACTACATATGGGTCGAAATAACAAATTTAGCAAGGATCACCCTCCCTGTCAGACTAAGGGTGCTAACCTTCCAATAAGTAAGTCTTCATTGGATCCTCTCCAAAATAAAATCATAAGTCACACGAGAAGGCTTCTTACGAATCAAGGGCACACTAAGGTATTTGCTAAGATCAGAGGCCAGCTTCATACCTACTGTGTGACTAATCTTCGTGGCCTAACTCTAATGAACATTATGAATCAGTCGCGCGGAGGATGTATGATTTTAACCAAGCTATGGTTATGAAGATTGGGTGGGGTTTGAATTTTAAACCTAATTCCCTTTGGGCCATGGTTATTCTCAGAAAATATGGCTGCGAAAATAGCATAATGATGGTTGTGAGGAAGGGTAAATCGGAGTCCCTTATGTGAAAAGGGATTCGTAGGATTTGGTACATTTTGCATTCGTGGTGTAGATGGAAGGTGGGAGATGGAAAATCTATCCATTTCTAGAAGAATGCTTGGTTGCTATCTGGTCATATCCTAGAGCAAGTGTCAACGCAAAAGATCCCCCCAGAGATTAGAGACCTCCCCCTCGAGTTCTATGAGGAGGGTAGGGGTGGCAATCATATTTATTATTAACTTTCTTCCCTACAAGTTTCATCTAGAGATATTAAGTGTTGCTGCTCCAGCTAGTTTGCGAGGCAAGGATCATGTTATTTGGGGTGGTTCCACTTCTGGTTTCTTCTCCATAAAATATGCTTATGAGTTGGTGGTGGCGTACTCGCATTCAGGTCATGTTGATGGTGTGTGGAAACGCGTTTGGAGGATCAAAGGCCCGGAGAGAGTTCATGTATTCGTGTGGAAGTTTTGAACAAAAGGATTTTGACGAATGCAACCAGATTTTGACGACACATGTCTAATTCTGCTACTTTTCCTATGTGTGAAACACACTAAGAGGATACGTTGCACATCTTTCATGATTGCAGTGTTGCGCTTCCGTTTTGGCAATCCTTGATAGCAAGTGGGGTTGGAGTGGAGTTCTTCAAGATGGACCTTGAGATATGGCCAAGGAACAATATCAATGGTGGTGGGCGAGTGGCATGCATGGTGGACTGGCCCCGCTACGTCTCCCCATTCAAGACGAGTCGTGCGACATTTGTTATTGTAGCAAGTCGCAAACGAGCATTCTTTAGCAGGTTTAGGCTCGTCCTGATGATGGTTGGACAAAGTTCAACGTTGGTGGTTCGGTGACAGGGGGCTTTGCTTCCAACTGTGGTGGAGCGCTGAGGGATAACACAGAACATTGGGTCTCAGGTTTCTGTAGAAATTTGGGCAATTATTCTTATGCAATTTTTTGCCTTTCAGAGTTATGGGTTGTGTTTACGGCTGTGCATATCGTGCTTAGCTTGGATATCCCTCATGTTATTACTAAGAATGATTCTTTAGAGGCTATTCAACTTATCATCACTGGCACGAATGAGTCACATCGGTATGCTGATTTGGTTTAGCCAATCTGTTAGAAAATCCATGATCATCGGTGCATGGGGTTTCAGCACGTTTCTAGGGAAGCGAATGCTCATGCAGATATTTGGCGTATGTTGGGCACAATTTCTTTTTTAGTACTCACTTTTTTAGTTCTCTGACAGAAGATTAGTTTTTGTTAGAGGACTGTCCGGAAGTTGCGTCCTCTTATTTTATTTTTTTGCTCTTGCTTAGTTTTTTTTTTTTTTTGGCTCAGCCCCTTCCATCTTAAAAAAAAACCCTTTCTATTTAAAACTGAAAAAGATAAAGGTTTTCTAAAATTAAGTTAAAGCCAAATTAACTTAATTTAGTCAAATAAGTTTTGTTTTACAAAATTTATATCGAAAAACTCCTTAAAGAATCACTTGCCTTTTGGATATTAAATTAAAAAAAAAATGCGGCTAACAATTGTAAAGTTTTTTACGTTGTGTACCAATCAAATTTAAAAATGTATGAAAAATATAGTTTATTTATTCAATTTAATTGATTAGTGTAACACATTTAATTTTGAAAATATGATTGGTTGACAGGGTAATTTATTTTTTACTCTACCATTAGAGAAAAATGTACATACACTCACAATGTAAAATGTTTTACTACCATTCAGATTTTAAAGATATGAGAAAAATAATTCTTAATTAATTTAATTGATTGGTGTGATGTGAGTGTGACACATCTTTGAAATGTGATTAATTGATAATGTGAAAAGAGAAATATTAGTAACACTTTCTTTAATAATTTTTTTAATTGATTAAAATTCATGTAGGTTTCACTAAACATATAAAAAATATTTTATACCACGGTGTATTGAAATTAAGCTCCAAAATTAAACTCATAAATTAATGATCGCCGCCTACACAATTAGTATGTATTTTGAAAATATGAGTGGATTCACGTTCATTAAAGATTTATATCAACTTGAAGCAACAAATAAAATAAATAATTATTTTTTAAAGATCGACCCACATCTAGAAGTGAAAGAATTGAAACCTAATACATCAAAAACTATGAATTTCGGTTACATAAGCATCCATTGATGTGGTACTTTGCTACTTTCGCTAAAATATGGCTGAATTTTGATGTTGAAGGTTGAGGGTAATGGAATAAAAATTAAGTATGTTAGATTAAATATCAAATTGTTTATATGTATAAAAGACTATATGCAAATGGATGGTGTTGAAAACTGATTCACACATTGCACCATACTTTTACAATTAACATTTAGTAGATGTTATTTACAACATGCTCTATATGTGCTGAAATTAATTTACAGAAAAAAAATTATTTTAACTTGTGAGCTAAATTTTTTTTGTCTTGACATAGTGTGAAATTTTAGTAATGGAATGATCCAGTTTAGAGTTGAGTATTGGCCATTGAAAGGAGCATATCAGTATCAGACAACACCTGGAGACAAGGGTGGTGGGTCTGCCCTACATGTGCAGAAGAAATCACCAAACCTCATTTCAATAATGTTGCAAAACAAACAGACACTCCCCCCATCCTTCTATCTAAATAAGTTGCATTTGATAGTGATTTAACAGAAAAAATATTTCACAATAAGAATCCAGTTTAGGCATCACTGACCAAATAAATCAGCTGCTAAAACATTAGCCACTTAATCAATAATTTTGAATTTGAGCTATAGTTATTCAGTTATATTAAACACACTTGAAGTGATAATCTTACCACTTACCTGTAATAATTTCATAAAAAAGGGGTAGTGCCCAAACTAATTAGAAAGGGAACGATAATGGATAATTTCTTAGTTGCTTCAAGCTGTAATAGTATAAGCAGATATTTAAAATTCTAATAGTTGTGAATGCAGTTGCGTTAAATATTTTGTAGGAAGAGTTTTGCTGACTATAAAAATCCTACTTTACTCGTATTAAAAACCAATTATACCAAAAGTTTCTATTGGGCAATGGTCACATAAATAATTTTATATTATTATATCTAACACTTTCCTCACGTAAGAAAATCAATTATCCCGAAAATTTAAGTTATTGGGGTAGAGTTACGTGAATGATTTTATATTTTTTCTAACACGATACTTCATGCAAGAGTTAGCTTGACCTTAAAACGTAAACAATGTATAGACTCATTTAGTATGTGTTGATATTAAACATTTTTTTTATTAGAAGAATTGTTGCCGAATTGATCCAATTCTAATTCGCTTAATTATAGAGGTTTTGATATTGGGTAAGAAACATATAAATTATTTTATATTATTAAGTAAGTGAAAAGGTGTCCCCGACAGTTAATTAATAGCTTCCTCTAATTCCGGACACGCGTAAACAGCACCAAGCTCTAAGGGCAACATCGTCTTTTCATTTCAACCGTCCGACAATTTACGCGCCAACATGAATGTCCCTTTCACCATCTCATTATTATTCACAACTGGACCCAAAACTTCGTGAAATTGCCAAAACTGTTCGTTAATTTCAATATCAATTTTTAGTTTAAACAAATTAATAAAACATAGATAGATCCTTTCGGTTAGATTCGTTTGCTAATTAACTAACGATGAGTCTATCATAAGCAACATTAATTACATTGTGTCTTTGGGCCTTGCCCCTCCATTAAAAAAAAAAAAAAAATTACTGGAGAAACTATAAGAAGTAGTATCTTTTATGAGAGAAAAATAATTTTGAAAAATAAAAAGTGATCTGTAAAAGAAAAAGGACTAGAATGAATATTTTTATTTAATTTAATTTTTTTTTATCATTATGCCAAATTTCATAACCATTACTTAATGTCATAAGGAGTTTATTTCTCCCAAAACAAGATTTTGTGTTTAATTTTGCAGATGAAATGTCGATTATACAAAAATATTTGGATAAAGTAAAAATAGCCTATATTCAGTTTATTTTCATAAAATATATAGCTAACCTTATAATAAGGATTTATATTCTAAATTTATTTCAATAAATTTACTAAACAAACTTTGTTAAGCTTAAAATAAAAATGGTTTGCACAAAAACAGTAGTATTCCCCCTGTTTTTTTAAATGTGAAGAGAAAAAACCACATAATTTATATTGTTAAAAACATTATTTATTATCCATTTTACTCTTTAAGGTGGGATAATGATACTTTGATGTGAAATTTTTTTCATGTTGAAATAGTATGTCTATTCCCCTCTTCATAAATATTTTATGAGTTTTATTTATACCTATTTAATGCATACATATGAAAATAAAGATAAATATAAAAGCATTAATTAGCAAAACATCAATTAGTACCATCCTAAAATTCAAAGTGAACAAATATAATTTGTGACTTATGCTATATGTCTCTCAAGTTAAGTAATTTGTGACTTCGACAAGCCCCACTTAAAATAACTTATTTAAGTTTATCTTATAATATAGAATTTCCACTCCACCCAACTTGCACTTTTTATTTGTTATGCATATAAATGAGCCCCTGCTCCATCCCACAAGAACCCACCTCACACTCACTCACAGTCTTACTCTCACTCACTCACTCACTCACTACCCGATGGGTGACCGTTAGATCTCCGATGAGCACCAGGAGAGTGCAGTGCACCCTCTTGCATCCGATCATCCCAATGTCGTGTCCGTGAATCAACCTTTTCGATCCTTGCTTTTTCTTCTTGCCGACGATTCTTTGCTTCAACTTCCTCTCAACTCTTTATGCTTCTTCTCCATTTATTTATCACCCCACTGCTTCACTTCACTCCAGCTCATTTTTCACCTCCACGCGCTACTCGGATCGGAGTGTCACTCACTACTGGTACCTTATCTAGCTACCACCATTGTTAATTTTCACTGACTTTTTTTGTTTTTGTGGTTCTTTCTAATTTCGTTTCTAAATGCTACTTGCTCTGTTTTTTTCTTTCTATTTTATTTCATTGTACTCCTGTCGTAGTCTTATACCCTTTTCCTAATAACGGAATGAAAAAGAAAAAAGAAGATTTTTTTAGTATTAGGAAGAATAATTTGTACCAAAAAAAGTATTAGGAATAATAATATTGGGATAAGTAAGCATTTCTTTAATTTTTTCTAATTTTGTTATGATAATTACTTCCATGCTACTTTTATTTTTTTTAATGATTTGTGTAACTGGGTGGCATTGGATTTGGTAGGATGTGATGAAACAGATCTCAAGCATAAGTTATAGCTATTGAGTTTGTGGTTATTCCTTTTGGTGACAAATGGGGTTGTTGTTGTTGTTGATGGTGGAGTTTGGATGTGTATTTATTGTTCTGTTTGCACTTGTGCAATCTGGGAAGGCAGAGGTTTACATAGTTACAGTTGAAGGTGAGCCTATCATAAGTTACACCGGCGGCGTCGATGGGTTTGAAGCTACTGCTGTGGAATCTGATGACAAGATTGATACCACAAGGTATATATATTTATATGGTATATGGTATTTGGTGAAATTCTTGGTCAGCTTTTTTTAATTTGCTTGATATTTTATAATAGCAAGTGCAGGAATCTCTCGGTTGAGTTTGTTAAGGGGTTTATATTCTGCATGGATGAGTTGGGAATTTACACATTTTTATAGATTATCCACAATGAATTTGTCAATTTTGCTTACTTAAGTTATTCTTCTAAATACAATACAAGTGGTCTAAAAATGTGGCAATATCCCCATAGGGTAACTTCTAAATACGGCTACTGATTTTTGTTGTCATCTCTTAAGTCCAAATTGACTATGACTGATGAAATACTTATAAATCAGAGGACGATTCTGACCTCATAACTAGCTTTTGGGTAGAGTTAAGCCTAATCAAAATTCGAATATCTCTTGCAAGATAGAAGAAAGAATGCAATGATCAACGCCTTGCACTGTTTTTGTTAATAAGCTTTTCATTTTCATAAACTAACACCGAGTGTGTGTGATCTAGGAACTGGATATTGATTTGTGTGGTTGCTCAGTTTTCATGTTTCTTTAAACTTGTTCCAGGGAATCTGTCACTTCATACGCCCACCACCTTGAAAATAGACATGATATGCTTTTGGGGATGCTTTTTGATGAAGGGACATACAAGAAGCTCTATAGCTATCGACATCTTATAAATGGGTTTGCTGCTCATCTTTCCCCAGAACAGGTGATGTCTTGTGTCACGTTTTATACTTTTATGTGGTTAACAATAATGAATTGGGTTTTTTAAATCCATTTACACACTCTAATTTCCTGATGTTATGTCCTCTTATATTAGTAGGCAGAAACTCTTAGACATGCTCCTGGTGTGAAATCTGTCACGAGGGATTGGAAAGTAAGGAGACTCACGACACACACCCCACAATTTTTGGGGCTTCCAACTGGTGTATGGCCAACAGGAGGCGGCTATGAGCGGGCTGGAGAAGACGTTGTGATTGGATTTGTGGACTCTGGGATCTTTCCTCACCACCCAAGTTTTAGAACTCATAATACTGAACCATATGGGCCAGTTCCAAGATATAGAGGAAAATGTGAAGTTGACCCTGACACTAAGAGAAGTTTCTGTAATGGGAAGATTATTGGAGCGCAACATTTTGCTCAAGCAGCAAAAGCTGCTGGGGCATTCAACCCTTCAATTGATTTTGAGTCTCCTCTAGATGGGGATGGCCATGGAAGGTTAGGCCCTGTTTTTTCTTATTTATGATGACTCCTCTGCTCAGCTTGAAATAACACCCAGTTTTCATATTTATATCTTCATTCTTTGTTGTACATGAAGTAATAGTTACTGGTCTCAGTTTTTTTATTGGTTTAGATCACTGTGAAATCTTGTCACAGTTCTAATGAGATATCTGAAACATTGACATTTAGAGGCTTAGAAGTGAGATGTTGAGGAGCTAAACATTGTCAATCTGAAAAGTAAACTATCCTTCACCGAGTCTGTTAACAAAATCTCTCAAATTCCGGTTCTTCATTCCATGTCTTATAAACATTTGAATTAGATAGTATCGTAGTTGTGCTTGAAGCCATATCTTCTAATTTGATAATGGTCGTTCTTCTAACTTATAATTCTTTCTTCTTGCATCTCCATATGGCAGTCATACGGCCTCTATTGCAGCTGGAAGAAATGGAATTCCTGTGAGGATGCATGGACATGAGTTTGGGAAAGCAAGCGGAATGGCTCCCTGTGCTAGGTGAGTAATGATACAGCTAATTTTCCATTGTTTGAGTTAACTGGGAACTATGTCTACAGTTCTTTCTGTTGCATTAAACACTGAATGTATTTGTCTTCAGGATTGCTGTGTACAAAGCACTCTATAGACTGTTTGGAGGGTTTATTGCAGATGTAGTTGCAGCAATTGATCAGGTATGCAAGTATGCTACATGTTTGTGTTTTATTTTCTAACAGCATATTTATGTCAAAGATTTCTTGTCAGCAGTCTTTCTTTTTCAAAAAAAGAAAGGAAAAAAGAAAGAAAGAAATAAACGAATTCATTTGAGTTCAACATATAATTGAACAATCAGTATTGTCAAGATTTCTAATTATTCAAATTTGAGAGTCAACAGGCTGTACATGATGGAGTGGATATACTCAGCCTTTCAGTTGGACCAAACAGTCCTTCAACAACCACCAAAACAACCTTTTTGAATCCTTTTGATGCTACACTTCTAGGAGCTGTGAAAGCTGGTGTATTTGTTGCACAGGCTGCTGGAAATGGTGGTCCTTTTCCTAAGACATTAGTTTCATATAGTCCATGGATAGCATCCGTAGGAGCTGCAATTGATGATCGTAGATACAAAAACCATCTAACCCTTGGAAATGGAAACATCTTAGCAGGACTTGGGCTGTCACGTGAGTTTTCCAACTTCCTTCTATGTTTATTAAGATATATTTTCTTAATCATGGACTTGTAGTAGGTCATATGATGTTGATAATTTTTGTGGAGTTTTAGTTGTAGATGATAAAAATTTGAAAAGAAAAAAAACTCCATCCAAATAAAAGAAAGAAAAAATAAACAAAAACACATTGTTTGGGTAGAATAAGTATCTTTTCATTTTACTGATTTCCTTTAATGGTTATTTTAACATTGTTTTTGAGTGCCACTAGAAGAAAATAAAAAAACAGAAAGTACGAGAAAATGATCGCAAATTTTTCTAGTGCAGATGACATCAATTAGTTATTCTCAGTGTACATTAGCATCATCTTGGGACTAAAGCTTGCCATAAATAACTTAATCTATTTATTTATACAGTATTTGGCAAAATGCATTCCCTAGCTCAAATTGTATAAAGTTTTTAGGACTTTGGATCATTGAAGAAAAAAATTTGGGTATTGCAATTTGATTTATTAAATCGGGATCAGAATTCTTGATTAGCGTTCACTTTTGGTGGTCTAAGGTATCTTGTGAATTAAGGTATCATTGTATCTGTAATAATTAATGCACTGTATGAGCATATTTCACTGCATGGTTTGGAAATTGTTGTTTATTTTAAGCTGAAGATAAAGTTATACACTGTGAAAGCCAAGATAGATTGTATTGGTGAAGCTAGTAGACTTAGTTTCACAATATACCTTCTGGTGGCAGATAGTACTTCTTGAGTATACAGAACTTACTCTTCACGTTTTACTTAAGTCATTGATTGTCCAACAATATTATGCACTGAGCTATGTTAAAAGTGCTATGAAATGGCGGCAGGGTATTAGTACATTATATGATATTTTTTGTGTTCTGTTTTTCACTCCTTATGGTTTATGGTAAAAAAAGTCAAGAATGGATCCCGGTGCCTGAAGCCTGCAGAAATTGTTCAAGATCATTCAACTTTTTAATTTCCTTTTTGGTAAAATAAAGAATAGTAAGAAGATTTGAACATCAACAATATTGAAAATATAGAACTAACAGTCATAGGAAGCTAAGAAAAAAGCCACTCCTCCTGAGCTTTACCAATTAGGTTTTTATCCTGTTAATTGAGGGTTCAGCTATGAATGCTATACTGGTGACACAGCAAATTTGTTAGTTTTTTGCGGAGATTTAATGGCTCTTCAGTTCTCTGTAAATTTCATGCTTATCTGCCGGGGGATATTTATGGTTGTCCACAATTCATTTGTTCTCTGCCAGTTTCCTTTGTATACTAATCTTTTTGCTAATGGTTTTGTGCAGCTTCTACACGTTTAAACAAAACATACACGCTGGTTGCTGCAAATGATGTGCTGCTAGATTCTTCAGTAATGAAGTACAGCCCCACGGATTGCCAGAGAGCAGAAGTTTTAAACAAGAACTTGATAGAGGGGAATATTCTTCTCTGTGGCTATTCTTACAACTTTGTTTCTGGCACTGCATCAATAAAGAAAGTCTCTGAAACAGCAAAGGCCCTTGGAGCAGTTGGATTTGTTCTTTGTGTAGAAAATGTTTCTCCTGGAATGAAATTTGATCCAGTCCCTGTTGGCCTTCCTGGGATTGTTATCACAGATGCCAGTAAGTCAAAGGTACTTGACTCATCTTTGATAACTGCTAACTGTTTCCACCTGCTTGCTTGTAACTGATTACTTACTCCACATTCAGGCACTTATATCAGCTAGTGTTTTTATCTTTTGTATGTTTTCTTTAATACTTTTTATGTTCACAAAGTACATTCTATTTATGATGTGTCATTAGGAACTTCCAAATCCTTAATTTTCAGGAATTGATAGATTATTATAATATCTCCACACCAAGAGACTGGACTGGAAGGGTGAAGAGTTTCAAAGGTACAGGTAAAATCGGGGATGGTTTGATGCCTATTCTCCATAAATCTGCGCCGCAGGTTGCATTATTCTCTGCCAGAGGGCCAAATATAAAGGACTTTAGCTTCCAAGAGGCAGATCTTCTCAAACCAGATATATTAGCTCCGGGTTCATTGATTTGGGCTGCTTGGTCTCTCAATGGAACTGATGAGCCAAATTATGATGGTAAGTAATGTGGTTTGACTTAGTTCTCTCATAGTTGTTTATTTTGAAAATTTCAGCCTACAACAACATTGGAACCTCACCAATTGGCTTAGCTTTGGCGAGTAACAGAATGTCTTTAGAAAGGGTAGAGGTGTTAGGTTTTGTTTACAATATCCGAAAACGAAAAAAATGTACCCTATAATATTAATCATTGGAAAAAGCACTTTCTTACAAGACATTAGAGTCATGTTAGAGAGAAAAATAGAAACTGTTTCTCTGAAGGAATGTGGGACCTTACACAGGTAATGGTGGGTCTGCTCATGAGAAAATTCGTATACATTTTCTCTTTATAAGAGGAGTCTGACTCAAATCAGTATGCTGTTTATACAGAATTTCTTTCCTTTTGATTATGTTAATACAAGAATTCATCAATAATGATGTCAAGTCAACCAGACACAGGACATTCTCCTCACAGATAAAACATTTGCATGCTGTATTGATGTTTGAGGTTTCATCACTTTCATCTTTGTTCTGAGTTCAATTGAATCAGAATAATAGATTTGTGGCAATTGCAGCTGTAAAATTTATTCGGAAAACCTGGTAGGGTTCCTGGTATTATTGAAAGAATTATTGCATTGTTTAGGAGGGAAGGGTAGAATAATAACATGAGATAAAAGATGGAAACATATTATAGAACATGATTTATTTAAGCAATTTTTTGCTTGAACAGGAGAGGGATTTGCCATGATATCTGGGACTAGCATGGCTGCACCACATATAGCTGGAATTGCTGCTCTTATAAAGCAGAAACATCCACACTGGAGCCCTGCCGCCATTAAATCAGCCTTGATGACAACATCAACAACTATAGACAGAGCAGGAAATCCTATTCTAGCACAGCAATATTCTGAAACTGAAGCTGTGAAGCTGGTCAGAGCCACTCCTTTTGATTATGGAAGTGGACACGTGAGTCCAAGAGCTGCCTTGGACCCCGGGCTCATCTTTGATGCAGGTTTGTTTACTTCATTTCATTCATCTTTTTTTGGCTCGCTTGACCGCATGTTTTATTTTGTTCGAGCCGAGAACATCCACACATACTGGTCGGACTAGCTCTCCCAGGAATGACTTCATTCCTCTAATATAACTATTTTGTTTGTTCGTGAATAAATATTTCAGTTAACTGAGGAAGAAAAAGCCAAAAAAAAGGCGGCTCAATTAGTTTTTGTAATCATTTTGCAGGATATGAGGATTATTTAGGATTTTTGTGCACAACACCTGGCATTGATGTTCACGACATAAAGAACTACACGAACTCGCCTTGTAACAATACCATGGGCCACCCGTCAAATTTAAACTCTCCATCTATTACAGTTGCCCATCTTGTAGGAACTCGAATTGTGACCCGCACAGTCACAAATGTTGCAGAGGAAGAAACCTACGTGATTCAAGCCAGAATGCAACCAGCAGTTGCAATTGAAGTGAACCCTCCAGCAATGACCCTCAAAGCAGGTGCATCACGTAAGTTTTCTGTAACACTTACTGTTCGCTCAGTGACAGGAACATATAGTTTTGGAGAGGTTTTGTTGAAAGGAAGCAGAGGGCACAAAGTGAGGATACCAGTTCTGGCCAATGGTTACTCAAGATAGCTTAGTGTTTGGATTACCAACCGCCGATTCATGTTTGAGTCAACGTGTCAAAATCTCCCTTGTTGATGCGTCGGGATCAACACAAATGGGGAACCGAACGGGCACTTAGTTTGGTCAGCAAAGAAAAGTTATGCTTGTAATATTCTTTGTAACCTGTGGGAATAAGGTATGCTGCTAGATTTATTCTTTAAAATATAAATGATGTTTAATATATGTAAAGGAAAGCAGGTGTAAAGGGAGAGTCTTCTTTCCTCCACTTATAAAGTTTTGGCTCGGATTTGGCTTATATAATGTTTTAAGAGGATAATGTGAAATTATTGAAAACTTTAAAAAGTAGACCCTAAATTCAATAGATTCACTCACCTTGTACCTAAATGTTCTTTTTCTTAAAAATGGTCAGATGGATGTGAAAATGTGGATAAAGTAATTGATGCCGAGGAGCAATGCACAATGTTGAGGGAACTAGAGTGGCTGCATAGCTACCTTGTCTAATTCATTATGAATAATGATGATTTTAAAGGCCGCAAAATGCTCCGTCGATAAAAATGTCATTGTCATTTTTATTCGTAGTAGAATGAGATTTTTTGTAGTCAAAATCAATTACTCACGGCCTAGGCCAAATAGCCGTAGGTAATTAGTGACAAAAATCGTTGTCAGGAACTTATTGACGGAGAAAGCTATGGGGAGTTTTTTGAAAGTCGGAAATCATATTAGACTTGGTTTCTCAATCAATTGCCCTCCATTAAGATATATACAAGTGTCTAATAATAACTTGGTTAATATGGGGAGTTCATGTTGGGTGTTTTGAAACTGTGGATATGTGGAGTGTAGTGTAAGTTGTAACTGTAGTCTAGTTGTTTTGTCTTGAGAAGGTTGTTCCAAAGTTCCATTTATGAATTAAATCTTCTTTCAACTGGTTAAAAAAATGTAATTGTTTAATATTACAACCTATTAAGAGGAAGGGTCGATTTCTCCATATGGTCTTATGGTCGAAACCAAAGGCCTATTAGATGCGAAAGATTAGGAAGACAATGTTATAACTCACTTGTTGCTTAGGAGTGAGTTAGAGTTTTCTTAAAGGTAGGTCTCTTAGTTACACTTTGTGAATAGATACATATGTTTTGGTTTTATTACATTTTTATAGGTTTAGAGTTTATAATATAATGAGTAATACTTAATTCTAATTGTAACTTTGTATTACTCAAAAACTAAATATATTATTAAAATGTCTAACAAAATCAAAATACATTTATGACTGAAATTAACTTGGATTCAGGTGAAAATTTCTGTCTGTAGCAGAAAGTCATTTGCTTTGGAAAAGTCCAAAATTGAAGTAGCTAGCTATAAATTTGGTTCAATCTCCATGATCAGTAATTGGCCTGCTCTCATCAAAGTACTCATTATTTGAAGAAGGGTAGATGGAGATTTGTACAATGGTTAATACTTAATACTATATGGTTGGGACCGTTGACAGAAACAGATAGGAGCTTTTATGTCAGTAGAGACATACCAAAACCAAATCCACTAGTAAAAATTAAAAATAGTACTCCCTTGCACAGATTTTATCCCTCAATTATTCACTTTCGTTTTCAAAGCATACCATACCAAATCCATATTGATATAATAATAATAATAATAATAATAATAATAATAATAATAATAATAATAATAATAATAATAATAATACTTCAAATGCATATTTTTGGCTTTTTTTTCGAATAATGCAAAAAAAAAAATAGCAAATCTAGGTGTGAAAAAAGTTTAGACTTCTGGGGTAGTTTTGGTCAAGTCGAATCCAACGTGGCATGGAGCACTTGGATTCGCAGGAAAAGCTGCGAATGACTTCAAAAATTTGCTGACTAGGATTCACACATTCGCAGGAAAAGCTGCGAATGGCATGAAAAGTTTTGCTGACTAGGATTCAAAGAAAATTCTACAAATCCTTTGTAAACTGGATTAAAAAAAAGTTGTGAATCATTTGTAAACTGGATTAAAAAAAACGGCAAATCCTAATAAAAAACTAACCCACGCGGAACTGAAAAAACTCGTCTTATACTTGGATTTCAGTTATGCATGGGTTAGTTTTTTAATAGCATTCGCATCTTTTTTTTTAATCCAGTTTATAAAGGATTTGTAGGATTTTCTTTGAATCCTAGTCAGCAAATTTTTTCATGCCATTTGGAGTTTTTACTGCGAATCCTGATCAGCAAATTTCAGGTGGCCAAAACTTCCCCGGAAGTTCAATATTTTTTTTTACACCCAGATTTACGATTTTTTTTTCATTATTCGAAAAAAAAAAGCCCATGTTTCTCACTCATGAGTTCATCAACTTTTTTATTTTAATAATACTCACTCACCAATAATACACACACGCAAAATTCATATTCCATACTGTGATGTTACTTGTAGTCTATGCACACAGTATGAAATATGAAACCAATAATACTTCTAAATTAAATTAATCCATGGTTGTTTAAAAGAAAACCATATCCTAATAAGTTTAAAAATAAAATAAAAACCATATCTGATAATTGACACATATATAAGTTATTAGATTCAAATATGATTACCTGAAATAAGTATCTATGAGAAAATTGTAGTTGAAATTTGAGATAATTTTGAAAAGACAAATTGATAAAAAGCAAATTCGAGAGTGAATGTCTGAACTCTGAAATGATAGGTTGAAGCAAGAGCCGATGATAGGCATCTAGATTCTAGAACTAGAATGGAACCTATCTTTGGAAAAAAGGCAGAATGAAAAGGATGCACCATGGGATCAAATTTAAGACTACTTTCTCAATTTAACAAAACTCACTAATGATCACAGATACTAATTATGGTTTAGTTTGATGATAAAGTTAACTCAACACACGTGAACAATTAATTATTTTCAAATTTCTTATTGTACTGTACTTGACAGCAGGGACACACTCTAAGAGCATCTCCAATGGAGATTCAAAAGTGAGATCTTAAAATAAGATTCAAATCTTATAAAATCTCACTCATTGGAGAGGGGTGACATGGCTTGGAATCTTATTTTGGTGTCTTAGCTGGTTCATCTTTTAAGGTGGAATCTTAAATAAAATACTATTATTTCTCTTTTCAAGTGGTTTATTAAAATGTATTATCATTTATTTTTCAATAATATGTATTTCTTTCATTTTCAATTAAATAATATCATGTTGAACTTTAATTATGTATTTCCTATCTAATTGATATTTAATTATATTATATATTTTTAATTATTAATTATGTGTTTGTATAGAATTATTAGTTTAATTTAATTTAATATTAGGTAGAAATAAATAATATAAATATATTGCATATTGTGAGTCTAACTAAAAGTAAAATAAGATCTCAACCATCTCAACCATCGGAGCGAAATGTGGAGTGAGATCTTATGGGTGTCTTAAATCCTATGTGGCAGTATGGACCCACTAAAAGTGTTTGACACCAAAATAAGATCTCACCATTGGAGATGCTCTAACAATTTAATTTCTTTCTCAATTACATGTATTTTAAGTTTTTGTATAAATTTTTTTTTTCTATTCTTAGTCCGACGTTCTAAAGATTTTATAAATTTTTTATAATTTTATTTTGGCTTATCTAAAAAAGATAATGGATACGCCCCCGGCTAAAAGCTACCTCTGCAATGCAAATGTATTTTCATAAGATATAAATTTAAAGTAAAGATGAATTAAATATAAAAATAGTTGAAACTTTTAAAAGTTAACCTAACTCATAGATAATTATTTTGATGATGATTTGCATTTCACTTTGTTTAATATATACTTTGCCCGAATAGCTACCTTTAAAAGTAATTAAATTAATTTGATTGATTTATTTTAAAAGGTAATAACTATTTAAAAATATTTAATTTAATTTTAGAATTAATGATGATTTATTTCTCCATATATAGAGGATATATTCTGTGATTCGAAGATTATTATTGACATGTCAACGTGTAAAACGAATATTGTATTTCTTTTTTATTAGGAATATAAGGAGCATTTTCCTATATAATGGGAACATTAATTTCAAGCACTATCATATTAGTGCTTCCCTCTCTCTCTTTCTTTAGTTCAAAGGAGAGCCGAAAAGTACCCAGATGCACTTCTTCTTTTGCTTTTCTCTACCTTTAATTTTCTAAACCTTAATCTATAAGAAACTTAAATGGCTTAAATAAGCTTTTTTCCCTAAAATATAACCCAATTCTCATTTTTAGTACTTATTTATTTTTGCGCAATGTTAAATTTTACATTCAACTTTAAGGGAGGCGACATGGACATAACATGTGACATTTTTTATGTAAATAAATTTTTGATCATTGTAAAAAAAAATTACGTTTTTCGTCATTCTAAAATTAGCAATTTTTTTTTAGTATTTGACGTTAAAATTTCTATTCAAATGAGACGGAAATCGAACTCAACACGATAAGTTGCTTAGTTTAACTTTTTTTATTCCACCTAAGCAAGATACTTCACACTTCCTCTTCCTCTTCCTCTTCTTTCCCACTGAAATGAGGGGTTTAATTGTGTTTAAAACTTTTAAAAACAAGAATCAAATAAATGAAATATCTCATATTTTATGAAAAGTCAAAAAATATCTCATATTGTTTTTTTTTAAATATTTATATGAACTTCATGCTAAATTATAATAAGTGTGAATAATTTGTACTTATATCTATATTCAATTTATACAAAATGTGATTATTGTTCGTTCGTGACATAATCCTTTGATAATAATCTGAGTTGTAGGGTTATCCTTTTCATATATGTGAGAACTGAGAACTGAGAACTGATCTTGATGGAAAGGGAGCGCGTCACCTCGTAAAATTCTTTTTGACTTTGGATGCTATAAATATTCACAAAGGATTGTTGTTTTCCGCACATTTAATATTAACATATACGTAATCTAATAGCTTTTGTCATTTTGATCTTTTTCTGGTTCCAGTGCATGTGGGAACACTAGCCATTAAAAAGTGTAATTCAAAGTTAGTCAGTTTGGACTTTGATTTAGTTAGAGGGGATAGATTTGGACTTGTGTATCAATAGATAGCTCGTGTACATGTACAAATAACACATTCAGTATTTTACTCTCTCGCACTTTATCGTTTCTCTGTTTCACTCTGTTTCCTATCGTCTACGCTACTGTTCACGCTACGTACCATTGTCTCCAACATCTGGTATCAGAGCTTGTATTTCTTGAAAGGGATCAACGACGATGGATGGAAACAATGACAATTTTCCTACAAATCTCCCTGTTCTCGATGGCAAAAACTGGGATCATTGGCAAATCCAAATGAAGGTGATCATGGTGTATCAAGAAGTCATCGACATAGTGGAGAATGGGTTCCCAGCTCTGCCTGAGGCACCCACAGAAGCGTAGAGGACTGCGTTCAAGGAAAACAAGAAGAAGGATTGCAAGGCTCTATTCTTGCTCCATCAATCCGTAGGTGTTGCGCATTTTGACAAGATTGCAGGCGCTGTGAATGCTCAAGCGGCATGGAAGATTCTTGCAAAATGCAATGAAGGGGCTGAGCAATTGAAGAAAGTTCAATTGCAAACCATGCGAAGGCAATATGAGTTGATGCAGATGGAAACGAACGAGAAGATTTCTGAGTTTTTCAGTCGTGTGATTGCGTTGACAAACACGATGAGAACGTGTGGGGAAGTGATTACTGATCAAACGATAGTGGAAAAGGTTCTTCAAACACTTACTCCAAAATTTGATCACATTGTGGTGGCAATAGAGGAGTCGAAGAATCTTGCTATCATGAAAGTGGAAGAACTACAAGGTTTACTTGAGGCACACGAGCAACAAATGATGGAAAGATCAAACGATAGGTCTGTGGACCAAGCGTTACAGGCTCAAACCTCAAAGAAAGGGGTTTCTCTGGCAAAAGGGGAACTCGAGGCAAAGGGAAATCCAGAGATTATCAAAGCAATTCTAGAAGAAATTCAAATCAAGAATCCGATCAAGATCACCAAGATCAACCTGAATCTTCATCAAGAAGAAGAGGGTCAAGCAATTACAGAGGTGGCAAGAAGAAATTTGATAGAAAGAAGATTCGGTGTTTCAATTGCAACAAGATAGGGCATTTCTCCAATGAGTGCAAAGCTCCTAGTAGCGGAGACACTCGTGGAAAAACCAATGATGAGGCAAACTTAGCGAAGGAAGGCCCTGTTTCCGATGGAGAACCAGTTACTTTCATGGTGGTAACCAAGGAAGGAAGCCACAACTCTCGTAATTGGTATCTTGATTATGGGTGTTAGAATGGCTTGTCAATTTTGATGAAAGTAAGAAGAGAAAATTTCGCGTTGCAGACGATAGGCTCATAACGGCAGAAGGTATTGGTGATGTTTTGGTCAAAATATGAGATGGGTCAAATGCTATAATCATTGAGATTCTATATGTTCCTGGCATGACGAGCAATCTCATAAGCATGGGTCAATTATTAGAGAAAGGGTTTACTCTGCACATGGTCCAGGGACATCTAGAAGTGCTTGATTCTCATAATAGATAAGTTTTTAGAACTCCAATGTCACAAAACAGAACTTTCCAAGTGAAAGTTGCTGCAATTGATTCTCAGTGTCTAGCAACTGAAGTTGAGAACGACGGTTCATGGCTATGGCATCAAAGATTTGGTCATCTTAATTTCAAGGATTTAAGTCTCTTGAAGTCTAAAGAGATGGTGTACGGTCTAACCCCAATGCACCGAGACCGAAAGCAGCTCTTCCCCTCATCTCATTAGCAAGAAAACCGCTTTAATCCATTATGTAAGTAAAGCACTACGTCATTATTGAGTAAACCTCTTTTACGTCATTTCTTTTTATTCAGAAATTACTGCAAGAAGAATTGAATTTTGCATGAAATTACAGCTCCCTGTACACCACAGCATAATGGTGTTGCAGAAAGGAGAAACAGAACAATTCTCAATATGGTAAGAGGCGTGTTGAAAGGGAAGAACTTGTCTCATAGTTTTTAGGGTGAAGCTACCATGTCTGTTGTTTACGTTCTGAATAGAGTCCAACAAAGAGTCTTGATTCACAAGTTCCTAAAGAAGTCTGGACAGGAAAGAAGCCTTTAGTCAAACATATCAAATTTTTTGGTTGTCTATGCCATAAACATAATCTTGATCTAAAAAGGAAAAAGTTGGGCGATAAGAGTGAAGCTATGATCTTTGTGGGATATACTCATACAGGTGTCTATAGACTCTACAATCCCAGAACTAAGCAAATTGATTTTAGTAGGGATGTGGTTTTTGAAGAGTATAGAACCTGGGCAGACAATAGAGCATCGTTTACTGGAAGAGATAGAGCATCATCCACTGTAAGATATGGAGTATCGTCTATGGTGAGTCACGAAGACGATAGAGCATTGTCCAATGTAAGAGACGGAGCATCGTCCAATGTAGGAGACAAAGCATCATCCAATGTAAGAGACGGAGCATCGTCCAATGTAAGAGACAGAACATCGTCCAATGCAAGAAACAAAGCATCGTCTACTACGTTTCCTGTGAGAGTTGATTTTAACAGCGATGTAGAACCTGCAATTGAGGTTCAAGGTTCTCCACAAAATTCAAGGCCAAGCAGAACGAGGAACATGCCAAGCAGATTTAGTGAGTATCAAGTGTTTTCCGATTCTGAGATTGGTAGTGATGGTGAACTTGTACATATAGCTTTGCTTGCAGATGTAAAACTAATCGGTTTTGAAGAAGCTATTTCAAACAGGATTTGGAAGGAAGCAATGCAAGAAGAGCTGAAATCAATTGAAAGAAACAATACTTGGTAACTTGTAAAACTTCCTGTCAATTAAATGCCTATTGCAGTGAAGTGGGTTTTCAAGGTTAAACGACAGCCTGATGGAACCATTGCTAAGCATAAAGCAAGGTTGGTAACAAAGGGGTTCATGCAAAGAGAGGGAATTGATTACTCTAAATTATTTTCCCCTATTGCTAGATTGGAAATAGTAAGGTTGATTGTGGCTTTTGCTAGCTTGAAAAAGTGGAGTTTGTGGCAGCTTGATGTGAAGAGTGCATTTTTTAATGGTCCACTTGAAGAGGAGGTTTATGTCACTCAACCTCCAGGCTTGTTAAAAAAGGAAGTGAGGATAAGGTCTTGAGATTGAGGAAAGCATTGTATGGTTTGAAACAGGCTCCAAGGGCCTGGAACAAAAGGATTGACACTTTCTTGTCCAATATAGGATTCAGGAAATGCTCGGTGGAACATGGAGTTTATGTGAAGATAATGGGAAATGTTGATATTCTTATTATTTGTCTCTATGTTGATGATCTTGTGGTCATTGGTAGTAGTTTGGAGAAAATTGAATCTTTAAAGAAGGATTTAAAGACTGAGTTCGAGATGACTGATTTGGGCAGATTGTCGTATTTTCTTGGAATAGAATTTACACAAACTACAGTGGAATTTTTATGCATCAAAGGAAGTATACTCTAGAGGCTATGAAAAGATTCAACACGCAACACTGCAGAGACTCCAGCTAAGGTAAATCAAAAACTTGATAAAGGTGATAATGAATCTTCTGTAGACGGTACCCTGTACAGGCAGATTGTGGGTTGTCTAAGATTCATTTGTCATAGTAGACCTGAGATCACGTACAACATTGGCTTGGTTAGTAGGTTCATGAGTAAGCCTAAACAATCACACTTGGTGGCAATAAATAGGACTCTAAGGTATCTTAGAGGCACTTTGGATTTTGGACGGTTATTTCCTAATCAATTAGAGAAAGGTAGTCTACGACTTGTAGCTTATTCCGACTCTGATTGGAGAGGGGATTTACTGGAAAGGAAAAGCACGGTGGGTTATGTCTTTCTACTTTTCGGGGCTCCAATCTTTTGGTGTTCTAAGAAACAGTCAGTGTAATAGCACTTTCTACTTGTGAAGCTGAGTATATTTCAGCTTGTCATGCTGCTTGTCAAGCTTTGTGGTTGAGTTTTATGCTTGATGATCTGAAGATTAGTGTTGGCAAAACAATGGAGTTGTTAGTGGACAATAAGTCTGCTACTGAGCTTGCCAAGAATCCGGTTGCACACGGACGAAGCAAGCACATTGAGACGAAATATCATTTCCTAAGAGAGCAAGTTGGGAAAGGAAAGATTAGTCTCAAACATTGCAGGATTGAACTACAGGTCGCAGATATAATGATAAAGTCATTGGGTGCTAGTAGATTCAGAGAGTTGAGAAAGATGTTGAACGTTGCAAATTGGTGAGGTATCGTCTGCAGCTGCATCATCTGTTGCAGTATCGTTCAGTAAAGTAACGTCTGTTCAATGTCATCTGCTGCAGGGTTTTAGTAACGTCTAGACAACATCGTCTGACGCGTCATCATTATTGTTGTGCATCGTTTACTGTTTTTTAGTATTGTTTACTAACTTTGGAATTAAGGGGGTGGTTAGAAAGTGTAATTCAAAGTTAGTTAGTTAGTTAGTTAGTTAGTTAGTGGGCAGTGACTTAGTCAGAGTGGATAGATTTGGGCTTGTGTATAAATTGATTAGCCCGTATACATGTACAAACAACACATTCAATAATTCGAATTTTTTTAGTTTCCCTCTTCTCTCTCTCACTCTCACTCTCACTTTACCGTTTCTGTGTTTCACTCTGTTTCCTATTGTCTACGCTACTATTCACGCTGCGCACCATCGTCTTCAACACTAGCTCTGTGCACTTTATAACAACATCATTAATCATGTTCGAGCCAGGTTAGACTATTAATCTATTATAGATCGCAAAACTCTACTATTAAAAATGCTTAATTACAATGTAGTCTAGAAAAGAAATAGCACTCCATCAAAAAATGAAATAGCAATGGTGGAACATGTCAAAAGTTACTCTACTGGTGAACCATATTCTTAATATTAATAT
Organism: Acmispon strigosus; assembly: GCA_030819835.1. Lineage (NCBI taxonomy): Eukaryota > Viridiplantae > Streptophyta > Magnoliopsida > Fabales > Fabaceae > Acmispon > Acmispon strigosus. The sequence goes on from JAUAMA010000001.1 coordinate 90,829,929, forward strand.
TTAATATATGTTATTTATAATATATCTCTTACGTGTTAAAATTAATTTGAAAAGAAGCGATATTAAATTATAAATCTGATTTTTCTAAGTTCACAATAGATAAAGAAAAATAAAATCAAGAGTGAATCTCTTTAGACCACGCCATTATTAGACAATATTGGAGTAAATAATAAATCTTCGATATTTTATTTTGCATTAAGCTAATAACGTATCGTACTAACAAACTCGCCAAATAATCCTTGATAAGTTACTTAAACAAATGGAAAAGTAAATTAAATCACATAATTTCTTAAGAAGTTGAGCACCAATTAACACTTTTTATTGTGTCCAACACCAATTTACACTTTAAGAGGAAATATTAAATTAATATATTTATTTATTATAAAAAAGAAAAGACTGAGAAGGTATTTAAAGTAAAGACAGCAACATTGGTGAACAAGATATGAATAGATTTTAAGAGACACTATTTTATTATATACAAAAATAGGGGTAAACAAGTATATATATTGAATGTCTTGTTATTAGTCTTGTAAGCACCAAAGGCAAAGCTCATCTAAAGCAAAGTGCACAAAACTCTATTAATTCTCCTGAAGAGGTTACAAACCTTCCACCACTTGTCTCTTAATCTACATCTACCGCTTCTTCAACTTTGAGCAACCACCTCAAACAATTCCCTACTACTTTCCTCTGTGTTCTTTCTTCTTTAACCTAGAGATCATGGTACGTGCTTTAATCGATTTCTCTTCCAAAATTTTCTCAACTTCTCATATATTCACACGTTTATCTATGTTTTCTATGTATATTTTCATTAGCCATATACTTGATATATATATCTTGTTCTATAGATTACAATCCTTTGTGTTCTTGTTTCTTGTTTTGGAATGTATGGCTGTTTTAATTTCTTGTTTAGAAGGGACGGCAAAATGAGTTGTCTTCCAACGCGTTCATAATAAACATATAAAGAATCATCAAAGATTCTTTGATGTTTCTGGACATGGAAGCAATAAATTGCTATACAAATATATTTTGTGAATAGAATATTAATTTTATGATTCTCTCTTGAATGTGTGAAAGCGAAACAAGAAAATTAAGATTAAAGAGGTTGATGTTTTTGGTTCATGGGCACAATGTCCGAGAATTATTGTCAATGCCGAGTTGGCAAACCCTAGTTGAATTTGTTTTGTTTGGCTTTCACTATTAATGTGCCCCACGTGCAACGAAAAGGATATGTGATTTCTCAAACATCATTTGCTGAATTATGATGAAAAAACCTTTCTTTCTTCTTCGTTCATGAACCAACAATTATCTCCCCAGGTTCTGTATCATGATTTGTACTTTTCCTACATTGTGAATTTTGTGTTCATTCAAAAGGGCGTTGCTATGGTAACCATTGAAAATAAGAGGGTATGATACTTCTTAGTTATTTTTACCATAAAATGGATTAAATTGTAAATTTATAAAGTTTATTATGGAGAAAAACATAACTAAAGATTATCTAAACTTTTTACTTTTAGAAGGATACCGAAGAATTTGCCTATTCAAAATCCTAAAATTTAGGGTTTGGGATTCTCTTTTCGTTTTCTTAGTTAAAAATTACTTTTAAGATACTAAAAAATTGAAACAATTTACAATATTAAAAGACATCTGAATACAAATAAGGTGCAACACAATTGATAGAGAATTTAGATCTCTTAAACATTTAATCCAGATTCAATTATATACGGAGAATAATTTATTAAAAAAGACGATCATGAGAATTCATTTTTTTAAATAAAAAATACCTCTAAATTAAAAACTAAAAATGAAATGTTCTTAAAAAAATATTTTAAAAACTGAAAAATGAGAAACTGGTTTACAAAACTGTAATCAGCACCATCTTTAATTAGTCATTTGAAGGTTGAAAGAAAGTCAGGCCTAAAAGAAAGAGTTGAGTATAGGACATTGTTTATAGCTTATATTCGTTACACATTTAGTATTCCTCCTATGTCAGATTCTAATTAATTTATGCTAAGACAAATTGACCTTAATTTATCAGCCGTTGTTTTTAACCTTTATTGTTGTGTGTATAGGACGCGGTTTTGACCTTAATTTATTGCTTCCAAGCTGTCTTTGATGGCTTCAATTTATGGTCAAATTAAGTCCAATTGGATGTATAGTGCGGATTCTACAAGTAGCAATTTGCAGGAGAATACAGCATTGAAATAGTCTTTAGCTGCTTTTACATTACATAAAAAGTATTCAATGACACTAGTGGCAATTGATAGTAATGGCAATCATTTAATACAAAATGCCATATTTACACGTAATACTTTCACATATCTTATGTGTTTTTCAATCATCACTATCTGTTCTTTATGGAGAAATATGATAGAAAAGACATTTTTTTATTTTTAGTTTTATGGTTGTGAAAGTTTTTGTATTTAGTTAATGGTTGAGCACATATTTTTCTCAGTTCCCATAAGCTTAAATGGCGTTTATTTCTATTATACTTACATGTAGTACTAGAAAGTAACAGCATTTTTTTTTTCTAGTTATAGTGGAAATTGAGCATTAGGATAAGAAAATTACAATTTTTGGCAAAATTTGGAATTATAACAAATATTATACTAACTGCCTTTATTAATCATTATAAACGAGTATCTAGCTAATTGATTGATAATTAATATTAACTTTAATGTAACTCTTTCAGTTTATAAGCTATTTAGAAAATACTAATATTAGTAGGGGTTGGTCAATCACAGGTAAATAAGGAAGAGAAGAAAGAAGAGAAGAAAGAAGAGAAGAAAGAGAAGCAAATTACACTCACCAAACCGCAAACACTTGAGAAGGAATCCGATTCAGAAGCCGCTTATAATGCCCCTAATCTTTTGCAGCGCGTCCTAAGTTTATTCAAGAATATTCGTCCGGGATCTGATCTCACACGCTTACAGGTAATTTCTTTTCTTTTAGTATTTTCAAATTTTTTCTTGTTTGAAAAACTATAGTCATCCCTTCTAATAAATGACATTCTTGAAATTTGAACTTCTCTAATGAAATAAAGACACATTTTCATCATTAGTAGATTTTTTTCATTTTTATTTTTTTAAAATTGAAGAACAAAAATATTGATTTGAAGATTTGCTCCCATACACCGTTTTCTTTTTTGTGGGCCTTATCATTATGGACTCTCTCTGACACCACCAACATGCCCATGACTTATTAAGTTATGACCTACAAATTGTTGCCCCTATTGATCAAATAATGACCAGGACTTAGGTTATTTCTAAATAGGAGAAATAAATACTATAAAGTATGGATTCTGCATTTAAATGAATTGACGTTGTTATTGACTCTTTTATAAATAGTACCATTTGATAAATAATAATAATTGTGATTTTGTTTTTCTATGAAATCTGTTATACATGTGAGAATGAGAATCACATGCTCATGATGTGACAACTTCTCATGACACATTTATGTTAGAATTATGGGTTGATTTCTCTCCATAACTATTAAATAAGTGAAAAGAAATACATAAATGCAAAATTTCCCATCACCCTGTGAGGATCCTACTCCAAAGTCTCATATATCAGAGACCTGCTTCTGTGCAAAGTTTACTCTTTTGAAAAGAAAAGAAAAAAACAAGTTTAGTTATGATAATTAAACTAAGATACAATAAACACTCATCTAGCTGTAAACATTGATAATGCTATTCGCAGATATACTGCAAGTTCGAAAACTTGATCGAAAACCCAATGAAATTGAAATTGTGATGGACAGAAGCAACTTTACTTAGCTTTTACTTTTGTCCACATGATATAAAATTCACTTCGAACGAGTAACCAAAGCGGTAGGAAATGGAAAACTATGATAGTGGTATCATTTGGATCACCGTTTTACAGGTAGTGATGAAAATGTTTGGCCTTATTTGCAGCTTCCACCTCTGTTTAACTTACCAAAGTCACAACTTCAGTGCTATGGTGAATCAGTGTATTGCTCAGCTTCGGACATGCTAAGCGTGTGCAACAGAGGGCAGAGTCCGCTGGAAAGGTTCATATCTGTGGTAGCATGGTGCATATCCACCACACGCCCTGCAACTTTTGGGGTTGCTCCTTATAATCCCATTCTTGGGGAGACACACCATGTTTCAAAAGGAAACCTTAATGTCTTCCTTGAACAGGTACTAATTGCCTCTCAATTCTGCATTTGCCCATTGCTTCCTACCTAAAAAATTAGCATGTTTGCAGGAACGAAACCAGAAAAATTAGATAAGGGGGCAGAACCTTAATACATTAAACTCAATTAACAATGACTAACGGGAAGAAGCATTATAAAAATTTTAAGGAGGCGGATTCAACATTTGTATACCATTCTATTAAGAAAAATTTCTCTTGAAGGGGCGACTGTCCCATTTGGTAACCAAATGGTTCCGTCCCTGCGGTTAGAAACTCCATAATCACTTATGAGAGTAAGTTACAAAGTTTAGCTTATGGAGTTACCATGTTTTGTATTGTGTCACTGACAAGCGACAATCCAAACACGCTATAAAGGCTTAGTTTGGCCACAAAATGCTAAAGCTTGACCCTATTCTGATTTCTGACTAGACTGATAACTCAAATATTGGTAATTAGTTTGAAACTCAAGCATATTCTTTTGGCTAGTTCAGTTTCCTTGATGTACTTCCAAGATAATTAGGGTATTGATTTACATATGCCTGCAGGTTTCCCATCACCCTCCAGTAACTGCCCTGCATGCAACAGATGAGAAGGAGAACATAGAAATGCTATGGTGTCAGCAACCTGTTCCAAAGTTTTATGGTACCTTCACCTTTTTCTTGGATCATAAGTTATTCAATCTTACTAACTCACAGTGAAAAATAGTATATTTGTTTACATAAGTAAATTGACCAATGGATAGTAAATTTATAATCAATGTTAATAATAAACTTTCAGATTTCAAAGGTTCAGTTTAAAATTTTGTGCAATTGGCACAGCAAAAGTTAGTAATTCATTATGACATTTATTGACCAGATTTCAACAAAGAATCAATGAAGGGGACATGTTCTTTATATCATGCATTTCCCTGACTACAATCAGATGTCATCAAAATGGAAATCTGAGAAGCATCTGTACTATAACACTGTCGTAAAATTGTCAAGTTGCTGCATTGAGTTATTTCTAGCCTCCAAAAAGAAAACATGCATTTTGAAACAAAAATATTAGGAACTCTGAATGTCAGAGTTTATCTAATCCTTTATTTCTAGCCTCCAAAAAGAATACATTGCTTACTGTGAAGTTTTGATCACATCTTTGAATAATTGTCTTGGATTCTTAAATTCTTCACAAATGATCTAGAATAAGTATGCCAATTCCAATTTTCAAGTTCTAAATGATGCTTTCTTACTGTAAAAAGTTGTGTAGATTAATATATTGATCAAAGGCTACATATGCAGGCACATCAGTTGAAGCTCAAGTTCATGGTAAACGTCGATTGAAGCTCCTAAGTCATGGCGAAACATATGAAATGAATTGCCCTCACCTTTTGTTTAGAATTCTTCCAGTTCCTGGGGTTGATTGGGTTGGCACAGTTACTATACGGTGCCTAGAAACAGGCCTGGTAGCTGAGTTATCCTACAGATCAACTCATTCTTTTCTAGGATTTGGAGGAAATCATAAAGTGATCAAAGGGAAGATCCGTGACTCTTCATCTTTGAAAGTTCTATATGAGGTTGATGGTCATTGGGATAGGTATTATTTTCCTTCCAATCACATTCTGAACTTTGAAAATTATATAAAGTATATTAGTATAGAAGTACAGGAAAATTCCTAAAGTTAAGCTAAAACAATGAAACATTTTGGATCCAAAAGAAACTGATTAATGGCAAATTATACAGTTGATTAATTATTCAATGTTTATATGCCTAGATTATTTTCAAGAATTATATTTTCAAACCATATTATAGTTCTTATTCAGTTCACTATGCAGGACTGTGAAACTGAAGGATACAAAAAATGGGATGGTTAGAGTCATATATGATGCAAAGGAAGTCATGTCAGGGCTCCAAGTTCCTATTCTTAAAGATGCAGAGGTACTAAAAGTCTATTCTCTGCCCCATTACTCTTGCTTATGTTATTTCTTTATGAATCAAGATCTTTCTGGCATGGCCTGCAAAAGATGAATGTGACATGTTCTAGCATGTTTTCCTGCATGTGACATTAGTTTCTGTTGTTGAATCAGAGCGTGTTGCCAACAGAGTCAGTCCATATTTGGAGTGAATTGAGTGAAGCTATTCTGAGCAAAGAGTGGGATAAAGCAAGAGAAGCAAAACATGCAGTGGAGGAAAGACAGAGGGAGCTCATGAGAGAAAGAGAGTCAAAAGGGGAAACTTGGAGTCCTAATTATTTTATTGTATCTTACAACAAAGAAGTAGGGTGGGACTGTGCACCTGTTCAAAAATGGGTTTCAGCAGCTCCCATCATAGCACAATAGCTCTAGCTATTTAGCATGATAACTTTATTTTTCATAGATATGTATCTAGCTTCAAAACAAACAAGTTTTATGTGAGTATCTAGTCAAAATTTGCTGGTAAGATTTTTTTAATAAGAATATCTAGTGATGTCTATATTCTTTGTCAGTTAACTTTTCTTGAAAAATTCTAACAGTAAACTCTTTATAACACATTTTTTTACTTATTAATTGAAATTCATATGAGATTCACTTAATCATATAGTTCTGATTCTCATAATTTCAACCAATACATAAAGTGTATTAGAAAATTGTTTTTTGTCCAATGTAGTGTGACCTAAGCAAAGGAACAAGTGGGGTGCAATGTAAACTAAACCATCAAAATTGAAAAAGGAGGAGACAATTCATTCATTATCTGAATTAGATGTGGGGTGCAACACAAACATGATCATACAGTACATAGGAAAATGAAATTTCAATGAATAGGCAGATTATTATTGTAATGAAAGGGGAAAAGAAAAGATTATATTTTCAAGTTCAAAGGCAAAAAAGAACTTTGCAATTCAGTATTAAATTTGCAGCAGAAGCATGAAAAAAACGCAAGGAATGGATTATATGTAACAAGTAACAATGGAGTTAGGTGAACTTACCCTACTGCAAAGAAGCTATGGCCATCGATGTGCCATGATTGCACAGTGTCTTCAGGATCACGACAGAAGTCTGGAGGTAACCGCCGCCGCCGCCGCCGCCACCACCGGTGGGGTTGTCCGGGAAGGGAGAACGGTTGTAGTCTTGAACCATGTGATGAGGACCATCATGAATGATCCCCCTCTGACGTGGGCTTTCTTTTTGGACTCGTTTATCCATGGGCTTCTTGTTTGTGATCTGGGCTTTCTAACCTGTAATATAAGACTCCAAAGTTGAACAAATCTAAAAAGACTACGGTTTTTTTCCCAACGTGTCCGGATTCTGCGATAATGTTTAGTCTGTAGAACTTTCTCAGGAAATGCTTCTTCATGAATCGAACCTGATGTTCCGATGCTCAAAAACCTCAACTATTTATTAATTGTGTTGCAACTTGTTAATTTAATTAACCTGTAAAATCAAGATAATACTACTAGATTAGAGTGTATATTTATGTCTGTGCATTAGACCATGTTCTGTGCAAGTTTGCTCTTTTGAAAAATTAAGTTTATTTTATGGTAATTCAACTAAGTATAGGCTGTACCTGTAGGCAATGGAAGTATCATTTGTTAGGCAATTGAATTTTATCCAATGGATCTAGGGGTCCCAATGCAATTGTACAATGGTGGGGGGTTGGGGTTATCAAGGGTTCAGTTTTTCCTAGGCCCGATTAAAAAGCGATTTTTCCGTCAAAATAGAGGTTGGATTGGAAGTACCAATAATGTTAGATTGTCATGTCTACAAGGATGGCAATGGGGCAGGGTGGAGAGTGCTTCCATGCTCCCCATCCCCACACCTTATCTGTCCCCATCTCATGTCTCCACAGTGGGTGAATTTCTGTTTCATCCCCACTTTCCAAGAGTTCTCACGGGGATCCCAACACTTCATTAAAAAAATTTAAAAAGTAAAATAAATATGGAGAATGATTAGTGGCATGAGCAGTTCTATACGACAGCACGCACGATTGTTCTGATTGGCTGTTTTCTATTTTGTATTTATTATTATACATTCTCCCCTGCTGTTTTCTATTTTTGCATTTACTATAATATATTCTCTCTCCTCTGATGATTGGTCTAGAACATGGTTCGTCGCTTCGTGTGTCATTTTCTTCGGGCCAAATAGCGTTGCTCAATAAATATAGAACATAAAGTTATGCAATAAATTTAAAAACCATAAATGACACCGCAGCCACATCTAATCCAATACAAATATATAATAAAATTCAAATGATGTTAATTGAAATTCATCACATAATTTATGAAGTCTACAAAATTAGAAATTTGAAATGTAAAATTTGATATCTAACAACAAAATATACCTTTAAATATTCAACTCATCTAAGAAGTGAAGTCTTCATTACAAGCAATATAATTTTTATTTAAAGCTATTTTTTATTGAAATTAGTTTTTTGGTTTTTTTATAATAGGTTGTGTTTCAGGCATTTTATATTATTTATTTACTTATTAGCTATTTAGGTTTTTTTATTAATGATATAATTATATTTTCATTTATGTATATGAAGTAGGGAACTAGCTGATTCGGGAGACTGATTGCCACCCTATCCCCAAATTTGTCTATCCCCAAATTTGTCTGGGGAATTTTTATCTTCATCCCCATCTCATGAAGAAAAATTTCTCAAAATCAAGGTCTAAAATGGAGTAATCCCTACGGGATCCTCATATGCATGCAGGCATAAACTACTTACCGGGACCAGGGGTTAAGAGGGCTGTTTTTTTTTTTTTTGAATTTCATAATCGAACCCTCCATTTACCAAATATGATTTTTGGTCAAACACTTTCTACTTTTTTTGTCAAACATTTACTGCTTAAACTATGCGTTGGGGATCATCACGAATGATTTCTCCCCACTGTGGGCTTTCTATTTGGTAGATGACTTTTTTTCTTACCACCACAATTTAGAGCCAAAATTACATTGGACTACCTTTTTTATGTCACCTATTCCTGGTTAGATTCAACCCAATTTACCCTATTGATGTGACAAAAAAGCCCCGATTTTTCGTAAACATTTGACACTGTCTCAAAGAAAAGAATGGGGCTGGGACTGTTTACCTATTCAAAAGTAGTTCCCTGCCTCTCCTATCTTGACCATGTAATTTGTTATATTGTTTATCACTTCAAAACTACTACATTATTATTATTACTATTTTACTTACAAACTATAGTTATTGTTAAAGTCATGGTTAGCACTTAGCTAGGCCAATCTATCTGTTAACCTTTGCAATTAAAGTCAACTTGGTAGTAGAGACCCCTTGGTGGAGCATGTATTCATTGTTGTCAAAAGGAAACAACAATATCTAAAATACAACTTAGGTTGCCGGCAGAATTTAGATCCTCCACGGCCTCTCAATCCTCTACAACTAACATATACACATGAGCTTTTTAATTTGATAAATTATTTTTTTATTTGATTGAATTTTAACTATTGATTACAAAATCAATGACTATGATTATGTTGCAGAGAGATGCAGGTGGTAAAGAATCTAATTTATTGCCGGACATCTAAACAACAAAACATTTTCAACACTTCTCTTTCCATTCAATTGGACTCAAATATATCATATCATATCATTTGTCTAAAAATTTATAAATTGGTTTTTATCCTAATCATACAATCTAAAGACTTCAAGTTGTACCAAACAAAATTCACAGTTTTCACTAGCAGAAATTTCTCTTAATCTGACAGTTCCATTGATTTTAATTACAATATGACACAAAACTAGAAGATTGAATGGCCCAAAGGGCATGAAATCTGCAAACTGACATATCTCAAGAGCTTAACATTTGGACTTTCAGAAACATTCTTTAAGTACAAGGTAGGAGAACAAGACACAAGAAATTTTCAAAAGCAACAGCCTCAAATTTCATATTTTCCTTTCACTCACAAGAGATTCATCAAGCAACCCCTACTGTTTAGCGCACGGACCGTGGGGCCAGAGATTAGACTAACAACTATCGGCTGTGGATACCTTAGCAAGAGAAGAAAAAAAAAAATCAAACCATGTAACATGTCTTCTTCCAAGGCCTTGCAAACATCAACGATTTTCTAGCAAATCTGACTCACTTCTTCTATTGAGTGACTTCTCCCTAATAGTGCCCAAGATAGGTTTCCATGGCCTCACTCCAGAAGCGCTTCTTCTTCCTCCATAAGCCAATCCAATTTCCTCATCCACACCAACTCTGCCAGGGCTCCTGGAAGGTGAGCTCCAAACAGTGCTCAACCCAATTTGACTAGCCAAAGGACTAGCCATCAAAGTCTTTTTCTCCTCACATGATTTTCTTCTGGTTTTGGCTATTGATGTGAGCCTCCTTGCAAGAGAAGCCAAGTCCACAGGAGAAACATCAGGTTGAAGAATTGAGTATGGGAGCATGAAGTACACATTCCCAGGTTGGAGCTGTGTATCTCCCTTCATTGACTTTGAGCAAGAGGAAAGAAGCTGAACTGAGGTGCACACAAAGTGGCTTGAGGGGTTTCCAGTGACTTGGCTCACAGAAACTGGTTGCTCAAAATCCTCCACATAGCCACTGAGATGAACTAGTCTAACACTGTTGGATGTGGAGTTCTTGGAGGAGGGTGATCTACGAGAAAAGCACCCTCCCATGATCTCTACTTCTAAATGATGGAAAAGATGCAGAAGGAAAGAAAGAGTAGTAGTTGTTATATTAATATGCAGATAAGATACTAAATAGACAATTGGGGTTTGACTATTGATACATTAGCTGGACAAGTTTCTGTTTTTTAAGCCTCAGCAGAGTATTAGGAATGAAAGTGATGCTTGTTGGTTACCTAAATCAATTCTGGCTGCCACTAGAGACTACTCACACAGCTTCTTCCCAGAACAAATTTTGACTTTAGAATCATTTGTAGAAGAATTTTCAAACATGTTGTAACTCCTTATGTATATCTTCTTGCAGATTCAAGGATATAGAAGGGCGACTAGTTTGTAGTGCTTCTATTTGGAAGCACAAGATGAAGCCTCATGATGGCCAATAAAGGTATTTATATGCTTATTTGAAGTGAGAAATGGTGCAGTAGTGTAGTGACCAAATTGAAAAGTCTCTTTCAAGTTTCAAATCTTTACAAACACCAAAGTTTCTAACCCAACCGTAAGAAAGAGGTTTGTGACCAGGAAGTCATGGCCCTCTTTTTATGCTAAGGTAATGCAATTTATGTTTGAAGGAGTCAAAGCAAGTTACTAATTATACTCAGACATGAAGAAAATTCAGTGATTTTACTTTTGGATGGAGTTGAAGGGTCTTAATTGGCCGTGAGGTTTGGGACAAAAACAATGTCTATCATGTTCTAATGTTAAATACATGGTAGGACCCTTGATCAAGAAGTGAAAATAGATTAAAAAGTGGAAGGTGGACTTTGAAATAACACGAGGTGTTGACTGAAGTATATGAAACGCAAAATTTACATGTTTGATGGTGAGGTGCTAGCCACCTTTAGCTTTGTGCCAAGTTCATACTCCAAAGTGGTGGGTGGTAGCGTGGTCGGTAGGTAATCACATTCTTAGAGTGAGATACATATGCTATGCGTGTCCATTATTCTATACTACATATCAAAATCAAACGAGCAAATCCCTCCACAAAAATATATTGTATTGCACCTTTAATTATTTGCAAATTGCATATACAGCATTGGATAGCTCTTTTATCCTTATTATATTAACATAAATATCATATTATATAGTATTATCTACTCAAATTAAAATTTAATTGATTATTTACCTACACAGATGTTAACAGATACCTATAACATACATATAGAGGTAGATGATGGTGCATGTCAACTAATTTTCTTGAAGAAATATGATAGGTTATATGTTTAGATTTGGTAATATATTTCTAAATATTTAAGTTACTAAAATACTCCTAGAAAACAAATGGAAGATGGAAGTCTATTAGTCACTTGGCAGCTAATATACTCCCATTTATTTTTTAGGAGAAGTATATATCCTAGCAAGTAAAAACTTAAAATTTATTAATATACTCTCATAATATAAAACATAAATACATTTAATCAAGAAGAAGAAACTGACAATGAGAGTGAACCTCCGAATCTCAAACAGAATTGGGAAAGGAGAACATCTTTTTAGCAAAAAAATAATATGGGAAATTGGTTTTAATATTACACCATTCCATTATTACGCCATTTTATTTTAAAAACGCCCTCGTAAATTTTAGCATTCCACATAAGTGTGGTATCACTTTTTAGTGTGGTATTACTTTTTTAAAAAGTAATTTCACATTTTATATGTGCGGTTAAATTTTTCTTTTAGAATTAAATTATGTTACCCACTTTTAAGTGCGGTCTTTTTTTAGCTTTTTGTTCCACACCTTTAAGTGCTGGAGTTTTTTTTTAGCTTTTCCCCGTTTAGCTTTTTTATTTATTTATTTATAAATACCCTTCAAGTAGCAGCACCAACAACCCATCCCATGAATTGTTCATATGTATGTACATATGCTAAGGATAAAAGGTTCAAAGGGATTGCATATTGGTGATTAAATGAAGAAGAAGCAAAACTCTATGGACCACGTTTTTAAGTAGGGTGGTGTTTAAATGAAGAAGAAGCAAAAGTAAAAAAAATGCGAACCGCGTTTTAACATTACGCACTTCAATGTGCGGAATTAAAAAAACACACTGCATTTTAAAGTGTAGTAACATAAGTAAGAGATTGTGATGAGGTGGTGCTGTCTTTTTTAAACTAGAGGTATTTTGGGGTTTATTAAAAAAAGGATTACATAAAAATGAGTGGGATCAAAACTAATTCCCAAAATTTTAGGGTACTATTATCACTCCGTTAGTGTTATGGTGTCAGGGGCTATAACTCACGATTATAGTATGAGAGGGGCATGATCATTATATATTTTTATAATTACATTAGATGAAATATAAACCATATTAATACCACATTTTTCACCTAAATTTTTATGGTAATATGTGTATGAGTCTTTTCGGTGAACTCTCTACTTTTTACACAATGTATAATTTCTTTATTTTTACTTTCTTAATCACACATAAAGAATTCTCAACACAAGCCTCAGAGTAGAGATTACTCCTTCAGCGTCAGTCATATGTATTCTCAACACATTTGGAGATGCTGGTTCCTGTCACCAGATATTATTTATAAAGGTTTTCATATTATATTTGGAGAATAATTATTATTCAAAAGTTCTATTGTAAATCACTAAATCCTGGAACCATGCTTGCCTGTTTCCAAAAAAAAATATAATAATAAATTTTATACTTCTAGTAATAAAAGTTTTAGATCAGTAAATTTTGCTCGATTCAATAAGTAGGTCATGCTTCAGGCTGCATGTGTATCAAATATAGCTCATAACACACTTTTACTAATTGAAGTTGGCTAAATGACCTCATGATTAATCGTAGTTATTTAATCTCATGTCCACATGGACCAGTAAGATTATGCCAAAATCAAAATTAAAAAATAGTTTGAAAATAAATAAAATAAAAGACACAATCTTACTGATACATATGGAAATGGGTTAAATAACTCTAATTAATCATAGAGTTATTTAACTTGCGTGTCATGTAAGAATCTTTATTATACCTGTGCTATATTTACATTACAACTCAACTATTTTATTGGACATTCAACAAAATACACTTAAAAAAAACAATTTTTAGTGGCTTTTGATATTGTTAAATTGTGTCATCTAATAAATGTTACAAGTGTTATTTCGGGCATTTACCTTAAATGCCACTTTCTCGGGTGCCACAAACTGTTTTGTGGCAATTTTTGTTTAAATGCTGGTTTTTTATACCACAAATTGCTTTAAGCAATTACTGACAGCTTCTAAATTGTAGTAGGCTCAAATTTTACTGGCAGCTTGTTAAGGCCACAAAATGATACAAAAATGTCAGTTCTTTTTGTACAATAAAATCCATCTTGCTTTAGAAAATTTAATCGAACCAGATCAATATTGTGCAGCATTACATCATTTAAAAGTATAAAGGAGAGTAAAATTAAGCTTGAAAAATAAAAATAAATATTGAGGAAGAAAAATGGTAATTATAGTACAAAAACATACATGCAGAACCAGACATTACCTCGCTTCTTTTAAATTGCAATTTAAAACTATAGTAACACTCACAAATCACTCTATACATCAAGGATACAAAATACGAAGAGATCAATTGATCAACTACAAGAGTCTAAGTAAAAAATGCTTAAACACTAAATCTAAAGCTAACAGGACCTTTCCTTTCTTCTTCACAGCTTTCTTCTTCAATTGTCCATTAATGTAATGCAGTGTTGTAGTTCTCTGCTGGCTTCGATTGCATCATTACAAAACAAGGAAGATGGATGGATAGAGTAGTTTGTGAACCCTTACCACCAAAACTCAAACTTGAAACAACAACCTGGACATAACTCTAGTTCTTCCATTATTTGTCAAGTACGCTTACCACAATAAATGAAGAATGAACATGTAATATGCAACATTTCAAGGGCTATACAGCTATCCTTTAGTCCACTCGGAGAGAATCGCAGAATGAGACAAGTAAGAACCACAAACGAAATTACAAGTGAGCAAAAACAAAATTAAAAACAAGAAATAGAAGAAAAAAAATACATGGAGCTGGTGGCAAAGAAAAGCAAATGGTGCTACAAGAAAAAAAAAGCACCACTTTGGCCAAGCCGGAGCAAGATGTAAGTTCAATTTTTATGATTGTTCTAATTTTATCCATAATCAAAGAGCATTAAAAACCAGAAACCATAAGGCAAGTGTTCAAAAACAAAATGAAAACTAAGGCTCACCAAGCTCATAGGCCTTAGCAGTTACTTGGGAAGCTATGTGTGCTGAAATTTTTCTGAAATTAGTGAATGGTGGGTATGAGTCCCCTGTCAAAGTCCTCCTGGGTAACTTCTGAAACCAAAGTTGCTGTTCCAAGAAATAGAAAGTGCAATCTAAATCAGATAAAGAGCATGTCACAAGCATAACAATGAAGTAAATTTAGTATCTCTAATGCACTTACAAGTTGCCAGAAGCAGGTCGTCATGCACTTGGATAGGCCCAAACATTATTAACAAAAGACCAAACCCAAGAAAAATGTATGCATTATAAGCCTGATCAACAAAGATTACATTCAAATTAATTTTTTTTTCTCATGTGGATGTCAAGTTGCGCAGTAAATTGATGAGTAGACTGACAAAGTACCTGATTAATGGAGGCCATAAGCTCAACACTTCTTGAGTGAAAGTTCTCCCTTGTCCTGATGTTCCAATCAACATTGTTGTCATAATTTGCTGAAAATAAAGCATTTAAATGTAAGAAAAATGAAGCTAGTGTTCTATGTACGTGCGGGAGTGAGAGACAGAAATCATAGTTAATAGCATCAGCAACTTACTTAACAGGTTCAAGTTTAATTGCTTGTTTTCAATCTTTAGTATAGCTGCACAAAGTTTGCAGTTGACCTATTTAAATTCAAAAACATAACACACATACAATGATTAAAGATTTTGCTACCTTTAAATTGTCTGTCAATTGTCAAAGGAATAAATTAAAAAAAGAAAATAGTTCTGCTTACTCTGAAATCTTCAGAAGTTGTTGCTAACTTGCCAGCCTCGGTGCAGCACCTGTCAAAACCACACAGAGGATTTCAAATTTACCAGTCAGCTGCTGTAACTTGCCCATCATGACTCTTTAAAATAGTAAGTTGCTCTTGAGGCTTGTTAACTTGATTTTTCAAAGCTCAGTTAAATTACATGCCAACAGCAACCTTCGGAACAAAACATACAAAATCTCATTAAAAGTAAAAAATGTAACATGCCAAACATAGGCTTTTCTATAACTTATACCCCATAGACAATGTGCATTCCATCAGGTCTAATTGCAGACCGGAAAGGCACGCGTAAGAGACAGCGAAAAAGTGAGGAGTCATGAAAGAACCTTAAAGGCCCCTTTTCAAGTTATTTTAGTAAATTCTGCAAAGGAAAAGGAAGAACTAGTATATTTATGTTTCATTTTATGTTCTCTAAACCATGGTTTGATTCACAAGAATATAACATATACGTTATCAAAGTGTATAGCATAACATATAGTACAGCCAATGCAATTTCAACCATCAACTACAAAGCATTATAACTACAAAGCACTCACCACCCAATTAATATATATATATATATATATATATATATATATATATATATATACACAAAGTTTTCCCTTACTGTGAAAAATGTTACAATGATCCCGCAATTTGGTGAAGCACAAAGACATCAGAGGCATTAACACATAAATCAAACAATCATACATGATAATTCAACATATATTTTTCCAGGGTTTCACTCTAAAAGAAGACCTCCTATGAATTTTGACAAGTTTAAGCTGACTTAACATACATCAGCCGCAGTATATCTCCCCCTTCTGTGTTAACTCCATTTGTAATCCGGTACATGGCTTAAAATGCAACATATGTTCATAGAGTTGCACATGGTTCTGTTCTCTCTTCAAGGTTTGAATACCACTAAAGCAAATTCCAGTCTTGGCAAAAACTCAAAAAAGACTTGTTTTTATAATTCTTAATCATTAGTAACCATCGTACTCATTATTCCACGATCTACATGCTCAAAATTATGATATGCTTATTGTGCTTGTTTGCTGTCAAGAGGTAAGTATCTAGTCACCAAAATGCATGTGAAGTTTCAATCAACATTCTCATGTGCAAGTGAGAGTTAGAATACCTTGTCTGATTTGGGAATAAGGCCTTCCAACTTCCTACTATATATTCAACTAAACTTCATGACCAAGAAAGATTCAACAGAAATGGCACCAAAAAACAAGAAAACAAAACTTATATCTCAATCTCAAATTCATCCGAGTGTGGAATCCCAATGCAATATACTCTGTTGTGAAGGAAAACGTTTAAATTTTAGGGATAGGACCAAGCCACTAACCAAAGCAAACAGGAAATTTGTGAATAATCAACAAATTAGAGAAAGTATAGATAAACACAAAGCTTTGTGATGATTTCTGAAGAAAAAACGGTTAATCAGATCAAAGAGGACAGGAAATTGAAAAATTGGTAACTCACCATGAGAGATCTAAGAGCGAAAATTGAAATTAGTGATTGGAGCTTGGAGCGCGAGCTTGTAGCGAGGTTTAGAAGAAAGTGAGCGCGAGCGAGAGAGATTGTGAACTCGACAAAGATAGGGTTTGCTTTCGAAATGTTCGCTTTCCTTGCAGATCTCGGACGCTCTCCCACCATCAAAACCCTAGAAATCTCCAATTGAAGCAGATTCTCCATGGTTCCAACCTAAACTATGGCTTTCTCAAGCAACAAGGCACGTAACAAACGCTAGGGTTTTTCAAATTTTATCCTTTCTATTCTCTCGTCTCTGAAAAGAAGAGTATTTATTCTCAAATACTAATTCGCGGGAAATATCACACAAAGGTGAAAAATAAAATGGCAAAAATAAGTAAGATTTCTAGGTGTGAGTAGAGTCATTTGTGGCATTTAAGTTAAGTGCTACAATACATTCCTCATTGACATTTACAGAGTATATCACCTCCTTATAATGCTGAAACTAAAAATAAATAAATTACAACCACCAACAACTTTTTCAGCTGATAGTCTATAAAAGAAACCTTTTCCTAATTCACCACCACTAAAATGTGGGGTGCATGACCAATATTCTTGACATATATATACATGTGATAATTAATTGTGGTAGTGGATCAATTAGACTTTTGGTGCTGGTGGAGGAAGTAGCCATTTGGAGCCTTCAATCATGGCAAGAGATATGAAAGGTTTGGCCTCAGCATCACTTAGTTGCTTCACATACTCGGGTCGCCCTTTAATATCTGCACCAGGTCCTGAGTTCTTGTACTCTCCAAAAAACACAGTCCTGTACACAATAATGTCATGCATTAGTCACATTATATATGTTATTATGTCGAAATTCTATTGATGAGGACAAAAGATTCCAATCCAAACAAATTAAAACATACTCGCCATAGTCCGCGTGCATGGTGTCGGTCCACCCAGCACTATTTATTACACTGCTCATAGTGGTGTAAGCAAAGACCACCCTGGAATGAGACATCCAAGCTCTTGCCAGTAAAGTTCCGTTCCCGGTTCCGGTGACGTCGCAATGGACAAATGAGAAGCCTTCGTCATCTACCGTGTTTTTTCTTGCTTGTGCTGCTATCACTGACATCCCACTATCGCCGAGCACCCTCAATTCGGTGTTCTGCATACATTTTAACAGTTTAGGGTTTATGGTTTAAGGTTTGCAAATTCATCGAAACACTTTCGACAACATGAAGATAAAAATACTGTAGTTCACAAAAATATAATTATCAAATACAGTGACTTCCCACTTCCAAAAACAAAGTCCACTGTGCCTTGAATCATACAATCTTTGAAAAAATGTCTGTGCCTATCATCACACAATGTGTCTTGGAATCCCAAGAACTTGCAGTTATAAAATGCTGCTTTGTCACCAGAAATTCTCAATGCAACTGCTTGACCGCCTTCCGTCTTTCCATCAGGTCTTGGTGCAGTGTTCTAAATAACAAAGAAAAAATATAAACCAATAAAGCATATAGGACCCAAATCAATTAAAGAAAATGTCAAACTCCTAGCATGTTTGAATATCTGCTTTGATTTTGTTATAATCAATTCTAAAACCTAAAAACTATATTCATAAAACTTTCTTCCGAAAATTAATTTTATTGCGGAAGAATTTCTAAATATGTACACATACCGAGATCATGATGTTAGCAACCACAAAGTAATCTGATTCGACGATCAATGTAGAACTATCAAGAGTTCCAAATTGTTTTGCAGTGCCCCCATATGTCAAGTTTGGCATGTTCCCTGGTTCTCCATATAAGGTAATAAATGGCTTTGTCCTGTCAATTTTCACTTTCTCATTATAATTTGCACCTCCGATGAACACAATGACACGCTTGGTGTTCCCACTAGGGATGCTGTTAATGGCCTCCGTGACCGTCTTGAAATCGCCGCTTCCATCTGGCTTAACCTTCACAATCTTCTGAGGAGCCTCCTCCGCGGCCACGAGTGCAGGGTCCAGGCTACTCTTTCTCTGAGCTAAGGGCCCAACATTGGTATTGAGCCATGTTTTCAATTGAGCCTTTTCTGCAGGAATTGGGACAGTGTCATCACATAAAACAACATCAGTTATGAGAAAAGCTATCAGAGCCACTTGAATTATACAACTTTTGGATTTTGAAGCCATGTTTCTTTCTAGTTCTTCTTAATTTTTCTTTTGAAGTTATTTCTTATGTGAATGGTGAACAAAGATTGATTAATGTCACAATTTATAGGACACTTAGAACGAGACAGATGCCTAAATTTGTAACACTACATTTTAGAAGTAGTTAATTTCATTCACCCATCTATTTTTAAATTAAACTAAGGGTTGATGGTGCATGGATTTTTATTCACACAAACATGGAAGCCAAAACTGAAAGGAGTTTCTCCACCAAAAAATTTGAAGTTTACTTGAGTAAATATTGAGAGAAAATTTAGCGACAGTTCTCCAAATTTAGAATTTTGTTGTGGTAATATATGGATGGATTTAGCTGTTTCTAATTTGACGTTAATGGAGTGTAATCTCCTAAAATAGTAGGAGATAGAAGATATAGAGCGTATTTCACTTCCATGCACTTGTTTTTTAGTTTGGGAATTTTCTTCGGTTACTAAGTCCGAGATATAAACTTATTTGAGTATATATTATAGCATAATGTCTATGCAATAGTGTTTGAGAGATTTTACATAAAAAGTTTAATTATGACTTACTTATAAACAATTTTGATCTTATTTTCATAAATTTTATATTAACTTATGAATAAGAATTTATGTTTATCTATAAATTATTTTTTGATTTATTTCAATAAATTATCAAATTAGCTTATGAATAAATGTTTATCGCATAAGCGTTTATTTTCATAAGCACTTAACTAAATTTTGTACTCAAACACACCTCGACAACTTTTTGCTTAATTAAGCAACATTTTTCTTATTAACAGTTGAAAACTTGTTTCCTAAAAATAAAATATGCAACAATTCTCATATAGTGTGGTTGCAAAATGTTATGTAAATGAACGATTACATCTCTATTTACTGGCTCGGAGCCCATCATAATTTTCTCTGTAGCTCTTTATGAAGCCTAGTAGAAGGTCTTCCGAGTGCAAGGACAACATTGCTTGTTTGTTATTAAATAATGAGAAATAATGAAATTTTCTTTCCAATAAAAAGTGTATAATATTTTTTCAAATATATTTTTCTAAATGAATATTATTTTTTTAAAGCTAAATATATTATTGAATAATAAAACTTGAGAACAAGCTCAAGAAATAACAAAACCCAACACAAAAGAAAGAACAACCAGCTCAATTAACACCGAGCCAAAGAGACCCCAACCCCAACAGCTACGCAACCACCCAAAAAAGTAATTAATATTTAAATTAATTAATTAATCGATTAATATTATTTTTTATTTTATAATTGAATTTATATTTTAAAATTAAATTACTTTTTATTAATTAGTCTATCAAAATTAAAATTTCATATTTTTACTCGATATTTGTGCTTTTATTGTAAAATAATTGGCAGAATATCCGATAGAACAAAAGAAGAAAGACACGAAGGAAAATTAGCCGTCCAAACTTCGACACCATGCCACAGAGCGTATTTGGGTAAACAGTTAGTCACGGTATCAATAGCAATTTGATTTTAACTTAGTAGTAGAAAGTGATAAATAATAAAAATTAATAAAATTATATAGGTAACAAATTAATTTTGGCTTAGAAAATTATTACCCTATCATGTTGGGCTCTAACTCAGCTCTCACCGATAGGTTTTACACTTGCCGGAGATGATATGATTACGTTGTCATATCATGTTGGTGCAAGAAACAACATACTACGAGCCTAAAATAATTCTTAATTATCATTGAAAAATCGATGAGTAAAAGCTAATAAGAGAGATAAAAAAGTATATCAGGAAGTTAAATAGTAATTTAAATAAAAATGAGAAAACTAATACTATTTATTAATACCCGTGCTAAAAACTTAAGGTGGTAAATAATAGTAATAAGAAACGGGAAGTGATTTATCATCGCACAAATTTTCCTACACCTAAACAAATAAACTATAAAATGAAAAGTTATGACAATTGAGATATTAGAAGTGTAAAAATCATTTATTTATTTCGTCATTTAATGTGTAGAAGAATTTGTAGGAGAATATAACATTGCTAATAAAAAACATAAGGAGTAATAAATTCGGTCATTAATGACTCTTAAGACAAATTTTCCTAATATATGTACATTAAACATAGCATTTAAGCTTGATTGTAATTTTAGTCTATTATCTATCACCATTATGCGATTTGAGTTCCTGATGTTCAAAATATGCAATTTAAGTCCTTAAGTTTTTGTTTTGTGCGATTTAAGTCCTGCCGTTAGTTTGTCATCCAATTGCTAATGTCAATTACTATTTTCATCCCCTCCTTCTACTATCTGCACCCCTATATTTAATTTAAAAAAGATAATGATAAAAAGTGCAGAAATTAACATGAATTAGAAAAAAAAAAATTACAAATTAGGAGACAAAAATTAAAAAGAAATTAGTAACAGAAACAAGGTCCATGAAACAGAAGCAGAAACACGTAGCATGTTGCAGAATCAATTCTACTGAGTCAGAAGTGATTCTCGGGGACCAAAAATGAATTTCTTCAGACAATGGTATAGCAGAAATTTTATGTCAAATACTGCAGCAAAAAAAGCCTCATGAACAATAATCCAAAAAAAGAGAAGTAAGGTCCAAAGGAAGTAGTGGTGGTGCAATTCTGGTTGAGAAAGGAAGTAATGCGATGGTGGTTCTGTTGAGGATTGAAGAGAGTGAAGATGGTGGAGGATTTTGGTGAGGGAAGGACATGAGGGTTTCAATGAAGAGGAATGAGTGGGTCGGTGAAGTGGGGGTGAGTGGTTGCGTTGGGCGTTAGAGGAACAGCGGCGATGGCTGGTGTTGAGGGAGGAGGATGGCGGCAGATCTGGTCAAGGGTTGGAGAAGTGGGATGAGTGGTTGCGCTGGGCGTTAGAGGAACAGCGGCGGTGACTCGTGTTGAGGGAGGAGGATGGCGGCGGATCTGGTCAAGGGTTGAAGGAGTCGCGGCGGACGGGGTTGTAGTCGGCGGAGTGGACCTCGCGGGTGTGCTCTTGGAGGGAGCGGATGGGGTTGGAGGTTGGAGGTTGGGGGGAGGGCGAGGTCGTAGAGCTTGACGGAGTCGTCGGCGATGGCGGCGACGAGGAGGGAGTCATGGGATTCGGACCAGGAGAGGTCGTAGATGCCGTCGGCGGTGTCGTACGCGACGAGCTCGTAGATGGGGGGCTCCGGGGAGAGGTCGAGGATGTGGAGGCGGCCGTTGCCGAGGATGCCGAAGTTCTGGGCGGTGGCGACGCGAGGTGATTCTCGTAGAAGAAGAAGAAGAGGAAGAAGAGGCTGAGGAGTTTGGGGTGAGGGTTTCACATTTTTTATTTTTCTTTTATTTATAAAAATAATGTTTTTCTATTAATTACATTTACTTATTTAATTTATTATTTAATATGTTATTTTTTATTTGTGTGAGGGGTGTAGTTAATAAAATGAGGGGTGCAGTTAGTAAAAAAGAATATAGATAATAATATTTCGTTTGAAATTGAACTCAGACTAACCGCAAGACTTAAATCGCACAAAAAAAAATAATACAGGACTTAAATCGCACGTTTTGAACGTCAAATTCAAATCGCACAATGATGATAAATAATGGACTAAAATTACAATTAAGCCTAGCATTTAATACTGAAGTAATTTTTGTGAAACTGATACAAATGTTACATTAAATGTTTTGTCACTAATGCGTATTTAAAGAGAGCATCCGGTAAAAGAAAGTACTACCTATTTCAAAGAAGTTGTTATTTTAGTTTTTCACCTGTTTTCCAAAAAAATTTGTTATTTTAAAAATTTAAGACTTTTTATCACATTTTCTTTCGGCTATACCATCATTTAATACTAAATATCTCACCTACCAACTCTTATTTTCACCCGGCACAATTCTCACTAATTACTTAACTAATCATGAATATTGTTCTCTTTCTTTAATATAACTCAACTTTATATAAGTGTGTTTCTGTCAATTAATTATAACATCAAATAAATGAACTCTTAAACTATATGCATAACCTTAAGTAACAAAAATTTAGAAATAGAGAAAGTATTAAAGACATATAAAAATTAAACAATATTAACAACACATGGTTCTAACCTAAACTATGGCTTTCTCAAGCAACAACGCAGATAACAAACGCTAGAGTTTTTCAAATTTTATCCTTTCTATTCTCTCGTTTCTGAAAAGAAGAGTATTTATTCTCAAATACTAATTCGCGGGAAATATCACACAAAGGTGAAAAATAAAATGGCAAAAATAAGTAAGATATCTAGTGGTGTGAGTAGAGCCATTTGTGGCATTTAAGTTAAGTGCTACAATACATTCCTCATTGACATTTACATGGTATATCACCTCCTTATAATGTTGAAACTAAAAATAAATAAATTACAAGCACCAACAACTTTTTCAGCTGATAGTCTAAAAATGAAACCTTTTCCTAATTCACCACCACTAAAATGTGGGGTGCATGACCAATATTCTTGACATATATATACATGTGGTAATTAATTGTGGTAATGGATAAATTAGACTTTTGGTGCTGGTGGAGGAAGTAGCCATTTGGAGCCTTCAATCATGGCAAGAGATATGAAAGGTTTGGCCTCAGCATCACTTAGTTGCTTCACGTACTCGGGTCGCCCTTTAATATTTGCACCAGGTCCTAAGTTCTTGTACTCTCCAAAAAATACAGTCCTGTACACAATAATGTCATGCATTATTCACATTTTATATGTTATTATGTCGAAATTCTATTGATGAGGACACAAGATTCCAATCCAAACAAATTAAAACATACTCGCCATAGTCCGCGTGCATGGTGTCGGTCCACCCAGCACTATTTATTACACTGCTCATAGTGGTGTAAGCAAAGACCACCCTGGAATGAGACATCCAAGCTCTTGCCAATAAAGTTCCGGTCCCAGTTCCGGTGACGTCGCAATGGACAAATGAGAAGCCTTCGTCATCTACCGTGTTTTTTCTTGCTTGAGCCGCTATCACTGACATCCCACTATCGCCGAGCACCCTCAATTCAGTGCCCTGCATACATTTTAACAGTTTAGGGTTTATGTTTTAAGGTTTGTAAATTCATCGAAACACTTTCGACAACATGAAGATAAAAATATTGTAGTTCACAAAAATATAATTACCAAATATAGTGACTTCCCACTTCCAAAAACAAAGTCCACTGTGCCTTGAATCATACAATCTTTGAAAAAATGTCTGTGCCTATCATCACACAATGTGTCTTGGAATCCCAAGAACTTGCAGTTATAAAATGCTGCTTTGTCACCAGAAATTCTCAATGCAACTGCTTGACCGCCTTCCGTCTTTCCATCAGGTCTCGGTGCGGTGTTCTAAATAACAAAGAAAAAATATAAAACAATAAAGCATATAGGACCCCAATCAATTAAAGAAAATGTCAAACTCCTAGCATGTTTGAATATCTGCTTTGATTTTGTTATAATCAATTCTAAAACCTAAAAACTATATTCATAAAACTTTCTTCCGAAAATTAATTTTATTGCGGAAGAATTTCTAAATATGTACACATACCGAGATCATGATGTTAGCAGCCACAAAGTAATCTGATTCGACGATCAATGTAGAACTATCAAGAGTTCCAAATTGTTTTGCAGTGCCCCCATATGTCAAGTTTGGCATGTTCCCTGGTTCTCCATATAAGGTAATAAATGGCTTTGTCCTGTCAATTTTCACTTTCTCATTATAATTTGCACCTCCGATGAACACAATGACACGCTTGGTGTTCCCACTAGGGATGCTGTTAATGGCCTCCGTGACCGTCTTGAAATCCCCGCTTCCATCTGGCTTAACCTTCACAACCTTCTGAGGAGCCTCCTCCGCGGCCACGAGTGCAGGGTCCAGGCTACTCTTTCTCTGAGCTAAGGGCCCAACATTGGTATTGAACCATGTTTTCAATTGAGCCTTTTCTGCAGGAATTGGGTCAGTGTCATCACATAAAACAACATCAGCTATGAGAAAAGCTATCAGAGCCACTTGAATTATACAACTTTTGGATTTTGAAGCCATGTTTCTTTCTAGTTCTTCTTAATTTTTCTTTTGAAGTTATTTCTTATGTGAACGATGAATAGAGATTGATTAATGTCACAATTTATAGGACACTTAAAACAAGACAGATGCCTAAATTTGTAACACTACATTTTAGAAGTAGTTAATTTCATTCACCCATCTATTTTTAAATTAAACTAAGGGTTGATGGTGCATGGATTTTTATTCACACGAACATGGAGGCCAGAACTGAAAGGAGTTTCTCCACCAAAAAATTTGAAGTTTACTTGAGTAAATATTGAGAGAAAATTTAGCGACAGTTCTCCAAATTTAGAATTTTGCTTTGTTAATATATGGATGGATTTAGCTGTTTCTTATTTGAAGTTAAAGGAGTGTAATCTCCTAAAATAGTAGGAGATAGAGGACATAGAGTGTATTTTACTTCCATGCACTTGTTTTTTAGTTTGGGAATTTTCTACGGTTACTAAGTCCGAGATATAAACTTATTTAAGTTTATATTATAGCCTAATGTCTATGCAATAGTGTTTGAGAGATTTTACATAAATTTTTTAATTATGACTTACCTATAAATAGTTTTGATCTTATTTTCATAAATTTTATATTAGCTTATGAATAAGAATTTATGTTTATTTATAAATTATTTTTTGATTTATTTCAATAAATTATCAAATTAGCTTATGAATAGATGTTTATCGCATAAGCGTTTATTTCCATAAGCACTTACCTAAATTGTGTACTCAAACACACCTCGACAACTTTTTGCTTAATTAAGCAACATTTTTCTTATTAACGGTTGGAAACTTGTTTCCTAAAAATAAAATAGGCAACAATTCTCATATAGTGTGTTGTAAAATATTATGTAAATGAATGATTACACCTCTATTTATTGGCTTAGAGCCCATCATAATTTTCTCTGCAGGTCTTTATGAAGCCTAGTAGAAGGTCTTCTGAGTGCAAGGACAACCTTGCTTGTTTGTCATTAAACAGGTCGTCGTGCGACCATTCAACCTTATCAGGGATGAAACGTTCCTTACTAAGTCATATAGTTCGCCCATACGAGGCTCATTTAGTCACAAGATCTTTGAACCGGCTGAGATTCTATTGGGCATTTATGGCCGGTCGGAACAAATCGAATATGGTAAATAATGAGAAATGAATGAAATTTCTTTTCAATAAAAAGTGTATAATATTTTTTCAAATATATTTTTCCAAATTAATATTATTTTTTAAAGCTAAATATATTATTGAATAATAAAACTTGAGCACAAACTGAAGAAATAACAAAACCCAACAAAAAAAAGAACAACATGCTCAACTAACACCGAGCCAAAGAGACCCCAACAGCCACGCAACCGCCCAAAAAAGTAATTAATATTCAAATTAATTAATCGATTAATATTATTTTTTATTTTATAAATGAGTCTATGTTTTAAAACTAAATTATTTTTTATTAATTAATCTATCTAAATTGAAATATTATATTGTGACTCGAAATTTGTGCTTTTATTATAAAATAATTGACAAAATATCCGATAGAACAAAAGAAGAAAGACATGAAGGAAAATTAGTTTTCCAGACTTCGACACCATGAGACAAAGCTATTTTGGGTAAACAGTTAGTCATAGTATCGATAGCAATTTGATTTTAACTTAGTAGTAGAAAGTAATAAATAATAAAAATTAATAAAATTATATAGGTAGCAAATTATCTTGTCCCCACTATGAGGTGTAATCTCTGTACTGTGCTTTCTTTGTATCGGGTTGGGCACCCCTTGTGCTCCTTATCAATACATTATTTGCTTATCACCAGGATATGTTTTACACATGCTATACTGGAGATGATATGATTGCGTTGTCATATCATGTTGGTGCAAGAAACAACATACTGCAAGCCCAAAATAATTCTTAATTATCATTGAAAAATTGATGAGTAAAAACTAATAAGAGAGATAAAAAGTATTGTAGGAAATTAAATAGTAATTTAAATAAAAATGAGTTAATACTATTTATTAATACTTGTGCTAAATTAAGGTGGCAAATAGTAGTAATAAGAAACGGGAAGTGATTTAACATCCTACAAATTTTTCTACACCTAAACAAATAAACTATTAAATTAAAAGTTATGACATCTGAGATATTTAAAGTGTAAAAAATATTTATTTATTTCTTCAGAAGGATTTGTAGGAGAATGTAACATTGTTCATTAAAAGACATAAACATAAGGAGTAATAAATTCTGTCATCAATGACTCTTAAGATAAATTTTCCTAATATATGTATATTGCATTTAATAGTGGAGTAATTTTTGTGAAACTGCTCCAAATGTTACATTAAATGTTTCATGTTTTTTTTTGTCACTAATGCATATTTAAAGAGAGCTTCGGGTAAAAGAAAGTACTACCTCTATTCCAAACTTTTGTTATTTTAGTTTTCACGTGTTTTTTTAAAAAATTGTTATTTTAGAAACTTAAGACTATTGATCACATTTTATTTCATTTATACCCTTACTTAATACTAAATATCTCATCTACCATCTCTTATTTTCACCTGTTACAATTCTCATAAATTACTTAACCAATCATGAGTACTATTCTCTTTCTTTAATATAACTCAACTTTATATAAGTGTGTTTTGTCAATTAATTATAACATCGAATTAATGAATTCTTAAACTATATGCATAACCTTAAACAACATAAGTTTTGAAATGGAGAAAGTATTAAAGACATATAAAAATTAAACAATATTAACAACACACTTGTAGTATTTGACAAAGCGCAGATATTCGTGCACTTTTAACTCATTCAAGGGTTTTATTTTCTTACAAATTCCACCATGTGTTCGGTTCGGTCGCAAAGAAAATAGACTTTTCTTAAGATTGTGATTCAAACTTTTAAAAGTCATTTGTCAATAATGATGACTACCGTTTCTTAAATAAGGGATGACATTTGGTATTCCTAACTCGTCGTTTATCTCAAATAAATCTATATGCAATGTTCAAGGTTTTGCACTCGAATTGATTTTATAGAGGGCTTTTCAAAGTTAGCCAATTAAAAAAAGAATCATTTGCATAGTCTTTATCATTTTTTCTCCGCTATCCCCGTCTCCATCTTAATCCTCCGATAAGGTGAGTTTTTTTCATCTCAATTCCCCACTTCCCCACGGGTCACTTACATATAGATCTAGAAATTGAGAATAAGATAGGATTGGGAAAACATGTTACTATAAATTTTATTACTTATTTAGCACAATCTGCCAGAAGGAAATTTAGAAAATCTGAAACAGTGCATACATCAGCTAGGGCAGTCATACTGACAAATGCACAATTTCTTACCATACCATTCCTTACAAAACCCTTTACCATTCTTTTTAAACTCAGAACACCATGGATTGCATTCAGCATTGCAGAGTCTATGGTACCCAGCAAAGCATTTCTTCACAGGTGGGGGAGGAGGACATTCGTAAGATCAGGTGCAAAGGTTGTAGTAACATACCCCGACTCCATATTTGTGAAGGGATCGACAGCCTTGAGTGCAGTCTGCATTAGTATGGCATTTTTTACCTAAAATTTCTGAACAACTCTGCTTAATCCAATCTCCTGCCACCATTAAATTCACTATGCTAATTAGGATAACAAGGGAATAAAAGGTGCTTCCCCATTAGATAGAGGTTATTTTATCAATTTTCTTTTGACTTGGGTTCCTAGTTTGCATTCTTTGTGCTATTTATAGATTCATCTATGGTTGGGCATTAATAACTGTTTTTTTTATATTAGAAAATATTTAAATTCTCTTTTCATGGATTGATCCGTGGACCTTTATCTCTGCAACTCATATGCCTCCGGCTCTTACCACTTGAGTTATTCTTTGGGGACATTAATTACTGTCTTACTAGTGCATAAACTATAATGTTATTTTGCTCAAATTTTTAATAAAATAATTTCATAAAAAAATTAAATGAAATTATTTTTGAATTTTTTTATAGGGTAAACTACACTCGTCCCTCTCTAGGTTTGTGAAAATGACACTCTACTTCATTTTTGTTTAAAATATATACTTCACCCCACCTCTTTCAACTTTTGGGACGAAATATCAGAATTTGTCTCAAAAGTCAAATGATAGACACAATATTAGTGATGAATTTTTAAAGGCATATTTTCCGTTGGAAAAGTCCACACTAATTTAAAACCGTCTATTTTAACAACAGTTTATGTACTAAAATTGGTCATGTTAGTCATCACCTTATTTCCGGCAATTAGACTTAAAGTACTTAGCGAGAGAATTGACGTGATACAATGACTACCATTTGGCTTCCTAATGTTTCATTTCACCATTTAATTTAGTCCTCAGATCAATTTCACTCTCTCCCCACTTTCTCCCTCTCCCCGCACCCCACTCATCCACCCATCTCCCTCCCCATCCTTCCCCCCACCGCTTCCCTCACACCTCCCTCCCCACGTTACCCCCACCACCCATCCCTCATCTAGCTAAAGACACATAGGCGGCTAGGCGCCATTTGGGAAGCCAAATGATACTTAACGTACAACGTCAACTCTTCCGTTAAGCATGATTGATGAAATTTGGGAGAAGAACTAACGTGACCGACTTTTGTACATTCAACAGTTTTTCAAACCATTTTCTATATCCACGGGCTAAATTGTCCGCGCCCAAATCTTTCAATGACCAAATTTACCATTCACTCTTATTAAAATTATCAATATATTTTTAAACATTATATTTGTACACTTTTTTTTTTTATAGTTTTTACAAGTTACATAATCTAATTTTTTAATTAAAAAAAAAAAGTCTAGACAGAAAAAAGAGAGTACAGAAATGATGCTACAAAAGTAAGTAACTGGATCAGGAGCTGCATGTAGCACTGTAGCAGTAGCAGTAGCTATGTTGTTCTCAATCCAAACTTCACTCAAACGCGGCTTCACTCCCACTCCCAAATCCATCAACACCTTCTTCCTCTTCCTCTTCCACCTTCGCAAATTCGACCTTATCATCCACCTCTTCAGCTTCAACAATATCCCCACCAACCACCGAACTCTCTCCATCCTCACATGGGCACTCCTCAAATCGCACAGGTTCGAAGAGGCGGAGCAATTCATGAGCGCCACCGGCTTGCGATCCCAATTCCCCCTCACACGCGCCTGGGACCACCTCATCCGGGGTCTCTGCATCACGCGCCAAGATCCCGAGATGGCACTCTCCGTTCTGCGGCGCTGCTTGCGTGACCGTGGCGGCGCTTCCCTCTCTTCCTCCGTTTTCTGCTGCCTCATTCACAAATTGAGCTCTCTGGGTCACGTGGGTAAGGCCATTGAGGTGCTGGAGCTGATGGCTGAGCATCGAATCGAGTACCCTTTTAACGATTTTGTCTGTAGTTCTGTGATTTCCGGGTTTTGCAGGGTTGGAAAACCCGAACTTGCGTTGGGGTTCTTCCAGAGCGCCACGCGCTCCGGCGCGTGGTGTCCCGGTGTGGTGACTTGCACTGCCCTCGTGGGTGCTCTGTGTAAGTTGGGGAGGGTTGATGAGGTGTGTGGTTTCGTTCGTCAGATGGAGGAGGATGGGTTAGCTTTGGATGTTGTTTTGTATAGTGCTTGGGTTTGTGGGTATATTGAAGAGAAGGTTTTGGTGGAGGTTTTCAGGAAGATGAGAGAAATGGTGGATAAGGGTATAGGCCATGATGTTGTTAGTTATACCATACTCATAGATGGGTTTTCTAAATTAGGTGATGTGGAGAAGTCATTTACCTTCTTGGCTAAGATGATAAAAGGAGGGCATAAACCCAATAAGGTCACATATTCTGCAATAATGTCTGCATATTGTAAGAAGGGTAGAGTAGAGGAAGCACATGCTGTTTTCATGAGCATGATAGATTTTGGAATTGAACTGGATGAATTTGTGTTTGTCATTTTGATTGATGGGTTTTGCAGGATAGGAGATTTCGGTAATGTGTTTCGTTTGTTTGATGAAATGGAGAAGAGAGGGATTAGTCCCAGCGTTGTTACATATAATGCTATTATAAATGGTTTGTCGAAGTATGGGAGGACGTCCGAGGCGGATGAATTTTCAAAAAATGTGGCTGCCGATGTGATCACATACAGCACCTTGTTGCATGGGTATACTGAAGAAGAGAACATTCCAGGGATCTTGCTAACAAAGAGGCGGCTAGAAGAAGCTGGAATCACTATGGATGTTGTGATGTGTAATGTACTGATCAAAGCACTGTTTATGATGGGGGCTTTTGAAGATGTTCATGCACTTTACGAAGGAATGCCTGAAATGAATCTTGTTCCAAGTTCTGTTACTTACTGCACAATGATTGATGGGTATTGCAAGGCTGGCAGGATTGATGAGGCACTAGAGGTATTCGATGACTTCAGAAAAACATCAATCTCTTCACATGCATGCTACAATAGTATTATTTATGGACTTTGCAAAAAGGGTATGGTAGAAATGGCCACTGAGGCATTATTTGAACTCAATCATAAAGGTCTCATGTTGGATATAGGTACATATAGGATGTTGATGAAAACAATTTTCAAAGAAAACAGTGCAAAAGAGGTTTTAGACTTAGTTTACAGAATGGAAGGTTTGGGGTCAGACTCAGACATATATAATGCAGTATGTAATAATTCCATTTTTTTAATATGTAAAATGGGATTACTTGAGGATGCAAATAGGTTGTGGATGATGATGAAAAAGAAAGGCTTATCTGTTACACGCAAGTCTTATTATTCACTTTTGAAAAGGCATCTTAGTGATGGGAATAAGGAGGGAATTGTGCCCCCCTTGAGTAGCTTTCTGAAGGAATATGGTCTAGTTGAACCAAAGGTGCAAAAGATACTTGCATGCTATCTCTGTCTGAAAGATGTCAATTGTGCCCTTCGATTTGTTGGAAAAATGAACTTTTCTGCAGTTACTTTTCCTGTCTCCATTCTCAAGGTTCTTGTAAAGAAGGGTAGATCTTTGGATGCACATAAGCTTGTCATGGTGGCTGGAGATAATTTATCAGTCACGTATGTTGATTATGCCATCGTGATTGATGGCTTATGCAAGGGAGGATATCTCCAAAAGGCATTGGATCTTTGTACCTTTATAGAAAAGAAGGGGGTGAATTTGAACATAGTCATATATAATTCAATATTAAATGGATTGTTCCACGAGAGGCGTCTTATTGAAGCATTTCGGTTATTTGATTCATTAGAGAAACTTAACTTGATACCCTCTGAAATAACTTATGCTACATCAATATATGCCCTATGTAGGGATAGATTTTTGCTAGATGCAGAGCATGTTTTCAGGAAAATGGTTCTCAAGGGCTTTCAACCAAAAGTTCAAGTTTACAACTCATTACTTGATGGATGGTCTAAGTTTGGTAAATTAGAGAAGGTATTTGAGCTTCTAAATGATATGGAGGCAAAAAATATTGAGCCTAACTGTATGACTGTTAGTGCTGTAATAAATTGCTATTGCCAGTTGGGCGACATGGAAGGAGCCCTTGAATTCTTTTATATGTTCAAGAGGAAGGATATATCACCTGATTTTTTGGGGTTCTTGTATTTGGTGAGAGGTCTATGTACCAAGGGAAGGATGGAAGAAGCAAGGAGTGTCTTGAGAGAAATGCTCCAGTCCAAGAATGTCGCAGAGGTAATTAACATAGTCAACAGTGAGGTTGATATTGACTCAATAGGTGAATTCCTTGCCTCTTCGTGTGAGCAAGGAAGCATTCAACAAGCTGTTACTGTTCTCAATGAAATTGCATGTCATCTTTTTCCTCCTCAAAGGTTGTATACTTATAATCATGGATCCCATAAACAGCAGGAGATTTATGAAGGGAAGGATGCTGGTTTGAAATCTTCAAGCTCTCTACCTTTGTCTTGCAAAAGTGGTTTGGATTTTGGATCTTGTGATGCCAGGAATATAAAGAACCTTATGACAAATAATGGTAGTTATTTGACAAGATCCCACGTGCACAGCTTTGACTCCTATTATTCAAGAATTGCTGCACTTTGTGCCAAAGGGGAGCTGCAGGAAGCTAATCAATTGGCAAAAGAAACACTTTCTGACCTGGCAGAGTGATGAACTGAACATTCATGATAAAAATGAAAAGGAATTCTTGCAACATGGGAACTTCTCTTCATGCAGTGCCAGCAAACAGAGCACGCCTGTGAAATGTCCAGGTATGCATTTTTCCTAATAATTAAGTTCCTAAGAAGGGTGTGTGTGTGTCTATAATCATTTAACATCCCTTAGGTACTTAAAGTTTGTGTAATGATTCGGGTCCAATTGATATGAAGATTTAAAATATTACCTGAAGGGTTAATGTCACTTTTATTTGTTATATAAATTCATAACTTCTTTGTTAGACAACTTTGGCATGACTCACAGCACTGCATTCTTTACAATTTCCATTTTTTTTGTCAGATATATTACCTTCCACATTACTAAATTATTATGTGAAGTACGGGTGACTGTTGGCTTGTGTGCTTTTTCCTCTTTGCATTTCAATTTGATTTGGTTAATCTGGGTGCAGCTGCTGTTTCCACGCCCCACTGTTATGAGATATTAGGCTTTTTACTTATTAGGCTTATTGTAAGTTGGTTTGAACTTAGTAGTACTTGAGCTAATTATGAGGATAAATAAGAGTATTGGATTATGGTACAGTAGCCCATTACATGCTCTCAAATCATAGTTTCAATTCCTTACCTGAAGCTGTCTTTCTATTTTTTCCTTCTTTCCTAACACTGGACCTTTTAATTCTCAACATGGGTTCAAAGCATGCCATCCACCGCGACCTGTGTGACCATGCTTCTGTTAAATGAGTTAATAAAACTCAGTGTGTGTGTTCCCTTTTATTTCTTTCCTTTAAGGCTTGAATCTTTCTTCAATCATAATTTGTAAATCTGAGTTCATTATTATTATTCTTGAAGGGAAACAACAATTATTTATTTCAAGATCATGTTCAATTTTCTGCAGTCAAGGTTGACTGCTGTTGGGTTTTTCCAGGCACTATAACTTAACAGTTAACACTAACATTGGGTATGATAATGAATACTTTTCATCATAATATCAAGTATCAACTAGATAGAAAATGATTTCCTAATCCTCTGTCTGTCTTGTTGCGTAAATCACCAATCTGAAAAGGTCAAAAATCCTAAGTGCCAAAGAAAACTAGCCTAAAGTATATTATTGGAATAACGATGACTTGTGAGTTTTAACTTATATCATTAAATTTTATTTAAACCATGAAATTTTTTATCCATTTAATTTCTGATAGTTTGTACCGTGGTTTTGAGTCACTGAAGCAAATCATCTCTTAGAAGTTGAATGCTATATTTGAAGACTAAAGAGAATCAAGACTTCAATGGTGGAGGGTTCAAGTTGTTGATAGAATATAATCATATCAAATGCTATATCCACTATGACAAGGCAATTATATAATTTGGGTGATAATAGTTAGCATTTTTGTTCCAATATGTAACAATTTACTGTCATTGCTAAACTGTGATCGTTTGTCTGCAGTTTCACTTTCACCCGTGAAGGATCAAGGTATCTGTTGGACTCTGGATTGAGCCATTAAATGAACTTTTAAATATAGAAATGGTAAATATGCATACAACTTTTTCTCATTTATTTGGTTTTTTTGCTTAAATTTTAAGCTTTTGTCCATAACCAAGGGCTGTAGCTATAATAATGATTCTGATTTCTGGCAAAGCACATCCTGAAGATTTATTTGAATCTATAATTTTTTATTAGTTCTTTTAAATATTTGTGTCGTTTCCCTCACAACAAACTATACTGATTTGATTTGATTTTAATGTTTTCTGGTTTTCCAAACGATATCAAGATTTTATTGACAGTAGGTAGATGATGAAATTTGTCCCATATTCTATTGATTTTCTGTTTTCACTTTTACATGATTTATATTGGTTCTTAGGCCATGCATGCAGATATATGTCAGCTAAAACCGAAGGAGGAATTTCTTTTCATTAAGTAAAAATGAACAGACATGAAACATCTTTATTTGAAACCATGTATGAAGTATGAACTTGTTCCTCAAGTAGAAGACAGCTCCCTCGATTCTCCAATCTCCATTGCAAGCTCTTGATTCTTCAAGACTAACTTATGAATATATTGAGAATTTAATTATTATTTTGGTCTACGTCTCTATGAGATTTTAATTATTTTTGTAGAATTATATTGCTTATTAACAAGTATCATTTCAACTGTTTGTCTAGAAATTTTGATTCTGGACTTGCTCTAATATTAGTGATGTGCTCATAAAACAATTTGGTCAACGCGTTTGGGAAAACCAGTTGTGGATGGATTCATGATCATCAGCCACTAAGAAGTTCACAATCAATTCTTTGGAAGTAGATGAAGCCGTTATCAAGGTCATATCCCACATTGTAACTTTGCTGAGCTAACAACCCAATAAGTGAAGGAATACTCCCCATGCCAGTCTCACTGATTGGACCTACAGCCATGCAAAATGCTTTGTCCGTCACCTGCTGAAAAAGGCTTCCAGTGTCCAAAGCCAAATCTGCTCCTTCATCAAAATGGAAGGTAACCACTGGAAATCCCACCAGGTCCCTGCTCACATCCCCTGAGTAGCAAAGTAGCCATGGAACATTTTCAAATGTTACTTCTGTCAGCGACCGCTGAAGGGTGTTTCTAACTTCTCTGTATAACGCTTTACAGGCATCATCAACTAGGTAGGTGATTGTACTCCCTGTGTCAATGACAACTCCACCTGTGCCATTCTCTTTCATCTCAAAAGTTGCTGCAGCTATGTCAAGCCTCTTTTCTCCTACACTAATGCCTTCCATGGTGATATAGTACAAGCCACGATGTGCTTGAAAAGGTGTAGAATAACCTTCTAGATCCGCCCCTTCACCTAATATCAATTGATTGTAAATATAGTTTTTGTCAGTTAAGCTGCCTATGCAGTAAGAGAATCTTTTGCCAATTTGTGATACCAGAGAATCAGGTGCACTGTTGACTCCTACTATTCCATTGTACCCTGGATCAGTATTGTACCTGATGTTGTGGCCACACCCAAATTCTATGTTGGGTACCAGAATGGTTCCTTCATCAGCAGTCTCGAAGACCAGCATGTCGCGGCCAAGTATTCCTGATGAGGAGGATCTGTCTGCATAATTGATCTGGAATGTGAACCGATCCGAGAGATTGCATTTGCAGCCACTGAAGCCACAGGGTGTTCTGCATGATGGGGAATAGGTGGAAGACTTTGAAGGATCAAACACTGGAAGTGAATGGTGGACGCAATCTGAGCAAGGGGTGCACATGACCCAGAAGATGTCACTGCCAGTGTCCATGATAACTAGTTGTGGGGTGGGGGGTTGGCCTATTGAGAGATTGGCTAGTAGGGTTCTACCAGTTAGAGAGGGAGAAAGGCTTGCCCTGTAGTCATCAGAGACCAATGAACCATTATTAATCCTTGCTTGCAAGTAGGCTAAACGCGCAAATGAGTGTTGGATATCAAGTTTCATTTGGTCTTTGGCAGTTTCATTTGGATTGTAATGTGGATGCAGAACAGAGCGACGGTGAATAAGTTTGGAGACCAATCTATGAGGCTTAGATGTTGAGGTACCTAAAGATGTGGTGGTTGTATGAATTGATGACAAACAGCATGTTGAGAAGGCTAACAGAAGAATATGCAAAGTTTCATATTTACATGCCATTGGTCTTGTGTGTTATTGAATGTTATTCCCTATTTGAGTTCAAGGAGGTTGTATATACAATTTTCAAGACATGACAGTGATATATAGTGAGAGAGAACAATTCACTCTTTCTTATAATTGACCTGGTGGAAAATTGATGAAATGTGAAATGTAAAGTGCTTTCAAAAGGCAGCAAGATCATGAAAATGCAAGGTCTTGTACTACAACAATCTTTACATTCTCTGCTTAGAATCAATATAGAGGAATAACTTGTGTTATGATTTGATATTTATTTTGAACATACCAG
The DNA here is from genome assembly GCA_030819835.1 of Acmispon strigosus. Classification (NCBI taxonomy): domain Eukaryota; kingdom Viridiplantae; phylum Streptophyta; class Magnoliopsida; order Fabales; family Fabaceae; genus Acmispon; species Acmispon strigosus. The sequence continues at coordinate 90,867,323 of JAUAMA010000001.1, forward strand.
TTAATGATTATTTTTCTTTCATTCTCTTTTTCTCTCCCTCTTCTTTCTCTTTTTTTTTTCTTTCTTTTTTCTCCCTTTGTCTTGTCTTGAAAGCTCTTTCACACAAAGAAAGCAATTGGATCCACAAACAAGTGCGTGACTCTGCTGCTTGAAAATTTAGAATCAAGTTAAAATGCCTGCTGCAATGAATAATTAAAGGCTAAATTGCGCTTTCCGTCGTCTCACTGTTATCGTGATTATGCAAACTGGATCACGTGTTTTAAAACAAATGGGCGATTGGAGTGCACTTTTACCTAATTTTACAGAATTAAGAAATGTAGTTATTAACAATAAATTGTAGGTCGTGGAATAGCTATATTAGAAAAAAAAACATGGTTCTACAAATAGAGAACAAGAGATTGTAGTGAAGATAAGTTACTAAGAAATTTATTAATTAGTTATTTTATTTATGATAACCACCCTTGAGGAAGTAATTCAAAATATCTGAAACAGTAGTACATCAGCAATCAGCATACATACAGACAAATGCACAAGTTCTTATCATACCATTGAGCACAAAACCCCGATCCCTGATTTAACCTAGAACACTTTGGATCGCATGCAGGACTGCAGAGACCAAGGTGGCCAGCAAGGCATTTATGTGTCGGATAGGGTAATGGACATTTGTAAAAACAGGTGCATAAGTTGTTTTGACAAATTCCCACTGGATTGGCATCACTATGCTCAGATTTACATTTCTGGTTACAATCACCTTTCAAGGGATCGCATTCCCACAAAAGTTCTGAACATGTACCAGCATCTCCTACCACTACTAATTGCACTATACTAATCAGAACCACAAGGAAAACAAGGGACTTTGAGAGCTGGTAATTAGCCATTAGGTACAAACTATTTGCCAATTTTCTTTTGATTTAGTGTGATTTTTATGTGCTATTTATATAATTCATCAACGGTTCCGGCATTAATTACTGTCTTTTTTACTTTTTGTAGTGAATTGATTATACTAGTACTATTTAATTTTTCACTACTTTTTTAATAAAGTAAGTATTTTGTGAAAGAAATTAAATGTTTTAATACTTAACAATAGATTATAAATAGTAAATAATTAAACATTTACCATAAAATAAGTTATATAATTTTTTTTTTTACTTTTCTATTGATCATTATTTATTTTAAAATTTGAAAAATTAAAAAATTAAACATTTGGAAAATTAAGTTATATAAAATTAATAATTTATTTAAATCACATACTATGTTTTGCATATATAACTAGTTGGATTTACCTGTTCGAGGCACATGTAACTTTGGATAAACTAAAATTATTGTGTGTGGAATGATTTTTTTTTTTTATAACTTCTTATACATGTTGTTGTGAGGTCGACAATAATGACAAATACTGTAGCCGTGAGAAATAGTTACTTAGCAGTAAACGGTTGGTGACAATTTGCGCTTAACTCTCATGGGCAAGGATCGAAACCCCCTTCTGCATGATCGAGAGACAAAGTTAGCTAACTACCACGCCACATCCTGTGCTATGTTTACATGTTATTTTGTCATGTTGATTCCTCGATTATTGATATAGGAATCTTTAGCCTGGAGTGCGTCGTCCTCTCTCCGGGCAACAACAGTGCTGCAAACCCACTCGAGGCATCATTAATGACAATATCACCTCTCGATCTAATGGATGCCGATAGAGTATTCCATACAAATGTTTTAGCTATTCCTCCATAGCCATACATGATGAAAAAACCACATTTGTTTAATGGAGGGAATCAGAATATTAAAATTTAATTTTAAATTTAATTTGTAACTTAATATAATTATATTTTATAATATGTAATTATTGCTAATTTTATTTGGTACATAATTAGTCATTAATGATTTTTATAACTAATGGTATATTGAAAATTTGTTTTATATATAAATTAAAATATTTAAGAATTTCTGAATTAATTAAAAAGTATCAATTATTATTTATAACGTATTAAAACAATGTTATTTATAACATAATAAAAGTATCTACTTTTTATAGCATGGTTAGAGGGTAATTCAATAGATTGTTTATGCATTAGATTGTTTAAATTTGAAAATCAAAATTAAGTTGGTTATAAAATTTGATTTCATATTAATTTCAAAGACAAATTTTAATGGAAATAATTATTTATGTATAATTATTTACATCAATTTTTTCAAAAATGATATCAAATTAGTTAAAAAAAAAAGATTCCAAGTATTTTATATACTATTTTTCATTTTTGATATATATATATATATATATATATATATATTCTTCTTTTTTCTTCGAAAATATATATATATATATATATATATATATATATATATTCATATTTAACAAAGGGTTCCAATTAAAATTAATATTTAAAATTGAAAAAAATTATTTCATCATTTATTTTACAAAATTGATTTAGTTTTTAATTACTTAATTGTATCAATAAAATTATTAAATTTTTTAAAATAAAATATTTAAAATGTTATATTTAACAATATTTTTTAATTTTATATTTATTAAATATTTGATATATCAAATAAAGGATTTCACGTAAAATTAAGAATCACTAAGTGGAAATCCTCTATGGGTGATTCGATTTGAATATAGTAGTATAATTTGGGAAATTAAGTCCATACAGAGGAATGTTAGGATTCTCAATTGGCTTCAAAGTGATGACTTGTACTTGTATGAGTTTATAGCCACGACAGAGTTGACAATCTCGTAATATATGCCTTCTCTCAAAAGGCTCTCAAATTTGTTCTCAAAATTGTTCACGTGATTGCTCCAAACGGTGCACTGTATCGTGTCGTTCTAAAGAAAAATAAGTTAGAAACTAATAAAACGATTTTCCTATGACGCTAAAGAGCACAAAATCATTCTAAAAGGAATTAAATAATTTTTAACATACCTTAGGTGATCTCCATAGTCATGCAACTCTAACCATGCGTTGGAGATGTTGATGGAGGAAACTGAGTCTACTTTGGAAAGTATGCAATAGTTCTCACGATTGATTTTTGAGTTTACTCTTTTAAAACGATATAGCAGAGAAACCGTAATGGTACAATTTATAGCATCACGTGAGGATACTAATTGTTAATAAAAATTCATATTTCAAAAAAATATCTTAAGATTGTATGTTAACTATTTCCTATTAAAATTTGGTTAAAATTTTTGTATTAATTAGTTATGATTCATTCTTTATTTTAAAATTTGGTTAAATATTTGGTATTAATTAATTAGGGATTGTTCCTTATTTAACATTTGTAATCAATATCAATTTTTGTTCCTATTAAAATTTGGTATTAATTAGTTATGATTCGTTCCTTATTTAACGTTTGTAATAAATTTTATTAATATTAATTATTTGAAAGATATTTTTTAAAAAAATCTTAAGATTTTAATTAGTTAAATTTTATTAATATTAATTATTTGAAAGTTTTTTATTAAAAAATCTTAAGATTTTAATTAGTTATGATTCGTTCCTAATTTAACATTTGTTATAAATTTTATAAATATTAATTATTTAAAAAATATTTTTTAAAAAAATCTTAAGATTGTATTCGTTCCTTATTTAACATTTGTAATCAATATCAATTTTTGTTCCTATTAAAATTTGATACTAATTAGTTATTATTCGTTCCTTATTTAACATTTGTAATAAATTTTATAAATATTAATTATTTGAAAGATATTTTTTTAAAAATCTTAAGATTGTAATTAGTTATGATTCATTCCTTATTTAACATTTGTAATAAATTTTATAAATATTAATTATTTAAAAGATATTTTTTTTTAATCTTAAGATTGTGTGTTAATTATTTCCTATTAAAGTTTGGTTAAAAATTTGATATTAATTAGTCATGATTCGTTCCTTATTTAATATTTGTACTAAATTTTATAAATATTAATTATTTAGGGTAGGGTCTTAATAGGTAGGTTATAGTGGGGATAGTTACGATTTATACCTTATTTTAGAGGGTAGGCGGGTATAAATTTTTTTTATATAATATATAGATAGATATTTTAGTTTTTATCCTAATTTACTTAAATCTTAAATTATTTAAAATCATTTTTGAAATTTTTAAATATAGAAAATATTAATAAATAATGATATTTAATTATTACTTTCGTGAATAAATTATACGTTTAATATTTTATACTAACAATTGTTTTCCTTACTGAAAACTACTTATATTTTTTTTTTAAATGATAGCAAACAGCAAAAGAAACTAATTAAGATACCGCATCTTTGCACATGAGCGGAATCACAAAGGAAGGAGGTTCCTTCCAAATACGCATCGGACACCCTGCTTGAGAAGCTTGTCTCGCCAACGCATCCGACACAATATTTCTATCCCGCATAACATAAGAGAATTGAACCTTCCAATCCTCAACCAACATTGTCCGAATAGGAGCAATAATGTCCCGTTGCCAATAAGTTCGGTTTACCTGTTCTGGCTCAGAAGCTCCACAATATTCTTACAATCCATATAGCAGACAATTTCTCGGAAACCCAAATCCCAGGCAAGCTTCAAACCAGTTCGAAGCGCTAGAAGCTCCGCGTGAAAAGTATAGCCAGCCCCACAAGAACAAGCAAACCCCAAAATCTATCAGCCAGTGGAGTCCCTCACTACATCGACACCACTCACCTGATTTAGCCCAGAAACCCAACTTCCAACCGTATGAAGATGGATCCATTTCGGTCCCTCGACAAACATGGATTCTCGAGGATTCGGCCTTAGCTTCCCCCATCTCACAATTTCATTCGTCGTTATCAAGATCTGGCGCAGATCAACTGAATAGGCCACATGTGTGGATCGAATACCACACTATTCCGCCAACGCCAGGTACCCAAGGAATGGCAATCGCAAACGCCTGCTGAGGTCCCTAGAGGAGGTGTCGAAACCAATCATGGCAGCAAACTTCCAAAGTGGCTCCATATCAAACGTGAATCATGATAATCTCTCAAGAGATGTTCAACATCCTCATCCTGCTCGCCGCACCGAGGACAAGTTGCGGTCAAACTCAGATGGCACTGGCGCCGCTTCAAATTTTTCGGGAGAGCGCTGCGACCTACCAGCTAAAGGAAAAAACAAACCTTCTCCGGAGCATGAGATGTCCAGATCACCTTCCAGTCACGAGAGCTTGACTGATCATTACGCTGTAGCATGTGGTATGTTGAGGTTGTTGAGTAAACTCCTGAACTAGTTTCTGACCATAGAATCTTGTCCTCCTCATCAGAGCGCAACGGTATACTGATCCGAGCAATTTCATTAACTACCTCTTGTGGAAGAGGCGTGTACAGTGCAGTGAAGCTCCACGCACCATGAACTCAAAGATCAGAGACCTTAAGTTCCGTATCCGAGATATGAACATAAGGGATACGGTGACACAAACTCCTAGTTCCAAGCCAGTTAGAGTACCAAAGCAAGGATTGTCCATCACCCAAACACGGCTGGAAACCTTGCCTGACATCATTCTTGGCGTTGATAATTCCTTTCCACACATAGGAGTCCACAGGGTGATATATCACCGACAACACCGAGTCAGCTCCCACATATCTTTGTTTTAACACTTGGACCCAAAGCATGTCGGTGTCATACATGAGGTTGTTAACCAACTTCCCCAAGAGAGTAATGTTATTCTGCCGAGCACTACGAATGCCAAGCCCCCCTTGTCTTTGGGTAGAATCACATCATGCCAATGCACTAAATTCCAACTTCGAGTTGACCCTCCCTTGAACCAAATACAATTTCGAACTAGCTTGTCAATATGATCACAAACTGATTCAGGGAGCCACGAAGCTTGCATAGTATACACAGGCAACGAAGACATGACAGACTTGGCCAAACATAACCTCTCTGCCTTATTCAAAAGCTTATGTTTCTAGGACGCCAGTCGGGTGTTCATCTTATCAATTATAGGATCAACAATATCCTGAGTTACACGTCCCTTGAGGAGGGGTATACCCAGATACTTACCAAGTTTTGCCGCCCTACTGATCCCTGAAATGTCCGATAATTCCTGTTGTTTCTGTTGGCCAATGTTCTTTGAACAAAACATGCGGGACTTCTCTAAGTTCACCTTCATTCTGGACCCTTGACAAAAATCAGAAAGCGTATCGGAGATCAGACGCATTTGCTCCTTCGATGCATGGAAAAAGAGGAGGACATTATCAGCACAAAACAAATGTGAAATATCGATACCTTCATTTGAAACTCGAATGGACTGCCATACACCTTCTTGGACAAGGCGCTGAATATGAATAGCAAGACGTTCCATACAAAGAACAAACAAGTAAGGAGACAAGGGACCGCCTTGCCTTAACCCACGTTGCGGAGCAAAGGGAGGTAATTTAAAGTCATTCCAAAGGACTGAGATATTCGACTCCTGGACACCCCACATGATCAAATCGACAATGGACGGAGGGAAGCCAAAGTCATAAAGGGTTGCCCGTAGGAAATCCCAGCTCACCCTATCATAAGCTTTCTCCAAGTCAATCTTCAAGGCGTGTGGATCGTGTGCATCACCTCTTGAGCTAGAATGATGTTGTCTCTAGTCCCTCTCCCCGGTATGAAATTGCCCTGAAGTGGTCCCACTAACTCAGCAAGCAGCGTCCTGAACCTATTAACCAGCACCTTTGTAATAACTTTGTACGTCACATTGCAAAGGCTAATCGGTCGCAAATTCATCAGACAAACTGGGTCATCCACCTTAGGGATAAGTACAAGCAACGTGTCCAGTAATGAAAGCTACTTATAAGACGCTAAATATTAAATTTATTTCTAAACCAAATTAATGAATAATAATAATTGAATTTAAAGAGGGTTTTTCAAAGATAGTCAAACGTAAAAAAAAAAATATTTGTTTAGTCTCTTATCGTTCTTTTCCTCTTTAGATAACATTTTATTACAACTTTTTAATTTTTTTAGAGTTTCCTCCCCCGCATAGTTGAGATTAATCTCTCACAAAAGATATCATATATAGCAGAGATCCATTCGATCCAAAAGAATAACAAGGATCTGGAAATTGAGAATAACATACTCCAGCCCCTTCTAATATTCGCATGAACTCATGTTACTATAAATTTTATTAGTAAGACTTAACTATTCTTTTGGTCCTGATCTATCACAAATTTACAATTGTGAAATAAATAAATTTAGTGAAATAATTTATTTAAATGATATAAAGATAGCTTGCCAAAAACTTCGCACACTCTTGGAAATTTGAAGCAAGGAAAAATTGAATCTGAGAGATTTGTTAACAAAATTTTAAAAAGTCTTGACCCAAAGTCAAGCTCCACTTAGTGTGTGAAGTGATGAGGATTGAGACTTCGTTTCATACCTCCTTAGCAAAGTCACCACTGCAAGGCATGACAGAATTCCGCAAAAGGGCAACGAAGTACGTCAAATAGAGAATAGCCTAGCAGGGTTGACTGGGCAAAAAGATGATAGTGGCGATGGTAACGGGTAAGAACCAGAGTCAGAAAGAAGGAACTTTCAAGCAGAGAAATCATGATACAAAAAACTTCAGAAGAAGGCATGAGAGTTATTTATTATTGAACAAAACTCCTTCCCGAATTTATAGAGAAGTCATGAGCACTGCTTTTGTCCACATGCCCCAACCGACGCCGCTTAAGAAGCCTAAAAAATACATGGATTCTTATAAATATTGTGAGTACCATGAGAGTCATGGCCACAATACGGATGATTGTATCTAACTTAGGGATTAAATAGAACAACTGATCAAAGAGGGAAAACTGAAGAAGTATGTGAAAAGAGAACATGATTATGGGGAAGGTTGGAATTGGAGAGAATATAAAAGGAGAATCTCAGAGTCCTAGAAGCCAAGATTATCACCAGAGTGATAGAGGAAGTCACTCCCCAAAGAAATCCGAGCGGGAAGAATCATCTCGACATGGTAAAAAAGGTGCTTCAAAGAATAAATCTAAGCGAGAAAAAAGTCATTCATCTGAAAGCGGAGAAGACAATTCAACTGAAGGTGTGCAACATAAACTTCAGTTGGCCCAAGAAGCTAAAATGCTTAATAGCATCTCATGCGACTCACAGGTCCCGCAATTAAGTGAGTACCATACAGGCAAACTATATGACTTAGCTAAGGATCGTCTCATCCCAGCTAAAGATGATCAGTCGCACGACAATTCACTTAGTGAAAAACAAGCAAGGCATATGAAAGGGAGGGAGTCACAGTGGTGGGCGGTGTGATTCGTGGTTCAAGATGGTGGTTTGTGGTGGGATTTGACCTTCTTGAGGAGAAGAAAGAAGAAACCGTGAAGGAGAAGAAGAGGGAGAGAAGATTGATGCTTTTTGGCTTAATTGTTATTATATGTAAAAAATATTTAATTAAAATTCATATTTCACCCTTTTATATATTTGATTTTTTGTTGATTTATTTAGTGAATTGACATCCAAGTGGTCAATCAGTCATGGACCGAAATCGCACAAACGTAATAGATAAGAGTGAGTCTTTTATTTATGAGAAGTAATTTAAAATATCTGAAAGAGTAGTACATCAGCATGTATACGAACAAATGCACAAGTTCTTACCATCCCATTGAGTACAATACCCCGATCCCTGATTTAATCTAGAACACTTTGGATTGCATCCAGGACAGAGACCAAGGTGGCCAGCAAGGCATCTATGTGTCAGAAAGGGTACTGGACATGTGTAAAAACAGGTGCATAAGTTGTTTTGACAAATTCCCACTGGATTGGCACTACTGTGTGCAGATTTACATTTTTGGTTACAATCACCTTTCAAGGGATCGCATTCCCACAAAAGTTCTGAACATGTACCAGCATCTCCTACCACTACTAATTGCACTATGCTAATTAGAACCACAAGGAAAACAAGGGACTTTGAGAGCTGGTAATTAGCCATTAGGTACAAACTATATATTTACCAATTTTCTTTTGATTTAGTGTCATTTTTATGTGCTATTTATATAATTCATCAACGTTTCCGGCATTAATTACTGTCTTTTTTACTTTTTGTAGTGAATTGATTATAGTGCTATTTTAGTAAAGTATTTGTGAAAGAAATTAAATGAAATTATTTATTTGGATTTTATAATATTTTCCATTGAAATGATTTATTTTATTTAGCATAAAATAAGAAATTATTAAAGTATGAATATTATGCAAATATATTCTATTGATCATTATTTATTTTAAAATTTGAAAAATTAAAAAATTAAAATTTTGGAAAATTAAATTATATAAAATTAATAATTTATTTAAATGACATACTATGTTTTGCATATATAATATTTTAGTTTTTATCCTAATTTACTTAAAACTTAAATTATTTAAAATCATTCTTGAAATTTTTAAATATATAATAATATTTAATTATTACTTTCGTGAATAAATTATACGTTTAATATTTTATACTAACAATGGTTTTCCTTATTAACTGAAAGCTACTTATATGTAAATAGACGCTAAATATTAAATTTATTTCTAAACCACATTAATGAATAATAATAATTGAATTTAAAGACGGCTTTTCAAAGATAGTCAAACGTAAGTAGCCGTCTCCTTTTCCTCTTGTAACAAAAAAAATAGTTAAACGTAAAAAAAAAAAATTCGTTGTTTTCCTCATTAGATAACAATTCATTACAACTTTTCAATTTTTTTTATAGTTTTCTCCTCCCATAGTTTAGATTAATCTCTCGCAAACATTTCACAGATCCATTCGATCCAAAAGAAAAACATGGATCTGGAAATTGAGAATAACACACTCCAGGCCCTTCTAATACTCGCATGAAGTCATGTTACTATAAATTTTATTATTAAATCTTAACTGTATATTTGGTCTCTGATATCACAAATTTACAATTTTGTGGTTTGACTCAGGTTTAAAATAAGATATTTTGATCATTAAATTTCTAATTTGCGAAAATTGTGACCATCCACTAATTTGCCATCCATTTTTAACCAAAATAGTTGATGTGTCATTTTTGTCATTAGATTATTTAAGTATAACTGTCACTTAAACATTAAAATTTCTTTTTGTTTTAAAAATAATTACCATGTTTGACTTTAATCCTAATTTTTTTACCCTAATCCTTCTTCTACCAATGGAGTGATAGAGGAAGTCACTCCCCAAAGAAATCCGAGCGGGAAGAATCATCTCGACATGGTAAAAAAGGTGCTTCAAGAAGAAATCTAAGTGAGAAAAAAGTCTTTCTTCATCTGAAAGCGAGGAAGACAATTCAGCTGAAGGTATGCAGCAGCTGACCCAAGAGGCTAAAAGGCTCAATAACATCTCATTTGGTTTAAAGGTCTCGCAATTAAGTGAGTACTGTACAGACAGACCATATGACTTAGCTAAGGAACGTCTCTTCCCAGTCAAGGCTGATCAGTCACACGACAACCCACTTAGTGAAAAACAAGCAAGGCTACCGAGGGACAACCTTACACTCGGAAGACCATCTATTAGGCTTCCTTGATACCTGCAGAGATAATGGTAATGAACTGCAAGCCTGTAAATACAGTTGTAGTTGTTCATTTATATAACACTTTGCTCATTATGCAACACTCTAAGCTCTTATTAGATTCAGATATTCTCTTTTTTGCCATCTCACTAGCTTGAGTGTCGAAGTGTCTTCTGCAAGTACACCCCTGTCGTGATGGTGCTACTCCGCCGCTCTAACCAAGTCAACCAAGGTCGTGAACCATCACTTGAGACGAGGAGGATCAAGTAATCTCATTCACGAAAGAATACAACCATTTATAGTTGCCAATTTGCTATTCCCGTAGCTAATTCGTTGCAATTTAACAGCAATGTTTACACAAAACATGTGGTGGTTGCTAGAGAACCTCATTTGACAAAACTAACATTTGTACACTTTTAATTCATTCGAGCGTTTTCATTTGCTTACAAAATGAGTTGCGTGTTGAAGTGTTCATGACTCATCCTTTATCCCAAATAAATTCATATGCAACGTTTAAGGTTTAATAATTGGAATTGACTTTAAAGAAGGCTTTTCATCAAACATAAAAAGATAAAATAAAATCATTTTCCAATCCTCCTATCGTATAGTTAAGAGACTAATCTCTTGCGAAAGATATCATATCAAAACAAAGATCCATTCCAAAAGTATTTTATAAATCCTAACACTTGGACCAAGAAATTGAGAATAACATACTCTACTCAAATGAATTCATGTTACTATAAATTTTATTATTTATTATTATACATCTGAAACAGTACATACATCAGGTAGGGCAGTCAGACTGACAAATGCACAATTGTTTACCATACCAGGGAATACAAATCCCGATACCATTCTTTGAATACTTAGCACACCATGGATTGCATGCAGCATTGCAGAGTCCACCGTATGCAAGGCATTTCTTCATAGATGAGGGAGGAGGACAATCGAAAATACAGGTGCAAAGGGTGTAGTAACATAAACCGAATCCATTACGATCTTTGTGTAGGGATTGACAACCCTGAGTGCAGTCTACATTGGAAGCGCATTTACCCAAAATTTGTGAACATTTAGGCATATCACTGCAATCTCCTACCACCATTAAACACACTATGCTGATCACCAGAACAAGAAAATGATTAGAGCTTCGACACTGTTTCGCCATTTCTTTTGATTTGGGCTCCTATAGTTTGCTTTTCATGTTTTATTTATAGATTCATCAATGGCTGGGTTGATGATAGTTTAGTCAGTTTTTTAAATAAGATATTTTCATTAAATAAAATTATTTTTTTGATTTTTTAATATTTTCTCCATATATATACAACAAGAACAACGCTCATAAGTGTCGAACAAAAGTCAACGCTTAAGCGGCAAAAACTGACGTTATAACATATTTTACATAAGATTGGCGTTAAAGTGCTCAAAGCAAATATTTTAGCATCAGCCACCATGATCTGTTGCGTCGGAAAATTCAACACTGTTATTCACTTGCACAAGAACATTAGTGTTTGCCATATAGGACGACGCTAATATTCCATGTGCAGGACAACAGAAATCCTCACAATATTAATTTAGTTAATAACGATCCATTAAAAAGTAAATAATGATCCATTAAAAAGTAAATAATGATCAATTAAAATTATCTTCAAAAAATAAATTAATTGAAATAATTTATTTAAAGGATATAATTAATATGTTTAACATATATAATATTTTTCATATTTTACTTAAAAGTTAAGTTATTTAAAACCATTCTTAACATCTTTAAGAAATATGAAATTCAATATATTAATATTAATATTAATATTAATTAATTATTACTTGAGCAAACAAATTAGACATTTATTAATATGAAAAAATGGTGGAGTGTGAGTCGTGGTGGGTTGAGCTTATTGAGCGGGAGTCTAAGGTCATGATTAGGGTTCCTACAACGTGGAGTTTTGCGAATTAAATGAGGTGGTTTAAAGCCAAAGACATAGGTCATGAGCAGGTCCTTCTTCAAGCCTTAGCAAAGCAAATTAGGGTCAATCATCCTAATTTATCGCTCCCTTAGGTAGCTCACGGGGAGGTTTTCTTGTTTCCGTTAGTTTGGTGGTGGGTTTTTGCAGGGCCAATTGATTGTTCTAGCGCATGCTGGATCTTGTATAGACCTACTTCTTTTATAAATAAAGTTATATTTTCAAAAAAAATTATAAGAACATGGTTGATACACTTTCGACATATCCTCTTCTCTGTATCAGAACCTGGCCCAAAGGTTTATATCCACCCATGGTTGAAGCACACGTAATCGGTAATCTAGCAATCGCAACCGAAAGAGCTGCTCCTCCCAACTTAAACCCACTTAGAGATCATATAATTTCCTCGATAGCTTGATTCCTTGAAGTGAATCTGACAAATCCAAATTGAAATTTCTATCCTTGTTTCCTCAGCCATTGAACAAAGACCTTCGTCAGCTTACCAAGATGTTTAAAGAGGCCTCTCACCTAATGGTAACCGATCGTGTCCCAAATGTCGTCAACGAAGAGGATGGTGCAAATGTCTCTTTTATTGGCCTTGGTGATACAATTTTTTTATGAAAATACTACAAATGTTGTAATTTACTTGATTGTTTTCCTCACGTTTAAAGTCTGTCCAGATACCATTATTTTCACATCCCGTTAAAAAATAAAGAGTATTTGACAAATTTTGAGTTAAATCATTCTAGTAAGTATTTATGTATCTTAAATATCATTAATTCAGCTAAGACTATGATAATTTAAACCAAACTTTTACTATGGTCATTTAAACAATCCTTTTATAAAATTCAAACATTTTTTTTATAGACAAACTAAAATTCCGCAATAGCTCTATGTAAGTAAGTGTAAGAACATACACGCTTAAATCCAGAAAAAAAAATCTCTTGGTACTGCAACACGAATAAATAAATTAATATCTCCCACCATATCCCTTCCAACAGTATTTTATTCAAGAATAAGATATCGTAGACAAACACATGTTACTAAGAAATTTAAGAAAGTCTACTGCATCAGCAGTCATACTGACAAATGCACATTTCCTTACCATACCAAAGACTACAGAACCCTCTAGCATTCTTATTTAAGTACATAGCACCACACGCACTATCATTGCATTGAGCATTGCAGAGTCCATTGTAAGCAAGGCAATATCTCGTCACAGGTGGGGGAGGTGGTACACAATCATAAAAACAGGTGCAAAAGTTGTAGTCACATGAACCAAGTCCATATTTGTGTATGGCCCAACAGCCCCGAGGGCAGTCATCATTGGTTGCACATTTACCCAAAAGTTGTGAACAACCGAACCGTAAGCTATCTCCTACCACCATTAGAGACACCATGCTAATAAAGAGAACAACAAAATGAGCAGAGCTTGAGAGCTGCCTCCCCATTAGATTAGATTGAAATGTTTTATCAATTTTCTTTTGATTTGGGTTCCTAGTTTGCTGCTTATTTTTTTGGTTGTATTTATAGATTCATCAATGGCATGGGCATTAACTACTGACCTTTCCTAGTGCATTGATTAATATTAATTTTGTCATTTTCAAATAAAGTATTCTCATAAAGAAATTAAATGAAATTAATTATTTGATATTTTTGATATTTCCCCATATATAGTAATTTTTTTGATAATTAACAATGAATTAAAATGATTAAATAATACTAATTATTAAATATTTAACATAAAGTAAAATTATAATATAAAAATTATATAAAGATAATTCTAAATATTGATGAGTGTTTATAATTTTAAAGAATCTTAAAAGTTAAATTTTTTTGATAAATAATTTAAATAAAAAAGCCTTTTTCAACTTTATGATATGTTTTGCACACATAACATTTTATTTCTATATCCTGCCTTAATTAAAATTGAAAATATTTAAATGAATATTTAATATATTTTAATTATAAATTAAATTTCTAAAATATTAGTAATGATATTAATTAGTTATTACTTGAGTGAAAAAATATACATTAAGTGGTATATTTATATGATCATTTAGCCACTAGTTATTTTTCAAATATTTTTTCTCAAGTTGTTATTAGTAGTTAATATTGTCATGAAGGACTTTAAGTACTTATACATTGAATAATTAAAATAAATATTAATATAAAATATATTTAGATGCGTAAATTTTTCACTCAAGTAATAAATAACTAATATTCTTACTAATGTTTTGTCAAATAAAATTTATATTATTGAAAGATGGAAAGAATTATTTTAGATAATTTAAAATTTATTCATATCATTGAAAGATATAGGAATTATTTAAATACTTTAAATTTGAATGAATAATAAATTGGGAGATGGAAATCAAATATTGTGAACAACTTGTTACCCGAAAAGCTTAAAAAAAACTTGTTAGTCAAAAAATCACATTTTCTGGCGGTCACATTTGCAGGTCCTTTTGGACTCCCACACATGATTTTTCTGCGTTTGTTAGGAGTTATCAAATATCATTCCTGGGTATGAGGTTTCTTGGGAATATTAGATATGAATGTTATGCCCGGGTATTATTAAAAAATGTGTTTGGTTAACAAATTTAATTCGTAGGAATTTTTTTTGATATTCCACATTCTCAATTTCCCATGATCTGACTAACTCAGGAATATTTCATACCCGCCCTCTTTGACGGGAATAAATACAACAAAAAATATGAGAAAAACATATTCCCGAGAATACTTTTTTCCTGGGTATATTTTTATATAACCTTCTACCAAATACAGATAACTTCCATGCCGGACCTATATTCCTGAGAATCTTTTTTCATTCCTCCCTAACAAACGCCCCCTAACGCTTTTCCCATGTGCCACAAACTAACCGTTGGTATTAGGCGCTAGTATTGAAACCAAATTTTGACGATTAAAGACCTCCACACCAAACTTTGCTATTACAAAAATATTTGAATTACTCGTGGGGTTTTAAACCGTCACAATTATACGACCTCGGACGTCGTGGGCTGGCGGCGTCCGTAGTCTCCCCTACTCCTCCGAGGGGTGGCTGCTGCTATTTCCTTTCTGAAGTAGAAGCAAGAGAACGGTTCGAAAAATGGGGCAAGAGATATCTCAGAACATACTCTTCTGAAGAGGAGAAAACCCCCTGGAGATTCCAGACTACGGCAACTGTTTTGCTGATCGAACCTTGGAGGAATTTAAGAGAGACTATTGTGGGGGGAGTTCATTTCCCGTTATAATTTTTTATGGTATTTTCTTTCTGTGGAGCGATTATTGAAGGGATCATAAGCCAGAATCTTGTGAGTTTGTTACTTCCACTTATGGCATTGTCTATACTTTGTTGCTTATTGATGTTTATCATATATATATGATTTTATAGCTTTAAGTTATTCTAATGCTGGGATCACTGATCTGACAGTTTTGAGATCCATTTTGTGTATATGTTTCTATTGTATTTCCCATTGTAACCAGCAAGTGGTATCACATTTACCCAAATGCAATAAAAGACATTATGCTGATTGCAACAAGAACAAAATGAACCGAGCTTGCCATTTGATTGAAATTATTTATGAATTTTGTTTTGATTTGAAAGAGATACATCATAGATCAACAGTAATACCGACAAATGCACAAGTTGTTATGATACCAGTTTCTACAAATCCCTGTACCCTGTCCTCGACTGTATTCTCTAGCACAATTCCAATTGCACTGAGAATCGCATAATCCTAAGTACCCAGCAAGGCATGTCTTTACTGATGATGGAGGGTGTTCACAATTGTAAACACAGGTGCAGAGGTTGTAGCTACAAATTCCCAATCCGACGCCGTTGTGCCTCGATTGACAAGTCTGAGTACAATCGATACGGCCATCGCATCTACCCACAAGTTCTGAACATGTACCATCTTCCGCTACTAACTGCACTATCATCATCACAAGGACAAGGAAATGAAAATAGTTTGAGAGGTAATTCGCATTCGCCATTAGATACAAATTATTTGCAATTTTCTTCATATAGCGTTCGTGCTTGTTATGTGCTGTTTATATATCAAATCAATATAATGCTTGGGCATTGACTAGCATTCATTTGGTCATTATTTATTTACTTCTTCAATTATATTTTAGAATAATATATATTGACCAAAATATTTATACTTCCAATAAAAGAATTTTGATAAAAAAGTCAAAAGAAAATATTTATTTGATTTTTAAAATATTTTATATATATAATAATTTATTTTTATTAATTATTAACTATAAAATTAAGAATTATCCAAAAGAAGTATAAATTATCACGCTCATAATTATTTTTACGAAAGTATTGATGTGTAATGATGGGGCAATTATTATGGCATATAAGGTGTTGAAATCAAGGGATCAATTCCGCAAAATAATAAATATAAATCATCACCTTCATAAAATAAAACAAAAAATGTATTTTACGAAAGTATTGATGTGTAATGATGGGGCAATTATTATGGCATATAAGGTGCTGAAATCAAGGGATCAATTCCGCAAGATCTCACTTAGTAGGGTTACCTACCAACCGAAATTTTACTGGTCTTAGAAGGATTCGAACCGTCGACCTGTGGAAAGGTGAGAGTTAAACCCAAAATCTATAACCAGTTGTGCCAATTCAATTCATGTTAGTATAATTTGAATTCCAAAAACAAAAGAAAGAATAATGATCAACATAATGAGGTAGGGACCCAAAAGATTTGGTGTAGTAAAAACATGTTAGGTCCGTGGCAACATACACTTTGATATGTGTTACACAGACGCCCTTACGGTATTGGCTTGTATAAGGTACTCCACTAAGACGTTTTTGACTCGATTCTTTGCAAAAAAAAAAAACATCTTAAGGAGGAAGTTTATCCATAAAAACACAACTTTAGGGGGAGTAAACCTAGTGCACGTGCGCGGGTTCAAGAACGAATTTGCGGTACCAGGTCAGGCACAACTTCTGGGCCGATTAAATTCCATCCTTCCACGTCATCGAAGGGGAGGGGATTTGACTGGGCTACCTTTATCGCAACACTCCTTCCGTGTGGATTTATAATGCGAAGATAGGGAAACGTTCCTCTATTTTTGGGATCTTCAAGGCCACGATCACTATTTATTTTTACCGTTTGATAATTATAATTATTGTATAACATTCACAAAAACATATATTAATATAGATTTTGATAATTGGGGTCTATTATATTGTCGTAAAGAGCGCAAGAAATTAAAAGTAAAATAATTTTCTACCGATAAAACACTTTCATATCTAATAAAGAAGATTCTTTTGTTTGAAAATCGCACTATCGACGGCCTATACCGTTGGTAAATTATCGATGACTTTGTTATAAGTGTCGGTAAATATTACTGATGAGCGTTTTAGCGACGAATATTTGGTCATCCGTGAATGATGGTTACCGAAGGTTTTTCAGGCTTAACCGTCGGTAAATCTCAATTTTTCTTGTAGGGCCTATTCACATGCTACTTGTTTATTTGATTTTTAGTAGATTGATAGACAAATTTGTAGCAGTGTGCTTGTATGACTGGATTGAGTGAATATTTCATACTCACTAATGAGTTATTGGGAGGTGTGTGACATGTGCTGAAGTTAGATTGATTCTCTAAAAATTCTTCTCATGATTTGCATGCTCTGATAGGGAGAGTCTTAGACTTGTCGTGCACGCTTTTATTAATACCCCTTGTGTGAATGATTCCTTGCTCTAGCATGTTTTTTTATTGATAGTCTGAGAGTCTGATTGAGGACAAGCAAAATGTAAATGTGGGGAGATTGATGTGCGTCCGAATTGCATGAAATCTCATGTTTTCTGTATGATTTTGAGTCTAAATATTGTATTATCTCTACAGAACTCATGTGTTTTATGATTGTTCCGGTCGGCTCTTCAGCCATATTACCCGACGATGTTGCAGTTGGCCCACTAAGAATGCTCTTCAGCATGCACCTAAGAGGCATACTGCAGGGCCTGGGCTAGGGACGAGCACTCCTGGCCTAGAGGTACTCAATCTGACCAGCCCGGCAAAGGACAAAGGAAGCACTACGTAGCCGCTCGGCTCACAGCCACTCCCGCTCGGAAGCCTTATTAAAGAGATTCCCTTCATGATCTGGAATACCTCTAGCGCCTATAAATATAGGTTCTATTGTTCCGTTGGGACACTTCTCACTCATTACTGACATTACAAGTTTGCTATGCATTCTTACATGTTTGAGCTGAGCTCTTAGATGCTCTCATTGCTCCAACACTGACTTGAGCGTCGACGTGTCTTTTGCAGGTCCCCCCCAACGCATTGCAAGACAAAGACTCCACCTCAACCATGACTGAGCAAGGCCGAGCTCCACCACTGCTCTGCTGAGAGCATCGTCCAAGATTCACGCATGAACATTTGGCACCGTCTATGGGGAAGAATTTGAGGATCAATTCGTCATTCTTTCTCTAGTTTTAAAGGAGAAGCAATCAGTGACACTGAATCATCACATCACTCTTTACAAGAAGCCATCTTCTACCACTGAATGAGTAGTTAACAACACTACGCGGTTTCATGATGGTGCGAACACGCAGGAAACAAGGAGCTCATTCTCGAGGGGTGATAGTTTAGGAGGATAACTCTTAGAGAGTTCCATCACCTCCACAACAAATTCCAATCCAGAGAGAACCTTCATGACAGGAGGAGACTCCTCTAGAGGAGGTTCCAGAGCATCAATCACGCGCAGATGAAGAGGAGCTTTTGCGCAACATGGAACGAAGGATTCATGAGTTAGAGCGATCGGTCCATGGATCACTACATCAAACGGCTAGCAGGCACGTAGTACATTCTCCAGAGTGCAAAAGACGACAAGAAAATGTGAGAAAATCGCAAGAGCCCGCGCATAGTCAGGATCACCGACGAAAAATAGACTTGGAAGGAGAATTTGTTCTGAAAGAAGGAGTCAATGCAAGGCTTCCTACTCCGTTCTGCACTAAAATTATGAGCATCAGGATTCCTAAAGACTTTAGAAAATCGGTCGGCATTGAGCCTTATGTATGTTGGAGAGACCGATCCAACGAAGCACTTGGATACGTTTATCACAACAGTTACGTTCCTTGGAGCGACATATGCGCTAATGTGCAGGATTTTTCCAACGGCTTTGAGGAAAGCAGTTTTACGCTAGTTCCAATCGTTGGATTTGAGTTTAGTGAAGAATCAGAAAGAGCTATCACAACTGTTTTTTGTGCATGATTTCGTCACCAGCAAAGGATTACCAAAGACATCTCATACTTTTGGCAAAATGAGGCTAACGAAAGGGGAATCATTAAGAGATTACCTAACAAATATCTACAAGGAAGCAACGCCGGTGCCTAACCTAGAAGAGAATGTGTAATTGCATTTGGACTGTGAGGTAATCCGGGTTGGGATGCCTTTCCACACTTATTTGGAAAAGACTCCACCGGTTGACATGGGTGAGTTCCAAAGGCGATCAACGAAATATGTTAACATGGAGTGTAGCCTAGCTGGAATGAGCGGAGCAAAGGATGAATTCCATGAGAGCAAGAACTCCGAGAAAAAGGAAAAGGAGTATGACCGAAAGGCAGTGGTAAGGGTAACTATGCAAAGAATTTTGGGAAAAAGTACGAGAATTGTTCAATTCTCAACACTACTCCCGCTTTGATTTATAAGGAGGTTACGCATACTGTCTTTGCCAACATGCCTCGTCTCGTACCTCTAAGGAAAAATAGCTAGTATTTGAACATGAAAATATACTGTTCATATCATGAAAGTCATGGGCACAATACTGATGATTGTGTCCAACTGAGAGATGCTATTGAACAACTCATCCGAGAAGGAAAACTCGAGAAGTTTGTGTACAATGATGCTAATACTCGTGGTCGGAATGACTACAAAAGGCGCTCAAGGAGCCCAAGCACCTTGGAATCTTACCGATCGGGCAAGAACCGATCCCCAAAGAAGCATGAAAAGTCTGAATCTGCGCCTCGACAAGCTAACAAGGACGACTCTAAAAAAAGGTCCAAGCGAGAGAGATCTTCATCCTCTTATGATGAAGGCAATGATGCGACGGTTAAAGCTTTCATAAGTTCTATTGCAGGGGGATTCGCTGGAGGAGGGTACACTTCTAACACGAGGAAGAAGCACTTGAAAGCTGTTATGAAGATCTCGGCCTAATTAATTTGTTTGACCGCTAAATGAAAATAATATATATTTAATAAACTTTTAGTCCAAAAAAATATTCTATATGGATTGAACCATAAAAAAAGTTCATGTAAAATAATATTCCATTAGGTCATCATATCTCAACCTTATAATTAGAGTCGACTTAAGCCGATGCAACATTAGGTACTGCTATTCGATTAGGTACTACTTACTTAGAATATGAGATGGGTATAATTAGTGTAGACGATGGGTCTGGCGGATGCAGGTGACGGAGAAGCAGTGTAGACATTGCAGATGATGGGCGAACAAACGATGCAGCAGGAGCAGATGACCACAGACGATGGTTGAGCAGTCAATGTAGACGATGCTTGAGCAGACAATGCAAATGATGCTTGGGCAGAAGATGGTTGAGCAGATGATTTAGACGGTGATTGAGCAGACGATGCTTGAGCAGACAATGCAAACGATGCCTGAGCAGACGATGCTTGAGCAGATGATAAAAATGATGGTTGAACAGGCAATACAGACGATCCTGGAACAGACAACGCAGCAATAGCAGACGATGCAGATGATAATTGAGCAGACGATGATGATGAAGGATGAGAAAACGTTGGAGTAGTAGTAGACGATGCAGCAGATCTTTCATTTTTCGCCTATATATTTTTATTTGTTTTTCTTACTCTTGCTACTCTTTGTATTGGGTTGGGGCGATCTCTTGTGCTTCACATTAATACATATAACTTTATAAAAATAAAAAATAGCTGATGCAACATCATTAGTTTTGACCTGTAGGTCCTGTATATATAGTGGGCCTGATTGAAGATGCACATCGAAAATAGTACACTTTTCCCGTGGTTGATTGGAAAAATGCTCTTTCCACTAATCTCAAATGTTACTAATGCCATCCTAATGCAGCAGCTGATTGCAACTGATGCGATGTAGCAATGGAGGATTTAGATTACCTTTATAGAAAGAGTATGTATTCTAGGATAGTTTGGATGCACTTTTGCTCCTTGAAGAATAACGTCCTTGCTATCACAATTCTTTGGTGGGTGTGGAAATTGAGAAACAATCGTATCTTTGATTACAGAACTTGATGCAGCAGCTGATTGCAACTGATGCGATGTAGCAATGGAGGATTTAGATTACCTTTTCAGAAAGTGTATGCATTCCAGGATAGTTTGGATGCACTTTTGCTCCTTGTTGCTCTGAGAGATGATCATGTCACGTTCCATGATTGGATTTATGCGCTGATTTAATAGAAGAATAACGTCCTTGCTATCACAATTCTTTGGTGGGTGTGGAAATAGAGAAAAAATCGGATCCTTGATGACAGAAGTTGACCAGTTAATTTCGTGTTTTTCCTTATTGTCATCTATGTGTAGGAATAGCAGATATGGGTGAGGTTATCAGTTTTTACGGTATCTGGTCTAAGAGGAAACACGAACAAGTATGAGGCGAGGTTGTGTGTTGATGAAAGTTGTGTTCATGGTTAGAACATGGTGGGGCCTGAAGTGCTCTTTACGATTAGGATACACGTTGGTTATCTAGTTTCTTAGGCAATTTTGGAGATTGTGTGGAGTTTCTTGCTGGGGAAACAGGTCTTTATCATGTTTGGGAATTGGGACATAAAGAGGTGGCTTGTACATGTGATAATAGAGAGGTTGTGGAGGTGCTCTTTGTGATTAGGATACACGTTGGTTATCTGGTTTCTTAGACAATTTTGGAAATGGTGTGGAGTTGCTTGCTGGGAAACAAGTCTTTATCATGTTTGGGAGTTGGGACATAAAAAGGTGGCTTGTACATGTGATAATAGAGAGGTTGTGGAGGTCCTTGATAATAATAGTTATGTGCATAATTATTAGTTAAGGGACACAATCTATATGATTATGAATATGCTTAATTAGAATTTGTTAGTAACGTTTAATCATATTCTTTGGGAGCTCAACATGGTTGGAGATGCCTTACCCCTCGTGATGACTTTTCTTAAGGTTATGGAAGCTTTTCCCTTCCAATGTGATTTTACTTTTGTTTTTTTGTTGTTATTTTCCTTTGTAAAAAAAAATCAGCACAACAAGATATGGTTAAAGTTTCACGGACACTTATTAAAAGTGGAAATTGAGTGAAGAGAAGAGAGAGATATGAAGAAGAGAGGTGTAATTAGTGATATGATTGAATGAAAAAAGAAAGATAGATAAAAAATAAAAGTGAAAATAGAATGAAAAATGAAATAAGTGTGAATGAATCAAATCTGATGGATATATACCAAACCAAAAATGCTACATGTCTAATAACTTATACTTTTACTATGAAAGCTAAACTACTACATTGCATATGTTTAAGCGTAAGAAAACCTCTCATTGTAGAAAGAAACATACTTCCTCCCATCCTAAATATAAAAATCAAATTGGAGGTATAAGTTGGTTCATTTTAGGGTATTGTTATTGTTGCCATCTTCATAACTATTAATACCACCCTTTAAATAAGAAAAGTATAAAAATATCCTTAAGTTTACTTTTTCGCCCGCACTTTGCAAGTGCAATACTACCGCACTCTAATAACAGCTGGGTGAGGTATTTTGAAATTAGGAGTATTTTGAATTTTTGAAAAAATGGGTTGAGTTTTTGAAAAAATGGGGTTGATATGATTAGTTGTGAGGATGACATTAATAACAATGTCCTTAATTTTATAAGAAATAATTTGAAGTTTGTGATGAATTAATTATTTTTTTAGAAAAATAACCTTATTTAATTAAACTTTATTTCTAATTTGCGCTCAAGTGATCCTTCACAAAGTTAAACTAATATTGATTTTTTTTTTATTTTTTATTCAAATCATATTTTTGTATTTTATAAAATATATGCACCAATTTTTTTTTAGTAAAGTAGAAAAACAACTGACCAATCGCTGGCTGCAGTGAATGAGGGAGACTGTTCCTTCGTCTTGGTCTGCCACTGTGAGTTGAGACTAGTCCCCCTTTCTTTCTCACAAACCATCACAGAGTCAAAACGATTCGTTTTCTGAAGGAATTATTCTGAAACTCACTCACTCTCTCCAAATAGATAGAAGGAAGAAAGAAAGAAAGAAAGAGGAGAGACACGCTTTTTCTTCTCCTTGCCCTATTTCAGATCTTTCACCACCCGTTCCATTCTCTTCTTCGATTCATTCCTCAGGTACCCGCCGCCACTCTTTTTCTCACTGCTTTAAGCGATTTGAACTTCTTTCGATGTTGCTTTCGTGTTTGGTTAAACTCGTAAGGTTTGGGATTCCTAATATATGATTTTAGATTTTAGAGACGCATTCAGTTTTCTCTCTCAACATGGGCTTTCTTATCCATTCTTATCATCTAGGATTAACTGAACCTCGTGTAATCATATGCTAGAGCCTGTGGGTTATGTGTATGTATTTGATCTTTTTTAAATGTTAATGAAGTAAGCTCATTCTGGGTTTTGAAAAGATGCATCTGATTTTAGTTTTGACCTCACAGATCAGTGCTTCCTCCTCACTCCTTAATGGCTAGTATGTTAGGATTATTTAGGGTGTGTCTGGATGAACACCTTAATTAAGCCCTTACTTATCGCATAAGGGCTTATTCATAAGCTAATTTGAGAAGTTTATTGAAATAAGCTCAAAATTGGTTGTGGATAAGTATCAGCTCTTATTCGTAAATTAATCTGAATAACTTATGAAAATAAGTTCAAAATAATTTATAGCTAATAGGCCATAAGCTATTTACCTAAGCTCTCCCAAACACATGTATAAGCGCTCAAATAAGCTCTTCCAAACAGGAATGGATATTTAGATATACTGATTTCTACTATTCCTTGAACTTTAAAATTTGCAAACCAATTTTTTATTTGTACTGCATTATGGATTGTTGAAGGTGTCAAAAATTTGTTTCTGATGGCCTCCGGAGTTATCTCTGTCGATATTACAGTCTCCACTTTTTGTATAGCATGCACTTTGTATGTCTGTCTGGGTATGTCAATGTACAAAACTGAGTGGACTTAAGTGGGTGTCCTGTTTGCTAATGTATCTGCTTCTTGTGTTTTGATTCAGATTGTTTGCATCGATCCATTGAAGATATCTTGTAGGGCGTTTATCTTGAGTTCTTGTGAGTGCAAGTGACGGTGAATATGCATGAAAAGGAGATTTGTTGGCAGCAAAAACTGTGACTCAATTACATAGATGAAAACAGCAAAAGTTTGGTGCCTAGGCATGGGTGATATGCAGATCTTGCCTGGATCTCGCCATCGTCCTCCCATGAAGAAGCCAATTTGGATTATTGTCTTGGTTTTGATTGTGTGCATGTTTCTCATATGTGCTTATATCTACCCGCCAAAAAGCAGTACATCTTGTTATGTTTTTCCTTCTAGAGGGTGCAAGGCTATTGCTGATCGGCTTCCACCTGCTCCTTCAAGGGAATACACCGATGATGAGATTGCATCACATGTTGTTATTAGTGATATTTTAAACACACCACCAGTTCTTTCAAAAAATCCAAAAATTGCCTTCATGTTTTTGACGCCTGGTTCTCTACCATTTGAAAGATTGTGGGATAAATTTTTCCAAGTAAGGATTTGTTACCTGTCTATTTGATCTGTTTTTTATTATCATTATTATTTAATTATTTTGATGCATTCCATCAGTTTGTATACATATATCTTAGTTTTGTCAATAATCTTGTATACAAACAAATATTAGAGCAAATTGGGAATGACTATTCTCTGAGCTTGGACAAGGATCGGTGGCTGGCTTGTGCAAGAATTAGGATGTGAAAGCTCTTGTCTCTCCCTTATTGATAGCCACTTAACTAGTCTTAAAATATATGTTATACTTCTTAAACATGATTCTGAAGAATGTAGCCAGTTTAATAGTTTCATAAATATCTTGCATAATGTTGACTTTGATCAATTAGATAAATAGCTTTATGTACACTCACATGACACTAGGAATTTTGTTTCCTGTAACTGCTTTTTTTGTCTTTTATGATGTTTGCTTTAAAAGTTATAGGTTAAGAAACATCAATTTGTTGGGATTTGATAGACTTTGGAATTCTCATTCTTTCTATCAGTATGGTGACACTGGATTTGAGTGATAAACAAGGGTAGTGGTCTATTGCACCCCCAACTGAGTAGTCAAATTTGTTACTGTTCTTTCTTGCTGTAAGGGATGAGGGGCAAAGGAATGTGATTTGACTTGATTGGAGGGTTCATTTTTAAATCTATCAATCAACAACATTGCATTTGAAAGAAATGGATAATGTGGTAGGTATTTGGTATTCCAACTTATTACAAAATTACTTACATACTCCTCCCTGTTAGATATGAGGTGTTCTTGGAAACTTTTGTGACAAAGATGTCATAGCCTTAGGTGCTTAGTTGAAAGTACTACTTCGGTTTAGTATTTGATCCATAAAATGTTAATTTGCATAAATAGACATCATATGTTTGACTCATAAATTGTTGATAATGTAAAATCAGACTTTGTATTTATGATTTCGTTTGTTGATTGTCTTTGCTTCTGAATCACGTTCATTATGTACTGTATACTTACCTGGAATAATGCTCTTCTCCTTTTTGGCAGGGTCATGAAGGAAAGTTCTCTGTTTATGTGCACGCATCTAAGTCTAAACCAGTTCATGTGAGCCGTTATTTTGTTAATCGGGATATACGCAGTACCCAGGTGCACAAATCTGTCTTGTAACTGTTCAGTTAACTATCTATCATGTATCATCTGTCGACTATATCATGTCATATTATATTCTTTAATGAAAATCATTATTTAATGGTATATGATTATGACTTCTTGTTTTTCTTCAATAATTTCCTTTTTATTTGTAACCTTAAATATATGCGACACCTCTTCGCCTTTTGCTCAAGTTATGATCAAATTGAACCTCTTGCTTTAGAGGACCCAAATATATCTGGGTTTGGACTCACTTTACATGGTAAAGTAAGCATCACAACCATTAATTGTGATTACTTACTTTGAAAAAATCAATTGATGAAGGTTATGGGTTTCTAATTTTTTATTTTTTTTTAACTCAGAAACCGTTAATTCTTTGACGGAAAACCAAAACCGCAACAGTTTGTATAAGTCAAGGACATTTTAGGCTAATTTTTTTCGCGAGGGACCAAAAGTGCATTTTCATGATAAGTGAGGGACTAAAAGTGCTATTAAGCCATATAAGAACTCAATCAATGGTTGTGATGCTTACTTTACCATGTAAAGTGAGTCCACTCACTTTAGAGGAGTCAAACCCAATATATATGAAACCAAAACCTCCTCTCGACTTATTATCAACTTAGAGATTAGCTGATGGTGTAAGCATTTAATACATGTGTCTGGGGATATAATGTTTAGTAGGTTCGTCATCAAATGGCCATATGAGATTCTAATATTTTGCATTGGTAACTTAAAGCTCCAATTTCACACTTCCCTTCGTGTTAACTAGATATGAGATTTAGATTGTAGTGTATTTTCTTTAGTTATTCACATAACCCTAGGATTCAGCATAAACTTAGAAGCCAGCAATTTCAGTTTAGTTTGACCTGTGTGAACTTATTTATCATCCTTGTTATTATGAAAATGCTTCAGCAACATCCTATTTTCAATCATTAATTGGTATATTTTTTGATTTTTCAAATTAGTTCTGAAGGTATTAAGTACAACTATTTGTCTTGAAAGTAGCAATAGTGGTAGCAAGTGTAATTCTCAGTTGTTTACTAGTTAGCAGCTCGGATGATAATTAGTTACTACGTTGCAGGTGGTGTGGGGTAAGATTTCTATGGTTGATGCCGAGAGACGACTATTGGCAAATGCCCTACAAGATCCTGACAACCAGCAATTTGTTTTACTTTCTGATAGGTAATTTGCTTAGTAAAGCATTATTTATTGTTTATTTATTTTGGCTTCTGATGTTTTTTGTGTGGGTTTTGCAGCTGTGTGCCACTCTATAATTTTGACTATATTTTTGAATATCTGATACGTACAAATATCAGCTTCGTGGACAGGTATGTCATGGTTTGCATAATGTATTCCCATGTGTTTTTCCCCCATTGAGTTGGTTGTTCTTCTGATCTCTACTTTCTGTTATCAATTTGGTGTCCTCAACTAATGCACCCATTTTGTTTTCATTTTAGTTTTTGGGATCCTGGTCCTCATGGGAACGGCAGGTATTCAGAACATATGTTACCTGAAGTTGAGATTAAGGACTTCAGAAAGGGCGCTCAGGTGATTTTTTGCTTAAATTGTGTTGTTGCTGCTTGCTTGCTGGATAATTTGAGTGGAAATTTTACATATTACTATACAGAAATTTGAACATATTATTTAAGCTACTTTATTTCGCAATTGCCTCACAGGATACCAATTGGATAAATGGAGATTGCCATGATTTATTGCAATAGGCTTTACTAGTGCATCTATGCAACACATTACAGTAGTCAAGTCTTTTAACTTAAGTTATAGTGGTTGATAGATTCTCAATAATAGAAGTAATTCTTTGATCTTGCCTGAAATCTGTCACTTCCTTTTATTCTTTATTACAATCCAATCTGCATCCTACTGTGATTCAATGCACCCATGTGGATCCGCATGGTTGTTTTTATAATATTAACTCATAGCTCGTTCAAATATCTCATACATTTTGATGTCTTCGCCTCACTGTTAAATTCTTTATGCAGTGGTTTTCTATGAAGCGGCAACATGCTGATATAGTTGTGGCTGATCATCTGTATTACTCAAAATTTCAGGCTTACTGTCAGGTGTAGTTTTTAAATATTATTTGTCATTAAAAATTAAAGCAATTTTCTTTTATTTTTAGTATTTTCACAATTTTCTTGTTTTTTAAGTTAACTTTGAATTGGCACTGTAGTCAAACCAATTAGGTGTAGTAGCTCGAGTGTTTTAGCTCAAGTCTCTTGTCATTGTCATTACATTACATATAGATACTTAAAAGATTAAGCCCGTACTTTGTTAATTCCTTCCCTTGGAAGAAGTTTTTCTTCCCTCATTCTATTTTTCATTGAATATAATGGATTCGATTCATGGGAGTAACTACATTTTTTTACTCCAATTACATATAGTTGGAAAATTGGTTAGTTTAGAAAACTACTAATGCTAACCTATTATGTTCACTTCCTAGTCCAAGAAAGTTCATTTTTAGTATGTAACGTCTTATATGCACTATTTAAATTATTTGAAAAACTTCCATATCGTCTTAGTATTGGATCGTTTTTCTTGTTAAAACTTGCATATAGCATGTGTCTCTTCTGTTGATATTCAGAATGTTAGATCCTTGATATGCACCAGGACGGCTATTCAAACTAGAAAATAAATGTTTTATTTTTGCAGGCAACATAGAATTGTTTTGGAAATTATATTATATGGGCGAATGCCAATGGAAGTGTGATTTACTAGTCTTTAAATTCAATTACATTGTTCAATTATTAATATTAATACTTTTGATATTACAGCCTGGTTTCGAAGGGAAAAATTGCATTGCGGATGAGCATTACTTACCCACCTTCTTCACGGTGAGAATGAAAATTTCAGTTATAATACAAGCCTCTGTTTTGGAAGTTTTAAAATGTTATCTTATGGGCTAATATTTGTTTTAGATTGTCGATCCTGGTGGAATTGCGAACTGGTCCTTAACTCATGTCGACTGGTCTGAGAGGAAATGGCATCCAAAATCATATAGGGCCCAAGATGTTACAAATGAGCTTTTGAAGAATATCACGGTATGGTGTCCTCTATTATTGTAACTTACACAACAAATCCCATACATTTTTTGTTCCTTAAATAGACATCTCGTGCGGGTGTATAGAGACATATGTTGACTGGCCGGCATATTTTGGTTCTTGTTTCTGATCTTTTATTCTTTGTAGTTAGTTCTTCCTGCTACCAATTTCGTTACTTAGTATATAGTTGTCATTTTGCACAACTCTGAAGCTTCCTATCCTATTCTGCATGATGGGAAAGAATAATGAATATCTTATCTTGTTTACTTGCTGAATTGCTTTGACAACAAGTTGAGCTGATTTATGTTCATGTTAATTCGCAGTCCATTGATGTAAGTGTGCACGTCACCAGTGATAAGAAGGTATGCTATCTCATATCTGAGAGCTCTCCTGATTCTGATTTATTGTTTCGCTGTGAGGCCACATAACAGATTATTATGTGTTGCTACAGAGAGAAGAACAAAGATGGCCTTGCTTATGGAATGGGATTCAGAAGCCATGTTACTTATTTGCTAGGAAATTCACTCCTGAAACATTGGACAATTTGTTGCAGCTTTTTTCAAATTATTCATCACATTGAGGCAGTACTTTTCTTTTCCAATTATTTTGTTAGATCAGACGTTGCCTTCAGCCCCCATCTTGGTTTCTCATGGGGAAAGGGAGTCGTAAATTACAGCATTATTGAGGTTTGATCACTTGCCAGCTGCTGGTGCAAGCTAAAGCACCGGCATTGCACCTAGGGTGGCCTAATGTACAGATAGGTCATAGGAGGCTTGATTTATTTTGCTTCCTTGGGGATTGATAGCTTGACATATCTGATGCACCGACACGGCATTTTTTGGCCGTGTCCGTGTCGGATTCGCGGCGGACACGCGACACGCATGCGACTCGCACCCGACGCGGTGATAAAGGTTTTTTCCTAGTTGTACTGCTTTTGGCTAAACCTTTATGATTTAATCATAGCAAGCAGATACGAGTTTATCATCCTCAGGGACTGTGTGTAGATTAGTTCCACTAGTTAAATATTTGATTAGAGCAAATAAAAAGATAGTTTGATTAAGTGTGTTTTTGTGATTTTTATATAAACAAAAGCAATAAAAGAAGGTTTACAGGACAACAAAGAAGATGTCTTTTAGAAATGCATTCACATAATCATCTAATTGTTTTCAACTCAACAATTTTTGTAAAGGTTCATTTTACCTATATGATGCCGAGAGCTATTCACCTAACTATCCCAAGTTTAGGTGAATCTATCAGTTGGAATTCCTAGGCATAATCTCTTACCATCTAGAGAACCCAAAAGGAACTATACAACTCAGATTCTCTCTCAAAGACATTCTTAATGATCGATCTATCTTAAGACAAGGTATTCTAGGCTTGCGAATCCCCGTTGTCACCCTGGAAACTCTTGTTAGAACTTAGAACCTCACCTGTCACGTGGAAATCCACTATTGTTCCTACCCAAGATATTCTCACTTTAAGACAGCTATTTCATTGAGTGGTTTCTCTCTTGAACCGGACTTGCAATTATCTCCCAATCTCATGTTAGTCCATAGAAGTCTAACACAAATCACTGATACTTAAAGTGCAGAAAGTAAGACTTTAACACATGTGACCTAAGACATAGGCGTTTACTTTCATTGATCTAAGCATACATCAATTCATATCAATCTTTCAATCTATCTACAAATTAATGAAGCTCATCTGATTATCAATTGATTGGTTAGAAGCATGAAGTGCAAAGAAAAATACCATAGATGAAAGATTTCATTTTACATCAATGAATGAGTTTACAACAATCAAAGAATCAAGTTATACAATCTACATACAAAAATAGAAAACAACATATACAAGAGATAGGAAAGGAAGAAGCGAAACCCAAAGAACGACGACGAAACCACGATTATAGAAACTTTCCCAAGCTTTCCATGGCCTCCGAGAGGTTGTCACTATCCTCTCGCGGCTGCCACCATCGCTCTAGAGCTCCGCTCCTTCAATCCTAGCCCCAGGGACCCTCCTACATGATGCTCTGTTTCCTCTGATGTGCTTCTTTAGAAGAAATTAGGAGAAGCCCCGAGAAGATCTTTGATGCTCTGGCCTAAATAGAAGTTAAGGCAGTCAGAATGGCGGTTAGTAACTGTGAACACCCAATTTTGTACTACTCATTATTATTATTATTATTATTATTATTATTATTATTATTATTATTATTATTATTCAAGTTAAAAAAAGAAAAAAAGGGAAAGAAGAAAAAGAAATCAGAAAGGTCACGTAAGTGACCAAATGGGAAGGAAAAGAAGAAGAAACCAGAAACCAAAGGTGGAGCCAAACCAAACTAGGCCAAGGGAGTTAGTTTGAGAAAAAAAAGGAAAGATTTGTTTAGTGTGAGTTTCCCCTCTGCAGAGTCTTCATCATCACCACTTTGGCCAAAAATAAGTTGTTCATCTCCCCAAGCCATACCACAATAAGTAAACGCCTCTCTAAAATCTGCAAGGCACAAGGCTCTAGAGTTGCACAGATCAAATCAGCAGAAGAAGGAAGATTTTTTAGCAAAAGATCAGCAATAGAAGAGAGGGACTGGAGGAGGATTTTTTGTGTATAAATAGTCCACTTCAGAAGCAAGAAGGGGGGGACTTTTGGGAGAGAGATTTCTGGAGAGTTGGAGATTTCATAAAAATAGGGAAAGGCTCTCATCTTTAGAGTCTTTTCCATTAGTGAAACCACATAGTGAAAGGAGGAGAGACCCTGCTGCTGCTGTGTTCCTTCAACAGTGTGGAAGAAAGCAAGCAAAGAAGAAGGAAGAAAGCAAGAAAAAAGAAGGAAGAGGCAGAATATCAACCGGGTACCCTTTTCATCTTCATCTTCCTTATCCCACTGTTTGCTCAACACAATCTTTAAAAATGTAGAACCAGGAGATATGGTGGTTGGGGAAAAATAACAACAAACAAAAACCATGTTTACTGTTGTCTTTATCAACAAATTTTAGCATACATGATCAGAACAAAAATCAAAACTCAGAGACAATATGGATATAGCTTCAATGCCAAAAATCATTCTTTTCAATGTAAATTGGGTCGCGGCGGGATGGCGCGTAAAAAAAATATGATCACTCTTGTCATTAGTTAGAATTTCTAAAATACATTTTAAAATATTATTGGCTCACCTAAATTAAGGTAATTTTACCCATAGTTAGTCTTGAATGATTTAGACAATTCCGTACTTTATTAGTTTGTTCAATAGCAATTTTCTCCCCTAATTACTATTCTACAGCTGATTCCATGTCTCAAGAAAACAAAATATCTTCTGGCTAGCTGACCATGTTGACAAGAAGTTATGAGGTTGTCTAACTTCCCCATGAGCTTATTTAACTTCATCCAAATGATGTTTAAGATAAAAAATTAGGATTCCACAGTTTTTAATTGATTTTTTATAAATAATTCTATTATTATTATGACATTGCTATCTAGAGTGAGCAGAAGTAAATCATTAACATGATATATAAAAGGAGAAGGTTATAAGGTTTGAACCACATGATCGATGTCGTTAAGAAAAGGTTTTAGGGTAAAAAAAAATTACATGATATCCACTTAACCGAATAGTCTTTGTTCCTTGGTACCTTTATCATTTTGTCTAGAAAATGTCGCTCATCGTTATGTGTTCATCGGAAATATTTACGACGATTATGTTATTTTTTTAAATCAGACATATACCAAAATATCATGCATATACCTAAATACTAACACAAGAATGTCTGAAATAAATGAAATATGTTTCTTATATATTTTTTATTTCAGTGTTTCTGATTTATTTATCGATGAGGAAGTAGTGAAAGAAAACAATAGTATCTCAGCAGGAATACTGACAAACACAGAGTGTGTTGATACAATCCCAAATAGTACCAGTTCCGAAATCAGCACAGCTTGAAGTGCATTGAGATTGAGCTTTAGCAGCATCAACGCAAT
The DNA here is from genome assembly GCA_030819835.1 of Acmispon strigosus. Classification (NCBI taxonomy): domain Eukaryota; kingdom Viridiplantae; phylum Streptophyta; class Magnoliopsida; order Fabales; family Fabaceae; genus Acmispon; species Acmispon strigosus. The sequence continues at coordinate 90,900,628 of JAUAMA010000001.1, forward strand.
TTCCATAAGCAGCTTTGCAATACCTTGTACCTGGTGCAGCCCATGGACAATCGTAATAACATGTGCATATGCCCATAAAACAATACCCATTTGGATTCGTTTTGGCATCATGGCGTGAATAACACAGTTTATAACAATTTGGATCTTTTTTATCACATAGATAAGCTTCTGAGCATCTACCAGGTTCAATTTGATCACCTTCCACCACCACTGTCAATTGCACTACGCTCCCAATAATTAATTATTTTCATAAAAAAACAAGAAAAATATAATTAGTGAGTCTTAGATATGTATCATATCATTGGTATACTTTAAATAAGAGACTTACATGTGGTTATCACCAAAATTATGAAAAGAGAGAAATGAAATGAGTTTGAGGAGATGCTGCTCGCCATGAGAGAAATCTTTTATCTTTTGAGTTTATCAATTTTCAATTGGATTTTTTAGTTTAGTTTTTATGTGCTTTTTATATATTCGTGCCGGGGTCATCCATGATAAAATATTAATTAATTAAAGAATTCATAATGGGACAAGTTTTTAAATCGGGAATGTGTTTAATGATATTTATATAATTAAATATGTAAATTATTATTCGAATAATAAATGTTAAAATAAATTAAAGAAAAGCAATAATCAGTAATTATAACTTGAAAAATTATTTATATAAATATACTAATAAAATAAATTAATAATTATATCATTACTCCAGTTAAAATTAGTAGATCAATTTAATATTAATTAATAAGTACTAAAATTATGTTAACCTTGCAATAACTATAAAAGTTATAGAAATAATTGAATAACACCATAAACTATTAAATAATAAATATAAAATATAAATTTTGATAGGTAAGGTCAAATTTATAAAATGTCATTCATAATTAATATTTATTATTTAATAAATAAAATGTTGACTCTGAAATTTGATGAAATTTTAATAAAAATGTGGGAGAGACGTTTATCTCTTCTTGCGTTATGTCTATCAAATTTGAAGACTTTATGACGTGATTGATTGTTATAGCAATTAAGGATTAATTTTAATGGTAAACTATTAAATAATTAATTAGATTTTACAAATTATTTAATTAGAAATTATTTAAGGCAGAAAAACTTTAATGACTTGTTTTCAAATTTTTAATTCAAAATTAACAATCAAAATCTAAACAATTAGGGAGTAAATAGGTTTTTTTTCATTTTTTTTCATTTGGTGTAGACTTTCTGCAGGTTTGACACGTGGCAAAGTTGTGCTTGAGATTGCTGTAGGGCTGACAAATGGTAAAAGAAGCATTCTGAAGAAGTTTCAATTGTTACTCTCTGTATTTACATAGTTTAAAAGTTTATTACTGGTAAATTTATTACCTAATACTCATGTATATATGATCCTATGATTAAATAAAATAGACACCGAAACAATTTCCTTCAGCTCCTTCAAGGGGTTTGCTCTATCTTTATTATGCATGGTTGGTCTATAAATCAACATTTACAGTGGTGATACAATTTTTTTAGAAAAGCTCAAATGTATTGCATGCTCAAAAGGAGATGGGGACACCCCCTCAAATAGGAAATCAAACTACTCCATAAGTTCCCATATGGATTTACTCTATTACACCATTTTGTGTCAAGAAACCAGCAAAAGCATTGGAATCCCTACAAATATGAACTACATGTCTACATCAATGTAGTCCACCTCCTTAAGAAGTATATCAATAAGATTTAGATTATTGAGAAGCTTCCAAGGTCTATAAGCCTTAAATGTACCCGACCCATCGCTAATGAAGCATCATTCTCTATCATGAATTACTAAAGTGGAACTTCTTGCAAAAGCGTTTAGAATTTTTTTAATAAGCTAAAGAACTATATTATAGGAAACACAAAGAATGTCCCAACTCATAATACAAAGAGAAGAGACAAAGAGATAGAATTCTTAATGTCTCAAATAAGAAAGATTACAAAAACACATCTAATTATGGTTCAGCTCCTTTTACTTCCGCTTCAAAAGTCTATATTTCCTCTAGCCCCATAGAGAAAAGGCCAAGAATCTCTCCACTTGAAATTCTTATGACTCCTCCAATACCACTAGGGCTCGGGATTCCTGAAGAGGAGCCATTAACATTGAATTTAGCAAATCCCCACTTGGAGGATACCAAATAGTAGATTGGATTCTAGTAACCTAAGATTTCAGTTTGATGTGAGTGAAATTTTGGGCAAAATCAACACTACTATAGGGGCACTCCTTCCACCAAGCTTGTATCCACCAAGAGATATTAGAGATATGCAGGTACCAAATAGCTTCTGGAGACAAATCCACATTTTGGAACACAATGGAATTTATAGTTCTCCATATTGACCAACAAAGAGAGTAAGGAATTAAGTCCCAAAGTACCTGGTCAGATTTAGAACGCAATCAACTCCATTCAAGAAATAAACTAGCAAAGTTACATGAATCATTAAAAGATGTTACGACACTCATATTGTGACAATTTTAGACCGCCACAAAGTGAAAAACTTAATAAAAAAAATCCACAAATCACATTTTGTGACGATCTAAAACCGCCACACACTTAAGCTAGTCATCGCTATTAAGGGTTGAGACACCTTGTGCTTTTTTTAATTCCATTTTGTCTTATAAAAGAAATGAAACGGTAACACACAATCATAATTGCTAATTTTATGTATATAAAAAATACCATTAACCATCAAGAAATGTAGTAAATCTTTTTATGATGAATAAAAAAAATATAATAAATAATCTATTAAAAATGATAGAGTTTTAAGAGATTAATCTCATGATCGTCGATGGTAGATACTTTAGGAAAAGGAAAGTGACAAAGCCCGTGGTCTGAGTAATTTCGAGCCAAAGTTTAAGTCTATTAATTACCATTAACTTAAAAAGAAAAGTCTATTAATTACAAATATGAAAGTAGGGAGTAATTTGGAGCCAAAGTTTAAATCTTTTAATTACCATTGACCATAAAAGGAAAGTCTATTAATTACAAATATGAAAGTAGGGAACAAATGTCTGGTTTTTCTTTTGACTAAAAATACAACACACACACCAATATTTTTTTTATCGTTTACATTGCCACCACCTATTTATGAGTTGAAGACGGTTGTATGTACCTTCTGATAAAAGTTTTTTTCGATATTCAAATTTGGACTCTCATCCTCACAAGAGTCGTCTAGCTTGTTTAGATCTCGACCAATACCTTGTTATTGGTAATACGCATGAGCAGTTTGGAGACAAAATTAACTATATTTATTTTATTTCAATTTGACTTATTTATCACAAGTAATGAAAATTGTTCCAAACAACAGGTCAACATGTATACTCACAGACGCACTCGTTATCTATACAATCCCCAAAACTACCCTTTCCGTGAAAAGTACAATGATCATCGCATTTATGCTGACCAGGAGTGCAGAAAGGTCCTATCCAAGCTTTGCAAAACCGAACTGTACCTGGAGGGGCAGGGGCACAATCGTAATAACAGGTGCATACGCGACGAGCACAAAACCCTATTGCATTTTTCCCTAACTTGGAACAGAAATTTGCATTACAATCTGGATCGGTGGGACTTGAACATAGATAAGCATTTGAGCATCTACCAGGTGCAATTGGATCACCTTCCACCACACTCAATTGCACTAGCAAAAAAAAAGGAAAAGATTTGTGAGATCTCATATATTCTTTGTAATTTAAATCATATCACATTATCAAATAAGAGACTCAATTACCTATGGGAACCAAAATCAGGAAGACACAGAAATGAAATGACTTTAAGATGTTGTTTGCCATGAGAGAAATCTTTTGAGTTTATCAAGCTTCCTTTGATTTGGATTCTCAGCTCACTTATGTGTTATTTATAGATCCATCAAAAGTTTTTTTCATGCTTCGGAAAAATAGATTTATAAAAATTTGAGTAGCTAGTATTAATTACTAGGGGAAAATAATGGTGTGTATGACGTGTTTCAACTTCCAATCCTATCCTATTTATTAAATAAAATTGTCCCTTCTGGGAAATCTGATAAAATTATTGGAACTATATATTAAATAAATTTGGTCAAAATTTATAGCAAAATCATTTAACTAGAAGTGCAAGGTTTCATGTCATATGAAATTTTTATCAGCCTTTGAAAATGAAAATAATCATAATATTATTATATTAAATTTATTAATATAGTATTAGACCGTATTAATATCTGAATATTAGTAAAAACCTTTTTGAGAATACTTTGAAAAGTTTTATAACATATCTTCAACATTTGTAAAATATCGACTTAATAGGGAGGAATTTTTGTGGATTTGTTTATATCACCAAGGTTATTATTTTGAATTCTCCCGAGTTGGTTGTTTTAATGAATGAAAAATCTTCACCTTTCAAAAAAAAAAATTAACCATTTTTTATCCAGTCATCAGGTATTTGATGAGTCTAATCAGGTAAAGATTGATGTAAAGTTGTTTTTGTTGTTTGTGCATAGATTTATGTAATTACATTCAACTTTTGACTTGGAAGCGGAATTGGTCCCTAATTATTCAAATGGGATTCCCTATTTTCATCACCTTGAAATTGGTCTCTATTCTAGGAAGTAGGAATATTTTGTGGGAGTAATTAACTCTCTTAAATGTGGTAGAATGTTACTAGGAGAATTTTATGGGACTGCTCAATTAACTCTCATTTGAAGGTTATGATAAGAACATTCTTTTCTTATGATTAGAACATTCTTTTCTTTTCTTTTCTTTTTAAACCGGCTTATGAGTACATTCTTAAGATAATTTTCACAAAAAAACATTATTAAGACAACAGATACTTTTTTTATTAGAAAGTAAATTTTTTATTAGATAGAAAAAAGTCTAAGTAAAAGTAAGGAATCTGGAGGCCTTGGCCTTGGCTTCTTGTGCTGTAAAAACAAAGCCCTTCTCATCAAATGGTTGTGGAGGTTCGGAAGAGAGAAATCAGCGCTCTGGAGGAAGGTTATTTGTGCTAAATATGGTTGGAATCAGAACAACCCGTTGCTTCATCCGATGTTAGAAAACTCTAGAAGCTGTTAAAAAAAAAAAGTCTAAGTACAAAGAGTACATGATACCACCTCAAAAAAGATACTTACAAAATACTTCCGCGCTGATAAAAAAAATAGGGTTAATGGTTCAACTAGTCCCTGAAGTTGTATCAAAATTTGTATTTGGTCCCTCCTCAGAAAAATGACAATTAGTGGCGGTTTTTTTACAATTACTGGTGGTTTTTGACCGCCACTAAACGTCATTTTTCTAAGGAGGGACCAAACACAAATTTTAGTACAACTTCAGGGACATGATGAATCATTAACTCAAAAAAATACTTCCAAAATTATCTACCCAAACTTTTATGATATGATTCGGATAAATATAGAAAGCATATCATATTATTTTAGAACTGGTTGGAAGTTCGAATCTCAACTCTTGTGAATGGAAAAAACTCATTGGCCAGCCCCCTACCGCTTCGTGCGCTGACCGTGGGGCGAAGGATTAGTCTCACGGCAATCGGCTGTGGGGATACCTTGGTCAAGACAAAAAAAAATATTATTTTAGAACAATATATAATTAATAAACTCTTCAGTGATGAAAATTAAATATTGAAAATATTTTTTAGGATAAATCATTCACGGCAAAAAAATTCAATAATAGGGTTCTAGATTTAATGGGTTCACGTGCATTTTATAGGTATCCAGCATGTTTTTAATGGTAGTTTTTTAATTTCTTTGTTTTGTGGCGGTTTAAACTACCTTCAAAAACTCTTTTTTATATTGAGCCTGAAAGTAAGGGAAGTTAACAACCCCCAAACCCCTGCTAAATAAACCATGTACAAGGGATTGCTAAAAACCTCCGCAGATTGCTTGTGATGAGTGTAATTGTTGCATTTTGTGAAGGTTGCCGTTTTTTTTTTTAAAAATCAAATATATTATAGGACGTACAAAGGGTACCTCAACCCGATTATAAAGAAAATTTATAATAAGGGCACAAAAACAGAACTTCGTGCCCTTTACTGTTGTTGCCTTCCCGTGCACAAATCAAAACATAATTCATGCATAAAACAAAAACCACAGCAGCTAGAGCTGTCAATTTGGCCCTAAGCCCCAGGGCCAGTCCTGGCCCATGTGGGCTAGGGCCAAAAAGCCCCCAGGGCCAAAAAGTCCCACACAAAAAAAAACCCATAGGGCCAAAAGCCCCCAAAAGCCCTGTGGGCTAGGGGCCAGCCCATGGCCCTTATAATTTTAAAAAAAAATAAGCGGGCACAGTGTTGTTTTCGCCCCATTACAGCAGACATAGCCTCCAAAACCTATTTGAATTGCATCTCCCAGCAGAAACCAAATACTGCATGCCCAATAATTTAGTTTAGCCAGCCCCCTTTTCTTCCACGGTCCCTTCCTCCTCATTGCACTATTTCTCAAACTTAATCGCTCATCAAAATTATTCCTGTTATGCAAGTAAGCGGGCACTGCAACCATTCATAAAATGAAAATTGAAAATCTTTCAAGATGCTCCTTAGCCAAGTCCTAGAAGTATATTTGATTAATTCCACAACTTTTGTAGTATCAACCTGTTCATGAGTTAAAAAGGACACTATTCCTGAGGGTCCATATAGACCAAACACAAAATGCCCAAATAATCAACCAGTGGGGCGTGTGATCAGTAGATATGTCCAGGCAATGCTGCACAAAATGATCCTGAAAGGAGGAAGGCAAAACAGTAATTGTTCCCACCCACCTATAACATCGTCCCCAGATCAACCAAGCCATCTTGCATGAGAAAAAATGTGACCAAGGGATTCTTCCTCATCATGGCAGAAAACGCAGAGACATTGAACGTTGCCGTTAATTGAACTACGATGGTAAAAAAACCTAACTAAACGTTAAAAATAAGCGCCACTAAATAACATGTTTCTTTTGTAGTGATTACCAAATTATTTAAAGTTTTATATTTCCAGAAAATTTCTTTAACTTTTTTCTCTCATTGTAATTTTTGTTTATCCCCGTTTTCTCACATATTCATATTTTTTAGACAATATTTTTTTTTTCAAAAACAGAAAATTATTATTAAATTAACAAGAGATTGAAAAACAATCGTTCTCAAATATAAGACTAGATACAAAATACCCTGAGGTCACCCTGTAGAATCGATATTCGGGGATCGTGTAGAATTAATACATTGATGTCAAAACTCTTTTTCTGAAAATTCACCCATCCTTATAATTTGGCATATACTAACATTTTTTTACAAATATGTTGTATTTTTTTTGCCTTTCACATGTTTAAGAAAGTGTGATAGTTACCCGTAACAAATAATTTTTTCGAGATTTAAATTCAGGTTATCATTCTTACATGAATTTAGTTTATATACCACTGAACCACATCATCTTAACCAACATCTTGCTGGCTGTAGATTCATGATACTATGCAACACAAAGACGTTTAAAATATATATAATTTTATTTTATTTGAATTCATTTACATTTATATATGCAAGAACACCAATTGTTATGATCACATTGGCCGCGACCATTATGAAATTTTTTAGCACAGTCTGAGTCGCACTGAACACTGGTTCTGGTTCCACCGCAACGTCCAGCGTAACCGCTGCAAGTCCTTTGAGATCCGCATTCATAAGCACAGTCGCAATAGCCTAAGTTGCAATACCCCTTTCCATTTTCGAACAGATAGTTACAATAGCTGTCACAACCTGATGCAAACTTTGCGATGAACTCACATGAACCCATGTTTTGCGTGCAATCTTTTCCATCCACTGTTAATTGAACAACTCACACCATGTTCCCAATTAGTTTAAAAAAAATAAAATAAAAGATTCATATAATTTAGCATCACAAATTATTTAAAGGAGAAACTTACCTGCCAGTGCCATAACCAGGATGATGAAAACATAGAAACAGTTTGAAATGTGGCTCGCCATTAGAAACAAACCTGCTCTGCTTAGTCAAATTTCTTTTGGTTTGCATTATCAGGTGCTTTTAAGGGCTATTTATAATCCATCAAAATGTCTCGCTTTCATCTGCGTTATTTATGGAGCATTAACACTACAAAAAAAAAGTTGACCACGAGCATGTCGCCACTACAATAATTCAAAATATTTCATCTGCTTTCAACAAAACAATATTCAGATTTGAAACTTATTAATAAGCAAACTGGAAATATTTTTAAATCCATGAGAAAATATTAATTAATTAAAGAAATCATAATGGGACAAGTTTTTAATTCGAGAATGTGTTTTTTTTTTGTTACAAAGGAAATAAATCGAGAAAATATTAATTAATTATATAAATATCATTAAACACATTCTCTTATTAATTTATTTTATTAGTATATTTATATAAAGAAATTTTCAAGTTATTTTATTAGTATATTTATATATCACCATTTTCATTTCTTTTTCCCACGAAAACTCATTTATATCCAACTGAGTTTACACCTTTAGGTGTGCGTCCTAAAGGCCCAAAAACTTCTCGCTTCTCAAGCGATTTTAATTCAATCTCGATTGTGTCATTCTATTTTGGCCAATCATTTCTTAGTTTGTATTATTTAACGGACTTTAGTATTGATCCTCATTATCACCAATCACATCTAGTATCGTGTTATGTGCAAAAATATCATCCATATTGACTTTGTTTTGGTCCTATCTCACTCCATTCATAACATAGAGATCTCATCATTTTTAGAGGTATAAGATGCGTAAGTTTCTTTTGGAACAGTTTTCTTAATTATGTCTTGTTGCTCTTCCTGAGCTATTACGTTCTCGTTTATTCCATCTTGATTCTCACCTCATTTTCTTTTCTGAGGATTTTTATCTTTGGAACCTACAAATCTGTCACTCTTCATGCATGTGTTAGTCTTATTTGCAACACTAGGTTTTCCGATTGGGACATCAATGTTCATTGGAGAGTTAACAGCGGGTACATATAACTTAGTAACTATTTTCGGATCAACGAATATTTATGGAAATTGGTTCACTAATCTTTGAAAATGAGTTATCTTTTGAACTTCTAGTTCATATTGTATTGTTCGAGGATCAAAATGAGATAATGGTAATTCATTTTAACTTATTTCATTTCCCAACTGCTTATTCTCTCCTCCTAATATGGGGAAGTCTGATTCGTCAAAATGACAATCAGCAAGTCGGGCTGTAAATAGGTTTCTCGTTAATGGTTCAAGATATTTTATAATAGAAGAACATTCATACCTAACATATATCTCCAATCTTCTTCGAAGGCCCATATTTGTACGATTTGGTTGAGAAATTGGAACATACACCGCACATTCAAAAGTTCTTAGATGATAAATATTAGGTTCTTGACTATGGACCAATTGCATTGGGGAGTGTTTATGATAACACGTTGGCCTGATACAAATTAATGTATTAGCATGTAATACTGCATGTCCCGAGGAAGTGTTTGGAAGTTTTGACCTCATAAACCATGGTCTTACGATTAATTGTGATCATTGAATGAACAGTTTTGCAAGTCCATTCCGTGTATGAACATGTTGCAGGATTGTTCAAATCAATACAAAATGACATACAATAATCATTAAAGTTTGAGAGGTAAATTCACCAGTATCATCAAGGCATATTTTCTTGATTGGATAATCAGGAAAGTGTGCTCGCAATCTAATCAATTGATCAAGTAACCATACAAACGCCAAGTTGCAAGAAAATAATACGGACACATGTGAACATCTTGTTGTGAGGTGTCAATTAAAATCATAAAATATCTAAACGGTCCACATGGTGGGTGTATTGGTCCACAAATATCACATTGTATATGTTCCAAAAATATAAGTGATTTACCCCAAGTGGTCAGGTAATTAATTCTCCTTGAGAACAAGAAGAACATGTGAATTTATTTAGATTGAAGAATTTGTCAATTCTTCGATGGATGCACACATGAATTTGTAATTATTTTTCGTACATTATTAAACTAGGATGACCTAACCATCATGTCAAATAGAAAAATCCGTAAACTTTTGGTTTACGACGACATTTGTTTAAATCATACTAATTTTCGTGTCGTATAAACTAGAAGACAATGCAAGTAATTTTGAAGTGTGCATTTTTTCTGTGGGATTACTTTTGTGATACAAATATATTCCATGGTACCCGTTTTGACAATATATCTTTAAAACTTAATAAGTTTCTCTGAGCTTTAGAGAATGCATTGTCAATATTTCAAATATGTTTTATGCTTCTAAAAATTATTTTACAATTCTTTTATTTATTATACAGAAATATTAAATAAAAATAAATATATTTACCATTTTAAAAGTATAAATATTTAATAAATTTTCATTTAATAATTAGAATAATTTTAGAATTAATCAAGTAATGAATTTTAAAAAATAATCATCCAAAATGAGCTTTTGGGTCGAAAATTTCTTTTGAAGTATTATTTTGAATTTTTCTTTTATTCATATATTTTTTAATTTGTAAATAATATTAATATTATTTTTTTATTTAATCAAACAATGCAACTTTTTTGAATGCATATATACTGAACGATAAATTTATATATTTATTACTCCCTCCTTCCCAAATTATAAGACTCTTTAGAGATAAACTTAATGTCCCAAATTATAAGACCCTTTCTAGATTTCAGAAAAAAAATAATAAACTTTTCTTATTTTACCCCTTGCATTCATTATATTTTCAATTCCAAAATTTTAATTATCACATCTACTAATTACTTCTATTTCATGCTTCCCAACCGACCTTTGATATATACAATACTAACATATACGGGCATATATGGAAGATTTATACAAAAAAATAACAAAACCAAGATACTAACTAGCTTATTACATATTTTCTTAATAAGCGTGATTGTCTGAACATATACTTATAATTTGGGACGGAGGGAGTAGTGAATATGAATAATATATTTCTTAATGAATATATTTAATAAATAATAATTTTATTTAATCATATTAATAAATATATTTAATAAATACCAATGAATACACTTAATTATACTTAATTATTATTTGAACTGTTTTTGTTGCCCAAGTTATCTCAACCACCGGCAACCATCAAACTAATCCCCTCGAGTCTTGAAGATCACAATAAATCATTCTTCATACACACCATCTAGTGAATTTTCATCAAGCTTATATCTTTCATTAAATTTAATTTTAGTATATCTACATTCAATAAAAAATTATTAGTTGATTAGGTACATATAAAAAATATTAATACGATTTTTCATTAACAAAATATATGAATATAAACATATATTTATTTCAAAATAATATCTACTCTATATATTATAAACCTGAGTCCTCACTTTGAAAACTAAGTTATCCAAATAATATACTCTTTCCCATATGCCATGTCAATTTTAAAAATTCTCACTAGTTCTCTCTTCTATATTGAGAAGTGAAACTCACTCTCCCTTGCCGCAATGATTATTTGTTATAGTCATTGTTAGGGGTGTTCATAACCGATCAAATCTAATACAAACCGAAAAACTGATCCAAAAAAACCGAAATTCAATTAAACTGAAAATCGAAAACCGAATGGATCTAAAAATTGAGAAAACTGATTTTTTTTTTGTCGGATTGGATCGGATTTCGGATTTGTTTTTCGAAACCGAACCAATCCAATCCAAACCGAATGTTTGCAAATATATATTATTTTATTTGTAAATATATCATATAATTTATACTTACATATTTCCGTCCTTATAAGTTTATATAATTATTATATGAGTACGTACTTATTTATGAAGATATATTTGGGTAAATAGAATTTAGAGTAATAATTTGAAAAACATGCATCAAAGTAAACATATATTTAAAAAATATGTCATCTACTATGCAGGATTAACTTTTTTTCTTCTTCTTATTTTAGAGGTACTAAGCCAAGAATGGTGAATGTGGAAATTTGTTTGACACTTTTGGTTCGTCTTTATTTTTTATCCCAAACTCTCATCGTTTAGGCTTGTAATGTGACGTTATATCATTCAAATTAACTTTTATTTCTTCATTAATTTCGATATTTACAATGTTTTTAAAAAACTGAAATCCAATCTAATCCAAACCGATAAAAATTGAATCGGATTGGTTCGGATCTAAAAAAAAAAAAAAACCGATTGGATGATGAAGTGACAAAACCGAAGTGATTTGATCGGATGACTTTTCCCCTCAAAACAGAACCAATCCAGACTGGGAACACCCATAGTCATTGTTCTCATTTCAGCATTAACTTCTCAATAATTGTTTTCATTCTCATAATTATGAAGAAAAAAAGTAATTATAGTTATAAAATATTTATTATTTTAGTATTTAAGACTCAATAATATTATTTTTCTTTAATATCGCATTTTAAAAGCTATTTATTTTTATTTTTGAATATGTAATCATATTGAAAACTTGTATTATTTGAAAATTAAAGTTAGTTCTTCACACCATGTGAAACTTTTTAATTGCTTTAAAGATAAATATTATTTCATAATCTATTAAAAAAAAACTTAACTTTATAATTTTTATTTGTAAAAGATGTATCTATTAGAAGTGAAAATGAAGTTGAACTTTTGTCATAGTAAGAACTCATATTACTGTTATTTTTAAATATAATTTTCATATTCAATAATATTAAACTAAATTTAATTTATCAACCTTAAAATTTAAAAACCTAGCTAGTTTCAAAAGAAACATGTAGTACGTCCAAAGATATTTTTTTAACTCAACAACCCATTTTTGATGTAATTTTTTTAATTTAAACAATTGTAACGAATTGATTCTATAAGGAGAGAGGTTAGAGAGACAAATGTACTCATAAAAACCAATAAATTAATACTAGAACATTAAAAAAGAGAGAATAAAACATTCAATTAAATGTAAAGAGTTGAATAGTTTTCCGATACCAAAAATGAGAGATGGGAAACATTAAAGAGATGAGAGAAACAATAGTACTCTTATTTCAAATTTGATTGGGTTTATACTGATGATATCCAAAACAATAACTCAGCAGGAAAATTGACAAACACAGAGGTTTCTATTGCAAAACCCAACACTACCATTTCCGACCGTAGCCACACAATTTGAATCACATCGACTTTGGCCAGGACTGCACCGTCCGAGAACAAATTGGCAAATGTGAGTTACTCCTGGTTCCGGAGGGGCACAATTGTAATAACAGGTGCAAACATTGTTATAACAATATGGTTTTGCAGGTTGTCCATTTCCATAGGCATCATCACAATTTGCACTGCAATTTGCTTTGTTAATATCACAGGTGATAACCATTGAGCATCTACCATGCACCCTCACCGCACCTTCCACCACTGCCAATTGCACTGCATGGCTCCCAATTTTATTTATTTTTGTAAAAAAATGAAGAGATATATTAGTGATAAGGTATCATTATCATATAATCACATCACATTATTAAATAAGAGAATTACCTGCGGTAACCGAAACTAAGAAGACAAAAAAATGAAAAGAGTTTAAGGTGCGATCTGCCATTAGAGAAACCTTTAAGCATGAGTTTATAAATCTTCTTTCGAATTGGATTTTTAGTTCACTTTTTATGTGCTACTTATAGGTACATAAAAAGTTAGTAGTATTAATTATTGGGATAGAAATAACGGTGTATATGGTTATATCAGTTTTCAAACCTATTTATTAAATAAATTATGTCAAAGTTTTATTAAAACTATTTAATTAAATATGTAAAGGTTTTGGCTCATTTGAAAAAAAAAAAATCGCCTTAATAGTCATGGGAGACTGGGAGTTATAGTCAAATATCAAAACCGTTTTCTAAAAATTAAAATTAAAATATCATAGAATATTTTGAAAAGTCTTACCATATCTTCATATTTGTAATATATTAGCTTATTATCCCAAAAATAAATAGTGAAATTAATTTTCATCTAATTAAATACTTATAATTAATATAAAGACAAATTACATTCACCTAGCTCCCCCAGGTTCGATCAAGATACTCATGAAAACTCTCTCATGTGTCTTCAAATAAGTCAAATTCTTAGCGAATACAAATAATAAATAACAATTTTTGTTAAATTATATTTTTGAGGAAAAAAACTAGACTTTTTTTAAATATGTAGAAATAAACATTTCAATTGTCTCTACTAATTTTATGACTTCTAATAATAATTATTATAATCATTAAATACAAAATTATTTCATAGTTTCTAACATTAATGAAGAGAGAGAGATAAGAAACATTATATTAAAGATGAGAAAGAGGTGGGAGAAACAATTATAGTCTTATTTTACATTTTAGGTAGCTGTTTTATTCGAAAACAAAAAGTGATCATGAGCAGGGAAATTGACAAACGCAGAGGCTTCTGAGACAAAACCCATGACTATCCTTTCCGGTCGTAGCCAAACAGTTTGAATCGCATTGAATTTGATTAGGATCGCAACGTCCGAACACGAGTTGGCACAATTGTCCTGGTGATGGAGGTGAACATTTGTAATAACAGGTGCAAACGTTGTTATAACAATACGGTTTTTTACGTTCTCCATACGAATGACAACGCGCACTACAATTTGGTGCGTTAACATCACAGGTGTAAACTAATGAGCATCTACCAGGTTTTCTGGCTTCACCTTCCACCACTGTCAATTGCACTAGGCTCACAAGGAAGATATTAATTAGTGATAAGGTCACATATCAGTACATCACATTGTTATTATGAAATAAGAGACTTACCTGTAGTAGTAACCAAAACTAAGAAGACAAACAAATGAAATGAGTTTAACGTGCGATCTGCCATTAGAGAAATCTTTTACAATGAGTAGTATATCAATCTTCCTTCGAGTTGGATTCTTAGTTCACTTTTTATGTGTTACTTATAGGTTCATAAAAAGTTGAGGAGCATTAATTATTGGATATAAATACCCGTGTAGGTTATATAAGTTTTCAAAACTGTTTCTAAAAATAAAAAATAAAATATCATGGGAAACTTTTGAAAAGTCTTAGCATATCTTCATATTAGAAATATATTAGCTTATAATATCTTCCCTTAAAAAAAGCTTATAATAACTTAAAAATAAATAGCCAAATTGATTTTTCATCTTATTAAAAAATATTTGGTAAAAGACTTAATTAATACGTTTCATTACACATGTTGAATCGTTTTACAAACACATTCAATAATAATAATGTTCATTACGATTTTTTTTTACAAGAGGAAATGAAAAAAATAAATAAAACTAGGTATTCAACGCGTCAAAGTACATAGACACATAGACAAAAGACGGAAGCTGCTTCCAGATTCGCCGAGGAGCTCCATCCTGCACCGCTTGTCTCGCTAGGCAATCCGCAGTGTTATTTTCCTCCCTTGCGATATGGATAACGGAAACATTTCAATTCCAACTAAGCATATCCCTCACATTGGCAATTACCTCCCTATCCCAAAAGGTACTGGTGTCATTACGAATCTGCAATGCCTGCACCACATCCTCGCAGTCACTCGCACAGACGACATCACAAACACCTATCTCTCATCATGCATGGGCCAAACCCAACTCCACTGCCCACAACTCTGCGAGAAAAGCGTTCCCACGGGGAGAACTCGCTGACACTACTGAGCGCCAACCACAAGCAGAGTCCACTAACACAACAGCCCCACCCATTGTCGCACAATCCGGAATCCAACTCCCATCAACCAGCAGCTGAAAAGGTGCCATACTGACAGTTGTCGCCGAATGAGACATATGCTGTGAACAAAGATACATCCGCCAGGCAGTTACATCCGATAGAACTTGCTACAGAACTTGATTAAGCTCCCACTTGTTCTCTCTCAAACATTGTCCATTCCACAATCTCCATCCCCACAATAACACAGTCACCCCCAAGAGACATTGTTGTCGCTTAAGAAGACTTACGTGCCAATAAGAGAACGAGACATTGGAATCAAGAGGTTGTAGAATTGAGCCAAATTGACGCTATAGCAAACAAGAGCGGGGTTACTCGCGAAAGAGATGCGACAAGCTCTCTGCAGCTGCACCACAACGCGAGCAAGAAGCCGACTCGTTGAGATTCCCCGAGGTTGAATCAGGATACTCGTGAAAACTTTCTCATGTGTCATCATGTGGAGTTTTTGTGTTCATCTTTCTCTTCGTATGTATTAAATATATGTGGGACCACTTAAATATTTATTAAGATAGAGATAGACGCAGTGTTTTATTTGACATTGTCATAACACTCAAGATTCATCTATGAGTAAATTACACTCCACTACCTTGTGCTTTCCGTATATGACATTAAACTAACTAACTCAAATAATATTACATTAAACCCCATTTATATCAAATAGCACCACTAAAGAAACATAATTATGGAAAATTGTGATGGATATAAATCTGTAACTAATACTTACAAATTTAGTTGTGGATTATCGTGAAAATATCATAAATTATTTTTTCACAAGTACTACCAATACACTCTTCACGATATCTTTTATATGTTGAAATTCATGTAGAATTTGTTAAATTATGTGGATCTCATTCATTCTGATTTGGCACTACATTGATTTTAACTAACAAAAAGAGACTCCTGAAAGAGAAGGTCAAAGTGAATGATGCTAGAACTTTTCTTATTTTTAAATGCCTAATATCGAATTTAGTGACAACACATTTCATCTCTAAAATATTCTTCATTAATTTTATCACTAATATTTTACTAGCTCATAGTTAAGAATTTTATGATAGAAGAAATGAACATATGAATATATTAGAAGTATTGTAAAAAAATTCTTATATATTTTATAAAACATTTAATTTTAATTTTCATCAAATTTAAACTATTTAATTAATATAAATAGAAGACATTTTATGAAAAGTGTAAAGAAAGAATTTGGTGAAAAATTAATAGGAAATTTGCTGTTTTCTAATTTGCTATTTAAATTCAAAAGCATATTAGTGACGGCCTGACAAGTACTAATGCGTCACAATTTCAATGATGATAAAATTGACGAGTGGCAATAGTATGGAAAACCTCTGTCGCTGATACTATTTAGAAAATTATTATTCATGTTTTGTGAGGATTTCAATGACGAACATATTTAGTTAGAGAAAAATATATCACAAATTTCGTAACCAAATGAGTAGCTAAAATATTGGTAAATAAATTAATGATAAATACTTTAGTGACGGAAAACTATGTCACTAAATATGAAGTTAAGCGTTAAAAGAAAATTTATGATATATTCACGAGAAGACACAGCTATCGCGGCTAAATTTGTAAATATTAGCTATAGATTTATATCTGTGAGAAAATATTTTTTAGTGGTGTTACTTTATATATACGGGGTGAAGTGTAATATTTGCGTAAATTTTGTGATTAGTCACTTTTTATAATCTACACTACACCTCATCCCTTTTAACTTTTGTGACCAAATATTAGAATCTATCACAAAATCCATGGTGGATGAATATTAGAGAATTAGTGACGAATTTTATAAATGGATGTTTTTGTCACAAATTTCATCACTAAGTTAAATATGCCTGTTTTTGCGACGAAACTTTTTCTATCTCTACTATTTGTCACTAATGCCTGAAATTTTTAATAAATATTTAAATATTAGCGACATACTTTAGAGTTGGAATCAAAATCCTTCGTTATATTAACTTTTTTACGTTGATGTTATCAATATGTAGATTAATGACAAAATTTGCGATAGAAAAAAATCCCTATATAAAAACTGTCAGCAATTTCATTATTCATCGAATAGTTTTAGCTAGGGATTTTGTGATGAACTTTAATATTCCCATCGCAAAAGTTGAAAGATGATAGTGAGATTGTTGTTTTACAAATAGTTTTTACTTTTTAGAATAGGTAGGCCTTTGGGTCGGTTGGGAAACAAACATAACGATTGCCTAATCAAGCAATTATTCGAGGAAGAGACTTTGTTCCTCAATATAGGTTCCTAAGACACTCCAAAAAGTTCTTAGTGATCGTTATTGAGAGGTTGTAACTAAGACATGACTATGAACTAACTGAACGACTAATAATGGATAAAGGCTGGAAAACGGTAAAGAAAGTAAATGCTGAAAAATTGTAAACAGCTGGAATGTAAATGGCAGAAAGACGGTAAAGGAAATTAAAGTGCTGGAAATTTGTATGTTTTGATTGATTGATGAGTTGTGTTTACAAATGAGTCTTAAACGACTATTTATAAAGGTAAAATACCTGTGATTGAAGCAGTTACTTGCCTTCAAGGATGTCTATCACGTTCTCTAGGTATTAAGCACACATACAAACATTAGGATCATGGCATCATATCACTTTCTTCAAAAACCATCAAATCTGCTAGTGGGTTTCCCATCCCACATTGATCAACTGGCTCCAAACCTCCATTAGACATGAAGCTCCTATATTTGTGGCAAGTGGATCCATTCTGACTTTCTCTTCAAGTTTTGGACGAGAATGCCACATAAAGATTAATTAATTATAGTAAAATTCACATCATTTATGAAGAATATTCCTTCCTTAAAAGTAGGAATTTGTTGTTATCAACAAAAACTGCATTATTTCTTGTAGCACGTGGTTTATCAAGGGATTTTAATCAAGTAACAAATTTATGCCAACAATCTTCTACATTTCAAGGCCCAAATCGGGTAATTCCAAATCGGCTAATGTCTAAGTGTCAGATCCAAATTGGCTAATGGTTGACTGATAGCGATCCAAATTGGCTAATTGGTTGGTAGCCAATAATTCGGCTACGAATGACTAGCAGCTGACAATTTCGCTAACGATGGATGGGCAACAATATTCAGATAGTCCAAATTAGCTAATTAACAGCCGATGCTTGTTAGCCGAATTTTCCCTATTTTTGGGGGCCAACGGAGGTGTATATTTTAAAGAAGAATGAAGTTCAGTGTTATATGAGCAAAATTGAAGGTTTTTTTTTTCCGAAAGCACAACTTTATTGAAATGAAAAACAGCTACAAAAACAACTATGCATTCTCATATAGGCAAAAATTACACAAGAAAACAATGATACCAAAGGGGCTCATGCCTATCACATCCCATCTTCGCTAAGTAATCAACCACACAATTGTCGTCTCTCAAAATATGTCTCACCCCTAAACACTAGATAGCAGGCATTTAGATCATCAATGACATTAATCTCATTCTGCAACTTTTAAGGCCTTTGATCCGGTCTCAAAACCCAAACCAACCACCAAAGATGAATCACTATTGATAAGAACATCCTGAAAATAAAATTGGTTACAGAACAACAAAGCATGAAGGATAGCTAATAACTTGGTCTCATATGCCCACCTCCCTTTGAAAAATAACCAAGAACTTTGCTTCTTTGATTCCTCAATACCCTTTTTACCTCTTTGACCCGGTTGACCTCTAGAAGAGTCATTTACATTGAACTTTAACACTTGACCATGAGGAGCAATCCAACGTTGCACCTGTCGCACTGGCTTTGACACCCCAAACTTAATATATTCAAAACCCAAAGCACACTATTCTGAACTATAAGGAAACCCCTTCCACCATGACCTTACCCACCAGAAACTGAAAATGAGTCTCTCAAGAAAAAAAATTATCTCATCAATACTAACTCATAATTGATAAATAATAAAATTAATATATTATTAAATTAATTTTTCACATATATAAATTAGTATATTATAAGCTATAAAAATTATAAATATTGAAAAAATATTAATTTAGGATGAGGGCGAAAATGGAATAGAAAATCATTATCTTATCTTTCTGGGTTCTAACTCACTCCCGCCCTCAAGATAAATTTTACATACGAAGAACACGATATAATAAGGGACAAGATTTCATTATCTTATCCGGCAAGCGCTACAAAAAATGAATTACAGTAAGATATAATTACATCTTCGTATCACGTTTCCGTATCTTACCCATCAAATGGGCTCTTAGGGCCAACGTGGAACACTTGGGCCGTCCGAGTTGATGTTGGGTCTTATAACCACTTGGGCCAGCCAGAACACCCGAGATTCAAACTTGTGTTTTTATCCTTCCAGGAACCAGATCAACACCGTATTGGTATATATTTTAATATTTGACAAAACTACCACTATTTATTTATAATAAAATATATAAAAGTAAAAACTATTTAATATAAGAATGTTAAAGTCAAAAGAAACAGATATATTGAATAACTAAATGACAAAGTTGTAGTTAGTGGTCCATAAATGACACTAATGAAAGCACAACTTTTTGATAGGTTATAAATAGCCCTTAAAAAACACCAGACAATGCAACAAAAACAAATCAAACTTGTCTAAGGTTTCAGTCTGATCGATGGCAAGCCACATCTCAAACTCTTTCCATTTCTTCATCATCGTGGTTATGGTTCTGGTTCTGGCAGGTATATAAGTTTCCCCTTTATTTCGTGATGCTAAATGATATGAATACTCACTAATTTTTGGGAACATGCATGGTGTCCTTAACAGTGGAAGGAAAAGTTTGCTATTCAGATGTGGGTCTGTGTAAGGTAATCGGAAATTGTGGCCAGTATTGTATCCGTTTGTTCGGACATGCAGTAAGTGCGATGTGCGACTTAGGCATTTGCTGTTGTTTTTATGAATGCAAAGGACCACCCTCATCGATTCACAAAATCCACTCCAAGTAGTTGCAGTCGCATCATTAAATTTGATTTCTGCATGCATGCAGTAGTAGTGTATTATGATCACCAAAACTTGTATCATGCAAATATAGCTCTGGAATGAATCGGGCATTCAAATAAATATATTAATCAATCCTATTTCACAAATTTTCGTGCATTTCTTTTTGTCTTTTTTTTAACAGATAAAGAAAATATGTTTTGGGAAGGAGAAACGTGGTTGTGGAGTTTAGGCAATGGTTGTGGAAGTTGGGTGGTGATTGAAAAGGGGAAGAGATGAACCGAAAGTGATTAAAAACTTTTTTTAAAAGAAGATGAAAAAATATATTAAAGATAATTGAAAAGAGATACATAAAATCTAGAGGATATAGTCCTCATAAAACAGAGAAAGAAACATAGCCACAGACAACTAATAAAGCTAAAGCAAATATAATAGTATGATTACAAAGGTCATGGCACCCATTGGCCAAATAAGCTAAGAAAAACACCAGCCCCTCCAACAATCAAAACTAACACTATTTACTTATAATAAAATATATAAAAGTAAAAACTATTTAATGTTTATAGATGAATGGAGATGAAGAACGTTTTTAACAGCCTTTGTGGGAATTTTGTGGCTAGTGACTGCTCGAGTATACAACTCCAGCCCACACTCATCTGTAATTCTGGTCTGCTGACCCAGAACATGATGATGTGCTCATAATTAATGTGCTCTAAGGATCAATCACTTTGTCATATTCTTGTCCTGGCCCTGTATCTGCGATGTGTACCCTTCGGAAGCTTGTTTGTTTGCTGGACCGCTATTTAGTTGTAGCTCTTGATCTTGGAGGGTATTATAGCTTCTGATATGTAGGGATCCTATTGTGCAGTTTCTTTTCTTTTTAAGTGCTGGTCTAGTGCCCTGTATTGCTGGTCTTAGCATTGAGGAGGAGATTTAGATAGCTTGCCAATGGCAATTTTTCTTTTCCTGTTCTGTGTTGTTTCTGGGTGAAGTTCTTCCCCACTCCTTGTAATGTCTTGTCTTTGCTGAGTTATCAATTGAATTTTACTTTCTAAAAAAAGGAACGTTTTTAAGTTTCTTGATTTCTTCAATTTTAAAGAATTTGTAATTTTTTAGCTTTTAATTAATAATTTTAATTATTTTAAATATAAATTATGCATCTGGAAATTAAAAATGACGTGGATAATATCACGTCATTTCTGTCCTGTCACTCAGCACTCTTGTCGGAGCTCCAGGCTCCGGTGAGGAGACAGTGTGCAACTAGAGGGACTTTTTACTAAGAATTTTTAGGCGAGAAACCTAGACGACAACCCAAACACAAAAACTAATATGATGATTAACCCATGATTTTAATATGCTTAACTCCTTAGCCTCGTTGAAATAGACCACAAGTGTGGAGCTTGAGATTCACAATTCTTCACCTAGAATAGTCTATTACAATTAGCAATCCCTGAATCGAAAGCAGAATTACATAGAGAAAAAATCCTATGTCTGATTTCCTTCCTCGCTAAGATATTGCTTTCAAGTCTCATTCAATTGCAGAATGCAGACCCTAATCAATATCAATTATCAAGAGACAGGCCCAAATTCGCAGAAGGCCCCTTAGACTCTGGGTTCAAAGTAAAGGAGGCCCATTCCCCACATGGACCAAAGGAAATAAGTACTTCTATAGTATTATTTGATTATTTTCTAATATTTGTCATTCAAGATATTTTTAATTGTTAATAATTAGTATTTTAGTAAACTTAATATTTTATAAATAATGTACTCAATTTTTTACTTTAATAATTTAAAAATCACACAATAATTAGTCAATATCATGATTAAAAGATTCTTTATCAAAATATATTAATTCCTACTTTTTTTACATCAAGTTAATATTAATAATTAACATTTTATACAAATTATATTTAGGATTCAAAATTTGAAGAGATTGGAGGCTGAAAAATGCAATTCCGCCGCCGCTGCTCATAGACACACTGAGCCGCCAAGCCCATCTCTTGTTCCCTAATTTTCAAACTGCTTGGATGCTGAAATTGGAATCCCGTTAATTTCTCCGAAATTATTCTCTCAAAGATATTAAATTCTATCCCGTTAATTCCTCTCTTAAATTATACAAATTATAATTAGTGTTTTTGCATTTGAATTTGTTCTTGACCGTAAATTACTCCCCCAGTTTAAAATTGCCTACTTATCAGCAGTAGATTGTATGGATACACATACACGTTTTGCTTTCAATTTGTTTCCTATGAAATTCAAACCTAAGCAAAAAATCAGTGGAAATTGAAATTTGCCTCATATTCCTACGTTTCTCATTTAGTTTGTTTCCTTATAAGTTTTAGTCAACATGTTTCCATGCTAAAAAATTAAATGTAATAACCTCTAAACAATGCACGAGTAGAACTATAAGTATCACGTCTGAAACACTTGAGAATCCAAACTAAAAAGAAATTTTCGCAAAAAGATTCAAAAGGTGAACGCCATGGCAAAATACTATCTTCTGCTTATCACCTTGGTTGTCATTGTCGTTGGTAAATAGTCCCTTGTTCAAAATGTTTCCTTCAGTTTTTTTATTTACATTATATTTTGTGTTTTATTAATTATACTTTGAATTGAATCCCAGGGCAAGTAAAGGTGGAAGGAGATTTATGTGAAGCAGCTTTTGGTGCATGTGGTGCCGCAGGAAGTTGTGATCAGAGATGCAAAGCTCAACACAGTGATGGAGAAGGGTTCTGTAACTTAGGCCTTTGCAAATGTTCTTACAATTGTGGACCAAGCCCAGGAAAACCTAAAAAGATATGCACTACTGGTCTTGGAGTTTGCGGTGCGCAGTGCAATGAGGCCTGCTGCAATTCAAAATGTGCTAGTTCCTTCAATCAGGGTGCTGGATTTTGTACCTCCAGTGGCTCTGCTATCAACTTGTGTACTTGCCAATATACCTGCGGAGTGTAGCCTCACTTCTAGATTCATATAAAATGTTTATCCTTCTTTGAGAAAGTACTTATGAAATTTCAAATTTACCCAATTTTCTGTTTTTTTTTTTGGATTTATATTAGGTAATAAATTATTGGGTTATGGATTAAAGTTTTATGTAGTTTTATTTTTTATTTAATTTTTTTAATTAATTTAATGATTAATTAATTATGTGAAATTAAAATTTAATAAAAAATGAAATTAATAATGATCTCAAGTTAATTACCAAGAAAATATCTGAAGCGTAGGGCTTGTAAAATTGGAAATCAAGTCGTTCCCTAAGACCTGATTGTTGTGTGTAAAATTGGATCACATTAGCCCAAGCGCAGGCCCAAAGTCCACAGATCCAAGTGCAGGCCAAACAGGCCCATGCGCAGCCTAAAGCCCAAGCGCATAACCCTTTGCCAACCTTATGCCCATGTACAGGGTCAAAATTAGCATGTGCAAGCACTACATCATCAGTTCCTGCATCATCATGTCCAGCCTCTACATACCCATCACTTATTCAAGTCCCGATTGTATTTAGAACCTTAACAATACTTCACTCCAAAAATTTAACATTGTCGTAACCTAATAAAGTTTTGTGCGCTTCATAGATGATGAGAAAAGTGAAGAGAAACTCGAATAGACCAAAACTAATGTGAAAAATTCACGTGGATAACCTACACTTAACAAGGATTACATATGAATTGTTGACATGGAAAAATATAAGCCACATGTGTGTTATGAGTCCTAAATTCAAATAAAAAATTTTAGAAGACCAAAAACTATGTAAAATTATTTTAAGGACAAATTTAGATTCACCATTATATGTCATGGACTAAAAACATGTTTAACCCATATTTATATAAATACAATTATATTTATAATTTATATTTGATAAATTATAGTATTATTTGATTATTTCCTAATATTTGTTTCTCAATATACTGTTAGTTGTTAATAATTAACATTATAGTAAACTTAATATTTTAAATTAATGTACTCAATTTTTTTAATATTTTAAAATTCAAAAAATGATTAGTCAATATTACCATCAAAAGATTCTTAGAAAAATATATTATTTGAAATTTTTTAACAAATTATTATTATTAATTAACCTTTTATACAAATTACTCTTAAGATTCAAGATTTTAACAATTAATATATTTAATTGAAATTAGATTCACTAATATTCTCCCTATAATATATTTTCCTAATCTTGGTGTTGTAGAGATTTAGTTCTCATTAGACCGTGATTCTCCAATAATAATCTTTTGCAACATTTAATTACAGTCAATGCTTCAACGTGCTCTGAAATTAAAGCTAACAACCTTTAAAAAATTCACAATACTTTCGGTAGAAGTAGAACTATAAGTATCACATCTGAAACACTTTGAGAATTCAAATTAAAAAAAAAAATATAGGCAAAACATTTGAAAAGGTGAACCCCATGGCCAAATATTATCTTATGTTGATCACCTTGGTTCTTGTTGTAGTAGGTAAGTCTCTTGTTTATTATTGTGATGTGATTCTGAAACCAGACTACAAATTATGTTAACTCAATATTTAATTTATTTGCATTTTGTGTCTTTTTTATATTTTGGATCACAGGGGAAGTAAATGTGGAAGGAAATAATACATGTGAAGCCCCTTTGGGTGCATGTGGTCCCGTAGGAGATTGTGATCGGAGGTGTAAAGCCCAACACAGTGACGGACAAGGGTCTTGTGACTTAGGTCTGTGCGCTTGTTATTACACTTGTGGGCCTCCAAGCCCAGTAACCCCTAAAATGTGCACTTCTGGGCTTGGAGTTTGCAGCTACCAGTGCAATGATGACTGCTGCAATTCAAAATGTGCTAGCACCTACAGCCAAGGTGTTGGATTTTGCGACCAAACTGGTCCATCTATCAACTTGTGTACTTGCCAATATCCTTGTGGAGTGTTAAGTGTAGCCTGAGTTTTATGGCACATCATAATATATTCATCTGATTGAGATAAAATTTTATTTTCTTTCAATTGTTCCTTATGAACTTCAAATTTACTCAATTTTACGTATTTTGGATTTAGATTCAGTAATAAGTTCTTACATGTGAAATAGAGAATTTGGGTAAAATACTATCCTTATAAGACCCTTTATAGATTTCAGAAAAAAAAAATAATAAGATTTTCCTTTTTTATCCTTTGCATTCATTATATTTTCAATTCCAAAACTCTAATTATCACATTTACTAATTACTTCCCTTTCATGTTTCCCAACCAAACTTTGATATATCCAATACTAACATTAACAATTTCTAAATTTGTAAATAAGGGCATATATGGAAAATTTGTACAAAAAATAACAAAATCAAGATATTAATTAACTTATTACATGTTTTCTTAATAAAGGTGATTGTCTGAATAAATCCTTATAATTTGGGACGGAGGGAGTATATAACAACAAGTGTTGCTAGCGGAAACAGAGAGCATAAGAGATTTCAAAAGATCAGCTCAAAAGTGAAATTGAAGAAACATTGATGTTTGTTGAGCCACTATACGGTGACACCTACATTTGTAACGGTTTTATAACGTTACAAAATGTGCTCATTCTGGACCCACATTTGTTGAACCTCTAGTAGTCTTCTAGACTTGGGCACTATTATGGACCCACACATCCAAACCCAACATACCCAAAAGAAAAACATGCCCTGGCCCATGAGACAAAATAGAAGACAAATGACCATCTAGGTGTTTTAAGATGGCCCAACCCACTAAAATGCAAGTTGAATTGGTCTTGGATCAGCTAATGACAGGTCCTCAACATGTGAAACGATACTGGTCCCCTCCCCAGTCGGTGTGTGTGCCTAGAAATGTCCTCCAGTTGAATTTTAGGATTGAGACTTGAGTTTGTTTCAAATTACAAAATAATGATTTCTAGCTATTTAAAAAATAATAATTTTTAGATATTTTGAGAAAAGGAGAAGCTGGTTTGTGTTTATTTACACTAATGAAAATTATTATTTTTATCTTATCTTTTGTTTATGATAATGGATTTTTAGGATAAAGTTAATCAAAGTAGTTTTTCAAAATAATCTTTTTACACCTTTTTTATAGAATAATGATTTTTTGAAAAGTTAAAACAAACATGTTAAAATTCAAAACAATGATTTTTTAATTAAAAAAGTGATTTTTTTAATTGAAAAGGTAATTTTTTCTCAAAATAAGTTTAAACAAAGGCACTTAACGTAAGAATAATTCATTTATATCAAATTAATATTATTCAGTACATTTAAGAAATTTAAATTGAACCTATACTATGTTGATCTAGTGGTGACAAGTTAGGTATGTTAATACCCGTCATGACAAAAAAAAAAAAACTAAGTTCAAGAAATAATTAGTCAATAACGACACTAAAAACAGTGTGTTGGTTTATTGGTAGATAGGTTAGATCCTTGTACAGGTGATGTCGGAAGATTAAACTCTAAAAAAATTATTTATTCACCATATCTCGAACAGGTTAGCACCTGTAAGGACAAAATAATAATTAGGTTAGATATTTTTTATTAATATATATTAATATTTTTTACTACTGAATTTTAATTTCTGTCAAAAGAAAAAATAAACTTAACTCATAATTAGTACTCTCATTAATGTTTCGTTAAGTAAAATTTAAAAATATTTATATTATAAATTTTACGAGCTTATTAATTTTAACTCAAAACATAATTTATTCTCTTCTTATTGTGTCACGAATTGAATTTTATTTTTTTTATTCATCAGAAAGTCAAAAAATAAATTTCATTAATATATATATATATATATATATATATATAGAGGATGTATGAGAAAGATATTTTTATATGAGAAAGTTAGAATGAATTATGACCGTTAGATCTAATCATGAATGGTCAAGATTAAAACATGAAGTCATGTGACTTATGACATTTTTAAGTAGTCATGTGACTATTAAGTTGTTTTAGTCTTAACCATTCATGATTAGATCTAACGATCGTAAATTATTCTCATTTTCTCATATAAAAATATCTTTCTCATATGATACATCCTTTCCCCTATATATATATAGAATTCTTGTATTTTATACTCTCACTACGGGAATTCTGGTATATTGCGGCGAACCGCCGCAAATTTTCATTTTGAGGCGGTTTTTGCGGCGATTTGATCAACTGCCGCAGGTTTTAAATACATATAAATTTTTACTTTAAGCCTTCTTTTTTTTATTTACTGCAGAAAGAGAAAGAGAAAGAGAAACGTTCTCTCATCGTCGTTCTCATCGCCTCCGCCGCTCCGCTCTGGTTCTCATCGCTCCGCCGCTCTCGTTTCTGCATCGCGTTTCTTTCTTCTGGTTTCACCATCGCTCTGCCGCTCATCGCTCTCATCTCTCTCATTTTTGCTGCGAATCGAAGGTAACGAAGCAAACTCGTTTCTCTCTTGTTCGATTTGATTTTTGTTCAGGAATTAGGAATTATAGGTTGGGTTTCTCTCTTGTTCAATTTGATTATAGGTTACGATTTTGAGTTGCATTTCAATAAATCACATTAGAGTTGCATTTCAATCTGAAATTACCGACAGTCTAAGTCGCATTAGAGTTGCATTTGGTAGTGCTCAGTGCTAACCATCGCTATTAATTTGTTTATCAAGCAACCTTCTGCAACAAGCTTAATTCCCTCTGCTGGTTGCTGAAACTTTTGCCTCAAGAGCAAAACCTCACCATTGATAAATGTAAGTTTACTGTCAAGTTTATGTTAATTATAAATGTAAGTGAGTCACTTTGTTTCTTTCCCTCTCAAACATCTCCTTCTTACAGATTTGGAAAATGCCATTCCCTGTTACTATGTTATGCTCACTATCAAGCTCTTAGTTATTTTGAATTTGTTTTTATTTTTTCTGCAGGAGTTGTTGGTCTTCAGGCAGCTGTATTAGAACCACAAATCTGCAGGGGCATTCTCCTTCTAAATATATCTCTTCGCATGCTTCATATAAAGAAGCAACCTCATCTGGTGGCACGCCATGCTAAATCCTCATCTGGTGCCTCTGCAATTAGCTGATTCCTTGTAAGTCGGTGTATTGGTGCTGCTCAGCTCATTGAAATTGTGTATATTTCTCCATTTGCTTCCATTAAAGTGAGTGGTCACTTTAACTCTAGAAGGAAAATTAAGGAATTGTATCAGTGGATGAGAAAATTCAGGGAGCAGTTTTGTACAATTCCATAGTTTATTTTATATGTACATACATTTGTTATAATCTTAAATCAATAATGATTTCTCTTCTTTTCTCTTCATATCTCTCTCTAGGTGTGGGTGGATTTGGGATAAAAAGAGAATTTTTCCCAAGAGAATTTTAATAGGTTGTTTCATTTTTATTTACTTTGTGAATAAAATGAAGAGCCAATGTTGAATATCATTTACATTTTACATGTACTTAATTGGAATATCTTGTACTGGATTTTGGTTTCAATGCACATGTGAGGCCTTGCAGCTTGCAGGTAGCTGTAGTATGACCAGGTTTTAGTTAAAGAAGGTTTAAGTAATTTTGGTACATCAGAAGCTCTTGATGATTATTTATAACAGAACTGCTGCTTATTTAAGGAGCTTGTCAAAACATTAACTTGAACGCTTTGGAATTTCACTTAGAATCATTAGGCCATCTTATTAGTTTTGAATTTTGATAGGCTAAATGGCTAAAACTCCACAATTGTGTGAAGCCTAGCTAATACTTTGACAGAGTTGCAGGGATCATAAATTTAGAAATAGTTATTTTCAAGGATGCCTGAATATGACTTTGAATTTAGATTAGAGATCAGAATCATTAGATTGGAATTCGGACTGGGATATTGTTACAATTAGTACAAGTTGCTGGTTACATGACCCAGTGTACATCATGTGGAAGGTAGTGGATTGAATACCTTCATTATATCAACAATTCCCACTTAAGCTGTATACTTACAGTGTTATTTGTATTGATTTTTATTATTATTACTACTAAAAATTGTTGCTTACTCTGTAGTAGTAAAAAAGATTGATAACAGAAGTGTTGCTTATTTAAGGTGCTTTTTCGAAACATTAACTCGAACGCTTTGGAATTCCACTTATAGAATCATTAGGACATCTTGATAGTTTTGAATTTTGATAGACTAAATAGCTAAAACCCTACAAGTGTGTGAAGTCCAGCAAATACTTTGGCAGAGTTGTATAGATCACAAATTTAGAAATATTTGTTATCAAGGATGCCTGATTATGACTTCGAAGTTCTAGCAAGAGATCAGAATCATTAAATTGGAATGCAGACTGGGTTTTTGTTACAATTAGTACAAGTTGCTGGTGACATGACCCACTGTACATCATGTGGAAGGTAGTAGATTGAAGACCTTCATTTTCTTAATAATTCACACTTATATAGTGTTATTTGTATTGATTGTTATTATTATTATTACTATTACATATTGTTCTTACTCTGTATTAGTAAAAAAAATCTACACAGTATTGATTCCAGAAAATAAGCATGTTTAAGTGATCACTTTTGGTCTTTTATACACCATAAAAGGTTTTCAATGCCTCTAGGTCACATGTGTCTTCTGATCAGTAGCTGGAACCCTTGATTGTATCTTATATTTCTTCATGAAGATGGCTTCTTTCTTGACCTGTTTTCTCATTAGTAGCTGGAACCCTTGATTGTAGTTCTTTGCCTATACAAGTGTCTTATAGAATGCGAATGTTTATTAATTGTCTTCTTAATTTGAACAAGAGGAAAAATATACAATTGTACTCATGTGTCTTTACTTATTTTAAAGTTTAGATTATATTAAGTGAATTTTGGTTGCATTAAATCTCATTATGGTTTACTTATGTTGCTTTACTTATGTTGTTTTTGGTTATTAAGCATTCTTTTGGCTTTTTTTTTTTTGCTAATGAAGCATACTGCAGTGTAAACACTGCGGCGGTTAAAAACTGCCGCTAAATACCAGCGGCAGTTATTCCAACGGTTAGCCAAAACCGCTGTAAATGTATCTCTTGACGCTCGTAACTGCGACGGTTGGGCAACCGCCTCTCACATACATTTTGCGGCGGTTTGAACCGCCGCAAAATGTACCCAGAACTGCCGCAGTTAACAGAATTTCTGGTGGTGTCTATATTCCTATTTATTTGTTTTTTTTGGAGTTATTGTTGTTCTTAAATATAACTATCTTTATAATATCAATGAATTGCTTCATAATCTTTCTAGAATTATTCTCATATTTAATATGAAATAGATAGTGAGATTCTGCAAAAGATATAACTTGGAAAGGGAAGTACACATAGGAAACTAAATAGATTAAAAAAGTAGAGAGAGAAAGCAATTGAAATTTTGCCTTCAAAAAATAACATTAATTTATTTTAACTTTTAATATATTTTTATATATAAACCCTAAATTTTATTTTTATATTTTTAATTTTTTCTGCAATTTATGATTGACAATTAACATTATAACTATTTTTAGTTTAGCTTTTAAACAAGTGGTTAAGAGTTCAATTCACAATACTTGTGAATGAAAAAAGCTTTTTGGTCAACCTCCTATTAGTTAGCACACCAACCGTATGCTGAATGATTAGTTTCACGGCTGCCTGTTGTAATCGAAGAAAAAAAAATTAAATATAACATTTAATGCTTATACATATATACAACTTTCAAAAAAAAACTCATACATATATATATATTATATTTTTTTACAATATTTACATAATACTAATAATAAATAGTATAGTAAATATAACATTGAATACTTGTAATATAATATAATATAATATAATATAATATAATATAATATAATATAATATAATATAATATAATATTATATTATATTATATTATATTATATTATATTATATTATATTATATTATATTATATTATATTATATTATATTATATTATATTATATTATATTATATTATATTATATTATATTATATTATATTATATTATATTATATTATTATATATTATATTTTATTTTATTATATTTTATTTTATTATACTATGTTACATTATATTATATTTTTTTGTCAAGTTGTGATTTACAACTATAGTTAAAATGACTAATATGGCAAAGATCGGTACTCATTACTCTTCGTGAGAGTTATATGTTCTCTTTTTTTAGTTGAAGACTCTCATGTTGAAAGATTCTCTGATAGTTCCGTAGTTTTCATTTCTATAATTAGTTTTCCCACGCATAAGAAAACAATTATAATTAAATAATAATAATAATATTTATTATTAAATATGAGAAATTGAAAAAAATTCAATTATGAATTAATATAATGAATAATATGAAAGAATATTGTAGTTAACATTGTGATTAATGTATTTCTTGAGTTGTGATTAATAATTAAAATTTACATAATATTAATATTTAATTCTAAATATGACAAATTTAAAAGTTTTATAATTATTAATTAATATAATAAATAATTTTAAAATTTTATCAATGACTAATTAACATTTCTATTATTGTGAAGGTCAAGTCAATTTTACTTTTACTTTTTATTAAGTTTTAATTTTTTTTTCTTAAGTTTTGAGTAATAATTAAAGTTAAATAATAATATTGTTCATTTTTAAATATTAGAAATTGAAACCTTTCAATTAGTAATTAATATAATGAGTAATATAAGAAACTATTAATAACTAATTAACATTGTTATTAATGAATAGGTCAAGTCAACTTTACGTATATATATTGATATTGATTATTTTCATTATTTATATTATAATAACAAAAAGTAAAATAATTATTCACTAACAATAAAATATATCACTCACTTATAAGTATTAATTTATTAATAGTAAATATAGACTAATTTTCTATTATCGTATGCTATTATTTAATATTATGTTTTTACTTATATAATAATTTATAATTTAAATGTAAATTAATTTTTGAAAAATAATAATTTTGATGATAATTGTTAAATTTTATTGTTTATCACTTGTCACTACTAAGTTTTTTTGAACCCAATTGGTTAACTATAAATTCGTAATTAAAATTGGCTAAAATAGGCTAATTACTTTTTAATCTATCATGCTCTTATATTATCTTGTCCTTCGGAAAAACCAACCCTATAAGTATCACATCTAAATCCTTGAGAATCCAAACCAAAAAGAAATTAGGCAAGACATTTCAATATTAAGGTGAACCCCATGGCAAAAGTATATTATCTTCTGTTCATCACCTTGGTTCTCCTTGCAGTAGGTAAGTCTCTTGTTCAAAATTGTGAAGCTAAACTACAAATGGTGTGAATCCTCAGCCATGTTTCCTTCATTTTATTTAATTTATTTGCATTATTTGTGTGTTTTTATATTTTGGATTACAGGTGAAGTTAAGGTGGAAGGAGTTAAGTGTCAAGCTCCTTATGGTGGATGTAATAATTGTGACCTGAGGTGTAAACGTGACCACTTTGATGGACTAGGGTTATGTTACTCAGGTCATTGTATATGTATTTATACTTGTGGGCTCCCCAACCCAAGAAAACTCAAAATGTAGTATTCATCTAATTTCTTCCTAGTAGGTTGTGTGTGTCCACCCCTTGGATTAATAAATATATTATTATGGATTGAGATAATATAAAAATAGTGTCCTTCTTTCAGAAAGTGATTATGCAATTGCAACATTACCCATTTTGACGTGATTTCTTTTGGATTTAAATTCGTCAATAACTTCTTACATCTGAAATACTAAGAGTATGTATATATATAAAGTTAATGAAAGAATGAAAATGTTGGCGACAATCCTAATCCGGATAATACTAAAACTTTAAAAACTGAAATTCTTAGAACTGAAACCATGGGAAAAAAAGAGATTTTCTCTTTCAAACAGTCTTTTTTTTCTACTTTATTGATTGCCGGCTTGATTATACAACAACCTTTGTTTACATTTTGTCAACAATTTTCTTGAAAAACATACATAGTGTTTGGTTGAATGGTTGAATGAGAATGAAGGGAAAGGGAGGGGTTCTTTTAGTTATTGTGTAGTAGAAGATTTAAATATATATATATATATATATGAAAAATATTATGCATTTGAATTTAAGAAGAATTATTATTAATATGGAAAATAAAAAAATTGATTAATTTTAAATAATTTTAAATATAAACATCTTATATTTAGTTCAAAAATAAATTTCCATGTTAAGAAAATAAAGAATACTTTGGAAGAAATGAGTTGAGGGTCAACTCATAAATGTAAAATAAAATTTTAAATAATTACCGGTCATAGTGAGAGAAAAAAACTCTTGGTCGAGAATTCTAGAAGCCGTATTCATGAAGAGACTTTTCGCCTTTACTAGTCACTACACTCCGGTTAAAATTGTAAAAACAATTTAATACACAAAAAATAATTAAAAAATAAAAAAGATAAACAATATTTTGGTGTATACTAAGGTATCCAAGACCGGCAGTCATGAGACAATTCCTTCAAGACTTACCTATAAATTCTTTTTCACACACATCATCTAGAGATCGAGCTCTCACTTAAATATTTAAAAAGTTCAACTATATACTAAGTGTGTTGGGATTTGTTGATAAAGCTAGATAATTAAGCCAACATGTTACAAGGGAAGAAAGTTTGATGTGAAACATGGGTCCTTCTAATGAATCTTGTCACGGAGGATACATTCAATAGTTCACTAGTTACTAAACTTGAGTCGAATAGAGTCCTGCTAGGCTGCTAACTCTTGAAAAAAATATTCAACCGTTCCACAAATCTTGACAGAAACAACATATACATACTTATTTTTCCAAGGCTTACAAGGACCTTACCAAGGTAAACCTTTGCCACCGATGCAATCTGAATGGTATACGGTTTATCCTTAATTCAACGGAACCAAAAACTATGTGATAATTTTTCAACAAGCAATTTAGATTCAATATTATGTATCACGAAATAACAACATATTTAACCCTTAATATTATTTTTATAAATATATTTATATTTCGTAATTAATATGTAATGATTTATAGTAATATTTGATTAATTTCTATTATTTGTTATTCAAGGTATTTTTAATTGTTAATATTAGCATTATAGAAAACTTAATACTTTACCATTAATGTACTCAATTTTTTATGTTAATATTTAAAAATTCAAACAATAATTAGATCATATCACCATTAAAAGATTCCCATTAAAATATATTATTTTCTACTTTTTTACAAAATTATTATTAAAAAATAACTTATATAAATTACTTTTAATATTCCACATTTTTAACAATCAATATATTTAATTGAAATATCATTAGGGATTTTCCTCTTGTAAAAAAAATGCGGTTGTCTAAATTATGGTGATTTAACCCAAACATTTCCTATGATTATTTAAATAATTCCAAAAAAAAATTGAATAGCATTAAATACATTTAACATGTTTTAGTCCACGCGAAAAGTTTACATGGAACGAGAATTACCACATGGATGGTTGACTCAAAAAAATATAAACCCCACATATACGTTATTATGTCATGAATCCTTAATTCAAATAAAAAGTCGCGGAAATCAAAAGCTATCCGAAAATTTGTTATGGAGCAATTTAGATTCACTCTTACATAGTAGAGACTAAAAATATATTTATTCCTAAATATTATTTTTATAAATACTTTTTGTATTTTATAATTGATATTTAATTATTTATAGTATTATTTAATTATTTTCTAATATTCATTTTTCGAGATACTTTTAATTGTTAATAATTAGTATTTTAGTAAACTTAATATTTTAAAAATAATGTACTCAATTCCGTTCTTATTTAACTGTTCACTTATAATTTTAAGATAACATTAAACATTTTTTTTAATAATACTTTTTCGTAATAAATTGTGATATTCTCACTTCTCATAAAAATTAAATAACAAATAGAGGAGATAATGTGAGAGAATAAATAATGAGAGATAGTAAGAAATAAAGTTCAAACGAGTAAAATAGGAGAACATATTTTATTTTTCTGAAAATCAACAAAATTAATTATACTTTTCTTTTCCTATATAGGAATGGAGAGAGTATAGTCATCTCTCTCTTTTGCCGTCTGAGTCTTTAGTGCCTCCGGGGATATTGATGGGGGCTAAGCGTGCCATTGCAGTGGGTAAGCAGGTGGGTGTCGTTTTTTATTGTACTGACGATGAGGCAGTTAACCAGATAGCGGCTCAGATAATGGAATGTAGAACCTTATAGGAGGGGTCTCTTTTTTGTGCTGATGTTGTTTTTTGGGGTTTTCTTTTGTTGTTTTTTTTTTGGGGCCCTTTCTTGCTGGGTTGTGCATATTCCTTTGTTGACTTGCGGCGTCGGCTTTATCCCTTTCTGGTTTTGTAGATGTTTGGTTGGTCTCTCTTGTGTTGGCCGCTTATTTTGATTGTAAATTCCTTATTAATATATATTTTACCTTTAAAAAAAAGGAATGGAGAGAGCAATATAAAAGTCAAAGAATAATTAGCCAATCTCATCATTAAATCTTATTTATTAAAATATATTATTTTCTATCATTTTATATAAAGTACATTTATGATTCAACATTTTTACAATTAATATATTTAATTGAAATATCATTAAAGGCATTCAACGTATTTAAGTCAAAATTAGTTTCATCATTTAAAAAAAATATTTTTTACATAAATACTTCTTCAAATTAATTCTATTAACACATATATAGATATATTTACAAAAATCGTATGTACATCTTTCCGAATTAAGCATGAAAAAATAAGTCGAAGTACCAATAAATGAAATTTTTTTTAAGCCAAACTGAATTAAACTAAGCACAAGGGTGTTCAGAAACCCATATATGAATGAATATATATTATTTTAATTCCGTGCTTATGATTTTTTATTAAAAAATCTTTTGCAACATTAAATTATAGACAATGTTTCAGTGCTACAAAGTTAAAGCTAATAACCTCTAAATAATGCAAGTAGAACTATAAGTATCACATCTAAACGCTTGAGAATCCAAACCAAAAAGAAAGTAGGCAAAACATTTCAGAAGGTGAACCTCATGGCAAAATATTATCTTGTGTTTATCACCTTGGTTCTCATTGTCGTTGGTAAGTCTCTTGTTAAAAATTGTGAAGCAAAACTACAAATAATGTGAACCCTCAGTAATGTTTCCTTCATTTTATTTAATTATTATTTGCATTTTGTGTGTTTCTATATTTTGGATTACAGGGGATGTAAAGGTGGAAGGTAATGTATGTGAAAGTCCTTTTGGTGCATGTGGTCCCAGAGGACTTTGTGAGATCAGGTGTGCCCTCAACCACTTTGATGGACAAGGGTCCTGTAACTTAGGTCTTTGCACATGTACTTACACTTGTGGGCCTCCTAGGCCTACCCCAAGAAAACTTAAAATTTAGCATATTCATTCATCTAATTTCTTCCTAGTAGCTTCTGTGTGTATCCACACCTGGAATAAATATATACATATTACGGATTGAAATCAAATTTTACCCTTTCTTTCAAAAAGTGACCCATTTAATTTTGACGTATTTTCTTTTGGATTTAGATTGGGTATTAACTTCTTACATCTGATATACAAAGAGTATATATAAAGTTAATGAAAGAATGAAAATGTTGACTTTTTTTTTTTTTTTTTGCTAAAACTTTCAAAATTGAATTTCTTTGAACTAAAACCATGGAATATAATCATATAAAGAGCTTTTCACTTTCAAATGGCCTTTTTTTAATTATACTTTATTGATGACTGGCTTGATAACACAACAGCTTTCTTTACATTTTGTCAACAATTTTCTTAAAATACTTCGTGTTTGGATAGAGGGGAATGAAAGGGGAGGGGTTTTTTTAAATTATTATGTTTGGTTTTAATTTTCGTGAGGGGATGAGGAAAATGGAGAGGGCCAAAAGTCCAAAACCACTATCAAGTCAATTTTGTCTTCGTTCCAAAAGTTAGTGGAATTGAAGGAGATATATTTGGTTAGAAAAAAATATCATTACTCACTTTTAAAAACAAGAGTAACGAAATTAAAAGGAAAACACTTGTTAAAATTTAGCAACTTGACTATGTATTTTTTCAATCAACCAATTATATAAAGCCAGATCAGCCTTCTTCAGTTTCGTTAAAAAAATTCATAATATATAGCACTTCTCAAAGTAAAATTGTTTTGAAATTCCTCCCATCTCCTCTCATGAACCGTACAAGATTTTTAAAAAGATTTTAAATTAAAATATTTATTCTCAAATTTGAAAAATATCGCGAGAAGCGGAAGGTAATTAGTATAAAAATTAAATTTCCATGTTAAAAAAATAAAGAAACTATTTTGAAAGGAAGAGTTGACGGTTAACTCATAAATATGTAAAATAAAATCTTAAATAGGTGTGGTAAAAAATTGTTTCAACTCCTATGTGAGGGTTGAATCCGTAGGAGATGCACACCACGACCAGCAGCGATAAGATCAAACCCTTTGAGGCTTACCGACAAAACAGTCTCCATGCACACCGTCCTAAGATCAAACCCTCACTTAAATGCTTTAGGAAGTCCAACTATACGTCAACCGTGCTATGACTTGTTGATGAAGCTAAAACTAAACAATATTGATAATTAAGCCAACATGTTAAAAGGAAGAAAGTATGATTCGAAACATGGGTCCTTCAAATGAATCATGTCACTGAGGATATCAAATGAATCATGTCACTGAGGATAGGATACATTTACTTGTTACTACAGTTTGTCGAATAGAGTCCTGCTAGGCTGCTAACTCTTGAAAAAAATCATTCAACCGTCCCACAAATCCTGATAGAAACGGCATACTTTTTTTTCCAAGGCTTACAAGAACCTTACCAAGGTAAATCTTTGTAACCGATGCAATTTGAATAGCATACGGTTTAGTAAACATGTATAATTTTACAAGGGTTACAAGAACCTTACGAAGGTAAATCTTTGTCATCGATGCAGTTTGAATAGTATACGGTTTAGTAAACACGTATAATTCATGAATGATTTTGCCAAGGCTTACAAGAACCTTACCAAGGTAAATCTTTGTCACTGATGCAATTTGAATAGTATACGGTTTAGTAAACATGTATAATTCCTGTCAAAACGTACACATTATTGGTAACGTAACGTAGCTAACTGATAATTATGAACACATCAATTAAAAAGATATGTAATTTTATTATCAATTACCTTCATGAATGATTTTGCTGATCCATGTAACTTAGCAACAGGTGGTACAAAGGTATTCTTGGACGAGTGGTCATAGGCCTGTATTTTCAGCAATTAGAAAATCAAAATGAGGCTTGAGGTTAGATATGATAGTCAACAATTGATTCTTCAAAACTGGAATCTACTCCTTCAAATTATACAAAAAGAAAAAAAAAAAAGATAATTATGTTTAATGCCAAACCCATATCAAATCATATTCGCTGAAATTATATCAAATCTCATGGCTGTAGAATCTCTACTTGAAGAATATATATGTTCTTGCCAAAGACTTTCAAAATGTTGCCATTTCTGTTTAGGGAATTCTATGTTGCAGATTGATTCCTCGTTTATGTAGCAGAAGTGATTGGTTGTACTATGAAGGACGATCCAAGTTAAAGAATAAAATACACATACTAACCAAGGGCAGATAACTTTTAATGAACTTCATATATATGAACCTATTTGAAAGCTTAAATAATACTACATGAGAGTATTTTCAATTAGGCGTGCAAGTAGGTTGAATCCAACTTTCAAACCAGAAGCCAAAAAAGCGGTTTGAAACTAGTAAGGTCATGTTCGAAATAGCTTATTCGAAGCACTTATACGACTGTTTTGTGAAGCTTATGTAAAAAGTTATAAGCTACTTATATGTTGTTTTGAACGCAATTTCATAAGTTGTTTATGTTAGCTTATGAATAAGCGCTTGTGTTTACTTCTAACATTTTTTCAGACTTCCGTTCATTATTTCTATAAGCTTATCAGATTAGCTTATAAATAAACATTAATGCGATAAAGATTTGCATACAAGAGGCAGAACTTATTACCTAAACCAAGCCCCAAAGTTATAGCTTGCTTAGCAATTCTTCATTATTTTCAAAAGATTAGCTTTTTGCTCAAGATATATTGTTAGCTACATGCAACAAGAACAACTATACATAGATATATAAAGGGTGCCACAAAAAAAGTGACCATGCATGAAAGCAATATTGCAACGACAAACCTGCTTTTCATCTCCTGCCACTTGAGAAGGTGGTGCATTATATATCTGGCCTTTCGCATCTACTGATCCTTTTTCCTGATTAATAAGTAACAAAGCTGATTAGAAACTTGTGCAATTTCTCTATAGAAAGGTAAGCTAGTCAAGTACAAAATATGCTCATAAAACAACTTTTTTTCATGTCCTTACTGGAAAAGCCCATTCAACATGCACTCAAAGTCAAGGAAAATTTATCTAATTCATTAGGGGTATGTTTGGATGGAAAAGTTTCGAAGTAAAGGAAATAGAAGATTATCATCATACTTATCATTAAATTATGAGTTTTTAAAAGAAAATGAATGATTAAAATAAGATATTATCATGCAACTTTCCAATCTTTCCATATTAATTCATTAGGGGTAATTAACTCTTCTCTAATACATGCATGACCTTCATTTGGCTATTGAACAAAATTGACAATGTTTGCTAAATATATGAAAAAAATCAATCGTTTTCAGCCTATATATATTTCTTTTAAAAAAAAGAGTGTCTTTCAAGAGAAATATAGAAAGCTCACTTGAAAAGAGTCAATCGTATTCTTGAGCGATGCAATATTTTCTTCTTTTTCCAGAATCATCTTCTCGATGTGCGCAATATCATGCCCCTTACTTCGCAATTCCTGGTCACTCTTCTCCCAGCTGGATTCTTCAAAAGATTCCAAACAACAAACACAAACTAATAAACATTTAAAACATAAAAACAGGAAGAAGCAAATTATTAAGAATTTTAGTATCCCACTGAAACCGGGTTGTCAAGAGAGGCATGCATTTTCCAGACTAGTAAAATAGAAGGGGGAATAAAAAGAATAATGCCTTTTCAAGAGTTTAAGAAAAATGCAAGCAAGAATAATGAAGATATGAGGGGGTGTGTTTGATAAGGAAATAAAATAACCTAAAGCTGAAACTCTAGACTTGAGTTGGTGGAGCTCAATCCTGAGAGACGAAAAAATCTGGTGATGTTTGTAGAGTGAAATTATGATGAAAAGGAAGAAGGGGAGAAAGATGGAGAAGATGAAAAGTTTTGGATTCCCCATTGGATAAATCATCAGAGGTCAAAGAGAGTAGAGGAGGCACAAAACTGAAGTGTGTGCCAACGTTCAAAAGATGGAGAGTCTGAGAGGGTTGTGTGCTCTTTACGTCTGTCTCTCTTCCCAATGAAAAAATAAATATAATAGGAATTGGAGGCACAATAGCTAAAACTTATGAATTTTTTTTTTTAAGAAACCAAATCTAATTCACTCCAATTTTATAAGGATTGAAATTTGAAAATATATTTAATTTTAGAAAAAAAACTCATCAGTTGTAAGTTATTATTCTGGTGAGGATATTTGGTTGCAATGGAAGATTCAAAGGAACCCCCAGCCATGCAGCCCATTTGAAGAGATTGGTTAGCGAGGCTATGACTCTCTTGTGTAAGGGATTGGTTAGCGATGTGGTCTGTAATGTGCACCATGTCCCCAACGCCATATATTTGACCCCGCCACTCTCCCTACTCATGTATATCCATATTTGGGTATGGATAGAGGAGTCAACATCTACTGACCCTCATTTGAAGATTGAGACATCTACTCTTGAACTCTCTTCTTAAACTGAGTTTGAACAAATAAAAAAATATGTTAAAACCATAAGTAACATATTACAAGCAATTAATGAATGTTAATAGTCACACTTACTCATAGACCCGCACACCTTTTGTGAGCCCATGTCTTGTCATTCTTTGGTGTGTGCGTTGAGAGACCTCCTTAAGACTTGCCTCTTTACGTTTTTTTTTTTAGACAAAATATATTGATAGGAGCACAAGCGGTGCCCCAACCCGTGTATAATAATAAAATAATTAAATTATAACTTATCATTTATTTTGCAAAGAGCAAGAACACATGCCTCTCTACGAACTCTCTCTTCCGCGATTGACAATCCCCACTCTCACACCGCCGCGAGTTGCTGACCCGCCAGCTGTGGTTGTGCTCAGAGCCTCCACCGGTTGAAATTTTTGATATGCAAACCCGTTTAAGATACTTGGGTGTTTTTGCTCTTTTTTTTATTGAAACTCGTTTTAACAAGGTTTTTCGTTGATATTATTTTGTTGATTGTGGAGTTTTAGCAATACTCTCTCTTTGATTAGTTAAAGTTCATGTAGATCCCACCAAATTGGGAGTGAGACTCATATAATTTAGTGGAATTACATGAATTTTGACCGATTAAAGAGAAAATGTTAGAAAGAGAGTGTCAGGTGAGTGTTGCTAGTAGTTCTCTTTGTTGATTTTGTTTTCCAAACCACTTATATTAATTTGATTATATATGAAAGTGTTAGAATTATGTGTAAGTGGATATAATGGTTTGTTAGGATATGATAATGAGTATATATATTAATTTATTATGAAATTAAACAACTCTAACTTAGTTGTCTTATTATTATTTATATTAACTTGAATTTATATGAAACCGTTGCAATTAATTATTGAGAAAAAATATTATGATGACATGTATATTAATTCCTTAAATACTTTTCAGGAATTCTCTTCATAAACAAAGTAAATAAGTAAGATATATATATACATATATATATATATATATATATATATATATATATATATATATATATATGTATGTATGTATGTATGCATGTATATATATGTGTTGAATCGCTTTTGCAATTCCAAGACATGATATATATTTATTTTAAATTTACACAAAAAAGTTAATGATTTTAAATATCCTTCAGATAAAATATTTAATACAGCAGTATGTTTTTAGAAAAATTAGTGTAATAAAAATCGGTTAATTATCAATATAGCTTATATATTCTATAAATCTATGTTGCTTTTTTTAAAAAATAGTATGTGCCGTGGAAAACATTTATTGGGAGAGACCTACTAACTTAATGTGATCTTAGAAATTCGGGGGATTAGTCTCATAATTGTCGGCTGTAGGATACTTTGAAAAACCAAAAGATTCATGTTACTTTTTTTAAAATATATTAATTTAAATTTTTTTTTAGAATTATTCAATACAGTGGAATTTTTGTAAAAAATATCAGCAGAATAAAATAAAATGATTTTTTATCAATATAACTTATTTATTCTATAAATCCATGTTGTTCATGTACTTGTAAGTTGTCCCCCTGTTCATATAGTCAATTTTCCAATATCATTACAATTAATTATTATTAATTTGTTATATATCCGTTGGCATCCTCGCAAAGATATAATATTTGTATATTTTACCATGTTAATTGTTAGATAGTTTGAATCCTTAATCATATAGTCTAGGATTTAATTTCTAGGCGGTGAATGTGGAGAATGATTTATTGAAAAATATAAACTTACTTAATGTGATATTCAAAAAGATTAGTCTTATAATTACCGGCTATGAGATATCTTATGGGCCCGTTTGGTGGACAGGATAAACAGAGACAGGATAGGATAGTAATCATATCCTGTTGTTATCTGTTGTTTGTTGCGCCAGCAGGATAGGATAACACTATCATGTCCCTGATCCTATCCTGTCCATTATTTCTCTACTTGTATAATTATAATTAATAATTTAAATATAAAATATTTTTGAAAGAATAATATCTTTTAATAATTTTTATCATTAATCACTTACCCCTATTAAGTTAAAACCCATTGGTTACATATATAATAATTTTAA
This sequence comes from Acmispon strigosus, assembly GCA_030819835.1. Lineage (NCBI taxonomy): Eukaryota > Viridiplantae > Streptophyta > Magnoliopsida > Fabales > Fabaceae > Acmispon > Acmispon strigosus. Next base: position 90,944,055 of record JAUAMA010000001.1, read on the forward strand.
TTAAAATAGACTCCCTTCGAAAAAATTAAAATAGCCGAATTAAAATAAATGAATTTTATTTGAGTTAATATTAAAAAATATGCTATTTATAAAAATGTAAAAAAAAAATTTAATAGAATAATCACTTTTTAAAAAAAAACTATTTAGAAAATTAAATTTTAAAAAATATTATGTATTTTTATTTTAAGGAAAATTTGATACATTTTTCATTGTTCCTGTCATATCCTATCAATATCTTGTCCACCCCAAACGCAGGATAGGATAAGAGTCTATCCTGCTCTTATCATATCCCGTGCTTATTCAATCAATTATTCTATCCTGTTTTATCCTATCCTGACCACCAAACGAGCCCTAAAAAAATTATATATTTATAATAATTATTTTATTATTTAATGTATTTTTTTATGTTGCACATGTTTCAATGTAGGTTACTAAGTTTATATATTTTTATTATTTAATATAGGTAGTTTAATAACTTATTTAATGTAGATTGGTTAATAGCATCTAAATCTTTGAAAGTTGTATTAAGTATTAATTAATTTTATTATTTAATGTATTTAATGCAAAAGATTTTTTTATTTAATGTATTAATATTGTTGTTCAAGTCAGTTATATATATATATATATAGAGGATATATCATATGAGAAAAAAACACGAATATTAAGGAATTTAATTAATATTGATAATTATTTATAATATATCATTTTTTCCTATTTTAACCATTAAAATGTATTTTATATCTCTTCATTTATTGTTGTCATATGGGCATTATATGAAAAAATATCAATTAATGCTCTCTTAGAATTTTAAGTAGACATTTATTATGAAACAACCTTTTTTTTTTCTTTAGATGGACAATAATTTTGAAATAGAGGGAGTATATATATATATATATATATATATATATATATATATATATATATTTATTTATTGAAGTTGATATTGATACTGATTGATGTGTATTTGTGTGTAGAGAATGTATCTTATGGAAAATATACTTTTATATGAGAATGATGATTAGAATAAATCACAATTAAATCTAATCATGAATGAATCATCAAAATTATATTAAATGATAAATAATGTTTACATGACCATTTCAAAAAAATAATGATCACTTGACCACTTAAAAATGTCATGTCATATGACTTATCGTTTTAATCTTTAACCATTCATCATTCGATCTAACGATCACAATTTATTCTTATCATTTTCAAATAAGAAATTCATTCTCATAAGATACATCTCATATAGGAGACATATCTTATAAAAAATATGTTTTTATATGAGAATGATAGGAATAAATTATTATTGTTCGATTTAATATGATTGGTCATGATTAGAAGTTATTAATTATCACATTACCACTTAAAAATGTCATATAATTTTTTATAAAAAATCACCTGCGTGACTTAATGTCTTAATATTAACCATTCATAATTAGATAAATTTTTTATAATTAATTCATATTATTCTCATATAAGAGTAACTTTTTAGTAAAATACATCTCCTATAAATATGCACGAGTGTGCGACTTGAATTCCATTTATGTTTTTTTTTTTCCTCAAAGAAGGTTCATTCACATCATTTAATTATAGTTTATGCTCTAAAAATAACGCTGCCCTCTAATCAATGCATAATAGTTTTGCTACATCTATATATAAGTATCACATCTGAAACACTTGAGAATCGAAGCCAAAAAGAAATTAGGCAAAATATTTCAAATGGTGATCAACCGTATGGCAAAATATTGTGCTATGTTTATCACCTTGATTCTTCTTTTTTCTGGTAAGTCTCTTGTGATGGTAGACCACAATAATGTTTCCTTCATATATATTATTATTACTTTTTGTCGAATTTCATTTATTTACCATTTGTGTGCTTTGGATGACAGGGGAAGTAATGGTAATGGTAATGGTGCAAGGAATTAACCCCTCAAATTTATGCACTACTAGTCTTGGACAGTGTAATTTGGAGTGCGGTAATAGCTGCTGCAATTCAATATGTGCTGGTCACTACAACCAGGGTGTTGGATTTTGCTACCGTACTGCTCCAGCTCTTAACTTGTGTACCTGCCAATATCCATGCAGATTGTAGCCACAGTTTTATGGCATATGATGTTTATCTATTCAATCTTCGGATCAAAATATCAAAATCAAACTAAGAATTGAGATTAGATTCGAATAAAATAAGGCTTTATCCTCCCTAACATATTCACCTTATCTACTCGATCGTAATAAAAACAAATTATGAAGTCAAAGATTAATCTAGCTAGGAGAATAAACTCCATTAACAAATAAAATTGAAATCTTCAATAGAGACGACGATCGATGATCAAGACTGTCCTAAGATCCTTCGGTTTCTTTGATCTCTAATATGCTCTCTGCCCTCTCATGTGTCCTGTCTGTTCTCCTCAAGCCCACACAATGGGTTTCATAGTCTAATTCACAGCCAACAAAATAAAAGACAACACCTATAACTAAAAAAAAAAAAAAACACTGTTTCGGCCAGTTTTTATGTTAAGAAGTCCAATAGTATCTCAACTAACCGACTTGACTTGCACTTAAACAAATGTCATAAAGATGGGCTAGATGGCTTAGTAAATGAATATCTCGTCTCGGCCAGTGTTCGAGCGATGGCTCAGAGCCAACCTTACGCTTGAAAGCACCTTCTCAAAGGCTTCCTTCCACTTGCAGAGGTAATGCCAATGTGCACTGAGCTTATAAATACATGTGTAGTCGTTCATTTATTTCATATGTTATTCATTCTTACAATTTGAGTTCTTTTAAGACTCAGTAATTTTCACGCGAGTTACATATTAATCCGCTCATTTACTTAATATGTAACTCGCGTGACCATGCTTCTTTCTCGAGAGGAGTCCCTGGCGGTGGCGTCCCCGACCTTGGCTCTTCCTGAGGTGTGGAGTAGGCCGAATCGGAGCGTGATCAAACTTAGTATTGATGACGCTTGCCCATAGCGTAATGTGGCAGCACTTGACTGTGTTGCTCGTAATTTCAGGGGGAGATCATGGCTTATGCACCAATATATCCGGTGGCGGCGATATCTCCTGAGATGGCAGAAGTGGTGGCTCTTTGGTGGGCCTTGCGTCTTGCGGTCGAGCTAGGTTTTAACCGGATTTGTATGGAGACAGATTGTCTCATGTTGGTTCAACATTTCGCTTTGTTTAACTCGCTGGTTAAACGGGCCAACCCGCAAGTTAGAGTTAATTTTCATTGAAAAAAAACTAATTTGTTTAGTCTTAATTCATGGCTCTATGAAATTTTTTTTAGATAGAATAATAGAAATTCCCAATTTTTTAATTTGAGACGAACTTTTGTGTTTTATTTGTTGTTATTTTATTATTTGTCTCATTTCAAATGTGACAATAAAATAATTGTGTTGATAAATTCAGTAAATTAAATTCTTTTACTATATTTCAAATGTGATAGCAAAATAATTGCTTTGATAAACGTCTTGCTTATATGTTGATACCAATATTTACAAGTAATTTTTTATAATTATTATTTTTTATAACATTTTAAACATTTTAACATCCAATTTCTATATTTTTTATATTTATTTCACCTAACCCGCAAGCCAGCCCGCAAGCTCATAGCGAGCCGAATTGAGTTCATATTTTTTTCTGGTTTGTCAAGACCCAGGTTGGCATAGCCCAACCCGTTTTCAACCCAACCTGTGACGGGCCAGCCCATATGAACGAGACTAACCTGTATTAACACATGTACATGAGAGTGATAAATTTTAATTATTTAATGGTCATATGATCAATAAAAAATGTCCTAAGTATGTTTAAATATTGACATTTCATAGTTAGATCAAACAACCAAATCTTACTCGTCTCAAGTTCAGATAAAAATGCATTCCCCTCACACATATAAGTGTCCATGTACATTTTACGCCATCCGAATTCCATTTACGTTTTTTTTAGTTTGGGTGAGTTCGGCTCCGGTCACAACTACAGGCTAGGGTAGGCCTCTGGGACCTTTATAGGTACTTACCGATCTCTCACCAACACCACTCTCACATTGGTATTGAGATTTGAACACAACCATTGAAGGGAAGTGGTCCATATCCTTACCAACTGAGCCAACATATGTTGGTATATGTTTTTTTTAAAAGTTTTACCTACAACATTTAATTGTAGTCAATGACTTAATGTTCTCTCTGCTATATATATATATGTATTCCTTTTAATATATATATATATATATATATATATATATATATATATTCCTTTTATTTTTTTTCAAAATGTTTCGTTTACTGCATTAAATTATAGTACATGCTCTAAAAATAAAGCTACCCTCTATTGAATGCACGAAACTTTTGGTAGAACTACAAGTATGACATCTGAAACACCGGAAAGTCCATGTCAAAATCAAATTAAGCAAGATACCCCATGGCAAAATATTGTGCTCTGTTTATCACAATCACATTGATTCTTATTTTAGCTGGTAATTACGTCTCTTTGCAACACTGTGATGATGGTAGTTCAAAAAAGTGATGTGAAACCACAATAATGCTTCCTCTCTCTGCTATTATTATTTGTTGAAACTACAATAATCCTTCCTTTGGATCGCAGGAGAAGTAAAGGTGCAAGGAAATACATGTTCAGAAGCTTTGGGCCAATGTGGTTCCATGGGAAGTTGTGACCAGAGGTGTAAAGCCCGACACAGTGACGGACAAGGTTCATGTAACTTGGGCTTGTGCACATGTTCTTACAGTTGTGGGCCTCCAGGCCCGGGGAAACCCCCAAAGTTATGCACCACTGGGCTTGGAGTTTGCAGCTCGCGTTGCAGTGATGCCTGCTGCAATTCAAAATGTGCTAGCAAGTACAGTCAGGGTGTTGGATTTTGTGATCGAACTGGTCCATATATCAACTTGTGTACTTGTCTACATCCATGCTGAATCTGATTGTATTGTAGAATGAATGACTTTTATGTTTATATTTATGTATGCATCTCTCCAATGAATATGTAATAAACTAAGATAATATAACCAAATGCAGAACACCATATTTACTCCAGAAATGTTAAGTTGTAAACATTAAAATGCTCTTAGTTGCTTCTTTTCCTCCCTCTATTGTGTTTGCATCATGTTGCTGTGTAATGCTCATATCCAAAGGTAATGCTGAATTCGAGCTATGGTGTGTAGCTGAATTCCAGTTTTCACCTGCTGTTTTATGCGGCGCAATTGAAACCGCCGCGATAGGTCCAGACAGCACCAGAACTTGAAAAACACTATAAAACGTGTTTTAATCTAATTTTTTGGGATCTTTTCATCTTTTCTTATTCTAAACCTATTGAACACTCTTGGGAGACTCTTGGAGGCACTTGCTTGGTGGAGAGGAAGGTTAGGCCCTTGGGGGCCGGTGTCAAGGCACCATGGAGGAAGGTGACAACTTCTCCGGACGTCCATGGCTCCGTTTTATCTTGGTTTTAATTTTGTTCAGTACATCTTTATGCAATTATAGTGGTGAATTTTCATTATTTGGTGTTTCTCTCTACATTTAATGCTTTTATTAGACGATCGGTGATTTCAAGGGCTTTATTAATTCATAAGTAGATTGAAAAATTGATATAAATTGATGTATGCTTAGTTCGTATAAAGGGGAAAACACCTATGTCTTAGGTTAGATGGTTTGCTTTGCGCGCTCATGTATCTTTTGGCTATGTGATGATTCATAGAATTTGCATGGCAATTGAGAAGTTGGTGTGAATTTAGTTTACGAGAGGAACCGCCATTTGCATCAGTCATTATAGGAAAGGATTGTCTTGGGTTGGGTTGAGGTTTTCTAGGTGACAATAGGAGACATTAACCCTTATGTATGGATATCATGAGTTGGGAATGAGATCTAAACCGAGTGACTAGTCAGGATACTCACCGCTAAGATATGATTACCTAGTTAGGAACTAATGAGATTTCTTGAGTGATAGTCAGAGATTCTATCAACCTGAACATGACTTTCTTGGGTTATGAACAGAGCTTGAGAATGTCTCATCGAGTACGTATGTGCTATAATGCTCCTTTTGTGATTACTAGGACTTAAGAGATTGAGGCTAGGATCTCAATTGGTAGATTTTCTTAACTAAGAAATTAGTAGGCGGATAGCTCTTATCGACATCTTAAATGTTAATTCCATCTTATAGGAGTATATTGGTTGAGAACAAGTTGTAAATTAAGTGAACTCATTTTCCAAATACGCTTTCTTCTTTGTTTACCGCCGTGAAACTTCTTTTATTATTTTCTTTATTATTTATATTTATTAAAATAAAACAACATATCCCTTTTGAATTGTTCAAACAATGTCTTACTAGTGAGATTAGTACGTAGCAACACAATCCCTGTGGGGACCATAAAAACCCGATATTATACTATGATTGAGTCTTGAAAGAAATTTGATAGTAGTTAGTGGAGGTAAACCTCTTCATCAAATACTTTAAGGACGTTGGGTTCTCTTGGCGTCTTGTTTCTTTGGTCCATCTTGGGCTCCCTCTGTCTCCCCAACAAGTAGTCAGGGTCGATGGTTGGTGTAGCCATGATCATAACTCCTTGTATTGAAAGTCTTCCTAGCAACATGGCGGGTGACATTTTGGATTGTTGACGCGGTGAAGCGAACGATGGTTGATTATGGTAATTATGATAATCATTTTGGTTTTGGAAAATGGAAACTCACCAGAAGTAACTTGATAGTGGCTAGAGAGGAGAAAATTACTAAACATTGTTGGATAAAAGCATTGGTTGCTAAAGACATTGTAAATGCCATAGATATGGAAGCTTCTTTGTGGCATTGAAGGCTTAGTCATATCAGCAAAAAATGGTTGAATTATTAAGCTTAAAACGATGTGCTTATAGAATTGAAGAGTGCAAAGTTGGAGAAATATTCTCATTGCTTAGCTGGTAAGTAAACCAGAGCATCTCTTAAAAAACATCTTCCCTAAAAACAGTATGAGTTGCTTGAATTGGTTCATTAATTCTAATGTTTGTGGATCATTGAAGGTAAATTATCAATAAATAAACCTCCAAAACTATGAGAATTGTCCCAAACTTAACAAATAAACCTCACATTCAATACTTCCATTTCGTGCATTTCTTTTCAATACTGTGCATCATTCCAAAAGTAACAAATAAGTAAGAAATATATATATATATATAATAAGATAATCAATTTGGTAGAAAATAATAAATATACTAATTTTTCCTCCTTAGAATTTAACTTCCAATAACTTTCAATTCTTAGAGTCCATACGAAAAAGGTCATCAGAGTCTCTTATGAGAGGAAGAAAGACAAATATAGCCAAGGATAACCTGCCGGGAAAACCAAGCAAATGAAGCTAGCTAGCTAACCAATGCCGGCAAGTCATCCTTGGCTTCATTTCACTATCAACCACTTCATGAAAGACCCTCTGACCAAACATAGCTGTTTCTTGTTATCCCTTCTCATACAATATAGGATTTTTTTATTGTCTATCCCGTGCTCTACTTTGACACACGCATTGCTCCCATTTTATAGCCAGAGAGATGCATGCGTAGTGGTAAATGGTGATGCTCTCAATAGTATTCTTCTATATTCCCATTTTGACTCTTGACAATCCTTAAGAGGTAAAAGATATAGTTGTTCCTCTGAAAAGCAATACCACATTGTCAACATGATAAAAGAGCATCCATAATTGTCAGCAAGGTATTCCCATTTTAATTTTCTCAAAGCTTTCTACAACGTTTGGGTTGGCATGCAACTTTGGCTAGCACACAGACAACGTACATTTGGGTTGGCCTCAATGCAATTATGTTCCATTAACGGGAATAGAATATTATATTTCAAAACATTCACCGAATAAGCATTTGTTCTTCTGTGATGGGCACATCAACCAACTATCAAGGGCTCACGAGAGTTGGATAATGCATGAGAGACATGACCAGATACATAAGCAAGTAATTAACAGCGATTTGTTCTTCTGTAGTTTGCTTTTATTATATTCATTTGCCATTGGCAATGGATATGATTTATTTTCAAATTGACTAAACATGAACTCACCACAACCTCTTTCTTTGACTCCAGATTGATATGGTATTGGTGCTATATAAAGAATAAGAAAATTCAACCTACCCTTTGAAAAGGGAGAAAAAGGCTATGGAGCTGGGAGTGGGTCAACACTTTTTTAATTTTCTGACAAGACTTTCGAATATAGGTTAGATACTCTAATAGAGTAAATGAGCGTAAGATCAATCATTGAGAAGGTTAATTAAATAGTAAAACATTAAAAAAAGTTCAACTAGTGGAATTCAATCAATTACACTCCCTCTATTCCTAACCATAAGACTCTATTAAAACAGTTCACTTATTAAGAAGATATATAATGATATTAATAATTAATGTATTGGTTTTAAAAAAAAAATTATATTTTCTTTTCTTTCTATGGGTTGCATTGAAGAGAATTTTGGAATTACAAAAGTTTAATATATACAAGGTATATACGAAAATAATAGCAAATATTTCAAAAATTTAGTAAAGAGTCTTATATAAATGGATACCAAAATTTCGTTAGAAGGGCTTATAAATAGTAACGAAGGAAGTATTGTACAGTCATTAGCAATGCTTTGGTCAAAAGAAAGCTATAAAGTTGACTGGTTGCTAATAATGGTTCCATATTTTCTTTGTCCACTCAAGTTAAGATCTTGCTTAATAAAATTCGATCATGTACTCATGAATGTAATTTATCGCTTAATGGAATTCAATCATGCACTATGGTGTATTTTTTACTTAGGAACATCTTACATTTGTATGAAAGTCAAGTGGACCGTGAGTTTTGTTTTGGTATACTAGTTAGTTGTCAAGGTTGTGTTCCTTCAATTACATTTGAGACTATATTTTAGAACGATTTTCCTTATATAAATATTTTTTTTACAAGTCATATCAATTGTATCGTTGAAGCCTTTATAACTAATTAGTTTTGGTTGATTTGATTGGAGCTTTTGATCTTAAGTCTCGATAACTAATTAGTGTGAATCGAGGAGGTCTAAATTCTTACATTAATGATGATGAAATTGGTTAGAAGATAATGTTGAGTACTGCAATTAGACTTTCATGAAAATGCTAAGACTAATTGATAGGACAACCAATAACATTGTTCAATTACAGTGCTTGTTCAGATCAATAATGACAATTGTGTTTCATGAGCTGATTAAGGTGATTGTGGATCTCCTTACTTAGCAGCTAATTCATATGAGATAGATTAAATCTCATTTTAGACCGTGCTAACCGAGTTGAACCAGTGGAGCGCTCCATTGAATAAATATGTGACGATGCTTGGTCAATTGACTTTTATAGTGTACAAGTGTATGGCGACCGTGAACTTCTTGAAACTCATGGGATCAAAGAATAAAATGATTCATATCTATGGCAGGAGTGTCTAGTTCTAACACGAGTGATTTGTCCATTCGGGACTTAACAAAGGTGGAGAAGATACATTCAGTTTTGGAAACAATTATGAATTTCAGATGAAACTGATCATCATGCAAGTCATTGATGCTTGCATTGCTATCCCATTGATTGGAAGCTTCTTCATGAGCATTGCTAATATCCACCAAAACATTGATATAAGTAGTTTCAATTTAATTATTGACACTCCAAGTTTTCCTAATTTTCTTGTTCTAAGGAACCTTGAAGTTCAAACTAAGGTTAATAATCTTGGTTTAGTCTTCAATGTCATAATAACTTGGGTGGAGTATCCTCACAACTCCTAAATCCTAACAAAACCATCTATCAACCAGTTGGTTGATAGTTCTTGATTTCCAATTTCACAAACTGTTGCAGATATACTGAAAATTGAAAGTTCTACTTCTAACATTCATTTTAGGACCCATCACAAGTACATGATCATCTGTGACTACTCTCGTTGAGATTCATAATCGGGAAGAGTATAGAGGATGTGTTCTAGTGGAAAGTACAACAATAATGTTTTTGTACTCTCTCCAAGCAGATGCATGAGGGGAGGTAGTTTTCTCAAAATAACTTTCTTAATTCATTTATCGTATACTTCACTTGAATTGTTGTAGTGAAATGCCTATTAAAATTTATGGTGATTTGAATTGTTTATTCATGACACGAGAATGGATGGTGGCTGATGGCATAGAAAATGTGAAAAGAATGAGACAAACAACATTGCTATTGCCGGAGAAGCTTTTGATTACTTCTTTTTGTCAATGTGCAAGACCAATAATTTTAATTATCTTTTAATTACTTTTATTAAGGTGTAATAATTTTCTTATGTCAAGTTACAATTACTTGGGATGTGTGAACTTTGAATTTGTGGTGATTAATTTATTTGAGATTGAGATCTTCTGTGTGCTTAATGTATTTGTATGATGCTTTATTAGATGAGTGCATATTGTTCTGATCTGCTTGATGCTATGTACATTACCTTTAGCTTGTTTGTTGTGGTTGTAAATGCAAACTTGGCGACGACTTGCATCATTTGGTAATAATTTGAAGGTCCATAAATAGGCTCTCTCCAGCAGGCCGAACTATACCCTAACTTGGAGATACTAAACTTTGTAACTCTACTCCTAACTTGGAGTTACTATGCAAAGTGCCTTCAAGTTAGGGCCACAGTTTAGCCTCGACGATAGCGACCGATTTATGGGCCTATAAGCTATGAGCATATGGTTGTAACTCATCATCAATTTTGCATTGTCAGCGTCTATTAGCCTTGGCCATGGTTGAAGCAAACTTTCTGAATTTTCATGACAGAAATAGTGTTGGCTTGGTCGATGCTAGTCAAAGTTTGTTCGCCAGGTTGTCTCTTGCTTGCCCGTGATGCGCTAGCAATTGGCACATAGGGGGTAGTTGCCCGGGTTTCTCGGCCTGGTATCTTGCACCTCGCATTCATGATATCTACATCCAATTGTGCCCCGAAGACACGGTCGAAGCACGCCAGCCCAGTGTGCTTCTTTCACGACATGCTCTGGTCTCGGGTCTCTTCCAGTTGTCTTCAAAGAAGCAGTACCGAATACACCTTTAGAAAAATCAGAAGTGATCAGACCTGTAATTGTGCGCACTTGTAAAGAACTCAAGCGTACGTAGCAACGGTATAATAATACAGTATGACGATAATGCTACAGTTGTCATTAATATATATCCATGTAGGAAAGCCTTTTTAACATCAAATCAAAAAAGATGTCAGTTTTGGTTGGCTGCTAGTGACAAAACTATCCTCAAAGTTTTGAGTTTGGCAGCTCATGCAAATGTCTCTTGATAATCTACATCATAGGACTGAGTGTATCCTTTAGCCACTAAACAAGTTTTATACCTCTCAATAGTTCATTAGTTCCATCAACTTTATGCTTAATTCTAAAAACTCCCATTGTGTTTTTCCTGGTGTGGTAAAGGAACAAGATCCTAATTGTCATTCTTTTTAATTGTTGTCATCTCCTCAACAATAACTTCGGTCGCATTACTATAGGAGTAGAGATAAAGGATAATTTTGAGATATATGATGCATATGACTGGGATAGCTAGCCTTTGAGATGACATATAATTACTCATAATTAAGGTATTCAACTTTGGATTGGAGATCAGGTTCATATATATACTTATCAAGAGGGTGATCACGATTAGAATGTGGTAGAATAATATATTATATATAGTTGACTCAATGTTGGGTGTACTAGTGATTTCATGAACTCTAGAACAACTTCATTAATATGTGAATCAGTAAAACCAAGATTAACAGAAGTAGGAAGAAGATATACTTGTGGAGGAGATTGAACCAATGGGTTAAAGTCAGGGGAAGATACTGTATTATCTTGATCTTGCCTTTCAACCAAACCCTCATTGAAGATTAACTCAGATCTTGAGTTATCATCTTATATAATATGGCTATATATTTGAAATATCAAACAAGTAACATCCTGGTGCTTTACTTTATTTTTGTTCCCCCTGAAGTGCAGAATCAATATTTTTATATTATAAAACAATTAATGTTCACGAAAAATAACATCCATAGATATGTAAAACCTTTTTTGAGGTGAGTGGTAAGCCCGATAGCCTTTTTGTGAAAAATCATACCCCACAAACACACATTTAATGACAATTTTTTTCAAGCTCTGCAGGTTGATGTAGGTGTGGGTGAACATATTGTACATAAAATTATACAAGATATAAATGAGCAGTGTTAGTAAGAGTGTAATAATAAAAATAAGGGTTAATGGTTCAACTAGTCCCTGAAGTTGTATCAAAATCTGTATTTGGTCCCTCAGAAAAATGATGATTAGTGGCGGTTTTTTTACAATTACTGGCGGTTTTTGACCGCCACTAAACGTCATTTTTCTAAGGTGGGACCAAACACAAATTTTAGTACAACTTCAGGGACCTGTTGAACCATTAACCCTAAAAATAATTTAATCTAAAAGTCTTCCAAAGTTGAGCACACTGTAGATGAAGTTATATTAATCAAATAAACTTCAGAAGTTAAATCTTCATCCTAATTCCTATGAATGAGATGGAACAGTGCCACCTAAGGTAACCTCTAAAATGTGCCTCATCCACCCATTTTGTTGGGGTGAATGTGGACATGTGGTTTGATGTAGAACACCACCGAAATCATAAATTCAGTTAATTATGTCTTAAGATCTTCCTTTTTTATTTCTCTAATAAACTTTATAAATGCGTTAAATTGAATGACAACCATCTGAATGATAGAGGTGAACATACCCTATTTACGGTACCCTATTTTTTATCCACTCAACTCCCGTTTATGTGTGTTTTTATTTCTCTCTTTTTATCGTTTATCACGTCTTATATTTTTTAACTCTTATTTTTTCTTTTCTTTCTATTCTCTCCTTTTTTCCACTCTTTTTTACCTAAATTTGAGGTGTGTAAGCAACTTTTCTGTCAAACATTTGTATGGACCAAAGAAAAAAATAAAATCATGTCTTGTATTATTTAATGGAAGAACACGATGATATTTTGCGATTACTCATGTGTCAAAAAAAAATAGTGAAACATTGTATTTTGAAATAACGGTTAAAGTAATCTTTTTAAATAGCTAAAAAATGAATGTCGTAATCGTCTATGCCCTTTAAATAAGGTGAGTCAGTCGCTTATCAATTTTTTTTAAGGAATTGTTAATCAACCTATACATTAATTAATTAATGAACTCTTAAATCTTAAATAATTTTTTAAATTACTAAAACATTGCATTTTGAAACAATGGTTAAAGTAATACTCCCTCCATCCCAAATTATAAGACCTTTTAGAAACAAACTTGGTGTCCCAAATTATAAGACTCCTTCTAGATTTCAGAAAAAAATAATAAGCTTTTCCTTTTTTACCCCTTGCATTCATTATATTTTCAATTCCAAAACTTTAATTATGACATCTACTAATTACTTCTTTTTCATGTTTCCCAACTAACCTTTGATATATCCAATACTAACATAGGGACATATATGGAAGATTTCTAAAAAAAAAAAAACCAAGATATTAATTAATTTATTACTTGTTTTCTTAATAAGCGTGATTATTTGAACATGTCCTTATAATTTGGGAGAGAGGGAATATTTTTAAATAGCTAAAAGATGAATGTCCTAATCGTCTATGCCCTTTAAATAAGGGTAAGTTAGTCGCTTATCAATTTTTATAAGAAATTGTTAATCGATCTATGCATTAATTAATGAACTCGTAAATCTTGTAGATAATTTTTTAAACAATACAAGTTTTAGAATTGAAGGAGTAATTATTAACTAGCAAGTGATAATTAATTAAATGACTTACCCAAACACATCAAATTTTAATCAGGTTGCTAACTTGGAAATTCGAGCCATTTCTATCCAAAAACTTTATGTTACGTTAGTATTATAGGAGATCATATGAGAAGGTCAATAAAGTCTTACATAAGAGGAAGAAAGAAAAATATAGCCAAGAATAACTTGCCGGACAGACCGAGCAAATGAAGCTAGCTTTGAAGCAAAATCAAAGCCGGCAGGTGATTCTTGGCTTCATTCAACTTTCATCTTCTACATGAAAGACTCTTAGACCATAATCTTGTGATTTGCCTCATATTTGCAAGCTCTATGTTGCTATAATAATAGGTAATCGGTTGCTGCCATTTTATAGCTAGAGGGCAGGGCTTAGTGGCAAAAAGTTGATGCTCTCATAGTCTCATGCAGTCACCACCATATTTTCATGTTGACTTACTATTCACAATCCTTCAGAGGAAATTGATAGTTATTCCATGTGTTTGATAAAAGCATCCTTTTGTGAGGTATTCAAATTTCTTGTGAAAGCTTCCTCCAACATTTGGGTTGGTCAATTTACCACATTCAGATTTGGTGGGTCCACCTTCATTTCAATTGGCCTTGATGATAAGTTCTCTTTTTAATTTGAGCGAATATAATCTTCCAAAAATGGGAATAATTAAGAATTTGTGTCGTTGATTGGTACAGATTTTTTTGTTGTGGGTGTGTGAAGGTAAGAGAATTTGGGTCATAGCTCACTTATCAGGCTCTGGATATGGTAAGAGTGGTGGATATGGTAAGAGTGGTAGATATAAATGCTACTTGCTCTTAAAATGTTTTTCTTTTTAAAATTCATTTGCAAATAGCAATTGATATGATTATAGAAAGGCTAGCAACACCTATTTTTATACATTTTTTTCAACATTTTTAATTTTATTGGTTGAAATTCCTGTGAATCCTATTAAATTAGAAATGGAGTATATATTTTTAGTGAGTCGCATATAAATTTCAATCAATAAATGACAACTTAATGTTTCTTTTTTTTTTGGAAGATGACAACCTAATGTTAAAATGAGAGTATTAAAATAAATGTTATAGTATTTTTCTACGTTCAATTCAAATGGCTAAACATGAAATGTCCTTGATTAAGGTTCTTAAAATCAAAATCAATATATACTCAAGTTGGGTTTACGTCCATTTTGTACTATTATGCTATTCAAATAACATTTTATTTCATCAATATTATCATAGATTGATATACTAGCCTTTGCACCTTTCCTTTTTGTTTAATGCAGTTTAAATCAGTTTAAAGAAAATCAATATTATCATCATGTCAAAAATTATAACTCAACATTCGACATTTATTTAAATAAAACATATTTTTAGTAAATAAAAAACGCAATTTTTATGTTTCTTTGGATTTTTTAAGAATTTTTTAAAATATAATCAGTTCAAACTGATTCTTACCAATTCAATATCACTAATTATTACCATTTATGAAATTTATCTATTTTTCTCTTCAAATAGGTCGATCACTTCATTGACCAGCCTCCTACCGCTTCGTGCGCTGACTGTGGGGCGAAAGATTAGTCTCACGACAATCAGCTGTAGGGATACTTTAGTTAAAAGAAAAAAAAAATAGTTTGATCACTTAATTGATATCTAGTCCAACTGATTCGACTGACCGGTCTAGTTCGATTGCAAAACTATGATCCAAACCTATTCAAAAGTGACATTATTGTCATCAATTGTTTAGAGTTAGAGGTAGGCATGGCATATATATTAGTCACATTTGTAGACCAAGTCGCATAACCCCTAGTCCGTGCTACATGGGCTACTAAATTTATGGCCCATTATATTATGGGCATATACACGAAGTAGTCCATGAAATCCACAAGGTTAAATCGGTTTAGTTTGCTTGTTTATATTTGACAAAAAAAAAAAAAAGTTTGCCTGTTGTCATAGAAAGGGTTTAGTTTACCAATTTACAATCTAGTTATTTGAAGTTTTGAACTCCGTTAAAATATTTGACAAAAAAAAAAGTTAAAATAGTTAAGGATAAAAATAGTTATAATTTGTTTAAGTTTTTTGTGGCCGTAATTTTTTTTGGTATAAAAATATTTTTTTCCAAGAAAAATAAACAAATAGGCATGCCTCAGACCCAACTTAACAGGGCAGCCAAAAATAAAGCAAAGTGTTTTTTAATGATCCAACTCAACTGCTAAATTGCCAATTTTCACTGAATTGACCGATTTTTAACTAGTTCACCCGGTTTTTGACAAGTTCCTTTTCCCCTGTTTTGTGATTAATCCGTACTGGTAATTGGCCCGGCTTTCGGTCGAACCGTCTGGTCTGTTTATGATAACCTTGGTTAAAAATGTGGGAAACAAATTGCTCCTCCAAAACAAATTAAGGATGAAAACACATAAAATAAAGGAAGGTAGGTCACCAAAAAACTGCCCAAGTTAAACTATAGATAGAACTGAAATCATCAGTCTCATATCTCTATCTCTACCCCGTCTCTCCAATAAAAAGATGACAAGTCTTTTAAAATTTATATGTAACGACGTTAAATACATTTCCTGCATATTTTGTTGATTGGAAAACACATTATAACATTGTTCCTAACAATTCACTCATATATGCATTTATTTTCTACACTTCTCAAACATGTGATTTTGAGAAAAAGAATGAGATATCAAAACCTCATGCCATTCATTATCAGAGCTTACAGGAAAGCTAAAGGAATGGGAAAAAAGGGGACAACATTGATGTTTCTTGCATTACTAGCATCCTCATGCCCATGTTCGAGCATGAATCGTAGAGGATGGTGTTCTCGGCGAGGCTGCGGTGATGCTCGCTGTATTTCGGCGTGAACGAGGTGGAGTCTTCAAGTCCAATACGTTGGGAGAACCTGCAGAATACACTCTGACTCTCAAGTCAGTAAGGGAGCTCTAAGAGCGTCCAAGAGCTCAGCTCAGACATGTAAGAATGCATAGCAAACTTGTAATGTAAAGAGTGAGTAAGAAACATCTCAAAGGAACAATAAAACCTGTATTTATAGGCATCAAAGGTGTCCTGCAAGTGTTGAGGAAGCTCATAAGTGAGGCCTCCGAACAGGAGTGGCTGTAGTGGCTGTAGGTCGAGCGGCCTGTGAAGCGCTTTCCCTTTGGTGTGTGTCCGGGCTGGTCGGATAAGGTACTACTAAGTCGGGAGTGTTCGTCCCTTAGCCAGGCCGTGCAGGCTGCCTCTTAAGTGTATGCTTAAGAACATCCCTAGTGGTTCAGCTGGGGTCGTATGACTGAAGAGCCAACCAAAACACATTCGTTCTGGTATGTCTATTCATCTCTCTTATCATCCCCATCGTGATTTCTCTCCCTTTCCCTTTTGTCTCTCTATTCCTCCTCCTTTTGTTGCTTTCACCCGCACAATAATCACACGCATTGTCGAAAAATCATTGGTAAAGCATTCAGTTTCAACCCCTCCTATCACACGCATTGCCACATTATTATACTAAAATTACACATTTCAACAAGTTGCGGATGACACATAAAGCTTTCAAGCTCTTTAATAAGTCTCATATGAGAGAAAAGAGAGCAAAGGTGAGCCAGGAAAACTAGCCAACAACACCTTGATAAGAAGGGATATATATTATGCTTTTGCAGTAGATAGATATATAGCCGGCAAGTCATCATTGGCTCAAATGCACTCTCTCTTCCTCTTCATGCAAGACATTTGAGCAAATGACATTCAACTTTAACCACAATCTTCTAAGCTCACACTTCACAATATGTATTACTAATAACTCTAGGTCTGAGTAGCTTCTAAATTTCAAAATTTATTCTGATGAAAGAAAAATTTGTTTAAACATCCTATTAAGCTCGTTTTTGAGTCTTATATGAAAGGAAAGAGAGCAAATATGAGCCAAGACAACGAGCCAGCAACACCCTTTGAGGGGATCTTGCTTTTACAACACATAGATGCATGCCGGCAAGTCATCCTTGGCTCAAATGTACTCTCTCTACCTCTTCATGCAAGACATTCGAGCAAACAACATTCAACTTCATCCACACTCTTCTAAGCTCACACTTCACACCCTTTGGTAGCCTATGTATTTATAAGCACACAAAATGGTAGTAAATTAACTTCAAGTCTCCAAAGGAATCCTTTTGGTTATACATCTTGGCCCCTCTTTTACCAATGTACCTTTCCGTGGTGCTCCTTATCCGAAATCGCTCATGTATCGTATGGAATCAATTTTCATTTTAACAAGTAAGAGTTGACTTGGCTCATATTTTCTTCCCAAAGTTGTTTGCTGATTGATTAAATATTATTTATGTTGTGGGAATAGAATATAATTATAAGAAGGGAAGGCAGCCATATATATACGAGTAGTAGTGGCTACCCATGTGTTTCTGCTATGGCATTGTCAATGTGAATTTGTTCTCGAAATTGAGCTGATCAGAAGATCGTATAACAGATTTGACTTAATCGGGTTCCATTTAGCAGTATGGGCAGAGAAGCTGCTAAATTTTCATTGCTTTCTCAAGAGATCCTTGTGTCGGCCAGTGGTTCTGTCTGTCTGAGTTTAGAGTTATCACACAGATTCCCGATTAGTCCCTATTCTTATCATCTTTAAGATTTCTGAGAATCTGCTTTTCATTCTTCCTTTCCCTTTGAAACTTAGCTTCTTTGGTGAGTTCTTATACAGATTCAAACCATTTAGCGGAGAATTTTAACTTTTGCTAAAGTTTGCAGCGGTTAAAAACACCCAGAAATGGTGAGTTCTTATTTCTCCTCACATCCTCTCCCCTCATCTTAACTAAACATGCTAAGAATTAAAATCCATCTCTTCCCCTCTCCTCCATTAAAATTCCTCTCATCCTCTTCCATTCGTTGAACCAAACATACTTAGGCAATTTCATCCACTTCAAGAATTGTTTGTTTTATCGTCCAAAATTAGCGTCGCTCATGACACCAACACTATTTTTAGCCAGATTGTGTCAAAAATACCGATGCAAGAAAGGACAATCTAAAAATAATAACACTTTTGTTTAGCGTCAGTAAAGTTGCATTTAGAGTCGGCGCAAGCGGACACTAAATTCTCTGGCCACCCTAGCGTCCAACCGAAAACAAGTAGTAGTAGCATGAAACTGACACTACTTTCATCGTCCACCTTAGCGTCTGTTGTAACTGACACTAATGTTCGCATGTGTACGACTTCTTTATTGGGTACGAAATCTAGTGTCGGCAATAGTCATAGATTTCTCCGCTCAAGCTTCATTATAAGCCTCTCTCGCTCTCCAACAATATTATCCAAAAATTCCCATCACAAACCCTAACCTTTCCTCCTCCGCCCCCTTCAAATCGTCACCAACTCACCTTGCCACTGTCGGTTCTATGTCGTCACTCGCTGCTCGTCGCTACCACCCACATCTTATCCTGACCCACATCTCCCCCCTCACATTCACAAACCTTCACCTCCGTCACCACTAGATCAACCCCCATCCACCACCATATTTGCCCCATCCACCATAATGTATGTAGCCTTACCTCCACCTGTTGTATGGTCGTCCCCTCCACTAAGGCCTCCCCATCAATCTACCACCCCACCGTGGTTGTTGTTGCTGCATCGGCCTCCACCTCTACTGTTACTTTCCATGCCACCTGGTCTCTGCCATAGCATCCATTGTCATGGTCTTCATTACTGCCGAGTCTCCTCTACCACGACTGTCACCACTGCCACCACTTCCGGTGACGTCTGTTTGCTGCCATAGTGTCCGTCATCGCTGCCACAACCTCCATCGTTGTCATATCCTCGGTTGTCGTATGGCTGTTGCCAAAGTTTCGGCTGCCACGGGCTCCGTTGTTTCTGCCTTACCATTTTGTACAGCATGCTCCAAATGATTTGGCTGAAAATTGACAGCTGCAGGTTAGCCTACTATTAGGCACTTGTCTTATATATGTGATATTTATATATAAGTTGAGCAACATAGGTTGAGCTATTACGTTGAGCCGAATGCTAATTTTTTTTTTAACTTCATCATTAAAAAACCATGATGATTATTAATGTATGTCAATGGTCGTAATATGACTTATGAGTAGTAAAAAACATGAAATAAAGGTGTCTTATATCGTGAAACAAATGAAATTGAGAAAACTTACTAAAATTATCTAAATTATGAGAATATGAATAGACTCCTTGCAATGGGTTTCAAGCATTATAGCAGGGAATACAAATCTTGATCAAGGTTTGTATTTTTTGCTAATGTCTTTGCAACTATTTTGAATAGTCTATTCTTATTGTCATACATTTAGATCATTTCGATAACTTTTCTCAATTTCATATGCTTCACAACAAGCGACACCGTTATTTCATTTTTTTTACAAATTTTCTGTTGTTAGTATTGGTCAAGACCAGTGCTAATGTGACAGTTCTAGAGACAGTCCGCTAAAGAGAACGTCGTTGGCGTCAACCAGTATCTTCGACGAGTTGCGTCGACTTAGAGTCGGTCACGCCGACTCTAAGACTTAGAGGCAACCTTTTGGCCGACTCTACGAGTTACATTCGTCATTTTTAACGTTTGTTCTAACAATAAACTGACGCTAAATCAGTTATAATGTCAGTTTTTGGACGTTTTTGCATTTTTTTGTAGTGATCGAATGATATATATGACTTCACCAATATAAATACTATTATCAATGAAATAGGTCAATTTCATCAATTATTGCACATGATTTCAAAATATATAACTTCTACATTCAACCCATGCGAGGAGAGGGAGAGAGAAAGCACAATATTTAGAATAAAAAAAGATTTCGAATTATTTAGAAAAGTAATAATAATTTAATTGTATTGATTTACATTAAAATACAATATTATATTCTCATCTCTCACTATTAATTTTCACAATTTTTTACAATATTACCATACATTAAATACACACACTGTGCCTATTCCTATTAATACCTAAATCTTATTGTTTTATGAGTAATGACTTGTGCACACACTTTTCAGAAGACACATACACACACATACACATTATTAACGGTTTTAAACTACTACAACATTTAACGGCAGTTAAAAAATGTGCTTATTGTATATGTCAATTGTATGTTCATAAAAAATATGTATAAGTAACATTTTCTTTATTTTAACTAGTACGGTTAGAGTTTGGAATTTGGCCCAGGTTAGTGGGTAAATTGGCCCCATTGTTTATTTGAAGCTTGGCAGGGTTTATGTTCGATTACCATGCTTACTTTTATTTTGGATTAATTTACCATGCTTACTTGAGAGAGCATTATTCTCAAGCTTTTCAATCTTAGTAATAAGCTGGTTTTGTTTCAGAAAAAAAAAATCCTCTATCAATAATTCAATATCTATTTGAATTTTTTGAGTGGGTATAATATGTTGTTTTTCATATTTCAGAACACGTGCGATCCTTAGTAATTTTTACGAGTGAAGGGTGAAATTGGTCTTTAAAAGTAAATAAATAATTTAGTTTCTAATGTTATAAAATGTTGGTCAAGTTAGTCTTTATAGGAACTAAATTCACCTATGTTTTATTTAACCAAAAGGACTAACTTGACCTACGTGTTATAATATGAGAACTAAATTACATATTTTCTTCTATTAAAAATGAATTTTTTTTTTATAAGCTAAGAAATATATTAAAAGGGAGTACAAGGGGTACTCCAACCCATAATATACAAAAAAAGAATGTGAAGAAAAATTTAGAGAAAGTGAAGAAAAGTAAAGAACAAAGAGAATAGCAGTAGCAGTACAGTATCAGAACACTTCCCTGCACCTATCCCCCACTGTTTCCCACGACACGACCCGGCAATATACCAATTTGACCATTCACTTAATTTTTTTTATTATCTCATGATTTTATTTCATAAATAAAAGATATGTAATTCTTATAAAAACTCTATATATTTTTGTTGTTGTTATACCACTATCCTTCATTGAAAATAATTATGTTAAAGTTGGGAAAGACTAGTTCTCCCAAATGAGGTTTATCTTTTCATTCAAAAAACTAAACCTGAAACCTCATACATTCACCACTTGAGCCAACTACCTCATTAGTTTTTAATTTCCATACTAATACACCAATCACTATTCTATTTGATACCAACAAGTTGTTGCCCGGTAGCAATATAGGTATATGGAAAGTTGATAACAAGTTTGATCCGCAAGAAAATCCTTTATTTGGAGGGAAAGTTATAGTTTCTCAAATGAGTGACACATCCAAATAAAATAACTCATGGATAAGTATCAAAAGTACTTTATTCAGAACCGGTTTTGATATAATTCACACTCAACTTTCTTTTATGGGGTTGGCTAAATGACCCCATGATTAATTGGGGTCATTCAACCCCATGTCCACATGGACTAATAAGATTGTGTTATTTATTTTATTTATTTTCACATTATTTTTTAATTTTAATTATGGGACAATCTTATTGGTCCATATGAGCATGGGGTTAAATAACCCCAATTAATTATGGGGTTATTTAGTCAACCCCTTCTTTTATATTCTATTTTCATTCATTTTTTCTTTATACTTCTATCTTCTTTTTCTATCATATCATCTACCATATCTCTCATTTATCTGTCTTTCCATTTCCATTTCCATCTGTCTGTAATGAACTTGGATCCTTTCTAGCAAGATCTTTTTGCAGCACCCTACAACAAAATTCGAACCATATTGAATTTAATGGTTAAGATTAATCAAACTACGCGTATAAAAAAAAGCAAGATTAATCAAACTAAAAGATAACTTATTATTTGAATAAATAATGTTGATCGAATAAAGATTGGTGGACATTTAAAGGGTGTAGACCACTGAAGAGAGATAGAAAGAGAGGAGAGATAAGTGACAACTGTGATATATGATGTGATGTAATTGAAAGAAAAATATAGAGAGAAAAAAAGGTGTTTAAAGGTGTTTATATTATTTAGGTGTACACTAATCATTGTTAAATTAATAAACATACACATTTCTCATAAAAATTTAGAGTATGAGAAAATCCTTGTATCACTCCTTTCTACCGATCCACAGTTTGTAAAAATAAATTTATCTATCTAGTTTGTAACAGTTTTAAACCTTCACAAATTTAAAATAACATAAACTACATGCGTCGCATGTGTCACAATAAAAGCGGTGTCCATAATGGCGCTGTGGGTGCCAATAAAATGTAATAAAGAGACTTGCGATTGAACGTCACGTCAAGCAATTTGGTTTGATCAGATATAGAAGCAATTTAGTCCGTGCATGCCACACTGGCATACCAAACTAACATGAAACAAGTGAGAGCTAGATTCATTGGAAGGTAAGGTTAGTTTTGAAGCTAGCTAGCTCTTTTGTGAGTCTCATATGAGAAGAAAGAGAGCAAAAGTGAGCCAGGATTCCTCACCGGCGAGCTCAAAATAGCTCGCCGACAAGTCATCCTTGGCTCAAATCGTACTCTCTCAACCTCTTCATGCGAGACATTTGAGCCACACTCTTCTAGTTAATGAAACTCATCACATTTCACATTGCGTCGTCTGTACTCTGCTGCAATATCCATGTTGCCAGGAACGTGAATTTATAAGCAGAGAAAGTCAACGGCTGAGAATTAACATCTCATGCAGGAACATTTCCATGCTGTTATCCAAAACCTTTCTGGTAATTGTCCGGAATAAATTTTCATACTGCTATACACTTGGAGCTTTAAGGATTGGATAGGAACAAGCAAAAGTAGTTGACATGGTCAGAACTGTTTATTGATTGATTATCAACCGTTGTTGTGGGAATAAAATAAAGAGCTCTTATATGTGTAGATACCATTTTTAAATGACCCACAATCAGCAGTGATTTTTACGCTATAAAAAAAACGCGTTTTAACGTTAAAAATTAGTGTTGGCCCCAACGTCGATGTTAATCTTCACTCTTTACCGTAAATGGACCTGACACAAAGCGTTAAATGAAAAATTAATTACACTTAGGACCCGTTTGGTGGTCAGAATATGATAAGAACATGATAGGATAAAGGATTGGATAAGCACAAGATATGATAAGAGCATGATAGACTCTTATCCTATCATGCGTTTGGGGTGGACAGGATATTGATAGGATATGATACAAACAATGAAAAATGTATCAAATTTTTCTTGAAATAAAAAATACATAATATTTTTTAAAATTTAATTTCCTAAATAGTTTTTTTTTAAAAAGTGATTATTCTATTAAATTTAATTTTTTTACATTTTTATAAATAGCTTATTTTTAATATTAACTAAAATAAAATTAACTTTTATTAATTCGGCTATTTTAATTTTTTCGAAGGGAGTCTATTTTAATTAAAATTATTATATATGTAACCAATGGGCTTTAACTTAGCAGGGGTAAGTGATTAATGATAAAAATTATTAAAAGATATTATTCTTTCAAAAATATTTTATATTTAAATTATTAATTATAATATAAGTAAAGAAATAATTTTAAATAATATCATATGATAATATAAAATTAGTCTATATTTACTATTAAAAAAATTAATATATATATATATATATGTGTGTGTGTGTGTGTGTGTATGTGTGTGTGTGTGAGTAGCTTATTTTATTGTTAGTGAAGAATTATTTTGTCTATTTTTATTATAATATAAATAACGAAAAATAATGTTAACTAAGTAGTAGTAAGTGATAATGAAAATTTAATTATTTTATATGAGTAAATCCAATATTTTCACCATTTATAAATAAGTTTATTTTTTAATTAAATTTATCAGTAACTAAATAATTTAACTTAACAATAACAATTAGTAATTGATAAGTAATAAAATTAATATTTTATTAAAATAAAAAATTTATATTTATTAATATTATTATAAATTATATAAAATATAAATATTGAAATTAATTTTGGGTCATGGTAATAAACAAACCAAAAACTGATATCATATCCTGTCAGGATAATTTCTATCGTAGCTCCCCCTCAGGATAACTTTTACACATGATGGACATGATAGGTTAAGGGACAGGATAGTGTTATCCTATCCTGTTGGCGCAACAAACAACAGATAACAACAGGATATGATTACTATCTTATCCTGTCTCTGTTTATCCTGTCCACCAAACGGGCCCTTAAGGGTAGCGCCGGCTAGCATTAGTTAAGTTGTTCGACGGACGCTAAAACCATCGATCAACTTAGCGTCCACCAAACTTCAATTAGCTGCAGCTCAAAGCCAACGTTAATTTCACCAACGACACTAAGTTGAACTCAGACTCACCTATTTCATAGGTCCACAATTTATGCTACAAGGAAAACGTTCGTTAGCATCGGCCAAAAATTGACGTTAACAGGCCAAAAGCCGACGCTATAGTTGTTTTAGCATCAGCGTTGTGGCTAACATTAAAAGGCTCGAAGCTAACATATAGCGCGATCAAAACGGCGGACGCTATATGTTGTGTCGTCTAAGCCGACACAGCATACTTCCTATCGATACGACAATACTAGTGTCAATTCTATTTTTTTTATACTATTAGCATCGAGGCGTGGGCGAAGCTTATTTGGATTGGAAGCTTAGTTTTCCTTGTTAGCGTCGATCATAGGCCGACGC
Source organism: Acmispon strigosus (assembly GCA_030819835.1). Taxonomy (NCBI): domain Eukaryota; kingdom Viridiplantae; phylum Streptophyta; class Magnoliopsida; order Fabales; family Fabaceae; genus Acmispon; species Acmispon strigosus. The sequence continues at coordinate 90,969,421 of JAUAMA010000001.1, forward strand.
TAATTTAAACCGAAAGCTTAGATTTTCTTGTTAGATTGGCACTGACACATAATCATTTCACAGCTTGATTCTTTTTTTGTTTTTTTGCAAGCATGTACAAATAGCATTTTGTATAAGCCATAATTGACCTTCCACATAGATCATCAATTCTAAATATTTTAAAAAATAACTCAACATGAAAGAAAGAAGAATATAGTCTGTTAATACATATCAAGTACCAATTTTAGAACAATATTGTTTGTAAAAGTCACATTGATCAAGAACAATATATAAAACGAGTACGAAAAAATTCCTACATATGGAGACGGCGCTGAGCGGGGGCTCGATTACCCTCTGCTCACTCATCTTGCTCCACAACATAGTCCTGATAAACTTACTATCCAACTTGACTAGCATTAGTGGATGCCATTAGTGTTAAACCTCCCAATGATAGGGAAAAATATGCACCTTGGCAACAACATCTGCTGCTAAGCGTCTGGCCTCAGAAGCTTCAGCCTCAGCAGCTGCAGCCTTTTGGTCGGATGCAATAGCCCTATGACCAGCTACAAAATTGTCTGCTAAGACATTGCCAATTCCTCAATTAGGCGTGCATATTCAGCTTCGCAACCTCTCCATCCAGGTAAGGTTTACTCATCCGCTCCAGGATCAGTCGCATCATGGAATGCTTGAGACTCTTCAGTAAATGAGGTGATACTCGGCCTGACGGTGACCAGTGCAGACACGTCTCCTATAAAAAAAAACAATTATAAGCCAGATGTAAAACACAATGCTTGGACAAGAAGTATAGTGACGACAAAACCTCAGCGACAATGACAGCTCCGGGATGACTACAACTCTGGAAAAACCAAGAAGATACTGTTTTAGGGTTTGGGATAGAGGATGAGGGAGAGTTAGGTCTCTTCTCAGAAAGAAGCTATATGTTTATATTTAGTGTCGGTTTAGCCGACGCTAAACTTAACTTTTGAATTGGTTGACGCTCTCAATCGAGTTGTTGGATATGGACTTGTTAGTTAGCGTCAACTATTTCTCTTATTTTATGGGTATGATCAATCTCTATTTATTATTCAACTTTTATCCATGATAGACCTAATAGCAATGAAATATAATTTTTGCTGATGGTTAAGAGTGGGGGGTTCTAGGGATTTCTTGTGGTTTCTTCTCGATGTCTTATTTTTATTTTGTTACTAGTAGCTTAGATCTTGAGAAAGATACTGAGAAATAGCACCTTAAATAATTTGCAGAGTTTAGATTAATTGCAAAGCCATGGAATATGTTAAAAAAAAGATACGCTTGTTGCGGGAGTAGCAAGAGACAATGAGGGTCGAATTAGGTAATTAGAAGACATTGCATTTGCTCTTGAAAAACAGATTTTGAAGAATCAAACCGTGATTCATAAGCTTAAAGTTAAAGCTGTAAAAACAGATAAAAGTGTTGGATCATTTGATGAAATAAAATAATATTTGCAATAGGACAATTAAAAGATTACTATTATATTATGATTGTTATTGTTGTTTGTTATTGTAATTAGTTAATATCTTATAATTGTTATAAATATGTTTTAATATTTTTATAATGGCGACATCAAATCATGTTCAGATTGATAGTTATTATTTAGCTTTTGTTTTCTTTCAAGTTGTTTTTCGAGATGAATAGTTTTTCATTAAAATGTGTGTGTGCTTTCTAATTGTCATTAAGTACTATGCTAATGCTTTGAATTTGACTTGTAACTTGACTATATGCTCACTGTGATTTCTCTATTTCCTTTCTCCATTTCCCGTTTCTCATAATGGTTGGGAAAATGGCAGTGATGTGCCGTCATTTCCTCAAGAATGAGTCTTTCTAGAATGAGAACCGCACAAGTGTCCTTCATCTATCAACTCTCACGAAATAAAGAGTCTTTCTAGAATAAAGGGAAAATTAAAATAAACTAACATATTGGCTGAGCCCAAGATAAACTAAACAAAATAAACTGGAGATTGTATTGGCGCTGAGCCACTTGGGTTTATTGTGAGAACAAACAAGCCTTTGTATGCCCATGGGGCTATCATTTCATCAGCTGGTCTGCATAAGAATATACATCTTAGTTTTTAAGAGATTATTATTTGATTGCATGAAAATAGGAAAGCTTGGTTTCATTATTGTAGTTTCCCTAGTTACATACATCTATTTGCTCACTGATGGTTGTTTTGATTTGTGAAAATGATGGGCCTTTAACATGCCAGAAGTGAAAAAAAGATAAGAGGAAATGGTTTTGGAGAAGGGAGAATGTGTAGTGTGGCAACATGGTACTCTGGAGAGTACAAAAACTCAAATATGAATTCAGCCACCATTTACCTAATCTTGTCTTCTTTGGTTACACTTCATTATTTTCTTTACTAAGAAGAACTTGTTCTTTCTGAAGGAGTGTTATCATTGAGTTTATTCAAGTATCTATTAGAATTGTCTACTTATTGATGGTCCTTTGAGCAGGCATTGCTTAGAGCGATAGTGATCCCTATAAAAGGCTTTATCAAGGTAAGGAATAAGGATAGCTTTCGATGTAGATTGAGTTAGCTTATTTTTTCGAAAAATCTACTCTGACTTTACAATCAATTATAAGAGAATATAATTTTCAAACATACTAACTAGCCTTGAAGCTCTTTGATGGGTCTCATATGAGAGGAAATAGAGCAAAAGTGAGCCGGGACAACTCGCTAGCAAACATCATGCTTTCGCAGCAGATTAGATCATGCCGGCAAGTCATCCTCGGCTCAAATGTACTCTCTCTACCTCTTCATGCAAGACATTTGAGCAAATAAATTGAACATTCTATTCAACTTCATGTACATGGTGGATCCTTCTATTCAATCCCACTTTTCATGCCCTTCAGGGCCTATGTATTTATAGGCATTTATGAAGTCAAAGGGGTTGTTAATTTCAGTTCACTCAGATCCTGTACTGTATGGAATAAACTTTAATTTTGCTACGTGTCGTTAGCCAGATCATAGGAATAAGCATGCAAGAGTTGATATGGTTCATTTTTTCTTACCAAAGATGTTTGTTGATTGATTTATTGCTACTGTTGCTGAGGGAATAGAATATAAGAACTTGACTAAGGCAACCAGCAGATACTAGTACAGTGGTTACCCATATTTCTGCCATAGCACTATCAACGTGAATTTGTTCTAAACAATTGCGATTGATTGATGTACACCACACCAGCAACAATACTTTTTATTTGTGGCGTTTTTTACCCCCACAAGTTCCAGAGTTTATGTTTGTATGCGCTGCGCGCGGGACCAAAATTTTGCTGGCGGTCTAGGAGAGTGGTTTGAAGGTGCTGGAAAAGTCTAGCGCAAAATGACTAAAGGCAATTGAGTATGCAACACCTTATATACACTAGGTTTTGTGTCCAACCGACTCACTAATGGGTGACTTGTTTCTCATTATTATATCACTACCTCTCAAGTCTAATGGGAGTAATAGAGTCGAGTAAGACTTGTTCTATCTAATGACTTGTACTCAAGTGGAATCTTAGAGGGTCGTCGTTGTAAATTTGTGCTTCTTCTGTGTGAACATGAGTCTCAAAATGCCATATAACTTTGATTTTAGTTGAAAGTTTTTTTTTTATTGAGCTTTTTTTGTGTTTTGTTTTATTGCCGGTAAGCATGACTAGTTGGTTATAGAAGAAATATATCTTGGCTTTTTGTTTTGTCAATTTACTTTGCAATTTGTAACCTTCAAAAACCAACACAAACCGCATGTGTCGATGGTATTCGTCACAAAGTAGTGTTCACGCATCATTCTTTAAAAAAAATTAGCTGATGGGAAGATCGTACATGTGATAAGGTTTTGACTTAATTGGGTCGTGTGGCAATATGGCCATGGAGGCTTAAATCTCTTTCTTTGTTCCTAGTCTAGATATCATTCTGAGGTGACCCTCTGTATGACTTCAAAGTTATATCATGCAGATTCCCATTTATCTTTATGGCTTCTGAGAATTTGCTTTTCTGTTCTCCTCCCTTCTCTTTGCGCATGCAAATGTTGAGGATCTTCTTTGGTCGCTTTGATTTTTTTTCTTTTTCGAACTTATATATATATTCTCAAACAAAAGTGTAAAATGTAGAAGAGCTATTAATTACGCAAATCTTGTTGTATCATGATATCAAAACTTCTATAACTAAACGATTCAGAATTCAATCTTCCACAGTTCCACTCTGTCCATCAAGAACCACTCACTCATCTCTTTTCTTTTCTTTTCTTTTTCAAAACTCCCTCATCTCTCTTTGTATTGGCTTTTTACACCGTATAAATAAATCTGTAATCATTTGTGAGGAGTAATTTTTCTTGGCATGGTTTGACAGTATAAAAAAGCATTATTTTTTATATTAGAGAGGGCCGAAGCCAAAAAAAAAGACCTACTTTATATTTAAAATAGATCATAATAACTTTATCTCTAAAAAGATTACGGGCTTCAATCTTGACAGGTCTTCATGTTTAAATTTTCAAATAGCTCAGCAAAGTATATAATGTAATAAAAAAATATCATTATATTATTTATACTTTCCTATATAATAGTCCTGCGTATTAGACCTAATCGACTTTTTAAATTGCCGGAAACCTGGCATTTTTAGTTGAATAGGGATTTTAGAAAAATACTAACCTGATGTATTTGGTAAATAGACTTAGCAGTATTTGGTCCAATTTTTTTTTACGTTTAAGTTGGTTTTAAGATAAGTTGGACCAAACACAATTTTACATAAACTCTTAAAAAACAAGTTAATTTTTTTTTATATAGAAAATATTGAAAAGTAAATTTAAGTAAAAAGCTAATTGAGGGAACTTTTTTCTAATAAGTTACTTTTTTCATTTCCTACCGTCCCGGCCACAACCGCCTTCGGCCATCACCACCGCCTCCAGCCTCCACCACCTCCAACCATCATCACCGTCTCCGGCCACCACCGCCTCTGGCCACCACCACCGCCTTCGACCACCACCACAACCGCCTCCGGCCACCGCCGCTGCCGCTTCGGTCGTCTTCTCCGGCAGCACTCTCGCAAAAAAAAAATTCAGAAATAGTTTACTAAACAACTTTTAACTTAAAAGTAACTTTGAAGTTAAAAAAAATGAAAATTGGCAAACAACTTTTGCTTTTTTTTTAGATCTTATTGTAGCTTTAACTTAAAAGTAGCTTTTAAATTAAAAAAAAGTTGGGTCAAACGCTACCTTAGTCTGATTGGTCGATATAGATTATGTCATCACCTCTCACAAGCAACTTGACATGTTCCTTTCCATGACACGAGAAAAGTGAATTTTGATCCAAATTAAAACAATAGAAACAACTAAAGAAGAGCTTTCTCCTTATTTTTTTATTTTTTTTTGGATTTCAAAAACTCTTGTATCTACTTTTTATTTTAACCGATGGAGTCGGTCATGGCGATATATTAAAAATGATCAATTTGAGAAAGTATTAATGCATCATCCACTCACTTTAAATTTCTTTTCATAAAAAAAGTGATCAAAAAGAACTATAAATACAATTAGAATTATAAGTAATTCTTAATTATATGGTCTCTGACAGATATTTTCGTTTGTTCAGAAAACTGTAGTTATTCCATCTAAAAAGCAAATTTTGCAAGGTCCGAACTTGTATTTTCATCTTTAATGGGTCTAATTTACTTAACTGTAAACCAACATCTTATTAATCTTAACTACATGGTTAAAAATGGGGTTAATTTTAGTCTTAAATATAAAATCATAAGGCACAAAAGTTTAAAGTATTGATGTGCACTTTAAAGTAAAAATACATGATCATATGTCTCCTACTTGTGGACTCCACCTAGAAGTGGGACACACTATCCGTGCGAAAATTGTCCGGACCATATGTAATAGAACTTTTATGGAATTTATTCTACATGTTCAATCTTGACCGGAATCTATTTATTAAATTAAAATAAGCTGTACTTTGCGCAATTAGTTAGTTTTATAACTAAATAAAAGATGTGTAAAAAAATTTTAGAGCGTGTAAGATTTGATTTTGTGCCCTGTCATCCAATATTTTTTATGGTTTTGATATCAACTTTTATAAATAATTTTGATTTCAATCCCTGTTTTATAAAATCCCGCTATTAACTTTTGACGTGATTAACAAATTAAATAGCCACATTACTTTTACCGCATGTTTAAAGTAATCTCATGTGACATATTTTGCTTCCCAATGATATCAATGATTAGCTCCTTTTATATATAAAATCATTCTATAAAATACTATTGTTTTTCTATCTTCGACAATTTTTGTACTAAAACTTTTTCTACAAAACACGGCTAGCGGTAAAATCACTTAGAAGAAAAATGTTATATAAGATTTTCTTGACACATGTCAATGGTGATATGAGTCACATCATCAGTTAACACTGTGATATTATCCGATAGAGTTTGAAACTATTTTTTTTTAAAAGTAGGTACTTAAATCATACAAAAATTACATTTCCATTTATTTTTATTTTTTTTATTTTGTTTTTTACTATCATATAATTTATTATATCTTTTCTTTTTCTCTGAATTTTTCTTTTTCTATCTAAGTGGAGGTAGAACTCAAGTGTCAACAAACACTTGTCCAAATTAGATGGTAGAGATCATAACCAAATTTGAGTATAAAATGAGTGAGTACATACTCATTTAAGCGAATAAAATATTAGAAAGCTTAATTAAGGCGAACATATTAAGACCGAATGAAATCATCACTTTTCAGTAAATTAAATAAATAAACCAGAAAAGATTTAAACACATTTCTTTCCACTTAATAAAGTTACTACATGCACATTCTCCATAAAATTTAACAATGATCTATATAAAATATACATTTTCCCGTATGAATTCGATCATTTGATGAAAGGATTGTGCACCGTTAAAATAGAAGAGAAATTGGACCCAGAAAATATCACTTAAACTATATATTATTGATCTGCGCAGTATATATATATATAATCCAACGAGAAATTTATATTATATATTTTTAACACTAACTAAAGTATGTAATTAATGACATGAACCAAACCTTCCAGCTGCATGCATGCGTTACTGATCAGATTTAGCTCTGAGAAATAATGCAGTTGGTGCTACATTGGGCGAGCTTTTGTGCATGTTTAGAAACATTACTACAACTCTAGACAGAAGCTTATATGACTAATTTCTGAATTTTAGATTTAATTTCGATGAAAGAGAAATTGATCCAACCATCCTATATATTAAACTCATAACTGAGTCTTATATGAGAGGAAAGAGAGCAAATATGAGCCCGGACAACAAGCCAGCAACACCCTTTGAGAGGGATCTTACTTTCGCAGCAGATAGATGCATGCCGGCAAGTCATCCTTGGCTCAAATGTACTCTCTCTACCTCTTCATGCAAGACATTTGAGCAAGCAATATTCAACTTCATCCACACTCTTCTAAAATCTAATCTCCCTGTCTATGCTCTTCCATCATTATTGTCAATGTATTTATAAGCAGAGAAAGTCAAAGGCTTGTGATGAATTCCTAAAACATCATCATATCAGCAGGTGATTCCCTGAATAAAGTTTTTCAAACCACACTTCCTACTGCCCTTGAACTTTTTCCAAAGTCCATGCTGTTTGTTCCTTATCCAAAACCGTTCTTCTTGTCTGGAATCAATTTTCATCTTGCTACTTGTAGCTTTAAGGATTAATTGGATAGGAATTGACGTGGCCTTTTTTCTTCCCGAAAATGTTTGTTGATTGATTAACCACTTTTGATGTGGGAATAGAATAAAATAAGGGAAGAGACTATTAAAGGACAGTGTTCACCCATGCATGTTTCTGATGTGGCATTGTCACAATGAGAATTTGTTCTCAGAATTTATATTTGCAATTGCAAGATCAAAGGGTATCTGATCACATTTTGACTTAATTATTGAGTTCCATAGATGTATGGGCAGAGAGATGCATGATATACATAATCTCTATGTGAATTATTAGGTATGGAGTTGGATCCCTTTTCCTGATATGTCGCCTCAGTTCAGTCAATTGATTTCTGATAATAGGTCTTAATTGCATTTCAAAGAATAATGTCTCCTTTTTGAAAAGAAAAAGGTTTTCTACATTTAATTCAAACATTTTTGTTCTACTGGTGGGATTAGACCTCTGCCCACACATCCTCATCACCATACCCAATATCCACATTGAAGAGCCTTCTCCACTTCTCCACACTTCCCAGTCATTTTATTATATTAGGATACTGATTACCGATTGTCGCAAGTGAGACAAAAAATAAACAAAACTCTTCTTATTAATTGAGATAAAAATATTTTCACGTTAACTCAACTGATATTCAATTAACACATAAGTTATGTTACTCATAATACAATATTGGCAAATCGAATTGAACAAATCTGATTTTTTTTCTTAAATAGATTCAATTATATATGGTTAAGTTACACATTTACTAGAAATATATGGGTAACGATATAGGTCACAAAGTATATATAAATGGGATACCAACACCTCTAAATTAACTTTGACAAGAGTTATAATCAACCAAATTTTAATAGGTATAAGAGTTAATCTTAAATATATAATTGGCCGCCCATTCAAATTTTAGATTAAAAAATTAAAGAATTGAGTTGACCACTACCCCGCCCAATAAATATATCTCATAGTGAGAATATAGGTATTAGGTTTAATATGAAGTTTGTGATCTCCATGCTCCCCAGTTGTAGGCGTGCAGAGGTTTTAGCAGGAGGAAAATAAAGTTGGAAATTTTCTTAGGAGCTAACTTTCTTGAATTACAGATTAAGAAATTTTGGAGATTTTAGCAAGAGGAAAACAAAGTTTACTTATTTTAAAGAGTAAATTAAGTATCAAAATAATTGATTTAGTTATTTTATTGATTTTATGAAAGTAATTAAGTAATCAGTATTAATGTGAATCTACTCTAAAGCATTTTAAAGGAGAATAGAAAATATATATTTTAAGATAACTAGTAAGTTGTGGATCAGCTATCTGTAGCTGAAATTAGTGGCAAAATTCAAAGATTCTAGTAGTGGGATTTACATGGCACAATTCGCATAGCTGGAAAGAGATAGGTCCTTTGATGCTGCAACAATTAATATTGACATGTAAAATATAAATTGGGTTGACCATCATCAAAGTACGTATATATGTACACTCGGAATATTTTGGTAATGTCATCATCAACTGTACATTGACATCTGATTTTCTGAGTGAAAGGGATTTGGATTCTTTAATCATGTGTTCCATCTAAATTCATGCATTTAGAGAAAATACTCTTAAAACCAGAGAAAGTCTTGCATAAACACACACTTAACACTTTATCCTTAGACACCTCCAATTAAAAATTGACACAACATTAAAATAAAAAAACAAAAAGCCAAAGTTAACATTAAAAAATAAAATTTTCAACTAGAAAACAAATGACTTGTATTGGATAACCAAAACAGGATAATAAAATTTCCAAAGCTAACATTAAAAAATATATGTGTTTTTTCTTATTTATTCTATTTGAGTGTCCATCGTAAATGGTTTTATTCTCTTCATCTACGACTTGAAAAACAACTCAGTTGGAGGAAGACATCCATGTGAGAGAAGAGAGTGGGGCAGAGCGAACAAGAGCATTCAGTGGAGGGAGAAGAATGGACAGTGACAAGTTTTTATGAAGGTTCAATCTTCTTTTTAATTTAATATTTGCTGAGCTGTTAATTAATAATTTGATGTGTCTAAATATGACATGTTGGGTATCTAAAAATTACCCGTTAAAACGATTTCTCTTAGTGAAGTTTGACCATGTCTCTATAAAATGAGATTCATAGTGATTTGACATTTTATCTTTTAAGTAAATGATTAGGAGTTTGATTACCAACTCTCACAAACAAAATAAGGCGATTAGTGGAGGTTTATTCCGTGGACATTATGTGTGTTTAGTTCAAATGAGGGGAGAGGAGAGAAATTTTAATGAAGGAAGGGAGAGGGGAGCGAAGGGGAAAGGGAAGGGAGGAAATTTCAAATGGAGGGCTTTGTAGGAGGATGAAGTAGGAGGAAATGACATTATGCTTACATCTTATTATGTTTGGTTAAGAACAATGGGAAGAGAGGAGAGAAGAAATAACTTATGTCTTTTTAGGTTTAGTAAGGAAGGAGAGAAAATTTATAACATATTTATATATGTTGCCCTTACTTTTTTTAAGAAACCACATATAAAGAATGACATTTTGTCCAATGAAATATTTATCTTTTTATCCCTCACTTTTGGACATGACACAAAATTGAGTTATGAGGGGTTTTGACCTCCTCCATTACCCTCTCGTCGGCTCTCACAAATTGAACAATTTAAAAAAATTTATCCCCTCCCCTCATTCTCATCCAAGTAGAGGAGGAAATAAACCTCACAATTGAAGAAATATTTTCTCATTAATCAAATATAAGCGAATGATACATTTTAACTTTAGCCGTTCAAAAATAAATTCTTATACCAGTCTTTCTTTACTACTTAATCGAGTTTCTTTAAGAACGAGTATAGGAAGAAGCTTTCCACCTAGCTTGTCACTTTTATAAACCTCTTCACAAAACTGCAGTTTTTTTACATGTTTAGTACTCCAGATTTTTTACAAATAATTTCTAAAGTATTGAAATTTTTTCTTTGTTAGTGACGGAAAGAAATCCGTCACAATTGGCGATACCTTTTTTTTTAAATCGTTACTGCCGACAGTGATTTTTTTTTATTTTCTTTATTAGCGACAGAAACAAGTCCGCTACAAAATTCTGGTATATAATAGGCTTAAATATGTTTGGGGTCCTTGACATTTGAAAGGGAATCATTCTAGGTCCCTGAAAAATTAATTTGTAAAATTGGATTCCTAACATATGTTTTTTAATCAAATTAATGACAAATCTCAATTTAAACTAATTAATCAATCTAATTAGCCTAATCATCAGTCTCAGTCACTATTTTTTATTATTAAGTTTTTTTAAAATCTACATCAGTCTTTTTAATAATCTTAATTTTTTTTTACTTTCCCCCAAATTTATCTTCCCTAAAATTACTTTTCCCAACCCTAATTTACATCAGTGACTGAGACTGATTACTGGGCTAATTAGATTCATTAATAAGCTTAAATTGTTATTTGTCCTTAATTTGATTAAAAAACATATGTTAAGGATCCAATTTAAAAATTAATTTTTTAGGGATCTAGAATTATTCCCTTTCAAATGTTAGGGACCCTAAATATATTTAAGCCTATATAATATAATAAAATAGCGACAGGACGTGGAGAGAGAAGTTCTCCGTCACAAACAATATTCCTTCGCTAACTTCAGTTGTTGGATCGTCGTTCTCACACACCGAGCCACCGTGAAGTTCGCTTATCTCTGTCACCGGCAAGGACTCAAACCTCGTCGTCTTTCCCTCTGCCTTTCCCTCGATCTGACCTTCACTCCGTTCTCGCTTTTGCTGAAGCGGTGGTATGGTAGCCCCTTTTTGTTAAACGTGTGTCTGTTGATTAGAAATTAGGTTTGAAAATAAAATGTGTGTATTGGGTTGACAAGCCCAATCTGCTAGGGATTTGTTTTGTGAAAGTTTCATTCTTTTTGGGTATGAATTGATCAATTTGGGCTGCCCCAGTTTTGTTTTAATTTTAGGATTAGATTTTTTTTTCTAAGTATGATTTGAATCAAACAGAGAATGAAAGAAATAGACGGACCTGTAGCTAGCTAACCACTTTTCTCTACTAGGGCAACTTGAACAACACTGTTACGAAGGGTGAAAATAAGTTAGGCCAGACTTTAATTAAATAGGTTTAACTTATTTAAAAAATACAAGGTTTGAGTCCGGCCTAATATTTGTCATAGACATTTTTTAGACTCGAGTCTCATATGTAAGAAATCTGGTCTGACACTTGTGTCATTTTACAAATAATTAAGGGTACTTGTGTCATTTTACAAACGTACACTTTCTTTTCTCTTTCTCTCCAACCAAACACCTTAAAAATCATCTCATTTCCTACTCTCTTTCTTTCTTTTCTCTTTCTTACTTTTCATTTTCTTTTCTCTCACTTTTCTTCTCCATACAAACATATCATTACTTTCTCTATATATCTTTATCTACTTTTCCTATCAAATTTTTTGTAAGTCAAATAATGTTAATGACGAACACAAGGGTACATCAGCCCATCGCATTAGGACAAAACTAAACATATAAGATGCCCAAATAGCAAGAAACACCTACCGTACATCTACTTTTCCTATCACATTACACATCATATATTTTTTACTTCTCTTTCTTTTCTTCTTATCTATCATTTGGTTTAGTTTGTTTTAGATGAATAAAACATTAATGTAAATGTTGAAATAAAAAGTTAGTGACATTGTTTAAAGTAGTGCACATTGCTATTTTATTCGTTGAAAGACAGTATAAAAAGTGGCCCATAAACCATCGACTTCATTAACAATTAGACATCACAAGGTTATACAAAGATAACCATCATTCAATAAGTCTTTCACTAAGACATCCTAGAAATTTCAGAATTATGAATATATCGACCACCATGTCTATAAATTATTAAATGCAAGCTTGGTTAATCATTGACACAAACATTGCTCATTTTGCTAAAACATTCTTATTTTATAACTTTGAGTTTCTCTTTATGTGTTCCCAAACTGACTTGAGGGTTAAGGTGCCTTTGCAAGTGCCTCCCCTGCTGGGTCAAAGCATCACCATTGTGCTGCGAGAACCTTCCAAGGTCGTGTACTACAACCAGAATTAGAAAAACATTGTCGATCCAGATTCAAGAAGCAGTACTTATACATAGACCCTTGTGTTTCTAGCCATCCAATTGACATAAGCATTAGGCAACGGTTTTTTATCTCCGCTAAGCGCAAAGTGTAAGGGAAAAAAACATGTTTAGCAGAGGTTTAAGAACCCCTGCAAAGTAAACGCACGACTTTATGGTTGCTTCCTTAGCTTTCTCATCGTCAGAAAAGTGTTATGAAAAAAAAAAACGTTTTTAGCAGGAATTTTAAAACACCCGCAAAATAATACATAATTTTGTGGCGGTGCGAAAACCTCAAAAAAAATGTTTTAATTTTTTTTATGCTTTGGCAGATTGTGACATGTGTCAATTAGTAGTCGAATCTGACCGTATGTACACAAATCATTAGTAACATCTTCAGCTCACCACCCATTTTCATTCAATGTGAAACTCCCAAGTTAGACTTAAATTTCCACCCATTATTTTTACTCATTTTCATTATTTTGCCCATTATTTGTTGGTTTCCCTCGGAGCTGGGTTGGGCTAAATTGAACTTGGATGGTGCATTTTCTTCTTCTAGAAATTTGGCAGCTTGTGGAGGTATCGTTTGAGATCATTTTGGCGCTTTCGTTTTTGCTTACGCCAAGAAGCTTGGGTTATGCTCAGCACTTCATGCGAAGTTATGGGGGATTCTGACGGGATTAGAAGCTCTAAAACGTAGAGGGTTTCAAAAGATAAGTCATTGATTCATACAGGATCAGCAGCTCCTTTGATATGCAGATTTGGCACATGTTTCATATTAAATTCCTTTTCATTTTTGTAAGGCACTATCGGATGTTAGAGGCTCCTCCTCCTTAAATTATCTGAATCCAATCTTCATGTGAAGAGAATAAAAACATCAGCATAACAATAAATAAGGTTCCCACCATATATAAAGATGTGCCATCAGAATAGAACACCCTAACCTGATGAAACCAATCCAACAAATATGAATGCCTGAATGGTTAAGCTGAGATAGCTGAGTTCCACTTAGTGTCAGGTTATCCACTTCGCTAAGTTCCAACAAAACACCTGTTTCAGCTCCTTAAGAAGCTAATCAACAACTTTTGGGACATACCCTTCCCTCTTGAGCTCCATGTAGAGCAAATCAATCATGTTACATATATCTACAGAGTTAAGGGGTAAGCCATCGCCGGCGTGAAATTCATGCAAGTGGCTCCCAATTTCAATCCAGCTACAACCAGGAGTTTTAGTGACACCTTTTTCTCTCATCAACGCTCTCATCCTAGCTGAATCATCCCACATGTTCAAATTTGCATATATTTTCGATGAGATAATATAGTTCCCAGAATTTGAAGGATCCAACTCAAGAATCAGCTGCATAACCCGTTCACCAATATATACATTTTTCTTCCTTTGACAGGCACCTAGTAAAGCTCCTAGTGTAACCTTATCTGGTTTTTCAGGCATTTTCTCAATGAGATCCCAAGCTTCATATAACTGACCAGCACGTGCCAAAAGGTCAACCATACAAGAATAGTGCTCAATTTTTGGCACCAATCCAAACAATGTGCTCATCATATCAAACAACCTATATCCCTCAGCAACCAAGCCTGCATGCACACAAGCAGAAAGCAGCCCTACAAATGTTATGTCATTGGGGCGGGCACCACCACCCTCGTCTGACATGCGCTGAAACAATGAAAGAGCTTCCTTGGCTTTTCCATGAGAAGCAAGAGCAGAGATCATGGCATTCCAAGAAGCTTCGTTTTTTTGGGGCATCTCATTGAAAACTCTCTGTGCAGTCTCCAAACTCCCACACTTGGCATACATATCAATCAATGCAGTAGCCACAAAAATATCATGTCGACATCCTCCTTGTGATGCATGTTCATCAATCTGCTTCCCCAAATCTAGTGCCCCAATGGTGGCACACGCAGACAGCACCGCTGTCAGGGTAATTTTATTTGGATGAACACAATCCTCCTTCATGTCATGAAATAAAGAAATTGCTTCATCCGCCTTACCATTTTGAGCATATCTGTCATGTATGGATAAATCACAGATAGTTAAATAAATAACCATTGATATTGTAGCAGAACCAATTTAAGATAGACCGGCAATTAGAATAGTGATTGGGACATGAACAGATCATTTTCAAATCCACTATCTTACTCAACCTCCATATATGTAACATAACATATAAGATGACGCCCATGTCATGCAATGCAAGTCACGAGATATAACCAATTAACTTAGTTACTATCTAGAAAGAGTTGAAGTCCTGAAATTTAACTGGGGGTCATTTTAGGCCCTGGACTTAGACAATGGAAATTATGTCTATGATCCTTAAACATTAGCAGTGACATTAATCTTTGAATGTGGATTTCATCTGACAAACTAGTCCATGAAGTTCATGACATTGGAACTGCTTTGACCAAATAAATATATTTTGAGGGACCTTCAACTAATATGATTTACGCAATAACCTTCATGAACTAATTTGACTGTTCATTGAAAAAATTAACAATATACTCACCCTGATATAACAGCATTCCACGTGATAAGATCTCTTTTAGGCATGCTGTCAAAGATCCTTCTAGCTGAAACCAAGTCACCACATTTAGCATACATGCTAATCAAAGAAGAACCTATGTACGTGTTCATCGCCATGTCGTGTTCCACAACGAACCCCTCGACCCACCTCCCCAGCTCCAAATCCCCCATCTCACCACACGCCCCGAGGACGCTCACCAAGCTCATCTCATCAGGCTCGAATCCAGCTTCCCTCATCCCCGCAAACACCTCCACAGCCTCCCTCGCGTGACCCATCTTCGCATACCCGGAAATCATCGAGTTCCACGACACCAAATCCTTGCTAGCAATTTCATCAAACACCTTGCGCGCACACCCCACCCGGCCGCACCGCGCGTACATTGTGATCATGGAGTGCGCGGTGTGGAGGTCAGAGTCCAGGCCGAGTTTGACAACAGAGGAGTGGGCGGAGCGGCCACGGAGGAGGTCCGGGAGGTTGGCGCAGGCGAGGAAGAGGAAGGGGAAGGTGAAGTTGTTAGGGGTGATGGAGAGGGATACCATTTGGTGGTAGAGGGTGAGGGCGAGAGGGTAGCGGTGCCAGGTGGTGGTGAGGGCGCGGAGCATGATGTTGAAGGCGTAGTCGTTCGGGTGAGGGGAGATGTGGGAGAAGATGAGGGAGGAGTAGGTGAAGTCTTTGAGGTGGATGGCTCTTGAGAGAAGGTGGTTGGGTTTGTGAATGGAGTTTATCACCATCTGGGTTTGGACCTGTTGGAGGGTCTTCGTGGAGGGACATCGTCGCAACAGAGATAGCGCCGCCGCAGCAGCTTCCACCGTCTGTGACTGGTTCGCGTTGCAAGCTGCGTTCTCAAATGTAACCAGGTGCCGGGAAAACAACATGCGTTACTCACCTCGAGTTTTTTAGTTAGCACATTCACGAATCAAGGAAAGTTTATATGTACCGACTAACCCACTAAATTGGGATAGACAACCTTTGTTGTAAGTAGAATCGTATTAAAGATAAGAAAATTGCTATATGGCTCGAACCATAGTGCACGAGAGACAAATGAATGCACTAGAGCCGTTGATTTACTTCTCAGATCTGAACAAAATTTATATTAAAGAAAAATTAAAAAACGGCATTTGATAGAAATAACGGCTTCATTACTTTCGTTGAGGAAATGCTTTGTACCAAATATCATTTTCTTAAAGATAAATAAATGTGAAATTTGTAGTCCATTTATCTTAAATATCATTGTTCTACTTAGGACTAGGGTTGTTTAACCCAAATTTTTCCTTAGTCATTTAGACAAAAATCAAATGTAACTAATAATGTGTAGCACAACTGATAGATAATTGAGCTTCTTAAACATTTAAATCAAGGTTCGATTCCTGGGCGATGCGTGTGCCCAAGCATTTGTTAGGAGAGACATACCATATAATGTGATCTCTAGGCCTCGATGGATTAATCTTATGACTGTCCGCAGTGGAGATACTTTGGGTAAAAAAAACAAACATAAAGTACACTACATTAAAATGAGGAACGTAGTTTTTAATTTTAATTAATAATTTATATTTTTTAAATAAAAAAATTCCACTTCTGCTTTATTAAATGATGTGGCAGAAGTCATGTAGGCTCGTTGTGACACTTGCCCACGGCGGTCAATCGGAGGGACGAAAGCCAACTATTTCCTTATAGTCTGGGAACTAAAATCTATCTTTACTCCGGTGAGAGACTAAAACCAAATCTTACTCAAAATTCATGACAAAAACATATTTTTCCCTAGGTTTTATGGGTCTCTCATGGAATAAATTATTTTGAACGTAAGGTATTGTTTGGTTGAAGGCAAACGGAGGGAAGGGGGGAGGTTTTTAAAAATAAAGTATGTTTGGTTCAAATAAAGTGTCTCTCAAAAATTATTTTACTTACAACAAATATATTTTTAATGAAAAATAGTTAGATGTGATTTTGTTTGTGCCAAAGAAGGTGGATTATTAGTAATGATTCTCGAGGATTTCGTAATAATTCTAAGTGTTCATTTTGTGCCCATTGAAATATCTTTGCTGCAACTGCAACTGTTCTTAAAGCCAAATGTTGTCATATTGGTAGGTAGGCTTGCTGTTTTTATCATTGGTTTGATTTTTAGTTCGCGGTGAGCATCACAAGAGAAGAAGAAGCAAAAAGTAGCAAGAAAAGCTTGCCAGCAAGCATTCATTCACTACAAGAAAAGGTTTTTTAGTCTTTAAAGTTAGCGTCAGCCCCAAAATTGACGATAATTTTGACCTATTAACATCAATTTATCCGACACTAAGCCAATGTAATGCGTAAGAAAATTAAACTTTTTAAGTTTAAGCCTTGACTCGACTGATGCCCACCAGCATCGGCTTTCTGCTAATTAGCGTCAGCTCCGACGGGCACAAAAACTATAAGCCAATGTAGCATCTTCCCATAGGCATTTAACGTTGGTATTGTCGATGCTAAAATCCCCGTTCAACTTAGCGTCAGTTATAGTTGACGTTAACATCTGCATACGACCCATTTTGCTGGCCCGAAGGTTAGCATCAACTTGGTCGACGCTACTTTTCATTGGTTTATCCGTCCATCTTCCTTATAATCCCCTTCTCTACCTCATTTTTTAAACCCTAACACTCACTCTCTCCCTCTGCCACCCTCACCGTCAGAGTGTTCCTCCTCCCTCAACGACCCGACCCCACTCTCACATCTCCCTCGGCCCTTCCCTTCTCCTCCTCCACCCTTCCCTCCTCATTCGCCACCCTCGCCATCCCCCTTTAGCGGTGCCGCCGTTGCTGTCACTATTGAGTACTAACCCCTCTTTCTCTACCACCCCTTCTCTCTCTCTCGCTCCCTCCCTCGTGACAAGCACTCTAGTTACTATGATTTTGCAACTTATCATAGAGAGCTTTCATATTTTCGACCATGCAACAAATCTAAAAGAAAAATGAGAAATACTAACAAGATGTAAGAAGTGTGATGAGGTAAAAAAAAATAGAGAAGAAGATTGAGAAATGAAGGTGATAAAAATAAGACCTGAAGGGAATACATTTAAAAATTCAAAGTTGATTATGAAATTAAAAGGTTTTTTGTTTTTGAAAAGCCAAATGAATTAAAGCAAGCACAATGGGTGCATGCTTGAAACCCATAAACATAGTTATCTTACAAGAAACAAATGAACCTGCTAAATTGTCCTACACATAGACTCAGTCTAATTAGAAATTAAAAGTGTTCAATCATAAATTCATTATTTAGTAAGCATGAGGAAAATATGCCTAAATTTGTCTTCTTCTTTTTTTCTTCGGTCTAGGCCTAAATTTTCCTTGCATTTCACAATTTGTGCTTGTCCATTGTCGGCCCTAATCCTCTAATACTAAACTAGCTAGCCCGAGGCCCATGTTTTTACATCGTTTTCAGAAGCCCGATATGCATGCGGGCCCACAAAGAAAGTTGCGCGGAAAATGTAATGCACTACGAAGGAATAAATTCATTGTGTGCATTTTGCATTAGAGATTAAATTTTGTCCCCGGAATTTTTCAGAACTAGTTGTTGTTCAATATTATTTTGTTTCAAATTTCAATAAACTAGAACATTCTTAACTTTTGCATTTTGGCAGCCATGAGTCCATGACATGAGTATTAATGTAACGTGATATATAGTTTGTGAGGCTGCAAAAGGCAAGCTTTGTAAGAAAAGAGAAAGCAAACAAATCATCACGCAGGTGATAACAACAGACGAAAGTAAAGAGACACATATGATGACTTCTAGGATGGATCAAAATGCATGAATGGAAATCATGAGGTGTTAACACGGTGATTAGTTTATTTTGTCTCTTAACTATGAGATTGGAGATTTAATCTTTGCTTATGAGAATGAAGTGCATTACATGGATAGTTGTTTATATTTAGTGCGAGTACTCGTGAAAATTAATCACTTTTATCGACGGTTGATAGTCTGCACTAAAAAAAATGCATGAATGGATAGCTATTTCAATAAGAAGAGTTCCCACAGGTCAGGTCAATTAGGCCACAAAATAACGAGTGAGATATAATAAACAAAACTAACTAGTAATATTATTGTTCAGTGCGAGTGGGCTTTTTAGTTTTTATATATCTTTCATATTTGATTTTTTTTTTTTATGTATAAATCAATTATGAATAGAAGTCCTGTCCAAGCATCCACCGAATCAGGGGTGACGTGATAGAATCTTTGTCCTTATGTGTCATTGTCCAAAATGATAAACCAATCCAGAGAAGACTCGTTATTTTCATGTATTTTGTTATTTATTTTCCCCTTTTTTTAAATACATTTTCCGGGGAAAAAAATTTTATTTCGCAGGGTGTTCTATCGATAGTTATGAGATTAATCTCCATGACTCTGAAATAATATTAAATGGATAGACTTCTCTCAATAAATATTCTTCTATACGCACTACTAAGGAATTAAACTCTGAATTAAATACTTAATGAATCAACTATCTACTAATTGTATTACCCATTGTTCATCGCCAAAACTATTCGTATCACCATGAGGCCACAACGAAAGTGAAGCAGAAAAATAAGGAAAAGAACGATGAAATAAAACGGAAAAGACGAAGGAGGGAAAAACCTGAGAAAATGTTGTTGAAGAACAAGGTGGAAGACCTTGGGTGCCTTGATGTCTATATTAAAGAACATGATGAATGTGATTGAGAATGTGCACTACAAGAAACAAGTAATTTCCCATGATTTATTAACAATCTGAAAATTGTGGTAAAGTTTCCTTGTTATAGGTCGTTTGATAACATGTTTTCTAATAAAAAAGTTACTTGTTCGTCGGTAATTTTAAAAGTAGAAATAAATTTTATCGTGGACATAAATTTTGTTATGGACTACCAACAGTTAACTTATAAGAGTATAAGTATTCTTAAAAAATCCCTTAATAAGTTGTCGACGACTAACCTATAAATAGACGATTACAAAACCTCCTCCTCGGCATGATATTTTTTTAATAAGTTTCAGAATTACAATGGAGTTTAATTATTTATTTTAAAATAACTGTTCAGAAATATAATAAACACGTATATTAATAAATATAATTAAAATTGTTAACTTTTAAAATATATTATTTATTTTCTTATTTTAACTTTTAAAGTGTAATTTTATCTCTTCCCATTTATTATTTTTATAGGGACATTATATGAAGAAAAATATATCAATTAAGGCTTCATTAGAATTTTAAGTGAAAAATTATTATAATTTTTTTTCCTTCTAAATAGACAGTTATTTTGAAACGGAAAGAGTATTATGCACTAGTGGGGGAGAGGGGTGGGGAAGGGAGGCGAGGGGATGAGATGGGTGGTGGTGATGGGGAAGGGTAAATGGTGGTTGCAAGGGTGGTGGTGATGGTGGGGGAACGTAATGGCCAAATTGGGGCGAAAATTTGAATATGTTAACTTCAACTAACATGCGTGAGATAAGGAACTACTGTGGGCTGACATTTGCACATTCAAGGTTTTCATTTATACTTATTAATTTATAATCTTATTGCATTATTTATAGAAATATTTGTTTTAATTAGTATAATTTAATATGTTACACTATGAGTCTGTTATACTCTTTATAGATAAATAGGTTAGGGTTAATAGTTTAACAGGTCCCTGAGTTCGTATTAATGTTTGCGATTGGTCCCTCGTCAGAAAAAAAGTTTGTTATAGGTCCTTCAGTTTGCACCAAGTTTGAATTTAGTCCCTGCTGGAGACCGGAGCTCCGACGAGCGCATATGTGGTGTGCTGACCGTGTAAGTGATAATTATGTGGGTTTTTTTTTTTTTTAAAGGGAAAACATATCAGAAAAACCTTTTAATATTTAAAACCCCTATTTTTACTAACTCTCACTTTAACCCATCAATTTCCATTAACCTCAAATCCCTAAATTAGTGATGGGTTCCAGTTGAAGATGGGGGTTTGAAGTGGTGGTCGAGGGCTCCCACTGTTGACCTGGGTTTTAAGGGATGGTGCAGGGGCTCGTGGTGGTGGTTGTAAAGCTTGGGTTGCAACGATTGGTGTATTTATTACCCAAGTTGCTTTCTTCCCAAAGTAAGCGACTTTGATTGGTTTTGTTGCATGCAATGGAGGTTTTGGATTATGGGCACCCAGCATAATTCAAAAAAAATCATTTTTTTACAGAGAATTGACAGAGAAGATTCTTTCTTCCACCCCTTCTTATATTTCTCGGTTTCTTCATTTTCTTCTTTCAGATGATGTTGATCTTTGAGTTTTTCTTTGTGGGTTGGGTTTAGAAAATCATAATTTTTATGGAAAAATTTGATGAAGATGATTAAAGATGTTTGAAGATGATGATGAGGATGAACAAGGGGTTTTAAAAAGCTTTTTTAGGGGTTTGAGGTTAATGAAAATTGAGGGGTTAAAGTGAGAGTTAGTAAAAATAGGGGTTTTAAAAATTAAAAGGTTTTTCTAACATGTTTTCCCTTTCAAAAAAAATTAAAAAATTCACATAATCATTATGTACACAGTCAGCACGTCACATATGCCCTTGCCGGAGCTCCGGTCTCCGGCATGGACTAAATTCAAACTTCGTGCAAACTGAGGGAACTATAACAAACATTTTTCCGGCGAAGGACCAATCGCAAACATTGATACAAACTCAGGGACCTGTTAAACCATTAACCCAATAGGTTATCATATATCAACAACAAAAATGGACTACCAAACTAGGATCAAACTTTTAAAAAGGTAAGAACACACTAGATAAAATAACAATATAAGATAAGTAACGAATCAAACTTAAACCTAAATTCTTTAAATACATCATGCTTATTCACACAAAATATAACTTAACAAAACATATTCTCACCCCAACAATTTCACCTATTTTTTTGTTCTACATATTATTTCACTTTGGGTTAAATATGTTTTTAATCCCTGTACTTTGAGCGAGATTTGGTTTTAGTCCCTCGTCGGCGTAAAGGTAGATTTTAGACCTTAGACTTTCATTTTTGTTTGGTTTTCGTCCCTGATGGAGTCATTTGTTGACCGTCGTGCCTACGTGTCATGGCGGGTCCTACATGGCATATGCCACGTCATTTAATGAGTACACGTGTTTTTTTTTTGCATTTATTAATTAAAAAACTTAAAAACAAAAAAAAAGGAAAAAGGGGAAATCAGATGCAGAGGACGTTGACGTTTCTTCTTCTTCCTTCTTCATCTTTTTCTTCCATCTTCTTCTTCTTCTTCTTCTCCTCCTCCTCCTCCTCCTCCTCCTTCTTCTTCCCCAAACCACCACCACCCTGTATCACCACCATGACCTGCAATCCCTCACCCACACCACGGCATAACCCCCAACGCCACCCACACCGAGCCATCACCCACCACTCCCAAACCACCGCAATCCCCCACCCACACACGTTGATTTCACAATCAAACTCCAGACCCCCACTCTTGAACCATTCTGTTTAGTGTGTGCTTGAACCATTCTTCTTCAAGCTCTGGTTTTTTTAGCATGCCAACAACCTTTGAGCTTCGAATTTGATATTATGTGACAAAGATTTGATTTTTCTGTTGTTTTAGTGTTTATGGAGTTCATGGGGGTTGAAAATTTTAAAGGGTGTTTTGTTTTGTGTTTTTTTGCAACTGCACTGTTAGTGGGTATGGTAGGTGAAATTGGTGTGTTTATGCCGTGGTGTGGGTGGGGGATTGCAAGTGGTGGTGGTGGGTGATGCGGTGTTGGTGGTGATGCAGGGTGGTGGTGGTTTGGGGGGGAGGAGGAGGAGGAGAGGAAGATGTCGTGGTTTGGGGAAGAAGAACAAGGAAGAATAAGAAGAAGGAAGAAGAAGATGAAGAAGGAAGAAGAAGAAACGTCCTCTGCCTCTGATTTCCCCTTTTTTCCTTTTTTTTGTATTTAAGTTTTTTAATTAATAAATGTAAAAAAAAAAATCACGTGTACTCATTAAATGACGTGGCCTATGCCACATAGGACCCGCCGTGACACGTAGGCACGACGGTCAACAAATGACTCCGCAGGGACGAAAACCAAACAAAAATAAAAGTCTGAGGCCTAAAATCCACCTTTACACCGGCGAAGGACTAAAACCAAATCTCGCTCAAAGTACAGAGACCAAAAACATATTTAACCCTTTCACTTTTGTATTCTCTTTCCATCGCTCCCATCTCATTTAAAATGCATATGCCCTAGTAGGGTGTCTGCTAATATTTTTAACAGTTTCTTTACATAGTCCTATCCGCACATTTAATTGCCTCTAGACCCACCCTTGAGGTGTTTGTTAACATTTCAACATCAATAGTGAAATGTTTGGATAAAATGCATTGACATATGGATAGTAGTAGTAGTTGAGTGAACCATATATATAGTAAACCTTTATAACACTAAAACATATATATCTATCAGCATTATTATCCAATTTGACTGTTCAGCTGTGATATAAATATATAACCACTCACTCTATAGTAGCCCCCTGTAGTTAGGTAAGTTTCAGATGGCGAATGTGTTTGAAGTCAGAGTCCCTAAAAATACGTAAGATCACTTTAAAAGAAGGAAGAGAAGATAGGGGTGAGCAAATTAAAGAGTACACAATCCAGATAATAATAAAGATCGAATAACAGAAGCATATGTGCAAAGTGAATGTAGCAGAAAAAAAGTATGCTATACAAATTACAAAATACATATTGAGTCTGATCAATTCCTATATTTATTGGCCTGTAAAAAGTCCTCAATTGCAGCTAGTTGTGTTGACTTGTAATAACTTGTCACATGTAACGATTCTTCCAGCACAAGCACATCCAACTCTTTTGGAGATAAAATTTGTAAGGTAATATTTCGGATTCTTGAAATCACGCTCATGATACTGCAACAGCTACAAGGAGTAATATGACCGAGATAAAAAAACCTAAAATCAGTCATTTGTAAAGGAATAAAACACACTAAATATACCACTAGACAGCCTAGTATGGTTTGTCATCTCGAACGAACTAGTCTTCTTAGATCTTTCCATGAACAAATATCAACATTTTTTTCTTTTAATTTCATTCATATCTATCAAAAACGAAAGAAAAAAACTTAGTTAACACGTAATTTTCAATCATTAACATGTATTTAAATTATCAACACATGTTGGCTCAGTTAGTAAAGACGGATTACTTCCCCTTAAAAGTCGTGTGTTTGAATCTTGTTCATGATGTAAGAGCAGTGTTAATAAGTGATCTGTAAATACCTTTATAAACGGTCGAATGTAAACTCATGGTGGTAACCGGAGTCGAACCCAACCAAACTTTTTTATATCTGAACATAGTATTTAAATTTTCACTAAATTCAATGTCGATTTTGTTGGTAAATTCATAAGTACGTTATCTTGTTTGCTTAATTTGAGAGAGACATAAAATCAAAGGTACATAACATGATTCACCAATGTAAAAACTAGAAATACACATTTTATTTATTGTGGGTGGTATATTAATATCAAAACACTATGGTATAATGGATAAGCGTGGTGAAGTCATGGTTAAATTTCTAAAGATGCAATTGGAAAAAGGATTTGAAACTTTCATAACAAAAGGATATGAGATGGAGCTTCAGGTGGTGGAGATTAAAAAAGAAAAATCACTAAAGTGTATGTTTGGAAAACTCACCCAGATCCATGTTTGGGTCAGATTCATGT
The DNA here is from genome assembly GCA_030819835.1 of Acmispon strigosus. Taxonomy (NCBI): domain Eukaryota; kingdom Viridiplantae; phylum Streptophyta; class Magnoliopsida; order Fabales; family Fabaceae; genus Acmispon; species Acmispon strigosus. Next base: position 90,994,397 of record JAUAMA010000001.1, read on the forward strand.
TTCAGAAACGAGAAATAGTTACTTTTAGATTGCTGGATCCACATTTAACCTCTTCAAACATGAAATCAAACACACTCTATTCTTCTATTCTATAAGAAGATTATTTTCTTCTATAATAAGAATTAAGAAGTTATCAGGCATCACACGGTTCTCTCTTTTCCTTTATTGCCGCCTGATATACTTTTTTGCTTTACCAAATTCTCCTCTCATTTTCATTCGTTTATCTTTTTAGCATATGAAAAAAGCCCAGACACTTGGGGGTGAAAGTACTAAGATCTCCTTGTATCAGCTTCAAACTACAAATGAAACCAGAGTCAGCAAAGTGCGTTACAAAGGTAAGAAAAGTATGACCCTACAAATCGTGGGGTCCCCTAACAATCACCCATATTATCCGGTCACAAAACATCAACAAAGGTTGTGTGAGATACTTTCAGTTTCACTCATCTAGAGGAGTGTGTGCTTTGTCTGTACTTTGCTCTGTTCATGCCACATGGATGATTAATTGATATTTCGAAAATTGGAAAATCAATTAATATACTAGAATCATGATGCAACTCCTTCATGTCCCTATTGTGTTTGGCTGCGAAAGGGAAAAATGAGAAGAGAAATAAACATTTTTTAAAGCATATTATTATTATGATTATTGTTATATTCATATATTGCTCAAGGAAAAAAAACATGCGCAACCAATCTCATCAATCTATTGAATTATTATTTTATTTTTTTGAAAAAATTTGGAATAGAGCATAACAATGGAAGAGGGTTTTGTAAAGATTTTGTAAAAGAGCAACACTCCCCTTACTTTTCTGCCCAATTTGAGACAAAAGCGAAAAAGTTTTTATGTGGCCCCTCAATTTTTTCAATCCGTCTCAATTTTCTATAGGGAATCGCGTTTGGCGCCCCCTATTGCGCCTTACGCCTCCCTATTTTTTTTAAATTCCCAAAATATCCTTCTGTCCAAAAAAAAAACAGAACCAACAAAAAAAAAACATAAAAATTTCAAAACTCCAATTTCTTCCTCTTCAACTCATCACCATCAACATTTTTCTCCATCCACTTCATTGTCATCTCCTTTTCCGTTATCCTATAAAGAAGGGGCAAGCAAGAAACCTTGAAATCCTCATTTCAAGAGAGAAAACGAATTTTCGAAGTGAACCACGAATTCTGGTTATTACTCGCATCTTGGAGTGCGATTTGTGTACATAAATCGCATCTAGGAGTGCAATTTCATATTAAAAAACATCTAAAAAAATTCAAAAAATGCCCAAATGATTTTTAAAAATTATGGGACCACCACAGTTAGTCTAGTTGACATATTTAAAAATTTATGGTCAAATAAAAAAATTTCAAAAATTCAAAAAAAAATAGCAAACGATGGAATTTGGCTTCGGGACACCGGGCTTATGGCGAAGCGATAAGCGTCCAATTACTTTTTTTTTTCTCTTCAACTTTGTAGTTCAGTCCGTCGTCATCCGAGACCATTAGAAATTCCTTTTTCAAGGCCAGAAATATTAAAAAAAATTTAAAATACTAATTCGCACCTATACGTGCGATTTGGTGCCCAGTTCGCACTTTAAGGTGCGATTCGCACTTTAAAAAAATAAAAAAATACTAATTCGCACACCTATAAGTGCGATTTGGAGGCCCAAATCGCACTTTAAGGTGCGATTTTCACTTTAAAAAAATAAAAAAAATACTAATTCGCACACCTATAAGTGCGATTTGGAGGCCCAAATCGCTCTTTAAGGTGCGAATTTTAACCAGTGTTCTACGAAAATAATAGGAAACGACGGGAGGGAGCAAGGAGGAAACAAGAGGAAGGATGTTGATGGTTAGCAGATGAAGGAGGTGGTTGTTACAAGATGATAATGTTGGTGGTGAAAGGATGGAGAGAAAGGGGGTGGGAGAATGTGTTGGAATGGAGAAGGGTGAAAGGTTGAAGATGATGATTTTTTTTTTTAATTTTAAAGGGTAAAATGGTAATATTTTAAATTTTAAAGGGCAAAATGGTAAAAGACGCATTAAAGGGGGGGCGTAAGGCGCAATAGAGGGGCCCCAAACGCGATTCTCTTTTCTATATTGGTGCCAAAAGATTGAAGGAATTATAGCACTCACCCATTTCCTTCTCTCATCATAAACTAAATCCCATGTTTTTTATTTAGTGTCACATGTTATCTCCGATCAATAAAATTGTGTGATATCATTTAAAATTATTCATACTAGTTATAATGGTCATACTCATGTCTTTTTAAAAATATCATGACATAATTTTATAGGTAGAATATGTGCTACGAATTGGGTCAGAAAATTTTAAAACATGTTTCTTAAAAAAAGGAAATGAGAAAATAAGATTTTTTGAGACACTTTATTTTGAAGTAGCAAATCGATAAACTTTCATTTATTCTATGAAATGAGAAGATGGTATAAACAAACTCTTAACCCTTTTGACAATTTTTCCTTTCACATTATAAATCAAGTGTCGTCTGATTAAAATATTACTTTTGGCATAAAAAATGCTAAAACGCTGTAACTCAAGAAATACTTGAGTTTGCCTAAATCTTTAATTCCAAAAACTCTCATGTAATATAGACTTTATAGATTGCATTTTAGAAAAAGAATTGCCAATAAGAATTATATCATCTACATATATAAGTAGGTAGAGTAGAAAAATCCTTGGCACCAGAATGATCATGATGCCCTTGTTGATAACCACAACCAAGAGGAAGTGACTAAAACTTTTCATACCATGTAAACACCCTCATGTAATTCACCATGTAAAAATGCATTATTCGCAGGCGAACGATCCAATTATTCATGGAGGTAGAAGCAAGAATCACACGTCTTTAAAATATGATTAATTAACCATGTAAATAAAGTTAGTAGATTAAAATTAAACTATGCTTTAATAACATGACATGTGTATTTGAGTGATAGGGTAAAACATATTTATTGCCCCAATTCACCACAATTAACTTAGGGAAGAGATCAAACGATACCATTTGTATATATATATTTGTGTTACAATAACTAAATGATAAGAAATGTTTAACCAAGCGAGCGTGCATAGTGGTTCAACATTTTGTTCTTAAATAAGTGGTTAAGATTAGATTTTTAGCCCTTGTTAATAGAAAAAACTCTATAACCAATCTCTTATTACTTAGGGCCCGTTTGGTGGTCAGGATAGGATAGGATAGGATATGAAAGCTGGATTGCAACAGGATAGGATAAGAGCAGGATAGACTCTTATCATATCCTGCGTTTGGGGTGGACAGGATATTGATAGGATATGATACAAACAATGAAAAATGTATCAAATTTTTCTTGAAATAAAAAATACATAATATTTTTTAAAATTTAATTTTCTAAATAGTTTTTTTAAAAAAGTGATTATTCTATTAAATTTAATTTTTTTCCATTTTTATAAATAGCTTATTTTTTAATATTAACTAAAATAAAATTAATTTTTATTAATTCGACTATTTTAATTTTTTCGAAGGGAGTGTATTTTAATTAAAATTATTATATATGTAACCAATGGGTTTTAACTTAGTAGGGGTAAGTGATAAATGATAAAAATTATTAAAAGATATTATTCTTTCAAAAATATTTTATATTTAAATTATTAATTATAATTATATAAGTAGATAAATAATTTTAAATAATATCATATGATAATATAAAATTAGTCTATATTTACTATTAAAAAATTAATATATATATATATATATATATATAAGTAGCCTATTTTACTGTGAGTGAAGAATTATTTTCTGTATTTTTATTATAATATAAATAATGAAAAATAATGTTAACTAAGTAGTAGTAAGTGATAATGAAAATTTAATTATTTTATATGAGTAAATCCAATATTTTCACCATTTATAAATAAGTTTATTTTTAATTAAATTTATTAGTAATTAAATAATTTAACTTAACAATAATAATTGATAAGTAATAAAATTAATATTTTATTAAAATCAAAAATTTATATTTATTAATTAATATTATTATAAATTATATAAAATGTAAACTTTGAAATTAATTTTGGGTCATAGTAATAAACAAATAAAAAACTGATATCCTATCCTGTCAGGATAATTTCTATCATAGCTCCCCCCTCAGGATAACTTTTACACATGATGGACAGGATAGGATAAGGGACAGGATAATGTTATCCTATCCTCCTGGCGCAACAAACAACAGATAACAACAGGATATGATTATTATCTTATCCTGTCTCTGTTTATCATGTCCACCAAACGGACTCTTAGTGTATTGACAGTGGAAACATGAACTAGTCTCACAATTACAGCAATAAATATTATAATTGGTTAAAAAAAGGACGAGAGATATTTGGTTGTTGTAAATTTATTACACACATTTAATATGGTTTTACATAATCAACTAAAAGTGAATTATATTGAGTGGACTTTCAATATGAGTTGAGTAAATATCAACTAAGCTAATTAATTTCTTTAGACTTGGGCCCCGTTTGGGAAAACAGCTTAATTAAACGCTTATGACTATAAGCGCTTATAGCATAAGCGCTTATTAATAAGCTCTTTTAAGATATTTCTCGTTTGGAAAAACAGCTTAATTTAGCACCTATGACTATAAGCGCTTATGTGACATAAGCGCTTATTAATAAGCTCTTTTAAGATATTTATTATAATGAATTGAAAATAAGCTATATATAAGCATAAGCTCTTTTTCATAAGCTACTCTGAATAGCTTATGAAAATAAGTTCAAAACAGCTTATAGGTAGGTCATAAGCTATTTGCATAAGTTCTCCCAAACGCTTGCATAAGCACTTATACTATAAGTTAAGCTCATATAAGCTCTTCCAAACGGGGCCTTATTATAATGAATTGAAAATAAGCTATATATAAACATAAGCTCTTTTTCATAAGCTACTCTGAATAGCTTATGAAAATAAGCTCAAAACAGCTTATAGGTAGGTCATAAGCTATTTACATAAGCTCTCTCAAACGCTTGCATAAGCACTTATACTATAAGTTAAGCTCATATAAGCTCTTCCAAACGGGGCCTTGATCTTTTATGTCACTTAATAATATCAAGTGATATAAATAACATGAAATTTTCACATGAAAAAGTTTTAATCTGAGTCAAACATGAAATTTTCACATGAAAAAATTTTAATCTGAGTCAAATGAGTCTTTTTTTAAAGGAGTTAAACTAGTTAGATTATCATAAATTTGAAAAATACAAACAAAAACTAAGAAATTCTAGCTGTTTTCTTTTCCTTCTACAGGAATTCTCGCAATTTTGACATTGCTTGATGTGACAATTTACTTCCACAGTTCCACCACGATTAATCATTGTTAAGCATTAATCAACATCAACATTATTATACATTCAAGAACAAAATACTGTGATTTTAATAATATTAATGGATAAGCTACTTCCTTTGTGTTTAGTTGAGCCACACCAGATTCACCCCTTTGCTACAAGCAACAGCTAACTCTGTAACATTATTTGCCTTTGATTGTTGGGCCCAATTTATGACATATTTTGACTAGTCGTTTTCATGAAAAAAATTCTAAGTAAAAAAAAACTATGATGAGCAAAAAAGTTGTGTAGGAAGAAAGTGTAAAATAGCCGGTAGATAGCAGAACTCTTTAAGTATCTAATCTAATATTTAATTTTTAGACGGTGCATATGATGAAGTATCTGCTGGGAGAGACCTACCCGATAGAGCTTCAGAAGATTAGTCACATATTACGTTCCATACCTACTAAAAAAAGGAAGTTGTGGCAGACCTGAAATTTGGTGCAAACATGAAGGGCAATCCTACCAGGTTGTCATATTCTCTTCTTCTTCCTCCTCCTTTATTAGCTGCCCAACCTGAAACCAAGCTTTTAATTTTGTCTCTTTTTTTGTGTGTGTTTTTTTTAATGTGTGTTGTTTTCTTCCTCATTGTGTTTTGACCGTTGCTTTTTTCTTTCTCTTTCTCTCTGTTGTTCACACACACCCCTTTCTTTCTCACTGATTCCTTCTCCACTCTCCATTGATCAAAAGCACCCTCTTGTTCCAGCACACCATTGCCAGGTATGGTTCTCTTCTAAGCTTCTTGTTCTTAACCAAACTCAATGTCAACATGTACTTATCATTTTGTTTTTTCTTTTGGCATTTTCTCCTTCTTTTTCTCCTACTGTCACTTGCACAAACATAAATAATTTGTTTGGTTCTTAAAAGCATGGAATTTAGTAAGGTGGTGTGATGGAAATTTTTGCCTTCCTCAAAATGGGTATTTTGTTTCTATTTTTAGCAGCTTTATTGTGATTCTTCTTAATCATTCCCCTTCCCCCATTTTGATCTTTTTTTTTTCAATACCACCTTTCTCTTCACTTCAATTTCTTGCTGTATGAATTTTCCTACATTTATATTGATCTGTTTTGCACACTCCTAGCATTGTATATCTTGTTATTTCTTCAAATTAACATGTATGTATGTGTTTAGTTGAATTATTTCCTTAATTCTTCTTCTTTTTATACCTTATCAAAAAGAAAAATTCTCAAATGAAGAAGTTGAATGCTTTCCTCATGTATTCTGGTAGAGCATAGTTTGGTTTTTCTGGAAATCACAGAGGAAAGATCTCTTTGAAATTTTTCCATTACTTGGTTCTGTTAAGCATGTCTGAATTTTTATTGCCCTTCTTCTGGCTTGTAAACAAAGAAAAGTATCTAACTTCATCGACATTGTAGCCTTATTTGGTTCAAATAAACTATTGAATTTTTATCTCTATATTTGGTCTCATGTTTGGTGGAATTTTAACTATACACTGAACTTCTCTATTTTTGGTGACAGATTTGTGATTCCTTTATGAATCTGGTGAGATATAAAGAAGGATTCTCCTTTGATTTCCATGCCAATTCAAGGTTGAGATATTCATAAGTTTGTAAGAGATGGGATGTTCACACTCAAAGCTGGATGATGAAGAGGCAGTTCAGCTTTGCAAAGATAGAAAGAAGTTCATCAAGCAGGCTGTTGAGCAAAGAACTCGATTCGCGACGGGACACATGGCCTATGTTGAATCTCTGAGGAGAGTTTCAGCAGCTCTTCGCGATTACATTGAAGGAGACGAGCCTCGCGAGTTCTCATTAGACTCAGTCATCAACCCACCTTTCACACCTGTGAAGAAAACTGGCCCAGGCTTCATTCCCATATCAGCAAAATCATTCACACCATCACCAACAATTGAGTTTGGAGTTGGACCAAATTCTACTTTGAGAATGAATTACCTTAGGCCAGGTGGTAATCCAGCAATTTCAGTCGAGGAAAGACCCCCATCTCCTGAAATGGTGAGGGTTGAAGCATATTCTTCGATGCGGCATTATGGCATGGATGGTTTTTTTGCTATGCAATCCCCACCTGGGAACCCTTCAATTTTTGCTTACTCTCCCAATAATAGGCCTAGTATCCCTCCCCCTTCACCTCAAACTTCCCAATGGGATTTCTTTTGGAACCCGTTTTCATCATTGGACAACTATGGTTACCCTACTCGGAGTAGCATTGATCAAACTGCTCTGGATGATGAATACAGAGGACTAAGGCAGGTAAGAGAAGAAGAGGGAATACCAGACCTAGAAGAAGATGAAACTGAACACGAAGATTATGTTAGGAAAAGAAATGTAACAGAAGAAAGAATCAGAACTGATCTGAATTCCTCCAAAGAAGAAGTCATTGTTGAAGATGTTGATGAAGATGATGATGATGACGGACATGATGTTGATGATGACGATGAGGAGGAGGAGGAGGAAGAAGAAGAAGAAGAGGAGGAGGAGGAGGAGGAGGATGAGGAGGAGGAAGAGGAGGGAACAAATACTGAAACTGAAACTGAGCGTGATGCCACAGGTTCAACGGCCCATGGTAGTTCTAGTTTTGAAGTATCAAAATCTCAAGCTGCTGGTCATATTAAGTCCAGACATCGCGAAATGGCAGTCGGTAAACAAGAAGCTAAGGAAGAAGCACCAGGTTTTACTGTTTACGTAAACCGAAGGCCAACAAGCATGGCAGAAGTGATCAATGATCTTGAAGCTCAATTCACAACTGTCTGCAATGCAGCCAATGATGTCTCAGCATTGTTAGAGGCCAAGAAAGCTCAGTATTTATTGTCACCAAATGAACTTTCAGGTTTGATTGAGATTTACAACGTGCTTTCATGGTCTTGCAATCCATTATGAGTTTAACTCCTTATGAATGAGAAAAAATGAACTAGCATCCTCAAATTTGACAATAAACCCCATTCAAAAGTTTCTGTTTATGGAGGAGATTATACTATAGAAAATATGTTTGTAATGTATCCAGAAATCATCTTTCTTATTCACAATTTCTCATTTAATCTAGTAAATCTTTTATTTCACTCATATAGTCATATCTATCTGCAAATTTTCAGGAATATGAATTTGAATTATATTTCATTTGCAGCATCGAAGTTGTTGAATCCGGTAGCTATGTTCCGGTCAGCCTCTTCACGGTCTTCTTCATCAAGATTTTTAATGAACTGTACAAGCACTATAGAGGAAGGTTGTGAGGGCACTAAGGATATCTCAGAGGAACATTGTATCGTTTCTGGTAGTCACCAATCCACATTGGACAGATTAAATGCATGGGAGAAGAAGCTCTATGAGGAAGTCAAGGTATATTTTCTACCCATGGAGAAGTCAAAGCTTTCTGAAAATATTTGAATAAACTTCTCTCTGCTAAAATTCTTAGACACAGATAATTGCTATTTGAAAAATAGCTTCAAAAAACTGGCACTTATAACTGTTCCCTCTTGTCACCAGTTCAAAACTTTCTCGAGGCCTTTTGGGCTTTTTTTCTCAATTATGAATGTAAGCTTCTTGGTAGACAATCCTTCATAATCATATGTCCTTAGTGGATGAACATAATCACTGATTCACTCATGCTATGCATTCATCAATGGCAAATATGCTGCTGAGATTCATTCACTCATTGTACTTGTTTATGAGTAATCAGGAAAGGGCGTCCAACATCAACATAATGTGAAAATTCACAAGCCTTTAAAACCTTTCTATTAGATGTTTAACAGGATTGGAATAAAAACACTAACAGAGGTCAACTTCAAGTCTCCAACCGTTTAAATTTTGTTCAGTTATTTTTCTTTTGGTCTCTCACGTTTTTAAAATTTTAGATTATCTGTTATTGTTACAGGTCAATATTCTTATGATCACAGACAATTTCATTTTAATGTTGGGAAACTGATCAATTACTGTGTCCACTTTCTTCTTCAACAGTCTGGAGAACGTGTTCGAATTGCATACGAGAAAAAATGTAAGCAGCTAAGGAACCATGAAGTTAAAGGAGATGACCCCTCTTCTGCAGATAAAACAAGAGCAGCCATTAGAGATCTAGATACCAAGATAACAGTTTCAATACACTCAGTTGAAGCTATTTCCAGGAGAATTGAAACTCTTAGGGATGAAGAGTTGCATCCCCAGCTTCTTGAATTGGTTCAAGGGTATGTATCAAAGTCATTATCCTCACACATGTTTGTTTTCTAGATGAACAAAACCATGTTGTCTGTCAAACTTAGAAGTATTTTCAGTTTTCAACCATACCTTAAGGTCCCTTTTCTATTCAGAAACTTTCCTAAAAGAAGCATTGCTTATAATAGCCTGAAATATGATTCTTGTTGATCATTCAATTATACAAATGATGACAGGTTGGAAAAGATGTGGAAAGTGATGGCAGAATGTCATCAGACACAGAAGAGAACCTTGGACGAAGCTAAGATTCTTCTAGCTGGCACTCCTTCCAAATCACATGCCAGAAAACACTCTTCCATGTCAATGACTGATCCAAATAGGCTTGCCCGTTCAGCCTCGAATCTTGAATTCGAGTTAAGGAACTGGCGAAACAACTTTGAGTCATGGATCACTTCTCAAAGATCCTATGCTCATGCACTAACTGGATGGCTTCTCCGGTGCGTGAGATCCGAGTCTAATGATGTGTCAAAGCTACCATGCTCTCCTCATAGATCCAGTGGCACTCACCCATTATTTGGACTCTGTGTTCAGTGGTCAAGGCGTCTCGATGCCATACAGGAGAAGGCAGTGCTTGATGGCTTGGATTTTTTCGCGGCTGGGATGGGGTCCCTCTATGCACATCAATTGAGACAAGATTCTAGGCCAAGACAAACCAATGGAAGCATGGAAATGGTGGAGTTTGGTCAGGTGGAAGAGGAGGTAATGGCACCGGAAAAACTGGCTGAAGTTGCTATTAAGGTACTTTGTGCTGGAATGTCTGTTGCTATAAGCTCACTGGCAGAGTTTGCTTTTGATTCTGCTGAGGGATATAGTGAAGTTGTTAAGCAATGGGAGAATGTGAAATCTCAACATAACTCTAGTGAGACTTAGAACATAGATGTCTGACATTTTGTTCACTTAGTTAATTAGTTTAGGCTTGTTTAGCTATGTGTGTCCCTCAATGTAATTATGTATTTAACTAATCAATATAGAGGTAGAATAGCAAAAGGGTAATAGCACCCTTTATTGTTCAAATGGGTTTTTTTTTTCACTACTAAATCCTCCATTTCTGTAAACCACTTTGGTGATAATTTTTCTAGTAATCAGAAGTTTAGAAGAGAGACTACTGCATTTCAAGACTGAAAGGATGTTAATCTTTTTTTTTTGTCTTGACCAAGGTATCCCCACAGTCGATTGCCGTGAGACTAATCCTTCGCCCCACGGTCAGCGCACGAAGCGGTAGGAGGTTGGTCAATGAGTTTTTTCCATTCACAAGAGTTGGGATGTTAATCTAATTATGCCAGAAAAAAAAAAACTAGAAAACTACATTCTTGTAAAATTGCTTGCTCCGTTAGCATTAGCCCACTATATAAATGATCTTCATCATATTAAGAGAATATAGTGTATTGACTAAAAAAAAGAGAATATAGTGTAGTATTATTTTAAGAAGAAAGATTGAATGATAATTATAAAAATATATGAATCTATATTATTACGAAAATCTGTAGTTTTCAATAATAAATTTTGAATTTTGAACATATAAGAATGTCCTTAAAGTTTTTAATATCATAAAATTCATAACTTATGATGTTTAAAAAATAATAAAATTCCATATTTTGTTATTTGGGACAGTAAAAATGGTGAGATGAAATGTCATGCTAGCTATAGTCTAGAAGCTTCTCTGTTCCCCAAAAGGAGTGGGCGGAATGAGATTCCATAAATTGTGATCCTTTAATAAAGCTCTTTTGATAGAGTAGATTTGGAAGATTTGAATCCTCAAAAGTGAAGGAGTCATCTTAAAATGTGAGTCACTTAGGTAGGTAAAGTAAATCACAATCGTTCCCAGAGCGATCAACGGTTGAAATTATGAATATATACTTGCACATGTACATCAAACTATGGTTTAATGGTTCTAATGACTTACTTTACCTTCAGTAACTCCTTAACTTTCAAGAAGTGAAATCAATTCGAGAAGTGAAATCTATTTATTGAAGCATAAGATAAGCTGAATAACTTTGACATGAATTATTTTATCCCAACCACATAATGAGGAAAAATTGCGATATAATCACTAATAAAAAAAAGGGGTGGTCTCTTTTGCATCTTTATCTCCAGTTATGCACAAGATAATGAAAAAAAAAAAGCGAAACAAAAACACCCAAATGTACATGTACAAAGATAAGAGCCATAGATCCTCTCAATCTAGTCAGGGTTCATCTTGAAAAGGCACCACATTCCAGTGAAAAAGTAGAGCTACTAATCTGGGACAGTGATCAATTTACTGAAATAAACTCGTATATAGAAAATTTGATCCTATTATTAGGAAAAATTGATATGAATGGTAATTTTCTGTACTCTTAAATTTGCATCATAAAAAAGAAAAGGAGGCACATCTTTGATGAATGCATTTTCAGTCATCGTAACCATAGTCATCATCTATCTCCACCTCACCATTATTACCATATCCAGACATGATGCTGAGGAAAAGAACAACCGAAACCAGCTGTGCTACCACAAAATACTTGGCCCTTCTTCTGAAGGTTTTCTCCTCCTTTGTTTGCGGCTCTCTTTTTGGTTTGCTCTTAGGCTTTGAATCTAACAGAAAAATTCAGAATATAAGATCTTAAAATACGAAAAAAACTGCAACAGAAAAAAGAGAGTAAATGAAGCTTTTTTTGACATGTTTAGTATGTCCTCAACTTTATAGTATAATAAATAGCTTTTACAACATACAAAAGCATCATGGTCCATAAAATTAGAAATAAAGGTGCCGCATTAATTGGAGGAAGGCGACACAAGTTACAACAACTAAATCTTTTCTCACTATGTAGGATTCACTACATCAGCTACCATGATCAAATGATGAAGTCATATTTTATAGTAAGAGCACCTCTAAATATTACGAAGAAGTAACGCAAGAATATTCACGAACTTAAAAACCATCCAATCAGGTTTTCTTTAATAAACTATGGTGGGATCAAGGTGATATTAACTAAAGAAACAGCATCACTTTTGCAAGTGTTCTGCATTTCGTAAATGCATCCTTCGTACAAAAAGGATTTCCGTTACTGTAAATCATGTCTAATGACGCCATGAAGACATTAACACAAAAAAAGGAATAGAGAGTAAAATGTTTGACTTTTTGTAATAACATTCATAATAAAAATAAAGATTCAAATGTTCCAAGTTATAAAAACCAGTTCCAAAGACCAAAAGTTATCAAGCATCTCTATAAGCAAGTTTACTAAAATTCTACCACATTTAGATGACGGAGCTTATTTTAGTTTACTAAAATTTATCAATAAGATGCTAAATGCATGTCATGCCTGAAAACCAAAAAGGTCATCGTACTAAAGGGCAGCACCTCAACCATCAAGAGGCACTCACCCCTTTCTAGAACCTCGGCTAGCACCTTAGGCATGCATTTTGGCACCTTTGACCACACTTACATAAACTATTTCATAATGAGCATTCTAACATGAAACACCACATATTTTCCTATGTTTTTAATTGCTCGTGATCAGAAGGTAGTATGTTTCTATTGTACACAGGACAAAGTTTATAAGGCATCTCAAAGCATAAATGTAACAACTTTGACCATTTATTTTTAGGATTACGATACAAAATATATGGTCAAAGAATAAGATCACAATCCTCAGCTCAGTAATCATTAATCAAGTTCATAGCTTGCTTATTCCACAAGTATGGCAACTAATTTAACATGCAAGTCCATACCGAGAAATGTTTATAGATTAACTTTAAGCCAATTGATACCGCATTTTTAAGCCACCGTTTTCAAGAACATTATTACTATAAACAATTCAAACTGAAAGAGAGAGAGACAGAGAGTAATTCTGTGGTGGTTATCTTGTTAAAAAGTAAAGAAAAAGAAAAACGCTTTTGCTATGTTTGTTAAGGAAATCCCATGAAATAAAAATGATATATTAGCAAAGTAGGCATTTACAAAATCCTAAGAATATCTTACTTGATTGACCTCTGGAAGCCCACGATGATGCATCTGCACTAAAATATTGATCGCCAGAAGATGTACCAGCTGCTGTAAGTTCTGCCTTACATTGTTGCACATATCTCACTAAATTAGCATGTTCCGAAAACTTGATCCGCAAAATTGATGATACCTGTAGTACATAAATGCAGGAAACAAACTTTAAAACTTTTCCTCAACTTAATAATTTTCAGAGCTTCTAGTAAGCAATACTTGCTACCCAAACAACAAACATTTAGCTCAGGACATACTTTATACCAAAGACAAGTATTCAAGTGCAAAAAGCCTCCAAATGGAGCTGATGACAGCCCACAATAAATACAACATCTCTAGCCTAACACGTATAATTGTAAGATCAAGTAAAGAATGGTGAAATTGAAGTTGGCAGACAGATTTACAGTTTGTCTCCCATCTTTACCTGCTTTTACAGCAATAGTGTTTTTAAAAACAAAAAAATTAACTTCATTTCCTTCATAATAATGCATGATTTGTCCTTCATTATAGGTTGATTGTTGGCATCCAACTCTTGGAAACACAATTCAATATAGTGATACTCTCTAGATGAGATCCTTACAACAATCCCTCTTCTTATCATGTGGGGGTACTTATCGGCATTTTCTTTTGCACCAAGAATCCACTTTTGGTCCATACAATTTTACTCCAGTGTTGATTCTAACTGGGATAAGGCTTTTGTTGTTGTTGTTGATTCTAACTGGGCAATTCGAAAGCAGGTTACTCAATGTGTGGTTTTTAGCTAAATGAAACGATCCTAAGTTGATGAGTCAAGAGAAGAAGCAAATCCTAAACTAAAAATAGGGGGAGATAGTTTGAAATTGGTTTATCATTAAGTATGAGTAAGAAGGATATGGAATACAATCAGCAATGGTTTGTATGTGAAAAATGTGAGGCACACCATAAAATAAGCTGCCATGGAAGTATTTTGGATCTATCTTACAAAGTGATGGCGGGGTTGTTGAGGAGGAGACAAAACACAGGATGCATCTAAGTGGATGAAATGAAGAAATGCTTTCAGGCATCATTTTGATCACAAGGTTGCTATCATTCTACAAGGAAAAATTCTACCAGACAAGCTATAATTTATGGTAGTGAAGGTTAGGTGGTAAAGTTCCAAGTTACGACAAGGCACTGGTCAGACAAGAAGACAGTCCAATTAAGGGGTGGCAGAAGAAGAAAAACTTTGAGAGAAATCACTAGAAAATATTTTCACTATATGGATTTATGATTTTGACAAAGTCCAATGGTTGTCTAATCCATATAGCCAACTATACAAAGTATGATAACATTTGGTTGATATTTTTGCTGGAAAACATCTGCTACTAAATACAATGGCTGCTGTGTGGTACAAAGTGGAATAGCATTCAAAACTTAGTCTTATACTTGAGAGAAGATTAACCAAGGAAACACCACCAATTTGTATAAGCTTCTTCGTTATCACCAAATAAAATCTACTAATGTAATTTACTGCTTCAGTTAATAGGGAGCCAAAAACAAATTCATGCATATTTTGAGAATCTAATGGACTCAACGTTAGTTCCTAGTGTGTAAAGTTAAATTGCAATGGTCATAAGTCAAGAGATTAAGCTGAACAGCAAGAATATATCTGGGTGCTGTTGTCAGATTTCCAGAGAACTTGCCAGTCATCACTCTGATTACATTTAGTGCAAGCCACCAAATTTACAGTGCCACAAAAGTATTGCCTTTTCAGCCAGCCCACTATGCCCTATCAGATTAAAACTCGATCTGGCTGTTAACCTTTCAGCACACACAACATTGCTTTTAGCTTGCTCAGCCATGAATTACTTTACTCAGATCTGTTATGAGATTCGAGTGTAAGAGTTCTGTGGTTCTAATTCTCAAACTACTCAGATTTAACTAAACAGAAAGCTTCCCAACATTAAGTGAAATTATCATCTAGCTATAAATGGTAGAACACTAGAACTTATAAGTTCATTTTGGCTCTAATACCTCAACACTAGATTCTTTGTCCAATTTCATTTACCAATGACTGCTATAACCCGTGTGGCCATTACTCACTAGAGTATCCATAGTTGTCTTAAAACAAATATCAGAATCATGGCAAGGTTGACAATAATAATAATAATAATAATAAATAATAATAATAATAATAAAAATAACAATATAACTCACAGGTAAAGCTTGAAGAACTATTACTGCATGTGCAAGAAAAATAGCATCCAGGCTAGATGGCCTGCATCAATAGAGAATAAAGCGCATGAATACATTACCAGGAGGCCAAAGTCAACTTTTACTCCAATAATGAAAAGAAACCAAAATATATGCAAACAATTATCCAACAAAGATAATGGACATATAACACAGCTATTGGAGTCACCTGTTTTCAAATAAGTAGTTTTGCTCCCCTAACCAAGTTGACAGAGCATCATAAGCAGAGTTTGCTCTCCCATAAATCTGTTGACCAACAACAGCTATGCATAGTAAATAACATTCAAAGAGAAAACATATACAGCATTCAAACTATCTTGCAGGATAAAAAATGAGATTATTGGACAAACAAAAAAACAAAATAAAATCCTATAGAGCATGTAAACTTAAGAAAATGGGGTAGAGAATTTTTCATAGACCCAAGTGCCACAGGATCAAGTAAAAAGAGAAACTGACTTCTTCTTCCTTTACTTCAGCATTGTCTTCAGTTATCCCATGTTTCAGCTTTACCCAATGAGCTTTCTTCCAAAAGAGGACCTTTCCTAAAGGCCATGGAAGATCAGAATAATAGATGTTATAAGCAGAGGAACCATCACATCCTACCCACAGTTCATACTCAAGTGCATCAGCAAGCCAAGTGGTGAGCATCACTTTGGTTGGTATCCACTCAGGGAGTGAAGAAACCCCAACATCTAAATCACCAACATCCCTTTTCAAGCACTCAATGATCCCCTCTTTCTCATTATTATATGCCACGCGATCACCAGCCTCAAAGTAAGGAATTTGACCTAAACACCATACACCACAACATCAACAACAACAAAAATTGACAATCATTAAAAATATAAAATCAAATAAAATACCCACATGCAAGAAACGAACAGCAGCAGCAAAAAGAAAGAAACTCGATCATATGGGCATGAATGTATGATGACCCAGGTGCGTCAAACACAATCAAGTGGTTAAAAGGTCTAAACTTTGAAATTAAAATTATAAAGCCAATAAAGGGTCTACTGCTATTTTCCATTTTAGCATTGAAGAGATGGAGATTGGGGTATACCTGAATCAGGGTAGTTAAGGTGGAAACCCAAGTGGAATGGATGTTGAGAGAGCTTGAGGTAGATGTAAGCAGACAAGCATTGAGGGCAACCGGTTGGGAGACCAAAGCATGGCTTCCTCACCACGAGGGTGTTGCTAATTGTGCTCTCATTTGATTCCGTTGCCATGCAGATGAAGAAGAAGAAGAAGATTGCGGTGATGGGTCACACCGAACGATTAACAAGGTGAAGGTTAAGGTTTATTTCTTCGTCACAAACAACAAAAATAACAGAAACACATGAGAAACAAGGTGTGGGAAATAGACTGCGATGATGTGAAAACGAAGCTTCCTCAGTTGGGTGATTGGACCGGCCCATATTGGGCCCGGAAAGCATGAACCGGGCCGTATCCAATCCGACTATCATTCCTTGAAATTTTGGGAGAAATTAAGACTCATTTGGTGGTGAGTATATCTAGGAGAGTAAGGTAAGATGCAAAGTTGGATAAAGGCATGACACCATAAAAATAGGATAATTTCTTATTGTATTTTGTGTTTGAGGTGGACCTGACAATGACATGATATGTTATAAGGAATGGCAAATTAATGAAATTTTCAATGGAATAATTTAAAATTTACAAAAATTTAAATTTTACAAAAAAAAATTAATTTTATGTTTCCATTTTTATATATGAGTTTATTTTTTTTAAATTAACTAAAACTAAATATATCCACTCATTAATTTTGACCTAATAGTAGCAAGTGATAAATAATAAAAATTAATTAAATTTAAAATATATTATAATTATTTTTTAAAAATAGCCTATATTTAATTTATAAATAATTGTATTAGTAGAGAAACAATTTTAAGTAAGTAGTAGAAAATGATAAGAGAAAATTAATTTGTATTTAATATCATTAAAAAATATTTATATGTAATAAGTCTATTTTACTTTTTGGGAAAAATATTTTATTTTTTATTATTACAATATAAGTAACAGAATAATATTAACTCTATACTACTAGCAAGTGGTAAAGAAAAAATATCTATTTTATAAGAGTAAAATTAATATTTTCACGATTTAGAAATTAGTCAATTTTTAATTAAATTTATATGAGTAATTAAATAATTTTAACTTAAAAATATCAAACTAGCAATTGATAGGTGATGGAGTTAATATATTATTAAAAAGATTGCGATCCCGTGAGGGAGAGTTAACTCCGAAAACCCATCCTCAGTTCGGATTGTAGTCTACAACTAATATTTTGAATTTATTAACTAATATATTATAAATTATAAATATTGAAATAATTTTAATTTGGAATGAGGGTGAAAGAGAACAGAGGTTAATTATCATATCCTGTTAGGATAAGTTCTAACTCAGCTCCATCCTCACAATAAGTTTTACATATGAAGGACATGATATGATAAAGACACGATTGTATTATCTTATCTTGTTGGCGCAACAAACAATATATTACAATAAGATATGATTACATTAGTCTATTAAGTTGCCTTATCTTGTCCACCAGACGAGCCTTAAAAGTCTAAAGCCACCACCCCATACATCTACACACACCATCTCATTTTCAAAAAAAGGTCTAAAATACCGCTGACTTTAAATCTCTCTCACCATCCCCTTTTTTCTCTCTCCGTCCCCGCCATGTTCCTCTTTTGGCTCACAATTAAATTTTGTAAATCTTCAACATCAACAAGTTTTCTCTTCTCTCATCTCCTACCACATTATTTCGTTTTAAAACAATAAAAATTCTCGTTTAGCCGACCATGGCGAAGTGTTACAATATTTTAGAATGCGACAGTCAATTTACATTCCTTAAAATAGAATGTATGTTATTTTTTATGGCATTAATTTATTTTTGCAAACATGGTAAAAATGAGATGTGGGGCTGCTGATGGTAGTCCCTCACATTATCGTTTACCGACCGCATTCGCTCGTAGAGAGCGTGCAACTACTACTGTCCAAGAAACGTAGCAATAGCCACCGCACGAGCCGAAGTCACTACTTCCTTCCTAAGAGAGCCTGATGACTTATCTGTCCTGAGTGGTTTCGTTGATCACGTGGTCGTAGACGTATAAAAGAACACGATATCGAAAAGTCACTTGAACTGATTTGTTTTTATTTGTATTTAAAATTATCATTAATAACTTATTATATTTTTAATTACTTTGCAGGATCGTGGAGAAATTAAGTGAACCAATCATGGGAAGAAATTGAAGGAGTTTCCCATCAAGCACACATACATACGAAAGGTGGTTGAGATCAGGTCTCACCCCACTTTTGGACTACTCGTATGGATGGTGGGCACGAGTTTGTTGTCCTCTTTTGTGGATAGGTGGCATAATGAGACATCATTATTCCACCTTCCAGTTGGGGATATGACGATCACCTTAGATGATGTGTCATATATCTTGCACATCCCCAACATTGTGGTATTTTTATCGCTTCACATCATCGATCAAGTCGAGGCAACCCATAGCCTATGTTAGATCCTTGATGTCTTTCTTGGTTAAGATTTGACAGAGATGAAAAAGTCTCAGGGCACGACTAGCTCATGGATATGTGTAGCTACCCTAACATTTTTATATGACCATTTTGGCAATGCCAAGATGAAGGGGGCATGGCGTGTGTACAGGTCACATTGCACGATTACATGTTTGCGTCTAAATCAAAGTGATCTATCTCATCATTACTTTGCAATATATATATATATATATATATATATATATATATATATATATATATATATATATATATATATAGACACACACACATAATATGTAACATATGTTCATGCTTTCCACTAAAGAGTATATAAGCGCATCTCCACCTTTGTCTCTTCAGACAACACAACCTTGAGCATACCGATGACTTGCCTAGGGCTAGCTGGTGAGATGTATTTGGAGTGATGATATGGTGTTGCCAAGACGAATTGATTTGGATGATATGACAATTAATGTCATAAGTTGGACATCGTATGTTGATTACATAGCATGTTTCCTTTTTATAGTTCATCCATCTACTCAGGTTACATCTGGTGTTCGTCCATGGTACACCACATCTGTGCGTAGATGATGCTTAACAATCTGGGTATGTGCAAGGTGTCCCATGTTCACATCTGAAAGTTTGCCCTAATTGCGATGAGACAAATGAAATATGATTCTCATACCACACTCGATTCATTGGTCAGGGGGTTGCGTTGTCTTTCTCACTCACTATGTACCAAAATACCTCAAGGTGATATCACAAAATCTCACTTCCCCTTTTTGTATATCTAGATTTTAGAGATGATGAGACAATATTTGCAGTAGTTAGTTTATTTTGAATATCTTCAATTTTGAATATTATATTTTATGTTTTTTATCAGTTTTGGCACGAACGATTTTCTATAACTTTAGACCAGTATGAAGCATCTTGAGATGAACACGATACTTCTTCTTCCATCTCTTTATTTCCTAAGAATTAAGGTTTGGTGACATCTTTTTATTTTTACACCTTTGAGATATAGGAATGTAGAAATATAAATGAGTAGTATAATATGTAATGGGATAAAAACGGTAAAAAATGAGAGGTAGAAACATATTATAACTAATTTGCTAACTTGCTTGCGATTGCGAATGGCATTCCTTTAGTTTTTTTTTTTTTTTTTTTTTGAAACGGCATTCCTTGAGTTGAACACGCGTCAAAGGAACATAAGAACCAACCTAACCAACATAGCATATGCGATTGTAGTTTCGTCAAAATTAAATAGTAGTTTCGTAAAAAATAAAACAAAATTTAAATAGTAGCAGTAGATTACGTATTATAGTATCATGATCATTATTTATTCTGTCCTCTTTTCCACTTTTGTCCCATTCTGCCTCACATCACACGGACCAAAGAGAAGAAATAGCAAAAAGGGATGTGAGGAATTTGCATTTTTCTTTTATTACTAAAGTAATTTCCCACATGAACAATATAGTATTTAATTATTTATAAAACACAATTAATTCAGATATATAATACGACTAGACTAATCCTTCGCCACGCTGCACTAAGCAGTATGAGACTAACCAATGAGTTTTTTTTTTCCATTCCACAAAAGTTAAAAATTGAACTCCCAACCACTTGCTTAAAAAACGAAGTGCTAAATCACACCAACTCACTTCGTTAATTAAAATATATAATACTATAATTGATTTTTACTACTAATAAAAATTAAATTTATATTTTGAAGAAAAACTAATTTTTAATTTTATTATTATTATATATATATATATATAAATATATAGAATTTTGAATCGATTTTGTATGTAAAATTCTGTAGAAAAACAAAAAAAAATATAATTACTGTGCATCAATAGTATAAACAAATATTTCACAGTCATTTAATCAAAATAATTAAAAAATATGGTAATATCATTTTATTTTTAAGTTGTGGTAATATGATTGGATATTTAATCTATAAAATTCTTGATACTATTATTGCATATAAATCCAACAAAAAAATTGGTCTTGTCATTATCCATTTAAAGACGCAGCTTTTTAAAGTAAGAGAAGAAGAAAAAAATCCCATTCTCTCCCACACAAGAGTAAGAGTGTGTGCGCTTACATCAAACGCCCCCAAACAAAACTCAACGCATCATCAATTTTCTAAACATCATCACCATCTCTCTCTATCTCCTCGCGAAGAATCTAGGGTTTTGCAACAGTGAATCTCCACCGCCTAGGTTCTTCTTCAAACCAAGGTTCTTCCTTTTTCGCTTTCAATACATGTGCATGCATGGAATTTTCGTGGGGTTGTCTTGTTTTTCACACACGGGTTTTGATTTTCAATCTTTGTTTGCATAGCAAATTCGCATGTAAATGGTTTAATGATGATGATCGTGGCAGAAGAACTGAGGGGAATTCGACCCTTTTCCCCTGTTTGGTCAACGAGAAAGATGACAAGTAAAGCAAGCTTGTCTTTTTAAGCGCTGTGTGTGTGGGTGTTTTTTTCTCTAGTTTTTTTTTTTGTAAGGGGGGGGGGTTCGTTCCTGCTGTAATAAAAGAGAATTCGAATTTCTTTGGGATGCCTGATTATGGGATTGAATTCTGTAGATACTGCTCTGGAGTTGTGAGAGTCTTAATTTTACATGATTTGACTATACATGTGTAATTTATGATTAATTGAAATGGTTTTTGTGCATGTCTGCACGAAAGGTGGGCATGGATGCCTGAAATATATTACATTCAATTGGAGGATGATTTCATTTCACAATTACTTTGAATAGTTACTACGAATTTAATGAACATGACATTTTCATCATTGATGATTGAACTTTATGTTAATTGGCACGCGGCCTCCGCAAAACTGAATTTATATATAATGCTCATGCAAATTCATGCTAAGTGTTATTCAATTAAATACCTTTTGTCACCACGCACTGTATTAACTAATTGGAGCTATTGTTTCTTGAACTGTGCTGTTTACTTTTTCAGTCGAATTTAGCGATATTTATAAGATATATTCCCTATTAGAAGTTTATACTGATCCAACGATTTTGATTGCAGATTAGGAGACAATATGATATTTCTAGTTTCCATTACAAAAGAAGGTGCAAACTAATCTTCTCGTAGTATGGCAACGGAAAGTCCAATTAGAATCTCAGAAGCTGGGGGTAAGTGGCCCTCTCATAAGGAAGCTGCAACTTTTGGTCCACCATCTCGTAACATGGTGGCTGAGGATTTGGGTATACTTTTGAAGGGCCATAGGTTCCATGGCAGGGGAAAGGATGTTGCTCCCAATCGCAGTGGCAGTGCACCTCCCAGCATGGAAGGTTCATTTCTGGCCATAGAAAACCTATTAAACCCGCAAAACACCACCCAAAATACAAGCTTGACAACGCTAAGCAGAGCTGTGCAAAAATGTGAGTCTGAAGAACAATTACGAGCCAGTCCAGCTTATTTGGCATATTACAGTTCCAACGTCAACCTAAACCCTAGACTTCCTCCCCCACTTACTTCCTGGGAAAATCGCCATCTAGGGCATCATATCGGTAGTTTTAGAGATACTGGGGGATTTTCTTCTTCTGATCATGGCAATAAAAGTTCTCTTTCAACTCACAAGGAAGAATCTGAGGATGATTCACCCCAACGGCCATATGAAAACGAGTTAGCTAACACAAGTGGAATATGGCATAAACCGGATGTAGCTTCATTGGCATCACAGCACAAAAATGTGGTTGATCTAATTCAGGTGATTATTTTTATATCAACTTCTCAATTTTGTGAAATCCATTAGGTTTTTCTGCATAGAAAGGGCATAGCTAATCTAATTCCGTTATAATTTCTTACATTTGAATAGCATATTTAATTATCTAACATATTTTTTCTCCATTTATTTTATCTATTTTTTTTGCTTGCTTCAGTGGATAGTAATCCCATGATTGTGTCGTACGCTGTTAAGACTTGCTATTCGTTGCATCCAGTATAAGTTTGTAATGTTTGAATGAATATTTTTTCTTTTGTTTAAAATTCAAACTTTCAGGAAGATTTTCCTCGCACCATGTCACCTGTATATAATAAGTCTCCTTCTGCAAGTCATGGACTCGTGGATAAATCAATTGACTCAGAAGCCGGTTCTAGCTCCTCTTATGAGCCCTCTATAACTGCCGTAGATTCTGCCCAACCTACTGCAGATGAAGGTGATATAAGGTTGTCATCAAGTTTTGATACACATGCCCCAGTTGCAAGCTCATCATCACTTGAATCTACAGCCAGCATGGGTTTTAGTGACTTCAATGTTGCTACTATTGAGTCTCAACTAAAGGGTCTTAGTGTATCTAATCTACCAAATCCAGAAAGCCTGAGTTACGAAGAAAAATGGAAGACCATCTACCCGAACAATGTGATGCAACGCCAGGCATTCCCGCAACAAAACAACCCATATGAAGTTCCTAGTGCCAATTCCCAAAGTATAAACTCTCCCTACATTATTAGGGAACAGTTTCCTCATAATGCAGGCAAGTTCCCCGATGTCCAACCACTACTGCAGTCATCTGGTTTTACACCTCCCCTATATGCCACAGCAGCAGCTTATATGACCTCAGCAAATCCATTTTACACTAACATGCAGGCCCCAAGCATATATACTCCACAATATGTTGGTGGATACTCATTAAATCCCACAGCTATTCCTCCGTATATTACTGCATACCCTCCTCACGGTGCTGTACCACTTGTTGTCGATGGGGCTTCTAGTTCCAGATATACCCCACTAACACCAGGGGTTTCAACTGGTGGAAACATTTCACATGGAGCTGAAATGATACATGCAAACAAGTTCCTTGGGCAATTTGGATTTCCTCTGCAGCCTTCTTATGGTGATCCTTATTACATGCAATATCATCAGCAGCCTTTAATGGAGGGATATGGTATTTCTGGTCATTTTGATACACTGGCACCTAGAGCAAGTGATGTTAGCCAAATTAGTCCTTATGATTCTCAAAAAAGGCCCAGTACTGGTGCTTATTTGGATGATAAAAAAATACTTGATCAAAGAACTGGTGCTAATATTAACTCAAGAAAAGGGGGATCATTGATTCCTAGTTATTTTGGACATATGCCAAATATGGGTTTTGTAATGCAGTATCCAAATTCCCCACTTCCTAGTCCAGCTTTGTCAGGATATCCAGAAGGAACTGCTGGCCTTCCAGGAGGTAGAAATGAAGTAAAACTTTCCCCAGCTTCTGGTAGAAATGGAGGCATATTATCTGGATGGCAAGGTCAGAGGTCCTTTGACAGTGCTCATGACCCCAAAATTGTTAATTTTCTTGAAGAGTTAAAATCTGGCAAAGGTCGCAGATTTGAGCTATCTGATATTATTGGACATATTGTTGAATTTAGGTAAGTAGCCTTTTACAGTTCTCTTCCCAACTATCTAATTGACCAATTTTCTGACTCTGAAAATAAATTTCACTGTGGCTTTTATGTCCAGCGCTGATCAGCATGGGAGTCGATTTATACAGCAGAAGTTGGAAACTTGTGGTGTTGAAGACAAGGCATTGGTGTTCAAAGAGGTTCTCCCACATGCTTCTAAACTAATGACTGATGTATTTGGTAACTACGTAATACAGAAGGTATGTTTTGGAAGTGAAGTATATTCACATTAAGAGTAACATATGGTTGTCTAGAATCTGTTTTGGTCTAATTTGTCCTTCTCTCGTGTGCTTAGTTTTTTGAGTATGGAAGCCCTGAGCAGAGGAGGGAACTTGCAGATCAACTGGCTGGTCAGATACTCCCTTTAAGTCTGCAGATGTATGGCTGTCGTGTAATCCAAAAGGTATATAGGGTGCGTTTGGGCGCACAACTTAATTAAACGCTTATGCCATTAAGAACTAATGTCTTATCACATGAGCGCTTATTCATAAGCTTATTTGAGAAGCTTATTGAAATAAACTCAAAATAACTGACAAGTAGGTATAACTCATAAGCGCTTATTAGTTATTCATAAACTAATATGGGAAACTTATGAAAATAAGCTCAAAAGAGATTACAAGTAAGTCATAAATTTTTTTCATAAGTTTACCCAAACACTTGCACTAGTGCTTATGCTATCATATAAACTCAAATAAGCTTTTTCAAATGTAGCCAAAATTCATAATGATTCGAATAGCTTTATGACATTAGAGGTCACATTTCACTGGCTTGCTTGGTAGGCCTCAGCTATTGCAGTCTGCTTTTAAGTATGCGTTTTAGTCTATGACTTTTATTTCTGTCATTGAAAATTAGAGCATTCATAACTCAGATTTATTAGTGCCCTGCAAATCTACACCTAGTTAGGCATTGGCTAAAGCTTCAGGTTTGACAAATAGCATTCTTAAAACAGGTTGTATAACATGGATTTCCTTTTGTAGCACCCACCAGCATGTGGGGGGGGGGGGGAGTATAAAATCCAGTTTGCATTTAGTAATCACTAACCCAGTTGCTTATCTTGTTAAGTTATCTTTTCTTCCATAGCCAAGATGTTGTTTCCAAGCAATAACCAAACTAGCGTGTTTAGATGAACTGATAAGTCATAGACACTGCAATCTGTATAATACATGAAAGTGTGTGAAATTAAAATATAAAGAAGCTTATTGGTTTTTTAGAAGTAAAAATGTGCATTTATTGGGAGCTTTGCTGAGGAAAGAAACATTTAAGAGTTTATATAGTACTTGATCAAAGAAAATAAAATCTCCACTTGAACTACAATTAGAATCACAAAAGCAAAAAATTGACTTTGATAAACATGTGTGTTTAATGGGTTGCTTGGGTTCACCTGCCCAATCTGACCCAACGCAGCCTGGAGTTGGTGGACTAGTTTGGGTCTGAATTCACCCCGCCTGCACTAATTGAACCAATCAATTACTCCCCCCTCTTTTTGCTAGTCATTCCACCTATCTGTCATTATCAAATGATATAAAATGAAAGTAGAACTGTGTTGTTCCACTTATATCCTTTCTATCCTATCGTAATTGAAAACTTGAAATGATTTCATTCCACTTGTGAAAAGCCAAAGAGAAGGCTGACATGGAATGGTATTGTTTATTTGATGTCCTTGCAGGCACTTGAGGTTATTGATCATGATCAGAAAGCTCAGCTTGTTCGTGAGCTTGATGGACATGTTATGAGATGTGTTCGTGACCAAAATGGGAACCATGTAATACAAAAGTGCATTGAATCTATTCCAACAAAAAAAATTGGCTTTATTTTATCTGCATTTCGTGGTCAAGTTGCCATTCTATCAATGCATCCTTATGGTTGCCGAGTCATACAGGTATGGTCATTGCATTCCCTTAAAAGAAATTTCTTTTTGTGTGCCTGTGCATTTAATCTGGTGATAATGCTTCTTGTAGAGAGTTCTAGAGCATTGTACAGATGAGGTTCAGTGTCAGTTTATTGTGGATGAAATCTTGGAGTCAGTTTGTGCTCTTGCTCAGGACCAGTATGGTAATTATGTTACTCAGGTTAATCACTGGCTCTCTTTCTATATAATGATTTGATTATTATCATCTTGTCATGGAGCATAGTAGAAAGAAACCTTGACAAGTTGGAGGTAGTTAGTTATACGTGTGTGATGTCCCTTCTACCACTTTTTAAAAACTTTGGGGTGTTTATTTAAACTTATAAAAATAATTAGGTTTCTGATTATTTTGGAAAGTTACTTTGAGTTGCTTATGAAGAAAACTGTAGTTAAACAATCTTTTAAATTAAAAAGTGTTTTTATAACTATAACAAATGAAAAATAGCTTCCTCTCCACCTTATGTAATATCTCTGAAAAATCACATTTTTCATAAGCTTAAACAAACAGGTACATCTGGGGATCATATGTCTAATGTTTGCAAAACGGCCATTTGATATGCTGACTTATTTTTTTGAAATTACCTAAGCTATAGTGCTTTCCTTGTGTCATCACAGCATGTTTTGGAGAGAGGAAAGCCTCAAGAAAGGAGCCAAATTATCAGCAAGCTATCAGGACATATTGTGCAATTAAGCCAGCATAAGTTTGCTTCGAATGTTGTCGAGAAGTGTTTGGTGTATGGTGATGTCCCTGAGCGGGAATTGCTAATTATGGAGATTATTGGGCAGGATGAGCAAAATAATAATTTATTGGTAAGTTTAAAGTTAGTAAGACTAGTTGTTCTTCAGAATTTCTAATTGTTCCATATAAAAAAAAGGCTCTGAAGTTCACTGGCTTATTTGTTGTTGACTGATCCGTGAAATATGTTCTAATTAATTTAGTGTGATTGGGTAATTTTTTTATTTCTTCTAACTTCTAAGGTCTTTCTTGGAGGTGTAAAATCACATTTTCTTGTAAGTTGTAACAAAATGTACTTGTATTGGTTTATATCAACGATTACATTTCTAGAACTGCCATAGAAGAAAATATGCTATCTTTCTAATTATTATTGTATTCGTCATGTTGAGTTTTACTTGCTTATTTTATTATATTGTTAGAAAAACATTGTCAGAGTAATCAAATGCTAAGAAACAGGGAAATTGAAGCCATTCCCATGGTTTATGAATCTTATATCCAGGTTCCTGCAATTTAACTTTTCTTAATAGTGGTCAATAATTTATTATTTCTCACATGTACAATTTCCCCTCCAAAAATAGATATTAGTGGTACATACTTTTTCTAGAAAGTGATTTTGTGTGACACTGCCCCTCACCCATGTAAAGAGATTAGAGAAGAGGAAAATTATACTGTAATGTGCTAAAGTTTATGGCACAGTATCCGTATGTATATATACTACTAGGCTAAGAGTGCATATTATGCCCTCGGTTCCTTGTAGCAGGATTTTGTCAAGCTTCTATTCTTGCCCATACTGTTCAAATGAACTACAGCTGAGTATTTCCACTTGACTTAGTTGCCACCATCACCATCTAACTTAATGTTTCCAGCATGATGAAAGTCTCGGTTTACTGCTGAATATTTCCACTTGACTTGGTTTCCACTATCCCCATCTGGCTTAACATTATAAGATATCTTTATTATATCCTAATGCACCCTAAAAGCCAGCCTCACTGTACCAAGATATCTGGATTTTGAAAGTTGCCAAACACTCCTCAGGCTCTATTTTTTTGACTAATGTTGATATCATTGACCCTTCCATGTCTGATCTCTGATGTGAGGTCTTCTAAATCATCAGAGGTTGAAATTTCCTGAGCATTTGATGTGGTGGTAAAGTTTGATGCATTCAATTTGGGTTCTTGCTTACTAGATTGTATTTTCGTTGTCTTTGTAGATAATGATGAAAGACCAATTTGCAAACTATGTGGTCCAGAAAGTTATTGATCTCTGTTCAGAAAATCAACGAGCATTGTTGCTTTCTCACATAAGAGTTCATGCTCAAGCTTTGAAGAAATACACTTATGGAAAACACATTGTGGCTCGGTTGGAACAGCAATTTGGAGGTGTGTATTCCTAGTTTTTTGGTTGGCTATACAGATTTCCGGTTTCTCTTTGATAAAGTACATCTGTATTGTAGATATATATATATATAATTGATTAGGTAGGTTATTTCTCCTACAATATTCTTGTCTTTTATACGTTGAGAAATTGAATCATGGTCTCATCTACTCATGTTATGCTGATTATGCCATACCATGTAAGTGTAACTAGTGGTATGTATAAGAGAGTTAACCATCTTAAAAGAGCTAAGGTTAGGGGACCGAGTCCGAGTTTTATTCTACATTTCAACTTAAAGGGATTGTGCTGATATGATTTAGTGGCAGAAGTTGTAGTCATCTTCTTAGTTCAAGTAAAATTGGAAGATTCTCTGCCCAAGTGGGTGTTGAGCTGGATTTTTTCACAAGTTGAAGTTGGGTCACTTTGGGAAATTGAGGAACCATTTGTGTAAGCTTTTTATATAGTGATTTTAAGGTGGTGTAAGAAAATAATTTACTTTAGTGATATTTCCATGAAGCAAAGATATTTTTAATGTGGTTACAATTGTAAAAAAGCACTTCTTACTTTATGGGATGGACATGTTTATGGAAGACAAATTAATCTAACACAAACTACTTCTTGGTCTGAAGTTTGAACACATAACCATGTCTCGAAAAGAAAAATGAAATAAGAAAGAATGCTGTGTGGAGCACGAGATGCAAACACCTTTTACGATGCTGTTTTTATGTTCTTATCTTATAGTTGATTTTTGCATGCAGAGAATCAAACACCCAGTTCATGATGATTATACTGAGGAAACTCTAGAATCCCAAGCTGTGCTGCTGTGGCATGCAAACCCTACAGTTTAGAATATGTTCTGATTGCTGATCACAGGAAATAGCTTGGGACACTGATCTTTATGCCTGCTAATGCATTAACCGTTGGTAGCATCCACCTTGATGGCTTCAGGAGACATTACTATGTATATCTATACTTGGAAACTTAATGTAATTATGTCATTCAAATAATTGGTTCCAAATGTTGTTTGAGTATAATTATTTGGAAGGGAAACCCTTCGTGATGTAAAGTTTACTTGAACTTTCTTGCTTAGTGTGTGCTTTTCTTGGAGATACTAGTAATCAAGGATTGATGAACTAAATTAGTCATTGTCACATGTAAACCTGCTCCCTGGTCCTTGTTATGCATCTTTTGCTTTTGAATGATTGGCATTGCAGATAAGTTTAGCTTGATACGCTTGAACCAGGTTCAGGTAGCTTGGATTCCTGTTGAACTCAACGCTAATTTATCTTGAAGTTTAGGTGACCAATTCTCTCTTTTCTGTCTGCGCTTGCGAGAGTGTAAAAAGAATTTGCATTTTCAATTTAACTTCATCTAGGTTTAATAAGAGGTAAATAGTGAAAATGAAAACAGGAGAAAGTAAAAGATAAATTGCCTGCTTTAGGGAAATAGAACGAATTATCTATAACATAAGTCATAAAGCCAATATCGCATTTCACGTGAGGATACTTGGATTTCGAGTTTCATATAGAATAGAACTAGGTCCTTTACACCGTTTGGTAGAAAGAGGAAAAGACATACTTTAGACTATTGGAGAGTTTCTACATGTTTTGGCATAGCAAACAAAGAGAAAAAGAAAAAAGGATAATCTGAGTATAGAGAAATTGATGAGGAAAATTAGATTATTGAAGTTGTTTGGTATGTGAGAAATATATGAGAAATAAAAGAAAAATAATGAGGTGATCACTCTCTTGTTTGGTTAAATAAAGTGGAAGAAGACACTTTTGTATTTGAATGATACTTTTACCCTAAATGTAAAATATTAACGATTAGTTAGGGGAATAGATAAAAGTTTAAAAGGGGTATAGATAAAGATGCATGAAAAATAGCCCCTTCCTGTTTCCTTCTCATGGATGACCATGGATGACAAGACTAGAAAGTAACGGGCTTAGGCTGTTCATCGGTTTAACTTGACGAACCCGATCGTGTAACTGGTTTGAGTTAATTTTATTAAATTATTCACTTTATGTTAAACTGAAATCAAACCAATTATAATCGGTTTAGTTCTCAGATTTAAACAACCGGATCATTCGATTCAATTTGTTTCTCATATTTAACTTTTATATTAATGTGTAATTTATTGTTTTTATAATATTTTTTAATTTATCTTTCTCCTTTTGGTTATTAATTGTCTTTAGCTATATCTATTATTCAATTTTATTATCAAAATTTTAACTAAAAATCATTCGTTTTTCTTTCTTTCGCTTCTTCCTCTCTATTTAGTCTATCGCTCTGCACATAGGTGAACGTGAGGGTTTAGTCGATAAGCAGAAGGCCTCTAAGGTAATATTTTTCTCTTTCAAGCATCTTTTTGTTCACCGTTTCTCTTCTCACATGTGCACAGCTCCCTTTCTCCATTTTATTTTAGAATCTTCACATTTCTTCTTAAGGTGTGTTTCTCCTTTTGTTTTTCCCTTTCTCCTTTTGATTATTGGACCTTTTGTTTTTATTTTCTTGATTATTTTTGGGGCTAGGGTTCCATATTTGAATTCTAAAGAACTCTTCTAGGGTTCCATCATGCCCTTGTCCTACTGCATTGTTCTTCCATTTAATCTCTTCATGCTTTGCTTAATTTTAAGGTTTTTGTTCATTTTTCAAAATAAATTGTTCTTCATCTCAGTATCTCACAAGTCTTTAATTATTGCAATCAATTTTTCTTTTCAATTTAGGATATTGTTATCGAATCGGAGATGCTCACCGATAGCACAAACAATTGATTCTTTTGATAGATCTAGAATAACTCCAGAATAGATCTAGAATAGCTCTGAAATTGAAGTATAATAGATCTAGAATAACTCTTTCCACCTCCTATTTGGTCCTTTTCTTGTTACTTTTTGTTACTATTATTTTAAAGCTAATACTATGGTTTGTCTTGTTTAGATATGAAGGATCAAGCATTTAGCTTCGGAGCTTGCGGTGTGTTGATGGCGGCGGTGGGTTTTCGTGGTTCGTTTTCACCAGAAGTTTGGATTGCAAGTCCGGGGTTTGCCAATTTCAATGACCCACCACATGATCGACAGCATAGTTGATGTACCCATTAGGGATGGAGTAGAAGAAGGAATCGGGCTGCGACTGAGGTTAGAGTCAAAGGAGGAGGGAGAGTGACAAAGTTAGCGCAGGGTGGAGCGTAAAGGGTTGGTAAGGGGAAAAAGTAACCTTGCGGCGACAGAGGAGGTGGTGGTGGAGGGTGTGTCTTGGAGTGGTCATAGTGACAGAAGAAGAAACGATTTCATTCAGAAGCCATCTCCACCACTCCACCACCCTACTATTACTCTACACCACTCCACTCCCACCTCTAGAACCTCATCAGAAGAAGTGTGGAGTTCTAAAGGCGGGAATGGGGATGGTGTAGAGAAATAGTAGGATGGTGGTAGGGAGTGGTGGAGGCGGGTTCCGAATGGAATCGTTTCTTCTTCTGCTACTGTGACCACTCCACGACATACCCTCCACCACCACCACCACCACCTCCGTCGCCGCAATGTTACTTTTTTCCCTTACCAACTCCTTAAGCTCCACCCTGCGCTAACTTTGTCACTTCACCTCCTCCTTTGACTCTGCCTCAGCGCAGCCTCATTCCTTCTTCTACTCTATTCCAATGGGTACATCAATCATGCTGCCGACCTATGGTGGGTCATGTTCATTGCAACCCAATAAATAGAAGATGTTCAAAAGCACACAAAACATATCGTAGAACTGGGATCTACTATTACCAATTTCAAGACATAGGAAATGACAAAGTTGATCAAGTTCCACAAAGATGTTAAATCCGTTCTTGAGAACTTAACTGATGAATCACAAGTGAGTTTAGAAACTTCATTTCCATTTGCATTCCACTACCATATAATGCGTCTATTATATTGTTGGTTCTTTCAATACTGTAATGTACATTTCTAATATTGTTGTGTAGGTGCTATCACAGTTTGAAGGTTTCCCCTCGAAGAAGCTGGAAGCTATACCATAAGTTGAGTTCAATATTAATGGAGCTTTAAATTTGAAACATTGTGATTCTATTTATATAATATTAAGTAACAACCCTTGATTAAAATTCTGATCCTATTTCATATGCTAAATGTAAAAAGGTTTTGAAATAAACACTAGAATTAGAATGTTTGTTTCATTCTAATTCTTTCCAATCTCATTCTTATTTTTCCTTTCCTACTCTGTAAAATTTGATTTATGTATAAAACTTGCTCTTTGATATTGGTATTTGGAACAAACTCTTTTTATTTATTTCTCAAAATTGGATAATTACAATATTTTTGTAAAATAATTTGATAGTAAGACTATTTGCGGTAATTCGCTTCAAAATTAACTTATGACTGAATTTTATTAACCAATATTTATAAACTATATTATTTTCAGGTAACTTTATTGAAAGTTGAATGTGGTAAACATGAATGTGTACCTACATAGCTTTATGCCTATAGCTCTTTGCGTGCAACTGCTCCATTTATAAGTTCTTCATGATCAATACAAAAACATACCTTATCTATTTTTTCTCTTCTATTGTGCCCTTGCAGTGATTATATTTCTAGCTCTTTACAACTTTAAAAGGGCATAGTATTAGGCACCAGAAGGAAGTCTGAGGTGAAGAGAGAAGACAATCTAAAATTACCACTGAAAGAGAAGAAGAATTTGGAGTTTGCTTGGAGGTGACAAAATAACTGATTTTGCTTCAAGTACTTTTCTTTTTTTCAAATTCCAATCTACATTAGATGCTTTCCAATTATATTTGTATGTTATACTAATCACACTTTCAACAAAAACTAAGTTTTATTTTATCTTTCTGGAAGTCCTATTGGTTGTTGGAGTTGTAATTTTTCATATATGGAACTTAGGTTCCTTATACCTTCTTCATCTTCTTATTATGCTTAAATCTTCTTTAGGGCAACTCATTTGGATCATCACCATCAAACCTTCCCTTTCAAGCTCTTGACTGATTTTTCTTCTTCTTTTTGTTATGCAGAAGCTGCTGTTATTTATACCACACAATATGCATTCTTTAGTAAATGAATGTAGATGTCACAATCAAGACATGTTGTCATTTTGGGCAAGTAACGGAAACTACATAAATGTTTGAAGCAACAAAATCAGTCACTGGCGGATGGGGTTTCAGGAAAATTGAGCAAGAACATATTCTATATGCAATACTACTACATGGAAGACGAGAAATACAAAGAAATTTACAACATTATTTGTACTACTTTGGATTTTCAGAATTTGAATTATATAAGAAAAAGATACCCTTAACCAAAATGAATTAAATGCCATATCATATATTCAAAGAAATATGACTAGTCATTTAAAATCACATTCCTTCACAAACTTAAAATTATGTGGCTTTGTAATCAGTATGCTTAAAGCATACAACTAACAAGATCGAACACAAGTGGTATATAGCTGAGCTCCTTAAACATTTAGTTCAAGGTTTGATTCTTAGGCGTGCGTATGCAGAATGATTTATTGAGAAAGACCTATTCACTTAATGTGATCTCAAAGTATTAATTTCATGATTGTTGGACGTGAGATACTTTATGGAAAAAAATGTTTAAATCATATACATATTCTAATTAGGATCTACCATTGTACACGTTACCTAATAAGCCATAGTTTTATATATCTCAAATTTGGGATCAATTGCATAACTTTATTATCAATTCTCACTTGAAAGTGTAGATGCATCACCATGGTCAAGTAGATGCATCACCATGATGGCAAGAACGCTAGGTGTTTATTACAAATTTTACAAAAATATTTCTAGAAGTGAAATTTCTCAAGAATCTCATTACCCACAATGTTACTCTCGGATAAAATAAAAAATTTGTTTAGTTTGTAATATTTCCCGGATAAAATAAAAAATTTGTTTAGTTTGTAATATTTCTAGGAATGTTTTTGAAAAATATTTAATTAAAAAAATAGAAAAATAGAAAATAGGTAGTGAAATGAAGAGTTAGTGGGAATAACTTTCATTCCCATGGGAATGTAAGATACCTTTTTGACATGAGAATAAAAATTAAGAAATCATGTGTAAATTACATGTTTGAGAATCTTTCTTACTCGAGAATAAAT
This sequence comes from Acmispon strigosus, assembly GCA_030819835.1. NCBI lineage: Eukaryota > Viridiplantae > Streptophyta > Magnoliopsida > Fabales > Fabaceae > Acmispon > Acmispon strigosus. The sequence continues at coordinate 91,029,215 of JAUAMA010000001.1, forward strand.
TTTTTAAAACTTGTACCAAACGGAAAATGTTACATCCTCAATCTTAAATTTTCGAGAATGTTTTGAGATACACTGTGTATTGTACATGATATCACAGTTTATAGACAATATACTAACATCAAGGCACTGGAATATGAGCATATTGCAAGATAGTTGGATTGTTAGTAACAACCCACAGTTTCTACTTGATCAATAACAATATATCACATCACACAAATTGATTAAGAGGGATGTTTATCAGTTATCACGATGCAGTATTAGAGCTTCTTTTTGCCTGCTTAAGCTTCCCAATGGAATTTTCAAGACTCACATGTATATATATTCAAATTGAAATCCCACCATCTAACAGGACTACTGCTAATCTCTGTTACTACAACTAACATAACATCTATATGTATAAAAACTGATACACAATAAGACACTAAAACTAACCAATTTATGAATTCTTAATATACAAAATTCTTTCTTAATTAATTATCTTTCAACCAAGTCCTCTGCATTTCATTATACAAAAAAATATTCATATGAAACAATTTTATCAAATTATTATTCTTTTATGTTTTCTTTTCAAGAAATATGTTAGTACAATCATAACCGTAAGCTTATTCTCCAATGCAGTTATTCTGCCTTTTACATAAAAGTATATTAAAAATATGTGAGGAGTTCTAGCAACACTTTTTCATGAAGGCACTCTAACACACTTATTATGGTTGGTTTATTTTTTGAAAACTCAAGACACTCTTTTATTTTTTGAAAAAACAAGCAATTGTCAATTTTATTCTCAATGTTGGTACTCCACTTACAAAGTTGAACCAATATAATGGTTTCTCAGTGCATTTTATTAGTCAATATATGTTTCTTTAACTCTCTAGAATATATACTATCAAATTATTAAATGGATATTGTAATTAAATGATGCACCATTCTATTATACAAAGAAAAAATAACACAACTTAATGTAAATATTACGCTACTAACAAACTTAATGTAACACATGTATAAAAAACACATTTTTAAATTTATGTTTTCTAATATCTAAAAATAATTTTATTCTTTCAATTCACAAGCTTTATTTTTATAAATGCAACAAAAATAACATAACTTTGTTAAAATGTTACGCCATAAACAAAATTTATATCACCCGTGCGTCCACATGTACTAGTTTGCTACATAAAACATTATTTTTATCTCAATTTGGAGATAAAATTATGTAAAAAATAAATAAATAGGTTGTAATTTAAAATTGTGATAAGAACAGTTCAAAAAAAATTGTAATAAGAAAAGAGAAATACAAACGCAGTGTGTATAGTTTAAATCATTTAGCATTCATAAGTTGAAAGAAATATTGACCCGAAACATTTCAACACAAAACACACATAGAATCATTAAAATGAGAAAGGGGAGACTACAGTTAATTTATTTTATTTCGAAATCTAGTTAAAGTCTACTATGTTATCAAACAAAAAAAAAAAGTCTACGATATTTGAAACAAGCATCATAATAAATTAATTCTTCATCAGCAATGAGGGAAAATATAGGCCAACAAAGGCTACTGTATCTTTTTTTCAAAGTATCCCCACAAATTTTTCTCCATACACACTGTGTGATCAAACCATAAACTCTATCTACCGGTTGTGTTATTAATAAAGGCTAGTATAATCCTAAAAAACTAGATCCAACTCTATCTAATAACAGCTACTAATTCTCTCGTAGCGAATGCTCATACTATGCAGTAAACAATTAGCCACAAAATGCCGCTTCATTCCCGATGAGCTAACTACCATGCAACACCACCTTGTTGATATATTTTAGTTAGGGTGTTTTTTTTTGGTAGATTTCGTCTATTAAGTAGCTCTTTGACATTTTAGAAAGCTAAGAATTCAGGTAGGATTTTACCGGTTGTCCTATCAAATAAAAATAAAGACCTATAAATTCATTTCATTCGTTACCACAAATAATAAATTTCTAATAAACCTTTGCACCAGGCTATTCTTCTGTCAACAAATACAAGTAAAATTAAATTCAAACTAGTATAGTTAACCAAAAAATACTAAGAGTTCTAAATTATAACCTCTCAAACTATTTTTACATGTTTGTCAGGAAATGATTCTATCATGTCAAAATTTCACAGGACTTGTCCCATGTTTGTAATTTACATGAACAAAACTCTGAAGTTGGATGAAACAGAATAAACCGTGGGGAGAAACTCAAGAATAGCGGTGCAGAACCAACCCAGCAGAAAAGCTCTCCATGATTTTTGTTCTGTACGGAAGCAGTGTCTAATGGCAAAACACAAAAACGCCTTTCTCTGCAGCCACCATCCTCTTCGCTGCAGCAGTTCCAACAATTCTTTCCAGCTAAAATATAATCACAAAAGGAAAGGAGGGTATGGTACAGTTAAAAATTATGAGGGAAGAAAAGCAAAAGCAAAATAAGATCACTGGACTAGCAGTGTATAGTATTATTAACAAACACTGCAAAACACAACTATCCGGTTCATGTAAATTAGTTCCGGAATGTAATTTGCTATATAATGATTCCATAAACTAATTTCCAGAATGCAAAAATTACATTCTGGATAGAAAAGTCAGTTAATCTCTCTCTCATCAATCACCTCTCCATTCAAATATTAATACACTGTCATGCTAAATTCTAAAAGTAGCATAATGCTAAAGGAGATCAAAGAGAGTAAAGCATTACCCGAAACTTGTCAAGGCAAGAAAAAAGAGCAGTGCATGTCATACCGTCAGACCCATCAAGCATATTTACAATCTGCACTTGGAAAAAAGAGATGGTAGTGAAAAAAAAAGACGCCAGGTTTTAGATTGTGTTTTCAGTGTCATGAGGAAAAAATGAGAATAACATCTATTGCAAATTTATATCAACAAAAAAAAGAAGCTATGAATTTTCTGACTGCACAAACAGATCAGAAAGAGCAATAATCTAATATTGGCTGAGCTTCCTTAGAGGAATCCGTTGAATTAGGCTGGAGCTTAATTCCTAAACTTCTAGCCATAAATTTCTTCCTACACGCCTTTATAGGACATGCTTGTTTTTTAGCTTCCTTGCAAGTCCTTGCAGTTTTTTTTATTTCAGCTTTCAAGATTGTATGTGCAAAGGAACAAGATTGCTCAATTGAACTGATTTTTTTTCCTTTCATAAGTTCTTTGTTGTCTTAGGAGGACTCGTAGTCCATCAGTTGTATTCAATCCTTTAAATTATGTGTCTCTGTGAGATAGAGGAGAAAAATGTCCTACTTTACAAGTCTGCTTACCTCAGGGTAAAACTCCTTCCTCTCTGGGAGTGAATAAATGATTAAATTCTGAACCCCACGAATCTGCCATCAAGAAATAAACTAAATTTGTTAATATTTTGATCATTATAATAATAGGTTACAGACTTACAGGAGGATAATAAAACCATATATCAGTCACAATAGCAGTCCTCACAGCATAGACCACGCCGCAATTTTGACAATTCTGTCTGGGTCTATATCATGAACACTTTTGACTAGATCATACAATTTCTTAATAATTGAACTAACTTTAGAGTTTTTTATTGTAATATTTCACATTCTAAATAGAAGAAATTCCAACAATTATGGTACTGAATGTCATTCCAACAATTTCAGCAGCCAGGCAGATTTTAATTTTTTTCAAAACTATAAAAACATACAGCTATTAAATACCAGATAAAACAATTACAGGAAGTGTATGAGGAAAGACTACTTCATTGTATACAACCTTGTATCTGTGGTAAAAATGAGATCTCTCAGTGTAAAGCATAATTTTTCTTCTTCCTTCATAGAACCAAAGACGCGCACGAGAAATATCACTTTGTTTTGTATACCTAAATTAATCAAAAAGAGCACTCATAAATCACAATGCAACATAACAGCTACTTGTATAAATTTGCAAAAAATTAAATTACAAAGTTATGATCAAATAATCATAATACTGAAAAGAATAAGAATAGTGATGGCACAATATGGAAATAGCTCCTTACTCCCCAAGCAGACAAAAGGAGGCATTCTGTGACTTTAAAAAATTTCGGATCCGTACAAATTCAAAGTAAGAATTGATGAATAGCATGATCCCTCCCTGTACCAAAGATTTCATCAGAAAAAATTTATTAGCATATAAGTTTAATAATCACAAGCATACACACCAAAAAAATTGAGTTTTTTTATAAATTAACCTGATCAGAATCTTTTATTCTTGGAAAAACCTGCAAGACAAGAATGGACATTAATTTGTAATAATGAGCTCTTAACTATTAATAAGTTCCAGGCTGACTAAAGGTTTTTTGTAATGATTTTCAGACACAAATGTCATAAAATTATGTTTATTTGGCATCTGACTTGAGCCAAATTAATCAACTAAGACTGCAAATCGCCAAAAAGAATGGACAATGAAATCACTTCAACTTAACCTAAGATTTTCAAAACCACAACTCCAAAATACATACCTTCTGAACAAAATAATCAAAACGGGCATCATCAGCATCTACTATTGAGTCAATATTAAACCTTTCATAAACCTACAGGGTTCAGGATTTAGAGAAAATATCAGTTCAATAGATTAGAGAGTAAGGATTAGCCTAAGAGCCAAAAAGAATAGCCTGGCCTCAAAAATAAAGAAAAAATGATAATGAAGGAACAATAGTATCAAACAAATTAATCATGACAAGAATGAATATCTGAGCCAACATAGCATAACTGCATTAAACAAATTTATGAAAAATGCAAAATCATTTTCGACCATATGTCTGGTTTAACTACAATCCAAAAAAAATCCCCTGTGCTCATAAAGAGCTTGTAAGTAGCTCAACAGACCTCTATTACATGAAAATGTGCTAATCTGTTAGCCATCTATATTATATCATCTATCCCTACCTTCTTATTTACAGACCAAGAATACCCACCCTGAAATATACAATTTCTTTTCTATTTACAATTAAAAGGGGAGCCTTATGCAATGGCTGAAGTTTGCCGCTGTGTTACTATGAGGTCACGAGTTCGAGTCGTTGAATTAACCTCTTCCAAATGCAAAGTAAGGCTGCCTACAATAGACCTCCAATTTGATTAACCCCAACCCCACCATGGCTGAAGCTTTCTAGCACCCCCAGCCTTTTCTATTTACAATTAGAAAATCTAGCATAAGAATAAACCACGAAGCAAGGCAGAACAATAAATATAACGACTCATTTTTTCAATGTCCTGTCAACAAATAATACAACAATGAATAACATTTTATATATCGCATAAGATCCCAGGAAATGGAGTGCAATAATATTGTTGACTTGAGGATCAGAACGAAACCCATTTGATTTCATTCCCATCTGAAACATTATGCATCAACTAGACCTTAACTTCACCACAATAGTATAAAAAGACCAAATGCAGATAGCCAGCAGTATTGAGAAAGCATACTTGTCGTATTTCAGGTAGCACTTTGTGTAGAACCCCTTTATATTCACAGATCAGCTTCACCTGCATATTTCAAATAAAAAACACTGATGACAGTAAGATTTACAAAATACAAACATATTTTTTACCACTATAATCATGTAATTGTTTAAGAAAACAGACACTTCATTCAAGTTTTCATTTCATAATAACATGGCATATCAATAATGCCCTTGTGTTTTATAAAAAAGAATAATTGACTGTAACAGAGTAAAGAAAAGTTAAGAGATTTTGATGTAGCGACAGCTTCTCAGCCATGACATATTTCTAAAGGCCAAGTCCTCTATGACTGAAGGTGTGCACTGTGCACAAACATTGAGCCCATGAAGAAGCATAGAAACTGCAACCAGGTATATTACATACCTTCCCTTCATAATTAAAACACTGATGATTGAATGAAGCATTTATATCTGCATCAAGAAAACGTAAAGGTTAGAATATACCTGGCAATGTTTCAACAATCCTAGTAAAAAAGGACTCAGTAGCGACTATTGGTTATATCTCAGCACCCATACAAGTAGGTGAAATAAACCACAGGTTAACCACCAACCCTTCTTCAGAAAAGACAAATTCAAAAACTAGGTTTGTTTTATTCCCTTTTTAGTTGTTTAGATTTAAACCTTTGAACAACTTTTAAAACTTGTTTTTCAAAAAAAAAAACTGCTTGATTAAGACTTTTGCAGAGTTGAAAAATCTATAACTTGAAAACTAAAAACAAACAGAAAACACCTCTGAGATGCTTTGCAATTTTAGTTTTAAAAACTTAGAACAAGAACTGTTTATAAGATCAGTTTTCAGAACAATTCCTATCAAACAAGTTTTCCTAAAAAAATAACTAAAAACAGTTTTATAAAACAGTAATCAAATAGATCCTAAATTTCAATAAGATTCTAAAATTGGAAACAGATTATCATGATGATTGTAATATAAATTCAAATGGACAAAACCTTCTCACGAAAGGTAGACTGCATCGCCATGTAAAAAAAAGAAATACATTCGTTCTTCAAGCAAACTATCATCTGCCCCATTATTAAACAGAATAAAAGACAGTAGAATGTAAAGACATGTTCAAGTTCAACAGATTACATCTGGCTTTATCTAAAGAAGGTTTTATAAAAGAACAATGCAAAATTGTTCTCAAAGACTTGACTACAAGAAGGAAGGTTCATTACCTGGATTTGAATAGAAACCAAGGATTATTGTTTGCCTGTAAAATCTGGCATAATCATCAAGATACCTAAAGAAGAAATACAAACTCAGATCTCAAAATTCAGTTGTAGAAAAACCAAAAATGTATAACTCACTCTTGACCCCCTTCACCTCTAATAATCTGAGTGTCCCATGCAGTTCATCCAACAGATAAATAATGAACAATATAAAAAAGCAGGACAGTCCCTTCTCTGGCATCCAACTGAATAAAAATGATAGAGAATACAAACAGGAACGCATAAGAACAGCCATCTACTCCATCTCTTTGATAAACCAAGCTTCAGATTAAAAATGAATTATTATTCACATGTTATTCAATTGTATTCTTTTGACTCGTGATGGCATACATACCGCATACTTGTACCTTCAATATTCATAGGCCTCAAATTGACTCATTGTAGATTTTTCTTTTATCTAACATATTTAATGGAATGGGGCATGGGGGATATTCAAGATCAATCTTCAGTCAGTACTCTTTTTAAATATGTCTATTATGCATAATTGTTCATTTTTTGGCCTCCTAGGTTTACTCTTTTCTTTTTAGCTTCTGTGTTAGAAGTATATCTTATCTTCCTCCCTTAATTTAACTTTTCAATGTAATATGATTAATCCTTTTATCTTAAAAGGTTACCTTGCAATATTTTAGTTATGTGACAATTATTTTTCGGTATGCCAAATGAAAAAAAAATGATAAAAAAGCATACAAAACTCATTGATCTAGGACGAGGAAACATATGAAAAACCAGCTTTAATGCAGAAAAGCTTATAGAGAATGTACCATGGCCTAATGCGCATAACATCTGTTCTGGGCTGCTTAGATGGCAAGCGGTTCAAATGCTCAATAACTGTATGCACGTGCGACCAATTCTGTCAAGTTTCAACAATAAATCAGAAACAAAATTCATCTCGTAGTTCAAATCATGAGTAAAATCAATTTGCTAAAATAATTTAAAGAAACATCACTGCAAACCTGCATTGCTATTACATCTGCATGATCAATAATCAGAACCTGCTCAGAATAAATAATAAACAATGCATCAACTTCATATCATCCATATACAACGTAACTGCATATCCAGATAGAACGTTAAATTATGATCTAACAATAACAAGTAGGCAACTTACTTCTATAGATGAAAGAAAATCTACATCTTTTTCCTTATCATTGTCGGCCTCTTCAATTTTCTAACATTCAAAATAATCCTACTTTAGCATCCACAAGCAATATATTAAAAGAAACAAGTTCAGCAAAATTGCATAAGCTAAAGAGGATTATTAATAAATAAAAACCATATAAAATCATATAAAGAATAAAACACACTGCTAGTTTTTGAAAATAAATATAAAATAAAAAGGACATGGTTATCATTGATCTGGAAAAGGCATATGATAGAGCATCAAGACAGACTTTATGGAATGCTTTAGAGAAAAAAGTAATTAGAGTTGTTTACATTGGAACGAGAATAATTATGAGGTGACAGTGGCACAATGCATCCTATTTACAAATGATAATAAGCCTTAATTAGAGAGTTGAGAGACGAAAATCACGAAATAAACTCAAAGTTGGAGACATGGAGACAAGCCTTGGCATGGCTTCTGCATAACTAGAAGTACAACCGATTATATGGAATGCATGTTTAGCAAGACACATACAAGTCTTAGCTAAGAGGTGAAATTTGAAGAACATAGAACACCACAAGACTCACGTTTCAAGTACCTTGGCAATCATAACAAATAATGGGGGGGGGGGGGGGAGAGGGGGAGAGAGTAAAAGACTGAGAGAGAGAGAGAGAAACAGAAAAACCGAATAACAAACTGAAAACTAATTCTGTTATTTCTGTTATTTTTCCCAACCATCTCAGTGAGATTACAGAAGTATTTATAGAGTGTGGCTCTTACCCGAGCCACCACTAGGCTAAGCCATGTAGATTACATACATATTCCATACTAGCTACTGTGTTATACTCTATTAGAGAGAGAGAGAGAGAGAGAGAGAGAGAGGAAGAGAGAGGGGAAGAGAGAGAGAGAGAGGAAGAGAGAGAGAGAGAGAGAGAGAGAGAGAGAGGAAGAGAGAGGGGAAGAGAGAGGGAGAGACATAGAGATGTCAATAATAGGATTCAAGCACAGTCAATGAAATGGAGGAATACATGGAGCTTGATCTTTTCTTTGTCCGGAAAAAGTCATTCAGAAGCAACTGAGTGCAACATCTATTTGCTGATCTAAAGCTTGCTGATGCTCTTACTAAAACCTTTTTATCTTCCAGATTTCAGGAGCTTAGATCCCAGCTTACCATCTGTGAAATTTCTTCACCATGGCTAAGCTTGAGGGGTGAGTGTCGGTGTATATGTTTATAATACACTTGCATACACACTAAATTATCATCTCTAGAATAGTTAGCTTTCTGCTATTTGCTATTATGAGATGTTGTACAGCAGGCATGGTCAGTTAGAGTTAGTTGATAACTGAACCATCTTCAATTATCTTAAGCTAGTTTATAACTTTATATATACATTGTATGACATGTATCAAATCATCAATTGAATGAGAAACAGATTCAATTCATGAAATACTCTCTCTCTCTCTCTCTCTCAATCTTTCAGATACCTCTGTACGCAGCTAATTCTTGCGTAGTGTACCCATGCTTTAGAGGATGCAAAACTATAACTCAGATCTAAAAGTAGTCTCTAGAGTCAAATATGAATGAAAGAAACTACAATAAATGCAAAAAGAAAAAGAAACTTCTTACATTAACCAAGGAAAGTGCTGAAGCAACAATGATGTCAGAGGTATGGAAATCACTAAACAACTTGATCGTCTTCCTGCACAGAACAGAGCACTAAGTTTATATTAGAAATAAGAAATCAATTCATATTGCATTATGTTACAAGAAATACAGTTTGAAAAAAGCAACATCCAATTGGTTGAGATAGTATTGTAATATGGCACATATATAATTAAGCAAGTCTTAATATAGGAAATAAAGTAAATCCTATGTTGTCTGAAATAACTTTTTTCAATTTTACTAGTCCGCCATAAAACTATTTTATCTGAAATAGACAAACAGAAAATACTTTAAATGCAATAAAAGCACTGCTGGATTATGCCTGTGGAAGAAACAGGGGGTGGGAAAATTATATTTGCAGAAGATAGCTGAATTAAGGATCTTTAATTCCTTACTGTAGATTTTCATTATAGCATAAATTATTGAAGCAGCTAGCTAGAACTTTGCAGTCCAAGATATTAAAAATACTATAGGTCTTCATACATTACGGAGGTGACTGATGCAAGTTAATAAATAGAGCATTCCATTGATATAATTTACACCTTGGAAAACTAACAATGCTCAGACCAACCCTCAGCATCATCCATTCACCGATTGAAAGAAAACCCACAAATAACAAGGATTAATGAGTCAAATGACAGAAACAGATGGTGGACTTCTACATGCTTCCACAACACTCTCAGAAAGGAGAATAAACAATGCTAACAGCAAGAGTGCACAGACCTAGTAAATTTAATGCCAATCATAAAGTCATCCTCATTATTGCCATCAAAAAGTAATTGACAGTCAGCCGGTTTGGATGACTTCTGAGGTTTTGCATTATGAGACTCCTGGCCATTTTCATTGTCATCTTCATGGTCTTCACTTCCAAATTTAGTGGAAAAGCGATCCATGTGCTCAACATTGACCTGAGAAAACAAACACAAATATCATAATGGACCTCAAGAACTGTTTATCTTGCCCAAAGAAAATGCATAAAACAGAAAGGATATGTAATCCTCCAAAGTCTTGAGTGTACACTAAAAGAAATTAACGGAAGAGAAAACAAAAATACCTTGTAATCTGAAGGTGTAAGCTGTATAAGCCTCTTTACTACTCGGTAAACGATACTTGCCAGTGGCAATAAAATTAAAACCTGGAGCGCAAAACAGGAAAAAATACAATAAAATTGAGACGATCTGTTAAGTATGCTTAGCATTTTCTGAGGTTGAATCTTACTTATTACCTGAATATAGTATATTCAAGGAAATACTAAGATGATCAATTAACGAAAAAACCATAATGAAGTGAAACAAAAAAGTCAAAAGTATTGTAAAACCATAATGAAGTGTGCATTTCAAGGAATACTAAATGTACCTATCATGAACCAAATATCCCAACAGTTTAAGCTTGTTGGTAAAGGCACGTGGATGGTTTTATATTATATTTATAATACGCCACCTCATGCAAGAACCCATTGGTCATGAAGCGTGGACAATGCACATGCCCACTTTGCTGAAATTCAACTTTTTATTGGAATAGTGGGGGGCAACAAGGATCAAACACTAAAGCCACTTGGTCTTCGAGACTCTAATACCATGGAATGAACTATCCCAAAATCTTAAGTTGTTAGGTGAGCACACATGAATGGTTTTATATTACATCTGTAATAGTGCCAATTATTTTGAAAATACGGCCTGTTTCTTCGAAAGTCAGATATGGGAAAATGCAAAGAGCAGGACTCTAATTAAAGATTTCAAAGTGGCAATACAATTATCAGAAATCCATCATGAGGAAACAATTAAGACTCCGTTACCTTAGGACGAGTAAAACCTTGATCTCGAAATCTATCAGTATCAGCATTCTCTTCAAGTCTACTCAGTTTTGAATCATTCTTTTTCACACAGTCTCTAGTTCTGAAGACATGATTGAGCTGTGCATAACAGTAACCAAGTCAAAGATATCCACAAACCCAGATTTTCTATAGTGCAACACAGAAATTTGCTTACCGAGTGCATTATGTATGCATCCATGATGCGTGTGTCATCAGGGCCTTTGAGATAGAATGGCCTCTTGTTACAGTAAAGTATATCCCGGTAGCTGCTGCCTTGAAGCCAGTCAACAAGGAGTCAATGCCCATGTGATGATTAATAAAATCAAAGCTGAAAATGTATGTATAATATATGCATGTGCACATAATTCATATTGACCCAAGCGTCCCCTATAACAGAAGACAACCAAAAATTTAATGCACACAAAAGAACACTAACTCAACTTAATGAATCTTCCCCAAACAATCAAGAACACTACACAAATACCATCTTAATGATTTAACTAGTTACTCTCAGTAAGATACACATAAATAATTAATATGAAAATAAAGATCTTAGTGAAACCATGTAAAGTAGCATTTAGAAGTATGCATTATGTGAAAAGTACTTGTACGCAGTTTTTTTACTAATTTGATTAGGCTCATCTTGAAAAACTTCATAATAATTTAAAACATTTCCAAACTAAAAAAATTGAGAAGACTAGAAGACATTTTAAAATCCAGTCCTAAAGTTGTTTGACTGAAGAATGAGCAGCATAGTTTTGTCAATTACTAAACAAAGCAAAAAATGTCTCATTTGAACCTTTTATGCATGCTAAGCTGTTATTCATTCTTAAATTCAAGAATGGTTAGAATCTACACCCATATCTACACAAGCTACAGTGTGCCACATCAATTTTCCTGTGAAACTATTAAAATTACAAGATTTTTACTTTCTTAATTTACTATCATGCAGGATAAAATAAAATCACTACATAGAATGGCAAAAGTTGTCTGCTTCATTTTCTGGCTCATTTCTATTTCCCTTTATTACCAACACAATTCTCTACCTGACCAGAAATATTTAAGAAAATAGAAAAAAAATTGGAAGTTTTCTGAAAATTACAAGAGACAGCATCTTAAACACACCTTTACTGAAGCAGACTTTCAGGATAAAATATTAATATATATAAGAAACTAATGAGGAAAATTTCAACTTTAAATGAGTATGACTACATGCACATGAGTGAAGCTATGAGCATAATTGATTCGTTATGATTTCAAATCAACTTACAAAGGGAGAAGAACATCTTTTGTTTAGATAAATCAACATCCTTGACTCCAGATGTCTCGTAGACATCCTTCCAGTGCTCATACAACTTTGCCTTCAGACCATCACCAGAATTGATATTCATATCCTAAGAGAAAAAGCAAAAGAGAAAAATGAAATAAGTACATGAGGCCTTGAGCAAATTGAAGGATGAACATCTATTGAAGAAAGATTAGGATTATGCATAATATAAAACTACAATAAAGCCAAGATATGAGTGGTGTCAATGACAAGGGAAAAAAAAAACCAACGACCAAAGTCTTTTCCCACTGGGTGGACAAGGGAAGAATTAACAATAAAAGAAAGTATTATTTAAGGGATGCTGATTCCACTTGAAACAAACAACCGTATTATTTTATTTTAACTGCAATGGCATTATTCAAAAAGTTATCCCACAAAAAAATAAAGATAAGGATGTTTTAGCCAACAACTAGCCCTTTTACTTCAAAACCTCGGTAAGGGGTATCAAAGTCAAAGTTGACCGCGCTCTAGCAACATGTAATTAACATTGTCTATTCTAGGGTACCACTCTTCAGGCAAAATGCAGTTGCATTGCTGTGTACCAATGCCTAAGATTCCTCGTTCCTTTATGGCTATTGAGTATTGACCAGAACGTGGCTACAAAATTGCACTAAGTTTTGCACTTCACAAAGAGGCCATTAACACATGAAATCTTTGACATTCCAAAAGAATATAATATCATTAAATACCTTGAAAATATTCTCTCTAGTTCCCGTCCATTTGCAATTTGTCATACCAATAGCTGGTATATCCCAGCTATATTTCCAGTTCTTTTGATTATCAATTTCTTCTTTCGATAAAATGTGTTGCAAATGTAAATTAAAAGAGCTGCATGGGAAAAACAATGTCAGATAAAGCATGCAGAAAAAATAGAGTATTCTTATGAGCTTTGTATAATAACAAAGAAATAACACTATTTACTAGTAGTTCGTACTAATCAAATTCACTGCAAAACATGCGAGAGGTCAAAACCATAAATTGCTCAATTATAAAAATATCTAACATGTGAGTCGGTTATAAAAAAATCATAAAATAGACAAACAAAACTATAGGGGTTTCCATTTCTAATTGGCATAGAGATTGGAGAGTTTTCGTGCATCTTTTAGCCACTTCGCTCTTTACAGTTTACACACACACCCCTCTGTGTTCCTCGTTTCCAATCTTTCAAATGAAATTTATTCTACCCAAAGAGGGGATTTTAATGTTAACAAACCTCAATTGCACTGAATCCTCAGATGTAAGCGGACCATTAATTCCAATATCCTCTTCCTCTGAATGAGAAAATTCGACACCGTCTTCAGTTTCAGAACCTTCTATCAATCCAGAATCACTGTCATCAGGACCTTGCCGCACAGTTTCCTCAAGATTGCTTCTTGGAGACTCATCATCGAACCCTAAGAACAGGAAAGAATGAAAAAACCATCAAAAAAGATATTCCACGATCATAAAATTATCTTACGTTATTGAAAATGGGGGAGGACTGCAGAAGACAATCATCATTCATCAGTCAGAGTGTCAGAGAATGCAATCAATAACCAACGATTAAACATGGCCTAACAAAAGGATTTACCAGTACTTCTATAAAATAAAAATTAAAGAACAATATCTAATTATGAACCTGATCATAAACCCATAACAAAACCTTGCTAAAAAGAAATTAATCATGAAACACATGTAGTAAATGTATAATTTTAAAGTATATTTACCTGAACCTTCTCCATCATCATGGGCATCCTTCAATATGCTATGAGCTTTAGGGACATCGTCATTTTTCCTTTTCTCCTTTATTTTACTCTCTTTCTTTTTCTTCTCACTTTTACCTTCTTTTCTTTTCCTGAAAAAGAGGCAGACCAGTTCAAACTTTAAATTCTTGCAAAAAACAGTAAAAAATTAGATTGTTACATGAGCAAGATAAAACATTTAATCATTTAAACAAATCAGTAAATTATCATGGACCAGTGCAGAACAAACTTAAAAGAGAAACCGTAGCGTGTTTTAATACATAAACAAACAGCCATGAAAAAGCTACAGGCAAAGGGCTGCAACATGAAATAGGAGTTTCTGAATTTTATTTTCATTCTTAGCAGTACAATTAAGAGAACTTTTACATGATGAATTGATTCATAATCAATAATACTAAGCACTGCAACACATTGAGGATAGAAAAAAGCATGACAAAACCACTACTGTTACCTTTTCAAGTTAGAATTAGGTTGTGGAGTCTTCATAACGTTAGAGCTTTTTTTTGGATGATTTCCCTGCATAAGAAGAAAAGGAAGAAAGGAAGGTTAGAAATAAAAGATAGCATGCCAAGGGGCGAGTGAGGAGGCATTGCTTAATTAGCACCAGCCACGTACAGGTTTTGCGTTTTTGAAAGGGTAGCAAGTATGATTGAACTACGCATCTGCATCAGATATTCAATATTCTTCTCTGTTTCTTACTATCCATCTTTTTCCCTTTTTAACATATACTCAAGGCCCAAACAGCAACTAAGTTTGAAAAGATACTGAAATGGAGGTTGAAGCATCGTAAGCCTCACCTCAAAGATCAAATTTTAGCTTCTTATTAACTTAAAGGTGATGACTGATGATGTTAATCAATGCAAACTACAGAGGTAACCAAACTACAGAGGTTAAACTCACTCAGTGGCGGCGGCGGCGACGGCGGATGGCGAGACACTGGACCGTGGCCGGTGGCGATGTCGTGGCAGAAAGAGGGGGCCGCAGTCTGCACTAAGTCACAGGCTCACAAGGGTTTCGTTCGTTAAGAGCAGATACTCCTGAGCTTCGCACGAGGGTGTTTGGTTTTTTTTCTGTTCTAAATTTTAATTACAAAATTATTATCTTTTTTTCCTTTGTATTCATAAAACTTTAATCTATTGGTGTATCTACTAATTGTGAGTCATCAATCTCAAACCTCAGCAACTCTTAAAAAAATGACTCTTTTATATGTCGACACGTGTCACTTTATCAACCCAACAATTTCTCCCTCTATCAAATCAAATTTCCCCAACTTTAGATGAACAATTTTAATATTATTCATTGTGTCTACTTTGGTTTTATTAATTGAAGACTTCAATATATCATGTGATCTTACGCGTGTTTAAAAATGTTGACATATATCATATATTTATTAGTTTTACAACATCAACTAAAAAAATATTGCAAATTAAATATTAAAAACACCCGTGCATTGCACGGGTTACTTACTAGTTTTTGCTTACATCGGAAAACTAGTATTTATAAAACTTTAGATACAGTGAATAATATTTCAAAAAAAAAGATACAGTGAATAAAATAAAAATTAAGAGATAGTTATTTTTATTTTAACTGCCTCCTAATAAAAAAAAAAAAATAAGGTTTTTAGAAAAAAATATAATAACAAATAGTTAACGAAATTAAATAACCTTTCTTACCACAAATATTAGTTATTAAATATATAAATCAATTATTAAAATAATTTATTGATCTTCTAAGTAAGGATGGCAATTAAACTTATACTCGTGGGCACCCGCTCGAATCCGATTTGATTTGATGGGTAAAACACATTTTGACTGGGTTTGAGTTCGAGTTTGGTATTAGTGATACTTGCA
Organism: Acmispon strigosus; assembly: GCA_030819835.1. Classification (NCBI taxonomy): domain Eukaryota; kingdom Viridiplantae; phylum Streptophyta; class Magnoliopsida; order Fabales; family Fabaceae; genus Acmispon; species Acmispon strigosus. The sequence continues at coordinate 91,045,405 of JAUAMA010000001.1, forward strand.
CCCAAACCAAACCGAACTCGTCCGGTACACTTAGAACTGTAAAAGTATCCTTATTATTAAACTATATGACGTTGTATTATATGAGAAATATAATTTTATATGAGAAAGTAAGAATAAATTATGATCGTTAGATCTAATTATAAATAGTCGAGATTAAAACAATAAGTCATTTGACTTTTTAGAAAAGCTGCATGAAGTTTTTAAATAGTAATGTGACTATTAAGTTGTTTTAATTTTGATCATTCATGATTAAATCTAACGGTCGTAATTTATTTTCATTTTCTCGTATAAAAACATATTTCTCATATAATACATTCCTTTTATATATGAGCAATTTTGTTTGTCATAAATTTTAGGTGTTTCCAAGTTTGGGAAACCTGAAACCTAACGCGTTCAGGTATGAGTTTCCTTTTTTCAAACTCAAAGGAATTTAGGTCTAGGTTTGCAAAATGTGAAACTCGATTCAACCCGACCTGTTGACATCCCTACTTTTAAAAAGAGAATATGTCATATATTATGATATTATAGATTTACTAATACAGCCTCGGGTGTTTAGGGAATAATTGCCCTCAGACATACCTTGCATAATTTGTTTTATTTAATAAAATTTGAAAACACTCATATTAATTGGAGAATCTTGTGAAATATTGACCATAATCTCTTTATTTTGTTACATTTGGAAAGCATATCGACCATAATCTTCAAATCTTTTAATTTTGTTTTCACAAATCTTTGAAATTGACTCTTACATAATTTGTTTTGTTTAATAAAATCTGAATACACTTATATTAATTGGGGAATATTTCTATCGTGGTAATTTTATAATCAAGTCAAGTCAATTCAAATATATAAGATTCTGAATCAGTTGCAAATCCCTCAATTTTGTTCCATTACATTATTTTGAATGTGTATATATAACAGCCTCCTACATAGGTTTGGTAGAGAGCAATTATCTACCAAACTAAAAACTCTAAATCCAAACTAAGAACTTAGCAAAAATAAAGAAGAAGATAAAAGTCATCAATTTTCATGTTACCATTCAAAGTAGAAGCACTACAATTTATATAGTCTAAAGAAGCAACCTTAGGTTGGAGAAGGCCCATATATGTAGCCCAATAACACTAATAAAGAAAATAACATCATAAAAGTAATAAAACTATCGACTAATAACTAATATTATGCACTTTACATGTTTGTGGGCTTTTAGTGTGTTAGAGATGACACAATTAGCATGCTATCAAGGAACCATACATATTGTAACCAAAGCAATAAGCATATTCAGTAGCAAGCATAGCTTGTTGGAATATGAAGAGTAAAACAGCAACTGAAACCACAAATCGAGCTGAGGCATGAAATTGGTGTCATTGTCCTTAAGAGTTTATTTGTGTGTAAGGGGCAAAATATGAGGTTCTATATTATATATAGGGAGAAAATCTTGAAAAGCTAGTTAGTGGATAATAAAAATGGGCAGCAAGCTCTTGGCCGGTGCAAGCATAGCTTTTCAAACCCATTATATTGGGCGCGCAAGGAGGGCAAATCCTCCGAATTGCACTGCATTGGCCCAAATGAGCCCAAAACTCATGCACATGAACCCAACTCCTCTTCTATTCACTTTACCACTTACAAGACAATTTTGGTATATAAAAGCTTTTAAGAATTGGTAGCTTGACAATGTGGGATTTACAACTTTTGAAATATTACTAATTTTCCAACATAGCCAACCCATGCTCATTGTTTGTCAGTCTCATCCTCCTGTTTGCATCAGGTTTTGATTGTGCTGCAATACACAAAACACAATAGTTAATTAAAAATTACAACTCTTTGATAGAACAATTCTAAATCCCCTGCTTAATAATTTTTCATTGCAATATTTTCTATAAATACAATTTAACACTTTTGCCCACTTAATGATCATCATTTGAAAAACTTTTTAAACTGTCAGTGCAAGTGCTGTGATGGTTAAGGCAAAAACTCAGCCCTGCAAGTCAGATTTTGGCTTTTGCAACAATGACTGTCAGTGGAGGTGTTCAAAGCTTTTTGCAGGTGGTATGGGAGTTCGGTTATCCTGCTACTAAGAGCAACTCCATCGCTGGTTCCTTAAACCAGCTGGAGGTTTTAAGCTCTGTTCCTTAAATTTTTTTACTCTTGGAGCAGAATGACATGGAAGGCAGGGTTCCTAAAATTAAAGCAGAGTTCCTTGCACAAGGAACTCTGCTTTATGGGTCCTTAAAATAAAAAATTATTCCTTCTCTCTCATTCATCAACTTGATTTCTGTTAAAATGAGAGGGAAGGGAAGAAGGGGAAAAACAGAACAACAGAGGAAGGAGAAGAACAACAAGTTCCAGATTTCACTAATATGAAAAATCTATTAAACAAAAAAATACAAAAAATTCCAGAACCAGATTTCAAATCACGAAAATAAAAAAACACATATCAGTACAGAACTAAAAATAAAAAAAATTATTACACAACCAAAAAATCAAATCAGTACAGAAAACAAAAAAGCTGTTGCATGTTGGCTTGGAACCTCCGATCCGGTGGTGGGGAGCTCCGATTTGGTGCCTGGAGCTCCGATCGGGGTGGTGGCTGCGGCGGCCAGGCGGGTGAGGGTGCGGCTATGGTGGATGGCATGCCAGCGGACAGAGTCGGTGAAGTGGTGGGGTGGTGGTGTTGCGATGGTGTTTGGAAGAGGAGAAGAGAGATTGCGTGAATGGCGGCGGACGAAGGCGGTGAGGTGGTGGGGTGGTGGTGCTGCGTTACGGTTTGGCAAAGGAGAAGAGAGGAAGAAGAGAGGTGGCGGCTGGAGGAAGAAGAAAGGGTGGCGGCGGCTGGAAGCTTCTAGGTTTTCAGAAGAGAGAAAATAGAGGGTGAAGAAGATGAGAAGTTGGAAAATGAAAAAAAAAAGGGAAACAAAATGATTTAAACGTGGTAACCGGCTTGGCCGGTTTCGTTGCTAATTTTTGACCGGCTGGAGCCGGTTTCTGGCCGTTGGCCCAGATATGACCGGCCCAGCAGGTCTTATTTTTTTTTTTTTTTTGGTTTTTCTGACAGCCCAACGGCTATTTTTTTTTTTAACAGAAATAAAGGAATATGGACGTTGGGGAGTCCATTTTGAATGGTCTTTACACTATAAATAGTGTATGAAACCATTTTTTACCTTCACAATTCTCTTCTTCTCATATATTGAAACCATTTTGATTTTCAATGGATCCTTATCAATCTTATGCCAATTTATTGCAAAACAAATCACCTCCTTCAAATGAAAGTTTGCCAAATCCACAATATGGCATGCACCCACCACCATATTATTATCAAAATCAAGCACCTCATATTGGTGGTGGGAGTTCTTCAAATACCCAATATCCGATGCACCCACCACCATTCTATTTTCAAAACCCACCACCCCGCCCCGGTGAAAGTTCTCAAAGTCCCCAACAACCGTGGTATCCATCACCACACCATCTTCAAAGTCAACTGCCTTATGTCATTGGAAGCAGTGAAAGCATACCGGAAACACAATTTGATGAAGCTTTTGATGGGCTAGAAGAAATTGATCTTGAGGAAGAAGAGAGTCCGTCCAATAAGAAGAATCGCATCACATGGACTGCTAAAGACGATGTACTTCTTCTTCAGTCTTGGCTCAATGTTTCGAAGGATCCGATTGTGGGAACTGACCAAAAGTCAAAACAGTTTTGGAAGAATATCGCAGCCCAATACGAAGAGTTTCGCACCGTTGTAAAAGTAGCCGTTATAAAACTAGCCGTTGTAAAAGTAGCCGTTGTAAAACTAGCCGTTGGGGAACTAGCCGTTGGAGAACTAGCCGTTGTAAAACTAGCCGTTGGAGAACTAGCCTTATTTATACCCACCTTGTTTCTTCTAAATGTACACCATTCTTTCCATCTACCATATTTTCATCGTATCTTCAACCCCCAAAATTCTCTCATTGTGTTCTGATTCTACGATTGATTGTTTAGAGAGATTTGTAACGGTTGTGAATGAAATATTTTCCACGGAGTACCTCAGGAGGCCAAACAACGAAGACACTCAACGCCTACTACAAATGGGAGAAGCTCGTGGATTCCCAAGTATGTTAGGTTCCATTGATTGTATGCATTGGGAATGGAAGAATTGTCCAGTTGCGTGGAAAGGACAATATTCACGAGGTGATCATGGAAAACCTACAATCATGCTTGAAGCAGTGGCATCGCATGATTTGTGGATTTGGCATGCATTTTTTGGCATTGCGGGTTCTAACAATGACATCAACGTCTTAAACCAATCTCCCGTGTTTACCGACGTTTTGAATGGAGAAGCTCCTGTGGTGCAATATAGTGTCAATAGAACACCGTATTGTATGGGATACTATCTAGCAGATGGTATCTATCCAGAGTGGGCTACATTCGTGAAGACCATCCCAATGCCTCAAGGAGAGAAAAGACAATTATTTGCCAAGCGACAAGAAGGAGCAAGAAAGGATGTTGAGCGTGCTTTTGGAGTGTTGCAATCTCGATTTGCGATTGTTCGTGGTCCTTCACGCCAGTGGCATGTGAATACCATGAAGCAGATAATGTATGCTTGCATATATTGCACAACATGATCGTTGAAGACGAGCGCGGGGATTACGAAGGTAATTTTGAATACGATCAAGCTAATAATGACGTAGGGTCTGCGGAAGTATCAAGTGGTCCTATTCCTGCTTTTACAACATTTTTGGAAAGAAGAACACATCAACTTCAAAGATCAATCCATCGCCAACTTCAGGCAGATTTGGTGGAGCATATTTGGGAGCGTTTCGGAAATGATGATAATGAAAATTAGTCATTACCGTTGATTATGTATTTCATTAAAATTGTGTTGTAATTTATTTATCGTTAGTATGTGTTTCGTACCGTCTTTAATTATATAATGTAACGTGTTCAATTTTAATTATAATGTTGTTGCTACTAATATTAATTAAGTTAATATTTAAATTATAATGTTGAATTAATATATAAATTTAAATCAAAAGTATTAATTAATGTGATACCGTGGGACCCAACAAAAAGTAAAATAAGGAACCATGGTTGGAGCAAAATCTGTTAAAGTTCCTTATGAGGGAGCTTAATCCTACGTGGCAGTTCGGGCCTACCAAAAAGCAGAATAAGGAACCTTGTAGGGAAGCAGGGATGAAGTTGCTCTAAGTGTTGGTGTGTTGATGACTGCAACAAAACATGTGAAACGCAGAGTGGCTTAGCAGGCTGCCTTGAAAGTCAATGCAACAATGACTGCATTTTCAAGTACCCTCTACAAGGTGCTAGTGGATATTGTTATAACGTAGTAGGAGGTGTACCTATGTACGATATGTGTCATTATAGGTTCTATTGCTAAATTAAAACAAAGGCAATGCACGTTTTGGGATGTAATTTGTCCTAGATTTCCATCATTCAATAACTAAGAATGATTATTGCCAAGTGTAATGATTAAACCAGCTTGTTTTTCTATGGTATGTTAGTGATTATGGTCAGTAATTAAATAGTTTGGGAATGCTGCAAAAAATGGTTGTTCTTGGGGACAATGTTAGATGCTTAAATATGTGGAGAAAGCTCTCTCACATATTAGACTTTCTTGGATGGTTAATATGTGAGAGAGCTCCATTTATATAGGGGAAGGGGAAGGACAGTGTGCAAGTTTGGCTAATGCGATACTCAAAAGTAAAAATGTTGATCAATAGTTGACTTTGATGAAAAAATTTAATTTTTCTTATCAATTTTGACATATTTTTTGGCTATTCAAACAATGAAATTAGGTTTTGGTCCCTTTCATTGAAATTGAAAATGACAGCATTATCTTTCAAATGCCACCAATTTCATATCAAAATGACATCTACAACTTTAAATATTAGTTCTTATATATTGTTGTTGCATGAACATGTTGTGCGAACATCTTGATTTTGTCTTCTAAGCAAAAAGGACTTAGTAGACATATAATTTAGCTCTTAGGTTGCTCATAAGAGTTGCCTAATCCCCCCCTCCCCCGGATTTCTAACAAGATAAAATCACTCCAATATCATTTACATGACATAAAATACATCTACAATTCATTCAAATTAAATTCTTTTGAGATAAAATTTATAAATGGAAACCAAGACTCACGCAAATAATCTCAAAACACTTAAAAGTAATTTCACACCATACATTAATTATTAATTTTATTTGGAGTTTTTCATCGTTTTGTCGTGACCTCGGTGCGACAGCCACGTCATTGAATCCGGTTGTGTGTGGTGTATTGGAACCAAAAACTCTGAAGATTTGGCAACACAATTGGTTTCCCTTTGCTACTGGTTTTCAAGCTATTTTTGGGCACTCAGTTTAGCTCCCAAGTCCTAAGTGAATCATGTGCGACCTAGGCCTCATTTTGAAGAATTTATATGAGCTTATATTATAGCATAAGTGATTATGCAAGCGTTTGAAAAATCTTATATAAATAATTTAAGACCTACTTATAAGTTGTTTTAATCTTATTTTCATAAGTTATTCAGAGTTGTTTATGAAAAATAGTTTATGCTTATATATAACTTATTTTCAATTCATTATAATAAATTTATTAAAATAGTTTATTAATAAGCGCTCATGTCATAAGCATTTAATTAAACTGTTTTCCCAAACGCGACCCTTATTGATCATGATCTTTGGTGCTGGGACAAGGGGAAGGTGAGGTGTTATTTTTAATTAATGAAATTAATGAACCAGAAGCCCAAAAATCCTAGCTCTTCCATGAATAAAGATTTGTTGACATTTAAATGGTGTAGACCACTAAAGAGAGATAGGAAGATATGAGAGATAAGTGATAAATGTGATATATGATGTGATGTAATTGGAAGAAAGAGATCGAGAAAAAAATGGGTGTCCAAAATTGTCTACACTGTTTAAGTGTACAAGAATCATTGCCCTGGTACAATTTTGTTATGGAACATGAGAAACTTCAAAGACCAGGTGTCCCAGCTCTCAATTTCAAGGAGCTTCCCATGGGAGTATAACTTGCACTCCTTCTTTACAGATTTTTTTTTTTTTACAAAATATTCGGTGGATTCAGTTTTAGTCGTCATGACATCCTTACATAAGTACACTTATAGATCTCTCATAAACACAATCCTCACATCAGTAACGAGATTTGAATACACAATTTTTTAAAGAGAAGTGATTCATTATTGCTAATTAAGCTGATCTACTAATTTAAATGCTACATTTAATTAATCACAATTCCAAATGAACATGATAACGTGGTATATGCAACTTTAAGCTTAGCACGTTGTTATGTGCCGATACTTAGGTCAATGGTGTTATATCAAATTATGAAGTATTTGATTAGATGTATGATCATTTTCCTCAAACACGTCACTTTCCGGAAAAAGAAGATGAGAACTTGTGGAATGGCTGCGATGACTGCGCTAGGCGGTGGGCCGGTGCCTCCAATTTAAATAATGTGTTACTTTACAGATAGAAAAACCAATGAAAATAATGAAACTCTTTTTAAAGTTACCTGGAATATGCAGTTCAAAAAAAAAGTTACCTGGAATATGGGCTTAGCCCTCCATATTATCAAAAAAACAAAAGTTACCTGGAATAAATAGTGTTTTTTTGAAGACAGATATATAGTTTTTTTTTACCAAGGTTCCCGCCGCCGCACATGGTGATGAAAGAGAGACTAATCCCTTTGAGATTCAAATGATATTAAGTGGGTGGATAATTCCCAAAAAATATTCTTTATACACATCACTCAGGGATTGAATCTTAGACTAAGTATTTAAGGAGTCACACTACCGACCAACTAGGTCGGAACTTCTCGTAATGTATAGTGTTTTTATTTTATGATTAATTTACAAGGTATCTCTCCACATGCACATAATATTAGATAGGTGTACATGACTTGACCCTGTCTCTTAACCCGTTCCGACCCATGTCCCTTAAACTCGTATCTCATCCGGGTTCTTCGGGTCTGGGAATGAGTTCGGGTTCAAAAACTGAACATAGTCAATATTTAGAGTCGGGTGAAAGTCAAGTCCAACCCGTCTCAACTCGTCCCTCAAACACCATTTACACACTAGTTTCAAAACATAGTTTTGTATATTTTCATTAAAGTCAAGTTTAAAGTGAATAAAATTTTATTCTTTCTCTAATTTAGTATATTATTATAAAAAACTTCATATCTATGTAGTTTCTTCATAATTCATTGATAGGGTTAGAAATTAGTTTTTTCATGGAAATATATGCATTTTTATTTTGTGAGATTTAAAATTGACATTCAATTTATTATTTGACCCAACCCGACCTCGTTCTTTCATCCAGTCTCATTGTGTCTAGGGACGAGTTCAAATTTAAAAACTGACGTAATCAATATTTAGAGTTGCGTAAAAACAATACAAACTCGTCTCAAATCGCACATAAATCCCCATAATACTAGGTGTGAGACTAATCAGTTTAATTACTTGATGATAGAGTTCACAAATTCTACTTGTAGAATCATTAAAAATCAAAACTAGTATATTCTTCAAATTCTATAGAAAATAGAAAAATGATGAGTTTTAAAAAATAAACTAATCCAAAAACAAATGTAGTAATTTATTTCGATGCTTATAATAAGTGCTTGGAGGGAATTAGTCAAAGGGCCTTGAATATATATCATATTAAACTTTGAGTTACGTTGAAATGCATATTAAATAAAATCTATATTTAATAAATACTTTTTTATTAAATACTTACTTTGATTTTTTTGACTACTTCTTTACCAATACTTTTCTATTTTTTTAAATCAATGCCCTGAAATCCACATGGACTTCCCTCTGCATCCCCATCTGCACGGTAAAGTTTATGGACCTCCCAATAATAGTAGACAACTCCAGGCATTTGTTATAGACATTAACAACCTTTACTCCCATCTATCTCGGATCATATCCATATTAGTATTTGCTACATTTCGATTGTAATATATCTCCAACTTGTCTAAATATATCAATTTTCTTGAAGCCGGCTCATATCTACTAATTACCTCTATTATAAAGAAAAAGACCAATAAAGAGCCTTATCGTAAATATGTTCATTTATCAAACCTGAAATCCACGGGAACTTCCCTCCACATCTCCATCCGCACGCACGGGGAAATCCACACGGGATCCCAGACTTCAGGTAGAAATTATGAATGAAGGTACAACAAAACACATATGTTGGTCAATAAAAATTCACCGAACCACTTTGTTAATATATATTAATCTCATAACTTCTCTCAAATTTGTTGTATTTAACATATGTGTGATGTTATTAGATGAAGCAATTTGGGTGATGACCATGCTTCAATTTTTTTAGATTGTGTGTACAACCACGTTCCAATGATACCTTAACAAGAAGCCACATATCTACTAATGAAAAAATGCAAATAGTAAATATATTTTATAATTTGTTGGTTTTCAGAAGATAGAAGAAAAGAAGGGGAAAAATACTTTTTTGTTGAATTAAAGTTACTAGCAAGCAAAGAGGCCCCCACACACATTAGGCTTTATGGCAATTTACACGAACAATAATACTGTTAGCCGGTGACCGACCTTTCCCAGTTCTACTCTTTTTGGCATCCAATCCAATCCTTTCCTGCATTGCCAACCCTCAACTCTTCCTCTCACCATCCCTTTCCCTTTCCCTTTCCGTCATTTCTCTTCAAATAAAAAGAAAATTAGCATTTCACTATCAAACATCCATCCAAGATTTATATTTTATAATCAAGGATTGACCAAAATAACAACAACAATATATAAAATTAAAAATTATAAGCAAACCCTTGTTCACATGAATACCCCCTCAGGGTTTAGTGTTCACGTATCAGCAAAACAAACAGTGGAAGAAAAAAATAAGATGAAATAGAAAATTAGATATGAATGAATATATCAAATTTAGGTAAAAAATGTCCTACAAGTTACCTTTTTCACCACTACCTTTTCATTGCTTTTGGTTTGTTTTACTGTGTTTGTTTGATCTAGTGCAATCTTTCATTTCCATCCATCATTATACAATTGAATCTAGCAATATCCCTTTTCCTCTTCTAAAAATTACTTTTCATAAATTCTACCATAATAATTTCCACGTGAAAATCTACTGAATTTTTAAATATACGGTGAAACTCTGACATCTAAATTATAAACCCAACTAATTGCACTTAATTAAATCTTCACCTACAATAGTACCCTGTTTTTGGCCATTGACTACTCTACTTATAATTTCAAGACAAAAAGAATACAGCAAATCAAAAAACAAACTCAAAGGAGCAAGCCATCTGCGTCTGATTATTCTCAATTTCAACATGCTTTGCATCTGGGATGATGAGTCACAAGGAAGAAAAAAACCACAGAAAAGAAATTAGTACATTATTAAAATTAGGTGACAAAAACAAAATATTATTTAGTACAACTGGTAGATAGTTGGACTATTAAACATTTAATCAAGAGTTCAATTCGTGGGCACTGCCGTGTATAGATAAATATTTGTCGGAAGAGACCTACCCAATTAACATAATTTCATAAATTTGAGAATTAGTTTTATGGGTATTGGACGTGGATACTTTAAGAATAAAAAAAATAAATTAAAATTGCAGTTTTACAGTTCATGTGTGAGGTGTAGTGTGGGGTTTTTGTTGCCGTTAGTGATAAGCACGCCTGGCATTTCATCATTCTTCCCTCGCTTTCTCTCTCTTGCTTTCTCTCTCTCTCTCTCACCTCACTACTACTACTACTTCACTTTTTCTATTCTTTCCTTTTCTTTCCTTTGAATTTCAATTCTTCTTCTTCTTCAGCAGCCCCCACTTTCTTCCTCTTCCTTTCTCTCACTTTTCATCGTCTTCTTCTTTTTCTTCCCATTTTCTGCACCTCACAAAAACCCTCCGATTTTCGCCGATTCTATTCATCTGATTGGATCTGCTGCTGCTACTTGAATTTCGATTCCGGTTTTTCTCAGCTCGAGGTTGTGGTTTTGTTGCTCTTCGAATCTCGAGTATTCTATTTTATTCAGTGTGCTGTTTCCGATAAAAGACAAAATCGATTGCTGCTGACTGCGCTTCATTTTCAGGTATGTATACCTTGAATCCATTTTCGTTTTTATTTTTAATTTTTTTCTCTGAAGTGTAGCTGCATGATGTTTTGCTCGAATTTTGATCTGTTTTCTTGATTGATATGACTTGTGATTGAATTTGGTTGACCAGAATCAAATTTATGCAATTTTCCTTGTTTTTCGGATGTTGAAATTTTATAGTAGTACTATTTTTTTTCTACTTATTCTTTTTGGAACTAGAGGATGTCGAAGTTGGGGACTTTGAAAAATTTATAGTCTTTGAGGGGAAAAATTTATAGTCTTTGAAGTTGGGTTTTCGAGATCAGCTCAAGTGCTTGGCGTGGCTTCTCGTGTGTGTATTTCTAGTTTACGTGCGTAAGTGTCACCTGCGTTGGTATATGTGGTATTTGCAAATCGGTATCTGCGGTTTTCGCGTTTCAAGGCATGGCGATGCGTTGGGGCGTGTTATCTATGTGGAGAATTCTGAAGATTTTGGTCTTCTTTTCCTTTTCAACACAGATTTCTTCGACTGTATACTGGGTGCATTTGTTTCTCTAGAGCAGATTTGGTGTTAGTGTATCAATTGAGAAATGAGGGGATCCAATATTATGGACCGTTTAATCTTACATGAATGATTGGGATTAAATTTAAGTAAACCCAGTCTGGAACACCGTCCACAATTGGTGGGAGGAGCTAATATTGAGTTGACCATTCAGTCTTACAAGGATGGTGGTCAAGATTGGTTTCATTTAATCTTGACCATCTGTGTAATGATTAAATGGTTACTCCTCTCATCTTATATAATATTTCTGGAACAGTTGAATTGCTATTAACATGAGTGCCTCAAGATGAAAACTCTCCTCGCATAAGTGAAATTGTGCACAGGGAAGTGCAATGCCTTTGTCCAATTTAAATTTTAGGATTTGTGCGTGTGTTTTCTTCATGCACTAGTATCACACAACTTAAACTTATTCAGATTGTGGCTACCAAAATATTTACCTCTAGTGTAGGTATGCAGAACAGACAAGGTGACAAAAGATGCAATTTTCTTTTGGGTTGTTGACAATTTGACATGTCTTTAGCCAACTTCAATGACAAGGCTTCTAAGATAACTGAAAATGCAAATTTTTGTGTGTTCAACACTGTTCAATAGCAATGAGTTAGTTTTTAGTTGGTGACAGTGATGCGCTTAAGAATGCACTCATTCTTTGTTGGAGTTCGTAGCACATCTGTCTTAGCTTAAGAAACATGAACATAGGTATGCAAGTTGTTAATGTAATTGGAATTCCTAATTCTATATCAGAAAACACGTCTCTGAAGGTGAAGGGGTTTTATGAGTCTCAGACTTTGGTGAAGGATATTTGACCCCTAGTTCAGTAAACATGACTATTGACCTCAGCTGGAGATATATCCAGAAGATTCCGAATATATCGAAGAGCTGAACATAACTGGGAGGATTTTCAGTCAATAGTGGACTTTACTGTAGCCCAGGGAACATGAGTTCATTAATTTGTTGCTTGATAACAGGCACGCTTTGCCTGACTTGCTGCTTTATTTTATGTTACCTTTTCCTGACAATCTTACTAAAGGATCAAATAATGATGCTAACCTTATGTATGGTCTATGCCATTTCTGATATATTTCTCTACTGTTCATATAAAATTATTTCTGAGCCAGAGTTTGTTAGTTGTAATTGTTCGTGGAAGAATTTGCATTTCCTTTTTCACCCATTATTATGGAAGCTTCAGCTAATTAACATTTCCAATCTTGCTTTTCCAGTCACTCATTATCATTTATGGTTTCCTTTCAGGGTATTCTTTTTCTTCTACTTTTAAGCTAGGTTGTGAAAGGCCAAATAGTAGAATATTATGGCGGTTTCCATGAAAGATTTGGATCCAGCTTTCCAGGGAGCTGGACAAAAGGCGTATCCTGCATCTAGTTAACATATTGTTCTGTATGCAATTTATTGAATTTTCATTTCTACATTATTTGTTCCAGGTTTCTGCTTCATTTGGTTCTGTTCAATGGTGAATTTCATTTCATGCTTTGATTTGTTTCCGTGCTTTTTTATCATTCTCCTTAACCATATGTAGTGGACTTGAAATATGGCGTATTGAGAATTTTAATCCAATTTCTGTCCCAAAGTCCTCGTATGGCAAGTTTTTCACAGGGGACTCCTATGTGATCTTAAAGGTAAACCATATTTTCCAAGTGATTATCATTCTTAGTTTCATACATGCTAGCCTCATGATGATGTTTGTATCTTCTGTTTCAGGAAGCTTTTATTTCTGTTTATTATTACTGTATTGCATGGACATTGTAATTTAGAAACAATTGTTGTTCCTAGCATGACAAAAATACATTATTGGTCTGCAATAGTATGTTAGGTTGATTTTAGCCTTCGTTTTTCTTTGGGAAACTTTGTCCTCAGATTTTAATGATGTTTGTATCTGCAAAATATATTATCCTCTCTTACTCATATGTGAACGAAAGTTTATCTAAAGGACATTGTTGGGCTTCTTTCTTAGTTTTTGTTCATTTTTCTATGTAAAACATTTATTATTGAACTTCTATATATGTTTCAGTTTTGGTACAGGATGGGTCCTCAGGTTAAAAGAATGATGTATGTATTTAGAAGATATATTATTTTCTCTTAATCATATGTGAGCATACCTTCAGCTAAAGGACATTGTTGGCTTCTTTCTCGTCAGCTTTGGTTTCTCCTTGCCGAAAAAGATAGTTTATGAGTTCTTTGAATGCAGCACTTATTTTCGTTATATTTACATTATTCTCATGTTTTCTTTTGGTTTTTGTCCACAATTGCTAATCCAGTAGTTTTTCCTTTTCATAATGCTGCTGCTTGTACAGTGCACATATATGAAGTGAATTTATATATTTATTCATTTCTGATCCCTTCTTTGTAGACAACCGCATCAAAAAATGGTGCTCTGCGTCATGACATCCATTACTGGCTTGGCAAAGACACCAGTCAGGTATAGTTATCAGTACCTGTATCATTTTGGTTATTTATGTCTATTTTTTTAATTTAATTTCACCTATTCTGGTTTAACATTATTTGTAACTTTTGCTTTATACTTGTGACCTAATGGCTGAACTTTAAAACAGGATGAAGCAGGTGTTGCAGCCATCAAGACAGTTGAGCTGGATGCAGCTCTTGGAGGACGTGCAGTTCAGTATCGTGAAGTACAGGGCCATGAAACTGAAAAGTTCCTGTCTTATTTCAAACCCTGTATTATACCTCAAGAAGGTGGAGTTGCTTCTGGTTTTAAACATGCTGAGGCTGAGAAGCATAAGACACGGTTGTTTGTATGCAGAGGGAAACATGTTGTACATGTCAAAGAGGCAAGTTTGACTATTCCTCTACCATTGAGGTTTGAGTATCATAGGACATTCTTTTTCACACTGGATCAGGTACACATACATATAGAAACATTATTTTCTGCTTGTTGAGTAGTCATTTGTTTCGTTCATAGGTTCCATTTGCACGATCTTCACTCAACCATGATGATATTTTTGTTCTCGATACTGAGTCAAAAATCTTCCAATTTAATGGTTCCAATTCATCTATTCAAGAAAGGGCTAAAGCTTTGGAAGTAGTACAATACATTAAGGATACGTACCATGAGGGGAAATGTGAGATAGCTGCTATTGGTAAGTGGACAAATGTATTTTGAAGTTTGAAAGATGATTACTGATTATTGTGAATTGAATGTCTATCCTTGAACTTCCATGCAGAGGATGGAAAGTTGATGGCTGATTCTGAAACTGGGGAATTTTGGGGTTTCTTTGGGGGATTTGCTCCTCTTCCACGAAAAACAGCTACTGATGATGATAAGCCTGCTGATTCTCACCCTCCAAAACTGCTTTGGTATGTTTAAATCAGTTTTCGTTCCGGTATTTTTATTTCTGTTTGCACTTCCACTGTATTCCAGTATTTCTAAGTGAACTAATATTAGTATGAAATTTATCGGAGTTACATGTTTTATAGTCTTCTTCATTCACCTATTGTTTTTAGGGTAAATTGTTGCTAGCACCCTTTAAGTTTGGGCCATGCGTGGTTTAGATTTTATGGTTTGAAAAGGTGCAAATGACTCTCTCCACCAAACTTCAACTGAGTGTACAACACCAAAACCTCCCTTGTGTCAAGTTATCAAACACCAAAACCATTAAAATATGTTTCAACCTCCAATAATGCAATATTGAGTGAAAAAAATTAAATGAAGAATTGACATAGTTAAAAGGAAAAGCCCGGTTAGTTTTCAGTTCGCATGGTATTTTTTGATGTTGAAACATGTTTGGTGTTACATGTATGTCTCATCACATTTCCTGATTTCCAATAGTTTTTTATGGTTTGCTTGGTGGAAGGGGGTTTGCACAGTGTAAAGTTTGGGAGGTCACTTGAATCTTTATTTTTAAGGTTTGTTATAAACATGTCCCAAAGTTGAAGGATCTATGAAGTGTACTTAACCCTCGTTTTGTATTCTGCTGTAGCTGTCAAACGTACAGTTTTTATAAATGTGAAGGCTGTTATAATCTCATGGTTCTTTTAGCCTAAGGATGTATTAGTTGGCACTGAAGAGACTTTTGCAAGTGTATTGATTATTTTGACGATAGATTGATGGAATTAATTTGTTGTACTGAAATGTTAGATTCTATAATGCTCTAGTTATAAGAAAATTCTCAATTTTTGCAGTATTGAAAAGGGACAAGCAGAAAATGTTGAGACTGATTCTTTGAAAAGAGAATTACTAGACACGAATAAGTGCTACATTCTGGATTGTGGGTTGGAAGTGTTTGTCTGGATGGGAAGAAACACCTCTCTAGAGGAAAGGAAAAGTGCAAGTGGAGCTGCTGATGTAACAACTCATTTCTTTTTATATCATTTAGCATTTTGCTTTAAGTTTTAATTTCACTTCAAGTTTTAGTTAGCGTTAAATTGCTTTGGCTACCAAACAGGAGTTAGTCAGCGGAATTGATAAACTGAAACCCCAAATAATCCGCGTAATTGAAGGATTTGAAACAGTGACGTTCAGGTCCAAGTTTGAGTCTTGGCCTCAGACCACTGATGTAACAGTATCTGAAGATGGCCGTGGCAAGGTAGCAGGTAATTGTTAAATGTTAATTAATGTTACAGTTGTTCTATTGGCCTGAATAGGTTTCCTAACATTAAACTTTTGTCATCAGCATCATTGATCATATAATCATTATATCATCCAATTTTTTATTTTTTTTCTCTTGTTTATGATTTTGTACTTTTGTAGCACTTCTAAAACGTCAAGGAGTAAATGTCAAGGGTCTGTTGAAAGCTGATCCAGTCAAAGAAGAACCTCAACCTTACATCGATTGCACAGGACATTTGCAGGTACTCTGCTTTTTTGCCAATAATCCATCAAGTCCAATATTTCTTGATAAATTTTCTTGGTTTCACTTTTATCAGTTTTCTTATTCGGTTTAGGAGGTTCTATCATTGTGTTAACCTTTCCCTTTTCATTTAATATGCTGTTATAATACGTATACCCTCCTATCTGTACCATAATTATGCCTATATAACCTTATATCAGGCTTAATAAATATTTTTGATATTTTCTTGTTGATTTGTTTTGCCCAAGACTTTTCCTACCTTACTCTTAGAGGACTTCAAGATTCAATAGAATACTTGTTGTGATTTAATTGTTATAGTTGAGACTTTAGACATCAATGTGAATTAAGTTTCCAACTGTAGAGTTTTATGCACGATTGCTGTTGTTTTGTGTTGCTTTGCAAGTATTTGATAATTAGAATTTCTTGATAATTTATATGGGTGGAGTGGTTGGGGTTTGGTGTTGTTCAATTCCAACCATTGTTCTTTAGTTTCTGTTGTTAACGAGTTCTAGGTGTGCAGGTTTGGCGTGTGAACGGTCAGGAAAAGATTCTTCTTCCTGCTTCTGATCAGTCAAAATTTTATAGTGGAGATTGCTACATCTTTCAGTATTCATACCCTGGAGAAGATAAGGATGATTGTCTTATTGGAACGTGGATTGGAAAGAAAAGTGTTGAGGTAAAAGATTTACTATTAAATTCTACTTCTAGTTACACCTGTGATTTTAATATCAAAATAGACAAATAATCCGGCAGCAAAATGTTTACCTATAGCTGAAAAATACGTTAGCCCTTATATTAATCTGTTAGTCACTGCATGTTTTGGGAGTTTGTAAATAAGTTCCTGTAGTTTAAAATCTAAAATTGGGTCCTTGTAGTTCTTTTTTTGTTTTTTCAAATTGGATCGTCATTGGGACCTAAAGAAAGACTGGACTCAGGTACCCTATTGATAAAGTTTATGAAACTTTAGGGGCTCATTTATAGTTTTTGAACTATAGGGAGGGACTCTTAGAGATGTAAATGGCTTAAGCTTTTATTTTATGATTTGTGCTTGACAGGGACCTATTAAAAAATCCTCAAAATAGGGACCTACAATTTAATCTAACCTATATTAGCCAATGTTAGCCTTCTGTATTTCACTATACTCTGCACTGGCAAGTTTTGGAACCAGAAGGAATTAAGTAAATGCATAGCAGTGTTTATTTCAGTATTGCTATAAATTTGCATTCAGAGTATTATGAATCTATTCCCTGAATTGTTCACAAGCTCTTTTAGTTGAAAATAGGAAGAAAGAGCTTCAGCTAATTCACTGGCAAGCAAAATGGTTGAGTCAATGAAGTTTCAAGCTTCTCAGGTAAATTTTCTGGCAATTGCGTCTTTTGCACTGCGTTTAAATATTAATTATACCTGTTTCCTATCTCCTTACTGATGTTATGCATTTGTAATTTATTGTAGGCTCGTATATATGAAGGCAATGAACCAATTCATTTTTATTCTATCCTCCAAACCTTCATTGTTTTTAAGGTTCGTGGGTTTCTAATATTGTGGGAACTTTAAAATGATACCCTATTGCCCTATCTGTCTATTACTGGGCATTTAACTCCCCCCCTCCCTAATTTTTATCAGGGTGGGCTTAGTGATGGATACAAGACATACACTGCAGAAAAGGAAATTCCAGACGAGACATACAATGTGGATGGTGTTGCATTATTCCGCATCCAAGGCTCTGGACCAGACAATATGCAAGCAATACAAGTTGAACCCGTATGCCCTATCTCCTCTTTGTAGTGGTCCTTTGTCTATCCATTCATTTTGTATGGGGCAATACACACTTCTGAGTTTACTCATTCTATTGATGTTGTCAAATTTTCTTTTCATATTCTTATGTCTACCAGGTTGCGTCTTCCTTGAATTCCTCTTATTGCTACATTCTTCATAATGGGCCTGCTGTCTTTACTTGGTCTGGAAGCTCTACAAGTATAGAAGACCAGGAACTTATTGAGAGGATGATGGATTTGATAAAGGTCAGATACGTTCTTACTATAAGTTAGGTTTTGTTTTTAGGTGAAATAAATACATGGGTCAAGTTTTATATTCTTTGATGTTGGAAATGGTTGAATATATGGTTACTGCCATTTGGGCCATAGCCCAGTGGCTAGAGTGGCACTAGATTGCCTGTGTTGTAATGGAGGCTTTGAGTTCGATTCATGGCCTTAATATGTGTGAGAAGTTGTGGGATTTGGGTTCCCTGCGGTCAGGGCAATCCTAAATTCACAGTCAAGGACAATCCTAAATTCACACAGTCGAGGAATTTGAGCCATTCGATCAAGATCGGACGACTCATATGTTTCACCAAGATCGAGTGGCAAAGATTAGCTTGAAATTTGACCCATCCAATTTTGATTGAACAACTCAAATTCTTTGACTGCGTGAATTTAGGATTTCTCTCACTGCAAGGAGTCCAATTTCGTGTGAGAAGACGTCAATTTCAAACTTATAAACTTTAAAATGTTAAAAAGGATTATTGAATATATTTGCAATATTTATTTAGGTTTCCCTGTTTATCTGGTTGTCATACATTTGCCAATTTTCTGCAGCCAAATTTACAAACCAAACCACAAAGGGAAGGTACAGAATCTGAACAATTTTGGGATTTGTTAGGAGGAAAATCTGAATATCCTAGTCAAAAGATTAGCAGGGAGGCTGAAAGTGATCCTCGTCTATTTTCTTGCAACTTCTTGAAAGGTAAGGGTTAATTTTCTTGGTTGCTGAAAATTTATTTGATCCCCTTCCCCTTTTGAAGGCAAACAGCTGACTTGCTTGTGATGGTTTTCTTCCTCTGCCTAATTGAACAATGAGCAGGAAATTTGAAGGTGAGTACACCCACTGATCTATTAGCTCTAGTCACGATATATTTGATTTGGAAATTTATGGAGTTGCAATGATTTGAAATTTATGGAAATTTATGAAAGCTTATTAAAATAGTCATTGGCTCCTTGCTTTCAGAAATATTTCATTCAATGTGTTAAGTTGCTTATCATATAAAGAAAAGCTTAATGACAATCCATTTTAAACCCTAGTGGTAGGTGATTAATAAGATTGGACTAGAACTAGTTTGATCAAACTGATACTGTTGGGCAAACATAAATAATAACCAATGAATAGCTACAAAACAGGGATGCAGAATTTTGGAAAACAGATTATCCAACATCTGCTGTACTGTTTGAGGCAGGAGAAATTGCTCCTGCTACAAATTTACAGACAAAAGAAGAAAACAGAGATAAGTATGAGAATAACAACAAGAAGAAATATCATAAAGGCAGTGAGCTATCTCTTCCCCAAGGCCTAAGCCACCTTTAACTTCCTTCCCTGTTACCTTTCCTCCCCAACCTCATCCCCCTCATATTTAGGGGTTGATTAAGTTCTTTGTAATGACATTTGGTATGTTTTTACATAATAAGATTACCCAACTAGTTGTTGTTGCATATATTCATTGAAAAGGTTGCTGACACTGATAACAAAGGTTATTCTAAATCAAATTTTCAGTAGTTGTCTAATGAGCAGCAAAATAGAACAAAATACAGCTAATTTGATATGTATGAATATTCTCGGGCATGTTTAATAACTGCAAGGTGGTTATGGCATCATAGCTTCTTTTAAAGACTGACTTTCAGTGAAGAATGCTGACAGATAAGTCTGTCAAATGCGCTCTGGATCACTTCTTTGATACCTCAGTTTATACTAAAAGCACATATATGAAATTTTAAGGGTGAACCTATCTTGTGTGCCATGCTGATTATGACAATTTATCAGATTTATTTCTATAGAAATGCATTGATAATTAATAATCTGGAGCAATATTTTCAGGTGACAGAGGTTTACAACTTCTCCCAGGATGATCTGATGACAGAAGACATTTTCATCTTGGATTGTCACACAGATATATTTGTCTGGGTTGGCCAGCAGGTTGACCCCAAGAGTAGAATGCAGGCTCTAACAATTGGTGAGGTATGAATAACTGATTTTGCTGGCAGTCATAAACATACTAATGCAACTTAGTGGCTAGTAGGACTTCGTAATGTCTTTAGTTATTTTAATGTTTATCTAATTATCCAAGTCCTATAACATTCCTATCTTATTTGGAAACCTTTACATCATGGATTTAGCATCTAGTTGAATTTCTACAGTAAGTTGCGAATTTATTGGCTTTTTATTCTGAATTGTACAGAAATTTATTGAGCATGATTTTCTTCTTGAAAATCTATCTCGCGTGGCTCCAATCTATGTTGTCATGGAAGGGAGTGAACCACCTTTTTTCACACGCTTCTTTAAATGGGACTCTGCAAAATCTGCTGTAAGTTTCTCAATGTAAATGGCATGATCATTGGTCTTATGATTGTTTTAACATCCTGACTATTGACAACTTTTTATCTTTGCAGATGCTGGGAGACTCATTTCAGAGAAAGCTTAAAATCGTGAAAAATGGGGGTACTCCACTTATGGATGTAAGACATTTGTTTTTCTTAGCTCCCTTTGCAATCATTAATTAAATGTTCCTCTCTTGTCTATAAATGTTCATTCAAACTCATCATTTGAGTAAAGTTTTCAATGTTTTTTTGTTGTTGTTAGCAGTTTAGTTTGTGAAACCCTTACTTGTTTAGACTTTAACTGAAGTATTTCTGACATCATTCTAATATTTGTATTTGCATTTATTCTGTTTGGTTGTCAAATGCCTAATACATAATCAGAAACCCAAACGGCGAACATCTAGCGCTTATGGAGGAAGGTCTAGTAGTGTGCCAGATAAATCCCAGCGTTCCTCCCGCAGCATGTCTGTTAGTCCTGACCGTGTTCGTGTGAGGGGCAGATCTCCAGCCTTCAATGCATTAGCCGCTAATTTTGAGAATCCCGGTGCTAGGAACCTTTCAACACCACCTCCAGTAGTTAGAAAGCTGTATCCAAAATCTAAGACACCAGATTCTGCAATATTGGCACCAAAATCTGCAGCCATTGCTGCACTTACTTCTTCTTTTGAACAACCACCTTCAGCACGAGAAAGTATGATACCTCGGACTCTCAAAGGTAAATAATAGATGAAATATTTACACTTCCTCCATCTTTGAGTTATGTTTTGAGTATCATAATTCACTTCGATGCAATATTTTCCTGTTCCCGGGTCGTTATAATGTGAAGTGAGTCCAGTCACCCCCAAATCAAACCCTGATAAAAATGACAAGGAGAATTCTGCGAGCAGCCGGGTGGAGTCTCTTACCATAGAGGAAGATGTGAAGGAGGGTGAAGCAGAAGACGAGGAAGGTCTCCCTATTTACCCATATGAACGCATTAAAATATCATCTCCAGATCCTGTAACAGGCATTGATGTGACTAGACGGGAGGTATAATGAATTATCTAAGTATCGTATCTTCTCTGCCCCCCCCCAAAAAAAAAGAACCTCTTTGGAGATTGCTACTTATAATTAGGCTTTTTATTTCATTCAGTTTTGATTTGTTTGACCTTGATGCGCATACAGACTTATCTATCATCTGTGGAGTTCAAAGAGAAATTTGGGATGTCTAAGGATGCTTTTTACAAGTTGCCCAAATGGAAACAGAACAAACTCAAAATGGCAATTCAGTTATTCTGATTCTTGAAAGTTTACTTAGCTTTCTGTCAGCTCCCTGCAGTTAAGGTTGCAGGTAAAAGACATATTTATTAAGAAAGTGTACATTATTTTTTCTTGACATTTTATGTATACTTTTCGTAGTTTCTCATCTTAGAGCTCAGGGGGCTTCTCCGTTTTGCAGGAGAAACTGAACACATGGAAGTAAAAGGGAGCATCAGTGTTTTTTTTTAACATAGCTGCATCTGCTCCCAGGAAACTTTTTTTGAAGAGAAACAAGAAATTTTCCACCTTTCTCCTTCTCTTTGGAGTTATTTGAATGTTTAGAGTCATTTCTTTGTTGAGTTAGCTGCGTGGCATTAATTTTATAGAGCAAAGGTTGATTATGAGCTTGCTTTTTTCTTTTTTAAACAAAAAAGATCGGGTTTCATGTTAATTTTCTTTAAATTTTTTTATTTAAAATTGTTTTGGTAAAGCAACTGGGGTTGCAAATGCGGTCTACTTAGATTGTATTGATATTGAGGATTGTGTACAGCAGAGTGTAAAAACCAGTCAACTCGTATTTGTTTTGGGAATAAAGTGTGTGATTCTTTGATGTCCTCTGCAATTTCCAAGCTCGTCACTGAAAGGTGCAAAAGAATCTGTATGCATTAAAACTCAGACGAAACCTGAACTAACTCAAGTTACAACACGTTACTATCTTGTTGGAAGTCTTCTTTGTAAGCTTTTGGAAAAGATTGCCATTCGTTTCAATGTTGTAATTATGAGATACCAACTTCAAGCCATCAGTTTCTCTTCACCAGATGAGATGTCACTCCATGCAGTTTGGGTAAACTATTTGCTTTTTCTTTTTTAAATTAGTGTTAGGAGCAGTGAAATTTAGATATACGCCTCATCTACGTTTAGCTTAATCTAAGTGCTTATCACAATAAATACTTATGACATAAGTGTTTATTCATAAATTATTTTGAAAATTTTATTGAAATAAATTAAAAATAGAATATAAGTATGTATAAGTGGTTATTCAATTAATATGCGTAGCTTATGACAATAAGAATGAAATGACATGTAAGTAGGTATGAAATGACATGTAAGTAGATCGCGAAAAGAAAAAATCACATATAATCGGAGAAAAGAACACCAACAATAATCTCATGGAAGAGCTAATCTCACAATAATGTAAATATTTTTTACTTGAACATGATTGTCTAGGGATCCCTACATTAAAAAAAATCAAATAATCACATGTAATTGGAGAAAAGAAAGTTAAGAAAAAAAATAATTTTAAGTGTTGTGGATGCTTAATTGACAAAGATGTTATAGATAAGATTCAAGTGTGGTTAAAATGGAGAAAAACATCAATAAGGTGTAGCACAACTGATAAATAGTTGTACTTAAGTATTTAGTGTAAAGTTCGATCTCTGGGCGGTGCGTATAGAGAAACAT
The DNA here is from genome assembly GCA_030819835.1 of Acmispon strigosus. NCBI lineage: Eukaryota > Viridiplantae > Streptophyta > Magnoliopsida > Fabales > Fabaceae > Acmispon > Acmispon strigosus. Next base: position 91,068,918 of record JAUAMA010000001.1, read on the forward strand.
TTTTTGGGAGAGACCTACTCACTTAACATAATCACCGAGTCTCGAGGATTAGTCTCATTAGAGTTGGCCATGAGACTCCTTGGCAAAACCAAAAAAATGGTGAACAACATTAGAGGTTAATTGCGATTGCAAAATACCTATCAAGCTCAAAGAAAAGTTGTACTAGACCGTCACAAGGCCTGCTATACTTTATGATAGTGAATTTTGGACTTGGTCTTTAACCGAACAAAATGAGAGAAAAGTTGGAGCAACTGAAAAGAGAAAGTTAAGAAAGATGAGTGCCCACACTAGAAATGACAAGATACGCAATTAGCGGATAGGAAAACATATTGTGGTGATGCCTACCGTGAAGAAGGTGATGGAAAACTAATTGAAGTGATATGAAAATGTACAAAAAAGATATTTAGAAACACCGATGACAAGAGCTTTGGAGAAAGGTAAATAGAGGTCAAAGAGAACTTGAGAACATATCGTCAAATACGACCCCATTACCAATAACATCATTCATAATCTGATTTTTGATCGAGTACGATGATCCGTACAACCGACTTGATGTTATAGAACAAAACTTTTGTTGTCGTTATTGTGGTCCTTAAATTTTAAAAGAACAAATAGAAAAATAGAAAAAGAAAGGTTGGAAAGAGATGCAGCCGCACAGCATTGCAGGAGAAAGTGCGTATCCGGAGGAGTGTCCGACAAAGAAAAGAAATAGCGTAGCGTGGTGGATGCGGCGGTGAAGTTTGAGGAAGAAGAAGAAGAAGAGTATTAATATCAATCTGTTACTACTTATCCATCACAATCCACAACCACAACAATCAGTAGTTAGTTAATATCTCAGAAGAGAGAGAAACTGTAACAGTAATATCATCATGAGCAACGAAAAGGAAATAACTCCTTCACCTCCACCTTCACCTTCTCCTTCCTATGCTTTAACCAAGGGTATCAACGGCCTCGACAAGGTTCTTCTCCGCGAGTCTCGTGGTTCCTCCGCCGAGGTTCTCTTCCTCATCATCGATCTGCTTCCATTTCAGATTTTCCAGTTTCGAAGATTCTGATCTCGTTGGATCTGGATCCGGATTTCATGCGCGATCTAACTTTTGCTCTGTTTGCGTTGTGATCTGCTGCAGGTGTACCTGTACGGTGGTCACGTGACTTCTTGGAAGAACGACCATGGCGAGGAATTGCTTTTTCTCAGTAGTAAGGTGTGTGTGTGTGGATTGAATTATGGAATATGTTTGTATTAAAATCTCTGTGTTTGTTAAGTTAGTTAGCGAATTTCCCTTCTTAAAGCACCGAGTTTGGTTACAATTTCAGTAATCTCTCTTCAAGTATATGCTGTGAAGACAAAAGCGAGAAAGTTTAGATCTCAGTTATTTTGCACTTTGCAAAGGCTTGGTTTGCTATAAATATATTGAGTTATCAGAAGAAGTAACTTTGTTATTGCGTCTATACTCTATAGGATCTGTAGAAAGTTTGGGATCTTGATTTGCTTTTACAAATATTAATACCAAACTTTACTCCCTGAACCAAGGGGTTAAAAGTTACCAAATCGGCTTGGAAATGCATGAGTTTCTATCTTCCGTTTAAATTAATGTGTAAAATGTTTTGATTCCCTTGTATCTTTGCTTCAATAGCAGTAAAACGGTGACTTCCTTGTGACTAGGGTTTTGGAAAATTTCAACTCCAACTTGCATGTTTGTTGGACAAATTATGATCCATCTTGGTTTATTTATTATCTTGTTCCTTGTGCAGGCTACATTTAAGCAACCAAAGGCAATTCGTGGAGGGATTCCGATATGCTTTCCACAAGTATGTACTTCTTAACTATTTCTGTTTTCCATGATTACTTCCATCAAGATAATGCTGTTTCGGTAAGAGTTTAAAAAATCGGGGGAAGAGAGAATAGAGATGTGAGGTGAATGTGTTATGGTTTATGCAATTGAGAGTTGAGACTTAAGCTCCAATGGTCTTTAAAATTTACCGCTGTAAATATAAGTCCTAGATTATTTATCACATTCCTGCCAGAAAATTGAAACAATCATGTCTCAACTCTCAAGTAATCAGTAGTATTTTACAGGTTAAAAGTTCATTTTGGATATATGTTATGGAGGGTGATTTGCAGGCAGTAGTAGGATGGGGTTCAGGCGGCTGCTTGGGTTCTACAAACAGTACAATTGGGCTTTGTTGTTGTTGGTTTCTTTTTTTTTTGTTTTTTTTCTACTTTTGATGGACTTAAGTACAAATTCAAAGAAGGAATAATTGAATTTTCAATGGGATTAAGTTCTAATGTTTTTGACTGAGGAGAATGAATTAGGGAATGTGGACCATAATTGAGTAGAAGATGAGGGGACAAAAAAAACCAGGCATCGTGTGATGCCTAAATGTGATTGCGCTGCATCACTGAACCAAGGAAAGAACAACTTGTAAGAATCCGTAAGCATTGGTTCTTATCATTTTGATAGCTGAGCTGAGCATATAACATGACTTAGACTAGTAAGAAAGTTGAGGAAGTACCGAAGTAGGTAACAGCTGAAGGCCCAAGTTAAATATCCATCCACTAGTAAGAATGATTAATAGTCTAAATTTCCAAATTACTAAAACAAATTAAAGAAAATTCCATACATGGACACTACTAAATACCCACTCTCAAACCTTGAACAACAATGGCTTAAACTAAAAGTATAACATGTTCTAAATTAACCACTTCTTAAGACTGTCACCGTAAATAATTGTGATTTGATATGGCTTTGCATCATTAGCATCAGTCCTGTAAATAAGAAAACCAAATTAATTAGAATTTTCTTCTCAAGTGTTTTCCTTCTAGATCTTATGCTGTCTTGATCAAACTAGATCTGCAATTATACAAAGATCTTAACTATCAACTAAATCAATTGAATTAAAGTCATGAACCTGAACATTCTACGATCACTTTCTCAATAATATTGCTAACTTTAATTGGCCTACCAAATATTCCATTTGTTATCATCATTCCAGATAACATGCTCAAGGAAATTTTCTCTGTTTGCAGTTTGGAAGCCATGGCACCCTTGAATCACATGGATTTGCTAGAAATAGGTTCTGGACCATTGACAATGACCCTCCTCCTTTTCCAACAAATACTTTGAACAAAGCCTTTGTTGATTTGATTCTCAAGCCCTCTGAATCTGAAGAAGACATGAAGAATTGGAATCACAGGTATTAATGGAAGACATTCAGCATTTTGTTACCTGTATTTTCTTACTACCTTATTTAACTTTAATCTCTTTATTCCATTATCTGAATTGTTTATATTATATTTCTCTCTGCCATCACGTGCCCTTTCTATTTGTATGTAGTTTTGAATACCGCCTTCGGGTAGCTTTGGGACCTGGAGGAGATCTGATGTTGACATCTCGGATTCGGAACACAAACAGTGATGGGAAGCCATTTTCGTTCACCTTTGCTTATCATACATATTTCTCTGTATCAGACATAAGGCTAGTGCTTGAAACCTGTTTGTCTTACACTTCAATATCTCAGTTTAATATTAATGTTTTGATTTTTTCCTATAATTTAACACTTGTTACTTGTAGCAGCTTGCTGTCTGTTTCCTTGCGACCTCTTAGGATAGCATGATAGAATAAAAGAGAGTTAAAGTAGTAAGGATAAGTTAGGTTAGTTTATTAGTTGAGGAGAGACCCAATAAATAAATAGGGGGAAACAGTATTAGGGGAAACCTGTTTGTCTCTCTCTCCTTGTTCTGTTCATTTTTCAGTTAATAATAAAACCATTCTTTCCTTTTCTCTATTCCCATTGTGGGTTGCTAACAAATTGGTCCAACCTGCTGGATCTCTTGTTTGGAAGAAATGGTGAAGGTAGGTGTGTTCTTGAAAGGGGAGACCCGTGCTCTGATTGGAATCCAGCATTTCTAAGCTCAAAAAGATGCTATATCAGTTGATGAAAAGGCAAGGGATCAATGGTGAGCTTACACATATGCTTGGTTGGTGGATGTGGAATTAAGGTATTGAATTGGAGGTCAAGGGCACTTCTGAACACAGGAGCAGGCCCAACCCCATTTGACCTAGCTGGTCAAGGAGAACATGCGAGCTAGTGGGTGGAATTATAGTGGAGGAGAGACCTGTTCTTGGGCAAGAAAAATAGAGCTACCCATCTCTGATGGACCAATTTGTTGGGATGCTTCATTGAGAATATCTTCAATGTGCCAATCAAAATGTTGGAGAAGGAAAGGTATAGGAAGATTGAGAGATATATGGATGAAATTAGAGCCTGAATCAGTGGTAGAGGAGAGCGAGGTGGAAGTCAAAGGTGGAGATGCAACAGCGATGGTTAATTCTTTTTAAAAACTCAGACCCAGTCGGTCCAAATGACAATGGAAAAAGACAAACAAAAATCATTGCCAAAACCACCTCACCCGTACTTGTCCATAGAGGTGGGTGGATCATTAAAGGCATGAGATGGATGAGGTGGGTGGAACATTAAAGGACAAACAAAACTTGCAGTTCGAACTTGCTAGCTGAGCCTCTATTTCTGGTAGCACAATGACAGAGCAGAGCCTTTATTTCTAAACAAGAGTTGTTGGAACAGCTTCTGTAAGTTCACCTAGCTTGACTCAAGGGCAGCCAAAGACAAATTTGGCTCAACCCAGAAATCGGATAGGGGAGTGACAGTGAGGAGTGGAATTAGGTTTCAGTTAACAGCAAGGGGACACAGAGAGGGGTGTTGACCAAAATGTGCTGTGTGTGGTCAAAAATTCAAGTTTTGCTGAATTTCTCAGGTTTCAGTCTATTGGACTAGAAACTATGTTGTTTCTATCTACATATTTCATTTTTCTTTATTTTATCTGCTAATTTGACCTACTTTTTCTAATTGGCCTCTTTTGGCTTACTATGTGTACCTTGAATTTATCATCATCATCATTATGGATAGAGTATCTAACCAATTTATTTTGATGTGTTCAGTGAAGTTCGGGTAGAGGGATTAGAAACCCTGGATTATCTTGACAACTTGCAGAACAAGCAGCGCTTTACTGAACAGGGGGATGCTTTGACATTCGAATCAGAGGTAAGTTTGTTTTTTCCCTTCTTTTTTGTTTTATGAAGCACAGAAAATGCAGGATATGGATTTATTTCAGTAAATTGAAAATATTAAAATAAATCAATTATGTATCTTCACTTTTCATCCAATTAAATGTTTTAAATCAAGATTAAAAGTCAGTTTTTTAATTTGCAAAAGAGTGAGGACTGCTCGTTATGTAGAACATGAGAACAATGTATAGTTTCTGAATATGGTTTTTTTTAAATATTTATAAAATTTAAATTATTTTTGTCCAAATACCTGACTCATTCTAACCACGTGGGTGCAGCCAATTTGATGTACTGATAATGTTTCTCAGGCTTTGTTGAGTATAATCTGATGCTTCTCTTTTTTTTTGATATGATAGGTTGACAAGATATATCTTAGCACTCCCACAAAGATTGCAATTATTGATCATGAAAAAAAGAGAACATTTGTTTTGCGTAAAGATGGCCTTCCTGATGCTGGTGAGTATTATCAGGATCATCTTATATTCCAAGTTTGGGCTACTCAAAAGTATACTGATTGGTGCTTCCATTATTTGAAGTTTATAATTTGAAAAAAAATAAATTTGTACTTCTTGTATGCTGAAATAGAGAAGAGCGGTCATGGTAAAGTGGAAAGTCAGGTTTCCTGATAGAGCATAAAATACATATCTGTCCTAACTTCCATGTCTAAAATCTTCCTGCATGTTTGTAAGAATGATATACCTAGTAACTATAAGGTGAAGGTGATGACTCTTGTCAGCAACATGGTTTAAGCAAGCAATGACATTGCCCAATCTAACTTGCATACCTTTGGATGTCTTAGTTGGGGATGTTTTATCTCAGGTTGTAATCTATTCATGTAGGTTTTTTAAAGCCAGTACTAATGGGAGAATTCAAGCATGAAACTGTAGCTTCATCTGACACCAACTTAACAACTCTGAACCAACAATATAACATTTGCCTTTTATTACAATTAAGCTGTAACTTCATATTTAAGTGGCTATCCGTCTAATCATTTTTTTTTATTATCCAGTGGTGTGGAACCCTTGGGATAAGAAAGCAAAGGCTCTGGCTGATTTTGGTGATGATGAGTATAAGCATATGCTTTGTGTAGAGGCTGCTGCTATTGAAAAACCTATCACTTTGAGACCTGGAGAAGAATGGAAAGGAAGACTAGAGCTTTCTGCTGTTCCCTCTAGTTATTGTAGTGGCCAGCTTGATCCCCAGAGAGTTCTTCAGGGTAGCTGAAAAATCATTGTTATGTTCTGGGTCCTGTATAGGTAATAACTGCAAATTGATATATTTCAATTCAACTGGCTTTTAGCATAACTATATACGAGAATGACCTAAGCCTTAAATTTCACTACTAACTTTGGATACAAAAACTTGAAGTTATTCTCCAACTTTTTTAGCGTGACATGTTTCTTTTATGTTGTACTATGAAAATTGTAATCAGGATTAAGAGATAGAGTTATATAACGCTTGTAACTTTTCATGCAAGTTTAAAATTGAGTAGTTACTCGCACCAGATGACTGCATATTATTGCTTAAGATGAGACATATCTACCCATAGTTCACCACTCCGATATTTTGGTTATATCTTGTTCGACAATTATGGGCTCTTCAAGTTTGATTTCCCTGCTTTGATTCTTTAGATCTGATTGGTCAGCAATTGAAGAATCATGATTTAGTTCTGCTCATAATCTGATTCCTGCTTTGTCCATCATACATGTGTTGATCCATTTAAATGTCTTACTAATATTGTAGCAGTGATTTATCTGCAGGTAGCCTGTTGCAAGATTTGTGGATGATGAAAGGAAAGTGTCTCTGTAATTTTGCTTGCCCCTTCATGTTCCATTTAAGTCTGTGTTGGACGGATGAACTCATGTTGAATAGAATTTTATTAAACTCTTTTCTCCTGTAATGGAAGACTAGTGTTCTCACTGCTATAAGCTCCCATGAGTGTTGTCCATAGTTGTTGCCATGGAAGATCGAAATAACAGCCTACAATTCAACAGATTTTCAACGTTGAGTTGAATGGTGCAGACTCAGGGATTCGTTTAGAGTCCACGTAGATTTTTGGGTTCTTAAATCCCTATAATTTATAAATTGTTTGTTACTAAATGTTGTTGGCAAACGAATACATTCTTGAAGAACATTTTATAAATCTAAAGGAATGTAACAGAACGGTTGACAGGTCATATTTAATGCTTCTGGGTTATTTGTTTATGGTGTATACAAAATTTGGATCAGAGTGTGCTGAACTACATGCATGTACATTTATCTCGCACACACATAAAGAAAAAATTAGGCTGGCTACTGGTAACGTTAAATACAACATACTGACTCTAAATCCGCTAGATTAAAATTGAATACTAAATTCTAGAATTTGGCACTGTTTTCAATTTCCAAGTTGTTAATTTCGAAGATTTAAAAACTTACAGAATAATAAACTAAAAAAAAATTGTTCAAGATATAAGAATTTGGAAGTCATTACGCGACTTACACTACGAATTCAAATTTCTCAGTTAAAAATGGTAAATGCATTTCGGATTAATTTTTGAAACACAACTTAAATGGATTAAGAACCTCTCAATTGTAAAAAATATTTAGCAAGTCAAGTTTCATTTTCTTTATTTGCTCAATTGTAAAAAAAAAATTATATAAATACAGTTGCATTAAATACTTTGATAGAGATAGCTGTGTCATTCATAAAGGTTCTGCTCGGCTCATAATTATGAGAGTAATTAAAAAAAACACAAAAAAAATAATGATTAGACAATGAATATTTTTTTTTTAGAACATGAGATAAAATGAAATTTGACCTTAGTGTAAGTGAATATGTATATGTATGATCTCCCTGTTATTTCTGGTTCTGGGGTCCTAGATTTGGGTGCTTTTAAACATCCGACCCGAATAACAGAATCGAACCCGCGGCTGCTCTGCTCCTGCGTGCTGGTTCTCCTCGCCGTCGCTCTCTCCGCGCCACTGCAACTTGTACGAACCTTAACTCTCATAAATCTCCTTTTCTTTTTCATATTTTTTTTTATGTTGCAATAGAAACCCCGATTTATTCATAAGCACTCAATTTTTCCGTAATGCGCACCATTAAGGAACATGTATCGGAATTTGTTTTAGGGTTTGTCTCAACGTTTACTTTGTTCAAGTTTGATCTTCGAAAACTATGTTGTAATTTCATCATTGTGTTTGTGAGTGAACAAGTTTGAATTTTGACCTTGGCATTTTCAGGAATAGGTAATGGGTATATTGAATATAAGTCTAGGACATTAGAAGATACTAAAGATTACTACTTTGACCTTACCCACAAAATTCAGTTTTTCATAAGGAGTTATTTGCTGGCTTTTGTTTTTTCTGTTTTCGTATTGTTTATGAGCTTGGTTCAAAGTTGCAGTTTGTGACAGTGTGATGATGACTGTTAATCTATGTTGTGACTTGTGGTTATAATTGCTTACTTTATTCTTTAGTTTTAGATGGAGGATTCAGAGCAAAGGAAGAAAAGGTTGAAAGAAATGCGCCACCAAGCTGATCTAGCTGAAGTTTCTGGTGGTGTCCAAGGTTCTGGGATGCCTGGTTTTCTCTCAAATCCTCTGATTGAAGCTCCTTCAACTGGGCTATTGCCAGATAAATCAAACGCTTCTCCTAGATTTGACTTTTATACAGATCCAATGAGTGCATTCTTATCTAACAGAAGGTGCAATCCTAATATCCAGGCTTCTCAGGGTTGTTTCCCTCCTCCAAATATAGGTGGTTCTCCAATGGCACAATTTGCATCGCCACATCCAGGTACTGCTTCGCATTACTGTTTATTTGTCATTGGTATCCTTTGATATGAGATGAATTTTAATAGCTACCTAATCGTGGCTAACCATTATAGTCTATAGATTCATATAGCATTAAGCTACTGAACCTAATTTAAGCTGATGTTACTCATATACATCAATGCATCCTGGAATAAGGACCTTACCTGCCCTCAATTTTGACACTTATTAGTAGTAAAATGTTGAGCTTAAATCAATTTAGTTCTCCCAAGATTATTTACATCAATAGACTACAATCTGCATTATTTTAAAAGTTTTACGCAATCCAGAAGGAAGTCTAGTCTCTAAACGAGAGGGTCTTGATGATTGAGTAAAGTGCGGAGATTAATTTAAGTAGTTCTTGGCGAATTTAATTGATGTAATCCCAATCTTTTATGTTCCAAAGATTCATCTTGCTCTTTAATGTATGAGAAGTTTCTCTAGCCGATTTTTCATTAAACAATGGTTGGATTGAGGCATGCAGCATTGCTTTTGTAAGTTATTTTATTGCTATGATCTTTAATATTAACTATCTGGAGTTTCGCTTGTGTTCTCTTATCACCATCCAAATTTACCTTTCCTTTTTCCTCTTACAATTGACATTCATTGATTTGAGATAACAGGATCAACATATCAGCAGATGACCCCTTCTCCCAGTCAAGTTTTGCCAGCAGCCTACAGAAACCCGGTTTGGAATGGACCTAGAGGCCCTGCTCCCTATAACTTCCCATTCCGTCCATCAGGTGGTGGTACTTATCCAAGTCCTAGATTTGAACCATCAAGCAGCCCAGTATATAACTACCGGCCCAGCTATAGTCCGAATCCTTCTCTAGGATACACGAATGCCCCAAGCCCTAGTCGAGGGCGAGGTAGGGGCTTCTGGCAGAACACAAGAAGCCCTGTTTCAGGAAGGGGTAGTGGACAAGGACGGAGTTCTCGTGGTCACTGGTCCAACGAGGACAGATCTAGTGGTCCAGAAAGATTTTACAAGAGTTCCATGATTGAAGATCCATGGAAGTTTTTGAAGCCTGTAATATGGAATACCGTGACTGCTTCTTTTTACATTGCACCTACACCTGAGAATTCAAAATCCCGGACTTCAACGTCAGTAAGCACAAAAAGGGAGGGTTCATCTGCTGCTCCTGTCAAGTTCAGCTCCGAACCAAGCCTTGCGGAGTACTTGGCTGCTGCGTTCAATGAAGCTGCAGCTGATAGTGCAGACAAAGAATGATGGCAGCTGCGAGTTCCTCCATCATGATGTTGCCTAGGGCAAGGAATGCCCAATCAGGGGAAAAAACTACAAGATTAAATAACAAGTCATTTCATGTATGAATGCCAGGGGCTCTGTGTTGTGTTAGTGTATATATATTTTATATACCAAACACCTTGACAAGTTCTTAGGAATGTATTGGGGTTACTAACATGCAACAATTAGCTGACCAATTGTATACTATAATTTCCGAATTGTACTGTAAAATTTGTTCGTGCAGATACAAGATTCATGCTCGCTCTGGCCAGAAACTGTTCAATGCAACCAAATTTTGTTATGACTCGTGACCTTTCACATAGTAGCTCTGTTCCGTTATTCTAATTTCTTCTAACAAAGAATCCGAAACAAGTAAAGATACAAGTCCAGGGCATACAACATTGAATCTACCTGCATTTTGTGACAATTCAGTTTGCTGGAGACTTAAAGCAATGATATTGACAGCCATTTTTATGTGATGTTGCTATGAAATGGTGGTTTTTTTTCTCCTTCTTTTCTTTTTTTATCACAAATAATGTTCAGAATAACAGCATCTTCAAAATAAGAATTTGGGCCTGGAAGGAATCTTATTAAGTCTTTTGAGGGTGGACTTTCCTTTTTATACTTCAATTCACATAAAGCACCAAGCAGTGCCAGATTCTTCCTTTGCAATAGCATTTAGGTTTGAAAATCATGTGTTGGACATTAAAGTAATTTAAAAAGCATTTCAAACTAGCTCTACCTATTTACAGAAAGGGACACTCAGAAATGGGTGTATATATAAGTTATATCCATTTATTGGAATAAAGTAAAAACTCAAACACATGAACCATATAAACTCAGTGGTCCATGTAGACTTGAGAGGAAAGATAGTAAGATACTATGAAACAAGTCAAACTACTATTTATTTAAGCTTTAAACCTTGAGAAAGCCAATGTGGCCCCCTTTTTTCTTGATCAAATGTAACACTGGAGCTGCTCATGGGGGTGGTGGGGTCACTGCAATCTCCCACTTTATCTGATTGAAAAGAGATAGAAGAATTGAACTCCCTAGTTTTCCCTTTGGGAGATGAGTCTGAGAATCCCAATGGAAGCAGATAAGATTTTTTCTTCTTAACATGGTTGCTGCTTCCTCCTCCTATACTTAAAGTCAAATCGACTTCCATGTCTTCATCATCATTGCTTATTTTGCAACACTGAAATGCAGTGTAGGAGCTTGGTCCTGCCTCACCTTCATCACAGCCACTTGCAAAAATGTCTCTCTCAGCAGGTCTTTCAAGATCAAAATCCCTTTGCCTTTTCATGTTTCTCTCTCCTGAACAGCTTCCACTCCTTTCCTTTACATGAAGATCCTCTCTCGAACTTCCAACATGGATATCAGTCCCATATGAAATTATTTGTGTTGTTTGATGTTGTTGTTGAACAACATAAGGATTGTTTGTACCTATGCTGTTCATGGGGGTCCAAAATTTATGTTGTTTGATTTCCTTTTTGAGCTCATCCATCAGCATCTTTTGCACACTGTATACCCTGTGTAGCTCCCTTACCTACAAATTCCAAATACTCATAATTGCCAACTTGTATAAACAGTTTTAACTTATTGCATACCATAAAATCCTTTCTTATTCAACAAATAAAAATATAATAAGAGGTCCTAACAAGATTTGCAATAATAACTCTACATAATTTGGATTTCTTGCAATTAAATTTTCCTAAATTCACTACAGATATTGCTTTGTAACCGTTGGATCAAAGATCGGACGACTTATATTTAAAGAGACTGATTATACATCTGAAATCTGATTTTAAATCTGAACCATCTGATCTTGACTAGACAACTATGAAGCTGTTACTGCAGTGAATTTTGGAAAATTTAACTGCTGGGAAGCCGGGTTCAATTTTGAATTGAAAAAAGGCAGTTAATGAAGCTTATAGAATGATAAAAATATGGTCATAGATGCAGATGTCACAGAATGAAGGATCTCTTATATTTTGACATCAGTATCAAATGTTGCACATTACTAGCAATTTTTTGCAGTGGCTGCTCCAATTATCAATAAAAGGAGAAAGTCTCATTCTGTTGGGGTCTAGGAGGAGTATTTGGCATAAAGGAAAAGTTCCTTTCTTGGATTGAAAACTATTTAACCCAAATCCTTGAATTTAACCATTGTGCTACTCTAACATTTTTATCCCAACACATTCAATCTGGAATGGTAATATGAATTTACAACCAAAGAAAACTAATAAGATATTTGATCTAATCCTATGAGGTGTAACATTTCTGGTACAAATTGAATGGCAACCTGAATTTTGGATTGTTAAGATGAGAAGGTATTTGATAAAGCATCCAACATTGACATCATACCTGGTGTTTGAAGATTTCCTCATGCACCTGCATGGTCTTTTTGATGGATTCCATATTGTTTCTGTCAAGCATCTTATCCATGGGAACTTGCAATTTATTCACCCCAACACTGCACTGGTTGTTATAAGCAAGTCCTTTCTTCAGATTATGCTCCCAAACATCCACACCATCCACAGTGAAGTTTTTGCAATCTACTGAGTATGCTAGAGGATTTATGGAATATTCAATCTTGGTTCCCATGCCTGGAAAAGAAATTAATACTTTTTCTTAGAAGTTTTTTCTCACTATCATCAGACTTTAACTTCAAAGCACATGATAGTTGAATAATGCATCAGCTATTCGAAAAATGCCTTCAAATTGTGATTATGCTTGAGAGAAACAATGCAGGAAACATGTTATTTCTTTATCTGTTCCTTATTCCATTGCAAGTGAAGAAACTAAAGAGATCACATATAGAACATAGAAATCTCAAAGTAGAAGTCATCACAAGCTTCATACCATATGCTACTATCTTACAAGATTTTGTTGCTGCCTTTTTTGTTGCATATGTTCAGGTCATATATAGCAACTGTAATAGTTTGTTGTTTGAGTAAATTTGTCAAAACAGGGGAAACTTTAGTAAGCAAAAGTAGGAGAGGGAAGGGTCAAAGAGAATTTGTGTTGAAAGGTTCAAAAATATAATCAAACATTGCCGGCACATTGAAGATGCATGAGTCAATGAACATTAGATGCAAGCATTTATATGGTTTTTCTATTTGGAATGAAATTATCACTGAGCCATAAATAAGGCCAGGCCCATAAGAGTGGTCTTCATCAACTACCACTAGAAACTAGGCACAGAAAGGTGCCTATTTCTCCTTGTTCACCAAAAAGGAAGGCTCAATGAAAAATATATTTTTCTTTTGAGCTATTTGAAAGAAAACAACTAAACTATACACCTAATGAAGCTCAAGTAGAGATCCAAGAAAATCAAAAGATAACAAACACCCTTCACAAAGACAAGGGAGTTTAAATGTCAAGGACATGTGCAAGTCAACAGAATTTTATTTTTCATGTTAATCTTGCAACTTTTTGATGCATCAAAGTGGATGCTCTTGGACATGAATATCACTTCCAGAGCAATCAAGAGTCAAGACTATAAGAAATGGCCTTCAACTTTCTCAGTTGATGAAATACTAATGAAGCATTCTATCTCAGAACTGCAACACCTTATTTGTTTGGAGACTCCACATCAAAAAAAAAAAATGAAAAAACTCTTATCATGGGGGTGGTGATTACTTTTTAAAGTTAATGTAAAAGATTACCTGTTGTAAGATGTACCAAAATTGCAGCTTTCTCTGATGAAGTTCATTGAACATTTTCCTCCCTCATGCCACCATTTATACTACCCATACTAATGATAAAGTTCACCTGTTGTAATAAAACCAATACTAATTATATAACAAGTGGCCAATCTTCTATGATGGTTCTCCTTGAATCATGGTTGGAAAAAGGGACGGATCAATCTAAGAACTGCAACACCTGCAGGGGGATAATTTGGAGAAAGCTAGCTAGCTCATAGACAGACAGAAGCAATATGAATAGTTGAACCTTAACTTGGACACAACAAAGCAGCCACCTCAAATTTTAAAACTGGAATCATGGAGTTAATAATTATTCAGGCTTGACAGGCTGTGAGAGAAGGAGGCAAGAGAAAAAGCTGGAGCACCAATGTGTCTGTATATGTGTGGGTGCCTAGGTGATATTCAGAGAAAGAGAGAGATATCTTATAATATCAATATTTTGTATCTGAACATATACTTTAGTTTATTGTATTTTTTATCAAGTTATATATATTCACACTCACTTCCTTCCTGTTCCATCTCATTATGACTCATTTTCTTTTCATCTCTCTTTTCTTTTCTTATCAGATCCCTCATGCATCATATATCTTCTTCTGTTCTTATATCTCTCGTAAGGTGGAAGTGAATTTGGGGTGTGAATGACTTTTTTTAGTATTGTATATTAGTGCTTCACTGTAATGTGGGAAAGGATGGGAGAGAGGGGACCACAAAGTTGCATAATAGAAACAATTGACACTCCTAAAACATGAGCCATTGTAGGCCAGTGAACAAGATATTCCAGACAAGTCTGTGCAGGACTTAAATCTAGATATGCATCAACAATCAAAGTTAGTGCTTCTTTCTCCAATAGGACCTACCATTTCTTTCTCTTTCTCTCTCTCTCTCTCATAAAATTTTCTTGTTTTTTGGATTGGATATTCAACCATTGAGATTTCATTATTCTCTCCGTACATTCAGAAAACAGTATCTAGTCATCTATCTTGTTTGAGATTTCACTAATATCAGGTGTTTTATTGGGATTCCACACAGTGAAAATCTCTTGGCAGCAGTAAATTCCATTGGCTTGGGATTTGAAATTGATTATGACTGCTTCAATCTTCATGTACTAGAGGGCCATACACATATATAGTTAATAGTTCTTTTGAGAGGATCAAGGATCATGCATATGCTTCATCTCAAACTGTGGAAAAAGAGTTGACAAGAATTTTCAATACTATACTTTTTCTTTACTTCAGATGAAAGGATCCATCTCATTGTCCCATAAATGAATAAAAAGAAGACTTGGTTATAATCTATGAGTGCATGCTATAAATAATCATGAGTTGTCAATAATAATTTGATGAAAACATAAAATCTAATAAAGAATGAAAGAAGAGAAACTTCCCAGTTCCCACCCTAATCTATATTCTATACATCATGGTCCTCCAACCAACAACTGAAGTTAAAAAACAAATCCAGGACCAGAGAAGCCTTCAAGATTCCAAAATGTTGATCCGCAAAAATAAGGACCACACAATCCCTATGTGCTTCTGATGATTATAAACTTTGCTATTTCAACATTTCCTTTCATCATACATGTGTAAATGCTAGTGTGCCCTCCAATTTGTTTTTTAGTTCCTATCCAAATCCCCTTGGTAGCCTTTGCCCTCTAAAGGAGCCTTATTTGCCACAATTGTTTCTGCAAAATGCACACAAAACAATGCTCATGCGTACTATTAGCCTATCCAATAATGATTGGTGTACATACGGCTTCTTACGGCACACGAATAACATAAAGAGATTGTGGTTATTTTTTACGATCACAATCTGCAGAGTATTAAAAAGTTTTTTATTTTTATAAGCTGATAAAAATGTAATAAAAGATGGTACACGGAGTACCTAACCAATATACAAAACTAAACTATTAAGTACGACAAAGTGTGTGTATATGAGTCAACAAAAGAAAAGTTAAAGCATTTAAAGGTACCCTTAAGTCAAGACCAAGCTAATGTATTAACTCTATCAAAAAGACATGGAATTCATAAAAAAAATAGATCTAGCGGTTTTAAAATGCTACAATAACCGCCACAAATTTATGTGTTTTTTCTTACCTTTCGTATTTAACGGTAGTGAAAACTATTCATTAAATGATTAACATGTTGAATGAATTTCACGTAATCACAAACGTCCTAAAAATAGGTGAAAAACTATTTTACATTGAATGTTGAAACCAACCCAAGCTCTTATGATCATGTTCTTTGGAACCAAAAAACTTTTTCATTTGACGGTGGATTTCTAATTTCTTTGAACAAGTCCATTTGGAATGCATTTTGTATAGACTAGAACCGCCGAAAGCAATGACTAATGATCACTTAATTACCGGTGTTCGCACCAAGGGGTAAACGTGACAAATCTTTAATTATTCACTCTTTAATTTGTTGGATCGGATTATTGAATAGATTAGATTGGCACGATCGAGTAAGATCTTGATGTATCAAGGTTGGCCACGTGATCCATCCACATGGCAAATTAGTGGACCTAATTAACAAGCAGTCAACAACACCTAATTAAACAGAACAGAACAGAGAGATCCAGTTATGCATGGATATGCCTTGTTGCACACATAAACTAGAAATATCTTAATTTTCACAAAGATATCACCATCAATTTTCTTGGAACATGATGTTATGTTATTACCTATGTCTATGTGGTTTTATTTTATATTGTCATTTTCTTAGGAAATTAGGTAATACAATACGAGATAGAGAGAGATACTTGTCAAAATCAAAGCTTCAAAACACAATTTTTATGCTGTCATATGAGTTGCTTTCACCATGACGGTAATAAATCCTAGCTAGACCTACAAATAGAACCATTTTTTTTAATTTTTTAATAATTTGTTTTTTTAGTAGTTTTTATTAGATCGTTCATGGATTATGGATTTATGATTAGTTCACGTGGAAAACTTTTAAATCTTTCAGCTGATTATACCTACTATATGAATTGGTGACTTAACAAAAAAAATAGGTCATGTCTCAATATTATAACATCACTTGTCCTGATGTTAAATATAAAAAATAAATAAAATTGAGAACCAAAAACTATGAAAAAATTTCTAGTAAATTTAGATGAGACCTATATGTCAAAGACCTCGAAATTAGTAATAAAAATGTTATTGTGTTTCTCTATTTCTCTAATTAATTTAATGATGCCTAATAAAACAAAGAAGACTATTGAGGGTGTATGAGTGATACTGATACAAAAGTAAATGACATTGGTATAGTTTTACAAATAACAAACTTGACGAAATGGCAAGTTCAATAAAATTAGTTTATTTTAATTAATGGTGCATTTGGTGAATACACCTCACATGATAAGTACAATATTAATCATTTAATTTAATTGAAGCGCATGAAGACTAGTAAATTTCAACTTGCACGCGTTGTAGCCTAACAAAGGCACAAGCCCTAAGAAATAGCCCCACACTACAACTTAATGTTTGGTTGTCTTCATATTTATTTATTTATTATTTACTGTCCTCTCCTTTTTTAAAAAAATTACTAACAATAAACTTTTGAAAGTATACATAAAAAGAAAGTTATTGATAAATACCAAATTCACTTTACATCTGTAGTGAATTTAATTAGATCGTTTTGAGTGAATTATAAACTTTTGAGTGGAGAATTTAGTGAAAATAGTAGAAATTATGATTTTTTAGATTTAGAGAAGAATACTGAAAATTGGCATGTCTTTATAATGTTTCTTTATTTTTGTTATTTGTTAAATTTTAAATCCTCTTTCTTTAATTTCATAGGATACAAGAGCTTGAAAGAATGGATTTGAATTTGCAAGCAAAAAGATAAATAAAATGAGAGTTAAAGTGTAGAAAAAAGAGCATTTTAGAGTGTCTTTGGTGCCAAGTAATAATTGTGCCTACATAACACCATTTTGTGCCCACACAATCTCACAGAACTAAGTGCTTTGTTGCCAGGTTGTGTTCCCACCCATCATAGTATCGTGGTTACACGATTTCATGTAACTAACACCTTTTTAAACGAGTTTTTAAGTCAAATTTTAGGGAAATTCATTCAAAAACTTGATAAATTAAGAAGTGAAAGACTGAATTATCTTTCTCTCTTTCACTTTCTTACTCTCATATATAGGAGTCTGAAAATCTCTTCTTTAAGGAATTGAGAATCAATATCTTCTTCTTCTTCAATATAGCTCTACATCTTTTCTCTTTTGTTCTATTTTTCCATTACTTTGAACATGTGTAGTTAGATTCTTTAGATTAGTGAAAGATGATTTCCGATCATGTAATTCAATCTTCTCTTCTCAACTCAAGTTTTACTTTTTAATTGAGAGATTACTTCTATGCTTAGTGCTTTTCTAGTTTTCTTGTATTGATCAACCTAGAATTGTTCTTAGGTGCATTTCACAATTGGAAAATTGGTTTTTAGATTTGATTTGAACTAATTAACCATGATTGCTAGCTTCCTAGGATATGGCTCAATGATTGTGAGATCTTACGAATCCTTTCCCTTAATGGTTGCTCACTTTAGGGATTTTAAGGAATTAAGGTTTCTAACGTTGAACAAAGAGATTAACTATCAATGAATTTAATTTAACATAATCTTGTGAATTTCCCTTAAAAAACATAATCTTGTGAATTTGATCTACAATACTAATTATTTTCTTTAATTGAGAGTGAGTTCAATTGAATTGAGCGAAGATTGAGATGGTTCTAACCCCAACCACCTCATTTCCATTATATTTTCATGATCCTAGTGTTGTATTCTTTCTTCTTTTTTTGTCTTTATTTCTCTTAAAATTTTATATCAATTATTTCTCTTTAGTTACTCAAATTCAAAGTTCATCAGTTGATTCAACTAGTTAAGAATTTATGAATTAGTACTTAAAATCAAATCTTCATCAGACAAATACTCTACTCATTATTAAAACTACTTGTATGATTCGATCCACTTGCCTATGTCATAAATAAAAGATGTGGTAGGTTATAGTGCGTATTTGGATTTTCGTTATTAGGATTGCTTGTAGTTAGAATTAATTTGATAAAATTAATTATGATAAAAGTGAATTAAAAGTAAAGTGATTCATGTTTTAGTATATTTATGAGAAAAGTTATTTCTATTGGATAATACTGTGAAATCTAGTTTGAAAATCTCTTGATAATGTCCATTGCATAAGCTAAGGTTTGTAATGAACTTCATCCCAAAATTAATTTTGGAGTTTTAATCAATTGTTGTAAGAGTAAACGTTGAAACACCCATAACTAATTTTAATTTACAACGAAAGATTAATTCTAAATTTCACTAACGTGTGTCCGAACATCTTCTATGTGATGTGATAAGAATTAAAAGCATACTCACAAGATGAAGTAGATATAGGGATGATAACTGGTCGGGCCGGGTCCTAGTTTCACTTTCCTAAATCCGAACCCAACTCTTCAAGTAAACTCGTACCCCAACTCAATCCTTTGGATAAACCCATAACCGAACTCGTTTTTCTTTTTAACATGGAAATACCTAGAATTTAGGACAAACAAAACTGTTCATATATATTAAAATCAAAGTTGTGCATAAACAATTGTAAGATAAACTATTTAAAAAAAAAGACTCTCTTGTCCAAAGTGGGTTTTACTCATTAAATCGGGTCAGATTCAGGCGGATAACCTCGGATATAAGTTTAATTATCATTCCAAAATAGATGTAAGATGAATTTAATGTACGGATAATGTCTAAAAATTGAAGTTTACACAATAATTCTAATTTTTATATACATGCATTAACGTTATCAACACTCTACTTGCACCAATTTTTTCTAACTTATATCACATATTTAACATCTCCTTCTTTTATTTTTCTCTCACCCATACTATTTTATGTACAAGGTAAGGTGTCTATGAAAATCAATAATATTTCATCAACAATCCAATTCCATGAGAAATATAATAAATAATGTAATAAAAAATATGTATAGTGAGTTATAATTTTTTTTGGCGACAATAAAGTGAAAAAGACACTAAATGATGAATCAAAATTAGAGTGTGATGTCAAACATGTTTTGATCATCAAGGCCCACTTGGTGGGCCCCATAGCGTAGTATATAAAAATAACTTTATATATGATTGGTCTATTTACTATTTACCACATGAGGCGTCATGATCCACAAACTCATAAGAAGCCCACACTGAGTCACATGGATGCCTTGTTGATAAGGTATGGCAAGAATAGTTGTGTGTAATGTGGGGTCAAAAATTGTGGTGGCGACACTTGTCACACACCTAACCAAGGAAAATGTACATAGTACCACTACTACTCTTATTTATCATGTTGTTCCCAAGTTTGAACCAGAGTGCAGTGCAGAAGATCTAATGTTCACTTTCTGATTTGACATGTTTTGGGATCAGTTATTGATTAGTTAAGATTTTTTTCATGTGGCTTCATTAATAGGCATTTAGTTGGTTGATTAAAGAAGCAATTGACTCTCTTGATATTGAGCTTTCAGCTTAAGCATGCTAAATTAAAGTTCTTTTCATTGATTGATCACCAAATTAGATGCGCCCACCCATGAGCATCATGCTTACTTTATATTATATCATATCATATTAACACTAATTTAAATGATGCCAACCTGTATTGCAAACAAAACCATATATTAAACTAAACTCTCATCGTTATCATCTTTGAATCATAAATTACAGTTTAGCAGTATCCTAGGCACATAATAATATTATCCAAACGTTTTTCTTTGTTTTGTTTATTCTCTTTAACTCCGACACTTGAAATAATTAAGGACTCCAACCACTTCTATAATGCAACACTATCATCCTTAACATACATATATGTTCAATGAAAATTAGTCTCCTATTTCGGGAGTAAGTCTACTAAGCCCTACAACCCTCTCGGAGCAACCAAACCCGTTCCATCGAGTAGGAAACTATGGTGGATGCGGTGATGCTTCATGCTTCGGGGTCACTCCTCCATTGTTTGGTTGCGCTGGGGTAAAACCAATTAAAACACTCTAACGTTGAAGTTAGAATTTAGATGAGTGGCTAGAGAGATAATACGAAGTGTCTGTGTACTTGGTATGTTTGCTCTTTGCCTTTTATAGTGTTCAACTCGTTAGGGTACGAGGTATGAGTCAGTGGGAAATTCGGGTGCCTGTTGGATTGTCTGACGCAAGGAACTTGGCTACGCTGATCGAATGGTGTGCGGGAGCTTTGCGTGTGACGTCAAAGAGTCGTTGACAATGGAAAAAAGTAGTGTCTCGATGCTGAAAGTGTTAAGTTATGGCGATGAGTACTAGTCAATGGTGAAATAGGGTGGACTCACATGGTCGATGGTTTGCAAGTGTTTGGTACATGAAGCAATTGTAGTCTCTCGAAATCTTCATGGTCGGTAGAATATTATACTCGGAAGATGACTAGCATGATCAAATGGTCGGTGGATGACCATGCATCCAAATAACTATATGTTTGGTCGAGCATGTCGCCGATAAACATGAGGTAGGCGAAGGTTGATAATGCACCCGAATAATTATGTTTGATCGGGCATAGTTGGCGGTCGATGTAACATCTCGACTTGAAGACTGGCCTCACGGTAACAACACAAGTCTTTTTTCATCGCGCTTTGTCCTCACTTGTGCACTTCCCGGAAATCATCCTAAGAGGTCACTCATCCCAATATTGCTCCAAGGCAAGCACACTTAACCTTGGAGTTTTTGAGTTGGGCTCCCGAAAAGAAGATGCACCTTGTTGTTATGAGTAGTACAAATCAAATCTTTTATGTCTTCCTCAATTGTATAGTCCCATACCTATAAAGTGTCAAAATACCTCTTGTTCGGCAGTGAGATTGGTTCAGTCATGTGTCCCTTTGCCTAGAAGCCTGCCAGAAGTCGCTCATTGTGTGTGCCTTCTCATTGCACCGGCATCACTCCCGGCCCTCGTCGACCTCGGGTGTCACATGCCCACCGGCTTCTGCTTGGTTCGTCCTCGAACCACACCGTACTCGGGCCTCACGGTAACAACACGAGTCTTTTTCCATCGCGCTTTTTCCTCACTTGCGCACTTCCTGAGAAAACTTCTCAATAGGTCACCCATCTCAATATTGCTCCAAGGCAAGTACACTTAACCTTGGAGTTTTTATGAGTTAGGCTCCTGAAAAGAAGATGCACCTTGTTATTATGAGTAGTACATATCAAATCTTATATGACAGATATCCTCCTTCGGAGACATCCTATTCAATTCGAGAACATCCACATCATGGTGAGGCTAACTCTCCCCGCGTGTTTTTTTATCCATCCACAAGACTCAAACTTAAGACCTTACTTAAAGAAAATCAAATATGTACCATGAATCAACTATTTGTTGGTCCTAAATGATAAAATTAATGAAAATTAAAATCTATGACTCAAAACAAATTATAAATCAATATGTTGGAGATTATTATCACATTTTCACCTAAAGTCAAGACATTAAGATATGAATTTATTCTCTTTTATGACACCTCATTAATTCACACTTCTAATGAAATATATAATAATGACGTGATATCATCAAAAACACTAAAACAACCTTGATACTAAATCCCCTTAAAAAAGTTTGAAATATGTGTCTGATAAGATCATGAAAGTTTAAAAAACATCTCAAAAGTTAAAATATTTGAATTTTGGTGTTATAAAATGTCCATGACCAAGAAAAGCAACTATATATTTATTTATTTTTCTTTGCCCTAAATAATCTAATGTGATACATAGTTCATGACAACAAAGGGCCACCTAGAAAGTTGTATTTGAAACAATTAAAAATTCATAAAAAGAGACTAAGAGAGAGGAAAGGGAATCCCACAGGTTGGTTCATGAAGGAACACAGGTAGAAGTAGTAAGCAGGATTCTTAAAAATAGAAGAATTGAAGAGGGAAATTAAAGAAAAGTTTAAGTTTGCATCCAATTCAGCTCCCACATTCAATGCATCAGATTCGGAGTATGACTTCCCCCCAACAAGGATATTATAATAAGAACAACATATTTAAAGGGCAAAAGGAATCTCTCCATTTTGGGATGAAGGCTTATCTTCTCTGGATCCAATACCCTCTCTTCATTTATAATAACATATCTTCATCCCCATGCTCTTAATTGGTGCTTACATTCATATTATTCTTCTCTCTTCCTTAATCTTTTCTAAGCCCTCCTCAATTATTGTTCTAAAAAGTATACAATATATAATATATCTTTCCTTTTCATTCTCCATTGCGTCATTAAATATCAAAGCAGGTTTATATGTTAAGGTACAAGAACACTCTTTTCTTTCACAGACTGGCTCTGACACTTTCTGATAATGTTTTGTCAAAAATTATTAGCACCTTGATCAATGATCATTTGATCTACCCTGTTTTTGGTTAAGAAATAATATAAGAGAAACAAGATGAATAGAGAAGAAATAAGAACTTTTTACCGTTTAGAAGGAAGAAAAAAATAATCCCTCATCTTCAGTAGAGTTTTTATTTTTTATTTTTTTAAGGTAAGTAGAGGAAATTTGAAAAAAAAAATTGTTATTTTTTAAAGTAATAGTTTTACCCTCATTCTAAACTTTTTTTTCTCCTTCTTTTATATATATATATATATATATATATATATATATATATAATTTCTCACATCTTTTAACATTACTTAAAGGGTTGATGTCAATGTAAAAAAAAATCAATGCAAAACTCAACTTAGAGTCAGAGTTGTGCCTGACTTTAACTGATTCAAAGTAAAGAAACTTAGAATCAACAATAATGTATATTAGAATTTGAGAAACTAAGTCAACCACAAAAGCTAACTTGAGAGTTGAAGGTTGTTCTACATTTATAAAAGTTATCTATGTCATATCTTTAACTAATGTAAGACTTCTAACACACCCCCTCACAATAGGGTTGGACATCTGGAGCATGGAATATGCAGGACTGGACATCTGTGAGGTGACCCAAATACATCTCCACCAACCAACAGCTCTAGAATAGACTCTGATATCATGTTAAAATTTATGAGGCCAAATGTAGTTGAGTTAGGCCTCCAAAATTTTAATAATGTAGCCAGCACTGAATTACGATAACATCGGCCAGACCAACACTAACTTAGATTTTGTAGTGTCGGCCTATCCGACACCAAGTTTACCGTTGACTTTCTTAGAAAATCTCTTGCATCAAGTTAACGTCAACTTATACTAAGGCGAAGCTAATTAGAGCCCGTTTGGTGGTCAGGATAGGATAAAAATAGGATAGGATAAAGGATTAGATAAACACGGGATATGATAAGAGCAGGATAGACTCTTATCCTATCCTGCGTTTGGGTGGACAGGATATTGATAGGATATGATACAAACAATGAAAAATGTATCAAATTTTCCTTGAAATAAAAAATACATAATATTTTTTAAAATTTAATTTTCTAAATAGTTTTTTTTTAAAAGTGATTATTCTATTAAATTTAATTTTTTTACATTTTTATAAATAGCTTATTTTTTAATATTAACTAAAATAAAATTGATTTTTATTAATTCGGCTATTTTAATTTTTTCGAAGAAAGTCTATTTTAATAAAAATTACTATTATATATGTAACCAATGGGTTTTAACTTAGTAGGGGTAAGTGATTAATGATAAAAATTATTAAAAGATATTATTCTTTCAAAAATATTTTATATTTAAATTATTAATTATAATTGTATAAGTAGAGAAATAATTTTAAATAATATCATATGATAATATAAAATTAGTCTACATTTACTATTAAAGAATTAATATATATATATATATATATATATATACACACATATATATGAGTAGCCTATTTTATTGTTAGTGAAAAATTATTTTGTGTATTTTTATTATAATATAAATAACAAAAAATAATGTTAACTAAGTAGTATTAAGTGATAATGAAAAATTAATTATTTTATATGAGTAAATCCAATATTTTCGCCATTTATAAATAATTTTATTAATTAAATTTATCAATAACTAAATAATTTAACTTAACAATAACAATTAGTAATTGATAAGTAATAAAATTAATATTTTATTAAAATAAAAAATTTATATTTATTAGTTAATATTATTATTAATTATATAAAATATAAATATTGAAATCAATTTTGGGTTATGGTAATAAACAAACAAAAATCTGATATATTATCCTGTCAGGATAATTTCTATCCTATCTCAACTTTTACACATGATGGACAAGATAGGATAAGGTTATCATATCCTGCTGGCGTAACAACAGCAGATAACAACAGAACATGATTACTATCATATCTTATCTCTGTTTATCATGTCCACCAAACGGGCCCTTAGAGTCGGGGTATAATGCTGCGAAAAACAACATCTCTTGCCGTGTTGTAGCTAACTAAAACAATTTTTTTCAGCATTATTTATGATTAATATTTTCCCACACTTTTTCTTTTCTCTTTTAATTAATCCAAATAATATCTTTCTTTTTTTCCTCTTCATTTTCATTCAACTCATTTTCTATACTCTCTTATTCTTTCTCCGCAATCAACGAAACCATAGATTCTACTAGAAAAATCCATGGGAAGAGGTCAGTGACTGTCCTAAATCCAATGCCAAACCTGCTACTGCTCTTGCTTATTATTATTTATTATTATTATTTTTCATTTTGAAGTAGCTGGCATTCTTTTATTTGGGTTGGAGGGGAGGGGGAGAAATAACTTTTTTTTTCCCTGATGATTCTCTTATTGGACCTCCAAAGATCCTCAAAAGTTGGTGTTGTTTTATCATCACATGGAGGAAATCACTGAGTTAGGATTGGATTGTGATTTAGAAATAAGGAAACAGCAGACAAGAATCTTTAAGCTTGATTGCACTGTTCTTTTGTTCCTTGGAGGAATCTGATTATTACAGAGGAAAGAAGATTAAATTTTTTGAAACACTCTGTCCATGCCATGTGTTTGTTGAATAGAACTTATATGATCTTGTGATCCAATGAGTTTAGAGGGGGAAAATAATTGATGTTTATAGAGGCTGCTCTCTTAATGCAAATAATACTAAATATAAAGTAAATTACATATTTTTATGGGGTCGTTTTTTAGGGGTGGGCAAGGTTTAGTTCAAGTGTGTGATTAAAGTTTGAAGGTGTAGAATCACAATGTTAATTAGTAATAAATGAATATGATGGTAAGTTATAAAAAAAACGTGTGAGAAGATAAAAAAATAGAAAATATGAAACAGAAAAAAGAGTTTTTTTTCCCGGTTAAAATGAGATGCACTAGAAATTAAAAGAAAAAATAAATCTAAGGGAAAACCCTCCATCCAAATTTGGAAAGGGTATTGAACAACCCTCTTAGCAAGAGAATCAGCTCTAACATTACAATGCCTTTTGCTATGAAAAAAGGTGACAAGATGAAAGAGATGAAGGCATATCTAAACAATCCTGAATCAAATGGATAGCTTGAGTTATGCATATAGTCATTCCAAACATTGTGTAGCAACAAGCAATTTGTCTCGAATAGGACCAAGTGAAAACAAAGATCATCAGCAAGCTCCATAGCCATTTAAAACATAAAGTTTCGGCCAATAATGGGTCGTTAATATTTGAAGAACTGCTAATCGTAGTTGCAAGAACCTTCCCACAAGTATCACTGAAATTAACTTTATAGGAGGCACTAAAATTAACTTTAGTGCAAAAGCATCAGAATCAGGCTTAAATAGTGTGAAAACCAAGTTGGAAACGACATGGTCGTGCCGTTTGGAACACAGACAAAAACAATGCCACGGCCATAGTGGATAGACAAATGAAAAGTTTGGGTGGATTCTAGTCATTACTACAAGACAGAGCATGTCTTTGGAATCATAAGTCGATTACAACAAATAGCCCACCAATACACCCTCACATTAATAAAGAGAATTGAAATCACAACATCCTTAGAGGAAATTATTCATTATTACCAAATGAGCTAAAATGTGTCGGCAACGCCCTTTTTTACATTATACAATAATAAAAATAATATTAATAATTTCATCCATCATAATAATAATAAATTATTTGTAACTATATTCTTAAAACTATTTTTTAAAACAAATTAACTGCTGTATTTAACTTTTATTCGGGGATATTTATGTCATTATACACATAATTTTTTTTTTCCTCTCACTTTTTCTATCTCATATCAAACAACTTAATTATTTTTTTACTTTGCACTCTCTTTCTTGCATTTTCTTTTCTTCCCTTTAACTTTCTTTCCTCCGTCTTTTCTTCACCAACCAAACAAAGTCTAACTTACATGAAAGAAGATGTACGTACACATGAAAAGATCTAGCTAGACCTCGCGGCATGAAATTCTTAAAATTTAAAACTTCCCACGAACTCTGATAGGACAAGTAAGACAACTAGAGAGACAATCTAAAGAAAAATCTCAACATTGATGTCTAGTCATGCCTCCTTCAATGACTAAAATTATCGGTAAACATCTTTTAGGTGTAAACACGTTGAGTGATAAAAGAAGAGAAGAGAGTAAGTGATAAATGTAATGTGACTGGAAGAGAGAGATAGAGATAAAAAAATAGTGTATAAGTGTGTTTTTACTGCTTTATTTACATGAATCAAGACTCAAAAAGTTATTGTAATGCGTTACATGATTGATTTAGAAAACTAAGAAGAAAAGGAGGGGGTGGAGGAACTCCTCTTTTGGTCGGATAGGATAGGGTTGCTTTTTACTTGGTCAAAAAGATGTACATGTAATAACAAGTCTTGTTCCATGACTAAGATTCTCAATCCATGTAATCAATCAAGAGTAGTAGTATAGGGTGGGCCTGTGATTGTGCTTCAAAGGAAAAGCATTATTTATTTGGTTGCATGTCACTCACTTTCACTTCACACCTCTTGGTTGGTTGGTTTGTGGCAAACCCAAGTGCCAGAGAAAATGAAGAGTACTCAGTGAGTGAGTGGCAACTTGGACATGACCTTGTGGCTAAGAATAATATTTTTTTTAGGTTTCAAAGTATTTTACGACCAGCTATCATTAGACTAATTTTATCAAGATTCAGAGAATACATTAAACAGATATGTCTTTCCCAATAAATTATTCTTCATGCACACCGTCTAGAGATCGAATTTAGACTTAATGCTTAAGAAACTCAGCTATCTATCAACTGTTCTAAAACTTGTTGGGACTTGGCTATTGCCCAATTATATTCATTCTAACTTCATCCATTTAGGACTTAAATCACATATTCTTCCTACGGAAGTCATCCATTAATCACTGGACTATAATTACTTTATGTGCAATTATCGTTAATATATACTTATTTTGATCAGTATCATTATTAGATTGCACTGTGTTTAGAGTAATGTTTCAGTTTCATTCATCACATGACATTACCATTGTGGCTTTTTACCCCACAAAAACAAACACACAGTAATGATTGCAAAATGTGAAGCATAACTATTAGGGAGCATAAAATTAGGCTCAATGGTAAGTGACCCAAGGAGGTTTACATGCAGTTCTTGCAAACACATCTCATTTTTCTCAACCATGCAATTTATACATTAGGCCCAAAAAGTGCATTTCTTGGGCTTACAACTGGTTCCAGATATTATGTCTGGGCTCAAAGCCCATCTATAACAAATATAACTTTATGGCCTGTGTGTTTCAGTTCTGACCACAAACTTGGGAACTTTATTATTTTTATTTATTTATCATCATACACAATCAATGTGAGCCAATCAAGTAACATTTGCTATCAGCATCTGCAGCACACAGATACTTGCTAATATCAGAACTGAACATCATCCAGAAACAAAAAGAATGAGAAAATATTTTATATTTAGCCAAAATTTAATTTTCTGGAACTGGTTTTCCCACTCACACTCAGATGTTGGGTGGTGCAATCTCAGCCCCAACAACTCGAAGCCTCAATGGAACAAGAACAATTGCAATGCTTTATCCATCTCATAGATTATTACCCACACATTTTTGTCTCTTTAAGGTAATGCTCTACATTGATGTTCCTGTTGCTTAATTGTTTTCATATTATGATCCTTTAACTTGGTAAATTCTGTTGAATTCCTCAATTTTTTCCTTCATTTTTGTAGAATCTAGTACCAAGTACCAGAGGATTTTCGTCAAAAGAGAGTTGTTTTCTCAGAGGTCACCGAATCAACATCAAGCAATTTTTTGGGCTTATCTCAGATCGTGCTCCACGAAACAAAGCAGGTATTATACAACTTCAAGAGCTTCATCAATTTAAATATAATTGTACTGTTTGCTAGTATAAATAATACATCAATGTTTTCCATTAAATTTGCAATATTGCATGTTATGTGCTAATCTGATGTCGATTAGGGTGAAGAAAATGAAGTTGAAAGTGTGAGCAATATTATTTCATAATGAGACTTCACTATATCTCCAATTGTGTATCAAAATAGCTTGCTATTATGACACATATCACCTCAATTGGTAAGGACGGCCACTTCCACTCATAAGGTTGAGTGTCCGATTCCCGCTGCCGATGTGGGTGCTGTGTTGGTGGGCGATCTGTAAATACATGTGTAAGCGACATATGGTCTTGCAGGCATGCCCTGACCCGTGGTGGTGGCCAGGCTGAACTCACTCAAACTTCTTCTTTAAAAAAAAGATAGCTTGCTATTTGCAAAGGATGTGAGAAAATAGTTGATTGCAGCAGTCACATTACATTTCAATGTTGCAGGAACTGTTGTTTCTCCAATCTGTGTCCTGCCACTAACAGAAGAGAATGTGGAGAAGGTTTTGGATGAGGTAAGGCCTGGCTTGATGGCTGATGGAGGGAATGTGGCATTGCATGAAATCGATGGCCTTGTTGTTATCCTCAAGCTACAAGGAGCATGTGGGTCATGTCCTAGCTCAGCTATGACACTAAAGATGGGAATCGAAACTCGCCTCCGGGATAAGATTCCAGAAATCTTGGAAGTGGAGCAGATACATGACACCGAGACTGGTCTTGAGTTGACCGAAGAAAATGTTGAAAATGTATGGAGTTTAATGCATCATTTCTAGCATTTCCATAATTACATTAGTAATATGTATCATCATGGCCTTTTGGATTTTAAAGTAAGGTGTCAAATCTAAGTATATCTTCCATGCCAACTATTTCTTATGGCTTATATATTTGTAGAAATTCTTTCCAAAACAAATTCTGTCATGTATCCATAAGCTTTAGGATAGGATTCATGTTACTTGTGACAGTTAGCTTTTGCTACATGTAAAGATTCTAAATCTTATAATGTTTTTATTTTTTTCTTATTTTTCAGGTTCTTTCTGAAATAAGACCTTACCTTGTTGGCACTGGGGGAGGAATATTAGAGCTTGTTCAGATCAATGATTATGTCGTCAAAGTTCGGTTAGGTGGACCAGCAGCCGGCGTTACGACAGTTCGTGTTGCCTTGACACAGAAGCTGAGAGACAAGATACCTTCTATCGCGGCTGTGCAGCTAATAGACTGATCATGTAACATAAAAGCTCTTTTATATTTTGTATTTTAATCTGTTACAAGATGAAATGGAACTATTCAATAGAAAGAACATGTAAAGTTTTGTCAAGAAAGGAAATTCTGAGCCAATTACAGTTATTTTGAATTGAATGTTTGGCTACTTCTTTATGCCATGAAGTACTTACCATTTCTTATGTCATCTCAGTAGTCTATGTTTGGATTTGCTTATATTTCTGGTAAAAATAGCTTATAACAAATGTTACACAGTTTTTTTTTTCTTTTAAAGAGAGGTTATTCCTGAATTTTAAGTTAAAGCAAACATGCATTTAACAGAGTCATGGGGAAGTTTTTTCTTCATTAGCCTTATGACTGCGGTATAAATTTTGGGATGCTCATCTACCTGCTATTGGATCTGATGCCCCAGACACTTAGATTTTCAGGCTTCTTCTTGAGAGTTTGATTAGTTTGGTAAATCCACAGATAAAGATAAACAAGAAGAAAATACCTAAAAAATCTGCAGGATACAAGAGGTAAGAGGCATGAAGAGAAGGCAAAAGGTGACTATGTACAGCTTACTTCTATTTAATTGGCATCAGGTTAGCATAGCTGAAACAATCAGTAAGAAGTTGAAAAGCTGTTATTTTGATTGTGTGATCTCTTATTGAACTGAACAAGCCGTTCAATCACCCAGAGAGGGTGTTTGTTGAGAAGGGTACGGTGCTTCTGGTGGTGGTAGTAGGCTGGACGACTGCCGCTCCCCGCCTTAGTGAACGTCCGGGAGGGATCCCTGCAAAGATACTCCGATGCCAAAGTTAGTATCTATGTGAGGTAGAGGACTTAGTGAGGTTAAAATCATATACCTTAGTGAGGTGATGGGTCTGGCTCTTTATAGGGAGGACCCTAGCACTTGTCCTTATCAAGCCCCTTGACCAAGCATTGCATCAGCATGACAGGCATGGCAGGCAACAGGACAAGGGAGAGTGTCAGGTGGTTCGGTGGGTCCTTGTCAGAGCTCCGCTTGGGCTCCTTAGACATTGACTGTCCCACTGCCGTGTACCGTGGTCAGCCAACAGGGGTATTGGTCGGCATGGGGGGTCCGACCAGGCGGTGCCGGTCGTCCATAATAGCCCTTAGGAACGCTTATGTTTTTCTTTTATTCTTCTTAGTTTGCATGTACGAGATGTGTATGTTATTGTCACTTTTTCAAAGGCAGAGGAATTTACATCCTGTTGTGTAAAACAGATACTAAACAAAAATTAATGAAAATGAGAACTGGTACTGAGTGAACATGATGCTAGTTTCTTTGTTGCCTTTTGCTACCTTGTTTGCTATGTTCCTTGGTTGTGTCTAAAATCTGACTAAGCCAGAAATTAGAAAGCAGAAATTGCTGCTATTTGAAGCATGATATCTAAAAAATCAAAATACTTATGTTCCCTCAGCTACTTGATCTATAAACCATTCTCTTGAAGCCTTTAAAAGCTTTTTGTTGTACTAGTCACTATCTCTCTTCACCAATTGATATAAGTTTCAAAAATAAGATTTCCCAAAATGGTATACAGGTTTGAAATATTACCTATTCACTTATGGTCATGCCAGTGATGTGAAGTTGCCAACTCTCCAATTCATTTAAATTGTAAGAACTAAGAAGTATGTTGCATATGACTCAGTGGCTGTTTGGTATCCCGTTAGATTTTTCATTAATTAAGTGAGCTTTCATTCCCTTTTTCCATTTCAAAATCTCATTATTCTTAACATGCACATTATACTCATAGGTAGCATATAAATAGTGAATGTAGTTATATATAGCGGACAATTACTATGTTCATGTATCTAGCATATGCGTCTCATGTATATAATTTGAATGAGTGTTACTGACACTTTGAACTCATTCTTTTATTAGTTAAAATCTATGCGGATTCTACTTATTTACGTGGGTCTCATTTTCAATTTGGTGGAACCTACGTAGAATTTAATCAACAAAGAATCGTTTTGAAAAGAGGGTGTTAATAGCATTTTTGAATTTGAATAGCTGTGTGGAACACATACTCAAAACTCTAGTATCTCCTTTTTCAACAAAAAGCTTCAATGTATTTTAATTAAAAAGTTACTTTTAAAAAAAAAAGTACAATCAAATGCCCCTTAAATAAGTTGAACTCCAGAACTGGGTAGCTTGCTGGTCCCAAAATTAAGGAGAGTTTTTAGAAAGCCTAAATAAGAGTGAGCAATAGCAATAGCAAATTAAAGTTCAGACAGGTGGTAGCGAGAAAGAAAGCAGAAGATTAAACACTACTGCTAGCTTGATTTGTTTTCAACTCATTAACTTGTATATATCTATCTAATACAAGCAAATAATTGATATAAAATCTCCTGCAGTTAGTTGAATTGATACAAGAGTTTTTTCTGGTCAAAGTCATATTTATTTCTAAAGTACAACAAAGTAAACATCCAAACCAAACTGCGTTCTCGTGTGGTACACAAACACAAACACATTAGAAGAAACTTAAAAATAAAAATAAAAATCTGAATATTTAATTTCTTCATTGCATTGGCTGGAGAACCTTTAGTTGCTTCCTTTGGATGGAGAACCTTTTCCCCTCTAAGCATTGATTGAAAAATGTTTAAAATACTATATGTTAAAAAGCGATGAATATAGTACAATAATTTGGGTTGGCACAACTAGCCACAAGTTCTGAGTTTATCTGTCACCTTCCTGTAGGTTCGAACCTCATGGGTCCGGTAAAAAAAAGGACTTTGTTTAGCATTCACCATCTGAGTTCAGGTGTTTTACCAGCACCCCCAATTGAAATAAACATACTATAGTTTCTTTGAGAATGATAATTCATACCTTAAACACATGCGATAATAACTTTTTGATGAAAAAGCAAAACTAGATATGAATACATCAACTTGTCTGATCAGTAAGGCACTGAAGAATGTTGACCTGCATTTGCAAACAAGTTACATAGCTCTCTAGTTCTACCACCATTTCTTCATTACACATCTCTTCTCCTCCAGGTATCAACCTTCTTAGGCTCCTCAACTGCCCATTCATGACCTCATCTTCATCATCATTTAAATCTTTTTTCATTTGTGGCATGTCATTGTGCTTAGGCTTACTCACCTGTGACTCTGAGCTAGGGTTTGAAGAGAAATCCATTGGGACCATTTCATTTTGGTCAATAATCCTCAATGAACCTTCACCAGCCTCATTTTCAGGGACACTAATGACCCCATTTACATTGACTCCAATATCCATTTTTTTGGTATCGGCTGAGGCAGTGCTGTTCCAGCTGGGTCGGACATCCCTTTGAAGCTTGTGTTTTAGAGCATTACTCCATGCAAAGCCTTGAGCTGAGAGCACCATTGCCATGTCCACTTCATGCTTGACAACATTCTTTACATCACCACCACAAGTATTAATTTCCTTGATCTTCATCAAAGCTGGAACCAAGTAGTTCATATAGTTTCTAGCAAATGCTGCTTCTACTGCTTTGTTTGGTTCAAGTGAGTAAATGCGTCTGCGTTTGGCTGGTTGGCCCTCCATATGACCAAGAAATGAAGCAAACAATGTGATGATGACAAAGAGGAGAGGAAGAAGAATAGTGTTGGTGATTGTGAAGAAGTTGTAGGATGAAGGGAAAAACAAAGTAAAGTGTGATGGGGTGTGGTGTGGTGAAAGTGAGGGAGAGACACAGAGTATGGTGTGTTGCTTTTGTGTCAGTTATGGGGTGCCAAAAACAAGCTTTTAGGGAGTGGTGAAGTTATTGATGAAGCAAGCTCTCAAGTTATAGGGGCTTGAGGAAGTGATGTTAACCAAATAAATTTTGCTTGCCAGCAGGAGGCCCCAGCAAACACAAAATCATTGGAGTGATAACAAGTCAAATATGATTACACGGTGCGTAGTATTCCCATATTTATTTTTGTGGCGGTTTTTATAAGGGTTAAACTGCTAAAAAAAATAGGTGTTTTAGAGTAGTATGGATTATTTGGTGGTATGTCAATTAGTGTTGTTGATATCTAAAATGAAGTAAGTACACTTCTTTTGGCAAATAGTGTCTCTAATTCCTATGTCATTGAAAATTTGACATGTTCTAAATGTATGTTTGTAAGTAACATACTCATTTTTCAATTTTTAATTGATATGAAAATATTTTATTCGTACAAGAAGATATTGTAGAGAGGCACACGCATAATTAAAGAAGAGGAGAGTATAGGATATGGAATGAAAATGAGAGCCTGTGGCTGTGGGAGAAGATCATATGTGAGTGTGTGCGCGCAAAATAGTGGGAGTGGTCTATTTTGAATGGCACATGGCCTCACATGGTAGTTGCTTTTTCACAACTACTCTCACAAAATGGAGTCTCTCCCATGTGCACTAGAAAACAAACAACACCAAAACCCCACTATAAATGCCCCCACATGACTCCACTCCTTCAAGTGGTACGTTTCCTCTTTGCACTTCCAGGGTCTCCCCTACTTGTAAGTTTTTCCTCTCATTTCAAATCAACCAGCTCATCCTACTTATTTTCTTCTCACTCAATACGTTTTCTTTTTACCCTTTTCAGTACATATATAGGGGAAGTTTAGCATTATGGATACAAATAGGCTAGCTCAACTAGACTTCCAAATAGGGTATAGGGTTTTCATGCAATGAGTTGAGGGTTGACACGAGTTGTACCCATTCCTAAATATTAAATGCACCACAAAATAACTAACGTTTATTAATAAGAATTTGGGTTAAATATGATTTTATTTTCTGTTTGAGCGAGTTTTTTCATCGGCATAACTTCTGAAAAACACCCTCAAAGAAATTGTCAAGATTGGTCCTTGCCGGAGTGGTGGAGCTGACCATGTTTTTATTTGTCACGACCGGACAATGCCACGTCAATTAATGGAAGAATAATTGGTGTGGTGAAAGGAACGTGTAACACTCGTTTATATAAGTTATCGACAACTTAGAATGTTGGTAAAACCATCGATAACTATAAATGCTAAAATTACTGACAATTCAGATTGTCGGTAAGTTGGGAGGTGACATAAATGAATTAGTTGATAGAGTTAATTACTGACGACCGTTTCTATCAAAAAGTATACATTATGGTCGAGGGTATGGTCGGTGAATTACTGAACGGTTGTTGGTTTTCTTTCTCATTAAGTGTTCCGCCACCTAAACATTCCTATCAAGTCTTCCCACTATTTACTAGAGAACACAGCTGCTGGTAAAGAGTTTTTTTAGCGAGAAAAAATATGATTCTGACATCATCGTCGATAATTATGGGAATTACTAACGGATCTGAGACCATCGATGAAAACTCCTTGGTACTTATCAATGCTCTTGTCGTGGTTTGTATGGATGGAAGGATTATCAAATTACTCCAATGAGAAGATATGATAGCAAAAGAGTACATATTTAGAAATTGACTTTGGAGTCATAGAGTAAAATTGTATTATTTACATAGGAGTAATAGATAAATTCCTCTTTTCGTGGGGATTCTGAATTATCACCCCTATTGTGAATTTTTTTTTGGTGAGCGGTCTAAATAAAAAAAGTTCCTAGAAAAAATGAATTATGAAATGTTTTTAAAATTTTTCATTTTAAACTTAAGATTTAAATATTTTTTTGAAAATTTAAAATTTCCCTTACCAAAATAGTCATCAATAGTTTTTTTTAGAAATCTTGAAGGAGTTGCCTGTGAGGGATTTTTAAAGGGAATAGAAGGAAGGAGCTTTTATTTTATTTTTTCACTAGGAACAGTATATAATATTGTTATAATAAATGCACTACGTGGTCATTTTGAAGTTAAAATTTAGTGTTGGATCCGATGCTAATTTGGGCTTTAGGGCCCTTTCTCGTCGGCTCAAGTGACGCAAAACCGACATATAGCCTCAAAAAAATAATAGTCGCTTAATTTTAGCATCGACTTGATTGGAGCCACTTAACTTCGACTTACTAACAATTTGCACTGGTTCTGACGTGCGCTAAATCACCAACTATCGTAGTGTCCGCTCACTGGCAATTAGCAGCAGTTTGGGGCTCAAGCTATATTCATCGACCCAGTAAGCATAAGTTGTGACTGACACTAATATCAACTAAGTGTGGCCCATTTCGTGGACTTGAAGGTTAGCATCGGCCTATCCAACACTAATCTTCATTGATTTTTCCGTCTCGTCTTCCTTATAAACCTCATCTCTCACTCACTTGCTCAAGCTCTCATACTCTCTCTGATCTCTCTTCACCGCCCTCTACCTCCTCCTCCGCTACCATCACCCTCTCCCTCGGCCTCTCACTCCGAGGACGCCACTCGAACCGCCCCCTCTTCCTCACCTTCTCACTCGACCCATTTCTGCTCCCTACCACCTTCTCTCACCCAACCACAAAATCTGCCTCCCTCCTTTCACCAACCGATCGCATTGTCGCTCCGTCGCATGATGCCTATTGTCGCGCTGCCGCTGCCACTGCCACCCCACTACCACGCAACACCCCACTAAGATTTTAAACTTAATTTGACTAAATTTCTTAAAATTTTATATAGATCAATTATATATAATATAATATTAACAATATGTATTTAATTATTATCAATTTAACCACAATTAAACCATTAAATCGTGAACGAGTACTTCACCGGTTCTAGTTCCGGTTCAATTTATAAAACATTAAATTTTACCATTAACCTCATTTCAAGGTAAATCTAGCAAACCCCTTAAAAGGCTACTCTCTTCTCCTCATATATATGCACAGGATGTGGTATATTCCGATAAGATGTATATGTGACAGCTAGCTACTCCTATAAACTGCACAAATTAAGCAAGGTAGGATTTTGGAAAGATAAACAAAATCCAAACTGAATTGGCCCTACCCCAGTGGGAGGCATGATTACAATGCAACATTGATAAAAGCCTTGAGTAGTTGTGCAAGCAAAGTCAAAAACTTAATTGTCTTCATTGAGAAAAAAAGTGAAAACAGAAAGGCTCCCTCCTCATCAGGTAGATTACTTAATCAAATCTTGACCTCCATGCTTGGTGATTAATCACTCTCCTCCAATGAGAGCCCCACCTGATTTATATAATGTTCACCCCAAAATGGAAACTCAAATAATAAACAACTAATTAAAAAATGGAAAAAGAATTGAAGAGTAAGATATGATGATGATGAAATTGATGAAGAAAGTTAGCTCAGAGTCCTTTTGCTATCAGAGGATTCTGGACCTGGTAGTTTCCAACTCTGAGGGAAAACTAAATTTAATGCCAACCACCACTTGGACACTTGTGGGACTAGTATGCATGTGCACAAGAGTCTCAAATTTCAGATTATCAATATAAAGGACATAGCTTTTAATCATTCTCATAGTTAATAAATATTTATAGTAGTATTATTCTACCTGATGCAGAAGAAACAGAGAGACTAAGAAGAAGTATATATATCATATATACATAGTCAAGAGTAATTAAATTTCATATCTAGGGATGACATAATGAACAGTGAGTTTAATTAGTTTGGTAGGGCCTATTGCCATGTCAAATTTGGAAAGCAAGACTGCAATTAGCCTTGGCAGGAAAGAAATCAGGTATTAACAATAATTGAATGTTGGAACAGAACCACAACAATTGACCAGTCATAAGCAATTAATGGGTTAGTGATACTGATAATTGTCACCGAGGCTAATTTTTGGTTTCAACTTTCATCATGTTTCCGGTTGATTTTTGGTTTCAACTTTCATCATGTTTGAATTAGGTAGAATCACTGTGGGCGATAAAATTATTCTTACCAAGATTAATGCAACTATATTCAGATAAACTTAAATTTAAAATATCTGCTCTTAATTAAATTAGAACAACTCTAACTCTATGTTAATTAATCTATATATACACTTCATGGTTGTCAGGGAGGTTGATTGAATGGTCTATGATGGATGTATTTCTGTTGATGCAAGGATAGACAATACAAATGCATTGCAGTGGCTTATGATAAAATCACATCTATGTATTAGGGAAAAAGTTAAGGACCTCAAAGAAAAGAATCT
The DNA here is from genome assembly GCA_030819835.1 of Acmispon strigosus. NCBI lineage: Eukaryota > Viridiplantae > Streptophyta > Magnoliopsida > Fabales > Fabaceae > Acmispon > Acmispon strigosus. The sequence goes on from JAUAMA010000001.1 coordinate 91,107,241, forward strand.
GACAGAAAATCATTTCCACCATTAAAATTAATTGTAAAAGAGTTTTCACACCTCTTCATCATAACTCATAATCCAATCATTTTAGCTCAATCTTTGGAAAATAGATTACATGTATAAAGCATCTAATGACGAACTAATTAATGAATATGTGCATGTAGGAAGGACATTAATTTTTTTTGCACTATATGTATCTAGGCACTACATTTATGAGATATAAATAAATGAATTTGCAATATATGGTTGGATTTTGAGGGACAACACATGGGGACATAACTCACGTAGTTGGGTTTTGTACTTTAGCCTAATTTGGGCGTATAGTGGAACAGTGAAATCACGTGCAAACATTACAGTTTGACATCTTTGGTGGGAACAGTTCCAGCAAATTGTTGTAGCTCAACTCAAACTCATGTTAATATTCATAGGCACAGATTTCTCCACGACATTCAACTTTGGATCACAAATTAAGATGCATGTCTGTACGGACACAACTTTTTTTTTTGGTGTGGGTGGAGGAGATTGAGATTGAGATTGAGATTTGAGAAGGACAAGAACATGGTTTGTCACTTGGTGATGTGAGAAAAGCCAGAAAACTAGGAGAGGAGGTAGTAAATATTGGTGTGTTCATGACATTCACATTCACATATATAGAGCTAGCTGAGCTGGTTGCAGTGACACATGCATGATGCATGATGCATGTGCACCAGAATCTCCTCAAAATTGACAATTGTCACTGGCTCCACTGCACTATATCAGTCAGTTAACTCAGATAATCGGATCGTAACTGCTTGTGTGACTCTGCCGTACGGCTTCTCTAGTCCCACATCGATGTTACCACTCACTTCTCAACTACAATCTTCTTCAACTGAACTTTATTCACACTGCTGTCAAATACTGCATTTATAATAATTTAAATTTACACATTTACTTAGACTAGTAACTTCGTGTCAATTGATCTACCCATTTAGCTACCGACCACTTTGAATTTACTCGCAACGAGTCATTTTATTTAGGTTTAAATATATTTTAATCCCTATAAAATAGTTGTTCTTTGGTTTTTACCTTTATATTTCCATTCTTCTAGTGGTTTTAGTCCTTGAATGCGAAGAAAAATATGTGGTTTTAGACTTTTTCGTCAACTTCAATTAAAAAAACGTGACTCAGCTGACAAAGGGTGGCGTGGTTGTTTGACAATTAGTCTTGCGCTAGTGCCATCATGCATGGAATTTCACTCGTTAAAGGGCTAAGTTAAAAACATAATTTCTAAATCCACTTTAACCGCTACAAAGATAGAAAGCAAGAGTAGGGACCATTTCCTTTTTAGGTTTTTGATATGTGAAAAAATTAAATCCTCCTTATTTTCATTGGTAATTTTTTTGTCTTTATTATATATTAGTAGTAATGGACATGCGCTCCTTTGTTGCTATACACCATCGGGATAAATTTGTGGAAGACTCCATCCCACGCTATGACGATGATGAGGTTAATTAAGCAAGTGAAGTTAGATTGTGATGCCATGGAACTAGCTAATTGTGTTGCTGCTAATAGGAATGAGGTGCAAGTTTTTATGGAGAATGCAATACGCATTCTATGATTGTGGAACTTCGTATACTTGAGAGTGGTAGACTAGTGGTTGATGTGTGACTGACTTTGAAGAAGAAGATGGAGACAGAAACAATGAAGCTAATTCCTTGTTTGTTTAAGATGATTGTAACTAGTGACGGACGCACATGGTCGAGTGGGGGCACGTGCCCCCACATAAATTTTCTGAAAAAAAAATTTAATATTAATATTACTAATATAATATAATTATTTTTATTTACTTTCCTAATAATTTCCAAACCCTACCCTCTTTCTCTTTCTTCTTCCTCTTTCAATCTTCCTGCGTCGTTTCTGCCTCCCCAGTTCTGCCTCCACGCTCGCGCCGCCAGCGCCGCCGCGTCGCACGGCCTCCTCCCGTCCTCGTCCTCGCTCGCGCCGCCGCGTCTGGCCTCCTCGCTCGCGCCGCCGCGTCCGGCCTCCTCGCTCGCGCCGCCGCGTCGGGCCTCCTCCCGTCCTCGTCCTCGCTCGCGCCGCCGCGTCGGAAGAAGGCAGTAGTACAGGAGGCAGCTGAATAAGCTTTGTCGTAAGCCCGTAAGTATCAATTTTACCATATTCTTTGATTAATTAGGATTCACGAGCAGTGACGGATTCACGAGCTTTGATTAATTGTGTTGTGCCTACTCTTACTCAGTCTTGAATTTTGATTTTGTGGTTTTCCTTTTCTAGACGATTTTCTTCATCTGGTGACTGGTTCGCATTATCTGGTTGGCTTTTTCGCATTCTGATAATTGCAACTTGGGTGCTTCCATTTGCTGGACCTCTTCTCATCGGCACATTGGCCAACAATTTGGTTATTAAGGTAACGACCGCACCCTTCATTGGCCAACAATTTGGTGTTTGAATTACTTTGAAATGTGAATCTGAATCCTGTTTCTTTGTGGTGTGTCACCATTTGTGGTGTTTCTTTTTTTCTTTAACTTTATCCAGCAATGGAAAAATATTTCAAAAGAAAAAGTTTAGAGCAAGAGCAAGCATCTTCTCAAGCATCTTCCCCTCAACCTCAACAACTCCAAAAAAACATTAGGTCCAATCTTGAAAAAAAGATTTTTAGAGTTCGACTCAGAAAATCTTCCTAGTGATCCTGGGTTAAGGCCACCAATGTCCTTATATCATCCTAGTGATAGAGATGAAATCAGGAGATACTTTCCACAAAAGGGTCCTTGTCAACCAAAAGAGATTGATAGTACAGAGTTTTCAAAATATGAAAATTTGAAAACTCGTAGGGAACAATTATGATGTACTTTCAAATTTTTAATAGTACTATGTTATATTTTCTATGTTACAAATGTATGTACATATTTTTGTGCCCCCCATACTTAAATTCCTGGATCCGTCACTGATTGTAACTACTAGATTTTTTATGTTTTTATTCTGTAACATGAGTAGCTAAATCTTCTATCTCTTAAGGTTGCGATGTAGGATTCTATTTGAACCTCATTTTTATTATATATGGTATAGTCTTTAATTCATATGCTTGTGTTTTCCTTTCATGCGCTTAGATTCTATATGGAACGATCAACCACACCAATAGTTATTAATCTAACCTTAGCGGGAGAAGTTAATAACAAAAATAATAAAAGGGAAAGAGTGTAGAGAATTAGTGTTAGTACACTCCTAGCCGGGTATTAGGATTAATTCTTATTTTCTTCCAACTTCCTACGTAGGTAGTGAAATATCTCTATGCATTTCATGCCTATTTTCATTTATCACTTTACGATGACAGTTTGCTCGTAAGTTCGTACATTTGGGTAGGACAATTAGCAACAACTTAATGATGAATTAATTATTTTAAGAGGGTATGAATGACAGAATAGTAATTAGGATTACATATATAATAAGCGGGGGGAGATGATCCAATGTCTTTGTAATCTCGATGCCATCTCATTCATATTGTCTTCTCTTATCTAATACTTGTATGCATGCTCATGCCTCCACCACAACCTTTAATATTGATTCACCTAAACTATGAACCAGCCATTAGCCGTAGTTGTTCACCTAGTCTCTTGGGTTTAATAACTGAGACTTACAATTCTATATTACTTTTGTGATAAAGTTCACTTTCTCTTATAAGCGTGTGTTGTTCAAAGATTAAGGAAAATTATGGCACAAAAAATTGTTAGGGTTTATTCCCTTTAATGACTGAAATTCCATGTAAAATGCCACTAGGGCAAGACTTGATGATGTGTTCAACAACAACATCACCCTCTATTAGCTGAGTCACGTTTTATTCAGTGGCGGAGGGAAGAGGGGACATGGCTATGCTATGGCCCCCCACTACTTATTGGTTTCGTTCATTTTGTATAAAATTGTTTGTTTGTTTCACTCACTTTGTATAAAATTACTTGTTGATTTCACTCACTTTTTATAGAAAAATTATGTTGGTCCATATTGGCACCACCCAACTCAAAGTTCTCCATCCGCCACTGGTTTTATTGACGGAGGTTGCCGACGAGACTAAACTAACCCTATTTTTTTTGTACTTATGGACTAAAACCAACAAAATGAAAATATAGGAACCAAAATCAAAGGAAACTTACGGATCTCGAACATATTTAACTCTTTCACTTCCTAGGTTAATTAAGTGTTGTTCAGTTTTTCTTTTTTTAATGTTATAAGAGTATTTATAGACAATTGTCTTTCTAATTTTCAAATATTTAAAGTTTACTAATTTTAATTAGCTTTATGATTTTAGTTGTAAATTTTAATATTTTTGAAACCTTTTTAAAAAGTTGCTGCTAACACTATAAGAAAAATGCTCATCAGCGTTCAAAAGCCAACACTAATGGTGCGAATTTCAATGCGAAAGCTAATTTAGTGTTGGTGTCGTGGGTCACGTTAAATGGCTTGAAGCTAGCACTTTAGGGTCGGTCATGAAGGCCGACGCTACGATAACGTCACAAGCTGACACTACACGCTTGATAAGATGACCAATGTTATTGTCATTTTGTTAGCTTTGGTTGTATAAGTCAAAATTATTTACAATGCTTAGCATTGGCTAGGTCGACGCTAAATTTGAAAATATAATTTTTTAGCAAAAAGTAGCGTCACTTTTGGTTGACACTAATGTTGGATGTCCATGCAAATTTGATGATGAGTCACCCTCATCTTCTCGTTGCTTGAATACCTCTAAATTGGCGTGTATCGTCTTAGCCAAGCAATACAACTAACTTGGTGTTTCTACGCAACTTGGTTTGGATGATGTTATGATTCAACCAAAATGCTTAGCATATCCAATTTAAGGGTACTACCAAACCAGCACGATACCCACCAGCTTAGAGAATCTCAAACAGTTAGCAAATGATGTAAGTCATCATCTAATTAACACTCACAAATATAGATAATCTACGCACTCATGCATCAAGGCGATCACGGCATAATGCATCCAACAATGCTAAATTACACTAATATTATGTGTAGAAATTGTAAAATTAGGAAAATGCTGAGTTTTAGTCTTTATTCGTTAATTGACAAAATTTGAGTTGGTAGATATTAGCCACACTTAGCAGCACCTCCTACGTCGAATTTCTTTGCAATTCAGGATGAATCAAGACATTATTGATCCATAGTGGACCAAAAGTGCCTTGATCATCCTAAAATGGATTGTATCCCAACATGGCCATTAGACGTGGTTCCAAGCAAGCTATAGGTTCTAGGCGAGGTTGAGGTCATTGTTTCATGTGGGGGGCGATGTCTCAGGTGTTGTGGCTTTGGGTCGAGGAGAGAGGTGGTCATGTTGAGAAAGAGTTGGGATAGCGGTTTGGTGTTGGATATTTTCATAACTTACTTACTATGATCCTAGCCATTGAATATTTTATTAATAAATATATGGTGAATTTAGACAAGGTGTCGATACAAATTTCAAAAACAAGTGTATATTAGACTCCACATATTTTAATTCCTTTTTGTTTTTGAGTTTCCAGAGAAAATGAAGAAAAAGAGATTTCTTTATTTTCATATTTGAGCCTATTTTAGAAAATATTTCTTTTAGAATCACTTTGAAAAACTAAAGTGTAAATATTTTTCTACCTATTTTCTATTTTTAGAGAAAATGAAAATGGAAAATAGACAAAGCAAACAGTCAGTAACTTTTTTATAATTAATATAGTAAGAAATTGTTAGATCAAACATGTCCTTAATTATTCACTCGAGAGAGATTTATAATGTGACATATAATTTTTCACTCTATCAATTTTTTTAATTTAATTTCTATGAACCATACGTGTAAATTCTTTACATAAATATCCAATTGATTTCCGTTACGTTAGAAATTAAAGATTTAATTTAATTAATATATATATATAAGTACTAATTTTAAATAACATATAATGATTGGATGACAATGTAAAAAATATTTACAATATTAATATATTAATTTTTTTTTTTAAATCACCAACTGCAACAAAAAAATCAGTAGTGCACAATGTCCACATAATAACATTTAAAAATAAAATTGACTTATGTTACATGTCACACGCATGCCATGTTGTGACATCAATCTTATAGAATAACAAAAATAATTATTTATGTTATCATGTCCTTATGGTCTGTTAATTATGTACCACGATCAGCAAGTGGCAACTTTCTGCTTGCTTAGATGATGAAACTTTGAAAGGGAAACGAGGGAAGATAAGTTTTTCAATTTATAAGAACTATTTTTATTATATGTTTAAAATAGGGGAAATAAAATAGTACCCAAACCATAGGAGAAATAAAATGGAGATTATTAAGGAAGCTTCAAATAGTCTCATCAAATTTTATAATTTTTATAATACCAATGATTATATGAATGAAGGAGATTCAAGTCTCAAACCTAGTCACTTAACCACCAATCGCGTTAATTAACTAGTACCGGTTATTCTAGCTTTAGCACATATTTCGTATTTGGCCCCTTATAAATGCAACTGCATCACTAGAGAAATGTTAAACCGGGGCATATGCTTTGTGAATCTTTCATGTATGAGAAATAACAAAATAATAAAGTAAAGAAGTCTCACCTTAGCTAAAGAGGAGAGTGATGAATAGTTTATAAGTGAGAGGACCCATACACCTATTGCCTTAGGATTTTGGGTGAAAGATATGACCTTCTTCACTAATGTGGTTGTCTCCTCATCCAATATGGTTATAAAAATGTATATCCATACCTCCTCACATGCTATAATTGTGAGGTATAACACCTTACACCATTAACAACTGGTATCAGAGTCGATGGTTACGACTCTCACTTGATGCGGAGATTGTTGAGAATCTTTCACGTGTGAGAAAGGACAAAAAAAGTAAAGTAAATAAGTCCCTCACTCAATAAAGAGGAGAGTGATGAATAATTTATAAGTGAGAGGACCTATACACTATTGCCTTAGGGTTTTTGGTAAAATGTGTGACTTCCTTCACTAATGTGGTTGTCTCCTCATCCAATATGGTTATAAAAAGATATATCCATGTCTCCTCACATGCTATAACCATGAGATATACTCCCTTCCACCATAACATATGCTAGCTTACATTGGCATTAAAAAGAAAAATTGATTACTTGCTTTTAAGTCAAACAAAATAACTAATTGGTCAATTTTGGAGTACGGTGTCGAATAAGACTTTTTCAATACAGTTTTAAATTTAACCAATAAAAATGTGACATGTGTCATTAGATCTTTCAAGACTCATATTTGATTAAACTAAATTTTAACTTTAATTAATCTATATTCATATATTTTATTTTAAAAATATAGTAATAAATTAGATAACATTAAAGTGAAGTAATTTACAGTGCGTTTGTTTCAGCTCATTTTTAGAAAAAATCAATTTTTTAATTAAAATATAATTTATATTATTTAAAAAAAAAAGCTGAAAACAGATTATTTTGAAAAAACTATCTTTCATCTTTCATTATTTTTTCTGATGAACAAGCAAATATTGAAAACACAGAGACAGTACTCATGCATATAAAGTGTCTTAGAGCAAAACAGTGTAAGAATGTTCAAGGACATGAAGGAATTGAAAACAGAATGCCTTATCTATTTGTGTTTTTCAATCGGCAATAGTTTAGAGTCATAATAACGAGTAAAACCACTTCTAGAATTAAGACATCATAGACAAGCTCATATCATGTTTATAAGAAGTTCTTAAAAAAGCCTTCCATAAACTCTTATTCTCCCACTAAACTCCCAACATTTTAGTTCATTGTTTAAACAGTGCCACTACAAAGTGACATACAAACACAATAAACATGAAAGAACAAGGATGAGGATGGACTCAAAAGCATATTAAAAAGCAAGGACTGAAACTAACACTACTTATTCCCTGGCATCAAGGCAAAAAGAAATCTAAGACATTCCTCTCGCGGGAACTGGAAAGACATGAAAATGATAAACTTGCTGGGAGAGATATATCACAGGCTTTCCTCTCCCTACCTAATAGGCATTTATGTAGTTAATTAATTAGGCCTTTGTCTTATCTTTTCTTTCAGGCATGCCGCATGCCATTCAATTGTGGCCTCTCTGATATCTACAATTCTCATGTGTGGCTTATCACACTGTGTAGTGCTGCTGGATGGTATCAATGTCCAGGCCCTTCAGCTTCACCACTGACTCAACATGACCTTTAAGAGTGTGAAGTTCACGAAGCCTGTTGCAATAGGTTCAAAAGAGAGATTTATATATGTATTAGTTCTGCAAGAGTTTGGATAAGCTTCTGAAATTAGCTTATGGTCTATCTATACATTGTTTTTGGCTTATTTTCATAATCTACGCAGATTAGCTTATGAATAAACGCTTATACTTACCTGTAAGCTATTTTGAGCATATTTCAATAAGTTTCTCAAATTATCTTATGATAAACATTTATTGCTATAAGCATTTAATTAAATTATTTACGCATATGCAGTCATACTCCTGTAGTGATGATAATCATCATGATAAGTTGAGAAGCTAGGCATGTGAATGTGATTGCTTACCTTGCAACTTCAGCTCTTCTCTTGGCTTGCTCAGCAATCTCAGATAGTTCTCTGTAACTGCTCTTTTCATTGAAAATGCCAGAAGATTCTGGTGGTTGAAGTCCATGAAGGGTCCTCTGAGCATGAGCCCATTGAGCTTCCCTCTCCTCCTTACCATAGTCTTTCTTGGTGGTGAAGGCAGTCTGTCACACACATTTTCCAACAATAGTTTCAATATCATCATTGAAATTTCACCATTTTTTATACAAAAAGTAGGATGAAGTTTATTGATACCTTGTTTTCTATCATATTAAGCCAAGCTTTGCCGCTCAAGATGTAGGCGATGGCGAATTTTAGGAAGTCAAGGGGGATATAGAAGACAACACTATAGATCCATATGACCCCTGCCCAGCCCCAACCAATTCCCTTGATCCTTGCAAAGTGCCAGTTGGCATATACTGCTATGAATGTAGCAATCTGCAAGACCATAATCTCATATATCATTCTTCTCTCAAAAGAGGTATGAAAAGGAAACAAAGTAACATGGTTTCAATTTGCCATCCGCAACGGATTTTGGAGTCATCGGCATCGGCATCGGAACCGCAATTGCGACCGCGTCAACCCGCATTTGTCTGCAATTCCGCGACGCAGCGGCAAGCGCAAGTGCAATTTGAAACCCTAATAATAACCTAATTGAGTGTCATCCTTACCAGTTGAGCAATAAGGAAAGCTCCCATTAACAACATTCCAGGGCGTTCGACATAGGACCAGCTACGCGAACGGGTTACAAAAATCAAAGCCTGGCTAACTATACTAACTTGTAGATACAACGCAGCTATCATTTCATCTGGGCTATCTTTCAGGGGTCTAACTCCAAATTTGTCCTGCAATGTTAAACAAGGGAAGTAAGTGTGTAAGACATTTGAGACACACATACACAAGGACATAAAAAACATGAGGACAGTAAGGCTTATGGAGGATATTTCTTACAGGGAAGAATGTAGTTTCCTTCATCAACCAGAAGAATATGACAGTCATCAATGCCAAGTAACCTCCAAGTACGATCCCGGTCGCAAATATTTCTCTCAGTTTCCAGCTATCAGGCATGGGAGATGGCTTAACTCTGTCCTTGGAAATTGTCATGATTGTTCCTAATAGTATGACAAAATTTGTTTCAAATTACCACTTTCATTCATCATAGCCATAATGAGATCTCAAAAGTATATCTCAAAGAAGTATAGGTTTAAGAACTTTACCATCATTTAGAATGGCAATAATCAAAACCATGAAAGGAGAGAAGTCGAATTTCCAGATCAGTGCAATAAACATGAAGCCAAACTGCATTACCAAATACATAGTCCAAATTGATCACTGTCCATTTCTTGCCATAATGAATTGCATATATAATAAGTTAATAATAGCAACATTATCTACTTACCACTATACGGATAGTGATAGATACTGCATAGATCTGAAATAGAAAAAAGTAGTGTCGAGTGGTGTTAGTTTTCGACATGGTGAGTGTAAAAGAACATAACATATCATCAAAGAAGAGAGAAACCAACCGTGTAGTTCTTCATTCTTTGGAAAATAGCTCTGCTGGTTAGCACTGCACTGATAATAACACTTAACCCGGGTTCGGTCAAGACTATATCAGAAGCACCTCTTGCAGCATCCGTGGCATCAGCAACAGCAATTCCAATATCAGCCCTCTTCAATGCAGGAGCATCATTGACACCATCTCCAGTCATTCCACAAATATGCTTCCTCTCTTGCAACTTCTTCACAATTTCATATTTGTGCTCTGTAGTATTGAAAACACAGATAATAAGTAACATTAGGACAGAAAAATAGGCAAAAGTTTTCTTAAGCTGTTAGAAGTGTATGAACCTGGAAAAACTCCAGCAAATCCATCAGCCTTCTCAATCAACTCTTCTACAGGCAGTGCAGCAATATTTGAATCTTTGTCTTGACCAAGCAAAGTAGCAGATGGGTACATATTTGTTCCCATTCCGAGTCTCCGACCGGTTTCCTTGGCTATGGCAAGTTGATCACCTAGAGAGCAGAACAGAAGTTAAGAATTAAGATATTATCTTGAGGATGTTTGGTTTTAGATAAAGGAATGAGGGAAATTAGTTACCTGTAATCATCTTAACATTCACACCGAGATGAAGAGCTCTGCGAATGGTTTCGGCACTGTCATGCCTAGGGGGATCAAAGAGTGACAGCAATCCAACAAACTGCCATGGACCACCAGCACTTTCCTTTGCTTTCTCAGGAACTTCCTGCAGGGAAGAACCAAAAGGGCTCATGTTTGAGAAGGGAAAGGAAGACTTTTCAACACAAATTTCAGACATGAAAACTAGCAATAAAAACCTGTCTAGCAACAGCAAGTGAACGCAGCCCTCTTTCTGCGAACTTGTCGATGATAGCATGGACCTTCTTCTTTGCATCTTCCTTGAGGTTACACAAGATCATGATCTGTTCAGCAAAGTAAATTTATTAGCATCAGCTAGGTAATTCTAAGGCCCCATTTGGAAAAGCATATCTTATAGCATAAGAATTTCTGCAAGTATTTGGAACAGCTTATGTAAATAACTTATAAGTTATGACTTATCTATAAGTTGTTTTGAGCTAATTTTCATAAGCGTCTCAGAACAGCTTATGAATAAGCACATATATCTACCTACAACCTATTTTGAACCTACTTCAATAAACTTCTCAAATTACCTTATGAAAAGCGCTTATGCGATAAACGCATATTGCCATAAATGTTTAATTAAATAATTTATCCAAACGCACCCTAAATATCGCAAATTATGAGGAAACTGAACAAGGGTACCTGCTCAGGAGCACCTTTGCTTGCCCTGTGCCAATTTCCATCAGCATCAATGTAAGTCAAAGCAGTTCTTTTGTCAACAGGGTTGAATGGAAAGAAATGCACCTCTCTTATCCCAGCCCTTGCCTGCACAAGTCATAGATATGTTAAATATTTCACTTCACCTTTTTTCCAATAACGAAATCAAGGATAGTAAAGGGGGACATTGAAGTGAAGTTAAAGTTTAAACCTCTTTAGGGTCAGCAAGCATTCCAACAATGGCAGCATCTATGGCATCCTGGTTTTCAGTCCTGGCAGCCCGTGCAGCAAGAAGGATCACATGGTCCTTGTCCACACCTTTTGCAAAAACCTCAACCAAGTTCTTGTCAACAGTGAGTTTGTTAAGGGTGAGCGTTCCTGTCTTGTCACTGCAAAGAACATCCATCCCAGCCATTTCTTCAATGGCAGTCATTCTCTTGGTGATGGCACCTTGCTGAGAGAGCTTGTGGGAACCAATGGCCATTGTCACAGACAACACAGTGGGCATGGCAATGGGAATTCCTCCAATCAAGAGGACCAACAAGTTGTCAATTCCGTCCCGGTACTTTCGATGCTGAATCGGGTACATGACTATGATCTCAGCTATCATACCAACTGCAATGGAGACAATGCAGAAGTTCCCAATAGCTGTGAGAACCTTCTGGAAATGTCCAACTTGGTTGGTACTGTCTACAAGGTGAGCTGCCTTCCCGAAGAATGTGTGCACACCGGTTGCAATAACAACAGCTTCAAGTTCACCTTGTTTGCAAGTTGAGCCAGAGAAAACTTCTTGCCCAGGATGCCTAGTCACAGGAAGTGATTCTCCAGTGAGAGCTGCTTGATCAATCATTAAAGGATCACCCTCAAGAAGACGAGCATCTGCGGGGATAATGTCTCCTAGCTTGATGCTTATGATGTCTCCAGGGACTAGAACTGCAGCTTCTTGCTCACTCCATTTACCATCTCTAAGAACCTGCAAAGGTGTAAACATTTTACGAATCATCAGAACAAGCTTAAAGTTGTCACTTAATGCCCAAACAGTTATAGTACATGACTACATATATATCCTTGTAATATGTAAATAAGCAATGCATTTGTAGTTGTCCTCTTCTATACAAAAGAGATGAAAGACCTCATAAAGAGCATCTACAATGTAACACCCGGGATTTGCCTTTTTACTAGCCCAGACAGGCACCCAGGTTTCCCGTGCAAGTCTAGTACCAATTGAGCTACAAATTAACTTGGGTGTCTGTCTGTGTCGGCTTAGTAGTAGAAAAGAAAATCTCGGGTGTTACAAGCGATTTCTCAATGCAGAAAAGAGACACTAAACTTTAATTCATTACCTTTGCTTTAGGAGCAAGACCAGCCATAAGAGCAGCAGCAGCGTTTCCAGCATTGTTTTCTTCGATGAAACTGATGGTGGAGTTGATGACGAGCAAGCAGACAATGCCAACAAAATCTTGCCAATCTGGAGGCTTCCCATCACCATTTGCAAGGGCAATTGCCATTATAGCAGCAGCTTCCATGACCCATGAGAGGGGATTCCACATGAACCCAAGAAACTTGAGGAACTTGCTTTCCTGCAACATCATGAACAATCAGCACATGATTCATTTAGTCATTGTATCATATATTATGTGAGCAAGCATAGATATGATCAAGGAAGGAACCTTCTTCTCTTCTAGCTTGTTTGGACCAAATATTTCGATCCTTTGGGCTCCTTCCTCGGAGGACAAACCTTCCTTGGTACATTTCAGTTGCTCGAACACTTCCTCAATTGGAATACGTTCCTATAAACAATTAAGTCATGTTAGAAAAATGAATTCATAACACTTCTCCACATACTACCACTACCTATTGCAAATTTTTCTTCCCTTTCCTTCCTTTTATATGAGATTATCGTTGTAAATAACTTCAAAAGGCCTTTGAAGCCTGTTCTTTTGTCCATTTTTACTTACTGCTATAGCAAGCCTTGGTATATGCAGATTATTAGATACATATTTCAGATCATTTGTTACAATAGAATCACCTATGTTGGGGTTGAGAAGCATGTTTCTTTATTGCCATGCACACACATAAGCATACAAGAGTACAATAACATAAAATAAAGATAAAAGACATCAAAAGGATAAGTTGGTAGTTAAGGACTACTTTAGCAACAACAAAATTAATAAAACTAATTTATTCAGAAGATTCAATATTAATAAACATTATTTGCACCATGCAGATCGGAAAAAAAATAATTAAATCATTATCACACCAATTAGAGTCCTCTTGCTCCTTTTGACAATTGGAATTGAGCCTCAAATTAGAAGTTGAAATTGAAATCTTCTAACTCCAATTTTTACGTTTAGAATGTCATTCAAGATTGAAATTGTAAATTTAATTACTTTCTAATTCATGGACACTAACTCCTATGATGTCTTATTTTATAATTATAGGGATCTATTACAGATTTAATTTCTTTTAGGTTATTACAATGTCCAACAATGGTCAAATAATGCCGCAAAGGCACATGCATGAGCACGAATTACAGTAATATTGACCAACTACCGGTGACTAAAAATCTTAATTCCTTCCTGTAACTCTTTCATTAAAAATGATTTAATTAATTCTGCCTATAATCTACAAGATAGTCCAATACTTATGTAGATAATATTACTATTAGCATAATTAGTTTTATGTTCAAATTTTTCAAAATAACTTGGAGTTCATTTGGTAAAGGAACTGAAGTTCACTCTTCCGTAGGCAAAGAAAACTGCATGAGACAAGGGCTTTCTTAATTGGCTTAGAAAAAAAAGCTATCAAAGAAACAAACTGGCTCTTTTTCGTTTCATAAAAATTACTCACTCACTTTTTTTACCGAAGCACTTCTGAGTCTAATTTAAATTTTGTGAATTTTCATAATGTATTTGATTTTCCACTTGTCTAAACGAAGAAGCAGGACTTTCATAAGTAAATTTCACATGAATTAGAATTAGTAGAAATTCAAACGCAATCAAACACTATTGTTATGTCAAAACATAGAAAATAGATGTGTTAGGGCATGTTTGGATTAGAGTTTGAGAGGCCAAAAGAGCGTTGTGTTTAAAGAAACAGTGTTCTGAAGTTTGGATACGCGTTTGTAAAAACCCAAAAAGTCACCAAAATCACGTTTAGCTAGAAGTTAGGAATTGGAGCATTGGGCGTGGGGCAAATCACGTTACACAAATGCTCATTTGTTAAAACGTAAAAAATTAAAAGTCATCCAAACAATCTTTTTTACAAGCTCTAGATCACGTTTAGAAAATCACATTAATTCAAACACGATATTTCCAACACTAATGAGCACTTAATAATATGGATGAGTGTCTTGTGTAGGCAAACGGGGCTTGACGCCACCGCATATGATGAAGGAAATGTTGAGTTGAGTGTCGGACGGGACAGCACATCTCTCCCCATGTGAATGTGATTGGCGCGTAACGTAACAGCTTTTTTTCTTTCATTCCCGTTTTTTTTTTATTCTAGAAAATATTTAAATACCTCTCTTAGAAATTAATCACTGAACCTTCTCATACCCTACTCATGTATCTCAAACTCTTATCACTTGAACTATAAGTTTCCGGTTTGGTTTCAACAACCCAAAAAGATGCTTCATTTAAGAGAAGAACAAGTTGTGAATCCAAACAACAGTGGACCCCCCTTCCCCTTTGTCAGGACCGTTGAACGTGAGAGAGTTACTACCAAAACGGTTAATTCCCATTAAGGGCCATGATTCCCGCACACACAAAATCATAATATATTGACAACAAATTAAAACCAGCGAAAGTACCACGGAATAAGTACGTCAAATTCCGTCCCACCAAACAAGGCACAGACAAATCAGGGTTACTTTATTTCAGTTCATAACTATATTCATATCAACTAGTTGGCCAGTTCCACTCCGTTCTATCACTTAGTGCGATAACAATGAGACAATTTACGTTTATGAAAATACATCAGTTAAAATAAAAATAAGGACAACTTGATACATTAAGCTCTCAGTACTTGATCAGGTATTCTCAGTCACATGACCAAAACATTTTATTATTGCGCTATTACTCTCTTCAGGAGATACTTCACTTAAAATTAAAAAAAAAAATTTGATATCGTACATAACACACACACTGAATACAAGGGGCGAATTTTAAGACGTCTTAAACTCTGTACCTTACCTGTCTCTCACATGGTTAGATCCGTTACAAAGCCCACTCAATTTTTAATCTAATCTGTTAATATGTTTGGTCGCCCAGAAACTGAAGGAAAATAAGAATTGAACAACAAGAACAAAAAAACAAATCTAATCTGCATATATCCTACACATGGCATGGCTATGTATGTGAATTTAGTAATTAGTGCCACTCCCTGCACTCCATATATAACTACTACCCTTTAACAAGTTGATTTTGTAGATAGGCAATGAAAGTTTCAGGTAGGGAAAATTAATTATTATATTATATATATGTGCTGAAAAGAAGGGAAAAAAATGCTGAAAGCACTCATGCAGAGGAAATAATGAAGGACTGTTCTGTTCATAGCTGTGTGTGTGTGTGTGACTGATGAAATTTAGAAAAAATCTCAATTCCTTGCATGTTGGAAGAAGCATGCATCATAATTAAGGAAAAAGGTAAATTTATGTTGACCATGATCAAAGGAAATGAGAAATTGGAACTTTTGTGTAAGATTTATGTTTTTGAGTGATGCCCAGGTAGCAGAGAAATTAAATGAAGGGTTTGAATTGAAGGAGGGAAATAGTATAGTACCAGATCAACAGTCTCATTCTTGATATCCTCAAGGTTGATTAGTCCCTTGTCACCTGCAGCCATGGCTGTTGGAGCAAAAAGCAATATGAGGCAGAATGAAGAAAGGGTGTTGTGTTGTGTTAAATATATAAAGGGAGGGGCATTGAATGAGAATTCTGTATCCCAAGAAAAGGGATGGAGTGTTGAGAAGGATATGAATGAACTCACAACTCTATGCCTTTCAATTGTTTATATATATATCTTCCAATGAAAATGAAGGAAAGGAAGGAGTGACCCTCACAACTTGATTAGTCAGAGAGAGTTGAGACTGCAAATGACACCTCCCTCTCTCTCTCCTAGTCCAGTGACTTTTCGGTTTCCAATCACATTTAGATAAATAGCTGAATTTTTTAAACATTTAGTCGAAGATTTAATCTTTGAGCGGTATGTAGCTAATGTGATATTTGAATATCAAGATGTTTAGTCTCAAGGCACCGACGGTGGAAAAAACTAAGTAAAAAGAAAAACTAATCACATGTAAATAAAATTTACATGTGATAATATATTTCTTTATTAAAAATTATCTTTAAATCTTATAAATAATATTCTAAATATGTTTTCCTTTCATGATTATCTTTTTATTAATCAATTAATAAATAATAAATGTAAAATTAACAAAAACAAAAGCCTTATTTGCTAATACCTTAATTATAGACACTAATTAACGAATGAAAATAATGAAAATTTATTTTTAAAAGTGTACGATTTATTTAATTAACAATTTAGAAAATTTACTTTTTAATTAATAATTTATATTTTTTAATTCAATACAAAATTCAAAATGGAACTCCCTGCCGCCATCTGAATTAACAAAAAAAAAATTAAAATGATAAATAAATAAATGTAAATATATTTGAAAGATCAGTCGAAAAGAAAATCTAAATGCATTGTTTAATACTTTAAAATGTTTGATAGAAAAAATTTAACGTATGAAATATTATGTTTTGATTTACCCCCTCTTTCCTTTTTATAAGAGCTATACAACTATTGGACACGCCTTAAGAAAAGTAGTTAGAGTGGTTATTAGCATTTAATTTGTTCTCAATTTACATCAACTTTCCAAAATTGCCCCAACCTACTTTTTAAAATTTCTATTGATTGTTAATACATTACATAGTGGAAAGAGAGAGAAAATTCAATTAAATAAGGGTAAGTTTGTCAAAAAATAATTAATGCACTACATATTCTAAGTCATTTCTTATAAAAAAGAACGTGATACATCTCAATTTAACTCTTATAAAAGGAACGGATGGAGTAATACTTTTCCTTTTTAGTAAATTTCTTAAAAATACTTTTTTTTTATCGTGGTCTTAAACTAACATTAAAAAAAAAACGCATGTTACCTGAGTAGGGTCCCCACCTTATGTCATAGACATGCAGTTGAAGGGCTAGACGGTGGCCTGGTTCGTGTTCAGTTTGCGGTCTCAACTCTATTTGACTTCTTCACATCGATTATTATTAGTTTGGGGTCTCAACTCTTTACAATTAATGTTTTATTATAATAACGACTATTTATTTTATGATTAAATGTGTGCGCACTAAAATTTATTTATGCAAATATTCAATGATAAATTTTCATACCAGAAAATAAGTTTTTAACTGAATTAAAATAAAAAATGTAACTTACATGTAAACTAGCTTTTAGAGATATGATCAATATAAACTTTATATAAGAAAGACAATCATCACCTCTAAACTAACTTTTATGGTAGAGTTAGGTCAACCCAATTTCTAAGAAACGGCATACGTTTGTTACCAGGTTGGGAAACACATGCATTCCTAGATATATGGAGGTTGGAAATGCATATTATCGTGTTTGTTATAAGGTTGGAAATTTGATGTCAGATATAAACCATTCCTAGAATGAAATAATTTTCATAATTCTCTTCTTTTGATTTCCATGAAATGGGTTGGAATTTACATTCACATAAGAAAGTGAATGTAACTTCACACTGCTCCTAAATTGTATCACACATTTATAAGTCTTACTCAAAAATGACATTCTCGACCATCATATTCCCGGGAATGTTAATCATGTGAATGTGTTTCTCAACCTTATAACAAAGTGTGTGTGTGTGTGTGTGTGTGTGTGTGTGTGTGTGTGTGTGTGTGTGTGTGTGTGTGTGTGTGTGTGTGTGTGTGTGTGTGTGTGTGTGTGTGTGTGTGTGTGTGTGTGTGTGTGTGTGTGTGTGTGTGTGTGTGTGTGTGTGTGTGTGTGTGTGTGTGTGTGTGTGTGTGTGTGTGTGTGTGTGTGTGTGTGTGTGTGTGTGTGTGTGTGTGTGTGTGTGTGTGTGTGTGTGTGTGTGTGTGTGTGTGTGTGTGTGTGTGTGTGTGTGTGTGTGTGTGTGTGTGTGTGTGTGTGTGTGTGTGTGTGTGGCTTTGGAAGGCTTCTCTGGTACTTCGGAGTTGCAAAAGATACTCGAGTCAATGTGAGAGCAAAGAGAAAATCATGGAGACTAAAAAGAACTCAAAATTTACGTTATGAGTAATGCGTAAATTAATGAACGTCTAAACCGCTATTTATAGATTCACTAACCGTCACATTTGTGATTTGAGGTCTATACAAAGCCTTGAGATAAGTCCTATGAGATAAGTGTTACCTTTGGGCCTTGCAACGTATCATCAAGCACATTAGAACAATCTAGTTCAACATTCGTTGAGACGAGATGTTTCTTTATTAAGTCATCTCGTCCGCTACTATGGTACTTGCTAAGTTGTAAAACATTTTGTTAAGTCTAAATGTAGATACCTCAAAATCTCTAAAGTATGCTTTGATGATAATAATGCAAAGTTATAGGGATATCATGTAAGAAAGTACTTAATCATGGTGTTTTAAGCAAATTCATTCAAGCACTACAAGTCTAAGAGATAAAGCAACTTCATCTAACCAAACTCATAAAGACTTGGAGCAACCATCGTCTTACATCTTTAGTGAAGACTTCGTCTAAGGATTTGAAGCATGTTTTTTCTGACTCAAGAAGCAAACTTCATCTAAAGTTTGTTTCGTCTGATCAAGTACACTGAAAAGGGCTACATTGCAGGTCAACTATAGACATTGCATACAAATGAAGGTCAAGCACTAACCTTTCTAGAAGAATATATTTGCACCTCCATTTTTGACAAAGGTCAAACCAAGGATGCAAGGGAAGATCTCGCGTACGCACCAACAAGTGTATAATGCCTCATCAAAAGCCATTGGAAGCTTTGATAAGAAGAAAGATAAGCCCTAACATTAATTCCTCAACAGTTATATTTTCAAGAGGGACTATGTAAGTGGCACTTGAAGAAAGTTTGAAGACTACTTCTCTAGTTGCATATTTCACATGAGTTATTCTAATTGATTAAGTGTTTCATTTTCTTAATTGTGATACTCCTAGTGTGCTCTTCCAACTTAAACACTTAGCACAAATACATAAGCTTACACTTTCTACTATCATCTCTTAGAGAGAACTAAAAGTAGATAACTCACTCACACTTTATCTAAGTTGTGAATCTTGAAGAGGTTTGGAAGAAAAAATACTCGTGTAAGCCCTTGAGAATCCTTGTAAGAAAAGAAATTTTGTAGACTGTTTGTTTGAGTTTAGTGATTAATCTTGGTGAGTTTTATTTATCCCAATATTAATGACATGAAAAAAATAATACATATTTTATATTATTATTGACTAAGCAGTAAAAACAACACGTAATGTACTATTATATCTAAATTTTGCCCATCACTTTTTTATATAAAAGCAGTGGCCCAATCCAACCAGAATGTTTTTCCCTCCCAATAGATTTTTGCCTCATTACCAGCCTGACAAAGGAAAAAATAGACAACTACAATTTTGTATCTCTTGAGAGTTAGGTTTGGTTTTGTCATAATAATAATAAAGAGTATTTCATTTTTATTTATCAATGGAGGGTGGAGTGTATTTTTTAGGAGCCAGACGTAATCTTTATATCTTTAAAGGGAAAGATGTATAATTTACTGTTATAGTCAATGCAAAAGATAATGATTTGTACTTTGTAGGCTTAAAATATGATGATGATTTGTATGATATGAGTTGTTGTAATGGTAAAATAAAATAAAAATTAATTATAATCGTTATTTTAGAGTCTTGGTTCACGCCTTCAAAAAAAAAATGTCTTGGTTGACGGATTGAATATATCGTGAATTTGATAATTTCTTAATCTCACAAAGTTGAACTTCAAACTTACAAAAAAACATTAAATTATATTTTTCCAAATTATATATCATATATACAATACAATTAATGGAAAATCCAATTTCAATTCCAAACTCAATTATATATAGAATTTATGCATCAAAATTCAAATGGATCGTAAGGATTAGTTCAAAATGTTAAAATTACTCAACTAAAATATTAAGCAAAATAATAAAATATTAAATGCGAATAGAAAATGTATCATTTCTTATATACGAAGCAATTTTTTCTGTTTAATACTTTTAACACTCGGGAATGTTTCGAATTCATTAATTACAAGAATTTTAATTAGTATTGACTTTTTTTATTGTTATATGAGGAAGACAATGTGACTTTGTATAATATATTAAATTAAATAAGTAATTGACTTTGAAATTTGGGTCCTACAATAATAGAAGGTTATATCAGGCACCACCTTGGCAACGAAATTGTATTGGTTTTCTATGAACAATAATAGGGGGAGTGTGGACCCAACCCTAGCTAGCTCTTCCCTTCACTCTATACATATTATTATCGCTTTGAGTTAGAAAGGAAAAAAAATGCTTGAATAGTAAATGGCCAACATGCCCAACACTAGGGTGTTTGTTGGATGGATGAAACATGTTTTTTCTTAGCCTTAATTTGATACTAACTTTTTATTGAGCTAATTTCTCAAATCCAACTTTAACTATAAATTTAAAGAGGGCTGATATTATATAAGTTTAAATAATATTATATTATTAAATTTATTTCTCAAAAAGCTAAGCTAATATTGAATTTAAGTATACCGTCGGCTTTACCAACAAAGTGTTTGTTCGCTAAAGAAACTCAAATCTCTTAAACATGTCCTAGATTCGATCCTTAAGTCTAGAGGGGAAGGGAGTGGGGAGGCTTCTCATGCCATGGCCCAAAGCTTTTGAAATTTTTATATAACACTTATTATGTAAATATACATTATGTACTTTTATCTTATGTTATCATCTCATTCACTACATATTATTTTGAAATCTTTGTGAAAATATTTCATTTAAAGTATTAAACTCATTTGATTTTGTTTTTATTTTAAATGCGATGATATATGAATTAATATGTCAAAGTATTATTGAACCACCTAAAACTATGATAATTTAACTTAATATCTACTTTAGGTAATTTAAACAACTCATATAAAATTCATCCAATAAATTAACCTGGACTTGAATTTATTATTATATTATCTATATATATGAACAATGTATTATCCAAGACTCCAACCCTTTTTGTGTATTCCGTTGAAAAATAAATGTGACTTGACTATGAGACCAAAGTGTTTCACCAAGAAAAGTGGGTGCAAGTTTTGAAATGAGGAAGTTTTGGAAGAACAACTACTACACGCAAGTTGCCAATGCAAACTCGTAACACATGTGTTGGTGCAAATGAACGATTGCATTTGACAATTGCTAACTGCTATATATGTTCTATTCAATTAATAGTCGATTAGCGATAAGGTGACAATCAGTGAAAACAGTAGCCGAGGGAGGGAGCAAGGTGAAGGCATAGTGAGGATTGAAACATGGGGTTGGGGTGCTTAAGATTAAGAAACAACTTCAACTCTCAAGTCAGTATAAAAGTTTAAACATGCCAAAACAACACATTTATTTAACGAAAAATATTTGCGCATAACTAAGCACACGATGGTGAATCTAGATTATAAATTATAATTGAATTAGGTTTGGTTCGAGAGGACTTAGGTCTAGTCAACCAAATGGGTTTGAGCCAGAGTAAGTTTTGTGTTTTTTAGTTGTAATTAAATAAAATGAGGTGATTTTAGGATGTGGTTATCTAAATTACTCAATATTTATCTCGAGTAAAATTGCTTTAGTTTAAGTAATTCAATAATATTTTGATATGTGTTTTAAGAATTTATAAGAAACCATATACGGGGTAAGTAGTTTAAACGGGGCAAGTAGTTTAACTAAAAGGCCGCCTCATGGATTGCTATAGGCTTATGTCGTATTTCATATTCACATCCATTTTAATTGTCAACTTTCGATATAACAGTGCAAGTTAACTCCTCCAAAGTGATATAATAATTTTAGAAAACAGTATGTTATTACAACAGTTGATTGATACGTTTGAAATTGTGATTATATATTTACACATGCACATAAATCATGATGTTCTATAAATTATAATTATTGATTTTTTAATTAATAATTATGATAACTTACTTTATTTTCTAATGTTAAAATACCTATAAACATTTCTGAGCTTTTATATTTAGAAATCTACAAAACTTAATAAGACAATGAACAAAAATAGCATACATGATGACTTGAATGACCAGGCACGCTTACATTTTCTTAATTTTCCTGCCAAATAATTGAATATTTTACATTCACAGGGTCTCAATCAACATCACCTCCAGTAATTGATTTTGACCACCGATAAATTAATGTTTGAGCCTTGAGGTCTCTCTATGCGTTTGCTTGATTGCTACATTTATTTGCAATTGCTTTATTTATATTGCTAGTTGTGTATGTCTAAGCCACTAGGATTGAGTTAGTGGTTAAGAGGTTTGGATAATTTGTATGATCTGAGTTGAATCTCGCCTATATTGTATACAGAAATTTGGTTTTTATGCGTTGGCCATGGTATCCATGTATCACCAACCCATTTGTATACAAATTTTCTTCGCTGTTAATATATTGTTTTCAATGATCTGTTACAGGCTATGAATAATTGAATTAAAAAATAAACAAAAAAAAAAAGATAGGAGGATCAATTATTAGTTCCAATATGGCTGCAGCTGATCAAGTATATGCCATAGGTACAACAAATTGGCTTAATTTAATGTAATCACAGATGTTTGATATCTCTGTTAAACTCAAGCTTAATTTAAGTTCTATTTGGTTGGTTAAATGTGTTCATTATGGTGAATTAATCGTGGCCAACAATATTGAAATTGAGGTCAAGACACTCTCGAGTGTTTAGTGCTGAATCATGCCTATTCTTGAACTATGGCTAGCTAATTCGAAGCACACAAAAATATTTTCTTTATAGTATTTGAGAACTTGTGTGCATATATATAAATCTGTGAGCATCTGTGAGTAGATAAAAAGCCTCTCGCTTTCTCTCCCCATCAAACTTGCCCATATTCCAATTGCAACACAATTTTTTTCTTCAAATTATATGGACAGCATGCCCCATACGCTAACATGTAAGCATGTGATGTGATTTTTGACTTTAAACCAATGATGAATAATAGGTATCTCACATCACATGAAGTTAATTATTTGCTCACATGTACACTTTGGTGTGTTGTTTTATTTTATTCTACTACCAAGTACAGTTTAGTGGTCTGATCCATGGAACATCTTCTATTCTTTCATGAACTATTTTTAGGGTAGGTATGCATTAGATGCTTTTCCAGTACATATTCTATCCTATAATTGAGAAACGACTATAATTGCTTACGTTGTATTTGTTAACTAGAGAATATATAGCTACGAAGCTATCAAGGCATGCATGCATGCATGCTTCTTCTGGGTCTTAAAAAAGTGATGCTATGCATGCGATTGAGTAGCAAAAAGAAAATGACCAAGGCTCCATGCACGTTTTTATGTTTAAATAAAGCTTAACCATAAAGCAAAAGTACTTTCATGTCAATGACACTAAAAGGCTCCATTCATGTTTTAATCTCATGATAAATAAGCTTTCGACCAATAAAACAGCTGGTATAATATATGACAAATCAGTTAATCCAATCACCAACAAAAAAAAAACACCCTTCCCAGCAGCCCTTGAAGAACAGATGAGCAAAGGTTGATGACGATGTATGGCCAGTGAATGACTAGTTTACTAATCAAATACAAAAATCAAAATTGAGTTCCCATCTTAATCTCATCTTGAATTTCTCATGTTCCTGAAATCAAATATTGAAAAAAAATCAACCGCTTAAGCTTCAACAGAGAAGGGTATAACCTGAAAATCAACAAGAGCAACATACTGAAAAGATGCATATATTGAAATGCCAACAGGAAGCATTGCTATTCATACAACAAAAGTAATGAATTGACTCCCGAAAACTCTTCATCAACATATCTGTTCTAATTTTCTTTTTGAATTGAAGTTATTTTATGCTCGCTTAAACTAACAACAAAGTATTTGTAAAAAAAAAAACTAACAAAATATCTATATAGCTCACACATAAATTCAACTGCTTGCCTATGAAGCATGGGTACTGCTAAAACTGCAGATACCGGGTACGCGTGGGCACGCGCCGGGTACGTACCCAAGTGAAATTTCAAAAAAAAAAAAGGATACTTCTCAGGTATGTTTTGGGTACTCATTGGGTATGTTTTAGGTACTCCTTGGGTACTTTTGTATCAAAATTACATCTGTTTTACAGTGTTGAAAACATAATTTCCTAATTTTTGACACTGAAGCTAGACACATTCGCTCAAAGCTTCAGCCTCACCTTCGCAGGGTCTTGGCTTTGTCCATTGTTACTGCCGCACACTGCCCACCGTCGTTCGAGCAAAGGATCTTCGACCACCGCTGTCCTCCCAGCAGCCCAGCTGTCTTCCCTCATCCCTCATGTTCACAATATGCTCTGTTACCGTTCCTTTCTCGATTGACGATTGAGAACTTGGTTTACTGATTTATTTTAGTGAAAGGCCCCTATTTGCTTCTTTTTTTTCCTGATTTGCTTCTTCAATTTGTAATTCACTGTCAATTTTCTTTGATTTGCTATGTGAGGGCCCTTCTTTTTTTACTCCTTATTATTGTTTTCTTCCGACTGATATTTATCAATTTTCATTAAATAATATTATGTTATGCTTTATTTATTTATATATGTGTATATTTTTATCTATATATATTTAAATATTAACGTACCCATACCTAGTATTTTTAAAAATTACGTCCCATGTACTCGTACCCGTATCCGTGCATCCTAATCCTAACTGCTTGCTCAATTTACAGCACTTCTCTGGCAGACCACTACGGCTTTATGAATTACAGCCACTGTCCACAAAAGAATCATGGATTTCAAGCATTCCCTGTTCCTTCACCCAGCCATTTTCTGAAGCATTTTAAAAATCAGGGACATCGTACATCTGATGCACTTTCTGGCAAAGCACACACCTGTTTTACACCTTCTGTTGGGACTTGAGTTGTAGCCTTGGAGGTCCTCTGTTTCTCAGCTTCATTCGGCACTAGAGTTGGAGGTTGACCTGCCTTCATTTGGCAAGATCACTCCCCACCCAGCCTTTTTTGCTGACTTATTGTTGCTAGTTATGCCTTACACTAATTCTCTTTTTAAGCTATGATATTTGAGTAGTAGTTATGATGGTCTGAAGTCTGAGTATTTTTCGAGTTTCAAGAATTTATTGAGGGTATTAGAGAGTATTTGAATTGTGCCTGCGAACATTACTGTAACAATCTTTCTCAGATCCAATATGACACTAACATTTTTTAGGCTGGTCTACCCACACCACTCCGGATTAACTACTTTGGTACTGGTCAAGTTAATGAATACCGTGCCATGCATTCTAGGAAAACGATGGGTAGTCATTTAGAGCACACATGCTGAATGGCCAGAAGCAGAATATACCTGTAAGCGATGATTTTACTGGGATAGATTTGAACAAAGCTTTGGTTTAAGGCTCAATCTTGAGGCTTCATGGCAGGGAAAAGAAGAACCTCCTGTCACCAAAAGGAAGAAGATTGTAAGAAATTGCCAAATATATAGTGAAAGAGAGAGAGAGAGAGAGAGAGAGAGAGAGAGCAAAAACCTTAATATTCTGTGAATCAGTGAATATCATAGTCAACCGATCAATACCCATACCCCAACCAGCTGTTGGCGGCAAACCATACTCCAAAGCCGTACAAAATGTTTCATCTAAGGCCATTGCTTCATCATCACCAGATTGTCGGTCCTGGGATGAAAACAAATAACTAGTACTATTATTATTTGGAAGAAAATGTGACCAACCGTTTAAGCATTATCATTTTAATAAATATTACTGTCTATCATATCTCATTACCTTCAGTTGTTCAGCAAATCTCTGTCGTTGCACCACAGGGTCATTCAATTCAGTATATGCATTGCAAAGCTGAAAAGTAACAGAAACAGTTATTAGAACTCATGCATGAATCCATATTTTTTTTAAAAAGAATCACCTAAATGCCATTAGCTTACTTCACGCTTATTAACAAACAATTCAAAACGTTCAGTCTGGCCTGGTTTTGATCTGTGCCACTTTGCCAAAGGACTCATTATCTCAGGATGGTTTATGATGAATGTAGGGTTCACACACGTTTCTTCCAAAAAGTGCCCCACAAGCTGCAATAGGAAAAGAACACAATCATTCATCCAACAGAGACCTCGTACAGAGGCTCAAAAAAAGGAATGAAGATAGATGCATGAGGTGCAGTAACTAGAATTGCGTGCATGTAAAACTGAACTCATTACAATTAAGCAACAAAGGAGAAAGTACACATAAAATTTATAACAAAATATTAGAACGTCTGTAGTTCTATGCCCTCCCCTTAATTCATGTCTATTTCATTCTCCCAGCCGTAACACACAAAAACATTGTTTTTATCTGCCATCCAAACCCTAACCCTTGTTTTATCCGTTAATCATCTTTGAATCATACCTGAAACTCCACAATAAGTATGCCAAATACCCTTGATAAATAGTGCCATAGAAAATTTGCTTCATTCCGACAAGGCAAAAGAAAGTACAACCACGAAACAACTTTTACATAAAAGCAAAAATTACAAATAAAGCAGATTATAGTCAGAAAGAGGAGAAAGGAGATTACCTTATCCAACAAACGAGCAGTTGTTTCAGGAGGAGGGCATTTGATCTCATGCTTCAAGCAAGCATCCTTCAGATATTGGTTAGCTTTCTCACTTGAAAGGTCTTTGGGAATACTGAGGCCTGCTATCTTCTCTAGATCTTCAATCATGTCAACCCTTCTGTAACATTGAAAAATCCAAATTGCTCAATCAAAAATAGAATAGAATTATCATGACCATCAGTGACTAGAAAATGTAAACCGCAAACCTGAAAGGTGGAGTAAAGTCGATTTCGATAGGATCCTTATCAATCCCATCTGCATGATACTTGATTTTATAGCTGCCTTTTGTAAGTTCCTTAACCATACCTATTTTTCCACATCATGAGATTAAGCAGGTGACTTGAAGATAAGATATATGAAAGAGAATTAAGATGACAATCAAAAGACAAAGTAAGTTCTCACCACTCAACATTTGCTCAGTTATATCCATTAAGTCGTTGTAGTCCATATAAGCCATATAGAACTCACAGGTAGTAAACTCAGGATTATGAGTCAAATCTATCCCCTCATTCCTAAATTGTTTACCAATTTCATAAACACGATCCAGCCCACCAACAACCAACTCCTTAAGATAGAGCTCTGGAGCAATTCTCATGAATAACCTCATATTAAGATCATTGTGATGTGTTACAAAAGGACGGGCTGCAGCTCCACCAGCAATCATGTTCATCATAGGTGTTTCAACCTGAGTGGAGGAAAAGGTAGGTAAATGGAAGGAAAGAAATCATTGGCATCCATCATCTGAATACTCAGACAGAGAACAAACCTCCAAGAAATCAAGGTCATCAAGGAACCTCCTAATGTAAGAAATGATTTTAGACCTAGTCTTGAATATTTCTCGAACCTCTGGATTAAGCATCAAATCCAAATGGCGTAACCGGTATCTTGTTTCCTATATACAAGAAAAAAAGATAATTAATTGAACAAACCAATTATCAGAACAAAAATCTATATTTTGATAGAAAAGTTAAGCAAACAGGGGATAATGCAAAAGAAAAAGAAAAAAGAAAAAAGAAACTGTTCAGCTTCTACAAATAGAAGTTATCAAAGTATATTTATTATAGCAAGCAGAAAATACTAGGGAAAGTTCCATTTTATCTTTCAACGCATGAAAAATAGAGGATGGAACATAAAATAAAGATGCAAGTTTCAATAGTAATTAATCGTGTCCTTGAACAAGTCAATGAGCCTAATGCCAAAAAGAACTGAGATTTCTATTAAGTCACTTGCTATCAACTCAAAATTAGGTCAACAATATAATTGACTTTACTCTCGAGTGCAAAATTAGGAAAGGGTTCGATTTGAAGTTGAAATCAATGTCCAAACTGAATAAAACAGAAAAATTTAAGCTTACACTAAAACTGTATGTTCATTCAACATGAAATGAAGTTTACTTCCATGTAAAGCGGTTAGAAAATTGCCTGCCAGTAAATGTCGCCACATAAACCAAGAAAATCAAGCATTTCATTGTGACTAAGGGCTGTGCATACTTCAATTAAGGGTTTATTCAGCAAGCTGTATTAGGAACACGTATGATAGAATAAACTTATATAATTATATAATATATTATGACTTAATCAGTTGTTACTAGTTAGCTATAAGTAACGTAATGTATAAGCTTATGTGTCAAACTCCCCTAGTCCCCTTATACATAAAATCATGGATAACTCATGCCTAAACTAATAAGATAGAACCATTAGAAAACAAAAAGAAACAAAACCAATGAATAAAATCCCACTTAATAGAAAGAGAATCATAGACATACAGAAAATATTTAATGGCCACAACTACACGAGAAAAAAAGCGAATACTAAGGACAAGCATCAACCCGTCTCAATTCGTTCCCTATTCTTAACACTAACCACCAAAGGAGGAAGGTGAATTTCATTTTAACATTTTCTCAATTATATAAGTGCATCCACCTCAGTATCACCCTCTCAAAAATGGTTGAAAGAACATGAGACACTACATGAGACAAAAGTTTATAAATGACTAGAATACATGAGATTTTATGCGAATAATACCTGATCTTTCAAAATGTAGGCTTCAGGATTCCTAGTATTTCCTGGTACCCACAGATTTTTCTGCATATCATTAAAGTAATAATGTCATTGTATTTGGTCATCAAACAGCATCAAACATAAAGGAATTGTTCTGACCTTCAGATTTGCATTATCAGCAGCAGCTGCTGCAGATTTTTGCCTAGGCATCATATGCAAACAATGAGACAGCACAACAAAAGTCTTGGGGAAAATACTAAGCTCTCCCTTCTTACTTTTGCCTGGACAAAGAAACAAGGTAAATCTGAAAAAAACTGCTGTGTAGTGTATAGGTTGAAAAAATTTATAATCAGACTATAGTACTAGTAGAACGAATCCTTTGGAACAATCACAGTAGTCAATCCCGGATCGTGGCGCGTAGCGGCCGACCCCCAAAACTTGAATCCCATAGTAGTCAATCCGCGAATCGTGCCACTCCAGCCGTGAATCCCGGGATTTCACGGCTTGAATCCCATAGCGGCAGGAAGCCGCTCCGCTAAGCCGCTAAGCCGCTATAGTGCGCTATTGACTACTATGGGAACAACAAAGCAGAAATAAGTAGGACTTAGCCCTTAGTGAATACAAGTACAACTGATATGGCTCCCAAATGTTGACAACTAGCTAACACTTTCAAAGTGATTCTTGACTCTTGAGCTTAGTATGGTTTCTAGTCTAAAGATAGAATCGTCTAATAAATGCAATTAATCATTAACTTATTCCTACTTAACAAGGCTTAATTCATTTAATTTTTTATAAAAGCCCTTAATATCCTTATTGCAAGTAATTACTGACAGTCATGGAATAAGAAACAAGCTTATATGCAAGAATGACAAAGTAAAACAAAATATTAGAATACAGAAAGTTTGTAGTATCCCCAACCTGGAAACCCAGTGATACCAACAATATCACCACGCTTCACATTAGAATGGAACTTGGAAAACTCAGCCTCATTCAAGTCCGATTTACTGCATCGCAGAGATATCATTTGTTTCGGACAAACTAAATTAAACAGGATAAAAAGTAAAGAAAAACATTGGATCTATAATAAGGAAAAGGACACCATTAAGAAAGACTAAAACACTAAAAACAACTTCACGAATTGAAGAGCCAAAGAGCTACATCTAAGATAGTCAAACGGGCCAAGTAATAAGCAATACCGCAGAACATGATATTACAGTGTAACCTCTTAAATTTACATCTTCCATACTTCAATTTTTGCCATTTAATATATAATTTTCATAACTCTAGCTGAGTAGCACTTGAGCAGATTAGTATGCAGAGCAGTATGCAAAATCAATAGTATTAGATTAAGCGACTTCCCTTTACTACAAATTAGGCCTTGGTCCGTGCTTAATAAACATATAGAAGACCCAAAAGGATAGGGGAAACTATCATAAAGACAATAAAAGAAGATTATTGTATGACCAGACTTCAATAAGATATTATAGATTATGTGGTGTGCATCATTGATCAGCAAATCAGGCCAGAACGGCTGGTGAAGAATAGGCGGCTTGAAAAAATTGTGTTTTATTCTATGTATTTAAAAGATTACCTCAATCCAAGATAGTTTTATTACCACATAAAGACCCAATTCCAAGCTAGAAAGCCCTTTTACTATTTACCCTCATCTTGTAGATTTTTCATGTCACAAGATATATAAGATGATTATTTTATATGAAATAAATTTATTTTTCATAATTTTCTCATCTTATTAATATATTATATGATATTGAACTATATTTAATTTTCCGAGTTCGCCCATGTTTCAATTAGTGAACAATGAAGTAATACATTCATTGGCTCAATAGCCATTTTGGTTTTTAAAACACGGGTGCATATCATCTCAAATAATTCCTCCATTTTATTCATCAGACAAAATGTTCATTAGTGGCTAATAGACTTTTATATATGGTTTGAAACATCAAGCATCTAAACAATACTGAGCTATGTCCCAATAATACCATAAATTTACTAGAGCCCGTTTCTTTGTGATAAATTTAGCAAAAACCATATTTTTTGTAATAATTAAGTAAATCTTCTAATAAAATAAGTAAAGCATAAAAAAACTGTTTTAGTGCTTTTCTCATGAGCTAAACAAAATAGCTTATGAAAAGCTCTCAACAAAAGATGCATCATAAACAAAACTAGCTAATAAGCTAGCAGCTAATAGCTTATAAACTAGCTGAAAGCTGAAAAGGTATAACTGATTGAATTAAATTGTTTGGTAAAACTAGCTTTTGAACCAACCAACAAATATAAGATGTTATGAAAAAAAAAAAGAATATGATTTTCTACAGTTTACATTACTTTGTCTACACATCAATATTTAATTTATTTATATAATATTTATTTTGTTTCAAATCATCTATCATCTCTCCCCGAATGATAGCTCAAGTGGTAAGAGTTGGGGACATATGTGTTGGGGAGGGGAAGGCCCAATGATCAACCCCTGGAATGGGAATTTAAATGTTGTCCGATGCACCAAAATAAATCATCTATCATCTTAAAAATAATGATAATTTATATTTTTATGCACATTCTAAATATTTTTATTGAATGACGTCAAATAATATAAATGAATTTATCTTATAATTAAATTAAATAAACTTGTATTTCTTTAAAGTTTTAAAAAATGAGTAATATTTATTTGAGAACTAAAAAGTAATTAATTTTTAATAAAGATGAGCAATGAAGAAATTTCACTAATATAATAAGAATAAAAACAGAATAAAACAATAAAACAACAAACTATAAGCTCCGATGTTACTTCTAGTAGCATTTCAAAAAAAGCTACAAACAAGATAGTTAAACTCAACGTCATCCACATTTGAGTCAACGTGGCAAAATCTTAACTCTCCGTTGATGCATTGGTATATGTGTTTTCCCGTTTGCATTAAGGGAAACCGAATGGGCACAAACTCATTTACCAAACACATCTATTTTGGTCAAACAAACTTATAAGCTAATCAAATAAGCACTAAAATACGTGAAACACACTCAAACACACTTTTCTTTAAGCTCAAAACAAAGAGGTTCTAAATTACACAAAACAACCACGTAGCATAAAAAGATAATAATCGATATACATTGTTTAGGATCACCATCATCTCTATATGTGCAAAATTGAAGATAACAACACAGGGTACCTTGCATCAGCCATAACCTGAACCTTGAAACCACCACCGTGCAGGTCGTAAAAGACAAGCTTTGCACCAGATGTGCGTTTGTGCATGATTCGGCCTGCAATTCAGAAAGACCATTGTTAAGACCAAAATATTATAGCAACAAAGCAATCACCATATCAAAAATCAAGGGGAACAAATAACATCAACAAAGAAACTGCTGACTACCAGCCAAAGACACAGAGACATCCTCAAGGTGTTGCCCGTTGCTTAAACCTTCATATTCCTTAATGTATTCAGCAACAGACATAGTGACAAAGAACTTGTGTGGATAAGGGTTATTCCCTTCTGCTTTCTGAACTGCAAGATATTTTATCCTATTCTCAAGGTATTGCTGCAGAGAAAACACCCAAAAGTAAAGAAACAATTTTTATAAAAGAAAAAGTTCCACAAATATTGCTCAGATAATTACTTAGCAAAAACTGGAGCTATACCGTTGGGTCCATATCATCTTCATCAACAGGTGCAGATTTGTTATCTTTAGTACTTTGCATTTCAGCAGCCTAGAAAAAAATAGTATAAATAAAATTTTGTTAATGATCAGAAATTGAAACCCAAATGCAAAGGATAAAATCATGCAAAATCATACTGAAACATAGAGAAACTATATTATACAAAATAAAATAAAATTACTTCACTACAAAATCGAACGTAACATAGTGTTCATAATGTAGAAATGAGAAGTACCTTTTTGGCCTTTTCCTCCTCCTTGCGTTTCCTTTCCTCTTCCCTCTGCTTGTTCTTGAGTTCCCGCTTCAGTGCACTGAAAACAAAGCCAGAAGAAAAACAACAAAAAAATCAATTGAGTGGTGGTGATGGTGGCGGTGGATGGTGAAGTCAAATTTTGAGCACTCACTTCTTGCTTATGGTTTCGCCGGTGGCAGTAGCCGGCGGCTCGGAAGGAACTTCCATCGGTTCGGCGGAGAAAGAGAGTCGCCGGATGAGAGAGCAGTGTCTGGTGCTCAGCTACTAGGGTTTTAGAAAACGGCGGCGTCTGACTGCGTTATGTATTCTAACCTGTTTTTTGTAGGTAACTGATAACTGATTAATGAGAGTAATTAAAAAAGGTTTAACTACAATTTAATTCAATTTGCATCTATTCACTATTTTTTCTAATTTTAAAATTTATATAAAATTATTCTCTGTAAGTTATTTGTATAAAACCCCACAAACATTTCTATAAGTGTTTATGTCAGTTCAAAAAAAAGTGTTTATGTTATAAGATAAATTTAAATAAATTCTTTTAAACGGAACTTATATATGTAATAAAAAAAAAACAGAACTTATATGTATTATAAGTGTTTTTGTGATATAAAATTTGAATTAAATAAATTTAAATATTGATGAAAAATAATATTTTTAAGTAAAAAAATTAATTAAATTTTACTAATATTGATTTAATTTGATTAAATACCAAAGTCGGTCATATTGTGATAAAAATATATGGTTTCATAATAAGAATAACATTGGAGCTTTGGGCTATATGTTCCGCAGTGAAATTGTTATTTGATTTGAACTTTTCCCAAGTGATTATTGAAAGCGACTTAACATAGACTATATTTGGATTCTTCTCATTCTTACGCGAACAAGACATCTCATATTCATTGTAGTCGTTATTCTCATGGGGGTTATCAGTGCAATTTGGTTACAGTTTGGTTAGTGAATGCTTCTTTGAGCTTTATGTTGGGCGTCCACTCTCTTCGATCAACATTTGGGGTGTTTGGTAGGTTCCTCAAGCTTGATACTAGCGTTGATGTAACTTCCAAGTCTGTGTTGATTGTTGTTTAGTTTCGGGGCGTAGCCCCTCTAGTTTACCAAAACAATAATACTCCCCAATAGTATCAATAAGGGTATTTTAGTCAAATAGTATCTACAATAGTATTTTGTATTTCTTATTATTAGAGGAATATAAATAAGAGTACTTTAATCAAATAGCAGTATCATATTCCTACAAACTTTATAGAAGGGAGATATGGTGAGTAAGATAGCAATTTAGTAATTTACCAATAAACAAAATTGTACTACCATCACATATTTTTGACATAGTTGGCATTAATTAGAATATTCACATGTATTTTATCAAAATTATTTTTATTTGATAATAACAACAAAATACTTTTAAAAAAAGTATATAATAACAACAAAATATATTTAAAAAATATGTTATTAACCTTGTTGATATGTGGGACTAAGGTAGTTTCAATACCAGTCACTACTTTCACTATGGCTCATCCTTTCTATCTTCTAATGCACATTCTTATTCCCTCATTTGTTTCAACCCCAATCCTATTATTGCTTTCAGTATCACTCTGCGCACTATGAACTGAACACTGAATCAACCCATTCCTGCAACAACTCGTTGCGTTGCAATGGAGGGGACTCTCTTCCCTAATAGGCCAGTACTTCCAGTCCCTGCAAATAGACCAACACAATCTCTCAAATTCAAGCCAACGCTCCTCCCTCCTTCTCACTCTCCACCACCACCTTCTTTTCATTTGGATTCACTAATCCAACATCTTCAGAACCTCTCTTCAGCCCCCATCACCTCTCAGACCCTAACAGCTGTGCCCCCAATTCAGGAAAACAGGACCCATTTCACTTCTCTTCAAATTCCAGCTGAGCCACGGTTCCAACGGTCCCAGAGAAAGGGACCCACTTCGGATGCTGTCCCCAGAATTGATCAGAACCAACTTCAGGATGCAAAGTTTGAATTTTTATCGGATAGGGGTAAGTTGATGGTTAATTCAATTATTGGGTGTCCTTTGAATGATTTGAATGATTTCTTCAACTCTGCAAAATTTGAGTTGCTTGAAGTTGATTTTCCCAGCCTCTTGAAAGCTCTGGACCTTTCTGGCAATTGGGAGAGATCCTTTTTGCTGTTTGAATGGGTTTGGTTACATCTTGGGTCTGAAAATATGAGGGTGGATAATCAGGTTGTTGAACTTATGGTTAGGATATTGGGTAGAGAATCGCAGCATTCAATTGCATCCAAGTTATTTGATTTAATTCCTGTTGAAGAATACTCACTGGATATCCGGGCTTACACCACTATTCTTCATGCATATGCTCGTACTGGCAAGTATAGACGAGCTATTGATATATTTGGCAAGATGAAGGAGACTGGTCTTGAACCAACTTTGGTCACTTACAATGTCATGCTTGATGTTTATGGCAAGATGGGTCGTTCTTGGCATAAAATATTGGAACTGATGGATGAGATGAGGAGCAAAGGGCTCGAGTTTGACGAGTTTACGTGCAGCACTGTGATCTCTGCTTGTGGGAGAGAGGGTATGCTAGATGAAGCAAGGAAGTTTTTTGCTGATTTAAAATTGAATGGCTATAAACCCGGAACGATTACATATAACTCTATGTTGCAGGTTTTTGGAAAGGCTGGAGTTTACACAGAGGCCTTGAGCATCGTAAAGGAAATGGAGGATAATAATTGTCCACCTGACTCTGTTACTTACAATGAGCTTGTAGCAGCATATGTAAGAGCTGGGTTTCATGATGAAGGTGCTGCTGTCATTGATACAATGGCAAGCAAAGGAATAATGCCAAATGCTATTACTTACACTACTGTAATAAATGCCTATGGCAAGTCAGGAAAGGAGGACAAGGCGTTAAAGTTGTTCAGGCAGATGAAGGAGTTGGGCTGTGTTCCTAATATATGCACATACAACGCTGTTCTTGCAATGCTTGGCAAGAAGTCAAGATCAGAAGATATGGATAAGGTTTTCTGTGACATGAAATTGAATGGATGTGCTCCTAATCGTGTCACATGGAATACCATGCTTGCTGTATGTGGAGAGAAGGGTAAGCACAAATATGTTAGCCAGGTTTTAAGGAAAATGCAAAACTGTGGATTTGAGCCTGACAAAGACACATTCAATACATTAATTAGTGCATATGGTCGGTGTGGGTCAGAAGTCGACGCTGCAAAAATGTATGGGGAAATGGTTAAATCAGGCTTTACTCCATGTGTAACAACCTATAATGCTCTTCTAAATGCTCTTGCTAGGCGAGGTGATTGGAAAGCAGCTGAATCGGTCATTCTGGACATGCAGAATAAGGGCTTTAAGCCTAATGAGACTTCGTACTCGCTCTTGCTTCATTGTTATTCTAAGAATGGGAATGTCCTAGGGATACAGAAGGTAGAGAAAGAAATTTATGATGGCAATGTCTTTCCTAGTTGGGTACTTTTGAGAACTCTTGTCCTTGCAAACTTCAAGTGCAGACGGCTTGGGGGAATGGAAAGAGCATTTCAGAAATTGCAAGAGAATGGATTCAAACCTGATTTGGTCATAATTAACTCTATGCTTTCAATGTTTGCCCGAAACAAGATGATTGAGAAGGCCCATGAAATGCTGCATTTTGCTTACCAAGTTGGGTTGCAGCCAAATCTTGTCACCTACAATAGCTTGATGGACTTGTATGCCCGTGTGGGGGATTGTTGGAAAGCAGAAGAAATGCTCAAGGGAATTCAAAACTCTGGTCCAAAGCCTGATCTTGTGTCTTATAATACTGTCATCAAGGCATTTTGTAAACAAGGGCTCATGCAGGAGGCTGTCAGAATTCTCTCAGAGATGAGCACTAATGGTATTCAACCATGTGTTGTTACATACAATACTTTCTTGGCAGGCTATGTAGGGCAGGGGTTGTTTACTGAAGCAGATGAAGTCATTAGATATATGATTGAGCACAAATGCAGGCCTAATGAGCTATCTTACAAGACAGTAATTGATGGTTATTGTAAAGCAAATAAGCATAAAGAAGCGATGGACTTTGTGTCGAAGATTAAGGATATTGATATCTCTTTTGAGGATCAATCTGTGAAAAGGCTAGCTTCTTGCATTAGGGAGAGTATGGGGTCTTGACTTTGTGAACTATCCCCTTTGGTTTCCTTTATTTCTTTTTGTTAATACCATGGCTAAATATAACTCGATCAGTTGCTGCTATTCTTTAGCATGTCAAATTCAATTCTTTTGGCAACTCCATCTGTACCATAATGTTAATAACTTCAACATTCCACAAAAAAGTAAATGACAGATATTGAATCCACCCATCAGCGAATAAATTCTCTTTGCCATGTTATGGGAATTTTTTAAAAAATATTTGAAAGCTATAGTTTTGTTGCAAATTTTCTGTTTTGTGCATGCTGTTCTTTTTCTTACCGTTTTGTTTGGTGAAATAAGTTGGAAACCCTACCACAGAAATCTGATTTCTTTATACTTGTTAGACAATTGTAACTACTTTGTCGTGATATGGATTAGTCAATATGAGATTCTGCAGTTTCATTCCTGTTCTAGTTTTAGCCCATTGTAAAACTCAAGTTTTACGCGTTACAATTACTCTTGCTATATAAATGTTTGGGTTAGTAAAAAAATAATTGAAGTCTATGTTTTAAATTTGAAGAATATGCAAATTTGTGATCAAATTATGAAATCCTTGAATGGAAAGAGACTAATAATGAAACATTTGCATTCCTCGGACAAAACTATGATACATCAGTATAAGTTAAATGTGTTGTTCTAGTGATTATTGATAGATCTCAACTTCAACCAGGTCATAATCAGTCAAGGTCACACACGATTCTATCCCATCGCGACATCTTGTGTTCATCAAAATGATACATCAAGATCAGGAACTTGGAGTAGGAGCTGATAGGTTTGTTTGTACCAGAACATCAAAATGACAATGACATTTGTGATAGGTAATCAAGTAGTGAACACTAAAGATAAATTTAAAGAAGGAGAATCTAGTCCAACTGTTCAATATATAACATAAAACACTTTCTTTGGAGAGACTGTACCTCTATACAAGCTTATTTGCTAACCTCAATTGAGAAAGGAAATTGCCAAAATTTACCTCAGTAATGGTACTTCGTTGGTCATAATGGATGCTGGATATGTTTGTCTAACTTGCCCTAGCTGCTTTAAATATTTTTTTAGATAAGCAGTTGCTTTTAATATGAATCTCCTCCTTACTATATGAACCTAAACTCTTCCTTATTACTCAAAACCTAAACTTTTCATCTACTTGATGATATCTGTCTCAAGATCCAAATTCTAGATTAAGCCTTTGCTGTGAGTCCAGGATACCATACCAAATCCTGTCATTCTTTCCCACAACTGCTTTTATTTCTGTTACTTATGTTGCTAGTTTTAGAAATTCTATGGTTCATGGAGGATAGTAGCAGTTGTCTTTTTCTGTAATTTAAACAACAGTGTTGTTTAGGTGCAATGGCTTCCCGCACGGTGCTTCAGGTTTTCCTTCTTTGTTTCTGAACTCATGACAGTTCCTTAAGCTATTGTGACAACTAATTAAGAAATCAATTTTTTAATGTCATTTATATAAAATTATAGGTTAATTTATATCAGGTTCTTGGGTTCATTTGTATCTTGCTAGAGTCCATAAGCTCTGTTATATTGACAAAAAAACGGGGGAGTGGGTTAGGAAAAAAATAACATAAAAAAAGGTTGAAATGCATCGGTATGATTTTCGTCAAGGCTCTTTCACGGTTTTTTATAAAACCTCAACATACGGATAAGGTGTTGGTTTAATGTTAAGTAAGTTAAGTTTTAAAAAAAAATGTTAGGTAAGTAAAACTTCTTGTGAAGTTGATGACATAAGTTTAAACTCTGAGAAAATCATTTCTTACGAGTAGAGGTGTCAAATCAACTCATGGTCCGGAGGCCAATCCCTCAAGCCCCATATTTTGGCTCACACTTTTTATAGTTCGCTTTAAGTTGAGGCTTTTTCAGCTCTGAAGCACGCAACCCACTAATTAAGTCGACTCGGCTAAGGCTAGCCTCAAGGTTAGCCTACTCTCCATTATTTTTAATTTACATAAATAACTACAATAATGAAATACTTTAAAACTAAAAATTAAAATTTTATTTATACCACTCTCTCTCTATCACGGAGGGTCGAATTGGAAGTTTAGTAGCCCAAGTCAATTTAGGTTATCTTGGTCTAAGATATCTTATGGTATGTTTAAAGTCGAGCTGAACGGACCAACAATAACATGTTAGGGTATGCAAAATGGGTGGATCGAGCAAATTAAGACGAGCTGGGAAAAATGGTCGAGGCGGGATGGATGGGTCAACATAGGCAAAAGAAGTGGGTTAGCACTAGGTCAGGCAAAACGGGAGGGTCAACACTGGGTAGAGCCAGGCAGAGGAAAAAGAGCGGGGTGACTCTAGCATAAACGGGTCGAGCAAGAAAAAATGGGTGGGTTGAGCAAAGCGAGATGCGCCGAGAAAAATGGTCGAGCCTGGCCAGGTCAGGAAAAACAGGCAGGTTAGTGCAAGCATGAATGATCCCTGATAAATAGGTTAGGACAGGATGAACATACACAATTGAAATGGGTCGGGCGGGGGGATAAATAGGTCGGGTCGGGCAAAACGTGGCGGGTAGGACAAAACAACCAAACTGACAACGGGCCAGGCAGGTCGGGCAAGTCATGTCAGGTCGGTTGGCGTAGGTCAGATCAGGAAAATCATGGATGGTTGATGCAATAAGAATTACAGAAGGTGTGCATGTAATTGTTAAGGTGGCTCACAAGCATTGATCGACATTGATGCAAAATTTGTAGTGATAGCACGTGGCGTGAATTGATCATATCTCATATATATAACCGGGTATTATGTTACTGGAGATTGCGGCTTGTCTAGTCGCGAATTCATGGCCTTGTTGGTATGGTGCATGCAAGCGGAGCTGGGTTAGTTAGAGCGCGACTTCTCACCATTTTCAATTTTTTCCTGAATGTTAACTTTGCTCCACGTCAAACCAAGTTGTTGACTTCGAGTTTGCAGATTGACCGAGTTACGTGATTAACTTGCCGAGTCTATATGAGTGGACTCGAGTTACATGCGAATTTGATCCAACACTATGACTGGCTTGGTCACAAACCCAGTTCTCAATTCGATCGGTCAAACCGGTCAGGCCGGGTCAAGTTTAACCTATTTGATTGCTTGTATATAAAATATTTTACAATGATAATTTTAGCATACTCAATATTTCTTAAATAAGAAGCACATTTTGATGACATTCTGTCTAGTTGTATCCTTCTAATAAATGCTAGTTCTAGCTCACCCCAACAATAAAAGATATGCCAGGATTACTTCTTCATGGTGACTTTTCCTTTATATGCACTAAAACAACTGATTGCACAAGTCATGAATATAAAGAGGTTAATTTGAGTTTCATTTGAACTTAAAAACGTGCTCCAACAGCATCCAAATATTTCCAAGACCAAGCATTTGAAAAGAGTAAAGTTTTTTTCTTTCACATGTTATGTCGATATTGATCAATTCATTTTCATTACATCATCATCATCATTAATTCTTCGCATAATGACAATAAAATGAAAAAGTGCTTTGCAGCATACTTATTTCTCTCAAATCAGAAACAGAAAGTACTGAAAAGGACATGCTTAACAATAGTAAATTACAAAATTTCATGTGGATCAGTGTATCTTATCATTTTTACATAACATTAAACAACACTAAGTGAACAAGATAACCTTATTCAACAGAAAAAAAAAATGTATCTTTTCTTTTGAGCTGATCAAATCTTTTCATCCTCATATTTTTCACTTTTGCATTAACTTATGTGCTCACTACTTTTTTTTTCAAAGCTTATGTGATCACTACTTACTCATAAATTTATTTTGTGACGGATCTCAATATAAATTACTTAATTTTACATAATACGCATGCTTTTATGATTTTATATTTTAATTAAGTTATTACGTGCCCGTTATTCACGGTTTTTAAATTTTTTTCCTTTTAATTTATCTATCTTTGCCGTAGTTTTTTAAAAATGATTATTCATATGATATTAACATAAATGAACCCTCAAAATGTAACAAAAAAATACGAACCCTAAAAAAATAACATATATATGAAGATTTTTTTTGAAAGGATATATATATATATATATATATATATATATATATAAATTTGCAGAAAACTCATTTTACACTTATATTTAATAACTTTTTTATCAGACCAGAAAGTAAAGTTTTAATTCAATTAAAATAAAAAGGCACATAACTATTTTTAAACATATAATCAAATGTGACCCCTGTGAAGAAACTCTACACTATATAAATAAATAATAAACTCTTTTACTTTCATGAAAAATGATTCGATCAACATATATTTGACACATTATTATTCAATCACAGACATAATTTAGATAATTTTTTTTAACAAGAGTTAAAGTTCTCCTTTGGTGTATTAGTTCTTACGTCTTAGAGAGTTTGTATTCTAACGAAAAAAAATAATCAAAGTTTTGTTATTATTTTTTTTTCATTTTTTAAAAATCATATTGATTTTAAAATAGTGAAATTATTTTTGAGTAATTTTTAATTACTATTGTTAAATTTACATTAAAATTACAAAATAGAAAACAATGATTATGTTAAGATAAATAAGTCATAAGTTATTTTCCTATGTAGCACAAAAAAAAACTCATAAATAGTTAAGTAATAGTAATTAATTCATAAACTAGTGAAATAAATCTGTTTACCATATATATCTATTTTAATTAGACAATTTAATAAGTTAGCTTAAGTTGCATGCTAAATGTGTACCAAAAAATTCTTTCCACATGTACCAAAAAAAAGTTGCATGCTAAATATAGTCCAAATGTAATTAATAAAATGGATACATAGGAATAATAATAATCAATTAATGAAATCAATTAAATTTATTTTTCCAATGTTTTACACGACCGAAAACAACGATAAAACTAATCTTTTAAGGCTCGAAATAATGTTAAGTAGGTAGACTTATCTCAACAAATATTTCTTCATACGGACCGAACCGATCCCAATTATCTACCAAGTACCAAGTGTGCTTGGTAAATCAATTTAAATTCCAAAAAAAGTTAATACACACTAATCTTAATTAATTAAGCATGATAAATTTTGAAGAAATAGTTGTTGAAAATGTAAGAAAGTGAGATATTTGTTTCGGAAGAAAAGAAAGGCAGGGGCGGTGTGTGTGTGTGAAGGGAAAAAAGCCCACATGTTTACAAAACAAACAGCAGTATTCTCCAATCTGGAACTTCCTCAACCCCTGCCTCACTTTCTTACCCGAAATCTTTCTCTTCTCGCCACTCATTTTATGCCTCTCAATCCTCCCTGAACCCAAACCCAGCACAAACTCATTTCGCTGATTCTGATCCTCAATTTCTCACTCCGATTCCGATGGGCTGAAGTTCAACCACCGCGATTCTCGAACTTTGATCGGACAATTTTCAAATGGAGTGGGACAGCAATTCCGATTTCAGCGGCGACGACGACGACGACGCACCCAACTCCTCCTCCTCCTTCCTCCTCAACGACGCCGACGTCGGACCCATCCCTTTCCCCGTCCTCCAAACCGCGCCCTGCGGATTCGTCGTCACCGACGCACTCGAACACGACCACCCTATCATATACGTCAACGCCGTTTTCGAGATGCTCACCGGCTACCGTGCCGAGGAAGTGCTCGGTCGCAACTGGTATCATTCACTCTCTTCATTTCCTTGCCTTTTTGTTTGTTTTACTGCAAAATTTCATCTCTCGAGACTGCTATTGTTTGGGTTTAGGTCATTTTTTTTATTTTCATCATGCTTTGCTCGAAACCCTAGGCCCCCTCCTTTTCAGGAAGAACTACTAGAATTGGCGATGATTTTTTTTTTGTTAATGAGCGTGCGCGCGTGGAGTTTGTGATTGCTATTTTCTGGGCCTTTTAGGGCGTAGTGTCTTGTTTGTTTGTGGTTGTTTTTCCGGTGAAGTTATCATTTCGGAACTATAGTATTGTGTGTTTGAGAGGCTTCGAGTTTCGACTATTGCATCCTGAGCTGCTAATTAATAGAGTGAAGGTTTTGTGTGTGTTGCTTTTGGTTATCTGTCATAATCATTAACTAAGTTTATTGTGAGAATCTCGTTACTTTTTGGTCTCTTCATTGAAGGGGGGCTGGAAATTCAAAGATGTAGGCTACTTTGTTTACTGAAAGTGTATGCATTGTTGGTGATTGGAATGGGTTTTCTTAGGCTAGGCCTGTGTATTGTCTTCTGATGAACTATCATTTTCACTGTACTGACAGTAATAGTAAGTTAGCTTGAAACTATGAAACCCAGCTGGTCAATACCACATGTCATGGGTACGATATGACATGGATATTTACATAAATATGTGAAGTTTAATAGAAACTCGAAAACAACCTAGATCCGTTAACAATTTATAAATATTGCAAATTTTTCCCCCAACCAATGTTGAAGTATCAGAAAAGGCGTCACTAGCAGCCCTATTTAAAAAAAGTATTAGCTCTATTCAATGCCTATTAGTATTATTTAGTACTAATTGTATTATTTTCATCTCCCATTTCCATCATTTAGATAAGCATAGCTTCTAAGTCTAGT
Organism: Acmispon strigosus; assembly: GCA_030819835.1. Classification (NCBI taxonomy): domain Eukaryota; kingdom Viridiplantae; phylum Streptophyta; class Magnoliopsida; order Fabales; family Fabaceae; genus Acmispon; species Acmispon strigosus. The sequence goes on from JAUAMA010000001.1 coordinate 91,151,114, forward strand.
TCATCAAGAGACAATTCTACCAATCCAAGAAGTGCACCACTATCATCATAGACAAAAATCAAAGATAGCCATGTCTATAATTCAAATCATCTATCCTTTTAGGATCCATTTTGTTGCTCTTCAAATAGTGAACAAAGGAATATGTACTCCAATTTATTTCACAACATGATGAAGAGTAATGCTATGCCTATGCGAGAAAGCTTTAGGGTAGGATTTTGGAGTCCCCAACGGGTATGACATCAGTACTTCCAACAATTTTTGAGTATCTGGGCTTCATAGGCATGCGAAGATCTGTGAAGGCAGTGAAGCAGATTAGGTTTTGTCAATTATATTTAAAAACTGGGAGAAATCTGTGAAGAGTTGAGAAAACAATGAACTAATTAGAATATAAATTTTCCTCCATAGTCCTAGTAATTTGAGAATTCCTTGCCCTCATTTTCTCTACTTTGTATAACACAGTTTCCACATTAAAGTATGTCCTATATTATTTGAATAATCACATAATATTATCTCCTACATTACTTCCAATTTCCAACTTACAATACAAGGCCTGAATAAAAGAGATTATTGTACTGGATACCATAGTCGTTGAAACTGGATCAACTATCAAATTACTCTAGAGATTAGTATTTTGAGTTACTTTGCGTTGCAATACTAGGGAAGAATGTTATTTCAAACAAGCTTTGGGATTAACCTTAAGCACACCACCCTTTTCTTCAAGTCTTCAGGCTCTTATCTATATACCGAGTACATCTGCTGCATGCTTCCCCATATATTTATTATCTACTAAAAACGAAGATATTGCCTTCAATGATTTAGTATGAAAAGGATCTGCCAGGTGTTTATTCTTTTGAATTTTCCTCCTCTTACATAAAAAGAAAATTCTATTAGGGACAAAGAAGAGCACAGCTTGGGGCTAGGTGAAGGATAAGGCGCTCTCCGAAGACCGACTGCTGATTTATTTGGTTTCCCATAGTCTCATTGTTACTGTTAGCACTGGGATTTTGATTCCGTAGGTCAGGAAACATTTCTCTTAGCTTAGAATGAGTTTTTAACTTCTAGCGAACTTCCTCTTAAATAATTTTTTTCTTCGATTTTTTGTAACTTTTAGTGTTGTCTTTATGACTGCATTAGCATTACCTTGTGGATGTCTATAAGTGAGTAGTGAGAGCAAATACGGGTTATTGGTTATGCAATTTATTCCTATGTTGCCATAGTTTGAAAGTTCATGTGCTTGTTTTGGGAAACTGAAACTGCCTGCTGAATTTCTTTCTGGGTTGCTCTTCTGCTTTTATGGTTTTGTGAGTTGTTCTCACTCAAGGCTTATTTGATTCTGTGGTTCTTTGGTAGGGTGTGTTGGATTTTTCTAGTAGGGAATAATATGGACAAAAGCAAGACGTGTGAGTCGTCTAAAAGCATCGGGCATATATGTGACATGAGAATGATATGTTGAGGCAATATATTATAAAAATTATAGGACATAAATGCTAAACTAGAATAAAGACACTGTTGTATATTAGGTTAGCTTTAATCATTGTTGCCACAATAAAAACACTATCATCTAATATGAAGGTTCAAAAGTAATTGAAAGGTATAGATGAGAAATATCCATAAGTATCTGAGAAGATTCAGATACGATACATTACTATATTGATATAATAACCATTTTCAAGTATCTGTGTTTCCCTGCTAAACACTCTTTAGGTATCACGGAAGATTTTAGAAATTCATTATTCAGGACTCAGGAGCACTATCATTGGGGAAAAATAATTGAGTTCAATAGTTTGATGGACTATAAATGGTGGTGGGTGATGTGTGTAATACCTTGGGGATAGTGATATCTAATGAAATACCTTCATTGTAAATTATCAAGAGCAGTATAAAGACGAGTGAAAATGGATGAATCCATAGTTTGCTGGAATAACTCCGTTTCAACTATAAAAAATCAAAAGGCTAAAATGCAGAGAACTTCCTCTAACTCTAGTTCACTTTTAAATATTTTATGTGGTTTAAAAGTCACCCACCTGACCTACACTTATACAAATGTGTGCATTAGCCCTTCTGTTAAATTTTCATCCAAAACACTAGCGGAAATTTGAAAAAATAAATGAACCAGAAAAAAAAAACATCTTCAACCGAAAAGCTTAGAAACTCAGGATGCTTAGATAGATCAAATCATAAAACACACCATCTTCTTCCTGATCTCACCCCTAAATCCATGATATACAACAACCTCCATCACAAATTCTGAATGCCCATGAAAGCTTCATTTTAGGCACAAATAGAACCACAAAAAACAGAGCAACAACCAAATCCTTCTCAAACAAAAGGAAATCTAGTTGTTCTCAACTGAAAACATATTGATACCATTACAAACAGATCAATTATAATTTATAAACAGAACCAAATTTGGCAAATCCTCATCAAACCTAAAGGCCATAGCACCTTAGTAATCAACCCCCTTGAATCAACCACTGCACTACACTAGTAATCTTCAACCCCAAACCGCTACCATCGCCTCTATCTATCGATTAATCTATTGCTGTCCAACCACCGTGAACACCCAAATCATTCACATAACTCTTGCCACATCACCTTGTTATCACCATCCCATTATTACCCCTGCGCCTGCAAACCACTGAATTCAGATGAACCAAGCCTCCACCATGAAGCTCAAATCTTTGCTGCAATTGGAAGCACAAAACTCAAGTTGGAGGCTCTTGAACATCTTTGTGAAGGATTCTGGGCATTGCAGAATGCTCATGGTTCTTTGGCTGGGAAATGAGTTTTGTTTGTTGATAGGAACAATGTTTTAAGGGTCTGGAATTTTTCTTTTTAGATTCTTGTTCGGTTTGATGAAATTATAAGGAGAAATTGGGTTTGAGACAGAGTGTAAATTAGTTTGGATATTAGACTTTTGGGGTCCTTTTAGGTTGTGGCTTTCTCATTTCTGGGTTTAGGGATGAGCTCTGAGTATGGGGTTGAAGATTTGCCCCCAGTTTGTGATTTGGATGAAAAGTTAGGAGTAGGATTTATGAACATGTTATTGGAAGTACTAGAGGGAGTTAAGTTTCAAGTTTCAACCACATGGTTGGTTTTTTTTCGAAATTGACCTATATTTGGAGGGGGTTCTGTTCATTTTAACGAAAACAAAAAGAAGATAAATTGATGTGGTACGGATGATTACATAAGTTCTTGTTACTGCTAAAAGGAAAAAGGTTTTGGAGTTTACTCTTATGACTGAACATCAATGATGTTTGAATAGTTTCACTCACTTCTCCTACAGAGGGAGTTTTTTTAAACTAGTATGGGGTCCAGTGACCAAGACTTCAGTGCATGTCACTGCATGCATGTTTGATGTGTATTTGTGCATAATGGTTGGATGGGAAAAGTACTTCTAACATATTTCTTCTTACTACATGAGGCGTTGAGAGAATTTTGTGGCACCATGATTATTTGTCATTGCTAAAATTGAAGGGGTTGAATCGGTGGTGTTGCTATTAGTATTTGTAGATACCATGCACAATTGTTAATCTCTGGCATGATGAATAACTAAATAAATAATCATGTTCATCTTGAAAAGTCTGTTTTGGTGGTTCCCAATATCAGAATTGTATTTTCAGAGCTTGCAACGGATTTGCTGAGAAACTCGACAACTTTGTTGCATTTTAAATCTGTTAGCCTTATCTTGTTTTAGTTCCTCTATAGTCTGTTCAGGAGGATATGTTATCCTGATAAAATTTATGATTTTTACCATAAATTGTCACAATTGGATGCCTTCAATGGAGTTGGTATCCGAACTTTCAATGTCTAGTGCTAGTAGTGTTAATAATTAAAATGTGTTTTGATGTTAATGATCAAATGATAATTGTCATTCTTATGTTGGATTTGAATAAAATTTTATAAATTTACTAGAAAAAATATAGTGATAGTTGGACAGAGTGAATTGATTTTATGTTCTCATCATGTGTGAGACGCTGTACTTTTGGTGCATGTAATTAATAGAAAGCATTGAAAACTTGGTGCTTTGTTGTTGGTTTGGTAGTCTGGACCTACTTGGGTATGTTTAGGTTATAATTGATATGCAGAATTAGATCTATGATATAATGATTAAGTCTGTATTACTAGGTGTTCCTAATATAATGTGGCTTTGTTCTAATCATTTTAAAAATATTTTGCAGCCGTTTCTTGCAGTGTCGAGGTCCATTTGCTAAGAGAAGGCATCCGTTGGTGGACTCAACAGTAGTTTCAGAAATTAGAAGATGTCTTGAGGAAGGGATTGAATTCCAAGGTGAGTTGCTGAACTTTAGGAAAGATGGGTCCCCACTTATGAACAGATTGCGGCTGACACCTATATATGGAGATGATGATGAGATAATTCATGTCATTGGGATCCAGATCTTCACAGAGGCAAACATTGATCTTGGTCCTGTTCCTGGTTCTACAATAAAGGAATCTGCTAAACCATCAGATGGGTTTCGTTCTCTGCTGTCCACATTGCATCCTCATCCAGTCGGGGACCGGAATGTGACACGCGGAGTTTGTGGGATATTTCAATTGAGTGATGAGGTATTGTGTCTCAAGATACTTGCTCGCTTATCTCCAAGAGATATTGCATCGGTTGGTTCCGTATCTAGGCGAATGTATGAGCTAACAAAAAATGAAGATCTTTGGAGAATGGTGTGCCAAAATGCATGGGGAAGTGAAACTACACGTGTTTTAGAGACTGTTCCTGGTGCGAAGAGACTTGGATGGGGTCGGCTGGCAAGGGAACTGACCACGCTTGAAGCAGCAGCTTGGAGAAAACTCACTGTTGGAGGTGGTGTTGAACCCTCACGCTGTAATTTTAGTGCTTGTGCAGTTGGTAACAGAGTTGTCCTATTTGGTGGAGAGGGAGTTAACATGCAACCAATGAATGACACCTTTGTATTGGATCTCAATTCTAGTAATCCTGAGTGGCAACATGTTCAGGTGAGCTCACCTCCCCCTGGCCGGTGGGGCCACACAATTTCTTGTGTCAATGGTTCTCGTTTGGTTGTATTTGGAGGCTGTGGAAGACAGGGCTTGCTCAATGATGTGTTTGTTCTGGACCTGGATGCAAAGCCTCCAACTTGGCGTGAAATTTCTGGATTGGCACCTCCGCTTCCAAGATCATGGCATAGCTCCTGCACTCTTGATGGTACTAAGTTGATAGTTTCCGGTGGCTGTGCTGATTCTGGAGTACTCTTAAGTGATACTTTCCTGCTTGATTTGTCGATGGAGAAACCTATCTGGAGAGAGATACCAGTTGCATGGACTCCACCTTCCCGTCTGGGCCACACACTATCTGTATATGGTGGCCGGAAAATACTGATGTTTGGGGGTCTGGCCAAGAGTGGGCCCCTGAGATTCCGCTCCAGTGATGTATTCACGATGGATTTAAGTGAGGAGGAGCCATGCTGGAGATGTGTAACGGGAAGTGGAATGCCTGGTGCTGGAAATCCAGGGGGAATAGCTCCTCCACCTAGACTTGATCATGTGGCTGTTAGCCTTCCAGGTGGGAGAATTCTAATATTTGGTGGGTCTGTTGCAGGCCTTCATTCTGCCTCCCAGCTTTACATACTTGATCCAACTGATGAGAAGCCTACATGGAGAATTCTAAATGTACCTGGGCGCCCTCCTAGATTTGCTTGGGGACATAGTACATGCGTCGTTGGAGGGACAAGAGCTATTGTTCTGGGTGGTCAAACTGGGGAGGAATGGATGCTAAGTGAGCTCCATGAACTTTCCCTGGCAAGTTCTACAATCTAGAATCAGCGAATAAATTGCATGCTTTAATGAGGGGACTGCTTATGTTGTGAAATCATTTTGAGCAGAGTTGGCGGCAAAGGTATGTGTTGGTCACTGATAACTCTTGACAAGCATTGTTCCGGTCAGAACGTTTGTGTATTAAGTCGTGTTCAGAATGCATTTTGTTATATGGCTGGTTCTGGCTCGAGAACAACTTTTCAATGAGTGACACAATACCATGTTTGTTTGTACTTTTGAGGTTGTGTGAAACTTTGCCCTTCAGTATGCACAATGAATTATTCTTCCTGAATAGATCAGTAGTGTATGATAACAAGCAGATCATATATTAGGGTAGTTCCTCACTTGATTTCCCCATGTGTTGTTTTGTTCAAATTGTGTAATTTGAACCATGACAAAGGATAGAAAAAAATGCATGTTCATAGTATAACGTAATTAGGTCTATTGTCTGTAATGGAAGTCTTCTGTTTAGAATGTGTCTGCTGACATGGTCATGGTTGGTTGTACTGGATTGTGCCCCTCTAAACAGGTGTATAAGGTAGGGAACGGTGCAGTTTGTACATATTTTCCTTTATATTGTGATAATATGGAGTATGGTAGCATTTGTATGGATTATTATTATTATTATTATTATTACTATTATTTATGTCTAGGGCTGTTGTGTGGTTGATTGCATTGCTGTAAATTTACTTGGGTGGCCAATGGTAAGTTGATATCTTGTTACTCTGGGATATTGATGTTACACACACACACACAAAAAGGAGTGGGATGTGGACGATGAGAGTTAAATCAAGGATCACATTGGTTTAGGTGTTGGTGTAATTGATGCCAAGAAAATTAATTTGAATTCGGAAAGGATAATCTGAAAGTCAATTTAGGAAGAAATGGTTTTATTTGGATGTTAATTTCGAGGTGTTAACACATGTTAAAAATTTTATGGGTTTGGTGTTAAAACTAATTTTATTCGTGAAAATCTTAGTCAAATACTTGTACGTTCGGGCAAATCAAATTAAAGTAAATGTGATTTTCAGCCTAAACAAACAAGCCTTTTAAATTTTAAGTAATATTTCATAATTAACTTTGAAATTCACATCTAAAGCTATGCAATACTCATACATGGAAACTAAAATCACTACCAGGTACCAGCTATGTAATTCAATAATTTAATTTGTATATGATTAGTACATATATAATAAATCCACTTTTTAATTGTTATTCAAATATAGATTTTACTTTATTAACATGAAATGTAATAGAATATTTTGTAAATCGTTTTTCCGAAGCATAGGAAAAACATTTGTAAATCATTATTAGAATCATTTTTAGGTGTAACCAAAAAAAAAAAGAATCATTTTTAGGATTTAATGTATGTGCAATGTATTGTAAATTCCTTCACACTGTTTTCGTCTTTTAACAATTTTCTTTTCCTTCACACCGACCTCTAATACTTTGTCAGTGTATCAAAAAATATTTTTTAAGTTAATTAATATAAAAATGTATTGTGATGAGTGATCCACATCGGCTGAGTGAGATAAATCACTTGCTGCTGTTGTTGTCATCATCGCTTGTCAACATATAATTTAATGACATAGAGTGATTGGATATTACCACATCAAAATTAAACTCATATTTCGAAAGATTTTCAAATAAATTAAGTACCTGTATTTTTATATTTTAATTAAATTACTTTATATACGTTTCCCTCTTATAACGAAAATATTAATTTATACAGTACTTTTTAATTATTTTTTATATATATTTATAAATACACTCGTGCTTTTTAACCAAACTCTTTTTTCTTGGTCCAAATAAATCTTTCAGACACAACAAAATATTTTGAACACAATATATAATTTGAATTTGGGAAAAATACGTAAACCAAAAATTAAGTGAAATCATTCAACATCCGAAAATTTTAATTCCAGCATCAGAAATAAGTATAAGTTGATTCTGTTTCCAAAATTATAAGATTTTATTTTTGTTGAATTATACAAGATTTTTTTAACATGGATTCTGTTTCCTAAAAATAAAATACACGAGTCCAATTTATTTCATAATATAAGTGTGTGCGCAACTTCTACAAATACAATTCTGTCTATCACCATAACATTACCTCTTTCTCAACTCTTATAATTCTGCTTGAAGGTAAGTCACGGTGTCTGATAGTGAGGCAAATGAATAGTCTTACGGCAATCGGCGGCAGAATACTTGATTAAAATAAAATAAAAAAACCATACTTGTAGGTAAAACTCTTTCTTTATAATTTTGGGTATAAGTATAACTATATGATTATAAGTATGTTATTTTTATTAGAAATATAATCATATTTTTACTCAATAGCTTTTTGTTTTTGTTTTGACCATGGTATCCCTACGGCCGATTGCCGTGAGACTAATCATTCGCCCCACAGGGTCAGCGCACGAAGCGATCAAATTTCATCCTTGTTGCCATTAATTCTTCTAATAAAAAATGTTGAATTTGCTTGAGCCCAAATGGGCTTCAAACTTTTTCTCCTCTTCACTTCTCTCAACCCCAAAACTCAACTCAGAAGGTTTTTTTTTTTCCTGTAAATTTGATTATATATTATGAGATCAAGTTTTTTGTTTATTATTATTTTTTGATATTTTTGCAGAAAATGGGTCGTGCAAAAGTAACTTTGAAACGCATTCAGAACGCGAGAGCTCGTAAATCAGCTTCAGCGCAAAGAAAAAAGGGACTGATAAAGAAAATATCCGATTTTTCCATCATGTGTGAAGCTAAAGCATGCTTGATTGTGTATGATGCTGATGCTGATGGCAATGGTGAGCCTGTGACATGGTCTGAAGATCCTACAGTAATGCACTCCATTCTTGAAAAGTATGAGAGAAAGAAGAGAAACAATGACAAACCTCCTAAGATATTTGATCTTGAAGACTTTTTTGACAATAGGAAGAGGATGGTTGAAGCTGAGATTACCAAAATCCAGAAAGAGATTGTTAACATCAAATATCCAAGTCTTGATAGCATGACAGCGGAGCAGAAATTGTTGTTGGTTGCTAAGATTGAAGCATGTCAAGTTAGAATCAACATGCTCAAGAACAACAAGAGTTTCTCTCAAGATGATCAACTTGTTGTGCTTGCTCCTCCTCCTCCTCCTATGAAGCCACTTGTGGGATTATGGAATTCACTAGTCAACATCAAGTGGATGGTGTGCCTTTGAATTCAACAAATCAAGCTGCTGATGAGGCTCTGTACTGGGTTGGGCGGGTGGAATTAATGTTTTTTATTTTTAATTTATTTTCAACGCTCTTTTGAGCAAACGTTACCATTTAATTGATTTCGCTTAACCTGAGATGATGCTTTTACCATTTTCTAGAGTGATATTTGATTGAACCTTCATAATGGAATTTATGTTTAGGTAAAGTAAAAAGTCTTTGTTCATATATTTTGTTCTCTATTTTAATTAACTATTACGAAGTCTTGTCAAAATTTTCAATGTTGCAAGTCCATTTTGTAGCAGAATTTTCTCCATGAGCTACAACCAAAAGGATCTCAAATAGGATTGGATACTATATTGAAATTTGAAAATTATCTTAGTTTAGTAAATTTGAAACTCCTAACACTTGCTCCCACTCCCTTCTCAGCTTCTGTTGCGGTTGTGTTGAACCTTCAAAAGTCTTCCTCTTCTCCATGTTTTCAGAGCTACTGGATTGACCCCTATTGGCGCTATTGAAGCCACGTGTTGGGCTTCTCTGATAGCCACATAGTTTAAAAAATCGGTGACGCCGTATGAGTTGTTAAAAAGAAGTGCTGATGAAAAAGAAAGATAAAAGTTCTCTTTGATCAGAAGTCAATTAGTTTTTCAGTAAATATTCGAGTTTTGAGGCTTTTGTACGACTTTTAAGGTTTTTGCAACATTATTGAGTCAGATGAATTAGCATGTTTACTTGAATGAATATATTTATTCTTAATTTTCTTATGTATCAATATTGTGTATCCCTTTTTGAGATTTATTCCCACCTTGATATGATATTGTGTATATATTCCAAACACTTTGAAAATAAAAGTCTCCCTTACTTTGTTGTCACTTTCATCTCTGAGTTCTATGGACTTGAAAAGCATTACTAGCAAGTGTGTAGGAGGAAATTACTAGGAATGTGGAAATGAAATAAGACAGCCTAAGTGTATCTTTGCCTCTTTGTATTTCTGTTGACAAATTTTAACTTGTATATATCGAAACACATGAAATTACCAAGGCACGTTTTAGTATTTGTCGCTACAGAAAAAGTCCATATGTCTGGTACTTGCCGTCTTGGAATTTAGATTGTTATCTTATTCAATCAACGTCTACGTGGTTTCTTGGGTTGAATTTTATGATATAGATATAGATGCTATGATTATTCTATGTATCAATGGCAACAAAGTTTTGCATAAAAATTTAACTACTCTCCCTCTTCCTTCACTTTGTTCCTCACTATCACATTAGTATCTGTAGTCTAATGTCAACCTCGGGTGATGTTACAGTAGGGGTTGTACTCTTCGTGGGTAGGATTTCTATTTGTTTTTCATCTTTTGTTAATTCTGTGTCATGAGATTTCTAAGTAATTGAGCACTAATCAACCATTTTTCGCAGTTGCGGTGGCGGCCAAGGTAGCTATTATAGTTTGTGTGTGCAGGAAAAGACAGAACAGTGGTGCTGGGGGAACAGTTGTTCCAGACTCACAGTTCCTGACCCTCACTATGGATAAATTTCTGAATGACATGGAGAGAGAGAAGCCAATCAGGTTCACTGCTCAGCAACTAAGAATTGCAACTGATAACTACTCCAACTTGTTGGGTTCAGGAGGCTTTGGAGCAGTTTACAAGGGAGTTTTCAGCAATGGAACCATGGTAGCTGTGAAGGTTCTCCGTGGGAGTTCCGCAGACAAGAAAATTGAGGAGCAATTCATGGCAGAAGTGAGCACAATTGGTAGAGTTCACCATTTCAACCTTGTCCGCCTATACGGATTTTGCTTTGAAAGAAACTTGATAGCACTTGTTTATGATTACATGGGGAATGGCTCTCTTGACAGGTTTCTGTTTCAGGAGAACAAGACCTTAAAATATGAAAAGCTTCATGAGATTGCTGTTGGGACAGCAAGAGGAATTGCTTACTTGCATGAAGAGTGCCAACAGAGGATAATCCACTATGACATTAAACCAGGGAATATTCTCTTGGATAGGAACTTCAATCCTAAAGTTGCTGATTTTGGTTTGGCTAAATTGTGCAACAGGGAAAATACTCACATAACCATGACTGGAGGGAGAGGGACTCCTGGTTATGCTGCACCTGAGCTTTGGATCCCATTTTCTGTTACTCATAAGTGTGATGTTTATAGTTTTGGCATGTTGTTGTTTGAAATTATAGGTAGGAGGAGAAACCTTGATGTTAAACTTTGTGAGAGCCAGGAGTGGTTTCCAATGTGTGCTTGGAAAAAATTTGATGCTGGACAAGTGGGGGAGTTAATGATAGTGTGTGGGATAGAGGAGAAAGATAACGAGATAGCAGAAAGAATGGTTAAGGTAGCTCTGTCATGTGTTCAGCGTAGGCCAGAAGCAAGGCCTGATATGAGTGTTGTGGTGAAAATGTTGGAAGGTTCTGATGAAATTCCTACACCTTTGAACCCATTTCAGTACTTGATGGATGAGAGTTTGGGAGCTCATCCAATCCGGTTGTCACAGACTTACACAACAACTATGTCTTCAGGGTCTTCTGCTTTGGTAAGTGACACCAGCATCTTATGTGCTACTGTTATGAGCAAGTATGAGATTGAATTAGCCTCTAGCTAGCAGGTGATAGAAGGTCTCACTTTGGGTTCAATAAGTTGTAGATTATTTTCCCTTTGATATTAAATAAAATGATGGGGAGAGTATTTTGACCAAATATTGATTGAGTCTTAAGCATATGAGAATAAAGATTTTGTATTAAGGTAATATCTCTAATAATCAGATAATATATGTTACAGAACTATATCATTTATGCGTATTAATTTCTCAAGGACGTTAATGGGGCACTCCCTAGGTACACACTATCTAACCAACTATAATCCTTATTTCTCCTTAGCTTTACTACCTTGAGCATCAGAGTACCTTGCGCATACCCACCTATGGTGCCCACCTGATTGCTGGATATAAGAAGAAGGAGACCCTTCCATGAAGGAGCAATACCAACTACCAACGGAGCAGCCTCACTACCTTGCTTACGTCCAATATTCTCTTACCCGAACTTTGGCACCGTTTGTGGGAAATTTGTAAACCATTTTTCCATCCATCTCTACTATGAGAAACACATGAAGACAACTAATGACTTATATTCCCTCCCAAGAATAGCACCCTGTTGCGGTGGACGAAATGAAAGTACACCAAAACAACGACCACATGGAGATGGAGGAGAACCAACTTCCATCATTTCAGTAGAACCAAGCTGTGCAGAACCAGCCACAATTGCTTGTGCAGGGCCAACAACCTCCAGAAGGTGACGCTTTCCGCACCGCCATTAACCTCCACGACGAACTCATCAAGGGCGCTGGAGGCGCAGTTGCAACAGGAAAGAGAATGTAAAAATATGCAGGTGGTACCCAATCCGAAGATCAATATACCTGCACACTTTGACTAGTTCAACAGGCCAATGCGGCCATCCCGGCGCAACATTTGCAAGTCCAACCGAATAATAGGCCATCGAGACACGTATCCAAGAGTTAGTGCAGATTATATTTATTTAAATAGGTCAGTTTCTAAGGCTTACAAGACTTTCTGAGTGACCTAAGTCATACCTTTTTAATTAAATAGATATTACAAAAATAATGATCTTGTCTATTTATTATTTTGGTTTGACCTAGGCCTGATGTAAGCTAGACCGTAGGCTCCTATCTGCAGACTGACCTACTTCCCTAAAACTAGATAACTACTTGGTTTGATTTATTTGGATTAAAGTCCTCTCATGTCACATGACAATATCAAATTAATATTGTGTTTATTTTAATTTTCATAAATATTTGGATTAAAGTCATCAGATATTTGTTACTCCCTTTGTTTAAAAAAAAATGTTGATTTTAGAGAGAAAATATTTGTTTCTATATATTTATCCATTTAGAATTTTCAAAAGAGAATTTATTGATGTTTTTCAAATAATGCACGTACAAGAAAAATAAATGAAGAGAGATAAAAATATATTTTAAAAAGTAAAATGGAAAAACAAATAATACATTTTTGAAAGCTAACAAAATTAATTGCCTTTGTTCTCTATCTGAACAATTATTACAAAATGAAGATAATACACATGAAGAGATATAGACACAAATTGAAAATAACATGACAGTGTCTCGTACATCAGTTTATATCTTTAAGTTTGATCATTGACAAGGTTCAAGGAAAGGGTGGGCCATTGATAAAGAATCGATTCCAACTTTTTCTTTTATTTTATTTTCAATAATTTTGTCTTTATATATTTTTATTACATCTGGTATCAATTACTCATATACCGGTGATTCTCCTATCTTTCCTTGTCATCTCTCGCGGGGTGTGATTGATTTTGGGGTTTGAATCAAGGTTTATTGTTTTTGATGCTAGCTACTAGCTCCACCTTGTTTTCATTTTCTACAATTTATTGTTGGAGTTATCAAAGATGATAAGCGTTTGGGTAGCTGAGAAGCACAATAGATGGAGATAATTAAACTTTTTATTTCGAAGGAGATGGAGATAAACTATTCCAGGAGATAATGATGTTAAAAAATCTGAAGTCCCTTTCTTTGTTAGTCGTTTTCATCTCTGTTTTATAGTCACGAAGTTCCTCGTAGCTTCTGATAATGATGTTTAATATGGTTAGCAAAATTAATTGGATCGCACAGAGTAACTTTGTAGAAATCGTTAGTGTATGACATAAGACTTTGTTCACGCAGTTCGGTCAATTGAGGATATCTCTGTGGCTATGATTCTAGTGTAGTGTTGAACTGTTTAAGCTATAATCCAATTCATGTTTCAAATTCAGTTTGTATAAATAGATTTATTATTGCTATGTAATTTGCTCTTCACGTATGAGCAAGCTAGTTGTTCTTGTTTTATTTTCAAAGTAGCTACAGTTTGTTCTGATTTTCTATAATTTATTGTTGGAGTTATCAAAGGTGATGACCGATTAGGTAGCTGGGAAACACAAGAGTCAAGGAGATAATGATGTTATAAAATCAGAAGAAATTCTCCCTTTCTTTAATAGTCATTGTCATCTCTTTGTTTTATAGTCATGTCAGTTGAAAATAATGGCAAGAGCGTTTACCCTTGATGTATCGTTAGTACTTACAAATTTCTCATCAATTTACAATTCGTCTTGGCTATATTAAGAAACAATATCCTATGTGCGGATGATACCGAGAAAGTGGGAATCTAAATTTTAGCATGTGTCGTTACTCATTAGATTTTGTTACTTTGGGTCATGGTATCAATGTATTTCTTCAGATCAAAGATGGATTAGCAATTTAAACATGTAGATATAATTACATGCATTTTAGTTCTAATTTGGATTTCCCATATCAGAATTATATTTTTGAAGTCTAATCTACCAATTAATGTCAAGCACGGAGGTAGCAAATATTTTAGCCATCGTAGCAGATATATTTTAAACCTGTCATATCTTGTTGTTCTGTGTAGATTTTTCTTTGGTTACGTCACGGTGTTTTGCAACAGGGAACTTCAATCACAGTGTTTCTAATATTTTTGTTCTGTTGTTCTGTGTAGGTTGGCTTTTGGCTGCTATAGAAGATCTCAGATTGATAGCAATTCAGAGCCAAAAATTCTGACCCTCGTGTTGGATAAATTTCTGAAAGATATGGAGCGAGAGAAGCCAGTGAGGTTTACCAGTGAGCAGCTAAAGATTGCAACTGATAACTACTCTAACTTGTTGGGGTCAGGAGGTTTTGGAGAAGTTTATGAAGGAAAGTTCAGAAATGAAACCACAGTGGCTGTCAAGGTTCTACGTGGGAATTCTGACAAGAAAAATGAGGAGCAGTTTATGGCAGAAGTGGGCACAATTGGTAGAACTCATCATTTCAATCTAGTTCGCCTCTATGGATTTTGCTTTGAACAAAACTTGGTGGCACTTGTTTATGAGTACATGGTGAATGGCTCTCTTGACAGGTTTCTATTTCAGGAGAACAAGAGCTTAGCATAACCAAGAGGCAAGCCAAGAGGCATTGCTTACTTGCATGAAGAGTGCCAACTGCCAACAGAGGATAATTCACTATGACATAAAACCAGGAAACATTCTCTTGGACAAGAACTTCAATCCTTAAGTTGCTGATTTTGGTTTGGCCAAGCTTTGCAACAGGGAAAATACTCACATAACCATGACTGGAGGAAGGGGTTCTCCAGGTTATGCTGCTCCTGAACTTTGGGTGCCATTTCCTGTAACTTACAAGTGTGATGTTTATAGTTTTGGTATGTTGTTGTTTGAAATCATAGGTAGGAGGAGAAACCTTGACATTAAACTTCCTGAGAGCCAAGAGTGGTTTCCAATCTTGGTTTGGAAGAAGTTTGATGCTGGACAAGTGGGGGAGTTATTGATAGTATGTGGGGTAGAGTATAAAAATAAGGAGATAGCAGAAAGAATGGTGGAGGTAGCCCTTTTGCGTGTTCAGTACAAGCCAGAATATAGGCCTATGATGAGTGTTGTGGTGAAAATGTTGGAAGGTTCAATGGAAATTCCTGAACTTCTGAACCCATTCCAGCACTTGATGGATGGGACATTTGCTCCTCATTCAAACCAAATGTCACAGACTTATACAACTAATTCTTTTGGCTCTTCTATTATGGCAGTTGACTCCAACATTGTAATTGCTAATCCTATTCTGAGGAATCATGAGATTGAAGTAGTCTCAATCAATGGGTGATGGAGGACATGAGCTACCTGATGGATGGTTTCATTGTATTTTTATCAGTTTTATTGTATTTTTATCTGCAATCACATTAGTTTTATTTAACTTACCTAATTTGATCACTCATTAACTCCTCAAGCTTCAAATTTGACATTTGAAGATTTAACTTTGACACTGCTTGTCCCAGCATCATTTACTTTACCCCCTTCTCTGAATTCACATGCAACTCTAATGAGCTCTTTTGTTGGTTTCGTGCTTCTATCAGAAGAAGCACAAAAGCATCCTTACATTCAGACCATGTTGAACTAGTAAGTAGAGTTGTCCTTCATGAACAAGCAAATTGCTGCATATGGCAAAGGTGAACATAATTAGTTTTATCTTTGTGCAAATTATCAATTGAGAAAAAGGATCTGCTTAGCAAAATGCATGTAGCTAATTTAAACCTAATAAAAGTTGGGAATGGTTGTCTTCAACCATTGTTACATATTAGAAGCTAATATGTTTTCATTCTGCCTTATGGTTTTTATAACTTGACCCCCCTATGCCTATCAATGAGACATTCAGGTTACCTGTAGAATGGTTAGATGAGAGCCCATATGATATATATATATATATATATATATATATATATATATAAGTGAATACTAAACATGCAGCATTATATCTATAGATTGACAATAATCCAAAACTTAAGTTGAAAGCATGAATGATCATTACAATCAAGTTGAGTGTGTTGCTGGTTTGGAAGAGTTGTGATGTGTTATTTCACAGGACTACAAGAATATAGAGGTGTAAGTTGTTTTTCATAGATAGTCTCGGTGATGTAGCTTTAGATGCCACTACAAGAAATTCAGATGTTAAGCTGCCAAACCTTTCGAAGCAAGTTGGCAGCAAACTCCTAGCAAAACGCGTTTAAGCTGGAAAAAAACAATCATTTGGCTGGTAAGACTTTGGTAGCATGAAACAGTGGTTGATTGGCTTCCAAATATTTTGGGTGCTAAACGCCTGTAAAATATTTTCTAGCTATTTTCCAGTTTAAGGTAGCAAATTTTTATCGAAATTTTTATTTTCCTAGCTATTTTAGCTATGAAAACTGCTAGCAATTTTAAGTTAAAAAGTGAAATGTGAGTTTCTAGCTAATCCGCAGCTCATAGGTAGTGGTTAATTGAATGCAAATAGGAGGATCCATCATTCCCGAACTGGTCTCAACATATTTCAACCGAACTAATTCAAGAAAAGATTTTCTAGTAGAGCCGATTCTTGTTTAAAAACTGAAAATTACTGAAAGAAGGGATTATCATGCTTGTTATTGAGCTAAGGCATGCATCAAACATACAATTATTAGAAAAATATTCTACAAGAGCATGAGATTTATAATCAATGGAGATATATAAATGAAGAAAAATAATAAACAATTAGTACATCAACTAATGTGTTTCTTGTGCCACATATCCACTGTCATTGATGAGAAAAAGAGCTAACAATTTCATACACACAGAAACACATCTAATCATTAAAGCCGTAGCATGTTCTCCTAAAGCAGACATTGAGTTAAATGAACTGTGTATGTTATTTCATTAGAAAACAAAACAGAATTTCAACAATCTCCTCGAGGAGGGAGTAGTACATCATCTTGTGCTTGATCAATTGCGTGTGGTTGTGTAGAAATGCAGTTACGAAGTGTGCTGTATATATAAGGATTAATGTTTGGTTCACAATCAACACATGGGTAAGGAGTAAGATGATCACTTTCCCTTATAAGGTTGTGTTTTCAAATTCCGCTGCCAATATGTTACAATATATTCTAATTAGTCCTGAACAAGTGCTTGAAATCAAGCATCAAAATTTCTTCAATATACATAATTCTGCAAATATTATTATAGCCAGTAAGCTTAGAGCCAGTAAAATGAGCTTATTTTTTTACAAGTTTATTACATGATATAATGTGTTATAACAATACATCGAGCCCATATAGATGATTAATTCTTGCATGTTTGTTTTGTGACTGCCATATATTATTTGAGTAATGTCCTACTACTAGACATATAGTGCCAGACATGGCACATTTATTTCATCTTACACAACTCTAGTAGCTACAAAATAATTGATTCATGAATGATTGGTGAATATAGAAATAGTGCCAGATTTTTTACCGCCACAAACAGGACGTATTGGCTTGTTGGGTGTCTGACACTATTCCTATGTTCACCGATTAGTTTTGAAATTAATTACTTCATAATATTACTCGCAATTGGTCGTGCTTTACACAAGGCTTGAAATGGAATCAACCTTGGCATGGTGATTCCTTTTGTCTCCCTCATATCAAGCTTTTCCTCAGTTTCTCGTTCCCACTCAAAGCACTGAACCAACAAGCCCAGAGTGAGGCCCACCGTGCGTTGGCCCAAGCTCAGCCCAGGACATGCCCTTCTTCCAAGCCCAAATGCAATTAGCTTGTTTATTTCCCCTTCTTTCTCAAATCTCTCGGGCTTAAAACTCGTGGCATCACTCCAGAGTTTAGGATCTCTGTGAATGAGAAATGCATTGGTTAAGACTATAGTGTCTCTTGGAATGTTGTATCCTCCAACGGTGCAATCCTCTGAAGAGTAATGTGGCAATAGTAATGGAGCAGGAGGATGCAGTCGAAGTGTCTCTGAGATGATGTTTTCAAGGTATGAGAGTTTTGACAAATCTTGCTCTTCTACCAATCGGTGTTTTCCAATTTGTGTGTCTAATTCATCTCTTGCTTTCTTCAATACTTGTGGATTGTTCAACAATTCAGACATAGCCCACTCTATAGTCACAGCTGATGTATCTGTTCCGGCTAGAAGCATTGCCTACAAATTATTTCAAATCAAATAGCATTTAATTTCATGATCACACCTACTAAGCTTAATAAAGTGTTACATATAAATATCAACAACAAAAAACATCACATAATTTATGTAATCAGGTTTGAGTTTGTTTAAACTGATCAAATTATAAAGTAGAATACATTTCAAGATTCAAATGAACAAATTAGAGGATAGAAAAAGTTCACACCATTTTTACACTTGCGAGGTTAGTAGTTTTACGCGGTTGCATTCGCATTGCATGAACTCAAAATAGAGACTTTTTCTTAACTTCAACAACTCAGTGCTAATTATTTTCAAAAAGTAAATTAAAATTTGGCTTAATAGCACTTTTGGTCCCTCACTTATCACGATTTGACACTTTTGGTCCCTTACAAAAAAAATTAGCTTAAAAGGTCCCTAACAAATACAAGCAGTTGCAATTTCAGTTTTCCATCCATCTGCCGTTAGTGAATTAACGCCTCAGGCTGACGTGGCAAAAATTGAATGATGTGGCATGCCAGCAGGAGAGAGAAAGGGGTCTGATTCATTTGAAGGAAAAGAAAAACCTAATTGGAATGTTGGGGGCCAAGGGAGATGAGAGCGGCGGTGTGGAGAAGGGAGTTACGAGAGCGGCGGCGTTGGCGGCGAAGAGAGACAAGAGCAGCGGCGTTCGGCGGCGTGGAGAAGGGAGTTATGAGAGCGGCGGCGTTGGCGGCGAAGAGAGACAAGAGCAGCGGCGCGGCGTGGAGAAGGGAGTTACGAGAGCGGCGGCGTTGGCGGCGAAGGGAGACAAGAGCAGCGGCGTTCGGCGGCGTGGAGAAGGGAGTTACGAGAGCGGCAGCGTTGGCGGCGAAGGGAGACAAGAGCAGCGGCGTTGGCGGAGAAGGGAGTCACGAGCGGCGGCGGTGCACCAAGGTGTTGGAAAGACGCAGGCACGGCGGCGAATCGCAAACATTGTTGGTCTCAAAACAATGGTTGTTTTTGTGATTCCGATTCACACCTTCACCAACATCCCAACCAACCCTGATTTCGAATTCAAACAACACAAGACACAGCAATCACACAACACAACAATAGCCACCAGATCCAAACCATAACAATAAAGAAAACAGAGGAGATGGAAAGACAAGATTAAGGTTTGTGTTCATCTCAAATTTCTGTGTCATCACTGATTTGTTGGTTTTCAAAATCTAGGTTTTCAAATTTGTGGGTTCTCAAATTTCTCAAGGGTTCATCGAGATTTGGTTGCTGGGTTTATGTTTGGTTGAGAGAAAAGGAGAAGGAGAGGAGGGTAAGATATTGTTGATTTGAGTTTAGGGGTTGGGAGATTGTATGAAGAAGATGAAGAAGACATGGGTTCGTCGAGAAATGGAAAGGGTTGGGTTTGGATTTTTTTTACCTCCACTGTCGATCTGGTCGGGCTTCTGGGTTTTGTAGAGGTTTCAGGATTGCTGGGTTGATGGAGGAGGAGATGAAGATGCAGATGCAGATGTAGATGAAGGTAAGATCAAGAAGATGATAAAACTTCACAAACTGTTGCAGAAGGAAGAAGAAGGAGGTTCAGGGCACGTGACTTCTTCTAACTCTATTTCTCTCTCATGTTGTCATGCCACGTCATTCAATTTTTGCCACGTCAGCCTGAGACGTTAGTTCACTAACGGCAGATGGATGGAAAATTGAAATTGCAACGGTTTGTATTTGTTAGGGACCATTTAAGCTAATTTTTTTTGTAAGGGACCAAAAGTGTCAAATCGTGATAAGTGAGGGACTAAAAGTGCTATTAAGCCTTAAAATTTTGTGAAATTCCTTACTCATTTAACTTGAATATTATAGTTCTATCTAGCATGGAGTTAAATAACTCTTAATAGATGTCTTTTAAAAATAGTGGAAAATATTGATAGATATCTTATTTAGACTTACTCATAAAAAAAAGTTAATTAAATTAATAGAGGAAAAGAGAAATAATAAAGATTGATATACCACTATTTTTGGATGTAAACACCAAACTATATTAAGAAAGTAGAGAAAAGTAAAAAATAGGTGATGTGATTTGACATGAACCGAATGATATAGCAAAAAAAAAAGAGTATATTAGTGTACTTGTTATTATTATGAATGTTATCTAAGGTGAACTACTAATTAAGTAGTGCACCGTGCATCACCAGCTTTTGGTCAATAAAGTCACGGCAAGTGTCCAAGTAAATAACCGACAACCGGTTCTACAGGTTATTTTATTTTTATAATTTATTATAATTTTAATTTATTAATTACTATAAACCTCTTTCTCTCTATTAATTTATTATTATTTTGAATTTTTTTAAATATCAAGTAAAAAAATATATTGTAACAGGTCATTTAGAGTGGTGCACGATGCACCGCCACTATTATGTGGCACACGCATATGGTAAGAGAAGGATGATAAAAGAAAAAGAAAATTTTATATTCACTCCCTATTGAGGTATGTGATCTGCAAGTGGGAAAAAAGTGAAGTCCAAAACGGCACTAATTGGATGACCCTCAAAACCAAACGTAATGTGTGATGAAAATGAAAATTTGCCTGTGGCATGATGTGGCCATATCAATCTATTATGATTACCTGAATAAGGCCTTTAATCATGTGATCGGAGTAGTACTGAGGCTGCGTCTCCTGCAGTTTCAAGAGATGCTCAATCATGGAGTCATGCCCGCTCTCATGCTTCCGGTGCTCCTCAATCAGCCCCTGCAAGAACGCATCAGCCCTCTTCGCAATCCTCTTCAGCCTCTTCTCCAACCCATCCAAATCGAACAACCTCAGCACAGGCAAGAAATCGCCCTTGTTGTTCGCCCCTATCAGCGAAAGCATCTCAGTCATGATCTCCCTGAACTGCCGCGCTTCCTCCACGTCCATCACATCAATGTCCTCCCCGTAGTACCTCTTCCCCGAAATCATCCTCATCATCGCGTTGAACGTCATCTCCGTCAGCCTCGATCGAAGGGATACAGTCGTGTCCGTCTCGGTGGTGGTGTCTTGGGCTAGCTTCCGCACGAGCCTCTTGGCCTCGTCTGTGCGGATTCCGAGGAAGGAGTTGAGACGGTGGCTGGAGAGGACGTCGATGGTGGTGATGCGGCGGAGGTTGCGCCAGTGGTCGCTGTAGGAGGCGGAGCCGAGGGTGGTGTAGTTGTAGAAGATGTACTTGCCGGTGAGGAAGCGGGGGCGGTTGGCGAGGACGAGGTCGTTTTTGTTGAAGCATTCCTGGACAAGGGAAAGGGATGAGACGACGACGACGAGGCGGGAGCCGAACCAGAGGGACATGATGTGGCCATAGTTGTGGGAGAGGGCTGTGAGGGTGCGGTGGAGCGGGTGTTTGAGGTGGTGGAGGTTGCCGATGACGGGGAGGGTGGGTGGTCCTGGGGGAAGGTTTCTGAGGCTTCTTGATTGGGTTTGGAGGAGAATGGTGAGGGCGAGGATTAAAGGTAGGGAGAGGAGGGAGTAGTATAGCAAATGCTCCATCTTGTTCTTGTTATTGTGCTTGCGGGCGGTTGTGTAGTTATGCACTTACGGAGGTGTCATGTATATAAGAGCGAGAGTGGTTTCAGTGATGTCAGCTGGTTAAATCAAGTTGGAGTACAAAAGAGAGAGAAAAAAGACATTGGAAAAGATTATATATATATCTTTTTTACTAGCATGCCATAGAACATTTTGAATAAGTTAAAAAGGTGAGTGATATGATATATGATGTGACAGGAAAAAAAAAATATTGGAAAAGAAAGAGAGCGAAAATAAGATGAAAAAAAAAATGGAGTGTGAATGAATCAAAACTTAAAGATTTTGTTTGCACACTTAACCTTACTTAATAGAATAAGTTTATCTTCACATATGAATTCCGCCTACATCTAAAGAAAAAATGAAAAAATGAGAGAGAAATGAGAAATATGATAAGTGATGTGATAGAAAAAGAAAAAAAAAGTGAAAATGATATGTAAATATATGTAGAAGAAAAAAGAGTGTGAATGTATATAAAGGTAAATAAGAAATTGAGCAAATGCTCTATCTTGTGCTTGCTTCATCAATTGCGTGCGGTTGTGTAGTAATGCACTTAGCTTACGGAAGTGTGATGTATATAAGAGGGAGAGGAGTGTTTTGAGCGGATCCTCTTCCATCATTTGGGGTTGCTTGCATAATCAAGAGTGGATCCTAGTAAACATCATCTTATTGCTATCTTGATATCTTCACATTTGTTACAATATGATACTAACTAAGGAGTGTTATCCATGTTCTTCACACTTGAACTTTCAACTTCAAACTTGAAATAAACTTCAGTTGTTTCTTCAAGCCTGGTTCAGTTATAAGAAATTTATAATTCAAAATAGTAATATTGTAAGTTTTTTTGACGTAATAATTTGTTAGTTTCCGCGTAAAGTTTAGGAAGCTTGGAGAAAGATCTGTCAAGACCACCATGAAGCTAAATTCATGTCAGGACTCCCACGAGCTGGGGGTGAGAACTTTAAGCACCGTTTTGGCGGTGACTGCCTGTGGACTTTGTCAAATTTAATGTTGATGTTAGTTTCAGAGAAGCCGAGCGATGCGTGGAATCTTTCCTAATAAATGATTTTCCGAGCTTCAATCTTATGATCTTGTTCTTGCGGGATCTAACATGTCTATCAATAGACAAACAATTTGTTAGCTCGTTTTCTTTTTTGTTTCTTAGTTTCTTTTGCTTGTTGTATTGTTTTTTTGACTAATAAATATAAATGATATTTAAAGATATTAATTTAAATGGGTATATACCGCCAACAGAGGGTTGGTTCAAGTAGTACATATTTGATTTCTCTTAAACAAAATCTCAGGTTTGAATCTTGTAAAACTCCCGCTGAGAAGTTGGTCCCTCCAAAATATGGATGTTCCTAACTCGAACATATTGGTTCAGAATGAGGATACTAGTCTTACATAAAAACAATTAGTATATACCGAATAAATGATTTTGCACCCACATGACACATCAAGTCATATTTTTTTTCATTTCCAGTTGTAAAACAAAATCATATATATTTTTAACTTTTTTATTTTTGATTACAAGAGGAAAGCTAAAAATAAAACAGAGATTAAGAAACAACGTCTAGATACATGGACGCAAAAATAAAAGAAGGTGGTTGTTTCCAACAATGACGAGACGAACCATCCCTAGAAGTTTGCCGTGCGAGATAATTAGCTGTATTATTCCTATCCTGTGAGACATGAATAATTATAACAGTTTATACTATTAAAGAAAGTCATTCGCGTAAATTGCTTTGAATGGATAAATCAATCATTTGGCCATGGGATCCGACATTAATCCTCTCATACCTACTAATTGGTGCACTTGAGATGGATTTCACTCTCCAGTTTTATCTTTTTTATTTAGATGAGCGTATAGAATTTTATTAAACTGTTAATTTATTATGAATTTTAATTTGAATTATATAAAAATAAATGTTTGTCATACATTACATTAGTTAAGACACTATTTTTCGATAATAAAATTACCGTCAATAATTTTTAAAAAAATTGCATGCATCTATCTGGATTACTATACATGTTTGCTTTCATTTATTTATTTATTTATTTTTGAAGTTTTGCTTTCATTTATCTTCTCCTGTTAGTTTTTGTATATTCTTCTGGGCAACAATATATATTAGGCTTAATAGTCATTTTAGTCCCCAAGTTTCACGATTTTGCATTCGTGATCCTCTTTGTATTTTATTAGCACCCAACATCCCTAAAAGTTTAAAGAAGTTGCAAAACAGGTTTCCGTTAGCATTCCGTCATGAAACTAACGTTGGTTGGGTAAAGTGAGACCCAGAATGTGAGGTGTCATGCATATAGGAGAGAGAAAGAGGCTGAATGAGAGAGAATTGGAAGAAGCAGCGTTCTTCTTCCCATCAAATTTAGTCCTTTTCCAATCTCCAAAATTACCAGATTTAAGTCTTCATCATCATCTTCTTCTAATGAAGAAACCCAAAACCCAGAAATGCGTAAGCAAGTGATTCTCAAAACACACGGTCCAAATAAAAAATGTCAAATAAAACCTTTGTCTCTGTACATATTCCTCTCTCCCCCTTCATTTCCACATCTTTGTCCTCAACAGGCATCTCGTACTTGCAAACAGGGCAAGACCCATGACCCCAAAAAATGAAAAAAGACCTCAACTTTAGCCAAATACAGAGAAGATAGGGAGATGGGGATGGGGATGGGCACTGGATCTATCACAAACGTGAAGTTTTCGACCTTGGTTGTACAGATCTGGCACGAATCGTGACGGTGATTGCGGAGTAAGGGCTCAGGCTGCGACGTCGGCTCACCCTTAACTTGCGACCGCTGCTCACTCTTCACTTGTGACAAGAGCTGGAAGCTTCATGCGGCGGTGAGGTTGAGAGGCAGAGCAAGGGTGTTGTGGTGAGTTTGAGAGGCAGAGGGAGGGTGCGGTGGTGAGATGAGGTGAGGCTCAGAGGGAGGTGAGGCTGTGATAGAGGAAGGTTGTTTAGATTTTCTACTCTTGAACATTCATTCAAGAGAAAATGGATCTGGGTTTTGATTTTCTCTAAATGTATGTTTTGAGAGCTGAAAGTTGTGTAGCTTACGGGGGTGAATGCTCTTCATCTTTGGAGTTTATAGCATTTGATTCTGGGTGGCTTATAAGAGTGAGTGTTACTGATTCAGGGCTATTCTAGGCGAAGAAGAACGTTGCTTCTTCTAATTCTCTCTCATTCAGCCTCTTTCTCTCTCTTATATGCATGACACCTCACATTTTGTGTCCAAAACCTGTTTTGCAACTTCTTCAAACTTTTAGGGATGCTGGGTACTAATAAAATATAAGGGAGACCACGAATGCAAAATCGTGAAACCTGGGGTCCAAAATAGCTTATTAAACCTATATATTATATACCATGTGCGTGTTATGCATTCTATTTTCTTAAAATAGGACTACATCTCGCACCCGATAAGAGAGGCCTACAGCTACAACGTCTTTTGTTGTTTGTTGTTTGAAACCAATGGATCTGTTGCAACAAGCACTAAAACGAATAGGAAAATTAACTTTCATTTAATTTCTGGCCTTTTCCATAATTCTTTAAACATTTGAGGATCAATTATACATTAGAATTTAATTTCTATGCACTGTCACTGTAAACTTTCTTTACACAGATGATCAATTGATTTCCGCGAGAAATTAAAGATTTAATTTAATTAAAATAAAAAAATACATAACTACTAGTCCTAGATGACATACAATGATTGGATGACGATGTAAAGAATTTTACACCGTCAGTGCATCAAATTTTTTTTTTTTTGAATAAGTCGTGCATCAAAATTAAACTTTATATTAAGTTAGTTTTAAAAAAAACTATACATTAAACTACGTCATTTTGATAGTTTTATAACTTTCATTACTAGAAAATATCAATATACATATTTAATTCATATGTAGTCTATATTCATTCATGTTTGAGTTACACGTGAAAAGCTCCCAAGGGAATGAACATTTTACATGAAATTCCGTTATGTTAAAATTAATAGAAATTTAAATTTTAATATAATCCGTATTCTTCATAATTTTTAAAATTGAAAAAAAAAAACATAGACAAAAGTATGAAAAACTGAGAGAAAAAAAAAAGATATGTCGTATGGGATTAGTAAATATATATATATATACATATATATATATACATATATATATATATAGGCTATATTCATTTATGATTAAATTACAGGTTTTAAAACTCAGGAGGAACATTTTGTTTGGAACTACTTTTGTAATAAATAAAGTTAAGAAAAAAATAAATTTAATATCACATAATTACTTTCTTATAGTTCTTTAAATAGTTATTAATGAGAATATATCCCTTGAGGACTAGAAAACATTTATTTATATATATCACATTTATCTCTCTTCTCTCCCCATCTTTATTGGTCTACAAATCTTTGGGTGTACACCAATATTTATTTTTTCTCTTAACTCTGGCAAGGAATATTTCATCTATGTTCATAGTTTTGGTTTCCCATGTACCCTTACTGTCAACAGCTAGAGACTAATTCCTGAGACTCTGATATAACATTAAGTGGATATGCGTATTTCAACGAATGTTTCTCCACCATATGTACCGCGCACAATTCAAATTCAGGACTAGATACTTAAGTAGTATTTACCGGTGTTTTACACCTTGTTGGTATCTATGCTCATAGTTAAAATCATATATTTGTACCCAGAACAGTTAGAATCATATAGTACTTAATTATCTTTTACAACTATGTTGTTGATTTCTTAGGAAAATTCGCACCAGTGCATGGCGCGGGTAATTTACCCTTCTTTTGGGTTGTTGACGGTTGACTGGCTGCTACTTCAATTCATGCATGGCTTCAAACACATCATTTGAAAATAAACCATTGACTTAAACAAGTTTTTGGTCCCTCATTTTACGGTTTCTTGATTTGATATTTAGGATGTAGATATGCTATGTATGATTATTGGTTCACACAATTTCGAGATAACTATGCATTAATTCACGCTGCTTGTTGTTTTCTTTGCTTTACTAGTAATGGTTACTTAACATAAATTCCACAACTCAGCCTCTGCCCCTTCCTCTCCACTTTGAATTAATTCTTATCTACCATGTCAGATACCATTGCTGGATTCAATTCTACTACCTTGCCCAGTACCCCCTCTTTTTCTACAGGAGGTGACGGAGAGAGAATATTCCACATTATATATGTTGTAATCTTTGTGGGTAGGATTTCTTTTTGTTTTTCATCTTTTGTTTTATGTCATGATTCATGAGATTTCTAATTCAGCACTTACAATTTTCACAGTTGTGGTGCTGGGGACGCTATGTTTTGTACCTTGGGGAGATTGCTGTGGTAGTCATGGTGGATCCGTGACTCTCACTGTGGATAGATTTTTGAGTGACATGGAAAGGGAGAAGCCAATCAGGTTCACTGCTCAGCAACTAAGGATTGCAACTGATAACTACTCCAACTTGTTGGGTTCAGGAGGCTTTGGAGCAGTTTACAAGGGAGTTTTCAGCAATGCAACCATGGTAGCTGTGAAGGTTCTCCGTGGGAGTTGCGCAGACAAGAAAATTGAGGAGCAGTTCATGGCAGAAGTGGGCACAATTGGTAGAGTTCACCATTTCAATCTCATCCGGCTCCTTGGATTTTGCTTTGAAAGAAACTTGATAGCACTTGTTTATGAGTACATGGTGAATGGCTCTCTTGACAGGTTTCTGTTTCAGGAGAACAAGAGCTTAGGATATGAGAAGCTTCATGAGATTGCAGTTGGGACAGCAAGAGGCATTGCTTACTTGCATGAAGAGTGTCAACAGAGGATAATTCACTATGACATAAAACCAGGAAACATTCTCTTGGACAGGAACTTCAATCCCAAAGTTGCTGATTTTGGTTTGGCTAAGCTTTGCAACAGGGAAAATACTCACATAACCATGACTGGAGGAGGAAGGGGGAGTCCTGGTTATGCTGCTCCTGAGCTTTGGATGCTGTTTCCTGTAACTCACAAGTGTGATGTTTACAGCTTTGGCATGCTGTTATTTGAAATCATAGGTAGGAGAAGAAACCTTGACATTAAACTCCAAGAGAGCCAAGAATGGTTTCCAATCTTGGTTTGGAAGAAGTTTGATGCTGGGGAACTGGGGGAGTTAATGATAGTCTGTGGGGTAGATAAAGAAAATAAGGAGATAGCGGAAAGAATGGTTAAGGTAGCTCTTTTGTGTGTTCAGTACAGGCCAGAATCAAGGCCTATACTGAGTGTTGTGGTGAAAATGTTGGAAGGTTCAGTGGAAATTCCTGAACCTTGGAACCCATTTCAGCACTTGATGGGTGAGACCTTTGCTCCTCATCCAAACCAACTGTCACAGACTTATACAACAACTAATTCTTCTGGCTCTTCTGTTATGGCAGTTGACTCCAGCATTGCAGTTGTTAATCCTATTATGAGGAATTGTGAGATTGAAGTAGCCTCTAGCAATGGGTGATGGAGGACATGTGCTACCTGATGGATGGTTTTCACAGGCTAAATAAGTTTTAAAATATTTTCCTCCTTACTTGTTTGATTCTATCAAATCCATTCTATTATTTCACTCCTTTGTTCTGGTTTGATGAATGACATAAGATAAGAGTCTTTTGTTGCGAATGACACAAATTTTAGTTTGGGCAGCAAAATATGGAATTTAATTTGTATGAAAGAAAAAACAATCTTATTTTTATAAGAAGTTCAAAAGTAAAGAAATTTCTATAGCACTGTAATCTCTATACTGTTCTGATACATCAAGTATTTTTTTCAATCTGAAATGTATTTTCATGGTTCCGGAACCAGATTCTAGCAAAGATTCTGTCTTCCATGATGATTGAGTAGCATCTGAATCTGCAGTGCTTCCATGTGGAGTCAAGTTTGGTTTGCATGAAACCATGTTTTTGAAAGGAAATGGAGGTGGAGAAATTTCTATTTCACCGGCTAACATCTTCACAACAATCTCATAAGAGGTCTATCTTCTGACGAATAGTGAACGCACCATAGAGCCACCTTTAGCATTCTCTCAGCTTTCTCACTATCTTTCTCTCCCACAAAGTGCAAGCATTGGAGATAATTCACTATTCTCAAACATCTCCCATTCTCCTCCTCTCTACACTTTCAAAAAGGATAAATACCGAAACTATAAACATCACATTTGTAAGTCACCTGATAAGCCTTCCACATTTCTGGTGCAGCGTATCCCCTGGTTCCTCTAAAGTGTGTGTTGACTACAGTATTACTTTCCCTGCTGCGAAGCTTTCCGAGGCCGAAATCTGCTATCTTTGGTTCTAATTTCATGTCAAGAAGAACATTCTCTGGTTTGATGTCATAATGAACTATTCTATGTTGACATTCCTCATGTAAATAAGCAATTCCCTTGGCTGTTCCAATTGCAATGCCATGAAGCTTCCGCAGCTCAATGTTCCGGTTCTGGCTGCCAAACAAGTCAAGGTATACATTTTCCACACTCATAAACAAGAGCTCTTGTGTCATGAGGAAGTATGAGATTGAAGGAGCCTCTAGCAATGGGTGATGGATGGTTTCCACAGGCTAAATAAGTTGTAAAATATTTTCCTCTTAACTCCTTTCTATTATTTCACTCCTTTGCCTGGTTTGATGAATGATGTAAGATAAGAGTCTTTTTTTGCAAAATGGTT
Source organism: Acmispon strigosus (assembly GCA_030819835.1). Classification (NCBI taxonomy): domain Eukaryota; kingdom Viridiplantae; phylum Streptophyta; class Magnoliopsida; order Fabales; family Fabaceae; genus Acmispon; species Acmispon strigosus. The sequence continues at coordinate 91,180,807 of JAUAMA010000001.1, forward strand.
GCAAATGTGTGACACAAATTTTAGTTTGGGCATGCAATTTAATTTTTAACAAAGAACAAACAACTCTTTGTTTAGAAGTACAAATGTAAAGAAATTTCTATTGTACATAATCTCTGTACTTTAATGATACATTAAGTAATTTTTTCAATCTGAAATGAATTGTGCATGGTTATGGAACCAGATTCTCGTGGAGATTCTGTCTTCCATGATGATGGTGTAGTATCTGAATCTGCAGTGCTTCCATGTTGAGTCAAGTTTGGTTTGCTTGCTGAAACCATATTTTTGAAAGGAAATGGTGGTGGAGAAATTTCTATTTCACCCTCTAACATCTTCACCACAGTACTCATAAGAGGTCTATCTTCTGGTGAATACTGAACACACCACAGAGCCACCATTACCATTCTCTCAGCTTTCTCATTGTCTTTCTCTTCAATTCCACAAAGTGCAAGCATTACAGCTAATTCATTATTCTCAAACATCTCCCATGTCCATTTTGGAAACCATTGCTGCGATTCACTGTAGCTAGAATCAAAATGCCTTCTCCTCCCTACAATTTCAAAAAGAAGAATGCCAAAACTATAAACATCACACTTGTGAGTCACCGGATAAGCCTTCCACATTTCTGGTGCAGCATATCCCCTAGTTCCTCTAAAGTGTGTGTTGATTACAGTGTTGCTTTCCCTGTTGCGAAGCTTTGCGAGGCCGAAATCTGCTATCTTTGGCTCTAATTTCATGTCAAGGAGAACATTCTCTGGTTTGATATCATAATGAATTATTCTATGTTGACATTCCTCATGTAAATAAGCAATTCCCTTGGCTGTTCCAATTGCAATGTGATGAAGCTTCCCAAGCTCGATGTCTCGGTTCTGGCTTCCTAACAAGTACTTGTCAAGAGATCCATTTTCCACACACTCATAAACAAGAGCTCTTGTGTCTTGGTGGAAGCAGAAGCCATAAAGTCTAACTAGATTGATATGGTAAGTTCTTCCAATGGTTCCAACTTCTGCTTTGAATTGCTCTTCCATTCCCATGTCTAAACAGTTTAGGACTTTAACTGCCACATGCTCCCCATTTGGCAATTCTCCTTTGAAGACAACCCCAAAAGCACCAGAACCCAATATGGTTGAGTAACTCTTTGTAATTTCATCAAGTTGCATAGGTGAGAACCTGATTGGTTTCTCTTTACTGATGTTGCTCAGGAATCTTTCCATGGTTGCAAATTCAGCTTTTGGATCAGGAACTACGGAATCTGGTGGTATTACCACTTCGATTTTGCTGGTTGGAGGAAATGAGTTTGAAGCTTTATGATCATTCTCTGTGGTTCGAAGCTGAGTGTAAGCTGGAATCGCAGTTCCTGCCTTCTTCAAGCACTCAATAATTGCATATACTATTGCTACAATTGCTATTATTACCACCACTCCATAAACTGAAAATTGAAATAGAACATAACTGCATAAGTTGAGCCTTTTTCTATTGCAAATTCAAAATTTTCAGAATAGATAAAGTCATATATCTGCGCGGCTCAATCCATAGCTCAGTCATGCACTCCCATAATCCATTCTTTCTCAAATTTGAAGCTATAAACATACACATTTTGTCAGACACCTTTTAGACATACGACTTAGCTGTGGTTTATAACCTCCGCAAAATTTTGTGGGGTAAAAATCACCGCTAAGTCATATGTGGGAAGGGTGTCTGGCGAAATGGTATGGCATCCAATCATTTTCATTTTGCAACTCCTGAGATCGTATACCAGTCAATATTGTAAACAGCAGAAAAGAGAAATTATAAAGAAGAAGAAGAAACCAAGAATTCACATGGCTTTGCTGTACTATGAAATGGAAATATGAAAATAGATATATCCTAAGCATGCATGGATCCAACAGGATTAGCTATCTACTTTGTTGCTTACCAACAGATTCTGCTACTGCCCATTTCATGGTGGAATCAACACTTTGACCAAATTTGTCAAAAGTGTTCTGCGCCTGTGTATCTAAATCATCAGATGAACTGTAGAAGGAAGGGGGAGAAAATCGAAAACTCATGTTTGCTCTCAGCTTGTGCAGGTGAACTTTGAATTTGCAGAAGACTCCAAATAGGATGCAAATGGATGTAGAGATTGATATATGTCAACATTCATGAGAGTATAGAAGAAATTTTGTCTTTGACTAAAACAAGTGCATCATATATTATATTTCAAAGTTTTTGACCATCATGTGCCACAAAACGCGTTTTTGCTGGCTTTTTTTTTCAATTTTTTTTTTAATAAACCACACATATATATATGCTTCCAATATTTGTTCTAGCAGAAACTCCGCCAAAACTCTCATTATCATTATCAGTATTTAACGCAATTGCATTCATATCTCCAATCAAAAGTCAACTAGTTCAATTTTAGACTTAGAAAAAGTTTAAAGTATTTTGGAAGTCAGACTCACATTCTAGATTGACTCCGTCCAATCCAGCATAAACCACAACAGCACTGTGTGGTATCCAAAATTGGTTCATGAGATGAGATCTTGGAACTATTCAAGAGGAAGACTCCTAATTATTTTTATGTGATTTTATTCTAATAGTCTTTAAGATTATATAAGGCTGAATATTTCATTATTTAACGTACGTTGATCTTTGGACACCTATTTACTATTAACTTATCAATGTATGAACTATTTGAGAAAATTTCTTTAAATATATTTAAATTTTTATATATTAGTAAAACAAACTTGAGAAAACATATAAAGAAAGAATCATGACTTAAGTAAAAAACTTAAATTTACTAATAGATGTTTTATATTATAAAAGCTATAAATTACTATAATTTTAAATGTTAAATTACTTTATTATGGACAAAAAAATATATGAACATATCATATATTAATTATTGCTATATAATATTTTAAGTAAATCAGAGCAAATTATATCTGTAATAAATCAGAGAAAATTATATCTGTAAATACCTAAATTACCTTTCTATAAAGATTTTGGAAATTAATTTCCAAAATTTATATTCTTGAAATTCATTTCTGAAAGGTATTTTCTGTAATTTCGGAAGGTATATTTTGAATAAGGAAACATATTTTCCGGAATTATATCTGTAATAAATCAGAGAAAATTATAACTGTAAGTACCTAAATTACCTTTCTATAAATATTTTGGAAATTAATTTCCAAAATTTATATTCTTTAAATTAATTTCTGAAAGGTATTTTCTATAATTTCGGAAGGTATATTTTGAATAAGGAAACGTACCTTCTGGAATTAAAGAAATCATATCGTTTAAAAATTATTTTTCAAAATGTATTTATTGAAGATATATTTCCTTATTCTTGAATTTAATTTCTAGAATCTAATTTTCTGAATAGTCCTGAAATTTATATTTAAAATATATGTTTTTTATAATTCTTAAACTAAATAAAAAAAAATTAAACTAAAACTAAATCAATTATTAAAGATATGAAATGAATAATTTCTATTTAAGTTGATAAATTGATGTAACACATATTTAGAATCTTATTACTAGAATAGAAAAGATATCTTTCAAGGTATTTTAAAAATGAAATCCTTTTTGGACATAATTTTAGAAATTAAATGTGCTTAGATTTCAAGCTAATTTTTGTTATCTTGATATATACACAGTTTCGATTCATTTACCTTCTATTTCTCTGTGGTACTACGAATTTTTACTGTGCATTTTTTGATTCTTTGAAGAATAACCTCATAAGCAGTCAAATTCATTTTCCAAATATTTGAAGTGTGAAGACCCTCTGGTAGCTTTAGCTTATCGTTGATTCACACGAAGGTGACTGCTTCAAGTAACTATGTACTACTCATAGTTACTTTTCATGTTTAATGAAATTACTTGATCCCAACGTGCTTATTTTTGCATTAGGCTATAGCTTTTATTGACTAGTGCAAATTCAATTAAACTAACTCCCTTCAAATCAATCGGCGCTGATGTAATAATTTGATTAAATGTTCATCTAATAAATTTTTGTGTCCAAAGGAATCATTTGACAAACGTTTGTTCATAATTTTCTTTGAAAAAATTATTGTAGAAAAATGAGTGGGTTATAAATTACTCTTGCACATGTTAATCAAATGCATAATCTCTGCTTTTGAGTTTTTATATGAACTTGGTCGGCCAGCTGTGGAATATTCGTTAACCCGAAAAATGTGAACTTGTCATGCGTTTACATTTCTATGATAAGCCAAGGCTAACTACAAGTGTGCTTAATATGCCTTATGCAGGTTCAGACATGGAAGATATCAAGCTCACAAGGAGATATGACCTGGTTGAACAAATGCAGTACTTGTTTGTGAGGGTTGTGAGGGCGAGAGGCTTTCTCAATGGCCAAGACCTTTATGTTGAAGTCATACTTGGAAACATGAAAGCAACAACCCGGTTCTTTGAGAACAAGTTTATCTCCCCTGAATGGAACCAAGTTTTTGCTTTTGAGGAGGAAAAAATCCACACTTTTCATGTCAATGTTGTGGTGAAGGACAACACAGACATGCCTGATGTATCCATTGGCCGTGTAAAGTTCATTGTTGCTGAGGTTCCTAAAAGAGTCCCGCCGGAGTCTTCGTTGGCGCCCCAATGGTACAGGCTGGAGGATGAAACTGGGGCCAAGCTTGCTAGTGGAGATATCATGTTGTCTTTGTGGATGGGAATTCAAGCAGATGAGTATTTTCCTCAAGCATGGTGTTCAGATGCTACAAGAATGGCTGGTGATGCAGTTCTCTACACGCGTTCGAAGGTGTACATGTCCCCTACCCTCTGGTATCTCAGGGTCAATGTGATTCAAGCACATGACTTGTTGCTGAGATTGGATCCTAAAAGTTTTAATCTTTTTGTCCAAGTTGATCTCGGAGGCCTGCGGTTGAGAACTGGTTTTTCTAAGAATAAGAGTGAAAAACCGTTTTGGAATGAGGATTTGATGTTTGTTGCACAAGAACCATTCAACGACACGCTTGTTCTTAGCGTCGAGCAAGGGACACTGGCTGACCATGTATGCTTGGGAAGGCATTATCTTCAACTGAAGGATGTGGAGGTGAGACTAGATGGTGCAGGTGTGGACAGTCTATGGTATAACCTTGATGAGACTCCAACAATGGAGGTGAAGTTTGCTAGCAAGCTCAATGCAAGGATTTCCTTGGATGGTGCCTATCATGTAATGGATGAGCCTGCTGAATTTAGCAGTGATTTCAGGGCTTCTTCAAAGAAATGTCGGAAACCGAGCATTGGGGTTTTGGAGCTGGGGATAATCAAGGCAACTGGTTTGGCTCCAATGAAGATGGGAGTTAGAACTGATGCCTATTGTGTGGCTAAATATGGACCAAAATGGGTGAGGACTAGGACAATTGTGGACAGTCTCTCACCAAAGTGGAATGAGCAATATGTTTGGGAAGTGTATGAGCCATTTACTGTCATTACTATTGCAGTATTTGACAACAATCAATTAGATGCTAATAATAGAGGAGCAAGAGATGAAATGATAGCTAAGATAAGGATTAGGCTTTCCACACTCGACCGCAGCAAAGTATACACACATTCTTATCCACTCATAAGCTTGCAACCTTCTGGGATCAAGAAGATGGGAGAAATCTATTTGGCAGTGAGGTTCTCTTGGCCATTTCTTTCTTCACTTGACATGTACAAATTCTACACTTCACCTTTGTTTCCAATACACCACACTTTTTTCCCATTGTCTCCTTCTCAGTTTGACAACTTAAGAAACCAAGCTGCTCATGTGATAGCTCAGAGGTTAGCAAGGGCAGAACCACCACTTGGAAAAGAGGTTGTGCATTGCATGCTGGATATTGGATCAGACATGTGGAGCATGAGAAAAGGAATAATCAATTATAACAGGCTCATGAGTTTTATTGGTTATTTTGCTACCTTCAGGACATGGTTGGAGGACATAAGGTCTTGGAAGAATCCAATAACCACATTGCTTTTTTACTTTCTCTGCATTCTTGTGCTCTCCTATCCAGAACCCATTTTGCCCCTGGTGTGTTTCTATGTCTTGTGGATTGGGTTGAAGCGTTATTTCGAGAGGTCTAAGCACCCTTGTCGCATAGATGCAACATTGTGTGGTGCTGACACAGCAAATCCTGAGGATTTAGAAGAAGAACTTGATGTGTTTCCAACTCAAATAGGAGGGAGAAGTTTGAGTAAGAGGTATGATCGGTTGAGAATCATTGCAAGGAATACACAAAAAATGGCTAATGACTTGGCAACTATGGGAGAGAAGCTACAATCTCTTAGCAGTTGGAGGGATCGAAGAGCTACTTTTATATTTATGCTATTTTGTGGTGTTGGTTCACTTGTGACAATTTTTGCTCCTATTCAAACTATCATCTTCATTTGGATCACATTCTATCTAAGGCATCCAATGTTCAGGAGCAGTTCGCCTTCAATTCTTGAGAACCTCTTCAGCAGAATGACCTCCAAACAAGCTTTTATACTGTGATGACATGGCATGTCTAGAATGGGACAATTTTTTTTTTTATATAATTTTGTTCTCATTTGGTAAGAGTTTTGAAGCATTCATTTTCTCCAATTTGAAATCCAAATTAATAGGATTACGGTCATGGCTTGTTATTCTTCTCAGTAATTTTCTTGTTTCATCTTAATTTTGTATTCAATTTGTGCATAACATATTTTATGATACTATTCCAGCTTTGTTCAGTTTAAGCATTTTATGTGATTGGATGTGCTTTGATAATAAGCAAAGAAATTAGAGTTCAAAAGATATGACTCACATCATCACTCGAACACTCGTCAGGGGACTGGAATCCTTCATTTAAGAAGAAATCAAGAAGATAAAATTGGTCTTGGTTATGCCTTGAAAAAACTTTACAATGTTTTGAGAAATCACTGCTAGTTTGCCTGTAAATCAAGGAGTAGGAACTGAAGTTAGAAAATACAGCAAAGGTGTCAAGGAGAAAGAGGGAAGTATTGGGAAGCAAATTAATATAACTGGAGTTTGAGAAATGATGAGCAGTGTGACACACTGATACTGAAGAAAATAGGAGTTAAAGTAACATGAAAATTTTCATCAATTTGTAAATATAACCTTGAATTTATGAAATGCATCATAGTATATATTGGCATTCAATTGAATGTTTTCTTATAGCTAGTTATGTATTCCAACATAGCAGTGATTTGTGTGCATGAGAGGAAATTAAAAAAATATATCAAGATCTAATGGTAAGAGTGCAGTCAAGAATTATAGCTTAAGTAACAGCTTTTATGTTTTTCACTACCAATCACTCAATAATAATTTCTGGCTGGCTAAGCATGCTGATATCATTAACCCGTTCACTACAGCATCTGTTCTTGCAGCACTGAGGAGTCCCACTTATCCCAGTCAAATTTGAAATATCCATAGATTTGTCTTCATAGACAGCAATGTTGTCACTTTGTGTTGTAACAATTCCAGTGCCACAGTCAGAGCTATTCTTGGTTCTGCATGAATTGCAAGGTTTCACCACATAAACTTCAACAAAGATCAACTTCCCATGGTCATTTCCCTTGAATGAACTCAACTTTGAAAATCCAGAAGATTCATGTTTGCTTGCACTTGTGGTTGCCTCATGATGAGTGACATTTTTACAGCACTTTTCTACACACTTTTCCTCACTAAGAAGACCTTGCCTCTCATCATCATTACTTTGCTTGTCAAGCAGAGTTACAGTCTTATCTTCCAAGAAATTTCCATATTTAGACCTCTTAGATTCTCTTTCATATCTGGGTTTCTCTTGTAAAAGAAGCATGCTGTTGAGAATCACAAGTAAACAGGTCCCAACATCAGTCAACACAGCAAGCCAAACCAATGGATATCCTGCAATTGCCAATGCCAGTACAGCACTTTTGGAGCCAACTGAGATAATGACATTCTCAATGAGCTTTCTAGTTGTTTTTCTTGCTAGCCTAATGGCCTCAGGTATTTTTCTGATGTCGTTCGACATGAGAATTGCATTGCTTGTCTCATTTGCAAGAGCGGAACCAGATATCCCCATTGAGATGCCTATGTCAGCTGTAGCTAATGCAGGAGCATCATTAATTCCATCTCCAACCATGGCTGTTAGCCCATCTTTCTTGAAGTTCTCAATAATCACTGCCTTTTCATGAGGTAGAAGCTCTGCATGAACAATGTCTAGAGCATGGTTCAACTGCAGAGAAAAGGTCAAAAGTTTTCTAAGTTTTAGTTGAAGTACATGTCTCAATTGACATTGTTAATAACATTCTTAAAAAACACATTTGTCAAAAGTTGTTGGTTAGGTTACTGTGAAAATACCTGGCTCTGTACAAATTTAGCAACCTGAGCGCTATCTCCTGTCAGCATGACTGATCTCAGGCCTAATGACTTCAGCTCTTCTATTGCCTCCAAAGCACCTGATCTGCAAGCATCAACTAGGCTGAAGACTCCAACTAGAGTTGGCTCACAGCATTGTTTCTGGGTTGAAGTCTCGTAACTTTGAACTTGCACGTGGCTTTCGACTATAAATACAATGGAATAATTCAATTATAGTGCATAAACTATCAAATGAAAGGACAAAAGTATATAAATATGATCAATGTAGCACATAGAATATTGAAATGAACCTGAATTGCACCCCAATGGGGACTGTTAATCCACTCTTGAATTATTCAAGAAGTTATAAACTACAGGCTAAAAGCTATAAACAAAAGGCTAATGACAACGGTTTCAGCGCTAAACTGTAGCAAACTACTAGGAAATTTGTAAAACCTACGCAAAAAAGGTCTAAAGGTGGCTTTGGTAACTCATGTGCTTCTGCAGGTGGTGATTGTAAAGTGTTCAAACCCTTTGCAACATTTACTAGGACACGGTCACCAACTTGTATGTTCTAAATAGTAATGGCAGGACTAGTATTGTCATTTGTCAACAGTTAAGAAAAGCATCAATACTATCTTATTATGGTAGTTTCAGTTCTAGTTGCCTTAGTGTTTCTCTATCACCATCAGATAAGGATGATCAAGTTACCCAAGAAACAGCGTAAGGGAAAAGAAAAACCACACTAGTCCAGATACTCAAAATTAGAAATCCTGCAAGAATTAATTTTTGAAATTTTGTATTCACCTCTTTCACAGCCAGCTCTGACAGCAATTCTCTTATTGCCTATGTAGACATCCCTCTCATCAATTGTACCAGAAATTCCTTCCCCTGGAAAATTTTGAAAATTCTCCACATTTTCAGGAACTGGTTTAATAGAGTGCAACATTCCATATTCCACAAGTGCAGCTGCCATTGGATGACTTGATTTACTCTCAATACTTGAAACCCTGCAATGTTTCCATTAACAAAATCAAGTTAGTCTTCAAAGAGTTATAAATTGATCTCCAAGCACAATGTATTCACATTTTTATGTTCAATTAATAAAAATTACCAGTACAATAAGGTTTCAAGGCTAATGTCATCTACAGCACAAAAATCTGTTACACTGAACTCTCCTCTTGTTATTGTGCCCGTTTTATCAAAACACACTGTCTTAATTCCAGAAAGTGTTTCGAGATAATCTCCGCCTTTCAGCAGTAATCCACTTATTGCAGCCTTTGTGAGAGCACAAAAGACCGCAACAGGTGTGGAGAGGATGAGAGCACAAGGGCATCCACTCAATAAAACCACAATTGCTAGATGAAACCAAGGCTCAATATCAGGAACTCCTAATGCAACCGGAACCACAGCAATGCTAGCTGAAAGCAAGGCAACCACTGCCACAAAACAAAAAGTCAATGCCAACATCAGTGAAAATAACAATTAGTGAAGTTTTTTTTTCATTTCCTCAGACAGACAAAAGTGGGTCTATGTACCTTACCAGGAATATAGTACTTTGAAAAACTATCTATGAATCTTTGTGCTCTAGATTTTCTGCTAGAGGCCTCTTCAACCAGTTTTGACATTCTTGCCACCACTGTGTCATTTGCCAAAACAGTAGTTTTTACACTGATATATCCTGGAATGATATATACCCAAAATGGTTTTAGTAGAAGTGCTGTTTTAGGAGAAAAAAATGGGAGATAACAAATAACAAGATACTTAACCATTCAAATTAATAGTTCCAGCCCAGACTACTGAATCTAACTCTTTAGTGACAGGGAATGATTCTCCTGTTAACATCTTCTCATCAACTTCACACTTTCCTTCCACCACAACTCCATCAAGAGGGATAGCATCACCAGCCTTAACCGCAAGGATGGTGTTGATCTTAACATCATTGACATCAACACGTTCCCCGGTCTCAGCAACGACGGCCTTTTGAGGAGCCATGCTTGTTAAAGAGGACATTGCAACCATAGCCTATGTGTGTAAAAATTAAAAATAGACATCGAACTCAAATGTCAAACTTTTAACATAGATCAGGTTTAAATAGTCATCTGTTCTTTGACTTGTGTTTGCATGTTACTAGCTCTAAGTACTGATCTGTCTCTATGTGAGTGTGAAGAAACCAAAATTAATTCAGCTGGAGTCATGTTCAATTAGAACAAAAACTAAGGTTAACACATACAGATACAGATACATATATCTGTGGAGTAAACTAGTCTTGGTTATGCCTTGAAATTCAATTGTGTTTTGAAAACTCATTACTAGTTTTCATATAACCTGGGACAGCACATTTCTTGGGGATGACTCAATGGCAATTAGTCATTGGCAAAGTTTACTAAATATTAAAAGATGAATTACTCCCTTCATTCCTTTATATCTGTGACTTTAAAGTTTTGGCACATATATTAAAAAATAGTATTAATGTTATTTTTATTAAAATGACTAATAGGTACAAAATAATTCTTAAACAGTGATTACTATAAATGAATGAGTAACATTTATACTATATAGCAGGAAACTAGAAGAGTACATTAAAATGCACACTAAAGGTACACAATTTGGTATTGGGATTTAGGAGTTACTGAAGTAAGAAGATACAGCAAAGTGTCAAGGATAAAGATGGAAGTGAGTTTAACAAACCTTGTGAGTTGCTCTTGTCTCAAGCCATTGAGCAATGGAGAACAGGAAGGTGATGACTCCACCATCTGTAAAATCTTGTAAAGCAGCAGTACCACACACTGCAAGATATGAATGATGAAACATACCAAAGAGAACATTCCATCATATGTCAAAGATGAATACATGTGTTATGATACATCATAAATTATTCAAATTTCCATATGTAGAAAATGTTACCTGCCAATAGAACCAGAATATTGATATTAAGAGTAAGGACTCTAATGGAAGCTATGGCCCTAATTAGAATTCTTGGGAAGCCAATGAGAACAGAACCAAGAGCCAACCATCCCAAAGGGGGATATATATACTTCAGGAAAGAAAGTGCCAGTAACAATCCACTAGCCATTGTGGTTAAGTCTGGCCATTTCTTTTCATTATTGGCCTCTCCCTGTGGTCTAAAACTAGCTTCAAGCCTTGCAGTATTCAATGCATCAGCTGACACAATCACATAAAATTAAGATCAAGAAATTCAGGTTAATTGTGTCTATTTTGAAAAAGAAAATAAAATGACTTTCAACTACAGAAAGAATTCTAGAACCCCAAACACATGTTTCAGTGAATGGAATAGTAAAATGATATATGGCATGATCTACCAAACTGGTCAACTTCTCTAATAGTCATTTTAGAAATTCAAATGAGTTCCTGGTTTTAGCAATTCATGTTGTATATTTGAGATAAAATAGTGCAGTGTGCTTGTACTTCACCTATTTGTGACTCAGAAATTAGAAGAAGATCATGGACCACAGTGACTGTTCGGGTAGGGACTATCACTGAGACATGTTTGACTCCATCAAGAGGCTTCAGAATTCTTTCAACCAGTGCCGCTTCTGTAGCACAACACATTCCCAACACTTCAAAGTTGCTTCTCTTCATATTCTCACCCATTTGTTTTTTTCACTCTGTGTTGTTTCAAAAGGAAGAACAAACAAGACAATGTCTAGGAGTTGGTGTCTTCTCAAGTTACACTATTTAACTATTAATTGAAATTTTAAGAAAAACAAAATTTTATTTAAAAGAATAGTTAATTGGAAAAAAAAAATTGCCTGGATTTAATTTAATACGAAAGTTCTAAATATTTGTAGTTCAGGTCCGATCTCTGAACGGTGTGTATGGAAAAATATTTGTTAGGAGACAGCTAGCCACTTAATGTAATCTTAGTCTTATCATTATTGGTTGTGAAATACCTTAGGGAAAAAAGGATAGAACATCAACTGATCTCATAAAAATGAGAGCACAAATGGTTTCATAAAAAATAAATCAAGATTTATATTTAATAACATTAAAAATTATGAAAACATAAATATTAATTATGTCAATTTTATCACAGATTAATAATATATCTCGGTGGCTCCTGCTGATGGCAACACGGTGTTGACTTCAAATAAAATGGGGGAAGGTAATTAATTTTCAAAAGTCAACTAACATTTTGGATTTATCAACGTACTATTATAACGCGATTGAAGCTCATATCTGTTGCAGTTTACTATTTTCGTAAACTTGATTTGCGTGTGCATTAGGAAATCATGGCCCAATTCAATCATCTCTATCTCTATTCAAAAATATATTAATAACGGATAAATACATGAATTCTAATTCTAATTCTAACTCTAAAATAAAAGTAAATAGTTGTAGATAATTCCTAAGGAACATCCAGAATGATTGTTTAATTATTGGTAATAGATGCATAAGTAGATAATCATACTCAAATTGAAGTTATAAAGTGGAAATCCTATTAATGGGCTTAGGCCTACAACTGTAATAATCCTTGAATGAGTTGGTTAATGGGCCTATCCTCACGCATCTCCATCTTCTTCTCCTCCCACTGGCGGATCCAGTGCAGTACTGTCAGCACCCCATCTAGGGATGGCAAAATGGGTTTGGCCCGTTGGGTCAGCCCGTTTGGCCCATCTTTTTTTCTGGTTGGGTCGAGACTTTCAACTCAAATATCAAAAGTGGGTCAGTCCAACCCGACCCACATTTTGACGGGTCAATGGCAGGTTGGCCCGTCCTACCCCGCCAACTCATATTTCCGCCCCTAATGATGATGAATATTTCAAAGTTGATGATAATAGTGGTAATGGAAAAATGGTTACATCTTCTTCCAAGAGAGTATCTAATGTTTCGAACTAATACCGTTAGAATTTAGGAGTTTTGAACTAAGACTATCTTATTGTGAGATTGTTGGACTTTGATTTGTATTTTTGTTGTTTTATAGACATTTATGAGTTGTGATGATTGTGAATTTTTGGAACTTGTGAGTTGGTTATGAATTTGTGGTTTTATTCTTAGTGTAATTGGGGAATCGATTCTTAGTGTGAAATTCCGTTGAGATTTTGAGACGAATCAAAACTCAATGGAAAAGCTGACATAAAACAAAGAAATAGAGAGCAACCAAATCTTCTTGTTTAATTCAATGTGGAAGCAACATTTTTGGCTTTTTGTTCATTGCACAACCTCTTTAACACTAAATTTTTAAAGTGGCTAGTCCGCTAAAATATGGGTTGGGCCGAGACTTTCAACCCAAATGCTAAAAGTGGGCCAGCCCAACACAACCGCATTTTAGCGAGCCAATGGGGGTCGGGCTTGTCACCCCTACCCCATGCCCTTGAAAATTAAAAACATGAACATCAATTCAAATTCAAATTGAAAAAACATCACATCTCTGAAGGAGCAGCAATGAAATTGAAGAACATCTCTGAAAGAGTAGCAACTTTCAAGTTAAATTATCTGGGTTTATTCTCGATAACTTTTTATCCTGATGGAAGGGTGAGGGAAAAGCCAAAAACTAAATATTTTCAAATCATAATTAAAATCACTTCTTATCAATTAGTTTATTAATTAGTATTCAAAACTTTAGACATTTAATATTTTTCAGATTTAATTTAATTTTTATCTATATTCTTATATTTTATAAAAATGGTAATTCAACACGTCCAGCAATTTGTACGCATTAGATAACCAAATCATCAATAGTTAAAGACTAAACAACTGCATATTATTCCACAGGTGATTGTTAATACAACATACTAAACAAATTCTATGATCAAACACATGTGCGCTGTTTTCACAAGCGATCTTCAACTTTCCAAGAATCTTATAATACTTTGGTGCACTTATTTTGTGGTCCTATGATGTGATAACAATAAAATATAAAAAAAAGCAATTAATTTTTTTAAAAAATAATACTCTTTTTATGAAATCGTTTATATAGTACCAACTGTCATATGAAGTACTCAGTGATATGTAACCACTACCCTCTAAACAATATTATGTTGCTTTATCTTTGTTATTGAATCATCTCTCATATGTATTGTTTAATTTAAACTTCAATACAATTATAAATTAATAAAATCATAAAATATATGATGATTTGGGTTCAGAATCTTTATTATTTGCTAAACCACTTCCAGGTGCCTGTTTAAGACAGCGTTCAACCACCAAATACGATAATAGTAACAATATGCAAAAATTTAGATTTATAAGCTCTTGAAAATTACTCAAGCTTCCAATTATTTGCTTATACAATTATGCACACCGAACCATTATAAATTTATAATTAAAGAAGAGAATCTCTGTTCCTAAGTTTGCTATATAGTTTATACCTTGAGATTATTCTTTGTATTTTTAATTACTTGATATATGGTGTGGTTTAATGACTGTGACATTGTATAGATTTTCATATTTCTATGCATCTTGCCGTAGTAACCACGCTCAAATTCCAATCTTACACTTGTACAAGTTAATCAATGCCCCTATCCACGTAGCTAAAATAGGATATTGTATATAGAGATTGATTTAGACACACTAGTAGAACAGCCACAAGAGGCTTCTCTGCACCTTCATACATAAGAGTAACATGAATATTATGTACAGTATGTGTTTGGAAATAAGTGATTATGGCATAGTGGCAGTTAGTACTAGTATAATAAAGTTGTATCTAACTTCTAAGTACTTCCAATGGAGTCAGGAAGGGACATTGAAAATGAACTGTCATATTCATATTCATATTCATATTCCAGATCCTCAAAACCCCAAAATTCCTCTCCTTGCTCTTCTTCTTCCTGTGGCATCTTCCATCTCTCTTTATCCATCTCCCCTTCTTCCATCACCTTTAGTACCTGTCAATTCAATAGAAACAAGTTAAAGATAAAGATAAAGTGCATGTTTGTTCAATTCTCTCGCTTAAAATCAATTTAAAATGATATTTTGATACACGGTGGAAAATGAAAAATTAATGAGTTAAAATCACGATATACAGAAGTAATTTTCCTTAATTTTTATGTCAAACCACCGTAATTTTGTCTTCAACGGTGGTTCCTATCATGCGCTCCTTACTTGCCACACAACAAATAGTTGCTTTTACATTAAACATAATCAATTTTGACATTTTACAACAGAATTTTATAACATTACTCTACGAAAATCATTTTTCATAAAAGTATCTAAATATAAATTACATAATTTTAACCCACGCTTACCATACACAATTTTAGTAAAATCAACTATTTCTTGGATCAATTCTGCTGATGCTAATCCAAACACATAAAAAAATTGTATAAAAGCTCTACTCTAAACTGTACATTCACTTTTAGACAAGATTTATAAGGATCCATAATCAGCACCTAGGAACTTAGGAATTGCCAAGGAACAGATAAGAACTAAATGCGGTACTTCACTTTACAACTTCAGCAAAATAGAACCCCTTTCTAACTTTCAACACAAGATTATATCAATGAGTCCTTAGTATTTCTAGAACTGTATGTCTGTAACAACTCACTGATTATATTTGATTTTGCTAATTGCAGGTGTCATATTTGCATTAGTTAGGTAGCAGAGAACATGCATCCTCCACTCTAATCAATTTCATGGTCAAGTCAAGAAAATTAGAAAAAACAACAGGTTGGTATTCACAATTGACAAGTGGACCAGTGATGTATCAATAAATATAGGATATGAATTGATGAACATCAAAAGTGTTATTTATGCAATGCCGTGGAAGTTACACCACTCATCATCCAAACAGGCCTTAGTAATACCCTACTAGTGAATCCAAAATATTTATTAAATCATGTTTCTCATCTTGTCTATCCTATTTTAACTTATATACCAAACTCAACCAGAAGAATTAACCAGCCACCTAGCTAGCATTAGTCCCTTTAGTAAGGTAAAACTTGAGAACCATTATTGAATTGAATCCCTTTATGGCTGAGGCTATTAAATTTATCTACTGCTCTAAAGATAAAAACTTAAACTAACAGAACAAATAAATATGCTGGTTTTTTTTCAAAAAGTGATTGCAAAGGTAAGTAGCAAATGTAAATAAATTGAGCTACCTCGCTCATGGTAGGTCTCCAAGTTGAAGATGCACGGATGCACAGTGAAGCAGCAAAGGCAACTCTATTAAACTGTGTCACATCATAACACCCTTCAAGCCTTGGATCCACCAACTTTTCTATCTCCCCTTTGCTCAATATTGGTTTAGCCTGTTAAAGTCATAAACACACACTTCTTTAATTACCTCAAAATGTTTCAATAACTAATCAATTATGATATTGCGTGTTTTGATTAGCTTCTCTTTTACTAAGAATCATTTCTAAAACTCAGAAGCTACTTAGCTTCTGCTTAGAATTGATTCCAACTTCAGAATCAATTGCAGAAAAATTTACAAACATGCTCTTTAATGTCACAATCATTAGTCTAGCCTAAATCTATAATAACCCAAATTTGGGGATTTTCCTATGGAATAAGGCAAGTTCACAATAAAATAACACAAATGTCATGATCAAAGGTGAGAGATACTAGTAATACCCAGGTGTGCAAGCTTTGGTGAGACCCATCCACTGGTTTCCTGCCAGAGATGACTTCTAACAAGAAAACTCCAAAGGCAAATACATCTGTCTTTTCATCCACAACTCCATGCATATAGTACTCAGGTGCCAAATGCCTGCAGAAGAAGATAAGACATTTAACATGTTTGGAAATTCTTTTATAATTGACTCTGAAGGCAAAATCAATTCTGCTGAGATGCTTCTGTGACTAGACTCTATGTAACGGAATTGATTCTGAGAAAAAATAAACTCATACAAACTTGCTAATTCACATGGATAGAAGGAAAAGAAGGGGTACTATACCCAAATGTCCCTTCTATTGGGGCTATTGAATGATGAGTCCACTCAGATGGAAGCCACTTTGCTAGTCCAAAATCAGATATCTGCAATCACAGAAAGTAAACCCCATTAAGAAAATAAAAATCACTTTTCACTGAAACAATGATTCAACCAATATTGGCAAGAAGAGTAAAGATTAAAGAACCTGAGGTTCAAAATCTTCTGTCAAAAGAATGTTTGATGCCTTGATGTCCCTGTGGATTATCCTCCTCTGGCAACCTTTGTGCAAGTAGTTGAGACCACGAGCTGTCCCAAGAGCTATCTTGTACCTTGTTTTCCAATCAAGAGGAGAATTTTTCTCATCTACAAAGGAACATTCATACACTATTAAAATCCCTTTTTTACCAACAAACCCAGATGATAAGATTCAATTTTGGCAAGTAAAAATTATAACTTTACCATGAATAAGAGAAGCGACAGAGCCTACAGTGGAAAGCTCAAAGACGAGGTAAAGTCCATTGTCAATACAACAACCCAGAAGAGGCAAAACATTGGAATGGCGAACATGACCTATCGTACCAATCTCTGTTAGAAACTCCTTCTCCTTCCTCTCATCCCTGCAAGTTCTCGTGAGCCTCTTCACTGCAATTTCATGACCACTTTTCACTCTTCCCTTGTAAACCTCTGCATACCCTCCTTTTCCAACCATGTTTCCTGACACAGCACGAAAAATGTCACCTTTCAATCCCCCAAATGCCAAAAAGGAGAAAAAGCAAAAAGCTTTGTATTCCAAACTAAAACATATAGATTGTGAAAATCCAAGTACCTGAGCTGAAGCCGTTGGTGGCATCAAACAACTCTTCATAAGAGAAGCATTTCCAAGAGGGTCTTGGACTTGGAGGGTTTTCTTCATAAGGAGGAACCACCAAGCAATCATCATTTTCTCCCCCGAAACTGCGTCTTCCAAAGGAGAAGAGCCTCTTGAAGCTGTTGCTCCGAATATACTTCATTGCCATGAATGCCGAACAGGGGAAACAGGGGACTCTGTTTTCATGCAGAGCAACAAGGTTGGGAAAATGGAAGAAAGGAAACACAACAAGGGCAACAGTAGTAGTGAGTGACAGTGTTGTTGAGTACTGTTGTTTCTTTCTTTCTTCTGTGTCTTGCAGAGGCAGAGGTACACAAACAGAGGAAAAGAGAAACGAAGATTTAAGAGGGAAGGCAGAGTCAAAGGAGAGGGATGTGATGTTTGTAATTTTGTTGGTTTAAGGAATAGGAGTGAAGCAGAGCATGGAAATGTCCGTGTTATGATTGCAATATTGCATGTATAGTTGGGGTCCGTTAGATGAGAGATTATTAAATGCTTTGTCCTGTATAAACATGGAATGGAATGTCCATGACTTTTTCAAGACTTTAATAAATGACACCAAACACACGAAGAATCAAGGGTTTATATTGATAGAGTCATTTTAACTCTTAAACTCATTTTTATGGTTGATTTAAGTCTTTTAAATTCTTAAATGATATTAGAGTCCATTCTAAATCCACTTATTGTGGAGACCTCTCATATTTGAATCAGCCGTTGATGTATATCACACGTTCCAAATGTCCGGCTCTAGCGTGAGGGGGGTGTTAGAAGTCCCACATTAGCTAAAGATATGACCAATTAAGTACTTATAAGGGTAGAACAACCCTTAACTCTTAAGCTAGCTTTTATAGTTGGATATGTCTCCTAAATTATAACATTCCACAAACATTTAATCGATATATAGTTAGTGGCGGTCTTTAACCATTTAATATCGCCGCTAATGTATATGTCAATTGGATGTTAATAATAATATATAAACATATATAAAGTGTTGACATCCAACCTACATACGCATTTGTGATGGTTATTAATCACCATAAATGTTTATTAGGATTAAAAACCGTCAGTAATACATAAAAAGAATGTCATTCATTTTCGTATGTTCAAATATAAGTACTTGGAAAAAGTGAATCTCCACTATCATTTTCTTTTTTAATGTATTTGCATGTTAATATACAGGTTGGTAGGAATACCATGAGGAATAATGATCAGCCAGCCTACTTTGTTGCTTTTCTCTATATATATATAAGGATAAAGTTTGATTTATTGCTTCAAATTTTATTAAAAGTTAATTTCACTACGAATTCTGTGTTTGTCTCATAAATTATGGTTCATAGCTTAAAGTACATTGATATATAAAAATATCTCCAATTCAAGAGGGATTGAATACGTAAGAATTTCTGATTGGATAGAACCATGTTATGACAAATATAGAAGCAAAAGTTGTTAACTATGCGGCTATGCCATTTGAGTTTTACTCAATAGTAATCTTGAGTCCCCACTAAAAGTTAGAGATGCTTATTCCATTAATTATTCCTTAATTTATTGGGAGTGTAATTTCCTTTCCTTTAATATGCACTTCTTTATTTCCTTTGCTTTTGTAATTTTTCCTTTTCTGCGTATTAACTTCAAATTTCAAATCCACGTTTTTACAATGAAAAGGAAAAATTGGAGGGAAATTTCACTCCCATATGTAATTCTGAGTTAACTAAAGTCGATATTAGTAAGTATAATTTGCGCCATGTCCAGTTAAGAGAATGATTCAGGTAAAGTACTTTACATTTATGATAGCAAACGAGCTCAATTCAGAATGCTGTTTTTATGTACTTTTTTCTCATCCGAAAGAGTAACAAGTAATCAACATTTATTGCTCCACCACTCATTTTATGAAATATTTCTAAATGTAAGACAACAAAACTTTACAAAAGAACATGTAAATCAAGTTAATTTAATTATCTTGTTGTTCCATAGTATCACTCGAGACTAATCTCACGGAATACTCTGCCACAAAATAGAAACCCCTATCAACTGGATTTTTTTCACACGCGTAGATTCATAAATCGAACCCATGATCATATGTTTAAGAGACCCGAGCTCCTTTCATGAACACATTATTGACGTTAATTCCACTTTTCTCTTCTTTTTCTCTCATGATGAGATGGAGGTGGAGAGATGTTGATGATTCATTACTCTTTAATTATCTTGCTAACTAATACACATATATAGTATATAAATTTCAAGAATTAATTCGTAATTCGAATTTTTTTCCTTTAAAAAGTGTTAACTTATTCAAGATACGGCGGCAATTTACTCCAGTAAAAGACTTTCTCAGTGTTTAATTTTGCAATTTCACTTTTATAGGGATTTAACTTTCCTACCGGCGTAGTTGAATTCTTAAATGTGATGAGTTGCATTATTTTAGTTTTTAAAAGCGTCATTGTATAAAAATTAATTTTGTAACAGGCATTGATAGAAATAAATTTGTTAAGTAAATGGAGGTAATTCATTGGTCCACCACCAAAATAGGCACTGTACACCACTTGTTGCAGTTCATAGTTTCACTGTAGTCTATACACTTTCCGGTGTAGCTGGTCACCATATATTCCAATCTCCGTTGGCACTGTTGGGTCCTTGCTGGCATACCACGTGTTCATGAACTCTCCTTTAATGCTATTCTGAACATGCAAACCACCATTAAATTAAATAGATAGCTTAATTACAATTTTAGTGTTTTATTTATTACGTTTGTGTGATTTAAATTCATCATGTTCAAACACTTGATTTAAGTTTTGAAATTTTCTTTTACTATGTAAGTCACGCTGTCTATGCTCCATCCACTCATTAACGAATGAGGCTTAGTGGTAGCCATAAACTGACATGGACTGTGGGAAGAAAAAAAAAAGGAAAATGAAATTGAAAAATAGAAAATTAGTATAAAACAAAACGGTTAACAATTCGACGGAGCTGAGAATGAAAAGGTTCCATCCATGTGCTAGAGTCCAGATTTAGGTGGAAATTTAAACGCATCGATGTGCCAAATGGAACATGGCAAAATCTGAAAATTTAAATTGAGGTATGAAGAAATACAGTAAAACATTGAGTAACAGATAAAGCTTTTAATAAAAGAGGAGAAGATGCAAAGAATGAATCTGACGACATTTTTACTAATACAAATGAAAGATAAGAAGATGAGTAGAAGAGAAGAATATGAGAAGATGAGAAGAAAAACATTGTCCAGTGAAGGAATGACTCACAACGATGTGGAGTACTAGGCATTGTTGAGTACGACATGAGAATCATTGCCTGGGAGAATAGTAGAAAAAGAAAAAATGAAAGATGAGAGAAAGAGGTTGTGAAGAAGAATAACATACCTGAGAAGATGAAAAAATGACGTCAAAGAGGGTGAATGGTGTGAAAATAGAAAAGAAAATATATTAGGTGGATGAGAGGAAGACATGTGGCATGGAGACACATGTCATTAGAGTGAGTGTGCCATGTGGAAATTTTTTTTCTTGAAATCCTTTTTGTGAAGACATGTGTGTCTGGGAGACATTTTGTTTTGTATATTATAGAGATGTAATACTTGTTAACATACTAGAAAAATAGTAACCACGAGGTGTGACGTGGTGGTTGCTCACCTCGTTCCTTGATATGAGATTGGAGTTTGATCAACACTCATGAAAATTAAACATATTTTGCGGTCAGTTGTTCATCTCTTAGTTTGAGCACTCACAATGAGGAGATTAGTCACGGCTATCACTACAAGAAAACGGACGACTAGCGGCAGTTATTTCACTTATTCAACTGCCGCTAAATGGCCTCGCGGCGATTCAGCAACTGACATCATATTTGGCACCACAAAGCAAACTGTCCACGGTTAAAAGCAACTACCAGAACAATTGCCGTTAGATGCACCCAATAAACTGGTGGCGATTATAACCACTACTAATCTAAGGGTGGTTATTTCTAACCGCGGCTAGTCCTGTGACGCTAATCGAGCGAATTCGGGTAGTGTATCGATGGTGGATACGCTGGTGTCAAGTAAAAAAGACCAGGAAATAGTTAATGAAAACTATACTAATGTGTTAGGAATTCAAAAAATGTCTGTCATTTTAATTCTTTTATTTTCAATCCTTAATGAATATATTCGTAATGCGATTTTTGAGTCCAGAAGAGATTAGTCTTATAGTTGTTGTTTATGAAATATCTTAAGGAAAAAAAATAACATTATGAAGTACATGATGTGCGGATATATTTGTGATAAAATTGGGATCAAAAGACAAGAAGTTTGTTTTGAAAAGTAATATGTTGTGTTGAGATATGTAGCTTGAGGTTGTTTATAGGAAGATTTTGCTCATGAATTTGCGATGGTCTGAGAATGAAAAGGTTCCATCCAATCCATGTAGCAGAGTCCAGATTTAGGTGGAAATTTAAACGCATCTGACAAATGGAAATTACCAAACCCAAATTATTAATTAAAGCTGGATGGATCAATAAACTGCACCCTTTATAACTGTACCGGATATTCAGTATCATCTTTATAGAGTGCAAGGTGGACATTATTACCAATAAAAGGAAACATAAATTAAATAGCAGAAGAAATTATTCCATTACCTGTATTTGAACAGTGGATATTAACAAATTTGACCTAACGCCACATTAATTGCTTTTCAACAAAACAACCTCCACTCAACTGTTATCAAGTTCAATGTCATCAAATCTCCGTTCTTTATTTCGTACCGTATGATCTATATATAGTTTATTCGTTGCAAGCATTAGAAAGATGTAATCATAAGTTAATCATTAGCCAAAACAAAAAGTCTTATAGAGATTTTTTTTTCTTATAGAGATCGGTCTCTCCGAACTTTTCTCTCTCTAGCTCATATGTCCCTCAGCTATTAGCATTTGAGTCATCTTTCGAGGACTCATATATTTACATATTAGCACTCAAGATCTTAACCTCTCGATATAAATCCTATATAGCACCCACTGGCGGAGCCAAGGGGGACATGGCTATGCCATGGCCCCCCACTAGTTATTGGTTTCATTCATTTTGTATAAAATTGCTTGTTGGTTTCACTCACTTTGTATAAAATTACTTGTTGGTTTCACTTACTTTTTATAGAAAAATTATGTTGGTCCATATTGGCACCACCCAACTCAAAGTTCTCCGTCCGCCACTGATAGCACCACACCTATTTTTCACACACAACCTTTCCCTGACTTTCAACAAAACCTCCACGTCACATTTCGTCTTGATCCTACATTCTTTTTCTCGTGCAAGATAGAAACTCTTTTTAGGAAAACTCTTTTTCTCTCATAGCTAATCAATAAATGTCAAGTGTCGAATTGTGCCATGTCATTTAAACTTATAAGATTCATGATTTGATCCTTCAACTATTTTTATTATTAATTTTACCCTATAATAAAAATCTTTTTTTTTTCTTCAGAAAATGTTTATTTTCTAATCTTCAAATTGATTTTTAACTTTATTGAAATTAATTATTAACATTTTGATTTGTGGCAAAATAACCTAATTTCCTCCTTTCCTCCTCCCTCCTCCCTGCATCGTGCTCCATCGTTGTTGTCCTCCTCCCCCCTGCCGTCGCGATCCTGTCGCCGTCGTGTCGTTGCCATGTCGTCGCCCTCCTGCCGCCGCCGTGTCGTCGCACTCCTGCCGCCGCCGTGTCGTCACGCCCTTGCTGTGTCGCCGTTCCATCTTGTTCTTGCCGTGCCGCCGTTCCATCTTGTTGACAGGAAGATAGGCATTAGCTCGATCTATTGTGCTCCAAAGGCGTGAGGTAATTAAGCAATGACTTATGGTAAACTGAGATCTTTACTTGTTATTTTATCTCATGAAGTTTCTAACTTTTTCCAGACACTAAAAGACCATATGTCAGACTTAGAGGAGCTAATTGGGTTGCTGAAATCTGCACTAGTATGATGTTTCGCCTCTTTCATATGATTATGTGTTAATTATGTTGAATAGTTTATAAATCTATTCGTAAGTTTTTGTTGCTGATTTTAGGAGGATATGAAGAATTGAAAGGAGATTGATGGTGACGAAACTCTGTACTCATCAACACAGAGTTACCCCGTTTTTTAATTTTAAAAATAAAAAAATATAAATAGTTAGGGGAATAAAATACAAAACATAAGAAGTTTATGACTAAACTTCGAAACATAAAACTTTAGATGACATGACATCCTAGTACACTAGGCATGTTTCTATTGGTCATTAAGTAAGGGGCATGACTGCTGTTTAAAACACAAACAACATTTTTAAGCTTGCCCTCTTTTTAATTAACTGCAACTTTAAAGAATAGATTCGCCTAATTTATTTTATGCCTGATTCCTTGTTGAAACAAAAATTAATTATCTAATTAAAGTTTTTATTAAAAAAATTCATCAAGACACTCTATCATTAATCCTAATTAGTGTTAAATTTTTCAAGGTTAAAATCAACCATCTCATATCCGTAATTTCCTATGATACAAAGTAACTTTATGGTCAAACTAGAGTTGGTCGAACCGTAACAAGCATCCAGATAAAAGAAAATAAATCTCAAAACAATTAAGTAAAATTAAAAGGGTTTTGTGTATATTGTCACCCTCATTGAATCATATGACACCCCTCTTTTTTACTATTCTCTAAAATACCTCTAGAAAAACAAAAAACAAAAAACCCTTTTGTCCAAAAAACATCTTTTTTTCAAAAATCTATTTTCTCCAAAAACACACCCCTGCTTTGGATTCGAGATTCGCACCACAAGTTCAATTTTTTAGCAGATTTAAAAAATTGTATGCAACAAATGTTGAATCATTGGAACTATGCGAATGCGAATGCACAGGAAGAATGGGAGATGATGTCTCAAGCGTGGTTAGATTAGAGAAGGATGGTGGTAATAAAGAAAATGGTGATTGAAGGTAATAGGAAGAAGAAGAGGATAGAGAATGAATTAGATTTTTTTAAGGGTAAATTGATTATTTTGCTATAGCGGGGTGACATATGATTCAATGAGGGTGGCATAAAACACAAAATCCAAAATAAAAACATAATCACATCATAGTAAGATTCAAAATTAGTGGTCAATTACATATAATCATGAAAATATTTAAAATACAGATAAGAATTAAACTAAAAATAAGATAAAAGAAAGAAAATATAAGAAAAGTCATTTAGAAAATGTTGATCATTATCTAATACTTATTTTTGGTGTATTTAATTATTCTCGCATTTTCGTGCCGAACAAAATCACTAAGTGCGGTAAAACTGTCTCTACCAAGTTTTAACGCAGTTGCGTCCACAGGTACTCAAACTCGAGACTTCTCCTTAAGTTAGAGCAACCTATGTCAGTTGATCTATGCGCTTGGTGGTATTATTATCTAATATTGAGTTATATATGTAAATAATTATGCAAAAAAAAAAACTAATTTCTTAAATGTTCCGAATTCTTATTCCCTTCTCCCCTGATTGATTATTTTATCTTCTCATTTTATTTTAACTGTAAGTTCTCTTGCACCACAACACAGGGTCTTGACTATGCTTCAACTTTGATGGTGAGAAACAGAACAGAGACTCAAGGTGGGAGGGAAACTTGACCGCATCCATCCTGAGCAAGGAGGTACATTACATATATTGTTCAGCTGTTTGTTAGATAAGGTTAAGGTATACATGCAGAGCTTCCTAATCGTACCCCTTTCCCCTGCCTCGTAAGGTCTAGGTGTGAATTTCAACCTGCAAGCCCTAGGATCATTATCCTTTGCATATTTGCTGCTTTATGTTTTCTCGGATGTTATCGCAGAAAATGGCAGATAGCAAAAAATCCGCTATGTCATGAAGCGGATAGCGTCATGGGCAAATTACTTAGCTTATACATACTTGCATTAATACAACCTGAATGGTAATTATCTTTCTGCTTTTAGCTAGTTTACATAAATCAAAATTTACCATACCAATATTATATAATGGTAAGTAGACATCAACATTTGTAGAGTGAAAAAGAAAAATAAAAGAGATACATCATAAATGTAATATATGATTTGAAAAAAAGGGAGTGATGCAAACACAAATGAAGGGGGACCAGTGAAGTACATTTCCAGGAACTTATACCCATCACAGACATATTTCCAGGAAGCTCTACCTTACTCAGTAAGACAAACTTCCATTAACAAATCTCGAACTTCCCTGCAAAAGTCTCCACATTTAGAATCGTGGATACCTGTACTATCAGCGGTAAGAATACCACGAACTGGGAAACGAAAAGCTTCTATGAGCAGAGATCCAAAGTGGTAGTTCTGCAAGGCCATTGACGCATCTGCAATTCCGCACAGAGCCTGTATGACAGTGAAGTAAAGGGCCAAGAGCGCACCAATTGTTGAGACGCCCACCACCCAGCTGGTGAAATAGTAATGCACCAGTGTAGCTCTCTTTCTTGCATAGAAGGAACCAAAGTACGCATTTGCACCATTCACCACTTCATGCAAGTAGGACTCATTCTTGTCAAGAGACACTCCTTCAGAAATTTTGTTGATTAGCTCAGACACTGCGTAGTCATTGCCTAAAGAATGGTGAAGCACCCCTTTGTAATGAAGAAGAGCCACATCATCTGCTGAGTTGATGAGTCCATTGAAGAAAAACAAGTAGGTTGTCACATCAGGGTTGCATTCTTTATGGCACTTCTCAAATGCCATTATGTTACGAAACACAGTCCCTCTGCGATCATTGATGTACAAAGGAGGGATATTGAGCTCCCTCATTAGCTTTCCCCACTTTCTTCCAAAGCCTATATCAAGAAGTTGCCGGGTTTCATCAGCTTTGATCTTCACACCAGCCTCCGTAAGCTCTGTTACAGATCGAATCATGTGGTGCTGAGCTCCTCTTGTCTTTCCACCCATTAGTTTTGGCCTAATACTTGATCGAAGAAGATCCAGAAAGTGGTGTCCTCTAAGCTCATCTCCTTTCTCATCACATTCTGGAATTTTGTCTGAGTCCACCTGCAGCAAAGGGTAAAAGAATCGAAGTGCAAGAGCTTTGAGACCCGTACCTGAGTGTGAATTAGCTCGAGCGTTATATGTCAACTCAAACAGCTTGCTCAAAACAAACATTGGAAGCTGGTTTTCAAGCATTATCAACTCTCTTCTCATGATGGGCAGCATCCATCTACTGAGGTAAGGGATTTGTCCAAATTCACACTCTGATAGATCCCTCAGCAGCTGAACAATAAAGGAGCCATCAACTAGCATCATCCGCAGGAATTCATCGCTGCTCAGTTTGATTTCACCCATGTAACATCTTCGAGCATTGACCTGTTGCTCCTCCAGGAACTTAAAAGCTTCTTCTAATTTGGCTCCATTTGCTCCTTCTGGATCGAAGAGGCGACAGTAGAACTTCCTCTTGAGCATTTCCATCTTTTGTAAGTGTGGTTCTCCATAATGGAAAGGACCAATTGAGATGTTGTTGGGTCTGTAGGCTTTTGGTTCAACTTGGAGCATGTTTGATGGGACCCTATATATGCAAACAGGGTCACAAGTACTTTGTTCTGATCTACCCCACTTTCCACTTTCCAACTCTTTCTTCATAAGGTCCCTCCAATTTGAGCTTCTTTTAGGGGTACTATGAAATTTTCTTGGTGTGCTGAACTTTTGAAAAGCCAATCTAATGAGCTTATGACATGCCATTGTGGGTCTAAGAGAGAAAGAATGGAAGCTCTAATGTCCTGCACTCACCAGTTAGTCCTTTCTACTTGCAGGGGTCAATTTTTTATATTCAAATCAACTATTAGATGAAATAAAATATGTCTGTTACCAAGTCAGTCTTAAACTATTATCAAATTGTGTCTTCTGTTTGCATTTGGACTTTCCTGGAATCTGCTCTTACATCTTTGAGATAATTAGCATAGTTGACTTACGTTGTTTTCGTAACTAATTGGTTGTTAATAAATAACATGATCTATCATCAACTACCTTTGTAATTTGGTTGAAGAGTAAACAATATAAAGTGTAGTTTTTGGAAGTATTGTGCTTTGGATTGAATGGTACAACCAAACCAAACATTGTATCATTCAGGGTTGACTGAATTTGCATGAAGCTAAAGATAGGTTAGGGGCTGCAACAAGAAACATAGTTAGTTTTGAAAATTGCTAAATGAAGAGATTGATCATTGATTTGTGTGATGCATTGAC
This sequence comes from Acmispon strigosus, assembly GCA_030819835.1. Taxonomy (NCBI): domain Eukaryota; kingdom Viridiplantae; phylum Streptophyta; class Magnoliopsida; order Fabales; family Fabaceae; genus Acmispon; species Acmispon strigosus. The sequence continues at coordinate 91,208,994 of JAUAMA010000001.1, forward strand.
CAAGAAAAGATTGATCATTGATCATTTATTCATATATTTTGTCAACACTATTAATAATATTTTGAGACCTTGCCACAATTGCCAGTATAGAATTTGATTTTTGGTCCTCCGTCACTTATTTTTGTCAAAAGCCACTTTGTTTTTTTGTCCTTGCTTTCTTTTATTTTTATATTTATTTTGGTTTGGGTATATTTTGGGGTTATTCGAAATCTTCAGCCCATTCCTTATCCCAATCTTTAGCCCAGTTATATTATTCATGTTTTAATATTCGTTGGGCCTAGAAGATTGGGTCACATGCTTAAATTTAAGATTGAGTGGTTAGTGGACAAAAAAGGGTTGAGTGGTTATTTTATTAAAATAAAAAATGTAGGAAACTATTTAAAAAATTAGTGAAAAAGATAGAAATAAAAGACAAATAAGATATGAAATAAATTATTAGTTTGTGTAAGACAGGTATCCTCCTTCCAATGCAATGCTGCTCGATCCGGGAACATCCACATCATAGTGAAGCTAACTCTCCCAATGAAGAGTCTTTTCTATCCACAAGACTTGAACTCGATGTTTTGCTTAAGGAGAATCAAGCGTGTACCAATTGAAACAATCACTCATTGATTTTCTTAGTTATATTTTGTTTATTCAAGGGGTTGAGGTGTTAATTCTAAAAAAAAAGTATAAAAGTATGTGTTATTGTGTTAAGTTTAAGAAATTATTATCTATTTGTCTATCTCTGTATCTTTGTTTTTTGTTATTACTTCTTTTGAAAAATGTTTAAAATAAACTATCATTTTTCTTCATGGTTTTTTTTAAATAAATAATTCCATTTATAATAGAATTTAGGGAATGGCGTAGTGGTAACTTGAATCCTGTGTGGCAGTGGATTTACTCCCCTAAACAAAATATTTCCGCAAACAAAAATCAAAATCAACTAATTCATGCAATATCATTACTAAAAAATCAAATAAACAAGTAACCTTGAAAAAACATTATTATCTGGTCATAAAACGCATGGCCCACCCCGAACAAATTAGAAGAAAAATTCTTATTCATCATATTCTATATATATTCGCCCCACTCTTATACAATGACACAAATATAAATATTATATACATGTTGGGTATCATTCCTAGTATCAGTGTTGAAAGTCAAGGTAAAAGAGAAGAGACGTAATAGATGATGATAGAAACTTTGTTGGATATATAATACAGGTTTAGGGATCCAATAATCAATTAGCACATTTTATCATTGTATAGTGTATATATTATAGTTTAATAGGCACTATTAATTGGATGATTTATGTATAATCTTTTGTCTCTTTCAGTGTGGAAGACATGGTCATTTTCTTTTTTGAGAGTGAAAGGAGCACTATGGCTAGCATGCACTCAGAGATCGTTTGGCACTTTCAAAGAAACTTCTTCACTCCGTACTAATTAGTAATTAGGTAGTGGGTCTAGGTGAAGTTGTTTCTTTCTAACCTTTTTAGATTCCACATATCATATCATATCACTGATAATTTCTTTTAAACTAAGTACATGGTTAATTACCGTTTTAAGAAATGAATTTAGGATCTTGATGGATTCTAATGGGTTGATTCTATTGGGTGACTTTTCACTCATATATGAATTCATATTCATATGATGAACCATTTCAGCTGGTGACCAGTGGTTAATAAGCTAAATATTCTAATTCAGAGAGGCCATGCAAACCAACGTAAATAGGCACTGTACGTTGGGAATGACCAGAAAATAAACACTTGTACACCGCTACCATAGTTCTAGTTAAATTGGACATTAATTGCGGCTGCTGCCTACACACACATATTATTAGTGTTTTCTTTTAGTATAAGACATTGATTCCTTGGAGAATGACGAAGAAGCATGCCTCTAGAATTAATGGAACATATATACGAGGCATATATATATATATAAGATTTACTCCATAAAGTAAAAGTAGAGAGGTAATACTTTTTAACTCAAAAATCCTTTTCAAAATCAAAGACACTTCAATAATTGCGTTTTTTATTTATTTCTCTGGTACCTAAATATTTATAAATTAATTCATTGAAAATAGGATAAATAATATTTAGAAAATAATGAAAGTTTCATCATTATTGTGGAGGAATACATAGAATTAAAATCACATAAAGTAGCAGGATGAAAACAGTGTGCTAATTAAGTATGGTGTCTCTACAGGTCGTTGGTTTGAAAGAGTCAAGCAATTGCTTTCACATTTTTGCTTTGTCTGTTATCATCAGTTAATTAATCTCGACCGAACGCTGGAGTGGTCCATCATTGCTGTTGTAAAAGCTCAAGACCCACGTACAGAATTCAAATAATTCAGTTCTTATTAGAAAGCATGACCAAAAAAAAGAAAGTTCTTATTGAAATTAAAGAACTAAACAACTATAGTATGAGGTTGTTTATACCTAAAATTTACCTTGGATTAAAAAACTTTAGTTTAGGTGTTCTTATAACAGGGGAGTCTTGACGTAATGTTAAAATTGTTATTATGTAATTGAGAGGTTACAAGTTCTAACTCCTAGAAATAACATTTTGTATAAAAGTACAGTAAAATTGCGGTCGATACACCAAATGACGAGATTTTTTCCCAGGCTCTCCGTATGCGAGAACTTCATGCACTGGGATGGATTTCGAGTGATTTTTTTCAATATTTATCTAAATCTTTCATTTTTAAGAATGCTTTATCAATCAATTATTATTATTTTGTCAATTATATTTTATCTCTATCTAATTAATAAATAAAAGAGAAATAATATTAAATTGTGTAGAGAAAGAATACATTAATTAAATACAACTATATCAAATACACCGCCACTTCCTGTTCTTAATTCTTCCCTATAACTTTGGCAAACCCACCACTATTATGATATCTAGTCCTAAAATTAATCAATATTTAAAAAGAGGGTTAAAAAGGAAGGGATATTATATTGTATTTGAAAAGACTAAGAATAGGAACCTGTCAACTAACTTTGACAGCCACACAACACAAGACCAGAAATGCAAAAGCTATAGCCGCCTTTGGCTTTGATGATGATATTCCATTTCTTCCAATTTCAATCTTCTCTGGAAACTCAAGATTCTCTATCTATAAACATACATACATAACTGCAGTGTAGGTGTTAATTAATTTCTCATTATATTCCTTCATCAGAGTTGTACTCTCTTCTCTGAAGGTAATTTTTCTGTCTGTTTCTCACTTGCCTTACTCTTCTTGCTTAATTAGCTTCTTTAATTTTACTTTTATTCTTCCTTCTCCTCTGTTTCTTCCTTTTCCACTATTTGAGTGCAATCCAGTTCCACCTGCATCTTGACTCTTCATCACCAACAGCCATTTCAAAATAAATGTTCTTAATTGCTCACAAATATACATATAGAGAGAGAGAGAGTTTCAAAATCAATCCTATATATGGTTTTCTTTTTATTCATGCTTCTACTACCTCTCATCAGTCATCACCACCTTCTTCTCTAGCTTCAAAAAAAATTCACCACCTTCTTCTCTATTTTTTTTTCGAAAGCAAAAATCATTTTATTAAAATTGGAATGATCTAGAGAACATAACTCTCTCTGTTAGAAATATCATATCATGCATTGCTCTCCTTTTTCCTAGAGATTGAATGGTGGAAGTAATTTACTTTTCAACGATAACCATTTGAAAATATCTTTCCTTGTTCCATATGGAGCTTCTTTTGATTCCTGCTTATTCTACACAAGTTCTTGTGGCATTAAAACCAAGCCTGCTCGGACCACCGCGAATGGTGGTTGAAGAGACGTGGGGGCGGTAGAGAGGGTGTTAGATTCCTTCTGAGAGCTGGAGTCTTCCTGGGGATGGTAGTCGTCAGTTGTCTCTGTGCCCGGGAGGTGTTGGAATCCTTCCGAGAGCTGAAGTCCTCACTGCGAAGACACTCTGATGGCAAAGTGAGAGGTTGGAGTGATAGAGATAAATAGTCTGTTTTAGGAATTAGAAGCGTGTACAGTTTAGTGAACTCCTCCTTATATATAGGTTGGAGAGCTGCACATTCCTCGAGATTTGTAATGATGACATTGCTCATGTCTTTCCTAGGTCTGACGACGTAGGGTTCCTCGAGAAGTCATTATAGATCGTGGGGCTTCCCACCTACGAGGGTAGCCTGGTGAGAGGATTGCTAATTTGACATATATGAGCGATGGGCAACCAATTACTTGCTAGGGCCTCTCGGTCTATGGTCGTAGGGTCGAGGGAGTGCGTGCGCTTCTTTGGCCGGTTAAGGTCCGCCAGGGACGGTCTCCCGAGGCCCGAGGGACTTGACGTGGGGCTCAGATGGTTACTCCCAGAACAGTGGCCCCCAGCCCGGGTACTCGATTACGAGTGTTTAGGGATAAGTTGGGAACGTTTGGTTAGTGCAAGGGATGCTTCTCGGAGTGTCCTCCTCCAAGGAGGGTTACTCCCAAAACACTTGCATTGCTCTCCTTTTTCCTAGAGATTGAATGGTGGAAGTAATTTACTCTTCAACAATAACCATTTGAAATATCTTTTGTTGCATATGGAGCTTCTTTTGATTCCTGCTTATTCTACACAAGTTCTTGAGGCATACAACATGTATAGCTAGCTGATTTCTTGAAAGAAGCACTGATCATGCAAACTGACTTTTTGTTAATCAATCTAGGTAACAAGCACGCTTTGGGAAAAATCTTTTGCAGACTTGAAAGATCAGGTATGGAAAAACTGATTAATTAAGGAAAATAAATTTTAGTGTGTATATATGACAAAGACAAAGACTTTGATGTTTATTAAGTCAATTGCCAAAAAGTTAAAATGAAACAGACAAATAATAATTTATTAATGTTGATGAAAGTGAATGCTGGCGCCGTCTTACTGGCTACCAGTGTGGCAAGTTGATATCATAATAGAATAAACGCCAACATGGGGGACAGCCGTCTTGTCATGTATATAAAATGAAATATCGGGTTAAAATATATACATATAATTTTAAAATTTTATTGGATGTGGTGGCATAGTTCTCAGCTTTGGTGCTTGCGTTTTCGGGTATGGTTCTTAGTTTTACTTTCTTCGTTTCCGGAATTTGAGATTCAGAGTTTGACGTGTATTTTTTATTTTTTTATTAATTTTACGTAGAATTTATTAATTTAGTTACTAGGCCACATGGCCTCTCACCGGAGCTGGAGCTCCGATCTTGAGGAGGGATCTAGTTTAGACTTTAGACACTTGACAAACACAGACATTTTTCGAGAGACCAAATTGCTTTGATGACAGGAAAACCTTAGTCACCGAACAAATATCAATGAGAAATCCTAGTCAAATAACCTCGTTGTGTGGGAAAATCTTAAGAACCTAATCACCGTGACTAGTCTCATGTGAATTGAGTCACAGAAGAGGAAAATACTAGTCACGGTGAGTAGTGCCATACATAGACCAATAGGAGGGTTATCCCTAATGATCCTTATAGAAAGAAAAGTCTTTCGACTTATTGTCATCATTACTGTATCAAAACTAACACTAATTAAGAAAAAGAAATCATACTTAATGTACAATTATATGAATTAAAGGAATGTGCACTTTCAATCTAAAACTTCTTTAGACAATCATCTAATTCAATCCCTTATATATTTATTTTAATTAAAATTTAAAATGAAAATAACTATTCTTTCTACGTGATATACTGTGGTTGGCTATCATTGCATATCCATTAACTTCAATTATATTCGTACACTGAGAATGGAAAATGTCGTGGATTAACATAAATAGCAAAGAAAAGGTTAATTAAAAAGAGTAAACGCACTGTCGCAATTCCTTTGTCTTTTTATTTATTTATTATTATTATTATTTAAAACGTCGCAATTGCTTGTCTCTTTCTCAATTTATTTATATTTCACATTTTTTATGATGAAAATATAACACCACATAATTCTCTTATATAAGGTTAATACATCAACCAACATATTAAAATTTGAGAAGTCTAACTCAACCATAAAAATTAACTTGAAAGTTGAGGTTTTCTCTACCCTTATAAATACTCGATTGGTTATATCTTTAATCAATGTGAGACTTTTAATCCTAAAGTATTTTGGTCAACATTGAAAATATTGATTTATATATTTTTGCTTTACAGAAAAATGGAGGCGGTAAATGCGAACTCAGCAACATCAGCACAAGCACATGTGATTCATATTGATTCTTCTGCCGTATCTCGACAACCACAACCTTCCCTTCACCTCATACAAGATACGAGTACTCTCCCTATCCTTACACTTCTGTTTCTGTTGGAGTGCCTATTTCATTTCAAAAATGATTTATGTCCATAGAATAGTAACCGGCATCATACACCTTGCTGAAAACTGACACAAATTGTAAAGTTTATATCAAATTTGCAAATTTTTAGCTGTCACAAATTAAAGGTGTTTGCAATTATTTTAATGTACCAAAATTAACGCCAATTTCATTTTTCCTATCAAACTACGTCATAATATAATAATGGTTTTTATGTGACAGTGATAAAACTGAATGATAATTGTTGGATTTAATTATTAATTGTCAAAATTGAAAATTATTTAATACTCACATGACTTATTATTTTAATTTTAACCATTTATAATTAGATTCAATAATCATAATTTATTATTATCATTCTCCAATTAAGAAACTGTTATGATATTTTACATTCTTTATTAAAATAGTAGTCATCTAAATTACCAAAGATTTACGTCGGGTAAAATCATCATAACTTAAGTTTTTAATATTAATATTTTGACATGTGTTTTATAAAATTTTAACTTTACATATCAAAATATTATTGAATTTATTATTTTTCTTCCCTTTCTTTCTCCCAATTAACATTTTCCTTAACAATTTTACGTGTAAAGTGTATTTCTGTTCAGATGAAGAAATTTTTTCACTTTGATTTCTTCAGGGAAATACTTTGACCAGTGTGTCCCTCTTTATAAGCTAGCACTGAGAGGTGATTGGAATGCAGCCAAACGCATGATAGACGAAGATGGAGCGTTGCTCAATGCTGCTATAACAAAGGATTTGGGGACACTACTTCATGTTGTAGCAGCAACAAAACACATTCACTTTGTAGAGGAACTAGTTAAATTACTGAGTCCACATGACCTGGAACTGCAAAACTACAATAAAAACACACCATTCTGTTTTGCTGCTGCATCTGGAAACCTGCAAATTGCTGCTATGATGATCAAGATAAATGGAAAACTACCACAAATCAGGGGTGGAAGTGGAATGACACCTCTTTACATGGCTGCCTTAAATGGAAGAAGTGACATGGCAAGGTACCTTTATCCCCAGACTAGTGGCATATTAGAAGAAGAGGAGCGGAATGCATTGTTCTTCCTTAGTATCAAGCATGATTTGTATGGTGAGTAAAAATTATATTTGCCTAGCGTGTGTTCCGATACCAATTGAGCGTAAAGTATAACACACTTTTATCTCAATCCATAAAAAAGAGTTCTATTCACTCTATGCACTTGTAACAATTTTGGAAAATTTTGCAGATTTGTGTTTGCAGATGTTACAAAAACAGCCAATGCTGGCATTGGTCCGGGATGAGAACAATCAAACAGGTTTGCATGTCTTGGCTCGAAAGCGTATTAGCTATAGAGGCCAATGGTATTTTCAAAACCAGATCATGAACTCTAGTAAGTCTTCACCATCACTGTGTATAAGGAATGGAATTCAAGTAAAGTGTGTGTAATTTCTAATACACTTATCTTAATCACACTCGTCTACCTATGGCTATGACTCTTGGATTAAGTTTTTTCCGATGTTTTCGAACTGAGGAACAGTTGGTTGAGTGAAATTTTCTGAACCAACAAAGCGCTCAGGAAATCGGCACACTTTGATTAAGTTATTGATTGCTTCAACTAAAAAATTTACTTCTGGGTCCTTAATTTCTACTAGTCTCAATACCAATCACTCAAATTATGCCTGATAGGTATACATTCAACTCTGTTCCTCCAACTTGTTGGGTGTCTTTGGGGAATTCTTCTCAATCTTGATTGCAATGTAACACGGAGCACAATCATGAATCAACCATCGCAAATAATATTTGATGCTACAGAAACTGGAAATTTTGAGTTTGTGGTTGAGCTCATGAGGTCTGACCCTGATTTGATATGGGAAGTGGATGGCAAAAACCGAACCATAATTCACATTGCTGTTCTGCACCGCCATTCAAACATCTTCAGTCTAATACATGAACTAGGCTCCTTTACAGATTTGATTGTGCCTCTCATGGATGATGAAGAAAACAACATTTTGCATTATGCTGCAAAATTAGCACCTCCCAATCAGCTTAACTTAATTTCTGGAGCAGCTCTTCAAATGACACATGAATTACTATGGTTTGAGGTATTTTTCCCACAGCTCCACAAGACATGTGTCATATAAGATAATCATGTTCTTATATATATGCAGCTTTTTCAGTTTCAAACCTATATGGTCTTTATGATTGCTTCTTGTGCATATCTAATTATCTATGTGGATCATGGTGATTTGCAAGGATTTTGGTTCCATCCAGTCATGGAAGTCCTACATTCACGCAGTCAAGGAATCTAAATTGTTCGATCGAGTCAGCTCATATATTTCATCAAGGTTAGATGGCAGAAATAAGCTACAAAATTTAGTCATCTGATCTTAGTCGAACGACTCAGATTCCTTTACTTAACTGTGCGGATTTAGGAACTCTGAGCTCATGGAAGCCAAATTCGATTTGCAATCATTAATCAGTCTTGATAAACTTGCAATAGCATGTTTGGGATCAAACTTAGTTTTTTTCAGAATAAATTATGAAAGCCAGAACCAGAAGCTACTCGCAGATCTTCTTATTAGAATTGGTTTAGGGTTCGCGAACAAATTTTAAAAGCATTTCCATACATGCTATAAATCACTTCTTGATGAGAAAGTCTTAACATAATATATATCATCATATGGTAGGAGGTGAAGAAATTAATGCCACCATCAGAAATACAGAAAAGAAATTCTAATGGCAAAACTCCTGATGAATTGTTTGCTGAGGAGCATAAAGAATTATCGACAAAAGCAGAGTCATGGACAAAGAGCACAGCCAACAATTGCATGCTCATTTCAACACTCATAACCACTGGAGTGTTAACTGCTACATTTAACATACCAGGTGGCAGAAATAAAAATACTGGAGCTCCTAACTTCTTGCAAAAACCAACATTCCTCCTATTTGCACTATCAAATGCAACTGCATTGATATCATCTTCAGCCTCGATACTGATTTTCTTGTCTGTGCTCATCTCAAGTTACGCAGAGGATGACCATTTCAAGTCACTGCCCTTCAAGTTACTGTTTGGACTGATAGCACAAATCATCTCCATCACAAGCATGATGATGGCTTTTAGTGCTGCATTTTTCATAACATATTACCATGGTTTTATATGGGATCCAATTTTAATTTCTGTTCTTGCATTTCTACCAATACCCTTATTCAAGTTTCTTCTACTTCCACTTTGGTCAGATATTATGCACTCTTCTTACTTCTGTATGTACCTATTTCGGCCAAGAAATCAATTGCTTAACTAGAAAAGCAGAGGCCTTGTAAATTATTGATGCATATAGTCTACTGTGTGGTTCGAAGTTGTACGAATTCTTCATGAAATAATGATTAATATTATGTTTGGATATCAGTCATACCCATACTAACTGAAGTTAGCACTCATTTTAAAACAATAGTTTGAATGTGTTGGGGAGATAGTGGGGTCTATGGCCAACACACCGAAGATTACCGAGAGAATCATACACCACATCTTTACCCAAAATCTTAAAGCGTTGTGTATATGAGTCATATCTCTTATAAAGTCTTTACCTTACCCATTCTTAACTAATGTGGGACTGCAACTCACACTTGAACTCTTAACATTCTCCCCCTCATGTGTGAGTCACTACCACATTATCGTGCTCCCCCTCAGCGGAAGCTATCCACACTTGCATTGTCGTTCGCTTCATTGTGTCAATGGGGCACGGCACCTAGCTACACCGCTAGGAAGACTTTCGATACAAGGAGTCGTCACCACGGCCGCACCAGTCATCGGCTTCGATACCAATTGTTAGGGAGACAAGGGGAGCCCATAGGCCAACCCTAAAGACCACCAAGAGAACCCGACGTCACATCTTTACACAAAACCTTAAGATATTGAGTATATGAGTCACATTTCTATAAAGTATTCACCTCACTCATATTTAACAATGTGGGACTCTAACTCACACTAAAATTCTCAACTTTCTCTCCCCAAGTGTGAGTCACCACCACATCAGCATGCTCATCCTCAGTGGAAGCTACCTACACTTGCACCGTTGTTAGCTTCACCGCGTCAACGGGACACGCCATCTGACCATACCGCCAATAAGATTTTCGATACAAGGAGTCATTACCATGGCCGCACCAATCATTGGCTTCGGTACAACTTGTTGGGGAGACAGGGGGAGCCTATCGGTCAACCCTGAAGACCACCAAAGGAACCCCACACCACATCTTTACACCCAAACCTTGCATTGAGTATAAGAGTCACATCTCTTATAGAAAATATTCACTTCACACATATTTAACCAATGTGAGACTCCAACTCACACTAAAATTCTCAACATTCTCTCCTCAAGTGTGAGTTAACGCAACATCACCATGCTCCCCCTCCACGGAAGCTACCCTCACTTGCACCGCAGTTTGTTTCTCCACGTCAACGGGACACGTTGCCTAACCACACTATTAGGAAGACTTTTGACATAAGGTGTCGTCACCATGGTCACATCAATATTCAACTTCATACCACTTGTTGATAAGACAAAGAGAGCCCATGTGCCAATGAAACAAGATACCAAAAGAAGTGATACCACATTTTTACCAAAACCTTAAGGCATTGGGTATATGAATCAATTTCTTATAAAATCGTCACCTCACCTATATTTAATCAATGTGGGACTTCAACGAACACTTAAACTCTCAACAAAATGAAACATGTTATAATAAAATATTGCATAGCGGGCAGCTATGAGACAAATCGTCTTGAGACTCAAAAATCACATAAAGTAACTTGTGGTTGGTGGTTCCATTCCGAACTCTTTTAAATGGAAAAAAACTATTTGATTAGTCTCTTACCGCTTAATGCGCTGACAGTAAGTGAGGAATTAATTTTATGGTTATTGGCTATGAAATACCTTAATTAACATCGAAAAAAATCTATAATTACCATTATATTATTATTATTATTATTATTATTATTATTATTATTATTATTATTATTATTATTATTATTATTATTATACTGCTCAAAATTGCGCAAGCAATTCAAGTAAAGAAAAAAAGATTAATTTCTCAAAATTGGTCCCCTGTTTCCCCTTTCGTTTGCTGACCATAGAAATTTAAGCCATGAACAATATTCCACGAAGCATGGGACATACCTCTAAATAATAATTAGCAAGTTGTCTTTATTTTATTCTACTTTCGACTAGTTTGTTTTCAAATAAAGTTGTTTATGATTAGAAGTAGGGATGGAAGTAGGCGCCTCCGCCGACAGGGGCTTACGGCCAAGCCTATATCAGGCCCAGGTCAGACCATACCAAATTACTAGATAGATAGGATCAAAACTTTTTTAAAAGCCTATTTAGTTAAAAAGGTCAGGCTTAGGCCACTCATAAAACCTTATAAGCTTAACATGCCGGCTTATTTAAATAAATATTAATTTGTTTTGTTATTCATATTATTTTGAATTTTTATTATAATATATTTTTCGAAATCTTTATTATAGTATCCTAAAACTAAATAGTTGTTGACTTATTTATATGATTAAATATGTTAGACTATATAATGAATTAACCATATAAACTTCTTTAGAAAATGACTATACCTATTTACTTTGAATTGGACCTTATAATCATATTATTGTATTTTATCTCACTAGCCTATAAGTTTGTTGATATTTTACAATAAATTTTTTTGGTCTACTTGAATGTATTAAAATAAAACAAGCTTTTAAATAGGCTACCAGGCCAGGCTTTCAAACAAATCAAGCTCAGGCCTAAAAAAAAGCCTATGACAAACAACAGGTCAGGCTTAGGCCTTGAATTTTTTAAGCAGGACAGACTTATTTAAGCAAAGCCTAGCAAAACCCAGCCTACTTCCACTCCTAATTAGAAGGCTATTTTATGGCTTAAAATAATATTAGGAGGCTATTTTATTATATTTTTAATTACTTTATAATAAAAAAATTACAATAGGAGTGAAATTGATTTAGGCCATCTTTAAAGTTCAACTTTATCTTTTTTAAAAATTGAACATGCCTACAAATTTTTTCAACTTTATAATAAAGTTACTTTCGATAATTAATAAGCATATTATTGAAGGGTTTAGTTAATTTTTATGCACCGATGACATTCAAGTATTCAACAGATTAGGTTCGCGTAACCAAGCGGGTTGACGTAGTGGTTCAGCACTTCGTTCCTTAAGCAAGTGGTTGGGGGTTCGAATCCCAACTCTTGTGAATGGAAAAAACTCATTGGCCAGCCCCCTACCGCTTCGTGCGCTGACCGTGGGGCGAAGGATTAGTCTCACGGCAATCGGCCGTGGGGATACCTTGGTCAAGACCAAAAAAAAAAAAGATTAGGTTCGCGTAGAAGAAACTATATTTTTTTGTGAGGATCACAATACATTTTTTTAATCCACTAAACAAATCTCCATGGGCGAGGATCGCCGTTACATTTTTTGTAATCCACTAATCGGATATAATAGACTCTAATACATATTAAAATTAAAGGGTTTAATTCAATTCAAAAACTAGTTCAAAAATTAATGATTGACTTCCATATATAAAAACTATCTTAGTCATGTATTAGACTTCTCAGCATTTTTGGATAACTAACAAATACAATATCTTAAGATATTATAATAAAAATAAAAGTTCAAAATAACAATAATAAAATATTAGTTTGATTTACTTAAGTGAATCTATCAAGTTTAAAAGGTATTGGTAGGGTAAAATCTGAACTTTTATTTAAAAAAAATTATTTTCAAGAAAATCTACAGCCAACCAACAACATTGCCTAACATATTCTCCACACTAATATTTCAATTTTAATTTGGTTACAATTATATCAAATGGTTACTAAATTTATATTTAATGTCTTCTGTCATTTCATTTTTCATATATTTATTTAATGATAGAAATATTTTCAAGATTTAAATTATATTGATTTTAATAGCTTTTTTATGACCATATTGATTTTAATAGTAAAAGGACTAATTTGATTATTTTTTAAAAATAAATTTAAGATTATAAAGCCACTACATCTCAGGACTTTCTGGGAGTAATGAGTTTATGCTTTTTGCTACGGTGATTAATTAAGTAATTCATCCATATAGTGCCGAAGTTACTTTTTAGGAGTGATGAGTATATACTTTTAAATATCTCTTTTGTTTCCTTGTGTAATAATTTCATAGACGTGCTTAGTTTAATTATTGATCATTGACTTGAGAAACAGCCTTAGCACAAGTCTTCGGTTTCACTTGGACTACTTGACTATAAGTTCTATCTTCTTCTGCAGAAGAATTTGGCAATTTGGAAGCAAAGCCAAACATTAACACCAGCTAAGCAAGCTGTAGTTTCTTTCTCCCTCTTCCTTTGTTGTTCAGGTAATCAAACCTTATTCCTCTCATCCTTCTCTTATTACTCATGTCTTTTCCTCTTTTCCTCTATTTTGAGTAATATCTTGTTGGTGTTGGAGTATCTACCATAAGTCAGATCTTTCAATTTCTTTTTCTCACTTTTCTTTTTTGATCTACTCTCCAAATAGAGTGTCTACTTATAATTTTTTTCCTTTTCTATTGAAGAATGAATTTAGTAGACTCATCATGCCTTTCTATAACAGCTTGAGGTGACTTTGTCCAGGGTAGGTGTGCAAATTTTGTGGTGAAGACTCAAGAATCAAGATAGTAAAGATTTAAGATGATAAGTGTGTAAGTATATCAGCGTGATTTATTTATTTTTATCGATTTTACTTTTAACTTTTACAGCATTTTAAGATTTATATGTTACCAACAATGTGTTAGTCTAGTGATAGACAAGCTAGATCCTTGTAGGAATGATGTCACAAGATCGAACTTAAGGAAAGTCCACTACAAAAAAATCATCTTTTAGCGGCAGTTTTATTTTGCGTTTAGCGGGGTTTCAACCTTCCGATTTAGCAGCGGTTTTGAAAACCCCCGAAGTTACACTCGCCACGACTTGTTTAGCGGGGGTTTTGAGTAACCCCTTGAACATGCATTATTAAGCGAGGGTTTGTTTAGCGGGGGGTTTAACCTCCCTTAGTTGCACGTAAGTACAACAAAGGATATGTTGCAACTAAAAGACTTGTTTGTTCCTAGCCCTAATTTTGAGTTCATCGTACTAATTCTCCAACTAAAAGAATTGAGTCATTAAGAAAAAATTCAGGTGAAATTTAGATATACTTAAGTTTAGAACTTATTAGATATTTGAGAAATGCTCATATGGTCAAACTGAACCCCAGACCAAGGAAATCAATCATCTAAGTATACCTGAACTCAGCATCTACTTGTTCTACTTTTGCTCTGTCTTCCTGTGCAAAAGAAAAAGCGCTGGCGTGAGAGAGAATGGAAGTTTATGAGACGCTTGGAGATCTGAGAAAGGCGATTGCGAACTGTTACTCCATTCGACAGCACCATGCTTGGGTGCACAGTGCACTCAATGTTATGGACTCTGGCCTTAGTAAAGCCCAACTTTTTATAGGCTTTTATTATTTAGTGATTGCTGGCCCAAATGCTATCAATAATTCTATCAAATTACATCATATGCTTTTTTTATTTATGCTTTTTTATCAGCCAAATTTTTTATTTTTTTGAACTTGACTAGTTACTTAACAGATAATATCATATATTCAGAGAAATGGCTACAGCGGACACCACATCTATCCAACATCAGTTGCATAGGGCTGTTTCAGCTCAGTTTAGGAGGCCTTCACTTCATCTAGTGGACACTAGTAAGCTTTCTATCTCTCTTCTTAAAATCAAAACTTACGTCACTCTATTTTACTCTTTAAATCATGATGTTAAACTTGTTCTAGTTTGAGTTCATGTGGTCCGGAGAGCTTTGTCACTCACAAAAGTCATATCCGACTTGAACATGATTGTCTCGGTAAATAATATAAGTGGTTTGAAAAAAAAAACTTGGGTGGAGTAAGTAACCTAAATAATTCAAAACCAAACAATAGGAAATTCTTAATTGACATCTTCACTTTGCAAAATTTTACATGACTCTTAAATTAATTATTACTCTACAATCTACATAAAAACTACTATTTCTAGTTTTAATTCCACCATTGTGTATAATGTATATGCATTCATTCCAAAATTGATCCTAAAGCAACTTCCCCCGATTTATTAACTTGTTGCAGAAGAAGCTAGGCATAGATACCTCACCCAATGTGTCCCACTTCACAAAGCAGCACTGAGAGGTGATTGGAAAGAAGCCATGAAAATCTTAGAACAAGATCCAATTCTGCTAGTATCTGCCATAACAAAAGGGTGGGCAACAGTCCTCCACATAGCTGTGGGAGCAGATCATGTTCATTTTGTGGATGAGTTGGTGAAAAAAATGGAGCCTCATGATTTGGAATTGCAAGATAACAAAGGAAACACTGCTTTTTGCTTTGCTGCAGCAGTTGGGAATGTGCACATTGCTGAGATAATGAGGAAAAAAAACTATCTGCTGCCAACACTTAGGGGTGGAGGAGGAGTTACTCCTCTTCACTTGGCTGTTTTGCAAAGAAGAAGTGAAATGGCATGGTACCTGTATCCCAAATCTAAAGAGATACTCCAAGAAGAGGATTGGGTTACACTGTTCCTCATTTGCATAAATTCCGCACTCTATGGTAAGCATGTTGAAGTCCCGTTTTGAAGAGCTTATTTGTTTATCTTATCACATAACCGTTTATGCTAAATAGATAAACTCTAAAGCATTCATGAAAAAATCAATTAAGCCAATCTTTTAATTGGGATCATCATGCAGATTTAGCCTTGGAAATGCTAAATGAGAAGGAATCATTAGCGTTTGCAAGAGGAGACAACAATGAGACTGGTTTGCATGTCTTGGCTCGAAAGCCTTTAGATTGCGGCTGTCAAAGTCGAAAACGTCGAAAAAACCTCCTCCATTTCTGTAAGTGCTTATGACTTTGTAATTCTTTCAATTTGTGAACCAAATTTTTCTTGATCCACATTAGACTAACAAATAAGTTGTTTGATTACTTGTCCCAGGTACGGATGATGCACCGGTCCTCAAACTTATAAAACGCATGTGGAACATATTTCTTACCCTAGAAGACACAGAGATGATGAAAACCATAAGAGAACCTTACTCATTAACATGCATTGCTGCAGAAGTTGGGAATTTTGAGTTCCTATCTGTGGTTATGAGCACTTATCCTGATATGATATGGGAATTGAATACCATGGGTCAAAGTGTAATTCACATTGCTGCTTTGCACCGTCATGCTAGTATCTTCAATTTGATCCATGAAATTGGCCCCATGAAAGATATCCTATTAACTTTCACAGATGATGAAGAAAACAATTTATTGCACTGTGTTGCAAAGTTAGCACCACCAGATCGACTCAACATAGTTTCTGGAGCAGCCCTTCAAATGATGCTAGAGTTGTCATGGTTTGAGGTATGTATAGTGTGTTTAGGTTCCCAAGAAGAAAAAATCATTTTTTACAACAACATATGTTTCAAATCATTGTGGAGAATCGATTTCATTCACAAATTCAATTATGCTAGAAGCTAGAGAGAGTAGGTTTTGCATTGATCATAAACCAATATTTTTTTTTATAAATGTATATCGAACTCTAGACCGCTTGGTCATAGAGACTCTAATACCATGTCGAACAACCAATTATACCAAAAATTTAAACTGTTGGATAAGGGTACCAAATGATTTTATATTATTATTTATAAAAACAAGCACATAGCCCATGAGTACTCAAGTTCATCCTATTGTACAGTATTTTGTTTCTCCTTTCATTATATATCTTAACATAAATACTTATTCCATATGAACCGTGACAGAGTTATGGTGCCTTTTATAAAGCTTAAATTATGTACATAATATGATGTATATTATTGATTTGGCAGGAGGTGAAAAAGATAATGCTACCATCATACTTAGAAATGAAAAATTCTGAAGGCAAGACTCCTGGTGAACTATTCACCATTGAGCATGCAGAATTGCATAATAAAGCAGGGTCTTGGATGGAGAGAACAGCTAACTCTTGCATGGTTGTTTCAACTCTGATAGCTACTGGAGTGTTTGCTGCTGCATTTAGCTTACCAGGTGGTAGCAACGACACAGGATCTCCCAATTATTTGAAGAAACCAACATTCCTCTTGTTTGCATTAGCTGATGCCACGGCATTGATCTCGTCTTCAACCTCAATCTTAATTTTTCTGTCCATCCTCATCTCGCGATATGCAGAGGAAGATTTTCTCAAGTCATTGCCGTTGAAGTTGATAATTGGACTAGTAGCACTTTTCATCTCAATAATCAGCATGATGGTAGCATTCAGCAGTGCCTTCTTTATAACATATTATCATGGTTTAAAGTGGGTTCCTATCCTCATTTGTGGACTTGCATTTTTACCAATACCTTTGTTTATCTATCTGCAGTTTTCTCTGTGGTCTGATATAGTGTATTCAGCCTACATTTGTAGTTCTTTGTTTAGGCCCAGCAAACGTATGATTCACTAGAAAGATCATATCAAACTTATTCTACATAATGAATAATTTTAATTTCTTGTTCTAGTTACTGTGTCTCCAAATAATGGTTACACAAGTTGGTGAATATGATTAAGCCTATAAGTGTATGTGTAAGTAGTCGTTTATTTATGTATGCATGAAGACACTAGTGTGACATTTGTTACGCATGCTATTTACTTACCAAGAGCTTGGATCTTGTAGGATTAGAGAATAAGTTCACCCTTGGTCCAGGCTCAAGACCTAGCAAAAGTTAGCATGGAAATACAAATGCATGCTATCTGTTCCTACATATACTCCGGTCAACGCAGGTCCCGCCGGACAACGCCACGAAGGAGCCGATCGTAGGCCAAGACGAACAGTGAAGGCTCCGTCACATCAGGCTTGACCGGACAAACTCCCGCCACCAGACCGACCAGTTAGTAGAACCGGACTCACCAAGACAGCTGGAGATCTAGGACGACCACCGACGCCAGACTATCACTAGGAGATCTAGGACGACCACCGACGCCACCACCCTCGGAAGCTCCGTACCTTTCCCGACGAACACCCCCGTTCGGGTGATTGAACGACCGGCATCATTCACTATCTATCAATGGGAATCAATTAGATTATTAATTAATTACACATGGATAGATAAAGATTTCCCAGAAAGTTAATTAACATGCCTTCTACAAGCTTATAATTAGAAAATGACTCTTCCACAAATGATTTACGTAGTCTGAAAATGATCACCAATGGCACAAATGATTAAGTGGTTACACTTTGAACAAGACCAAGTACTCCAAATAAATAATGACTATGCTACTTAATGTTGCTAGGTAGCTTATTATAACTGCACGAACATTTGAAGAACAAACAAATTAAAATAAATAAATAAATGATGAGCTAGGAATATGTAAATAAAACATTGCTTCATAATAATCATCCCTTCAGCAAATAACAGATTCCATATATCTTGATGATTTCAATTATCTTCTCCTGGTGAAGACCTGCTGTGCGGTTGGGAGTCGAGTCCTAGACTGAGAATCACCTCCTCCTCCCCGGAGGAGGTGGCCTAGTAACTGGGGGCAGAACCTGCTTTATGGTTGGGAGTTGAGTCCCAAAACCACCTCCTCCTCCTTGAGAAGGAGGTGGCCTAGTAACTGGGGAAATAGCCTGCTGAATGTTTATGTTTTGAGAACTCATGATGATGATGGTGTAGATATATTCAGATATCAGGAAAGGGAAAAGCACAATCTCTATTTTGGAATAAGAGTGAGTAATGATGGTAGCTAGGTATTTATAGTTGAAGAACAACAAGCTGATCCAGGCATATGCATGCCTTGTGGTAATTTCGGTTTCATTTACTACATATTTTCCGATGAATATAATTTGGTTTGCTTAAGCAACAAGAGTCGCAGATTGAATGAGAAAATTGGTCAAATTTTTGAAATAGCTAGGCCAATGCAGTTCAGTGCCATTTTCTTAGAACATTACATTACATTACTACTGTCCGCGATTCTTACACGCACGCAAGATATGAATATACTGAAATATTAAACTTAATTAACCTATGATCCCTTTGCTATATGTATGCTTTTGAAATTTCTAACATGACATATATAGAAATGCAACTATTTTGGTTATTCAAATGTTTATATATATATAGATGTAAAGCTTTTCTTATATGAGAATGGTGAGAATAAATCGTGGCCATTAGATCTAACAATGAATGGTTATGATTAAAAGAAATAAGTCATGTGACTTGTTTAAAAAGTCACATGACTTTTTTTAAGTGTTAGATCTAACGGTCATGATTTATTCTCACCATTCTCATATAAGAAGAGTTTTCTCACTAGATACATCCCTCTATATATATATTTGAATGGTCACAATTTTCAACAAGCAGCTGGGGCGGGTTTAGTTGTATAACGGAAGCAGAGTTTCGGAGCAATGGGGTGTTAAGGTATTGCTTGAGCAAAAAGTTAAAGGTATTATCAGCACTAATTCTAGTTTTGAAGGTGTCTTGGTGTTGGGTTTCTCAGAAAATTAAAGAACCATAGAGACAGAAACAGTCAAACAGACCTAGCTCTAAGTGTCACCTGTGTTCCCGCGCTTCTCACACGCCTTAATCAAACGCTGTCGTTTGTGTGTTACTTTAGGCCTCATAGAAAAATTAATTATTACTAGTTATTCCTTGACTAACTCACCAAATTCTTCACCTCTTCCTCACACACGCAAGTCTATAATCTGGAACCTGAATCAACCTAGTAAAGGGAAAGAGCCTTGAAGCGAAACAATGTATAAATCCCATTAACTAAAAAATTGATCATTTCGAGAGTTGAAGATCACTTCGATGCGAAGAGAAACTCCGATGGTTCAGGAAAGAGAGAGAGAGGAAGGAGACGCATCACATAGAGGAAGGAAAAAGGGGAGAAAGAAAGGAAGGGAGACCCCAGCCGCGACCATCTCCATCGAAGATTCGACAACCACCGCAAGTGAGAAAATTATGACAAGCATCGTCGTGTGTCTCTGTCCCTTCAAAAAGGTGAGAGCTTTATGGCGAGAAAGTGAGGGCGTTTTGTACACTATTGCAACCTGCACTGTTCACCTTCGCCCCTCCGGCCAACGTTGTAAATGAGTTTTGAAAGCGATTCAATTGAGGGGAAGTGTGGGTGGTTCGATGTGATCAGTGTCTTTTATGGGTCATTATTGTTCTTACCCAAGATAGTCTCACCCCAAGACAGTTAGTCCCTTTGGTGGTTTCTCTCTTGAACTGGACCCACAATTATCTCTCAATCTCATGCTAGTCCATAAAAATCTAACACAAACCATTGATAGTTAAAGTGCAAAAACTAAGTAAAACTTTAACACATATTGTTGTGACCTAAAACATTAGCATTCTACCTTCATTGAATTAAGCATACACCAACTTATATCAATCTATCGATCTATCAACAAATTAGTGAAGCTCTTTGATCATCAATTGATTGGTTCGAAACATGGAGTGTAAAGAGAAACACCACACATGAAAGATTTTCATTTACATCAACGAACGAATTTACAACAATCAAAAAATCAAGTTATACAATCTAAATACAAAAATAGAAAATAACATATACAAGGGATAGAGAAATAAGAGATGAAACTCAAAAGAACGAAGACGAATCCACAATCATAGAAACTTTCTCAAGCTTTCCATGACCTCCGAGAGGTTTTCACAGGCCTCTCATGGTTGCCACTATGCTCTAGAGCTCCACTCCCTCAAATCCTAACCCAAGGATCTCTCCTCCGTGAAGCTCAGTCTCCCTTAATATGTTTTGGTGCAAAAATGCGAGGAAATTCGAAGAGATATGAAGAGGTACTCAAAAAATTAGGTTTTTTCCCTATATAGGGGTTTGAGGCGGCCAAAATGCGCTCAGCACCTCTTAGTGGCCGCTCAGCACTCTTGTTTCTTCAATTTGAAGACTTCTCCGCCGCCTCTGGGCGCTTAGCGCTCTACTTACTTCATAACATAGTTTTCTTCATGAGCATTTGGTGCTCAGCGCCCCATATTGGGTGCTCAACGCTTTAGATTAAAGATTGAAATGTTATGAACAACATATTCAAATTTTAGCTCGATCCAACGGTGAAATTTTTTGGCATTGCAATATTTCTCAAACAGCTTTGAGAAGTTTTTCTTCAAAAGTAGGTTCTCTTCCTTGATTCTTCATAATTTTTATCTACTTCAAAAACAAAAGATTAAATAAAAAAGCATATCATGTTGCACAACCCTATCACCAGAAATCACTTTTGTCTTAATTCTAGGATTCAATATGAAAGTTGCTCAACAACATTCATGAAGGCCACTTCAAAACCTTGAGATACAACAATTTCAAGAGCAATGATCCTTGTATTTGCATTGTTTAAAGATGCCTACAACTTTTCATTCTTTGGCTTCTTAGCCAGAGCAAGGGAAAGGGGTTCATCCTTTTTGGGAGCAATTTTGGGAAGCTTTTCTAGATTTTAGTCTCGATCTTGTTGGAGACGATTTATCTGAATTTCCTTTTCTTTCAAGGAATCAGATAAAGTAGAAGCCTCATTTTAGCTTTAAAACACTTAGTTTTGAGCTCTTCCAAAGAGGATTTAAGAGGAGTGATCTCGGAACATAGATCTTGAATTTTTGTAGTCATTTTTTCTTCTCATCCTTGATTACCTCGATCTTGAGGTTCAATTTCTTGATCTCCTATCTATTTTGGTGATATGTGGAGCGAAAAAATTCTTCTGAGAATTCTTTCCACGACTTTGAAATTCAAAGGTTCCTTCATGAAGTCAGAATTTCCTATTACCGCATTTTCAGAACAAAGTTTCCTTCTTTAGGTGCTTTGGCCTTCTCGGCTGTTGAAGATTCAGGAGTCGTCCCTCCATTTTTGTTGTTCGGATTTGGTGAAATAGGAGGAATGGAGGATGTTCTTAGAGGAAGGACTTCAAACACCTCCAGGACGACCGACTCAAGTTTGTCCGTGGCTTGATAAATTTCATGCTGAAGGGGGAGAGTCGCTCCCTCTGTAGAACCAGCCTTCTCGGGAAAAGATATGGATTCGCTAACATTGCCAACTCCTCTTGAAGGGATGTTCATATCAACAGCCTCAAAAGCTATCTAAGGGATTTTTCTCATCATGTATGTTTAGTAGCTCGGCCATGATATCTGAGGAAGACACCTCAATGCTTTATGGAAAAATGAAACCAAGAGAAATTTATGAACAAGATATTAGATGGAGATAGGAAAATGAGGAATTTCTATCTTAAGAAACTACGAATACCCAAGTATTCTTTAAGTTTAAATGTGGTCCTTTCAAGCCCTAATTATCTTCATTAAGACTTTTCTAATTACTTAAGAAACTATTCATGCTTGAAAAGGGAAGTTGATTTGATCCTTAAAGGGCAAGTTTCCTTTCATTTTCCCATTATTGGTTTTCACATTACTCTCTGGCAGAAGCATAACAATAATGAAGAAAAATCGAAGATGTAAAGAAGAAAAGTACCTGAAGAGTCCTGAGAATGGGGTCGAGAAAATGTTGAAGGTTTGCTTGATCTCATGTTTGAAATTCGAACAATTGGGGGATGTAGTTGTTGTAAAATGAGAAGGATACGAGAAACTCTCGCAAACTCTCACCCCTTCCCCCCTCAAGAAAAACAACTGAGAAATTCAAAAAGTTGGAAGGACTTTGAGCATTTGTGAAACCTAGAGTAAAGCATGGAATTTGGGGAAGTGGACATATTGGAAGTCGTGACTTTATGATGCACAATCATTGCTAAAAACATAATTGTTAAGAGTGTGTCTTCTCATTAATTTAGACATATCGTCCCAGAAAGCCATAAGTCTCAATGGCATCTTAGCCGGCCCAAAGGTCTTACAACCAAACGACCACCATAGTATCAGATGAGATGATTTAGCTAAGGAACATCTCGTCTCGTCCAAGACTGAGTGACACAACTCTGACTCATTTAATAACATTTATACAAGGCTCTACCCAAGTGTAGCCAAGATCTTGAAAAACCTTCCACAAAACTTTTTAAAGATTTCGAGAGACAAATATTACGGTCACTAAGCCTATAAGTGTATATGTACGTAGTCGTTTATGTATGTATGCATTATTTATTAAATTTAAAATGTAACTTTTTAATTAAACACTTTTCTATAAAAGAAGACAAAAAGAGAAAACAGTAACAAAGTCCCGTATATGACATCAACCAAACTTTTCAATTAAAATACATGAATTCTCCACGAAAGGAGTTAGCAAAGAAACATTTAATGTTGAAACCGCATTCAAACGCGGCACTTACGTGAGAATGCGTTGACATAACATATTTCAACACAAAAGCTAGCGCACGGCACGACCATGCATTTGTTTTTGTTTCTAATGAGAATTGTTGGTAGCAAATGAGTTCGTGAGTCGGTGGAATTATGGCCTGTCTTGGGTTGGTGTGTTAGAAATGGAGTCTTGCATCTCTCAATAGCCTTTGTATCTTGCTTGGTATTTACATAGAAGATGTGGGAGTCTTTACTCAATACATCAAAGCTTTGCTTTTTATATAATTATGTATGTTTTGATCACTTGTCTCGTTGATTTCCCCTTTGTATATGGGTTTAGCATCATTTTGTGTCTCTTAAATAAATTTGCTTATAAAAAAATTAAGTACTCATTTGGGTGCAAATCAATTAGTACCTATGAGAGCTTATTTAGTATATTTTTTAATAGATAAGTTTCAATAAATTACAATAAATATCTATAGTAAAAACATAGTACATGCATGAATGAACCAATTTTAAACATGGTTCACTATAGAATTACTCTTAAATGAGAAAACACATATTTCAACACATTAATGGAGAAGTAAAATTTTATATTAATTAACTTTAACGTGTATTGAAATTGAGTACAATAAAAAAAATATACACAAGTCGATCCTTGTGAATGTAACTGTATTAAATACTTGATAAAGAGAACTTTATCATTCATAGTAATTCTATCCAATTTAAAATTGTGAGAGCGGTCAAATAAAAAAAAATCTAATGCTTCGCATTTGCATGGCATGGTCAATCGTATTCGGGTTTTTTTTTTTTTGACATGTCATAAGTGGTTGGTAGTTATGGAAAATGTACGTATTTTCCTCGTTAACTGTTATCAAATTACATGGTAATATAAGTTCCTTTTTTTAATGTGGTCACACCATGTAAGTTCCAATTTTTCATTATAAATACCTCCTTATGGTGGGTATTGGAAGCAGCACAGCTGTGGAACGAATCGTTAATTCCTTTGCAAAAAAATATATATATATTTGTTTTGTCAAAAACCCTTTAATTTTTTTTTATCAGGATGAGCTCAGGCAATAATACCAATATTCCAAAGGCTCTTACTCCTACAAGGCCTCCTCCACCTGAGAGCAATAGCTCAGGTTCTTCATGCTCCGGGCCTAATAAGCCACCATCTACCAAGGATATATTTTACCCCAAGAACAAGAATAGATCATGATTTCGAACATTAATTAAAGGTATATTATTATAACATTCTTCATTTTGGGAATTTAAACATTGGATCATGTCTTTGAGTGTCTGCTTATTTATTGTTTTTATTTCATGCAGGTTTATGTAGAAGGGTCCATGCAATATTGTCGGAAGCATTATAGAAGTGGGATGGAATGTGTGCTGTTATGTTTCGTTAATTAATCTGTTTGTTCCTTGTTTTTTTTAACTTAATTAGGGTTTCTGTATGTCTGCTTCCAATAAACGAGATTTGACGTGGACTGTTCATAATCTCTATTTATGAATCAAGTACTTTATATTAGTCGTTTTCTTTTTGTTGCTTGTGTCCTTTCTTGTAATCGCTGAAAAAAGTTGAGCAATTGAATGCATGTTTGGAAGAATCAGTCTGAAACCACGTTTCCAGAAGCAAAAAATAGTTGATTTTGGATTTTTGAATCCACGTTTGGCCTCTTCAAACGTGAATCCAAACACACTATGAATACATGCAAAACAAAAACAATGAAGTGTAATAAAGTTAATTATGAATTCTTAGTAGTGGTTTTCTAAAGGTGTGTGATGGTGATGAACAACCTGAAAGTCAATGCGGTTTGCTATCATTTTAAACGGAAAAAGATTTAAGGATTGCAGGCTGTGCTCCTAATTAATATCGGTGTGGAAACTAGGGGCAAAACAGGTAAACTCATGCAAAATACTAACCGACTAGTCCGTTATCCCCGTATCCGAGAAGTGAATTGGATAATGCATTTTCAATGGATTCGCAGGTAGATTTGCCAAGAAAATAGAAAAATGAATTATGAATAAATATATTCAAAACGGGCTGGCTCATTAAAACGGGAAGAATTGATGAGTTGACCCACTTCAAGTTATTTATCTATGATTACGTTTCAGTTAATTATGTGTGCTTGAGTCGACACAAGTTTTTTTACTTGTTCTTGGGAGAAATGTGAGTTTGGTCGGGAATAAGGGAATCACGGGAATATAATTATTAGGATTTACCTACTGCTTAGGAATAAGAGTAGACCTTAATAGTGGTGGCTAGTAATTGAAATTTGAATCTCTAACTCAAGGGTGTGAGTGCTCGTAAAATGGACTTAATAATTGAATTAGAAGTCTATATTATGTAAGGAATTAACAAGTTAGAATTTAGGCTAAATCACCATAGAGAAGTTGCTTGAGTTACAAACAAGGTTAGTTTAAGACATAGGTCAATTAAGCGAAATAAAACCTTGATGCTACATTTTTCTCATAAGTCTTTCATCTCTTTCAACGCTTTGCTTTTTATTATTGCATGATTTGTGACCAATCCAAATTGTAAACCCCCAATCCTTTTTTATTTTCTGTTTTATTACTTTCTGAATTAAAGTATTAAAACGAAGTTGTTAAACAATCGCAATCCTCGTGGAAACGATGCTTTTATTACGCGAACAAATCTGTACACTAGTAAATTAGTCATCAGTTACGGCCTTTGAATGTTCGATCCCTGAGGGTTCTAAATATTTCCGCCTTCTAAATTCACCCCTCTTCATCCGAGCCTTTGCACTCGTGTGCGAAGCTTAAAAATATCCCCTAAATCTAGGCCTGGTTTATTATTTACCTATAATTAATTTGCAAATATGTTGTTATCTAGCATATCTGTTGGAAAAGGAAATTGGGCTGTTGATCCTTTCAAGCAATGTGGAGTGTTTGTTGCTTATAATTCCTTGGCACATTGGGTCAATCACGAATGTCTGTTTCAATATAATGCAATCTGGGTGCAATATTTATTGCTTTACCAATTTGGCTTATAAGAGCCTCTCAGTTTGCTTTCTTTTCTTAATTTTTTCTTTTGATTTCTTTTAGAGTTTTGCATTGGTAGAGTTTCTCTCTACCACCTTTCATGCTTAAAACCAATCCAAAAAACCTCAATGGTTGCATGGAGAAGATTCATGTACCCTTAAATTTCCTCCTACAGTTAATAACAAAGGACAAAGAACATTGCCTCAAAACTCTTTGATACAATATTCAAGCAGCAAAACATATAAATGTGTGAGAAAAGTACGTAACCACCATTGACAGAGAGAGGACAGGTTTATCAAATTCTCCACCAAAATCATCCTCTTCGGGTGGTGGTCGGCCACCGCGACGCACTTCAAGCGGCCGGGTTGTGAGCCTATCAAGAGACGATGACATAGATTTGTTCGGAGGACTCAATGATGATGGAAGCCATGAGAGAACCTTACCAATTAGCATCTATTGCTGCAGAAGTCGGAAATTTTGAGTTCCTATTTGTGGTTATGAGCACTTATCCTGATTTTTTTTTATAAGCCAAATTGAATTAAATGGAGTATAAGGGGTACTCCAACCCCGAATACAAGGCAGAATATAAGAAAGAAGTAAAGAGATAGGATGCATTTGAAATTACAACAAGTAAGATCAAAGCATGGAGGAACTAAATTAACCAAGGAATTAATATAAAACCAAAAGCATAACAGCCCCCTAAGAATGCAGATTTTAGTAAACACAGTGGTAGCAGTGTAGACACTGGCAAGGCCACTGTCATCATCATCTCCTCCATCCATGCTCCCTATTCTGCGCAAAACATAATCTGTGCCCATCAATAATTTCAACAAGCCATATTCACCAACAGTAATGCAGCAACGCCAAAATCCAAGACATATGCCTTTCATAAAAATTTGCTGCTAACACACCTGCACCTTCATAATAAATAATATGTCTAGAATTTATAAGGCAGTGGGCACATAATTCTTCTTACATTCAATCCATATATAATTGCCAAGATAAAAGATGAACTCACCCCATTTGCCACTCCCCAAAACACCATTACTTAGTATATCATATTCCTTCATAACCTTAATCAAGAATCTATTACAGCATCTTCACGCTCTCTATTGGATTCATTAGCCACTCGAAGAAGGATAGTGAGAAGTTCTTGTCATTCGCCTTCAACCACAACCACACTTTACGTTGACAAATATCCATCATCCGGTTTACTTCAACCGCCCCTCCTTTGAACACCATATTATTCCTTGAAATCCAAATAGCTCCTACCACAACAATCCAAATCATGGACACAGATTTTTGAACCTTCTTTGAGCCTAGAACCATAGCACAAAACTAGGCAAAATGAGCACTACTATCCAATGGCATTGTAGATTGCACTCCCAACCATTGTGAAACCCGTGACCAAAGCTTCCAAGATACATGACAGTGCAGAAATAAATGCTCAGTGGTTTCATCTGACGTCAAGCAAAACGGGCATCGTGTCCCTACATTCAGTGGCAAAGCGTTCCGGCGCTGCAGGTTTATTTTAGTTTGAATTGGGGGGTGCTTTGACTGACCACAGCATAGAGTACACGCCGCCATTCCTCTCTCCCACTGCTGTTCCTAGCAGCAAGTCATATGCCGAACTTACACTATAAATACCCGAGCTTTCCTTCTTCCAACACCATTTATCGGTTACTCCCACCTTTGGGACGAAGCTCTGAATTTTTTGCCTCAGTTCTCCTACCCTCTCCTCTCCCGGCTTAGTAAGTCCCTCCTCCACACAAATTCCCATGCCCAATTCCCGTTCCGCCATCCACCCATATCACCCACTTTTGCTTGCTGTTGCATCGAAAGAGCATAGAGTCTTGAGAATGATTCTCGTAGCATACCATCTCCCTTCCAATTTTCTTCCCAGAATAAGACCTGTGAGCCATCACCAATCTCTTTGCATACTGTAGAATTAAACCATTCCTCGGTATCAGGACCAAAGCAGCTTCGGTAAAGATCCTTCCACCACGAAGAGTCATTATGAGAAACTGAGCTATGATATTTCGTAAGCAAAATTTAACACCATAAAGCATGTCGTCCATTCATTAGACGCCACCTCCATTTTCCCAATAGTGCCAAGTTAAATAATTTAAGATCCTTTACACCTAAGCCTCCCTCGCTTTTTGCTTTGCACACATGACTTCATTTTACCCAAGCGATCTTCCCCTCCCCCTCCACTCATCCCTGTCAGCACCTAATTTTATCCGGGTCTTTTATTTTAATTTTTTTTATTGTGTTTCGTTTTGTTAAAAAAATTAGTAAGTTAATTAGAGTAAAAAAATATAAAAAAATTAGATTAATTGTGACTACCTTTAATTAATTATGTTTGTCCTTTAAATAAATAATCTTCAAAGAACCAAAAAAAATAATACCAAAAAGGCTTCACCACTTCAGCAACCTCAGAGGCATTTCTGTAGTTTCTTCCTCCAAAGCCCTAATTCTACCCCTATTTAAGCCCCTTCACCTCGAGAACCCGAAAACACTATTTACCATTCCACTCCACCAGACCTCTCTCTCACATCTGCTCTCTCCTTCACTCAAACCCTAAATCCCTCTTTCTCTCAACCTCTGAGCCGTCACTCACTCTTCCTCTTCCCATAACCACTTCCCCCTTCCTGTCCTCCAAACCTTCGACCTCTCCCTCCATCTCTCTCGCTCCACCGCCGCCGCCAGAGGCTCCTCACAGCCGCCACCACTCCCTTGACCAGCGCCGCCACCACGCCTCTCCTCTGTTTACTGTTGTGGCATCTTCCACCGATTCTCCATCTTGTAAAATTTCCCTTGAACCTTCCTCTGTTTTGTTTACTTCTCTGTTTCCGGATTCTGATTTTTGCTGCTCTGTGATGCACTTCTCATCTATATGTTTGGGTCTGTAAAATGCATGATGGATGTATAATTGTTCGATTTCTCTTCACAGTGAGGTTTCATGTTTTTATGGTTATTGTCGCTGTGTGATGTTGTTGCTATTCTTGGGTCTATTCGGTTTGCTATGAGTGTGGGACTCCTCTGTTTATGTTTTCTGAATCATGATACT
The DNA here is from genome assembly GCA_030819835.1 of Acmispon strigosus. Classification (NCBI taxonomy): domain Eukaryota; kingdom Viridiplantae; phylum Streptophyta; class Magnoliopsida; order Fabales; family Fabaceae; genus Acmispon; species Acmispon strigosus. The sequence goes on from JAUAMA010000001.1 coordinate 91,238,659, forward strand.
GCTGATTGCCAGAATGGGATCGTCTGCTAATTTTTCTTAAATCCTGTCCCCATTTGGTTTTGATAGTTTCTTGATGATAAAACTTGGCTCTTGATAGTTCTTGTTAGAAATAAATTTTTGATTGGCTCTCTTTATATGTTGTTTTTTTTCGCGTTTAAAATTCAAATAAATGGATGTGCGCCATTAGGATGTGATTCATCGTACCATTTTTGTTAATTTACATAAAAAAGCCTAAAAAATCAGCTTAATTTCTGAAGAACTTCGATTGAAATCAAGGGCAGAAAGCTGAAGAATAAGGAAATAAAATTAAAAAACAAAACTGATTCAGGGAAAAAGAAAAAAATAGGAAGAAGGAATGTGAAGGAGGTAACCTGATTACAGAGAGAGCAAGAACGGGCATCTGAACGGTTGAATCAGGGAAGAAGACGACAACTCAATGACTGTGAACTATGATGGAAGAAGGAACCCTATCGTGCCAAAACGCACCGTTTTTGAAATTACTTTGCCGTGGTTCGACATATTCGAGTTTGCATTATTGTCTTATGAAGTATCATTACACTAACACATTGTTAGTATATTTTGAGTTGTTTAACTAACTTCATAGGTAATTTTTGTCATTACTCGATAGGGTTCCTCATAGTTCTGTCGTCCGATTAGCACAGCCACTGAGTTGTCATCTTCTTCCCTGATTCAACCGTTCAGGTGCCCGTTCTTGCTCTCTCTGTAATCAGGTTACCTCCTTCACATTCCTTCTTCCTATTTTTTTCTTTTTCCCTGAATCGGTTTTGTTTTTTAATTTTATTTCCTTATTCTTCAGCTTTCTGCCCTTGATTTCAATCGAAGTTCTAGACTTTTAGGTGCCCCTTTTGCTTGTTCCGTTTAAAAATCACAACTTTATAATGATACACGCTTTGGGTTGTGGAATTTGTTGGCAGATCTGGGATTCCGCTCTGTTCCTGTGCTATCTGAATATTGATATGAATTCTGATCTATGGCTTTCAATGTATTCACCTGGGTGTGCCAATTGTTTCAATGTGAAAACACAAGTATGTACTATGCACAACAATTTGAAACACTAAGGAAAAAAACAAAGGTTGCTAAAAGAAAGTACTGTTAAATTCTTGGTATTCTATACTTAAAGATGAATTAGAAGTTAGTCAAGTTGAGAGTAAGCTTTTATTTATCTAGTTTTATGGAATGGTTTTTAGGTTGGTTGGAATGATTTTGAGGTCCTCGAAGTGATTGTAAGTGAAAATTTGTTTTTCTTCAGCCTTCAGCTTAGTGAATTCGGTAACCCTATTGGTAGTAACTAGTAAGGATCCGTTTGGATGCAAACCAAAAAACATTTATTGGAGTTTATTCAGTGCATTTTCTAGTACATAAGCTCCAATGAGCCTGTATCCAAACGGACTCTAAGTCTGTCAGTTCTCTGGAGATGGAAACATCCACATTGCCTTTTTCAAATCCATTTCAACAAATAGCATTATCTACAGGATCTAGGTTATGGGCAAGATACTACACTTCAATTTCATCTATTTGAATACAACTTGTGCTAGAGAGGGTAGGATTTGGTTATGTAAGACACCTATATAGTTTAGCCAGTTGATTCCATTTTGTGATTAGTGATCCCTTTGTCCTCAAAACATTAACTGTATCAATGAATCAAAGATCATTGGCATTTCAAAGCTGATATTGACAAGTCATTGGAAGGAAGGAACTACTGGTATCATGGTAGCTAATATATGATTTACGGCTATTCTGTATTTCAGTCAGTGCTTTAGGATTAAATTAACTTGATCTTCTATTCTTTGTTGCCAGCACATGGTTTTCCGGTGATTTGTGAAGCATCAAGTTGTCTATTTTTAAATGCACCATATCTTCCATTCTTCTATTAGTCATTCATTATGTTTTAATTTATCTAATATTAAGGACCTCTTTTTTTTCCAAAAAAAATTCTATATTGAAATGTTTCATGTGGAGGAGCTTGAGTGGTATCACCGGCCTTGAAGCTTCATATGATTTGTCTTAGTCATTTGTCATTCTCTACTATTGTTAATGGGTAAACTACATGAAGAAGAGTTACTGCAAATGACTTGAATTTATTTGTAAGTTGGGTTGGATTTCTTTGCAATGCAGGGAAATGGGTTTGTGGACAATAATTGAGGGGTTCCTGCTTCTTGCAAATGCACTAGCAATCCTAAATGAGGACCGCTTTCTTGCACCTAGAGGATGGGGCGTATCAGATTTTTCGGGCGGAAGAACAACATCTTTCAAAGGCCGGATTATAGGTTTAATTTATGCAACTCAGTACCTAAGAGTTCCTCTCATAGTTCTCAACTCCATCTTCATTTTTGTAAAGTTAGTTTCTGGATGATGCCTAGCAAGGTGAGATATCAACACATATATGTCTGGTTTAAACATTTTGTTAATTTTGTATATGTAGCGTATAATAATAAGATGCAAAATTTTGATTTAATCATAACAAACACCTGCTGTTACGGGTAGAGCCTTCACTGCCTTGTCCTTTTTTTGTGTTTCACCAATTAACAAAATGCATAAAGATGAATTATATATTTTGACCTTTTTAGATGAAAACTTTATTTTTGTGAAAATAAAATTTGGAGCTTTCTGACTGTTATTTCATTGCAACACGTACAAATTGTACATGAACTGAATTTAGTTCACTAAAACTTGACTATATTTCACTAGTAGACTTCCGAGTAGATTAATGGTGAAGTGAGTCTTTAATCTACTTAAGCATTTTTGTCTCCCTCTTCCTCACTTATGCAGTTTGAAGAATATGGTTTTATTTTTTGTTGCATGATCAAGCTGCGAGGTACAATGGACGTAAGATGACATTTAACTCTCATTTTCTTCATGATTGCAGGTTCAGGAATTTTCTTCAGATGGTTTCAAGTTGTTAGTGGGAAAATTTGACAAATTCTGTTGTAGAAATATGCATTTGAAGTACCTTTCTCGAGTGATATTGATCCAATTATGAAATTTATGGATGTAAAATCACGTTTGCCATCACATGAATAGTTAGAAATGGAGATAGTTGCGATTATGATGAGCTTGATGGTTATTGTTTTCATTTTCTTAAGAATTACTTATCCTCTTCCAATTTTCCGTGTGTAAATTCTCATTATGCTTTTTATTGCTTCATTGTTGAATGGACATTCGAACTGATGTTGTTTGAGTAAGTGCCTCTTTGGTTTCACGATTTATTGAGAAATAACGACACAAATATTTACTGATTTGTAAGTTGCAACTTCTAACCAGAAGTGGCTTTAAAACATTTCGCCCTAGAACCAAACATGTTATAACTCATGAAATTACATGATTTAATGGATTATAAGAACGTCTTTTGAGATTACATAATTAGTATCACGCCTTTACTTAATATGATCTTTTACCTCAAAGTTAAGGCCAAAATCATTTGTAATTATTCTGATATCATTTGTAATTCTATTTTTTTGACATTTTAAATAAAGCAAATTTGAAGCACCAAAGATCAGCAACTAGTATTGCTGAAAGAATATGAAGAATTTAATCATAAATCCGCGAAAAAGTTGTAAGTTTTGGAGTCTGAAGCAATAAGGCGCAACGATGCAATAGTTGCTGCAAAGAACCAAATGTTGATCCAATGCCAGAGCTTTTGAATATTGTTCTTATTTGCCACTAGATACATATGGTTTGCAAGGATAAATGTAAGAGGAAACGTGCTTATCGCTCCTGTGAGGCTCATGAAATCTCCAAGAAATGGCAATAGAGCAGAGACAAATGTATTCAAAGCCAGGTAGCCCCCTCTAACCAAGACTCTAAATGATAAGTTCTTAAAAGCCAGTGCACTCCCCTTGATCCCATACTTGGTATCCAAATATTCATACATTGGACTTGCAAATATCTACCAGAAGCAGAACAAAGGTTATTAGGCCAATGAAACAATTTAAGGAAGATATTTAATAACATGCTTGATTTCTCTTCGGAGATACGTAGGACCGGACAGACACATTTTTTAAATCACCATTTTTTAAAATCCAATTTAAATAATAGACTACGTAAGTCATGAACCCTTCAAAGGTGCGTAGGAATGGGAACCCTCTTGTTAGGCAACCCAATAAAAAAACTCTAAAAAACAAAAAAAATCTTTTCAAAATTAAAAAAACATTTAAAAAATTAATTTAAACTTTTAGAACTACGTAGCCTTGATCTTATTGAAAGGGAGTATGTTGGGCTAGGTTCACACCTATCAGGCTAAATAAAATAAATTTTAAAAAATAATAATAGAATCTTCGTTTAAGTACGCGTAATCGACTCCTAAACCTAGAATGTTAGGTATTGTAGGCCATTTTATTTTCTTTAGGTTTTTTTAGTGTTTTCCTCTTAAAAAATGTTAGTGGTGACTCTGACTGTATTATAATTTGTTTAGCTCTGTCCTCTTCGTGACCTCAGTTGCGACACTCCCCACAAAATTTTCCTCATAATGCTGTTACACTTTGCAATTATTCTTGGTGGCATCCTAAAAAAAGAAAGGAAATAGAGAGGTACAGAAGTGATAACATATTTGATTAAGCACGACCTACCTCCGAAAGAAAAAGTGATTTTTGTTTCCACTTTGATAGTTTCGTGCGAAATCTGTCAATCATCGGGTCCCAGAACGAGACTCTTCTTGGGTTACTACTGCCTAATGGGAGCGTAACCACCCTACAATTCAGCAAGCATGCGAAGCTACTTACAATCTTGTCATCCACACAAATCCCTCCCAATTTACTTTAAAGAAATTGACCTTCAACTCTGCAATCAGTTCAAAGCACCTCCGGATGCACTTTTCCTGATATGATATGGGAATTGAATACCATGGATCAAAGCATAATTCACATTGCTGCTTTGCACAGTGATGCTAGTATCTTCAATTTGATCCATGAAATTGGCTCCATGAAAGATATCCTATTAACTTTCAAAGATGATGAAGGAAACAATTTATTGCACTGTGTTGCAAAGTTAGCACCACTAGATCGACTCAACATAGTTTCTGGAGCGGCCCTTCAAATGATGCTAGAGTTGTCATGGTTTGAGGTATATATAGTGTGTTTAGTTCCTAAGAAGGAAAAGTTATTGTTTACAACAACATATATATTTCAAATCAATCATTTTGGAGAACTGATTGCAGTCACAAATTCAATTGTGCTAGAAGCTTGAGAGGTAAGTTTTGCATTGACCATAAACCTACAAAAATTACCGTACATTTTTTTCTTCATAAATGTATCCAAATATAAACCAGTACACTCTTAACTCACTTGGACTCAAGATACATCATCATTTAATTAATTCATTTAGCCTTTCATTTTTAAGAATGCTTTATGAGAAAACCCTTTATTAATTTTAAAATATTTGTTAAAACTTACATGTATTAGTGATGAAATTTAAAGTTGATAAAATAATTGTTGAAGTAGGCATATTTAAATTAGTGATAATATTTTATAAGAGTAGATGGTGGATAAACCTATACAATATAATGTTACCACCAAACAATGAATAAACTCATAATGCATTACATAAGCTTATACTATCTTATCTAATACGAGATACTAAATGGTACATACAAAATTAGTCTACAAAATTTCTTACATATATAGGATTGATTTTGAAACTCTCTTATATGTATAAGAGTAATAATATTATCCACCATATCTGAGAAGGATACGAGAAACTCTCCCAAACTCTCACCCCCTTCCACCCCTCCCCCCACACGTTGAGAAAAACAAAGAAATTCAAAAAGTTGGAAAGACTTTGAAAATTTGTGAAACCTAGAGTAAAGCATGGAATTTGGGAAAGTGGACATATTGGGAGTTGTGACTTTATGACGCACAATCATTGCTAAAAAACATAATTGTTAATACTGTGTCTTCTCATTAATTGCAACATTTTGGATTCGAATTGGGCGAATGGATTCAAAGGACTTTTAGGGACGAATTTATGATTGAAGAACCAAGAGATCCACAGACAATCGAACGAAAAAAGAACGTTGGAAACCCATCTCGGATAGGAAAACTCCGAGCAGCTAATATTCATCTAAGCTCGTGTAACTTGATATTGCATTGTATTACATGCCAAGTTGGAGACCTCCTATTCCGATCGGCCTAGAAAGCCATAAGGCTCAATGGAATCTCAGTCGGCCCAAAGGTCTTATAACCAAACGACCACCATAGTAACAGATAAGATGATTTAGCTAAGGAACATCTCGTCCTGTCCAAGACCGAGTGACACAACTCTGACTCATTTAATAACATTTATACAAGGTTGTTGATAAGTGTCATTTTTCAGTATATTTGGATATCATTTTAGATACTTATTTGACTTATATGCTTGAATTATTGATCATTTAACCCCTCAAAGTAATTAATTTAGTAAATACTTAATTTTAACCTATAAATCGTGTAAATATTAGTTACTTCATGTGTTTAACTTGGACTTTTGATGCAGGGAAGAAATTCATGAAGAATCCAAGTTTAAAGTGAAAATCTGCAAATGTTCTATCGTCTGCTGCTTCCATCGTTTATTGCTCTCATCGTATACTTCCATTGTCTGCTGCTTCCATTATCTGCTATCTCTATCGTCTACTAATCCCATCGTCTATGTCCCCATCGTCTAGCTAACGACTAGCAACAAGCTAAGGCGGTTTAGGAAACCCAAGGATGAAGTTTCCTGTTCTTTCTGTTCTTTTTGCTATAAATAGGGACATACCCAGGGAGAACCAATCACTTAAAAGAAGAGATTTTTTAGAGGCAGAATAGAATTTTAGAGAGAGAAATAGAATAAGAGGCTTGGGTGCCGGATTTGACGGTGAGACATCGCGGCGTATTCGGTTATTATTTCTTTTTCTTCATGTTTGTAAAGCTATCCATTTTCATAGGTAGCTAATCTCTCTTTTGTTGGGACTTGATGTAGTTATTTGATACTTATGTATTCTTTGTGAATTTTCTTAATAAAAATCATGTTCATTGTCTATGATTTAGTGGTTTTCTCTTGATCTTCATGATATATCTTAGATTGATCACCTAGGGTATTTTGCTTAATTCGACTTGTTAGCGGAAGCTACAACATTTTGAGTCCGAACTAGAGTTAATCATCTAATAATCCTAATTGCTAGACATAGAATTAGGTTTGTTAGTCACTTAAACACCTAAACTTCATGATAACTATATTTCTTAATCATGTGAGACATCAATGTTTAGGATTAGAGAGTTATTGCTATCCACTCATGCAGAAATCAATGAAGTAGGGTTGAATTGGTATAGATGAATCATATGCTTAGGTCTAGTTTGTATGAGAATCACTAGAATGGAAAAAGGTCAATCAATGAAGTTAAATCCCAGCAAGCTTATCATTCTTGTTGTTTCTCCATCAATTTACTTGTTTTCATTTATATTTTCATGTATAAATAATCAATTTTTGTGAAACCGTCATTTAAGTTTGTTAACCATTGAACGACATAAGTATTATACTTCTCAGAGGATGACAAAACCTGTATCTGCTTACTATGATTGAATCTTAAAGGTTTAGATCCGAAGCAGTATAATCAAGGAAAAACCTGTATCAGCTCTACCCAAGTGTAGCCAAGATCTTGGAAAACCTTCCACAGAGCTTTCTTAAGACTTTGAGAGACAAATATTATGGTCACTAAGCCTATAAGTGTATGTGTACGTAGTAGCCGTTTATCTATGTATGCATGAGGATACTAGTGTGACATTTGTTACGCATGCTGTTTACTTACCAATTTAGCACTTGGATCTTGTAGGATTAGAGAATAAGTTCACCCTTGGTCCAGGCTCAAGACCCAGCAAAAGTTAGCATGGAAATACAAAATGCATGCTATCTATCAATGGGAATCAATTAGATTATTAATTAATTACACATGGATAGATAAAGATTTCCCAGAAAGTTAATTAACATGCCTTCTACAAGCTTATAATTAGAAAATGACTCTTCCACAAATGATTTACGTACTCTGAAAATGATCACCAATGGCACAAATGATTAAGTGGTTACACTTTGAACAAGACCAACTACTCCCAAATAAATAATGATTATACTACTTAATGTTGCTAGGTAGCTTATTATAACTGCACAAACATTTGAAGAACAAACAAATTAAAATAAATAAATAAATGATGAGCTAGGAATATGTAAATAAAACATTGCTTCATAATAATCATCCCTTCAGCAAATAACAGATTCCATATATCTTGATGATTTCAATTATCTTGTCGTGGCGAAGACCTGCTGTGCGGTTGGGAGTCGAGTCCCAGACTGAGAACCACCTCCTCCTCCCTGAGGAGGAGGTGGCCTAGTAACTGGGGAAAGAACTTGCTGAATGTTTATGTTTTGAGAACTCATGATGATGATGATGGTGTAGATATATTCTGATATCAGGGAAAGGGAAAAGCACAATCTCTTTATAGTTGAAGAACAACAAGCTGATCCAGGCATATTTTCCGATGAATATCTGTAGTAATTTCTGTTTCATTTACTACATATTTTCCCATGAATATAATTTGGTTTCCTTAAGCAACAAGAGACGCAGATTGAATGAGAAAATTGGTCAAATTATTGAAATAGCTAGCTAGGCCAATGCAGTGCAGTATCATTTTCTTAGAACATTACATTACATTACTACTGTCCGCGATTCTTACACGCACGCAAGATATTAAACTTAATTAACCTATGATCCCTTTGAAATTTCTAACATGACATATATAGAAATGCAACTATTTTGGTTATTCAAATGTTTAAATATATATATTTGAATGGTCACAATTTTCTACAAGCAGCTGGGGCGGGTTTAGTTGTATAACGGAAGCAGAGTTTCGGAGCAATGGGGTGTTAATTAAGGTATTGCTTGAGCAAAAAGTTAAAAGGTATTATCAGCATTAATTCTAGTTTTGAAGGTGTCTTGGTGTTGGGTTTCTCAGAAAATTAAAGAACCATCGAGACAGAAACCGTCAAAACACCTAGCTCTAAGTGTCACCGCGCTTCTCACACGCCTTACTTTAGGCCTTTAGCTCAACATCCCATTTCATCCAAGTTTTAAGAATGATATATAAAAATACGAATTCTATGGTACACTAAAAAATTCCTTTTCTTCCAACTTAGAGGAAACTTCTCTGAACCATCTTCCCTAATTCAAAAAGGATATAGCTCTTGAGAAGCCTTGATCAATCTAAAATCTTCTTTGAGTCAATCTTTGCAAGATTGAGTGTAGCTCTCTATGATTTTCCTTCCATGTGACTAAGCCTATAAGTGTATGTGCATGTAGTCGTTTATTTATATAAGCATTATTCATTAAAGGCTTAAATATGTTGGGGTCTCTGGCATTTGAAAATAGATCATTCTAGGTCCCTGAAAAAATAATTTGCAAAATTGCATTCCTAAAAAAAAATTAATCAAATTAAGGACAAATCTAAATTTAAGCTGATTAAGTCACCTAATTAGCACAGTCATCATATCCACGAGGATTTTACTCTTTTTTTTAATTCCACATCATATTAAAACCTAAAAATTCAAAATTCAAAATTAATTCCACATCCATGGTCAATCATATTTGGGGTTTTTTTTCACATGTCATAACTCATAAGAGGTTGGTAGTTATGGAAAATGTACGTAATTTCCCTGTTAATTGTTATCAAATTACATGGTAAGTTCATTTTTTAATGTGGTCATGTAAGTTCCAATTTTTCATTATAAATACCTCTTATGGTGGGTATTGGAAGCAGCACAGCTGTGAAACAAATAGTTAATTCCTTTGAAGAAAAAACCCTTTTAAATATTTTATATCATGATGAGCTCAGGCAATAATACCAATGTTCCAAAGGCTCTTACTCCTACAAGGCCTCCTCCACCTAAGGACAATAGCTCAGATTCTTCAAGCTCCGGAGCTAATAAGCCACCATCTACCAAGGATATATATTACCCAAAGAATAGATCATGATTTCGAACATTAATTAAAGGTATATTTTTATTATAACATTCTTCATTTTGGGAATTTAAATATTGGATCATGTCTTTGAGTGTCTGCTTATTTATTGTTTTTATTTCATGCAGGTTTATGTAGAAGGGTCCATGCAATATTGTCGGAAGCATTATAGAAGTGGGATGGAATGTGTGCTGTTATGTTTCGTTAATTAATCTGTTTGTTCCTTGTTTTTTTAACTTAATTAGGGTTTATGTGTGTCTGCTTCCAATAAACGAGATTTGACGTGGACAGTTCATAATCTCTATCTATGAATCAAGTACTTTATATTAGTTGTTTTCTATTTGTTGCTTGTGTCCTTTCTTGTAATCGCTGAAAAAAGTTGAGCAATTGAATACATGCAAAACAAAAACAATGAAGTGTAATAAAGTTAATTATGAATTCTTACCAGTTTTCTAAATATGTGTGAGGGTGATGAACAACCTGAAAGTCAATGCGGTTTGCTATCATCATAAACCGAAAAAGATTTAAGGATTACAGGCTGTGCTTTCTAATTAATATCGGTGTGGAAAATAGGGGCAAAACAGGCAAACCTTATGAAAATACTAATCAGTTAGTCCGTTATCCCCGTATCTGAGAAGTGAATTGGATAATGGGAAAATAAAAAAATGAATTATGAATAATTATACGCAAAACGGGGTAGTTGGGGGTTGGCTCGTTAAAATGGGTTATAAATATTAAACTTATTATGTACAAAATTTACTAATTTGATGGTAAACCTAACTTGTCCTATCATCAACCCACTTCTAAGTGAGTTAACGAGGTGGATCAAAACGGTTTGGTAAATTTGGAAATCAAACTTACTCCCGGCTCATTTGGGTGGGTTAGCGTATCGATTCGGCTAGTCCATCTCATTTTGTCATTCCTGGTGAAAACTTGATTACTTTTGGGATCAGATTCGATATCTCCACACCTCTAATTTTATGTTCTAAGATTTAGAACTCAGAAAATCTTTGCTTCCGAGTTTTAAAATCTCAAAAAATTTACTTTCGAGATTTAGTTTTGATACATTAAGAGTGGCATGAAATCTTGTGCTTGGAGTACCAAATCCAACTCTGAATAATTTTTTTAGTTTTTGATTAGGCTTAACATGAACATCACTAACTCCTTACCAAGACATCCTTTATTATTATACTCCCTCCATCCCAAATTATAATCCCAAATTATAAGGACATGTTCAGACAATCACGCTTATTAAAAAAACATGTAATAAGTTAATTAATATCTTGGTTTTGTTAGTTTTTGTATTAGTCTTCCATATATGCCCCTATGGTAACATTGGATATATCAAAGGTTGGTTGAGAAACATGAAAGAGAAGCAATTAGTAGAGGTGATAATTAAAGTTTTGGAATTAAAAATATAATGAATGCAAGAGTAAAAAAAGAAAAGCTTATTTATTTTTTCTGAAATCTAGAATGGGTCTTATAATTTGGGGCATCAAGTTTGTCTCTAAATAGTCTTAAAATTTAGGACAAAGTGAGTATATGACAAAATTGATGCGTATGTCTCAACGACACTAACAAGCTGTTTGGTTCTGCTGTTTACAAAACTCATTATTTTTTATATTTTTAAAGGAAAAACTCATAATTACTTTCACAAACAAAACACAATGTAATTTCTAAGATTGTCCAATTCAGAAGGTTTGTTGATTGTTATTTTATTATTGAATTAAATTTTTGGTTTCGATTTCTTTTGTCGCCCTTCGAATAATGTGCCATTAATTGTCAATACTGAATAGAAACAAATTATAGATTACCACCGATAAATTTTATTCCCTACATATCTCTTACTACAATCACCTTCCTTCCTCACTAACTATCCCTTACCACCATCACCTTCCTTCCTCACTACCTATCCCTTACCATCATCACCTTCTTTTCCTCATCACCATTCTCACATTCATTCCCTTTCATTATTCACCTTCACAACCACCATCATCTTTCTTTTGTCCATAAATCATAACCTATTTCGCACTCACAAGTGCGATAGTATAATTTAATTTTTTATTAAGTTTTTCACAATTTGGAAAAAATTGCACTTGTAAGTGCGGTTTTCCCTCCTATTTTGCATTTATAAATTCACATCTACATAGGTGCGAATTTATAGGGCTGGTCGCATCTATAGGTGCGACGCACCTTGTTTTATTTAAAATATATATATATATATATATATATATATATATATATATATATACTATCGCACTCGTAAGTGTCAAATAGGAGGGAAAATCGCATTTATAAGTGCAATTTTTTTTCAGATTGTGAAAAACTTAACATCGAGAACACTCATAACAACCATAAGCAAGTGCAGAACTTGTGTTGACGAAGAAGAATGGTGGGTTTTAGGTTGAGCTTGAGATATAAGAAATGAATGCTACAGGTTGAATGAGTTGAGAGAAGAATGGGAGGAGAATGGGAGAAGAAGAATTGCAGTTTTTTTTTGACAATTTAATTTGTTTTTAATTTAAGGGTATTTTAAATATTAATAAAATAAAATGATGGTGGGAGAAACAATGGATGGGGTAGAACCAATTCTCATATATTTTTTAACACCACTATATAGATCATAGGTTAATTTTCATAAAATCGAATCGTAAGAGAAATTAGCAGAATTCATTTTCAAAGGACACCAAAGAAAATGTATAGAACTTGACTAGGATAGAATATCCGTATTTATAATTAGTATTTGAAAAAGATTTATGTTTTAGAAGGGACAGGAAATAAAAGACTTATTCTGCATTAAAACTAATGTGAATAATAACTAATATATATGTTCAGGGGAGAAGAATCGAGTCCACTACGTGTGGTAGAGCGAGTTATGGTTGTCAGAATCGCGATTCTACTCGTAGAATCGAGCGATTCTACGCTTCTAGTGGTCCTTCCGTCTTGAATCGGTGGTAGAATCGGAATCTGGTGGAATCGAGTGGAATCGGTGTGAAACGGGTAGAATCGTGGAATCGCCGTGTCGTCTCCGATTCTACTAAAATCGAACTGGGTCTCCAATGACCCTGTTATCCGGTTTTGACCCGGTTTGACCCGGTTTAAATTTAAAAACACTCACAGTAAAAAAACATTTTTTCACTTTTCATTTCTTCCTTATCCATTCCCATCCACACGTTGCACAGCCCCAAGCCTTCTCTGTTCTGGCCACGCTGCACGCCGTCGTCCGGCGTGACCGTCGCCGCCCTCCTCCTCCTCTGGTCCCCGTCACCAACCGGCGCACTTCTCGCTCGCGGTCCGCCCAAGCTCCTCCGCTCGAGCTCCGCGAAGCTCCTCTGCTTGAGCTCCGCCAACTCCTCCGCTCGAGCTCCGCCAAGCTACTCCACTCAAGCTCCGCCAAGCTCTTCCGGTCGTGGTTGCCAAGCTTCTCCGCTCGTGGTCACCGCGAAGCATTCTGAGGTAAGATTTTTGCTTGTGGGTGGGTCCTTAGGTGGCAGTGGCTGGGAATGGATGCTGGTTGTTGCTTGTTGTTGTTGTTGTTTCTCACCTCTCACGCCCTCCACTGTCTTTGTAAGATTTTCTTATTGATTATTATACTGTCCTTGGTACATTGTTGATACACAACTCTCCTTTTGGTTTATATGGAGATGTAAAGCTTTCTTTTGGTATATTTGGATGTAAAGCTTTTTTTGGTACATTAAGATGTAAAGCTTACTTATGGTACATTGGGGATATAATGGTTTCATTAGGTACATTGAGATGTAAAGTTTTATTTTGGTACATGAGATGTAAAGCTTTCTAATGGTACATTTTGGTTCTTGAGTATTTTATTATTGACAATGACAATATTATGGATTATGCAAGTCTATTAAAGTGCTTGTTATTATGAATTTATATGCATATAACATATTTATGTATATTAGTAGAATCGTAATGTCCGTGTTACGTTTATACGATTCTACGAGTCTGCACCCTGCTCCGTCTCTGCGTAGAATCTCGAATTTGACAACATTGGAGCGAGTTAATGCTTGCTAGAAAGTATTTAAAGAAGCTAATTTCCCCTCGACCTTCAAGGAACGCTTACCGTGGATGGCTCAAACCACCACAAGGCTACATCAAATGCAACACAGACGCCACATATAATAGTAGAACAACTAAACCTTTCTTAGGAATGGTAACCATGGATTAGTGGGGGAACTTACTTCATGGATTTACAGCTCGATTTGTGGCAAAACCATCTATCATGGTGGAAGCTTGAGACCTCCGAGAAGCTGTGTCGATAGCTGCAAACCTAGGTTGGGAAAGAGCATCTTTGAGACAGATAACCTATCAATCTTCCATGCATTACAATGAACTTGTTAGATCGGGGAAATTGAGCTCACAATTCATGACATCTTATCTATCAAGAGATATACCATAGGTTTTGGGGCTTCACGTGGGTGGCTCGCACCGGTAATGAGGTCGAGGATTAGGTCGCAAAGCTTCATGCATCATTTGCCTTACTGATAGTCTCCGGGGAATTAGGCTAGAATTAGAGACAAATCAATTGGTAGAGTAATGCTCAATTTTCTAATCTTTATTCATGAAAAAAAAGTACAAATTTATAGAAACTATGAAAGAAACAAACTAATCCTAGAAGATAAAAAGATAACAGAAAGTAACAATTAAGCCACTAATCCTATCAAAATAAAAGAAACAAACTAAATCTAAAAACTGAATAACAAACTAAGTCAATAAACCAAATATTATTATATCTAGATTAATTAAAATTAATCAGATATAATCTTTTAGGTATCGGGGTTTATTGATGCTTCTCCGGATTTGGACTCATTCTGAAGCTCTCTGCCTTCACTTGGATCAAGACAGGAGCTACATGGTGCCTACTATTCAGCCTTGTCTCGAAAATCAACCATATTAATCCATAAGCCCCAAAGACATTGAATCTTCAAAGGCGAAATTTGCCTTTAAGCTAGCCTCATAATATTGAACATTTATGTTATTCCACCACGTAGGTTATTCAGAAATTGAATTGTTCCCACGTTTTAAATTTCCCTAGAAATCATTAAATAATATTAATTTTAAAATTTAAAACGCACATTTTAGCATATGAATTGCCTCAAATTTCACCCGCTTCAATGTGCCCTATTTATACAAACTAGAAAGCTCCTCCCTCAATTTGACCTAAACTCAAAATCTTCATTTCCCGCAGTGCTTCCTTCGTCACTCTCACACACTCATCTCGCGTTCAATGTTCTTCACTTCATCCAAAAAATGTGTTCCTGCAAATTTTATTCTCACAAGTTAATTTCACAAACTATACTAATTATGGCTAACCAACCTGTCGGTGGAAATCATGGTCAATTTTGTCACAGTGTGGATACCTACATGTGCGATACTTTCTTTGAAATGCTTGGCAGTAGGTTATCAATCTCGGCCTTTGAATGTTTGATTATATCCCGAGCGAGGGTAAGTATTTCCGCCTTCTAAATTCACCCTAACAATTGGGCCTCCATTCGAGTCTTTGCACTCGTGTGCGAAGCTTAAAAATATTCCCTAAATCTAGGCTTTATATGGATATTCTGATTTGGGGTTTCATTTTCAACGTAGAGAAGAGGACTATTATGACGGATTTGAAAACTTCATTTTCTAACCCGTTGAAGCTGACTTGGCCTGCCACCGTGGCAAAAAGTTGGATATTTGTCATTTTATGTCTAGGGACGTAACGAAAAAAAAATTCAGGGACTGGATTAACTGACGGCGAATCTTTCAAGAATAAACTTGCTGGGAAAAAATAGTATGAGGATTAAACAACCATAAGTGT
Source organism: Acmispon strigosus (assembly GCA_030819835.1). NCBI lineage: Eukaryota > Viridiplantae > Streptophyta > Magnoliopsida > Fabales > Fabaceae > Acmispon > Acmispon strigosus. The sequence goes on from JAUAMA010000001.1 coordinate 91,254,453, forward strand.
GATCTTTTAGGGATCAAATTGTAGGTTTACTCAAAAATCTAATGAGAAAGCCAATCCCATCAAACAAGACTCAAAAGATAAACCTCACATTATCAAAGCTCATCCAAGAAAAGCAAAAAGACAAACAAAACAAAAAAACTTTTCTTAAGCCTTCATGTACACTATCTTGTAACCTTGGGCCAGTTTTGGGCCACTATCAATGAAACTTCTCTAAGTTGGCGCAAAAAAAAGCCTACCTCTCTTTTTGTACGAGTACAAGTCCAGAAAGCTCTAAAACTTTTAATTTATAGAAAACTTTCCTCCACTTTGTAGAATCCAAAACTCTGCGGGCTTAAGAGATTGCTCTGATTGACAAATTCATTTTAATAGTAGGTTAATATATGATTTACTAGAAAAAGTAATGTTAATATTTTTATAACTTGTTTAGTCTATGCCTTCAGTATTATTATCTTTTACAATTATTGAATTATTTTAGGGATATCAATGTAGAAATATTTTATTATTTTTAATCGATTTAACATGAAACGACTTTCATATTACGATCAATAGAAAATTTATATTTAGTATAATTTCTGTTCTTTTTCAATAATTTTAGGAGTAAATATTTTTTTAATATTTATTTTGAAAACAGAAAAAAATTTCTCATAGATTCAACATCTTGAGAACAATTCTATCAAGTAAGTAAAAAACAACAAATCCTAGTATAGTAAGGTCCGACACCAAACTACAATATACCATGACACCACACCTATAATTAACCTTTGGAATACATCCCTGCTATCCCACAACAGAAGCAAACCTGCAAAACCGCACCGCCATAGAAATTGCAAACCTGCAACAGAAACACACCGCCACATATCGCAGCATTGTCCATAGCGCCACACTGAAATTCTTACAGCATAGCGCAGCAACATATAAGCACTCTCACAAATACCGATCTGTCAACATGCAAACCTAGCAACATATAATGCAAATGTGCCAAAGCAAGTATAACTCAGCAGCAGCATATTTAAAACTAGTCCATACCACAAAGCCAATCCTGCAAACCCAACTACTACTAACCCAAAAACTCCCCACAAAGGTACCTCCCTCTCACATGCTGTTTTTGCTAGAAAATCTGCCACTGAATTAACTTCTCTGAATATGTAGACAACCCCAAAACATGTGACTTGTTTCATCCTCAACTCAATTAAATTCAACTCATTGCGTAATTTCCATGGTTTGTTATGCTTAGCCGCCACCCACCCCACAGCCAAAGCTGAATCACTTTCAATGATAACATTTGAAACATGAAATTCAATTCAAAATTGTAATGCATTCAAGATAGCCTTTACCACGCACCCCACCACGCGACTCTCTCACCTTGTTTTCCACAACACCAATCCTGCTCCCCACTTACCGTCCTACAGCTTTTTGGGAGTCACACGACTGTCTGCGACTCTCCCTCTCAGATCCCACCTCTCTTACACGTGGGTAAAACAACCATACTTTGCTAAATTTATTTTTTTTGCCTTATTATATTAATTTTTTTTGACAATATTAAAAAAACCCCGGAAAATGAACATTTTTTGTGTAAGTTAGTATTTGAATTTTCAAAAAAAAAAATTGAATTATTAAAAGAAAAAAAATAAATTTTAATATAATTTCAATAATTTATATAATTATTTTAACAATTTTAGTACGAATATATTTTTAGTCCGACCGGTCCGATCAGGAACCGGTGTCATGGCCGGTTTGGGTTACTCCTCGGACCGGTTCTGCAAACGAACCGGCCTGAACCAGTTCGGCCCGGCCGGTTCAAGGCTAAAACCGGCGAGGTTGAACCGGCGAGTCACCCCTTTTCTCTTCTTTTTTTTTTTTTCTGTTTTGGTTTTTTTTTTTGTTTCTGAGCTCTTTTTTTTTTAAACTGGTTTTTTTTTTCCTTAAGCATGTTGATAATAGGTGTAAGCCCAATTTGACAAGCCCAGCAATTATTTAACAAAAATGTGAATTTATTTTTAAAAAGTGGTGCAAGAAGGAGTTGAACACAGGATCTTGAAATAGAAAAACAACACTATTACCACTACACCACAATATTATTAATGATTAATTATGTCTTTTATTATTTATATTTTTAAACTGATCAAAAAATTAAAAAATGAATAATATTATTTTTAATATGAATTTAAAAAATATTAATATTATTTATATTACGATACATGGATGAAATATTTAATACTTTAAATTTTTATTGATTACAAATTTAAATATTTAATCAATACATATTTAAGAAAGGACTAAAATAAAAGTCAAAACTATCAATTCAATTTAACATATCTATATCGAAAACTTTGAAAATTCTTCATTAGTCTATATCCAGCTATTGTGGGGGCAATATTTGTTTGTGTCAATTTTGGTAGCTAGAGACGGTAGAGGTACAATGAAAGTTATTTTTATAAGCATTCTTTTATTTTTAGCATTGAATTTTTTTATATTTTTTAATATACACCAAGTCAACTGGTCCGACCAGTGACCCCTCGGTCCGACCAGTGACCCATTGACCCAGTACCTCGGCCGGGTCGATCACCGGACCGAGTTTTAAAACACTGGATGAAACCCACGTTAACTCTTTGTTGCCTCCATTGAAAATTAATTTTCCACTTGACAATTATCCGATCATGATTGTTGGAAATACATCCACCTAAGCAATTTTTGAGTTTCGCATTTTCTCTCTTCGTACCAAATAACATAGCTCGTTGTAACTGAATTTTTGCGAAATTTGACACTTGTATCGCACGAGTTGTTCACTAATAAGACTATGCACATCATTTTGTTTTATAGGTCAATTTAACAAAAATAAAATTGTTTTAGTTTTTGTGAATGTAAAATTAAACCATAATGCAAGATCTCTATAAAGCAATTGACTCGTTCACAACACAACAAAGTAGCTATTTGGGAAAAATGATTTTTCTTTCTATGAAAAAATGGTAAGATAGATAAAGAGGAATGTAAGAGAGGTCGAGCATGAATTAAGGGGGCGATATCATATCCGTTCTAGAATTCTAAACTTCAAAGATCTCATGGAAAGTCATTTTCAAACAACTAAATCTCTCTCTTCGATCGCAACAAAACAATGTCCTTTCTTGCTTAAAACCAATCCAAAAAACTTCAATGGTTGCATGGAGGATATTCATGTGCCCTTAAATTTCCTCCAACAATTAATAACAAAGGACAAAGAATATTGCCTCAAAACTCTTTGATACAATATTCAACAAGTAGCAAAACATATAAATGTGTGAGAAAAGTATGTAACCACCATTGACAAAGAGATGACAGGTTCATCAAATTCTCCACCAAAATCATCCTCTTCGGGTGGCGGTCAGCCACCGCGACGCACTTCAAGCGGCAGGGTTGTGAGCCTATCAAGAGACGATGACATAGATTTGTCTGGTGAATTCGCAGGCCAAAATGACTACATTAATTACACTGTCATGATGCCGCCAACACCGGACAACCAACCTGGAACCTCTGATTCCAAGAAAGATGGTGCAACTAAGACGACAAGGTTCGCCACGGAATCCCAGCAACAAGGAATGAATGATAGAGGAGGCGATGGTGGTGGTGGATCTAAAATAGAAAGAAGGATGTCTGTGATGAATTCACAGAATAACAAGTCCATGTTAAAGAGGAGCCAAACTCAAGATTTTGATCATAACAAATGGTTGTTTGAGACGAAAGCGACTTATGGGATTGGGAATGCATTTTGGCAGGAGGATCCAATTTATGGGGAAGAAAATGGAATGAGAATGTCAGATTTCATGGACAAACCATGGAAACCACTAACTCGGAAGGTTCAAGTTCCCGGCGCTATACTTAGCCCTTACAGGTATATATGGAGCATATTGTAAATAACATGCACCGGATGTTAGTTGTAAAAATATGGTTCATCATTGAACCAAGTTTTAACATGTTCAACTATAGAACTGCACTTATTGTATGCCATTTTTCTTATGTGACTGGTATTAGGTTTGCAAGAACAATATTTGGAGTTCATGACAAATTATTTATAAATAATTTTTCTTTGAACAGGATGTTGGTGGTTATCCGCATAGTAATTCTAGTCCTTTTCTTATCTTGGCGACTTACGAACCCCAACTATGATGCATTGTGGTTATGGGGAATATCAATTGTGTGTGAAACTTGGTTTGCTTTCTCTTGGCTTCTTGACATTCTCCCAAAACTCAACCCCATAAACAGAAGCACAGACCTTGCTGCTTTGCATGACAAGTTTGATACACCTTCTCCTTCCAACCCAAATGGTCGATCAGATTTACCAGGAATTGATATTTTTGTTTCCACTGCTGACCCTGACAAGGAGCCACCTCTTGTCACCGCCAACACCATTCTTTCAATTCTTGGTGTAGAATATCCAATTGAAAAAGTCTCATGCTACATTTCAGATGATGGTGGTGCCATACTTACATTTGAAGCTATGGCTGAAGCTGTCAAATTTGCTGAGGTCTGTTCACAATCTAATGATATAAGAGGAAACTAAACAAAGTTAATGATATAAACTAAGGCTTTATCGACCGCGGACCAAGAAAAATATGGTTCACAAGTTAAAAAGGCTTCTCTGCAAATAATTTTTAGCACATAAAGAGCATATTGTAAATAACGTGTACTGAAAGTTAGTTGTAAAATCACGGTTAATGAGTAGACCACTTTATAAAAGTTTTCTATGAATACATACCTGAAATTTGTGTTAAATATGTGGAAAGTTGGAATTAATTTAGGTTCATTATGATATAGCATGTCCACTAATGTCTTACTTACTCACAGGTTTGGATACCTTTTTGTCGGAAACACGATATTGAGCCAAGGAATCCTGACGCTTACTTCAACATAAAGAAAGACCCCACAAAGAACAAGAAACGACCTGATTTTGTGAAGGACCGTAGATGGATGAAGAGAGAGTATGATGAATTTAAGGTCAGGATCAATGGACTTCCTGAAGTAATACGAAAAAGGACTAAAAAGTACAACTCAAGGGAGGTGAAGAAGGAAAGGGAGATTCTTAAGGAGAAAAATGGTGGAGTTTTACCACCAGATGAGCCTGTGAATGTCACTAAAGCTACATGGATGGCTGATGGTACTCATTGGCCAGGGACTTGGCACAACCCCACAGCTGATCACTCTAAAGGTGACCATGCTGGAATCTTGCAGGTACGAGAAAAACGAGGTTTCTGTTGAGTGTATGCGTTGTTTGTATGTTCAAGTATTATTACTAATATTTCTAACTTACAGATACTGAGTAAGGTTCCAGAGCATGACCCGGTAATGGGTGATGCTTCGAATGAGAATAGTTTAGATTTCACAGGCATAGACATCAGGATTCCAATGTTTGCATATGTCTCAAGAGAGAAACGACCAGGGTATGACCACAACAAGAAAGCAGGAGCCATGAACGCCATGGTTCGAGCCTCGGCTATATTGTCCAATGGTCCATTTATACTCAATCTAGATTGTGATCACTACTTCTACAATTCCCTTGCTATAAGGGAGGGTATGTGCTTCATGATGGACCGTGGTGGTGATCGTGTATGTTACATTCAGTTTCCACAAAGATTTGAAGGGATTGACCCCTCTGATCGATATGCAAATCACAACACTGTCTTCTTTGATGGTAAGGTCCAAGCTTTCACTCATAACTAGTCATTTGTTATAAAGGAAAATTAGATTAAATGACATTTTGGTGTATTGGTAACATTTTTAATTCATTGTAAGTATATATCTACTTGTATGGTTTTGTCTACTTTGGACCAAAAGAAATTTGGTCTATGAGTTAAAATGGATTTTCTACAAATTAATTTTAGCACATAAGGAGTATATTGTAAATAACTTGTACTAAATATTAGTATTAAAACATGGTTTAAACCAATATAATTATCCTACTTGTATTTGACAATGTGTACTTCATTAGGAAATATGAGAGCGTTGGATGGCCTCCAAGGTCCTATGTATGTAGGAACAGGTTGCATGTTTCGTAGGTATGCATTGTACGGGTTTGAACCACCAAGATTCATTGAGCATACAGGCGTGTTTGGAAGGGTAAAAACCAAGGTGAACCGTAATGCCATGCAGGCAAGAACACATCTTGATGATGACACAGAGCCCCTCACATCTGATTTAGAAGGGGGTTTCCCAGAGAAGTTTGGAAACTCAACTATGTTCACAGATTCCATAGCTGTAGCCGAGTTCCAAGCAAGGCCGCTTGCTGATCACTCATCTGTGAAGAACGGAAGGCCTCCCGGAGCACTGCTCGTTCCACGTCCTCCGTTGGATGCTCCCACCGTCGCTGAGGCAATTGCTGTCATCTCTTGCTGGTAATTTTCTTGGTTGTTAAGAGTAGAATTACTCAGTTGGTACCATACTTGCATGCCCGAAAGGTACTTATGCCTCAGGGGCTATGATTGAGTCTCGGGAGGTAAAGTATTTCTTTGCCACCTTCAGCGAGTATTTTACCTTTCTCAAACTCGATCCCAAGACTTAGGGCTAAGTAGCTTTTGGGCACACAAGTCTAGTATCAATTGAGCTCCTAATATTTTTGGTAATGTGTCATATATGCTCAAGCATGAATATTTTGATGTTGTTATAATATAATATAAAATCATTCATGTGGTTCTTACCCAACATGTTACAGGTACGAGGATAAGACGGAATGGGGGGATAGGGTAGGTTGGATTTATGGGTCAGTGACAGAGGATGTGGTGACTGGTTACAGAATGCACAACCGTGGGTGGAGATCTATTTACTGCATCACAAAGAGAGATGCTTTTCGTGGCACAGCCCCTATAAATCTCACTGATCGCCTCCACCAGGTGCTAAGATGGGCAACAGGTTCTGTGGAGATTTACTTCTCAAGAAACAATGCCCTTTTCGCAAGCAGACGCCTCAAATTCTTGCAGCGAGTTGCATACCTGAATGTTGGAATCTACCCTTTCACCTCAGTGTTTCTGGTCGTATACTGTTTCCTCCCTGCACTTTCCTTATTATCTGGACAATTCATAGTCCAAGGCTTAAATGTAGCATTCCTTACCTATCTTTTGCTAATCACTGTCTGCCTCATGCTTCTCTCGCTCCTCGAAGTGAAGTGGTCAGGCATTGCCCTTGAGGAATGGTGGCGAAACGAGCAGTTTTGGGTGATTGGTGGCTCTAGTGCTCACCTTGTTGCTGTCATACAAGGTTTGCTAAAGGTCATAGCAGGCATAGAGATCTCGTTTACACTGACATCCAAGTCGGCGGGTGAAGACGAAGATGATGTGTATGCTGATCTTTACCTTGTGAAATGGACTAGTCTTTTCATCATGCCACTAACAATCATCATTGTGAATCTCATTGCTCTTATCATGGGGTGCTTAAGGACAGTGTACAGTGTGATACCAGAGTGGAATAAGCTCCTGGGAAGCGTGTTCTTCAGTTTCTGGGTGTTGTCTCATATGTACCCTTTTGCTAAGGGGTTGATGGGTAGAAGAGGAAGAATCCCCACTATTGTTTATGTGTGGTCAGGAATTCTTTCCATTACCATTGCACTGCTTTGGATTTCAATCGACCCTCCATCTGAGAGTTCCTCAGGAGGGGGTGGAATCGATATATGAGATGATAGCCTTGTATAAGAATATTTCATAAGTGACAAAAGAATAATTATTAGTACATGGTTCCTTTCCTTCAGTTTATTTAGATAGAAATCCAAGGAATGTACAATAGAGAAGGCTTTTTGATATTGCTTATGATATGTATAAACATTTTTGTATATACTTATTTATAAAGTTTACAATTTTCAATACGTAATTCGCATTGTTATTGTTGTCATCCTTATGCCTAATTATGTCACTTTTAAAGTGTGTAAAATATCAAATATTCTTAAGTTAAAAATATTTCACCCCAACTCCTCACTCATTTAATTTTGTCGTCCGCACTTTGAAAGTACGATGGTATGGTATAGCATTTTAAAGTGTGGGTGAAAAAATTAACAAGTGAGGAATTGGACTGAGATATTTTAAAATTAAGGGTATTTTGAGTTTTTTAAAAATTAGGGAATACATAATTAAAGATAGGAATGACAACAATAACAATTTCATTTTCAATATTACACCAAAATATTGTATATATTAATTCCCCGACATCATTAAAGTATCATATTGTATGCAATTGATTGGAACATAGGTATAGATTTTAATACTTGGACTAAATTTCAAAAGTTGAGAAATCAAAGCCTTATTTGCCAAAGTATTAATGACCCTATTACAACTTATATTAGATGTTAATTAAGCTTACACGCGTATGTGCCTTCCTTTTTTTTCAAAACATTTCCAGTTGTTTTGGTACACGGAGATGGAATAGTTAAAGACGATGTTCCTTTTCGAACATACAACCGAGTCGGATAGTCCTCACCAATTGTATGTTTAGAAGCATACACAACTTAATCCAATCAATATGATAGGTTCACTAAGAAAAAAAGGGGTAAATGAAGATTTTGGAGATCAATCTGAACTGAAAATAGTGATCAATAAGTAAAGATTCAAGTTCAAATACTAATGTGGGGGGGGGGGGACAAAATTATAAGAGAAGCTAGCACAACAGCAAATTGTTCAGTTCAGCTCTTAGTCTTCCTTCCCTTTCATCTCTTCTGTTAACTCAAGAAGATCTTCCAACACCTTGTCATCCACACTCTCAAACTCAATTACTCCCCTCTGTTCTGCAGCAGAAGAGTTTCCAATGGTAGTAGCAGTAGTACTAGTGGAAGATGATATTAATGATGATGACACAAATGGGAGATGAGAATAAAACTCATCAGGAAAATTAAGGATAGCAAGAGCACCTCTCAACCCAATTGCTGCGCGATCATAGGCTCTAGCTGCTTCTTCTGCTGTATCAAATGTTCCCAACCATTTCCTTCCAGAACCCTGACATGGGTCCCTAATCTCTGCCCCATATTTTCCCCATGGCCTCTTCCTCACACCGGAATACCTCACTTCTTCCCCTCCCTTCTCTTTCTCCATGTTACTTCTGTTTAATCGCAATATATATATCTTTGGTGTTTTTTTTTTACCACTTATGATTATGCTTAGATGCCTTATAAGTGATATAACTTATGTGTGTGTGTTTTTATAGGTAGCTTCTGTCAAAATTGTGTCAAGTTTGAGTTTTGTAGTTTTTGTTGAATGTCTCAGAAGTGTATAAATTTGACTTGATTCTTGGAGTTTAGGCTTATATATTTTGGAATGAACTGGGGAATGAGTTTATGTGGACAGGGTAAATGTGAACAAACTTCCAGAGACTGTAACATGGAACATTTAGAGCTCTCTCAATATATAAGGTGCGTCTCTATTATAAGAATAATTATCCTCCTTTGAGATAATCATGTTGAAACCGGAAACATCCACATTATTGTGGGGCTAACCCTCCTAACGGTGGTATTTCCATCAATAAGACTTCAATCCAAAAATTTGCTTGAGAGGATTAAACATGTATCACTTAAAAATTAAACAATCATAGTAGATAAGAATAGCTTTAATGCGCGTACTAGTTATTATATTAATAATAATTTGCAATTAGGAATGTGTTAATTAGGAAACCGTGCGTAACCAAACTTTCAAATGTGCTGTAGATCATTGGACTTGCAGTGCTAACTATTACCTGATTTGACATAAATTAAGATTATTGGAACCAATCTGGAGTAGACTGAATTTCGACCTGAATTGTATTACAATTCAATTTGATTTCTTTTTCGATTACTGCATAAGAAAGAGATTGTTCATTTATCTCGTGTTACATTATTCAATTCAATTTTTTTTTATCACTTTCGCTGTTTAAGCATCTAATCCAGAGTTCAATCTCTAATTGATGTTTATGGAGAAACATTTGTTAGAAGAGATTTACCCACTTAACATTATCTGCGAGCATTGATAGATTAGTTCAGTGACCGTCAACTGTGAAATACCTTAAAAAACTAAAAAATAAATTCTGTTTCAAACAAAATTATATTAAACGGTTAACAAGCACTTACTTCAAGTAAATAAACCAAATAAACTGAGAAGGGATTATTTGTAATTTGGGTATCAAACTTGTACACGTACACCAATTTATATATTTTTATATAATGTAAAATTAATCAATCTAACCGTTGAATTGACGGTTTTTATAGAGTAAATCAAATCTATAAAATTCTATATAAATAAAATATTAGTTACTACTCTATTATACTGCTTTGTTTTTACATATAAGGTGTTATTTAAGTATAAGTAAATGTTTACTATATCAAAGCTAAATCTAAATTGTATAAAAATTTATATAGATGATTATTAGTATAATATAACATGATTCCAACCGGTAAAGTAGCACTTACATGATGTAAATAAAGGACAAACATCATCTAAGTAATATACAAGAAAACAATAAAATAATGCTCTTGTGAAAACGACTTGTGTGTTTCGGAAATCAAATGTGCTTTCACATTTACAATATGAGCGCGCGTACATTATATATGCACGGATGCGGACACAAACAGACTATTAGTGACCCATTTGAAATGACTAATGAACTTCAGGTTTCATCAGATAATCTCCCAAATTCCTTTTTTCTGAATACATGCATTTCCTTGGAATTGTAAAATGATTACAATAATACCATAAGGCGTTATTCATATGCTAACACTTATCAGATGAGCACAAAATGGCTGTCACTGACTCACAATCACTTAACTTGAGCCACAGAGAAGAGAAGGGAAGGGAGGCTATACGTGGAAAATCTTGCCAACATTTAAAGAACTAACTGCACAAAATGGCAGTCACAAATGAAGGGAAAGGGAAAGGGGACTATACATAGAAAACTTGACCAACATTTAAGAGACTCTCATGAGGAATATTGAAGATCACGCTATGTTCCCTGCAAACCTTTCTAAGAAATGCATATATATAATCAACAGCTAGTTTCTTGTAGAATCTCGAATCCCTCCTTGCCCTCACAACTGTGTTTCCTAGAATGTGAACCACCCCAGCATCCCTACAATTGTTTATAAATTCAAGTTCATCAACCTCAGTGTTGTTGCTCCCGTGACCGGAGGACTGAAAAGTAACATGCACATTTGATGGAGATCTAGCTGGTAATATTGAATCTACTGATGAAATTGATAAATCCACATTCGCTGAACCTGTGTTTCCATTGTTATTCAATATGCCATCTCTTGACTGCACAGTTTGCTGTCCATATAAACTATATTCATCCGAGTCCGAGCAACCCTCCATCATAGACTCGAGCCGAACAAACAAAAAAAGGCTCTGAAATAGTTTTTTCTCAAAGTCATCATCTTTCTTGTGCAGGTCTTTATATCCATATCGTGCCACGCATCGAAACATGTGGAAATTCTTGGGGCCTATACGCTTGACAAGGAACCGCTCTTCTTCTGGGACGGTATACACAGGAAGATACTTCACACACACAAAAACAAGGACAGAATGGATGGCTGGCAGGTTGGTGATGAAGTGGGAAAAGATGTGGGGTACTCCACTTGCAAGCTCTGTGTAGACTAGCCCAATTCCAGGGACACGAACTAGTCCTAAACTTGGACCAAGCCCAAGAATCCATGCCATTGAGACCTTACTATGCATTTCAAACTCGTAACGTTTCACCGTACCATAATGCCAAACATACATAATTACAAGAAATGCTCCAGCAATTGCAAGGGGAGCCCACCCACCTTGATCAACTTTGAAGAGTACAGCAGAGAAGTATGTGCATTCCACAATCAATGATAGGCCAGTGAATCCGACAACAAGAATCCAATGGCAGCGCCACACTAGTAACATGATTAAAATCATGAGCAATGTTGTAACCAGCATGACTAGCACAACAGCAGTACCTGTCATTACAATGACAATTATGCAATTGTGTGAATACTTAAAAGAAAGGCTGCAATGACATCGTAAACCAGAGGAACAGCAATAAACATGTTAATGAGCATAATATAGTGCATATTGTTTTGATAGGTGAAATGCACATGTGGTACTTCTAAGACCCTTTGATGGATAAAAAGCAGGGAAGACCCTTTCATGTAGCATTAATTAGTTCCTTTACTGCAATTTCTTTTTCAGTAGATATTTTGCTCTTTCAATACCCTTTCTTAGTTCTTTGCCTTTTCATACACTTCCAAAAGACCCGTACATATAATTTCTTTTTCCACATATTTTTTTCTCCTTTGGAGGATTTTTTATAGAACCCTGATATTATTCAAGATAGAACCCTAATTCCCCAATTAGGGGATCAGAGAGAAAATACAAGAGAGAGCTCCTCTCTAACCAATTCCCAAATGATACCCAAAAGATACAAAAGTTCATAAAAGATCTCTGACTTACTCTTATTTATAATATCACTCACTAACTAACTGAACTATGGGATAATTAACTAACTATCAAACCTATGTAATGCGGGTGTACCTATCAATTTTATCCCCACCCCCCAGAAAATTGTACTTTCTCTCTCCTTTCTAATAAAAGAAAGCATGAAATATATGCCTCAAGACATTCAACAAAGGAAAAACTTACCATATGCATTTCCAATCTGATTTTGATTCTTAAACCCAGCAGTAACACCAATGCAAAGAATCATAAGGATCCAATTGATATCTGGAATATATATCTGGCCAGGGAACTTCTTTGATGTATGCACAACTTTGACTCTTGGGAAACAACCATGAGCAAGGGCTTGCTTAATGATTGAAAAGGTTGCGGATATTGTGGCCTGACTTGCAACTACAGCTGCTGCTGTTGCAACAACAAATACTGGCCAGTATATTTTTTCTGCAAAACTAAGGATAATCAACATCTAACAGATAAAAGATATTACTATATGAAGAAATAAAAGAGCATCATCCAGAGAAAGAAATAGATGATTCCTGTAATAGGTTTATCTCCAAAGATAATACGTAAAACTGAGAAGTGATGCAAACAAGTCCAAATGATTGAATGAGACCATTCAAACAGACTGGACACAAACTTTTGCATCAGGATCAAGAAACTATTAAGTCACTTAAGTTGACCCTACCAGGATTTAGCAATGAAAATCCAATAATTCATATCAAAATTGACTTGACTAACCATGAAGTTCTTTAATTATCATTATTGTTATAGCCATCAGTTTTCGGTATATCTAGACAAGAGCAAGTCTTTACGAAAACTGAATGACGAGTACTACCAAACATAAAAAGGAAACAGAGAAAGAAATATGTATTGTATAAGTATTCAAGTATCAGGCCTGAATCAAGGAAATCTAGGTCATGGGTATACCGTATACAGAAATAAGAAGGAAAATGAATTGAGAGGCTAAACTCTCCTAAGGTTCTGATTCCAAAATCCCAACCTACTCCCCGACTATCGGGTTATATACTCCTTACCTACCACCTGTTGCCAACTCAGCAGTTAGTTACTTCATTTTCCCGTCTTGAATATGATACTGGTTATTTTTTAGGATGTAAAAGAAGGGAAAATTAGTTAGGGGCTTTATTATATTAGGGGATGTTGAGGTAGTTAGTTAGTAGTTACTATGAGGGGATTAGTTAGACATAAATACGGAAATGTGAGATTGGAGAGGCACCGATAGGCATCTTTTCAGTTTGTAGACTTGGGAAAACAGAGCAATAACAGAGTGCACATATGAAAGTGGGTCACCATAAGCTTCAGCAGTTCAGTGACAGAGATGTATATTTTTATGACATTTCTCACAGTAAATACCATAAAATATACGAAAGAAGAGAGAAAAGCGAAATATAGTACTTCCACAATAATGTAGTTTGTAATAAGGATGTGGTAATATTGATCATATTCTACTCACCAGTCACCACTGGTGCAACTCAAAAAGAGATTTCAATTTAGAGTGTGACAGATATAACAAACCTGGAATAGAGCGATAAAAAGCATCTTTTGAATGATCCAAGTTATTCATCAGGTAAGCAGCCTGTCCAGAATAGGCTAAAAGAAGGCAAGGAAACACAACTAGTGTAAATGCTATCTGTACAGATGAGACTGGAAAATGGGCTAGGTCAGCAAAGAGAGCCTCTGTCCCTGAAATTAATCATCACAAAGTTGTCCAGTTCAAATTTACTGTTCATTTCATTCATTAATTCTTCTGAAACAAAAGGAGGGAATCGATGGTGGTACCTGTTATGCTGAGCAAGATGCCACCAAGGGAAGTCCAACTATCTTTACCTCCTCTTTTTAGATACCGATATATATACACAGGTGAAAAAGCTTTTAGGACACCGCTGCCATATTGACAGATGTTGTATATACCTATACCCCCAATTAGGAGAAGCCAAAGCAGGACAATTGGAGCAAAAAGCCAACCAACTCTATCCGTACCATAATGTTGCATGCTGAATAACCCAATTAATATTACAACAGCAACCACCACAACTACTCCTGTAATGCCACAACAAAATAAAAAGTCAAAAGTTTTTCAAGGCTAACAACTTAAAATCAGTTGAACTAGAAACTATAATACTTATACACATACTTGTAGAAAGGGAAGAAAAATGCAATGTTATAGGAGCAGAACCATACCGGCATCCACATCAGGGCGATTTACCTTGATGCCACCAGCAGCAGATAAAACTACAAAATATGATCTCGTAATTAATATCTCGAATTAACCGGAGATGTATTGAAGATGATACTCAAGAAAAAAAAAATTGTACAAAAATCATTTGTCTTGAACCTTGAGCAATGCAATATATATGATACATAAATGAAAAAGAAAGAATTAAAATAACTTAATATCTAAATCATCTATACTAAGGGCCTATTTGGTTTTAAGAAAAATCTATTTCCATTTCTTGTTTTTCATAATAATTACAAAAATACCACCTAACTTTCACTTTGTTTACTATTTTCAAAAATTTGTATCTGCACCAATCTTTAAAAATAGGAAATATAAGTAAACAAGGTGACATTTTGTAAGTATTGATGAAAACAGAAAATGAATAAAGAAGACGTTTTCTCAACTCAAAGAGGCCCTAAAATAGGCCCTTCCCAAGCTTCATTTAAACATGTCTCTGTCACTGATTTATTTAGTACCAAGAATCAGTAAGATATCAAATCCTACCAATTCCAGGTTATATTAACATCACTGACCTTTTTCTATTCTAATAAAATAATTTTATGGTTTTCCTTCACAGTTTGGTAAGTTTAAGCAAATGTGACATCGAATACTGATTACTGAAGCATCAAAATTGGAAGATAGATAACTTACTTAGGAGAATGGCAAGAAATTTCACAAATACTGAAGGATAACAAATAAATAGGAAAAAGAAAAGATCAGCTTCAGATAGAAGGCATACCAGAGATAGCCGGTGTCAGAATCCCATCTCCAATCACCATGCAGGTGCCAACAAGAACAAGCATAAGAATGGTACTTTTAACATATGCTTGTTCCTCTAACCATCTTTTGGTTTTTGCAGCAAATGACCTTTCATGGAAGGTAGACCGACTATATGTCGTTAGCTCTTCATCAGTACGGTGCTGGTTGGGAATGATTTTTATATTTGCATGTCGGCAGAGTAAGGAATAAAGAGCAAATGTTCCACCTGCTCCATAGATGTAAGTTTGGTAAAACATAGTAGCAGCTCAGCAGTGTCAACAGACACATCTTTCCAATATGCCGAATATGGACTATGGTATTTACTTAGTTATTACACGAATTCACTCAGATCTTCAATTAAAAAGTTAGCTGGCTCATCAAATCTCAGGTATGCTTCATTCTAGACTAAACTAAGTAGCTGATATACCAATGAGATATTGTAATGATGAAGAACATGATTCTACTGATAATCCAGGAAAGACATAAAGGAAGAGAGAATTTCTGGTATTAAGATATCCATCCCTTTTCAGATTTGGACCTTCCAGGCACTAACATATAATATGATCCTTAATACATGGAGTATTCTATCAGGATCTTATTCAGAGAAAAAATCATTAAAATAGAGAACTGGAGCTGATTATCAGAGTGTAAGGTTATACATTATTTACAACTTCCTTAATCCAATCATAAGTATCTTGATTGATAAAAACAAGCAAAACAACATTTACCTTGACCATTGTCATTTGCTCTTAACACAACGAAAACATATTTGAGTAGTGGCACAAGAGTAAGAGAGTAAATAATCAAAGAAAGAGCTCCAATCACATCCTCCTGATCTTTAACTCCGCGAGGGAACGTGTTATAGAAAACGTATAAGGGGGAAGTTCCCAAGTCTCCATAAACTACACCAAGACTCTGATATGCAAGCCGCAGAAGCAAAAGTGAAGAAAATTTCTGAACAAATCAAAGTAAAATAGAAAAGGAATTAACATCAAATTCAATTAGTTAACATAATTTCTTTTTATCAGATATGTACAAGAAGTTAGGAAATGAAGAAATACCTAGCTTAAAACAACTAAAATGTCATGTATAATATAAGTATGGATTTCTCGGACTCCTCAAAACTTAGATATGCACTTGAATTTCTTGTATTTGAATTTAAAAGATATTAATGGTTTCATTTCAAATTCATGCTCTGAAATTTAGTTTTGAGCAGGTCATTCTTGTGCAAATAAAATATTTGTTGCTCCCGTTAAAAATATAAAACCATTTGAGTGCCACCTAATAGCTTGGATTTATCAGAGCATTCGGCCTTAAATTGGATCAAGAGATTCTATCACCATGTGGTCATAAGTCTAATCCCTGCTATCCCGATACTTCAACTCCACCAAATAGCTTAAGCAGTGAAATCAAATACCCCGTCAAGGGTTGGAGTGGTTTTATATCTCTAAACACAAGCCCTCACACAAGAGCTCTTTGAGCCTCAAGGATGAATAACGCATATGCCCATTTTACCTTATGCTGAAATTTAATTTAGTAATGAGGAATAGGAGGCAAGGATTGAAATTCTGACCACTTGATCATTAAGCTTGTGCTACCATAATAAGGACCAACTCTCCTTAAAGTTTAAATTGTATAAAAGTCTCTATGACCAAGTGTTCCACAATTTGGTCCACCCCATTCTTTATAATTAAGTTGAACTTCAGTACAATGTAAAAGAGGCTAGTGACTTGTCCCTGCTCCAGATTCAAAGAGCTCTTACGTGAAGAAGTTTGTAAAATATATATGTTGATCTTATGGGGTTCAGCCCTTTAGGTGTAGAGGGAGAAAAGGAATACTCAGAATAATAAAATTATATTGATATGATTTGGATGATTTTGTTTTAAAAATACAACAGTAATCTTTATTTACACTAATACTAGACTCCTAATCCTAATTAAATATAGAAACCAATGCTAAGACATAATCTCTTTCACTCTAAATCACACTAAGATACAATCAAGAAACTATAAGATAATTTTCATATATTCTAACACTGGCTATTAACCAAGCTTGTTACAAATGTACCCTTTAGAAAAGAAAAAGAAAGTAACGTGGGCTCCGAAAAACATGGCTAGAAAGGCAAGTCAAGAATGTTGGAGATGTAAGAGAGATGAGATAAACATTGCTGTGACTGTGAAGACCACTCAACAAAATGGCTAGTGATCATCAACCAAGTTGGTTAGAATGTTGCGTGGCCAAGGAATAAGAGATTTCGCTAGAATGATCATCAGTAGGAATTTCCTCGCAAGAAAATTAAACATAAAAAGAGATAAAACTTTTCCCAATTCAACAGGAAGAACATTTAAAAGTTTCAAACCACAAGAAAATTTAGATGAAACCAAAATAAGAGATTGAAATTACTAACGGTGTGCATCACCATTACTAGTATTAACAGCCATGGAAGAAGGGACTGAGGATAACTACATTAAATAACTTTAAAAAATGGATCAGATATTGAAAAAATACCATTAGTAGTATTCAATTCAGTCAACTTATAGAGAAAGCTAATTAGGCATTATAAATTGCAGTGTGTAAAAAAGAAAAATACTAACTTAAGCATGAGAAAGAGTGTTAAAAGGAGCTGCATCATACTTTTTCTCTATACATATTTCTGAGCCTTCCTCCTTCTTCGTCCATTGGCTGGTCAAGTTTCTGATCCAAAACCCACATGCCACCTTTGCTATCAGTGTCTTCATCAATCTCCACTCTTGAAGCCATTTAGAGCTCAGTTCAATAACTTTCAAGCACTAAGGTGCTGTTGGACACTCCTTGTCCTCAGTTTCTCTAGCCCTAATGAAAAGTACATGGAAGGCATGGGTAACTAAACGTGAACTCATAAAGTTACCAAAACACGCACGCACGCATACACAGTGAACTCATGATATCCATGCCTACTCAAACCAAGATTCAATTCAGAGGACCTATAAAGAGGGTGTTTGGATGCTGTTTGTGAACATTAAAATCGATTCTTCACTGTCAAAATTAGTTTATGTGTGGGTGTTTGGACGTTTCCCCTTACAATTGATTCTAGCTCTAAAATCAATTCTAGGACGAAGCTTCAAAACCTACCTTCTACGGTGGACATAATCAATTGTGGAATGTTCAAACTAGATTTCACAAAATTACTCTATAGAAATCACTTTTGTCATAAATATACCCAAACATAAATCACTTCAATTTTACCATAATCAATTATACTAAAATCAATTCTATCCAAAAACAATTCTGATAACGTTAATCCAAACACGTACAAAATTTCGAAAGGCGAACGAAGTTGAAGATCTCACCGAGGGGTTCCATCAACAACCATGTCATCTTTGGGGAAAAATTGATAAATTAAACTCACACAGCTAAGCCATAGATTGGTTCAGCCTTTAACATTAACAAACTACAGCAGAGCTTAATTTACCAAGATTGCCTACAGAGATAAGATGAATAGAACAAAAGCACGTCCTAGAATTAGCTCATATTGCTTTTCAGCAAAGCTAGTAATAAAAAGAAAAATGGTTAATAGAAAGCTTCTAGCTGAAAGAGTTTTTTTGAATGCAAAATCAGATAATCATAACATGAGCCAGAATTAGAAGCAGCACAACTTGCAAGTACCCATATAACAATCTCAATTTTTAAGCTGAAACCCAGAAATTCAAATTAAAAAAAGTAAATTGCTTTAGCTGAAAACTGAGCCTCACCTTAAATGTGGCACTTGTCACCGTTTAGCAGAAGAAGTAACTTGATGCCTGTCATCCACAGAATAAGAAAACCAGCGCGTGTTTATCAGGAATTCAATCAAGAACACCACAACCCTGTTCCAAGTTCGGTTGTTGTGGAAGAGAAAACCAACATGGTAACGCCAGCTCTCAAAATCTAATATGGAGACAAATAATCCCTGACCAATAGAGAGAGAGAGACACTGCAACCTGACCCACTGCACCATTTTTCTCTATTAAAAAAGTTCATTTAAATATGAATTATTCTATGCATTATTGACCAGATAAAAAATATTTACTCATTAAACTGATTTATTTTAGCAAGGAGATGTTGTTCCGGTAAACAAGTTAGATTCTCATATTTATGAGAATACAACTTCGAATCCTAACTAAGACTTGTATGACAGTTTTCAAAAAGATCGTAGAAAAAACTGTTTTAATTAAGTTTTTTTTTTTGTTACAAGAGGAAAAGAAAAACAATCTAGTTTCTTAACGCGTCAAGATACAACGACGCATAATCTAGTGAAATGATTGTGTTTAATTTACAACTCATTCATTAATATAAAAACAAAACAACTACTTTACCCTTATTAAGAAATCTAGTGAATTTGATTTATTGCATTGCAGTTATTTCAAACTTTTATCAACTTTTCAAAATTATCAGTAGTCATTTCTTAATTTATATCAATCATTAATGTTGTACTAAGTAATGATTTATTAATTCTTAAAAGAGTTGATAGAGACAAAATTCAATTAAATACAAACTTATGTTAATTCTAATAAAAAATCAAAATCTACCTCCAATTTAATTTTTATAATAAGAAACGGAGATTATTTTGTATATTTAAAAATTGGACATTAGTACTATTTTGTCGTGCACTTATTCGCTGAAAATGAAATGATAAGGACCTGAATGAATTATAGGATAAGTTCGATTTGTCCACATTTTGTCTTTATTATTATTATATTTAATAATTGGTGATGCCTTAAAATTACAAGTTAGTGAGTGCTGGCTGCTAGATGCTGTTGTGATATGTCAACCATATCATGATAGGATTAGCAGAATAACATGGAGCATGAGGAGTTAGTTGAACTTGGGTTGGCAATAGCTTCAGCAAACGAGATAATATCACAAATATCTTGTAGCCAAAAAATAATGTGATATCTAACTTTTTTTTTTTTGGTTAATTACACAAACTAGTTTATCGTTCCACTGTTAATATACTCAGCGATAAGATAATGATTTTTTTTCATTTAGAAATAAAATAAGTTTTAGGTACTGATAGCAAGATGATTATGAGACTTTTGTATCATAATAGAACGACAAAAACAACGTATTATTAAACTATTTATAATTTTTTTTTATAGTCATGGCCTTTGTTCATTGAATATATGAATTATGCATCGTCCATGTGAGATCAGCCCTCAATTTCCCACATCATTACTCAATACAATATTGCTTGGTCCACTTATGAAACATCAATTGTATAAAGAAAAATTTACGGATTGTACCTCACTTGAATTATTTGAGTTCGATAATAATTAATACCAACCAACTCATTCAATTAATTAATTGACTAAACAATGAGTTGTCGCATAGGATATAATTGGTAAAACGGAAATGATTTATAGATATACAAATTTAGGTGACACACTTTGTACATATTATTTAACGACAAGTTTTTAACTACCATAAATTTTAGTAGGGTTAAAAATTGCTGCCAAATGATGTGTCGTGCGAATTTATATACCCGTCTATTAGAACTCTTAGAAGAATATAAGGGGGAATTTTTTCTATGAAGAAGTTGTTCAAAATTTTGGAGAAAAGGGGAATGAAGATAGAAGATAACAAAAAGAAATATTTATTTATATTTTAAAAATAAAAGCATTAAAACTATACTAATATTAAAATGTATTCCCTCTCAGTATTAACCTAACTACGTGTTATTTCTTCTCTTTGTCAAATAAGATAAGAATTAGAATATCTTCCGCTACCTTCCTAAAACTAACATGTCCTGTAGTTGCTTGAGAGCTGTCAATATGGGTTCCAACCAGCGGGTTGGTCGAGCCCAACCCGGTCCGTAAGCGGGTTAGATTGATGAAATCACAGCCCCGTTTAGAATACGGGTTATAGCAACCCGGCTCGTTTAACCCGCGGGTTAAACGGGCCAGCCGCGGGTTGGGCAATTAAATAAAATAAAAATATTTTTTTTACTGATTCTCTTAAATCTTGGGTTGGGCCACTAAGTCTAAGTGTCATGTGAGTTTGCAAAAATAAGTGAGTGATTTTCTTTCATCTTGGGTTGTGTTTGTATTGGAATTCAAGAATGACTTGGAGTTTGAACTTGAATTTAGATATGCACAAAGTGTATGGTGCAACATTGTTAATTTGTTATGATCTTGAATTAGTAGGTTTGGTAAAATGCATGTGGTAGTATTTATTTAATATTTTTTTTTTACTTTTTCATCATTTTTTAATTGAATTTCCTAATTTTTAAATTTTCTTATTTTCCTATTGCCAAAACGGGCTAGCCCGCCAACCCGCGAGTCAGCCCGCGAGCCAGGTTGGGTTGATTAATTCCTGACTCGTTTAGAAACGGGTTGCTCCAACCCAACTCGTTTTGAACCCAACCCGTGACAGGCTAGCCCATATGGGCCGGGCTGGCCCGTATTGACAGCTCTATTTTGCTCTCTCCCAATCTAACTAGGAAAATGATTTATGGACACCACTAGACACCCAAATTAAAATAAGAAAAATGTAATATATGATATGATGTATATAAAAAGATATAAAGGGAAAAAAAATGAGTTTGTGGAGTATCAGACAATTTATGCTCCTTGCATTATTGCATTACAATTTACATAGCCTACCGTACCTCCCTCAATATTTAACACCATGGTACTAGCCAAGCTAATCATTACCACAATTTCAACACAGGAAGACGCAACAATAATATTAAGGGTGCTATCCTTATCTGTGGTCCCAAAACTAGAACACTCACATGTACAAGCCATTTAAGGTCAAACATAACATTCCCCTCAATTACATTTGACGAAAGTCACGTTATTAACTACATGGTGTAAAATCACATTGAAGTCAAAATAACGGTGGATAGTCAAAAAATTAAGAGATGTAGATTCTGTTCAGCGTAAATTTAGCTCACCATGATTTTTCACCTTGGATCCAAACATCCATAGTAACTCGCTGTGAAGAAGCACATTTCCTATTCTCAACAAAAACAACAAAAATACTCAATACTCACTTTAGACCCTGAAAAATTAGGGCCACACAATTTTGTCCTTCAACTATAGAAATAGGCATTTTTATTCCTCAAAAATGAAAAACGATCAAATTTGATCCCTAATATATATAAACAGTCAATTTAGTCATGGAAAGATAAAAAATGTCATCAATTTTAGTCACTCAAAAAACTAAATTGAACAACCTTCCATTTGTGAAGGACTATTTGCCTATTTATATAGTTGAAGGACCAGAGTGACCCTAACCCCGAATCTTTCATGACGATTCAGTCAACAAAAAAGCAAGCTAGACCTTTTCTCATTATAAAAATTGGAGTAAGTGGAATGTTACAAATATTTTACAACTTCAGACTATGGAGAGAGCTATACTACATTACAGTGACATAGAGGCTATTCAAACAGCAACTGGTGAGGGAGTTGAAGGAGGGACCCGATTTTCAGCTGGAATTTCAACAAACTCGGATAGGAGAGCTCGGAATTCGTCCCCGGTCATTGTCTCCTTCTCCAGTATGACCTCCACAATCTTATCCATGGCTTCACGGTTGTTCCTTATATGCTTCAATGCAATTTCATATGCTTCATCTGAGATCCTCTTGACAGCAGCGTCAATGTCTTCAGCAAGCCTTTCTGACATCGAGTTTCGTGCCATCATTCTCATGATGACATCTGCACTTTGAGCTGATGTGTCCATAAGTGACCAAGGACCAATATCAGACATTCCAAACGTGGTTACCATCTGCAAGAGAGTCATTTACATCTATTGAAGCCCAGGTTCTCACAGTCGTAATCAGAAGGTCATGGAGGAACAAAAAAAGATCTTTCGATAATAGAAATTAAAAATATTAAAAAAAACCTTCCTTCAAAATGAAAAATATCATTTTTTTCAGTTAAAGCAAAAATTACCAGTTTCAAGCATTAAAGAAATCTTTTGAAATGATCTGATATTATTTCATGTCTCAGCAATTATTTGGAGCTAAAATAAACTCCCAATGTCCTCAAAAAGTATAGCTAAATTGAGATTAGATTCGCAATTCTGTAGTGTCAAAATTACTAGCAGCATTTATCCCCACCCAGAAAAAAAATAAAAAAAATAAGGGAGTTGTAATACTATAGAACAGAAAATAATGTCAATGAACAAGGACCTGTTTGGCCAAACCGGTTATTTGCTGCAAGTCACCAGCTGCTCCAGTTGTAACCTCAGGCTCGCCAAAAATAATTTCCTCTGCTGCTCTGCCACCTAGTCCACCGACAATTCTTGCAAAGAGTTGTTGTTTGGAGATCAGAGTTGGGTCATCAGAAGGAATGAACCAAGTAAGACCCCGAGCTTGCCCCCGGGGCACTAAGGTTACCTTCTGAACAGCATCATGACCGGGAGTCAAAGTTCTGCAAGTACATAAAGATATTTCAGAACATCTTAAGAACTATTAGCTAAAACAGCTTCTAAATGTGAACCATTAATTTTTCTGGATTGCACTCATATACAAGGGTAACATGAATTCGTGAAGGCAAAAGCATCTTGCTTCCACTGCATTGTTACACAAGTTCTTCTTGAAAGACAATTACAGCCTAGTTTCTGGCTTACCCACAAATGGCATGTCCGACTTCATGATATGCAACTAGACTTTTGCTCTTTCCATCTGTCATCACTGTCCCTTCCATTCCAGCGACAATCCTATCAATAGAATCATCAATCTCTTTGGATGAAATTGCTGTTTTTCCCCGCCGACCAGCTAATATAGCAGCTTCGTTCAAGAGGTTGGCAAGATCAGCTCCACTAAAACCAGGTGTTCTCATTGCAATTACCTCGAGAGAAACATCAGCATCGAACTTTTTATTGCTAGCGTGAACCTTTAGGATTTCAGTCCTTCCCCGTATATCTGGGACATCAACTGTGACCTGCAAACACATTATGTTCAGCGATAAACACATTAATTATGCAATATTTATTTCTAAATATAAACATACCTGTCTATCAAACCGTCCTGGTCGCAATAAAGCAGAGTCAAGAATGTCTGGCCTGTTAGTTGCTGCAACGACGATGATACCAGTATTGCCCTCAAACCCATCCATTTCTGTCAGAAGTTGGTTCAGGGTCTGTTCTCTTTCATCATTTCCTCCACCAATTCCAGCACCTCTTTGCCTTCCAACAGCATCAATTTCATCAACAAAAACAATGCAGGGAGCATTTTCTTTGGCCTTCTTGAATAAATCACGAACTCGAGAAGCGCCAATACCAACAAACATCTCAACAAACTCAGAACCTGAGATTGAGAAAAATGGGACACCTGCTTCACCAGCAATAGCCTTGGCTAATAGCGTCTTTCCAGTCCCTGGAGGACCAATAAGAAGAACTCCTTTTGGTATGCGAGCCCCAACAGCAGTGAACCTCTCAGGCTTCTTCAGAAACTCCACCACCTCCATAAAATCCTGCTTGGCTTCATCTACCCCAGCAACATCATCAAATGTCACTCCAGTATTTGGTTCCATTTGAAATTTGGCTTTAGACTGACCAAAAGCAAGAGGAAAGCCAGGCCCACCAGGACCTCCCATCCCTCCTGATGATCGTCTTGACAAAAAGAACAATCCTCCGATCAAGATTAGAGGGAAAGCCAGATTCCCGATCAGGTTAAATAACAGAGAATCTGACTCTTCTTGGGCATTATGGGCTGCAAAGTCAATATTCTTTTCCCTAAGTTTCTGAAGGAGCTCTTGACTAAGTCCAGGAAGTTGAACTCGCAGTCGCTGCAACCTATTATCAAGTGAAACGGCCTCTACAATAGCTATAGTTCCATTCTCAAACAGATCCACTTTTGTAACTCTATCCTTGTCCAAATACTCGAGAAACCGAGAATAAGACATTTTGGAGGGGGAAACCCCCTGATCATCGGCATAAGCGTTCCCATTTCCCAATAATACAGGTAAGCCAACTCCCACATTCAACAATTTCAAAAAATTTCTTCTCCCTTCATGTTTCCTTTGATCCAAGGATGCCTTTACAAATACTGTTTTTGATTCCATACTAAATGAAGAAAATCTCTGAAGTAAGAAGAGATGTCTACCATTTACACCCTTGCCAAGAGTTAATTTATTACTCGGCGTAGATAAACTACTCCCAACAAGACATGACAATGATGCCGCCATCTGTATCAAGAAAAGTATCCAAAATATCAGTTATTAAGAACTAATCATTTCAGCGATTAGCAGGATAAGAGATATTGAATAAACACTGATCATTTCTGTGACTAACAGGAAAAGAAATATTGATTAAATACCATTTGTGATTGCCAACTAATTTCTTGTTACAAAAACCAACACAGTGAATTCAGTCTGTGCTGTCGACTAATTTCTTATCCCACAAACCAATATGGTAACTCACCGTAAACTCACACGCAACTACTTAAATCATGCCTTTGGGAAAATTCTAGATATGAAAGCTGTAGAACAAAAACTCAACAGAATGATCACATGGACAGATCACAGATCATGCAAGGAGCCCAATTCAGAACATAGAGCGCACCATTTGATGAGAAAGATTTAAAGTTGTACAGCATATCATTGTTATCCCATAAACTACAAATTATTTCAAAATTTCCTTACTTGGTGAATTGAAACATACGCACATGATTAACGCAATCTAAAGGTATATAATGTCTTAAACTTATTAGCTTGTGTCAATTCTTCTTCTATCAAGCCACTTCACAGTAAAAAATCATGACAACTTAACAAGAAAATATGATAAAATCTACAGAGCCAAGTGACTGCATAATCTAATACAACATAGACAATTAAGAAGCTCAAGATGTACAAGTCACTGAGTTACTTTTTTTAACTCGCAGCACTATAAACTATTGATCCATACATTACTTTGGCCCCAATTGACGAAAGACTAGATCCTAATTCTCTTTACCACACATGCATACATAAGAACAAATATGCAATTGGCACTGATTTTTGTCTGAGAATTTCTGAATTTGCAAGCAAGTCTCGAGTATGGCTTCAAATCTAAAAACTTAAGCTCCACCGTTAACAACTCCAATAATCAATCAAATTATTAATTAAAAAATTACAAAACTTGGTAATAAAATTGAAAATTAACGGTAACGATATGAAGAGCGAGCCCGGTATTCCGAAGGATGGAAAGGACCCATTAAAAGTGGAAGGCATGAGAAGAAGCCACGTACCTCAAAAGAGAAATCTCAGAGAGAGAGGATTTGAAGAAGAAGAAGAAGAGAAGTGAGAGATTAGAAGAAGCTACCACCGATGCAAGTGAAGAGAGACGTGCTTGGGATGGTGTGTGTGAGTGAGAGAAGGGGAGGGATGTGGCTGTTTTTTTTTTTTTTTTCCTGTAAAACTCACTTTCACAAAGTCCAACCAACCATTAAACATAGTTTTCAAAAAAAAAAAAAACAACTATTAAACATCTCATGTTAATTAGAGATATAGTCAACATAATTTTTATATTTAAAAAGACAAAGTAAGCTTTATTAGGTCTAATTTGAATTCTAATGAAAAAAATTCATTTCATGCCATGTGGTTCTTGAAGCTATTTTTAATAAAAATAAAAGAACATCATAGTGTTTGCATGGCCCAATTTGTGCCTACTCACACCCAATGAGGCAAGCTTAGTTAGATTATGCGATTTCAAATGGACTTTTTATATCTGTTTTGGTCCCTACAAAATTTCTTTCATCAATTTTGATTCTTCTTCTTCTTTATTGTCTTTTTTCCTCTTGTGCGTCCCGCCCCTTCTCTCCATTATTATTTTTTATGAACCACCCAACCTTGTTCCAAAGCACCCTCAAACATGACTCTAGCAGCATGTTTAGAATGTAGAAAAAAAGTAAGAGAAAAGAAAATGAAGAAAAAGAAAGAAAAAAAAGTGGAAAATGAAATGATTTTTAGGTTATTTGACTAGAGAAAAAGTGGAAAAAAAAATGAAATATAAAAGAAAAATATGGTTGTAAATTGAGATAAATATCCATAATGAAAATTAAATATAATACATTTTTAAAAATATGAGTTCAAAAAATTTATTATTGTATTTTATAAATATTTTTTCATTATTATTATAAATGGTTAGACTAGGGGTATTTTAATACAATCACATAAACACTCCCCTCGTTCATTTTCTCACCTAGATAGAGGTAGAAAATTGTGTGAAATCTACTGCACTTATTATTTTCTCCTGACATTTTCTTCTCAACTAAGGGCAGAATAATCTTTAAAATTTGTGTTTTCTAGGCATAGTTTTCTCTTATATTCACTTTCTTCCCTTCCAAACAATCTGTAAGTTCTATTTATAGTAGTTTATAAATCCATATAGCGGAAGGGGGTTGATATTAAAATTCCCATCAACCCAATTTTCACCCCTTAAAGTAGCAAATTTTCAAAATGGCATTTTCTTTTTTTTTATTACCGGGTTCTGCATTTTTCATTCCGATATTTAAAACCTGGTGCGTTAAAAGGCATATTTACTTTCCAGTTTTTATTCGTGGCACATATTATGAAAAAAAAAATCATAAACTTAAGTTCCTCAGAATACTCTTAAAATGGTTTTGGGTTTTTAAAAATATGTTCATACACATTCACATTATGCCTCAGAATTCACATTACGGGGTTTAAATCCCGGTAAAAGGTTTTTTTCTATTATATATCTTGGAAACTTAAATTCTCGGAACACGAACTCATATCATGTCATAAAATTTCAAAACTCGATACCGTGTGTATTAGCGCCACTAGGTTTTGGAATCTGATAATGCTGCAGCTGCTGCAATCAATTTATTTTTTCCATGAATTCATAACTTTACGAAATCATGAGCACTATATATCTAAAATCATCAACACTATATATACCCAAAGGTGCTGGTGAGGAAGATGATGGGGTGAAGAGAGATTGAAGAGGAAGAAGAAAATGTAGGTTGGAGTGAAAAGAATGAAGAAGAAGTGGGTGAGAATGAGGGTGTGGTGTGGTTGAGAGGAGGCGAATAAGTTTTTACAAAATTAGAGGTATTTTTGGGTTTTTGAGGAGAAAAATGCAAAGCGAAATCCTTTCTTTTGGAACAAACTGGTTGGATTTAACTGTGCGAGGTACAGATAACTTTGGATAAATTAAAATTATTGTGTGTGGAATGATTTTTTTTTATAACTTCTTATATATGTTGTTGTGAGGTCGACAATAGTGACCAATACTGTAGCCGTGATAAATAATTACTTAGTAGTAAACGGTTGGCGACAATTTACGCTTAACTCTCATGGGCAAGGATCGAAACCCCCTTCTGCATGGTCGAGAGACAAAGTTAGCTAACTACATGTTATTTTATCATGTTGATTCCTCAATTATTGGTATATGAATCTTTAGCCTGGCTCCGGGCAACAACAGTGCTGCAAACCCACTCGAGCCATCATTAATTACAATATCACATCTCGATCTAATGGATGCCGATAGAGTATTCCATACAAATGTTTTAGTTGTTCCTCCATACCCATACATGAAGAAAAAACCACATTTGTTAAATAGAGGGAATCAGAATATTAAAATTTAATTTTAAATTTAATTTGTAACTTAATATAATTATATTTTATAATATGTAATTATTGCTAATAACACAGAATAACTTTAAAATTTAAATTAATTTTTAAAATAAATATTTACAAATGTAGAATAAAGAGAAGAAACTCATTGACTAAGTGGGACTCCTCTGTGGGTGATTCGAATATAGTGTTATAATTTGTAAAATTAAGTCCATACAGAGGAATGTTAGGATTCTCAATTGGCTTCACAATGATGACTTGTAGTTGTATGAGTTTATAGCCACAGCAGAGTTGACAATCTCGTAACATATGTCTTCTCTCAAAAGGCTCTCAAATTTGTTCACGTGATTATTCCATACGGTACACTGTATCGTGTCGTTCTACAGAAAAATAAGTTAGACACTAATAAAACGGTTTTTCTATGACGCTAAAGAGCACAAAATCGTTCTAAAAGGAATTAAATAATTTTCAACATACCTTAGCGTCAACAAATAACATTTCAATGAAGTCTGGTGCATCAGGCTGCTTCCTGTTAAGTGATCTCATAGTCGTGCAACTCTGACCACTATCTTCCACACCTTTTGAGCGTTGGAGATGTTGATGGAGGAAACCGGGTATACTTTGGAATTTAGAAGTATGCAATAGTTTTCACGATTGATTTTTGAGTTTATTCTTTTAAAACGATATAGCAGAGAAACCGTAGTGGTACAATTTATAGCATCAAGTGAGGAGACTAATTGTTAATAAAAATTCATATTTCAAATAAATATCTTAAGATTGTATGTTAACTATTTCCTATTAAAATTTGGTTAAAAATTTTGTATTAATAGTTATGATTCATTCCTTATTTTAAAAATCAATTTTTGTTCATATTAAAATTTGGTATTAATTAGTTATGATTCATTCCTTATTTAACATTTGTAATAAAATTTATTTGGTTAAAAATTTGATATTAATTAGTAATGATTTGTTCCTTATTTAATATTTGTAATAAATTTTATAAACATTAATTATTTAGGGTATGGCCTTAATGGGTATAGGTTATAGTGGGGATTGTTAGGATTTATACCTTATTTTAGTGGTATAAACCTTCTTTTATATAGATGAATCTCTACTCAAATAACATTCATTATTTTATAAAACTTATATTTTTTTGGTCGAATTATTATATCAAACTTATAAAAAAATATTGTTTAGAAGATCTCCTTAAAAGATCTTGGATCAAATCCCTTTTATAATTTATAATTTATAATTAGGTTTAAATGAAACTTCATACCTTATCCCAGGGCTTTGGCTAACAAAAGGATATATTATCGGCCAAACGCACAAATAATTTTCTAGGGCACGGGAACGAGAGAAAACCTCCCAGATTGAAACTAAGCTATCTCAACTCGTGGGTGTTTCGGCGGCGATGGCGACAACGTCGGTGGTGCCGGCTAACCGGCGGCGAGGTGTGAACGTGGCGGAGGATATGGACTTCGAGACGACGGAGGGTGTGAAGGCGATCGGAAGCTTCGAGGAGATGGGGATAAAGGACGACCTTCTCCGTGGAATCTACCAGTACGGCTTCGAGAAACCCTCGGCGATCCAACAACGTGCCATCACCCCCATCATCCAGGGACGCGACGTCATCGCTCAGGCTCAATCTGGAACGGGCAAGACCTCCATGATCGCTCTCACGGTCTGCCAATTCGTTGACACCTCCGTCAGAGAGTGCGTCTCCTTCTACTTTCTCTACTCTGCATTTAACTTTTGTATTAGTTGAATTTCGCAATTAGGGTTTTTCGACAAGACTCAATTTTTTAGGCTAAGAAGGGGTTTTGGTTGATGTTTGTGTGAGGATGTGTGATAGGGATTTCAGAAACTCTAGACTTCCTATGAATTATAACGAGGGGCAACTGATTTCCAGATGGAGAGTTTTGGAGGATAATTTTTTTTCTGAAGTGAATATCTTATAAATTAAAAGATTTTCTTTTTATGAATGAAAGAAACTAAGTCACCATTTGGCTCTATTAAGAATAATCTTAGAGATGTGTGATTTGCTCTGAACTGAGGACATCTTCTTTTAGGTATGTATGTATTGTCAATATGTCGTCTGATGATTTCTGAACAGGGTGCAGGTGTTAATCCTTTCGCCGACGAGGGAACTGGCCTCGCAGACTGAAAAGGTTATATTGGCTATTGGGGATTTCATAAATATACAAGCACATGCTTGCGTTGGAGGTAAAAGTGTTGGGGAAGATATAAGGAAACTTGAGCATGGAGTTCACGTGGTGTCTGGAACTCCTGGCAGAGTCTGTGACATGATCAAAAGGAGAACATTGCGCACAAGAGCTATCAAGTTGCTAGTGCTGGTGAGTTCACTGCTTCTATACTTATCAATTTTTTATTGCACTTTCTTTGATTGTCAATGAGTATCTTATATATATGTTTCTTTCTATTAACAGGATGAATCTGATGAGATGTTGAGCAGAGGGTTTAAAGATCAAATTTATGATGTGTATAGATATCTCCCGCCCGACCTCCAGGTTCTCTTCCTCTCGATGTCCTCATTGCTGTTATTGTATATTGAATGAAATTTCTCCTATTTGAAATCTTCTTATATTTTAAAATAAACTAAGGTGCATATTGGTAGTAAGTTTTTTTAGCAATCTTTAGGTGAAGCAAGGACATGAAACAAAAATGATATTGAATTTGATATTTACCAGAACTCCAATTCAGAAGAATTTCACTAATAAATTGGTATGAGGGAGGTCTGTGAGGAGGGTGTTTGAAAATTGGATTTTACTGATTTAGTGGCTTGGCATCACCTGAAGGTATGACAATAGGGGAAAAGAAACTGTAGGGTGTTTGAAAACTGGATTTACTGATTTAGTGGGCATGGAATCACCTGAAGGTATGACAATGAGGGAAAAGAAACTTTGGCAATGAATCAAGCCATATATTCAAGGAAGAATGGGAGAATGAGAAGTTTGAAGTGTGAACTATTTGCTTGCATATGATATTTTTTAGAAGTTTAATTTTTGAATTCACTGAAAAAACTAGGCTTTTAAAATCAGTGACATTAAGAGCTGCTGATTTTCTCCATAATAAGCAGCTTGCACTATCATTTGAATTTCGATTGTTGTCCTGTTCTTAAATGAAGTAGCTAGGCGAGGAGGTTCTTTTACAGATATTTTGTAGGTCCTGATGTCTTTATTTGGATTTGTATTTTGATTTAAACTTATGTTGGCCCAATTACTCAATTTTGTTTAAGGTTTAGTTTATAACTTAACTGAAATCAACTTCAAGATCCTTTGACCCTAATACTGATGTAGTGTGTGTTTATTTGCTGATCAATATTGTGTGTATTCTTTCCAAAGCCTGATTAGTAAGTATCAAGTATGTTGTGTTCTCTGAGTTGTTAGTTTCTACCATGTAGGTTGTCTTGATTTCTGCTACACTTCCCCATGAAATATTGGAGATAACAAATAAGTTCATGACAGATCCTGTGAGGATCCTTGTAAAACGTGATGAATTGACATTGGAGGTAATCAGTTGCTTTCATTCACTTAGTGCCTTTTGATTTTTAACTGGATATTGATGCAATTGCCTCTCCACCAATGACAGGGAATCAAGCAATTTTTCGTTGCAGTTGAAAGGGAAGAGTGGAAATTTGACACTCTATGTGATCTTTATGATACTCTTACCATCACCCAAGCTGTCATATTCTGTAACACTAAGAGAAAGGTAAATAAAAATTATCATTGTTTCATTTGATTGGTTGTTCATTTCATCTCACTTTGAACAGAATAGATAGTAGATTATTAGATTTTGCTCTATCTTTCTATTCTGGCTCCTTGTAATTTGTTTATTATTTCTGTTTTATTAATATATCCACTTTGAATAGGTGGACTGGTTAACTGAAAAGATGCGTAGTAATAATTTCACTGTCTCATCAATGCACGGCGACATGCCTCAGAAAGAAAGAGATGCAATTATGGCAGAATTCCGTGCTGGATCAACCCGTGTACTAATAACAACAGATGTTTGGGCTCGCGGTCTTGATGTACAGCAGGCAAGATATTACACCATGCTGTGTGTTTTTATTTTTACCAGTGCCTCTAAAATATGATGAGTTCACATTTGAAATATCCTGCTTAAAGTGTGATACAGACACTGCATAAATTATGAGATGCCTCCCTAAGAAGTCAACCTTATTATCAGTCCCTTAGTTTGTTTCTGCTGCTTATTGGAAGATATAGATGATAATTGCTGACTTGAAGAGAACTGAATGAATATTATTGTTACAGATTTACAGCAAGGAATATCAGGACTGTTTGGACTAATACCTAGTTTAGGTTGTTAAGGGGCCTGGCATTCCAATATTTATGGATTTAACAAAATTTGGGTGTTGTAATTGTAACTCTTAATCTGTGGTTCTTCCTTTGGTGGCCGTATTTCCATTGAAATTTATTTTCCTTTCTGTTAGATGTTATTCTTAATCCTGTGCCCTGTTTTTGTGCATTTTATTTTTTGGGCACGGTGAAGGATGGGCTAATATAATAGCAATTTATGTTTTGCTCTGAAAAAATACAAAGAAATGGAATTATTTGACTGTCAATTTGACAAGTGTCAATTAATTTATTGAGAAATTCTTCCACTGATTTCTTTTGAATTGTACATGGAGGAATCAATCTCCTTTCTCACTGATCATGCATTTGCTTCTGTCATCAGGTTTCTTTAGTTATTAATTATGACCTTCCAAATAACCGCGAGCTGTACATTCATCGGATTGGCCGTTCTGGACGTTTTGGACGGAAGGTATTGGGAATGTTAAAATTTGCTGTACTACTATTGTTTCTTGACCTTAGTAGTTACCTAGTCTCGTTTTCATATCAGAAATTGTTCTGATTTTGAGAATTTATCTGTTGATTCCTTATCTTCTACTCCTATGCTCTTGTATTGTTTTACAGGGTGTTGCAATAAATTTTGTCAAGAACGATGATATCAAGATCTTGAGAGATATTGAACAATATTACAGTACCCAGATTGATGAAATGCCCATGAATGTTGCTGATCTCATATAAAATTTCATTTGGTATGCTGGGTGGAGCGTGTTTGGCATATAACTTATGGGGATTAGTGTTGGATATGGTTTTTTCTCTGATTTTCTTGTAAGCTTGGCATTTGGTTAATTAGAATTTTGACTACAGTGCTCGACTGTACCAGAGGTGATGTTTTTCTTTGCTGATACGATTGAGATTGATGTGTAAATTGTGCTGAGTTGCTTTCTCTGATGTTTTACTCTCTTGATGTTGACTCTGTAATTCAATGCTTCAAATGACAAGTGATATTCTGATGTTTGATGCTATAGTATTAAATTTGTGGGCAGTTTACTGTATTTGTCTTATTCCGAAAACCTTACCCACAAGCTTGGATGCTTGCAAGGAAAACTTCCGCTCTGGGATTTAATTCCTATGCCTCTGATTGATTGCTGGATTTTATTGTTGGATTCACTTGCACGGATACTGCAATGGAAATGTAATCATGGATGAGGTGAGAATTGATTCAATGCAGCTGTTGCGCATTGTTGACTCAATCAAAGCTAGTTTAGAACTAGTCACGGGTTATTTTGGTGGTAGCAAAAAATTACTTCCAGGGTGAGTCAGCATCTCTTGTTGACTGTTATTAGTTTCAGAGTGTCAGGTTTCAGCCTTATGTATTGGCTGAATGCAGTGTTTTTTGTCTTGTTTTTTGTCAAAGCAGTATCTTAGTCTGAGAGGGAAGGGAGCCTTATGCAGCTAGATTCCCAGGTCCCCTTCTTCACTTTTGGGCTAGCGACAAATCTCCCAGCTAACTTGATAATGTCTCCTCTGACTGTCCACACACCACCTTGTTCGTTATTTAACAGTCCTAATAATAATTGGGGGGGATGCATTGCATGAGTTGAAGAGCATCCTTGTTTCTGTTTGTAAGTGTTATGATTGAATTTCACAAAGAATTGATTGTTGGGTTTTTAGATTCTGATTAACAATTAATTGAGTTATAAATCTTAGTTTCTGTGGTGGATACAAGCCTGTTTGAATGTATTTAGGAGAACTTATGCAAGTAGTTTAGGATCAATCATATTTTGAATATTTAAGAATTCAAGTCGATTTGCTTTATAATAAAAAGAGATATTAATAAGCATGTTTGTATCTTAGTCTAATAATAGTATATGTTACCTCGTTGAGTCAAATGGACAAGCCCATGTCTAATAAGAATTTGTTTAGCTAGTTAGGGTAGGATGAAAGCAATGTTCGATCAATATTTCACGACAAAGGAGGATTTATATCATCTGACAAATCGAAGATCCAAACTCTGTTATTTTCCGGTCTAATAAGTTGTACGTAGGTCAAATGAGGAGACCGTCCTAAACCGTAACTTTTTTCAATTTTAACACGTTATAGGTCAACCTATGAGGGGTTGATTTTAGGTTCATTTTCTATTTTCATGTCTGTTTACCGGAATCACAAGAAAAAATAACTAAGAAGGAAAAGTTAATGTGACTAGGCCTTAAACCTTTGGGCCTAAGATTTTAGGTATAACATTTCTAAAAAAATTATGTTTTTAGATATTGTTGATACAAGAGTTATGTGTTTTAATGACCACCACTTAATGATGATTAATAATTTTGTCACTAAATATCTATTATTTGTGACTTTTTCTATATCATCACTAGTTGTATTTATAGCAGCGACCAAACTAAAAGTCGTCACTAATACTATTTGTAGTAGTGACTAAATTATCGTCACTAATGTTGCTCGTAATAGTGACCAAATTATTAATCGTTACTAATAATGGTCGTTATAGTGATTAAATTACAAATCACCACTAATATTATGTGTAATAGTGACCAAATTACTAATCGGCACTAATTATGTTCGTAACAGTGGCCAAATTATAAATTGTCACTAATACTATTCACAATAGCATTCGAATTATTAATCATCACTAATATTACTCGTAATAGTGACTAAATTATAAATCGTCACTATTATTATTGGCAACAGTGACTAAATTAATAATCATTAGTAATATTACTCGTAGTGGTGACCATCGTTAATAATATTGCTCGTAATAGTGACCAAATTATTAATCATCATTAATACTATTCATGTAATGATCATCACTAATCACATATTTCTGTACTTATATAAGATTAAAACCCTAATTTAGTTCTGAATATTAGTCTTTTATATTTGTATTTCATCAATTATTTGAAAATTTGAAATACTCCTTTCTTATGTCATTTTCCTCATTTAACATCATTTGTTATAAATATATCAAGTGACATTATTAGTTGATGAAATTATTTTTTAAAATAATAAAATGATCAATGGTGTATGTATTAGGAAGTAAAATAAATTTGTACTCGTAATATAAATGTTTAACATGGCCTATATATAGTGTAGTGCCTACTGCCTACTACCCTGGGCTTGTGACTTTTTTTGATTAGCGATGGATGAGTCATTACTCTGCCTGCCATGTTATGTCTTCTCACATTCATTTCTACCGCCACACATACACCCTTCAAGCCTTGTGTTGTGTTGTGTTGCGCCGCCGTCTATGACTATCTTGTCACGTGTTATGTGTACAGACAGTGCAACACGCACAACATACTCTACGTACGTCAGCGAAACAGTACTCCCCTCGTCTCTAATTTATATTTATACGATGTTATTAAATATAAGTTAATTTAATATTTATTTTTTCATATTTACTTATACATTTATTGTTAGTAAAACATTATTAATACTATATTGATTGAAAAAATTTATTTTTAGAGGTAAATAATAAAAATTGTAGAACTTTTTTTAAAAACAATGCACTTACGCTTTTAAAATATATACATACATACGTATAGTCCTCCTCCTGAAACCTCGTTACGGCCACGCCAACTTTGTCTTTTCAATAGCACATCACAGCAGCAATTACAACATTAATTTGTTGTTCACTTATGAATTGGACTAGCTAACGAATAAAATACACACACATAATGAGAGAGATTCGGAGGAAGGGAGAGATATAATGGAAACAAAGTGATTTTACTGAACCGTCTAAGAAAGTGATACATGTCAATATATTACTTAACCAATTAAGGATAAAGGTGATCTTACTCAATATTTATTTAAAGTTATTAAAAAAAATCTCTTTTTTAATTTTTTTATCGCAACATATAGCAGATTCTACGGTAGACTAGCTAAAATAATGATTTACTATGCACACACCACTTAATAACCACAAATGGAAATGACAAAATTACCCTCAATCTCATTTTCCCATTATCTTCTTACAACGGCAAGCAAGCCACAACAGTAATCACCCCACTTCATCTTTCTCTGCATCGCCAAGAAATTATTCCCTGCCCTCATTTTCTACCTCGCCATCCTTGCCAATACCAATGTAAAGAGTGTGTGTTGGTTGGTGTGCTTTTTCCAGTGTTATTACTCCCTCCTTTCTAATTATAAGCTAACATTCACATTTATATGATGTCACTAAATATAAGCTAACTTAACAAAAATTAATTTCTCTTTTCGTTTGCATTTGTTAGTTTTTCAATATTATAATGAATGAAAAGTCTGATCTTAAATATGAGTAAATAGAGAAAATTGTACAATTTTTTTTCAAAACAAATGCATCACCTACTTTTATCATTTATTTTTTTAATAAGCGTGAATTTTACAATGCTAGTTTATAATTCGGGACGGAGGGAATACTAGTTATATCATAATTATAAAGGTTCTTTCGTTGGTGTTTTTTTATTTGGGAATAGACAATATGTCGCTTATAAAGGAAGAAGCTAGTGGTATAAAGTAACCTCACTAGAGTCTCCAACCACACAATATCCCATCATGCATGGTCCGATCGTATCAACCAACTCCGGTGGCCTTCTTCGCTCGTCAAACAATTTTGGAAGGTAAAGGCAAAGGGAAGAAATGAGTGAGTTAGAATCACTAAAAGTCTAAAAGGCATGATCGCTTGACAAAGTCAGGGGAATGCCGCGAGAAAAGAGAGAATATGTACCATTGTGTCTTTTTGATAGAATATAACATTAAACCATTATTTAATATTTACTCAATAATTTAAGTTATTGAAATAATTAATTGTTCCACAATATTCATTGCAAAATCAACTCAATATCAATTTAAGATCATAGAACTAAGAACTATTAAGATCTACATTGTATAAATCCCTCAAGCATGCAAGAGATCGCGTGATAAGGAACTTCAAAAATTATCGAGAGCTGAAAAATGCATGTGCTAATCAATATATATATATATATATATATTAAAAAGTATATATTATTAAAAACGGTTCAAATTTTCAGTTTTTAAAATCGAAAAAATCATATAAGTGAGCAAGAAAATTCCAGATGAGAAGTCCATTTAAATGATACACTCATATAGATTAATCTGCCACTAAAAAAACAAAATGAAAATCATATAACTAAAAAGAAGGTAGAAATTGTACTTTCTATTCATACAACAACATATCTAATACACAATACATACGCCAAATTCCCATATACAAAATCGATGGTTTCACCAACCATCCAAGATGAAAATGGAAAATCTTAGCTATGTTACTATGTACCATGCATGCATAACCACATAACTAAGCAGCTCTTAAAGTCCTTAAAAGCAGATATATGACACAAATATTAAATAAAGCTCAAATCTTTATTTGGCCATAATTAAATTTATACTAATTGATAATATGTTATTAATTAAAATTTATTATAATTATGATGATAGTGTTGATTCTAGGAGAGAGGGGCCCTCTGAGGAGCACCCTTTCTTCTGCTGCCAAGGGAGAGGACGATCCCAGGGAGGAACCTATTGGCCTTGCCCTTCTTGTGGGGCTCGCGGGAAATTACGGAATTGCTGGTGGCCTCGTTGTTGGAGTAAGAGGAACTAGGGGCAAAGTGGGTATCTTCATCAATCACCTCTGAACCATCGACTCGAAGACCCTCGAACTGCGAAATTGTAAAGTCAGATTCATCAAATCGATGTAAAATGCTGGCCAAGCTTTGTCCCACGTACACCATGTAATCCACCTGCATTAATTATTATATTCATCATCAACTATCATTACAATAATTTATTTATTATTTTTGCTTTTCATCTAGAGTTTTTCACAACTTTTGTTGTTTATCACAATTTTTTTCAATTTATATCATCATTTAATGTTATATTTCTCATCTACCATTTTTTCCTGCTCTGACCAATTATTCAACCAATTCGCAATTACTGTAATTTCTCTCTTTAATAGCTCATTTTTAGATAAGAATATTTTAGTCATATTATTTATGAATTAAAGAGCTTTTAAATTATGCACATTAAGCAAAGATAATACTATAACAATGATACTTAGCATTTAGTTAATGAAATGATGTGCTTAGTTTTTTTTTTTTTTTTTTATCATGGTTTCCGCTGCTGACACCCAGACTAATAGATACTCATGATTAAGAGACCATGTTAGTAATTACTGCATCACACCTTGCTGTTTATGTCATCATTAAGTTGTCTTCTTTTATTTTATTTAGACTGAAACATCATTTTATAGTCCTTAAAACTTACTCCACTCACTTTAATTATAAGATTTTCTTTAAACAATTTAGCTTCTTAAATAAAGATGTATAAGTTAATTAATGCATTAATTTTAAAAAAGAATTACGCACCTTCCACATTTATCTCTCATTGATGTTTTGGGTTGAGTTGAGAATTAATTAATAGTGATTATTAAAATTTTAGAATTTTGAAAGTATGAATGCAAAAGTAAATTTGGAAAATAATAATAAAATTTTCTAAAATATAGTAGAGGTCTTATTTAAATAAACACTAAGTGTATATCTAAAACATCTAATAATTAGAAAGTAAAGTGTATTTTTAAAGGACTAAATTGATAAATGATGCATTTATTTTGGACTAAAATGGAATTTTAGTCTCTTATTTAAAACATATATTTCGATTTTCCTTCACTAAACAGTGGGGATGGAAGAAAGATGAAATAACCCAATTTTTATTTAGTTCATGAGAGAATGTGAGAATTATTTTTTTATTGTATAAAATTGGTCAGGCAATTTGAACAGAATATTTTTGTTGTTGTTGTGGAATAGAGATTTTAAAATAAATTTCCTAGTATTACATTCAGGTCAGTTTTATAAATGGTAATGTGAAGTAGGCTAGGGTAATTTATTGACCCATATAAGGGTAAAGGGCCCTCACAAATTTCACCCGTCATAATTATCAGCTTCTTTATTTCTTACTTTTTTTTTTCATCACATCAAATGATCCCTGTCCCTCTAGTGAGGTTATAACTTATAAGTCTAAGCATGAAAGTAAGCTAAATTGAGGGATGAGGAAAAAAAACCTAACCTTGCATGAGAGAGAACAGAAATGAAATGGGTCCTGAAGAATCCTGTCACAAGTGAAGCAAGCATTGGAGCTACCTTTGCATGACCTTGACTGTGGCCTTTGATTTACGAATATCACTTTCGCACTGTTAATAGTATAGGGCTGCAATCCAATACAAATTAATTAAACAACCTTAATCATTCTTCTTCTTCTTTTTCTAACAAAAAAGAGGTTATATTATTTAATCAGAATATTTATTAATTATTTAATGAACATTAAAAATCTTAATGTCTGACCTGAATATTTGTGCAATCAATAAGCTTTTCGAGATCATCCAATCGAATCACGTCGTGGTAAACATACCTTCGCACCTGTGAGACGGCATAAAGACTCTCGTCACTCATCAGTTAGACAAATCATTCAAACAAAAACGAGACGATTAAGACTATTTTATCTTCGAGCTTCCTCTTAAGACAATTAAAAAGCTTATACAGCATTTCACATTTACCTTAATTAAAGTATTAGAAAGTGTAGAAAAAAATTAATTATAAGTGATAATTAAAACTTTGAAATACAAAAACTAAATAAATGTGGAGTAAATATTGAATAAGATAATAAATATTCCTTAAATCTAATAGAAGAGATCTTATATAAAAGGACACGAAGTATACCTTTAAAAAGTTTTATAAATATAAATAGAAAAAAGGAGGGAGTATTCGCATGAATATGATACTCACATTTAAATTTGATGCGAGAACATTGGACTAAGAAAAATTGTATTTGCAAGTTTTAACCGTTTCTCACAATTTGAACTTGTGTATTTAATTAAAGGAGCATATCATGAATGAACCGATTTTCAATAAGGTGCAGCATTAAATTGTTCTTACTAGAGAACCTAATTTACCTAAATATATATAAAGAGAAATATCTTAATAAAATGGGGCAGTTTTATGCCGAACCATATTACAAACTAATTCATCCATGAATCATGTTTTAATAGTTTATAATCTTCTCCAATATTAGTTTGAGTCCACTTCTTTTCAATTTAAATAAATTTATAGTCTCCTCCTTTTCTATGTTGGATTTGGGGTGGGGTGGGATAAACTTAACTTTCAATAGTTATTAGCACAATTAATGAAATGAGAAATATATTTTGAGAATTCCTGAATACTCCCTCCATTCCTTAATAACTGTCACTTTAAGGTTTTGCACACATATTAAGGAATTATATTAATGTTCTTGTTTCTATCAAAATTACTACCTAACTTCCTAACATACCCTTTATCTTTATTTTTAATTTAGACTCTTTAATTTTCTATCATCATTAATTAAAGGGTAGAATTGGTAAAACATAATTAATACTCTCTTGAACTTTGTAAAGTGACAGATAATTAGAAACGAAAAAAGGATAAAAATAGTGACACTTAAATAGGAACGGAGGGAGTAGGAGTTAAATGAGTATTATTATAAGAATAGTTAGGCAACCAACCTTGGTGTCCCCCCATGAATTCAACAGAAAAATTAAATGAAGTGAGTGTGAAGGTGGGGATCCAGAATATAATTTAGGAGAAGTGGTGGGTTGGTGTGCAAATAATAAAATAATGGGACAGGAGCTTGAATTGGGAAGCAGTAGTGGTCAAACTTTTCGCTTTCAATGAAAGGAACAGGTGATAAAAGGGTTTGCAAGGAGAAATGGATAAAAAAGAGATCTTCCATTAATGGGAAAGAAACCAAAACCAAAAAGTGGGAATCAAGGAAGACATGGTGAACCCTTATGGAAACCATATATAAATATGCATAAACATAGATATGGGGAAACACCAAATACAATGAGACACTATTGGTGAGTTCAACTTGACAATTACTCATCGACCTTCTTTAATTTCTGGAAATTAAAAAAAAAATGGAAAAAGACTGTAGCAGAATGAATGAACTCTGTAGCTGTAACCCCATTGACAGAATTTTGGAGGATGTATATGTATATTCAAAACAAAAATTGCATGGACCAAATTTGACCCGTGACGTTTACTCTGAAGACTGAAGAGGGAGAATGTGTATGAACTATCATAGAAGTTAATGTTTTTAGAATAAATTAAATTAAAGATTAAAGTCCGA
This sequence comes from Acmispon strigosus, assembly GCA_030819835.1. NCBI lineage: Eukaryota > Viridiplantae > Streptophyta > Magnoliopsida > Fabales > Fabaceae > Acmispon > Acmispon strigosus. The sequence goes on from JAUAMA010000001.1 coordinate 91,296,877, forward strand.
AATAAAAAAATGTAGCTCTCAGATGTACCAAAAATAAAACTAAAAAATGATATATCTTCAGACCAAACAACTAAACTTATCAAAATGTGCATGAGCAAGTGGTCTTAAATTTTATTTTAATACGTCATTTTGAGTCTCTAGAAAAATTTGTTTATTGTTCCTAAATATAAAACCCATATTAGATTTTAACAAAAGTTATCAATTTATTTCAAATATACTCATTGAATTAATTATTTAGATTCCCACTCGTTTTTACTTTCCTAAACTCTACATCCAATGATTAAAGGCAAAAAATAGTTTTATTTTAAAATACTAATACATTAATTGAACTTTATTAATCCCGTTTCTATTGAAATGTCACTATTTTTATCCTTTTTTTCTAATTATCTGTCACTTTTTAAAGTTCAAGAAAGAATTAATTATGTTTTACCAATTATACCCATCAATTAATGGTGATAAAAAATTAAAGAGTTTAAATTAAAAAGAAATATAAAAGGTATGTTAGAAAGTTAGGTTGTAATTTAATAGAAGCATTAATACAATCCCTTAATATATGTGCAAAACTTTAAAATGACAGTTATTAACAAACGGAATTAGTAAGTATTTTTCTTAATAAAGATAATTGGTGTCTCATGTGGAACTTATAAATAAGAAATGAGAGTACATGCTAGCATCACACTTATTTAACACGCTCTCCAACACAATTTCTATAATTGATTGATTTTTTAAAATGCCAACATAATGTTAAATTTTAAAAAATTCAATCAATCACTTGAATTTGTTGGGGAGTGTAATAAAAAAATGTGTTTATAACATTTTTTTTATCTTTATTGCTCCAATTAATATAACAAAAGGTTAAATTTCCGTTTCGTAAATATAATTTTTTTGGATAATTGATCACAATAATTGATTATTAATTTTAATTATAAATGAATCATTTAAGGCTTTATTTATGTTGGTTAAGAAAAATCTGCTGGTTCAGAAGTTAAAAAGATTTTCCACAAAATTAATTTTTTTTGGTTACACCACAAAATTAATTTGAGTACATTATAAACATATTGTAAATAATATATAACAAATGTTAACTGCCAAACCTAAACCATAGATGAACCAATTTGTAACATGATACTCCGTAGAATTGGTCAACATTTAATGTTTAATATTTTATCAGGTTTGAAGAGCCTAGTTGATATGAAGCACAACCTTCACCAATTAAACAAAAACTTCAATTTGACAACTTCTTTTTCTCACTCATCTCTTTCCCAGATTACAAGACTTCTAGGAAAGAGATGACTGAAGTGTTCACAGATAGCAAATACTAGTATGTGGTAATTAAAACAGGAAAAGGAATCCCAAAATCAATTCATGGGGGAATTATATGAAAATTCATCAGAAATGAGAAGCTAGCACTGTTCAAAGGATTAATTAAAAACCCTTGCAGGTACCAGAAAAATCCTTGAAAAGTTGCATGTGAGAGAGACTAGAAAGGGGTTTTAAAGAGAGAATTTTGGCAAAATTCTTAGAGATCTAGATCATACCATGAAATTAAAGAATTGTAGAATTGGAAAAGAAATTGTGAGGTTGCAAACACAGTGATATGAATTGGGATAGTACGTACCTGGAGGAGAGGGTGAGAGCGGTGTTGAGGGAGGCAGTGTGGGCAGATGCTGAGGCAACAGTGTAAGCAAAAGATGTTCTTCTCGTTCTTCCTGCGGTTGATGTGGAGCCCACAAGCACCAAAGAATGTCTCAGCCATGAGTCTCTCTAGCCATGCAGGAGGTTTCTCATCATCAATATTCATGTCTCCTTCTCCCCCACCATACCCTCCTCCTCTACTTGATGATGATGATGAGTTGTATCTTATTGTTCCCCCCATCATGTCTCTAACCATCTCTTTTCTCTCTCTTCTCTTTCTCTCTCTCTCTGCTGTTTGTTTGGGATTGATATTTATTATGAGTTGAACAAGAGGCTTTAATTTGCTTTTGTCAACTTGAATTGAATTGATGTGTTTTTGGGGGTGGTGAGTACTGAGAAGTGAACCCTAGTGAAACAACACACACCTCTTTATTATATTGGCTATTTATAGAAAGAGTTTTCTAGAAATTAAATGAATGGATTAATTTAATATCCTACTCCTCCAGGGGAAAATGAGAGAGAGAGAGAGAGAAAATGAGTGGTGTGGTGGAAAGAGCAGAGTGGTTTTAATGGCGGGAAGACAGACAGCCCACCAATGTGTACTGTCTGTCTGTGCAGCATACTAACAATTTTTCCCCTCACCCTCACCCTCACCCTCACCCTCACTCATCCCATCTGAGCACTCCACTATGACACCTTCATTTATTAACCTCTCCCACCTATTCTCACATTTGACCATATGTACTTCATTTCTTCTCGGTACCCTCATCTTTCATGCAATAAAGTTTTATTTATTTATTTAATATGTAGGAGAATTTGTAAGAGTATTAGTAAGAGGATAAATCATTTTCTTTTCTTTTCTTATATAAAGTAAATGGCATTTCTTTTCTCTCATTAATTTCAAGGATTTAATGTTTGTACTAAGTTAAAGAAATCATTTTTTTATAGGTACACTTAATTATTTTTCATCACATAACAAATTACAATTACAATTTAATTTAAATAAAAAGAAAATGCAATAGTTAGTCCAACATGATTTACGGTGTTTAAATGTCTTGCTAGTATGAGAGCTGTTCGTCAGTATATAGGTTTCATCCATTTTCCTTAGGAATTTGTTAGCTATCTAATTTCTTTTTCGTTTGTTTGTTAATTTTTTATGTATAAAAAAATAATGTCATTTTCATCCCCATGTAGATGATCATGTCAACATAATATTTTGGATAAGATCAATGTTACTCATGAAGATCATCATGAAACCAGCAAAGGTAAGCAACTCAGTACACGTACGTAAAGGGTATTCCGTAGCAGGTTAGCAGCTAATTAATTTTACATTTAATTTATAGTATCTTAAGTGATCAATTTGTATATATACAAAATTGTTACTTCTGCTAAAAATAAGTTAAACTACATGCATATGTCATATGTACATTTATCCAACATAAACAAATGTACAAACGCAATTTATGCTGATTAAAATTATTTTTAACTTAAATCATAAAATATAAAAACTCTTTCCTTCAAATTTTCAATTCATATTTATGAGATTGAAAAATGAACGAAAAAGTCCAACACAGGTGATAAATAACTAATCTTTTTAAATATTTAGTCAAGATTTGTTCCTAAAATATTGTGTATAGAGAAGAGTTTGTTAAAACTAACTTATCCACCCAATATGATACGTGTAACTTGAAAAAATTAATCTCATAATTATTAATTCTAGATAGCTTGAAAAGTGGGAAAAAAAGGTAGAAAAATGACTCGTGTGTAATCATAAAATTTATTACGTGTAACTTGAATTTAAAATTGTGCATTTATTGTACTATGGAGTATCAACTTTTGCTATCAACGAGTTGTCCAAATTTATGTGTTCAATTCTCATTGTTATTGTGAAGGCTGTGATTATGATAGTGAAATATAAATATCTATGTAAGTGATTAATAACTTTAAAAATATGATTTACTTTGTAATAGTGACTAGAGTCGAACTCACTCCCTCTTTCATTTATTATCGAAAAATTTACACATAAGTAATTTAAACCATCCATCTCTATTTATCATCTATTATAGATAATAATTGCCTACCTTTTGTGAGGAGATTAAATTCAGAATATTTAGTGGTGCAGCCAGCAATTTGATGGTTTGAATACTCTGATAGGTAAAAGTAAACGCAATACTATTTTGACAAGTAAATTGGATTTGTCAAATTAAAATTTTCGGACATCTAATTGAAGTGTTTGAACTCAATTACTCTATATGAAAAAGAATAAAAAAGGACATAAAAGTGATATATAATAAAAAAAATTGATTCACCTACATATATATATATATAATAATAAAAAATTGGTTACAAGAGGAATACATATGTAATAAAAAAAATTGATACTTTCTCTTTTTACTGATAATGAAAAAATGATTCTACATGAAAAAAAAATATCTTTTATTTTATTTTCATTTATTTTCTACTTTTATCTCTTTTTTTCTTTATTGGGGAGAGAAGTTGAGAGGAGAGTAATCACCTGCTTCTAATAGCCACAAGAGATGGAAGAAAGTTCAATAATTACGTGGGACCCATAACTTTTTACAATCTTCTCATTTTTAGAAGAAATGAGAAGGGACTAATGCTATTTTTACATCTCCTCTGTAGTAAATTTCTAACCATTAATTTATAGTTTTAGTGGTGAAGATTGAATTACGTAAAAATAGATGAATTTTAAATATTTCCATTTAGTTATTTATAGTTGGTGCAAGGTGCAGCAGCTGCAGAGTATTTAAATTGGTTTTTTAATCACTATAATTTATCTCTCTATCATTACAATATTTATATATTTATAAATATTTAATTTTTCAGATAAAATATATTCTTATACAATACTTTTTTTCATTCTTTATTCAATCCAATAAAAGAAAAAGTCCACATCAAAGCTTAACCACATAATTGAAGGTGAGTAGGAAGGAAATCCCTACTACTAAAACAATCTTCACGAGAGTGATCATTCTATTTAGAAGTGACTTATTTGTCTGATAAACTCCTTACTCCCGGAGTTGGAGTATTTAAAAGAAGAATTGAATCCAACCGCATAACTGTTGCAACTATGCGAAACCAAATAGCATGAACCTTATTGAGCAGTATTGTAATGATTGGCCTTTGAAACAGAATTCAATTTTAGCAAAATAGAAAAGAAACAAGCACAGTTTCTTTTTTACCAGGGTACAGTAAATTGTGTTGTTCGATCTTTCAAAAGCTTTTCGCAATATATGCTTCTGTACTGTCTAATCAATCATGCTGGTCAAATTTATGATATTTATTCACAGGCGTCAAGACTTCACATTCCATACAAATAAAAGTGTATACATGTACATAGGACAGAATTCTCTGAAAGTATTGATGTATGATTTGTTGATATAAAAGCGGTGTTGGAAAATGATCTATAAGTACTTTTTTGTAAACAAACACTAAGTTCCAAAAACCTGTTCTAACATGTAATAATGATAGGAATCAAACTCACCTAAGCTTTTTTTTAAAAAAATATAAAAGTAAATAATTGACACTGTCACAGTTAGAATGCATGCATATTCATATAATGAATCCAGACATCACCAAAATTCTTGATAAATATAATATGAGACTTGAAATTTTGGAGTGCGAAGATTATGTACTGGACAATGCAAAATAACATATATTTTATTGTAATTAATGAAGAGCATCCAATTCCTAACTCACTCAAGACATAAACAGTGTTATGAGTTTAGGGTTGTGTTTGTCTCATGTTATTGTTCTACCTCGGTTTCTAGGCCTGGTCATATGACCAAAACCTCCTTGATTTGTACCTATCCAGAACAGTAGCTAGTTTGCATGGTCTGTGCCACATCCCTCAAATATTTAATTGTGAATTTTCAGTAGAGAAGACACATATATAATTGCAAATGCTGGAACGTTGTATGGTTATTTTTATGGTCTAAAATCATCGAGATGCTAAAATAACTATATTGTATTTATTGAATGACTCAAAACACCCAATTGTATTCTTGCTGTCTACTATAATTTTGGGAGGTGCGTCTGATTTTAAATTTCCAAATCCGTCGTCTTAATGCTGCTGACATTTGTAAAATTGCATATGGCAGAGTTTCAGGTGGAGAACATTCTTTAAACTAATGCTAATACTAATACGAGAGGGAGCTTACTTATGAGCAAAAAGAATTTTAGTGAGCCTTGTAATCTTGATTAACCTGGACTAGTCACCGAACAATGTGGCAAACAAAGAATCCGATGCTGGCTGCGTCAAAAAATTCTCCTTTTATTCTAAACTCAGGTTCTCAGTATTTATTATATATATTTGTTTCAATGTAAGAAAGGCTTTATTTATCATCAAAATTTAACATCGACGTGAAGGATTAAAATTTAAAGGCTTAATAGCACTTTTGGTCTCTCACTTTTTCTAAACTAAAAAATTAGCCTAAATGATCCTTAACTTATACAAATTGATTTTCCGTCCAAAACCGTCAAATATTTAACAGAATATTCCTTTAAATAAATTAAAAATCAGAAAATTCATTAACTTATTCATCTTCTTCAAACATCTTCAAACATTTATCATCTTCTTCAACCTAGAATTACAAAAATCTTCAACAACTCAGATTTCTGAAATCAAACACACAAATCAATCATTTATCCCTAATTTCTAAAACACGCACACATAGGGAAAAAAACCTTTGTAATCATCAGCTTATCCCACATAAGGTCTACACACATAAGAGGAAGAAGGCGTCGTTTCAGATGAAAAGAGGGAGAGAGGTAGGTTAGTGGAGAGCTCCGACGAGCTGTAAGCGTGGCTGGGTTGAGTACGAGTGGAGAAGGAGGTCGTTTTCACGACTGAAGCAACAGAGCCGAGGTGAGGTGAACCCCAGGTCGATGACGGTGGTTCAGTGAGGTGTTCCTGGCGAAAATCGCGGCTTGGACGAGTTTCTCTTTAAGTTTTGTCGCTTGAGGACAAGCTGTCGTTGGGTATAGTGGTATGATAACAGGATATTATATGATATTTTTAGTCTTTTTATTTTATTATTTTTGAGTTACATATAGGATTTTTATTCTTTTTATGTAGATTTTATATTTATTTTGCATTTTGCATATAGATTAGCTTTTATTTATTTTTCTAACTTTATTTTATATTTTTTAAGAATTTTTATAGTTATTTTATATTTTTAGGAAAACTGGTATAGTTATCATTTTTGTCCAAGGACCAAATTGTAAAATTTCAGGAAATAAATGATCAAAGTGGAAAGGTTCAAGAGCGGAGGACGAAAAGTGAAGTTTGAAGGAGTCAAAGGGCCAGAATTGAAGTTCTAACAAAGAGAGGACTTAAAGTGGAATTCAAGAATATGAAGCAACACCCTTTGATTTGAGCACATGTAAAATAAGGTTGGAAAGATTAATGGTGGTGGAGAGGAGTTTCAAAACTTATTAGGGGCTGAATGAGCCTAATTAAGCCAATCAATTCCACCATTGAAGAAGAAATGAATCCAAGAAGAAGCTGCCAGTGTTCGTTCCAGCGCTTAAGCGTTGGAAGTCCCAACGCTCAAGCTCTGGAATTCTGACTAGGATGTGAGTCAGAGTTTGGACTCAGCGCCCAAGCGTTGGAAGCCAGCGCTCAGGCGCTGGGCCTATGTCTAAACGTGGGATTTTAATGCTTCCCAACGCCCAAGCGTTGGGAATGCCAGCGCTCAAGCGTTGGAGGTTATATTTTTGCTATAAATAGGGAGGCAATTTGCACTTGTAAAACACACCTTTTCAGAATACAACAAGTGTTCTTCTTTCCTCCTTAAAGATCATTGTTCCTAGGAATTGTGGGAAGCCATACTTGAGCTCCTATCCAGGGTAATTCGATGACTCTTTTAGCCATGCTTTGCTAATTCTTTTTAAGTTTCTTGGGTTGTTGTAGTTTATATTTATGTTTTAGTTTGTTTCTACCTTTCTGAATAATATTTCCAGTTTATGTTTTATTTCCTTGTTCTTCATTTCCTCTTAAAGTACACAAGAGTTCTTGCTTATTGCTTATACGAATGAGAATTGGTAAGTAGTAAGGGAAATAGGAATTAAAAAAGGCTATAAGTATATATCGCTAAGAAATTAGGATAGACGTAGCTTTATGTTGGCCTGAAATTCATCTTTATCTTCTTATTTAGTTAACTAAATTGCAAGAAATTGGGTTTAGTAATTAGAAAGAAAGTTCTACAATGTGTAAGAGATTAACTTGTAGATATACTAGGCTATAGCATCATGAACTTGGACTTAAAATTCAAAAATTAAGTAGGAACTTGCTAGCATATTTTATAGACTATGTTATTCAACCCAAGAACTTAATCTTCATCATCTTTATCTCTTATTATTTTATTGTTATATCTTGTTCTATCATAATCAAACCTTCAACAACATACATCTTTTATTTTTCTGCTCAAGTACTAAACATTGTAATAAGAAGGCACCAATCCCTTGGGTTCGATCTTTTTATTACACGATAATCAACCGTGCACTTGCGGTGTGGCTATCAGTGTATGGAGGGGGGTTGGGTTTCGTGGCTGGGTAAGGAGATTGAGAGTTTATTTGATGGGTTTTTGTAGGATTCAATGGAGATGATGATGATAAAGATGATGAAAAGTTGGATGAATGTTTTTGGGGTTAATGGTTCAATAGGTGCCTGAAGTTGTACCGAAATTTGTGTTTGGTCCTTCCCTGGAAAAATTACATTTAGTAGCGGTAAAAAACAGCCAATAATTGTAAAAAAACTGCCACTAAACGTCATTTTTTCGAGGAGGGACCAAACACTGATTTTGATACAATTTTAGGGACTTGTTAAACTATTAACCTATGTTTTTGTTTTTTATTTTTTTTATTAAATTGTTAGTTTTTTAACAGAAGTTAAACGGAAAACTAACACTACAAATGTTAGTAAACGTGAGTGACGTTTTAGGCTAATAAATTCCAAATGTGACCAAAATTGTATAAGTGAGTGACTAAAACTGCTATTAAGCCTTATCTTTACCATCGTAGTTAACCTTTTCTATTCTCTTACAATGTTTGCATCCCTGTGCGTATCTCTGTTTTAGCTTTCACTTTCATGTATTCTTATCAGCAGCATTTTGCAAGAAACGTGAACGATGATACACTATTTAAATTCAAACTTAACCTTTATGGAACACTTTTTTCAGTTGAGACAATTTGAAACGTTTATTTCACCTTCAATTACTATGGTGGTGTTCTTTTATTTTACGATGTACAAATTTTTTTACTATAATGCTACAAAAATGTATTGCATATAACTTTTTCTTCCATCGGATTTGTTTTTTATGCTCCGTTAAAAAAAAACTTGATGCTTGGTGAAATTTGTATCTTTTAGTTTTGAAGAAAAAAGTATTTTAGTCTCTGTAGCATGAATAATATTCGATTTTAGTCTCTAATTTTTAAAACGCTCTCTTTTGCCCTCTTATTTTATGGAAATAGTCTCACTTTAATGATTGAAGTATATAACATGATGACAAAATCATGGTACAAATACTAAATATTATTGCGATTAATTATATTTATAAGAAAATTATTTAATATTTTTAAAAGAGTTTATTTTAATGCACTGATAGTGTAAAAATTCTTTACACGCCGGCATCCGGTCATTATATGTCATTTAAAACTAGTAGTTGTAATTTGTTTTTTTAGTTATACTAAATCTTTAATTTTTAATGTGACAGAAAAATTAAACTAGTAGTTGTAATTTGTTGTAATTTGATATTTCTAGTGACCAATCTATCATAAGACAAGGTACCATAGGCTTGCGAACCCCCGTTGTCACCCCGGGAACTCCTGTTAGAACCCAGAACCCCACCTAACGCAGATCACTGATACTTGAAGTGCAGAATGTAAACCTTTAATACATGCTATTGTGACCTAAGACATAGGCGTCCACCTTCATTGATCTAAGCCTACACTAATTCATATCAACCTGTCGATCTATTTATAAATTAGTGAAGCTCATTTGGTTATCAGTTGATTGATTAGAAGCATGAAGTACAAAGAGAAACACAATCCATGAAAGATTTCACATATCAAACCTAAGATCAAGTTCTAGATGGCAAATTCAGAACAAGCATTAAACTCAAGATCATACAATTGAAATCAAGAAATATAATGGATTCATATACATAGAACTAAAATGGATACATTTAAGATGAAGTACTACACCAAATCCCGACAAAGAGGGGTTTAGCTATCCATATACATGGATGGTATAAGCTCACAAGAAGAAACAAGGAAAACCGGAAGCTCGACGACATCCATGTCGTGTGTCCACCTCGGCGGTGTAGTACCAAACCTCGAAAGTCTTCCTTTCTTACTCCTTGGGTCACCTCCTCCCTCTAGGAATCTCTCTTGCTCGAAATTAACTTAGAAAAATGTAAAAAGCTAACTAAATCCTTCTATCTTGGAAGAAATCGCTTTTATAGAGTTTTTGATATGCACAGGTCGCTCAGCGACTTAAAAAAGTCGCTGAGCGACACCTTACTTCACTCCTGGGTTTCCTAAACCAACTTGGTCGCTGAGCAACCAGAGACATGTCCAGGGGTGCTGAGCAGCTGTCTTGTTCTGCTGAGCGGCCAGAGGCATGTCTTGGGGCGCTGAGCAGCCAGAGACATGTCTAGGAGCGCTGAGCGGCTGTCCTGGGGCACTAAGCGACCAGGAACTTGTATTTTCTGCCCAGTTCTTCTTGCAGTGATGCAATTTTCATCCAAACTTCATTCCTACATCAAAATATGGGTATAAATCATCATAAACACAATAATGCACTCATTCTTGGCAGTTTTACAAATATAAAGCAAAATAGGGGGGTTTACTAAAGAATATTCATCAATTTTTCAATATAAGTGTCCATTTGAGCATGTAAAACTACGTACAAATGGCACTTATCAAAGTGAATCCAGCATTACATTACTCGACGACCAACTCTGCTTGAAAAATAACATAAATGCTATCAATGCAAATGAGAAGATCACGCCACAAAACACTCAATGATTAGTAGAATCAACAAAGTCAAATTTATTCAATTCTTATATATAGTCGTTGTTGAACAGTCAGGAATTCAATGATTACATCAAGTCAACGACAAACATCTTCAGCAAATCAAAATTGAATTGAAGTTATAAAAGGGAAGACTTGAAGATTGAAGATACACAGATAAATGGAAGTGAAGAGAAATGAATTGCAAAAGAAAAAGAACGAAAAACAGAGGATAGAACAGAACTAGAGTTGAACTACACAAAGCTCTGAAATTCAACTTGAATTATAGTGTCAAATCACAAGGAGTGAAATCGTCCAAGTGTGAGAAACCTCAAAGAGTCAAACACTCTCAATCTATTCAGACCAAACAGAGAACTCATCGTCTATCATCTTTGTCTGCCAAACCTCGAGTATACTGTTTAGTGTCAAACCATCTACTAAATGTTGATAGTTTGCCAAGCCTGATATTGTTTCTATCCCACTCTTTTGAGAAGAGATTTATTGTAGAAGAAACCCTTGTAAGAGGAGAAGTCCTTCGAATACTTGTTGGGAGAAGTCCCTGAGAAAACTTGTTGGGAGAAGTCCTCTGAGAATACTTGTTGGGAGAAGTCCCTAAGAATACTTGTTGGGAGAAGTCCCTGAGAATAATCTAGCGAAGTCCTTTGGGAATACTTGTTGGGATAAGTCCCTGAGAATACTTGTTGGGAGAAGTCCCTGAGAATACTCTGGAGAAGTCCTGTGGGAATACTTGTTGGGAGAAATCCTGTGTCGAATACTTGTACTGTTCAGTTGAATAGTGAAAATCTTGGTTAAGTCAAGGACTGGACGTAGCCCTATTCTTTAAGGGGGTGAACCATGATAAATCTTGTGTGTGCTGTCTTTACTGCTTGCATCGTTAACAATTACACACGTTTTATTTCCTCTACATCAAACCTAATTATCCCATTGTTTACTGAAAACATCCCATCGTTTACGAAAAGTTTTTGTGAACTAATAATTGTTTTAGAACTAAAGTTTCAACACGAACACAATTCGACCCCCCTTTCTTGTGTTGTCCTTGTTTTATCAATACCCACGGCTGCCTACCAATTTAGCACACGTACTGCTCGTATGCTAATCTAATTTGTGACCTTTTTTAAGAGACTTGAATGTTGAATTGTATGAGTTTTATTTTACTAGGTTGTGTTTATCATTAAAAAAAATTGAAATAAAAATGGAATGATCAATCTCTATTCATGATTCAACCTATATTTTATCTATGATAGCTAGGTGGATATGTGATAGACATATCTCAAATAGACTTGTATGTATGAAATAAAATGTTACGTCAATTTCAAATTGACCCAACAAACGCTAAATTGTTCTATCGGTTAAACGATCAAACAAAGTGTTAGTTGCGAGCTTTTTAACGCAAACAAAATGCCCGATGCTGATTTCGGTTATAGCTTTGGTTTACATGGTTAACATCAGACTCTATTGAACACTTTTTTTTTTAGTGTCTCCACCCAACGAAACACTCATATTGATCGCTTCCGTTCGATCAATATATATCAATGATCTTAAAGTTCAATCTATCCTTTTGATGTGACAGTTGATAATTTGATATTATAAATTCAATCTATCTTTATAATTTGATATTATAAAGATAGATGCTTATATATTATTTTGTGTATATACATCGTAATTCTTAACACACTTTTTTATCACACATGTGCTAAGTTTCTATTTATTATCGTGATGGCTGAACCTAGCTTGTCAGCACATCATAGATTAACGATCCTATATCACATGAGATTTATTAGGAACAAATTGATAAAATACTGCAACTTTTTAGTATGATGGGACCCAAGCCAAAATAGATCGATCAGAACATGCAGTGTCAACTATAAGATATAGCTCTAGGTCAGAAAGAAGCCTCACATCCAAACTTTCAAGTCCTGAGTCATGCTCCTCATAGCTAAGCTAGCTAATCTAGACACATGCACTTCCTTCTCTATAATTGTGTTAGCTAGATAGATATTACCTGGTCCTTTTCCAACGAGTTCTTATTCTCATAACTAGATTGTTTGAGTGCTGGTTGGGGTCTTATATTGAAATATTATTACCAAAAGGGGGAAAATATGTCAATGGAGGTAAGACTGTTTTGTTCTAGTTAAAGTTAAAACACTAGAAAATTTAGCGTAAAATTCTAAGAGGGTTAATGAATAAATTTGAAAAAGAAATCTCTTGTATTCATAAATGGAAAAAACTTGTATTTTTATAATGCATCACTTCTATTTATAGGGGAACAAATAAAACCCTAAATTCTTAAAATGAGGTTATTTTGGACCTATTAATCATTGACTCAAATCCTATGATTCCATGCGTTTTCATTAATCACGTGAGACCCCTGTGACATGTACCGATAAGCGGTCAATTAATTGCTCTTGCACATTCCTAACTCGCCCATATAGGGGCACTGAGTGGGCGATCATTTCCGGATAAATCCAAAATTTAGTATCTCACAGACTTTTAAGTCCATAAGATTTGAGTCATTAATTGATGACAATAAAGAAAGCATCCTCTATGATCATCTGTCTTTGCCTTTGACATTTGCCTAAACCTTGGTTTTCTTATGAGCTTTGAAACATGCGGAAGATTTGTGTGACTTCCGTACATTTGTCACACTTGTAAAGATTTTGAAAGGTTTATAACGTGTTTAGATGGATGATGTACACACAGTTCAAATCACTGACAATGCCAATAATGCATTTTGTGACCAATAATGTTTTGGACACACTTTTTAATTATAGACCACTAAAAAGATAGAAATAAATGAAAGATAAATGATTGGCGTGATCATATGTGATGTAACCGGAAAAAAAAGGTAAATAAATAAAAAGTTTATCTTCGTGTACATTGTTGTTTGACCGTTGGATTCATTTTATGGTAATAATGTACTGGATAAACACAAAGAACTCTTTGGACTTTCTCAAATGGTACTAAAGTTTCTTGGAATTTTTTTTTTTGCGTTATTTTTATGAAATACCGGTGAATTTGAGAGCAGTTAAAAATTAAAAGAAGCCCTGATGATCTTTGTGATTTCCATTTGAGGAAGGATATAACATTATCGAGCGAGCTTGGTGGCTTAACTTTGTTGTCAGCTCTATAGTATATAGTACCTGATTATGCTGGTATTGGAACACATGTAGATTTCTGGCACTAGCCAGATTTTTGTCCATATATTCTCAACGTTCAAGATTCTTTTAGGTTTTATTTCCTAGCATAACAGATGAGAGAAGGTTTCTCCTTAATTATTTGTACCTTCCTTATTTGTACCTACTTCGGCTAGATTCTAGATGTTTACGAATTATGTAGCTTGTCCTTGTAACGGCCTTGTATACTTTAGCCACATATTTTCGGGTCTTTGTGTTAACCTCAAACTTCTTATACGTATGCAATATTTGCGCTCGACAACTAAATTTGTGGCGGTTTTTAATTATTATAACAAATTGAGTTAGTTATAAATAGAAGAAAATGTGTATGTCCGGAAGACGTAATCACTAATTTATCGGTATGTTCATCAATCATTTGTTTAAGTTTGTGGGATGATTGATTTATGAAAATGTCATGTTGACACCTACTATAATTTTGATGAAAATGGGGTGGAGAAGAGAGAATAGAAAGAAAGAAGAAAGATAGAGAGGCAAAATATTAGATGTGAATGTGATGAGTGATATGATTAGAAAAGAATAGAAAAATAGAAATAAAGTGAGAGTGGAAATGAGTTGGGAAAAATTGAGAAAACAAAATTTTTCATGATGAAAAACATTTCATTCAGTCTGGAAAGGTGCATCACTCTATATCTTCTTTTTTCTGTGAAAGACTTAATATCATAAAAGCCCAGTGACTATTCCGCCCACGCAGGCCCAACTTGAATAACAACCATACGAAACTCAAGCCCAAAATTAACAAAACATTAAGCCCACGCATAGAAGTTGAGCGGATAAATTTACTGGTGCTGAGTTCGCTTGAGCACTGATAAGTTGAAGCAGTGTCTATAAGAATCCCAGTGAAGACCAATCTCATCACCTTTCTTCAACACCCTTCTCTTGACAAAATCCCTGTTCCACCTCCCAATCAAAACGTAGTTCTTGGAAGAAGCCCAACGCTTTAGAACCAGGTGGTGCATGGACATGGTGTCAGCATCCCAAACCCTAACCTGGGTTCCGGTTCCACTCTCAGCATCTCTCTGAGCATCTCCACCCAACACCGGCACCATAAAATTCTCCAGCAAATCTGACCCGAACAAGAGCCGGTTCTGCTTCCCGAGATCGCTCGATGTCAAGGCTTTCTTGATCTTCCACGGGTTGTCGTAAAGCTCCAGTGATGTTGAACACCCCCAGCACTGGCTTACATTGTTGTTTTTGCTCCTTGTTTTCTTAAGGGTTTTCTTGGAACCGCTAGAATAATGGGTTCTGCTTGTGTAGTTGAAGGTGCTAGTAGAAATCTGCAGTGATAACTCAGTAGAAATTGCAGTTGGTTCGTGACACTTTTCTCCTCGTGGAATATTGTGTGAGACTGTTAGTCCGTGATGCATCATAGCTGGAACAAGTTTAATTGAATGCTAGATTGACATGCAGTGCCTTTATATATAGAGAGAAGAGATACGACTATACCAGTATGTTTGTTATGGTTACATTATATATATATATATATATATATATATATATATATATATATATATATATAATATAAAACAGTATAGATGAAAAGATATTATAAGGGCAATACTTTTCCTAACATCTTAAACTCTTTGGAGCAGTTGTTTATTTGACATGCTATAAAAGTCTATATAACTAAGTGGTCTAGAGTTTGATTTTTGTTCCCTCAATTCTTCAAATAAAAAGATGAAATTCAATACATGATATAGGTGGATATGTGCATTGTCTACGCTTGAAGCTCAAGTGAGCTCTTGCGTGAGGGGTGTGTTATATAATATAATGTAAAACCATTCAAGCTTAAACTGATAGGTAAAAGCTACATGAATGATTTATATTATATTCTAACAGAATCAAATTGTACTATTTTTTATAGGTTAAAATATTATTCAGTCTTTTACCATACAAATAACCTTTTGTTATGGAGTAGATGAGTCAAAATGGGCTTGGTCCAACCGGTCGGCCCAAACAGCCCGATAATGGAGAGCAGCTTGAACCGGGAGAATGGCTGTACACGCTCGCCAAGCCAACTCGTGACAGCGAGGCAATGCAGGAGAGCGCCACAAAGCCTTTCAAAGGGCCGCAGGCAAGGCACGAACAAAAGAAATAGTAGTATTTACCATGATGGTCTTCGCTCTCGTGAAGTATATTAAGATTTCTCTTTTCAAATTAATAACTTTTCAAATTCTCACTATTTCTTAAATATTAAATATAAGGATAATTTAAAAAAACAATTATGAGGGTAAATAGAAAATTTCCTAAAAGTGACCTATAAATAAAAATAAAGTTATTTCCAAATGACATGTAAGCTTTTTATTAACGTTGAATGCATCAATTAACTTGTTAGAGTATGCACATAGGAGCCTGAACCTGATTTGTAAAGTTTGCTTTCTCCATGTTGGGTGAGTTGATTCTTGAAGTTCTCTTGATGCAAAAAGATCAGATAGTCTGATTTGAGTACGAGGCTATAGAATTTGAACCTATTAGGTTGATTTACTAGCTAGTAAATGTAGAAATAATATCCGATGTACTGATGTACATGCAATTTTCGAATGAAAACGGGACAGGTGGTGTATATGCATGTCTTTTAAATTTTAATTGGGACGAGTATATATTAGGAATGAGCATCCATACATAAAAAAAAAAAAGGTATGAGCATCCTATATTCACATGAATCCGCCCCACTTGAATAACTTCCTCAAGAGAAAGCTATTTACTTATTCTTTTTCGATAAAAATAATGAAAAATGAGCGGATATTCTTTTCTGGTTATATGTGGAAAGTAGACTAGCGGAATCAAACTAGACTAACAGATCAGTGCAAAGCAAATGAAGGCATATAGTGTCAAATATGAAGAGGAGTGCCTCCTTGCAAGGGATCACAGGTCAAAACATCGGCAACCAAATTGTGTTCTCTCGGAATCAAGGACATGGTCAACACCCAATCCCGACCAATTAATATAGCTCGAATGGAGGATAATATCTCTGTCTTAAAACGTAACGTCAATATTGTTGTTAAGCACATCTAAGACATTACTGCAATATGAAACACACACAACCTCCTTAATCCCCAATTTCCAAGTATTATGTAAACCATTTTCCACCGTAAGAAACGCACCCCCTCATCCTTTACTCTCAGAAACACTAGAATACATGTTTCCTGACAATCTGAAATAGATTATACTCTCTCCGTTTCAATTTATAAAATCTTTTTAAGACAATTGCGTTTATTAAGAAAACATGTAATGAGATTAGTTAATCTATTAGTTTTAAAAAAGTTTATACAACCTTTCACATTTACCCTTAATTAATGTGTTTGGTAGTGCGGAAGAGAATGCGATAATTAAATCTTTGGAATTACAAAAGCTAATGGCCTATTTGATTACAATTTTTGAAATTTATTTTTTATTTTTAAAAACTCAAAAAGTTAAAAATCTATTTGTCACAACCTGTTTTGTATTTTAAAAAAATTCTTGTTTTCAGTTTTAAATCTAAATTACTAGAACAGCTAAAATATGTTTTCTGTTTTTGTTTGTAATTCTCTAATTATAATTTTATAAATGTTGAAAAATATCTCATTCAAACAATGGTTAAAAACTGTTTTTAAATCCAAAAAAACTAAAACTGCAATCAAACAAGTGTTAAATAAATATAACATGTATATATATGGAAGAAGATAATAAATATTCCTAAAAATTAGTAGATGAAAGAGACACCAAGTATGTCTCTAAGAATCTTAAAAATAGAAGCGGAGGGAGTAACATCTAATTAATCCAATTGCTAGAAATAGAAGTTGGATAACCTATTGCAATTTTCTATGTATATCATTCAATGAATTAGTGATTAAATTAGGGGATTGTTGATTTTCTCATTAGGGAAGTAGTGAGTAAAATAAGAACGGTTGTTGAGAAAATCACACACAGGGCATAATTTGTATGCTAAAATCATTTAACACTGATCAATGAAACCTTATCCCAACAGTTTTCTCATGCTGTTTCAACCCATTTTAATCTCCACTTTGTTTTAACTTCCGAATACCAAGCAACTATCAATCATTTGCAAAACTTAATTGCTGAAGTAAAGTAATTATTGAACTAACATTGTATTTGTTTTTTTAAACAACATGTATTTGTTAATTCCATGTGAACACAACAACCTCTTATTCTGCTTACTACAATTAAATTTTGATTTTGATACAAAAAGCAGTAACCTCAAATCCAAAAACTAGTAAGCGTTCCGGTGGTGGTGTTGGAGGAGGGTGTTGGGTGGCTGTGGTATAGGATATTGAGTAAATGGAAATGGAGGTGGTGAATGTTACCCAGTGACAATGGTTGTTGCGGTGGCGGTGGTTATTGTGGCGGCAGTGGTGGAAGTTATTCCTGGTCACATGACTATTAAATAACTTTTAATCTTAACCATTTTGATTAAATTTAATGGTAATGATTTATTTTTATCATTCTCATATAAGAAGATCATTCTAATATGATACATCTATATATATATATATGTATGTATGTATGTATCCGGGTGCATATCAGGTAATGAGAGTTTTTATTATGAGAGATAAGAGCACTAAATCTTAACCGTACAACCATTTATGGATGGTTGGGATTGAATCTTATTTAATGGTCACATAACGTTTTAAAAAGTTATGTGATTTTATGTATTAATTTTGATCTTTCATATTAGATCTAACAGTTAATATTTTATTTTTTTTATCTCTCACAATAAGAATTATTCTCACTTAACACGTCCATATATATACATATAGAGGTTTTGTTTGGGAAGGGAGGGATGGGGAAGGAAGGCCAAGGTGAATGGATGACATACCCTCCATTTGTTTGAAAGTTTAAAGTTTCACAAAACCCTCTAAATTCAGGGAACTAACAAAATAACTGCAAAGATGATCTTTGAGGGTTTAATAAATTTCCCAAACTTTTCCCCTTTTTAAATGAGAATGACTTCTCATAAAACTCTCCTCCAAAATCAAATTCACAAACATATTATAAAGAGTGCACTTGATGGGAATAAGAGTACGATACAAAGATGCTTTGAGATGACATTTATTCTGGCTTTCATCAACATTCTGAAAGCATACAGGACAGATTAAGAAGGGAGAACATTACCATGCAATTTGTTAGCCAGCATAGCATCTCATGCCTCTGTTCCCGACTTGACTCACTTTCTAATAAAGTTTGTTCTTCGTACAGATAGATAGCTCAGGCTGATACTTTTCAGTCTTCACATATCATGCAAATTCAAACCCACTTCGTGTCTTGGTCAGTAAATTAAATAAATTTTGGAAGACTAAATACCCATGCCATGCTCTTGTTGTATTCTTGTTTGATTTATAATCGGCATTTGCATTTGATTTATAATGATTAATGATTGGAAGAGCGCATTAAAATAGGTTTCGTTCAAACGTGGTTGAATCCCCTTAAGCATATCGATAGAAGTTCAAACATTGATAGTGCGTAATGAAAATAATTTGTCGCGAGAGTAAAAACCTATTTAGGCCATCTCTCAAGCAGAATTTACTCTTGGTGCACACCTAAAATAACATGTGGTTGCGATTACAAAAATGGTGCGTTCAAATCTAGGCTGAATATTATTTTTGGTTCTGAAACATTTGCTTCCTTTAGAAATGCAACCCATGATGGATGGTTCCTTTTGCTTTGGATCTCCTAACTTTTATTCCTACAAGTGCACAATGTCGTTGACCTTCTTTAGTCCAATCAACTATCATTGTGATGAAACCAAATTTGTTCCTTCCGATGAAATAGATTCTATCTTTTTGAAATGCAGCTTAACACAATTATTCTCTTTTCTGGATAGAAACACGAGTAATTGCTTTTGAAGCTAGATTCTTGGCTAAGTAGCGGCACTTTAACAAATTTTTTTACCGAATTTTATGTCATAGGAATGTTTGTGGTGGCTAAAGGGGATGTTTTTCATCTCCATCAAAATGTGTGGTATAAAACCGTTTGCAATCCAAATACCAATTCTTGGTTTGCAAGGTCACATTGCAACTCACTTCAAGATTGATGGGAATTTCTTCATATTTTTCCTCTTCAAGCTCATGCACATTAGTATCTTTTTTTTCTTTTCTTTTTTTCGTCTTTTAAGAGGTGTTCCCACCTTCCTCTTAGAAATCAAGACTAATCTTATTCGTGAAATCATGTCAATTTTTCTTAATAAATGGCTTTCTTGGAGTTCGAACTTGTGTCATCTTTACAAAGGTCTAGCTCATAACTTTACACATGACTTTCTTCAATCTTATTCTTAAAATATTGTTCTCTACGTTATTATTTTATTCCTGTGTAACTAAGACATCGTAAATCTAAATCTTTCATGTAAAGTTTATATCAAATTTCAATAGAAACTAAACAACTAAGTTTGATACTTACCTAAGATATGAACATGGCACTGCAAAATTAAATTATTAGAGAAACAAAACTACGCAAAATAAATTGATAATACATTATACATTACCTAAAGATTAGACTATACCTTTTAGTATGTGAAGTGTCATTAACAAATATTAGTCAGACAAAAATTATTTGGTATAGTTTAAATAAATAAAATAATTGAGTTTATTAATCTAATAATTTGTGTCAAATTCATAAAGGCTCATTAAAAACCCAAAAAACAAGGTTGACAGGTGTTTTCACTGTTTATTTTTGAGAAAAAAAAAAAACTCAAAGAAACAACTCCAAATACATAAAATCGGATACATTATTCTATTTCCATACAATACTCCCCCTCCCCCACCAAATTTGGAAAGTATGAGGTGAAACTAGTACTTTGTTCCACTATTCTAGTTTTATCTTCATTCCACTATATTGTTTTATCTCATTTTACTTCACTAATTAATATACATCTAATGATATTCTTACTCTATTATAAACTCAGAAACTCCGAACTTCCACTTAGGCATCCTCAATCTTGGGCAGGAGTCACCAAATCCTTGCTTTATTTTCCTTAGGATATGCCATCTTCCCTGTGTTCTAAGTGGCTCTTTTTAAATGCTATATTATTTTTCCAATACATATGCGCCACAACAAATACTAATGGGCAGCATGGTGTTTCTGTGAAAGGTCAAGTTAGAATTTATCAAGTAACATCTAGAGCATTTAAGAAGAAAACAAAAGTTGTATCTAGTTCTAGACTTCTAGCTAGGATGACAACATAAATAAATATTACTGCAAAAATACCAATCCAACTTACAAATATGTTTTAATTTTAATTTTTAGCAAAATTAGGCAATAAATAGTTAAATACCTACTATTTTAGTAACAAGTATATGAAATATATTAAATACCTACCATTTTATCAAGTATATGAAATATTTTCGATGAATAACAAGTCACAGTGACCTTTGACTTTTATTATAGCCTTGAAATTATAACCCTCCTCCTTTGCCCGGGCTGGGGACCGGCTGTGTTATATATATAAGACACAGGCGGAGTTAATTGCCAAAATATATTCACACCACATTCTTTTCCATCTCTTTTTAGTCACTTGTTCTCCCTATCACTTTTTTTTTTTTTAAATTACTTATCAAATCTCTCATTCATTCGTGTACGTTAACCATTATTTTTCAAAATCATATGTAGGATAAATAAGTGTAACACCTCATTTCCACTCACACTTAAAGTAATATAATTAGAGAATAAAAGAGATATGAAAGATAAGAAACATGAAATATAAGATGTGTGATGTATAGGAAAAGAATAGAGATTGAACAAAAATCAGAGAAATTGGGATAAAAGAGAAAGTTGAATGCGAATGAACCAAAACTCCGCAAAGTGTTGCCCACTGAAGGGAAGTGCCGAGCACTTAAATTGATGGATGTGTCCATTATAGAGCACTGTAATTGCAAAACAATGAATCAATTTCGATCACAAAGCACCATTAGACTTGCTCAGTTTTGAGTTCGCGTGACGTTTACATATTAAGCCATGCTAAACAATACTAGACAAAACTATTGGGCATGTATGATTGAAGCTTCCCCCCTCCTATCCCCCTCAAAGGTTGACTAGGTTGACTAGGATGAACCTCAGGGAGGTCAATGCACCCCAATTAAATAATTGTGATTGTGGTTGGTGTATGGTTAAATAGGAAAAGAGAGGTCAGCGCGGGTCAGCACAAAATAAAACTTATATATAATAGATCCCATATCGGACCTATGAATGGAAAATTTCAATATTCAAATCAAGTCATGGAAGTGTATCAAGGTGACCATGTGACCCAATTCCATTGGCATGCTTGACCTTTTATTTAAGTAGTTACTCTCGATTTTTCAAAGTGTGCCATTTGACAATGAACACACCAAGGGTGGAAAAGAAAAACTGTGTTAATATAAACTTGACACATTCGCTTATGAGTATAATTGTACAAAATATACACACTTCCATTCACGAACTAATCTGTTCAAGTCACACTCGATTTTATTAACATGTCAACTCATATCTACACTTTTTCCCTATGAAAATTCCGGTTTTAAGAACCTTGTGCAGAATTGTTTGCAAAATTCTCATTTTTTTAAAATGCTAAATAAAACATGTAAGAGTTATGTTACTCACTGCCACCGGTGCAAGCTATGCACAAAATATTTAAATGGAAATTTGTTGAAATGAGTGGTTTTTCATTATTGAAAAAAATGATGAATAAGTATAAAAGTGAATTCGTGAGGAGTTCGTGAGCATATAAATTACCGAGATAAAAAAAACAAAAAACAAAAAGCACCCTTAGGACCAATCCAACAAATAACAAAAGTCACTGCCCTTTTAACATTTCGTGCAAGATTATAATTGTATTGGGCTAGGAATTCATTTTTCAAATACCTTGCTGATAGAGTTGATTTTTTTAGGGTTTTGGAGGGGAAAGACTTGAGAGGACATTATATTTCTATTTTCAAATTAGAAGTTTTACATAATATTTTTTATAATAAATAAGTTATTAGTAGTGTTTACACTAATTTATCATTTTATAGATTTTATTTTTAAAAATCATTAAATTAAATACTATTTATTTGAAAATCAAAATATGTGCTCTCAAACCTTTCCCACCAACAGGTTAGTTGGACTCCTTAAGCATCTTTCTCAAGGGAATTAGTACCATGGCTGTCGGCTATGGAATACTTATTGCAAAAAGTAAAAACTTTTCCCTCCAAAAACTAACTCATTAAATTCCAGACAGGTCTCGGGAACATGGAATCACTACAGAAATAAAAAGGAACTCACTACAATTGACTATAACAAGTGACGGAAAGAGAAACATACCAGTATGCACAATCCAACTCAGCAAACAAACAGTTTTTCCTACTTGAGCTACTCCTGCAACCACAGGTATTAAAGGAGGGAAGCTAAATAAATCAAAGAGCAAAGGAAGCCGATTACATCAATAAATTCTACGCACTTGCAAGGTACTTTGCCAATCAATGTCCCAGATGAGGCTTCTCCCACTAATA
This sequence comes from Acmispon strigosus, assembly GCA_030819835.1. Taxonomy (NCBI): domain Eukaryota; kingdom Viridiplantae; phylum Streptophyta; class Magnoliopsida; order Fabales; family Fabaceae; genus Acmispon; species Acmispon strigosus. The sequence continues at coordinate 91,320,218 of JAUAMA010000001.1, forward strand.
ATTTATAACCATAAACATGGATTGAGAACTGGGAACACAATAAACCATATCAAATAAATATACTCACATCTTGACATACCAACATGTTATCTACCACTTGATTTAAAAATAGAGCAAACTAGGTTTTAAGTTTCAAGTAGTCATTAAACAAAAAAAATAAAAATTATTAGCATTTATTCGAGAGAAATTAAGACAAGTTATTTTTCTATATTATATAGTACAATATTTTCACTGCATGACACACCCATTCATCCTAAACAAAGCCAAATTGAACTTCCAAAATTACGAACCCCTTCATACTTTTGGTTCTAGGAATGAGGGATTGGGTTTGGGGGAGGGAGCATATTTTTTTCAATTGACATCACTTGAACTCTACCCACTTGAGCTATGTGAGGGGGGGAACACCTTCACATATGAAATCTTTACCTATTTCCCAATTCAGGTCATATACAAAATCGTGGCTAAATGCTAGAAACGACACCAAGCATATATACCGGATTTTACCGCATAGTTCTACAGAACCGAAAAAGCATTGCTAGTTTATACATAATACAGGCTAGTAATCTCACTAATGGCAAAAATGCTTGAAATTTATCATATAGGCATGTAATCTCACTAATGGCAAAAAAAATCTTGAAATTCATCATGCAGATTAAGTTCCAGCACATGAATATTGAATACACAGTTTAAAAGGTAGATATAGATGGATGATAATTTTACATTCCACTGGTCAAGGAATTTAAAGACCGTATTATTGCCATCTAGATACATAAAATAGTTGAAATAGTTGCAACTATTCAGCCGCAGCTACTAACACAATTCAAATCGAATCCTTGTTATAGAAAGGAGGGTATAACAGAAAAGAGCAGGAATTGGGGGGGGGGGGGCATGAGATTTGCACTTGTAACTTTAAGTGGCATGCACTAATGTTTCCAAACCTTATCTCATTAAAGAATTAAGCATCTTTTGTACCAATTCATTCCTTCACTAAACATATAAAAACATTGAAAAACAATTATTTACAGCTTCTAAGAGGAGAAACTCAACTGCCACAAAAAGTCTACAAGAATGCCCGAGTTAGTTATTTCATCACCGAACATGTAGGCAACCCAATTTGTATACCAATCACCAAAAGTATTCAGTTCAGCAGATCATTAATGATGCTGATCCATAACCTGAAACACCATAATACTTAAATTAATACCCAGCACTAATGCACTGTATGGCATGTTTTTGTTTCATTTTCACCCTAATTATATATCAGTTAGAATAAAAGCACAAGACTGACTACAAGCATAACTCAACATTTCTTACTTTTGTTTCAATGGATATTCAGTCAAATCAAATGATTTACCTAACAGCAAACCAACATTCAAGGAATCCAAACATCTAAAACTTCTAGACATGCATCAAATTGATTATGTGCATAATATGTTGCATAGAAAAATTAGTCATAAAAACTACAAACAGTGTACAAGATGTCTGAAACCAGAGCTAAATTATAGACTAAACATAGACATCAATTATCCTATTAAAAAAATGGTGGTTGCATACCCTTATCATGATGCAATAGTCATGGCCATGTGATATGCAAGCCCCATTACCATCATTAAGAAAAAACATGCAAAGGTTGTCTTTATCATGTAAAAGAAAGTTGCATTCATTGGTAGTTGGAACTAGATTAATTTGTAAAACATTCAACAACATTAGATTTAGTGCACATGAATAACAGTGCATAAACATTTTTCTAATACACACACACACACACACACATACCCTCATGAACACCAGATTACTGTGTGAAAGTGGAAACATACAAGGTATGACACACAGGCACTCTTGCAACTCATCCAATTTGATTTCAAGTGAAATATAAAGAATCAGTCCTCAAATCCTCAGCATGCAACATCCAACTATTTTGGAAGTGTAGTCCTGCAATAAAGATGATAGCAATAGGATTACAAAAAATGCCAAATTAAAATTGTTCCAGTCAAAGCAAAATAATTCTTTCTGATCAATTCCATCTACCAAAAATCCACAATTAAGGTACGCTCATTTTCATCAAATTGAAGCCATTCACAAGTATAAGGAGTTGAATGTATCTATTGAACAAAACTCCTAAACAAATTAGTTATAAAATGAGGAAGTGTAAAGGATAAGGAGGACTAACTACCCACCAAACGGGGAAGAAATTGTTACAATTGTCGGTCAAAATAATCAGTTAACAAAAAGGGGGGCAATGTCAGGGATAATATGCAATGAGGATTAAATAAACAAATACATGAACATTGCATAGCCAGAAGAAGTACATAAGCAAGTAATTAATAGTCGGATGACAAGATTAGGACTAATGTTCATGACGAGTGCATACCTATGGCAAAAAGTGTGTCCACCCAATGCTTTAACAAGTGGACCTTGAAAACAACAACCTAGAAAAACATTGAACAAGTTAGAGTGAGGTTGTAAACAACAAAACTCACTTTCAGCAGTAAGTGCGTACCAGGATTAGTCTCAGTATCTATCTAATTAAGTGATCCACGGCACCTGCATGATAAGTAAAATGTTAAACCGCATGTACTTCTTTTTGGTCCTAAGAGTTCTGAAAATTGTCCAATTTAACAGTCTATCAAATAAACTAATCGACATATCATATTAAAAGAACAATATCTCATTGGGTAGGGCCAGCAACATGGATTCTAATACAACAGTGCGTCATCGGAAACCAAATTTTCAGATATTCCAATTCAGACCAAGGTAAATCCCAATGGGTTCTCTAAAACCTAAGTTATTCGCTCGCACTCTTTCTCCGCCACTGTTAATCAGATTAACTTTCAATTTGATCTATTAGATCCATTTAATTCATTTTATCCGAATAAAACTATAGATCAAACCATTAAGAGAGAATTAGAGGGAATCAGGGAAATGTTCCCGGTGAACTTAATACATGAAATGAACTGTGGCCCAGTTTAATCTGCGTAGAAAAATGGCAAAAGACTTGAAGGTTTTCATATCCATTTTTCTCACTGGAATTCATATTAGTCTTCTCTCTTCACATGACCAAACCTTTTACTGCACTTTTACCAAATTTCTTTTGCTTGTTATCTCATCATTTCTAATATTATACATCCATATTGGAGTAATGTACTCATAACTGGGTAGGATATATTAGTAGGCATGTACTGTAGCCTTTCTTGCATCATCGCCTTGTAACTAAGCTGCTGTGAGCCTATGACTTCTGTCAGTAGTTAAGTGGTTACGTTTCTATTATCTGTTATAGCAGAAATAGTTGGCTTGACTAGATTTAAGTGTAAGCATGCTGTGCCTTGTATGAGCTCTCACATTCATAATAACAGAAAAAAAAAAAGAAAAAAAACTCAGATTATCTCTATCCTCTCTCTGAAATTTTCTCACTTTCTAGTCCTAGATTTTCATCAATCCACTGCAATACTCATCTCCACTACATTCTTGTAGGCACTTTATTGCTTGACATTTAATATTATATAAATAACACTAGTCTATAGCTATCTAATAGAATCATCCATAGTTTGATAAGAAAGTCATTATCACAAATTACACTTGAAGCATACGACACAAATTATATAGGTGTCAGAGGACTTAGATCCCCTAAATATCATCATTTGTAAAATAGATCAAGATACCAAAAACCATGCAACTTGTGGTATGCTTCAGTACCCAATTTTAACCTCCAAAAAATTGCTTACTCATATGTCTTGCTAAAGTAGCACCCCATATATTTCATATAACTAATATTTCTGTGTACCAAAAACTTTCATTTCTCCCCATCAACTAAAATTGACAGCTTACTCCTCAAATTATCAACAAGAATTACATCAGAAAAAAAAAATGTATTGCGGCACTATCTCTTGGGTGTGTCCAATACTAAAGGAAAATTTGAAAGAAATGAAGTCAGAGTATATAATCGATGCAAAACTTTATAAGCAATTTTTTTATAACTCTTCATACTCTTATGCACTAGTTGTTGCCCCACCATTGTACTATGTAATAATAAAATTAAACGAATTGACATCTAAACATCATAAGATTAACTTTTCTATTTTTTAACTCCAAGTCTTTAACAAAACTCCACAAAGTATATCATCAAGCAACACTAAGAAATGACAGCACAAGATTTGAAGGAGTGAAGCAGCAGTTTGTTACATTCAGTAGAAAATCAAATAACTCTAGGAACACTTGGGTGTTTTGTATGGTCAGGCTTGAACTTGAGTGATCAACTAATTGCAATGCTTGAATATATACCCAAACGTATTAGTCAGTGAACTAAAAATATTAAGTATCTTGCTGCACCTAACAAGTGCCTGTACCAAATATTTAACTAGCAGTCTAGTACAAATACAACCACCATTTAGGAATACGTTATAAATCCTAGCATATATAGTACTTTTTAATTAAATCAGTGGGATTCAAATATCTAGCATTAATGGCAAGAAAACCATATGACAAAAATTATGCTAGGAAATGAGTTACTGAGGCGTCATAATCTTACTTTTTGGAACCACAGTTGCAGGGAATCTTTTTCTCCTCCAAGGGAAACTTATAATTGTATGTAATTTCTTCACCAGCAGCTATATGCCGTTTTGCATATAAAAAAATCTTCTTATGACCCTCAACAGATATAACCTTCGTATAGCAGTTGGGCTGCCAAAATTTCAGTTCAAATTATGAAAAATGTGAATGAAGATTAGATGTAACACATGGATGTCACCCAAACACCTTTTTTTTATTACAGACAAAAAAACACATGTATTTCAAAATATAATAATACTGCAAAAGTACCTCACAAGAATGATTAACAAATCTTGCAATCCCACCTCGCTTTGTAGCATCAACCTGCACACACACACAAAGAATTTCAATTTACCAAGATAAGCTTATTTAGCGAATATCAATTTGGCAGACATGATAGTTTACACACTACTTAATACTCTTTTAGATAAGCTTGAGTAGATTAAGTATATTTAAGATTATCTAGTGGAAAAACCAATCATGTGACAAAGCTATGATGAGTCTGGAATTCTGGACTGCTTGCAAAAGAAGCCTATGTGAGTCAAATAAGGCATGCAAGCTATAACCAAGAACTTTAATTCTAATGGTCAAGTGGTTATGATGAATTCCACTATGATTCGAACAAGAAGGCCACAACGATTTAGCCAACCATCCAATGGCCCATTAGTAGAAATGTTAGCTGTACCAAATTATTGAATTGAAATGCTAGTTGCTCATACTGCCAATTATCTTCTAGATGACTAAATCTGACATCCAAGATCTCCTTTTCAAGCCTACACAACTACCGTCGAATTTCTAAAAGCATATTTGACACCTGATCAGGTCTACTGTGTACTTATCAACTTCTAAAAAATTTCAAGCACAATCCATAAGGTCAGACAACACTATTGTCCTTACACTTCATTATGTTTTGTAAGATAATGTTTAGTATAGTATTAGTCTCTAATATAGTTAGTCAGTTAGTGTGATCCTACTGTTCACAACTGTACAATTAGTCTTAGACACTTAGCTTACTGTAGCATAATGTTAGCTTCATTAGTTTGTTAGAAACTTCCAATTCTCATGTAAACATTGTACAACTGTTATGAGGCAGTTAGAGAGCTGTTCAAAGAAGCTCCAGCATCTATATAACCACAGCTCTGTAATCAGGACTTTTAGAATGCTCATAAAACATTTTCTCCCAGATTCAATATCTCTCTCTTCACTCTCACTCACTCACTCTCTACCTAGGAATTCTTCATGTTTCAGTTGCGTGAAAACAGAAAGAACAATATCAGTCAATACAAATATCGGGTAGCTAGGGTGAACTAAATATAAAATATCGGATTTATCTGACATAGTGCCTCAATTATCACATTAGAGAAGCAACATCACTAAAACTACCAAAATCTAAAATTTTAAAGTTACTGTAAATAAGTACTGACCACATAACCATCATCAAGTCTAAAAAGGTAACTGCTCCCAATTCCCATCTTCTCATACTGACGCTCTCGTATATCAGATATCTGTGAGAGACAAAACCAGATTAGTTAATTGATCCAACAAATAATCAAATTAAAAAGACACTGTTGATCATGTCATGGTTCGCAAATAAGAAATCCAATGCCAATGGAAAGACCAATTACGATTCATGATCCATTGTTGATATAAAATTTATTGTCACTAAGAAAATGTGCAAAATGAGTATAGAAATAAATAATTTCCTTGTCTATGCATAATAATTTCCTTATCTTATTATGGACATAAATTATTATATTCTTTACAACTTAATAATTTTATAGCCATCAATGCAAGGTATACATGCTTCAGGGAAGCAACCACGAGATAAAAAGCTTGCAAAAAATATTATACCTAGAAAATGAGCGCTCATTTGCAACAACATATACAAAATGTACACCTCTTCCTCAACATTAAATTTGGAAATCCTATAAAAATAAACCTTCCTCATATGATTAACTTATGCAAATTGTTATGAAGAAGATATATAATTCAAAATTCACTTTATAAAAACAGAACAATATGATGGCCTTGAAATATGAATATTTGCAACAATAGGTTTTTGTTTATACCCTAGGACGAATTAATTCTCCAATATATTCGATGACAAAGTCCTCAGCTTCTATTGGCTCCATGGCAATAAGACCCCAGTCATGTATCTTGCTCCTTTGAAAACGTAATCGCTTTTTCCGTGCCTGAAATACACAATAGTTGAAAGTTAATAGAGCCAGATGCTTTAGATAAGAATACCAAAAACATAATATTCAAATTCAATCACCTTCAATTGAGGCACTTTCAAAAGATCAGCACCCTCAGCAGCAGCAAGAAGGTTACGCAATTTCACCCTATTAGTTCTTGCAGAAATACCCTTACCATTTGACAACTGAGATAAGTTATTTTCAGTATCTATGCACTTGTTTTGTACACGTGGAAGACCCCTGACACGTGCTCTATATGCAGGACTGGCACTTCGAGACCATTTATGCCATTCCCACCCATCAATAGAAGTCCTAGCACATCCATCAGATCTAGGACATAAATTCAGTTGCTTGGATTTAGCAGAATTCCTCCTTGCCACAGTAACCTGTTTGCTAGCTCCCACATTCGCACTATTTGAAATTTTCAAAACCTTAGCAGGATGTGAGGATGTCATACCATCTATTTGATGCTTCCTTTTTAATTTTGATACTTTTTTCGTTGCTGCTAACAGAAACAACCAATAAACAAAAAAAAAAACAAAAAAAAAACATTCAGTTAAGTTTCAGCAAGAAACAAGAACATGATGAACATACAAAAATCCGGTCAGAATATGCCATAAACCTACCATTAAGTATCTCTCTGGAACCAGTGGCCTTCCCTTGAATGGTGGTTCCATCACAGCCATCGCTTCTAATCACCTTCTTCGTGCTAACACTATTATCTGTTGACGCTGAAAGCTTCTTTTCTTTAGATTTTACAACATCCATAACATCATCTGAATAAGGACAAATCGATGGCTGTTATTCCTACAGAAATATATGATTATAAAACCAGTGACAAAATAACAAGGAAAATTATATATACTTTGAACTGTACTTGAAAGCTTCAATACTTTCTGACTAGATTTATTCTTCAAGGATAACTGATCACTGAGTGTATCCTTCTTCCCTTTAATCATCTTAGCCTTTCCAGGTTTAACAGACGTTATTTTAACTTCCGCGATCTCATCCACATCTCTAGATTTCCTTAACTTAGCCACAGGCCGCTTTCCTGGCCCCAAATCATCTTCTGTTACACATTGGGAGGAATGCAACTCTTTCTTTGACAGCTTCTTGCTGTAGGATGTATGCTTTCCAATCACCAGAGGAACTCTAGAAGAATTCTTTGTTCCTTCCTTCACTCTTCCTAGTGCAGAAGTAGCATCATTTGAATGTTCCTTGCTTGCGCGTAATGCTTTCCCTTTCTAAAGAATTACAAAAAAAAAAAAAAAAAAAAAAAAATACATCAACAGACACAATAATGAGATGAAATAAAAACAAATAACAAAGACAAGTCAGTCTTAGAATTTGGGAGACCTAACTCAACCACAAAAGCTAGCTCGAGAGTTGATGGTTGCTCTACCTTTATAAAGGCTATCTATGTCATATGTCTAGCCAATGTGGAACTTCTAACACACCCCGTCACGCCCAGCGCTGGACATCTGGAGCGTGAAATATGCAAGACTGGACATTTGCAGGGTGACCTAAATACAGGAGGTCTCCACCAACTAACAAATCTAGGATAAGCTCTAATACCATCTTAGAATTTGAGAGGCCTAACTCAACCACAAAAACTAGCTTGAGAGTTGAGAGTTGTTCTACACTTAACAAGGCTATCTATGTCATATCTCTAGACAATGTGTAACTTCTAACAGTCAGAAAAACCAAGATGAAATGCAGTATTCATGTTCTCATGAATATTAAATGAACAAAATTCTTACCTTGTGATACTTCTTCATGGGAAACAATGATATAAAAATTTGATTCAATGCAGAATCAAGACATGAAGACTTCCACTCTTCTAGAACTTCATCATGCAGCTTCTGTCGGCACAGTGCAGTGGCAACATATTCTGTAATCTTAGGATTACATTCAAATAACCTTGAAGGTCGAAATTTCAAATTGCATTGTTGGAAAATTGTTCGACATTTTTCAAATCCAGGTGGTGGGTTCCCAATCTCCTCTTCATCAACCACATCATCCAAATGTCCACACAATTCTTTAAATGCTTTTGAGAATATATTAGACATATGGTTTCCAGCTGCAGACATGCAACAGGAATGTCCATCTTCTACAGGATCCATAGACTTGTCATTAAGAATTTCCTTTACAGATGTTTTACAAGTGCCACTGTCACTAATAGCAACCTGCAACAATAAAAGGATTCTCTATCTCATTAGTGCCTACTGTCTAGACAGATAAAGGAATATGAACACTTCAAATCACAGTTACCTGTCTCAATTTGTCTTCTTCTGGGGAAGGAATTAATGTGCTCACTTCCTTTTCAACAAAACTTCGAATGTAATCCGCTAAAGACATCTTTGAAGAGAAGTGAAGCTCATTCTCCACACTTTCGATAATGCATGTCAAATCTTTAGAGTTGTAAGTGCGTGAAATTGTTTGACCTTCTAGTAAGTTTCCACTTTTGAGACTACTAGGAGACAAAAATAACTGAGGATGACAATCTCTTTCCAGTACTTCATGCTGAACATAGCCATCACCATTGCATGCGGAGGAACCTGACCTGAGAACCAACTGTAGAACAACTATATGATTATTAGAGGTACAATTTTAAGCAAAAACTTCAAGTAAGCAATCCACTCAGTACTCACAGCTTCTGGTTCAATCTTTACACCATAATCTTTGCATCCATTAACAGAAGGTTGGGGCTTAGGATGGGACCAAAGTTTCCTCTTCCTCCAGGAAAATAAGTAATCTGCTAAAGGGTCAAAAAATACTGCATTCCACATGACTTCCAAGCAATAATTAAAAAGTACTTTGCGAACAACAGCATATGACCACCAAAAATTTTCAACACTTCCAACTGATTTAACACTTCTTGAAGATGGTCCGGAAATTTCATGACAAGACTGATCATCCAAAATATGGGAAGATTTAGGCTCACTTGGAATGGCAGTATCTTCACTAATCTACAAGGAAAACTTACACTATTAAAGCAAATGTTAAACAATTTAGCAAAATGTAGACAGTTACAAGTCATCAACAATGCTAACTGTAATACAATTAAACATCACCATTTTATTGTCTAACATGCAAGTCTCAGAAGTACGATCAGTTGATTCAAGCTTAGGCCTCTGGCATTTCCTTTCAGTAACAAATTCTGCAATGATATCGCCAATAATCCCATCTAGCACAACTCTGCGGGCAGCTTTCATGACGCCCATGTGCAATTGGGAAGAAATGTTTTCAGATATTTCACAAGTTAAGTTCACCATACTACCAACTTCATTGCTTGTGGAACCCGATCTACAGATGATTCCAGGTATATCTCCTTTCAATGCATCTACAACAGACAGTAGTACAAAGGTGCCATACTTATTGTCAGAATGAGAGATCTGCACATTAACATAAACCAGTCAAAAGAATGACTATCAGAATAACAATTTAATCCAGCACCAGATCTGCAGCCTTATATTATTTAACCAAATGAACGTTTGCATCTTACCACTGTTGAATCTTTAAGATATCCATGGTGGTGCCAGGAAATCAATTCTGAAAAAGAATGTGGCCCACGTTTCGTTCCCTTTTCATCCTCATAAAGCCAACAAGAATCTTCACGTAACTGAATTAAGGAATAAGACAGAGTCATCAAAATGGCCAATGGGTATGTCAAACTGATTTATATAACAAAACATACAGCAGATATTCCTTTACCATCTGACAAGATATTATACTGTTGAATGCCTCCGAGTTTGAATCCAATTGATTGGATTCCGTAATTCTGTGATTGACAAGTGTCTGTGAATCAGCGTTCGCAGCCAGAAGAGCAGCGTGTTCAAAAGATCTATCTTGCCGACAAACTGCCATATCCTTACTAGAAGAGGAGGGGCAATGTGTAGGCATCCCTGTGCTTGAGATACTCATACTCAGATATGCAAACCCAGTGGAAACATGGTCAGGAAACTGCTTGAAATAATTCAATGGTACAGGGTTCATTATTGTGCCATTGATCACAGGATACACAGGAAGCTCTAATGGCAAGAAACCAGTAGTTAGGCCCTCAAATAACTGCTCCTTAATATAAGGACCGCACATTTGCCCATGTTCATTCACATACATCCATCCACTCACAAAAGCAGGCTGTTGCACATAGCCACAGAAACTCTGGTCCAGGTGTGAAATACTGCCTGTGGTAGGACAAACAGGAACATCACCACTATTAACATTTGATGGACAGGCCATCTCCATTTCAGAATCAAGATCAACTTTATCATAAATATTGCAGCAAGAGGTTATGTCACCGGTACACCTGCACCAAGGGAAGCATTGAACATGTAAGAGAACTTAACATAAAAAGGGAACGGGGAGTGAAGTTTACTAGAAGAGAAAATATCCTATTCAAGCAAAGGATACAACAACAACAACAACAAAAAAAAAAAACAGAAGTAACTCCAGAATACCAAAAAAAATTACAATCTCTCCCCATACATTCCAACTTCCAAGTAGACTCCCTTAAAGAAATTCTTAGAACTCGGACAGGGTCTAACTCAACTCAAAAGCTAGCTTATATGGGGTCCTGCCCTTTATAAGGATGGCTTTGGTCATGTCTCTAGACAATGTGAGATCTTAACACACACACCTCACACTCAAGATTAGACATCTGGAGCATGGAGGTTGCAGACCTGATAAATTTTTTTAGGAAAGTCGTCAGCTTTAAATCAACGTCCGCAACCGTGATTTCAATCGCAACGTCAAGGTTTTGGAGGTTTCCAACACCGCAATGAGACTGTGATTTCGGCCGTAACAGTCACATTGGTTCACAATTTTCTGCAATATAAAAGACCGCAATGCAGCCATGACGCAACCGCGTCCGTTACCAGGAATATCACAAGCCAGGTCTATTTTTTTGTTTTCTTTTGGGATATCTGCCAAGACAGATTGACTTCATTAATTTCTCCTTGAACAACTGTAGACCATGCTGACTTAAACAAACTAGACGTGTGCCAAGTTGATTCTTAAACATGTCTGTGGCCCAATATTGGATCCAGGTTGTCGATCCCGGATAGCAGCGCAGAGGGGCCAACCCCGAAACCGCTATAGCAGTATAGCGCATTGCGGAATGGCCGCTACGCTGAATTTTTTATGCATATCCTAAATAATTTACACTATATATACACATATAAAAACTAAAAATGATAAAAAGTACTACAAATTCATGACATTTATAAAGCTGAGAGAAGTCTTGGGATAAAACAGAGAACAAAAACGACAGGGGCTGGTAGGACAAAAGAGAACAAACTGACAAGGGAAAAAACAAAAGAATGAAACAAAGCATGTTAAGTGCCAAAACAGAGAGCAGCAATCTCAACGATGCTGGAGGCCGGAGCCGAACGAGAACGAAGGGAGAAGTATGGTCACCAGATTGTCGCCGGAATCTTGCGCCGGAAGTCGCGGGCTTCGAGGAAGAAGATGGAGGCTGGGCAAAAACCTAATCGCGTAATCAGAGTGCAAGACGAGGGACGGAATGGGTATTTTGAAAAACTTGTCGCCGGAATCTCATCGCCGGAAGCCGCGGCAGGAGGAAGATGGAGGCTGGGCGAAAACCTAATCGTGTAATCACTAATCAGAGTCGAAGGCGGGGGACGGAATGGGTATGAGTAAGGATCAAGTTCGATCCTCTCTTGCGGCTGGAGGGTAGTTCAATGCAAATCATGCATTTGCATTTTAAGTGTTTTAGGCATGGTAAAAGTAAAAGTATGCTAAACTATTATTAAATAAAAACAGTGAAAAATATATCAACTTTTCTTTTAAATAAAAATACATAAATTTTTAAAAAATATATTTTTCAATATACCTTTTCAAAAATTTATTATTCTATTAATTTGTGTTTTTTTTTGTACATTTTTATAAATGAGGGTTCAAACATTACCTAAATATAAATTAAATTTTATTAATTAGCCTATTTTAAGTTTTTTTTCAAGGGATATAAATAACAAATGGATTTTAACCTAGTAGGAGTAAGTGTTAAACAATAAAAATTAATTAAATTTTTGAAAAATTATTAAAAGATACCATACATTTAAATTATTAATTATTTTTTTTAGTAAATAAATAATTTTAAATAATAGTAGATGATAGTAAGAAATTAGTCTAAATTTTATTAATAAATACATATTTATATGTCAGTAGTCTGTTTTACTATTAGTGATAATTATTTTTTTATTGTTATTGTAATATAAAAAAATGAAAAATAATGTTAAATAAGTAGAAGAAAGTAATAATGAAAGGTTTATTATTTTATATGAGTAAATCCTATATTTTCACCATTTATAAATTAGTTCATTTTTTAATTTAACTTATGAGTAACTAAATAGTTTTAACTTAGCAATAACAACTAGTAATTGATAAATAATAATATTGATATATTATTAAAATTAAAATTTTATATTTATGAATTAATATTATTATAAATCATGTAAAATATAAGTATTAAAAATAATTTTGGATTAAAGTACTAAAAGAATTGAAAACTACTATCTTATCATATCGGGATAAATTCTACCTCTGCTCCCCCCTCAAGATAACCTTTACACGAGATGGACATGATAGGATAAAAGATAAATTTGTGTTATCCTATCCTGCTGGTGCAACAAATAACAGATTACAGCATGATAGGATTACTGTTATCTTATCATGTCTGTTTATCATGTACATCAAACGAGCCATTAGTTATCAATTATTTTTCTATCTCAATCAATCCCGGCCCTTAAATATAACATTTGACGGTCATAAACCATGCTGAAGATGATTGATTGAGAGAAAAAATAAAAAATATTAATCACTATAAAATACTTGAATGCATGATTTGCAGATGATCCAAACTCGGTATGAGTGTATTCTAAAAATATTTGAAGCGAAAACTTGATTCTACCCTTAAAATCTCAACCTAATGGATTCTTTTTTAGGGGCATAATAGAGTTTTTGCGTAATTTTTAATATAGCCCAACTATGACGACGCGAAGCTCGCGATTCAGGTTGCACACTCACCAAGGCTGCAACGACGAATTGGTCTGCAATTCATCTCAACATCGCAGGTAGCTGTCGCGACGCTATAGCGCGTGATTGCACCCTTGATTGGATTTATGATAAGTCGTGATAGTATATTAGTATTAAGGATAGACCTAACTCAACCCACAAATTAGTTCAGGCCGTGAGCATTATCCTACTTTTTATAAGGATAACATTTGACACATCTCTAGTCAATGCGGGTCCTTAATACATCTCATTTTCGATATGAATTTAACACACGCCTCTTCCCAAAACCACCGGTCAAAAGAAATAGCTCTGCAATTAAAGAAAACGCCCTAGAATCAACAATTACATCATCACAACAAAAAAACCACATTTACATCCTCCATGATAAAAGGTCCGAAAAAAATGGGAGTTACAATCAGTGAAGAAAATTCAAAACCAAATCGAATGAAAACTTTCTATAAGTTTGATAATAACAAAGACAATGAGGTAGCATCTGATTAAAATATTAGAACATAATAGTACATGATATGAGTACCATATTATGTTTGATTTTTGATGCATTTTAAAAGTATAACAGAACAATACAAAATGTTAAAAAAAGTTGATGTTTTTTTGATATGTTTGTTTTTAGTGGAACCAAAGAACACATAAAAGAACATGCTATCACATCCATTATGTCATGTGTCAAACGCTACCTAAAGGTAAAAGAAGGCCTCATACTCCATCTCTAATAATTTTATAAAGTTCTAACTCACGATTCATTCCTCACATATAGAGGAAGGAACCAAAGGCATAGAAGAACAACTACCCAAAAAAAGAGATTAACAAAAACTTAAGTGGGTTGCAGTAGTATTGTAAATGATTTTTTGTATAATTCTGAAACATGCAGCGAAATCATAATTCACAAATCAATAATGACAGAGAAACACCCTATACAAGGAAAATCCATTTGCCATGTTGTCAAATCAATAATAATCAACTACATTTCATCACTGATGAATAGTAATTAGTGAAATACAAGTCTGCAATTTCCTTGCTCAGTGGAATAATAGAACTGAGAGCAGCAAACAAATACACAGATTTACCCCAAAAGAACGAACACAAAATCCAATTAACAACAATCTTATGTTGCCTTACTATTGGCTTCCTATATAATAACAAGAAAAAAGATTTGACAAATCTCATAAAATTTAAGAAGGGTAGGATCGGGTTTGGATCATATGAAATTGGAATAATATGGTTAGGTTGCAGTTGCAGCACATGTGGTGTAGGAAAACTATAATCAACCTAAACTTGACGATAGAAAGAGGGTAGAGTTTTAAAATATGTCAATCGCAAGGGATATTAATGCATTGTAGGTGCATAACTATACATGCATCTTTCGGAATGTGTTCATAATGCTGACACTTTAAATTATAGCACATGATAGCGAAATACCAAACAAATAAGCAAGATCCATTTGAAAAAAAATGTGGTTTTAACAAAAGTGATGTTGAAGACCTTTCGATCGCGCGATTATGGTTCGACCTTGATCATTTTAGAGTATCGCTGAAATTTGGTGTGAAGATGAGAGGTCTTGAGACATTGGGATAAGCGAGAGAAAAACGGGATTAGGTCTAAATATCTTGCTCATTGTTCTTTGCCCTCATCACACCTTTAAATTTATAATTTCTTTTTTCTTTTTTTCATTTTGACTTTAAGTCCCCAACACACAATATGAAAATTGAAATACCTATTTTGCATTTTTCTCATCAAGATATCCCTAGGTCTATTGTGAGAGACTAATTCAATGTGTTGCGTAAAAACACCCAAGTGAATTTTAACTCTCACAACTAATTATTTTCCATACGCAAAATTAATGTCTAAACCTTTATCAACTTACTTGAGAAACACAATTGTCTACTAATTGTGTCGCTTTTCAAAAAAAAAAAAAAAGTCTAGTAATGGTGTCAGGATTTATTGCTAAATCTCTATTTTGCATCTACAAACATATTATTCTAACAACCATTATAAACTTATTATTTTGCTCCACGTTAAATGGAATACATCCTATCGAAACTATTAAGATTCAATCTCATACATGGTTACTTCTATTTATATTTTTTAATGAATGATATACTTGATTAATTTCATTGTCAAGATGAAGATTCTTATCACATAACATAATTTCATTTGGATGATCATTGCATTTTCAATTAACATTTGTGTTTGAAATTGGTCCACTTTTTCTTAATCAATATTGAAATATCCTAAAAGCTCATTCAATAGGGATATTATCTATAACATAGCGTATTAAATCAAATGCAATAATAGTGTAAAAATGAAGATTAAATATCATAATAAATGCACCAATGTAATTAAATATATCGTGAGGTGGAACCAGGGTTATTCTTGTAATTTGCTTGTGCCCACATGTATTCTAAATATGAGATCTATCAATTGCGACAATTATATACAAAACTATTATGCAGGTTCTTCTTGTTGCTATGTAGCAAAATGCATATCAAACAACAATTTTTTTTTTGAAAGATGTAGACCGAATATCACTAATAAACAACTGGCCAAAGCCGTAGATTATGGATTAACCTAAGTTATAAATCACCTAGACCAGGAATTTCACTTGTATTCCATATCATAATCCGCATAACAAATTATAATTAATTGTGCAAAGGTTCAAGCTTCAATTCAATGGATGAAGAGTTAAAAAAATCTGGATTTCACCTAAATTATAAATCACCTAGACCAGGAATTTCACTTGCACTACATATCAAAAACCGCAGAACTAATTATAGTTAGTTATAATTATCAAAAACCGCAGAACTAATTATAGTTAGTTATGCAACTGTCCAAACTTCAATTCAGGATCATCAAAATGAACAAAACCAATAAGAGGAAATGGGAAAACAAAATACACACCTAGCACAAATGAGAAACCCCTAAACAATGCCACACTATCCCATTAACAATAGTCAAAATGAATGATCTAGACTGGTGGGCTGAACCCAATCAGCCATCAACACAGCAAGCACAAAAGGTTGCAGCTCAGTTCAAAAACAAAAACAAAAAACCAATGACAAGGTTTAATACTCTGAAGTCTGAACCATGGTTTTATTATAAATCAAGGTCTACCACCATGATTTCTGCCACCGCGACGTCTCCAAAACCGCAATGGGACTGCGATATCAGCTGAGACAGCCACATTTGTTCACAGTTTTCCGCAATACAAAAGACCAAAACTCAACCATGACCCGACCCTGATTTAAAACCTTGCTTCGAACCAAAAGGTTGCAGCATTTTCGCGGAGACAATGATCAATTTAACAAAATGCAAACCCCAAAACGACAACAACAGTCACAGTTCATCAACACTAACAACAAAAAACCAATAACAAGGTTTAATACTCGGAACCATAGTTCTAAATAAAGGTCTACGACGTCAAGGTTTTAAACCATGATTTCAGCCAGACGTCAAGGTTTTGGAGGTCTCCAAAACCGCAATGGGACTGTGATATCAACCGAGATAGCCACATTTGTTCACAGTTTTCCGCAATACGAAAGGCCACAACTCAAACGTGACCCGACCACATTGCTCTGAACCAAAAGGTTGCAGCATTTTCACAGAGACAATGAACAGTTTAACAAAATGCAAATCCCCAAAACAACAACACCAGTCACAATTCATAAACAGTAGCTACATCACAAATATAATTTAGTCAAAATCTCATTTTGAAATGAAGGATTGGACATTAATTCGATAAAATCCAAATGTATATAAGAAACTCAATCCAAATTACCAGAATCCAGAAATTCTAATTATAACAATAACAGTAATCCAAAAACGGTTGAGGATGATAAAACCCTAATTTGGAGCATGCTCAGAACCTGAGCTTGGTGAAGAACCACCTGTTCTTGCCGGTCTTGAAGCGTTCCTCCAAGCGCTTCTTGGTCTCCTTGAGGGCCACCACCTTCTTGTCCTTGGCCTGGAGCACGTCGGGGGAGACGGCGTCCTTGAGATCGACATCGAGGGTGTAGCGCGTCGGCATGAGGTGCTGGTAGTTGACGAGCTTCACGAACGCCTTCACGCGCGACTTCTTCGCCGTCTTCTTCGCCGAGTCCTTCCGGATGACCTTGCTCGGGTACTTCTTGATGCCGGCGACGAGGCAGTGGCCGTAGGGGCGGTCGCGCGTTCCTTCGTCGAAGGTTCGCACGATCACCGCCTTCTTGCCGGCGTAGCGACCCTGAAGAACGATCACGGCCTTGTTCGGCTTCAGAAACTTCACCATTTTCGCTCCTTTCACTCTCTCTCTCCCTCCCTCTCTCGCCGATTCAGTTGAAACGTTCGATAAGCATATAAGCAGCACTGAGAAAAAAGAAACCCTAGAAGTAGAATAGGATGTGATCTGTGGGCCTGGGTAGTTGGGTTGGGCCTCACTGACTTTTCATGGAAACCGGCCCGACTATTTTTTTGTCTGAACTTTTTATTTCTAATTTGGGGTATAATTAGTTCATAAATTTTTTTAAATGTCATTTTAACATAAATTAAGAGTTCCGTATAAAAAACATTAAATATTATTGATACAATTAGAATTAGGGTAATTTTATCCAACATTTATTTCAAGTGATTTATACAATCTCAACTTTTAAAGTTGTTAAATAAATTAAAGAATATTATTTAGTTGCGCCAAGAAAATATGGTTTATTTAACCATTAGTTAAAACTAAAAGCTTTAAAATACACACGCAAGTTTGTAATTTTTAAAGGGAATTACACTAATCTCATACAAGAAGACACCATGAAACATTTGAGACTTAATTAACATAGAACTCAAATGACTCTTAAATTCCAAGTGTAAGTAGTGTTTGAATTCTACATGCTCAAATTTCACTCTATGCTTCTCTCCCCATCAAAAAAAAGATAGTAATATAATATCATAGTCAAATCCTACCATTATCATACTATTTAGTTTATTGTATCGTCAATAACATTGATTAATTCTCTCCCAATAAATGTTTACATTTAGTGATAAATACCTAACTACAAAATGTTTTTCATTTGGAAAGAGTGATCATTTTGCTAGTTAATTATAGGGTGGTTGAGACGGCTTTGTGGTTGCCACACAACACAATGCTATATTGGGGGGAAAAGTTAAGATACTATAGATATGCATCAGCATTATTCGTTCCCTTTATTAATTTCATCTTTTGTTCATTGTATGCTGAAAGGCCATTGTGGATGCCACAACCAAGTTATTGGTGGAAAATTCTGCATTATGCGTGTCCTTTTTCATTTTCACTTTTTGTTGATGTAGTTGTTTTGCTAGTTTCTGGAATGGATAGTAATCTAAATTCTAAAGCATTCCCTTCATTTGCTATTACGTCTTGACTTGGTTATCCAAATGGATAGATAGTGGATAAAAATGTCATCCCTCCACCAACATGATATTCATATCTGTCATCCTTTTTCATATACAATCCCTTTAATAATTTACTATTCTTTTTTTTTTATGAGAATAATTCACTAAATTAAACAGACGCATACCAAATAAAATGAGTAAACAGTTTATACCAATGGTAGGTTGGAGGAGAAGTTCATTAGAAGTATTCCATGAAGTGACACATCGTATCACTTTCTTTCCTTTGACATTTACTTTTAAAAATTATATATTATATTAGATATTAGATTGAATTAGATATTGGATTAGATTAGATAGATTATTAGATTAGGTAAATAGATTAAATTAGATTAGATTATGTTTGCATTAAAACAGACAAAAATGTAATATTTATTTACCTTTTAAGGTATGAGAGTGTAGGTTTTGGAATAAAAGAGAATATAGAGAGGAGAGGAGGAGAGGGTATGTTTTGAAAGAAGAGAGAAAGAGAAAGAGAATGTAATCAAAACTTCTTTCATATAGAGGAGAATGATTTACTTTTCCTAATTTCTAATATTATTTTTTTTATATCAGAAAATATTTAAATATCATTTTTATAGAGAGGAGAGGAGGAGAGGGTATGTTTTGAAAGAAGAGAGAAAGAGAAAGAGAATGTAATCAAAACTTCTTTCATACAGAGGAGAATGATTTACTTTTCCTAATTTCTAATATTATTATTTTTATATCAGAAAATATTTAAATATCATTTTTAGGATTAATTTCTGAACCTATCATTCCTAACCTATATGTCATCAACTTTTATCACTCGAACTATCTCGAACTGAAGTATAATGTTATAAGCTTGCTGAAAAATACCATTATTATTTTTTTACGGTTAAAAATACCATCATTGATAATGACTTTCTTAAATTTTTTGTTAAGGACGATTTAATTAATTAATATTGCACCTTCAAGGAAAGTCTCCAAAAGACCAAAATATTGAAAATCCTTCTTTTTTTTACTTGTGCCCTTTGCAAATTCCCTTTTCTGAGTTTTCTTTTTTCTCCACTTCACTTTTCGTTTTCCTCTTCAAAATCTCAAATTTCCACTCTTGACTCCCTCACCTGATCATGGCTCCCGGCGGTAAAGACCTGCAGCTCACTCCCCTCGCCGGCTGCCGGAAAATCACCTCCGAGGACTCCGACGACGACCTAGAGGACGTACGGCTCCTTGACTCCTACGACCGAAACGACGACGGGATGCGGCGAATTCAGTTGAGCGTCCCTGGCATGACCTGCGCCGCCTGCTCCAATTCCGTTGAGTCGGCTCTGAAATCCCTCGACGGCGTTTTTAGCGCCTCCGTCGCCCTGCTCCAGAACAAAGCCGACGTCGTTTTCAACCCAGCTCTGCTCAAGGTTCGAGCTTTCTTTGTAAATTTTGTTGCTTTGGCTTATGCTTTTGTGTTAATTAGTCTTATTTGGTTTTCTTTTCAATTTTTTTCCATCCTTAGTTGATGACATGGGTTTTGGTCAATCATGGAGGGGTGGTTAATTTGTTCAGTGCATTATAGAGATGTGTGCAAATTGAATCAGTAATCATGCCTGAATTTAGTTAATTGAAGTCTGCTTTGGACATTTATTGCTTTGATTTGCTGGTAATTGCAATTAAGTTGAGATTAAATCATTGTGAGCCTCTAAGGATGATACTATAACATTTCTTTGGCAAACACTCTCCAATTCAACTCTTGGATAGTGCTTGTCATCCTAACAAAACACAACAGGACAATAGCTATTGGGTTCTGTTATCTATTGTGTTCTCTTTGGTTCCACCTTTCAGTAGAGCAAAAAATGTATCCTTTAATTTCATTTTTATTTTTTCAACTTTTTGTCCTATTCTGTTATATTTTTAGTATGCTCCAAACCCAGCACAGAATTTATGTTCTATTCTTACCTGTCTACAAAATATGACCTTAGTGTGATTATTTTTGCAAATTATGACCACAGTGAATTTTTAGTGTGTTTTTGTGTGTTGGTAGTCCATATGTTATTTTCTTAGTTTTGTTCTGCTATGCTCTCTCGTATTTTGGTAGCATTACTTTATACTTTGGTTTAATATCACAGTTGTTTGTCGTCCTAAGTTACATGTTTCTCTATTTATGTTTTCTGTTAAAATTTTCTCACTAAAATTAATGTGAAGCTTCTTCTCTCATCCCCCTCCCTCCCTCCCCCCCCCCCTCTCTCTCTCTCTCCCGTATGTATCATAAACTTCAACAGATATCAGTCCTCCTCTCGTACACTCAACCCCTCTGTGCACATTATTGCTATTGTAGTAGTATAAGTATTTTAATGGTCTGATATCAGGCTTCATTCAGCCATCCCGTTCTGCTACTATTAAAGAATAAATCTTCTTGAATGGTGGATTATGGTTAAGCATGTACATACTAAGGGCTGAAAAACTGAACTCTATGTCCTATATTAGTTAAATTAAAACAAAATAACAAATTAAGCCTGTCTTCTGTGATTTGTATAATTTACTGCTGGAAGCTTGTATTTGATGGGTATTGAGTTATGTTCTGAAACTTATCATATTCCAGGATGGAGACATAAAAAGTGCTATTGAAGATGCAGGGTTTGAAGCAGACATATTACCTGAATCTAGTACCCCTGGAAAGATTCCACATAGAACCCTGGTGGGACAGTTCACAATTGGAGGTATGACATGTGCAGCCTGTGTGAATTCTGTTGAAGGTATTTTGAGAAATATTCCCGGGGTCAAAAGAGCTGTGGTAGCTTTGGCTACTTCACTAGGTGAAGTTGAATATGATCCCAGTGTAATTAGTAAAGATGATATAGTCAATGCAATTGAAGATTCTGGTTTTGAGGCGTCATTCGTACAGAGCAGTGAGCAGGACAAAATAATTTTAGAGGTTGTTGGTGTGTACAGTTTGATTGATGCACAAGTTTTAGAAGGGATGCTTAGTAACATGAAAGGAGTAAGGCAGTTCCATTTTGACCAGATATCAGGTGTACTAGATGTTCTGTTTGATCCTGAAGTTCTCAGTCCTAGATCCTTAGTTGATGGGATCCAGGGGGGAAGCAATGGAAAGTTTAAATTACATGTTAGAAGCCCTTATGCAAGGATGGCTTCCAAAGATGTTGAAGAGACCTCAACTATGTTTCGACTCTTCATCTCCAGTCTGTTTCTTAGTGTGAGTATTTCTTTAATCTTAGCTCATATAATAACCTTATGGTTTCGTTGTATTTCCTTTCTTTACTCATAGTCCTTTTTATTACCCTGATCTCCATGGATTGAAATCTCATGTTCAAATTTTCGTTAGATGATATAGCGGTGTTGATGAATCACATTGTCTAGCCTTTATATGCCTAAAGTCTTGAACAATGCTCTCAGGAGTAAATTTACTAGTCTAACCTTAGATAAGGACTCTCAGATAAATCACATTTAAAGAGGGAAGAATAGAACAGTGAAGGAGAAAAAGGGAGGGGTTGGGATATAAATCATCTAGTTCCTGCAATGTTTTCAAACATTAAGGCGTTTGTGTTGAACGAACTACCCGTTGATACTGCAATTGTCAAATCCCATAAACTGTTGCTTCGTCGGAGATTTATCCATACATTAACTTCACATAAAGGAAGAAGTATTCTGTCATGAAGTCATCTTCTCTTCATGAAAAAAATATATGTAAAGAAAAAACATAAGATTTGATATTGTTAGTTGTTACTGAAAGGAATATTTTTCACTCATTCAAAATTTGAGAGTGTACTAGTGTATACTACGTTTGCATCCCGTATGTTTTTAGGTTCTTGTTTGATCTTTTGAATTTACTTTTGCTTGATGCATTTGTCAGATTCCTCTCTTCTTCATGAAGGTAGTTTGTCCTCATATACCGTTAATATATTCCTTGCTACTTCGGCGATGCGGGCCTTTCCTCATGGGTGATTGGTTGAAATGGGTATTGGTGAGTCTGATTCAATTTGTGATTGGGAAGCGCTTTTACATTGCAGCTGGCAGGGCTCTTAGAAATGGTTCCACAAACATGGATGTCCTGATTGCTGTGGGCACTACTGCCTCTTACATTTATTCTGTTTGGGCTCTTCTATATGGCGCTCTTACTGGATTTTGGTCCCCAACTTACTTTGAAACAAGTGCTATGCTTATAACATTTGTATTGTTGGGCAAGTATTTGGAATCCCTTGCTAAGGGAAAGACATCTGATGCCATCAAGAAATTAGTAGAACTTGCTCCTCCAACAGCTTTATTAGTTGTCAAAGACAAAGGTGCTTATCACTTTAATTTTATGTGCCTTTTTTTCATAATAAAAAGGATTTGGATCATATTTGATTTTGATTTATCTTATATTTAGGTCAAAAGATCATTAATGAAGGTTACTTGATTTGTCAAGTTCTAGATTTCATCAATTCATTGACTAAAATAACAAAAAGTTTGTTGATTTTCTAGGTGGTAAATCTATTGAAGTAAGGGAAATCGATTCTTTGCTTGTTCAACCTGGTGACACATTGAAAGTTCTTCCTGGCACGAAGATTCCTGCAGATGGTATCGTTACATGGGGCTCAAGTTATGCAAATGAGAGCATGGTAACTGGTGAATCTGCCTCTGTTTTGAAGGAAGTGAATGCTTCTGTTATTGGAGGTACAATAAATTTGCATGGCGTCCTTCACATTCAAGCTAGCAAAGTAGGATCCGATACAGTATTGAGTCAGATAATTAGTTTGGTTGAGACAGCCCAGATGTCCAAAGCTCCCATTCAGAAGTTTGCTGATTATGTAAGTATTTTGGTTGTGGTTGTGTTGGACTTCATATCACTTTGCGTAACCTCTATGTTCTATTGGAGTTACTTTCATGGTGTATGCATTTCTGTATTGAATGAAATCACGTTCTCCTGTGGTAAAAAAAAGTCTTAGCTTGTCAAACAGTACTGTAAATCTGCAAAATGCTTCATGTTTTGAGATGACCTGGCACTTGACAGTTGATATTGACAACTGCATAATTTGATCTTTTCTGAAAAATTAAAATTCTTGTTATTGTGAATCACAATTGTTGTTTTAAGTTAGATTTTCCCATGTAGATCTTGATATATATATATATATATATATATATATATATATATATATATATATATATTGTTAAACTAAACTTACAGAATTTAAAATGCTTTGGCTAATAAAGATACCTTGAGTAGCAAGGGTTCTGCATTTGGTCTGATCCTTGGCTGCTTTTTCTGGGAAGTCTGGTTAATCTTGCTGATTTGGGGTAATCATTTGAGGGTTCTCCTCTGATTGCTGGAAAATTGGAGTTAAGGAATCCACTTATTCCAACTTTTGGCTTTCTTCCTGAATGAAGGGCATGTTTTTGCTAGGTCATCATTTTCTAGAAGTAGTCATTTTTTTGTTGATTTTACAACATTGAGTAGTTGATTGGTCCATATATAATTGAAGAAATATGAAATATGAACTCTGTTGTCATTCTCTTGGCTTGCAGGTGGCAAGTATATTTGTTCCTACAGTTGTTTCTTTAGCATTATTGACATTATTGGGTTGGTAAGGTCATCTTATCTGGTTTTGGCATATTGATAAAGTTTGTTTCTAAATGTGACTGGAATGCTCATCCCTGCTTTTCTCATAAGTTTGGGTTTATTATTCATATATAGGTATATAGCTGGATCTGTTGGAGCTTACCCAGAAGAATGGCTGCCAGAAAATGGAAATCACTTTGTTTTTGCCCTAATGTTCTCGATATCTGTAGTGGTGATTGCATGTCCCTGTGCACTTGGCTTGGCAACACCAACGGCTGTCATGGTGGCGACAGGGGTCGGGGCTAACAATGGAGTATTAATTAAAGGAGGAGATGCCTTGGAAAGGGCTCAGATGGTGAAGCATGTGATATTTGATAAAACTGGTACTCTAACTCAGGGAAAAGCCTCTGTTACTACTGCCAAGGTATTCACTGGAATGCAACGTGGGGAATTTCTCACATTGGTAGCTTCTGCTGAGGTGATTTTCGATCTCTTGTCCTTTTGAAATTCGTATTGTCTCTTATAATACCATCACAAATATGGTTCAGAGCTTAGATTCAGGTGATGCAATGGATGACTTATGCGAGATATTTTTCATATTTCCTCCCCTCTTCTTATCACATAGAATTTAACTTCTCAAATGGTGTTATGGCATGCTATCATGGCATGAGGAACATGATTAGATAGATTTAGCATTTCTTCTTGTATGTTTGGCTGTCAGAAAATTCCACCTACTATTTTAGAGGAGCCAATAATAACTTTTTCTATTTCATTTTATTTTTTATGATTCAGGCTAGCAGTGAACACCCACTGGCAAGAGCGATATTAGCATATGCACGCCATTTTCATTTCTTTGATGACTCTTCAGCTACTACTGGTACCCAGGATGATGTTAAGTCTGGGTGGCTTTTTGATGTCTCAGACTTCTCTGCTCTTCCAGGGAGAGGTGTCCAATGCCTTATAGATGGGAAGCGTATTTTGGTACTGTCTTTAAACTATTGTAATTTGGCTGTCTTGATCTCTTACGATTGTGGAATTTGCTTTATATTTTCCAAGGAGTTTCTTAAAGGCAGTATTATGTCCTCAACAGGTTGGTAATAGGAAGCTGATGGTGGAAAGTGGTATAGATATTTCAACAGAAGTGGAAAATTTTGTGGTTGAGCTGGAACAAAATGCACAAACAGGGATACTCGTAGCATATGATGATATATTAATTGGAGTTTTAGGGGTTGCGGACCCACTAAAGAGAGAAGCTTCTGTAGTTATAGAGGGCCTCCAGAAAATGGGTGTCATACCTGTTATGGTTACAGGAGATAACTGGAGAACAGCTCATGCTGTTGCGAAGGAGGTCTGTATATGATTATTATGATTATTATGATTATTATGATTATTATTATTATTATTATTATTATTATTATTATTATTATTATTATGTTTGCTCTTAAAACCTAGTCTTCTGATAACTATTAGTGTATTTTCAGTCTAGTATCAATATCCAACACCTGACTTTTTTTGTTTGTGTAAAGAAGATCAGTAACATGCATGGTTTATTGTAGTTTTGATGTCTGAGGGCAATTAAATTGAATTGAGGACAGGCATGACCAAAAGCAACGATTGAAAGAAAAGACCGGGTTGACTGACGTATATCTGGCCTTGTGTTTCGAAGCAGGGCTTACAGTTGCTAACTACAATACTAATAGTTGAATGAAATATTATGATTTTAAATTTGTTTAAAACCAGTTTCTTGAGCTAAGTTGCGAACCATAACTTGCCAATTATCTGTTTAAAGAAAAACCAGTACATACTAATCGGTTGATGGCGACATAAATTTTATACAAATAGAAATTGACGGTGGTTTCAAACTCATGATAACAAACATATTGTGTGGCAGGTTGGCATCCAAGATGTTAAGGCAGAGGTTATGCCTGCTGGAAAGGCTGACATTGTTCGTTCATTCCAAAAAGATGGAAGCTTAGTTGCAATGGTGGGTGATGGTATCAATGATTCTCCTGCATTAGCTGCTGCTGATGTTGGCATGGCAATTGGGGCTGGAACCGACGTTGCAATAGAAGCTGCCAACTTTGTGTTGATGAGGAATAACTTGGAAGATGTGATCACAGCTATCGATCTTTCCCGGAAGACCTTTTCTCGCATTCGATTAAATTATATATTTGCAATGGGTTACAATGTTGTGGCCATACCAGTTGCAGCTGGGGTTCTATATCCTTCTTTGGGGATCAAGCTGCCACCCTGGGTTTCTGGTGCATGCATGGCTCTCTCTTCTGTAAGTGTAGTATGCTCTTCTTTGCTTCTTAAAAGATATAGAAGACCTAGACTTACTGCAGTGCTTGAAATACTTGTAGAATAACAACAGAGGAATGAAAAATATTAGGTTTTAGCTTCTAAGGTTATAAATGATTTTGATGGTAGCTTGTAACTTAGTTTTGTGTGTGCTCTTTAAGTTCCTGCACCCATAGGTTGTGCTTATGGTAATGTACATGTCCAGAAGCAGAGTAGATTAGGTTACTTATATTTGACCTGTTTCACTAGAAACCTAGGTTAAATTATTCGGGACACAACTCATGTAAAGTTTGTTTCTAAGTAAAACTCAGCAATTACTAGTATATTTATCTTTCCTTAAATTTGTAGTGTATCATGATATTAATCTATTGAAATTTGAAGATGGATCTAATTTAATTTATTATTTTAAAAATAATTTTACCTTTTCCAAACATTTAGGTGATGTTAAGGGGAATTAAGTGCCTTCATGCATCCTCTCATGTGAAATTTCTTTTATGTTCCCTCATGTTGAAATTTGGTGTCGCTCTCTCTCTCTTCATATGTTGGGTGTAGGTGAGACCCTTAAATATTTATGAAGAAAAAGATAGACACAAAATTTCAACATGAGGGAATATGAGAGAAACTTCACATTAGAGGATCCAGATCCCTTATTTTAACCTTTCATAATTTACGGATCATGATCTTTTATGTCGAAACTCTCTCATATTAAAATTTTGTGTCTATTTCTCTCTTCATATGCAATGAATATGTGAAAATGGGAATATTCAAAGAGAGGTAGACATAATTTACTCGTCCAGCTTTTAAACCTAAGGCCATCTAGTGGCTGCAGGATGTATTAGATTTTTTTACCAGGATTATAGTGACACCTTTCTCCGATGGCTACAATGGTTTTTGTCAAATTATTCTTGTTTATGGCCATTATTATTGGCCACTAGTCACTTCACTTGATCAGCTTGATATCAAGGAAATTTTCATCTAATGATTACCTCAAAGAAATTTATTCAGAACAACATCCTAAATTTACTGCTCAAGTGGAATTTTCATGGCTAGTCATTCGTCTCTACAAATTTATTCCCAACTCCCAGCACACGTTTTTGACTTTTAATTCTTTTCACGCACACGTGAGATTTCAGTGTCATGTATCTACGTGATCACAATTGAATTGGTACCAAAGCATGCACTGTATTTTGTTTTTCACTAATTAAGAATGCAATGTGAGTATATAAAATCACAACTAGTTATTAATGTAACTGAGTCAGCTATGCTACCTTATAATCACTACTTGTTTTTCATAAATAGCAATGTGAACACTAATCAGTATTCAGTAATGGTATTTAGAACTAACAGAAGAGTCAACAACCAAGAAGAATGAAGGAAGCAGCTACATTGCATTACACCAAGTCAGATTTCCCTAGTTAATATAATTGCAATAGATTAGTAAGTTTAGTTACTTAGGTTTTTGTTTAAACACTTAAATATAACGTTCACATTGACCCAACGAATTGACTCCAGAGGGTTTTCAATTTGAGCTCTGTTACTTATTTGGATATTGACTAATTTAAAATTATATTTAACGACAAGTTAAGATTGATTGCAACATAACATTAATTTACTTTACTTGATAATACTGAAATATTATTAATTATCATCAACACATTTCACATAAAAGTTTGAAAATTAAATTATCATTGATTCAGTCCTTTCAATTTTTGTATCATAAGATTGAAGGTTGTTACACTGTAATTAAAGTCGGGATAATTGAACGGTCTCAGCTAGGCTAAAATACTTCATTACTAAAAAAATCAGGAAGTAATTTCCGATCTCATATTACAACAGTAACACCACACCCAAAAGAAAAAAATATTCTTCAATTTCATTTCATCAACCACATTAACCCTAGTGGAAAACAAGGTACAAACCGTTGCATAACTAAAAAAAAGGTTATTTTCCAATTAATAAAGATATGCAAGTTTGATGAAAGATTGTCATCCAAATATACAAATATATATTAGAGAGATGTGTGGAGTATATATCCAAAGTTATGGTCAACAAAGACTTGGATTGGATTGCAATTGTGTGTAGTCTACAGATCAGTTTGACACTGACTTTGCTATCAGTAAAACACGTGGAATCTGAAATTGAATACTCCAATAACAACAAGTATCTTGTACGGCCAACCCTATAGCTAAAAAAAATACAATCAATATCTTATATGATGCAATGTGATAAGTGTCCTAAATTAATTATCTCAAAAAAACTGTTCAAAAAAACTGTTACGGTAAATGACACACATATATATATATAAAAGAATGAATGGTTTTATATTATTTTTCTAACTGTGTTTTCACATGTAATAGCTTTTTGAGTTTAAAACGTGAATAAAGTACAAAATTATCTACGATATGTAGAAACTCACATTTTTTAGAATAATAGAGGCAATAATGATCGAGCTCTAAATCACTTGATCGTAAAGAATCTGATATCTAGAGAAAAATAGAGAAAAAATTGAAGTGTATGTATGTATGTTGTTTATATTGTTTGAATAATACTTAGTTGACACTTGATTTCCACTTACACTTGAGATAAATAGAAAAGGAAAAGAGATAAATGAGTGATATAATATGTGATGTGACAGAAAGATAAGATGGAAATGAATGAAAATTAAATAGAAGAGTAAATAAAGTGTGAATGCAGTAGTACTCGATGTCTGAAAAATGAAAAGTGAAACAAGAAACTTGGCAAGGGATATTGGTGGGTGGGTGGCTAAGAGGAGCACATGGATATCATTTTCAACTCTACACTACAGTACACATTATTTCTAACCAAGGACACTAATACCACCTCAGAAGCTCCAACATAACAAACAAGGAGTCCAAAAGTGATGATTTTCCATTTCGTCACTGATAGATACTAACATGTTATTTCCAGGAAGCACACTATTCTTTGGGTTTAAGTTTCTCCCCGATCTCTATCAAAGAATAGTCAAAATTGGACATTTTTACTTTGACCATGACAACAAGACCCTATAAACACAATAGAAAGAAACAACCTTCATTCTTCCTTTAAAATGAAAGAACATGTCACAGATACCTGATCCTTCACCTTTTCCCACCTACTTCCAAACCCACATGACTGATAATAATACCACCATGACTGCTGCTACTACTGACCAGTGGATGCAGATGCAATTCTATCAGCAGCAACAACATCTCATGAATAATGGCTCTGTTCATGCTCTGCCTCCTCCAACCATGGCATCAGAAAACACCATCCTCAGCCCAAAGGGGAGTGTGTCCAAACCAATAAGAAGGAGGTCTAGATCTTCTAAGAGAACCCCAACAACACTCCTCAATGCCAACACCACCAATTTCAGGGCACTAGTGCAGCAATTCACAGGGTGTCCTAGCACCACAACCATGCCATCACCATCACTCTATAAAGGGCCTATTACCTTAAACTTCCAACAAGGAAGCAGACACCAGATTCAACTCAACACAAGAAACAACAACCAAGTTCTTCATCAACAACTGCCTCAGCAGCAACAGTTGTTGTTGCAAGAGCAGCAGAGTGGTTACTCAAGGCCTATTAATAATACTACTAGCATGGATGTTTCTGGTGGCTTGCTAGTGGATCATGATTTTAGTTTGCATGACCTAACTGTGAATGCCTTCTCCAATGATCATTTTTAAGAATGGATTATGTTTAGCTATGTTTCATGTGATGGAAAATGTTTGATCATAAAGGATTTCATGTGATTGGATCATGTTTATATTAGATGATAAAGTGGCCTTAGTTATATTTGGTTCTTATAGTTGTATGCATACTATTATTAAACTATAATTCATAAGGCTTATCATACTATGCTTTAATTTAATTTCTTTAAATTCCATTTGCCTTCTTTCTCTCTCATTTTTTAACTGGTTTATAAACATCATTGATCTTGCTTGAGGTTTGTAACATGAATAATTTAACCAGGGTTTATATGATAGTGTTCATCATATAGCAAGAAAAACTGGTCAGGGAAGTTTTCTCAAGTATGCTTCACATCTTGTAGCAGGTTACAATTATTCATGTTGATTGTTGAATATGATGGATCAAACAAGTGATGGGGTCTTTGGTCACCAGGACTACCTTGATAGCATGTTTGATTTCAACCATTTATCCAGAATCTAAGGCACGTTTATATAGATAGTTTCTAATCATAAGTGATTAATTTTATAGCATTTCACCGTGGAAACAAATATGCTATGAGTGAGAACAAGGTGGATTAGAACACATCCAACACCGCCTAAGTCAGGATATCTGGAGCACGTAATTTGCAGGACTGGACATCAGCGGATGATCCATATACGAGAGTTTTTCTATCCTTTATAAAGACTACCTTAGCCATATTGCTAATCAATATGAAACTTTAAGGCTAGTTTTGACAGCATCTGCATTATGAATACTTTGCTGCACCCTGAGAAGTCGAACCTTATCTTCCCAACTTTCAAGGTTAATTTAGATTATGTTCCTCCAATATTAAAATAAAAATATTACATAGAAACATTACACTATCACAGGTCTCTAAAAAAAGCAATGGCTGCACCAGTCTATATAATCCTTATCTTTCAATAACATTTCTGGGAATTGTCTCTCTACATGGTTTTGCTTATCAAAACTGAAGGGTTGTGTGTGTGCTTTTATTTTTTTACGATTTTAGAGAATAAACAAATAAAAGCAAGTTACCATCACAATTTGATGACAATCTGAGTAAAGTAATAGTAGAAAAGGTGGTGAGATTGAACTACTGATCTAAGTGACTCGTGCAAGACAGCAAGAGTTCTTATGTGAATCAGAATAATAGAAGCTGGAATTGAATGACAACATCATAACAGAGTAAAACTAATACATTTAACTTAACTAATTAACTACTCTAACTAATCTTGAACTGACTTGTTCTTATTCTTTGCCTAATACCCCCGGTAAGCAGGAGAAGGGTGAATATAAATGTTTTCCCCCCCTCTTAAAGATAACTCTCATAGTTTTGGGATTAATTAATTATTTGGGCCAGGAACCCTAATATTGTAGCTAAAGTTTGCTTGAAATCCGAGTCCATTTCTACATCAACATACCATTGTTAGGTATTATAAATGATATTTAAGATTAAATTAATTTGTAAGTCCCTACAATTTTATAAATTTTTAATTAAGTTCCTATTGTTTGAAACATTTTTATAAAACAAAATGTTGCAAAATAACTTTTTTTACGATGAATTAAGTGGGCTAAAAATGCCTAAAAAAACAATAAACAAACAAGCTACGTGCCTCTACGAAAAAAAGTCGAGGTACTTTTTAACGGAAACTGAACTGAGCAGAAATTAGGAAGAACCTCAAAAACAAAGAGAGGGCCCGACAAATCTAAACCATGCTTACTCGGAGACTCAGTTAAAGATATGCCCCCAAGTAACTTGGGAGAAATTACCCACAGCAATGCAGATATGACCCACCAATTGTGCGCACAGGTGACAACTTGTATACCCAGGACTCAAAAGATTAATGCAGCAGGCCAGAAGATTCTGATCCAATGATGACCTTTTGATATCCTCTTTGACGAAATAAAGAGTAATAAATACTCTTTTAATCATTTTAGGTCTTAAAAAATATGAGACTGGTCATTTTAGTCATAAAAAATTACAAGAGATAATGTAACCCCTAAATAGGGATGGCAACGGGTAGGGTCGGGTGCGGGTTTAACCATACCCGAACCCGAAATCATATACCCGAACCCGAACTCAAACCCAAACACTGTTCGGGTAGAAAAACCATACCCAAACCCGTCGGGTTTCGGGTTCCCCATACCCGAAATCATACCCGCGGTAAACAAAGGGAAACCATAAAAAACCCGAAAACCCGACTCATACCCGAACCTGATTACTAATGCAGTAGCAGCAACATCTTCATAATGATTTAAAAAATGACTCTAGAAGTCAATTCAAAATACCATATTCAAGATCATGAATATATATATAAAGATATATATTCAGAAACTTGAAAGTTGAAACAATGAAATCCTAGTAATCACTACTAAAGTACTAATATACATATATATATATAAAGATATTTTAGTAATTTAATATATAGAGATCGGGTTTCGGGTAGGGTTCGGGTAGGGTTTCACCATACCCAAACCCAAACCCGAATAGTACTTTCAGAATCGGGTAAAACCCGAACCCGAACCCGAACCCAAACAGAACGGTTTTACCCGTAAATTCGGGTCGGGTCGAGTCGGGTACCCGCGTGTATGGTTTTTTTTGCCATCCCTACCCCTAAAAGATTAAAAACAATCAATTGGTCCTTGAAAAATTGTAAATTATGACAAATTTAGTCATTAAAAAGATGATCAATTTTAGTTTCTAGAAGGACTAAATTGAACATCATTTTATATTCAAGAGATTGTGCGATCAAACTCACCTTACCATAATTATTTTAGGGATTAAAATAAATACTCAGTTTTATATAATAGAAGAAGGGACGACCTTACTTGATACTTGAACATGATCTGTTCTATAGGCTCGTACACATGTATCCTTAAGTTATAAGGAAATAGGAACCTAAGTTTGGTTGACGAACAGAGCGTGATTAATAGTCATCTGATGATTACTCTAGGTGTATCAGATGGACGGTGGGGGATCGTTTCCAACTAGTACCACTGGCTGAGGTGGTTGCACGGTTGTCTCACGTATACAAAACTTTATCTACCAAAAATATAATAGAAGAAGGGAAAACAAAAATTCTATTACAGTGGAACCAAACAATAGATAGAAGCAGGAGTAGCCCTATTCCGAATTGTAATTTCCATCGCGATTCAATGTCCCAAACGGTCTCTTAACACCATTCCATTGCCAAGCCCATTTTCTCTTCTCTCCCATTCCCTCTTTCTCCGTCGCCGTCACTCCACTCTCACTGCCATCACTATGCAAAACATCCACCGTTTCTTAACCGCCACACGAACCCTCGCCGCCGAGAACCGCCGCCATTTGGCGCCGTCGAGATTCTTCTCAACCAGCGGTTGGGACACGCCCTCGTCATGGTCCACCGGCCTAACCAACGACCACTTCAACGGCCGCACCGTCGAGGATTCTCGGATGGCCCTGTCGGATCTGCAGGAGATGGAGGACAAGGTGGCAGAGCTGGAAGCGGAGAACAGGAAGAGCAAGAAGTTCGTGGACGGGTGGAAGGGGAGGATGGCGGAGACGTGCGTGCTGCTGAAGCAGGTGCAGGAGCCAGGTGCGAGGGGGTCGTACCTGAAGGACAGTGAGAAGAAGGAGATGTACCGGTTGCACAAGAAGGACCCTGAGGTTTACACTGTGGAGAGGCTCGCCAAGGATTACAGGGTCATGAGGCAGAGGGTTCATGCCATTCTCTGGCTCAAAGAGCTCGAGGAAGAGGAAGAGAAGAAGCTCGGTCGACCGCTTGATGATTCTGTTGAGCTCTTGCTCGACACTTTCCCTGAGTGAGTCTCTCTGTTTTCGTGGTAATTTCTTTCTTGTTACATGATAAATTGATCTTTCATATCAAGATTACATGCTCAATGTACCCAACAGTGGTTGTTTCTTGTTGAAGCGGATTATGGTCTATGACCTTTTGTGAATTTCACCTCCAATATCAGTGTTTGAATCCTTGAGTGGCGAAAATTAAACAGCTAGGTATATACTTGTAACAAACACACTAGGTTTGGGCTTAATGGTGGGGGCTTGCATTTTCTTTGAAAAAGTCATGGTGTTCTAGCTGAGTTGAGATGGGCTGAGAAAGAGGGACGGTGGGTCGAGAAAAAAAGAAATGGAGAAATGAAACGCGGAGGAGAAGAGAACGAGAGAGGAAGAGCAGCTCGACGAAGAGGGAGTCCAAGCCTCGAGGGTGTGCGACCCCCAATCCGCCGCTCTGCAAGTTGGGAAGGTGTCAGCCCTTGGCTCCACCGCCAACGGAGCAAACACAACCGCCGAACCATGAGAGAGGCGATGGTTCGAGAAGTAGGCAAAGTGAGAAAGAGGAATGATGGCGAGGGGAAAGCTGGAATTCGTGCTGGGACGGATTCGAAGAAAATGCAAGCCCCCACACATGAGATCATAAATTCAAATGATACTGTGAGCATCAGCATTGTCCACAAAAGAAAATGCTGGAGCTCCATTTTCTTTTTCGGAGGGAGGCACTAATCTAAAATCTAAACTGATAATGTTGTTTTCCATTTTGCAGCATGTGTTGGAGTATTGTTGTGTTGGAGGCCTTTTTCTTTTACCTTTTTAAAAAAGTTGACTGCTGTAATTGATTTGTTATGTACTGAGATGAATTTGTTTGCTTGTAGATTCTTTATTTCCCATGATAGGGAGTTCCATGTTGCATCTCTTCCTTACAAACCTGACTTTAAGGTGATGCCTGAGGGGTGGGATGGCATTACCAAAGATTTGGATGAAGTTCATTATGAAATCTCCAAAAAGGAGGATGATATGCTTTATCGAGAATTTGTTGAGAAGATGAACTTCAATAAAATGAAAGTAAGTTCCCTTGGCCGTTATTCTATTTCTATGTGTTGCCATTGAAGTGGATGAAAGCATTAAGAGCATGCATTTTTTATATTGATATCTGAAGACCTATATGCTGGCCTTATTATGTTATTGTGGAATAATAGAAGTATCTGATGTCCACGTACTAGTAGCTAAAATGGTATGGGGATAGCTTGGCATGACATTTTCATGAGATGAGTGTTGTCTGCAATTATAGATGACAGCGGAGCATATATAGGAGTTAGGACTCTACGGAGAAATTAAAAAAGGTTTTAGAGATGAAAGAATTAAATACAGCCAATGGGCTGGTTAACAAGCCAAGAAAGGAAACAAGTTCTTAATAATCATGGGTTTAATATTCAAGAGAAAGGACCTCCATACAAAGGATTAGGTTTAGTTTTTATTGTTATGACTATAACCTGTCAGATCATGAGATCTATATTGGATACTATGGTGGAGCTTGAATCAGTTAGTAACGGAACTAAGAGATAGTAATTATAACTGTTAGCATTAAACAGCTGTAGTTAGTGACTTAGTGTGTTAGATAATGTTAAAGAGGGGGATCTGGAGGCTATAATATAAACATTAGAAGGGAAGGAATAGTGAGGAGTCTTCGGGTTTTGGGAGTGGAATTTGGAACTGAGAGTCCAGTCTCAAATTCCTGGAGTGTCAAGAAGAGATACATTTACATTGTACATTCTTGATCTCTGAACTTGTATGACACTGATACTGGTCAGTGAGCATCTTTTTGTAATAAAAAATGTTGTTTTTCCTATATTTGAATGAACTAGTATCTAACAACACAGCACCCAATCTGGGGAGTTTTTTGTAGTATACATGAGAATCTATAGATTCTATAAAGGAATACTTCTCAAGTTTTAATTGAAATTTCATGTTTTCTATAAAGTTTGGCAACAATTCAAGTCTGGCTCTGAAAGGAAAAGTTATGTAAGGCTGCAAGTGAAGGAATAGAAGTATTTTATGTGCCTGGGCTGAAGAAAAACTTACCGAGTATCGGGTGATTGCAAGAAAATAAGCTTGCCATTCTATTTCAATGTGAAAGGTGTATGGTATGGTGTATATTAAACCAGAGGGGGATGGAAAAGTAGTTAGGGAAGTTAGATCGATTAGTTAGTGGAGTTAGAGAATTTAGTTAGATGAATAAATAGGGAGATGATAGGTTGGAGGTATCATTCAGATTTGTTAGTATACAGAGCAGTGGCTCCGTTGTAAGGGGAATAGCCTTGGAGGCAAGATTTCTCTCCTATTCTCAGTTTTCAATTAATGTTAGGACAGAAGGGATGGGAAAGTAGTTAGGGAAGTTGGATCAATTAGTTAGTGGTGTTAGAGCATTTAGTTAACTAGAGTGGATTGGTTAGATAAATAAACGGGGATGTAAGGTTAGAGGGATCATTCGGATGTGAGCAGCGTAAAGTTATTTGTAAGTAGAAATCCCTGGAGGAGAGATATCTCTCTTATTGTCAGTACTCATTAAATTTGGTAATTTCCTTTGATTGTTTTATCAATATTCAATTTTTTGCCTGGGTTTATAAAAGTGTTCCATTTTGAGATGGGTTTAATAATGGATACAATATTTTCTTCAAATAGATTTTGATGGATTTTGATACTTGTGATAACACAAGTTCAGAAGATACTGTGTAACTTTAGCCCCGTAGGCACGGACAAGGGTTTCAAACCTCTTTGGAGGAATAAAATGGTGAATGGTTTACCAGTATTTAAATCTCCCTCAAAACTTATGTAAAAACTGCTCGATAGGAAGTCGCAAAGGGACAATTTCTAAATAGTAGCACTTGGAAAGCTTCATAAATTCTTAAGTTTGTACATCCTGATATTTTATTTATGGTCCTGTCTAACCCATCTCTAACAGCAAGAGGTGTTTGATTACTTTCAGTGATGGTTTTAGTGGAAAAACATGGATTTAATATTTGATAGAAAAGTGAGAAGCTTTCTCTGTTTTCAAAAGATTTAAGTTTCACATTTACGAAGTAAACCACTTCGTTTGTTAGATGCTTACTAATTCAGGAGGAGTTTGCATAACGAGTTCACCATTTTTTGTGATATCCTGGTATATAAAGACAATTGACAATTAAATACCTCCCCATCATAAGGGAGACGTTGAACACAAGAATAGAACTATTATGTGCATATGGTTTGTAGTATGCTGTACAAAAAGAAAGTTCCTAGAAGTTTCTGGCTTTAAGTAGTCATCGGGATGGTGCATGTGTTGAATCGAAGTCCATTTGGTGGTTAAAATGACTCTAAAAGAGGCCTGTAATGGAGTCAAGCTCCGAGTGAAGTGTTTTAAAGTAGTTTGAATGTATTCACAATTTTAATGTGCCTGACATTAGAAGAACCAAGTTGGATAATTATATCTTCAGTTGCATTTTACTAAGAGTTAA
Source organism: Acmispon strigosus (assembly GCA_030819835.1). Classification (NCBI taxonomy): domain Eukaryota; kingdom Viridiplantae; phylum Streptophyta; class Magnoliopsida; order Fabales; family Fabaceae; genus Acmispon; species Acmispon strigosus. The sequence continues at coordinate 91,358,177 of JAUAMA010000001.1, forward strand.
GGTAGATTCGAAGGCTTATATATATATTTAGACTTTGTTTGACTAAGTGAAAGAGTTTATTAAGAAAGAGGCATGCATATTATATAAAATTTAGGTTTTATGCAAGGTGGTCAACTATGGAGGTTATATACCTGTTGCAGGGTGATGAAAGTGCACAAGAACCTTGATTTCAAACCGCATATTATGGGCTGCCATGAGAAATCATGTGAAAGGCTCTAGAAAAGAAACAAGTTTGTATTCCAGAGATTTGAACTACTAGGGTATATATGATAGCTGATGAGTGAGTACTGTGTCTGAACTTATGGCATAAGTACTATGGTATTGGATGTGCATACTCGGGATATCCAAAAACAGTTGGTTCCTTAATGCATGGTTTTCACATATGATAGAGTCCTCTTTGACGAGTTGAGAATAAGTAAATTGTAAACTTGAGTTGTGAAGGGAAGCTTTGGAATTGTGAAGTTTTCTGTTATGTTTAAGTAGGAGTAAGAAGGAATATATGGAATGCAAGTTAGTAATGTTTTGGACCTGAAAAATTCAGGATCACATCATACCATTGTTCACTTTAAGTATATTGTAGATCCATCAAAGTTATGGGAGATTGATCATTGATGGGGATGTCACATGGACTGAAGTTGGTCGATCGAATGGACAAATGCCTCAAAGTGTAATTTGTGATTGCAAAGTGCTAGTTGAAAGAAGGAAAGTTTTATTAAACAATCACCAACAATGTTCTATGGTAATGAATGTTGGACTCCAAAGTTAGCTAGAGCAAAAAAAAGGTGTATCAGAGATTCGAATGCTAAGGTGCATGAGTGGACATGTAAGAAAAGACAAGATTGTAAGTCCAATGGAAGATAGTCCGACTAAAAATGGTTGATTAAGAGAACTTAAGAGAATACTAAGAGAAACCATTAAAAATAGACACTGCTCTGAATGATATTTTGGATAATTTGGTTTCGTCTAGAGTCCAATTGATCTATATAATGACTTCCTTAATGAGAAAAAACTTGATTGTTATTTAGTTTTTATTTTCATCTTATAAATGCTCAAAAGTGTTGCTGTGGCCTGCTTTGTTCTTTTAGAGCATTTGTTGTTTGCTGTATTAGTACATATTCTAACAACTACAATGGGTGTAAAGCTCCGGACATGCTGCTGGTTAGATTTTTGTGTATGGAACTCATTGATTAATGTCAATTTGGTTGTGCGCAGGTGGCTGGAAAGGTGAAAGTCCACCCGAATAGTCGACGACGCCCCTCAGATGGATGGATTTTTACTATAGAGAAAATGGGACCCCGAGGGAAGCGTGGAGGTGGTGGTGGTTGGAAATTTGTTGGCATGCCTGATGGATCAACCCGACCACTCAATGAGATGGAGAAAATGTATGTCAAACGAGAGACTCCACGCAGGCGACGCAGGATCCTTCCTTGATTACTTTTTTTATTTTTTATCTTTTGACTAGCTGTTTGTTTTTTGGACACGACTAGCTGTTAAAATTAGATATCTCTTAGTCCAATGCATTCAATGGTTTGAGATATACAGATGTATTGTTAATTGTTATCCCTTTTTTTTGGGATGGGGGGTGAATTGTCCTATACTTTGACAAGCTGAGCCTTTTGATTCATGCTCATATTAAGTTATGCACAGTGATGGTAAGAAAGAGGTAACTAATTTAAATGCAAGAGACTTAATAAGATGTACTTAAAGCTGTGCATGTGTTCAGCTGATTCAGAAAATTTCTACTGTATGATCTCAGATTTATCTTTAGGTATCAAAAGTGGCACTGGCATGAAGAGATGATCTTCTAGTAAGTTAATATATGATGATTGGGTCATGTGGTAATTTGCATTGCTTTACACCTTACAAGTATTCTGTATATAAATTAATCTTGGAATGTATCAATTTCTTTATAAATTCATCTTTCTGTCTACAAGCCAACATATCAGTAATGTGAGAATTATGAGTTGTCTCTTTTAGTGGAAAATTGGTTTTTTGCTTTATAAAATCTCAGTAATTTTTTTTAAGTTATTCTAAACATAGAAATAACAAATCCAAATGTTTTCAATTGTTCAACTAAAAATTATTGAACCTGAAAGGGTTTGTTTGAAACCTCGAGTGAAATGGAGCACTCTGTGACGGAAAATGCTGCAAGAAATTTGTGAAAGTTATACAAATCAATATGATTGGTTGTTTAATTTGAAAATATACAACCAATATGAAAGTTAAACATTCTATAGTTATTATCGTTTTAAGTTAATTAACGCGATATCTTAGACTGGGTTTATTAGTATATACAATATAATTTTGAAAATAAAAAAATATAAGAAAAGATAAAGGAAAAGTGTCCATGCAATAAGTCTTCAGAAGAATTAGGAGAATTACATTTAACATGATTTTCATACCTTGATGAACTAGTTTCATGATTGTCGAATATGGAAATACCTTAAAAAAAAACAGGACGATATTTATAGGAGAATTTTTACCTATAAAGATTCCAATGAGTAGCACCCAAAAAATCTTGTTATTTAGGTCCTATTTGTTTGTAATTTTTGAAAATTGTTTTGTTATTAAAAATTAAAATACTTGTTTGTGTAAAATAATATTTTTATTTTCAATTTTTAAAATCTCAATTCCGACACAAATGTATTGAAGGCCAAAAATATTCCTAATAATGAGACTCTAAAGATCAAATTTTTAACCTAAAGATTGAAAGAGTTGTTTTTAACTAACTAGTAAGTAGCCCGTGCATTAATGCACGGGTATTTTTAATATTTAATTTGTAATATTTTTTTAGTTGATGTTATAAAGTTAATAAATATATGACATATATCAACATTTTTAAGCATGTGCATGATCACATGATATACCAAAGTAAATAAATCCATCAATTGATAAAATTAAAGTAGACACAATAACTAATATTAAAATTGCTCATCTAAAGTTTATATCATACCAAAGCCAAACAATGTAATTAAGTTTTTATAATAGAAATAGAAAAACATTCACCAAATACTTATGTAGCAATAGTCTTAACACAATGAATATCTTATTTCACTTCTCTATCTTGACACGTTTTAACCTAGAGAAAAAAGCTATAAAAAATCTATATAATATTTAACATGGAATTAAAAATAGTAAAAAAATAAAATATTAAATAAGATTAATTTTCGTTATATAAATCAAATTCATAATTGCAATAATGAATAATATCAATATTTAGTGTTTATTCAATCCTATTCAACCGTCAATGAGTCAAAGAATGAATAAATGGTAAAATTTCAAATTTTAGACACACTTAAATTCAAATTCAAATTTGATAATTCTAAAAAGTTTAGAAATTTATAATTAAAATTAATATATACATTGTAATTAATTTTAGTAATTATTAGTAGTTACGTATAAATGGTAAAAAATTAAAACACTAATCTTTTTTAAATAATTAATTCGAAAATTCTAAAATAAATTAAGTAATTCAAAATTAATTTTATTTGGAATATTTTTGAAATATACTGAATATTTATATATTATAACTAAAAAAATATTTTAAATTAATTTATGTAAAATTGGAATTTAAAATCCTTACGGATATCAATTCTAAAAAATCCGAATTTGAAATGCAAAAATAATCTATTTCCTTCCAACCATTTCACAAGCTTAAATATGAAATTCAAAATTAATGTTATAAATTGCAATCAAGTTTATTAATTAATTGCCACAAATAGATGATATAACTAATAAAGAGTTGATTTTCTTTCAATATGTAAACAAAAAAATAAAGAGTTGATCATTTATAAATATAAAATGAAATTCTATCAATTTAAAAACTTTTAAATTATTCTTATGAGTGACACGTGTCAACATATGAGAGAATTTTTTTTTTAAGAGTTGTTAAGGTTTGAGATTGAAGACTCACGATTAGTAGATACAGTTGTAGATGCTACAAGTAATAATTTTTTTTGGTTACACGACAAGTAATAATTGAGTATATTATAGAACTTTAACTAAATAAAAATAGTTGTCTAAAATCACCCATCAGGAGGGTGATAAACCCACTCTAGTGCGCTTATAAAAAAAAATTATACAATTCTTTATCCACTTATCTATGTGGGTTAAATAAGGTAAAGGTAATTTAGATAACTCCAATAAAAATATATATTCTATTTTACAGGAAAAACATCTTCAAAATATCTATGACAGTGTTTAGGGTATAACACATATGAAAATAGAGAAGGATCGGCACATTGTGGCTTTTCTTTTGGCTATGGGCGAAGCGACAGCACTGATGATTGATACGCTGAGGATGTTGTCTTCTTAGGAACTCCGAACAAACATGAATGGCTGCTGAAGTCGCAGTCTTTGTCGACACAAACTTGGGCACTCGCATTGCTTTCAATGCCCCTCTTGATATTACTGCGGGAGCACTCAAAAGTAAGACAAAATATCTCATTTTTCCACTTTAAGTTTTAGATTCTCAGTTCAAATAGCTTACCCATGTGAAGAATTTTGTTGTATTTAAATTTGTTACCTCTCTCTGGCTCTGCCTCCATGTTGTTTTGCCCTGCCTCCTGTGGAGTGTGGCATATTAGTACTGGAACAATGTCTTTGGCTGTTTAATTTGAGATGTTTAGAGTTTGCTAGTTGTTTGTTATTACTTTCAGGAGAGTCTGTCTTGTTAGTTGTGTCTATTTCATTACGTTTAGCTTCTCTGAAGTTAGGGTTCTACTTACACTTTAGGATGAAGAAGTATGGAGTTATGATCCTAATTGACACTTCAATTTTAGCATCTTCATAATTTAGTATACATGTGCATGTATTTTATCATACTTAATTGTTGATGGTCATCTCTGTATTTTATTCTCCAAAGTATAACACTCCTCACTTTGAAGGATCCTAATCCCATTTCTTCTACATGCTTTATATTAGGAATGGGGATATTTTGTGCGGGCTTAGATAGATTTGTATGTCGTTTGCATTTATTATTGGTTCAGGTCTTGCTTTTTCTACACATTCAATAACTTGTGAACTTCTATTCTGGTGTCTATGGAAAGAAACTTCTCTAAGTTTCCTTCTTTACCAATGATTTTCTAACCTACGTGTCTCCTAGCTCAAGGATAAGAGTACTGATTTTCAGCTATGTATCTAGCGGGATTGAAAGATGAAACGCAACTGCATTAATGTGGTTATAAGTAAAGTGACTCTTATCTTTATGTTTGAAAATAAAAGGTGAAATCTAGTCATGCTGTTTAATAATTAATATAACATTTTAATGGAGAAAGCCTAGCAGTTGGATCAATGTGTCTTAATTGGAAGTTAGGTTTGATGTATTTTGGATATTAGCACTAATGCTATGCACCACATGACAAAATGTGTTCTTTTTCTAAAATTTGAGTGGTGATTAACTGATGTCACTTTGAATTTTCTGCATATATGTTGCTATCAACAGTTCTACAGGTTAAAAGATCTTGGAATATAAGTATTGGGTTGACTTTTTCCTTTAAGTTTTTGTACTTGCAAACCAATTTGTTTGTGTTGACCTCCTAAAAGTTCTTTTTAATTTATTTTTGGATTGGGAAATCTTATTAATCTTATTTTTAAAAATTGGAACTGTGGAGCATTTGTTGTTCCTTGAAATAAAAGAGTTTTTGTATCATTCAAGATACTACTTATTACTTAATGGGAAAAAGGGTGTTCTGTTCATGTATGCATAAATGAGAGTCTGACATGAGTTGGGAACAGGAAAAACAACTTCTTGTTCCAATGCAGGAGTAAGAGAGCATGGCAGATTAATATTGATTAAAATCTGTTAAAAATTTAATATAAAATCATCCATGTGTCTTCACCAACAACTTAAACTTTTAGGATAGTTGGTTCATGGCATGGTGTCCAAGTCTCTATGACCAGGTCTTTGGGGTTCGATCATTGTGGCCCGGCATTATTCTCATAAAAAGTTGAGTTTCAGCACAAGGTAGGTAGGTGAGTTTGCGTGAGGATTAGTGTTAGAAATTTAATATAAAACCATTCTCTTGTCTTCACCCAACAGCTTAAGGTTTTGGGATAGTTGATTCATATTATGGTATCAATGCAACATTAACTTTTCCTTGTGATTCACATATCATCATGGTAGAAGTGTAGCTGGATATGGCATCATGCATCTCCAGTTCTCAAACCAAACTTTTTTCCCCAACAAATTATGGACATAGATCTTCCCATGATGATGCATCCACCCCATGGTAGTTTACTTGAATTTTGGATAGTTGCGTGTAGTTCCTCCCTTTTATCACAAAGGCGGGGTTTCAGATGGCATGTTTAAAACCTAGTGTTCTTTGAGTTCAAGTCTTTCAAATAAATGCTTAGCCTCCAATTCAGTTTAGTTTTTCTCCATATATTGATGTTCTGGAACATTGGTGACTCATGACAATTGGCATTATCCACGAACTTTAAAAATGTAAAGCACAAGGATATGATGAAATTGCAGTTCATCCTTGAATACATTGGGTTCAGACATGAAAATTAATTAAGGCAGTTATTGTTCTGCAGGAGACTTTGAGAAGGTGCACTTCACATGTTTACCAGAGATAGGAGAGATCCAAGTTAATGGGTTAACGGTATGAACTTTCTAATTTAGCATCTATGCATCTTAAGCATTTCTGGGACAATGAGTTTGTACTCAACATAATATTACTGCATATTTGGCTAGGTGAAGCAAAAATCACACTTCTACTACCTGCCTGACTCTCTGCCCATAAAGTATGCTTTTCCTGGGACCAGAGGAACTTGGTTTCTTCATGTGGAAGTGCAGCCTTTAAAGGATGCACAAATTCCACTTTTACCCCATGATGTGGCTATTGTTGAAAAACATGGGGACTTAGTAACCAACAATTGTGAATATAAAGCAAGCTGCAACAATGAGGAAAAGAGAATGGAAGGATTCCACCACCGTGAACAACTATCGGAAGAGCATGAAACTACTAATCATGTCTTAAAGGAGCAGAAGGAAAAGGGAAACTCTCATGAAAGTTGCACGCAGAATGCAGCCAGTGAAGTGCCAGAAAGACACTCCTGCAAATTTGGAGACAAACCTACTTGTGCAACCAATAAGATTCAGTATGTGATGCCAGAGAATGAAGTTGCTAACTCAATGCAAGGTAGCCCCAGCAAGATGTCAACACAAGTGATATCAGTCACTGGTATAATCAATAAATATTTTTCAGGTTTCAATGTTATTGACAATGTTTGCAGCTCTTCAGACTCAGATGTTACATCTAGAGCTGTTCGTAGTGAGGTTGAAGTTCAATCAAACACAACAGGGCACAGTTGCTCTAAAAGACAAATTGATTCCTTTCCACAGTTCGCTCCCAAGACACCTCCACATGTCTTGCATGCTCCATCGCACGTTGACTTGGTTTCCAAAAATTCAGGGGGAAAAAATAGAAGATCCAGAGTTGGGAAACGTCTTCTTATCGCGTCGCAGAGTCTTGGGGTTTCTAGTGCTAAGCATAGTCCTACACTTTCTTTGTGTAGATTTAAAGATAAAAAACTACTAAAGAAGAAATCTCAAAAGGGTTCAATATTTTCTATGAGTGAGAGTGATGATTGACATTATAGTGTAGACTGTCAAAAGGGTGTAAATGTGATGTGATTAATCGTATGTGATCTATCTATTTGTGGGCAAAATGTTGTAATTTGAACTTGTGTATCACAAGAAAGAAAACATATTGCAGTACACCAGATGTTTATTACTATTGAGGTTTTGTTACAATGATCAATGTCAGATGTAATGTTAATGATTTTGAAATACATGTCTAAACCTGCAGCCTGCATCCCTCTAGCTATTTTTCTTAGACTTGGTGGAGAAGAATGAGTAGGGAGTGAATTGTTTAGTTTCAGATTTTATGGAATTGTTCTTTGGTTGTTTAATGTGAGGTGTTTAGAGCTTGCTAGTTGTTTGTTATGACTTTCAGGAGGAATCTGTCTTGTTAGGTTTAGTTTTTCTGAAGCGAGGATTATACTTAAACTTTAGGATGAAGTATGGATTATGGTCCTAATTGACACTTAGGTAGCGTTTGGTAATGGAACAGAACAAGATGAAACATGATAAAACAAGATGGAACAGGACAATAATGTCCTGTGCTCTGTGTTTGGTAAACATAGCACAGAACAAACAAGACCATAAAGTTAACTACCAATATACCCCTATCATGTTTAATAACTAATTAAAATTAAACCACTGTGTAATAGTATGTCTGTGAAGAAAGGTATCTCATAGAACATGAATTAGTGGAATTGCTTTGTAATCACATTTAAGAAATTGACTAGGTTGTTAATGAGAGTGCTTACAAATGGCATATGGCATCAAGTGGATTTAGGTTGAAGTAGATTTCGCGTAGTCTCCATACATATTCGACCCTTTTTAATTTACTTGGATTGAAGTAGATTTCGCTAGATTTTTTTTAGCTTGTGATATTACCTTGACTGGCAATAGTATGCGCTACATAGAAAAAAGGATGGGGCGTGACCTCAGAGAAGAAGATGGGAGAGAGATGCTCGACAAGGAAGACAAGAGTGAAGCGTACCAATAGGGGAAAATGATGGAATAAACTTAGGGGTAATTTTGTCAGTATATACAATTTAAAAGAGTTTTCGTTCCGTTCTATTCCATTCCATCATTTTTCACGGAATTAGATTGTCCCGTTCCAGAAGCCTTTTGTCCCATTCCGTTCCATCTTAAAACATGATAAACACGGAACAGAACCGATATATCTCGTTTCGTTCCGTTCTCACATGTCTACCAAACGCTACCTTGAAATTTTAATAACTTGATAATTCAGTATACATGTGCATGTATTTTATGATACTTAATTGTTGATGGTCATCTCTGTATTTTATTCTCCAAAGTACACTCCTCACTTTTAAGGATCAACCCATTTCTCATAATGTTCCCATACATGCCTATTGCCTAGCGGTTGGATGAATGAGTCTTAATTGGAAGGTAGGCTACATGTAATTTGGATGCTAGCAGCACAATGCACCAAATGACAATATGTTTTTTTGCAATATTTTAGTGGTTATGAACTTATGTTACTTTGAATTTTCTCAGGTGAAATTAGAGGTTTAATTATTGTGGGATTTCTTAAAAATTAGAGGTGGGTGGAAGGTCTGTCGGCTGTTTCTGTCCCCCACTATAACAAAAAGTTGATGAAAAAGAACAAAAAATGCCTTCCATTTTTACCCCATGATGCAGCTATTATTTCAAAACATGGGGACTTATTGACCTGCAATTGTGAAAATAAAGCAATCTGCAACAATGAGGAAAAGTGAGTGGAAGGATTCCTCAAAGAGGAGAAGAAGATCTTTGAGCTCATTGATTGATTTAGTGTATGCATAAAGGAATTTTGATGTTTTTGCTTTGGATTCAAAGGGAGAATATTTTGTGATACATCTACCATCTAAATATGTAAACCAACAATTATGCATGAAGGGATTTTTTATGTTTTTGCTTTGGATTCAAAGGGAGAATATTTTGTGATACATCTCTACCATCTAAATAGTGAAAAGAGATGCCAAATAAAATGTGAGAGAATATAGTTGTGTAAAGAAAGATTAGACCGTGTATAGAAATTAAAAGAACTAAAGTAAGAGTTATGAATGAGATAAAATCATAAAAAATAGGTGTGTCACAAGTTATGAATCTCACACGCATGACCTTACAATATTGCAAGTTTACAAATAAGGTTGTAAAATGCAGGACACTTTATGGGGGTATTGTGGCTGCTTTTGCTTTTTTTTTATGTTACAAAAGGAAATACTGCTTTTGCTTAATCACTCTTAGCCATTGCTCCATTAGGGATATTCTTTATCTTGTTAATAGAATGGTGTGTGTTTGATTCTCCAAAGTACACTCTTGTCTTTTAAGGTTCCTACTCCCATTGCACAAAGCGGTTCTGCGCAGAAGTTAGAGGATCAATTCTTGTGAGAATAAAAAAGTTAATGTGGAAAGGAATAAAAAATGCTTTCCATTTTTACTCCAATATGGACCGTGCAATTGTGAAAATAAAGCAAGCTGCAACCAATGAGGAAAAGAGAGTGGAATTACGGATGGAATGGACCAACTTTTTAAGGGAATCAAATACTTCTCATGGGCTTGGTGTGTGCATATATATATGCGGAAAGGGAAGCAATTTCCCATCTTACAAGCTTTCCTTCTTCCTCTAGCTAGCCCATCTTACTATCTTCTTGGTGTTGGTGTTGCTGTATATTAAAGCTCTTTAATTATTCAAAGAATGGAACAAGGGTCTATAATTGATTCCAACTCACATAATTCAGCTTCAAGGTTAGTATCTCATCACTCTAATTACCTCTACTCTACATGCTCCCTTCACATTAATTCCTGCTAATGCTAGCTATTCTCACTTCAAACAAAAATATAACACACCATATATCGATCTCTTATGAATAAATATTTTATATTATTATTTCTAACAACTTATATATATGACTCGATATGCTTCAGGGACGACAAAGAAGAGTTGAAGCAAGTAGCTGCAACCTTAACAAATTTGTTCACTTTGTTGACTACATTAGGGCTAGCAGTAAAGACCTCAGATGCTGGCCAGGAATTTTTCACAAAACACTGCATTCTCACCAATGCATTGGCCCTTGGGATTATTGCATTCTTCCTAGTATTGCTGCTCCATGCCATGCTACAACAACATATTAGCTGCAACTTCTTGACAACATTACTCTTACTTGTGCTTGGAACTCTTGTGTCAGTTCTAGTATTGAGCCTTATTTCATGGACCACTTCTTTCATCACTTTAGCATTATGGGTGTTTCTCATTTTAATGATTGTCATGTTCAAGGTCAAATTGACTCTTGCTGCAGTGTTTGAAAGAATCAAGGAATTGTTAGGGAGTTATAAGCCGCAGTTTACAACTCAAAACAAAGTTCAGAAATGGATTCAGAGTTACTGGCAGCAGAGTACTCTGTTGCCTGTATAGAGAGCAATCATTAGTCACTCAGTTATATGTTGGTGTCATTGGATCTTTAAGAATAGGAGGAGCCACAAGAGCAGCTTTGTTAGCTGCAATTATAATACTGGATTGTTATAGGAACAACTATAGTTTAGAATAATTTTCTTCATTATATCAGTTGTGTGTGAATATATACTTGTAGGGCCGTTTGGTGGTTAGGATAAGATAAGAACATTGGATAAGCACAAGATATGATAAGAGCAGGATAGACTCTTATCCTATCCTGCGTTTGGGGTGTACAAAATATTGATAGGATATGATACAAACAATGAAAAATGTATCAAATTTTCATTGAAATAAAAAATACATAATATTTTTTAAAATTTAATTTTCTAAATAGTGTTTTTTTAAAAAGTGATTATTTCTATTAAATTTAATTTTTTTTACATTTTTATAAATAGCTTATTTTTTAATATTAACTAAAATAAAATTAATTTTAATTAATTCGGCTATTTTAATTTTTTCGAAGGGAGTCTATTTTAACTAAAATTATTATATATGTAACCAATAAGTTTTAACTTACTAGGGTAAGTGATTAATGATAAAAATTATTAAAAGATATTTTTCTTTTAAAAATATTTTATATTCAAATTATTAATTATAATTATATAAGTAGAGAAATAATTTTAAATAATATCATATGATAATATAAAATTAGTCTATATTTACTATTAAAAATTAATATATATATATATATATATATATATATATATATATATGTGAGTAGCCTATTTTATTGTTAGTGAATAATTATTTTGTGTATTTTTATTATAATATAAATAATGAAAAATAATTTTAACTAAGTGGTAGTAAGTGATAATGAAAATTTAATTATTTTATATGAGTAAATCCAACATTTTCACCATTTATAAATATTGAAATTAATTTTGAGTCATGGTAATAAACAAACAAAAAACTGATATACTATCCTGTTAGGATAACTTTTATCCTAGCTCCCCTCAGGATAACTTTTACCCATGATGGACATGATAAGATAGGGATAGTGTTATCCTATCCTGTTGGCGCAACAAACCATAGATAACAACAGGATATGATTACTATCTTATCCTGTCTCTATTTATACTGTCCACCAAAAGAAGAGCCGTAATTTATTACACATCTATAAAAATGTAAAGATTCAGTCGTGAGGTCATGTTGTTGTTTACAGGGTAATTGTAAATAAAGTGGATCTTCTCTCCTGTGATTTTTTAAAATTGGTTTTGAATCAATTAGAGCTGGTTTAAGTGCGTGTTTGGGAGCGCGTTCTGGGAGATCAGAATCGCGTCGCGTTGCGTGCTCGCCGAGCGTGTTTGGGAGTCAACCGGCAAAATCGCTTCTGGCCAGCAAAATCGCGTTTGGGAGAATCCATGGGTGGGAGCTTCTCCGTTGGGATTGAATCGCGTTCTGGGTGTTGCTGCATATCCAATTCCAGGTATACCCCTTGCTCCTTCTCTTCCTTGCTTATGGTTTCCAGGTAGATAATTTCCCCCTTTGCTTCTCCTTCTCCTTCTCTTTGATTTCTTGGTTGACATTGTACCTCGCGAGGGCTTGAAAGATGAGGTGCTTGCATCAATCCGAAGATGAGGTGCTTGTACCTTCTCATCGCGCATGTTAATCGTGCATGTCGTTTTCTCATTTTTCTGGAATCAGTTTGCAAATTCTTATTTAGAGATCGACACTTTGCAATTTCTCTCACAAAATTTGCGATTTCTCCCTCTATGCCCTCTCTACATCTGTTTGTGATTTCTCATTGTTGATTTGATTTGTGTTTATGATTTCTCATCGCTATTTTTTATTTCTCATATCCGAATGTGATCTATTCTTTATTTTCTTATTTGCTTTTCAGTGTTGCTAAATGCTAATACAGGTGCCTCACTACTTGGAGACTTTTCTCTACTTTACTCTGGTTGTATGCCCCCTGTTAGGAACAATATTTTGACAAGTTTTGCTTTTGCTAGATACTTGGTAAATTTTGATTGACAAGCTTTGTTTTCTAGTGATGAACTTCCTTATGTACTAACCATTCTTGCTATAAATTGCAGTGATTGTGAGACTGAATTGAATTCTTCTTTGATGTTCTGGGTTTGTTCATTGGTACACTAAATTATCACCATTTGATCATAGTCACTTAATTGATCAAGTGTTTGGTGGGTCCTGTGTTTTCATGAATTATGATGATGTTTGGCTGAATTGACTCTGAGAAATATTGCAGAAATCAAACTGATGAATGGTTTTTTATAACAAAAATGATTCATAGACCGATAGACATCTATTGAGTGTAGAAACCAGAGAGAGAAAGGAAGAGAAGTGAGAAGTGAGAGATAGAGAGAAAGATGAGGTGTTTGTGGGTGTTTATACTACTGAGTGGTCTATGAATCAGGACTTTTTTAAAATCTTATGGTGGGTAGCAGAGAGTTGATATGTGGGCACGAGAGAAATGTGTGTCAAAGGAGGTGGAGTTGAGGAAGAAGTCAAGCCATATTGGATTGCATTTTGAGAAAGGAAGAGAAGTGAGAAGTGATATGTTGGTTTCTTTCATCAGCTTCCTGTCTGTTCAACTTTTGGCTTTTGCCTTCTCTGTAAAATATCTGGTTCCTTGTTTATAATTATATGTATAGGAATGATCATCACTGGGGTGCGAATGACAAAGTCATTTGTTCTTGTCCTGATATTTTTTGTTTCCATAACAATGAAATTATGATGACTATAGCCAACAATGTAATAATCACAAGAGAAATACAAAAGTTCGTGTTATTGGTTCTCAACTACTTGTTGATTTAGCTGCTGTCTTAACTCCAATACCTCATATTAACATTGTCTCAGTCATTGACAAGTAGTGATTCTCCTTTGAAGCTTTCCCTCGCACCTTCTGGTGTAAGTGCTTAGGATTGTGTACTCACAATTATTCCAAACACACTCATTGCTTTCTGGAAAACCTTCTATAATTGATTATGGAGTTAGAATCAATTTTGGAGAGAAGCTTCTAAGAGCAGCTTCTAGGCTTCAAAAGTGATTCTGAGGGTAGAAAGTTGATCCAAACATTCTATTAGATGCGACTGGTCATCCTGGTAATTGCAATTTCCTGTGTGGTTTACATCTTTCTGTGATGAGTGACTACGAGTTCAAGTAGGAGAGAGATTTTCCATTGATGCTGTATGCTTTGGAGTTTTAGAGCAGTGGTGCAAGAGTGATTGATAAGTTAACAGGGTAGAGTGAATGGAAGGAGTGGGGAATGGATTTTTCTATTGCTTGTATCATTGTATGTTTGATGTTACTGAAGAAAGTGTGTAGGAAGGAATAGCTTGTGAAGTTAAAATTTCAATAAAGTTCTTATATACATGCCTCAACAGATAAGTAGAAAAAGTTAGGAATCATTAAACAATTGTTGTTTGGTGCAAACCCAAAAGACAAGCTGTAGATTACATCTATAATCTATGAACCATTTTTCGTTTGATCGATGGAATATCAATTTTCAAATTGTGCGGAAAATGCCTAAGTTCAAAATTGAAACACAAGTTCAAATTGTTTGTACAACAATGGCTATGGATATTAATTTCAATGGCTATGAAGATGAGAACTTAGTTATTGTACTTTTTAAATTATATTTTAAATTGATTCTAATTAATATAAAGTTTAAAAAATTGATTCAAAAATTCTATAATGATTAAAATATTCATACCCATTTTGGTCATTACATATAATCAAAATCAATTCTAATCAAAGTTACCCAAACGAAATTCTATTACCAAAATCAATTCTGGGTAAATGTATCCAAACATAAATCACGTCACCTAAATCACGTTTACCAGACTCAATTCTGACCAAACTCAATTCTGGTCAAACTCAATTCTGGCCAACACTGATCCAAACACACACTAAGACTTGCTGAAATTTGATTTACAAACTAGATTTGTGAATGATAGAATATTCTTGTAAATAGTTTGTTTGTGTATCTTTTATATTAGGCAATATAATATTCTTAGTCCTATTTTAAGCACAGCAGGACATAAATATTATTTCCAAGCATGTTATTTTTTATGAGTCTCAATTTTCTTTTGCTAAGCTGCATACACCTTTTCCTATTGCATATGATTTTTCCAATGATGAATTAAATTCACTCTTATTACATCAGTGGAAAAAATCAAATCATGCAGCCTCCTTCAGTTCTTTCACCATCAACCCCAAGGCCCGTAGCAACAGAAATCCTCCGAGCCCAAACAGTGGCCAAACTACACATATTTCTCCAACCAGGACCTGCACACCAGGATTTCAGCCCACCACTACCTCCCATCACTTCTACCCACCCACACAAGGCCAAGACCAAGCCACACCACAACTCACCAGAACCATGGCTACTCGAAGCAGGCATGGTATTTTTAAACGTGTCTGCTTCAACTCCCGGACTTACCTCTTCTCCTATTCCTAAAAACCCAAGACTAGCCCTGCCCGACCCGAATTGGAAATCCGCTATGCAAGACACTTACGGTGTCGTTATTAAAAGTAAGACGTGGGATTTAGTACCACGACCTTCTCATGTTAATATCATTCGTTCTATGTGGATTTTTCTGCATAAAAAGAAATCTAATAGTTCTTTTGAGCGGTATAAGGCTCGTCTTGTTGGCGATGGCGGGTCTCAGAAAGCTAGAGTAGATTGTGATGAATTTTTCAGTATTGTGGTGAAACCAACAACAATTCAAACTGTTCTCAGCATCGCTCTATCTAGGGGTGGCAATATGGGCTAGGCCCGCTGGGCCGACCCGTTTGGCCCGCCATTTTTGGCGGGTTGGGTTGAGATTTTCAACCCAAATACCCACTTTCAACCCACTTTAGAAACCCATATTTTTTGCGGGTTTTGGCGGGTCGGGGTGGGCCAGCCCGTCGGGCCACTTAATTTTTTTTTGGATTTAACTAAAGAGAAAAAAATCAAAATTGAAAAAAATCAGTACACTACTACAGACTTCAGTGTGAGGGTTTCCAAAGTGAGGATTTGGGTTTCAACAGACTTCAGTCCGCCGCTTCGCGCTCTCCTCCACCGACCATCGCGCTCTCCTCTCCTCCATCGCGGCCCTCTCCTATCCTTTGCGGTGCTCTCGTTTCCTCCATCGCGGCGCTCTCGTCTCCTCAACCGCGACGCTCTCGTCTCGTCCACCGCGGCGCTCTCCTCACCTACCCCGCGCTCTCCTCTCCGCCACCGCGCTCTCCTCTTCTCCACCAGCTCTACTGCATAATTAGATTTTATATGAAAATTGGTTCAAATGTACTACATTTTATATGAAAATTGGTTCATGATTCTAGTTTAGTGGTTCTTGTTTGTACTTAACGCTTGCTTTGCTATCTTTTGTGAGGATGTAGAACTTTATTGGTTTGTCATTTGTGTTTGCTTTTGTTGTTTTAAGAGACAATTATGAGTTGTGGCTTCTGACTTGTGTTATATGTGTATTTTTACAACTTGCAAGAATGTATAACTTTGTTGGTTTGTGCTTTCTTCTCATAATTACTTTTTTTTTCCACTACATTAAATTTTGACGGGCTAGCCCGCCAACCCGCCAAAATGTGGGTTGGGTTGAGACTTTCAACCCATATACCAAATGTGGGTCAACCCAACCCGCCCCGCATTTTGGCGGGCTTTTGACGGGTTGGGCCTGGCCCGCCCCGCCAACCCATATTGCCACCTCTAGCTCTATCCAAATCATTGCCCATTCATTAGTTACTTATCCATAATGCGTTTCTACATGGTCAGCTCCATGAGACTGTTTATATTCATCAGCCTATGCAGGCACGGATCCAGGAATTTAAGTATGTGGGGGAAAAATACACATAAATTTATAACATAGAAAATATAACATTGTACTATTAAAAATTTAAAAGTACATCATAATTATTCCCTACGAGTTTTCATATTTTGAAAACTCTGCACTATCTTTTCATTCTGAACACTGTCAAATACATCTTTCTCTATATAAGTAACTAAACAATCATTAGCCATTCATCTCCCATACGATTTCGCTTCTGATTCTTGATGATATTCATAGCGGAGAAAGCTCTTTCAACTGTCGCAGTTGCTACAAGAAGTATCAAAGCTAACTCTAAAAGCAAATATACCAATGGATATACAATATGCTTCCTAGTCTCCACAAGCTTTATAGCAAGATCACTAATTCCCCCTAGTCCTGAAAGTGCATTATCAGAGCATGCATCAATGAAGTAATTTTCAAGCTGATTATCTAGTGCCAAAAGTTCAATTGGGGAAAAATCTAAAGGATAAAAATGAGCTAAATGAATCAATTTTTCCTTCACACAATCTCCTTCAATTACAGAATTGTCAAATACAAACACTTTTCAACCTAGCATCCACAATAGCAACATTAATCAAGTATTATTACATATATTACATTCATACAAAAGAAAAGCGTAGAGCCAAACAGTGCCTTGTGAACAGGGGACTCTGCATCAAACTTAATCAATTAGGCAGTAAATTAAAGGAACTACTGAACTACATAAGCTAGAAGAGATAGAGGAGAAAGAGAAATTACAGAAATTAGGGTTGAAGGGATTAAGGGAATATTAGTTTATTAGTTATTACTTATTACTATTATTATTATTATTATTATTATTATTATTATTATTATTATTATTATTATTATTTTTTAAATTTCTGTGGGGGCATTTCCCCCCCCCCCCCAGCCTAACGTGGCTCCGTGCCTGAGCCTATGGGTTTAAGAGATCTCGTTTATTCACATTATGTTTGTATCATGAGCAAATCTCTCTACGGGTCTGAAAAGGCCCCTCATGCTTGATATCAATGGTTTGTTGATTATGTCTCCACCATTGGTTCCCACTAGGAATGGCAATTTACCCAGACCCTATGGGTACTCGCAAAAAATACCCACTATGGGTAGGGTAAAAACCCACTAGATGGGTATGGGGTTGGGTATGGGTAAATACCCGCAAAAATTAGTGGGTATGGGTGCGGGTACGGGTACTATAGTACCCACCCCGCCCCATACCCGCACACACATATTATATATATATATATATATATATATATATATATATATATAATTAATTGTTCATCATAATATAATTATTATAACTATACTACGATTTTTTTTTTACTAAATTATACTATTATCTTAACTTATAATATATATCTTTGGATAATAGTATTCAAACAAAAAGATATATTCTCAAATTTTGAGAATAAATTTTGATTTAATTTTTTATTAAAACTTGCACATATTTCAAATTTGATCAAAAAGAGATCAAATATTATTGATGTAAATTAAAGTATATCTAATTGATTTTAATTTGATTAGAGAGAATATCTTACTTAATATGATCCTATTAGAGGAAAAAATATAAATATCATCTAGCTTTTTATACTTAATTAAATGATTTTACTTGTTAAGTATTTTGATGGTCTTTTGTAATTTTAACTAATATGTTTTTATTTTATAATACCAATCCTATTTTGATTTTCTATTGAAAAATACAAATAGTGAAAA
Organism: Acmispon strigosus; assembly: GCA_030819835.1. Taxonomy (NCBI): domain Eukaryota; kingdom Viridiplantae; phylum Streptophyta; class Magnoliopsida; order Fabales; family Fabaceae; genus Acmispon; species Acmispon strigosus. The sequence goes on from JAUAMA010000001.1 coordinate 91,376,712, forward strand.
TTATATTTTGTTTAACTAAACTACGGGTAATGGGTACGGGTACGGGCATATAGGTACCCAGAGAGTATGGGGATGGGCACTCAAGTTGCTACCCACACGGGTATGGGGACGGGTACGGGTACTTTTTAAAAACGCGGGTATGGGGATGGGTACTATAGTGCCCTACCCAGACCCTACCCATTGTCATCCCTAGTTCCCACCATAGCAAATCTGATCATTCATTATCTATCTACCGCAAGGGTAATGACATGGCACACATCCTCTTTTATGTTGATGATATCATCCTTACTACATCATCCGATGATCTTCGTAAGTCTATTATGTTACTTCTTGCTTTAGAATTTGCTATGAATTAAAGATTTGGGCCCTTTCAGCTATTTTTTAGGCATTGCATTAACCAGATATGCAGCTGACCTATTTCTTTGTCAAAATAAATATGTTGAGGAGATTATTGATAGAGCCAGCATAACCTCTTAAAAACTTGCTCCAACACCTGCAGACATTAAAACCTCTTAAAATTTTTTCTAAAATTTTATATGATAGTTTTTGTAAAATTGTCATATCTGTATGTTGATTTTTGTAAAATATTTTTATTTTAAAATTGAACTCGATAGATTATGTTTTTCACTAGGGGCAATGCATGTCAACTCGCCCTGCCCCGCCTTCAGCCCATTGAAAAAGGGTGGGGTGGGTTTGACCCTTTGAATTGAAAAAAATACATATTGACGCAATAATAATAAAAATGGAATGAGATATAATTGTCATATGGACAAAGTGTCAGTGGAAACCTCATCATTTATCATGTTCTCTAATTATAAGAGTTAAAACTATATTCCTTATTAGAAGAATTAAAAAAGTTTTATGGTAGATTCTCAAGACATACATAACATAGTTTCATAAGACAAGAAAAACTTGATAACAAATCGTTCTGAGCTATCGATATTCGACATCCATGGAAACCTATGCAAGGAAATCGACCAAAAGAAAAGAACCGTAGAAGGAAAAAATGAATTAGGTGTAAAAAAAATATATATTGACACCGGTAGAAGTGAGGTCCCAGTACAAATTTTTTAAATTACTAACCCAACGGACCAACCTGTCCTCTTTAGCTTTCAATCCGTTTTAAAAGTGAGTTAGGCAGTGTGGCCCAAAACGAGTTGAAGGGCCATACACCTCACCCCGTCCCCTTTCCATTTAAGCGGGTTGGCGGGTTTACCCGACGAGTCGAACCCGTTTTTCCACCCCTATTTTTCACATACATATCTATAGGGTTAATGGTTCAACAGGTCCCTGAAGTTGTACCAAAATTCGTGTTTGGTCCCTCCTTAGAAAAATGACGTTTAGTGGCGGTCAAAAACCGCCAGTAATTGTAAAAAAACCGCCACTAATCGTCATTTTTCTGAGGAGGGACCAAATGCAGATTTTGATACAACTTCAGGGACTAGTTGAACCATTAACCCCATATCTATATATATGAAAAATAAATTTTGTTAAGTTGAATTCTTATGCTCAATCAAACATTAAAAATGACATGAATATATATTTAATTAAATTTATGATCATGTTATTTTGTTCTGAAGTTATCAAACACATTGTATAGAGCAATACTATTTTGTTTCGTTCTATTACATTTCATTTCATGGTTCTGTTCAATTCGGCTACCAAACACTACTTAAATATTATTTTTTCCATTATTCAATTATAAGCTTATAACATAACACCTGTATTGAAAAAGAAAAAATTGAGAAAAATTATTACATTTATTAAAATTAATAAAACTTTAAGAAAGTCTGGCCGAGTGTTTATAAACTGTCCCTGTCTATATTTCATCCCAGTGTTTTCCTATTTCATGTTCTCATTGTCTATACATTTACGTTTCAAGTAAAGGAAGAAGAGAATACTCATACCCTGTGTTTGTCATGACTCATTCAGCATTTTCTCACTATAAATATTATGTCTCCCATATTCCTCTAGCCCATAACCGTTACCGTTGCAACTTACTTGTAAGGCTGTTTAGACAAAGAAGGGAATGTAATGGATTCCAACTCACCTAATCCAGCTTCAAGGTTTTCTTTTATATGTACTTCAGGGACAAACAAGTGTTCAAGCAAGAGGAATGTCAGCTTAAACTGGATCGGACTCATCATAACGTAAAGCATAGGAAGTGAACTTCTTCTAACTATCACAGGGCTTCTCAAGAAGTTCAGTGTTTTGGAGCTTAAATTGGAACCCAAACCAGACAACAGCTTACAGCTTCAATTTATAGACGCTCAACAACATCTGAGGTTTAGAAAGAGGAATGCAGCCACCAAATGCGGAGAGAATTACAAGAGTGGGGAGTAAAAACAGGGTTCATTGTTTCCATCATTGATTCAGAGTAAAAAGTTTTTAATCTTGTTGGTACTCGAAAAATCCATAGCGGCTATAAAAGTAGTCGAAAAGACGGATTAGCCGAAACAAGTAGCTAGCTATTTGTCGAATATGAATAAGATAGCCGAATGAAGGAAAACCTTGCACATGGATGAGATTTATGGTCAAATACATCAATTTAGGTCTGAAAGTTAAGATATTTTTAGGATTATACTCAGAATCTAGGTTATTGTCAAGTGAAATATTGGATATGAATTCTTTCCTTTAAAATAGGAAGAGCTGTTACTAGGAGGTACGAGTCGGCCGATATAAAGAAGATTAGTTAGATTAGTCTTCCAAGCTTACTAGGAATGAAAACACATTAACATACCACGATTTATAGTGGCTTTTGTGGAATTTTAGAACAAGAGTTAGTGGTCGTATGATTAAGCAACTGTTATAGTCAATTGAATTCTCTCCATAAATAGAGGAAAAATTATTTGTACAAACACACATTCAAATCTTCAATCACCGTAGAAATTTCCCGCATTACTCTATTTTTTTTCCTTAGTTCTTTACTTATTTTAGTCTTTATTTATTTTTTCCATTTTCCACTTTTAAGTTTTATGTCATTTATTTAGCCATTTCTAGTTATTTATCATTTGCTTTTCTCAAATACCTTAATTGCATTCAATTACCATATTCTAAACCTCTCAACTGCGATTCTTGGAGTATCTTAGGAATCTTCATTGAGGAATAAAGTATCTTCCTCGAATAAACGCTTATGTGGAGAATCACTGTGTTGGCTCCGCAGCCAACACACACGACAACCCATAGACATAAATTTATTTGAACCAACAATTTGTCACACCCCGTGAAACCCATATTGCTATTGAGAAGTTTCCATATCTAAACCACGACCTACATTGGTGTATGCAACTTAGGTTTCAAAGAAAAATGAATTCTACAAACAATCGCAAAACAAGTAGTTGTTGTACCACTATCTCCGGTACTTGTTCCGCTACAATACAACTAATCATTTCGTTTCATAATAACTGTAACTTTATGGTTTTGACACATGTATTAAAGAATGATATTAATGTTCCTGTTTCCATCAAAATTATTAGCTAACTTCTTAATATACCTTTTATCTCTTTTCTTAATTTTTACTTTTCAATTTTTCTATTGTAACTATTAAGTTAAGGATAAACTTGTTAAAACATTATCGATAATCTCTCGAAACTATAAAAGTGACAAATAAATTAAAATAAAATTAAGATGAAAATGATATATGAACGAGGGAGTAATAAATATGAGACTTTGTAGGCAATGTTGTTTCTACTTAGAGTTCCGTCGTACAATAAATAAAACAGCACTTCCATGTTGAATACAATATTCCCTTTGTTCCAAATTATAAGACAATTTGACGACAAACTTGGTGTTCCAAAATATAAGACCCATTTTAGATTTTAGAAAATAAATAAGTAGTTTTTCTTAATTTACCCCTTGCATTTATTATTTTTTAGGTATTTGAGTGAGATACAATTAATACATCAATTAGCTTTAAATAGGGACATATATGTAAGATTTATATAAAAATAAATAAAACCAAGATTATTACATTTTTTAATAAACGTAATTGTTTGAATGGGGTCTTATAGAGCGTGTTTGGAAACGCGATGGCGTCTCCCAAAATCGCGTCCGGAACACCAAACGCGGATTGCGATGTTTGGGAGTGGATTGCGTGAATCGCGTCTGGCCTTGGATCCGCGTCTGGGAGAATCGATGGAGAGGCTGCTTCTCCGTTAGGCCAAAAATCACGTTTTGGCAGTTGCATGCTGCTGTTGCTGGGTTTTCAGGTATACCCTTCTCTTCCTTGCTCCTTCTCTTCATCTTCCTTGCTTCTAGTTGCGATGGGTTCTGCCAAGGAAGGTGGAATTGCAGAAACTGCTTCTGGTTTCCAGCTTCATCTTTTTTTCTTCATTTTCTTCTTACGGGGTTCCATTTATTGTTCTTGGTTTGAATTTTCCTTTGATGTGTAATTGGATCTGTTTCTCAATTATGGGCTGGAGTGATTGATTTTGGAGAATTTGACGTTTTTAATTTGAGTAGTTCTTGCGGTTGTTTTAATGTTGGGGGTGCATGGGGTTCACTTGAATTGAGTTGATTGGTTTCTTCAGAACAATTGGGGGTCAGGCAATAATTCATCTTGTATATTTTTTTTACTTCACTGGCATTCAAGCAATGGAAGGAGTTCATGGGATTCATGGATTCTTATGAGGATGTTTTTTTCCTAGTCATTTGTCGTAGTTTAAGCTTTTAGATTGAGTAACAAATATGTAAATGTTACTTGGGGCAACTTTGACTTAGCAGTTAGAAAAGGTTTAAGGGTGTTATATGTTTGAATGTTTTGTTTCTTCCAGTTTCTGTTTGAACTCTCCTGAGTTTTGAACTACTATTTCTGTAATTCTGTTCTGTTTTATAGTTACTTTGGCTGTTTAATTATTGTAGTGCATAAACAGTTTAGGGATTGTTTTAGGTGGCTAGTAATCATTTTGATTGTTATTGCATTCTAGTTTAGCGCAACCCATATTTACATGTACTGCACTTCTTCTAATTTAACATTGCTACTTCCATAGGGATGGCCAATGTCCTGAGTATAGTGGGGAGGAACAAGCTATTTGTGCTGTTGGTCTTGCAAAATCAAAACCTGGTGTTTTTGTTGAAGCTATCCAAAACCTGGTGGTCTCGCAAGCTATTTGTGCTTGTGACCTTTTTTCTGTGTGCTTGTGTATGGTAAATTGCTTTTATTATACCTGAACAACATCCTGTGTGTTGGCTTCCTCTTCATTCTAACAGTTCTTTTGACTTGAAGACCGTTCCTTCGTTTGTTAAATTATGATATCCTCTTCCTTTCTTGAATCTTATAGTTGAAGATTGGTGTTAAATTTGGTATGTAGACTAACCCCTTGTACAATATGTAATGTAATTTTAACTATTTTAAGTTTCATGTGTGTGTGTTCATATTTGATTGCTATTTTTATAATGATTGAGCATTTGATTTTCTGAAAGTGTTAAAATTAAGTGGTTGTATTTAAGGAGCCTCTGTTTGAGCTCTCTAAGCTTCTATGGAATGAGCCTCTTTATCTGCAAGGTTGTTGGATTTAATCATCCAAGATCAATCTGACCATGCATATAACATCACTACTTTGTTTTTATATTTTACGGTACTGTTCTTTAGACTTAGATTTGGTTGTTACATGCTTGGAATCGAAGGCTTAAGAAAATGTAAGAATGATTACTTCTCTCGTTGTCTACTCTTTTGCTATCACATTGGATACATTCTTAATGATAGTTGTACAAATTATGCAGAATGGCATTCAGAGAGAGGTTGATAGGTACCAACACACAAAGAAAGAAGGGAAACAGGGAATTAAGAGTAATTTGTATTTATATAAATGCTTCAGTGAGAAATCCCAGCTAGCTTGAAGGAAATTACAGAGATAGCTATGAAAAGCTGAGAAAAACCAAAGGCAATGAAGAGGTTGCCATGTACTTGTGTCTCTAACTACAACTTTTATTGAAGCCCTTTTCTTTGTTCAATTTTAGAGTAAACAGTAACTCAAGAAATGATGATGTTTTTCCAAAATCAAACTTTGTTGTTCAACATCTTGGACTAACCATGTGAATTCTCAACTTGTTTCTGCTACACATAAATCACACAAGTATGTTCATCAGAGCAAAACTGCATGATAGATAAGTATTAGCAGCTCTGTTCTATTCTCTGCTATGAGTCATGCATCAAACACATACTTATGTATCTAATTTCTATTACCATCACAGAAATAGTGCATAACCATTATCTTGTATTTGCCTTGGTCACAATGAGATGCTGCAAAATAGTCATTAGTCAAATACTTCTTTTAAGAAGTTCAAATTGCTATATATAGCTTTCATATGATATACACTAGAATTAATCTTTTGTAATTGGTCTTCAATTTGTGTGACACCACGCAATGGTTTTAGGATAAATTTTGCTATATATAGCTTTAAAAAGAGCAGAATAATTTTGTGAGTTAAATTTTGCTTGAGTGTTCTAACCTCATTAGTTTATTTTAATTTTGCTGTATTTCTTATTGTACTTTTTAAATTATATTTTAAATTGATTCTTATTAATATAAAGTTTAAAAAATTAATTCATGACTTCTATAATCATTAAAATATTCATACCCATTTTGGTCATTACATAATCAAACTTAATTCTAATCAAAGTTACCCAAACAAAATTTTGTTATAAAAATCAATTCTGAGTAAATGTATCCAAACCTAAATCACGTCACCTAAATCACGTTTACCAGACTTAATTCTGGCCAAACTCAATTCTGGGCAAACTCAATTCTGGCCAACATTGATCCAAACACACACTAACTTGGAATTTGGTCAAAACCAGTTGTCAAGTGACTTTCGACTAAGTTAAGACTTGGGGAAAAATTTCAGGCTAACACCCCTGCATTTGTAAATATATTGGGAGGAGCCCCTGCCGGAGCTCCGATGAGTCTGCTTAGTGGCAGGCGAGGTGTGACGAGGCATTATGATATCATTAATGAAGCTGAAATGGAATTAATTTTTTTTAAAAAAATTCCAGATCAATAAAAATAAATTTTTTACATCCTGATTAAAACTAAACTAATTCCTAAATCACCAACAGAAATCAAATCTCATTCATCTTCTTCATTAAGTTTCTTCATTATGTCCGTCAAAGTTCTTCCCCACCCACCACCTAATTCACGAAGCATAATTCTTAATAATTCGGAGGAAAGATTCACCTTACTAGGATGTGACGGATTTGTATGGATAATTAATTAAAAGCGCACCACCAAATTTCGATCTTAATAATTGTGATTGGTCAACAGCAACATGTCACTTCCACGTGAGAGACACTCTCATATGTCAAATAAGACTGTTCGTTTGAGAGTTTATAAGGTAGAGTAATAATACATTTGTCTTACTGGCCTATTTCTTGGATGAGGGAAAATGAGAGGAAGGGAGAATATGGACGCGCACGCGTGAGAGTTTTCCTTTCAAACTTTTTGTTTATAAAAGGTTTACGATTATTAAATAAACTTATTTAAGAGATTGATTTAAACAGTTGAGATAATTTAATAAATTATTTTTAAATATATTTTATATAATATATATTCTAAGAAGATATGTCCCCTAGAGATAACTTAAATAGTTAGAGTTGAGAAACATGTAAGTGCATGACTCGATTCTTATATAAAAATAAGTGCGTGGTATTTATAGTGTAGTTTACTTTTTCATAATTATCTTATCTTATTTCCAATAGTTAAAATAAATAAGTGCGTGGTATTTATAGTGTAGTTTACTTTTTCATAATTATCTTATCTTATTTCCAATAGTTAAAATATTTGAGTTTTTAAAAAGAGCAGTGCTATATGGACCGAAAGATTTACCTTACGAAACTCACGAAAGCTGACATGGAAATTTGTGATTGGTACCTGTAAACCACATTTCAAGATTGGGTTGTAAATAATTAATGATTAATCAATCAAAATATTATATAGTCCGCCACGAAAATTCGTTTCGTAAAGTTGAGCATTTCCGTTTTAAAAATTCAGAGAATAAACTCTCCACTGTATCTCATGCATTGCACGAATTTTTTATAGATTGATATTAATGTATTAAATTATGAGTTAAATGTGTAAAATTTCTTTACACTTAGATTCGATCATTTAATGTTATATATTCAAAATTACTTATATTTCTTTTTTAATTAAATTAAAATTTTATTTTCTAACATGACAACAATCATTGGATGTTTGTATAAATAATAAATTTAAAACTGACAACGTATACAATTTAAATCCTAAAATTATTTCTTAATATTTTATATATTGAAAGTTCTATTTGAAAACAATGGTAAAAAAGTTAATAATTTGTTAGCATATCTACAATAATAAATTATTAGTATCTTAATTACAATATGCTTCATCCGTTCCTTTTTATAAGAGTTAGATGAGGGGTATTGACCGTTCCTTTTTATAAGAACCATATAAGGTTTTGTGTCATATTAATTATTTTTTCACATTTTTACCCCTATTCAATTCTGGAAATATGGAATTGCATTAATGATAGAAAGAGATTAAAAAGAAATATGTTAAGGACAATTTTAAAAATTTAACATTTGAGAACAAATTTAATGTAAAAAACTATACTACCTAACTTTCTTAAGGGATGTGCAAAGTTGGTAACCGAAGTAATAATACAAGACACAGGAGTAGCGTGACTGAGAATTGTAACAAAATGAAGAGAAGCACGTTGAGAGGAGCGTGTCTGACACACGTTATAGAATTTAGAGAGAAACAATTAGTATGTTAAATAAAGATTACTTGTCAACATGTATACGTGAGTATCAAATTTGACTACTTCATTCTCCATACTCACTATTATTATATACAGTTTGCATTACTTTAGTGTTTTTTAGAATGGTGTTACTAATAAAAAAAACTTCCAAAAGAACTAAATTTTAGCAGCATGGGTGTAGCCTAAAAGATAAAAGAAGCACAATTGCAGCGGCGTTGATGAACAATTGCAGCGGAGAGACGGCGCAGCGGCGTTGAAAGGCGGCGCGGCGGCGTGATGCGACAAGGAGAAGACGATGAGCAGAACGTGTAGCAGCGGAGAGACGGCGCGGCGACGTTGAAAGGCGGCGCGGCGGCGTGATGCGAGAAGGGGAAGAGGATGAGCAGAACGTGTAGCAGCGGAGAGACGGCGCGGCGGCGTTGAAAGGCAGCGCGGCGGCGTGATGCGAGAAGGAGAAGAGGATGAGCAGAACGTGTAGCAGCGGAGAGACGGCGCGGCGGTGTGATGCGAGAAGGAGAAGAGGATTTGGGGAGCAGAACGTGGAAGGAAAAAAAATGTTGCAGAATGCGAAATCAAGCTGCAGAGGGTTTGGGGAGCAGAACGTGGAAGGAGCAATTAGAAGAAATATGAAGCACGTGCTTCACTTTATTGGAGCATTTAATCTGGTCCGTCTATTTAAATCTAATGGTCATAAATCATTCTTATTTTTCTCACATAAGAAATCTTTTCTCACCTGATACTCCCCCTATATATATATATATATATATATCTCTTGTTAATTACTTCCTTCTATGTCAAACAACCAGTAAATCAAAAAACTTAAGCTAGTTGTTGTTGGGCAAAGATCACATGAATAAATGAATGAATTATTTTATATTATTATTTCTAACAACATACATATATGATTCTATATGCTTCAGCGACCACAAAGAAGAGTTGAAGCAAGTAGCTGCAACCTTAACAAATTTGTTCACTTTGTTGACTCCCTTAGGGCTAGCAGTAAAGACCTCAGATGCCGGCCAGGAATTTTTCACGAAGCACTGCATTCTCACCAATGCATTGGCCCTTGGGATTATTGCATTCTTCCTAGTATTGCTGCTCCATGCCATGCTACAACAACATATTAGCTGCAACTTCTTGGCAACATTACTCCTACTTGTGCTTGGAACTCTTGTGTCAGTTCTAGTATTGACCCTTATTTCATGGACCACTTCTTTCATCACTTTAGCATTATGGGTGTTTGTCATTTCAATGATTGTCATGTTCAAGGTCAAATTGACTCTTGCTGCAGTGTTTGAAAGAATCAAGGAATTGTTAGGGAGTTACAAGCCGCAGTTTACAACTCAAAACAAAGTTCAGAAATGGATTCAGAGTTACTGGCAGCAGAGTACTCTGTTGCCTGTATAGAGAGCAATCATTAATCACTCAGTCATATGTTGATGTCATTGTTCAGTTTCTGTTTTTCCAGAATCTTTAAGAAGAGGAGGAGCCACAACAGCAGCTTTGTTAGCTGCAGTTATAATACTGGATTGTTATAGGAACAACTATAGTTTAGAATAACTTTCTTCATTATATCAGTTGTGTGTGAATATATACTACCCGTTTGGTGGTTAGGATAAGATAAAAACATTGGATAAGTGATAGGATATAATACAAACAATAAAAAATGTATCAAATTTTTTTAAAATAAAAAATACATAATATTTTTTAAAATTTAATTTTCTAAATAATTTTTTTTATAAAAAGTGATTATTCTATTAAATTTAATTTTTTTTTACATTTTTATAAATAGCTTATTTTTTAATATTAACTAAAATAAAATTAATTTTAATTAATTCGGCTATTTTAATTTTTTGGAAAGGAGTCTATTTTAATTAAAATTATTATATATGTAACCAATGAGTTTTAACTTAGTAGGGTAAGTGATTAATGATAAAAAATATTAATCCATACCCATTACAAAATCCATCCATATTCATCCATATAAAAAAAAAGTTAAATGGATGGATTCCAATTCATCCATTTAATCCATTGGATATCCATAATCCACCAATTTAAAATCAAAATCCACCAATTTAAAATCAAAATCCATTGGATCAATATATTGAAATTTGATGGATTGTGATGGATCAACTTAAAATTCCAGTGGATCACAAAAATGGATTGTGAATAAAAACGGTGGAAACTAAAAAATCGGCCCAAAACCCAAAAAAACAGTCCAAACCCCCAAAAGTCGGCCGAAAACTAAAAAATCGGCCCAAAATCCAAAAAACAGTCGAAAACCCCCAAAAGTCGGACCAAAACACAAAAATCGGCCCAAAAGTCACCCCAGAACCCTAAAAAACGGTCGAAACCCCAAAACTCAAATATCGGCCAAAAACCCGAAAACGGTAGAAACTCCCAAAAGTCGGCCCAAAACAAAAAAAAAGGTCAAAACCCCAAATATCTGCCCAAATCCCAAAACTCGGCCTAAAACCCAAAAAAAACGATCGAAACCCCAAAAGTCGGCCAAAATCTCAAAAATCGACCCAAAATCCAAAAAAAACGGTCAAAACCCCAACAATTAGCCCAAAACCCAAAAAAAAATGTCGGGAACCCAAAAAACGGCCTAGTACTAAAAAATTGGCCCAAAACAAAAAAAAAAGGTCGAAAACCGAAAAAACAGTGGAAACTCAAAAAATCGCCCCAAACCCAAAAAAAGGTTGAAACCCCCCAAAAAACGATGGAAACTCAAAAGTCGGCCCAAAACCCAAAAAATCGGTCGAAAATCACGGGTTTTTGACCGTTTTTTAGGTTTTGGACCGATTTTTTAATCTTTGGCTGACTTTTAGGGTTTCGACCATTTTTTTGGATTTTAGGCTGATTTTTGAGTTTTTGGCCGACTTTTGGGGTTTTGGGCCGACTTTTGGGTGTTTTGATCGTTTTTTGTGGTTTGGGCTGATTTTTTAGTTTTTGGCCGACTTTTGGGGTTCCGACTGTTTTTTTGGGGTTTGGGCCGACTTTTGGGGTTTCGACCGTTTTTTTTTGGTTTTGGTTCGATTTGTGAGTTTTGGGCCGACTTTTGGGGATTTCGACCATTTTCTGGGTTTTGGGCCTACTTTTGAGTTTTTGGCTGACTTTTGGGATTTCGACCGTTTTTCCGTTTTGGGCCAATATTGGAGTTTTTGGGCGACTTTTGGGGTTTCGACCGTTTTTTTGGGTTTTTGTCCGATTTTTGAGTTTTTGGGCGCCTTTTGTGGTTTCGATCGTTTTTTTATATTTTGGGACGATTTTTGGGATTTCGGCCGACTTTTGGGGGTTTCATTCGTTTTCTTGGGTTTTGGGCTGAATTTTCTGTTTTCGAAAGACATTTGGGGTTTAGACCATTTTTTTGGATTTTGGATTGATTTTTGGGATTTGGGCCGACTTTTGAGATTTCGCCTTTTTTTGGGTTTTGGACTGATTTTTGAGTTTTTGGCCTACTTTTGGGGTTTCGACAGCTTTTTAGGTTTTGGGCCGATTTTTTGGGGTTTCGACCTTTTTTTAGGGTTTTGGGCCGATTTTTGAGTTTTGAGCCGAGTTTTGGGGTTCCCACTGTTTTTTTTTTATTTTGGGCCGATTTTTTAGTTTTGGGCTGACTTTTGGGGTTTCAACCGTGTTTTTGGATTTTAGGTCAATTTTTGGGATTTGGGCCGACTTTTGGGATTTCGACCATTTTTTTGGGTTTTAGGCCGATTTTTGAGTTTTCGGTTGACTATTGGGTGTGTCGACCGCTTTTTGGATTTTGAGCCGATTTTTTAGTTTTGGGCTGATTTTTGGGGTTTTGACTGTTTTTTTAGATTTTGGGCCGATTTTTGAGTTTCCACCGTTTTTTTGGGTTTTCCACCGTTTTTTAAGTTATTGGATGGATTGGATATCCATCTATTAAAAATTCACTAATGGATGAGATTGGATGGATTTTTTTCACTAATAGATGGATTGGATGAATTTTTTTTAAACAATTTTAATAGATCCTTAATGGATGAGTGCAAACACTTATAAACACTTTTATTTCTCTCTTTTTCTCTCTTCTTATGACATCAATCATACATCACATCCACTACTTATCTCTTTTCTCTTCATTTCTCTCTCGAACTGTCTACACCTAAAAGATGTCTATAAATCATAACTTCTCATCCGTTTTGCATCCTTCTTCTTCAACCTTTAAATATATACTACTTCAGTAATTTCAGTTGCCCACATAATCAGTTTGCTTAGTATCTCTTTGGTGTATTCATCAACGCTATAACCTTACTATCTCTTAGGTGTAGTCAAGGAATGGAAGAAGGAACTAGAACGGATTATTCCAACTCAAATAATCGACTTTCAAGGTTAGTAACTCATCACTCCTAAACCCTTCACATGCATTCATGCTATTGTCACTTCAAAGTTCAAATAAACATCATATATCTTGTAACCAATTCTTATCCAAAAAAAGTAGTTGCTAGAAATTTGCAGTTCTATGCCTCCTTGCTAGAAATTTGCAGTTCTATGCCACCTTATGAGCAACATTGTGAAAAAAATGGGGTCGAAATTGCAACTCCTTCTCATAAGCTTATCAGGAGGTAGTATTGTTGTGTGGGAATGCAGAAAGCTTCTTCTTCTTCTTCTTCTTCTTCTTCTTCTTCTTCTTCTTCTTCTTCTTCTTCTTCTTCTTCCTTCTCCTCCTCCCTTCTCCTCCTCCTCCTCCAGGTAGCATAGTTGTGTGGGAATGCAGAAAGCTCCTTCCTCCTCCTCCTCCTCCTCCTCCTCCTCCAGGTAGCATAGTTGTGTGGGAATGCAGAAAGCTCCTTCCTCCTCCTCCTCGTCGTTGTTGTTGTTGTTGTTGTTGTTGTTGTTGTTGTTGTTGTTGTTGTTGTCGTTGTTGTTGTCACGGCCTTCCGTCGTGGCTGGCGTTGCCGTTGCGGATGACTCCCCAGAAAACGGGTTAGGAACACTCGGAGATTTGTTGCGTCTGGTGGCGGAATCATTTGCAGTCACGGTGAGACCGCTAAATTTGTTGTTGTTGTCGTCACGGCCTTCCGTCGTGGCTGGCGTTGCCGTTGCGGATGACTCCCCAGAAAACGGGTTAGGAACACTCGGAGATTTGTTGCGTCTGGTGGCGGAATCATTTGCAGTCACGGTGAGACCGCTAAATTTGTTGTTGTTGTCGTCACGGCCTTCCGTCGTGGCTGGCGTTGCCGTTGCGGATGACTCCCCAGAAAACGGGTTAGGAACACTCGGAGATTTGTTGCGTCTGGTGGCGGAATCGTTTGCAGTCACGGTGAGACCGCTAAATTTGTTGTTGTTGTCGTCACGACCTTCCGTCGTGGCTGGCGTTGCCGTTGCGGATGACTCCCCAGAAAAACGGTGAGGAACACTCGGAGATTTTGTTGCGTCAGGTGGCGGAATCGTTAGCAGTCACGGTGAGACGGCTAACGATTAAACTAACTCGTCACTTCTCAATTCTCATCCTTACTGTATTATTTCCCCCACCTTTCTTTGTTGAAAGGCCTTCCTTCTTCTTCAACCTTTATATATATACTACTAATCAGTTTGCTTAGCTTATCTTACTATCTCCTTAACTGGTGTATTCATCAACGCTATAACCTTACTATCTCTTTGGTGTAGTCAAGGAATGGAAGAAGGAACTAGAACGGATTCCAACTCAAATAATCGACTTTCAAGGTTAGTGACTCATCACTCCTAAACCCTTCACATGCATTATGCTATTGTCACTTCAAAGTTCAAATAAACATCATATATCTTGTAATTACTTTCATTTATATGTTATTCTATATGCTTCAGCGATGAGAAAGAAGAGTTCAAGCAAGTAGCTGCAACCTTAGCAAATTTGTTGGGGGTGTTGACTGCCTTAGTGGTGACAGTGATGACATCGGATGCTGGCCATGAGTTTTTGACAAAACACAACATTCTCATGAATATCTTGACCCTCGGAATTGTCGCATTCTTCCTAGTACAGGTGCTCCATACAATGCTACACCAACATATTAGTAGCAGTTTCTTTGCAACGTTACTCTTACTTGTGTTGGGAACTGCTGTCTCAGTTCTAGCATTGAGTCTTATTTCATGGACCATCTCTTTGATCACTTTAGCACTATGGGCGATTGTCTTTATATTGATTGTCTTGTTTAAGTGTCAAGACCTCTATAAACCGATTATTGATGTGGTGTTTGGAAGAATCAAGAAATGGATAGGGAGTTTCAAGCCACAGTTTTCAATTCTTACTGCAGTGTTTGAAGGAATCAAGAAATTGATGGTAAGTTTCAAGAAATGGATATTTGAGAATTACTGGCTCTCGCTAGAGTATTCCGTATAAGTCTTGCTCAGTCATACTCCTACATCATTGGTTGAGTTTCAGTTTTTTTGGGTCTTTATATATATATATAAGAAGAGAAACCACAGCAGCAGCTGCACTTATTTATAATACTGGGTTGTTATAGTTTTATGTAATTTTCTTCCTTGTATGAAATTATGAATAGCTACTTGTACTCATAATTTATTACACATCTAGTGTTTCCCAATGATGGTGAAAGTTTAATCTTGCTGTTTACAGGGGAATTGTATAAAAAGGTGGAACTAATTCTCTCTTATATTTTTTTTTTTTCAAAAGTGGTTTTGAATAAATTAAAACCGGTTTAAAAGACTTGCTGAAAACTAAATTAGCTGAAAAAGTATCAGAGAGCTTTTCAAGAAGTTCACTAAATCTGTTTAAAAAGCATCACATTGCTTAAAGTTTTGGGTGTTTTTCTAATTCAATTGGGTGGACATGGGCGTACCAAACGAAAGTGAAAGTAATATTAACAGCGCTGAAATTCTGCACGGAATTTCAAGTGAAAGATTCATTTAACCATAGCAATTCTTTTTATTTATTTATTAACTTTTACTGCGGTGGATTGGGTGAATAATATAACTTATTGATTGGCCTTGAAAGGTTGTCAATGAATGTAATCTCATTGATTTGCTGCGAAAGGTGGTGTAGCGAAGTATGTCATGTTTTTAGGGGGGGAATCTCATGAGGTTCTAATTTATAAAATATATTGACATTTCCTTTTTCATAGATGATACAAAATCATGATAGAGAGAATCTTAGAGAGAAAGAAGCGTGGGAGAGAGACGCAGAGAAAGAGAGAAGCGCAGGAGAGAGACGCAGAGAAAGAGAGAGACACAGGGAGAGAGATGCAGGAGAGAGAGAGAGAGAGAGAGAGAGAGAGAGAGAGAATAGTAGAGAGAGAAAGTGAGAAGTCCAGGGAAAGGGAAAGGGGATAGAAAGAAAGAGGTTTAGTTTGCATTTAGTATTGGATGAGATCTTGCTTTTTCCACATAATAGACAGTAATAACTAATAATAATAATAATAATAATATCATTTATATAAATTTCATTTCCGCATTCTGGGTGTGTTGACTGAACTATTCAATTCATATTATTATTACTAAGATAAGAAATGCGAATGTCTGTTAAAATCAACAAACTTAATAATAGATAGTAATAACTAATAATAATAATAATATCACTATGGAGGAACTCTTCAGTCAAAGGAATGTGTGTGTTGTTTTATCATGTGTCAAACCAAAGGAGTATTAATATGAAGAAAGTTCCAGGTAGCTAGATACAAGACTAATTGCTTTATTAGCCAATAGGATCAGCATAGAATTTGATTGTTCCCTTTGACAATTTTATTATCCTCATCTATATATATTTTGCAGATTGGAGAGAAACATGTAGCTAGGAGGAGATGAGAGGAGAGGATCCCAGCTCTACTAAAGCTCTTTAGATAAAGAATTGAAGAAGGGACTTTGATTTATGGATTCCAACTCATCTAATCCAGCTTCAAGGTTAATTAGTATCTCATCACTCTTAACTTCACATTCTTCCAAAAGTGCAACTGTTTGTAAACGTCAGGGATAAAAATGACTAATTTTTTTTTGTTAAGAACCAAAAGTGCTATATCATGATAAGTGAGAGACCAAAAGTGTTATTAAGTCAAAATATTAATATTGTAATGATTAGTTATGGAAAAATTACAAGATCGGCCATTGTGACCCAAGAACAAATTGAAGGACTACGTCAAGGTCAAGGTCAAGGATATTTCAGGTAACGTTGTAATATTTTTTATGTTCATTATTGGGATATGGAGTAAACAAATAAAATAATATGACGTTAAGAAATAATAATTCAATAAAGATTAGGTAAACTATTAAAGAAGGATAGAAAAAGATATGCGATAAGTGATAATGTGATATATCAAATTATGTGCGTAGAAAAAAGAGATAAAAAAAATATCTCATAGTGTCTATACACGATACTGATTCATCTATTAAAACTCTTACTCCTAATAATTTGAAGGAGGGATTGGCTAAATGACCCGTATTTATTTGGGGTCATTTAACCTCATTTCTAAATGGATCAATCAGAATGCGTCAATTTAATTTTTTTTTTTCAAATTATTTTTTAAATTTAATTTTACTTTTCCACCTTAATTAATTAATTCAATTAATTAGTGTAATTATTTAATTAATTTTATAATATATTTATTAATTTTATGTCCGGATAACACTCAATCTCATATACCACTTCACATGGGTACAACTTCACACCAATTACAAAGCCACGTTATGCACCGACTTAACAAACAACGAAGTGACACCTTAAAACCCATATATGATATATACAACACATTACTTATCAAGATTCTCTCCTGTCTCACTTTAAATATTCCTCCTTCCCCCTACACCAATTATTCTTCTTTTAAGCTCTTTTGACAGAGAATGGAAGAAGAGACTGTAATGGATTCTAACCCATATAATCCACCTTCAAGGTTATATCTTATCACTCCTATATATATTACCTAGCTCTACCCAATGGTTCGTTATACTTTATTGTTTAAAATTCTATCTCACCTTCAAATATAATGGTTCACTAGGATCACTCTTAAAATAGTCCACCTTATACTTCAATTCCTTCACATTATTTCCTGCTATTGGTTTCCCTTTTCTAATAACATGTTGCACTTTTCAATAAACATTATCTCTTGTTACTTTCATTTATATATGAATGAATATACTTCAGCGACGACAAAGAAGAGTTGAAGCAAGTAGCTGCAACCTTAACAAAATTGTTCGCGATGTTAACCACCTTAGGGGTGGCGGTGAAGACATCGGAGGCTGGCCAGGAATTTTCGACAAAACACAACATTCTCATGAATATCTTGACCCTCGGGATTGTCGCATTCTTCCTAATACAAGTGCTCCATACTATGCTGCATCAACATATTAGCAGCAGCTTCTTTGCAACCTTACTCTTACTTGTGCTGGGAACTCGTCTCAGTTCTAGCATTGAGCCTTATTTCATGGACCATCACTTTGGCACTATGGATGCTTGTGCTTATATTGATTGTCATGTTTAAGTTTCAAGAGCTCTGTTAACCAATTCTTACTGCAGTGTTTGAAGGAATCAAGAATTTGACTGGGAGTTTCAAGAAATGGATTGAGACTTACTGGCTGAAAGTATAATCTTACTCAACTCAGCATATATTAATGTCATTGGTTGAGTTTCAACTTTTCATGTCCTTAAGAAGAGGAGCCACAACAGCAGCTGCAATTATGATATATACTGGAATCGATGTTATAGAAACTAAAGAACTCTTTAAAATTGTAATATAAAATTGTTTATGTCATCATAGCTTTTATAATAGCTGGTACGAAATAAAATTGTTCATGTGACCCTAGCTAGAAACCCTCTTTATCATTAAATGGTCAAGAATTTAATCATTGTTCTCCCATTATTGTATAAAAAATTAAATTTCACTACAAAATATATATATATATAGGTGAACCTATATATGGTGTCGACACTTTAAGTCAATGGAGGTGTGTTAGAAGTCATATGTCTTCATCCAACAAATTAAGCCTTTGTGATAATGTTGGCTAAGCCCAAGTTTGTAAAATGGTTTGTAATTTTCTTCATTGCATCAATTGTATGAACAGTTGTTGTACATGTAACTTATTGAAAAAATTTATGTTCATTCTCCAATTTCACCTCCACCTAAAAGATATGTGAAAAAAAAAGAGATAAATGTGTGATATGATAGATGATTTGATAAGAAATACAAAAAGAAAAATTTGTGAAAATGGAAATAAGATAAAATTTAACTACACGCAATATCAGCCGTTCTAAAGATTTCTTACTTAATTCAAAGTATTCTTGCTTAAAAATTTTATTTTCCTCACTAACTAGTTTAATAGTGTTTGTCTAAACATCATGATATGACATCCCAATATATAATCAAACTCCATAGTGAGACTTAGTACTGTTAATATTATTGTTTGTGTGGTAGAAATTAGCATTTATATAAGATATTATGATACGTTTGACTGATTGGTGCGTCCAGGGTTTTGCATATTTGGAGTGAAACTTTGGGTGGTTCTTATTCGGTTTGTGATGGTTACTGGTGGCCTTTGTCTCAAGATAAATCAGCAAATGGTCCCATGGGATTGGCTGTGCAAACTTGAGGTTCTAGAAAAAAATGAAGCTTTGTTCTTGGCAAGGTTGCCATGAAGCCCTCCATGTTGCTTCAGTTCTTCATCATTGGGGTATGAATCTTCCTTTCATTTGCAAGATTTGTGGTAGTCATGTTGAGACATTGCTTCATAGCCTTGTGTGGGGGCACCTGCAGTCTAGGGGTGCGCTGGGGTTTGTACAACAACCAGAGTGCAACTGCAATCTCCTTAATTTGCTAGTTGGTTGGGTTCGTTTCCTCGCCATAGAGTTGCTGACCTGCTAATTCACGCTTGGTTTTTTAGGAGGCATTGCTGCACTTTTTTGTTTGATGGCGTGTTGGAGCCTTGTCAGCTTGTCCTCCATCGAGCTGCTGCCGTGAGCCATGATTGCAATGGTATGGGTGCGTAGGGATCGTCGAGTCTGCGGGTCTCTTGTCAAGTTCCTCTGGAGGGTTGGGTGGACTTGAATACAAATGGAAGATCCGTCGAGAACCCGAGAAGGATTGGATTTGGAGGTTTTGTTCAGAATTTTTTTTTTTGATAAGCAAAAATGAATTAATAGGAAGCACAAGGGGTGCTCCAACCCATAATACAAGAAAAGAGAGAAGAAAAAAGAAAAAAGAAAAACAACACCAGAAGAAGCAGACTAAGAAGTGCTAATAGAATAAAATCTGGTTTCTAGATAAAGAGTAATTGAAAGTAACCATGTCTCACTATGAGCAGCACCAAATCTTGGTCAAACCCTTTCTCTCATATTATCCTCGTGGCTTCCTCCTTTTTGTTGCACCTACTACCTTCTTTTCAGTTACACCTACCAAGCATATTGGCATGACATATGTGAGCAAAAACAGCTCACTAATCCCCAACCAAAGCATACTCTGTTTCGCTCTCCTCTTTCTTTCCCTTCTCAACTTCTTAACAAATTGCAATATTTATTAAAATGGCAGCAGCAAATACCAACAAGCCCCAATCATTCCTTCAAAGCCACCAGCACATAGCTTATGAACAACATAGCTAATGCAGTACCAGTTATTGCAGCAGAGAGAGTGCCCACTTGAACCCACTTATGGCTGCAAAAAAGACAGCATCAACAAGCTAAATTTGTTATTCTATAGCAACATAATTCCATCCTGAACAAGCCAGCCCAAAAGAGCCACCAGCCTCAATTAATTATGCAGAAACAGTGGCAACAAAGCAGAGGTTGTGTCTAACACAGACGCACACCAGCCTCCAAGCCACAATTAACGCCCAGCATCTCAAGCCCACCCTTAGCCAAGTCCCTGTATCACAATCATCTGATATAGCTCCCCATACAAGATCTCTCAGTGCAGATCCAGTAAGCAGAGCCTTGGCTCCCTTATCCATTCCTGAAAAGACCTCACAAAACTCTTTACCATAGCGCGAAGCCAAGTCCAAGCTTTGAGTTGCACCATTTCAAAAACAGCATCCATGCTCAATTGACACCCTCGAAACACCAATGAATTCCTATGGACCCAAATACTCCAATTGCATGCAATTGGAACTTGGGTTCTTGGTTACTCTGGTTTCATTGGAGCATCAAAATTTGTTAAGGCGGAGCTTCCTGTTCTTCATGGGTTGCAGATTTGTTGGGAGCGGGGGGTTTTCCGTGTTGTTGTTCATAGTGATTCGACTTTGGTTCTCAGCCTCCTTAAGGGGAGTGTCCCTAAATTTCATCAGTATGCATGCGACTATCATTAGTTTAATCTATCAACTTCGTAGGCAGGATTGACAGGTTGCTGCATATACTGTGGGAAGGGAATGCGGTGGCAAATTTCCAGCTAAGGTTGATGCGAGACACACAAGGAGCTTGGTGATTCATGATCCTCCTTCTGCTGGCGTTGTTTCTTTCTTTCTGTGACACCTCTTTTTTTAGGGGCTTATTTTGTTGGAGATCCTATTTTTTGTTGTTTCTTTTAGCATTGAAGTGCCAAAAAATAATAATAAGCCTTATTATTACGAGTATGCTTGGGTTACTCCTAAACATACATTCTTAGCTCTCAAGAAAGCTAAATTTGACATTCCATGAGAGAAAATGTGAAAGCAAACGACATATTTTTGCTAGTTTCTGTCGAATGGAACCATTTATCAAACACAACCTTACATTTAAACATAATTAATGTATTGGTATTACTTTCAACTTAACGACTTTCATCCTTGCTGGACGGGTGGGTTTTGCACTCAAGCTCATTTCTGCCTTTGCACTTGAAATTTTTTTAACAATTTTTTTTATCCTTGACATGTTTTAACAAATTTTTTTCTAGGAAATTCAATTGCATTTTTTTCTTTAAAATTAATTTTAACATTAAACTTATCAGTAGAATAATGACGAGAGTTCAGATCCTAAGAGATACCACTCTTTGGGGGACCTTATGAAAGAGGGAGAAGATTTTTTTTATAAGTAAATTTTAGTTGTTAGTAAGTTAGTACAAATCATTCCTGCCAGGGTTCGAATCCTAGCCCTTCACCTACAATTACCCATAGCTCAACCATGTGAACTACTGAAAAAGAGAAAAGATATACGGAAGGAGCCCTATACTCCAAGAACGCACGATTAACTTGGCATTGTCATTAATGCATTCAATATGTTTCTCTGTCAGTGCTTTCTCTTTCTGTTCTTAAAATCCTTCGACCAAAATAAAAAAGGAACCATAACCAATACAGACATCAGACACAACACATATTCATCCCAAAACCATCCTCTTGCCATGCCCAATCTTCGGCCACCGCAGCGAAGGCCGCTCCAAATCTCCTAGCCCCTTTCCTCCACCGCTCCAACCGGAACCTCTTCCTTCGATCAAAACCCTTAAAATCGGGCTCTGCTCGCTTCACGGCTGTGACTGTGGCGGTTGCCGCGGCGGCGTGAGGGTTTACTGGTGTAGGAAGTGTGGTCGCAACGGTTGCAAGATGGTGAGCGATCAAATCAGAAAATTATAGGATGGAGCACATCGAAACATAAACGAGAAGCGGTCTGTTTAATTGCAGTTTTTGAAGCTTAATTTGTAACAATTAAAAAAGTTGAGGACTAAGTCTGCTGAAAAATATTAGAGGACTAAAAGCACTCACATTAAAAGTTAGGGAAATTAAAAGTACAATTAACCATTTTTTTCTAATTATGCTATAAAATAAGTATGAATACAATATAAAACATAGAGATGCTTGTATATATAATAAAATAAAATAACTAACAAAGTATAACACTCCTCACCTTTTTTTTGGGGTACAGTAACACTCCTCATCTTTAAGGATACTAATCCCAATTTTTTCTTCAAATAAATTTAGGTCTATGATTACCATGTGAGTCGACTGAGAAATCAGTGTAATAATTTCCTAACATTACAAGAAAAAAAGGTTATTACATACGGCTAAATACTGCCGGTAATAACAAAATGTCGTCGGTGACGTGAAATTACTGACGAGACGACCTAAAAGTTGTGGGTAATTTTTTTCGATGACTTTTTAAAAGCCTTTTTCGTCGGTACTTAGCGTCGATCTATTCCATTGGTACTCACGGACACTCTTTTTCGTTATTAATTAACGACGGTTTGCTGACGGTCAATGCTGTTGGTAATTATTTTTTATGCACTAAAAACTCAATTTACTTTGAGTAAAGAGGATAGTTTTATGAAAGTTCATCCCTTCAAACTATCATCCTTACCCAAACCAATATGAGCATTTTTCGGCCTTTACATTGGCCCTTGGGATTGTTGCATTCTTCCTAGTATTGATGCTCCATGCTATGCTACACCAACATATTAGCAGCAACTTCTTGGCAACATTACTCTTACTTGTGCTAGGAACTCTTGTGTCAGTTCTAGCATTGAGTCTTATTTCATGGACCATTTCTTTCATCACTTTAGCATTATGGATGATTGCCTTTATATTGGTTGTTATGATTAAGTGTCAAGAGCTCTATAAACCGTTTCTTGCTGCAGTATTTGAAAGAATCAAGAATTTGATAGGGAGTTACAAGCCACAATTTACAGCTCCAAAAACAGTTCAGAAATGGATTGAGACTAACTGGCAGCAAAGTACTCTGTTGCCCATCTAAAGAGCAATCAATCACTAAGTCATATGTGAATGTCATTGGTTCAGTTCCCCTTTTTTAGGGTCTTTGAGAAGAGGAGCCACAACAGCAGCTCTGTTAGCAGCAGTTGCAGTTATAATATTTATTGTTATAGGAGCAGCTATAGTTTAGTGGAATATAGCTACCTGTACTTATATTTTATTTCACATCTAGTGTCCACCAATGATGATGGAAATGCAAAGATAGAGCCCTGATATTATGTTGTTCAGTTGTTGTTTACAGGGAAACTATGAAAATTAGTTTCAGATTTTATGGGATTGTTCTTTGGTTGTTTAATGTGAGGTGTTTAGAGCTTGCTAGTTGTTTGTTATGACTTTCAGGAGGAATCTGTCTTGTTACTTGTGTCTATTTCATTAGGTTTAGCTTCTCTTCTGAAGCGAGGATTATACTTAAACTTTAGGATGAAGTATGGATTATGATCCTAATTGACATTTAGGTAGCGTTTGGTAACATAGCCGAACAAGACAGAACAAGATGGAACATGATAGAACCGGACAATAATGTCCTGTGCTCTGTGTTTGGTAAACATAGCACAGAACAATCAAGACCATAAAGTTAATTACCAATATACCACCCCTATCATGTTTAATAACTAATTATAATTAAATCAGTGTGTAATAGTATGTCTGTGATGAAAGGTATCTCATAGAACATGAATTAGTGAAATTGCTTTGTAATCACATTTAAGAAATTGATTAGGTTGCTAATGAGAGTGCTTACAAATGGTATCAAGTGGATTTAGGTTGAAGTAGATTTCGCCTAGTCTATATACATATTCGACCATTTTCAATTTACTTGGATTGAAGTAGGTTTCGCATTTTTTTAGCTTGTGATATTACCTTCACCGGCAATAGTATGCGTTACACAGCTACACAAAAAAAAGGATGGGGTACGACCGTAGAGAAGAAGATGGGAGAGAGATGCTCAACGAGGAAGACAAGAGCGAACCGTACCAATAGGGGAAAATGATGGACTAAAGTTAGGGGTAATTTTGTTAATATATAAATTTTAAAAGAGTGTTTCGTTCCGTTCTCTTCCGTTCCATCCTTTTTCACAGAATTAGATTGTCCCACTCCAGAAGCCTTTTGTCCCGCTTCGTTTCATTTTAAAACATGGTAAATAAATAATAGAACATATATATCTCGTTTCGTTTCACCCCACGTGTCTACTAAATGCTATCTTAAAAGTTTAACAACTTAATAATTTAGTATACATGTGCATGTATTTTATGATACTTATTTGTTGATGGTCATCTCTGTATTTTATTCTCCAAAGTACACTCCTCACTTTTAAGTATCTACTCCATTTCTCATAATGTTCCCATACATGCCTATTGCCTAGCGGTTGAATGAATGAATCTTAATTGGAAGGTAGACTACATGTAATTTGGATTCTAGCAGCACAATGCACCAAATGACAATGTGTTTTTTTTGCAATTGATTATGTTTGTGTACATCGTGTTCGTACTCCTTTTTAGCTGCAAAGTGCAAACTATAAAATAGAATCAGGTGGGATTTGGGGAACAAATTGAATGTGGCGACCGAATTCATGATAAAAAGTTACAAAGACCAATTAAATAAAAGATGGACAATAAATACTTGCAAAGGGGAATCAAAATCAAAACTGAGAATGAAATACCTGCACGAAGCGGTGCTGCGGAGAAGTTAGAGGATCAATTCTTGTGAGATTTCTTAAACAATTATAGGTGGGCCCACTATAATAAAAGTTGATGAAAAAGAATAAAAAATGCTTTCCATTTTTAAAGTTACCACCTAGCTAAGGGTTCGGCTAAATGACCTCATGATTAATTAGGGTCATTCAATCCCATGCCCACATGGATCAATAAGATTGTGTTATTTATATTATTTATTTTCACATTATTTTGTAATTTTAATTATGAGACAATCTTATTGGTCCACGTGAGCATGGGGTTAAATGACCTCAATTAATCATGGGTCATTTAGCCAACCCCTAGCTAAATATGTAAAGCTAGCCAACCTGAACTTGTCCACCTTGCATATTTATAAAAACCAATTAAAACTTCTTATTATTATATATATAGTCTAAATAGGGGTTTGTCTAAAAAAGAGCAAAGAAAAAGGGTTGGCTAAATGACCCCATGATTAATTGGGATTATTTAACCCCATGCTCACATGGACCAATAAGATTGTCCTATAATTAAAATTAAAAAATAATATGAAAATAAATAAATAACACAATCTTATTGGTCCACGTAGACATAGGGTTGAATGACCCCAATAAATCACGGGGTCATTTAGCCAACCCCAAAGAAAAAATTTAAGTTACACAACTTTTGTTTTAGGTGGGCCAATAAATTTAAGATAAATAATAAATATAAAATTTATAATTCACTTATCTTAAATGCCATTAATCAACCTAATACTTACATTATAAATCCAATTTTTTTCTTGAATCACCTCTAAATAAGCATTGAATGTCAAATTAGTTAATGTAGGTTATGCTATGAATATATAAATATAAAGATAACTAAAAACACTAGAGAATTGTGATGGTGCATTAGTATGTGAAAAAAATTAAAATTATTATGAAAAGAGATACCAAAAGATAAAACGTTAAGCATTACTAGAAGAGCAAGTAACTTATTATGAAAAGAAATTAAATCCTTATAAAGAACAAAAGTGAGAGTTATGAATAAGATAAAATCATAAAAAATAGGGGTGTCACACGTTATGCATCTCACACGCATGACCTTACAATATTGCAAGTTTACAAATAAGGTTGTAAAATGCAGGACACTTTATGGTAGTACTGTGGCTGCTTTGCTTAATTATTATTGTTAGCCGCTGCTCCCTTTCAGGGATTCATTTTGTTTATCTTGTTAAATAAATAAGAATTAAATATGTTCGGGATCTCTGATATTTAAAAAGGAATCAGTCAAAGTCTCTGAAAAATTAATTTGTTAAATTAGATCCTTAACATATATTTTTTAATTAAATTAATTAAGGACAAATCTTAATTTAAGCTGATTAATAATTCTAATTAGTCGAGTCATCAGTTTCACTCACAATTTTTTAATATGAAACCTGTTTTTTAATTCCACATCAGCATTTCTAAATAATCTTTATTTTTTTTAACTTTTCCTCATCCTAAAATAGAAAGTGCATACCATTATTTGATTTCCCCCATTCTAGGGAATCAAATAAAATTTGTACAGAATCTTAATGGACCAACCAATGGTAAACAACACCCAATAGACTGGTGTGTGTATATAAGGTTGACCTCACTTCCTTTCTATATTACTCTAACAATCGATAAGGTCCACTTTATTTTAAAGCGTGTGTTTATTTTAGGTTTTATCATATTTTTATGCTGGTACCGTGAAAATGTTCTTGGACCCCTTTCCATTCTGACAGTCAACCTTTTCCACCAAAAATTTATAAATATATAAAAAGACACCTACAGACACCTTATTTTTCTCTCTACCTTTCACTTCTTATCACATGACATTATATATCATATTTATACTTCTCTCTTTTCTCTTTTTTCTCTCTCTAGGTGTCTATCAATAATAATAATTTATGAATCATAACTCAAATTGAAAATGTGATTTGGCAGATCTATTAATATCTCCCGGACTTTTTCCATTCTCTTATCTCCCAAGTCACAATCACACTATACTATACAATGGAAGAGAATGGACTTTTTCCATTCTCTTATCTCCCAAGTCACAATCACTCTTTCACGTCCACCTATAAAGAGAAAAAGAAAGAAAAAAATAAAATTAAAAAATATGATAAATGATTTGATAGAAAAGTATGAGAGAGATAAAAAAAAGGTTAAAAAAAATAAAAAAATAAAAAAATGTGAAATGTCAACATATTAATACTCCTCCGGCCCAAATTATAAGACCTTTTATAGATAAACTTGGTGTCCCAAATTATAAGACCCCTTCTAGATTTCAGGAAAAAATAAATAAGTTTTTCCTTTTTTACCCCTTGCATTCATTATATTTTAAATTCCAAAACCTTAATTACTACAGTACTAATTACTTCTTTCATATTCCCAACCAACTTTTGGTATAACCAATACTTACATTAACAATTTGGAAAATATTAATTAGGGGTATATTTGAAAGATTTATATAAAAAATAACAAAATCAACATATTAATTAGCTTATTACATATTTTCTTAATAAGCGTGATTATCTGGAAAAAAAACCTATATTTTAGGACGGAGTAAGTCACATGTCACAATGACACTATACAATGGGAGAGAATACCTCCCTTTAATTTCCATTCTCATAACACGCAAGTCACAAACACTTTTCCATTCCATGGGAGAGAATACGTCCTTTTTCATTCTCACAGCAGTCACAATCACTTTTCCATTATAAAATAAGGAAGAAGGAATTAAATTAATAAACTAACTTGTCACTTCTCATCCTTCTGTATTTTATTCCGTGAAATGGACAAGCCGACACTCAAATCCCCGACATTTCTTTGGTAGAAACTTGAAAGTGAAACGAACACGTGGTCATCCGTTTTGCTTCCTTCTTCTTTTATTCAATTACCAACATGATCAGTTTGCTTAGCTTATCTTACTATCTCCTTAATTGGTGTATTCATCAACGCTATAATCTTACTATCTCTTGAATGGAAGAAGGAACTAGAACGGATTATTCCAACTCAAATAATCGACTTTCAAGGTTAGTAACTCATCACTCCTAAACCCTTCACATGCATTCATGCTATTGTCACTTCAAAGTTCAAATAAACATCATATATCTTGTAATTACTTTCATTTATATGTTATTCTATATGCTTCAGCGATGACAAAGAAGAGTTCAAGCAAGTAGCTGCAACCTTAGCAAATTTGTTGGGGGTGTTGACTGCCTTAGTGGTGACAGTCATGACATCGGATGCTGGCCATGAGTTTTTGACAAAACACAACATTCTCATGAATATCTTGACCCTCGGGATTGTCGCATTCTTCCTAGTACAAGTGCTCCATACTATGCTGCATCAACATATTAGCAGCAGCTTCTTTGCAACCTTACTCTTACTTGTGCTGGGAACTGTTGTCTCAGTTCTAGCATTGAGCCTTATTTCATGGACCATCTCTTTGATCACTTTGGCACTATGGGTGCTTGTGTTTATATTGATTGTCATGTTTAAGTGTCAAGAGCTCTATCAACCAATTTTTACTGCAGTGTTTGAAGGAATCAAGAAATTGATGGTGAGTTTCAAGAAATGGATATTTGAGTATTCCGCATAAGTCTTGAGTTTGAGAATTAAGAAGAGAAGCCAAAACAGCCGCTCTGCTCTGACGCTCCATACGCCGCCGCCTTACGTCGCCCATCTCCCTCGTCTGCCATTCTCATCTGTTCGACGTGAGGTGCTCTGTTTTACATTCAACGTCCTCTGTTCCGCACGGGCTCTCTGTTTGGTATTAGAGTCATTAGTGATAGACACTCAACGACAGAATAGAGAAGTAATAAATATGTTAAAAAAAAAAAGTGTGTGGGTGTGTTTATGAATCTTCATTAGTTAGTAGTGTTTTATTTTTGGAGATATTAATATTAATATTAATATTTTACTTATTTATGCCCGACAATTTATGGATTATTGAAAGCGTCTTTCAGTCGAAAAATTTGTCTTCATCGAAGAAAGAGGAAAATTTGTTTATTGCTTTATAAAATCTCAGAAGATAAAATATGCATGAAGAGAATTTGTTTCTCATGATGATGAAAGTGGGCAAATTTTTTTAGTTATTAATTAAGCTTTTAACAAGTTTTATTACTGTCTTAATAAAACAAGTTTTATTACTGAAATACTAAAATAACGTGTGAGAAAATTTTAATTTTAGTTCTTATTAAAATATGTGACCGCTTGAGTCAATTTTTCAAGTCAGAATTAAAAATAATTTATTTCTTTAAACATAAGGATGTGTTTACAATTTTACTCCCGCAAAAGGTGTAAATAAAAATTTTCCTTTATACGAGACTGAATTATATTTAACCCTTCTTTAAATTTGTTTTTATTATAAGAAGAAGACTAAAAGGAAGAACAAGACTAAAGAAGAACATCAAGGCACAAGGACTCAATCACATGTGATGGAGGATGTCTTTAGACACGACCCTCCATACAAGCCTGTCGAGCTAAGCAAACAGCTGCGTTATTCATTTCCCTTGGAAAATAATCGATCCAAACTCTCCAATCCCAAGCAAGTATATCTCCAACTCTTGTGACTGCATCTCTTGCCCAAAACGTTGAAGAACTCATATTATCAGAGAGTCCCAACCACATTCATGCGTTAGAGGCACATAAAATATCTTTATGACAAGCTACGTAACATGCTTTAATCTGATCTCCACAACCAATATTTCAATAAGAAAAGCATTAGTGTAACTAAAACTGGCTGAAAATCCAATTCCCATCAGCATCCTTGAGAACCGCGCTACACCCTATGCGTTTTTATGGCTAGTTTGAAGCTATCATCTACAAAAACAAAAAAATTCGGATGTTATAACTGTTATTGTCGGCCTCACGAAACCAACAACAAGTGTATCTGATTACTGCAGCGACGACGTAGTGGGCCGGCGTGTCCAGCTCGAGACCTCCAGCAAGACCTGACGAAGGACATACTTAACCTCTCATAGTCGCGGTCCGAAGATAAGCTCGTTCCCCCACCTCCAAGTCCACAACAACACTGCAATGACTAATATATTCTGCTATTTCTGCAGTATATTAGCAAACCAGGTCTGAAATGGCACATGAACCTGAAGTGGTGGAAGGATTGCAGCAAAAGCGTACATAACTGACGTGAGTTAGGACAAACCTTGAGAACATGGTTAACATATTCAACATCAGCGTAGCATCTAGGACAGGTAGCATTGGAGCTTAAGTGATTGAAATGTTTCTTAGCATTAGCGGGGAATGCTTCCTTTGAAATGAGCCAAAGGAAAAACGTAATCTTCTCTGGGACCTTTGTGTGCCAGATTTGTCTCCAATAGCTAGGAGCAGCACCACCAGTTCCAGCAGCCAATTCACACGTCGTGGTAGTAGTATATTGGCCATTGTGAGTTGCCAACAAAAGGATCTCATCAGAGCCTCTAGGGTGAGAAGGTACCTGTACAACAAGATTTCTGGCATAATTTGACTTGGAAGCATATTATATAGGCAAGATAAATCCCAAAGTCCACACACACACACACACACACATATATATATATATATATATTATTAAAAGACTTGCTGAAAACTAAATTTGGTTAAAAAGTATTACATAGCCTCTCGCCGTTGTAGAGTTTAAATTGGAATCCTGACCAGGTAACAGCAGTGGCGGAGGGAGAACTTTGAGTTAGGTGGTGCAAATATGGACCAACATAGTTTTTCTATAAAAAGTGAGTGAAACCAACAAGTAATTTTATATAAAGTGAGTTTTATACAAAATAAATGAAACCAACAAGTAATTTTATACAAAATAAATGAAACCAACAAGTAATGTCCCCTTCCTTCCGCCACTCGGTAACGGCTTCCAAAAGAGAGGGATGTAGTAGGAAAAAGATTTGGATTGTGAGTGTTGTGTGGACCAAATCACTATTGTATCACTATTGTGTAATGATTTATTCACATTTCAATTTCTCTTATATTTTACTTCTACTTTTTTTTTTATCTCATTTTAGATTTCTTATCCTATCACATAATATATCAATTATTTATCTATTTTGTTTTCATAGATCATGAAGGTGAAGGTGTAATTGAATTATTAACAAATTATTATTCAATCACTATTTGCAAGAGAGAACAAGAAACAGTATACTTAGGTCATTAGGTGAAATGAAACAATTGGATCGGCCAGTGAAAGCAACAGAAGGGGACCACCGAGGAGACTTGTGGTTCATGGAAATGGATCCAAATGAGTTATCTTCTTTACTCCATTTATTTCCTGTTTTTTTTATTATTTTTATCATATTACTTATCATTTCATTCATTTCTCTTCCATTTCTTCGTTTTCAATTAAAGTGAAAGTGTTATTTAAGTGTGAATGAGATCCATGCCAAAATTTTACATTCCGATTCGGATCTTGAATTTTACTATGTATATTTGGTTCTTAGCTTTTGTTCAGTAGGCATATTACTGTCTTGTAAAAACAGAGGCTTTTATTCATTGAGATCCTTCATGGAATACAAATACAAACAGTAAACTATAAAAGAAAAAAGTAAAACTGTAACAATATTTATTTACACTTTATTTCTCTATCTAGTTTTTTTTTTGGGTTAATGGTATGGTAGGTCCCTGTGTTTGTACTCAAGTTTGCGATAGGTCCCTCGCCGGAAAAAAATTTGATATAAGTCCCTTAGTTTACACCAAGTTTGGGTTTAGTCCTCGCCGGAGACCGGAGCTCCGACAAATGCTTACGTGGACTGCTGACTGTATTAATAGCGCTGACGTGGATTTTTTTAATTATTTTTGAAATTCCAAATATTTAAATTCATTTTAAATTTAAAGCCCCCAAACTATTCTAAATCTTAAATTAACCCCTAAACCCCCAATCTCTAATTCAATTCAATTCTGAAACACTAAAAAAAACCTTAACCTGAAAAAAACCTTAACCTTCTTCTTCTTCTTCTTCTTCTTCTTCTTCTTCTTATTCTTCTTCTTCTTCCTCCTCCTCCTCCTCCTCCTCCTCCTCCTCCTTCTTCTTCGTTCTTCTATTCCCTGGGACTGTCCATCATGAAACTTTTTTTCTTCCTCTTCTTCTATTCCTCTAATTTCTGGGTTTTTTTTTTTCTTCTTCTTCTTCTATTCCTCTAATTTCTGGGTTCTTCTTCTTCTTTTTCCTCTTCTTCTATTCCCTGGGACTGTCCATCATGAAACAAATTCCGCGAGTTGCTAGACGACAGCGGAGAATTCACATCAGGTCCAAGGTATTCCGCGAGTTGCTAGACGACAGCGGAGAATTCACATCAGGTCCAAGGTAGTCTGCCCATCTAGATGGACCATCCAACTCCCTCGATCTCGCAGCAGTAGGTGACAGTGATGAATCCTGGTTTGTTAACTTTTGCCTTGACCTTGCCATGAACTAATAAGTCTTGCACATCAAATAAATGTTCCAGAAATCAAGCATATGTATAATAATCAATCACCAACACCAAACAATGCAAAATATCACTTTTCATATCCAATTCCAAGTTCAATTCCATTAGCAAAATAAAAACTGCCTCTAAGAAATGCTCTCAATTCTAAACCTAAAAACTGTGAGTTGCAATCATGAAAATTATAGTTTATAAGCAAAGCAAGTTACTGTGAAAGGAAAAAGAGAGCTAAAATAAAACCTAATACTATTTCTGGTCCCTTGTGTTAACGTGAAAAAGCTCAGCAGCCAAATTACCAAAAACAGCAACTGTGAAATGAACAACGAATCAGACATTGTGAGCTAAAAAGGAAAAACGGCACAACAAAGAGCAAAAGCATTTCATTTCGTTTCAGAGAGTCAAAATCAAATTCAAGTTCAACGGAATTCTCCCCTTTTTCCACATTTGAGAGAGAGAGGAATAGAAGAAGAGGAAGAAAAACTGAAACCCAGAAATCACAGGAATAGAAGAAGAAGAAGAAGAAGAAGAAGAAGAAGAAGAAGAAGAAGAAGAAAGGGGAGGAAGAAGAAGAAGAAGAAGAAGAAGAAGAAGAAGAAGAAGAAGGGTTTTTTTAGTGTTTCAGAATTGAATTGAATTGAATTAGGGATTGGGGGTTTAGGGGTTTAGGGGTTAATTTAAGATTTAGAAATAGTTTAGGGGTTTTAAATTTAAAATGAATTTAAATATTTGGAATTTCAAAAATAATTAAAAAAATCCACGTCAGCGCTATTAATACCGTCAGCAGTCCACGTAAGCACTTGCCGGAGCTTCGGTCTCCGGCGAGGACTAAACCCAAACTTGGTGCAAACTAAGGGACTTATATCAAAAAAAATTCCGGCGAGGGACCTATCGCAAACTTAGGTACAAACACAGGGACCTGCCGTACCATTAAATTTTTTTTTTTATTTGTTTCTTTTATCTTCTTTTCTTGTCACACTCAGAATGTTTACATCTTAAAAATGTACACAAATCATTTTTCCACCAAGAAAGAAGCCAAGTCAGAAAGACAAATGTTCAACAACAAAACAGCTAAATTTGATCATCCTTGGAACTAATTCAGTTAAAGCAAGGTGAAAGTAACATGAGCGTGGGATTAAAATTTACTCATCGCTCAATCAATTACTTCTTGTGCTGAATTTCGAACTCTAAATAACATATACATCTATTTGGCACAGACATTCAAAGAAGAAAATGAAGAAAAAAGAACAAATTAATAAATATGATATATAAAGTAAGGTGATGTAATGAGAAGTGATAGAGAAAAAAATTAAATAATTGTGAGTATCTAGAGGAGGTAGTGAGAAAGCTCTTCTTATATAAGAATGGTGAGAATAAATCGTGGCCGTTAGATCTAACAATGAGTGGTCATGATTAAAAGGAATAAGTAGTCACATAACCACTTAAAAATGTCATGTGACTTTTTAAACAAGTCACATGACTCAATGTTTTAATCATAATCACTAATTGTTAGATCTAACGACCACGATTTATTCTCACATTTCTCATATAAGAAGAATTTTCTCACTAGATACATCCTCTAGAGTATCTATACTATTGAATGGGTAACCGTGTTTGTGTGGACAAATAATAATTTGAGGTCACTTTTTTGTTTTGTGGTTGACAGATGCCCCTTCTCTCTTTTTTTTTTCTTTTTTTTCTTTTTTACATCAATCCAACCACTCTTTATATAACATGGCTCCCTTCTTCTTCTTCAACCTTATACACTAGTTCAGTAATTTCAGTTACCCACACCATTATCTCTTTGGTGTAAAGCTAAGCTATTTAGTCAAGGAATGGAAGAAGGGACTAGTGGAACGGATTCCGACTCATATAATCAACTTTCAAGGTAAGTAACTCATCACTCCTATATAAACCCTTCACAATATTCCCCTGCTATTATCGCTTCAAAGTTCAATCAAACAAATTAATATAAACATCATATATATCTATCTTGTTAATAACTTTCATTTATATATGAACATGATCAGTGCCAAAGTGCCAAAGAAGAGTTTAAGCAAGTAGCTGCAACCTTAACAAAATTGTTGGCGATGTTAACTACCTTAGGGGTGGCGGTGGAGACGTCGGATGCTGGCCTGGAATTTTCGACAAAACACAACATTCTCATGAATATCTTGACCCTCGGGATTGTCGCATTCTTCCTAGTACAGGTGCTCCATACTATGCGACACCAACACACTAGCAGCAGCTTCTTTGCAACCTTACTCTTGCTTGTGCTGGGAACTGTTCTGTCGGTTCTAGCATTGAGCCTTATTTCATGGACCATCTCTTTGATCACTTTGGCACTATGGGTGCTTGTGTTTATATTGATTGTCATGTTTAAGTTTCAAGAGCTCTATAAACCGATTATAGCTGCAGTGTTTCAAAGAATCAAGAATTTGACAAGGAGTTTCAAGCAATGGATATTTGAGAATTCCGCATAAGTCTTGAGTTTGAGAATTAAGAAGAGAAGCAACATTCGAGGTTGAGGTGCTCTGTTTAACACTCTGCGTGCTCTGTTTTACATTCTACGTGCTCTGTTCCCACGCGCTCTCTGTCTGGTGGTTTGTTATTTTTGGGGATATTAATATTTTACTCTTTTATGCCTGACAATATTACCGATTATTGTTAATGGTGGATCCATACTGCCACATAGAATTTAAGACACTCATAAGATCTTATTGCACATTTCGCTCCAGTGGTTGACATCTTATTTTACTTTTAGTTGGACCCACAATACACAATATATTTATATTATTTATTTTCATCTAATATTAAATTAAATTAAACTAATAATTCTATACAAACATAATTAATAATTAAAAAAAATATAATATAATTAAATATCAATTAGATAGGAAATACATAATTAAAGTTCAACATAATATTATTTAATTAAAAATGAAAGGAAATACATATTATTGAAAAATAAATGACAATACATTTTAAATAAAATACATAATATTTCATAATAAT
The DNA here is from genome assembly GCA_030819835.1 of Acmispon strigosus. Classification (NCBI taxonomy): domain Eukaryota; kingdom Viridiplantae; phylum Streptophyta; class Magnoliopsida; order Fabales; family Fabaceae; genus Acmispon; species Acmispon strigosus. The sequence goes on from JAUAMA010000001.1 coordinate 91,412,160, forward strand.
TAATTTTCATCATTCTCATTCCCACCTTAAAATACATGATTGTTAGTTGTATGAGAGAAAAACAATATTATTTTACTTAAAATCCCACTTTAAAAGAGGAACCAGCCAAGACACCAAAATAAGATCCCAAGCCATGTCACCCTTCTCCAATGGGTGGGATTTTATAAAACCCAGATCTTAGTTTAAGATTCCACTTTTAAATCCCCATTGGAGATGCTCTCAAGTGAAAAATTTGTTAGTTTTAAAAAAATAAAGTGGAAAATTTGTTTATGAGGTGGGCATATTTATGTTTTGCTTTTAATTAAGGTTTTAACGAGATTTATTACTGAAATAATCAAATGACGTGTGAAAAAAATTGATTTTGGTCCTTATTAAAAGATGTGACCAAGTACACCCGACAAAGCCACTGAAGTCAATTTTCAGGTGAGGACTAAAAATTATCTATTTCTCTAAACACAATGATGTGTTTGCAACTTTACTCCAGGGATCGGTGTAAATCAAAATTCTCCTATTATATAAGACTAAAAATATATTTAACCATTCTTTTTAAAAAAAAAAATTTACAAGAGAAAAACTAAAAGGAAGAACATGACTAAAGAAGAACATCAAGGCACATGGCCTCAATAACATGTGATGGAGGAAGAGAGCATTGCCTACAAGCCTGTCGAGCTAAGCAATTAGCTGCATTATTCTTTTCCCTTGGAACATAATTGATCCAAACTCTCGGATCCCAAGCAAGAATATCTTTGACTCTTGTGACCGCATCTCTTGCCCAAAACGTTGGAGATCCATATTATCACGAAGAGCTCCAAACCACACTCATGCAGTCAGAGACACATAAAATATTCTTATGTCCAAGCTCCCTAGCATGCTTTAATCCGATCTCCACAACCAATATTTCAGCAAGAAAAGCATTACCGTAACCAAAATTGACTGACATTCCGAAAATCCAGTTCCCATGAGCATCCCTGAGAATCGCGCTGCATCTCATGCATTTCGTGGCTGGATTGAAGCTACCCTAAACAAAAATAGAAATCCAGGATGCTTTTGTTGTTATTGTCGGCGTCACGGAGCCAACAACAAACGTGTCTGGTTTATGCAACAGCGACGTAGTGAGCCACCGTGTCCAGCTCGAGACATCTAGCAATACCTGATGAAGGACATACTTAACATCCCATGGCCGCGGTCCGAAGATAAGCTTGTTCCTCCACCACCAAGTCCACCACGGCACTGCAATTGCTAAGGTATTTTGCTGCTTCTGCAGTAAATTAGAAAACTAGGTCTAGAATGGCACATGAACCTGAAGTGGTGGAAGGAATGCGTCAAAATGCATCCATAACTAACGCGAGTTAAGACAAACCCTGAGAACGTGGTTAACATCTTCAACATCGGCGTTGCATCTAGGACAGGTAGCATTGGAGCTCAAGTGATTGAAATGTCTCTTAGCATTAGTGGAGAATGCTTCCTTTGCAATGAGCCAAAGTAAAAACTTACTCTTCTCTGAGACCTTTGTGCGCCAAATTTGTCTCCAATAGCTAGGAGTAGACTAATAAGGTGTAGCACAGTTGGTAAATAGCTGGGCTCCATGCCTACCCACTTAATGTGATCTCAGAGCCATGAAAGATTAGTCTCATGGTTGGCGACTGTGGGGATACCTTGGAAAACTATAAAAAAGAAGAAGCTAGGAGCAACATCACCAATTCCAGCAGCCAATTCATACGTCGAGGTAGTATATTAGCCATTGTGAGTTGCCATCCAAAGGATCACATCAGAGCCTGTAGGGTGAGAGCAACGATTTCTTGCATTATTTGACTAGCCAGCATAGTATATAGGCAAGATACATCTCAAGCTCCATTGTTCCAAAGATCAGCCACCTTTAGAGAAGTATATGAGATATGTACAGAAGGAACTCGGTAACACAATTTTCTCGATCCAAATCAGTCATCATACCAAAATGATGAACCCCCATCACCAAGAAAAGCACAAAAACCATCTCTTCAAATATCTATCAGCATTACACCTTGTTCTTCTCATATTTGCTTTCTGGTCGCATGTGTTTTTTCTCCCGTCTCACTTTAAATATCCCTTCGTCCCTTATACCCAATTCATCTTCTTAATTTAAGCTCTTTGACAAAGAACATGGAAGAAGGGAATGTAATGGATTCTTTCCAACTTCAAGGTTAGTATCTCAATCTCATCATGCTTCCTTCACGTTTCCTGCTTTTGATTTTCGCTTTTCGAATTACAAATTGCACTTCAAACAAATATATAAACATCATCAATCTCTTGTTAACTTCATGCCATTTATATACAATTCAGGGTTGACAAAGAAGCGCGGGAGAGAGACGCAGAGAAAGAGAGAAGCAGGAGAGAGAATCATAGAGAGAGAAGCTCAGGAGACACAGAGAAAGAGAGAGAAAGTGAGAAGTCCAGGAAAGGAAAAGGGGATACAGAGATAGAGGTTTAGTTTAGGAGGAAGCAGTTCATCTGCTCATCACCGTAGCGCCGTCCATCATGAAAAAACTCTCTTCCACCACCGGCGTCGGAAGCCACCACACCACTACGTCGGAAGCCACCATCTTTGTCTTCTTTAACTTGTCCTTTATATCCTTCAAATCTACAGATTCAGCTTTCAAAATTGAAACCACTTTCTTTCGTAATTCTGGTTGATTGATCGAGTTTGCACCTCTGTTCAAAGATTTCTCTCTCTTCTCAAGTTCCAGCTGGGTGCCCGTTTGTTCAATAATAAAGACTCATGTGTTAGTTAAAAGATCGATTTTCTTCCATGGTAGTAATGTAGCGTTCTATTGTTAGGGATGTGAGATTTATGGATTGTGTTTTATGAGCTTTATTCAACTGTCAAGTGTCAACCATGGTCATTTTGCGCGCATCTCCACCACCATCGTTTGTCTCCTCTCGCTCATTCGTTTTCATTAAAAAATGAATTTTATGGGATGAAGTTAATTGACGGGTAAAGTAAAATCTAAAAATATGACATTTACCTTGAGAAACATAATAATAATTTATTGGACCACTTAACGCGGGCCAAAAAAATATTTGGGTACTACCACAGAATTTAACATAAGATAATTATTTTTATTTAATGGTCAACATTTAATAAAGATTAATGGTGAGGATTTACTAACAGTTTATGAGTTAACTAACTATGGTTTACAAAATAGCTTATTAAAATAAAATTGAAACTATCCAATGTGTGCGCCGGTCGGTTGCAGTAGTAAAAAGTGAAAGTTTGAATTCTAGATCCAGAGCTCAAATCTTAGAAGCCGCACTCTTGGAATGATCTTTGACCTTCACCACGCCCATATTGAAATTGTGAGAGCAAATTTAGAACACGGAAAAAAAAAGTTTAAGGATTAATGAAGAGGAAATTAAAGTTGAATGGTCTATTTGCAAAAGGGTTAAAGTATAAGGTGGCTTCATGCATTTCGCCTAAAATTATTAAATCTTTATTTTCTTTTCAAACATTTTAGAGTTTTTAATTAATTTAAAATATGATACAATTTTAAAAGTTAAAAAATAAAAAAATTATTGAAAATTGAAAGATATGAGATTAGGGTATAAATATGTGAAAATTTAAGATCTTTTTAATTTTTGGTTGAAATTTAATAATTTGATTAGTGTATTTATATGGAAATAACGTCTACAATTATTAAAGTGATTTAATTTGTGATGGTTTTTGTATAAAAAACTGAGAATTTGAGAGTTTTAAGTCAAATAATAATGATAAAGAAGCTTAATTTGTAACAATTAAAAAAGTTGAGGACTAAATCTGCTCAGAAAAATATTAGAGGCCTAAAAGCACTCACATTAAAAGTTAGGGAAATTAAAAGTACAACTAACCATTTTTTTTTCTAATTATGCTATAAAATAAATATGAATACTATATAAAACATAGATATGCTTGTATATATAATAAAATAAAATAAAATAAAATAAAATAAAATAACTAACAAAGTATAACACTCCTCACCTTTTTTTTTGGGTACAGTAACACTCCTCATCTTTAAGGATACTAATCCCAATTTTTTTTTAAATAAATTTAGGTTAATGATTACCATGTGAGCCGACTGAGAAATCAGTAATAATTTCCTAACATTACAAGAAAAAAAAGGTTATTACATACGGCTAAATACTGTCAGTAACAACAAAATGTCGTCGGTGACGTGAAATTACTGACGAGACGACCTAAACGTTGCGGGAAATTTTTTCGATGACTTTTTAAAAGCCTTTTTCGTCAGTACTTAGCGTCGATCTATTCCACTGGTACTCACCGACAGTCTTTTCCGTTGTTAATTAACGACGGTTTGCTGACGGTCAATGTTGTCGGTAATTATTTTTTGTGCACTAAAAACTCATTTTGCTTTGAGTAAAGATGATAGTTTTATGAAAGTTCATCCCTTAAAACTATCATCCTTTCCCAAACCAAAATGAGCATTTTCAGCCTTTAAAATAATTACTACTCACAATTTTTGCGAAGAAGAATGAGAGAGAATAAGAAGAAGAAGGATGTGTAAATAAGACGTTCGCAAACGGCTATATATAGGTTGCCAGCGGTTTTATCCATCAGTACATCACCGGTGACTTTTTCATGATACTTATAGGGTACTGACAACTAACCCTCAACAAAATTTTCAAACTCCTGCAGTAATCGGCAACCAAAGTTTTTTAAAGCTCGCCATATTATTAGCGACGACGTTTTTAAGTTTTTTGAATTTCTGACGGCCCAAGTCATCGGTAACTTGGCAGCACCTAACCGCGCCTAAAAAATTGCCACCAAATTACCGGTGTAATTGGCCGCCAGTAACATTTTTTTATTTTTGTAACAAAAAAATGTTACCGACAGCTTGATTATCGATAACGATGAGACTTACCGACGGTTTTTAGGTTGTCGGTAACAAGGCCGTCAGTAACAATTAATTAATTACTCAAGAGGAGGTAGTTGAATGGAGTTTTCTAAGACAGTCCAAAAAGTTCTTAGTGATTGCTATTGAGAGGTTGAAGACGAAGTAGTTGACTATAACTAAGGTAATGGCGATAAGACGTTGTTGATTCTTGTCATTCTAGGTTCTTGTGCAACTCCTAGATTGACATCCTCTAAGGGATCCTGGGCCCCAAAGCTTAGGACATGCCTGCGTATTGGAGAAGGATAATCCTAAGCAGTTAATGTTCTCTCACAATATTGATCTTTCGATTCGCTTGGTATTTGCATTAAACTGGCTAATCAATCCATGACGTCCCGAAGCACTTTAATTATGTTTTGTCTTTGTCTCACACAAGCCACTTGCAAATTGTGAGGTGTTACCTTCTCACTCATGATTAGCCTGGAAGATTATTTTGACCAATCTTCCTGGTATCAGTCGGTTCCGACTTGGTAACCACCATCCTAATTCTTATGGAAAGAAACTAAAACTTATATTCCATTTTATCACAATCTACTTTATGAGTATATTAATAAAAATATATTCCCTTTCAAACTTAAGTTGATGTTTCTTTCACAAATCTCGTTTAGATGCATGGTTTTCCTTAGGGTGTTAGATTTAACACCCTTCGCACCCAAAATCTCACCCCAGTTTTCTGTAGTAATTGTCATATATACCCCTCAAACGAAATACCCTCCGGGATTTAAAATCTTGGAAACTAGATTTCATGCGTTCCGGGATTAATATTCCCGGAACTAGAGACCATTAGTACGTACCGGATTGTAAAACCCGGAATCTAATTTTGATTTCTCTTCCGGGATTTTAAATCACGAATTGTAATGTTTAACATAAATCATGTTCCGGGATCTAAAACCTGGAACATGTATGAATAATTCATGTTATTCCGAGTTTAAAAATCTTGGAATCAATTAAATTTACATTCCAGGATTTATAAACCCGGAATGTAAATGTTGGGTTCCGAGATTTACATTCTCGGAAAGTGCATACACATACATTCGGGGATTTATAATCCCGGAAAGTTAAAAGGTTCCGGATTATACTATCCGAAATTTGTAACACCCCAATTTTGGGTTGAGGATCACATGGTAAATTCGCGGAAATTAAAACCTCTTAGAAACAAAATATGTGAGGGCTGAAATGAAGCTATGTTATTAACGGGTAGTGGATATTCATATTATTTAGAAAAAGAAAACAAAAGATAGATTAGAAGTAGTAAGAATAAGGCACTGCTGTCACCTATCGTAGGTAAGTCTAGCCATTTCTTTATTTTATTAATTTCTCACTTAAGTCTAAAACTAGATTGTTGGGGCATGTTGTATTATTGTGGGGGCAATAACTATTTTATATTACAATTACAATATATAGTATTGTATAGTATTAACCAGATAACTTTGTGTGCTAACCGACCCCTCCTTAGTAAAGGTGGATCCGTCAAGGAATTATTCAGTCAAACGAATGGCTGTGTTGCTTTATCATGACTCAAACCAAAGGAGTATTAATATGAAGAAAGTTCCAGGTAGCTAGATACAAGACTAATTGCTTTATTAGCCAATAGGATCAGCATAGAATTTGATTGTTCCCTTTGACAATTTTATTATCCTCATCTATATATATTTTGCAGATTGGAGAGAAACATGTAGCTAGGAGGAGATGAGAGGAGAGGATCCCAGCTCTACTAAAGCTCTTTAGATAAAGAATTGAAGAAGGGACTTTGATTTATGGATTCCAACTCATCTAATCCAGCTTCAAGGTTAATTAGTATCTCATCACTCTTAACTTCACATTCTTCCCTATTATTTTTCGCTTTTGTGATAAACAAGTTGCACTTCAAACAAATATATAAACATCATCTCTTGTTATTTTACTTTCATTTATAAGTTATTCTATATGCTTCAGCGATGACAAGGAAGAGTTCAAGCAAGTAGCTGCAACCTTAACAAAATTGTTCACCCTTTTGACTACCTTAGGGGTAGCAGTAAAGACCTCAGATGCTGGCCATGATTTTTTCACAAAACACTACATTCTCACCAATATATTGGCCCTTGGGATTGTTGCATTCTTCCTAGTATTGACGCTCCATGCTATGCTACACCAACATATTAGCAGCAACTTCTTGGCAACATTACTCTTACTTGTGCTGGGAACTCTTGTGTCAGTTCTAGCATTGAGTCTTATTTCATGGACCACTTCTTTGATCACTTTAGCATTATGGATGATTGTCTTTATATTGGTTATTATGGTTAAGTGTCAAGAGCTCTATAAACCGTTTCTTGCTGCAGTGTTTGAAAGAATCATGAATTTGATAGGGAGTTACAAGCCACAATTTACAGCTCCAAAAACAGCTCAGAAATGGATTGAGACTTACTGGCAGCAGAGTACTCTGTTGCCCATCTAAAGAGCAATCAATCACTCAGTCATATGTTAATGTCTTTGGTTCAGTTCCCCTTTTTTAGGGTCTTTAAGAAGAGGAGCCACAACAGCAGCTCTGTTAGCAGCAGTTGCAGTTATAATATTTATTGTTATAGGAGCAGCTATAGTTTAGTGGAATATAGCTACCTGTACTTATATTTTATTTCACATCTAGTGTCCACCAATGATGATGGAAATGCAAAGATAGAACCCTGATATTATGTTGTTCAGTTGTTGTTTACAGGGAAACTGTATGAAAATTAGTTGGACCTTCTCTCTTACAAATTTAAAAAAAATGGTTTCCAAAACTGATTTAAGAGTAACTTTGTTAAAAATAGCAGTTTTTATAATTGGATTTGCTTAAGAAATTGGTTCTGAAATCGGTTATGTCAGTTAGGCTTACATAAAGTATCCTACTTTATTTTAGGAAGTCTTGGTGCAAAGGAATGAGTAAGGAGTGAAGTGTATAGTTTTAGATTTTTGTTGTTATTACTCATTGTGTGAGGCTATCCCTAACTCTTATAGGATGAGAGAGGGCATGAATTATGTTTTTTTTTAAGGAAACCGCATCTCTCAACAAAAATCCTAAACGTCATTATTTTTAATCAGTCGTGATTGGTGAATCGCACAACAATGCTGAACACAAAAAAAAACACTTTTTTTCGGTGGTTTTTAGCCGCCGAAAAAGGGGATAATTAAAAAAAACAACATACTTACACTTGCACTTTTGGGGTGGTTTCATTGCTGTGTGGTTCAATCTTAATCTATACTAAAGCAGCGCTTGAAATAATATTTTTTAGCTTAAAAGTCATTGTAAGTTAAAGCTCCAAATAAGAATTTAAAAAAAAAAGAGTAGAAGATGTTTGATTTTGATTTTAGCCTATCATCATCGAACAAAGTTACATTTTGATTCTTCTGATTGGAGAAGAGTTTGATTTTGTCGTTCGCCTGAATCTAAGTTTAGGGAAAAAATGCTTGCGTATTCGATGAGCCTTATGCGGCATGCTACACTAACATCAAAACTTTCCAACTTATGTAATCTATGAAATTAGATTTTCTCCTCCGTTCAAACTTTCTTCCCACCCTCGGTGAGAAAGATAATAGGGACTATGGAGGGATCGCCTCAGCCAACAGCACATTCATGTTGTCTTCTTAGGAACTCCGAACAAACATGAATGGCTGCTGAAGTCGCAGTCTTTGTCGACACAAACTTGGGCACTCGCATTGCTTTCAATGCCCCTCGCGACATTACTGTGGGAACACTCAAAAGTAAGATAAAAAGATCTCATTTCTCCACTTTAAGTTTTAGATTCTCAGTTCAAATAGCTTACCCATTTGACGGAATTTGCTGGGTTTTACTTTGTTACCTCTCTCTGGCTCTGCCTCCATGTTGTTTTGCCCTGCCTCCATTTGAAAGATTCTCAGTTTAATGTCTTCGGTTGTTTGATGTGAGATGCATATTGTGGAGTCTATGAAAGGAAACTTCTCTAAATTTCCTTCTTTACCAACGTTGAGAATATTGGCTTTCTGCTCTTTATCTAGCAGGTTTGATGGATGAAACAGAACTGCATTAATGTACTTATGCAAAGTGAAGCTCTTCTCTTCAAGTCTGAAAATAGAAGATTCAACCTAGTCGTGTTGTTTAATACTAGTTTATATAACATTTTAATGGAGAACGCCTAGCAATTGGATCAATTGGAGTCTTAATTTGGAAGTTAGATTTCATGTATTTTTTGGATATTAGCACCAATACTATACATGGCGTAATGTATTCTTTTTGCAAAATTTTAGTGGTGATGAACTGACGTTTGAGTGAAAACTTCACTTTGAATTTGCTGGAAACATGTTGCTATTGAAAGTTCTGCATATTAAAATATTTTGGAGTTTTAGTAATTGATTTTTTTCCTTGAAGTTTTGGCAATTGCAACCAACTTGTTAGTGTTAAGTGTTGACCTCCTAAAAGTTTTTTCAATTAATTTTTGGATTGGGAAAGCTTTCCAGATCTTTCTGAAAATTGGAACTGTGGAGCATGTGTTGTTCCTTGAAATAAAAGGGTCTTTGCTTCATCTGAAGTTCTACTTAATGGGAAAAAAGGTGTTCTGTTCATGCATGTATAAATAAGAATCAGACATGAGCTGAGTACAGGAAAAATCTTCTTGTTCCAATGCGGGAATAAGGGGGCGTGGCAGATTAAATTTGATTAATATCTGTTCGAAATCTAATATAGATCCATTCATATGTCTTCATCATAACAAATTAAGTTTTTAAGATACTTAGTTCATGACATGATATATATCAATACAACATTAACTTTTGGAATTTCAGCACAAGGTGTGTGGTGTGGGTCAATGAGAGATCCAAGTTGATGGATAATGGTATGCACTTTCTGTTTCAGTATCTTCGTATCATGAATTTCTGGGACAATGAGTTTGTACTCAACAATCAATGAGTGTCAATATGTGATGCTGGAGAATTAAGTTGAAAATCTGGTTCATGAGTTGTGTGCTAATTCAATGCAAGACAGTCTCAGCAAGATGTCATCACAAGTGATATCAGTCACTGCTATAATCAATAAATATTTTTCAGGTTTCAATGTTATTGACAATGTTTGCAGCTCTTCAGACTCGGATGTTACATCTAGAACTGTTTGTAGTGAGATTGAAGTTCAATCCAACACAACAGGACACAGTTGCTCTAAAAGACAAATTGATTCCTTTCCACAGTTCACTCCCAAAACACCTCCACATGTCTTGCATGCTCCATCGCACGTTGACTTGGTTTCCAAAAATTCAGGGGGAAAATATAGAAGATCCAGAGTTGGGAAACGTCTTCTTTTCGCGTCGCAGAGTCTTGGGGTTTCTAGTGCTAAGCATAGTCCTACACTTTCTTTGTGTAGATTTAAAGATAAAAAACGACTAAAGAAGAAATCTCAAAAGGGTTCAATATTTTCTGAGTGAGAGTGAAGATTGACATTATAGTGTAGACTGTCAAAAGGGTGTAAATGTGATGTGATTAATTGTATGTGATCTATCTATTTGTGGGCAAAATGTTGTAATTTGAACTTGTGTATCACAAGAAAGAAAACATATTGCAGTACACCAGATGTTTATTACTATTGAGGTTTTGTTACAATGATCAATGTCAGATGTAATGTTAATGATTTTGAAATACATGTCTAAACCTGCAGCCTGCATCCCTCTAGCTATTTTTCTAAGACTTGGTGGAAAAGAATGAGTAGGGAGTGAATTGTTTAGTTTCAGATTTTATGGTATTGTTCTTTGGTTGTTTAATGTGAGGTGTTTAGAGCTTGCTAGTTGTTTGTTATGACTTTCAGGAGGAATCTGTCTTGTTACTTGTGTCTATTTCATTAGGTTTAGCTTCTCTGAAGTGAGGATTATACTTAAACTTTAGGATGAAGTATGGATTATGATCCTAATTGACTCTTACTTGTGCTTGGAACTCTTGTGTCAGTTCTAGTATTGAGCCTTATTTCATGGACCACTTCTTTCATCACTTCAGCATTATGGGTGTTTGTCATTTTAATGATTGTCATGTTCAAGGTCAAATTGATTCTTGCTGCAGTGTTTGAAAGAATCAAGGAATTATTAGGGAGTTACAAGCCGCAGTTTACAACTCAAAACAAATTTCAGAAATGGATTCAGAGTTACTGGCAGCAGAGTACTCTGTTGCCTGTATAGAGAGCAATCATTGATCACTCAGTCATATGTTGATGTCATTGGATCTTTAAGAATAGGAGGAGCACAAGAGCAGCTTTGTTAGCAGCAGCTGCAGTTATAATGCTGGATTGTTATAGGAGAACCTATAGTTTAGTGTAATTTTCTTAATTCTATCACTTGTATGTGGCAAGAGAGGAATCCCTTTCTCTCTTTCTGTAAGGGAAAGCACCGCAGAGAAGCCATCTTCACAGTTAAAATTTTCTCTAACTGTTGTTAGCCATGCTTCACATAATCTTGATGTATTCATTTTGTAGTATGCATAGTTAAATTCTTGCATAGGATTACAATGTAGTTATTAACGTGAACCCCAATTTCTAATTCAAATATTTATCATTTTCATGATTGAGTTGTGTTATCATACTTAATGTCTGGTTTAATCTAGTCAATTAGAACTTAAATTTAGAGTATAATCCAACCGCAATGGGGAAGTTACTTCGCGGAACCGTAACTCAATTGAACATAGGATGGTCTTTCTCGAACTCACTCCTAATAGAGATTTGAGTAGTCTTTGTATGATTCTAATTAGACAATGTTCGGAAGGTGAAATATCCCTTAGAAAATAGATTTGTTCTTCACACCTATTTCATTGATCATTTTTGCAGTGACGCTTATTTGCAAATTAGTGCGATCGGGTAGAACTATTAACAATAGCTTAACAATGAGTTAATATAATAAGGGTAGAATTAGCTTTCAATAGGAATCAATAATTGAACTAGTAGCGGGTTAGCTGCATTCGTAATTTATAAGGCTTTTTATTTTGATATTTTACAACTCATTTTTTCTCCTTCAAATTTATCTTCACTATTGCTTTGCATAAACACTCAACTTTCCATAGCTTGACTTCATAATTTCTTAAAATTAACTTTACATCTTTGTTTGGTCTCTGTGAGACTTCCTTTCTATATTACTAACAATCGATATGGTCCACTTTATTTTAAAAGCGTGTGTTTATTTTAGGTTTTATCATATCATATTTTTATGCTGGTAGCATGAAAATTTTCTTTACAAAAGCAACCAGCACTTTTCCAGGGACCCCTTTCCATTCTCACAATCAACCTTTTCCACTCTCTCCTGTCTCACGCCCAAGGGCATGGAATTGGAAAGGTGATTTGGCGGACGCATTATATATCTCCTGGACTTTTTCCATTCTCATATCTCCCGAGTCACAATCACACTATACAATGGGAGAGAGAATACCTCCCTTTAATTTCCATTCTCATAACTCGCAAGTCACAATCACTTTTCCATTCCATGGGAGAGAATACGTCCTTTTTCATTCTAACAACTCACAAGTCACAATCACTTTTCCGTTCTTCATTTCGTCGTAGATCATATGAATTTCAAACTCTTCAAAGACAGTGGCCTCGACGAGTGAACAAATAACATAATGCAATATTATAATTAAAAGAGTGCAGCCGGTGTTGAAAAAGAAGGAAGAATTTACACTAACAAACAAACATGTACATGTTGTCTATTTCGTGAAATGGACATGTTCTCATTTTTATTTTGTGAAAGCGACACTGACATCCTTTTGTTTTTTCTTTGTTGAAACGAACACCTTCTGATGCGCATACCTTCTGAAGGTCCTTCTCATCCGTTTTGCTTCCTTCTTCTTCAACCTTTATATATGTACTACTTCACTAATTTCAGTTACCCACATAATCAGTTTGCTTAGCTTATCTTACTATCTCCTTAATTGGTGTATTCATCAACGCTATAATCTTACTATCTCTTGAATGGAAGAAGGAACTAGAACGGATTATTCCAACTCAAATAATCGACTTTCAAGGTTAGTAACTCATCACTCCTAAACCCTTCACATGCGTTCATGCTATTGTCACTTCAAAGTTCAAATAAACATCATATATCTTGTAATTACTTTCATTTATATATTAATGATTATACTTCAGCGATGATAAAGAAGAGTTCAAACAAGTAGCTGCAACCTTAGCAAATTTGTTGGGTGTGTTGACTGCCTTAGTGGTGACAGTCATGACATCGGATGCTGGCCATGAGTTTTTGACAAAACACAACATTCTCATGAATACCTTGACCCTCGGAATTGTCGCATTCTTCCTAGTACAGGTGCTCCATACTATGCTACACCAACATATTAGTAGCAGTTTCTTTGCGACGTTACTCTTACTTGTGTTGGGAACTGTTGTCTCAGTTCTAGCATTGAGTCTTATTTCGTGGACAATCTCTTTGATCACTTTGGCACTATGGGTGCTTGTGTTTATATTGATTGTCATGTTTAAGTGTCAAGAGCTCTATCAACCAATTCTTACTGCAGTGTTTGAAGGAATCAAGAAATTGATGGTGAGTTTCAAGAAATGGATATTTCATATTTGAGAATTACTGGCACTAGAGTACTATTCCGCATAAGTCTTAAGAATAAACAAGAGAAGCCACAACAGCCTCTCTGCTCTGACGCTCCATACGCCGCCGCCGTACGTCGTCCATCTCCCTCGTCCGCCGTTCTCATCTGTTCGACGTGAGGTGCTCGGTTTTACATTCAACGTCCTCTGTTCAGCACGTGCTCTTCGTTTGGTGTTAGAGACATTAGTGATAGACACAGATATAGACGGGGACAGAGAAAGTAGAAGAAAATAAAAGCATTAAATATATTATAAGGATTGGGAGATAGAAAAAAAAAGTAAAAATAAAATGTTTGTGGGTGTTTATAAATCTTTATTGTTGATGTTAAGTTGGTAGTGTTTTATTTTTGGAGATATTAATATTTTACTATTTTATGCCCGACAATTGTACGGATCCAGGAATTTAAGTATGTGGGGGCAAAATGTACATAAATTTGTAACATATAAAATATAATATAGTACTATTAAAAATTCGAAAGCACATCATAATTGTTCCCTACGAGTTTTCATATTTTGAAAACTCCGCACTATCTTCTCATTCTCAATACTATCAAATACATCTTTCTCTATATAGGTAACTAAACAATCATTTAACCATTCATCCCCATATGATTTCGCTTCTGATTCTTGATGATATTCATAGCGGAGAAAGCTCTTTCAACTGCTACATGAAGTATCAAAGCTAACTCTAAAAGCAAATATACTAATAGATATACAATATGCTTCCTAGTCTCCACAAGCTTGAAGGGGAATTAGTAATAATACTCTCTCCGTTCCTTTTTATAAGAGCTAAATGAGGGGGGTTAACCGTTCCTTTTTATAAGAATCACATAAGGTTTTGTGCCATATTAATTATTTTTTCACATTTTTACCCCTATTCAATTCTGGAAATATGGAATTGCATTAATAATGGAAAGAGATTAAAAAGAAATATGTTAAGGACAATTTTGGAAATTTAACAACATTTGAGAACAAATTTAATGCAAAAAACTATACTACCTAACTTTCTTAAGGAGTGTGCAAAGTTGATTTAACTCTTATAAAAAATAACGGAGGGAGTATTAATTTATTACTGTTATTATTTTTATTTTATTTTAAATTCATGTGGGGGCATTTGCCCCCCAACCCACCATGTAGATCCGTGCATGGTATGGATTATTCAAAGCGTGCATGGTATGGATTATTCAAAGCAATATGAGTTGTGTCTTTCAGTCGAAAAATTTGTCTTCATCGAAGAAAGAGGAAATATGCATGAAGAGAATTTGTTTCTCATGATGATGAACGTGGGCAAATTTTTTTTAGTTATTAATTAAGCTTTTAACAAGTTTTATTACTTTATTTCGCAGGGTGTTATGAGAATTAAAAAAGTAAGGGGTGTTGGTAGAACCAATGAGATGATCTTAAAACTAATTCCTAAAAGGTTGAAAGGTATAAAAGGTTTACGATTATTCAATAAACTAATTTAAGAGATTGATTTAAACAGTTCAGTTAATTTAATAAATTATTTTTAAATATATTTTATATAGTATATATTCTAACTTTTCAGAAGATATATCCCCTAAAAATAGTTCATATGGTTAGAGTTGAAAAACATGTAAGTGCAGCGCTCGATTTTTACATAAGGATAAGTATGGTATTTATGGTGTAATTTACTACTTCATAATTATCCTATCTTATTTCCAATAATTAAAATATTTGAGTTTTTAGAAAATTCAGAGAATAAATCTTCATTACTTTAGTGTTTTTTAGAATGGTATTACTAATAAAAAAAACTTCCAAAAGAACTAAATTTTAGCAGCATGGGTGTAGCCTAAAAATGGACTCTCTACGAAGCAGTAATTGATACTTAACTAGTAAAATCTATATTTTCTTTAAATTAAAAGAATTACACAGGTGTTACTTTAAATAAATTTTATATATTACCGTAAATACCCAACTGTTAACATAAAATGACGAGGAAATGTCAAAATGAAAGTGGGACAACTGAAACAAATACAATCAACATCAGCATGCCATCTTTGTGATTCATTAAAATATTAATTTTAAATTTATTATTATCTATCATGACATGGTAAATATTATGCCTCTCTTGCTTTGTTCAACCTAATCTCCTTGCTTGTAGACTCAATTTAAATATTATGTCTCCCTTCTTTCCCCCAAGCCCACCCTCTCAAAGAATGGAAGAAGGGAATGTAATGGATCCCAACTCATTTAATCCAGCTTCAAGGTACATGTTGCCTTCACATTATATTCCTGAATTTTTGTTTTTCACTTTTCTAATAACAAGTATTGCACTTTTAACTAACATATAAACATAATATCTTGTTAATCACTTTCATCTATATACATACATCAGTGACAAAGAAGAGTTCAAGCAAGTAGCTGAATCCTTAACAAAATTGTTCACGCTGTTGGCTACCTTAGGGGTGGCAGTCAAGATATCGAGGGATCATGCAGGCCATGAATTCTTCACAAAACACAACATTCTCATGAATATCTTGACCCTCGGGATTGTCGCATTCTTCCTAGTACAAGTGCTCCATGCTGTGCTACAACAACATCATGTTAACCGCAACTTCTTCGCAACATTACTCTTACTTGTGCTCGGAACTCTCGTGTCAGTTCTGGCATCAAGTCTTATTTCATGGACCACTTCTTTCATCACTTTAGCGTTATGGGCGATTGTCTTTATATTGATTGTTATCTTTAAGTGTCAAGACCTCTATAAACCGATTCTTGATGCGGTGTTTGGAAGAATCAAGAAATGGATAGGGAGTTTCAAGCCACAGTTTCCTACTCTCACAAATGGTTTGAGAGTTACTGGCAGCAGAGTACTATGTTTCCTGTCTAGATTCTAGAAAGCAATCATGCACTCAGATACTCAATCATATGTTTATGTCTTTGAGAAGAGGAACCAGCCACAACAGCAGCTGCAGTTATAGAAACTGTAGGAGCAACTATAGTTTAGTGTAATTTTCTTCATTGTATAATATCAGTTATATGAATATATAATTACTTGTAGTTATAATTTGTTACACATATAGTGTTCATCCATGATGATGAAAATGCAGAAATTGAGTCCTGAGATTATGTTGTGTTGTTTTTAATTTGGTTTTCAATGCTGAAAATTGATTTGGATACTAGATTTGTTAAAAATAGCCTTTTTTAAAACACTGGATTGCTTAAGAAACTGGTTTCTTTTGAATAAGGCTTATGGTGGGGTGTGGAAGGGGGATCTTAAATGGAAACGAGAGCGGTTGAGGAGGTGTTGCAATTAATGGCTTGGCTGCGCTAGGGAAGGAGTTGGGGATGAATGGATCAAAATGGCACTTATTCGATCTGCTTATTCTTTTTTGCAGGCAGCTGGTAATATAATGTCAATCCTGTCTATTCAAGGAGCTGTGGCAAGTCCAACACCATCAAATGTCGTGGAAGGTACTGATGGACGGTGCACAAAAAGGGCGAATTTACGGACGAGGAATGTGATTCTCAACGCTAGCTAGCAGTAGCTGCAGATGCTGTTTGCCCATGCATATATATGCATGGTGCATGCATGGAAAGTGTAGAGGCCTTAATTATGGGGTTATGTTGGGAGGTAGATGTAATTTCCCCTTATTTTAACATTATAAAGTAAAGTGAGACTACTTCTATAATTATATTTTTCAACCAGCTCAATTCTCGAATGCTTGATGTTTTTGGCTGGACGGGTAGAACATGAAATACAATATAGATTGTGATAATTAGATGCAAAGAGGAGTAAGAAGTAAGTTAAGTCTAATGAGTTTACGTGCAACACCTTCATTTTTGTTTGCGAGATTAACATTATATTCGACTTTATTTCTAAATAATTTGATTTTAGTTCAAAAATTGTAACTTTGGAAAATGACCTTATTACTCATAATATCAATTTTATTAATTAAAATGTTGTAAAATGGGTTTATCTTAATAAAATAAAATAAATTATTTAGACCGAGCGTGCTACCATTCTAGTACTATTTAATACCATAGTCTAAGTTTGACAATCCCTTTTAAAGACACGAGTATAGCCTAAAAGTATACTAATTTTTTTATTTATTTAATTGTTTTGACAATTTTGAGTCGGTTGATCACAGTATATGATCACTATATATGGGCGGAAAAGCTAACAAATTAACAAAATGTATGTTACTCTTGAAATTATACCATGAAATAAAAATTCAAGCGAAAAATGGGTATAATTTCAAATTCACTAAATTCAATTGTCCGAGTCTAAAACCAAGGCCTTCAAGTTGGAAAAATTTATGTTGATACTTAAAATACACTTCCACCTTGGTCAAATGTGAAGAGAAAAATGATATATGAGTGATACAATAGATGATGTGATAGAAAATGCAGGAAGGGAAAGAAAAATAAGTGAAAATGAGATGGAAAAGAAATTGGAGTGTAAATGTATCCAAACTGTACTCCTTCAAGGTTGAAACTTGGCTAACACCTCGCCAGATGCTCCTCTTCTCTTCTCGCTCTGTTGCAAGTTAGTTCGACTAGCTGAGCTCACAAGTCGATTTTGTTGGTTCTACGAAGTTATATGTGCCTGCATGTCTTGATTCAAGGCTCGAAGCTCAGCCATTGCGACCAACATTTCACGCACAGTAGTCTCCGACACCTGAACATGGTTATCTTGGTTTTCTTGCGAGCGAGTGCAAGAGGTCGTTGCTTTCAGACCACAAGGTCAGAAGCTCCTGTGATTAAGCTTGGGAAAGTTTTACCAGAGCCTTCGTGGTAGACGCCAAATAATCAAAGAAAACCCTAAGACCGAGCTAGACGAACGAGCAACTGTATTGCCTTAAGATTTTTGAAGTGAACATTGATAATACAAGGTGTGCGAGCTCCTTTTATATCCAGGAGCCCTTGAAAGGTAATTAAAGCGGTGGACAAAATTACACCAGTACATTTATGTGGGAAGGGGGAGAATCGCATAATTACATTAATGAGGGAAGACATAATGCATGAGGACCTGGTCCATGCGGAGAGGGGGGATGAATCCAAACACTTATAACCTTAGCGCATGACTGACTCAGCTAGACACATGCTTAGTTATTAGGCTGGAGTTCCTGCTAGATCACCAATTCAGATATGTTTATAATCACTTTCTCTTTTATCTTATTTCCACACTTTTTTCTTCTCATCTCCCATTTTCTCCAATCAGATCACAAATTATATATTTCATTTCTCTCTCTTTTATTTTAATTTTACTACAAGGAGTGAAGTTGGAGTGTCAAACAATTATTTTCTGTAACAGAAGTTCTTAGAATAAAACACGAAAGTAAAACAGCTGTAATAAACCTACTTTGTTAACAAAAAGACAAAAGGGCTCCGACTTAGTAGATGTGGAATAAACCCCCGATAAGTGAAGATAGACGGACATATATAGAAAGGGGTGGAATACATATATACTATTTTCTCATTTTGAATATTATCTAATTTTTCTTCTATATAAGTAACCGAATATTCTTCCAATATTTCATTTTACAAACAATTAGATCCGATCCTTAGTAATATTTAAAGTTAATAGTTTTTTCAATTATCACAACATTACTATACCATTAAAACTAAAATAAGTAGGATGTATATAATAAAAGTGTAAAAAAGTTAGCTCAAGTGGTAAAAGCCGGGGCATGTAAATTAGGAGGGAAAGATTCTATGATCAACCTCGGAAAAAAAACATTTAAATGTTTTAAAAAATGTAAAATAGAGTAATTACCAGAAAAGAAAATTTGTGAAGAAACCAAATGTATAGCCCCCAACCTGAATTGTACCGCATACATGTGAGTCAACGGATCTGCTACCAAACAAACCCAAAGTTCTTTCAATGAGAGAAAATTATGTCTGCATAACACTCAATCTCATATACCACTTCACACGGGTACAACTTTACACCAATTACAAAGCCACGTTATGCACCAACTTAACAAACACAGAAGTGACACCTTAAAATCCACATATGATATACACATTACTTATCAAGATTCTCTCCTGTCTCACTTTAAATATTCCTCCTTCCCCCTACACCAATTATTCTTCTTTTAAGCTCTTTTGACAGAGAATGGAAGAAGAGACTGTAATGGATTCTAACCCATATAGTCCACCTTCAAGGTTATATCTTATCACTCCTATATTACCTAGCTCTACCCAATGGGTCGTTATACTTTATTGTTTATAATTCTATCTCACCTTCAAATATAATAGTTCACTAGGATCACTTTTAAAATAGTCTACCTTATACTTCAATTCCTTCACATTATTTCCTGCTATTGGTTTCCCTTTTCTAATAACACATGTTGCACTTCAATAAACATTATCTCTTGTTACTTTCATTTATATATGAATGAATATACTTCAGCGACGACAAAGAAGAGTTGAAGCAAGTAGCTGCAACCTTAACAAAATTGTTCGCGATGTTAACCACCTTAGGGGTGGCGGTGAAGACATCGGGTGCTGGCCAGGAGTTTTCGACAAACATTCTCATGAATATCTCTTGACCCTCGGGATTGTCGCATTCTTCCTAGTACAAGTTCTCCATACTATGCTGCATCAACATATTAGCAGCAGCTTCTTTGCAACCTTACTCTTACTTGTGCTGGGAACTCTTGTCTCAGTTCTAGCATTGAGCCTTATTTCATGGACCATCACTTTGGCGCTATGGGTGCTTGTGTTTATATTGATTGTCTTGTTTAAGTTTCAAGAGCTCTATCAACCAATTCTTACGGCAGTGTTTGAGGGAATCGAGAATTTGACTGGGAGTTTCAAGCAATGGATTGAGACTTACTGGCTGCTAGTATAGTCTAATTACTCAGCCATATATTAATGTCATTGGTTGAGTTTCAACTTTTCATTTCCTTAAGAAGAGGAGCCACAACAGCAGCTGCAATTATGATATATACTCGGATCGATGTTATAGAAACTAAAGAACTCTTTAAAACTGGAATATAAAATTGTTCATGTGACCATAGCTTTTTAGGATAGCCAATACAAAATAAAGTTGTTCATGTGACCCTAGCTAAAAACTCGCTCTATCATTAAATTGTTAAGAATTTAATCATTGTTCTTCCATTATTGTATAAAAAATTGAATTTCACTTATTTATATATATATATATATATAGATAGATAGATGAACCTATATATTGTGTCGACATTTTAAGTCCAATGGAGGTGTGTTAGAAGTCATATGTCTCCATCTAAGAAATTAAGCTTTTGTGATAATGTTGGCTAAGCCCAAGTTTGTAAAGTGGTTTGTAATTTTCTTCATTGCATTAATTGTATGAACAGTTGTTGTACATGTAATTTATTGAAAAAATTTATGTTCATTCTCCAATTTCACCTCCACCAAAAAGATATATGAAGAAAAGAGAAATAAATGATTAATATAATAAGTGATGTGATAAGAAATGCAAAAAGAAACTGGAACAAAAATATGTGAAAATGGAAATGAGATAAAATTTAACTGCACACAATATCAGCAGTTCTAAAAACTTCTTACTTAATTCAAAGTATTCTTGCTTAAAAATATTTATGTCCCCCTATACTGTATAAGCTTTAATTTACTTTTGTTCGGATTTGATAAATTTTATTTTCTTCACTTACTAGTTTAGTAGTGTTTGTCTAAACATCATGATATGACATCCCAATATATAATCAAACTCCATAGTGAGACTTAGTACTGTTAATATTATTTGTTTGTGCGGTAGAAATTAGCATTTATATAAGTTATAAGATATTATAACACGAATTATATACTAGTTTTATGGATAGTCATGGTAATTGATAAATGATAGATTACCAATCCACGAAATACGATTAAATATGCTAATAGATTAACTAAATTTTTGGACTTTGCATTTGAGCATAAGTATGCGGTTGGAAGAAATGTGGTTGGAAGAAATGGCTGACAAAGGATGCGGTTAGGTTAAAGAACACCTAACTTGCCCTAAATGATGTTTTCAGTTTCTGTTTTTAGTTTTTAAATTTTAGTTTTTTAAATATTGAAAAACATCTATTCAACAGTTCTTTTTTCTATTTTTATTGTATAAAGCAGTTTTCAAAAGCAATTTTTAAAAACACTTTTCAAATACAGTTTTCAAAAACTGCAATTAAACCTGCCATAAATTGTGGTTGCAAGATGACAAGTTAATATTAACTGATTTCATTTCAGTTTCAGTGGGTCTTGTTGCAGATTATTCCGCTGCTGCAGTTTTTCTTTTTTGTTAAAAATTATTATTTGGAAAACATAAAACGCCTTCGTGCTTGGCATGTGCCATATAGCGGTTCTTTATGAAAAATTGATTCTAGGATTAACAGCTAAACCCAAACACCCCATTGCACACACTAGCCCTGAGTTGCATTTTTTTTTCCTGTTTCACTCTTGGCTCTTTCTTGTCCAGACCAGAAGGATTGGAGTGAAAGTGCTTCCTTTTTTTCTTTCGATTATGAAATTAACGTTGAGGGTTGAGCTCAAAATTTTGAATTGGCATGGCAGACCAATATGAGCGAGCATGTATTGTTGGAAGGGATGACAGTAACATGGGTTCATTCTCAGGCACATGAACAATTTTTCACTTATTCAAAACTTGCTTCTATTCTCCTTCAAGGTAAGCCTTATGCTTTTCACCTCCTCACACTTCCCGGTTGAAACACACTTCCTCACTAAACCCACTTTTTTGTTTCTGTTTTTTCCCTTTTTGTTTTTAATTTTCAGTATAAAGTTCGCACCTTTGGAATCAATCGATGGTTTTGGATATGGAGAAGAGCATATATACGTTTCTCACTGTACACCGTTGGGAGTCCCTGAATTGCATGAATTATAGGCTGGGTTCCCTCAGGCCTGTCCATGGAAGGTTGGTTCTGAAATTCCTCAAATGGGTCATCAGGCAACCCAGTTTGGAGCTCAATCATGTAACCCATATAATTTCCACTACCACTCATGTACTTGTTAGAGCTAGAATGTACAATTTTGCCAAAACAACCTTGACTCATCTGTTACACATGCCAATTGGCTTGAACTCTGTTTTTGGTGCTTTGATGGAGACATATCCCATTTGCAACTCAAACCCTGCTGTTTTTGACCTCTTGATTAGAGTCTGTTTGAGGGAAAAGATGGTTAGAGATGCTGTGCAGGTTTTCTACTTGATGGGCTTTCGAGGGTTTAAGCCCTCTGTGTACACTTGTAACATGGTGCTAGGTTCCTTGGTAAAGGACCGGAAAAGTGAGCTATTTTGGTCCTTTTTCAAAGGAATGCTTGCCAAGAGAGTTAATCCTAATGTTGCTACATTCAACATATTGTTAAATGCTTTATGTGAGCGAGGGCGGTTTAAAAGTGCTGGCATTCTCCTGAGGAAAATGGAAGAAAGTGGTCATTTTCCAACCGCAGTCACTTATAATATTTTGCTTA
This sequence comes from Acmispon strigosus, assembly GCA_030819835.1. Lineage (NCBI taxonomy): Eukaryota > Viridiplantae > Streptophyta > Magnoliopsida > Fabales > Fabaceae > Acmispon > Acmispon strigosus. Next base: position 91,435,071 of record JAUAMA010000001.1, read on the forward strand.
ATTGGTATTGCAAGAAAGGAAGGCATAAGGCTGCATCTGAGCTGATTGATTGCATGGCATCTAAGGGTATTGCGGCAGATGTTTGTACATATAATGTGTTGATAGATAATTTGTGCAGGGAAAGCAGGAGTGCAAAAGCTTATTTAATATTGAGAAGGATGAGAAAGAATATGGTGTATCCTAATGAGGTAACGTATAATACTCTTATTAATGGATTTGTTAAGGAGGGGAAGATTGGAGTTGCGACTAAAGTTTTTGATGAGATGCTGTCCTTTAACTTGTTACCGAACTGTATCACTTACAATACTTTGATTGATGGGCACTGTAGTAAGGGCAACATTGAGGAGGCATTCAGACTTTTGGATGAGATGGTATCGCATGGTTCGAGACCCAATGAAGTAACATATGGGGCTCTTTTAAATGGGCTGTCCAAGCATGCTGAATTTGGATTGGTTTCCAGTATTCTTGAGAGAATGAGGACGAATGGGGTGAGAGTTGGTCATATTAGTTATACAACAATGATTGGCGGGTTGTGTAAGAACGGCCTGCTTGAAGAAGCTGTGCAGTTGCTGGATGATATGTTAAAAGTTTCCATCAATCCTGATGTTGTTACATTTTCTGTGCTCATAAATGGATTTCTCAGGGCTGGGAAGATAAATAATGCAAAGGAGATAATGTGTAAAATGTATAAGACTGCTCTGGTACCGAACAGCATTTTGTACTCAACATTAATATACAACTACTGCAAGATGGGAAACCTAAAAGGGGCATTGAATACTTACGCAGTTATGAACCACAGTGGTCATGTTTCAGATCACTTTACTTGTAATGTCTTGGTTGACACTTTTTGTAGACGTGGGAGACTTAAAGAGGCTGAGTATTTTATGGATCACATGAGCAGGATGGGTCTTCATCCTAGCACTGCTGCTTTTGATTGCATTATAAATAGTTATGGAAATGCTGGAGACGCATCAAAAGCATTTTCTATGTTTGATAAAATGAAAAGTGTAGGCCGTTTCCCAAGTCAGTTCACATATGGGGGTCTACTGAAAGGACTTTTTTCTGGTGGATATATTAAGGAAGCCAAAATGTTTTTGCGTAGACTTAGTTGCATTCCTTATGTCATTGATAGTGTTCTCTACAACACAGTACTTACTTGGACATGTAGATCAGGAAGCATATCAGATGCGGTTGCCCTTATTAATGAAACGGTCATGAACAACTTTGTGCCTGACAGTTATACGTACACTAATCTTATTGGAGTGCTATGCAAGAAGGGTAGAACGGTTGCTGCACTCCTTTTGTCAGGAAAGGCAATGGAGAAAGGATTATTATCTCCAAATCCTGCCATGTACACTAGTTTAGTTGATGCTCTTCTTAAGGAAGGACATTCAAAAGCCGCTTTGTATATTTTTGAAGATATGCTGAACAAAGGTGTTGGCCCTGATACGGTAGCATTCAACGTGCTTATGGATCAATACTCAAGGAAAGGGAAAATGTCGAAGGTAAATGATATCCTTGTAGCAATGAGGAGCAGAAGTTTGTGCTTCAACTTGGCTTCATACAACATTCTCCTGCATGGATATTCAAAGAGGCTGGCCATGGAAAGATGTTCTATGCTATATAATGACATGATCAGAAATGGATTTACACCCGATAGGTTAACATGGCACGCTCTTATTCTTGGATTTTGTAAGTCGGGATCATTTGATGTTGCTGTCAAAATTTTAAGATGGATAGCACTTGAAGGGTTTGTAGCTGATTGTTCTACGTTTAACATGCTGATTTCTGAGTTATGTGAACGGAATGAGATAAAAATGGCCATTGATCTGGTAAAACAAATGAACCTGTTAGGAGTTATTCCTAATGTGGATACATACAATGCCCTTTTTAATGGACGCATTAGAACTTGTGCTTTTGAGGAAGCCCATTGTGTTTTGCAAGCCTTGTTGGAAAGAGGTTATGTTCCTACATGTAAACAATATATTACTTTAATTAATGGTATGTGTAGAGTGGGAAACGTAAAAGGAGCAATGAAGCTGCAAGACGAGATGAAAACACTTGGCGTCAGCTCCCAAGAGGTTGCTATGAGTGCTATTATCAGAGGGCTTGCACGTTCAAAGAAGACTGAAGATGCTATTTGGGTTCTTGATTTTGTGCTTGAGAAGCAAATCATTCCAACTGTTGCTACTTTCACTACTTTAATGCACATCTATTGCAACGAAGCTAATGTTACAAAGGCTTTAGAATTGAGGAGTGTTATGGAAAAATGTCATGTGAAGCTTGATGTTGCTGCATACAATGTTCTTATATCTGGTCTTTGTGCTGATGGTGATATTGAAGCTGCCTTTAAACTTTATGAAGAGATGAAGCAAAGAGATCTTTGGCCTAATACTTCTATATACACAGTTCTTATTGATTCTTTATGTACTGGAAACTATCATATTCAAAGTGAAAAGCTTTTGATGGATTTGCAGGCCAGGGAATTGCTTTCTTTAGATTTGCCTGGAGGCACTGAAAGATTGCATGAATTATTGATGATTGCCAGGAAAGAATTAATTCACTTGAGGTACAAAAGAAGAAGAAAATTTGGTTGATCATAGAGTGCTGTTTCCTTGTCCAGAATGTGAGCTGGCAGATGAGGCTGAAACGGCAGTTTTGCTGGTCAGCGGAATGTGGTATTGCTGATATGGTATGCTTTCCATTCCTCTAGTCTCATTTTTTAGTATCTTGTACAGTGTCTTGCTGGTGCATGCTTGATTCTTATCTTCTTAGTAGTAGTAATTTTTTTTTTATTCCAACTAATTAACTTATTTTTGTTTACTCTGATTCAAGTTTAACCTGACATGAGCAAAAACCCTCTTCCCAGAATAAGGTTGTAGACAGTGTTAAAAGATGTTTTTGTTGTTTCACTGTATACCAAAGCTTTTAGCATTCCTCGACATTATGTTTTCCCTTCTGAATTATAATGTGGCATGATTTGTATGGTATATGATGATCTTTCAAGCATTTTGCTGTTGTTGAAGAAAACAGCAAATCAGCAAGCAGCTACGTTCAGTAGCTTTTTAATTCAAGGACTATTTTGCTGATATGCATTGTAAAAAGGATTTTTTGTGTATCTTCAGGGGTCCTTTCTGTATTAAATTGTCGATTGATGATTGTCATACCCAAGGTCTTGAGCTGGTGGATTCTTATTCAGAGGTGACTTGTCAGGTCATTATCATTAATTTATCCTAGTGAGGTTGTTAATATAGATGGTGTGGATGTTCAAAATAATAGTGATGATAGGGTCTTGCTAACTTGTGTTCTAAGAACTAGTTAAAGAATCAAGAAATTGAAAGTATTCAACACTTATTATTTTTTAATCCTTCACAAGTGTTCTAAGGACAAATGGACCTAGTTACTGATCCAATTTTGTCACATGAGGCTTCTGATTTGATCTTGGAATTATGCACTGCATTCAGATCTATGTGCAGAATGAATGACTTTCCACATGCTCAATACTTAATCTGAAATATTGATACCCTGATTGACAGACTCTTTGTCCTTGACACTGGTTGATGAACTTTGCAGTTTGCAGCCCAACAAAGACCTCGAAGGTATGCCTGCTGGCTGCTGTTCAACGCGGATAATGTACTATATAAGCATTATGATTTGAGGATGTTTTTTTCCCTATCATATAAGCATCAATTTGCCATTTAATCTGTAGAAAGAGACAATTAAGCAATGTTTTGGAACAAATTTTAGGAAAAAGAGAAAGACTATCAATTCATGTAAAGTGGTTGATTTTAGCATTCTAGATCTCCAAACCATGATTTAAGAAAGCGTCTAGAGAGCTAAATGATGAGGTAATATTTCAATATGTTTAAAACCGGCTCAAACCATAAACCTATTCAAAACCAGTTTGCACTCAACCGGTTTGAAACTAGTTCCGAACTGGATCACCAAAAACTGATCTCGTTTGTCAGTGAAAAATCTGGTTTGGTTATTTTAATTGGATTTAGAAGGCTTTTCTTGTTGGTGTCTTGTTAGCTACTAGTACCATTGGACAGCTTGCTTAGTATATTGCGGGATCGGATGAGGGATGATTTGATGACTGCAAAATTGGGTTTGTTAGGGGCACATGACCATGAAGAAGCAACAGCACGTGCCTACGACTTGTCAGCATTGTAGTACTGAGGCCAATACTCTATTCTCAAATTTCCAGTATATTTTTTCATCCTTTAATTCAAATGATGATTCAGTAAAAAAAAATCAATCAGAAACCAGATATGATCAGCTCATTATATATATACATATTTGCTTTTGGTTGTAGTTATCAAATTATCCAGAGGAGCTCAATGAGATGGAGGGCCAATCGAAAGAAGAATACGTTGGATCCTTAAGAAGGTTTAGTTGTTAAATCCTGAAATTTTTACTGACATTCTGTGGTGATTATTGACTGGAACTGTCATTGAACAAAGGAGCTATGGTCATTCTGTTTTAAGTTCTTTCTCGTTTTTGCTTGAGTTATTTCTGGCCTCTGGTTACTGAAACTTAAAGCATGGATATGCATCTTAAATCTTTGCTTTGGTTAGTCTATTGATCTGGTATGTAGTTCTCAAGGTTTACCAAGTGCCATATTAGATAGGTTTTATTGTTTTTCGCGCTCATGGTCTCCCTCTATGATTTCTCTTTGCATAAAAATGTAATGCTACAGATATATCTTTTATAATTTTGCTAGTAGCTCTTGTGTATAATTTTTATGAACTGAATACTGATTATGTTACTAAATCAATTCACCTGTTAACAGGTGTTACTGATACACTTGGAACTGAACTAGTTAAAAATGGCACCAAGCATTCAAGCAAGGAAGAAGAACGTAAATTGAAGGAGCATAAACCTGATAGATGGCCACATGTAGTTCTCAGTAGGTTCTCATGCACAAGCCATGAGCTCTAGTCTCTTTGTATTTTCTTAGTGATGCATTTGCAGGTTACCTGTGAAGAGCTGCGAAACAGTACACTACAATGTTTCTAAAGCTTCTAGCGGCTGTGCTTAAAACTGGGAACCTCATTAATGTGGGGACAGACTGTGGTGATGCTCATGCATTCAAGATTGATAAACTTCTATATGAAGCTTTGATAATTTGAGCTGCTCATTGCAATTTTATTTTGCAAAATGCAATTTTTTTACTGAAAAGTTAGTTTGGGTTAAATTAACCATATAATATGGTTTATTTTGGTTCAGTACCATGCACTGAAGTGTGCATACAGCTAAAATTCCATTGGAGTTGCATGAGTTATGGATGAGTGTGGAAAAGCTTGATTAGAACACATTGAAACTGTATATAAAACAAGGAATCAAGGATCGTTAAATTTTTTTGAATACATCCATGATCCAACCAATTGTTGTGTCCAACAATTATTAAAGGAATACCATTATTTAATTTATTTTTTAATTCAAATTAAACGAACTTGAAACTTGGACTTCTTCCATGACCTGATTTCTGCCACTTAAAAGCACACTATCGCGCTTCAAATTAATCAAACATGTGCATAATAATACTAACGGAAATCCTCAATTTTCTTTGAACCGCATATTCTAATTTCAGATTCTGAATAAGTAAGAATCTACAAACATTTTGGAGTTGAGAATTTTTTATGAGTCACATAAAAGCCATTCATTTCAGTGATTTTATGAAGATATAATGTGTTGTTATTATTATTTGAGTTTCAACTTATAATACTCCATGTGGCGTGCTGGTTTTTCATGGCAGGTTTAGGACATTCCAATTGAATCAAATGGAATGACAATTGAATCAAATGGAATGACAGTTTCTCATTAAGAATATGTAAAATACAATAATTTTGATTAGATCACACATTGCAATATAATAGAACCTTCAAATTCTTTAAGAAGTTTATATAAAAGATACGCGATATAATTAGGAACATGTATCAAATTTGATATTTTATATAACATATTTTATATTAAAGTATATGAGAATCCGCAAATTCTATCGTTCATTGTTTACAAAATCACTCCGTCCCTGAACCATAAAATTGGGGGTTTCTCATACATGAAAATGAAGCAAATTTCGTTGCGAGCTGTTAACGTGGGCACTTGTGACGGGGGTTGGGTTTTGCTTACCTCAAGCCTAAACCCGAACTCACATACCCGAACTCGAACCTAACCTTAATGTGTTTGGAAAATGAAACTCATTCCCGACTCTATTAGGTGTCGGGTTTACCCGACCCTAAACCCGAAATAAAAATCTTTTCCACCTTCCATTAGCACTCCTTGCAAAAATTCGAGGCAGTATACGGGAGAAGGTTTATGTCCAGTATGGAAAAATTCCATTGACTTGGTTTTTTAGAGAATGCTTTCAGGTTATTTGACATTTCTTCTTCAGAATCGTGGACAATAATGTATATATAAGCCTACTCATTTTAATTATCCATAAAACTAGGCCCCCGATAGTTGGTGAGGAAGAAGAGATTGAAAATGTTCTGAATCAGAATAATTCTAGAGTAACAATGCAATATGATATCGACGAAGTGTCATTTAATAAGGAGCAATTTTGAAAGGCTAATCATAAGTTTATATATATATATATATATATATATATATATATATATATATATATATATATATATATAAATAAGGGTAATTTTATAATTTTATGTAAATTGGTTCGGGTTCAGACACGGATTTAACTAATATTAAATCCGAACTCGAACCCATCTTTAAACATCGGTTAAAACCCGAACTTAAACTTAGTCAAAGCGAATTTTATCCGTGAAATCAAATAAGTTGCGGTGCAACAGGGTACGGATTAAATTATAATGGCAATTAGTCATTGCTATTTAGTGGATGCCCTTATTAAAAAAATGCACTATTTCAGTGGATGCCCTTATTAAAAAAAATGCACTATTTCCCATCTATTGATATTATTTTTTATGCAACTTATTTATGAGCTGGTGACAGACTCGGACACCAATTCGGTAGCTGAGTGAGTGTGACCGAGTTTGATAAAGGTCAAAATGGTTGAGTGACGAAGTTAGTGAGGGAGTGAAGAAGCTGCAACTTTCCACTTTTTTGTGTGTGTGAGAGGGTGAGGGAGAAGGGTGACTGAGTGATGAGGAAACTAAGATGGGTAATGGATGGAGGAGGGTTTTGGGATTTGGACATTTCAACTCCAAAAACGCTTGATGGATTGGCGTGTCCTGTGCCTGGAGACACTCTCCCCTTGGGTTTGTCACGAGGGACCAGGCTTTCCAGACCCAAGCAACTCCATTTCATGCACACTTTCATGCATGCCCTTCTCCTTCCTTCCTATGCCAAACCTCAAGGCTTCACTCTCCAGCGTGTTCTCTCCCTCCCCTTTTCTGAAAATTGGTAAATTCATCACCCTTCTCCCAAAGTTTCAATCTTTATATGCATTCGCCTCTTCTTAATTAATGGGGTTGTCATGTCATGTGAACAGTTTAACAACATAAAAAAAGCTTCTTTGTTTGATAATTGGGTTGTAATTTAGATTAGATGATAGTGTTGCTGTTCTGATACTCAAACAACAGGATTGGAATTGAATATTGGTAGATTAGTCATGAATTTATGAATAGGACTAATGACAATGGCTAACCAAGTCAAAAACTGTTTGCTTTAACATACTTTGTGATGCTAATTATCAGCAGTCTTCATCATAATTGAACTGTGTCTGTTGATTCTCATGGAATTTACGTGGGCTGATATACAAATCTGAAAGTTTTGCAGGATTGTATTTTTACTGGGTCAGTTCAATTTGCAGAGATTTGTTTCCTCTGTCAAGAGCAGTAAGGAAAGGCCGGCGCAGTTTTCCTCTTGGTTAAAAACCATTGGGAGGCACCTTCAGCAGAAATCCTTGTATGCCCTGGGTTTCTGTTCAGAGTTTGAGTTGACACCGGAAGATACTTTACTTGTTGGCTTAGATGCATATGACTATGCTGATAAGCCTCGTGGGAAAGCAATCCTTCATCATAAGGTAAGGGTTCGTCTGTATCCTCCCATGAATTTCCAAGTGTCTTGCAATGCTTTTATACTTGATGATTTTTAGATTCGCTGCAAATATACTGTTCTAAATTCTATGGCAATGGTGTGGATGATGAGTCTATCTGTTAAATGAGCCATTCCATTTTTACTATTATGTACTCTTCATATATTGCTGAAGACACTGACTATGTGCTTATCATGAATTGCTCTATTTGGGGGTACAGAGACAATTAGACCCAAGAGAGCCTCCAAGAAGTACTTCATGAGTTCCCTGAGATTTGACATAACAAGTCGATGGATGAAACACAAAGTATGAATTATTTTTGGCAATTTTACTGATTGTTAAGTGTGAGGGAAAAGTAAAGGAACTAAGTGAAAGACTTAACAGACCTTCGCCATTCCCCATTAGGGTGTGATCCTAAATCCTAATAGACCACTATATCTCAGTAGCTGACTTGTTCATTTGTGTCTTTCTACTGATGGTGCTGACTCTCTGCTCCCTCTGGCCTCCATTGTTGGCAGAGCTCCATCATGGTTTGATGTTTGTACTCAGTCAGCTCTATTTGGGTTCTGATTTGTGTCCCCTCGGTTCTGTCATGGTTATGATTTGTGCTGTCGTGAAAACTTAAAAATCAGACTACCGGCAATCATCTTCTTGTTTCTCATCTCCATCGTGGTTGGTATTGGTTTATTTTTTCAGTTTTTTTTTTTTTTTTACTTTTTTATGAAATTTGTTTTCCAATATTAATATATGCTAATTTGATAACTCAATATAAATTGGATTGCCTAAAAAAGAAATTCACCACCAAACCAACACATACCAAAGCCTTTTGATCAGTTCAGACTTGCTTTTCCCCAAAACCTTAGCCAACCTGATTCAACACCCTCAGATTCAGAAAATGGAGAAGCAGGGTAACATTTCCAATGCATAGAGCCATGGTGAAGTGCATGGGAAGATTGTCGTAGAAGCGATTGAGGTGGTGAAGCCTAAAGGTACTTTTGCCAAGTATTATTGAAGTATTGTGGAGGAGGTAGCAGTGGAATGTAAGGAGGTATACTCTAAGGAGAGGATTGTTAGTAATGCATGCAATAGGAGGCAAGGGCATTGTCACAGGCATGATCAAACTTGTAAAAACAGATGGAACATCATATCCAATGTTATGACAGACTTGATAACCGTTGAGAAGCCTCACATTGACTCGAGATATGGCTAAAATAGTCCTTATAAAGGGAGCAGCCCTTACTTCTAAATTAGTTTTTAAGGTAAAGTTAGGCCTAACCCAAATTCTAAGATGTATCAGAGCCTATCGTAAATTCGTGTATTGGAGACCACCCATATATGAGCCACCTGCAGATGTTCATTCTTGCAAATTTCACGCTCCAGTTGTCCAGCCTTGGACGTGAGGGGGTACGTTGAGAAATCTCACATTGTCTAGAGATATGACCATATAAGTGTTTATAAAGGGTAGAGCAACCCCACCCCTAAGCTAGTTTTTGAGGTAGAGTTAGGCCTAACCAAAATTCTAATATGGTATCAAAGCCTATTCTAGATCCGCTTTTTGGAGACTACCCATATATGGGCCACCCGTAGTTATTCATTCATGCAAATTCCATGCTCTAGATGTCTAGCCCTGGGTGTAAGGTATGTTGAGAAGTCCCACATTGACTAAAGATATGGCTAAAATGGTCCTTATAAATGGTAGAACAACTCTCTTCTCTAAGCTAGCTTTTGAGGTAAAGTTAGGCCTAACCCAAATTCCAATAATAACAATGTTCCAGTATCCACCTCGACCTCCATAACCATCATGGCCTCCACAGCCAGTAGGACGAAATTTGAATGTTGGACAATTAGTACCATACTGAAATTGTTGTTGAAATGAGCTGCTGAATCTAGAACATAGTGAAATGCAAACCGGCTTGGGTTGTATGCTTCCAATGCTTTGATCTAGAGCTCCACTACAGAGTTGCATTAGTGATGAAGCAGAGAAAATGCATTTTGTCTCAGACACTGTGAGCAATATTGACAGAAAATGACTCTGAAGTAGTGGACTGTTTGTGCTTTTCTACATGAGCTTCAAGAACAAACAATAGTAATTTTTATCAAAACAATCATGCAAGGATCCAATCTACTGTTGACAGAGGTTACAAATGCATCGTAATCTTCTTACACAGTATCCACATTTCGCTATAACATTAAGTTCTATTGTGAAGAAGAAAACATATCAAGATAAAGGAGTCAATCAGAGCCTTGATCCTCAAGTGATACTCAGAGATAAATATACTACCTTTCTTTGACTTCCTTATCTCAGAGTGGAAATTAATATTTTCAACATGAATTTGAGAATGAAGAAGCTATGGACTTCATCCCATAGCTTCCATGATGCATCTGACCACCAGAGTGAACAACCATGCTGATAACGAAGAGAGAAGCCAGGAGAAGAATAATTGATCCTGTTGTTCCCCGGGCAAGTATCCCTCATTGATTCTGCCACAAGCACATTCATCTCCACAGATGAAACAATCAGTAATCTTGATATACATGATAAATCAATGAATCCTGCCTTTAATCACCACCTCCACTTGTTGCTTCTGTATTAGAAATTTTTTCTCATCTAATCTCACCGCAACTGAGTGCAAAAAGGTAACCAGAACTGTTGCCGCCTAAATTTTGGAGTAGAATTACTGGTGAAGCAATAACCAGGACTTCAGTTTCCAGATATTGTGAAAGAATCTGAGTATAAGTGGAAACTAAAGGAATGTGTGGGAAACTTTGAGAAAGTGAGAGAGAGATAAACGATGAACAATCTTTGAGAAACTGCGTATTTCATATTCTGTTGAATTCAATGTTCAGTTCTCACATTTTGAGGTTGTTATACAGTTGCACAACCAGACTTTGAACAACTAACAGCTAAGAGTTACAAACAGTTATAAAAGAAGCTAACAGTTTTTGTAACTGAACTAGAGACTAGCCTACTGAGCTACACGAGCATATTATTATCCGTAACACTTAATTATAGTTTCTACATTAGCTAACCATGTGGACATACAAACTGCATTAACTATATTTTTTTTTTTCCTGTTATATGTTCACTTTTTGACATGAACTGAACTAGATTTTGTGTTTTTTTCTTTTACTAATGCAAAAGTTGGTCGGTGCGTGGTTGTAGTTTCCTCATCATGATCTAAAAGTGGAGGCAGTTTATCCTGGTCTTTTTGTTGATAAGACTGGTAATTACTGGGATGTACCATTTTCAATGGCAATTGATCTTGCTTCTGTGACTACCTGTGACTCTTCTGCGGGTTATCATTTGTCTGCGCACTACACTTCAGGGGCACCTGAGCAGTTTGAAAGTAATCAAAATCAAACTGCTAGAGTACCACCTACTCTACTTCCAGGTTTGGCCTTCAAAAGTGTCTTCTCTTACAGGAAGAATGCTGATATTTGGAGAAGTGAAGCTCCTAAGTTTAAATTGGTGCAACCATATGACATATTTCTTTCAAGTCCTCATGTCTCTGCCTCAGGGATTATTGGTAAGTTGTTTCGTTGTTTGTAATATTTTTCGCAAACACATTATAGAGTCTAGACAAAAAAAGAACACGTGCCTTAGATAGCTTGTTGAGAAGTCTCACATTGATTAGATATGTGGCCAAAATAGTCCGTATAAATGGTAGAGAAACCCTCGCCCTAAGCTAGCTTTTGGGGTAGAGTTATGCCTAACCCTAATTATAAGATGATATCATAGCCTATCATAAATTTGTTTATTAGAGAGTACTACTCATAATTGAGCCACCCGCAGATGTTCATTCCTGCAAATTTCACGATTTAGATGTCCAGTCTTAGGTGTGAGGAAGTGTGTTGGGAATTCTCACATTGACTAAAGATATGGTCAAAATAGTCCGTATATAGGGTAGAGTAACCCTCACCCCTAAGCTTTCTTTTGAGGTAGAGTAAAGTCTAACTCGAATTCTAAGATATACATAGTAAAGAAATGAGGGAACTGTCAGATATTTTATGGACATTTCAAATACTTGCTTTTTCTGTAATTAAAGGAAAAGAATTAGGGAGCCTTTGGGATGTATGACTCGTGGTAGTTGATGCAAAAAGGGTGTAATAACAGCAGGTTTAGTAGCAGATGGTGGATTAGACTAGAGTAATAAATAATAACTAATAAAATACTTTGGTACTGATCCTATGCATCTTTTACTGCTTGAGCATTTTTATGTTACTTAAAGTTATGGATGCTTTTATAATGTGCTTAATTTTTCCTTGAATTCTTTTATGTTAAGGTGCTGCCGCAACCGCCGCATTTGGAGATAATTCGGCAAGAGCACAAGTAGATGATGATAGACAAGGTTCTCCAGGATTTTTCCTCCAGGCTGCTGGAATAAAGTCTTCCTTTGTAGCAGATATATTTGCATCCATATCATTTACAGCCCAACATGGAAACTTCCAAAGGCTTTTTCTGGATCTTACACGATTTCAGGCCCGGCTGGATTTTCCTTGTGGTTCTAAATTTCTTTCAGGTGCAACAAATCTAGCACAAGATCTTCTCAATTCTCAAAAGCCCAACATGGAAGATATTCAGGCGATTTGCCCCAATGCTACCTTATCTTTTCAGCAGCAGGTATCTCCAGTTCTTACATATACTTACATGTTTTCTGTGTTTTAGAAGTTTTGCCTGACTAGTAAGCCTCATTGTGAAAAGACAAATTTTGCTTTGTCTTGATTCTCATGCATCTTTGCACTGCAAATATAGTTCAAGCATTTGGTTCTTAATGCTACTGTGATTTTAACCAAGACATTTTTTATGCAGATTGTTGGTCCCGTCAGTTTTAGAGTTGATTCAGGAGTTGCAATTGATCTGAAGAGCCCTGACTGGCTTATACATGCCCAGGAACCCGTATTTGCTGTTGAATACGCATTGGAAGTACTTGGTTCGGCGAAAGCAGTTGCTTGGTATTGCCCCAAGCGCCAAGAGTTTATGGCAGAACTTCGTTTTTTTGAAACATAAGCAGTAGCAAAGAGGCACTGTAGAAATCTCTTCTGTTCCTTGAATTGCAAAATACTATGCTCATTGATTAATTGATTTAATAATTTTCATGCTGCCTGATGGCTTATCAATAGATTTATTATGCTTCTCATGTTCTATGTGAATGGTTATCTCTCTTTTTTCTATCTTTTGAAGTTGTAGTTGGGGAAATGGAAATAAGGATAATGGAAGAAGAGGACCATTTGATTTCATTAAACACAGGGATGATCAATGTACAAGATTTTGCATGACAATTTTATTCTTTACAAAATTAACGTGCAGACTCTTCTGTTCCTAATCATGATGGGTGTCATTGATATTAATTTAAACATTTCAATTATCAATACTCCCTCCGTTCCTTTTTATAAGAGCTAAATGAGGAGGGTTGACCGCTCCTTTTTATAAGAACCATGTATTAATTATTTTTTCACATTTTTACCCTTATTCAATTCTGGAAATATGGAATTGCATTAATGATGGAAAGAGGTTAAAAAGAAATATGTTAAGGACAATTTTGGAAATTCAATAACATTTGAAAACAAATTTAATGCAAAAAACTATACTACCTAACTTTTTTAGGGGGTGTGCAAAGTTGGTTTAGCTCTTATAAAAATGAACGGAGGGAGTATCACTTATCATATATCAGTTATTACCTCTTTCACTTTACGTTGATCACATATTAAGAAAATGTCTAACTTTTTTGGTGCACTACATGTATCATTCATTCCCGGGAGACCATCATGCTCGAGTCAGGATTAGCTTTTCTAGTAGGTTTTTTTTTTCATTCACAGGACGTGACCTGAAATTTTATTTAAGAAAAATCAAATATATATCACTTAAATTAATCATACGTTGGTAACTATAATTAAGTCGGTGTTTAAATTATACGTGGTTTTTGAGAAAAATAGAGGAGATAACTTATTTTTTATTTAAGTAAATTCTTCAATTTGAATTTTATATATTGAAAAAAACTCTCAATCACACAGTTAACTCTATTCCCGGTTTGAATAGAATAGATACATGTTAGATAACAAAAAATTTATTAAAACATCTAAATTTATTTAAAATTCAAAGAAGTAATTACAGAATCATACTTTTAAAGTGAACATTAAACATGCATGATAATTCTAAAGTTTTTAGTTTTTTTGGATAAAGAAATTTTTTAGGCGAGTTCTCCTAAAGTTACTACTACGGCCTACGGGTCAAGGGATATGTCTCCTAAGGCAATAAGTTACTTATAAAAGTATTTATATCAATACAACATCCACATCAACAGTGAGAATTGAACATACAATCTTTTAAGCGATGTAGTCCATGTTTAGTGTTTACTGATTAAGCGAATATATCCCGTTAAAGTTTACTGTTCCTTCTGGACTTTATATCAATTGATAATGACAACTGTACATGTTGTATTAATCTTGTTACACGTATGACGTATCTATGCCAAAGTTTTCATGAAGTCAAGTACAATCAAATGATATTGAGACACATACATTGAGACAGTTACATGAATTAATTAGTTTTATTTTATTTATTTCTATAGTATGTTATATTTTTCTTTTTATATTTTTTTTCAAGTTATTCATAACCACAAATAACTGTGAGACTAATCTCCTAAACTATGAGATCACATCAAATGAATAGGTCTCACATAATAAATATTTATTTATACTTATCATCGACATCGAATCCTTGATACTCAAAGTTCAAAATACAATACCAGTAGTTGTGCCTTGATTATTTTGTTTTTATCTTGAGTCATACAAAATACAATGAAAAATATTATTAAAGCCTCATGCGACGTGTAATGTAGTAATAGAGTTGGTCTTCTTTTCTTTGATGATCTGAATCTCATTTTCCCTGTTGAGATTTGAAACAAAACAAACTTGGGTTCTGCAACAACAACAACATACAAGTTGAATTGAAGGGAAGGGAGTGATGACGACGGGTACCCAAGCCTACGGTGAACCATGGTACTGGGACAATCGCTACTCCAACGAACCTGGTCCCTTTGATTGGTACCAAAAGTACCTCACTTTGGCTCCCATCATCAACCTCTATGTCCCTCCTAATCACCCCATCCTCGTTGTCGGTTGTGGCAACTCAGGCATGTTTTCCATCTCTCAGATCTCTTCTAAATGCAATTCAACCACAACCCCACTTACCCATTTTGTTTTCATTCAATAAGAATTTGATCTTTCTGCTTTTTATAATCTTTTTCTGTTGTGGGTTAAAATCTTCCATTACCCTTTTGTGGAATGTCTGTCTGTCTGTCAATTTCAAGTTTTGTGTTGTTTGCAGCTTTCAGCGAAGGGTTGGTTGATGAAGGTGGTTACTCGGATGTTGTCAACGTTGATATATCTTCTGTTGTGATTGAAGCTATGCAGAACAAATACCGCAATCGTCCTCAGTTGAAGTGTATCCTTGTGATGAATTCATGTTATAATGTCATCATTTTCATTTTGGGATTGTAATCTGAGTTATGGAACCACAAATTTAGTGAGTTTTTTATAAATTTTAATGAATCTTTGCTAATTATGTTATTGAGGGGGTGAACTATCCTTAATAATTAGGCAGATGTGAAAATGGATGTCAGAGACATGAGTGCTTTTGAATCAGGGTCTTTTGGTTCTGTTATTGACAAAGGTGTGCTTACTTTTCATAGATTTTGTTTTATTTCGCTATTTTATTATAATTAGAGTATCTATTGGGCAATGAATTGTGCTGATACCGTTTGATTTTCTTTTTCAGGGACTCTTGACTCTATCTTGGTGAGTGATGGTGCTCATTCAAATACTTGTAGTATGTTTCACAAGATTTGCAGGTTGCTCATTGCGTATATTTTGTTTGTAGTGTGGAAGTAATTCCAGGCAAAATGCTATCGAGATGCTTGAGGAAGTTTGGAGGTATAATAAAACCATGAACAGAAGTCTATAGTTCTTTACACTTCTGTTTTGTTTAGGATCTTTTTTATTCTTGATCTGTTCACCATTATTGAAGCAGTTGATGACACACTATAGGGTCCTTAAGGATAAAGGAGTCTATATTCTGGTAATTGCACCTCATTCTTTTAGGTTTTGTTTCTATCTTCATTGATATATACTCTCCAATAAATGAAACATGTCTTTGCATTTCACTTGATCAGCCTTGACTGCTTCTAAAAACTGCAGGTGACATATGGAGCTCCACTATATCGCCTCCGCTTGCTACGAGAATCGCGCTCGTGGTCAATAAAACTCCATGTGATAGGTTGGCTGAATCCTAATGTCAATATCATTTAGTATGCCGAGTTTTATGAACCTATTGCAATTTTGATGTTCTTTCATGCATATCTCTAAGCTTCTAGTTTTTGCTCGATTTCCAGTTCTATCATTTACTTTTGGAATTAAGAATAAGAAAGTCCCAAATAACAACTAAATTGGAATACACCTGAACTCTGTATGAGCAGTGCTTGCAAACTAAAATGGATTGTTGTTGTGGGGATTGCTCAACTTATGGTTCCTGCCTTGCTGGTTAGATGTTTGAGGCACCATCACGTGGCTTAAGATATTATCAAATTATCCAACAGCTTAAGTTGTTAGGTGAAAACAGTATGCTAGACAATACAGATACCCATTTATCTTGGGTTCAAATTCAACTTTTTATAAGCCACTATCTCAAAAGCTTTGATATCATCGTCATGAACTTTAGACCAACAATCCCATAAAGTTTAGACTACTTGGTTATAGAGGTTATGATACCAAGTTATAAATTAATTATTTCAAAAGTTTAAACTATTACGTGAGGACACATGAATGACTTTGGTATTATAGCTTTAACAATATGCTAGACAATGCACAAACCTGTTTACTTTGTGTTGAAATTCGACTT
Organism: Acmispon strigosus; assembly: GCA_030819835.1. Classification (NCBI taxonomy): domain Eukaryota; kingdom Viridiplantae; phylum Streptophyta; class Magnoliopsida; order Fabales; family Fabaceae; genus Acmispon; species Acmispon strigosus. The sequence continues at coordinate 91,451,981 of JAUAMA010000001.1, forward strand.
TTTATCGAACCAGTCTCTGAAAACCTTTGATATTATGTCATAAAGTTTTGACCAAGTATCCCCAAAGCTGTAGATTACTTGGTCATATAGGTTGTGATCAATGTTGTCACGATGAGGATCGTACTCAGGATCGCAAGAAGAGCGATGAAAGATCATAGATCGTAGGATCAAGTTCGGATCAGAAGATCCTACTAGAAATGCAAAAATATACTTAATCAAATACAAATATATAGAAAGTTACATAGATGATGAAAATAACCTTATTCACATGAACTTAAACTAGAAATAGGGCTCAAACAGCCGCACGCACGATCGATGGCGGAGCTCGTGTGCGGAGGTCGATGGGGAAGAAGATGAGAACCGGCCATGGAGGTCCGGAAGCTCGAGCAGGCCTCTCTTTGGGGACTGAAACCCAGAAGCTCATTTCCAAAACCCTGACCCTAGGATCAGATCGGATCGGGATCCTGCAATCCTGCTCCCAAAGATCTGGGTCCTGGACAGATCATGCCCCCATGAGATCCTGTGTGGGATCCAAATCATAAAGCACCAGAAAGATTGCAAGATCGTGGGATCCTAAGATCCCGATCAGGATTTTGACAACACTGTTTATGATGTACCATGTTTGTATATTTAAAATAAAGGGAAGAAAGCTGAATATTGTTTTCTAATGTTTCAAAACTCTACAAAGTCTATACAGTATATAGGAATCTAATATGGCCTAATTAAGGAAACTCCTAATTACATGAAAAATTTGTACAAATCAAAACAAATATATGTTTTCCTAAAAGTAAGGGAATAAGTCTGTACAGGAAACAAATCACACTAATTATGAAATATTATATTACACAACACTCACTCCCCTCAAGCTGGTGAGTGGATAACTCTCGTTCTGAGCTTGCTAGTAAGATCTTAAAACAGCTTTGTGGGAAACCCCTTGGTGAAAGTTTCAGCCAATCTAGGGTACGAGCAGCGGAAAGAAAGTAGCAAACAAGAGCTGCCAATAGCTCCCCACTGAGTCTCAGAGGAGACCAATTGACCCTGAAACACAACCAGGGTCTAGTGGCAGCTGCGTTGCGAACAGACTGTGTGACAGTGGCACAAGAGTTATAAGTTCTGGAAGGTCTAGGAGATGTGATGCTTGCTATGTAGTTGATGATACAAACAAGCAAAATTTTCAGCGGTGGGGGCTGAGTGCAATGCACGGTGCGATTAAGGCGCAAATGAAGGTATGTATCAGCAGGAATGAAGGCTGCTCTAGGAAGCTGCAATGAAAGCAGCCTTTGGTGTCCGCGATTAAGGCGGCTAGTTCTGACACAGTAGCAGAGTCTCCCAGATTCGGAGCTCTGATAACAACTTGAAATAAAGGGGAGAAAATTGAATAATATTTTCTGAATGTTTCTAAACTATATATGGTAAAAATCTGAGCAAATCAAAATAAATCAAATCTTTCCTAAAAATAAGTAAATAAATCTGTACAAGAATGAAATCACACTAGTTATAGAACATTATATTGTACAACACGACTCCATAGTCCATTTTCCCAAAAGTTTAAACCATTAACTGAAGACACATGAATGATTTTTATTCTGTGACTTCAGCAATATGTACTTTTTTTAAAAACTTTCCCCCCTCAAAGCATCATATTTAAGTGTTACTTTATAAATTGTTAATTTGCTACTCTTTAATTGGGTACATATATGTGTTTTTAGCATTCGAATTTGGAGTTTTAGTTAAGCCATCATCAATAACGTCATCAATAACCACTGGCATGTTATATTCAGAAAAACTTGCATCAGAAGAGAAATCCGATCATCCACTTTGGGAGCTGACAAAACCTATTCCACTTAATGACGATGGGAGCTCTGTGGAGGACGCCCTTGGAAAGAATGCTGATGTCCATTACATATATATATGCACTAAGGTAATCATATGATTTGTGGTACCTTTTGTTACATGTCCTTGGTCATTAGTACATGTTATATACCTCTTTCTTGAATAAGTAATCTTCATGGTTTGAAAACCATACACCTAGGTGATGTTGAATGTAGCTTTGTATATCCTTTTCCCATTTGGATTAATCACTTTTATTATGACTTTTCTGCCAGGAAAGTTCTGCTAACTAAAATTAAAGCATGAATGGGCAATTTAGCGAGGAAGGCACCCATTTTCACTCTAGAAATTTCTGTTGCTACTTCTTACTGTAGTTGATCCAAGAACCCTTAATGTTAAATCCAAAGTTAACGACCTTAATTTTCTTTGCAACAATATGTATTATGATTTACTGAACGTTTGTGTGATTAAAGACAGTAGCATTTGTTCAATTATTTAAATTTGATTGGTTCCCATGAGTTGTCTGTTAACTGAGCCATCCATTTATAGGCTTAAATATGTTCGGGGTCCCTGACATTTGAAAGAGAATCAATCTAGGTCCCTGAAAAAATAACTTGCAAAATTTCATCCCTAACAAATGTTTTTGAATCATATTAAGTCATTTTGGTCAATTTTGACTAGTCAACCTGAAATTTTAGTTAGTTATCACCTCCACATCATCCCACTTATTCTACATGGAATTTTTAGTTAATTTTTTCAGACCTTCATCCTCTTCCTCTTCTTCACTATCTCCAGAAAATCATGCCCCAAATCTAGAAAGTTAACCCTCAAACCAAAAATCATGAACAAAAACCCAGAAAATAACCATAAACTTCATCTTCCGTCCTCGTCCTTCCAAAAATTCGTTGTTCTTTGAAGCTCAAAGATACAACAAAGATAAAAAAACTATTGTTTGAAGGAATTCTCTAACACCAATTCTAGAAATCCCCAACCAAAATTCCAGAAATCTCAAACACCAAATCCCTAACATCATCCAAAAACCAACCTTAACAGAAATCAATATGGGCATGGAGGGTCTTGGTTCACAATGCAAAGACAATACCTTCGACAGAGCAGGAACCCATTCCACGCAAGAAGCTCACTACTTTACCCCCAAATCAAACAACAATAAAACCACCAACAAAGTGACACAGGCATGGAGGGTCTTGGGAGGTGGCCTTCGATGGAGGAGGATAACGAGGAGCGGCCGTCGCAGTGGCCAAGGAAGACGGGAAGTGGGGGCCGCTGAGCATGGTGAGGAGGTCGTAGGCGGCGGCGGCGAGGATGTAGGTATTGGCGCAGACAACGAGGACGAAGGCGTCGCCTAGGAGGGAGAGGATGGAGGCGCCGCTGCCATTGGGGAGGAGGCAGTATTGGAGGAAGAGGCGGAGGCTAGGTTTGAAAGAAAGAAGGTGGTGGGTTTAGGTTCATGAGAGAGAAAGAAGGACTGCATAGAAGTTTTTTTTTATTTCAAAATTAGCTTAAAAGTCCACGTGGACACTATTCAAGTGACTAAGCTTGCCACTGGACTGTTGACTAGTCAAAATTGGTCAAAATGATTTAATTTGATTAAAAAACATTTGTTAGGAATGAAATTTTGCAAATTATTTTGTCAGGAACTTGGATTAATTCATTTCAAATGTCAGTGATCCCAAACATATTTAAGCCTCATTTATAATGTCAATATGTCTGTATGTTTTTTATGTTCATGCGAGGCAATATTTGTTACAATAAATTGTACTTGTTACAATTCAAAGTCCATACAGTTGATGAAACTGACATAGAGACATGCGAGCTGAGGAAGACCAATTACTCTTCATAAACAAAACTAGTTCCATAGATTAAGATCTTTACAATAGAAATGATTTCCACAACCCCTAAATGATGAAGACAAAGTGAGAAAAGCCCCTTCGTTAACACCCATTAAAGCACTCTTTTAGGTATTGTTTGGTTGAAGGGGAACAGGGAGGGGAAGGGGAATGAAAGGAATTTAAATCTCTTTTCACTCAATTTTTTGTTCCCTCCAATAATGGAATATTGGAAGAGAAATATATATTTTGACAAAATTATCTCTAAACAAATTTAAGAATTCTCAAATTTATTAAAATATTTTTAATCACACGACTCATTCATCCTTCTCATTCTTTTTCTCCGGAATATTCTTCCTCTTCCTTTGCAATGGCATGACTCATCTCGTTTGGTTCTTATACTCCAAGTTAATTCTTAACACCGAATGTAGTATCTCATTAACTTTTATTTTGTAAAGTTACCACATTTTCTAATCACCACTTCAACTTAATAAAAAATAATTGTTATAATTAGGATTTGTGTTCATACGTTATAGCGTTGGACTTAAATAATGATAATATAATAATCATAATTCGAAATGATTTGGATAGAAACAACTATACAAATATAGCTATTTCTGGATTCAGAATCAATCCCACCCCGTAAAGCTTTGCAAATGCCACTTTTTTTTTTCTTCTCTCTTATAGTTATGAGATTAATTTCCAAAACTCCGTCAAGTGGGTAGACCCCAACAGAACATTTTTTACACAAACCGTCTAAGAATTAAATCTTGTGGTACCAGTTGTGCAAATGCCACTTCTTAAAACTTATTCCACCATTCCACACTTTACTGGGGACCCATGACAATACATATCTCAATTAAAAAGCATGTCAATACATATCTCAATTAAAAAGCGTCCGTCGGTGGATCGGCAATATCGCATAAGAGACAAATTGACCAAAAGAAAAGAAAAAGAAAAAAATTAAATCAAAATCATTGCTTTTCTAATCTGAGATATGAAAATCCTTTAAAGATTTAAACCAACATAAAATAATCTAATCTTTCAAATATAATACTTTTAAGGGAAAATATAATTTTATTGATCAGTTCTGCTTCTCTTCTAATTCAGTCATCAGATTGAATTCAAAATACCAAAGTCTTGAGAGATAAATTTTCTATTCTGTAATTGTTTATTTGAATATATTTGATTTGAAAAAAAGAAAATGATCTTATCATATAGAATGATATAGAACCAAAATCATATGAGATTAAAAGAAAAATATCATTTTTAATCACCCTTTTTTCTACTAACATATAAAAAAGAATTGAACTGTAAATTTTTGCACAATCCATTAAATTTTATGAATTAAGTAGTTTTGTTGACATGTATCTAAAGATCACAAATAAACGTTTTTTAATTAATTTTGTAAAAGAGCTGTATGAAACAAAAGTTTCACATTCGATTTTGAATTAGAGACGTTTAAGATAATAAATGAATGTCTACAATAACTTTTAACCTTCTAAGTTAACAATGCGGGTTCGATTTCCGCTACCTACTTCTATCCTATTTCTCGATTTATTCTATTCAAATCTCACTTTTTTTATTATAGGATACTAGGATAGAATGAATAAATTTTGATCAATTAACTCCTTATTTTCTTTCTTATTTTTTTTTATTATATATATAGATATGTATATGCTTTTTTTTATTATATATATATATATATATATTCTATAGATAGGGTATTCTTTAGAATTATTTTTTTTAAAATAAAATTCAAATGCAATTGAATTTGATACTCTACTCATATTTTTTTTGGTTACATACCCTACTCATATGATTTCACTCGCACCCTTTTATAGTTTGAGTTTTAAAACTTAAAAATAAAATTTTGGGGTTTTACATCTCAAAAGACAAGGATTGCCGAGTTTAAAATTCTAGAAAATAAAAAGAGGAGGTGTGAAATTAAGTGGATTGGGTGCGAAAATCAATCACCAAATTCAAAAGAGAAACTGAGAAAGTGGAAAATGAGTGAATGAAAAAGTTACAGTTTCCGGGTTTTGACTCTGCACATGACAAGCATTCTTCATTCCTTCACAGTTCACACGCAGACACAGAAAGAGAGTGAAGTGATGGAAGATCAAGAGAAGTGTGAAGTTGGCGACAAGGAAAACCCTGTTCGAGTATATGCTGATGGAATTTATGATCTCTTTCACTTCGGCCACGCCCGTTGTCTTGAACAAGCCAAGAAATCGTAATTTCAAAACAACCCTTTTCTTTCTTCTTTCTTTCATCATACTTTATCTTTTCTCTCTACCCATCTCCCAATATTTCATTTCTCACTTGAAAAGATCCCATTTTTATGCTTTTGAGTTCAATTCCGTGTTTTTGGGTTGTTAAACTTGACTTACTACACTAACCCTCAGTTTAGTTTAGTGTATGATTGGAAATTCTTCTTTAATTGATTCTGAAGTTAAAATTAATTTTGGGGAGAAGCTTATCTGAGTATAGAATTGATTCTGATGAAACAGTTAATCCAAATATGCTGCTAGTAGTTAATTTCCCACTACAAAGCATAGTTTTTTTCTCATGGGTTTGTGTGGCCTGCTGAATTAGTCTACTAATTTTTTTGGTTTTCTGCTGGGTCTATGCAAACTGCAAATTACTTTACTTGTTGTTTGAGGGAGCTTTTTCATGTCATCATAATCATTTGGTGTTTACTTTTAATTGAAGGTTTCCAAACACTTATCTCCTTGTTGGATGCTGCAATGATGAGACAACTCACAAGTATAAGGGCAAAACTGTTATGACTGAGAAGGAGCGCTATGAGTCTCTTCGCCACTGCAAGTTGGGTTTTTTCCTTCCCCTTTGGTCCTTAAATTTTGAGTCATTATTGCTAATGTTGCACTTCCGTTAGAAAGATTCTTTTTTTTTTCCCGAAGATTAGTGATTACATCAGGCAAGGTCTTAAGATTGAAGTCTGATGACTTGGATATTTGGATTGGAAATTAGTTGCTTTTTTTTTAATCTCTTTTACTATACTCATATACTGTGTTAGGCAACTAATTGCATGGTCTCCTCTCATGATACTCTCATACCATGATACTTCTCTAGACTATTTTCAGTAATAGGTTGATGCATTGTGAGATTCAACCGTGGAAGTATACACGTGAGATTATAATTTAGACTTTAGACAAGTCATGAATGTCATTTTGTTTCCATTTTTAAAGATAGTGGTTTGGACTGAAAGTGTAAGATAGCTATTGGTTAACTCAGTACAATTATTCCACTTTGTAAGGTCAAAGTTCTTTGATGCCTTTGTGGTTATAGAAATCTATGTTATTCATCTTCTGTTGCTCAGAATATTGTGAATTAGTATCATCTTGTTGCCGTTTTCAAGTTTATTCTGAGCTAGTGTGAACAGAATATTAGTTTTTGATGCCCTTATTTTATATGTATATATATGGCTGTGGACCTGTTGTGGGTTTTACTAACAATATATTTAACTGCAACAGGTTAAAAACAGTATGTTTAATCATCTAAAAGCCCCAAGTTCTGCTTGCTTTTGTTAACTCCTAAAATCTTACAAGTGGTTGAAATATTCCATTGAACAATTACAAATCCTGTTTGTTTGTTTGACTCATTTAAAACAACGGCAACAAAAGCCTTATCCCACTATAAGTGAGGTTGGCTATATGGATCACACTACGCCATTGAACTCGATTATAAACCAGATTATGAGGAATATTATTGATAATGAGATCATTTTTAACCGTATCTTCCCAAGTTCTTTTTGGCCTCCCTCTACCCCGCCACCCCAATATCTCCTCTTACTCGGTAATTGTGTATCATATCCTTTTTAGAGTGGTCACTCATCCATCTTAACATTCTCATTTCTACTACTCCAACTGTTTGGCCTATTTAAATTACATTTTCTATTCACCTAATTTTCGTTGTGGTATACTTGTATTAGAATGCATGAAGCAGTTCAATTGTACTTTCTGCAGGTGGGTTGATGAAGTTATTCCAGATGCGCCATGGGTAATCAATCAGGAGTTCATTGACAAGCATCAGATTGACTATGTCGCACATGATTCTCTTCCGTAAGGTTAACCAGTCCCAGGCTAACTGTTTTTTATTGTTTATATTCTGTATTTGATCAAGGTTCAAAACTTGTGACTTCTTGATGAAAAACTATCAACACCAGAATAGAGTAACATTAAGTCCAGTGGACTCATTGACATGCTTGCAGCTTCTGCATGATAAGTTTAGGATTCTTAATTTGAAAGTATGGATATGATACAGGACATGGATTCAACATGGACATAAGGGCATGGCATATAGGAGCATGGGACATGACATGCCTGGGACATTTTATATAAGAAAACCCCAGAATTATGTATTAAGTTCATTATACTCTCATGTCCTATAATAAATAAAACTAATCCTTGACATGAAGTTTGACACTGCAATAGAAAGTGCTATTAATTTTATTTTATTTTATTTTGTGGAAAATATAGCTGTTTAGAAGGAAAAGTAGATGATGAGTTCTATTTTTTTTTTTAAAGAAATATGCAAAAAATATGTGGATTACTATTATGTCATAAGGGTAGGAGGAGATTGTCCGTGGTTGCTGAAGAGAAAAAGGAGAAAAGTTCTGTGCATTTTTTTATTGAGGTTGTTAGAATATAAAAAGATGTCTTATATCTTGGTCATACATATCTTAGAGTAATTCAGGATATTTAGATTATTCAATAGGATAGGTTTCTTTCTTTCATTATTTATATTATTCTCTTTTCTCTTGGTTGTTTGATAACACTCCTATTTTTTGTGACGCTTTTCTCCTTGTGTTATAACTGAACTTATTCTGACTAATACTTTCTTCATCATGTTCTTATATATATTGTCATATGCATTAATACTTCCTTCCTTATTCTATTATCATAGCTATGCTGATACAAGTGGAGCTGGAAAGGATTGCTATGAATTTGTAAGTTTGAGAAATAGCAATATCTTGCAATTTAGTTTCATACAATTTAATGTGCCCCCCCCCCCTCCTTGCTGGTCGTGGCACAACTCTGACTATTCATCTCTCTCAGATGATTCTGATTTGACTAGAAGCCTCATTCAATTTTTTCTGTAAATATGTTGATTGGCCTGTAGCAGTGTAGCTTGATGAATATTATTTGTTTAATTTTCCCCCTCGCTTTCCTCTTTCTCCTTTGGCTGTCATTCTATATTGAATTAGCACTACTTGTGAATATCTCAACATTTTCAGCTTCCATTGATAATCTTATGTCTATTAATTTTTTTATATAGGTTAAGTCTATTGGAAAATTTAAGGAAACCAAGCGGACTGAAGGAATATCTACGTCTGATATCATAATGAGAATTATCAAAGATTATAACCAGTATGTAATGCGTAATTTGGACCGTGGTTATTCAAGAAAGGAGCTAGGTGTCAGCTATGTCAAGGTTTGTTCTTTTGATCAGCACCTTAGTTCTGCATGCTCTCTCATTTTTCCTGTTTTATTAATCACTTGCCTTATTTGTTTGCTCTCTTGCATAGTGGAAGGACTTATCTTTGTTACATCGTCTCTAATTCACAGGAGAAGAGATTGAGAATGAACATGGGACTTAAAAAATTGCATGAGAGAGTGAAGAAACAACAAGAGGTTGTGGGAAAGAAGGTAACAATGATGATCCTGAACTATCCTATTAGCTATTATCCTTTGTTTTGTATTTGCATAAGTAGCTGCTTGTTCAAGACTCTTTGAGCCAAGGTGACAATTTGATTACCAAGAATGCACTTTTTCAAATTCGATTCTGTGTGGTATATATGTAAAATTTGATACTAATTTTACTACCAAGCATACACTCTTTCAAATTTGATACTCTAGTATTTATGTAAAATTTGATAGTCAGCCATAAAAAGAATTGCCAGAGGGCAGTGTGGCTACTGGGTTCCACAGTTTTGAGGTTGCTTCTCTTTACACTCAAGTAACCGTGTTGAGAAAGGGAGAAAAGTGAAGAATATCCTGAAATCTGTGTGTCTCAACTACGAACTTGATATTTATATATTGAATATAGTAAATACAAGGATATGATTTTCCAAATTACTAAACCTACATGATAAATGAATTTTAGAGACTGAGACTGAAGCTAGTTCACATTTCTAGCATAAAGGTTTCTTTAAATATAGTCTCCGCCTGTCGCTATTCGGATTCAGCTGTCAAGGGAATTAAAAGACCTTCCTTTCTACGGACTTCAAAAGTTTTTGTTTGTTTGAAGAACAGAAAGACAAGACAAAAGTATGCTGTGAGGAAAAGAAAAAAAAATATATTGTCGCAGACCACAGCTACTATTCATAATTGTCAGTTTTTTCTGTCTCTTGCTGAGGGTGAGTGCTCAAAAGACACTGCGGTGAAAAAATCTCATTGTTGTTTAAGCATAACTATTACATCTTTTCCACTGCAATGTACGTTATGTAAGCCATAGTGTCAATTTATCATAAGATGAGCAAGAATGTGCTATTGAACTTTGCAGATAGAAACAGTAGGAAAAATTGCTGGAATGAACCGTACTGAATGGGTAGAAAATGCGGACCGATTGGTTGCTGGATTTCTTGAGATGTTTGAAGAAGGCTGCCACAAAATGGTTGGGTCTCTCTTACCTCTCCAAAAGCTTTGCTTACTAATTTTTGCATGTGATCTTATTCTTAATTCCTAGTTAGATATTGCTTTTTGTGAATCTTTCTGACTGACTAGTTTGATTGGTTTATACACCAGGGAACAGCAATCAGAGACAGAATTCAAGAACGACTGAGGACACAGCAGCTGAAATCTCTACTTTATGATGAGTGGGATGATGACGATGATGATGAACTATACGATGATGAATCTGTAGAGTACTACAGCGACTAAAGGGATAAACATGCTTGTGTATTCCCGGAACCATTCCTGTATTTAAGCGTTAAGATACTGGATAAGTCATGCATGCAAGATGGTTTGGACATTATTTGCTTTTTGTACATAGCATTGTAAATTGCGTGCCATTCCATTCAAATATTTAGGACTGTCTGTCGGGGTGAAACCCTTGAACACTGGTTACTTGGCACTGGTTGTTGATTTTCTATGAGAAGAAGACTTCATTCTAGTTTACTCTGCATGTTTTCCTTCTTTAAAATGTCAAATAAATTAGCTTGTTTTCTTGTTGGGATCTATAGAAGGCTTTTGGTATTGGTAGTGATCACAATAATAAAATTGCTTGTGCATGTTGTGTAAAGGTATGTCAACTGAATTTAGCAGAACTCTTTAATATGCATATAAAGATAAACTACAGCTTTTCAAAAGAAAATAAAAGATAAACTACAATTTTGACATACCTATATCAACTTAAACTTTAACAATTAGAGGATTTACTTCCTTGAACTATAAGCCTAAGAGAAATAGCTATATACCTAGTAGTGTACTGAATCATTGGACTTGAGCAGGGTCCTGCAAGTAGGGCAAGAAGAATGAGAAAACAGCCACTTATCGATGCAAACCACATGGAAATGGTGACTGCATTTTGGGAGGAACCTTAAGTTGTCCCCATCAGAGAATTCTCCTAAGCAAATGGCGCAGCTAGAAGGTGAAGATGGAGAACCAGAAGAATTATGGGTGTAGGTTGAGGTTGGCAAAGCTACCATTTCTTTCTCACTGAGCCCTGAATTGAGTCTGTGAGAAGCAATCCATTGTACTGGCTCAGTAAGGACACGATAAGCACATTGGAACACACATTGGAGCCTAGTGTTGAGGCCAAGAGCACATAGGAAGGCACATATGATGGCTGCCAAAAAAACCACCCCGTTGAAACTAGCAGCACCTAGTTGTGGAGGATTGCATGGTTTGCTTATGGTGGGGCTAATAGTGGGAGGGGGAGTGGGAGTATGGATTTCAGCCATACGGTTGGAAAATGTTATGATGGAATTAGGTAGATATAAATAAAGTGGGTGAACATGGAGAGGATGACACACATGGTGGGATGTTTGTCCAGATCAACATTCTCTCGTGTGGAAACTTCACTTGACACAATGTTATTTTTTATTTTTATATATCTCATCATTTGTATTAAATAGATGAAACCTTATTTATGAAATGAGAACGTAGATATGTTCATATTGTCAAATGACATTAAAAAAGTGAACTATTGTGGTATATGATGAAACACCATGGTGTCTCACCTTAGACTACATATAAACATACATTGTCTTCGAGAATTTAGGGTTTGGATACATTCACATTCATTTTTTCTTCCTCTCTATTCCTTTCATGTCACATCATTTATTATATATTTCTCATGTATTCCTATCTCTCTCTAGGTGCGGATGATTTGAGGCGTGAACATATTTTAATTGGAAAATTTATGTTTATCTGATTATATACATATCTTGACAAAAATTATTTAAAATTTCAACATGACAATATCCTGACCTGTAGAAAAAATTACATACACATCTATTTTTTTTTAATCTCATTTCTATCCACTTTTTTCTTATTTCTCTTTTTTCTCATTTCACATCAATTATTATATCTTACATTTCTCTCTAAAGCTCGGAGTGTAAGTGCAGTTGGGATGTGAAAATATTATTTCCCATCACATAATGAGTGAAGGAATAGGGATGGAGAAATTGGTGGAGCTGGGGGATATTGCTTTCTTGGTAATCCACTGTCTTTGTTCATGCGCTTCAAACAGGCCTCAAAGCAATATGTACTCGGACACATTTCCCATACATGTTCATTTCTCAATATATAATTTCTCAATTTTAGGACCCAAGAAATATTTTTTATAAAAATAAGTTTTTTAGGACCCAAGTACTCGGACACATAACTAAGTTTTTTATTTTTGCAATGCACGAAAATTTCTGTAAAATGTAAAAATTAATTAAAAGTACCTTGAAAATTCGGTTTAAATTGATAAAAAACAATCTTAATATTGATAAAAGTAACTAAAATATTTTGACAAAAAAAAGTAACGAAAATATAAGAATACGTAGATTAAAAATATTTATCATTTATTCATCGGATTTTTTTTATCATTTTAATGATTATATAGATATTTAATTAACTAAATAAATTCAAATATTAATTGTAAAATTAATTAAAACAATGAAAGTTATTTGACTAAATAATATTTAATGAAGAAGAAATTAGCGTTAAATATGTTTTGGTCCCTAAAATAGTCAACTTTTAATTTTGGTCCCTTTTTAAAATTTTCATTGGTTTTGGTCCCCTTATAGCAAATTATTGATTTAGTCTGTTCATCAATTATGTGGTATATTGTGGCGGTTTAAACTCTCACTAACCCTTTTTATCCTCATTTATAAACATTACTAATGCACAAAACCACTACATTATGCCACTAACATGGATAGGGGAACTAAAATCAATAATTTGTTATTTAGGGGACTGAAATCAACATAAAATATAAATGAGGATAAAAATCAATAATTTGCTATTTTAGAATGACCAAAAACATATTTAACCCAATAAATTAATATTGATTAGATTTGACTTAATATATAATAGGGCTGTCTAAACCACTCAAGATTTATTTTAGATAAAATTACTCTGCCTTAGGTGGCGCAATAGTATTTTGACATGTGTCTTAAAAAAACTCTAATTCATGACACATGTCAAAATATGATTGAACCACTGACAACTAGAGTAATTTTACTTAATATTTATTTTGCGTGATTTAAACAATCTCATATATAATTTGATATTGAAACACAGTTTTAACTTATGTCGACACCAAAAGTTAATATTAATAGTTAATAGTTAATGCAAGGGTTTGTTTGTTTGTTTTTTTTTTTCTCAGTTTCTCTTTTATGGTGAAAAACTAAGTGTCCCTTTGATTTTTCATTGATGCAAATGAGAAAACGCATATCTAGAAAAAAGATTTTGCCACATCAACTTAAACGTGAATCCTATTGAGTTCAACAAAAAATTAAACTTACACTCGTACCAAGTTTCTTTCTTTTTGATGACGGTCCCTAAACTATTTGGATGAAGAGGGGAAGGATGGAGACTAAAATAAAATATTGAGGAATTTTTCTCCCGTCATTTCCCTCATTTTTATCTCCAAGATGTTGAACTCAAACATGATTTACAAAAAAATTACCCTCCTTTCATTTTTCTTGAGGATAAACATGCAAAGACACTCCATTGGGGGTTCTAAATGAGAGGAGAGAGATAGTAAGAGTTAGAAGATGTGGTATGATTGAATGAGTCAATACAAAAATAAACTATATAGAGGACAAAAATGTTGATGGGTGTCTAAAAATCATGATTGTTTCCCTAACATGGTTTAGGGTTTTAAAATTAAGGATTGTACATCTTGAGTTTCCACCAACGGTATCCAATTGAGAGGAGGAAACCATCTTAAACTTAAAGCCTAATAAGCACTCATGTTTAAAGGCTTAAAGGGTTGTGTATCTCCTAAGTTATCACCGACACTAACCTAGTCGAGAGGTGGAACTCATCTTAAAAACCAATAAGCACGCATGCTTAAGGGCTGGGAGGTTGTGTACCTCCCACGTTATCACTAGCGGTAACTTGATGGCCCACTATGTTTCTAGAGTTACCACTAAGGATGGCCGGTAAGCAACCAATTAATTAACTGGTGGAAGCCCAAGGGTCCGGGAGCCATAACTAGTAGTAATAAATAGTCGTTTATAACCCTCAAAATAATTAAATTATTCATCACCACTCTTAATATGTAATAAGCTACATGATGATGGCAAAACCGCTGGCGCTAGCAACCCAAGAGGTGAAAGAAAGGAGTTAAAAGATGACAAAGAGAATCAAAAGAAAATAACCTTCACTCTAACACTAATCCAGGGTCTATGCTTAGTAACTTAAACACCGAGTTTGGGACCCCGAAGTTTAGGAGAACAAGAATGTTGTGCAATCCATTCAATTTTACACAGTCCATGCCAGCAGGGAGAAAACAAAAGAGAACACAGGAGACAACAAAGTACAAAGTCACTCATATATAAGATCGGTGATTAGCTGCAATGAATCACAATATTTTACATATCCGATAGATAGACAAAAGCTGAAAACCCCCTCATAATAACTCACTGTTCAACAAAGAATGAAACAACCCCTTGAACTGGTTTCTCACTTTCCACAACCACAACATTACTTGACACATTGGTCACTGAATGTGCCAAGAACTTAGACTCCCCCTGAGAGGAAAATGAATACTGAAAATGACTAATCCGATTAGGAAACAACAAAACATTTGAAAAATCAGCCACCCATTTTGAGCCATTTCCAGTCACAGTTAACTTGGAAACAGTTGATCTCAAACTCATGGCACCATTCACATTGTTCCTATCAATCACCACTTGGTCAATGCTACTGAATTCCCCATCAAGAGCTACAATAGAAACCTGGTTCCACTTCCCACTGAACATGTTATCAACAATGTTTAAACCAGAAACTTTTCCCTTGATGGACTTCAAAACAATGTTAGCACCCCCTAAGAAGAAGCCATTGGTGACATGAACTTGAACAGGATCTTCCATAACAATACCAGTATAATCCATGTAACAGTTGTCAATTCTGGTTTGTGAATACCCTGCTAATTTCACCAGAATCCCAATGCCACCAAAAGCTGTGGCTTTGTTGTAACAGTGCACCCCTGTAATCATGTTGGCTTGTCCTCTCAGAACAATCCCAATTGCAGCAGAGAAAATTGAAACATCAGTGATTGAATTGTCATTGCTTGCAAGATCAATGGCAGTGCCTGAGAATTCTTTCTCCGCTTTGTCTCCGCCAACTGTTGAGTGTTGCCCAAGGAAAGTGCTTGATATGTAGGTCTCGTGGCCGCGTTGAACCTGAATCCCTTCTGTGGTGAAGTGGAGGAAGAAGCAGTTGTTGATTCTTATTCTTGCAGAATCAACAATGAGGATCCCTCCTCCCTTGTAGCTCGAATCGAAGAGTATGTCGCGAAATGTTATGTCTTCATAGTAAATCCCTATGTTTTGCTGAAGTTTCTTGCTCCTGAAGCCATGGTTATGATTATGATTACGGATGGATGCTGATGTTTCTTGGAGGTTCTTGGAATTTGATGCTGATAGCTCAACAAGATGGCGATCAGGGGGAAACGTATCAGAAGCTCTCAAGGTTCCTCCTTGTACCTAATCAAATCAATCAGTCATGTAGTTTTTAGTACTAGGAGATGAAGGTTTTGAGTTCAACTTGCCAAGAAAAAAAACTTGACTTCGGTCATGTACAAAACAAGTTAATTTTTTTTTTGTTACAGCAAAACAAGTTAATTTGAGTTATGTATCTGCATGTTTGAATACATAGTATATAAAATCACGATGAGTAGAAATGTTTAAGTAAAAGTTACTACCTTCTTCCAAGATATTGTTGTTTTAATTTTTCTTTTTTACTCTAAAATATTTGTTATTTTAGAAATTATTATCTCATTTTTTCTATTTGTACTCTCATTTAATAATTATTTTAGGATGCCTCACATCTCACCTAGTACTTTAATGTTTAACAAATCATAATTTTTCTTTTACATTTCTAATTATAAAATCATTTAGAGACATTTTAGTGTCCCTTTATATAAGACCGCATTTTAGAAGATTTTATTACTCATTTCCATAACACTTGCATTTATTAAACTTTTACAATTTCAAAATTTTAATTATTACTAGTAATTAATTCTCTTCGACACTACCCAATACTCCCTTCGTTCCTTTTTATAAGAACTAAATGGGGGTGTTGGCCGTTCCTTTTTATAAGAAACACATAAAGCTTTGTGCCATATTAATTATTTTTTTACATTTTTACCCCTATTCAATTCTGGAAATATGGAATTGCATTAATGATGGAGAGAGATTAAAAAGAAATATGTTAAGGACAAATTTGGAAATTCAACAATATTTGAGAATAAATTTCATACAGAAAACTATACAACCTAACTTTCTTAATGGGTGTGCAAAGTTGGTTTAACTCTTATAAAAAGAAACGGATGGAGTATATTATTAAGTATAAATATGAAAGATTGTATAAAGTTTTTTAAAGCCAACACATTAATTAATTTCATTACATATTTTTTTAATAAGCGTGATTGTTTCAATAAGATTTTATAAATAGGAATTGGGAGTACTAATTAAAATATGAGTTAATTGTGGAAAAGCCGTGAAAAATAAGTGACAATTAAGGATATTTTAGGCAAATTATATATCAATAAATAACCTAACTGTGTATCATCTTCAATAACACATTTTGGGAAGATAGTATAACTCCTTTACACACAGTCATATAAATTAAACTCTTTTTTCTCTTTATTTTGACCAAAAAGTATTTTTAAAAAATAAATGAAGTAACCTAATTAGTAATTACCTAAACGTTAGTAACGTAACTCATTTAATAAAACTCTCTATTAGTAACGTTAGAAAATAACCTGACTACTGTTTTGGCCTCATTCTCCTAAACGTTTACGCAAATGTAGGTAGGTCCAAATCCAATGCATGCGGCTATGAGTTGCTTTTACTGCGGTTATCTTAGAGATTACTATTGACCACTATAATTTTTTTAAAGGACCACTATTTTACCGTCGACTAAAATATTTTTTATGATATAATTACTCTTAAACTTAATTTAATTATGCTTAATTGGTTTTCAAAAATTATGCTTAATTGAAGTCAATATATACATCAATCCCCACAGTTATGAATTATCAATACACAAAAGTAGGAATGGAAATAAGTTAGGATGGCTCCTCAAGGTCCTATAAGACTACAATCTAACCTACCTTACAAAATTAAATAAATCAAATCATTTTTTAAAGCCTATTTAATTTAATTAACACTTTCATGCTTAATTAGATCATTCAATAACTGGTATATTTAAGTATATAAATAATACAATAATATTTTTACTATAACATCTTAAAATTATATATTTATTAACCTATGCTTATATAAAATTTAGCAAATAAACCTATTTAAAGATACAATTATATGTTCAAATATGAAAAATACTTTTAAATAGGTATGTTAGACTTTAAAAAATGGCATTGAGTTAGAAAAGTAGACCAAATTCAAAGTTAGAGAACACATTTCATTGATTTCAATGTAACTTATTTCCATATAGTTTTATTAATTCACTTAAAAGATTGGTTTAGATATTCGCTAGAAAGTATGAAAACAGAAAAATAATCATAATGTACTTATTTTCAGAATGAAAATTTATTAATTAAGAACAAGTAGCATACCCAAAAACTAATACGCAATGTTGAATAAAAAAGAAAGGACTCAGAATTTTTCTCAATTTAAACATAATTCAATAAAAAAAAGTCTATGTATATATGTTATTTTTCCGTTTTCAAACGGGGCTTTGAGTATTTTTTTCAAGTATGAAACTAATTTCATTAATGTAGAAACTGTTCAGATGAAGCAAAGAGGAAAAAAATAAAAGTTGCATCAAATCAAAGTAGCAAACTAAAGGATTGTGAAATGAGGGAAAGAGATGCTGACCACAACATTGCCTACAGAGGAAGGAAATGTGATGGGTTTGCTGATTTTGTAGCTTCCACCTTGCAAATCAATCACAACACCTCCAAGGTCTCTCACTCCAGGCACCAACTCAAACTCATCATGACTCCCCATTGCAAAACCTTCTGATATAGCTTTCAGAATGGCATCACTGCTGTCATCTGTCCCTGTAGGATCTGCACCATACCCAATTGGGTTCACCACTCTCCCTCTCTAATTCATGTTCAAAACCATGCAAAAGATGAGATTTTGTTTGGTTTCAGTGTGAAAACCATGCCGCAAAATTTATAAAAGACAAAAGGAAAAAAAAATGAAACATTGCACATACCCTTGCTGTGTCTGAAGGTGAAGGAGCTGTTGTAAAAGGTGCTTGGGACAAGGGAATTGCCACTCTGTGCCTGAGTTTGTTCCTGAAATGAGACAGGTCTATTTGATCACTGAGGCAATAGGATTCTTGTACCACCATTAATGATAAGAGAAATTGTAAGATTGAGAATCTAATAATCATGGTTTTGGGTAGTGACATCATAACAATGTTGATTTGTGACAGAGGCAGAGGGATTGAAGGAAAATGTAACTGCTTCCTTCCCCTCTTCTTCCTCCTTTTACGCTTCTGAATTGGTTGTCTCTCTCTGTGCATGTTCCCCATGAGCCTTTATAAAGACACACAATCCCAAAGCTAATAGGCACACACAATTAATTGCATATTGTCTCATTTGTAACTTGTAAGGTGTCCTTCTACTTTCCTTTTTTGTTCAATTTTTTAATTTCACTGACAATGAGTGAAAATAATTTTATACTGTTATTTTAGTCTTAATTTATTCTATTTTATTTATACATTTTTCAGTAAAATTTGTATTTTTAAAATCTTATGTCTCATTCTATTATATTATTAAATTGCATCAAATGTAAAATATAATATATATTTTAATATTTATTTTACAGTATATAATTAAAAACTAAATTTAATTAAAATTATTAATTAAAAGAATAAAAATGCTTAATCATGAATGTTCTAGAGTGTTCATCAATATTTTTGACTGGTCATCTTCATCAAACTTTAGAAATTCATTAACCATTAACCCAGAACACCATAAAACCTCAACCCTCATCTCAAAATCTAATTAAAGTGGTATATTTCAGATTAAAAATAATAATTTTTGACTGTCTAAAAGAGATTAGTTTTTTAAAGATTTTAAAGAAAAACAAAAATTAATTTGTGTTTGAAGGAGGGGATGAAGGTGGGATGAAGAAGAAGAAAGATGAAGGGGAAATGTGGCGGGAAAAAGAGAAGCACCAGGATGAAGGAGATAAAGAACATGTAAATCCGGAAGATGAAGAGGAAAAAGATTTTGTATAGTTAATTACAGATTAAGAGTTTTATTATTTTTTTATTTTAATTTAATTTTTAACTATGCACATGCAAAATGAATAAGTGTGCCACTTACGACAAGTCATCCCGCGAGATTTAATCCCAACATTTTCCTAAAGGGTGTTAGATTTCTCACCCTAACAACCCATTTCTGCACCTCCCTTTTCCTTCCGGGTTTTATATTTTGGAAGACAAATTTTCCGAGTTTTATATCTTAGAAGGTAAAATTTCCGAGTTTTATATCTTGGAAGACAAAACTCAGAGGGTGTAAAAACTTGTTCATGGAGTGAGAAATCTAACCCATTTCCTAAACGTAAGAGCAATAGTAAAAAAAAATTATGGCTATGAATGAAAACTGAACCGCCTTATTAAGGGGCTAAAATGTTCTTTAACCAAAAAAATATCAAATTTATCACTCCATCCACACAAATTTGCACTCTCCTTTGCCTTATGAGATTTAAAACTCAGAAGCAAAATTTCCGAGTTTTGCAAATCTCGGAAGGCAAATTTCCAGGTTTTTAAATTTGAGAATATAAATGGGGACGGTGTGAAATTGTGTGAGTAATGTATCAAATACAATAAAAAAAAATACCAACTGATGGTACATGGGCACCTGGAATTAAGGATTCTTTTTAGAACTGGAGTTTCATCATTATTTCGTAATGTGTTTGAATTGGCTTTGAGCATACAAGCACAACAACTTCAGAAATATATTTTGTGACTTCTCCCTATAAATGATAATAGAGCTCCCAACAGAACTAAACAATCTCACAGCCATCAGTACTGTAAAAAGTAAATAAGGAACTTGTCTTTGACCTACTGCAGCAACATGAAGCTGGCAAAGCTGTCTCTTATTCTCAAGAATCAAGTTCTATAACATGAAAAATAATCTAGAGGCATCAAAATCCTGTATATGTTTTCCCAAACAGTGACAATGGCTGCAATATAAGATTTACTTGTATACTGAGATGAACACATTCAATCAGACTCAAATCTCTTCTTTTAAGCCTATATACACTGGTAACTCTTCTCAGAAAGGCAAAAGCTCAATAGCAGTAAGAAAATAAAAACATTGCACAAGTTGCACAACTCATCAGAATCCAGAAGAAACACTTCATCAACATGGCACTCTCTAGTCTCAGCATTCCACCCCACATTGTTTGAGAACTGGACCAGTTTGCTTTGGCAAGAAAGGATCAATCCTGACCCAAATCAATGAGAAAATTGAGGCTAAGAGGATTGACCACAGAACCACAATGGTTGGAGTCC
Organism: Acmispon strigosus; assembly: GCA_030819835.1. Lineage (NCBI taxonomy): Eukaryota > Viridiplantae > Streptophyta > Magnoliopsida > Fabales > Fabaceae > Acmispon > Acmispon strigosus. Next base: position 91,472,844 of record JAUAMA010000001.1, read on the forward strand.
TGTTTTGCTTCCCCATAAGACCTTTGAGGAAAGGGTATAAATGAACAATGACCCAAAAGGCAAAGAACAGCTTCCCAAATAAAGGTCCCCATGAGCCATAACCATTGTTAATGGCATCAGAAACTCCAGCAACAACTCCCACAATATTCAAGATGATAAGAGTGGTTGGTGGGATGAGAAGAGTGGTCCACTTGAAGAGATAGAGCTCTCCAAATTCAGCATCTTCTGCTGCTTTTGCTGTGACAGTGAAATTGGTGTCTACTCCAGCAAGAACTTTGAGGAGACCTTGAAATACAGCAAAAAGGTGCGCAGAAACACCTCCAATGACCCAGAATTGCTCGTTTCGCCACCAGTCATCAATCATAACCCCACTCCATCGGAGCTCAAGCACACCGGTCAAAATGATGGAGATAAATAGAGCCATGAACCAAACACTAGCAAGGTTTGTCAGCTGCACAGAAAGAACAATAGACAAACTCACTTTCAGAATCATAGCATTATTATTGTTTTCCTTCCCAATTTCTTCTCTTTTAACAGTCATGTGAAAGCAAATCAAACTATAAGGGCATAAGGGCATGTTCGATTACCGTTTTGTAAAACAGTTTTCACTTTTTAAAAACAGAAAAGGAAAAAATCTCAAAACAAATATGATTTTAAAATGAAATTCCAAAACATCTCAGATATATTTTCTATTTCTGTTTTTAGTTTTTAAATCACAGGAGCTTTGAAAGCCATGTCGCTCAAACAAATTTTCTTTTCTTACAAATTGTTTCTGAAAAATAGTTTTTAAATTCAGAAAACTGATAAGGGAATCGAACATAGAGCATGCTTGGATGAAGTCAAAATCACATTGGATAGCTACAAAACTTAAAGGAAGTTGCTTCTGTCCACCGTGATTTTGCTTCACTGTGGTTCTACATCATGTATCCAAACATGCAAATAATCCCAAGAAATTTATACTATGCACATAATCACAAGAAATTTATAGTTGTGTACATACTGTGGGGATGATGAACTTTCCAGTGAGGAGACACACAGCTGGAATTGTGCAGTATGCAAGCAGAGGAATGGAAGTGAATGGATAAACTATGGTGTTAATGTAAGCCAGCCTCTCAAGGTATTTGAGCTTTCCTGCATAGCCATACCACAAAGGACAGTGGCGACTGAGGAAAATCTCAACAGAACCAAGAGCCCATCTCAGAACTTGGTGCAACCTATCTGATAGATTTATTGGAGCAGATCCCTTGAAAGCTGGTCTCTTTGGCATGCAATACACTGATTTCCATCCTCTGCAGTGCATCTTAAATCCAGTCAAAATATCTTCTGTGACTGAGCCGTAAATCCATCCAATCTGTAATAGAAACAAATTTGTCAAAAGGATTCATAGATATAGCAATCATGGAATAACTCAATGTACATTGTTTAATGTTTCTTCATTGTTTTGAGATTAATGGCTTTACCTCTTTGCCCCATTCAGTTTTCTCTTCATAGCCACAGCTTATAACATGAATAGCTTCCTTGACCAATGATTGAGTATTTATGCCTTCAGGAAGTCCACCATTTTCCACCAAAGTGGAAGCAATGAAAACCGGTGACTGCCCGAATCTCTTCTCAAAATTTTTCTGAGACATGAGGGTTGATTTCTCAAGCTCCTCATAGCCTTCAAGCCCTTCTTCAATCTCTTCAAGATCAAACATGGCCCCGGATCCTTTTCTAACATAATCTTTCCCCATCATTTTCTTCTTCTTGGTGTACAATCCACTGAAGAGACCTCTTCCTGATTTCTTTTTTGACTTGGACTTCCTTGAACCACCACAACAGAAGCAACACCATGAAGGCCAGCAGTCACAAGTCATCTTTGGCCTTTTCTCAGACACTGGTGGATCATAGCCATATAATGCCTGCCTGTTGAACACAGTTCCGGTACCGACATACACTGGACCTTGAATCCCATCAAGCCCTTTCATATTGATCTATGATGAAAGCAACATGGAAGTCAAATTGTTAAAGGCCAGCTAGTGAAATGCAATTTGCACATGTTTGTTAAGTTGGAGTTTAGAAGAATGGCACTTACATCAAAGAACACAGTGTTGCGGTTAGCATATCTATCGTGGCGATCAATACCATCAAATCTTTGTGGAAATTGGACATAGCAGAGCTTCTTTCCAAGCTGGGGATCCATTAAAAAGCACATAGCCTCTCTTATCGCCTTGCTATTATTGATGTAGTGGTCACAATCCAGATTCAACATGAATGGTGCATTTGTCAGCACAGCAGAAACTCGAACCTTATGAGAATAAACAACAACGGAAGAGTTATAAACATGTTTCTAATAATATAGTCCTGCAGGAATATACAACACAACATCAAGCTTTGAACTTACCAAAGCATTCATGGCACCAGCTTTCTTGTGGTGTGGATAGCCTGGACGTTTCTCACGCGAAATGTACACAAGTCGTGGCAGTTCCTTGCCTTCCACATCTAGTGCACCAGCACTTCCCAAATATACCTGCAAAGGCACAACACTTGAGTTAAACTATTCCTCTCATTAATGTCTTTTATTGACACAAACTTGATTTTGAAATAGGAAAATGCAGTTCATAAACTATTAACATTATCCTGAGATTTGAAGAAAAATTGGAATGAATGGGAACCATCTTTTGCTTCCCCTAACCAAGGGGAAGGAGGCCTAATTCAATGACTATTCACATTGCAAAAATGCAAGGTGTTTCTCATTTTCTATACTGTTTTGTTTGTTCCTTAATGATAAGATAATGAAAAGTACACAACAAAACTATGATAGGAGAACTAATAACATGTTTGTAAATTCTTCTACAATTGATTCTAAAACCAGAACCAATTCTGGGGAGAAGCTTCTTTAAGTGGCTTCTAGGTGCCAGAATTGATTCTGAGAAAAAATAAGTTGATTCAAAGAGGATGCAATAACCAAACCTGAATCATTCCTGGATGATCACGAGTGTTGTTCCCAGGCCATGGAGTTCCATCCTGCATAACCCACCCCTCCTCTGGTTTCTTCAGAGCCTTTGCCACCAAAGCATTAATCTTCACTTTAAATTCTTCGTATTCTCTCTGCCATGGAGAAAACACTCAAGAATTACTACAAGTCTCGCATGGATATCCAAACAAGAAAAAGCAAAAACATAAAGATCATCTTTCTTATCATATCTTTATATCCGTACCTTCATAGCCCTTCTTTCTTTCACAAATGTAGGCTGCACCTTGTCCTTCAAGTAATCAATTTTCTCAGAAAAGTAGTACTCAGGAGCCCTTGGCTCTATGTTATACTTCTTGCAAAAAGGAACCCATCTTCTTGCAAACTCAGCAGTTTCTGCCAGTGAATCAAACAGAAGCATAGATGCACCATCATCTGATACATAGCAGCAAACCTTGTCCACAGGGTAATCAACAGAGAGGATTGACAGAACAGTGTTTGCTGTTATGATAGGTGGTTCCTTCAAAGGGTCCACAGAACTCACATAGACATCAACTGGGGAAAGCTGGTTTGGCTCGCCTTCACGCTCAAACCTTATGGACAAACGGTCCAGGTAAGTTTCACGTGTGATGGGGAGCCACTTGGGGAACTGGTCGAGTATCCATGACAGTGCAAACCATATCTCACATATCACAGAGATAAGCCACAAGGGATATGCATCATATGCTGGTGTTAAGATACGGAAGCGGAAGAAGAAAGCTAGGATCACCAGCCTCATCACAATTACTATGCGGTATGGATTGATTAAGCTTGAAGATATTGGAACCTTTCGCCATAGTGGTTGTCTAGCTTCAGCCAAACTGTCAGGTGCCAAAAAGAAAATTAGTGCCAGTTAGAACACATTGTGCCTTGCCTTGTATGTAGTATGCTTTAATTTTCACGTAGATTGCCCCAGAAAATCCATATGAAAATAAAAATTTGTAGCATTGTCTATATTGAATGGTGTGTGTGACTCAAATATGACATGTGATTGTTGTTGCTCATTTCTTGTGGTATGAGCTTTCACTTAACAGTTAACAATGAATAACATTTTTCAGAATTCTCACAATTGATTTTGGATAAAATCGATTTTGGTAAAATTGATTATGGTAAAAGTGTGTTGAAAATGAAGTGATTTATATTTAGGATACATTGATAAAAAAAAGTAAATTTTGTAGGGTAATGATATGAAATACAGTTGTAAAATCTCACATTTGATTGTGTTCGGCGTATAAGCTACTTTCTCTAGCTTTTACACAAAATTGATTTTGAGACCGAAATTAAATATAGAGAAGACTCCCAAACATCATATTGTCATTCAAAAGTTATTTTACTTAGTGGAAATTCATTATGGGGTTCGAATGGGAAACCGGAAGATACACTAAGAAGGTAGAAATGTTTTAGCCACATATGAACCAATTTTGTTAGTAATAAGGGCAAATTGCCTCCCACAACATACCCCTAAAATGATATTGATTTTATGATCAACATTTAAAGTATTCAGATTAGTATTCCCTTAAAAAGTGGGGTGACATTTTGAGAACAATCTTAAAACAATTATTCATGATCATCTTGGAATTGGATAGCAATCTCATATACACAAGTTAATATGCTTCATTTCTTCTGCATTATTTAGTATTCATGAAAGAAAGAAATAATTTAAAAGAGGGAAGAAATCTCATATATACACAGACATTTTTTGCAATGCAATTGAAGAGTTCACTTACAGATAATCATCTTCTTCACCTGGGTCTTCTTTTCCGTCCTCTTTGTTTAGTAGACCTTTCTTTTCTTGCCTGACTTTCCATTTCTCTACTCTCTCTTGCCATTCTGCATTACTGTTGAAATCTTTCTCCCCTTCAAAATCCTTGCCAGTTACTATAAAACAGTACAGCAATACATAAACAAAAGAGAATATCCCAGAAAGACAAAATCATTATCATTGACAAAAGCAATTTGCCTATACAATTGTCTTCACAAAATTAAATAAGTTTCTTACCACTTCCTGCTGAAGAGAAAACTTGACCATTGAGTTGCAATTTCGGTTGATTGTAGTCCCCATTTTCCTGTAAAAATCACAATAGTCCCATAGCCTCTTTAGTGATTCATGTTCAATTTACTTGTATTAGTCACAGTACTAATTTTCTGATTCATTTAAGTGAAACCCAATTCATGGAAAAACATAAAAGATTAACAACTTCTGCCTTGTATGATTTTTTGAAGAGAAGCTGATTCCTCATCCATGATTCTTATGTCTTATGATTAGAACAAATTACCACATGACTTACATCGCGGTGCTGATCTAGATCGTCATGATGATTCTTAATCTGAAATTCATCATCAAAATCATCTGCATCAAAGTTCTCCTCTTCATCTCCAGCTACTCTTGGACAACCTGCAGGGGAAGCCACCATCACCACATTTATATAAGTTAACAAGCTCAAAAAAAAAATTACCAACTAAGTTTCACTCAGTGAAAGAGAGCTGTATATATATGCCAACCTTTGTGACGCTTATAGCGAGTGCTACATTGAGGGCAGCATTGGTTCCCTTCACTCCTCTCATACTCATAACAAGGTCGGCAAACAGGAAATCCGCACACATGACAAGCCACAAAAAGCTCCCCATCTTCCTTAACTCCAACCTCATCACCACAAACTCGACATGTTTTCGATGAAGGTTGACGAGTAGGAGGAGGTTGATGCTGGGAAAAGAGTTAAAAGGAAAAAAGAACATAGAAATATAGTAGACATACATGAGAAACTAACATGGAACATATTATTAAATGTTATGTGCATGTTTAGAAATCCTTCTAGAATTCGTTCTGAAGCCAAAATCAATTCTGGGAAGAAGCTTCTGAGTGAGTTCTAGTAGTTTCAAAGTAACATAATTGATTCTGATAAAAGAGAAGCTGGTTGAAACATGCTACAATGTTAAGCTTCAAATTGATATAAAAAAAAAATGAGCATGCTAATGTGGAACAGTGCAACATGAAAGGAGGAGAAGGTGGATACCTCATCAGAGTCATCATGTGAGAGATGGGAATGAGAATGAGAACCAGTGATGAAGCCAGCCATGGAGTTTGAGGCCATGGCAAAGCAAAGCAATGTTAGAGAGAAGAGTATAAGAGAAGAGGGTTATATAAGAAATGGTGGGTTGAGAGTAAAACATCATGGATGCAAGATTGTGCACCAAACTGTGAGTTGGGGTGTCGTGGTTTTGAGTCTAAGAGACGTCAGTGATAGATAGGTGTGAAGGCCTTTTCTTATTTAACCTTGCTTAGACTCAAAGGAGGGAGGAGGGTGTCTTTGTTTTGGTATGAGAGATAATTATAATTATAAGATCTAAAAAATGTAGGGAAAACTTTCATTTGTGTATATCATTTGTGTTGGACACTATGTGCTATATCATTCACCCGCTATACAACATTTTTTTCCATCCAATGTGACACTTCTTTATTTATTTATTTTATTTCTCAAGAGTCTTTTCTAGTTCTTCATAGTTGATACATAACATGATCAATAAGATATATACATGTTATTTGATATTTCACACAAGCTGGTTATGATGTCACAATCCCCACATTTATCAGTTCATAATACCAAACAGAAAATGGAAGACCAACAACAATGGAAGCGTCTTTTCTAGTTCTTATTGCATCCATCAACGTTATGCACAAGGGGGTTACAATGTCACATCTCCACAAGTCTCAGCTGACAACCTAATGAAGGAAGATGCTATTTGTAGGAGGAGGGAGAAGAGTTGTGCTATGCTCTCATGCAAGATCTGCAAAGTTCCCCAAAGGAACATACAGAGCATGTCTTAGAAATATGGCCTAAATTGTAGCCCTGTGAGGTTGGGTTGGGTTGGATTAGGATAGGGCACAACTCATTTTCTTCCATTTTCTGCTTTACTTTGGGTCTGCCTTCCATCCATTTTGAAAGATAGGCTTTTGCAACTCTTTCCCAAATCAAGTAGTCAAATCCAAAAGAAAATTTCTTTCAGTATGGCCCAAAGATAAATGCTTTGGTTAGTTTTTTATGTATTGGTCTATTAAACGGAGACATACTTATTATCTCGAAATTCAATCGCAAACAAAAATGTTTGTCAGAGTTAAAGACTACCGCTAACTTATTGAAAAAACAAATTAAAAGATAAGGTTTAAGATCACATATTTTCTATGGATTATTTTTTAGGATTTATCTTTTATGGATTACTTTTTGCATACTGTTTTTATTATTTATAAATCTCAATTTCTTTAAAACTAAATAATAATAAAATTATAGTGGTGTGTAAATATATACATATATACATATATATATATATATATATATATATATATATATATATATCACACACCTAGCTACATCCCATAATAACCATGCTTCCCCTGTCCAGAATTTTTTTCCCTATGTCATGGGAGAGTTTTCATTTTCTAGTAATTTTTTTCTGTTTTGTTATTTCACTTTTCCTTGGTTTATCCTTCACACTCTTCTACCACATATCCTCCTTTTCTCAATACTCAACTTCAAACTGGTAGTTGTGAAGAGTGGACTTTTGTTGGATTTGCTAGTTTCACACTGTAAGTATTAAATTTGCCTTTGAAAATTCTAATTTTAACTTGGTTCAAATTTTCAAATTGAGTATGCTTGAATTACAACCTGTAACCAAGAAAAGCAGCCAACCACACAAACTCAAAATAGAAAATAGTTATACTTGCTCTTTCAAACCTCTAGACATCAGCTGCTTCAACTAACCTATTCAACTACCATGTGGAAGTTGGCCCTAGCACAATTTTATCTGAGCTGTTAAGATTATCTTCTATATATATACTCAATTATTACTTCTGGTCCTACAAATGTGTTTTGAAAAATCAAAATTGCATTCCATTATAATGATGAAGGTAAAAGAAAAGCATTTGCTAAAATTGGTTGTCTTGAAAAAGTGCATATTCTTTCTATCAAATACTCCATCGCTTATATACTATTATGATGTATGGTGGATAAAAATTAGTTGACAATAGATATGAATGGAAGAAAGAAAAAAAAGTAAAAGATCTAACATAAATATGATAAGAAAAGAAAAGAGAAATAGAAAAATGAAGTGAAAAAAGAGATGTGAGAGTGCCATAATTGTTTCCTAAGGCATGCACAATTCCCTCTTCAATCAAACTAACATTTTGGTCCCCAGCTTCAATCAAATCAAAACTTGTTCAACTTGCCATGCTTTGATCCACAGTGACAAAAACACTTGCAGTCACTGCTTCATTTGTTTCAATCACAACACGATTCTCAGACACATTCCTCAGAGCATGGTTTGGGAAGGTGCTGCCTGTGGAGCTTAGTGAGTACTGAACATTTTTTATAAGGTTAGAGAAAAGCAGAATGTTGTTAAAATCAACACTCCATGAGGTTCCATTCCCTTGCTTAGACTTTTTGGCAACCGTGGCCTTCAATTTCATTCCTCTCACAATGTTCCTGTCAACAATAACCTGATCAATTTGATTGAAACCACTATTTGATTGGTCCAGATGAACAATTTCAACTCCATTATTTGAGCCTGAGAACATGTTATCAACAATAGTAACACCATTCACAACCCCATTCATAGATTTCAGTACAATATTAGCATCACCAAGGAAGAAACTGCTAGAGATGTGGAGCTGAACCGGGTCTTCGGCAACAATGCTGGTGTAATCCATGTAAGAATTCACAATCCTGGTTTGCGTCAAACCGGGTAGTTTCAAATAAATTCCAGTACCTCCAAAGCCAGTGGCCTTATTGTAACAATGCACACCAGAAAAAGTGTTGGCCTGGCCAGAAACCATTATTCCTATAGCAGCAGAGAAAATTACAACATCAGTGACAGCATTATCATTACCCTGAAGATTAATTCCAGTGCCTGAGAAGTTCCGTTCTCTTTTATCTCCACCAGCAGTTATGTGCTGGCCAAGGAAGGAGTTCTTGATGTAGGTTTCATGGCCACTTTGTACTAAAATTCCATTGGTGGTGAAATGTGTGATGTAACAGTTATCTATGTTAGTTCTGAGTGAATTTATGACTGAAATGCCTCCTCCCTTGAAGTTAGAGTCCAACAAGAGGTCCTTTAGAGTTATGTACTCAAAATTGTAGGGTGATGAAGGTGATGCTGACAAATCAATGATGTAACCATCTGTTGGAAATTGGTTTGAGGCTTTTATGGTTCCCCCATGTATCTGTTTTTCCATCAAATTACAAGCAAAATTCAAAGTTAGATGTCAAAAGTTGAATCCTTTTGGATGACATGTTGAGTAAACAAATAAAAAAAATGCAGTTTCCTTGACTTTCTGCCACTTTACGTCATAAGAATTGTCAAAAAAATTAAACTCTTCGATTCATAAAAGAACAAAAAGCAGTGACCATAAAGGAAGAAGGAGAATGTTTTCTAAAATCTCAACAGCAATAGTCATCCTTATTCAATATTTTTTTGGGCTAGTTAGACCAACGGTTTCACCATCACAACTAAAATATTCTAAAACCATATCATATATATTTTGATTAACTTCTTTTTCATCAAAAAATTAAATCTGAAATCTAGAAACTACTCGCACTCTCCTTCATCATAATCAATTCTGAAATCCAGCAGCTACTCTAAGAGCTTCCTCAAAATTGATTCAGTCTTCAGAATTAATTGCAGAATGGTTTCCAAACATTCACTCGGACCACCAGGTGTAAAGTCTTATAACAAAATGCAAATTGTCAAATATTGATGAATATGTGAACTTTGTTAGAATGTAGATACTTTCCACATTGTACATCTACAAACGATCTACACAAAGTCCTATTTACCATAGAAAGAATAATTCATGAATGAAATTAGAAACCCAAAGAATGATTCAAAATTGATATACCATGAGGTTCCCCACCCCGGATACCGGTAATTGCAGTGACTTGCTGATCATGTATTTTCCACCCTCAAGATTAATCTGTGCTCCTCCAAGGTCTCTGATACCTTCCATCAAATGTCCTTCACTTGGACCCTTCACTGCATCTGCTATGGCTGCAATAAGTGCTTCAGTGCTGTCTGAACTTCCTGTAGGGTCTGCACCATAAGATGTCACATGGTAAACCCTTGGATTGTTCACACCCTGCATGAAAAAAAAATATCAAACATTTGATATTTTCCCAGGAACAAAAAATAGACTAAACCAAAGGCTTTGTGCAGTGTGCAAGATTGAGTTACCTGAAATGTCTGGGGAGATGGGGAAGGAGAAGGGCTAGAAGAGGGTGAGAAAGAAGATGGTGCTGAAGCAATGGAATTATGTCTAGTTAGAGAGACCTTCAATGACTGGAGTTTTTGTATTGCTTCATGATAATTGCCACCAGAAATGGTCCTAGGAGGCAAGTTCTTCTCCCCATAAGCACCAATCATAATGAAAAAAGCCACCCCCAGAAGCAAGGACAAGAACAGAGAAGGTGTTCTTGCCATTGTTGGTTTAGTTGGTGAGAGGTTTGAGGTTCTGATCAGGTTAGTGTGAAACGGTTGGGGAAAATGATTCAAGTTGTGTGGTCATTTAAATAAGGTAGATGAAAAGAGGGGGAATACAGGGAGACATGAAGAGAAGTAGGTGGTAACTAAGATTTGATAGGAAAATGTAAAGGGACATTTTCATATTGGATCATACATACAAGACCTTCATCATTTGGACTAAGATATTTGTGAAGGTTGCTTTGTAACTTTTTTCATGAAAACTTTTAATTTCCCCTGACCTCATAGAAAAGATAGCAAGTTACCAACTCCTTACTTTTGAGACCTTAACAAGTTTGACATGAAGGTATTCTTGATTAGGAAGCAAGCACGCCTCTAGTTAACCTTGAACTCTATGGTGGAATTATAGGGTAGAGGGGGTCCACCATATAATCCTATGGTACAGGACAAATAAAGGGCAAAGCTTCCGCTACACGCGAGGTCTAGAGAGGGTTGGATCCACTTCGTGGATCTAATGTAGGCAATGGCGATAGGGTAATTAGGTTTGCTAATTCACCGAACTAATTCATGAGAATAAATTGGTAGGCATGTATTTATTGCTTAGAGAGTGGGTTTACTGACAAATATCTTTAAGATACTAGTTAAGGAATACTTGATACACACTATTATTAATTTTGATCACATACTTCTTCCACAAGGATAGCGCATGTTGGTAACTAAAATTACTTAGTGCACTTAATCAAAAGAAATTATTTCACGCTTGAATTGATCTTCACACAAACCTCTTTTCCCTTCTAGGAATTGGGGGGAAAAATAAGCAAACAATTGGTCTGCACAGTATTAGCAAAACGCAGCTGTGATGGATCATATTCAATAACACCATCATTTGGAGTATGATATTATTGAAATTTGCTATGCAGCCTTTTTACTGAAAACTTGAGTTTCTCTGACCTGACTAACTCCTTAATTGGGACCTTTGAAATTACAGGTTTGACATCACATAAAAGATTGCATTTGGATCCACTTTTCGTTTTTAGCATGTGGTCCAGTTAGAGAGGAAAATAAAGATACAATTGTTACTCATAATATTTTATTTTATTTTTGACAAATCATAATAAGTATTTGTATTATCAAAAAGGTATGTTCTATCTCTAATTACCCTTTCAAAATAAGAGATGATCCTAATCAAATTTATTTTGGAATAGGAAGAAAGTAAACATCTAGTAATCTTGGATTTTGTCATGGAATGAAAGGGTAGGGGGTCCACCATACAAGTGGTGTGCCTCAGGTTAATGAGTTGGACTGGTTTGTCATGATGGTAAATCATGGAAACAAAAATACGAGTTTATTGCTTAGAGAGAATTTTCAGCCTTTGATTTGTTTTTTCAAGGCTAGGACTACCATATATGGACAAATCCCTAGTCATTTACCTATTTGTATTGGGAGTTGATTTTTATTTCACCGCTTCTAATTCTTATGTCACCCATAATTTTTAATAAAGTCCAAAATGCTTTTATTTTAAAATAATAAAAAAAAACCTAAAAACCCCATTTAATATCTACCAACGGCACTTACATCATCCCCTTTTCTCTCTCTTTATATCTTAGAGCAACTCCATCCTGCTCCCCTACAAGGTTCTTTATTCTACTTTTTGGTAGGCTCGAACTGCCACGTAGGATTAGGCTCCCTCATAAGGGACTTTAGCAGATTTTGCTCCATGGTTCCTTATTTTACTTTTTATTGGGTCTCACAGTACCACATTAATTAATGATTTTTATTTCCACCTACTTTTGATTTAAATTTAAATATTAATTCAATATTCTAATTTAAATATTAACTTAATTAATATTAATAGCAATAAAATTATAATTAAAATTGAACACGGTAAGTTAAAAATAACAACAAATACGTTACGTTACATTATATAATTAAAGACGGTACGAAACACATACTAACGATAAATAAATTACAACACAATTTAAATGAAATACATAATCAACGGTAATGACTAATTTTCATTATCATCATTTCCGAAACGCTCCCACATATGCTCCACCAAATCTGCTTGAAGTTGGCGATGGATTGATCTTTGAAGTTGATGTGTTCTTCTTTCCAAAAATGTTGTAAAAGCAGGAATAGGACCACTTGATACTTCCGCAGACCCTACGTCATTATTAGCCTGATCGTATTCAAAATTACCTTCGTAATGGTGAAAGACTACTTCTACCAACTGCATCAACCGTCATTTGAAAGTAAGCATCATGGTTGGCAACAGCTTCTACAACTCTAAGGAACACGTGCTTCCGCATTCGAAACCTTCTTCGGAACTGGTCTTCTGTGTATACAGGATTTGGAGAGAAGTAATCATTGACCAATCGGCGTTACCCTTCTTCACGACCTCGCTCTATGACTCTTCTTCTTCTCCTGGGCCTAGCAGTGTTGTCAGATTGTTGTTGGCTCTCTATTACATTCCTCAAGTGATCTTCTGCACTGGTGTCATGAATAAAATCATCTAAACATTGTTTAAAAAAAGCATCAAAGTTCTGGTAACTGTTTGGATCCATTGTGTGGTGTGTAGAATCAGAACACAATGAGAGGTAAAAAATCAAAATGGTTTCAATATATGAGAAGAAGAGAATTGTGAAGGTAAAAAATGGTTTCATTCACTATTTATAGTGTAAAAAACCTTCAAAATGGACTCCCCAACGTCCATATTCCTTTATTTCTGTTAAAAAAAAAAAAACTATCCGTTGGGCTGTCAGAAGAAAAAGAAAAAGAAAACTATCCGTTGGGCTGTCAGGAAACCAAAAATATAAATAAATAAATAAAAAATGACCTGCTGGGCTGGTCAAATCTGGGCCAACGGCCAGAAACCGGCCCCAGCCGGTCAAAAGGAACCACTGAAACCGGCCAAGCCGGTGACCACGTTTAAATAGTTTTGTTTCCCTTTTTTTTTTCTTTTTTCGGCTTCTCATCTTCTTCACCCTCTCTTTTCTCTCTTCTGAAACCCTAGCACAAATCCGCCGCCACCCTTTCTTCTTGCAGCCGCCGCCACCCTTTCTTCTTCCTCCACCCGCCGCCACCCTTTCTTCTTCCTCCCACTGCCACCTCTCTTCTTCCTCTCTTCTCCTTTGCCAAACCCTAACGCAGCACCACCACCCCACCACCTCACTGCCTCCGTCCGCCGCCATTCAGGCACCAAATCGGAGCTTCAGGCACCAAATCGGAGCTCCCCACCACCGGATCGGAGGATTCAAGCCAACATGCAACCAATTTTTTGTGTTCTGTACTGATTTAATTTTTTTTTGTACTGATTTAATTTTTTTTAGTTGTCTACTGATTTGTTTTTTTTTTTTTTTTTGTTATCTGTTATCTGGTTCTGTAATTTTTGTGTTGAATAAATTTTTCATTTTAGTTGTGGAACTTGTTCTTCTCCTTCCTCTGTTGTTCTGTTCTTCTCCTTCTTCACTTCCCTCTAATTTTAACTGCTTTGTGGTTGATGAATGAGAGGGAAAGAAGAATATTTTAATTTAAGGACCCATAAAGCAGAGTTCCTTGTGCAAGGAAAGGAACTCTGCTTTAATTTTAAGGAACTTTGCCTCCACGTCATTCTACTCCAAGGGCTTCAAAAAATAAGGAACGGAGCATACAAGCTCCAGCTGGTTTAAGGAACCAGCGATGGAGTTGCTCTTATCCGCCTCCTGCCAACATATCTTTTTGAGTCCCTATCTCTTATCTTCCCAACCATCACCATTCTTTCAATTTCTCTCTTTCACCATCTCCTTCCCTTCCACTTCAAGAGGAGCACTTTGAAGATGTGCTGCATCTTCACCACTTGCATGTCCGCACCTTCAAGGTGCGGTTCGTTTCAAGTTTATTTCATGTTTTTTCCATACCGTACATGTATGAGTCGTTCTGTTTGCTTTCCTATTTTTTTGTTTTTCAACTACTTGCACATATATGTGAGGTAGTAGTGGTTTGATTTTTTTTTTATTATTAAGCCGCACATAAACGTGCGTTGATTGTATTTTTTGAAAGGTTTTTTATGCACCGCCCATATATGTGCAGTTATTGTTTTTTTTTCTTTTTTATATTTTACCTCACATATATTTGTGGTATAATGTTTAAATTTTTTTCTTTTTTATATAATAACTCACATATATGTGCGGTAATTTTTTTTCTTTTTTATATATACAACACATATATGTGCGGTTCTTATTTGAATATTTTTTCCTTTTTACATTTTACCGCACATATAGTGTGTTTATTTATTTTTAAAATTTTATCCTATACCACACCTATATGTGCAGTCTGTTTTTAATTCTTACGCGTACCTATAGGTGCGGTTATTTTTTAAGTTTTTTTTTCCATGTCCCGCTCTTATATGTGCGGTAATTCATGATTTTTGTTATATATTTGCACCTAATTTGCAATTTGTTGTTGTCTATATATCTGTCACTATTTTTACCTTTTTTATTCACTTTTACAATTTTAAGAGAGATTAGTTACGTTTTACTAATTATATCTTTAACTTAATGGTGGTAGAAAAATTGAAGAGTTTGAACTTGAAATTAATAAGAGATAAAGAATATATTAGGAAGTCAAGTAGTAATTTTGATAAAAATAAAAATATTAATATTATTCCTTAATATATGTGTTAAAATGGCGGATAACCCATGTCCCTTCTACTCGAATCAATAATCAATATAGTATGAGAGTATAATTATAACCTTTTAAAATTAAGTCACTGGAAATAAAATTAAGTGAAAAATCACATTTGGTTTGGATTTTACTAGTGAAACATGGCCATGGTGATTAATATAGAGCGTCTAGTTTCACGTTAAAAGCATTGGGTTTTCCAAAAAAATTGTCTTTTTAGATTTTACGATTGCTACAGTAAAACCAAACATTCACAAATTAATCATGATTGATTTCTGAATTCTCAATGTTATTTTATTTTTTATTTTTGTCATGCATAGCTTCATGATCGGAAGTAAAATGTTCTTAATTACGTTTACTCAGTTTACATCATCATAAAAGAGGTAGCATGTGATGTCCTTAATCTGAATGATTGAGAGAAAGAATGAAACTATTGCCTCCTTAA
Source organism: Acmispon strigosus (assembly GCA_030819835.1). NCBI lineage: Eukaryota > Viridiplantae > Streptophyta > Magnoliopsida > Fabales > Fabaceae > Acmispon > Acmispon strigosus. The sequence continues at coordinate 91,488,407 of JAUAMA010000001.1, forward strand.
ATTTGGAAGATCGTTGCAAACAATTCGATCATGCTTGTACCTTCAAATTTAATTTGAGGCAACAAGTATTACGAAGAGACGTGATATTTTAAGATGACATGCTTATCATTTATCCTCTGGTTTCTAGAATTCATGAGGCTCACATCCATAGTCATTGAATAAGTCCACAACTATAAAATAAAATAAAATTTGGAACTCAATAAGCCAAATGGGTTAACCTGGAGCAGCCAGCACCTATGGATTCAAGACCAACTTAAAGAAGACAACAAGTTAATAATGTATGAATACCAGAAGTTACATGGCATAATGTGAAGCCAAAACCAAATTCCGTGCTACACCATAGCCACATAAATGCAAAGTACAACTATTAATGATGAAGTATGAAATAGGAAGTGAGAAGGGGTTTCAGATTCAGGTAGGAGTGGCTATTTTGATAAACAACATGTGATGGGGATGCAAATTCACAGAAACAATTCCACATCAAATTTGAAAACTACTCTCTTCTGCGCATTTTATCTAACAACTGAGAGGCGTTATGTGCAGACTAACAATTCAAACAGATTATCCAAAATAGAATCAGTTCAAGTCTCCAAGAAACTCAACCAAATAAAAATATCAGTCCAAAATAGATAATCTTCTACGAAACAAAGAAGCACACAAAGGAGCATCCAGCAGACGAGTAGATACTCACTAAGTTAACCGACTAACAGTATTAATTGTAAAAGCAAGATTACTTTGAAAATGTCTGTATGTACTATGTACTAATAGGAAAGTAATAGAACCAGTAAAAGCTAAACGGGTGTTTTGCCCTTTTGAAAAGATTACAATCAGTAAGATAGAGAAAAGATTTAACCAGAAAATTAAGGCAAAGAAAAGATGACTACAATTAATAAGACTCTATCCTTAAAGAATGAACACAAACGACAGAGAACTGAAAAAGAAAGCATTAATGAAGTAAGGAGTTTTGTTTTTATTTCTAAGGTTGCCTCATAATAACTAAGAGTATCAAAAGTCGGTTCATGTATCAAGCCAAAGTGACAACTATTTTGTAACAAACTTTCATGATCATCAAGCTACAGTGTATTACCTTTTACTTTAAATCCAAAAGCAGGCACACAAGAACAATGGAAAAAAGATAGACCACAGAAGCTAATTGGGAGTAATTGTTAGCAAGTTTCCACAAATCCAAGTTCATGAGGGCAAGTTGATCTAACTATTTTTCAAAGGACATAAATAAGAAAAGTTGGAACGAGTTTCAAGTTTATAAAGTCTTTTATTTGTCAAAAATTTCAATATGGATATTGATTTCGTAACTTCGTAAACATCATCCTAGGTCTACCTCATACCATTGCCAAATCAGAAATACAAAGAACCAGCTAACTATAGCATGCCTTCAAAATAAGATTAAAAAAAAACACTTAATCATCCTGTAATGCTAAATCCTGCACTTATTCATAAACTGATAAATTTCAAACTTAAAAGTCCTGGCAAAATGAAGCAGGGAATGCCATTCTAGAAACACTTATAAAAATCCAAAGACAAAGATCAACGAAAAAAGTACAACTAGTAATTTTTCATATCAAAGACATAATAGTGCTACTTATCACATGATTGTATTACAGAAATGTCCCCACTCCTAATAAGTTAATAAGTTAATTCATAAGATAACTCTTAACGGTTCAGAGTAAAAGATGCAAAACAGTCATCTGCTCCTTCTTTTTGATCTTTCATGTTCCTCTCTTGGCTTTGAAGTATTTGATGACCTGAACCGGTAATGTGTAGTCTCACTTTTTGTATCAATTCTTATCTTGAAATTTTATTTTCCTGAGGTTGAAGTAAAAACCACTCAACCATTTCATCAAACAGTTGGTGTGCCTGAAATTAGAAACGAAATATGAAGAAAAAACCATTCAGCCATTTCGTCGAACAGTTATAATGGAAATGTGAAAAGCAACATAGAACAAAAAGGGATGAAAGACAGCGAAGACGGAAGACCCTGACTACACCCTCCAACCAAATCTCGATGGAATCCTCTTTCCCATTCAAGCTCCTACGCCTGAAGTCCTACGCATCCCATCGCCGCTCAAAGTCACCGGCGCCGGAGAACTTGCCGCCGCGTCAGTAAGAACATTAGCTTCTGGTTAGCTCATTCGTTTACTATACCTGATCATTGGCGCCGTCTGTGGGATCAAACCCATGGTGGCAAGTTCATAAGATCTGGGAAGTGTTTTACCAAATCCCATAAACAACGCCAATGTTCAGGTCGAGTGAAACGGTGATGGAAGCCACGTTTAGAATTGGTTGCGGTTGCTCGGTGGGGATCACGTACGTTTAGGGTTTTTACTCAAAGTGAGGCAAACTTTTATCTCGTTTAGCGACTAACTGGTTGGACTGAAAACTCATTAACCAATGCCTTAATCGAGTCGACGACCGATTTGAGTTTAATAGCATTGTCTCATACAATAGGTCATCTCCTTATAGAGGTGTTCAATCCTAAGTACATGGATCTGGCCCGAGTGCAAAATTGTTCATTCAAAAATAATTCGTCCAAAAGTGAACGTGAGTCTCCTAAACTCTCAATAATACATGAGTCGTCATAGAGGCAGTAAACAAACATAGACAGGGCGGCATCGCTCCCATAAGAAAGGAGTCGTTGCTGGATGAGAAAGTTGAGACTAATGATTCGTCGAGAGTAGAAGTCACTCGCTAGATAGTGGTGTCAACTCTAAATTTTATGTGACTATTTTTAAATACTTTCTTTGTTCCAATTTATAAGTCATTTTTGTCTAATTTGTAGAATTAAGAAAAGTAATCATGAACGATAAATTTGTAAAAAGTTTTACTAACTTTTTTAGATTACCCTTGTTAATTTCCAATGAATTCCTCTCTTCAAATTAATAACTTTTTAAAATCTCTCTCTTTCATATCAAATATATGGGAGTAATTTGGAAAAAATACTAAATGCTTTATTGATATTGATATTATAAAGTGACTAATATTTAGGGGAGAACTCTTAAAAAGTAATATATAAATAAGAACAAAAGGAGTAATATGCATTATTTTCTATTTGGTAAGGTTTACAAATAATTCACTCACCGATTAAAGTTCGTTAAACAAAGTCAATTCACCATGTTAGAAGCGATTGTAGGGAATGGATTAGTGTCATTCGGTCAGTTTGTATCTTATCAATCATCTTTAATTGACCTTCCCAATAGCTTTTGGATAACATTCCCAAAGACGTTTTTGGTGGTACAATTGTAAGAGTTATGCCATTTGAAATACTTATTGTTTTTCAACTCCGTTGTCGAAGAAATCTTATGTCAATCTAGAAGTTTAATTTGTTGATCTGTTCATAGTACATCAATGATTTAATCAGCTCGGGATATATCGAACACATATTCCTCCCGACTATCAACCTTCTTACATTTAGTACGTCTAACTACAAGTTTTGCTAATCATTGACCTACGGTCCAGAGCATCTCCAATGCTAGTTTGTAAGAACTCACTTCTTAGCATTATTCACGTGGGTCTCATGTGCCACGTAGGATCTAAGCAGTTCTTAAGAATCGATACATATTTCGCTCTAATCATGAGTTCTTACCTTGAGTTTTTAGCACTATTCCTCTAGTCTCACAACACTTTATATTTATATTTTTTATTTTCACGTCATTTAAATTAAATATTAATTTAACTTGCCTATAAAATAATATGATATAATTAAAAATAGACATGGTAAGTTAAAAATTAAATGGAAATACGTTACATTTTATATAATTAAAGACGAAAGGTAATGCATATTAACGGAAAATAAATAATAATACATTGTGTGATTGATTATACAACAATAGGGGCAAAACCAGCTCTTAAGATCTGCTCTTAAGACGGCCAATAATTTTTTTTTGAGATAGTGGTTCTTGCCAGGACATGACTATCCATGTCTCCTCTACTAGCACACTTAACTAAGCACTTGAATTCAAAACATGCTTCAATGCTGCAAATTTACTCATCCTGGATTGCAAGTGGATGTTGATTGGAAATACTTCAACTGTAGTTGCAAGCACTCAGCACTGACCATTGGCTGACCTGACTATAAGTTGCTCAACCAATTGAATTTTATTAGCTGTTAATTAGTGGTTTGACAAATATCATGGTCAACAGTGAATCTCACCAAGCACGTTTTATCCCAAGTTGGACGGGGGCCATTTTAGATTCTCAATCTTGCTTTTACTTTTCCTTTTATCTTTTGGCTTTTTTGGCCAAATAATTTTTTAGTTGGTGTTAGATATTATTTTTAACACCAAAACCAAAAGAAAAAATGTTTTTGAGTTTTGTAGAATACCATAATCTAGGTTTCCGAGAAATTGTTTGCTATATGGATTGTAAAGATATTATGAAGCTTCTGAGCCAAAATAGGGACACCCGAACTTATTGACAAGGGGACATTATTGCTTCTATTCGGGCAATGTTGGCTGAGGATTGAAAGTTTCTATTCTTTTATGTTATGCGAGATAGAAATGTTGTGGCGGATGCGTTGGCGAGACAAGCTTTTTAAGTAGGGTGTCCCATGCGTATTTAGAATGAACCTCCTTCCTTTATGATTCCGCTCTAGTGCAAAGATGCGGTAGCTTAATTAGTTTTTTGTTGTTTGCTTTCATTCCTTATATAACCAAAAAAAAGAGTACCACGATCTTAGAAAAAGAAAAACTTTATACACATATTCTATTCATTTTTTTTATAATGTATTTCCACAGCAACTTGATAAATATAAAATTAATTTTTTTGAGATTTAAATATCTATTAAGTAAACAAATCTATCTCAATAAATATTTCTTTATAGAAACTGAACCGGCCACTTATTAAATTCAATTAGCACATATGAAATGTTATCATTGGTTTTTGTTTCAAGCCGTATGTGGGTCCTGTCCGTACAAATAAAAAAGAGGGCAAATCCAATAATCCATGATCATGCATGCACTAGGCATATTTGCATTTGCTCGGACTACCTGCTGATACCTGAGACTAAGGAAATCCATATAAAATTAAATTATTGAAATATCAGGACCGCAGTCAAAACGTTCCTAGTTGTACCTACTCGTGCACTCGTGTCCTGCGCTTAAAGAAATATTATATTAATCACAAGGCTTTTCCTATTGCTGCACTTATAATTAAATTGCTACATTTGACTGCAGTCTCACTTTTACTCTAGCCAAACATTAATTAAAAGCTTAATATAAATACTAAAGTAATTTCAACACAAACAGATATTGGGTTTTCCTATTTTTGTTTGCACGTATTTCCACCCACAAATTATTATCAGCAATGTTCTATGAATGAAACAAATGAAAAACATGCAAGAAACTCAAGAAAGACATATAGCAAAGCGAACACTGTTATTTAGCACAAATCATAGAGAGGTAGTTGGGCGTTTGTTACGCGGTATGGAATCAGATTTCCGGGAATGCTGAGGTCGGGAATGGACATTCTCACGTTTGTTATAAGGCTAATAATTCACATTCCTGGGTATCAATCATTTCCAGAAATGGAATAACCGTCAACATTCCCTTAATTTCATTCACATCCATTGGGTTGAGAATGTAAGATTCTCATGGAAAATGAGTTATTTTAAATATAACTTTTCACTTTCTTCACAATCTCTCATATTTTTCTATTTTTAAAATTTTGAAATTAAATTGATTTAAGCACATTCCCGTGAATACCAAAAACTTACCAAACATATCTAAAAAACTTACATAAGAATAAGATTCCCAGTAATCTCATTTCTTGGAATGTTATTCCCGGGAACCTGATTTCATACCGCGTAACAAACGCCCCCAGAGGGTCTGTTTGGTTCAAATGAAGAAAGAGGAGGGGAGATATTTTAATGGAGGGAAGGGAAGAGAGGGAAGAGGAGGAGAGGGATTTTAATAACCTGTCTTGTTTGGTTCAACGGAAGAGAGAGGGGAAAGTAGTCATTTACTTATTAGGAGAAGAGAAATATTATAATTAATTACTTTTCCACCATTTATATATTTACTAATTGTTTAAAAAGAAATAAATTATAAAATATCTGATGGGAGAAAAAATTACACATAAAAACACAACAATTATAAAATAACAACGCAATTGACACAGTACCTTCACGAGGATGGCTATACTGCAGGTGGTGGTATAGTAGGTTGCACCCAGCCAAGGCGTGTGGCAGCAGCTATGAGTGTTGCTAAGAGAGTTAGTGAGGAGATGGAAATACAGTTAGGTGATAGAATTACCATTCATATTTTTTAAAATATAAATTTCACATTAATTTTTTTTATTACGAATTGTTTCCGTATTCATAGCTCAATTGTTTTTAGTAAATAATTATTTACAAGTTACTAGGGTCTTTGATTTTTTCTTTCCTACGAAAACATTACATATTACATATTATGGAGACATAGCTTTATATAAAGGAAGAGAAAGAAGGAAGAAGGAAGAAGGAAGATGAGTGTCATATGAAATGAGGTATAGTAATAGGCACAGAGAGAACAAATAAAATATTTGAAATTTTAATTATGTGAAATGGTATATTTGTCAAAAAAATTATTTCCCTCAAATTCCCCCACTTATGGAGGGGACATAAAATTGAGTTAGGAGGGGTTTTGGTCCCTCCCCTCCCCTCCTATTCTCTCTTAAAAATTGAACCAAACAAGACAACTTAATAAAAACCTCTCTCCTCTCTTTCATTCCCTTCCAACCAAACATTACATAAAGTATTCCACAGTTGATAGTTGGCCAATAAATTTTTTACTTTTCTCTATTTACAAAAGTTAAAAATTGGATCGACAATCAATTATTAATAATGGAGTATTTGGTTAATAGTTGGATTAACTTCCACTTTCCATTATTAATATTTAATACAGTCTCGTATGGTGGGTCCATTGATATCTTTAGAAAATGACAATGGGGCCATTCATTCGGTTCGGGAACTGCTCCTCACCATACATGCATCATGCTTAAGTTATGCAAGGAATCTCAAAATTGGGAGAAAGGTTGTCTGCATCTTATTTAGATAATTATAAATTTTTACGCTATTTATTAAATTACTATATGTTATATTCTCAACTTAATGGATTCTAATATTTACTTCGTTCTGTCTTATATATAAATGGTAACCCATCTCAAAATTTAAGGTCACAAGAGAACTGAGAGGAAGCACCATATTTTCAAGCTAGGGCCACAAAAAGAGGAAGCACTCATCATATATAGGAGCTATTTTGAAATCTTAATTCAGAGTTAACATGTGGACAATGGGTCAACTATGACAAAAGAAATCCACATTCTTTTAATAACTCATAAACATATTTTTTAATAATGGAAATCTAGGTCAAACACTATAAATGCTTAATATAGGTTCCAATAGCTGTACTAGAGTGAAGATGTAGCTGAGGCAAGTGATCTCTTAAAGATTTGCTCATGCCCTTTGGGCTACTAGTGGCCATCACATTATTATGGATTAATGGGTCATTTAAGGCTGTCATGATTGGTTAATTGATTTGGAGTAACGGTTGATTAAGTTGGGGGCACAATTGTTTGTTGATTAATTAGGGGGTTACGATTCCTTGACTCATAGTCTTTTACCTGGCTATGCCCAAGATGAAATGTCTGAGGATTGGGTACGTGAAGATTGACCTCTCTCCTCTTGCCCGAGCTATTAACGATAAGACAATTAAATATGTAAACAACCTATCAAGTCCTGAGCATTTGCTTAATGGACTTGTGAAGGCTAAATCCTCCTATGGGTCGAGCTAACATTCAGATGGCTTGGTATGTGTCCAACTCCCTAAGTCCTTAGCATTTTTTAATGGACATGTCAAGACTAAACCCTCTTATGGACTGAGCTAACGTTAGTATAGCTCGGTATATACGCACCCCCTCAAGTTCTAAGTTTTTTTCTTCATGAGCTTCTAAAGACTAATTCTCCCATGTGCTGAGGTACATTAGGATAGCTTGGTAAGTACAAAAAAAAAATGAGAAATATTCAAGTGTCTAAGTGTAATAATAACTAGCATTCGATTAGCGGTCCCCTCTTATGTCATGGGTTGCGTCCTCCTATTGGATTCTCTGTGCTCACAAATTGAAAATATGGTCAACCTTTTCTTTTGGGAAGATGATGTAACTTCAAATAAAATTCATTGGATGAGATGGGAGAGGCTAGCAAAGCCAAAGGGGCATGGTGGCTTGAGTTTTAGGATGTTTCATTCCTTTAATCTAGCTATCCTAACAAAACAATGGTGGAGGCTTTCAGCAAATGGTGACTCCTTGTTGGCAAAGATGTTCAATGCATGTTACTACAATGACTCTCCAATTGAGAATGCTGTTTTGGGTTCCAAACCAAGCTATTGTTGGAGAAGTATTTTGAAATCTAAGGAGGTTTTATAGGGTGGTAGTATTTGGACAATTGGATATGGGAAGCACGTTAACATTTGGAGAGATCGATGGATTCCAAACTCGAGTGACCATAAAGTCCATAATAAGCTACACGGTCAAGACAGGTTATAATTGGCTTATGAAGGTGAAGTTGAGGGATACTCCATCATCTTCTTAAGGTTTGTATATGAATTGACGTCGGGTTTGAAGTGCAAAAGCTTTTCCAAAATGCAAGAATTTTGTTTGGCGAGCCTGTTAATATGTTTTACCAGTTCAATTAATTTGGCTCGGAATGGGATCCAACTCGACGTAGGTTGTCCTGTCTGTCTGGGGAAAGCCGAAACTGTTACGCATTTATTGCTTTCTTGCCCTGTTGCTCGTTCAATCTAGTTCGCTTCTCCCCTTAATATTTGCATTATAGATTCTCCCATATCCTTTGTGGATGGAGGTAGATCAAGGTTCTGCCCTGAATTAGATTTACGCCTTTGCTTGGGCAATTAGGAGCCGTTGTAACATACTAGTTTTTAAAGAGAACCTCGTCCAAATTCACATGGTGGTGGCCGAAGTTCAGATAAGCTTAGCGCCAATGGAGGAAGAAGATGCCTTAGCGACAGAGCTGGTCATTTCTGCAGCAAGTGCAAGCGCAAGCCAACAACCCATTGAAGGATGGTAGCCACCTGAAGAAATCCCAGGGTGTGGGCTTTAGTTTTGTTGCTAGGAACAACACATGTTAAGTTCTGGTCGCAACAACTTTTTTTTCGCAAATATTAATTGCCCTCTTTTGAGCGAAACTTGTTGTTTCAGTTGGGCTCTTAGGTTGGCTATTGACCTTTGTTTCAAACAATTTTGTTTGAAAATGATTTTTTGATGCTCCACAATGCTTGGATGGCTAAATTGCAAAATCCTTCTTATTTGTCTACTCTTATCCAAGATTGCATTTTCCTTACACATAGTTTTAGTTATTGTGGTTACGTCCATGTTGGTCGCCAATGTAATTTTGTGGCAGACTATCTTGCTAGGAGAGCTTTTATCCTAAAACATCATGTTTGGGTATTATCCAACATATTTGTTATCACTTCTGGTTTCTGATGTTCCCTCTTTAGCTTCTGATCAATGAAGTTTATCTTAATTGTAAAAAAAAAAGACTAGTATTGGATTATGATTTTCTCAAGTATTAACAATGTCAATTGAAATATTTTGTTTATCGCTCTCTTTATTAATATTTATAGAGCCTACTGAGCATATAAAAAGATAAATAAACACATAATTTTAACTTGAGAAAATTTGACATACTATCTCCGTTTCAAAATAACCGTCCAAAAAGAGAAGTAACACGCAAATAAATGTAATTAATATTGATAATTTTTTAAATCTATCATTTGTTTTATACTATTTTAACATTTAAAGTATTGTATATTTTTCATTTATTGTTTTCATAGAAACATTATTTAAAAAAAGGGTTAATGGTATGGTAGGTCCCTGTGTTTGTACCCAAGTTTGCGATAAGTCCCTCGCCGGAATTTTTTTTGATATAAGTCCCTGTGTTTATTCCAAGTTTGGATTTAGTCCTCGCCGGAGACCGGAGCTCCGGCAAGTGCTTACTTGGACTGCTGACTGTATTATTAATGATGACGTGGAATTTTTATTTATTTTTTAAATTACAAATAATAAAAATCATTATAAACTTTAAACCCCTTAAGTTATCTAAATCCTAAATTAACCCCTAAACAAATAAACCCCCAATTCCCCAATTTCATCTAACCTAACCAAAATCCCCAATCTTAAAGTTCAGTTCTTTCTCCACGTTTCCTCTGTTCTTCCTTATTTCATTGGATTGCCTCTTCTTGTTCTTGGTGTTCTTTCTTTTCTTCTTAGTGAAATTAACCAATATTTAATCATTAATTAATTAACGCTTCCCTCTTTCCAACCATTCTCTCTGGCTTTTCCGCATCTGGGTATTGCTATTTTTTTCATATGGGTTGGAGATATAAGGTTGGGTTATTCCTCATAGCTACTGTGGTTATTATATGGGTTTCCTCTGCTGAAGTCACACAGGTAAATTCTTCTACCAATTCTCTGCGTCTCTAATCTATCCTCTTTCCAGTTTCTTGATCTTTCCAGTTTCTTGATAAGTTTAAATTTCACTAAGAAGAAAAGAAAGAACACCAAGAACAAGAAGAAGCAATCCAATGAAATAAGGAAGAACAGAGGAAACGTGGAGAAAGAACTGAACTTTAAGATTGGAGATTTTGGTTAGGTTAGATGAAATTGGGGAATTGGGGGTTTATTTGTTTAGGGGTTAATTTAGGATTTAGATAACTTAAGGGGTTTAAAGTTTATAATGATTTTTATTATTTATAATTTAAAAAATAAATAAAAATTCCACGTCATCATTAATAATACAGTCAGCAGTCCAAGTAAGCACTTGCCGGAGCTCCGGTCTCCGGCGAGGACTAAATTCAAACTTGGAATAAACACAGGGACTTATATCAAATTTTTTTCCGGCGAGGGACTTATCGCAAACTTGGGAACAAACACAGGGACCTACCATACCATTAACCCTTAAAAAAATATCAATTAGTACTCTCTTAAAATTACAACTTACGGTGTTAAAATGAAACAGAAAAATTTCTCTCTAAATGAATAATTATTTTAAAACAAATGAAGTACTTTATACTAGTGTACCAAAAAAACATCAGTTTACTCGTCATGAAACCCCGTAAACTATGGTGACAAAATGAGAATATTCTCGATGCATACACTCATAAGAAAGATACGACAGAAACCTCGTTTTCCATGTACCGACATCATGAATAATAATCAAAATATAAATCGTGGTTCTCTTGGATAGTTCTTCTAAAAACTAGAGTAATGTAATTTTTTATGAATATGATAATAAATATTTTTAAAGTATTAATTAAGAAAAGAATATTATTAATTTTTTTTATAGAATTCTTACAACCAAATTAAATCATCAATTCTACCAACAATGTGTTGATCTAGTGATAAACAAGCTAAATATTTGTAAGGATAAGAGTAAATATTTAAAACTCGGAAAAGACATTTATTAGAAAAAACATACAACCGTATTTCGAACGGGTGATGATATTCGTTAATGAAAAAAATTTAAATGGTGCATTTTACAAAGCAAAGCGTAAGAAAATTGATTAATTAAAAGTAATAATTAATATCATTATCATGATAAAATAATATACATAGCAAATTATGAGATGATCAAAATTTTAACTTATTAATTTTTTATGAACGATTCTAATTTCACAATTTATTCTTCAAAATTCGTATACTGTATTGAATTTTCTTTAATTAGTAATTTTGAAGCACTTATTAAAAAGATTATTTTTCTAACAAAAACAACTTTGAGTGGATTAAGCTTCATCACTTTACAGGTCAGTGCATGTCTCTGAATCATAGGTCGCTTACAAATGTATTTATAGATCGTTCTTTAACAAAGGCTTTACATTTCGAACACACAATTTTTTGAGAAAAAATGATCCATTCTTAATTACCAATTGAGCTAACTTGTGGCATTAATAAAAAAAAATTGAAATCATATACTTCATATTATAAGTTATAAAAATTTGATTAAAGCTAAAATTAGTATTTATGAGAGTGATTAAGAATGTCAATTTGGAATTCAGCAAGCGGTGCATGAAAACTCTTGGGAGCCTATCCGGGAGTCGCATCTCACCCACCTCCTATTTGCTGATGATGTGCTTTTGTTTCTCAAAGCTACTTGTTCCCGGGTGAGGGTAGTCTCATCGATCTTCCAGGAATTTGGGGACAGTTATGGACTCATTGTTAATATTTGGAAGTTGAAGGCCCTATGTTCTAAGGGTGTGTCTGCGGATCAGCGTTGGCGACTCACATGCGTGCCCAGTTTACTCAGGTTTTAGGGCTATTTTTCTAGTTATTTTGCATGTAATTTAATAAATTAATTAGGGTATCTTGTCATGTTACGACACTTTAGGCTTAGTTCATGCATTTTTTGTATTTCTAATTCACCTTGGAAATATTTAGCTTTTATTAGGTATTTTTATGTGTTATTTTTGTGGTTTTTGGTATGCAGGTTTAACTTAAGTGACGTGACTACTTCTTACATGGTTTTTTTTTTCTCCTTTCACAAGCATTCTCTTGAAGACTCGACTGGTGATATTGAATATATATGTGTTTGGAACAACATATCAAAATTTTACCCTGATCCGATGGTTAATGAGTTTGCGCGAGTCATTTTAAGGAAGAAGGTCAAAGTTGTCAATTGCTAGTTAGAACTTATAAAATCACGTTTTAAAACCTGTTTTTTTGTATCTTTTGCTATCGGGACACATTGGAAACTCTTACGAGAGCATTTCTAGGTTATTTTGAGCTCTGTTAAGGCATCATTCAATCTTTTGTACGGTTATGAACTCATTTCCCCTTTTTTATTTAGTTTTCATATTCTCCATGAGTAGCTAAACTCTATTGTGCTGGGAGATGTAGTTGATTGATTATATATTTTGATACGTTGTAAGTTTTATATATGAAAGTTCCTTTTCTCTGTGTTTCTTCTCTGCTTTATTTGAATCCAATCGCGAATGGTATTTAACTTTTTTTGCACAATTGAGAAATTTGTAGAGACTACAAATTTGGGAAGAAATTGAATAAGTGATTTTACACCTTAGGGACAAGGGTAGCATTTATTTGCGTTGGCCTGAATTTTGTTCGTAAACTTTGATTGAATAAGATTAGGTACTAAAAGATTAACTATCACTATCCAGCTAAAATGAGTATTTAACTAAGGGATTAGTAAGTGAACAATTGGGCAAAAGCACCATAGAGAAATTGAATTGAATTCATATATGGACTTCTAGTGGGTAGAAACATAGTATTCAGTCAACAAAATCAGAACCACGGTGCGTTTTCTCCAATTGTTTCAACAAGTTTAATCGCTTTTTATAATTTTCTGCGATCATTAAGTTACCAAACAAACAATATTTTCAACTGTCATATTAGTAACAAAATTAGTGAATATTGGCACCACAAAACACATTCCTTGTGGTTCAGTCTTTTTATTACTACATAACGAATAAGTACACTTGCTTGGGAGTTATCATGCCCCATTGCTATTGTTAGAGATCTTGGTTACTACCTAGGATTTCCTCTTAAGAAGGGAAGGGTAGCTCATGACAGATTTAATTACTCAATTGATCAAATTAATAAGCAGTTATCATGTTGGAAATATCGCTTATTTAATTCAGCAGGGCGTATTTGCCTTGCGAAGTCTAGGATTGCAGCCATTCCTATGTATACAATGCAAACAATCTGGCTTCATAGGAGAACTACTTACTGTATTAATCAGATGACTAGAAGTCTCATTTGGTCATCTCGTTCGCATGGTCGGGGTTGGCATTGAGTTGGTTGGGATACCTTACCGCTTGGGAAGAAGAATGGAGGGCTTGGAGTGAGAGACGCTACAGTGGCAAACACAAATTTATTGGGCAAGGTGGTTTGGAGCTTGTTGCAGGAGGATAATAAACTTTAGGTCCAATTTCTATCCCATAAATATTTATCTCATGATAACATCTTAAATGTGCAAGTGAGACAAGGTGCTTCCCCCTTTTGGAAAGGGATTTTGAAGGCCAGGAATGAGCGTCGGGGTGGTTTTCCCTATAAGCTCGGTGATGACAATACTTCATTGTGGTATGCGAATTGGAGTGGACAAGGGGCCATAGCTACGAAGATTCCCTTTGACCATATTACTGATACGGACCTCCGTCTCAGGGACTTGATTGCGGGAGGTGTTTGGAACGTCTCTTCGTTGTATACAGAGCTTCCTTTGTGTTTTTTGAATAATCTGAACGCAATATCCCCAGTTCTAGATGATCGAATGCAAGACCTTTGGGTTTGGAAGTCCAGTAGTACAATATATTACTTTGTGACAATAGTGTATCAGTGGCTTATGCAGTGGCGAGCTCCATCGACCCTTGTTGGAGATTGGCTATGGGCGTGGAGGATTCGTGCCCTGGAAAAGGTCAAGGTTTTCATTTGGTTTCTACTTCATGATGCTGTTTAGGTTAATGCTAATCGCTTTCGGTGTCAGCTTGCTTCTTCCCCTCATTATACCCAGTGCTCATATCCTTTCGAGGATAGTCTGCACTACTTGAGAGAGTACCCTCACTCTCGGAATGTTTGGTTGAGGCTTAATGCTCTTTTGTGGCTTGGGTTTGGTTTGGATAATGTTTAGGCGTGGGTTTGTTCGCATGTCCTTGGTTCCCCCTCGAATTTGCTTATTGCATCGATTTGGGACCGTCGAGTTTACTCGTTCCTGGATTCAACATGAAGCTAGTGATTATAGTCAGTGCCTTGGGGAGAACCACTTGTGGATCTTCAATCCCCTACAGTGTGATCGTTGGAAGGCTCTTCCGAACGACTATGTTTCTTTCACGGTTGATGGCCCGTATATCCATTCCAAGTACTGGATGAGGATGGGTGGGGTTATCAACAATTCCCATGGAGTATGACAGTTTGGGTTTTATGCACGTATGCAAGGAGGAGATCCTTTGTTGGCCGGACTTATGCTATGAGGTTGAGTCTTCATTTGCTTTGGAGAAGTAACATTAGGAAAGCTTACTAGAACCTCATTGCTTAAAGGTTGTGCATATTCTGTCTCATGACAGGTTCTGATTCGATGCATGTATCAATATGTTCATGGACATTCACCTCATTCTCTCAAGGGATTGGGATATTCATCTTCATCATATTCATCATGAAACTAATGACCTAGTAGATTGCCTTGCGAGTTCAGGTGCTAATCGACAATGTATTTTTACTAGGCCAGATGGATGTTTTAGTTTCGTGGTTGTTCTGTTTGATTTTCCTATTCAACTAAAAAAAAGTTTCATTAGTTTAGTATTGTAAAAAAAAAGTTTGATTAGTGTAGTGTTTTTTTTTGGTGTAAGAAAGCCAATTCCATGCAAGCAAAACACGCACAATACAATAACCACATGTGAGGCCGTGAGGGGTCCCGCAGTTGAGGAATGCTCGTGCATGTCACGAGTCTCGCAGCTGCCGCCGCCACTACCACCACATGCTCATATATTCTCCATTGTTCGGTCCTTTTGAGAGAGAGATTGAGAAGTAGTGGTTGCGGCACAATTTCGGTTTTGCTTTTGCTTCCTTTGCTCTCTATCTCTCTCTGTCCACCCAATCAATCAAACCACCGATAGCCATAGCCATAGCCAGAGCCACAACCATCTCCATTCTCTCTCTCACACACACTATGAATTCCACCACCACTACCTTCTTCAACAAATGCTTTCATGATTGCTTCTTCTTATTGTGTCTGCTGTCAATTCTTTCCTGGGCTTCTTCGTTTTCTGGTAAAGTTTGTTGCTTTTGATTTGTTTACTTTTCTACATAACTATGTCATAGGAAAAAACAGAATAGAAAAAAGTGCTTGTTGGGTTTTGATTCTTGGATGAACTGCAAAGATACCCTTTGAAGATTCAGATTCCATTCCATGATTTTGGCACACAGTATCTTTTTTCTTTCAGATTCAGATTCAGATTCAGATTCAGATGCAACACATCATCTCAATGAAGCCCAGAAGGCATACCCCAGCAAACGCCACCTCAGCGTGTTGACGGTTGTGGTTGTCACGTCTGTGGTGGTGTCACCTTTAACCTCTCTGAAGCTGAGCCAACTCAGAAAATGGAAAAGGGTTTTTTTTTAATCAAAATGTTCACGTGGGCCCTTGTAAAAATTCATGCTTTGACTCTTTCTCTGGATATGCCTTCTGTGCTTGTGTTGGGTGTGCTTGTGTTGATGTCTGAGGCTGACACTTGAAAAAAATAAAACGGAAATTTTGTTAGAGTGAGTAGATAAAGATCAAAGAAAAATTGGGGGGTTTTTCTGATATTTAATTAGAGAGTGTTTAATGGATCTATCTATAACACTTGGTGGTTCAACTTCAATGGCAAATGTTTATGTTGGCAACGATGAAAAATAATTTAATTCTCTAACTTGATCGTGTGGGTTCAAATCGCATTTGGAATGGGTATAATGTTGATAAGAGGGGCTATGCTACTTTTTGTACTGGCCAGATTTTGTTCATCAGCACAAAAGAGAAAAGGATGACTATTCTATGTTTTTATCGGTTTCTCTTTTCTCCGGATCAATTTTGACATTCAAAAACCACTCATAGAAGCTTTTTTCCTAGAAGTGATTTTGACTTTAGAATCAATTGTATAATGATTTCTTTAACATGCAGTGGGTTGTTCCTGAAAACTGAGATGCATTTCTAATAATAAATAAATTGTGTGTATTGGTAATTAGAAAGAGGAGAAAAGAAAACTGGAAGAACACTGAAACTTTCCATGTTCTTGTTAATGACTATGATTGTGTGGATGTGCTAAATGCCAACTTGAAAGTTTAAATGATTAGGTAGTGAAACTGGAGATTTAGAAAAACGAGGTGATTTGTTTCCGCAGATTCTAAGAGACGAGGCAGTGGCAAGACTTCATGAGCTTGGAAAGGTACCTAACTTGAACTCAAGCTATACCTTGCTAATTTTCCATTATGTGTATACTCTTAGTCAACTCAAATGGAACAGATGAATTTCGGTTCTTGACTTCAATGCAACAGATCCTTACTGAGAAATGCTTGCCTACATTCATTGCTATCTGTACCTATCATTTTGAAATATGTTTTTCTTCACTCTTCAATGTCTGCCAGTTTTATACTATAGCATTTTCAGAAATATGCAACACTGCAATATAAATAAAAGGCTAGATACACCATATAGGAAATGTTGTGGGTTATTTCCTACACTATGCTGGTTATTCCCATAATTTTCCTTTTGTACCATTAATAACATGTTTGGATTAGCTTATTTTTTCTCAGAATCAATTCTGTCTTGCGGAGGCTACTTACATAAACTTCTTCTCAAATTTTATTTCAGCTTTAGAATCAATTGTAGAAGGATTTCCAAACATGCTATAAATTGTTTATTTTTAAGTTAATGTTGCTTCTGGATGAACAACAGGTGAGTGATGCTAGTGGCTATCTGGAGAGGACATTTTTGAGTCCTGCATCTTTTAGGGCGATTCATCTTATTCAAAAATGGATGGAAGATGCTGGTTTGAGAACGTTAGCCTTCTAAATCCTTAGGCTCTTCATGTTGTTTCTGAAAATTTGACTGATACCTTGTTCTCTTCAGTTGGGTGGACCAAATGGGAAACGTACATGGTCGAGTTGAGGGTGCAAATGCAAATGCTGAAGCTTTATTGGTTGGATCTCACATGGTGAGACATTTATTTCCTCAATTTATTTTGAATAAAACTGAGCATTTCCATCACAGTTCATGGAAGATTTTAGTGACAGTAGATACTAATGATGATTGTGGATACTTATATTAACAGGATACTGTTGTTGATGCTGGGAAGTTTGATGGTTCACTAGGAATAGTCTCTGCAATTTCTGCGTTGAAGGTTATGCATGATAATGGAAAGCTGCAAAAGCTAAGGCGCCCTGTTGAAGTTAGTCAATTAACTGATAAAGTTCACAACCATTTAATAAGTCTGTTATGACAGCCAGATGTTAGTTTAGTCTAGAAATGTATCCTATCTATGGTCTTTTTTACCGGCTTTGAAACAAACATTTGAAGTTGAAAGTTCGATAAATCTATTTTTTGGGCTCCAATGAATCTGATATACTGAAATCTCTTTTCTATTAAGTATTTACATTTTTATAAGTTCAAACACATGCAAGGAGGGAGGGAGGATTCAGCTGCAAAAATACTTTGGAGAAAGAATAAATTACCTATGCATACTAGATCTGCAGCCTGTTTTTGGCAGAAAACATCGAATTGTCATTCTCAACTATGTTAAATAAAAGCTCTTGGATAGTGGCGGGTAGCAGCCAACTCCAAAACGCTATAGCGATATAGCACATAGAGGGATGGACGCTAAGCTAGGATTTTTAATACGGTTTATACTATATACATATATTAATGCAAAAGAATGCTGAAAGTTTACGACATTCATAATTAACAATGAAAAGCCATAGGCGCTTTAATTATACAAGAATATTGGTTTATGCTCACTGCTCATCAATTTGTTCCCTTATGATAATATTGTGCACTGAGAAAAGATTGTCAAAAAATGCAAGAGGAAATGTTGATTGGAACTATGTTACTGTCTTATTCCTGCCATCTTATTCCAGTCCTAACATCTAACCCTGCAGGTGATTGCATTTTGCGATGAAGAGGGTGTCAGGTTTCAAACTACTTTCTTGGGCAGCGGTGCCGTAGCTGGTATTTTACCTGCCACAACATTGGAGATACCTGATAAGAGGTTTCATCTTGGGACTTTTTTCTTATGACTGTAGTAAAATTTCATATAATCAATATATTTATTAATAGATCTCTTTCAGGAACATAACGGTAGGAAATGTTCTTAAGGAGAACTTTATAGAAACTACAGAGGAAAGTTTTTTACAGCTCAAGTATGACCCAAAATCTGTTTGGGGTTATGTTGAGGTATAACGAACATTTTCATTCTTCATCCACAGTGCTGTCTAGATCAATAACTTCACCAATATAGCTCATTAAAATTTCCTTTGTTCCTTAAATGTGCAGGTCCATATTGAGCAGGGTCCTGTGCTAGAACAAGTTGGTTTCCCTCTTGGTGTGGTTAAAGGCATAGCTGGACAGACACGATTGAAGGTGAAAAATAAGAATTGCTGTGGTGTGTTTCTAATTTTCTATTGACTTAGTTGCATGGATAAGTTTTGCTTGTTTCCTATCATTTTAAACATTTTATGTGATTTCAACAAGATATAACTATGATTATCCAAGTGATCTTGCAAACAAGGCTTTAGTTTTTCATGCATGTGGAACACATGATGTGAAATTGCCACCAAACTGCAATCTACCTACTCTGACCTTGGTCATTTTGTGTGACTTGTGTTGTGTGTCCATTATTGGTTTATAAATAAACAATAATGCAGGTTACAGTTAGAGGCTCCCAAGGTCATGCCGGAACTGTTCCAATGTCCATGCGCCAGGATCCTATGGTGGCTGCTGCTGAACAAATTGTACTTATGGAAAGCCTATGTAAACATCCTGAAGAGTACCTTTCTTATGATGGTCGTTGCAGTGATTCATCGGTGAAATCACTTTCGAGTTCGCTTGTTTGTACTGTTGGAGAGATATCGACATGGCCAAGTGCCAGCAATGTCATACCCGGCCAGGCAAGCAATAAGTCTCCAAATGACACTGCCCTGGAAATGTCCAAATAATAGGCAAGCTTTTTTCTTTATCATGGGGCACATGATGACACAATGTACTGATATGTTGCAGGTTACATACACCGTGGATATCCGAGCGATTGATGACCTCGGGCGTGAGGCTGTTCTCTATGATTTATCGAAACAAATTTATGAAATATGTGACAAGCGCTCAGTTTCTTGCATCATTGAACACAAGGTATGATGATGGTGGTTTTTTGGTTTTATGTTTGGATACATGTTTTGAAATCAATTATGATGAAGTGGTTCTGGTAGAGTTAAAGCAATTATGGATGAAAATATTGATGCTGGGGAGTCATTTTAGAGAATTGATTTCAGGCCCAAAATCAATTCTACTAGATGCTAGAGAGAGTAGCTTTTGCGTTGAACATAATCAATTGTGAAATATTACAACCGAATCTCACAACATTAATCTACATGAACACTTTCTCATAAATGCATCCAAAAATAAATCGCTTAATTGTCAAGTCATTTTTACTATAATCAATTTTCCCTTTATCAATGTGACAAACACTGATCCAAACACGCCCTTTGGCGTGATTACCTCAGCATGACGCAGGTGCTGTGATATGTGATTCAGAACTAAGTTCACAGCTCAAGTCTGCAGCTTATTCTGCACTAAAGAGGATGGAGGGTGACATTCAGGAGGAAGTGCCAACATTAATGAGTGGAGCAGGGCATGATGCAATGGCAATGTCTCACTTAACAAAGGTTTCATTTCTCTATTTTTCTGTATGAAAAGGTTTTGAAACTTCAATTTTCACTGCATGATATGACAATGAATGAGGATTTGAACAGGTTGGGATGCTGTTCGTGCGGTGTCGCGGAGGCATAAGTCACTCTCCAGAAGAACATGTGCTGGACAATGATGTTTGGGCGGCTGGTTTAGCAACCTTGTCATTTCTGGAAAACCTGCAATAACTATGTAAAGTAATGAGTATATATGTTAGATCATGTAATTATAGGTTAATTTATTTACTAGTTTTATTCATAATTCAACAGTTTCTTTAGCTGCTTGTCTCTCCTTATAGTTGTGCTTCATGTATTATCGTGCATGTCATTGAAATTCAATAAGGTTTTATGTTAGCTGTCAACAGCCAAATGCAATCCTTCTTCTTTTTTCCGAATTTGAGACTAGTTGTATACTGCATGTAGAGGAGAGTTCAGAGAGTTGGTTTTAGTCCCGAAATTAATTCCGTGAAGAAGTAAAGGAGAGTAGCTTTTGTTGTGGTTGTAATCAATTGTGAGATATTATAACTGAATTTCACAACATTATGTTACAGAAATCACTTTTCACATAAATGTGTACGCGCATAAATCACCTCAGTTACAACTCATTTTTATCATAATCATTTGATCAAAATTAATTCAATTTAAAATTAATTCCAGCATAATGCTCTTTTTTTTTTTGGTTGAAGCACAATGCTGATTCAAACATGCTACATGATCATCTAGTCAATAAATTTAGTTTTCTTAATGTTTAATACAATTATTAGCTTCTACTTGTTCTTCTTAACATCGATGTAAATATGTGACTTTTTTTTTTTTTTTCAAGACTTGATAAATTAACCCTATATGCTAAAAAGTTGTTGTGTGACCTTGAATAGTTTCTAGCCTCTTCAATCTCAAATCATGTTTGGATTTACTTTTATCTTTCAAAATCAAATTTTCTGCCATAGTTAAAATCTATATGATCCCCAAACATGCACTTATTGGACCCAACAGCAACAGGTGGAAACCAATTGCGCTGAGGAATCTGGTATCATAAAAAAAGAGCATAGGAAAGGGAGAAACCAAAACGTGATTCCCAAGCTTATGGCCCCACCACATCATAGGGAACACGTGTAGTAATGAATATGGGGTTTTCCAAAGATTGAGGTAGTCTCACTCTCAGGCCATGGTTTTGGTCGTTAGCAAACGGTATTTGATGCTGTTGTTGATACTCCAAAGATACCTGCGACCATGGTTTTATTTCTAGCACCGTTAGGTTTTGCATTTTTGCCTTTTCATCCTTCTACATTCCACTATTTCTACATTTTGTCTTCCAATATTCTTGTACGCATCAAGATTAATATTTTTAGAAGTTTTAATATAAAGATCAAAGAAAAAATGAATTATGAACATACTATATAAGAAAAAAAATATATTATATGAGATGATAATTGGTAAAGTAACATGTTTAGTTATATAACAATTCTTTTTTTGAAAGGAATTATGTAACAATTCAATCCGTAGCATTCTGTAGGGATTGCTTATAAAATTGTTCAAAATATTAAATTTCATTAAAATGATTTCTTTTTAGTGTATTAAATTGGTCTCGCAATTTTAACTTGAGTGCGGCGAAAACCAAACCTTTGCTCTTAACCCGAAAAAATAAAAATAGGGCTAGAGACACAAATTGTAGATAGTATGAGGAGTAAGAAAGAAATAGGTGCAACAAAAACACAAAAGAATAGCATCTCATCTAAATCACATGAGGACGTATTGGTAACATTCCATTTCTAACTCTCTCTTCAACACTTTCTCATTAATATGTTAAAATTAATGTGATTTCATTAAATTAAAAGTGAAACATAGATTTTTGATGGAAAATTCAACTCACCAAAAGTGTTCGAAAGAAAGTGTCTCCAGCAATTTAAAATAAAAAATGCATAAAAATTCTTGTGTACCAAGCAAATTTTAAAATATTAGAGAGAAATTATTAAATAATAAATAAATCTGGGGGTTGCTGAATTCCTACTAGCATCCCGGGTTTGGGATAGAAAAACAAGGGAACGAAACAACATCACTGGCTAAAGCTTCTCTCATTTTTCTATTCTTTTTACCATTTATATATATGGGATTCTCCATCATAATCTAGCTGAAGCTTCTTCTTCCGGAGCATTTGTAATTTTTGACGCAAAGCATCGGACCTTTACATTTCTGGTAAGAACTAGATTCGTTTCCATGTCTGAAGGTTGGAATTTGAGTTTGTCTCATTTGCGACAGGGAATGATAAAAAAATAATCTTTTTTCTGAATCATTTTCTGGGTACTGATCTAAACACACCATATTCAAGTGCATGTCCGTGTTTTCCTGGAGTTTTGTTTTGTTTTGAATCCATCATGCATGTCTATATGATTCGATCTTGCCTATGTTGTTGCTCTGATGTGTTCTTTTTCTGTTTTGAATTCCCTGTCCTGTTGGGCATTTTCACAAATAATAGCTGATGGCACTCCTTACTCCTTTTTTGTTCTCACCTCTAGGTTGGTTTGGCCACATTGTTTGCCCCTAATCCAATTTGACTCAAGCCCCATTTAGTTTTAACTTTTATTTTTGCAATCCATACCTGAAATTGGAAATAAGAATGTGGTTTTTTTGCACCACCGAGTTTGGATTTTAAAAAAGTGAACATTGTTGGGGTGTGTTTATTAGCCAACCAGTGAGTTAGATGATATGTGGGTTGATTTCAGATTCTGGACTGTAGTGATGGTAAAGACTAGACAAAATGTTCCATATGGAATGAATTATTAGGCAAGATTATGATTTATTTGACTTGAGATGATTGCAACATAAGAATCATAGCAGACAATGTGGATTTGTGAAGCTGTGTAAAGATTTCTCTCTACCATGGGAGAGTCTTGTGTCAAATTATGACTGCACTTAGGTGGCCAACCATCTTATAATTCTTTGAAATAAGCATTTAATTGAACCAGTTAGCTTCCTTAAAGCTGCGTTTTGTTACCTATTTTCCAGAAGTCTAACTTTTTACTAGCATTAAGTATAAAATTATGACCAAATATAGGAATACGTCTTCGTAACAGAGATAACCACCTTCTTGAAGACAGCATCTTTCAGGATATTATGGTGTATCTTTGAATCTTTCATATTTGTTTAAAATGATCAGTGTAACTTAAAATGCTTTTTCCTCTCAGAGCAAGTGCATGAGTGCCACTATGTTTTTTATAATCACTTGTAGCCTCTAAATCTATTTCTTTTTGTTTTCTTCTTTCATGTATCAATGACTTAATCATATTTAATATCAGAGCCAGGTTGTATCTAGTAGATCACAATTTAATATTTATATGAAAAGTTGTTTTGCACTATGAAATCATTTATATTTCCAATTTAAAAATTCCATCTCCTTGCCCCTTACCCGTCCCTTTATTTGCACCAAACAATTTACTGAGCCATATCATCATGTTAGCTCTTTTGTAATTTGTATTTCTTTCAACTTAACAAGGTAATTTTGGAATAACATATGCAGGCTTTAATATCAATTTGAAGGAGTTCAATACGTTACCGCATTAGTTGGTTCCTTGAAATTTATAATAGTACTGCTGCACCGGGAATTCTTCTTCTGAACAACGTAGCTGACGAAGGGCCTCTCTACAATTTATGCTACCATGTCAATATTGGCGAAACTGCGCTGTGTCACCGTAGATGTTACCGGCACCCTAATGGCTTACAAAGGAGAGCTTGGTGACTATTATTGCATGGCAGCTAAAGCTGCCGGCCATCCGTGCCCAGACTACAAACGTGTACATGAGGGCTTTAAGCATGCATATAAGGACATGGCAACGAAGTATCCGTGTTTTGGGTTTGCGGCCAAAATGCCAAATATTGTGTGGTGGAAAACCTGCGTGCGAGATTCTTTTGTCAGGGTAAGATATTTGTCAATATCATTAAGTGGGTGTATTACATGTCAAGATGTTGTTGCTATTTACATGTGCACACAAGGAAAGGTAGCATATTTAGTTTGGTTCTAACTTTGTCTTCAGTAACATAACAATGAATGCACTGAAACGATGACTGTTTGGCGTCCGCCTTTATTGTTGTGTTCATCTGTCTATTATAAGCTATCAAAATCAAACAATGAATTACAGATTTACAATACCTGCAATCCCATCTGCGAAAAATCCTTGAATGTCATGAAGGAGAAATTTTGTTTTTCTGGCAGGCTGGATATGAATATGATGAGGAAACATTTGAGAAAATTTTCAGACGCATATATGCATCATTTGGGTCATCTGCTCCATATACTGTCTTTCCGGAATCCCAACCATTTCTTAGATGGCTTCATGAAAAGGGTCTCAAAGTTGGCATTGTGAGCAATGCAGAGTATCGATATCCAGATGTGATTCTTCCAGCTTTGGGTATAAATGAGGTAAACTTTCCATGATTTTCCTAAAGTTTCCCGTCAGACTTTACATAAAAGATAAATTTACATTTAGCATTGTTTCAGAGACCAACTCTGCCTAAGTGTCTATGCTTGGATAAAGGAAGAAGGTTGTGTTAGGCTTTTAGTAGCCAATGTAAAACTTGCCAATGTCTTTAATACGGATCTGTGATCCATATAGCCAACCTCACCTAGCAGGAAAAGATTTTGGTTATGGTTACATTGTTACAGAGACCACTTGAATACTTAACTACAGAGTGGCATAATAACACATCCAGAAACATCTGTGACTGTCAGCATAGAGATGTGCATGCAAGCATGTCACTTGTTGGAGGTGTTGAGAGAGAATGGGACACTTCCATTTTGAAACACAATGTGATTATTAATTTATGGTCCATGAATTTTAATGAATCCCTGTCTCAACGAATCACACCTGAAGGAAATTATGTTGAGCTGTAGTCTATTCAGCACTAAAATTTATTAATCACTAAAAGCATCTTTTTTTCTCATACATTTGTGATGTGGTTATATAAGTCCTGCCTTTATGCTTGCACCTCGAAAGATTGTTATGATGTTTGATACTGCAGGGATCTGAGTGGGACTTTGGCGTGTTTTCTGGTCTTGAAGGCGTTGAGAAGCCTAACCCGAGAATTTATGAGATTGCACTAGAGAGGGCTGGAAATATTAGACCTGAAGAAACTTTACATATTGGTGATAGCATGCGGAAAGACTATGAGCCAGCTAAGAGCCTAGGGATGCATGCACTATTGTTGGATAGATTCAAGACACCAGAGGCCGATGAGTGGAGGAAATCTGGGGCAGTTGTTCTTCCTGATTTGCGGGCAGCGCAAGAATGGCTTTCTTCAGAGAAGTCAACTTGGTAGAGACTCTATCTTTTCTGAGGTAGTATATTTATGAATAATTTCCCCCCTCTAATGGTGTAACTGTGGCCTGTGGCATTCCAGTGGGTTTAGTTACATCTGTCTGAATATTGCTCTGTTTAGCCAAACTTCAGAACCTGTTATGGTTTAGAGTAACCTTCTGATGTAGCTCAAATTTACCTTTGTAATGCAAATATATTCAAATGTTACTTTCTCTTCCTTGGTTCTGTTGTTTTCTCCTGTTACTTGGCTTCCCATTTATTTTGCTTCTCCAGTTGCGGAAGAGAACAATAATGAAGCATATTGAATTTGGACATTTTCATAAGGTAGCATCTGGTACACAGATTAGAACGCCTATTGAACATAAGTTCTATATTTGATACATTCTAAAAGTATAATAGAATAGGATGTGAGTCATTTTGATTCTCCTGAAAAGGAGTGGAATCAAAGAGAGCAAAATGGAACAGGTCCATTCTGTCAATGTGTCAAACCCTACCTAATGGATTACAAGAGTTCGATGGCTATCCTGGCTCAGAAATTGGCTTAGTTCCTTTTATTTCCCTCTTACATTATTTTCTTATAGAAATTTTGTCTCATCTTATTTTGTCTTTGTTTTTGTTTTAAGGAGTAATTAAAAAGGCTTTTAAGATGTCCAGGACACAATGGATTGTCATAGATGACAACGTTTTCTTTTTGGGGTCCATTTTTCCTTTGACGTTTGAACCAAGTTTCTATGTCCAGGGCTATGTGTTGGGTATTGTAAGCTAATGGAATCTCACACTTATACTTCTATCAGTGTCAATCATTGAGTCATTGTGAGAGTGTTATCTCACTGAAAAAAAAATGTCTGAGAAAGTATTCATCACGCAACTAGTTAGTAGTACACCAATTGAATGCATTAAAAGCTCTTCAATAAGTAACAAAAATTGTCCAACATCAAATTGTTTGATTGCTCATGAAATGAACTAGCTCTCTTTGATGCAAGAAAATGATCATTATTCGACAAAGTGAATTCGATGCTTACAAGTAAATACCAAACTTCTTACTACTACTATAGATAAATGCAGTGATCTCAACCATCCATAGTTGTTTTTTTAATGTTACAAAAATTCTCAACCTTGAAATTCACATCTCAACAAATGCAGTTAAAAAACGAACTGCAAAGGGTTGTGTTCACCTTGATATGTTTGTCTGGTGAGCTGTTGGAATCATTTGACTTTTGTTTCTGGTGGTTAACTCCGCTATCAAACTATGGTATGGACCCCGCATCCCTCATTTTCTACACAAGACAACAAGGAAAGTTGATTCCAATCACACATATGGAAGTGCAAGTTTTCAGACTCTCCATGGATTGGCTTATCCTTTGAAAGTGTTGCCTAGATACATACAAACTAGACAGGGATGTGCATCTGGTACACTTACTAGTCTATGCTGATGCACTAGTACTGTTACTTTGCCTTTACTTTGAAGATAAACAACAGGTAGTCCCTACTAGGATAAAATTGTCACAAGGCACAACTTCAATTGTTTTTCCACATAAGATGCGTTCCTTGACTACTCGTATAATAATGCGGCCAGAAACTAACTTTGACTTCAGATATCTTTGGAAAAACTTATTTTATAATATATTTATTTGAGCAGGTGTTTGATAAGTTTCTTGAGTTAGTTTATGAAAAAACCGCTTATAGTTGAGCTTATTTCAATAAACTTCTCAAATAAGTTTATAAATATCTTAAACCTTAAGCATGTTTGTACACCAGTTAAATGTATGGACAAACTTACATCCCTATCCATAAGAGTTTTTTTTCCCACTTTTTACTGAGTTTACATCCGTTTGCATTGTGGCTATGGGAAATTCAAACACAGTTAAGTTGTGTTCCAAACACTTTTAATATGCCTACACTTCCAGACTTGTTAGGTCACATCCCAATTTCATATATTCAATCAAAGGCCCTATTACTTTCTGATAAAAGATTGCTCAAGATCGTGACTTTTGTGGTTCTGGATAGTATTATATTTCCGTATATCTAAGTGTATGCTTTTATGAAACTACTTTCCTTTTATACTAATTAACTCTTCCATATATGTTAGTACATATGAGGTAAGTTTTGTCCAAAAGTAAAAAGTAAAATTCAGCAGCATGATATCTCAAATAAGCATGGGCACCTCTTATTTGTAATGTGAGGATGTCTATCAGTTGAATGCACTAAAGGGGTAAAGGACAGTTGAAGAAGTGTCTAAATTCCACACCAACTGACACAATAATTTAAGACACTTAAGAAGGGACTTCTATTTATTTCAAAGCAATCGTCTTATTTTTCTCCATGAGACATTCCAATCCACACAAGAGCTTCAGGAAAGAAACCATTCTATTGAATGGCTTCCAAGAATGGCATGAATGACCCTAAGCCACAAAAAAGTTATTGGAGATGGAGCAAACAAGACTTCTTACCAGAGGAATCCTTTCAGAGCTGGAGCAACTACCTTACTGCTCTTTCACAAACATGGTCAAGGTTCAAGGATCGCCTCCAGAGCAGATCAAATGATGCCACTGAGACAGAGGAGCTCAGGAAACAAAGTGAGCATGACATGAAAAGATGCCTCAACTGGTGGGACCTTATCTGGTTTGGTTTTGGTGCAGTGATTGGAGCAGGAATCTTTGTGCTCACTGGTCAAGAGGCTCATAACCATGCTGGACCGGCTATTGTCTTATCCTATGTTGCTTCAGGCATTTCAGCAATGCTTTCTGTCTTCTGCTACACAGAGTTTGCAGTGGAAGTTCCAGCTGCAGGTGGTTCATTTGCTTATTTAAGAATTGAATTAGGTGACTTTGCTGCTTTCATTGCAGCTGGGAACATTTTCCTTGAAGGCATTCTTGGAGGTGCAGCAGTGGCAAGATCATGGACTTCTTACTTCACAACCCTTTTGAATCTTCCCAAGAATTCACTGAGGATTAAGACAAACCTCAAAGATGGATACAACATGCTGGACCCTATAGCTTTTGGGGTTTTGTTAATTGCTGCAGCAATTGCAATGATCAGCACAAGAAAAACTTCTCTCCTGAATTGGATAGCATCTGCAATCAACACAGTTGTGATCATATTTGTGATCATTGCAGGGTTTGCTCATGCCAAAACCTCAAATCTGACACCTTTTTTACCCTATGAGGCTAAAGGGGTGTTTCAAGCAGCTGCAATTCTTTACTTTGCATATGGTGGGTTTGACAGTATCGCAACCATGGCTGAGGAAACCAAAAATCCATCAAGGGACATACCAATTGGCCTCATTGGGTCCATGTCCATGATCACAGTGCTGTATTGCTTAATGGCACTCTCACTGAGCATGATGCAGAAGTATACAGAGATAGACACAGAAGCAGCTTTCTCAGTTGCATTTCAGAAAGTAGGAATGAAGTGGGCACAATATGTTGTTTCCTTTGGTGCATTGAAGGGTATGACAACAGTGCTTCTGGTAGGAAGATTGGGACAAGCACGTTACATAACTCACATTGCACGTTCTCACATGATTCCTCCATGGTTTGCACTTGTGCATCCAAAAACAGGAACACCAATAAATGCTACACTCATGATCACAGTTTTAAGTTCCTGCATAGCTTTTTTCACAGGCTTGGATGTGTTATCAAGCTTGTTATCAGTGAGCACACTCTTTATCTTCATGATGATATCTGTTGCTCTTCTGGTGAGGAGGTACTATGTCACAGGAGTCACACCAAGAGAGGACAAGTTGAAGCTAGTTTTCTTCTTGATGCTGATTGTTACTTCCTCAATGGGGATTTCAGCTTATTGGGGTTT
Source organism: Acmispon strigosus (assembly GCA_030819835.1). Taxonomy (NCBI): domain Eukaryota; kingdom Viridiplantae; phylum Streptophyta; class Magnoliopsida; order Fabales; family Fabaceae; genus Acmispon; species Acmispon strigosus. The sequence continues at coordinate 91,517,965 of JAUAMA010000001.1, forward strand.
GAGGCCTGATGGTTGGGTTGGATATGCAATTGCTGTTCCTGTTTGGTTCTTGGCAACTCTTGGGATGTCAGTGTTTTTGACTCAGCAAAGGGTGCCAAGAGTTTGGGGGGTTCCACTAGTTCCATGGTTGCCATCTTTGTCAATTGCAACAAATATCTTTCTCATGGGATCTTTGAAATATGATGCATTTGTAAGATTTGGAGTGTGCACTTTGGTGATGTTGGTGTACTATGTTTTGTTTGGGCTACATTCAACTTATGATATGGCTCATCAACAAGAAAAGGTGCAAATGCAAACCATCAAAGTTAAGCATATAGAGACCATTGAGAATGCAATGCCTTAGATAAACTATGTTTGTAATCTCTCTTATCTGTCACAATTCACTTTCCGCAGCCCATTTCTCTATCTTGTATGAATCTCTACAATACATGCTATTAGACCTATGTTTTCAAAATTACACTAAACAACTTTAGTGTGTTTATATAGGAGTTCTCCTTAAAAAAAATATAGGAGTTCAATATTGTAACCAAAAACAAAATATAGGAGTTTAATAAGTGAATGGACTCTTAAAAAAGACAAATATAAAAGCTCCTTCCACATCTTTATGTGGAATGTTTTATTTTTTTCAAGTTTTATTTATGGAAAAGTTTAAAAACATGAATCTTATTAGTCTTTGTTCATTTCATTTCACTTTTTTTTTTAAATTGCTTTTGCATATCTCATATGAGTCTAGTGAATGTCAAAAGTTTTTCTAAAAGTGCGGTTCTCGATGATCGAACGTAGAAACCACACTTTTATGAGAAATATTTTTCTATTTAGAAGAAAAATTAATTCAAAAAATATGATTAAAAACTGTTCCGGCCGGTTCAATTGCCACAAGGCCTATCATCATCCTGATCAAACCATGTGATTCATGATCAAGTGAACGTGTTGGTTGCACAAGACGACTAATATAAACCCCTGACTTGTCAAATTAGTTAGCCGAGTAAAGGTAAAACTAATAGAGTTAGTGATTCAAAGACTACTCAAGTAAAATTACCATTTTAAAAATTATTTATAATGACGTAATAAAGATTAAAAACCTTCATTATCACTCATATTAAACTTTATAAATACAGATTTCATAATTTCATAACTCAAACATTGTTTACTTGTTTACATATTGCCATTCTAAGATTTAGGACATTCTCTTTGATTTTAAGGTAACTTGAATGCTAAAGTGCCTACTTACATCATCGTCGTAATACACATTGCCTCACTTCACTCGGAACCTCATTCACCACCGTGCACCACCACACTTCAAGGGGGTATCCCACTTTCTAAAATCAATTGAGTTACTTAAAATAAAATAAAAATTGATATAATTATTGTGTTGGTGCCTGGCCATGGAAATTTGACCTTTGCCATCCCAACAAGAGGCAATGATATGGAAAGACGGTGGCGCCGGTGGACAACAACAACATTATTTTCTCAGAACAACAACAATCGAACTCGGTGGCAGCCATAACCTTTGAACTTAAACCTTTTGCTCAACCTTAACCTCAACGAAACCACCACTTTACTCCACCCTTGTGGTTGGTTACTCCATGTCATGCCATGCCAAAGTGAAAGTGCTTCTCACACACTCACTTCGAACACCTCTTCTCCATCTTCATCCCTGTGTTGCCTCTTACTCTTCCTCTTCCTCCAACCAACCCTACCTCCCCGTTTCCGATGACCCCCATTCACCCCCTCCTCCGGTTCCAGTTGAAATCTTCAAATCAGGTTCCAAAACAGGTTCCCACAAATGGGGTTCTTACAAGTCGGGAGATTTATCTTTCTATTCCCTCATTGAAAATCTCGCTGCTTCCTCTGATTTCGCCTCCTTGGAAAAGCTCCTGCACCAAATGAAGCGTGAAAGGAGAGTTTTTATTGAAAAGAATTTCATTGTTATGTTCAAAGCTTATGGGAAAGCGCATTTCCCTGAAAAAGCTGTGGACTTGTTTCACAGAATGGAGGCTGAGTTTCAGTGCAGGCAAACTGTGAAATCGTTCAATTCGGTTCTCAATGTGATTATCCAAGAGGGTCTTTTTCATCGTGCCTTGGAATTTTACTCTCATATTACTGGGTCCAAGAGTTTGAACATACAGCCAAATGGGCTCACTTGTAACTTGGTGATTAAGGCCTTGTGTAAGGTTGGTTTGGTTGATCAGGCAGTTGAAGTTTTCAGAGGGATTCCTCTGAGGAATTGTGCTCCTGATACTTACACATACTCTGCATTGATGGATGGGTTGTGCAAAGAGGGTAGGATCGATGAGGCGGTTTCATTGTTGGATGAGATGCAGATTGAAGGCATCTTCCCCAACCCTTTTGTGTTTAATGTGTTGATCAGTGCATTGTGCAAAAAGGGTGACTTGGTTCGTGCAGCCAAGCTGGTTGATAATATGTCTCTGAAGGGTTGTGTCCCTAATGAAGTGACATACAATGCGCTTGCTCATGGCCTGTGTCTCAAGGGGAAGTTGGACAAGGCGGTGAGTCTCTTGAATCAGATGGTGGCTAATGAATGTGTGCCTAATGATGTTACTTTCGGAACGCTTGTTCATGGGTTTGTTAAGCAAGGTAGAGCTTCTGATGGGGCTTCTGTGTTGATCTCATTGGAAGAGAGAGGTCACCGTGGGAATGAGTACATTTACTCATCCCTTATTAGCGGCCTGTTCAAGGAAGGAAAACCCGAGCATGCAAGGCAGTTGTGGAAGGAAATGGTGGAAAAAGGATGTGAACCAAATACTGTTGTGTATAGTGCTCTTATAGATGGTCTTTGCCGAGAAGGGAAGCCAGATGAAGCAAGGGAGTACCTACTTGAGATGAAGAATAAAGGTTACCTCCCCAATTCTTTCACTTACAGTTCCCTATTGAGGGGTTTTTTTGAAGCAGGGGATTGTCATAAAGCTATTCTTGTTTGGAAAGAGATGAAAAATAATAGCTGTAATCATAATGAGGTTTGTTACAGTATACTCATTAATGGATTGTGCAAGAATGGGAAGCTTATGGAGGCCTTGATGGTGTGGAAGCAAATGCTAAGTAGAGGAATAAGATTAGATGTTGTGGCTTACAGTTCAATGATTCATGGATTTTGCAATGCTCAATTAGTAGATCAAGGGATGAAACTTTTCAATCAGATGCTTTGTCAGGAGCCAGAGTTACAACCCGATGTGGCTACATATAACATACTTTTAAATGCTTTTTACGTGCAGAATAACATCTCCCGCGCTATTGATATTCTAAATATCATGCTAGACCAAGGTTGTGATCCTGATTTTATTACTTGTGATATTTTCTTGAAAACTTTAAGAGACAATATGAACCCACCTCAAGATGGGAGGGAGTTTCTTGATGAGCTTGTAGTCCGGTTAGTTAAGCGACAGAGAACAAGAGGTGCTTCCAAAATTATAGAAGTGATGTTACAAAAGTTTTTGTTGCCAAACGCTTCTACATGGGCCATAGTTGTTCAACATCTCTGCAAACCTAAGAACATTCGAAAAGCCATTAGTGAGTGTTGGAGTAAGCTGTGTTGCTAATATCTTGTAGGATATGTAATTGAACTGCAATTTTCCTGAAGCTGATGAACTCTAGATACTGGGATTTCTGGATGAAGGGCCTCTAACTTCATATGGTCAGATACAGTGATAAAAATCAGATGGAATCTACATTCATCAGATGAAAGTCAATGGTGATGAACTGTTGAACAAAATTACCACCGATTCCAACAGATAGAAGTGCAATTTTCTTTTGTGAGCATGTACAGAGTTCATACCTTGATTTGTTCTAAGTGCAAAGGAAAACGGTGCAAGGTTCATTATCTGTCCTTCCATTTAAGTTACATGTTTTCCTTGGACTTTCCTTTTGAATTGGTCCGGGAAAAATATTGAAGTTACCAACTTTACTCTAACCATCAGAGCTGAAGATACAGATTGAGTGCATGTTTAAAAATCTGTCTACAATTGATTCTGCAGCCAAAATCAATTCTTGGGAGATGCTTACATGAGTAGTTTCTCCGTGTCAGAATTGATTATGAGGAAAGAGAAGTTGATCAAAACATACTATGAATGGAAAAATTGTGGGGCTGATTGATGAAACCAATTGCTAAAGCCTAAAGTGTCTGCAATTGTTGTCAGAAAAACAGAACCTTTATTTGATACTTTCATTCTTGATTTTAAAAGCTTGTATCTGTTAGTAGATTATAGCTTTTATTTTTGAGTTATGATTCATGTACACTGAAACAATAACAACACACATACACCATTTTTTTCTCTCTATTTCTTCATGTCACATCTATCACCTATCTCTCTTTTCTTCCCATCCCTGGTGTTCAAACATTTTTTTCGTTTATTTTTTGTATATATAACGATGTACTCTGTCAAAGACATGCCCCATTGGCTATGTGAATTTTGCTGTTTCATGACAGAGGTATGAATATGCTTATTTTTTTGTTAGTGTTTTGCACTTATTGTCAGGTTCTTGTTCCTTTCTTATCCAACTCACGCGGTTAAGTTTTCAGTGTTAAACCATGCTTAATAGCTTATATGAGGGGATGGAATATCAAAAGGGTTGTTGGAAAAAAACTGACAACAATAACTAATCATATCTTTAGCTTGTTTCTTGTTCACTACCTTTGGTGAACCATGCTCAATAGCTTTATATGCATTTTCGTGAACTTCCCACACCTCAACCGGTAGCAATATAAACTGTTTTGTTGCTCATATCTTCAAATTTCGTTTCCTGATAACGCATGATGTTAAATATCAACCTCTGGTGCATTTGGTTTATTTTAAGTTTTCGTTAATAATTTTAAAACTTTATTTTGCTCTTGATATATTTCTTTCTTTAAAATTTTATGAAAAATTTGTAAAATATGACAAAGTAATATATAACTTTTACTTTATTTCTTGTTTAATCATATTTTTAAAAGAAAGTATGAAAAGCTAAAATACATTTTTATTTTCATAGCTAAAAGGTGGTAAAGCCAAAATTTTCAAAACTTGGCCGTTGGATGAGTTAGTGACATGAACCACTCATCTATTAACTAATCAATACCAATGCCAAGTTGCCAACTCATTCAGGCAAGAATCCCTGTAACAAAATTTTGGCTGTCTAGTCTTTTTTTCTCTTGATAAAATCATAAAAACATATCAACAAAGTGAAAATAGAAAAACAAATGATAGGTTGTTTTATTGTTGGCACGAGACTTGTTTAAGTCCTTATAAAATTGCAGGTCCCAACTTAATGTTATTAACCCTCTAAAGTGCAAGTGCCAAATTATAACCATTGAGACTAATACAATATTGTACATCATTAAATCCACAAATAGATGCATTACTAGTTACAACTATGCAAATCAAAGTTCAGCAACCCAACAATCTCTTATTTTCATCATAGGCACTGGTAATAGTATTTCATAAGTTTGTTTATTGTAGCCTTTTATTTCTAGTACAGGACAGCTGCAGATTCTACATGCATAGTTTAAGCAGGTGCTTCAGCAGGAGAAGAGAACTTTTGAAGAACATAAACAGGATCTCCCACTTTAAGGACTTTTCCACTCTCTTTAGCAGAAGAATCGTTCCAGTTCCAGACCACATACTGACCAAAGTATGACTGCAGAAGCAGTTCACATGTCATTTGACATCATTGAAGTAATGTAATATTCATCAAAAGCTATATAACAGAATGTCTCACCATGGCTCTGTTTTTTTTGTCATCCGGTCTTATAAGTTTGCCAGACCTAAATGTCATGAGAGTTTGAAGCGGTTCCCGTGCAACTATTGCCGTCTCTTGGTCGGTTGAAGCTATCTGACCATAACAAACAGCATCAGTAATGCCAGTTGGATACACAACTAAACTTTGTAACTAGCATGAGGATACTAAAATGTATATATTATCCATATGATAATCCAAGGTTTACAGGCAATAATAGTGCAGTCAAAGATTAACAGATACATAGATGTGGGTGTGCAACAAATGTATAAATCAGAGTAAGAAAAATAAAGGAAATGCAAACAGAAGTTTATTCAATATGAGCCAGATAATGTCATCCCCTTCCCCAATAAATCCATTGTTAGAGACCAACAACATCCTTTAACATTCTAAACATAGAAGCAATAACTCACACCATGCTTGGCATCAATTCATCATACAGTATAATATCCTCCTGTTTTCCATAGTAATATGATCACAACCATTATTTAAACTAGTTACCTGGTTGGTTATTCTTCTATATGAATTGTTGACATGCCAGTACATAAAACTAATAATCGTCACAACAAAATGAAACCACAAAAGTTGCTTCATCACTCTCCCTGACTCAAAGGAGAGACCGTTACTTCTAAATTTAATTTCTAATACAGGTATGATTTTAAAATTTAATTTCTGCGCTCTATATTCAGAACAAGGGAGAATGACCAATTAATCTTGAGCTCCTTATAACCAGTCACTATTATGATATTTGTTAACTGCCCAAATTCACCAACCCTATGTAGATGAGGGGTGTAGATATAAGATGGTGAAAAATATAATTAAAAGACATTAAAGTGCAAAAAGGTTGAGATAACTATTCAAAAGCATTATCACTTCTCAACATCCGATGGGAATACCAAATTCAGTTTTAATTTCAATCTGAAAGATGGAAAACATCACACACTTGTTTTTCAGGATAAATAACCAAGTATAACAAGAGTAACTAACCATCAATAAAAGCAGCAAAAGAAACTCAAATCAGACTAGGATACTGAACATCAAGTACACTTGGGCAAAACCGCCAAAACGAGACATAGGTCGACTCTATTGGAAAACCGACAAGTATGATTCCCAAGATGACGCTGCTCAAAATATAGACTAGACAATTTGGAGAGACTTGACACCATTACCTATAGTTTGAAGAGGCTAGGATGACCAAACTAAGCATGGATGATGAGAGGAAAATCCATGCCAGAGCAAATACAAAAAGGGTTGAAGAGATTGTAGAGGACCTAGGACTTGCATTCATAACCAATCATTCTTCCCGACTCCCCGAACTCTGGTCCTATAAAATGACAGTCTTCAGTGAAGATCATTTTACAATCAAGAGATCGAGTCAAATGATAGTATTGACACCAAAGGCCCCTCTTCCACCCAAACACGATTGATAAAAGAGGGAGCATGACGAGAGAGGAAGTCCGCAACACAGTTCCAAGATTGGCGGACAAAACCAAACTCAAAAACAGAAAAAGCCAAAACTAAATTCTTACAATCCAACAAAATAAAATGCAAATAAGAAGAGGACATCAAATGTTTCTTCCACTTTTTCACCAACGACAAGCAATCGGTCTCAACTAGATACGGCTGAAAACCAACTGATAGCTAATATCAGGGACGACCGAAAAGCAATAGTCTCAGCCATCTCCGGAGAGAACACAACAACGAGAAAATTTGTCACCGACGCTATGATCTCGCCACACACCCCAAACCAGCAATGTTTGCATTCAGACATGAAGCACCAAAATTAAACTTGATCACCCCCTGAGCGAGTCTCGCATAAGCATTCATGGGAGTGACCGAAGGGAGCGACTACCTGGAGAAGGGAGCGAGCGTGTTCGTTCCTGAGAGAGAGAGCGTTGGAGAGGTGTGATGCGAGGGTGGAGCCAGCAGGTAATGGATATCGGTGAAGAGGCGGAATTAGGCGGTGGAAAGGAATCATAGTTACTCACCCGTTGCGCGACACAACACAAACAAGAACCGATCGGCATCCATTAGATCGAGAGGTGATATTGTCATTAATTTTACCTCGAGGGGTTTGCTGCACTGTTGTTGCCCGGAGAGAGGGTGGTGCACTCCAGGCTAAATATTCTTATACCAATAATCGAGGAATCAACATGACAAAATAACATCTAAATTTAGCACGAGATGTGTCGTGATAGTTAGCTAACTTTATCCCTCGATCATGCAGAAGGAGGTTTCGATCCTTGCCCCTGTGAGTTAAGCGCAAATTGTCGCCAACCGTTTACTGCTAAGTAACTATTTCTCACGGCTATAGTATTGGCCACTATTGTTGACCTCACAACAACATGTATAAGAAATTATAAAAATATATAATTTCACACACAATAATTTTAGTTTATACAAAGTTATCTGTGCCTCGCACAAGTAAATCCATCTAGAGAAATTTATATTTTGACTCATCTTTTTAAAAATTATCATCCAAAGTTTTTTTAAAATTTAACATTAACATAACTTTAAATATACATCTCTAACAACCATTTATATCTTTTTACAATTATTAGAAGTATAAAACGGTTTTCCTATGACGCTAAAGAGCACAAAATTGTTCTAAAAGGAATTAAATAATTTTCAACATACCTTAGCGTCAACAAATAACATTTCAATGAAGTCTGGTGCATCAGGCTGCTTCCTGTTAGGTAATCTCCATATTCGTGCAACTCTGACCACTATCTTCCACACCTTTTGAGCAAGCGTTGGAGATGTTGATGGAGAAAACTGAGAGTTTATTCTTTTAAAACGTTATAGCAGAGAAACCGTAGTGGTACAATTTATAGCATCAAGTGAGGAGACTAATTTGTGTTCCTATTAAAATTTGGTATTAATTAGTTATGATTCGTTCCTTATTTAACATTTGTAATAAATTTTATAAATATAGTCATGATTCGTTCCTTATTTATTATTTGTATTATTTTTTTTAAAAATCTTAGGATTGTAATTACTTATGATTCGTTCCTTATTTAATATTTGTAATAAATTTTATAAATATAGTCATGACTCGTTCCTTATTTAATATTTGTAATATTTTTTAAAAAAATCTTAAGATTGTAATTAGTTATGAATCATTCCTTATTTAACATTTGTAATAAACATAGTCATGATTCGTTCCTTATTTAATAAATATTAATTATTTAGGGTAGGGTCTTAATGGATAGGTCATAGTGGGGATAGTTAGGATTTATACCTTATTTTAGTGGGTAGGTGGTATAAACCTTCTTTTATATAAGTTCCTCGCAGAGGTTTGGGCAATGGAGATGGGTTTGGCCCATGCATGGGAGTTGGGTGTTCAGGATGTCGTATGTGCGTGTGACTGCAAGGATGTGGTGCGGGTATTACAGACTCATAGAGATATTAGCACCTTCTGGCACCGGGAGGAGATCGCCAAGGTGAGGGGTATGCTTTCTTGGGATTGGAATGTAACTGTTATCCATGTCGCAAGGGAGGACAATAACATAGCGGATTGTCTTGCGAGGCAAGCGGCGCATGATGGAACCCCTCGACGGGTCTGGAAGCAGCCTCTGTCTTTTGTTTATGCGTCTATGTATCTTGACGCGTTGAGTAGCTAGTTTATTTTTTTTCATTTTCCTCTTGTAATAAAATAAAATTATTTTATTATGATCTGAATCATGTTGTTCAAGGGTGCATTGACTTTAGCTCATATAAGATTATTTGGTATTAATTAGTTAAATAATTAATAAGTTAGTAATAATAATTTATTTAGCATGATAATTTTGTCAAAACAATTATTAATAATAAGTCAAATTATTAACTATTTATTAATAAAATTATAATCATTTGACTTTAGTTTATAATTAATAGGAACTTGGAGCCAATTTAATTTACATAAAATTATTTTATAAAATAACACGCAACAACATTATAGTCAATGTTAAACAACCTACATTACCATTTAAAATTTAAAATTAATTTTTAAAATAAATATTTACAAATGTAGAATAAAAAGAAGAAACTCATCGACTAAGTGAGAATCCTTTGTGGGTAATTTGAATATAGTGGTATAATTTGTGAAATTAAGTTCATACAGAGGAATGTTAGGATTCTCAATTGGCTTCGCAGTGATGATTTGTACTTGTATGAGTTTATAGCCATGACAGAGTTGACAATCTCGTAACATATGCCTTCTCTCAAAAGGCTATCAAATTTGTTCACGTGATTGCTCCAGACGGTGCACTGTATCGTGTCGTTCTACAGAAAAATAAGTTAGACACTAATAAAACGGTTTTCCTATGACGTTAAAGAGCACAAAACCTTTCTAAAAGGAATTAAATAATTTTCAACATACCTTAGCGTCAACAAATAACATTTCAATGAAGTCTGGTGCATCAGGCTGCTTCCTGCTAGGTGATCTCCATAGTCGTGCAACTCTAACCACTATCTTCCACACCTTTTGAGCATTGGAGATGTTGATGGAGGAAACTAGGTCTACTTTGGAATTCACCACCATTATCGATTAATTTCAGGATGATGTAGCAGGAAAACAATTTAGAAGTATTCAATAGTTCTCACGATTGATTTTTGAATTTATTCTTTTAAAACGATATAGCAGAGAAACCGTAGTGGTACAATTTATAGCCTCAAGTGAGGAGACTAATTGTTAATAAAAATTAATATTTCAAAAAAATATCTTAAGATTGTATGTTAATTATTTCCTATTAAAATTTGGTTAAAATTTTTGTATTAATTAGTTATGATTCATTTCTTATTTTAAAAATTGTTTTAAAAATTGGTTAAATATTTGGTATTAATTAGTTAGGGTTCGTTCCTTATTTAACATTTGTAATCACTATCAATTTTTGTTCCTATTAAAATTTGGTATTAATTAGTTATGATTCGTTCCTTATTAAACATTTGTAATAAATTTTAAAGATATTAATTTTTTAATTTTTTTTTTATGAATCTTATGATTTGGTTAAAATTTCTATATTAATTAGACTAATTGTTAATAAAAATTCATATTTCAAAAAAATATATTTAATTTGGTATTAATTAGTTATGATTCGTTCCTTATTTTAAAATATAACTGTAAACTTGTACAATATTGGTTGGTGAGTTATGCGGTGAGAAACTAAACGTATGAGATACAACCGAGATATTACATAAATGTCACTTTTGTTATTAAATTACTTGAATTTTACAAAATTGCCTTTATCATCTTCTTTCTTCCACACCCCCTGTGCAAATATCACTACCATGGTTATCACCATAAATTCTAACAACCATCACACCACCTCTTCGAACCACCATAACCTCCACTCTTCCTCTAATCAATAACCACCGCCACCACCACATCAGAGGCTCTTCCCAACCTCCCCAATCGTCGATTATGAAAGTGACCATGGTTAATGCACGAAATAAGGTGGTCATGTCAGATAGCACTGCCAAGTTTTCGCCTTAAGCAATTCATGCCGCTCTCTACCACTCATGGAAGCTACCTTTTGTTAGAACAGATAGCAACCTGAGAGGGGGGGGTGAATCAGTGTTGCCCCAATTTTTACCTTATTGAAATTGTTACTTTCAAGTTTATGATGATCACGAGTTGATCTTGTGATTGCAGCGGATATGAACAATGCTTGAAAGTAAATGTGAAGGTTAAAGAGAATCACACACAAGATTTATCCTGGTTCGCCTTCAATCCACCGAAGACTACGTCCAGTCCCTTAAGAAAACCCCTTGAGGATTTTTCCACTATTGATAAGAATTTCTTACAAGTTCCTAACCCAAGGACCCCAAGAATTTCTACCAATATCCTGTGAAAGCAAACCGCTTTCAACAACCCCTGAAAGCAAACCACTTTCAGTTCCTGAAGGCAAACCACCCTCAGACCTTGAAGACAAACTTGTCTTCAATCACAACCCTGAAAGCAAACCACTTTCAGTAACAACAACCCTTCACCGAATACCACGGTGAAGAACTCAATCTTACAGAAAGAGATGAAGAAGATATTACACTTGGCTGTTTCAATCCTTTAACACACAATTGGATTGAACATGAGAAATTATGCTTTAAGGTTTTTAAGCATAATACAATTCTGAGTTCTTCAAGATATGAACAACTAGTGTGTTCTTGTAAACATGAAGATCATGAACTCAGAATTTAGGCTCCAAAAGATTTAAGTTCTAAAAGATGAACTTATTTGAAAAAGCTTTGGCCTAATGTGTTTTTCTCATGTGAAATATGTAAATTTCGTGTGTGTGTGTGTTCTATGTTGTTGTTCTTGTGTGTGTTGTTTTCTGGACTCAAATGGTCTTTATATAGGCAAGGGAAACGTCCTTGAACCATCACAACCCTTTTCAAAAGGTTTGGGACACAATGGTTCATGAAAAGATACAACTTTTCGTTCTGGTAATCGATTACCACACTTAGTGTAATCGATTACACAAGTGACCGTTTCAGTTTGAATTTGAATTTCAAACATGTAATCGATTACAAGATTGGAGTAATCGATTACTTGCCTTGTTGTAATCGATTACCATAATGGTGTAATCGATTACACAGAAGCCCATTTTCCAGAAACTTATTCTTTGAGTCTTGCTTAAGGTTTTCTACTTCTTTTAAGTTATGAAAACACTTAGCTTGATTAGATTAGGTATTTTGAGAGCCTTTATGCTTTAATAAACCTTTAGAAGCATAACTCACCTAATTCTAAGACTTCTAGACTTATTGATGAACTTGAGTGCTTGATTCTTTGAAGTCTTCTTTTCTTCTTTTTGTTGATGAGTTTGTCGTCATCAAAACCACAGCCAGGGTCAGGAGCAAGACCTTCTTCACAATCTCCCCCTTTTTGATGATGGCAAACACATACTTGACTCTTTGAAGATCATTTATGCATTCGTGATGCTTAACTCCCCCTATTTGATGGAATTTAGTATTTCTGATTTTTCTCCCCCTTTCTAATGTACTCGTTGAATTCCTGCATATGATCTTTAAAGACACTGAACCTTTCTCCCCCTTTTGACTTCATCAAAAAGAAGAAAAGGCCAAAAATGTACAGGCATACATACAAGTATATATTGCAATATAAAGCATGGGGGATGGGGGTAAACATGTAAAACATGAAACCAGTACTGTATATATATATATAAGAAAGCAAATACATAAAAGTACAAACAGAAATGGTGAATAAAACAATTACAGCCTAAGAATCATCAGACATGTCTTCATCATCGGACAAGATGCCAATGCCGTCATAATGAAGTAACCAGGAAAGAGTATCAATTCCATAGTCATGAAATAAACCTAAGCTTGATAGTATCCTAGAATTAACGCACTTGTAATTTAAAGAGCGAACATCATAGGAGTCGTCAATGGGAACTCCAGATTGAAGGAGAAGACGAGTGATACTTGAAGCATAGGGAAATGATTGTGCTTTAGTCCGGCAAGTAAGCATATGGTGCATTACTAAGAATGTCCAGTTTATTGCATGACCATTAAGAATGCCATATAAAACTTGAAGTTCTAATTCACTAATATGAGCATAAAGATCTTCTTGAGGAAGAAGAATGTGATGAACAAAGTAATGAAGCAAGTGGTTGGTGGTGGTGAAAACATCAACATGATAGGGACAGGTTGTGGTGCGAGGAGGATGAAGCTTCCGAACTTCAGAAGGGGTAAATCGACACAAAGTTCGGTAAAAAGCATCAGAGTTATAGTCAGCCCAGGGGCAGGGTAAATTTGTTCCCAACTCGGCACCAGAAAAAGGAAGACCCAAGCACTTGCCAAAAGAGACAAGAGAGTACTGAATGGTAGTCCCTTTGACAGAAGAGGTAATACTTGTGCCTTCAACTTCCAAGTTGCAATAGAATATTTTGACCAACTCGGGATAGTAAGGTGTGGTAGATTGAAGGAAAGTATCAACATACTGATCTCCAAGTAAAGCGGGAAAAGTTAGACCAGCTTCGATGAAAGATTCTAATTCAGCATAGAAGGGGGTTCGAACTGTTTGTGTGAGAAAATGAGAAATAAATCGAGTTCTCTCAGCAGAGGTGGGAAGAAGACGGGAGAAATTTAGTGGATTGTGAGGACAAAAGGCTGAGGATAAGCATGGAAAGGAAGACATGTTGCTGTGGAAGATTAAAAATCAGAACTTAGAATGATTTTGGAAGGTATGACTGATCAACATCAAAGGCTTGTTTAAATATTCTGAGCATGTAATCGATTACAGCAGTTTAAGTAATCGATTACAGAGCAGTTAAGCCAAGTTTGAATTTCAAAAGATGGAGGGAAATTTGAAATTCTGGCATTTATTCGAGTGTGTAATCGATTACTACAGTTGGGGTAATCGATTACGTCAGTTACAAATTTGAAAATTTTCAAATTGTGAGTGTGTAATCGATTAGGGCAGTTTGTATAATCGATTACTCAAATGTTTCCAGCGAGCACGAGGACTTTGAGCATGGATAATCGATTACAAATCCTAGGATAATCGATTACTAGGACATTTTTACAAGTTCTAGACTCTAGAATCCTATGTAACACATTTTCATATAGCATATAAGGTAAATGAACATATAAAGTTTATGCAAATGACATGTTACCTTAAATATCATGCTCATCTAATATGCCTAATTCTCTTCTTATCTTGAAAAATGAATCTTTAGGAAGAGGCTTAGTAAGGATGTCTGCTAACTGATTATGTGTATCCACAAATGAAATTTCAATATCTTTCCTCATAACATGATCTCGAAGAAAATGATGTCGTATATCAATATGCTTAGTTCGAGAGTGCATGATAGGGTTTTTAGTGAGATTAATGGCACTTGTATTGTCACATTTAATTGGAATGCAGCCCAGCTCTAAGCCATAATCTTTGAGTTGTTGTTTGAGCCATAGAGTTTGTGCACAACAACTTCCTGCAGCAATATATTCTGCTTCTGCAGTACTTAGAGCAACACATGCTTGTTTCTTACAAGACCATGAAACAAGAGCATTTCCTAATAAATGACAAGTACCACTTGTACTCTTTCTTTCAGTTTTACAACCAGCATAATCAGAATCAGAATATCCAATCAAATCACAAACACTTCCCTTGGGATACCACAATCCAACATTTGTAGTTCCTTTCAAATATTTGAAAATTCGTTTAACAGAACTCAAATGTGATTCCCTAGGAGATGCTTGATATCTAGCACATAGACACACACTAAACATAATATCAGGTCTACTTGCAGTTAAGTATAGAAGAGATCCGATCATACCTCTATATTTGGTAATATCTACTTGATTACCGGATTCATCTTGATCTAAGTATGTGTTAGACCCCATTGGTGTGGCTATGGCTTTTCAATCATCCAAATCATATTTCTTTAATAGTTCCTTGCAAAACTTTGATTGATTGATGAATATTCCATCACTTGATTGCTTGATTTGTAAACCAAGAAAGAAATTTAATTGTCCCATCATGGACATTTCAAATTCTTCTTGCATCATGTTAGAGAAATCTTTGCAAAGAGATTCGTTAGTTGCACCAAAGATAATATCATCAACATAAATTTGAACAAGTAAGGTATTACCTTTGGTTCTTTTGATGAACAAGGTTGTATCAGCTTTACCTTTTTGAAATCCTTTATTACAAAGGAAAGTACTTAACCTATCATACCATGCACGAGGGGCTTGCTTAAGACCATAGAGTGCTTTCTTTAGTCTGAAGACATGTGTAGGAAACTTTGGATCTTCAAATTCTGGAGGTTGCTTCACATACACTTCTTCTTGAATATATCCGTTTAGGAAGGCACTTTTGACGTCCATTTGATATAATGGGAAGTTTAAAGAGCAAGCATACGCTAGTAACAATCTTATGGCTTCTAATCTTGCTACGGGTGCATATGTTTCATCAAAATCTATACCTTCTTCTTGATTATAGCCTTGAGCAAGTAATCTTGCTTTATTCCTAACTATAATACCATTTTCATCTAACTTATTCCTAAACACCCACTTTGTTCCAATAATGTGTTTATCACTAGGCTTAGGGACAAGTTCCCAAACTTGATTCCTTTCAAATTGGTTTAGTTCTTCCTGCATTGCTACAATCCAATATTCATCCTCTAGAGCATCATTTACTTTTGATGGTTCTATCTGAGAGACAAAGGCCATATTCAAAACTGAATCATTCAAGCGTAGCCTTGTAGAAACGCCTCTAGAGATATCACCAATAATATTATCAACTGGATGATCCCTATGGGTTCTCCATTCTTTTGGAAGTTGATAAGTATTACTTTCAATGTGCTCTTCTTGTATTGGATTCTGATCTCCATCCTTTTGAGAATCTTCATTTATAATGATGTCATCTTCTTCATAATCTGGAAGATTGACTTTATCTTCTATTGAAGATTTAGATTCATCAAAAGTCACATGTATGGATTCTTCCACAGATAGAGTTTTCTTGTTAAAGACTCTATATGCTTTGCTTGTTAGAGAATAACCAAGGAATATACCTTCATCAGATTTTTCATCAAACTTTCCAAGGTTTTCCTTTCCATTATTCAAGACAAAGCATTTTGATCCAAAAGCATGTAGATGAGAGATGTTTGGTTTCCTTCCTTTGTAGAGTTCATAGGGTGTTTTCTTAAGGATAGGTCTAATAAGAACTCTATTGGAAACATAGCAAGCAGTACTTACAGCATCAGCCCAGAAATATTTAGGGAGACTTGATTCACTCAGCATGGTTCTTGCTAATTCCTCAAGTAACCTATTCTTTCTTTCTACTACACCATTTTGTTGTGGTGTTCTCGGAGTAGAGAAGTTATGTGATATTCCATTTTCATCACATAGTTCTTGGAATTGTTGATTCTGAAATTCTCCACCATGATCACTTCTAATAGAAGAGATCTTTAAAGATTTCTCATTTTGAACTAGCCTTGCATATCTTTTGAATGCATTGAAGGCTTCATTCTTATGAGGTAGAAATAAAGTCCAAGTAAATCTAGAGAAATCATCAACAATAACAAGTGCATAGAAATTACCTCCGAGGCTTTTAGTTCTAGAAGGTCCGAACAGATCCATATGTAACAATTGAAGGGGTCTTGAGGTCGAAACTATGTTCTTTGGTTTGAAGGATGTTCTGGTTTGCTTCCCTTTTTGACATGCATCACAAAGCTTGTCTTTCTCGAATTTTATCTTTGGAAGCCCAACAACTAGGTCATGCTTGACTAGTTTGTTTAAATGATCTATGTGAATATGTGCAAGTCTTCTATGCCATAGCCATGAATCACTATTGTTCTTGGCTAATAGGCATCTCACATTTTGTGGAATTTCTTCCAATGAGATCATGAAGACTTTGTTTACTTTATATCCAGAAAACTTAATTTCTTTAGTTTTCACATCTTTCACAACACATAAATCATTAATAAAACCTACTTTCAAACCTTTATCACATAGTTGACTAATACTCAGAAGATTATGCATCAAACCATCAACGTAAAGAACTTTATCGATGACTGTTTGAGGGGGTGTGCCTATTCTTCCAATACCAAGTATTTTTCCCTTTTGATTGTTACCATATGTGACGAAACCTTTTTCCCTAGGTATTAGAAAAGAAAACTTGGTTTTGTCTCCTGTCATGTGTGATGAGCAGCCACTATCAAGATACCATAGATCCTTTGCTGCTTTCATACACACCTACATGACAAAGTTCAGACATGGGTATTAGAAACCCAACAAGTTTTGGGTCCTTCTAAGTTAACATCCTTTCTAACCCAAATATACTCCCTATTTGGTACTCCTATATGTTTGTAGTAGCATCTACTAGGGGTATGTCCTATTTTGTTACAATAAGTACAAGAGTAATGATTGTAACTAGAGGTTTGTCTAGGAGAGGAATGAAACTTCCTAGTAGGTCTATTTTGATTAATCTTCCTATTGTTTGTACTCTTAACAGGATTATTACTAGAATATCCTAAAACATGGTTTGGTTTTACAAAAACAGTTTTCCTAACCTCTTTTGTCTTTGGGTGAGAAGTATATCCTAAACCTGACTTATTGTTTGAATGTCTTTGAACACTTAGGATATCATCTAACTTCTGTTTTCCTTTATTGAAGTTAGTTACTCTTTGTTGAAGATTTTCTATCTTTTCTTCTAGAGAACTACACTTAGTGCATTTGTGAGTAATGTCTATCTTAGATTTTACTACATCTAGTTCTTCTTGTAAGTTTCTACATTTACTTTCTAGGGAAGAAATTATCTCATTTTGCCTAGTGCTAACTTTAGAAAATTCTTGACATATTTTAACCATATTTTCCATGGTAAACTTTAAATCATGAAAAGATATAGAATTCTCACTAACCTGGGAATCTTCAACCTCAGAATCATGTGAAGCCATCAAAGCAACTTGTGCTTCTTCTTTATCAGAATCAGATGATGAACTTACTTCATTATCATCCCAAGCCAAATATGCTCTTCGAGTAGGTTGATCCTTTTTCTCAAATTTCTTTCTTAGACCATGTTTCTTTTTCTGAAGATTTGGACAATCTGACTTGAAGTGTCCCGGTTTGCCACACTCAAAACATGTAGTCTTTTGAGATGAAGAAGATTCATTGTTTCTTTGGAAGACTTTATTGTTGTTAAATCTAACATTTTTCTTTTTAAGAAACTTTCCAAAGTTCTTCACTAGAAGATTCAGATTTCCATTGTCTTCTTCTTCAGAATCAGCATCATATTCTTCTTTGATGTTTTCTTTTGCTTTTAGAGAAATTGATCGATACTTCTTCTCATTTTGTTCATGCTCTTCTAAACGATTCAATTCTAACTCATGTTCTTGGAGTTTTCCAAAGAGAGTTGCAAGAGTCATATTTGATAAACTCTTCTTTTCTGAGATGGCTGTTACTTTTGGTTGCCATACTCTTGTAAGTGATCTTAGAACTTTCATGTTCAAATCACTGTTTGAAAATTGTCTACCAAGAGCAATCAAATGATTAATTAAATGAGTGAATCGTTTTTGCATGTCTAATACCTTTTCTCCTGGAAGCATTCTGAACATTTCATATTCTTGAGAAAGAGTATTGATCTTTGATCTCTTAACTTCATCTGTTCCTTCATGAGTCACCATCAAAGTATCCCAAATTTCTTTTGATGAAGTGCATGTTGATACTCTGAAAAATTCATCCATGCCAAGAGCAGATGTAAGAATATTCATTCCTTTGAGATCATGTTGAACTTTCTTCTTTTCTTCTTCACTCCAAGTACTTTCTGGTTTTGGTTGTGAAGTTCCTTCTTCAATTGTTACAGGCACAAAGGGTCCTTCTTCAATGACTTTCCATATTCCTGAGTCTAATGACTTTATGAATATTTTCATCTTGATTTTCCAGAAGTCATAGTGTTCTCCATTGAAGAATGGTGGCCTGTTTATGTTGTGTCCTTCACTAGTTCCATGATTGGATGAGGATGCCATCTTTTCCCGGATCTTAGGAATAACTTACCTAAACTTCCGCTCTGATACCAATTGTTAGAACAGATAGCAACCTGAGAGGGGGGGGGGGGGTGAATCAGTGTTGCCCCAATTTTCGCCTTATTGAAATTGTTACTTTCAAGTTTATGATGATCACGAGTTGATCTTGTGATTGCAGCGGATATGAACAATGCTTGAAAGTAAATGTGAAGGTTAAAGAGAATCACACACAAGATTTATCCTGGTTCGCCTTCAATCCACCGAAGACTACGTCCAGTCCCTCAAGAAAACCCCTTGAGGATTTTTCCACTATTGATAAGAATTTCTTACAAGTTCCTAACCCAAGGACCCCAAGAATTTCTACCAATATCCTGTGAAAGCAAACCGCTTTCAACAACCCCTGAAAGCAAACCACTTTCAGTTCCTGAAGGCAAACCACCCTCAGACCTTGAAGACAAACTTGTCTTCAATCACAACCCTGAAAGCAAACCACTTTCAGTAACAACAACCCTTCACCGAATACCACGGTGAAGAACTCAATCTTACAGAAAGAGATGAAGAACATTTCACCTAATTCTAAGACTTCTAGACTTATTGATGAACTTGAGTGCTTGATTCTTTGAAGTCTTCTTTTCTTCTTTTTGTTGATGAGTTTGTCGTCATCAAAACCACAGCCAGGGTCAGGAGCAAGACCTTCTTCACACCTTTTGTCCCTTTCTAGCTGTTGACACCTATTTTCATCCGGGCCCAATTTTGAATAAAAAAAAAGAGAGGAAAAAAAGAAAAGAAAAAAAAAGAGAAGAAGTAGAAAGAGACCCAAAAAAAAAAAAAGAAGGAAAAAGGAAAAAAAAGTAGAAAAAGGAAGTAGAACGAAGCCCAAAAAAAAAAAAAAAGAAGAGAGGAAGAAAAAAGGGAGCAGAAGCCAAAAAAGGGAAAGGAAGGGAGAGGGTGGGCCATGGGCCCGCGGCCAAGAGAGAGGGAAGACAAAAAGAAGCTGCAGAAAACCCTAACCCTAATTCTGTTGCTATAAATACTCCCCCACCTCGTTTCCCACATCACACTATTCACTATCAACTCCCAACCCTAACTCCCTCTCTCTCATACGCTCCTGCCCCCATTTCAGCAGAGCCGCACCTCCTCTCTCCCTCCATACTCCAAAAACCCTAGCCTCCTTCATCCAGAGCCGCCGTCCCTCTCCATTCCTCCTCCTTCCTTATCTCGCCGTCGTCACCACCGTCTACTTCTCACCGCACCGCCATCGCTCCTCTCCACCCTCATCCCGTCAACATCCACCAAGCCTGTCGCCGCCGCCGCTGCTTCTTCTTCTCGTGGGAGTTCCACCGCTGCGCCTCCTCCTTCATCTCCACGACGTCACCTCCAACACCACCACCACAGCGCCGCCGTCGTCCATTTCTCACCGTTCAGAACCAACACGCTCTAGCGCTGCCTCGCAACCCTCTGCCTCGCCACCCGATTCTGTCACGTGTTTCTTTATCCGTCTCTGGGTTGGTTCCTCCTGTTTTCCCCTCTCTTTTGTAAAATTTTTTCTTGCTTATTCCAGAACCTTGTTCGTTTGTTTTTTCTGATTGTTGTCTGGACATTGTTATGTAAACTGGACTCTTTATGATGTATTTGTTTCATGCTCTGTGATTTCAGTCCCCTTCATGTTTGTTGTAGTAACAAAAACTCCTTTCTCTTCATTGGCATGATTTCTAGAATATGTGTTCTGAATGGCTTGTGGTTTGATAGTAAGAACTGAATCTTGATGATAGGTTGATAAAGTTTGGTTGTTGATGATAAAAATGAATTTTGACATTAAAGAAAACCAAATCAATGACTTTAGCTTCATGATAAAGTTTGATTTTTGATTGCAGAAAGCGAGTCTCGATCCTGTTTTGATGGTAAAAATGACCTTTATTACTGAAGTAGAGCTTGGTTTTTGATAAAAAATTGAATCTTGATCCTTTTCCTTAATAATGAAAAAATTGTTTCTTGATTATAAGAGTTACGGCTCCGAATGAAAAAGGTTGGTTCTTGATGGTAAAAATGCTTCTTGGTGATAAAAAAATGGTTCTTTAATTTGCTCTCTGAAAACTGAATCATGTTAGCTTCATGTTAAAATTGAATCTTGATGATAAAGGTTGGCTATTGTTGATAAAAATTGGTATTTGGTCGTAAAGAAAAAAGAGTTCTCTGGCAAATAAAATAGCTTCATGATGATGATAAAAACAGTTCTCTTGCAAATAAAATAGCTTCTTGATCATAAAAAATTAAATCTTGCCTCATGATAAAAAAAATAAAAGAAAAAAAAGATGCTATCAATAATAACTTCCATCTTCGGCTCACAGCTTTGTTTTTGCTTCCTTTTCGCGTACTGCATAAAAACCACGTTTTCGCTTGTTTTCATAAAAGGAAAAAAAAACTAAAAAATTATTAAAATCAAGAACTGCGTATGCCTTGATCTTCTAATTTAGGGAAGTACGTAATAATTACACAAGCAATTTTAGGTACCGTTTAAACGGGCGCTGCGGGGTGCTAATACCTTCTCCATGCGTAATAGACTTCCGAACCTAGATTTTAGGTTTCGTAGGCTATTTATCAATTTTAGGTTTTTCTAGTGTTTTCTTCAAATAGAAATTAGTGGCAACTCTGTCTGTTTAAACAATTCTTTTTTTTTCGCCGTCCCGCCGCGACCCCGGTTGCGACACTAGTCAATATTTTAAGGGCGAGATTTGTGGAAGATAGGAGGAGGGGTAGAAGAAGGTGAAGTGGGGCGAGGTGAGGAATGGAGAGGGAGGAAAGAGGATGTGGTGTTTTCGTAATTATATTTTCACAATCAGTTGTGAACCAATGGCATAGTACCTCAAGGTAGCCCTAATCACTAAAACTATATGTGTTTGTCACATGACTTAAAGTGTAATTGATTTTCTGCCTGGCAGTGGGGTTAGAGTCGATTCTAAATGATAAAAAAATATTCACAGATTCTTAATCACACAATTCTTCTCAAATACTTGATTTTGTTCAAATTTCCAAACATGGACATAGTCTCTCGATATTATTTTTTAAGGATATTCACTATAAAATTAAAACATACATGGAAATAGGACAATGAAACTAAGCATTTATTATTTTTAATGCATCCGAAGCTACATTTACATATAGTAAAGAACCAATTTCAAGATATCTATGCTTGTGCTTTGGTTCCACATTGTCAACCATCTTGTTTTCCTTTATTCCCATTGATATAACCTCCATTACCAACTCTTCAATATCCTACACCTTATCCTCATTTTCCACGACCTCCTTTATGTCCATGATATCCACTAGCATCCTTGTGATTACCACCACTCCAATAACCTCCTCTTCCACTACCACCATCATCACCTCCTCCTCCGCTACCACCGTCATCACCTCCTCCGTTGCATCCATCGCTTCCATTATCCCCTACACTTTCCACCTCCACCATAACCTCCTCCTCCGCTTCTATCCCCATTTCCACAACCGCCAAACCCATCTCTGCTTCCACCACCACTTCCACCATTGCTTCCTCTTCTTCCCCTGTTACCATGTCCACCTCCACCCTTTCCACCACCACATCCTCCACTTCCACCTCCACCTCCACCTCCACCGCTTCCTCCACCATCAAGACTACCACCACAACTTCCTCCACTTAAAAATGTCATGTGACTTTTTAAACAAGTCACGTGACTTATTTCTTTTAATCATGACCACTCATTATTAGATCTAACGGCCACGATTTATTCTCACCATTCTCATATAAGAAGAGTTTTCTCATTAGATACATCCTATATATATATATATATATATATATATTATTTAATTACCACATGTTGTACCATGTTCCCTCCATTGTACGTTGAACTGCTGCTTCTACCGGTTTAATGACCAGTCTGATTCTCAAAATGATTCACAAATAGTTTTTAGACTAGGTGGCCATTTGGGTCAGCTAGGAAACCAACGTAACGATTCCCTAATCAAGCGATTACGCGCGGAAGGGACTCTGTTCCTCAATGCTGGTTTCTAAGACACTCCAAAAAGCTGTTAGTACTCGCTACTAAGAGGTTGTGATTAAAAGATGACTATGAACTAATTGCACGACTAAAATGGATAATGGCTGAAAAGCGATAAATAAAGTTAAGGCTGAAAAACTGTAAACGACTGAAAGATAAAAGACAAAAAGATTGTAAAGGAATTTAAAGTGCTAGAAAATAAATGCAAGAAATTAAAGGAAAGGTAAAATGCGAGAAATTTGTATGTATTTTGATTGATTGATGAGTTGTGTTTCTACAAATGACAATTCCTCTTTTTATAAAGGCAAATTCGGTTAACCTACAACAATTGATATCTTCCTGCCACTATCCCACGTTCCTCAATCATTACATACATTTACAAATCCTGTGCTTCAATCTTTTTTAGTTAATTCAAAAATTATGAAATAAATTAAATAATTCAAATTTGAAATATTTAGAGCATTGAAATAATAAATTAAGTAATTAAATTAAGTATAGTAATTATTTTTTATATAAAAATTGTAAAAATGATAGAGCATTGAAATATTTAAATTTTAAAATCAAAATTAATATAAGGGGTCCTCCAATAATTTTGAAAATTTTGAAATATTTTTAAATCAATTTAAAAACTTTAAAGGGAAGGTTATAAATTAAGTAATTCTTAATTTAAATTTCAAATTTCACCGGTGTTAATTAATTTGATTAATAAATATAATGCCAAAATTCAGCAAATTTCAAATTTGGAATGAATTCTTAAAATATAAGTAAATCTTTATGGTTATCAATATATAAGGTGTGTTTTTCTCATACGGCAGAAACATTTCTCCTTCTTTTTAGCTTTTTATTTTTCCCTTTCTCAATTTCTCTTCCTCATTATCAGATCAAGGTTTCCTCTCATTTTATAGATGTTTCTACCCTAAGGCTATGATCTTCTTCAAATTTTTGAGGTTTTTCTCTTTCTCGCGATGAATATTCTCTCGACAATGTTGACTCTTTTATTTTAATTTTTGTAGTTTTCTATAACCTTGGTTTTTTAGTGTTGTCCATACTTGCATCTCACAGTTTCTTTTTTTCTCTGGGTGTGTATTATCTTCAAGAAGGTGATTCTTTATTTACATTTTTTCTGTTACGTGTAATGCAGCCTGTAATGTATTTAAGTTATCTTTTATCTTTTTATTGTTTGATATCCTGAATTCATTTTGATTAATTGAAAATATACATTCGAAAAGAAAAGATATCTCTTTTTAGATAATATTTGACTTGATGGATTTATATTGCTTCATCTTATTGATCATATGGTAAGATGAGATATTATTTTATATGATTCAAATTTAGGTGTTCCAAACTAAGTTGGTGTATTAGTGGATAGGTTGTTAGTACGTGATCCAAAATATTATGTCATTTGTTTTTAGTAGATAGGTGTTGTATTTCAATAAATTAGTAATTTTTAAAAATGCACATCAATGACATAATTAGTAATGCTTTCTATTATAATGACAATTTATTAATGGGTTAATAATATACTGGATTTCTATGTTTGTAGTGACATAATTAGTAATGCTTTTCATAATTTATTAATGACATAATTAGTAATGCCATGCATTTGGTTTATTTTGCTCTTGATATATTTCTTTCTTTAAAATTTTATGAAAAAATTGTAAAATATGACAAAGTAATATATAACTTTTACTTTATTTCTTGTTTAATCATATTTTTAAAGAAAGTATGAAAAGCTAAATTACAATTTTTTTTTCATAGCTAAAAAGTGGTAAAGCCAAAATTTTCAAAACTTCGCCGTTGGATAAGTTAGTGACATTAACCACTCATCTATTAACGGATTTAGATCCTCTCATGTGTTAATCTCACATGACCATGTCATGTGAAGAATCTGGGCCCTTAATTACATTTTTAATGAAATCTAATGGTCAGTGTTATTTCTTGCACAATTTTAATATTCTCCCTCTATATATCCATTAAGGGTCCAGATTTCAATAAAAAAGAATTAAGGGCTTAGATCTTCACATGACCATGTCATGTGAGATAAACACATGAGAGAATCCAAATCCGTTGGCACGAATCTTGTTTAAGTCCTAATAAAATTGCAGGTCCCAACTTAATGTTATTAACCCTCTAAAGTGCAAGTGCCAAATTATAACCATTGAGACTAATACAACTATGTAAAGCAAAGTTCAGCAACCCAACAATCTCTTATTTTCATCATAGGCACTGGTAATAGTATTCCATAAGTTTGTTTATTGTAGCCTTTTATTTCTAGTACAGGACTGATGCAGATTATACATGCATAGTTTAAGCAGGTGCTTCAGCAGGAGAAGAGAACTTTTGAAGAACATAAACAGGATCTCCCACTTTAAGGACTTTTCCACCCCCTTTAGCAGAATTCTCGTTCCAGTTCCAGACCACATACTGACCAAAGTATGACTGCAGAAGCAGTTCACATGTCATTTGACATCATTGAAGTAATGTAATATTCATCAAAAGCTATATAACAGAATGTCTCACCATGGCTCTGTTTTTTTTGTCATCTGGTCTTATAAGTTTGCCAGACCTAAATGTCATGAGAGTTTGAAGCGGTTCCCGTCCAACTATTGCCGTCTCTTGGTCGGTTGTAGTTATCTGACCATAACAAACAGAACCAGTAATGCCAGTTGGATACTCAACTAAACTTTGTAACTAGCATGAGGATACTAAAATGTATATATTATCCATATGATAATCCAAGGTTTACAGGCAATAATAGTGCAGTCAAAGATTAACAGATACATAGATGAGGGTGTGCAACAAATGTATAAATCAAAGTAAGAAAAATAAAGGAACTGCAAACAGAAGTTTATTCAATATGAGCCACAGAATATGTCATCCCCTTCCCCAATAAATCTATGGTTAGAGACCAACAACATCCTTTAACATTCTAAACATAGAAGCAATAACTCACACCATGCTTGGCATCAATTCATCATACAGTATAATATCCTCCTGTTTTCCATAGTAATATGATCACAACCATTATTTAAACTAGTTACCTGGTTGGTTATTCTTCAATATGAATTGTTGACATGCCAGTACATAAAACTAATAATCGTCACAACAAAATGAAACCACAAAAGTTGCTTCATCACTCTCCCTGACTCAAAGGAGAGACCGTTACTTCTAAATTTAATTTCTAATACAGGTATGATTTTTAAATTTAATTTCTGCGCTCTCTATTCAGAACAAGGGAGAATGACCAATTAATCTTGAGCTCCTTATAACCTGTCACTATTATGATATTTGTTAACTGCCCAAATTCACCAACCCTATGTAGATGAGGGGTGTAGATATAAGATGGTGAAAAATATAATTAAAAGACATTAAAGTGCAAAAAGGTTGAGATAACTATTCAAAAGCATTATCACTTCTCAACATCCGATGGGAATACCAAATTCAGTTTTAATTTCATAATAGAAATCTGAAAGATGGAAAACATCACACACTTGTTTTTTAGGATAAATAACCAAGTATAACAAGAGTAACTAATCATCAATAAAAGCAGCAAAAGAAACTCAAATCAGACTAGGATACTGAACATCAAGTAAACTTGAGCAAAACGCCAAAATGAGACATAGGTCGACTCTATTGGAAAACCGACAAGTATGATTCCCAAGATGACACTGCTCTATAGACTAGACAATTTGGAGAGACTTGACACCATTACCTATAGTTTGAAGAGGCTAGGATGACCAAACTAAGCATGGATGATGAGAGGAAAATCCATGCCAGAGCAAATACAAAGAGGGTTGAAGAGATTGTAGAGGACCTAGGACTTGCATTCATAACCAATCATTCTTCCCGACTCCCCGAACTCCGGTCCTATAAAATGACAGTCTTCAGTGATGATCATTTTACAATCAAGAGATCGAGTCAGATAACTAATAGTAAATTAAAGAAGCAGCTTAGGACATAAAGAACATAATCAATTGGCAGTAACGAAAAGATATGGGCAACGCCAATCCCCCGGGATCAAGTTTGGGAACCATTAACCAAGATAAGGTAAATAACCAGATTGAGATCTAGAGAATAGATTCCTATTACCAAGTATGTTATTAGAAGATAAATTAATGGAGAGTAACGGACCTACCTAACATATTTATCTAGTAAAAGGTTCACAACAACATTATCCAAGCACTGCCACCACATATTTAATCTATGTATATTATGGTGGTAAGTTTTACGAACTGAAATTGTTTAACAAGTCACCGGGTGCATCTTCCTATGGAGCATATTGGCTATATGATTGGCACAAAATTATAAAGAACTCTTCACCTTACAACGGCCACACATCTTGGACCCCAGAAATGAAAACCTGCCTATCTTGATCTCTGACCATAAGTCTTCAGCAAATGGTTCACAACCTTCAACGAGGATACTGCACCATGAAGCACCCAAATGTCAATGATGTAATTTAATAATCCAATTAGATCAGTTTAGTACAATCTGATTTAAATTAGTAACAAGTATTACTGAACAATATATTTACTAGAGTAGACGAGAAGACATGGAAAAATCAATACTTGGCTCTAAAACGATTGATATTTATGGGTTCCTCTAGTAGCTTGTTTAGAGCATCCAATGAATCCTGAAAGTCACAAATGACAAATACTGAGTAATGATTCAGCATATAAATAAATTTAGACTTCATTTCTCAACTGGACTGACCTGAGATGAGAGTAAGAATGGATAACCATCAGTGAACAAGGTTGGATGATGTCCCTTAACATAATCAGGATCCACTTGTCTAACTTCTGAAGCTGCATTTGGAAGCATTAAGAGTTTCATAGCAATTCCGGGGGTTTGAAATAAATATTATACTTGAGAGTTATTATGGTTATTTATGCCACCCGATGCAATTACATGACAAAAAAATGGCCCACGCCACGGAACCATTGTGCATTGCACATACAGGGTAAATTGAAGTTTGGTTCACATGCATAGAAACACAGTCTCATATTATATCACATGCATAAAAATAATACAATTTATCTGAAAAACTTCAGTCCTACTTAAAACATACTCACAATCTCTCTTTAACTCCAAGAATTGTCCAAATTTTTAAATGTTTTAAACATAAAACACAACATCAAACACTTTTGCACCATAAAAATCTCAAAGTCGGAAGACTTAAAGAATTAGGAAGGAGTCTGAACTCTTAGAGTTGCTGAAACTCATAAAGGAATGAGGGACTTAAAAATTTAACACTTTTGTTCTTTTTCAGTCAAGAGATTAAAAATTAAAGCATGTCAACAGGGTTGCAACATGCCTGACTAGCCATTTGTCGCCAGCCACTGCAGCTGCTAGCAACTGCAGCCATTCAAAACCGAAAAAAACAAAAAAGGGAGACAACATAGAAGAAAGGAATATGAAATATGGTCATCCTTCTCATTCATAATATAGTGGGTTTTGTTTCCATGGGTCATGCTTGACTTGAGTCACTTGACAACTATAAGAGTTAGAGACAATTTATATGAACTCATCTCAGTGAATCAACACATGTCAATACACAGTGCCCTAAGTTAATCCCTGCAATGTTCATGTGCTCTTGAAACAGTTATAGTCCTTAACAATGCATTACATGTCTAAAGTAACATATCCTTCTAAACCATTTTGTTCTCATTATTTTATTCTTAGGTTTTATAATTTTAAGACCTACCAGTATTGAAGCGGACCAGCTGACTGGGTTTTCCCAAAAAAGCTGAGAGCCACTGCGATGCTTCAGATCCCTCATCCCAAGCAGACCCACTCCATTCCCATACTGAGAAACCATTTCTTAATTCATGTTGTTTACCCAAAGAAATCTTCAGAGGGTGCATCCCAGGTGCTTTCAACACTGTAATATGAACATAGTGGCACTATTCATTTGATAGATAAAAGAAAAACAATCATGTATTCATGATCATGAAAAATGTGCAGAGAAATAGTGAATGAGCAATTAAACTACTATTTTTTCAAAAAAAAAATTGGAACACAAGGAAAGCATCTGTCAATCTTATCCATACCAAGTTCAGGAGTAGTTGAAATTTGATTATTTGCTCGTGGAAATTAAATTGTTGAGTTTATTTTCATAAGATGCTGTTCAGATTAGCTTATCTCTAACTATAAGCTATTTTGAGCTTACTTTCATAAGCTGAAACCTACCCATAACTCATAAGCTATTCTTAGCTTATTTCTCAAATTAGCTTATACCATAAACGTGTTTCATTAAGTGTATGTTTGGAAACTCGTTCGGAAAGCACGGTGAAGCCAAAATCATGAAGAAACGCGTTTTAAACTTGTTTTCATAAGCTGTTTGGATTAGCTTTATCACATAAATTGAAGCTATTTTGAGCTTATTTTTATAAGCTGCAACCTACCCATAAGTTATTTTGAGCTTATTTCTCAAATTAGCTTACACCAGAAACGTGATTAATGGAGTGTGTGTTCGAAAACTCGTTCGAAAAGCACTGTGAAGCAAAAATCATGGTGGACAGAAGCAAAAGCCGTGGTTTTCGAACAAGTTTCCAAATATGCATTAAATTGTTTACAGAAAAACTACTAAGAAAATGCAATGTACCCACCCATAAAGGAATCCTCTGGAGCTTCCCAGTCTTCAGCAAACGCCTCATTAGGCAGATCAACATGAATCAAAGCAAGCTTGGGTTCATTTCTCTGACTGATTGCCTTCCCTTTGGAATTCACCACCATCCATTCTCGATCCCACCGAAACCCTACCCAGAGAGGAATTGAACATGTCAAACCAAAAAGTCTCTAAATTTATTAAAAAAAAACGAAAAAGAGAGATGAGTATTATGTAGTTTGGATATACCAGCAGGAGTGAAGGGAGCACTGGTAACAGAAATTCCACGACATGATTTGATTGGGTATACGAAGATGTCTGAAACTTTGGCTCCAGGTATTTCTGTTGTTGTTGCTGCTGATGATGCTTTCACTGTTAGTAATGGTGACACTGATGCTGTTGCTGATGCTCCTGCCCCCATTCTTTCTTGCACTCTTTTGTTTTTCGTGCTTGAGAAAACTATTTCTTGCACTCTAGATATATTAATAAATACATTTCCGTTTTAAAATAAAATAATAAGTATATTAAAAAATGCAATTAATATTTATAATTTCTTAACATATAATATATTTTACTATTTTAATCTTTAAAGTGCATTGTATCTTTCTTTATATGAAAAATATCAATTAATACTCGCTTAAAATCTTAAATAACCAGTAATTATTAAACAAGATTTTTCTCTCTAAAATAAACATTTATTTTAAAATGGATTGAGCACTAATTAGTGGATTCATGAACAGTGAATTCTCCTGTGATGCTCAGCGAATCTGTTTTCCTTATTGGCCATGCTGAGAGATAAATAAAATATATTTATTTATTTGTGAAACTAGTTGGGTTTAGTATTGTATATTAGATCATATTACATGGTCTTCTTATAATAAAATAAACTGATTTCGACTTTTTTTTTTTGACTAATTCCTATTTGTGAACATTCTCTGATTAGAGCTTTTTCCTTTTCAAGCTATAACATCTTTGAGAAGTATAATTTGATTAACTTCAACAAACCGCTAAAAAGATATACCAACTTAGTGCGTAGCATCTTTAATTAATGTTTATGTACAAATTAGTCTTTGTTCGCAATTTCATATTTGTTATGACCCTTGAACCAATAAATTTTATTTGAAATGTATCAGGATAATTTTTCTATCCTATTTTACTTAATAAGGTTAAGTCTCATATTGCCCCTTAGTAAAGCTACTCTAGCTCAACTATTTGATTATATCAACTTCTTATGTTGATATGTATGCCTTTTCTAATTTATATCGTTGGATTTATTATTATTGGTTGGTTTGAGAACCAAGTGAGGGCAAAATGTTGTTTTTTACTCTATTGGTCTTTCTTTCTTTATTATATCCTGGACACCATTTTAAAGCTTATATAGCCTATCCAAATGCTTCTATGAATAAGCCTTAATTTTATCCAACAGTTCCATTTACAAGATGGAAGTACATGGGTGAAAATGTTCAACCTTATGAAGGAAAAACTACCGATGAGGGAATGTAAAATGTAGACAGAAGTTAATGATTGAAAATACTGCATTAAATTGTTTATAAGAAAGGGTAGTATGATATGAGTTTTAATTTTTCACACATCACTTTATCTTTCATTTCATTTTAACTTTTTTTTTTCTATCTCTCTCTTATATTTCTATCACAAAATCTATTATTTCTTTCTCTTCTCT
This sequence comes from Acmispon strigosus, assembly GCA_030819835.1. Taxonomy (NCBI): domain Eukaryota; kingdom Viridiplantae; phylum Streptophyta; class Magnoliopsida; order Fabales; family Fabaceae; genus Acmispon; species Acmispon strigosus. Next base: position 91,549,471 of record JAUAMA010000001.1, read on the forward strand.
TCTTATTTTCACCCGATGAAGGTGTTAATGCATTATAAACAAAACATTTTTGTTGTATGTCATTTTACCAAAGTTTAGTGTGGATTTTTTATAAATAAAATTTATTGTTTTTTAAAAGAAGAAATTTGGATGTAGGTAATAGACAGAACACTAATAAGTATAACTCCAATTGAACAATAATATTTTTTAATAAAAGAGAATAGATTAAGAAACAGTCATTCTTAATAGATACAAAATTATAAAATGAGTTTACAATTGTGAATCTTCCTATGAAGCATATTGGCCATATGATTGGTACAAAATTATAAAGAAAATTTCACTCAACAACGGCCGCAAAGCTTGGATCTCAGAAATGAAAACCTGCCTATCCTGATCTACACGTTTCATAATAGTTTATACGAAGGTTTGAGATTACATTTCTGAGAATAAGTAATATATCTATCAAAATATTATTTTAGGGTATATTTTGTATATATGCTAGGTAAATTTTACTATTTGCGGGAGTACATTTGGATTTTATTTAATTTAAAAAATTAAAAAATAGAAGATATGATAAAATGTGTAAAAGTAAGGAGTCATGTTCAAAATAACACATCTATCTATATATTATATTATATTATATTATTATTATATAAAAGAAGGTTTATACCCACCTACCCACTAAAATAAGGTATAAATACTAACTATCCCCACTATGACCTACCCATTAAGACCCTACCCTAAATAATTAATATTTATAAAATTTATTACAAATATTAAATAAGGAACGAATCATGACTAATTAATATCAAAATTTTAACGAAATTTTAATAGGAAATAGTTAACATACAATCTTAAGATTTTAAAAAAAAATATCTTTTAAATAATTAATATTTATAAAATTTATTACAAATGTTAAATAAGGAACGAATCATAACTAATTACAATCTTAAGATTTTTTTTTAAAAAATATCTTTCAAATAATTAATATTTATAAAATTTATTACAAATGTTAAATAACGAACGAATCATAACTAATTAATACCAAATTTTAATAGGAACAAAAATTGATATTGATTACAAATGTTAAATAAGGAACGAACCCTAACTAATTAATACTAAATATTTAACCAATTTTTTAAAATAAGGAATGAATCGTAACTAATTAATACAAATTTTTTAACCAAATTTTAATAGGAAATAGTTAACATACAATCTTAAGATATTTTTTTGAAATATGAATTTTTATTAACAATTAGTCTCCTCATTTGATGCTATAAATTGTACCACTACGGTTTCTCTGCTATATCGTTTCTCTGCTATTCTATAAATTAGTTACACAATAATCATTTATTTTCCTTCCAAAACAAAAAACCAATATCTCTGAATTTTTTTTCCTATTCTATTAATTTCGAATTTTAATACTGCCTATAGCAATAATCAATATATTAATATATTGATTATTATACCAATAATCGAGGAATCAACATGACAAAATAACATCTAAACATAGCACAGGATGTGGCGTGGTAGTTAGCTAACTTTGTCTCTCGATCATGCAGAAGGGGGTTTCGATCTTTGGCCATGAGAGTTAAGTGCAAATTGTCGCCAATCGTTTACTGTTAAGTAACTATTTCTTACGGCTAAAGTATTGGTCACTACTGTCGACCTCACAACAACATGTATAAGAAGTTATACAAAAAAATCATTCCACACACAATAATTTTAGTTTATCCAAAGTTACCTGTGTCTCGCACAGGTAAATCCAACTAGTTTCTATAAGAAATGTAAGTTTCTCAACTTATTTGGTGGGATTGAAATGAAAGAAAAATTGATAGTTATATTAATCTTGAAATTAATTAATTTTCAGAGATCTAAGTTACTAATTTTGTAACAAACATATGAATGTCGATTCTCAACTTCGATATTTTCAAAAAGGTGTTTCTATACCCTCAAACAAATACCCTCATAGGATAGCATCGTATAGGTTTCTATTCGTACCGGTAGATTTTGTACCAACACCACCACATCCACCACTCAAATTAATTACGAGTGAAAACAACTTTCATTCATTCATACTAATTTACTATTTCATCCAATTTCAACTTCTTTTTTTCATAACTCTTTTTCATTTTTTCACATCACATCTCTCCTTATATCTCTAATTTCTTTTCTTTTTTATCTCATTGTGGGTGTAAGTGGTATGTGAAAAGTACCTAACAAAAATAGTAATTTGTGCATTTTATTTTGATTGGAACCGAAAGCCCAAACTTAAAACAATCCATATTTTCAGCATACTATCTTCAAAATTCGACACGTAAAGGCTTTGGATATTGTCTCGTTAGGGTGTGGTAGCATTTGGGGCTAGGGTGTGGTCCAACACAAAAGTTTATTCAGATGTGCATGTGATCCAAAATCTGATATCATTTGTTTTTAGTAGATAGGGGTTGTATTTCAATAAATTAGTAATTTTTAAAAATGCACGTCAATGACATAATTAGTAATGCTTTCTATTATAATGACAATTTATTAATTGTCTTATTTGCCAACTTTCATTATTACAGATCAGAGAAAAATTGATACTGACTTTTTAGAGGTTCACCCGATACATATCTATCTACAATGTTTAAAATTCACTTGAGAAGTATTAATGATAGCAAGAGTTATTACATATTACTTTTTAATTTATATTCAATTATGATGTAGTGAGAAGATAAATTTAAATTGGATAACTCTGTTGGTAGATGAATTGGCACGAGGTTGTCAACATGTGTAACAAACCTCATTTTATAACCACCAAACGTGTAGATCAATTGACAAACTCGACTGGAAATTGTGAGAGCAATTAAATATAAAAAAAAAACTCATTTTGTAACGGTTTTATTTATTTATCATAATATTTATAAACACTTTGGTTTATGTAGATGAGAAATGCTAACTATAGGTCTCTTTTGTAAATACTAACACTCTTTTCAACACATTTTTTTTTATTCTATGAAATTCATGTAAGTACTTAACAAAATATAGGTCTCTTTTGCAATTTCATGAGTGACACTTTCAATACTATGGAATTCATATGAACCTCAGCTAATAAGAAATTATACCATAGTTATTTCACAGTTCTAGGGGATCCAGATCCGTTAGAAAGAGGGAGGGTGTTACAGAGTGCGTCACTATCACTCCTATGTATAAATAGAATTAAGAAAAAAAATAAAAGGAAAATGCCAATGAATGAGTTAAGATCTTGTTATCAGTTAAGTGACAAACAAGGGAACACTCATTTTTCAACTAATCAATGCCAAAGTTATGTCTAATATTTATTGCCAACTCATTGAAGCAAGAATCCTAGTAAAATATATTTATTGGCTATCTAATATTTCTCTCAATAAAAACATATCAACAAAATGAAATTAGAAAACAAAAGATGTCGTCATTTTACTTTTTGCCCAAGCCTTGTTGAAGTTCTTGATGTTATCTAACTATTTGGCAAGCATTTAGCTCTTCTAAAGTGAAAAACGAAGGAGGTTTTAACAATTTTCTAGATTGTTAAATTCACACAACAAATGCATTAGCATTACAAGTCACAACTATGCAAGGTAAAGTAATCTCTTTTTTTCACCATAGACACTAGTATTAGTGTTCTATAAACTTGTAACCTTCTAATTTCTGGTACAGGACTGATGCAGATTCTACATACATATTTCAAGCAGCTGCTTCAGCTGCAGAAGAGACCTTTCGAAGAACATAAACAGGATCTCCCACTTTGAGTACTTTTCCACTCCCTTCAGCAGAAGAATCATTCCAGTTCCACACCAAATTCTGACCAAAGTAGACCTGCAGAAGCAGTTCACATGTTATTTGACATCATTGAACCAATGTAATATTCATCGAAAGCTTTATAACTGAATTTCAGTCTCACCGCGCTTTTGTTTTTGCCATTTGGTCTCATGAGTTTGCCAGACCTAGTTTTCATAAGAGTTTCAAGTGGCTCACGTCCCACTATCCCGGTCTCTTGGTCGATTGTAGTTACCTGAACTTAGCAAACAGCATCAACAAAGCAAGTTGGATACACAACAATACTTTGTAATTACAGAGAAAATATTATTAAAAGACTAAGTTTTAATTTTCACATGCATTATCACTTCTCAACGTCAAATGGGAACAAGGGAAGCAACTTGAGTTTTAATTTCATAATAGGAATTCTGGAAGAAGGAAAGCAACTCACTAGTTTTGAATGAAACATATGTAAGTATAACCAGAATAATCATCAATAAAAGCAACAGATGAAACAATTAGACTAGGATCCCGAACATCAAGTAAACTTGGGCAAAACGAGACATAGTTCGATCACAAACTCTATCGGAAATCGACAAGTATGATTAACAAGAAGACACTACTTGTAATGTAGACTAGATAATTTGGACTAAGGAGTTTTAGAGGCCCTAAATGACTAAGTCTTCGTGATGGGATTTTACAATCAAGAGGTCAAGTCAAATAATTAATAGCAACTAAGGACAAAGAACAAAATCAATTGACAGTAACAGAAAGACATGGGCAAAACCAATCCCTCAGGATCAGTAACAAATGCAGTAAAACTAAGGGTTTAGGACTGAAGTGTATCTTCTAAAGCAGCGTGGAAATCACACATTTTGAGCAAGGGCACTAAAAAAGTGACCAAGTGGCTGAATCAGCTATGAACAGAGATTATCTGCCAAAAAATGACACGGCACAGGGAGGAAGGCAGAGAAGAGTGGAAACAGAGCTGGCCGGAAAAAAAAGGAAAACGAATCATCAGTTGGAGGTCCACTGGGTATGAACAGTTGAGTTGCCCTTTCCCCTCTTTAGACTCTAATACCATGTTGCGAGAGAGAGAGAGAGAGAGAGAGAGAGAGAGTGAGAGAGGTAAACAATGAAAACCATGAGACATGAGTCAATGCACACCATAGACAACTGAATATATATTAATCTAATCATGAATAAACAGGTTTCAACTTCCATATTTGATGTATATACAATGAATCTGAATTCGGACCTACTTAATCCTATTTGCATGAACCGGGACTCCAAATTAAGCTACAAAAGTAAGAAAGTAAATATCCAACAATTGTGAAGTTTCATAAAGTTGTGTCTAGTTTACAATGTTGTAAAAATGATGACAGAACAAAAGTCTTTAGAAAATGAGTTTACAATTGTGAATCTTTCTATGGAGCATATAGGCCATATGATTGGTACAAAATTATAAAGAACACTTGACCTTACAACGGCCGCAAAGCTTGGATCCCAGAAATGAAAACCTGCCGATCTTGATCTCTGACCATAAGTCTTCAGAATATGGTTCACAGCCTTCAACTAGGATACTGCACCATGAAGCACCCAAATCTCAATTATGTAATTTAATAATCCAATTAGATCAATTCACTACAATCAGATTTAGATCAGTAACAAATATTATGAAACAATATATTTACTAGAATAGACCAAAAGACATGGAAAAATCAATACTTGGGTCGAAAACGATTGATAGGTAAGGGTTCCTCTAGATGCTCGTTTAGAGAATCCAATGATTCCTGAAAGTCACAAATGACAAAATACTGAGTAAAGATTCAGCATATAAGTAAATTTAGACTTCATTTCTCAACTGGACTAACTTGAGATATGAGCAAGAATGGAAAACCATCACTGAACAAGGTTGAATGATGTTCCTTAACATAATCAGGATCCACTTGTCTAACTTCTGAAGCTGCATTTCAAAACATTACAGAGTTTCATAGCAATTTCGGGACTTTGAAATAAATATTACACTTTCGAGTAATCGTGGTTATTTATGCCACCCTATGAACTTATGTGACAAAAGGGCTCACGGAACCATAATACATAGCATACACAGGGTAAATTGAAGTTCGGCTTACACTATATTATATACATTTACTATACCGAACAATAACAATAATAAAAAACCAATACAACAATTTATATAAAAAATTCATTCCTACTTAAAATATAAAACAGTCTCTCATTAACTCCAAGAATCATCCAAAGTTTCAAATGTATTAAACATAAAACACAACATCAAAACACTTTTACACCATAAATAGCTCAAAGTTGGAAGAGTTTAGGAATTAGGAAAAGGAGTCTGAGCTCATAGTCTTGCAGTAACTCATAAAAGGAATTGGAGTCTTAAATTTACTAGTTTTGTTCTTTTTCAGTCAAGAGACTAAGAGTTAAAACATATCAACGGAGTTCTTTTTTCTGAATATGGGTCACAGTGGTTGCAACATGCCTGGCTAGCCATTTTTTGTCAACCAAAGCAGCTGCTAACAATTGCAGCCACAGGACTGGAGGCGGATAACAAAGCTCGCCAGCCGTCAGAGCAGAAAGGAATAGTAAATATCCTTCTAAAACAGTTATAGTCTTTTAACAATTCATTACATGTCTAAAGAAACATATCCTTCTAAACAATTTTTTTCTAATTAATTTTATTCTTGAAGGTTTCATAATTTCAAAGACCTACCAGTATTGAAGCGGACCAGTTGACTGGGTTTTCCCAAATAATCTGAGAACCACTGTGATGCTTCAGCTCCCTCATCCCAAGCAGACCCAGACCATTCCCATACTGTGAGACCATTTGCTACTTCATGTTGTTTACTCAAACAAACTTTGAGAGGCTGCATTCCAGGTGCTTTCAACACTGTAATATGAACATAGTGACACTATATTCATGTACTAAAGAAAAAACGCAATCATGATTTCATAATCATGAAAATGTAAGGACCAAAAGTGTGTCAGCATTTCAACTACTATTTCTTTTTTTTCATTTCAAAATGAAGAATACAAGAAAAGCATCTGTCAAATGAGAGATGAAATTTAAAACCCATATTCAGAACAAAACACAGAAACTGAAATAACAAATAATGTCCAAACTCCACAAGATATCAAAAGAGAGGAATCAAAGTGCTCAAGCAAAGTTAACATAAAAAGAACTTTGGATCTGATTTCCCTGGTATAACAGACATTTCCTGCTGGCTTCCATAACCAAGAGGGGAGGAGTTAAATTGAATATTAAAACATTTTCACAAACTCCCTTCAAAATTAATTGTTTTGAGAAGCTACTTTGCAATCAAGCCAGATCACAAAAGTATATGCATGTGAATCAAGTCAAGAGGCCTCAAATCAACCTTGCATGCAAAATGCAAAGAGAACAGAGAAAGAGTGCAAGATCTTTCTATTTATACTGTCCAATGTGAGCTTATGCCCAATGCCTCAAGTAAATAGACACATTAAGCCCTAAATCAATTCCTAAACATAGCTAAGCTCTGCATCTTTCATGAACTAATTTGATTAATTAATAATTACCAGTGCCAATGCATATAAGAACAATGATAAAAATTAAAAAAAATTATATGTAGCGAGTAAGAAAATGTAAGGTACCCATAAAGGAATCCTGTGATGGCTCCCAGTCTTCAAGAAAAGCCTCATTTGGCAGTTCAACCTGAATGAGAGCAAGCTTTGGTTCAACTCTCTGAGTGATTGCCCTCCCTTTGGAATTGACCACCATCCATTCTCGATCCCAGCGAAGCCCTGGCAAGAGAAGATGAATTGAACCAAAAAGGTTTGAACCAAGAAAAGCAAAGCAACAGTGAGAGAAGTTGTGTGAATACCACAAGGAGTGAGCGGAGCAGTGGGAAGAGAAATTCCACGGCATGACTTGATTGGGTATACGAAGATATCTGAAACTTTGGCTCCAGCTCCAGGTATTGCTGAAACTCCTGCACCCATTGTTTCTTGCGAGATGCCTCTGCTCGCTCGCTGCTGTAATGTTAAGCTATATAGCAGAAATCCCAAAACTCCACACCAGCAGCCACGTTACATTGAGCTACACACATGGAAACACGTCACCGTTCAACCACAGGTGGAGTTGGCCACCGTGGTGCGGTAAGCTATTAGGCACGGTGCTTGCACCTTATACAGCGCCGGTAAAACGGGTAAAAGTGTTTGTTTAAACTCCCTTCAATCTTTAAAAACCATGCGTTTAGGAGACATTTTACTTTGACCGCACCTTAGTCAAAAGTAATTTAGTATATGAAGAAATTTATATAATTAAAGAAATTTATATTATTTAAATTTAAAGTGAACATTATAAACGTGTGACATAAAATGAAAAGGATGGATAGCACTAGCGGTATAAGAAAAACTTTGGGCACAAAATGTCTTATTATATAAAATTACTCCAATGTAATTATTTTGTTGGTGTATTAAATTGTTTTCATGATGAAGACGTCCAAATGTTCAGTTGGATCAGTTTTTCTTATGTATGGTTTTTTCTATGTTGGATTCTTAAATCCTTTGAGATAATCCACCGTCATGATCTCTTAAATGGATTATGAATTTCAACAAAAATATCAGCTATTCTGCTAGAAATTTCTCTCATGATGTGTTATGCTTTTCAGTTAATTATGCTCAACTTCCTCTCGTTTCTTATGATTCTTTGTTTGCTGAAAGTAAACAATTTTCTCAATGTAACGACTAGCAAATTGAGAATCTTCTTGCCTATGTGTATGTGAAGTATGCATGAACTTTTCTAACTCCTCAATAGCCAGTGGTTTAAAAAAGTCATCCATAATTGAAATGTGGTTTCCAACTTTTTCTTATTGACGAGAATGGATTCTCACAAGAAATGATTACGACATTGCAAGAACTTCTTGGTTTTCTATAATGGAATGTCCTTGAGAAGGTTGTTAATGTCTTTGTGTGATCTTGTCGCGAGCATTCACCATGGTAGTGGAAATAAATTTATAAAAATTTACACAGATGACGTCAATCGTTCTTCCAGAATGTAAGTAGAGTAGTTCTCCGATCAAGCATGACAATGCTTGACGGAGAGCATGATGGTGAATGCAGAGATGACCATAGTGGTGCAGTGTTTATCTAAGGCAGAGGAGGTACCTGCAAATGACAATTTGACCCTGAAGTCAGCTCAAGATTAGAGAAAAATTCTCTGAGTCTTAAGAGAGCCATAAGAGAGCAAATGAGTTGTCTTGGACTTACGGTGCAATCAAACATGCATATATAGTAGTTATTTAATCAATTGTAGAGTTGATTAGTCGTTTATCATTTTGTCATCTTGTGGCATTGAAACTTTAACCTTGTTTAAAATAATCTGACCATACTTCCAACAACATAGTTTTATGTATAGCTAGTTGGTTATGAAAATGGAAGTCTTATGTTTGGTCAGCTTGACCGACATTGGTTGCGTAATCATTTGATCCGATCAAGATGATGACACATCAACTTGTGGTTTGTGAGAAGAATAAATACAATTTGAAATCTATAACATTTTTCTTGAAAAAAAAAATCTAAAACATTTTCCTCTTGTGGAACATAGAGAAGATAAGTAGCGGATAAAGTTTCCATTAAAAAAGTGTCGTTGAGGGTCGTTGAAATGTCCTCTTATCTTTCTCTCTCTCTCACTCTCACTCCTCCCACTCCCAAACACTCTTCTCCACCCTTAACCACCGTCACCGCCACTCCCACCGCTGCTGAACCCCGTTCTCCTTCCGCATGGGTCGACCACATTCGCCTCCAAGCCCAATCCTCCTCCTTCCTCGAAGCCATCTCCACCTACGCCAACATGGTCGCCGCCGGCGTGCCCCCCGACAACTTCGCCTTCCCCGCCGTCCTGAAAGCCACCGCCGGCGTCAGCGACCTGAACCTCGGGAAACAGGTTCACGCCCATGTCTTCAAATTCGGCCGCGCTTCCTCCTCCGTCGCGGTCGCCAACTCCCTCGTCAACATGTACGGCAAGTGCGGTGACCTCCCCGGCGCCCGCCACGTGTTCGACGGAATCCCCCAACGCGACCACGTTTCGTGGAACTCCATAATCGCCGCCGCGTGTCGGTTCGAGGAGTGGGAGCTGTCCCTGCAGCTGCTCCGGCTGATGCTGTCGGAGAATGTCGACCCCACGTCCTTCACCCTGGTCAGCGTTGCTCACGCGTGTTCCAACCTGCGTGATGGGTTGCGACTCGGGAAGCAGGTGCACGCTTACACTTTGAGGAATGGTGATTGGAAAACGTTCACTAACAATGCTCTGGTTACCATGTATGCTAAGTTAGGGAGAGTTGATGAAGCTAAGGCCTTGTTTGATGTGTTCGATGGTAAAGACTTGGTGTCTTGGAACACCATTGTTAGTTCACTCTCTCAAAATGATAGATTTGAAGAAGCATTGTTGTACCTGTATCTTATGCTTCAAAGAGGACTTAGGCCTGATGGGGTTACTTTGGCAAGTGCTCTGCCTGCTTGCTCTCATTTGGAGATGTTGAGGACTGGGAAGGAAATACATTCCTATGCCTTGAGGAACACGGATTTGATTGATAACTCTTTTGTTGGCAGTGCTCTAGTTGACATGTATTGCAATTGCAAGAAAGCTGATAAGGGTCGATGGGTTTTTGATGGGATATTGAGGAGGACGGTGGCGGTTTGGAATGCCATGATTGCTGGTTATGCGCGCAATGAGCTTGATGATGAAGCTATAAAACTCTTCATTGAGATGGTTGCTGAGTCGGTTTTTACTCCGAATTCCACGACTTTATCGAGTGTTTTGCCTGCTTGTGTGCGCTGTGAAGCATTTTTGGACAAAGAAGGTATCCATGGCTATGTAGTGAAAAGGGGGTTTGAGAAGGATAAGTATGTGCAAAATGCACTAATGGACATGTATTCCAGAATGGGAAGGATTGAGATTTCAAAGAGCATATTTGGCAGCATGGATAGGAGAGATATAGTTTCTTGGAACACAATGATCACTGGTTATGTTGTTTGTGGCCGCCATGATGATGCACTTAATCTCCTACATGACATGCAGAGAGGTCAAGATGATGATTATGAGGATGATGAAAGCATTCTCCTCAAGCCAAATTCAGTGACTCTGATGACAGTGCTTCCTGGTTGTGCCGCCTTGGCAGCCCTAGGGAAAGGGAAGGAGATTCATGCTTATGCTATCAAACAAAAGCTGGCAACAGATATTGCTGTGGGGAGCGCACTAATTGACATGTATGCAAAATGTGGTTGCTTGAACTTATCTAGAATAGTCTTTGATCAAATGCCTACAAGAAATGTCATCACTTGGAATGTTCTTATAATGGCTTATGGGATGCATGGGAAAGGAGAAGAAGCTTTGGAGCTTTTTAGAAGAATGGTAGCAGAAGGAGACAGCAATAAGGAAGTAAGACCCAATGAAGTTACCTATATTGCCATTTTTGCTGCTTGCAGTCATTCTGGTATGGTGGATGAAGGCCTTAATTTGTTCAACACAATGAAAGCTAACCATGGGATTGAACCCAAATCTGATCATTACGCTTGCCTTGTGGACTTGCTTGGCCGGTCGGGTCAGGTTGAAGAGGCATATAAACTGATCAATACAATGCCATCAAATATGAAAAAGGTAGATGCATGGAGTAGCTTACTTGGTGCCTGTAAGATCCACCAGAACTTAGAAATTGGTGAAATTGCAGCAAAGCACCTATTGGTCTTGGAGCCAAATGTGGCTAGCCATTATGTTCTGTTGTCAAACATATACTCTTCAGCTGGACTTTGGGACCAGGCAATGGTTGTTAGGAAGAAAATGAAGGAAATGGGAGTAAGAAAAGAACCTGGCTGTAGTTGGATTGAGCACCGTGATGAGGTTCATAAGTTTTTGGCTGGGGATGCTTCACACCCACAAAGTAAAGAACTCCATGAATATCTTGAAAATCTGTCACAGAGAATGAGAAAGGAGGGGTATGTACCTGATACTTCTTGTGTGCTTCACAATGTGGATGATGAAGAGAAAGAATCCATGCTGTGTGGGCATAGTGAGAGATTGGCAATAGCTTTTGGTCTTTTGAATACCCCTCCTGGAACTACCATTAGAGTTACCAAAAACCTTCGGGTTTGCAATGATTGCCATGTTGCCACTAAATTCATATCAAAGATCGTGGACAGGGAAATCATTCTTAGAGATGTTAGAAGGTTCCATCATTTCAGAAATGGAACTTGCTCTTGTGGAGATTATTGGTAAAAAGTGATTAGCAAAAAATTGATTCTTTCCAATTAATTCACCTCAACCTCCTCTTGCTCCTTTCTCTCTCTATTTCTCTTCCTCTCATCTCCCTTCAGCTGAGATCTTGTTTCATTGAAACTGCATAGTTAACTCAATTTGTATAAGTAACAATTAGTATAGAATTCAACGTTATACCATGTTGATCCCTGATAGTGTTTTCATATAACGCCTAAGCAGTAGTTTCTCCCTGTTCTTTACCACTAACTCCCAACTATCGAGTCCAGGTTGTATTCCTACTCAGCGTATTGGAAACACCTAATAATGCTGAATTAAAAAAACTCCAACTTAGAAAATCTGCAGGAAATTAACAAAAACTTAGTAGTGTAACTTAATGATGGCCATGTTCTTGACGTTTGATATCATCAAAACATGCAATTCATTGTACTGGGAACTATAATGACATTGACCACATACACTATTGTTTGATATGAGAACTGCATATGACGCCCATATATGACCCATGTGACTATCATGGTGGGTCAATTTCGTACATCATCATTAGCACCTTAATGTATACTAATGTGCATTTTTTCTTTTTATATATATTTTTTTCTTTTTATCACATCATCTGTTATATCTCTCAATTCTCTCTTCATATTTCTATGAAGATGGAGCTCAAATTTGAGGTGGGAATAGATCATTTTTTGTTAGTTGAACACACACACACACATATATATAAGGCGCGTATTAAGTGAGAGGAGTGTTTATTACGAGATGTGAGAAGATTAAGTCATGCCCATACAACTATACATAAGTGGTTTAAATTTAAAGTGGTTTAGTGATCACATGACTTTTTTTAAAAGTCACATAACTATATATTTTAATTTTAACCATTCATGATTAGATCTAATTGTTATGATTTAATCATGTCATCTCTCATAATAAATACTCATCTCATCTAATACGCTCCATATTATATATATAGAGAGAGAATGTATCATATGATAAAGATGTTTTTATATGAAAAAGTAAAAATAAATCATAACCGTTAGATCTAATCATGAATGGTCAAGATTAAAACATGAAGTCATGTGATTTTTTAAAAAAGTCACATAACATTTTTAAGTAGTCATGTGACTACTAAGTTGTTTTAATCTTGACCATTCATGATTATATCGGGATGTATCATATGAGAAAAATGTTTTTATATGAGAAAGTAAGAATAAATCATGACCGTTAGATCTAATTATGAATTGTCAAGATTAAAACAGGAATATATATCTCCTATATATATATGTGTGTGTGTGTGTTTAACATTAGATTATTTTAGTATTTTTTATTTTTATTTTTTCTTATTTAATATTTCATGTTAAAATTCATCAAACAATTATTTTTCGAAAGTGAAAAGTTGAGATAAAATAGTTTTTTGGAAATTACATTAAACAAGAGAAAAACTAAAATATTTTTTTAAACTTAATGTATAAATATGAAAAAATATAAGTTTGAATATAATCTTAACTTAATATCTACTGAATAGAGTTAAAATATTAAAATTTTAATTTTATCATGGATGTGATAATATAAGGTTTATAAAAAATAAAATAAGAATTAAAATATAAGGATTAAAAGGTAAAAAGAATATGGTGATAACAAATTTAACTAAAAAAGGATAAATAGTATATATTGAATTAAAAATAAAATTTTGATATAATTTCGTATGCTTATTTAATTTAAATAATAAATTTTGATATTAAGTAGATTCTAAAAAAATTAAATGATTAAAATGGAATCTAAATTCATATTAAAAATTATAATATTTTTTGGTTACTTGTATGTATGTTGTCATTCTCAAGTTAAGATGGTTAAAATATGTATGAAATGCTAATGACAAAGGTAAATAAAATATAACCAACTTTTTTCACAAAATCATGTAGTTAAATCTAGATAGGGCTTCCTCTCAGCGCAAAGCCACCATATATAGGTGCTGGTGTCATTGCTGGTCTTATGTTATGCGGATAATCATCTTTGACCTTGGTGGTGGTATTTTTTATGTGTCTCTAGCTCCTTACAATTAAAGGTAAGGAATTCAAAGTAAAAGCCACTAATGGAAATACTCACCAATAAAAGTATCTCATCTTTTAGTTTCTTATACTTGCTTCACGATCATTGTTCATCCTAATTTCCTTCATCCCAATTTACACATTCATTTTGAGGGTGGCTTTTTGTTCATTACACTCATTCAACGCCCTTTGTTCATGCTCAAGAATGTGTCTCAGGTGTTTTCTGTTTAGCTTGTTTACCCGGAGCCTTGTAATCTGGTCCTATCATGTTTGTGGTTGCATAAAAATGCTTTTACACTTGGATAAAATAAGTTTTACATACACCTCTTTTCTAGTAAAACAAAATGAATATAGTGGAATAGAACCTGCAATACATGGATGAAGAACACTAATTTTAGTGATACAAGATTACAAGTACAAAGCAAAGTTACAAAATTTTCCTGGCTATTATACAGTTAATAGATTGGAATCAGAAAAGTATTCTCTCTTGATAGATCTCCAATGCTTGTATAACTTTCTCAATGAACAATTTTCGGTGCAATCTATACCTGCACATGCAGCATTCACAGGGTTAAGATGTTACTGAAATAAAAGTTTAAAAAAGCTTATGAAACATTGAAACTGCTAGATGATGTAAATTGGGCATACTTTATTGCAGCTTCAAGTGTTCTTGTAGCTTCTGGCGAGGAATCTGTGGTCATGATGTGTAAGCTAAGCATTAGCTTTTATCATAGAAGCTAAGTCCAATTAAAGACCAATTATTTCACCCCACAAACGTGCATTATTAATACAAAAAGAAAAACAGTATAATAAACAGGCTCAGGCTAAAATAGAGAATCAACATTAGAACTTTCAGGAAGATATATACTCTCACAATGCGGTCATGTTGCTAAACACAAATTATCATGATTCATGACAATCAGTTCCATGTTTATACTTTCTAGTTGTGAGAAGTATAATATAAAACCATTCATGTGTCTCACCCAACTACTTAAACTTGGGAATAGTTGCTCCGTGACACTAGTATCAAGATATGAACATCAAATTTACCTAGTAATTTCTGGTCTTGCTTAGAAGTTGTAGCGAATCCAGAAAGCAACTTTTGACATTCTTCTTGTAACGTCTTCACAGCCTTTCTTTCTGCACTGGGGACCGGAGGCACATCCCCATCTGACCATGTTGGCAATGTTCGCGCTGCAGCTATGACTGCTCCATCAACAAAAGTATCCCCCTCATTCGACAGAGAATCTGCTATAAAATTTATATTGATATCCTAAATAATGCCAATGTGAATAGAGATGCATATGAAAGCAGATTCGAGAATGAAAATTCATATGGCCATACTGTTATGGTAATACTCTTCAGGAAGGCCAGATATATTGAAGACTGACAAGAAGGATTCCAAATGAATATGTGCATTGCCTGAGAATTTAATTGTATCCCAAGGATTCTGCAAATTTAAGTTACTTTGATAAATAAATTTTTCAAACTCAACATATCAAATATCAGACACGTATAAGTTTACATGAATTATTACAAGAGTAATGAAAGAATAAAACTGGTTCACCGATTATAATGCTATGCTTGATAGTGGCGTATATAATGAATGGGCTTTCAGCGTGTGATTTTTCCTTATTTTTTTCCCCGATTTAATGCATATTGTATGAGCTTCTTTTGCAACAGCTGAGGGTGTCAGCCCTCAAATTTTCAGCAAAAAGATCTAAAATATAGAACATTCCTTTCATAAATATTTATATGGAAAAAGACTTACCACAGGCGATGAAAATCCATATTTTTGCATTAACATGTCATTCTTCATTCCACTCATGTAATTAACTGTCATCTGTTACAATTTTCAACTGCCTAATCAGGATATCTATATCTCACAGTAAGATAACACAAATAGTAAAAAAACACGCAAGGAAAAGTTTTAGTTTGACAAATATAGCAGTTGTGCTCTAAAAGCATGCATAAAGTAACCAATTAATATTTTTCAAGCTTATGAATGATACCATATGTCTAGACCATAAAATTGAAGATATGATGTAAAGAATATAAAGATAAAATTATACAATAGCTATCAATTGGCAGTTGTGACATAAGAAGTTCGGCATTCAAGGGGAACATGGATTTGCCTTCTCAACTTCAATTACCCTTTTTCCCGCCCTTCATTCAATTTAGAGTTTTTGCAGTAGCAGTAGCAAGGATTTGTGGACCTATGCTCTCTTTTTTGGTTTTAGAGGAATATATCTGTAGCATAACATGAGAGTTTTCAGCCATAGATTCTTATTTGGCTATTTTTTTTAGATGACTAGTTTTTCTAGATTATACAAATATAATGGCTTATAGGCTGAGTTATAACATGCTTTCTTTAGCAAATATGCACAGGAGTTATAATTTGAACATCCTTCTTGAGTTAACATTGCTTTATCTTTAGGCTATGTTTGGATTGATAGAAAAGGATGGAATGGAATGGATGATACTAAGTTCCATAGCTTGGACGATTTAAAATAGGATGGATGTGGAATAGAGCATGGTGGAATGCATTCCATTCCGTTCCAATCCATCCTATACACCACCTTTTCTTCCCCTCCAATTTGGGGTGCATTGGAAGGAACCAGCTTTTTCCGACATTAAATTATAATAATATTCAAACAATAGAATGATAACTTTATTCCATCTTGTTCTATCCCACTCTGTTCCGCTCCGTCTCATTCCATTCCACTTAAGTTTTCGTTGAAAAACCATGCATAGCCTTAGTCCTTAGAGCCTTCTAGAGCTAAAAATGTTTGTCCTTTTTTTCTTGTTATTTTTGTTGTTGTCTTAGCTTTAGGAGAATCAAATAATTTACCTCATCTCCCTTTTTAATCCGCTTTCCAGCATTTATAAGAACTTCAAGCATCCGGTCCTTAAAACGCCAATGAAAAAAACAATTTGGCTCAAATGAATGGTTCAGCATATCTGAAAAGTAAGACTAAGTTAATCTGTCAACTTAAAAAAACAACTATACATTTCAAGTGGCGGAAAATAAGGAATAAATAGTTAATCATTTACAATGTATGACAAATATATTTTTAGTTTTCACACTTTTTTTCTTACTTTGTTCCTTCTGCTATTTCTTTTTGTTCCTTTTTTTTCAGATTACAACTTTCATAGAGAATGGAATAGACAATTTCTCAGAAGGATTGTCTAGTAGTTGAGTTGTCTTCTAATTTGTTGCATAAAATTAGAAAATTGTTCTGGGTTCTAACAATACAATGAACAAATAAAATAGTAACTATGAACGGCGCAGATTTTTTTTTTGGTGAACTGGAAATTGAATTGAAGACAAACAGGTCAACAAGAAAAATGAAAAAGTTAAAAGCTACCCCACATTCCATAATATTAATTCAAATCACTCTATTAATACCTAGACTTCACATTAAAAATTTCCCCGTGAGAAGAGTGTGTAACATCTTACACACACTTTGACTTTCTGCTCAAAGAGTTTGATGCTTCTTTCTGCAGAGCAGAAAATATCTATTCCATGCATAATTTTGTGGTATTTGTCATCAAGTTTCAATTTTAATGAACACCTCAAATATGTAAAGGACATCATAGTAAAAAATAAAGCTAAGGTAAAGGTAAAGGATTCCATTATTATATTAATAGTACAACAAAGTTATCATATGTTTAGTCAGACTATCTAAGATGAATTTAGCTTACCAGCATAAGGAATCAGCATATTTGCATCTTGAGTTAATGCACCGACTCTCATTTGCATGCTAATACATCGTGATTGTGCCATACCTACTGCCCAAATGAACCTCTGAGGATCCCGAGCAAGACGCTTTATTTTAAGGGGTGCAGCATTATGCTGACAAGATTAACACAATTGTTAATAACACAATAAGTTATGTGCATAACGGAAACTAACAAATTCAACGAAGACAATTCGCTCCTTACCCAGTTTTTCTCCCAGAATTCTAAGGCTCGTTGTTGCTGGTTTCTCATAGTAGAAGCAAGATTAGGATCCTGCAGTTCCAAAAGTTCCTCCTGGATATACAAATCAACATCATATACATTCTTAAAGTTGATTCTAAAAATTACGGTAATTGGTAAGTTCCAAAATTTCGCTACTCAATGACGCATAACTGTATCCAGTGAAACCTTGATATTACAAAGGATTTCAGGCCAACTTAAGAGAGCTCATGTGAATTTTGAGGCTCGACTGAAATTATTTACACACCTCTGTAGCTAGAAGTAAGCTAGTGCACTCATCTACGCTTGGTAAGAAGTCACCATATAACTGCCAAAAGTTGTCTTTGCAGTCAAATGAGTATAAGAGGAGGCATGCTAACCTTAAGTCCAAATCTGTCTGCGACAAAGATTTACACAATTACATTAAGCAGATGACTAGAAAAGGGCTTTTGACTTTTTGAGTACGTTCAACTGTTACAACAAAGAGTGACAACTTGGTAACTTGTGTATTTATCAGGAAGAAAATCAAGCAAATCAATTACATCATATTATGAACTAATGACTTCAGAGGAGAATTACAATTACCTCTGGATTTGTCGAGTTGATGATGTCAAATATTGGATGACCAATGGGAATTATATCTGGGAAAAACATCCACGGGAGCTTCTTGCTTATGGTTAGCATCAACTCAAGAGGAATTTCCATTATTACCTGTCCAAGTACATCATTAGGGAAAACAGCTACCGACAACTCCTCATAATGTGTCACAACTCACAAAGGAGATTATTTAAATAACTAACTGCGCAAAAAACTCCATAAGTTGATTATATGTGCAAGTATCTTCACATATGCCACAGCCAGTAATCACAAAGGCTTTATATCTGGTAGAATGTAAGTGCAGTGCTATCAGTTTCACAAGTCTTAAATGAAGCTACTCACCCTAGGTCGGCGAAGAGGTTCTACATCTTTGGAAGCATACACACCAAAACCATCTGGCCCTTCCTTAAAATCAATTCCGTAAGCTCGCATGCTCCGGACATAACCTATCTTGTAGAAGTCAGGGTCTGCAGGCTCCAACTAGAGAAACAAATAAATCAACAGAAAAAGAAGGTAAGAAAAATCACAACCCTTATTCATCCAAAGGTTGGTCTTTCATGAAATAAGATACTGAATCTCAATATTAAGTGTATCCTATCTGTTAAAATTATAAAATCACATCAAATTATGGAAACAACACTCACTCACTCACTCTACTCAATCAAACCTTTTGCATTTATAAACTACTTAGCAGGTTCTGGGCCTAGTTATAACTTCCAAACTATCAACAACAACAACAACAAAATGGGATTTACCTCAGAGGGTGATTCTTCAACTTTGAGAGGCTGAAACAAGGGAAATGGGGGTGCAGCAACGGAAGCTTGGACGGGTGGCACTTTGTTTTGAGCATGAGAGTAAGTGGGTCGGCAGAAGAAGCCATGGCGCAGACCTGTGAACTGTTCAGAAAGAAAAGAAAGGTTAGGGAAGAAATTCAGAAAAGGGATGGAAGAAAGGGAAGAGATTTGAACCTGGGTGTTGGAGAAGAAGCAGTGCGTAGGCTGAGAAAGATGAAAAGAAGACGCCATTGGATGTTGGATATTGGATATTGGATATTGAAAATGGAAAGAAGCGCTAAGTTAAAGCATCTCTCTCTCTCTCAACAATCCAAGGGACAGAACAGAGTAGAGAGAGTCGACAACAACGTTATCCAAGGAGCATTTGGGTTGGGTTTCTTCCTCCAAGTGAGGTTGAGGAGTCCAAAAAAAATGTTAGGGTGTACATGGGTGAAAAAATGAGTGTGATGATATGTAATGAAAAAAATAAAGTGAGATAAGTGAGAGATAATAAACAAAAATATAATGTGTGAATATATAATAACCCATGTTGGCTACACGCTACACCCTTACTCTTCAGTCTAATATTCTATTTAATAATTGTTAAGATTTTCATAATCAAACTAGTAATTAAACCGATTAAAACACCGTTTTAAGATTTAATGGTTGAACCGTGACTGAATTAGTAGTAGTAATTTTTTTTGTCTCTGTAGGATAGCACAAGCGGTAATAACTGATGGCATGTGGGATGAGGAGGGATGTGTTTAGGGATCAATCTCAGGAAGTGAAATTTAAATGATTTTCGATGTGCCAAAAAAATAGTAGTATTTTAAACGGGAATGTCATACAATATATAGATTTTAAACTTTCAATAGGTAAGGAATTCAAATTTTTAAACCTTCAATATATGAGTGTTTAACATTCAATTTTAGGAAAAGTGTGCATCCACTACAAGAAACTATTAGATGAGCGACAATATATCTCAACATTACTAACGACTTTTTCGATGGGACCATCTTTTTTTTAAAAAACGTATTGCTGACGGCTTAAATCGTCGGTAACTACATTTTTTGGCGGGAAAGATTACTGACAACAATGGTCATCTCAATAAGACTACCGACAAACCACATCATCCACATTACCAACGGTCAAGGTTGTCGGTGCGTCGCGCTTTATAGTAGGAAAACTTAGCAACCGGCAACGTGACAGACCAAGCTCACCATCCAACACTGTCTATGTTTCAATAGAATATGTTGTCAGTAAACTGTCGTTGAGTAAACGGCCCGTATTAATAACTTCATTCAATTTACCGAAGA
Source organism: Acmispon strigosus (assembly GCA_030819835.1). Classification (NCBI taxonomy): domain Eukaryota; kingdom Viridiplantae; phylum Streptophyta; class Magnoliopsida; order Fabales; family Fabaceae; genus Acmispon; species Acmispon strigosus. The sequence continues at coordinate 91,570,187 of JAUAMA010000001.1, forward strand.
CTTTACACATTGATAAATTGTGATATTTATAACTTACCAAAGACTTTACCGACGAAAAAAATTCTTCTGTAACTTATAATTACCTATCCTTATGTCTCTATCATCACATCTTCTCTTCTTCCTTTCTCAAATCTTCACTTATAGTATCTTGTTTTTAGTCTTTTCATTTTTAGTTAGATTTTATTAAAAAAAAAACTATAAGCACGACGGTAGATGCTTTACATAACACGTTCGTTGCATGGTTAAGCACGACCTCAAATGCATTATAGAGCACATATGTGGTTATGTCATACAACACGTCCAACACATGGGGCTAGCACGACGATGGTTGTGTCATAAAGAACAACCATGCTCCTTAATTAGTAGCACGACCATGCTAATTCTCGAAACTCGCTTATGTTTTAAGTAGGACAACAACCCCTAAATCAGACAAACCCCGTTTTCCATAAGAGGAAGAAAGAGCTATTTCAAGAAAGACCACTACTTGTTTGATTTATCTTTTCTCTCTAGTATTTCATGTTAGACATGGTTTTGATCAGAAATATATTTCTTATACTATTTTGTGTGGCTAAACATCATTCCCAAGGTTATAATGTAATTGATGTTGTGAACTTCACTTTCAATTTAGCATTTTACTATCTCATTTGTTTGAATTATTTCATTGTGAGTATTCTATATTTCAGAGACAAGCCATTGGGGGTACATACTTCTGATGGGGCTATTAATTTATGGAGCTGGAATATAGTCATATATCATGAGACCCACTCTTAGCATACTCGCGACGGTGGTGTTAGGATTTATACATTTCCAACTGCTTTAGGATAATGTGAAAGTTACTAAACAGCCTCTCAAATCTCAACACTTCATGCTTATTCAACTCTAACACGTCTATCAGTGTTTACAAAATAGTGAGTTACCGGTAGGATTGTTAATTATATAAATGTTTCACGTTTAGTTAGCAATTTAAGAGGTAGAATTGACAACTAAAGAATTTATTGGCTAAATTGGGGTTAGGGAATCATAGTCGATTAACATTGTAATCTTAAGTCTTTCTATTATGAATCAACTCTTAACCATTACCGTTTTTTTAACTTCTAAATCCTACTCTCATTTGCAAAACTGTTTCCTCATAACAACTTTTTAAATGCTTAAAAAATACATAATTTTTAAAACCGGTACTTTGTTTTAGTTCTTTAGGTTCAATAACTTAAAACTCTTTTTGTATTACTTTCGTGACAGAGTACACTAATTTTTTGTGTGTATTTAAAACACAAATCAGCAATTATGCCGATAAGTCATTACCTAAACTATATAAATAATAGAATATATAAACATGTGTATAGATCATTATCCCTTAAAATTATCAAAATATCAATATTTAAAATTTGACTAAAATTAAATATTATGTTTTAATTTTGATTATTAATTCATAATTTTTATTAGATTAAAAATTATTATAACATAAAAAGCTTTCCGGTGTAAAAAAAAAAAGTCATAAATTTTTTTTAATGATGTGTAACTAACACATTCGTCTCAGGATGAAGCCCGACCATTAGTACAACAAGCTATATAAAATATAAAACCCTAGGTCTCTCGTTAAGTCATCATCACTTCCTCCTCTACGCAGCAGCCGTATCACTTCGTATATTCTACGTGAGCTTTATAGTTTCAGGTTTCTTCCTTCTCATTCTACTCTTCATCTTTCCATCCCCTTATCCTATCTCCTCCTTTTTATCATGAATTTTCATCCCTTTTTCATATTTATGTTTTTTTTCTCCATTGAATGACTCGTCGATTCATGCATGTTTTTGTCAATTCTATTGCATATCCGATCTAATTAATAGCTCAAATTGTGCATATAGTCAGTTTATGGTCAGACTGGTTCAACGGGCTGATCGAATTTTCATCCCTTTTTCATATTTATGTTTTTTTTCTCCATTGAATGACTCGTCGATTCATGCATGTTTTTGTCAATTCTATTGCATATCCGATCTAATTAATAGCTCAAATTGTGCATATAGTCAGTTTATGGTCAGACTGGTTCAACGGGCTGATCGAATTTTCATCCCTTTTTCATATTTATGTTTTTTTTCTCCATTGAATGACTCGTCGATTCATGCATGTTTTTGTCAATTCTATTGCATATCCGATCTAATTAATAGCTCAAATTGTGCATATAGTCAGTTTATGGTCAGACTGGTTCAACGGGCTGATCGAATTTTCATCCCTTTTTCATATTTATGTTTTTTTTCTCCATTGAATGACTCGTCGATTCATGCATGTTTTTGTCAATTCTATTGCATATCCGATCTAATTAATAGCTCAAATTGTGCATATAGTCAGTTTATGGTCAGACTGGTTCAACGGGCTGATCGAATTTTCATCCCTTTTTCATATTTATGTTTTTTTTCTCCATTGAATGACTCGTCGATTCATGCATGTTTTTGTCAATTCTATTGCATATCCGATCTAATTAATAGCTCAAATTGTGCATATAGTCAGTTTATGGTCAGACTGGTTCAACGGGCTGATCGAATTTTCATCCCTTTTTCATATTTATGTTTTTTTTCTCCATTGAATGACTCGTCGATTCATGCATGTTTTTGTCAATTCTATTGCATATCCGATCTAATTAATAGCTCAAATTGTGCATATAGTCAGTTTATGGTCAGACTGGTTCAACGGGCTGATCGAACCTGAGTTTGAGTTTTCACTTTGAATTCATATAAAATATATCATGTTAACAACGAATACTATTGCCATTATTCACGTGTTATTAAAAACAATGTCCAAATAATAAATATTTATTATATACTTACTATTTTATCATTATGAAATTCAAACTTTGGTCTAGCCAGGAACAGGTTCTCGTATCAGGTTGATGATGCGTTAAAAGAGGTGAGTTTAATTGCTTGTTTTTTATCCATTATTTTCTTTTCTATTTTTCTTTCTTCAATTTCCATTGCAGGGACAAACCACAAACCTTCACCGAGACTTGGTAAAATGGAGTATTTGAAATTCTTCATTAAATAGTGCATTGTTTGTTTTCAATTTAATATTTTTTGACATTGATTTTAATGACTCCTAAATAAATACAATACTATACTTTTGTAACATGATATGTTTTATATTATTATAAATTTGATACTCAAATTACTCTTACGTTAGATTTTAATGACTCATAAATACAGCCAGTAGTATATGTTTATAACAAGTCATGTTTTTAATATTATAGAGTGAAACCCTTTTATTATAGTACTTCAGTGCATACAAGATTCTTATTTTTTTTACCATATAGGTTCTGCTTCAAATTAGTCGGTTTACATGTACTATGCAAATATTGCACATTGTATTTTAGATTGTCAACTAAGGTAAGAAAAATGGTTGGGATTAAGAGATATGGCGTGAAAATATAATGAATTTATTGCATGTTTAGATATGTATTAGAAAGGCCAAAATGTGTTTCTCATTGCTAAAAACTACTCACAAATAGTTTTTCATCTGAAAAATGATTTTACTTATATGTGATATTTTGTTAATTTTTGAACATGTTATTGCTAGATTTTAAATGAATAGAACAAAGATAGTTTGCTTTATATTGTGACATTGTCTTTACTTGTTAATTATGTAAAGTAGTCTCATCCTTTTTATTTCTATTGTATCAAATAAACTAGTTGAAACTCATTTTGATATACTATTTATGGTCCATTGTAAGAACTAAATTAGATGTATAGTTTGGTCTTTTATATAAGAGCATGATTGAATTATGTATTGTATTACTTATTTTTGACAAAATGTTCTAGTTTAATCATTCAAAACTACTAATAAATGTATCACATTAATTGAACTCTTGTTTCCCCTTTCCATTATTCAATTAATTAGGGTAAGGTAATATTAAATTATTAATATAAATTGAGAAAAAATTATTCATAGTAACTACATTAACTATATTTCTTAATGGATGTGAAAAAGTTATTTGTTTTTATGATAAGAATCATATGTAATATATCTTGATGTTAATCAAGCTAGCAATGTAATGATTTTTCAAGAAAGTAATATAGATCTTCTAGAAGGGTATGATGTGTATGCTTTTATTGACATGTCCGACGTTCATATGATTGTAAACGGAGATAACTCTTTAATGATTCTTATTCTACCATCAGGCTTTACAATCTCAAAAGAATGTTGTGAAGTTAATAAAGCACTTGACATTAGAAATGCCCTTTGATTAGAAGGGTCACTGTAAACTATGTGTTACCAAATACTAGTTTGTGCTGAAGCATAGATTTAGACAACTGAGAAGGGAAAATATGGACTCTATCAATTCGCTAAATTACCCTAATTATTAATCCTTCAGTTTATTTATAATTGTTGTCATTTACTATATTTTTCAATGAAAATAAATTTGGCATGCTCAAAGGATTAATAGTCGAAGCAATTTAGAGCACCCTTAATCTGTCAACTTTTGTAAGTGTTTCATTAACTCCATGACTGTCATTTGAGATCGTAACACCTGAGGTAGAATTATAATCATTGAAGAGTCATCTCCATTCACAATCATATGTACGTCTGAAATATCAATCGGAGCATATACAACATACCCTTCTAAAAGATCTATACTACTTTCTTGAAAAATCATCACACTGCCAGACTAATTCTCATCAAGATATACTACATCCAGTTCTTATTTTAAGAACTAAATAATTACTACTTCACTTTCATCGAGAAATATAGTTAACGTAGTTATTAAAAATAAAAATTTCTTGATTTATATTATTTTCAATGTTACCCTTCACCCAATTAATTGAAGAGTGGAAAGGGAATGAGAGGGTTCAATTAATATGATACATTTATTGATAATATTAAATAATTAAACTAGACCATTTTTATAAAAATAATAATAATGCAATACAAAGTTTATGTTGTTTCTTATAAAAGTAACCAAAATATACTTTTAATTGAGTTCTCGGACCAAAAGTAGTATACAAGAATGCGTTTTGAATAGTTTATTTGATGCAATAAAAATAACATACTATTTTACATTCTTAAAAATTAAAGTCTATGTCACAATTTAAAGAAAAATTATGTAATGTACAGTTCATTTTAAAGCTATTAATAGCATGTCCAAAAATTAATAAAATGTCACATCTAAGTAATACTAAATTTCAAATGGAAATTATGTATTATACAGTTCATTTGGGTTGACTTGACCCAAATGGAGATTCATTGTTGACTTGTTCCAAACCCAATATATGACTTGTACGTCAAGTCAAGGGTCTTCAGTGGATATTTGCATAGAAAGATCCATAAGGAAGGATGTGGCATAGAAAAGGAGAGGCACCAACAGAAACAATCCATTCCCACCGTCCAATAAAGCGTATGCAAGGATACTCTATACTATTATCAGACGACTTGCCGCATTTCACATGTATCTACAATCCAAGTATAATTAGAACTTGTATATAATACTGCTATTATGTATTTATTTTGTGATACTAATTCTCGTGCTATGACTTTAATCCTCAGCATGGTAGTTTGTGTTTGACCAAACATTAAACTTGAACACGTTAAGTTGGTAGATTCTCCCAACAAATGTTTCTCTATAGGTACCGCATAGAGATCGAACTCTGGACTAGATGTGTGAGGAGGGACATGGTGTGTGTCAAGTCCAGTTCAGAGGTGAGGGAGTTGATGGGATGGGAGAGGTGGAGGGATTGGAATGAGGGGTTGATGAGGAGGGCAATGGTGGTGAGGCGCAGTGCTGTCGGGAGTTGGTTGGAGTCGTAGTGGCTGGGAATCATTGAGACTAATCCCCTCAAGCTAATGAAATCACACGAGGACATTTCTCCCAATAAATCATTTTTTATACATCAGAGTTGAACTTTCGACTAAATGCTTAAGGAGTTCAACTATCTACCAACTGAGCTGAGCTCGGAGTTGTTGGTTTCAATTTTTTATATCTATCACTACGAGATTTCCTTTATATTATGTGCATCAGCAACTTTTAGTACCCATGTCTCAAGTGTACATTTACATCTCACCAGTTCTATTTACAAACTGTGGAAACTGTGAATTATTCTATGAAGAAAATTTCTGTATGTATGCAATCTTTATCCTATAGTAAAGGAATGGAACCTCCTTCCCTGTCAAATGGATTGAAATCCATACAGCCAATCTTGCTTATGATCCATCTCTCATGTGGATTTACTGTGAAACAGAATACCTTGGCTTATTCTGTTGGCAAAATGCAAGATAGAAGCAAAATAAGATTGTTTTCCATAAAAGCAATCTCAAAGGAAAGCAATTTAGATGAAAGGTAAAGAGACGAATAGTTTAATACCTTATACTGTGTCTTGTCGTAAAGGCTGAGCTTCAGCATGAACTACATTATTTTGCTGGTCCAATGGCATGTATTGAGACATGATAGCCATGATCTCTGAGTCCATGTAAGACTACAAAAAGAAGAAAAGGGTAATTACATACCAATTAAACATAAATGGTGTACACATTATTTGTAGTTGTGAATGAATAGGCTTACCCTGAGCCTATATTTGTAGAATATGTAACCAGCTAAACCAGCCCCCACAACAACCGCTATGACCACAAAGGCAAGGAACCGTCCAGATTTTGATCCACTTCTTTCTGCCACATTGGAAGCAAAATTCTAATCATGTTATTTGCTATTTCTCACACAGGAATCTTTATGAGTTTGATTTCAAAATCTTACCAATACAAATATCTTGCTCCTTCATATATAGAAGATCTCCTTTGCACTTGCAATCGTAACCACCCCAGGTGTCCTTGCAGCTGCATCCATCACACTGACAGACACTTTTTTCCTTACATTCATCAATATCTGGATCAGAACAGAAGAGATTTACCATAGAGTTATAGTTTTGCAAAATTGATCATATAAAAAAGACAACAGAATTTTAAATTAACACACGAAAACAAATGTTACCTTCACATTTATTAATACCGTCTCCACGAAACCCAGCTGGACACTTACAGCCATTTACCATAGATTCCTTTATACAAAAAGTGAAATAAAGGAATAACAGTTAGCCTTGAGGCATGTCCAGGAAAGTGGTTCCATAAATCTTTTACAACAACTAGAAAAAAAAATGAAGATTTGATTTAGCAGTTACTGAACTGAGCAAGCTGAGAAAGTTAATTTATCTCTAGTTTCTGACCAACAGCCTCCATTGTTTAGAGAACACCTTGCAGGTCCAAAGGCTGTCAAATAAGGAAAAGGGTAATCATCTCAGCAACAGCATGGAAAAGAGCATATCATTTTGAGCACAGAAGCAAAAACAAGTGTCCTCTTAATGTGTTATTCAGTCTAAATATACATTAGCACACTACCACTCTTCATCCACATTGTAATTGAAGTATCAGTATCAGTAACCATGAACTTCTTTATTTGGACTAATATCACAATATGAAATGAATTTTCTTAAACATTTTACCTGAAAGCTGCATATAGGGTGAATTCCCAATAATAGAATAAATGTCTGAATCTCTAGATTCTATAGCTATCATATTTTATGAGAAAGAGTATATAATACTGTGATGCTCCAAAATAAAAGGAAGAGGAAACTTGTTAAATTTAAAGGCATACCTTCACATGATGTATAACCATCACCTCTATACTGAACACCTTCCACAACAGGGCACTCACAAACTCTTCCTCTGAATGTATCCTGACAAAGATAACGGTTTAATCTGGAGCCATCCACATAGCAATTATGATTGGGAGAAAAAGTGATGATGGAAATTTCTTATCTATACCTTGCAAGCACTTATATTAGCTTTTATGTCTTGCCAACAGCCTCCATTTCTTTCAAGACACTCATTAGTCTCAATATCTGTTAAACCAGTATGTAAAGTTCAGAATACCACTCTTACAGAAGATTTTTAGCACTCGAAGAATGGACCACCAGTGCAGTTCATTTAATGAAATATCATTAAGCACACCAACCTCCACTTAAACAAACTGGAGGTTCAGTACTCTCCTTAAATCCTGCACATACAGCCTTCAAGACAGAAGTTCTCTGCAATTTTCCTTTAGACAAAACAAATAAAATCTTTAGAGTTCTGACATGGTGTATATATTCCTGAAAAGGATAGCTGAGTTTGAATAAGTAAAACATATGTCTACTACATTTCACAGATGACAAGGTTTTCGAGATTCAGTTAGCCAATCAACCGAAAGAAAGGATAAACTGAAAGACATTCTAAACTAGAGAGAACCAAAGACATTCTAAACTCCACCCATGGGCTTCAAGTAAGAAAGAAATTTTCAATAATATGAACAGTGAAGCAAAACCCTTATTCCATAACAAAATTGGAGCAAAGCCAGATAACCACTTCCATAAGCCTGAAGTTTTTTCAGGAAATGAGTTAAGTCCTTTAGTATCAGCACAAAATGAATTACATTACATGAGCGGAAGGTGATCATGATGTCTGAATGGTGCACTAGGTAGAAGACAGAAGCATCACATTGTTGCTATTATCATATTATAAAGTAAGTTCAGGGATCTTTTCATTTTCCAAGCCAGTGAAACGTGAAGAACCAGAAGACATAATAGTCACAGTCTCAAAGCACAAAAAATTGCCTTTAAACTCTCAACTCATAAAATATTATAATTGGATTTTGATGACAAATTCAATAGTAGTATGAACGAGTCTCTCACATACATAGTTGAATATCAGTAGAAGTATGATATGTTCAGTACACTTCCCAGCACTCAAGCAGAATATCTATCAAATAGGTATTTAAGTAACTAACCTCTATACTGGACATTGTTTATAACCAATGTTGGCAAGATAGTGACATCACCACGAGATCCTCTCCCAATCTGAATAATCACAAATGAAACAGAAAGATATAAATTAATTGATATGCAAGCAAAAATCAGTTCTGTAATCATCTGGATCCGGTGCTTCATTTCATAAATTGCCATAATTTATTATGACAGTTTACAAATTTTCATAAGACATAGCAGTGAATATTAAATATTTTACCTGCACTTGTTGCTCATTCTGTAACACTTCATTCTCCACATCTGCTTCAGGATCCCCCATGCATTTCTTAATTTTCTCAATTGGAAGATCTGTAGCATTAAGATTAAACATTTCAGAAAAGAAGAAAAAACAGTAGCATCCCATTCACAGCAATATCAATAGTAGCATTTACCTAATGATTCCATGACAGTTTCAGCACAATCTTTGCTGTATTTTTTCTCCTTCATAGAACACCTAACATGGAAATCTGTCACATAATCCCACCAAACCCATGAACGGTTGCTCTCATTAGCTACTCTATGGACACAAAGCTGCCTCAAATTTTCATACACCACATCCTTCCCTTCATAGCCCTCTCCGAAATCCTTCTCCGGATCTGGTGCACAATATCTTCCATTGTTTATACACTGGGACTTACACTGACTGCTTTGAACAAACGGCCTAGGACAAAACCAAGTTATATAGTGTGGAGTAAATAAGGTATAACCACCCCTCTCAAGAATCTGAGCATGACCTTTAAAATTCTTCACAAAACTCATCTGTTCATCGCAACGAGCTCCGCATTCGTCATTGCTGTTGGTCCAGAACTCATACTCAACCCTGTCATCTGGGTGAGGCATTGACTCTCTCCAGTCTATTCTCAGTAAAACTTCATCTTTGTTGTTTAAAGCTTCCTTCAATGCATCACCAAAGGATTTCTCTATCAGAGCTGATGGAATTACAATCTTCTCGATGTAGCCGTCAGCATCCATGCTCTCCTCAGGAGAATCCATGGTTATTAGAGACTCCTCAATGCTGTCAGTGACTAAAACTGCTGCAGCTCCAGCTAGTTGGGCATGCCACACCTTCAAGGCAAAGTAACACTCTACAAGTGCAAATGACTTTGCCAGTAAGCATTATAAAACCTGAATTCAAAGAATTATAACAGAAGCATTCTTGAAGCTTTTATTAAACGCTATTTTAATCCTATGACGAAAATTTTCCTTCAAGACTGGTCCTGTTTTGTAGGCTTTCTAGTGACAGCTTGGATATTTTTAGCATTATAAAAGCAACAAGAGTGATTATGATGTTGTAATTTGGTAGAAGAGATTCTTATAAAGTAAAATTAAAAATTACAAAGGTAAAACTAAGCAAGGCAAGGCTTCAATTTTTGGATTGGGATACACAATATTTTCCAGAATCCAGAGTAGCTCCCCTCCCCCTCTTTTTTATTTGTGGATTGCTGCAATAGCCTATATTTTACATTAAAAATAAAAGAAATTTAAGAAAAATAGGAAAAGTAATATGAGAAAAGAACCAATCAATGGATGAACCTAGAATACTATTGCTGCACATATTTGAAAATACTTCTACAATTGATTATATAGCCAAAATCCATTCTGCGAAGAAGCTACTTAGGGCATGTATGGAAACTCTTTTGAAAACCACAATGAAGTCAAGATCTTGGTGGACGACATAGGCAACTTCCGTTAGCTTTTGCCGTTGTCTTCCATGATTTTGGCTTTACCGTAATTTTTGAATGAGTTTCCAAATATACACTTAGCTTTTATGAGGGCAGAATTGATCAAAGGATGCTAACCATTGAAGCAACATATCAACAACCACTTATACCATATGCCCAGATATGACTAACTAATCAGAGACTATGCAACAACAAAATGAATAAAAAAAATGAAAATTAAGTAAAGAGCAAAGGCTGATAAATAAATAAATAAAACACAATAGTGGCATAATTAGACAGGTAGCATTAGAAGAAATTAGGAGCAGATGATAAACTAAAAAAGTCAACGATGATAAAGATTGAAACTTGAAAAGAAGGAAGAAAAAATGGAAATACCTCCACGATCAATGAGAACAATAGTGGGGCGATTAGAGCGAAACTTGAAGGGCTTATCACCCTCAAATTCTTGGCACCCATGAGAGCCTTTGTCTGGATAAACGAGGGACCCCACGATGTATCCACCATAATTTGGAAGGCCAAAGTTTCCGATGGCGCCGTCACGCTTGGCCCTGAGCTTGTGCGGAGACAGAACTGTGATGCCGTTCTTCTCCACCACAAAGCGGCCATGAACATGAAGAGAGCTGAAAAGGAAGAAGAAAGTGAAGAGAAGAAGAGGGGGATTTTTGAGAAAAGCCATGCAGATGCAGCAGAGTATTGTTTGCAACTGTGTTGGTCTTCTTACAGTTACAGGTGGAGAGTTTTGCAAGACATACACACAACACAAACATACACTTTGGTTTGGTGTGGAGGTTTGTGTTTCACAATCAAGCTGTGACGTAAAGAGAGGGTAACGACCAGAGAAAGGAAGAGCGAGGTGGTGGACGGAGTCAGGGGAACTACTTTTCTTTTCTTTCATTTTTCTGGTTGACCAACGTCATCATTCATTCCCACGTGTATCTCTCCATAAGTATTTCTTTTTAGCTTTAAAAACTTTCTGTAAAATACGCTGTTTTTTTGTTAATAAATTTTATTCACTTATTTTTAGTCTTCTGAAAATTACATGTTTTATTTTTAGTCCGGGGTTGGCTAAATAACTCCATGACTAATTGAGGTTATTCAATTGTTTTTCATCCAATCGAGATTTGAAAATAATTTCACACACGCTTAAGCCTACTCTACAAGCAGTGAAATCGAATTCGGTTATCTCAGATTATACTCAAGTTATAAAAACTCATGAAAAATAAAAATAACATATTTTACCGGAATTAAACAAATATTTAAACTACTTTTTTATTATAGTTTACTACCGGACCGAGAAAGACATTTTTTTAATTTAATATATCTAGATAGTATTTTTATAAAAAAATCTTGGAGGGGAATTTCGCTATTTTTTTAATTACGCGAAAAAAATAAATGGCATAAATCATGTTTAATTTTAAAATTACTAGAAAAAACAAATGGTCTGAATCTTGTATAATTTTCCAAAATAGAAAACTAAAAGTCGTAGTTGGACTCTCAGGTGTACCCTCCCCCTAATTATATACGTCTCATCTTATTGTTCTTTTTTATTGTACTATATAAAGAGATCTACATCTCATATAATCAATTAAATTTATCGGGAAAAGAAAAATGCTACAAACACACAATTTTGAACATCTTCTTCTACATACTTTAGGTATTTGATTTATTTTTGGAGTAGTCAACAAATTTGTTAATAATTGAAAGAGATGTGTTATTCTTTTAAAAAATAAATGGATCACAGGAGAGCGTTGGAGAAGTGTTGAAGAGTGTGTTAAAAAAATGCGTTAATAACACTTCTATTGACCATTCAAACTATATAGTTAATATAAACAATAAGTAACAAGAATAAAATAAATTACACATGACCTTTTGGGTTTCTTAATCGCAATTAGTGGTAAATAGGTTGGATTAGGTTGAGTTTGTATAAATATGTCCGACCTACTTATAAAATTTAAGGTCTGAGTATTACTTGTTACTTATTATATGTTTTTTTAGATATGTGTTTGATCTTTTTGAAAGTCTCATCTAGCCTAATAGCTTATTTAAATATTTGTTTTAATATAAGGCTTTCAAGTATATCAACAAATTTATTTGTAAATATGTCAACAAATTTATAAGTTAATGAGCTAAAATATTTTAATATCGTTATATCACCTAAGTTAAATTAAACAGGTCATTAGTCATTTTACTAAAGATGTTTATATGGTGAAATATTTATACAAACTAACATGTTTAAAATTATAAATAAGTGAATAAATATATAATCTTAAGACATAATAAAAATCCACTATATAAATAATAAAATAAATTTATATTTATTATATTTATTTAAATATATTAACATGTTAGGCTTATAAGGCTTTTAGATTGATGTAAGTGTGATCTTTTTAATTAAATAAATTTTTAAATATGTTTTGACTTTGTCTATTTAGCAATTTGACATGATCTGACTTGGACTTAAACCCTTATGTAAACTAGGTCATTGGTCACCATCGACGACCTAACTACTTGCCTCCTTAATCGCAATGTATTTAGCCAAAGAACATTTTTATTCTTTAAATGTTACAAAAAGTATTTAAGATATTTGTAATGAAAAATTAGGATAAATTATTATAAAGATTCGTAGGTAATATATCTATCATTGTGTAGGATTATTTTTATTAGATTGCTTCTATTTCTTGTAAGGCCCGTTTTGAAATGTTTATTGAAGTTTATTTTATAACAGAGAGCAAATGTAAATAATTATAGTCTCCATAAGTTTCTAGAGTTTATTTTCATAAACTATTTAAATTAGTTTATGAATAAAATTTTATGTTTATCTTTACATATATGTGCGTTTGAAAAAATAACTTCATTAAAAGCTTATGGTTATAAGTGCGTATTGTACAAATGCTTATACGAGAAATTTATTATATAATTTGAAAATATGTTATAAATAAACAATTATTATAAACTATTCTGTAAATAATTTATGAAAGTAAGTTCAAAATAGCTTATAAGTAGGCCGTGAGATATTTACATAACTTTATCCAAACATTTGCATAAGAACTTATATTATAAAATAAACCCAAATTAAATAAGCTCTTTCAAATTTTCAAATGAAGTTTCCAACTTTTTTCAATAAGTTTTTTAAATTAACATATGGATAAGCAATTACTCAATAAACGCTTATTGTGATAAATGCTTAATTCACCCATTTACCCCATTAGACTCTAAATCTATTTCCCTCTCGCAAATTTATGGTATTGTCTAGGGTGAACTACCAATTAAGTAGTGCACAATGCACCACCATCTTCTGGCCAATGAGATCACGCCAAGTGTCCAGGTGAGAAACTGGTAACCGGTTCTACAGATTGTTTAATTTTTGTAATTTATTATAATTTCAATTTGTTGATTACCATAAACCCCTTTTCTCTATTAATCTTTTTTGCTTGAGAACCATTTTTTTAATGAAAGAAAGGATAAAAATGATATTGACTAATTATTATTATTTTCAATTTTTTTAAAAATCAGGTACCTATTGTAACAGGTCATTCAGAGTGGTGCACGGTGCACCACTTAGGGCGCAAGTGCACCCTAGAAGCCACCCAAATTTATGGCCAATACACCGATATGCCTCATTGTTTAGTAAAATGACCGGTGAAAAGGATCTCCTCACATTATAATAAGGAGATTCCAAAAAATTTCTTGGCGTGTTTATTGTGCTGGTTGGAAACATCCTCGATAATTCATTGTTAAGGTTTAGGTCAATTTAAAATGTTATCATCTCATTTTGTAGACGTTGCCTTGGATCAATTAAGATAGTAATGTTAATAATTGTCTAAATTTCATGAGGGCGATTTTTTTATTTTTTTATTTCGTCTTTATCAAAGTATCCTCATAACCAGTAGTCGTGAAAAAATTACTCGCCCCACGGTTAGTGCATAAAGCGGTAGGGGCGTTGGCCAAAAAAAAATTCTCATTCACAAGAGTTTGGAATCAAAGACTCAATCATTTGCTTAAGAGACTTAGTATTATATCACTACGCCAGCCCATTTTGTTTCATAAGGGCGACTGAGAATGCGTTTGTTTCAAATTAAAAAATAATGATTTTTAACCGTCTAAAAAAATATTAATTTTAAGGATTTTAAAAAAAAGTATAAGCTGATTTATGTTTAGTTAGACTAATTAAAATCACTTTTTTACCAAGCTAATTAAAATAGCTTTTTCAAATAATTTTTTTTCAGCTTTTATTAAATAATGATTTTTTAAAAAGCTGAAACATATATCTTACAATTTAAAAAAAATGATTTTTTCAATAAAAATGTAATTTTCTCTAAAAATAAAATGAAACAATTGCACTCTGAACCCTATACCGCCGCAATAATATAATTTTTAAACCTCAATAGAAAGAGCCGTGGCGAAGTCCAGAAAGAAAGTGTCCACCATGGATGACACTGGAATAGCCCCACCTTGCAAGGCACGTTGAGTGCTTTAAGGATTGATATTAAGCATCATGTAAATTGTTCATTAACTAATTAACCCCACATTAACCACACAAGTATAGGATGATGGTACAAACATTTTCCACCTTGTTAATGGGAAAAACTCTTTAGTCTACTTTCTATTATTTAATGTGTTAAAGGTGATGGTGGAGTGAGGGATTAGCAACTATAAGTTGTGCATATATATATATCATCCATGAAAAACATCTATATTTGAGGTGGAAATAATCATAACACTCTCACAAGTTCCAATGGAAGATTTTTTCATTTATAAAACTTAAACATGAGACATTATTTAAAGATAATAAGATATGTAACACATGAACAAACACAAATGTAAATCGTAATTATGAAATGTTCTATCTTATTTTTCACTGCTGCAGACTGTTGGGCCTTCTTCTCATGTTTGTTTTTTGTCAATTCTTCTCTTGGATTTTGGCCTGTGTGTTTCTTCTTATCTTTGTTCCCTCTGGACCAGAAAGGAAGGGAAACGAAAAATAATTGAAATTGGTAAAAGAAAGGGCACAGCAGCTACACGAGGAGGAAGGTTCTAAATTGATAGTTGAAGGTGAGTGAATATCACAGTGAAAGAAAGAAAAAGGTGAAGATATATTCTAATTAGTCCTGAATAAATGGTTGAAGTCAAGCAACAAAATTTCTTCCATCTACATAATTTTGCAAATATTATTATAGCCAGGAAAATCCCTACAAAATTAACTATGACAAAAACTTGGGAGGAAGGAGAGAAAAAAATGTGTAAAACATGGAGGTCAACCTTCCACATCCTGTTGTGTTATCATATGACATGTATGCTTAGAGCATGTAAGATGAGCTTATTATTTTCTTGACAGGTTCATTACATGATAATGTGTTATAACAATACATCGAGCCAATATAGATGATTCTTGCATGTTTGTTTGTGACTACAATACATATGATTTATTTGATAGTAATGTCTATTTTGGTTTTCCAAGCTATTCTACAGCTGACAATCATGAGATAAATCTCTCAATGTTCTAGGATCAATTAAGAGGGTAGGTCTCTCTCAATAAATATGTTTTCATATACACCGTCCTAAGATCAAACCCTGAACTGAATGCTTAAAAAGTTCAACAAGACCTTGTCGGTTTCTACTACTAGATATATAGTGAAACTCACATGACACATTTATTTTATCTCACACAGCTCTAGTAGCTACAAGATAAATTAACTACTTGATAATGTGATTGACGATAAGTCTGCTTTACACAAGACCTGAAATGGAATCAGCCTGGGCATGGTGATTCCTTTGGTCTCCCTCATATCAAGCTTTTCCTCAGTTTCTCGTTCCTACTCAAAGCACTGAACCAACAAGCCCAGAGTGAGGCCCACCGTATGTTGGCCCAAGCTCAGCCCAAGACATGCCCTTCTTCCAAGCCCAAATGCAATTAGCTTGTTTATTTCCCCTTCTTTCTCAAACCTCTCGGGCTTAAAACTCGTGGCATCACTCCAGAGTCTAGGATCTCTGTGAATGAGAAATGCATTGGTTAAGACTATGTATCCTCCAACAGTGCAATCCTCTGAAGAGTAATGTGGCAAGAGTAATGGAGCAGGAGGATGCAGTCAGAGTGTCTCCGAGATGATGTTTTCAAGGTATGGGAGTTTTGACAAATCTTGCTCTTCTGCCAATTTGTCTTTCCCAATTTGTGTGTCTAATTCATCTTTTGCCATCATCAATACTTGTGGGTGGTTCAACAATTCTGACATTGCCCACTCTATGGTCATAGCTGATGTATGTGTTCCAGCTAGAAGCATTTCCTGTAAATCATTTCAAATCAAATAGCATTTAATTCCATGGTCATACTAAGCTTAATAAGTCTTACATATAAATACCAACAACAACAAAAAAAATATCACAAATAATTTATGCAATCAGGTTTGAGTTTGTTTGAACTGATTAAATTATAAAGTAACATAAATTTCAAGATTCAACTAAACAGATTACAAGATAGAAAAAGTTCACATCATTTTTTACACCTACCCATATTTGTGAGGTTAGTAGTTTTAGGCAGTTGCATGAAATTGAAACCAAGACTTTTGCTTAAATTACAATAATTCAGTGTCCATTGATTTATGTGTTTTGTGGTCCTCATGGAATTATTTAACCCAAATAATCCACTATTAATATTTTTTTAAAAAAAATTAAAACTTTGTGAAATTTTTAACTCATTTACCTTCAATATTATAATGTCTAGTGGAGTTAAAGATACCTTGGTTTAGGACTTTTTCTTTTAATATTGCAAAATTTTTTAGTGAAATATGGTAAAAAAATATTTAGTGAAGTATGGTTGTTTTTGACATGTTGGAGCTGAAGTGGCGAAAAATAGGAGTCGCAAGGTTTATCACGACTTGTGTACAGAGAGCCACATGGATTTTTACGACTTACATTTTTATACAACAACAGCTCCAAAACCGTTGCCTAAAGATGATAAAAGGCTACGGTTTTAAAACCACATTCTCTCTATTCATTCCACAACTGGTCCCACCATTACTTCTCCTCCAATTCTGATTTTTTTCCTCTCTCTTTCCCCTTCTCTTTCTTCATTCATGTCTTTTCTTCTTCCTCAACAAAAAAAAGGCATTTCTTCTTCCTCCTCCCCTACGATTTTTTTAGTATGGTGGGGGCTGTGTGTACGGTGGTGGTGGTGGTAGTGCGGTTCCATACGATAAAGAGTTGGAAGAGTGTGAACCAAAACTTATTCTTTAAAAACCAAATGTAATGTATGATGAAAATGAAACTTTCCTAAAAAAAAAAAGACATGTGGCATGATGTGTCGATATCTATTATGATTACCTGAATAAGGCCTTTAATCATGTGATCGGAGTAGTACTGAGGCTGCGTCATCTGCAGTTTCAACAGATGCTCAGTCATGGAGTCATGCCCGCTCTTATGCTTCCCATTCCCATTCCGGTGCTCCTCAATCAGCCCCTGCAAGAACGCGTCAGCCCTCTTCGCAATCCTCTTCAGCCTCTTCTCCAACCCATCCAAATCGAGCACCCTCAGCAGAGGCAAGAAATCGCCCTTGTTGTTCGCCCCTATCAGCGAAAGCATCTCAGTCATGATCTCCCTGAACTGCCGCGCTTCCTCCACGTCCGTCACATCAATGTCCTCCCCGTAGTACCTCTTCCCCGAAATCATCCTCATCATCGCGTTGAACGTCATCTCCGTCAGCCTCGATCGAAGGGATACACTCCTGCCCGTCTCGGTGTCGGTGTCGTGCCGGAGCTTCTGCACGAGCCTCTTGGCCTCGTCCGCGCGGATTCCGAGGAAGGAATTGAGACGCTGGCTGGAGAGGACGTCGATGGTGGTGATGCGGCGGAGGTTGCGCCAGTGGTCGCTGTAGGAGGCGGAGCCGAGGGTGGTGTAGTTGTAGAAGATGTACTTGCCGGTGAGGAAGCGGGGGCGGTTGGCGAGGACGAGTTCGTTTTTGTTGAAGCATTCCTGGACAAGGGAAAGGGATGAGACGACGACGACGAGGCGGGAGCCGAACCAGAGGGAGATGATGTGGCCATAGTTGTGGGAGAGGGCTGTGAGGGTGCGGTGGAGCGGGTGTTTGAGGTGGTGGAGGTTGCCGATGACGGGGAGGGTGGGTGGTCCTGGGGGAAGGTTTCTGAGGCTTCTTGATTGGGTTTGGAGGAGAATGGTGAGGGCGAGGATTAAAGGTAGCGAGAGGAGGGAGTAGTATAGCAAATGCTCCATCAATTGCTTGCGTGGGTTGTGTAGTAATGCACTTACGGAGGTGTCATGTATATATATACAGCGAGTGTGGTTTGAGTGATGTCACCGGGTTAAGGTATTGTTTGGTTGGAGGGGAGAGGGGAGGGGAGGAGTTTTTTTAAATTTTAGTTGTTTGGTTCAATTTTTAGGATGAGAGGGGAATGGAGGGGCCAAAACCCCTCCTAACTCAATTTTGTATCCCCTCCAAAAGTGGGGGGAATGGGAGGGAAAACATTTTGTTGGACAAAAATAACCCTATTTAATAATAGAAAAATATTAAATGCAAACATGTTTAAAATACAAGTAAATTTATAAAGGGTATATAAGTAATTTAATCATAAAACCCCTCCCCTCCCCTCCCCTCGTGAACCAAACAAAAAAAATTATTTCCCCTCCCCTCCCCTCCTATGAACCAAACATAATAAGTATTAAAATCTCTCCCCTCCCCTCCCCTCCCTTCCCCTCCCCTCCATTAAAATTTCTCTCATCTCCTTCCCTCATTTGAACCAAACAGACCCTAAATCAAGTTGGAGTGCAAAAGAGAGAGAAAAAAAACATTGGAAAAGATTATATGTAACTTTTACTACCATAAAAGATTTTGAATAAGTTTGAGATCGTAGAATAAAAGAGAAAAATGAGTGATATAATATATGATGTGATAAGAACAGAAGAAAGATATTAGAAAAGAAAGAAAGTGAAAATAAGATGAAAAAAAAGGTGGAGTGTGAATGAATCAAAACTTAAAGATTTTGTTTGCACACTTAACCTTACTTAATAGAATAAGTTTATCTTCACATATGAATTCCGCCTACATCTAAAGAAAATATGAAAAAATGAGAGAGAAATGAGAAATATGATAAGTGATGTGATAGAAAAAGAAGAAAGATATAAAAAAATAAAAGTGAGAATGATATGTAAATATGTAGAAGAAAAAAGAGTGTGAATGTATAAAAACGTAAATAAGAAATTGAACAAATATCATTTTATTGCTATATCTTTACATTTGTTACAATATGATATATCTAATGAGTACAAAGAGTACAAAAGTCCTGTTTTAGATGTTCTTCACACTTGACTTTTCAACTTCAAATTTGTAACTTCAGTTTAGGTTGTCCAATGGTCAGGTTCGGGCCCGAATCTCAGTTTTGGTCGGGTGAAAACCCCAAACCACCAAATCCACCACCGTCCACTGCCATGCGACGGGTTGCTCGGGTTCGAGTCCGCTAGGTCATAGGTTCATCAGTTCGGTTTCGTCAGTTTGAAGATCCAGAAATTTCCAAAAAAGAAGGAGATAAAGATGAGAAACAAAGCTAAGTTTGGGACTTGGACTCAAAAAAATGGTGATCTGTCGTCTCTGCAGCATGACAGGAGCTCAAATCGACGCCACGATAACGAATCTGAGTGGATCTGCTAGAGGATGAGGTTCTTCGATTCACAATGATGACGATGGAACATGCGACGGAGTGAGAAAAGGTGAGGTACGACGCAGTGAATAAGAGGATGGGAGAAAAGAGGAGAAGGTGGTGACGCTGGTTGAGAGGATGCGAGGATGGTGGGTGGGTGGCGATAGGGGTGTTCATAACCGATCAATCCAATAAAAACTGAAAAATCGATAAAAAAAAACGAACAGATCCAAATTGAGAAAACCGGAAAATTTTATCGGATTTCGGATTTGATTTTCAAAACTGAACCAATCCAAACCATACGGAATGTTTGCAAATATATATAATTTTATTTGTACATATATCATGTCATTCGTACTTACATATGTACGTCTTTATATGTTTATATAATTATTATATGATACGTACTTATTTATGAAGATATATTTGGGTAAATAGAGTTTAAAGTAATAATTTGAAAAATGTGCATCAAAGTAAACATATATTTAAAAAATATGTCATATGCTATGTGGGATTATTTTTTCTTCTTATTATTTTAGAGGTACTGAACCAAGAATGGTGAATGTTGAAATTTATTTGAGACTTTTAGTTCGTCTTTATTTTTTTATTCCAAACTCTCATCGTTTAGGCTTGTAATGTGACGTTATATGATTCAAATTAATTTTTATTTCTTCATTGATTTTGATATTTACAATGTCTTTAAAAAACCAAAATCCAATCCAATCCAATCTGATAAAAATTGGATTGAATTGGTTCGGATTAAAAAAAAAGAAAAAAGTTATTGGATAATGAAATGAAAAAATTGAAGTGATTATATCAGATGGTTTTTCCCTTGAAAACTGAACCAATTCAGACTGTGAACACCCCTAGGTGGCAACGAGTTTTCTGATTATTTAAGTGAGAGAAGAAGAATAAGTGGCTAGGGTTGAGTGGGAATAAGGCTAGCTAGGGTTACTAATAAATGAGAGGTGACTATTGAATTATTGGGTATGCCATTTCAACTCTCTCTAAGTGGGCTACCTGAGTTTGTTTTTTGATATTTGGTTTTTGAATATCATTGTTTTGGTCGGGCTCAATTTTTTTCCCCCAAATCTTCCAATCCGAGCCCGACTGATTAAAACGATGAAAAATCAATTTCACTTGAAAATCATACCCAAAGACTGGCTCGATCCGAACCGGGAGGGAAAAAAAGAACGGGTCGCATGGTTTGGGCTAGGTTTCAGGTTCTTGGACAGACTTAACTTTAATAATATTAAGGGTAACCAAAGAGCTTTAACAACAATTTCAAATGTATAGTGCCTTAAATCACGAGTCACTTAAAAATTATACCATTGCGATGAATGAGCGATTAAAAGTATAATTAAGTATTTTTTTACTTCATAAACAAATTTCACTTACACATAATATTTCAAGAAACAAATTAATGATTCATCTAATGGACATGATACTTAATCAAGTTAATAAAAATTATATTTCAACAACAAAATTTATAATTCAAAGTAATACTAGTTGGCCAGTCCCTACCGTTTCGTGCGCTGATCGTGGGGCGAAGTATTAGTTTCACGGCAATCAACTGTGGGGATACCTTAGTTAAGAAAAATAAATAAATTATAATACTAAGTAACTGACCTCTTAAGGATTTAGTTGAGGTTTGATCCGTCGCTCTTTGTGAACAAGAACTTGTGAATAAGTAACTATACTAGTTTAAAATTATAAATATAAATTATAGGGATAATCATCATATTAGTCCCTGTGATTTACTCGCCGTCTGAACCAGGTCCCTCCCCGAATTTTTTTTTGTAAATGGTCCCTCAGTTTGTAAAGTGTCTGACATAGGTCCTCGCCGGAGCCCGGAGCTCCGGTAATTGCTTACGTGGCATTACACGTCAGTAATTAAAAAAAATAAAAGAAATTAAAATAGGGAAATTACTATTATAACCTTAATGAATTAAAACCCCAATTTGGAGAATTTGAAGAAGCTCCCTCACTTGAAATCCCTAATTTGGTTCATCTTCTTCCTCCCATCATTCTTGCAGCTGCTGGTGTTTGTTCTTCTCTCTTATCCAGCGATGGTGGTCCTCCTCATGCGTTGCCCAAATCGTGCTCCTTGAGCCAATTTCGTCATTGATTTGGGTTCTGTGCCGCATATTTTTGAAGAGGAGAGGTGGTGCTGCTGCAAAAAACGGGGAAGAATCTGACTCTGTCTCTTTTGATAACATTAACCTTAACTTTAGCTGAAGCTCCCCATATTTTAGAAGAAAACCTTAACCTTAACTAGAACCAACCAACCTTAATTGCTTAATTCTGCTTGCTTTCCCTTTTGTACTACTAGAACCTGCCTGCACTGCACTTGTTATTTTCGATATGTGGGAAGGAATGAATATTGCTCAGTTCATCCATCTGAAAATTAAACACATATCGACCTTTGCTCTGCTTTGCCTCTTTCTTTCATTGTCTTCAGGTCAGTTGTAAAGCTAAGTAATTACCATCACTTCGTTCGTTCATTCGTGTCCCAAATCACACAGGTATTAAGGGTTGGGCAACGATTTGGCTCAATGACGAAATTGGCTCAAGGAGCACGATTTGGGCAACGCATGAGGAGGACCACCATCGCTGGATAAGAGAGAAGAACAAACACCAGCAGCTGCAAGAATGATGGGAGGAAGAAGATGAACCAAATTAGGGATTTCAAGTGAGGGACCTTCTTCAAATTCTCCAAATTGGGGTTTTAATTCATTAAGGTTATAATAGTAATTTCCCTATTTTAATTTCTTTTATTTTTTTTAATTACTGACGTATAATGCCACGTAAGCAATTACCGGAGCTCCGGGCTCCGGCGAGGACCTATGTCAGACACTTTACAAACTGAGGGACCATTTACAAAAAAATTTCCGGGGAGAGACCTGATTCAGACGGCGAGTAAATCACAGGGACTAATATGATGATTATTCCTAAATTATATTTAGATATCGATAGTAGGTATCCACAGCGGAGGAGACCGGAGACAACACAGTTATTCCGCCGCATAAATTCGGTTCTCAGTTTCTCACACATAGTCCCTGCCCTCAAACTTTTCCGGCGCTGCGTATTTCCTCCTCCTCACAATCAACCGCACGCTCTTACCTAGGTTACCGGCGCGGCGGACATGCCACAACCACCAGGTGAACGAAAACAATTCATTCCATACGCATATCTCTCCAAAACTACTTGTTTGTTCCCCCCCCCCCCCCCCCTAATAATTTATCAATTAATCAACTAACAGTGATGGAATAATCATGATTTTGAAACAGAGCTTCCAGGGTTCTACTATGATCCAGAGAAGAACAGGTATTTCCTCATCAAAGGCCCCATCCCTGGTTCTTCTTCTTCTTCCAGGTCTAAGACCAAAACCACTACTGTAAATTCAACCCAAACCTCTTCCTCTAAGGTATCAGTAATACCTGAATTATTTATTGGCTATTTGATTTTTCATGACCCCTTGAGTTGAACTTTGAAAATTTGATTTTAGTTACAGCAAAAGAGCAGGAGTTCTTGTAGGAAGCTTAGAAACAGAACTACTTCTAAGCTGCTTCAGGCTAGAGAGTTAGGTGGTCATCATGTCAGTGCCTCCCACTATTGCAAGTGTAGCTTCACTGAGGAATTCAGGAAAATGCAAGCATCTCAACCCGCCGTATGTTAATTTCTTCAACAATTTTGCTTACATTTATCTTGCCAAGTGTTTTTGAGTCTAACCTAAGATTGGTTTTTCAGGTCTGGAAATACCAGGGAACTGATAGGCTTGGTATTAGTGCTTTGGAGCACATAAAAGTTGATGTGCAGACTGAAGAGGGTCAAGCTGAAACTGATGTTTTATTGACTGGGAGCATAAATGGCTCGCTGAGGTAACTTATACTTTTTTTTCCCCATTTGCATTTGTGCTCGTTTGCATTTTCTTTCAAATTTGAGGATATTGGATAGAATATATAGCAGTTGATTTGCTTGTAGGGGAGGGAAAATGAAAATAGTTTACTATTAGGTCCTTACAACAAATGAAGGAAAGGAAGCAATAGAAATCTTGACAACATAAACAAGCTATTAAACTGGGATTTCAAGTGCTGGTAACAAATAGTTGTTAGGGATAACATATGTTAAGACAATTTTGTATTTATAAAAAAAAGATTGAGGATAGTTTAGTCAATACAATCCACAAATTTGAAGTCATTTTTCCTCATCTCTGTATCCTCCCATTTTTGGAGGGGAGGCAAACATTGGTGGAGAGGGATTTTTGCCCCCTTATTTCCCCTCCCTTCCATTCTCTCTCAGCCAAACAGTATGAAAGTGACAACTAGTATTAATATATTACTAGTACTTTGATGATCCTTCAAATTGGTTGGATTATACTAGTTTCACTTGAGCCTAAAACCAAGTTGACTTGTTAATTGACTCTTGTGAAGTTTGTTGTATAATGTTGATTACATTTACTAGTTTTTCTTGTGAAGTTTGGAATTGCAGTTTTTGTGAAGTTGGAAGGGTTGGGCAATATTCTGACAGTTGTGTAAAGTGGATGCCAGATTGTGTGAAGAATTATGTTGAAGGGAAAAAAGATGAGCATTATGAGGTGCCAGGGCCGGTTTTCAGACCTAATGGAGCTACACTGATTATGTCCTCAAGAATATCCTGCATAAGATTGGGTTCAAAGTGCTCTTCTCCAGCTGTGAATGACGATCCTATTCTTGGACATGCATTGTATCCTTTTATTTTATTTTATTTATTTATTTATTTATTTATTTGAGTTATTGCTTCATAAACACTTTAAATATATACATTGTATCATGCATGTATGGTCATTGATCAAGGTTAAAAGATGAAGTCGTATAACATTTAAGTGACTTCTAATCGTGGTCACCATGTGAGGTTGCCTTCCATGATAAAGTATAGTGGCCCAGTTTATTTTTAACATACTTGTATAAATCTCTCTATCTTGATATTGGGGAATCCAAATCCACTTGGTTATGATAAAACTTTACAGTGGAATTATCTTAACATGACAACTAGATTTACTACTTTGGGATCAGAGACATCAGGTGGATCACTTTATACTCTTGGTCTTGTTGAACCATTAGATCTTGGACCAAGTATACTGAACACATGGAGCAGACTGGAGGAAATTGCTTCCTTCAAGTGTACCCTTTGGACAGCAGAATATGATTATAATAGACATCGGGCTACAATAGGCAAGTTATATACTGGTCTCCTACCTCTCTCTCGCACAAAAACACACACATGCTTAAATGCTCGTGCTTATGCCAAGTAATATTAAATTCATATGCAGCCATGAGGCATTTTGTGTAGAATATGTGTTTAACAGTTAATATTAACTCATGGCAATTCAGATTCAGGATATCTCATGCTCTCTTGTTAGCACTTCCCTTTATATATTTCATCGGAGTTGAGTTTTGATTGTTAATCCACAAGGAATAGTTTTTAAGCCATAACATCCATCCGAACTTGTTACCAAGTTTATCATGAATTCCGGATTATTGAATACAATCTTTTTAAGTTCACTACATGGGGGCACTATATTTCAGCATTGTTCGCCTCATTCTTATAGAAAATACTGTTCCTAATCCCTCAAATCTGTTCACTATTTGAGTTTTTGCTTATAAAATTTAGCTACATGGAATGATCTAGTGTTTGGCTTCTGTCTTTTGCCTGCATATTGCTTCTACTTATCATCTATTAGGTTATGATTATGAAAAATGAGCTATACATATATGATTTAATAACTAGAGGTCTTAGTAGTTCATAAAGATGAAAATTGTGACATAATATCAGGTTTTTGTCCCTGGTAATTTCATATCTAATGACCAGATCTTAGTAATTCATTTGTGTTTTTTTTTTTTTGTGTGGCTTCTTAGGTACTAATGTGGGAGGTGCTTCGGTGGATCTGGAAACTAGGAAGACATCATGGTTTTTAACTTGTAAAAGTGATGTTTTTGCTCAGCAAATAGTTAATTCAGTAAGTTATTCTTATTTTATGAAAAATTGTGAGTTTTCCCTCGCAAAATGCCACCAAGTACTTGTTATTTTATATTATCTATGTTCTGTCCTTCAAGTAAATAATTACATCGTAGAAAGACATATTCATGAAAATGTTATTTTGAGTTTAGTTAATAAATATGAACTGAAAAATTTCTTAGAGCGCAAAATGGGTAGCATTTGTTTCATTGATATCATATCATTGATCACTTACACTGTTGTTAGAAGAACATCAATAACCAAGCCTTTGTCCCACTGGAGGGGGTTGACTACATCTATGAGAATCAAACGAGCCCACAATGCTCTGTCATGTATTAAGTTCACAAATAGATCATTCACCTCTAAATCTCTCTTAATAGTCTAGCCTCTAGTTTTCCTTGGTTTCATTCTATCCCTAACAATTGGGTTATCCTTCACTTGGTCAGCATTTCTTATTGGTGCTTCTACGAATTTATTGGGTTATCCTCCACTTGGTCAGCATTTCTTATTGGTGTTTCTGCGAGTTTTCTCCATATGTGTCCAAGCCATCTAAGATGAGACTTCACTATCATTTTTAAATGGGATCTACCCCACCTTTCTATCTAAGGGATGCATTCCTAATCCTATCATTTCGTTTAACCACTCATCTATTATAATATTCTTATCTTTACAACGCTAAACTGGACTTTTTCCTGTTTAACATTTAGTCTCACATAACATTAGAAATCTTATAACTTTGCAATAAATTTTTCCTTTAAATTGCACTGTTGTTAGTGTTCTTAAACACATCAGAAACAAAGGCAGAATTATTTAATTGTTAAAGGCTCATTTTGGAAAAGACATTATAATAAGGTTCAAAGGGCAATGCTTTGCTGGATATTAGAAAAACATTGCTATACTTTTAGCAATTAGGTACTGTATTTACATAAAGGCTGATGACCCACTCTATACTTCAATTCAGAGGCTTACTGAGGATGAGGTCCTCATGTTTGTATGCTTCGTTTCTTGGCTCATCAAGTTAAGAATTTCTTTTAAAAAATAAAGGGAATCGATTTAGGCTAGCTGGGAGCACAGATTATGCTTCATCCTGCATACCACAGCCTTTTTACGTTTTCTATTAGGTGCCTACCCCTCTCCTTCTGTGCCAATGGACCAACCATTATTTTCTCCCTAATATTTGTCAACAGTTTAGAACAATGCTTTTGTGTCAGCTTCTGCAATTTCAGTAAATATAAGTAAAAGACTTAATTTGAGGTTCAATGGTGTATTTTGGCAGGGGGCCAATGCATGTATTTTTCATGATGCTTTTTTTTATTGTCCTTAGAGATGGGATCTTTGGTTCATAAATCATGGTTTTTTATTTAAGGGACCCTTCCTGATTTGTTAAGGGGTGTGGGAATTAATTGCACTGATCATCATATTTATTTTTCCTTTGTCTTCATTTTTAGTTTCTTTGTTCAAGAGAATATCTTATCTACCTGTTTACTTATATTCCATATTCCTTTCTTCTCTTTAGTAATTTTTTTTTTTGTAAAATGAAATGTGATATTTGATGGTTTTTGTCATTTTTTTCTTCTTAGCTTTTTCCAAATAAACTGTCGTATCATTTTGTCCATATTACGATGTTATGATTCGTAAAATATTTGACTCTTTCTTCACCGTGGCAGGGAAATGTGATTTTATGTGGACTAAGAAATGGGGCCATTGTCACTGCAGATTTTCGTGCAAAAAGGGAAAGGCTTTCTGGTAGAAATAAGCATTTGATATCTAATCCTTCTTCAAATAAGAAAGTTGGAAGTTCTAATAAAGAATGGTTCAAGGTATTTTCTTTATAAAGATCAAATTGTTTCTAATGTTTTTACTCATAAATGTTGGCAAGTCAATTGCCACTTGTATTTTCATGCATCAAACTAGTATAATTCTTAGCACTTCTATTCACAACATTAACATTGAGGACTGAATTAAAAAAAAAAAGACTGTGAGGACTAAATTGAAAATTGGGTGAAACTGGAAGAACTATCTATGTAGACAAGTTTTTCAAACCCCAAATGTGCTTAAAATGTTTTTATTGAGCCCATTCCTATTTGCCTGTTTAAGATTTTCACTGTCTTCATTTTTATTGTTTAATGTTCTTTAGTAGTTTCTTCTGCATTTTGTGAATCCTAGTTTAAGCGCCAGTATAAATTTCTGATTTAATGGAACTTGTTCTTTTTTGTGCCATGATGGTATTCTGAAATCTTCAGCACCGATGATTCATTTTGTGAATTTCGTTTCCACTGGTAGCCTTAGCTATTGTTAATATGCTTATGTTTTTCCCCTTGCAGCTCACTGGAAACATAGATCCTTCTCATACCATTTGGATGCCTTCATCTATTTCCGGGTTAGTCAGCTTTTTCCTTGCCAATTGTCTATGTATATCTTGATTTGAGGTTTATTGATTTTGATCAACTATTTTCTGTCCTTTATTTTGTGGGTTTGACAATAGCTTGGTGTCACTTCAGTTTGATGATCAGTACTTCTTGGCAAGCTCCATGGATGGATCGGTTAGTTTGTTCTTAAAAAAACTAGTACCTGTTCTTATAATTTATGTCTGCTCTTACATGGCATATGATACTGATAATTTGTAGCATACTCTCATGTTTAGGCATTTGTGTTCCTTATACTTGAATTGAAGAGAAGTTATATGTATTCAAAGTGGAAAAACTAAATAGATCCTCTATAATTGAATTTCCTTTTATCCCGAGAGATATCTTTACTTAATCCTCTCGGACTTGCATCACCTTGATAATAAGATGATTGATATAATGACCAATGAAGGCATTAGAAACACAAACCAAGTCCATGAACTATATCACTCTTTTTTATGTAACTCCTTTTATGTTACTAGAACTGATTAGATGATGAAGGAAAAATGTTTACCAAAATTGTCTTGATAGCAACCATTTCTTGCAGAATGCTGATAATGAGAGAACTTCTTAATTACTTGTTCTTTTACATTTTAGATAAGGCTTTATGATCGTCGCTTGCTCCAGAGGGGTGCTGTTCAATCTTATGAAGGGCATGTGAATTCTCATACAAGCATACAACTTGGTGTTGATCCATCTGAGAGATTTGTCATGTCAGGTGGATGTTATTTCAGTGATGTTATTTATTTATCATCCTAGTTTGAAAATTCTGACTTAAATCTTCTCAGGCGGGGAGGATTGCAAGCTGCGGTTATGGAGCATCAAGTCTGGCGAGCTGCTTTTGGAGGATAAGTTCTGTGATTCAGTTCTCTCTACCGTGTGCTATCAAACATGTGAAAGGAGTGAGCACCATTTGATTTTGACCTTTCTGCTTTCAGTTTTATAAATTCTCTTGTTTTTTGTTGTTGTTGTCAGTCACATTTACGCGTGGTTTTACTGGTTGCTCATTTGAAAGCATTATTATTTGGCTTTATAGGTTTTAAAGCAGAGGAAGGAAATCAATACAATCATGACTCTTCTTTGGGTGCATGGCTTGGATCACATGAAGGACTATTTTATATGCATTGGTTATAAGTGTGAAGGGTAGTACCTATAGTTGCTAACTTTTCAAGGTCTCTGCTTGCCAAGGCCATTATGGAAATGGAAGTTAGTTTCTCTATTGCTAGGTTGGTCTTGGTCTTAGCATTAAGGTGATCAAATAGCTTGTCAATATGCTGATACAGTTTAAGTCCCTCTTAAAGGTTTTTTTAAGATTAGAGCTAGCACTTAGCATTTAGATTTGATCTTGCAAGATAGCACAGGTGACTAGGTACTTTCTAGAAAGATTTATTTAATATTTACACACACATAACTCCCTACTCAAATAGTATTTAAAACAAATGGGTTGAAAACAAATGTATCCATTTTTTTGTCAGTTTTTTATTTGTTTATGAATGAGTAGATGAAAAGAGCTCCAAAGAAGGCCAAACCAGCAATAGAGGATTATTTATATACACTTAAAGCACATATATCTTTGAAATTGAGCATAAAACACTTTTGGTCCCTTATATGTAATTTTGAGATCTTCATGCCCAAGCAACAACAAGAATCTTTGCTACATCCCTGTTCAGAACTTTTTGTCTGCCCAAGTGACCTCTCTTCTAATCTTATATTATCCTTGTCATATGCTTCAATCGCAAATACATGTTTTCTTCCACAGACCATAATACCTTAAGACTGTCATTAAATGTAGATAAACAAAACTACATTGTAGCGGTAGGGGTGTAGTCATGTATTCGTGTTGTGAAGTTATTCATAAACATGTAAATAGTATAGACACCTGCAAACATCTTATTTTTCTTTTTATTTTTCATTTCTCATCACATCACATTATATATAACTTTTATTATTTTCCCTTTCGCTTCCTTTCTCTCTCTAAGTGTCTACCACTAATGGATGTCTATGTATCATAACTCATTCGTGTTTAGGTACTTGAGATTCCAATTAACTCGATTCAATCCAAAAGATTTTTCACATTATTGTTGTGGTTCAACATTTAAAACAAATGTTAATTTATTTTCTTAATAATTAATATTCTTTAAGCATAAATTTAATTAGTTCAAAAGTTCATGCTAATTTTATACCATGAAAATTTTAAATGATATCAAAATCTTTAAATAACAAATCAATATTTTATTATCTCGAAAATAATAAATTTGAGCATTCAAACTTCATAAAATAACATTTTCATTAGTCTAACAATATTGAGTGATCGGAGAATTCTTCACAAAATTAGACTAATTTGGTTAATGAAGTTAAGAGTTGAGTAACAAGCTTTTACAATAAACAAGTTAATTGAAATATTATAACTGAAAATTATCTTAATCTTATATGCTGTCCCCTCGCGCCTTCTATCCTATTTTTTTCTGACGTTGAGCCATTTCATGATATTGACATGTTTGTCAAGATGTCATTATTATTATTTAATCTAAAACATCACACCAATACTTACCCTTTTAATTATCATATTTGAAACATAGAAAAAGAAATTGCCGGACATAAAAAAATTATGAAACGGACATACATGTTAGTAATGGCCGTTAACCTCCTCGACTTTTTAACCGTCGCTAACATATATGTCCGTTGGGTGTTGCACGATTTTTGTATATCTATTTGTCATTAAAAAAAAAACTACTTCTTCCGTTCTTATATAACTGTCACTATTTTATCCTTTTTTTTTCTAATTATTTGTCGTTTTACAAAGTTCAAGAGTGTATTAATTATGTTTTACTAATTCTACCCTTAAATTAATGGTGATAGGAAATTAAAGAGTCAAAATTAAGAAGAAAGATAAAATGTATGTTAGGAAGTTAGGTAGTAACTTTGATTGAAACAAGAAAATTAATACAATTTCTTAATATATGTGCAAAACCTTAAAATGACATTTATTAAGGAACGAAGGGATTAATAGACCTTGAATTTGAATGAAGATGAGTAAATACTGTAATTAAAGGAAAAACCAAAATTATAACCAAATAAAGAAAACAGTAGTGGTGAAAAGGAAAGCTGTCAAGGCACTTTGATTGCTTTTGTCAAAGCAGAATGCATGGCAGTTCTTTTGATATCTTTTTTTGTTTTGACAAACATTCTCTAGCCATACTCTTACAAAGCATTTCATTTGAGTCGAGTCATGGTAACAATTTAAAGTAACTAATTAAAGCGACAAGACCCCTCAAAACCAAAAGAAGGCAAAATCATGACACTGTATTTTCACTACTTTACTACAAATCAAATGTTTAAACAGTTTGTGGTGAAAAATTTAAAATTTCTTCATGCATGCATGTACACATAAACATCAATTTAAATTTAATAATGAATTTAGTAAGTGGTACTGTATGTCACAACAAATGGAACCGTGGATGTTTTCCATTCCATAAAATGCTAACAAATAATTTATGATGATTAGCACTGAGGAGCTACCAATAGAGCTTCCAAAAATTGATTAATAAACATCTAATAGACAAGAAAAGCAGAGAAAAAGGACCTAATGATTAGTCCAAATGAGTTTGGCAGTTTCATATGATATGAACAAGAAGGTACCTAAAACAAGAGGAAGGAGACACTGGATACATGCCTAAAATTGAGTCAGCCTGTTATGTTTTGTTTCAGTTTTAAAGGAAAGGGACAAGGGATACTGTGCAAGTGTTAGAGAAAGTGGTGAGGTTATTTTGGGTAATTGAGGGTGGAGGATATTGACCCTTCAAACACTGCTTTGAATGCCAAATCCGTGCAACTTTTTCACGCAAAACTATGGTGGAGGATGAAGGATAGTATGTTTCTGCAGTGTGCTTTTTTAACCCCCAAATCTCATTTCATTATTATGTGTAACTTGAATCATTATGTTCCTTCACTTAGTTCTATATACTTTCGATCATTACCAATAGGTGTAATTAGATAGATGGATGCTCTTTTGTAATTGTAATCAGCTAAGGGTAGCTCAACTAGTAATTTTTTTTCCTTCTGATTTTTATGAGGGGCTTTGGTTACTAAAACCTTAAAACTAAAAGAAATATTAGGTGCCAAATTTTCAATAAAATTACTAAAACACATTCCTATTCAATAAATATAAAAGAAATAAAAATTGATACCTCAGCTGTTTTTAATTTACTGCTTGTTTAAAAAATTTTCTACAATGATATTGAAGGCGGAAATAATTTAGGAGAGAAACTTCTTTGAATAACTTGTGGTTTCATAATTGATTCTAAAAAAAACAGAAACTAATCCAAACATGCTATTAGTAATCCACAAAATGTTTGGCATTTATTTTTTAATTGATAAAGAAATTCTTCAGTCTTTGAGGATATTGGAATGCTTACACAGATACCAACAGCATTCACATAATTATTTACCTTTACATATCATCACATGATTAAGTAATTCAGCCTTTGTTCCCAAGTCAAGCCTAATTAGTTTAGCCTTGTAACTAAAGAAGACTATTGATCAGATGATCAGCTGAGAATAACAAATTTGGCTGCTCTTTGGGGAGAAAAAGATAAATAATTGAGAAAATGATGATAAAGAAGGAAAATAAATAATTAAGACGACCGTTCTGAAAAGAAGCAACAATATATTGTATGCATATATAAACAAAGATAATGATGATAGATCTCATGTACACATATCCTCAAGTTTAAATGATTGGTACGTGCGGTTCAGTTTCATATGAATAGAACTGCACTCACATCATATATATCAGATAATTCCTGCATGCTTTGAGGCCCCAATTCTATTAAATTTTTGCAAATGAACAACAAAATAATAATATATAGCAAGGAAGACAACATTAAAAAAAAGCTGAAAATTAAACCACAAACCTCTAGGTTTGTAAAATACTAAAACGAACTCTAATAATCTTATTTTCTGCCTTTTTTTTTTGTCCCTGATATTGATTGAATATTTACCTGTTTGAAATGGGGTTTGGACCACTAGGAACTTCATGCTCACTGGCATTGAAGATCTTGTTTCGAGAGCGTTCTCCGTGAGGAACATGGTGGATACTTTTGACTTTGAGTGGTTGTTTTGGTGTGACACTACTACTTGTCTTGAGATTCTGTGTGCTTCCTTGTGATCTTGCTGAATTAGCAGCTACCACAGCACTGTTCCTCTTCTTGGCATTATTGTCTTTTGTAGAAGTTGAAGGAGAGAAGAAAGTGCGTTGAGGGACAGCCATGGCGAAGTGAGAAGCTAAGAGCAAAGAGAAGAACAAGAGGGTCATGCGAAATGCTGCATCACCAGCCATGCAAAACCAACAAGTGCCTTATCAAAATCATTCAAGAAGGGTTGAGTATGAGCGTGATTTTTGTTGAAGCGACAGGGTGAATGTGTGTTATGGGGAAGTCTCATAAGCTGTAAGGGTTAATATATTATAATGATAAAGAAGTTCAAATTACAGAGAAAGAGAGAGAGAGAGAGAGAGAGAGAGAGAGAGAGAGAATCCTGACATATGAAAAGAGGAAAGCAAGCGGAGATTGGTGAACCCCCTCCTTTGACGGTGTGTTGATTGTTAGGTACAAACCTTTATCAATTTGTTCTGTCGTCGTATGAAGCCTGGCCAGGAAAGTTAATTTAAAATACAAATAGGGAGTTACTGGCAAATAAATGTGGACTGGGCGAGCACTTCCCCTGGTGGCGAGTCATGAAGACTTTTGTCGCTTTCATACTTCAAGCTTGGTGCCTTGTGGGCTTGTGGACTGGGCGAGCTATTTGCCCAGGGAAGTGGCGACCTGAGACACACTGGTGGCGAGCTAGGCGACCAGAGACGCTGGAGCGGTGCTCTAAGCATGAGGGGGGTTGAGGCTGTAGGGCCAAGTGTTTTGAGGCCCAGAGCCCATCCCGTATAAATTTAGGGTTTTATCTCTTTCTTATCTCTTCCTCCTCTATAAATAGCAAATGAGGGTTCATGTAAAATGGGTCTTCTCCAATTTTCACTTACTTGATAATAAGATTGTTTGGCTGCTAGGGTTTTTAACCTAGTAGGTCGTTTCCACTTCTTGTCTCCTTTCTCACCGTTTCACTTTACCATAACAAAATGGTCGCTAACTGTTGGTTGAAATAGATTTATGATTAGGTAGCCATGTGAGTTTACTAAGAAACCAAATTCCTTGATCAAGCGATTATTCAAGGAACAGACTTTGTTCTTCAATGCATGTTCATAAGACACTTCAAAAAGCTCTTAGTTGTTTCTATTGAAAGATTGTGAATGAGATGAATCTATGAAACTAAATGAATGACTAAAATGAACAAAAGTTAAAAAGCTTGAAAGATAAATGTTCAAAGTAAAGGTTGAAATGTAAAGGCCGAAAAACTGGAAATAAAATAAAATGCTGGAAAGTAAAAGCAGAAAGATAAATGACAAAGTAAATACGGGAAATTTGTATAGTTGATTAATTGTTTGAGTTGTGCATTACAAATGACCATTCCCTTATTTATAGGGAGCAATTCGACTAATTGCAGTAGTTGATATGACAATCTGCCACTAACCTACGTTTTATGATCCTTACAAGCACTCATAGATTGTGGGGTGTTGGTGTCTTATCTTTCCCAATCAGTTTGAAAGATTATTTAGAGCCAATCTTCCTTAAATTGGCTGGTTCAATAGTAAAAAAAAACACATTTCCTAATTTCAACAGATTGAACCCGTTGCTATTTCTGCACGTGAAGACGTTCTAGAATCCTTGGAACATCTTCTCCTTCCTACCCAAGCTTATGTATTTTCCCACAAATTCTCTCCAAGTATGTGATCACCACTTAGTCGCTTTGCCTTTCCGTGTGAACGGCTAGTCCTATGCCTTTAGCTACTTATCCAACGACTAATCCCTACTCCGCAACTGGTTTGTCCTTTCGGCTACCAAAATAGTCATCGCGCTGAACCCTCAACTACACAAGCTCTGCTTTTAAGACTGCATACTTGAGATCATCTCCTACATGTGCTCAGCTATTTGGTTCTCTTACTGTTGCTTCAGTATCTGTTGAAGCACAAGATTGCCTTCTAACACCGCCAGCATCGTGTCCAACATCTCTTGAATCTTAGGGGGCGTCTGTGAATACTAAGACCTTGGATGAGAAGGTCAAGATGACTTTTGTGTCAGGGAAGCGACGTTAGGTTTGTAACCCGCACACATGTCACTTGCACCATATATATTCGTCTCTTGCGCCTTCCACCCGCCATCTCAACCATAATTTCACAACGGTCGAGGAGTCAACCTCTATTGACGTCGCACTTTGGGAAGCATATGAGGATTAAGTCATTTTCTCCTTAAACTTAGTCTGGACAAATGAAATATAATGTTACAGTTATATGTAAGATATTACAAGTAATCCAATGAATGATTAATTATACTTTTCCAAGTATCTCTAGACCTCTTACCGACCAAGTATGTTCCTTCTTCTTGGTGTGAGCACACTTGGAGACCTCATGGATATGTGTTGGTCTTTCAAACTATCTCTCCTAATATATTGAGCATAATTATTAAACATATGTATAATAATATAAAAAATAATGTGTATGAAGAAATAGTGTGAGCACGCTTAAAGTGTGCGGGGATTGCTAATATAAAAAATAGATCCGTAAGTTTTTTTTTTTTTTTTAAAAGAAACAGTGTGTATGAAGTGTGAACTGAAGAAAAGAGAGAAGAGGTTGGTCACAAATCACAATCTTATATAAGACACGGAGCAACCATACGTAGCTATCTGTGAAGGGGACCAAAGAGAGCCCCTACTTATTGGAATCACTGTCACACACACACTTGACTGACTCGAGTTAAACAAATCTTAGATTACACACTAACAAAAACGAAAGGGACCAGAGAGAGGAGACTGATCTCAATCTCAACGGTGAAGAAGAAGAAGGCACAACAAAAATTTAATAAGGTATGTGCATCGTTGATAACCATGAGACTAATCTTCTTGAGATTTTGAGATCACATTACGTAGGTAGACGTCTCCCAATAAAAACGTATCTATACACACCTCCTAGAAGTCAAGCTCTCGACTAAATGTTTAAAGAGTTCAACTATATACCAACTGTATTAGATATTGTTGATTCATTTCAATATTCAATTTTCACCCATTGATATTGGATTCATTAGGATATATTTGTAAAAAATGTTTGGAAACGTAAACAAATAATTTTAATTAGCCCAACTTTATGATGGACCAGGTTAAAAATTAGCCTACTAATGAACTATATTTTTACAACTAACCTTCAGAATGCGTTATTTGCAATATTGTCATTATATGTTAAAACTAATTTATAGATAAATCATTTTCATTTGTGAACCATGTTTTTCTTCATGTACCAAGTTAACAACTCGTCTAAACATGAAACATGTTGCGGTCTTAAATTCTTAAATGAATTAATCTTGTAATCGTCAACTGTGAAGATATTTGGTGAAAAAAAAAAGTAAATATCCACGTTAGCAAAAACACGTATAGATGGAAACTATTTTGTTTCTAAATTTCTAATTTAATTCATGATCACTTTAGAAGTTCTTATCCACTTAATAATCTTAGTTTTATTTATTTTTATATAAATCTTCGATATATGTTCCTATTTAAAATTAATTGATGTATTAATTGTATTACACTCCAATACCTAAAAAATAATAAATGCAAGAGGTAAATTAGGAAAAACTACTTATTTCTTTTCTGAAATTTAAAATAGGTCTTATATTTTAGAACACTAAATTTATCTTTAAAAGATTTTATAATTTACAACGGATAGAGTAGTAATAGAGAATAACAAATATTTTTTACGGCTATAATTTCATGTGATCATGTCCCTTGAGATGATACACATCTACTTATGCACCGGACTCTCCTATTAACTGGTGCATGATTATACTATCTATTCTAATGGGTGAAGTGAGAGTACGCAAGTTATTACAATTGATTAACTTGCTTTATTTATTATTCATTCACTTTTTAAAGTAGGTAATTATTATTAATAGTTGTTATGACTTATTTTACTCCAATTTAAACGAGTCAAATCGATTCTGCTGATATATTTTTTACCAAATTATTAGAAGAATTCAATTCTAATTAATTACCAATTCTTGTCTAGGTTTTATCAAACTATTCTTTTTTTCAATGAAATTGTTTCTCATTCTTTTTTTATGATGCAAAAGGACGTAGATATATCACATATGTACATTGCGAATCATATATGTACATAGAAAAAAAGTAATAGGTACAGTATGTTTTGATTCTACGAATCAGAATAAAAATTCTCCCTAAAGAACATACAATAGAAATAAGCTTTGACGTAATATTCCCTTTTCTCCATATAAGAAGCAGACACATGCAGAAGCGAAAACGAAAGCGAAATCTAGAATGGACATAAGAAATGATAAATAAAAGGAAACCGAAATAACAATCAACAAAAAATACCATGACATGCCTAATTTTTCTTTTTATTTCTCTCTTACGTGCATATTATATTATATATCACATTTATCACTTATATCTCATTTTTTTCATATCTCTCTCACACTAATCTTTATTGTATGCCGCGAAGGCACTTTGTTTGCTTTTGTCAAAGCAGGCAAGCAATTCCTTTTTATTTTTTTTTATCTTTCTGGTTTGACATACATACACAAAGCATTTGAGTTGAGTCTCCTTAGGAAATTAAAGTGAGAAAGATTAATAAAGTGATATGAGACCCCTTAAAACCAAAAGGGAAGAAGGCAAATTCATGTCTCCAAGAGGTAAAAGCGGGTGTAATTTGGGCGGTGGTGTCCACAATAAGATTCAAAAAGTTAGGACGGATAATCAAAACAAAATTTACCATCAACATAAAATAAAATGATTTTGTCCATACATAGCTCACAAATTAAAAGAGTTTTCCATAAATAAATTTTAAGATATAAGAAATATATTGTAAATATCATATGTTAAATGTTAGTTATAAAAATATAATTCATATCAGTTTTTAATATGGTCCACTATAGAACTATTATAATAAAATATTAAAAAAAATTATGATTTAACTCATGAAATGATTTTAAAAAACTTGTGATGCATGTATCCTATTTCATATTTTCATTCGCTTATTTCTCTCATTTTCTTTAATAATACTTTTTTTTATAACTTGTGCCATTGAGGGTAGACCACCGGAGTGAGATATGAAAATAAATAAATAAATAATAAATGTGACATATGATGTAATGTGGTTGAAAGAGAGACAAAAATAATGTATCTTAAGATCAAGATGTATGCATTATTTGATAATACATGTATCATTTTTGAGTTTTATATTACGTGTTCCTGCACAATAATGATTTACATACTACTTTTATGTATCCAAACATTTACTTTATGACGATTTTAAACGGTTATAAACTAAACAAATTAACAAAACGTGTTTTACGGCGGTTTAAAACTCCACAAACAAAACCATTACGATATATTTTTACAAGAGGAAAGAGACAGTTGTGTGAGTGGAGTGTGAGAGTCAACTTGTAATTTTTTACATGAGTTTTGAAAGAAAAAAACGAACGGTACCATGGGAGATGCAGAGAAAATGATGCGGATTATTTTGAGAAATTGAGGATGAATGATTTGACCCTTTATTTTGTTTGGACCACTGGAAATTGGAAATTGACCTTTCAAATACTACTTTAATACCAACTCCGTATCACTTTATTCACGCACAGACTGATCCAAGGGAAAACATTTCCTTAAATGATTCAATTTTTCGTTCAAATATTTGGATTTATGATGGATTAAGGATTGAAATAATTTTAAAAGAGTAAAGTAAAAAATCAATAAGTTCGAGTAGAGTTCGCAGTAGATAGCTAAACTCCTTAAATATTCAGTTCAATATTTGATTCCTAGGCGGTGTGTATAGAAAAATATTTATTAGAAAAGATTTATCTACTTTGTGTGATCGTCAAACCTCGAGGGAACTAGTCTCATGGCGGTTGACTGTGAGATACCTCAGAAAAAAATGTTTGTAGTAAAAAGGTTATTAAATGGTGAAATATTTTGTACAATGTGAAATTAGAGTTTAAAGGAAAAATCTTAAATATTTTATTAAGGTGAAATTCAATATTTTAATTTGTAAATTTAAGTGAAAATGGCGTTTCTTCATTACTCTCTCAAAATGGAAGAGTTTTGGAACTCTTCAATTCACTATTTTAGAATATAAAGGACAAGATTGCAAATTATAAGAGTTTGCTGTGGAGAAATCACAAAAAATTAAGCTTAAACAGTATGAAACCCCTTCATTTTTATATGGGTACTATAGAAATTCTGATATGAAAAAAAGTCATGAACACTAAAATAAAAATTAATTTAACATATAAATTTGTTCTTATAAAATGAAAACCGCACCCATCTTTATGCTTGTATCCGAAAAATTAGAATGGGATGCTTTTGTGTTAGAAGTACAAAGCCCAGGCCCGTGAAATTTAGCCCAAATAGCCTTTTCAGGGTTAAGCCACGTCTTGTGACAAAAAAAGTTAAGCTACGTTACTGCCCTAAGGTGAATGAAATTTAGCCCAAATGGTTATTTTCAGAAGAAGGTGGTTTCAAAAGCCCGCCAAAACCGTAGGCAATTTAATTGATTTTTTTAAATTAGGGACTAATTTAACCGAACGTATTTAATGCCCAATTTTTTTTTATCTGGCTAAGTTACCTACGGCCTAGGTCGTCGATAAGTTGGAGTTAACTAATTCCGCTTAAATAATTACTTGGCTCTAAATAACTAATAGTTTTAACAATCGGCAACATATTTTTTAGGAAACATCACAGACGGTCTCACCTTCGGTAATAGCGAGATTTTATGACAGTTTTTAGACCATTAGTAATTATGCGTTTTTTTAGTGGAAACCCAATTCTAGAGAAAATCCACACTAAAAGATTAGGAACATGCAAGACTTTCACTACAAAAAACTGTGTAAATTGTGGCGGTTTTTATTGCCATTTGCTGCCATAATTCACTATTTCTTATTAATGGCAGTTGTAGCCACCATAATTCACTGTTTCTATGAAACAGCGGTTCAAAACACCACAATATGTAGCTTGTAATTTTTTACAGTGCCATAATTTGCACTGATAATTTATTTTCTAAAAATGTGACCGATGATACATACCGGACACTTTATAAACATCTCAAAACTACTTTCTACAGTTTC
Source organism: Acmispon strigosus (assembly GCA_030819835.1). Classification (NCBI taxonomy): domain Eukaryota; kingdom Viridiplantae; phylum Streptophyta; class Magnoliopsida; order Fabales; family Fabaceae; genus Acmispon; species Acmispon strigosus. The sequence goes on from JAUAMA010000001.1 coordinate 91,610,955, forward strand.
TTCTCTTATATTATTATAAAGAACCAAAGTTAAAAAGTAAAACTGATATAAACCACCTAATCGAATGAGTTCATATTATTCATATATCACAAATCGCTACTCTTCTCAACATCACTTGCTTCACATGGCTCTTCACTCTCCAATTCCGCATGCCATGAAGCTAAAAACTTATCCCACTGACCAAAACAGTTTTGAATTCACATGACAAATACACCAAGAGCTAGCATAGTCTTAAAGCCACTGAAAAATGTTCAAAATTATATAATGACTTGGGGATTAGTCTCACGCTCCCACTACACCACACTATTTGAAAATCTAAATTTAAATACACATTAATTCTCTTACTTGCCCAGCAGCAGCAAATAGCTAGGAGCTGTAAATGAAAGTGAAATTAACTTCTCAAAAAGCATAAATACCAGAGTCTCTTGAATCTAGATTGTTTCCTCTTCTTGCATCCTTTGGATTTATCTAAGATTATTTCAAAACTATATTGCCTCATTGTATAGCTATGGCTTTATGTACTTATTTATCTGTTATTTATATTCATATATTTTTTCTTTGTCCATCAATGTGAGACTTTTTACTTTTTCCAACACCACATGACCTGAAAAAATATAAAATGATCAAGCAATATACTTGAGCATTAGCCTCAGAAGCAGATCCAACCCTAGATGAATCTGCATATGCTATCTTGTACCTTTGAATAGTGGTTTTGACACTACAATGGTTAAATGGCTTATAGTGTAATTTAAAATTCATGTTCATTATATGGTAGCGAGCTAAGTGGATAAGCATCTTAATTACTAGGTAAAATGAAAGCGTGGATTGGGCATAAAACCAAATTGATTATCTTCTATCATAGTCTCCTCCTTTAGTGTGTGTTCAATCACCTTTTCCCATAGTTTCATAATGCGACCCATAAGTTTTAGTCCTTTATAGTTCCTGCAATTCTGAATATCTCTCCTGGTTTTATATGTAAGAGACCAAAATACTTCTCCTCCACACATCTAACATATGTTTAGATCTCAAAATCTCATTGAAAAGCTCAGTGAGCCAACTAATTCCTTGATCTCCTACACATTTCCAAACTTCAATGGGGACATCATCAAGACTTACAACTTTACAATCATCCATGCGCTTAAGAGCTTTTTTAACTTCTCTGACTCGACTTCTACGACAGTAAGTCATATTTTGCTCATCCTCTCTCATTTCTATGTTTTCCATAAAGTTCAATCCTTGTCCATCATTAAAAAATTTATTGAAGCAAGTCTTTCATCTCTCTAATACCTTGATGCATAACCAAAACTCTTCCATTGTCATCCTTAATACATTTCACCTTGTCCAAATATCTAGACTTTCTTTCTCTGCTTTTGACAAGCTTATAAGTTTTTTATTCTCCAGTTTTTGTTCCAAGATCTCTATAAAACTCCTCATACGCCTTGGATCGTGTCTCACTCACGACTTTCCTTGTTTCATTTCTAGCCTTCCAATACCAATCTCATTTTCGTGCATTGTTGCATTCGTAAAAAGTCTTAAAAACAATCCCTTTTATATTTTACTTTTTCTCACACACTTTCATTCCACCATCAAAATTCTTTATCTACCAATTCAAAACTTTTAGTTATCCCAAGACTTGATTGGTCACCTTCCTAACATTGTCAACATACATATCATCTCAAATGAATTTAGCATTACTTTATACCTGCCAATTACCTTCCTCCTCTAATTTCCTCAAAAACTTCAAAAGTTTCTCCTATAACCAAGCGATAGCATTTTCCTACATAGCTCTTAATTTTTCCGATACATCTAGTATAAAAAGCCGATAGCATTTTCCTATCTTAATAATGTGGCTTAACCTCTAGCATTATTGAATCCCTTGCACAGATATTGCATGTTCTGGGATAATTAAATGACAGTCTTTGAATCAGATGACCAGATATAATTCCAAGAGATAGCATTAAAATCTAATGATTGACTTATCCATCCAAATAAAAATTGCTAGGTAGCTATGTAGACAAAAACAAAGCCAAGAGTTTAAGAATCATTAGCTTAAAAAATTTCGATCATTAATTAACTAGGACCACAGTGACATAATTGAGTGGGAAAAACAGAAAAGAGTTTACAAATACCATGCAACCATCAGAAACACGTAACATTACAAAAGGACATGTTGGTTTGGTAGATCAAACCAATAAGACTGACAAAAAAATCAATACTGATAGGAACATAGAAATTAAACTAATCCTAATCTTATACTCATGCATAAACCACACACAGTTCTTTAATTTGCTCTGTTTTATCTGTTGGAAATACGCGTTGCTTGAGGAACTGCATGATGGAATTGAACAAAATTTTCGTGGCTTGCGTGGGATATGACAATGCTATGTGGGGACTCAATTGACTTTGTAATATTCCAAAATGCCAACAACATTTATAAATGGAATTTGAACTGCTCCCTTTCCTTCATGTTCAGCAACAAATCAAGTTCGATATCTTCATGACTTCATTCAATCTCTTGTGTTGCAATATTTCACTCCCATACTAATCTCAGTGATATTAATTTGTTCACTTGATTAAGTTTTCTTATATATATTTCTATTTCCCATGCTCTTTTTCTGACCCATTTTGACTTTCTCAACACTCAGCTTATCTCTTCACTCTGCATTTAATGACTGCAATATATGTCTTAATGGCAAGTTGGCAACTACTATGAGTGACTGATGAGACTGACAGAGTCATTACCATGCCATGCATGACGAACCAATCACCCAGCTTGCATCTTACTACAAATTTCTAGAGAACCATGCATGTATGTGTATGCACTCACATGAATCCTTCTTCCTATGCTGAAAAAACACACTCTCCTCTTCTTCTCACAATCCAAGAACAACAACCACCACCGCATTTTCCAACAAACCTCATAAATTTTCACTTGTCTTCATAATTAATTTGCCTCCCTCCTCATTAACAAAAACAAATTCTCAGTTTTATTGTGTACTACTACCAAAAATGGCTGCAACAATGGTGTTCCTGTTTTGCTTTTCTTGTGTTCTATCAGTCCTTTGTTATGGTTTAGACAGTGAGAACACTTTGAAAGTGCTTTTGGAGGTTAAATCATCATTCTTAGAAGACCCTGAGAATGTTCTGAGTGATTGGTCTGATAACAACACTGATTATTGTACTTGGAGAGGGGTTTCATGTGGAGTGAACAAGGTTGTGGTGGGACTCAACCTGTCCGACTCGTCACTCAGTGGGTCAATATCACCCTCACTCGGTAGTTTGCAAAACCTGCTCTCTCTTGATCTCTCTTCCAACACCCTCAAGGGATCAATCCCTCCAAACATCTCCAACCTCTCTTCGTTGCAATCTCTGATTCTCCACTCCAACCAACTCACGGGTCACATTCCCTCCGAGTTAGCCTCGTTACTGAGTCTCCGAGTTCTGCTAATCGGTGACAATGACCTCACCGGTGTGATTCCCGCGTCACTTGGGAATCTGGTTAACCTCGTCAGGCTTGGTTTAGCTTCATGCAGCCTCACCGGTTCGATTCCACCCCAACTCGGGCAACTCACTGAGTTGGAGGATCTGATCCTGCAGTACAACGAGTTGACTGGTCCCATTCCGTCTGAGTTGGGGAGCTGCTCAAGCCTCATCACCTTCACTGCTGCAAACAACGGCCTCAATGGCTCCATCCCGAGTGAACTGGGTCAGCTCAGGAAACTCCAAACTCTCAACCTTGCCAAAAACAGCCTAACAGGGGAGATTCCGAGTCAACTCGGGAAACTCACTGAACTCCTTTATCTGAATTTACAGGGGAACCAGCTTGAGGGTGTTGTTCCATCTTCACTAGCTCAACTGGGTAAGCTTCAAACTCTTGACTTGTCCAACAACATGCTCAGTGGAAGAATTCCAGAGGAGTTGTTCAACTTGGGGCAGTTACAGTCCCTTGTTCTCGCTAGGAATAAACTCTCTGGGTCCATTCCAAGAACCATATGTTCCAATGCAACATTTTTAGAGCAATTGTTGATGTCAGAGAATGGACTTCAGGGTGAAATCCCAGTTGAACTGAGTCAATGCCAATCACTGAAACAGCTTGATTTGTCCACCAATTCTCTTAGTGGATCAATACCACTTGAAGTTTATGAGTTGAAGGGGCTAGCTGATCTCTTGCTTTGTAACAACAGCTTGGTTGGTTCAATCTCTCCTTTCATAGGGAACCTCACTAACTTGGAGAAACTTGGGTTGTATAACAACCATTTGCAGGGTCCTCTGCCCAGAGAGATTGGGAAGCTTGTGAATTTGCAAATTCTCTTTCTTTATGACAACATGTTATCAGGGAACATACCTTTGGAGATTGGTAATTGTTCAAGCTTGCAAATGATTGATTTCTTTGGGAACAATTTCACTGGGGAGATTCCCAACACTATTGGGAGACTGAAAGATTTGAATTTCCTTCATCTTAGACAGAATGATCTTGTAGGTGAGATTCCAGCCACTCTTGGGAACTGTCATAAACTGAATATATTGGATTTGGCAGACAATTATCTCTCAGGTGGCATTCCTTCAACATTTGGATCCCTCAGAGCCTTACAGCAGCTAATGCTCTACAACAATTCTCTTGAAGGTAGCCTTCCTCACCAACTGATTAATCTAGCTAACCTGACAAGAGTGAATCTTTCAAACAACACTCTCAATGGCAGTTTGGCTCCATTGTGCACCTCTCGGTTGTTTCTTTCTTTTGATGTCTCAGATAATGCATTTGAAGGTGAAATTCCCTCTCAACTTGGAAACTCACCCTCCCTTGACCGGTTAAGATTAGGTAATAACAAACTTTCTGGTGAAATCCCAAGGACATTGGGGAAAATCACTAAACTTGCATTACTAGACCTGTCTATGAATTCCCTTACAGGTCCAATACCAGATGAGCTTTCATTGTGCAATAACCTATCCTACATTGATTTAAACAACAACCTTTTGTCTGGACACATGCCATCATGGCTTGGAAATTTGCCTATGTTGGGATTGCTTAACCTCTCCTTCAATCAATTTTCTGGGCCTCTTCCACAAGGCCTATATAAACTACCCATGTTGATGATTCTTTCCTTGAGTAACAATTCTCTTAATGGAAGTCTCTCAGATGATATTGGTGATCTTCAATCCCTTGAAGTCCTCAGAATTGACCACAATAAATTCTCTGGACCAATCCCTCATTCAATAGGTAACTTGAGGTCCAAACTTCGTGAGCTCCAGCTATCTAGAAATAGCTTTAATGGTGAGATACCAGCTGAGATTGGAAATCTCCAACATCTCCAAAGCATTTTAGACCTGAGTTACAATAATCTCTCTGGTCATATCCCATTTTCCCTTGACATGCTTTCAAACTTGGAAGGACTTGATCTTTCTCACAATCAACTCACTGGGAAAGTCTCTCTATCACTTAGTGAAATGCAGAGCTTGGATAACTTTACATTTAATATCTCTTACAATAACCTTGAAGGTAAATTGGATAAGCAGTTCTCCCGTTTTCCGCGTGAGGCGTTTGAAGGGAACCTTCATCTTTGTGGAGCCTCTCTTGGGCCTTGCAACCCCAGCAATAAGCAAGCAGGCTTAAGTCAGACATCAGTGGTTATAGTTTCTGCCCTTTCAACTCTATCTGCAATTGCACTAATAGTACTTGCAGTTACTATGTTCAAGAGAAACAAGCAAGATTTTTTCAGGAAAGGGAGTGAAGTGGGTTGTGTTTTCTCCTCCTCCTCTTTATCACAAGCAAAGAAACAACCACCATTCCTGCTAAATGCTGCTGGAAAAGTTGATTTCAGGTGGGAAGATATCATGGATGCCACAAACAATTTGAGTGATGACTTGATAGTTGGTTGTGGAGGTTCTGGGACAGTCTACAAAGTTGAATTTCCCACAGGAGAAATTGTGGCTGCCAAGAAGATTGCATGGAAAGATGAGTATCTGTTACACAGAAGTTTTATGAGAGAAGTTAAGACCTTGGGGAGGATTCGGCATAGACATCTGGTGAAATTGATTGGTTGTTGTAGCAATAGAAACAAAGGAGGAACAGGTTGGAATCTATTGATATATGAGTACATGGAGAATGGGAGTGTGTGGGATTGGCTACATGGAAATTCTCTCAAAGCAAAGAAGGGTTTAGATTGGGACACAAGGTTCAAAATTGCTGTTGGATTAGCTCAAGGAGTAGAATACCTCCATCATGATTGTGTGCCAAAGATCATTCACAGGGACATCAAAACCAGCAACATATTGCTAGATTCCAAAATGGATGCACATTTGGGAGATTTTGGATTAGCAAAATCACTCATTGAGAATCATGACTCTAATACTGAGTCAACTTCTTGTTTTGCAGGGTCTTATGGTTACATAGCCCCAGGTAGTAATTGTCACAGTTTTGTTTGTAATATTCTCAGTTAGTTTAAATGTTAACTAACACATGTTTCACATTTGTTTATTTTTCAAGAGTATGCATACACACTGAAGGCAACAGAGAAGTGTGATGTTTACAGCATGGGAATTGTGCTTATGGAACTTGTTAGTGGCAGATTGCCAACAGATGCTGGTTTTGGAGCAGGCATGGACATGGTGAGGTGGGTGGAGATGCACATTGACATGGAAGGAACTGCGCGCGAGGAAGTGATAGATCCTGAGCTCAAACCTCTTTTACCTGGTGAGGAGTTTGCTGCATTCCAGGTTCTTGAGATTGCCATTCAGTGCACCAAAACTGCACCTCAGGAGAGGCCATCAGCAAGGCAAGTCTGTGATCTTCTTGTGCATGTGTCTAAGAACAGAAAGGTGGACTTTCAGAAGCTCAATGTGGAGCATTTTAAGTGAATATATTTCCAAGAAACAACTAAATTTGGCTATACATGCATGCCATTAGTTTCCACTATTTTCTGTGCTTGATTTTGTGTGATTAATTTTAGCATTCCAGTGAGAATGTTTCGTTCCAAAATTGCTTTTAACATTAAGTTTCAAATTGCAAATTTTCCATTTTATCATCACCTAATATTTCATATTGTGCATCCTTTTCACATTTTTGGGTGCAAAAGACTCAACACATAGCAGAAAGGAGAAACTAATTTCATTGATAATAAGTCTATATATGCAAGTTGAAGTATATAACCCTTAACTAACTGAATACAGTTAGCACTTGTAACTGACATAACAGAAAGGAGAAACTAATTTCCTAACTATGATAACCATAACTCACTTCTCTTCTATACATTATACACTATTGAATATGTATTACACTTCATCCCTATTTTCACCTTTGGTCTTTTACTGTAACATTTTAAGCATAGTTGCAACTTGCAAGTCTAAACGATCAATAAGCGATCAATTATGATTTCATAATTGTTTAAGTCATGTTTTCTTTTAAATCTAATCACTTTACATTTTGGTTATAATGCTGAAACAGGATGTAATGTAACACTAGCAAATAAGAAAGACTTGAATTTTGTGTGGTACAATTATCCTTTAACGCAAAACAATCTTATTCGAGTAAAAAACATTCACATTATAGTGAAACTAAATTTGTGGTGAATTTTTTTCCATCCACAAGACTCGAACTCGAGACCTTAATTAAATGGGGTATCACTTGAATCGATCACCTGTTGGTAAAAAATTGCAATTTTGACACCCTTATTATTATCAGATTTTTTTTAATAATCAAATTAGCTATATTAGAAGATGAAGGTTTTCGTTTATCTCCGAATGATAACTCAAGTGGTAAGAGGTGGGGACATATGAGTTGGGTAAAGGAATGTCGGGGAATTTAAATACTAATGTGAAAAAAAATGAAGTATAAATAATTTCATCAATTAGTCTTTCACATAAACAAAATAATCTTCAAATATAGTCTTATATTTTTACAAAATGGCATGATAACGATGGAGGATGGGTTATGTGGGGAACATGGGGATGTTGGTGAGATTCCTTCGGAGCCGCTGCATGATAACGATGAAGTGCGTGAGGTACGAAGATGAGCAAGTTTGCGAAGAAACCTCAGGTGCGGCTGGTGAACTAAACCTGAGGCGTGAAAATGAATTCACTGTTCCTGAGAGCCCATTATATCGTGCGCAAAGGGGGTAAATCCTCCAATAGGTCAATTCCCTTTCTAGGCTCTTTACCACTGCTATAAGAAGATTGAAATATAAACTCTTTAAAGACTTGACAACTTAGCAACGTAGGACTAACAACTTTTGAAATATCATGTTTTTCCAACAACTCCTACAGATATGATGAAGAGGGGTCGGGCCGCCAAAGGGGAGCAAAAATAAACTTAATCAGAAGAGGGGAGCTGGGGAGGCTACGATGGTGACTAGGGCGTGGCAAGCATGTGGTGGTGGGAAAAGAATGTCAGTCTCTGATGGATCTTTTAGAGTCACTTCTTGGGGAGGATGTCGTAACTACAAGGGCGCGATGTGTTTAAATGGTGGGCAAAGAGTTAAATTTACGTCCTAGGGACTCAGAAAAACTAATGCTTAAGAGTTTAAAGACTCAGATAAGACGGGATCATCCTCATTTAATTTGAGGGGTGGGTAGGTGTGCTTTGGGGCTTGCTGGGGTGTGTTTGTTTTGTACATATATCTTTTTTGATTATTAATAAACTTTTGCTTTAAAAAGATGCAAATTCATATTATTGCTTAATTAAATCTGGGAATTGGTTTTAATGTCATCTCATTGGTTCTTCCACCACCCCTCCACTTTCTTAATTCCCATAACACCCCTAATTAAAAAAAAATTCTCCTCCCTGGTCGCGCTTAAAAGTGCGGAAATTGTATTTTAATTTTTTTTAAATTTTTCGCGATCTGGAAAAAAATTATAGTTGCAAGTGCAAAATAATAGTAATTTTCGCACTTTAAAGTGCAATTTATTTTTAGGTCGCGAAAAAAATTTAAAAAAATTTAAAAATACAATTTTCGCACTCTAAGTGCGAAATAAGAGTAATTTGCGCACTTTGAAATAATTTTTTTTCAGTTCACGAAAAACTTTAATATATATATATATATATATATATATATATATATATATATAATTTTCCCACTTTTAAGTGCGACTAGGGAGAAAAAAATCGCACTTACAAGTGTGATACACATCGATTTAATTAAAAAAATTAAAATACTACTTCCACAATTGTAAGTGCGAAATAAGAGGAAAAATCGCACTTACAAGTGCAATTTTTTCCAGATCGTGAAAAACTTAAAAAAAATAGAACGTTAAAAAAGATCGTCCTATTTCAGTAATATCAGTCTATTTTTGGGTTTAAACACCCATTTGTGTCTTTTTAATATATTTTTACTTATAAAAAAAAAAACTCATGAAAAGATATTTCGTTGGAGCATATATATCCGACAGGTTAAAGAAAAAGTGTTTTATGGAAAATGGAAGCTTCTCCAAATCATGCAGCAGAAGGGTTAGAAAGTGAGAAAACAAACTTGCACAGAACCAGGAACAAGAGAAACCTACTTAGATGTTATTTCTGAATCTAAAGAAAATTAGTCTCATTCATAATTAATTGCTGTAAAAGAAAAAGATGTAACGTGACGAAGGAGAAAGTGATATATTTAGTGAAGGCAAAGACGCTCTCACTGTGGTGTATTTTCTGATCTCCTTTCCTTTATAGTTATTAATAATTAATAATGTCCCCACAATCTCAACGGCTCAAACTCAACGTCTTCCAAACTATATTCCTGAAATCACATTGTTGTTACATTATCACACCACACCCTTGTTTCTTGTATAATTCTATCACAAACCAACACCAACAACGCTTCTTCCAATTTTAGCCACACGCTCTATCCTCAGAGGAAATACCAGCATTAGCATTACAATTAGAACAAGGAGATAACAGAAACTAACCGATATCATGATTCATATCGGTTACGCAAATGCTCTAAACATAGGCAAAGAAAACGCCAATGGCCATGAGGTAATGCTCATTTCTTAAGCATTTATACGCCTTAAACTGCTCCTCTCTTTTCGTCTTAACAACCCTCCTCTGTTTTCATACTCTGTTTTTCTTTTTTTCTTTCTTTTTCTATCATTTTGAGGACGAGATGAGATATCTTTTCGTCACCAGATTGCAATGTCTTCTTCTTCTTCAATCTCCCCACCCACTACCCTGAAATGGGTTTCTCTGATTTCAGGTTCCTCGTGAAGGATTGAATAACACAACAACAACAACAACAACAACCAAGAACGCAGGAAGAAGAAGAAGAAGAACAGAACAGAAAATGGCATCTTCCCAAGTTGAGATTGCTTCTTCTTCGTCACCGTTCGGTTGCGTTCTGAGGGACCGTAACCACCGCGATGGATGCCGGGAAACCACCACCGCTTTCCAAAGAAACATCAAGAACTTCGTCATGGACCACCTCAACACCTGCATCTCCACCATTTCCTCTTCTGATTCCGCAACAACAAACGAGAACAGCAACCAACAGAACAACTCTGCTTCTTCTTGGGCTTCAAAACCTGCAAACAACAACAATCTCGCGAGGCTTCGTTTAACCACAAAGAATCACATCAACAACAATGTCAAAAATGAATCTTCTTTGGCTTCTTTGATCAGCCCGAGACACTCTCGGCTTCTTGATCGATGGGCTGCGAAACAAGCTCGGGAAATGGTGTCAACGCTGGAGAATGAAGAGGCTGAGTTGTTAGCCATTGACAACAACAACAACAATAACAACAATAACAACAACAACAACAACAACAAAAACAGAGCGCTTACAAGAACATCTAGTTCTAATTCTGATGAATTTTCCTCTGAAATTTCAAACACAAAGCTTGGTGCATCTTCTCTGGTTCAGATATGGGAGAAGAGGCTCAAAAAAACCAGTGTCTCCAAACCCAACACGCCAATTGAGAGGCTAAGTCCCAATTCTTCCACCGCCTGCAGCAACTACGAGAACAACAACGCTTTCTCCTTGGAAGAAGAGCAAAGCAGAGTGTCAGAAACAGAAACAGGGGAATGTTGTGAAGAACCGTTCCCTGATTGGGAATCTGAAAAAACAGGACAGAGTAGTGATCATGATCAATCCGTTTCGCCGCCACGAGGGAGGTGGGGTTCGTCGGAGAGCAGTGACAGGGTCAGCGTTGCAGACATCATAAAGAGGCTTCAAACTCAGAATGATGACAACAATGATCATGAAGCCTGTGGTAGCAGCAGTGTAGCAGCTTCTCCTTGCAGAGAGCGTGACTCTGTTTCCACAGCAGAGAATTCAGAGCAGAGAGTTATTCCTCAGGTTACTCTTGCACCGCGAATTAGAGGGCGTCAAGCTTTCGATGATTTGCTTATGAAGTTGGAGCAGGATCGGCATGGGGAGCTGAAGAACCTTACAGAACGTGGAGCAGTCTCCAAGTTCACACAAAGAGGTCGCATTCAGGTAAAAAAAATAAAATGGAAATGGTTCTTCTTCTTTGAGTTTCTTTCAAGAGTTTTCATTGAATTGAAACTCATTTTCTTTGCCATACACTGCAGGCAATGCTTCGACTTAGATTATTGCAACGTGGTGTTGCAGGTAGTGAACCATGCCGCCAGAAATCAACAGCTTCTGAAGTGAACAGACAGCCAGCACAGGGATCTGCAATTATGCAACTAAGGTTTGATGATTTCCAGACATATATGTCAACTCTCTTATACCTTTCATGTTTGGTACAACAATTCAATGAACTTGTTTGTTATAGAAAGATCATAATTACACAGTTGGATCAAGCATTTCCTTATATAAATTGTTTCTACTTTTCATGATTTTTTCATTAAGTGGCACTTAGCAAGGTACACAATCTACATGTGTGTGTGGTGTGTGGTGTGTGGTGTGTAGTGGTATTTGTTACATTATATGTATTACATAATTAGTTCAAAGCTTGAAGAAAAGAGGAAGATTGTTTTAGGTAGTAAATAACCAATATAAAATTTAATTGAATCTTCATAGCATGAACTATAATATTTAATACACTAGTTCTAATCTAGGAGTGCCACTTAGATGGAAACCTAGCAAGCTTTTGACACTTCAACTCATTAGTGGATATGATTCTTGTGGCATCTAAATTAAGCATCCATAACATGAACACAGAAAGATTCATCATAAATTCTTAGTGAAGGTATTGAGTGGGGTATCAAATGACAAATGTTTTCATAATATGTAGGGAAAGATTCAGCAATGGGGCTGAACAGAGAACTAAATTCCAGGCAGAGGTGGCTAACCCAAAAAATCCTCATAAGGAGATAGCAAACAACAACACACAATTGGATAATTCTCCCGGTGTTGATCAACTCAGCAAAGATGAAAACAGCAAGACATCTCATGGCACTGCCAATCAATCTACAAAATCCACACAGAAGGTAGTGTCTCACACTAGAGAAGATCATAATAGACAAGAAGAAGCTCATCCAAGTTCAGATGTCACACTCCAAGAAACACGTTTCGAGGCTCGGCACGATAACTCGCAGGAAACTGCTGAGGCAACTACATCCAGGCCTGATTCAAATCCAAATGAAAGGGAAGACAAGGCAGAAACCAGCAGCAACCAACAATATGCTATGAGCAAAAGAAGTTATGATGAGACAGAGGATGAGCAAGAGGCAAGTGACCAGAACTTTGCTGAAACCTGTCATGACAATGCAGTAGTAGAAGAGGAGGCAGGTAACCAGAACTATGCTGAAAGCAGTTATGAAGAGTTAGTGGAAGAGTTAGAAGCCATTGACCATAATTACTGTGAAACAAATTATGATTGGATCAGTGAAATATCTCGGCCTAGGAGCTATTGGGAAGAACGCAGGCAAGCTTGGTATAAAGAGATGCTTGACTCTGGTTCTCAAAAAGAGGATATAAGGAAGCTTCTTGAAAGGTACTTGTAAAAAGCTAAAAAAATTTCACCTAATCCTTTGTATACAACCATTAATATTAACTAGGTTACTAGACATTTCAAATACATAAATGACTGGATGAACAAGTAAACAAGATATTATATGATCTAGTGCATGTTTGAAAAGTCCGAATCGATTCTGGTGGAAAACTTCTGTGAGAAGCTTCTAGGTGGTTAGAATTGATTGAGGAAACTAATCCGAACATGCTATTAGAGGGTGAAAAGTCAATTTTGAATGTAGTTTTATTTTGGACGCCAAATTACATGACAGATCTGAATATAAATAACTTGTTTGCAGAAAAACAGTGTCAACTTTCCTTACTAGTGATTTCCGGGAAACAATGGATAGATTGATGGAATCTCATAGGGGAACACAAACACATTTAGTCAATAGTGAAGATGCTGATGAGGAAGACAACCAAGGGCTGATAGCATTTTTACAAGAACGCATGCATTCTGCAAGCACTCCCCAAGAAGAAGGAAGAGAGAGAGGCGAGGATGGAGAGGAGGTGAGGATAGAAGAGGAAGCAGAAGAGGAGGAGGAGGAGGCAGATGAGGATGAGCATGAGCATGAAGAAGTTGGTGTTTATTCTAATCCCTCCTCATCATGGAGTTACAGAGATAATGAAGCTGGTGATGATTTTGATAGAGTTGTTTCTACATCCTCACAACCTTATCATTCTCAGTCTTATGGAGATAGTCGGCGAAACTCTTCATCATCCAATCATAATTCAATTGTGAGTTTTGAGCTTCCATTTAGTATTACCTTCAGAAAGCTTTGTGTGTAGTACCAAGGTTCATATATCTCACACTAAACACAAAACTGTTGTGCCTACAGGAAATGGAACTCATATATGATATGAGAGGCAATATGGAGCAACTTTACCGTGAGATGTCTGAGCTAAGGAAATCTATACGGAGCTGCATGGATATGCAGATGCAATTACAACAATCCATGAACCAAGAGGTTCACACAGGTTTGTGTTTCATTTCATCTAGATGTTAACTAAGTCAATGTGAGTCTCATACTGTAAAGTTGTCAAAGCATCAATTTCAATTACTTCACTCATGCAATGCATTATATAAAATACTTTTGCAGTTAAAAAAGAAGAAAAGAAGTTTCAGAACAGGGCCCCAAAAAAAGGAAATTGCTGCATTTGCTACGAGACGAAAGTTGACTCGGTTTTGTACAGGTACATGCTTCTGAATGAAAGAACCTTGTTTGAAATTATTTATTTCCACTTTCAGAGCAGAGTGAGTAGAACTCAACTCATGTAAACAACTTTTTCTCACAGGTGTGGACACATGTGTACATGTCTGAAGTGTGGCAATGAGTTGCAATGGAACAGTGGAAAATGCCCAATATGTCGAGCTAAAATAGTAGATGTTGTTCGAGTATACATTGATGCTTAGTCCTGAAACATAGTGAACTGCTAATGGCAACAATGTAACATCATACATGAGGATTGAGTTTCTCCTTTTTCACATATACTTTTCAAGTATATGATTTTTTTGGAGGAGAAATTTGATTGACAAACTTCATTATACATTTGATAGTTTAAAATCTAACCCTTTTTTTTGGATAATGAGTGTATGAAGCACGAAAACTTGTCCTTTTCTTGAGGTGTCCGAGTGTCATTCCTTCTATAACAAAATAGAAGGAACCAATCCCAGAACTCAATTCAAAACCTAGATCATAGTAAACATGTGTTGCCCTAAGATCAGTTAATTTCATAACAAAATACCTCATCTAAATCATTTACAGTCATAGGAAAAGGCTACTCTTTATACCACCTTGAAAGGTATCAACTCTGGTAACCACCAGCCATAAAGCTATAGAAGTGGCTTGCTATTCACAAAATAAATCTAATAAAATCTATAGTCGACATACACATGACAAAAATTACCCCTTTCAAAAAGTTCAGTTTCAGTGGGCCTTTGATTGGAAATAAGGGGACCGCAGTGACTACTAGAGAATCAGCAAGAACAGTGGTAGTTGAAGCATTTATGCCATATCACATCTTGCTTGTTATAAACAAGAAAGCTGAATTTTGGGTTTGTAAAGAAGGCCCAAAGGCTGTGGTGCACAGAACCTCAAATAAACGTTTCAAGTCCACGTAAGTTTAATGCTTCTTTTATGTCAGCTGTACCCCCTCTTGTTATATATAGTATGTCTATCCAAAAACAAAATGTACTAAATGACGTTAGAAGAGGAGGACATAACTAACAAGCAAGAATTTAGGTAAGTAGATACTATTGGTTATGTACAATACAACTATGTCCGTATTTTAAATGAACTGCTGCTCCTTTCATCCAACAAAATGTGATAGGAAATTCAATAAAATATTGGAACTGCTATTCTCAACTCAGTTACACTTGATTTAGCTGGTTTCTGATTGGCTTCAGAGTAAATGGAAATGCAATCCACTCCAACAGATTTAGGGGAGATGTTATAGGGTATTTACATATTAACTGCATGTTCATGTTCAATATGCAAGGTATCATCCCTAAAAATTGTCAAAAATCAATTTCAAAGAGAAGTATTTATAGACAACATGGTAACTCATGAATGTATGTCCATACATGGGATGGGGTAAAGATAATGGAGTGATATTTATTCAAAAGTGTTCGATTTTGCACTCTCTTACAAGTTACAAACCCTATGATAGTATTAAGTTCCTCATTCCTACTATTGCTTACCACATATCTATATAGTGCATATTTCTTAAAAAGGAATCATGGTTCGGTTCTCAGTCCACTCAATGTAGTTTTTCTCTAGCAGTAATGCAGTATCTTTACCCCTGACCATTGGTGCCTTCGTGGTCCAGAAACATGACAATGCCAACTCTGGAAGGTACCTCGCTTGGTACTATTAAGCTACCAAGATGCTATCTCAGAAAAATCAGAATAGCTGCATCATACAGTCAATAATTTCTTAATATTTGGCAAACTACATCATAAGTTCTTCTGGCCTGTAGCCATTCAATTGACATCCTAAGGTTAATAGGGCAAATGCACTCGTAAGGAAAAGAGCATCAAAGGCAGAATTCGTCCAAATGCAAATGTTTGTGTCACACAAATGGAAGATATTTTTTAGTCAGAACAGAGAAATAAACAATGCAAATATGAAGGATAACTGAAATAATCCTTCCAGAACAAATTAGTAAAACATAAAACAGAGACAGACACATATCAAACTACTACCTAAATGCATAAAGTTCAGATAAGCTGGAATTATATGTAGCCTTCAGGTGGAAGAGATGATTAGAGGCAAGAGTTGAAACTGCGTTTTTTTGCACCAATGACATCAAATCTTTCAATCATAGGAATGCATAATTGGAAAATCTTTCGCATTATTCCTTTCCATCTTTTCCTTTGATTTCTCTCCTAATTTATGCATATGGTGGAAACCAACCCACATACAATTAAATGATCCATTCGACACTGGAAACATATATACTCCAAAGAGAAATAGTCAAAGGCCACATAAGCTCATGGCTGTCGTGATCACAACTGTCCAAAGAGTGTGGTAGGATATTCAGCTTAAGCATGAGCAGGCAAGAGACCTAAATTCAGGTTTATGATAAGTGAAGAGCATGAAATAAATAGAAGGCAACTAGGCAATCCTTCCCTTATACTGATTTCCTCAAAATACTCAACCAAGATGCCCCATGGCCTCTTTCAGAGCCAGACCTCACATAACCAGCACCGTGTCATCTCCATTAGTTTTTCTATATCTAAGTAAGAATAAGGGCATACTGATGTCACAACATTTCAGTTCTATTAAATGATCTAATATGCAAGTTGTTGACCAATCTATATGAAAAATGGGTCAAAGCAGATTAGTATTATAAAACAGATAATACAATAATGACTCATTGTAAAAATAAGATAATTCATTCACTTTGGATGTGAAAAGAAAACCAGCACAAGATATTCATTACAGGCTAGCTAGTCCTCAATTTAAGACAAAGCAGCAACCAGAAATTCTAAGACTCTACTGGGAAAAGCTACAAATCCCTTTCTTAAGAAACTGCATACTAGATTTGCTTTCAGAAACCTTCCTCTGTTCTAAGAAATAAATATTCAATTTAACTAGCCCAGTGTGACCTTATTTTCAGATTTCGACAGGTTAATGCTCATGAAATTCACAAATATAGTTTAATAAAGAAGGAACTACCTGAAGCTCATCTAGGTACGCCAACAATATCGAGCAAGCTGCACAAACTCCTCCTCCAAATGAATTTGGCTAGCCAGTCCTCAGGTCACACCCTATCAGCATGAGATCACTTGCACAACACCACGAAGGCATTAATTTACATGATAACGATACAGAATGCCGGGTTCATTATAGCAATGAACCGAACTTACCATCTGGTGAAGAAGAAATTTATGTCTAAAACAAGACAAGGGCTTAATTAACTAGTAATAACTATTAACTCATCATTGACAAAATTGAATATCAAAATACAAGGGTGCCACCAGGAAAAGGAAAAAAAAACAACAGAAAAACGACATTGAACTTCATAATTACACTAATTACAATAATAATTGGATTGAAGATTGAAGATTCCATAACAAATTCGTAAAGAAGATGACAAATAAGCAATAAAAAGGAGGCTGCATTTGCATTTTGCAACCTAATAATTATGCAATTAACCGTGTACAGAAAGGTGGAGAAGATCAAAACAAAAACCCCACAAAAAAATAAGAAGAAGAAGAAGAAGGAAAACGAATTAATCTTATACCACTAAATACAATCCTATACAGCAAAGAAGTACAACAACAAATGACTCCGAACCATGAATAGCACCTTCTGAGAACACATCGTCCCGGAGCCCCGGCGGGGAAGAAAGGTGTGAAGGGTTGCCATCCAACCCCGGCGAAGTCTCTGGCGAATGGGCATCGTCGTCATCGGGCGGAGGAGCAGCGTCCTGAGGCGACGCCCCACCGGCCCTGGAAGACACCATCGAGTTTTTTCCAAATATCTCTCTGGGAAGAAGGACCTTGGAGATGCCGAAAATGGAGACGGGTTTCTCATCAAAAACCGTCTGGGTGACAGAGGCCTGAACGATGCCGGTGTTGATTGCGAGGGAGCCGTTGAAGGTGGAGATGTTGAGGGTGTAGCTTCCAGCACCCATGGCCTCGGTGGCGAGCGTGGGCTCCACGGGATTCACGATGGATTGGAGTGACCCAAGAGGGTAATACGAATGGAGGACGTGGAATCTGAGCACGACGGCCTTCTTGTCGGCGGGGAGTGACTGGAGGGAGACTGAGGGAGGGAGATCGGCGAAGGCGTCGTCGGTGGGGACGAACAAGGTGATCCCGGCGCCGCCCTCATCGCTCTCGAACTCCTGGACGACGCCGGAGGCGGAGAGCATGGAGGCGGCGACGTTGAAGTTGTGGCCGTCGATGAGGGCCTTGGTGATGTTGAGGAAGGAGGTGGGGCCGGTCTCGGAGGCCATGAGGTCGAAGTCGGAGGGGATGAGGAGGGAATTGACGGAGAAAATGGTGAAGTTGTAGGGAAGGGTTTTGACGAGGGACAAAACGGTGGCGTTTGAGGGGGAGGAGGAGGGGTTGGGGGAGCGGATCGAGATGATCCCGGTTACGGGGTCGCGGGTGATGTTGACGGAGCCGAGGTTGCCGGAGGCGCGGCCGGTGGTCTGGTAGAGAGTGGTGACGAGCTTGCCGGAGGGAGGGAGGGAGCGGAGGTCGGACCAGGAGAGGAACTGGAGGAGGACGTGGTAGCGGACGACGTCGGGGAGGGCGGAGGAGGAGAGCTGGTGGCGGGAGAGGCGGTCGTCGGAGGAGAGGACGGAGTTGGGGACGGCAAGGAGGGAGAGGGAGGTGCGGCGGGAGAGGTCGTCGGAGAGCGGGGCGATGAGGGCGGCGAATTGGGAGAAGTCCGGGAAGGCGGAGAGGAGGGCGGTGATGTTGAGTGACACGGAGGGCCGCGGGGATAGCACCAGTAAATAGAGCAGAGCGGTGAGGGTAATTTGGGGAATGAAAATGCCTTTGTGAGTAGAAGGCATTGTGTGACACCAAGTTCAATGGTGGATCTGGAGTGAGTTAGAGTTGAAGGAGATGAGTGGAGTGAAGTGAAGTGATTGGGTTGGGTTGAGTCTGTGTCCTGTGTGGGTTGGATTGTGTGCACTCTTGTATCTCACAACTGATAATTATGAGACTTAAGCTCGGAGATAATGTTAGGTGGATGAGGCTAATAAATGTTTTTCCATAGGAGTTGAAATATATGAGTTCAAGAATATGATTAAGTAGTTCAACTATCTATAAGTTATAGTGATTGCATGTGTGGTGTGTGAATGAATGATGAGATGGGCATCATGGTGATGCAATGATGATGTGGACTGTTTTTTATTTTATCTCACACAATATTCCATGTTCCACTAGAGAACAATGGTAATCCCACCCAACTTGGCTTGAGTTGTGTTGCACTTGCATTTCTCAGAATATTTTGTAGATGCTTTTCGAGGAAATGTATTTATGATAACTACCCACCCCACCCCCCTTCAAGTATCACCAAATAATGTGAAGGCAGGCTTCTTTTGTTTGGCTATCATTGAAGTACTTAGATATGGCATGGAGCTTGTCAGCTTGCTAACTGAGATCGCATAAGAGAGATGATAAAATCAAAACAAAGAAAGGTGTTTCATGTTTCCAAGCTCTGGATTTTAGGAAAAGCATGATAAAGGTGAGTGATTTCAGTTGAATGAAGGAATGAGTAACAACGTGACAAGGCTCGGGGAAAACTGAGATAAAAAGGGAGAGTGCCATGTACTAATAATATCACATGTGAACAAAGAGACGTTTGTTTGTTCTTCTTATTAAGTTTTAATAGCAGCTTCATTCAGATCAACTCGACCATAACATTTCTACTTAAGTTAGAGTAGTTTTACGTGTTTGTTGGTATGTTGAAAATGTTTCATTTCAATGTTTAGTACAAGTTCTCAGCAACATGTATTTCAAGGTAAGTTTCATTTATATAGCATGCTAATAGGATAAACTCCTACACACACTCATTTAAACTCATAAACATGTAAAGTGGATGATATTAATTGTTAGTTTTACTACATATGATTATTTCTTTTATTAATTGTTATTGGGTTATATGTGTGGGCTTTTTTTATTTTAGGGTTGTTTCTTAATAAAATTTATATCTTTTTTTCCTGAAGGGATAAGCAGAAAAATCAGAAAATATTTTAGCTTTCTGTTTTTAAAAATTATTTTTAGAAACTGTTTTTCAAGCGTTTTCCAACAGTTATAAAATTATAGTTTGAAAACTAATAAAAACAGAAACAAAAAATGAAAACTATTTTCAAAAATTGTTTTTAAAAACAAACAAATTTTTAAAATTTCTAATTTTTAAAAACAGAGAATAGTTTTCATAAACTATATACAAACAAGTCATTTTATCTTTCTTTTTTATTATTTTAGCTTTAGTTCTTAGGGTTCTTAGTGTTCCTCCTTGATAGGATTAACTTCATATGACATTCTCGTGTTAAAGGGTGAGAATCTTACTTTCCAATTATTTCCCACCAACACATACTTGGTTTCTATTTTAAATTTTTTAATTAAATAATTTTTAAAAATATTTATGGGAATAAAAAACAGAAATCAAATATATATTTTATTGGGTTAAATATGTTTTTGTCCCAATTAGATAGAGCTAAATTAAATTTGATTCTTCGAAAAAAATTCATAATTTTTAATCTCCAACATTTATAAACACATATAAAATTTCACCATTAAATCTAATTTTACTTAATTTTAATAATGTTATTAGTAAAAGTTATGAAATTTAGACCAAAACTAATTCACATCCCTATTTTACATAGACTAAAAACAAATTTAACCTTATTTTATCTTAAAGTTACATTCTGGTAATGAAATTCCTAGACAGACATTTGTATTAAATATCAAATATGATTTTACAACTTCAAAGGGGACTCTCCTAAAGTATTGTCGAGAGTTAGTTTGAATTCCAACCAATACAACATTTTCTAAGATTCCAAAGCAAAATATAATGAAGGAATGCAAAATTTGATGGCAAAACATGAGAGGAAGTTTTTACCGTTAAAATTTAATCAAAATGATTCTATATTTTTATGTCAAATTATCAATAACATATAGAGATTGATAATATAGCTAAAGCATCCCAAATTCATGGCGAAAATATATGGAATCGAGTGGATTTTAATTTTCCAAATCAATATGCACATTCTTCTAAATCAAACGAGTGTCTCTCTTTTTGTACTAAAAAAAGTAGTATCTCTTTTCTGAATTTAGTTATGCATATTATCCCCAAATATAACTACACACAAAAATAATAAAAATGAGTGTATCTCTTTTAATAATGAGATGCCAGAAAAGAAAATGATGTATATGTCTTTGATGGCATAACCTTTATATAATAAGAATGTATTTTTCAACCATGAGTGGTTTCTAAAAGATTGTTTTTTTTTTTGAAAGGGTTTCTAAAAAATTGTTATTTCTATATTAGTCTATCTTAAAAATAGAAATAACACTTACGCTATATACACATTATAAAGCTCGTGAAATGTTATTAATTCTAAAACTTAATTATAAGTATATCACTCTAAAATGGATAACCTTTAAGATAAATTATAATACATGGTTAATTATATGTCTCCGAAGTTTAGCTCGTAAGATTTTTTTTTTTTAATTTGTAATTTATTCAACTAAATTAAAGAAATCAGTTCAAGGAGGAAAACAACACTGCGGATTGTCTTGCGAGACAAGCGGCACGTGATGGAACTCCTAGGCGGATATGGAAACAGCCTCCGTCCTTCGTCTATGCGTCGTTGTATCTTGACGCGTTAAGTAGGTAGGTTGTTTTTCTTTTCCTCTTGTAACAAAAAAAAAAGAAATCAGTTCAAAAAAAAAAAAACTAAACTAAAGAAATATCCAGTTCAAGAAGTCACGTACCCCCCTCTTGAGCCTCCTCCACCCAAACTTGTTGTCGCAGGCTGAGCTCTGGAGGACGCAAGAGAGCCGCTCGAAACAACATGGACTCCATCCACGACGGCGTTCTGTTGGAGAGCAAATTATGGATTGAGGGACGTATAGATTGAGGAGGAGAAGGTTCAGGAACAAGTCATTGGAAGAGATATTTGGCTGATAAAAAAAAATGATTAATTAGAAGTTGTAATTAGGGTTCAATTCTCCAGTCACACGCATACACTCGATGGCTCCATGGCCACCATGATTGGAGTCGAGAAACGCTTCTTCACCTCCGGTCACCGTCATCAATGGTACTAACCACCTCTTTCTTTCTTTTACCTAATTTTTTGTATGTTCGTTGGGTTGTGGGTTTCATGTTTGGATTGACCATTATTATCACTTCTTTTTCATATACTTGTTCAATGTCCATGATAATCTAGACTATTTTTCTTTTAAATATTGTTTACATGTTTTGCTAATTTTCAGTTGTTGCCTCTTCTTCAACAGTGGTGAAATTTCACCTTCATTCTCTGTTGTTTGGCTGCAATGTTTCAAGCGCAGAACTGGACTTGTTGCCTGTCTAGGTAATAAGAGAAACTTTGGTAGTAGCAACACCAGTATGCATGCTCCTGATAACCCCTCTAGAAGATCCGGTTTGTCGAAATACGCGTCCTGCGAAACTTACCCGGTCCATCATGCTTCCAGCCTTCAACACTGGTTTAAAAACTGGCAGACACTTAGGAGACACAAACTCACAGCTAGCACTTTTGCTGGTGCTATTGGATTCTGGCCTCGGCGGAGGGCTCAGCTCTGGTTAGAGAAGATTGGTGCTATCGAGCCGTTTTCCGGGAACCTTGCCACAGGTTGGAGCAATATCAAAGAGGAGGAAGCGCTTGAAAGGTACAAGCTCATAACTGGAAACGCAGTGCTGTTTCCTGAATTTCAGGTCTATAGTGTAAAGCCAGAAGACAATTGGCTTGCTGCTTCACCGGATGGTGTAGTGGTGTATGAGTTGCCTTCTTCTGGAGTACTAGAGATAAAGTGTCCATATTTTAACGGCGACAAGAACAAAGCTTTCCCTTGGTCTCGAATTCCACTTTACTGTATTCCTCAAGCTCAGGGTTTAATGGAGATTCTAGGAACAGATTGGATGGATTTTTATGTTTGGACTCTTAATGGTAGTAGTCTATTCAGGTTACAGCGTGATGCAGAGTATTGGGATGTAATGAAAATAGCACTGTCTGATTTCTGGTGGAATCATGTCCAACCAGCCAGAGAGTTGTATAGTAGTAATGTCATAACGGATCCCCTTTTTCAATTAAGATCACTAATACCAGCTCCGAGACATGAATTATGTAGTTATATTGTTAATAAAAGCAAACACATTGTTGGTAATTCCAAGTTGTTGATGAGGGAGATTGGTGGGAAAATTCAAAATTGATGCCTCCAGCTGTTAGAGGGAATCATTAGTTTAGTAACAAGTTCTTTATTACAGATTCTATGAATCAATATAGTTTGTGGAGATAATGATTCTGCTTAAGTGAATTGGTGATGTTGATCCTCTTCAATTCTTCTCTAAAGCACCATTCAATTGCCACTATTAGAGTACAGTACTTGAAGAGTAACTGGTGAATTTCCAATTGGACCAGAGCAACTTGCTTCAATTTCAAGGGAGCATGCTGCTGCTGCTGCTTTGCAGCAATATGGAGGGGTATGTTTGCCTGAGGGGCTCCCACTAGCAGTTACTTCAACGTAAGTATGCTATCTCTTATCTGAGCTGCTAGTTTTATTTCATTTGTAATTGCCAGGTCTTATTAGATATGTTTTAGCATTGGTGCCATTGCACATTGTACATCAATTTACCATTCTTCTAGTACTTCATTATGATTTAAATTTGCTTCCTTACTGCTTGCAGTTGTCAATTGACACATTTTAGTACTTCTATCTCATTCTCCCTCTCTCAACTCTTATTTATCCCGGCTTACACTCTTTGCTTCGACTATTTTATAGATTGGCCTACTCGATTAGAAAAATAATGGCAGATGATGCTTTGGTATGCTAATTGATGTTTGTACTTTATTTGGATATTGGCTTTTCTACATGAGTTATATGACACATTGAATTGCAGGTGAGGAGGCTTTCCCCCTGAGAGACAATGGGCTCTACTACAACCGTATGCAGTGATAAGACTGGGACTTTGACTATGAATCAGTGTTATCAAATATCCGCCGTGGCGGCGCCATGGCAGTTTTTTGGCTCACCGCCATGGCCGTCCCGCCATATTCCGCCAGTATTAGTAATGTATGGCGGGATTTTGGCCCTCCGCCATTAACAACGCTGCTATGAATCAGGTTAGTTGTGATGCAGTTTTTAATTTTTTGTGAAGTTACATACAGGTGTTTGAGGGCACTTTTTGCTGATGTTTTTCATTTTAGTAGATTAGTTGTTCAAAGTGTCAATTATGCTATCAATGTGATATCCATTGAACTAGAGTAACACTAAGAGGAAGTTCATTTCTCTTTGGCCTTGGTTGACATATATAATTGGCTGTGCAGTTACTATTTATTTTGTCTTGATTTTTATTTTTATGAATTCTACGAGGTAGATGACTGTGCTTGAGGCCTATGCTGGAGGAAAGAAAATTGATCCTCCTCACCTGTTGGAGAGCTTTCCTATGCTATGCTCTCTGCTCATTGAAGGTGTTGCACATAATACTAATGGCAGTGTTTACATACCTGAGGTATGCTTGAATTGGTTTTCTTACACCGTCACCCTCCAAAACTTAATTCCATATCTGCAGAAATTTAGCTGCTTCAATTATTTTTGCAATTCCTGTCTACAGGATGCTTATGGTGTCGAGTTTTCTGGATCACCTACAGAGAAGGCAGTTTTACACTGGGGAGTAGATGTCTGTTTTGGATGAGCAGTTTCTTTTCTTCCCCTTCCTTTTGGTGCTGATATATGTGCTTACTAGTTACAAGTTACATCTACTCTTGACTGTTATATCTCAGCTTGGGATGAACTTTGCGGCTGCTCGGTCAGAATCGTCAATCATCCATGTCTTTCCATTCAATTCAGAGAAAAAAGAGAGGCAGAGTTGCGATACTGGTACTGTTTTATGGGCATTTTAATCCAATTATGTAGATATTTTTCTTCTCTTCAAGAATCAAGGCTAACTGACACATTATTAGGTAGCTAATATATTTTGCATAATGATATACTATATATGCTTTGTTGACTGCTGTGCTATAAACAATGTAATTTTCAATTTATTTGCAGGCTGACTCTGATGTCCATATACATTGGAAAGCTGCAGCTGAGATAGTTCTAGCCTGCTGTACAGGGTATATTGATGCAAATGACCACTTGGTTGAGATGGATGAAGCGAAGGTTTGACAAACTAGTTTAATATGCTTAAATAATGGCATTTGTTTTACAAAATTGAATGTTCAAAATTCTTATAATCTTATCCCTTCCCTCTTTTTCTTCTTTCTTTCTTATGTCCATTTGGTGGATTCTATCAGCATATAATTTCTTTTTGACTAGGAAATTTTGAAAGTTATGTGTGTTACATGCAAACACAAGTATAGTGCAAAGCCAACAAAATTAGTGTTTATTGAGCTGTTTGGATGACAGTTCACACTTAATTGTTATATTTTGGGGTTGTCTAACGTA
Source organism: Acmispon strigosus (assembly GCA_030819835.1). Classification (NCBI taxonomy): domain Eukaryota; kingdom Viridiplantae; phylum Streptophyta; class Magnoliopsida; order Fabales; family Fabaceae; genus Acmispon; species Acmispon strigosus. The sequence continues at coordinate 91,636,503 of JAUAMA010000001.1, forward strand.
CCCCATGGGATTATAACCCCATCCAAGGTGTCAATAGTATTTATATAAAAATTCAAGTAAAAAGTTTGTGTTATTTAACCCTATGGGGTGAACTAGACAACCCCTTATTCTTTAAAAAAAAAAATCATATAAGGGTTGAGATAAACTTTCCTGGCTTGCAGATGAGATTTTTCAGAAAAGCTATTGAAGACATGACTGCAGATAGTCTACGTTGTGCTGCAATTGCCTATAGATCATATGAAAAGAAGAATGTTCCAACTAATGAAGACGTACTTGCTCACTGGTCTTTACCAGAGGATGATCTTGTTTTACTAGCTATTGCTGGTCTCAAGGTATGTATTTTCTCTAGGAACATGCCTATTATTGTCATCTTTTGTATACTTGTATTTTTCACTGTAATGGTTTTGTTTCCCTCTCATTTGAAGTTGAAGCTCCTTAGCACCAATATTTGTATTCTTCCGATTCATTTTTAAGTGGCCTTTCCACTCATTGCATATTTTATGTACTTAAGACTTGGGAGGCGGCAGAGAATTTTTATTATAATTTATTTTATGTATTATGACTTTCTCCTCTTGACATTACTACATGGAGAATTTTCTACCTATATTTTGTGAAGGGTATCTTTAGACTTCATAAAGAAACATAAGTAAAGTCTATGGTTTTTGACAGCATCTGATTTTAAAATATGATACCATGAGTTCGATTTTTGTTGTTTCTGTAGATATCTCTTCAAGAGTTTAATTTCTTTCGTTTCTCTTAAGATTGTTATTTTTTACTTATACCGTTACGGGTTAAAATGCTGGATCCTTGTCTACCTGGTGTCAAAGAGTCTGGAGCTTTGCCAAAAAGCTGGGGTTAAGGTATGCCTCTGATTTTGAAAGTTGGTTGGTATCTTATTAGGATCCTTATGGAAATAATATGCAAGATGCACACACATGAGTTTTGCAGGATGGTGGTGTGGGGAAGTTATCAAATCTCATGGTTAGTCAGATTGAGAAGTCAAGAAATGCAACACACCTTATGCAGTTTTTACATGCCTGTTTTTTAATTTTTTGTTTGTATTTCTGTTCCTAGGTGAAAATGGTCACTGGTGATAATGTCAAAACTGCTAAAGCAATTGCTGTGGAATGTGGAATACTTAGTTTGTTTGCTGAAGCTACAGAGCCAAACATCATTGAGGGGAAAATATTCCGTGCCTTGTCAGATGTAGAGAGAGATGAAATTTCTGAAGCAATATTTGTTATTAATCAGTTAGTGTTCTGTTTCTGGTTAGTTAGATTAGTTAGTAGTCAGAATGAGAAGTTATCAAATATCTTGGTTGGTCGGATTTAGTTTCTTAATTTCTTTAAGAAGCTGTGCTGCTAGTACCATAATTTCGCCCTCATTTTCTCAGATGGAATGGCCTTGCTAAGCCAAACATTGTAGCTCCTTTATTGGATTTCCTCCTCCTTTAAGCAATTTTTTTTACTAAGCTCTCCTCATGTATGGTGAGTAGTATAATGCTTCTTCCAGTGTGTGTCGCGTAATCTTCTGATTTTTAACATTGCTAAAATAAGTTTCAATTTTCTTTTTTTGCTAAAATAGGTTTTTATAGTTAGACGTGTATTTTTTTCTGTTTGATCTTCTGCTATTCGTTGTCCATGTAGTTTCTTTAGATACTAGTTCAGTTAACATGAAAGTACACTCATCCAAATCCATAAGAAAAGTCTCATTTACTCTTTGCGTCAAAATGAGTACTAACGCTTGTTAGACACCGAGTATCCAAAGATACTATGAGGTATTTCGACTTTGAATCAAAGGGGGCTTTTCCATTAAAAGAAAGAAACATTAAAAGAAATAAACGAAGTGTGACAATCATTTGTAGTTATTACTACACATGGGACTTGTCTTTTTGTTTACTCCAAGTGCATCTAAATTGAATTTAACCTGCATAGTGAAATATCAAATCCAAAACAGAAGCAAGAGGAGGTGTTGGGATTCTATCCGAAAGATGCACATAATGCATCAGAAGACTCAGTTCTTGGGAGAGACGAAACAGTTAAAATGAAATGATGAAAATGAAAGGTAATCAAGAGTGAATGAGTAGAAGTAACAAGTGTGCGGAGCAAAAAGTGCCTAATTGACAGAAGAATGATACATGGCACATTAAGAAGAGGGACTGGCCCAATTTTGAATCATGTAGAAGATTTTAAAGTGAACAAAAGAGTTTTGGCCCCCTTAGACAAAAACAAAAAAACTCTCGGTCCCCACAGGCAACATCATATAATAAGAGATTAACTTTATATGAAACTCAAAATTTTTATACTAACTTTCAATGTTTTTATAGAGAAATCACATTTATTTACACAACACAGATGAATGGTATTTTGGGCCAATCGAAGAATATAAATATGGGTCTCATCTCATTATGTAATTGAATAGATAAATATCAATGAGCAATGTTTATCTTGATAATGATAAGTGCTGCAAACTTTCATGATGTAATGTATTTTTCTATTTCTATGTAGAGCTGTAGTATTTGAGATGATCAGGTAAACTATGAGAATGTTTAAAAAGATAAAGAGAAATAGAAATAATGAGACAGAAATAAAGAAAGATTAAAAATATTCATTCGTTTTAACAAAATGTGAATGGTGTTTTTCTTCGGACGCCACAATATGTGTTAGTCGACATGAGGAAATGTTGGACACGTGTCGAGTGCAGCAAATGCCGCGTAGGCCTCTAAAGTCCTCCACGTGTCACAGCTATAGACAATTTGCAACCGGCTTCATATTCTCGTTTTGTTTTCATGCCCAATGCCATGGACCACTTCACTCATCATAGACTTCATTAAACTGAAACAATAAATTAAATTGTTATGTTGTTGAAAATAAAATTATAAAATGAAGATTTATTTGTGTACTGTTGACTGCATATCTTATTAAAATAATCAAAGCTAGGAGAAGTGGATCAATTGATATTGATACTATATGAAAGAAGTGTATATACTATATACAATGTTTTTTTTTTTCACATTTGTTTAAATTATAAATAATGATAGTTTTAAATGTCGTAAAAGGAATGTAGATAAGGATATTACTTTTATAGATGAAACTTTTATGAAAATGACATTTTTATTTAAAAAAAAATGAGTGTTTTTTGATGTAGAACCAAATTAATTACCGACAGTTCAACGATAATAAACATGGGTAAGTTACTGGCGAAAAAAGTCGTGAGTAGGTTACCGACAGAAAAAACTGTCAGTAAATTATTTGCAGCATTCACTGTTAGTAATTTTTGAAAGCCAATTGAAAAAAAAAATTGCCAACATAACTAGAGTTAACGATAAATTTTGGCGGTTGATGATTAGAGTTGTTCTAGTGTTATATATAGAGTTGCTTTAGCTACTATAGAAATCATTTGGTTACCGTCCCCCTCGAGCTAGCTCTTACATTAGTATTGTTAATCTGTTATGCTCATTTCCAACCCAATTCTTCACTCTAAGAATAAACATTTTGAGTTTGATCTTCATTTTGTTCGTGAGAAAGTAGCTTCATCATGTTCCCAGTCGCTAATATCTTAACAAAAGCAGTACCTTCAACCCTCTTTCATGATTTCTGTGCCGGTAAGAGTAAGACACTGAGTTTGCAGGGGAGTGTAAAGGATAAGTGTTAGTAACTACTTTATTTAGTTAGGAAACTCTACTCTGTTAAGAGTTTGTACACAGTTATTGTTTAGCTTGAATTCATTTTATTCATATACAATATACAATTGAATGAATTAAGTTATTTTCACATTTTTCCACTCAACATCTTTAAAGAGACATGGGAACATACAGAAAGAAATAAGTGATATGATATGCAGGGACGGACCCACATGCATGAGTGTGGAGCACGTGCCCCCACATAAATTTTCTGAAAAAAAAATTTAATACTAATATAATATAATTATTTTTATTTACTTTGATGCAGTCTTTTGAGTTTATTTTCATTTTGCACTTGATGAAAAACATTTTAGGGATAACTAATGAGTTGTCTCAAGCATTGCAAAGAAGTGATCAAGATATTGTAAATGCTATGAAGTTGGTCACTGTGTCAAAGCAGAGATTGTAAGTTATGAGAGATGGTGGTTGGGATTTTTTGCTCAAAGAGGTTTCATTGTTTTGTGAAAGGCACAATGTTGTCATTCTTAATATGGCTGATGCATTTCAAGCACAAGGAAGATCAAGACGCAAAATGGAGAAAGTTTCTAATGTGCATCATTTTCAGGTTGAATAATTCTTTCAAGTGATAGATCGACAACTTCAAGAGTTGAATAATCGTTTTACTGAAGTGAATAGCAAGTTGCTTCTTTGTGTAGCTTGCTTGAGTCCAAGAGATTCATTTGCTGCATTTGATAAGGAAAAATTGATTCATTTGGCCCATTTTTATCCTTCAGATTTTTCCCCAATTGAACTTTTGGCACTAGATAATCAGCTTGAAAATTACTTCATTGATGCATGCTCTGATAATGCACTTTCAGGACTACGGAGAATTAGTGATCTTGCTATAAACCTTGTGGAGACTAGGAAGCATATTGTATATCCGTTGGTATATAAGCTTTTAGAGTTAGCTTTGATACTTCCTGTAGCAACTGCGACAGTTGAAAGAGCTTTCTCCGCAATGAATATCATCAAGAATCAGAAGCGAAATCGTATGGGAGATGAATGGCTAAATGATTGTTTAGTTACTTTTATAGAGAAAGATGTATTTGATAATATTGAGAATGAAAAGATAGTACAGAGTTTTCAAAATATGAAAACTCGTAGGGAACAATTATGATGTACTTTCAAATTTTTAATGGTACTATGTTATATTTTCTATGTTACAAATGTATGTACATATTTTTGTGCCCCCATACTTAAATTCCTGGATCCGATATGTGATGTGATAGAAACTGTAAAAAGACAGGAGAAAAACTCAATAAAAATAAATTGTAAGAAATAGTGAATATGAACGTATCAAAACTCCTATTGAATTACACCTTAAAAAACAAAAAAACTTGACAAAAAAAATGCAGCGATATGGACACATCGGACACATATATTCAACCTATTTATGTTAACATTTATAGGCTCTATGTCCTCTATTGCTGCTTTATCGACACAAGTTAGTGCAATATAGGCATTACGTATTTTTCATGCAAACGATGCCTTTCTTTATTTAAAAAATGATGTAATGTATGTATGTAAACATGAAATAAAGTTCATAGAAAGTTTCATATTTATAAATGAGACTTTAAAATATAAATATTGTAGGTTCTAGTTACCAATCAATCCTTATCCATGTATAAGTTGTAACTGAAAAAGTACATAGGATTTTAAAAAACCAAAGTGTAATAATGTAGAACTGAAAATTAGATCCTTAAAAAAAATCGAAAATTAAAAGTCTTGATATATGTCAAATAGATATTTAATTAGTTGAAACTTTCACGTTTTCTTATTTAATGATAAGAAGAAAAATATATCTCATGAGCATATTTGATTAAAAATAAAAAGATGATAAGGGTTGGTTAAAGTAGAAGGATGCAATGATATGATATGATATGCACGTAGGGTTTTTATTGATACTTGACACCAAAACGGTGGACACTATGAATAGTAAATCCTATCCTACTTTAACGGTAACATTAACATGTGTCCTACACGAAGAGACTAGTAGGAGTAGGAGTAGTACACATCTTTTTGGGTTTTGGTTCTAATTGCAATTTTAATTAATAATAATAATCTATTCTATTCTATTCTTAACCCTTTCTCACTTCCCAAAGATAAATTCTTTTTCCCTTTCTTTTGCTCGGTGACTTTACTTTCGAAGTTTGTGCCCTTAATTAATTAGGCTGCACTAAACACGATTAAAGCCAAAGCGAGAACACGCCCTTGGTTTTACCCTAATCAAATCAGATACAATAAATACCGACTCATACGGGCCGGACACGTTTCAGAGATAATACTGCTTTATTATTTCGGTTAAATATGTTTTTCGGTTAAATATGTTTTTGGTGTTTTAAAACTCGACTCAATCATAAACTCAATTGAGACACTGAGTCAATGGTCGGACCAAAGAGTCATTGAGCGGATTGTTTGATTTGATAATTGACTCGGTATATATTAAAATAATAATAATAACAATAATACCACTTAACATTAATTAATAACTTCATACACTAAAATATAAATTAAACATCTAATATAAAAATTTACTATAGCAACATATCATCAATAAGTTGCAAATGTCATAAGAAAACATAGGTTTTATGCTTTGATCACAATAAAAACGCACAAAATAAGTGTCATACATAGTCAAAGTGTTAAACAACCATAGGTGCATAAGCTAACAATTGACAAACACAACTCAACATCCAAGTTTCTTCATGATCAAGGACTAGAATGAAGAGTTGGATCCAAATCTAAGTCACCATCTTCATCAAATGTACCAGAACCTTCTCAAACATGAAGAAACACGAAGAAACATGCAGTGCACTTGATCAAGCCGTTCGCATTGCAAAAACAAAAACTTAAAATGCACTATTTATATAAAAAAAAAACTTAAAATGCACAAACCAACCCACTATTTATGACATTACCCAACCCACTTAATATTGCTGTGATGTTTAGAAAAAAAGCTCATAGCATTATGTAGACAAAAAAAAAAACCTAGTATTCTATCTTTCAAGTGTTGCACAACATATTTGTGCAACACTGCAACCTTATCATCTTCTCATCCCAAACCAAGAGAGAGAAAACAAAGGGAAAAGTCAGCGTGTAGCAGAGAGGAAAAAGAAACTGTGAGGAGATCGCGAACTACATGGAGATCTGAATGCAAAGTCGTGAACTGCATAAAAGACGAGCAAGTAGTATGCGGTGCAGCTACGCAAAGAGATCTCATGGCTGGGAAAAAGGAACTAATGCAGACGCCCGCAGAGGATGGATCGGACGACCCTGCAGTTGTCGAAGGTGCCCTGGTTCGGGGTTGTCTTCAAGGAGGCTCTGAAAAAAATTGGTAAAAAAAACTGGTGACTCGTCGATTCAACCAAAACCGACCGAGAGACCGGTTTAACCATTGACTCAGTCGAGTCAACCGATTCTTACCGGTCCTAAAGCACAGCCAATCTAAAGGTTGACTTGGCTCGGTTAGGTGATTGAGTCCCAATTCAACCGGTTGAACCGACCGAGCCGAACTGAGTCTTAAAACCCTGCCTTATAGTAAGTAGTTGGCACAATGAAAATACTTTCTTTAATACTCTTCTTCCAACATTTTCTTCAACACTCTGTTATTAAGAATATGAGTCTCACTTCCAATTTAATAAAATCTATATAAATTTCAATCAATCAATAAGAAAATGTCAAATAAAGTTATGCTAACCCTATGTGCGCTTTAACACTTAGTAAAAATACTAAAGTGAAAAAAAGCTTAAATTGTCTACTTCACATATGTTAAGGAGTAGAATTCTTTCTTTAAATTTACCTCTATAATGGTTGTTGAGCTCGAAGAAGCTCAGTAAAATAATACTTATAAGAAAAAGTTTGAGGTAGCTCAAAATTTAAGAGTAAATAAGGATAAATCTCTTTGAAAATCTTCCATTTGGGCGTGACACCATTAAAATAAGAGTGATACACTCATATAATCTTGTAGGGCCTCTGTAAATTTTAACAAATAGAGTATATGTTGAAAAAAGATTGTTAGATAGATGTGTCGTTAGTGTTCATTTTTCAGAAATAATGAAAAGTTATTTGAATGAATATGAGAGAGAGACAGATGCAAATACACCAACTTGAATTAAGAAAATTAGTTTTTAGGGAACTTTTTCAATCCAAACAAAATCCCTAAAAAGAAGAAAGTTTAACGAGACAATTTACCATAATGTTATATAAATAGTTTTACGCGTAAATAAAATAGGAAATATATAAATTTAAAAATACATGGGAAAGCATAAGTTTAATCATAAAATCATCTTAAGAGCTCGTAAATATCTTAATAAGTTAAATCATAAATAAACATGATTAGTAATAATATTAGTTCAATGCTACCGTTTAAAAATATACACTTAATGATCTTTTAATTTTTATGAAACTGCTCCGGTAATTTCGATGTGTGATAAATATCAAATATCTCTCTGAGAACATGTCTCCTAAAATTGAACTTTTGACGTTAAAGTTCAAATAATCAATTTTAAGCACAACAACTTAAGTAGCACTTATAAGTGGAGTGATTTTGAGTAGTTCTATATTTAATAATGTAAAAGATCATTCATTATACTAATTACTATTCTAACAAATTCTTCTCTTTATCGTAGATATTTAAATAGCTCAACTATTAGCATGTGTGTTAGAACTTTTGATAGTAAATATATAAATAATTAAAACATAGATAAAAATATTTATAAAAAGGCAGCAAGTAAATGTTAAGAAATAGTAAGATTAGAATTAGATAGATGGTATGATTTCACAGTTCCCAGGCACCCCTCTGTGTAGCGATCCATCACATTCCATAATATTCTTCTTCTACTAATTGCAATATTACAACCACAACCAACACTTCCTTCATGCGTTTATATTTATATTTATAAGTAACACAAAAACGAAAAGAAGCAGTGAGTCAGTGCCTCCTCTTCTTCTCCTTCTTCTTCTCCTTCTTAGCAGCAAGAATGGCCAAAGAGAGAGAGAAGAAGCTGCACTTGCCTCTGCTCGGAAACTACGCCGCTGAACTTAAGCTTCTCCTCACCACCCTCCTCATCCTCTGCGCCATCGCTACTTTCCTTCAGTTCATCCCTTCACGCTTCACCTTCTCCGCTTCCGATCTCCGCTTCTGCATCTCCAGAGTCACCCAATCCGACCCCCCTGCTTCCGTAACCCAAAAAACACTCTCCACCGCAGCAGTTTCACTGGCCGTCTCACTGCCTCCACTTACTCCTCCGTTACCGCCGTCGCCGCCGCCCACCGCCGGCGAGGTGGTGGAAAACGGAGTCATCAAGCGCGTCTTCAACCCGTACGGTTCCGCCGCGTACAACTTCATCACCATGGGCGCGTACAGGGGAGGCCTCGACACCTTCGCCATTGTCGGCCTCGCCTCGAAGCCGCTCCATGTGTACAGCAAACCCACGTACGAGTGTGAGTGGGTCCCCCACCCCGGCGCCGGAGAGAATAAAACCGTCACCACCGTCGGCTACAAGATCCTCCCTGACTGGGGCTACGGCCACGTCTACACGGTCGTAGTCGTCAACTGCACCTTCCCGGAGCCTCTCAACGCTGACAACTCCGGCGGGAAACTCATCCTCTACGCATCCACCTCCGGCGGCGGCGACGCAAGCCTCAACCTCACCGACCGGATGGAAGTCCTCACGGAGGCGCCAGGAACTCTAGACACTTCTCTATTCACTTCAAAACCCAAGTACGACTACTTCTACTGCGGCTCCTCGCTTTATGGTCCTCTGAACCCACAGAGAGTCAGAGAGTGGATCGCTTACCACGTCAAATTCTTCGGTCCAAGTTCGCATTTTGTGATTCACGACGCTGGTGGGGTGCACGAGCAGGTGCGTGAGGTGCTGAAGCCATGGATTGAACTTGGGTATGTGACCCTGCAAGACATTAGGGACCAGGAGAGGTTTGATGGGTATTACCACAACCAGTTCATGGTGGTGAATGATTGCTTGCACAGGTACAAATTCATGGGAAAATGGATGTTCTTCTTTGATGTGGATGAGTTCATCTATGTTCCACCTAAGAGCACCATTAAAACCGTGCTTGATTCACTCTCTGAGTACAATCAGTTCACCATTGAACAGATGCCAATGAGTAGCAAGATCTGCCTCTCTTCTGATTATGGAAAAACCTACAGGTACATTATTACATTCCCATTTTCCTCATTAATTTCAAGCTTAATTGCAGTTTTATTACTTTGTTGCTCTGTTCTGTTACGCCTAATTGGTGTTTGATTAAAGTTGTGTGAATTTTTGAAGCAGCAAATTAACTGGGTTTTTGTGTCGGTTGTTGTGTGTGTAAGATTTGAGGTGGATCTGTGTAAATTTCTGAAGTGGATCAGTAAGGGTTGTTTGTGATGATGGATTGGTGGAATGGGCATTTACTGTGGTAGTTCATTTGAATAATAAGAATTGATGTTATTGGTTTGTTCTTATTTTGTTTGGTTGCTTAAATAATGGTGGTTCCTTTAAATAGTGCTAGTGTAGATCTTGAATGCATGGTTAGATTCTGTTAGTTTTCCATGTGTGGGAGGCAAGGTGATTTATTTGGTTTGTATAGTTGTGTATGCTTGGAATAGCCCATTCTTTTGGACAGATCGAGGTGTGGGGTCTCTGAACTTTGTTCTAAGATGATTTATTAGCTGGACCATTTAATTATTAAAAATAAGGACATTGTTGTTTTGTCAAAGGGGATCTTAAGAAGTTGCTGAAATTTCAAAACAATTCTTCTATTGATCACAGATTTCCTCTTGTTGCATAAGTTAGCTATGCAGCCTCAGGTGGCAATTGTCTATATCACCTTAATTCTGGTATTTAAGTAAATTACTGAGCTTGTTAAATAGTGATGCTGATCTTCCTAACTTTGTTCTATGATGGTTTATTTCTGATTAGTTAGCTGAACCATTTCAATTATTAAAAGTAGGCAATTGATCTTGTTTGTCAAAGTTCCTTAATAAATTGCTAAAAATTCGGAACAATTCTTCAATTTAATAACAGATGTCTTCTTGTTGAGTAAGTTAAGCCATGCAGATGCAGCATCCAGTGGCAATTGTGTCTGTCACCTTAATTCTTGCAATTGAAAAAAATCACTGAGCGTGATAAATAGTGATGATGATCTTCCTAGATTGATTCTGGCCTTAGATTAACTAGGACCCATTGTTGCCATGTCCACAAGGGAACAAATTACAGAGCGTGCTAAACAGTGATGATGGTTTTCCTGAACTTTCTTCTAGACACGTGGTCCAGGTCCACAGTTGAACTTTGATCATGACACATTTGTTGTTGTGCACTCAACTCAACCTTTAACTGTTGCGTAATTACTATTACTATTTGCAATCTTGAATTCACTGCTCAATTTTTGTTTTGTTACCTATTAAAATTTCTCAAAATAGTAGGCACCTTGTTTGAACAATGGTATGTCTAGTTGCTATTCCAGTTGTTTTGATAACTACATCTGCCTCAGGGACCCGTATTAAAGCATGTTCATGTATGTTATGCTAATGTGTGGCTAGATTTTCTCACATGGTTGTGTGAAATGAAATGAATATGCAGGAAATGGGGTTTTGAGAAGTTTGTGTATAAAGATGCGAAGAAAGGAATTAGGAGGGATAGAAAATATGCGGTGCAACCGCGTAGCTTGTATGCAACAGGGGTTCACATGTCACAGAATCTGGATGGAAAAACAACTCACAAAACCGAGGGGAAGATAAAATATTTCCACTACCATGGAACCATAGCTGCAAGGAGAGAATCATGTAAAATGCTGATAAATTCCACAGAAATCACATATGACAAAAACCCATATGTGTTGGATACCACCATGAGGGACATAGCTGGTGTGATCAAGAAATTTGAGCTCAAGATGATTGGGGACAGGCTACAGAAGACACGGCAATGACAGCTTCCAAAATTAATCTTTTTATTATTTTATTTTTAAAGAAACTATATAATAACTTTTGGTAGAATAGGAATTCATTTAGTGGTGGTTCTTTTTCTCTGTTTAATATTTTTTTTATTCGTATACTTACAGATGGGTATATGATGATGTGTTTATTTTTATATGTTCCTTTTGTGTTTTTCCTACTTATTTATTTTATATCTGTACAAATTATTATAATGAATAAAGGTGAATGGTTGCATAATGTTGTCGGTGTGGGGCATGAGGGCATATGGCATCCCCAATTTCCCAGTTCGGTGACACCATCTGGATTGTAGTGTGTGGCTACTGTGATGCTGTACATGCATCTAGTTTTTTAATCTTTTACCTATGCCGGTGCCAATGACTATTTATTTATTTGTTTGGGATATTGGAATATTATGAGTACCCAAACGTGTTTGTTTAGTGCTAGCTTTAGATCTTTAAGTGAGAACACAAGTTCAATTCTAAGACATTTGATGAAAGGGATAGCTGCAGTATACATACTGAACAAAACTTCTTGTGGTCTCTATTGTTTAGGACTCGTGAGGTGAAAGATTAGTCACATAATTATTGGTTTTTTTTTTTGCCAAACATCTTACGGTACGTACTCTGTACCACTTAGCGCTTGGTGAGGCGAAAGATAAATCAAACATTTATCACTTAGCGCGCGAAAGATAAGTCAAACATTTATCAATTTCTTGCCATCTCTACCACTTAGTACCCGGTGAGGTGAAAAATTAGTTACAGGGTTGTAAAATGTGATACTTTGATAACGTTTAAAAATATTATTTTTTGTCATAATTGTATTTTTTAATTTGTAGAAATATTTTCTGAGTGACTAATGACATTTTAATCTAAGGGGTTCATTCGGTGATAAACTTTAACAAATTAATGTTCTGACATCCTTGTCCTCGCATCCTGACCTTCAAAGGATTGAGTTGAGAATTTACTTTTATATATTCGAATTCACAGTTTTGCCGATTAAAATAAATGTTTCTAACATGTCATTTAACAAACCACAAAAAATATTATTTAATATGAATTATAAATTAAACATATTAATATGTGATGGTATAGTGAACTCCATCAAATATACTGAGAAAAAAATGGTACAGACGAAGAAAGTTATTATGGAAACTTGTTATGCACTCCTTGCCTTTTTGCATGAAAGAAGCAAATCATTCTGTACTGGTTTGTTTTTATAACAGAGCAGGACATTATTGAAAGGGGTTAGCTTTTGGACAAGTCAAAAAGGACATGTGGGTGATATGAGTGCTCTTTCTCTTGTTTATATTCTGATTCTAATACAACATGATTCAATCATTACTCGCACATAACTAATTGCTATCTTTAGCAAATCAAATGTTTTAGGAATAATTTTTTTTAAGAAAATAAGCAATTCCTTGGGGGATTTAATAATATTCTATTTTAAATTTATATATAAATTAAAAGTGTAATAACATTTTTGTGAAAATTTAAATTTTTGGTTATTGAAATTTTTGAAATTATGAAAAAAAGACTATTTAAATAAAGGCTTAATAGCACTTTTAGTCCCTCACTTATCACGATTTGACACTTTTAGCCTCTAACAAAAAATTAACTTAAATAGTCTTTCACTTTGACAAATGACAACAGTTTTAGTCCCCGTCACTATTTCGTTAAAAAAACTAACGTTTTCCATATAATATTTAACAGTTTTTGGAAGAAGAAAAAAATAAAAAATAAAAAACTCATCTCCTTTCTCTTCTCTTCAACCCTAGTCCCCCTCTCTTCTTCATCTCAACGCCGCCGTCACCCACCTTCCTTCTTCATCAGCCGCCACTCCTCTCTATCTTCCTCTCCCCCAATCTTGCGACTAAAACCCTCACTTCAACACCCAGCGCCGCTGCCCTCCTCTGCTCCACCATCACCGTTTTCCCCTCTTCGTTTGAAGCCCTGCCACTGCCGCTGCTCCTCCCTCTTCGTCTCCATGCTGTCGTCGCTACTCCTCCTTCTCTGTTCGAGACCCGCCGCCGGCAGCTTCTCAACCTTCATGACTCGAGATCCTCATGATTGCCACCCACATCAACCTGCTCCTCGTCACCGTCGCCATTCATCTCAGTGCCGTTCCAGCTCTCCGGCACCGCCCCTGAAGCCACCATCAGGCGTTCCTTCCACTGCATCAAGTGGACTCGCCATCGATTCGTCCTCTGCCACCGTCAGACCCACCACCTCAGGTTGCCGTTGGATTTTCTACTATTAGGTTCGCTCGATCTTTCTTTGGTTTGACTATGTTGATTCTTCAATTTTTTCCTTAATGTTCTTCCTCATATTACTCTTTGACAATTGATTTGTGACTGACTTTGTATGCTTATTGTTGGGTTCATGTATTTGTCACTCTAAGAATTCTATTTGTGGCTTCATGATCCCGTTTGTGTTTGTGTTTTTGCTACTGGTTCTGTAGGTGGGACTATGGGGACTAGGGTTGAAAAGAAGAGGAAGGAGATGGGTCTTTTTTTTTCTTCTCCAAAAACTGTCAAATATTAGATGGAAACCATTAGTTTTTTAACGGAATAGTGACGAAGGACTAAAACTGCTCTCGTTTATTAAAGTGAGGGACCATTTAAGCTAATTTTTTTATTAGGGACCAAAAATGTCAAATCGTAAATAAGTGAGGACCAAAAGTGCTATTAAGCCCTAAATAAATTGAAACATATCCGAATTATTCAAAAAGTTAACTTCAAAAATAAAATTTTAAATATTTTACATGTTCCTTTCAAGATAAATAAAGGTTTTGTGTGTGCGTGAGATAGGGCGAGAGTTTGTATTTTAATCCTTGAAATAAATTAAGGAACCGAGAAGACAAATTTTATTTATAGTGAATGAAGTAATGAAATAGAAGAACTTAAGTTTCTGAGAGCTTTTAACATATACGATTTACATTTTAGTTTTTATATTTTTTTTATATTAAATTGCTCTCGCCAAAATTGTGAAACACATCCAACCAAGCACAAAAGTCCCGCTGCGCAAAGAAGTAGAACAAAATTGATTCTGCGCCAAACTTGTTCAGCGAAAACACAAACCTACTATAGGGGTTGTTTAAATCACGAAGATTTACTTTTTGTAAAATCACTTTAACTAGGTCATTGACGCATGTAACAACCCATTTTCTCAAAGTTAATGCAATATCAACTGAAAGGTATTGTTTGAACTTTTTGTTACCATAAAAGCATTAGTTAACTGTTAGTTTTGGTTATAACAATTTCTATATGTGGTTAGTTGGTTAACATAACTGGTTAGGGGACCTATAATATGAGGTAATATCTATTATCCTGATGATGAGTGAATGAAAACAAAATTAGTTTTCTCTCATCGATCATTTCCCTATTCTTCTCAATATAGTCTTGTAACCATTCAGCCGCAACTTATCATACATCATGAGATGTTAACAAGACCAAACTCTAGCTTAGCACTTATGATGGAACTAATTTCAAAGATTCATACCTTGCTATGCGTCTGAAATCAAGAAAATGGAAAATAACAAAACAGAGACAGACACACGGAAACTCATACAACAAAACCGCGTAATCATAACAGAGCTGTGGAGTGTGGATTATAGTAGGGCCAGGAAAACGAATGTTCATACGCTAATTACACGGGTGGCGTCAAAACATTGCTAATTACGACCGTCGATAGTATGACTAATTTCCTCGCCGTAAGTGTTTGCATCCTAGCTCCAACATGCACTTCGTTCTTATGAGTGAAGATTGAAACTCTGATTCTATGGTTATGGGACGAGATGAGCTAACACCGCCGCGTGTAATGATTACTTTTCATACATATAAAACAGAGAATTAAAAAGCATAATCTTTTGTTTAGGGTAAATGATAATGTGGACCATGGCCATCCAATATGTAGAAGAGAGGGCTTGGAGGTATCCAATATAGTAGCTAGCCAGCCGACACACGCACATACTCAATGTGCAATATCCAAATGGGTCTTCAAAACTAGTCAACACTTTGTACTCTTTCTATTTTCAATTTCCCTCATCTCTTAATTTCATTATTGAACTTGGAAAAAAAAAAAATTATAACTCGGTGTATGAGACTAGGTTGGTCAGTAATTCAACATCTCTAGTCAAACCTTTGAATTGTACATTCAGTGTGTCATTTCTATTGTAAATACATATGTTTATTTACGTAAGGATTAGGGTTTTCACGCTCAATGGTTTCCTAATTCATTAGCCGTTTGACCGCAATCCCTCCTTAAGTGAACTCATGGGAGATGAATCGGTTATTTCCTTCTCTGAAACTATTATGCATTGCAGATATCCGGATGAATTAGTGGTAGTGTCTTTAAGATTCATATATCGATTGGGTTAGTCTATTTGTTCCTTTCATGAAAAATAAAAACATTGGCTTTCATTTATTCTTTTAAGGATTCTTGGTTAATTTTTTCTATGCGCGGAACAGGAGAATATAGTGGCCAAAAGCTAAAGTTTTGGTATAAAATTTCCATAATGGTCTTTGGCTCTTTGCAGTGAATTGATAGTTCCCAATGCAATTTGGTAATGAAGTGAATATTAGCAATATGAGAAAGTTTGTGAGTTGCTATCACAAAATATGAAAAGTTAGTAGGAAGAAAACAACACTAGAGGACAGAGATTGTAGGGAAGGGGATCGACAAAACAGAGGACCCTCCTTTGAAGTGGTAGCTCGTCATGGAAATGGAAAAATGAAAGCTGGCAATGATCAAATGGAAAACAACCCTTTTAACAAATCACCTGCATGTTACATCCAATGTTTCTTTTATTTTTCTTGTGTAGTTTCTTTATCATATTGGTTAACAAATAAATAAATCAAAAGTGTAATATTTAGTATATTAATCATTTAAAGCACTACATTTTAATCAACACTTTATTTTTAACACTTTTAAAAATATTCGTTCGATTTTGGCCTTCTCTTTTTCCTTTTTTTTCTGGTCTTACTAGGGACCATACACATAAAGAAAGCGACATTATGGAACTGGAAGATTCAATGATGAGCAAGTTCCATTATTAAACCATATGTTCATTTATAGCCACTATTTGTTCATTATCACTAATAAAAGATAATTCAACAGAGAAAAAAAATTATATGGAAAAATTGTTTTGTACAATAAAGCATAGGCAAGACATTATTTTAGAAACTAAAACCATATTCTGACATGTCATTTATTGTATTATAACTCTGATTAGTGGCGGGGTCTGCTATTTTTTGTAGTATTTACCTACTTTTTGTAGCATTTACCTACTTGATATATAAGACACTTTGTAATTAGGAGCATGCATTAATGTGCTATATATAAATATGAATAAATTACAAGCTGTATATAATATAAATATAATAATATTTATGCACATGGACATGGGCGAGACATCAAAGCATTGAATGCTGTACCGTTCTATTGCAGCAGAGTTTTTACTTTATATAATTGATGTTGTTCTAGATCAGAAGCACTTTACAGACTTTTACTTTAATCTGCAACAAATTTCCAACAACTGGCTTTTTGCCATGAAACTCTTATCTGTTGGGTTAATGTAGATGTGAATGTGAATGTGATTGAATTGGAAATTTTTATTTTTATAGGGTAGTAAATAACTCTGACATCATACGGTTGAATTTTCAGTATAATTAATGGCCCATACTAGTGTTTAATGAAACTTTCTTTATCTTTCTCTCATGTTAGGAAAAAGTGATTCAAGATGCAGAGGACTCTTCTACCTACTGCATAGTACTTGGTCTGGAGATCATGCACATAAATTTGATTGGTTGGGTTGGGTAGGACCATGATGTAGTCAGAATTTTTGAGTTGTTTGTAAGATCAAATTCGTGTTGGAAAACAATTCTAGTTCTCAAATTGTTCATATTTTAACTGCAGCAATTGCAAGAAGTGCTTAGCTATCTTAATTTTGTGCTATAATTGCAGAACTTACTGAATTGGGATTAGTATGTCGACTCAAAACTACTAATATCTTTAACAGTTTCGATCTTGGTAAGGAATTGTTTTGTTATAAAAAATCAACTGAGAGTTGATTTATTTCAGGGTTTAATTCTTAGATAGTGTATATGAAGAATGATTTGTTAGGAGAGACTTAATGTGATTTCCAAGAGCCTTAAGAATATTTGTCTCATGACTGTACAAAACAGACGTCGTTAGTTTCAGAATCAACAAATCAGAGTAAGTTTATAGCATATTTTAAGATTCTTTTACAGTTAATTCAAAATTCAGAATCAATAACAAGAAGAATCTCATGTGATGTGATAGAGTAGCTTCAATATAAGCTAACCTAAACATGGTATTAGAGTATTATAGATTAATTATATTGTTGGAAGTTCTTTTCCTCAAAATCTGATGCCATGTGACAAAAGATTCACATAGATAATTATATAAATCCTACATGTTATTTGTTTTATAGACAATTTAGCAGAAATTAAGTTAAGCGTAAGACAGTAGGAAAAACCTGAACTTGGATGGCACCCTTCCTAGTTAGGACCTCGTCAATGGGTCATGTTACGTTACGGACGATCGACCTTCAATGATTGAAGCAAAGAAAATTGGACTGTTAAGCACTCATTGGTTATAGCTAGCTAGAAAGATTTCTATTGTTTTAGGAAACCAAATAGGTCCTACGTACGTGTCCTTTCATCGACACAATTTGATTCCAATAACACAAATATTTTCTTCATCAATCAAATTAATAATTTCAGTGGCCAACCAGATAATCCTTTCTTTTTTTTTATTTTGGTTGTTATAGTGTGAGTATTTTGCCACAATTAAGTATCTTTGGCAGACACAATAATAGAATAGGAGGTTGGTTTTTCATGTTCATGTGAAGGGTAGGGTGGTTCTTCTTTGCTTTTGATACTCTCTTATGACTCGCTTATTTAGTGAGTCATAATAATTAATAGGTGAGCTATATACATAATTGTGTGGGATAATTATTAATAATACATTGGAATTAGAAAGGTTTCTGTCATGCATTGCTGTTTCATTAGGTGATTGTGTGATTGTGTCATACACCAATAAGTTTTGCAAACTTCATTAGGTGGTGTAGTTTGCTCTTTGGGGTGTTTTTTCCCTCCTTAATTACCAGAAAAATTTGTAGGTGGTGAAGGTTATTGGATTTTTGTCTCTTTTGAAACTTTTTTTTTCAAAATGTTTGGAATAGGTATGAAGGAGTTGTCAAACGACACTTACAACATGCGAAAATAAATCTTTAGGAGTGCTATATCAACACAAATACATAAGGAAATGAAGAGCAAACATGCACACTCTGCAAGCTAAAAAACATGATACAAAACCTTACAAGCCACCCAAAAGCCCCTAAAACTAAAAAAAAAAACCAGAAAAACTAATTGACTTCTGAGCGGAGAGAAAAATCCTTTTAAGTAACGCTCCCATTGAAAAACAAATCAACCGACTCTAGCCTAGTTGCAAACTTGCAGCTATCAGAAAAGCCCGAAATGTGGCTACAGTGGAACCATTGGGTGGTCAATCAAGCAGCCTTGAGAAATGTGGAGAGAACAGGAGGCTTATGAAGATTCCAAACATACCTTAGTTGGGGCTGAGTAGGAAAATAGAGACAACCACACCTGAGATAGAGGCGGCCAAGGTGGCTGAGGCCGAGAGTGGTGACCGAGGCAGGAGCGATAGCTGGAGCAAGTAGGTGGTGGCTGGTGTTGGTTACTAGGGTGGTACATGGAGGGTGAGGAAAGGATATATTGCGCCTGATGAGACGAAGCTTGCGGAGCCTGCCGAGGCGAGGAGTCTCAAACAGCTTGAGGAGAGGTGGGTAGTGGTGGCCAACGACATAGACAGGATGGCAGTGGTGGCCAAACAAACGGAGAGAGAAAAAAAATCACTTATTTAAAGTAAATAAGCCAACCATAGCTTCCTAATATAATTTTTTTGGACAATACTTCCTAATTTAACTTGGTGCGTCTGAATTCGTTGTGGAGTTTTCTTTTACCTAATTGTTGTTCTTCTTGTTCTTTTTTGGGTCGCAATTTCTTTGGGTCATATTTGATTTGTACTTCGTTTCTACTTATAGTATCCAACTCAGAAGTAAGGCCCAAGTTTGTACTGTAATAACTGGATCTCGGACTGTGTAAGAAGCCCATTTAAAGTTTTTTTTTGTTAAACCTTATGGTTGAAGGAGTTAGCAGTGGTATTACTTGCTTATAGTGACCCCAAAAAAATGTTACTTGCTTATAAATAAACTAACCTTAATTTCAATAACAAATAAATAATCCAAAACATAGCTATAAGTTAAAGTGCAATGTCAAGCGAACATAATAAAGGTAGAGTAAATTAAAAATACTTAAATATGTTTTTAATGAGGAATATATTCCTATAAAAATTTCCTTGGCAATTGGCCCATGATACTTTTTTATTTGCAATATATGTCCAATTATCCATGTGTCATCAATTTTAACTTGTCAACGGTCCACGTGGCGAACCTAATATGCTGAGAAGTGACCAAATGAACTTTTTCATCAACTTAACATATTTAATTATTTATCCTGTGATATATTAGGTTAATTCATGGATGCTGTTACTGAAAGTCTGAAATAGATTGGGTTAAGTAAGTAATAGGCAAACATCACAGTAATATAATGATGATGATACAAGTGTAACATATATATGTCGAATAGAGAAAATCATCCACACAATGCAAAATTATTGAAACCACTATAATGTCCTTGCTGAAGATAATGACAGGAAATTGTGCACCACATCGATCGTCACTGCATTACAACATGGTAGAAGGAAGTTCAAAGTAGGAACTAATGGACTCATCTTCATTGTTTCTGCCTTGTGTGACACCAGAATTAAATTCAAAGGAAAATGCACTAGACACCACAGGATTCACTGAATGATCCATTTTAATTCCATTTCCTCCTCCTCTTTTTCTTGCTTTAACTTGCTTTACTTTTCCAAACCCTGGAAAACAACACATGCTACATTTGAATCCACCATCCTCCTCCATTCTCTTCCCACCACCTTTGTTGGAATCCTCTTTGATGAATTCTTCAGTTTTGGACAAGTTATCTTGTTGCCTGTTGTTACATTGTTCATTCAGCCTCAGATCAAATTCATCTGGGATTGCATGTGTTTTCCCTTGGTTATTATTTAACATTGATATGCTTCTCTTTTGCAAATGCTGGTTCTTGAGATTCAACTCACTAACCTTACTTGGTGGTAATTCTAGGCTCTGAGACATTGAGATGGCTGAACCTTGGAGTGTGGAGCTCAAGAATCTCTGCTTTGAAGGTTGAAGTGTGTTGTTTTTCAATGATTGTGGGTCAACCACAATCTGCACTTCTTTTTGCAACTTCATGTTGGATTTGTCCACCATTCTGCTTCAGCTTTCTCTGCAATGCTTTCTTCAATTTGGTTTTTCAGTGGTGTTTTCTCACTGTATTTGAAACTTGAAGCTAGTAGATTGATTCTGCTATGAAAATGGGGGATGTGGCTGACCTGACTATTTATAGAAAGAAAAACATGTTTAGAGTGATGATCTCTCTGTCTCTTAACACTTTGATTTGGACTTTGATTTAGTATCTTCTTTTAGATTAATTAATATGTTTTTGGTTCTTGGGAACAGTTGACTTCTATATACCTGGCCGGCAATATACATGTATATTGTATTAAACGTGTGTGTTGATTGAACTTTTGTGCTCTTTTTCCCTTTTAAATGGTGGTGGTGGCAGTTGAACCTATGGTGCATGCGCAACATTCTTAAATAAGTGAGAGTAAAATCACAAATTAAACACGACTTGTGACGTGCTGATATCAAAGCGAAGATACTCATAGTAGGAAGCAGACAAATCATAGGATCTACGCCCAAACATAACAAGTATCTAATGGCATCAAGCCTCATTTGCTAGCAAGATGTGAGACAGAGGCACAACAAAATGCTCCAACTATTGGAGTAGACACTAGCTGTTTCCTAAGAAGCTTTGATGCGGTGAAGTAGCATATTCACTAGAAATATAACTAAGTCAAGTCAGTAAATATGGTAGAGCAACCCTCAAAGTGAGGGTTGCTAGACTTAATATATGGACTTATTTAGCCAATTTTTTGTTGTTAATGTAAGACTTCTCAACATACTCTCTTCACGTTCAAGGCTGAACATTTGGACGGATCGATAATACAATCTTAGAACCCAGGTTAGGCCTAAGGTGATGGTTGCTCTACCATTTATATGGACTTATTTGGCAATATTTCTGATTATTGTGGGACTTCTCAACAAATCCTTCTTACACCAAGGGTTGAACATATGGACTGAGCATATGTGAGTGACTTATTCGTGGGTAGTCTAATACATGGGTTCATGATAGACTTTTATATAATCTTAGAATTTGAGTTAGACCTAACTCTACTCCAAAAGCTAACTTGAAGGTAAAGATTACCGTACCATTTATAAAGACTTATTTGAACATATTTTTTGTCAATGCATGACTTCTTAACATTTTACGATGATGCCATTTGCTAATATTTTTTTCAAACACTCAAAAATCTTGGATTCGGTTTTTGCTGTTGAATTGTTGATCACTCATCCTTCATTAGTAGACAATTAGGCACCCCCTGATTGTGGTGCACCTTGCCATGGTGGAACAACTTATCCACCTCCTAAGTTTATATTTTCTCCCCAAAAATGGGAAAATCTTATGTTTGCAGCAGCAATACGAGAACTGATTCTAGTGGCTAGTGGCTACTGCATGAGAATTGAAGCCAAGCTATTTTTTTCATGAAATAAACATGCTCCTGAAGCAGATGAGAATAATTACATGAGAATAAGACCAACTTCATGACACAGACTTAAAGGGTTGCAACTTCAATGCTCACAGTTGGCATGAGTATCCTTTGCATGGTCAATTTTGTGCTTTACCAAATTTATTGTGATGATCAAAAATGAAATCTGATTAGATCATTGTGTTGTCTGGTTATCAAATATCAACTGACCTAAAGTTTGCCTTTTTGTTTGAAATGGTCGGAAAGCAAAAAAATAGCAACCAAACCACCCTTTCCCTTCGAGTTCAGGCTTTTTTCAGATGGTACTCTGCTTGCATCTATGAAGATCACTCCTAAATACAATTTTGACTGATTGTGGAAGAGATTTTCTGTTTTATTAGTGTAAAAAAAATGACATACTTAAATATAACAATCTAGACAAAATATAAAAAAGATATAAATTTCATTCCTCATGTTGCTTGTGTAACTCAAATATGTGTAAAAATCAGAAGTTGTCTTCAATTTGAGATTACAAACCTCAAATAACAAGATTACACACTTGAATACAGTTTAAACATGGAAAGTAGACTATTTGCATCACAAACAAAAATACCCTCCATTTTCCCTTTGAAACTAATTACCTAACATGTAGTTTAGCTCTTGCAAAACACTATGCAGATTACAAACCTTGGCTACATAGCCAGGTGAATCCTAAGGTAACAGAACCAGCTACAAATGAAGTTTATGAGTACAGATTAAGTGTAAATTCAATATATTTTCATAGGTTCGATCTCCAACACGCTCATGCAGTTTGTGCTGCTGCTAAGAAGGAATTGAAATCATCTCTTGCTTTTCTCAAACGAGGAGTGATGCAAGATGCTGGAGAGGCAGGGTATGATCCAGAAGATGATGCAGAAAACCGAACATGGGGGCGAGGCGATGTTGTGTCTGATTTTCTAGCACTTCCTCTTGAAGAACCATTCTTCAGGACCCCTTTAACAGGGGAACATGCTTCACTAGCACTGTATTTCATCAGTTCAATTGGCAGATCAAAGTAGTAATTATTAATGGAGTCTCCTTCAACCTCATGGAACATTGCTGCAGAAGCCCAAGAACCGCATTCAAAATTCTCCAAGGAAACTGTCCTAGACATCACAGCTTCCTTTTTTGATTCTTCCTTTCTAGTTTTAACAGGCTTCACTTTATGACCACCAAATCCTGGTAGGTAGAGGCAAAGAGCACTGCATTTCAATCCATCCTCTGGTGTTTTCATGTGCTTAATGCTCTTACTCTTAGGACTTTCTTTAAGAGCTTCATGAGTTTTGGAGAATTTGCCATGGTGCAATTTAACTTGCTCCACTGCACTTGGTTTTGCCAACCAGTGATCAAATGATACAAATTCTTCAAAGGGTGAACATGATCTTCTTTCACCACATGACTTGCTCTTACCTAATTGGACTTCTTGTAGCAGATTCTGAAGCTTGTTGTCAAAGTTACTAGCTTCAGATTGTGGTTCAGGGCTACCTCCTTTTGATTTCGTCTTGGAAAGAGCTGAACCGAACCGCGGCGACGAGTTTGCTGAATTTGGAAGGCTCATGCTTAAAAATCTTTCCTTTGGAGGTTGAATTGGTGGAGGCTGGAAAAGGGTGGTGGTGGTGGCTGCAGAATTTGTGACTATATTTGGCAGCATGGTATGTTTGGTGGGAGAATGAGAATCTTTCAATGAAAGTGGATCCACCATAATCTGCTTTTCTTTTTGGAAGCTTTCCATGAATGAGATGATGGGGTAGTCCATGTCCAACATCCATGCAGAAAAATCACCTTGTTCCATGGCTTTGTGTAGTTCTTGCAAGGAATTAGACATGGTTTTTGAGGATAGAGATTTCTGTATCAGAATTCAGAATCAAGACATGGACTTATTGAACTCCAAGAGTAGCTCACTACTTATAAAGAAGAGGCATACGATATTGTAAGGAATGTGTAGCACATCTTAGTCGTGGAGACCATGTTCTCTGTCCACTATGGTTTATTTTATCATGTTTTTTCATTAGGTATGTGCTGATTGAGAACATTGAGCATGATATAATAATGGTTAATTGTCCCTTTTATACTAAAATATATGGCACATGAATGGCTTGAAAATAAAGTATAGGAGCACGTCCTTAGATGAACTTGTATACGTGCTGGGATCAATCACAAAAAAGAATTCATGTCAAAGCATATAAAAGAATGTAGGCCAATTATAATCAATAATTGGTGTGAACACACAAGATACAAAACTATCAATGGCAGCAAACATCAGCTTTTCTTTCATCAGCATCTTTTCTCAAAATGACAATTCTATTAACTAGCAACTTTTATATTTCAATTAAAGATTGATGTACTAACTCATGTTCAAATGTTGCAATTGTTATACGCTGAATTTTGATGAAAAGTCAGCTCCTAGTGGAAAAAAAAAAAATCATAAGTCAAAACTACTAAAAAGTCACCCACCACAATACGAGCTGGTCAGCCACTCAAACCTCTCTAACCAACTATTTGAGTATTTTAGTGTGTCCTTTGCAAATGAGGTCACGTATGTTTATACAAGGCTAATCTAGGGTTTCCTCCCCGCAATCGTTTCCTCTTAAGTTATTGTTGCGAGTATTGTGGGCGTGATTCAAGGAACCTGATCAATTCCTTCTTTATTTATGGTCAGCAGACGGGAGATGATTCCAGTGAGATTCGAGGAGAGCGAGTTCATGGTTAGTCGTCCATAAATTTCGTGTCCTTTTGCGCTAATCATCCTTGATACTGAACAAGCAATCATGTTTTAATGTCACTCCTTACCATGCTTGGGTATGTCGGTCAGGTGGAAACACTGAAAAAAAAGTATAGGAGCACGTCCTAAGTTGAACTTGTATACGTGCTAGCATCAATCAGAAAAAAGAATTCATGTCAAAGCATACCAAAGAATCTAGGCTAATTATAATGAATAATGGTGTCAATGTACAAGATACAAAACTATCAATGGCAGCATACATCAGCTTTACTTTCATCAGCATCTTTTCTCAAAATGTCAATATTTATATTTTAAAAGATTGTTGTACTAATTCATCTTCAAATATTGCAATTGTTAAACGCTGAATTTGGATGAAAAGTCAGCTCCTAGTGGGGGTATTGTAAAATAAAATCAAAAGTCAAAACTACTGAAGTCTGAAATACCAATCCTAGAAACCATCATAGGTATATCACTCCATTGCCCTGCAACAACTTGATGTCATGGAAAGTTCACACCTGTATCAAATATCACTTGTATTATGCTCACTCAGAGGCAATGGAGAAAATTGAATGTTGATTTGTTGACCCCATTTGCTCTTACTGAAAAGTATGTGAAATGTTTGTTATAAGGAGGAAAAGCATCAGCTGTTAAAGCTATACCAAGAAAACAAAAAAGGAGTGATCTAAATAAATGGGAGGATGGTATAGCAGCTGGGAGGGTATCAAATGGTTAACTCATCAAGTGTACAAATTCCATGTAATTCAACCTCATTATGTTTTTTCATTCCACTCAAGTACTTGTGTTAACCCTGTCAAAATTGCAGCTGGTTTAACTGAATTGTTACATTTTGATGGGTTAATTAGAAGTTAGAAGCCATGTATATTGTTTTCAGTCTTCAATGCTTATTTATAAGTTATAACCTAGCTGAAGGTCCATGCTGTCTTTGATTGTTGCCTATGTAAGAAATATCAAATATGCATTGACCATCCTTTAATCTTTTTCTTTTGTCAGACCATCCTTTTATTCTTTCTTTTTTTGGTGAAAAACCATCCTTTTATTCTGAGTATGCACAGGGGATGGTTTTCTAGCCCAAGAAGGAGTTCTCAACCAAAAACCAAAGAGGGCAAGTAGGAGGCCCAAATGGCTGGAGAATTTCATCTATAGGCCCAGTTTAGTGAAGAAATGGAGCATGTGTGTCTTTCATTTGTTTTTTTTCCTTACTCTTCTCTCTTGAAATGGTGGGTCCTACCACTTATATAATATTCCCTCCGTTTCTAATTACAGGATCCCTTAGAGAAACTTTGGTGTCCTTTAATATAAGACCCTTAATTAATTTTAAGAAAAGGTTATTATCTTTTTCTATATTTACGCGTTGCATTTATTAAGACAGAGTGAGATAACATTAAAGAGATAATGAAATACAATTAATACAATAAAAAAAGAGCTATGGTAAATATGGAATATTATATAACTTTTTTTATAAACCAATGCATTAATTAGCCTATTATATATTTTCTTAATAAGCGTAATTGTCCAAATAAAGTCTCATAATTAGGGACAGATGAAGTATATAATTTGGTAAAAATGCATTTATACACAAAATCAATATTCTCTCTATCCCATCTCTATTCAACTAAACGACAGATAAGTCACGTCATTCTTTCTCTTCTATCTCTCTTTTCTTTCTATCATAATAAATAATCTTTAAAATCTACTTTATTTATCACATTTATCTTTTATTTTCTCTTGTCTTTATCTCTCATAAACCAAATAAACTCTTAGAAAAGAAGGTGCCCCCGCAACAAAGAGGTGTTTGTTCACACTTAAGAACACTTTCACCTTGATAAAATAATAAGAAATGAGAGAAAAATGAGCGATATAATAAGTGATATAATAAGTGACGATAGAGAACTAAAAAGAAAAACGCAATAGAAATGAACTATAGATAACTCAAATTGAAGCGGTGGCACTGTTACCCTGGGGATGACACGTTGGAAGGAAAGGCGAGGATATTGTATGCACATTGAATTGAATATGTCATGATGAACCCTGACATCATTCAGAAGGGGCTTCTATATATATATGACTTTATGAGAAGCTAGCGGTGACAAGATCAGTACGTAGGAGAAGACAAGACACAGACACACAAAGACAGAGACCATAGTATTGACTGTATTGCGGGCTGGGCAGCAGCGGCACCAGAACAAGGAAGGTAACTAGGAATCTGTTTTCAGTTTCTTAGTAACTTTAAAATGTGTAATTGTCAATATCAAATGTCAATGTAACTTTTAGTAATCAAATTTTTGAATTAGGAATTTAAAAACAATCACTTTTTATCACTACGACCGACACTCGTTGAGTAGTGAGAAGAAAAATTTGTGAGAAAGAAAAGTGTAAGACAAAGAAAATAGTGAGACAATTAGTGAATTTTTATATTGCTTTGTTGGAGAGGAAAGCAGAAAGAAAAGAACGGATGAAACAAGTAGCATATCGAGAGATTGAAGAAGAGATGGACATGTGAATATATGACCTTTGCAGCCATGTGATAATGAGAGACTAGAGAGAGTGTGTGTGTGGAGGACCTGTGAGTTTTGTATTGAGAAAGAGAGAAGAGCTAAGAGCTAGAGTGTGACTTCTACTTTCTAGTGTTTTTATATGATGGACACACAATTTAAAATAATTTAATTATTAGACTATAAATTTTTTATATAATATTAATATATTTACGCGTACCATACTATTTAATATTATGTTATATAGATAAATATTGATAATATATCATCATTTCTTTTGTTTTTCTAACAAATTATTTTCGCGTTAGATAAAGTTAATATTAAATCATTCTACTCCTAAATGGACTAAATATATTTAAGATAGTAGGCTATGAATTTTATATTTTTTACTTATTTATTTATAAATAATTCTATTGCTCCATGAGAATAGGATAAAATTATTCTTATAAGTCATTTAGACAACTCTATTATTTTCAGTTATAAAATCTAGCAAGAGATTAGATCTTATATAAAGAAACACTAAACACCAAGTATGTCTAAAAAAACTCATAATTAGAGAATATGGATGTTAAAGGGTACAGGTGGGCATTAATAATATATATCGACCACCCACTCATAATAGGGATGATTACAAATTAAATTAAAAGTAAAATTAAGATTAGACTCCAGATCAAGACCCATGCATAAAAGAACTTTTTTTTCTTCATTTTTTTGGGTCTCAGTGCTTCTTTTTACAATTACAATTGTACAAATTTACATGAAAGAGAACCACAGCCAGGCCTAAACAAAAAACCATCTCTTGCTAAATTATAAATATGAAATATTTTACTATTTTATGTATGGGTGAGTATTCATGAGTATGAATACCTCAATATCCATACATGTTCATCAACAACTGGACAGTGGAAATGTCTCTTAAATAAATCTGTGGATACCCATGTGTGGGGAGTACAAAATAATAAGTGTTATGAATGGTTCATGGGAAGTGGATACTTAGACAGTGCTAGCTAGTTTCCATTATTTTCCTTTCCTCTGCACCAAAAAAATTCCATGGATGGTTCAAAGCTTATCTGATTTCTATAAATTAATTTGGAATGAGTTCTAACAATAAAGACCCATAAATGCCATTGTTATTACTATCTGGATTTGTCATTTGGTTTAATCAATGTTTTTGGTAGGAAGTCCATCAATTAAATGCCCATAAATGCTGAATTTTAATAAAATAAATTTAACAAAAGTTGCACTTAAGCTTTACTCTGCAAATCAAATCACTCTCCACTATAAGTATAAAGTATAAACCCCTCTTTCAATCCATGGCACAAGCCCCACCATTGCATCACCAATCTCTCAGCATGGCCCCTTCCAAGAACGACATTGAAATTGAATCCACTGATCATGATCATGATCATGAAGGCAGAGAATTACAATCACATCCAAATCTCCCTTTATCCATCAATATCATGGACAGCAACAACACCAAGCACCTGAAGAAAGAAGATGAAAAGTCCTTCACAAACAAGAGGTACATGCCCCTTTTAGTGATCAATTACCTAATGCTCTTTGTGGGTTCCCTCTCTGCTTATTTGCTCTCCAAGTACTATTTCATCCACAAAGGTGCAAGCAAATGGGTCTCCACTTGGGTCCAATGTGCAGGTTTCCCCCTTCTAATCATCCCAATTTCTCTCACTTATCTCCTCAATTTCACCAAGAGAAAACCGTTCACTGATTTCACCCCAAGGTTGCTAACGTTATCAATTTTTGTTGGTTTCATGTTGGGATTCAACAATCTCTTAATCTCATGGGGGGTTGCATATCTCCCTGTCTCAACCTCAAGCCTTCTGTTATCATCTCAGCTTGTTTTCAATCTCATCCTCTCTGCCATCATTGTGAAGCAAAAGGTCACCTTTTCAAATCTCAACACTGTGATCCTCCTTACCTTGAGCTCCATCATCCTTGCATTGAATTCTAGTAGTGAGAAACCAGAGGGTCTCAACGGAAAATTGTACTTTGTTGGATTCTTCTGCACCATTGGTGCAGGGCTGTTGTTTGCTCTGTATTTACCAGTGATGGAGAAGATTTACAAGAAGGTTTACTGCTATGAGATGGTGATGGAAATGCAGTTTGTGATGGAGGTTGCAGCAACAGCATTGGCCACATTAGGCATGGTTTTTGATGGTGGGTTTTCTCAGATGAAGGAAGAGGGACAGAGTGTTTTTGACAAAGGGTCCAGAGTTTACACTGTGACTATCATTGCCAATGTGGTGACATGGCAGCTCTGTTTCATGGGAACTGCAGGGATGGTGTTTCTGACATCTTCCTTAACAGGGGGGATTTGTTCAACAGCGCTGTTGTCCATGAATGTGTTGGGAGGGGTTGTTGTTTACAGAGATCCTTTTGGGGGTTTCAAGGCTGTGTCAACTGTTCTCTGCATTTGGGGATTTTGCTCTTATGTTTATGGCTTGTATGTTAAGATGGTCAAGGAGAAAAAGAGAATGAACAAAGATGGTGATTCATCCATGGAGTTGATCACTATTGAAAATCATCGTGTGACTCATTGAACATGAACTACATGCATTTTTAGGGACATGGTAGAATATCATAAAAGCTTAGGAAAGTTATAATTTTAATTTCATCATATTTTTCTACCCATGTATCCAAATATATGCATTATATAAATATGAATAAGATTATATTTTAGTGGCCGAGCTTGCATTAATCAATTAGTAGCAATAAGACTAAGAAAGGTTACTTAAATTCTTGTTTTTCTCATTGTATCTCTATAAAGTTAAATAGTTGCTTATCATTGAAATGTGTGAAATGCTAACAAAGCTAACTTTTTATTGGTAAGCAAAAATTTATACTGAGGAGATGGTGTTTGAATCCAAAACAGTAAAAATTGTTAAGACCCAATACAAAGACTTACATTTGCCCTTACCTCAAGATGGAAGGAGCTCAAACTCAACTTATATATACAAAACTCTATCATATTCTACTATGCCTGAAGTTACCTGCACTAACTCTCAAGAGGGGCGGAGCACTAACTTTCAGGGAAGGGGTGACCTTTCCATGCCATGGTCACCCCTAACCTCTAACTTTATGATACTAATACTATATAATAAAATTTCTGGCCCCGGTAGATAAGAGCAACAACTATAGATAAGAATAGGAGCTAGGTAGCTATGAGTACTGATCTTAAGCTAAAAGTTTGTTCAGATTTCAGAATTTCAGATTCAAGATTCCTTTAATTTTTTTATCCTTTCTTATGTGACACATCTTTCATAGAATTGGCCTTTTTTTTTCTTGTCCTGTTAATATTAGAGACATTTGGTTTCCTTTATGTGTGTCTTACTGTCTTCTTGTTTATGACTTTATGTGTTGGGTCTTGTTTTATTACATACATTTGGTACATATTGGTCGAGCTAGGTCGTTAGTTAATATCGTTAAACATTTAGTTTAATGTTCGATACTTGGATAATGTGTATGGAAAAAGATTTGTTAGAATATATATACTCACTTACTTTAATATGTGAGTCTCGAGTGAATTAATCTCATATTTTCTTTCTTATAGTTCTTTTTCATCTTTGACTAGTTAAGGTTTTGTAGTGTAATTTTTATATAGCAAGATCCAACACATAATCATGTATTTCTTGACTAGAGAGGGTAATTTTGTTTCTTTCTAGTTTATTCTATTTTTTTTTTATAATCTCAGTATCTTTTAGGGTTATTCTAATCATGTATTTCTTCTAGTTATATGTCAATTTTCCTGTGCATGCTATATATATGAAAATTTTAATCTTATTTTATAAATTATATAATCTTAGATCTTCCCCTGATATTAAAATCCTGGTTCTGCTCTAGTACTATCTCTTAAGAACTTTTTTTCGGATTGATTAAATCTATGTGAAGTCAATTAAATTACATGTACCAAACTCCTAATTTGACGTAACTCACAAGTATTTCTCACCGACAATAAATAGAGTGTTCAAAACATGAGGTTGGCTAAATGACCCCATGAATAATTGGGGTCATTCAACCCTATGTCTACGTGGACCAATAAGATTGTGTCATTTATTTTATTTATTTTCATATTATTTCTTAACTTTAATTATGTGACAATCTTATTGATCCATGTGAACCTGGGATTAAATGACTCTAATTAATCATAGGGTCATTTAGCCGACCCCTCAAAACATATATAGCGTCGAAGTGAGTGTTATTAGCCCTCTTCTTGAAATAATTTTTCAATTAAAGAGTATTAATTAGTCCTTGCTAATGATCTTAATGCTTGCAAATTGCAATGTACCGTGAACCAGACAGTTTAGAACTTTGCTATCACTGTCAATATTTCCAAGCAGGTCTATGTTGACCATAAGTTAGGTACATCTTTTTATCTGCAACTATTTTTTATCACAAGAAATCTGTTCCTAAAGTTTGTTGGGAGCTTAAATTGATTCACGTATAATACATGCTGAACCTTAGATGCTGTTTGTTCAAGTAGTGTAATTATTGAATGATTGTAGCTGAAAATTTTCCATTTAACATTTTCTGACATAATACATTGTTTTCCTTTATTTGTTTATTTACATGAAAAAAAAATTGCGTGAAAACGTGATGAAGCACTTTTACTTAGAGGTATACCATGCAACACTATTTAGGGTGATTCATGTTTGGCGTACCTTTAAGTTAAGAGTTGAGCGCATTACAATAATAGAGGTTGATTAAACTTTTAATAACTGTGTAATAAAATATGTTAATTTTTAACTGGAGCAAAGTTTGGATTTAAGCTAAATTCAAATTTTACTACGGTAAAAGACCATTTTTAAGCAGACTATGTTATATGGGACTAAAAACTTAATAAACTCATTGCAAAAGATATCGATAATGTGTGAAATGGACAATAACAGCAGTGAAATAAAGTCAAAGTGTATGGTTCCAAATTCCAAGTTCCAACTACATACCAGAGAATAGAGATGGGATGGAAAGTAAATAATATAATAAAAGTAAATAAATAATAAAAAATAGCAGAATTATAATATAATATAATTATTTTGGAGGTAATATAAAAATAAAAAATAGAAACAATGAAGATGATAAAAAGCTTCAAAATATAATAAAAATATAAACAATGGTAGTATTAAAAAAGACTAAATAACATAACACTAAAAAATAATAAAATCTATAATTTGATTTAACATTCTCTATTGGACATTAATGTCAAAGCAGTTCCCGAGATAGATTAGCGTGTTACATTGAACGTCATTTGAATTCAAACATGAGTCTATAGTAACTTGTGTTAAATGAAGTAAATAAATAATATATTAAACGTATAAAAATAGTAAAAAAATATTAGAATTATAATATAATATAATTATTTTGGAGGTAATATAAAAATAAAAAAATAGAAACAATGAAGATGATAAAAAGCTTCAAAAAATAATAAAAATATAAACAAATGGTAGTCTTAAAAAAGACTAAATAACATAACACTAAAAAATAATAAAATCTATAATTTGATTTGACATTCTCTATTAGGCATTAATGTCAAAGCAGTTCCCGAGATAGATTAGCGTTACATTTAACGTCATTTGAATTCAAACATGAGTCTATAGTAACTTGTGTTAAATGAAGTAAATAAATAATATATTAAAAGTATAAAAATAGTAAAAAAATATTAGAATTATAATATAATATAATTATTTTGGAGGTAATATAAAAATAAAAAATAGAAACAATGAAGATGATAAAAAGCTTCAAAAAATAATAAAAATATAAACAAATGGTAGTCTTAAAAAAAGACTAAATAACATAACACTAAAAAAAATAAAATCTATAATTTGATTTGACATTCTCTATTAGGCATTAATGTCAAAGCAGTTCCCGAGATAGATTAGCGTTACATTGAACGTCATTTGAATTCAAACATGAGTCTATAGTACTATTACTACTCCTCCTTTGCTAATTGCTATAGTATCTGAGATCTTTAATACTCCATGTGTTAACAAATTTAAGTAATACTCCCTCCATTCCAAAACACTTACTATTGTTTTAATTTATAATTTATTTTTTAAAATGGTTGTTGTTTTAGATTTTTAAGACTATTTATCACGTTTTTTTTCATTTATACACTCCTTTAATATTACTCCATCAATTCCAAATTATAAGATTCTTTAGAAATAAACTTGGTGTTCCAAAATATAAGACCCCTTCAAGATTTCAGAAAAAAAGAAGAAGTTATTTTTCCTAATTTACCCTTCGCATTGATTATATTTTCAATTCTAAAATTTTAATCATTGTCTCTATTAATTCTTGTTTTTGCTTCCCAACCAATTTTTATAGGCCTAAGATTTTTTTAATAGGGGCATATATGGAAGACTAATATAAAAAAAAACCAAAATTATTACATTTTTTCTTACAAAGTGTGGTGTGATTGTCCGAATGAGGTCTTAAAATTTGGAAAAAGAGAGTATATCTCACACTTACAACCTTTTATTTTCACATATCATAATCCTCATAAACTACTTAATCAATAATTATCATTCTCTCTTTTCAATATAACTCAACATTTAATAAGGATGTTTTAGTCAAATTACTATCATATATATTAATCAATGAACTCTTAAGCAATAACCGTTTCCGAATAGAGAGAGTAAATATTAAGGAACAGAGAAGTAAAACTTTGTGTTTTTTCATTTCAATCACTCTATTAATGAAAATGAATCTTTTTGTAAAAAAAGTGAATTTAACGGATTTGGATCCTCTCACGTGAAGATCTAAAGCCTTTAATTTTTTTTTATTGAAATCTGGACCCTTAATAGATATATAGAGGGAGAATATTAAAATTGTGCAAGAAATAATACTGACCATTAAATTTCATTAAAAAAGTAATTAAGGGCCCAGATTCTTCACATGACATGGTCATGTGAAATAAACACATGAGAGGATCCAAATCCGAATTTCACAGTGTCAACTTTCAATATCTAACTTATCAAAACTTGACATAATAAAATAAATCCAATTGAAAGGGTCCGTTTCACATTTCTAATGCTATGTTTTATGCTTTGTCATATTTTAATTTATGGAGCTCTAGTTTTGGATTTTTAAAGAACATTAATATCTGTATTGTATATAAAGGATTTTTTAAACTGTCAGAGATACATACATTTCTTAACTGTAACTTTAGAGTTTGTGGCGGTTAAGAACCGCAACTAATGAGTATGCTATTAGATGTGTTCCACCAAACCCACATATGTTCATGTATTATCATACTTTTTAAAACTTTGCAACAGTACTAAAAATGTCATTGACTAAAGAATGTTACAAATATTGCGTGACCTATTGCCAAATCATTAAACTAGTAATTTTTCAATTTAAGTTGAATAAATTTCATAAATTGTTCTAATATCTACTCACCTAAAAAAAATCAGTTTGAAATCTTTATCCTGTTTTTTGACATCTGCGCTCTGATATCTCATGTATTAACTGCTCTGACAGATACATGAACTAGGGTTGCATCCCCAATATAAACATTAAATTATACCACCTGTGGACTTTTTTCTTCTGCTGTCAACATATAAACCCATGTGTCTTTTATGCAAGTATATGGGTATTATTTTTTCGGATAATTGATATAAAAATTATTAAAGTTTTTAGGAGACAAAGCTCATGTTACATGAGCTTTGTTTGGTTAGGAAAGAAGTGTGAAGAAAGAAAGGGTAAAAAAAAAAAAAGTAGAGAATGAAATAATTTTTTAAGTTGTTTGATAAGAAAAAAATGAAAAGAATAGTTAAAGAAAAAAAGAGAAAAATATATTTATAAAATGGTATTACTATCTTTTTTTGGTATATTAAAATCGGAAAACATTTACATTTGACCTTTTTTTCTTAACTCATATGTCTCTAGTTTTTACTACTTGAGTTATATAAAAATAAAGTGTCATAGTTAATTTTTTAAGAAAAAGTATTTTTTAATAACAATATTTATTAAAGATTGTAGTGTTAAAATAAGAAAACTGTATTTTCCGATGAATAAAAAATAAGAAAACTGTAAGAATATGCATATGATATATAAAAATATCTTTAAAGATATTATTTTACTTTCATCAAAAAATATTATCTTAGTTTTAAGATTGTAATTTTGGGTTTATTAGTAAATTATTTATTATTTGGCCAATACTTTACGTTAGGAGCAAAAAATAACACACTGCGATGGTGTACTATTGGGAGCAAAATAACTGATAGTATGAATTTATACAATACATTATAAGTTTATAGTTGTTAGATGCTTACATAGTATTGGATAGTCTTATACATAAGTTATTCTTATACATTAAAATGATGAACTATTTAATCCATCATCCAAAGCGAGTATAAGGCCTGATAAATTGTGATGCATCACCCACTTAAAAATATGTCAACCCTAGCCCCATTCATCTATCATAATCACTATATAAAAGTTTTATCCGGGCTTATACTATCGAGCCTTATACAATAGTTATTCTTTTGTGGATGATACTTGTGGCTAAACCAAAATAATTGTCTTCTCGATGGTGTGACCTGAAGTTTGATTTGCATGATTAAGCACTGACCCAAGCGTAATTGAGACTCAATCATACTCAAAAAATGGTTGGTAATTGATCTCCGAGGTCTCCCCATGACTGATCATCCATCTCTCTTGCTTGCTTTATTTGCCTCACAACATCCAAGCGCTCTGAAGAATAAGAGGAAGGGATCTACATAATACATTAGCAAGCACCATCAATAGTGTACATCATAAATGATAAACATGATGGACAAGGCAACAAAATTTTACCAAGAATGGCATGTACTTCTTGATAGCTGCTAGTATGGCTGCATGGCCTATAGCTGTTACCTGGTAACACAATGAATATCAACATTTCATTGAAATCCTTCATATTTCTTATATGTGATATGAGCTTATAAATGTCATATCAATGTATTTTTTACTTGACATAGCATAATTTCATTGGACGGGACAGGAAAATGAGACACCATTTGGGGGCAGATGATCTCGATCTAGTTACATCCACATAAAAGGAAAGGCAAGTCTAACTAAAGATAAAATAGAACTAGTCAGATAAAGGTGCTTACTGGAAGTAGCATCAAAATTGTCACTGGAATCAGCACAATTATGTCAGTCATGGTCCTTCCTAGCCTCTTTCTTTGACTCCTTGAAGCCTTGAATCCATGTGCTTGCTTCACAAGTAGCTCTAGAGCAACCATGAAGTCTGTGAAGAGTAACAGAGTACCCATCCAGAAAGTCTAGCAACACATTCCAAAGATTGAGAACCTTTTAGTCAATACAGTCTGCACATTTAATAGAAACAGATAATTAGAGCTCTTACTGCACTTGAGGATGCAAATCTGGTGCTGTATCTCTTGATGAAACTTTCACGCGTTGGATTTGGCTTATCAATGTGGGAACCTTTCCCATGTGTTCTCTTGTTGGTAGTTGCTGAAATTGGAACCTGAGATTAAAAATAAAGAGAAAGCATTGGTTACTAAAAGATGTCAGTAACAAGATAATGAATTTCCCAGCTTCTATCTTTCAACAAATGGTATTGCCTAATATACCTTTTTTAATGTAGAATTGTTTTGAGAATTACTCTTTGGACATCCTTCTGCAGTTAAATCAGGCGACTTCGGCAGCACTTCAAACACCAATGGTAACTTGGCTCCATTTATACTTCCTATATATGATGTGTGGTTATCAAATGGAGCATGATCCACCATATTTAGTGATTCACTGCAAACAGAAATCATAGCAAAAGTTCAATCATAATTATATCCTTCTGTTTGTAGAAATTAGCCTATATGAGAGAAAAGAATCAACCGAAATCGGCCTACCCCGATTTGTCATAAGCAGCCCAGTGATCTTGCAGACAAATACTTAGCAATCCCTGACTAGGAATTTTGAGAAAGAAGGAAAAATAAACAAGGTGAATAGCAACTATAGGCACACAATGAAACTACAAGTGAAACTGATGTATAAATTAAATGTTACCAGCGAAGCAAGTATGAGAGTGAAGCTACGTCCAATGATTGCTGAGTTGAGCGATTGAAGTGCGCAAATCCAGAGAAAACATCATAGCACACAGTAAAAACCACAGAAGAAATAATCTCCTTCTCTGCGTGGCAAGCATGATATTTTGGCCCTTTCTCCTTGCAGTTTATTTGAACATATGAAGCATAAAAATCAAGCCACCCAATCTCATCAGTTACTACCTAAAGACAGTATAAATTAAAACTAGTGACATTTGATCTCAACACAAAAGAGGTATTTGAAATCAGCAGAAGCAGAATTAACAGAAACTAACAACCTCCATGAAAAGCTGATACACTGGGATGGAGGAAAATTCTGGATAGATGAAAAGTATGCCACATTCCATGTAACTTAAACCAAAGTATTGAATCTTCATTATCAGTACCTTGAAAATTGAAATAGTTAAAAGGTAACAAACCAGCTAAGATATCAACCTGAGGAAGTCCTTAATCATTCCATCAAGATCATTAATGCCCATAGCTGACAAAAATATTCTAGTCCTTCTTCCAAGATATGCAAAGAGTCCCAATGTAGCCAAACTTTCTGAATGAATCTGCAAACAGTACACACCATAAACAACTATCTGAATGCCGAATGCTAAATAACCACGACACCTATAAAATAACAAGATTAACTGGATCTGGTAATTTTAGCATGGCAAAAGGTAGATGATCATGTAATGCACGGCTAGGAATATCTTCTCTCTGCTTTATGAACTCAAAGAAAAAAATACTGACAAAGTATGTCTAGGATGTCAATTGTACATATAATTACATGACTAAAGTTTGATCCAAAATATGTGCCTAAATGTTTTAGCCATTCACTGTGAGTGGGAGCTATCTTCACTACATATTATAACTCAATTTTTTTCTATCAATCCATAAAATTCTGCATGAGTCTGCAAGTTGACCTTGTGCTGAAAATTTTGTTTGTTTAAAGTGATGCCCTTTTTGCAGAAAGCTTTCAAAAGTTTCATATGAGCCAAACCAATCCAAATCTCTAGGTCCTCAGTTATTCCACTGGGAAGAACCTTCCCACCAAAATGGGACAAGAAATTCAGTTCAAATCCCGCCCCAGTTGCAAGCTGGTGTAACTTGTCCACAGATGCAAGATGGAGTGAATAATCCATAAGCTTGACCAGAACATCTTCAAGAGAAAATGCAAGTAAGGAGCAGCAGATGCGGCTAGAGCCCAATTTCACCACTGCACTGCAGCAGGTTATTGCCACAATAATTCCTGCAATACCGCTGAATACTTTTCTATCAGCCTACATTCCTTCGTCGGAATATGAGGTAAATCTAACAGAATGAACATAAAATCATGAGCTTGAAGAATAACTTTGGAAGTTAGGTCAATGCAAAGACATTTTTGTTGATTAAGAAATATGATTTCCATACAAGGCTCAAAGATGTGTTTATGAAAATCAAGGTTACTTCAAGCAAACCTTCCTGCATACTCCATGGACCACTGTTTTAGAAGTGGAATAAAATAT
Source organism: Acmispon strigosus (assembly GCA_030819835.1). NCBI lineage: Eukaryota > Viridiplantae > Streptophyta > Magnoliopsida > Fabales > Fabaceae > Acmispon > Acmispon strigosus. Next base: position 91,675,718 of record JAUAMA010000001.1, read on the forward strand.
CCTGCTATTCGCAGCATTTCGGCCTCTCTAAACCAGTGCATCAAATATGGATGCTTCATTTTCAGTTGACTTTCTATGCGTTCTCCCATCTTATTAATTAATGGTGTCAAACTGAAACAAGGAAGGAAAAGCAATTCAAATCTGGCCATTGCATATATCAGTTGTATAATGACATTTTAGTGTTATACTATCACTAGTATAACTTCTTTGGCAAAAGTAGAAATGGTAAGTATAACATACTATTATGAACAACAATTTTGCCAATCATTGGAGGTAAAATTCTAACTTGTTACATCTCTTGCATATCTGTCAATGGCAGTAATAATTAGAAGAAAAGCAGCTTCCCAATGCAAGAAAAAACAGCAAAAGCTTACATATTTCTAACAGGGGAAGATTCATTCTGTCGTTCATGTGAAAGCAATATCTCCAAATCAATTGCTGTTTTCAATAAAGCATAAACTGCAACCTGGGTAAGCATGTCATTAGTTATATCTTCTATTAGATCCAATAACTCATCCATGTTAATTTCCAAGAGCAGAAAATAACTAAATGTACCTTTTCACTGAAATGCTATAAAAAACAAATCATTGGCTAGTAATATGAAAAACACTACTATATATAAAACATGTTAATGTATATACCTGATAAGCAATACGTCTATGCCACTCGTGCACATCCTTCCCAATCCAAGCCATCGCAAGCTCCGGACCGCTCCATGCTAGTCCAAGTGACTCAATTGCTTGGGAAAAACTCCTAGCAGATTCATGCAATACCCACACAACATGATCCACCCTATTAAACACCATTCCCTGACTACTAGATGTATTAGTAACCTCATCTTCTTCAATTTGATCAGCACAGGAAAAGTGAACCCTAATTGATGCTGCCAATGATGAGTACTTCCTCAAAGACGTGTAATGTCTAGATAAAGATCCAACTAACAGACCCCCAATCAAAGAGCTTCTGTTTCTTTCCTCTATTGTGTTTGAATTGGCTTGTAGAAGGGCATAGGCCTTTGTCTTTTTCCTTATATCTAACCCGAAGGATCTGTGGTTGGAAGAAACAGGAAATGCACAAATCTTTCAGGACAAGTGGAGATGTAATATGACAAATGACAATGTCTTTAACGCATACAGAACAAAAGAATTGGAACTCATGACACAATAGTTGTAAGCCACTTCTTCATTTCACATAACACTCACACACATACATTTATGTATATGAATTACTGTACTGTAATATAATTCACAATCACATGCGTGATCATCCATCCTTTGTTCAAGAAGAGGATTCAGTTTGAAAAAAAAAAGACTTAGTGCACTGTAATACAATTCAAAAGGACATCAACAGTAGCAACTCAGTATCATTTTAACTTAATTTCTTTTCAAAATTAGTTGGATAAACTCTGATTATGGGGCAAAAGGGATAGCGCAAGAATATATACAAAAAATAATGGAACTACTATATAATCTGCACAAATCCATAAGTGCATATGCATGACTGAAAACCAATTTCAGGATGGATAATTTTTATATTTCAAATACTAATGTTCTTTTTACCTATAAGGGGTCACACTGTGCATACCAATGCTAAAGTAACAAAGAGAAAGAGGGAAAGCTTACGAATAGTTGAGAAGTTGGTGTTGCAGATTCAAATAGGTAGCCATGAAAGGAGAAAAGGCAAGAGAAGAGGAAAGGAAAAAACACTAGTCATCTTGGAACACATAAATAATGGACTTTGAGCGGTTCCATCGAGGCAGAGGGTGCGATATATATACATATACTAATGCATTAGAAATAAATAATTCAGCTACTTAATCACAAATGGATCAAGAGCCAAAAGTTGCAAAAATATATTATGATGAATATTACCTTCGGATTTAGCTCCTACTAGCCGTTTTGCTTGCTAAGCCTTTTCTAACTTTGTAATCACATAGCATATGCTGCAAATATGAGAGAGAGAGAGAGAGAGATTGTATTGTATTGTATGAAGATGTCCAAACTCAAAACTTGAACTCAATGAGACTTGAGCCTTTGCTGAGCAGTTAGATCATAGTCCTCTGGTCTCGAAAAATCACTTTGGTTAGTAGTTAGAAAATATGTAATGTACCAAAATTGAATATAGTTATAAAATTTCATTACTTGCTTTTATTGAATTTGATAACATGTTTTTAAAACAGACTACGTAAATCAATTAAACAAATTATAGTTTGATTGCAATTTTTGTCTCTAAACTCAACCATAGTTTGGTCTTATAAATTCCCATTATTTTTAAAATTAAGTAATTTTGGCTGTCATCTATTTCTTTACTTCAAAATTTAAAGTTCATACAGAATATTTAGAGCTATACAATGAGTTCGGGACATGAAATAATTTTAAGAGTTTAGAAATCGAAAATGTACCAACAAGGACATGAACTGAACTAATGCACCAACAAAGTCCAGCATAGTTCTTAAATAGTTGGTCTTAAACATTTAGTCCATGAATTAATCTGTGCGGTGCGGAGAAAGATTTGTTGAGGGAGACCTACTCACTTAATGTGGTCTCCAAGTCTCGAGGGAATTAGCCTTATAATTGTCAGCTATGGGATACCTTAATAAAAAAATTGAAAATAGAAGGTTGATTTTATAAGATGGGGGATTGGGATTGGAAGAAAGAAAAAATTTAAGTTTTATTATTTTCCTAGTATTTGATATTTTGTTAGCAATTTTAGGCGAGAAGTTTTCTTTTCTAAAGTATTTAAAATGGTAAAATGAATTTCATTTGTGAAATTATTAGTAGAAAAATGAAAATGTGAAAGTTTTAAAGAAAAGTAAGGTACTGAATGGAGAAACTTTAAGGCTTTCACTACTTCAACTGTGATGACTAGTGTCACTGAAGTAACTTCACCTTTTTCCATTTGAGGGCGACCTTTTGTAGGTGAAGATGCTAATGAAATTTCACACAGAAACCAAATTTATCTGCAGCAAATTGTTCAACCCATGATTGGAAATTCTAGGTCTTTAGATGCCATCTTTGTTTCTCTCTTCAAGAGTCAAGAGGAATTGGGTCAAGAAGCCTCGCATGGCACATGAGCTATTAACCCCATCTATGTCAAGTTATATGTTATGTCACACAAGCTTCTAGTTAAGTGACATGAGCATTGTCCATCTATACTTGGATGGAAAATTAACAATGAAACCTAGTATAACATGAGGAAAAATTGTAGCACTAAAACCACAATAAAAAAATAGTAACTAACATCGCACAATTGTAATACTAGAGAAATTAAAAGTACAATTAAGTCAAAGACTATAAAAATACATCCTAAAAATAAATAAAAAATTAATTAAAGCTAAAAGATTAAATAATAACAATTCATACATAAACCGTGATTAAAATGCTTCTGTCCATCAGTTATCAACTTCCATATAATTATAACCCATGTATGAGGCCAAGTGGCCATATTTTTCTTTTCACTGCCTAGCTATCCAAATGACACCATTGCAAACTCAGTGTATGGTTAGGCATCTGCTTATCGAATGAAGTGAAGGACAAAGGAAAGAATGACTTTACCAAAACTTAACCTCAATAGTAATATAACATTTTTTATTCTTTGGGTTCATTGGTCTCGATTATCAATTCTCTCGGTAATTTTCTCTCCAGGTACATAACTTCCCTTAAAACCAAGTTCCGCCAAATCTTGCTTTGCCATCAAGTTCCTGCAAGATGCAAATTATTTTGTTCATCGACCACCAGTTATGACAAAACCCTACTCAAAACAAACCTTGAAGCCATAGATATCGAAAATAAAATTAACAGCAATGATATATCAACATTGTAGAATGGAAAAGAAAAGTGATCATATATCCACATAAAATCGCCAGCTTCTCCATCTCGAATGTCATCACCAGAATTATTTTGTATTGCAAAATGAGATTCCATCATTCGACTGCAAAATCTTGTATAAAATTAAATAAAATGGCATTCAGCTTATGCGAGTACCATTTTGACATATACTCCTATGTAGAGAGAACAGCCAGAATAGATTTTGAGAGTCATAAAAACAATACACATCAATAGAAAAACAATGACTAATAATGGATGCCAGTGGAACAACAGGAGCAAATCCTCCATATGTTATAATGACCCTATGCCTTAATATGCGATTGCTGTGATCACCTATGACTCTTGACTAATTGCTCCAGTAATATTTCTTTAGGTATAAAGGTACTTATTCCAATAATTAAGTAATTGTGTGGCTGTATGTATCTTGTTTTATTCAGTTGCATGCTCAATGTGAGAATTGATTTCAATGAGCAATGCTCACTCTTTAACCCGCCAAAAATGCAATGCTCACTCAAATAGATCACACTCAAAAGTTAAGGATGGCTAATCCAAACCCACCAAAAACAAATTATTTTAGAAAGCTGCTTACTCATCAAGTCACACTACAATATTGGGCTCCAAAGTTTAGCTTATTAAACACCAAATACTGTGAAACCATTATGGCAAGAGAAAAACAAACGTGCATTAGAAACGACTAGATAAAAATGATCTGTGATACGGTGAAACCAACTCACTTTTCCATTCGACACTGCAGATATTTTTTTGAGAATTCCCTGCAATTTTCAGACTTGTTTGCAGCTGTCTTTAGACAATTGAGATATTCTTTCTTCTCCTGAAATGATCCCAATAGAGGAATTAAGCTACAAGAAGATAGAAATGAAAAAACTCAGGTAGCATTTGAGAGTCTATTTGGATGAACTTCAAATTCCCACAAGAATCGCTTTAAAACTGAAGTGACAATAGGTAGCTTTTGCACTTAACATGTTTTGGATTATGTGCACACAGTGACTGAGACGCAGACCTGAAGAAATTAAACAATATGTTTTGTACTGTTTACTTTGGTTTCTACCTCTATAGTGAAAAAAAAAATGTAGCACTTGTTTACCTTATGACTCATTTTGGTTTATTTTTAACATGTGACAAACATTAAACTAAACTACTCAATAGTCATATTGAACATCCAGTCCCATTTATCAAAGGCTTTTGCAGAATCAACAAGTTGAACTGCGTCTTGAAACAACAAACAATTTGCAAGGACTTTCTTTCTTTCTTTCTTTCAAGCATAAATATATCCTATGACATGTTTGAATGAACTTATTTTACCTCAAATTCAACTTTAGAATCAATTTTAGAAGAATTTCCAAGCAATGCAGTTTTTTTCTTTAATGGAAAGAAAGTAGCATACTATTACCAGGTCACACAAGTGCATGTGATCCAATGGGAATATCCCCTTTTCGGGAGGCACAGGACGGAGCCCCCTATTGCCACCAAACGCACCACCTTCAGAGAGTGGAATTGGGTGTTAAACCTTTTATCCTTTCATGAAGAAACTTTACCCGAAGACTTGTGAGTGATTTATCAAACTGATAGTGAAAAAAAATTGAAGAGACGAATATATTTTGTACCTGCACTCATTTGTAGGGTTTGGTGCTGAACTTTGAAGGAGAGAGAGCTAGGAATCGAAGGAGGTGGTGCGGTGGTTCAGATTACCGGAGAAGCTTTGTCGCCGGCTAGAGTACGAACCCACACTATGATGATTCGTTGATTACTAGTAGCCGCTTCAATTCTGCATTGAGCCCACCTCACACTAGGCCCGGATGCAACACTTGGGAAGGCCAGCTTAGCATCCTTTTATTTAGAGGCTTTTAAATATGGTGGTTTTAGGGGCAGTAAACCTTGTGTACTGGTTGATTTGCTGGTTTAGCTTTGTTTTTGTGTTGTATAACTCATTGTAGTTTGGGTTTTTGCCTCATCTTGCATCTTCTTTAATCACTGTATGTTTCAGCCTTGGGCCTAGCCCGACTCAAGAGGCAAGATGAGCCATTATAAGGGGCTTTGACCCAATGTCTAACACATCTTCGGTCATTACAACCTTTGTCACCTAAGTCAAGTGCTATAGTGCTCTCTAGCATAACCCTTGGAATTTGGAGGGAACAATTACTCTTCTTTTTATATCTCACTCTAAATATTTATTAGGTGTTTGCACTATATTGATGTATACAAATTAGTTTCCGGTTGGTTTTGGTTTAAGAGGGGGAAATGAAAATGTGAGGCGAGCAAAAATTGAAATTATGTGTTCGAGCCAATAATTAAAGGAGGAAAATACTTAAAGATAGGTGCAAATAGAAATAATTGAAGTTAATCCGCCATATAATATAACATTCTTATTTTATTTGTGTGATATATAACTTTGATGTGGGTATGCATAACTTTGAGAAAAAAAGGGTGACCAACCCCAATCTTTTCTTTTTATCACATTAGTTATTAGCCTTTTTTGAGATATGGAAATATATTTCCCAAATTAATACAATGTTAAAAAACAGTGAAATTCAGAAGGAGATTTTTTAATTGGGTAATCATTTTAATCAATCAACTAATCATACACATATAGATGCAATCAGTTGTGGTCATCACTCCTCGAATTATAAAATCAACCTAGTGCTGAAAGTTAACTTTGAACAATTTGATAATAAGAGTAGATAAATCTCCTAAAGAAAAAGAAGAAGATCAACCACGACCAGGGACGGATCCAGGAGTTTTAAGCTGTGGGGGCAAAATGCCTTAAAGCTTCTGGATCCATAAGTTTATTGAGTTTTTATAATTTGAAAGCATCAAATGATTTTAATTTTTTTTATTATTATGTGGATTGAGCTATTAGTTCTGGTTAATGAGACTTAACCAATGTTATCGACATCGACCCTAGTATATAATGCTAAATACTTTGAGGTAGGGCTTCGTAGCCTATAGTGGCTCTACTTGACTCAAGGAAAATGTTTCTGGTGGAGGATATGTGATCTTAAAAAAAAATCACTATACAAAATTTCTTTTAATGTGCATATAGATCAAATTATTTTAATAGATGAATTTTCTTTTGTTACAAAGAAACAATTGAATGCATTTGACAAGAATAGTTTCAAAGCTAACTTTCAAAATGCCTATCAAAAAGAAAAAAAGACTAACTTTCAAAATAAAAAAATATTAATGCATACAATGGATATATATATATATATATATATATATATATATATAAAATATGAGATACAAAATCGATTGATATGCATTAAAAATTTAAGAGTTTTGCACCAACATTTAATTATAACTCCCAGTCCTATCGTTTTGATTTATTATAATTCTAATTTAATGATGACGTGATAAATGGTAATAATTAATTGAATATATGTGCAAAACTTATTTATGTAATGATTAAATTCTATCATATTATATATATATATATATATATATATATATATATATATATATATTAATGGGGAACATAAGAGATATCTCAACCCATTACAACAAAATTAACATAATAAAATACAGACTAAAAAGAAGAGGAAATATACCTAGCATACATGAAGCACCTAGAGGCCCTACTAAACCTGATTGAATTATTGTGACAAACAATCTTCACCCAATAAACTAATTAGAAACTATTGAATTTGATACCCACCGGCCCTTCATTTACCTCCACCCTTTCAAGTTGCCAGAATTTCCTACCCGCAGCGCCTATGCACCAATATATTATTTGTGTAATCATTAAATTATATTATCAAACATATATATATATATATATTAACAAGAAAAAATTAAAATTTATGTGGGGGCAAGTGCCCCCACACTCCCTCAAGCAGATCCGTCAATGACCACGGCAGAAGCAGAAGTGGCTTCGTCCTTTTTCTTTAGCTGCTGTTGCATAAATTTTAAAATTAAATGGTAAATCTTTTGGGCGTATACATGTAATTAACATATTTGTGAGAACTACAATAAAATTTAGAGCCCCCAGCTGATATTATTGAAGAATTACCTGTGTCATTTTCCTATTGGTCAACATCACTCCTGCACCGTATCCGAACACGTCACTTCTACACCGGAAAAATTTCCGCAATAAGTTCTATTACTGTAAGCCAATCACAGTAGAACATGTGGCCTATTATTTCCACATCATTAAATCCAATTATAATAATCTCACACAATTAAAAATAATAATAATAACCTCACACCATTACGTTAGTGGCTCACTTTCGTGTTATCATCGTCAAAAGAGGGAAGTTGCAATTGATAACCAAGTTGAAGACAAAAAGCAATAATTTTTTTTTTGAAAACGGACAAAAAGCAATAATGGCCGGAAGTAAGTTGAGTTCGATTAAGTTTTCTTTAAATAAGTTTGGTAAAAAATTAAGACTCAAATTTCACCTGTTACTTGTTATATGTCAATAAGTTAATAAGTATACAATTTTAAGATATTATAATAAAAATTTAATATAAAATAAAAAAAATTATTTAAATAAGCCAGTCTGTTAAGCCTATAAGGCTTTTTGAGTGTTTTAAATTTGAACTTTTTAACTAAATAAACTCTTATGAAAACATTGATATTGTCTATTTAGTCATTTGACCTGACCTAGTTTAATATAAACTTAGCCATCTACCTTTATCAGGATCTATTTCCATCCCTACGAATATACTGCAACGAACTAAGTAACTGCACATAAGTTTTTTAATTACCAAATGACATGGATTATTAATCCACATGTTCTCCTATGATTATCCAACTGCACCTAAGTAAGTAACTGCAAATGAAAATGGGCCAGACCAATAAATGGGGCAGAAACGATATGATGAGGCCCATAAACAGGCTCAGAGAGGTGAAGTTTTGGCGGGAAGAGGTTGGTCCCTTTTTGTGCGCTTCCCGCCACAAACAGCACTGCATAATCACTTTAGGGCTAAGCCAGAAGGAACCGAATCGCGCACTCCAAAGGAGGCCAGAGTTTGATTTGGAGTGAGAATTGAGAAAGAAGCATAACGCCGGCGAAAATGGAAGCCTATGGCGGTTACATGGTGGACGAGAAAGCCGTTAGGGTTGAGAACGCATTCTTAGAATTTCTCAAAAGGTTCTCTTCTTCTTCTTCTTCCATTTTCTTCAATATTACAATAATTAAATCAATAACTCTATCTTTACCTGTTTGAGTTCAATCAACAGCTTCAGAACGAATCGGAACGAGCTCTGCTACGAAGCGGAGATAGAAGTCATGAAAGCCAACGAATCCAACACCATGTTCATCGATTTCGATCATGTCAGCAAATTCAGCAATGATCTTCAGCAAGCTATCTTCGATGAATATTTAAGGTCTTCATTTTTCATTGAAACCCTATTGTTTCTTATTGTTTCTGGATTGCACTCACTGAGACTTGTTATGATAGGTTTGAACCTTATTTGAAGAACGCCTGCTTGAGGTTCGTCACCGAGCTCAAGCCAACGTTCATTTCTGACGATAACCCTAACAAGGACATCAATGTTGCTTTCTACAACGTCCCAATTAAAAAGGGGTAACTGTATTACCATTGCAATTTCAATTTTTTTTATCTCTCTGTTAATTGTAATGTATTTAATTTTAATTGGAAATTGAGGCTTTGGAGTTTCAACTTTGTTGACTGCGGTACTCGCATATACAGGTTAAGGGAGTTGGCGACATCAGAAATCGGAAGGCTTGTGTCGGTGACTGGAGTGGTAACAAGGACAAGTGAGGTTCGACCTGAGCTTCTCCAAGGGACTTTCAAGTGCCTGGAATGTGGTGGCGTTATCAAGAATGTTGAACAGCAATTCAAGTATTCCGAGGTGGTTAACTGACAATTTTTACTGTTTGATCAATTCTTGTCATATTATCAGTATCTTGTTATCTGCTTAGATTATAATTCATTGTCATTATCTGTCATTCTGGTGTCATGCCACTGCAGCCAACTATCTGCGTGAATGCAACCTGTAACAACAGATCAAAGTGGGCACTGCTGCGCCAAGAGAGCAAATTTGCTGACTGGCAAAGGGTCAGAATGCAGGAGACATCCAAAGAGATACCTGCAGGCTCTTTGCCTAGGTCACTGGATGTTATTCTTCGTCATGAGATTGTGGAACAAGCCAGGGCTGGTGATACGTGAGTCTTACTCTTGCCCCGAGTTTGCTTGAACTATTCAAATTTTTGTGAAAATTTTACTGAATCTGAAGGTCAAAATAACAAATCACTTTCTGTCTCTCTGTAGGGTGACTTTCACGGGCACTGTAGTTGTTATACCTGACATATTGGCATTGGCATCCCCCGGAGAAAGATCAGAATGCCGGAGGGAAACTTCTCAACGCAAGGGGTCTGTTGGAAATGATGGTGTGAGGGGCCTCAGGGCTTTGGGAGTTAGAGACCTCTCCTATCGTCTTGCTTTTATTGCGAACTCTGTTCAGGTTTGTTTTTTTTGCCTGTTATTCTTTTGAACATATAATGTGATTTTGACCATGTGAGAGATGTGATTTTGGAATGGTTTGTTTCAGATTTCTGATGGAAGAAGAGAAACAGATATCAGGAATAGAAAGAAGGATGGAGATGAAGATGATCAGCAGTTTTCTGTAAGTTCATGATGCACTTTATCTATTTGCTTTATGTCACCATCTGGTTTAGGTTTGATATTGTCAGCTGTTGTGACCGGTGTTACCTCTGTCGTGAAACTTGTGAGTTGATATAAAGAGCACCATTTGCTATTTCTATTTGCTTTAATCAGGTTACATATTTTATAGGCTGATCAGTATTCTCCCTATCCTTCTCCAATATTAATATAAGGGCAATCTGGTGCTGTAGAGCCCCCACTTTAGTGGGGGTGTGGGAAGAGTTGTGCTCATTGGGGCTCTATTGTGGGCAGCCTTATTTTGCATTTGCAAAATGTTTATCAATGACATCAACTTAATGACATCAATTCGAAGCATTTCCCCAATGTTTATCAATTTACGTTTTGTATGTAATCCTGTTTGGATATTTTGGTTCATTTGCTTTTCTTTGTCATTGTTTGCTGCAGATCTTAATCTGAGCATTTTCCTCCAATGCATGACATACATAATGTTTTTGGTCAATTTTCTATCTTATACCTGAGAATAATTTTTCAATATATTTGGCTGGTTGATTTGACAGGAACAGGAACGGGCTGAAGTTCAAAGAATGAGGAACACTCCAGATTTCTTCAACAAACTTGTTGGGAGCATTTCTCCAGCTGTTTATGGTCATGCAGATATCAAGCGAGCAATCCTTTTTATGCTTATGGGGGGTGTCCACAAAGTAACGCATGAAGGAATCAACCTCAGAGGCGACATAAACGTTTGTATTGTTGGAGATCCCAGCTGTGCAAAGTCTCAATTTCTCAAGTACTCTCCTTTTTCTTTCGGTTGGTTACTTTATCCTGGTTTATGCAAATTGAATGGCTTACATATGCTAGTTCATGATTTCAGGTATACTTCAGGCATAGTTCCAAGATCTGTGTATACATCTGGGAAATCATCATCTGCTGCTGGTTTGACTGCAACTGTTGCCAAGGAACCAGAAACTGGAGAGTTTTGTATTGAGGTCAATAATCTTCAGCTCTTCTATACTTAGTGTAAAAATTGGGTGGGCTGTCAATCAAGGAAGGGGATGGGGCTGCCCTGGGATATATTATGTTCCTAAATGTTTGCAAACTTTCACTATTTTTTTTCCTATGTGTTCTATTATGTTATATAGTATCTTCTTTGCATGTTTTAGTGAAAACAATGTATATAACTTCCTACTTCAAGAAATAATAAATGTTACATACACACCTACAAAAATAGAGACAGAAGAGATATTTCGTTTGTCATCAATATGTGCTGAATAGTATGTCTACCCATCTTGGATCAGGAGTTCCAATCATTGCAAATTATTTGCATTTTTCAATCAGAATTTTATGTTTAGTCCCCATATAAAGTGTAGTATAAAAACTATTTATGAAACTTGACTTGAAGTTACCCGAGTAGGCAATAAAAGAACTGCAAAGGAGAGAGGGTTTTAATATGTCCAGGCATTATATCATTATCTGATTGCGTAATATTCGCCACTGTCTTGTTTAAGTATACAATAAAGATCTTGTTTTCAGGCTGGTGCTTTGATGCTCGCGGACAATGGCATTTGCTGCATTGATGAATTTGACAAAATGGACATCAGAGATCAGGTAAGGGGCATGTGTGTTTTTTGACTTGGCATCTCATGGTCATGGATTGGCAAGTATCTCATATTTGATTGGATTGAAGGTTGCAATTCATGAGGCCATGGAACAGCAGACGATTAGTATCACAAAAGCAGGAATACAAGCTACACTTAATGCCCGTACTTCCATTCTTGCTGCTGCCAACCCTGCTGGTGGACGCTATGATAAGTCTAAACCACTAAAGGTAAGTTGTTTTGGTACCCGGTTATTGATCGCCTTGCCATTAACAAGTTCAACATGGCCTAATTGTCTTAATTTTTCCCTTTTCCCATTTCAGTATAATGTGGCTCTTCCACCTGCTATACTTTCAAGGTTTGATCTTGTATATGTCATGATTGATGACCCGGACGATGAAACAGACCACTGCATAGCTGATCACATTGTCAGAGTTCATCAAAAGCGTGAAAGTGCTCTTACTCCAGAATTCACTACTGCAGAACTGAAGCGTTATATAGCATATGCAAAAACTCTTAAACCAAAGGTTTGATGACTAGTTTTTGTCTTTTGGATCAAGTAGTTTCATCCTGAATGAGAATAATTTTGCCTTTACGCTCTTTCTCATTAAGCCTTGTTAATGCAGCTCACGGCGGATGCCAGAAAAGTACTGGTAGATTCATATGTTTCTCTCCGTCGAGCTGATACAAATCCTGGGAGCAGGGTTGCATATCGTATGACAGTTAGGCAGTTGGAGGCATTAATCAGGCTGTCCGAGGCCATTGCACGGTGTCATTTGGAAGATCAGGTGCTTTAAGTTTTCTGGCTTATCAGTACGAATCTATGATATCTTTTCCTTATCTGATCCAAAGAACTTGTGACAGGTACAAGCTCGTCATGTTCGTTTAGCAGTAACACTTCTGAAAACATCCATAATAAAGTAAGACAAGTATTTCTTGCTGAATTTTGTTCAATTTTTTATTTTGAAAGCTAGCTTTTGGTAATAACTGCATTTTACCTTTTCCTGTAGTGTGCAGTCCAGTGAGATCGATCTATCTGAGTTTCAAGATGCATATGGGGATAATGGTAATGGTGATGGAAATGATTCAAATGACAATACTGGTCAAGCGGGAAACACTACAGCTCAGCAAGCTGCTGGAACTGATGGTGAGGTGTCTCAAACTGATTTTACCTTGAAATCGCCTATCTTGATAAAGAAGCTTAATTATGCAATGGTTCAATTATATTGCAGAAAACCCAGCAGATGGAGCTCATCCCCAGGCGAAGAAACTTATTATAAGTGATGAATATTTTCAGAGAGTTACCAGGGCCCTTATCATGCGTCTTAGACAGCACGAAGAGACTGTTAGGCACACTGGTAGCCACTTGAAACTTTTTGCCGTTTGTAATTTAGTATCTGAACAATAACCTGCATACTTTAGTCATGGTCTAAAGCCTTGAATACCCTTTGTCTAGTGTACATCAAGATTTACTTACATGAACTAGCTTTGTCAGGATGCTTCAAAGTGTCCAACTTGATCATCATATTAAAAATTAAATTTTCTGTGGGCTCACTAATTGCAGGAACCGGTTTGGCTGGGATGAGGCAACGAGATTTGATTCAATGGTATGCAAATCAGCAAAATGAGAAAAACAATTACAGTTCCATGGAGGAGGCGGCAGCAGAAGTTTCCAAAATTAAAGCTATTATAGAGGTATAGATTTTACATGTTTAGTATGTATTATTGGCAAGCATGTTAACTAATATCAAGCACTTGTATTGCAGAGCTTAATTCGAAGAGAGGGTCATTTGATAGTGGTAGATGATGGTAGGGAAGCAGCGACAGAAGCTGCTGGTGCAGAGCAACCAGCACCAGTATCTAGAAATGATCGATATTTAGCCGTGGCGCCTAATTATGTTATTGATTGACAGCCTAATAATGATGATCAAAGAAATTGGAAGTCACTTCATTTCAGAATGATAAGGTTTCAGTTACCTGATGTTTGGCTTTGTATTGTCTTGTTTTGCAATTTGGTTTGTTTCCTTATCTGTTGGCTCTATTAATGATACTGGGAAACTGATGGTGCTTAGCATGTTATTCACCATCTGTTTTACCACAGAAGATTGACTTACATTTCAACTCTCATAGTTTTACAATCATCAAAATTATTATATTGTATTTACATGGTGCTTATTTTAGAGCTGTATGGTCTATACTTTTTCAAGGATCAATTATATATTTTTAGCCTAGAACAGTTTCTTAATAATGAAAGGTTAGCCAGTTTAACTGTTTTGACAGATTAATTCTATTTTGAAATGAAATCAAAGTAAAGTTTTCTGATTACACTCTATGGATACATATCTATAAATCAAGGATGTTTTTGGCAATGTTTTCTCTCTATTTTCAACCCTCTAAAATAATGAATACCATTTAATATATAATCCAGATGTTAGAATTTACGTTATCTAAGCTCATTTGTTATAGAATCTTGAAAGGACAACTTTACTAAAAAACATTTAAGTTTGAGAAAGCATATACAACTAAAACAAGCAACATGATGATCATTATCCCTATATTTGCATTATAGTGCAGTCAACCAAAATATTAGTCACCCGTTAATATTAATGGAGGCCTACCAAATAGATAAATAACTTTTTGATATACCTACAAATCTATGTTAAAATTTCGCATAATATTGTATAAATAATTTATATTTATCTTTTTTTCCATACAAAAATTCCTAGATGGCATGAGAAAACATGAACCATACTTTGACCATCGCATTCTCACCAATAACCTTATCAATCTCAAAATCATTTCGCTGTTTTCATGTTCGTCACTTCATGAATATAGTTGGTTCCATCATCCAAATTTATATTTTAGTTTATTTGACTTTTGTGCAACATAACAATTAAGAAGCAAGCAAAGAGTGGTTATATTTTTCAGAAAAATAAAGGGTAAGCAAAAGAACATGGTTTGGAACAAGATAGATCAATTCATGTGGTAGATGTGTGGTTTTCCTTAAATTTCTTTTAGCTCAGCGGGACTTCCTTACCCTACAAGAGATAGATGCTTAAATTTTGTTTGAAAACAGTGTTGTCCACACCACAAAATGTTCTGTTTTTGCTTGTCATGTTGGTCAGCTTGTTCCAACTCCTAACCCTCCAATTCCAAGCCTTAATCTTCAAACAAGTCTCACTTGATAATACTGTGTGCACGGGAAAGGGTGTGAATATAGATGAAGTCATTGAAGGGTGTAATCATAGTAACCAGCGAAGCCATGTGCCAAGTTTCATTTGAGAGACCAAAATGAACAGAGACGCATTTTTGTCCTCAACAACACACACAAACATAATTGATAAGTCCAAATTATATCAAGTTTACAGATCAATCATAGGTATTAAAATCACCAAAATAAAATGATAAATGACATAAATACAAATTGGAATGGACCCACCTATGATATTTGCCACCTATGGAGTGAGTTGATTGCCAACTGTTACCTCCCCCACAAGAGTTTTTGCTTCCTTTAATACCCCTGTGGCACCCCACATAATTACAAGCAACACCTTGCCATGGAAGCATGTTAATGATATCTGTCACACCTAACCCTTTTAAAATTGTTGTGTGCATTTGCTGTTTTGTCCTTGCATCATCTTTGATGTTAACGTGTCATACTCATACTGGTTGCATGGGCAGAGTCCAGAGGGGCAGTGAAGTCATTTGAGTAATAGCATGCTCATCCTCTCATGTCACACGATAATGTCACATATTTAATAGATATGAAGATAAAAACAGTTCTCATTTAAAGGAGTTTATTTAAGCTTATCTTATAGCATAAACGCTTATATAAGTGGGCGAAAATGATCGAGAGACATACAATTTCTAGTCAGCAGCCTTAAGATAGTATGTCTTTGCAACGATTTTTAACCCTACAACAGAGAGTTAAAAATTGCTGCAAAATCATATGTCTAGCAAGTGTCGACCATAAATTATATGTCTATGTCACTCTATTTAAATACATTTTAACCGGCCTTGTAAACCGTTTTGAGCTTATGAAAATAAGCTGCTTAGAAGCTTATGATTCAGATTAACTTAGAAATAAATGTTTATATCTACCTCTAACATATTTTGAGTTTATTTTAATAAACTTCTTAAATTAGTTTATAAATAACAGTTTATTCGATTCACTGCTTAATTAAGTCAGGACATACCCAAAAACAAAAAACTTAGGATATAATTGGGTATGCACGTAATTTGGTTGGAATGTGAAGGTTTGATTAGTTGGAGCCTTGGAAGTATGCATGGTGTGTGTGCTGGAATGGTGCCTGCAGGGTAATAAAAACTTTATTTATATGTGTGGAGCTTAATTTGGAGAGACAAGTGGCTGGGTCAGTTGCATTGAGTTCGACTTTGATAGTTTTGATTAGTTAAGGTTAAGGAGCATACCAGAGAGACAGAGAGCAGTGAAACTTATCAAACACAAAGACATGGGGTACTGGAAGTCTAAGGTTCTTCCCAAAATCAAGAAGGTTTTTGAGAAGAACAGTGCAAAGAAAGCTGCTGCTGCTGAGGCCTCAAAGATCTTTGATGAGTCAAAGGTATGTGTACATATTCAGTGTTTTATGTTTAAACTTTTTTATATCTGTTGAGATGAAACAGCATCTCATGTCTTATGGTGTTTGGTATAGGAGGAATATAATAAAGTGTTTGAAGAGAAGAAAACTGAGCTTCAAACAAAAGTAATTGAAATATATGAGGCTTCACCAACTGAAATCAAGGTGAGAATTTCAGAATACATATGTTATCTATTAGTATAGCTAGAAAAAGAATCACTATTATTGATTGACAAGGCCCCTTTTAATTTTTTCACAGGGTTTGGTTAAGGAACAAAATGAAGCAGGGCTAAAGAAGAACCCCACAGAAGTCCACAAGTTCATAGAAGAGCTTGTTAAAATTGGTAACAATATCTGTAACCTTTTTTTTTTCCCTTTGTTGAGATTCGTATACTTTTTATTTACATGATCTTGCAACTTGGATCTCTATGTTTGTAAATTCTTCTTAAATATATTTAAATTTAAAATCAATTCTAGAGAGAAACGAATATCTTCTGGTTTCAAAATAGATTCTGACGAAAAATAAGTTGATTATTTTTGCTATAATTCATCTGATTGGCTTCAAATATATTTTCAGATTTCCCTGGATCCAAGGCAGTATCTGAAGTATCATCCAAGTTTGGACCAGCCTTTGTTCCAGGCCCAGTTCTGTTTGTTTTTGAGAAGGTGTCCACTTTCATAGTTACAGAAGAGAAAGTTGAAGAAGCCCCTCCTGCAGAAACTAAAAAAGAAGAAGAAACAAGCACTGCCACAGATAGGGAGATAGTGGTTGAAGAGGAGAAAAAGGAAGAGGAGAAACCACAAGTAGCAGAGACATCTGAGAAAGTTGAATCAGAAGAGCCACCTAAGGTGGAAGAGAAACCTGCTGAACCAGTTGCAGCTGAGCCTGCTCCACCTGCTAAAGAGGAAGAGAAACCTGCTGAACCAGCTGCTGCAGATGAGAAAGCAGAACCACCAAAGCCTTGAGAATCTGCTACTTGGTGATTGATGCAGATACTACATATATGTGTATAAGTTTGCATATACTCAGAATTGTTATACACCAATCTCTCATTCTTTTATAATTTATTTGAGTTGCTTAGTTTGATGTTGAAATTAATGTGCATGTGAATGAATGTTTATGATCATGAATCATATTGTAATTTTCATATTCTTTTTTCTGTCAAGGAAGTGACTTGGATTGGATCTTTTGGTTCATCCAATCCTTCCTCTTTGTTGTTTCAATTAAAAGTGATCAGTTCCATATCCTGTTTGGCTGGATTTTCTTCCTTTTATTTATTTGCTGCAATGCAATGCTTCATTTTACTATAGATTTATGTACACTGGACATGGAGCACACAAAGCAGTTTTTTTTTTCCTTTCTAATTCATAGGAGCTGCAAAGCACTTATTTTCAAAAGTTGATGGTCAAATCTCTTGCGTCAGTGACTCAATTTTAGAGACGTGTCAATTGAGGCTAACAGAATTAATAAGTAGATAATATCAAAATCAATATCAATCCAATAAAAACAAAGTACTCTTAGAACAAAACTCTTTGACATGTCCTTTAATTAAAAAAACACTTCCAAGATAGAATCCTAAATGGATAATTTTGTAACATAAACTATTTTAGAACTTGTTTAGTTGTTTGGAGAATAAAAACAGCGCACATAATTTTGAAATATAAATTTGTTATCCTAGCCCAAATAGCCATAAGGTTTAATATCGCATTAGTCGGTTCAGAGGGTTCACAATCACGTAAACATCGTGTTGACTGACTAAAACGATAAAAGAGAGATTTTATCTCGTTTAACAACTAACTGAGTAGAAGTAGAATCGACGCTATCAATAATTTAAAGGGTGCCCAAATGTAGCCATTATCGTGGAAGTTATCCACGATAGCTTCATCAAGGTTGAATGCTTCAATTACACTTCATATCCTACTCTGTAAATACAAGTTTGACTATTTAATTACATAAGCAGTATTCATTTTGCCCATTATGTTCTTTTTGGACTTTAGGTTAGCATTGGAGGTGCCTTATGCAGCTATCTCCCTCGTCATGCTTCACCGCGGACAACCAGCTCACCACCATGTGAAAAACTTGAAACCACCGCAAGGAGACTAGATGAATACACAATTGGATTCATGGTAGAACATTTGACGCCATTTGTGGGGAAGAAATTGAGTCCCATCACAATGGTTAGGACACGATGTAGACAACACTTTAACGGAGATTCACCTCCAGCGCAACATTCATATGGAATGCCTCAACCGGAGCATGTTGAGGATCCAACTCCTCAAGAAAAAATTGGAAACCATATTCCAATGTTAGACGAACTTGTTAAGAGAATTAAGCAACGAATCAATGTCTTGGAAAATTCAGTTCATGCATCACAGATTCATAGCCAGAGTTGTCGTGTTGAGAAGTCCCCAAAAAGGAACGTTCTCCATGAGTGAAGTAGGAAACAAGATGAACCTGAATGCAGTAGTGCAAGAACTACAACATATTTATGGGAGGAATCAAGCCAAACTATTGGCGTACTAGCTAAAATTTTGATTCCATTTTCCATAGAGATCATGTCAATCGACATTCCCAATGGCTTTAAAAATCCAATGGGAATAAAGCCTTACGTTGGAGAGACTAATCCAACAAAGCATTTAGATGCTTTCCTCAGTTCCATGTCTTTCATAGTTTCATGGGAGCTTATAAATTATAATGCTTTGATACGCCGTAGATTTCCTTTAACTTTGAGGAAAACATCTCTACGATAGTTTCAATCTTCCTCCTAATTCAATTAGAGGATGTGATGAACTTTCTACACAATTCATCCATCACTTCATCACCGCCAAAGGGACTGCCAAAAACTTTCCACACTCTGGGAAATTGAAGCAGGGAAAGAATGAATCGTGTGATTTACTTATAAAATTCTACAAGGAAGCTACCTTAGTCTCACACCTGGATTCAAAAGTCAAGTTTTGTATGCTATGTGAAGTAATTAGAGTAAGAACTCCATGTCATACTTCCTTGGTGAGATCACTGCCACATGATATGGAGGAATTTTGGATAAGGGCGACAAGATACGTAAACATGGAAGATAGCTTGGTTAGTCTGATGGGGCAGAAGGACGAGAACGATGAAACAAAGAACCAAGATAAGAAAGAAACTCAGTTTGGCCGAGGAAGCCATAACAAGAAAATATTTGGGAGACACTATAAAAATTACGCCATCCTAAACAATATGCCCTAAAAAATATAAATAGGTAATGAACACTGCTTTTGGTCATGTACCTCGACCTCCTCCAATCGGGAAACACAAAAATCTTGATAACTCAAGATATTGTGATTTTCATGAAAGTCTTGGCCATAACATTGATGAGTGAATTCAAATCAATTACACAATTTAACATGTAATTCGAGAAGGTAAGATAAAAAATACGTGAAGAAAAGCCATGATGCTAGGGGGAATTGGTACAACAAAAAATACAATAGGAGATCTCGAAGCCCTTGAAACTGAGATTCTAGACGAGATGGTAGGAAAGTCGTTTTCCAAGGAAATCCATACAAGCTAGTTCTTCTCTCTGCGATAAGAAAAATTATTCAAAGAAGTGCAAGAAGGATAACTTTCCATCTTCAACTGATAGTGAAGAAGACGACTTACCAGAAGGAGCGATTCATCCTTAAGTGAATTCAATTGCAGGGGGGTTTGATGGAGATGTAGCCTCCTCTAAGTCTTGTATGAAGTATTTGAAGGCAATGATGAAAATTATTGGTAGCTCAAAGGGGGGGGATGCAAGACCCTATGGTTGGACGAATGAACCCATCATTACTTTCTGCCGTAAGGACTACAAAGGAATCTTAGCTGACAATGTTGACCCAATTGTCATCTCGACCACTATTGCTAATGCGAAAGTACGACAAGTGTTCGTTGATCTGGGAAGTTCAACTGACATCATGTCTTATGATTGCTTTAAGGCACTAGAATTCCTCGACAATTATCTAATTTCTTATGAAACATATTTGGTCACACCATCGGTAATCACTTAAAACCGTCGGTAAGACAAATTTATCAACTACCTAAAATTTGTCGCTATTGGACTTGTCGGTAATAATTACAGAAGATTTTTGAAAACCATCAATAATATACCGAAAATTTCATGCAATTAATTTGTTGGATTATAAAAATGCGAAAGAGAAAAAGAAAGACATGCTTAATTTTTCTTTCCAGGGATAAGTTTGAGAGTTCTTGTTCTAACTCAATCTCCTAGATTTCGCAATGTGAACATTGATGCCCACCGTGGGACCTCGGTAAAACTTTTCTCAATCGCCCGGATATCGTGCCACGATCCTCGGGCGGTTAGAGAGGATGGGAAATTGGGAATACATACCCCCAAGACATTGAAGCCAATAAATTGGAGCAAATGTATCTTTGATGCTTGACCTCGTAATCTAATTTACGATCCTTGATCATTTTAAGAGGACGTGAACATTATCTGGTCATTTCTTTTCTATGTTTTTATTTTAACTTATTTATAATGTGGAAAAATAGCGAGCTATGATTTTTTGGTTACACTTTTTTTTTACAAATAGTGGGTTATAATTAGATGTCTGTATAAAAATTAGTACATAATTATTAAGCTCTAATACCTTAATTGATTTAAATAATGGAGGTTTTTATTTTTCTTCATTTTTATAATCAATAGTACATAGAATAATGCTACCAGCACTCTTTCTAGGTTTTCAACACATTTTTATTAATTGGTTAAAATTTATGTAAGATCTACTAAAAATATGGACTCCACTTCCTATTTTATGGGACCTACGTGAATTTTGACAAATCAATAAGAGAGTGTTAACAGCTTGTGGTGGAATTGTGAGAGACCATTTTGAGGCTTTTGTTTGCAATTTTTCTAGAAAGCTTAGGATTTGTTTGGCTTTGCATGCGGAAGGGACTTCGCTTGCTCGAGCAAAAAGGATTCATAAGGTTGTTATTGAGCAAGTCCTCATTGTTGTGCGCCATTAATTGCCCAGATTCGAATTCTCATTGAGAAGTTTTTTCATGTGATGTGGGGTCATGACCAATTCAGTTACGGACGCATTAGCTAAATTTGGTTTAAATTTAGGAATGTCGCATGTTTGATTGTAGTTTTTGAAAACTGTATTTAAAAAGAGCTTTTAGAAACTGTTTTTGAAAACTGTTTTTCAAAATAAAAGCAGAAAAAAAACTGTTGAGTAAGACGTTTTCCAATATTTAAAAAATTGAAATTTGAAAACTAAAAACAGAAACTGAAAACATCTTTTAACTGTTCTGGTTTTTTAGTTTTTAAAATTGAAAATAAGAACTGTTTTCAAAAACAGTTTTCAAAAACAGGTTTTGCTAAGTAGGTTTTTAAATTTTTCAGTTTTTAAAAACAGAAAACAGTTTTTAAAATGTCTTTGCTGCAAATTACTCTATTTGTTTTAAAATAAGTGTCCAGAAATTAAAATAAAAATTTATTTTATGACGTGGTGGATTCACTTTTTTATTAGAAATTATGGAGCCCATCCATCGTCCACGGGGATTTTGATTTTCTTTTTTTTTCAAGAAACCGTTACTACTATATAATCGCATTACATTACTCAAGAAAATACTTATTTCACTGCAACAATTAATTAGTATCAATTCAATTCAATGGATCCTACTTTTGGTGTTGCTTCTGCTTCTGCTTCTGCATCGTGTCCCATTGTCACAGAGGAAAATTTGAACCGTTACGGCCATTTTGTCGATGAAATTCTCACCAAAGTCCAAAAGGTGAGTGAGTTCTTGTCACATAATAATTCAAAACTCTTTATTTTCAACAAGATTCTTTTGTGTTCATCATGTGCTAACCTTTTCTGATTCTAATTGATTGATGTCCTGTCAAAATTCAATTGGGGGTACTAAGGAAATATTTATTTTGAATCAAGAAAAAAAGATGGGTTCCTGGAAAGTTATATTTTTTTTTTTTTTTGTGTTCTTTAAAACTAGATATAGATGAATCAAGTGTGACACTTTCTCTTCCTCTCTAATTTAAGAGGAATGAGATGGAATGAAATTTGTTTCTTCAAAATTATATGAAACAGCATATTACACTGTTATTTAATAAAGGCCTTCACAGTTTATCAATTGAATATTACACTGTTATTTGATTCTTCTCTCATCTTAGCTAAGATTCACATTCTGTTTCATTTCTTGTTCAACCTGCAACAAACTCATTCAACTTTGTTCAACCTGTTAGACCGTCAAGTTAACAGCGACCAAATAAACTTATGAAAAGTGAAAGAGATAACTCAAATTAATTAGCTATGTCATAAAAAAAAGCTCACCAATCCTCCTTGTGATGAGTTCAATGCTAAGATATGGAAAATACCCAATCTTGTAGTCTGTAGATGATAAATAGCATCGCTTGACTGCCAAAATGAGAGATAATTTCATATTTGTTATCATCTACAAAATAAGTTATTAGAATAAAGTATAAAAACATACATTCCCAAATAGATGGTCTGCAAAATCTTTAGAACTGAGACTGCTCCAACAATTTTTAAAATTGCAGCAGGGAGGATACCTTAACCGGATCACTCAAACTGAGTTAGAAACACTATCAGGATGATCCATAGCTCTGAAAAACTATCACCTATAAAAACATTAACTGCCACATATAAAAACATAAACTAACCTATATAAGACATTACAACCTTATACATTATAACTATATAAACTATAGTAATAGATCAAGCACGCCAGAACAAAAATTGCGGAAGTCAGAAGGAGGTCGAAAATCGAGCAGCGTAGAAATCGTGTAGGTTCAGCGGAGATTCAGAAATTGACAAAGCTTGAGGTGAAATTGACCGTGAAATGCGCGACGGATAGAGAAATTGACGGAGATTCAGCGCATGAAGAATTGAAAGAGGATTGATATTCAATTTTAATTGAAAGAGGATTGACATAAAATTTCAGGGATCGTGATAAATGAGGATTGGGGAGATTTGGAGAAAGGATTTCAGATAGGAGAGCGGGCAATGCACGGATGAAAGAATTGATGAAAGCAAAGGATTTTTTTGAAAAAATAATGACGTGGTGAGCTGTGGAAGAGAGTGGGCAATTGGAATACCTCACTCTCCTGGGTGAGAACTCACAATTATAGATACACTAGTAAGAAGCCCGTGCAATGCACGGGTATTTTTAATAATTGATTTGCAACAATTTCAAACATGTGTAAAATCACATGATATATCGAAGTAAATAAATCTCTCAATTGATAAAGTCAATTGGTAAAGCCAAATTAGACGCAATGAGTAATATTAATATTGTTCATGTAAAGTTTATGTCATACTAAAACCAAACAACGTAATTAAGTATTGATAATTGAAATTGAAAAAGATCCATAAAATGCTTATTACACCAATAGTCTGAACACAATGAAAATGAAGATCTTATATCACTTCTCTATCTTGCCATGTTTTAACTCTTTAGTTGAAGAAGCTTGTGCTGGTGATTCTCTTGTTACATCAATACAATCCAAATCTTGATCCAAATTTTTTTTTATAAGAGTAACACCAAGTGGAGATAATATGTCAAGTTCATTTTCACTTATCATAAAAATATCCGCCTGCAAGCACAAATAAATATCTTACGACATAAGAAATAAAATTATAGTTATAGTCAACAATAACATGTCAATCCCATCCATAAAAAGCATGTGGTCACGTCCTTAAATGGTCAACGTAGTCTAATAACTCAACATACTAAAGAGAGTCTGCAATCAGATTTCATAATAGTAAGCTTATATGGATTTCATCTCCTTAAACGGTTTCTATATGTAGTAAAAAAACCACTACACCAAGTCATAGAGGCTGGGATATGTATAGCAGGCTTGATTGAGAGAATTATGTAAGAAATTGATGGAAATTGATGATCTTGTATCTCTTTGAAATCAACAGGAAACTAAATAGGGCCCATATCTATGAAGTATTCCAAATATTTTGAACAGATTGAGAACAACTTCCGTATTTATTCATGGACAACTGCTCATAAAAGCATAATTCTAGGAAAAAAAAGGTTCTCTGTCTTTAGTGGTGATATCTATTGTAAAGATTAGTGTCTTTAGTCATGGACAACTGTTCTAATTCTTTAGTGGTGATATCTATTGCATGCCTGTAGCTATTGTAAAGATTATATGTATTATTCTCTGTCTTTTTGGGGCTTGAGATAGAATGTTTTTTTAAGCCTTCAACATATTATTAAGCATGTTACAATCTTAACGATCACCAAGTGAACCCTCTCAGTTTTCATTTTGAACAGAAGATAAAGCTCCAGAACTTAATTAGTTTGCAATCTACATCTAATTCGATATCAGAAATACAACAGGTCAAAATGTGCTAATAAAGCCTAGGACAAAGTTGTCTAGAAAATTGGAGTTAAGCACAAATACAGCTACCACATTCCCAGGTTACTGTTGATGGTATTAAAGCATGCAACCGCATCATCAAAATGCACACTGACTTAGACCTACTTTGAAGGATGGTGCTAGAGTTGAGAGGGAAACTGCAGCGTGGTGGGTTTTTAGAAGCTCAAATTTACAGCCAAACTTGGTCTAGTGTCTTACTAAGGTTATTATATTCTGATCACAGCACACTGATCAAGCTCAAACACTGCTTACTTTGTTTCTTGCAAATATGATTTTCTAGAAGCAAGTACTATATTAAATCTAGGTGACAATGTCAAATTTTCAGCCTGCATCCATAATCATGATATCACTACTTGTAACTCCTAATTTGTGAAGCTAAAATTTAGGAGAACTAATTATATACAATTAATAGGTTGGCTAATATTCATGATAAATACATCATAAAAAAGGAAATAATATTAATCCCAGAAATTAACAGCAATATGCTAGCTAATGGATTTTATAAACAACATCAAAGAGTAAGTAAAATATGGAGCAACTTAATGCACCCCAATAGATGACCTTCAAAGAAAGATGATCAATGTTGACTCAAATATCTCAATCCAATCATTTCCTTCTTGAAAGAGCCATTGGAAAACCCAAATACTACCAAGAGCAAAGCAGCTCAAAGATCTTGCTCGTTTTGCTTCATTGCTTGTATAGAAGTTTCCTACAAAATTAAGACTTAGAACTTCTACTGTTATATGTATGAAAGTTATCCACTGGAGTATATAAAACGACAGCAAGGGTAAGTAAAATAGAGGTTTATCATAACATTAGCTACACCAGAATTTTTTTTGACTTAATTAACCTGAAAGTTTCCTTTGATCCGAAATAGCAATGAGTGACTTGATGACACTATGGTAAAAGGAGTTTAAAAAAAAAGACACTATGGTAAAAGGAGATCTTTTCAATTTCCCTATGTTAGCTCTCTTATGCATGAGTTCAAATAGAGAACTAATTGAGCATTAAAGCACAGAATGGAAGGAAGTTTTTACGGAAGGGAAAACATTAACAAAAGCAAAGAGGCACAAATTAGGGTTTCAGAGATAGAAATCAATACCATTTGGGGAGAAGCAACTCAGATTGAAAGCTGCAAGTGAAAGGAGACGGGTGGAGATCAGAGCCAGAATGGAGGAGAATTTTTCCTTGAATGCACCACAAATATGTATGAATGAATTTAAGAGAGTTACAAAATTAAAGGATTTGAGATAGAGGGGATGGAACCTATGATATTGCTTGCTAAGAGAGAGCAGATACGGATCGTAGAAATTGAGGCTGAAAGTCAGGGATATGGGAGAGAATTAAGGGATTTGGGAAAATTTAAAGTGATAAATGATAATAGCAGGGTTGTGAAGAAAGTTGAAGAATGAGAAAAAGAGAACGTGAAGGAGAAAAAGATAAAGCATCGGGGAAGAAGTGCGTGTGAGACACGGATGATAGAATAAAGAGAGAGAGTGAGGATTCTGAAAAAAAAGCTGACGTGGAGTGCTGTGTGAGGGAGAGTGTATTTTGTGAGTGCCTCACTCTCCAAAGTGAGAACTCACATTTATAGATACAGTAGTAGATGGTAGAGGTAGATATCAACACCAAACATAATGAAATATTTTAAAAAAATCATTAATTTTTTCATTAACTATATACTCATCTGTTTTAAAATAATTGTCAACTTAGGATTTTTTTTTTATTTCATACTCCCTCCCTCCGTTCCTTAATAACTGTCACTCTAAGGTTTTGCACACATATTAAGGAATTGTATTAATGTTCTTGTTTCTATCAAAATTACTACCTAACTTCCTAACATACCCTTTATCTTTCTTCTTAATTTAGACTCTTTAATTTCCTATCACCATTAATTAAAGGGTAGAATTGGTAAAACATAATTAATACTCTCTTGAACTTTGTAAAGTGACAGATAATTAGAAACGAAAAAAGGATAAAAATAATAACACTTAAATAGGAACGGATGGAGTAATAACTTTACATTTAGAATTTCTAGAGAGCATTGATTTTTTCAATATAATGTCTGTGCCAAAGTAATAAATAAAAAGAGATAAAAATATTCTTTAAAAGTTAAAGCAAGAAAACAAATAATATGTTATAAAAAGTTAACAACTTAATTGCATTTATTTATATACATGTTTTTTTTTCTAGACTCTTATTTTAAAACAAATAGAGTAATTTGCAGCAAAGACATTCCCAAACAAACAAACAGAAAGATATAAAAGTCTGGATGCTAATCAGGACTTATCATAATAATATCTTAAAATTTTTTTTTAAGGAAATCAATAATATCATAAATATAAATGAGTTTAATGAATATGCAGGTGTAAAACTGTTTTACACACCTAATCACAACATGTCAATAATAACTTTCGTTTTAAATTTTAATTAAAATAAAAATTTATTTTATGATGTGGTGGATTCACTTTTTTATTAGAAATTATCGGGCCCATCCATCGTCCATGGGGATTTTGATTTTCTTTTTTTCAAAAAACCGTTACTACTATATTATCGCATTACATTACTCAAGAAAATACTTATTTCACTGCAACAATTAATTAGTATCAATTCAATTCAATGGATCCTACTTTTGGTGTTGCTTCTGCTTCTGCATCTGCATCGTGTCCCATTGTCACAGAGGAAAATTTGAACCGTTACGGCCATTTTGTCGATGAAATTCTCACCAAAGTCCAAAAGGTGAGTGAGTTCTTGTCACCTAATTCAAAACTCGATTCTTTTGTGTTCATCATGTGCTAACCTTTCTGATTCTAATTGATTGATGTCCTGTCAAAATTCAATTGGGGGTACTAAGGAAATATTTATTTTGAATCAAGAAAAAAAGATGGATTCTTGGAAAGTTATATTTTTTTGTGTTCTTTAAAACTAAATATAGATGAATCAAGTGTGACACTTTCTCTTCCTCTCTAATTTAAGAGTAATGAGATGGAATGAAATTTGTTTCTTCAAAATTATATGAAATAAACCCAACGGATGTGGATCCCAATGGTAAAAAGTAGGAACAACACTCTTTTGAGAAATCTTTAGCCTTCACTTTATTTGTGTTTGGCATTCGATGCAGCTTGAGAAGCAAGTAACTGAAGTTGAACAATTCTACAATTCCACTGATGATAATAATTACAAAGGCAGGGAGAAGCATCTTTCTGGCACTAAGAAGCCGCCAATATTACATGGTGCATCATCAAGTAGGGAACCTCCAGAAATGCAAGAGCTCATGGGCTGGTTTGCCACAATATTGGATGAGGCAAGTGCAACAATACCTTGCAGCCATTTTTATTATCTAATTTGCGTACTGCATTGCGAAATTATGGGTTGATGTGGCCGCAATTGCAGTCGCAATATCGTCGGTGGGGACTCCAAAACTATTTATGCAGCGTTGCAACTGTGGTTGCAGACCGCAATTTAAAACCCTAAGGCTTTCTTTTTGTGTTCTCACAGAAAATTGAATCAGTATAGTGATACACTTCTTTCTCAACAGATAACTCAGGATAAATGGGCTTGGCCCTTCTTGGAGCCTGTAGATGTTGAAGGTCTTGGGTTGTATGACTATTATGAGGTACTCTCTTTTTTCTGTTTTATCTTAATTACATAAGTGACATTTGAAATCAATCTGCTACACTTCAGAAAAAATTACATAAGATTTTGTCTTGGTAATTGTTTCTGCTAGGCCTTTTTTTTGCTTGTTAACCATCTATCTTTTATGTCAGAGTTCTTTTTGCTGTTTTCTTCTGAAAAATAATTTGACTGTTTAACTTCCTCTAGGTTATTGAAAAACCTATGGATTTCAGCACAATAAGAAGAAAAATGGGTGCTAGGGATGGCTCTGGTTATAAGAACGTGAGGGAGATCTATTCTGATGTCAGGTTGATTTTTAAGAACGCGATGAAATATAACGACAGAAAAAATGATATCCATGTTATGGCGAAGAGCTTGCTGGAAAAATTTGAGAAGAAATGGCTGCAACTTTTGCCTAAAGTTGTTGAGGCGGTAATTTTCTATGCATTCATATAAATAGTTGCAATTTCAGTTATCAAATGTAATATTTTACCATGTATCCAATGTCTAATTCTATATTTGACTACATTCAGGAGAGTGGAATATTAGAGGAAGAAGCGTTAGCTAAACAAGCCACTTGTTCCAATATGGCTAGGGAAATAAGCTTTGAGGTTGGTTGATTATTTTATTGCTGGAATTGTTTTTAAAATCACTTGCTTTACATTACTTGGAGGTATATTAATGCATTTATGGTAACCTGATGTTTCAGCTGGGTGAGGTTGACATAGATTTAAGGAATCTCAAAGCTATGGTGATTGAAAATTGCAGGTTTGGAAGAACCATCCTATATTATTTAGTGATCAAGTCAAATTGCAATAAGCAAGTGTTACATGCCATCTATTTACTTACTATCCTGTCTTTAACATTGAAGTTTAAATCTGATTAAAATCTTGAGACTTTGTGATTGAGATTAAATTCAAAAGATGCTTGAATTTATAAAGGTTTACATGCACCTAAAAAGGCTCAAGCACTGTTCAATTTAATTAACACTTCACAGAGAAGAAGCAAGCAAAATTTGTCTTCTGGACAGTATTTTTATGAGTTTTTATTTCTCTTGGAGTTGGTAAATTTTTATGTGCTATATTATTTAACTTGGTGTGCAAACTACAGGGGATGTAATAGAAAAAATTTCATATAACTAGATTTGCAGAACAGGTCCACAAGTTTTGGATGTAGCTGTTGACAAGTTTTCCTACTGTGACATGTATTTAAATTTCACCTATTGACAAGTTTTCCTGTTGTGGCTTATTTGCATTTCATTTGCAAACAGCAAAAAAATTCAGACACATTCTGCATTCTGAGTTGCTTCACTACTAGAATAAGCTTTATTAGCGTTGGCCATAAGTTGATGCTAATGAAGTAAAAATTGATGTTAATTTAGCGCCAGGCTTAGTGTTGGCGTCACGACTAACATTAATGAGTTGCTTCACTACAAGAATATTGACTTGTGTGAATGGCCGATGATAACGGTTTAAAGTTAGCGTCGATCCCAAGGCCAACGCCAATAGGAGGGTATGTAGATTGTAATTAAGGAATTTTAAGGAGAGTGTTGGTTCTCTCCAATAACCAGTAATTGTAGTTCATTGCTATTCTTGAATAACAAACATTTTTCTTCTCAATCACCTCTGCTACCTATTAATTTTGTTGACTCATTTTTCTTCTGTTGCTGACAATATCTTAGGAAACTGTCAGCTCATGAGAAAGTAGCCCTTGGGATAGCTCTCACCAAATTGTCTCATGAAAATCTAATGAGGGCAATGCAGATAGTTTCTGAGAATAACCCAACCTTCCAATCAGATGTTCAAGAGGTGAACCTTGACATTGATGCTCAGGTTTGTGATGTTATTGTCTATAGCTACTAATGTTTGTTGCCATTTATTTTCTAATCTAGCATGTCTTATGTTGAGTTTCTATTTTGTTTAACAAGTATGTTCTAGCTACTCACCAACTTTACTACTATGTACAGAGCGATTACGCACTGTGGAGATTGAATATTTTTGTTAAAAGTGCACTAGAGGTTCAGGGAAGAACAGCTGCAGACACAGTTGCTAACCATAACAGTAATATTGAGGAGGAGAAAAACAACAACAAAAGGAGGAGAGTTCAATGATTCATTTGTCAAAGACACAATTTGGAGCTGGAGCATTCTCATATTCTTTTATTTGTTTTTTTAAATGGTGGACCCCTTCCCGGACCCTACGCATGCGGGAACACTTGTGCACCATGCTACCCTTTTTGATGTGATTTTTTTCTCTGTTTTTTGTGATTTAGAGTATGTGAATCTGGATTACTTTTTTATATGTGGTACTTGGTTATATTGTTCTCATTGGGGTTTGATTATAGTTGTTTTGTAGATGTCGTTTTGCTTGGTTTCAACCATTAGTTTAATCTCTGTTAGAGATATAAAAAAAAACCATGTACTGCAAATTATCCCTTCAACTTTTGTACAGCCATAAAAATGATCAGCCATATATCTTAGTTGTCCAATTCATGACCAACTTTGACCAATTTGACTTTGCATATCACTATTTTTCATTGACCAATCTTAAGCATCAGATAAAATTTTGCTCAAAAGACATGTAAAGGGGACTAAAAACTATCTGATTTATTATTTGTCTGTACAGCACACAACACAACTGTTTTAATTTTTATTTGGTTTAGTTGCACTTTTGGTTCCATAATTTTGACAATGAGTGATTTTAGTTCCCAAATAATTTTTTGAGCATTTTAGTCCCTCAACTTTTAAATTGTTGCAAATCAAGGCCCCTATCATATTATTATTCTTAAGTCTCTCAAATTCTCATTTGAGAAAAATCTTCACTAATTGAATCAATCTAATTATTATAGACGTTATTCTCATCAGAATTCACTCGCTAATCAAAATGTTAAATGTCAATCAAAAATAAAAAAATCTCAATTTTCCACCTCTTTTTATTGAAAGGTCCAACCTCTTTTTCTGGTCCCACCTCTTTAAACCATAATCTCATATCCTTCAAAATTTAACAAATTTTCACTATTTTTTAACATTTAAAATTGTATGATATATCACTAACCCTAAAATACTTTAAAAGAAAATGAAGATTTAATGATTTTATGCATATAGAAATTGATAGAGGCACCCAACTTGGTTAATTTTAAAAGTAGAGGGACTTGATTAGCTCTAAAAAATTAAGAGTAAAATCACACGTAATAATCAAAATAAAGAGGACAAAAGAATTGAGTTTCACATTTTCATACGTGGTTTTAATAATTAATTATTTACTAACCGTCAGTTTTAATTTTATAATTAAAGAAATTCAAGTTATTAACTTGGAATTATACATCACATGAGTGTTAGCCACGTAAGCTAACACCATTAATAATTGGATGACAAGTTAATGGTATGATCATCTTTGTTGAGTTTGCACTGATTTGTTTCCCTTCAGTTTCATTTTTGAGTTTCTTATGGATGCTCAACTTAAGTTCGTGCTTAAAAGTTGTAATGAAAATTTCAAAATTAACTACTGCATAAAATATTTGAATGCATATGCTGGAAATTTTGGTATTTCCATTTAGTTATTTGTTAACTCGGCTTTGTCTTTAAATGAGACATATTTCTCATTCTCACTACTATTCTTATTTGGTTATAGGATTTTGAGATTAAGGAGGCCTCCGAAGAATATCTGGCTTTACATCCCATAGGTTCTTCTGAAAAAACAGACATCTTTGTTGAATGAACATTTTGAACCTTTCATGTGAGATGATGATCAAAGTCTAAGTAAATGTTTGGAAAATACTGTCTGGATCCACGTTTGGATCAGATCCACATTTTCAAAAGTAAGAAATAGTTGTTTTTGAATTTTTGGATTCATGTTTGACCTCTCCAAACATGAAACCAAACACACCATAAATGACTGTGATGCATCAGAATCGTCTAAAGATGAACCGGGAAAATGAAAAAACTCGGGTTGCACGGTTTCTCTCCAATTAATAGAGAAATGTGTGGTTGATGACTAGTTTATTTTGTTTAGACGTTGTGTCCAACTAATAGAGTAATGTTAACATTTGCAAATTTAAAACGAGGGCTATTTAATATAATAAATGTTTCATAGCAAGAGGAATCCTGTTATTGCACCTTACTGGAAAAAAAAGAATGCTGTGATTTTTAGCTGATCTACGAACATAAGTACTACCTTTGATTGGATGCCTAAGAGTAGAGCAACCTAGGAGCATATACAAAGGGTCTCATACAATTTGAGGTGGGAAGTTGTTATTGCACCTTATCGAATTCTTATGATGAACTGAGTTGGATTGTGATGCAGGTGGTAAGTTTTCAACCTCGATGATTTTAAAATCAATTCTTTCAACATGGACTCCATCAAATATCTAGAACCGTGTTCAGTGAACAAAATTTAGATTAAACATTGTTTAGCATCCTCTACAATTATGGTGTATTAAGGATGGTAGGCATAATTAATTCAAATACAGCATTGACAATCATTTAACTTCAAAAGCAACATTGTGGTCTAAGACATCAATCAGACCCTCAAAATACCTCACAATCAACTAATCCTGCATATCCCTGATATTACATGAACATACTGCTGAAACTAGAAAATTGTATCTCAGGCATGAACTGAATAATTCAAATCACAATATCTTCCACTTCGCCTCGAGGGCGCCGCAAATCCTTGCAATACAGTAAGCAGCACTAAGAGGGTACCCAGAAACTGCATCAGGAAACACAATGAAGTAAGAAACAACAAAATATACTGACCTTTTAAGTAATTATCTGAGGTAGTTTTACCATTATGGTTAAACATGTATAGAATTCACAACAAAATTTAAGGTAAAAGAGCGCATATGGATAAAACGTACTTGCTATATAGTCCTCTGTGTAATCCGTCTCAACCTTCCCATGGGCCATTGCTCCTACCTTAAATTGGATTATCAAAAGTCAAACATCTACCGAGATAACAAGCTTATAATTTGAAAGTTATGAACTTGTGAGAATACCACAAAGACAAAGTCCATATCGCTGGGAACAGCTGATACATAGTCATTCATATTTACGAGCTTTTCTGAACTGTAAGAAAAACCTGACATTCAACAAGGAGAGCAATTACTTCTTTTTTTACTAATATTTTTATAAAAGAATTTAAGAAATGAAACACAAGTGACCATCACGGAGGAAATAAATGAAATAAACATGAGCTCCCTTTCCTTTGTCAATATAACAAATAAACCACTTTAAAAGAATCATGTAACCATTTTCAAAACAATGAAAACACTCACCTATTTTTCGTGAGTTGATAGGAAGATACTGAGTTACAGGGTTTTTTATTGTGCGAAGAAGTTTCTCACGCTTGCCAGCAGCAGATATGCTCAATTTTTGAAGCAGCTCTACTGCAAGGTAACCGAAGCTTAGGAGTAGCAAATGAGAGGTTAAAGAAAGCAGGCAGGCGCGCCTTACAGCCTAGGAAATCAAACAGCTAGCTAAAACTTACACATGACACCAGCGAACCGTTTGAATGTTCTTGGAATACGAACATAGGGCTTAACCTCTATAAGA
The DNA here is from genome assembly GCA_030819835.1 of Acmispon strigosus. Classification (NCBI taxonomy): domain Eukaryota; kingdom Viridiplantae; phylum Streptophyta; class Magnoliopsida; order Fabales; family Fabaceae; genus Acmispon; species Acmispon strigosus. Next base: position 91,709,915 of record JAUAMA010000001.1, read on the forward strand.
ACACCTTTTTCAGTCTTTATGTATACTGCTCGCAACCTCCCAGCTTTATTAAGTGGGCTATCTAAAATAGATAGAAGGGCCTGAAAACATAATTGGATATTGTTAAAAACATAATCTAAAACTAAGCTTCAAAAATAGTTGTCGCCTAACATGTCTATGACCAAGTGATTCAGAGTTTGATCCTCGTTAACTCAATTCTTCTAATACAAAGTTCAATTTTAGCAAAAAGTGAGTTTGTGCAATATCCACGCTTAAGCACAAATGGCTCTTGTGCGTAAGAAATATAATATAAAATCATTCTGTCTTCAGTCTTCACCTAACTTTTGAGATTATTGATTCATGACAAATAAAAAATGAGATTTTAAATTACTAAAAAAAGAAAAAGAATTCAAGACTATCACTGTAGTCTAAAGGGGAGAAAACAAATTTAGCTCCTCTCTAGGGATTTACTCTAGAGGATAGAGTGAAGAGCTATAACTATTGATAGGAAAATCATATGCATGTACAATTGTACACATAAAACAGATTATAAAGCTATTTTAATCTCAAATTTTGGCTTTTCAATCCATGGCTAAACTCCTTATTTTCTCTAAGCTAAATCCCTTAATTCCGACTAAGTGCAGCTAAAACCAAATAAACCACTCCAATGAAGACGACAATGTACATAGATTTAAGGAATAAACACAAAAAAGTTTGAGTACATTGCCTTTTTGTGCCCAACCTTTTTAAGTCCAACCAAGCAGCATAACCTTAAACTCAATAATGGAAAGAAGTAATACAATTGATGAGAACAAGTTTTTTTTGGGAAAGGAAAAATAGAATCGAGAGGGATGATGATGAAGACCAAAACATGACCATTTTAGCAAGTTGGACCAACCTGATGAGTAATGTCAGGCCTGTAATCACCAGGATTCTTGTTATTTTTGCGGAGGAAATTGGCATGGTCATCCGAGTTCAAAAGCTGATAAGTCTGCAGATTCAAAGCCGGTCGGTCAGCAGAGAAAAAATAAATTCTTGGAATGCAATGAACAAAGCCATAACCCATAATAACAAAGCTTCAACTTTTTCGTGTGTAATATAATACAACAGAAGCACAAATGAAATCACTAAATTGAAGCACAAATGAAATCACTAAATTGAAGATTAGGAGGAAATTACCTTGCCAACCTTGGCGACTTCCAAAGAAGCCCTTTCAAGAATGAATATGACATTGGGGTTGTCACTCTTGTGGTCACTAGGCACAATTGGGATACCTACCAGTTCATCCTCCTCATTTGCCGCGGCTACTTCTGGTGTTGGTACTTCATTTTGGATCATAGGTCTCTTTGGTTGTGCTTGTTCGTCTTCATCTTCTTCGCGATCATATTTAGCTTCCACGTCCTTTCGCTTCCGCCCCTTCACACCATAAGGCCGTGTCATTGCTTCCCTCAACCACAACTGAACACGCTCCACACAGTACTTGTCTTGTCCTAGGGTTCAGTTGTGCTTGGTGGGCTTTAATCTAAATAAATATTTATGTACTATTAGATTCAAGATAGAAAAATAATATAACCTATTGTTTATATAATCCAAAAAAATATTTGAGTCCCTATTAAGCAAAACTGCACATAAATAAAAATATAATTAAATAATAAGAAAAAGAAGGATGCACGAAGGAGCGCATGAAAGGTTTCAATTCCTTGAACAAGTAGGCAGTCAATTTGAAGCCTTTGATGTCAAACCAACTCAACTATGGAAAGTCCCTCAGCAGCAAAGCAAAACCCCTTTTCATTTTTCTATCAAAAGTTTCTGTTTTTCATCCATTTACATCAAACCCACCTCACATTTGATCTCACTTTCTACGCCAATCCCTTTTCATAGAGCAAGTTTGCAGAACCAATTCAATGAGAAGCGAAATATACAGTAAGTACAGGGTTGATAGATATATAGCATACCACCGATGAAGAGCAAGTGAACAAAGAGACCACCTCGAAAGACGGCGGAGGCTGGAGTTACGGCGGAAGAGGCACGATGGAAGGACAAGCTCTGCAAACCACAAAAACACAATCACAAACCCTGAACCTTAAATATATGAAATATATCCGCTTTTGCTTTCTTTTTTTCGGTTAACTAAAAGTGAAATTATTAATTATTAATTTTACTTCTTATTACAAAATTAGATTACAGTTTCACCAACCTTGGATCCTTTTTTTTTTCCGGTGAGTAGGAAAATCACCTATGGTCTCATTTTTTAAGGCTATGTTTCACATGTCATTTCAGATAGTTTAAAATTTATTTGACTAGTTTAAGGTAGTGTTTGGCCCGACTTTTTTTTGACTTTTAAGTTGCTTTTAAGATAAGTTGGGCCAAACACAATTGTGTATAAGATCTTAAAAAATAAGTTGCTTTTAAGTTACTTTTTTTTTACACACAAAATGTTGAAAAGTAACTTTTAAGTAAAAAGTTAATTGAGGGAGCTTTTTTCTAATAAGTTACTTTTTTCACTTCCTACCGCCTCGGCCACCACCGCCTTCGGCCACCACCACCACCTTCGACCACCACCGCCTCCAGCCACCACCACCGCCTCCGACCACCGCCTCCGCCGCCGCCACCTCCAACCACCACCACCACCGACCACCACCACCGCCCATGCCTCCGACCACCGCCCATGCCTCCGACCACCGCCCATGCCTCCGACCACCGCCCATGCCTCCGACCACCACCGCCACCAGCCACCACCACCGCCTCTGACCATCGTCGCCGCCTCCGACCACCGCTGCCGCCTCCGACCACCGCCGCCGCCGCCACCACCACCACCGCCGCCTCCTACCACCATCGCCACCTCCGACCACCACCGCCACCTCCGACCACCACCACCGCCTCCGGCCACCACCACCACCGCCTCTGACCACCACCGCCGCCTCTGACTACCACCACCACCTTCAGCCACCACCACCGCCTCTAGCCACCACCACTGCCTCCGACCACCAAACAACTTTTAACTTAAAAGTAACTTTTAAGTTAAAAAAAACGAAAAATTGGCAAACAACTTTTACCTTTTTTTTAAGATCTTATTGTGAGCTTTAACTTAAAAGTAACTTTTAAGTTAAAAAAAAGCTGGGCCAAACGCTACCTAAAAGTTCTTTAAAAGTGTTAGGTAAAGGAGCTTATTTCAGTAGTTTAAGACTTTTTTAATAATCTACCGGTGGTAGCTTTTAACTTCAAGTTTATTGAATTTATTCATTTTTTAATCCTTATTATTTTACTAATATTTCATTATCACTCTTTTATATTTATAATGTTTACTATTCAATTTTTAATATAAAATTCTAAGAAAATATTTTGTTAATTTAAACAAATATAAGCATATTTTATGATTTAAAATATAAAGTTATATTTTTATTCTATTTAATTTAATGAAAATATGTAAAAGAAAATAAATTAAAAACTAATGTTGTACTTTTAAGATGATAAAAAATTTATTCTCCTGTGAAGAAAAAAAAGATATCAAAATATTATTATTATAGTTGTAATATTAATATCATACATGATTATGTAAATAAAGTAATGTTAAATATAAAAAAAAAATTATACTAGTATGTTTTTTTATGTCATTTTACGATTTTAGGTTGTTTAACAATTAGTTTTACCAAACATGTTTTTTCAATTAGGTAGTTTTTCCGCTTCTAACTTTCAACTTTCAGCTAGCTTGGTCTTTAATAAATAAATTCATGATAGATTCCCATACCATTTTAGAATTTGAATTACGTCTAACTCTACTCGAAAAATAAGGTGTGAGGATACCTTTATAAAGCTAATTGAATATGGCAAAATACAGAGATAAGGGGAGCAGACAAACCCTGAGTTGTTGAGCATAGGCTGAGGAGGACATCTACATACTGTTGCGGTGTGTACTGCCGGTTGCTGGAATAGAATTGAGGCATGAAATAGTTGCTGAGGTAATCATTGCTACCCATTCCAATTGAATAAATGCACTTGCTCAAGTAATTTGCTTTAATGTTTTCATCTCCTAGTAAAGTTACCAACTGGGGCACCGTCCTTTGGTAATTTTGCACTTGCCCTCTAAAACTAATACGCCCTCCCTACAAAACAAAAATAGATGAAACAACTATAGAATAATAACCATGTGAATGTGATTACCAAATTAAGAAAAATGAAACCATGTCATTAAGAAGAAAAAAAGGAAATTATTAGGGTACTAGTTGTTGTCCTATTTCCTCTCTTACTCCAACGGCTGCATAAGCATAATTGATAATTCACTCCCCTAAGTATGTCTTTGCCTCTAGCTGTTGCATAGGGAGGTATAAAACTGTCAAACCTCAAAAACCCATATGTTACATTTATAGGTAGGTTATAAATTATTCTCATAAACTCGTCCGACTTTGTCTAACGTGCAACATAAGATTAAATAAGTTCTTCCACAACTTTTTTTTCTTTTCACTACATTAGTATTTCTGATTAGTAAAAATAAACTGTACTTACATGATAATCGAATACGAACCACCCTCAACTCTAATCCCAACTTTTTTTTATCTCTGTCTTCTTCAAACTCATCCCGAACCCGCCCCCGCTGCCATGCCCTAGTGATCCCAACTTTCTTGGTGGCGCTTTTTCTTTCTTTACTTGCATTGCTATAGCTGTTACTCAAAGTCAAAGGACTACATGCTAAAACCAAACTGTTTTAAATTGCAACCGCCAAACAAACCCCATGTGCATGGAATTAAAGGGGTACAGGCACAAATGAAGTGCAGTTAAAGGAATTAAGTTGTAAATTGTAATTTAAGGGATTTAGGCAGCAATGGTAGAAATTTGTAAAAAACGTTTGGGTAGAAGTTTTTTAATTGTATAATATTAATGACTAATGATAAGCTGATCAAGAATGTATAATGATCGTGTTAACTTATTTTTTTATTCAAAAAAAAAAACTTATTTTGAAGAGAAAAAATTGGTAACTTCTTGAATGGAATCTCAAAAAAATAACTTCAAAGATGATAAATTGACTTAAAGGAATGAATCTCACCAATGACTTCAATAGCAGTTTTTCTGTTGAAGAACCTTCAGTTGGGTCATTGTAACACCTTAATTTTAAGTCAGGGGTCACATAGTGAATACGGAAACTTTTATGAAAATATCTCTCAAAACTCAGTTTTAAAAACAGAACGTCAACTCAAATATTATGACATAGTAATCGACGTATGAACAAGAATATAATACTTAAGATTGCACAACAACATGCCAAAAAATTCAATGTAAGGAAACAACGGAAATAAATTCTTCAAGTCTTCATCGTCTGATCCTCTCAATCTTCTTGTTATTCTAGCGTCTTCATAAGCTTTGCAACAAAACTTATTCATCGCGAGAATCATCCTGTTAGCAAAAACACTCGGATTGCACAGAGTAACTTAGGATAAATTAGGGTAGAAAGAACACAGGAATCTTTGTTCACGCAGTTCGGCCAATTGAGTCTACCTCTGCGGCTATAGAGTAGCTATAGCTCCTTGTTTTCATATTGTTCTTTTAGGGTTACAGTGTTAAAACATATATAAGGATTCTAATGATCCAAATATTACAAGATAATATCCAATTAAATCCCATCACAATCCCCCCAACAAATCAGATTGTGAAATAAACAGATATAGGCTTAAAACAGAAATAGCAAGAAAAAAGTCATCAAATTTTACGAAGTCCCAGCGCCAATGTGTTGGGAATGCCATCGCCAATGCGCTGGCATTCTGCCTCGACACCTCTGATTGTCTCCGTTCCCTGCGCCAATGTGTTGGGAATGCAAGCGCCCATGTAGAAAGCTAAAAATTGCACAATCAATCTTAGATACCGTCTTAGACGGGCGCTGTGGGGTGTTAACACCTTTCCCACGCGTAATAGACCCCTGAACCTAGATTTGTAGGCTATTTTTTTTTAGGTTTTTTTCTAGTGTTTTCCTTTAATAAACATCAGTGGCGACTCTGCTAATAATAATTTCTTTTATGCGCCGTCTTGCTGCGACCCCCGTTGCGACATATATTTAAATAACTTTTTCAATTAATACATACATGCATTTTAATTAATAGTAAATAGCGTTCACTAACATGAAAAAATTTCTAAATTATAATTAATAAGTAGTGTTGTATTATTAAATTAACTTTAATTCTTAAATAATTTCAATATAAAATATTATTAAGTTTCATTCTAATACTTTTAATTCCCCTATCAATTTGTGGTTGATTAAAAGTACTTTTTAAAAATATTATTAATAAAAATTTGTGTATTTTCAATTAATTATAATTATTAAATATTTTGTATCTAAAAATATTACATAGTCTCATTTTAATATTTTTTTAATTTATTCCCACAATTTATGATTGTTAATTATATTTCTAACTTATTTTAATTAATACATAATAAGTTAATCATCTTTCTAAGAAATTGAAAAGTATATTATGTTTAGTTAATACAATTAACAATATAAATAGCTATCAATAACTTGTTACAATTTTTATTAATATAATGCTAAAGTTAAATTTTACTTTTATATATATATATTCAACTTTAGTCATAATTACCTCAAGTCAATTTTACTAGTAAATAAGTAAATATATTTAATGATTTTTTAAAATAAAACACATATATATTATAGCTAATAGTAAATACTACAGATAATCATTATATTGGTTTCTGTGTTTGGGTTGCCGTCTGAGGTAGGTCCCTCCCTGAATTTTTTTTCCAGCAAAAGGTCCCTCTGTTTGCACACTGTCTGAAATTGGTCATCGCCGGAGCCCGGAGCTCCGGCGAGAGTGCCGAGTGGCTGGACAGAGATGACGTGGTATTATTCACGTCATTTTTAATTAAATATTATTTTTCAAATGCATAATTTATATTTAAAATAATTAAAATTACTAAATAAATGGTAAAACATTACAATATTTTAAAAATTGAAGAAATCCAAAAACTTAAACACGTTCTTCGTCATCTTCAACATCTTCATCATCCTCTTCTTCAACATCTCACCATGAACCCATAACTTAAAAACCCATAAAATCCAGAACCTCTTCTTCATCCTCTCGCAAACCTGAAACCCTACAAATCTCAAATCTTTGAATCCAAATCTTTGGTCTCGATGTGGGAACTTCGACCATCGTAACCAACAACCCCAAAAGTCATAAAAAGGAGATGCAAGTAATCAAGCTAACAACATAAGCCAAATCCATTTATCACCACCTCTCTTCACTGTCAACCACCAAACCCCAAACTTTCCAACACCACCCACAACACAGAACCCAAAACCACAATCTAACAAAGAGGAGATTAAATCGCAAAAGGGAAAATGTGATTCATAGAGAGAATAATCGTGAAATCAGAAAAGAGAAAACGCAATCCCCCACCCCCACTGCAAACCCAATCCCCCACCCTCCTCTTCTCCTCCTTCAGAAACTCAAAAACCCCAACAACATCTTCAAATAAAACTCTCACCTTCTCATCCAACACACCAACCACCGCAACCCCCACAAATCGCAACCAACCTCTCCAACAAAAACCCCGTTAAGAAGAAGAAGAAGAAGCCACTGCAAACTCTCTCTCTGAGAAGACGAACCAGATCCATATCATTTCACCCGATTTGGGTTTCACCTTCATCGTTTGCTTCTTCCCATCGCAGATCCAAATCCATAAAGGAAAATGGACGGTCGCGCGGGGACCTTTGGTAGAAGATGGCGGCGCGAGGAGGAGAGACCGAGGGGTGGTTCGTTGGAGATGAGAAATAACGATACAATGCCACGGCGAGGTGAGGCGACACAGTGGACTGAGGGAATAGGGATATGGTGGCGGTGGGCTGAGGCCAGGGGAAAAAGGGAAGAGGGATATGGTGAAGTTTTGGTGAGCAGTGTGGACTGATAGAGAGAAGCGTGTCTGAGAGAAGATTCATGAAGGTTGGCCGCATTCTGAACATATAAACGAGTAAATGAGTGATTGTATGAATTAATGTTTAAAAATGAGAAGATTCAGTTTTTATGTTTAATGTTTTGATTGAGTTTGAAAATGGAAGAATTATGTAGGCTTATGAAAATGTATGAAGGAGATGAAAAATGATGAAGAGCTGGTGAAGAATCGTATGAATTAGTGTTTGTGTTAATTTTTATGAATTAACGATTTTTTGAAATTTTTATTTTTAATTAATAAATTTAATTTAATTTTAGTTATTAATTAATTATCCACGTCATTTAAAATTTAATTAAAAATGATGTGGATAATGCCACGTCTCTCTGTCCTGCCACTCAGCACTCTCGCCGGAGCTCCGGGCTCCGACGAGTACTAATTTCAGACAGTGTGCAAACAGAGACACATTTTGCTAAAAACATTCCGAGGAGAGACTTACCTCACAGACAGCGACCCAAACACATTGACCAATATGTGTATTTAATACTAAACTCAAGTGTTACATAGTTCCATTTTAAGATTTTTTATTTTTTATCTCAATTTATGATTGATAGTTATATTTCTAATTAATTTTAATTAATACCTAATAAGTGAATAATTTATCTAAGAAATTGAAAGTATATTATTTTAGTCAATACTATTAAAAATATAAAATAGTTATAAAAAATTTATTACTATTTTTCTCAATATAATACTCAATTTAAATTTCACACGCACACGCACACGCGCACACACACACACTCAACTTTGGTCATCATTGCCTCAAGTCAATTTTATTAATAGATAATCAATAAATATATCTATTTTTTTTTTTAAATAATACACATACTATATAGCGACATTTTTAAAGTTTAAAACTATTTTTTCTCAAGTAAATTTAACATTTAAAATTTGGATTTAGTATCTGTACATGATTAAGGTAAACGTTTTACTCAGACACCCAATTGTTTTTCATCACGTCATAAATTAAAAATTAATTTAATTTAAATTAAAAGTTTAATTTAATTTAAATTAAATTAAAACGGAATGTAACCATTAGTATTGTGACACACAATGATTGGATGTATGTGTAAATAAACTTTACACTGGCGGTGCATAAGATTAAACTCTTAAAATTATAATAATTTAGAACTTCCAAATATAAAACATAACAAATAATTTTATCTGGAACTTAAGTGACGAGTAATTGTTTCCTTTAATTTTCCTGAAATCAATTTTATTATTAAATGTATATAAATTAATTTTTCAAATAATATGCACATAATAAGAGATAAAATTAATAGCTTAACATCATTTAAAAATTTGCAAACTATTTTTTCTCATAAAAGTGTTAAGAAATAGCATTATTTCATTAAACAAATTTAATAGTTAATATATTTGTTTTATATGAAATTTTTACCGAGAATTCTTTAGATTTTGACTATTCACAGCATCCCAGAAACCCTAGCCGTCCATTTTCATCTTTCCTCTCTCTCTCAAAATCTGCCCTCTCTCTACTAACCCATCAGACCCTTCCATTCAAAAAAAAAAAAAACCCCATCAAACCCTAATCCTCTTCTCCCCCAAACACACACAACCTTCACTTTTCTCTTGACTGCCACCTTCGACCACCAGCCTCACTCCCGAACCCCTTCACCTCTACATCGCTCTCTGCTCTTCTTCTTCGATCATCGATTCTCCTCGCCACTCCTTCTCTCTTCGTCAATCAAGTTTGTCAGAAGAATAGAGGTTGGTTACTCTTGTTTGGTTTTGCTTCTTTGCAACACTGGAGTTTGTAACAGAGCAAAATTTTCATTACTCATCTTCTCATCTGTATTCACTCTTTTGTTTTTTAAAGGCACTCTTACTAATAATGTAGGTTCTCTTATTGTTTAATACTAAACTCAAGTGAGCTTTACTCTCTCTATATATATATATAGATTTTATATTCTGTATTATTACTGCATTTTGTAGCTTTAATTTGATAGTGAAAAGGGGTACAGCTCACAGGAAAAAGGGTCAAGCTAGATTACCTTTGCATGACCCAGTTGGTTTTTTCTCCTTTATAGAAAACTAGAGTTTTGCTCACTCTATTAGTATCCCTTTTCAGTAGCTCAATTGGTCCATGAATTTTTCCGGGTGTCCCTGAATCAATCAATATGTTACCTTTTGTAACAGTCCCTCAAGAACTATCAAAGGCACATAGGTATCTCCCGCATGAATGCCTAGTAAAGTAACCTAATATGAGGTCCGGTCTTGTCGGGGAACCAAAGGTATAGAAACCACACCATCACCTGATACTTCACTCCCTTTGCCAAAACTCATTCTGCTGGAAATTCCAGTGTCAGTGTGGAATGGGACCAAACTCTGGGAAAACTTCCTTCCTCTAAACAAAGGACCTATTTGAGAAATGAGTGACACTGGCCCTCTTCTTAGACCTATTATACCCATCTCATGATCATTGAAAGTCCCTGAGTCAAGTCATTATGTCCACAACCAAAAATAATTTTTTAAGGGAAACGGGCTCCCCTATGGTTGGGGTTAAGGTAACTATTTCCTGTGCAAGAGTGCCATATGATATAGAACTCTGTCCATAGGTAGAGGTGTAGTTGCAAAGCTTCTGAGGAGCTCATGCACCCGTGTCCAGTTTATGACACAGCTCTAATTCACATGTGATGTGTTGCTATATGTGGAGGACATTTTAGGATCAAACAAGGGGTTAAGTTGCTTGCAGAAGTTAATGCAGGGTACACATGCACCTCTGAAAAATTTGTATCCTGACAGTATAGCTGCCACATTTTAACATTGAGAATATTTAGATCAATTCTTTTATTTTGCTAGAAAGAAAATCCATATTTCTCATCACTTTTGTAATTCCGAACTCCAAAGTCATTTATCTTGTCTCTTGTCCCAAATTAATTCAGTTCGTGTGTCTCTTGATACAATATATTTTCCTCAGTTTCCTGGCCTTCGAAAGATTTTAGTCTGTTGTCATTCAGTGACATCTTTGGCCATGTTGGATCACATGGAGCCACCGGGCCACATGCCTGTTGAAGCTGTAACTGCCGCGGTCATGGTCTTTTATTCTACTTGTAGCTGCCTTCAATATTGCAATTCATTTTGAAAATATTATTTGTAATAAAAAATATTGCCAATGATTGTACTTTAGTATATTCTTGAATGCTTGATTCGAACTGTTTCTTAATATAGCTTTTTTCTCTTATTTGTCTGTTTTTCCAGTTCAATTGCTTGACCCGAAGTTACCCTGCTTTACCTAGAGACCAAGCCTTCTGGTTGGAGAAATCTCCAGTGCGAGTTACACAACCATATATATCATCACTCTCTACGTGACTAGCACTTTCAATTCCATTGCCGCACACATGGATACTGATGTTGTTGGAGATCCTGTCAGCGAACTCAAGGCTTTCCAAAAAAATGATGATACAGATAAAGTTTGTAAAGATGAAGATGAGGTTGAAGATGATGATTTTGATGATGACGATGATGAAGAGCTTGAACCTGCCACTCTTGGTTTTGTTGACAAGCCAAAGAATCAATGGTCTCTTTGCCGCCAATATTTCCCAAGCAAAGCTGGAGGAGTCCCGGTACTTTACCTTCTAATTTAATGTTTTGCTTTTTGCTTCTCTCTTGCTATGAAATAAAGTTTTGTTTTCTGATGGTTATGTGGTCTGTTGTGATGTTAAAAAAAAGGCTTGGCTTGACCCTCTTAATATACCATCAGGAAGGTCATCTATGTGTGACATCTGTGGATACCCTTTACAATTCCTGCTTCAGGTATGAAGCTAATGCCTCAGTACTATAATTTGATATGCAAATGGTTTGTCTTCTACTTAGGGATCATGATAAACTGTATGAAACCCTTAAACTGCTAGGTTTATGCGCCAACTGAGAAGGAAAGTACATTTCACCGGATGCTGTTTGTTTTCATGTGTCCTTCCATGACATGTCTTCTCAGGGATCAACATGAGCAATGGAAACGCCATCCGGAAAGATCATCTAGAAGGTTAGGTCATGCTTTGAAACAGAGTTTTTCCATTTTTTTAGTACTTTTGACTGCTGATCTCTGATTATTAGATAATTTAATGAAGTGTGAAGGTTTTCCGTTGCCAGTTACCTTGCATTAATCCATTTTACTCAAGTGAGTGCCCTAAGTATGATGGAAGCCACAAACCTGCCAGCATTGGAGGTCGGTTTTACTCATCAACATAACTTTTTGTCTCGTTTTGCAGAAGATAATCACATTTTATGGATATTTACCCGAACCGTTTGTATAAATCCACTTTCTCTGAAATTTATGAATGTTTAATTATTTAGGGTAATTCTTGCCCACAGGTTTCATTATTGTCTAGAGGCTTTGTTGTGGTGAAGATAGATTATTATTTGTCTTTATTTGCCAGCTTTCTTAGTTGCGTCTGTTGATTTATGAATCTTTATAATCATGATTGTCTTAATGTGGGTACCACTGCATGATCTAGAAAGAGCAAAGTGATTGCATGTTATCCATCGTTCTGTTATGGCTACATAGTAGCCATGGCCCGTGCTTTTATCTGGAAATAAGTAATATGATGTCACATTTCACTGTTAAACTTCATTTGGTTTCCCGGAACATGCCGCACACATTCTATTCTTATTCTTGTGATACTCCGTATTATATCAACATTTAATTTTACATAATGTACAACTAATATATGGCCTGCTTGCCCATTAAGATAAGTGGATTGGCATTTGGCACTTCTGATGAATTGTGTTTTGGAGAATATGTTTGTGGTCTGCATATTATATTGCATGAATTGGTTCCAAATCTACCTCTACTCTGATAGAATCTCCTCTTACTTTTAGCTGCTCTTTGTGATTGGTGTGGTACTTGGAAAGGAGATAAGCTCTGTAGTAGTTGCAGACAAGTGCGGTATTGCTGTGAGAAACACCAGGTAAGTGAATTGTCTAACCTCATCACTTAGTTATCTATCCACAAATTCGATTCCTTTAATGTTCTTTTTCTCTTTCAACAACCAGATCATAAGTTGGCGCTCAGGGCATAAAATTGCTTGCCAACAGATAAAAGTTTCTTCATCTGTTTGTGGACCCAACAAAAGTGAAACAACCTCATTGGAGTCTCGTAAAGGTCACAGTGATTTAAGATTTGTATATTCTTAAAGGGTTTATTTGCTAGTTGTAGATAACAAAAGTACTCACTTTTTAGATGACGTCAAAAAATGTTTAAACTACTTATCATAGTGCTCAGACTGTCAGAAATAACAATCTAATCCTTAATAATTTTTGGAAATAAATGGATCTGACAAGATATTTCAATTTGTATCTGCCTAATAAACTTTAAACATGCTTAATGCCTCTCCAGAGTACAACACACTCTTTGGAATTAGAGGTTACTTTGTAAAATGCTTATGATACCAACTAATTTGCCTTCCTGTTTTTTCACATCTGAGATCCTATTCATTACCTTGCAGTTGAAAGCAACAACGTGTGGCCTGAATTTGAGATCACCATTGAAGATGAAAGTGAATATAACAGAGACATATCCGATAGCTTAGCTAATTCGTTGAGATTCACTGATTCCTTGATCTCGAGGAATAGGATTGATGACACAATGAATTCAGATTTAGATAGCTTTCAGGTATAACCTCTACTTTTTGTTATGAGTAAATTTTTATATAAGTATATCATTTGCTAATCATAGTGTGTGAATAGGGTGATGATGACAAAAAGAGCTGGGCCTCCTTCCAGGATCGAATTGCCAAAGCCCCTGAGCAAGTGTTGAGGTGATTAATTTTTAGAAACTTTAGTGTGCTCAGCTGATTTGGAGAACTGCGTTACGTGCCCTTACGAAGGCAGATTATTTACTAAATTGAATGTGAAAAAACAATTGACAAATGAATTATCTTGCCTTAGGAGATAAAATAAGCAGAAAAATATATCTGTTGCCTCTGACTGTCTAACCAAACATTTGAGAGGTATCAGTACTTTTTAACATGCTAAATAGTACAGCATATTGAAAAAAGAGAGAGCTCTATTTCCATAATCTGATAATGCATATTTGCTTACTCTGATAATGATAATGATATGATGCTATATTTGCATAACCTAAAATGATAATAAATTTCGAAGTCTCGGGGGCAAAAGTTGGACTTTAGATTATAAATCTTAATTGCCCTAAAAATCACGTTTTAGAAGGTGCATTGCTTAGATAATCATATTGCGATACGTGATGAAAGATTTAGCTGGATATTACCTAGCTGATGTTGTTATATTTGTGTTTAATTACAGGTATTACAGGAATACTAATGCTAGGCCACTATGGCCTGTTTCAAGTGGTCGGCCATCGGAGGCTGATATCCCTAAATGCAGTTATTGTGGTGGAACTATGTGCTGTGAGTTTCAGGTGAGAAATGAATTGTTGAAGCTGAGTGCCATTCTGCTAAATCAACCAAATTTTTGCTCTTTGTTTCCATTAGATACTGAGTTGTTAATTTTGGTGGTGCCAGATTTTGCCGCAGTTGCTGTATTACTTCGGCGTTGACAATGAAGCGAACTCTTTGGATTGGGCTACGATTGTGGTATATGCATGCGAAGCCTCTTGCGAAGCAAGTTTGCCTTACAAGCAAGAGTATGCTTGGGTTCAACTTTATTCACCTTCTGCTACCTAATGATAAAGTTTTTATGCGCAAATTTTAAACTAAATCAAGCTTTGGTGGAGAAGTATGAGGTAGGAATTTTCTTTATTAAGTAAACCAACAATTGAGGATTGCGACAGGTGATTGTGTAACTTATAGGTTCGTGTTACGTCCTTGTTAACAGAAATTTTGCCCCTCTGAAGATAGGTTATTGCGTGTTGTTTTATATTGTTGTTGGTTGGTGTTCCATACACATTTAGTCATTCATGAAACCACTCACTTGTACAATCATCTTTGTCAAATACATACATACAAACTGGCATTTTGTTAATGTTTTAGTGAAATGTTTTTGGCAATTACCATACAAGTATAACGCGTTGAAAATTTTATCAGTTTAGAGAAAGCAATAACGGGAAACGTTTCGCTGAAATATATTAGCTATTTGGAAGCCAGATACCGATTCCTCTGATAATTTGGAATTTTTGGCCCTATTCAAAGACTTCTCTAAAAAGACAATTATGTGGAAGGGACAGATTGTGAAGTAAGCTGAAGATGGAATATGAACTGTCTCAAATGCTGATTGTGAAATAAATGAATAATCACTCAAATTAACTTTTTTTTCTCACAATTGACAATTATGAGACTAATTTCTTGAAGCTCTAAGATCATTCTCCATATGCATCCTAGGGATCGAGGCTTAAATTAGATGTTTTAGGAGCTCAGCCTTAAATTAGATGTTTTAGAAAATTTTCCAATTTTCTAATTCAATAGATATCAAATAATTTACGGAAAAAGTGGATTTTGTTAACTTTAAATTATCTTGTATTCTAAGAAAACGAAACTGAAAGTAAACAAAAGAAACTGAGTTTTGGTTAACTTATATATTAAGGAAGTGCCTAAAGAACCATCAGTGGCCCAAATACAGAAATACTTGCTCACTACAATAAAGTTATAGATCAGGGTCTCTATCAGGATCCTTCAGAACCTGAATCAATGTCTTCAAATCATTAGTCCCCAATTGAAGGCAATCTCTGATTAACCCTCCTTCCACCACCTCCATTTGCAACGTCTCCACTATTTTCCTCACCACTTTCTGCAATCCCATATGTTCAAATCAATCAATACTTATAAGCATAACACATCTCAAGTGATATCACAAAGTAAACACACATACAAAGGTTACCACTTAAACATATCTAACACACATAAGTGTGAGCATATATAGGTGTGTTTCGGTAAATGGCTTAATTAAACGCTTATTTATAAATTAATTTAACAAATTTATTAAAATAAGATGAAAATATGTTATAGATAAGCATAACCTCTTGTTCATAAACTAAAATAAGTTCACTCAATCCCTTCGTAAACTCTTATCCTATAAGATGAAATAAAGTCTTTCAAGCTGGATCATAGTTAATCATGTAGTGAAATTAAACAACACAAATATGAAAAAATTGAAGACAATAAATAAAACGATATCGTACATACCGATTGACCAAACGATTTGAGGAGCTTGCGGGAGAGGGATTTAGTGACGGTGAGGAGATTTCCTGAAATTACCAAAATCTCCTTCCTCGTTTTTCCCCCTTATATGTAATTAACAGTTATAATTTTTCACAAATATTCATTTCTTATATAATTACGCATGGTTTTAATTATTTCAGATAAAATTTATTGGAAATTTTTTCTCTTTAACTATTTATTTTCTCTTTATTTATTTAAAAATTTATTTCCATTCACTTTTTAAATTAGCATTACAATTTATTTAGTAAAAAATAAAAAATCAACCAATATTAATTTAAAGGGTTAAATACATGATATTTGAACCGTGAATTGGAAGACCTATCTTCTGACTCGTGAATCGTAAGGCAAAAAAAGTTATAATATGGTATAAATCATATAGTAAACTTCAAAATAATTAAAGGTGACACGATATCAGTGTTCGTCCCCTCCTAAAAACATCAATAACATAGCAAAATGCAAAGTACTTTCCTACTAGATATGCTTTGAAACATGAAACACTCTTCCTGGGTTCTTGGGGTTGTCGCACTTAATTAGCAACCTTGTGCAGAGGTGAAACTTGAAACGGTGGAACGCTGAAAGACTCAAAGTAGAGGTAAATGATTTGAAAATTATATGAGTCTTTCTTAGAGTTAAAATTCGACCCCTCTAATATGTTTTTAAGAAAAAAAAGTGCAAAAAATAAAGCCCAAAATGCAGAAAAATGAAATGGGTCCTGCAACCCAACACGTTTCTGCATCTATGTGTGGACTGGTCGATTCAACCCTAATTTGTGATTCGTTCGATAGGGAGCGATTCACCTCTGATTGAGAGTACAATTCAATATATCAACCTATTCGTATCGTTAAGCATGACAAATGAATTGAATCGTTGTACGAATCCTGGTATCGTACAATACTTTCTACCATATGGTTAAATATGTTTTTTTGTCTATGACTTATACACTTGAATTTAAAATGGTCATTAAAAAAAACGCATAAGTTTTGATCCTTGAAAAATTATGTTTGATCTAAAGTGGTCATTATGACATCATAAAACTTACGTGGCAATTATTTTTCCCAATCACCAATCCACACAAACTTTCACGTGTACTTTTCACATCTATTTTGGTCCTTAAAAAAACTTCTTTCATTTAATTTAGTGTTTCCCCTTCATAATCATCTCAAAAGCTAAAAATGAGAAATTCATCTCAAAAACTCAGAATCCCATCAATCTTCTTCATCTTCAAAACCCATAAACTAGAGATGAGCATTGGTTAATACCTGCAAAATCCTCGTTTGGTTATAATTTTACTATCTGTTTATAATTTAAATTTTTATAATAAAAAGTCATCATGATATACATTAATATTTGTTAACCTATTATTATTTTTACGAAAACTAGTTTGTTTTGTTGGTCTAATAACTTAGAAAAGTCACCTCCGCCTGTGGTATTATGTACTGACCCTCATCATGTACAGGGGTGGGAGTAGGCTGAATTTTGTTAGACTTTACTTAAATAGGCCTGACTTGCTTAAAAAATTCAAGGCCTGAGCTTGACCTGTTGTCTGTCATTGGCCTTTTTTTAGGTCTGAGCCTGATCTGTTTGAAAGTCTGGTCTGGCCTGACAGCTTATATAAAAACTTATTTTATTGCAATACATTCAAGTAGACCGAAAAATTTAATTGTAAAATATCGACAAACTTATAAACCAGTGAGTTAAAATACAATAATATGATTATATGGTCCAATTCAAAGTAAATAGGTATAGTCATTTTCTAAAGAAGTTTATATGGTTAATTCATTATATAGTCTAGCATATTTAGTCATATAAATAAGTCAGCAACTATTTAGTTTTAAGATAAGATTTCAAAAAATATATTATAATAAAAATTCAAAATAATATAAATAATAAAATAAATTAATATTTACTTAAATAGATCGGTCTGTTAGACTTACACGGCTTTCTGAGTGGCCCAAGTCTGAGCTTTTTAACTAAGTAGGCTTTTAAAAAAGCTTTGACCTTATTTATTTAGTAATTTAGCTTGGCCTGGCCTGGCCTGAGCCTAATATAGGCTAGGCCATAGGACCCTGTCGGCGGCATGACCTACTTCCATCCCTAATCTGTGTAAAACTATTCAATGCATATAAGTTTAGTTAAAAAAATAGGTAAAGTGACCAAAAGTTGTACAAGAAGTTTTATTTTTATATGTTTAAGATTGAGGTATCTTATAAGTTAATTTTGAAAATAAGTATTTTTTAAACTATAATGTTCATGTTTTTCTTTAAACTACGACGATGGTTGGACATTGCATTTTAAGGATAGCTATAACACACTCTGTATAACTGTTGACTAAAAAATATGGAAAAATCAACAACAAAGTGACAAACTTTATTATATATCATCCTCTAAGTAATATTTACAGCTTAGAGCATATAAAAATGTCATTAATCCTCTAATTTAGGATGATCGTTATTCATGAAAAAATGTTCATTCGGCAGGGAGGGAGGTGAAACTGATTTCCTCGTCTGGGTACCCTTTTCTCCCCGTAGAATGTTGGAAAAGCTCAAGAAAGCAACAGTTTGGTGGGCTTGTCTGGACCTGCTCCCAGTCCGGGCCAACCTGATTGGTCGTGGCCTTGAGATGGATCCCTCATGCCTGCGTTGTACTTCTGCTCCAGAAACCAATCTTCATGCACCTTTAGGTTACCTTGTGTGTTACAACATTTGTGGTTTGCTTGTAGCCTTGACATTAGAGTTGATAACATTCGGGCCTTACCCCTCATTGTAACAAAAAAAAAAAGAGTTGATAACATTAGCTCTATGCAAGCTTTTATGCGTGATTTTTTATCTTTGGCTGACGTTGGTAATGCAAGTACTCTCGTATCCTTGTTGTATTCCATTTGGGAGGACCGCAACAACATGTTATTTCACAACCACCCTGCAGCTCCTCTGGAATCATTACTTCAACGCGCATCCTCACTCTCCCCTTCCGTGGTGGTGGCTTCTACCCCAGTCCGGCCGACTTCTATGGTTCTCCCCTCAACTTGTTCATGCCCCTCTCCTGGTATGGTCAAGGACAATTTTGATGCCTCGATTCTAACCTCAGGTCGCGCAGGTTTTGGCTTCATCGCTTGTGACAGCAGTGGTGAGATCCTGGCTTCAGCTTCCTTAGATCATGTGGGGGTCTTCTCCCCTCTTCCTGCATAGGTTTTGTCCTTCCGATGGTCCTTCTCCTTGGCTGCGAATCTTTGCTTTTGTCAAGTTTGCTTTGAGACTGACTGCGTGCTTTTGTTTGAGACTTGGAAAAGACTGTCTGGGCGCTGCTCTTATTTATCTTCTGTTATTCGGTGTACTTCTGAGGCCAAGTAGGCACAAAATTAGAATGCAATTTGATATTCAACTCAAATACAAACTCAGTGTACTTCTGTATAAGAACTTCATAAACCAATGTTACAGCATATGGAATAGGACTTTAAAATAGTAACTAAAATAAAAAATAAGCTATACCACATAACAGGTTTCACCCTCCAGGTTTTAACACAACTCTGGAACTATGATGCTATGGAACAAACAGCATCAATAACAAAAAGGAAAAAAGAAATACAATACTAATAGTACATAATTATAGGGTTCTTATAAGATTATAAGAAAACAGAGATATCTTAAAACAACACGCAGAGATGGGAAAAACCTACCTAAATACACATCTTTTAATACTACTACAAAAACAAATTAGTTTCATAATGGTATTTTTCATTCTGTTCCCTCTGCATGTAAAACCAACCTAAATACAACACCCTAAATAGCACATCTTTGTCATCCTTAATGTAATTTGGAAATTAGAGTTGTTTCCACGATAATTGCATCAATTTGGAAATACACCTTGAAAGAAACCAAATGAAAAAGTTGAAAACAAGTTCATAACCCCATGTTACATCGGTCATCTAAAACAGCAATTGTATCAAATGCTCCAAGATTTGCACCGGTTACTCCATGTTATTTGTAAAGTGAAATTTGGATAATGAAAGAAACCATTGTAAAAAAAAATCTTTGGCCTCAATCCTCAGTTCCACAAATCTTCTAGTATACAAAAAATCAGGATTTAAACTTCTGCTTAGGCTTTTTCACCACAGCACATCCAGGGTCCTCAACATCCTGCGGCAAAACAAACCTATTTATTAACATTGTAAATCTCCGGGAAAATGACCAATTACATTAACAAGTAATGACCTTTCACTTTTTGATTTTCTTCTTTTCTTTCTTCTTCTTGTGCTTCTTCTTCTTCTTCTTTGTGAGTTCCTTTACCTCAAACAGTTCATTTTGTTCTTCACTAGAATCCTGTAAACATTTAAAACAAATCTGAAAAGGTGGAAAAGGAAGATATCCACATAACCAATTTTCAGACACTGCAGAGTGAAAATGCAAATACCTTGGAATCAGAGTCACCAAAGGATTCTACATGACGAACAGTTCTCTTTGAACTAGAAGCACCACCTAAAATTGAAGAGGATCGTAAAAGATTGCATTTGATAAATAATACAAATTCAATTGAAGACAATCACAAAAGATTACATTTAATGACTACCATACAAATTCGAGTAAAGATATGGGTAAAGAAACTGAAAACCAATGTCTAACATAAAAGCTTATGTATAAAATTCTCAAAAGCAAAAAGGGAGATTTAAGAGAGGATGTATGCAAATTGCACCTCTAATCTGGCTCTAAGAGAGTTTGTGCGTGTTAGATTTAAATGTCCTCATACTAATTTATTAAAATTATGCAAGTCACGAGATGTTATATATTTATTAAAATTTCCTGATACTAATTCTAACTCCGCCTATGATGATGCATAATCAGTCCTTAGCATGGATAAAGGACGAAGGTTGTGTTAGGCATGCTGACAACTAACGAAAAACTAGCCGTATCTTTAATATGGATCAAATGATCCATATAGCCGACCTCACTTAATGAAATAAAGCTTTTGTTGTCGCCATCCTGTTACTAACTCTACTAACAAGTAATAACCAAAGGTGGCTCACTGAACCATGGAACAAGAAAAATAACATTAACAGCTGTGTACAGCACTCTCAACCAACTCTATATATTAATGGACATAAAGTTACCACAGTACTCTTACCAATAAAACAATAAACTCACTTACTCACCAATAACAATTGCCAACCTTTATATTAGTGAAAGATGTTCAAGTCCTTTATGGAAAAAAATATTGTTGGGAGGGGGGCATCATGTCCTGAAAGATTAGTATCTCAAGGAAACTTTGGCAAACCAAGTGATAATGTTCATCAATGTACCCTGTGTTATACTAAAGTAATTCCTGCTTTATTAGGTTTTTCTGGTTGAACAGTGAGGGGAAATCACAATTTTTTTTTTGTTTTTTTATTAAACATGGCCAAGAGGATAAGCACACACATGCATCAAATTATCACAAACAAAGCCAAACCCTTCATTCCCACAGTAATCATGGAAAAACACACACTTGAAGCAAATAATTGCAGTAAAGAAATCATCAATTAGTAAACTACAAATTAAAAAATCAATCTAATACACAAAGGGTTTTCCAAAAGAGAGAGAGAGAGAGTTGCAAGTGTTACTACTTACTGGCATAGACTGTCTGTTTGGCATTATTGACAGCAAGTTCAAGAAGATCAGGGTTAATATTAGCCATTCCATTAGGTTCCTGCAGCTTCCTCTCCAGAAACTTGGCCAAGGCCACTGCTTTATTCGTGGCCAAGGGTCCACCGGGATGAGCCAACCTGTGATTTAGAATACACGAATCGAAAATTCGCATCAGGCCCACTTAAATTGAAGGGGTGAGAAAGGGTATTGTGAGTTCAAAATGAAAAATTTGAATGAAAAAATTGATTGGTTAAAAATTTCGCTGCATAAACTGTGAGTTACCACTGCCACCATGTGTGAAATTGAGGGAGGAAAAGAGGAAGAAGAAGAAGAAGAAGAACCTGGGTTGGGAGCGGGAAGGGGCGCGAGGGGGAAGAGGAGCGAATTTGCTTCCACGAAGAGCACGTCTTTCATCTTCTGACAAAGTTTCGATCTCTTTCACCATTTCGACTTTTCCCCCTTCTACAAATCGCAAGTGCTCTTTTTTACTTTCAAATTCAATTTAAATTTAAATTATACTGCAAAAGATTTAGGCCTTTCTGGGTTATGTTGGGTTATATGTTTTGAAAATTTTAAAAACCAAAACTAGTTTTCACTTTTAGTTTTTTTTGTGGTTTTCAATTTTTAAAAAGTTGTTGTTAAATTTGTAAACACAATAGTCACCACAATTAACAACTTTGTAAATTCACGACAGTAGGCGGTGGCGGTGGCAATAGCGGCGGAGGGTGGTGGTAGTGGTGGCAATGAGTTGCGGCAATGGCAGTGAGTGGCGGTAGGGTGGTGGTGGCGGCAGTGGTGATGGTAGAGATAGCATAGGGTTGTGGTGGCAGCGGTGGCGTCGACGAAGGTGGCGGAGGGTTGTGGTGGTGGTGGTGGCAATGACGAGGGCGGAGGGTGGTGGCGGCGGCAGGGTCAACAATGGCAGAGCATGATGGTGGCAGAAATTGTGGTGGAGGGTGGTGGTGGCGGTGGCAGCGGAGGGTGGTGGTGGCAGTGGTGGTGGTGATAGTGGGTGATAGTGTTTATAATATATGTTATTGAAACTAAAAACCAAAATCAGAAAACCATATTTTGTGGTTTTACAAATAAGACTAAAACGATTTTGAAATTGGGTAAACAACTATTACAGCACCATTTTTTCCGAACACGTTTTGTTTTCAAACTACCATTTAAAAACCAAAAACCAAAAACTGGCAACCACCCCAAACGAGGCCATAGTTTTAGACTTTTAGTTTAGGGGGTAGGTTTTTTTTCAAAGAATTGGCGACTAATTTCATGTGCACGTGGTTTTGTTCTAATGGTAGGCAAGTTAGACTCCCGTAAAGATGAGATCACAAAATCAAACTACGAAAATGTTGCCAACAGTATAACTTGGAAAGACAAAACCACTGTACGGGAGTCTAACTTGCCTACCATTAATTTCAAGTCATTGTATGTCGAACATGTTAACATATGCAAGGACGAAAAAAAACTATCACTTATGCTTACATTTTCTATTATTGAATAGAATTATTGAGTTAGTTAATTAATCACTACTAAGAGTGCGTTTATTTCATCTTATTTTGAGAAAAAAATCTCTTTTTCTAATTGAAAAGTCTTTTTTTTTTTGAAACTTTAAGATGTTTGTTTCAAGTTTTCAAAAAAATATTATTTAAAAAAAAGCTAAAAATAGATTATTTTGAAAAACTACTTTTGATTAACTTATCATAAAAATCTATCATCATAGATGAGAGAAGATAAAAAAAATTCATTAGTGTAAACAAACACAAATCAGTTTCTGCTTTTCTTAAAATTTCTAAAAATTAATCACAGCTAAAAATTATTATTTTCTAATTTGAGACAAACGCACAAGGATTTGAACCCCCAACCACTTGCTTAAGGGACAAAGTACTGAACCACTACGTCAACCCACTTGATTCATCATCATTATTCTCTTTAAATCAAAAGGAGTATTAAAAATTTATACATTTAGGATAATTCTGATGTACATAATGTGTGTACAAAGTACATGAAATGTTTTTCTTTAACCCTTGTAATATGGTCATGTTATAATTTTATTTAGTTTGTATTGTGGTTCACCCCAATCATTTTCTCCTCAAATATGAACTTAATTAGATTAACAAATTATCAAGCTGCTTAGGGTTCATGAACAAGTTTAAATTTAAATAGTTGAATAAAAAATTAGAAATAAGCAAAAGTTGTCTCAACCAATTCAATGAGCATCCTAAATAGTGGGTTTGCACCTGGACGTAAAAAGGTTAAAAAATATATTAATAGATTTATTATATTTACATATTATCAACTATTATTTTGACATTTAAAAAAAACTATTATTTTTAGTGTAAATTATTGTCTCCTCTTAAGGAGAAACTTAAATTACATTATCCTCTCTACTTATTCCAAAACATGCACCCCTTGCTCCATAGAAGCTTAAATTGAGATGATATATATTACACTTACGTCCATTAAATACAAATAAGTTTCGTATGTGTTGATCAAATAAATATTTTATATATGTTTAGAAGCCGATAAAATAAATATTTAAAAGGTTTGAGTTCACTTAAAAAATATTAAAGTGTTTAAAATTAGTTAATCATAACATTGATAGTTACAAAGAAAAGAAAATTTTAGTTTGAAGTATACCAACCATACTCGACCTTGTTGGTGCTAAACATAGCCCTTGACCAAATGTTTAAATGTTGAGAAGTCTCACATTAACTAAAGATATGGCTAAGATGGACCCTTACATATGAGAAAATAACTTTCAAGGTTGAACTTGACCTCTCCAATTCTAATATTAAAGAGTCTGGTTATCTACTAAGGTGTTCATTTACATAAATGATCATTTTGATCAAACTCTTTTCAAATACGCACAACGGCCACAGTGGTTAAAAGTGATTATTTAAACCCCTAAATTGAAAGTTCAATACTCAGGAGCTACACTCTTAAAGAAAAACCCAGGCTGGAATTGTCAAAGCAATTAAATAAAATAAAAAAACTTCTCAAATGTTTATCTTAAACTCTTCTTTGATCTTCTTCTACTTTTCATTTGTTTGGTTAACTTCGATTTTCATTTGTTGGTTGTTCTTTATATAATAAATTCTTCTTACAAAAACTCATATTGATGTATGATGAATCCATCTTACTGAAAAATTGTCATATTTTCTTAATATATGACACTTAAACTTTTTTTCTAATTCTCCACCCACCAATCAAGTTTCTCATAACTATTTAAATTTAACTCCTAAGCTTACACTATTTACCACACCCTCGCACAATGCCAGCTAGTGGGTTTTATTTCAAACATTAGGCTAAGACAACAATTAAACAAGGATTATTAATAAATAAACATAAAACAAAGCTTCTCAATCTTCATCCTCTGTAATTTTTTTTCTCAAATTTGTTGTATCTTAACAGCATGGAATGATTACAGATGTTGCGCTCCCCCCACCTTGCTGGCATCTATATCAGGAGCACAATACATTTGAAGATGATGATACTACGAATGGGGAGAGATGAATAAAATCAATTGTCTGAATTTACAGGCCTCTTTCTCTAGCCTAAAATCTTAAAATGAGGCAAAAGAAGCCAATCCAATTGTATTACAATAAAATGAGATCAATCACCATGTAAATAGCTGGTGTGGCCAGAATATATGACCAAGTACTGCACATACCATCTTACTTCTTCATTCATCAATCCAAACTAACCAAGAAAGAACTTGAATATGTCACTCAATGAAACAATGCCTTCGACACGCTTGCTGCCAGCTTCCACAATAACAAGCCGCCTCACACCTGAATCAAGTATTAGAGAGAGATCACAATTTTCAGCATCACAATCTTCAAAATGAAATCAATAGATATCTGAAAATAATTATCTACCCTCCGTATTCAACAAAAAATTGCTGGTACAAAATACAGGAAGATCTTAATGAATGTTGACAAGAACCGAAGGGTGAAGGCTAACTCAGGAAGACAACCCCCACCATACGAAAACTAACATTAAGCAACCTTGAATGTCACCCCATCAGACAGTTGCAATGAAAATGAAACCACCAGACATGTGTCGTCTGAGAAAGAGAGGAGAGGGGGACAAAACAAACTCACCTGGATTTGCCAAACGTTCCATGACTTTATGCAGCGAATCAGAGCGTAAGCACATCTGACATCTTTGACTTCTAAGTTCATAGGGACTATATGCGTCCTGGCCCAATTGCAAAGCCTGGACAATAAAGCACGCATGGAGATACTGAGATCCAAAGAAGAAAATTTTTAACACAAAAAGGACCTCATATGAATAGATTTTTGAAACCTGGGCTTAGAGCCTTAGACTACAAACTTCAAATGACACTAACATTAATATTACAATTTAAATTGAAATCTTTCTTCCTTTCTTCCTTTTTCATGAAAGCTTCAGCCAGAAAAGTACAGCACATTGAGGAAGTCAATTCGACAAAAGTGTATATGTATTTTCACAACATACAAATCAAGTCACGGACACATATTACCCTTCAATCTCAAAAGGAAGAAAGCCTCAACTGAGCATCAATATTATTATATTAATATTGGAAAAGAAAGAGAGTGAACATGGTATCATCCTTAATAGCATCTGTCAATTCTTCAATGTCTATTGAGTGTTGTCAAGATGCTGAACACTAGATCTATTCAACAGCCAATAATCATGCAAAAGAAAAATATATGCAAATATCGCTCAACATACAAGACTGAAATACTTCAACAATAAAGGAAATTATATACTTCAAGAAGACCCAGGACACTAAATCAAGGCCTCTGTTATAGTTGAGCTATAAAAGAAAATTTATTAGACACAGAGTACTGAACAAAACAATTAATTCTTAAGATCATCCCCCAGTGTCCCCTACGCTCAGCAAACTGCTTAACCAGATTAATGAGCAAAAATAAAATCAGAACACATTTGTGTTTCAATTTTCAAAATATAATTTCTCCTGAAGTTTATTGGTATACAAAACTGAAAAACAAACTTACCTCGTGAACCGTCATCTCATCAAGATTGATGTGAGAATATGCTCTGTCCTTTGCCAAAGCCGTTATATCACTATAAATGAAGAAGGGCGGGGACGAAAAATTAGAAGCTCTTACAAGCTACTAAAAAGAATGAAATGCTAGGTGGACAAAAAATACTGAACCATAGATTGACTTTATAATAATAAGGATATAGTAGGAATCGACAAACCTCCGACAATATATATCCAGTAATGAGTCATTATCATCGACTATTGGTATTGAACTTAATTGGGCTGCAAAACAAAAGGGCAAGAAGTAATGTATATAGTCACATTAATTTTAAAAGGAAGAAAAACTATAGTCACATTCAAAGCAAAAAAATATATATATATATTTTGATGCTTGAAAAAAAAAAAGGTATCACCCCATAAAATTCATGTTTTCTTTCTATAATTAATCACAAAGCAACGTTCTCAACAGTGCCCTCTATCATCAGCCTAATACCTCAGAAGTATAATAAGATACCAATTTCTTCATTCTTTCTCTCTGTTGCTTTTCATTTTGATACATTATGTTCAAGGTCAGACAAAAAGTTCACACCTTGAACTAATAAATTTAGGGCGGCAGCAAGAGAAGAGCTTGGTCTCAACATTGCTAGGGGTCGCCGATTCGATTCCCCAATTTGAGGTACCCACGTGCCCAGAGGTATTGCAGAGATTGGAAGTTGAAGTATAGGCAATGAACTAGAGCAATGCCTAAAATACCTACAAATGCCTGAAAAAATCAATTTGGTAAGAATAAAGCACACTTAATGACATTATAAAGAAAAATATCATAAATCTTACATTTAAGTATTCCTGAAAGTGAAGCAAGATGCAGTAACTGTGGGTATGAATCATCTTCAGAAGATGAATGTATAATAGGAACTGTTGAAACCTCCTTTTGCAAGATCTTCATGGCAATATCTTTCAGATTATCATATGGCCCTGCCTGCATCATAAACAAATATCCAAAAAGGATGTCAAACATGGCAAGTGAACTAATAGTAGTACAATAGAGAGATACATTTAATTAAATCATAAAACAAAGCAGGCGTGAAAATCGTTTCATTCAAGCATTCGTAAGTTAAAATCATTCAATCATGAAATGATTGATAACACATTTATGATTTATACAAGCCAAGGCCAAGATAGATTTTAAGGAAGATTACTCAGGCAGCTTTCTATGTCAGGAAAATTAACAATCAAGATCATCTGGTTTTCAATTTTCGAAACAATCTCCCTTTAGACTGCAAAGTTCCATGCATTGATGGTCAGCAGACACAGTTTCCAAAACAGACTGAAAATAACTTGCAAGTTACCAAAAATTAAAATGAACAAGAGAAAATGGGATAAGGGAAGAGTAACAGTATTTGATTCATCTTTGTTAGATACGGAAAAGGCCAAAGTCAAATAGACATATCTCAATTTCTTCTCAACCCGAAATAAGAGCACATGTAAAAGGGATGGGCATTAAATAACAATAGTAATACTGGAAATTTGGAGTCTTGATATGTTGCTAATATATACCCAGCCAGGATCATGGTATCATCATATCCGTTCTTAAATATAGAGAAAAAATATTCCTTCCATTTGCATAAGCCAAGTGTATCCCAAGTCACCCCAACAGCTTAGTGAAAATTTACCAAAATACATTATTCAGATAAAGGGGACAGTAATTTTAAACAGACTATGCAGATGTGCATTCCTGCTTTCTATTATTGACACAAAAGTCTAGCCAAGATCTACAATCTCCTGCATAAGCTTCAAGTTAATCTTTAAAAATAACATCCTTAAGATTTCTTTTGATTCCTTTACGCTTGTTGCAAACACCCTTCTACCCTTATCCCGAGAGAGAATTTTACAAAATTGTGGAGCTATAATCAACTGAACCTGCGCATTTTACACCACAAAACACAAGCATCTTTATACACACACAACACATGTGTGTGCGTGTATTACACCATATATATGTATATAACTATATATATATATATATATATATATTACACACCATAATCTACAATTAGTGAAAATACAAGCCTTATGGGATACTAAAGACATACAAAAACACTTGAAAGGATAAACATTGATAGTATGCCATCTACACACAAAACCCTTACATGGATAAAACGTCCTGAAAATGCAATTCCATGTCTGTTGTTCTGTCTGTTTAGATATGACTTTCCTTCTTTCCAAGCTGATATGGTATGTGTTTCAAGTTCCTCTTCTGTCAGATTGGATCCATGATTCCCCAGCTGAGAATAGGCCGATAACAAGTTTCAAAAACCATTGCAAAATAATATATAATATATATGAATACATATACACGTACACACACACACACACACATATATATATAAACACTTGAACATGACAGGTAGTACTGTATAAGATTGAAGGATAACTGCTGTTGGTGCAGAAAGCTGAACCAAAGCTACACATTCCACCAATCCTCAATATCAAGAGTAACAAGTTTTAAAAAAAAAAAATTTATTCAAAACAATCATTTTGGGATTTGCAAGGAGTACTTGATGATGGGTCCTCTACTTTAGAACAGTGTCTGTTAATTCGCTACAAAGTACAAATGTTTTGGACTTTTGGTAACAATGAGGCTGCCAAAACTTTGTGATAGGATGTAATTTATCCAATTCTTAGGTACATTTGGTTGGAGCCTAAAATGCACTTTATAGGGATTTCCTTGGCATTATTATATATACTTTTGGAAAAGATTTTTCTTAGCCTGGATTTGGTGTGCAGCCCAAGGATATTCAAAACTTGTTTCCATTTTTTACTTGCAGAGATTTGGCAGCCTAATTGCATGATCAGTATTCTCTTAGCCTTCTAATTTATTCATTTGCTGTTTGCACTTTTTTAGATATCAACATCATATTTACTCTCCCACCCTCACAATATAAATATTTTTCTATCCGATAACATAAAGAAATCCTTTGAAAGGGATAGACAAGAGTATAATTGTAGTTGGTTTACAGATTATAAGCAGTTTGTCAAAATGATTAAATATCAGCAGCCACATGGAGCTTCATTGAATTAGATTAAAAGATGTCACGAGTAGCAGACTTGCTGTTCATATCAAGATGATGATAGGAAATACAATTGTACTACGAGTTTAACATTAATATCGGGTCTGCCATAACTGACAGAACAGAAGTTATAACTGGGTTTATTTGAAGCTAAGAGTGGGGTACATGATTTCTTTTCACATAACATTCTTTTTCGGGAAAGGAATAATGAGCAAATGATTTGTTAAAATTTTATATTCTAATCCCTGCATAACTCCAAGGATACTATGTACTACAGCTAGTTAAACTAGTGACCTGAAAATTATGCAATGCATCCTATTACTCTTATTCTTGCCATATCTTATCCTTGCCTTTTATTGCCAGGTTTGTAATGCGTCCTACAGCTTGTATATGTCATATATTAGCCTTCTAAGTCACTTAAAATACACACTGACCATCACGAGAAGAGATTCATATTCAGAAAACTTGCCAAAATAAAGAGATAATGATCTTGAACTTAAAATTAGCTCTATTAAAATTAAAATTAAAATACAAGACATATACCTCTCTTAAAATTAAGATAAAATCCAAAGCACTAAGAACACCAACAAATTGCCCCTTGCTGAAGTCCCAGAGAGGAGCTATGTAAATTCCCTGTAAATTATCCAGATCAGAAAAACTGCATATGCAAACCTTTAATCTGCAATGGATGAAGATGCAACAACACAAACTGAGAAAACTAAAAAAAAGATAAAAGATAAAAGAGAAAGTCTTAAATCATTGTCAAAGCAAAGCTTCTGAAACAACTGGTCAAATTCCAGAAAGATAATTAAAAAAAAAAAGCAGGGGTCTTTTCTCATCTTTTTAACAGGGTAAAGGCAAGTAAAGAGAAGTGACGGTAATCAAACATGTTTTAGAAACATCATTCAATATATGAAAAAAAAACTGCAAAATTTAGTCTGGCAAAGAGAAAACGACTTACCTGCTCATGCAGTATATGAAATGCTTGTTTCACTGGCAAATCAACGTCCAAGGCAACAACCTGTGTCCAGGAGTCATTAAATTAATTTTGTAATTCAAGTTTTGTCAATATCATGACAGCAACTCACAAAGACCAAAATAAAGGGCCATTGGTACCTTGCCTGACTCAGGAAGTAATTCATAAGCTGTGTGCATAGATAGAAATGCAGAAATACGCTGACGGGAGATCTGTACATCAGTATCTGATATTCTTGGCAGCACCTCACTCAATGTACCATCTGCCAACCGGATTTGCTATAAAAGCAAGCAACATATTACATTTCACGTTGGAACAGTTACAGGGTCAAATATACAATATGCCTTTTTATACATGAGCAGAAATCATTAAGAAATACAACAGAACAATCATGCAACAAAATACATTGTAAGCCACCAGGGGTATCACTTATGACAAATAAGACAATCAGGAAGATTATATTTATTTTGATTCCAAATATAAGACTCAATAAACCTACATGAATCAATACTGCAGGATTCAGAGGTCATAACAAATAGATGGGTTTAGGAGTTCTGAGATGAGTTACAAAACACTCTCCAGACTCCAGAAAGATCCCAGTATTAACACTTTCTTTGAAAATATCATTCAAAAGTACAACCTACGCAAGAGCAGCACACATAGAGCAGCCATGTCAACAACAACAAACACAACTGTCTAGTGGCGAGGTATTACTGACTCTTACCATACGGCGAAAAGCCTCATTATCCACATCCATGTTATTTTCAGATGCTGTGTCTGTAGTTATGACAGGTAGGTAGTTAGGATCAGTAGCCAATAAGACAGTGTTGACTATCCCATATTCTCCAGGTACACAAGGTTGATGCTCATCATGCCGCCACTCTCCATCAACAAAAAACTTGTACTGCATTCAAGCAACTTCAAAATAAGTAATTAAGTACCCAGGCATCAAGAATAAAGGTCAAATTTTCTCAAAAGCATCTTTTTTAAATTCCACCTGAGCATATCTTAATCAGATACTTACAAACTCAAACATAAGCAGTATATTACTGCTCAAACTCATATAACAATCATCATTGAGAAAACAAATAACACTTAAAAATTAAGAGAAAGCTAAAACCTATGTAAAGAACCTCAACCCATTACACTTCCACATCAATCAGACTTCCTATTAAACCATGAATTTCATATTTGTTGCTATTTAACAGTAATATAGAGCTCAACCGGCTACTACCCTCAGAAGCCAAACAATTAACGAATACCTTTCTGCTCAAATATCTCTCTCAAAATCTGTCAATGAAAATTATCTAATCCAAAAACCAGACAGAGATATAACGTAGAAACACGATGAAACTTCTTCAGGTCTACTCAATAATCATCCTACAAACAATACAACACTCATAAACTGACCTGATGGTAACCGGGAGGCAAGCTATAAATAACTTGAAACACAGTTGGGCAACCTTCGACTGGCGACATTGGTAGAGGTTCAGACCACCTTTAAGAGAAATTTTACATTAAAAACATAACAAAAAAAACGAACAGTCATAAACAAGCCTAAACTAGAGCGTTTTAGCAAATAAAATAAGATATTCATGTATGGCAATCAACAAAACACGCACCGTGTGAAAGAACCAGTAAGAAATACACTCCTTCCACCGTATGGCCACACAAACCGCATGGGAATTAGCACAGTCCCTGCAACACCACTCGCACCCCTCGCAGGATCCATGCTCTGACTGAACATCCAACCTCCAATTGAGAGTGCTACTATGAAAATACCTTCCGAGCACCACACTTCATCGCAGCATGTCAGCTAGTTCAGCTGGCAGGGCGCAAATTCGAGTAAATGCAGCACCAATTCAGTGCACTACAAAGGCCAAAACACAAGGAACGGGAAATAAAAAACCACCCCCAAACCAAAAATACACTCTGGGGAAACGAAAATGAAAAAGCTCAGATTTTTATGCTTTATTCTACCGAAAATTCAAAAAAAGAAAGTGCCCATTACTCTCTGGAATAGAACCAGCAAAACAGTGAAGCGGATTCGGAAATAAACACTCCCAATTAAATTCGCATGCAACAAAAAACATTGATAAGCACACACAAAACCCTAACCCTAAAATTAAAAGAAACCTACCAAATTCAACCTGAAAGAGCCACGAGTTTGAAAATGGAATCTGGGAAAAACAGAGCACGGAGAGTTTCAGGTGGAAATAGAAAGAGAAAGAAAAAATCGAAACCCTATTGAGACATGAGAAATTCCAGTGGAGAAAAGCGAGAGAGATTTTTATCCCAGAATGAGAAGGGGAAAACGTAAATGGAATGAAATAGAAAAAGGTTGGAATAGGGTCGATGAATTATTATTATTGTGATGATGAAGGCGCAAATTGCTAAAGCAGAAAATAATAATACCGGCGGTTAAACTGTAAAAGGCATCACATTGGTGCTGCACGTGTGCTTTTGCTATTTCATTTTGATTTTGATTTGATGAGACTTTTAATTTCCTTTTATTTTATTTTTTTAATGGATTTCCTTTTATTTCTATCGAAGTATATGCTTTTTCTGAAACTTATTTATTTTTTAAAAAATGGAAGGGTTAATTAATATGTTTTTCCCTCTGAAATATATGAGTTTGTGTTAACATATTTACGGCATAAAGTTGAAAAATCATTGCTCTATTTTAGAAAATAGCTCGATTTTAGTCATTTTTAGAACTTGAGCTTCATTAACATTGTCATGTGCCCGATCAAATTTTATGTGACATCCACAGGCAATTTTTAATTAATATTTACATTATATGTATATAATAAATAATTAAAATTAAAACAAAAAACTTTTAATCATGAGTTTTCATATTCATCAAACTTACAACACCCACATCATTTATTTTTCATCTTCATTTTTACCAAAAACATAACGCCCTTAAATTCTCATAACCTAGACACTCATAACCCAAAATACATCCTTTCTTGAAACAAAGCAGACACCAAAATCAAACAAACCCACATAATCAAGTCTCGGAGTTCGTAGATAATCGAGTTCTGCATAGTTGTGGGCTGAGCTCCTGTTGGCCTTACATTTTACATGGGTTGTTTGACAAAATATCCTTGAGCTTCCTTAAAGGCTATCACAATAGTTGCCTTTGTAATGTTAGTTACCTTTGTAACCGCATTTTCTACTTTGAGGTCCTCCCACTACCATTCATGGTCACTTTAGAGAAAATTTGGATGAGCTAGGCGGATATTCTTTCCTTTGAGAAGTGTGAGTTGCTTATAAATTTCAAATTTATTAGAAACTTGCACTACTGTATCCGTGAATAACTTAGCCCAAATTTTAGCCATATGGGGTTCAAACTAGTCTTTCAAATGAACTTTTACCCTCCAATGATTACTTGGTGCTCCCATCTAGATCCATGCAAGACAATATCTTCAAAGGTCTCTTGGTGGCGGTTGGTGTTGATAAGGGAATGATAAGATAGTTCTTCTTCACATTGAAGAGGTTGTTTTAATCTCATGCTTCTTGTGATGGATCTTGGGCTGAAGTTCACCACGTTTCCCATAATCCATGATTTGTATCTTAAAGGATGATGGGTTTCATTAATGTATGCATTTACAAATAGCTCTTGAACTAACATCTCACATCCATTTCCAGAGGACTGGCACAGGTATTTCCATCATCTTTTTTTTAATGATATCCTTCAATTTAGAGTATCTGATTTGTTTTATCCTAAATCCCTTCTCTGAATCACTTATTTGACTATGCTCTCATTATATTTTTCCTTATGTTCGGGGCTCAAAAGTCTTTGTACCTAGGGGTGGCAATCTCCAGCCTGTTTGGCCTGCCATTTTTTGCGGGTTGGGTTGGAAATTTCAGCCCACTAACCCATTTTTTTAGCGGGTTTTGGCGGGTTGGGTCGGGCCAGCCCGCGCGGGCCTGCAGATTTTTTTTTTTGTGTGGATCTACAACAGTACTAAGGAAAACTGAAAAATGAAGTAAGGATTCTTAGGGAATACTATTCTTCAGACTTCAGTGTGTGTGCGAGCCTCTGTGACTGTGAGGGTTTCTAACTTTCTGTTTCAGCCGCGCCGCCGCGCTCTCCTCTCTGACTCTCTCTTCCACCGCGCTCTCCTTCAGTCCCCCGCCATCTCTTCTCTCACTCTTTCCTCCACCGCGCTCTCCTCCAATCGCCGCGATCTCCTCTCTCACTCTTTCCTCCACCGCGCTCTCCTCCAGTCCGCCGCGATCTCCTCTCTGACTCTCTCCTCCAGTCCACCGCGCTCTCCTCCAGTCCGCCGCGATCTCCTCTCTGACTCTCTCTTCCAGTCCACCGCACTTGAATTTATATATTCTTGGATGACTAACCCAGCTTCATAAGGAATTAAGGATCAAGGCTGCACCACCAGCATCTTTAACTGTTTTTCTTTGAATATTCATTTGAATGTTAGAACTTAGAAAGTTAGAATTTTAAACTAAAACTATTTTTTTCCCACTAGATTATAATTTGGCGGGCTAGCGGTGGATTGAGACTTTCAACCCATACATCAAAAGTGGGCCAACCCAACCCAACCCGCATTTGGCGGGTTGGGTCCGGTCCGGCCCGCGAGCCCATATTTCCACTCCTATTTGTACCTCAAATGAAGTTTTTTTCCGGAAGAAGATGATGTTGTTACTCTTTTCTTTGGCCTCATATCCATATTTTTTAGACTCATTTTTACACTCAGAACACAAGTTAGCTCCGTGAATTCATAATTCATCACATTTTTTTATTCCTAATGAAAATAAATTAACAATAATTTGAACATAAACTAAAAATATTATGAAAGCCCCCAACACTTTTTCGCAAACTCTTGTATCAATTATACCTAAATGTTGAGGAGCACGTATTGGACTCCTATTCACACAACATGACTATATTTGAGACCTTCTACACATCAACTCTGTCTAAACTCGAAAGCAAAATTCAAAAATTAAGAAATTCCCTCATAGGTATTTTCACAAACACTTAGAAGGAAGAAAATAACTTCACGCTAAAAGAAAAAACAATCTAAGCAACCTAAGGTCTCAAGCATCCTGACTAACAGTAATCACTATCACACAGTGGCGGAGCCAAGGGGACATGGCTATGCCATGGCCCCCCACTAGTTATTGGTTTCATTCATTTTGTATAAAATTATTTGTTGGTTCCACTCACTTTGTATAAAATTACTTGTTGGTTTCACCTACTTTTTATAGAAAAATTATGTTGGTCTATATTGGCACCACCCAACTCAAAGTTCTCCGTCCGCCACTGCTATCACATTTGTTCTCTAACTGTGCAACATCATAACTATATACAAAAATCAAATAGAAAAGAAGAAGAAACACTCCCAATAAAAAACCTGGAAACAAGAGATGAAATTGGTGATGATGATTACCTTTGAGAATTGCAAGGAGTGATTGGTGTGAGAGTAAATGAAATGAGTGTAGGACATGATTGCGGAGGTGTGATGAGGGAAGTTTAAGGGGGTTTTATGAGAAGATAAGATTTTTTTTTTAATTTTGAATAAATGAAATGGTTTTTCCATATTTTAAATAAAATCGAACCAACGCTCAAACACTAGTACAATCCAGCAGGGGTGTACATGAGACGGGTTGGGACGGGTTTGTCTTGACTTTTACCCGACCCTAAATATTGATAAGGTCAGTTTTTAAACCCGAACCCGTCCCTAGACCCGGAGAGACCCGATGAGGTGCGGGTTTAACAAAGACCCGACCGCAAAAGGACGGGTCCGGGTTGACCCGAAGGACAAATTGAATATCAATTTTAAATCTCACCAAAAAATTATAAATACATATCATTTTGTAAAATGACTAATTAATATCCTATCAATGAATTATGGAAGAAACTATATAGAACTGAAGTTTTTCATAACAATATACTTAATTAGAGAAAAGAATACAAATTACATTCACTTAAAACTAGACTATAAATGAAGATATACAAAACCATGTTTTGAAGTTAGTGTGTAAATGATGTTTGTGGGACGGGTTGGACTTGACTTTCACCCGGCCCTAATTATTGACCGGGTCCAATTTTTAAACCCGAACCCGTCCCTAAACCCGAAGAAACCCGAAGAGATGCGGGTTTAAGGGACATGGGCCGGGACAGGTCATGGGACAGGGCCGGGTCCTGTACACCCCTACAATCCAGCACCTGCTCAAAATTTAAATTTTGAAATATTTCAAACTGCAAAGCTTGAACATTAGTACCCAAAGCTTGAACGTTAGGTAAGTCAGGGACTACCGGTATTTATCGACATCCCAACGTTATGACGCTGAGGAAGGCCAACATTCAAATGTTGAAGACAATGCCAAGGCGTTGTTCTTTAAATTTGCAACATTGGATGATCACAACTTTCTCTCTCCATGGGGAAAAATTAAGAGAATATGAAGCTTCCAACGTTTGAGTGGTGGGGTCCATTATATTGACATTGACAAACTAATGTTGCAACATTAGTACCAACTTTCCAATGTGAGGAGACCCAAAATTACCGCTATAATTTACTTAGCCAAACTTGTATCCTCACATGACTTTAATTCTAAGGAAAAAGCTTCAAGATTTTCACCCTTTAAATTTGGTAATTCCATGGGTGTTGGTACCCAAAGATCCAACACTAGGTAGGACAATATGCACCACATTCAACACTTAGTCAAAACTCGAGTTTTTCATGTTGATTTTTGCACCTTGCTCTCCCGGTGCATAGAAATGATTTTCCCAAAATTAGAGATACCATTGAGTCATCTTCTATATCTAAAACAATACATTCCACCGCGAACACAAGTTTCCCAACTTCACAAGAACATCTTCAACCATTCTATATGGGAGTTTGACAAAACACTAACCAATTGTACCGATATCAATGGTGGCCTCACTTCTCCGACTTTGAGCATTTCAAATATGGTTAGGGACATGATATTAGTGCTTGCCCCTTAATCATATAGTGCTTTTCGGACTTGTAATTTTTCTATTTCAACCGAATGGTAAAAATAAATAAAAACATATTTACTAAAATTTACGTACATACATATGTTATTTATTTTTATTGTCATAAGAGGAAAACATACATAGGTTATTTAAAATTTTATTGGGATTCAACATTAATATATAAAAATGTGATGAAATTATATTATATTAACTAATTGATAGGGATTTCAAGGTGTTGGTCTAATTGAACACGATATAACGTAATACCTGATAAGTAGTAGGTTTTACTGATCTCTTTGATGTGAGGTAAATATAAGTTATTTTCTATAAGTATTTGTTGAGGCAGTCCTTGCGTTCAACGGTGGCCCGTCCCTAACTCTGAATTTATGTGAAAAGTTATTTAATAAGAAATATTCTATAGACCCTGAAGGGAGATAAAGAAAAAAATGCGGTGTATTTGTCAAAATGGGATTCTAATTAGAATTTAGAATTCAGATACCAAAAGCCCAGCTATTATTTTCTGTGCGCGCACATCAAAATATAGAGAGCGAAGTGAAAATATTTGGAATCCGTTTTGAACTCGCCGTCAAACTCATTCCAGTACTCTCTGATCGGTTTCGCCGATCTCCACCGTCTCATCTTGCTCACCAAATTGTGGGGGTTGAACCCAAAAATGGATTTTTTTTTTTAATGCAAGTAATGATTTTTATTCTGGTTTATATGCTTCTACATCAATGAAGGGTTGTCAAATGGCATGATCACTCTGCGTTTCAGAGGATTTCCCTTCTGGGTTTTTGAGGGTTTCGTGTTTGCTTCTGTGGGTCGGTGTTCTTTCTTTCCCCCCTAAAATTGTTTTTCTTATCTGGGTTTTTTGGGCCAATTTTTGTGGGGTCTTTGATTGAAGTGATGCTAGACTTCAGGGAAGGTTCCAAGGTGAAAGGGTTACTGTTTGGGCTCTGGGGTTTAGCCTAGGGCTAGAAGTTTTGGTGGGCGGTGGAGATGGAAGAGAATACTGAGCTCGAGGAAGGAGAGGCTTGCTATCATAATGATGATGATGAT
Source organism: Acmispon strigosus (assembly GCA_030819835.1). NCBI lineage: Eukaryota > Viridiplantae > Streptophyta > Magnoliopsida > Fabales > Fabaceae > Acmispon > Acmispon strigosus. The sequence continues at coordinate 91,748,684 of JAUAMA010000001.1, forward strand.
AAAGGCAACATTTACCTTGATTCTCTCAGTTACTTTGTAAGGACCTACTTGAATCTAGTTTTAACCAAGTTCAGAATTTTCCCATTTGAATTTGCTCTGGTTTGTGGCTTGGATGATCAATTTAATTTCGTTCAGTGTACTATCATTTGAACATGGATTTTCAATGTATGATTGTATTTGGTTCATGGGGTATAATAGGGAATGGAAGAGTTATAGAATTTCTCATAATTAAACTTGTTAAAGAGGGACTAAATCATTATAATACAAGCTGAAGGCAACTAGTGGCTATTGGGCTTCATATTTGTACCTACATTGTTTGTTAGTGGCGAAGAAATTCAGCATCAATGAAGTGATTTAGAAACATGCTAAAATGTCTCTAGTTTCTCGTGAACTGACAAGCTTAGTGAATCAATCCTTAGAAACTGCCAATACTTATTATGAATGGATTTTGTTTGGCTAATGATGCTTTAGATGCTCATCATGTTTCATCACGAATGAAAAGCGTGGTTTGCTGGTTACCAAATAACTGTATCTATGCACCTATCATCATTACCTAGGAAATACATATATGTGCGGCATCATTTATTCTCGTCATCTCGTGCAAAATGGTCTTGACCCATGTTAATCTTTTAGATACTTTTGAGTTTCTTTATTCTATGTTCTTTTGCATTTGCATTTTGTTCTCCGAGTAGGTTGGTTTCCACAAATAAAACAATTGGAGTAATTATGATTCTTAAATATTTGTTGATCTTCACAGCACGACGTCTTCTATTATTATGATTAAATTCCTAGTGGTTATTGTTGGTCATGCCATTGTTTCTTTAAAACTCTCTTGTTTAAATCTTATCATGAAAATATTAGGACTGATAAGTTTAATCCTTTTTCCTGAAGGATGAGAAGATTCAACATTTGCTGGGCCATTTTAAGAAGGGCTTTGAAGGTAGTCCGTATGCTGAGAATTTGGGTAAGTGGCATAACCAGTGTTGTAGCTTGTCATGAGAAGTGATAGAGCAGTCTTTGCATCCCCAAGGTGATGTTATCAGATATGTATGATATTTTTCAGGTCCAATATTTGGTGGCTATGGTTCCTTTCTATGTAGTGAACGCTCTCCTTGTCTATCGCCTCATCCAAAGACTTCACAAAGAAACCACTGCTCACCAAAATCTCCTATCAAACTCCACAAGGAGGTATGACTATTTTTTTGGTTGTTTATTTTACTGTTTGATTGGAAGGTAAAAAATTTGGCCAACATAAGTCAACAAAGAAGAAATACAGTTTAATTGAGCACTGTATTTTATGTTGTTAAACAGGCTGTGTCTCATAACAGAAAAGCACTTTCAGATGTGCTTCCTTTTGCGAGGCTTGGAAATGCTTCCCATAGTTCACATTCCTCTCATGATGCAAGAACAGCTTCAGTAGATGACTCAGTGAAGAGCAACAGAAGAATTTCTTCCAATGATGTAGCTGGAAGGTGCACTTTGAAAGATGATTGTAGATCAAAGACCGGAAACTCATCTGGCCAAAGAACACTGAAGTTTCGAATCAAAGTGAATTCCAATATCTCGGGGCAAGAAAATGCAGAAATTTATAGTGGCCTTGGGCTTGATGACTCTCCATCTTCCTCAAAGGGGAACAGCCCTGCAGAAAGTGAAGGCATGCTACCTGTATCTCAAGAGAAAGCTGAAGATTCTCCAACTGGCATTATTCAGGTAAAGGACCTTTTATATTCGTACACTGTTTAATTCCATTAGAAAGTTTAAATTATTTACCTTTTATTTAATGATTATAGGTTATGACTTCTTTACCTGTCCCTGGGGGTGTTCTAACATCACCTCTAGATGAAAGTTTGCTCAACTTGATAAAAAATGAAAAAGCTACTGAAGACATCAGACATATGTCCTATCTTAATGGTCATCAAGATCCTTGTTCCATGTCTACTGATGAATCGGATTCTCTTGTTGGGAATGAGCATTTGAAGAAGAGGGCAGTGAGACAACATGAAAAGCGGTTGAAATTGAAGCATATGAATAGTACCCTCTCTGAGAATGATATGACATTGCATATGAAGAAAAGTTTAGGAAATAGAACACCAGACCTTAAGGACTTTTTCTCTAATGGTTTGAAATGGACGCCTCTGTCAAGTTCAATTTGTGATGCTGGTGAGACTGCTGAAGTCATGACTAAAGCTTCTGAAGTCTCCAAGGAAGTTAATGAGAACAGGGTGCAAGGCATAGTAGTTTCTGTTGAAGCATTCAAGGAGAAGTCATTGGAATCTTTATCCGGTCAGGATTTTGAGAAGATTGAAAAGCAAAATGCAGGAAATGGTTTTATGAAAAATGTTTTAGAAGATAAACTGGAAAATTCCCACAAGGATAGTTCTGCTGACACTAAGCATAATGACAAATGTAATCCTTACATGATTTCCAAAAAGGTTGAGCGTGATGCAGTAATTTGTAATATAGATAAAAAGCATGAGACTCATCAGAAGGTAAAGGCTGTATCTGAGGGGAAGAATAAGTCAAAAGTTGATCAGAGTCCTGGAAAACCGAAGGCTGTTGCAAGAAAAGATAGCTTTGGTGGTGCTAATAATGCACTGTCAACTGACAAAGGGAGTGATGGCTTGAGCACTACTAGTAGAAGTAAAATGAATAAAACAAAGTCTCTGAAGGATAATAAGGTTGGAGATAGTAACGGAGATTCATTGAAAGGAAACAAATCAGAAAGGAAAGTTGATGGTCCTCATGGTAATACTACTATAAGAAATATTAATATTAATAATGAAAAACAGAGTGCATTTGGGGCTAGAATAAAGGAAAGACCAAGTGGCAATAAAGTGGTTAACCAGTTGCTTGCTGAGCCATGCATAAAAGATGCATCAGGTTCATTTCCAATTGCTGAAAATAACCCTGCTCCTGAGACGATTCCATCGGTAGCTGAGCCTCTACTTGAAGATTGGGTATGTTGTGACAATTGCCAGAAGTGGAGGCTTCTACCTTTTGGTATAAAGCCCGATCATCTTCCAGAGAAATGGTTGTGTAGTATGCTAGATTGGCTGTAAGTTTATTCCTCAATTTTTTTTTTGGGAATTTTGCATGATAATATTATGCTAGGTATACACTTAATATGATGCTGTATAGTAAATAATACTTTAGGACTATAGTGAATGATGTATTGATCATATTACTTTCAATTAATTTCTCCATGTGTGCGTGCATTTGCGCTTTATGTTTTATTGCCGCCTCATTGTTCTTCTGAATTTGTTTTTAGGCCTGGGATGAATTCTTGCGATATCAGTGAGGATGAGACAACTAAGGCACTTCATGCGTTATCTCAATTGCCAATTTCTGAGGGTCAAAATAACTTGCAAACCCATGCCACTGGAACTGCAATTGGAGTGAGCTCTGTTGATACTTTGCATTTTGGCCTGAATCACGAAAAGTCCAGCTCTGATGTATTGCTTGATGGAGTAAAGAAGAAGCATGTTGTTAAGGAAAAGACAATGACAGGAATTAATAATGACGTGCTTCAGTTCTCAAACTCTGCAAAGATAAATGCTCAAGTGTCTGAAAAAAATAGAAGCTTGAATGACATGAATCAACAACCTGCAGACTCAAACCCAAAGAAGAAAATGAGTTCTAAACAGTCTAGCAGGTTTAACAATATGATAGAAGAGAAACATGTGCCTAAACAGAAAGATAAGCAAATAAATGGAGGTACCTCATTCATTTTAGGGATTGTTGTTTTAGATTATAATTTTTTGTTTGTGAATGAACAATTAAAGATATTCATATTTAAACATGTTAAAGTTGTGCTCACATGTGTAGGTGACAGCAAGCATATTAAATTGAAACGGAAGATGGATGCTGATCAATATAGATCGGGAACTCCTAAGAAGTTAAGAACTGAAAATGACTGCTATGCTGATGAAAAAATTGACCCTGGCGTGGGCCTCGAGAAAGTGGGTCTATATGCAAGAAATGGTTTACCAGCAAAAGCTAGTCGGAAGGATATGGGAAAGTATGATGATTATTGTTCATCTCAGGATGTACAGAACAGATTACTAGTCCCAGTAAAGAAAGAGGGAGATCAAGCTCAGGTTTCGTCAGGTGGTGGGTCCTTGGATGTGAAGAACAGCAGCAAAAATAATGGTTTAATGAAGAAAAGGAAAGTGCAGGACCGGGTGGATGATGAGAAGCATAACAGCTCACACTCCTTGCATGGTGATAAGCAGTGTGAAGAGGGAAATGCAAGTAAGTTTAGGAAAGAAAAGAAGCATAAAATTTTGAATAAAGAGGTACGATTAGTAATTGAAGGTGATGATAATTTGAAAAAAAGTGGGGTGAGGCAAGTTTGCCTATCAGACAGTAGGGACCAATTTGGGACAGAAGTAAGATATGTTGATAAAGGCCACCGACCAAGGAAGCACAGCAAAAGTATTGCATCGCATCGAGCTTCGGATGGTATGGATCCACTGGGCAAGAATTTGGGTTCTGGACAACTTTCATTGGCAGCGACTTCAAGCTCTTCTAAGGTTTCAGGGTCTCTTAAAGCTAAAACCAACTTTGATGATGCTAGAGGTTCACCTGTGGAATCTGTTACCTCATCACCTTTGAGGACCTGTAACTTGGATAAGCATATTTTGGCAGCAGGGGAAATTTCAGTGAAGGATGATGCTACAAAAGGTGGTCTCTCTTCAGTAGGTTCCAGGACAAGCGTGGGTCATAGGGAGGGAAAGCTTTCAATAAAATTGAAGGGGGATCGAATTTCATATAACTCACATCCTGGATCCCACAAATTATCTTCAATGGAGTACCGGGTTGGGGAAGCTAAAGACAAAGCCAGAGTCGAAGCTAAAACTTCTTCTGAAGTTAAGAATAATCATTTACTTAAAGGTGGTGTTCCAATTGAGCAACATGGAGATGGTATCAATGGCATGCATCAAGAGGAGAAAGTAAATGAGGGCAACCAGCAGAATCAATTTTCTTGGCAGAAATCTGACAAGATTACTTCATTGCACAACATGGAAAAGAACAGAAGATCTGGTTCTCAGGTTGGTACAGATAAGATGAAGGCTTCAGCTTCAGAGAGTTGTTATTCAAAAAATGGCAGGAGGTATGATTCAGCAATTGACCCTAGTCATCATGCATCTGGTCCCGAGAAAAGAAATGATGCTAAATACTGTTCTTCTAAGTCTAAATGTGAGATTGACAATATTTGTCAGAAGAGTTCTTTAAGACATGGGTCCGTTGAAACTGGAAAGCAATCTGAGTTGAAACAAAAAGACTTCGAGAATTCTGTTCTGAAGATGGATGCTCAATGTAGCACTGATAAAAAGACCATCTCCCAGCAGAACCTGACTCAGGATGGTGAGGAAGAAAACAAAGCTAATCATGTATCCACAGAATCTAGAGATGGGAAATCCATAATTCTCTCATCTTCTGGGGGTGAAATCAAAAGTGAAACACATGTGGGTTCTAGAACTTTAACTCGGAATCAAAAGGGAGATATGTCTAATGACAATGCTAATGTGTCCAGAAACGGTGATATGGCCAGGTTAATGAGAAATTGTGCTGTTGTTAGCAGCAATCTTCTAGTTAATTGCAGTTCCGTAAATTTTACACCTGACCAACAACTCACTGTGTCAAGTCCTCGGGGAGCAAGTTCTAGCCAAACTGCCGCTGACACCGTGGATGAGGCTATAAAACTAAAAGATAGAGCAGATCATTACAAGGTTAATTGATCATTTCAAGATTTTTTTTACTTCACATCTTTTGCTTGGGCTTTGGATCTAGGACTTCTCCTTTTCTAACTGATGGTGTAATACTGTTTATTTTGTAGACCTCTGGCTTTGATTTTGAAAGCCACGAGACTTATTTTCAAGCTGGTTTGAAGTTTCTGCAAGGAGCATCTCTGTTAGAAAGTTGTCATAGTGAGAGTAGCAAGCATGGGGAGATGAGTCATATGCAATTTTATGTTACTGCAGCCACACTTTTAAAGTAAGTAAAAACATTAGAAGGTAAAGTTATTTTTTTTTCTGATCTTAGATCATTATTCAGCTACCAGTCGAAATACATTTTGAGAGAAAAAAGTTTGAGAACAAGTAGTTTGGCTATTCAAAATAAGACCGGAAGTGAGTCAAGCCAGCTTGTGAGCCTCCTTGCATCTTGGTTTATTTACTAAATTTTTTTATTACTAATTTATGTCAAAAAACATAATTTTTTTAAGTTATAGATTTGAGCCTAACTCTTGAGCCTAAAATGTGCAATTAATATAAGGCTCAATATTAGCTCATTAAGCTTGAGTAGCTTGAGTTTATGGTGAGACAAGTTTGAGCTGAGAAAATAGGCTCATTTTCTTATTGAGCCAACCTTGAGCGAGGCCTAACTCAGTTTTAAGCCATAGTGATAAGGGGCCTTTTCACGATTTTTAAATTATGGATGGAAGCAATTAAATTGAACATGATATTATGATAATGAGTTGAACCTTTTTGTTAGTTATATTTTTCTTGCGTAATTTTTGTAGTGAATGTCTCACTTTTCCCACTGCAGGCTGCTTTTGAAGGAGGTTTTAGGGTTCTGCTTTGGTAGACAACATGGTTTATAAAATATAGGGCTGCAAATATAGCTGTGCAATTACATAGAGCATAAAACCTAAATTGTGTGCTTGTGCTTGTCTGTACCATAAACATGATTCTATCTAGTTTCTTTTTTCCCTGTGTGTGGTGAGGTGGTCTTGTTTATCATTTAGGGAATGCAAAAGATAATCACCATTTTTGTATGCTTGTTTGGCAACTTTTTGTATAAAAACTTGGCCACTCAATGACGTTAGAAGTTTTATGCTGATGGTGATGGACTATTATATTTGTCTTGAGTTATTCATGTTAGCTGGCCTTAAATCTTTCAATCCCTTGAAATGTTTTCAGATCTTGTGCCCATGAATATGAAAGTCGCCAAGAAATGGCCGCAGCTGCTTTGGCATACAAATGCATGGAGGTGGCATACATGAGAGTGGTTTATTGTAAACATCCTAGTACAAATAGAGATCGACTTGAGTTGCAAACAACTCTTCAAATGATTTCGCAAGGTAATGAACATAATTTTGATACAAGTTGCCTTCTTTTGATACTTGCATACTTCTTCTAGGCTTCTAGCAATATATAAACAAATTTAGTGCACTGCATGGTACCAATGCTAATGAAGAAAGGGGAAAGCTAATTTATTAATGAATTAGGTTTTTTTATTTTCAAAAAGACTAATATATCGGTTTTATTCAAAAATAAAATAAAAATGATTTTATTGTTTTGTTTTGAATGAAGTGGGAGCACATGTTATCTTCTGTTTTTGCTGTTTGGGGATTTAATGAGATAAGGTAATGAGATAAGTTTTTGGGATAGTTGATTCGTGACATGGTCTTAGAGCCTCTATGACCAAGTGGTTAGGAGTCAATGGGATAAGCTAATGGAGTGTGTTGGATACACCATATATGGATATGGTTCTTTACCTAACAACATAAACTTTTGGGATAGTTGATCCATGACATTGTGCTAGAGCGTTAATGACCAAGTGATCAAGAGTTTGATCCTTTCTACCTCCATTCTTCTAATAAAAATGTGAATATGAGCATAAAGTAAAATGGGCCAATGCCATTCCGTCTGTCCATGTTTCAAGCCCAAAAGACTCTTAGTGGGGTTTGTTAGATATAAGACCATTCACTATCCTTCATTTAATAGCTTAAGCTTTTATGACGGTTGGTTCACGACAAAGGGGAAAAGACTTAATCTAGAATCTAGATTGCTTGATAGCTTCTTCATCTTTAATATTAGTTGTTTGGTAGATGTGTGCCTCATTAAATGATCCAGATTAATGATGCTTCCTTGTATTATTACTCTATTTTTAGGTGAATCTCCTTCATCTTCAGCATCCGATGTTGATAACTTCAACAATCAGGTGGCAGTGGATAAGACTCCTTTGGCCAGGGTTACTAATGCTCATATTATTGGTAACCAACTCATATCTGCTCGAACTCGCCCAAGCCTGGTCAAGCTTCTTGATTTTGTAAGTTTTAATTGTGGATAAACCTTGTATCTTATTTGAAAGGTTATCTAGGTGCTTTGTGTTGGGAAAGAGAAAAACGAGAAATCACATGACTGAATCCGTGTGTTTGAATTCCACATTGAAAAACATTATATATAGTAGTTGTCAATTTTTTGTCATAAATACAAGGATCAATAATTGCCCTAATGATTGTAATTACATAATAATGATCCTAGTTTACATGATTTCAAACACTCACCCTTAAGATGGAGCATATAAATCATATGCACAAACCTTGTTATATGTATAACTGACCTTTCAAGGACTTAGTGAAGACATGTGCCATTTGATCATTCGAAGTTACGACTCTAGTGATGATGTCTCCAACCTAAAATGATATTTTCTCTAGCAAAATGACAGTTCACCTCAATATATTTGGCCCAAACAATGTGTAGTGCTGCCTGATTATCACAAATGAGTGTCATGTGTGAAACATCCTGAAATCCCACGTCTTCAAGTAACTTTGAGCCTTATAAGTTCACAAGTGGCTGAAGCTATGGCTTGATATTATGCTTTTGCACTTAATCTTGCCACTGCATTTTGTTTCTTACTTTTCCAAGAGGTCAAGTTATCACACCTATCACCAACGAAAAGGCAGTACTTGGTAGTCGATCTCATGTCAATAGGAGTGAACCTGCCCACCTGCATCAGAGTATACCACAACTTGTGTATAAACCTTTGTCTTCATACAAGAGGCATTTTCTTGGAGCTTTCTTAATGTAGTTTTGAATGTGAATTACAACATCCCGATGTCTTTCATAAGGAGAGTTAAGAAACTGACTTACCACACTAACCGCAAAGGAATGACTGGTTGAGTGATGATGAGATAATTTAATTTTCCAACCAGTCTGCTATACCTCTTTGGAGCTGAGAATGTTTCTGTTTGACCTGACATGTTTGGCATTAAGATCCATAAGAGTCAACAGGCTTAACATTCATAAATATTGTTTCCTCCAAATTATCCACCGCATACTTTCTCTAAGAATCACAACATCACGCTTGGATTGTTCATCTCTATTCCCAAGAAATTACTAAGTCTATCACCAAAAAAATTGGTCTTAAAATGATAAGTTGTGTTACCTTTGTGATGCCATGGTGATCACTACTTATAATGAATGATTGCACGTCAACGTACAGAATCAAGTAAATATAAAATTTGAGTTAGGCCTAACTCTACCCCAAAAGCTAGCTTAGAGGTGAGAACTGTCCTCCCAATCATAAGGGACCTATTTGGCCATATCTCTAGTCAATATGAGACTTCTTAACACACCCTTCCACGCCTAGAGGTGGACATCTGGAGCGCGGATTTTGCAGATATGAACATTCAAATATGGGTGGTCTCCAATAAACAGATCTATAATAAACTCTGATACCAATGTAGAACTTGTGTTTTGGTTTTGGCCTAACTCTACCCTTTATAAACACTTATTTGGGAAGACAATCCTCACGTCTAAGCTAGCTTTTGGGGTAGAGTTAGATGAGCTCAAATTCTAATATGGTATCATAGCCTATCCTAGATCCATTTATTGGAGACCACCCATATATGGGCCACTCACAGATTTTCATTCCTGCAAGTTTCACGCTCTAGATGTCCAGCCGTGAGCACGGGAGTGTGTTGAGAAGTCCCATATAAATAGTAGAGCAACCCTCAACTCTAAGCTAGCTCTTGGGGTAGAGTTAGGCTTAACCCGAATTATAATAGTAAAGGCACCATGAGGTTGAATGGCAATGGAATACCGATTATGTCTCACTCCAAGTCATACTAGTTGTTGAACCACGATGCTGATTCTACCAAATCAGGCCTTGGGAGATTGTAGTAGATTATATAAGGATTTTCGAAGACGACAAACTAGTCTTGAAGACTTCCCGTGAGCGACAAATCCAGGAGGTTGCTTCATATAAACTTGTTCCTCGAGATCACCATGGCAGAAAGCATTCTTGATATTATGATGGTACAGAGGCCAATGGCGAATAGCATCTATGGACAAGAATAATATGCAGATGCAATTTTAGCCTCAGGAGAAAATGTATCTCCCTAATCTATGCCTAAAACCTTTGTATATCCTCTAGCCACCAGAAGAACCTTAGCCGATCCAGATGGGTTGCAGTGGGTGTTGCTAAAACCGTGCCGGACAGCCTTACGAGCAACTGGACAAGGGTCACCCGACCCAAAATGGAAGAACTGAGCAGTAAATGGGGATAAGCAAGAAACAAGTTAGGGGACATGAAGATATGCTGACAAACGACTGACACGGAGGTGGTACTGTTGGTGGGGTTGCCGGCAGAAAAGATGTAGATTACGAAGATGGTGGCCGCGAAACAGCGATGGTTGCTGTGAAAAGAAGGGGTATGAACCTGCCAGAATGAGCACATCACAGTCCAGGGGGCTGAAAACCAGAATGGGGACACAATTTCTGGAAAGGAATTTTACATTGATGGGCAGTGGGTCCATCAGGTAATTACGAATTAGGGTTGCCTTTTGTCACACTCTAGATACCATGTTCAGAAAGAAAACTGAGAAAGCATATGGCCAAATCCATGTGTTTGAATTAAACACTGTATAGTAGGTGTCTTAAATACAGGGATCAGAAGTTACCCTAATTACTGTAATTACATGATAATATACATATAAGATCAGCCTAACTATTTACATCATTTCCAGCATGTTTATCCTGAAGTACTATGGATCTGTTGGTGGTGGGCGGATCTAAGAGTTTATTGATAGAAAATAATAGTTGAAATAGTGATTCTGTGGTATATAGAATGTTTGAAAATCAATATGAATGTCAGCTGTTTTTGCGGTGCAAGAGAAGTTCAGATATTGATCCTTAGACAATTTTCTATTTCATGCAAATCTTGGTTCATGCCTGAAGAAAGCTTTAGGAATTATTTTGTTATATAGCTGGTAGCACTGTATGTTATACCGGCAATTGTCAGTGAGAACTATTTAGCATGGTTTACTTTTTGATAGATTGGTAAAGGTAAAATTTAAAGCTTGTAGTATTGCTTCTTCCTGCTTCACCCTAATAGTAAGCGGTTAGCTTATATAGTTACTGAGTTTAGTGTACATGCAGACTATCAGATCTTACAAATTTTCTATATGTTCAAAATTCTTTATGAAAAGTTGGTAAAAGTTATTGTGATATTGCAGACGCAGATTATGCATTTTGCAATGGAGGCTTCTAGAAAATGTGAAAGTACTTTTGCAGCTGCTAGTAATGTGATAATAGAAGACGCACGGAAGAGTGACTGTATAACTTGTATTAGGAGGGTTATTGATTTCAGCTTCCAGGATATAGATGAGCTTATACGTCTGGTTTCGAATGCAACAAAAGCCATAAGTCATGCTGGCCTTGGTGGTGCAAGTGATTAACTTGATCCTGTATATAATGTATTTTTTTGGTTTTACTTCTCCTTTGAGATGGAATTGTGAAAGGAAGGGGATAGAGGAAAATCTGCGACGATGGCAGGTTGCATGCGTCCTGTTGTTATATGTACATTTGTACAAAATGTGATTGACTAGAAAATTTTGTAACCTATTTTGATTATTAAGGTTCTTCTTAGCAGGGGTACAAAACACACCCTTAAAATTTTATGGGTTAGAAAGAGGTAAAGGATTCTAGTTGTCAAGTGACACCAGTTGGATATTATGTTAGGTCACTGCTACATTCTTTGCTCCAATGAGTTGGAGCCCTAGAGAAGAGAATAGAGTCTGGAAATGTTAGGCAAACCATTTTTGTGGGCTATGAATACTGATATAGTTCTAATAGGTACATTGTTAGTGACAAACTCTCCTTTTGTGTTATCATATCAAATTTTGAATGAATAAAAATCCTAGCAGAAATTTTCCTTGTGTGTCTTGAAATACAAATTGATGCTAAACTTCGGTTTCCAATTCTTTGCTTTATGTTAAGGTGTTCCTCCATCTATGTCATGATGACCATATATTGTTAACATTTTGGATCTGGTTAACTGTTTGTAGAATATTAGCATGTAATTAGCAATTGTACTTTACCAAGGTTGGCAAGATTTTTCTATTTAGACTGCTTTTGGAATTTACTTTTATAGATTTAGTTTTGGTATATGGTTGAGGAAACAAAGTGAACACCATCATTGTATCACATCCTGGTTCATATTGAAAAGTTTGATTTTGATAACAACTACCGAACAATCGAAACTCTTTTTAATAGCATGACAGCACATGATTAGATGATAGTGCAAAATAGTGGATCAAAATTAAACTCAGTTTATTTTGTGCCCTTTATTGTAAAAGAACAGAAGAAAATTAAGAGTATGGTTAAAATCAGGCCATGTCTTTTCATCTGAAGTTGAACCTAAAGCACACTTAGGAATCAGTATATGAACCTAACTCATACCTTGGCTACATGAGGAGTAGCAACTTGCCAGTAAAGGACAGTGTTACTTCTAACGAATCTTGTGGTGGCTATAAAATTTGGAGAACAAAACCAGTGCAAGAAAAACACTCATAGGTAGCATCTCTTAGAAAGTATGGCATAACTTATTTTTTTAGGGACAAAAACAAACAAGAATCTTCATTAAGAGTTCAGATTTTTAATAAATATACCTAAATATGATATAATACGATAACAAGAAAAACTAAAGACAAGATTTATATAAAAATTGGATGAAGAATCTACCTCATCTACTTTAGTTTATTTTCTGGAAAAAAAAACAGGTACTGAATATTAGAATATATGAATTCATATCCAAATTCCAATTGAAGTCACTTTTTGAATATGACCTAGCTAGCCTAAAGTGAATTTTAAAAGTTAAAAGAGTCGAGCACTCAACTCAACTATCACTTATGATTCAGAATCATTTTTGTGAAGTACACAATCACTTGCTTTTGCATTTGAACGATAATAGTTGTAGGAGCTATCATGCGAATTTCGTAGGTCATATGCATTAGTTAGGTTAGGTCCTCCCAATTATTCAAGGTACTGGCTTTGCATTAATGGTAAAAGTTTTGGCTACTTTCCCAAAAGCTTAGATTCAAATCTCATTATTACGTTTTTAGTAAAAGAGAAAGGTCCTCTCAATTATTCACTCAACTTTCACTACATTGTGAGTTCCTCTAAGCAAAGAAGTCTTGGATGATTCATAATTCATTAGCTCACATTAGAGAAAAAAACAAACCTTTATTAATCTGCTGTGTCCACTAGTGGTGAACTTATAAATAAGCCATGTTCATTGCACCATCCAATTGTAGAAAGGACTGTAAAAAAGTAAGTAGACCACTGCTTGTTTATTCTGGGTCATCTTTCACTGGTTGTTTGCATGTTTAAAAATTCTTCTACAATTGGTTCTGATGCCAAAATCAATTATGGGGAGAAACTTCTCTATGTAGCTTATGGGATTCCGAATTGACTTTGATGAAAGAGAAATTGATCCGAGATGTTGTCTATTATCTTCTAAAGATTCCAATATAATTTCTGTAGAGATATTTTCATTTCAATAGACAGTAACTAGCAGCATGTGCTGAGTAACCATATCATTTGAACTTTAGTGGCACTGTGGCAGAGTCCAGAAATTTCTTTGTTTGTTTTCCTTTGAATCATTTGCCAAGACAAGAAAACTTGTGGGACTGGTTTTGCAAGTTATGGATGTCTTTTCCAGGTTACAAACAGTGATGCCTAAGACATGTTGGAAGAAAAAGTAGGGGAGGATTTTTAGGAGAATCTGGGTAAGGGAAGAAAAAACAGTTAGGACCCTATATCTAAGTAATTAGGATTATAAACTAAGTATAGCGAAACTATATCTCTACTCAGATTAAATACTATATCTCTGTGATTAGGATTATAGAGTGTAAGAGAAACTATATCTCTACTCAGATTAGATACTATTTCTCTATAATTATGATTATGTTATAAAATTAGGAATATATGGTAACTTGGATCAATTTTTCTTTCTCTATTGGATTGAAGCATGGGAGGGTGGACAACAGCATCATGACAAATAACACTAGATTCTGTCTGCAGAATGGGGGCATTGTTTTTTGGACAATTGAGAATGGCCCTACTACTAATAGGCTAATACCACTCACATAAGTCTCAAACATGTAGGGCAGAATAATATGTACCGTTAGTTATTTCCATTGTTCTTAAATAACTATAATGCAAAAACCATGGTTCTTTTAACATGTTGTGGTTGGTGATATCATGCATGTTAAAGTACCAGAAAGGAGGAAAAGGGCACTAAAGAGCACAAGTTGGGGGAAAAACGAGAGCTTAGCTGATGCCATACCAGTGTAGTGTGGTATTATATTACTCAAATATTGTTTCATGTAGTTCATTTGATTAATAAATTCTCACTGTTAAAAATATAATATATTAATTATCACTCTTTCCATTTAGTTTAGTTCATTGTATAGCTTAAGAGTTAAGACTTAAGACCCTCTTCGGAAAAGGTTATTAGATCTGATTTCATAGCATAAGAGCTTAAGACCCTCTTTGAGAGAGCTTATGTAAATGGTTCAAACCTTACTTATAAGTTGTTTCGAGCTTATTTTCATAAGCTACTCAGACTAGCTTCTGAAAAAGTGCTTATATTTACGTATAACTTATATTGAGCTTTTTTTCAATAAGCTTCTCAATTTAGCTTATGAATAAGTGATTATACGATATGCGATAAATGCTTTATTAAGCTATTTTCCCAAAGGGTTTTGATTCATTTACTTCAAATTTTCTCTTTCATCTCAATTCCACCAGTTTCTCTTTCTATCTCTTTCTTCTTTTCTTATCACATCACACATCATATCTCTCATTTCTTCCTATCTGTGTGATTGAAAATGAAGTGTGAACACAACTTTATCCTTTCCCGAACGCACCTTAAGTACTTTAAGAAGTTAGGTTAGCTTAGCAAATTGTGTAAGCTTAATTTATTCTCTAGCAAATTGTAACCTATTTGTGTATATATATGTCATTCATCATAGTGTGGATTTAGCACTCTATTCAGTAAACCTGTCTGTATTCTCTTCAAAATTTTCACAAACCAATAACTTGAAAACAGAGTCCAGCTTTTAAAGCTATGATATTGTTGCACTAGCATCACTAAAAAAGAAAGGACGTGGTATCTGCTACACCACTTACCATGGTACAAGAAAAGGTAGGGCAACTCACAAACACCCACTCACAAACAACCCTTAAGTAAATATTTTCTTTCTTTTGGTACAAGAAAAGGTATAATGGAGTTCTAGTCCGTGAAGATTCTGCAAATGCATTAGACAAGAGGTTTTGCTTTGCCTCCTAAAAACTGAAGTGATTGGTGAATAATTTTTCTAGTGTCACAAATGATGGAGTCAACAAAAAAACGCACCAAATGTATATGCAGGTAATGATTTGAAAGCTAATTAGTCTTCCATGTTGGCATGTGGAAGTTTGGTATGATATTTGGCAGCACTATCTCAATTCTCCAACTGCATTAGTCCTAGCCACCAAATTGCTTTAAAGTATACTTAGGCAAACTTCAATTCAAGGTTGAAGAGTTTTAATGAGATTTTGCTTTAGCATGTATAGATTATTTAAAAGGGAGGATTCATAGCAATAAAAACAGAACCTAATCTTTTAATCCTTATGAACTAAACCAAAGATGTTATTATTTGAACTGATGCAGGAGTATATATGCATTGTAGCACTCTAAATACATAGGTGTGGTCAGAAATCATGCTTATAATCATAACACATTTTATGTGACAAAATAAGCATATATTCCTTATGTGACAAAATATTTCAATTTTTTAATTGAAAGTAATGCTATGTACGTCACATTACAATTACTACTTCTCATAATTCACACATGACTTCATCTAACTTCTATGATATGAAAGGTAAGAACATTATTTCACTTAAACTCATTATTTATATGTGCCTATTATGCAGAGTTATGACTTAGATTGCGTATGCAGAACATTTTTTAAATATAAATGTCACAGTGGCCTAAATTCCACTATAAATAGAGGCTTAGTTGAGATGGTGGAGATATAGTGTAATCAGTTTGTAACTTTGTAGTAAAATCTTAGGCTCCGAGTTCTGTTCTGTTTCAATGGCTCCTGTACCTATTTCTACCATCAAAGTTGGCCACATTGATGATGTCCAAGAACTAAGAAAAACTAAACCAAGGACGATTCCTCAAAGATTTGTGAGAGACATGACAGAAAGACCAACACTTGATGACACTGCTCTTTCCTCACCACAGAGTGACATGCCTGTCATAGACTTCTCTAAGCTTAGCAATGGGAACAAAGAGGAAGTCCTCAGTGAACTTTGCAAGCTTGCAACTGCTTGTGAGGGGTGGGGATTTTTTCAGGTAAATACCACTTTGCTCTCAAAAAATTTCTACTATTTGATACGCGGATTTGTCGTAGAGAGTCACTTTAGAGAGTAAAGTAAATTATTGCAACTGGTAATTAGAAATCAACGACTGTGATGACTTACTTTACCCTCTAAAGTGACCAGATCCTTGATAGGTGTCTATATATTTATCAAGTTAACAAAGTTACATTGCATTTTTGGAAACATGAGCTTTCATGGAAACTAATGCTTAGTGTGGTCATTAGGTGATTAATCATGAGATTGACCTCAATCTGCTGGAGAGCATAGAGAATATGAGCACGGAGTTTTTCATGCTACCTTTGGAAGAGAAACAGAAATATCCAATGGCTCCAGGGACAGTCCAAGGGTATGGACAGGCTTTTGTTTTCTCAGAGGACCAGAAGCTGGACTGGTGCAACATGTTTGCTCTTGGAATTGAACCTCACTATGTTAGAAACCCAAATCTATGGCCAAAGAAGCCAGCAAGATTAAGGTAATGTATATATAATAGTATCCCCACATAATTGTATATATAATAGTATCCCCACATAATTTTATTTCTTTACTACATTGTTTTTATTTTCTTAGTTAAAATACTTAAACATGTTTTGTTGTTATCTTGTGCAGTGAAACAATTGAAGTGTACTCTAAAGGTATCAGGAAACTATGCCAGAATCTGCTGGAATACATAGCTTTAGGCCTGGGCTTGAAAGGGGATGTTTTTGAGAAAATGTTTGGCGCAGCAGTGCAAGCCATAAGGATGAACTACTATCCACCATGTTCCAGGCCTGACCTTGTTTTGGGCCTGAGCCCCCATTCAGATGGAAGTGCTCTCACTGTGCTGCAGCAAGCAAAGGGAAGCCCAGTTGGGCTTCAAATACTAAAGAACAGCACATGGGTTCCTGTTCAGCCAATTCCAAATGCTCTTGTCATCAACATTGGAGACTCATTAGAAGTAAGACCACTGCACTTTTCTCTTTTCCCTTTCCTTCATTATTTTCCTTTTGTCAGCATGAATTTGGGAGGTAGCTCTTTCTTTGTTGAGAGGTCCACATTGACCAGAGATAGTAGAGCAATCCTGTTTCGAAAATCAAATTTTGGGGTAGAGTTAGGCCTAATCTGAAATTTTACGATGGTATCAGAGTCCATCTTAGAGTTTAGCCTAACCTGAATTCTAATATTCTTTCCCATAATCCAAACTAATTCCATTGACTACTCTTCTTCTTTATGTTTTCAGTTTTTTATTTTGGATTTGATTCTAATTTGCATTATGCAGGTTCTTACCAATGGAAAATACAGGAGTGTGGAGCACAGAGCAGTGGCTCATGAGGAGCAAGATAGGCTCTCAATTGTTACATTTTATGCTCCTAGTTATGAAGTGGAGCTTGGACCAATGCCAGAATTTGTGGATGATAACCACCCATGCAAGTATAGAAGATACAACCATGGAGAGTACAGTAAACACTACGTCACAAACAAGTTACAAGGAAAAAAGACCCTGGACTTTGCCAAGATCCAAATAGAAAATACCAACTAGGAAGTCTCACTAAGTTCCTAGATTAGCTAGCAGTACTATGATTGAACTATGAGTAGATATAAGAATCAGTCACTGTTCTTATTTTTTATTGAAAAGTAGGTAAAAATATTAGTTGGGTCTTGGGTGATGCATAAGAGGGTGATTGTGGGTCACATACAGAAGACATCTCACTGTTCTTATTCTAAACATGTATATGCTTTCTTTCAATGGAAATTAGTGTCATCTTATGTTTTATAAGCTTTATTACCCACCAGATATGGATCTGTGCACTGCACAGACATCATAAACTTGTTGAATTCAACAACTTCTCTAACATGCAGAAAGTTGAATTTGCTCTATTATCTTTAGTTTTTGCATAGTTTCCTTAATCCTCTTTCTTGGATTTGGACTATTGGCCACTGGTTGTAATTTTGGGTATTTTACATTTCACACACACTGTTTATGTAACTGCCAGGAAGTCAATGGTAGGCATGTGCTGAACATTGATACTCACTCGGGAGAGTTTTGTTCCAAAGAGGTTCATCTTTCATCTAATCTAATCTAATTTTCTTCTTAAAAAAAAACATGCAGGAAGAAATTCATCAATATTTCTGGTAAAGTCCATTATTGTACTTGAGTGTCTAAAAGCTCATGTGCTTGACACAGTAAGAATAGAATAAATTATGTTAATGGTGGTTGATTTAGCAAAAGACATAAAATAGCATGTTGCAGAAGAGAGCAATATATCAAATGGTAACACAGTGTCTACAGATGAATAGAAAAAAGAAATCATTATTGGTATTCTAATTGTCAATCTACCATAAATTATTGGGTTTTATAGATTTAATTTGCAACTCTGTTGTTGTAAATTGGACCATTTGATTACATGGAATTATTGGTTTTAGTACTCAAGTACTAAAACTAAATCTCACTTGCATTAGTATAAGGAAAATGAAATTATATACTGTCCAAAGTAGTGGTTGGTCTAACATGTAGATCTTCATCAAACGCAGAACAAAACGGATATGTTCTGTTTCGTTCCATTCTAATCTTTCTACCGAATACTACATTTGTTTGCTGTTTTCTTTTCATAAATTCTTTGAAAGATGGAAAGAAGAAATTCATACCAGACCTAATGGTTTGATGCACATCAAAGGTTGAGTGAACATGATTTTAGTGTTCTAGTAGAAAAAAAAAAAAGAGTTGAAACACAAAAGTGTTCCATGAATGGTAAAGTGTGATAATGTAACTATATTAAAAGCTCATTTGGTGGACAAAATATGATAAGGTAAGTGGCAAGGGATTTCGATAAAAGTTAGGTAAAATATGAAAATAATAAACTCTTTTCATATGCAAGGTTTGATGCACATCAAAGGTTGAGTGGACATGGTGTGACCATATGCAAATGACATAATTGTCCTTAAGTGAAGTGGCGATGGTGGAGGGCGGCGA
This sequence comes from Acmispon strigosus, assembly GCA_030819835.1. NCBI lineage: Eukaryota > Viridiplantae > Streptophyta > Magnoliopsida > Fabales > Fabaceae > Acmispon > Acmispon strigosus. Next base: position 91,768,076 of record JAUAMA010000001.1, read on the forward strand.
TTGTGGTAGAGGATGACATAATTGTCCCTTAGTAAACCTTGCTTCTTTTCCTATAATAAAATAACTCTTTTCCGTTTCAAAATATTAGCTGTTTTAACATTTGTATTATGTTCTAAAATATAAGTTGTTTTGCATATCCAAAACTTTTTTTCTCACTTTCTTCATTCTACACTCTTATTTAATATTATAATTTTCACCTATCACCTTCAATTTTTACATATCACAACTCTAATTATGCACTAAACCAATAGTCGTATTCCTCTCTCCTTGATATAACTCCAATTTAAATAAAGTATTTCAGTCAAAATATTTTATCAAATGATGAGTTCTTAATTCTCATAAACAACTTATGTTTTGGAACGGAGAAATTAGTCCTATATTTCTTTATTGGGAAAGAAGCAAGCAATCATGTAGGGCACTTCCACATTCAAAGAGGAAGGGGACAAAATCACTGATGGTCCTATTGCTGTTAACAGAGAAGGGAGGCCCACGGGCCATTTCTCATTCATGAATGTTTAATTAGTTGTTGGTTCATATAATTGGAGGACCAACCGAGCAAGTTGTGAATTGTGATGGTTCACATTGATTCTTAACTGAAATGACATTCATTGAGCGCTACAATTAACAAATAATTTAACAAGCTTTTTCAGGCAAAACTGGTTTGGTTTTTCTAACATGTTATGTTTATACAACTAGGGTTTTGTGTTCAATCTCACCCTCATCAAATCATATGCCATTTTTATTATAGCAAAATGACCAATTTACCCTTAAAAAATCTAATTCCTTTCCTATCCTCTTCTTCTTCCTATATCCTTCAATTACCATTTTCTTCATTACCACCATCCCCTTCATCTTCTCACCACGATTCTCACCACCATCACCATTTTCTGCATTACCCATCATCTCTCACATTCCCTCATTACCAATCCACTCTTGCTCCTGTGCATTCACATTTGTTGCATCCCCCGGCAATCCACATGTGTGAAATTAAGTTCCCAATTTTTTTTGCACGTTCTGGTTATTAATTGCACTTGTAAGTGCGAAATTTGCTTCACATTCATAGCAAACATAAATTCGCTGTGAATGTGAAGCAAATTTCGCACTTATAAGTGCAATTAATAACTACGATGCGCAAAAAAACTGGGAACTTAATTTTTTTCTTGCAATTTGATGAACCCACTTTTAGTTTTGACTTGGCCCTTTCCTCCATTTCAATATTTAGGTATCGGGAGGAGATGAGGGAAAAGAAATGGTGAGGGTAATTAGTTGAAGAGGATGGAGGTGGGTTTTTTTTGGAGAAAATGGATTTTTGGAGAAAAGATGTTTTTTTTGGACAAAAGAGTTTATTTTTTTATTTTTTCTAGAGGTATTTTGAAGAATAGTAAAAAGGAGGGATGACGCCACAAAGGTGACATTAAACACAAAACTCATACAAAGGAGGGTGGGGCACATAGGAAAAATGAGATCAAGTAATTTAAGTTACCAAAGAGGACGGTACTTCAATTCAGTCAAAGAATGAATCGAGGAGGGTGGATTTGAGTGGTGAGTTAATATGTGTTGTAGATCAGAGATTTGAGGCATCAAAAGTTGCCCAATAAAAGGTGAAACATGGAAATTCAATGAACTTAGTGGGAAGAAGAAATTTTTTCGAAGTTACAGTCTTAAAACTGTTTGAATATGACACAATTAATACTCACCACTGTGAATGAAACAATCTTCCATTCTCAGCTAAACTGGGGAACTGGATTTTAAGTGACTCTTTCATCATACTATGTTTTACACCGTGAAACAATCAGATTTCAAATATGTGACACACCAACTAATTAAATTAAATAAAAAAACTATTTTTTTCATATTTTTAAAATATAATTAGTTGACGGTGTACAAAATTTTACATGTTCGTTGTTTTTTTTTTTTCTTGCTTAATTAGCATGAGGAAATCATTCATATTTGACTTAAAGCCATATCCCCGTGTATGAGGAACGTGGAAATAATAGCCTGCCTATGGATGCAAACATTGAGTGGGCACTATTTTTTCCTTGAATGACCACTATTGTGTTTGGATTCACGTTTGGAAAGACCAAACGTAGATTCAGCAATCTAAAAATAACTATTTCTTGCTTTTGCAAACGTGGATCCAGACATCCTTTTCCAAACATGCATCACATGTATTATTAATAGGAGGCAAGCATTCGAGCAGAAAATATCTATATTCTAGTGGAATTATTTCTTTTCATGACGGGTTTTTTATATAATTTGAACTCAGTATCGCTAAAAGGAAATTCACACTGTACCACAAGAATTAATCACTGTAGGTTAAATTCTTCACTATAAAATAACTGAGTGTTTATTTATGTTTTGATGGAACTAGTTCTTCATATGACATTTTTTTTATATACCAAATTTGAACTCGAAACATTGCTAAAAGGAAATTAAGACGGTAGCACGTGGGCCAACCTACCTTCCCTTGGTTAAATTCCTCATTATGAAATAAGTGAGTGTTCGCGCAAGGCAGTTTATTTAATTTCTAGAATGCCAAAGTGCTACTTTTGAACAAGTGTCATAGAGTCCTCAAGTTTGAAGAAGATGACCTAGCAAATACAAGTGGAGGGGTCCCATTGTCCAAAATTGAGAAAGTTGGTGCGTCACATAAGCCAACAATGATTGAATGATTTGCACCATGAGAAATCTTAGACAAAGTACAGCCGTTGGGAACGTTGGATTGGTTAAGCACTAGAAGGAATATTCATGTTCTTCAACTTAGGCTATGTTTGAATCTGTTTGATAAAAGTGTAAAGGAATGTTAACGCACATTTTATGATTAAAAGTGAACGGAACTCTGATTGTTAATTAGGATAAAAAGTTTTTTTATGTTGCATTCAACTCTTACCAAGACACACAATTAGGAATTGTTAGTTTTTGTTGTTGTTCAGTTTGGCACGAAAGTGAATGCAACCATTTATTTTGCTTCATTCACTAGAAATTGGCACCAAATTCTCATTTGACAAGTTTGTTTTAGTTCAAAGCATTAATGGAATTTGAACTGCTTTCTGGCCATTTTCACTTGCACTATAAAAAATGAGTGGTTCTTTTCAATCTCTTCCCCACCCCCTTTGTGTTTATCTACTGTTTCTTATGTATTACTTCTCAATTAAAAAAGGGCGGTTAGAATTTCAGTTTAGATACTTGCAATGTCATTTTTATCGCTAAATTTATTTGTAAATGTTTACAAATAGTCTAATTATTATTAAAAAAAATTCCAAACAACTTTCATTGTTTATCAAAATGAACATACAAAGATGGGTAATTATCCTAAGAAATGTTTGACGTAATATATTAAATAATTGATTTAATAATTAATTGAAGGGATAAATTATTAGATATTTGAATTAAAGGATGTGTCTCTTAAATAAAGAGATGTAACTCTTTACATGAAAGTATATGACTCTTAGAAAATAGTCTATATATAGTGCTTGATGGGTGCACCACATGCATGTTGAAGGGCTTGAAACATTGTCCTATATATTTTCCATCACTAAAAGCAAGAGCATAGAAGGAAAGGGAAGGAGATAGAACACTTTCTCAATTGCAAGAAGAACATTCTACAGAACATCAAAGAGGATTAACTACAAACATGGATAGAGATTAGTATCCATAGCCATTCTCATATGTGATGACTATGAATTCTTAAGATCATTTCTCCATGCTTCCTATGGTTAAGTTTATACGTGATATCAGAGCGTGCGTTAGAGAATTTATAGTTTTCCTTTAATGATGTTTTTTGATCCCTGTAATGATGTTTTAAAATTGTTCTTGAATGCTTTGAAACTTTTGAATAATGATGATGATGATGATTTCCGCTGCATGAGTCATTGAATTGAATGATAATTTACGTTTGTTTTAAAATGTCATTGGTTTGAGTGTATATAATTGGTAGTATTCGGATGTTTCTAGGTTCAAGTATGAATATTTCCTGCAAATCTTGAATAATCTTCTACCTGTTTCTGAATTTGAATTTAATGATGGTTTAGAGAAATGATATCTGTTTCGTGATGATAAATAATATATATATATATATAATAATAATAATAATATCCCCACATAATTTTATGTCTTTACTACATTGTTTTTATTTTCTTAGTTAAAATACTTAAACATGTTTCGTTGTTATCTTGTGCAGTGAAACAATTGAAGTGTACTCTGAAGGTATCAGGAAACTATGCCAGAATCTGCTGGAATACATAGCTTTAGGCCTGGGCTTGAAAGAAGATGTTTTTGAGAAAATGTTTGGTGCAGCAGTGCAAGCCATAAGGATGAACTACTATCCACCATGTTCCGGTCCTGACCTTGTTTTGGGCCTGAGCCCCCATTCAGATGGAAGTGCACTCACTGTGCTGCAGCAAGCAAAGGGAAGCCCAGTTGGTCTTCAAATACTAAAGAACAGCACATGGGTTCCTGTTCAGCCAATTCCAAATGCTCTTGTCATCAACATTGGAGACTCATTAGAAGTAAGACCACTGCACTTTTCTCTTTTCCCTTTCCTTCATTATTTTTCTTTTGTCAGCATGAATTTGGGAGGTACCTCTTTCTTTGTTGAGAGGTCCACATTATTCCGAAAATCAAATTTTGGGCTAGAGTTAGGCCTAACTTGAAATTTTACGATGGTATCAGAGTCCATTTTAGAGTTTAACCTAACCCGAATTCTAATATTCTTTCCCATAATCCAAACTAATTCCATTGACTACTCTTCTTCTTTATGTTTTCAGTTTTTTATTTCTGATTTGATTCTAATTTGCATCATGCAGGTTCTTACCAATGGAAAATACAGGAGTGTGGAGCACAGAGCAGTGGCTCATGAGGAGCAAGATAGGCTCTCAATTGTTACATTTTATGCTCCTAGTTATGAAGTGGAGCTTGGACCAATGCCAGAATTTGTGGATGAAAACCACCCATGCAAGTATAGAAGATACAACCATGGAGAGTACAGTAAACACTATGTCACAAACAAGTTACAAGGAAAAAAGACCCTGGACTTTGCCAAGATCCAAATAGAAAATACCAACTAGCTAGGGGCTCCCCAACTAGATATGTAGCAGTGCTATAATTAAACTATGAGTAATAATATTAGTTGGGTGATGTACAAGAGTGTAATTGTGGGTCACATAAAGAAGACAGCTCACTGTTCTTATCTATGCTTTCTTTCAATGAAATTTAGTGTCATCTTATGTTTTATAATATTTATTACTCACTAGATCATATGGATCTTTGCATTAGAGTAGACATCATAAACTTGTTGAATTCTAAAAAATTCTCAAACGCAGAAAGATATTTGTTAATATTTCGTGGAAGCACAGAACAATAATCAAATGAGATAGAATGTAGAAAAATTATAATTGATTCCAACTGACATGTCATTATGATGCTTGCTGATGTAAAGAGAAGGATCACAAATCAAAGCAAAGCAGAGACAGTTAGGAGTTAGTTTTTCAGCTGTCTTCACTATGTTACTTAACAGTTACAAAACCACTATCAGTTATGAAGTAGTTATTTTTAGTTCTGTTTAGCTTGATTAGTTCTTATGTTTCAGCACTGGGATCATGTAATATATGTAGAATACTCTTGTACGACCTCATTTTGAGGAGTCTTTTCCCTATAGTCATAACCATCCTATATTCTTATATAGTGCTTCCCACTTTTGCATACAATTCATAGGTGACGACAACGAAGTCTGTGGCAATAGCGAGATGACAACAAAGGTAAAGGCAACGGCGGAGGCCGTGGTTGTGGGACCGGCAGCACAACAGTGGGGAGACTGAGCAGAGGGGGAGGCAACAGATGTGGGGGTGAGGGTCATGTAGGAAACTGTGGCAAAGGCAAAGGTGGCGTCACGACAGAACTGGTGGCGGATGGGGATGGAAGGCAGTGGAGGTGAGGGTTAAGGAGAGAGTGGACTGGTGGCGAAGGAGGGAGATGTTGGCGTGGCCACCGCAAGGGTAGCGCTGCGGAGGAACGGGTGGTGGAGGGGGAGAGGGGGTGAGGGCGGCGCATATAGTGAACTGGTGGCTGAGATATGAGGGAGAAGGGACAAGGGAGGAGGGAGGTGGAGGTGGTTTTGTGGCATTGCAGGGGTGGATGGGGTGGCAGAGGGGGCAAAGGATGGTGGATCTGGTTGCAGGGGGTGGAGGGGGTGAGGGTGGCAGAGATATTGAACTGGTGACTCGGGGAGGAGGGAGGGGGAGGTGACGTTGTGGTGTCACGAAGGTGGAGGGGGCGGCAAACTGGTGGTGGAGGGGGGATGGGCGGTGGAAGGAGAGAGGTGAGGGTTTGAAGGAGTTAGGCAGAAAGGTGGGGCAAAGAAATCATCATCGATGTAAACCTGTGGGCCTGCAAGATGGTTTGGATCCCATTTCATTTTAACATCGGCCCAAACCATTACTAAGTTGACCGGTGAATGTAGTGTTGGTCTAAATTTGCTACTAATTATCATGGACAGACGCTAAGTTGATTGGTGGTCTTAGCGTTCATTGTAGCTGACGTTAATTGTCAATATGATTACTTTAATGAAACTATTATTAATTTTTTTTAACACTTTAAGCTGATGCTAAAGAGCAAGAATCGCCGCCAGCATCATGGCTGGCACTAGTTTTTTCCTCTAAATTGACCATTTCTTGTTGTGAGTTTTCCTACTCTTGCAACTCACTTATTGTAAATTTATCATAAAAAAACATGTGTTTTATAATGAAAATGCAATAATCATGCACAACTAATGGTTAGAAAATATTGTAAAATTACGATAAAATAGAGGTTTATCAATATCATATCTACATTTAATCCCCTCTTGATTAGTTACAAGGAAGAAGCCCGTTCACGAGAAGCATCCTAGAATACTTCAGTAATCTCTCACCTGAACACTAAGGAATGAAACAAAGCAAACGAGTTCTTGAAAATAAAACAAGACAAACTTTAGTTTCACTTGAAAAGACCAAACCAAAGAGAAGAGAATACAATAGATAAAATGTCATGTTTCTTTCTCTCCATATACCAAATGCTATTGTAGTTCCTAACTAAGAACATTAACCTTTTTCCACATGTCATGTGTGCCACCATTTTGCTATCTCCTTGTAAGAAATATCAATGCAGGCCTGAGTTTTCTTTTGTTTTCAATGGGTACTAATTCCACTCATGTTAGACCAACCGTACCACTGCTTTGGACAGTATATAGTTTTATTTTCTTTATACTAATGCAAGTGATATTTAGTTTTAATATTTAGTCATAAAATTAGTACAAAAAACAATAATTCCATGTAATCGACTGGTCCAATATTACAACAACATAGTAGCAAACCCAATAATTTATGGTAGATTGACAACTAGAATATCAATAACTAATGATTACTTTTTTTCTATCCATTTTTAGACACTCTGACCATTAGATGCTATATGAAAAATAGTGTACTATATGCTTTCATGTACTATTTATTAATAATTACTTCCATGTACTATATGCTTTCTTTCAATGAAAATTAGTATCATCGATCTTATATTTTATAAGCTTTATTACCCACTAGATATTAATCTGTGCATTGCGCAGAGCAGACATCATAAACTTGTTGAATTCTAACATGCAGAAGGATATTTGCTAATATTCCATAGAATACGTACAGAACAATAATCCAATGAGGTATATTTAATGTGCCTTAGTTTTTTATCATATAGTTTCGATGAGTTAAAACCTGCAAATAAGAATTTGATATTCGCTTACAAACCCAACTTTGAATGTCAAAAAAGGGTGGCTGTGCGTATAATAAATAAATAAATAGGAACCTTGTGCTTTGGTTTAGTGTTTGTAAGTGAAAGAGGAAAAAGAAAAGGAGAGAAAAATTGAAGGGAATATTCTTCGTCACGTTTCAAATGAAAGGGTTTTGGAACATTGTGAAACGGGTAAAAGAATAGAATAAAAACTAGGGAAAATAAAATAAGAAAATGACTATAAATGAAAAAATTAGAATTCTTATTTCAATTATTACAATAAGTAGTAGAAAGACTTAAACGATGTTAAAAAGAAAATAATATGTTAGAAATAAAGATAAAAAAAATATACGAAATTCATGTGCATGGACATTGACAAATTAAAAAGTAAATTAAAAGAAAAAGGAGATGGAAAGTAAAAATCTTTGTGAACAGTGATAAGAAAACTTAAAAAATATTTTGATTTAATGAAACGAAACAGAAAAAAAAGTATCACTTTAAAAAAATTAATGGAATTATTATAAAATAAATAAAAAGTGATTATAATTACAGAACAACCTATAAAATTCATATGACCTAAACCTCCATTAATATAATGACAGAAGTTGAAAATAATATGAAAAGACAGATTAATTCAGCCAAAAAAATTAGAAGAAACAATTCTACTTAAAATGAAACAGTTGAAAATATTAAAAAGAAAACACCAAGTCCAAGAAATAAAAGTTGCTAAAATCTCCCATGAAAAAAAGTAATTAAAATTGCAGTTGGGTTGCTTGTCTCATTTTTTTCACATTTTCCATGAAAATCTCCCTTTAAAAGAGGACCACATTCCAAAGCTGCACTACACTAACAAGGTAGAAAGGCCTAGTTCTAAGAAAATGGATGTAGAGAAAGTCTTCCATATGACTGGAGGAGTTGGCAATACTAGCTATGCAAGGAATTCCTCATTACAGGTTTTTGTCGTCTCAACCTGTGATCTCTTCCTTGTTCTGGTCTAATCATGTTTGTTTATCTTCTTAATCTGATTGTGACAGAAGAAGGAATCTGATAAGGTGAAACACATAATCATAGAGACAGTTGAGGAGCTTTACCTTGCAACCACTCCCAAGAGCATAGGCATTGCTGATTTGGGTTGCTCCTCTGGACCCAACACTCTATCAATCATCAAAGTTATCTTTAGAACCATCCAAGGCACAAGTCAAAAGATAATGCAGCACTCTACAGAGTTCCGTGTATACCTTAACGATCTTCCAACCAGTGACTTCAATTCAATCTTCAAGGCCTTGCCTGAGTTCCACAGGTTGCTTAGACAGGACAGTGAAAATGATGGGGTAGTTGAAGTTCCTTCCAATATTTTCATTGGAGGTTACCCTGGTTCATTTTATGGAAGACTATTCCCACAAAATTATTTGCACTTTGTCCACTCCTGCTACAGTTTACACTGGCTTTCAAGGGTGATGTTTCTTCTTGTTTTTGTTTTACACAAACATACACACATATGTAGTTATTGATTGGTGGTTTTTGTCATTCAGGTTCCTCCAGCACTTTATGATGAGCAGAAAAGGCCTTTGAACAAGGGCTGTGTTTACATTTGTGAATCAAGCCCTGCATTGGTGCCTCAAGCATACTATGAGCAATTTCAGCAAGACTTTTCTTTGTTCCTTAAGTCAAGGTCAGAAGAACTAGTTGTTGGTGGAAGGATGGTGCTCATTCTTCTTGGAAGAAGGGGCTCAGAACATGTTGACAGAGGCAACTCTTTCTTGTGGGAGATCCTCACTCGTTCCTTTGCTATTTTAGTCTTACAGGTCAGTACATAACATCGGTCCACAAGTTTAAAGGGTCTCTGTAAATTAATTTTAACACATAAGAAGCATATCATAAATAAGTAAAAACACGGTTCATGGGTGGACTATTTCTTTATGTAGGGAGAAATAGAGCAGGCGAAGCTTGATTCATATGACGTGCATTTCTATGCACCATCAAGGGAAGAAATAGAAGAAGAGGTGATGAGAGAAAGGTCACTGAAGTTGGAGAGACTAGAGATGTTTGAGAAGGACAAGAACAACAACGGGAGTGAGAGCCAGGGTACACAGCTTGCAAAGGCTGTGAGGGCCATCCAAGAATCAATGATCTCTAATCACTTTGGAGAAAGGATCTTAGACAGTTTGTTTCAGAACTATGCAAGATTAATTGATGAAGAAATGGCAAAGGAGGACATTAAACCCGTATCTTTGGCACTGGTTCTTAGTAAAATATGAATATCAATCGATGTCCACAACCTCCTTAAGGCTTCGCTAGCTACTTTGGTCACCAACTTACCATCAACATGTTAAAATTCCAGTCACTTTGTTATCAATCAATGTTCACAACCTCCTTTGTTAATTTTGTAGCTCTTCAGTTATGCTGTGTGTAGTTCATCTGCACTATTCGACAAGTGAGAACTCCTAATAGGAATAACAAGTTTCTCATAATACATCTATCTCTTACTTCATGCACATTGTGCAAAAATAGACAAAAGAATAACAGAAATGGGTTAAAGAAAACAGATGGAGAATCTTCTTTCGTCCACACGGGTGGCCTTTTCAGCCTTGAGCTTCTGTCCCTTCATGTTGTGCTAAGTGCTAACGAATCTTGGCCCTCTGTAAGATGATCCAACACCTCAGCTATGGGGTAACTATGTGGTGATGTTAGCGATAGGATCGTATCATTCCCGCATCTTTGCTAGAACAAATAAATTTTTGGTGTTAACCGAGGTATTTCCACATCTCGTAGCCGTGAGCCTAATTCTTCGCCAACGACTGACTAAGGAGTTTTTTTTCATTCCTAAGAGTTGGGAATCGAACCATTAACCATGTGTTTAAGAGACGAAGTGGTGAACTTAACCCACATGGGACTCACGACTAACATCACAGTAGGCTAAGCATTCGAGGTAACTGTTGCATTTCGATTATGCACATATAAATAAGAACAAGTGTACTCTATCGCAAAAGTAATATAAAAAGTGAAGTCCTAGTTATCAAACCGAAGAGGGAAAGAAACATCTAACTCTAGAGGGAAAATTCATTGTTTGGGAAATAATATTCAAGATGGTTGTTTTGATCATGCGGGCAAGATAGCAAACAACTAAAACACAGGTTAAGAATCAGACTAAATAAATCTCAAGACTGCTAAGTATTCAAATCATATCCCCCAATTTTATATGTTATCCTCAGAATCATATATGAGTCAACTCTACCTCTCAAATTCAACTACGCCGCTAATCTATAGTTGAACTACCTACCAAAGGACACTACCTAGTCGCAACCATCATGTAGATGTGATTGCTTGAATAGGTGTTAAAACAGAGAAATTGCCTATGAGACATTTCACGGTCCACATTTCTAGGCTAGTTAGTTGAGAGCTTACGGTACTAATTCTAAAACCTCCACCATGAGCAAGTTATCATTAATTCCCTAAACTTGATTCTCTTTTTAGTTGCATAGATTAACAGCCCCGGCCGGAGTAGATTAGCCAACTAGTAATACGATTAATTACTTCGTATAGGATTAAACATATAAAATCCCTTACACATATATAAACGAAACTACATTGTAAACATATCTAAAGCCAAAGTTCAAATTATCCTACATCGCAACCTCGAGAGATGTTTAGCTACTCGTCATACAATGATAAATCATAATAAACCTAAAGTTGTCATCATAACAAAGAAAAAACGCAAAATCCAATCCTTCAATATCTCTGTTGAAGAACTTCAATGATCTCCTTTGAATCCTAATTTTGAAATTCCTCTATCATTCCTTCTCTAACTCTTGCACGCTCTCTAGATGAATGCCCTCTTTCTCACATATCTAGGTCATTTCCTTAGTTACCCTTAAATAAAAATAAAATAGGGCTTGAATCAATAACTCTAGCCAACCAACATGCACGAACATGGCCAGCATAAGGCATAGTCGTAACCAGCATAAGGCACGGCCATGGCTTTCAATTCAATGGACAGGGGCAAGCTTGGGGAAAGACATGGTCGTGCTTCTTTATTTAATTAAGCATAGTTGTGCCCTTGGGGTATCTATGGCCGTGTCTCCTCTTCAACACATGAATCTTCACAAATTGCTCTATTTTACTGGTTTTTCTTCTCTTTTCCATTTTCCATCCCTGCATGTTTAATATGAAACATGTAAGTTCGATAATGGTAGTGCAACAATTAGGCACAAAATTTCATGAAAACCATAGCAAAAAGCATGCATTTAGACGCACATCATTAACACTACAAGAAAAATCACCATTATCGCCAGTCAAAAACCGTCAATAAGCCCTAAAATTCGTCAGTAATGCACTGTTACCGACAAAAAACCGATGCCCATAAAGTCGTTGGTATTGGCCTCATCGATAATTTATTACTAATGACCTTGACAAAATAATTGATAAGTTACCAACGGTTAAAATCGTTGATAAGTTATGGGCATTAGTTGTCGGCAACTTATCCATAGCATAGACCCTCGATTACTTGTTGACATAATAGAGAACATGTGATTTTTTTATTTACCCTTGTTCCTACTCATCATCACCATCCTCGCCTCCATGAATGTGAAAAGGAGAATTGTCTTCGGGGACAACAGAAGCAGAAGTATCCCCATCTTGTTTCACCTTCAATTGTGCAAGCTTTGCTCTAAGAGTTGCAGGAAAAAAAATCAATGTAGGCTCACTCAATCATTAAATTAAGGGTTAAATATGTTTTTAGTCCTTGTAAAATAGAGGCGAATAAAATTTGATCCTTCCAAAAAAAACTAAATTGACCTATTGAGGACTAAAATTTATAAATCCTATTTGAAAGGATCAGATTCAATTCATCTCTATTTTACATGGACTAGAAACATTTTTGACCCTTAATTTAATGATTGATGTGAGCCACGTTTATATTTTTCCTGCACTTGCTGCAGTAAGATGAATTGTGTGGCTGAATTGAAGTTCACGCAGGAGACGTTGCGGAGAATATATGCAGAGAGTACCAAAAATATTCTAAATCATTATGAAAAGACTTACCTTGGATGCTTAGCTTATAATATTGAACCACCACACGCAAAGTCCAATTCGCGAACTTAAGAAATATTCAGTATATCCAGTACTAGAGTTATAAATAAGAGGCCGGTTTAACAGGACTTGGTGGAATTAAGCACCATGTCCATGACAATGGGACAAAAAGATTCCCTAAGTTTTTTTTCTTTCTTAACAACCATTGATTCCTCCAAGTATCATCCATTTGTAATAGTATAGGTTGGATCGAAAAATTACGGGACGAGAAAACACTAATTTTATCACACAATTTTCACTTCGGTAATAGTCAAATTACATATTAAAAAACAAACAACTACAGTTTCTAAGCTTGCTTAATTCTCTCTAAACTCACACTCTCGTGCTTTTGCACCTTATCGGTGCACATAGATATGAACAACTTGGCACACACACCGATACTCAACTTTCTACATTATTTTCTCTTTTTCAAGTGCTTGTTCCAATTGAATTCCTTCTACCAATTTATACTAATTAGAATATGCTATTTTTATAACTTTCAAATGTCTTGTCCGTCCAACCCTGTAGGCTTTTTGTGAAACTAGCTGTTATACTTACTCTCTTAAACTGTTTTAGAAAATTCAACACCCTCTAGCTATAGAGAGAAGTTTCACTCATAACACCGTCCCTTAAACATTGTTTAATTATAACGAGCATTTTCTTCAACCTAAGAACCTTGTCTTCTTCTCATTGTAAATAATCCGGAGGTTGCTTTGTTGACTAGTTATTTGAGTCTCACTCTTGCTTGATTTAATTTCTAACATCCTCCCTTAAATCAAAGTTTATATTATCTCAAACAATTTTTCTTGTTTTTCACTCACAATTTTTTTTTGTTAACATCAGGACTTTCATATAACACTTGAACAAAGCTTACCAATATAAGTCTTTCATCTGCCACTACAAATAACCACTTTTCTCCGTGTGTCAGATACATACTTTGTGATGGTTTGTTTACATCATCACAATCATTCGCATGAGTCTTTCATCTGTGCAACATATGCCTTTGTTTGTTTATCAGATCGATAAGATCCTTGCAATCTAGTAGATCTAACCAAACCTCCATGTTGTCATCTTGATCAACATTCTATATCTGAATCCTCCTCTAATTCAACTTTGGTCAATGTTCCATTGACACTTTTTCACTGTTCAAAGCAAAATTTTAGCAAACCAACTCGCCATTACCGCAACAATGATCCAAAAACTTGAGGTCAATCGTTATCTGACCCACAATATACAAATATTATTGGTCTTCTTTCTCCAAAATTTCGAAGAACAATTTAACAAATCGGACAACACTATTACGTTTGGAGCAATCAAAAACATTGGAAACGACTATTGTTTTGTCAAGAACGGGTCTAAAATGATCCAAAAAACATTTAAACAAAGATGATGATGTGACATCTTATTACGGCACGTGGAAGATATTGCTTAAAGCAAATTAAGACTACTATTTGAACCAACCTTCCACAGGTTAGATTATCTGCTACAAATTACTAAGTGCTTAGGCAAGGTATTTTATTTCTACTTATAAACTAGTGTTAGAGGCCTCATGTTCGAGGAAGATGACCTATGCAAATACAAGTAGAGGGATCCCATTGTCCAAATATGTGCGTCAATAAAAATAATGTCAATGTCATTTAAAAACCATAGAACCAATCCTATCCACACACAACGCATCTGTCATACTATTTTTTGTCCCACTAATAAAATTGTGTCATGTCACTTAAAAACCACTTGCCATATCCGTGCCTTTTTTAAATAACAGTGTAATTTTATTGGTAGACAGCCAATATGTTACCAAACAGGGAGAAAAGATCTTAATACCATATAACAAAGATAATGATTCCTTGTCGGACGTCCAAGCCTTCTAAAAAGTAGGTATAAAAATCTAACGGGACTTCCTCATGTAGCTTTGACTTCATTCATATTACAAAAACGTAGATAACACTTTGCAAGATGATGATATACCAAAGCACCACAGAAGTAAGCTCGGATTCAAATGATACACCCATTCATTTGGTTTCGAAGATGACAATCAAAATAAAATTTCACTGAAACTAGAGAGTCACACAATTCCTATTTTCCTTTACGGGGTGCGATAAATAATTAACAGATAGGCATCACCCAAGTCATCAGATGGAACTGCAGCAATCAAAAAGGAAAAGGAAGTGAAGGTGCCAGTGAGCTGGACCGACTTACGGAATTGATTACATTCCCAACATGAGAGCACACATCTATAGTAGTAGTCCATACCTGCATATGGAGGCAAAATTTACAAGTACTGCAGTTCCTCCCTTCAAGGAAATTATGGAGAGGAACTGATATTTTGTAAGTTCGAATATGGTCCTCTCGTTTTTCCATTTGCAGCAGCTGTAGTAACCACTTCATTTGCAAAGCCATCAAGACCACATCATGCTAAGTACTTGAACAAATTTGCATTATCTTTGTCTCTTTCCAAGTAGTCTCGAGAGATCAAATCTTCAATCCGCTTCTTAATTGCCTTTACATCAGGCTGTGCATACACATCATTCCACATCAAACGATTCAGGATCTTTGAAAAATGACAGACGGAACAAGTTATGTAAGAAAAGGTATGAAGTACAAACCTTAAACATGCGACCTAACTGTTCAACACACTCCATAACTAACTGTTGGTAACTTAAAACTTTCCGACTCTTCATTATACGCACAATTGAGGCATCAATAGCATATCTTCTGTCCTTGTCAACATCCTCAATTACTTTTTTCTTCTCATCCACAGGAGGAAGAGGAATCTGCATGACGAATAACGCATCCCACTTATCAGCCAGAGAACTGAATTGAGAGATTAAGATACCTACACCAGCAGAAATAGATAACAGCATAAAATGCTATTTTGTAAGACAATTACCTTGATCCTCCTCATTTTGTCTGTGAATTTTGAATTAAATTCAAAATAATCAGTAGGAGATATTGTTTTTGTGCTTGGTTCCTTGTTAAGGATCTTGTACTTGGCACATGACAAGGAATGGAGAAGTCTAATAACATCCTCATCCGATAAGTTTAACTGAGTCATTATCTCTGAATAGCTCAGTCTATCAGAGGAATTAAAAAGAAGCAATGCTGAAGCCTGTTGAAAGAAGAGACAATATTGGATAAGTAGAGAAAAATCCATACAAAAATATATGGACATCGCAAAAAAAGAGGTAGTGAAGGCATAACAGATGCACTTCAACACATTAAGAAGCATGTTGAATATAACCTGGTAAGTCGTCACAATCAGCTCCATAGTTTTTGGATCAAATTTGCCACTTATATTGCAGGTACCCAAGGAATAGATCCAAGTAAGTTTTCTGTGTTTAGTTTTTGTTTGATAAAATTCCTTGAAAACTTCAACACATCTAACCTAAAATAAGTAAAGAGAAAGGTGTCATTTATAAACCAAACTGGACTAAATTTAGCTTAAATACTATCAAGCACTCTGCAAATAAGTTCTGGATAGGGAATATCAACAAAATCCAGATATACCATTTCTGCAGGAAGATTGAGGTCAAAAGATTTGTAACTAGGCCAGAAACCAGTAGTCAGAACTGTAACTGTCAAGTCAAGTCCAGGATCTGCAAGAGAATTATTACTTAAATATTCTTCAAAGCTTGCTTGGTTCTCCTTTGCCAGCGTCAAATCCGTAACCTGGTAGAAGCCGCAAGCAATTAAATTTTTTCCATTATTCTATAAAGTAGTTGAATATAGTATTTACAAAAGTTTCAAAAGCCTAACCATTCCTTCCATCTTTGAAGTAAATTGGCCACCACATTGTTGCTTCAACTTTGTCAAAATACTTCTCTCATGATCATCGTTGGCACTCTTATCAAAAAGAAGCCTTCGAGCAAGCTTTTTCCTGCAGACAATCAGGCAAGAACGTGTATAATTTTTCTCTGGTAACCTTACATTGGGTTAAAAAAACTAAAAAGGTAACTTTGATATTAAAAAAATGGCCACACAAAACTCCATTTCATTGATGAACTAAAACAGTAACAGTGATCATGCGATTAAAAGTTTTCATGCAGCATAATACAAAAAAAGAAAAACTAAGGCATGAAAAGCAAACAAAAATCAAAGGGCCAAAACCAAAGAGGATGTGTTTGGTATCCCTAGTATCAATTAATGTAACAGGAAACACCTTTTCTAACTCCACTTTTTGTCCCAGAAAGTCTCAAACAATCCTTGTTTCATTGAAGTTTTTGTAAGATAAGCTAATAAAAAGTGATATAGTAAAGCAAATACTATAAGACAAAGTTACATTTCCAAATTATTAGAGTATAGCTATGTGTTGTCATAGCTATTATGTTTGTAACTCAGTCTAGTCAGTTTGTTAGCTTAAGTTGTGATGGCTTGCGGTGCAAGCATCATGACACGATCTCTATATATATACTGGGTGCACACCTCTTTGTTACTAACTTGAATCATTTCAATAACAGAAATTTCAGTTCATTTCTTAGTTTCTTATTACAAATAATTGCAATTCATTTTACCCCACCACTATCTCTATTAGTTCCCTCTAAACTATATATTTTATTCAGCCCGTTAACATCACCATTATCATCAACCAAGCCTTTTCCCACTAGTCTGGGTCAGCTACATGCATCAGCCTTCACCAAAATGCTTTAGAGGCAAAACCAACTTTGATTTTTAAAATCAATTTAGAAGCAATAGCAGCAATTTTTATTGAACAGATGCCAATGACCTTATAAAAAACCTGAAATAGCTGCTTTAAAAAGAAGAAGCATCTCCCTTGAGAAGCATTACCATTAACGAACCACATATTTGGCAAACATTTCTAACCTAATGATCATCGAAGATGTTTCCTTTTCTATGGTGTTTTACCTATAAAATTCAGCAAACAAATCTTTGTCGCTAATATAGGCGAGTAACTTGACAACCTGCAAATGGACCAAAAGAAATCTCATTTTCAGAACCACAAGCATCAAGTTTATAGAAGTATGTATGATACATCTAGACTGATGTGCTTTGCAGACCTTTTCGAGAGTTTCTTCAATTGCTTCATCACTCAATTTTTCACTTCCGCCTTTCTTAAGAATATTATCACAAAAAGTAGCAAGCAGTTCTGCACTTGAGCTTCCAGCAACACCCTTGTTGCAAAATATCTCAAAAGCTTCCTTAAGAGCCTGTAGGATCAAAACTTTCAGATAACATATCAATTAAAAGTAGTAATTTCAAAATCATTCTATTAACATAACCTTGTGGAAAAGAGTATGATTTTGGAAACAATCATTTACATAGGCCAGGTATTTGTCATGCAGCTCAATCACCTTCCGAACAAAAACCTGAAGAAAGAGATTAAATTGAGTTTTTACATGTGAATAAATTGTAGTTAAACAAGAACATTGGAATTTTGAAATACCTGCTCCTGCAAACCAACAATATCCCTTTTTTCTGCCTGTAGACATTTTAATTTTAAAGGTAACAGAAAAGTCAGCCAATCATAATTGCTCGCGAAGTATGGCACATTTACAACTTGAACAGTAAGAAAATTGCTCTTAACATATAAATTAAATTAAATATCAGTTTGTCCGGAAAGCAACTTCAAATCATGTACAACCCTACTATAAATATAAAACAAATGACGGTGACATCAACTTCATGCAAGATTTGTAAAATAAAAAAGAGAAGGCCAATAGAAACAACAACTACAGCTCAGAACACGTTTTTCCAGTAACTTTTAGAACTGAATGAGATGAGATCTCAGGTTTTCCCTTGATGAGAAAGAACAACTTTATGCCTTTCTTTAATTTTTTATTTCCCCTATCAAAATCAATTAAAACTGTAAATGCACACAAATCTTTGAATGATACAAGAATGCTAACAAAAAGGGCCCTAAAAAATACATAAATCATACTTTAGTATTTAATATTATTATTATTTATTACAATTATAATGTTTATTATTATTTTGCTTGGTATATATTAGTTAAAGGGTTTTTTAACACCTTTTGGGCTCAACTGATTTATGTATATACAAAAGTCCAGTGTTTCTCCATGTCATGAGACACATCCTCCAACAATAAGATAGGTAAATAAATCATTTTCATGTCGGTCCAACAGTTTCCGTCGAAAATATTTCTAAACAAAATGTGGTAGTTAGTTTTCCTCACCTCTTTGATGAGGATAAAAGATGGGAATGGATAATGGGAATCTATCTTTCCCAGCCCATTTCATGGAAATCAAATAAAGGGAATATGGCAGTTTTTTTTTTGGTGGGAATAATAATTCCTGGGAACAAGTGATTTCAACATTGTAACAACCATGGGACTATCCATTCTCAACATATATATTCCTATTAGAATTTGAGAGGTCTAACTCTACACCAAAAGTTAGCTTAGAGATGAGGATTGTCTTCCTATATATAAGAGTTATCTTGGTCATATCTCTAGTCAATGTCGGACTTCTCATCAATTACCGGGAATGTGTTTGCCTTGCTTTAAAAAAAGCTCCCCAAGTTGAAAAAATATGCACTTCTTTAGCTGTAAATTTGGTTTTTCCTCTGGAAGTAAAACAAACTCACATACACTGTTAAGATTGGTCAAACAAGTCATATTCACGTGCCTTCAACTTTTTATGTAGAAAATATTCCCAAACACATAAACATTAATATTCACTTCTTTAGTTGCGCATGAAATATTCAAGATAAACAGTGTGAAATCCCTTTTTATTCCAAGAATACATTGAAGAGAGCCTTTTTCCATGACATGATACGTGAACAGAAAGGGTAATGAAGACCTAAATTGAACATTATGATTTCATTATATTTGTTTATTTTCTAATAGAAGTCCACTATTGACAAAAAAGAAAAAATTGAAGAGTTCAATACTGAGACTTAGGATTCAAAAGCAAGCAATATTAGTCTTTCCTCCATTATCACAACAGAGAAAATAACCCTCCCAACTAGAAAAGGAAAAATACCTTCTTGTTACTTGCTGCATCTTCAGCCAACTTCACCAAGGCTGTACCTTCATCAGTAACATGCTGTGTTGTGGAAGAAGAGAAAACATCTTATAAACAAGCCATTGAGAATGAAAGGAGAAAAAGACAAGACCCCAATTTTAATTGGCATAAGTAGGAACAAAATCATAAATAAAGGTTTGAATCACAACTTGCTTAAATATACTGGAAACAGGATCCAAGCCTCGAGGTATTTTAGAGAAGAGTCTGAACATCCTTGACAAGTCTTCAACCTAAGCATTGAAAAGAAAACATGAAAGCAAGTTTAAATCTCAGGATGAGTCGAAATACTTGTGAGCAGAATGAGTAGGAAAAGTTCAAATAGTACCTTATCATCTCTAAGTAATGCATGACATCCGGAATGCTCTTTTTCAAGGAGTTGGTTCGCATACACAGATAAAAGCTCGTGTTGAACTTTCTAAAAGAAAAAAAAATTCCAAAAGCAAACTTTGAAGGTCAGAAACTAAAAGAAAGAACCAGAAGAAATCACAACAATAATTTTGTTCAAGTTGCCACGAAGTACTCCATCCAATCAACAGAGCAGAAGACCAATTAGCTGGAATAATAGCAAAAGAGTAAAGAGTAAACCTCCAATAATTTCGGCTCACTGCTAGAGTGCAAGTAATGGCCAACCCTATCTTTCTCCCGTTTTAAGCACTCCTCAGCCTGTAATGAAGGATGTACAATATGTCAATATCACATGGAAGCCATAAAACATTGAAAATGAAGAAACCAAACTACAGTAATCACCACAAAGAAATAATACCTTGAGCATATAATCAGGACAAGAATCTTCTAGGATCCAGTTTGAGGCCTTTCGAGAATAATATGCAGAAGTGTCCTTGAGCAATGCAGCTTCAAAATCATTCTCATAATGATCCATTTGCCCCATTCCAATTTCAACAAATATGTCTAATACATTTTTTAATAGAGCTCGATCAATTTGCTCTCCTTCACGTTCTTGATCAATCTTTGAAGTTTCAACAAAAGGGATGGTTAATTGGTCTATATTTGTAACCACTGGAAATCATGTATAATAAGGGATAAAAATACATACAAGGGAAATTACTGCATCTCTCACTTTCCCATTTAGTTCCTTGTAAACCTGAAATGATAAAACCCATAATGTATCTTGTAATGAAGCGGCATTAAAATGAAATGACGGTAATATGAAAGTTGACTAGTTAACAGCAACACAACACTAGTCTGTATTAATGACATGACATGAACAAGCATAGCTAATGAAAAGAACTGACACAGGATCATCTATGGTTCACTAGTAAACTTATGACATTACATCATTCAAGGTACATTGTAAAGTTACCAAATCACGGAAGCATGTCAACCCCACTTCATTAAGCGGGGGAAGTGATCTCCGAGCAATAAAGTAGCGATCCAAATAGTGAAAGAAACGAGAAAGCCACCTAACCATGACTTTATGGTTTGCCCACCTCTTCACAAGTTCTCTCAACATAAATTCATCATGCTTCTCTCTCAAAGCAGGTAACACCTGAACCACAAAGGTTATTATACTAAAAGTTAAAAGCAAAAAACTAGTAACAGATATAATCATTAATCATCAAAGATTCAAAATAACTAAAGCAAACTTTAAAATTAATATGATTAAAATTACTAAAAAATTAAACGAGTCACCAGACACGGCACCCACCCCCCCCCCCCTAAAAAAAGGGGAGAAAAACAATTGATTATCAGTAATCATAATGATTTTGACAAATTAATATTTAAGTTTTAACCAGAAATTGCTTTGAAAGAAAAATAAAAAAGTACCTTTATAAGATAACATACCTACCACCCTTTGAGAATCCCTTCTAACAAATTATAAAATACACAATTGGACATCATATAACAAGCACTCTTCAGAGAAGAATCCTTTCCAGGAATATATTGAATTCAGTATCAATTTGTTAGGAGATCCCCACCATTAGTCAGTTATTTAGAGAGAGAGAGAGAGAGAGAGAGAAGTAAAGGGATATAAACAATAGAAGGGGAAAAAGTCTGGACACTTTTAGATATAATGGAAACTGGGAAGAGAGTCCAGATCTTTCAAATACTTACAAGTTTAGAGAGTAACCGTCAAAATTATATCCTATGGGGCCTCTGTTCAGTAACTCATTAAAACTGTAGAGGAAGTTTCAGAAATAAAGAAAGTGTTTCCCTTGTCATATTGGACCAGTATCTATCACAATTTTGAAGGTTTAACCTTAGTACTCTTAATCTTTGTTAAAAAACTGGAAAAAAATATATATTATTCTTTTGTGCCTTATGGTCATATGAACATTGCAGACAGCAAATAGTAATATGTAAAGGAAGTCAAAGATCCCTAATGTTCTTCATTGTCTTTTTGCTAGTTTGAAACATAAATACTTTCAACTGCACCCAGTATTTCATTTCCAAAATATGCTTTCATAAGCGTTCATAAATATAACTGCTGCATATGGAGCTCACATGAAAATTAGAGCTATATTTCTATCACATCATAAAATCTAGCTGGTGCTCCTACTTCGCATATTAAAGGACATGGTTTATTAGATCTTCAGAATAACACCCTGCATGATGATGTTCTCTAGTCAGATCTTATATTAGTCATCCAGTACCAAACAAACAATGTTTACACACACTAGAAAATTGTGACTATGCAGTACCAAGAGGGAAGATTCAGTTCCAAACCATTATCTCCAAAAAATTGTGAACTATAGTTCTGAAGACATATGATGGTTGATTAAATGGTGCTAATGAGATAAGCTACAAATATCATGAATAGGAACACTTATAAGATAGAAGTATTTCCCTTTAGCCAGATAATGAATAAAGAATGCTCTCATGTAATGTATCACTTATTGAAAGGACTAAACATATTGAGGTGGATTGTCACTTCATCTGGGAGAGGCTTCAACAGAACCTTGTATCTACTTCCTATGTTAGGACAACTTGCAGATATGTTTACAAAGACTTTGAGTTGGGCGCGTAATGATTTCATTTGTAACAAGTTGGGCACGATTGATATCCATGCTCCAGCTTGAAGGGGAGTGTCTGTTAGGGTTATGAGTTAGACATAAATTATTGGGTCTGGTCTATATATACTTGTATCCAGGACAGAACCAGAAAAAAATGGTAAGGGAGGCAAAAATTTAACACATTAAGTTAAATTTAACGATGACTAATTAGATAAAGTAATATCAAAACTTTTTATGGGGCAGATATAACATTTGAATACTATTATATTGAAGTTTTTATTCTCTTCGGGGGCGACTGCCCCATTTTCCATGAACATGGGCCGTCCCTGCTTGTATCACATACTTTGTACTAGACATTGTACTTCACTCTTAATTTAATACTATATATCTCAGGAAAACGAAACCTAGCCGAGTATCTCATTACAATTTCCCAATCTCTCTCTCTGTCATCTCTTTCTCTCTTTTATTTTTTCTCCATTTTTAAAGATGGGGAGGAAATGTGAGAGAAACGTTCCCTTTCAAATTCAACCATTTATTTCCCTCAAAATTAGGGATAACCAGGGAATAACTTTGCTATTATTTTTTATAAAAATCCATCTACTAGTTTCCCATTAGTTGAGTTATTTAAGAAGTGGGATATATTGAAATTTTACATCTACAATTCTTTACCATCCCTTTTCTTCTCTCGTTGATGATCTCCAAGCACAAAGAAAACAACTCCATTCCATTTTATCCATTCTTTTTAAAACATCCAAACAGAGCCTAACAGTCAGAGTTGTCAATCGCGGATTGCGCCCTGTCGCGGATGGGGTCCAGAACTGGAATCCCATACAAGGAAAACCGCTATTTGGCCGCGATTTCCCGCGATTCGCGGGCAATATCCCGTCGCGGATGGGGGCCGCGCCGCGATCGCACGCTATTGACTACTATGCTAACAGTACAAGAAACTCTTCTTAAATGAGTAATCTACAAATATATTAAACTGTCCACCAATTGACCGGATCTCTGTTTCTTAAGAACATGATACCTGGCACTTTATTTTTCTTCTGTTTTACTTTTTTTCTACCATTCAATTGATTTTCTTTTTTCTATATATGTAGACGGGCCTGCGTGGTACACGGGCCGCAGTCTAGTCTATTATTATATTTCAGAATTATCAGTATTAAGAAGTAAAATTGTTCGTTTCTCCTCCTGATTTCAGCTATTTTCATCACCAAATTCAAGATGCTCTTGCTAATGTCTCTCAGTTTAATACCCCTTTTCAGTGGATCTTAGCCAGTTCACAACCACAGCTGCTGCTACAAACCACTAACTGTTCTTAAGCACATACCTTCTATCACTTGATTTCCTGACTATGTTATGAGCTTGCTCTTGTGGCAGCAGCTGTACTGCATCCTTCACTACCAAAACATTCACTATTTCTCTTTGGTTACTCAAAAAAAAAACTATGATTATCTGGTAAGGTTGGGCATTGAATGTTCCAAAACATGATTTTAGGGGGAGGGGATTTACAAGAATCAAGCAACACGGATTAAGCTACCTCTTTTACATCTGTTTTGGATCTTTTAAAACTACCTTAACTACTAAGAGCTACATGGCTGATGATAGACATGTGGTGTTACTGGAATAAATATCGTTCTCGTTCGACCTATGCAATAGCAATGATGGCATGACTCAAGAATAAATATGATACTAGTAGTTTAATCAAGTCTTACCCTAATAGGAAAGTAGCAAACCAGTAATCACTAAATGATGCATAAAAGAAAAATCGACTCAACCAGATAATCATTCATATCATATCAAAATGATGGCATTACTCACTGTTGATATTATGTACTCTTCAAATGATTCCCTGTACTTGTCATACAACTGTTGTGAATAGTCATGAGGAGGCTTTTGAGTGCACATATTGTATATGGTCCTACAATACGATTTAATTTAAGGGAAAGTAGTTATGCAAATGAAACACAATCAAATCAGGAAAAAAGAAGTTTATCTGAAAAGCAAAACATGTCTGAGATGCATACGTGTATAGCATCATGTAGTCCTCAGAGCTGAACTGCGGCTCGGGCAGCCCTTCTAGAATGTTCTTCAGCTTCAATATACCCTTTTGCATGAAATCCCATCCTTGTTCTAGGTCGATAGTCTTGCGCTCACTCATAGACATTCCTGCAAATTAAATTTCAAGCTCAGACATCAAAATCTGTAACCAAAATTTTCATGTAAATAAATTTCAATCACACAATTCAAACCCCCGACGAATGGAATCACACTAAACAACAATAAAATTAAAAATCCCCAAAACCAAAACCTAATGTGCCCCGAAACGTAATCATTCCCAGATTTCCCCTAATCCAATTTGACGAAACCAGAAGCGCAGCAACCCAATCCACAAGGCCGCTGCTAAAGCAACCCTGCGGCTAAGAAACGACGCCGCAGCGGCATCGGCGATTGGAGAAGACAAAGGGAGGGGAGGAGATCAAGGAAGGGGCTTGAAAGAAGAAAAGGAGCGTTCGTACCTTGGAGAGAGATGAGGAAGCGAAACCCTAGAAACGGTTCGGTGGATGAAGGAGGGAAAAGGAAAATCCAGAAGGATGAAGAGGACGACGATGACCGAGCTCTCGAACAGTCAATCACACAGACAAAGCAATAAGGGGAAAAAGGGGGCCGAAAATCGAAAAATAAAAGATTTTTTTTCTTTTGGGAAAGAAAAATGTATTTTGGGCTTCTCTAACGCGTTCGAAAATGAAATTAACTGATTTTGGGTAACAATAATATTTTTCAAGCTATCGGAAAAATAGTAATAAACTAATTGATGTACCCCAACACTTAATTATGTAATCCCAACAACTAAATTTTCTAAAATTAACCTTAATTATATTTTCTACCGCACTTGCAAAGTGCGATGAATAACATAATACCGCTCTTTAAAGTGCGTATTTTGTAATTGTATTAGTATCACACTTTAAAATACGATATTATGTGTTTTGAAACTTGTAACTTTAACTGTAATTACAACTTGTTTAGTAACTTGCAAATTTGTATTAATGGTGGAAGATCGTTAATTTTGAGGTGTTCGGCATATTTTTTTGTTCTTTCAGTTTTCGTCAGCACTTTAAAGTGCGTCACTACTGCACTTTAAAGTGTGATGCTACCGCAATTTAAAATGCAGTAGTTGATCCGCAGGCTATGACGCATTTTAAAGTGTGGTAGTGAAGCACTTTAAAGTGCGGTATTAACTATTTCGGAACTTACAGATATTGATACTTGCAAATATGTTAATGGTGGAAGACCGTTAATTTTTAGACTTCCTTCTTTGCCTATATATATGGACCAAAATCCCCGATCTCTTACATGCTTAGTGTTTTGTTTTAACTTCTGATTGTTCCTAGTGTTGTTCCTACTATTGTTGCTGTGTAGAATCATGTTTTATATGGACTGTGTTCGCAATTCATTGTGTTTCATATCGAACTCTAGCTTGTTTGATAAACTTGATGTTGATGAATGTTCAATTTCAGGTTTTCAGACAATCTAGCGTAGGTGGTGATAATCTTTTCTTATTTGGGTTTGTCAAACAAGCTAGATATCTTTGTACTTGACGAGTTACCGGATGGGTTCAAGTCAAAGATTTGCACTTCAACAACATCATCATCTTCCTTCCTTTTTTTTTCTGGCTAGGATCAACTATCTCAAGAGCACAAGAATGTCTTGCGGTATGAAAAATCATCAACCCACGAAAAATGGAGGAAGAGTTTTTTTTTACTTTTTCTTCCATAGTGATCTAATTGTGCATGTTGGATTTGTAATTGTGATTTCCTTAATTAATAACAATATATTTTAATTGTTGATCCCACCTCCCTGTAATATTTTATTTCACGAGCGCAACGCACATTAAAGCACGGTAGTTTACAAAATATGCTGAAAGTGGATAGTGGAGAGCTGGGTGTAATTTTTTCTTTAAGGGTATTTTTATACTTTTCATTATTTTAAGGTGACATAATTAAATGTACGGGTTACATTAATAACACTGCCCTCTCATATGTTTTGCAATATTTTCCAACTAGCTTACAACTTATTTTGTTTTTGGTAACAGCTTAAAACGTATTTGGTTAGTTTATTTTGAATTATTTAATTAATTTAAAGGTTATATTTAGCTGTCTAGGTGTGCTTTTGACCATGTGTGTAGTTGATGTGACTCGGCTGTGCAATTCACTTGATATCTCTTAACTTTTGATCCCCGAATGAAGACCCTTTATAAATTTTGTGTCCCAAATTATAGACTCATTTAAGATTTCAGAAAAAAATAATAATAAGTTTTTCATTTTTTAACTTTTGATTCATTATATTTTTAATTCCAAAAATTTAATTATCACCCTTACTAATTACTTCTCTTTCATGTTTCTCAACCAACCTTTGATATATCAAACATTAACATAGAGACATATTTGGAAGATTTGTATAAAAAATAACTTATTAATTAACTTATTACATGTTTTCTTAATAAGTGTGATTGTTGAACAAAACCTTATATTTTGGGACGGAAGAGTATAAATTAACATTAAATGATAAAATTAGTTTTTTTTTTAGAAAGCGAAATTATATATTAAAATAGAAGTGGCCGTCATAACAACATAATTGCTACCCACCCGCCACAAAAACAGGATAGGGTCGGCAACACCAAACAAAGAGAGAATATACAGAAACCCGCCACAAAATTAGTTGATGCATTGTTTTTAAAAAAAATTATACAATTTTCCTTATTTGCCCCTATTTAAGATAAAAAAAATTAATCATTACAGTATTAACAGTGTTCCACTATCAATAAATACAAGGGTAAATATAGAAAGAGGAATTAACATGTCAATCTTAACTTATAATTAGGGAGAGTAGCATTTTATCTCCGTTAACTTTTTTTAACACTTTTTGGTTGGCTTTTTTTTTAATATTACAAAAAAATTGTAAAATAAGACCAAAAAAAAAAAAAGATTTAGCAGACTAAGGCACTTTGTGCCATGTTGGATGGTGACGTTAGGGGTGTTCGCGGTCCGGTTTGGTTCGGTTTTGAAGGGAAAATTCATCCGATCCAATCCCTTCGGTTTTATCCCTTTGTCATCCAATCGGTTGTTTTTATTTTTTAGATCCGAACCAATCCGATCCAATTTTTATCGGTTTGGATTGGATTGGATTTCGATTTTTCAACCGTAAGAATGAAACTATAAAAATAAACTATGCAATAGGGAATACTTTAAAACATTCACCATGCTTTTTGGACTTTGGAATAAAAAACTCAAGGCAATTATCAAAAGTCTCCTAACAAATACAAAAACATAAATGGATAACCAAATCAGTTTAATCCTTCATTAGTTTTTTAATCCTTCATCACAAAAAAAAAATTAAAACCAAATCATCTGCAGCTCCTAATTGACTTTCTTTCACTGTTAATCTTCAATCTCCAATTCTCCATGGAGCACATGTGTTTTTCAGATTGTAAAAGGGGCAGAAGAGGAAAACTAATAAAAAGTGTGGCTAAATATGTAATTTGATATATAAAAAAATAAGCATGTAATCTTCTTTCGGTTCGGTTTGGTTCGGTTTTGGACAGTGGAACCGAAAACCGAACCGATCCAGTAATTGAACATCGGTTTTTTCGGTTTTCGGTTTTTTCGGTTATCGGTTTTTTCGATTATCGGTTTTTTCGGTTTTCGGTTTTTTGGATCGGTTTGACCGGTTTAGTTCGGTTTGGATTGGTTTTGAACACCCCTAGGTGACGTGGCCCTGGCATGCAAGTCGCATGCTTTAATGCACCTCGTGCATGCAAGTCGCACGCTTACCTGCGGCTCGTGCATGGTTCTGGGTATTTATGGTTGGGGCTGGGTGGCTGGGGAGCAGGGATCAGGGAGTAGGGGACAGGGCTACACAGGGAGTCGCGTTGAAGGCAGCGACTCCCACGAGCCGCACAACTACCTGCGACTCCCATGCATGGGTGCCACGTGGCAGGGGAGTCGCAGGGTGCCCTGCGATTTCCAGGGGGTTTTGCGTCCTTATATAGACCAACTCCCTCCACTTGTTACAAACACCTATTTCTCATTTCAATCTACTATATCCTCGAAATTTCAAAAAAAAATCCTTAAGTTCTTGATCTACAAGTTTTTAAGAACTCTCATTCTCATCAAGTTGAAGTCAATCATCTTAACATATCCTCTCCTTCACTTCAAATTTTATCAATTTGGTTAGTATTTGTTAGGATTTTCTTATAGTATTATTGTTTATAATTAATGTGTTATTTAGAATTGGTCAGGAGTTTTAATATGTATGCTATTAGGAGTTTTAATAGTTGGATAGAAATTATAAGTTGATGTTGTGTAGAAATAATAATAAGTGTTGGTTAGCATGTAAAATATATATAGCATTTAGTAATATTATTTAGAATTGTTAATGGTTAAAAGTGTCGGTTTTTTAGTCTAAGTTAAGAAATATTATTGTATAGAAATATTAAAGTTTTAATTATTATGTAAGAAGCATAATGTATATTGTTATTGTTTAAAATTATAAAGTTAATTTTATTGTTTAGAAATAATAATAATTTATTGTCTTGAAACCTGAAAGTTTTAATTATTGTGTAGGAATCATAATGTATATTTTTATTGTTTAGAAATAAAAAATTAATTTTATTGCTTAGAAATAATAATAATAATTTTATTGTGTATAAATATTAAAGTTTTAATTATTGTTTAGGAATCATAATGTATATATTTTTTTTTAGAAATAATAAAGTTCATTTTATTTTTTAGAAATAGTTATAATAATAATTTTATTGTCTAGAAATATTAAAGTTTTAATTATAGTGTAGGTATAATTATGTATATTTTTATTGTTTAGAAATACTAAAGTTAATTTTATTGTTTAGAAATGATAATAATAGTTTTATTGTGTAGAAATATTAAAGTTTTAATTATTCTAAAAAATTGATAATTTTATCCATAAGCAATTCTAAAAAATATTTCTAACAAATCAACATTTTCTAAACTTGTCTACAAAATATTTGTAAAAAATATTTACAAATAATAACAAATTATTCATAAGGAATTAACATTTCCAAACTTGTCTACAAAAATTATATTTTTAAACACAAGCAATTCTAAAAAATTTATATTTCTAACCATAAGCAATTCAAAAAAATATTCCTACACATTACTAAACTTGTGTACAAAATTTATATTCCTAACTATGGTTTAAACTAAATAATTTTATACAAATCACTATATATTTTTTACATACCCGCCAACACCTATTTTCTCTAAATAATAATAACATGGACATTAAGAAAAACAATAATAATATTTATGCCATCAATATTTATAAACATTTAAAACTCCTAATAGCTCTAAATTTGGACTAAATGATCTATATTTCTAACCAACGTAACAATAAAATTAAAACTCCTAACAGCATACATATCTAAACGATAAAAAAATTGTTTAAAAACAACAATACTATAAAAAACACTAAACAAGTACTAACCAAAATGGGGATATTTGAAGGGGGAGTAGTATATGTTGAGATGAGTTCCTTCAACTTGAGGAGAGTGGAAGTTCTTGAAACCTTGTAGATAATGAGCGGGAGTTCTTGAAAAGGTTGTAGATGATGAAGAAAATGATTTTTTCTATGGGAAATTTGAGGGAAATAAGAGAGTGAGAAGATGATGAAGAAAATGATTTGAGAGAATGAGAAGAGTGAGAGGGGTGAGTGTTCTCGCGCCCTCTTTATGCATGAATTTTGAACACAAGTCGCAGGGGGCCCGCGACTCCACTGCCACATGGCACCCATGCACAGGAGTCGCGGGTGGTTAGGCGACTGCAGACAGCCTTGGGAGTCGTCACGGTCAACGTGACTCCCACACAAGTCTTGTCACCTGCTCCCCAAACAGGTTTATGCTCCCCAGACATGAAGCAGACCCTCTTCCCCATGAGTCGCACGATCTGCTGCGATTCCCTGTTCCTCATGAGTCGCAGGATCTGCTGCGAATCCCCCTTCTCCAAGCCTCGAATCGCGTACTTTTCTGCGATTCCTCCTTTGATTCTCCTCCCTCCTCCACTTCAGCCGCCTACATGGCACAAAGTACCTTAGTCTGCTAAATCTTTTTTTTGTCTTATTTTACAAAAAACAATTTTATAATATTAAAAAAAAAAGCGCTTTTTGGTACCCGAACTCTTTCCGTAAAAAACCTAGCAGTTTTGAAGGCAAAGGCAAATATGTAATTTAGTCAACAAAATTAATTAAAAAATTAAAAATAAAACTCAGAACATTTAGGCCCCGTTTGGAAGAGCTTATATGAGCTTAACTTATAGTACAAGTGCTTATGCAAGCGTTTGAGAGAGCTTATGCAAATAGCTTATGACCTACCTATAAGCTGTTTTGAGCTTATTTTCATAAGCTATTCTGAATAGCTTATGAAAAAGAGCTTATGCTTATATATAGCTTATTTTCAATTCATTATAATAAATATCTTAAAAGAGCTTATTAATAAGCACTTATGCCATAAGCGCTTATGGTCGTAAGAGCTTAATTAAGCTGTTTTCCCAAACGGGGCCTTATTCTTCTTCTATCATCTTCAATCTCAAAAACCCGGAAATCCAAAAAAAAAAAAAAACAAAATTCATAAAACCCCAAATCAAAAAAGACCCTAACCCACCCAAATCCCCAGCAACATCACTGACCCACTCACTCCTGAATTTCATCCATTCCCTGCTCCATAGCTTGAAATCTTCGATTAAACCAGCCATTATTCGTTCCCTGCTTCGCGCCGCCGTCCGAGCCTCAGTGCGCCACCTCGCAGCGCCACGACGTTGTTGTCAAGTCCCAGGCTATTGCGAAATCAAATCCCATCCCCGTCGCTCCAGGTCGCCACCGTCTTGGAAGCTGCCCAACCACTTGGATTCGCCGTGCCGCGCCAGAATTGCTGAGGCACCGCCGCTGCTCTCGCACATTCTCGATCCTCCATAGATATCATCCCCTTGCTCCTTCGCGTAGAATAACCAATGCTAATGAAAACAGGGTTCGTGGAAGGTCCTGCTCTTGCGGTTTGTGATTTCTAGCTTGACGGGGGAGAAGATGATGATGGCAGGTTGGCTATGGAGGAAGATAATGAAGGAGAAGTGCTATGGTAGAGGTTGGAGATGCTAGGGTTTCACCTCTTTTATTTTGAATCAGATATCAATTATGGACAATAAAATATTAGGTTATGGGCTTTTTTTTATAAAATTGTTGGATTTGGAATAAAACTGAGAATTTTCTTCGATGGTTTAATGCATGTGTCTTTGAATGAATTTGAATCATAGAATTTAGGTTCTGGATTTTTTTTTCTCAAGAATACAATTTTTATCACATTGTTTCGGAAACCGTATTTGGTGAGGAAACCGTGGGCCTGTTTGAATGTGTTTTCAGTTTTTTTGTTTTTAAAACTGTTTTCTAAAATAATTTTTAAGAACTACTTTTCAGAACAATATAAGAAAAAAACTTGTTTGGTAATATGATTTTGAAAACAGTTTTGAGATTAAGAAAACAAAAAAAATTGTTTGATCAATTTGTTCCAAAAACATGTTTTGGAAACAAAAAATTAGAAAACTCGTTTGGTCCCTCTATGCCAGAACCTTCATTCATGGCGTTAATTTCTATAAGATCCATCTCTTCTCATATTCTTAACAACTCATCACGCAGATTCCACTTGCGTATATAATTATGAATAGTATAACATGTCGTCACTATGAGTGTCTGTAGTTAAACAAACTATGTATTAATTTTGATTCTTTATTTTATAAACACAAAAATTACTATAAACTAGTAATTATGAACAAGCAACTAGAGTAATTATGAATTCCAATGTAATATTAGAACACGCAGGTGGTAGATTGCATCAGAGGCACAATTTGCAAAATTGAAGCAACTAGAGTAGTTAGGAATTCCAACGTAATATTAGAACACGCGGGTGGTAGATTGCATCAGATTTTGGCACAATTTGTAAAATTGAAGAAAACCAGACAAAAAAAATTTGAAACAAAGTTATATAATATTAGAATAGTGTAATTTGAAACAAAGTTTACAATAGCCTTGCCAAGAACAATTGTTGCACTTCAACAGAAATTCAATTGGTAAGAGCATTCATCACAGTAGCGGGATCCAGGTTCAAATAAGAGAAATGCAACAACAGGAGAGCAGCAAAAACAGGTCCAATAAATAATTGACACAAGCAGTGCATGAACCTAGACCAGAAACGGACAAGATGAAGAAGTGCTTTAACAAAGCAGGGCAATTATACAAAGCACACGGATCTTGATCCTTCCAAAGAGAAGAATAGAGGCAGCGCGAGCAACGATTGGGTGAGGAAGAGCCGTGAGAGAGCGCAGCAGATGCAGGCGAAGAGAAGAATGGAGGCAGCAACCGCGAGATAGCAGAGCAGATGCAGCATGATAAAGAGAAGAATGGAGGTAGCAGCCGCGAGAGAGGGCAGCAGATGCGTGAGGAAGAGCGAGGAAGAGAAAAATGGAGGCATTACAAAACCCTTATGATTCACAATATTTACAATAATGCCATTAATGAAAAAAAAGAAAACAGATTGTTTCTCGTGTCCAGCTTATTTCGAAAACAAATTTTGAAAATACAAAACAAAAACAATTTAAAACTGTTCTGAATTTTTTGTTTTAAAAACAAAAAAATAGAAAACTGTTTTCAAATTAATTTTAAGAAAACATCCTACTCAAACAGGTTTTTTTGTTTTTAAATTTTACAAAACAAAAAACAGTTTTTGAAAACACTTTTCAAACATGCCCCGTATCTCCCGATCTGGGTTTTACTGTTGAGAAATTGTTTACGCGTTTTCAAGAATGGGGTTGGGGTTACGATTTTGTGATAAGTGTCAAATTTACCTAAATTCTCATATTATAATTGACACTTATTTGTTCTAAACATGTGAATTATCATTCAAACTATGAGTTTATAAATATTTGTGTTTTAGTGGTATTATGCCTTAAATATAGTTTAAATCATAACTAATCTTTGCTTTTGGTTGTAGGAATGAAGATCTATAGGAAAATGCAAGATTTGGCAAGCAAAAATAAAGATTTTTAGATTTTGTGCAAAAAGAGTTCAGACTATATTTGACAGAATGATTCTGTACAAAAAGAGCTCAGCTGGTCTGGGGCAGTTTGAAAACCCCCATTTGAAGGAAAAAATGAGTTCAGCGCCCTGAAAAGGGGTTGAGTACCTTTTTGACAGCTTCAACATTTATAAAAGACCAGACACATGACTTTTTGATTATCTCTCCAATTCTCTTCAAATTTCCTCCTATTTTGGCATCAAAACAGAGCAAGGGAGGTTGAGCATCATGGAGGAGGGATCATTGGGCCAGGATTGACGGAGTGCAACTCCGGAGCGTGGTGGCGACCTTCGGAATCCATGGAAATCTTGGGAGAGCTTCCATGGTCGTGGATCTGTCGTCATTCTTTGGGTTTCGTCTCTTCCTCTCCTTTCCTTTGTATATGTTGTTTTCTATTTTTGTATTGAGATTGCATAGCTTGATTTTTTATTGTTGTAAACTCATTCATTTATGTAAATGGAAATATTTCATGTACGGTGTTTCTCTTTGCACATCTTGCTTTTAACCAATCAATTGATAATCAAAATAGCTTCATTTATTTATAAATTGATCGAGAGATTGATATGAGTTTATGTATGCTTAGTTCAATAAGAGTAAAACGGTTATGTCTTAAGTCACAATAGTATGTGTCAAAGTTTTACTTTCTGTGCTTCAAGTATCAGTGATTTGTGTTAGATTTCTATGAACTAGCATTAGATCGGGAGATTGGTGTGGGTCTGGTTAAACCACTCAGTGCACTAGTCCTCTTAGGGTGAGAATATCTGGTAAGAGCAATAGTGGATTTCCACATGATAAGTGGGGTTCTGAGTTCTAACAGGAGTTCTTGGGTGACAATGAGATTCGCAAGTCTAGGGTACCTTGTCTTAGGATAGACTGGTCATTAGGAATGTCTTTGAGAGAGAATTTGAGTTGTATTGTTCCTCTTAGGTTTTCTAGATGGTAAGGGATTACGCCTAGGAATTTCAACTGATAGATTCAGCTAGATTAGGGATAGTTAGGTGGATAACTATCGGCATCATATGTGAAATGAACCTTTACAAGATGTATTTGAGTCAAAAATAATCAGAGGATTAATTGAACGCATTTCCAAATACATTTTCTTTTTTGTTATCTCCGTAAATATTATTTTATTGCCTTCTTTTACTGCTTTCTTTATATTGAAAATCACAAAAACAAATTCTTCGAATATCTTTTTATCCGCTCAAATCAATATTTAGCTAGTGAAACTGATATTCACACAATTTCCGAGGGCGATTATTTGTTTTACTATGATTGAATCATAAAGGCTTAGTTATAATGGCGTTGGATGACGTTGTGAGGTGAAGAAATGATGAAGATGATTGAGGAAGAAAATGAAGATTAAGTTATTTCTGGCTTACCACTTAACGGATTGTCTTTTTGTCTTCTCTTTTGTTTCTTAGTGCAAAGATTTGTTGTGTTCCTTACTTCATTGTAATCATTCTCCCTCACTCTGGACAAATTCATGCATACTAATTTATAACATCACTAATGATTCATGTGGCAGAGTACATTAGTACAGCTTATTTTTGAATTTAACTGTCATGGATTAGTTAGAAATTTTACTTTTTAGTTTATATTTCTTGTTATGTTTGTCACCTATTCTACTATTTTGATCTTATTTACATTAAGCTACTATATGGCTACATACCATAAAGCTGTTCTTTCAACTGATTTTAGCTAAAATAGTTTGTGTTTTAGACTATTTTATATATAACTAATGAAAAAACAATCACAATAAAGTGGTTGCGTTGAACTTTGGATGGATTCATTTTCTTCCATGCTATTACTACATTCTCATATTATGCATCGAAGAATGGTCTTCGAGTTAAACTTTCTTCAAGTGATTTAGATTGTTTCTCAAAAAAAAGATGTGATCATTTCATTGTGTGCACTTGGGAGTATAGTGGGATAAAAAAGAGGAGAGAGAGGATGAAACATATGTGATGATTTTCTAGGAAAATAATTCTAGTACTTAAAAAAATAAAGGGCACAGACTCATGTTTCCTTTATCTTGGTTAATATATTTAAAATCACAGACACAAAACCACATTTCCAATGAATGTAATCAATTTCTAGGGAAAGTGTAGGGATGATACCTTAATTAAGATTAATTCTTAGGGTAAAATATGGCGGCCACTAAGGTGGTTCGGTTTTTTTTACCCTTGGTGGTCTGAGGGCCTATTTGATTTTCACTTTTATGGTCCCATCGGTTATGGTGGTCTCCTTTTCATTTTTTTTGTTAATAATTATAATTTCAGTCCCTTAACTTTTTGTAATCCTAATTTAGGTCCCTTAAGTTTGTTCATCTAATTAAAGTGATCATTTGGGTGATTAGTTGATTCTTAGGATGATTAAGGTGATTCTAAATATAAATAATTGATTATTAAGATGATACAAGTGATCCTTAAGTTGAATAATTGATTCTTAAGATGATTTAAGTGATTCTTAAGGTAAATAATTAATTCTTAAGATGATTAAAGTGTTCCTTAAGGTGACTAATTGATTATTAGGATGATTAAAGTGATCCTTAATATAAAAAATTGATTTTTAAGATGATTTAAGTGATCCTTAAGGTGAATAGTTGTTTCTTTAGATGATTAAAGTGATGCTTAAGGTGAATAGTTAATTTTTAAGATGGTTAAAGTGATTCTTAATAAAAATAATTGATTTTTAAGATGATTTAAGTAATCCTTAAGGTGAATAATTGATTTTTAAGATGACTTAAGTAATCCTTAAGGTGAATAATTGACTCTTAAAATGATTAAAGTGATTCTTAATATAAATAATTGATTCTTAAGATGATTTAAGTGATTCTTAAGGTTTGTGGTTTACTCTTAAGATGGTTTAAGTGATCATTAAAGTGAATAGTTGATTCTTAAGATGATTAAAGTGATTATTAAGATAAATAATTGATTTTTAAGGTTAATAGTTTATTCTTAAGATGAATTAAGTTATTCGTAAGTAGAATAGTTGATTCTTAAGCGCACCGTTTTCGCAAGGTATTTTCAGAGTTTGATCTTTTTTTCTTTTGTGTGCCAAATCAAATCTTTCATCAAGAGGGAGTTTGTTTCATGGTTTGAGATTACAATCCCGGAAATAACATTTCAAGAAATGAGATTACTGGGAATCTTATTCCTGGGTAGGTTTTTTACATATGTTTGGTAAGTTTTTAGTATTCCCCAGAATGTGCTTAAATTAATTTAATTTTAAAAATTAAAAAATAGAAAAATATGAGAGATTGTGAAGAAAGTGAAAAGTTATTTAAAATAACTCATTTCCCATGCGGATCTTACATTCCCAACTCAATTGATGAGAATGAAATGAAGGGAATGTTGACGGTTATTCCATTATGGGAATGATTGATACCCAAAAATGTGAATTATTAACCTTATAACAAATGTAGGAATACCCACTCTCGACCTCAACATTCCCGAGAATCTGATTCCATGTCACGTAACAAATGCGCCCTTAATTTGTTGAAAACGTGAAGGATTTGGATTGTGTGTTTGGTGGGAAGAACTTTGATGGAGATGATGAACAGATTTGATGAAGAAATCTAATTTTAAATTAACCTGATTAATTAGGATTTAAAAAGTTTAATTAATTTTTTTAAATCAAATTAATGAAAATTAAAAAAAGTTTAATATTAATGAAGATTAGGATAATTTTAAATTAAATGAAAAATAAAAAGAAATTCCACGTTAGCTCATTAATTGATGTGGCAGTGCCACATGGGCAACACGGAGCTTTGGCGTTAACCACGCCGGCGGCAGGGACTAAAACCATCAATTTCTCATAGTTTGGGGACTTAAATCCACCTTTACGTCGGAGATGGATGAAAATCAAATCTCGCTCATAATTCAGAGACCAAAAAGCATATTTAACCCCTTGATTTATGAAAACACTCTTAATTTATGAAAACACTCTGATTTTATTGAAAATGCATTGGTTTATGATTTCACTCTCATTCGTTTCCAAATGTATTGATTTATGAAAAACACACTCAATTCCTTGAAAAGACATTGGTTTATGAAAACAGTCTCATTTCCTTAAAAATGCTTTGATTTATGAAAACACTTTCAGTTCCATGAAATTGACTTGTTTAATGAAAATACTCTATAGGTTAATAAAAACACTCTCAATTCACTGCAATTGCCTTGGTCATGAAAGCACTCTCATTCACTTGTAAATGTTTCGGTTTATGAATACCCTCTCAAATCCTTGAAAATGCATTGGTTTATGAAAACACTATCAATTCCTTGAAATTGCCTTGGTTTATGAAATATTTCTATTGATTTATGAAAACACTTTAATTTCTTTGAAAATTCTTACGTTTATCAAAACACTCTCAATTTATTGAAATTGACTTGATTTATGAAAACGCTCTTGGGTTAAATGGAACTTCTTTGTTATTTTTTTATCCTTGTCTCACAGTAATCTCCAACATCCTTAATCCCCATGTTTAGACATATGACCAAAGCACGATTAACCTAATCACCACACGACATAATGAATATATTAGTTGTTGAGTGTGGTAGAATTTGTGGACCCAACTCTAAAAAATTATTTTAGTTAATTAAACCTTAACCTCAATTTGTCTCCCTTTCAAAAAAAAAAACCTCAATTTGTCTCAAGCTTAAAGTATTAACATAATCTTCAAGACCTATAGTAAAATTACTAATTAATTGATGCTTATATATACACCGTGTGAAGAAACCATAGAAAGGACTAATGTATATATACTTGTTTGTTGTGGTGGATGAAATCAAATTTAAACTTCAATCTTTAAATTCATGGAAAATAAGTTGGGGAAATTTCAAAATAAAAAAAATGGATAAATAATTTATCCTTATTGCTTTGGAAATGTATGATTTTGGTTCCATAATTTCAATTTTTCGAATTAAGTGCTTAACTTCTAAAATTGAATAAATTTGATCCAAATGTTGGTTTCGCATTCAATAACTGACGAAACAAAAAGGACATATATCACAATTTTAGCATGCAAAGTGACATAAATCATCTTAAATTATCATTCACATAAAAATCATAATCAATATCAATTTTCTATATTAGTTATTGAATGACAAATCAATTTGAACCAAAATTATTCAACTTTGTAAGTAAAGGAACTAAAATTGAGCGATTATAACTATATGGACCTAAATCACGCATATTTAAGTCAATTTTTTTAACAAATTGTAATATATGAAATCCGGATCGAAATCTATCTAGTGGTTTACTTTGCTTGAAGGATGAATGAATATCATATTTTTTCAAATAACAAAATATTTCATTAAAGCTTGATAAGGCCAACGTACATGAGTTGGAGGTAAAGTTTTGGTATTTGACTTAGAGTGTGATTATTTGGCAATCTCAACACTCGTTATCACCCTCATAATAGGAAATTAAAGCAGCAAAAATGAAATTAAAGAAGCTATGGCTATGGCAAAACATGTAAATGTAAATTAATTTTGTTACAGATTAACTCCTGTGGTTTGTTTGTTGATGATTATTAATTAATTATTGAGCTTATCCTCCACTTCTAACTCTCTGTACCTATGCAAGTACCTTGTGATTATCTCTGCATACTCATCAAAACCCAGCGTCCCCATGGCCCAGCAAATGTCGTCGCCGTTCACCGTCTTCCTCCTCTCCTTCCTGCACTTCTCCGATGCCTCGCTCGTCACGAAGCTGATGAACTCCGACACGCATTCCTGCATAGTTTCCTTCGCTTCCTTCGAGATTTTCGCGTTCTCAGGTAACCTCTGCTTCATTATCCGACCAACATTGGCTATTGGCACCAACCGCTCTTGTTCCTTCACACCACCACCATTTGAGGAACTGCCACTGCCACTGCCTCCAATATTCATATCAACCATTTCAGTATAATTAATGTATAGACAACACAATCCAGGTCTCATCGAATCGAATCCCACTATATATATATATATATATACATGTTAGGCACACTCGCTACCACACATTGAAATTATATTAAAGTAGTGATTACTTTTAACAAATTTGATTTGATGAGTCATGAGAGCGATATTATAAATAAGGGCTTGTTTATTGGATCCACGTTTTCAGAAATAAGAAATAGTTGCTTTTAGATTATTAGATCACGTTTGACATCTCCAAACATGAAACCAAACGTACCCTAAAAGAACGATAGACATGAGATTTTCACTTTTCACTGAGAATATTATATGAATTTTTCACATGAGAATGAGAGAGGATTTTGATCGCTCTACACCCCGATACTCTTGAAAGAACGTTTTCTAATAACTTTAGTATGAGTTTAGTGTCCTTATTTATTAATTATTTGAATATATATTTTTCAAGTTTTAGTTAGTTGTGCTTATAACCTATCCACTCATTCAAGAATCACTCTCTTAATATTTGATATGACAATTGACATGTCACATGTATGTGGTGCCAAGTAACCCAGTGGAATCTGATGGTGCAGCTATCAATACTCCAATGGAGTGCACTAAACGTTAACAGTCATTTTCCTATGCAAATTTTAGATGAAGTCTAACCTAAGAAACCTTTGCATTTCATTGGAGCCGTTGAAAAGAGTGAAAATGAATAAGGAATGGCCTTTAGAAAAAGCTTCCAGATACAAATCACTGGACTTGAGCTCGGCCAAATCTTTTCACCTCCGGCGGAAATACACGGCTTTGGAAGATTTATCTAGTACGGTGGAACTGTATTAATATAGCGAGAGTTTCAAAATGTATTTTTCACGCTCAAGTCAATAAGAGAGTAAAAAGAAAATATATAATTTAAAAAAAAAAAACTCAAAGTTTGTATCATGAGTAGTGCTTAAGTTGAATAACTGCGTATCTGTGTTTATAGGCTTCGTAACCATCACAGTAGTGACTTGAGGTTTTCAGAAAGCTTTGAAGAAGATCGATCTTCTGAAATTATGATTACTTACGGGTAACCTTGCAATATATCATTAAATGTACTGGAGTCGATCCATTTCAGCGATTGTCAGGACGAGTTATTCCTTAATTAAGTTGTTCCGTTTGTCTCAATAGTATCGCTTAGGTGCAAGACATTTAGGAGATTGACCGAAATGTTATTAAACTTGTGGTTTTTTGAACCGACCAGTCACAAAAATGAACCACCAATAAAGTTAAACTAACATGGCTTAACAAATGATTCGGACCTTTATGTGTGTGAGGGTTATATTATTGCACTTCGCTTACACGGTGGATTGAATCTAACTCAATCTCCGAAAAGAAAAGGGGTGGGGAAAAATTAATTTTAGATGGAAAATAAATAAAGAAAAAGTAGAGGAAAGTGAACGAGTGACTGATTTTATTTTAGTTTTATAATGTGTTTTATTGAAGTTTACGTCATTCTATGCGATATCAAAGTTTTTCTTTATTTAAATAATTTTCAAGCACCTTGTTTGTGGGTTGAATTTGAATATAGGAATCCTACATATGATCAATGATCTCCCAGATTGTTGGGAGCTTAATTATAATCTGCACATTAAAAAAATGAAAAGTAAAGGCGATCACCGTTGGATTGGTTGAGTTAGGAAAATAATGCCATAAATTATTTGTTAAGGTTGAGTTTGATTAGCACTAATTGATCCCAATAAACATTTACAGAACAAACACTTATTCATAAGCTAATTTAAGAAGTTTATTGAAATAAGTTTAAAACAAATTATAGGTAGTATAAACATTTATTCATTAACTAATTTAAGTAACCCATGAAAACAACTTAAAAACAAATAGGTAGGTCTGTTGATTTATTTAATATGTTCCGGTTGGCCTAAAAAGCTTATTAAACTTAATATCGTCTAAGGCGGCCTGAAAATTCCATAATTAAGTGGGCGTCATGTTGGCCAGCCGGAAAAACTAAAAGAGATTTTTATCTCATCTAACAATTAGTCGAATAGATCTAAACTAACACTTATAAGACAAATGTAAGGTTACCACATACAACATCATCTTAAAAGTTATATATAAAGAATTTATCAAGACTCATCGACTCGATTGAATAAGCCTCACACCACAGACTACATATTTAATCGTTCATTAACATAAATATTGCT
Source organism: Acmispon strigosus (assembly GCA_030819835.1). Lineage (NCBI taxonomy): Eukaryota > Viridiplantae > Streptophyta > Magnoliopsida > Fabales > Fabaceae > Acmispon > Acmispon strigosus. The sequence goes on from JAUAMA010000001.1 coordinate 91,810,112, forward strand.
TATTTTTCTAACTTATTGTTCTCCTAAAGTTTAGCATTAGTGTGTCTTTACATATACGTTGCCCAACATGCAAAAAGATCTAGTCATACAAGTGCGTATTCATTGTTTGCTCATCTCTCTAAAACTAGTGGGATATTAATATTAACATCACGATTGAAAAGTGAAAAAAAAAATCCCACAAACCCAGGTTCTAATTGATCAACATATACATAGTTACATTCCCACCAAGAGTTGTCTATTAGGTTTTAGGTTTAAGGTTTTCTTAATCATTATAGCCAAGTTGATTGTTACATGCACACTATAATTGTTGCCGTCCTAATTTAATTTAATGCTTCGGGGAATGAAAGTTGGTGGAAGAAATTAATCAAAGTATTATTTGGCATGAAATGATATTCTAATTAGAAAGTAAACCTAGAAAATTGTTAACTTTAGATAAAATATTTTTGTTATCACCTCATTTATTGAAAACAACTGCCTTTGAGGCCTTATATATTAAATAAGGATCAAAATTTTCATTGAAATTTATCATGAGAAATATATCAATAATATATAAATGGTTAAATTTAAAATTTTATTTTAGTTCCATAAAAAATTTCTCATTTTCAAAAGTATGTTGATTTTATAAGGAATGATTAAGTTATGGAGATCAATACGTTAAAAAGAAAATATCACTAGCATTTCTTTATTCTCAATTTTAAAGAAAATATGGTCATTAAACTATATCTCACTTTTTTTTTTGGTTACATGTCCTCACATTTGATTAGTGTTTGGTTTTTCAAAGTGATAAATAAATTTGAATTGAAATAAATTGATAATTATTTTGACAGTAAGGGTGTTCATACTGTAAAATGTGGTTTGCCCCTTATGGCTTACATAGGATCATTTTGAATTTCTGTCCTGACTCCTGGCTAGTTGAATATCTTTATAAGCGTCTTAAACATAAAGACATACGTTCACATCAATATAAATGAGAAGACACGCTTTTAGCAAAAAATAAGAATTAAACAAATTTTGAGATTGAATCTAGGAGGAGATGAGTGTTCATTGTTGTTGGATATGAAATACGTTGGAAAAAAACGCAAAGATAATTAAACAAAATTAACATTAAGATACCACGTGTTAAAAACATGGTACATTCTAAGAACATTGCTAAAAGCAATCGCTTTGTTTGGGTGTTTTTCTATTACTTGGTAATTGCATAATTTTTGAGTTGACTAAGTAAATAATCTCCCGGGAATTCCTAAAAAAATATCTTCCAAAAGACACCCAACTGATTAGAAAAATAGCTGGTAATGGCCCTCCCACCGCGTGCTTAAAGGAAGGAACAAAATTAAAAAAAAATCTAAAATGAGTAGCTTAATAAAAATTTATTAATAAAAAATTCTTAATCCTTAATCATCTCAACTATGGTGTTAGTTATATTCATCTTCATCATAGTTTTCTTCATATTCCTTCATCTTCCTCCAATGCAAAACAAAACATCACGTAAATAGGTAGGAAAATGTTTGAAGGGCAAACGGTACCACCATTTTGTCAGGCCATAATTCGACCCTGAAAGCCAAATCTACGATTTGATTCATGACAGAAGCAACATTTTTCCTTCACTTGCCAATTGCCATTAATGGGTTCATATCTATGTTTCTCAAAGCAGGTGTCTAATCAGGGTTGCAACACCGAGCAGGATTGTCATTAACCAATGGGATGAAAAATGCTTTAGAGAGTGATGATCCATCAAATCTCAAATGCTTAGTGATGGAAATGTGATGATCCAGTTAATCTCTTTAATCAAGGAAACACAGTAGAAGAAAAGGGAATTTCTCAACTGTGATTTCCTTGATTAAAAGGATGCACAGGATCTAATTCTTTCGCGATTAGAATTAATAGGGTTTGGCCTCACATCGCTTTATTTTAATAAGGAAAAAACAAAAATATATAAACGGAGCCACAATATTTTCAGAAAATTTAGCACAAATCGAATCAAGAGCAAAAAAATTAGGGTTAATAAGGCAAAATCATTATGAACAGCTTCAAATAAAAACATAATAATTCAGAGTTTGTAACCCAACAATGTGTCCGACGAGATCAGAAATAGAGCAAGCGGACGAGTTTGCTGGATCGGAACTTCCACAACAGTGGAAGAACCTCCATCACTATCGCAAACGAAGAAATTGCCTCAAAACATTCGTGCCGAAACACGGTTAAGGGACAGAGTGAGTTTGCTAGAAAATGAAGGAACCAGATCCATGGCAACAATTAAGAGAGAAATTCGTTCAAAATTTAGATCGAACATGGAGGATTCATAATCAAAGATGTTGCAGTGATAAAGGGCCTGAACAATCAGCAAAAATCAAGTTCAGACGAGTGTAACTGCGAGATTTTCTATCGCAAGGTTGTACCAGAACAAGATTGACTGGACCGTGGATTTTTCAAGACCCAATCAAGAAGCTGACCTTGCTTTTTCATAGAAATAAAGGAGATTCAAAACCCAGAAACAAAAAAATCAAACATTCACATGGATTAGAGATTCAGAAACACAAAGAAGAAACAGAGAAAGAACGGATTTGGGAACCTAACCCTAATTCATCGCAAGGAGCGTTCTTCTCCACATGACGCTTGTGATCTTTATAAAGGGAATCACGCTAGGGTTTTGTTCATTCAATGGGCCTTCGGGGCCCGTGCTGGCCCATTAACGGACTTACTTGTCCAAAAAGAAAACAAGCAAAAAGAAAAATACACCTATTATTTGTGGATAAGGATTGAAATTACCTAAAAATAAATAACCTTAAAGGCTTCAGATAAAACTCCTCCTATTTAATTTCTATGTGTTTATTTATAAAAAGAAAAAAAACTGTATTTATCTCTTCATATGATTCTATCATATAATATGTGTTTACAAGAGATATTTTTTAGTGAATATATAATATTGTTGAATTAATTTCGGTCGTGGCCTTGCCAATTAGTTTTATAAAGCATAAAAGCATGCGATGAAGCTCTACTGGGATATTCAAAAAATGAATTATAGAAATTTACATTTAAAAATTAATTTGTACATTTAGTCGGACCTATTTGTAACTAAATGAAATGTAATTATTGCATGGATAATGGATTTGCAATCCTACCCAGATAATTTCGCACCCCCTTTACCTTTCGAGTTTTAAAATCTGGAAGCAAAAACTTTAAATTTTTTTCAAATTTTAAAATGTGGAACATAAAAAATAGAGGTATGAAATTATGTGGGTTGGTGTCAAATCCAATATCCTTATTCAATGCATTATCATGATTAACCATCAGTCCATCAAATATCCTTTGATATATCCCCACACACAACAAATTCTATCATAACATGTTAAAAAGTATCCTTGAAGATTGAATTCCTTTCATGTTGTTATGCGTTATTTTCACATTATAAAATTATCATTCAAATTTACATCCAATGCTTTAAGTGATTAAAGGCTTAATTTTCATCAAATAACATCTTAAAACCTTACAAAATGAGAAAATAAATTGTATCAGGAGCAGCAGTGTGCCTCTGTATGATACATTAGCTCCGTTAAAAGGGAAAGAACAATTTTAGAGTATAAAGTGAGCTATTAGGACTGTTGATTGAGAAATCAACAATTAAAATTTAAAAATCATCATAGCTTGTTATAATGTGGAGTATATAATCATAATCTCAAACTCTCTAAAGCGAGTCAAATCCCTCTTTAAATAAATCCACCCGACTCGACTAGGATTAATCAAAATGCAGTGTTACTCTCAATTCTCAAATACCAAAAGTTTGTGGGCAAAACTATCATTTGAAGTTCAATTTAATGTTATTGTTAAGAAGTAAAATAGGATTTACCCTTTCTATTTGCAAGTGCATAATACATACAGAAAATCTACACACAGAGATAAGCTCTTCCATAATAATCAAATTCATCAAATAAATATAAACACAGCAAGACATACGAATTTAGAACTACAAGGACAAAGGTTAATCCTATCCAGAAATTCAAACCAAAATGATATTTGAGCTTTTGTTAATCCCAAGCGATAGTTGCTTATGCCTTGAGACAGACACACTTGAGCCCTGCAAAACAAGCTAGACACATCATGCTGGAATGAGCCCCTTTTTCTTCATTTCTTCATATTTTCTCTATTAGTAGAGACAAACCAGACATTTAACTCTGAAGGCCATGTTTGGATCTGCAATGATAGGTAGGATAGAATGAAAAGGAAAAGGTTGGAATAAAATTATCGTGCAATGGTTTGGAAAACTGGAGAAATTGTTCTATTCCATAGTTAGAAGAGTGAACAAAATAGTTAGGATAGCAGCAAACAATAAAATAGTTTCATCTCATACGTATCAAAATTGAAGGAATGAAAAATAGAGGTCTGGAATGAAGTTCCCTTCCGTTATGTAGTATTTTAAACAATTCAAACAGTAACAACTAATGCCATTTCATTATGTTCCCTTCTCTTCTGTCTCTAATAAGAACTTTGGGAGAATCACACCACAAAAGCTAGCTGTTGTAGTTGGAGAGCCCAAGGCCTTATAAACCCCACATTAGAATCTCATACTTCCAATGAGGGACTCTCATACCTTGCAATTGGTTCCTAACAGTCTCTGTCCATGAATTAAAATGGCCTTAATCAGAAGAAGCTTCATTAGGAACACAAGTTAAGAGTCAACAAATAGCCAGTTCAAAATGTCCTCAACAAAACCTTTTATCAGAAGGATTTTAAAACTTAAAAAAAGTAAGCAATTGGGTATTAAATTATGAATAGTACTGAGCCCTACAAATCAAGAGGTGCTGATTAAAGTCCCAATACTTGCCACAAATCATTTCAGAAACTTCTCTACAAAGCTAGCATACAATGCCACAATGGTACTTCCTGGTCCTGTGTGTACCTGATATCTGCAGTGGACCACCAGCCTGTTGATCTCAAAGTCCTTTCAGTCCTCAATTGCTTGCAACGGCATGTGCTGGAATAAGTTAGTTGCTGTACCAGCAAACTGAAAGTTTGGTTAAGCATGGAATACGTTAGGTGGTCAAGTAGGTTGGTACGTATGTTGGTAGCTCAAATGGTGACGTTGGGGACTTCGGGCATTGGCTTGATCTTTCAGTAACCAGGTGTAGGGCTAAGGGAGTATTTAGTAAGTTGTTTGCACAAGTAAAAAGTGTTGTTAATCGCGGATCTTGGAAAGCCAAAAATTTGCTGTCAACCCTTATAGAGGAAAATAGTGGATAGCGCTTGGCTCTCAGAGTGCTACGATATAGCGCTATAGTGCCGCTATATCAGCTATTTGACAACACTGTAGTAATATCTAATACCTTTGGTATATTATAAAGATATGTCCACCATGTCCAAGAAAACTAGATGTGACAAAAACTAGATGATCAGTGGAACTCACTACTCCATAAACACAAGCCGGTTGTAACAAAATGCCAGACCATATGTACAGTTTAAGCCTAACGACTGAGTGTCTTCATTTTACCATTCATAAAAATGTGAAAGCACATTTACTTAATCCACCTCAATTCACATAAAGCACATTGGAGTTAGCAATTTAGGATTCCAAGAAACAAAATGTTATTGAATGTGCCAATGGATGGAAAACCAAACATACAGGTATTATCATTGATATACAGCATAAATGTGAGTATACTTGAAAACAATGAAAAACACGAAAGGACTGAACATACTACTTCAGAAATAGTTTAATTCTATCAATCCAGGTCTAGACAGCATATGACATAAATTTCGGAAAAAATGAAGAAACTATTTGATAAGGTTAAATTGCACAAAATTTTGATTACTGATAAATTTTATAACAGAAAATACTACATGCCTGTGCTCTTCCTGTTCCGTGACTCTATGCTAGATTCAGATTCATTGTTCCCCATACAGAGTATATTGATGAAAAGGCTCCTCCATAAAACATGTTACAAACTTTTCAGCATTGAAATATTCTATGAACAAGACATGTCACAGTTCCCCTGTGTTCACTCATCTTCAACATTCATTTTATCCCGATATAACTTCAACAGCTGAGAAGATTCCTCCTCTTCAAAGCATGTCACATACTTTTTCAGGAACAACTTCTCAGTTATAAAAAATGGTGAAATCAAGCTGAGCCTCTTACTTCTCAAACCTTTGGATAGAAGACAGTGGACAACCCAAGCCCTAGGAATTACCCTTTTCTCCAAACTAAGTGCAAATAACAATGGTGCCTTGACAAGGTAAGAAGAATCCCAACCTAAATGATTAACCCAAAATAGCATCACCCTATTGATTTTGTCATTGGATGCTATCATACAGCGCGGCTCTTTCTTAAATGCTTCCAAAATTGCTTCTTCAGACCAACCCCACCTCTTATAGGTATCAATTTTCTCATCCCACTTGGATTTGGACATACCTCTTTTGGCAACCAATGCTTCACCAAAGTATGATTTGGAAGGGTCAAAACCTAGCTCTTTCAATTCCTGAACATTTTTTTCCAAGTAACTACAGCATAAAACACGAGGACTCAAACGAAGGATTCTGCGAATGTTGGAACTGGAAACACCATTATCGCCCAACAACTTGACATTAAGCTCAAAAAAATAGCTGTAAAGCAAAGATGGACAACCAATTATAGAAGAAAGGGCATTTTTTTTAGATTGGTGGAATTTATATACCAAGTTATATGCTGGGATTACACAATTGTCCAAGCTCAATTGCATGAATTTGGGGCTGCTTGTCACCATGCGAACAATGTCAGAGGAGGAAGCGCCAATGGAGAGTAAAAATTGAAACTTTGGCAGGACCCTTTTGTCAGCATCGCATGAAAGGAGCCAGGGTTCCCTTTTGATGATGCTGCGTGTGTCTGAGTCAGGGAAACCGTGATTCCTGAAGAAGGTGACAACTGAATCGGGCTTTTCAGAGGTCTTGATACGAACATACTTAGAAGCTTTGAGAGCGGATTCCGGTGAGAAACCGAAATTGTTGATGAGGTAGGACACGGCGAATGTGTGAGGATCTGAAGTGCTGGCGCTGCAGAATGTGCGGCGAGACAATGGGAACGGCAAAAGAGGATCAACTTCTGAATTTCTTGTGATTCGGAAACCATACTTGCAGCATAGAAACGCTCTGAACATTGTAGGCACCTTCAGAACGAAATCAAATGTTGGGTTTTGCGGGGAAAGAAGATTCGAATACAGTTTTTGTGAGACGCTGGGAGAGGTCAGCGTAGAACGAGGTCAGTTTTTTTTTTTTTTCAATTTGAAAATAAAACGTTCATTTTTAAAATAGTTTGACCTAATTTATAAAACCACAAAATATGGATTTATAATTTTAATTTTTAGTTTCAATAACATATATCATCCCTACCACCACCCATCGCCACAACCATCCACTGCCACATTCATCACTCCCACCACCATCCCAACTACCACCAATTTCGTTGCCGCCGCCACCGGCCCCAACAACATCTCCACTGACGCTGCCACCACCGCCACCACTACCATCCGTCGTCGCCACCACCCTCCGTGACCGCCGCTACCACCACCATCACCATCTTCCCCCACCGCCGCCACCACCTTTGTCGTCAATGCCACCGCCATCATCTCCACCACCACACTTCAAAATTGCCACCACCCTCTGCCACTGCCACCACCACCCTCCATTACCTCTCGCGCCACACTCCCCCTCCACCACTACCGCCACCATCGCTACTACCTCCATATCCACCGCTACCCTCCAACACTACCAGTTCCACCTCCACCAATGCCAACACCACCGCTTCTACCTCCACTGTTGCCACCACCTCCACAGCTGCAACCTACACCCCTACCACCACCCTCTACCATTGCCACTGCCACCACCACCACTGCCGCCACCTCCGTCACTGCCTCCACTGCCATCGTTATCGTCTCTGCCACTACCACCAACGCCATCACCGCTGCCACTGCCACCATCATCACCGCCACTAGACAACATCCACCTCCACCACCACCTTCATCGCCATCATAACCAGCTTCACCGTCGCCACCACCACCTCCACGGCTACCACCCTCCACCACTGCTATCGTTGCCACCTCCTACACCACCATTTACTAAGTTAATAACAACTTTTTAAAACTGAAAACCACAAAAAAACTAAAACTAAATTTATAAAACTGAAAACTAGTTTTAGTTTTTAAAAATTTCAAAACATAAAACTAAAAACCACCCCGAACATAGCCTTAATTTTTTTGGTTAAGAAAATGCGGGTTTATTTCTTGACTTAAGAGTTTTATTAGTAACTTCTTTGTAATGTGGATAGGACTTTGGAGAGGAATCACAGCACCGAAGGATTCTTTTGGTAGAAATCGCTTCAACAACATTTTATTCACAATTAGGTAACTATAATTTTTTTTAGGAATTTTCATCACTTTTTTATTTTTTTAATTAAAAATGAGTTAGCTCACCTAATCCACTAGCTCATGGTGAGCGGGTTATGATTTTAAGATGTTTCTTTTGATCTTTCCAAGTGATCGAAAAAGAGAGGAATAAGGAATACATTTAAAAGGTGATTCTAAATTTATAAAATACTGTCTCAATTCATGCTCACTTTTCTTCCAACTCGTAACAAGCCAGCTCAAGTGAGTTCGACTAGCTTACATTGATAGACCTAACAATTATGTGATCATAATTTTATAACCGTTGCGATAACTTACTTTATCGTATGACGACAAGAAAAGCATTCACCTTAGTGAATGCATGGATCAACATTTTCTCACCCCTTATCATCACCTTTCCCTCTTCCTCCTTCTATTTTTTTTCTCTCTTGAGTAATCGCCTTTGGGGTTGTGATTTGGAGTTTGGGATCGGTAAAGAGAAGGATAAGGTTGGGTTGGAGGGGTTGTGATTTGAATTTTGATGGAAAAGCGGTGGTTTTGCTTCGTCACTACAGCTGCAGCGTCGTGGTGGATGGTTGTGACTGTAGCTGGAACAGTTGTAGGGTGGTTATGATGGAAATGGTGAGTTGAGGGAGGGAGGGAGGTTGTGGGTGGGAGAAGGGATTTTTTTGGGATAAAAATTAATGACTTATTATTAATGAATTACAATAATTTAGCAACTTATTATACAAGATAAAATGAGGTGGTGTAACTTTGAACTATTTTTTAGAGGTCCATATTAGCCATCTCCTAGTGAAAGATGGGAAGAAGGTTACACTTTGATTTCAATTATCAAATACCTCTATTTCCTTGGTTACACTTCATATGAAAGCCTTGCATATGTGATGATAATTGCAATTACGTTTATACTTATTCATATGCGTTTAAATTAGTTTGAAAGAATGCTTATATGGTAATTTTATTGTAAAACTTAAATAACATGCATATACACAATCATAGGTGCTCACATGCAGAAAATTCACAATTTCAGTCAATGAAATTAAAGATAAGTCTTATCAACAGAATCACAACCCAAACATGGAACATGCAGCATAAAAATAAGGGTTAAATATGTTTTTGGTCCCTGTACTATGAGCGAGATTTAGTTTTAGTCCCTCGCCGGCGTAAAGGTGGATTTTATTTTAGGCCTCAGACTTTTATTTTTGTTTGGCTTTCGTCCCTGCCGGAGTCATTCGTTGACCGCCGTGCCCACGTGTCACGGCGGGTCCTACGTGGCATGGGCCACGTCATCTAATGAGTACACGTTTTTTTTTACATTTATTAATTAAAAAACTTAAAAAAAAGAAAAAGGGGAATGAATCAGATCCTGCGTTTCTTCTTCTTCCTTCTAGAAAAAAGGGGAAAAAGGAAAAAGGAAAAAGGAAAAAAAAACCACATGTATTTATTAAATGACGTGGCATATGCCACATAGGACCCGCCGTGACACGTAGGCACGACGGTCAATGAATGACTCCGGCAGGGACGAAAATCCAACAAAAATAAAAGTTTGAGGCCTAAAATCCACCTTTACGCCGATAAAGGACTAAAACCAAATCTCGCTCAAAGTACAAGACCAAAAACATATTTAACCCTAAAAATAAAGAAATGACAACAAACAACACCAACCAATTCAATCCCTCTATGGCTCGGCTTTGTGTTCTTTTCTTTTCCTTCATAGTTGACAAGCCTTCTGTTTCTATAAAACACTCACCTGGGAGTCAAAATTAAAATTAGAGGAAGTTGCAAAGAGTGAAGACAAATAATGTGAACAGAAAAGGATGAAAGCAGAATGTAAAAAAATGAAGTTTTGAGCATGAGATTTCCTTTTCCAACATGCCACTCCCCTGCACAAACAAACCCAGCTACCACCACTTCGTTCCCTGGGATCACCGAACCACCCACTGCTAAACCACCGTACTCCGCCATGCAAGTGCCGCGAAGCCCCCATCTCCACTCGTCATAGCCACCTTTTTCTTTTTCCTTGGCCTCCATGCTCTGCCGCAACGTCAACAAAGCCACCATGCAGTGTTTGCAGCGCCACCGTCTAAGCCTCATCCCTCCGCCCCGCGAGTTCCACTCTGAAGCTACTCTCTCTCTCTCACACTACATATATAATATATATATATATAAAATTTTTGCGGCAACTCCTAACAGAGCAATAGAGCATGAATGGAAAACTTAGGTTTTTTCCTTGGTTTTGGACATCTCCTCACCCAGCCATTTGTGTGACTTGGCATCCACATAGGAGTGCCCTCTGCAGATGTGGAAATTGTGATATATACCTTATTTGGCCACATCAGCAATCATTTGTGAAATATTATAATTTATAAATGTCTAAAACTCAAATGACCTGTAAAAGCAGGGACTAAAATCACAAAAAATGGTAGGGACTAAAACTAATTTTGATTGTAAAATGAGAAACCAAAAACTTGTTTAACCCTTTATTAATTTAACGTAATAAAAACATAAAACCAGAAAAAAATGGAAAATGTTTCTAGAGGTTAGAATCCTCATATTGTTTCTTTGATTGGAAAAAAAAAAACAATTTCTAGCAATTGGATAGCTCCATAAATTATTTTTGGATAGCAAGATTGCAGTTTATGGATGGGTAGTACAAGTGTACAACGAGCAGTCATATACACTGAAATTCTTAAATAAATCAGTTTACAACTTAAAATGCAATTATTGATCTCTGCATGGACAATATAGTGTGTGTTTCGATCAGCGTTAGCAAAATTGGATCTGACCAGAATTGGATATGATAACGTGATTTATGTTTGGATACATTAATCTAGAATTGATTTCAGCAATAGAATTTTGTTTGAATAACTTTGATTAGAATTAATTAAACATGTAATGACCGAAATGATATAAATATTTTATTAATTATATATATATGACTTGCATCAAATCCTTTTGATTAGTCCATTGTATTATTTTAGGAAACATAAATTAAAAACCATTTTAAATATTTCCATTTTAAATAGACAAAGAAACCACGACCACACAAATCAAATAATTAATTTACAAATTTATTTCCTAATTCACTTCTATTGTCTCTTTTCTTCACCTTTACCAATTCTCAAATCCTTATTTTGCCTTCCCTAAAGTCACGACATTTGATCTCTACTCCACTATCGCTCATGGTGGTCGACGACAACACCTATTCAGCCACCCCAAAGCCATTCAGCGACCACGAATCTCCATGCAGGAAGCCAATAGAGACGGATTGAAGTGGATTAAGAGAGAAAGGGAAGAGCACGAAGTGGCGATGGCAGAGGCTTCACGCTGTCGCGGTCATGCACGGCTCGGCTCGGTCCGCCATAGCAGCTCCGGCACGGTGTTGGGGAGATCATCTAGATGGAGAATCGCTCATCTTTTTCATCACAATCTCATCTGCATCTCTTCTTCTCATCTTGATCAGAAACAGAGGCCAAGGTGCAAGGATGAAAATGGGTATAAAAGGAATGTGATAACAGGGAGGAGGAAGAAAAAAACTCTCAGACTCAGACGCGGATCCCCTTCACGGTGAAGCAAGTAATTCCTGCTTCAGCCAAACTCACGTCTCGAAGGCAGAATCGATTATTAAAGGTGCGAACCAAACATCTTGAATCGGCTCAGATCCGCGTTTGCTCCTCAAAACGTGCGTCTGGAAGGATGTGACGCAGAACCAAACACACCCATACTCTTGACGAATACCAGCAGACAATTACATAGGAACCAAGCATGTGCATTACAGTATCTCTAATAAGATGTGAAGATGATATGCAAATTTGACAATCAGGTGCATTCAGTACCCGCTAATCATGATATTTATGTAGCCTTTAGTCCTATGTTCACAACCCATGAAAATAATCATCAGCATGCTTTATCAGATGATAAGAACCATGTGTAACTGATGTTAATTGATTAATTATTTGGAACTGCACTCTAACATTTTGAGCCTAGAATGTGACCATAAAGGACCAAAGATCAATGTTTTACGGTTTTTACTAAGAACACATAAGAACTCCTATGAATCTCATGAACATTATATAAAACCATGGTAGCCATTTTGAGTAACCAAATGAACCCAGATTGAATCAAATTAGGGGTATAAGATTATTTCCAATCATTTTCAAGGTCCCAATTACTGTCATACAAGTCACCACATAAAAATCTGTCTAGCAAGGTTTTATCCAATCATTCAAGCTCAATCATTACCAAAATGAATCCAAATCAACTCATTTTTTTAGAAACCTATAACCTTGACTGTTTTATCATAGATGTTATCAAGTCATAGTAAAACCTTTTTTACAAGCAAAAAAATCACAGCAAGCATCTTAAAGCAGAATGCAGAATCAGGCATAAGCCCTCAAAATTAGCATAGTTAACTTGAGATCTCATCCTTCTTGGTTCCAACGGTTAGCGACTTTCAGAAACCAAAACTAAACTTTTGTATCTCATTCTCATCACTTTAAAGCAACCAAATTAATGATAGAAATCCCAAAACTTGGCAGAACACAGAGCCAATAAAAGAGAACCGTGTTTACCAAGATTTGAAGCAATGCACGAGGCTACAAAGCAAGATAGGAGTAGAAACACATACCTGTGCTGAGCCTTGATTTTTCATATAAAAACGGAAACTAAATAGGCGAAAGGGGCTGGGACTAATTACATGGGAAGCAAAACAGAGAGAATCCTTTAAACCATATAGCAAAAAAGATTAAAATAGCTTAAGGCCCCGTTTGGAAGAGCTTATATGAGCTTAACTTATAGTATAAGTGCTTATGCAAACGTTTGGGAGAGCTTATGTAAATAGCTTATGACCTACTTATAAGCTGTTTTGAGCTTATTTTCATAAGCTATTCAGGCCCCGTTTGGAAAAACAGCTTAATTAAGCACTTATGACTATAAGCGCTTATGACATAAGCGCTTATTATTAAGCTCTTTTAAGATATTTATTATAATGAATTGAAAATAAGCTATATATAAGCATAAGCTCTTTTTCATAAGCTACTCTGAATAGCTTATGAAAATAAGCTCAAAACAGCTTATAGGTAGGTCATAAGCTATTTGCATAAGTTTTCCCAAACGCTTGCATAAGCACTTATACTATAAGTTAAGCTCATATAAGCTCTTCCAAACGGGACCTCAGAGTAGCTTATGAAAAAGAGCTTATGCTTATATATAGCTTATTTTCAATTCATTATTATAAATATTTAAAAAGAGCTTATTAATAAGCGCTTATGCCATAAGCGCTTATGGTCATAAGCGCTTAATTAAGCTGTTTTCCCAAACGGGGCCTAAATCTTTGTTTACAATAACAACTAGGTTCTCTTACTAATAACACTACAGAATGACTACCAAATTCATCCCCCCACTTACAACCTAAAAACTTGTATTGGTGATACCTCACGAGATGCTTGATTGCATCAACCGACACATGAATATAACAAGAGTTCTTTTACACAATTTAAGCCTATACTTGATGGAAAACCAAACATACTCTCATCAAGTATTATCATTGACATACAGCATAAATGTGACTATACTTGAAAACAACGAAAAACAAGGAAGGATTGAACAGACTTAGTCAGAAATAGCATTATCCTTTCAATCCAGGTCTAGACAGCCCGTGATATAAATTTCAAAAAAATGTAGAAACTATTTGATAAGGTTAAATCACACCACGTTTTGATAATTGATAAATTTTCATGAACATTAAATACTACATGCCTGTGTTCTTCCTGTTCTATGACTCTAACACTAGATTCAGACTCATTGTTCCCCATACAGAGATTGATGAGAAGGCTCCACCATAAAACATTTTACAAACTTTTTTGAAGTTAAATATTAGTGGTTCCCCTGTGTCCACTCATCTTCAACATTCACTTTAGTCTGATATAACTTCAACAGCTGAGAAGATTCCTCCTCTTCAAAGCATGTCACATACTTTTCCAGGAATAGCTTCTCAGTTTTTAAAAATGGTGAAATCAAGCTGGCCGTCTTTCTTCTCAAACCTTTGGATACAAGATAGTGGATAACCAAAGCCCTAGGAATGATCCTTTTTTCCAAACTATATGAAAAAATGAATGGTCTCTCGACAAGGTAAGAAGAATCCCAACCTAACTGATTAACCCAAAATCGCATCAACCTATTGATCTTATCATTGGATAATATCATACAGAGTGGCTGTTTCTTAAATGCCTCCAAAATTCCTTCTTCAGACCAACCCCACCTCTTATAGGTATCAATTTTCTCATCCCACTTGGATTTGCTTGAAGCTTTTTTGGCAAGCAATGCTAGAGTAAAGTATGATTTGGAAGGGTCAAATCCCAGGTCTTTCAATTCCTGCACCGTTTTCCCCAAGTAACTAGAGCATAAAACATAAGGCCTATTACGAAAAATTCTGAAAATGTTGGAACTAGCCACACCACTATCAACCAACAACTTGACATTAAGCGCCACCAAATTGCCATGAAGCAAATATGGACAACGAATTATATTAGCAAGTGCCTCTTTTTCAGATTGGTGGAATTTACATACCAATTTATATGCTGGGATTACACAATTCTCCAAGCTAGATTGCATGAATTTGGGGTTTCTTGTCATCATGCGAACAATGTCAGAGGAGGAAGCGCCAATGGAGAGTAAAAATTGAAACTTTCGCAGGACCCTTTTGTCAACATCGCATGAAAGGAGCCAGGGTTCCCTTTTGATGATGCTGCGTGTGTCTGAATCAGGGAAACCGTGATTCCTGAAGAAGGTGACAACCGAATCGGGCTTTTCAGAGGTCTTGGTACGAACATACTTAGAAGCTTTGAGAGCGGATTCCGGTGAGAAACCGAAATTGTTGATGAGGTAGGACACGGCGAATGTGTGAGGACCTGAAGTGCTGGCGCTGCAGAATGTGCGGCGAGACAATGGGAACGGCAAAAGAGGATCAACTTCTGAATTTCTTGTGATTCGGAAACCATACTTGCAGCATAGAAACGCTTTGAACATTGTATAAAGTAGTTACCTTTGAAACCTTAGAACAAAATCAAATTTAGGGTTTGGTGGCAAAAGAGGATTCAATTACTGTATTTGTGTTGTGCTACTGCTAGAGAGTTATGTGTTGCAGGGCAGAGAAGAGGAGAAGAGAAGAGTTAACAAATCGCTTGATAACTATTGATACCACCCCTATTTGCCATCCTGTTTTCAAAAATACCCTTCAGGTAGCTAGGGGTTCAAATAGCTACTCCCTCCGATTCTTAATAACTGTCACTATTCTCATTTTATTTTTGTTTTTATATTTACATGTCACTTTTATAATTCTAAAAAAAACATTAATTATGTTTTACCAATTATACCTTTAATTTAATAATCATAGGAAAATTGAAAAGTTAGATTTTTTTTTAATAAGAAAAGTTAGAATTAATAAGAGAGATAAATGGTATATAAGGAACATTTAAGAAAAAACAAGAGCATTAACATTATTTTTTAATTCATGTGCTGAAACCTTAAAATGACACGTATATAAGAACGGAGAGAGTACTTTTTATCACTGCCGGCACCCGTGGGATAATATGAAAAATAATTGGGATAACAAGATAAAAAAATGGAGAACTGAATAATAATGAAAATATATGGAATTATGAAACGTAAAACGTGATGAAAACTAGGGAAAAAAATAGAACATTTTTAATAAAATCTTCATGAACTACTTGTAGGCTTGAGCTGAATAATAATATCATACCACATTTTACTATTGCAGTATGTAAGACAAAACATTAACATTTACAGTTTAAATTGCAGTGCACATAGTGTTACGACTCTCTCAATAAAAGCTGTTTGGAGAAGTGAAGTACAGGGCAATAATTCAATGTTACAATGTACATCTAACAGTACTACTGACAATTTTGGCACATTTTTTTTTCTATCTCTTTCTTCCAATTACGTTATATCATATATCACACTTATCATTTATCTCTCATCTCTTCTTATCTCTCTCTAGTTATCTACGTCCTTTAGATGTCTACCGATTATTGTTCGAAGTATATGTTGTTAATAGAATATGAAAGAAAAGTGTGAGCCACAAAAACACCCTTAAATATTATAGAATGACAATATGTAAGGAACCAACGGAAGATGAGCTAGAAGAAGAAGTACTTACCATCCAGAACCAGATACTTAAAGCCTAAACGATTTTCGGGGTCGTGGTGAAAGCAGCCTCGGTTCGTTTCTGAGGATGTCACGTATGTTGGCTTCTGAAGAAGTTGAATACCGAACCAGGCCTCTCTAGGGTGTTGAAGCGTAGTCGTTTGGCAGCTCTCATAGCCGTTTCTGGGGGAACTCTACGTTGTTGATCAAGTAGGACACTGTGAATGACCCTGATTCCAATTCCGATTCCGAAGTGGTTGTGCATAAATTCAACTTCAGAGAAGATGGGAATGTCAATGGCAAAAGGGGGCATGATTTTGAGGGCTTGAAATGGAGAAGGGCTCTATAGCGTTGGGAATTGAACATGTTACTATGCACATATCAACGAAGCGTTTTGGGGGGAGAAGAGTGACAGTTCACTTCAAATCAAATGCAACAAAATGTTATGTGAGTTTTTTTTGGTGGTTTTCTTTTTTGGGAATCAGGTTTTGCTTCGGAACCTCCATCTCAGAAACAAGAGCGGAGGTGCGAAATTGTGTGATGCACGTGTTAAATCCAACTTCCTTGTTTTATTTTATTTTTGGTAAAGATAGGGTGGTGCTTTTTATTTATATAAGTACAATTGAAAAAAATATTACGTGGCGATCTAAAACTGTCATAAAATAAGTGTCTTAGGTGTTTCTCACTATTGAGCGGTTTACCAATCATTTACTTTTGTATATTACATATCATTTTAAAATTAAACTATTAGACATGTAAATCAACTAACTTGATATTGTTCTAACTTAAGTCCAGTTTTATCCGGTAGAAAATTGTGATACAACTCAAAACAGAGGCATAGACATACATAATTTGCCTACTTTTCTGTATAAGGTGAATTGCCAAAGTCGAATCAGACATCATCAAATCAAATACGTCGATAACTCAAGTCCCAACAAAGACGGAGATCCTGAAAAACAGCCCATAATTCAACCCGTAAAACATCAGAAGTTCCAAAGAAAGCCACAAAACCCACAATCCAACGACCACAATCATCCCTAACAAGACCTCCATAACCACTAGGTCCCGGATTACCACGGGAGCTGCCGTCAACGTTAACGTTAAGAGAAACACAATTCGAAGGGGGAACAAACGATCAGGTCGCAGGTTGGAAGAGTCCACAAAAGCTTGTCGGCACAAAAACTGGTGCATACGGGAAGATGCTAAACAATTCGCCATTGTGCACAGTTGGCCTTGTCCAAAAAGGAAACCGCATCTCTGTTTCCAAATCTGCCACGCAACAAGAAGGATCCACCAGAATGTGTCTAGAGGCCAAATCAACAACAGAAGGCAGAGCATTAAGATAAAATAAAATAGTTTGTGTATGTAGATTAAATCAAAATAATAAATGGATACAATGTATATATTGTTCTGGACTATGCAATGATATTATCTTCAAGAATAATAATTTGTGTGTTCTATCTATTTTAGAAAGAATTAAGGCATTAACTTGATCTTAGTTTAGATTAGATGTAGACTTAAAGGTTGTGGACCTGTATAGAATTTTTTTTTTTTTTATGTTTGTCAGGTTAGTTTTCTATATAGGTTACCTTCCACCCTCTTTTACTGCATTTTTCTTTACTTATAAAAAAATCTTTCATGTGATGATTGGAAAAAAAGTGAAAACTGCATATATGCAAATGCATATAAGTTTTATCCTAATTTTAATGCATGGATGGTTTTAATTTTACTTTACAATAGAAAACACTAATTTGAGTCTAAATTTGAGTACTTTCTCTCAAATAAAAGAGTCATTTACTCAGTAAAATATTACTAGGTAGACGATTTTCTCAGCCCCCTTTGACTTTAAAAATGTGTCACGTCAATTAATTGAATTCATAAAGAATTTTTTTTTTTTTCACATCATTGAAAACTAATTGATTGATCACATAACTTTTTCTCAAATGTCTACGCTAGTATAGATATAATTTAATACCTTTAAATTAATATAAATATAATTTAATTTATATGTGTTTATAGTATAAAAAGTTTTACACGTATATTCAATCCTATGTTTCCATTTTTCAGTGAGTGCATGATTAAATTGACCCTTAAAAGTGTAGTGTGGGTCAAGTTCGTCCTAAAAAAAAGGAAATAAACATTTTAGTCCTTTATCAATGTAATCTCTGCAAGGACGAACTTGATCGACTTTTGTTGTATCTAAAATGACATTTTACAACATTAATAACTAAAGTGTTTATTTCATTCTTTCAATACAAACTTGATCCACGCTTGCACTTTTTAAATTTTTAAAGAAACAATTTCGCCATTCATTCCGAATATTTCAAATTCTGATATGATAATACTTTGTAAAACATTTCTACACCATCATAGTAATTAAGAGTTGAGTGAGACCCACTCGATCCTTTTGGATTGTAGCTTGCCACGCTACTTTGACATCTTCCATTTCACAGTTTCTCTAAAACCTCTGCACCAACAAGCCACTGGGTTTTGCAAAGTTTGCTCTTTTATAAATGGGGTTCGCAGTAATCATTACCTACTGATCAAATATCAGCTAGTTAGTGAGGAGGAACAAGATCCACGTGCCTACGTTTTCACGTCACACCACAACGATGGGTCAGGCATTTCGTCGAGCATCTGGTAGAATCCGAGCTGCATCCGAAGCTGACACCGCATCCTTCTCCAAGCCGAAGCCCGCCGTCGATCGCCGACCACCGACCAAGGTTACCGCCGACAAGATGGCGGAGATCTCCAAGGCCGCCCAACAAGACGTGTCGAAACCCGGTGAGTCTCTCTTTCTCTCTGTGTATGTTTAAGGATTTTGGTTGGGAGGTTAGGGTTATGCGATTGCAGAAAAAATTTAAAAATTCTCATATCACATGCTTTCACTTTTTAGAATGCCGCAAACGTTGTTGGGTGATTAAGGTCTTGAGACTGTGCTCTACTATATTGGGAAATTCACCAATAAGGTCCTGAACAATGTGGGTGTTTGTGATTATAATTGATAACCGTTCATTTGACATGACAATTCTGATTTTGGAATTGAGATATTTGTTCTAACCAGATAGATAATTGAAGGAATTTGCACCTTTAGGGCGGTGCTTGGTTCAGCTGAAGATGAATAGGTTAAATATGGGGCAGTGAAAAGCTTACACCTTCCATGTTTCAATCAAATTGCATTTTAACTCCAACAGCACTATTTTTTGGCCCCGCATTGATGGTTAAGAAAGTGAGCTAGAAGTAGATTTTCAATTTTCCACCCCCTCTATGCCAGTGAGCATCTAAATCTTCCTTCCCATTCCATTTCGTTCCTTATTTTCTGCTTTACCTAGGGAGCATACCATCAGGTTTTGTGGTCTTATTAGCTATAGCTATTATTTTATCTGTGATGTTTCCCTTCATCTTAATTTGTGTCTGTTTGCAGTGTGCTTGCTCAGATATTGCTTATTGTTTGGTGTTTGAGTGAGGTTTTATGATGTTGTTATGATATTTCATTGTGGCTGATACAGTTGTATTTTTTCCTTGTCTTAAGATGATGGCCCTAGAGTTAATGTGGACAACATTCTGGAAGAAAGAGACCCTTCATATGATGCTATGCTTGGTCAGATGGTTGGTAGGATTAAGTCAAAGCCAGGGGGGAAATCTGAGATGGGTGAGGTGAGTTTATGGAAACTATCTTTTCTCCTTTTGTAGAATGGAAGTTGATGCAGAAAGGTTATCTTGTTTGGGTGTAATGTATGCTTATCCATTTCAATATTTACACCTTGGAATTCCCAACATCTTATATTTCTTTGCTCATCAATCTTTTCCTCTGAAAGTTTGAAACTGTGTTAAATCATAAATGTTGATCTGTGTATGCTGGCTTAGAAGATGGTATTATTCACATTAAAGACTGTGGAGATCCAGTTTCGGTATATTGGCCGTTCACCCCCTATCAAATGAAAGGAAATCTGCCAAAATAATACTGCATGTTATGAATTGATATTTGCTTGAAATACTTTTGTGCTGCATGTTTTTCTGTTCATAGTTCATACACTAATACTTTTTGTAACATTGCCACTGTTTTATAGCTCCTGTAACATTGCCACTAATACTTTTAGTAATAGTATGATGCCATGGGAGCCTAACAACTTTAAAGCATCCTTAGTACATGTTCGCACTTTACTGGCAGCTTCTTTAGAATGCTTTTG
This sequence comes from Acmispon strigosus, assembly GCA_030819835.1. NCBI lineage: Eukaryota > Viridiplantae > Streptophyta > Magnoliopsida > Fabales > Fabaceae > Acmispon > Acmispon strigosus. The sequence goes on from JAUAMA010000001.1 coordinate 91,830,831, forward strand.
GGGAAAAGGCCATCATAACTAAAAAATAATCGGATTACCAAACCAATGACTGACACGGCTTCAATGGCCAAAGCATTTCTCTTTATTTTTTACTAGTGCATATTTACTGAGACAAGCTCATCTGACTGTTTGATAATGTTGTTACAGGCCTTTCTGGTTGAGAAGTATAAGAGGCCCATGCCAAAATTACGAAATACAACACCAGATTCTAGCCGTTATGAGGAAAGGCCAGTTCCTACAGGCACTTTGAATGTAGCACAGTTGCGTCATATCATCCTCTTGCATAAAGGCAAGGCTGAAGATCACAATGGGCCAATGGATGCTCATCAGATTGCTGAAAAATTCCAGGTCGATGTTGTTCAGATTCAGAGGATCGTGCAATTCTTGTCTGAACCTCCAGAAGGCAGCAATGAAGACGAGAACAAAACGCCCAGATAAATACCACTACCAGCATTGCTAACTGGTTCCCATCTTACAAAAGGCTGTTCTCAATAGATTTTTAAGTTTGAACGATGTCTTCCTCATTGAAAAATATAGTTATCTTCTACAGAAAAGTCGATGTCAATGATTCTGGACTAAGGTCTTTTTTCAGCTTGTATTGTACTGTATTAAAAAAATTCTTTGTGGCTCAAGTGCTTAGATTTTGTTAGGACCTTATGATATCTGCGGATTAAATTTGTCGTTGTGATGGAAACTTAACTTTTGTGAGTTGGAATAAGGGTTTGTAACCCAAGAGTCGAGTATTTGTTTGTTCATTCATTCAAGTTCATCTCCAATAAAACAGTTGCAGATAGAGATTGTGCTCTGAAATATGTAGTTTATGTTTACATTCTGTATAATTTCATCTAGATTTCATGATTGGCCTTGTTCCTTAACGTACCTCTGGTTGAGCTATTGTCACGTTAACAAAAATAACAATCTCAACAGCTGAAGATGTATGCTAGATGTTAGTTTTTATCAACCTATTTTCCGTGTTAAAAGACAAACTGAATATTACCAACTATAGCTTCAAATGTATTTACCATAAATTATAACATTCCTCGTGCTTCCTTCCTATCCTGAGAGAATTATTTAAGTAAAAAAGAATGAGATAAAAAAAAATCAAAATAATCTATCTCCCTTCTCTTAAGTGTTAAAAATCAAGTCCAAACAGACTCCAACCAATCTGAGGTCAATTCATATGCAACAAATGTTACAGCACCAGCTGGTGCAGCTTTTACAGTTGATGGGAATAACCCCTTATAGAGACCAGCCCAACCCTCCATCTGTAATATCCGTTTCATGGCATCAAACATGTTTCTGTATGCACGATGTTCAACCCGAGCTCCATATCTTGGATGCCTCTGTAGACCTTCAATCTGCAGCAAACAAAGAATAAAGATCACACATTAAGTCAGGGACAGAATAGCTATATGCAGACACCATTTAGCCACAAGATTAAGTTTTCACGGGGGCCGGGAAGGTAGGTCGGAGTGTTGCACATTCTAAAGTCTACCTGAAACCTTTTCTTGACTACATCCAAAGGATGACATACAAGCTTGGCACATGTTCCTGCTGCCAACCCACATAGGAAAAGCTGAAAGCTAGAGAGGCTATCATCAGCAGTAGCATTTGAATCTTGAAGATGGTTCCACGCCTTGAATTTTCCCACATGATGCATGCATAATAAAAGAACAGTTATAAGAAAATCGCTCATCATAAAGTAAAATTAAAGCATTCGTTAACCCTGTAAACGGATCCAACTCTACTTTTTCATGATGTTGCAAATTAATGAGTGAATCAAATTTGTATTGACATAATTTCACAGCAATCAAATGATATCCAACAGGATGCAGGGTATATTTATGTAAATAGAAGGACTAAAATTTTACCATGGCCCAACGTTTGAATGTATCATAGGTGCCGAATTGCAGGCCCGCATAAGGTATAATCTCAATTAGTGTCGGTGTCAATCCAGCATACAAGCCTGGGATGCCACGAGTTCGGAAAATGTCAATGGAAGCTGACCTCATGTTTGGATAAACCTAAATGAGAGGGAAAAAATTAGCATGGCATAGTTACGAGATCAATTCAACAAGGAGCACAAAAGCCTCAGACTGAGCATTTGAAGTTATATTGTCATGGGCCAGAAGCTGAGTTTTTCCTTTCACCTCTTTGCAGGGTGAAACACAGATAAAGCTCATTACTGGTTGTCATCTTGCACTAAATTGGCGACTAGGGTCATAATCTATATAATCCTGTCACCCATTAACCTCAAAGCATGGGCAACACATATTGAGCAGTCTTCAATGCCCATTACAATGCACAGCCATGTTGTGGTGCCCCTTAAGGTAATCAGCAACATTACGGTTGAACATAGTTTCTAGACCATTAAAAATCATACATGACAGAATCTGACAAATTCTGATGTGAAATACCACCAATTAGACAAGAAGGAAGCGAAGGCCCCACCCTAAAATTGGCAAAAGGAATTGTTATGAACCAACTATCCTAAAAACTAAAGTTATTAGGTGAATATAAATGAATAGTTCTATATTACATCTTTAACATGTCTCTCGCACGAGCATTTTGGACATCAAGCATGGAAATGCCCAAACCCTTTACTTTTGTGCTAAGAATGGAAATGCACAAAACCTTTACTTTTGGACACCAAACTACCTTATTATAAGATGGGAACTGCGTGAATCAAACAAGACAACTCAGACAGAGACTCTGATACCATGCTAAGAACTAAGTATTCCAAAATCTTAAGCAGTTAGGTGGAGATAAACGAATAGTTTCACAGCTAACAAGTCTAAAAAGAATGAATAAAAAGCATAACGTCAAGATAAAGCTTCCATGCATGAAGGACTGAGAATGTAGGTTTATCATGGAAATCGGGAGAAAAAGCAGAAGTACATGGACTGGATGAAGGTGTTCAAAAAGCAGGCCTGCAATTTCCTTCACTGATTTTCATAACAGTAATTTATATTTTATATCACAGTAATTTAAAAACTGTCAAGTAACCTTGAAAAAAAAATTATGCTTATACCTTTGGCTCACCCTGAGAAGCTAATATGGTTCGGAGAAGATCAAAGGGATATGACCCTACAGTAGCTGCACACCCAGCTAATGCCCCACTTATGTAGGATAGGTAAGGACTCAAATTAATATGATTCTCTGCAGCAACAGAAAGTAAGACCATGATGAAAAAAATCAAGAACAGGAAATTTCCTAGCAATTAATAAATTAAAGTGCAAATAGACACAGGTTGACCTGGCATATAAACTATCAATACATCCATTAAATAGACAACATTCTCCCATAAAGTGCCTTATTAAAGTAAATTAGTAAATCACATAAAAATAAATACAAAAAAAATATTTAAATTAGCATTGTACCGTAATGAATATCAATAACTTATGGCCCTAATATTTGAAGTTATAACGTTTAGATAAAATCCATCCAAGTTCTCAACAAAAAAAAAAACTTATTAGACACCTAGGAGATAAATAAAAAATTTACTGTACTTGTCAGGCCAGTATGTTAGGCTTCAGAGAAACAATTTAAATGCAAAATAAGACACCTGTCTTTGAAGAACCAGATGCAAAAGTCTTCAACTTGTGTAAAACAGTAAATTGTATAGCTGTATATGGCATAACCATGAGCAAGGCTGGCACATTACCCCGCCAAAAACCCTGTAATATGTCAGATAAAAAAGGTTAATACACTGTCCCCAGAAAAAAAAAAGTAGACATGAAACTTCTAGAAGATGTTTCTTAACAACTCAAGCATCACTACATAAACTAATGTGGTCAATAGCCCATAAATTTCAAGGGATATAGTAACGGAGGCAGAATGGCAGATTACTATACCCGTATGCCTTCTTCTCTAAAAATATTTTTGGTTGCTTGAAGCATGCCAGTATATTTTGAAGGTTTAGACAAATCCTTCCGTAGTACTGCCCACGAAGATGTGGGCTCTAGTTGAACCTGTCAATGAATTTGAGTAACAGTTTATTTCAGTATACTGCTCACCTTGATAATGCAGTAGGCAACAATCAATAACCATGAATCCAAGAACCCTAAATCCCATGCAAAACTTAAAAACACTGTTGTACACATCAATTTTATTTTGCAGCTCCCATGTCAATTCAATCATACAGAGGCCAAATAATTTTAAGTAAATCGCTGAGAAATACCTGATGTATTACGTAAATCATAAAGCTTTTGATCACCAAGAATCAATATAAATTGTCTTAGTAGTCAATAGGCCCCATTTCATCTAAGGGTATGTGGAAAACAAAAGAAAAAATGGCAAATAACCCTATTCAAATCAGACATGTAAGATAAAATTAGCTTTATATTCAGAATCTCCAGACTTCTGCAGACAAAGCACCATTTCCCATACATTTTAAAGCAGATTGAGTAAATTATGAAATATAAGATTGCATTCGACCAAGTGCTAGATTGCCACAGTCCTTTCACTTACCTATAAAAGTTTAACCCTCAGCACAAGCCCAGTAAAACACATTGCTGCATCAAGGATGTTGATTCTAGAGTATGTTGTTCATAAATTAAATATTGAAAATCATTTCAAGCAAAAAAAGTTTACAGTTGATTGACTTAAGTAATTTCCAAAGTGAGATATATTTTCCTATAAAGTAAAGGATTAGGGGAACTACATGTTTGATGAAAGAAAAACAAATAGAAGAAGGAGGAGAAAGGAAGGGAAAAAAAGGCAAGGAAAAAAATAAATGCTAGTAAGAAGAAGAAGAAGAAGAAGAAAAAAAGATGGGTCCGTGCAGCTGAATCATTTTCCAAATTCTCCACCTACTCAACTACAATCCTAGTGCTGTAGTGCGTTTCCAACTTGGGTGCTCTTAGTCCATCACTCTTGGCAAAGTTTCCAAACTCATCATACATTCATACCCTACATCATTGAAAAGTACTGGCGGAGGCAAATTCTATTTTTTTCTTAAAAAAGTGCCTCTGCTTATCTGCTTTTTCATCTCTTAAACTATCTGACATACAGAACCTAACACAACCCAGATAACAATAGCAACAATAACCCCATAAAGTGTTTTAATAGCATGATTGGATCAATTATTACTCTTTCCTCCAAATCAATTCGAAGCTAGTCGCACAAGCTTCTTTCAAGAATTGATTTTGCCTTGTAATGCACTAAATGGTGAAGAAAACACAAGGATGAATTTGAAATTGTGATGATCAAAATTCAGACCTGGAACCTAATCTTAATAACATCAAGGGGCGAGGTGACTGTCCGTGAGATACCACCCGAAATAGCCCCAGCAGAGGCATCAATCATGGCACGCTTCATCTGGCTCGGCTCCTCCTCCTCCATTGCCACTAACACCCTCCTCTTTCCAACTACAACCTGCAACAACACACAATTCACACATCACATAACACAAACCACAATTGTAAATTCTAAAATAAATAAAAAAATTAGAAAGAAGACGAACAATACGAATGCTCAAGAAAAATTAGGGTTTGATTGAAAATTGGCAGAAACTGATAAGAACGAGAACGAAGGGCGAAGGGTGAGAGAGATGAAATTGGAAACGTACCGGTAGGTGAGAATGGAGAAGGAGGCAATGGAGAAAGAAGCAGACATGGGAGTCTTTTTAGATAGAGAAAGCAAGAGAGAGAGAGAGAGAGAAGGGAAAAGAAAAGCGTTGTTAATATTGCCTCTGCCGCCTTATTTGATTGCGAAGGTTTTTGTGAGCAGCGAAGCGACTTCTCCTCCTGTCTGCGGCTTCGCAGGAATTTAGCGGACTCCAACGAGACAGACGACAACTAGTAGTTATTATAAAATAGGATCATCTTTATTCCCATGGTTTTGTCTTTTTATTTTAAGATAAAAAAACCCACACAAGTTTAATTGGAAATTAAGTTTATTCTCTGCCTATTTTCAAATTAAGTCTTGGTGTTTCGGTTCCGTTTTTAACCTTGGAAAATTCATGGTGTAGACTACAAAGAGTGTGTATTTTGTAGATCGTAGAAAGAGAAGATAAATAATAATAATAATAATAATAATAATAATAATAATAATAATAATAATAATAATAATAATTGGGACAATTTCTACCAATAATGTGATGGTTTAGTGATAGGTGGTAAGTTAAATCTCATAATAGTGGGGTTATAAGATCTAATCTAATGAAAATTATTTATTGAGAAAGACAGCCAACATAACCCGTCCGGGTTAAAACTTAACAATGGTGGAAAAAAAATGTAAATGCTCTTTACTCATGTTTGTATTTTTTAATAACTATGATAATAGTATTGGGATAAAATGGATATGTGGGTAAAAAATAAGAGATTCATAACAATTTCTCTTAGAAGAGACCAATTAAAGCAAATGGATCTCACCCTTTTATTCTTTCTTTCCTCTCAAGGTTAAAGGTTGAGTAACCAAATAAAGGAGAATCAAAGATGTAGACCTTATTTTTATGTGTGTCTCTCTCTTTTCTTTATTGTCAATCTCTCTTCTAACATACACATTGTTAAAAATATGAAAATTATTCTTCTATGAGTAGTTTTTTAGAGATGAAATTGATTCTGAAGAAAAATAATATGATTCATGCTATTAATATTTTTAAATAGTTCATACTTTTTACATAAGGTTTAGTCATATTTAACTTATTTTCAGTTTTCCACCCTAATCAGTGTGCTCCGTTAAGTTTAAAGTCCAAGTAGAATGATGTCATATTCTTAATGAAGTCCAACACTTGGGTCACTTGACTCGTCAATTACTGAGTTGAGTTGGAGATATATTATTAATATGTGTGTTTGTACTGAGTTTAAAGTTCAATGGTTTGAAACTAATTGATGTGTAAGGACTGAGGAGAGCCAAAACATCTCCAATACTTAGGTAAGAAAATAAAAAATAAAAAAACAAAGTTGCACAACCTTTAGGAAAGAAATAAGGAAAAAGTCAAATACAAAATACATGAGTGCAATATTAAGTTATTATTATTTATATGATTAAAATATAATAATTCAAATAATAAATTAAATAACACATTGATCAGTCTAATCCGATCAATCACCTGAAATTGGATGTTCGATTGACCATGAACGTTGGGATTGTGCTTTTATGTGTCACGCCAGAGCCTTATAGGGAAAATGGTCAATCTGTCGATCATCTTTTTGCGCGTTTAGAGTCGGCTATGGCTGAATCTAATTCTACGTTTATATAATCCATTTTGTGAGTTGGAAAGATAGCGTCGGTGTGGCCGACGCTAAAAGCCATAGATCAGTCTAATCCATTCAATCCCCAAAATGGGATGTTTAATTTTCCACAAACCGTGAATGGTGGGATTGTGCCTCAGTGTGTCACGTTGGAGCCTCTGCTTCTTCTCCTTCGATCGCCTTGAGCTACTGATAGTTGTACCTACGAAGAGACTTAACGACCAAGTCAATGTTTGAAGGAGTTGAGTATGAGGAAAAAAAGGCTAGAGAGTTGCCTTGGTATTCTTTTTTTGGGGCTATTTATAGGTACGAGGTCGGAGGAGTCCTAGGTAACGTCCACATCGTTGTCGGCGTGCTTTTGGGTTGAGTGTTGGATACGCTTGAGGGGTTGTCCCATTAGTTAGGATATCAATGGAGGATTGGTCATCTGCCCTTACTCTGTTACTGCCCTGCTTTTGCTCTGTTTCCCCGGGCTTTCAACCAGATGTAAGGGTCTTTAGGCGAGAAACACTTCTAGGGATGAGTACTTTAATCTTCTAATGGCGTTTGGGTCTATTTTGTTCAAGTGTTGATTCCTGACCGTTGGGATGACGAGGTTTCCTAGGCACACATCGGTCCCTGAGCGTACACCTTTCTCGGGAGTGATTATTTTGTTGGGATGCGAGGTGCTTTAGTCATTTCTTTTCGCAAGCGGGGTGATTTTATCCCAAGTCTTGTCGGGCATCGTGATCTAGGAAGGGCGCTTCAAGTCAAGCTAGCTTCCGTTGAGGAGTTCTAATTGCGAGGTCAAATCGATCAAATGGCCATGAGCCATGACTCGACTTGCACTTGGGGGTAGTGTGGTCACGCCTCGAGCTCTTAACTCGTTGGTCGTCCATGACCATGTAAACCAGCCACTGGGGATGTTTCTCAATCACGTAGTGATAAGTCGACGAGTATGATTTATGTCGTGGCCCGGGGTAAGAGCTGGACTATGTCTTAATTTGGCTTCGTTGGGGTGTATGAATACACACCGAAACACACACAATAGTTTTCATCTTATTTAAAAAATACCAATATTTTTAGTGAAGGCAGGAAACTAGTTACAATCCATGAAAAATAATATAAAAACATAGATGGGTCTTCTATTTAAAAAAAGGGTTTCTTTATATAATTAGAGGGAATCTAAAAAAGTCGTGGTTATCATTCATATTTAAAGGAGCTAGTCCTCTTCAAACAAAAACAGCAAAAAACTAGTTGATAGTTGGTTATCTAGTCACGCACAAGGCCTGTGGAAATATTTAGCAATTTCGCAGACTGAAAACATAGGAGATAAGATAACAGAGGAAATATATATCCCAACTATTTAATATAATAATGCCATAATATGAAAGTCTTGCATAGATAATAGACACGTAGGGAAAAAAGATAATATCCGAGGACAATTTATAATCATTGACTAAAAAGTAAAACATTCTTGGCTATGAAACAAATCCGTTGAACTTTTGTACTTTTTTTAATTTAAATTGGAGCCACTCCTAGTGCTCTTCGAAAACCAACAAACATTGCAAAAGGAGTCACTTTTACTTGGTCGCCTAATGAGAGTTTAAATCACTTTTAGTCTATTTAAAAAAAAAAAATATATTTTAGTCGCATAATAAGTCACTTTTATGTTTTATCTCAAAAAGTCACTTTTATATTTTATGTGAAAAAGTATGAGATAAAATAGCGTTTACAAATTGTAAAGAACGTAATAAAATTGAATGAAACAAAACGTAAAAGAGCGGAACGGAACAATAATATTATGTGTATTATGTTTGATGAATATATAATGGACAGACCCATAAAATCAATTCCCTACCATATTTAATACTTGATAAAACATAAAATGAAAATTGAATGAAATAACTTTTCATATATATTTGTATAAATTTACAATGAAACATTTTTTTTACGGCAACTTAAAAATTCATTGAACAGCAATATGAAATGTATTAGCAAGAACATATAAGTTCAGCACAACAGGAAGCTGACCAATCCACACCTCATTCTCATGAGATAAGACATGTTTGGACACATGATGAGCAACCTTGTTGGAATCCCTCAAAACATGCATAAAAAGAGCAAGATTGGAAAACAGAAACTAAAACAAGAATCTCCTTCAAAATGAGGCCAATATAATTATTTGGAATATCCTTTGTCTGAAGCCTCTTCATGACTGATAAACAATCAGACTCAATCTGACCAAGGTGGCACCCATTTAATAATTTATAAATCAACTTACAAATTTATGAACAATATACATAATTATTAATTATGAATATAGTTATAAATAATATAAATTTTTTCCTGTGAAGAGTCTGGTAGTAATCAATTTAATTATTAAATTAAATAATTATAATTAGTTCGATTTAAATTTGCGTAAATTGATAACAAAACACAAAGTAAAAATTAGCGAAACAATTGAAAATAAAAAATATCGTTAAATGACTCTAAAAAAAAGTCGTCAGATGAATATATTCCTGATATTAATGTATGAAGAATTGAATTGTATATGCAATCTGTTTATACACTGTGCGACTATAATATTTTACATGAAAAAATTGTGAGTATCACGATAGATGATTAAAAAAATAGAAGAGTGAATCTGGATTCAATTAACAAGGAGAGTCGGAGAATAAATTTAGGGACAGTTTTATCATTTAATTAAGTGTTGGCTTAAGTATTATGTTATCTTTTCTTCCGTTCCACCTTTTCTTTACGGAATCAAATTGGTCTGTTTTATAAGCTTTATATCATGCTCAATTCTATCTAAAAAAACATGACAAACACAAAACGAAACTTGTATGTCCCATTCTTTTCCCTTTTAAGCTGGTTACCAAACACCACCTTTAGCTCCTATTGGCCATATAATTAGAAGTACTAACTTTTTTCCACTTCATATCTCGTGACCCTTTCAATGTCAATTACTCAATATTAGAGATTTAGTTATAGTTAAGTATTTTCATCCCTTTCAACTCTTTGTGAATGTATTATGTAAGAATTAAACATAAAAGCTCTTTCATATAAGTTTACATTGTCAACTGAGTTACCATCGTGAGTCCTTCCATTATTAATTCAATTGCAAGTTGTATATTTTCTTATATTTCTAATCACGTTTGTAATTCTTTTTCATAATACCTCTCTGACTTTTCCTTTTTCTTTTTAGGTGTCAAATTAGCTTTATCCATTATTTGAATGTGTGGTACGCTACTCGTGGAATAGTTTATATAATTGTTATATGTAAATATTAGCGTCCGCATTTCACAAATATTTTTTTTTTTGGTTACATGAATAAATATATATTCAGTATTACATATAGTTATGATATAAAAATATTAAAAGGTTTATGCCTGGAAATAAAAGTTCAAGGATATAAAGGTTTGTGTCTCGAAATAAAAGTTGGAACTGGACTGGTTATAGACTTTTCAGTGCAAGGCCCGCGTGAGTTACAATCACCCTCAAAGCTCCTAACGTCAGAACGAAGGCACAAGTAGGGATGGCAACGGGTAGGGTCGGGTGCGGGTTTAACTATACCCGAACTTGAAATCATATACCCAAACCTAAACCCTGTTCGGGTAGAAAAACCATACCCGAACCCGAACCCGTTGGTTTCGAGTTCCCCATACCCGCGGTAAACAAAGGGAAACCATAAAAAACCCGAAAACCCGACCCATACCCGAACCCGATTACTAATGCAGTAGCAGTAACATCTTCATAATGATTTAAAAAATGACTCTAGAAGCCAATTCAAAATTTCATATTCAATATCATGAATATATATATTTAGAAACTTGAAAGTTGAAACTACGAAATTCTAGTAATCACTACTAAAGTACTAATATATATATATATAAGATATTTTAGTAATTTAATATATAGAGATCGGGTTTCGGGTAGGGTTTCACCATACCCAAACCCGAACTCGAATAGTACTTTCAGAATCGGGTAAAACCCGAACCCAAACCCAAGCAGAACGGGTTTTACCCGTAAATTCAGGTTGGGTCGGGTACCCACAGGTATGAGTTTTTTTGCCATCTCTAGGCACAAGGAGTTATTAAGACACATTTAACTTTATGCTTCAGTCATAATGTCTTGTGTATTCGTCATAGACTAAATGAGGATGTAGCGTAGAATAATTACCCATTCGGAAGCTATAACTGAGGGAGGTGAGTCATTAAGACACACTTAACCTTCATATTTTCGACACAATATCTCTTTAGATTGGTTATGGACATATTTTCGAGATTAAGTCCCCCAATAATTTTTATTTTTTATATACACCATCTAAAAGATTTAACTTTAAATTGAATATTGAAGGAACCCTACCAATTATGTCGAATCTTATTTGTATTTTTTTCATTGATGACACTCTAAAAAGACTTGATATGGAGCATCTAATGTCAATATCTCCTTTCTGAGTGCAAGTTGTTTCCGCCACAAAAAGTGCTTGGTTTGGATGCCATGGCAAATGGTACATGAAAACAAACGGGAATCTGAAAAGGATTCCAATAACATCGTCCCACTTTTCCTATATTTACAAATTGAAAAGATAATATGGAGTTTTTAATAATATTTATCCCGAAAATAAAAATAACTTTTTAATTGGAGAAAAAAAGAAAAGAAATATCAACTATGGAAATAGGGGTGGCAATATGGCCCGACCCGTCATTAATCCGCTAAAATACGGGTTGGGTTGGGGCTGACCCACTTGTAGCATTTGGGTTCAAAGTCCCAACCCAACCCATATTTTGACGGATTAGCGGGTTGGTGGGATAACCCAATTTAAGAATTTAGTGGGAAATTATGCAATGAGGAAAAAACTAAAAATGTTGCTATTATTTCTTTGTGTAATGAGAAAAAAAGACCAAAATGTACAATTAGCAACAGTACCACACTAACATTGAATTAAATAAGAAGATGTGACTGCTCCATATTTCTTTTTTTTATGTCGGTCTTGTCATTGAGTTTTGATTCATGTCAACTAAATAATAATAAACAATAAAAAACTCAACGTAATTTCACACTAAATATTAATTCCACAATTACACTAAAAATAAAAATCAGAAATTCATAACCAACTCACAAGTTGCAAAAATTCACAATCGTCACAACTCATAAATGTCTTTTAAAACAACAAAAACACAAATTAAAGTCCAAAAATCTCACAATAACATAGTCTTAGTTCAAAGCTTTTAAGTTCTGAAGATCTTAGTTCAAAACATTAAATACTCTTTTAGAAGAAGATGCATCATTTTTTCCATTACCACTATCATCATCAACTTTGAAATCTTCATACCATTAAGAGTGGGAACATAGATTGGCAGGGCGGGGCGGGTTAACCCGCTATTAACCCGTCAAAATGTAGGTTGGGTTGGACTTACCCACTTTTAATATTTGTGTTAAAAGTCTCAACCCAACTCGCCAAAAAAGACGGGTCAAATAAGTTGATCCAGCGGGTCAAACCGATTTTGCCACCTCTAGATGGAAAGACAAAAAGGAATAGTATAGCGTTTTTCTTTTTCTTTTTTTTGCTTGAAAAGGAAAAGGAATAGTATAATAGTATAATAACGTATACATCCCACTATCAAGTCCGCGTCCAATCCGTGGCCCAGCCATCATCTATGCGTGTATGAGATTATCAAATATCTCGAACATTCATGATATATTTAAAATAAATTTAATCATTAATAAATAAATTTATTGATTATACAAAAATACAAGTTTTGAACTTTTTCAATCTTAAAAATTGTAAAATTACCCGATTGATAAAAATATTTTATTTACATTATCGTTCTATTATTTTAAGTTAAATTCAAAATAAAAATTTAAAAGTTCAATAGTAGAAAAAAACTACAATTGTTCCTAAACATGCCTAAATTATCATTAACTAAACCAAATCCACGCTCAACAAAAACAATTTTATTAAAAAAAACTTAATGATTAAGCATGCACAGGATGTTAATGGTACGAGTGAGTATGAAAAATATCGTATTTGTCACCCGCTTTGCAAAGGCTCTATACACACATGAATATCTATTAGATGAATTTTTAAAAGGCTCTATAATCCACGAGTATTCATGGGCACTCGTGGATATTTATTCATGATTATTTATTAACATAAAAAACTTAATAAAAGTCAATTTAAGATATATAAATTATTTCAAATTATGACAATACTATAACATTAAGTTCAAACCCAAACATGTTAAAATTTATCATTTTTGTTGGTAGATTGGAAATTAAAAGAAAAGAACAACAAAACAACAAAGAAGAAAATCAGTCATTTTCCAATAACAACGAAGGATCTCGTTAGGAGGAACATTTTACGTTTTCAAACCAACTATGTTTTTTAATCCCATTTTAACTAAAACATTTGTCGGTTTATTGAACTCTCACGAGAGACAAGCTCCCAATCTTGGCTAAAACATCTGTGAATATATTAAAATTAAAGTCATCAAATAATGAAATTAAGAAGATTCATATTATATATATACATATATATTAGATATATATGAGTACAAATATATTGATATACATACGGGCCTAGATAAAAATAAATCTATAAATATCCATAAGTGGCACCAACCACGGGTTTCTATGTGCTCCACGACAATGGATAATCCATGAACAATAAATAAATAAATAAAAACTCAGAACCGCCTCAAAGGACAACTAAAAAATGAAAAAAATTGTAGTAATACAGAAGCAACGCGTCAAAAATAAAAGAGAATCTACCTGGAACATTCCAAAAATTTCTTGTTTTATATATATAATAGTTCCTTCAGTTTCCTTGTGCTTATCCTACACAAACAAACTATTTAATTTACATCAATCAAACACTATTATCAAATTCTCCTTCTTCTCTCTTTGTTTCTGATCTGATCTGATCTGATCATTCTCAAGAACCATGGATTACAGAAAGTTAGAACTCAACATCATATCCGCAAAAGATCTCAAAGATGTTAATCTCTTCTCCAAGATGGACGTCTACGCCGTCGTCTCCGTCACCGGCGACCCCATGAACCCGCAGACCGCCACCACCCGCGTCCACAAGGACGCCGGCACCTCCCCGACGTGGAACTTCCCGGTGAAGTTCGTCGTCAACGAGTCGCTGGCCCAGCAGAATCGCCTCTCCCTCGAGGTCAAGCTCCTCTCCGACCGCACCCTCGCCGGCGACACCCTCATCGGCACCGTCCACGTCCCCCTCAAGGAGCTCCTCGACAGCGCCGCCGCCGGCGGTGACTCATTCCGGCAGGTCAGTTACCAGGTGAGGAAACCCAACGGTAAACCCCAGGGAACGTTCAATTTCTCCTACAAATTCGGCGAGAAGGTCGACGCTCCGGCGGCTAAACCTGCCAAGAAACAGGAGCCAGTGTTGGCTTATCCGCCTCCGGTGGCTGGATCTAGCTCGGTGCCGTACGGGACGCCGCAACCTCCTCCGCCGCAGTACGCGGCTGGGTATGGTGGCTACCCGCCTACCGCGTACGGGGCCCAGCCGGGTCATGGGTATCCTCCTCCGCAACAACCGGGATACGGTTACCCTCCGCAACAACCGGGATACGGTTATCCACCGCAACAACCGGGTTACGGTTACCCACCACAGCAACCGGGTTACGGGTACCCGCCACAACAAGCGGGTTATGGGTATCCAGCGGGTCAGAAACCGCCGAAGAAGAACAACAAGTTCGGAATGGGATTGGGAGCCGGGTTGCTTGGAGGTGCGTTGGGAGGGATGATACTTGGGGACATGGTTTCTGATGCTGCTGATTATGATTCTGGCTATGATGCTGGTTTTGATGATGCTGGTGGATTTGATTTTTAATTTCGTTTTTAATTTTGATTATTTCTGTTGCTTTTGTTTTTGGGGCCCTGTGTGAGCCTTTGGTTATGACATTTTATTTTGTTCTGGTTTTGTGTTATCTTGACGCCTTAGAACATTACATATCTAACACTATATATTAAGAAACATGAAAATGTAAATCTCATGCTATGAGCTCTTTGAACCCTAGTTGAAAGTTCCATTTTTATGAGTTATACTTTCGAATATATTTTTTATTTTCACTACATCCGGATTGTAATCGCGAGAGAGTAGCTTGTATGACCGTGATGTTAAGGATTTTGAGAAAGTTAGGAGCTGCTGCTAAAATCAACTGAACTAGCAAATCCAACCAAAATCTTAAGGTGTGTTTGATTTTGTTGTTGGGGGATCTAGTAATCACTTCAACTTCAACAAATGAGACTATCGGATTGTTCCTAAATTTAGTAATTTTGGGATTTTAATTCTTCCTATTTATTGTTGTGTGTGTGATTTCGATTTTTTTCTTATGGTTTTACAATTTTAGTCCATTTTATGATTTTGATCTCCTGATTTCTAAATGTTGTTTTAACTTCCATGTTGAACTTTTGACTTTTCATCAAATAGTTGATTTTCTCTTTGTTAAGGTTGCCCTACTCTGTTCATGTGATGGTTATCTGTGTTTATTTATTTGTGCAATGATTAAGACAACACTTATTTTATGAGATTACTAATTAGATTATAATGGTTGTGTATAAGGATCAATTTTTTAATTTCAAGTCGTCATTTGTATAGAACAATTGTGATTTCACTATTAATTTGATGATACAGGTGGCTTCTGATTATCCCACACATAAATAAATGTAGTTAACTGTCATATTAGTAAGAATACCTGAGCAGAAAAACATTAATTATTGGAATGGAAGTTAGTACTGAAATCATATTTTGTATATTTAAAAAAAGAGACAAAAATTGCAAAGGAAATAAGTTGAAGGACTACAATTAAAATTAAAAGCTTTAAGCATATTATATTTATTAATCTTATTTTCATACTTCAAAAAAATAACTAAGCAGCAGCACACAAAATACTTATTAGTGTAATACTTAACAAACATCATTGTAAAAAACTAATAATTTAACTATCAGATTGATATCCAAAATTAAAGTAAAAGAATAAAATGGTGTCCGTTACAAATATTCAAATAGTTAAATTAATATCTACCAATAATATGTAGTATAATTGATTGATATTTGAGCTTCTTAAATATTTAGTTGTGAGTTCGATTTCAGGCTAATTTATCATTTCTTTTAATCCAAAGAAGAGTATTGTATAAAAACATTGTATGAAATTTCCGGTGCCAATATTTGTGTTAGTAAACAATCCATAAATACTTTTGTACACAACTATTGTTTCAGAGGCATGTTCAAAATCATATGATAATCGGAGTGGAACATATCTAAATTATTATTCATTAAAAAGAAACATGTTATGTTGACTTGAAAAAAAATACCATATCTGTTTAAAAAAGAGTGTATATAATGAAGAAATATAACTTTCAAATGTCCACATTTGTGTGACTATTATGTTTTATTACTCCATATCATTACAACTTACTTTTATAACAATCTTAATAATTGATTACTTCCCTAATTGATATTGGTTACAGTAGTTAAAAGTGATTATTTAGATTTTTGATTAAAAGTTTAATTCTTATAAATCGCATTTTTAAAAGACAATACACGTGAGGTGAAATTGCAAGAGCAATTCAGTACAAAAATAATTTAATTAATTAGATTTTTTTTACGAGGATTAATTAGCTATCTAATTGGTTGTGGAACTTAAACGTAATCTAAGCTAAAAAAAAAAGTTTACTTTTATCCAATTAATAAAATAAGTTGGCAAGCGATAGTAAGACTTGTGGGCTTTTATATTTTTGATCAAAGACTTTTGAGCTTCAACAAACAATATTTTTTTGGTTGTCGTTAATGGACAGGAATCTTAAGGATAGGCCTCTGTACTATGGCCCAAATTAGATTCATCGCTGACCCAGTTTCTTTTTTGTTTTTGTTTTTTTGAAAGTCAGTTTCTTGTTGACCAAAAAACAATCAGTTTCTTTCTCTTGTGCATGCATGACACATTTTCTATATATATAATTTATTTATTTTTATTAAAAAGACATGGTACGAGGAACTCGAATATAGTTTGATAAGGTAAGCGAAAATAACTACTTATATAATTTTGTTCAATTTAATTCTGACACTTCATATTGTACGTATTATAATTTAGACAAATGGAATTATATCAATGAAAAATAAGTTAAAATATCAAATTGAAAATTATTTTATGTGTAAGAATTGTAAATTTAATTTTATAGTTAGACAAGGATCAACATAATTTTAATGGTATTGTGTAAAGATGTTAGAAATGTATGTTTAAAATATATTTTTTAACAAGAGAAAGGTAATCACAATCAATAGTTGTGAATCTTGTGATTCTCACTTTATAAGAGCCAAACCCAAAAAGTAATATATCAAAAAATTCTCTCCTCATAATGGCTTCATGAAATGACCTAATTCAACATTTTTTTAATTAAAGATAGGCTTAAACCTAACAATATATAAACAGACAAATCATTCTACCATTAGATTTTATCTTTATATATTCTTTCCCTCACCCTTCATTTCTCTCCCCATTGAGAAAGATACTGATATCGGACCCATCAGAAAAAAATGCAATAATTTAGTAAAACCAATGGGGTTTTCTTGTGATTTTTAAACTCGCGGTAGAATGTGGAATCAATTCATATGCCTAGAGTTGGCTTTTAGATGCGCAAATTGTTAGATAAATATCACTAGGGAAAAGTAAAACCACGTTGGAGGAAAATTCCTCTTTTGAGACCAAGTACCAAAATTAATTAAAGGCTGAAATAATAGATGTCCGGTTTATTAGTGTGTAAATGAGATTTAGCATCTTTGGTTCCATCTTAGAGCATTACATTGATACAACTCATGAGAATTGTTAAATCAAATCAGCAGCATTATGCGCTTAAATTGAATATGTTAAAAGCCTATGATAGAGTAGAGTAACATTTTTAGAAAAATGGACTTATGCATATGTGCTTCCCTAACAATTGAGTGTTGGTTATCATAAATTGTGTTACAATAGTGAATTTTTTCATTATGTTTAGTGGTAATCTTCACGTGCTATTGCTTTCCATAGGGGCTTACAGCAAGGGAAACCACTCTCTCCATATTTATTCATTATGTGTGGTGAAGATAATAGTGCTTTAATTCATAGAGGTATTATTTCCCTCTTCCCTTCATGAAATTCAGATTGCCCAAATTGCTCATGCTATCTCACATTTGTTATTTGCATATGACAATTTTATATTTGCCCGAGCGGCGGTTCAAGAGGTGGAGTGTGTTAAAGGCATTCTTGCTTCATATGACCGTGCTTCTTGCTAGATTATCAGCCCTGACAAATCAATACTCTCCTATAGCCGAAATGTGCTAGGTACCCGATTAAATGAGCTTAGGCAATTTTTGGGGGTTAAGGCGGTGGAGTCCTTTGACAATATTTTGGTCTTCCGACTATCATTAGCAAGTCCAAGACTCAGATTTTTAATTTTGGTAATGAGCGGGTTTGGAAGAATCTCAAAGGGAGGAATGAGAGGTATCTTTCTCAGGCTGGGATGAGGGTTTTCATTAAAGAAGTGGTCCAAGCTATCCAGTCTTACATCATGTCTTATTTTGCACTTCCAGATAACACTTGCTCTCAAATTGAAGGCGTGATTAGTAAATTCTTTTGGGGGAAAATGTCTCTCGAAGGAGCTAGCATTCATTAGCTCAAGTGGGTAAACTTTGCAGCTTCAAGTGCGCACGAGGTATTGGGTTTCGTGACTTTAAAACGTTCAATGCTGGTCTTGTTTAAAAGAATTGGTGGAGGATTTTGAAACTTCCTCATTCTTTACTGAGTTGTGTTTTTAAGGCGATGTATTTTCCTCATGAGAGTCTTATTAGTTCCAAGAAGGAGTATAGGGTTTCGTGACTTTAAAACGATCAATACCGGTCCATTAGCTAGGCTAAGTGTGGAGTTCTCTATTTCTTGGCGTCGTCCTGAGCGTGAGATTGTGAAGGTTAATTTTGACGCTTCTGTTAGTTATGCGTATGTGTCATGTTTTGAGTTTATTGCATGTGATCATTTTGGTAAGGTGTTGGGAGCCGCGACAGCGTACCCTTTTGATGTTTCGTCGCCTGTGTTAGCTGAGGCTCTTGGATTCAAGTGGGCATTATCTCTGGAATATGACCTTTTTCTTCCAATCCTGTGTGTTTTAAGATAGATTGTCTACAGTTGTTTGAGACATGGAGGAGACCTTCTAGGAGTAGTTCTTATCTTGCAAATGTTATTAAGGAATGTCATGATCTTGCTTTAGCTTTTGATTATATTTAGCTTTCATTTCATCGTAGAAGCAACAATAGTGCCACAGATTTTCTAGTTGGGTACTCTTTCTCTTTCACCAATTCTATTTGGGTTGAAGAGGTTGATCCCGTTATTCTCTCTTTTTTATTCAAATTGATGTAATAAACATTGAGGCTGTTTTTTCTTCTTAATTAATGGAGTTTTTTAAAAAAAAAAAACTTATCATTTTAAATTTTTTATTGCCAAATATCAATAATTGAACCGAGAAACCGCAAGAAACATTAAGTGCATTTTTTAATACACGTTGAAGTCGAAATCGCAGTGAACTGAAATAACTTTCGCTCTTGCAACCGTCCACCATAATTCTAACTCACTATAATTTTTTACCTGCACAAAAAATCTGATTGTATAAGAGGTAACTATATTGTTATAAATAGTAATCTGAGATGTGATTCCAAAAATTGATGATCTTTGATACCGCTAGAAAGCAACCAATTACATGACGCAATGCACAAACAAGTATGTAACAGCTCCCTTTGATGCAGTGACTATAGCCCTTCTTTTAAAAGGAGAGGCTAGTATGCAAAAGTTATATACATATATAACAAAGGATGCTGATACGAGCAAGTATCTTGTTTTGTTAAATATAGGACTAGGATTTTGGCATTTCTGTGGGACAATCACATGGGCTTGATGTACATGCACCTGCTGCCAGAGAAGGTTTTCCATATGCTGTGGAGCCAATTCCAATATGATTCTCTCAATGTTACGCGGGATTAAAGAAGCATGTTTAGAAAGGTTGCCATGTTCAGCTCAAGCATATGTTCTCTAGATAACTTTACTGCCCAAATAAATATGGGCAAAATCCCAAAGGTAATGGGCAATGTTGACATGGCTTATCAAGAAAGCTCAACATGAGACATATTGTTTAATTTTGATGTTTAGAATCAAAATTCTCTGAGTTGGACAGCCATTGAGGGGGGATAAAGTTTGAAATGGGAGACAAAGATTCCTCCTCCCCATTTGGTGTCTCAAATCATGTCTCATCAATCAAATTATACTATACAGTCAGACATGAGTACGTTAATTATAATATTATTTAGATAAAAAAAATGATTCTTCAAGATATCTCATAATCGAAAGTTATGAGACTAATTCTCTGAGACTCTAAAATCATATTAACATAACACAATTTAATTGGTTAGACAAAGAATGTGACACTAAATTGAGATAGAGGATTACATTCTGTCTTGTTGATCTCATTGTCTACCTCACTCACCTCAAATTTATGTGTCCATGGGTTACTACTGAAAAATAATAATTTATAATGTAAAAGTTTTCATGCATATACATTATCAAATGATGACATATTGTGATACCATTTAATAATTGTTCCTGGTATCTCTCATTTACACGTATCTCATTACATGTATCAGAAATACCCGACACAATTTTACTTTGGCAGACTCTACATAGCTTCACCCAAGACCATTTTGTTGACTATATTGTTCTAAATGTCCGTGACTTATACTTATCTCGATAAGGTTACCTCGTCAAGGACCGTCATTTTCCTTTTACCCATAACTGGATTGGGTCACGCCAACTATAATTAAGACTAGACATGTCTGACTTGATTATTCACCTAGATGAGAGGACCACAACCGACTTAACTTTACTCACCTAGCAGAGGAGACTAAACCATCTTAGCGCTTCACCAAGCCAAAAAGACCAAACTGACTTGACACTTCACCTAGCCAAGAAGACCAAGCCGACTTAACAATTCTCCTAGTCAAGGAGACCAAACCGACTTGACACTTCGCCTAGCCAAGAAGACCAAACCAACTCAACGATCTACCGTCTCAACGGGTCATCCGACCTATACTAAACGAGATCGAGCCATGCGAGATAAGGCACTACACTCTTTATGAAACCAGACTTGGCAAAAGTAAGACTTTTGGCCAAAATTCAAATTGAAAATACACGAATTGTAGATGATCACACCAAAAGTGTGCAATCCTCACCATCCATCTTTCTTGAAACCTAGGCAGGTACAATCGATCAGAGGGTGGAAAGCGTCGTGTGCTGAGCATGATATCAACTTCACCTTAAATCCCTCAACCTTGGCATCAAAGCTCACATGATCCTCATTGTTGGAAACTCTGCTACCGAGGCCGTCCAAGTGCAAGCCACAAGGCATGCTACTCGGGACAATGAGTAACATTGACATAACATCACAATCCCCTAACCTCATCTTATTTAAGGGATTAGGGAAAACACCATAATGTATAATTTCATTCAAGTTTAAATTCTATCGTCTTTTTTTCTCTTACTAACTTGAGCATTAGAGAAGTTCCTCTAATAGGAGCCGAGCACCTTGACTCAAAGGTTATCCTGAGGAAGCCAAGCCCAGAGCCTTCTTGAAGCTGCCATCACCGTTCCCATGCATCCTCTGAATTTACACTCACCTGAGTGATTAATAAGGTTTTACCTAACCAATAATAATCCAAAAAACTAAAAGCAAATAAAACAAGCAATTGCGTCTTGTAATGGTATGTTCCAAAAAAGCTATTTATCTCCTATTATTATAGTGCAAACCTCTTATATTACATTGGTGCTATCATCAAGTGCTAGCAATGAGAATTTGGACAATTATACATATATTGGTTTGAATATATATGGAGTTATCAACTATTTGACGAAAATAACAAATTGAAGACACTGACATTTATCCAATGGGCATCAAAAGGAATTTGAGCTAAAGGAGAAGTCCCCATCAACATCTTGGTCATGATAAGGCAAATTATTACGTTTTGGTTCAACAACATCGCAGTCATAGGACCATGTAGCACGAGGAGGTGATGGCAAATTGAACTAGAGCCGCGACCATGGTGTTGGGTTAAAGAGAATGTGTGCCCTAAAGCCCTACAACTTTGATGACCCAACTTTGATCTGGTTGGTGTGAAATAGCTAAGTGTTGGATATATTCTACCTCTACTTTTATTATCTCCCAAGTTGAATTGTGCTAACATTTCCCCATCTTCCAGAAAATTCTATTGGCATGAGACCTAGAAGTCCCAGACAATGGATAAACAGATAAAAAGGACAAATGCATAGTTTGTAAACCATGCAGATATCAAAGTCTGTCTCATATGGTATTTTTACTAACTCCAAATTAGCATGATATGTGGTGTGTTTAATGCATATTTGGATCGGTTTCAATTTCATCCGAATCAATTATATTCACGAAACTTCTAATCATAATTGATTCAAACTTTAGAATCAGTTGTATACAGTACGTCTAACCTCTCTAAATCCTAAACCTAAATCCTGTTGGAGAAAAATTAGAGCTTTGGTTTACAGAATCAAATGTCACAAAGAAAAATGTAGATATTAAGTAAAATATAACTAGTAAATATGAGCTACCTAATTCATTCATTGAAAAGGATGTAGTTTTCTATAAGAACTAAAAGGACATGGTTCTTATAGTCATTTTCAATAAGATTTCAACATTGGATTTGGTTTGAATGGGAAAAGAAGATTATTGTTCCTTGCTATCTATTCTTCCATTCATCCCCTGATCCCAAATGCAAAACATAGGTAATATAAACCTGAAAGCTGTTGATTAGAATAGTCAAAACAAGTTTGGCAAACAAAATCCCTTTTACCGAAAGTAACAATTAGCATATATATAGAGTTAGGCAGCATAAACAAAAACAAATGCTTGGAAAGACTCCCCCATACACATGGATGTCCTAATGAAAATGAACATTGTTAATTTCCACACCTAACTGAATTAATTGAGATCAGATTATCCTTTCATCTTTGGTCCCCCCCACACTCCCACTTTGCACTTCTTCATATCCTACCCCCACAAATCATAAGAAGACTTTTTTTAAAAGAGCATAACATTCACTAAGTCTACCCTGCCACAAGCATCCTTCTTTCTACTTAAAATAAAGAAATTTATTCCACACCCACATCCAAGTCCAAATTGTATTTCTCAACATTCTCTCTCTTTCACACATGCATATATTTTATTTACCAACATTTGTAGAAGACTGATTACATGTAAACATACCGTTCAAATTGGCGACATCCAATTGACATACATGCTAGCGATGGTTTTAACAGCCGCAAACATTAACGCGGTTAAAAGCTTCCACTAGTATGTACGTTGATTGTATGTCGACAAAAACAGTATGTTTGAGAATCATTTTTCGTTTGTAGAAATCTCTAATGCTGGTAGATTGAAGTTATTGCCTTGGCCTGATTACTCTGGTCAATCAATTAATGTACTTAATTAGCTATATTTAGCCTGCAGATGTTTAAATTTTCACCTGCAGATGTTTAAATTTATCACACACTAACAGACCAGTAATTAAGCTGATTTTAAGCCTTGTCAGCATGTGTGTGTATACACTGTCAGTATTATTATTATACAGAGTTCTAACTATCTGGGTTTCCATGTTTCTAGAATCAACTCTTTCTCCTCTAAATCAAAACAAAGATTCTCTAAGGTGGAGTTTCAATACTTTGGACAATGGTTATAATGGGAATCAGGATTCCCCCCAATCCAATTAAGGCCAAGCTAGGCACATGAAATGTACCCCCCAAAATGCACTTTCTTCAAATGTATACTTCCAGTTCAGTACTCAACCCCACTAGGCCCACCTTAGCTGTACTCACATCCAAACATCCCTATACTATTCTAGTTGTTTTTATCTATCACAAGTATCTTTTATTTTTTACGAGAGTCAATTTTGTTTGGGTAGAAAATATTCACATTTTTGTAAGATTATTTTCAGCTGTAATTTTTTATCATACATAAAACTCAAATTTAAGACATTGTTTAAGGAGAATCAAGCATAACCATGTGTCGGTGGACTATAATCTAGTCTTTATTGCATACATATGTGCATAATATACAAAAACAAAAACAATAAAGTTAAGCCATCTTACACATATAAATACCCTATCCACCCATCCCCATGTCTCATTGCAAAAACATCTCTACACTAGCTAACAAACCTTAAAAAACACAGACTTTGTTCTGTTCTTCTTTCTTTCTTTCTTTCTTTCTTGTTCTGAGAATGTCAGGGGTTTGGGTTTTCAGGAACGGGGTGGTGAGGCTAGTAGAGAACCCGGGGGCGGAGGCTCTGGAAAGCGGAAGACAAGGGTCGAGGCGCAAGGTGCTGGTTCACACGGCAAGCAATGAGGTGATAACCTCTTACGCGGTGCTGGAGCACAAGCTTTACTCACTTGGGTGGGAGCGCTACTACGATGACCCTGACCTGCTTCAGTTCCACAAACGCTCCACCGTGCACCTCATCTCACTCCCAAGGGATTTCAGCAGGTTCAAGTCCATGCACATGTTTGACATAGTTGTCAAGAACAAGAACTCCTTCGAAGTTAGGGACATGCAGTAGCCCTGCAGATTGAAATTGAACTCACTCTTCACTCTTCACTCTTCATGTTTGTGTGTTGTTGGTTTGATTTTAGACAAGTGTGTGTGTGTGTCTTTGATGGTGTCATTATCAGTTAATTTGCGTATTTTGTAGATAAGTTTGTGGGTTCAATATGTAGAGGGAGGGAGGGTATGATTTGTGCGTGATTAATGGTGTGTGAAGCTGACAAGTTTGTACCATTTGTGTGTGCATGGTGCTGTAAGTATTTGTGCTCATTCTGGTTTAAGTTGGGTTTTCCTAAACATGGGTGTTAAATATATTATTCTTAAACATATATAAATAGTGCACACTTATAAACATCTTCATTTTTCTCTTTATCTCTCTTCTTATCACATCAATCATATATCACATTCACTGCTTATCTCTTTCCCTTCCTTTCTTTTTTTGGGTG
The DNA here is from genome assembly GCA_030819835.1 of Acmispon strigosus. NCBI lineage: Eukaryota > Viridiplantae > Streptophyta > Magnoliopsida > Fabales > Fabaceae > Acmispon > Acmispon strigosus. Next base: position 91,856,119 of record JAUAMA010000001.1, read on the forward strand.
TCTACACCTAAAAAATGTCAATAAATCATAACTCCTCTTTTAACCTCTACAACATTTTTTTAGGTTAAACTCAAGCAAAAACATGTGCAAGGAGTATACCAAAAAAATGACATGTCATTTTAGTATTTAACTGGTTTTCTTTAGTACGAACAACATCCACTCACTATATAGGTTCCCTTCTTTATTTGATTCTTTCTTCTTTTCCTATGAAAGAAAAAACTCAACCGTACATGAGAAATTTGGATTTCGGGAGATATGGATATTTTATTTCAATTTTGCAAGCTTTATGCCACTTTTGTTCTTACTTCATGTCATGCAATCAAAGACCTGTATTGACAAGTAAAATAGATGTGACATAACAGATTTTAGATTATTTTATGTTATCTTTGAAATACACCATTTTATACTTTCTCATTATAAAATAACAATAATTTTTTTATGAAATAATCTTATAAATATATTTTAATATATTCTTTTTATTTTTCCTTGAAAAACATATGCAAAGCGAAGATATAAAGTCACTTGTCTGGAAAGGAAGATCAAAAGGAAAAAAAAAATTCACAATTAATTAAGCAAGATTTTAAGATAATATTAAAAGAATTTCAGTAAGAATTTTGATGCCTTTTAATATTATTTAGATTTGGGGTCTAGCCCCTCCTTGTAAATAAAAAATAAATAAAAAATCTGAGATTTTACAAATCCTGTGCTAGCTCTCATCCGAGAATTGCTCAACACAAGTTAAGTAAGATTCACAAGAAATTATCCATAAAAAAAAAGATTCACAAGAAATTATCTTTAAAAATATTCACAAGAAATTCTTATGATCTCAATTGAAGAGTAAATATGAATTTCAAGAAAATCATTTCACTCTTTCTAATTTTAACAATTTTTTTCTCTCAAGTATATTATAAACATACTTGATTTTCTTTTATCAATGATAAAACGGTAATGTTTGTTGGAACATATAAAATTCGTGACACTCATTCAATATATGCGGATTGTGGCGGTTTCTAACAGCCACAATCTTACAATGTATTTAAAAAATTCTGACAGCTTGGAAATGCTATGGTAATCGCCATAAAATTTGCGTATTCATTAGTAGAGGTAGAGAACCACCCTAAATGCTTTCTTTTTGCGCTATGCGTTTAGCAGCGATTTTTCGACTGCTGCTAAATGTGTATATCGAGCATATACCACAAAAACACTAGGTTTATGTATAAGGACCACCATAAAAAATGGCATTGGATCAATTACTGTTTTTTTCCTTGTTTTGTTCATTTAACCAAATGACAAAAATTAGATGGGGTTCCATACATACTCTTTTTGAATTAGAATCCTCTCATGCGAAAACTCACATGTTCTCTCATGTGGAGTTTTTGTGCTTATCTCTCTCTTTATATGTATTAAACATGTGAGATCCTTTGAACATTTATGAAAAGAGAAATATATACAATATTCCACTTAACATCTAAATCCCTTGTTAGGTTCCTTAATTACAAGTTACCTGAGTTTTTTTTTTTTTGAAAAAAAAATAAAATAAAAATCGTGTATCTAAAAAAATCAAATAAATATATTAGACATCATATAAATATAAATCCCTTGTTAGGTTCCTTAATTACAGGTCACCTGAGTTGAAGAAAGGAGAATTTGAGGGAGGTTATCACATTAAAAAAAATCAAATAAATATAAAAAATCGTGTGATTGAATTTTCTATTAGACATCATAGTATAAAAGTACTTATAGCCGTGTATCTAAATTTTGTCCTTAACCAAATGAGCGTACTTAATTTTAAACTTTTTTTTTCTCCATTTTTAAAAGGAAAAAAAAAATAAGTTTCTCCTATAAAATTAGGGTTATGTACAACTTAGTCCCCGACATTTAAAAAGGTGTATTTAGCTTCTTAAACTTTATAAAACATGCAAAATAACTCTTTCACTAATATTTTAATTAACTACCCATGTTCAATTCCTAAATTACCCTATTAAATACTCATGGTATTCTCCACTTCTTTTGTCTTTATTTAATTTAATGTAGCTTTTTTCTGTTAATAGTATTTAATAGTATTATTTCAAATGCAATTTCATTTTTATACACTTTTGTAGGACATATTAAAAAAAAATTGTTATTGTTAATTATAGAGTTCGCCTTAACACTATAGTGACTACTGTACCAAATGAAAATTTTTATAGATACCTATTGTTTAACATAAAACGTATTAGACACTCATACTTTTAATATAAAAAATTTAATATCTTCAATACTAAGTGAAAATAATTTTTATTGGTAATTGCTAATATCTTATAGCGTTTAAACTAACTTTATAATAAAATTTAATAACAAATAAAAGAAAATTTCATTAATATGTACATTAAAAGTGTATAAAAAGTAAGCGAAATCAGAATAATATTATTAAATGATAAATAATTAATTTTTTAATATAATATATAGAGTATATAATAATAAAATTGCATGAAATAAAATAGAGAAATGAATAGGAGAAGATTATGAGCAGCTAATAGGGGTAGTTTAGAAATTGAACATGAGTAATTAACCAATATATTAGTGAAATGGTTATTTTACACATTTTATCAAGTTTAAAAAGCTAAATACACATTTTCAAAGATTAGGGACTAAGTGGCACATAACACTAGCTTCATGGGACTAACTTGTTTTTCCCCTTTTTTAAATCTTTTCATCGTTGAAATGACCAAACTGAGTGACAGTGCGACAACAATCATAATGGAGTGTCTTCTTTTAATGATAAATTTTATATTGACCGATTTTTTTTTAAGGAACTGAATAAATATATTAATAAAAAATAGGGCTAGAGGCCACTACATCCTGCTGCAAAGCAGTTAGAATCTATTGAGGAGCACCTCAACCCAGACAAAAGATAGTGTAGTAAATGATAATTTGGTAAGGGAGTCCGCAACCATGTTGCCTCCCCGCCTAACAAAAGAAATAGTAAATCAAAATGACAAGAAAATAAACGACAATCCCTAATAATAGAAAAAAGATAAGAACCACCAGGTTTTGGGCGACGCCAAAGATTATAGAGCTTTAGACAATCAGTCTCGAGCATGACCCTTCTGAAACCCAAGTCAATAGCAGTGGAGATCGCCCAACGGAAACACAGAGCTTCAGCGATGGTGGGGGACGAGGCCATGATGGTAGCAGCGGTCGCCGAAACTAGAACCTCACCCTCAAAGTTCCAGACCATCATCCCGAAACCAGCCAATATTGAGTCTCGAAGAGCTGCATTAAAATTAAGCTTAAAAATACCTCGAGGCGGCTACATTCAACTAGACGGCAACACCGTAGTCTGACGGGGAGCTGAAGAATGTGTGGGCGTGCGCATTATATAACAAAATATTTGCTTGATTATTTTAATAATTAATCATTTTTTTGAAACATAATAATTAATCATTAGTATATAGTTTTCTGATTTTCCTATGAAATAGCATGATGTTATTTTTATCGGGAAAATATCTTAAACTAGTATATCCGCATGAAATTAAGAAAGTCACGTGTGAGGAGGTTCACTTGTTGTCCATTTGACTTTCCTCCATAATTAAGAAAACAACTTTTAGGTGAAGCCGCAATTCAAGTCAGCATGGTGTGTACTGTGTCCCATATGTGTGGAATACAAGAGTTTCTAATCCCTCCCTTATTTTATAAAAAAATTAAAATAATCATGTAATTTGTTATATTCAGCTCAAATGATTATATTGTCCTGGATTACCTAAAGAATTCACGACCGAAATAGTTAGTCGAGTAAAACCGAACTGACATAACTAATGATACTAAGGTTGTTCTAGACACGACCATTGATTCAAAAATCATGCACAATAGCTTTGCTAAAGTTAAGTGCCTTAAACACATGTCATACTGCACTTTCTAAATACATATTTGATTATTTAACTATATAATTATTACTCATTTTACAATTTAAATATTACATTTTACAATTTGAATATTACTTAGGATTTTTTTCCTGATTTAGAAGCTGACTTGAGCTTTAAAGTATTGATACGTCCCCATCATGCCCCTATATGGACACTCCTTGCAATCAATTAGCCTACATCCAAATACCAAGATCAGAAGCTCTGTTTCTGAAAGAACATAACTTTCGAAAAAAACAATATTTACTCAGAAAATAAGACTACAGTTTGTTTAAAAATCTAATTTTCAGATTAGAAAAACTATATTTTGTCAAAAAATTAAAAATAAGGTGTATAATTGAGACTTAAGGGTGATGAAAGAAAAGGAAGAATCCTATAAAAGAGGCTAACCCCGCAGTGCACGTGCATAACACATAACATATATTGAAGTTCACCTTGTATTATTTCATTTTGCATTTATTATATTCTTCTTTTTTTATACATAACATTATCATCTCCAAAATTATAAAAAAAATTCAAAAGTTGCACTTTATTTTCACTACTATTCTCACATGATATCTTCTAAATTTGGAAATTATAATATACTCCTAGCATATATAATATTCCACCTCCTATTATAAATGGAAAAGGAGATTTCCCAAGAAAAAAAAAAGCAAAAAAGTTGTAAATAAAATGATATGAATAATAAATAGAAGCATTTCTCATCAACAAAGTATCGAATACGTTCATCAGAAATGATTTATATTATACTTGTAATATTCTGTCTGCAAGCTAAGAAAGAATCTTTCTTTAGTATCTACTTTGAAAATCTTCCATGCCTGAAAATATTTTAGACAAGATATTACACAACGATCATCATGCATTGGACCAAGCAATATGGCACCCCTTGGTTTGGAATTTGGAAAATGGATCACAAGGATCTTCATTATGCCCCATGCTACAGTGCCCTACTCAACCAATTGAAAAATTGCATGAATTTAACTCAAGGATAAGACCCATATCTATATATATACCACCCCCACCTTTGTGGAGATATGCCAATTGAACAAAACAAGAGAAAAATTCAACATCGAGATTAATGCAGTCTCATCAATCATATATGGTGCGGTACTTGAAGCCCATTCTGTTGTTGAATGGGCTATGATGCTGTTTTTCACTGAGTGGTCAGTTTTGTTGCAAAAGCTTAAAAGGATGAAGTCATGGAGGGGGAGATCTATGTATGTCACGCTTTACATCACTCCTATCCGAGAAGAATGGGGCAAATTAGTCCTCTCCTTGTCTTCTAGTAACTTTGCCTTTTTTTAAGACTAGACCAAGCCACTTGAGGTCATGTCTTGTCATGCACTTTGTACACATTCAATTCAAACTTTGTGAGTTGAAAAGTGTTATGTAGAATTGTTTACTTCGATTATGAGTAATGAAAAGAAAATCTCCTCGGTACCTAAATCCATAACATCCATCTTAAATAGATTTAAGAATAAGTTTAATTGCAATTTTAGTCTCTTATTTATTACATTTGTGTGATTTGGGTCCCTGATGTTTAAAATGTGCGTTTTACATCCTATAAATTTTTTTGTGCGATTTAAGTCCCTCTATCAACTTGTCATCCAATTGCTAACGGCAGTTGTTATTTTCACTCCCTCCTTTTACTATTTGCACCACCTACTTGGGAAGATTTGGGGGAAAATAGGTGGTGCCGATAGTAAAAGGAGGGGGTGAAAATAACAATTGTCGTTAGCAATTGGATGGTAGGCTAACGGAGGGACTTAAAACGCACAAAAAAAAAATTCAGGATGTAAATCGCACGTTTTGAACATCAGGGACCCAAATCGCACAAAGTAATAGATAAAGGACTAAAATTAGAATTAAGCCTTAAGAATAATAGAGAGAGACGAGTGGTATAATAAATGATGTGATAGCCCAATAAAGAATTTGTTAGAACCGGATTAAAATCTGTCGGAACCGATCAAAACTCGATATGAATTGTTTCAGCTATTTCGTGTGTTATTTTTTCTATGATTCTATGTATAGATTACCATCTTACTATGATGCATCATGTTCTTAAAATTGAATGTTGAAACTCTATATATTGAGGGGTTTGTATAAATCACTCATTACAGGGATTTAACTCTAATGGATAAATAAGATCATTTATTAAACATAAAAAAAATTATGAAATTCCTTATCCCCTTATATTAAATTTTATTGGTTTACCTAAGATGGGGTTAAATCACCTATGAGGGTGATTTAGACAACCTCATACGCTGAAGGTCAAAATTTTGATTTTCTTGCTTATTGAAGGTTAAAAGTCTATACCTTGTGTGCAATTTTCATTATATATATATATAATATTATTTGATTACTGTTGATTTGACCATTGAATCTTGAACCGGTTTCTTGACCGGTTCAATAACCAAACCCGTTCTGAAAACATCGGCAAAAAGTGATGAGTGGATAGGGAAAATATCTTCCTCACCTCCACCGTTATATATAACACCATATGCAACCAATAATGGTCAATTCGTGTGACACATATTTATTTCACCTAAGTAAGAACTCGTGTTCAAGTCTTGAGTATGAAAAAAATTGTGACCATTCTCTCTCCTCTGTAACCCTAATAGAGCAAGAGTTCTATGCAACAAGTGTCCCCCCTTGAGGTCTCATTCCCTTTGGGGGTTCCTCTAGGGAGGTTTTCCCTTCTGCTTGGTAGGTGTTTTCCCTATAATAAATGTGTTCTCTTCGACATTAGGTGGTTTAGCTACCTAAATAAGTGAGTTTTTTTCTTCCTTTTAGTATATGTTTCTTCTCCTTTCCCTTTGCCACCACCATCTTCCTCCACCCTGTCGTTGTGTCTTGCCATCTTCATCGTTGCGCCTTGCCCCTTGCGCCTTAGCAACACCCCCTACCATGACTACCACCTCTACCCCCTCCACTGTCGATGCTGAGTTCACTGTCATCTCCACCGCTTCTACCTTCGCCACTGCCTCATCCATTCCCCTCCTCAGTTTTCTTCTACTGTTTGTTGGGTTGTACAGAAACTGGCCTTCTCATTCCATGTTCTCAGTGTTGTCGGTTTGACCCCCTCTTAATGTCGTTTAAGTTGCATTATTGGCTTCTCAGATAGCTACATAGGTTGCAATCCCGACAGAGCTGAATAAGTTGTTAAAGTTGGAGCCTTGGCTTAAAAGGAAGAAAAAACAAGCTCTCTCCACTCAAAAGTTTGTTGCTTCTCTTGTAAATATTGGGGGGTTTAAGGGGCTTTTTTATGACTTTGGGTTATTTACTTCATATATCTTACCTAGAAGTATTGGTTTGAGTGGACATGTTTGTTTCTTATTTATGTGCATTGTTATTTTGCTCTTTGAGATTTTAGTCCCACATAATATAAGTGTCATTAGACAACCATTGAATGTTTAATCTTGAGTATAAAAATACCCCACCGGAAGAACAATCGTGTCAGAATTTAGATGTTTCCGACTCGAGCATGAGTGAATCACACTTTGTATTATGCCAAAAAGAAAAACCACTGGGAGGAGTAGAAGACTTCATGAGCGCATGGCCATATATAGAAGTGGCTACGATCGACCCCACCACATTGCTCTTCTATGATGGACCCCACCCCATTGCCATCAATTATAGTCATAGCTAGTCAAAATGTATCAATTACACATCAGAAATTTTACTAAGACATGGAATTCCACTCACTCATACTTCACTAACTTTTAATAATAACAAATTATTTTCTCTACTTTTCTTCCTTACAGCTTTTTTTTTCCAGATCAGTGCCAATTCCCCTTTCATTTATGTAAGGTCTGTGTCTTTTACCACTCTATGCAAATACTTCCTGATATAATAATTTCCAAACAAAATAACTATTCTCTTGGAGAGGAAATGGTAAAGTTGTTCAGGACTAACATAAATTAAGTTAATAACATTTTTTGCATATTATCAATTATAAAAATGAAATATACACATATTTTTGGAGATCAAACAGTCCATTTTATCATACAATGAAGTCCCCTCTCCCTCTAATCAAGAATTTCCAAGAACATGTACACACTACATCATCAACCGGCAAAGAAGGTAGAATCATTTTTCTAATTGCCAATTGCCCACTTAAACATCATTTAAAGATAAATTAATATGTGAACTTTCAATTATTGCTAGTTTGTACAGTCGAAGCCACTACATATAGAAAGCCAGATAACCAGGACCAAAAACAACAAAATTCCAAAGACTACCAATTTAATTTTCATGTTCTGATACCACATCTTCCTACGGACTTGTGTTCCTTGCTTTCTGAAATCTTGAGCCTGAAAATCAGGAAAAATTTTAGCCTTAGAAAGCATAAGTTAAAAACAAAAAGTTGTCTACCTTAGTCAACCTACATGTTAAGAATAATTAGGTTTTTTTTATTATACTAGGCTATAATATCCTATAGGAAATTCTCTTATTATATTTCTTTATTATTCTATGCTATAATATCCTATAGATATTCTCTTATTATTCCTAAGCATATTCTGTTTTTTATTGTAATTCTCTTCTATAAATAATACATTGACTACCTCACACAAATTATGGTGAGAGTTATCACATCTTACACTACCTACTACCTGTGCGCGTAGTGTCTGTGTCTTGTCTGCAAGAATAGTTAGGTTTTCTCCCCTATCAATAGCCTGAAAACACATAAAATGAAAATAAAGATGAAAAAGTATGCATTAATATTGCAATCAATGCATCCAGCTTAAATAAAGCTTCAAATAAGGCAACTGGGCAGAGCTACGGTAACACATCCAAAAAGGACAATGCAAGGATTTTTTTTAATGACTATACAGAATTTAATAAGTAATGATTTAGTCACTGAGAGTTTTAAGTAATGGGATGAAATTTATCATCAGCAAACAGTAGTGAATAACTGATTAAGAGAAAATAGTTTATAACTAAAGATTCACAGGAGTAAAACATTTGACTACCATTGCAAGTCATTAACTATTAAACTGGCAGGGTGAGGAAGGAGAAAGTACAGAAGCATATTGAGTGTCCATGTATTTCTTTCAAATTGCTTTAAACATCTTCAACTCTTGAAATATTTTGAAGTCTGGGAGGGAAACAGAATTATAGTGAGCTTTTCCCAGATGCAACCCATAAATTGCAATATAGTAGTCTGCAGAAAGATATGGCAACCCTCACATAATCAATTCCCCTCCTCCCACATTCATTCTTTATTTCATCAAGACAGAAGAACATAAAGATGCCAATGGATTATAAGTTAGACCATAATGCATAATGACAACAAATGACTGAATATTGGGGGAATTTTTTTCCAATTCTTACTCCTAATCTCACAATTCAGTACCTTGTCTATATTCTCTAACATGATACTTTTAACTTCGGAAACTTGAGCCTTCACTTTTATCAGCTTTTCAATCTCTTCAGCATGATCAATGATATATTTCATGTGCTCTTTCATTACTGGTCTGCAAATATGTATCGATATTATCAAACTTTCTATATATGTCAATCCAAGGATTAAGATATCAACATCAGCAAGGGCTCAGAACAAAACGAATATTACCCAAACTCCTTGTTCAGACTTTTGGCAATAGCTGTATCAGCTTTTCCACCACCATATCTTTTCTTAAAGTCAGCTTTGACACGTTCAAGGAAAGCAATAGAGATTTGCTTGCTAACAGATTCCTTGGCAACAACACAGTAAGCTGCAATTTACACAAAGCCCAAATGCAAAGCATTAAAACATCCACTATGCTGCAACTCAATGTTTCCAATCTAACAATACGTTTGCTTGGGCGTGTTCCACCTACAAAATTGTGTATACAGCCTAAAAGCTACTCGATATAGCTTATGTCAGATGCGATTTCCACTAATATGTGATTTTGTATTAAGTTTCTAAACATGCATTAAGAATAAGGTGCTTTGGGTAAACAATTTAATTATGCGCTTATTGTAGTTAGTGTTTATCGCATAAGTGTTTATTCATAAGTTAATTTGGGAAACTTATTGAATTAAACTGAAAATAGATTATAGGTAGAGGTATAAACGCCTATTCATAAGTTAATCAGAGTAACTTATGAAAATAAGCTCAAAACAACTTATAGGTTCATAAGCTATTCACATAAACTCTTTCAAGTCTCAAACAACTTATAGCGTTTATGCTATAAGATAGGATCAAATAAGTCCTTCCAAGCGGAGCGTAAGTATGCAAGAAGTCAAATATAATTTACACATATACAAACAAACACACACCTACAAGAGGCATATTTGAATTTATAGCTGTATGTTCAAAACTCAAGATGATTTCATCTGGTGACAACATAATCTCACCTATTACACTACACATACACAATAGGTCGCATTGTTTGTTGTCTATATTAACAAAAATTTAGACATATTGGAATTAAAAGTTGCAGAGTCTCCATCATGGGGGAAAAACCCCATGAACATCCATTTCTATTGAAGCCTAAGCACAACTCCAGAACTTATACACAACTTCTCAACATATCTATGGCATGGCAATCTCTACAGGATTGGCAAAATGATCAGGTATCCTACCAATACCCCTAATTACTGATGGACAGGAACACAAGCTGACATTGAAATGAGGTGTAAAAAAATGTAACCAGGAAAAGCAAATACTTCTAGCAGAGTTCACTGCCTAATATCAGAGACATGCACCACAGTAAAGGACCTTAGCACTCCTATGACTCTTACAACTTGAGTAACAAACCTTCATTAGACCAAAGAACCTAAAATTTGAATCTCTCTGTTCATTTAGGAAGAACCCACAAGAGTAAACAAAACCCACCTGGAAAATGAATTCAAATGGCAAATCAAACCCCAAAGATGGAAGCTTTAAGCTCACATACCATAAAGTAAAAGACCCGTTGCAAGGTTAGATCCAGCACTTAAAAAATACCAATTCAATTTAACACATCATTCATAGCAATGCAAACAAGGCAAAATGAGAGAAAGGAACAACAGGAGATGAGATTACCGTAACCATCTTCGACCAAGAAATTGAAGGTGTGGTGGTCACAGTTGTAGGTGAACTTGTTGTTGGAAGATGTTAGTTTCTGGAGACACTGAGCTGCAATGGCAGGGAAGTTCCCAGTGAACTCGGTGTACTCAGCTAACACCATCGTCCCACGAGCCACGAAGCTGTATATGAACGATTCCTGACTCATTGCGAGCTTGGTCTGGTTGCTCTGTTTCGACGTTAATTAGAAATTTCTAGGCTCCGTTGCTTTGGTTTCTTATATTGCTGTTTTTCTTTTTACTTTGTTATCAAGAAAGAATTTTTTTCCTTTTTTGCTGTTAAAAACAAAGAATCACGGATCACTAGCTTCACAAATTGAAATTTCTGTATTAATTAATTATTGTTTTTCAAGAAAAAAATAACTTTGCAGCATCATTTGTTAGCTGTGATGATCGATTACACTGTGTTTGTCGATGTATGAATTCGATCTACTACACTACAAATATCTTCTTTCGGCGGTGTTATAATTCAATATTAATTCGTGTTCAAATTAAGGGATTTAATCAGAGTATACTAAACTGTGTGTCTACTTTATCTCTTGCTTGCTTTCGTTGATTTGCTTGTTCCTTTTAAAGCAAACAAGCTTATCTAATTAATTATTGCTTCGATGCATGCTTCAAGATATATATCTCATTAAATGTTTTTTTATATCAATTTCTTCACTTTCCTTTAAATAAAAGTCAAAGTCAATTTTAAAGGCTTGTATTCACGCTTCATCAAAAAGACATTATTTTCACGCTCTCATTTGGAGGGCTATTGATAATGGGTAGTACCCCCACCAAATTTGGGTACACTTTTATTATGATAGTTTAGTAGGATGGAGATATTTGTCTCTAAATTATATCTCACTTCTTATTTTAACCGATGAAATTATGTTATATCAATTGAATAAATATTTAAATATAATATTTATAACCTTAATTTTTTATTAATATGACATAATCTCATCAGTGATATGACATCATTTGATAATAGATAATCTTGATATGATTCAGCAGCGTTTGCTTCCTTCTTTGTCCAGAGCTACAGCCCATGCAATGGGTGGGTCGTTCTGGCAGTGGCTAACTGGCTATGGAGTTCTCAAGCGTTGTCGCGATGCAACGATTCAGTTTGGTGAGCAACAAAGTGTATTCTTCCAGGTCGATGTAATATCATGCTATGAGGTGTTTGGTCATTGTGGTTTGTTTCACCATTGTCGCTGCGAGCAGTGGCGGAGGAAGGGGGACATGAGTGTCATAGCCCCCCAGCTTTTTGAATTTTCATTTTTTAATGTGGTATATATGTACGAGTTGTAAAAAATATTGTAGGCATACTATATTTTTTTTATCTTGCATAATCAGTCTTAAATTTTTGTCTCCACCAGTGACGGCAGGTTTCAAGACCAGGTCCAACTTCTTTTATGTAGTGGTTTGATTCCTTTATGCTGTTGAAGGATCCCATGATTATGCAACACATGTTCTCCTTTATATGGACAATTTGGGAAGGGTGTGACCAATGGGCCTTCCTTGGTAGTAAGTTATTTTTTGAGTATTGTCTTCAACGAGCTGCTGGCTTATTGCACATATAGGAAAAATTGCCGTGCTCTTGACGTCTCACGATGGAGGCCTCTACTCTCTAGATCCTAGGCTTATCAAGTTTATTTTGATTCATCTCTCAGACCTTTCAGTGTGACTGGCTTGGGTTTTATGGCGTGAGACAACCTGAGTTTGTTTTAGTGTTCAACTTCTTCTGTGGCACCTTGCGTCTCCTTGGGTGTTCTCCAAAGGATTTATGTTTTCGTTGAGTGATGTTACGTGCCTTGGATTATGGTTTACTTTAGGCCCGTGTTGTAACAGATTGCTTACCGCTCCTTCATGAGTGGAAGAATGTTGGTTCGACTGATTCTTTTTTCTCTATTATTATAAAGATTGTTTGAGTTTGTCGTCTTGTAGTACTTGGTTCATTTTTTCCTTTGTTAGACGCTTGGGTAACATCACTGCCACTGCCATTGTATCATTTTTCGTTTTCAGTTTCTGCTTGTTTTGAGGTGCCTTTTCAAATGAAGACTTATGATAAAAATAAAAATCACACCTATTTAGAAGGTCGGGAGAGTTATTTACCAAATTTTGAAATGTAGAAGCTAAAATCAAAAGAATTATAATTTATAGGAATTGAAAATATAGGTAGAAACTAGGATGGACCCTTTTTATTTAGGACTACTGTGGTCCTCGTGCTTTTAAACCGTTAGATCATGGAATCTAAGAATATTCCTTAGATTGGTGGTTAGGATTGAATTAGAGGTAAAATGGTAAAAATATAAATGCCCCCCAACATAAAAAAATAATTCTTTGCAGAGCTTTGGCCACCGCGAGCTGCCTTTTTCTCCGACTACCGTCGCCATCACGGACCACTTGAGGCGCCTTCTTCTCCGACGAGAAAAAACAAATCAAAATGTCAATCTTTTTATTTTGTGATCAAACAAAGAGAATCAACATAGACGAGATTGGAGGAAGGAAGGGTCACGTTCTGCATTTTGATGGTTGGGTGTAGACCGAAAGCAAATCGAAAGAGGAGATCGAAACCACAACCTCTTCATCTTCTTCTTCCAAGCAAAACCACGAACCATGGCTCGATGATGGTGATTTCGAGCTAACCCTTGTTGGATCTGGAAGAAAGAAACACAAAATCAGACACTGTGAAATCTGCTTGGCGACGGGTTTCGATGGAGAGACGGAGAGGGGTTTCTGGTGGAAGGGAAAAGAGATGAGGGTTTCAGTGAAAAAGAAGGTCGATGGAGGTCTAGCGAGTTGGTTGAAGGACGCAGGTGAAGGGAGAGTGGGTCAGTGTTGGTTTGAGAGGGGGAGAGCGTGAATGAGAAGGAAGAGGGTGATGGTGTCAATGATGTTTGGTTGATGAGAGGAAGGAGGTTCAGTGAAGGTTTCAGAAGGAGGAATCGGTGGTGGAATTGGTTGAGGAAGGAGGTGGTGGCTGTGCGGGAAAGGGAAGAGGGATTAGGGTTTGGTTGAGAGGGAGAAGGTAGAGGGAGATGAAAAGACAATCTCCAAAATAACCCTAGGACCATTGTGGTCCCCAAAAAAAGTCCATCATAGTTTCTACGTAAAATATAGGTGTTGTCTATGGTGAACTATCATTTAAGTAGTGCACCATGCACTGCCATCTTTTGACCAATGAGATCGCGCCAAGTGTCCATATGAGAAACTGGAAACCGGTTCTACATGTTATTTTATTTTTATAATTTATTACAATTTCAATTTGTTCATGACCATAAAGCCTTTGTTAATGTCTTTCTCCTCCTTTTTCAAATTGTTTTTAGTGAAAGAAGGAGTAAAAATGGTATTGACTAATTATTATTATTTTCAACTTTTTAAAAAATTAAGTAAAAAAACCTATTGTAGATGGCACTTAAAAGCCACCTAAAATATATATGAACCTTATTTTTTCATTGAAAAAATGATGTGAAAAAGAGGAAAGAAAATAGGAAAATAGTTGGTACTGGATAGTATAGATATCCCGCCGAATCGCATATGCTTATCGCGAGTTTTCAAAAATTGAGCTCCGCTCCTCTCTTGTCCGTTGTGGTTTCCAGAGGTCACCACCACCAACTGCAACCACTCACCAACCCAACAACATATCAAAGAAACACCCAATTCCAACTCTGCACCTTAAACCCTAGACAAAACCCGACCCGGCCCGATCCCATATGGCTGACCCTGATTCATCTGCACCTTCTCTTCCTCTCTCAACTGTCAGTTTTCTTCTCTCCATTTCATCAACTTATTTTTTCTTCGATTTGTGATGTTCTTCATTATTAATAGTAACCAACTCCTCCTTTTTGTTTTCAGAAGGAGAATATCACTCCCATTTCGTCCAAAATCACGGTAAGATCTTCATATCACGCTTTTTTCATATATGTATATAATTTATTTTTATTTTTATAATATATAGATGAAGCTTGTTCTCAGGAACTTAATGAGTCAAGATCGGAGCTTCTCGGAAGAATTCAGGGTTTGAAACAGGTGAAAATTCGCGCTACTTTTTGTTAATTTTGGTTTAATTCTACCTGCTTCTTACTAGTGCTTGCTAATTTTGTTTGGATCTACTTCCAGGATTTGCAAGGTTGGAGATCTAAGCTAGATACCCAGGTCAAGGTGTATCGGGATGTAAGTCATGATGATCATCAATTTCAGTATGCAAAACACTGTAATTTGCTTTACAATTTTGTGTGAAGAATAATATTCTTGTGCTTCGTATCACTAATTCCCTATGGGTTCTTTGATTATTTGGATTTTGGGAAAGATAAAATGTGAGGATTGAATTTTTTCTTAGCTGCTTTTAAGGCAAATAAGCTAGATTGCCTTGAAGGTAACTAATAACTTGTTTCCTACTTCCCCCGGTGTGATGATTTTTAGTTGGTAGTTGTTCCATTTGCTATGTCTTACCAAGCAACATAAAATAGCCTATGATATTCTATCAGAATTTAAGAGACTTTATTCAACCACAAAAGCTAGCTCTAAAGTTAACAGTGAGACTTCTCAATACACTCCTCACTCGCAGTGTTGAACATTTAGAGCGTGGGATATGCACGAATGTTCATCTGCAAGTGATGATGAACTTCAAAAGCAGAAACTGAGAAAGGAGTTAACATTCTAGTTGCTTGAATATTTCCTAGGTATGGAGGTGATGTACTTAAAACAAGACATTTTCCTTTCTCTAAGAAAATATGTCCTTGATCTTTTTAAAGAGATTGACAAATTGGGTTGTAAACCCACTAGAGTACCTATAGAGCAAAACAACAGGATTAGGATGATGGGGAGAGTCAAAGGGTTGATAAGGCCTAATATTAGAGACTTGTGGGAAACTCATTTATCTATCATACAAAAGTCCTCACATAGCTTATCCTGTTAGTGTTATCAGTCAATTAATGCTTGACCCACACGAGTGACACTTACAAGCAGTGAATAGAATTTTGTAGTATGTTGTGCATTGTTGATTGTTGATAGAAGGTCCAACACTAGATATTGTATGTTCTTGAGTGTAAATTTAGTAACATGGAGAAGCAAGAAGCAGAATGAAGTTGCTAGATCAAGTGCAGAGGTAGAATTCAGAATCATGGCTCAAATAGTTTGTGAATTGTTGTGGATGAAGGTCATACTAGAAGATCTGAAAATAGAGTATGAAGCTCTTATGAGACTTTTCTGTGTTAATAAGTTTGCTATTAGTATTGCCCACAATTCAGTCCAACATGACAGAGCAAAGTACATAGAGATAGACTGACACTTCATCAAAGAGAAATTGGATAATAGTCTTATTTCTACACAATACTTTTCCTCAGGACTTCAGTTGGTAGATGTGCTCACCAGGGGAACTTCCCTTAGAGTTATTTCAGGATCTCACTTGTAAGCTGGGAAAGATATATATCCATTCGCCAGCTTGAGGGGGAGTGATGTAATATTAGGATATTATTTATTATTTTGTTAGGAGATTTTATATTATTTGTTTTATTATTAGGAGATTTTATTTATTTATTTAAGTTTTTAGGAGAGATATTGTAGAGAATTACTTATTTCCTTAATTAGGTAGTCTAGCCATTATAAATTGTTACTAGCTAGTGTATTTCTATTCAAACAATCATTATATTTTCTCCATATTAGGTAGGAGAGATATGCACGATGGACATTGCGAGTGACCCATATACGTGTGATCTCCACTAAACGGATGTAAGATATGCTCTGATACCAACTTGAAATATGGAGAAAATATAATATTATTGCTTGAATAGAAATACACTAGATAATTACAATTTATAGAGGCTTGACTACCTAATTAAAGAAATAAATAATCAGGTACAATCTCTCCTAAATAAAAAACAAATCTCCTAATAATAATATGACAACATATTTTGACTGACTTTTGTATGATGAATATTGTGCTTTTATTGGCAAATATTAGGTAGTACCTTTTCTTTCTTTGCATCATCGTATGAATAAACTCATGTACTGATTTGTGTTCATTTGTGGATGCTGGCTCAGCCCTGTGCTGACTCATGTATTGGCTTCTGTATGTTGTATGAATTGGTTCTTTCCATATTCATTTCACATCTGCCCATGTATCGTATAACGTATAGGTCAGTACATCATGTCTCTTGTCCTATCCTCCTTAGGGTGTGTTTCTGAGTTGAGTGGTTTTGGAGCGGAGGGAAGGGAAAGGAGAGGCTTATGAGAAGCCTCCCCTTGTTTGAGAGTTTTTTAAGAATGTGGTAAGAGTTTGGAGAATTTTTGAAAACCCCCTCAAAGACCCTCTTCTAGTTATTTTGTGAAGTTCCTCCAAATTGAAGGTTATGGTGGAATTTTAAGCTTCCAAACAAGGTTAGGGCTTACCCTCCGTTCCCCTCGCCTTCCCTTCCCTCCCTCAAAAACTCTGAAACACACCCTTAACCACCTTAATGAACACATGGAGAAGTAATAATTAAACTTGTTCTGGTACTAAAAATTGATAGGATAAGCCATGATAAGTCGATAAGATACAAAGTCAATATACTCCTATATTATCCATTATTTGGTGCACTGTTGAAAAAATGGTAGCCGATCCGAAACAAATATTTACTTGGTAAAAAATGTCTTTCCAAAACTGAAACCATAGTGATTGTGGTAGTAGGTATTGGCTGGGGCAAATTGATAATTATGTTATGCTTTGCATATACAGCCTTATGTTGCTCCTATATGCTGGATAGGTTTATACAAGATATAGGATAACAAGCACACTAAAAAATGTTCGCATCAAACTTTTCATAGATCCTTTGCAATTCAATTCTATAGAGCAGCAAACATAAATTGTGTTAATATGAAGTTTCTCGCAGCAAGTAATTCAGCAATTTGCATCTGGAAATTTTTCTTTATTGACTGTTTCAAACTGAGGAAAACGGTACTTCTGTGCCTAGAGAGGGAGGGGGTTGGCCACATGTAAGAGAATCCGATAGTCCGACAGTTAGGGTTTGAGAGAGACTTAGGGAAACTGTAGATCAAATCATTAAGACGAAATTAGGTCTAAATAATCTATTTATATATATGTATTACTGAGCATCATGGCAGTGTAGACTGATTCACCTGACCCGACCTAGTGGGAAGGGGAAGAGTTTGGTTATTGTTGTTGTACCCTTATAGCTAGTTGGGCAGAAACCCAGTTATTGGCTTTTAACATGCAGAGTTGAACAACTGATAAGAAACCTGTCATGGTATTTTATTATGCTAATAGATGGACGCATATATGTCTTACATTTATTCTTTTTTGAACCTATTTCAGATAGGGTTCATGTCATTCATAATGTGGTCTAACTCATAAGACTCAATAGATGATCTTCTCCTTCTTATTGTTTCTTTCTTGTTTGTTTTTATGGTTATTATAGTAGGTGAACTCTTCTTTTACGACTGGTTTCGATGTTACTTTAGCCTCATTCTGACATACGCATGTAGTAAATTTGGTTTTCAATTCTTTATGTGTTTTGTTTTGTTCATGCAGGAGCTGTCCGAACTTAAGAAAACACTTAATGTCGAAGTGGAGCAACTTAGAACAGTAAGTCTGGTTTTGGATTTTTTCTCAAGTGCTCTCTTTCAAAATTAATTTTTGTGTGACAATTGTTTAAATAATCGAAACTAGGAATTTCAAGATCTGAGGACCACTCTACAGCAGCAGCAAGAGGATGTTTCTGCTAGCTTAAGGAACTTGGGGGTAAGTAAGTCTTCATGAGGATTATTTTATTTGCAATTTCTGGGGTTAGAGTTGAAAGTTTCTTCCCAATTTACATTGTGCTCCAATTATTAAGTACACTAACATCAATGAATGCAATGCAGCTTCAGGATGTCTCAGCAGACACCAAGAAAGCTGAGTCCCAGGGCCAGGAGATTAAGATTGAAGAAGTTGACGAGAAAGAGCAGAAGGTGTTAGCCGAAGAGGATAATTCTAAAGTAGCTGAAAATTAAACGTGATTTAGTTTGGAGTATTTGCTACTACTGGTAGTGTATGTATACCCTTTGGAGATGCTGAATGTCTTTCTGTGTATCTGTATTAGTAGTTCTATCTATGTATTGTTTATTGGTACGGTCGGTAATACATGACTCAAAATCAATCAACGGTATATTTTGCGTTTGCTCTTCCTTTCTGCTCAAACTATATTTTCAATTATGGTTTGCTTTCATTTACTTCTAGGACTAATTTTCTTCACATTCCTATGTCCTAGGACTTTACTCAGTTTATGATGGTCAAGGAATGCGGTCAGGTTGAGGATTTCTTTTTTTAAATATTTCTGCATGGATATGTAGTTTTGGGGTTGACTTCTTTCATTTTAGAGGGTAAAGTAAGTCATATTTACCATTGATTGAGTGTTTTAGGCTAAAATACATTTTTAGTCCCTGCAAAATACATTATTTTTATTTTTCATCCTTTGGAATTTTTTGTTTTCAGTCCTTTGAAAATTATATGTTTTGTTTTTCATCCGTGTTGTTTGTTTTTCCATCCAATTCAGATTTGAAAACACTCTCATACACATTGGGTTCAACCATCTTAGATTTTTTCCAAACTGTAAAAATTCAGATTTAAATGGATAGAAAAACAAATGGGAGACGAAAAAATATATGTGATTTTCAGAGGACTAAAAAAATAAAAATAATATATATTGTAGGAACTAAAAATCTATTTAAACCAGTGTTTTATTCACATTTCAAAGTGAATAATCACTAATAATAGAGTAATTATTTATTTTACCCTCTAAAATCACTCTCATCCCTAACACCACACTTTCAAAATCCGAGAATTTTCAAATGAGACTGGACATTTATTCATGGGGTTGAGGTTGATCCACTATCCAAAAGAAGGCATAATGATTGTAGCACAGGTATTATAGTACCGCTATTGAGAGATAAGTGAAATTGATTTTAATCTTTGATTATTCTATGGTAAAAATACGTTGTTCTACTTGAGAATCACTTGGTGGATATAAGAGTATAATTAAGGAAGTAATAATTTATGTTATACTGATAGATAAATGGAAATTTTGTTTGTTCTCTCGACTTACAGTTAATTTGCTTGGGGAACCTCTACCGGTTAAGACTTGAACTTTTGATTATTAATATTCATTACAAATGCAACCCTCTTGAAAAATTTCGGTCAAATATTCGTTTTGGCAAATGGATTTTAATTATGAATTTCATATCTGAAATAAATTGAAAGTGTTGTTTTGCCAGATATTGATCCTTAACTAACAGTATTCCTTTGGGTTTTCATGCATTCGATATCTGTCAGTTATTATTATTATTATTTTTTTGTCAGGCTCACACTTAATCTTCTGAATTTTCAACTAATGTTTTATGAACTTAATCCAATGCTAGTGTTGGATTCTGTCTAACATCACCCTTTCCTCTCTCTCCCTCTCTCTCTTTTGGCTCAATACGAGATTATCCTTTAACTAAAAATGCTGACCTTGACAACGTCATAACTGGTACCAGGACATACAAATTTAAGGAAACATTTAATTTGGATTTAAATGTTCAACCAACCAAGACTAGTTGGTGTAGTAGGGTTTAGGTCCACATGCTACTTAACGTACTTGCAAAACACTCCTGCCCTCCTAGCGCGTCACTTCATAAGAGTGAGTATACAACTGCACACGTTTAAATTTCAAGAAAGTTATTTGTTGAGAGAAATAGTAAGAGTCTGTTAAGTTTCCCAATGAGAACATTCAGGTCAAAGATCTTGTTACCGGTCTCCTCAAATTAATTTGACTCATAATTAACATAGGTAAACCAATTTTTTAAAATGAATTTAAACCAATCTAATTAATTTGATGGAATCCAACCAGCTACTCAGTGAGGGGGTAAAGAAGAGAATTTTGGGTATTTTTTTTCTTGTAATTTTTTAGGGTGCTAGCTAGCTCTTGCTGGAAAGTCTAGAATCTTATGGCTGATTTATTCAGTTTACCAACTGCATTATCATTCATTATAGTACCATCTTAAAAGCTCACCTTATACCAATACCATGCTTTGGAAAAGAGCAGTTTTGGAGGGGAAATGTTGTTGTTCTGTAACTTCTATTGTCTAGTCCTTGTCCATTCTTTAATTTTCACTACAGTGAAAGATGTGCAGCCATTGTACTACCAAACCAGCTGAACTTTATGAGAAAAATGTTTTTTGGGTCAAATTCGTAGAATCTCATAATTAATTAATTATGTTTACAACATAAGTTAAGATTTGTAACTTACTTGATGTTATATTCTTACACTTGCAAATTTGGAACCATACATGCTATACAACTTCCACCATGTACCAATAGCTCGGTTGGTAAGGACAAATCACTTCCCCTTAAAGGTTGTGTATTCGAATCCTGCTGCCCATATGAGAACGGTGTTGGTAGATAATCTGTAAGTATCTTTATAAGCGACCGAATGTCCCAAAGACCTGCCCTGACCCGTTATGGTTACGAAGCCGAACCCACCCAAACTTTTTTTGTAAAAAAAAAAAAAACTTCAACCATATTAAAATTGCTACCATGAAGTCAAGAATTCCAAGTTAAATTGCCTATTATTTCAGATAAGTTAAATATTAAGACTTGCTCGAAACATGCATGAACTATATATATAGTTCTTGTTTTCAATAACATCTACTAGAGAGAGTCAACTCTACCTGAATGGTGTGCAAATGCATTACTTGAAGGCTGGGAATTGGGATTGAATGTCATTCTCAGGTGAAAATACGTGACATGCTGATTTTCCTCGAGGGAAGTGGCATCAAGAGACTGGATATGGAAGGACACTTTGACCAATGTTCAAGGGGTTATGTTAAATTTGGTGATCTAGTACTGGCTACAACAGATCAATTTCAGATTGTACACTTTCTACCCTAGATTTTGCTGCACTCACATCCCTCAAGGAGATTATTACTTCAGAACAGACTAGTACTTTCTTTTCTTGCAGTAAATTGGGTGAAGTGGACTGATTTTCTTTCAAACCAATTTTCAAAATTGTTTTCTTGACACCTATTTTGAGATGGTAAGAGGTGAAAGGAAGAGAGATAAAAAAAAAATAGAAAAAAATATAAAATTTAATATATGAGGTAATAAAAAGAGGAGAAAATAGATAAAAATAAGATGAGGTGGAAAAAAAATGGATAAAATTTGAAGTGTGGATATATCAACTCTACCTACTAGGCGGGGCATATATTCCTCACTTCCTCTTTACCCAGAGTTTTGGCACTGTTACCTTGTCCTGCATTTTTATTGCATCTCTTTTTTTTCTCTTTGCCTGTTATATTACTTATAATATATCATTTCCTCTCCCTCCATATATTTCTCCTTAATAAAGATAGGAAGAAAATGCAACTGTGATTTATGGACCACTTTTTAGTGTTTAAATATTCATTTTGTAGCGGTTTTAAATCACTATAAACTAAAAAGTTTGACAAAACACGTTACGTTTTGTAGTGTTATGGTTTTTCATATGCCCTAATTCACCAAATTTTTTTAAGAAAATGAGGAGGGAAATAGGAAAGGTCAAACTCAAACAGTCAAAGCCCTGATATCAAGTTATTTTTTTAATGCGTTTGTTTGTGCAAGGATTTTCCCCTCATGACAAGAATTTTGCAGCATCAAGTTTTTTTTCTTCTTTCAAGGCAAATTCGAAAGTGATAAATCCCTAATTCAAACCTAGCTAAGAATAGCTCATGTAAAAAAAAAACAAAAACATATCTACAATAAAGTCTAAGGTCTTAGACAAAGCTACTACTATTATCCATGATAAATATGATAGAGGTGTCAATTAATTTAGTTACCAAAATTACAATAAAGAATATTATCTAGAAGAATAACAAAACAAATAGCTTCCTACCGCAATAAACTAATTAATATCTTGGAAATGAAACAAAAGACAAGTACATCTATAAGAGACAATAAAATAAGAAGTGAAAATTATAAAGCAATTTCTCATACACTCTTCAAACATATTAATAGCGATTTTTAATAGCTATAAATATATTTGGACGTTAAAATTCATCGCTAATGTGTAAATAAAATGAGTGTTATATACATTTCATATGTTTATGTATAATTACTAATGAAAAACTATTTCACCTAATATCCTACCTTTTTAAGTGTGTGTTTGAATATCACTTAAGCGTACACAGAATTGACTTTCATGTGAGTGAGTGGATAATAGGAGCTTTTGTTGATTTTTTTTTATCAAAGTGACTATTAACATTTGTTGTTGGCATTTGTGCTAACAAGTATGGAAAACATAGCCTAAATCAAAATTACCAGAATAAAGGTAGAATCATGCTCAATGGAAAAATAATGCCAGCAGCATTGTGTCCTTCTGTCATTGTCAAATTATACTTTGATAGCCAATTTCATCCTTGCCTGAACACTTTGCTCCCCTATAGAGTACATACCCCTCAAGTACATTCTTGGCAGTTTCCCTTCTTTTTTCACACTCACTCCTCCTTTCTCTTCTTCACTTCTTTCAACTTTCCAATCCATTCAATTCAACTTCTCACAAGCAAGCAACTTACACTTGCCTCTCCCTAATGGATGCAAAACCTGCTGAAGCTGCTGCTTCAGAACCTTTGAAGTATCAGGTAGTGAAAAATTGACCTTAATTGGTTCCTCCAAGTTCAACTAAAGAATCACACCCACTACATAAAAAGACACATATATGCATAAATATATCTTCGTTCTTTCACTCTACTAAAACTCATTCCTCTTCTGTTCTTCTCAGACATGGTACTTGAAAGTTTCTATCCACTGTGAAGGTTGCAGGAGGAAAGTAAAGAAAGTTCTGAAGAACATTGACGGTACTACTATCTAAGCTTGAACTCAAAAAAGCTTCCTTTTTTGTGCACACTGGCTTCCATCTTTCAACTTTTTTCCTCTTACTCTGTTTTGACTCTGTGTTTACTCTGTTTTTACCCTGTTTTTGCTCTGCTTTTACAGAGTATTCTTTTTTTTTCCTCTTCGTGCATGACTATGTTACACTGTTATCCATTCCCCACATTCCCTTTTCTTCTCATATTATCAGCAAGAAATCAGTGTTGTAATGCTAAAATCCTAAAATCAGAAGAGGATGTTGAACCTTTTCAGGTGTTTTCACTGCAACAATCGACCCACAGCAGCAGAAAGTAACAGTCACTGGAAGTGTTGGTGTTGAGACCCTTCTCAAGAAGCTGGTCAGAGCCGGAAAACACGCCGAGATTTGGCCGGAGGATCTCGACGGGAAGGGAAAAAGCTCCGGCAAGGCGAAGAAGGAGAATAAGAGCGGAACAACAGAACCAAAAAGCTTGGAAAACAGGGGAACTGAAAGTGCTGCCAAGTGTGACAGTGAAAGCAAGAGAAGCAGCTCAAAAACCGGCGCCGACTCGCCGGGAAAGTCTCCGGCCAGCAACCAGGATCCGCCGGAGGGTGGTCAGAGCGGAGGTGGTAAGAAGAAGAAAAAGAGAACTCAGAGTAGTGGCAATGGTTTGAGTGCAAGTGCAGCATCCAGGAATGCACATGAGCATGAGCATGAGCACAGTGGATTCCAGTTCCAGCTCCAGAATCCTGGGCAGGTGAATCTGAGCCCTACACGTCAGCAATCATGGTCGTACCCAGAAACAGAAAGAGATTATAATCCTCCTCCAATGGTTTATTATGTTGCATCTCACAACAGATTATATCCCATTGGAAAATTTGGTGGTTCTTCTTACTATGTTCCCCCTTCATCATACATGTATGCAGGAGGCATAGATCAAGATGGTACTAGTCAATTTCAATCAGCACTACCCTTCGAGATATTCAGTGATGAAAATGCTAATGGGTGTTCCATTATGTGAGATCTACTCATAATACTATCAAGAGAATGCTGTTGTATTATTATTAGTACTACTTTATTTTGTCAGCAATGTTATATGTTCCTAAGGAAAATTGCAAGAAATACTGATGTAGTATAGGGGTAGTGAATCAAAATTAAAACATGAAAGTCTTAATTAGCGCAAGAGTATTTATTTATTTTTTAGTTTTCCAAGATATCTCACAAACAACGACAGACAAGAAAGACTATCTATTCTCGTTATGTATTGATTTGCAAAAAGGAAAGGCTCAAGATAATCCAGCCGAGAAGATTACCATATTTGTGGAAAGGGCATTTTTTTTTCAGTGAAGCTGTTTCAGCAGAGCTGAAGCATAGGAAAGAAGCAATATATAGGATTATGAATGTGATAAATAAAAGGCTGGCATTTGCTTATTCTCAATGATTTAAGAACTATTTGAATCTAGACCAGGTTGACCAGGAAAAATAAAATATCTAGGCCAGAGAAATAGGGGGGGAAATGGGGTAGGCCTTTTAGTTTAGAATTTGGTAATTGGTGGTTCCAAGTTGTGAAACATGGAAGAAGAATCTTTTGGTTGATGCATGTTGCAGTCCTAAAAAGGTCACATGCTTGGAAGTGAAGAAATGTATCCAAAAACATTACTCAAAACCGGCATAATTTTTGTTGCATTCATCTTTAATTTACGTTAAATTCAACATTTTAAAGTTTGGCTTATCCATTTTAGGATCTTTGAAATTGTGTTTACATTTGTGCAAAAGGAGAAACCAACTCACCCTAACGGACTGAAGAAAGAAAAAAAGTGAAACATACAGGCTTTGCGTTGAAATTGAAAAGAATAGTTCCATTTCAAAGGATTTGTTTGATTTCTGTTTTAGTTTATAATAGGTATATGAAGGATCACAAGTTTTACGGATACATTGAATTACATTTCAATCATCTTTTACTTTTTTGGTGTTTAACTCTTAACTTTGTTGGGAACCAGAGTGGCGCAACAGAAAAATTAGGAGCACAAAAATTCCAATAGTACCTAAACAAAATAACTTTCAAACAAATCCAGTTTCCAACATTGGTGACAACAATAGGGACAATAAAATAAAATAGGGACACATAAAAATTTTAACATGAAAAACTTCCCTCAATTTGAGAGAATAAAAACCACAAACACAAGTCAGAAAAAAATAACTACTATAAAAATAATTGATACAAAATAATGTCTTCCCAGTAGTAGTAGGAGACATCAAAATCACCACCTTAAAGGTGGAAATAGGTACAACAAAAGACCCTAACAAAAGGGCAAACCACCGGGAGAAGGTTGTACCACCAAATTTTGTCAAAAGCTCAAAACCCTTCTCCAAACAATTGGTGCGGCTGCTGTGCTCTTTGAAGCAAACCATGTTGCTTGAAAAAAACAAGGGTTTCAATTCCCTTTTAAAAGCTAAAACATGGGCCAAGCCCATACAAACATAAAATAGCCTTTTCTTTTTCTTTTCAACAATGAAAATAAGTTGGACTCCATTTAGGAGGGATAACCCAACAAACTTCACTTCAATTATGACAATCAAAATGGTAAAGTTATGATTGGACATCTGAGAAGTACACAATTATTAGATTATGACATTCAACTTGTACATGAATTCCTTTGGTATTCGAAAAATGAGTCTAATAATTGTGTACTTCTCAGATGAAACACTACATGACCAAGGTGTCCATTGAAAACCTTCATATGCAAATTTTCTTTGCTCAGTCTTCAGATGCAAATTGATGCCTTTGAAGTCCTCTGATTCATCCCAAGCATGATCACCATTACGGTCACATCATCATGATACTTCCTCCTCCTCCCAGCCGGAATATTCATCAACTCTTCCATGCTGAAACCTGCAAGAGAATCAATTAGGTTACAGATAATAAAACAACATAAATTTTCTGATTTTCATCCATGCAAATAAAATAAAATTTTAGCATGAGATGCTGAAAATTGACCTGCAGAATCAGCTGCTCTTACTACTAGCTGCTCAATAAGAAATTTTGCTGGATCACCATAAGGATTGCTTAAGATGTAAGACTCTACAAGCTTAACTGCTTCATCATTGCTGAAGAAGTCGAATAAACCATCACTCGCAACTATAACAAATTGATCACAATTTGAGATTTTGTGCACATTCACTGATGGATCAGTTGAAACATATGGCGGGCTGGAAAGATTACTAACTCGAAGGATTCCCATCAATGCATCATTCAGATTTTTCTGCATGAAGAAAAAAATCAAGTTTGTTTGTTAAGTAGGACAAATATTACTCCTTGCAATACATGGGTCGATAAACCAGAAAACTCGGAAAATGCATAAGACTTTTTCGTATAGTACATGTTTGGAAATCCTTCTTCAATTGATTTTAGAGCCATAATCAATTCTGAGGAGGAGCTTCTAAGTTTCAGAATTGATTCTAAGAAAACAGAAGCTGATCCAAACATGTTAATACTCACCATTAGTAGCTTGGGTGTGAGTATGAGTTTGTATTAGTTATATTTACTTTCTTTAAAATAGCATTATCCAAAATCTTTTGGAAACTTATTGGCTACAACATAGAGAACAATACCAACCTTTTTCAAGTAGCCAACTCCGAAAGCACGAGTAACCTTCAGTTTTCCTTTTACTTTACCTGCTACAATAGTCTTTGGATCATCAGGATGATTGGCAAGAAGTTGAGCTTTCTCAGCTTCATTGTCAACAGTATGACTGTCTGTAAGCTGGATAGCTTTTAATCTCTCATTCCCATTCATTCTGCCATCGCGCGTAGCTAACACCGCTCTGCTGTCGCCTAGATTAAGTGTATACAAATAATTCCCATGAAGAAGCACAAGTAGAATACAAGATCCAACACAAACTAAATCCGGACGCTCCTCCATTTCCTGCTCAACCATGTACAAGAAATCATTCTCAACCTGACCAAGAGCATGTTGGAGGCTATCAAGTACTGCATTTGAAAACGATTTCAATGGTGCTTCTGATTTGGCAGGTGGACTAGAATTGGTGTTTCCCTTAAATCTTGATGGAGATTCATGCTCATGAAGAGTATGACCATTATCCAAGTTACATTCAAAGGATACAGCCAAACCTACATTGTCAGAACCTTTGATGGAATCTGGTTCTAGATCCCAACATAACATGTTAAAATAAGTTATGATAGTGTCGTAAAGGGTACAAGCCAGAAAATCTGCTGCGTCTCTCCCATTAAAACCATCATAAATTGCACAGAAGAGCCACCCATTTTCTTCAGAACAAACTGCTTGAACTCTATCTTCACCAGCAGCTCCTCCCGCTACTTGTACTTCAGTACCATTAAGAAAACCTTCACTTCTGGAGGGAACACTCATGGATTTTAATGTGCAAAGGTCACATTCAAGCATTTCAGTTGGAGTGGATGGGCTGCAACTTAGATTTGAAAAGCTACTGTGGAGAGAAGATGATAGTATATCCAACTTTGCAAGACTTGGCGAAGAGGGTATCCGGCGAAACGAATTTGGAGAGTCCAAACTCGGAAGGATTTCTTCTCCTATCACACCATTGCAGATGTTTGTATTGGCTAGTGTAGCATTTGCACTTAAGGCAGCACCAGACAAGCAAGAGAAACTGCTTGTTCTGGGGATTTCAGTAAGGATTTCATAGCCAGTGAGAACTTTGCAAGGGATACCTCTTTCGCTATTGCATTGATAGCCAAAACTAATTTTAAGTTCTCCTTCAGGACTAAGCATGATTACTTAATTTCGAACAATCTATCAGCACTCCCCTTGTTTGCTCACTCCTAGAAGAAAAACAAATAGCACTCAAATAGTATAAGTTATAACCAACATGAAGTGAAATCTTCAACCATTGGAATAGATAACATGAATCAAACATAATAGACTAAAGTTTATACACATTGGATTGTAAATTTCACAATATTAGTGTTGATTTCTGTAAAATATTTGAAAGGGTACTATAAAATTGAAGTTTGATACTAATATAAACTTCAATCCCAACATTACCAGCTATACATATTCAACCTCATAGATCAACTCTTTCAATATTTGCATATAATGGCATAAAATTATCTTGTTGGAAAGTCTAGATTAGTTCAAACAAGTTACACAATTTAAGAATAAGTTCTTTGCCAAAATTCCATCTTTCTTTCAAACAAAAGCATGGACAACAAGATATCCTCATAAGCAAACATAACAGAACTCTACAAGAAAAGGAGATATATGGTATCATCATAGTCTTTGCAGTACTTGAAATCACAGGTTTTATCAACACCATAAAGAGGCCAAGCAGACCACCAAATTGCACAGAAGCTGAATGCTAAACATCTAAAGTTGTAAATTCTAGTATAAGAAATAAAAGAGGAAGAAACGACATTAATTGATCATAATGAATCTGCTAAACATGCCTAAAAATTCAATACTTGCTTCAAGTTTCTAACTTCCTATTTCTCTCACTCACATTCAAGCTGCTTTATTCATTTATTCATTTATTGACACTAACGTTGACAATTCTCATGCGACTGTAAAGAGTTAAAGCCTTAAACCATTGATTGTCCCCTAAATAAGAATCTAATTAACTAAAAAAACAGACACTTCACAAAACTTAATATCAAATCACGCTAATTTATATCGAATCCCAGACAGTGATTCTTTCACCCGTGTTCAAAATATAAATAAAAATCAAAACTTTTACTTGGAATTCTAATAGGAAACACAAAAGAGAAAGACCCAGAACTCACATAGGAAAAAAGTGAAGGAAAAAAAAAAAAAAACAAAGACAACCCACTTACCAAAAGATCCTGAAGAAGCTAACCAGACGCAAAAGAGAGTAGCAGAGCGAAGAATGTAGCTATAGACAGACAGAGAGAAACGCAAGTACATATAGAACAGAGAGAGATAAGTGAGGGTTCAGAGCAAAAGCGAAGAAGAGAGGGTGAGGAATTTGTTGTTGATGTTAGTGGAGAAGAAGTGTTGAAACGAGACGCAAAAAGCGAGGTCCTTGAAAATTCGGACGGTGGAGAAGAGAAGGGTCCTATACCATCAACGATATGAACCAAATATGCAAAAAACCGAACCCGGTTTTCTTGACTTTTCTTCTCTTCTCATCTTCCTTCCTTCTCTGTTTCTTTCTCTCACTTGCTCTGTTTTTCTTCTGCTCTGTTTTTCTTCTTCCTATTCGGATGCAAACTATATTATAATGATGATGATGATTTTCTATTTGGCTTCATTATTTTTCTCCAATTTTCGTTTCAAGTTGTTTTTTCAATATGAACTACTAGTATTTCTTTTGAATTGTGGATATGAAACGTAAGACTAGTAGTTGAACATGTGTTGTGGCGGCTGGTCAGGATTCATGCATACATAGCATAAAATAAAATGAAAAGGGTTAAATATATTTTTAATACTAGTAAAATATACTGTTTTTTTTTTTAATGATAGCTCAAATAGTAAGAGTTAGGGAGATATGGGTTGAGGAGGGGAATGTTCAGTAATTTAAATATTTTCTGATGTCACTATTTTTTTATGAGGAATCAATCTCTTGAGAATTAGAAGGTTAATTAAGAAAATGCGTTTGATTTCTGACATAGTCTCTGTGTTTTATCAAGCGTCTCGAATGAAGGTTAATTTAGAAAAGTCTCGCATGTTCTATTCAGGGAACTTAGACCAAAGGACACAGCAAGAATTGTCAGATATTTCAGGGATTAGTAGGGCAGCAAATCTTTGTAAGTATCTAGGGATACCACTCCTTAAGGGGAGAGTCACTAGGGACATCTTTGCTCCTATAATTGATAAGATGAACACTCGACTCGCGTCCTGGAAACATAAGCTTCTGAATAAGGCGAGGCGATTGTACTTGGCTATGTTTGTCATGTCCCCCTTGCCTGTATATACTATGCAAGCTTTGTGGCTCCCTGGGGGAGTTTGTGATCATATCGATAAGCCAGTTAGGAATTATATTTGGTCCAAAGGAGGGTCGAGTCGAAGTTGGAACTTAGTGCATTGGCATGATGTGACCTTACCTAAGGATAAGGGTGGGTTTGGCATTCACAGTGCACAGGAGAATAATATTGCTCTCTTGGGGAAGTTGGTTAACAACCTCGTGTATGATACTGACATGTTGTGGGTTTGAATGTTGAAACAAAGATATGTTGGATCTGATTCGGTGTTGGCGGTAGAATATCACCCTGGGGACTCTTATGTGTGGAGAGGAATTATCAAGGCTAAGGATGTCGTCAAGCAAGGGTTTCATCCGTGTCTGGGAGATGGACAATTATCGCTTTGGTATTCTAACTGGCTGGGAACTGGGAGGTTGTATCATCGTGTTCCCTATGTTCATATCTTAGATACGGAGCTTAAGGTCTCTAACCTTTGGATTCAGGGTGCGTGGAATTTTACAGCTGTTCACACAACTCTTCCTCTTGAGTTAGTCAATGAAATTGTTCGGGTCAGGATACTGCTGTGTTCCAATGAGGAGGACAAGATTCTGTGGACAGAAGCTAGTTCAGGAGTCTACACGACAGCCTCCGCATATCACATGATTCAGTGTAAGGATCGACCGAGCTCCCGCGATTGGAAGGTGATTTGGAAAGCTCAGGCACCGGAGAAGGTTCGTTTTTTCTTTTGGCTAGTGGGTCGTGGTGCCCTTCCGACGAACTTGAGACAGCAGCAGTGCCATATGAGTTTGAC
The DNA here is from genome assembly GCA_030819835.1 of Acmispon strigosus. Taxonomy (NCBI): domain Eukaryota; kingdom Viridiplantae; phylum Streptophyta; class Magnoliopsida; order Fabales; family Fabaceae; genus Acmispon; species Acmispon strigosus. The sequence goes on from JAUAMA010000001.1 coordinate 91,887,621, forward strand.
TGCGACTTGTCCCCGGTGTGGTGAGCAGGATGAGGATATTGAACACCTCTTGCGAGACTGCCATGGCTTGCGATTGACATGGAACAACTTTCATAGCTTGCTGCCAACTCCTCCTGCGACGAGTTCCTTCCAGGATTGGTTTCGTTTTATCCTACATGGACCACATCAGGCGTTCGTGATTGCCACCCTCTGGTGTATCTGGCGTTGGCGCAATAGCGCGGTCTTTGATCCTCAACTGTGGCCTATTCAAGTGGTTTGGCGGCAGATTTTGATAACGGCGAATGAGTTTGCGAGATGGGGAAAGATAAAACCGAATCCTCGAGAAACCATGTTTGTGAAGGGTACTAATTTGATTCACCTTCATACGGATGGTAGTTGGGTTGCTGGGTCAAATCAGATGGGTGGTGGTGGTGTTGTGAGGGACTCCACTGGCCGATGGTTGTCGGGCTTTGCTTGTTCTTATGGGACTGGTTGTGCCTTCATGGCGGAGCTTCTGGCGCTTCGATCCGGTTTGAAGCTAGTATGAGACTTGGGCTTTCGGGAAATAGTCTGTTATATGGATTGCAAGGATATTGTGGAGATTTTGAGTCAGAACAGGGACACCCGATCCTTTTGGCAACGGGATACTATTGATTATATTCGAGCTATGTTGGTTGGGGACTGGAAGGTCCAATTCTCCTATGTTTCACGTGATCGAAATGCGGTGGCGGATGCGTTGGCAAGACAAGCTTCTCATTCAGGGTGTCCGATGCGTGTTTGGAAGGAGCGTCCGTCCTTGTGATTCCGCTTTTATGCAAAGATGCAGTAGTCTAGTTGCTTTCTTTGTTTTTTGTCTTTATTTCCTTATGTAACCAAAAAAAAATCTCTTGAGAATTATTTTCTTTTAGTTCTCTAGAGATTACATGCTTTATTTTTTTATCTCTATCATTTGTTTTTTTTTATTCAATATAGATATGAAAACATTCTCACACACACTTAAATCTGTTCTGCAAGCGGTGAAATAAGGTTCAACCATCTCAGATTTTTCCCAGATTGTAGAAACTCATATCTTAATAGATAGAAAAAATTCTTAGGGACGAAAAATAAAAACAGTGTATTTTATTGGGACTAAAAATATATTTAAGCCAAATGAAAATTGAAATTTATGGATATAACAAAGGTTAGTAAGAGCATCCCCAATAACAGTTCTTAGGCTAAGAACTGAGTTCTTGTAAGAACTACCATTGGAGCAAAGTGAGGTAACATTTCTTGTTAAGAAGTGAAAGCAAGATCTTCTTAAATAAGTACTCACTTCTTACATTAATTTTTTTTCTCTCATTCAACAAAATGTGCATCAATATAAGGTAATGTGAGACCAGATGAATAGTGCTAAGAACTCTAAGTAAGAACTCACCACTGAAGTGAAATCTGCATTAATTCTTAAGAACTGCTTAGATCTTATGTGGCACATGGGCCCCATGTAAATAGTACTAAGAACCCACCTCTTAGCAATTTTCATTGCTCTAACTACATATATAATCTTATTTATGTAATTTTGATTTTTTTTTACATAGGGAATTTTGAAATAATATGATATGTTAGAGAGTTGCTTTAAATTTAAATTTTATAATTAAAAGTACACATTAAAATTGAGACAATTGAAGACAAATATACAATTAAAGTGATTAATTATACTACACCAAAAAAAAACTGACTACACCAAAAAAAAAAGTTATTAATTATAGACCAATTTCATAAAGCAATATTTTTTTTTGTTACATTTGGAATCATAAAGCAATATATTAAATACTATAATCACAAGGGGTAAAAATCTTATTTATATTATAATATTCTTTGTAATTGGATTGAGAAAGGTATTAAGTCTTAATAATTAAGAAAATTAAATTAAATTACATTTTCATTTTATTAATATTCAGATATTTCAATTATGAACGTTAATAAATAAAGATAAATTATTAACTAACAATATTTTTTTAATTTTTAAACTGACATAGAAAATATTTATTTTCTAAACTGACTGATATTGAAAGAGAAAAATGATTAAATAAATTAAATCAGATTGCCTGTTTGATAATTTATTCAAAACAATATCTTAAATTAATACTAGTTGACATCACAACTTGGTGTCTGTCAGCATCCTTAAATATGCATGAGAAAAATCTCTATCATTATAATAATAACATTTTTGTTTGAGCAACGTCATGGAAAAGGATGCTTTTGCTGCACTATTGCCAAACATGCGTGACATTTGGGGTCCTTTTTTGAAATTTTGGAGTTTACTTTGTTGTGCCTGTTTGATTCATGAAGAGCTACGCCAAAATAAAAGGCCACCAACCAAAAATACAATTTAAAAAAGAAAAAAGCGTATGCAGAAGTTTGAGATCGGTTCCATGATGCTATCTAACTATATTTATATTCAAGTTCTGCTCGTATGAGACAGACAGAAAAATGCAGAATTATAAGTATTAATAAAAATATATTAAAAAGTAAGTTTAAAATTACTGTTCGAGACCCAGGATTCTATTTTATCATCAATCTAATCTAACCACTATTCACGTTTTCTCTTTTTATAATATATCATAATTAACTATTACACTTTTTGTATTTTGGTGTTCTGGTTAATGAATATGAATTCCAAGATTTTTGTTACTTGTTGTTATTATCATAATAAATTTATAGTAACAACAAGATCCAACATAATTAGTAGATAGTTGAATTAGAGTTCAAACGTGAATGAATAGTCATAATGATCGTTGAATATGTTGGACGTTGGCTAGTTTGTGTATATACTAATGAAATACATCTTGTAGTATCCAATATTGTAAATTGTCCGTCAAGTTAGTGGCTCCTGCAGAGATTCAAGTAATCTCCACTGGAAATCTTAATGGTCTACCGAAGTTTATCAAAGGCAATTTTTTTTCCACTTGTTTTACACCATAGTGGAGTTTTCTTTTTAAAAGGAAAGACGGAAAAATTTTACATTTCAATCGCTCTAAACTCTGTCACACAAATTTCTGGTCCAATCCTTGTCCTTGGTAGACTGTTTGTGGTATTTGATTCTAAAAAAAATAACATGGTTTATGGCTTCATTAAAGTTATGAGTTTCTTAACCCATCCTTTAGAATATCTGAATTTTGATGCCTCCGTTCAAGATTCTCGAGTTGCATATTTTGGGGTGACAGCGAGGGATAAGGCCAGCGAGGTCCTTGGTGCGACATTTGATGTCCTCTCTCCTGCGATCGCTGAGGATTTATGCTTCCGGTGGACGTTATCTCTGGCTATCGATTTGGGTTTCCGAAGGGTGTGCATTGAGGCGGATTGTCTTCAACTCTATAAACTTTTGCGGAGACCCACACCTGGAGGATCTTACTCGTTCTCTATTATTCATGATTGTAGGACTTTAGTTCGTAATTTTGATGCTTTTGATTTTACTTTTGTTCGTTGGTGAGACAATTGTGTCACCGACTCTCTTGCTAAATTGTCTTTCTTTTGTCTTTCTTTTGTTTGGATTAAGGAGTTTCAGCAGTAAAAGATTTTTGTTAGTGACTCGTTGTAGAGCCTACTGAATCTTTCACATAAACCTCTATTCCTAGTTTCATGGTTTAGCAAAATAAAACCAAATCAGAAGAGTTTTAGAAGCAACTCTTAAAAAAATGTTTCCACCCTGTAGATCCTTTTGTTAGCTTCCAGCCCAACACCACCTCCTATCCTGGCATACTTGGCTTTGACTATTCTGCCCCACTAGCTTTCCTTGTCTTGTTGAATTTAGGCAATTCCTTCAATCCCTGCCCACGTTCTTCCTTTGTCCTGCGAATCGCGTCGCACTTTACCCGAGCAATTTTATAGCCTCCATCATTTTCCCCTCACAGAAAATTTTGCATAATCTACTTGCTGAGAAATTGAAAGAAAGAAGAGCGGAATAGGCGAAAGTACACTTTTTATGAGACATACTACCACCAAAAGATAGTGTTTTTTGTCTTTAAGTTAGGCAGCTTCCTTTTCATTTTGTCGATAATCGGATTCCAAAATGATTCTTGGATTCCCCCAACATGTATGCCCAAGTACACAAATGGAAGACCCATAATTTCACAATGAAATAAGGAGGCATACCTTTGAATTAGCCTATAATTTCGCAATGAAACAAGGAGGCATACCTTTGAATTAGCCTTTCCTCCACTGAATTAGTCAGGGACCAAAAATATATCTACCCTTAATGTTTATTTGGGTCAGCCCAAAGTTGAAAACCAATGGCAGGGTTGGACACCATGTGAACCAATTGCAGGCAATCTTACCTTACGTTTGCAAGAGACTAATGAAATTAAGATCAACATTTGCACCAAATCTCTCCTTCCAAAATCAAATTAGTATTAACATGTTTTTACTTGAAAACCTTGAACTCGAGATCGCTAATTTAGAACGGTGGTTACAGCAACAAAATATGATATATTTGACATTCGCACCTTAATAAATACCCATATTATCGATAACCGATAGACACAGGCGTAATCTGCTAACTCAGCTACAACACACTGCTATGTTAGCTTAACAAGCCTCTCAAACGATCACCACAGCAAAAAATATATGCTTGAAATAAGAAACAACCAGAAGTTTTTCAGTGCACTATTAACCAGTCAAAATGCAACTTCAGCTGAAGGTACAAAAGGAAATTCAAAACTGAGTATTGCAATAAGTAGATCATCATACTCAAATATCTCTGAAAAGAATCGAATTAAAAATCATAACAAACTATCTTTGGCATCTACTGTTGCTTAATCTCAGCCTTCTTTTTCTGCCACAGGCGATCTAGAGCACTGTCAGCATCCCCCTGAAAATTGAAAATGAGAACATAAATTCACACACAGGAGATGCAGTTCTTGAAAATAATTAATCAATGTGCATCAACTCAACAGAACACATCTAGGTAGATTCCAGCCTGAAAGGGAACAGAATGTAAAACCACATAATGCCCGTTTGGATACAAACCAAAGCACTTATTGGAGTTTATTTAGGGCACTTTCTAGCAGTGTTATCAAATATCCGTCATGGTGGCGCCATGGCGATTTTTGGCTTTCCGCCATGGCCAATATACCGCCCTATGGCCGCCATTTCAGCCATATTCCACCATTATTTGACATGGCGGGATTATGGCTTTCCGCCATGACCCGCCATCCGCAATTAAACACACTGTTTTCTAGTAGATAAGAAAGCAATAAGTTCGTATCCAAATGGGCTCATACTAACTACCAGTGCCAGAAACCTCACAATCTACTTCCTAGTTAAATCATATCAGGTATCTTCTCTTCAATACAAAAAAGAAAACACCTGCACCGCCAAAAATCACCAAAACTCCATTACAGATGCTGTCAGTTAGCAAAGACAAACACCACATTGGATTGAAATTTACTCTAATGTGCGGTCTAATTTAAACCATATTTCACAAACCGCAAAATCATACAACTTATAAAATACCAGGCAAAAAAACATTATTAACTGGCCTAAACCAATACATAAAAGGGCAAATTCTATATGAACACTGGTAGTAATACAGAAATCAAGTAATAAAAAAGATAACAACGAAATTCCGAAACATGATAGAAGAAATGGGAGCTAATGAAATGAGACCTGTGCACGGATATAACCGCAGAGGGCGTAGGTGGAGAACTGGCCATTGTAGACGCCGCTCTCATCTAAATGCCCAATGTTAATCTGAACCGAAGCATGGTCCTTGGCAGTTATCAATCTGTTTGTGGCGGAGCTGCATAAAACCTTCAAAATCAGTTGAAATTCCAAAACCTAACAACAACTAAACCCTGATTCTCCAAAATCAAAAACAGAAAGAAGAAAAAGAGTGTGCGCAACAACTAAACCCTGATAGATAACAAGTGTTTACCACTTCCTGGGAATGTAAAGCTCGGTGATCTGGCCTTCTTCGTTCTGCATCTTGTTCTGCGCTGCAAATCTCCTTGGCGAATATATCTGAAAAGCTGAATCAGGAAAACCTTTGTTTCAGAATCAAACAAACGAAACCGTAGAGCATAAAAATCGCAAAAAGTTGAATTATCGAATGAGATTGAAAGAGTGTGCGCACCAGAAGAGGTGAGGAACGAAGAGTAGGGGTTATGGAAGAGAGTGATAGGGAGAGACGATCGTAAATCCTAGAAACCCTAGTGTGGTTTTGGGTCAGGCTTTCAAAGCCCAATTAAAACTCATTTCGATCAAGCCCAGAAGTTTGAAGCTGTGGAGGCAACACATGCATAACTTTTATTATTAGTGGTATAAAGTAAAATCAAATATTGTAAACAACAATAACTAATTATATAAATCATAAAAGGATAAATTATTTGAGATGTGTTAGAATTCTCCTATTGGCTAGAGATATGATATATATAGTATTTATAAAAGCTAGAGTAACTCTCAACTCTAAAACTAGTTTTTGTGGTTGAATTAAGCCTCTAAATTTCTAATATGTTATCAGAGTTTGTTCTAAATATGTTTGTTGGTGGAGGTGGAGCCTCCCATATGTGGGTCACTCTGCAATGTCCAGTCTTATAAATTTCACGCTCCATATATCCAACCCGGGGCGTGAGAGAGTGTGTTAAAAGTCACACATCGGCTAGATATATGACATAGATAACATTTATAAAGGGCGGAACGCCCTCAACTCTAAAGCTAAATTTTGTGGTTGAGTTAGACCTCTCAATTTCTAATAATATGATAAAATGATATATGTAAATTAAAGATTTTAAAAGGAAAAATAATGGTGAAGAAAAGTTATAAAGAAATAACTCGTGCTACTTGGTTCTGTAGGAGAATTTTTTTAATTTTTCTCCTGTTGATGTTGAGACTCACATACTGATAAATTATTTAGTTGTCCTTTAGAATATATTTTTTATACTAGTCCTTTAGTTTTGTTTCTTCTTGTATTTATTTCCGATGCAGAAATGAAAAATTAACAACAAATAATTTATTAGGCTATGGATTATTACTGTGAATAATGGACAATGGTGATAATAATTCATAAATAGGAAAAATTGTAACAGAATCAATATTTAGTATAGGAATTGATATATGATAATAGTTGGCAAATTTTGTGTTGATGTTGGAGGCAATTTAAAAGCTTTATTAAAACTATGGGGGCATTTAGTGTATATACACACCTTGTATTAAAACTTTATTAAATTGTTATGGGGGCAATTGCCCCACCCCTCTTCAATGTGGGTACGTACGTCGTCAAAAATGAAAAATGAATACGATTTGTTGAATACATGAGAGTGGATATCTAGTTGCAATTTTTTTTGTCATAGATATGTGGTTACTTTCAAAAATAAGGTTTATAAAGACCCCACATCTATATTACGAACATTTCTTATTCTCATTTGTAATCATCTTTTTGCATTATATTGATGTCATCTGACATGATTTCCCCTAAAAATATGCAATAAGAAATTACTAAAATTGTACAGCAAAGGATATTCTTTGAAATTATGGAGTGTGACATTGTCTAGAACCTGCTTTGCTGCATATTGTTTAAGGCACGAAGATGAAAAAACAGCGGAATGTAGTTTCAATAATCTGAAATAGAAAATTTTACAATCACTCCCAAAACAAACTTACCATCTGCTGAAGAAGGTTATGAACCTGACATACTGCAATAATTTCTTGGAGAGAGATGGAGTGAATTCTCGATTCATTCATTGTTAGATTAAGGGTGGAAAGTACTTGTAGTAAAAGAATCTCTTTCATTTTTTTTCATAAGACATAGAGTAGCCTCAGCATATATGGTTAATTATGGATAACATAGCATAACCACGAGGCTCCAATCATAATATGGTTTTAGATGTAGAACTTTTCGCGTTGATGAACAAAACATCTTATGATCATCTCAAGTTCTCAACTAATACATGAATCAGGTTTTAATTTTGCACATAATCACAAAATTTATAGCTTGCACAACTTTCTTTTATTAAACTTAGGGTCATCTTCTAATAAAATTGTTATGTTATGGAATTACCGAACATAATACATAAAGTAATAATTTATGTTCCATCTAGTTCTTCTTTATTCGATTTCGATATCAAACGCTGTATATAAGTGCATATAAGTGTCTACACTACGTGGCTGCTCACCAAACATTTTCATTAATCAATTTAGCGATGCACAATATTATCATATAAATGCATGACGTATATATTTTCACAGGTTATGATTTTGAAAAATTTCTCATGTTCTCAGTGTTAAAATTTTGGTATCTATCTTTTACTTCATAAATATTTCTAGGAGGTCAAGAAATAATTTGTGCGTCTGATTGCTTGTCTGTGGTGCGTGTGCTTCAGGACCTCAACCACGTCAACTCGTTTTGGGAGAGAGAAGTAATCCTCAAGGTCAAGTCTCTAAATAGAGATTGGAGAGTGCCTATTACTCATGTTCCTCGGGAGAGGAATAATACTACTGATTGCCTTGCACGATAAGCCTCTCATGATGGTGCCCCACGCTGTTGTTGGAAACAACCTTCTTCATTTGTGTTTGTGTCCATGTATTTAGACGATATTGTTTAGCTTTATGTTTTTCCTTAGTTTTCCTCCTATAAAAAAAGTAATAATCATTTCCTATAATAATAAATACAAAAAATATATTTTATGAGTATTTTTAAAACCAAATAAACCAATAAGATGTTGGTCTAATAATAAGCAAGTTATAGACCATGTAAGAATGAAAGCAGAAGTTCGAACCCCAAAAAAGACATTTGTTAGGATGAAAATGCAATTGTTTTTCGAACGGGTGGTGACATCCGTCAAAGATAATTTTTTTTTTTACATAAAATGACATTTAAAAAACTTAAGGCTCGTTCAAGGTGATTATTAGTTTTATGTTTTGAAATTCTTAAAAACCAAAACTATATTTCAGTTTTATAAATCAATGTTTAGTTATATGTGATTTTTAGTTTTAAAAAAGTTGTTGTCAACTTTGTAAATCCACAATAGTAACCACAATTATCAACTATGTAATTTCACGACAGTGAATGGTGGCGGTGGGTTGTGGTGGTGGCGGTGGTAGTATAGATGGCGGAGGGTCGTGGTGGCGGCAGTGGCAAAGGGTTGTGGCGGTGGTGCTGGCGGCGACGACGATGGCGAAGGGTGGTGGTGGCAGTAGAGGCAACAGCGACAAAGGGTAGTGGTGGTCGCGGTAGCGCGACGGTAGTGGTGGCGGTGAAAACGGTGGTGGTGGCAGCGGTGGTGGGGGTGGCAGTGGTGGTGGTGGTGGGGTGGGCGGTAGTGGTCATGACACATGTTATGGAAATTAGAAATCATATTTTGTGGTTTTACAAATAAAGCTAAAACCGTTTTAAAATTAAGAAAAAAATCAATTCAATACCATATTTGTCAAACACGTTTCATTTTTAAATTTACATCTAAAAACCAAAAAATAAAAACTGACAACCACTATGAATAATGGCCTGTACAAATTTAGCTCTTCAAATATTTACAAGGTACAACAATATAATTTATTTCTATTCATGCCAGGCCATTATAAAATATTCTTATATCAGCTAAGATAATCATCCAATGATTTACACCTAGTGCAATGTGCAATCAACACCCTTCAAATAAAAGAAAATTCTCCAATGAGTTAACTCATTTAAACAAGTTACTAAAATTTTCCTTTCCTTAAAAGCCGTTGACTTGAAATAGAATCATAAATACAATGACTGGTATTGTGAGTTAGTTCTTTTGTATCTAATCAACACAAAAATCTTAATTTAACATTTCCCTAACTTCACTCCAAAACACCCGTTCACCGATTTGATCTCTCTCAATATATTATTGTTAATTTTGACTACTCTTCTCTTCTTAATTCCATTTCCAAAAAAACAAAAAACAAAAAACTAACCCCAATGGCTCCTCAACCCCTGCACGAAACAAAGAAATCTCAAGCCCAGCGAGCGTTACGTTCCCTAGCTATAGGAGTTGCGGTCCCTCTAACCCTCACATTGACCATAATCATCATCTTCGGTTCAGGCCGCAACTACCACCGCTTGGTCAAACCGTTTTGGTTCGCCCCGCTCTGGTTCATTCACTTAGCCACGTTGGGTTCATCTTTCTTCATGGGCCTCGCGGCTTGGCTCGTGTGGGCCGATGGCGGGTTCCAAGGGGAAGAATCAGATGCATTTTCTCTCTACGTGGCGCACGTGTGCCTCAGCTTCGTGTGGCACCCGCTCGTGCTCGTTATGAGTGCACATTGGGTTGCGTTAGTTGCTTGCGTTGTGAATTTTGGGACCTTGTTTCTGTGTTACTTGAGGTTTAGAAGGGTCAACCCTTTCGCAAAAGATCTAGCCAAACCATGTCTTCTATGGACTGCGTATCTTACCCTTGTTTGCTTCAAGCTAACTTTTCTTTAATTTGATTCATTGTACAGTTCTTTAGTTATTAACTTCTTCGGGATTGATTAATACCCACTTAATTAGATGTTTAAGGATTAATAGAAAAATGTGTAATTTTCGATGGTGCATTGTTTGCTATTAACCTTTGGCGTTAAGCATTAGTAGTGAGTTTTCAAAAAAAGCATTAGTAGTGACCACAAAATAAAAACATTAAACAAAAAAAAAAGCAAACCATATTGAAATTTTTATAACTCAATTTTTTTTTCAATACTTAATTGTGTGTTTTGTTTGGCGTTAGTCCAATCACAAACGTAATTTCACGTATATCAAAACGTTAAAGATGTAATTTCACGTACAATTTACCATATTGACTAACTTCAGTTTAATATGGATCGGAGAAGTAAGATTTTATCACGTTAAATTTAATGTGGATCCACGTTGACTTCAATCAAAATTCAACCAGATACTTATATGTTTGAGCTACAATAATAATAATATTTGGTATTAGCTGATAAATTAGTTGAGAATTCTTTTGGTATATTTAAATTGAAAAGTCAGTTTTTAATCCAATGTTTAGTTTGTTAGGTTAAATTTTAATCACTTGACATGAGATGCACTAATCTATTCAACCAAATATCCACTACTACTTAATGTTCTTAGAAACAAAACTTACATAGAAAATAATGTTTCACAAGGTGCACATCCTAAAATGAATTGTAGTGAAAGGTGGAGGTGTGCATTATATACCCAATACAATAACTAAAAAATAAACTAAAATCTAACACATAAAATAAAATAGCATAAAAATTAAATTTCCAGATTTGTAGGTAGAGCACTCATTTTATACGCTCCAACGTGAGTAATACGACCCTGGAGCGTGACGATACGTATAACGTATTAATTCATCAACTGTATAGGTCAAATTGTCACCATTAACCATACAATTAGGGGTGGCAGTATGGGCTAGGCCCGTTCGGCCAGCCCGTTTGGCCCGCCATTTTTGGCGGGTTGGGTTGGAAAATTTAGCCCACTAACCCACTTCTGACCCACTTTGCTAACCCATTTTTTTAGCGGGTTTTGGCGGGTTGGGTCGGGCCAGCCCGCCGGGCCTGCATTAATTTTTTTTTTGTGTGGATCTACAGCAGTACTAAGGAAAACTGGAAAATGAAGTAAGGATTCATTAGGGAATACTATTCTTCAGACTTCAGTGTGTGTGTGAGCCTATGTGATTGTGAGGGTTTCTAACTTTCTGTTTCAGCCGCGCCGCCGTGCTCTCCTCTCTAACTCCCTCCTCCACCGCACTCTCCTCCAGTCCGCCGCGCTCTCCTCTCTGACTCTCTCCTCCACCGCGCTCTCCTTCAGCCCGCCACGATCTCCTCTCTAACTCTCTCCTCCACTACGCTCTCCTCCAGTCGTCACAATCTCCTCTCTGACTCTCTCCTCCACCACGATCACCTCTATGACTCTCTCCTCCAGTCCACCGCACTCTCCTCCAGTCCACCGCACTTGAATTTATGTATTCTTGGATGGCTAACCCAGCTTCATAAGGAATTAAGGATCATGGCTGCACCACCGACATCTTTAACTTTTTTTCTTTGAATATTCATTTGAATGTTAGAACTTAGAAAGTTAGAATTTTAAACTAAGACTATTTTTTTCCACTACATTACAATTTGGCGGGCTAGCCCGCCAACCCGCTAGCCCACCAAAATGTGGGTTGGGTTGAGACTTTCAACCCATATACCAAAAGTGGGCCAACCCAACCCAACCCGCATTTTGGCGGGTTGGGTCCGGCCCGGCCCGCGAGCCCATATTGCCACCCCTACATACAATAATTCAGAAATAACTAACAATCTTCATCTTATCAGACTCCACATCATTGAGGCAAATATTATGGGGAAGCCTAGAAGGCTTTTGTTGGAAAAATTGTTGGAAAAATTGTGTATATTTTAAAAGTTCTAAGTCTCACGTTAAAAACTTGACAAGTTTTATAAGAGTTTATATATCAATTATGTGTTGAACTTGAGCCCAACCCACAATGAGTTTAGGAATTCCCTTCTTCCCTCATATTCTCCAAGATATCACCCGAATATAGACCGTCATCATTAGAATTGTTTTATTTAGTAGGGGTGTCTGTAAATTGGATCGAATTAATTTTAAAAGGAAAAATCACTCAATTCAATATTAATTGGTTTTCTTATTTTAGCATCCAATGAATTTTATTTAAATTCAAACCCGACTCCATCCAATCTAATATATAGCGGTTTGGATTGAATTTTCAGTTTTAGTTTAAATCTTTTTTCCTTTGAGATTGTGGTATACAAATCTTAAAAATAAATAATAAATATAACGACAAGCAATTTATAGTTTCAATATATCATTCATAAATTATTTTATTTTGTCGTTATTCATAAGTTATAACATTACTAATATTTTAAAAATTATGATTATATTTTATTCACTTTTATGCATTTTATTCGAATAATTACATAAAACTCTTTTTTATGTAAACATATTTTTTTATAAATAATTACATGTCGTATAATAAAACATGTTAGAAAAAATATATTGATAAATCTAAATCTAAAATTAAAAATAAAAATAAAATAATAATACAAATAAAAATAAAAATAAAAAAAGAAGAAAATATATATTAATAAAAAATATTAATATATTTAAAATAGTTGGAAAGTATTTGTAATTTAATGGTAAATATAATTGATATAGCTTATTTGAATTTAGTATGTTTAATAAAAGACAAATCATGTTGTAGCAAAAATTAAAATTAAAAATAAAAATAAAAATAAAAATAAAAATAAAAATCATGCGCAACATTTTTTTAATATGTAATAACGAGGTTTGGAAACAAATATAAGAATTTCACAAAGAAATCTGTCAATAATAACAAAGGATTTCATTTTAATTATTCATAATTAAGATTTAAAGAGCATGAATTTGAGCAAAATCTGTAGTTAATATTCCCAATCCATTTTGATTCAATATTTTTTGGAAACATAATTGGAAATAACTTATTTTCAGGTAGCATTTTTTTTTTTACCGTCAGATATAAATTAAATCAATGGATGTTAGTGAGTGTAAAAGTTAAAAAGATTGTAAGTTAATTCCTCCTCATGTATGTATATTATTCAATTATGATTTGCCTGATATAGTGATATCAAATGATATCAATATGAAATTAAAGAAGTTTTTCAAATCTTTCCATAAGTGGAATTGTTTTTATTTACGTTGAAGATTGCTTACAACACGATCAGCATGTTTTACGTTGGCCAAATTGATATGGTATTTATGGTCATTGAATGTGGGAATTATGGCTGTTAATTGCCATTGATTGACCTTGCCTTTGTACAAATAATAATAATTGGATATGGAACACGGCAATAAGAAGTAACTCAGATAAGCCATCGTTTTTTACAATATGCCTACCAATAATCCCTTTGATTTGATTGACTCCAACAAATCAACAAAGCCTATTAGTATTTGGGAGACGTTGAAAAGGGAGTATGAGAGTGATGATGCTGGAAATCGCAAGCATGTCATTGGAAAATGGCTACGTTTTCAAATGGTTGATGACAAATCAATTATGGAGCAAGTGAATGAGTATGAGCATCTGGTTGCAGATGTGTTGAATGAGGGAATGAAGATGTGTGAGGTACTCCAAGCCAACGTTCTGTTGGAAAAATTCCCTACATCATTCAAAAAGGAAGACCTCACATTCCACCAACTCAAAGTGAACCGTAAAAAGGACAACAAATTGAGCAAAGGAGCGTGCTACGTGTATGGAAAAATAATACGAATTGCGGTCCCTCTCGCCCTTACATTCACCACAATCATCCTCTTTGGTTCAGGTCGCAAGTACCATCACTTCGCCAAACCGTTTTGGTTCGCACCACTCTGGTTCATCCACTTAGCCACATTGGGTTCATCTTTCTTCATGGGTCTTGCAGCTTGGCACGTGCGGGCTAATGGCGGGTTCGAAGGGGAATCAGATATGTTGTATCTCTATGAAGCTCACCTGTGCCTGAGCATCGTGTGGCACCCGCTCGTGCTTGTTATGAGCGCGTATTGGATTGCTTCGGTTTCTTGTGTAGTGAATTTTGGGACTTTGTTTTTGTGTTACTTGAGGTTTAAAAGGGTGAACCCTTTTGCTAAAGATTTGGCTAAATTGTGTTTGGTATGGGCTGGGTATCTTACTCTTGTTAGCTTCAACCTGATTTTTCTTTGATTAATTGTACAATTTTGTGTTTTTGTGTTGCCCTTTTGCTAAAAACACTTGACTAAGTCATATTATTCAAGTCACAAAATTTAATTGTATAGTCAACACAGATTCTTAAAAGTGAAACGAAACACATTGTCAGTTGTCACCAGCACATTTCATTTCACCCACCACCACGCGATTACGCGTTCAGTCACCAACGTTAATTACACTTTGCTGCTTCGCAAATTCGCATCAAAATCAAACGAACTGAAACTTCTGAGTTTGTGAACGAGTTGGTGTCGTCGGAACCGAGTCAACTCAGAGAATGCTGGGAACTCGGCGAGTCCGTCAGATTCAGAGGTCCTGCCGCCACAACACACTCACCTTCCTCTGCCTCTTCCTCACCGTCGTCGTCCTCCGCGGCACCATCGGCGCCGGCAAGTTCGGCACGCCGGAGCAAGACCTCAACGAGTTCCGCCACCATCTCTCCGCCGCCCGAACCCGCCGCGTCCTAGAAGACAAACCCCAACCCGTCGGCGACGACAGCACCAACAACCACGCCACCTTCGACCTCTCGAAAATTCTCGTCGACGAAGACCCCGGCGACGACGAAAAGTGCGACCCAAACGCACACTACACGCTCGGCCCCAAGATTTCAAATTGGGACTCTCAGCGGCGCGAGTGGCTCCGAAACAACCCCGGTCACCCGAATTTCATCCGACCCAACAAGCCCCGGGTACTTCTGGTAACCGGGTCATCGCCCAAACCGTGCGAGAATCCGGTTGGTGACCACTACCTTGTGAAATCGATTAAGAACAAGATAGATTATTGCAGGGTTCATGGAATTGAGATTTTCTACAACATGGCCCTGTTGGATGCTGAAATGGCAGGGTTCTGGGCCAAGCTTCCATTGATTCGGAAGCTTTTACTGTCTCACCCTGATGTTGAGTTCCTATGGTGGATGGACAGTGATGCTATTTTCACTGACATGGCTTTTGAGGTACCCTGGGAACGGTATAAAGATCACAACTTTGTGATGCATGGTTGGAATGAGATGGTGTATGATGAGAAGAATTGGATTGGTTTGAACACTGGGAGTTTTCTGTTAAGGAATTGTCAGTGGTCTTTGGACATTCTAGATGCTTGGGCACCAATGGGACCTAAAGGGAAAATCAGGGATGAAAGTGGAAAACTGCTCACAAGGGAGCTGAAAAACAGGCCTGTTTTTGAAGCTGATGATCAATCTGCTATGGTTTATTTGTTGGCTACTGAGAAGGGAAAATGGGGTGATAAGGTTTATCTTGAGAATGGTTATTACTTGCATGGTTATTGGGGGATTTTGGTGGATAATTATGAGGAGATGATTGAGAATTATCACCCTGGTTTTGGGGATCATAGGTGGCCTTTGGTTACTCACTTTGTGGGTTGCAAGCCGTGTGGGAAGTTTGGGGATTACCCAGTTGAGAGGTGCTTGAAACAGATGGATAGAGCATACAATTTTGGGGATAACCAGATTTTGCAGATGTATGGGTTTACTCACAAGTCACTTGCTAGCCGCAGGGTGAAGAGAGTGAGGAATGACACTAGCAATCCTTTTGATGTTAAGGATGAGCTTGATTTGCTTCATCCAGCTTTCAAAGCTATTAAGCTTCCATCCTCTTCTTGATGATGATGGATGGCTTATGGAGGTTATAATTAGCTTCGAGTTCTTGCAGATCAGTTTCTATTTTTTCAGAATCAATTATAACATAGAATAGCCACTCGCACAAACATCCTTACATAATTTGATTTAAGTGTAGATATTGGTTCCAACTTCCTACTACTATTCATTCACCTGCTGCCATTGTAAAAGTGTGTAATTGTTGCTATCCATCATCATAGCCATAGCTATAGCGTCTCAAAGTAGCAAGCTTTAATTAATTTTGCTTTTGACCATCATTCTTTTAGTGTAATGTTATAGATTTTTTTTGAAAAGAACTGATATACTCTTCATCTCTGTTATTGCTGTACTCTCTATTTTTTGACGTTAATTTTGATTTTTTAATAAAAGATTATCATTTTACTAATGCTTTTTTTTTTTTTCCAAAGATCAATGTCAAGCTCAATAGTGGTGGGCGAAACCCATTTACAACCTTTCTCAACAAGGCTTTAAAGCAAAAACAATGAATGTTGGACCTCTCATCACTTAACACAGTGGGAGGTGAAACTAATTACAGCTAACTAGTTAAACATAAAACATGATTGAAATCCTAACAACTGAGAGGAAAAACAAAAAATATCATTTAATCTTACACCTATAAAAATCAAAATTCAAAGACAGATTGAATGCTCCAAATATCTACTATATTTCTTATTTATTTTTTTGTTAACTTTTTCTCTTTCTCTTCCTAACCAAACAAAATGTAAAAGAGATTAGTGGTAAAATTGTCATTATAGCGAAATAACTCCTCTTCCACCTTTTCTTTCCAGAGCAGAAAACTTCAATGCGCGCGGGTCCCAGTAAGATAATTTTCTTTTGTCCTCCCCCTTTTGCCATGTCAAACGAAGGGAAGATAATTATTTCAAATGTTTTATTTCCTTTGTGTTTTCATTCATTTGTTACAAACAACATATGACTTGTTTGGATAAGAGCAAAAGTGGAAAAAAACACACGTGAAAATAAATAGATTTAAGCATGGTTTGGTACGAGAAAAATAAGAAGGAAAAGGAAAAGGAAAAGAATATAATAATTGTTAGGTATGAAGAAAAAGTAACTAGAAAAAATAAATAGAAATTAACTTTGTGTAGTAAAAATGTTCCTCGTGAAAAAACTACATTCCAACTTTTAACTGGTTGATAATTGATCATTTTATTTGACTAATTAATTTAATCAAGCGCTTATTGGTTATCATCTATTTTCATTAGCTAACCTAAATATTTAGATAAGCGTTAAAGTATTAGATTAGTTTAAATAAACTCTTTAAAACACAACCCTAGTCTTACTCTTACACCTACGACTAGTTTAAAAATGAACTCATAACTTATTAATAAATAAACTTTATCATTTGAGTTTGGTCATAATGAGCCTCGGCGTAAACAATAAACAAGCACAACTTGGGCAAATCATGTTCAATAAGTTATTATGTAAATTCAATACACTTAAATGAAGTAAAATATATTAAACCCTTCGGTCAAAACCCTAATAGAGTATAGAGCGCCGAATCAGAAAACATCGCAGCCTCCCCCTCTATGGGGAGAGCTCCCCTCCTCGTGGGAGATTTTCTACCCATTTCAAGTGAGTTTTCTCCATCTCTTGTGCTCAAGTAAGATTTTTTCTTTTTGTCACCTCTCTCGTGTTTTTCTTTCTTCTTCACCAACCATTTTTCACCCATTACATTTGTCATCACTTCTAAATCCCTTCATTTTTTAATTTTTCTAGATCTCTAGTCTTGTTTTCTATCAGTTATTCCCTTTGTCTATTATCTTAATTGGATTACAGTCTCAAACACATCTAAAGTTTGGAGCGAACGAGCCCCAACAAATGGAGCGAACGAGCCCCGACAAAGAGAAACAAGGGGATGCATACAACTCGCCCACCCATGTCAAAGCAAACTCTCGCTTCATCCCCCTTAATTCTCCATCATCACTCCTTCCTCAGCCACACACAACAACAAATTTTCTCTTACTCTATTATTGTTATTTTCGATAAAAAGTTCAATTTTTTTAGCTATATGGATGTAAAATTATAATATGTGTAAGAAAAAATAACGAGAAAACATGAAAAAACACTCCCTCGTAAAAGATCTAGCAGAGCCAATTGAGCCCTAAAAATATGGCACTGCATAGAAAACGAATGAATGAATATACAATAAAATAGCCAAAGGTTAGCCTTGACAGTTTTTTTTCTGATATGCTATTTTGTTGGAGGGTTGTAATTTTGTGAGCAAACATGTTTTGGTTTGTAATGTTTAGTCACGTAGCATTATAACATTGCTCATTTGTATTACATACCTGCACTTTTCTAATTAATGTAAGTCTTGTTTAACTTTTTTTTCTTTGTTAATTAAGGTATTTCACAACTATCAGTTATTGACACATTAAGTTGTAAGAGATTGATTAACGAGTTTTTTCTATTCAAATAAGTTGAGAATTTAATCCCCAACTACTTACTTATAAACTTATAAGACGAAATGCTGAAATACTACACATTTTTAAGTGGCCTAGAATGGTGTTTGGAATTTTTTTTTAAGTAAGTTATGACAAAAGAACTAGTTTTTAGGGTTAAAATAAAAAAGATAGATCTTGTGATTATTAGCAATTTAACACATCAATCCAATGATTCTGCATGGTCCCACACTACAAGATTCCAAAAGGAGCCGAAAATCCAAATATTGTGAAACACTAGATAGTACCACTACTACCATTGATTGACACACATATACATTAGTGTCTGTCAGTCAGAGTCAGTGAAACAACAAACCACACTATAAAACCCCAATCCTCAAACTCACCCCAAACTCCTCTTTCCTTCAACAATCTCTACCTCTGGCGGCTCCCAATTCACACGAAACCCAAACCCTAATTCCATTTTTCTCATCATTTTTTCTTACACATATTGTGATTTTACATCCATATAACTAAAAAATAATCTTTTTTATCGAAAATAGCAGTAACAGAGTAAGAAACACGTTGTTGTGTGTGTGGTTGAGGAAGGAGTGTTGATGGAGGTTTCAGGGGGGTTGAAGCGAGAGTTCGCTTTGGCATCGGTTGGTGAGGTTTCTGCGTCTCCCTGTTCCTCTTCGCCGGGGGTTGCTACGTTCACCGGCCACGCTCTGCAAATTCAGCATGAATCTCAACAGATTCTACTCAACGCTGATCTTCCAGCTGTCAAGGTGCGTTTTTTTTATTCTTTAGTAATAAGTGCGAGAAAAAAATGGTCCAAAATTGACTCTTTTGAGGTAGAATCATGTGTTTTAGAGCAGCACTTAAGTGTTAAATTTGATTTTTTTTTTTTGGGTTTTATTGTTTTTCTTCGAATTCTGGTCTCCCAGGGTTCAGTTAATAATGACGTATGCATTAAATTGATGTGTTGGTATCTCTGTTTTGATTACTTTGTCTTAAATGATTGTTGTGCATTTATGGCTTGCAGCTATTCAGGTTAGGTCCTGTTCAATTGATTTGCATGGTGGAAGGTTCTGATGCTGGTAAACAGGTACAAAAGCACCGTTGTCTACTGTACTAGTGTACTATCTCAACTGACATTGTTTCATTGGTATTATGCTTCTTCTGGATTATATGTTGTTTTCTGCCTTGTGTTTATTTTCGCTGTGTAACTGATTTTTATGACCCTGCTAGGGGTGCTGCATTGCACATTGCTTCCTTTGCTTAATTCGTGAATCCACTGCCAAATAGTTATGCATTTTAACTTTGTTGTTTTTGAACCAGACATCATATTCAAGGGGAGTCACTATACGGTTTAAAAATGAGGAAGAGTGTGAGGCCTTCCATTGTGTATTCCAACAATTGAAGAAGGAATTCAATGTTCAAGGTGCTACTTTGGAAATTTTTTGTTGAAACTTTGTTGTAGAATGGCTTTTGGCAAACTCTGTTAATTTTAATTATCCTAGTCATGTTTGGTTTGTGTAATGGCATTTCTAAACCAACTGAATATTAGTTATAATTACATAAAAAACATAGGATGTAGGAGTGCAGTAATTGTTCTTTGAGATCTTATTTTCTCATTCAACATATTTATAGATTATCTCTTGAATCTTGATACTGATATGGATATTTAAAAATTTTGTAATGTCAGTTGATACTGGTAAAATGTGGCTTGACCAGCATCAATGTAATGTGTAGTAGAGAAGCTTAAGATATTTTTAAATTTTTGAATTTTAGTTTCTTATTATATTGCTTCTGGTGTTGGGTTGGATCTCAATGTATTTATTACTATAATCTAGGTAGAATTGGTTCTGCCTTATAACTTGCTTTTATTTTTTTCCTTTATGCACCTACACCTAAATTAGTATTTGAAGACAGATTCTCCCATTAAATAATTTCTATTGGCCAAAAGGTTTACATTTTCAACTTTGTTCTTGATCTTATCTACACTTCTGTGTTAAACTGCTAATTATACTTTTCAGTGTATACTCTGCTTGCTCCCACAAGTTTATTTTCACTGCATGCATGATTATACTGCATTATTGGTTGGTAAGGTAGAATATTTGTTAAATTACTTATTTGATTACTTTAATTCAGGGGGAAACTTATCTAATGGAACTGATATAGTGACTTCTAAAAGCAAATTTGATGAAAAGATAGAGCCATCTTCTGCAAAAATGTATTTTCATTATTATGGCCAACTTCTGCATCAGCAAAATATGTTGCAGGACTATGTGAGGACAGGTTATACCTCTTTGTATTCTACTGGTCTTTAACTTATTTAGATATATTTTTAATTATATCTATATATTTACTTGATAAATTTTTTATAATATTTTTCTAGGAACCTACTATGCTGCTGTTATTGAGAATCGCCCTGATTTCTTTGGTCGTGTAGTAGTTGATGTTGGTGCTGGTAGCGGTATTTTGTCACTATTTGCTGCTCAGGTAACTCAATACTGTAGTTGGCTATGTCTATTTGCAGCACATGCCAGAAGCTAAGGGTGATTTCTTCTCATTAAATGAAGAGGTTTTCTGTATGGCACAATGAGACACCTAATGAATTGGTCACAAACAAGGCACTTGGCAGTGGTTGTTTCAAATATTTAAAAAAATCAGCAAAAGTCAAAACAAACTAGAATCAGGCGGCTGTGGCTGTTTGCAAATTTTCATCTGAAGATTCCTTGGGCCATTTATCTTTCTCCTTAAATGAAAATTCTGGGGGTTAGTGTTTCCCTACCTACTCCTTTCAAAACTTTGTAACAAGTCATTGGCTTTCTGTCACTCCTTTGCAGGCTGGTGCAAGGCATGTTTACGCCGTGGAAGCATCTGAAATGGCAGAGTATGCACGGAAACTTATAGCTGGTAACCCAGAACTAAGTCAACGAATTACAGTGAGATACTTAACTTACTTTTCTGATTTATTCAGGGTTCATTAGTTATCTGATCAACCAGGTCATGTAATATTTATATCTACAGGTTATTAAAGGCAGAGTTGAGGATGTTGAATTGCCAGAGAAAGCAGATATTCTGATCTCTGAGCCCATGGGTAGGTTCATATTCTACTTGCTTTAGTCAATCAGAGAATGATGCTGATATTCCATGCATTAATTATGTTACAGTTTGGTCAATTGATTTTTTCTGTTGCTGCTTTGTGGTGTTGAGACTTGAGATAGGTTTTTTCATAATTATTTGAAAATGCAAGTCTTTTATGGGAATTAGTTCAAGTTATTTTTAGCCATTTTGTTGGTAATTTATAATTCATGGTACTTTCCCTCTTGTATTTTTGCACAGGCACCTTGTTAATTAATGAAAGAATGCTGGAGTCTTATGTCATTGCCAGAGATAGGTTTCTCATCCCTAATGGGAAAATGTTTCCTTCAGTGGGAAGGTATATTTGAACTTTGAAGCATCTTTAATTTTCCTTCAGTGCATGATTCTGTGATTATAATGATATGTTTCTTAAGAGGCAAATTATTGGGATTATTATCAGTTATTTAAGACTACATTTTATTTTTAATTTCCTATCCCAATATAATTTTTATATATTTACATTCTTGCTTCACATGCTACTTTTTGTGTTGAAATTGCTAGGTTTTATAGTCCCAAATATTTAGGATTTTTAAGTTTGCATTTTCCTCCAAACTGCTTAAACTATCTAAGATTTTTTTCTTTTCTTAACCTTGAATTTATTACTGCTGTAGGATTCACATGGCACCTTTCAGTGATGAATATTTGTTTGTTGAAATGGCTAATAAGGTGCGCAAAACACATACATTTACTTCTACATCCTGTACTTATTTGAATTCTTTGATACATTTCAGTAATTATTACACATACTTGTATATTTGTAAGAAGAATGAGATATTGAAAGAATGTGTTTGTATATGGGATAAATATGTTTGTTGAAGTTGCTAATAAGATTCAAAATTACATTTACGTGTGCATGTACTCACATCCACAAACATATTTCTTTCGGCATTTGGTACTTATCTGATATCCTTAAACGAAGTTAACATGAAAGACACTTAGGTTCCTAAAAGCATCAGCATCTTCATGATTACAAACATCCATCAGTGAACAGTACATCTGGTCAGAAGTATCTCTTACTGAACTTTGCTTCAGTTATCCTGTTAGTTGGATCAGAATGCTCTAAAAGAACTCGAACATATTATCATTTTGCATTGTAGAAGAATCCAAGTTGTTTGTAGTTGGTTTCATGATTTTGTTTTAGAGTTGTATTTGTATAATTGTATGACATTCTTTTACCTGAGAGTCAAGTCAACGAGAGGATTTATCTTTGTTCTTTTGACCATTCTTTAGTCAACATCTTTCTCTAGATATGGTCTTCCCATCTTTTTTCTTTAATTTATTGATCAGTATTTTGTATCTGTTCAGGCCCTGTTCTGGCAGCAACAAAACTATTATGGTGTTGATTTGACGCCCTTGCACAAGACTGCATTTCAAGGATATTTTTCTCAGGTATCATATTTGCTAGGATTCTTAAAGTCAAGTGAAGGTTTCTAATTGATCCCATTCGAGTAGGGTGTATTTGGAACTTGTGATATGAAATGTTTGTTTGGAATCCCTTGCGCTGAAATACATTCTTCATGTTCGAATTGACAACTTCACCTGTTTTTTGCCATTATTGGTCCGAATGTTCCTTGTTAAATTAAAGATTGTAACATGGTATGAAGAGGTATATTCTGTGACTCTTAATTGGTCTATACCCTGCTTGATATTTGGTGCTGGGTTTCTGTTTGTATTGGAGTCCTTGTCACCTCTAGTAATATGACATAGTCCTCTCTCATTTTCTCCCCCTTTTCTTTTTGGTGGTCCTGCTGCAAGTATTGTGTACTCAAGGGTGCCATGTTTTCTATTCTCACGTGCTTCTGGAGGTTATAATGTTGAGTTACAATGGTTTAGATATAAGGGTGACATTCTGCACTTGTTTGTTAAAACACATTTGGAGCTTGTCTAACATAGGGTTGTCAATAGCGCGCTATAGCGGTACTATAGCGCTGAAGTGATGCGTAGCGTTCTCTCGCTGAAAAATTCCCTCAAAAAGTTAATGTTGGGCATTTTAGGGTTTTTGCTTTGGAAACATATTGAAAAGGCTCTAGTTTGAGGAGGAAATGATATTGAACTGTGATAGCAGTGAAAGTGATAAAGGGGAAGACTTGAATCTAGAAGAGGATGATTGATATCCCTGTTTAGGAAACTTTTATTTGAATTTTCATGTTTTTAGGCAGTTTAGCTTAAGCTTAAGAGGCTTAAACTTCTTGGTTACCTATGACTTTTATTGTTAATTATAAGTGCCATGAATTTTGAATATTTTTTATCATATTTGAGCATTTATACATGAATATAGTTTTTTTTGTACAGCATTTATACATGTATGTACTATATAGTTAAATAGTTAAATTATATAAACCGTATAAAAAATTAAGCATAGCAACCATCCCGCTATGCGCTATACTGCTGTAGCATTTTTGGGGCTGGGCACGATGCTTTGCTGTCTGGGATTAACATCACTGACTGAGAAAAGATTGGAAAACTGGATTTGTTATTTCACATAGCAAGCTGGAGGATTATAAGTAGTCTGCTTTTCAATTGGTCTTCAAGCAACAGCATCAGGGCTTTGATAAGTAAAATACTGAAATTCTTGGTCCCTCGAGTTATGATACAGAACTCTCTTGCGTTGTTCTCTTTCTGTTCTTTATTGTACATTGTTTGTGGTCCTGTTGCACAAATTCTATGTAATAGTAGAGAACACTTCACATTATTTGAAGTCGTTCTTTTGTAGTTTTATTTAATGAAGATAGATATATTCATAGATATGCTCA
Organism: Acmispon strigosus; assembly: GCA_030819835.1. Taxonomy (NCBI): domain Eukaryota; kingdom Viridiplantae; phylum Streptophyta; class Magnoliopsida; order Fabales; family Fabaceae; genus Acmispon; species Acmispon strigosus. The sequence continues at coordinate 91,912,201 of JAUAMA010000001.1, forward strand.
ACACATTCCTCCTGGATCCTGTACCATAGCTGAATCTCAGTGAAGGTGATGAGAGCACTAGCATATGAAATAAAGGTAGGAATTAATTTATGAAAACTGATGGTGCCAAACCACCATGACTTGGCATCTACACTCCTGAGTTTTAGTCTTAGATTTCTTTTGATATGATCTCTTTAGTGAATTTATATTTCGAGTCTTTTCAAATAATCCAATGGAGGCATGGACTAAACATAAATTAGGAGAAATATGAAAAAGGGTTGTTGGCCATTATCCATTGTTTTACTCCTGGGATATCTTGATTGTGTCATCTTGATAGTCTTTTGTTACTGGGGTAAAACTTAGACTGTTGCTGCTGTTACTGAAATTTATGACGCGGTGGATAAATTTGATATACTCATTGTCTTTCCTCTCTATGCAGCCAGTGGTGGATGCTTTTGATCCAAGGTTGTTAATAGCTCCTTCCATGTTTCATGTGATAGACTTTACCAAAATAAAGGTAAGCATTAACTATATTTTGCAGATTTACATTTTATTTTCCTGAGGTCCTATTGGCTCTGACAAATTTCAACTTTTTCATGAAACAAGCTGATATATTGTGATATCATTTTCATGCTAGTATTCCGTCTAATGCATTTCCTATAACATAAATTTAGGCTCTGAGACCTTTCCTAATCAATTTTCATTCTTTAGGAAGAAGAGTTGTATGAAATTGATATTCCTCTCAGATTTATAGCCACTGTGGGTGCCAGAGTACATGGGTTGGCATGTTGGTTTGATGTTCTGTTCAATGGAAGGTAACCCATTCCTCTTCTATTAGTATGTTTCTGACTGCTTTTCTGTTCATGGAGGTTTCGTGATTGTTACTATCAGTTAATTTCTCATTCTAATTTTCCAAATCCACAGTACTGTGCGAAGATTTCTTACCACCGCCCCTGGTTCACCGGTAACTCATTGGTACCAGTTGCGTTGTGTTCTTGAGCAGCCAATTTATGTCATGGCAGGACAAGAAATTACTGGCAGGCTGCACTTGATTGCCCACAATGCACAGAGTTATACAATCTATTTAACTTTGTCAGGTTGGTATTTTTCTTTTTTCTTTTCTTCCCCTTCTCCTATGTATGCTGTTCGTGCACATGTAGTGGATCAAAAAATTTCAATTTGCATTTAGCTAAAATGTGGGGGCCTGGCGCTGAACAAGGAGGGATTCTCCAAACCTCATCCTGTAAACTTGATCTGAAAGAACCGTACTATAGAATGTCTCAACCACAAGCTTATGCAGTGAACCAAGAACAGCAACCTCAACCATTTATACAGACACAGGTATTGGATTTTCTATCATATATTTCTCTTTCCCTTGTTTACTTTGCGAGTACCAAGTATAAATTCTATGGAGCTGGGATTAGGTGGGTTTTCACGCCTGCAAAGTCTGTTACATGGAGTTAAAAAGGGGAGAGGGGGAGTACAAATGATAATTTTAGGGACCGTGATGATGTATTTTCAATCTAGGAAGAACTTAAAGAAAGTGAGAAATTATGATTATTTCATTGTTCAAAAAGGTTTAATGATTGACAAAACACTTGCTCGATAGAGTATCATTTATTTCCTAAAATAGTGTTACTAAGCAATTTTTTTTTATGTTTTACTGCATAAGTGTTGTCAGTGATAGCCAGTTTCTTTGACAGGATGTGCACATCAAATCTCAGGATTTGGATGAAACTGAGATGATGCAACAGCCTTCCCCCAATTCATGTGCTCAGATTGACTCACTCATGCAGAATTTATAAGTTGATGAATACTAACTTCTTGAGCTTCTGTTTGTAACATGAATCAGCTAGTTAGGGGAATGCATGTCTTTATTTGGACAAACCAGACATTCTCATACCTGTAAATTCATCATTGCATTTGATATCTACTGTTGTGAGTGGTGGTGCTTCAGTATTTGATCGCATCATATTTTAGCTAGCAATATGTTGAATCCTTAATGCATATCCTGAATCTGCTTTTGTGAGGACAGTACTAGTATCAGGCACACCCTAGCAGTAATGGGGAAAAGCCAATCATGTCTGTTTGAGTGTTTGAGAATATCGGTTTTGCTAACTTCATTTGTTTAAGTTGAACTGTTGAAGCCGTGTTGCTTTTCAGTATTTGAAATGATAACTTATTGCAAAGATGAAGTCTTTCCATCTCACTCCCAGCTATTTATGACATTTTCTCTCTCCTTGGGGAATGCATGTTTTGTTATTGGAGCTGCAACTAATTTTTTTGGTTGAGACCGGAGTATGCACGGCCGGCAATAGTGATTGATTTCCTCGTTGCGGGTGCTCAGTTGTGAAGAGATGCAATGCAAGTAGATTATTAACAATTGAACTTGCCTTCGGCTGTTGCCATGCATATTTTCTCATTGAATTATGATTCTTTCTCACTTCAATTCCACCAGTAGGTTATTAACAACTGAACTTGCCTTCGGCTGATGCCATGCATATTTTTGCACTGAGTTATGATTCATTCTCACTTTTATTCCACTATCATTTTCTATATATCTATCTATCTATTCTCTTTAAATTATATCATTTATCACGTCTCTTACTTTCTCTCTTTTTTCCTTATCTCTCTTCTCTTCCCTCCATTTCCACTTAAATGAGAGTGGGAATGAAACTTTAATTCTTTCTTATTGCTTTCTTAATTCGTTTTAGAAAATGCTACTAAACAAATAGCATTCTTTCTTATTGTTTTCTTAATTCGTTTTAGAATAGTATTATACAACTCAATATAATTTGACATTCAATGGGAATTTCAATTCCACGCTGTGGTTATGAAGAGTTAGCATCACCAATTTTCAAATTATTTTGCATCTTACGGTACGTGCTATATATGATACAAATTCTTCAAAATTCTTGACGCAGCAAGACGTATTGCATGCTAATGTTTGTTTACTGCTGTTGTGCATTTTTTGTATTCAATATTTATTCGAGATTTTAATTTTTTAAGGTTAAAAGATACTTAATTAAATCAAATAAAGCGAAAGTACAACCGAAAAAAAAAAGTACATCTGAACAAAATAGAAAATAGGTCTGGTGGATAATCTACCACCCAGAATTGAAATTGAGAAGCCTTGCTAGTTTATTATTATTCATGAATTAAGGAGATAGCTGTATGGAGCAAGACATTTGTATTTTCCTTTTTTCATTGTAAAAAGAGAAGAGATAATCAATGTTATAAATTAGGAAACAATTGACGTTGGAATCTAAACAAAGTGGCTTCTCCTGAAATCTTAACTGAGTGCAGCTACTTCAGGGGACATCTGAACAGCAACAACATCATAGCAGCGGCTGCAGAGGGTAGGGTGGTCTGAAAATGAACCAACCTGGTGTGAATAATGCCAACATCTTTCACACTTGGAACCCTCAGCACGAGATATACCAATCCACACTTTACTCTTCCCCTGAATTAGGCATTCGCCACTATATGGTATATTTGCAGTGTGTTTATCTTCCAGTGAAGGAAGAACCTCAACCTGCACATAGCCAGAAAAACCTGTCAGGGCAGTTTAAGTAATGACATGGATTTTGGAATTGAAGTGTTAACTCTTGGGGGCAATGTTATCCACAGGATATAATTAGAAATTGTCAAAACAGAAAACTTAGATTGCAGTGCCTCGAAGATCATCATGCGATAAATAACTATATGAATTTATAGTATATCCGAAATGTTGTAAACTTAAGTTTGAAAAATATTATGAACAAGTATTTGAAATATCTTGGATCCCTAGAGATCCCAAGTCTCATTTCTTAGATTGGCCTTAATCTAGAAGCATCAATTAAGCAATTTGATGGTTTTTGCCTGGGAGTTGAAGTAATTACCAGCTCTGGAATCTTAAACTAGATAAGTTGTTGTATTAGAGAGCAAAATTTTATTCAAATATTAAATTACTCAGGTCAAGAGTGGTGAACATTGTGGTATTTGATCTTTTTCTCTTTCCACTTCTTTTCCTAGCTGTAAGGCACTTTATTTAAAACCTTGGTCATTCTTTATTGAATCCTAAAGCCTTCAATACGCAAGCATTTCCCAGTCAAAATAGTAATCATAATCTGATACACAGCAACCCCTTAAGGTTTATCTCCAATTTTCATTTCTTTTATCAACTAGTTAATGAAAGGACTTGTTGTAGGCATACCTGAGACGTTATGAATAACCGATGCAAGGAATCAGCATCAGTTTTGGTTGTACACAGTTCAGATAGTTGGGATTCCATTGTGGCATCGGATGTATAAATGTGAACCTTTGCTTCTAAACTGGCACCAACTAATTTGCCTATTCGAGCAACCTCCAACACTCTATTCACCTCTGTTCTAAGCTGGTAAAAGAAGTTTTGATTTAGTAACAGATATACTAACATATAACAAATATCTTATATGTGATGTATTAACATATAATTTTACAAAATTTTGTGAAAGAACTAATGATAAGCTACTCTCGATTTTTTTATCAATCTATATAAGCAGTACTGCAAGCCAACCAATGGAAGAGGCATTAAGAAAATTAGTGAAAGGGCCTATTAAACATAAAATTATAAACGAGCCTCCACCAAATAATTTAAGCATGTAGGAGAGACGGTTGATTCTAGACAAATGTTCCAATGTAAAATGAAGATACAGATTTTGAAAGAGATTATAGCACTTTATGTTTTGATATATTTCAAGTGATTATGTAGCCATTTGCTTGTTTATCATTTTATATGGAAATATTGATGCTAAATTTTGGTTGCTAAAATAAAGTACCGCTGAGAAACCAAGGAAATTTGTTGACTTGGTTAGAAATATTCTGCTTATAATATTGTCATGGATGAATTAAATGACATTAGTTTATCATTTAAAACTTGAGAGCGTACCTCGAGAATCTTTTCCCAGAATTCAATTTCTTCAATTGGGAGAGTAAGCCATTTTTCATTCAAGGTTGGCCATCTAGATTCAAATACATATTCAGCAAAGGAACCGTATTCAGTTACATACTGAAAAGGGAGATTCTGCCACACATCTTCAGCTAAATGGGGCAATATTGGTGCTATTATCCTCACAATGGAAAGGAGATGAGCAGCAAGAACTGTTTGGCAACTTCTCCTCGTATAACTTGTTGATCCACTGCAGAAAATCAGTAGAAAGAGATGTTTTATGGGACCAAACAGAAACATAGACAATAAGTTGCAAAATAGGCAACAACTGCATCTTATGCTGCCATACAAGTGTAAAGTTGTGTTGTGCATATCAAAATCCAAATATATGTCCATACTTGGAATTACATGTGCACAATTGAGAGCATATGGGAACACGTGAGAAAGCAAGAGAGAAACGTACCCAACATAAAGTCGATCTTTGGCAACATCAAAATAGAAGTTCGAAAGGTCAACAATGACAAACCTCTGTATAATCTGACAATGGGGAAAAAAACATACTGTAATTTTTGGCAAATCAAGCAATTAGACATGAAAAATACAAGTTACAAGAATTATCAGATCTAGGAAATACACATTTTTATCAAAAAACAAAAGCTTAAGAGATGAATTCTAAGCCATGGATAACCCTTTTCTGCCCAACGATCATTTTCAATATTAATAATTCAATATATAATGAAACAGATACACATCTGTGCCTCTTAAAAATGTCTAGTCGCACCATCACTAAGCTAGATAGATCAATAAAAATCTGCTAAGCACATCCACACCCAAACATGCATTAAGCAAGAGCACATAAACACATTTTGCTATATAGAATATTTCTTTAGGATCGAAAATAAATTACCTGAAATATTTTGAAAAACTGATAATTTTCATAATTCCCTTGAATGCTTTTTACAATATTTTCAAGCTGAAATAGAGCATGTTGATCGATCCTGGGAAGTTCATGGTATGCAACAGTATGATCTGTCTGTCAACAAAATAATTAATTACTTAGAAGTCTGAAGAAGTGGAAAAAGATACCCACTGATAATAGGCATAGATAAATTCTTCAATATTTTAAAATAGGCGATAATTTCAAGCAAGGGGAAAAGGATTTTATTTCAGCTACAGAATGTGAACTTACTTTCCAATCATGAAGATTTGCCAAGAGATATCTCAAAGTTCCGCGCAACTTCCTGTAAATTTCAGACATTTGACGAAGAATTTGAGGGCCAATCATCACATCACCGGTATAATCTACACTAGAAACCCAGAGTCGGAGAACATCAGCTCCATATGCGGGTGCTTCCTGACAAATTGAGGGAAAAAACTTTGAACGGGTTTGATACAGTTCCAGAACTAACATTTTATACAATATAGAGAACATTGAACCATGAATGACCAAGAGAAGTTTCGGGGATTGATACAGTTCCATAACTAACATTTTATACAACACAGATATGTAACTTACCTTCTGATTTTTACCTCCTTCAATCACAGTACGTGGATCCACGACATTACCTAAAGACTTGCTCATTTTTAAGCCTTTCTCATCCAACGCAAATCCATGAGTTATGACACAAGAATATGGAGCCTTTCCTGTATCAGAAAAAGAAATGACAGAATTATAGTCTGACTGGCACAACTCAAAACACTTGAAGACGTTCCCAACAGCCTTGTACACAGTAAGCATGCATCTATCTGTATAACTACATACATAATCTTGCTGGCTTACATGTACTCCTGAAAAGAAACACCGATTCTATAGCTCTAGCCTAGTGGAACCTCACTGTTACCTAATATATCAAGCAAACTGTGATTATTTTAAGCTGAATCAATGATTGAATAGAAAAAGGACGTTGCTTAAGGGACAAACTTAACTACGGCTAAATCTGGTTAAAGGAGGCATACGATGTTTACTTGAGATTTAAGAATATATCAAATTATTTTTCTGATTGATATTTATAAATATTTGTTATACTTTAAAAAGTACAAATACTTTAATGAATTATTTAGAAGGATTGAACTTAGCCTCCTTAGCTGTTTTACATAAATTGCATCTTACCCCAAATTCAAGAGGTTTAGCATAGTTCAGCTTGGTCTAATCAATTTTCAAAAAATTCCCCATACCTAAGAAAATTTCCATGTTAACAGGAAAACAAATATCAACATGATCTCAGGTGATTATTTGGGTACGAAAATAAGCTTGAATTATTGAATATTTGAGTCTTGTTTGGGACCTTGTCCATCCAAACCAAGGTGTCCACACCCTACATAGTACCCAACTAGTTGTTTGAGGCCAGGGACAGTCAATCCCATGTCTGAACTAAAATTAGCACCTCAGAATAGTCACATGTCCGACTCCCAGAGACGGGCACACTGAATCACAGTACTGTTATGGGAAAATTCGAAGTCACCTAGTTGTGATCATTCACCTTCGTCCAACACCTATAAATAGTTGAACCCACAATAACCAAGATATTCTTATTTAATACATTGTCACTCTGCTAGTTCAGTGACCAACTTGAGCGTTGAAGTGCCTTATGCAGGTTTTTCCCACCATCTCTTCCACCCTTCTCCGCCAACATTGTAGCAGTTTGTGCTGGTTCCCGTGGCACTCAGCCTCACTCAGAGTTGCACATGGATTAGCTTTTACTCTTTGGAGTTTAAAACGAAGATCTCTATCGAGTCATCAATTGAAGATCAGTGTTGTGAAGCAAGTTAAAATTTAAGCATGTCATTGAAGCAAAAATGTCATATCAAGGGAATCAGGGTTCAAGTTCCCACCCTAACTTTCTACACTTTATTTTTCACCTAATCTGGCTACTTACGAAACTGCTACATCACCTCAATCCCAAGTGCCCCAACCAATACTGAGTTGGGCACAGAAAACAGACCAATATGCCTTATTATTTTTAGCAGGTTTAGCCCTCTCTGGTTAAAGAGCGTTAGTTGGACCAGTACAATGGTACCTGGATCACTTCTGGGCTAACCAGCTAATAGAGTGTTGAGTGTATACCATCATAGAAGTCTGTAACATTTTCAAAATGAAGTCCAGATACTTCAACCAAGTTTAGAGTGCAAATTGACATTTAAAATTGCTCTATATGTAATTATAAAGGCACAGGAAGTAATTGTATAATTTACCATATCAAGATAGCATGTATGCACTAATAACTTTTGTGGCTCTTTAGAACATCCATTTCTACCATTTGAAATTATGATGAACCCAAGGTAATTTGCAAATGCAGATTAAGCATATATAAATGACATTACAGCCTCTGCTTTATGACTTTTTTTTATCAATGTTTTAGAATCTGGTGAAAAATTACCTTGCAAATTGAGAGACAGATCGTATCTTTGATTGTACTAAAGTAATCATGATAGTGGAGATGTCAAGGAATTTACCCCGTGTAGCTACACTTGTTAACAACGAACTCTGAAACCACCCTCGATGCTGATCTGATCCTTCTAGATACAAGTCTGCAGGCAAGCTAAGGGAATCTCTTTTTCCCAATACTGCAGCCCAGGAGGAACCTGGATTAAAAATACACAGCCAAAAGAAACCAAGTTAAACAAACTAACCGATGATATAAAATTATGAAAAACTATATGCCAGCAGGATTAGCTCAGGTATCTGGGTTTGATAACATGGCTAAGGTCCTAGGCTTAAGCGACTGCAGTCCAAAGAGTAACGGGAGATATCAGATATGTGCTATGCAATTATGAGCAGGGAACTGAATATGATCAGAATTGTAATAAACATGCGAGGTAGTTATCACTAACAACTATGTGCAATAGGTAGTACTATACCATAGAACTGTCCCTGTGCAGGAAAGTGATAAAGTAGGTGGTTGAAGAATTTGTGGAACCATGTATCAGTAAAAGTTAAAAAGTATCTTGCACCAGAATTCTATTGTACCTGAATCAAACCATACATCCATTGTGTCAGTTCCCTTTTCATATTCTGCTGCTTTATCATGGTATTTAGGTGGGAGAAGTTGCTCTACTGTCATGTACCACCATGCATCACTACCCTTTTCCGCTATAATAGCTGTCAGTCGCAGAAAGAAAATCAAAAGATGTATTAATCTCACAGGACCAACATGCTTTAAAAGAATAAGCTAGTTAGACATATTTGCCATTACACTTACTCAAATATGGAAAATAATATTTGTTTGTAGCTATTAATAGTCAACATAGTAATTCTATCAAACCAAGGCATTAATTGAGGTAGTACATACTTGTAACTTGGGCAGTAGAAGTAAGAAAATGTGAAGTTGCTAATTTCACTTACATTTTACATGATCAATTGTCTCTTCATTCATAAGAGGTTCTCTAGATTGCAGATGATAAAAAACTGGAATGGGGACACCCCATGTCCTTTGTCGTGATATACACCAATCAGAGCGGCTAGAGGTCATTGCTGAAATTCTGTTTTCTCCCTAAGCAATTCACATAGATAAGCAAAAGACGGCACCAAATATGATTATTGACAAATCTCTAAGAGAACAATAATTTACAAAACAAAATTACATAGAAATAGAAACTTCAAATAGAATACCTGAGGTGGAACCCATTTTACATCGCCAATAGCATCCATAGCAGTTATGCGAAATCCCTCTACCGATGCAAACCATTGCTCTGTTGCTCTGAATATTGTTGGTTTTTTTGTTCGCCAATCATATGGATACTTGTGTTCTAAATCACAAAATAGAGAAGAGACCTATAATGACGATAAGGTCTATAATTATTGCTAGAACAACAAAAGGGAATTGAATGACCAGAGATAGAAAGAACTTGCCATATGCCTCTTCCATGATGAGGGACAGATTTTCATCCAAATATTTCACAACAGCAGTGTTACCTTCACCAAGAACATCAAGCCCTTTGAACTGCCCACCCTCTTCAGTGAATACTCCATTCTCATCTACCGGAGAAACTATGGGTAGCCCATACTTTTGACCAGTCACATAATCTTCTTGACCATGTCCAGGAGCTGTATGGACCAGTCCTGTTCCTGTTTCTGTTGTAATATAATCACCCCCAATTACGACTGGACATTCCCTATTATCTATCGGATGGATATATCTGAAACCATAGTTAATTAGTTATTGATCATACCCTAAGGGCAACTTATTTTCCCATTTATCATAGATAACAGTAAGATTTTTAACACATTAATTCAACAAAACAAATAGTATCAGCTAATCTAAAGTAGGTACTGCCAACAACCTGTAGTTTTCCAAGTCAGAACCCAACAGTCTTCTCTTGACAACTAGCTTCACACCCCATTTTGCCTTTAACTTTGGCACAAGTTCTGAAGCTACAATAAGAAACAGCTTCTTCTCATCCTTTAAAACCATTCCAAGCTTCTTCTTTCTAGTTTCAGCAGCAGACGAGGCATGTTCATGTAAGGACTCTACTTCAACAACATCATATTCAAGCTTGGAATTTACAGCAACAGCTGATCATAGAACAGTGGAAAGAAGACATAAAGAAGAGAAAGAGTGATATATATAAATTAAAACATTTAAATGACAACGTTTGCTACAAATTCTACTAATTTTTTGTTCCAGCAATAAGACTGTTGCCAACAAATGTATGAGATGTTTCTGGAGAGAAAAAGGTGCACTGAAACAGAATCAGTCTCTCGCTCTCTCTTTCTTTATTTTCCATAGGTGCACTAAAACACTATCACTCTTTTATTCTTTACTTTCTTTTCCGTAGGTACTCACGAAAAAAATAAGAAATAGTACTTCTAGAAGAACCGGAGCTACCACCTTGCCTCTAGTCTACACTTCAGCAAACTCTTTAAATGTAAAGAATAATGAACTCTATCTTCACAAACCGAATACTTGAGGATACAAACAAAATTAGGAGCACAAAACAATCTGTTCTAGCTATAGCAGTTTAAATCGAAAACTGAACCACCATGTCAAATGTTCCTTTCTATATTATTAAAAAACCATAAGTACAGAATCAAGATAACTCAGTTGAATAAGGAAGGACAAGTAGAGGATATAGAAACTGAGACCAATATGACTAGCCAAAGCAACAAGAAAGATATTAATAAGTCCTTGGCCAACATGGCAAATGCAACAAAATGATAAACATACCTGCATTTGCAGGCATAGTCCAGGGAGTTGTTGTCCATATGGCCAAGCACAAATTTGGAAATTCTTGTAGTAGGCTACTTGGCATTAGAGGAGCACTCACAACTCTGAAAATGGCATATATGCTTTTTGAGACATGTCCTTCAGGGTACTACATAGAAACCAAATAGGTAGTAAATAAATACCCTAACCTCCACTGGATCAGGTTTTAGAGAGAAAACTGCCACCATTCGCATTCTTACATCAGAAACACGTGAAATTCATGTGTACAAACTTAAGTGAACAAGAATTAAACTACTCCCACCTATACGACACCATAATGGTAGTATTTTCCTTCAGGTTTTATAGCGTATGAGTGCTATATATTAGACAAGAGGTTCAACATAATGATAAATCAATTTACCTCCAACTCAGCCTCAGCAAGTGCGGTCTGCGATGAGGGACTCCAATGGACAGGTTTTCTGCCTCTGTAGATATAGCCTTTCAAGGCCATTTGGCCAAATACTTCTATCTAGCAAATTATAAGATATGAGTTATGATATGATAACAATTATTATGGCATGAAGTCAGGGAAAAATGAAAATTTTCTTTACTAAAGCAGTCTCAGCAATCTAGCCAGGTCTTGCTTGACTGTTAAAGATCATTCTATTAGAGTTCTCACAGCAAATAATCCACATTGGGAAAGCTGAAAGTAAAGCCATAAATCTTCACATCTATAATACATCATGAATAGGACATCCAATAGCTGAATTTTGTGTTTTATTTAGCACATCTGAAAGGATAAATGAGACAGGCTGTATCGCCTACCTGAGCAGCTTCATATTCTGGATCCAGAGTAAGATAGGCATTATTCCAGTCTGCCCACACTCCAAAGCGCTGCAAACATTTAGTAACATGTTTAAGGTACATTTTACCTAAAGAGGAAGTAAAAATAAAATCTTAACTGAGTCTTTACTTTCCCAGCAATAAAATGGAAATCCCATTGTGATATTAATAGTAAGATGCAGATAAAAGACCAGAAACTAAAGCAATTCATGGAAACCAGCAAAGTGCAAACAAAGAAGCAACCTTAAATGATGACATCTGAGTTTTAACAGTTTCTTTGGCAAATTTGGCAGCCTTTGCTCTCAACTTCAGTGGTTTAAGATTATTTCTAGCCTCCTGATCCAGTGACTGCAAAACTGAAATTCAAACAATCATACTCCTAAAGTATTTAACAATATGGATTTGTCTCCTCTAAAGTAATGGGGACACTTTTGAAGGTAAAGTGAGCAATTAAATGCATTGATTGTGAAATCAATGGTTGATATTCAAACTTCATGGTCTGTTATACACGTGCAAGTATATAAAAACAATCTCAACCTTTGATTTCCCAATCAATAGCTGTAATTGCTCAATTTATTCTCTGAAACAATCCCTCACTTTTAGAGGAGCTAAATCCGTAATAATATATATAAGCTGAAACGCAATCTATATGTGAAGTTGTGAACTTATAGTGTTTAAGCAAACGAAATAAAAGGGGTAAAGCACGAGGAAAATTGGGAACTTCTAAGTTCCTTCATCACGTCAATCATGTCTATTCATTATGGAAGAGATCACTCTCTTTATGGAAGCAATAAACTAACACATCATTTTCAATCATATTGCATTCAGAGTGTAAACAGGAAACGGAGAACATATGCATTTTAGTTTTCGATCGTCCAAGGTATGGTAAACAACATATGACACCTTTCTTCATTGAAAATAACAAAGGCCTCCCTTCAATTAACATAAATGAACTTTTTCCTTTCTCTCTGTCATTTTTTCATTTCATCTGGTCTTTAAGAAGTTTGGAATTGGATTGATTCTATAGTCATTCAGTTATTTATTTTATAAAAGAAGAAATTCATTGAGACAGAGAAAATATGATTACAAAGAGTTAGGAGGATAAGAAATCCTCCTCAAAAAAATAAAACAAACAAAATTGAACAAAGATGACATAATGAATCAAAGCTACCCAATTCCCCTGACATAACTTTCATACAAACCCCTGCTAAAAGACCATTTGCATTATACCAAGTGGAAGCTAAACGCCCAATCTTGACTCAGAGAAACTGATAAGCAACCTGGTACTTAAAGCTCCAGCCATGACATGATCCAGGGAAGGGTCTGACCCATTACGGATCTAAAGTAGGCAACCTTGCCTTACATTTGCAAGAGGCTAATTCCACAACTCAAGCCCATGACTTCTCAATCACATGCCAACAACTTTAACCACTGCGCCAAGGCTCCCCTTCTATATCCCAGAGAAACTGATAATCCAAAGAAATCCTCTTAAAGTTGTGAGAATTACATTCCAACCAAATGCAACAAAGTGTAGCATTGATTGCATATTGGCACAAAAACTTGACTTCTTACATTCCACAGAAGCCAGTAAAGTTATTAAGCAGAAACTGTCCCAATGACCTAGGACTCGCCCAAGACTACTTGTAAATGACGGGAATTCAATAACGAAACAGCTATAGAACAATGTAAGAAGAGATGATATACTGAATTTGAACTAGCATCATGCATAACACCATATCAGGTGAAATATCATTATATGACCTACAAACTGGCAGCATGTCAAGACAGATTTTCTTTCTTAATATCTTTCTGCAACCAACAACTTAACAAAAAGGGGATATGCAGAAATATAAAATAAGGGAAAGTCTATGCTAGTAGTGCATGTCACTTCTTCACAACTCAAGTTCTCTATGTAATTTTACTCCTTTGTTATTTTTTTATTTTAAAAAAGTCACTCTAGTATAGATGTTGCAGGCTTTTTCTCACACGCCAAAAACCTCTGTATATACTGTTAGGTACCAGATATTCAGAAAAGAAAAGGAGAGATTGAAACACAATTGTATTGATGAATTCTGCCTCTGCTATATTTTATTTTCAGTTTTCTTCTTCTTTCTTTGTATTTCCCTAATCTGGTTCTGAGTTCATCTCAGTTTTCCAGAATTCATCAATACAATTGTGTTTCAATCTCTCTTTTTCTTCTCTGAATATCTGGTACCTAACACATACTAATTCAAGTATTTAACCTTGATACATAGGTATCACCCCAACACCAACCTGTCGGAGTATATAAGTTATAGCGTATCTCACTTTATTGGACATCTCTCCCACTTAGAGTAAGTTGTAACTGAAGTTAGTTGAGTTTGTTAGGATTAGTTACAGGCTGTTAAGCCGTGCTCATCAGAGTGCAGTTCTGTATCATGTGATCTGTACAACCCCTCCCTTAGAGATAAAAGGAACATGAGAATTTGTTGCTAAAACAAAAATTATAAATTGGACCTAAAAGATGTCGGGGAAAAGAAGTGTTAACCAAAATTTGTATTTCTAATAAATGCTTTAGAACTTAAATATATCAAATATATGGACAAATACACATATTAATTGATTCAGCATAAAAACAACTTTTACAAAAATTAAAAACAAATAACAAAAAAAAAAAAGGCGGAAGTCGTTTCACTTGAAAAATATCTGCAAATATTTATCAACATTTTGGTCCTTAATACATGTGTAATAACAAATATTACACCACAAACAATCTACATACTTTATATTTGACATGTGCCAAACCTGTAAAGTAAGATTTAGTGCAATACTGTTCTAGAAGTTTAAGTCTAGGAAATAAACACAAATTAGAGCCAGCTATCATGATGGCAATACTAAGAAAAATAATACTTGCCTTTTAATTCAATTGGTAGACCATGACAATCCCATCCAGGCACAAAATGAACTTTATAGTTTTGAAGGAGCTGCCCACCAAAAAAAGGAATAAATATTTTATCAGAATATTAATTGACATATTCAAGTGTATTAGAATAAAACATATACCATTAGAGCATGCACATGCCTAGCAGACTTAAAACAAAATATCCTTCAAATCCAACGTGATAGCAATAAATTCGAAATATCAGTTCAAAGGAAGGAAAAGATACCTTATAACGATTTATAATATCCTTCAAAATTTTATTTAAGGCATGTCCAATGTGAAGATCACCATTGGCATATGGAGGACCGTCATGAAGAATGAAATTTCCCTGATCAAGTTGTTTGAAGTATATTAGCAAGTTTAAATAATTAGCAGGGAGAATCTGAGGGGATGTCCAAACTTACTCCACTATTTCTGTCAACAACTTTTTTAAATACTTGGTTCTCCTCCCATATTTTCTGAATTTCAGGCTCCCTTACTGAAGAATTTGCTCTCATACCAAATGTTGTCTTGGGAAGATCAACTGTATGCTTGTATTTGCTATCTTCTTGCTTGACTCCTAGAGTTAAGGAAGGTTAGTTAACTAACCTTGAATGTTCATGCTTATTCTCATTAATAAATATGACATGCAATAATATGTTTAAAATAAGTATTAATAAAAATATATACGACATAGTAAATACACTACCTTCTTCAGCCTTTTTCCCTGCCATGACAGGCCCTCTTGATCTTCGTTTTGAAGAACTAATATCATCCCTTGAATGAGTGCAGTAACTTGATATTGTTGAGGAAGACACCACTTTAGCTGATGAGATTCCGTGGGAATGAAACAAGCCAATGGAACTAGTTCTCCTGAAGGACGAACAACTATTTCGTGAGAGCATCAGCACCTGAATACATTATAAAGCATATCAATCACAAGTAGAACAGTAGTATGCCATTTCAGATTAATATGGATGGGAGATAGAAAAATCCACCGAATCATCAGATCAAAATCATCAATCTTATGCAAACCTAGAGGTTGTAGACATTTATTTGGTGACACATGAACAGAAAGAGCAATGGAGTATAAAACGATGAATCTGTTGCTCAGCTCAACATCCACACTTTAACGTTTTTACTATTTATCTTGAAAACTATTTCTGAGAATATCAAGTCCTTTTCCTCAAAGTTGCAAGCTTTATTGTAAATGCAAAACATAAGCATGCTCCCAGCAAGAGCAGAACAATACAACAAAACCAAAGTTCCATTTTTTTTTGGAGAAATTGAGATATCCAAGAGAGAATTTACAAACAGAATGCAATAAATATTCAAACTTTCTCTTGGACAATTTATCGAGCACATTATCTGCGACAAGATAGAGACCAGACATGCTCCAAATGAATGAACCAATTCAACGTATTCGACTTCAGCAACAAGACCCAACAATTACAGAACTTTTGACATAAAGCAAGAGGACCCATTATGAGAAAAATGGTAATTTCGAATTGAATAGAACAGGTGGGTCAGAAACAGAAATGCGTGGCTGAATTGATATTATACCCTGTAAGAAGAGGCGTGCATGAAGAGAGACATGGTGGTTTCCATTGGTTTGAGATGAGAGGAATTGGACGTGAAGGATTTGAGCATCATGTTGAGGCTGGGCCTCTGCTCCACTCGTTTGCTTTGCAGCAGTCAGCGAGTGTCACAACTCACAAGCACAGCTGAGAGGGAACAAAGCACATCCTTCGGATAAATCGAACCTATTTGCCATTTTTATTTTCATTTTTATTATTTCTCCTATGATGGTTTTACCCAACTCAAAATTCACAAAAAAAAAAAAAAAAAAATAGAGTTAGCTAATGGAGTAACGATGTGTGGCACAGCAACACAACATAATTCAACTACATTTAGGCTAAACGTGCTTTAATTTTCTAAAGTTGTGAATTTACTTAATTGATATGGACATATTCATGAACTAAAAAGTTGAATATTTATTTTGAGAGAGATGTTAAATTTGAAAAATTAGATTGGAAATGCTTTTCTTAAAAAAGTTTGATGAGAATTGAAAATGTTATTGTTGGATAAGTTGTATTTTTTTTTGTTAATGAAGATGAGGCCTTTATGAAAACAAAACAAATTTAAAAAATATATATATAGACACCACATATTTGTGGTGGTTTTAGACTGCCACAAAACGCATTTGTAAAGATGTTCGAGACGGGAACCCTTCATATCATATTGAAGTTAATTCTTTTCGCAAAAGTTTTTTCCATCCACAAGACTCAGACCCAAAACCTTTCTTATTCCAACCATTTTATTCACATATGCATATTGAGAAAAAAGTTGGAAAGATGTGTGTTTTTTCACTCTTCATTTTTATCCCCAATATCTTTTCATCATATATTAGGGATGAAGATGTCCTTTATTAGAAAAAATAACTTTTTAAATAACTTCCTCTTCTTTTCTCCTCTATTTTTCTCATATCAAATAACTTCCTCTTCTCTCACTTCCTCTCATAAACCAAAACACACGTCAACTGGTTAATCAATGATTCAATGAGACACTAACTATGCTGATTGCTGCCTGAATGAAAATTAAAATGCTATTTCCCAGTGGGAAGCGCTATAAAAGCAATTTACTACACATCAAACCGAATGAAATGTTATTGCAACATTGCTATTCGTTACTCATGAAGAGTCATGAGCACTTCTACAAATAAAGCTAAATTTCTGTCCTCCAATTCTAAGCTTTAACAATCTTCAAAACTGAAAGAGCATGAATTGGTGGTAGCTTGGATTGGCAGAAGCTCTGCCACACCTCCATCTTATGTTCCACTTCAGCATCCTTTGTGAGTGCCTCATACACTGAAGTTGCAACACTTCTTGCAGCATCTCTTGCCTCTGGAAGCCTATCACTCACTAAATCCGCAGCCACTTCAATCAACTCACCCATCCCAAACTCCTCCATTTCTTCAACACCCTTTAGAAACATTGCATAAACATAAAAACCAGCAAAAAGAAATACTTGAGTCAAATCAAAGTTCAGTTGAAGTTGCAATTTTTACCATCTTGGAAACACAGTTGGAGAGAGAAACAGCAGCCTTAGCCCTGATCCTGAGGTTGGTGTGACTCACACATGGCTTTAGTTTCTTAAGCAAAGGAAGAGGGGTCATAGAAGCCACCATCGACACAAGTGCCCTCTCAGCTTCTTCACAGACGAACTTTTTATCCTGAGATGCTTTGAGAAGCAGCTGCAGAAGCTGTTGAAATTTAACCAAACACCACCCACACAATCCAATTCGTTAATCAATAGAATCATACACCAAAACACCACACAAAAAAAATTGATCAATCAAGAGGAAATTCGAAATTGAGTTCACAGTACCAAGCCATCAAATGCATCAGAGGTGGATGGATCAAGCAATTTGTCACCAAAGGCATTGAAAATATCAGAAGAAGCCATAATAGAGGTTTTGCACAGAGCACTGCGAGGATTCTTCATAGTCTTCGTCACCACCAACATAATTTTTCCCCTGATCACAATTCCACATCATGAGTTCCTCGATACCCAGAAATAAAAATTCAAACTTTTGAAAAATATATACAAAAGAGTATCCCTTACAAGATGGGGAATAGAAGAGAAGAGTGATACAATGCAAAGCGCCTAACATCATTCAGTGACTCACAGACCTTGATCCAATTTTTTGAATCTAAATCTTCAATCAAACTCTGCATTTCCAAAGAGTTTTAGAGGTCAATGCTAAAATCTGAAGACGAGAATCTAAAGGGAAACGAAAAAAGGAGAGAACTTTGATGCTTACTTGAATCTTAGCGTCAGGGTCCGACATGGGTTTAAGATTATCAGAGGAAACATAGTCAATGGTGGCATCCGGTGGAACTTGGTTTTCGTCATTCGCAACAGGGACTTGTTGCTTTTGGGTTGCAACAGCGATTTTGGGTTGTTTTTTGGGTCTCTCTGGAGTAGTTGGAAGAGCGTTACCGATGGGTCTGAGTGCCATGGCGATTGTTGCAGAGGAAAGGAATCAAGAGCTTGGGGTTGATCAATGTGTGCTGAGAAAGAATTGATTCCTCGTATAAAAATCGTAACTTTTTCGATTCAAGTTTTGAAATCTTTAACGAGACAAAAGATGGAAAGAGACGTTGGTGCTCTTTTGTAACGGTAACATTCGGAATAAAAAGGGAGTGGGAAAATTAAACTTTAAGTCTCATTTTACTTTCAAATTGGGATTTGTTACATATCATCCGATTTCTATAGTTTTCAGTCCTATTTTTATCAATAATTTTGGTGTTTTTTTTACATGTGGAAAGTAAATAATTTTGGTTTTATCCTCATTTTACAATATCTCACTTTTAACTAAAAATATGCTAACAAAGGGGTTACATCATCATTGTCACGTGTCAAGAATAATCCGGCACAGTAGAACATTGTAAGACACAGATATGAAGATACCTACAAAGGCACTCTAATGCTCAAGTTAGTATAACAACACAAATGGAAAAACTCAAAGTCTTAAAAGAACAATGTGTTAGCAAAATAAATAATGCTTATGTAAATAAACGATTGAACTTATATTTATTATTTACGGAGCAAGATGTGACCTGTAATTGAGGCATTGAGCCTTATGAAGCCTCGGTGGAAGACTTCGGGAGTAGTTGGCTACATTTAAGTACCATTTAGATATTTAATGATTGTGTCATATTTGTTTTACTCGGCTGGCTGTTGGACAAGATAAACTTGTTTTGGTTGTCCTGCTTGACCAACACGACATTCACTTGGTTGTGAGTCATATGGGTCGTTCAGGACGATATTAGTCGTAATGGTCATTTGAGGATTGGAGTACTGATTCGAGTAACAGGTCTTCCCTTTGTGAGGGTTTTACATACTCCGATTTTGACTTGATCCTCTCAAATTTTCGAGTCATGGATTATCATAAGGGTGTCCAAACACTTTGACATTCATTCTTCTTTAAAGGAAGAGGTATGGATAGATAAAGAGGCCCTAGGGAGCAAGTGATATTGTCCACTCAAAACAGAGAATAAAATGAGAAAAAATGTAGAAATCGCGCCAAGAGGTGAGTTGTCCGAGGGGTACTCTCTCGTGGAAGAAGATAATGTGTAAGCCTTCATATTTGATTTTGTGCCAATGACCTGAATCGCTACTTTACCTACCACAGGTTTCATCATGTCCATTTCAACACAAACACTCGCAAAATTTCCTCACTCCACAGGCAAAGTATTTGTATCCAGTCCTTCGTTTCTCTTTCACTACTAAGGCAAGCGCTAACAGAAATCTTGATAAAGGAATTTGAAAACGGTTGATATTAGTAGTTTTAATTTCTTAAAATGAGAACTAGTTGTCATTTGATACGCTCCCTTATGAGATATTATATATAAAATATACAATAATCTGTTAGAAAAAAGGGTAATTTTTTTAAAAATTGCATGATTTATTAATCTTGATAAAGGAATTTGAAATCACCCCTTATTAGATATATAGATATAGACGTGAAGATATATGTTATTATGATTTTAGTTGTGTTTACATAATACAATTGAGTAGGCTAACTCTACAACAAATTTTTTAACCGGTGAAGACATCCATAAAATACCAAAAAGAAGCTAAGGCATGTTTGATTGCAGATTTTAAAAACAGTTTTTAAAAACTATTTTTTAAAACAGTTTTTCAACAGAAAAACAGAAAAAAACTGTTGAATGACATGTTTTCCAGCATTTAAAAAATTGAAAATTGAAAACTAAAAACAGAAACTGAAAATATTTTTTAACTGTGTTGGTATTTCAAAACATCTTTTAAAACTGAAAATAAAAATTGTTTTCAAAAACAGGTTGTGCAAACATGTTTTTAAATTTTTCAATTTTTTAAAACAGAAAACAGTTTTTAAAAACTGTAATCACAACAAACCCTAACAACAATCATCGAGTGAAGCATGGCAACTCAATAAGAATAACACAGCTCATGCTTTCTTTTGGATTTTCAATCTAGTGCTCGATGTAAAGTATAAGCTCCCACTATTAATTACCATTTAGCCTGGTCAACGCTACTTGTGTTAGAGTTGCGTTCTCTTCTGCTCCGGATCCTCAAAACTTGTTGGTGGTGATATACTTTCAGATTGATGATGATTCGAAGCAACTATGTTCTTGCAAGGTCAATCATGACTTGAATCGAAACAAATAAGTCCTGCTATAAGGATATAAAGGCTTCATGGATGAAAATTAGAAGGTGTCACTGTCAACCCAAGTTTTGTAACTATTTTCAATCTCAATGGCATTACAACTGAAAGATTAGTTATGCAGTTACCAAAACCTAACAGGGGAGACACATGGGTTGATAAGAGACTAAAATGAGCTAGAAGTATAATTAAGTCAAATAGTTATCACTAATGTTTCATAAACACCAATTTCCACTCCATCCCTAGACAAATGAAAAAAATAGGTGAAATTGATCATATGAAACAAAAATGAGTGATAATATGTTAATGTAGTTCATACTTTGAACACTTCTTCCGTTCAATAAGTTATATCAGAGTTCACTTAGTCCAACAATTCAAGATTTGAAAAAAAAGAACTCGACTAAAAAAACTAATAATAAAAAAAAAGAATGAACTCAGTTAAAAAACTATCAACTAAAATGATATTTTTAGGAATCAAAACCAATAATTCGCTATTTTTAAAGACTAAAAACATATTTATCCCAAAGCAAAATAACTAAAAGGATAATCATAGGGTGTTGAATTCGGAAGAAATAGTTTATAGATTTATGATCGTTTATTAAACTTCGATCATAATTAATCTCAATACTCATGAAATCATGACATTAATAAAATAAAAAATTATAATTTTGAATAATGAAATGTTGTTGATAACTTTTTTTTAAACAATGTTGTTGATAACTTTTTTTCAATATGATGATAAAAGTTTATTTAAATAGGAGATAAGATTTTGAGGAATAGAATAATTTTATCTTTGACTGAATTTAATATATTAGTATTAGATAATAAAAATTAAAACATCAAAACAGAATTTTCAAAAACATATAATGACAACAAACTAGGTAAAATATACGATAATCTATTTGAACAATGGGTACTATAATCTGTATATATCATGACAATTTGAGTTTTGTTTTCATCACTCATTCACTCAGAGCCGTTGGGTCTACATTACAATAGTCATCAAGCATGGCGATGAAAAAACAAGAGAGAAGCGGTTGGTCAGATCTGCACTCAGAATTGTTGGAATTGATTCTCCAAAAGTTAGTCTTGAGAGACTACCTCGAGTGTCGACGAGTGTGTCTGTCGTGGCGAAACATAGTTAACGATGCAATCAATAACAAATGTCCACCCCCTCTTCCTCAATTCCCATCCCTCTTGTTCCGTGTAAATACTCCCTCTCCAAGTATAATCCCGACCACCCTATTGCACATCACCCGAAACAAGATCCAACTCATCCGAACTAGTACTCGTGCTTTGGAATTTGGTTACTCTATATGCGTCCACTCGAAAGAGGGATGGTTGATCTTATATAACAAATCGGATTATAGTATTTTGTTGTTTTGGATTTTCAATCCGGTGTCTAGTGAAACGTATGAGCTCCCACCATTACGACGCAGCCCTCCGGGCCGCACCGCTACGCGGAATAAAGTTGCATTCTCTTCTCAAAACTTGGTGGTGGTGATACTGACATATTTACTTGATTCGATCCCGGAACTACGCTTTTGCAAGGTCAATGACAAGTCATGGACTCACATTGAAACAAATGAGTCTTCTTTTAAGGATATAGTGCTTCTTGGATGGAAACTATACGCTGTGAATGCAGATTCTATGACTATTTTCAATCTTAAGGATCCCAATGCCATTACAACTGAAAGATTGGTTATGCAGTTACCAAAACTAGGCAAGAGATTTCGGATAATGGAGAGATGTACATTAGTAAGAGACCCAACATGTGGGGAAGTGTTGTTAGTCCTTTTTAGAATAAATTATTTTGACCAACATTTTCACATCTTCAAGTTGGACATGAGTGGCCCTAGATGGATGGAGTTAGATAGTTTGAGTGGTCGCGCCTTGTTTGTGGATTCTGCAGGGCACGTTCAAGTAAGTTATCTCCACTGCAAACCTTAATGCTCTTCCACCAGAGTTTATCAGAGACAATTGTGTTTATTTCCCAGTTTCTGATTACAATAACCCTCGTCTTGGGGTTTACTTTTTAAAGGAAAAGAAAATGCAGCAATTGGATGTTGATCTCTCACAAAACATAGGTCCAATATTGTGGTTCATTCCCTCCCCTTGGTAGAACTTTGTGGTATTTGGTTCTCAGAAAGTAATATTGTTTATGATGACTTCATTGGAGTTATCAGAGTTTCTGAACACTCCCTTTAGAATATCTATTTAAGAAAAAAATTATTGACAGATTATGTATATATTTGTGATTTGAAATACGTTTTCTTGACTATTATTCTTATTTTCACATGTATTTTCAAGCACATGGTAACCATAGACACCAATTGAGTTGGATTAGGTTAATGATTAACAATAATTTGCCACTGCAAGTTTATTATTACTTATTACATAAAAAATAATGAATTGATGATATAACTTTATGCAGCAAGATATTTGTATTTCTTTTTTCATGAATTGTAGAAGATATTGTGCACAACAATTGGGAGATTAGTCTCCTCCTATTTCATTATCTCTTGGCTTGTATTTGTGGTGTTATATCTTCTTCACCATCAAAAGAAGAATCAAGGAAGGCAAATAGGGGAGGAAACATCCCCCATTTATATCATTTAAGAAATTCAGAGAAAATTTATAAATTAGGTAATTAAGTCATTCTATTTATTCTTGTAATTCGAGTATGTGGAAACCATAAAATTTCTAGATCTTTCTTTTAATTTTCTGCAAATGCAAACTATAAAAAGTCTAACAATATATAGTCTTTCCAAACTCAATTAGATTATTAGAAGTCTAGAAAGACATAGGTTGCGTTTGGGAAAACAGCTTAATTAAGCGCTTCTGTCGGTAAGCGTTTATGGCATAAGCGCATATTAATAAGTTATTTTAAGAAGTTTATTAAGATGAATTGAAAATAAGCTATATATAAGCATCGACTCTTTTTCATAAACTACTATGAATAGCTTATGAAAATAAGCTCAAAACAGCTTATAGGTAGGCCACAAACTATTTACATAAGTTCTTCTAAAGACTTGCATAAACACTTATACTATAAAGATAAACTAAAATAAGCTCTTTCAAACGGAGCTATAATACACTTTGCTAGCATGAAAACCAGAATTGATAAAACCAGAATTGATAAATACACAGTTAATTAAAAGTGGCTGCATATAACATAATTACACTTGAGAGGAAGTGTTGAGATAAAAACTATAGGACATATGTTGAGATGTTGGAGGTCCAAAATATCTTAAGGCCTTTTTGGACCACTTCATACCTAATCTCTAACCCAGCACTCTCCCAAAGTTAAAGATCATTTTGGGCCTGCGCTTCCCTTTTTCTTTTCCAAATCAGGAAAACAAACAACCTCTCACATGCTGACTAATATTTGATTTTACAGTCCCTCTATTTGGACACATGGGGGAGCACATTCAATCACATATACGGTTTTAGTGGTAAAAAAATCGCCAATAATGTACAAAGTAACAAAATTAGCTCGAGTGTATTAAAACGCGGGATGTATTTCCTGGAACCTATCTTTATCATTTTACATATTACTAGCAATTTTTGACCGCTATAACTTGTATATGTCGACTACTGTGTTTCCCTAATTTTAGTAATTTTTAACTGTGTCCAGCACAACACTAAGAATACTTGAAGTACTAGGTAGCGTGGTTCGCATGGAGCTCTTATTTTATTGTCATCAATGATCCACTCCCCAAGCAAGAGGAATATAAAACCAATTTTTTCTCCTACCTAAAGTCTCAGACCCCACACACCTTTTTCACACTTCTCCTTACCTTTTTCTTGTTCTCATTGCATTTCACGCCACATAATGCCATGAACACTGTTTTTGCTTTCTTCAATCATAAGAGTATCTATCTCTTACTCTCTTCTCTTCCTGCACCATCATCATGAATGAAATCTCCTTAGCATGTTATAGTTGCACCAATTCCTCAAAGATATAACAACACAACACAACACCATATCATATCATATCAAATCTAATCATCTTCTGAACATGTCTTCTCCTTCCTGGCTCACCTCCCCTTCATGTTCTTCCTCTCTGGCCATAGATTCATCTTCCCCTCCAGCAAAACTCATACTTCAATGGCTAAGGTTCATCTTTCTATCTCCATGTCCTCAGAGAATCCTTCTCTCTTCTCTTGATCTCTTGTTCTTGCTCTGCCTCTTAGCCTTTGCAGCTCACAAGCTCTATTCTCGGTTCACTTCCAGTGCCAACAACTCCACCTCCTCCATCACCAAACCCCTTCTGCAGGAGAAGGACTCTGACTACAGAGTTACCTTGTGGTTCAAACTTCCCTTGTTGGTAACCGCCCTTTTAGCCATAGCTTACACGGCTCTAGCAGTTTTGGCTTTCACTCTAAGCAACCTTGCATCATGGAAAAAGATAGAGTCACTGTTCCGGCTGTCTCAAGCAGTGGCAAGCATAGTGATAGTGATTCTATTGGTACATGAAAAAAAGTTCAAAGCTTTCAAACACCCTTTATCACTAAGAATCTATTGGATTGCAAACTTTGTGATTGCTTGCTTGTTTGCTGCTTCAGCCATTTTTCGATTGGTAACTCTGGATGAAGCGTGGTTGGAGGAGTCTAATTTGAGAATTGATGACATATTTTCATTGGTTAATCTTCCAATTTCTGTGTTCTTTTTTGTTATAGCTATTAAAGGTTCATCAGGGGTTCAAGTAGTTAGAATATCTGATGTAGTAGGAACATCAACATATCAGAGGCTTTCCTCAGACAGGAATTTGAGTCTTTATGCTAATTCTTCGTTTTTGTCCAAAACTGTGTGGCTTTGGATGAACCCTTTGCTCACTAAAGGGTATAAAACCCCTCTTAAGCTTGAAGATGTTCCTTCTCTTCCTACTGATTTCAGAGCAGAAAAGATGTCAGAACTTTTCCAAAGCAATTGGCCAAAGCCAGAGGAAAACAGCAAGCACCCTGTTGGACTCACCTTGCTTAGATGCTTTTGGAAACACATAGCTTTCACTGGCTTCCTTGCTGTTATAAGGCTTTCTGTCATGTACATTGGTCCAATGCTTATCCAGAGTTTTGTTGATTACACCTCAAGAAAAAACAGCACTCCCAATGAAGGTCTTGTTCTGATATTGATCCTGTTTCTAGCAAAATCAGTTGAAGTCCTCAGTGTCCACCAATTGAACTTCCATTCTAATAAAATCGGCATGTTGGTTCGTTCCAGCATCATCACCTCTGTGTACAAGAAGGGTTTGAGGCTGTCGAGTTCTTCGAGGCAAGCTCACGGGACTGGCCAGGTTGTGAACCACATGGCTGTTGATGCTCAGCAACTATCAGATTTGATGCTGCAGTTTCACCCGATTTGGTTGATGCCACTTCAAGTTGCTGCAGCATTGGCACTAATTTATAACTATGTTGGCTTGTCTGCACTTGCAGCATTGTTAGGAACTAGCATAGTCTTCTGCTTCACACTCCTCCGCACCAAGAGGAGCAACAGCTTCCAGTTCCGGATCATGACGAGCCGTGACTTGAGGATGAAGGCAACTAATGAATTGCTTAACAACATGAGAGTCATTAAGTTTCAAGCGTGGGAGGAGTATTTCGGTAACAAGATTCGAGAGTTTCGTGAAGCCGAGCATGGTTGGATTGGCAAGTTCTTGTACTATTTTAGTGTGAACATGGGGGTCTTGTCCACTGCTCCTCTCATGGTGACTGTTCTCACCTTTGGAACAGCAACTTTTATGGGTATTCCTCTCAATGCTTCCACTGTGTTCACAATCACTTCAGTGATCAAGATATTGCAAGAGCCGGTGAGGACGTTCCCCCAGGCTCTTATACTGATTTCTCAAGCATTAATCTCTCTTGGGAGGTTGGATGAGTTCATGGTGAGTAAGGAAACGGATGAGAGTTCAGTGCAGAGAGAGGATAGCCGTGTCGGTGATGTAGCTGTGGAGATAAAAGATGGGAATTTCTCTTGGGATGATGGGGATGGGAATGAGGCTTTGAAAGTTGAAGAGTTGGAAATTAAGAAAGGGGACCATGCTGCAATTGTAGGAACTGTTGGGGCAGGCAAGTCTTCATTATTGGCTTCTGTGTTGGGCGAAATGTTCAAGATCTCAGGAAAGGTATGCTCATTTACTTTGTTTTGTGCAATTCAAGTTAGTTTCGTGATTGCTCAGAAGTCCCACATTTACTAGAGATATGACCAAATAAGTCCTTATAAATGGTAGAGCTATCTTCACCCTTAAGCTAGCTTTTAGGGTAGAGCCAGGCATAACCCAAATTCTAAGAGTGATCATGTTTAAATAATTATAAGTCTCATATCCTAGGATTTTGATACATGAATGTAAAATCACCATTAAACATTAACATAGATCTTTAGGATTCATGACATTCACAAGGTTGTTTGTTACCATGTAAGACATAAGTTTCTTTCTATCACAATATCTTCCTTGATGGTAGTTGTGAAAATGTTCAGAGGCATATAAAAAACAAGTGTTCTTCATGTCAAATTCCATCAAGTTGATAGTTTCATAATGCTTTGGCATTTGAGAAAGAGAAATATTAAGAAAACACTCTCTAACACACTTTTCCATAAACCATGAGTTTCACTCCCAATTTGTTGATTTGTGCATGTTCTACTTTCTGAAAATTTACTTGTATTTACATTTGTCATCTTTACTTCCTGTTATTTTTTTTCTAAAATCTTATAGGTCAGAGTAAGTGGGACAATAGCCTATGTAGCACAGACATCATGGATTCAGAATGCAACCATCCAAGAAAACATATTGTTTGGTTTACCCATGAACAGGGATAAGTACCTCGAAGTTGTAAGAGTGTGCTGCCTGGAAAAGGATCTGGAGATGATGGAATATGGAGACCAGACAGAGATCGGAGAACGCGGTATTAACCTCAGCGGTGGCCAGAAGCAACGTGTGCAACTTGCTAGAGCTGTGTACCAGGACTGTGAAATCTATCTCCTTGATGATGTATTCAGTGCTGTTGACGCCCAAACAGGATCATTTATTTTTAAGGTAAGTGTAGTATTACAAACATTGCTGAGTAGCTCTAGTTCCTAACATAAACCAAAAGCAAAATGATATTTTGCCATAACCTTTGGAATTTGGATCAGTCAAAATGATATCGGATTCCATCATAAATGGATTATCAGTTCTAAATTTCTAATACAACCTCAAATGATGAAGTTCCTGATTTCTCTATCTTGTTGCAGGAATGTATCATGGGAGCTCTCAAAGATAAGACCATATTACTAGTAACCCACCAAGTTGACTTCTTGCACAATGTTGACTCTATAATTGTAAGTATATACTCACTAATCTCTTGTGTGTATGTGTTTTTCTGTTAATAATTATTCAATTCAATTTAACCTAAGCCATCCTACTGATAGTGACAGTACTCATGATGCACTAGGTCTCATCCAAAAGTGGTATTACATGTATTATATCATATTTTTGCCAAAAAGGGGGAAAAATCATTTTCATTATGCATTCTACACTCCTATGTCATTATCATACCAGTTATAAGATATGTTCTCTTGGATTAAGCATAATTTACATTTCAAAGCTCTGATTACTTGTCTGCCCTATATAACCTTGAATACTCAAGTTCATTCAACTAAGCACCTTTGCTTGTTTTGATACCAACATCAAAGGTGATGCGAGATGGGAGAATCGTGCAAAGTGGAAAGTATGAAGAACTTCTCAAAGCTGGCCTGGATTTTGGTGCACTTGTAGCTGCTCATGAATCCTCTATGGAGATTGCAGAAACGAGTGAAAAAGCCGGAGATGGTTCTAGCCAGTCTCCGAAATTGGCCCGTGTCCCTTCAAAAGAAAAGGAAGGCACAGCTGAAAATCAGCCTCAAGAACAATCCAAATCTGACAAGACTAAAGCAAACCTCATTGAAGATGAAGAGAAAGAAACCGGCCGTGTGGACCTTAAAGTATATAAACATTATTTCACAAAAGCATTTGGATGGTGGGGAGTAGCCCTCATGCTTGGAATGTCTCTAGCATGGATTGTATCATTTTTGGCTGGTGACTACTGGCTAGCAATTGGAACTTCAGAAGATTCTGGCATTCCTTCTTTTACCTTCATTGTTGTTTATGCTATCATAGCAGCTCTTGCATGTGTAGTGGTGATGGCCAGGGCAATCTTATTCACATACTGGGGTCTAAAGACATCTCAAAGCTTCTTCACTGGAATGCTTGAAAGCATTCTGCATGCACCAATGTCATTCTTTGATACCACTCCTTCTGGCAGAATTTTGAGTCGTGTGAGTTTCAATTTTCTATTTAATGTTCATTTCTGCTAGTAAACAACATAACCTAGCATATTCTTTACAGCAGTGTCAGTGTTTGGACTTAACTATCTTTTCTCTTCTTCTTATGAATTGTTTAGGTATCTACTGATTTACTTTGGGTTGATATATCTATTCCAATGTTGATTAGCTTCGTGATGGTTGCGTACTTCTCATTATTCAGCATCCTCTTTGTCACATGCCAAAATGCTTGGGAGACAGTCCTCCTCTTAATTCCACTGTTTTGGCTGAATAACTGGTATCGGGTATGACATTTCTACTTATTTAAATTTTAGTCTCTACAATTGTTATGATCCAAAACATGATGATGGGTTTTTGCTGAATTTTTTCTTTGTTCCTAGTAATCTTAAATATTTAAGTATCTAATTAATTCAACCAATGATTTAGATTTAGATTTAGATTCTGGTTAATATGAATCATATGATCTTTGTGCTCACTTAAACCAAGGGCCTTTGGAATACTTACAAGAAGGACAAAATATCAGGTGAATTTTGACACTTTCTTTGTTCTGGTTTGCAGAAATATTACCTTGCATCTTCTCGGGAATTGACTCGCCTCGATTCTATCACGAAAGCTCCAGTGATTCATCACTTTTCAGAGACCATTTCTGGCGTTATGACGATCCGTGGCTTCAGAAAGCAGGGTGCATTTTGTCAGGAAAATATTGACAGGGTCAATGCAAGCTTGAGGATGGATTTCCACAACAATGGAGCGAACGAATGGCTCGGTTATCGCCTGGACTTTACTGGAGTGGTTTTCCTTTGCATTTCCACCACCTTTATGATCTTCTTGCCAAGTGCTATTGTTAGGCCAGGTATAACCCCTTCATGAAACTTGTTAAAGCATCATGGTCAATTTCCTATTCAGGCATTTAGAAGATAACATAAGTAACTAAGCAATGGATTTTGGAGTACAGAATTATTTACTTATGTGATCTCATTATAATCTTTAGATAACGTTTTGGCTTTCAATTCAGAGGTTTTTATACTAACCAAGAATTGTTCCACTTGGATATGATTATGCTGTGGCAGAATATGTTGGTTTGTCTCTATCCTATGGCCTCGCTCTCAGTGGTCTCTTGTCATTTACCATTAGCATGACTTGCAATGTTGAGAACAAAATGGTTTCAATTGAGAGAATAAAGCAGTTTACCAACCTTCCATCAGAAGCCCCATGGAAAATCCCTGATTTGTCTCCTCCTCAGAATTGGCCGAGTCATGGCAGTATAGAGTTAAACAGTTTACAGGTATATATTAGTCTCAGAAGGCAACTGCATAATGTTTGCAAGACAATTTAACATGGGGTTTGCTGCAAAAAACCAAAATCAGAGTAAATTTTTATAAGGAAATTTTACTTTCACTTGAAGTTTTCAACAAGTTAAACTCCATGTACTAGTTCTTTTTTCTTTGCTGGTAATATGTTTACAAAAATTAAAGATACTAAGCAGCATGAAAAGGTTGAAAAGTAAGATGTGATGTACATATGGTACATTTGATTTGCATACAGAAAACATTTAAAATGAATGGAACTTTTATAAAAAAAAAATTATGCACAAAAATGTAGGAAACATTTAAATTGAATGGAACTTTTATCAACTTTTTATAGATAAAAATGTAGATATACTATAGCGCAATGGGGTGTGAGAAACTTGGTTTTTTAAGTAATGCATCTGATGATGAAATTCTAATAGGTAACATGCATTCTCAGTATCTTATATAATGCGTGTTTCAAAACTCTTGTAAAAACGATTCTAAATTCTATCAATTCTGGTAAGAAACTTATGTGAGTAGCGTCTAAATGTCAGACTTGATTCTGAGGAAAGAGAAGTTAATCCAAACTACTAAGGATCTTTGTTGTTAAATGGTGGTGAGCAGGTTCGGTATCGTCCAAATACTCCTCTGGTTCTCAAAGGAATCTCTCTCACCATTCAAGGAGGAGAAAAGGTTGGTGTTGTTGGGCGGACAGGGAGTGGGAAATCAACCCTCATCCAAGTGTTATTTAGGTTGATTGAGCCTGCAGCTGGGAAAATAATTATTGATGGGATCAACATTTGCACTTTGGGCCTTCATGATGTGAGGTCTCGTCTTGGTATCATTCCACAAGACCCTGTCCTCTTTCAAGGAACAGTGAGAAGCAACATTGACCCCCTGGGATTGTATACAGAAGAAGAAATTTGGAAGGTAAGTCCTGCATCACATGCTTGTCTGTCTTGTTTTAACTTCAAGTCCTCCATATTCTTGTGGCAATGCATGTGCACTGTGCACTATAAAAGGAAAACCCTAATAACTTAAAATCCTCCATTTTTTTGCTGCAGAGCCTTGAGCGCTGCCAACTGAAAGACGTGGTGGCTGCAAAGCCTGAGAAACTTGAGGCTTCAGGTCTGATCTCCTCTCATAAATCTCCCTTTTTCAATTAGTTCAAATCTCCCTCTATGACCAAGTGATATGGAGCTCGATTCTTGCTCACCTAAGAGTCAATTGATCTTCTCATGACAAAGCTTACACCAAAACCATGGATAAGTATCCTCTCTCATGTCACATGTGAAATTGTGTCTATATCTCTCCGAAACATTCAAGAGTGTCACACTATTTAATTAATATGAAAGAAGGGATAGACACAATGCGAACTTTCCACGTGAGAGGATCCTGATCCCAAAACCATTCATATATCTTCACTAATAGGTTAAGCTTTTGAGATAGTTGGTTAATATCGGAAACCATTGCATTGATTAAGATACTGCTATATGATGGCTTACCTTCTTTCCTTGGTGACAATACAAGCTGACACCAGTGTACTTTGCTATTTCTCAGTGGTTGATGGTGGAGACAATTGGAGTGTGGGGCAAAGGCAGCTTCTGTGCTTGGGAAGAATCATGCTAAAGCGTAGCAAAATACTTTTCATGGATGAGGCAACAGCATCAGTTGATTCGCAAACTGATGCTGTGATACAGAAGATTATCCGAGAGGACTTTGCAGACCGTACAATTATCAGTATAGCTCACAGAATACCAACAGTCATGGATTGTGACAAGGTTTTGGTCATAGATGCAGGTATGTTACTTATGTTGGCAAATGCTAGTATTAGCTTTTGTGTAGGGTTTGTGCCTATTATCAAAAATTCAACTCTTGCTATTCCCCCTTCCTTCCGCATGTCAGCTCCATTCTCAAACCTTAATTCTAATTTGGTATCAGTTGCTATCGTACATCCGTTTAGTGAAGATCACTCATATACGGGCCACTCACAAATTTGTGTTGAAAAATCTCACATTGATAAGAGATATATCAAAATAGCCCTTATATATGGGAACAATCATCAATCCTTGAATTAGCTTTTGAGTTGAACTAGGTCTCGCAAATTTTAATATTATCTTTAGGTTAACTTTTGGGATGGGATAGAGTGTGACTAATTCAAAATCTAAGGACGGCATATTTTGTATGATTGGTCCATTTTTAAAAAGGCCATTTCACTCTTTAAATGTGATCAAATTACAAGTCACATGTTTTGACATTTTAAAAAAATAAACTAATAATTGATAGTGTGTTAAGGAACATGTTCAAAAGATTGTTTCCTAACATTCATCATTTATGTTATGAGCTTGTGCATAAGAAATTTAGAAACAAGAACAAAAAGTCATATAATGTGAAACTTCTTGACCTACCAATCTTTCTACAACAACCAAATTAGGAGATGATTCTCTTGAATACAAATGGTCTTCACTTTTCTGTCATCTAAGCATTTAAACCTTTTAATGCTACAATGGTTTTGGTAGAATAATGAGTTGTGGGGCATTTGATGTTTTTGACAGGACTTGCAAAGGAATTTGACAAGCCATCACGTTTGCTGGAAAGGCCTTCACTTTTTGCGGCATTGGTTAAGGAGTACTCTAATAGATCAGCTTAACTATAGTTTTCTTCTTGCTACATATGATGGTAGATCAACTTTTTTTTTCAAGATTAGGGGATTGTTTGGATATGGTGCATCATGAACGGATTTTATCTATAAAATTAGGTTCGTTCATTTTTTATCTGCGGGAGACCATTTATATTGATGTCAACTGATATCCAAACATAGCTTAAGAGTTCAATTTTTTTAGTTCAATAAATTAACTAGGATAATGTGAGCAAAAATTTTAAGTTGCTTTAGAAATCAAGTTTAGCTGCAATTATTTTTTCTCTTGATTTGTGTGTTTTGCCTTTTATTGCTACTAGCAGCTATTTCAAAGCAATTCAAGCACGACAACCCAACAACCTCCTTTCGAGATTTTTGTAAATGCTAATTTTATTAATGCATGGACGTTATAAATCTTCTTCATACGTTTTTAAATAAAGTGAAAAAGAAACACGCATATTAATATTATTAATTTTAAAAAATATATTGTTTGTTTTCTTATTGTACCTTTTTAAGTGTATTTTATATCTCTTCATTTATTTTTTTAGAGGTATTATATGAAAAAAATATCAATTAATATTTTATGATAATTCTAAATGGACAGTTATTATGAAATAAAAAATCTCTTTTTTAGATAGATTGTTATTTTAAAATGAAGGAAATATTTTATAAATGCATGGAGGCTACAACCCAAGGATTTCTTGAATCTCATGAGATCATTGTTTCTAAATAATAAATACTATAAGTTGACTTGTACTCTCTTAAAAATATTGTGGAGTTGTAATTATGACTATTCGAGGTTTAAATATTGACTTTTAACCATTGACCAAGATTATCGAATCTTGAGTTGTAATTATTAATTTATAATCAATTATTATAATTTTAATTTTTTTAATAGTTTATCATATATACCAATATACTTAATCATATTTAAAATAATTCATTTTTCAATAAATAATACATTATCATAAGATTTTGTTTATTAAATCTACCTATCAAACAACTAATTATTTTAAGAGTTTAAATTGTTGGGTAAATGACTTTGAATGATTTATATTATATTTCTAACACGCCTCCTTATATAGGAGCTCGCTTAGACTTGGGACATTGACAGTGCACAAATTATAATATTATGTCAAACAACTAATTATCCAAAGACTTAATAAGCAAGAGTTATTTTCTATTACTATTCTAATTTTTTTTCCACATAATTGTGTACCTTCAGGGTTGTTTTTCCACATAATAGGAGCTCATCTTTCATTTCTAAATTAGAAAAATTATGTAATTTTTTATAATAAATACGTGTTTGGTATATTGTGTTTATGTTAATTTACCATTTCATATTTTGTGGTTTTTAATTCCTTCTATCTTGAATTTGTGGTGCTGGGTTTTTATCATGTTGTCCTTGGAAGAAGAAGGTTGGTTGGGTGGGAGAGGAAGAAGATGGTGAAGATGAAGGAGGAAGAGAGGAAGATGGTGAAGAAGAAGGTGGAACCTGGGAGAGGAAGAAAAGTTTCTTGAATTTTAATTTTTGAGATTTTAATTGAAACAATTTAGATTTTAGCTTTTCTGGTTTCAGCCTTTTAGTTTGGGGAAAAATAAAAAATATAAAGTATTTGGGGGGGGTGATATGCAATTGTTAGATTTGTGACATGTTTTCCCTTTAAAAAAAATAAAAAATCCACATAATCATCACTTGCACAGTCAGCACACCACATATGTAATCGCCGGAACTCCGGTCTCCGGCAGGGACTAAATACAAACTTGGTGCAAACTGAGGGGCTTATAGCAAACTTTTTTCCGGTGAGGGACCAATTGCAAACTTTAATACAAACACTGGGACATCTTGAACCATTAACCCTATAATCAATTATGCCAACCCAAATTAACCACATATATACATATGTCCATTATAATTGAGAAAGATGTTGATATTTGTCAACTTGGTATGTGAAAAAATTATTGCATTTAAAATAACAAGCTCTCAATAAGTTTTTTTCTTGTATAATGTGACTTAGTTAAAATGTCGTAATTTTATGTAAATAAATAAAGGTACCACGTTTTAGTTCGCGGTAGCTAAATAATTGACTTATATAATTGACTTACGTATGCATACTAAAATAAGATATCACAAACTATAATGCAACCGTTTAATGTAATTTCAATAAAATACCTTATTATAATTTGCAGTATGCAGTGTGAGGAGAAGAAAAATTGTGAAGAGTTTACAAAGCTATGGGTATCTTTGTTACTTTGAACAAATAAGGATGGCAAAGAAACGTGTATGGATGGTACCTTTAGTTTTGCCCTAGTCTTTTCTCCTCAAGTGTGAATGTGTTTTTTTTTTTCTCATGGTATTGTTATCACCAACAACCATGAGATTAATCCCCCAAGACTTTAATATCACATTAAATATATACGTCTTTTCCAACAAATATTTCGTCCAAAGATCGAACATTGGACTAGATACTTAAGGAGTCTAACTATATCTGCATGTTATACTACATCTTGTTGGTGTGAATGTGCTTTTAGTTCAAAGTAAAGAGAGTACAAAACATCTCATATCATAGAATGAGATGAAGTATTCAAGAATCAATTATAGTTAGAAAAGCTATGAGTAAACTTACATTGGATAATGGTGAAATAATTTAGTTAGATTTTTTTTTTTTCAATATATCACAGAGACGAGAACCCAAGTTTCAAAAATCACATTAAGTGGTTAGACATTTTATAATAAATATTTTTTCATACACACCGCCCAGTTTGATATTTTTTTTTTAAACGTTCTTGTATCTAATTACTAATCAAAGATAACTTTTTTTTAATATCAACACATGTTAGTTTAGTTGGTAATGACGAATCACTTCCTTTCAAAGGTTGTGTGTCGAATCCCGTTGTCGATGTGATGGCGGTGTTGTGGTGGTGATCAGATCTGAACCCACCCAAACTTTTATTCATAAAATAACATGACTTTTTTTAATAATTAAATCTCAACCAAAATAAGAAAAAAAAATTTATGATTGGGAGTTAGAATTGGCACCCCTTTACCCGATTATAAACCCCAAAGTATTTTTAAAAATACCAATAATACCCCTTTTCGGGTTTTAAAAGCCGAAATGTAGGTTGTAGAATAGTACTACCGGGATATATAACCCGATAGTTTAGGTTTTTAGCTCCGTTTTACCAGGATATATATCCCGGAACTTGGTCGGCATTCCGAGATTTAAAACCCAGAAGCGTAATTGCAGTATATATAATACTGAACTTCGTATTCTTCACCATTCTCAGCCCCTTTGTTCTTCATTCTTCATTCTCCTGGTCCTCCTAGCCACACCACCACCATTACCCATCACTAGTTTCGCCTCCAATTCCCACTGTTGTGCTCCTTGTTACCACCATTCAGCAACCCGAAATTTGGTTATTTCAAACAACATTCCGGGATTTATATCCCGGAATATACATTCACTGCAGTTGTTTTCCGAGATATAAAACCCGAAAAACAATAACATTGCATTCCAGGATATAAAAACGGGAAGCAATAGTGTAGTGAAACACTTACACATGTCTTACAACTTAAATAACTATTCAAAATTGTATATCTCAGAAGCTAATACCTTTCCGGGATTACTGTTCCCGGATCCCATTTATTTGGACCTTTCGGGTTTTATAAAATCAGTAGGAGTGAACATATCTTCCAAGTTTACAAATCCCGAAAGACACCAATTGTCACTAAAATTTATTCCGGTAACACGGAACAAATTGGAAAAATTCCATTCCTGGATATATAAACCGGGACACAAGTCATCAACCACCTTTCGGGAAACCAAATCTCGGAAGTTTGTCACTATACGTTCCGGGTTTGAAAATCCCAAAACGAAAAAAGAAAAAAAGATATTTAGGACATTTAATACACAAAATTGGGGTGCAAAATTAAATGCTGGGTATTAAATCTAACACCCGCGTACCCTTTATGATTTATATACTGCTGCCCATAAAAAAAAATTCATAATAATTTAAAGTTTTTTTTGATCCGAATAATTTAAAGTTTTAACAAAGTATATATATTTTTTCCTTTGCGCCAGTTGCCAAAATCCATTTCTTCTCACTGCGAAATTTCTCATGTGAGTTAACAGATCAGCGCAACCTATTTCCCAGTCACACTGCTTCATCTACGTTGCTGTTTCGCATTCGCATCAATTCAAAATTAGGGTTTTTCCCAGCGTCACGAAGAACCCTAATCCCCCCAAATTCACGTGCTGGACATGCACATTCTCCATTTTCCTGGGCGTTTCAATCAATGGGTGTCATGACTAGCCACCGCAAACGCCCTGAAGAGTGCATGAACAACGTCAACAACTCTCCACTTCCAGATTCCCACAGAAAACGACCCAAATTATCAAACATGGTGACCCGACCCGCCGCACCGACATCCAACGGCGTCGTTTCGAGGATTTCCAGGTACCCGGATGCTAAGCCGCCGTTGAGTCGGGAGGTTCACGCGCCTTGCAGGCCTCGGAAATTCGACCTCGCCGCGAGGCCGGAACCGAGGACCCCTGCTAGGGCTACTGCTAGTGGCGTCGACGACGCTGTGGGCAACTTTCTGTTCTCACGTTACGAAAAGACCATGCTTTCCGCTTTGGGGAAGATTCGGCACCTACCTCTGAAGGGCAAGGAGGTTATCGACGTGGACGCTGAGAGTAGCGGGCGTGAGGTTTCGGATGATTCGGGTGTGGAAGAGGTGGTTGAGGTTCACGATTTGGAGGCCAAGGCCATGGCCGTGGACGGTGGCGTTCGGCGGCGGCAGTCAACGTCGTCACCGGATTCTGCTTTGACCAATAATGGTAACAGCTTGAAGGTGGTGGTGAGTGATGGGAAAGTGCAGGGTTCTGAGATTGACTTGTCGAGTGTTCAGGCGTACAGGAAGTTGATTGAGTCTGCTGATAGGCGAGATGCCACGATTAAGAGGCTGAACTTTGAAATTAATCTGAATGAGAAGCGCAGGGAGACATTGAATTTGTTGCGTCCAAAGAAGGAATTAGTGCAGGTGATTACTCGTTTAAGTGACTTATTTTTATGCATTTGATTGTTCAGGCCTTGGTTTCTTAGTCTCACTGAGTATTCGTAGTTATGTTTAGAGAGAACTTCCAAATTGCCCCCCTCAAAGTCTATACAGACTTCAAGTTAGCCCTTGTTAAAGAAACGTCTTTTTGAGACCTCAAGCTATGTAAACATCATTCATGATCATGATAGTCCTTGTGGCGCCAGTCTGTCATATAACTGGCATTTGAGTGTTTAAAAAAGGTGTTCTTTTAGTCTGAGGACTAACTTGAAGTCAAAGGTAAATATTGGGGGTTCAAGCATGTAGTGGAGTATATAAAATGTTCTCTAGCCAGTGCTTTTAGGTAGTTTGTTAGCTTAGGCCTTAATTATTACTGCTAGTTAGCGCGGGTTGGTTGACGAATGAGATTAAGCTGAATGTTAGTGCAATTTACCCAATTGTGACTATGGCTTTCAGGTAGTGCCGCGAGAGCCTTTTGTCTCTCTTACAAAGGAGGAAGAAAATGAGGTTGCACGTGCCTTTTCTACTAACCGGTATGCTTTGATGATTTGTCTATATGTTATTGAGAAGATTTTGATCTGCAGTATAGCTAATTTTGGACTTGCTTCTACAGGAGGAAGATATTGGTTAGCCATGAGAGTTCGAACATTGAGATCTCGGGTGAGAAGTTTCAGTGCCTTGGCCCGGGTGCATGGTTAAATGATGAGGTGATCATGTTTATTCTTTGGTTGAGTTACTGAAGAAGAGAAGAACTTGGTTCCTAATTATATCATGATCTTACATCATTGCACTGTGAAATTCAGTGATAGATTTACCTTAATTGTGCAGGTGATAAACTTGTACCTTGAGTTGCTGAAAGAGAGGGAGCAAAGAGAACCACAGAAGTTTCTGAAATGCCATTTTTTCAATACCTTTTTCTACAAAAAGGTACAATGCATGATTTTTTCAATACCTTTACAGTTGGATGAAATTTACTAATATGGTTTCAGAACCAATAGTAATGACTAATGAGCATTTTCGTCAATTTCTAGTAACTAGCATATGTTTCCGAATAACTTCTCCTTTCAGTTTCCTCTTTTCTCTTGTAAACTCTCTTTAATGAAAAAATCTCACTGTTTCATTATCAAATGTCTGAAACTAGACTTTGACAATGCATATATCTGTTGCCAACTTTGCCCCAATGAAGAACAAAGGGTTTCTTCACCCCCCAATTTATTTTTTATTTTTCTGTTGTTGAGGTCTGTTCTTTTGACACTGCACCTAGAACAGCCTTGACAGAGGGCTTTCCATTCAATAGCTCTGCAGTAGCCCCGACACTGAAAACTGGAATTTGCCTTATTAAGGATTCTTCAACTTCACCATGTCACATGATTACTGACCAAGTAAAAAAATTGAAAATCACATTTTCATCACATTGTATACCAAGATGGTATATTTATTCCTTGTTAGATTTTTACAACCTCTAACCAAAAAAAAGATTTTTACAACTTCTGCTTGTTGCATTGAAATCATATTACTTACACTTAATGCTTATGATTAATTCAATGGTGTTTTCTACACCATAAACACATCCTTTAATTATTTTATAGTGAACTTTAAGAGAAAATGAGACTATACACTGTTTGACCAAATGTTTATAATTTTTATTTTCTGAACATTAGTGTGCATGATTTACATGAAAACTATTCATAATTGAACTATTGGATTTATTAAATCCTTTTCCATGATGAATAGTAGCAAGGTGGCCTTGTCTTATTCAGTCTAAGGAGCTAATCTTATCCCCTGCCAAATTGTTTAATAAACATTATAGACTTAACCCTTCAACTTTTCTTGTTTGCCCCCCACCCCCCCAAAAAAAAATTATATCTTTGTTTCTCCACTGTACTGTTATAGCGGTCTTTACGAATCCTAACTCATGTTTACATTCCATGCAACGAATGGAACCTCGATGACATAGACTCTTGAAGTGTGCTTTATTCATGGAGTTAATATCTGTTCTAATTTTTTTATTTTCACTACTATTCACAAAAGTGCCGCTTTGTTTTCCCTTTATTTCCTGCTTTCGCTATTGTCTGTGAAACTTTTTAAAACAAAGGACCAAGTGGAAACAAGGTGGCACTTCTGTGAGTATTAGTGAAAACAGAAATAATATTTTCTTTATCCCTTTTTTTTGGTTCCAACCTTATTTTCATTAGCAAGGAATAGAAATATAGGGGTGCTTTGGGCTTGTGCTTCACAACTCTAATCCACAATTGTCCAAAATGTATTCCTTATCATTGTGCTTCTGGTTGACCTTTTTTATTCTGTGTTTATGTGTTATTTCTTCATGTTTTGGCACTCACTATGAATGAGAAGCCCAAATTAGGCTATAAATAGGAAAAATTTAAATGTCGTACATATTGTAAGCGTTTTATATATATTTGTCTTTTGTAATTTAGTGATTAGTCATATTGGTCTGACATTGATACTTTCTAATTCGAATGTTAATTGCCAGTTAATAGGTGGCAAGAGCGGTTATGATTTCAAATCTGTCCGTAGATGGACGAGCCAAAAGAAATTGGGATATGGTCTATTGGAATGTGATAAAGTAAATATGTTTGAACTGATTTTTCAATTATTCTTTTTCTTATAGCCAATTGAATTGGTTTTCATATTGATCTACCTGATTTATTGTCTTTACCAGATATTTGTACCTATCCATAGAGAGATCCATTGGTGCTTGGCTGTTATCAATAAAAAAGATAAGAAATTCCAGTACCTTGACTCATTGAAGGGAAGGGATAGCCATGTCCTAAGAGTGCTGGTAAAGTTTTAGTCTATGTAATTTAATTGAAAATTTCATATTCCTCATGTCAGGGGCGCACTTTTGAGGATAAAGTTAAGAGAGATGATAATTGTTGATTGAAAAGTCAACGGTTATATTTTAACAACTTGCTACTTTGGTATATATGTGCATGTATTTTATCATAATCGTAACTGTTGATCTTTCCATAAACAGTTACCCTTTCAACAAACAATTACCCTTTTGCATTTTATCATTTAAAGTGCACCCCCTCACCTTAGAGGAGTCAATTCTTTGCTCTAAAGGATATTGGTATCATAGTTATCCCTCCCGAATAGCGACGTGTAGCTGCCTGCCCCGAAACTGCTATAGCGGTATAGCGCATAGTGGGATGGTCGCTACACTAATTTTTTAAATATAATTTAACTATATACTTATAAATGATAAATATTACTCATCGTTTCAAAATAACTGTCCAGAAAGAGAAGAAACACGCATATTAAGAAATGCAATTAATATTGATAATTTTTTAAAATATATCATTTGTTTTACTATTTTAACCTTTAAAGTGGATGTGTCTCTCCTCATTTATTGTTCTCATAGGGGCATTATATGGAAAAACATCAATTAATGCTCTCTTGAAATTCTAAGTGGACAATTATTATGAAATAAATTTTTTTCCTCTAAGTGGACAGTTATTTTGAAATGGAGGGAGTACTTAAAACTCATAACATATTCATAATAGCAATCAAAGTCATAGATCTTAACAAAAACATACAACTAAAT
Source organism: Acmispon strigosus (assembly GCA_030819835.1). Classification (NCBI taxonomy): domain Eukaryota; kingdom Viridiplantae; phylum Streptophyta; class Magnoliopsida; order Fabales; family Fabaceae; genus Acmispon; species Acmispon strigosus. Next base: position 91,954,037 of record JAUAMA010000001.1, read on the forward strand.
AAATGCTGCTTGAGTTTTTTTTTTTGGGTTGGAGTTTTGGCTGGTTGAAAGGATGCCATGATTGTAGGAGGATAACTAAATACTGTGAGAAGAGGATAAAACAGAGAGGAAGTGAAAGAAAAAACAAACACTGGAGCAGTATGCCTACCTGACAGATCAGAGTAGGACAGGGATGAGGTGGAGAGAGGCCAGAAAGAGGAGTGCAGCGATCCCTGGAGAGGGGCTGGATGTTGGTTGGAGAGAGGCCGGAGAGATGTTTTGTCTGATATCAAGCTAAATGGAAATTATCTCGTCAGCTGCTCATGGGCTAATGATATGCTGAATTTCAAACATGCCAAAACTTAGCTGCATTGTCATTGGTTGTTGAATCAAATATAAGAAGTATGATGCAAACATTTTGTTTGATGGGTTTAAGATCTTGTTTGCCCATTTAATGTACCAGCAATTGACAATTTATACAGATAAAAAATCAAACCTGTGTTTGTAATACCTAGGTAGTTGGCACAGTAATTAATATTAAAATCAAACAGCTTAGGAAGGAAACTATACAAATAAATTGGGTAAACAATTAAACAATTATATAATGATATAATATATTAAGCAGATTTTAGTAAACAACCAAACAATGTAGTCAAAGTTGGGATTATGCCTTTAATCTGAAATGGGTGCTAATCGTAAATCGCACAATTGTAAGATTAATCGTAAGATTTAGCAAAGTTCCTATATATTTATGTATATAAATTCATATATATGCATATAAAATAGCATAAATAAAAAACGCTTTAAATAACTAGAAACACTAAATAAAATTGTACTCAGTTTAAACCACAGGGGCTCACAAACGTGAGCGAGGGAGAGAAGGGGCTCGGCTGCTAAAAGAATTATGGGTATTGAGAGCCGGGTCGCTTTTAGGAAACAAATTAAACCCACATCACATGTGTCACATAATCACAATTAAAGTTCAATTTTAGATAGAAAATTAAATTTCAATTTTAGATAGAAAAGAATTTTGAGACCGATTTTAATCACCAAGTTGCACTGTAATTGCTTAATTGTAGGATTAAGCGATTAAAATCGAGATTTTGACTACCATGGTAATGTGGGAAGAAATTTATGACTTGTGAACTAATAGGTTGAAATTAAATTAAGAGATAAATAGGGAAATAAATATTAAATCACATAACTATTTAATTAGTAAAAAACTGTGATTATGTCTTAAAATTCTTTGTTTTGAAAGTTTGTCCGTGGTATGTGAATTTAAACATTTAGTAGTTAGATAATTGGTCTGTAATTTTGTATAATGTAGGTATAAATCTGTTAACTAAGCATGCTGCTGATATGTTCCTACTTCCTGCTAATTTTAAATTAGAACTATATTCAATTCTTAGCTACCATATAATTGAATTTAATTATATTTATATGAAATTTCTGTATCGCTTTGGTAGTGTTGTCAATTGATTTTGTTGGTTTTTAAATTTTCAACACTGCAAATAAATATCATTTGCTTTGATCAGATATAGGCCTTTGTTTAATATTATAGCTTTTGGTGCATAAGTGTGCCTTCTTGTACTTCCTAAAACACCAGATCTAACCACTGTAGCAAGTGTCTTCTCTTTTTAGTTTAAGTTCTTGTCACAAAAAGTTTTGAATTTTTATCTTCATGTCATTACTCTTTTTCACCTAGGGCCCTAGTACGCTCACAATTCTTGCTGGAATTGATTAGATAAGTAACTGAGGAATGATATACATGTATTTGCATTTTGCTACTGTAAAGTTTATCTAATGTTTGTTATTGATGTCTCCCAGGCGAAATATTTTGTGGATGAAGTAAAGGACAAGACTGGAAAAGATATTGATATAAGTACTTGGGAGAAGGAATTTGTTGAAGACCTTCCTGAGCAGCAGAATGGGTTGGTTTTCTGATCTTCTGCAAGTCACGATATGTGACCATTTAGTTTTGTGTGCTTTTTCCCCACTTTTTAAAAATAAGAGAACTCTGCAATAAAAGATGAGTTGCTGCAGCTTTCCAACATGTTTAAATTTAAATTTTATAAACCAAAAAAACCCATTAGCATGTTTACTTTCATAGAGAAAAGAACGAAGTTTTTATGAGGAAGCTTATGAATAATGAATTTAAAGGAGTGCTAGCAACACTCTTTTGAACACTCTTTCACACACTCTCTATGATTGATATATTTTCAAAATAGCCAATATATTTCTCTCACTTATTAAAACTTGTATTGACTTAAAAAAAACCAATCACATGAAGTGTGTGTTCAAAAGAGTGTGTTGCTAACATTTGTCTATGTATTTATGTCTTATTTGCTCTCTGGTAGAGCCCACTCAGAACAGAATAGAAATAGGACAAGGCAACAAGCAAAGAAATGTAAGATTTTATTCAAGGAAACATCCCTTTTATCAATGTAACCTAGAGGATGAAGATGAATTTAGAAAGTACAAGCCATAGGGTATTCGAGAGAACTTCGCCCTCTCAATAGAAATGCCAATCCTTTCCTATACTCTTCCTACTCTTCTAAATTCTATATAATTGACATTCTAACTACTTTGAAGTTTCAACTGGTATAGTCGGTTAGCCCCACAGGGGGACAACCATTTAATCCTCCAACAAACCTCTGGAGGATTCAGCGACAAGCAGAAGAAGAAATTTTGAATAGAAGCAGAATTTCAAGAGAGTATGTGAAAAGGAATGTGTTTGGCATGTGGCAATTTTTTTGGCAGGACATGTGCTAGAATGATTAATTGAGGGTGCTGCTGTTAGAAGAGGAGACAAAAGATAGCATGTGGGGGTCAGAAGAAGAAATTATTGAATGGAAATGAAATCAATTCAATTGGGTCTCAATAGATGGTAGGTCTCACAACAAAGATCAAATTATGGGGAAATTTACAAGGGGTGCTGATAATGGTTCTAGTGGATTGTGGTGCATCACATAACTTCTTTCCCCAAAACTTTGTGGAGAAATTAGTCTTACCTGTTATACAAACTCTCCTGTACTGGGTGGATGGGGATGTGTTCAACTACAGGGGATAGAAATTCAACAGGATTTCGACATCTTTGGTTTAGGAGTAGATATGATAACGGGGTTGGAATGGCTGGGGATTGGGGGGATTAGAACCAATTTTAAAGAGCTGAAGTGGACGGGTAGAAGACCAAGAAGAACCCGTATTATCGGAGGGGACCCATCCTTATGCACATCTGTGGGACGAAAGCATTGCAGCAAGAAGGAGAAACGTGTGTAGTTGAGTGTAGCTTGGTGAAGGATGACCAGAAGTCAGAATCATCTACTTCTATTTCCTAGGGGATTACAGGAGGATTATTGTATTTGAAGGCTCAAGCTTTCAGGTTGAGATCATTGGCCGAAAGAAGAAAGAAAGAGCAGAGCCCCCAATATGATGGGCCCTTTTAAATAATTGAAGAGATAGGAAGGGTAGCTTTCTGTTAGAAATATAATAGAAAAAACGTTCACTGACCAAGTGGTTTAGAATTTGATCACTGTTACCCCATTCTTTTAATAAAATGTTGAGTTTCAGCACAAGGTAGGCAGATCTGGGTAATGTCTACACTTCAAGTCCCAATAGCTCTTGCATGAGGGGGTATTCATGTGTCACACTTAAATTTTTGGTGTAGTTGGTTCATGATATGGTACAATTGCCTATTAACAATTGAATTCACCGTGTTTCATGTTAGTTAAATGAAGAAAGCTGTGTCAGGTTGTTTTAGTCCTCTGCCACTCCCTGAATGTTGGACACAGTGGGAATTGGCAGCACAAACTTGCTATTCTGGATATTTGCTACTATGCACGAGGAGAGGCCGAGTTGCTTGTAACATGACAAGGCCTACCTAGCTGTGGGAATATGAGTGAATCTTTTACTGCACTCCAGCATAACTTTACTACATATGTTTTTTGGCGGTGGTGGGGGATTGATATTAGGCTAGTAATAAAAAGGGCTGTGCCTGAAAATAACTGACTTCTGACTACTATACTAGTTGAAAGTAGTTGGAATGTTGATTTATAGGAATTTGAAGAGTGGGAAGAGGGTAGGAAAGGAATGCATTTCTGTTGGCAGAGGACCAAGGGTCTCTTGACTATTGTAACTTACTATCTCCATTCTCTAGGTCACATTGATTAGAGGGTAGTTTCCTGAATAAATCTTGCATTGCTTGTTGTCTTGTTTTATTTCTATCCTGTTCTGGGTGGGCTCTATCACTCTCAAATTGGTTCCCTTTATCTGTTTTTCTTACAATATTAAAGTTGTAGGTTGCTTTATTTAATGGCTTTAAGCATGCTGTTTATGATAAATATGTTTTTTATGCATTGACCTTTTTGAACTTACATCAGGCTGTTTAACTATGCGTTATTGTTTGTCATTGAGATTATACTTGGATTAAAAGTAACAAGTGGGTCTTGGCTCATTGAAATTAAATAATTCGAAGTTGGCCATTTGTAGTAGTTTCTAGTCTTAATGCACATAGTTCTTGGTCACCAAAACTTGATATTATGAGTATGACAATACAATTGTTTTTTTATTGGAGTAATTTATTAAATTGGGAAGCTGAAACCTGATCATTAGATGGTTTCATTGCATAAAGCTTTCTGTGTTTTATTTATTTAAGAGAGATATTGCAACTTTTTTAATCTGCACTTTCAAGTTAGAGCTTCTACAATTTGAGCTTGGCAAGATTGAAAAGGAATGAATGAAAATGAAATATTTTGACATCAATAGCTTTCAAGTACTTTCTTAACTTTTATTTCTTATATTTTCCCTCTGCCATTGCATGCCTTTACTTTTCTGGATCTATGGTAACTGTTAATTGTTCAAATTAGCAGCAATTTTTGTTGAATTATTTTCTGAAGTGATCTTTTTGTCAATGAACAGATTTGATTGTGGGGTGTTTATGATTAAATATGCTGACTTTTATAGCAGAGGCTTGGGGCTTTGTTTCAAACAGGTATGACATGAAGCATTTCATTTTAGCAAGAAAATTTATCTTTTGTTTTGTACATATTCTGTTGTTTAAATAGTTACCTACCTTTTTCCCAAATCCATAACTAGCCATTCCCGTGTTCAGTAAGGAATGAAAATTAATTGCTTGTAATCTCTCATAATCAGTAACTCACTAGCCATTCATTCATGTTCTATAGTGATACTGCCTAGAACATTTCTGGGCAAAATGTTTCAAGGGTCATTAGTTGCTTGAAGTCTTTCATTCTCTTAAATGGGTGGTTGTTGCATATTGCATACATGACAAATAATAAGCTAATGCAATTGTTTCCTTGCTAGAACCTTCTCAACAGTTCCAGTGGATGCATAACTTGAGCCCCATAAGATTTATATGACTATTTTTTATAGTTTCGGAACTGAATCACTTTCCATTTTTAGGAACACATGCCTTACTTCCGGGTTAGGACAGCTAAGGAGATATTGAGACTGAAAGCTGACTAAGCAAGGAGTGACCATTCAGTATTACAATAGGATTTTTGGCAGCACTGATTGATGAAGGATCATTCACCTTTTGGCAATGTCTTAACAGTAGCCATTCTAGAGTTGGAGAATTTGTTATCTTGGATGCTGAACTGACTATATATATATATAGTCCCAGCGTCTGGTTATAGCATGTCTGTAGAATTGAGTAGGTTGTATATACTATACAAAAGTGAATTATTAGACGAGGCGTTTTTTAAGGTTGAGTTGTTTATTATGTGATAATAATAATGCTTCCTCCCCGTTCTCTTTCTATTAAATTTTTTACTCTGGTTTGATCAAAGATATTGTTTGTTATTGATGTCAGGCGAATTAAGAGAAACCAAAATAAAGGCAATTTCATTCGGAATTATTAAGGCGTTTGTTTCTTTGTATGATGGTACGCGACTCTGCAAAAGCGTTACATTCTAGATGCGTCATCTATTAGTGTTTTTAAAAAGTTTAACCCTAAGATGAGGATATAGTATTATTTTATTTGGTAGATGCGTTGCATTGTGCAAATTTATTCAATAACAAAATAATGCAACATTTTATTTTAAAGGTTGTCACTTTATAAGTTGTTCTCAATTCACTTCCAAGCCCAATGAAAACATAGTGGTCAAAATTTGTAGTAACCCAAAACAGACCATATCTAACTATGTTTTCACGTCTCGCACTCTACAGCTGCACCCAGGAACAAGAGAATATATCAATTTTTGAATAGAGGACAGATACAGGGGGAATGTTGTTCATGTACAGCACTACTTTTTTTTTCCATTTAACTTTCGCCCTCTGAAATTTGGAGGCGGATGACTCAACCTACATAGATTATAGATTATACCAAATATATCACAAAAGGGCATTGCATATACATGTAAGAAAAGATTCAACTTGTCAACACATGAATACAGATCATAAGTGACAACGAATAAGAGAAACCGAGTCTCTTCTCTTATTAACGGTGAACTCGTTTCCTGCTTAGAATCTCCTGTTCTTTCAATCGATGTTGGAATCTTGTGAGGCGAGCTTGGAGACCAACGAGACTAGCTGCTTTGCGAGAAAGCACAAAGCTCAATTGGGTTACATAGTTGTCAATCCGGCTTCCCGGTTGGTCCACTTCAGCCAAGAGTTTCATTTCCTGAAAAAAGGTAAATGCAGCATGAGCACACAAAAATCAATCTGAATTTTGAAAACTCCAATAAATTCTTTTTCTATTTTAAAAATTTAAACAAAATTGAATAGCAGCAGACTACTTCAGTTTCTACCAAAGCAGACCAAAAAAAAATGTATAACATAGATGAACCACAAAAACTTAAAGTGAAGTGACCAGAAAAAAGCAACGAATTTCACACTTCAATAGAACCTAAAGAAAAATATGTGATTACTCACTTCACGAACAATCTCCATTGTGTCCTCTATTTCTTTTCTATGAGCAGCAATTAGTGCTTCTTCCTCCTGCAAAAATACATTCAAGATATTAAATGAATAGCATAAACAAGTTGACAAGTTTTTATTCAATTGAAAGCTGGTAAAAAACATGTAATTCCACATATTTTCCAAACCTCCAGTACTGCAGTGATATTCCCGTCAGGAGAGGTTTCTGCTTCGTAAAGCCTGGATCCAGTGGTAACAGTGCTATAATTCCCTGTGCTCTGCTGCTTGGAGCTTGTGGTAAACAGATCAGAACCATTGACATCCCTTTTCATCAAGTTTGCAGGTCTTTCAGACTTTTCCTCCTTAGCACCTTTTCTGCGTGGAGGAGACACCTTTTGCACTCTCTCAACTGTATCATTTTGTGAATGAGAGATCATCTTTTTACTTGTAGAATCGTTGTATGGGTTCTTCACTTCAAACCTCTCCCTGTCCATTGAAGCAGAAGCCAGACCTTTTTCTTCTCGCCTGTTTAATAGGTAACTTGAAGAAACACTTGATGGCTGTTTGTCAACATCAGTAGCAGAGCTGTGCAGAGAATTTTCCTTTTCAACAAGTTTCCTGCCCATATCCATCGTCTTCTCTTGACGCTGATCGTTAAAATCCTCTGCGCCAGCACTAGATGGAAGAGTTGACGTAGAAGAAACCTCCTTATTAGCTTGTGGTACAGAATTTGGAACCTGGTCTTTTTTAGGATTGCCACTTTTGGATAGACTTTTAACCCTGATCATATTATGATGAATCAGTTAATATAAACATAAATGTCCATGAAAGAAAGGAGATACCCTGTTGTGAAATATAATATTAGAGCACATAATACGAAAACACATACCTATCAGCATATCTCAAGGTGTTAAGCGTGTGCTCACAAGACCCTGCACCTGGAGATATACAAGAGATCATAACAGTCTTTGAATTGCCTACAAAGGAGTCACGAAGTACTTCTGTAAGTTTGCTTCCACGAAAAGGAATGTGGATCTGGTCATTGTCTAAAGCACGAATGCATTCCTTCAAAGCCAAAAGGCTCTTGTTGATTTCTGCTCCTTCAATCCTTTGGAAGGGAAACAAAAAATTTGCAGAGTAGATTTGATTTGTTAATATGGGAAAAATGCTTAACCTGAGCAAGTGAAATTTTCTTAAAGCAGGAATGAAGGAAGCCACAAGTCCTCTCTTTTCAGAAGTCACATCCAAAAAAAAAACTAAAATTTAGACAAGTAGCCAAGATGTTTGTAGACATATATTTACCAAGTGCTTCAGCATTATTATAACAATTTGTGCAAATTGGTAGTCTCAGTTTATTATATTAAATCAAGTTTGAAGTAAACATCTGATCAATAACTCAAAATTCTTAGACAGACAACTAAAGAAAATATACCTCATTTACTTTGAAGTTGTAATATCAGATAAAAATTTAGTAGCTACTAGAAAAGCTTTTAAAAAGCTTGCTTTTAGCCAGAAATATTAGTAGCAAATAGAATAAGGAACAGGTAGATGGTTTCATTCACCTTCTTCAAAAATGGTTTTTGTGTTTTACTGATGTTCTCATTTTTAAATAGTCCAGGAAAGGTGGAGTAAAAAAGCTAAATAAAAAGGAAAAAGGAGCTCTTATCAGTTCAATAGAGAATTTCAACATTGATCCATCTTAATACTATGCACCCAAGAAATTCAGATTATGCACCAAATTAGTCTAAATGCTTTGTAAACATGAATTTAAGAAACCTTCATCCATAGAACGCATTATAAAGCACTGTCAAGAAGTTGACTCTTCAGGAGATAAAAATATTAGACAAATAATTTTAATGTAAGAGGTACCGTGTCTGACGATCATTATCAGTAGTGTCAGCACCTCTTTCACTTCCAGCAAGATCGATAAATGAAATCTTTCCTACAACCTTCCCACTTCTTGCCTCGTTTGCATCATTGTTCCGCTTGCTCTCTTTCACCTCGCCATGCTTCTTTACAGCCAGTTGTAAGATAGCATGTGACCTGGAGGACTCCTCATTAGCTCCAGTGGATCCTGTACTTCTTGTAGAATTTCCCTTTTCAATGAATTCTTTAACAACTTGTACATCAGAAACTTCAAATTCTTGCAGTCCTACAATGCAAACTTGCTGCCGGCCATCTTCCCTCATGCAAAGTTTCCTATTCATTATGTAATAAACATCCATTCAGCAATTAAGTAAACACAGCATGCACCAAAGAGCAAATAAAACATGCAGAATAATAATGAATAGTAAATTATTATTATATGTTAATGTATATTAATTGAGACAGATATATGCTTACATTCCTATACAGTCAAATAATAATAATGAGAATAAAAATAATAATAATAAAATGAATGCGTGATGTAGGATAAAATTAAGCAATGGTGTAATATTGGAACAAATATTTATTAAAGCAATAGAATTCCCGACGCAGACATTAAGAATGTCATCTCATTAAGGATCAGTCCACATCCAACACTTATGCCCACGGCCAACATAATGTTTTAAGGACTAACTGTACTGCAACACCGCTATCCAATGCATTTAAATAATACAGCCAGCATATCGATAACAAGATAATAACAGATACGAAAAACATGTAAGGAGAGAAATACCTACTTTCTGTCACTTAGAAGATCAAATAGTTTTCCACCGTATATCTCAAAGTAGCTAAGCCACAATTTAAATCTCTGATTCCGGTAAACTGGCTGACGCAACTGTCGGACAAGATCTTCTGCAGCTCTGAGTGGTAAAGGTTGCATTGTGTATGTTTTGCCACTTCCTGAATGTTAAGCATTATTTGCATCAAAGTAATCAATGTAAGTTATTGAATTGATGTTTGAGGATCAAGCACAGCAATGGAACATGAATGAACAATCTTATCTGTTACTAAGTCAACAAGTAATATATTCTGCTTCATTAAAAAGGAAGGGTTCCAGGATATATTTCAAATATTCAAATTTTGTGCATTACTACATCGACCATCAAGTACAAAATCTCATCTCTTTCAAAGCCAAGCTCACCAATATCCTGGCACTCTCAACCAACAAGTATTTTTCACATTATGGTCACTATTGAGAATTTTAGATGTTAAATATATTATTAGCCGCCACACTTGCCAGTCAGGAACAACATTACATAGCCCCAAAAATAAACAAAAGACAAAAGAATCACTATCTTCCTTGATTAAATAGTTAGTTACACTATCAAGAACCAGTAATGAATGCTATGTTGTATAAACAAACTGGTAAAGTTAAACAAAAAGTGCACATTAATAAATAAAATTGAACAAAATGGTTTGAAATGTAAAGCTGCAAATACTCATAATTTGGTATGGGTATGATATCAATAGCAAACAAAAATTTCTCACCTGTCTGACCATAAGCAAAACAGGTAGCTTTGGTTCGCTCAAAAATTGTAGGAATAATTGGTTCAACTGTAGCTCGGTATACCTGTTATTATAAAACAATCATACCTTTGATCAAACAAATCAAGACCAAGATTTACAAGCAGCCACCCACTTCTATAATTTTCAAATACCAATAGTACAGAAAACGGTAGACGATATCAAAACAATTGACAAAAGTTTTGAGTATTGGTAAACAACAATAAAAATATTTAATCTGGATAAGAGATGCCTTACTTCATCATTGGTAACATGTTCATCAAGAACAGCGTCAAAACAAAACTCATGCTTCTCCACATAAGCCGTCAAATCAACCTTGTCATGATAAAATAAACATTCAGATCCTTGAGCGGTAAATAGAAATAAGAACATCAATGTAAAGTAGACAAATTACAAGACAGCATATATTCAACTTCAAAACTAAATATAGTTTATAAATGGAAAATAGTTGTACACAAACCTTTAGTTTGGTCTCATGGACTGTCAAATATGCATTGTCAGATACAGTCACAATATCATCCTCCTTTTTAGCAAGCTCCTTCTTGTTTAAAGGTCTTTTGCGTACCTGAGACGAGCATTAAAAGGAAATGTTTCAAAAAGTTATTGAAATAAATAAAAAAATGACAAATCTGCCTCAAATGTTGATGAATCAAAATTGCAGTTGAACTATCAAGCATCCTGTGTATTGCACAGATATTTTTAAATTCAAAAAGAATTTAAAAAACATAAATTACAAGAAAAAAATAGATTAAAAATAAGATATATAATTAATTCAAAAATATTTAAATTTAAAAAATTTAGAGTGATGTGTGTCATCCTTTAGAAGAAAGTATACTGTGAGATTAAGTCACCCTCAATAGAGTACTTTTAATTGCTTATAAAAAAAAAAAATAGACTACTTTTAATTTAGTATATAAAGGTGAAGTAGAAAGTACTTAATTTGAGAGTATCAACATCTGGGATTTTGAGTAGAGAGAGAGAAAATTGTAATGTATAAAAAGATTTGAAAGTAATTAATTTCAGCATAATTCGTTGACATTTGGGGAGAAAGAGGAAATTTTAGCAAAAAGCAAAAATTTATATATGTGGATGTGTATCTTATGAGAAAAGTCTTTTATGTGAGAGCGTGAGAATTATGACCCTTAGAACTAATCATGAATGGTCAAGATTAAAACATGAAGTGATGTGACTTTTTAAAAAATTCACATGACATTTTAGGTGGTCGTGTGACCATTAAATTTTTTAATCTTGTTCATTCATGATTAGATCTAACGGTCATAATTTATTCTCACATTCTCATATAAAAAGACCTTTCTTACACCGGTATATATGTGTGTGGAAGGTGCTTTTCAACGGTAAAGTTACGTCTTAAGAAGAAAGAGAATATAATAGGAGATTATCTCACTCAGAAGAGTGGAGACTATATTTTATGATATAAGGTTGGATTAAAGAATGAAAACGTTCAAATTTCAAAATGTTTGAGAACAGTGAATAAAAAAATGCTTTAACTTTTAATTTTCTAAACCAACTGATGATGATTTTGATCAAATTCTTCTGCTATTTATGGAAATAATCATGGTAAGGATGATAATAATAGTTGTGGTGTTGTTTTTATTTTAGCTAAAATATTAAAGAAACAAAGGACATAAAGCAAACTATCAATATTTAATTACCATAACTTTCAATCCAAAAGGAAGTCCCCAACACAGCACATGGAAAATAATTTCTATCAACACCTTTTAATGCATAAAGTATGAAGCTATGAATGTACAGATAGGTAACTTATGTAATAAAATTTTGACATACCACAACTTTAATCTTGGCTACATTATTTTCCCTTGTACTATTCTCCTTTTCATTCATAGGTAAAGAACTCGACACATCAATATCTGCTTCTCTTTGCAGGTTGCTGTTAATTGGATAGAAATCGTCTTCAAATACTCTAGTATCTCCAGGCATAAAGTGTGATGGTTCAAAAGGTTCTGAAATAACATGCTGATAAGAGGGTGAAAAGTTAAAGCCAAAAACACATGGGGAAGCACACACCCTTTCTCTATAAGGGATCAGTGAGAAAAGGACATACGCAATTAACAAAATGAATTGAAACAAAAGTGCTAAAGGTTCAGACACTTAGATCAAAGGTTACTGTCTAAGTTGCTGTTTCTATAACTGAGAATGTGGTTGCAAAACTTTTCAGCACAAAGTGCTCATAATACGTGTTAATCTTATCTTATAGAGTTTACAAGTTAAACATATTTACTCTATAAACTTTAGAAAATGAGCTAAACTAAGTCCCCACTGGTTTAATTGAGTAAATATCCCTCCTTTATATAATGAATCATACTCATACCTCAGACAAAAGCTCAGTGTCATCCATAGCGTGAAGGTCCAAAAGCCCGGCTCCAAAATCCCCCCTGAACTCAGGAGAATAAAATCCATCCGATGCAGCCACTCCACCTGAAGTTTGAGTGGTGGGCGTATATGGCTCTGAACCAGATTCCCCATTAAAATTGAGGTTTCTCATCAACTTCAAAAGCCTCTGCTTCTCTTCAGTAGATTGTGCTCCATAACCCTGCAACAATTATCATATTCATCTCTAAGTCACGGCATAAACTGCCATCAAGTAAAATACACACATTTGACAAATCTAACCCATACTACACTCAATGTGAGCTTTTGACGAAAAGGTAATCATCCCTCAACATTAGTGAGAGCTCAAACTTCGATAGCATATATAACTACATGAATAAGCAAGTTGTACTAAATTTAACTTAACACAAATTTCATCCAAAACATGAAAGACTAGAATTACGACACGCATAAGCAAGCGAAATTCCTTGGTTTTCATAAAGAGAAGATAAAATATTCATGTAATAACAACAATACGTAGTTACAAATTGCTGAAGCATACAGAATTAAAGCCGGAAATGGATGATCTCAACAAACAGAGAAAATTGCAGCAAAATTAATACCTGCATGAGAAGGTTGGGGAGAAGGCGATGGTCGATGCCGGAAGAAGCGATGGGCGAGGCCAGATGCTGCAAGCCGGCGGACTGAAGCCAGCGCGCCATGACGGCGTCGCCGGCATCGGAGGCGGCGGCGTGGTCGTAGAGAGCGGCGGCATTGGCCTGCGGCATCTGGCCAGCCACGTGGCGCTGGGAACGTCGTTGGGGCGCCAATTTTCAAGATCTGTTTCACACACGCTTCTCTCGCACACACACATACACACAACCATTCATCATCGCAATTAGAAATGATCAGAAATGAAATGAGCGAAGAAGAAGAAGAAACTCACGAGAACATGAAAGTGAAGGAATCCGAACAGAAAACGGAACCACTTGAGATCTGCCAGAGGGTTGCGATTCGGATCTGAAAACGATTGCGTAGCTTGTATGAGTATGAGTGACGACCCGCGATTATGGATGAAGAAATCAAGAGAGAAACTCGTCTCAAAGCCTTCGATTCGATTAGATACAGAGGAATGCAAATTTTTGTAGATTAGTTAAAGATTTCGTTCCAGTATTGTACAAGCTTTTTAAGTAAGTTATGTTATAAGTGTCATATTACAAAAATTAATTTACACTTAATACTATTACCCACCGATAATTATTTTAAAACAACAAACATGTTACGTGCATTTTCTGTAAAAGTACACATTTGTGTGCGAGGATTAAATAAGATTACATTTCTCTTTTTTATTATAAATTTAATATAATAAAAAGCTTTTTCATCCAATAGAAAATCAAATATCTATTGGATTTTAGTTATCTTAGTATCTTCAATATAATTCTTCCAACTTAGCTATTTTAAGGGAATGCCGATCATGTATTAATAATAGACTATGTTGCGTGACAAAATTAATTTAAGCAACGTGGGGGAAGATAATACTAGATTTATGATAGAATGACTTCAATCTTTATTTCATTTGTTCTATAATCTTTATAATGGAATGTGGATATGTTTGTTCATTTCGAGTAATATTCCACAGCTATAACTTGTTATTATTGATTTAATAGATAATACATATGGTGAATTTTATTTCCTTTGTGTTTGAATGAGATAATTTTTGGGGGGAATGTAATTTTAGAGGGTATTTAAAATGCTTTATCCTCAAATACGCTAAATTTTTTAAAGAAATTGTAAATCCATGGCAATTTAACTAGGAATATATATTAATAAGATTCAAGAGAATTGAAATGACCCCAAAAATGAAGGAATTTCAAATTCCTCATCTCTACCTTACCCCTGGGTCCAAATTTGAAAAATTGGTCCCGAACTTGAAATTCTGGCCAAAAACTAAAAAATCGGTCCTGAACTTGAAATTCTGGCCAAAATCTAAAAAATCGATCCCGAACCCGAAAAATCGATTCCAAACTCGAAAATCGGTCTCGAACCAAAAATCATGCCCGAACCCGAAAATAACCCCGGACCTAACGGTTGGTTTCGAATTTGAAAAAACAGTTCCGAACCTGAAAATCAGGTTCGAATTTGAAACATCAATCTCGAACTCGAAAATCGATCTCAAACTCGAAAATCGACTCCGAAACCGAAAATTGTGTCCGAATTTGAAAAATCGACCCTAAACTCGAAAATCGGCCGCGAAACCAAAAATTGTGTCCATGCGTGAAAATCGGCCCCGAACTCGAAAATCAAACCCGAATCTTGAAAACTGACACCGAAATCGAAAAATCGGCCATGAAGTCGAAAATCGACCTCGAACCCTAAAATCGATCCCAACCTGAAACTCTGGCCTGAATTTGACATATCGGCCCCGAATCCCAAAATCAGTCTCGAAGTCGAAAATCATTCTTCGAATCGAAAATCGGCCCTGAATCTCAAAAATCGACCTCGGACTTAAAAATCAGCCCCGAACTCAAGAATTGGTAACAAACTCAAAAATTGGCCCCAAGCCCAAAAATCAGGTTCGAATATGAAAAATTGGCCCCGAAGTCAAAAAATGGTCTCAAACGCAAAAATCAGACCCGAATTTGAAAAAGTTGAGATCAATTTTTTATTTCAGAGCCAATTTCGAGTTCGAGGTCGATTTTTTAGGTTCGAGCCAGATTTTCGAGTTCAGGACCGATTTTTCAAATTCGAACCCCATTTTCGGTTTCAGGTTGAATTTTCATATTTGGGTCTGATTTTCGAGTTCGATGTCGATTTGCAAGTTTGGGACCGATTCTCGAGTTCGGGGCCGATTTTTTAGCACGGGGGCGATTTTTGAGATCCAGGCTTGATTTTCGGGTTGGGGGCCGATTTTCTGGTTTAGTACTGATTTTTCAGATTCGAGCATGATTTTCGGGTTCGTGGTCGATTTTCAAATTTGAGACCGATTTTGGGCTTTTGGATTGATTTTTTAGTTCGAGGCCGATTTGATAGATTCGAGCTAGATTTTCAGGTTTGGGACATACTTTTCAAATTCGGACCCAATTTTCAGGTTTAGGACTGATTTTCAAGTCTAAGACTGATTTTTCAAATTCGGTTCAGATTTTCGTGTTCGGGACCGAAATTTCAGATTCGGGCCTGAATTTTGGTTGCGGGACCGATTTTCGGGTTAGGGACTGATTTTAAGGGTGTGGCATGATTTTAAGGATTTGACCCGATTTTTAGGTTTTTGACCGATCTTATAAATAATAATCATTATTTTATTAAAATAAGAAAAAGAGATAAATGAAATTTAATTACACAATATAAACAAAGAATTCACAATGAAAGAAATTCCAATCATTTTATCCAAACAATGGGATTTGAAAATCCAAGCAATTCAATTGAATTCCTTAGTATTCAAATTCTTTTGAATTTCTACATTCCCTCATCCAAACACACTCTTAGTTTACATGAGATGTTGAACTAATTTTAAAATACCAACAAATTGGTCAGGGTAGAGGGGATTGGAGTCTCTTAAATATGTATTCATGGGAAATTGGACTCTCGTTTGTCTATCGGGTGGAAGGGGAAAAAAGATGGAGGGCCAAGTGGATTAAATTTGGCCACCTTGATGTCACTAAGAGAGAGGTGATGATGTGTCTACATTTGCTGTGGAGAACCATTCGACAAGTCACATTTTTTTTAATGGAGACTCGCGGCAAGGAACGAAGTCATTTCTTGGATCGTTTTGCCAAATTAAGAAATGCACGGATTAAATCAATGGATCCCTATATCGCAGGGACTAAAAACATATGTAGGCCTTTTTACATTTAAACATATGTAAAAATAATTGTATAAACAAATATATTTTTTAACACATTACAAACTTGACCCTTAAATTTTTCAAAGAGGATAGATAGAAAGGCGAAGTAAGTTTGCACTGCACTATTTCATTTTATTTTTAACTTTAACTTGAGCCCTCTGAAAATTTTGAGACGGATGACTCAACCTTCGTAGATTATACCATATTTGCAAAGGCGTGAGGGGGCAAAACTATCACAAAAGGGCATATACAAGTAATTTTAATATATCCAAAACAAAAGATTTGTTAATATCAAACGAAACCTTTAAACTATATTGCTAATAAACACATGAATACAGATCATAAGTGACATTGAATAAGAGAAACCGAGTCTCTTATTAACGG
This sequence comes from Acmispon strigosus, assembly GCA_030819835.1. Classification (NCBI taxonomy): domain Eukaryota; kingdom Viridiplantae; phylum Streptophyta; class Magnoliopsida; order Fabales; family Fabaceae; genus Acmispon; species Acmispon strigosus. Next base: position 91,970,916 of record JAUAMA010000001.1, read on the forward strand.
GGAACACGTTTCCTGCTTAGAATCTCCTGTTCTTTCAATCGATGTTGGAATCTTGCAAGGCGAGCTTGGAGACCCACGAGACTAGCTGCTTTGCGAGAAAGCACAAAGCTCAATTGGGTCACATAGTTGTCGATCCGGCTTCCCGGTTGGTCCACTTCGGCCAGCAGTTTCATTTCCTGAAAATTAAAGGCAATGCAACATAGATGAGCACAAAAGAACAATCATAGACAAGTTATCTGAAATTTGAAAACTCCAATAATTTCCTTTTCTATTTGAAAATTTTAAACAAAACTGAAAAGCACACTACTGCACAAAAACTATGAGTAACAAAGTCCGAAACACAAAAACTCAAGTGGTGATTGGTCAAGTGACCAGACAAAAGCAATGAATTCCACACTTCAACATAACCTAAAAAAAAAATATGTGATTACTCACTTCACGAACAATCTCCATTGTGTCCTCTATTTCTTTTCTATGAGCAGCAATTAATGCTTCTTCCTCCTGCAAAATTGCATTTAAGATATTAAATGGATAGCATAAACAAGTTGAGACAAGTTTATATTGAACTAAAAATTGGTAAAGAATCGGTAGTTCCACATATTTTTCAAACCTCAAGTACCGCACTGATATTCCCGCCAGGAGAGGATTCTGCTTCATAAAGCCTGGATCCAGTCGTAACAGTGCTATAATTCCCTGTGGTCTGCTGCTTGGAGCTTGTGGTGAACAGATCAGAACCATTGGCATCCCTTTTCATCAAGTTTGCAGGCCTTTCAGACTTTTCATCCTTAGCACCTTTTCTGCGTGGGGGAGACACCTTTTGCACTTTATCAACAGTATCATTTTGTGAAGAAGAGATCATCTTTTGACTGATGGAATCGTTATAAGAGTTCTTCACTTCAAACCTCTCCCTCTCCAAAGAAGATGAAGCCAGACGTTTTTCTTCTCGCCCGTTTAATAGGGAACTTGAAGAAAGACTTGATGGATGTTTGTCAACATCAGTAGCTAAGCTGTACAAAGAATTTTCCTTTTCAACAACTTTCCTGCCCATATCCATTGTCTTTTCTTGACGCTGATTGTTAAAATCCTCTGCGCCAGCACTAGATGGAAGAGATGATGTGGAAGAAACCTCCTTAGAATTTGGAACCTGGTCTTTTCTAGGATTGCCACTTTTGGATAGACTTTTAACCCTGATCATATTATGATGAATCAGTTAATATGAACATAAATGTCTATGAAACAAAGGAGATACCCTGTAATGAAATATAATGTTAGAGCACATAATACAGAAACACATACCTATCTGCATATCTCAAGGTGTTAAGTGTGTGTTCACAAGACCCAGCACCTGGAGATATACAAGAGATCATAACAGTCTTTGAATTGCCCACAAAGGAGTCGCGAAGTACTTCTGTAAGTTTGCTTCCCCGAAATGGAATATGGATCTGGTCATTGTCTAAAGCACGAATGCATTCCTTCAAAGCCAAAAGACTCTTGTTGATTTCTGCTCCTTCAATCCTTTAGCAGGGATACAAAAAATTGCAGAGCAAGTTGATTTGTTAATAAAGGAAAAAGTGCTTGATCTGAGCAAGTAAAATTTCCATAAGCATGAAGGGAAGGAAGCCATCAAGTCTTGTTTTCAGCAGTTACATCAAAACAACAAACAAAAATATAGACAACAAATAGCCAAGATGTTTGTAGACTTATATTTACAAAGTACTCCTGTATTACTATAACAATTTGTGCAAATAGGTTGCCTCATTTTCTTATTTTAAATCAAGTTTGAAGTAAAAATCTAATTAATATAGCAGAAAATCTTTTAAGAAGTTTGCATTTAGGCAGAAACAGTAGTAGCAAATAGAATAAGAACAATTAGATGGTTTCATTTACTTTCTTTACAAATGGTTTATGTTTCTACTGCTGTTCTCATTTTTATATAGTCCCAGAAAAGTTGAGTAAAAAAGCTAAATAAAAAGGAGAAACGAGCTCTTATCAGTTATATATAAATTTTAAACACTGATATATCTTCATACTTTTTTGGTTTAAACCACAGGTATGACAATCCTGTTCGAGCCGGATCATACTATAACCCAAAAAAATCAGATTATGCACCAAATATGTTTAAATGCTTTGTAACAATGTGTTAAAACTTAAAAAGTCTTCATGCATAGAACATCTAGAAAGCACTGTCAAGCAATTGACTTTTCAGAAGTTGAAGATATTAAACAAATAATTTAAATGTAGAAGTACCGTGTCTGACGGTCATTATCAGTAGTGTCAGCACCTCTTTCACTTCCAGCAAGATCAATAAAAGAAATCTTTCCCACAACCTTCCCACTTCTCGCCTCATTTCCATCATTGTTCCGCCTGCTCTCTTTCACCTCAGCGGGCTTCTTTACAGCCAGTTGTAAGATAGCATGCGACCTGGAGGACTCCTCGTTAGCACCAGTGGATCCTGTACTTCTTGCAGCATTTCCCTTTTCAATGAATTCTTTAACAATTTGCACGTCAAAAACTTCAAATTCTTGCAGTCCTACAATGCAAACTTGCTGCCGGCCATCTTCCCTCATGCAAAGTTTCCTATTCATAATGTAAGAAACAACCATTTAGCAATCAAATAACTCAGCACCGTGCACCAAAGAGCAAATAAAACATGCAGGTTGATGCACTGGGTAAGCAAGATAATATCTGTAAATGTATATTAGTTGAGTTCTTCAGATAATAAAAAACGCAATATTCTAATCAAGGCCCAGATCCACATACAAAGCACTTATTCCAAAGGCAAACATAATGGTTTAGGACAAACTCTACTGCAACACCCGTCATCAAATGCACTTAAATAGTATACCAGTTTATACCCAAAGATAAGATCATAATAGATAAAGTAACATATGGAAGGAAAGAAATACCCACTTTCTGTCACTAAGAAGATCAAATAGTTTTCCACCGTATATCTCAAAGTAACTAAGCCACAATTTAAATTTCTGATTCTGGTAAGCTGGTCGATGCAACTGTCGGACAAGATCTTCTGCAGCTCTGAGTGGCAAAGGTTGCATTGTGTATGTTTTGCCACTTCCTGAAAGTAAAGCATTACTTGCATCAAAGGAACATGAATGAAGAGACTTATATGGTACCAACTACCAAGTCAATGAGTACATACTCTGCTTCATGGAAAGGGCTTCCAGGATCCATTTCAAATTTTGAAATTTTGTGCAAAATTACACCTACCATCAAAAGTGCAAAATCCCATCTTTATCCAGGCCAAAGCCAACAATACCCTCACACTCTCAACGAATAAGTATTTTACACAATATTATCATTTTTAGACGTTAAAATCTATTGGTTGTCACATATGCCATCCAGGAACATCACAACCCCCCAAAAAAGTTAAAGAATCCCTATCCTCACTTGTTTAATAGGTTCGAATAGTAACACTACCAAGAAGCAGTAATGGATGCTACGACGTATAAACAAGCTAGTAAGTTAAACAAAAAAGTGAACCTTAATACATAAAACTGAAGGAGTAAATGGTTTGGAATGTAATACTGGAAGATACTGATAATTTGGTACAGGTTGATATCAGTAGCAAACAAAAAATTCTCACCTGTCTGACCATAAGCAAAACAGGTAGCTTTAGTTCGCTCAAAAATTGTAGGAATAATTGGTTCCACTGTAGCTCGGTATACCTGTTATTATGAAACAATCATAACTTTGATCAAACAAACCAAGACCAAGATCTACCTACAAGCAGTCACCCACTTCTATAAACCCCAAATACAAGCAATAACATAGAAGACAATAGACGATATTAAAACAATTGAAAAAAGATTTGAATATCGGCAAACAACAATTAAAAAAAAAAACTAGGATAAGAGATGCCTTACTTCATCATTGGTAACATGCTCATCAAGAACAGCATCAAAGCAAAACTCATGCTTCTCCACATAAGCGGTCAAATCAACCTTTCATCATAAAATAAACATTCAGATCTTTGAGCAGTAAATAAAAATGAGAACATCAATATAAAAATGACTAATCACAAAACAGCATATATTCAACTTTTAAACTGAACATAGTTATAAATGGAAAATAGTTCGAAACAAACCTTTAGTTTGGGCTCATGGAGTGTCAAATATGCATTGTCAGATACAGTTACAATATCATCCTCCTTTTTAGCAAGCTCCTTCTTGTTTAAAGGTCTTTTGCGCACCTAAGACATGCATTAAAAAGGATATATTTCAAAGAATTATTGAAATAAAAATAATGACAAGTCTCCCTTAAATGTTGATGTCAAAATTGCATTTGAACTATCAAGCATCCTGTGCGTTTCACAGGAAATTTTAAATTAAAGTAGAATATAAAAAGTACAATTTAAAATAAAAAGTATTTAAGATAAAAAATAAGATATATATAATGAATTAAAAAAATAAATCTAAAATTTAAAAATTAAGAATGATATGTACAATTAATTAAAAAAAGTTAAGAATGATATGTATAATTCCTTGGAAGAAAGTATATCGTGAGATTAAGTCACCCTCAATAGAATAGAGTATGTGTTAATTTAATTTAATATAAAGATGAACCCGAAGGTTACTCAACTTGAGAGTATCAGCAGCTTAGCTATATTTAGGAAGAGAAACTATTAATGTACAAAAAATAATTCGAAAGTAATTAAATTGAGCATATAGTTCATTGACAAAGATTATCTCACTCACAAGAACGAAGACTATATTTTATGATATAAGTTCATATTTCAAAATGTTGTGAACTAATATGCAGTAAATATTAATAAAAAATGTTTTTTTGCTACTAAGTTTCTATACCAACTGATAATGATTTTGATCAAATTCTTCTGCTAGTTAGGGGGGCAATGATGGTAAGGGTGACAATAGTAGTTGTCATATTGTTTTTGTTCTAGCAAAAATATTAAAGGAACAAAGGATAGAAATCAAACTATCAGTGTTACTTACAACACTTCCAATCCAGAATGAAGTCCCCAAGTGCAGCACATGGAAAACCAATTCTTTCTAGTTTCTATGTGTTCTAATGCAAAAAAAATACAAAGCAATGCATGTATATATAGGTTATTTATGTCTATAAAATTTTGACATACCACGACTTTAATCTTGGCTACATTATTTTCCCTTGTATTATTCTCTCTTTCATTCATTGGTAAAGAACTCGACGCATCAATATCCGCTTCTCTTTCCAGTTTGCTATTAACTGAATCAAAATCATCTTCAAATACTCTTGTATCTCCAGGCATGAAGGGTGAAGGTTCAAAAGGTTCTGAAATAACATGCTGATAAGAGGGGGAAAGTTAGGGCCAACATATAGAAGCATACATCCTTACACTATAAGGGATCCGAGAGAAAAGGACATGTGCAATTAAAAAAATGAATAGAAACAGCAGTGCTACAGGTTAAAGGTTAAGACAGCCAGATCCAAGATTACCGTCTAAATTGCTGATTATATAACCTAGGATCTTCATCATTCCCAACACAAATTGTTGCATCAGATCATATAAACGGTTGCTGAAATTTCAGGACAAAGTGCTCATAATACTTTGTAATCTTATCTTACACATAGCTAACAACATTACAAGTTTAACATGTTTACTCTATGAACTGTAGTAAATGAGCCAAACTAAGTCCACTGGCTTAATTGAGTAACTAGCCTATTATGATATAATGAATCATACACATACCTCAGACAAAAGCTCTGTATCATCCATAGCATGAAGATCCAAAAGCCCGGCTCCAAAGTCCCCCCTGAATTCCGGAGAATAAAACCCATCTGATGCAGCCACTCCACCTAAAGTTTGGGTGGTGGGCGTATATGGCTCTGAACCAGATTCCCCATTGAAATTGAGGTTTCTCATCAACTTCAAAAGCCTCTGCTTCTCTTCAGCAGACTGCGCCCCATAACCCTACAGCAATTATCATATTCATCTAAGTCACCGCATAAACTGCCATAAAGTAAAATACACACATTTGACAAATCTAACCCACACTACACTTGAGAACAAGATAACCGTCCCTCAATATTATTATTGCTCAAATTTCTATAACATATATAACTACTTAAGCAAGTGCTACTAAATATAATTTAAGAAAAAAATCATCCTAAACCTGAAAGACTGAAATTACGATATGCATAATCAAGCAAAGACCAAATAGAATATTCATGTAGTAATAATACATAGTTACAAATTGCGCAAGCATACAGAATTGAATGAAATAACACCTTCGGAGCAAAAGAAGGAAATGGATGATCTCAACAAACAAAAATTGCAGCAAAATTTGATGAAGTGCAAGGATACCTGCATGAGAAGGTTGGGGAGGAGGCGATGGTCGATGCCGGAAGAAGCGATGGGCGAGGCCAGATGCTGCAAGCCGGCGGACTGCAGCCAGCGCGCCATGACGGCGTCGCCGGCATCGGAGGCGGCGGCGTGGTCATATAAAGCGGCGGCATTGGCCTGCGGCATCTGGCCAGCCACGTGGCGCTGGGAACGTCGTTGAGGCGCCAATTTTCAAGATCTGTTTCACACACGCTTCTCTCGCACGATCATTCATCACAATCAGAAATGAAATGAGGAAATGAGCGAAGAGAGAAAACAAACTCACGAGAAGAACATGAAAGTGAGGGAATCGGAATCGGAATCGGAATCGGAATCGGAATCGGCGGAACCTGAACAGAAAAACGCAACCACTCGAGATCTGCCAGAGGATTTGGATCTGAAAACGATTGCGTTGCTTGTACCTGAGTTCTTTCTTCCACCAATGAGAGAAACGCGATTATGGCAGAATTTGTAGATCGGTTAAAGAATAAATGTGATAATCGTTCTGCTAACTATCATTTATTAATCCATCATCACATTTTCAAAACTATAAAACGGCTATGTCGAAGTCATTCGTCCAAAAGACTAATATGCCCTTGTCCTCTTCTCAAGTCGGGGATTCCCTTGCCGTAAATCAACGACGACGTACGCATAATTGGACATTGTGATTCAAACAAACGGCAAACACCACCGCTACTATATGTTACCCTACCAAACCTCAACAATATTTATTTCCACAGCAAGAAATTAGGTTAATTAGGAGAGAATAAAAAAATATCTTTATTGTAAGTAAAAATATAAGAGATTACGCAAATGGTAGATTTTTGGAAGGATTTTGCTGGCATTTTGTTGTCAACGTCGGTCATCTAACTCATTACGTGACAACTGTCGAGTGCGTCTGACTAGACATAGTTGTCGGTGTGCATGGTCAGTCACTAGTTATCCGACTACCACATGACGATTGTTGAGTATGTCCAACCAGACATAGTTATCCGAGGTATATGGTCAGTGTTTAGTCATCCGACCACCACACGACGACTGTCGGCTATGCCCGACCAGACATAATTTATACCGATACATGGTCAGCCACTGACCATCTGACCACCACAGTTGTCCATCTCAACACTGTTTGGTAATCATCTCCATAACTTGACACTTTTTTCTCTGCAAGACAACAACTATCTTCCCAGTGAGAAGATGTAGCGCTCAAAGAAGACGTCACAAGAAAAGCCCATACGCATTGTTCGATCGAACCCCGGATTTTCCCCGAACGGACCTCGTACCCCACGAGTTGAAGTAATCTTAAAAAGGCGAAGAACAAGCATATTGGGTACACACACTTCATATATCATCTCTCTCACTTCTCACTCACATTCTAACTTGAGTGTCAGAGTGTTTTTGCAAGTTCTACATCTAGCACACTTAGACGACGAAGAAGCAACTGTGAATCACGAAGAATCACCGTATCCTCACCGTTATCCACATCTCTAAACACTCATTCAGGTGATTTGGTCGGATTCATCCAATCAAACTTCATACTGATTGGACAAAGTTCCTTCATCTTATTATAATTGTATATTATATGCCTTGTAGGAATTTGTATCATTAGGTAATGTTTGGAAAGGACAAAATGTAGATTTATGGTGGCATTACACACCCACAAATGCGTGTATTAGATGCATCTAATGGTGAATAAATACACTTACACACATACAAATGAGCATAGAGATGATATGTCTATTTTAAAAAAGAATATTATGTATTGTAAAAGTATATATATATATCACATGATTTATACATGACGAATTATCTCGAATATAAATTTAACAGAAAAAATGCATTCTTATTTTCACTTATCTTTTATATCTCACTATCACAAATTTAAATGAGTGTTAATATGTATCTATCTGGCCTCATTGCATAAAAGTTTTTGCTGTAAATATAATTGGGACGTTTCTAATTCATCTTATAAGTATTTTACAAACTCTTATTCAACTAAACAAATAAAAAGTCCTAAATTTTAGCCTAGAATTAGGCATAATATAATCCTAAGTTCTAAGATGAGTTCACAGGAAAGGGTATTGAATTCTTACTCACAATCATAATGGACATTTGGTACAACCAGGTGTTGCCCACAACAAACACCCTATCGGTCATTTTGGCCAATTGTGCGATGCACAGGGGACCCCATATTATCAAAGCAAAAAGCATGGACCAATAAAAGCATTAGAAGTCTACCATAAATGATGATTACAACAGAGTACATTGTTAACAAATACAATTAGTAAAGATCCTTTTTTTCTGTGGGGGTCCTCATGTCATGTGGTAGTACTAACTAAAGATCCCTAGCTTGATAATTTTTTTTTGCTAATTTGGAGGTCAAAGAGAAAGCTAATAAATAAATCAATTTATAATATGCTTTCTTGTATGACGCATGTATTTGATCACTCTAGGCTTCAAATGTGGGGTTTTCATTCTCATAAAAAGAAGAAATAAAGAAGTTACACAAAAAAGGGTATCTTGTTTTGGTCACATAGGACCATAGTGCATATGACATGATCATTACAAAAGGAGGCAACGTTTATCTTTCTACTACGCCCAACTTGTTGCCATACCTTACAGTACACTTCTTTTCTAACAAAAGTCTTTGCTTTTGCTTAAAGCATGATGAGAGGTTTAATTAATTAAGATCCAACGATTAAGCAGGAACACAAATTTGAATTAAAGATATCCATCACTGATTTGATTTTCTTGACCAAATTAATTAGATGTCCCAACCTTCCTAAACGTAACCCAAACAACACATTTTCAATAATTGGGTGTTTATTTTACAAGACAATGATCCCGCTGTTATTACTATGGTTCAGACGTTGTTTTATATTATTTGAGAAGTGAGAAATGGTGTGGTTTTTCAAAATCGTGGGTTCGACCATGTTGCTCTTTTGTCCCGTTTTGCAGCTCTTGTTCCGGGAGCCCGTACTGATGCGATTTTGGGCCAGCATTCTTCTCTTCTTCCCTCGATTTGGCAGGATGCTGCTTGGAAGGACAGTTCTCTAGCTGGGTTTGGAATGGTTGCAAGGAATGGTGTTGCTGAAATCATGGTTGTTGCCACGTGTTCTGATGTTCCGAGGCCATCTCCTTTGCTTGCTGAAGTTTCTTAGTTTCTTATTTTTGGTGGACAATTACTCTTGCTTTGGAGCTTGGCTTCTGGAGTGTTTATCTCGAAACATATTGCCTCCAGCTTTATCAATGGTGGAAGCATCGTGAGCTTGGCAACTATTATTTGGGTTCCCTTATTCGCGAATGTCGCGGTCTAGTTTCTATTTTTAATGTTTTTTATTTAACTTTTATTAGGCGGACCGGTAACACTATGATCAATTGTTTGGCTCGAAATGCTTCCTCTCTAGGCCATGAGGTTTAAATATATTAGATTCCCATAGTTGCGATCCAGCACGTAAACTTTGATGTTTTGACTTCTTTACCTATTCACAGTTAAAAAAAAAAATCAAACCTGGTATAACATGGCGCTCCACATCCGCTCGTGTTATTCACATGTTTTTGTCTCCAAACTACTCACATCCTTGTTATACCACGTTTGATGTACCAAACCCAAGACGTGACATACAAAATTAGATGCTGCTACCCTTGCGTGCTGGTGAAATTTAACTAGCTCATGATTGATTATTGTGAAGTCAAATATTGTTTTTTGGCACATGAAGTCACAAATATTTAATACCACCCTTGAAAGTTAGACCTTAAGTAAGATGTAATAAAACAAAGTGGTATTGATACCAAGTCTTTGACCTGCGTATCCATGTCAAGTAGATCGAATTACTATTTCATCACATAGAAATTCAAAAAGCTCGAGGCACATTTAACGGATCTCTCATACACCTTTCGCAAATCCACGCACAACTTATGTTGTAGTGTTCAAATGTGTGTTTGGACTTTGATATTTAGGTTGGCATACATGTAGTTTCATTGGAAAGAAAGATTACACATCCCAACGAAACCAACAGAAAGAGGCTTTTGGGATTCATTAACGTTTATGTTTGGACAATGAAAAGTCGAAAAGCAAACAAGCTCTATTCAATTGTTCTGAGGGGGAAATCATCCCTTCACCCTGAGGTCCGCTCGCCTTCGAGCGCTTGAGATCTAATCATTCCCAATTGCATGTATCTCATGTCTGCAACACATTGCGCACTGCTAGAGCTAGGGGGCTACTGTTCTGATCAGTAACCTTTCAATCACTAACAACCACACGCCATCGCTCACCAAAGACCATTCACCCTCTATGTCCTTACCAACAAGACAAGGGTGAGGAGCTCAAGAATGCCGCAGGCACTCATGACAACGTCGAACCACCTAAGTCCTTCCTCTATAAAAGGCAAGACATGGTAAACATAACATGCAAAATATCCTTCCATAACTAATCTCCCTAAAACCCGATGAATCTAATTTGAGCCTCAGAGTATTCTCACATGGACCCATCTTGGGTTAGACGGACGGCGGATTGCCATGAGGACGGACGACCAAGCACCTCGAAGACCACCATCTAGCTGCCATCTCTTGTCGAAGTTTCACCGCTTCCTCTTCAATCAACACCTACCCTGGGTGATTGACCGACTTGTTATGATCATTAATGATATTTTTCAGGAAAATGTTGGGTTAACTTCACATTTCCGCGTACATATAGTGAGTGATTGAAAGAGAAATAAGAGGTGTGGTGTGTGACGTAATAGGAAAAGAAGAGAGATGTGAAGTTAAAGTGAGTGAAAGTGGAATGGAAGTGAGTGTGAATAAATAAAAATCATAGTTTGGAAAACTAGACTATGTCAATCGGTCAAACCCACTCAATTAGGAACCAATTAAGTGACTGATTCATTTAAAGGAAAAACTCTATAAATCTCAAAACCGGTGAGAACCTATCAGGAACCAGGCTAACACCAGTGGAAGTCTGTCAAACCGGTGCTATTGAACCAGTCATATTTTTAAAAATTATAAAAAAATTCATTAAATAATTTTTTTTATTTCAAGTTTAATAAAAAAATAGGTTATTTAAATTAATGTCTAATATAGGTTTTTTAAGTGGGTTTGTTAGGTTTTGAATGGTATTGAAATATGAGTTTGGTGGGTTGAACGATCTTGAAGCTCTCGAAGATGATAGTGGATGAAGATGAGAAAATGAGATACAAATTAAGATCAAAATTGTTCTTGAAGATGAAGAACAATGAAGGATGCAATTTAAGGGTTTTAACTAATGTTTTGTGTTTAATTTGTATTTCATTTTAATTATTTTACTTAATGTGTTAATAATAATAGCCATATAACAAAATAAAAAATTGAATTTTGTCACTTATTAAAACACATGGCATGTCATGTTAGCATCGTCGTACATTTAGTGATGTATTTGAAGTCCATTTTTCGACGAGAACTAAAAGTGGGATAGTCCCCAATACAAAGGAATGATTTCCATAGATTACTTGAATGACAGACTAAAATTAGACCAAACTTAAAAGGGATAAAAAAGCTATTTAACCTTTAATTTGTCTTCTTCCCTCCCTATGGAGAAAGTCACTAGTGAAGTACTAGCCACTACCCAGTAGGAACTAGAGGAGAGAAGCACTCCATCGCCAATTCATTAGGGCGGGAATTCGAAAAATTCGAAACATTCCAGAGTGAGAGAGACAGCGACGGTGACGACGATGGAGATGGAGGAAACCATATCCCGCATAGTGGCAGAGTTCGAGGACCTCCGCGACAACCACCACACCACAGACCCACCGCCTCTCTCTCAACAATGCCTCTCCGATCTCCAGCGCCTCCTCAACTCCTCCCACACCGACGACCTCATAGAAGCCGTTTCCCTCTCCTCCCTCATCCCCTTCATCGCCTCCGCCATGGAATCCGCCCCCGCAAACCACTCCCTCCTCGCCTCCGACGTCTTCCTATCCGCCCTCCTCTCCTCCGACGCCCCTGTCTTAACCCTCTTCACCCACCTCTCCTCCCTCTCCTTCCTCCGCTCCCTCCGCCGCGCCTTCAAAACCACCCCATCCTCCAACCATCCTCCCCACCGCAAGCGAAAGCGCCCTCCCAAGAAAACCCCCCAAAACGACGATGCCGACGACGGCGAACACCTCGATCCTAGGGTTCTGCCCCTACTGCTGGAGAAGCTCGTGCGCGTCATGGCTCTGATCCACCTCGACCGTTTGCCCGAGACCCTCAAGTCACTCGTTCAGACCATCGCCGAGGTTCCCGTGATGGCGCTCGAATCGTACGGAAACACGGCGCAATACGACAAGCTACTCGGCCTCTGCTCGCGGGTGCTGAAGGCGGTTCTGAAACCGGAGCACGGAGAGCCTTCTAACACTGCCGCTGAGGTTTTGAAGTCGCTGTGCCCGCTCGTTCTCATGCCCAAGTCGCAAGCTAGGACCTTTGCGCTAGGTTTCGTCACAGGCCTTGCTGCGGAGGATTCCGATGGGGTGAAGAAGGCCCTGGTCAATTTTCCGAGGTATTTGGTGAAGAAGGCACCGGATAGGTCTGAGCCCAGAGCCTTGGCTGTGGATTCCATCACGGAGGTTGTTCGGGTCATGGCGTTGGAGGATCAAATTGAGTTTGCCAAGTTCGTGGTGAAGATGGGTCAAGGGAAACAGAACCTTAGGCTATTGGCAGTTGATCTTATTTTGAGCATGGTAGCTACTTTGAAGGACCCGTTGGGGGTGAATTCGGAGGGAGAAGAAGGGAAAGAGGTGTGGGGGGTGTGGTGTTTGGAGGCGTTGGTGAAGCGTTGTTCGGATGTGAGTGCTGTGGTTCGAGCACGCGCTCTGTCGAGCCTGGCGCAGCTGGTGGGGTTCCTCTCACGTGATGCTAATGCTAGTGTGGTTTTGAAAGAGTTTTTGGGGTTTGGTAAGGCTGGTGATGAAAATGTTGAAGGTGGTGGTATCAATGGCATGCTGAGGAGAAGGTGCGTGGATGAGAAAGCAGCTGTGAGGAAGGCTGCAATTCTTCTGGCTACTAGCTTAACTTCTCTCCTCGGGGGTGCTATTGATGAGGTGGTGCTGAAGGCAATGGGTATGGCTTGTTCAGACCCACTTGTTAGCATGCGGAAAGCAGCGGTTGCGGCTCTTTCGGAGGTAGTTTTGATTACTTTCCATGGCATTTTTGCCGTACTATGTTGGAGGCAGAGTGCAAAACATAGTAACTTGCAAAGAAAATTTTAATCACAAGTATTTAGTGTATTCTTTAGTGTCATTTTTGGGATCTTGTTGAGCCATTGAGTAGAAAGAAATGAGGAAATTTCCTCCGGCTGATTCTTCATCTGTCAGGTGGTTTTTGTAGTTTGTATGTTGTGTTTGGTGCTATCTGATTGTGCGTCTGGGTTCAGTAGATATAAATGAGTATGTAGAAATGCCATATATGGAATCCATAGGGAGAACATAACGTGAGTATCAATCCAATTGTGATCAAATTCTTCCATATGACTTTTTTGGTACATCGTAAAGCATTCAAAATTTTCCTTCCAGGGATTGATCTCTTGACCTACCCCTCCCCAACCCATATGTCCTCAGCTCTTACCACTTAAGCTATCATTCGGGGACAAATTGTTCCATATGACTAACTATAAATGCCTGGACTATATTTTTTTGCATTAAGTTTGATGTTAACAATGTTTTATTGCATTGAAATAATCCTTTTAAATGTCAAATTGGAAGATATATGCTACAAATTGTTGAGTTGCTGGTCCAGGCTTTATCAGATTCTACCTGAGATGATTTAGAAATTTTGGTGTGTTAAAAGTTATTTCTTAATCTAAGAATGTTTCAAGTCTCGCTGGTGACTCGTGCTCTAAAAAGTCTACTCTTTTCTTGACCCCTTTTTACCAATAAGAAATAATAATTTATGAAATTTTCTTTTAACAATATGTAGGCTTTCAGAACATTTTCTGCTGAAACAGTAATAACTGAGTGGCTACATTCAGTTCCTCGTCTAATAACTGACAACGAATCTAGCATCCAAGAAGAATGTGAGAACATGTTTCAAGAACTTGTTTTGGATCGGATATCTAGAGCTGCATCTACTACCTCTTCATATAGTGAGTCTATGACTTATAGGAAGATGAAAGGAAAATGTTTGGATAAAGAGATGGAGATGCTTTTTCCCCAAGGAATTCTGTTTCTTCTGAGAGAGATTTGCAATGCGGAGGTGAGCCCTTGGGTGAAGAAGATTTGCACAAACCTGGGCAAAAAGAAACGGATCAATAAGAGAATTGTTACTGCACTTCAGAATATAATCAAGCAGTCCGAGACTATCTGGTTGAGCCATTCCATGCCAATAGAAAAGTGGACTGCCCCACCAGGTGCCTGGTTTCTTTTATCAGAGGTCTCAGCATTCCTTCCAAAAGAAGTGGATTGGGATGGCTTTCTTCTTCATCATTGGGAGCTTCTTGACAAACATGAAGTGGAAGGTGAGTTTAAAAGCCCATTTGTACAAAAAAATGCATTTGAAGTGGAAGAAAGCATAGAATACAATTCTGTTGCGTGGGCTAGTGACCGGGTTTTCCTCCTACAAGCAATCTCTAATGTTTCTGTGGAGCTGCTTCCCGAGCCTGCAGAAAAGTTGGCTCGTAACTTGCTCAATCGGGTTGAAAAATTCAATATGCACTCAACGGAGGTAATCCTTGCGTGGTATTATTGACCAAATTCATTACTGACTCTTAACACTATTGCTTCTTTTCTCATTCTTGAATCTCTATCTGGGTGGTGTGTATGTGTGATACTCTACCATTGTTAAACATACAAATTTTGTAGATTGAGAAGCTATATATTGCACTTTCTTAGGAAGCTTTTTTGTCTTGATTATAATCCTTTGCATCATATTTGTAATTTCTTAATACACAAAATATTGTGCTCTATAATCTGTCTATGATCACAATTCCTTATGGACTGGACTGAAGGTTTTCTTAAAATGATCAGTTCTAGAGGGTCTTTTAAGCTGTGTAAATGCAATTATATAACTGTGTTTGGGTAATGAAATTTAAAGAGGTAATGTGCTTTTTTAGAAGATTTTAAATAGTTCAGGATAAAATAGGGGATTTTGAGGGTAATATTTAACTCAATCGGGGATTTGAACTCCAATGAAATTTGGAATTCCTCCATCAGTCTCATCCCTCAGAGAGTCAGAGACCTCCAAACAAAATATTTTACAAATGCTGCAATCAAATTGCATCAATTTAATTTCGGATATTGTAAGTTCTTTAAAATTTTAAAATTACTCCATCAAAACACATTGTAAGTTCCTGGAAATTTTTCTCCATCTGATGGTTGAAGTTTTATCTTGTTGACACTCCTGCTGCGGTCCAGCTCCCACATTGAGGAAAGAGGACACTTTTATCTTTTAGTTTTTCCAATAATCTGTCCTGCAGTCTATCTTACATATAAAATCATATTAGATTTACAATAGTGTACTGCAACGAATTGCTATTTTTGCTTGATAGGTTGATGCTCATGTAAAAGCACTCAAGACATTGTGCAAGCGGAAAGCTAAAAATCTCGAAGAGGTTGAAGGTTCAATCTTGAAATGTGTAAACCAAGTTCTCTCCACAGCTTCTAAAATAATAGACAAGTTCATTTCAGAAAATTCAGGGCAAAATACAGAAAGTGACTTCTTCACACCACCTAGAAGTGGGACTAAAAAAGGCAAGAAATCAGTAAGAATGGGCAAGTCATTGTCAAAAGCAATTACAGCGATTTATACAATTGGGTCTTTAGTTATTGTCTGCCCATTTGCTGATATGAGCACTATAGTTCCATTATTGCATACTATAATCACTTCTGGGAATTCTGGCCCCAAATTAGATAAACTACCTGGCCCTGCAACCTCTCTACAACAAGAAGCCCCTTCTGTTTATATTCAAGGGTGGCTAGCCATGGGCAAACTTTGTCTTGCTGATGCAAAGCTTGCAAAGAATTATATTCCTCTGTTCGTACAGGTTTGTGGCTTTGTGCTGTGTCTTCGACTGTACATGCCTCATGGACTAGTATATGCTATCTAACGTTCTAATCATATGTTCTGTATTGAAAAACATTTTCAGGAGCTTGAAAACACTGAATCTGCAGCTCT
This sequence comes from Acmispon strigosus, assembly GCA_030819835.1. Taxonomy (NCBI): domain Eukaryota; kingdom Viridiplantae; phylum Streptophyta; class Magnoliopsida; order Fabales; family Fabaceae; genus Acmispon; species Acmispon strigosus. Next base: position 91,987,372 of record JAUAMA010000001.1, read on the forward strand.
CCGCAATAACATTGTGGTCATGATGGCAGATTTTTGTGTTCGGTACACTGCTCTTGTTGATAGGTAAGCCTTGTAAGAGACACTGCATTGAAGTGAATGTGAATTAAACAAGTTAATGTAAAGAAAATGGTCTAGTGTTCCTATACAAATTGATAAAGTAGCAGATTGTTTAGACGGAGGAGTAGCTTTTACTTTGTGTTGGGGGAGAATTCCAATATTCACTTTATGGGGAATATATAAATTGAACAATGTCAAGTCAATACTCTCATTAGTATTCTAACTTGATTTTCATGGAAGTTATCAGTTATATGACAAAGATCACAAGGTGTCTCTTAGACCCTTGTGAACTTGTGCGAAGGCAAACCTTCTTATTGCTCTCGAGGTTGTTGCAGGTATTTTCCCTCCTTGCTTCTATGACTCACCTTCTTCCATTTTATATGTTGTTTTCAATTATCTGTTTTTTTTGGGGGGGGGATCCCTTTGCTAAGTATAATTTTCTTTTATCTAGAGAGACTACGTGAAATGGAGAGGAGTGCTGTTTCTTCGGTTCCTTTTGTCACTCGTTGATGAATCAGAAAAGATTAGACGGTTAGCTGACTTTCTCTTTGGAAATATTTTGAAAGGTTTGAAGCTTCACCTTAATAGTTCTACTTGCAGTTATATAAATTGAACAATAGTTTTGCTATAGGACTAACTATTGTATTGTGTGTTTCTCATCAGTCAAGGCTCCTCTTTTAGCATATAATAGTTTTGTTGAGGCTGTTTTCGTTTTGAATGACTGCCATGCCCATAATGGACATTGTGAGTCTCAGGGATCAAGAAGGGAAAGCCAACTTTTCTCCATCAGGTAAAGGGTCCCTAATTAGTAATTGGTAAGACAGTTATTGAGATATTGCACTTGCGTCAAGTCTGAATCATTCTTTGGGGTGCTGATCACAGGTCAAGGTCTAAAAGAATGCACATATATGTTTCTTTACTAAAACAAATGGCTCCTGAGCATCTTCTAGCAACCTTTGCCAAGCTATGTGCAGAAATTCTAGCTGCAGCTTCTGATGGTATGCTCAATATAGAAGATGCAACTGGTCAATCTGTTTTACAGGTAATAATCTGAAGTTTTGGACTATTACCTTCATTTTCAAGTCATGTTCAGATTATAACATTAATTTTGTGATCAGGATGCTTTTCAAATTCTTGGCTGTAAAGAGATACGCATCCCATCCTCTCGTGCCTCATCATCTGAGGCAGCAGACATAGAAGAAGAAGGCGGAGAAAATGCGGCAAGAGGAAAGGCTATAACTCAGGCGGTCAAGAAGGGTCTTATCCAGAACACTGTCCCCATCTTCATAGAGTTGAAACGTCTATTGGAAACCAAGAACAGCCCCCTCGTAGGCTCTCTGATGGAGTGCCTCCGCATCCTTCTCAAGGACTACAAGAATGAGATTGATGAAATTTTAATTGCTGATAAGCAGCTGCAGAAAGAGCTTATCTATGACATGCAAAAATATGAAGCAGCAAAAGCTAAAGCCACAGTTGCTGAGGCTGCTGCCACCAAGCCAAAATCAGGTGCAAATCAAACACCTGAGGTTTCTAAGAATCTAACCCAGACACGGGGACAAACACTTGGACAAAGTAAGGACAGCAACGAGTTTCCAAGTGGTTCGAAAGTGGCTTCAGCAATGGCAGATGCGGCTGCCGCAGCAACAGCTCGTTCTGTGCTAAAGGAAATCAACAGTGGGAAAGGGACACCACCACTTAGTGCTTTCAGCGTTCCAAGAGTCAAGTCTGTTACTGGTGCATGTGAATCTAGAGATGGGAAGCGCATGGATGTCATCCAATCGTTGAAGAAAAAACACTCATTTGATGAAGAAAACTAACCACAAAATGTATTTTAAATTTTATGTTGTTGCCCTAGGTGCCATTGGAGCCTAAAAGAGACAAGTGTGGGCTCTCACATTCTTTGCTTGTTGCAAGATGATGTAAATATATTAGCAGCTTGATAAGAACTGACTTTTACTGATAAAAACAAAGCAGTAGTAGATTTTTCTTTCTCAAATTTTTTCTCTATATCAACTAAATTATATTCGTTGAGATTTAATTAGTTGATATGATATTTTTCTCCAAACTTGACCAGGTCTATTCAGTTAAATGATTCAACTAAAAGTATGCAACTATGTTCAATATTTGGTTGAGAGAGAACTTTCTGCTAAAGGGGTCATACTCAACTCGAATATGATTATTGCCTTAAAAAAATGTATACATTCGTGTCTGTTTGATAGCATGCATAGTGAACATCTTTTAGTAGATGTGATCTGTAATGTGATATGACTAGAAAAGAGAGATAGAGTGAAAAAAATAGTGTATAAAAGTGTTTTTACTATTTGCATGTACATCAATAAAAGAATGCATTATAAAATCTTACTTGTTTAAGGGTCAAAATTTTAATGAAATGCACAATTTTTTTTTTTTATCTTTGATTTGATATTTCTAAAATGTTTCAGAGCTAAGGGGTAAACTAGATTAACATGTTACCAAATACTAACTGTATTTTATATATGTAAGTAATGTTTATTGGTTGATTAATATTCGACTAACATGACCTTATATAAAATTCAGTTCAATGCGTTGAAAAACCTTGGCTTCAAAAATGGCAGACAGTTGAAATTCCACTTAGTAAACTAAACAAGAACTCTCGATATATAAGTTGGTGGCTCCTGCATCAAAGCTCACTGCACCGTCTTGGTAATTCTTCTATCTTCCACACTATTCCTCTTCTTCTTTCTCCTTATGACCTAATTTTACAGAAATGGCATAGATAATTAGATTTCAGCAATTCCTCCATTTCTTCTTCAATTTTGTTTTTCTCTGATTAGGTTTTCTGAGCTTTGAGGCTCAGTCAAATTTGTAATGTGCTGGTTGAGTCAAATTTCAAGTTAGGGCGAAATCGGCTTGCGATTTTCCGCACCATGGAAGGTAACAAGGACGAAGCGCTGAGGTGCGTTCGCATCGCCGAGGAGGCGATTGCATCGGGGAACAAAGATCGCGCCCTCAAGTTCATCAAAATCGCGCACCGCCTCAACCGCGACCTGCCGCTGGACGCGTTGCTGAGCGCGTGCGAGCGCCTCGATTCTCAATCCTCCGACGGCACTTCCGCCACCGCAAGCGGCGGAGGGTCCAAGGCACCCGGAGCTCCGGCGAGAAGCGACGAGAGAACTTACACGGCAGAGAACGTTCAGTTGATTAGGGAGATTAAAGGGAAGAGCGATTACTATGCCATTCTTGGCCTTGAGAAGCGCTGTTCGGTCGATGAGATTCGGAAGGCTTATAGGAAACTGTCACTGAAGGTTCATCCTGATAAGAACAAAGCGCCGGGTTCTGAGGATGCGTTTAAGAAGGTTTCCAAGGCTTTCAAGTGTTTGAGTGATGATGGATCCAGGAGGCAGTATGATCAAACTGGTTTGGTGGATGAATTTGAGGCGAACCAGCAGAGCAGTTATAGGCGTAGGAGGAGAAGAACGACGGCGGGGCATGATATTTTCGAAGACGAGTTTGATCCTGATGAGATATTCAGAGCATTCTTCGGACAGTCGACTGTGTTTGGAAGGAGAACTCACCTGTATAGGACTCATGGGATGGGTGGTAATAATCATCAGAGGCACGAGTTTCAGGGTGGTGGTGGTGGTGGAGGAGGGACAGGGCTTAATATCATGCTTCTGGTTCAGCTCTTGCCCTTTTTGATCATTTTGCTGCTTGCCTACTTGCCATTTTCGGAGCCTGATTATTCTCTGCAGAAGAATTACTCCTACCAGATTCTGAGGACGACAGAGCAGCACGGGGTTCAGTTTTTTGTGAAATCTCAGGCATTCGATGCTAACTACCCACTGGGAAGTGCTGCTCGCGCAGCCATTGAGGATAATGTTATAAAGGATTATAAGAATATGCTTCGTCGCTATTGTCAGGTGGAGAATCAGAGGCGTACGTGGAATAGGAATCTGCCTGCTCCTCACTGCGATAAGCTAAAAAACTTTGCTATCGTAGCCTGAAGGTAACTCTCTATTCCTGTTAAGGATGTGAATCATCCCCAGCAATTTTATGTTGTTAGAATTGATTTGGCCTTCTTGATTAATAGAAATGCATTTACTTCTATTTTCACCGTTTATTGGATGCTGATTATTCCGTTGAACTGAAAGCAATTTTAATGCAACCTTTCTCTCATGTTATCTTACTGCTTGATAAATTAATTAGCAGTATGAGGGAGTTTTCTTGCCTCGGTGCTTCCTGTCCCAGACTTTCAGCTATATTTTACACCCATGTCCAGGGATGTGGTGGACTTTGTTACTTGTTGGCATGATTATTCAAGCTCACTAAATATTTAAAATTCTCATTACGTCATGCTGGTGAAAGTGGTCTGGTTATCGAATTTAGCTCTAAAAAAGAGTGAAGTTCTTTTGACAATCTATGTTTTGTTAAGACACATTGTTCTGTTGAGTTTTCATATTCACATATATGCCTGCAATTATGATATTCTTCATCCAGGTTTAGTAGGTTTATATGAAAGTTTGTTAACAATTTTCATGTCATTCTCCTCTAATTTGTTTTTCTGGTAGGATGTGTATGTCTAGATGAAAGAGTTTGGAGAGGAAGATTTTTTTTTTCTTTTCATTTTAAATAACTATTCTCCTTATTTGGGGATTTTTGAAAAAAAAAAATGGGGGGAGTAAAATGAGAGATTATTGTGAAACCTTCGAATCACTCCTTGTTTGTTTTTATAAACACTTATAATTCTCTCAATTGAGGAATCGAAATTATGCCTTCTCATTCTCCCCTCCTAACTCTCTGTTCAATCATATCCTTAGTATTTTTCAGGTCCTGTTTGTTAGTATTCTTGTTTGCCTAGTCTTGGTTTAGCTGTACTATGCTCACACTGATCAGGAATAGAAGCATAAATTGGTATTAATGGTTTGTAATATCTAATACATCATACAACAATATCTCTCTCACACTTCGTTTCAACTTGATGTCAAAGCATTACCAATTTACCATCCTTCATTACTTGTTCTTGTTACTATTCAGCTATCAAGTTCTGAAAGTCTTGGGCTCTTGTCCTCTATTGTCCTATATGTCCCTGACTTTCTTGTTAGTTGTGCTCAACATTAGTGGCTCTGTCTCCACTTTTCCAGCATGTTGTTCCTCTTCTCTTGGCTTCTATCTTTGGTTCTCAACTGTCATAGTTGGTAACAATCAACACACACTGTCAGTGTAATTGGAGGGCAGTATTCTGTCAGCACCGTAGTCCCAGTGGTAAATCGCAGTCATGAGCCTCCACAGTCTGATGGCTTTCCAGCCATGCTCTGGAACATGTAGGAGCATAAGCCTCTCCCTTCACGGGTTTGTCCTCTCTTGTCTTTGTGTGGCTCATTCTTGTCTGTTTGGCTGATTATTAACTATGTTAGGGCTGTTTCGTTCCTATTCTGCATCAACTGCTGTGTCTTTAGTCATCTTTAATTGTTGTTCTTCCGGCTGGGACTCTGTTGTCAAGTTGATTTGAGTTGTTTCAACCCTATTCAAGCAAGATACGGTTTTTATCCTTGTAGCAGTCTTCTACGCATTTGTTCTGTGCATCATTTAAGGCTTATATTGCTCTTTAGTTGTGCATCATTGCAGCCATCTTTTTACCGAGTTGTTGTGTCGTCTCTCTAGTATTCCTTAAATTGCTTCATTTTACCGAGTTATCAGCTACATGGTTTCTTGAACCCTTTATATTAAAATGTGGCTTTTTGTCATAAGCCATTTCTTGTGAGGTTAGTAGGCTTCAGGTTGAGGCCTTAAGGAGCAATTCTAGAATATTAGGACAGTTTTATGATGTTACACTGTAATGTGCTGGGTTTTTAGAAGTTGTGCTCCTCTAGTTCTTGGTCTAGATTGATGATATGAATAGAGATATTAATGGTCATATTTAAAACATAATTTCTCTCTATAAGTGTTCGTTTCAGTACTCTTCTTTCACTTCCTTGCAATGTAGTAATGTGTTATTTGTTGTCATGATGAAGAAATTAAGGGGTTCAAGCATTACTTCTTTGATAAACAAATGAAACTTAAAAATTATTATTTGACTTTTGTTCTTTCCATTTCACTCTTTTGTTTGTATGTTGATATGTCTCAATAGTTATGATATTTATGATGGAATTAAGGGTAAAGCTAGATGAGAGAGTAGCTACTGCTAGAAGACAAAATGCATCCATCCAAATCCTTCCATGGTAGGATGCCTAGCAAATCTTTGGAGGCCCACAGAAGTGGGATCAGAGGTGTTCAACATCCGATCCAATTCAATCCAAACTGGAAATACAGATCCAATAAACTGAAACCGGAAAAAAATTAAATTTTTATTAGTTAGGAAAACTTCAGATTTAACTTTGAAAACCGATTCAGTCCCATCCAAACCAAACTTATGCACATATCATATTATTTATAAATTTATCATGTCACTCTATTTATATGTTTATGCTTCTATATATTTATAAAACTATCATACAACTTATGCTTGTTTATAAAAGAAAATATTTAAATGAAATGTTTTCTAGTACTTATATGAGTTGAAACATAAATAAAATCATAGTATTATATAATTCATTTTTAACCGTATAAGTTTGAAGAATTTTATTCATAGTATTTTTATTACAGTGAGATACTTAATAATTAATTTTTTAATTTTACATATTTATGATTTGTTTAGTACCTTCTTAAAGGGGAAAAGTAAAACAATAAACCAATTGAATCCAAACCTCTTTGAATTGGATTGAATGAATTGGATTTAAATTTTTGATGGATTAGATTGGACGATAAGATAAAAAAACCAAAGAGATTGGATCTGATATTTTTTCTCTTCAAAACCGATCACATCCAATATGCCAACCCCTTATTCCCTTCTCCCCTAATCACTGATATGAAACACCATAGATCACGTCTCTTCCATGTTTGTGAAGTTGCATGGTCCCCTGTTTTGCCCTACCAGTTGAACTTTTCATAATTTTTATTTTCTGGTGAATTTGTTAATTTTCATTCCATTTCTACTCTGCCACCATCCTGTGCTTTCTTTTGAACTTATATTTATGCTTCCTTGACTAGCTATACAAATTGCAAATTATCAACCCTGATCCCTCTCAATCAAAGTAAAAGAATTAAATAAAAATTATTATGTATTTAGTATTTAGAGAAGATTCTATGCACAGTTCAGAATCACTTCTATTTTGGTAGGACAGAAGGGTACATGATTGAAAGAATACAGGGAATACAAAATTAGAAACGAAGTAGTTAATTTGGACAGTTACATTGTGTTTGGTTCAAATGATGGTAGTGGAGGGGAAATAACTCTTCTTCATTTGGTTCACAGGGGGTTGTGAAGGGAGGGTTTTAAAACAAATTTACTTTTTATACCCTTAAAGGAGTTTAGTGCTTGTTTTGTTAATGATATTTAAATCTATGTCTTTAGAGTTACTTAAATCCATCTTCTCTCCCCTTTAAATCCCCCCACCTTTGGAGGGGAGCCAAAATTGACTCAAGAGGGATTTTGATCACCTCCTCTCCCCTTCAAAAAAAATTGAAAAAAAGCAACAAGTTTTTGGAAATCACCCCACCCCTTTCTCCCAACTGAACACTGTTAAAGTGGTTAGTATCTTAGAGGGGTTCAGTTGGATGAATAAACAGGGGGATGTAAAGGTATAGGGGTCATTCTTAATTATTGGCTTTTATGAACTGATCATTTGCTAAGTTGTTGAAAGTGGAAACCCCTGGAAGGATAATTCTCTCCTTTTCTGTTCACATTTCATAGTCCAATAACAGATTCATCCTTGTGCTTTCTTACTTTCATTCTATTATTCAATTCTGGTTTGATGGTTCGAAGCATCTCTTTTAGCTCTTTGTTCTGTACTTTTTCTTAGTTCTTTTTCTGTGGTGTTCTTTCCTTGCAGTAAAATTGACTACGTGGATATTTTTTACTTGGCTTGAGGAGTTATTGTATCAGTTGCTCAGCTTTTGAGCACATCCTATTCTTCAGGAAATCTCATATCTGTAGTACCTTTTGTCACGGACTGTATGCTAAGTAGCTCCCTCTCAAGTGCTGTGCTTATCTTGCTCTGAGAAGTCTTTTGGTAAATATGGTTAAAAATGTGTTTCTTAATGTTGGAGAAATATTTGGATGGGATTATGTTATACAGGATTATCAATGATGCAGAAGATGGCAGCAGATAATTACACTAGAAGTCATGAGTATCAGCAGTGAGGCCCTAGAATGCAAGCCCATGAACTGAGTTTTCTAAAATACTTGAGGGTAACAAGTTAAGTAGTTGAAGTATGCATGTTATTACATGATTAAGAAAAAATTTCATGTAAAAAATAGCTATTGCTACATTCAAATGAATAAATTTTCAGTGACTTGAGGAAGCCATGCAATCATCACTTTGAATTTGATTTTTGACGTAGGTTTGTCAATTTTAGTTTCCTGTCCGGTAAGGTGAGTAAATTTTGGCCTCTGGTGACACCATTCCACTGATCAAAAACTGCCAATTGCCAAAAATTGCTCGTTTACTTCTTCTCACATTGGAGTTTTTTTTTCCTGATTTAATAAGGCCAAGATGTTTTTACCTGATGTTCCCTTGATGCTTGGTTGCTGATGGCTAGATTTAGACGTTTTTATGTTCTGATTTTTCTTAATTCAATACCAAAGGAAGTCTAAGACTTGATGTGGAATGGGGGAAGGTTGGGACTAAGATAAATGACAAAGCAGCTTAAATGAGATTTTCTCTGGGATCAAGCAGTTCTAAGAAAGACTTGGTTTTACTGGAGCTAGAGCTTAGGCAGCTTTGCTCTTTTAAACTCCCCAAATCTCGAGTTGAGTAATGAAGATTTCACATGATTTATGAACATTTTTGTATAAATATAATTTCTCTTATATTTCAAACGAATATGAGCATTTTTGTACAAATATTATTTCTCTTATATTTCAAACGAAAATAAGAATGAAGCTCTCACTAAACTTTTTTTTTGGGGCCAAACCTCTCTCTCACTAAACTGAAGTAAAATATAGGGCCATACGATGTGAAATATATGGGCCTAGGATTCCATTCTAATATTCTGTCTAAGGATGAAGCTCACTTAGTTTGTGTATAGTTCTGTCTAAGCTACAAAACGAAGCTCAAGAAGCACAGAGTTTGTGTAGGGTTCAAACATGTAATCTCTAGACTCTCCTCTGGACCAATGAAAGAAAAGGCTCAGAAAAAGTCGTTGCAAAACACAGGTATGGTCTGGAATCTGAATGCTCAAAGTACATTGGCATGACCTTCTATTTGCAGGATTGAGACCTTCGCAAGTGCTTGGAGTGGTCTCCTAGCATGAATTGTTGATGGTGTGACTTTAGCATTGCGATGGAAAGTAAATTCTTTCTTGTTTTACCTAGAGTAGAGCTCAAAAAACCTCCGATTTTGTAATGGTGGATTCACACCGGAGGCACGATGGAACTGTTAATGTCCATAGGGAGGCACAACGGGGATGTACTTAGAGAGAGATTCTAAGTCTTAGAAGAATATTCAGATAATATAAGTACTAGTTATGTAATTTAATGTTCAAAACTGTATTTACAGAGCATTATGTGACTTAGAATTGGGGCGTTGAGTCTTAATGAGGTATTTGTAAAAGATGGCTACGCTTAAACAACTTTTAAATGCTTAATAATTGTGCCAACTCTATTTATCTCAACTAATTGTTGGATGAGATAAATCGTGTTTTGATTGTTCTGGCCACCAACCAACACGGAGTTCACTTAGTTGTGAATCCTCTGGGCTGTTAAGGATGGTAATAAACATAATGGCCATTCGAGTCGAAAAGTGCAAATAGTTCGAAAGTTGAGTTGGCAAGATGAGATGGACCGCACTCACCCTTATTTTACGGGTTCTCATTAAGTTGATCACCTCTGTAAAATAATGATTTGGTGAACATTGGTCACTTGTTAGTTTGTTCAACTATAGTTACAAACTGTATGACATATGATATGTTCATAGCTTATTCAAAATTGAAAACAAATGTCCCAGAAAATAAAAACAATTAACATAAAATTAAAGCCTTCTAGGCAGCTACTAGCTAGTGCCATTTGGCACACACACTTGTTCTCTTTTGCTTTGTATAACAGTTTATTTTGTCACTTTAAAAATCAACCTAAGGAGAAGTGGAAGTACCAGCTACCAAATTGTTTAACTGAAGCTAATTTTGATCAGTTCTAGGCCAAAAAAAGAAGAAGCTTACCAGTGAAGTGTCGGTACCATAACTTGAATATAACAATCATATTAAATCAATGCAAATTGTATCTTACATTATATTTTTATATCTTAGCTAAGGTTCCAACTAGATTATTAGAGTGATGGCAAAGAGGGTTTTGGATTTACCAATAATTGAGGCAATAATGAGATCATGAATGGCGATTGGCCACAGAGAGAACGCTTGTGACGATACAGCGTGTTGTCTCATTTAATCATATGATTTTCCTTATTCATGAAAGCAACTTAATTAAGAATTATATAATCCATCGCACACTCTGATCATGTGAGATTGCAAGGGCAAATTCTTTGGTTATTATACTAGGCCAATAAAATTATTGATATCTCAGGTTGCTTCTCTAAACTTACAAAAAAGAAAGAATAATAATCAGTTATACTGAATTGCATTACTACATGGATTGTATTGTAAAGTGTCCAGTAGCAATACCACTTCTCTATTCTTTGAGTTACCTCATCTGGTTTACTGTTTAAAAATCAAGAAGCTCTTATAATACACCACATTAGGATGATAGCAATTTTTCTTTTGTTTCAAATCCTTGGTTGTTGATGGATCTTCCTTACTCTAAATAAAATTAAAATTTTAGAACATTGAATAAATTTGCACCATGATAATATCTGTAACATGCAAACTTTTGGTCAAATATGAAAGGTATGGAACATTCACAGCTCCTTTACATTGTTATTGCAACAAATGAGTGGCTCTCTTCCCTTCCCAATTGTCCTGTCCTTTTCATTACAGCCTCGTATTGGTAATAAATGGCATTACACCTCATAAATTAAGAATATAAAATATTGTTTCTGCCCAGCAAAATAAGACAGCTTTGAGTACATGTGAATCTACAAAGTTATCTGAAAAGAGAATCAATGTAGTATCCTCTCAATTGAGGATAATCAATTAGAAGACATTGTTATATCATGTTCAAAATCATCTATATAAATGAATGTTAGTACTCATTTTAAAACATAAATCAAATAAAACTCTTCTTATGAACTGTCAAAAAAACTCATTCACGTTACGTGCAGCTAATATCTCAAACATTTCTAACCATCATTATATTTTCTATTTCATAATAGTATTCTGCTTAGTTTCACTCGTGAAGAAACAGAGTCCATGAGCAATGTCAGTGGGGTAATTGATGAAATGGTCCAGCTCATGATGAAACTGGGTCTGACAGGTCAACTCTGTATATATGGTGCCATGAGTGCACAGTTGTCAAAGAGTCAAGCTAAGTCCTTTCCATTTTCTTGGACAGAGGTTTCCCACCAATACTTCCAACTTCCAAATTCACATAACAAGTTAATAACTACAAGGGTCTGTGTTTGCAAATTGCAGGTGTACTGGATCTCATAAGTGACTTTGTAGCTTGTTTTAAATTTTGTTTTTTATTTTTAGCCTTTCGAAAACTACAGGTTTTGTTTTTAGTTACTACTAGTTGTTTTTCCATTCAATCCAAATCTGAAAACACTCTCACACGCATTTAGATCTATTCTACAAGTGTTGAAATCTGGTTCAGTCATCTCATATTTTTCTCAAATCGTAAAAACTTATATTTGAATGAATGGAAAAAGAATTAGTATTAGTACTAAAAACAACACATGAATTTTCGGATGACTAAAAATAAGGATTTTTTTCTTAGAAATAAAAAACAAAAACAACATATTTTACCGGGGCTAAAAATATATTTAAGCTTATTTATTTTATTTTTAGTTCAAATTAATTGTGATTTCAATCCATTCTTATATTGTCAATGTCCAAAATTAGAAATCCTGAATAATTTTTTTTTTCTGAAAGTCAAGGCGCAATCTTGTACTGTGTCATCCCAAAGGATTGTTCATAATTGCGTTATGATTAAAAAAATGTGCAGGATATAGTTTTTCAAAGTCTCCTAACTCCTAAGGACAGACAAGGGCTTTAAGATCTTTGTAACGTGAATTTTTCCCCTTGCCAAGTTCACTTGAGAGTGCAATTTCATGGTGCATGTAAATGTGATTTTAATGGGTTATATTCCTTTAAAGTGAGTCTGCTCATTTTACAGGGTAAAATAAGTATCATAATTATTAATTTATTGACTTTTAAAGTCCATAATCACAATTAATAGTTGTGATGCTTATTTTACCCTATAAAGTGAGTTCAATCCGATTTTAATATCTTATATTTCAAGGCCTTTAGCACATGGAGTGTGCATGTGATCCAACGAACGGAAGTAAATGTTAGACTTAATAGCATTTTTATATGGTACTTGAAATCACATGTTTTATCAACAACATAAAGAAGCCAACCAGACAATCAAATTGCACAGAAGCTGAATGATAAACAATTATAGTTGTAAATTCTGGCATAACAAAAGAAAAGAGGAAGAAGGGACATTAATTGTTCACCATGAATCAGCCAAATTGTTCCATCTGTTCATAGAGAAAGAGGTAAAAATCTAGAAACACAAAGCTGTGTCTTGGTCCTTATGTAAACAATTATAGTCCCACAATTAATTTCTTAATTTATGTTATCCTAATTGTCACACAAATAACCACATTAATGAAGAAAGTGCACCTTAGAAAACAAGAACATTAATTATTAGACCACATTTGTACATTGGGACGAAACAAAAAAAGTGGTTCCACATTTATTAGAGATTTCTTTCAGCTAAGGGCGATTGTCCCATTTTACTTATAAGTGGTTCTGTACTTGTTTGCACAGTTACAAAAATAAAGGGATCAAAATTGTGGAATCACTAAAACTAAAAATTGTGAATATTTTAGTAAGTCACCAAAATCACATAACCACTAAATTTAGAGTACAAAATGCATAATGAAGACCAAATCGACAACTTGATTTTCTTAACACAAATTCTTGGCGTGTACTAGTCTACTAGATTTCATCTCTTTCCTATAAATATAATCTCTATTATATTACACAGCACACACATGAGTGATAGGGAACGACCAATTTATGAATAAAAGTATGTATGAGCATTTAGCACTTTGCAAAATCAGTAACAATGAAACGTAAAGAGAAAGAAAAAAGGCGTAGTGATAAGGTACACGTGAAGTGGAGCACTACAATGTTCTTGTTTCCACCCTTTTCCCTCTCAAGAAGGCAACGGTCTTGTTTTTGTCTGGTTGCAACACAAGATTAAAGGCCCCAATGAAATTTGGAATCTTGCTAAACATTCACGGGACGAAGAAACTGCTACCAGAGGCTAAATATGAATCTTTTGTCATACATATACAAAAAACCCAAAAGTGGCAGCTCAGCCCAGTTGGCAAGAGTGTGTGGGAAGCTGGGAATAGTTCTCGTGTCCAATCCCTGCACAATACTTCTGATGGGAGGGATGAAGAGCCTTTTGTGACTAAATTTCGAGTCTAGAATAGTCAGCATCCGAATGATGTCCAGAGTCTTTATACATAAAAATACATATACAAAACTTGCATAACTCATCATCTTCTACACTCAATTGTTCAACATTACTCTCATTGATATCATCTCAAGGCTATGAGATGTTAGACCTCAAATACATATGGGTGTTTGTTTCAATTAACAGGTACATTCTTGGCATCTTAGAGAATGATAGAGCCAGGAATGCCCTAAATTTGAGATGCACCTCCAAATTGAGGATTGAAAAGCAGGAGTTTTTTGAATTCTCTGAGCAGTCAGTGCTGTCAAATCTTTACTGGGGGATTGAAAGCATTGAAACTGCAATTCAATCACAACAGCATGAGGAGAAATCTTTTCTGCTAAGAAATTCAGAGGAAATGCTTCAGGTCCCTGCAATGCTTGATGAGGAAGAGGTCACAGCCACAATTCCAAATAGCTACTTGGTTTGCTGCTCCTACTTTTACCTCTCTGTGGTTAGGAAAATGCAAGGAGATGAGTGGCAGGCAGCACTGCATTTTCTACAAGCAGTTTTGGTATCCCCTAAGCTTGTTTGGGCAGAATTTGCATCAGAGCTTTGTGAAAGTCTTTTCCCTCTATCAAACATTCTCAAAAAGCAGGGAAGCAATAGAAGCCTGGAAGCTGTTTGTGATATGGCTGCTGAGGATGAAACCAGTGAAGCAATTAGGGAGGTGGCAAGGAGGTACAAGGAATGTCTTGTGTATTACCAGGTCATGCTTTATGGAGAGACTCCATGGTGGCGCAGTTATTGCAGCAATCAACAATCAGTAAATTATATGTAAGATTTATCCATGCTGTTCAACACTAGCTCAGATTGAAAACAATACTTGATAACAACAACCTCATGTGTTCTGAACTGAAGTTCAATAGTTTGAGGAAGAAACTAGAAATTAGAATCTCAGAATGCAGTGTTCTTTTCTCTGACATAAAAAGTTAAGTGGACTTAGATGTTTTAGCGAAATTCAAGTTTCTATAGGTAGCTCATGAAGTTCCTGGACTTGAATCCTTTAAGGTTTGAACTTTAAGAGCTAGACTCTTTCTGACAATACTACTCCTGTCAAATTGTTAGGTTTGAAGAGGAAAAAATAAAATTGCAGCTAATTTGGATGACTATTGATAAAATAGGTTGATTGAAATATTTTGCATGTAATGATAAAATCCTGATAGGAGGAGAACCTAAAGATTTTATTGGTAAGAAACACAAAGGCCGTGTTTGTTGAAGCCAAGACATTCAATTTTGGAATATTACTGCATCATCTAATAATAACTTGCTAATATGGAGTTATTGATAGGGATGTACCAAATACCAACTGTGTATCTTCTACTTCTGTTCAACATGAACCAAGATTCAAAAACTGCAATATGGTAAGCTTTGTTCTTATTTATTTCTATTACTAGCATAAGCCTTATTCATTTCACTTAGATGCTTCCTATTTTTACAGTATACAATAGATAACATACAGATTCACCCACTTGATCTTCAAGATGTGATGCATACAATGGGACAAGAGTCAAAAAGTTTCATGGATATTGCTGAATATGAAGGTCAAGAGAAAGCCCTCAAAGAATTGAATTCAGTTCAGTGTCACTACAAAAAGCAACAAACAGTTTCAGACCAAAAATGCCTCAAGGATTTGTTGAAAGAATCTGAAACAGAAGCATCAGTAGATTCATGCTATGAGGATTCCAGAGACAAAAGGGACCTGGTACCTACTCAAAAGATCTCTTTCTGACATATCTCCTTCCACATACTTGTCTGCTTGTCAAATTTTGATCCTATGAGCAGTACAAGTTTATAGGATCATGAAAGTGAATACTAACTCATCTATGTCCATATTCAGGAAAAAGTGGACGGCAGAAAATTTCATATAAGAACCACAACAACAAAAGCAGATGATCTACAACTAGAAAAATATGACTGGTTGGTCTGCATCCAGAGCCTTAACACCTGCATTTTGTTTTTTTTTTCCAACTTCATCTCGAATCTAAGCCTGCAGTAGGTAGCTCAATGCTCTAATTAATACTTGTCTTCTGGAAAATAATATTTTTGACCTTCACAGGAAGCAACATCAAAACCCTGGTTTACCTCAAGCTCCTCAATATCCAATGCAAGAAGATCTAGATGAAAGAAGCGTAATAAAGATTGATTCTAGCAGATTCACCTGGTCCATAGAAGATGTTTCTTTATCTATCTCAAAACACGGAGATAAAACCAGAAATACCTATATAAATTGCCTTGCAGAGGACAAATTGATTGAGGAAGCATTACAGCCACTAAATTTCCATCTCTTTGATCATGCAACATCTACTTGCAAACATAGGCTCAGCCAGAAAAATCATGAAGAGAGTTCTAAGACAGAATTGCAAACATTATATAGCCTAAAAAACTTCAATGAAGTTTGTTCAAACTCCAGAAGACTTTCCTTGCATGACCTGAGGAGAATTTCAGGACTACAATATTCAAAGGCATTAGGAAAAAGTGGTGAAGAACAAACTGTAGACATTGCATCTATTTATGAGAGTTTGATTGGTTCATCAGACACTAATTATGCATCCTTGAAGGATGTGATTTTGGATGAACTTCTAGTAGCTATCTCTTCCTCCAAAGAGGAAAAAGAAATAAGGGCTTCAGTATCTATTCTGACAACAATAGTTTCAAGGAACAAGTCAATTATAGAAGATGTCAAGAAGAAAGGTTTAAGATTATGTGATCTGGCAAGTGCTCTAAAACAAAATGTCCATGAGGCAGCAATTCTCATATATTTGATAAATCCATCTCCTATAGATTTAAAAACATTTGAACTTCTGCCAATACTAGTGGAGATTGTTTGCACTTCAAATGGTTTCAAGAGTAAGCCAGAGCCACTTCATCTGACACCTCATGCAGCATCATTGATGATCATTGAGGAACTAGTAACTTCATTTGACTATGCGACAAATAACATGCATTTGGCTGCAATCAGTTCCCCCCATGTTCTCAATGGACTTTTAAAAGTTGCCAGAAATGATAATTTGGAGGAGTTTTTTTCTTTGACCACCATTCTCATAAAATGCATGCAGTTTGATGCACAATGCAGAAAGTATGTGTCACAATTCACTCCTCTAGCTCCCTTCATCCACCTTCTGCAGACAGAAAACACACGTGCCAAATGCATGGCACTTGACTTTTTTCATGAAATCCTTTGTATACCACGGTATATAAGAATATAGCCAATTCTCCAAGTTGCATTTTATTTGAATACAATTTAGTAGAATTTGTAGAATAAGATCCTTTTTGGATATGGACCAAAGAGTACTTATTGGAGCTTATCTACTAAAAAAAGCACTAGATAAGCTTCAGTAAGTGCTTTTTGGGCTGCATCCAAACGGGTTATAAACGTATTTAACAAGTTATCTGATGCTTTATTTCATATATTATTGTAATCCTAGTCCATATAAAGTTTAGGGTTTATATTTTTCTTTCTTTCTTTCTTTCTTTCTTCCAGATCATCAGCTATCACTCTGCTGCAACGTATATTGCAAGAAGGAAGCATCAATATTATCCAGATACTAATGGATTGTGCTCATCAATTACAACCTGATCACCAGCTTTTAGCAGCTAACATATTGCTTCAGTTAGACACATTGGTAATTTTTTTAATTCAGTAATATGTAAGTTTGCAGGTCATGAATTTCAATCATGAAATTCGTACAATGAGACAAATATATTCAGAATCAAAACATTTCCTTTTCATTTTGTCAACTCAATTTACACAAGGTTACTGAAGAAACAGTTATATTTATCAAAAAGAGATATCATGTAGATCTCATAGATTAAAAAGTTTGTGCATGAAATTGAAGTCACATTTGGCACAAAGCCTATACATGGATATATGTAATTTGGCACAAAGGGGACTGATAGATTTGGCACAAATTGGAGTAACTAAATAATATATAGTTATGTACAATTTAATTGAAATAATTTAAACTTTAGCAACCTTGGATATATATAAGTTGATCAAATGATCGGACAATATAATATGTGAAAGTTGAGGACCTATTACTTGCTAACAAAGAAAAAAACATCATGCAGAACTCATCTGATAAAAGCTTGTTCAGAGAAGCAGCAGTTCAGATCCTTCTCAGGGCAATGACATCTGAAGAAATCTCAGAACAGACATTATCTGCATCCATTCTATCAAATCTTGCTGGAACATATGCTTGGACAGGGGAATCATATACAGCTGCATGGTTGCTGAGGAAGGCAGGCTTGACCTCTTACTGTCACCAGAATATGATAAGAAACTTCAACTGGTTGGATCAGTGTCTACAGGTGAGCTTCCAAAAAGTTTTTTTGTGGCATAAAGTTCATAGCATATGTTTTATTAGTGGTGTGCATCATGCACTGTAGGAGATGAATAATTTCATAACATGCAGGATACCAGCATAGATTTATGGTGCAGTAAAATTGCCAAATGTATCTTAAGTGCTGGGGATTCCATCTTCCATGCTTTAGAAAAGGGGCTAAGAAGCAAGATAAGAAGGGTTTCTAGAGACTGTCTTGTAGCCATTGCATGGCTTGGATTTCAGATATCAAAAAGCCCAGACAGCCTCGGTTATTCTTCATCTGAGATTATACTAAGTGGAATTCAGCAATTTCTGCATCCTGGGATAGACTTGGAAGAAAGGCTTCTAGCATGTCTTTGCATGTTTAATTATGCCTCTGGGAAGGGTATTGTCCTTAACTTTGTTTATGTCAATTAACAAATGTCATGCAATATTTAAAAACACATGAGTTTTAAATATTGTTAGAAATTTGTTCCAGAATTATCTGTCTTGTGTAATATATGAAAGAATTGCTTCATGATCAAGAATTATCTTTTATGTAGGTAAGCAAAAACTAATGCATTTCTCAGAAGGAGTGAAAGAATCACTAAGACGCCTTTCAAATGTAATTTGGATGGCCGAGGAGTTACACAGAGTAGCTGATTTTTTGCTTCCAAACATATCAGTAAGTGCCATTCATGTACCAAGTCGTAATACTTGCATCAATATTATATAAGAAGTAATTTTGTAAATTTCCAATTACTAGCATATCTTGAGCATCTTACTGTCTATTTCATTTGTGTAACGAATTTGCACTAAGTTGTTTATTTTGTGATGTCGTTGTGGTCGTAAGAGCAGCGTATTTCTTGTGTTCACTCACAAATCCTTGAGGCTGGACGCAACATCAGCATAGCAGTTTGCTCTCTCATATATTACAAGGGATTGCTATTCAGTGGATATTCAGATGGATCTATCAAGGTAACAAAATATGATATGAATCAAGGAGTTATGCAGTTTTTATATGTATAGTAGAGTATGTTTTTTCTTTTTTATAAGCAATATGTACAGAGTATGCACTATATGCTAAATCTATTATATATTGGATTGTAAAAAGGTCTGGGATATTAGGGGACACTCTGCCAATCTTGTATGGGACATTAAAGAGCACAAGAAATCTGTGACATGCTTTTCACTTTATGAACCATCAAACAGCCTTTTAAGTGGTTCCACTGATAAAACAATAAGGGTAAGGTTAAACCTCTTCCACGGTTACCACTTTTTATTCCCTACCAAGATTTCTAATAGCAAAAATAAACTAATTATCTTACAATATCATGCATAAAACAGGTCTGGAAAATGATCCAGAGAAAACTGGAATGTGTTGAAGTTATAGCCTTGAAGGAATCAGTTCATCGTTTATGTGCACATGGTGAAACAATTTTCGCAATCACTGAAAGCCAGGGCATAAAGGTGATGCTTCAAAACTAGCCATGATTTGGGACATTTAGCACTGAAACTTCAAAGCAAAATTAGACACATATATACTACCGAACCCTCTCTAACAAAAACTTTTTGCAGCTTGTTAATGAATCAAGAGTGATCAGAGATATATTCAAAGGTAAGCATGCAAAGTGCATGGCAGTGGCTCAGGGAAAGTTATATATTGGCTGCACAGATTCAAGCATACAGGTTAGTCTTTTATTGTTTGACATGCATTCTAGTAACAATAAAATTCAAGCTTGATAAGAAGCTTTACGTTAGGAGTATTCCACAACATACAACCGGGAACTAGAAATCAAACCACCTACCAGGAGTTGGAGGAAGAAAAGCAAGCCCATAAATTCAATCATAGCATACAGAGATTGGCTCTATAGTGCAAGTAGGCATGTTGAAGGCACAACATTCAAGGTGAGAGAATTTCTTTCATGCTTCAAAAAGCTTTGCTTTGTCCTGACATGGGCATGGATTATATAGGAATGGAAAAGAACTAGGAAACCCAAAATTTCAATGCTTACTGACAAAGGAGATAGTGTGGTGGCCTTGGAAGTTGTAGAAGACTTCTTATACCTAATCTCCAGTTCATCAGCAAACAACATTCAGGTAATTTAACCTATTTCATGAAAATTTATCAATTTAAGCACTAGATGTACAATTACCAATAAAAAAACTAATCCATGAATTTTTCACCATTACTTTGTAATGGGTTGGAGCACCCCTTGTGGCTCCTAGTAATTAATTTTGGCTTTTCAAAAAAAAAAAAAACGTTTACCCCATACGCCAAACTGAACCTAGAAAAATATTTACATCTATCAAAACTACCAAAAGACAGAAAATCAACTGCTTAACTTGAGACCAACTTCCTAAACCAGATCTGGTTGAGAGGGGTGCCAAAAAAGCTAGGGAGAATATCAGCAGGAAGCAAGATAACAAGCATCCTTGTTGCCAATGACATTATTCTTTGTGGTACTGAGATGGGACTAATCAAGGTTAGTTGGGACTCATCTAATCTAACCTCGTTTTATTTATTCCCTGAAAACAATGTTTAGACATGACATTGCTCTCATTCTGATTACTGAATTATATAATCAACAGGGCTGGATCCCCTTGTAGCTAGGAAGAGCTTCAACTTACTGTTTATGTGCATACATATCCTTTCAAGTTCATTGTTTTGGACTACTATTTCAACAAAGACAGCTCGTCTTGCATACTTCCTCATGTTGTGATGCCATTGCCAAACCACATGCTAGGTGGTTGCAATAAATTCATCTGCCACAGGCTTAGACTAGTACATATTATATTTAGTATTTACATCTGGGAATACTTTACTTCAGTAAATATATGTGAGTTTGTTTTGCCTTTTGAGTGAAAACCGTTGTGAATAGCTGATTGTCTTCACTGTACAGGAATTGTTATAGTAACAAATGCTTATGCTGTGTGTAATTCTTTTTGGCTATGATTTTGTAAATTTGGAGTAAGGTGTCATTCCTTTTATTCCGAAATGGAACTTTTTCGGAACAAATGAGGTGAAGCAGAAAATCAAATTCGTCGCAATGCAACAACCTATTTTAAGGGATTTGACTCATGAGAACTAAGAAGTAACAAGTCATCTAGATTTGAATCCCACTCATTTAGGTTCCAGAATAATCACAAAATAATTATTCTTTATCAATAAGATACTTATGAAATAAGGTGTTGGTATTCTAGTAAGTAAATTAGCCCTTGTAAGAATGAGAGCACAAGCTTGAATTTTGAAAAATACATTTGTTGGGAAGGGACATACAACCCTTTTCCGAATGGGTGGGTGTTCAGTAAAAAAGAGCATTGAAAATAATAATAAAAATGATGCAAAAGCATTAAAAAAAATTGATGGGTTGGTGAGTTGGCCTCTCAAGACTCACCCAAGCCAAAACACTTAAAAGTACTTTTCAATTTTTTATTTTTAATAAATTGGTTCGCAAGTTGATCTGCCTCACGTCTGGCTAGCCCGCGTTGGTTGGCGTGTACGCAGGGCGGGTTGTAGAATTTTTGAGTAGTGATTGTCTGACTCGCCCCGCCCCCGCTTTGGCGAGTTGGCCTACGAGTTTGAGCCCTCTTGACACCCCTAGGACTTACCGACGGTTTTTGGCTGTCAGTAATTCGAGTTTTTCTTGCAGTTTAAGAAATCATTCATGATATGGTAGAAACATATGAAGATATAGTAGACAATATTAGGAAATATAAGATATCATATTGATTTAAAGTCTTATTCTTGTGTGCGCGGGATGTTATCGATATTGAGCCAAAGTACATTACACCTACTGTTTTATTCCGTAACAGCAAACTGTCCCTTATCATACCATGTTCATCATCTGTAAAACTTATCTCGAGGGATGACTGATTTAGAACTCAACATAATATGATAATAATTTCCTATTACTTTTTCACCCCACCCCATATTAAAATTATTTCAATATTTAGACTGTTTATCATATATAATATATTAATTTTTAATTGTAAAAATATTAATTTTATCAGCATATTAATTATATTATTTATCAATCACTAGTTGATGCTGCTCATTTAAAATTATTTAGTTACTTTTTTTCCTGATGAAGCAAAATAAATTTATTTGTTACTTATATAAATTTAATTAAGAATAGATTAATTTTACATGGCTAAATATTGGTTTTACTTATATAAAAATAGATAAAAAAAATTCTTTATCATGTGTTATTACTTAGTTAATATTATTTCTCTACTTATAGCACTAATAATAAAAACAAATTAATTATTCACTAACCGGAAAATAGATTACTCGGTTATAAATATTAATTATTAATAGTAAACATAGACTAATTTTCTCATATCATATGTTATTACTCACTTAAAAACATTTTTATAATTTAAATACCCACTAATTTTAATTTTTTTTTAATTATTTTAAAAATTTACTTAATTTATTTATCATGTGTCATTACTAAGTTAAAATAAATTTTACCTATAATTTAATTTAAAAATAAAATAATTTGATTTTAGTTAATTTTAAATCATAAACTCACTTATAAAAAAATTGGAAAAAATAAAATCTAATAAATAAATTCCTTTTTAAAATGTAATTTTTTAAAAAATTAAGTACATTTTATTCGAATTGAAATTTGATTCATTTTCCATTAATTATATTGTATCCTATCATCTAGTACTACACTTCAAATACATTACTCTTCTTAGCTCAAGTTTATTTCACCTGTAGCGTGTGTTCGGTCCTTGGCGTAGAATTTGTAGGGGGAGGATCTCATAGCCATGTGATTTATTTGGAGAGCACGATGTGCATGGAGCAAGTGAGCATCTTGATGGAGGAGTCTGAGTTGGGCATTGCCGTGTTAAAGAGAGATGTATGTAGGTTGTGTTGTGTCTTCATGGTGCCGATGCTGTTAAAGAGCCTAGACTTGTGTTGTAGATTGCCCCCACCTAGCTATGTCGTATTCAATGTGGATCGAAGTGTGATTACGGATATCCTGTGAGAGCTAGCTTTGGTGGTTGCCTTAGAGACCCTGCACGTAGCTGGTTGTGAGGTTTTCATGACTACAATGAAACCTCAAATATTTTACACATGAGTTATTGACTCTATCTAATTTGTTTGTATTTAGCTTGGGATTAGGGTTATATGCACGTCATTTGTTCCTCTGACTCTTTGCATGCAGTTTCGCTTATTAAGATTGTCATTCCTTCTCACCATCCTTATGCTTCTATAGTTCGGAATATTAAGAAATTAAGATGCTAAGGTGATGCACATTTTACGAGAAGATAATAATTATGCTGATTTTCTTGCTGAGTCCGGAGCGAGTCAAGCTCGGGACTTTGCTATCCTTCAAAACCCTCCGCCGAAGTTAGCGGCTAGGCTTGGAGCTAATGCTATAGAAACTAGTTTTGCTCGGACTTAGGGAGTTAAGTTTTTGTCTTTTGGTTTGTTTTGTTTTTTTAGGGTTGTCCCACTCTTAAAAAAAAAAAAAAAAACTCCTCTTACCGTACACCACCTTCTCTATGATACCGATACGGTAGCATAAACCACGCCGAGTTTCTTCTAGAGCTGTTGGAGTTTCCTCCGTCAGTGGTTTCGTTCAATTCAGTTCAATCTGAGAGTGAGAAAACCCTAAAGCTCGATGGAGGTGGAACCCGTAGAGCCACAGTCACTGAAGAAGCTAAGCTTCAAGTCTCTGAAGCGCGCCCTCGATCTCTTCTCTCCCACTCATGGACAACTTGCTCCTCCCGATCCCGAAAGGTGCCCCTTTTCTCCTTTTCTGTTCTCAAAATCTTAACTATTCAATTTTTTTGGGTACCCACTATCTACCAATGCTGATTCTAATCCATTCTTGGCTTTGTTCTTTGTTCCTCTTTTTTTGAATTTTCTCGTGCAGCAAGAGAATTCGCGTTAGTTACAAGGTTAGTTTATCTTAATCATGATAATGTTCTTGAGTTTTTGTTAATTTTAACTTAATCATCATATTGCCCTGGGGTTTTTCATTCTCCCAAAACCCTAAACAAGAAGAATGAACGTAAATCGGATGAACTTTGGATTTTTATGAGCGCTTTCAAGTTTACTTTGGATTATGAGCGGAGGCAGTTATGATGTATGGTTTGGAATGAAAATTAGGTGAATGTGGAGTATGGTGGAATAAAAAGCGCCACCGATCAGCCTTCCCGGCAAACTGGTTCTGCCACAGCGGATCACACTCAACAAGCAGGGCCCTCTAACACGCTTGCTCTTCCAGGTGCGATACCTATAGTGATTATCTTGGTCTGAGGATATCAATTATCTAGCTAGGGAACTTGATGAATTAACTTCAGGGTGGTTAACTGGTTATGTTTTCTCAGTATCTTTTTGTTATATGTGGTTAACATACAGCTTCTTGTTACATTGTCATTATCTTTATTATTTCAATTTGAGTGTAATGTTATTGCTCTGCTTTATATTTTGGTGTCATTATCTTTATTATTTCAATTTGAGTGTAATGTTATTGCTCTGCTTTATATTTTGGTTTGACTTTGTAGGATAGTAAGTTTTGTATGCTTATGAGGATAAAATGTATAGCTGTCTGCTGACCTTAACAAATTATCTGGTTCAAATTGGGGTTTGGGGGGGGGGGGGGAGGGGGCTTAAGGGGAGGGAAGGAAAATAAAGATCTCTTGTATGGGTTGGTAGAAGGGGAGGGGAAGGGATGGGAGGTAAAATAATCCTTTTACTCTTTATATGCAAAGGGTGGAAGGAAATATAAAAATAATTTGCTAGTGTATCCTTCCAAAATGTGAAAGAAACTATACTGTAGCTTGTACAACTTAAGAGTGAAGAAGTATGAAGGCGGTAGTTATATAGAATTGTTAGGGATAATATATTTAAGGACAATTTTGTAAATATAAAAATAATAAAGGATATCTTAGTCAGCACAGTCCATAAATTGTAAGCAATTTCCCCCCCTCCAAATCCCCTTATTTTTTGAGGGGAGGCAAAACTTGGAGGGGAGGGTTTTTCATCTCCTCTTTGCTCCCCCTCCAAACTTCTAAACCAAACATTATTAAAATCTCCTCATTTTCCCTTACCTGCATGTTCCTTTAGCCAAACATTATGTAAGCCTCTGGACAACTCCTTCCTCACCAAGAACTTTAGAATACAAGATAACGGATGTGAAATTTGTTTTATGTGACTTCACTCTTGGAGACAAGATCAGCATTTTCCCATTTAATTATTCTTCAATTGAAAGAACCTGGTTTTTAGTGCCCTACACGTTGATATTGTTTCTTCTTGTTATATGACAGGTCCGGGAGATTCGAAGGATCCACAGAAAGGAAAATCCCAAAATGCTTTGGTCGTTGGTCCATCTATGCCATCCACAGCTCCGTAAGTATTTTCTCCTCCTTTCTTCTTGAAATTCGTGCACCAATATGTGGGATAGAGGGAACTTTTCACAGAGGTGAATAGTCTGCATGTTTCATGCTTCTCCGAATTATTTTTCGTTGTAGTTCTTCAGTTATATTCTGACATATTAGCCTATATATCAATTGAGATTTGAGTCATATATTCTGCTTACAATGTTTTAATAATGACTCAAGTGTAATTCATTTTACTAAATATTGTTTGAAGAATCTATTTGGTCAACATAATAAGAAACTGTTTACTATGTAAACATGGATTAAAGATTGCAGAAGTTGATGAAAGTTTGCTAAGGTGTGAGGTTTTATTTTTAAACGAAGAAAAAAGATGGGATTCCATGCCCTATGACCTATAGGAAGCATTCTGTTCCATTTGTGTTTTCTAGTTCAGGGGTCTTAAATATGATTTTTTGAAATCACATGCATTATTATCCCATGCCATTGCAGAAAGGAAAGCCATGGGTTGCAAGTTTGTGGCATGGATTGTGTCTCATACATGCAATTTTTTTGAAAAGCTGTTATTGAAGATTATTGTTTCTTATCTTTCTGTTACTTTACAGGAGCGATCATGGTTTTCCCAGCAAAAGTACAGCCATCATTGCTGCCTCTGGTTCA
The DNA here is from genome assembly GCA_030819835.1 of Acmispon strigosus. Taxonomy (NCBI): domain Eukaryota; kingdom Viridiplantae; phylum Streptophyta; class Magnoliopsida; order Fabales; family Fabaceae; genus Acmispon; species Acmispon strigosus. Next base: position 92,013,409 of record JAUAMA010000001.1, read on the forward strand.
TCTGAAAGGTCCTGGCTTTCTCTCTGTCTTTTATAGTTTAAGAAATTAAGAGATTCTATCATGATTTACAATTGTAGCTGAGACTTCACATATACTTCCAAGAGTGCAATGCTTTTTTTGTTGGTTCTGTATACTATCATCTTATGTTTACTCAATATGTTTGTGCACACATTTGCTTATAGATGATCGTATTTATACGATTGGCATTCTGTTATGACATTTTTTACTAAACTGTCATAGTTTCTCAATCTCAGGAATTTTTCAACATCTGCTCTAATGGAGAGAATGCCAAGTAAATGGCCACGACCTGTGTGGCATGCGCCGTGGAAGAACTACAGGGTAAGAACCTGACTGCTTTTTTAATTATATTTAACTATGGATCAGAGAGGCATTGAGTTTATTTTTTGTTGTCAGATTCTGTGAACCAAAACTAATGTAATTGGGCATGCTTGGTGCACTAACTAGTAGTTTAGGTCAGGGACACCTCAGTTTAGTTCCATCATCATATTGCCCCACTTTCTTACGACTAGTTCAAGCTTACCATGGATTTTCATGCTCGGATAACATAGAGGTCAATATGTAGAGAAGTTCTGATTAGCTTTGTACTTCCGTATGAAGTTCTGTTGGACAGCCCCAAACATTGAGGGCATCCTGGAGCTTGTTTGCTGCTTTGCTCTGCTTATTTACTATTTTTTTTTTCAATTTTTCTGTAAATACAAATAACCTATGTGAAATTTTCCTTGCTTGAGTTCAATTTAAAAATTGCTTAAAAAATGTGCAAAGTCTTGTGGATGAGTGTGTTGTGCAACTTCTTTTTTCTGATTGGTTCAGAGAGTCTTTGCCTTGATTTGATTTCTCACTGCTGCATCCCTTATTTGATAATCTTATTTTTGGCTCCCCCTTTCCTTATGAGATTTTTGTGTTGGATTTAAAAATGGAAGACAAGTCTTGGTTATCATTTCTTATAAGATTAGAACATATTGGTTAACCCACAACTTGTTTTGAATTTTACTTAATGCTAATGCGCAATTGATGGAAGGAGATGTTCTTTGTTCTTGCAAATGTGGCTGGGATATGTGTCAGGTTTATTTACAGCCACAGTATATACTCTTTTAATTATCATGTTTGTTGAACATGGTTGCATTGGTGTGCACTATGTAGTAAAGAATCATCAATTTTTGAAATATTTTTAAAGTGTAGGATTGTGTTAGGCAACCGACGAGCAGCATACAACTTTGTTTAATTTTGATGGCATGTTGAGAGCAATTATGTAATTTAAACCGGAGGGTTGCAGTGTTGATGACCATTTTTGGATCTACTCTGATGAACTCTCATAAATAATAATTTTTTTAGTAAGTAGGAATGCACATTCTCAAGCATTTGTTGTTCTATTCAACTTTGCAAATATCAGTTTTATAGCTTGGTTATTCATACTCCAACATTATATCTAATTATCTATTATCTAAAATATTTGGTTTTTATGTTTAATAATTTCTTGATTCTTTTGTTCTAATGAGGTCTGACCTACATAATTTTTCAGATGACCTTTGAATTGTAATATTTTTTTATTTTATTCTAGTTTTTGATTTTAACCTTGTTTTATTTTCTATAGGTCATCAGTGGTCACTTAGGGTGGGTGAGATCTATTGCAGTTGATCCCAGTAATACATGGTTTTGTACTGGTTCTGCAGATCGAACTATCAAGGTATTTGATAACAAATGCATTTCATAGTTGTTCACATTACGATGAGAAGCAAAAATTAGTAAGCCATGTTGAATTGTTGATTCTGTGGTTAACTTTCCTTTTTTATAATTTAAATCTAGCAATTCTGCCTTTTTGTAAGTATTCCCAGATTCAAATTTTATAACTGTTGCTAGAGTTATCTTTATGCAACATGTCAACTATTGATTGATTTTGACTTATCACGAGTATTTACTCCGTTATTTCCATGTACTTACTCGCAATGAGTTGAACTTGAAGCTAGAAATCTTGAAGTAGTTCTTGAATTTATCATGCCAAGCATATTATTTCGTTCTCTTTCCTATTCAAACTTTGGATACTTTTTTGCTAAATTGTTCATTTGGACAGATATGGGACTTGGCAAGTGGAGTACTCAAGCTCACATTAACAGGTCACATTGAACAAGTAAGAGGTAAGATACTGAGGTAACTACAAATGGTGCCAGCAATTGTGAACCAGGTTGGTAATAACAGTTTGCTTTGTTTACAGGCCTTGCGATTAGTAACAAACATACATACATGTTTTCTGCTGGTGATGATAAACAAGTTAAATGTTGGGATCTTGAACAGAATAAGGTCCAATCCCTTTTTCAGTATTTGTTTTTCTGGCTGAATATTTCATTACTTTTTCAACTATGTCAAATAACTGGCTATTAAAACACATGTTATTCTATTTAGGTTATTAGGTCTTATCATGGTCATTTGAGTGGTGTTTATTGCTTGGCTCTTCATCCCACAATTGACATTTTACTCACGGGAGGACGTGATTCTGTCTGCCGGGTATGGACTTTATTGATAGAGTTACTTCATGGTATATTTACTTATTTAGATGAATGCAATACTCTCCTGAACAATTTTCCAATATTTTTTAATTTATTATTAAGGAAGAAATATGATGGCTAAGCTTCGGCAATACTAAATTTTCAGGTCTGGGATATACGTAGTAAAATGCAAATTCATGCTCTATCGGGTCATGATAACACTGTCTGCTCCGTATTTACACGGCCTACGGTATGCAGATTATTCTACTGTTGTCTGTATTATTTTTCTTTTTCAAATTCTGATTTCTGAGTAGTGCCACAATTTTGAGGTCAGTAATCTACATATGTATATAGTTTTGTCCTCTGATATTCCAGTATATGTAAGACTGGCATGCTGACTTTTCAGTTGGGCTTAGTTCCACTACAAGTTCTTTGATATGATAACATGCGATGTGACCGAATTTTCACTTCAGCATTTAAATGCAGCTAGATATTGTATCCTAATTTAGTTTTATTTTTCAAAACTTTTTCTTCCTGTACTTCATGGGCTTTATTCAGATTTTTATTTTGGTTTTAGGATCCCCAAGTTGTTACTGGTTCTCATGACTCTACCATCAAGATGTGGGATCTTAGATATGGTAATTTATGGTTTTATGTTGCTTATCTTCTTGTTTTCCACTGTTTTGTCCCGTGAAAATTCGCTTGAACCTTCCTGTATGTGTTTGGTATCAATCTTACACGATGCATTCATGCAGGGAAAACAATGTTAACCCTTACAAATCATAAAAAATCTGTTCGAGCGATGGCTCCACACCCTAAAGAGTATGTATTCGATATCAGTCGATGTTACTTGTAGAATGATAACATATGGTTGGTTATTTGATCTTCTTTAAAGTTATTCTTCATTTTTGCCTTACTTTTTTTCTTTTTCCATTGTCTGCAGGCAATCTTTTGCATCTGCATCGGCTGATAATATTAAAAAGTTCAACCTTCCAAGAGGAGAATTTGTGCACAATATGCTGTGAGTTGATAAACTTCTATCAAACTTGTATAATTAGAGGGATAATGAAGAGTCAGATAATTTCCTATGGGATGGGGAAAATAGAACAATTTGTTTCCGAGTTGTTTATGCTTAATATTCTGTTTGATGTGGGCTGGACATATATTGCTCTAACAATTGATGTGCTTTTATTATTCTGTTTTATGTGCAGCTCACAACAGAAAACTATCATAAATGCGATGGCCGTCAACGAGGATGGCGTGATGGTTACCGGAGGTATGGAAAGTAAAGTGAAATTCTAATTGGGATTTGGGGAATATATTTGGTGGAATAAATTCAATTAATCCGTATCCCTATTCTTCTGACCATGTGACAAAGGATTAATGCCCCTTCTTGACTTCTTATGTCCTGCTGAAAAATAATTTAATTTACGTAGATTTATATATGTTTTTCCCCAATATGTTCTTCAACTTGGCTTTTTTTGGTTGAAGGTGACAATGGCAGTATGTGGTTCTGGGACTGGAAAAGTGGTCACAATTTCCAGCAAGCCCAAACAATTGTACAGCCTGGTATGCATATTTGGCTGCTCTTGGGTGTATATTTCGATGCTAGTTAGTTCTACCGTACACTGATACACAACACAAGGTTGATAAGTATAATTACTCTATCTACTTTCCTCTTACAGGTTCATTGGACAGTGAAGCTGGTATTTATGCTTTAACCTATGATGTTACGGGTTCAAGGCTTATAAGCTGCGAAGCCGACAAGACAATAAAGGTGTGGAAAGAAGATGACACTGCCACGCCAGAAACTCATCCCCTTAACTTCCGGCCTCCAAAAGACATTCGTCGATTCTAGCTATTATTCCGGCCTCCAAAAGTTATGCGCGAGTCGACTTGTTCGGGTGATGATGATTCACAGTTTCTCTTTTTAACAGACTATCATCACCCTTTTTTTTGCACCATTGGATTGCATGAAGATTATTACTGCCTAGATTCATATGTATTTCAATAGCCTAGCTGAGGTATTTGTGTGTTACCCAAACTCAAACCCAAACTAACATTTAATATCGCATATAGTTCGTGTATGTGTATTACTTGAAAAAAATTAATTTGTTGATTATTATTAACTCATATGTATGGCTTGGCTAGTATAGTACTAATTTTCTAGGGTCACTGTAAATGGAGTAGTCTTCAATCGTGAAGGAGAAAAAAATCATCATCAAAGATTTTGGAGCAAATCGTTTCAACATTTTTTATGTTATTTCAAAATAACAAAAATAACATTGAAGTAACTAGTAAGACAAAGGAATGACTCTTCCACACTGAAATTTTGACACTAGGCAAAAAAAATTAAACAAGTTCTTCATTTATGTATGAAAAAACTCATATGTCTTTTTCTTCTACTGGCTTAACACGATCGGAATTCTTTTCTCTAAAAAGAATTGCAATTTATGATTTAACTTGATCTCACAATATTAAGTTTTTTTTTTATAAGCTCACAATATTAATTTGTAATATTGTGACAATATTCTCACAATATTAAGTATATTAATTTTATTTCACACACTTAATATCTCACTCTGTAAATGTAACAAATTGAAAATTTTCTTTATTCATGCTGGTTCTATATCACTACATCCAATTTTAGTCCTTCATACAAAATGGCAATTTTCAGAAATTAAATATAATTTAAGTTCTATATTCTTGATAGTAAAATAACTACATATAATAATGGTTGATGTTTTGCTTACCAAGAGGACAGAGACAGACCTTTGTTGAGAGGAAGAGTTATGATGTCTATCTCAGAGGAGAGGAGGACTTGGTCTTCAACTTAGGTTGCTTAATTTCCTCAATCATCCTAACAACAACTTCCATTCTAGGCCTCTTATCTGGCTCATCATCCAAACATGCATCAGCATTTCCATTTCCTCTTCATTATTTTGTCCTATCATATCATATCAGAACCCTCATCTGCCCTTGACCATTCCTCTCTAATAACATTCCACATCCTGCTTTGAGGATCATAATCCTTATCTGTCAGCATTTGAAGCATTTCATGAAGAAGCATACCAAAGTTATAAACATCAGAGCTCTGAGTGATCTGCTTGGAATCAGACATATTCATTAGAGCAGTCAATCCAACATCAGAGATGCATGCATCATCAAGATTTTTCACCGTTCTCAGCATAGGCGTGTTAAGATGGCCGTCACAAAAGGTTTAGGCCAATTAAAAGTTCTATTACTTGGTTCGTAAAAATGAACCAAGTTTGGTAGATATTTGAATATAAGACATTCTACTTTGGGGAAAGTGATAGGTAAATTTTCATCTTCATCTCCATCTATTACCTCAATCATTTTCTCACAATTATATATCTTGAGTAATTTGAGTTGTGTCAGATTTTTAAGTAGAAAGTGAAAATACACTCTTGAGGTTACTACAATGGACAATGTGAAGTGATTTTAAACTTTGGAAGAATGGAACTTTAGGTTCCTTGTACCATATCTCTCTTAGACTGTGTAGGTTCCTTAATTCTAGTGACCTTAATTGAGGAAGCATTGCTTCAATATCCTGATTTGGTTTATCATCTTCAAAGTTAAAAATAGTTGTTAATAACTTACATCTATGCACAGTTAAAATGTTCAGGTTGTCGTATCTCATGATCATGCTCCTGCCAAAGATGACACTCAATAGTTTACCATTGTCACTCAAAGTCAGATCCTCCAGTTCACATAATGATTCAGGGGGACAATTGTAATGCCATAGTTGCACAATATCTAGATTTATTGCACGAAGCACTTTCAATTTGTGTAATGACATCTGCAAGGAACATATTGGAATTCCCAACAATTCTCAAGGAGATGAGCATAAAACTAATTAAGAAGTAAAACTGAATTACTATAATGTCATTAAATCTTCCAGCTCCATTATTCATGTAAAGAGAAAAAAGTTAAATATTACTGTTATTAGAAGATAAGATAGAAGTTATATTAGTTAGAAGTCAGTTCTGATTAGTTATCTATCTGCTAGATAAGCTTGTTATTTTGTTACCCTGCTCTATATTCAGCTATAGTGACTTCTGATTAGTTATCTATCTGCTAGATAAGCTTGTAATTTTGTTACCCTGCTCTATATTCAGCTATAGTTTGTTATTAGTGTATTAGGCCCCGTTTGGGAAAACAACTTAATTAAGCGCTTATGACCATAAGCGCTTATGGCATAAGTGCTTATTAATAAGCTCTTTAAAGAAATTTATTATAATGAATTGAAAATAAGCTATATATAAGCATAAGCTACTCTGAATAGCTTATGAAAATAAGCTCAAAACAGCGTATAGGTAGGTCATAAGCTATTTATATAAGCTCTTCCAAACGCTTGCATAATAGCTTATGCTATAATATAAGCTCAAATAAGCTCTTTCAAACGGGGCCTTAGTATATAAGAGTCAGTTAACTTATATCATTTTTTGTAATTAAATACAAACATATTTAGCTTACAAAATCTTTTAGTTATTATGAACATAATAACACTAGAGTTTAATACTGTAAAGTACTTTTACCCAGACAATCAATTATAAGTTTTAAATTTGCCATATCATAATCTAATTTCGTAATTAATTGAATAAGTTTTTAAATTAATTATCTGATGTGATAAAAATTTGAATTGTTATTATTTATTTGTGTAAAAAGATAACAGTGCATGAATATTATACTCATAAAACTATTGTTATGGTTTAAAAGTATGAACATAATTGACATATGAAATTATATATAGCTATCGAAAAAGTATTTATCATCTGATATAAATTTCATCTTTTTTTCTCTTTCCTTTTGCTTTTATTTTGCCTTGATATTATGTTCTGAAATGTAATCATGATCAGGAGAGAAAAACAAGATAAATATATATTAGTCAACTCTAATGCTTTAATGCAATAGTATGACTAGAAACATAGTGCATACCTTGCCATTGAAAAGTGCCGTGGAATAATGAAAATTATAGCATAACGCCATAAATTCCGGAAGATCTCATAAGGTTAGATAGCGTAATTCAGGGAATTTCGTGGTAAGATGCAACACATCTGCAGGAAATATAGCCTTTATGCATTTGCACTCTGAAACTTCTATATCAATAAGATGAGGTAAACCTTCGATCATTGACTCAGAGAAGAGATAAGCACTTGTGTACTTTGATGATTCTTAATTTGAAGAAAGATTTCTTAGTTAGAGGACCATGGCATATGTATTCCAAATTGCTGAGATTGTAAAGAGACAATGACACTAAGTTGGGGGAAACATCGACATCATCACGAGACTGACTTGAGCTTGTGGCTATGCATTTGATTTCAACATTGTGTTGTACAACTAGAGATTGTAGATAAGGAAACCCATCACTGTCCAAATTACTGAGGACATTTTGAACACCATTTAATTCATTCAAGTACAAAACATCAGCAACTTTCAGCATCTTCTTGATCCCTTCCTCATATTCAAACCTTCTGTTTAGCTTGAGTTTCAGGGTCTTTAACCCGTGATCACCATCATAGGTATGGCCCCATCCATCCCCAATAAAACTTCTGTATGATTTTAATTTTTCAAAGAACAGGTCCACTAGCCTTGTCTGGTGATTAGGAACGTACAAATCTTCTAAATGCGCCAAGTGATGCAAGTTTGTTAGCTCTTTCAAGCTTGCACAACATTTTTCATTGTTGGGTCTTTCAACCTCCCAGTTAGAAAATGAGTTTCTCAAATATAATTCTTCTAAACTTGTCAGGTTTGCTAGAACATTTGGTGGAATGACTTGGAGACATGTATCTCTCAAATCCAAGAACCGTAACTTCTGGAGTTGTCCAATTTGTCTAGGCAGTTGTTGGATATGACTTCCTAGGAGGCTAAAAATTTGTAAGCTTGTAAGCTCTCCAACTATAGTTATATCTCCCATTTTACAATTAGACATGGATAACACTTCAATATTCTTTAACAAACCAATACTAATTGGTAACTTTCGACAATTAAAACCGACAAAATCTAAGACTTTAAGAAGTTTAGTTTCCTCAAAAAAGGAATCTGAAACCTGTAGTGATGGACTCTGTGTATGTAGCACAATCTTTACCAACTTTGGACAGGACAACCTTTTGGGAGTTTGGAAACCACTAAAAATAGTCGCACTGCAAAAGCGTAAAATTCTCAACTGCTCTTCTAGTGGTCAACTTCCAGAAATCATTAAAGCTTTTAGATAATTTTGAACTATTGAATAAGCAATTTCCATACGGAATCAACTATTTTAACCCATTCTTTTCCATCTTCAACCACAAGGCCATATGCTTTAAGAACATTAATCACGGAATCAAGTCTACTTCTTACATACTTTAATGTTCTAAGATCATAGAATAAACATGCCCACATGTCAAATAATATAATAGATTTATGAATAGCCTTGAAGAGTAAGAAGAAAGAACAAATTTTTGAGTTCTTCACTTGGTAAGCAATCAAAACATATTTTTATCGGTGAAACAAGCCTTGGTTTTTCACTTGCTCTCCATCTTTTTTGGCTAATGAGGTTGTGCCTCCACCACCCAACCCCCATACTCTAACTATTTGGAAATGAGGGTCATCCAGAGCTGCCATAATATCATCTATGATTTTTGTTCTAGATTTTCGGTTCCTTCTTCATATAATTGTGAAATTTCTTGTTTCATCTTACGCACCTCTTTATTAAGCCGGTACCGCCACCACAAATTTGCGCAACCACCTCTGCCTTTATAGTTGTTTAGGAATAATAGATACACCTTGTCAACAATATTATCAACTCTTTCTATCCAGTTACTTTGAGATTGCAAGTCTACTGTCTACAGAAGAATCCCAAGTAACCCTCTGTCCTTTGTCATGCAGATTTCCGACTTCACTCATGAGATTCTCCAATATGCTGTCGTAGGAAATCATGTTACATAGTTGACTTGAAGGTGCTGCTACATTCATGTTTTGATTGAACATGAAAGTATGTGTCGTTTTGGCTTCCTAAGAAGAGGTTTATACAATCTTAGCCTAAGGAAATTATTGATGATGAAGTAACAAAAATAAAAAATTGAAGCAGATATAGCTCACCTTTTACTTAGATAATGGCAAGAATATAGAGCTACAACAGAGGATGCAAACTTCTGCAGCAAACCATGTCATGGATAGAACAAAACTCAATAAAATTTTATCTTCAAGTTCAGGATACATATATTGGTTAGAATAAATAAATTAACGTTGATGTATAAAAAAAATAAAAAATAAATTAAGTACATATTTTGCAGGAGAATATATTTGAATTTTTTTTCACAGTCTGCCCACGTGGCAATCCTAATCAGATATAGGTGTCCATTTGTAATTTTCATATTAGTTTTAGTCCTTCACACTTCTCTTTAATCATTTTTGGTCATTCTCTTCCATTTCTCCCTCTTCTTCCCGGTCAACACCTACCATCCACCATATAATTTAAACTCCTGAAAGAGGCAAAATTTAAATCAAACAAAAAATTTCAGGGATCGAAAAAAAAAAAAGAAATTTTTTTAAGAATTATTTTAGATTTGAGTGGGTGTATAAGTAGGGGACAAAAACATATATATTTAACCCTTTAATTTTGAGATGGTATGTTTAAATTTGATTAGCAGAAAGAATACAAATATATGTTTTCTTACATTTTTAATCATGAAAAAAAGTTTGATGTAGTGTTTGTTACCTGGGTGAAGCTAATTGTCCATGCAAGTTTATTTGAACTGTTGAAGGTAAACGATTAACTACCCGTCAAATAAGAAATATATTAGCAACCCAAGGACTGAAATTTCAGCTCCAGGTGTAGAAGGAAATTGTGAAGTTTATTCTTTGCTTAAAACTTCTGTCAGGTTACAAATTTCACAGATTTATTATTTTGAAATTTGAAGGAATAAAAGAGAAAATTATATGCTTCAATTTGATTACACTCATTATAACTTATACAGCAAAAATATAAGTAAATTTTACACCAGGATTGCTCATTCCACCAGTTTTAATCCTAATGGTCCTGAATTTGTAGTTCACATCTCAATGATCTCACCATGGAATAGATGAATGCCCTACATGTAAACCTCGATAAGAAAAGATACGAGAACATTTGAAGCCAGATTTTCTACACATGTTCACAATTCACAAAGGCCAAAGCTCCAAAGACAACAGTTGAGAAAATATCAAGAAAGGTTGAAACACATTTACTCTTGCATTAAACAGTAAGATGTTGCAGTGATTAGTTAAAAAGATGTTTCTGATTCATTAGTATTAGCCTTATTAATGCTATGATGGCAAAGCTAGGAGGTTAGGGGTGGTGGGGAGCAATAAGTTTTTAAGATCATTTTTCAATTTGAGCAAAAAGAGTTCAAAGAAGAGAAATTACAAGGGGAAAAATATAACTCACATGCATGCACTAGCTGCATGTATGGATCCTCTGATTCATCTGCCTAATTTAACAAGTAGGAGTACTCCATCAACTAGTTCATGCAAACAATGGTAAAACTTAAAGATAGCAGACCTCAATCAGGCATAAAGAATCTAGATGATCACGATCAGACTCAGATAGCATTAAATTATCAACATTTGTGAAATTCATATGAATCAAACTACGGATTCCAAAAGCACAAAACCAAATTCATCTCATGTCACTTAGACTTAAGGAAGGAATGGTTATTAGTTATTAGTTATTACTAACAGAGAATCGCAAAAAGAAAAAGATTCTTGCTTCATAATTTAGCTTCTCACTCGGTTAAGGTCCTACTTTTGACTTCAAAAACTCAACTGGAGAGCAGAGCAATGAATGATACAGCTTATTTGTATAACAATCAAAAGTATTTCTATCAATACTACTGTTTTGGTCATAATAGGTTTCCTAGAATTTAGGTACAGGCTTAGGTGTGACCCTGTATTTTGAGTTCTAAACAAATTTAAGGAAAATATCCAATATGCTGGTGAATTTCATCCTTAGCATCAAAGCAAAATCTGATTGTGAATTTAGGAAGAACCCAGAAGATACCACAAAGCAAAGCCTAGAAACTGAAAAAGAGAATGAAGAGGCGCTTGAAACTGACCGCGAACAACAGCGTGCAGGACACTCACACCGATCACTCTGCCGCTGCCCTTCTTCTTGCACACATTGCTGCTCCTCATTCTTCCCCATTTCCGGCCTACCTCACCACAACACCACCATCTTTGACAATCCACCGCCGTCAAACCCACGGTAACCGATGCTTACTTAGTTATTGGTTAACAAAGTGAATATAGTGGTTATCAAACTTACTACTATTGTGGTTATAATCAATTTATTTTGCCAAATTTAATATCACTTTTGCAAACTGAGAAGGAACAAACAAAATGTATAGAACGACCCACATCCACAATGATGTTTATATCAGCTTGTTCTCACAATATCTACAGGGTAATTGTGAATTGTATCCCTCCATGCACTGGTGATATCTGGCTTTACGTCGCATAGACATTTCCACACTGCACTGTTGCACTTGAATCCACTTCCAAATGCAATTTGCCACACCCTATCGCCTCGTTTCATCCTCCCTTTGGCTTCTATGTAGCTCAGCTCATACCAAATTGAAGCAGATGAAGTGTTTCCAAACCTGTGAAGAGTCATGTTTGATGGTTCAACGTCCTGTTTCCTCAACCTCAGGTTTCTTTCAATAGCCTGTATAACGGCTCTCCCCCCTGAATGTATGCAGAAATGGTCGAAAGCGTGGTTGAAATTCGGAGTGTAGGTGCTCGTTCTCCTTGCACTCCACAGTTTCTGACAAACAACGGAAAACACATACAGGAATTGCTCCCTCCATGGCAAAACCAATGGTCCTAGTGAAGCTATATTTTTCTTCAGAACATTTCCACACACATGGACTATGTTCTTTGATATTGACACACCTTCAATGTTCTCTGCATCTACTTCCTGGCTGACACAGCTATGAGATTGATCATCATGTGCATTGATTGTTCTAACAATATGCTTCAGCTCATACTTTGCCTTATGCTTATCTTGTATCCTGCTAGACATCAATATAGCTGCTGCACCCATTCTGAATAAGCAATTAGTTAGCAGCATGGAAGGAACTTTCCCTGTGTACCAATTCAGACTCAGGGTCTCTGTGCTAACTATCAGAGCCAGTGAATTCCGATGAACTCTCAACAAGTCTTTAGCCAGACTCACTGATATGATTCCAGCACTGCATCCCATGCCTGATAGGTGGAAGCTCATGATGTTGCTCCTCATCCTGAACTTGTTAACCACCATGGCACTGAGAGATGGGGTAGGACAGAAGACACTGCTGTTGGTGATGAGTATGTCAATGGATTTTGGGTTGATGTTGTGTCTCTGAAAGAGTTGTGTGATTGCTGAACACATTGTTGTTTCAGCCTCCTCAAGGGCACAGGTGAGGGCTTTTACTTTGGGGATCTGAGCAAGAGATGGAGGAATGGATGTTTCCTCACTGAATCCAGATTTTGCTATGATCTTGCATTGGAAATCAACAGCCTCTGGATCCATGTTGTCACCAAGAGTGTTCTCTTTGAACATGGCTAAGGGTAGCCTATGTGAACTGGGTGGACAGTAGCAGTTAAAGTCTATCAGGTAAATGGGTACTTTTCTTCTGCATGCAAAGTAGAGGATTGGTATGCCTGCTACCAAAAGCAATGCAAAAGGATTGGAAGGAGAGATAATAAGGTCAATGGTAGTGTTGATGAATTGTATTAACATTGAGGAATAGGAAGTGTGATGTTCCATTTGATAAAAGTTAAATTAGTTTGTTTGGACTAGCGTATCTTGGCACATGAGGTTGATACTTTATATCATGATTATATGGACTAAGGGGAGGAGATTGTTGAGATAGATGGTTTGGCATGAAAAGAGAGTCCCGTGGGAAAAGAAATCAGAGAGAAACGTGGATGGAGCTGAGCATTCTTTTTCTGTTTTCCTAAATAATGGCGTGGTACCCGGTAACATCTTATTTTGAATGATGGTGAAACTTCATATTTGTAGATTCATATGTACATAGTAACACGCAAGGAGTTGTCCTTTGATCTAAACTATAAATAAAAACAATAGAATATAATTAGTCCAGGAGGCTAGGAAAATATGATTATATTGTTTTTTAAGTCTTGGTCAAAATGGAACAATTTGAAGGCCTCAAGCAACAAGCCCAAGATTGAACGAAGATAAGGTCTACAACAAAAAGCCCAGTACTGAGTAACATTGATTGCTACTAGCTATTACGCTGAGCTAGCTTATATCATCCTTTGGGATTTACTTTGGAATTGAAAGTTAGTCTAGGTTTGAGACTCAGGGAGAGTGGTTTTCCAACTTTAACATCTTAGTTTTCTATCCTCTTCCAAAATTGCATCTTCTGAAACAACCATACCAACTTAAGCTTTAGCAGGACTTATCATCTTCTCACTTCTCAGACAAATAATCTTCTCACTTCTCAGACAAATAAGTAACCTGAGAAAGGATTTTACTTCTGCAATTAATTTAGGTAACTTGATAAAGCATGCCAATATCATACACATTATTTACATTGAATGGTAGTAGATGAATAGCACGTGTCAGTAAACTTGCTTTAATGTAACTTTGACATAATCACAATCAAGGCAGAACAGAAGGTTACAATAAATCCACTTCAATTTCAAATGCTGCCAAATTTTGACAAACAGAATCATGGACCAGGCAAAGCCTTCCAAATGATCAGTGCTAAACAAAAGGATAGCACTTGATACATTGATAGTACAAGAGCTCTCAATTTTAGTGCTGACTACAACAATTTCATAAATCTATATGAACTTGATGAATGATGAATGTAGTCCAATGAGAGTGAATGAAGCAATGGGTAAAATAGAAATTATTCCAAGTTGTTATTATGTAAATATAATGGGTAAATTAAAAATGACTGTGCAATTAAAGTCATTGTTCCTTTTTCTAATAATTGGCAATAACCCACTTGGAGTCAGCAAGAAGTGAACCCAGAAGAAAGTTAAGTGGCAGCTCCCAGACCAAAAAGGGGAAATGGATTTCCACCATCAACTACTACTCTTCAAAGTCAGTGTTCTTGGAATTTTCCTTTATGGCCTGAGTGCACCGACTTCATGTCCTTTTAGGTTCACTGCAATATCCGCACTTCTTTCCTTTCCAGGTTCATTGCAATAACTGTTTCTTTGTGTCCTTGGGTTCACTTGAATGGCTGTCACTTGTCTACTTACGGGTTTACTTCTTGCTCACCGTCAGTAGGGACATTCTCCATTATCAGAAAAAGGTAAAAAAAATTATAATTGCTAAATTGCGTACGATACTTTACCCATATTTACATAATAGCAGTTTAAAATCATGTAACTCAGATTATGCCCAAACATGATTTTTAAGCTTACAGGCATGCCATAGTCCTCAGTGGATAGGATTTTAGTGGTTGTAGAGAGAGAGCTGCTCATATGTAAATGCATAAGGATTTGGTGTCCCCTTCACGCACTTCTGGCAGTTTCTTCTCACTCATCTGCTTGGTATGTGTATCAGCTAAGGGCTGCTCAATAATACAACCAAGAATTAACTCTCATAGCTACCAGTAGTCTCCACAAGAGCAAAAACCCCCTTTAAATTGGTGAAAACGGATGCGATCCCTCACAATTATATCTCTGTTTAATACTCTTGACACAATTTTAAACCAATTATGACAGTCTTGACAGATACGCAGGTTTTTCGAAATCCTGATGTTTGTTCCAGGGCTACTTTTCAGAACCCCATAGGCCAAGGCCAACTTCTCACTATGATATGCTAAATTTTCCTCCTTTTCCTCTTCAGAAACATCCATCAAAACCAGATCTGTCAAGGGTGTGAAGCCCTCCAACTTAGCTCTCTGGATCAAACCTTCCAGCACCCTGTGAATTGCTTTCATTTCGGCATGTGACTGATTAGCTGCATTGAATTGGTGGATGCTGTCCCCCAATTCAATCCAACTCTTACCACGTTTTTTACGAACTCCTCCCATTTTCATCATCTGTCTCACTCTCTCAGCATTATGCCAGTTTTTTAAAGAGCAATACATATTTGACAGCAAAACAAAATCTCCACTCTCAAGACGGGAAATATTTGCAATGGCAAATTCAGCAAGTTCTTTCTTTCTGTGAATTCTACAAGCACTCAGAAGTGCTCTCCAGATAACAACATCAGGCTCCACCAGCATAGCCTTAACCATGGCATAAGCCTCCTCCAATAGCCCTGCTCGTCCCAAAAGATCAACCATGGTTCCATAATGCTCAAGTTGCGGCTGAATCAAGAATCTGTTCTGCATCATATCAAAGTACTCGCGACCTTCTTTAACCAATCCACAGTGGCTACAAGCTTTCAGAATCCCAACAAAGGAAATGGCATCCGGCAAAACATTTTCCACCTCCATCCTTGAAAAAACCGCAATAGCATCCAAAGCAAGCCCGTGAACTGCTAACCCATTAATCATAGCATTCCAAACAGACACATGATCACGCGCCACACTATCAAAAACTTGCTTTGAAACATCAATCCTACCGCACTTTGCATACATGTCAACCAATGCAGCACTCAGTATATAATTCAGTTCAACCCTTTTCTCAACCATCAAACCATGCACCCACTTGGCATTGCAAAGTGCCCCGAGGCGCGCACACCCAGTAACTACAGAAGCAAAGGTGAACCCGTCTGGCTCAACCTTGGCACTCAGCATGCCACGGAAAAAACGCAAGGCATCAAGAAAGCGTGAATTTTTAACATACCCTCCAATAATGGTGTTCCATGTGACTACATCTCTCACAGGCATTTTGCCAAACACCTTCTTGGCAACGTCACATTCCCCAGCTTTCATTAAACTCTGAATCACTAAATTTTTACTGAATAGATCCATCACACGGGAGAAAACATGATGGGCAATGTGGGGTTGGTGACAGTGAACATAGGTTGATATCAGTGCCGCCACAAGAGATGGGTAAGTGGCGTATCCGTGTACAACGAGTTTTGCGTGGGTTTTAGCGGCGGTTCTGGAATCCATAGAAGCTCTGGAGCGTTCTAGAACGCGGTGGAACACACTATGATCTTCTGAAACACAAGTAAAAGCGAGGGAATAAAAAACTTCGCAATGTAGCTTTCAATAGTGAATTCAGCAAAACAAGGAGATTACCTGTGAGAGAATGCGAGGAACGTTGAGTGATGGTCCATGATTCTGACATAGAACCATACTTGCTAGCTCCATGTCTTGATCTCTGCAGCTTGATCAGCATCGTCCTTGTTTCATTGCTCATGTACTCCTCGGTTGATATTTATTTTTCCAGCGCTGATTTGATTAGTGTACCCGAGAACAACAATGGCATTGTTATGCACCAGGAATTTATGGCTGATAGAACCGTTGCAAATTGAGGAGTTTATTTTACTGTAAACAAATCATTTGTTATTTTTCACTTATGAATTTTTTGTTTACAATGATAATAAAGATTTACATATTCTGTAACCAAAAAAAAAAGATTTATATATTCAATTAAAAATAATTAAGTTAAATAAATCTATTTATTCATTTAACTGATGTTATTTAATCGTTTTTTAACTCTCAAACATTTAAGATGCTTACATAGGATTTTTGGAAAGTCTTTCGCTAGCCTGACATACTTCATTCCCTACCTGTCGGTACCTTTACTTAGCCCCATAGAACGCTTTGTTGACAAAGTAGATCGCGTGTTGGTCATCCTTGTCTTCTTTGATGAGCCCAGAGCTAAGAGCAGTGCTTGAAATCGATAAGTACACATAAAGTTGCTCTCCTTTTGTTGGACTCCAAAGCACTGGGAGACAAGTCAAAGCCTCCTTGAACGACTCAAATGCTTAGTCACATTCATCTGTCCACTAAAATTTCGTATTCTTTCCTAGAAGTTGGTACAATGGAATGACCTTGTGAGCCAATCTAGCAATGAATTAGAAGATAACCTTAGCTTACCTGGCAAGTTTCTAAACCTCCTTAACGTTCTAAGGGATCTTCATATCTATCACAGTTTGACATTTGTCTAGGTTGGCTTTGAGACCTCGGTGAGTGAGCATAGAACCCAAGAATTTGCTAACTTTTACCCCAAACAAACATTTGATCATATTAAGGCGCATATTGTGCTTTCTGAGTTTTTTTAAGAATCTCTTCTATATCAGTATTGTGGTGTCTTTTCTTAGGAGTCTTAAAGATCATTTTGTTGATGTATACTTTGATGTTCCGACCAATCTGAGCCTTAAAGACATTGGTCATCATCCTCTGATATTATGCACTCGCATTTTTAAGGTTGAAGGGCATCACATTATAGCAATAGATGACATCTTCAGTGATGAAGGAAGTCTTGTATTGGTTGTCTTAGAGTAGGGGGATCTTGCTATAACCAGAATAAGAGCCCATAAAGGACCCGAGGCAGTACCTTAAATATTTGTCTACTAGGCTATCGATATTCCACAAAGTGAAGGGGTCCTTCAACCACACTTTATTCAGATATGTTAAGTCAACACACATACGCCACTTTTCACTCGATTTATTCACTGGGTCCATATTGGATAGTTGAGAGGTATAACCGACCTCTCTGATGAATCCAACCTCTAGAAATTCTTCACATTTTCTTTGGTTTCCTTTTGCTTCTCCAGGTCCAACTTTCTTTTCTTCTGGGCGACCAGGTTAGACTTTGGGTCGATTGACAACCTATGACAACAAAAGTTCTCATCAATCCGAGGAATATCAATCGCGGTCCATGTGAATAAGTCAATATTGTTCTTGAGGAATTAGATTAGGTGACCTTTGGTGGCAGGGTACATCCTTGAGGAAACTTGGGTGTAATTGTCAGGGTAGCCCCTAACTGCACATTCTCTAGGCTCTCCTCAAGATGAAAGCGTAAGAGGTTGGAATGATAATTGGATGGACCCATGCATGGGTTTAGACCAATTAGATTGAACTCCATGTAAGTTTGCTTCAATGGTTTCTTATTTTCTTTGGCCTCTTTGATGGTGATCTTCATGCTTATATTGTAGCAATTATGAGTCGACTCTTGATCTCCTTGGATAGAGATTTCACCGTTGTAGCTGGAAACTTGATCGTGAGCCTCTTTATTGCGATGTGTGAGTCAAATGCATTTGAGGAGGGTTGGTCGAGGATCGTATTGTAAGTTGTGGGAGAGTCGCCCACCAAGAAATTGCAACTGATGGTCTTCAAGTTTCTTTAATCCTCTAGAGCTTCCTGAGTGTCGTAGTACTCGATGGGGTGATGAGAACTACGCCAAATCCTAATAAGTATCTCTAAAAAAGGGATTAAATCCCTGTTGGTAAGCGTCTTTATTTTGAATTAAGGGTGGAAAATAATGTTGGCAGAGCTCCTCTAGTCAACAAACACTTTGCAAATTACACTGTTGTGATCCATGCCCCAATGACAATGGCTCATCACAATCGCAATTGATACGACCAAAGTCTTTATTGTTGAATGTCTTAACCAAGTCATGGTAGTCTTCATACTAGGTTAGAATGGCCGGCTAGAGGATATCTGCATCACCTCTTTTAAGAACTTCTTGCAAGCATTGGCTGAGGCCTGTGTCGAGAAATTCTCTTTCTATCATGAGGGATACAACTCCATGTGATCTTGAATGTCCCTAGTGGTAGAGCCACGAGCTCTACCACTAGGCTTGGTGATCTATGACACCTAAAGTTATGATTCCTCTCACTCCCTGTGTTGCGTTCTCTGCGCACTGTGATGCACTCATCCGCAGTGTGATCTTATTGATCCTGGAAAGCACAATTCTTTGAGCTGTTAATGTTATTGACTACTTGAGGTGTCATTGGTCTAGGGACATTTCTTAATTTTGCATGCATGACCTCCTGATATATCTTGGACGCGTTGGTGTTTAGAAGGGTGTAAGAGGCGTAACGCCCCTTAGGGGCAGTTGGGTGGACACCTTAAGAAGGTGGTACTGATTTCTTGCTATTTATGTTCTTGGACTGATGTTCCCCTTGTGTTTGGCTTCAAATTCCATTGATTCCAATTCTCATAAGTGGTCCTCCTTGTGATTAAATTTCAAAGTTTTTTTTCTTAAATTCGGCAATCATTTGGAGTCGACGACTAGCCAAAGAAAACCCAAACATCAATCCCATGTTTAGGAATTTCACTGCTATTTAAAGCATGATATATGAAAGAATTATTCTTGGGATTAATGAAGCCTCTCGTGATAAAACCTCAACAGGAAAACACGCAGGGAGACACAATCTTCTTGCTATTTTCGGGTTAAGGAGAGTGAGTTTCTCGACACGTCCTTGTTGTTAATTTAGTGATGGAAGAACTCAGTGAAAATATCATGCCAACAGAGAATGGATCCAGGCACTAGATATTTAAACCAAGTGACGACAATCTTGCATACAGTTCTAGGGAAAGAAAAATCCTTGAAAGATGTTCATAAGTTTATACTTAGTATATGACATGACATTGTGTAATAGTTGACCTCATGTAGTGAAAAGAATGTTTGGTTGTTATTACTATAATATTTTCATATTTCTTTATGATAATTAAATTGAGCTTATAGACATTTTTTATATTATAAAACTAATTATTGATATAAAAGTCTTTCGTTGGCGTTTAAAAATTTTCAACTATCAACCCTCATTTACTTGTTGTCTTTAATCTTATATATGAGACAGAAAAATCATTTTGTGGAGGACCTATATTCCCATCCACATAAAGTAACCAGATGTAAAACTACGAGCTAATCATTGAAAAAAACTATATATGAAATTCTTTAATAATTTTAAAACTCATCACCATAAGTTATATCAAATTGTGATTACCTCGAAGATAGAATATTTCGTCAAAGGAAATATATTAAAATAAGATAAAAAAAACAAATAAAACAAACAATCCCTTTCAATATATAACTATTTTGTTAATAATTATATGCAACAACTTGATTTTCACTTCACACACCAGCTCACAGATGCATAGATATACATGTATGTGTGTGTGTTTGGTAAAGGCATGCACATTGAATGATTAAATAAAAAATATGCAATAATTTTTTTAAAAGATAAAAATTAAATGAAATTAAATGTAAATATAATTCATCATAAATAATAATGTAAATAATAACATTATTAGTATACCAGTGAAATGTTGAAAATAAAATATAATCAAAATAAGATAAAAAAAATTGGCTAAATAACCCCACCGGAGACAGCTTGATTTTTACTCGAGACACCCTTTTACAAATTCATAGATGTGCATGTATGTGTGTGCATCTGGTAAGTATGTGCAAATTTGTAAAACTTGGAAATAATTTATGCCTAAATTGTTTATTTTTGGGACCCATGACAATATACAGTGTCCAATTATGTCCAAATGAATTTATGAAATTACAATTATGTAGGCAAAATAACCCTTATAAAACCCAGATGTTGCAACACAAGTATTGCATAAAAGTTTTAAAATCCTTATTATTTTCTTTGTGATTGCAGCCATGACTGGGAAGAAGATGGAGCTCTCCTATATCTCTAACGACATGGTGAGGAAAATTTCGTACATGAAAAGGAAGAAGAGTATCATAAAGAAGGTGAGTGAACTCACCACTCTCTGTGGAATACCAGCTTGTGCTATAATTTCCAGCCCATTTGATTCCCAACCAGAGATTTGGCCAAATCTAGAGAGAGCCAAGGACCTGGCTGAGACGTACCAGAATGCATCCGTGAAAGATAAGAGCAAGAATGTGAACCTTGAGAGCTCCATTGTGCACATGATTTCTAAAGCACGAGACAAACAGAACAAGTTGCGTCAACAGATCCGTGAGAAGGAGCTAACCATGACTATCTTCGAGTGTGTGAAAGATGAAACTCTTCCGGAAGGTTTGACCATCAAAGATGCTAATGATATCAACATGCTTATTGAGAAGATGATGAAGGAGATTGATGTTCAGATTGCTGCACTCAATTGATCATATGTTATTTATGTTGCTTCTTGTCATTTTGGAATTGTTTGCATAGTAATTTAGTTTAGATTTAGAGACATGACATATGTCTTTAATCGTAATTCATTATGGTGTTTAGAGGCTGAGCCTTATCAATTATGTTGTGTCTTTCTTCAATGTTAAGAGGCATGATCTTTATCTTTAAGTACATTTATATTTATAATAGTATAAGCTACATGTGTTTTATTGGCATAGCTACTAAGAGATTTAAATGCTTAACTCTTGATAAATCAAGGAAAAACATTTTTGTTACGATTTTGATTATTGATACGTTGTGGCTATTGTCTCATTGTAGGCCAACACAAACCTATGCAACCCGTTTTTTGCGGTATGAACTAGTTGCATAGGTTGTCGCAGTCAAATTTTTTTTTAATAAATCCTGCAAAATATGTTAAGGAGAAATAGTAGGCTCAGATGCAAAACATCAATTGTCACTAAAGGGACAGTAACCCATAAAACTTTTTACACTCAAACTGTATCTGGATAAGTAGAGGAATTTCTGGCCAAAACAGTCAGATTATGGTGTAATATATAGGATGCAATTCATTATTGAAATACTTGATTATTTGAGTAACATTTTCTTAATCATAATCGTGTTTTGTTATGGTGTTATTTACAACCAATAGTTGTACTACAAGCAGAGCCAATTACACTAATCAAATCTACTACTGTATCTACTAATTGTGAGTCCTCAATCTCAAACCTCAGCAACTCTTAAAAAAAAGACTCTCTTATATGCCGACACGTGTCACTTTATCAACCCAACAATTTCTCCCTCTATCAAATCAAATTTCCGAATTTAAATCATGATTTGCGATAATTAAGGAATTCAAATAATTATTTATTACAAATTTAAATCATGTAATTTATCTACTACTGTATCTACTAATTGTGAGTCATCAATCTCAAACCTCAGCAACTCTTAAAAAAAAGACTCTCTTATATGTCGACACGTGTCACTTTATCAACCCAACAATTTCTCCCTCTATCAAATCAAATTTCCGAATTTAAATCATGATTTGCGATAATTAAGGAATTCAAATAATTATTTATTACAAATTTAAATCATGTAATTTATCTACTACTGTATCTACTAATTGTGAGTCCTCAATCTCAAACCTCAGCAACTCTTAAAAAAAAGACTCTCTTATATGTCGACACGTGTCACTTTATCAACCCAACAATTTCTCCCTCTATCAAATCAAATTTCCGAATTTAAATCATGATTTGCGATAATTAAGGAATTCAAATAATTATTTATTACAAATTTAAATCATGTAATTTATGTAATTTATGATTGTTCTTTTTATATAATAATGTTCTTTTTATATAATAATTATTGTTTGTTGATGTTACCAATTATATTCAATTCATATTTATTTATTTATTTACGGTTTTATCATTAATTTTCTATTGCTACTAACTAGCTTATTTTAATGTAAGATTTTGTCAACATGTTGATTTATCCATTAAATGTGCAAACATCTCCATAAAATAAAATCACCAATGAAAGAACCGTCTAGAGAAGTATCGTCTGCTACTCAGATAGAAGTATCGTCTAAAGGAAAAGCAAGAGACTACAACGTCAAAGTCATATCTCAAGTATGGTCTACAGCTCTATCGTCTGCTCAACAAATATCTTTATCATTTGCTCAACAAATATCTTTATCGTCTGCTCAACAAAATAGAAGGCCGAAATAGCTCATTCGCTCTATCGTCAGCTCTAAGAAATAAAAGGCGGAATTATCCCTATCGTCTACTCGGCAGCACTGTATACTCTAGAGAAGTATCGTCTGAAGACAAAAAAAGTACCGTCTAGAGAAGTATCGTCTGAAGACAAGGAAAGTATTGTCTATAGAAGTATCGTCTGAAGACAAGGAAAGTACCGTCTACAGCTCTATCGATTGTGAATTATCCTCAGTGCTACCTACTCTTTATCCAGATATTGCCAATTCTCTTTACAGAACAATATTAGCCTAATGTGTCATAAAATTATTTCCTATTTATTGAAAAATATTTTAATCTTTAGATATTCTTCTCATTTCTTTATTTATTTTATTTATATTGCTTGCTTAATTTATTTTGTATTGATCTAACCTCACAAATTTTTTGGATGTTTTTCTATTTCTGCTATCAAAACTTAATTACGTTGTTTGATTTTTGTATGGCATAAACTTTAGATGAACAATTTTAATATTAGTCATTGTGTCTACTTTGGTTTTATCCATTGAGGACTTCAATATATCATGTGATCTTACACGTGTTTAAAAATGTTGACATATGTCATATATTTATTAGTTTTACAACATCAACTAAAAAAATATTGCAAATTAAATATTAAAAACACCCGTGCATTGCACAGGTTACTTACTAGTAACACCATTAAACTCCAAAAATTTCAATAAATCGGGTTAGAGTATAAATATTTTGACTTTTTATCCTAGTGCTTTTATGCCCATTTATTTGAGTTGTCTTCCATTTTATCCAATTTTTTCACTATGTCGCTCTTCTCCATATGACAAAACCACCTTAAGAAAGAACTTGTTATTATTTTAAACCATGAGTGCTACTTCAAATCTCCATTGAAACATATCTTGTAGGTTATATCATCTTCCACATTATTCCCTTTCTTACTAACCGTATTCTTGTCTAAAATAACTTACTATTATTTTGTAATAAAAAATATAACATACTACTAACTATAGGGACACCAAACACCTATTTTAAAAAACATTAGTGATGGTCATTTTGCGACAATTTGAAAACCTCCCAAAATGATTTCTCGCGGATTTTCCCATGAATTCTTCCGGCGAATTGTTCTTTAAAAACATTTCCTACAAATTTTTCTTCAAAAATTATTATATCAAAAGTTACCTACGAAATTTCTTACGATTTTTTTCTGCGATTTTTTTTAAAGTGAAACAGCAGAAAAGTTGAAAGTAAAATCCGCAAAAAACTGTGTCAGGTGGCTCTCCACTATTCAGTGATCTCTTTCGAGCAACCATTTGTAATAATATTCCTCTTTTATGTAACCTCTTGTTTGATGTGGTTTGAGATATACGTCAAAAATACAATTACTTTTCATACCATTATTCTACATATCATTTTTAACCACAAAATAGCCTCTTATTTCAAAGTTTATGTCTCTAAATCATGCGTTCTATTTGTCTAACACATCGATTAGGAAGAATGAGTTTCTTTAAATTTAAAATAAAAATAATTTTATACTTAGTGAAAATGATTAACTTCAATTTTTTAAATGAAGAACAGAAGTTAATTCGTGTTTATTTATGCCCATAAAAGTCTTTTTTTTTCAAATTCAATATGAGCTATCTCTACTCTATTCCAGATATTATTTTACAAAAACCATTCAAAATGACTTATATTTATACCAATAAAGGTTTATCCACACTCTAAAATCACATTCACCTTATGTAGATAGGAAGAGAAAAGAGAAAAAAAATTATAGATATGATGAGTGATATGATATAAAATAAAGAGATAAAAAGATGAAACGAGTGGAAATGAGATGAAAGAGAGAGTGAGTTGCAAATGAATCATAACCCTAAAAGTAAATAATTTTGAAAAGTAATTATTGAAAAAAAGCTTATCCAAATAAAAAAAATCCTGAAACAAAGGGGCTCAAATCTACATGTACCTTATACCAATTTGTACATTTTTCTTTCTTTTTACCATTAGTAAAAAACTTTTACAGTATTGAAGAAAATTTCAACGGGTAAAAAATTGATTATCTAACTTTTTTTTACGTTGATTTCTAACTTAATATAAGGGTTTAAATAGCTACATTCTATAACCAATATTTAATTTGTTTGTAACAATTTAAGTAAAACGGTGAGTTTTTTCAACTTACTTATCTTAATCCATTTAGATTAGATGGATCCATCTACGTATTTAATATTCGAGGTGAGTTAGCACCCCTTTATAAAAACGAAATGATTGATAGCATACAGATTTTGTTGATATACTTTTAACATATATTATATATTTTAGCAGCGGTTTTTAAGTCTCTTTAGTGTTATGGCCTCCCATCATTCTTTGTTCCTAGCCCTCTCTTTGATTTTGTCCCTCTAATCTCAATTTTGTGTCTCCGCCACTATTAAAAATATGTTAATAAAAACTGAATGTACATACATCATTAAAAAAAAAATTAATTAGTATGGGATAGCAGACCAAGAGTTATGAAGTAATTTTTACTTGCTCCACTAAACATATATAATGATGAAAAACCAAAGTGATGGACGGTGGAAACAAAGAGTAACATGCGTATCATCATGATTTTATGACACACGTTCAATTAGTGGGAACTTTTTAATTTGTGCCTCTTCAAAGATCACATATCTTACACAAAATAGTGCTCATAACAAGAACTCATATGGAAGCAAACCTTGCCATTTCTGCATTGCAAAAAATGACAGCTTCAAAACATTGTGGTTACAAATAACAAGAAAAAGTGTATTGTTAATTTGGTACTGAGCACTTAGTTATGAAGCTTATTACAAAGCATACGTAAATTCCAATTTGGTAGGGGGTAATCATGCAATTTGACACCTCTCTGTAGTATAAAATGTTGATCTCCACAACTCAGTTGTTGCAACCAAGTTATAACTTGTTTTGATTAACCTATCCAAGAGCCATGACCCTGAAACATCTTCTTATAATGTTAACTCTAACTCTCCTCATTGCTGTAATGGCAATTCCCCAAGCCAAGGCCCAGCTAGGTATTGTTAATGATCTCCTGGGTTCGGTTAATATTCAAGGAACTGTGTCTTGCACTTCCAATGACAATAATGTTGCAGCAGCAATCCCAGTTTTTTCAAGTAAGCCCAAAATTCACTGTCATTCTTTTTACAAAGTTCTGATTTCTTCCTAAACTAATAATGGTTTAAACCCCCACTGATATGTGGCGATTAAAAACTGTTGCTAATACACAAACAGCGCCGCAAAATAAACAGTAGCGTACATATTTCATTAATGTTGGTACTAAAAGGTGAAATTTTTTTAGAGGGACTAAATTCAATTTATCCCTATTTTACAATGACTAGAAAGACATTTAACCTTGTTCTAACTTATACTTGAAATCTTGAATAGATATTGGCAACATCAGCCTCATATGTTATAGCTCAGTCTCATCTCTAGTGATAATGCTACATGTATAATAATATTGATCAGATGCTCAAGTGGAACTGCAGTGTGGAGGAAAGGTGTTTTCTGATGCAAAAACTGATGGTGATGGAATGTTTTCTATGATGGTGAATCCCCTGCTATATGATCTGTCTGCACTGCTAAGTGGTTGCAACCTAGTGATTCCAACACCACTCTCCAAATGCAACTCCATGCTTCCTTCTGTTGGGGGACTGATTTCAACCCTGCGTTATGTTGGGCTCACTCATGTTGGAACTCAGACTATTGCCAAAATGGAACCATCAGGATTTCATTTCATGCCCTCAACTTAACTTAATGCATCAAGGAGGACAATACCATCACAAACTTATAATAATTAAATAAATTCCTTGCCCTCCTCCCCCTTTAATTATCACTTTTTTTTTATCCTAAGTACTTGAAATTATAGTTACCTCCTATGCTATGTCTGAATTGGCATTTGGATGAATAAAGACCATGTGATGTGTGCTTTTTCCTTTCCTTCATTTTTATGTGCTTTTGGCCCTTACTTTAATTTTTTTTTTTTTACATCGGAAAGCTAAAAGATTAAGAAAAGAACTACAAGGCTAACAAGTTAAGTCCTTAGCTAAAACTGCAGAGGCGAATCCTTCAGAATTCAGATGGGTAGGATGACACTGTTTTTTGGTACAACAAGCAAAGAAAAAGAAAAAGCCGCAACCACAATAGCTCCTCAGGAAGAAGGAACCCGCATGACCATATAAAAGTGAATATTATTAATTATATTCATGAACATACATATAGTAGTTGAGGCATCACATTAAAATCAAAATATCATTTACATGTGTTTTAAGTAAAATACTGAAAGACCAAAGATGACAAAGGAAAAAGATTATTAGTCTAATTATTTGCAATCCAAAAAATTAATATTAATTAAAAGTTATGAAAATACTCAAAGAGCTTATATATAAGTAGGTTATAATTCATTTTGTAAGTTTTATCAAATACTTACTTAGGTGCTTGTACCGTATGATAAACTCAAATTTTCATGGTTTAAGGTGAGTCATTTGTTTAAGATGATAAAAAAGTGGTTTTTATCCCTCTAAAAATAATTGTTGAGATTTTTATGGAAAATATAAGTCGATTTTTATTTTATTACACTAATAAAAATATTTTTTATTTTATCTTCTTGCTCATCTATCGCAATAGCTAAGGGTGTTTATTGGTTTGAATTGAATGGTTAACCCAGTGATTCATACTAAATCAATGTAATTGATTTCAGATTTATTTTGTTAATCGGTTCACTTTACGTTAAACTCGAACAAAATCAATTGTAATCAGTTCAATTATTGAATTTAGTTTTTCAACAAGAACCAACTTGATCACTTAGGGCCCGTTTGATATGTTGTATAGTATAAAATATGATAGTATAAGATCTGATCGTATAAGGCCTAATACAATAAGACCTGATAAAAATTTAATATTATCCAACGCTTGATCATGTATTGTATAGCTTATTATATCATTTGTATTAATACAATTTTATATTTGGTGGAGTATTAAATAATGATATATATAGTATAAAAGTCAAATATTTTAATGAAAATTCTCTTTAATTAAAAATGCTTTAATTTACTTTTCATTTTTTGTGGTGGTGGTGGTGGAGACTATGGTGGTGGTGGTGGAAAGCGATAGCAATGTTGTAGGGCAGTGGTAGATAGTGGTGGTTTTGGTGGCCGTAGTGGCAGTGGTGGTTGAGGGTGGTGGTGGTGGTGATGACACCGACAGTGGCACCGTAGAGGTGACAGTGGTTGCGCGAAGGGTGGTTGTGACTACGGCAATAGTGGTAGATTAAATATCTTCAAATAACTTATACGTTACAATCTTATAAGACTTTATCTCATATCTATAGGCTGAACTAAATAATCCATCATTTTAATATGGAAGAGTGGATTGGTGGATAAACCTATACAATATAATCTTAGCACAAAACAATAGATAAACTCATAATGTATTGTATAAGTTTATACAATCGGACTAATACGACGTTAAAAAAAAGTCCCTAATCAATTTTTTTTCATATTCAATTTCTATATTTATACCTTCTAAATTTTATTATTTATAACTTAGTTTTTGTCCAATTTTTTTACATCATTTCGACTTGTGTATTTAGTTATACACATTTTCTAATTTTATTATATTTTAGATAGAAGATTAATAAGTTATGTAAGAGTATAATTATTAGAGTTAAATCAATATTTAGAATTCATTCCCCAAAAATAAAACATTTAGAATTCATTTGTCTATTTCTTAAAATTATAGAAGAAAAAAAAAACTCAAATTCAAAATTAGAAAATGATATTATGTGCGGAACTTAATGATTTTATTTTTATATGTCAACCGGCCCTAATCATGTCGATTTAATTTGGATTTGCTGAATTTTTTTAATAAAATCAAACTAAACCAATTAAATTTTACTCATTCTCATTATATTTTGCCTCAAATCCGAACCAATTAAACTCTAGAACATTCTTAACAATTTTTTAATTAACTAATGAAAGTAGCTTTAATTAATTATATGTTTTCAGTTATTGTAAAAATAATGATTGCTTTTAAAAGTCCAAACAGTTATCTACTAAAAGATTGAAAAA
Organism: Acmispon strigosus; assembly: GCA_030819835.1. Taxonomy (NCBI): domain Eukaryota; kingdom Viridiplantae; phylum Streptophyta; class Magnoliopsida; order Fabales; family Fabaceae; genus Acmispon; species Acmispon strigosus. The sequence goes on from JAUAMA010000001.1 coordinate 92,042,726, forward strand.
TAATTTTTTAAATTAAAAAGGTGATTGAAAAAAGATTGCTGAAAAAGCGCTACCTAGATTTTTCATATTTAAAACGCGTAACAAGTCACAACCCTAACTTGTGTTGTGGGCCTCCTCGCATGTATAGATAGATATATATAAAGAGGGACTATCAAGCGAGTTAAGAGGTATCACACTGACACTGGTAGCATAAGCAAACCAACAACAAACAATTCAGATTCAGATCATGGCAGCACGCTCTTTCTCACAACTCAACCGTGTCCTCGCCACCTTCGCCAATGCTCTATCTTTTCCTCTCCATCGGTACGTATCTCAGAGTCTCGAAAGATTGGTTGCTGGCTGTGAAAAAAAAAAAAGAATGTTTAATATTCTAATTAAGCTATTATTATTTATTTATTGTGCAGGCGAGGGTATGCAGTGGCGTGTGATGTTTCAGTGAGAGGTGGAAGCAGGAGTGGTATGGGGAAGAATATGGTGGAAGAGAACAATAATGGGTCGCAGGCCTCTTCAGTTTGGGCCCCAGATCCAATAACGGGTTACTATAGGCCCATCAATCGAATGAATGAAATTGACCCGGTGGAGCTTCGAAACATGTTCTTGAATCCCAGAGTCAGAAGATCAGAGCCATCATCATCATCCCCCTAAACCCTATGATAGAATAACCAATGTCTATCAAATTTTGATGATTATCTCTTACTTATTAGTGCCGCAGAACAACCAATGTCTTCTTGAGAAATTAGGTCAACTACACAATTTTGAGAATTTTTCAACTTTACTTTTTGCTTAATGTTTTTGTTTTATTTCTCAATTTGTTCTGAGTGTGCTAGATACAAAGTTTATGCTTATGATACTTTACCTATAATGTGTGCCAGTGCGAGGCATTCAAATCTGTTTGATAATAAATTAACCTAACGTCCCGTAACCATAATTTTAACTGCCCGAAATCAAATTGTGGAAGCCAAATAATTGATATACCGCAATTTTATGCGATAAAAAAACCTCCACAAAAGAGTGGAATACTCCACCTTAAATGGATATAAATACTCTCATGAAGAGGATGAGCCCTCCAATGGCCGAGGTAGAGGCTGAAAAATGACGCGTTTTGGCGCTAGAATTAAGCGATAGGTAGAGGCAAAATAAGGTTTTGAATCGACACTCGAGCCGTGTGAAGTGTGACCTAATACTTAGATAATTGTAGTGAATTAGTGGTGAACAAAACTCGTCATAAATTCTGTTCATAAAGCTTGTACTGATCCTAGAACGAGGTGTTGTCTAATACTCCATCCATCCCAAATTATACGGACATGTTCAGACAATCACGCTTATTAAGAAAACATATAATAAACTAATTAATATCTTGGTTTTGTTATTTTTTGTACAAGTCTTTCATAAATGCCCCTATATTAGAATTGGATATATCAAAGGTTGGTTGGGAAACATTAAAGAGAAGTAATTAGTAGAGGTGATAATTAAAGTTTTGGAATTGAAAATATAATGAATGCAAGGGTAAAAAAGGAAAAGCTTTTTTTTTTTTCTGAAATCTTGAAGGGGTCTTATAATTTGGAACATCAATTTTGTCTCTAAAGGGGTCTTATAATTTGGGACAGAGGGAGTATATCGAAGTATTGAAATTTCTCACACATTTAAAGATTTTGTAAATTGTGAATATATCATTTTGTTCGCACTCACCTACCACCTCCAACCACCTGTGCCACCATCACCTCCACCTTCAGCCACTCATCCTCCACCTAAGGCCACCAATCGTCTAATATCTACTTACATGAGACTCACCTCTTCCTCCTTCTCCTCCTCCCTCCTTCACTAGAATCACTTCTGAGCGTTAGCCCATCTTTACTACAAAACAACCATCAAAACTAGCACCCAGATGAACCAACCCAACCCAAGCCTAATGACTCCAAACGCCAAAGCCATCTCGACTAGCAATATCGCACCCCTCAACCAGAATCATCGCACACAACCAACAATTCAGTCATAACCCACCAACAATTCAGCCATAACCCACCATCAAAATTGCACCGACAATCCCCCTTGGTTGAACCACGAACACTTACTGATTGCAAAACTTCATCGAGTACCTTTGTGAGATACGTGAATACTCTGTACGCATTTCCACCACGTTCGTACGCATTTCCACCACGTTCGAACCCACCTCCCTTTTGCATCATCAAATCTATCAAGAAACCAACGTTTAGCCTTCCTTCTGCCATGTGATCTCGTCAAGACAAACTTGCAAACTCTGGCGTCACCCTCTTCAACTAGGCCTCCACCTCCAATGTCATCCTTCACCTCATCACCATCACTCCTCAACCACCCATCCAAGCCCCTATCGTGAAGCCGCCAGGATTCCCACTGTTGTTGCACCAAAAACCTCCCTGCAAAACCCTTACTCAGTCGTCCACAACGCCTCTTGAACCCACCTTCACGGAGTCATAGCACGCTATGGCAGGGTCTTCTCCTTCACTTATGACCCACCGACCTTGACCCTAACTTCGGATAAGATGTGTCTAGGTTGGTCTATGGTGGTCAAGAACAGGCGGTGGTTACAGCAGAGATGCAATGGCCAGAAACGATTCCGGTGAAAACGAGTGAAATCTCAAAAACATGTAAATATCGGAGAAATCTCTTAATTACTCAAAACCATTTAGTTGCATAATGTATCACTTTACAGTAGACTCAGCTACAGCCAAATCCACCATGTACATAGAACATAGAAAATTGTTGCTGATATCGCTTACTAGAGCTCAAGACATGAACTACTTGAGAGAATGGATCATTAATTTAATCAATAAATTACTCAAGAACGCCGTAAACCATAAGCCTTTTGATTTAATATTATACAGCTGTGTGCTGTGCAGATGGATTGCTCCAGAGAAAGTATCTAAAATATTAAAGGAACTGCCAGTAGTTGCAGACAAAAGCCAACAATATATATTACAAGCAGTCACTGCAAGATCTTGTTCTGAATGCAATCTAGGGGACCACTATTCGTGAACTGTAAAATGACAAAAAATATAAGAATCACAAGTCATACACAAGAGGAGAAAAATCAACTACCACACAAATTACTTATATTAAGCTCCATAACATGGTCAAGAGCGATTCTTTATATCTTCCCAGTTGTGTCTAAATCACTCAAACATGTGTGCGCATGTGAAATTTGATTCAACAGAAGCATAAATAAACAAAAATTACATATCTTTGCATCATAGTGTGAACTGAATTACAAGATGGAAGCTACAAAGAAAGTATACAACCAAAACAAACCAAACCAAACCACATGGCAACATAGTCAATGTACTCAGACTCTCTTCTCCAATTCCCCTTCTCCCTAAACACTACACAGTACATACAGTGTCATAAAGGGTTCAAGAGTACTCTATAGCCAGTGATCACATGTTCATATAAACACAAGAAACAACTATCCAGAAAAGAAATTAAGAATTGGGATAGGAAATTAAAATGCAGTATTATTAGCTTATTACATTATTAATAATGAAGGAATACTATGGCCCACCCTTAAGATAAACAGAGTAATGATGAACAACATGCTAATGTAATGTAACAGCATGCAGATAAAACCAAATTGAATCCTCCAAATCACTTTTCTTCTTCTTCTTCTTCTTTCCCTCATTCTGTTTCAGCTTCATACAGTGAGCAATGAAGGAATTGCAGATAAATTTGGAGTGGGATTCTTCCCAGAAGCACCTCTCTTGTTGTCCTTGGAAGAGGTTTTGCTGCTAAAAGCTCTCATGGGACTAGCAAGTGTCCAACCCCAACTCCTACCCCTGCCATGTGAGAGTGCTGAAGTTGAATCCCCATCATCAGCAGAGGAAGAAATCCAATAAGAGGAAGCTGAAGATGAAGAAGAGGATGAAGTCATCATCATGAACCCACCAAATATGCCACCACACCTCACTCTTTCTTTCATGCAGTGAGGAGCCTTAGAACTCTTACCCTCACGCTGAGACTCCACCCTCCTGAGAGTGCAATCTCCAAGCCCAGTAGAAATTCTCTCAAAGAAATCACCAGAGAAGCTTCTGCTACCACACCCAACAGATCTAGATCTTGAAACCTTGCGCTCCAGAGAAGAAGAGTGGTGGCTATTGGGACTAACACCAACAACATCCTCTTCCACCACCATCACCATGTCACTCTTCCTCCCCAAAGAAGAACCCAAGTTCTTGTCTTCATGCTTCACAGTTGAGATCATAGGGCCGCCATTGCTGTTCCTGAAGCTCTTAGCTTCAAATTTGTTGCTGCAAGAGGCAGAGGGCTTAGAAGAAGAGAGATACAAAAAAGACCAAAACTTGTTCTTTCTTCTTGGAGTGAAATCCTCTTCACTGAGGAACTTTCCCCTTCTTGGTGTGGTAGTTGATTTGCTGCGCTTGAAAACAACATCAGAGGTGGATGAAGAAGGGTTATTAGAGGAGGGTTTCTTCTTCTTCTTGGCTAAGAGAAAAGGAAGGCGTGAACCATGGTCATGGTCGCTATGGTTTTTCTGAGGGGCAGAGAGTGGCAGAGAAGAGGAAGAAGAGGAGGTAGCAGCAGTGTGGGATCTGAAAGAAGGGGAAGAGGAAGAAGAAGTGGAAGAAGGGTTTATTGGGAGAGGGAAAGAGGAAGAGACGAGTTTGCCAAGCTTCTCTTGGAGGCAAAAAGCACAGATCCCACCAGGGCTGTTTCTGTGAGGGTGGTTTATGCATTGCGTTCCATTATCAAACACTTCACCTTCACGTACACCTACCTTCCCCCCTCCTTTGATTCCTTCCATGTGGATGGTAGGGCCGGGAAAAGTTCCTTTTTTGCTTCGTGGGGTTGTTCCAAATGGTGGATTTTGATGCCTGAGGAGCTAGATTTTGGTCTGCAATGGATGAATGTGAAGTTGTTTTGCTTTTGGTGACTGTGGATTTAGCTTATTCCCACCGCACCAGAGAGAGAGAGAGAGAGAGGGAGGGAGAACGAGGAGGTAGAAGACGGTCAAAGAGGGAGGATGAAAAGGAGAAATGGCATTGAAGTTAGTGTGTGTGAGAGAGAGAGAGGGAGAGATGTATGTAGGTGTGTGTGGAAGGGGTATTGGAACAGGGGAGGCTCCCCAGGAGCACGTGGAACACTGACTTGGAAATGTATTAAAAATGGTGCGAAAGAGACAAGTCAAGCTCCTATGTGTGTGATTGTGACCATCCCAAAGTAGCCAGTTATGATGAAAGATATTTATTAGTGGTACACTCTCGTAAAGGGGAAGAAAAGAGAGAAAAAATAAATAAATATGATAAATAATATAATAGGATAAGAATTGAGAAATGGAGAAAAAAATGAAATGTTTATGGTATATTATTTATATGTCTATGAATTTTTGTCGACAATAAGGCATGACTACTTAACTCAAACCTATAAGTATCCACTCGAACCTAGTGTGAGTTGACCGGTAAAAATCCTCTTTGGCTGGGTTTGGGTTTAAGTGTTTTAGGCTTCACCCAATTTGATAAATTGATTTCGAGTCCGGTTATGGTATTGATAAACATGTATCTGAACCAACCTGACACTTGAAATTATAAATTACCCTATATATACTTAGTAAAATTAGGGTAAAATCTGTCTCATTCAACTCTCTGCCTCCCTCTATCTCTTTGTGGCCTCACTCCTTACTGCATCTTCATCCACTCAGTTTGCCGCCCTTGGTACTACGCCACTGTCGCGTCCACCCAGTCGTCGTCAGCAGGGACGCCACCGTCAACACTGGTTTCTCGACCGTCAGGTACCGCTTTCTCCAAATCATGCTTCTGGATATGCTATTTGTGCTTCTCCATCGATGGGTTCTCGAGATTTCATGAGGTCGTTGCGGTTTCATTCGGGTCGAGAAAACCCGAAGCCCGCGCGGGTTCGGGCACAGGTTTAGTTTTATCACCGACATTGGGTTTCCGTTCGGGTTCAGTTACCCATTGTCATCCATATCTCAAATACAAACCATCTATTGAAAAGTAGACTCAGTGCATTATAACATACGCTTTCAAGGATGAACAATAAAAATCACGTTCTGTTGAAAGTTTTTTAATGATGAAATAATGTTGAAATTTATAATAAAAATATTAAAAATGTTAAATTTTATTCTTAAAAAAAGTAATGTTGAAATTCATATGAGTAATAATTTTCTAATATATAATTTAAATTCAAAATTGCACTAATCAATGCATATATGGTAGAACATATGAATAATCTTGAGAGAAAAACTTTGCTTCAATAAATACAAAAATATAATAAAGTCATGTAAATTTTATTGATAAAATTATAGAAAAAGAGCATAGATATAAAAATTTCTCATATTACTAGAAATATTGTTATAACCAACATGATGAAATAAATTAAAATTTGTTCAACTATTACTTTGTTGCTGGTCATTAATTTCAAAAAGGATCCAAATGCCAAAGGCAAATGCAAAGATAATAACTTGACCTCACTTAATTTATGTACCACAAACTTTGCATTATTAAACCTCAAGGGAAAAGCAGGAAATCCTTAATTGCATTATGAATATAGACTCTTCCACCAATCAACACATAGTTGTATCTGCACTCATGTCCCAGTATCGATTTCCTATTTTTCTTGTAGGCTTTGTTTAGTGTGAATAATAATAATAATAATAATAAAATAATAATAATAATAATACAAGTAGATTAAAGATATCAACAATTGGATCTGTTATTTACATTTTAAATTGATGAGATTTGTTATAGCCTCTTGTTAACTCTAATTATGTCTAAAACTTTTTTTTTGCATACGGTTAGTTGATTAACCATTGTATGTTCACTAAAGCGATATTGCTAACCTTCTCCTTCTAGTTTGAGGTATGTCTTCATCATCTAAAGGTTCTTAAAAGTTCAAATAAATTATTTTATCTAGTTACTCCTCCACCACCCGTGCCACCATCACCACAACCTCTAGCCTCCCATCCTCCACTTCCGGCCACCCATTGTCCAGGACCTCCCTCCATTAGACTAATATCTTCCTCCCCTCTTCCATGGTTGATCACCCCTCGCTCAAATTCTCCCTTTGCCAAGCTCACCTCCTTCTCCTTCTCCTCCTCCTTTTTTTTCTCTCCTAAGCACAACCTCCCTTCCAACAAGTTGAATTGAGGTCCTCAACCCAGCCACCTCTCATAAGCACTACATCTCTTAAAGTCACCTAAATCGCGACCAGGTGAGTGAGAGGAACAAGGGTTTATGTGATGATAGTGACAACGAAGAAGGAGACGGAGCTCATGGCGGGTCTTGGTGGCGGTAAGGGTGCAATAAAGGCCTTCCTACATTGGGATTTTGCGGCAGAAGAGTCGTGGATCTGCGAAGAATGAATCTGTAGCTGCTCATGGTACGATTCATAGCGAGGGGTTCCGTGCATGGTGGTCCATCGCGATGGTGTGAGGTTTCTACGACAAAGTTGTGAGGATAGAGGTCTGGTCAAACTTGGGGACAAAATCGCAGTGGCGCTGGGGTTCTACGCGGTTAGGTCTGCGGCGAAGGCTATAATGGTGAAGTATCTCAATTAGGCAACTTGCGGTGGTCCAGTTGGGGGGAGATGGTATTGTGTGCAACCTGAGAGGCGTGTTAGAAATTTAAGTGTGAGTTGGAGTCTCACATTGGTTAAGAATGGGTGAGTTGAAAATTTTATAAGAGATGAGACCCACATACCCAACGCCTGAAGGTTTTGGGTAAAGATGTGGTGTCCAAATCTCTAGATGGTCTTGGGTGGGGCTCCTCCTGTCACCCCAACAAGGCATACAACATATTTTTGGTTTTCTGAGTTTGATGTGGTCGTTAGGCCTTGGTGTTTCAAGGGGTTGCTCAGTTTTAGTGCTCTAGTTTACGGTGAGGTGAAAGGGTGATAGCGACTCAAAAAGGGATCAGAGCAACTATGAGGGCTCGGTGAAGGAGGCAACAACGTGGTTTAGGTGGCCTGAAGCTGAGTTTTGGGTTTGGCTGATGTGGGAGGATGGTTCTGAGTGAGGTATGTATTGGGTCTGTTTACATATAGGGTAAGGGAGGAACAGAGATCGGAGACGACGACGGAGAGGGAGGTTAGGGTGAGGTGTGGTTCGCCAGAGCATCAAGGTCTGCTCGCGGCGGCTGGCTGGAATCACTTCAAATCAGAGGTGTTTGGGCTAGGCTTGTGGTGGTGATGGTCAAAAACAAATAATGGTGGTGGTGGCAGCAAAGATGCGGTGGCCAGAAGTCATTTCAATGCGAACAAAATTAAATGTTTCACAACTAAGGGACTCTTTTGAAATTTCAAAATCTTTTAAATATCAGTGAAATCTATATTTTTATCAACTGTTTAGCCTATAGCCCATCAAAGAGTTTTTGAAAGACTTGATACTTTTCAAAGTTCGACACACTTCTTCTTGACTACTATCCTAGAAAGAGCTCACTTAAAAAATTAAAAAAAAAATCCTAGAAAGAGCAATACAACCTTAACCACTTATTTTAGGCATGTTAGGTCTGCATCTTCCTTTAGTTCATTTTCATTAATACATGAAATCCTACTAGGCAAAGTGAGACCAAAATTCTTGTTTTGTTTACATGTTAACAATAGATTGAGTTTGAGAATAGAAGGGCTTCCCTTCATTTCTGATACCACAATAATTCTTCTTCAGCAAGAACCTTATCTTGCTCATTCTAGAGATCAAAATCAAGATTCACCAAGGCTAAAGAATCCATTAGTTCAAGTTTTACTGGGTACCTCTGATTCTAGCTTCAATTTTTCTATTCTTTCTATAAATGTTACCAAAGATTTCCTAATTGAAAAAGATAAATTCCTCCTTAACTGACACACTCCAATGCAGAGCAAATTAACATCGTCATGGGTATTGTTCCACTCTTCTACACTAATGTATTTATAACTAGGATCCTTAACTTAAGTCAAGCACTTGAAAACGAAAAAGCTCTGTTAACATTCGAAGAAGGATGAATACCACTAGATTAAGGGCCTGTTTGATTTCAGTTTTTAAAAACTGTTTTCTGTTTTCAAAAACTGAAAAATTTAAAAACCTGCTTGATAAAACCTGTTTTTGAAAACTGTTTTTGAAAATAGTTCTTGTTTTCAGTTTTAAAAACTAAAATACCAGAACAGCTAAAAGATGTTTTCAGTTTCTGTTTTTAGTTTTCAAATTTCAATTTTTTAAATGTTGGAAAACGTCTTATTCAACAATTTTTTTTATATTTTTATTTTGAAAAACAGTTTTTAAAAACAGTTTCTAAAAACTCTTTTTAAATACAATTTTCAAAAACTACAATCAAACAGGCCCTAAGTTTTTTTTCTTTTTAATCATCTCTTCTAGAAATTCTAATATTCAAGAATGATATGATTTAGAAGGCTCATGTCTGTTTTTTATTTTTCAGGAAATAGGTAAACTTCGGTTAGCATGTCTATGCCAAGTGAACATAAAACCATAAGTGTCCATATCTATCTATCAAACCACAGAAATTAATGATTGTAGCAAATTGGTGGGCTCTAGCATTAGGAAAAATCCTCTTCACTGATTAATTAGGAGGAAGCAAGGTTTCATTGATACCTCCAAGAGGTCCCAGGAACCAGACAAGTTTCTTTTCATATTTATCAGGTATGCCTAAAGCTATTGACATATAGTTAGACATGGCTAGCATAAACTCCTACATATAACCAAAGTTACTTCACCTTCCAAATTGTTCAGTCGTATTTGTGAAATGACGTGTGTTAAAGTTCAACATTTATTAGAAATATGGTCAAAATAATTTTTACTTATAAAGGATATAACAATCTTCACCTTAAAATTAGCTTTTACTTAGAGTTAGACCAAACTTAAATTCTAAAAGTTTAATTCCAAAACAACTAGGAGAGTTTATGAAGCCTCTTACCTTTGGGTTTTTCTTATTATGATGTTGATATATCTATCTGTGGATTTTTTTCTGTCTTCTCTTCAATCTTCCATTGCCCTCTCACTTTCTCCCTGTCCCACCTTTCTCCTTTCATTCCACATGCTTCCAAGACAAAGGTTACTGTGTCACTTGCCCACCATTTTTGTTGTTCACCTCAGCTTATATAATTAGTTTTTGACACATACGTTTATTATAATTATGAAAATTGAAAACGGAATAGTAATCAAATAATTAGTTTGATTTTGTCCATACATATTTTATGTATTTGTTTTTTTTCTTTTGTTTCTACCATAAGTGGTGTCTACTTAACTAGCATGCGCACCACTTAATTTAGTTTCATAGCTGGATTAAATTTAGGCAATATATACTGCTCCCTCCATCCCCAAATTATAAGGACATGTTCAGATAATCACGCTTATTAAGAAAACATGTAATAAGTTAATTAATATCTTGGTTTTGTTATTTTTTGTACAAATTTTTCATATATGCCCCTATTGGAATCAAAGGTTGGTTGAGAAACATGAAAGAGAAGTAACTAGTAGAAGTAATAATTAAAGTTTTGAAATTAAAAATATAATGAATGCAAGGGGAAAAAAAGGAAAAGCTTATTAATTTTATTCTAAAATCTAGAAAGGGTCTTATAATTTGATACATCGAGTTTATCTCTAAAAGGTCTTATAATTTGTGACCGGAGGGAGTAGATCTAATTATAGTGGATATTGTCTTACTGTGCTTTTTACTTTTTTTTTTTCATAAAACTTAGCTATTTATTGATCATCCACTTTGTACTCTTTGTGGAATATGTGTTTCCAAGTCTATATTATATATTTTCAATGATTCATTCTCTTAAGTTTAAACTAATATATGTATATCCATACATGCTCACATCCAGGAATGAATCTTCTTTATGACTGGTGGGAGGCACTGCTCCCCCAAATTTTTAGAAAAATCTCATATAAATACATTCAATTATATTTATTTAAATAGAACGCTCAATGTATAATGTTGCAGTGATATTATGGAAAAGCTTGTGGCCTTTTTAAGTAGTACTTCCACATTATTTCATTTTTTACCAGAGTATGGAAATTATGTTCTGTTACCCAATGCTATAAATTACCTTTAAAATACTGGCTTTGATTCTTAATATATATATGTCACTACACTGAACTTTTTTTCCCATTTATTTATCACTTTTATAATTTCAAAAGAGTATTAATTATGTTTTACTAATTATACGCTTATCTTAATAAACTCTTAATAGATATCAGAAAATTGAAGAGTCCAACTAGATGTTAGTCTAAGGGTAAATAGACCCGTAAAGATAAGAGCACAAGTTCAAATTCCAAACAAGACATTTGTTGGCAGAAACATATAATCGTATCCCAAATAGGTGGAAATATCCATCAAGGACAACAAATAAGAGATAAAAGATATAAAGAGAGATAGAGAGTATATTATAAAGTTAGAAGTAGTTTTACCACAAAAAATAAACAATAACATAAATATCATTTCTTACTAAACAGCATTGGAGGAATTGATTTCATGACAAATCTATAGAGAATAAATATGATGACACTCTAAATCTCTAATCTTTTGGAGGATAAAGTTCAGGATTTACTTATGTACCTGAACCAAATCTATTTTTTTTATAACCTCAGCATACAATTTATGGCCTTCTGTAACATGTTCCTATCTTTTGAAAGGAGAAATAAAAGGGAAAGAATATCTAATCCAGTAAACATGTAATAAGTTGTAGAATCTTATAATCGTGACCGCGCTTGCTCCAGTGAAGCACTCTGCAACATGACGGTAAAAATGGCATAAGACGATAATATTGTTCTAAAGTAAGATAATTTGTAAAGTCAAATCATATGTATTCATATTCATGTTGATGTCGCCCCACCATCACCCCCCCTAACCCCGTGGTTGTTGGGTTCTTATCATCGCTTGCACAAGGTCTAGTTAAAGTGATTATAATTCTAAAATGAATAAACGGCATTTTAATCTCTGGAAGTTGCAAAAAGAGACCCTAAAAGATGAGGATATCAGTCCATTTAGTCCTCATGTTAAGTATTTTAGGGACACATTTGCGCGATGAACGCAATGAAATGTACACATAGTAACTGTTTTGATGGTAAAAAGATGTCATCTAATGACCTTTTTTATAATTTCCATCATTTAGGGACTTATGAAACTTTTGTACAGGGACTAATTTGACTATTTACTCATTTTAAGATAAAAAGGGGCAGATCCCTCATATATACAAGGAATATGACATGAAAGTGTATCTTTTCATGTGACCCCATCTTAAAAACCTATCATTTTTAAGTCAGTACCACCAGTCCACCACGAAGATGTGAAAGGCTAGGATCGTGGAATAATAGAGGGGAGGTCAATGCAATAATGGTAAACCTTATGAGAGGTAAGTGCGATTAGCTCAAAATTAAATGAACGTATGAGCTTAAATTTCTCACCAGTGGAATTCCCTTGGCAGCTCTTGCAGCCAAGTAGGGACATGGCTTGAAGAATTCTCCATACTGTTCTGACCATTCGCCCAATCTTGAGTATATATATTTAGATCCGAGGGAGTCAGCCCAGAATATGATACCTCCCCTAATTAAATTAATCATATAGTCAGAACAAGAAGAACAAAGTTTTCAAAGTGTATTAAAATAATGGATGAGACAAACCTGTAAGGTGGAAAGCCCATGCCCATGATAGCTGAAATATCCAGATCTGCGGCTTTAACTGCAATGCCTTCATCAAGGACTCGGCAAGCCTCATTCACCACAGGAAAGAAGATCATCTCAATGATGTCCTTTTCTGATAATTTAACAAGCTGCCCAAATCCAGACCCACAAAGTCAGATCCAGTGGAACTCACAATGAAAATGAACTTCAAATTGTGTTACCCACTATAGTCAATATATATAAAACTATAAGTTAGTTAGGATGGGTAAAAGACCTTAGGATCAACAGTGACACCAGAAATGCCCCTAGCCTTTTCAATATAATTCTTCAATTCAGGATCAGGACTGGCCTTGCGTTTATTGTCATACAAATAAAACCCTTTGCGAGTTGATTCACCTATTAGAAGCACATGTTAATAGTTTAACAATGAACATTTTGCTGTTAAGTGAATGTATTTCACAGAAATATCTCAAGATTTCAATTGAAACAAGAATTATTTGTGCATGAGTTTATCTCTACCTGCTCTTTTATCCTCTTGCATGAGTGGAATAAGCAATGATTTATATGTTCGCTCAGGAAAATTCTCAATAAATTGCAAGGCAGTTGCAATCCCCACGCCAAAACCAACGAGGTCAACCAATCTTCATTAGTAAATATATGATATATTAGTCCCTTCAAGAAGAGGTCATGGATATCAATAATTTATCAAAGCATGAATACCTGAAAGGCCCCATGGGCATTCCAAAATTGGTTATCGCCTTATCAATTTGATAAACATCTGCACCATGATCAACAAGAAGCATAGCTGCTTGTGTATATGGGAAGAACATCCTATTAACAGCAAATCCTGTACAGTTTCCAACCACCACTGGTGTTTTCTTTATCTTCCTTCCAATATCTAGCAAGTCAACTATTATTTGCGGAGATGTCTGCTGAGTACGTACAATTTCCAGAAGTGGCATAACATGTGCGGGGCTGCCGAAGCACACGTTCAATTTATTAGTCAGAAAAATACTGCAAATGGATATAATAGTTTCCAAATATTATATTATACCTGAAGAAGTGGGCTCCAACAATCCGGTCTTTAGATTTGGTTCTCTCTCCAATCAGGTTCAAGTCAATTGTGGAAGTGTTACTTGCAAATATACAATGAGGAGGACAGTACTTTTCAAGGTCAGCAAAGATTTGTTGCTTTAAGGAAACGTTCTCAAGAACAGCCTGTCCGTACATCAAACCCATAACATTTTATAATTTGTCCAGGTTCTGGATAAAGGGCAATAGCAAAAGTAAATTACCAATTAATATGGAGATGCCTTAAAATACCTCTATCACCATGTCCACATCTTTGAAGCTTTCATAGTCAAGAGTACCTTTGAGAAGAGATATGGTCTTTTCAAATTTTTCCTGTGTAATTTTCCCTTTCTTGACACGGCTTTGTAAATTTGCTGCATGAAGAAGAAAAATACATGAGAACGACATTAATTTGTTAATTAAATTTGAAATTTAGGCACCGAGAACCAATTTGCAGGAACTTCTCACCTTTAACCCTGTTAACACCAGCATCCAAGAACTTCTCATTTACCTCTTTCAAGATTACAGGATAGTTACTAAGAATTAAAGCCGTTGCTATTCCAGAGCCCATTAGTCCTCCACCAAGGATCGCAACCTTTTTCACTGGTCTTGGAACCAAACCACGGTCAGTAACCCCAGGGACCTGTTCATGCCAAGAGGCATTGGGGAGAATATATACAGGAATTTTGAAAAGTGAGTGCTAGGAAACAGAATAGCCAACCGAGGTTCCAAACTCTTCTAATCACAGTACTATATTACCTTTGAGGTTACTTTACTGAGACAATATGTAAAACTAAAACCCCAAGCTAGAAAATACTACTAATCAAATTCAATGTACACATTATAGGCAGTTAGGTACAGATTCAAGATGGATTAGGACTCACAAATTTCAATGTCTAAAGTTGTAAAAAAAATAACTGAAACAGGACAAACTTTGAAGTTTTAAAATAAAATATAAATCTATGAACATCAAGACTAGAAGTATATGTATTTAAATACAAAATACTTCTAGTGGGCCTTTTCTTACCTATTTCAGTGGGCCTTTTCTTACCTCTCCTCCTCAATACACTCCTGAATGGGGAGCTGTTCCCAACAGACTCATTCTAGACGAAAGGCTGAAGATCAATTAGGGGCTGGCTGATTGATAAAATAAATGTGTAATAATCTTCCATCGATTTAACTGACTGTGGGGTAATTTACATATTGTGTTTCATCCTACTTACACTTAATATTGTTTCTCAGTCTATTTATCTGCCTTTTTAACCAACCACAGCTCAACTAGAAGGCATAATAAAGAATTAGTAACAGTTTTCACCCCCTGGAATTTCCATAAAGGTCAATAGAAAATATACAAACTATTTCAGTTCTATGTAACCTGGTTGAAAATGTGTTTTTAAGCAAGTACATGAATATTTTCTTTTCCCCTTAACAATCAGTATAACCTTCAGATCTCTCCCTCTCTCAAAAGAGGAGAGAAAGGGGTAAAATTCAGACAAATAACTTCCACAAACCTTAGATGTTCCACGCTGAGCATAAAATATGTGAATCAGGCTCTTGCAAGTATCTGAGAGCGTGAGTTCTTGGAAGGCTTCAAGCTCCTGCCAAGATCAGACACAATGTCATACAAATTCTGCAACAGCAATATGAAGGGTAAAAAGGACACTGGAGATAAGTGACCACCTTCCAAAGTCCTGCAAGGGGACCAGAAACTATTCCCTCTTCAATAACATCAATGCAAACCAAAGGATGATTAAGATTAGGGGCCCGCTTTCGTGCCTGAGTTCTTGCAAATTTCAATATCTCTCTTGCTTCCCCTAGGGATTCTATTTTGTCAGTCTTGTAAAGACTTTTAACCCATGGACGTTGGTAGTTCACAATATCCAGAGCCCATTGGCGTGCAGTATTCACCAACTTATCAGGTGGCACTAAAGCATCTACAAGCCCCAAACTGTAAGCTTCCTCCCCTTTAACTGGCTTTGAGGTCTTAATTGGAAAAATCAAGAAGTGGAAAATAAATTCATTGAAAATCACAGGACAATCATGTTAAAATCACATCTCTTAACTATTTTCTATGATAAAAGAATAATATAATTCCACCCAGGGTTAAGAATTGAACAAAAAATATACTGTAATACTGTCCATTGGAACAGCACAGCCAATATGCTGTTTGAATGACAACCAACCCTGAGTTTGAACTTTGGACATACCAGCTTTTCTGTACAGTTCCTCGTAGAGGGAAGAGCAAAGTTTAGAAAAGGAAAGGAAACATAAAATGTAGCATACCAGCATCATCTCAAGGGCTTTTGCCAGGCCAACAAGACGAGGTAGTCGCTGAGTTCCTAAGATAATTTACAAACTCCAGGTTAATAATTCTAAATAAAATATAGTGCCTAATAGCAGTTTTATAATGAAATCATTTGAATAACCACAAGCCCAGTAGCCCACAGCTCAGAAGACTTTGCATTGTCATTCATGACCTAACCCACTTTTCAACTTTAGTCAAAGCCTAATTAACATAGACTCATTGAAAGCATGCTGTTAAAACCTTAACTGTAAATAGCGGAACCAGAAAAAACCAGTAAGTGAGGCAAAAATTTAACACATTAAGTAAAATTAACAATGACTAAATAGAAGATATGATATAAAAAATTTTAGGGGGGTCATACTATAATATTAAGGAAATTTTTTCTCTAAGGGGGCGACTGCCCCATTTTCAATGAAGCCGGGTCCATCCCTGTCTGTAAACAGGTTGCAGTTGTTTCATGTCACTCAAACTTCCAATAACAGTATTAGAAATATGTTACCAACGCAGGGAATGAAGAACAACATTCAGTTTGGAAGTCCAAAGGACTCTTGAAATTATAAAGAAAAAATCACATGTACATAGGCGTATGAGAATGAAAAGATTAAGATTAATCGAATAAATATTTATAAACACTGAAGGTATAGGAAATAAATCATAAATTCATTGAAACTAAGCATGGAACACATATCATGAAGTTCACTAGTATTTTTCGTTTTTACCTTGTCCTTAACCTATAATGGCGCATCACACCAAAAAACATCCCTCCTTATGACTAACTACAATTATAGTAAAAATACATAAACTAGGCTTGAAAGATGATAATGCCTTTCAATATTTTCTTCATTTTAATCTCAAAACACACACTTTGAATCATTAATGAAACTAGAAATATATTGATGGAAACAAAAGAAAGGATGTTATGTTATATTGATAGATATCATCCTAATAAAGCACTATGCCAAAAAATAGAGATGAAATAGTTCAACCTACAATTAAAGTATCTATACCTCCACCTCCAGGAATTACTCCAAGCTGAAGTTCAGGCAAACCTAGTTGAGCAGCTGGGGTTGATATCCGTGCGGTACATGCCTGTAGGAGGAAGCATGGGTAATGTTTTACAGGAAAAGAAGTTTCAAATCATAAACACTTGGCATAGCAACATGTACCATTGCAACCTCTAACCCCCCACCCAGGGCAAGGCCATCAATGGCAGCAACTGAAGGCTTCCTTGCCCCTGAAACACAAAGTGGAAATACTCAAAATTGCAAAAATATAACATATGAGTTGCAAAAGTAAAATTTAAAAGGAATCATGTACCTTCTAAAGTGTTAGTGAGGAGTTCTATTGATATCAAACCAGGATTTGTATGCTCTGTATGTGGCCCAAAAGAACAGAAAATAAGTGCCACTATTTACCAAAAACATAAAACTAAAAAAAAAAACAAGAAAAAGAAGAAGAAATAACCTTTTCCCTCTTGAATTGTACCAAATGCAGTAATATCAAAACCGCCAGAAAATTTTCCCTTTGCACCTAATACAGCAACAAAAATTTCAGCTACGAGGACCCAGACGTGACTGCTGTCTTAGTTCTTTACAATGATACTTGAGCGTTAATCAAAATGTCAAAAATCAGCGTGCATATTATTCTAGTATAAAGAATCTATGCTTGGGTGTTTAAAATATATCTGGGCATTGAAGTTTATGTAATTAAGCTTTTGGTAAGCCATCAAAAGTTAAAACCAATTTGATCTTTAACGAAATTTATTCTCTTCTAGACAATATCAATTTGGCAGAGGATAAATAATTAATACTTAATTAGACAAGACCTTAAAACTGGTTATTCCATAAGATATTTGCAATACCTGTAATGACAATCGCCTTGACATCTTCTCTTTGTGAAGCTTGATCAAGACTCTCCTTTAAACTGCGGAAAACTAGAGAGAGAAAGGAAATTAAATGAGCTAAAATTTGTCCCAAATCAATTTAATTAACGAAAATAGACATTTTGAGAATAAATGGATCTAGAAATTGAGAAAAATGGGTACGAACCATCAAAGGAGAGGGAATTGACAGGAGGATTGATTATAGTGATGATGGCCACTCCATCAGGTCCGACGTCGAAGGCCGTGCGTCCTTTCTTGTCTATGCTACCCATCTTCCACCTTCCACCTCTCCAAAATCCAAATCCAAATCCAAATCCAAATCCTTCTGTTTTTCACTTCTCCAGTTCAGTTCTTATGAATATGAATATTAGGACCGAGACGACACTGTTTGTACATGAAAGTTGCGAAATTTAGTTGCCAACATTAACTTCAATTAATACGGTCCCCGTCCTTATCCGTCACTTTAAGTAACATCTTGTTTTGTGCAATTAATTAATATCATTTCATTCACAGTCAAAGTGTCAAACAGATAAAAAGAGAGAAAGTAAGAACTACTATTGGTGATATTGGAGGTGTCATGAATAAGCCAACTTAAGAGTGATCCATCCGCCCATAAAAATAAAATATGTTTTTAATATTTTGGATAAGCAAATATGTTTTTAGTGTTTAATTTATATACTTGAATTTTAAATGGTCCTTAAAATAAATAAAAAATTATTTTAAGTAAGGGCTTGTAATTTTAGTCAAACATAAGTTGTCCGTGTAAACATTACACATTATTTTTAGTCATTCAAAGTTCTCTTAAATCATTTTATTTTTCTCAACCCCCTTCCTCTTATTCCTCTTCCCTTTCTCCTTCCTTGCCACCACAAAATCTTCACCACCACCGCTCACGCTCCACACAACCTCATCATTCAATTTTAAGCACAAACTAAGGGATATTTGGATAAAGGAAGAAATGTTTTAGGGTCAACACTCAAGACTCAAATGAATCTACTGGGGAGGTAAAACTTTTAATTTTTTTCATGCAACCACTGTCCAAATGAGGGGAAGAAATAGGATGTAGATATTGAAAAACAAATTCAAGGACTGAGTTGAAGGTTGAAGGGAGACCATGAAAGTTGTTACAAATCATTTTCAGGGAATTTCAATTTTAGGGGAGTCTAGCTTGTTAATCATTTCTTGGAAAAATGTCCTTAAAACAGTCATTGAAAAGCTTAATGTTACTTCAATTGTCAAGGTCTCATATTTTGAGATTAAACAAGCCCTTGATAACATCAGCAGCATTAAAGCACCGGGCACAAATGAGATGAATGGATTGTTTTTCAAGAGACACTGTGAGTCAATGGGATTCAGGAAATTCACACATTATAACTTAGCTCACCTTGCAAAACAAGCTTGGAGGGCTCCTAAAATTGTAGATGCTTTGTGGGCCGACGTTCTCAGAGCTATCTACCTCGCAAACCATGATTTCCTCCATGCACCCATAAATACCATAACCTCTTAGATCCGGTCTAGTCTTATACATGGAAGAGATTTCCTCAGGAGAAATGAGAGATGGGCAATTGACAGTGGAAAATCCATTAATATTTGGGATAACAAGTGATTATGGTAAGGGATAAGTCTTAAAGAGTATCATAATGGTTAGGATCTAAAATTTATGGCCTACTTACCCATTAGGTACGAGGTTGGTCTAAAATTGTTATCAAATTTATGCTACCTTGAAAATTTGTTGTCAAAGTAGTCCAAACTCCTATTAACCTAATATGACATTTCTCTAATCCTCGATATTGCAATATTCAATCTGGATATCATATGGCTAAAGGAGAAAGCCCTCAAAATATTTAGGGTCCCAACTCATCTGCTACCAAACCTAGTGATACATAGACTTGCATTTGGAACCTAAAAGCCCCTAGACTAGAAAGTTAAGCATTTCCTTTGGAGAGCTTGCCACAATGCACTCAGTAAGGGGAAACTTATACAAGAAAAAATTGTGAATAACCTTCTTTTCCCCATATGTTTAAGGGAGGAAGAAACCATCAAACATACCCTCCTCTTATGTCCTTGGACTAGTCCTGTTTGGTTTGGATCTCAGTTTTAATGGAACATGACTGATGTGCATAGATTCGACTACCCCGCCACTCAGACCATGCCTTTTCCTTGCTTAGTTGCATCCTATGAAAAGTCTAGAAACCTCTAAATGGCATGATTTCCAAGGGTTGACTCTTAATCCTACACATTCTCTGGCAGCAAGGTGCTTGCACTAAAAAATGAGGTGAGCAATCACCGTTCCACATCTTGTGGATTATGAACTTTTCATAAAATCACTCATCCCGGTACTAGTCTCGTCCAAACACACTTAATCATAGAATTCGAATATGATGTGTTGCATTAGTACTCGCACTAATTAGATATTATACTTATCTAATTATTTACACACTATTATATTTGACGTTAAAAAATTTATTCAATGAAATACATTATTCCCTTTTGCCCAAAAAATAAAACACAAAAATGCTAATTTTCTTTTCATTATATTCAAATAATAATCAAATTACTTTTTCTCCTATTTTAATCGAAGGAAAATGAAAGAAAGTTGCCTTTCCGTTTCTTGCCCAAATCGTCATTGAATTAAATAAATAAACGAGTGGTAAATAAAATCATAAAAATAATAATAATTTTAATGCAAATTTGGCAAACATTCTGCAGTTGTAATTTGCAATAGATAATCGAAGTTATATACAGACACAGATTCCCCAGCTTTAGCTGAAACAGTTCAAGCACACTTTCTTCTACGCTACCTTCTTCTCCTCCTCCTAATCCTTCTGTTTCGTTCCATCGCTTTCACAAAATCAAACGCTACCATCACTTTACTCAAAGGGAGAGAGAGAGAGAGAGAGAGAGAGAGAGAGAGAGATGAGCGAAGACACAAAGAAGAACATTCCCGGAGCTCTTCCACCGGCGAGGCACAACTCCGATGACCTGAAGCCCTCACCGCCGCCTGCCCCCACCAAGAAAATCATCATCAAGAGTGCCGACATGTTGCCCGACATGCAAAAAGAGGCCGTTGATGTTGCTGTCAAGGTTATAGTTCCTTCCTTCTTCCTTTACCTTTCAAACCCTCTCTTTCTCTCTGCATGATTCTTGTTTTTTATTTTCTTTCTGGGTTTGGTTGTTCAACCCGCGTCATTTCATAAAGCCTTGAACTTTTTGCAAATCGATCAGGCGTTCGAGAAGTACAATGTGGAGAAAGATGTTGCGGAGCAGATAAAGAAGGAGTTCGATAAGAGGCATGGCCCCACTTGGCATTGCATCGTTGGTCGTAATTTCGGTAACTTTTTCTCCCCTTGCAGTTTTCCGACTTGGGTGTTCTCAGATTTGTTAGATGCTGCTGTTGTTGATTTCTTCTTAGTTACTGCCAGAAATGAAGTAGATCTATGGCCCTGTTTGCTTCTCATTATTGATAGGCTCTGCAACTGCAAGTGTGTTTTGCTTCTCTTCATGGTTTGAAGTTAGAAATGATGTTAGAAAACTAGGGTTTTCTATTTGCTGCTTATGATGTCATAAAAAGTGACTTTTTTCTCTTTCTAAAAATAGAGTTTCAATTCGTTAATAATGAGTAAAAACACTTATGTCAAAATGTGAGGTAATTATTAGATTGGCGACCAAGTGTGTAGTTGATACATGGAAGTGTTTGACGCAATCTGCTTCACTGATATTCTGTATTGATTCATAAAGAAGGAAAATATGAGGTCAATTGTTCAGATTAATAATGACTTAATGATTATAGAAATAGGTGTATTTGGCTAATTGGCGATTAGAAATCAAGACTGGATGAGTGTGCATGGTTCTTCTGCGAAGCAAAGATTCAATTGTTGTTCTTTGGTACATGAAGGATTGGAGGGGCCATTTCTATTATTACCTCTTTCCGACAATAGGTGTCTATATCTTTCCTTTTCTATGGATATCTCAAAGCCAAATGTCCATTCTGAAAGCCTACTGCTTCTTAACAAGAACCTTCTATTGATTAAAAAAAGCAGTCGCAATTTATGAGTGTTCTTGAGTCTTGTGTACTGTCCAGTACAATTAATATTACAAGCATCATTTGTTGCCGATGATCTTAGGGGGATTTTGCATGAATATATTGTGTGCTGGCATGGTGTTATGATTAAAGTTAATCTAAATTGTAAAATTTATTTTAATATGTTAAAATAATTAATCTGCAAGTATGTATGATAAAGCTTTAAGGTTTTGAATTAGTCTGGTCTCTTTGTGATGTTCTTTCAAACTCAATAGTCATCAGTTGAAATCAATATTTAAGCAGAATGGGGAGCACTTTCAGGCCCCGTTTGGGAAAACAGCTTAATTAAGTGCTTATGATCATAAGAGCTTATGGCATAAGCGCTTATTAATAAGCTTTTTTAAGATATTTATTATAATGAATTGAAAATAAGCTATATATAAGCATAAGCTCTTTTTCATAAGCTACTCTGAATAGCTTATGAAAATAAGCTCAAAACAGCTTATAGGTAGGTCATAAGCTATTTGCATAAACTCTCCCAAACGCTTGCATAAGCACTTATACTATAAGTTAAGCTCATATAAGCTCTTCCAAACGGGGCCTCATTCAAAATTTAACTTTTTTCCATTTGTTTTCTCTCTTCTATCGTTAGGAAATATGTGTTGCCGGCTTACCTTCTTTTTACTTTCAGGCTTCCATCCCTATTCCCTATAATATGAATTTATTTTATTAAAGCAAATACAAGAATAATATACCATTTAAACTGTTTTTTGAAGATTGCGGACCTAGACAAGCTTGCATGATGTAATGAGAGTAGTATCTTAAAGTTTCCAACTTATTTATATATTTGTTTAGAAAGGCTTTGTATTGTTCGGTGTTAACCAATATGCTTAGCACAATTGGCACTGGACCCAACATTTCAGACTTGGGTGTGATGTTGATTAGGATTTTGTTACAATGAATGTTTACATGGAAAAGGAATTTGATGTTAAATCTTTTACAACAACAGAAGCCTTTTCTTACTAGGCGGGGTCGGCTACATAGATCGAAATGACATCATTGTTCTCTCAACAACCAATTGTTTGGAGAGGCCATTTAGATTGAAGTTCTTTTTAATAGTTTCACTTAGATTTTTTCTTGGTCTTCCTCTACCTTTCCTTGTACGGTCAAAAACTGTCTTGGGCACAATTCTATCATCTTTTCCTTTCATAGATGCTACTTCCAGTTTCTCCTTAATACATTTAGTCCTTATCTTATCTATTTTTGTATGCCCATTCATTTATCTCAACATTCTAATCTCTACAACACTTACCTTTCACCCTTGTCACTTTACCCCCCACTTTTGGTACCATATAGCATTGCTGGTCATATATGGCTATTAATAAAAATTTCCTTTAACCTTGGGCAACACCTTTTAATCACAAATTATACTTGAAACCTCCCTCCATTTTATCCATGTAGCTTGAATCCTATAATTTACATCTCCCTCTATCTTTCTATTACTTTGTATGATAGAGCCAAGATACCCAAACCATGCAACCTGTGGTGTGGAATTGTGCTTGAATGATTTAGTGTGCTACTTCATATCATCTATCCATATCATAAAAATTCAACGAAGTTTTACGTTGATTGTTGACCGCATGACACAGCATCCCTCTTCTATTGAGGCTTAGAACCTGGTATGTAAATATTTTCTACAAAACATGACATACGTGAAGTGAGTTCTGATTTTTTTATTAACTTATTTAGTAAAATAGAGTATAAAGACACTTCACTCAATACCTGCTGATTCCTCTCAGGCTCTCCTATCTTTTGAACTCGGTTTTATGGTTAAGAAATAAAAACTACATTTAGAGAGACATCACTGAGTTTCATTACATGGGAGAATCAAAGGGTTGAATTGTTCATAAACTTTCCTGACTACAGAGGTTGTCAAATAGATCCTTCTGTTAAGCCAAACTTAATCAAGCTTACGTTGCAATTCATGATACTGCTACTGCATGCTTAAAAATAGTCCAAGCCATGAGCAGAATGAAAGAAGAATTGATATTGAGTCTTCAAAAGTGAGGTGCGTGCACACAGAGCCATATTTTAAAGTAGGTATTAGCCATAAAACTGAGTTACAATATGGTATGTTGATATGCTCCTTACGAAATAAGCTTGGTTGTTTCTCTTTCATGAGATGATGTTTATAATGAGTCTGATCTGGATGGGTAAAATAGATCTTAGAAATCTAAACTCATCTGTACATTTGTGTGTATATATATTGTAGTCTGGCTGAGTAGTTTTTTCTTATGAAAATCCCTAAGAACTCCTGGTATTTTGAGGCCAGAAAGACAACAAAAGTGATAACCATTTGGATACACGACGACCCTGAATACTTTACAGTTCAAAAAGAATTAAAAAATATTATCATTATCATTGGCTCTAGCCTCTAGCATATTAATAATATAGGCTTCATTTCTTCATGTAAGTACACTGTCTTTTGATTCCTACCTGGATAGACCCAAATGAACATGTTGGAAATTGTATAATATCCTCAAGTATATCCTGGATGTTATAAATTTTAGACAGGGCTTAACTGGGATGGGGAAATTGTAAGGATTATCAGAAGCAAAGCTCGGTTTCAAATCAAGTTTCAGTTATTTAGAAAGTAAATGCTCAAGCTGTGACTGTGAAATTTTGACCAAATGAATTATCCTGATGGCAGAAAATGAAGCTCAATGCCCAGTCAACTGCTATGTTTTCCTTCAATTGATTGATCCAGAACTACAATTTTTTTTTCAGGCTTTCCAATTGTATGCATTATATGTACTTTTCTATGTCCAAGTTACATCTACTTGGTTTGTACTTTGTCTAAATATGATTGAGCTTGTTTTCTTCTGAATTTGACTGTACTGAGTAATATATTGTCATTTTGATTTGTTCATATTTTTATAGGTGAGAAATAGTAGTTTAAATGACTTGTGTTTGTTATTTTATTGCGTAACATATCAACCTTCAGGGCATTCAATAGTAATACTAGATTGGTTCTGCTTTTGCCCTGATCCTGAATCAAGTGACATGACTGATTTAGAACTTGTGTTCAGCTTAGTTTGAGAATAATGAGTTGAAGCGTATAAAGTTCAATGATGTACTGTTACTGCCACAGTGTATGATCTATTTTTTTCCATTTTCTTCTCACCACATCTTGTCATGTTCTTGATAATGGGATCCAGAATTCCAGATACAATGGAGTTCTATACGCACTTTCTTCATCATTTTGTGTGGATTGTCACAACCTAACCACATCATTTACTAATTGTCCTATCATCTTATGCGCTAAAACACTACTTATTCTATTTTCAATGAACTTTAGTTAATTAAATTAAACCAAATGAAGAATTGAATATACAATCCCTTGTCCTTGCTTAGCTTAGTGGTATTCTTCTTATGTTGTGATGTATATGTATGGAATGGCATACTTGATTTATAATTGAAGTACATAAATATTCTGGACTTTTCATTCTTTTTTACAGGATCATATGTGACTCATGAAACAAACCACTTCGTTTATTTCTATTTGGATCAGAAAGCGGTCTTACTTTTCAAATCTGGCTAGCAGCCATATTGTGATGGTGGCCAAGAGGCTGACATCAATGGGAATTGTCTTGTGATCCTTGCTGCTATGTTAAGTCCTCCATGTATTAATTCCACTGCCACACAAACTTGTTGCAGGAACATTCTTGTGCTTGTATGTATATTTGATGTGATGTCCACTAGTTCTCTCTTTTTTTTTTGGTATGAATGTACACTAGTTCTCTAGTTTGAATATGAATATAAGGATTAGCCATTTAAAGTTTCCTGAACATGCATTGAGAATGTTTGTTAAAAGTAAATTACCCTAGCCTCCTATACATTTCTTAACTTATCATTATATATACTATTATTGTGGATAAATGGAGACGCTTCTTCTGAAGGAGCATTCAAATGGATGAAAAATAAGCATTTAGAATAACTGTGCTAAGTCTTATCAAGACATCTTTCAGCATCATTTTAACAATGTGGCCTCTCCTAAGCCCTTAGTAGGGTCTAGTGGGAAAATTAAATCATCTGTTATAGTTTTATATTTTTTGAACAGAAATGAAAACAGTTGTACAGTGATCCACCTTTTTTTTATTCTCAATTATTACTCTACTAATGCTCAGTGGTCTTTCTGGTTGGTACTCTCTTTTGTGGTTTCGAGAACTAACTTGACGCATTGGAAAGTATGATATATTATTCTGTGTTTCTCATTCCTGGCTTTGGCTTATTTCATGCATTGGAGTTTGAATCTTGAAATTGAATATTTGCATTGCATGTGCTCCTTTAATTTCCCAAACAGAGTTAATTTGTAAAATACTACGTAGCCTTTGAGCAAGCTGCATTCCATTCCATGCAACCACCTACCGACCAGAGTGGTTAGCAAGTTGCTGTGCTTGATTCAGTTATGCACGTGTGAGGCTATTTATAAAAAAAAGGAGTACACTCACAAGTTGTCTTAAGTTTTTATCAGTGTATCCTCCTTTCTACTTATTTGTTGTAACTTCATTTCATGTATAATATAATATAATATGATGATAGCTCCGTATATTTTGTCTTTGCATAGTTAGAAAGTTGTATGACTGTGGTTGAAAGAGCAGCAATCGACTGAATTGTGGATAAGAATTCTGAAAACATGCAGGCGCAACCTCTTGTATGCTTATACGTGTTGCATGTTATATGGTCAACACCTTCCATCATTTATTTTACAAGTAATAATATTTGGTGTTTATTTTCAGAGGATTACATTTACTATTTGCTCCTCACCTGCATGTATACGTCCGTCTAACTGTTCCCCTCGCCTTCTATATGGGGCTTTTGGCGGTGTGGACCGTGACTAACTCTATAACTTGTGGTAGTTAAAAACCGTCATAAAGTGCAGGTTGATGGTGTTTGCCACAAAGTGATATACACTAATTATGCAAAATTAAATACAATTGTTAGATAGTTTAACTCATTAAGCATTTAGTCCAGAGTTCAATCATTTAACAGTGTGCATGTTGAATGATTTGTGGGTGAGGCTTAACTATTTATTGTGTGTTTGAATTTCAGTTTACAAAACAATGTTCGAGTCAATATGGGTTTGCAGCACAGAGTTTGAGTCAATATAAGCGCTCATTCCAATTAGTTTGCAAAATAGTGTTCGAGTCAATATGAGTTTGCATAATAGAGTTTGAGTCATTATGAGTTCATTCCAACGGTAGACACTTTCGATAAATTAATCTTGTTCGGATAATATTAGTTAAAAGCATTTTCATTCGTGTAAATTTACTAAAAATGGTAACAATTGTGTTGAGTTAAGATCAACGTAAGTTTAGGAGTGTAAGACAATGTAGATCATTTATGTCACGAAAGTGACTTTAGAGTCTGGTTGAGATGAATGTGAGTTTAATTAGGGGCGTAACCGTGTAACTAGTTTACTTTTAAAATTGTCAAACACAATGACACAGCGTTAGATGTGTGACAAAGTGGATTTGACCCTCCTCAATAAAAATTCAAACAAATGTGATCTTAGAGTGTCGAGTGGATTAGTCTCATAACTACCGAACTTAAAAATCTTACATGATATCAGTTCTAGCTACCGTTGGAGAGGGTTAAGTTTTTTCCTTTATAGTAGTATAATTTAATTCTGATCCAAAACTTTTTTCCTTATAATATACCTTCAAAAGCATTATTATATACATAATAAATACAGTTCCAATATATTTAAATCAAGAGCAATTTTAGCCCAAACATATTAATAAATTAGTTTTATGAATTTCATGCATTATCATGCTCTCTTGTACCACCGGAACATGATATGTTTAGACATTTAAGTAAATATTAATAATGTACCTATATTTCTTCAAACACACCGCAAGTCTTGAATATTTCTCAATGACTACACAAATAATAAAAATAGAAGACGTCCAACTACTTGTGTCCTCTTTCTCTTTTATAATTACATGAAAATGACTATTAGGTAAGAACTGATTGTGACGTTGTTTTCTCCATTTAATGAAAGATAATTGATTTAAGTTGAAGAATTATTCAATATTAGTATATGGTTATGCTCTGTTTGTGCTAAATGTACATCACTGATACAAATTTTTGAAGTGAAAATAAGAGTTACCAATGCTAGAGAAACTTTTAACAAAAATATTCTTATAACCTTCATCATCCGGTTAGATCTTTCATGGCCCTCAGGTTGCTCCAAGTATCCAAACTTGGAGTGGAATCAAAATGTTCTCTATGTCTATAGCACTACTTGAGCAAGCTAATGGACAAGCAAACATGGCATTGCAAAGTTACCATGCATCCAAGGTTAGCACAGAGTTCAAAATCTTCAGACCCCCATTTCTTGTTCAATTTTTCTGTTCCATTACTAAGATTTCGGTAAGAAAAATGATTGTTGAACCCTGGCACACTACCCGACCCCCTCCAACATATACGGATTGTGGCGGTTTTAAACAACCACAACAATATGCAAAGTATCTTAAAAAGTTAAAAATTTATTCCTGGACTGTTTGGGATTGCTGGTGGGACCGCAACAAAATTAGTGAATTTATTTCGCAAAAGTTTAAAACTTCCGCTAAACATTTTTTTAGTATTTATGTTTAGTGGCAGTTTTAAATCGTCACAAAACACGTATGTCACGACCTCAAGAGTTTGAATATCAGACTGTTCCAATAATGATGTGTTATGAAGTAAAATTGCAAGAAATGTTAATATGAAAATGTTTGGTACACCATTAAGGAGTGTAGATACCAAAGTAAAAAAAAAAAAAAAAAAGTAATAAATATGGTATCTGATATGATATAATAAAAACTGAGAAATTAAAAGAAAAAAATTAGAAGTTTGAGGGGTGTAGATACCGTTAGTGGTCAATCTACCATAGATGTTTTCCATATTATTTCACCATGTCAATTTAAAAGTGTCCCTCTAAGCTTGTAACTATCCCACTCATATTTTTTACAATAATGTTTAGTGTATATTTTTTGAGTGTGGACTATTAGAAAAAGATAGGTAAATATGATAAATAAGTGATACATTTGTTATATGATCTAATGTGATAAAAAAAGAGATAGTTGAGAAAAAAGTGTCTTAGCATGCAATGTTTAGTGATACACGTATTATTACCGATATTCTAAAGTTACTTGTGAGTATTTTATCGGTAGAATAAGAAAATGGAATAGAAAATAAGATACGATTTGAGTTATAGCGAGAGAAGTGTACACACCCACACCGTATACAAAATAAAAATGAAACGCTATTGTGCAAGAAAATATTTTTGTTGACACTCATTTAATATTCACTTTTAAAAGGGGATAGAAAGAGAAGTGAGTGATAGTAATTTAATAGTAGCATAAGTAAGAGAAATAAAATAATTGAGGGAAAATGAGATGTATTAGAACTTATTCATGAATATATCAAAACTCATTGAGAAAAGATATACCAAGTTACCAATATAATTGAAGTGAAAAATGCACTCCAAGGCTTTTGTTTTGAGAGCTATAGAAACTAAGGATCAAATATATGTGCTACCGGACTTCCAAGTGCAAAAAGAATCTTGTGTTGTGCACAAAGAAAACACAACCAATAATAAGCCGGTGTTGTGCATTATCGTTTTGGTTAAAGACAAGCAGTGCTATTCATTGCCCCAAGGCCAAGGGAGGAGGGTGATGCTCTAACATGTGACAACCACCGCAATTAGGGGTGTCAAATGGATGGGTTGCATGGATTTAAATTCACATTGTAATTGATTGGTTAAAACTATCCATTAACCCATTAAATATTCATTTAAATTACTTCAAAAATTATTCAATCCATCCATGACTTAATTAAAAATATTCATCCAACTCATCCATTAGTGAATTTTAAAGGATGAATATCCAACCATCCATTAACTTTGATTTTTTTACAAAATTTTTCATTGATAAAAAAGTTTATAAAACACCAAAAATTGTTTGAAACCCAAGAATTGGCTCGAAAACCCAAAAATCGACTTCAAATCGGTCCTAAACTCAAAAATCAGGCCCAAATTTTAAAAATTTATTCAAAACTCGAAAATTCACCCAGAATTCAAAAGTCGCGCCCGAATCAGAAAAATCGGTCATGAACTCGAAAATCGAGCCTAAATCTGGAAAATCATACCTGAATTTGAAAAGTCGGTTCCAAACCCTAAAATTGGCCTCGAACACTAAAATCAACCTCGAACCATAAATTCAGGCGTAAATTTTAAGGGTTCGAGGTCAATGGTCATATTTGAGGCCGATTTTCATATGCGGGCTCGGTTTTTGTGTTTAGTCCCGATTTTCAAGTTTGGGACCTATTTTTCAAATTAGGCCCCGATTTTTGGGTTTGGGCCCAATTTTTAGGTTCGGGCCCAATTTTAGAGTTCGAGACCAATTCTTTAGATTTGAGTTTGATTTTCGGATTAGGACCGATTTTTCATATTTAGACCCTATTTTTTAGTTTGGGACCGACTTTTCATATTTGGAGCTGATTTTCTAGTTCATGGTTGATTTTCGGGTTCATGACCGATTTTTCAGTTTCGGGCAAGATTTTCGATTTTGAGACTGATTTTTCAGATTTGGACTCAATTTTCGTGTTTAGGGCTGATTTTCAAGTTTGAGCCAGATTTTTCATATTGGGGCTAGATTTTCAGGTTCAAGACCGATTTTCGAGTTCGGGTCCGATTTTAGGGTTGTGATCGATTTTTTATATTCGGGTCTGATTTTCAAGTTCGGGGCTGATTTTTCAAATTGAAGCCAATTTTCGAGATCGGACCAATTTTTCAGATTTGGGCTCGACTTTCAAGTTCGAGTCGGTTTTTGAGTTCGGGATCGATTTTTTAGATTCATGACAGATTTTCAGTTTCGTGACCGGTTTTCAAGTTCGGGTCAATTTCAGAGTTCGAGGTCCATACTGTTTTATGTTTATAAACCCATCCATTTATATTTTAGAAAAACGAACGGATAATTTTTAATTTTAATTAAATGATCTAATAAGTTTCAAAATATTATAGAAGCGTCACAGCTCATCCACTAAATTAAATGGATGAATCATTATCCATCAATTTAATTTTAAATTTTAAATGAATGAGTTGAATAATTTTAAGTGTGAGTTAATTAAATGTTTATAAATTCATGGATCCAATCGCCGCCGCCCCCAGCTTCATCCCTCTCCCAAATTTTAACAAACAAGACAAATAGAAACCACTGCCATAGCTCATATATAGCCTATATTGACGGTAATAATGGTCGACTTAAATCACATTCCAACAAAACAACATGTGATGCCAAAAATGCCCTTCCAACCTAAACACAAACTTTTAGAGACAAGATTTGAGTTCTTTACGATCAGCACAATCCTACATTCACAAAGTCTACACTGTTTGATCAATATCGGTCAGCTCATACTTCATCTTCATCGGTTCGTATAAATTAGCTTGAGATTTAAGAGGAATCCAAATTCTTTTAGCAACACAAGTTTGTGCCTGATTACAAAACATACATCTCAATTCTCAACCCAGAAAGGAGAACTGGAGAAGTAAGATTTAAAGTAACACTCTGAATTGGAGTAGTAAAGTTCAACCATCATAAATCTAAAAACACGTTATATATTATGAAATGTGTCTAGTTTGTGGGCAATAATGGAAAAGCACTATATGCAATACACCAGAACTAACTAAGGTTTATAGCCAACAGGTTGGAGAATGGAGCCCCATGAAATTAAAAGTTGAAAGGACATTTTGGCTTCATACTAGGAAGCAACAGGACAAAAGACTAGGAGGTTATTACAACATAAAAGCATGGGTAAAACTGGAATGTTGCTGCCAAAAAAACAAAGATCCCCCATTTTTGTATTTTCTCTCTACTCTAGCTTAGCTTCCTTCCTCTCTTCATTAGTAAGCAAAACCACCCCTTCTGCTTCTTGACCCTTTCTGACGGTGAGAAGCAGAGGAAGAAGAAACGGAGGAGGAGGAGGAGGAGGCAGAGGATGTGGGTCTCATTGCAGCCATGGAGCAGTTTTCTTTCTGAACCGTCTCTTCCTCGTCCATGAAAATCTGC
The DNA here is from genome assembly GCA_030819835.1 of Acmispon strigosus. Lineage (NCBI taxonomy): Eukaryota > Viridiplantae > Streptophyta > Magnoliopsida > Fabales > Fabaceae > Acmispon > Acmispon strigosus. The sequence continues at coordinate 92,074,730 of JAUAMA010000001.1, forward strand.
TTGCACCTGCACTCTACGCTACAGAAAGCCCTGTCCCCTCTTCACATGTTCATGTTTCAAAAAAAGAAACCAAAGAAAAAAAACAGAGCACAAAGAAAAACATCAATAGATAAGCACCATGCATAAAGATCTTGCCTTTTGACATACCCAGATGAAGAAACGAGACGCATGCAATATAAAAAGAGTAATAGACCAAAATGAAATCCGGGTTTGAAGCGCAAAGTTTCAAAGACTCACTTGTACATGTAGATGTCTTTCCCCTGCAGCAGCCTCTTCCTGCAAAGAAAACAGAGGTCTAGAAAGGTTGAATCCTGAAAAGCAGAGTGCTGGGAATTCAAGGACACAGCAGAAGAAGAGTGTTTGTTGATGCTGCTTAGCATCATGGTTTTGTTAATCACTTGGGGTGTCTTCTTGCTAACACCACCACCCTTCTGTGCTTCTAACACTACACTCAGACCCACCATCATATTTCAATATTTTTTCTACACTTTCTGTCACTTCATTTTAATTTTCCCCCCTTCACTTTGGTCTCTATGGTGGTGAATGGAAACTGTTGTGATGAAATCACATAATAAGTAGCTAGAACTAGAAGCAGAGAGAAAAGGAAGATTGGAGAGAAAATTTGGAGGTACAAAATTACTTGCTTACTAGAGAAGGGAAATTGAAGAGAAGAAAGGTGAGGGTCGAGGGTGGTGGGGCCCCTACAGCTATAATGGAGCAGTAACAAAGAACGATCAGCGATTTGACTGCTTTTGCTATCAAATTGCCACGTAGAGGATTTTGTAGTTTCCCTTTCATTTTCTTTTGGGGTACAATTTTTTCCCCTTTTTTGCAGGTTTTTGTCCTCTTGTGTTAATGTGTGTTTGGTTTTGGTAGCATCGTTTTGGATGAGTGTAACCATCCACTGAGTAATATTTTCATGGTTGACAAAAGGAAACAAGAATGAATTGATGACACAATCGCATTTAACTTGGAGAAGTGCTTTTAGGTGAGGTGGTAGCAGCAGTAATAGTGTGTACTAGTACTGCTGCACCATGCATGGTTTGTAATGCAATGTGTTATGTGTGTTTGTGTGACTAGATTTGAACGTTTGAAGAGGAACACTTTTGGTTTGTCTTTCGGCCAAACAGGTCTACAATGAGGTAAAATTTATCATTCAAGTACTCGCATATGGGCCAAGGAGGAATAATGAGCATGCTCCTGTTCTCTTTTTTTGTCTCTTCTTATATTCTTTTATGAAAATTTTGTATTTTAATAAAGAAGTTATTCAAATATTAATATTGGTTATCTTGATTCTTAAACTCTTATTGAATTGTTGTTTTTACCCAAACTATATTTGGATATTTTGAAGAGGTTGTTTAAATAACTCATGGTAAATATTATGTAAAATTACTTTAGTATTAAGTGGCTCAATATTTTGTAAAAAAAGTGGTTCAATAATATTTTGACATATGTTATGAGCTAAAAAATTTTAAGACACATGTTAAAATATTATTGAACCACCTAAACTAGAAGAGTTTTACCTAAGATAAATCTTGTGTGGTTAGACAACCCCTTTGTTAAATTATGATGGAATGAAATGGAACTTGATGAAATCTATTCCATTATATTCCTTTATTTTTCTTTCCTCCCAATTTTATAGGAAGAAATAATAGTAAGTTCACTTATGCAATTATGAAATTACGTCTTTATCCTTTTTTTCTTTCACAAAAAATAATCTTAAGAGTTTTAAAAGCAAAGATGATTGTTCTAGCCACGCTAGAACCTCTAAAATTACAATCATATTACAAATCCTAGAGGTGGATCTCAAATGACCTAACTCTTAGATAGATGAGTGAACCCCCTTCAATACAATAGGTCATATCTCCTTTTATAGAGGTGTACATGGTTTTGAGCCTTTATTCTCTAAAAGGCCCGTATAAACATAATCCGCCCAAACGTGGGCTTGGAAGCAACCATCCTTTGAAGAAAGTATAATAGCTCACTAATCTAGCTCCATGGCACGAAAAATATATCAGGGCTCAAGTGATTCACCTAAGCGACAAGACCTACTTTTGTTTGCAAGAATTCTTCTCTTTTGTTTTTTTATCTTCTCCTCCGTTTGTTTGATGATGGCCAAAACCGCCCTAAAATTCTTGCAGAAACCGCCGCCCAACATGTTCCGAACCCAACAAACCCAATATTGAACACGTCGCTCTCAAACCAAGTTATGCACACTTCGGTTTTCTTCACTTAGGCCAAAATAGCCCGAAACTGCCTTCTGAGCCCTAATAATGACCTCAACCACATAATAATTTCTTATATAAAATAAGATTGTTGATTAAATTTGATTATATACTTATTAATTAGTGTATTTAGGTATTAGGTAACAAATCCCTTTTTTTAATATCTTGAATTATGATAACTATTATTCAGAAAAAATTATTACTATTATTATCGTTATTATCTTTTTGAAACTTTATTCTTATTATTACTACTATTGCTTATAATTTTTTTTATTATTGCTATTATTATTATTAGAAAAAAAGGTTTTAAAGATGAGTGATCTTAATTAAAAAAAAAAAAAAGATCAGTGATCAAATTTTACCTTTACTCTTCACCTCATGTTTTTTTGAGTTGGTGCACATGAGCCATTCAATACTTAAACTCTAAAGACTTTCCCAAATTAACTAGAAAAACATTTTATTCAATTCACTTTTTTTTCCCACATCATTACTCGTGTATCAATATTCTATGGTTAACTGAAAAAGAGAAGAGAAGAGAAAAATCTCCCCCAGCCTTTTTTACTATCACTAATATTTAATGATGGTGATAGGAATTTGTGATAGGAAAAATGTTGTGAAGAAATTCATACTCATTATCTAAAGATTAAGAAAAAACTAACAATTAGATTCCCTTTTGACATTTTTATGATTGGGTAAGGGAACCAATAATTAAGAATATGGTTGAATAGTTTGTTTTCTATTCATTTTAGCCAAGTTCCTTTTTTTTATATCACATATTTCTATGTTTACAAAAGGCTAAAATAACAGTCGTATATTTTTAATCTGTAGTACATGTTGTATTTGTAGTACTTATATAAGCTGCAATGAGACTTGGGAGTTGGGAGGGACCAACATTGCATGTTTGTATATTGGACAGCTGCTGCAATAAATTAGGAATCCGAAGCACATTACATTGCATTTTTTTTCACTGATCTCACTAGTTGTATCAAGAATAATGTTAGATGAACATGCGTTCCCAGTATACTTGGGATATACAAATTTCTGGCGGTTTCATTCGGTTAAGTAAAGAGAGAAAGAGATTAATTATGATGCTGTACTAGCGGTGTAAAAGTTTTTACACAATCATCCAATTGTTTTGTGTTACATTCCTTTTATATTTTGATTAAAATATTAATTTATTTTTCGATGGGATGGAATACAACTAATATGCATAAAAATTAAATTCAAAAAGAAAAAGCAAATGTGAGGTGAAACCGCCAAAATCTTGTGCATTTTATTTTTAGTAGCAGACTTGTTGCTCGCGGCATAAAATTGGTAGAATATGTTTTTTTTTCTAACTTTATAGATTGTGGCCGTTAAAACTGCAACAAGTGTCGATTGTAAAATCGATAGGGTTTACCTATGATTACTCTTGTGTCAATAGTAAGTACACCCCGCTATATTAATTGCCCATCTCATAATGATAGTTTAGTTGAATTTATTTATAAATGTTTATAGTTTAATATTGTAAATAGATTTTCATAAATATTTAATTAAATTCTATCATCTTGACATATCATAATTAAATTAAAATTTAAAATATAAAAAGCAATGTAAAGAGATATGATTGAACGTATGTGGGTATAAAAATGTTTTCATTTATTTGTTATTGAACCTTGTTTAGGGAAATTGAAAAGTCTTAAAAATAAAAGGGGCTCATTTGCTACTTATATTTTCTTTCAAAAAGAATGAAAATCAGAATTCATCAAATGTTTAATAAAAGTAAAGTTTATTTTTAACCTTATGTTATGCGTGATATTTTTAAATTAGCCTTTATTTTAAAATCTACTACTGTATCTACTAATTGTGAGTTTTCAATCTCAAACCTCAGCAACTCTTAAAAAAAAAACTCTCTTATATGTCGACACGTGTCACTTTATCAACCCAACAATTTCTCCCTCTATCAAATCAAATTTCCGAATTTAAATAATGATTTGCGATAATTAAGGAATTCAAATAATTATTTATTACAAATTTAAATCATGTAATTTATCTACTTACCGTATCTACTAATTGTGAGTCATCAATCTCAAACCTCAGCAACTCTTAAAAAAAAGACTCTCTTATATGTCGACACGTGTCACTTTATCAACCCAACAATTTCTCCCTCTATCAAATCAAATTTCCGAATTCAAATCATGATTTGCGATAATTAAGGAATTCAAATAATTATTTATTACAAATTTAAATCATGTAATTTATGATTGTTCTTTTTATATAATAATGTTCTTTTTATATAATAATTATTGTTTGTTGATGTACTAATTATATTCAATTCACATTTATTTATTTATTTATTTCAATATATCATGCGATCTTACGCGTGTTTAAAAATGTTGACATATGTCATATATTTATTAGCTTTACAACATCAACTAAAAAAATATTACAAATTAAATATTAAAAACACCCGTGCATTGCACGGGTTACTTACTAGTTCTAATTTATTCTTTATACTTTTAAATAAAAAAACCCTGCCTTTGTCGATGCGGATAACAAAGACAGAAAGTGGATCGGGCCTTTGTTGTAGTTATCCAAAACATATGAATGAGGCCTTCTTATGGGCCCCCAATAAAATTAGAATGAAACTTGATTATTTGTTTCGTCAGAACTCAGAAGTGAATAAAAAAAAAGAAAAAATTGATTATTAGTTTCAAGGAATGTTCATGTGGTGAGCTAGATAGCTTAGTTGTTCCATGTTTTGCTCTTATATATTAGTGATGATCCACTACTAAAAAAACACAATTTTGTGCCTAAAACTTATGACGGATATGAATTTTTTTTTTTGTTACATCACATATATGAATTTGTAACTAATATTAGCGAATTTAGCTGTGATTTTCATAGTGACGGAATATTCCATCAATAAAATATCCATGATTAAAAGTGTTTTCACAATGCACTTAGTTACTAGGTTTGTGATCGAATTTTCCCTCAACAAATATTTTCACCACTAAATCCACTATAAATGCAAATATTAATTTTCTAATGAGATCAGTGAAGGAGTATCTCCGTTACTATCGTATTTTATCACTTTTTTCATCATTAAATTTGTGACGATACAATGTCTTTATTAAAAAAAGTTTGGGTGGATTCAACTGCAATTATCACCACAGATCATGACATACCTCCAGGACCAAATGTCACTTACAGAAGTATTTATAGATCGCTCACCATCACAATGATCATATTGACAGCATGAATCGACAACAACCTTCTGAGGAGAAGTGATTCGTCCTTACCAACTGGGGCAGCATGAGTTGCCAAACAACATTAGTCACGAATATGCTTTTGAAATTTATCTATATACATAACATAACTGAATTTTTAAAACTTAACAAGAAAATTTTTGATATTTTAAAAAATATTTAATCTCAAGGATGGAGGTTTGGCAAGCTCTCAAGTTTATGAAGTCTTTCAAATCTTTGAGGCCGGATGGTTTTCATGTTTTTTTCCTTAAAAAATAATGGCACATCGATGAGCACACGGTTTGAAATGCGGTGTGGTGTTTCAGGTTCTTTTGATCCTACTTTGGCTGAATCTATTACTATTTTGATCCCCAAGGTCAAGGAGTCGAAGACTTAAATTTAACAAGAATAATTTTGATATTTCAAAAAATATTTAATCTTAGAGTTGGAGGTTTGGCAAGCTATCAAGTTTATGAAGTCTTTTAAATCTTCGGGCTAGATGCATTGTTTTTTTTTTTTTATAAATTATTGGCACATCGTTGGGGATGTGGTTTGAAAGGTTGTGAGGGTAAGCTTTTGTTTTGGATTCTTTTGATCCTACCTTGGTTGAAACTATTACTATTTTGATCCTCGAGGAGGAGGAGGAGGAGGAGGAGGAGGAGGAGGAGGAGGAGGAGGAGGAGGAGGAGGAGGAGGAGGAGGAGGAGGATCTCTAAGCTGGATCTTAAAAAGACGTACATCCGGGTGGATTGGAGCTTCTTTAATTATACTCTCTAAGCTGGATCTTTAAAAGGTGTATGCTCGAGTGGGTTGGAGCTTCTTTAATGATACTCTACAAAGGTTTGAATTTCCTTCTATTATTATACAACTTATCATGGAGTGTGTGTCTTCTTCCAAGCTCTCTCTTCTTTGGAATGAATCTAGATTGTTGCATTTTTCTCCGACTTGTGGGCTTCGCTCTTTGTACGAGAGACTTGCTCATGTTATCCAAAAACATGTGGGTGTTGGGGTTTTAGATTCTATTTTTATTTAATATGGTGGGCCCCTCATTTCTCATCTCTTCTTTGTGGATGATGTGCTCATTTTCACTAAATGAAGGATCTCTAATATTTAGGTTATCCGGGATATTTACTTTTTTTGCACGACCTATGGGATGAAGGTGACATTACAAGGTCTAAGGGTACCCAAGACATTTATTACTCTTTTAATGTTCCCCACTCAAAGAAGGTCAAAATTACACTTACCATAGATGTTGAGTTTACGTCTCGGTTTGAGTCATATCTTGAATTTCCTATGAAGTATGGTTGGGTAAAGAAGGATGTTTACAACAGTCTATTGAAAAAAGTGATGCGTTGTTTAGCCTCTTGGAAGAAGAACATGTTGTCTAGGCTTTGGGCAGGTCACTCTTGCAATCCTTGCTGATTCATCTTATAAATATTTTTGCTTCCTCAGTCTATTTGTAATAATTGGACTCCATTTCTAAGTGATTTATTTGGAGCAAAGGGAATTCTAAGGGGATGCATATGGTTGCTTGGCATCTTATGTTTCTCAAGAAAGTTCTTTTTTTTTGGCTTGGTAGGCCTGCTTAAATGCGATTCCTACACTATCTGTTTTGGTTAGTCGTATTATTCCAGTGGACAACATGTGTAAGTTGTGTGCCAGCCACGAGGAAACCTTAATGCATTGTGTGGGAGATTTTACTTTCTCTTCTCGGGTTTGGCATGGCATCCACTATGACTTTGCTGATTTTTAGAATGTTCAGACTTTTATGAATTAGATTCTTGCACTGCCTCGCTCTCGGGTTGTGCAGGTCCTCTAGGTCGTTTGGTTTATTTGAAAGCAGCGTTGTAGTTGCATTCTCAATGGTGAAACTTCCAATGTGCTAGCGGTGCAACAGGGTGCCTCTTCTGTTCAGGCTTTATTGAAGAGTTCTTCTATGACTCCTTCCTGAGATGTGTTGGTTAGTCGGGTGTCTTGGCAAAGACCCCCGACTAGGTGGGTTGCTCTTATTTTGATGAGAGCTCACATGGTAATCCCGGTCCAAGTGGTTAGGGTGGGTTGGTGCGTGATGATTGTGGGAGGTGGATTGCAGGTTTTTAGTTATCTTTGGCTTTTATGATGTGTTGCAGGTTTGAGCTTTTTGCCATCTTGTGTGGTCTGCGCGTGTGTTGAGATAAGAGTTATCGTCAAATCTTATTACTTTTAGATTCAGTGTTAGTTCTTAATCTCATTCAATACAAGCGTCAATTGTTTCACATGTATGTGCTATTCAAATGTTGCTTTAGAGGTCTTAGTCTATTTTCTTTAACATACTCTGCACAAGGAAACAACGCAACTAATTCCATAGCTAAGCTTGGATCCTCTTCTGAGACTGGGTTTCGCATTTATCAGGGGCTCCTTTCCCTTATTTTGTTTGCTTATTGCTCGGATGTTTTAACTCTTAGGAGGCGTTTCTTACCAGTATCAAAAAACATTTCCGGGCATAAGGATTCCCGGCAATATAGAATAGGAATGTTATGCTTGGGTATATATTAAAAAATATGTTTGGTTAACAAATTTTAATCCTGGAAATCCTTTTTTGTATTCATGGGTATAATTAATATCCGTTTAGCATATTCCCAGGAATATATCACGAAATTCCTAAATTATCATTTTTTTAATAACATACAACACAGCCCTATATATATTTCACATAATTAAACTATACAAAACTAAGAAAAATTACATTTGCATATCAATATAAAACAAATTCATTTTCCAAAATGGCAACACATGTATAATGATTTAAAAAAGTTGGCAGTAGCAGTAAGACGAATTAACATGACCATTCTAACACTTGGCTATAGTATATATCGAGTTAAATCAACAGCACATCCCCTAGCGAAAAACGGTTTCTCATCCAATACAAAATATAAAAACAGAGGAGAGGGAGCCACGAAATTGACGGTAACAATGGTCCAAGAAGAAGAAGAAATTGACAAAAGGAATAACACCGAAAATTGGGGGTTGGAAATCTGCTGCAACAAGAAGAGAGGGAGCCACGAAATTGATGGTAACAATGCTCCAAGAAGAAGAAGAAATTGAGGAAGGAATAGCACCGAAAATGGAGGGACCAAAATCTGTTGCAACAAGTAGAGAGGGAGCCACGAAATTGACGGAAATGTGGTGAATAAAAGGGCAAAATTGATTTTTCATTACTCACCATACCCAGGAATGTTTGATACCCATCCCTGGAGATGAGATTGTTGAGCCACGTGAATATGAGAAAATTAGTTTCCCGGGTATGAGTGATGCCCGGGCATATATTTTTCTAACCTCCTACCAAATAAGAGAATCTTCATTCCCACACTCTCATTTTTGGGTATATTTTTTTATATCCACATAACAAACGCCCCCTTAGGAGTTAATTTTTATTTTTTCTTTTCCTTCTTGTAAAAAAAAAAACCACATTAGTATCCACTACGAAATATATGAATCTTACAATTGATCATATTTTATATCAAGATTGTGCCGCCACATTTGCTACAACTAATAATAATATATAATTGGGCATACCAAACAGATTAACTGTGATGCGTTCTAATTCGTATCTGTTGCATCAAAACTAAATTAAGTTGCTATGTTGAAGGAGACAAGAGAGCATATGTGGTCAAAAGTTACATGACATTCCACTCTTCACATTTTGACTCAACAATCCTCCTGTAATTTTATGGCACCTTAAGAGACCGAACAATGTGGATGATCTACAAGAAGGATATTCCATCACCACTATGCTTTCCCATATATCTAAGAGTAATTAGATTCGTAGGCTTGTTTCTACTACATTAATAATTATTAGCATTTTGACTTAGCACAACAGAAACGGATATTAGTGATATATCTAGCAACTAAATGTCAAACTCATCATGCACCCTCACTACAGATTATTACCACAAGATCCTCAAAATCTCTTTATGGAGTTTGATTTTTTGACTATTGTCATAGTGGGGTGAACATGAATACATTAATGGTATTTTTATCTAGTTCACGTGCAGTTACTAATTACTATATATTATTTATATATATATATATATGAATCTCAATCCAAATTCTTATAATTAGATAATAAATATGTGCACTTCTATGGTGGATCATGTTAAAAATCGAATCATTCATGAACCATGTTTTTACAAGTATCATTTAATACATATTATTTACAATATGTTCTTTATATGCTAAAATTAATTTGTTGAGAATACTTTAACTTATGAGCAATCATGTTTTTTTTGGTCCACGCCAGAGAAAAGTCGTAAAACATGGAATAAGTTAATTACCGTAATAATTTTACCAAGATCTCTTTACTTTGAAAGTTAGCACAGGCTCCCACATATATGGTCTATACATGAATATATGTTTCACCTTTATAACAAAACCAACACCAATAAGAAGCCAATCCAAAAAGCAAGTGGAGCATGGACAGGTATCATATCTATGATTTTATATATAACTAACAACAATTAATAGTACTAGCTAGCTAGATAATAGTGTGGATTAATGTCTTATCTTTTGGCTATAGCTAGGTGAGAAAGATATATACATCTCTACCAAATCCTGAAGCGATTATTCAATTGAAGTGTGAAACTCTCATGGCATGTAGAAAACAGAGGAAGATGTTGGTTGTTGGAATTTATCGATGCAATGACTGAGAATTTGGGACCGAAAGATATGGCTTTGAGAACATGCAATGCAGCTATAGATTGAAAAGCTAGCACGAGGGATGTGACAATTGGATATGACACATTTCTTCCTAACCAGTAACCACCACTGCATGATACATGTTAACACCAGATTCGCTTAGGAAGGTATAAAATCCCATCTCAATTTGTGTGGGGATCCTAATGGTTCCCCTGATCGAGCATTTGGTGCAACTAGATTGCACATGCATGGTTCTGTTTAGGAGTGACAACAATTAAGTGTAATAACAGTTACTATGAAATATACAATCTAAGGATTTATGTTAGCTGAAGATAATTAAGTACTGTTATCTGCATTAACTAACTGAATTGGAGTAACTATGCTGCATGGTTGTTAATTATAAGAACAAGACACACAATGTGAACTACTTCCTATAAAGGAGACTATAAAAGATCCTACAATTGTAGGCAGCACGGGAAGAAGGAAAAGAAGGTAAAGACCTCAGAAAGAAAAGGCATGAACATAGGAATGAGTATATAAAATGCAGTTTTTTCTAATATGTAAAAGTCATGTGGCGCATTAATAGTGAGTGTTTGACAAGATGCACCAGCACTTTTTGGGTGGTAACGGGTAACATTGAATCATAAAAGAGGGGTTAATAATAGTCTAAAGGAGCCTTCTCTAATTCGGCGCTCATCAAGTTTGAAAGTACATCTGCACGCCTAATTTCAAGCAAGCCTGTCAGATTTCAAAACATGTATGTATGTATGCATATTGCAGCTTACAGTGAGGCATGGCATGCTTTAATTTGACTATTTCTTTTCAAAGCAAAAGGGTATTAACTTAACAACAATCTCTCAAGTGGGGGAAAAATCATGTTCCAGTTTCAGTTTCCGAAGCACTTTATCAAACAAATCACGTGGGTCGTTGGAAATTCTTCTATAATTAATTTGAAAGGTCAAAATTGATTTTGAGGAGAAAATTAGGTACATATTTAGACATCCTTCTACAATTGAGGGCTGTCTAGCGTTCACTATCTGCTAGGGTGGTGGATGTAAACAATGCTACCAAATTATTGCGAATTAGCTGGAAGAATAGCAAATTTGCAATAGTTTTGTAGCTAATTTTCAGCATCTATTATGCTTTTCATTTTTGCAAGTTACGAACCTTATTTTACATAATTACAAATCTTAGGTTTACAAGTTACATGCGGTGTACCGATACACCACCCAAATAAGTGGCAGACGCTAAACAAAACCTCTACGATTAATTATGAGAAGAGACTTTTGTGAGTAGTTTCTAGATGCTAAAATTGTTTTTAAATAAAGAGAAGTTAATCCAAATATACTATTAGGTAGCTTCTAAGGCTGAAGTTGATGTAAAGATGCTAGACTTGTCACTCTGTCTACTACATTCATGTTTAGCTAGAGTATATGAGCAAAATATAGTTCTTTTCCCAAACATGATATACAACAGTAAAAAACAATTTGATATTGATGTAGTAAATCAACCCTATATATCAGACATGCAATTTCATAGGAACTGCTTTGATTATATATTTATTTATATATCAAGTGCTGGACCTTTTTTCCACTCACAATCCATAATCTACATAATGGGTTCAGTGGTGTAAAACCACCTATAGCTGTCTTACTGAAATGTAAGTGAGGAATGTGTGTGTAGGATGAGCATGGAACAGAGAAGAAGCTTTGTTTTTTATTAAAAGACTTGCCACCACGTAAATGGTGGATCGAGCTATATAAAGAGAGAACCTCCGGGTGAGAGGGGGTACAATGTTACAAATACGAATGAAAAGCTTGGTGTAGTAACTTTTCTGGACAAGGTGCGTGCTTCAATAGGAAAGGTGGTGGTGAGGTTTTGAAGCAGTTGTGTCATTTTGGATCTATATCAAAAATATCTTATCTTACATGTGATAAAAGGCAATTTTTTGCTTACGATACAATCTAATTTTATTAGCCTCTCTTCCGATGTGAACCCAAAGGTCCCAAAACAGTAATGCTGTTACTTTCAAAGACCCTACTGATCATAACTTACTGAAGTGACCTCATACTAACAAATTATCATTAATAGCAAGATTCTCCTAAAACTCCACAATCACACCTTACACACTAATTCAGAAAAGTTAGTTTTGACCATGATCAAGGTTATTCAACTTAAATTTCATAATTAAGGAATACATTTTCTCATGTATAATACAGTTAAGTCTCACATTAAATAGAGATAGGATAAAGATAGAGTGACTCCCACCTCTAAACTAGCTTTTGAAATAAAGTTACACCTCCCAAATTCTAATATGGTATCAAAGGTTATCCTAAATTGGTTTGTTGAATACCTCTCATATATGACTCACCTCCACACATGTCCAATTCTGTAAACTTTACATTCCAAATATCCAACTCTTCCGGTAATTGAGTGTGTAAGAAATTCCACATGAACGGAAAATATGGCCTAGAAGTCCTTACAAAAGGTATATCAACTTTGTTGGGGTAAAATTAAGCCTTCTAAATTCTAATAAACACTTCCTATATATAATTGAAAACCTCTCCTTTGGAAATGACTTTTATCACATGCTATATTCCATAATAAAGATGGCGGGTTCAATTAGCATATATTGGATTCTATTTAAATAATGTTGTGGGTTTGAGTTATAAATATGGGAAAAAATTCTCAAAAAAAATCAACTTCACCAAAATGTATATATGTTCAATTCAAACAAGATTACTTCGAGAATGAAATACTTGTATTATGTGAAGAACAAACATATATACAGTCGGGGCCTGAGAGGCGGTGGTTTACCCTGTGGCGGATGTCAGCGGTTCGAGTCCGCTTATCTCTAACTTGTGATATAAATAAATAGCGAGAAGCGAGACGTGTTATTTCCCAAAACACATAGTTGGGTGTATAAGCACCTAAAAAACGTCAAGCATGACCTCAGTAGAGGTATAATAGCAACAGTCCTGGGTCACATGCAGAATTAATAGCTTCTTTTAAAACGTGAAGATGAAATTTCTGGTAATACAACATATATGCATTTCTTATGGGGCAGATAAGGTGCCTATGCTTCTCCATATTTGGGAAAATGACAAAGTAGGATCAGTAAAGAAGATAGTTTCTGGCATCAGTCGATCAATGCATATATCGCACGGTTTAAATAAGGTCCTTATGCTTTTACTCTTGCAGTTGCAGCATGTCACACGTTCTGGAGTTTTTCACATATATATCGCCCAAGGAGTGTGTATAAATATATTTTTCGATTCTGTTTTCTGTCAAACATATCAACGAGTAACTCATTCTTTTTCCCATGCTTCAACTCGCTCCGCATGTTATATCTTCAACTCAGATGGATTAAATTTGTCCTCAGCTTTTCTTTTTTGAACAATAATGACACTAAAGTTTAAACATGCTACCAATGCCCTTTATTAATTCTAGTGCCTTATTATTTGTCCTAAGGATTTGATTTAGGAGCCGATGGCTCGAACAACTCCTCATCTACGTCACAACGCCTACACCACGTGTTGGGGTGGTGTACCGGTACACAGCTCGGAATTTGTGAACATGAGTTTTTTAATCATGTATAAGGTTTGTAATTTAAAAAAATGATGGTAAAACAGTTGCATGAAAATTAGCTACAAATTCACTATTTTCACAGCTAATTCGTAGAAATTCAGTAGTGGTGTTTACACTCATACCTAAACATGTGGTGAACACTATAAAGCCCCATGTCACACTAGCAACATGGCACTCAGTTCATGTGTCCTGTAAGTGGAGCCTTGTTGCAATGGGTAAAAAATTGATGTCAAATGGCTGTGGTTTTGAGATCACGGGTTCAGTACTATAGAAAACAACTTGTATAAAAATAAGGTGAGACTACATACAATAGACTAAATGGCTGCATGCATGAGCTCTTTGCGTTGGGCTAGCCTTTCATTTATTTTGTTGTTGTAATACATGTATCCTCCATAGAAAATAACTATGTTCAGATCTGGGACATCTATAACATTGTGCGGCTTGTTTAAGTAAAATCAAATATGTATCCCGTGAAGCACTCATATATTGATTCTCATAGTACTTACTAAAATTATTATGCAATATCTTGAGAACAAAAGTATATACAATAAGGGGTTGTGCAAACTCATGGTATTATTTAACTCAATTCAATGGCTCAATGATGTTTAAGATAAATGAGTTAGAAATTTCACAAAAATTTTAAATAATTTTTTATTAATAATTCTATTGATTAACTTGTTTTAGGTTAAATAATAACATGAGGTGTCTTCCTCTTATAAAAAAATAAAAATAACATGAGGCAAGTTAGATAATCCCATGACCGGAAAAAAAAAACCCTTCCTTCCTTCCCAATTACTCCTTCCGTCCCAAAACTTTTGTTGTTTAAAGTTATGCACATTATCTAAAAGTAATTAATTGATATTGTAATAATTTGACTTAAACACCTTTTATTTAAAATGAAGTTATTTTTAAGATGAGAGATGTGTAATATTAAATAAAGGTATGAACGGAAAAAAGTGAGATGAATAGTCTTGAATTTATAAAAGAACGAGAGGGTTTTGAAAAATAGGTGAAAAACTAATTAAAACAACAAAAGTTTTGGTTTTTGAAGTAATTGTTAACATCATTAATGATATATAGCTGCAGAGTTGAAATTATAATGTTTTAGTTTATCCTTTTTGAGTCATTCTCTCGCAGCAGAGCAATTAATGCTAAATAACGAACGCATACACACACATACACATACCCCTACCCCACCCCTTGGAAACCTTATATAAAGGTGTTTGATCTTACTTCTCAGTCTCACACCCAATTTGCTTGTGTTCCTCTCCTCGCCACTCTGCCCCCTGGTCCCCTCTCAGTTTGTACTTGGGAGAGTGCTTTGGGGAGAAAAAAAGACCCCCACTATCTCATCCTGTTTTCCTTATTATATAATTAATCTCAAACTGCACACGCAAACAACAAAGCTTTAAGATGCTTGCGGAGGAGAAATACCAAAAGTCCACATACCCGACAACTGCTGAGGTAGGATGGATACCTTACAATTCCATTAACAAATAAATTTCCATCATTTTCACTTATTCATCATTTCTTACAGTTATACGAATAAAAGAATTAACATATGTCAATTTTGATCTACCAACTTTCTCTTTTAGTTTTTTTTTTTCCTATCAAATTACCTTTGTTGATTATATTTCTAATTTTTTTCTTTTATTCTCCTCCTTCTTTCGGTGTCCGTAAATTTAAGGTGTGAAGAGAATGTTTTTCAAAATTTTGTCTTACAAAACAAAAAATTGAAAAATGAATAACATAGTAAAATATTCTCCTCACACCGATTCCACCTTCACACTTATTTAGACAGGGATAAGAACATAAGAGAGAAAATAAAAAATATGATGAATAATGTGATAGAAAAAAAAAGTGAGATGGAAGAAAGAGAAATATTCGTGCGAATATATTAAAGTTGCCAAGTAAAAATACCCGACAATTGTTTAGGTACGGGACCTTACAACAGCATTTGAGAAGCTTCCACGTTTCCATTTCCATGATTTCCAGCTTTCAACATCATCACTGTGTTCATCACCTATAGTACACTACACATGTACACGTAAAGTTGACAGTGTTTTGTTCTGTTTTTGTTTTCTAGGTAGTGGACGAGCTAAAGAAAATGGCAGACATAGGTTTCCCAATAGCAGCCATGGGTCTCGTGGGATACCTCAAGAACATGATCTCAGTTGTGTGCATGGGAAAGTTAGGAAGCCTCGAGCTAGCAAGTGGAGCCTTAGCCATCGGCTTCACCAACATCACCGGTTACTCCGTCCTCTCCGGTCTCGCCATGGGAATGGATCCTCTCTGCACCCAAGCCTTCGGTTCGCGAAACTTCTCCTTGCTCTCTCTTACTCTACGCAGAACAATCCTCATGTTACTGCTCGTTTCTCTTCCTATCTCTCTCTTCTGGCTCAACCTCGAACCTTTCATGTTGACCCTTCACCAGAACCCAGAGATAACAAAAGTGGCAAGCCTCTATTGCCGGTTTTCGATCCCGGATCTTGTTGCTAATAGCTTCCTTCACCCGATCCGGATCTATTTACGTAGCAAAGGGACAACGTGGCCCCTCCTGTGGTGCACGTTGCTTTCTATTCTTTTTCACGTTCCAGTGACCACTTTTTTGACATTCAAACTCCACCTTGGTGTGCCCGGGATTGCTGTGTCTTCCTTTGTTGCCAATTTCAACACCCTTTTCTTCCTTCTCTTGTACATGCTCTACATGCAGGTCACCAAAGTGTCACTCTCAGTGCCACTACTCACACCACAACCAGAAAAGTTAACCACCATTACCACCCTAGGCAAAGAATGGGGTGTGCTGATAAGGTTTTCTATTCAGAGTTGCCTTGGTGTGTGCTTGGAGTGGTGGTGGTACGAGTTCATGACAATTCTAGCAGGTACATATATCTTGTACTCAAATCTATTTAAAAAAATTATCTATAGAAATCCACATATTGCAAGACACCCGACAAACGCACAGAGGAAAAATGAAGTTAAGAAATAAGTAATGATTGTAATATATGATGAACAAGATATGGTAAAAAGAGAGACGGAAAAAATGGAATGTTGGTGGGGTATTTTAAGTTCAGACATTTCATTTCCCTCTTTTCTTATCACATTTATTATATATTATATTTATTACTTTCTTTCTTTTATTTTCATTTTTCACTTTGATTATATATCAGTTGGATCTCTGCACAGTCGTGAATGATGTTGTCTACCAATAATTTTCCTAAAAGAATGATAATTCTGGCAGGTTATCTTCACAACCCTCGTGTAGCTCTAGCCACTGCTGGCATAGTGATACAAACAACATCTCTCATGTACACTCTGCCAACAGCACTAAGCGCTTCAGTGTCAACCAGAGTAGGGAACGAGCTCGGAGCGGGTCAACCCGAAAGAGCAAGCTTATCAACCGTGGTAGCCATAGGAATGGCCCTAGCGAGCTCCATGTTGGGGTTGTTATGGACCACATTAGGTAGAGAAAAATGGGGAAGAGTTTTCACAAGTGATAGTGAGGTGTTGTCACTAACCATGGCAGTGTTACCTATAATAGGACTATGTGAGCTTGCAAACTGTCCTCAAACAACAAGCTGTGGAATCTTGAGAGGGAGTGCAAGGCCTGGTGTTGGTGCAGGAATAAACTTTTACTCATTCTACTTGGTGGGAGCTCCAGTGGCCATGATGTTAGGATTTGTTTGGAGATTAGGGTTGGTGGGGCTATGTTATGGGCTGTTGGCAGCACAAATAGCATGTGTGGTCTCAGTTCTGGTTGTGGTATACAACACAGATTGGGAAAGGGAGTCATTGAAGGCAAAAAGCTTGGTGGGAAATAATAAGAGCTTTTCAACATCATGTGGAGGAGCACATGGTGCTGACCAAACAGTCAAATGTGAAGAAGGTCTTGTCTTTCTCAATGAGAACAACTCCCAAAAGTGATGTTACACCCACATTGCATGCTTGGAGGGGGATATGTTGTTGTATACACCGAAAATCATGGCAATTTCTTGAACAAGATTGCATGTTAAAGTTCAGTGACTATACTTCATTTTTCTTTTTTTGTGATTATGCTTATGTATGTATGTATGTATTTGCATTTTCTTGTAATCTTTTTTCCTTGCTGGAACCCAGCTTGTTGGTGCCGTTTTTCAACAAAAATGTAATAGTAGGGTTAATATCTGATATATTACTCATTAGTATTAGATTGATATGATCGATTTTTTCTTCCTCTCGTCGTTCAATGTTTGATCAATTTATATTTTACCCCTGAAAGGAAGGATAGCTAAAGCAGTTAGAGTTAATGATCTTAGTTGGAGAGGGAAAAGTTCAGGAATCAATTCTTGAAAGTGAAATTTAAAAAAATGAAAAAAATGGGACAGACAGTAAAGGTGAAGAAAATATATCTAATATAAGCCTAGCTATCATATGGAAATTAAAATAATCAATTCGTATCCCAACTTCAACTCACAAAAAAGTATGAGATATAATAATAAGTGATATAATAATAAAAAATTAGACAGGAAGAGAAATTAAAATCGTTGGAATGAGATGAAATATAAAATATATTAATATATTTTGTGTATGTATATTTTGGCTCTTAATTAAGCTCATGTAAATATGATTTCACATATTTTAGAGCATCATCGAAGAAAATAGAAATGGCTGTGTCGAGTTTAAACTTTAACGTGGATTGATAAAATAGAATGATATATTATCTTCAATGGAAATTCGTTTGAGTTTAATGAAAATTTACACATATCCTTATTATAATAATTTAAACAATAAAGATTAGTGTATAAGAAGAAATAGATTTGATGTGATGTGTGTAAGACCAAAGAAATAAAGTTAAAATTTACACATATCCTTATTATCAGTATGAGTGTTTTTAATTAACGTGAGTTTCACTCACCATTGCAGAAAAACAATTACTCCATGCTGCCATCAAAGTTGCTTTCTGTAGCAACTATTGAAAATTAGTTTCTCTACTAAATATTATTATTTAATGCACTGTTATAAGTTAAATATTATTATTTTAATGTATAATAAATGTTATGGTAGATAAAGACATAAGGTGTAGGTATATTATGGGGTCCATTCAAATAACTTTTTGGAATAGTTGAATTGAAGTAAAAAGTAATTAGAGTTTGTTAAAGTGGTGCATATGACCACTATAAAGAATTGTAAAGAATGATATAAAATTCAAAATAAAAACTCTACAAAATTGCTTGGTGGTAATACTCCAGCTCTAATTTAAACTTAGGCAACGTTGTAAACGAGTAGCAAATATAGGCTTGTTAGGGTTGGATTACCTACTTTATGAAGATTTAAGCATGTGCTAGCATGTGTTCCAACGACAATGGAGCATGCATGTCCAGGCACACATGGCAAGAATATATGGTACTTTCAATATTATGAACAAACGAAAAAACAGTCTTACGTCATTTATATGTACTTTCCTTGAGATATTTCTTTATGGTTTCGAATTAAGATTTGTTCCCATTTATTCCGCCCACACCTAGATAAAAATAGAAAATTAACTTAAATAAAATATACGATAGACGATGATGTAGAAAAATAGAGATAAACAAAAATGGGTTACAGAATTGAAGAGAAAACTAAAAAACCTTTAGTTTTAGAGAGATAATAACATCAGCATCCCACAAGGCACAACTGACAACTACAATTTGTGGTGAAAATATGACAGTATTAATATTTTTCAATATTCTTATTTATTAATTAAAATGTATGTAAGTTCTATTATAATGTTCACATGAATTTAAAATCAATAAATAAGAGAATATTATTTTTTTATGTAAAAAAAAATTGAGAGAATATTGAAAAGATAAAACTAAAATAAAGCTCTCCTTATATTAAGTTATAATTGATTCACACTTAATTTTCTCTTCTATTACAATTTCGCTCATTTTTTCTTTTTATTTCTCTTTTTCATTTCTATCATATTGCACATCATTTCTTTCATTTTTCTATCCTCTTTTTCCTATATTACTTTAGTCCTCGGTGGAAAGAGGGTCAATTCATCTAGAAAAGTTTAATTCTATGTTCCCTTATATAAAAAAGAAAATCGGAGGAAAAAAAAAGAGAAAGTTAAAGTTAACTGGATGGATCCTCAGGGTAATGACATGTCGCCTCGTGTTCACCACTACATTTCAGTTCCATGGGAACAAGTTTGGCAGAAATGTACCAATTAGTAAGCAACCAGCATTTTCGAAGGAAGTACTAACTATCCATATCCATTAATTCCTAACCTACACTAGCACTAATTTCTCTTTAATTATGACTCAATCAATAATTAATGGCCAACCGCTTCCAGCCGAAAGCACGGGTAGCTTTCTGTTTCTTTTTTTCTTTTGGGTAGATTAGTTGCTCTTTATTTTTTTTTTGTCATGCATCTATTTTTTTTATAACCACGCTATCCTCAGAGTCGGTACTCGTGAGATTAGGCTTGCTAATGGCGGTGGATAATGTAGCGTAGCGGCCGGCCCAAAAACTGCTATAACGCTTAAGTGTATAGCGGGATGGTCGATACGTAGAAGAAGGAGGAGAAAGAAGGATAAGGAGGAGGAGGAAGAAGGAGAAGAAGGAGGCCGGAGGAGGCCTTAGAAGTCGTTGGAAGCATGGTAGTGCTCGTCGGAGTCACACGCACAGTGGCTACAGCTCGTCGGAGATCTTGCGGTGGCTGGGCGTTTGCGGTAACGACCGTAACTCGAGGTTGAAGAAGGAGAAGGAAAATGAAACGCAACATTTGAGACACATGAAACGTAAAGGCTGGAGCTCGATGGAACACAAGGTTTTTTGTGAAACGCAGTGTTTCATTAATCAATATGGAAAACACCAAAATGCAATGTTTGACCAAACATTTAAATCTGGGGCAATTTGGGTTTTCACCTCGATTTCCTGAGATTTTCTATCTTGCTTCCCTCTCACGCTACTATGGCCCTACTCCTCACATGAAAATGGTCGAATCGCGTGCGCGATCATTGCTACGTGAAACCCGCGCCGCAACGGCCTCCGCCTTTGCGACCACTGTCGACCTACCATGCTATGGTGCGATATTAACAAGTTTGCGTGAGATTAATCCATCGCCTTACGACCAGCGCACCAAGCGATAGAGAACTGACTAAAAAGTTTTTTTTTTCATTCACAAGAGTTGGATTAAAACCTCCAACCAATTGCTTAAATATAAGAACCACTACATCACCCTCTTAGTTAAATATATAATTAGAATCTACATAATATGTACTATTACATGAAACGTAAAAAATAATTAAACTCAATTATATAATTATAATAAAGATTATATTAAAATATATAAAATAATTTCAACCACCTATATATAATAATTATATATTTTGGAACCCTCGTTCTAGATTCATATTTTAGAGAAAGGAAGTAAAAAATTTAAGTACTTTTAAGTACTTTTGGATTTTTCGTTAAAATCATGTTGAAATAAAATTGTCAAAATCTAGCATCCCGATCAACTCAACTTGAAATTTTAATTTCTCGTCCGTCCGTTGATATCTTGATATATTTGAAATCCACCAACTTTCTCAATCATTCAATTTTTACTCAACTTTTCATCTAATCACTTTCTTCTTGCTCCTATCACATCGAACACCATATCTCACATTTTTCTCTTTCCTATTTTTCTATCTTCCTAGGGATAAAGTGAAAATGTGAAGTGTAGATTTTATTTTCCAATTTTAAGTAAGTGATAAATATCATAAAACAAAACTCTAGTACTGACTATTAACCATTTTGCACAGCGTCGACTGTAGTGGTCGGTCAGTGTGACTTTGCGCGAAAAGCAAATTTACAACTTGAAAATTCAAATTGGGTGGAAAAGAAAGGAATTGCGTGGTGAAAAGGGGGTCTAAAAGGAGAACAAGCTCATGTTTGAAGAAGAACTCCACGGCATGACAGAGAAAAATATTACACACACATCAAAATAACTAATCGACTCAAATAATCTGAAAACGAAACCAAAAGAACAAGCACCTGGTTTGAAATATAGATGAGGTTAAAATGTAGTAACGAACCATGCTTTTGATACCTTCAACCCAACAAGAAACCATAGAATCTGAAAATAACCAATCATACAGAATAAAAATTAGAAGCGAGAATCAGGAATGATGCATCACTGATTGGAAGGTCAAAGAAAAAGAAGAAGACTTATAGATACGAAAGCGTACAAAGAAGGTAAAGGAAACCTAGTGCGAGAATTGAGAATTGTGTAAGAGAGTAGGAACATAAGAGTGCCCTAGAAAGACAAAGAATGAAAATTCTTGAATTTAGAGAGATAAGAGAAATATGAGAGCACACAAAATTCTTAAATGAGATGAGAGAAAGATTGACGATTACAATGTTCTTTTTCAACCTCAACATTTTGGAAAATGTGTTTTCAGGCCCATGTAACCAAAGCTACAGTAAATTTCCATGTCATTTTTTTATTCATTGAAAAACAATATCTGTCCATAATTCCATATTATTCAGTGTTATTTTAAAGTTATTTATCAATTTATCAAATTAAAACTAAAAAAAAGTGTGTTCTGCGCCGTTATTCTTCATCACCATCACTTCAACCTCCTCCCTCAACCTCCCATCCAGAGAGTGATGGAGTTCTGATTTGCAGCTCTCACGGGAGGACGAACAAGAGCGCCGCCTCCATCACCGCCATGGTGTACGGCACCTCTACATCCACGCTTCACGGTCCAAACGCTCAATCAAAGTTTACCGTGCCGCCGGCGGCAAGGAGGAAGAAGCCAGCCAGCGAAGATGAATCTCAGAGGCATCTAGCTTCGGTTCTAATTCCGACGACAAGTGCCTCCACCTCTCTTCATCTAATTCGATTCTTCAGTTCAGAATTCACATGTTTCGGAAAAGCAATGATCGAGTCGAAGAGTTCTCCGGTTACTAGCACGAACGAACCGGCTTGGGCACCGGTTCCCGGTCGGAATGGGCGAACCGGTCCGGTTTTGATAATACTGTGCACAAGTTTATACTTGTGCAGACTAACCGCTTTTAAACTGCCACCAACCGCTCCTTCATGAACTGCTCTTTTCATCACAGGCACAAAACTCTACACCATGCTATGACATTTTCTCAAAAATGGAATTCCTAAGTGGCAGACTCATTGTCATTTCACTCTCTGCACTCTCTTTTTTCCTACAATCATGTTCTGAATATCCAACTTCAGGTTACCAAAAAGCTACAATTTTTTCATCTTTGCTTGAGTAGAAAAGAAAGTTTTGTACTCATTTTTTGTTTCTTGATTCGTGACAGATAGATCACAATTGCCCATATTCGCTTTCAGTTGGTGGGATGATAAGGGCACCTTCAGGGCCGGTGAAACAGCAACCGTTAAGGTCAAAGTGCTTGAAAATGGTGATAAGATTGACAGAAATGTTTTTCAGCCCATGCTCACTGTGAATGGAAAGGAAGGGAACAGTTCCTATGTGTCCACGGTGTTCTCAGATTTCAAAGGAGATTTTGATGATTGGAAGATTAACTTCACCCCCATCAGGGTTGGATTGTTTAATGTGCTCATCAATGAGGACCGTTATAAAGTTCTTGATTCATCGTTGCATTTCCAAGCTGAGCCAGGTTTGGTTTAAATTTCATTTAGTAAAGCTTAATTATGCATAGATAGGTGACTAGGTGTTAATGGAATGAGACCACCTGTGATTTTAAATCATTTGAAGGACTCTGTTAGTTTTATTAAAAAGTAAGGAAGCAAGTGCAGATCATTTTATCCATTCTTATCTATACTTGGATGTTATGAATCATTGTAGCTTAATTCTGTTAATTCTATTGTCTGATTGAAGGGAATATGTACCCATCTGTGTGTGTGGCATCATGGAAAGGCCTTAAATATGAGTTTGAAGCTGGCTCAAAAGCTACAATTATGGTGCTCCTCAAAGATGCATTTGGGAACAGTATCTCTAAGACTACTCAAGTGTCCTATTTGCCTGATTTTAAATTGTCCGTGTTGAGTGAAAATGGTTATGTTTCAAGTGAGCCAGATATCTCTAACATGGGATGGAATGAGTTCGATTATATAGTCATCGAGTTTTTCATGACGAAAGCTGGAAACTTCTCCTTGCACATAGAAGGAGGAAATCAAACCTTGAATGGTTCTCCATTACCATTAAAAGTGAATCCAGGTTGTATGCTTTTGTTTCATAATAACCAGTTCATCTTATTTGGACTGTTTGATCTTTATAAATAAGAGAAACACCTGATTAGAACTTTTATTTATATGCTCGAGCTTGATATTTCTCAGAAGTTACATGGGGTTTATGTTTTTGTTTCTTCTGTTTATATCATTTCGTTACATATACAGCAGTTTTACACTTCTCTCTCTCTTCCCCATGTATACCAGGAGCTATAGATGTCTCTAACTGTTTGGCCAAATGGAACATTGAACCACATGCATGGCAATTGGCATCCAAGATGGAAATCTTTATACATCAGTTGGATCAGTATGGAAATCTGGTTTCTGGCCTGTACCCATTTGATGCTGACGTTGTTGAGAGAGATACAAACTTGACAATACCGATATCAGATCTTCACTTTGAGGAAGTGGATACTGGGATTCAGTTGTTTTCCTTTAGCAATTTGGAGCCAGGGAACTTCCTGCTAACAATATATGATAGCAAGCATAATAAAAGCATTTCCAATATGCCATATGTTTATACTGTTTTCGTAGGTAAAATTTCATGCCAAGTCTTGCTAAATTTTATTGGATTTGTGACATTATTACAGGACTTTGCCTGGCTTATTGCAATGTTTATACTCCCTTTGGTTTGACCATTTATATTCGCTAATGTAATTTCTATTCTATGTTTCTTTCTAAATAGGTTATTGTGATGGGGTGAAAAGTGTTGTGAATGGATCTGGTTTAAATGATTCAGTAGCTGGGGTAAGGGCAGAATTCTCTGTGTATTTGAATGACATCTATCAATATCCTTCCCCTGTGGAAGCAGACATACTTCAAGTACGAATTCTAAGAGAAAATGACAATTACAGTGTTTCGCCCATCATATATCCTAAGATAAATAAAAATGGTATTTTCAATTATAAACTTTCATCACAATCTTTTGTATATGTGAAAATTGGATTTTGTATTGTTATATGTGAACGTTGATTGTTGATATTAGGGAGCAGAATAGCTTCAGGAGTGAGATATGATGGTATAGGTCGCACAGAAGCTGCCCCGCCAGCTCCTATATTGCTGAGCAACAATGTAAGGAAGACAAACATAAATTTTTGGTGCACAATTACTTGAGAGCCTAATTAAATCTCATCTTGGTTTCAGTCTAATGGAAGCAGGAGCCCTGTCATAGACAGTGCATTTCATGTGGAATACACACCAGATAAAAGTGGCTTTTTTTATATAAATGTATATTGTGGAAACATAATACTGAACGAGGGCCATGCATTCAGAAAAGAGGTAAAAACAGGTACTAACATGCAATACATGATTAAAAAGTTTTTTTTTTTTTGCACTTCATCTTTCCTTAGTAGACCCTCCTTATTCCAATAGCAATCATTGTAAGTCAATGAGAAAATGAGAGAAGAGGTACAACCCCAGTGGAAGAGTTTTTATTAGAAAAGGATGGTTGATGATGAAAGGTTTATCACTTATAATGATAAGTGGTTTCAACTGCTTAGCTTAAGTACAAAATATTCCCATAGGATTTTTTTTGTGTGGTTTATCTCATGTTTGTTAGGCAATTTTTACATATATGTGTTGTTAAGACTTCCAAGCATTTCTCATGAGTGTGCCCTTAGCTTTGCTGCAGGTGAAGTCAATATTTCATTGTCAAGTGTTGTGAGGTTTTCTTCTAAGGTGCCAAAGATGTTGAAAAATGAAATAGTTGTGCAGCTCATGGATTCATATCTAAACCCTGTTCTGTCGCAACAATCAAGATTGAAATTGGAGATTTCTTCAATTAATAGCTCTTGGTTTACAACTTGGGACACTGTGGATAATAAGGATGGTTCATACAGCTGCAGCTATATGGCTAAAGATGTTGGTACTTACGAGATTTGTCCCTCCTTTGATGGCAAGCGCTTCTTGCAATGTCCCCTCAGTGTCAACGTGTATAGTAGTAAGTTCCAACAACATGTGCTTATAAACCTTTATTTGGGTAAAATATGGGGCTCATAGTTAAAACATGAATGTTTCATAATTGGAGTTGTTTAACTTAAACTTACCTAAGTGAAATGACTTCATTCTACGTATTTATTTGTGTGTTTTAAGGATTCTTTTGCTCGATGACTGTACAGGTGAATATTTTCCCAAAGCCAACAATGATACAGTATCTATTTGGGAGGATGAATCCATTGCCATTGATGTCTTGGCAAATGATTATTTTGCGGGTCATAATGCAAGTATAGTTGAATTCTCAAAAGTAAGATATGTCGCCAATTCATTCTGAAATCTCCTCCTACCGTTCTCTTTCTTGCTATTCTGTGTTCATTCTATCTATTCCCAGTAGAAAGTCTCTTAGTTATCTTCCATATTAAGGAAGACGGTGGATGTTAACATAGAAAGGATTAGTTTTGTTTTTCCCAGCATTTGATTATCCTTTGATGCGGGCAACTCAGTTATGCAGGTCAATATTTATTCACTGCACAATGAATAATTAACAGTAACCTGCTTATATATTTGTGATAAACCAACTGTTTCAGCATGAAATAATTGGCTGTATTTTCATTCAATCATAAAGGGATGTATGTATACACAAAAGCTCCTAATATCAATTAATATCAATTACATGATATCAGAAGATATCACTAATTACTGGAAACTAGGCAGGCCTCACTCCTATCTTAAGCATATATCCTAATTTAACATATATAGAATATTTGACAGTTGTATCAGATATTGTTACAATCATATAATATATTTGATTGTGCAATACAGCATTACAGCACTAAGTCTTTTTGAAGAGAGCTTTTTGAAGTTTTTACTGAATTAAATTAGTAACAAGTTCCATTACATTATCTACTACCTTTATCTTTATGTCTTCAAGTTCTTTTGGAATTTGATATTTGACACTTTCTCTGGTACTTTGTCAGTCAGATCATGGTTCACTTATACAGAATGGAAGGATCTTTCGCTACACTCCCTATGAAGATTATTATGGAAATGATTCTTTTTGGTACACAATATCTGATATAAATGGAAATCTTGCTACTGCTTTCGTGTACATTTCCGTTCTCAATATTCCACCTCAGTTTGCTTCTGCTCCAAGACAACTGCAAGCAATAGAAGACTTTATAAGCCCTAGATTTGGGTCTGTATGCGCAGCTTATATAAGTATTTTTGAAGAATTCAATAATATTGTTTAATTAACTGAATTGTGCTTTTTCTATGTGAACTTACTATGCCTTCTTGCAGTGGTTTTTCTGGGTTTGAGATAACTTATTCAAATCCAAAGGAGAATATTTCTGTCAATCTGAGTGCATTATCTGGAAGTATACTCCTGTCTCCTATGGCGATGCAATTTGGACAACCAATGTGGAATGAACTTACAGTTAATACAGGAAATGAAACAGCAACCAGTTTACTATTAGAAGGCATTGTGGAAGATATTAATTTTGCGCTTCAGTCAATTCAGTACCTGGGGTATTTATTTTATATCGCTACTTTATCTGTTTACATCATTGAAGTAATGCTCTTACTGTTCAGGCATGCTTTTAAAAGTTAAAATAATATAGACTCAAAATAGACTCTTTATGCTTTTATAAGGACATCCTCAGTGACTCTACCGTGTGTTCTAGTCTAGTTATAACCTCATCATATATATGGGAGCCCGAAAGCAGGGGAATCTGCACCAATAGGCTAAGTAACAGTCCACAAAGAAAACTTGACACTGCGTTTTATCACTTAAAACCTTAGGACATTAGGTATATAGGTTTGTTCTCTTGTACTATCTTTATCTAGCCTATCACTAACCAATGTGAGACTCCTCACTTGAGTTCCCAATTTATTACCCAGGTACAAACAAGTGATACCAACTTCAATAGCTTTCCGAATGACCCTATCATGGGCCTTTGTCCAAACTCCAACCTCTTTACTGTTGTCCGTTCTCTTCACTGATTTCTTTACCTAAGGCTTTCTAATTCTATGATAGAAGGTGTGTATGTTCTGTGTATGATCTGCTTGAATATTCAAGTTCTCTATGACTTTTGGTTATTTGTCTTTACTCTGTCCTATTGGGTTATAAATGAATTATTTGGTTTTAACATTATGGTGAGTTTCAAGGTTTTAAGTGATAAACATTTGTGTAAACATTTGGGACACCCAATGAATTATTTGGCATAAATTAATTTCATAAAACGTTTATTATTTTGGAAAACATCTTTATCATCAGAAGTCAGAAGTGTAAACATATGTGTTTTCTAGAATTGCTGTTGATGTTGTAGCTGGTACTGCTGTTGATATTGTTATTGATTCTCCTCTCTTTTTTTTCAGAAATGAGAATTTTTATGGTGCAGATACCATTCAAATCTCTGCCAAGAATAAGAATGGAGTAAATTCATTGGGTGTCCCTATTTTCGTTGATCCTATCAATGATCCTCCATATATTACAGTCCCTTCCTTCATCATATTGAGGAGCAATGAAGATGAGACCCATATCTTTGATAAAGAGAAAGACAAATTTGACTTTTTCATAGGAGATCCTGATCTTCACACCTTTCCTGGTATGTTTGGGAATAAAATATTCCTTAAGGCGATACTTTATAGCTTTGTCTAATGCAAGATTTACAAGGTAGAACGTGCAATTATATGAGGCAGCGATAGTCATATTTGGCAATTGCGGCTATCAGTAATAGATGCATGATAGTATAATACTTGGTTCTTTCAAGATTAACTGTATGAAAACCAAATCCAGAGGCCTGTGATGTCGAGTCATAAATATACAGACATCAGATACAAAATAAATCCATTAAAGTGAGAAGTACTGTCGGTGTTGGATAATATTCTATTTTCATCTGAGATAATCTTCCCTTATTAGGATGGAAACTATTTAAATTAAGTTTATTTCTACTTTAATATGATTCATCATTCTAATGGTAACACCTCTCTTATTCCAATAGTAAGAATGGAGTGATAAATAATTGATTACATTTTTGTGACAGTTATCTGTGTACTTTTACATCTATTATTACTTACCAAATCAAAAAGAGGGGAGAAACCAATAAAAATGGAATGATAATCTGCATTATTATCTTCAATTATCATTTTCTACAGTAAGGGATTAGTAGGTTTTTACTCTTAGAAAAGTAAGGAAGCTTTTTGTTGTCCATTTTTAGGTCCAATAGTTTGTGGCTGACAAATTTCCTGCTTGCATAAAATATAAATTATTTGAATAATTTTGGTATATGATACACTGAATGCTTCTCAACTTTGTAATGACTTGATAATTTCTGCAATAAATTTTGGAGACCTGACATTCTGCTGACGGTTAATTCAGTTGGGGAGAGTCATTTTCTGCTGTCGTTCTCTGTGGAAGTAAGTGACGGAATATTAGCAACAAATCTCCCAGCTCATTTGATCAATACAACTGAACTGAAGCACAGGTATAATTATCAGTGGCAACCTCTTCAGACATATGTAACCATCTCAAAGCACTTTATGGTCAAAGCTACTGGAATCAGATTTCAGGGCACCGTCAATGACTGCAATAGTGTTTTGCAGCAGCTGTTCTATCATGTGAGTGATGTTCTTTTACCGTGATGTTCGAGGAGCAATCACGGTTTTCGATAAATTCCCAGCACCAGTTAAATACAATGCCTAGACAAAAGTTTATGCCTTGTTGAAGAAGCACTACCCTCTGTTCCTTTATCATGTTCATGACCAAAATAGTAGAACTTTTAGAACATAGAAAAGTTATACTCAGCTATTTGGTGTATACGTTTGGACACATTGTTGAGAAGGACCACAAGGATTTCATGGCTAGTACAATATCTTGATTAGTATCATTTTGATTGAAAATTGTGGCACTGAGAAGCTACAGAAGTTTTTGCAAACAGCCCTTATCTACTTTTCTAGGTACCCCTAGAAAAGCCTCCAATATTAGGAAGAAGTTTCTTAAAAGTTTACCAAATGCCTAAAACTGTTACTATATCAAGGATAAAAAAGCACACATTAGAAAGAAATGCCAAATTAGTGGATGTTTTGGAATAAAATGATCTTGTAGCATCCTTTGTGATTAGTATTATGGAAAAAACCTGCTAAAAACTTAAATTTTCATTGTATTCTCTTTTTGTTATTTTGTCCAGGGAGGTGAGCATGGAGCTGTTTTAACAATGACAGTGAATGACATGGGAAACTATGGGTGTTATCCAGATTGTGCAGAGGGGATGTCAATGCCATTATATACTGAGGCTATGGTTAATTTAATGAGAAAGACACCGATGAGTTCATTTCTTGCTCATAGTAAGTTGCAGATTCCATGAATTAATAGTTCTGCTGTCCAGATTTGTCTTGAGCCTTGATATTTTCCCAATTACTTGTCCTTCTCAGTTAGCAGTCATTTCAGAAGTCTTGAAATAAAGCACAAATTGTTAGAGAACCTAGGATGAAGTTTTTTTGTTTTCCTACTCAAATTTGGATATCATGCCATAATTTTCTTTCCATATTAATTACTTAGATATGGAAGCATGTAGGTATTTTTGTTTCTGTGACTTACTATCTCATTCTATTTCTGACAACAGCCTTAGGATCAATCATTGTCATTGAATTTGTCATCATGTTCTCTCTTGGAGTGTTACTTCTATACTTCACCTGCAAATGCGCAATTCTGCTTGTACATGAAAGAAGAAACCGTGAGAAAAGGGCTTCCGAGCTATCTGCCGGGCAAAGTTCCCAGACACAAACTGTAAGTGTGCATAGCAGATAATTTACATTTGCGCATAACAACATCGAGGATGGCTTTTCTTGTGCTCAAAATGTACTATAGCCTTGTCTGTTTATTAATATTATACTTATCTCTTTTTACAATTACATGCAGTCAAGCATGAACAAACCTGAGAATGCTACTTATTTCACTGGTTGCTGTCCAAGTCCCTCCTTGCTTCGTTTTGGTACGCAATCCTCCAACTTTCGCCAAAGGTAAGTACTTGAATGAAACTGTCAGCAATGCTCTTATAATGCTTGAAAGCTGGTAGATTTTCTTTACAATTCATCTACTAGAAATAATGAATAAGTGAAGGAGCAAATGGTTTATGATTACATTGTAGAACTAGAGTTTTATGTTTAACTAAGACAGGTTATTTTCGTTAGAACTATACTAAGCTACTCTTTGGTTCGGTGCTTCATAACTAACTTTCAGGTCCCGTCGTCTACTTGAAGTTGGAGAATCTAGCAAAGCAGTGAATCAATCTTCTCTTTCAACGAGTGAAACCCAACAACCACTTGTGTCTACCTCAGCGCCTCTTTCCCTTGAGAAAGACGCAAAAGTTTAACTCTGCGTTTAGATTATATGTTTATGAATATTTTTGTTGGGTGGCGGTGTGTTATGCACTTTTGGTGCATCTCCTGTGCTCTTCTAGCTCCTTTTGTGCTATTCTGCCTTTTCATGCTTCCAATACTAATTTTCGACCACTTTGCCCATAAAGTCCTTCATTCTTAATTTATTTGCTATTTCCAAGGCCAAATCTAAAAAGGAAGCGAATTCATTCCTAAACAAATAAATATATAAAGCAAGCTACCTAATTATGCTCAAATGAAATGCAAATTGATGTGCAAAATATCCCTTATCAACGTGGTCGATAGTGGAGTAGATGGACTCGTCTCTAGTATGATTCGCAGGGCATGGTCATGCGACTTCATAAATGGTTCCGTCAATGTGAGGTTTAAATGGTAGATTTGAATGAGATTTGTGGTGGATTCGTTGAGTTGGACGCGGCGAAGGTGAAGTCCAAATTATAGTAGACAATTATAAAAGTTAAGAGAAGTTGTTTTTGTCTATCTAATTTTAGCTTACCGCAAATTTTCACGTGTATTTAAATATGTACTTAATTTTGAATCAAGACAAAATTGTCCATATTAGATATTAGACCGACCGTACAATAGGAGATGAATAGTGTTATAAATAATTACAAAATTTGGCTAAATATGTAAAATGTAAAAACGTATTAGTTAAGAGAAATAATAGTTTTATTACTTGAATCAAAACTATATAGTAATTACATTATATAGAAGAAACGAAATATGTATTTAATCTCTTAATAAGAGAAAAAATCTCTTAATAATGAAAAATATCTCCTTATAATAAAAAGATAAATATTCTACAATTAATACTAGTTACAACATATCACAACAATATTAAATAAAAGTATAAAAAAAAAGTTAAAAAACAGTTTTGGATTGAAAAAATAGCTTTATTTTTCTGGGAAAAAAAAACAAAAAGCTAAAGCAATAAAAGCTAGGATCCGGACCAACAAGGGCAAATAACAGTGTGGCGAAAGCAATGGTCAGCCCACAACTGACAGCGACCCAACATTGTTTCCACATTTTAAACATTAAAGAAACTCGTGACCGAAAATAAAAGAAACTAAGAAAAGAAAAAAATCTATTTGAACGAATAATTAATTTAGAAATAAAATATTAATGTAATTATATATTAAAGGTCAAAACAAATGTCACAAAATGAGAATGACATGAAAATATTGAGCATATGTATGAAAGTTATTGTACATTTAAGAATAAAAACTCAAAATCGTTATACTTGTGAATAGATAAATAATAAAAAAACCAAACGGGTGTAGCAGTTTAGCACTTGTCCTATAAGCAAGTAGTTGGGGGTTCAAATCCTAATTCTTGTGAATGGAAAAAACTCACTGGTCAGTCTCTACCGCTTCGTGCGCTGACCGTGGGACAAATAATTAGTCTCATGACAATCGGATGTGGGATACCTTGGTAAAAAAAAGATAAATAATAAAAAATGAAATCCAAATCTTGATACGTGTGAATTATTAGGTGGCATGATTGAAGTGTGGTGAGTATTATATTCGTTAGGTACTAACAACATATTAATGAGCCTCAAAATTTCATCATAAAAACAAACTACTAAAATTTTGATGCTTTTAGAAAAACATCTAAAATAATACTCCTCCGTTCCTATTTAAGTGTCACTATTTTTATCCTTTTTTCGTTCCTAATTATCTGTCACTTTACTAAGTTCAAGAGTGTATTAATTATGTTTTACCAATTCTACCCTTCAATTAATGGTGATAGGAAATTAAAGAGTCTAAATTAAAAAGAAAGATAAAGGGTATATTAGGAAGTTAGGTAGTAACTTTGATAAAAACAAGAATATTAATACAATTTCTTAATAAGTGTGAAAAACTTTAAAGTGTCACTTAATTAGGAACGGAGGGAGTATTCGATTGTTTAGTACCAAAAAAATATTCGATCTTACCAGAATATCTATAGTAATAGTATAAATGAATGAAAAGAGGAAAGGAGCGTACAACTAGCATGCAATGCCACAAGGTCGCAATACTACTTGCCATGCAAATCGCGAATGCACATGCTTATAGCCGTTTATTCATTTGGACTCTTTCTCCGAAATCGACCCTTCAACTTGTCTCTCATCCCTCCCCATGTTCATCATATTATTGCGTGGGAATAAATTTTTCCTTTTTTTACAGATAAAAATTTGGGTGGAATAGGTCACCATCAGTTGAGATATATTTCTAAAACCACCGCTTTCACATCAAACCGTGGAAACTGAAAATTCTATTTTCCGAAAAGAAGTGTTTCGTCTTTACCAATTGAGTAGGAATAAATTTATCTTATTTTATATTCTTATATGATAAAATTATATACCAAAATTATTTATTTTAGTTAATAGCTATTATACCTTAAATAGTTAACGCCTTCCGAGCCGTTCTTCTTCTTAATGAATTTAAAAATAAAACTTACTTAGGTATGTATTTATTAAAATTATATATTAAATCCTTATAAAAAAATTATATTAAAAAAATTGAAAGCATTAAAAGTTATTGACTTTATCAGTAAAAATGACCACTTTCTCTTAAAGTTTGTATGTTCAAATTCCGCTGCCGATGGAAGGGCGGTATTGATGAATGATTTGTATTTTGTAATAAGGTTCCAGAAACTTGCTCTGATCCGTGTTGGTGATCGGAGCTAAACCCACCTAATTTTTTAAAAAATAAAAATTGAGAGCGTATATATGACTTTGTTTTTAAAAGGAGGTCCATCCACTTTCGTCTTCAACGTTCACCGCCTTTGCATCTTTCCGCATCACGAAACGTCGCCATCAGGGCCCTACACTCACGTCCTAAGCAAGCTATTTTCATGTGCTGAGTATATCTTATTTTACATTATCTATAATTTTCATATATTTAACTTATTTTATAATAGACATACTAGCAAAAGTAGTAGTAGTAGCAGCATTTTAATTACCAAAATTTATTAAGAAAAAAATAAACACAAAAGTAGAGAATCTCTCTCCAATGGGCCTTCTATTGTTGAAGATGGGTCCAAATCAACGGATAAAAATATTACGGGTGGGTAACTTAGGTTGGTACAACAGATTTGAGATTCAACTCTACATTTTTTTAAATTGAGGATTTAAATCTCATACATCCAGTAAAATCTCAACAACCTTCCTCAGTAACATTGGCGCCCTCCTTGTGTTTTAGTTGTTTTCTCTCCATTATACTATTTTATAAAAAGAAAAAAAAATCTTGGCGCGGTGTGTTGGTAACGTGCAAGTAACAATAATTTTTACTTGTATATAAGCCGTGATCCTCATTTTGAGGACCCAAATAATGAAAACACTAGCTAGTCACAAGGAAAGTGAGACTTTAGTCAAAAACAGGAGATAAGTTAGGTTGCATATTTATATAATTAATTTCGATAAAAGTGGGCAACAAACACCAAAAAGAGGATTCAGGCTTTCCCCCAGTGGATCAAACGAACACCTTTGGCTAGGTTAATATAAAATAACACAACCAAAACAAACAACAAAATCAAACCTAACCCACTTATGCACATAATGTGTTTGTTGTTTGGTTCAGGTGACCAAGTATATAGGCATGGCTGAGGATGTAGACACCCTCTGCTGCTGTTGCTGCTGCTCAAAGGTGAGCTCCCTCAGACTCAAGTAAGGCATTTCCACCGCGCCCTTCACCGGCGGCGTCAATGTTCCGGCGAGGGGACCGGAGGATGGACGGCTAGTGGTCCGGCAGGGTGTGGAATACCCGCTTCTGCTCTCCGTCAAGTAAACTGGCCCTGACACGGTGGCCCTGAAGGCCCGGGCCCGGGCTTGGTGAACGTCGCTGTCATGGTTGCGGTGGTGGGTCCGCCGCCATTTGAAGAAGAGGAGGGCGGTTTTCCACCAGCGCTTCTTCTTGTTGGGGTTGTGAACCTTGGTCCTGGAACCTTCGTCCTTGGAAATGGGCTTCTGAAGCTTGAAGTGGATGGAATCTATGGATCTTGCTGTTTCTCGCTTGTGCTTCATGGCTTCTTCCAAAACCTGTTTTTGTGAGAGAGATAAAGAAATTATGGTTAATTTAGATGAAGAATAGAAGAATAAAAAGAAGAGACAGTGTCTCTGTGATTGGACCTGAAAATAGTTGATTTGGGGGTCAAAGCCATAGTCACTGAAATGTTGAGGGTCTGGCATGGGAAAAACTGGGGATTTGTTGGACATTGTGTGTATGGTTATGGAGCAGAAAAGAAAAGTGTAGTGAGAAAGTGAGAGGGGAAGGAAGAAAGAGTGTTTGTTTTGTTTTGTTTTGGTTTTAGGGGCTCAAGGGAGTAGTTGGTAAAGACTAGTAAATGCGGTTCACATCTTTTGGTCTCTCTCATTTAATAACGCAATTGTTTGTTTATTTATTACGCCAAGACTCACTCACAAAGGGAAGGGAACTAGTGAGTGATTGGATTTGGTGGTGTAGTTCATGCAACCAACTGAGCGGTCAATTTTGTGAGACCACCCATATCACATGGAATGGAAATCAGATCAGAATTGCAAAACCAATATGCATGTGAGTTTTTTCTTCCACAAAGTAGGACCTTCTCCTACAATAGGTTCATTTTCTTCCACAATAAGTGGATCTACTACTCAATAAGTGAGTTTTTTTCTCCGTTTTTTGTGCCTTCGATGTGCTTCTGTCCACCATCGCACCCGCCTTCATCCACCCAGTTCCTGCTGTGATGTTACGACATTGCCACCCTACTGTCGTTGTCGTCCCTCAACTGTCGCCACCTTTGCACCCGCTATCACCGTTCTCTTCTCCCTCTTTGTTCGATTTGGTTAGATCTGGTGTAGGTCTGCAAGTGCCTTTTTTCCAGGATCTCTTGCTACTGGATTGACTCCCCTTGGTGTCATTGGGGCCTCGATCTAGGCTTCCTTGAAGGCGTTTCAGAGCGCAGCGACCCGACAGTCGGCTGGGTCGCTAGAAGTGGAGCAGCTGTTTAAAAATGTTGGTTTTATTGCTCAGAAAGTCAGTTTGGTGTCTTGGTTATTCTTGAAATTTTAGGTTGTCTTGTTAGATTGTTTGATTACTTGGATAAGTATGAGTGTAGATGCTTTAAGCTTATTGTTTATCTGTAATGCATTGTAATATCGACTCTTGGGAGGTTAGTCTCACTAATGTAAGTGTCACTATTGTAAGTGCGGGTATGTGTTCTTTGAGTATCAATCTAAAATTCCTTTGACAAAAAAAAAAAAGACTAATTATCTTGAACTCGGAGATCATGTTAAGTGGGTAGGTCTCTTTCGAGACTCAGATATCAAATTAAGTGTGTACGTCTCTTACAATTAATCAGTTTTCATACACATCACCCAAAAATCAAACTGCAACTAACTTCTTAAGAAGCTTAACTATCTATCAATTATGCTAGGACTTGTAGGATATTGGGGTAAAACTTTAAATTTAGTTTCTATTTTATCTTCACACTCTAATTTCTTTAGTAGAAGAGTGTGTTAGTAAGTTTTGAAAGTTTTAATGTGCTTTAAAGGCGTAGATAAGTATCCCCTAAAAAGAAAGTCGTAGATTTCACATTTGGCAGACCTTAACGGTTAATAAGTATTTATTTATTTATCAAGAAGGTGAATATAAATAGTAGATAGTTGAGTTTTTTAAGCATTTAGTTTAAAGTTTAATTTCTGTGCGGTGCGTATTCGTGACTCGAGGGGTTAGTCTTATTGTTGTTGGACATCGAATACTTAAAAAAAAAAAAAACTATTTATTTTCAAGAAAGTGTATGTTAATTATTTACATATTGAAATATATTGACATACTTATGAAGTCTGCAGTCGTGCAGTTTAATAAGATAGTCCTTCTAAAAACAAATCACAGTATATAATGATCCCCTTAAAATTGTCAAATTTATTTAAAAAAACTAATTGTCATCTTTATTTTAACGAACTTCAACTAGTTACACCATATTAGAATTTGAGATATCTAACTCAACTTAAAAACAAGATTAAGATATTGTCTTCCCTTATATTATAGTTACATTGACCATATTTTTAGTTAATGTGAAACTTCTCAACATACCCCCTCACGCCCAAGACTGAACATTAGAAGCATGGGATATGCAAGAATGAACACTTGTCGGTGGTCGATATACGAGTGGTCTCCACTAAACAGATCTAAGATATGCTCTGATGTCATATTAAAATTTGGGAGACCTAACTCAACCCAAAATCTAGCTTAAGAGTTAAGAATTATGTTATCATATATAAGGTTATCTTTGTCATATCTAGTCAATGTGGACTTCTCAACACAAGATGAGTAAAACATAAATTTCATCCAATTTTTTGTATTGAACCAATAAGAATAATTGATTTGTCAATAAATCTAAAATTCATCATGGGTAATTTTTCAAAACATTCCTTTTTAAAGAGGTGA
Organism: Acmispon strigosus; assembly: GCA_030819835.1. Taxonomy (NCBI): domain Eukaryota; kingdom Viridiplantae; phylum Streptophyta; class Magnoliopsida; order Fabales; family Fabaceae; genus Acmispon; species Acmispon strigosus. The sequence continues at coordinate 92,112,357 of JAUAMA010000001.1, forward strand.
TTTAATTACATTTTTGCTATGATTTCTTCTATAATAAACTTATATAATTTGCAATCTAATCCTTTATACTTTTAATAATGAACTGAATGGTTTCAAACGTTCTAATTTTGAAAGGCTTAATTATACTTTTGGTCCCCCGCGATTGCTAAATTTGCTATTTTGGTCCCTAAACTTTAAAAATACAAGTTTACCTCCCCACATTTACCTCTGTCAGTAGTTTTGATCTCTCAGCACTATTCCGTCCAAAAACTAACGTTTTTTGCTGACGTGGATTAAAATAATTATTATTATTTATAAGATCGGTTAAAATCCTAAAAATCGGGTCAAATCCCTAAAATCAGGCCAAACCCCTAAAATCAGTTTCAAACCCGAAAATCGGCTCCGAAACTGAAAGTCAGGCGCGAATATGAAAATTCGGCCCTAAACACGAAAAATCTGACCCAAATTTTGAAAAATCAGCCCCAAACTTGAAAATCAGCCCCGAACCTGAAAATTGGGTCCGAATTTGAAAAATCGATCATAAACTTGAAAATCGGTCCCGATCCTGACAAATTGGCCCCGAACTTAAAAATCAGTCCAAAAGCACAAAATCGGTCCCAAACTCGAAAATCAACGACGAACCCAAAAATCAGGCCCGAATTTAAAAATCGGTCATGAACCCGAAAATCGACCCTGAAACCAAAAATCCGACCTGAATCGCAAAATCCGAATTGAATCTCAAAAATCGGCCCTGTGCTAAAAAATCGGTCACAAACTCGAAAATCCGACTCGAAAATCCGACTCGAACCTTAAAGTCAATCCCAAACTTGCAAATTGGCATCGAACTCGAAAATCAGGCCTGCATCTGAAAATTCGACACCGAACCCGAAAATGGGGTTCGAATTTGAAAAATCGATCCTGAACTTGAAAATCTTGCCCGAACGCGAAAAATCGACTTCGAACTCGAAATCAGCCCCGAAGTCAAAAATTGATCTCAACTTTTTCGAATTCGAGTCTGTTTCTTGCGTTTGGGACCAATTTTTAACTTCGGGGCTGATTTTTCATATTTGAACCTGATTTTCAAGTTTTGTGGCCGATTTTTGTGTTATGGACCAAGTCTCGAGTTCGGGGCCGATTTTTAAGCCAGAGGTCGATAATTGAGATTTGGGCCTCATTTTCGAATCCGAGGCTAATTTTCAAGTTCAGACTGATTTTTGACTTCGGGATCGATTTTGAGATTCGGGGCCAATTTGTCAGATTCATGCCAAAGTTTCAAGTTGGGACCAATTTTAGAGTGCAAGGTCGATTTTCGACTTCGGGATGACTTTTGACTTTAGTGCCGATTTTCAAGATTCAGGCCTGATTTTCGCATTCGGGGCTGATTTTCGAGTTCATGGACGAATTTTCAAATTTGGGGCTGATTTTCGAGTTCGATGTTGATTTTTCATATTTGAAGCCGATTTTCACGTTCGAACATAATTTTTCGGTTTCGGTTCCAATTTTTGAGTTTAGGGCTGGTTTTTCAAATTTGGAAACAATTTTCGGATTCGGGTTGATTTTCGAGTTTGGGTTTCAGAGCTGATTTTTTAGTTTGGGACCGATTTTTCAGGTCCGGACACGATTTTCAGGTTTAAGACTGTTTTTTCAAATTTGGACCCAATTTTTAGGTTCGGGGCCGATTTTTGGGTTTGGGACCAATTTTGCAAATTCAGGCATGATTTTCTATTCGATGCCAATTTTTAAGTTTGGAATCGATTTTTCAGGTTCGGACTGTTTTTCGAGTTCGGAGCCAATTTTTTAGATTCGGTCAAAATTTCAAGTTCGGGACCGATTTTTCAAATTCGGACTCAAGGGTAAAGTAGAGATGAGGAATTTGAAATTCCTTCATTTTTTGGGTCATTTCAATTCGCTTGAATATAGTTATTGTAAATACCTAGTTAAATTGCCATGGATTTACAATTTCTTTAAAAAATTTAGCCAAACATTATATTTCAGGATAAAGCATTTTAAATACCCTTTAAAATTACATTCTCCCCAAAAATTATCTCATCCAAACACACGCGGGGGAATTTTGATGGATTACCTTCGTGCTGAACGGATTGACGCTGGTCGTGAGGGGTGCGGCTGGCGATTGTGCGGCCAACGAAGACGATGAATTCCTTGACGCAGGAAGTAACCGAAGTGGCTGACGTCCAAAGTGTTATGTTTTTTTTTTCATTTTTTTTTGCTAAATTACATATTTGTCATCGGATCCGTTAGTTTTTGGACGGAATAGTACCGAGGGATCAAAACTGTTATGGAAGTTAACCTTAGGAGGAAAACTTGTATTTTTAAAGTTTAAGGACCAGAATCGCAAATTTAGCAATCATGGGGACCAAATGTGTAATTTGATGGTTGGTCAACCCAATCGGCACTATAATTTCTTCTATTATAAACTTTTATAATTGACAATCTAATAATTTATACTTTTAACAATGAATTGAATAGTTACAAACGCTTCAATTTTGAAATGGTACCAGAGTTACGAACTTATATTTTTTGAGACCTAGGTTCTTAATATCCTTGCCACAGCTAGTTGCACCGAGTGATAAACAATGGGTCACAAAATTTACTTCTACAGTCGATGATGACCATAGTTAAAAGGCGAGGTGAAATGAACTAGGACGTATATAATTTCTTTTGTTGCATCATGTTATTTATTTTTCCCTTTTCTTTCCAATAAAGTAAACGGACAAATGACCGATAGACAAAGAAACAAGTCTTTTTTGGTCAAGACAAAGAAATAGAAGTAAATGTTTCGGTCTGAAAAAAATAACTCTTTGGGCTAAGAATAAATATTTTATTATTTTCCATCAATGTGGAGATACAAAGAAATTTAAAAAGAATTTACTCACTGTTGACCAAAAATATAATAATTTACTGACTGACGTATCTCTCTACCATAAAAAAGTATATACAAATATTTTTATATTAATAAAATATAATAAGTTATTTAAAAATATTAACTATATCAATATTTAAAAATACTTTGAATAGGTTAAAACATAGCAACGACAAAAAAAAAGTGATAACTAAGTAGATAAAAGCTGAAATAATTTAATAGATAAAAATATAAAAAAAGTTACAAATAGGGTTAACCCTTATATTGATTCCTGTGTTTGTGTTATCAGAACAATTTGGTCATTCCTTGGAAAATACTAAGAAAAATGTCTCTCTGTTTGTCAAGTGTGTAAACTAGGTCCCTCCTGGGAGACCGGAGCTCCAATAAGAGCCTACGTGACATGGTGACTGAATTAATGAATAATACATAGAATTTATAAAAAAAATTAAAATACACGACATTTAAATAATTTAACAATTTAACTTCAAGTCCTTGAATTAAATCTAATTCTAATTTACCTACATATTTCATTATGGGTAAACATGGGAACATCACAATTGATGCTTTATAGATATGTTAAAGTAACTTATATTTTGAAAAATAAAATAAAAAATAATGACTTATAATAAGGGACGGATAGAATAATTGATTTAAAATAAAGAATGTAATTCTTCTTAAAAAAGTACTCTAATTCAAATATTGTAAATAAAAAAAACACACCATAATTAAATATTTTCTAGCTCAAATAAAATTGTCTTTACTTATATATGAGACCAAAAAACATAACTTTCTAACAAACCAGCGTCTCATTACACAATAATCAACTTAATAAAAATCAGATAATACATGTCATGTGTTAATTTATCTACTCGTTTGGTGATTACTATTACTAATATCTTTAGATTTATAGCATGCACTGACACTCTAACACAACAATTGTGAACTCATTACTCATATCTCTTTAAAAGGTAGCAGCTAGTAAGAAATATATAATGATTAATCCATTATTGATGTTAAGAAAAGCAATAGAAAAGTGTAACCGCGTCAACAATGTCGACTGTTTCACATTTTTTTGGCATCATAAAATAAAAGCTGATTCCCACGCCCAACAGGTGTCGGTAGGGTGTTCGCGGTCTGGAAAAGTAATCCGATTGAGGGCCTGTTTGATTGTAGTTTTTGAAAACTGTATTTAAAAAGAGTTTTTAGAAACTGTTTTTCAAAATAAAAGCAGAAAAAAACTGTTGAATAAGACGTTTTCCAATATTTAAAAAATTGAAATTTGAAAACTAAAAACAGAAACTGAAAACATCTTTTAGCTGTTCTTGTATTTTAGTTTTTAAAACTGAAAATAAGAACTTTTTTAAAAAACAGTTTTCAAAAAAGGTTGTTAAATTTTTCAGTTTTTAAAAACAGAAAACAGTTTTTAAAAACTGTAATCAAACATGCCCTAATCACTTCAGTTTTGTCACTTCATCATCCAATCAGTGTTTTCCTTTTTGCTAGATCTGAACAAATCCGATCCAATTTTTATCAGTTTGGATTGGATTGGATTTCGTTTTTTAAAGACATTGTAAATATCAAAATCAATGAAGAAATAAAAATTAATTTAAATCATATAACATCACATTACAAGCCTAAACGATGAGAGTTTGGAATAAAAAATAAAGACGAACCAAAAGTCTCAAACAAATTTTCACATTCACCATCCTTGGATCAGTACCTCTAAAATAAGAAGAAGAAAAGTTAATCCTGCATATATGACATATTTTTTGAATATATGTTTACTTTGACTCATATTTTTCAAATTATTACTTGAAACTCTATTTACCCAAATATATATTCATAAATAATTATGTGTCATACAATAATTATATAAACTTATAAGAATGAAAAAACGTAACTATGAATTATATGATATATTTATAAATAAAATTATATATATTTATAAACATTCGGTTTGGATTAGATTGATTCGATTTTGAAAGACAAATTCGAAATCCGATCCAATCCGACAAAAATATTCGGTTTTCTCGATTTTGGATCCGTTCGGTTTTCAGTTTATTTGGATTTCAGTTTTTTTTATCGGTTTTTCGATTTTGATTGGATTGGATCGATTATAAACACCCCTAGGTGCTAGGGGTGTTCATGAGATGGGTTGGGACGGGTATGTCTTGACTTTTACCCGGCCCTAAATATTGATAGGGTCAGTTTCTAAACCCAAACCCGTCCCTAGACCCGGAGAGACCCGATGAGGTGCGGGTTTAACACGGACCCAACCGCAAAATGACGGGTCCAGGTTGGCCCAAAGGACAAATTGAATATCAATTTCAAATCTCAGCAAAGAATTATAAATACATATCATTATGTAAAAAGACTAATTTCTATCATATTAATGAATTATGGAAGAAACTATATAGAACTAAAATTTTTCATAACAATATACTTAATTAAAGAAAAAAATACAAATTATATTCACTTGAAGCCAAACTATAAATGAAGATATACAAAACTATGTTTTGAAGTTAGTCCGTAAATGGTGTTTGTGGGACGGGTTGAAATTGATTTTCACCCGCCCCTAAATATTGACCGGGTTCAATTTTTAAACCTAAAACCGTCCCTAAACCCAAAAAAAGCTGAAGCGATGCGGGTTTAAAGGACATGGGTTAGGAAGGGTCAAGGGACAGAGCCGGATCTTGTACACCCCTACTAGGTGCTGGTGTCGTCTCCATAGTTATAGTTGAAGGAGACTGTTCGAATCCCTAGATTGAGTGTTCAAAGCTTTTATTCTTGAAAAGACCTTTAACTTTCACCTCATTCCAATCGGAAGACAAATTCAATAAAAAAAAAAAAAAAAACTGATTCCCACCTCACTTTCAAGTTCAACTTAAGTGTCAACCCTGCAACCCATCAAATCAAATTATCAAAAACTCAAGAAGCTTCCTCAGTGTTTCTTTCTTTCTTCTTCTTTCTCTCTATCTATCTATAATAGACCCAAACGCTTCTTCTTACCTCTAAGGCTCTAACTCTAACTCTAACTCAATGGAAAACCATGAACCCAAACACGAGTTCAAGGACGAACAACCCATCCCCAACGTCTTCGACGCCAAAGGCTACAGCCTCAGCGGCAAGATCATGCTCTCCGCCATCATCCTCCTCTTCTTCGTCGTCATTCTAATGCTCTGCCTCCACATTTACGCCCGCTGGTACCTCCTCCGCGCTCGCCGCCGCCACCTCCGCACTCGCCGCCGTCAGGGCGCACAGCTTATCTTCTACCCTGACCCCAGCAACCCATCCACCCTCTACGAAGACATCTACCCCGGTCTCTACGCCGCCACCTCCGTCGTCTCCGCCGCTCCCCGCGGTCTCGACGCCTCCGTCATCGCCTTGCTCCCTGTCTTCTCCTACGACCCCAAGGCCTACCCGGAAGGATCACCGGAATGCGCCGTTTGCTTATCGGAGTTCGAATCGGGTGAAACGGGTCGGGTTTTGCCCAAATGCAAGCACGCGTTCCACACCGAGTGCATCGACATGTGGTTCCACTCGCACTCCACCTGCCCCCTCTGCCGCACCCTGGTCGAGCCCGAGCCCGAACCGGAAAGGCAAACCCGGTCCGATCCGGTTATTATAGTTGATGAACCGGAACACGGTTCGAGTTCCGAGATAAACCGAACCGGACCGGAGGTTAGCTCGTCGTCGGTTGGCTCGAGTCGGAAGCCGGCGTTGGTGGGTGTGACAATTGAGGTGCCGCCGCCGAGGAGCGAGAGCTTGCGGGTCGACGAGTCAAGCTGCGACTCGCCGTCGTCGTTCCGGTCTCCCATGAGTCGCATGCTTTCGCTCAAGAGAATCCTCAGCAGGGAACGGAGGGAAAGCGTTTCGTCGTCGTCGTCGTGTGGTGGTTGCAGCTCTGCGGCGGAAAGCAACGACGTGGAGCGAGGTGAGAGGGACGAGACTCAGTGAGTTGGCGAGTGACTCGGAGCGAGTGGAGAGTGATGACGTGGCGTTTGCGGGACATGAAACGTGTTCGAAGTGATGAGAACATGAGGTCCATGGCGGTGACTATGTATATGATGTTTTTTTTTTTCTTTTTTAAGCGGCGGTTAGCTAGATAGAGTCGATGAGAATGTATGTAGTGAGACTGAGAACAATGAACATAGAGGATCAAAAGTTGATATTTTCTTTTCTTTATACGTTAGTTTCAAAATTAGTAGTAAAATCTATACACACAATGACAATACAAAATTGCCATGTCTGTCTTTGTTGATATTCTTGTAAACAATCTAGATAAGTCTTCTCTTGTTCCTGCGTGTTTTTCCTTGTTTTATTATACTGTTTATCCATGTTTTTCATTAAAAAAAGGGATAAATCTAAGAGATGCATGCAAATCATGCGATTAGAAGTTAAAACAGGGTGAATAAATTGAATGGATGTTTTATGTCTAGTTATAATAGAAAAATATCAGTCACGTTCAACGAACAGTTTAGTTTAATTATTTAAACATTAGGTACCTCCCCCATGTGCTCTAATGCTACGTATTATAAATATACAGGGATAAGAAAGAAAAATCTGTTTTCATTTACGAGGGCTTCTTTTTCATGTTTGATTCTAATTTCTACGCGCTTTCTGCTGTTAACATTACATAAGAAACAATGCTTCTCTCGCAGAATAATGGGAACCCTTCCAAGTTGCAGCAAGAAAATGATACTGAGTATTTTTTGTTTGATAATGGACATTGTATAATGGGGCAGGGCTGTCACTAGAACCTTAAGCACGTAACTTTGTTCCCCATACCCCACACGCTTTGCTAAATTTTGTGTCATTGTGTCCTATTAGTTTACTTAGTAGGTGGGTTAGAGAATATTGGACTTGGACCAACATAATAATGTGTTGGACCAAAGATGCGATGCACCTAAAAGGAATTATTGATTGGATTTTGTCTAAAACCATGTAAAATGTAGCTAACAATAATCTATGATGACCGATGACAAAAGATATTACATTTTTTGGGAAACTGTAATTGCCCCTTCCAACAAGTGACTTTCCTTGGGTTCAAACTTATGTTCTCACCCTTACATAGGGTAGCTTACCAATAACTGACACTTCGTTGGTACAAAAGATATTACATTGGTAAGAATGCATCTTGTTACAAGGTGAAATTATTACATCAATATGTTAACGTCGCCAACGGCAATAATGATACAGGTGAAAACTGATGGATGTTAGTATCTAATGAGAACTAGGATTGTAATTACTTCACAACTAAGTCTAAGACATCTAGCAAATGTCTTCCAAATTTCAGTGTCACCCAGCTGAATGTAAGTTCACTGGTTTCACATACTGAGATCTACGCCTTCTCTTAGATTCAGGGGAGATGGAACTACTCACCTTTCCAAGCTTCACAGAGAACTTACAATTTGCAGGTGGTGACACCCCTGAAGGTCCATATTTCATATAACCTGAACTCCCGGTGGGAGACTTATCTCTCCGAGTTTTGTTCCCATCACCACCTTTCGTAGATGGTTTTTTTGTTGGAGACTTCTGTCTCTTTTTTGACAACAGCGGGTGCTCCTTCTTCCGGTTCTTATCATGCTTAAGGAGCTTAACATGAAATGGATTAACAGCGGTGTAGCAAACAGACCCTCCTTCAAATCCATTTCTTTCTAGATCCACATCTCCATTGTTTACCTGGAAATTTGTAGAACTCACATGACATGTTGAAATAATAATTCAAGGATCATCCAATTAGCAGGACTGTGACGTCCAACGTCATAACATGAAGTACAAACTCAAGAAGTGAACTGGACACTGCTAATAAGGGAATTACCAGTTGAAGGAGTGCAGAAAAATTTCTGGATACATCATACTTTTCATGACCCTTGACCAAATCAGAAAAGGACAGGACACTGCCGCCACTGCTTGATTCAAGGGATAGTTTGTCAAGGATTCTTGCACCATAGTCTTGGATATCAAATGGTGGGTGTGAATCCTGTCATGCAAAAACAGCCCATTCAATGTAAAGCAGAAGAGAGAGAGAGAGAGAGAGAGAGAGAGAGAGAGAGAGCCCAAAGATGAATTACCTGTTCTTCTAAGTTGTGCTCAATTCTTTGTTTCCACGTTGAAACCCTGGCAGCCATTTCAGTTTGCTTCTCATTTTCAGCTATGCTAGCTAGGAGAGCATTCTGGATGAGGAACAACAGTTACCAACCATGCAACAGTGTGTGTGGAACCGTTTTAGCAAAAGATATGCTACTTTAAGAAAATCACATAGTCCAGAATTGACCTACAGGGCTACAACTCTTGTACTTTATTCAAACTATTGTGTCGAAATTAAGGGCAGAGCTTATATACTTTTTGATTGATATTTGCAGTTTATATAAGTGAATTACCATTTGTTCTCTTCTCAAAAAACCATGAACCTATGCTTTACATGACATATTTCTCTCCGTAAATTTAGGGGTTCAGTAAGATAAATTACAAATACAGGGAAGGGGGTATAACAGATTTTGAAAGGTGAACAATAACCATGTATATACCCAAAAATCAAAGACCATGGCACTCTTACCAGGTGAGAGCGGCAAAGATCTTCCATACTTGTTTGAGAATTTGGAAATTCTTCATCAATATTGACATGAGCATCGTCAACTTCGTGCTGTTAAATCAAGTAGATAAGCTCATAAGCATATAATAGAAGTTTACAAGATTTCAACCGGAAAATGTTAACAGCCAAATTCCTGGTCTTCTATCCTGACCTCTTTACTGAAAGGAGGAAGATCTTCATCCATGAAGGCACTGTCAGGCATATCAAAATCAGGATTTCCACTGCCAAATTCATTGTCATCATAGTCCGCTTCAGAGTTTAAAAATGTCCCACCAGTTTCATTCTCCTCATTAATAAGAGATTGCCTCAGCTGTAATTTACATCATGTATCATTAAGTATGAACAATGAAAAGTTATGCATCGGTAAACAGGGAAACCATTAAAAAGTACCTTCTCATATAAGGGTGGAGGAGATTGAGATTCTCTTTTTCGTTCATGGGTACGATGTCGCATCTCCCACAATTCCATGAGCTCTGGACTAACAGGACCATGCAATTTTGCTAGTGGAAACAACGTGCTAATAGATACTCGATGTGTTACATTGATACCCGTCTTTCTTAAAGCTTTCACTGCAGTTACATCAAAAAGAAGAAAGAAAATAGGTAAGTAAAAGAATTGAGGTAAAGTGAGTTGATGAAGGATACAAGAGGGGTAAAGGGAACCTTTTCTAAAGGGCTTCACTCTCAAGTTTCCTGGTTCATGGGGATTCAAAGGTTTCCATGGATCATCACCATCTGCATCTGAATTGTCTGAATCCCTGGATGTATCAAATCCATCACCCGTATTAAATCCAAAGCTACAGTTATCAAGACCAGCAGAGGCAGGAGAACTGGGGCGAACATTTTTGTCATCAAAATTAAAATTTGTAGGAGAGCAGTTGGAATTGGCATGCTGACTCTTTGCAGCTGATGGTTTATGAGCACTTCCACCAGTACGTCTTGGAGAAAGAAAGCTTTTACGAGTAGAGGTTCTTCTAATTGTACCATTTTGTGTCATTACAACTTTTCTACCCTTCAGAAACTCATCAACTGCAACAGCATCAGATGTGTCCAATAAAATAAAATCCTGGTACAAGTTAGTGGTGGACAACTGCAAAAAATATCAGAACATTAGTGAATGAAATTAGACAAACAACATTATGTTAACCGCTGCAAGAAATTAAGATACCAGATAAGACTCCAATTCTCCTCCATCACCAATAGCATCCAAGCAGTCACCTTCAAGAACAACTAGATTTGCAGGGGGTTTAATAAAGTGATCCAAGTTCACTTCTTTGCCTGTTGAATCATCCAAGGAATTCTTTTCCTCAACTGCAATATAACAAAAAGTTTAAGTAATCTAGCAATTGCACCTCTTCATAGTGAAACAAAGCAACAAGCATGTCAGAAGAAAGCTGTTTAGATGCAATTGATGAAAGAGTGAATGTAGAAAAAGAAGACTTAAAGGGAGAAGCCTAGAATCACAGATATTCTCAATAAATCTCTGGTCTTGTTATAGAGGCCCAATGCAATGAGAATCTTACAACACCATGATTACCAAATTTAATAAAAATTGTTTTAATTCCAAAACCATAATAAGCTTAAAGCGACCTTACCAACTAAAGAAGATTTTCATATAATACACCGCCCTCCAATATAGATCAAACCAATAATGGTAAACAAAATTTTCTAACTAAATGTAATCATGATAATAATAACTCCCCTTATTTAACAGTTCTTGTTTGGTCATTTAGTCATATTGTCGCTTAAATAGGTTACCTGGGATGTCATCTAAGCCCCAGAATTGATCATTTTCTTCATCAGCAACAGCTGAGGGACCACTCTCTTCAGGTTGGCCTGATGTCCCATCTACATGCTCTTGCTGTCTGCCCAAGAAACATCAGCCAGATTAAACATTGTTGTGCATCATACAGTTTGAATAAACTGAAATAAAAAGTCAGCAGATTAAAACTTCATATTTTATATCCCTTATAATCAGTCGTTGAACCTGTCAAATACCAACTTTCACAAAAAAGCTTAAATTGCTGGGTAAAGAAGACATATTCGGTTTATATCTCAAATATGCCACCTCATGCAGTATATTAATTGGCTTGAAATGTGGTTTATGCATTGACCCGCCTAGATCATAAGAATCAACTTTTATTTAGTTATTAATTTTAGAACACAGGCAAAAAGGATAGAACTCTTCACCACTCGGTCATACCACTTGGTCATAAAGGCCTTGATACCATGTCAAGAATCAACTCCCAAAACTTTAAATTGTTAAGTGAAGGCACATGATTAGTTTTATATTCGATAAAGGAGATTATTTAGAGTCACCCTCATGGACAATGAGTCACAATTTATGAAATAAAATCAATTATGTTTTAAGGTAAACTAGGTATGCTGCTAGAGAGCAAGCTGAGATTAAGCAACTAGAAACAATAGTCAGTGAGTCACAACTACAAGCAGAACAAACATTCTGATACAATGTTAATAGACTGTAGAATATTCTAAGAACTGAACTAGTACAATGTAGAGTTCACACTTTACATTTGATGGTGACAGTACCAAAATAGGTGATTTCACTTCTAGACATTATGTTTAAATAACAAGGAATGTACCAGTCATGAAAGGACTAAATTTGTGCCATGTCATAGTAGTCAATCCCGGAAAGCGGCGCATAGCGGCCGACCCCAAAAGTGGGATAGCGGGATAGCGCATAGCGGGATGGCAGCTATTCTGATTTTTCATATATAATTTTATATAATTAATAGTATAAGGAGGAAAAATATCACTAACTAAAAAGTGATAAATATCACTTAAAATTGGTAGCATTATGAAATGATAGAGAAGAGAGGAAGAGGAGGATGTCATGCTGGAAGAGGAGAGAACCGAAGGGTAACAAAATAAAATGATTGAGAATTGAAAAACAAGGAGGAAAAGAAAGGAAAGAGAAATAGACGAATAGAAAGATAAAAAACAGAGCAAGCACACTTGATAGACCAGAAAACTCAGAACAGAACAGAGGTCGAAGGGAAACAGGGGCGGTGGTCACCGGAGAAAGGCTCGCCAGAAGCTGGACGATGCTCGTCGGAGGTCGGGCTGTGGCCATGGGTGCTGGTCGACGGTGGCTGAAGGAGGTCGCACGATGACCATACTTCTGGTTGAGATCGTGCGTGTAGAAGATGAGTGAAACGCGCATTTCATTTATTCAGAGCAAAATCCCAAAAATACCCTCAAAGTTTAACCTAATTTAAAGATTTCAAGGGCACTTTGGGTTTTTCCACAAGTTCCACTCATCTTCAACCTGGAGCGCCGCGATCTGCCGCGATTGGACGCTATTTGAGCCGCGATTCGCGCCGCGACAGCCGCGACTCTGATGCGCAACGCGATTTGGAAGCAATCGCGGGGAGGTGGCGCGACGCGACGCCGCTATCGCGCGCAATCGACTACTCTGTTCCATGTACAATCATTGTCCCTTAAAAAAAGCTATAAATCTATAATACTTGAGAATCTTCATGTATGAGATCAAGATCCCAGGCCACTGTTTAAGTTTAAAGTTTATACTAAATATTACAGATGCAAATTTCAACTATGTTCATTACATATGCCATAATAGCTGTTTCAGCCTGCATAGAGGTCTTAAGTCCATTCTCATTCTCATACAATATTTTTATTCACACAATTCAAAGCGAAACAAATAGGAATTATAAACTATTATTCCAAAAGCAAGACTAGACAACATCAGTCAAGCTTTGTCTTTTATATTTACCAATTATTTCCAACCAATTCTTTAGAAAAGATCCCAACAAGTGATTTCAAATCAGAAATTGACAATGTCAATAAATGCAGCCATAAAAGCACTAAACACCTTACTCACTTGATGCTACTTTCAATTTTTTATGTAATTGAGAGGGTAAAGTCTGAAGCAGGGTTCTAAAATGCGGTTAACATCAGCTGATGCGGCCGCAATAGTGTGGTTGTGGAAGGCACCGCTACAAAAACAGTCCGAAATTGCAGTGTGAATAAAAATCCCCCAAAACGGCTGTTACGAAACCGCATTTCAAATGCAACGCACCAGTTTTAAGGCTGCAACAGCATTCTGATGGCCACATCGGCGTTATGAATGAAGAAAAGAAATGATTTGGTTGCTGATTACAAGAATCAGAGAACCAATCCTCCCGCTCTGCATCTCTGCAGTTCTGTTTCTATGCTGCTCACCCAGGCTTCTCCTATACTGAGCTTCCGGTAAGCTCTCCGTCAGACCAAATCAATCGTGCTTCTTTTTCTTTCTCTCAGGTTGGCCCTGCTGCTGCTATGTGTGGGTCTTGTGGTAGATGGCTCAGGCGCTCAGCTAGGACTACCGCACTACGCTGCAAGTCTGTGAGCCAGTAGCAGAGGCCACAGAGTCTTGTGGCCAATGGCTCAGGCTGAACGGTAAAGGTGACTGACTGACTGGGTGAGGCCGTGAGGGTTTGATAGTAGGGTAAAAGTTGGAGAAACTGGGCTTTTGGCCGTGTGAGGGGAGGGACTTTGCTCTTTGGGTTTGGTGGAAAATTACTTTGTTTTATATTTTCAGCAAATAATTCATTTAAGTATAGTCAAATTGGAGGCTAGTTAGCTCATAATAGATGGCTCTAGTAACCATATCATGTCAAAATCGCAAAGACATGTGCAAACTACTGTAAAATTGGGAGTGAATAAGAAAAACTGAGATATATTGTACAATTGGGGGAGGAGTGAAGAAAAGTTATGAAAAAAATAATTATGGAAGGCAATAGGACTGATACAAATTTTATAAATAATAAAAATCAATACAATACCGTAAATCGCAACGGCCGCAACCGCAATTTAAAACCCTAGTCTGAAGACTATATATCAAGTAAGTTTACTGCCTTCTTTTCGCAATAATGCCATGTTCTTTTCAGCAAAGAACTATCTGACATGTGTATGTTCTTTTCGACAAAGAAGTGTCTCACACGTGTATGTTCTTTTCGACGAAGAAATGTTTGACATGTGTCATGTCGGTGTCCGACATCAGGACACTGAAGGTTTCCGTGCTTCATAGAGAAATTTTATTACCTTCTTTTCACAATAACGCCATGTTGTTTATATAAAAAAAATGGAAACTCCAAATGAGTTTTAGCACGTCTACTCTAACGGTCTAACACCCACAAATTTTATAAGTAATAAAAATCAATACAATACTGTAAATCGCAACGGCCGCAACTGCAATTTAAAACCCTAGTCTGAAGACTATATATCAAGTAAGTTTATTGCCTTCTTTTCGCAATAATGCCATGTTCTTTTCAGCAAAGAACTATCTGACACGTGTATGTTCTTTTCGACAAAGAAGTGTCTCACACGTGCATGTTCTTTCGACCAAGAAATGTTTGACACGTGTCATGTCGGTGTCCGACATCGGGACACTGAAGGTTTCCGTGCTTCATAGAGTAATTTTATTACCTTCTTTTCACAATAACGCCATGTTGTATATATAAAAAAAATGGAAACTCCAAATGAGTTTTAGCACGTCTACTCTAACGGTCTAACACCCCCTCCCCCGCGAAAAAAATGAGAACAAGAAGAGAATTGCAGATAACATAACAAAATGCAAATTAATGCTGAAACATCAACTCAAAAATCAAACCTTTTCTGAGAAAGGAACTCCAAAGCACGTAATACCAAGTTGTAGAGATATTCCACCTTCCGACTATACACCTGGATGGAACCCTGAAGCAGCAGAGCAGCTACAATTACCCAGAAACAGCTGATTTAGTTGAACAGAGGGTTTTAACATAAAAAATTGATAATTGCAAATAAAAATTGGGAATTTCAAACAGAAAATGAGTCAGACGGCCCAACCTTCAGCAAAATTGACAGGAGTGTGACCTTCTTCTTCGCCGGTGATTTCGCCGGAGCATATTTTGAGCAGATACTCCTCAAGTTTCTTGGCGAGGTCAACTTCCCAATTGGATTGGAGGTCACGCTCCGCGTGAACCGCGTGAAATCCCCCACCTGCTGGTTCTGAATTGCCTCTAGTCATCTTCGGTGGGCAAAATCGCAACGCAAATCATACTAATCTCAGCAATTTCCGGCACCAGAACACAGACGGAGAAAACCCTAGGGTTTCAGTGTTGACGAGGGATAACGGAACCCAGGAAAGAAAGCTTCAGAGTTTTGGAATCCCTGAAGAAACAAGAGGTGGGGTGGTGGAAAGTTCCAAGCTTTGTGTGGAGTGCAGAGAGACGAGGACGACGAGCTACGACAACCAAACAAAGCGACAGTAACTCGAAAGAGAGAGAGAGAGAGAAGTTCAAGATGTTTTAGATTTCTTTTTCCCGCTCGTTCTTCAGTCTGTCACAAATCATATGTAATTGGGCCTGAGATCTGGGCCATACCCACCAATTAAACTTATGGACTTGGAAATGAATGAAGAGGAACAAAAAAGGAGTTCTTTTGTTTTGAGGTTGGTTTGGTGGTGATTATATGATAAGGCATGATATGATAAGTTGGTTGGATAAGGGCATGATAATATATGAGAATGATAGACTTGTCTTGTGTTTAGGGTCTACTTAATATGAATGAGTAGAGATATGGTTGTAGATGAGAGCATAAGCTCGAATTGAGATGCACTTAGTGGTAGAAAACCATGTACCAATTTTCTTGGAGATACAATCAGAGCAATGAGTTTATGAGGTTCAGGGAATTATAAAGAGTCAAAGACAACGTGTTTTTCGCTTATTATCCCTTGTTGAATGGTTATTACTTCCCTTACTTAACATGTTTCATGCATTTTGTTTCTCACCATGTATGAAAGATCATTTGGATATCTAATGCCACGAGTGCAAAAAACGTTAGCATTATTCGATTTAAGACGATAAGTTAATGAAATTCTTCTTATGAACGGGGATAAGGAAAATATTAATACACACGACCCATACATCTCATGATTAGAGATGACTCAATTCCTATCCTCCGATTACTTATTATTTTTGTTTTCTTTTTTCTTTTAAAATACATTAATGGTTTAGATGTTGTCGTGCTTAGATCGTCTAGAAATTGTCATGCCCGATTACAATACTATTGAGATAAAAGTTCATTAACGTTACACTCAACTATTATCTAAATACATACTAAGTTTCATTTTATATAATCTCTTCTACTTTTATACAATTACCTAATGGTTTGTTTGGATGTAAAGGTGAAATTGAGAAAAAAATATAAGAGAAAATAATATCAATGGATAATAAAGTAATATTTAAATTGTTTGGTTTGATAGAAAAGGAAAAGAGAATGAACAGAAAAGTGAACGTATTATTTATATAAGTACTAGTTTACCCATTTCATATAAATATTTAAAAATAAAGTGACAAAAGATTGTTGATGGGTAAATTGGACTTTTGACCAAAATTAAGAGGCTGTGTGCGTTTTCCTCTCACTTTAGAGGGGAAATTAAACTTGTGGGCCCAACTTGTCAATTTTTCTATTAAATTCATTTTCCTAGCACTCTCAAACTGTAACGCCTCAATTTTCAGATTTATAAAAAATTCTATTATATCTTACACAAACATATAGGAACGATTTTTCACCCTATAATCTCCCCCCCCCCCCCCTATTATTTTCCTACCAAAATGACTATAAACAAAAACACCCTAAAAGGGCGGATTTAATGAAATTCCTTTCATATTCAAAAGTCACATTACATGAATATGATAGCTTTTCCAACATCTACTCTTCCTATTCACAAAAGTCTAATCCAAGACTTTTATCTAAACCGACATGTATTAGTAGTAGTCTAGTCATACATACACAACCTATTTAATTTTTGTATCAAAATCCTCTAAGGATATCAACATCAACATGATAACACCACCTACATTTTAGCATCCATTGGGCCAAGAGTGTAGGGCACCCCAGAGGTAACAATCCAAGCATCACGCTCAGTGGAATTAACAAGCCCAAAGAACCTTCCAGGATAGTAATCAGCTGCTTCAGCAGAAGTTATGGACTTCACACCAGGCCACTTAACCCTGGCTGACGTGTCAGCACCAGGACCCTTGTTGTTGTACTCAAAATACGTACATGTGTCCTTGTTAGCACTTCCCATCCAAGCCATGTACCCTTCCGGTGAGAACACGTCATCAATCTGGGAATCCATGATGACAACCTTAGAGTACGGTCTCCACGGCCGTCCGAGGAAGGAGATTTTGGTTTTTAGCGTTGCTACGTCAGGCTCACCGGAGAAGTGGCAGCTCAGGAAGACAAGGGCGCTGGGGCTGTCGGCTTTTGTTCTTCCCCCAGCGGTGACCAAGCACTGCTGGGACTCAATCGAGGGCTTCCGGACGATGAGCTTGCAGTTTTGGAAGACTCCGAAGGCGTCACCGAAGACAAAGTCGATGGTGCCAGTGACGGTGCAGTCGCGGTAGAATTGGCGTTGGGATTGGACGTAGAGGGTGTCTTGGAAGCCATCTATTGCACAGTTGTGGAAGACGGCTTGGTCTCCTGTTACTCGGAGCGCCACTGCTTGGTGCTTTTCCGATCCTGCTGTGTTCTCGAACCCGATATCCTTTGCCATAAAGTTAGCACCATTGACGCCTGTTAAATTGGAGGCGAGAAGTGCTAATAAACAGACATTTACCAAAACCAATTCACAATTTTTCATAGGACCTTGTTTGTTTATAACTAAAATAATTGATTACATTTTCTCTATAGTTTTAGGAATACGTAATTTTAGTCCTATAGTTTTAACGACTCAAATTAAGGCTCTATACTTTTAAAATTGAACAAACTTGATTCAAATGTTAATTTATCATTCAATAATTAATAAAAACAACAATGTCAAACACATCTTTTTTCAACGTGAGTGACAATTTAAAATGATTTATGTAACTTTCAACATAAATAATTGTGATATATGTCAATTTTTTATTTAATAACTTGATTAGTTTTTTTAATTTTGATATTAGAGAAATTTAATTTGAGCAATTGCAACTATAAACATCAAAATCACATATTCATGAAGCTAGTGGCAACAAAAATAATTAAGCCAAAATAAAATTACTAATCCATCCAAAATGAGACAAAGATTTTCATCCAAAAGATCCTAATGTGTGCATAATATGTAGCTTACAATTTCCAATAAGGAAAATGTTTGTGGACCACTAATAGGTGATATGTACCTAAAGTGGTTTATGAATCATAACTCTTCGAATAGTTATGGATTTAATCAACTATTATATGCAAACAATCCTTTGTTTTAGACACATTATAAACCATTTCACATATATCTCATTTTTCTCTTTATTTATTTTCCTATTATATTATATCATATATCACATTTTCACTCATCTCTATTTCATTTAAATTGGGGTGTATGTATCTACTATCTACAAAACATTTTTCATAGACAAGAATGCACAAGAAACCTTGTGTTGTATGGTACTTACCGACAGTTGCTGTGTTATATGTCTGGATACCATCAACATAGTTCTGGCTACCCGTGAACCTGGTCTTTGTAGGACCATCTCCAATGATTGTAACATGAGTCATATCCGCCCCCACAATCACAATCTCCTTATACACACCAGCCTTCACATGAATCACAAAAGGCTGTGTATTCTTAGGAGGAACAGTCTTGAGAGCATCCCCGAGCGTCTTGAACTGTCCACTCCCATCAAGAGCCACAATTGCGTTCGGCTTCACGTTCCCCGGCCCAGTTGCCTGTAGAAGGCGCCTATGCCCCTCACTCACCCACGACGGAAAGCCATCCACAAACGACACTTCATCAGATAGCAACCTCCTACTATTACCTGGTAGATTTATAATATAAAATTATTCATGTGTCTTCACGTTTAAGTACTTTTTATAATTGGTTCATAACATGATATCAATATTTTTATAACTAAGTTATTTAGTTTCATGACATTACCCATAATCGCGTTCAGGTTCAGATCCTTCAGTATGCTCGACACCGCGCTGACCATGTCAATAGCATTGCTACTCAGCTCCATAGACATGTTCAAAACCTTAGCCATGGTCTCTCCTGCTTTCGTCGTCGTGTTCTCAAACCCATCCAAACATGTCTGTTGGTGAGAAAGCGTGCCGGTAAGCCAAACCTTGAGATCATAGGCATATTCACTCAACTTGTTGAACTTAAATTTGTCCAAATTATCAATTGATTTGTGAATTCCATCAACAGCATAGCCTAACACCTCGTGACATATGTCCATGGCTTGTCTTGTCATGTTGTCTTGTGCTAGCTCGTGGTAGAGGGTGGAGTTGTGTATGTGCTTCGATATTTCCTCTGCAGTGGTGTTGAACGCGACTTTGACGAGTTCTTTGATGTCTGTGGTTTGGTTTGATGCTTTTTCCAGGCTTTTGTGGCAGGTTTCTTTGTACTCTGTTGATTGGCAGAGTATCTCTACGTTCCTTTGAGTGCTCATGATTTGGCCAGGCGAAGAGTGCCCTTCTTCCCCTGTGGTTTCGACGTGGCTAACACCGACGGCCACCGCAGACACCATCGCCACCAGAAGGATGGAGGAGACGCCGAGGAGGAGGAACCTCTTGTTCTTCTCATGACGCCCATTATTGGGGGCAACCATGTTGTTGTTCCCCTGCATATGAAACTGCTCTAATTTCTAAACTATTTGCTTTATTTTTTTCTTCTCTTTTTCTTTCAATAGAGATGGAGATAAAATGCAAATGATTATATATATGAGGAATGGATTTTCCAGAAATTCACTTCCCTTGTGAAAATGGAAGGTGCATGGGAATCCCTTTTATCAAAACAGATTCTTGTATTTGTAATAACCACTGCAATGGTATCGAGCATGTCACCAAACTGCTAAACTTGGAGAACAGTATCAGCTGAAGTATAGTCATTTACCAATTTTGGCAGTTAATTGTTGAGGAAATGGTGGTTTAGAAGGGTGTTGTTTAGAGGAGCTCCTTGAATCTTGGACTTCAGTGGAACCAGTGCCAATATTTTAGTTTCATTCATACGTATCAAAGATAGTTAACTATAATAAAAAGCTATCAATAGATAAAAAAGTTTATGTATTAAAACTAATTTTGTAATTACACACTAAAAAATGATTTAAAAAAAGTTTCCAAATGACATTACCATATATAGATTATTTTTCTCATACATATGTTCAAATATTAATTACTTCAATTTCAAATCACTTTTACGTAATCAACTAGATATTAGGCTCGCGCAACTGCGGACTTACATTAATATAATAGATTTTTAATTAAATGATATTTATTTTAAAATGTTAAATACAATTAAATAAAATAATAACTTAAGAGGTTGAAGTTTTAACTTTTATAATTTTTTAATCAAAGAAATAAGATAGCAACTTGAAAGGTTAATGTTTTAATTTTATTAAATTAACAGTATATGATAATAATTAAAAGATTAATAAAAAGAACTTATAATAATAAATCATAAAATTATTACTTATACTAAATAAATACAAGTTTAATTTATTGATATTAATTTTCAGAAATAAGAAATATGATTTAATTTGTGTGTTATTAATTTTTTTAAAATATATGAACAAAAAATATGCATCTAATAAAATGTTAAGTAAATTTTTAATTTTTATGTAGAGACAAACATCGTTTTTTAAAGCAAAAATATTATTAAAAATTTGAGAACAAAGCCTCGAGAAGAGAGAAACAAAAATTGAAAACACCCAAAAAAACCAAAACAACAGAAGACCCGCAAATAAACTAATAATGTGCAAATATATACATAATCTATCTATATATTATATAAAAGAAGGTTTATGCCCACCTACCCACTAAAATAAGGTATAAGTCCTAACTATCCTCACTATGACCTACCCATTAACACCCTACCCTAAATAATAAATATTTATAAAATTTATTACAAATATTAAATAAGGAACGAATCATTACTAATTATACAATCTTAAGATTTTTTAAAAAAATATCTTTCAAATAATTAATATTTATAAAATTTATTACAAATATTAAATAAGGAACGAATCATGAAATTTATTACAAATATTAAATAAAGAACAAATCATTACTAATTATACAATCTTAAGATTTTTAAAAAATATATCTTTTAAATAATTAATATTTATAAAATTTATTACAAATATTAAATAAGGAACAAATCATAACTAATTAATACCAAATTTTAATAGAAATAAAAATTGATATTGATTACAAATATTAAATAAGGAACAAACCCTAACTAATTAATACCAAATATTTAACCAATTTTTAAAATAAGGAATGAATCATAACTAATTAATACAAAAAATTTAACCAAATTTTAATAGAAAATAGTTAACGTACAATCTTAAGATATTTTTTTGAAATATGAATTTTTATTAACAATTAGTCTCCTCACTTGATGCTATAAATTTGACCACTACAGTTTCTCTGCTATAATGTTTCAAAAGATCAAAAGAATAAACTCAAAAATCAATCGTGAGAACTATTACATACTTCTAAATTGTTTTCCTGCTACATCATTCTGAAATTAATTGATATCAGTTTCCTCCATCAACATCTCCAATGCTCAAAAGGTGTGAAAGATAGTGGTCAGAGTTGCACGACTATGGAGATCACGTAACAGGAAGCAACCTGAAGCACCAGATTTCATTGAAATGTTATTTGTTGACGCTAAGGTATGTTGAAAATTATTTAATTCTTTTTAGACGATTTTGTGCTCTTTAGCGTCATAGGAAAATTGTTTTATTAGTGTCTAACTTATTTTTCTATGAAACGACATGATACAGTGCACCGTCTAGAGCAATCAAATGAACAAATTTGAGAGCCTTTAGAGAGAAGGCATATGTTACGAGATTGTCAACTTAATCAATATATTAATATATTTAACCACTCCAGGATTTTTGAAAAAAATGTAAAATAATATTAACTCAAGAAAATATCTTTTTTATGAAAGCATGAATATATTTTATTTTATTTTTAATCTAACCAGTTTGAAATTCTGATTCTTAATTTTACGTGAAATCCTTTATTTGATATATCAAATATTTAAAAAATATAAAATTAAAAAATATTGTTAAATATAACATTTTGAATATTTTATTTTAAAAGGTTCAATAATTTTATTGATACAATTAAGTAATTAAAAACCAAATCAATTTTTATAAAATAAATGATGAAATAATTTTTTTCAATTTTAAATATTAATTTTAATTGGAACCTTTTTTAAATATGAATATATATATATATATATATATATATATCTTTTTTCGAAGAAAAAAGAAGAATATATATATCAAAAATGAAAAATAGTATATAAAATACTTCGAATCTTTTTTTTAACTAATTTGATATCGGTTTTGAAAAAAATTGATACAAATAATTTCTGCGATTTGGGATCAAATAATCAAAGCATTTATATTTAGTAATTCAAAAGGAATCATAATAAATTAGTTAATCCTTATAAATAGGTTAATTAACAGCGGGGATATCCTAGACTCATCTTTTTAAAAATTATCATCCAAAGTTTTTTTAAAATTTAACATTAACATAACTTTAAATATACATCTCTAACAACCATTTATATCTTTTTACAATTATTAGAAGTATAAAACGTTACAAAAATATAACATTACACACATTTTAGCTTTAATTTATCAAAAGTTATTCGTGCATTTACATGGTTTAATTTTATTTCTAAACAAATGAATATTCACAAGTAATTTGAGACTGAATTCAAATTCTTATTGAAAATTTTAGTGAAAGCTTTAATGTCAAGTTCAAACAATGTAAATAATGAACATTTTATTGAAATATACTTAAATCTACAGATTTTCAACAAATCAAGTATGTTTTCTTTAGGAAGCTAAAATAATACTAAGAAGAAGCCGTAGATGCAATTACATCAGAGAGCAAGAAAGCTTCAATGCTCGGACCCCGGAGGCCCCTCTTCCACCCAAACACGATTCCTAAAAGGGAGAGCTTGACGAGAGAGAAAGTCCGCAACACAGTTCCCAGATTGGCGGACAAACCAAACTCAAAAACAGAAAAAGCCAAAACTAAATTCTTACAATCCAACAAAATAGAATGCAAATAAGAAGAGGACATCAGAGGTTTCTTCAACTTTTCCACCAACAACAAGCAATCGGTCTCAACTAGATACGGCTGAAAACCAACTGATAGCTAATCTCAGGGACTACCGAAAAGCAATAGCCTCAGCCATCTCCGGAGAGAACACAACAACGAGAAAATTTGTCACTGACGCTATGATCTCGCCACACACCCCAAACCAGCAACGTCTGCATTCAGGCATGAAGCACCAAAATTAAACTTGATCACCCCGTGAGCGAGTCTCGCATAAGCATTCATATATGGGAGTGACCGAAAGAAGCGGCTACCTGGAGAAGGGAGCGAGCGTGTTCCTTCCTGAGAGAGAGGGCGTTGGAGAGGCGTGATGCAAGGGAGCCAGCAGGTAATGGATATCGGTGAAGAGGCAGAATTAGGCGGTGGAAAGGAATCATAGTTACTCACCCGTTGCGCGACACAACTCAAACAGGAACCGATCGGCATCCATTAGATCGAGAGGTGATATTGTCATTAATTTTACCTCAAGGGGTTTGTTGCACTGTTGTTGCCCGGAGAAAGGATGGTGCACTCCAGGCTAAATATTCTTATACCAATAATTGAGGAATCAACATGACAAAATAACATCTAAATTTAGCACAAGATGTGGCATGATAGTTAGCTAACTTTATCCCTCGATCATGCAGAAGGGGGTTTCGATCCTTGCCCATGTGAGTAAAGCGCAAATTGTCGTCAATCGTTTACTGCTAAGTAACTATTTCTCACGGCTAAAGTATTGGCCACTATTATTCACCTCACAACAACATGTGTAAGAAATTATAAAAATATATCATTTCACACACAATAATTTTAGTTTATCCAAAGTTACATGTGCCTCGCACAAGTAAATCCAACTAGTAAACATGTATTATAGGCTTGTTTTATAGACATGCATTATATGTTTGTTATATAAACAATCATTATATTCTTGTTGAATATAAAGACTAAGGTTGTATAGAATAATATAGAAGTGTCTAGAAATATTTTAAATTTCTATTCATAAGTATAATAAATATATAAAAAAAATCCCATTCTTAGTTTGTTTTTATGGAATAATTATTAATAATTAGAATTGAGGTTTTTTATTCAATAGTTATTATTAGATTTTTAATTCATAGAAAAACTAAATATAAAAAATTAACTCTAATGTTTGTAATTAGTAATTTTATGTAGAAATTTTGATTAAGAATAATTTTTTACCTAAAATACTATAATGATATATTTACAATTGATAGTTCATATTTATTAATATATATATATATATATATATATATATATTTAGTATTTTAATTTCATTTTCAAAATATAATTATTAAAAATAATTATTATCATGAAATTATTCTACAGTTCAACAACACAATTCCAAATATTATTGATTAAATTTTTTTGTTCATAATTTTATGAATAATTAGGTTTGAGATAAAATAATTTTAATAATTAATATTTAATTATTGAATTTTTTTGGTATTAGTTTTTAATTCTTAAAATATAACATCATAAAATATTTTCTTGTCTGATAGACATGATTACGTTTGTAGTTATTATAATATATTCAAAAAATTAAATACTTTTTCAACACCAAAACAAAAAATATTTTATAATTTTATCACAATTATTGTTAAAGGTGAACTGTGATTTTTTTAGTGAATGAGAAAAATTTAAGATAACTTTATACGTAGGTCAATTTATTTCTTATTAAAAAATTGAATTTTAATTTACAAAATCATCCATACATTATAATATATGCATTATATTTGTGAGTTTTAATTGAACCTTTGTTTAAATTTGATGCATAGACAATGTTAATTGTCAACCAATTATATTTAAAAGACGTATTACATTAATTAATTAAATTAAATTAAAAAATATTTTCCCTGTATTTGAAATATAATCGGTTGATAGTGTAAAAAATCTTTACAATGTTAGGGCATGTCGTACCTTATTCTAAAATTTTATATTTGATTTTGTGTAATTTTTTTTATCAAACTATATTTATTGAAAATGATCATGATGCATTTATTTTAATATTTCACAACATGATTCAAGATGATTACACGTGTTGTCATTCAGACTTCAAAATGTCAAAAAAATCTCCAAAATGTCAAATCTCAAGTTGGCATGAGAAAATCACATCCTTACACCAGATTCAAAATCATAGTGGGTTAAGAGATTCAAAATCACATGAAAATAAAATAATCATAATTTCATTATGTACCTCTTGATTTTCGGTCTTTTGAGTTATGCTAATTATTTTAACCATTGATAAGTTAACTTTAGTAAACAAATGGACATATTGTAATGATAATTAAGATTTAAGGGTCAATTAGGATGAATTTTATAGTTAACGGTGTCTATTCGCAAAAGCTATAAAGTTTAAGGTGACATCATCCATTTTCCCCTTATTTAAAGTTAAATATATACGAATATATGTAATATTTTTAAAATTATATCATATAATGAAATCATTGACATTTGTAATGTGATATTTTACTAAAATATTATTATTCTAATTTTTTTTTTTGTTGATACATAAGAAAATTTCTAAAATATATTTGGTGTAATCTATATACATATTTCAAAATGTTGAAATATTTTTTTGTTTAAAATGAAATACATCATCCTTAATTTTACTCTTTTAGTTTAAAGACGATCTTATTTGCTTCATTATATTCCAACTTTAAGCAGTAGTCAATTAGAATTATGTTTATGTGAAAACTTAATATTACTTTTAAACTTATATTTAACATTTAATAATTAACATTGAATAAATTTTACTAATAAAATTAATTTATCTATTTGATAATATTAATTGGATTTAAATTTTAACTCAATTAATATTTAACATCGTCAAATAGTTTTAATTTATTCATAAAAAGTAGTAAGTTGAGAACATCCATCTCAAGTGAGCAAATGACAACAAACCCACCAATACAACATTCAAAAATACCTCAAACTAGAGCTGTCAATATGGGTTCCAACCCGCGGGCTGACCCGGCCCAACCCGACCCGTAGGCGGGTTGGGTTGATGAAATCACAGCCCGTTTAGAATACGGGTTAGAGCAAACCGGCTCGTTAAGCCCGCGGGTTAAACGGGCCAGCCCGCGGGTCAAATGGGCCAGCCCGCGGGTCAAATGGGCCAGCCCGCGGGTCGGGCAACAAAATCAAATAAAACATTTTTTTGGTTGATTCTCTTAAATCTTGGGTTGGGCCACTAAGTTTAAGTGTCACGTGAAAAGTGAAGTGAGTCTGCAAAGATAAGGGAGTATTTTCTTCCATCTTGGGTTGTGTTTGTATTGGAATTCAAGAGTGACTTGGAGTTTGAACTTAAATTTAGATATGCACAAAGTGTATGGTGCAACATTGTTAATTTGTTATGATCTTG
Source organism: Acmispon strigosus (assembly GCA_030819835.1). Taxonomy (NCBI): domain Eukaryota; kingdom Viridiplantae; phylum Streptophyta; class Magnoliopsida; order Fabales; family Fabaceae; genus Acmispon; species Acmispon strigosus. The sequence goes on from JAUAMA010000001.1 coordinate 92,139,290, forward strand.
AATTAGTAGGTTTGGTAAAATGCATGTGTTAGTATTTATTTAATATGATTTTTTTTTACTTTTTCATATTTTTTAATTGAATTTCCTAATTTTTTTATTTTCCTACTGCCAAAACGAGTCAGCCCGCGAGTCGGGTTGGGTTGATTAATTATTGGCTCGTTTATAAACGGGTTGCTTCAACCCAACCCGTTTTAAATCCAACTCGTGACGGGCCAGCCCATATGGGCCGGGTTGGCCCGTATTGACAGCCCTACCTCAAACTAAGCCTGCCCACCAAATAAACACAACATCTTTAGTTGTAACACTGCATAAATCTGTAACAGCCTTGCACACATGATATGCCAAACATATAATACTATCCAGTGCCTTCATAGCGATACTACATCCTATTCGAAATGAGCCCCCCAAGATGCGTTGTACACATGGGCCGCTCCGCACCTCACACCATTTGGTTCCTTTTTTAATTTCTGTTTTTCGCCCACCTCCCGTGAAAGTTGCAAATATTCCAAATCAGTCCTTTGCATCTCACCCTTTTCCAAAGCAGACCCAGCGTTTGAACCAGCAGTATCACTATGAAACTGCAAATTTTGGTAACGGTTCATGGCCATTATTTCATCAGATTCGTAACCACAATCCATTAAGTGCTGATATTCTTTGTGTAACGTATCCGTCTTCTCCTCCTGAGATGTCGCGGATTGTGGTTGAAGGCTAACGGTTGTCTCCTCACCCTCCATCCTTTCCGCCGGCGTGTCGCCGCCGGCCAGATCTTCCCCACCATCATCTCTGTTATGGTCTGACCCCCTCATAACCACAGGAGACTTATGTGTTGCTGTATTGCCCGATACCTGCACCGGTCCGTATTCCGGTTCCAACCACACTGCCGTAGGAACACCATCCAGGACCACCGATACCTCATGCCCCATAATCAGCGGCGTTGTTGTTTCAACTAATACCCTCACTATGTCAAAGCGCTTCCTCGCCGTATTCGGACCATCCAAACACACCAATCTCCCTAGCGAATACACCAATGATTCGAAAAAATCACACCCCCAGACATACACCGGAACATTCTTTACTTTCATCCACACTAGATGGTTACGTGAGCTAGTTAATGTGGTGCAAGTCTTGATCATCTGAAACTTTTCCTTCAGAAAATCCTTCTCCTGGTGCAAGATATCCTCCATCTCCTCTTTTGAGGGGAATTCTAGAATTACATCTTGTGCTCCTAGAGGTTTGACCTCGATATAGTTCAGGTTGTTGATAGAAAGAAACTCCTGCAAGCCTTCAGTGGTATAAACGTCCCATGTCGATGCCTCCGCCATTGCCACAATGGAACCACGTTCGGCCTCCTAGGAGTCATACACAACACGACCCAGAATAAGGAACAGTCCCCTTCGGTTTCCCCCTCCTGACATTGATATTCCCTAATTCCTGCGCATCCTCCACCGCCTTTCGAGTCTTCTTCTCACGCCACACCTGCTTTGGCGCCACCGATTTCCTTCGTCCCCAAAACTCAGTACCACCTCCCCATCGCACACCTTGCTTCCCCAATGATGGGCCATTTCGTGCCATATTTACAAGCAGGAAGGATGAACCCAGCCAACTCTCGTTGGCGTTAACTATCGCCCTTCTTGCCGCTGTCTCCGATTTATACCGTACGAATGCAAATTGTGTTCGACGACCAATCCTCCTATGCCGCTGCATGTAAACACTATTCATTTCTCCCCATCAACGAAGACGGCGAACACCGCTCTTGCTGCTCCCGCTCCCGCTCCGGTGGACTGCTGTTCATCTTTCTTCCCCGACTAGAAGAAACGGCACGGCGAGCCGGAACTTTGAAACTATTATGGATTTGTGATGGAGAGGCTTGGACAGTGGCGAGGCGCTGCAGCCGTGGAACGACGTTACATGACGGCAAACGGAGGAAGGGAGCGCACAATGAGGAGGTGACAACGGCGAGATGAGCGGCGGCGAGGAAACGGTCAGAACAGGACAGCAGCGGCTTCGCCGTTCGGCAACAAGAATAAGTTTAATAATGAAATTTTAACATTTAAATTGTAATTAATATCATTAGGTAAAATATTTTGTTTATTGATTCATTATTGGATCTCACTTTATCCTTCCTCAACTCAATTTTACTAGCATATAGATTATTAATATGTTTTTCTCAAATAATACATCTCACATTATAGGTTATAATAAAAATAATTAATTATTGCTTATTTTATTTTTGAATTTTGATATATATTTTTTAGAAATAATATTAATTATTTTCATTTTTTTATTGAACTTATTCTTGCAATTTGTTATTGATAATTAATATTTAAAATTAGTTCAATATTTATAATATAAGTTATACTTATAAGAAATTGAGGAGTTTATAATTAATAATTAATATTATTAATAATACAAATGGTAATTGATAATTAATTAGTATTCCCATTAATAAAAAATCAAGTCAATTTTACTTAGAAATTGAGGATTTTGATATTTAATAATTAATAATTGATATCATTAATAATACAATTAATCATTAATAATTAATTAGAATTCTCATCTACCATATCTACCATCTACCGTAGTATTTTTAATTGTGAGTTCTCCTTTTGGAGAGTGAGAGACTCACACAATACACTCTCTCACATATAGCCACATCATTCCTTCTAAAAAATTCTCATTGTCTTTTTCTTCTCTATTTGGTGGTGTAATTCTCTCTCCATTACCGCAATCATTATTTGACATACTGATTCTTCTTATTCCAACATTAATCAAACACATAATTAATAATATTTTCTCGCTCTCATTCTTTTTAAAACTTATCTCTCATTAAACTTGAGATAAATTACTATTTTAAATTCACAATTAACCTAAAATTTTAATTTGAAAGAATTAACGTAAAATTGATTTGAATAAATTTAAATGAAATTTCTTGAACTTATTTCTCTTCATAACTGTTTATGTTACTATTATAAAAAATTGATAGTAAAAAGAAACACGTTCAATTTTTTTTTACTATTTACATGACTAAAAAAATTGTATCAATTGTATAAAAAGATGTAAATTAAGAAATTAATAAATTTTAACAAATTTAAAAAATTGTGTTGTTTTATAAAAAAATACTTATAAATGTAAAATAATTATTATTAAAGTTTTAAATTTATTCAATAAATTATTATAAACATATAAGTTCAAAATTTTAAGCAACTTTTTGTATTTTATAGTTAATAAATATAAAATTTATAAAAAAAATTGTGAAAATAACTGTAACAATTTAAATTCATTAGACTGGAATGATTGAATAAGAAAGTAAGCAAATTAAATTATTACACAAGTAAAAAAACTAATAAACAATATTTTTAAAATATTTCTTATATTTGAAAATAGATTATACATTTAAACGTTTTATCTCAAATGAATATATGCTGATTGAAGATTTTAAGGAAAAGAGTGTAGCCTTAAATTAAATGAAAATAGAATAAACATATAGAATTTTGTAAAATAATTTTGATATCTTACCAATTGATCCTAGAAAACAAGAACTTTAATTACTGCAATTTTCAAATATTATTTTAATATAAATAATATTTAACAAAATATAATTTATTAAACTTCTAAAATTAACACACCAGTGCATTGCACGGGGTACTTACTGGTTAATATAAAGTTCAAGTCAATTTTACTTACAGATTCAATTCCCAACTAATTTTTCTCAATACGCAGGCAAACATGCTCTAATGTTACACATAAATTTCATGTATCTTGTTTATGATTTTTACTAAGTTTAGCATTGCACAATTTGTCCACTTACTCATTCTATCATTTTCTTTTTCCCCAGGCGAACCACAGGATTATGGTATTTACTATTCAATAAGGAATTGAAAGTTACAAACCTGGAATAAACAACGTGAAAGCTTATTTAGAACAAACTTATACACATTACATAATGCTTCCAAAAGCATTTCAGAACACTTTTGTCAAAAATGTTTTTTCCTTGAAACACTTTCTGTGGGGGCATTGTAATTTCCTACTTTGTTATACTTTTTATTTGGTGACTTTCTTCAGTCCCATGTTCCAGAAGGTTCAGGGTCTCAAAGCTTGGCTCTCTGTAGTTCTAACTTGGCAATGGTACCCAAGTGGACTTCATCTGGACCATCTGCAATTCTCAGGGTCCTTGCAGTTGCCCACAGATGCGCCAGAACTGTATCAGAGGATAAACCAGCAGCTCCATGCACTTGCATTGCCATGTCAAGTACCTTTAGTGCCATGTTTGGCGCGGCTACCTGCTCCGAGACCAATGAAAGTATTGAAAGAAATTAACATCATGAGTGAAATTATAGGAACAAAAGATCAGGACAATATGCTGTGTTCCAAATAAAAGTTACCTTCGCCATTGCTAATATCCCTCGAGCTTTTTTGTTGCCATGTCTATCAAGTTGGTCTGCAGCTTCCAACACCAACAATCTGGTCTTTTCTAGCTCTATTCGGCACTGAGCAACAGATAATAGCAAAGTAAGCAAAGGTCCTGTATAAACTGAAACTGAAATAGATTTCTAATTCTGACACTTCCAAAGAATTGTTTATGTTTTCACCAACCCCAGGGGTTTAAGAGGTATGCTTGCTCAATCCTAATACCTTGGCCATATCTGAAAGAAATGAGCCCTGCTGAGCAATCAATTTCCCAAATACTTTTCTGCTAACAGCCCTTTGAGCCATCATTTGCATGCCTCTTTCAGCAGCACCTATCAGTCTCATACAATGATGCAGCCTTCCAGGACCTAGCCTGCCCTGCAAGAATGCAAGTCAGCAGCAAATGAAAAATACGCTTCTTGGTACTTCAGCAAGCAACTCAGCAATATAATGTGAATAGAAAGCCTTAATAATTCATATTCATAAACCAGCAGATTCCTTCTAGTAGAATATACTAAAACTATTATTTTGACAGGTCCACTTTTCAATGATAATTTATACATTCCAACAAGTCTCATATCTGAAGTCAGCTAGCTAAATGTTTGCGGCAGACAGCACTAAAGTTGATGTTGAGAATCATCTATGAATCTATGATTCTTGATGCACATGATGTATGAACTTTGCCCTATTGGAACGAGTCCTATGTTTTTGTCCTTAAAAAGGCACATCAAGTGGAGACGAGGAACTCCTTTCAATCCTTAACAGTAGCACTATCCCACCTAACTCTTTTCGGGACTGAACGCTTGGTAGATTATGGTATCAACAATAATAGTAACTACAAAAGAAATTCAGTAACGTTGATCATTTAAGCAGGTATCAGTCGAAATTTAATGGTACAATGCAATATATGCACTCGTGAATAACAGGGTTACTTCAAACCAACATCACAATTCACAAGCTAGTATTCAACACAAAGGAAATATTTTCAACTTACTTGAGCAATCTCAAATCCGCGTCCTTCACCCAGTAAGATATTTTCTGCTGGCACACGTACATTCTCAAATGTTACTTCTGCGTGCCCGTGAGGTGCATCATCAAAGCCAAACACCAACAATGGTCTCTTTATATGAACACCAGGAGTCTGGATATCAACTAAGATCATAGATTGTTGTTTATGCTTCGCTGCATTGAAGTCAGTTTTACCCTGCGCACAAGCTTTGATCACTCTCTGATCTCTATTGAAGTGAATAGCACATTGACGGTTGATGCAATAACTTTCAACCAAATACTCACCATGACTATAAGAATTCTGCATCTTGGATCCATGGCACCACTTGTCCACCATTTTGTCCCATTGATAATATATGAATCTCCTTGCCTGTTCATGGAGAAAAATTAAGAAAATAAGTATTCCACAGATTCATAAATGTCTAATTGTCTGCTATCTATCTTGAGTCTTGACTCAAACCTATGCTTTTTAATACATTTACATCAGCTAAACGGAAAGACTGAAGTAATGTGTTGCTTAAGATTATGGATAATCCAACCTTTTGATAGAACACTCAATATTGGTTGCATCAGAAGACGCAACACGAGGTTCTGTCATTGCAAACCCAGACCTAATCTTCCCCTCAAGCAAAGGAATAAGCCATTCTTGTTGTTGCTCTTTATTTCCATAGCGCAGTAATACCTAATATATGCAAAGCAATGTTACAACCAGATCACACCAAAATGCAACGCAGATAGACAAAGTGCTAAACCTGATCAATCCAGGACAATCCAATTTAGTCAGTAATTGATTAGCCTAGAGAATCTATATGTTTCATCTTACCTCCATATTACCTGTGTCAGGTGCACCACAATTAAATACTTGTGGAGCCCAAACAGAACGACCCATGATCTCACAAAGATATCCATATTCGAGATTTGTTAGACCAGCACCCAATAACAAGTCATTTGCATCAGTAGAGGGAATATTATTGCTCCCATCAAAAATAAGATTTTTGGCCCTTGCAGCACTATCAAGCTGCGTAAAAACAGACACATACACAGGAATTTACTCTCAGAAACATAGTAACATTGAGAATAAAAAAAATAGAATCTAAAATACCATAGATAATAAATGTCAAATATCAGTTCTATCAAAACAATCTCTTCCTTCATGTCTTTCAAGTTTTTAATATATTATAAACTTGCACATACTTCAATATTCTGTTTTTACCCTCTGCCCTGCTCCAAAATAAACTGGTCATCTTTGTATTGCATTTAATTTCATTTGTGACAAGCTTATTGTTTAGCAAGCTTTAAAAACTTGAGCGGGAGGGAAGGTCAGAATATACAAAATATTCTCACAATATTTTCGTTGTATCTTAGAAAATTTAGAATAGATTATATGATCTTTAGAAGTTATTGTGAAATCAATTAGTCATCCAATCGATGACGCAATTTTAGGAGTTATTTCTTATTCATTATCTTTCTTCATTTACTTCATTATTTAATCAGGGTTAGCAATCTTACTGTGTTAGTCGGCTTATGCTCAAGCTGAACTAGCAATACTGTGTTAGTATTTGACCTACTTTGTATCACATTCGTATAAACCTATCAGTATTATCTCCTTGTATAGATTATTCATGTCCTCTCTATCTTTCTTTTTCTACATAAGCCCTATAATTTCAACATATAATGATTCCCTAATTTTGGAACGTCCACATTGGCATTCTAAAATTTTGATGTACAACTCACAAAGCATGGGCTAAGGTGTACACGTAACAATCTCCCTTAACACATCCAAAAGGCATAAATCTCGTATAAGGTCAAATATTTCATGTTGGAAAGCTTCATTAGTGGGTCATAATGTATTTATTCTATTTGATATTTTAGAATATTTTGTACAATAGTGCAAACATTGACAAGAAAATAGTGAAAACCCTTTTATACCAACTACCAAAGTCTAAAACAAATAAATTCATGCCTATTGTTGAAGATTTCGAGGAAGCTGCAATATAACAAAACCTGGTGGAAGGATGATAATTGATAAAAGCTTCTAAAATCACAAAGTACAGATAAAATATATCGCAGAAGAGAAAAGTTAAGATGCATACAGGAATAAATAAGTTCCACAAGCCTTCTTTCTTTGCTAACTCCTTTAACTTTTCCTCTGCAGGGTGAACAGTCCACCGTGATTCTGACTGGGCAAGTTTATAAAACTCATTTTCCATGGGGTATATGTGTTCCTCCATAAACTTAATTAATTTGTTCCCGAGGTTTAAAACCTTTTGGCCAGGAACAAACCTCCCCTGATTGGATAGCCCCTGCATATCGTCTCTATTCCCTAACTCTTTTGAACGGTCTCGTGCATTTGCATCTAATTTGTAAAGAGTAGAAATGCCTTAGCTTCCAGGAAAGTAAGTTAGGCAGTTATATGTAAGAGCCCATGATATTTAAAATGGTAGAGCTACCTGAGGGAGGATGCTGTGGAAGCACAGACTTATGTTCAATAAATTTCCAAGCAGCATCTATAAGACCATTAGCAAGTACTTCTGTATGACGAGCACGCTCACCTCCTGACGCATTACCCTAGATTGCACACAAAGAAGCCACATATAAATAAATCTTAAACTCCAAAGACAACAGCATCTCCAAAAAGTTTAGATACCTTAACCCATCTATTATACACTCCTGCATAAATTGAAGCCCCGCGGAACAAAGAAAAGGCAACATAGAACTTCCATTCAGAAGCAGGCCATTTTCTTTCCTGGAATCAAAAACTTCCTTTAGAATTATTTAGATTAGGTAAAGACATAAATCAATCACCATTTATGTTTGATTACTTCTAGAGGCTGGAAGATGTACATAAATTGCAAAGTTTAGCAACAAATTAGCAAGTGAATTACTATATCATACAAGTGAAAGATATATTCCCAAACCATGCCTAGCCAATGTTCATGACCACTAGCATCAACTACAAAATTATTAGAAGTTCATAACAATTCAAATAAATGATCCAACTCTTCAAGTTATGACTGAAAATGCTATTGGGTTTTCTAAACCTAGGTATGTCATTGTCACATATTCTTAAAATTCGAGTTAATTGAATGTCAAATATTGAGGAGAATATATAGGTATACACCATTAGTAGTTACTTTTGTTATTTCGCTGTTATATATACGCATTTAAACCCAAATGAACAGTATTGGGTTTGTGGGCCTTGTGATAGGTTTCGTCTTCGATAAAGAGTAGGTTAACACATTATTCATCACAAACAGAGGCTCTAGGCTTTATCCTTATCCTATATGCAATGAAGTTTCCCCATAGAGCAACGCGATCTTTTATACGGATTTGGCTCTTCTTAAGTGAGTGGACTCACTTTACAGAGTAAAGTAAGCATCATAACCATTAGTAGCAATTACCTACTTTGACAAAGTCAATAAAATAAATGAATAAATGGTTATGATGCTTACTTTACCCTGTAAAGTGAGTCCACTCAATGAAGAGGAGCCGGACCCCACATGGATTTTCACCCATATCAGGCATCAAGACAATTCATTAGGCCTAACACAACCCAAAAGCTAGCTCATGGGTGAGAATTGTTCTACCATTTATGAAGATTATTTTGGCTATTCCTCTAGTCAATGTGGAACCATAACACCCCCCTCACAACCAAGGTTGGGAGCATGAAGTTGGCAACATTGGACATGTACAAGTGGCCCATTTATGGGTGACCCAATAAATGAATCTAGGATAAGCTTTGATGCCATATTAGAATTTGGGTTAGGTCTAATTCAATCAAAAAAGCTAGCTTAGGGGTAAGGATTGCTCTACCCTTTATAAGGAATTAATGATTATTTTGGCCATATTTCTAGTCAATGTGAGACCTTAACACTATCCTTCACATAAATGAACCCTTGTTTGTGGAAGTGATCAGGATCAATTATGGCTGTCAAGACTTTATTTGTTATGATCTACCCTCTTATCAAGCTGATTAATGTAATAGAGATAACAACTTTCACTATTTTCTCACAGAACTCTAGTTTGTTACTCTGTTTAGTTCTGTCTCTTCCTGATTCCAAATTGAGCATATTTAGTGACAGCACTTACTGCCAGAGAGCAGTATTCAGCCAAATATTCTGGTAGTGAAGGAATTCCTTCTGGTGCCCCAGATCTTTCCATACCCTCCTGTACTATTTCTGGCCCAATATCTGCAATATAAGACTGCAAAAGAAGAAGAAAAAATCCATGAATTGCACTAGTATTCAATTGATCAACAGCTTAGGTAATCTGATACTATGATATTATTTCAATATCAGTTTAACATGCCAACAGAATAAATGGAATAATAACCATCAAGATCACATACAAAAAACAAGCTTATGTAGACAAAATGCATCTTTATCATAAAAAACTTGATTCAGAAAATAGGACTATATAGTACATACCAGACAGCTATATGCGACATCGCACATTTGGTTGCCAAGGGTAGACAGTTCCCAGTCAAGTACTCCAATTACTCGATCCTGCAGCAGAAAGAAGTTAGAAAACTTATCAGGCATAATACCTGGGTTCTAAGACGCCACAAATTGTTATAAATCCTAAATGCTAATGTTCACACTGTCCAGATTCCAGGATAATCTACATGTGACAACATAAACTTGTTTCTCTAAGCACAATGGTATGATACTCTGATTTTGACCATGATCATATAGGAAAATCTGCATTAATACAGGACAAAAAAAGAGGCCTTATTTTTTATCCAAAGGAACTTCAGGAAATTGTATTTACTCTTACTAAATGCATCTTACCTCTGTGAGATGGAACACAAGGTTGTCAAGACGAAAATCTCCATGAACAAGACCAGCTGTTGCTCCTGAAGAATCTTCAAGAGGGATATGATACTTTAGCCAATCAACCAGGTCAAACATTTTTGGGTTCCTTGCAGGTTTACCCTCACTGGTTGATGCAATATATTGCTTAGCCCACCTCTCAATCTAAAATAAAAACTATCCATTAGTGATATTGAGTTGTATTTGGTAAAAACAAAGCTAACTTGATCCTAACCCTTATAGCCTGGTACATAGCAAGGGCGGGGGTAGGAGATAGGGGAATGGAGCTTAAAAATAAGCATTATGAAAGGGATAATTTCCCCCAACCCAGGATTTGTCCTGGGAAAGCTCATGGAGGTAGGGCTCCAACTTTTTTTAAGAACCAAATGGAGGGGTCATAATTTTCAACTTTTAAGGTCTCCACAAAATCACTTTAGTAACTTTAATTGTCCTGTAATCCAGTTCAATGCATCCCAGGTCACTCTCAGCACAGAAGTTTTGCACACAGTCAAATGGCACTCTTTTCTATTGTCATAGAATATATCTCTTTGAAAAGAAAAGGAAAATTCAAGGCACAACCTTGGCCATAAACAACCAAGCAATTTGACTATAAACCATCTAAAACAACTTACTTGTCTTTTGCAATAATCATTACGACGCCCATATTTTCCCAGACCAATGGAGTCCACATTAGCAGAATGTAAGGAAGCTAAGGTTTTAGCAGTTTCCAGGTAAATTGCCCTCCTCCTCTCTGGTGCCACACCCTGAGACATTCATATATGACATATTTCAAACGCCAAACCGATGAGAATCAAGCAATGACTAATTTTAGTTGAGAAAAGCGAAGATAACTGGAAACAAATCATACTGGTAGCTTGGGATCAACAAATATGCGCCCCTCCAAAAACTCCATGATGTAAAATGCTGTTCCAATAACAGTTGGATCATTGCACAAACAGAAAACTTTAGGAACCGGAACTTGGGTCTGAGTGCCCAACGCCTGGAGAACCTGTGAGTTGGAGGACCAAAACCAAAATAGAGGAATCAACTTCCTTTTTTACACATTCTCAAGCAAAAACTTTCCACACCATCAGCTTTTTCAACCCCCCAAAAGAAATCAGCATCCAATATTCAGCCAAAAATAAATAGACAAACCATAAACTCTCTGTCGACAGCATGAGCTGAAGCCAGCAACTGCCCTGAAGGTTTCTTCCTCAGAACGTAGCGCTTCACCACAGAGCCCTGTGAGCCTACTTCCATCAAGTAGGTGGGGTTGGACTGTCCATGTCCAAACTAGAATAAACAAAATAACCACAGAACCATAACAGTCAAATAAAAAAGAACCAAATTCAATCAATTAACGATTCCCCTCCCCCAAACAAATTAAAATATGAAAAAAAAATCAAATTTTGATGCAAACCCAGATGACCCAGAACCGCGAAAAACGCAAAAGCAATAACAAGATGGAACCTGGGAGAGTTTGAAATGTGTGGAGGAAAGAGGGAAGCCAGAAACGTTAGAAGAGCAGTAGCGGAGGAGAGAGTCGAGGTTGAAATGGTGATCAGCTGGGTTGAGTTGAGCTATGAGGTCAGATGTATCCCTCGCCATATCCAAGTTCGATCTACGTGTGTGTGTGTGTGTGAGAGAGAGAGAGAGAGGGAGAGAGAGAGGGATGAAGATGAAAAGTGAGTGATTTGATTATGGGGCTTGTCACTGATGTTTTGCCATTTTGGAGAAGGCAAGTTTTTTTGTTTAGTTTTTGATTTTGGGTCAACCGATGAGATCGAGGCTATCCGGTTGAGCTGATTGTCACTGTGATGGAAAATATTGTCAGACACCAAATTCACCATTAGTGATGTGATGCGAAAATAAAAATAAACAAGATAAAAAGAGAAAATATATGAAAAGGCAAAAGGGACTCAAATTCCTTATCTCAAATACATGTCACTCTCCATGTCTCTTCAATATAATAATGTTTCGCTATGCCAATTAAAATTTCATGGCGATACTTTTGGCATGAACAACACCTTAATGAAGTTAATGTTAGCACCTTCGATAAGGGTGAGAACAGGAGAACTCCGCCTAACACGACGGAACATACAGAGGCTGAAGGCTTTGGCGCATGGAGGGGAACCTGCTAGTGGGGGTGCAATCAAGGATTGAGTTTCATGGGTTCTCCTTGTCACATGTGAAGAGATTGTTGTTGATGCTGGGGGGATCAGCTTGGAAGGCACTAGATGAAGTTATGATAAAGGGAGAAATGTGGAGAGTGGAAGGCGAAGTCACCATCCACTCTCATCCCAAATGTGCCGCCAATGTCCTCGTCGACCAAGGTATGGTTCTTGTGATGACTATGATGTTCCCGTCAACTGGTTTCTATTTTGGAAGGGGAGAATGTTGTGCCTATTTGCCTACGGGGGTGTTAATGTTCACATATGCGGTAGAGGACCTCGTCCCGCACCACCAATAAGGCTACCTTCTCACGCACGCCACCGTCATTGACAAAGATCGAACCAACTTATTCAGATGTAGAGTTTGAAAAATAATGATGTTCGGAAGCATGACCTAACCGTGGTGGTGACCAGAGTCAAACGCACTCGAACTTTTTTATAACAAAGAAAAAAAGAATAATGACATTAAATGCTTACATGGTTATTTAACTGATATGTTTAATTTTAATTGGCGAGGATAAAAACACAGACATGTAATTGCAACAGATGATTTCTATCGGATGAAAACGGGATAGAAGATGAACTTTTAATTGATGTGTCTTTGTTTGGTTGAATATATGGGGAATTTTTTTGAACTTTTATTTCTTTTCAACGAAAGACTCAAAATTATCTCAGTTTTACTTTATTTTCTCTTCTATTTGTTTTCTTTCTACTCATTTTATTTGCAAATCATTTTCGTCTATAAACCAATCAAAGCATCCGTCTCCCTCCCCAGTCCCCATTGGCTCTTCAACTTCTTCAGAAGCCATGGATTCTCAGACTCTAACATACGTGACATCCTCAGAAAGGAACCGCGTCTGCTTTCATCACGCCCCCACAATTGGATTTTGCCAAAGTTTGATTTTTTCCTCTCCAAAGGTGCTTCCGCCTCTGACATTGTTCCCTTGTTGACATCGAACCCCAGGACCCTAACAAAAAGCTTTGAGAATTTTATAGTCCCTCTCTATGAATTGTTGAAAATGTTCTCGAAATCTGATCAGTAAATCATTGCTGTCATAATCCGCTTCTCAATTCCCTTGTCTTTTAAGTAACCAGACCATGGTTAATCTCAAGCTGATGAATGAGTATGGTGTGTGCGATTCCAACATTGCCAGATTGCTTCTCACTTGTGCTCAGCTAACTTGCTTGAGAATTTGGAGGAAGTGAAAGGTTTGGGGTTTCATCCTTCAAAAACCACTTTTGGGGTGGCTTTGGCAACTATCAAAACTGTCACAAAAAACAAGTGGCAAGAGAAAGTTGATACCTTTAAGAAGTGGGGCTGGTCTGATGAGTCTATTCTTCAAGCATTTAGGAGGCGGCCTAATGTGATGCTGGCATCTAATGATAAAATTAATTTGGTCATGAGTTTTTGGGTCAGTCAGATGGGTTGGGATAATTTTTAGGATCATTCCAAGGGCTGCAGTTCTGCAATTTCTCCTCAACAAAGGTTTGAGGAAAAAGAATTCAAGCTTCACCAGAGAAGATGTTTCTGAACAAGTTTGTTCTTTGTTTTGAGGAGTCTGCTTATCTATTGAAGCTGTATGAGGAAAAACTGAACCTTGCATCCACCAAGGAGAACCCTGGTGTACCATTCAACAAATATGTAACTCCTTGATCTTGTAATTTAACCTCACTTTTTCTTTCTTTTATTTCAAAATTCAAATACTTTGTTTCATTTTAGATTTTCACATTACCTGGTCATGTCACAATTCATTTGACCATGGATCCTCTTATCTTAATGTTCTGCATGAATATCATATTAGAGAAAAGCTAAATGCAAAGATCATTGCACAAATTTTAAACAATGCCCAGACACAGGTTAAAAGTATCACAGCAAACTGTGAAAACCATATGAAAGTACACAACAACATTTTACAAGATTATCATTTCAGTTGATTTCTACACTGCTTACTCATTTGAAGACCTTCACAGTAGCTAACCTGCACAGTCTATTAAATAAAAAGTTCAATTTGTTCGATGTTTTCTCCCCAATAAATTCAATACAAAGCACGATTCATCTACATCCCTATCACAAACTTACATATATAACACTCTAATTAGCAAGCTAAGCAGTGAGCACCAGGCATAAAAACTCCTCTAATGAAGTCTAGAGTTGCTAATCGACTGCCAGTGGGATTGATTTTATCTGAAAAAACACAAGGTATTGAAACTTCATAAGTATTAATTGATTTGTTCTAAGATGATATCAAAGTGAAATATGAAACAAAGTAAAATTCATGCGCACACACCCACAAACTCATGAAGGAGAGGGGAGGTTTTCAGTTTTTTCCTCACTACTTTAATGGATAGAATGATAGTATCAACTACATTAATGAAGCAAGGCTTATATAAGCTGAGAAAGACTAAATGGTAGGAAAAAACATTAAACGGGACGGGAGGGAAATGCAACATACCAAATCCCGGAACTTAAGAATGTAAAACATCTCCAAGTACCGCCTGGTTTCTCTCCTCTCGAGCTTAGACACATGCTTCCAGAAGCCATAAACACCAGCTAAAGTTAGTAGCCTTTGAGAGTATATCTTCCATGTATACCTACAAAAAAATTAAACCAGAAAAGAAAAATCAGTTTCTCGGCAGAGGAAGATTCATCTTTTGAAGTGTACATACACCGAGCAGAAGCAGACCTCTCATGGATGCGGCAAATTGCTGCATCAGAAATCTTGTTCCAGTATCCAGGATCATGCTGACATTGCTCAAAGAAGTTCACCAAAACCAGTGCAACCTGATCAGGGTGATGTGGATCAATATGGTATCCAGAAATGCCATGCTCAATTATCTCAGCAGGGCCACCGTGACAAGTGGCAAATGTAGGAAGACCACAAATCATAGCTTCCACAACTGTTAGGCCAAACGCTTCATACAATGCAGGCTGCAACAGGTTACAAGGACACAGTTAAGTATAGTTAACAAAAACCAAACTGCTATAATGGAATATCAGTTGACACCCGTGCAGATGTTAGCACTCACTTCGAGACAATACATGAACGAAACTTTTCTTATGGATTAGAATGAAAAGCCATTTAAGTTACACTTAACTGATATCCAATCACACACTAACAAGTCTAAACAAATCATTATCTTTCTCCTACCTGTACAAAAACACCTTTCACATCAGCAATATATCGGTAGAGTTCCCCATTACGAGCACGATTCATTTGAGCCTTTATCCAACGAAACTGGCCATGTAAGTTGTACTTTTCTATGAGGCCATGCATTTTCTCTATCTCCTCCATCTCTTCTCTGTCCCTAGAATGCTGTACATCAATGTAACCACCCACCACCACAAGATTCACAAGCTCTCTAAGCTTGGAGCTTTTACCAAAACATTCAACAAGCCCTGTCAAATTCTTCACTCGATCAAGTCTTGCCATAGAAAAGATAACCGGTTTTGATCGATCACTTAACAAGCCACTGCATTAGTAGGAAAAGAAAAAAGATATTAAATCAATTTGTTTTTTTTTTATCTCCCATTCCTGTTACTAGAGTATAAGAAGAACTGCAAGATATGTTTGATCCTTTTTATCAGAAAATGCATTCCAGAAACAATTAACATGCTCCAATCAGCCAGTGCAATTTCAACCAAGTAAAGATTGAAATAATATCTATTGAAGTTAGTTTACTAGACAGTGATTAATGTATCTGCTGTCAATTTGGATTTCTATATCCAATGTTGACATATATTTAATGATACCAACACAAAAGTGTCAAATGTGAAAGAGGAAGAGAACAAATGTCTCTCTGCCATGCAAACACTGTCTAAAAGTACTCACATGTGCTCTTTGTTCTGTTCAGCACCATATACCAGTTTTTCAATTGAACCATGCAGAGAAGTTAGTCTCTTTTCTGTCTCTGAATATGGGAAATAAATGCACATATCTGCACCTGGAGACACGATATTGAACTTGGGATCAAAAACATCAATGCCATGAACAACACGGTACAGTCCCGGAAGAGTGAAGGCAGTGTGGCTCTCATATTGTCCAACATGGTTCTTGCTGAGGCAAATTAATAAATAATGTTGGGGAATAATGAGATAGGTAAATCAAACGGTATATTTAGAAAATTACATATAGTTAACTGAAGGAAAAGGTGCACAGCATTATTAGTTGATCAAATTCTACACAATAATATAAAAAAAACTAGCTTAAATACTTAAGGATACCATTCAATTACTCTGATGATATCCTACGATTCTGAGTTAGATGAGAAATCCCCACTGTCTATTGAAAACAAAATTTTCATCAATATGACTTAAATTTGACATTTATCTGATAATACTGGTGGGAAATTTAATATGCATGATCAGGACCATAACTGGTTTCTAACACTATGTGCATAATGAACACTTGAAACATTTGATTATTAGTGTGATCAAAACAATAGCTGAGTATAAGTTTCATATTTCTAGAAAAGGACTTACCTTCCTGCAATTTCTTGGTATGTACTAGTAATTATAAAGTCCGCATTGTTCATTGCAATAAGGTCGGCTGTGAATTGACAAGTAAAATGGTACTTGTCTTCATATTTTTTCCAATATATATCAGAATCTGGATACTTTGTCTTCTCCAATGCATGAGCTATGTTGCACTGCATGGAAAGGTCAGTAGAGCAACATTAATAAACGATGGTTCAGTCTTGTCATTCATCCAGGGCCTAATAAACAGGTGAGATCATGCATATGTAAGTTGATTAATTAGTGTATTGCATGATGATGACTTGATGCTAAAGTATCACCACACCTGTGTGATTCCTAGCTTATAAGATAATAAGGTTGCAACAAGATTTCCATCACTGTAGTTACCAATTATCAGATCTGGAACTCCTGGTAACTCAGCAGCTATTTCGTTTGATGCATCCTGTAAATAGAGTAAGGCACAATCATGCTCCACAAACATGAAAAGCCATTAGATTATGCAGACAAAACATAACATTATTGAGTACTCCTTCTTGTTACCTTAAAGGAGAAAGAAATGATAACTAATTCAACCTAGAATACTACTTGCAGGCTAGGTTGGGCATATAAGGTCAACAATTTCTCTGCCTCCTGGATTTCTAGCACATAAAAACCCAAAAAAAGATCACAAATTTCTGAATATTATTCTCACATAAATCAACCTTGCTCTTGTATCCATTGTGAAAATATGTTTCCAAATGTTTTATCCTGTATTGACCAGAAATTTCAAGCATACATCCAATTTTTCTACTGGATCAACTTGGTGCAGTTTGTCTGAAAGACTAGCCATAACAGCAAATCCAAAGGCAAGATAACTAGTAAAATGTAAATGTGGAAATATATACATTTATTTAACTCTCAGTTAGCTCTACAGCCACTACAACATGGAGGAAGGTGGAAGAGAAAGACAATATTGAGGCATAAAAAATTTTAATTTAAGCATTTTCTAGTTCTTACATCTGCAAATGTCTCTAGATAAGGCCACACCTCAAACCTTGAAATCCATTTTCTCAAAATTCCGTTCTTAGTTCTAAAAGGAACTCGCAATATATATGTGTGCTGAGTTCCACTAACT
This sequence comes from Acmispon strigosus, assembly GCA_030819835.1. Taxonomy (NCBI): domain Eukaryota; kingdom Viridiplantae; phylum Streptophyta; class Magnoliopsida; order Fabales; family Fabaceae; genus Acmispon; species Acmispon strigosus. The sequence goes on from JAUAMA010000001.1 coordinate 92,157,275, forward strand.
CTTTCCAGTCTCTGATTGCATGTTGTCCCTTTGGCCTCTGGTATCAATCTAGTAACCTGGAAGCACCATAAGGATTTCAATAAAATGTGATGGTAATGTTTCATTTCCCATTTCTATAAGTGCACTTATTTTAGGGGTTATAAGGGGAGGACTTTTGGAATCACATACTATGAGAATTTTTGGAGACACATCAAGTCCTTGCTTTTGAATTCTGAGTAGCATCTCATTTTCCAGAGCATGCACTTGATCAAGTATATAAACAACCTGTCTATCATTAAGGAGCCGTAAGCCTGATAATCAGTGCAAAGAATTATACTAGTTCTAACTAAAGTATTAGCAAGCCAACTTCATAAACACAATGATTGAGTTTTCAATTTAAATTGTAGTCAATATCATGCAGAATCCAACAAAACTGTAAAACTATTACCTGTCCACCAGTATCAGGCAAACCTAAGACATTTGCTTGGCCAAAGTAACCATGTGGTGATACAATCACCACATTGAAAACCATAGGAATTCTTCCTAGAAATGTCTCTAAGGTGCTTGGATCAGGAGCCTGAAAGATGTCTAGCAGAAGATGCACCATTTCTAACACCCTCTGTGCTGTATCACCCCAACCTCTCTCGAATCCCAAGACTTGTAGCCTACATTCAAATAGTGAAGAAAAAAAAAATATGATTCTAATCTAACCAGTAAATAGCTACTTACATCTACATGTAATTAGTTACTTTAGCTCCAAAAAGTAAAAGAACAAATCAGAATGACATCAGTTTTAGAGATTCTTACATACTCATATTCAAAGTCAGAATATGGTGTACTTGGTTGGAGATGAGAAAGGAATTCTTCTGCCTTTGCCAAGGAAGACTGGAGCTTGGATATGTTATGAATGCGATCATTTAACATCATTGTCTGCACAATATATTGGAAAGAGAAATATAATTATAAATTTACTCCCCTTCACGGAGGTTCCCTAAGCCACCTAGTTGAGAACTACGGTAGAAGAAGGCAAAATAAGAACAACACTATAGTCTACTGTTTATACTTAAAAACAAATCTTCATCCTAAAAGAGTATCCGTACAGTCATACTTTAATATTTCTGTGCATCATAACGAACTACTGCAAATAATTATCACTCTTTCTGAATAATTGGGTACTGCTTCATCAAAGCAAACATTTAAAATAAAAACTTACAAAGCCATCATATCTGTGTGTACGAAGGAATTCAAGGAGAGGGTCCAAACTTTCTTTGTTACGGAACAAAAGTGATGACAGATGACGGTTGAGAAATTGCACCCCATTACCAATAGAGGATGATCGAGTAGGTCGAGGGAAAGTTGCATTAAATGGTTCAAAGTCTAGTTCAAAAACATAATTGTCACTGCACCTGGACCAAAGTTTAAAAAATCATGTCATAGTTACATTTCTCTAAGAAGCTTAACTTAGAGTATAGAATGCCACACATAGTTCATTACTCTATTGAATACTTTGGTTGATGCTAACTTTCCATGTCGTCAAGTAAAGACAGTAGTACAGAATATAAAATTAAGAAAGTATGCAGATAATTTACATAACAGAGATAACCCTTACTCTCCATCTACAAGTTCTTCTTTGAATCGGAGATATTCAGAAACACTCAGATTATCCACATTGAGTTCAAAGGCATTAACACGAACATACTCCCAAACACCAGGTCTTGGACGCAAAGCTATAGATACTAAAGGAGGTAGAACTATAGCTTCCTGTGAAAGTAGCAAAAATAGGTTTCAAAAACTGCAGTAAAAAGGAAAACTCAAGAAAATTCAGGTATAGTCTGCCATTTATCAAAACTGTAACTTATAGAGAGGTAAAAAAATGACCAAAAAAATAGAATGTTTCAGGAAAGGTACCTGTATTGAAATTTGAAATTCATCTTTGTTTTATTTATTTGGAAGAATGAGGTAGCAATTAACTAATCAAATCTTTGACCACCCTCTTATCATGAATGGACTATCCCAAAGTTTATAAAAGCTCTATTTTTTCAATTCACTACCCAAAAGTTTAGCTTAAGCCTTAAGGTATTAGGTGAAGGTTTACCTACACCAATGATTTTATACTTTTAATATTATCATCTGTAATAAAGAGCAAGCAGTGCATTATCATGTCCTTCATACTCTAGCATACCAAACCATGATAAATTGACACTCAAATCAATAGACTTAGAAAAGAGGAAAAACAAGAATTGAGAATTGAAGAGAGAACAATAGGTATGTTGAACTTAAAAATGATTTGATTTTGATGATATAAACTTGATTCAATGACCTGTGCAGATTCTAGTGCTTTGACAAAGGGGCTATCTTTGATTTTGTGCATCCCTTCATCCTCTTTAACAATCTTTCCCACCTCGTCCAGAAGGTCATGTGGTTGTAGTATTCCTTTCCCTCGAGCTACATACCTTTGTTACAAAAGGGTAATCAAGTGCTTATCAGTTAGTCATTATCACAAACATCATACGTGCATGAAAAATTTAAGAACATTCCAATTGCCAAAATGACAACTTTACACCTGGAGAGAAGAGAGATCAACTCATTGCGGTAACAAGAGAGGGTATCTTGTTGCACTGTGTCCCTTAAACTGGAAGCTCTATCGAACCTGGAAGATGTCAGCATGATTATTGGTTTGGAACCAGAAAATGAAATGAAATTTGCCAAAACAGGGTAAAGCCAAAGTGACAGAGTAGTGAAGAAGAAAAGGCCAAGTGCAAAGGGAAATCAGAGAGAGAGAGAGAGAGAGAGAGAGGAAGAGAACATGGGAGATAAGGTTAAGGTGTTTAACAAGCTATTTATAGGGGAAGAAGGGAAAGGAAAATGAAAGGTACAGAGTGTAGAAACTGCCATTGTTGTTGTGAATAGGCACTTGGCACTCAATAAGGAAGAGGTGGGTGCAACTGTTTCTTTCCCTCCTAACTCAATTTCACAAACGGTGACCTTTGTTCTTTCGTACAATAAGAATTAGTGAATTTTAAATTTGGGGTGTATTAATTATTATTTTTTACAATAATACCCTTACTTAATTGAATTTTTTCTTTCTTTCCATATTTTAAGCATTAATTAATGATGTATAAAAATTAAGAAAAACCAGTTGAATGCAATTTAAGAAGTTCAATATTAATTGAGAACAAATTTAATGCTCTTAATTACTTTAACTAAATTTCTTAAACTTTTTAAATTAATTTATTATTCTTATAAATAGAACCAGAGTAGTATAATTTCTTTTCCTAATGGTCTGTTTGATTCAATGGGGAGGAGGGGAAGTGAGAGATTTTAATGAAGGAGAGGGAAGAGAAAGTACTCATTTCCTCCCTCCGTCCCAAATTATTAAGAAAACATGTAATAATTTAATTAATGTCTTGGTTTTATTTTTTTTATATAAATATTCCATATATACCCGTATTTAAAGCTAATTGGTATATTAATTGTATCTCATTCAAATAAAATGAATGCAAGGGGTAAATTAGAAAAAACTTATTATTCTTTTTTCTGAAATCCAGAATGAGTCTTATATTATGGGACATCAAGTATGTCTCTATGAAAACTTATAATTTGAGACAGAGGAAATACTTATTAAGAGGGAATGAACTTTATAATTAAATTACTTTTAGTATGTACTGCTTGTATAAGAAAATAAAAATTATACAATATTCCCTCAATTCCTATTTAAGTGTCACTATTTTTATTTTATTTTATTCTTAATTATCTGTCCTTTTACAAAGTTCAGGAGATTATTAATTATGTTTTACCAATTCTACCCTTCAATTAATGGTGATAGAAAATTAAAGAGTCTAAATGAAGAAGAAAGATAAAAGGGCATGTTAGGAAGTTAGATAGTAACTTTGATAGACACAATAACATTAATACAATTCCTTAATATACGTATAAAACCTGATAGTTATTAAGGAAGGGAGGGAGTATGTGATAAAAAAATCACATTAAAAAGTTTTTTTGTTAGCTACATTAAAACGTTAAAACACAACAATTATAAAGGGGGATGGAAGATAAAAACAACTAAACCGTAAAAAAATAAAGAAATACACTAAAAACCGCATTAGGAAATGACGTTACTTATTTTTGCAAAGCATATCTAGTTTTTAAAAATAATGAGATAAAGCAAGATAAAAAAATGTAACATAGATATATCTACATAAATTTTATAAAACATAAGTTTCAAAAGAAATATATATATATATATATATATATATATATATATATGGGATGTATCATATGAGAAATATATTTTTATATGAGAAAATGAAAATAAATCACGATCGTTAGATCTAATCATGAATGATCAAGATTACAACAACTTAATAGTCACATGACTACTTATAAAGTCACATGACTTCATGTTTTAATCTTGACAATTTATGATTAGATCCAATTATTATGATTTATTCTTATTTTTTCTTATAAAAACATCTTTCTCATATATATATATATATATATATAACATAACTGTAAGTCAATATATCTAGAGTTTTACTAATGTGTAGGATTATTTTTGTCAAGTAAATTATTTTGATTCCATTCTCCCCACTTTTGAAGGAATCACAAAATTGAATTAGGAGGGATTTTGCTTCCCTCCCCTCCCCTATTTCCCCTCTTGAAAAATGAACCAAACAACATAAATTTAAAAAAACTCTTCCCTCCTCTTCCCTTCACCTCCTCCAACCTAACAGGGGTTAAGGTATCTATCATCGACATAGTAATGAGATTTATGGCCGTGAGACTTTTAAATGATGAGTTTCTTTCAATAATTAATTCTCTATACACACACCACTAAGGATTCGAATACTCCACCCACTGCGTGTGTTGGACCTTAATGGTATTTATAATGTTGTTTTTGTTGTTGATTTTGTTCCCGCTTCTGCAACCGAACCAAATAAATGCAAGTTACATTAAATTCACTAATTTATATAGATAGCAAAATACTTGATTCTATTTTTTTCAGCGTCTATGAGCAAAAGGTAGAAACTTGAACACTGCTTCGGATTATATAAACATATTGGATGAAGCATCTTCTCTGATACATGGTTATCAATATCTGGCTATCATTGTATTGTATACTTGGTCACGCCATTATGGAGATTTATATATTAAGTAGATACTAAGCGGTATAAATGATTAATTCTTTGATCGTAATTCTTATTTGATTCGTTCTTAAGCTTGATTAATAACAGAATATATTCAAATTAATATCACTAACAGATGTCGAATTTGATATTTTGGTCGCTAATACCGCTTGTGACAGAATCACTTCCTACTCCTAAAGCCAGATATATATAATTCATTAGGTTAAATATGTTTTTGTCCTGCGGATTTTTTATTTTAATCTCTCATCGGAGTAAAGTTGCAATTTGGTTTCAATAAGTTAAAAAATACTTGAATTTGGATATTGCTTGAATCTGAGCTCACACGAAGTGTCTGCATGTCTAATGAGCGCTTAAGGGAAATCTTCCATGTGTTAAAATAATGTTGACATGACATCCACTTATGTATTTTCAATTAAAATTTATTTTATACATAGATAACTAATAATTAAATTTTATTAAAATATGAAAATCCTAAATTAACTAAACTTAATTTCACCCCAAAATTAAGAAAAATATTTTTTCAAACGACCCAGATTGAAGATCACTCCTCTTGTTGCATCTCCCACCACCATCACCACCCTTCACCCACGCCAAACTCATGCATTTGCACAAAAGAGACCAAATTTGAGAACCCTCATTCTCCTTCTCACTCACCTTTGTCTCTCGGTCGCACTCCCTCACTTTCTTTCACCCGGGCTGCGACAAGCTCAGGTGCAACCATCCACCAACCTGATTGGGCTGGAAAAGCGACGACCCAAAATTATGTTGTGGGTCCACACGCACATTCATAGCCATCAAACTCTTGGATCGACAACATAATTTTGGATCACCGCGCTTCAAGCCCAACAAGTAGTATCAGAGTCCCTTACCCAACAATTAAGGAAACTCTACCCCATCTCCAACTCAAATTCCTATCTTCGAAGAGGTTCATTCTCAAGAAAATTTCGACATGTTGCTATTCGAAAATATCTTTTTATGTTAGCTACTGGGGGCGGGCTTTCCTATAATAGTCCCGCTGCGGCCTCTCACCTTCCGCCAAGCGTCCGCTCACGTCTAGGCCTTTTGTTGAACGAAATTCGGAGATGTAGTTCTGTATAGTTCAGGTAGAATGAAAAGAAAAGAGAAATGAGAAATGAGCTATATTTCAAGCTGCTTATTCCCCGAGATAAAAAATAAGCCCGAAAAAGATGTTAGTAAAAAATTAAATGAAAAATAAAAATAAAAAAGCTATCAACTAAAATCAAAGCTATTAGCCCTTGACACTCAAGTTCAAATAGAAGGAACACAAACCCACAACAACACAACCTCTAAGGTTCCGCTTGAGTACAAATCACATGGTTAGTCCAACAAGACAAGTTCACTTGAACTTGAGGAAAGTGTTGAAATTAATAATTCCACATTGGATAACTTCAAGGGACAGCAATTATCTATAAGTGTGAATGTTGAAAGTCCAATTACTTAGGTATTGTTTGGTTCAGGGAAAACGGAGGGGAGGGGAGGGGAGGGGTTTTTAAAAATAAATTGTGTTTGGTTCAAATTTTTGGAGGGGAGGGGAGGGGAATGGAGGGAATCAAAACCCCTCCTCACTCAATTTTTTGTTCCCTCCAATAGTGGGGGGATTGGGAGGGATTTTTTTTTTGACAAAAATACCCCTAGACAAATTTAATAATTCCCAAATTCAACCTAAGTATACCTAAACTACTTTTGCTTCTCATTCTTCTTTCCCAATTCTCTTCTCGTGCTGAATAATTGACACCACTAGTGTTGAATAATTTCGTATCACCCTCTGAAAGGTATTTAGTTTATATAGGCCATCTCCCTATTTCTGCTTTCCTCCTTGTTTGAGTGTTATGATTGGTGAGGCAAACAAACATCTCGATTGCTATTCTAGAGGCTGTTTCTATAAAATGCACATTTCCTTATGAAATTTATGGTAGTAGTAGATTCTACCCATACGAAATGCGTTCAATTAGATCGTTCAATTGGATTTTCATTTTTTATTTAAATTGATTTGTAGTATGAATGCGTTTGATTTAAATTCTGCAGGGGTGTTGAGGTTAAGATGATGATTATTGATTCCAGCTTAGTTTAAAATACAAGTAAATTTATAAAGGGTACAAAAGTAATTTAATTATAAAATCTCTCCCCTCCCCTCGTGAACAAAAAAAAAAAAAGAGTTATTTCCCCTTCCCTCCCTTCATATGAACTAAACATAATAAGTATTAAAATCCCTCCCCTCCCCTCCCATTCCCTCCTTTGAACCAAACAGACCCTTAGACATTTTAGACTAGACTACACCCGCAATCATAGTCATCATTCTCATTTTAGCCTTACTGCTCTACGGATTCCCAATAAATACTGAAAAAAAAGTCATCACTCTCATGGACCAACAATGTAATTTCGGGCCACCACGGTTTAGCCCACCAAACCCAACCTCTCTCTTCCTTCCCTCCATCCTCTTATGGTTCTCATTCTATATAATTTTAGCTAGTTTACCTAGACCCGCACAACTTTTAAGAAGATATATTCTTTCCATATATATTTCTTTCATGATCGGTCACTGATATTCTTGCAAGTCTAAATGCATGCACAAGTGGCAAACTAAAAAAGTAATAACAAGTAATTTGAGTCGTGTGGAGAGTATAAGAATCATTTTGCGTCTTAGACCAAAATTACTAAGAGGGATCATACCAATAATCAGCTAGGCAAAGAGACCAGATGCTGTTGAAGGAGCAAAATTAACAAAAACAAAATGTTCATCATACACCGACATACCTCTTTCATTGAAGAACTTCTGGTCCGAATTGGATTATCCTGTTAAGTGTTAACCTCTAAAATGGAGATCGGTCACAACTTCATAATTAAAGTCAATTTTTTTTTAACATTAGAAAACATTTAAATTCTCATTTCGGAGATTGATCCTGGACCTACCCCTCACCAACCCATATATGTTCAACTCTTACCACTTGAACTATCATTTAGATACACAATTAGAGTCAATCTAATTTTAAGTTTAATTTATTTTGATATTTATCTTAAGACCTTTATTTGGATTAGTTACAAATTCCATGCAATTACTTGAATAGCTCAAGTGTACCCCGAAGTACTTATTTATAGGAATTTGATTCTGAAAATTGGTGATTACTTGAATATGCTTATTATTTGATTTAATTAAATTCCTAAACTGAATATGAAATATAATTAATTATGCAGCTGAACATGATTGTCCCTCCTTTTCCCTGATAAAATTGAATATATTCCCTCCTAAACGCGTAAACAGGTAAACTGAGAATACATTCTTTGATGTTAACATTCTATCTAGCTTCATCGTGAATTTAGATTTATAAAAAGCTTCTACATGATACAATTATTTGAACTTTTAACCTAACAAGATTTATTGTTCTTTAATTAGATCCATAAAGTGAAATATTCGTCTTGGCTCCACACGGAGTAGAGTTGCAAATAAAAAACCCACTTGTGCATTTCTCTTCTATAAAAGGAGCCTTTGAAGCAAGAACAGAGCAAATCAACAACAACTCAACTCAACAGCTCCAATAAGTTTTATCAATTATCATCAATGGCTCCTCCTGCAGCAGATCTCAGGAAGATTGGTGTAGAAGGTTTTGCCCTGATAGACAAGTTCTATGGTGGTCCAACCAAATCAAGGAGCAGTGGCAATGAAGCATTCCATCACCATGGTAGACGAGACCGGAATTGGGTGGTTTGTCAAGTCCATAATGATGAGATGGAAGGACCCACTAGAAAGGATTACGTTGCTCTTCCCTATGTTGGGTCTGTTTCAAGTTACCACAAGGTTAAGCCCCAAAATCGTTGGGGTAGACCTATTAAACCTTAAACATGCACTTTGGCTTCATCAAATGTGGTCTCTGTCTCATCTTTGTTTAATCTTGTGTGATATAGTATATATAATGTTGGTAACAGCTCGAAGACCTGCAGATATATTTAACTGAAGTTCTTCTGTAGCTCAGGAATGGTACATGTATGTGTAGTGTAATAAGGTACTCTGTACTCTGAAACATGTACTACGTAGTTTGTGTACTATGAATCTTAAAGGGTATGAATAAAGTAACTCTTATCTTATGCTCTCTCTCGGGTCAACGTTCTCATGATCCCAGTTTTGATATATTTCAACATATGAAGTAGTTAATCTCTGTAACTATCCCACTGTTAGTTAGTTAGTTAAGTTAAATAATTAGTTACTTACTTACAATTAGTTTGTTAATTTCTGTTGAAGGAATTATTTTTCCCCATAGAGCAAGAGCTATTTATAGTTAACATAATTTAATGATCAGTAATCAATTCATTGTTCCTCCCAATATTTTAGAATTTTAGAAATTAGTTCAGCTGGAGGAAAAGCTTCATGGTGTGTACAAGAGTATGCTTAATGGTTTGATCTGAAGTTCTATTCTGATAACAAGTTCGAAGTGAAAAATATTACAATTAGTTCGCAAACTCACTTAGTGATCTAAGCTTTGTGAATCCAATTGAAGGCATACTTTCAAGACCATTGCAAAAATCAATTCATGAGGTTCGTTTCAAGGGAGCTCCAGGGGATCAAAGTTCAAGTTTTTTGCTGGTTAACCTAAGTCTGAAGCCTCCAAGTTCAAGTTCAAGTTCAAGTTTTACTAATACACGTCTAGTAGCACTTGCCCACGTTCTAGAGTAGTTATTGAATTCAAGCATCAGTTTGAGCATCAATGTTACGCTAGCTGTATGACATAAATTGTGGAGTCATGTCGTTTTTAATTTTATTGGTGTGATCTAGTTGACAATTAGTATCGTAAATATTATAAATTGTGGTTTTTTCTTACTTGAATCAATACTCACAGGAGTATTGAACCTTTAAGTTGTCACTAAATATAACTTGTTTTTTCTTTGCACAATATAATTTGATAAGTGTTCACTAAAGTGTTATTCCTCTAAGTTATCACTGATAACTTATGTTATTCATCTTAGATTCGTTACATAAAACTTGAACACTACACGATAAAACACATGTTGGGATCACTTTGATCTAGTTTGAACACTATAGAATAAGATATTTAAGGGTCTTATGAACGCATAACTTCATTGCTTATAAACCACTAAGTTTAAAGAATCCATGAGAACCTTATCTAAATCCTCAGATTACTTTTTTAGATACATTTATTTATTTTACACGTAAACAAGTTGACACTAATGGTGGCACCTTTCAAATTTAGTATTAGTTTTTAGGTTTATGCGTTTGAGAAGTGGGTATTATACTTCAATCACTAATGAAAATAGAACGAGAAGTTATTTGAGTTTTGGAAATGGATGCAATTCAAAGCATGTAAGAGAGACTCATGCTTTTGTGGCAGAATTTTATGCAATTTTAAATGCTCTGATTTTCTGCTATGAATTTGGGTTCATAATGTGATCATTGAAAGTGATTCAGCCTTGTCTGCTAGATGGATAAACAAAGATTATATTAGGCTTTGGAATTTGTTATCTGTTTTGAATAGGATAGACTTGCTTCATGATCAGGTCTGTTGTTTTGTTGTCCTTTATATCTTCGGGGAACAAAAAATGTGAGGTGTTCATGTTTGTGTGGCTAAAAATGGGATTGTCGATTTTTCCCCTACTTCTATATCTTCTTTGGATTTCATGCCATTTTGCCTTTGATTAAATGTTTGTAAAACCCACCCACCCACATCACATCACATTTGTTGGTGCCTTTATAAGTGGTTTTTTATTTCCTGTTCTTCATCACATTCCTTTCAGACTATGTCACAAAATCTACGTCATGGTGTATACATAAGTGAGTGAAATCTTTGCATTGGAGTCAAATGTATAAAGATGTTTGGAAGAGAAAGTAACACACAATAATGTAGAAGAATCAGATACACTAGCTAGTTCCATTCCACCGACTGTGCTTCAACTCTCAACCTGGTCTAATTTGACAGAATATATATATATGGACGGAAAGCATCATCTATAGTCTACACCAGAATATGTATATGCCGAGAACCTTCACTCTCTTATCCAATTAACTTTCCGACATTGTTGTTGATTAATATGAGGATCATCAATCAATACTAGCTATTATTAAAGTGAAAAGAAGCTCTAGAACTCATAAAAAAATCAGTAAAATTATTTATGATATATGATAACATAAGCAATAAAACAGTGGTGATACGTGAACCACTGAAAGATGTCACAACACTCACTTTGTGGTGATCTAAACCGCTACAAAGTAGAAAGATTGAAGAAAAAAATTAAAATGTATTTTGTGGTTGTTTAAAATTACTACAAATGTAAGTGTCCCAAGAATTTTTGACTGTGGTGTGGTTTTTAGGATAAAAAGACATTCTAAAATAATATTTGATTAATTAGCAGTTATCATTTACCACTAGATTCATCTATTCCATAATTAATCAATGAAGAAATATTCTGAGTCCCCACTGTACGCATAATTGGTGCTCGCAAGCTAAAGAGTTTGTGGAGTAACGTAGCAGTTGAGCACTTCATCCTTAAGTAATTGATTAGGAATTCAGTTCCCAATTCTTATGAGTGGAAAAAACTCATTGATTAGTCTGCTTTGCGTAGTGCGTTGACAGTGGGGCAGGAGATAAATCTCACAACTATCAACCGAATTTTTTTTCTAGAGAATCACTTTTGTTACTATATAAAAGGGAAACAGGCCTCTTGTTTTGAAGCAAGAAACACTAAAAAAACTAGAAAGCACAAGCATCAATTTACCAGAATCTATGGCCCGTCAAGAGGACCTGAGAGAGATCGGTTATGAAGGCTTTGCTCTGATAGAAAAGTTTTTTGGTGCACCTGCTGCTGCAGCACCAAGGAGGCCCTATGCCAATGGGGCATTCCCTGCAACCGCAAGACATGGTCGTTGGGTGGTTCATCAAGTGTCCAATGATACTGAGATGGAACAGCAACACCAGAGAGGAGTCATGAATCACAGAGAGGCAGCTGCTCGCTATGGTGGCATGATGATTGTGAATTACCCCAAGGGGAAACCACAATCACGTTTTGGTAGATTATTTAAACCTTAAGCATCTTGGTTTATATATCTATTCTCAATAAGCTTCAAGTGGGTCTATGAATGAGACACTCTTGTATAATATAATATGTATATGCATATGTATGTTCCCTGGTTAGTGTGTCCTGGTGTACTATAATAACTTAAATAACAGGAACGTTATGGAGCAACTGCAAAGTGCTTCTTATCGATAAATTTGTTTGGTCTTCCTCATTTTTGTCTTTTACTAATTACCATTCTCTGTATAAACCAACTATATATATCTACACCAAATGTTTTGTCCGAATATGTGTGTTCATTAGCTAAAATTCAAGCTAATAGATTGAGGATGATTATGGAAACCCAGTTTTTGAGACTCAAACAGCTTTTGTACGAGGAAGACAGAATATATGTTTCCTAATGTATGGGCAATTTTGAACTAGATTTGAGTCTAAAGGTGAATTTTAACTAGAGAAATATGATGAATTCAAATGTTGATCAAGGGTATATGGCAGCTAGTTTGTTAAAAATATTGTCATCATGGTCACAATGACTATGCCACCTGAAAATATCCTCATTTATACCTCCACCTCCACCTCCTCCATTTTCCAATTCAATATCAAACATGCCACCTTCCATTGAAGAACACTGCTCATAAGACAATCAAATTACAACCAAGTTAAAATATGCAAACCCTACAACAAGGTGTGTTCTTTGGGCTTTCTTTTTTCTTTTCCCTGAAATGATAGACACTCATAAACAACTAAACCCACTAATATTTTGGTCAAACCCTTGTGCATGCTCCTCATCTGGTTCATCCCCGTGCCCCAGAGACAGGACGTCATAATCTGACTTGTTAACCATCTTGCCCATCATCAGCATCAGCATGGCAACATTCTCCTTAGGCTCACCCTGCAATGTTTCAAGCACCAAATGAAACCAGTTCATTTATTCATTTTTACAAAGAGTAAATACACAATGTGGTCCAAAATGTTACTTATATCACTTTGATCCTCAATTGTTCCCACCTACATAAATTGGTGTTTCAAATTGCCAACTTACTAACAAGTTTATCCCCCCCCCCCCCCCCCCCCCCCCTTTGCAGATTAATTACAAAGCCTGAAACTAGCATATTTTTGGAAGACCAAAATGTATAAAAAGAACAAATCATCAATAGCTAAACACACTCCAATTGAAGTCAAAATCTTGATTGCATTACCTCTGGTTGGGCAGAGGAGCCAAGAGCCAAGAGCCAAGAGCCAAGAGGTGTTTAATTAAAGAACATGTAATTCATATGAGTCACTAATAATTTTTAACTAGGGGTGTCAAATGTATGGGTTGGATGGATTTGGATCTACGTTGTAATAGATGGGTCAAAACCATCCATTAACCCATTAATGATCCATTTAAATTGCTTCAAAAGTTATCCAATCCATCCATGATCAATTTAAAAATATCCATCCAGCCCATCCATATTAGTGAATTTTAATGGATGGATATTCAATCATCCATTAACTTCGATTTGTTTACAGTTTTTTTCATTGATAAAAAAGTTTATAAAACCCCGAAAATTGGTTTGAAACCCAAGAATCGGCTTGAAAACCCAAAAATGGGCTTTAAATTTGAAAATCAATCATAAACCCGAAAATCAAGCCCAAATTGGAAAAATTAGTTCAAAACTCGAAAAATCCGCCCAAAACTCGAAAGTCGCGCTCGAATCAGAAAAGTCGGTAAGAAACTTGAAAATTGGGTCCGAACCTGAAAATCAGACTCGTATCTGGAAAGTCGGTTCCAAACCCGAAAATCAGGCTTGAATTCGGAAAATCGGCTCTGAACCCGAAAATAGTGACTGAGGCTGAAAAATAGGTCTCAAACCCTAAAATTGACCCGAATTCAAAAATTGACACCAAATCTGAAAATTGACCTCTAACCCTAAAATCAACACGAACCTGAAAATCGGGCCCGGACCTTAAAATTGGCCTCAAACACTAAAATAAACTCCGAACCATAAATTCGGGCGCCGAATTTAAGGGTTCAAGATCAATGGTCATATTCGGGCTCAATTTTCGTGTTCTGAACCAATTTTCGTGTTTAGGACCTATATTTCAAATTAGGCCCCGATTTTTGGGTTTGGACCCAATTTTCAGGTTCGGGACCGATTTTTCAGATTCGAGCCCGATTTCCGGATTAAGACCGATTTTTCAGATTCATACCCTATTTTCGGGTTCGAGACTGATTTTTTAGATATGGGTCCGATTTTCTAGTTTATGGTCGATTTTTGTTTAGGACCTTTTTTCAGTTTCAGACCAGAATTTTAGATTTAGGACTAATTTTCCAGATTTGGACTCAACTTTCATCTTTAGGGCTGATTTTCAGCTTCGGGCCAAAATTTTCATATTCGGGCCCGATTTTGGGGTTCGAGACTGATTTTCGAGTTCGGGTCCGATTTTAGAGTTGTGACCGATTTTTCAGATTCGGGTTGATTTTCGGGTTGGGGGCCGATTTTTCAAATTCAGACCCAATTTTCGGGTTTTGGACCAATTTTTCAGATTTGGGATCGACTTTCAGGTTCGGGTCGATTTTAGAGTTCGGAGTCCATATAATCCATTTATATTTTAGAAAACACCAATGAATAATTTTTAATTTTAACTAAATGATCCCACGAGTTTCAAAATATCATGGATGGATCATGACCCATCCAATAAATTAAATGGATGGGTCATTATCCATCCATTTAATTTGAAATTTTAAATGGATGAGTTGGATGGTTTTAAGTATAAGTGAATTGAATGAATATAGATTCATGAATCCAATTGCCACGCCTAATTGAACGGATGAATTTGATTGTTCAACTTATGCATGAATGCATGTATTTGCTTGTTCAACTTAAACAATAGCATTAAAAAGAATAAATATGAGCAATGCAACACTTTCATCGTACACTACAATTCTTCCAAGCCGGGCTTGCAAAGCATCTGTGTGTGGTATCGGTTGATGAAGATCGATCCGTTGCGGTGGCCATCAATATAATAATGCAGAAGGGTGGGATATATATAGTTCTGGAATATTCGGACGAAGGAGAAGCCATATTGGATTTATGTTGACATTGAGGGAGGTTGAACCTATTAACATGCCAAATTTTTATTTCTCCATTGAAATCACTTGTGTTTGCATAATGCAAAAACAATCATAAACAGAGGAAATAAGGATTATTAATTATATTTCATGTGATTATTTTGAAATTCAAATGAGTTTTCTTTTTTTAAATTAAATGATGAAAGAAATAAAAACGTAGGATATAAACTAAAAAATATTAATTAAAAATGTATTTAAAATTACAGTCAAGTTTATATATAATTAATTTAGCCTCTTGAAAAAAAGCCGAAAGATATGTAATTAATTTAGAAGATTTTTAGTTGATTATTTTTCTAAATATTAGATGATATATATTTACTAACTTACTCTCACTTCTTTTTAAGGAGTAAGTTAGCAATATATGCCTTTGAGAATGTATTAATAAATTTAAGTTATATTCCAAAAAACAAATTAACAACTTACTCTTTTTAATAAAACAAATGGTTGTAAGTTAGCAATTTATATAAGGGATTACTAATTTAGTCTCACTTACTTATTCGAAGAAGTATGTTGGTAACCTAAATGTTTAGCATCATTATTACAAATTTAGAGTTATAAGTTGCTAACTAAGTCCATCTAAAAAATAGGTGAGAGAAAATTAAATTAGTAAACCCCTATTTATATATGTGTAGAGAGTAATATATTAAAATATTAAACTAGTCTAAAATATACTAAAATTAAAAAAAAGATGATAATAGAATATATATCGATACATGTGTCTATTTCTCATATATAATATATGAAAAACATTTTTGTATACAATCATTTTTACAAAACATGTGATTTATAACAGTTTTTAACTGCTACAAGTTATTGAGCTTTTATACTCAATTTGTGACAGTAATAAAAAGCCACATATTGCAGGGTGCTGTCGATGTCGTGAAAATAGCGGTGTATACGAATTAGTGCTGATAGATATATGCATACTTGCATGGTGATATTTCTTTTAATTTTCTTTTGTTGGGTGGTTGCCCGAAATATTCTTACCAATCTAAATAATTGCATACCCTTTGCCGAACGCAAGCTATTAATTACCGATATGGTGGAGCATCACTTTTTAATGTAACTGCTTTTATTAAAAAAAGAGGCTAGCGGCTAGAAACATTGCTGTTCGGCCAGAATTAAAGCTTTTTTTTCATTATTAATGTATCCTACATCCAGGGGCATTTAAAAAGCTCAACTATTTATCAGTTATATTATACCTTATTAGTATTAGTGTTATATTATACATGTGGGTAAATATATGTGCCTCACGTGTAGCACAACTGGTAAATGGTTGAGTTTTTTGAACATCTAATCTAAAATTTGATTTTTAAATGGTTCATATGAAAATTCATTTGTTCACGTACTAACTCGAACAGATTATTCTTGTTAGTGAATACCTTCGAGAAAAACAATATAAAAAATATGCACCTTATGTGTATCTTAATTAATTAAACAGGTTTTAAGGCATCTATCTACATATGGGCATCACTTCATAATATTACAATTAATAAAGACAGTTGCCACTTGTTAGGTGAAGAACCATGTTTGCTCTGTGCATAAATTGAGACTCTTCTTTAATTCAATTTCAAACAAGAATTAAATCAATTTACATATAATTGCTCTGCTTCTCAAAGCTTATACTTGTTAGTTTGTAATTTTGTATGGCTCCTCAACCAGATCTTGTTAAGATAGGGTCAGAAGGTTTTGCTATCATAGACACGTTCTATGGTGCTCAAAACAGAGGCTTCACTGGGAGGCAGAGGAAGGAACATTATCATGAGTACAGCAAGGAAGAGCCAGTTATGAA
Source organism: Acmispon strigosus (assembly GCA_030819835.1). NCBI lineage: Eukaryota > Viridiplantae > Streptophyta > Magnoliopsida > Fabales > Fabaceae > Acmispon > Acmispon strigosus. Next base: position 92,174,346 of record JAUAMA010000001.1, read on the forward strand.
TAGCATAGATGCAGCTTATAATTATGGAGGAATTATGATGGTCAATTATCCAAAGACTAAACCAAAGAACCGTTGGGGTAATATCTTTCAATTCTTCAAATCTTGAAGACTTATGCAGTACCAAATGGTTATATATTATCTACGTTTCTCTTTAACTATGAACTGTAGAAAAGGCTAAGAGACTTTACTAATAAGTTTCTGTTCCAGTTATGATGCTAATGTCTAATGTGTCACGCTTTTAGTATATGAAGAGCACTTTAATATTCTCATATACACATCACATCGAGCAGCACTATATCAGTATATCCTATTTATAAGATGTGTGTAAAACATTCTAAAAAAATATATTCCGGAAATAAATTTTGTGTAGCTTATAGTTTGCGTCAATTTCATTTTCCTTGGAATGGAATGAGGCGGCATGGATTCACGGTTGCTTGATTGAGGTTCATCACTAGTATGTGGGTGGCATTTAGTCAATTTCATTTTAAGCAATCTCCTCTTTTTGAGGCTATCTAGGCGATCTCATCAAGCAAAGCCTTTTACGATCTCATCAAGCGAAACTTTGGGCGACCTAATGACCCTAGCGACCTATGAGCCACAGTAGTTACAACTCTCACCTTAGTTATTTTTTAACTATGTTAATTAGAGTTGTCACTATAAATAGGAGTACCATCAGATTTCAAGGAATGAACATGAATTTTTTTCTCCTTTTCTCCGAGAGTGATCATTATAGTAAAAAAAATAGGATCAGAAGATGAGGAAGAGGAAGAAGCTACTTCATCCTTTTCTTAAAAATGGTGCCATATGAGAATCTTGTTATGATAGATTATGTAGAAGTGAGATAGAAATATTAAAAAAAAAGTTAGAGATAAGATTCCAGCATGAAACGTACTAGTCGCAATGAGGCACTTTGCTTGGCTATGAAGCTGGATTTAGCTGAATTTTTTTTTCTTATGAACTATGGGGCTGGTTGGAGTGACACTTAGCATTTTTGGCTAATAGCTGAGTAAAAACAGAACAAAAGAGCCGTTTGCTTGAAAGAATAATTTTCTTCCAAAACAATTTTCCTTCGCATTTGAAAAAAATAAAAATATAAAGGGGTTATAATTTTAACATAAGGAGCTACCTTCAAGTATATAAATACTAGTTGATTTACCTGTGCGAGGCACAAATAACTTTGGATAAATTAAAATTATTGTGTGTGGAATGATTTTTTTTATAACTTCTTATACATGTTGTTGTAAGGTCGACAATAGTGATCAATACTGTAGCCGTGAGAAATAGTTACTTAGCAGTAAACGGTTGGCGACAATTTGCGTTTAACTCTCACGGCGCAAGGATCGAAACCCCCTTCTGCCTGGTCGAGAGACAAAGTTAGCTAACTACCACGCCACATCCTGTGTTATGTTTAGATGTTATTTTGTCATGTTGATTCATCGATTATTGATATAGGAATCTTTAGCCTGGAGTGCGCCGTCCTCTCCCCGGGTAACAACAGTGCTGCAAACCCACTCGAGACATCATTAATGACAATATCACCTCTCGATCCAATGGATGCCGATAGAGTGTTCCATACAAATGTTTTAACTGTTCCTCCATACCCACACATGAAGAAAAAACCACCTTTGTTTAATGGACGGAATCAGAATATTAAAATTTAATTTTAAATTTAATTTGTAACTTAATATAATTATATTTTATATTATGTAATTATTGCTAATTTTATTTGGAACATAATTAGTCATTAATAATTTTTATAACTAATAGTATATTGAAAATTTGTTTTATATTTAAATTAAAATATTTTAAAATTTCTGAATTAATTAAAAATGATCAATTATTATTTATAACGTATTAAAACAATGTTATTTATAACATAATAAAAGTAACTACTATTTATAGCATGGTTAGAGGGTAATTCAATATCAATTAGATTGTTTAAATTTGAAAATCAAATTTAAGTTGGCTTTAAAATTTGATTTCATATTAAATTCAAAGACAACTTCTAATGGAAATAATTATTTATGTATAATTATTTGTATCAATTTTTTCGAAACTGATATCAAATTAGTTAAAAAAAGATTCCAAGTATTTTATATACTATTTTTCATTTTTGATATATATATTCTTCCTTTTTCTTTGAAAAAAGAGATATATGTATATATATTTTTTCATATTTAAAAAAGGGTTCCAATTAAAATTAATATTTAAAATTGAAAAAAATTATTTTATCATTTATTTTACAAAATTGGTTTAGTTTTTAATTACTTAATTGTATCAATAAAATTATTGAATTTTTTAAAATAAAATATTTAAAATGTTATATTTAATAATATTTTTTAATTTAATATTTTTTAAATATTTGATATATCAAATAAAGGATTTTACGTAAAATTAAGAATTAAAATTTCAAACTAGTTAGGTTAAAAATAAAATAAAATATATTCATGCTTTCATAAAAAAGATATTTTCTTGAGTTAATATTATTTTACATTTTTTTCAAAAATTCTGGATTGGTTAAATATATTAATATATTGATTATTGCCATAGACAGTATTAAAATTCAAAATTAATAGAATAGGAAAAAAATTCAGAGATATTGGTTTTTTGTTTTGGAAGCAAAATGAATGACTTAGGTGGAGGGGACACGTGGGAGAAGGTTATAGAAAATAAACTTTCTTTCATATGTCCCAAGGAGTTGTACGCATCACTAATACATCAACCTAGTTTGGAAAACCTAAATTTGAATCATCTAAAACAATATCTCATCTTACCATATGATCAATAAGATAAAGCAATATAAATCCATCAAGTCAAATATTATCATAAAAGATGTATCTTTTCTTTTCGAATTTATATTTTCTATTAATCAAAATGAACTCAGGATATCAAACAATAAAAAGACAAAAGATAACTTAAATACATTACAGGCTGCATTACACATAACAGAAAAAATGTAAATAAAGAATCACCTTCTTGAAGATAATACGCACTCAGAGAAAAAAAGAAACTGTGAGATGCAAGTATGGACAACACTAAAAAACCAATGTTATAGAAAACTACAAAAATTAAAATAAAAGAGTCAACATTGTTGAGAGAAGATTCATCGCGAAAAAGAGAAAAACCTCAAAAATTTGAAAAAGATTGTAGCCTTAGGGTAGAAACATCTATAAAATGAGAGGAAACCTTGATCTGATAATGAGGAAGATAAATTGAGAAAGGGAAAAATAATAAACTAAAAAGAAGGAGAAGCGTTTCTGCCGTATATATTGATAATCATAAAGATTTACTTATATTTTAAGAATTCATTCCAAATTTGAAATTTGCTGAATTTTGACATCATATTTATTATCAAATTAATTAACACCGCTGAAATTTGAAATTTAAATTAAGAATTACTTAATTTATAAACTTCCCTTTAAAGTTTTTAAATTGATTTAAAAATATTTCAAAATTTTCAAAATTATTGGAGGGACCCCTTATATTAATTTTGATTTTAAAATTTAAATATTTCAATGCTCTATTATTTTTTCAATTTTTATATAAAAATTAATTACCATATTAATTTATTATTTCAATGCTCTAAATATTTCAAATTTGAATTATTTAATTTATTTGATAATTTTTGAATTAACTAAAGATCGAAGCTTTAATATTTTTATCATTAATTTGGTTAAATATTTGGTATTAATTAGTTAGGGTTCCTTCCTTATTTAACATTTGTAATCAATATCAATTTTTATTCCTATTAAAATTTAGTATTAATTAGTTATGATTCATTCCTTATTTAACATTTGTAATAAATTTTATAAATATTAATTATTTGAAAGAAATTTTTTAAAAAAATCTTAAGATTGTAATTAGTTAAGATTCGTTCCTTATTTAACATTTGTAATAAATTTTATAAATATTAATTATTTAAAATATATTAATTTTGATTTTAAAATTTAAATATTTCAATGCTCTATTATTTTTACAATTTTTATATAAAAATTAATTACCATACTTAATTTAATTACTTAATTTATTATTTCAATGCTCTTAATATTTCAAATTTGAATTATTTAATTTATTTGATAATTTTTGAATTAACTAAAGATCGAAGTTTAATATTTTTATCATTAATTTGGTTAAATATTTGATATTAATTAGTTAAGGTTCCTTCTTTATTTAACATTTGTAATCAATATCAATTTTTGTTCCTATTAAAATTTGGTATTAATTAGTTATGATTCGTTCCTTATTTAACATTTGTAATAAATTTTATAAATATTAATTATTTGAAAGATATTTTTTAAAAAAATCTTAAGATTGTAATTAGTTATGATTCGTTACTTATTTAACATTTGTAATAAATTTTATAAATATTAATTATTTAAAATATATTAATTTTGATTTTAAAATTTAAATATTTCAATGCTCTATTATTTTTACAACTTTTATATAAAATTAATTACCATACTTAATTTAATTACTTAATTTATTATTTCAATGCTCTAAATATTTCAAATTTGAATTATTTAATTTATTTGATAATTTTTGAATTAACTAAAGATCGAAGCTTTAATATTTTTATCATTAATTTGGTTAAATATTTGGTATTAATTAGTTAGGGTTCCTTCCTTATTTAACATTTGTAATCATATCAATTTTTGTTCCTATTAAAATTTGGTATTAATTAGTTATGATTCGTTCCTTATTTAACATTTGCAATAAATTTTATAAATATTAATTATTTGAAAGATATTTTTTTAAAAAATCTTAAGATTGTAATTAGTTATGATTCATTCCTTATTTAACATTTGTAATAAATTTTATAAATATTAATTATTTAAAAGATATTTTTTAAAAAAAGCTTAAGATTGTATGTTAACTATTTCCTATTAAAATTTGGTTAAAAATTTGATATTAATTCATGATTCATTCCTTATTTAATATTTGTAATAAATTTTATAAATATTAATTATTTAGGGTAAAGTCTTAATGGGTAGGTCATAGTGGAGATAGTTAGGATTTATACCTTATTTTAGAGGGTAGGTGGGTATAAACCTTCTTTTATATAATATATAGATAGATAAGGTTTAATTGCACTATTAGTCCCTTACTTATATAGTGTGATGTATGTCATTGTGATTTAAAACGACCAATTTAGGTCTCTAACGTTTATTTAATGTTTCACTTCTAGTCTTTTCATTGCTTCTTCATCCACAAAACTAACAGTTTAGCTTATGGTCACATGAGGAGTGACGTGACATGTGATGATTAGGATAGGTCATGTTCATTTGGCTCTTAATTGCACGGTCAACATTCTGGGCGGTGGACACACAAGCGTTCAACGTGACAATTTGAAAAAATCCAACTTTTGAGTGGAGTGGGGATTGAACCCCAGAAAAACAAAGGCACTAATGCTAATGGACCATGAACGAACTGTAATTTGACCAAAGGATTTACCTCATTTGTAATCGGTGCTAAGAGGCGGTGAGTCGACGTTACTTAGTGCCGGTCTAGCCGGCACTACCTTTAAGTGAAACACATTTGACCTTCAACGCTTAGCATCGGCTTTGCAACAGCTAAACCGACGTTAGCGACAACAAATTAGCATCCTGGTGTAGGGACCGACACTTTTTTTTTTTTTTACAAATATGCATTATCCTAATATATACTAGATTGATATAATTAGTTATATATTATATTCATATATAATTATACTAATAAATTAATTTATATTTTTGTATTATTTATTAATTGGAATTCATTTTAGGGTCTTATGCGAGATTGCAAAGTTCGTGGATGTTTTCTCGTGTGTTGGAAGGAGAAAACATTATTATAGTGGTAAGAGTTGGGGAAAGAAATGTACAGAGATCAATCCTGGAAGAAAAATTTATTCGATCGCAAAAAAAAAAGGGGGCCCACCATAGCATATTTCTTGCTAGATATTTCTACTCTTCAAAACTGAAAAAATATTTTGATATATGTGAATTCTTCACAAACATTTTCAGAGATTCATTTAATGTCAGGCTTGAGCTCGGGTCAAGGTGAGTCGGTGTCGTGGTGAGGTCTTGTCGGTCCAGGCCCGGTCAGGGCGATAAAGCTCGGGACGAGTGAGTCAAGCCCATTTAAAATAAACCCTAATACCCAAAACCAAAACCCAAATTCATGACATTTTATGAGTTTCATTCAGTGACAGGACATGGTCAGTGCTTCTAGCCCAAGTTAGGGCAAGTCGGCGTCGTGGAAAGGTCTTGTAAGCCAATTCGAGCCCGAGCGAGACCGGTCAAGGTGGGTCAGACCCTTGTCTAGGAGGGTCAGGCCTAGGTTTGTGCAGGTCAGGCATGGGCCCTAGAGGGTTTGACTCGGGCTAGGACTGGCCCAAGCGGGTTAGTGCCGGTCCCGGGTCATGCCGAGTCAAAGCGAGTTGAGCTCGATACAGGGTCAGGATAGATCAGGCTCAGGTTCAGGCTGGGCGGGTTGGCCCTAGTCTTGACATGTTAGGCCTAGGTATGGCCCGAGTTCGGACAAGCTGACGCTTGGGCCGAGCTAGACTGATAAATTAGTAGCCGATTTAATTTAGGGCCAGTCTAGCTTGACCCGAAAATGTGATGGGATGTTGCTGGTCCGTCTGAAGGGGTCGTTTGGCAGGCACCCCATGGTGGATTGTGAGAGAGAGAGAGAGAGGAGAGGATATAAACAGGGAACATACACATATTATTAATGGTTCCCTCGTACTGCAGAACACCTTAATATGTTATTTAGGTACCCGAGCAGTTTCCTAGATGTATATTATATTGTACAAGAGTGTCCCCACATGAAGCTTAACTATTGAAAATATTGATCTGAAACCAAAATGCTTAAGGCTTAAATAAATAATAACAATAATCTACCATGCAAAAGGAGTTTGTGGTTTTCCCATCGCAACCATCGTCTCATTGTCGCGAGCAGCTTCTCTGTGCTTCATGATTCGTCCTCCCTGCTGTGAAACATCATTTGGCACTGGACGATTCACATAGGACCCCCCAGGTGCAGCAGGTGCCCGGTAGTGCTTGTCTATCAGAGCAAAGCCTTCTTGACCAATTTTCCTGAGTTCATCTGATGTAGGAGGAGCCATTGAATAATGGAGCTGTTGCAACCGATAATGTATAATTGTATATAGTTTGCTTGTTGTTGAGTTTCTCTGTTCTTCCTGCTTCAAAGGAAAACAAACCCAATTAAGTGTCCTTTTATAGAAATGCACCATTGAGACATTTGTATTCCTCTTCATAATTTAAAAGGTGAGGATTTATCAAAATTTGTAAAATAAATTCTGAATTCACAATAAAGCTATATAGAATGTTAACATCAAAGAATGTGTCCTCAATTTACCTGTTCTTTCCTGAGCTTAGGGAATCATGTTCGAGCCGGAATATGACCACTACCATATTTACGCCTTTAGGATGGAATATAATTTATCATTTTAAAGAATGTGTTCTCAATTCACCAAATATGACATGAGCTTTACTTTCCGAATGCAGGGACCAATTACTTTTTGAAGCTGTTAAGTGAAGTTGACTCGAGAAGACTTGAAGTTAATTTGATTTTCAGTGCTGATACGTGTACACTGAAGCACCGCTATAAATTGTGTTGGTGTCGCCATTGTTTCAGTGTACACGAATCATTAATGTTTGATTTTGGAGTTCTGAAAAAAAAACGTGAAAGCATCAATGAATTGCTTGAAGCCTTTGGCAGTTAGTTCTGTAATGAAACTTATTTGGCTGAGACAGAGAGTCCAGTAGATATACGCTTTTATTCTTTTATTGTATTTGATGCTACTATACCATAAAATATCACCTTATCCTGACAGTTTGTGGGGCCTGAATTGTGCTTCTTTTCCAAAAGATTGAATATTAGCATCTAACTTTACAAGGAAGAACAAATCATAAGTATCACAACCTAGTCAGCAATCCTTGTTGCACTACTTGATTGGTGCTGGTGTGTTTGTGAATTAGGGTAGGGAGATGAAGGTCTTCTACTTAGTCAATCATCAACTAAAAACTGATTCCTCTCAATGAACCTAAACAATCAACACCATTTCACCTCATCTATTACTTTCACAAAAGACCCATTGGATGTATGGAACATATCTTATGCTGGGAAGGAGTATATATGACAACAACTATCACATTGAAGGTATCTGTTCATGAGTCAATGGTCCAAATCGAATGAAAATAGTTGAATGTTCATCAAATTAAGCTTAACAGAGAATATGAATATAATAAACTTTTTCCTTTTTCTTTATGGAGCTTAAAGTTCTACTCAAATTAAGATGTAAACATCAACTCTCCCAAGTGTTTTTCCCATCAAGCCTAATGAGAATTAAAGCTGACTTAATTTTTAAGATATTCCACTTTATAGAAAATGGGATAACATGATCTCGACAAAAAAAAAAAAAACAGAAAGATCAAATGGAATATATGCATAACAATTAACAAGTATTCCATGAAGAATACGTGTATATGCATGAGTAGAATGGATTTACATCCTTTAAATATGTGACATATCTTGAGTTTGATAACAAGTTTCATGTACATAAAACACCACTAAAGCAATCTTTCCTTTGATTAATACAAATTCCTTCAAAAATAATCTTATGAATGACCGGTGATTAATCTAGTGTACATGTTTTATTATCCTTAAGCCAAGTCTTGTGTACAGAGTTCGAGTCTTCGTGAAAGATATATGTATTAGATCCAAAAATATTCTGATGTAGGAGTAACCACGTCTACTATTCTACCACTTTCTTCCGTGATTCTCTTAAAAAATTATTAACAATAATCCAACAAATACTATCCCTCTTGGTGGAAAGATGCTGTTCTTAATAATGCATTGTGGACCTATATATAAACCTTTGTCCTTCAAGCTTTATACTAAGAAAGTAACAAGGCATTCCCTCAGTTTCTTAATCACAACTTTCTTGATTCACTGTGCAGTTGAGAAATGGCAGAGCTGGCCAAGATTGGATATGAAATAGAGAAGTTCTTTGGCCGCCAGAAAAGTTTTGGCAGCAGCAGCAACCCTCCAGCGACGACACAAAACCTCTGCCAATACAAGTTTTATCCAACCTACGCGGCTACCAATGTTGTCCACATGAATGTGGAAGACATCAAGTGCAATGAAGCCGCTTCAAGATTCATAGCAGAGAATAGAACAGAGCTGCAGATTAAAGGATTGGTTGGGCAGTAGTGATTAATGGACAATGATGTACTCTAGAAATCTTCACAAGTTCTAGTTTTCCTTGTGTTTTCAATTTTTAGATCTTGAATCATTCAGCATATGGGGTTCAGTACTGTAGTACTAATTAATCTGCTTGCACTATTGTAAATGTAATTCACAAATGCATGAATCATCTAGCTCCAAGACAAACATGAAGGTCTTCTGTGGTTTCAATAGTTCAAGTTTTAGGTCCAATCAAGCAATTATGTGTATATATATATGAATCAATTTCATAAAAAGATTCTATGTTTAATAAAAACTGGAATTGGTCTAATAAAATTATCATAAAATCCAAATTGAAAACCATTTCAGTCAAAAGGACTATAAACGCTTACACCCATATTCTCTTCTGAACAAAAACACAGACCAATTGAGAATTCTTTAACACCTAAGTCTAAGGTCCTCCATATCCTAGTTCACCATCCAAATCCCTCTCTACCAAGCCTTTTGCCAAATCTCTTCTAGTTACTTCAAGATCTTCCTCTACTGCAAATATCTTCTCCTTCAGTGATTTGGTTTTCATCTCTAGAGTTGCCAAATTCTCCTTCATTGTTTTCAGTTGGGCAGCTTTCTTTACATAAATTACCATACTTAAGGCAGATTGAATATGGGGTTGGAGCCATGTCAAATCAAAGTTAAATTTCTGAAGTTTCTCCCATAAAAGCTGGAGGTGATGACAAGCATGCGCATCCATATCTTTCGCCTTTCTATTCTTAAGAAAATGGAGTACTCGACCCAAAGCTGTGAATGCCGATTCGGTAAACTTGCGACTACTCTTCTGCTGGCATTCGATTAGTGAGGGATGTAATGAACACACTTCATCCAACAATGGAACAAAATCTTTCTCAATTTTCCCAAAACTCTTGAAATCCACAAGCACACCATCTACCTGATTCACATGGTCCGGCTTTACAGCAGCAATCTCAGCTTCCACAATGCAAGTATCGTCCACTATAAAGCCACTTCTAGAGTCACGAAATTCAGCTAAAGGTATGAACGCATGCCAACCGTAATCAGGGTCACTTTCACTGAACTGGTATTGAGATCCTAGCACATTTAGACAATAATAGTGTTCGATTATACAAAAAGGAAAACAAGTTAAACGAAAACAAGCAGGGGTGGTCAGGCCAAACCATATCCAGTTTAAAACCATTCATATGGTTTGGTTTGATTAACTGAACCGGTTTTATTTACTCAATCCGGTTATGATACAGATTTTAAAATTGGATATGGTTTAAAACTGGTTTTAGAGTGCGTTTGTTTTAAAATAAAACATAATTATTTTTACCTATTTGAAAAAAAAGATTAATTTTCAGAGATTTTGTAATAAGTATAAACTGATTCTTGTTTGATTAGACTAATTAAAATCAATTTTTTCTTCTCTCTCATCTACATAATTTATCATAATAAATAGTGCAAATAAATATCCTTAAATTTCAAAAAAATGATTTTTTTCATTAAAAAAAGTGATTTTCTCTAAAAATAGATTGAAACAAACGCACTCTTAAATCGGATTATGCTTCATAACCAATTTTAAAACTGGAATTGGTTCAAAAGCCGATTTTGGCTCAAAAATCAAACTTTAATCTGATTTATGGGAGCTTCATCTTTCTGATGCTCCCGACGCCCACCTAAACCCTAATTAAACCTAAAACCTAAATCCAACAACAATCCCAACTCTGCCTAAAACTCTATATCGGATCATAAACCTGACCTGATGTCGAACTAAACTCTTAATTAAAAGGGGGAGAGAAGTATAAACAATACCTGCAGCTATTGTCTTCTCGGCACTAACTTGATTAACAAGGGCCACCTTGAAATTTGCAGATCTCCTCCAGCTATCAAAATTAGGGAGATCCCCAGACAAATAAATTGACAAGTAACCAGCATTATTGATACCCTTTGGATAGATAATAATCCGCCTACAAGAGAAGTCCAAAAAACACAACAAAAGAAAAAGTTGCACACATTAAAATCAATTCAAATAACACATGAGATGCTTCATGCTTGTATAGTAAACCAATAACTCATCATTCAATCACCATGGATGGCCACCGGCGTAGAAATTCTCAGACCAAAGCTCCTCTGAGTTCCATCTAGAGAAGTTCTTAATCATCCATGTGAATTTATGTAATATTTCATCACCCGTGTGTTGATTCTTCAGTTCACCAACTACCAGCGTCAGCATCGAAACTGCATAAGAAAAGGGGAAAAAAAGACTTTTTGTATTGATAGCTTCAAAAATGGTTTTAAATCAAGGTTGGCGTGATTTCGGCCGCAACGTTAAGGTTTTGGAGAGTGGAGACTTTCAAAACCGCAATCCGACCGTCGCAACAACCACTTTTATTCACAATTTCTTTGTAATAAGAAGAACCACAACACAATCGTAACGACCTTTACTACGACAGCAATTTAAAATAAAAATGAATATCTTAATTAGTTATCTTAGGGTTTTTTTTATCGGTCAAATCTCACTTTTAGGGATTTGACTTCTCAACCTTCTCATCCCCAACTCATATGTCCCCCAATTCTTATTACTTGATAAATATATATATATATATATATATATATATATATATATTAAAAAAAGGGTTTATGCTTTAAGATTTATATCTTTATTTCTTTTATTTCAATTCGAATTTAGGATAGATAAAATGGATTTATTTTCACCCAATTAGGACTTTGTTTGATTTTACTTGATAGTCTTTTAGGATTATTTAGGATATGATAGGTTTGATGGGTAAAAACCTCTATCAACCCCTGAATTTTATATTTTTAATATAGTTTTTATTTTTGAGATTTTATGATGTGTGGCTAAACCTATAGTTAAAGTTACTAAATAATTGATGTTGTGAATCTCAGTGCATGTTTGGATAACTCACACACGATTTATGTTTGAACCATATCTACATTTTCAGAAGCACGAATTAGTTATTTTTGAATTTAATGATCCACGTTTGGACTCTCCAAATGTGAAACCAAACATGCTCTCAATTTTAACTCAATTTTTTTTATCTTGATTGAAATAGTCACTCTATTTTAATTTTGTATTTCCAACTCATCATTTGTGGTATACTTTTAGCTAATTTTCACTAGAGTTGTCAATACGGGCCAGCCCGGCCCATATGGGCTGACCCGTCATGGGTTGGGTTGGAGCAACCCGTTTCTAAACGAGCCAGGAATTAATCAACCCAACCCGGCTCGCGGGTTGGCGGGCTGGCCCGTTTTGGCAGTAGGAAAATAAAAAAATCTAAAAATTAGGAAATTCAATTAAAAAATGATGAAAAAGTACAAAAAAATCATATTAAATAAAAACTAACACATGCATTTTACCAAACCTACTAATTCAATATCATAACAAATTAACAATGTTGCACCATACACTTTGTGCATATCTAAATTCAAGTTCAAACTCCAAGTCATTCTTGAATTCTAATACAAACACAACCCAAGGTGGAAGAAAATCACTTCCTTATCTTTGCAGACTCACTTCACTTTTCACGTGACACTTAGACTTAGTGACCCAACCTAAGATTTAAGAGAATCAACCAAAAAAATGTTTTTATTTTATTTTATTGCCCAACCAGCGGGCTAGCCCGTTTAACCCGCGGGTTAAACGAGCCGGGTTGCTCTAACCCGTATTCTAAACGGGCTGTGATTTCATCAACCCAACCCGCCAACGGGCCGGGTTGGGCCGGGCCAGCCCGCGGGTTGGAACCCATATTGACAGCTCTGATTTTCACCGCTTGACCATATGGGGTGTTAATTAGCGGATTTGAGAGATAATCAAATATAAGGGAATCAAGTATAATACTTCTTGACCATGATGTACTTTGTATCAATTAGGTTAATTTATAATTAGCTTATAAGCACTTCATGTTTTCCCAACTCTAACACCACCATTTTTAAGAAGAAAAAAAAACACTAACACCACTATAAGACCAACTAGACGATGGGTTTTTGGAGGAGACTGTTAACTTCCATGATCAAACTCGTTAACAATTTCAGAGATAAAATTGTCAATCATAGGCATTCATCAACTAAAATATAACTCGGGGAATCAGGATCAATTACCAAGGTAACCTTAAGGTTTTTAATCTCTAATTTTCCTTTTTTAATTGCTTTCGTTTTAATTCTTTTATGATTCACAAACCAATTTTCATCAAATCTCTCATTTTTATAGACAACTAGTAAGTAGCCCGTGCATTAATGCACGGGTATTTTTTAATATTTAATTTGTAATATTTTTTAGTTGAGGTATAAAGTTAATAAATATATGACACATGTCAATATTTTTAAACATGCGTAAGATCAATTGATATATCGACGTAAATAAATCTATCAATTGATAAACCAAAGTAAACACAATGACTAATATTAAAATTGTTCATCTAAAGTTTATATCATACTGAAGCTAAACAATGTAATTAAGTTTTGATAATAGAAATAGAAAAACATCCACCAAATACTTATGTAGCAATAGTCTTAACACAATGAAGATCTTATTTCACTTATCTATCTTAACATGTTTTAATCTGGAAAAAAAACTATAAAAAATCTATATTGTAAGTACAGATAGCAACCTGAGAGGGGGGGTGAATCAGAGTTGCCCCGATTTTCGCGTAATAGTACCAAACGACTTTCAGCGCAATTAGAGTTGTAACATAAGAGCGTTGTTGCAGCGGAATATTGTAATTGCTTGAAAGTAAAAGATGAAGGAGTAGAAGAACACACAGGGAATTTATCCTGGTTCACCTTCAAACCTAGAAGGCTACGTCCAGTCCTCTGATCACGCAGAGATTTTCCACTATACCAGAAAGCAAACCGCTTTCTGAAAATCACCGTTCACTGAATCACTCAGTGAACTGATTACAACCCTCAGAACAGATTACCCTGTCTGAGTCAAACCCTTTACTGAAAACCACAGTAAAGTTAGAATCCCTCAGAAAGATTACCACTTTCTGAAGAATTACTCCACTGAATTCCACAGTGAATATTTCCCATGACCGAGTACTCTTAACGAATTCTTGCACCAAGAACCCTAAGATATCTTATCAATCTTCCTGAAGCAACCCACTTCTGATTGATCAAGTCTTCTTAACGAATGCTTGTGCCAAGGACCCTAAGAGAACCCATCATGCCTCAGAAAGCAAACCACTTTCTGATGACGCCGAAACCTACGGCGGACTTTGAATCATACTTGATTCAAAGAGCCTTTTTCCCAACCATCGAATACCACGATGGACCCTTTTACAACCACCAATAACTATGGTGAATGAATCAACATGATTCAAATGGAAGAAGAAGAAGATGCCTTTCCTATGGCTAAATTCAATCCCTTAGACAAGATGGATTGATCTTAGTTTGTATGCTCCAGGCCATTACAATGAAGGCTCTTCCATTCTGAGTTTCTCAAATGTTGAACATCATGAGTGTTCTTGTGAAAATGAGAGAACCGAAACTCAGAATGATGACTTTAATGGATATGAAAGTTATGGACCAAGTCATTGATGTTTCTGAGTGTCTAAGGACTTTATATAGGCACAAGAGGTCGTCCATGAACCAACACAACCTTTCCCAAAAGGTTTAAAACACAATGGTTCATGAAAAATCATTTGTATCGACCTGGTAATCGATTACAGCAGTTGGTGTAATCGATTACATCATGCCGTTGAAGTTTGAATTTGAATTTCAAACTTGGTAATCGATTACACCCTTGTGGTAATCGATTACACACATCCTGTAATCGATTACACACTTCTGTAATCGATTACAGACAGTCCAGAACTCAGTTTTCGACTTTTTAAACCCTAATTGAGTGTTCCTACCAAGTTTTACTTGTGAGAACATATCGTACTCAATTAGTTGATCTTTTGTGAGCCTTCTAATGCAATTAAGCCTTAATAAAGCATAGCACACTAAGTTGACAAGACTTACTTAAAACTAGAACCTTCATGTTTTGTTCTTGACGTTCTGAGCCTGGTTCTTGAAGTCTTTCTTCTCTTAAGTCTTCTTGAAGTCTTCTTGTTTTTGTTCCTTTCTTTCTTGAAGTCTTTCTTCTTTTTGTGATGTGTTTGTCTTCATCAAAACCTCAGTCGAGTCCAAGGACGAGACTTGATTTACATATATAATATTCAACATGGAATTAAAAATAGTAAAGAAATGAAATATTAAATAATATTAATTTTCGTTATATAAATCAAATTCATAATTGCAATAATGAATAATTTCAATATTTAGTGTTGCTTCAATTAACCTATTCAGCCGTCAATGAGTCAAAGAATGAATAAATGGTAAAATTTCAAAATTTAGACACACTTAAATTCAAATTCAAATTTGATAATTAAAATTAATATATACATTGTAATTAATTTTAGTAATTATTAGTTGTTACGTATAAATGGTAAAAATTTAAAGTATTAATATTTTTTAAGTAATTAATTCAAAAAATTTAAAATAAATTAAGTAATTCAAAATTAATTTTATTTGAAATATTTTTGAAATATACTGAATATTTATATTATAACTAAAAAGACATTTTAAATTAATTTCTGCAAAATAGGAATTTAAATTCCTTACGGATATCAATTCTAAAAAATCCGAATTTAAAATGCAAAAATAATCTATTTCCTTTCAACCATTTCACAAGCTTAAATATGTAATTTAAAATTAATGTTATAAATTTTAATCAAGTTTATTAATTAATTGCCATAAATAAATGGTATAATTAATAAAGAGTTGACCTTCTTTCCATGTGTAAACAAAAAAATAAAGAGTTGATCATTTTTAAATATAAAATTAAATTTTATCAATTTAAAAACTTTTAAATCATTCTTATGAGTGACACATGTCAATATATGAGAGAGTCTTTTTTTTCAAGAGTTGCTGAGGTTTGAGATTGAGGACTCACAATTAGTAGATACAGTAGTGGATGAACAAATCCCTGGATATTACTCCCTCTGTCCCAAATTATAAGACCATTTAAAGACAAACTCGGTGTCTCAAATTATAAGACCCCTTCTAAATTATTTTAGAAAAAAAAAATAAGTTTTTCCTTTTTTAACCCTTACATTCATTATATTTTAAATTCCAAAACTTTAATTATTACCTCTACTAATTACTTCTTTCATATTCCCAACCAACTAACTTTTGGTATATCCAATACTTACATTAACAATTTCCAGATTTTTTTAAATAGGGGCATATTTGGAAGATTTATATAAAAAGTAACAAAATCAACATATTAATTAGCTTATTACATGTTTTCTTAATAGGCGTGATTGTCTGAAAAGAACCCTATAATTTGAGACGGAGGGAGTAGTATTTATTCTAAGTTCTTTAGGTTCAATAAGTGGGATTCATCCATATATTATTTTTACGATAAAGTACAATTTTTCTTTAAGCATGGAGTAGAGGATAATGCAAAACTACTTTTACCCCATCGTAGGGGTGGCTGACAGAGATTTTCTAAAGATGCAAAAGTACCTTAAACTATTTGTGAGCAGTGTGGAGCACACGGGCATAGAGGCAAGGAAGGCTATTGAGGAGGAAAATTATGCAGACACTCCAAACTGCAGTGAAGGATATCCCTTCCCTTCTCAAACCTTTATAATCCTGTGTTCTTGTTCTTGGGGAGGTTAGCAGATGAATTAGAATGTCTACAGGCCCCCTTATATCCAAGTCTGCAACACCTCTTTATGCAACACATGACAAAATTTGATGAGAAATTAAAATCTCTTTAGCTTCATTTATCAACCCTAGCATCTCTAGGGTTGTTGCTGATTGGGGTGATTCTTCCATCAATCATAAATCTTCCACAGATTCTTGCATTTTTCTAGGGGATTCTCTTATTTCTTGGAAGTGTAAAAAGCAAGCATTTATTTCTCGATCTTCTATAGGATCTGAGTATCGTGCTATTTACAGAAATCGTTTAGTTGCGTTGGTTACCTGATTCTATGGACGTCTCACTCTCTGTACCAACTCCTATGTATTGTGATAATATGGGTGTCATACAAATTACTCTCAACTAAGTCTTTTATGAACGCACCAAATACATTGAGGTTGATCGTCATTTCACTAGACATCACTTTCAACATATAACTATAATTTTACCCTTCATATCTTCCTCCACACAAATTGTTGACATATTTACAAAATCGTATTCCACAACAGACTCTTGATGCTTCATGTTGATAGATCGTGAGTTTGAGAGAGATTTTAGATTATATAGCTTTAATTATTTATTTATGTATGAAGGGTAGTATGATTTTTTGACTTGTTTTCTGATCCTTGAATTGCTTGAAGCCTTTGGGCAGTTTTGTGCTGATGAAAGTTATTTGGCTGAATAGATACGCTTTTATTCTTACCTTGTATTTGATGCTATACCATAAAATATCACCTTATCCTGACAGCTTGTGGGGCCTGAATTGTGCTTCTTTTCCAAAAGATTGAATAGGAAGAACAAATCATCAGGATCACAACCTAGTCAGGCAACCTTGTTGCACTTCTAGGTCGGTGAGAATTATGGTAGGGCCCGATGATGGTCTTCAACAATTAAAAACTGATTCCACCCACTGAACCAAAACAATCAACACCATTTCACCTCATCTATTACTTTCACTAAAGACCCATTGGCTATAAAGATCAAATTCAAATCTGCAAATATTGGGAAAAAAATTACAATTATCATATATAGATATTAAACCATATTTACACTCTACATGTACCTCATTTTTCTTTTTATCTCTTATTTATTATCACATTATTACTTATCTCATCTTTCTTCCTTCCCCACTTTGTATATCTATGCTCATTGAGTTTCTACCCAACATTTTCCAAAGGAATATATATTACCGTAACTCTCACATTGGATCTGTTTCATGAGCCAATGGTCAATATCGAATGAAAATAGTTGAATATTCATCAATTAAAAACTTAACAGAGAATAAGAATTAAAACTTTCTTTATGGAACTTAGAGTGTAGCCCATCAAGCCTAATGAAAATTAAATCTGACTTAATTTAGAAGATATTGCACTTTATAAAAAATGGGATAACATGATCTTGACAAAAAAAAAGTCAGAAAGATCAAACGGAATATATGCAATGCATAACAAGTATTCCATGGAGAACTAATACTAATGTGTATGAGCATGAGTAGAATGGATTTACATCCCTTAAATATGTGATCTTTCAGTTTGATATCAAGATTCATGTATATCAAGAACACCATTGGAAGCAATCTTTCCTTTGACATTCAACCATCCTTTAAAGGATTAGTCTCTGGGTTTATCAATATAAATAATTTAAAAAAGAAAAAGTGCATAAAAAATAATCTGACGTAGATGTACCAACAACTTGTTGATTCAAGTGTAAGGATTATATGTTTGATTCTCTATTTAAGTTTAAGTCTTATGCATGGAAAAAAAAAAAACTTTGACTAAAAGAGCTAGTTATATTAGGATACGAATGTTCATGAGTTGAGTATGACTTTCCCCATGAAGGATATATGTATTAGATCCAAAAATAATCCTTAGCCACTTCTTTATTGTGCGACCTTAACCGAGTTACTGTTGGGTTGTTCGGTAAAGCGGCCGGGTTGCTGTCATTTTCTACCAATTCTCATAAACTTTGTGCTCTTAAATAAATTTTCATCTTTACAGCCAACAAATTATAGCTTTCTCCAACAAACATTAGAGGTGGAGGCCAAGAGGAGTTGCTGGATTGCATTCTAGTTTTGAGTATTGTTTTTCTGGTTTGTATGATTGTTCTCACGGGTATTCACTCACTCACATGTCTTAAATGATTAAGGAGTTCTTGATACCATTTGTTGGTTTTTAATGGAAGCAAAAAACAACAGCATACAATTTCATTCGTTGAAAGACTTACTCATACAAAATATATTAAACATATTGAGTGAATGCTAAATTTTCTGCTATAGTTATGAGAGTATGCTGGTTTGCAACCTATTTAATAATGTTATGCATTTCATCATTACATTACACCAAAAAACTTCCTAATAAACTTAACCTACTCAACACTCACACTACTATTCTGCCACTTTGTTCTGTGATTTATTAGAGAATATTGGAGAATCTGGGTATAGAGATATAGGGAAAATTCCCCAATATGATTCTCTTAAAAATTATTAACAATAATCCAACAAATACTATGCCTGACCCTGTTGGTGGAAAGATGCTGTTCTTAATAATGCATTGTGGACCTATATATACCTTTGTTCTTCAAGTTTTGTACTCAGAAAGTAACAAGGCAATCCCTCAGTTTGTTAATCACTACTTTCTTGATTCCCTGAGCAGTTAAGAAATGGCAGAGCTTGCCAAGATTGGATATGAAATAGAGAAGTTCTTTGGCCGCCAGAAAAGTTTTGGCAGTAGCAGCAGCATCCCTCCAGCGACACAACAAAACCTCTGCCAATACAAGTTCTATCCAACCTACGGAGCAACCAAGGTTGTCCACATGAACGTGGAAGACATCAAGTGCAACGAAGCCGCTTCGAGATTCATAGCAGAGAAAAGAACAGACCTGCAGATGAAAGGTTTGGTTGGGAAGTAGTGATCAATGATGTAATTTAGAAATCTTCAGGAATCAGTAGTATTAGCATGTTTCCTTTTGTTTTAAATCTTAGTCTTAGATGCCTCCTAGCTCTTGAATCTTTTAGCATATGGGGTCGAGTAACATAGAACTAGAGTCCGTTTGGATACGAATTTATTGAAGCTTATCTACTAGGAAATGTATTAAATAAGCTTCAATAAGTGTTTCTTTTTTGTTTGCATCCAAACAGGTAGCTAGTCTGCTTGTACTAATGTAATACTTATACACATATGCATGAATCAGCGCTCGAAGACAAACATGAAGGTCTTCTGTGGCTTCAAGAGTTCAAGTTTTAGGCCCCTTCAAATTATATACAGAGCTAATATATACTAATACTATCTATCAAGCAGTTTTGTTCTCATGAATCATACTCTGCCCTCTGGTGTGATTTATGTGTAGCACACAAAAAGTTAGTTTTTTAACTAAAAAAACTGACTATTAATTTGGTCATGAAGATTATCTTTCACTCGCATGTTAGTTCCTGAGTAGTTGAATTTACAAAGTATGCATCAACTTAGTCCAATTTAAGTACTTAATTAACATGAAAAAAATAGTGAAGTAGTATAAAATTTTCTGAAGGACTAGCATGCACACATAAGTAAATTCATAAATTGATTACTACTACAGAATAATTTCAAACACGTTACAGTTACTCTAAAATTGAACAGTAAATAAGACTTGTAATTGGAGACATAGATGGATAAAATATCAAAATATTCTTGTGACCACTGAAAGCATAATTGAGGGATTGTGGAGACAGAATATTATTTTTCCACCCACTGTGAATAAAGGGGCAAAAGTTACTTCTTTTTTATCCTTGGTGCTATTATTGGAATGTGGTAGCTAGAGAAAATATAGCCTACTTTGGAGGAGAGATTTGAAGAGCTAGAATTTAGGAGTGAGCAGAGAACACCAAGAATTTAGATTAACCCATTTAATTACGGAGCTAACACTCTTTCCAGATTTAGATGCTAAAAAATAGAAATTAATGATAACCATTTGTCTTACCAGGAAACAAGGTATGAAACACATTGCCATAGAGAAGAAAGATCATTTTCATTTTTCATCACTTTTTCTCCTAGCCTCCCCAGGAGGCATCTAACTGAAAATTTGAAAAAAAAGTTGAATAAAAAAATACAGGTATTATAGAAAAGAAAAAAAAGTTGAATAAACGAAATGGCCACTGCAAAGAGAGTTGGTGTTGTAATTTTGTGCTTTGCACTGGCTTATTGTGTTGATGCTGATCCAAGAAAAAGGCCAGTTGTTGGTCCTGATATCTACAAAGGTAAAAATGTTGCTAAGGATATCCTTGCTCCAGGAGAGAAAATAGTTAATGTCATGAGCTTTGGAGCCAAACCTGATGGCAAATTTGACTGCACTCAGGTAGTTTGTGGGATCATATCTTTTGGTTTAATCATGGTGATTCTGCTTTTGATATAAAACTTATCTTTAAAGCCATGTGCTGCTCAGAATAAAGACTCAGAATTTTTATAAATTGCCTGTTTATTCTCTCATCACAAATTCAAAGAAATGTCATACATACATCATTGACAATTTTTATTCGATATAGGAAAATGTATGAGCATATACTTTATATAAAACCTTTTGAAGATAATAAGATCAAGTTGGATTTTACTGTAAATGTAATGAATTTTCTTACAAGATGTTAATGATCACATTGAGGCGGTTTGAATATCAAATTTCATCTTTGGCCATTAATGGTAATATATATATTGAGAAGTTGATTAGAGATATGATCAAAATAGTGGTAGAGCATTTAGTTCAGAGTTTGACCTCTCAGTCATGTGCATGGAGAAGAATTTGTTAGGAAAAACCTACCCACTTAATATGATCTCCGAACTTCGAGAGGATTAGTTTCATAGGGTCTTGGATACTTTGGAAACAAAAAAGAAAAGTGCTAGAGCAACCGCTCACCCCTAAACTTAGGGGTAGTTAGGCTTAACCCAAATTCTAATATGATATCAGAGTCTATTATATATATGTTTATTCACTTAGTATCACCCGCAAATATTCATTCTTCAAATTTCATCTAGATTCCACGCTCCATATATTCAGCCGTTCGGCGCGATGGGGTGTGTTGAGATAATAAATGATGATAAGGACAATGAATCAAACCCCAAAATGACAAATACAGAAGAAAATCATTGAAAGAAATTCCTTTCTTTTCATCTTATTGGTTATACTTGCAGGCTTTCATGGATGCATGGAGAGCAGCATGCAAGTCCAAAGTTCAATCCAGGCTTCTGGTTCCAGTTGGCAGATTTGTGGTTTCTTCAATGTTTTTTGCAGGGCCATGCTTGAATCCAGGGCCCATAACAATCCAAGTTGTAGGCACTATTGTGGCCACAACAGATATCAGTGAATATGAGAATGGAGAATGGCTCATGTTTCAGGAAATCGCTGGCCTGAAAATCATTGGTGGCGGCACTTTTGATGGGAGAGGTAAGGCTTCATGGTCAGAAACTGAGAACTGTGAAACAAATCCAAGCTCTTCATGTGTCAGGGCCCCTAGTGTGAGTTAATGTCTATCTACCTTATAATTTGAACTTGCTTCATTAACATTCAGCATTATGTGAGATTTTTGCTTTTTGGGATGCAGAGTCTTTTTTTCAGCAGGGTTACCAATGGAATTATACAGAACATCAATTCCTTAGACCCCAAAGGCTTTCACATATTTGTCACTAACTGTGCAAACATGAGGCTTAGATTGCTTAAGATCAATGCACCAGCTACAAGCCCCAACACTGATGGCATTCACCTGAGCCACTCCATCAATGTAAAAATATCGAGAAGTAGCATCGAAACTGGGGATGATTGTGTCTCCATGATACAAGGACTCAACAATGTTACCATCAACAGAGTCAAGTGTGGTCCTGGACATGGTATTAGGTAATGCCAAAAATCTGGCTAATTGACTCATGAAAGATATAAGCTCACCTCCATCCAAGATTGTTTTTTGCTCAATCAATTTATATTATAGTTGAAGTGTGAATATGAGCATGATTATTGTGTATGATTCAATACCAGAATCAGTTAAAAAAATGTTTACAAAGAGTTACTAGTAGTAGATAGTACAAATCAGAAAATGCTTACAAGGATATTATGTTCCTTAAGTTTTCTATATTCTTGTATATGCATGACAGTATTGGAAGTCTTGGAAAGTACCCGGATGAGCTAGAAGTGAGATCCATTCGCATCCAGAACTCGAGATTGTCTGGCACAACCAATGGCCTCAGAATAAAGACATGGCCAGATAAGTATCCAGGTGCAGCATCAGATATCAGCTTCAGTGGCATTACTATGGAAAATGTTAAAAATCCTATCATCATTGACCAAGAGTATCAATGCTATCCAAACTGCAAAAAGAAGGTTTGAGTGTTTATATTTCTTCCTTTCCAGTTTTTGAAATTGGAGGATGCTAATTTGGACATTTAATTTCTTTCTATGCAGCCTTCACTTGTAAAAGTCAGCAATGTTCTCTTCTCAAACATAAAGGGAACCACTGTTTCACCAATTGCAGTGGATTTAAGGTGTAGCAAGCAGTTCCCATGCCAAAATGTTAAGCTTCAGAACATAGACCTGAAGCTTGGACCCAGCCCTGGTGGCTCTAGATGTGCCAACGTTAAACCTCTCTATAACGGTTTGCAAAGACCGCCAGCATGCCCTTAGTTGCTTGATTTGAGAAGAACATGCATTTCACTGCTCTGGCAATAAAGAGGAAGGAAGGAAGGAAAAGTAAGTTTTTGGACCTGATGAGGAGAACATGTGCAAAGGTTTTGAAGGATGGCTTTGAATCCTTACAAGGATGATATTAGCTGAACCCAAACCTACTTCAAGCCTTAAGTCCATTTGCTATTTGATTTCCATTCTTTCCTTTAGAACAATGATTCTGAACCAGTTAGAGTCAACTTCAATAGTTATTATGTCCTATCCATAATCCAACCCATTTTGTTTGAAGACTTAGCTGAATATTTGAATCACTTTTGTGTATAGAAAGCCAGGAGTTGTATATAAAATAATAGTAGCTTTTGGATTTTTTTCATCCTTAGTTACAATGTAAACAAAAGTAAGGTTTCTTGTATATTGACTGACTCTGACTGAGAGTTGTGAATTTTAAAGTATGTCATTCTAGGGTTAGTAATTTTACCCCAGTATGCTACAGGTTGGCTTCATGAGTGATGTGACTTGCTGTTAAATTTTTCACCAATTGTAATTATGAAGTAGTTTTCCATTTCAATTCTCTCTTGTTATAAAGTATGAAGAAATAGGTTAGAATGATCAACCAAGTTAAGTTAGAAATGCAGTAACAGCCCTTGTTTTGGGTGAGCAAGTAACAGCTATCTTTAAGTGACAATAAAACCTACTTATGCAAGTGCCTTTCCTTTTCTTTTTAGTAACATAAGTAGTCAATACCCCTTTCATGTAGTAGCAGGCAACAATGAAACTATATACCATTAAATTGCAGGAACTGTTTCTAAAACTTGCATACTGGTAAATAAAAAATTATGACAGAGGAAACAAGTGTGTAAATGCATTGAACAGTTGAAATTTGAAAGGAAAGCTATACGTTTAAACATGACTAATTGAAGCACAATTCAAGAAACCAGAGATTATAAATAAAGCAGATAAAAGAAGGGTTAGCCACATCCTTGTGCCAAAGTGCCAAAAATCCTAGGAATTAACAAGTATATTTTCAGCAGCAGTGTCAAAAATGAAAAACATATTGGCATTTAGCTTAAGCATAGCAATAGTTTATATAGTTAGTTCTGAAATTGGCATGGCATTTTCAAGGGCCTCAACAGCTTTAGCTCCAGAACCTCTAGCTGATTCACCTGCCCCAGATTACATTCCTCCTTCTGAATCTGCAGAATCACCTGCCCCATATTACAGTCCCCCTGCTGAATCACCTGAATCGCCTGCACCAGACAATAGCCGTTCTGCTGAATCTACTGAGCCAGGTTCAATGCAATTAAGATATTTTGATGTGACTCTTTATGGAGCAGTGGATGATGGAAATGAAGATAGTAGTTTTGTGAGTTTTTGAATCAAAGAACTCAGTGATGGAGGACAATTTTTCAGGATCTTGTAACTTGTTTTGATAATCGTAGTTTGATAAAGTAAAACTAGTACTGAATTAAGTAGTATAGCTGGAAGAAAGTAACCATTGTGTTTCTAAGTTATGGTATCACTAGTGAATTAAGGATCACCTAGCCATTTGTACTAACAGGTGAATCTTTGATATTGGATTTCAGTTTCACTTGTCCCAAGCTTTATCTATTCAAGAATCACATGTCCTTGAGATCATTCATTTAGAAATACTTATTCTGGTTTGGAAGTTGATTGAAGTAGTCCTCTGGAATACAGGGGAATGCAATGCATACGAGAAATGTGATTATGATATTTAAAATTAAAAGCAAAGGGCGATAAATATTAAGGTTAGTTTAGTAGAAAGTCATTCCTACAAATTTAAACTGTTCCAGACGGCTACAAAGCCATCCGGCCTGAGGAAATCTCAGTCGATAAAAAGGCGTGCATAGAAGCATTTGCCATAAGCCAGGACTAAACAACTCAGAACGGAACGTCCCGCTTGGCCAGTGACCGGGGACAGCGAACTAAAACAGGATGGCCCAAACATGCACGCATGGAGGCCTAATTTAAAAAGGCAATCTTCACACTTGACAACTGTCATGAGCTCCAACCTATAAATGCAGGTTCTATTCGAAAAAAACAGACACGAATTCAACGAATTCACAATATAACCAATCAAGTTTTGCCACAACACATAAATGATTGCATTAGAAGAAAGATCAAACGGTGCCAATTGAATTCGTTGCTTTCGTTGTGGGATCGTTCGTAACATTCATCATTATCCTAAATTCTACTCCCTCCGACCCAAATTATAAGACTTGTATCCCAAATTATAAAACTCATTCTAGATTTCAGGAAAAAAAAAATTAAGTTTTTCCTTTTTTACCCCTTGCATTCATTATATTTTAAATTCCAAAACTTTAATTACCACCTCTACTAATTACTTCTTTCATATTCTCAACCAACTTTTGATATATCCAATACTTACATTAACAATTTCCATATTTCTTTAAATAGGGGCATATTTGGAAGATTTGTATAAAAAGTAACAAAACCAACATATTAATTAGCTTATTACATGTTTTCTTAATAGGCGTGATTGTCTGAAAAAATCCCTATAATTTGGGACGGAGGGAGTACTAAGTTTCATTTATGGGATTCCCTCTCAAACACTTGCGCTAACTTAAGAGTTTGAATATCTTCAGCAAGTACCATCATTATGAAACCAATTGAGCCATCACTGCTTCATAGACATCAACCACCATAAGCCGCCATTATTGCCGAGAAAATCTCTCAGATTCTTATAATTGAACATAAATTATTACGCTTTTTCTCTTAAGTAACTAAAAGAGAAAAAATATGTTAAAAAAATGAATAATATTTTTCGAAATATTCTATTTATACATTTTGACTGCTTTCCACAATCCTATTGTAAAGCAGACTAATA
Organism: Acmispon strigosus; assembly: GCA_030819835.1. Classification (NCBI taxonomy): domain Eukaryota; kingdom Viridiplantae; phylum Streptophyta; class Magnoliopsida; order Fabales; family Fabaceae; genus Acmispon; species Acmispon strigosus. The sequence continues at coordinate 92,200,757 of JAUAMA010000001.1, forward strand.
TTTTGACTATGATTCTTGATCTCCGGTGGCTGGTACGAAAATTAGGAAAATGCTTCCTGCGTGTGGAACATTAAGACTGGTAAAAGATGCTACGTGATAGTGTAAAATTATAGGGTGGATTTTGACCATGAATGTAAGGTTTAATTACTTATATATAATTGCATCCTCTCCCTAAATAAGAAAGAATAGTCCACGCTCCTTATTATGAGTTTCCAATTTTGATTTCTATATACTTGATGACAATAATTGAACAAAGAACAATTTCACCCAAGGTTAAACTCTTTTGGTGTAAAAATCAAATTGAAAATGAGCACTACCTACTCGTCATATTGAAAACAGGTGACCCCCTATTCTAGGACTAAAAGTTTGATTGAACCTAAACCTAAAAATTGAGTAAAGTCACCCCCACCTTGGTAAGTGGTAGACAAAATTGGATGTTGTTATGAATCTAGGTTGCAACTGAACAGCATAACTTTCAGAGTGGGCAAAATTGTCCGTTTGTTAATAGTTTTTTTCAAATATACAAATTATATATATATAAAAAAAAATGAGTTTAAATATATTTTTAGTCCCTATAAAATACGTTATTTTTATTTTACGTTCCTAGGAAAAAAGTTATTTTTAGTACTCCGAAAATTACATATGTTGTTTTTAGTCTCTACTAAGTTTTTTTCCATCAATTTAAATCTAGGTTTTCACAATTTGAAAAAATCTGCGATGACTGAACTCGATTTCACGGCTTGTAGAGCCGATCTAAGCGGGTATGGGAGTGTTTTCAGATTTGGATTAGATGGAAAAATAACTAGCAAAGACTAAAAGAAAACATGTAATTTTTAGAGGACTAAAAACAAAAACAAAAATTCTCAATAATCAAAAACAAAGCGATATTTTAAGGGACTAAAAATATATTTAATCCTATAAAATATATATGATGTTTTTTTTTTGTGTGTGGTAAAGAAAAGGGGTTATAATGATTATGATAATATATACAATTTCATAGCCAAACTGAGTAGTTTGCTCAGAACAGAGGGGCAGGACCACTCCATGCCTCGTCGTTCTCAAGGATCAGGATATCCATAATATTGCAAACGCACGTCGAATAATTAATTGCGGCTGAAAAGTTTTTTCTGCCTGGTCAAGTGGACTGGGAACAAGGTTACAACTTGCAACAAAATTTTGTTACAGAGAAGAAACGAGAAACCCTTCAAGATGTGCAAATCATTATTGTATGTTAGATGATTATGATAGTGACAAGAATCTTCTAGTACTAGAACTAGAACTAGAACTAGAAAGTTACGCAGAGGTCCTCACTTTACTTTGCAAAATAAATGCATGGCGGTTCGGTACAAATTGGATTCTTTGAAAAATGGGCCAATGCAATTAAAGGAGTTGAGACTTATAATTTTTTTTCACATTTTAATTGTAGTTGAAATTGAGACAAGGAGTCCAAAGTAGAAATATATGCACTAATGACTCGAAACATACGATTACAAAATGATTTGAACGCCACTTTACTTACTCCAACGACCTAATATAGAAGATTATTAAGAGATGTGAACGCCGCATATCTACCTAAAATCGTAAATTTTTAAGCTTACAGATTGCACCTTTTATATTGTTTTTCACATCACTCTTTCTTAACTAATGTGAGACTAATGCTCACACTTAAAGTTTCTAATTAAGTAATGGTGCATTATCTCAGGGTAGAATAATGTTTGCCTCATTTATAATTAACATAGATATATAGATAATGTTCAGCAAACGTATGAAACGAGTTGACCACCAATAGATATACGTGAATTGTAACGATCACACGTAATATATAAAAAGGGAAGCAAAATACATTTATGTTGGTTTGGTGACCGTACAAACCACCACACACTTGCGTGTTTATTTTGTGGGAGTTTTAAAACCCCACTAAACACTTGTTGCGCGATCCCGTGATTTATGTATTATTACACCATATATATTTGAACCTTATATAGCTAGTCGAACCAAAAAAAAACCTTATATAGCTAGCTGCTTCCTAAAAGACAGTTACATATATTTGGCCATTGTGTTAGACTGTTTAGTTTCATCTTTAAAACCCTATATACCATTATAGAGCTTACACTTCCTCATAAGCAAATGGAAGAGACTAAAGTACAAGATGTCATCACTCACCATTTGCATACAGCTTACATATATAGGTGATATGAAAGGTTCAGCAACTTTGTTTTCTTCTGCGGGTTTTTTTATTACAAGCTCACAATCATTATCTTATCTTCATGCATACGCTATTTTCTGGTCCTAGTAGCAACTACATAGGTACATTGTGTACGTATTCGTACCTTCCTTATACGTATACGGCATGCCTCAACGTACACTTTGAGTTTGCTTTTGCAAATGAATCTCTCAACAATTATTTCTTGTGAAGGATAACTCCATTATCTTCCTTTTTAAGCGTGAAAACATGGAAGGAAATATTGTAAAGGCCAAGCAAGGGGAAAAAATGGCGCCTCTTCATGGAAAAATTGTTCCTCATTCCCAAAATTTACTATGTCATAGTAATAAAGGATGAGGTGCAACATAATTTACATCACGCATGAACCCATAAAAGAATTGCTCAAAAGATAACTCCATGGAACGTGCAAACGCAAACCAAGAGAGGATCTGAACCAAAGCTGCTGAAATTAAATTCCATGCAAAACAACAAAGCATGAGAAATGGTTTCACAGTCCACACCACGAAAAGGATAATAAGGATTCGATCCAATCCACTCCCCAACGACGGTAGCGCCTTTGAATGCCAAAGGCGTTTTCAAGCTGTAGAGGGAAGAGCCTCCACTAATGAGGATGAGGACGAATTGGACTCCTCCTATTGAAAAATGAAATTGTAACCTGAACGAGTTAAATAAACACCATCACCATTAAAAGGCCAAATAAACGTATCTTGTTGAGAGAGAATAAGTAGACAAAGGAATAGCAAAAATATTATAGGCAGTGTCAAGGCTAAAAATCATAGAAATAAGATGGTGATCCCAACAGGCCGTAAATGGCGAGATGAGATCCCCAACTATTTTAATACCAACCTCCTCCACCAAATCTTGGTGATAAATAATAGGGGACCTTTAGGAATCCAATGATCATTCCAAATACACACACTAGTACTATCCTCTATTACAAAGGCCACCTTTTTCAAAAATTCAACTAAAGAAGAGAATACTTGACCACGCATAAGTAGGTCTGTATCCTCGCTTCTCCCCCGAAAGAGACACATTCTGGAAATAGACAGCTTTGCAAATACAACTAAGGAGAGAGCTTGGAGAAGAAAAAAACCTCCACCAATTCTTACCGATAATAGTGTTAAAATTCTTAAAACACCTGAAGCCAAAGCCTCCAAACCACTTAAAACGTCATAGATGCTTCTACTTTTACCAATGACTGTGCCTCTTGAATGCATCATTGCCCCAATAAAACTTGTTAATCATTCATTCAATTTTAAACAAAGGGAGTCAGACAAAGCAAAATAAGACATATATAACATAAGCCGGAATTGCTTGTGCCACGGCTTTAATCAAAACTTCCATATAAATGTCAAGTTAATAAAGATATGGACCAATTTCACACAATGTTGGGATAAAGATCACCCGTCCCCAAATAAGTATAAATGTCATATCCGTGTATTTTTTAATTGACTTGTCAAATTTACGGTTAGATCTAAATCCCAAAATAGTGATACTCAAGAGACAAAAAAATGCAATTAAATCAATTTAAAAATATTTCAAATGAGAGTGTTGTGATTGATGCATGTGTAGAGCATTTTTACACTATCACTACATATAAATTAAAGAGTTTAATTATTATGTGTTAACCGTGTAAATTTTTTTTCACAATTACCGTGGAATTCATCAATTGACATTTCATAATTAAACTTAGAATTAAATATGTGTGTACGGTAAGTGTAAAAAAATTTTACACGGCCATTCGATCAAATTCCATCACATCATAATATACAGAAAGGCTGACATAGATGTTATGGATCCTTTTTTTGTTCATGTAATTTGTATCTCTTTTAATTAATTCCGTAAATGAGTTGAATGAAACAAAAGTTTTACGTTCGGTTTTAAATTAGAAACGTTCAAGATAATGAATGAACGTGTACTATTTTTACCCTTAGTCTTCCAAGCTAACAATGCGAGTTTGATTCCCGTTACCCGCTTCTATCCTATTTTTCGATTTATTTTATTCAAATTTATCTTTTTTTATTATAGGACAGAATGAATAGATTTTGATTGGTTAATTCGTTTTTTTTTTTTTTCAAATGTTAAATACTCCTTTTCCTTTTGGTCAATATACTATTAAATACTGAGGTAAAAAAACTATACTATTAAATAGTCATTGAATAATAGTTAATGAAGGCCTGAAGAGAGATTACGAAAAAGTAATATTTTTACCAAAAAGAAAAACAGGGGCCATCCCTGAAAATCTCGTGTTTCTTACAATGTTGAGCTAAAGTGGTCAAAACCAGGGTGACATAACCAACGAGGACCTCGTTCCAATGTGGACCCCACCGTGTTTTCTCTATCTGTGCCGTTATTTCTTGTCTCTTCTTCTAAAACGCTGCGTTACATCCTCACCACCGTCTTCAATCTCAATCAACCAGATTCTGCCACGTCAACCAACCCGATCATCAAACAACACTCTTTCATGTTCACTTCTCATCAATGGGTCAGTGGAGCCACAAAACAATTCATAGATAACTTATATTCTTAAGTATCCAATCCTAAGTTTCACGTGGTGGTGTGTATAAATAATGATTTGTTAGGAAAAATTTACCTATTTAACGTTATTTCAGAGTCACGGAGAATTGGTTTTATGATAGTAGACTGTAAATTTTTTTGTTTTGTTTCCGGAAGTATCCACAGCTAAGACAATGTGACTGATCTCTTAAGAGCATCCTGTCGAAGATGTTAAAGATATGATATTGTTCCTTACTTCCTTATAATTTTTGTCACTAGAGAACGCTGAGGTGGAGAGTGAGGACCTTAAAAATTAGATTTGTTTACTTCCATAAGAAACATTGCGTTTTTGGAATCTTAGATTAAAAACTATTTTTTCTTTCATTCATGTCATATTAAGGTAAAGTAAAAGTGAGTGAAATAAAAAAAATATAAATATATGAAGTATTGTAGGACTAAATTAAAAGTAAGTGGAATAAAAAATATAATAATATGTGGTATTTCACATATTATGAAACCAACTAAAATTAATATAAGAATTCATTGTTATTGTTAGAGCAAAATTTGTAACTCTTTGTGGCACTTTAAACCCTTGAGAACTCAAAATAACTTTTCATGATTAGAGATGCTTTAACAATTTTTTTTTGTCACATAAGAAATAAGAACAAATACTAAAAGAAACAGACTAAGCTACCACATTATTACACAATAGCAAAATTATAGGGGAATGAAGTTTCTTCTAAATACGCATCGGACACTTGACTTTAACAATTTGGAGTAAAGCCAAAATACTTGAGAAACAATAAAAAGTGGGGTCAGTGGGGCCCAGTGCAGTGTATGTGATAAGCCAAAGCAACTGGCGCTATATATAAATCTAGATAGATACACTGCAACTTACGTTCTCTGTCTCTCTCTCACTTTCTTTTCTTTGTTCTTCCCCCCTCTCATATTCATAGCGACAATTACAATTAATTTTTGATCTGTCCCTCTCTCTCTCTCAACATGTGTGGAGGTGCTATCATCTCAGACTTCATTGCTGTGAAGCGTGACCGGAAGCTCGCCCCTCAGGAAATTTGGTCTGAGCTTGACCCTTTCTCAGATTTCATTGCCTTTGATGCTGCTGCTGCCACCACCACCCCTACTTCCAAACGTTCGCCACCCCTCCACTTTGATCAAGTCCCAGACAAAAAAGGTTTCATATCTTACCTAACACTATCAATTTCATATTCTATATATATGTAGCTTTTGCTATCTATCTTTTTCTCACCCAATTTCTTCTTCACCGGCATGTTTACTTGAAATGGCAAAAAAAGATTTTTTTATTAGATTACCCCACATGATAATCATGTATAAAATCTGGACTATCATATATGAAATTTTTTGTTTATGTGTATTCATCTGGGTATGCTAATTAGTTTAATTTTTGGGGTTGGGTAAGTTGGTGGTGTTTGTTGAAAGCCTTTGAATGAAAAAATTAAGTAAAGTTGAAGTCTTTTTCACCAACTTTGAATTAACAACCAACAAGGTGCCAATGTTTCTTTTGCTCACGTTTTTCTTAGCAATTGAAAATTGGGGTAAATTAGAAAACGCAAAAAGTTGATAGTTTTTAACCTCAGAAACCAAACTCTTGTTTCCAGAAAATTCCTAGCCACACACATAAAAAAAACGGACTTGTTTAATATTCTGACAAGCTTTCTGAGGTGTCACGTGATGATGATGCAAATGGTGTTTTCATGTGGCAGTGGTAGGATGTGACAAGAAGGTGGAGAAGAAGAAAAGCGTGGTGGGTTCTGGTGGAGCAGGGAAGAAGAGTGCTCGCAAGAACGTGTACAGAGGAATCAGGCAGAGGCCATGGGGCAAGTGGGCCGCAGAGATAAGGGACCCACACAAGGGTGTTCGTGTCTGGCTCGGCACCTTCCCCACCGCCGAAGAAGCCGCCAGAGCCTACGACGAAGCCGCCAAGCGCATCCGCGGCGACAAGGCCAAGCTCAATTTCCCTGACACCGCCGCGGAACCCCCCTCCAAGAAGCAGCGCTGCCTCAGCCCTGATCTAGATTACAGCTCCTCTTGCAGCTCCGGGCCCACCTCCACCGGGCCTGAGGAGGATCAGCTCGACCTGAAGCAGCAAATCTCCGACCTTGAATGGTTCTTGGGCTTGGATAATGAGCCGCCGGCCCAGGCCCAGGCCCAGGCTGGTGGCGATGCTGAGTGGGACAGCGACTTCATGGAGCTGTGGACGCTTGACGACGTCGTCATTCCTAACCGTCACCCGTTTTTCTAGGAATTAATAATATTCCAAAGTCTCTTGGATTTAGTGATTGTATAAAACTAAGTAATATGTGTTGTTCGTTTGTGTCTTCTGTTTTATTTTTGGACGGTGAGATGTTGGATGATTTCATTTAGATGCACCGTATTATGTTTGTGATTATGACTTATGACTATATAATATGTTGTGATTATGATTTATGACTGTGAATAATGGTAGGTAGGGGTGCGTGTGCATGTTTATGGTAGATATTATATATGTGTTGTTTGTGTATAATATTTGGCGTATGATGTGGTGCTTGTCGTTTATGAAATGTGTTCACCAGTTCTTGATTGTGATTGTGATGTTGATGAATGAATCTCTCGTGTCTACGATGATAGCAATCAATCAATTGACAATCATGTGTGTTCAACTAGTTAATTGTTTAATCTTATTAGCTATTTTAAGTAATCTAAAAATCTGTCTACTAGTTTTGTTAGGTGTCACCTGCTATTTGGCTTCACTATTCACCTCTCTTCTTATCTGCTTTTTGTGTATACGTATGTATGTGTAGACAAACATTTAATTGTATTTTATCTTAACATTTTGGGGGGTTTTATGATAAATTGGAATATGAAATATTTTTAAAATTTTGGAAAGCTCATCCACTGTTGCTGCCTCAGAGGGGCTCACACACACAACTATTTTTGTAGTCTCAAATGAACCATGTTTCCAGTGGGCATGGATTTAAAAGCAAATAGTATTATGTGTTCAACAAGCAAGTGTTAGGGCAAAATCCAAAGAAAAAGGCGAGTTTCAGTGGAGGGTAAAATTAGGGACATGTTTGTTTGGGATTGAGGTGGAAAATATGAATCGTGAGATGAGAAAGTGTTTGGGTTGTGGGTAATAACTTGTTCCAATTGATAGAAAGTAAAATCCTATTAAGCTAGAAGACTAAGATGTAGTAGAAAAGCTAAAGAAAATTTAAGAAAATAAAATGCAAATCAACAGAATAGCAAACAGTCGACATGGCACTTTTCATATGTAAAATAAATATAATACCAGCAGCAAATCCACAAGATATACAAGAATTAACAAATTTTTCAAAATGAATTAGGTCTACAGTAACATTTTTCCTACTCTCAAGAGAGTCTCACCTTTCTTTGAAGATAAAAAGTACAATTTTTCCTCCACCCTTCTTAATTAGTAGCAATCTATTTCTCCACTGAATCTTCATTGGCTCTTTCCAAGTACAAACATATTCATATTTTAAAAAAGTTCTTAGAATAGACTTCATTCGTTACTGTATATCAATCACTAGTTTAAGAACTGTTTTGTTTCTATTTATTTATCACTTTTGTAGTTTCAAAACAACATTAGTTATATTTTATTAATTATACCCTTAACTCAACATAATTGTTAATGGTGATAGGAAAATTGACGAGTTAAAATTAATAAGAGCGATAAAGTGTATATTAGGAAGTTAGAAGTAATTTTAACAAAAATTAAGAACAGTAATACTACTTCTTAATACATGTGTCAAAACCTTAAAGTGATCGATATATATGAACAAAAGGAGTATGGTTTAGGGTTTAGAGTTTAGAAAAAGAAAAAGAGATAGCCATTTAATTGTGAGAAAGTTAGGTGAAAATGTAAAAAAAAAAAATGCTTAACATGCCATAAAATTAGAAAGAAAATGAGAATTTCATGAAATATTTATATAAATCACACCAATAATTTAAAAACCGCCACCGTCACCGCCGCTATGTAGTGCATGATGAAGAATAAACGCTCATCTCTGGCGTCATTTCCCTCCACCATGCGATTGGTTTGTCGTTTCATGCGAAGGAGGTTTCAACAGTGTACTTTGTACGCAGTTGGCTTCACCCTTGGAGGAGTGATCACTGCTGAGATTTTGGAACCTCCTTCGTGGTTGGGGTAATTACAATGTTAGCAAAGAAAGTGGTCAACAATTTCATCACTATGTTTGGGTCCAATTTCTTTAAAGTGAGTAGTAAAATAAGTATCACATCAATTAATAGTGATTATCTACTTCAAAAAGGTCAATAAAAGAACCATATCAATGGTTGTGATGTCCACTTTACCTCCACTCACTTTAGAGGAGCTGCACCTATCATGCTTAGAGCACGAAGGTAAGGAAACTTTTGTACACAAGTGTATTGACCGGAGAGAGGCTTTGGTTGGATTTATTTTTTGTTCAAAGATTTAAGGATCCATTGAAGAAGGAGCAAGCCCAAAGCCACGAGGCTTACTTTTGTCAAAATTGTTGGATGGTTGGACTCTTGTGTTCAGGCCTATGGGCCCTTCATTTTTCTACACCTATTGGGTCGTTCTTTAACTAGCCTAAAATAAAAATATAAGAATCTAACGGAGTCAGCATAATTGAACTCAATCTTGAGAAAAGAAAAAAAATTAACAAGTAAAAAAATCCATCCTGAGTGTGGAACGCAAAAAATATATTTATATTTACATATTAAAATTAATTTTATCTTACTATTTAAATAAAAAATTAAATGTAATTAATAACACCGTTTTCAAACACATGTTCATTTTTTTCAAAATTAATATATTAAACTCAATTATCACCAATTTAAATTTAATTATACTAAATTTTGAAACAAGCATGCCTTTAGAAGCTTATGTGATAAGTGCTTATTGTCATAAGTGTGTAATTAAATTATTTACCCAAATATATAATCATTTTTTATTGTTTTTAGGAGTGCATTGAAATATTTACATAAAGATATACTATTCTCCATTTGGTACCTCATGTTTGCCAAACAACTCATGCAAATTTCCTGGGTGAAAATGGTATGATAACATGCTAATCTCATCAAAGAGATCACCAAAACACAGTACCAGAAATTATTTACATTAAGCATTCAAATAAGAAAATAAACCGAAGTAACAGGTATTACAAGGTTAATTTGTGACAAGTTACATTAATTGGAACCCTGTTTACCATACTCTTCAACTCTGCTAACAGCATCCATGAAAACATCAGTTGTCCAATCCTTTAAATCCTCCTGTAGACAGCAAGTCAGGAAACTTCAGTCACTAAATGCTTCCTTTTTAATCAAATTACAAGGCAAAACTCTTATGAACCCAACAAGTCTTGTGCTATATTTTAAATGGTAGCTTAGCTTAATCATATCAAAATTAGCTCCTATCAGTTTTTATGCAATATCCAACCCCCTACCCTACCCTACCCCCAAAAAATTCCACACACGCACATATGTATAAAGAGAGGGGGTTTATCAAGTAAGAGAAGCCAATTTCGACCATATATGTACAATCAAGTAATCTCTTGTGGCAATTTTAGTTATTAAAGTAACACCAGGGCTCCTTTGTATCATTTGTCAAGCGTAAGTCCTCACACACATCTATGGGGTGTATTAAGAGACGAGAAGAGCTATTCTTGACCCTATATATACACATAAATGATCAAGGTTAACTTTATACTTGAATCTAATCTTCACCATATATGTATTTCTAAATGGTTAAGAATTAAGATTAAGTGGGTGTTTGGTTTATCATTTGCAGAAAAATCCAATGTGCTTCCTCTCAAAAGCTACAACTTGTAGCTTCTACCTAGAAAAGACTCCAGCATTTTAACATGGAACCAAACATACTATATCTCTTTCCGCTCTCTATATCCTCCCTATGCATTTATGTCAATACGGAAAATAAAGCATACAGTGAGAGTGTGTTGTTATTACCAGTCGCAACGGTTCTCCGGTTCTTATTCTGGAATTCGGGCGTGAAAACTTGGACTCAAAAGGAGTTCTAGGCCTGATTTCTCGAACGTTCTCCCACTCCTCACGGGTGAGCATTCTCACAGTGCCTTGACCAGCAGGAGCATTCTTTATCTTGCGCTCCAACAACTCTTGCTCTCTGGATTCATCATACTGCCATGCCACACATTAATATATACTAAATATTATTTGCCTGCATTAGTTAGTATGTTCAATTTGTAGACAATCTGTTCAAGTTGGGGACATCCTCATCATGACTCGAAGTCGAGACCTTACTTAATGGGAGTGACACATGTACCACCTAAACCAACTATTTGTTGGTTCAGTTCAGTCTGTAATATGATCAAACAGGTAATGTGCAACTGCAAAGTGAAGTTGAGAGGAAAACACTTACCATCATGAGGAGCTTGGCGAAGCACGCAACGCCGACGGCGAAAACAACCATGGGCATGGTGGCGGTGTCGAGGTAGGACAAGGATTCAGGGACAGGTACGATGAATTGGTCCTTGGTTTTGGATCTCCTCATTTTCCTCTTCTTCTCCAATTCCAACGCCTTTCTCTTCAATGTTTCTGTCGGAACATTGCCGCCATACAGAGTGTGCAACAATCTACGCCTCACTCCGTTCATCATCATTCCTCAAACACGAATCAATCGTCAAAATTGTTACTTCATTGCTTGAAAAATAGGTTCGGGTATGGTACATTAACATATGTCGTCCAAATAAAAGGACAATACCACCCTTCATTCTTGAGGCTAAAGAAAAATGCTAGTAATACTCTTTTAATGCTCTCTTTCTAATACATTTTATTTAATTGGTAAAAATCATGTAAAATGAAAGTATTTTCATAATGTTCATCTTCGTGAAACATTTTATCCTGTAAAATTTTCCTTCCCGTGAGAGTTTTTTAACGTGTAGCATGAATAATTGTAAAGATATATTTATAGAGATTGGCTTGGTGGCCCAAAATTAGGGATTTCAGTAGCTCAGCATGACCATGGTGGCGGTTCAACAGGACTAAGATAATTAGAGAATTATAATAGTATCTGAAAATAGAAGTTGTTGCAACTGCTTCACCAGTTGAAGACTGGACTGGGCGAGCACTCCGCCCAGATAAGGACGACCAGGCAACCGAAGCAAGAACTAATGAGTGGCGAGCAAGGCGAGCTAAGAGGCGAAAGGCTGGGGACGTTGGGCCAATGTTTCGAGGCCAAGTGACCCTTATCATCTATTCTAGGATTTTAATGTTGTTTATGACTTTTAAATGCTATTGATGACTCCCCCTCTATAAATCTATAAATAGCCAGGTGTTAAAAGGGTTTTTCACACTTCTAATAAAAACCTATACTTGCGCTACGTTCAAACCTCTTTTAAGGTTCAATTGTAGTATAGTACGGGTGTTATCGATCCACAAAGAGCTACGTTTACAAATGTCGTTCTCTCGTTCAATTAAATAAACAATAACACAGGTTGGTAAAGTTTGTTCAAAAAGGGTGTTTGTAACAAGCATGTAAATAACAAGCAATAAGTTAAAAAGGGTTTTGAAACAGATATGATGAAGTTGTTGGACGTCGGTTTCGCACTTCAACTATCCTGAATCAATTAGTTCAATGCATACAATCACTTAAAACCTCTTATTTCCTCCCCACCAGTTCTTAACTAACTCACATATTCCTAGTATGAGAAGATTGTTCAGTTACTTTCCTAATTATCGATTCCTCAGACAATTAAACAAAGCAATCCGTATAAACTCTGGTGTTAAGGGATTTAGTAATGTAACTCTATTCCTAACAGATTAGCTTCACTTAGATGAAACGGTTTATGTCTTATTCAACGGTGTAGCTTCCACATACAAAGTTAAATCCAAAATCATGTGATAGGCGATCAAACTAAGTCAAGCATTAAGAACAAAAATTTTTCATTGAAATCAAAGATAGAAGATATACATAGAATTAACAAGGATTCATTCAAGAAGAAATACTACTCCTAGTTCAAACAAAAAGAGGCTTAGTTATCCATAGACATGGATGCAAGCAAGCTTACAATAGGAACCAAAGGAAACAAGATGAACGGCGGCGTCGCGGCGTCGAATCCACAACTCCGGCTCGAATCCAAGCTCTCCAAAGGTACCCACGAGCTCTCTCTCTCTCTCTCTCTCTCTCTCTCCTCTCTCTATTCTGTTCTGGACGTGTCAGAATTGCTTCACAATGAAGAAAGAGACCCTTGATATAGGATTTGGGAAACAGGGGCGCTTAGCGCACAGTGGGACTTCAATCTTCATGTTATGGGCGCTTAGCGCCGTATCGGGGCCGCTAAGCGCCCAGAATCTTCTCCAAATCAAGATCAAACCGTCCAAATTAAAGTTCCATGAGTTAGGAACCACATACTCAGATTTTAGCTTAATCTGACGGTTAACGAATGAGATATTGCAATTTTTCTCAGGCCGCTTCAAGATTTCTGCATCAAAAAGTTGGGATTAGAACTGAAATCATTAGAACTTCAGTGAATCCATGCTCTTTCTTGAATATTCAATCCTGAAACACCATTAATATGTTAAAAACATCAAGAATGCACATTCTAACCCATAATTAATAGCAATTCATCATTACTTTGCAAAACATACATTTCTTGAAGGTTTTTACAATTAAAACTCACAATAAGTGCCTAAAAACAATGTTAAAACTATGAACGTTTGGCACTTATCACCAAGGGGCTCATGTAAAAAAGATTTCTCCTTGACTTTTCTCAACTGAATAAATTAAATACTCCATTCCCATCTTTACTCGTTACTCCCCCCACACGGTAATTTTACCGGAACAATGTAAAAGCTCCATCCTTCTGTACTTAAACTTAGTTACTTAAAAACATGATGGTTAACAGATATGTTGAAAGCATTGAGAAGCAAACAAATGGCATGTAATGTTTATAAGAAGCAAAAGGAACCATGATATTAAAGATCAAGAGGGCCATACATCTTTTCTATATATTGCTCCTTGGAAGTACAGCAATGTCGGACGACTACCAAAACTGGAAGCATCACTGACATAGGAACTGATTAAATGTTTATAAGGTGCAATCACATCCTTTTCAACAATGGCTATGTTTGGAGGATATCTCCCAGAGTCTGAAAGTATGAATGTAGCAGGCCACAACTGCATTCTTGCATCCAACATACTGTTGGGATGATGAGCTAAAATCAAATGATCCTTTCCCCCCTGATCTCTTCCATTCCTCTTGAGCAGTCAGATACTTCACTAACTTCTCTTGCAGCATCTTGTTCCCGCTCTTCTTTTCATGCGGATTCGCTTTCGAGTACTTACTCCCTTTAGGGAAGCTCCAATTCTATCAGGCATTGTGATTGTAATCCGAACAACAATTCAACACTTCATATGAACCTGCATTTCTGCATTTGATGCATAATCATAATTTGGGGGGGAAAATATACAAGGAGAGAGAACAAGGGATTCAATAATCCAAAGACATAATTACCAGGTTCTCACAAATTGATCCAAAAAAAACGTCCTTCTCCAGAAGAATACCAAAAGATTGAGATAATGATGATGACACAGAACCTGAACTTTGAGAAATGATTAGTTCCAGGATGAAATTAGTGACACAATCCACAATCAATTGACGTTACAAATGAGTTTGATTATGAGAAGGTGAATGCGCCCAATACCCAAAGTTTGGTATGAGTTGAAGAAAGCAATGCGAAGAAAGAAAAGAAATTATTTGGAGTTATGTGTGATTGTGAAGTGTGTGTCACGAATAAGAATTGGAGTGGAAAGGAATGGAAGAAGAGAGCGTGGGAATAGGGTCTAACTGTGGAAGCGGGCACACCTCTGCTTTGAACTCCATCATATGGTAGTAATTGCCAAGAATAGGACTCAAACGCGCACGCGCTCTCGCTCTCGCTCTCGCTCTCTTCAATGCTCCTGCTCCTCCTGCTCCCTCTCTTTTTTTGTTACAGGAGGAAAATGCTCCTGCTTCCTGTACCTCTACCCTTGTTTTCTCTTATTAAATATTAAAAAGAACTAAAATTAAATTATTTTAAAAAGTTATTTGATTAACTTATGCAAAAAAATAGTTGAATGATTATCTTTAACTAAGGTCTTGGATTCGAGTCTCGTAGATGGAAAAACGTCTGATGAAAGAGTTAATCTCACTATAATGTGGATGCTTCTAGCTCGAATAAAAATGTTTTCGAAGAAGGATAGCTGTCATACACCATAAATACTTATGGAAAAAATTGTTCTGAAATATAAGAGATAAAATAAAATAAAAACTTTTAGTTAATTTTACCAAACACAAATAAGTTCGTGCTTTTCTTAAAATTCTCTAAAAATAATCTATTTTTCTAGACAATTAAGAGGAGGGGGTTGTGTTTGGTGCCACCCCAATAGGGTCATTTATGAAAATGCCCTTAAAATCTTTTTTTATTCCCGATATGTCTCTTTCTTCTATCTTTTTGTCAGAATAAATCGCACTTATAAGTGCGATTTATGCTTCCAATTCACACATTTAAGTGTGATTAACTCAAATATTTTAAAATAAAAACTACTAAATTGTTCGCACCTATATGTGCGAATTATATATTAATTTCGCACTTACAGGTGCAATTTACTTGAATTTATTTAAAAAAAATGTATTAAACATATTCGCACTTACAGGTGCAATTTACTTGAATTTATTTAAAAAAAATGTATTAAACATATTCGCACCTACAAGTGCGAATTTGATACAAATTTCGCACTTGAAGGTGCGACTTACATTATTTTAAATAAAAAATATATGTTGAAATATATAGAGTAATGTACGTATAGCTAAATTATTTTTTTATTTAACTGAAAATATAAATAATAATAAGGGAGGATATATGTTCGCTTTTATAGGTGTGAAATAAGAATTTTGAGACCGCAGGGACAGTATGGCCCTGACCCTGAAAAAGGAACTTCTAACAATCTCGGATGACGATGAGCTGAACTACAAAATTGAAGAGAAAAAAAAAATAATTAGACGCTTTTTAAGGTGAGCAGAAACTTAGACATTTTTTTCCATATCATATTTCCTATTTGCTATCAGACTAATGTTACTATGAGTAAGAAGCAGAAAAACTGAAACTAAGATTTTTTATTTTTTTTATTTGTATTAGATTGCTTTCGCAATTTCAACCAAAATATAGTAAAGGCCAAAGTTCTCCGCACGAGTGCAGTTTCTTGGGATCGAACTTTAGACATAGGAGTTCAACTATTCAAACAACCACTTTTAACCACTATGACCGTCACCTTGAGTGAAATTAAGAGATCTTTCACAATTATATCTTCTGTAGAGAATGTATGAATCACTTTACCTACCATTCTTCATATTTCTTTTTCACCAAAAATTTCTTGGTGTAGGTAATGATTTTAGCCCTTTCTCTGTACTTGGAGGGAATCTAGAAAACCTCCTATCCTTGTTTAGCTTCAATCTTATAGCGGGAACCTTACGTGCAACAGCCTGCCAAATCATTTGTACAGCATCATCCTCCTTAGATGGGAAATGATATTCAAAGAAATGCTCAACCTCTTTCAACTTGTTCCACATTCGGGTCCACTCTTCTTTGCCTATGCTCCTCATGAAATTGATTAGAAATTTTTCTTTGATAGCAACTCTAGTAGGAACAAATATGCAAAACTCTGAATAGTCAAGGACATCCTCAAATGGGAGCTCAATTTCATCACTGATGATGACTGGAACACAGTGGCTAGCAATGGCATCAAACAAGCGGTTCGAGGAAGGGGTGTCACCAGCAATGTTAAGGCAAAACTTGGAAGAACGCATGCCTTCAGTAGCTTTCTTGACTCCATCTTTTTGAATACTTCCAAATGAAAAGTGTACATCTTTTTCACCTTTTAAGAGATAATATAGCTCTTGCCGAGCCCAGCCTCCCTGATCATGAGAAAACAAAAGAAACAAATGGATTTCAATGCAAATTATTATACAAGAAAAGGAACCAAATGATGAATTTGCAGCATATTGAACTCTTTTTTAATATGAATGCTTCTAAAAGGGATCCAACTTTAATTTAAGGTGCCTGAACTGTACAAGCTTATTCTCTAGATTCTAATAAGCAAAAGACATGCTAAAAGTAACATGAACACAGAACATTCATAAACACTAATCAAAATTGTAGCAGAAATCTTTGATGCATCTATGATGACAATTGGGTATCATCAAATCTGAACAGTTGTAAAGTATAACAAGTATGGAATAAAATCAATTATTGGAACGTTTCATGAACCAACTATCCTCAAACGATAAATTGAATGAACACAGTAATAATTATACATTATAATTCTAATATAACCCATCACTTAATAGCTCTTTTATGTACAAGTGCACCTATGTTGGGTTGAAATTTCAACTTTTATTAGAAGAATGAGGGTAATAAGGTTTGAACTCTAGAACACTAGACAATATAAACTCTCATAGTCTCATGCCATGGCATAAATCAAAGTTTCTAAAGTTTAAGTTGTTGGATGAAGGATTCCATATTATATTTCAATATCTTCAGCATGAGTGGAAAGAAGCTGAGCATGTGGTAAATATTGCCCCATTGAAACAATATATTTCAGGAATCACTTTTCATTGGATAAACTCAAAGAAGAAAGAGTGGTGATTTTCGCACCCCTTTTTTTATGCTTACTTAAGTCATGTTCCTATCTCTAACTTCCTTTTGCATGACATGTCACATCACATCTCTTTATTCCATTTACATTACACCCATTTTTAATAGGGGAGTAAAATTGGTAGAACGAAAATGAGGGTGCAATACTCTTTTTTCAAGAAGAAATATGCATAAAAGAACTTAAAAGGGGATGCTACTTGGAAAATACACCATGAAAATCACCTTGATATTGTTTATCAAATGAAAAGATACAAGAATGAAGTAAGCATTGCAGTCAGAGTCAAAATCAAGATGGGGATAAGTTTACATAAGTAACCATGGAAACTAACATCTCTAATACAGTAAGTTGTTCCATTTCTTACTCTCTAAAGCTATGTGATATTGATCTATTTGTAGATGAAACATTCCAAGACATATTTGACAGTTTAGACTTTGGGTAAATAATGCAATATGAGGAATAACTAATTAAAGAACAGAGATTGAAAGGATATGAAGCCAGAAAGAAATTCCAGATAACTTCAGTAAAGAATCAAGTGAACAGCATTTTTATTTCACTTGGAATTACATTCCACACACAAGTGATGGAAGCGGTTTACAAGGAAAACTATATTGGTTATGTTGTTATATCAACAAAATCACACTTCACAATTCTCCCTCTTTTAACTCTTTCCAACAGTTCAGTCCATCAAACAATTGTATATGTAACTAAGATGACCAAAACATCACTTTTTCAAACAATGATTAGGCTTTTCTCGATATTGACATTGCATAAGACCAATATGTATATCTAAAATTTACTTAATGTGATAACCAGTACCCCAAAGAAAGAAAGGTCTTATATGTAAAAGCTCCATCCTTCTGTACTTAAACTTAGTTACTTAAAAACATGATGGTTAACAGATATGTTGAAAGCATTGAGAAGCAAACAAATGGCATGTAATTTTTATAATAAGCAAAAGGAACCATGATATTAAAGATCAAGAGGGCCATACATCTTTTCTATATATTGCTCCTTGGAAGTACAGCAATGTCGGACGACTATCAAAGCTGGAAGCATCACTGACATAGGAACTGGTTAAATGTTTATAAGGTGCAATCACATCCTTTTCAACACTGGCTATGTTTGGAGGATATCTCCCAAAGTCTGAAAGTATGAATGTAGCAGGCCACAACTGCATTCTTGCATCCAACATACTGTTGGGATGATGAGCTAAAATCAAATGATCCTTTCCCCCTGATCTCTTCCATTCCTCTTGAGCAGTCAGATACTTCACTAACTTCTCTTGCAGCATCTTGTTCCCACTCTTATTTTCATGCGGATTCGCTTTTGAGTACTTATTATAGCTCAGAGATGAAAAGAATGGTACAAATATAACATCAGCATCACTGGAGTTTCGAACTCGAATCACAGTCCTAGCCTTGGAAGCATGAGAAATTTCAGAAGCAAGAATATCCAATGTGAGCCAAAACTCAATACTGTGTTGTAAATTCAAACCTCCAGGGTAGCCAGGTATTGCAGTTCTAATATCAGGCCAAACACTCTTCCCGCTAGGTTTCCAATCCAAGAGTCCAAAATGGAACTCTGGTGGCATATCATACATGAAAACCTTAGGAACAAGAACACCTTCATCATTTCTGATGCACTTCCTACCATCATTTTTTCCACTCTTTGCATTCTCATTGGACTTGTTTGTCTCAGTCTCTTCTACATCTTCACTATCCACAAGGATTGCTCGGTTCCCAAACGAGGACTCCACATTTTGGTTTTGTGTCTGAGAATTTGTACCAAAAAGCTTTGAATTGGGCAACAAGTTGTGAACTATGAAATGAGGGCGACCCGTGGATTGCAAAAGGAAGAACCACGACATGAGAAACATAACCGACGTCATTGTGAAGAAGAAAAGCATTGATTTTCTAGAAACAACACCCTTGAGGGAAGCTCCAGTTCTATTAGGCATTGTGATTGTAATCCAAACAACAATTCAACACTTCATATGAACCTGCATTTCTGCATTTGATGCATAATCATAATTTGGGGGAAAAATATACAAGGAGAGAGAATAAGGTATTCAATAATCCAAAGACATAATTACCAGGTTCTCACAAATTGATCCAAAAAAAACGTCCTTCTCCAGAAGATTACCAAAAAACGTCCTTCTATTAGGGATTTCAGTAGCTCATCATGACCATGGTGGCGATACAGCAGGATTAAGATAATTAGAGAATTAAAATAGTACCTGACAATAGAAGCTGTTTCAACTGCTTCACCAGTTCAAGACCATCAAGTCTCAAGCCCTGCAAGCCCACACCAAAGAGAGAACCAATTAGTAAACCTTCAGTAATCAAATCTAAACATATGCTTTCAAATTGATTCCAATAATTAAGTTTCTTCAATTTTTACTTCATATTTCAATTTCCCACAAAGGAAACAAACTTATCAGTCAAGCAATTACCTTTTTATTTAAAAATTTCAAACTTAGGTTCAGAACTTTCAAAATCGATCAATGAACAAAATTGTTTTTTTTTAAGAATTTCAGGTGACACCCTCCACTCTCAAGCCCTGCAAGCCCGAACCAAAGAGAGAAATCACAACAGAACAATGTAAGCAGTCAAAATAATCGAAAAGTATAAAAATAAGAACATCGATCAAGGAAATAGAAGATACCGCTCAAACACTCGGCTCCTCGATGACCAGTTTCGCTACTCCAGAAAATAACGGATGCCTCAACTGCTCGATTCCACCCTTGAATAACAAATTGAAGATAAACAGAATGTTAGAAGGAAGGAAGGAAAAAATAGAGGTCAAGAGCTCAGACAAAAAAATACAGAAATGGATGAAAGCAGAGGTTAGTTTCGAACAACAAAGAGGCTTGCTTCTCATTTATGATGATCAATGTATAAAAGCAAACAAGCCTTGACGAAATGGAATCATGCGGTTGTATAATGCAGAAAAAAAAAAAAAAAAACATACGATGGAGGTCAAATGGAGAACGAGAAATCGTAGTAGCCTCCTCTCACGACGGCGACGAAGCGGCCAACGTGACATTTGACCACTTAAAGGAGTGACGGCGCTAGTGGATGAGAGAGTGAAAGAGAAAGACGAGGTCGAGATAGAGAAACGGCGCTAAGGCTGAAAGTGTTTGTGTTAGTATTAGGGGTTTAGAGAGGAGACCAAACTCACTGACATTTGACTTGTCCTAAATCCATTTTTTTCATGTGTTTCATTCGGGTTCGGCTACTCATAAACAGATTTTTCCGGAACTAAACCTGACCGGTTCAACTCATTTAAAACTGAACTTGTCACTCGCTTACACGTAGACCCGCCCCAACCCGACTGAGAGCACTAAATTGGGTTATGTTTGCTCTGTTTCAGATCAGGCTGGGTTTTCTTATCAGTCCTACAAAATACTAATCCTTTATTTTTTATCCAGTTCGGAATTCATACTTCTAGAGGTTCAGAGTTTTCTTAATCTACATCAATCCCAAACCAAAATATATCATGTCTCATCTAATGTTATAGGTCATATCATTTGATACTAAGCCTGTTGTTGTATATTTTCACGTTTACACCAATAATATTGTTTTCTACATGTTACATGAAGGAGATGAAGTCAATGCCTCTTTGTTATGGAGCTCGCAAGTTTTTTGAAACTATGGCTAAGTGGATACTTCTTTTTCTTACGTGAAAGTTTTCCATCATAATCAATCAATGGGTAAAATGCCTTGGAGTTGTAACCTATTAAACTTGCTCTTGATTCCCCACATCCTGTATCGAAATCTTGTCATCAAAGCAACATTTACCTCAGCGATTGCGTTTGAGATGGCCTTTAATAGGGGTTTGAATGCTTCATGTCTGGCATTAACAATGTTAGATAAAGAGCGGGTCTTGCCAGTTCCTTGATGAAATGACTCTATGGTTGTCTCTCCCACCTTATCCTCATGCTGCCCGTACAAGAAACTCAACATTATGTCGTCATGGAAAATGCTTGAATCCTAGTTCGGGTTTTCGATTTCAAGGTTGTAAAAGATGGTGCCATTTTGACCTGGGTGTTGTTCTATGGAGAGAAACACAACAGAGATTGAAGGGCTTTTGGGTTGTTGTTAGTCTTCTTATGGTCGAATGATTATTGATATGTCAACGGTCGAAAACCAGATTTAAACTCAGCAAAAAATCAAAAAAGTTTATTTCAACTAAACAAATCTGTTTCGACCAATGATTTTGGGTAGTTTCAAACAGTTTGAGCTTTCAAGACACATGGAATTTCATAACGACGATCAAGACACGTGTAAAGCCCAAACTACACGAACGTTACACGCAGTTAGAATACTTAGCCTATAATAGAAGATGAAGGATCCAGAAAAGGAGTTCGCAACACATTGTTCGAAATACTCTTATCTTGCTACACATCCAAGCAACTGAGATATACAGCAAACTGAGAGCTCAAAGTATGTAATTAAGAGGAACCAAATTCTTTATTATCAATACAATTTTATTATACTTTGATGGTTGTTTTAACGCATTTCAAATCTTTTATTTACAATTCTCTTTTCTATCAAAATTAGTCGATTCCTTCATTGGATTACGACTTAGTTGTTTTATTTCACATTAGGCACTGTAATTTCAGTGAAAAGAACCCAAAGAGGACCAAAATTCAGCCTCTTTATCACAATTTGAATTTCTAGTTGTTTACCAAAAATACCAGTAAACAAATTGGCACGCCCGGTGGGACCCTTTTCACTTGAAATCTTACCCAGTGTCGTGTTTCCAAAACTATATTTTCTGTTACATGAACAATTTTTATTGATCGTTTTAAGTGCATGATTTTACGAAGCGGTAGGCACGTTAGCCTGACCAACCGTTCGAGAAATAACCAATCACCAGGGTCTCACCCTGGCCCGAATGACGGTTCCAACACCAACAATCCCCTGAAGGGAATTCGAATGGAGAGCGTTTGACGAATGCTAATCATGGTACTAATCCCCGAGGATTGAGACTAGTTATGGTATGGGCATGGCTAATACAACTGCACCGGAGAGTCAAAATGTACCATTCATTTCGACTGGGCCAATTTTGACTCAAATTTCCTTACCGGCACCGACCAGGCCGGTTCCCACTCAAGCACCGCCCCCGTATTCGACGGGCCTGATTTTGACTAAATTTTTTGCCCCAATTCCTATTTCGAGTCCTATAACCCCTGCAATTTCACAAGCTATTGTTGGTGTGATCCAACCAAGTTTTTGGGCTAATATAAGAAACCCTCAGGGTTTGGTTATTCAACCTTATGGGATGTCGGCATCTTTGATGCAAGGAATAGGAACCTATCCTTCTATGTATTCTGATAACCTAGTTTCGACTGGTTCCCCTAGGAACCAGTTCTTGGCATCTGGTTCAGGGGCGAACGGGGTGAGAAATGTTGCCTGTTTTGGACGGATCCCCAATTACCTCAACAAATAATGCCATGAATGCTTTGAGACAACAACTGGATGATAGTAATCATGAGTTGGTCAATACTTTGACCCAACAAATTGGTACCGTCTTTAATCCCATGATTCAAGACACCACACTTGCCTACCAACAACTAACTGCACAACTAGGTCGAATTGTCGATGTCTTTGGCGCGCCTGACCCCATAGTTGAGCAGATTGCTCAGGTTGGTCGAAATGTATCCCCTCCTAATCAGCCTCATGTGATGGAGGTTCAGCCCAACCAACAAGTTCCCCAAAATGATTTAATTAAAAAAATTAAAATACCAATTTCACACTTGTAAGTGTGACAAGGGAAGAAAAATTGCACTTACAAGTGCGATACACATTGATTTAATTAAAAAAATAAAATACCAATTTCGCACTTGTAAGTGCGACCAGGGAGGAAAAATTACACTTACAAGTGAATTTTTTTTGCAGATCGGGAAAGTCGAACTTCTTCCTCCTGCTTCGTCCCTCTCTCGATCCTTATCTCTTCTTCCTTCTGCTTCGTCCCTCTCTCGATCCTTATCTCTTCTTCCTTATGCTTCTATTTCTGTTCCTTCACCACTCCCATGCCACCACACCTTCTTCTTCTTTGATCACACCAAAGCCCCCACACCCACAAACCCTCATCTTATTTTACCTTCAGATTCAGTTATATTGAAATGTGATTGAGGTGAAGAATAGTTGCGGGAGAGGGTTTCGATGGAGAGGAGGGTCGATGGTGAAGAGATGAGTGATGAAGATGGGATGCTCGGTGATGGAGGTAGGGAAGAAGAAGGGCGGTGAGAGAAACAGAGAAAAAAAGGTGAAGATGGTGAAAATGAATATAAAAAATAAGTAAATAATAAAATTTATTTTGAAGGGTAATTTAATTCGTCAAATGTTTAACCATTCATTCATCTTTATACGAAGTAAGATGAAGAGAAAGGAAAGAAAACAACGTTGCTTCAATCAATTTAATGCGCCATCTAATTCTGAGACACGAGGTCCAGTTTGCAACACTTATTTTCCCACAATAAAAAATTCCACAGCAGCCTTCGGACCCATTCAAATTACAATAGCCTATTAAAAAATCCACACTTAGATTTTTGTAAGTAATGTTTTTATTTAAAGTTTTGTGTATCACAAAAATCCTCACGTTTTGTTAGGTTTACTTTAATGTAAATGTTACCGCTTTGTATAAAATTGTCTCACATAGAGAATAACATTTTAGCACAAAATAAAACTGAAATAAAAATAACTTTTTCTACATATTTTTAAAGAGAATTTATTTAATGCACAATCAGTATAATTTTTTTTACCCATTTGTTCAATTAATTTCTACCACACAAAATATTTTTTTTATTTTAATTCAAATAACAGTTTAATTTTAATGCATTAATTGTATAAAAAGTAACATGTATTCAATCACATCTATCTATTATTCATTTAAAATAATTTAAATATGAAATAACAAATTGATGAATTCTGATTGAATGTGTGTAAAACTTCTTTACAGTTGCATCAAAATTAAACTCTTAAAATAAAAAGAAATATAACAACTTCTTTATAAATTGAATGTAAACTTGAAAACAATTGAAAAATTAATTGAAGTTCATCAAAATCAGGTTATTTTGAAGAAAAAAACAAATTAACATTCTTTTATTATTACATTAGTTTTTATATTTACATTCAATTTTAATTATTATTATTATTATTATTATTATTATTATTATTATTATTATTATTATATATTAAAAAAAAGTAAGAAGGCCAGTGAAGAAATCAAAGTTGTGCACTGTTTTGACGTTGTTCAGAGTTCAACTCGCATACCGTATTTTCCTAATCTCACGAAAACTCTCTCTGAATTTGGATCCAAAACAACAGCTTCTCCTCTTTGTCGCATTCAATTCCCCAATCATTTTTTATCACCGGCGATTCAAGTTCCGATGGCGACGGAGCAGTTAATGGTCAGTGGCGGCCCCCGCTATGTTCAAATGAAATCGTCGCCGCCGCCGTCGCCTCCAGCTCCGGGGGAGATTTCTCCGGCCCCGTCGTTCCGGCATGGAGGCGCTGAGCCCCATCGGATTTTTGATGAATTGCCCAAAGCCATCATCGTCTCCGTTTCTCGTCCGGACGCCGGCGACATCAGCCCCATGCAACTCTCTTACACAATTCAGGTTCAGTACAAACAGGTGCGTGTCCATCTGTTAATGATTTGGTAGAATTCTTCTTCAAAATAATAAATTTCTCTGATCGCAAGCACTGAATCCAATTGTGTGTACAAGAAGCGATGATGAATATCATTGGGATTGAATTTGAATCATATGTTTGAATCTAATTGCTTATTTAGTCGCTTTGTATGTATTAAAGTGAGCAAATTTAGCAAAAATGTTTACTTTTGAACAAGAAACTCACGGTGCTATAGTTCTGCAGTTTGTTTGTGTTTTCCACAAAGCTGCTACTTAGACTTACATCTTTGGACTTTTCCTCAAACAAAAGTATCCATTTTTGTGTCTGTTATCTGGCATTTACCACCACCTTTGAAGTGAGTGTAAGAAATTCTCTTATAGTTTGTAAACAAAGTAGTATAAGTGCAGTGGAACCATATTCTTACACCTGTACAAGTTTCACGTGAAAATGGGAGCTGGGAAGTTGGGTGGAGACAAATTGGGGGCAATTACATCATTTTCTCTTGTTTGGTTGTACAGAGAGAACAAAGAGGCGAAAAATTGGTGTAGAAGCAGAACTTTGGTAACATGAGAATTTTTTTCCTTTCAATTTTACCTATGTATTTATCTCTCTTATCTAGTATAGGGTCTACTTGATTCTTTTCATTTTATCAAAGTGGAAAAAGACATTACATCAATTATTCTTTTTTTTTTTCTAATAGACTTCTCTATCCAACCAAACAAGTATAGAGTATACTCTAGTTTTCTTTCTCTCTATCTTCGTTGCTCCTAAAAAAAATACAAAATCTACCCATTTTCCTTCTTTCGATTTTCTTTCCCCACCTAAGCAAAGCAGTAGTGTCCTTGTCTGTGTCCCTGATGCTTTTGAGTATAGAAGTAGGATGTGAGAAACCTCGTTGTTTAAAAATGATTGCTTTTTGTTTATTTCGTTCAGTCTTCCTTCCTTCTGGAGGATACTTATATACATCTCACTTTCATTCCAGTTCAAGTGGGAACTTGTGAAGAAGGCTCATCAAGTATTTATTTTGCATTTTGCCTTAAAGAAACGTGCCTTTATTGAGGAAATTCATGAGAAGCAAGAGCAGGTAAGTAGTGTTATTTATACTGATACTGATTTTTTATTGATTGCTTAATACGAATGGTTTTGTACATCTGTTGTGTTATTTGATGCTATCATGCATATATAATGAAGTTTGGATTTTAATGTAATGTTCACTGAAACATTATATTAAAGGTTAAAGAATGGCTTCAAAATCTAGGAATTGGAGAACACACTGCTATGGTGCAAGATGATGATGAAGCTGATGATGAAACGGTTCCTTTACATACAGATGAAAGTGCTAAAAACAGGTGATCCTCAACATGCAACTTTTATGGGAGCACTATTATAATTGCTATATGTTACTCTGGCCATAATTTACTGTAAGTTGTTTTTTTTGTACAGAGATGTTCCATCAAGTGCCGCTCTACCAATTATACGGCCGGCTTTAGGACGACAGCAGTCTATTGCAGACAGGGCAAAGACTGCAATGCAAGGGTATCTAAATCACTTTTTGGGAAATATCAGCATTGTTAACTCTCGAGAGGTATGCTTTATGCACGAGCTTTTGAAAATAGATGCCTATCATGTTATTGAAATTATTGCTTTTGCACAGTTGTTGATTCTCTGTTATGGTTCAAGTATCTCATAGACATTGATACACATAAAAGTTTTAATGTTTGATATTAAGGGATGGACAAAGTGTTATTTGGTTAATTTAACATATAAATGAATACAACGAGATGGGTTTGGTCATGCTATTCATGATGACAAATTGTATTGCATGCAATTGGACCTTGATGATGTTAGTCTAATAAGGGTGTTTAACGGCTATGCAAACCGGTTAACAATCATCAGCCATGATTTAGCATACAAGATTTGCATATTCCTTACTTCAATTCTTGGAAGGTGGTCAACATTTAACGCTGGTAAAGAAAAAGTCCAATTATGCTCGTTCCTTTACTTCTCTGGCATTCATACCGCTTTAATTAGGATCTTAGGTTAAATAAACGGTAGCGAGATGCAGGATGATCCCACCATTGCGGGTGGGGTAATCTTATTTTTGCACCAAAACTCACCCTTGGAAATTAGTTTTATTGGTAAATATAAATCATATAAGTTTGCCAAGAAACTGCACCCTTGCATATGAAGTTCATGCATCTGATTACTGGATTTAGTAGGGATGACTAACTTTGTGAAAGTTTGCTTCATAAGGTTGACATGGTACTGATTCTGGTTCAAGTCGTGGAAATAACCTCTTCACTCACAGGGTTAAGGCTGCATATATCAGATCCTTCCTGCCCCCCACGATGGCGGGAGACTGGGAGTCTTGTGCGTTGGGCTGCCTTTTGTGTCTATTAGACTTGAATTATAACAAATCATTGTCACTTCTTTTGGCTAATATATGTAACAAATATTATATGATATGGACCTTTGAACTTGAACATACTTTGTTTTCAGTTGAAGTCCATGACTACTATTTATGTTTTGTTATTAGCTATTTGTTGGATGTTTGATCCTCTCCATTTGACTTGTTGAGTTTGTGTGCTTTAAATTGTTTGCTGAACACTTGTTTTAACAATAAGCAATTTTATGCTCTAGGTTTGTAAGTTTTTGGAGGTATCAATGTTGTCTTTTTCACCTGAATATGGCCCTAAGCTGAAGGAAGAATATGTAATGGTAAAGCATCTGCCTAAAATTCCAAGAGATGATGATTCCAGAAAGTGTTGTATGTCTAGCTGTTTTAGCTGTTGCAATGACAACTGGCAAAAGGTAAAGAATCCTGCTTTTGAAGCATCTTGGTTTCTCTTGATAAATGTATAAACTAAATATTTTAGTATGTGATATTTATGCACTACTGAGTACCGAGGAAGTCAGATGCAAATATGTACTTAACATATATGATGATCTCTCGGTGCCATGAGACATCACTAATACAGTAGCTATGGCAAGCTATAGTGTTGCCAAATTTTTTTCTGATGCATTCTCTCCCTTTCCATATTTTAGATCTGAATGAGAACTTTGAACTTGATTAATTTTTATATACTATCCTGTTCTGGAAGTTTCTTAAATATAAGAGATGTGAATGTGGAAGTGGGCCTATTTTATGAAGTTACACTGGCACTTTTCTCCTTACTTTAAAGAAAATAATATATTGGGTACTTGGGGAAGGTATGAATGGAGACAGACAGGGGGAGTTCACTTTCTGTATTAGATTAGATATATATGTTGGGATCAAATTTTTTTGGTTGGAAAACATATAGGGGAAGTTGGAGCCACATGCTGCAATCCATAGCAGTGGTACTTACAAAATGCCTACCATGGCAATGGAATCAAACCTAAGCCTTACTAGTGAAGTACTGGATCCTTACTAACAGAAACCAACCCCCCAGACATTTTAATTATTTACCCAGCTTTGAATTCTCTTAACAATCTGGTATTTTATGACATGGAACTTTAATGGTATTATTTTAAGGGAAAATAGTATGTACCTTGAACTTTGTGTCTTTTTCAAATAGACACCATGGACTTTTATTTTATCTCAAGTAATCCTTAAACTCTTACTATTATTTCAATAGATCCTTCTATTAACTTTTTGTTAAATTAATGTTAGAAAATATGGATCTTTTACTTCTTTTAAGAAAAGAGTATAAATTCACATTAAACTTGGTACTTTTTGCAAATAAACATTTTAAAATCTCACATCTCATTTAATTAATCCTTAAACACTTACTAATAATGAATAAAAGGATTAATTAGGACAAAATAAAAATTTATGGTGCCCGCAAAAAGTATAAAGTTTAGGGTGGTTGGATACATTTTCCCCTTATTTTAATCTTTATAATAGCTTTTATATTATATTCAGTTGAATTTTACAGCTATCACTTTCCTTTCTTTTTCTGTACAGGTGTGGGCGGTACTAAAACCTGGATTCTTGGCACTGCTGGCAGATCCTTCTGATACACAGCCCTTGGACATTATTGTTTTTGATGTACTGCCTGCCTCAGATAGGAACGGGGATGGTCGTCTATCACTAGCAAGCGAAATGAAGGAACGGAATCCTTTACGCCATTCATTCAAGGTGAAAGGGGTGTTCCTCTATCTTTGTTGTTGCTTCAGCGTCTTGTGGCTTAAAAGGGCTTAATGCCAATTCTTATTGTCTCTGCCATTTGAAAATCTTGAGTAAGCCTTCAATTTGGTCTTTGAAATATTTGATCATTGGATAATATCATTTGATCACTGTAAACAGTAATTTTTGGATTTCCAACATAATAAAACTTTCATTCTGAGGACCGAACTGAAATAATAATCTTTTGAAGCCCAAATTGTTTTTTTGAAAAATTTTCAAGCACCAAATTGAGGGTTATTCAAATATGATACTACTTATTTGCGGACTTATGGATGTTATCTGACGTGTGGTGATAAACAAGGAATGATACTTTCTTAACACTTAACTGAATACTTTAGGTAACTTGTGGACTCCGGAGCATTAGAATTAGAGCGAGAAGTAGTAGCAAAGTTAAAGATTGGGTCGCTGCAATAAATGATGCTGGACTCAGGCCTCCTGAAGGCTGGTGTCATCCTCACCGCTATGGTTCTTTTGCTCCTCCTAGAGGCTTAATTGAAGATGATAGTCAAGCCCAATGGTTCGTAGATGGGCAAGCAGCATTTGAGGCCATTGCTTCTTCAATTGAGGATGCGAAATCAGAGGTTTGTCTTTTCAGCCCATAACTTTCAAGCCTATTTTCATGATAGCCATTTTTTGTCAAAATAAAAAATAATGATTGTTTTCTAGTTATGTTAAATGATAGATAGATTCATGCAGATATTTATATGTGGATGGTGGCTGTGCCCAGAATTGTATCTACGGCGGCCTTTCCAGACTCACGCTTCATCAAGGCTTGATAATTTGTTGGAAGCAAAAGCCAAACAAGGGGTTCAGGTAACCTTTAATATGAATTCTTTTTGCTTGCCTCATCGGTTTCACTTAAGACACCATTTTTCTGAATTACTTTTGTTATGGACCTGTTTAAATTCTAAGAGATAATTACATTCATTCCAGGAATTTTAATATGATGTTGGCTTTATCTTATATGTCTCAGTTTTCTACTGTAACAATGACCTCAACTATCTTTTGCTGGAGTGACCACTTGTTCCCTGTTGTTGCTCCTAAATTCGTTTTTCTGTTACAAAGTGTCTTGTATTTAATTTTGGTCTTTGGCCCAACATGTGGTCTGACTTAAAGCCCATGGTGTGGTTGAAGTGAATGGAGTTGCTCACATGGACCTATAAATAGGTTTGCGTGTGACCATGCGTCTGGCATGAGAGTTTGAACTGAGTGACTACCCCTTGTAATCTTCATTGATCATAGTGGATGTTTTGTGTTATGCCCCTGGACATTGGCCTATAGTTTGCTGTAGATACTACATGGAACCAAGTTAATTTTTTTTGTCTCTTTTTCTTCTTATTTTCTATTTGCTCATTTTTTTGTAACACTTTTTATTTTTATTTTTTTAATTTAAAAATTGAGTCATTTCTATGGATATGAAATGCACGCTTAAAAAAAGGAGTTGAGTCCATGTAATTAATGTATTATTGAAACTTGTAAAAATAATTTGATGCTCCAATTCCTAATGGGGCGCTTTAAAATGTCACAGTACCCACATTTACATTGTGTTCCATATGCATGTCAATCTATGGGCTTAGGTTCTTAGAGAGGGGTAATGGCTTGTTGGGATCTTTCAAGTGCATGGTAGAAAATGTTGCTCCAGAATATGTTGTCTGTTGAGTCACAACTTTTGTTGACGGTACATAAAACTATAGAATTTAGTATTTTATAAATCTTTCTGATGTCAGAATGGGGAGAAGCCACAAGATAAATTAGATGAATTATTTTATTACTTTACAGTTCACCAGTCCTCCCAGTTCTCATTTGTCTTGTATGCCTCCCGGATGATGGATGTTTGAACTTTGAACTGCTTTATTTCCATTGAAGTGTCATGAATTTGATGAATGTTTTTTTTTCTCTTTAATATAGATTTATATTCTTCTCTACAAAGAGGTGGCTCTTGCTTTGAAAATCAACAGTGTTTATAGCAAGAAAAAGCTTCTTAGCATTCATGAGAATGTGAGGGTATTACGCTATCCTGACCACTTTTCTACTGGTGTTTACCTGTGGTATGAAACTACCCAAAACTTTCTTTTTGGTCTTTGGTTTTATGAATAGATTATATATATACAGCTATCTATATATATATATATATATATATATATATTATCAGCTTGTATCAATCATACTGCACTTTAGTGGTTTCTTATAATTGTGTTCATGATTACACACAGGTCACACCATGAAAAACTTGTCATTGTTGATAACCATATTTGCTTTATTGGAGGACTGGATTTATGCTTTGGTCGATATGACACACCTGAGCATAAAGTGGCAGATTTCCCTCCTGTAATGTGGCCTGGAAAGGACTATTATAACCCAAGGTAAGTTTTGTGGATAAAAATAAAATCACAATGAAGCTTTACGTAAGGGTCTATTTGGCTGTGCTCTGAAATCATTAAAATCATCATTTTAGTTTTAGCAAAAAAATATACTTGTTTTAATTTTTTGAAGTGTTTGGAGAAAAAATATAAATGCTTTCACGTGACAGTAGAAGGCTAGAAACACAAAATCTTCTGTTAAAGAAAAGTAAGAAATTGGTGCTACTATTGAGGAGCTGAAGCCGAAACCTGAAAAGATCATTTTCAAACAAATTTGTTTCTTTCTGATCTGTCAGATGTAAATTAATTTTTTTGGAAAATTAAAAAATTCACTGCAAGGCCGAACTAGCACCATGTTTCTTTCTATTTTTTAAGCTAGAGTTGCAAAATGAGAAACATGAGGGTACGACAACTTATGGGATTAAAGCTCTTAATGCTGAACATGTGATGTGAGTGTTGTGGAAAACGTTTCATCTACACCTAAAGTCTTACAGTTCTTATTACACCTACCATTTTCTGGTAATAAAGAGAGGGGGAAGAAGGAAGGTTGATTTTTTTTCCCCAAAAGTGGTGGGTGTCATGTTAGGAGTAGGTGTATGTGTTTCTTATAATGCATTTCCCAAATTTTAGCTACCTATTCAAATTCACGTAAAGCTATGCCATGTTGTATTAGGCATGACAACTGTCAGTATAAACCTATACAATAATGTCTTTATCAGTTACTCGGTGCAAATATTGTATTGTATACTATAAGTTATACATAATGGATAACTAATCATAGTTGGGGCCTTTGGGAGGCTGGGGGACTAGACTTGATAGGATTTTGAACTTTGATGTATAACATGAGATAAAAACTTTCCCACTATAACCCTAAAAGCAATCCTCTATATGACCAATTAATTTTGAATTTTCCAATTCAAATTAATTTAAAATTTTAATACAAGTTAATTAAATAAATATTTAAAATATTCTTGTTCGATTCTAATTTTATATCTAAAGTAAAGAAAATATGAACCAACAAAGCAGTCTTAAGTCTTAATAGATTTCTCTATGTATAAAACTAAAAAAATTTAATTAATTTAAATATAAGCTAATTGAAAATATTCTAAATCTTCACGTATAGGCTAATTTATATAATTAAGTGAAAAATTACAGGTCATCAAGTTAGCCTGAATAGCCTTAGTAAAAATACGTACTAAAAGAAGCTGTTAGTACAAATAAAAATATAAACATGAAAATTAAATTTAACTTTAATACGTAATTAAATAATAATGTATGGATAGTAAACATAAATGTGGATAGTAAACATAAATGTATCTGACCGTTTTGAAAATTTATTACGAGCACATATATGTTATATAAGTTCAGACTATTGTCAATTTTGTTCTCATGCATAATCCCCTTTTAATTTGTCACTAGCTATTGAACCTAGATTTTTATCAACTTTTGTTCATTACCGTATGCAGATCATGGAATTTTCTTATTTTAATTGTCCACACAGTGGTTATGAGTATTTTCTTTTTCTAAAAAAAGTATAAAATATTTGTTTGTTTTAAATAAAAATCGGATTGTAAAATTATGAATATTATAATAAGCATTACCAAATATAAGATAATGTTATCTTATTTAATAGAGTATTTTGTACACTGTCACACTCAACCAAACACGGTTGTGTATGTATTTAAGGGTATTATTAATACAATGATTCAATCCCATGATCCTATATCATATCCTAATTGATTCTGCCATGTATAAATGATATGCTAATATAAATATCTAAGATATTCTGGCACTCCCCTAAGATGATACATATCATGGGATCATATCAGAGATGTTCAAAAAGTGCTAAAAGTTGAGATTTTATGGGATTGTTAGCATTAGTAAGAATTTGTTGGGACATTGCTTTCAAGTCTTATGAAAGAATAGAGAAGATAAAACCATAAAGAACTGCTCTTGTTGCTTCTTGCAACAAGTCACCATGCTTGATGCTTTAGCAGGGAAGGTTTCCATACGATTGTCATGTTATTTACATAGACTCATCATACTAGAGACAATGAACAGAGTCGTTGTAAGTCATTATTGATTTATTGATGTAGCAGTTTTTGGGATAATTGCCAAACCTTACAGCTCGTCTCAAAGGTTGAAATTGGTCAACAATCTTCGGGTCAATGGACTGCCAGAGAACACTCAGGATTTGTGCATCAATCTTAGAGGTAGAAAGGTTAGCCTCTAGAACATCCTCAGCTTTGTGGTAAGGTTTTATGATGGCCCTTACCCAGTAAACCAATTTTTCACAGAAGTAGCCATACTACCCAAGAAAACCAAAACCATGAAACTCACTTTTTGAAAGACCCCTGAAATGGCCAAGATAGGAACATAAAGGGCTTGGGATGTCTCGTGCAGGTGATTTCACACCATTTTGAGGAAGAGTTGTGCCTAAACAGATGCCAATGTTCCCTCATGCTTCAGCAAAGGCTTTAATGCTAAGGGGTTTGGATGGTTGGTACTGCGCACGTCTGATCCTGGGGATGTTGACGCCATATATGACAATTTTGAGGTTGCCAGAAAGTTGACTGGTGGCAGAAACTCACTGAAAGAGTCATGGCAAGTAGAGCTCACCAATATTGATGTACAGTGAGGAAGGATTTGCCATTAGCAATAGACACAGCAGATTCAGGGTTTTGTTGGGAGAAATGGTTCAAAACCTTAGTTGATAATAAATTGAGAATTCCAAACACAATTTGAATAGGGATAAAATTGTCTCTATAGCGCATGCATTGTCTCTCTATTGTTTTGCTTGTATTAATGACAATGAATCAATCTAATTATACCGATATACAATCCTAAATTGTTTCTAAGGTTACTTCTTATTGCTTCTGCCATATATTCATGATAAGTAATAATAAAAATCTAAGATATTCTAAAGAGAACTATTGGTTGGATTTGCACTTGGTATGTGTTAAGACTTAAGATATGTCATATGTCATTACTTGGTCATTGACTCGCCCTATCTTGTTGGACATAATTCTTATATTCGTTTTCAATTTTGGCAGAGAATCTGAACCAAATTCATGGGAAGATACAATGAAAGATGAATTGGAACGTGAAAAATATCCTCGTATGCCTTGGCATGATGTTCATTGTGCCCTTTGGGGACCACCTTGTCGTGACATTGCTAGGCACTTTGTTCAGCGATGGAATTATGCCAAGGTTAGAGACTCTTAAATTGCATTGAAGGCTTGATGCATATTGGTCCCGTTCCTATATTCATAACATGAATTTATTTAATTTTTTAAATCAGAGGAGCAAAGCCCCAAATGAGCAAGCAATACCATTACTTATGCCTCAGCATCATATGGTTATTCCACATTACTTGGGAAGAAGCAGCGAGATACAGATTGAAAGCAACAACACTGACAACCATAGAGTTATCAAGAGAGAAGATTCTTTTTCCTCATCTTCCCAAGATCAAGACATTCCTCTACTTTTGCCTCAGGAGTCTGATGGGTTGGATTCTCCTGAAGGAAACCCGAAACCTAATGGGCTGATCTCCTTTTTACATCACCTTGACAAGCCGAGAAAGAATAGCAATGGTCTTCCTTTCTCATTCCGAAAGGACAAAACTGCAGCAGTTGGTCCAGATACACCAATGAAGGACTTTGTGGATGATCTTGATTCTGTGCATTATCATGAAAAAAAGTCTGTGGATAGATTGGGTCATGTTGATTTACAAGACACGGATAGAGAATGGTGGGAAACACAAGAACGGGGTGATCAGGCAGGTTTTGCGGGTGAATCAGGACAAATTGGTCCTCGTGCTTCCTGCCGTTGTCAGGTCCACTATTTCATATTGCTTAAGTATTACTGACCTAGCTATATAGTCGTGTGGCGTCAATGATTTTACATTTGTTTTATCTGTGATATACCTTTTATTTGGTCATATTGGGAGATTCATTAAAATGTAGTCATATTTCACATCTTGCTGGAAGGTTGAATTTAATGAGGGTGCATTATATATTTATATTATCTAATTTCTTATGTTATTTTCTTGTCACTTTGATGCTGTTAATATTTTTTTTTTGAACTGGTCGTTGTATTTTCCACCACTAAAATAGTCTTTAATTGTTAGGTTATTAGGAGCGTCAGTCAATGGTCTGCTGGAACAAGCCAAAATGAGGAAAGCATCCACAATGCTTATTGCTCTCTTATTGAGAAAGCTGAATACTTTATCTACATTGAGGTATTAAACATACTTCATCCTTTAATGTGAATACAGTTTTCGAAAATTGATGGTGTTGCAGATGATTATGCTAAAGCTGGTTTTGCTTTGTTAGTTATAATAATAATAACTATCTGGAAGGTGGAAATTAGATTGACAATAAGAACAAAAGAGACTTTTACATGAATTACCATGTTAGTATTTCCTGTTGTAACTAAAATGCCGTTGCTTGTAAACTATTTTGAATGTTTTGTGAATTTCTGCGCAATATCTCAGCTTCTAGGCTTTGGCTCCAGCATATTTAGATGGTCTTTTCCAAGATGATACTTAAATTTTATGCTTAAATGATGTGTGGCTTATATTAGGTCGCTTTGTGTTCATTCAAATACTCTAGAGGCCGAGCATAATACTCAAATGCGAGTTTTAAACACAGCCTCTAAAGTGGAAATGTGTGGAGATGCCTCCTTCAGGCTTTCGAAACTCTACTTATTGAGTTTTAGTCCTCTCTAACATACAATTAAAAGTTACTAATGTGCTGCCTATACCTAATTTGAGTCGCCTATAATTAATTTGTAACTCAGTAAAACTTCATGGCATCCTTTAATTTGTTAACTGCCACTTTAAATTTTAAATCCTATTTGGTTAAGAAAGAATCCGCATTCAAAAGCTGAATAAATTAAGATCAGCTCCTATCATTTAAGGGTTAATTCACGGCGGGTTAATAAGATCAGCTCTTGGTTGGTTTGATTAAGTCCGTCCAAAACCCCAGAGGCTACACATTCTTGAGCTTGTTAAGCTTTTGGACTTTATGAGAAGTTTGGGCCAAGATTGTTTAGGTCAGACCACGATCATGTAGGCTACATAGCCCCACCAGCCAGCAAGTCCTGAGCTCGTTAAGCTCATAGGACTTGAGAAGCAATTTGGGCAGAGTTTGTTTAGGTCGGTCCAAAAATCCTTGGTCCGAGTAAGTTGAGTGCTTAAATCAATCCTTATTGAATCGTTTCACATAAATGGTTTTAACTACATATAAAATAATTTGACGTAAATTTGAATTTAATATTATCCTTGACCGTTGCTTTCCCACCACTAGATTCATCGTGGGATTTAAGCATCACTATATCTTCAGGGCAGTTTCGCGAACAAATAGTCTATCTAATTGGATTTGGAACATATTATAATTTAGCATTTAATCTATTCAGCCAAGTCAGCAAGGGTTTGGCACAATTCATTTGAATTCTGGGTAACTTTTTGGCTCAAATTTAGATATCCTCACTCTTCCCATCTATATTTTATTAATATACTCCTAAAAAGCAAGTGGGGGCATATTAGTATTATTTTCTATTTTCAAATAAAAACAATATAATTAATAAACTCTGGGAGAAAAATATAAATTGATCTCAACTTTATTCAATTTAGATAACCAGAATCATTTTACATAAAGAAATTCAATATTATTGAACAAACCAGTTGAAGTTTAATTTTGAACTGGTTTGCTTTTATATGGGTTTTTTTTTTTCTCGTTATGACTTCCATATTTTGCCTTTTAAAACTATTTTTGAATGTTGTCAAACAGTTGTGTAATTCATGTAGTCAACCCCACCAGTGGGAAAGGACTTGGTTGTTATTGTTTGAAGGTTTTCAAACACTGCCTCAATTTTTAAATTTAGTGAGAGAAAAGTCTTGTACCTAAAAAAATATTTGGACTTTCACTTGAAATGCCATAGTTTTAAGAAACTGGATAAAATTGAACAGCTTTGTTTGTTAATAATGACCCAATATTCCTACAATATGCAATATATATTGTGTAGTGATGCATTGGATGGACATTATTGAACCAGCTTTTATGAAGCAATATTATGTGCTCTGCTCAACTTCCCCCTTTAAATTTGAATGCATGTAATAGGGGTAGTTCTAATGTTTTATTGCTCCTTGTATCTGTTCTGGACCTTTCTCTGACTATTCTATTTCATCTTTGGGAACATGTTCCAGAATCAGTTTTTTATCTCAGGTCTTTCTGGAGATGAGTTGATACGTAATCGTGTTTTAGAAGCTATATATCGACGAATTTTGCGAGCTTACAATGACAAAAAATCTTTCAGAGTTATAGTTGTCATACCTCTCCTGCCTGGCTTCCAGGTTCTAATTAGTCTTGTTTTTCCTATTTCAACCAATTAAATATTTCTTTTGCATAAATTTTGGACTTCTCTGTTATATAGGGGGGCCTTGATGATAGTGGTGCAGCATCTGTGAGAGCCATAATGCATTGGCAGTATCGAACCATTTGCAGAGGGCAGAATTCTATCTTACACAATCTTTATGAACTTCTTGGTTCAAGAATACATGATTATATTTCATTTTACGGCCTGAGGTCTTATGGTAGGCTCTCTGCCGGTGGTCCTGTGGCAACCAGCCAGGTATTCTTTTAATCTATGGTCTTATATAATTATACTTAAGTAACTCTAGGCAGCTTAATGATATACACTTTTTTGCAGGTATATGTTCACAGTAAAATCATGATTATTGATGATTGTGTAAGTTTGATTGGATCTGCTAATATTAATGATAGGAGCTTACTTGGTTCCAGAGATTCTGAGGTACAGTTCTATGCGTTTTTCCCTTCTCATGGTGTAAAAGTTTGATTGGAGGTTTGAATTTATGATCCACTCTCGCACACTGTTTCTCATTTGATGATAATTCTCCTCAATGGGAATCTTACAATATAGGGGCGGGTTACTTGATATCTAGTTAGCTTTTTGTTTATTTATATATTTATTGGAAACTTCGGGGGGGAAAGACTGCAATATTAAGATTGGTGTTCATATATAACTTTGAATTTCTTTCTCATTATTATCAGCTTGACATGTCTGTGATGTTCACAAACTATAAGGAGCTCCTCAAAATATAATATGTAATTACTGAAATAATAATTTCAACTGACTAGGATTTCTTATTGCCAACATCCTTTTTCTCTCCTTCCAATTTGTGTCTCCTACCTGTTGATTAATCTTTAGGTTATTATATGCATACAATAAAAACCCTAATCTTTTCCTATTATTTGCAATTTTGCATCATTTTGAATTTTTTTATTTGACCTTTTAAGCTATATATTAATGCATAATTTATGGATTGCATCACCTTCTGTCAATTGTCCCACATATGTTTTTCAGATTGGTGTAGTTATAGAAGACAGAGAGTTAGTTGGTTCTTATATGGATGGAAAGCCTTGGAAAGCAGGAAAGTTTTCTTTGACTCTCCGATTATCATTATGGTCTGAGCACTTGGGTCTCCCAGCAGGAG
Source organism: Acmispon strigosus (assembly GCA_030819835.1). NCBI lineage: Eukaryota > Viridiplantae > Streptophyta > Magnoliopsida > Fabales > Fabaceae > Acmispon > Acmispon strigosus. Next base: position 92,239,849 of record JAUAMA010000001.1, read on the forward strand.
AGGTTGGTGATTTTCCATTCCTTGGAGAGTAGTTGTGTTTTGTGCCTGATATGTAATGACTATTTTAACACCTTATCTTCAGGTCAATCAAATAATGGACCCTGTTGTTGATTCTACATACAAGGATATTTGGATGTCAATCGCAAAGGTAATATGAACGTTAAAATGTTAATATTTATTGCTAATTTAACCTGTAATGATTTTTATATGAATCCTGGTGCTTTAAGTGTCATCCTTATACATTGACTTTTAGATGAATATCTCATTGCATAAAACTCATTCTTTTGAAAGTAATTATTGCAAGAGTACTGATAATTTCCCTTGGCTATGTTTTACAGACAAATACTACAATTTATCAGGATGTCTTTTCTTGCGTGCCTAATGATCTGATACATTCCAGGTATGTTGGTGATAATATTCGTCTTTAATCTCTGGGTGAATCTTCTGCATTGTCTTGTCCTAAACATTTGAAACCTTGTATTTTTTGCAGACTTGCTTTCAGACAAAGCATGGCTCTTTGGAAAGAAAAACTTGGTCACACAACCATTGATTTAGGAATAGCCCCAAAAAACTTGGAATCCTACCATGACGGAAATATCAAGAACACCGATCCCTTGGAGAGATTAACATCAGTGAGGGGTCATCTTGTTTCTTTTCCTTTGGAGTTCATGTGTCAAGAAAGTCTAAGACCTGCATTTAATGAAAGCGAATACTACGCTACTCAAGTATTCCATTGAGTATGATGACCGAGTATATAACAACAACAAATGTCTTATTCCACTAAGTGAGGTCGGCTATATGGATCACACCACGCCATTGTGCTCGATCAAAAACCAGATTATGACAGAGTATATAACATCTTGAATTTTTTTTTCGGGAAAGAAAATTATACAGGGGATTTGTAATTTATTACTTGCAGAATATTTTTTTATTACAATTCTGCAAGTGAGTCAGGAAATGGAGGAAGGGAGAGAAAGAGGAGGGGGGGGGGACACGATATATTCTTGTAAAGAATGTATGTAACTGTTCACTGTAAAAAAAAAAAAAAAACTGCCAGTTCAATTTTATAGAGAATAAAAGAAGAATCAATTCAATAATATATGCTGGTGTTTACTTTCAGATATCTTCCTTTCGTTCGTTCTCATCATGTTTTTCTCGCTACTTGTCTTGGTTAGTGTTCAAAGACAGTTCAAAATTTTATGATGTATTATGTGCAGGTGACTTCTGGAGCTATTACAGAACTGCTTTTAAACTAGAAATGACTGCCATTCATACTGCCTCATGTGAAGCTCGGCTTTCTGGCAATTTGATGTTTGATCATGAGTTCTGCAAAAAGTACTACTTATCAATGCAATGCTATACCATTTCATTTGACGTTACTTGCATTTTTTGTCTATTGTTGATTTGGCCATTTTCTCAACCTTGACTCAAATGCTGAATGTTATACACAAGACAAGAATAAGGCTAACTAGTTGTATCACCCCCCAAATAGTATGAGGATGACTCATGAGAATCTTATAAAATGGCAGATGTTATGTGATTTCGGAAACTTGCAAAAGTTGGTTTTTCAGTATATTAATAAATCTTGCTAGTTTTTGAGGCCGGTGATATTTTTGTCTAAGTCTTTATGAACTATTCTGAACACGAATCTTAACTCTTCTAAATCATTCATGACATGACGTTCCGTCGTTATCCTTGTTCAAGAATGATCATGTAACAAATATTTTTTCCCTTTGAATATTATTATATAGCAATAATGAATCTCCAGCCACGAATTTGTGCTTATTTGTTAAGCTAGTCCATTGTGGGTAATAAAATAGTACCAGTATCCACTTGTTTGACCTTGACATCCTGGGGTCCCCTTAGAAACCTGGCCAAAAGAATACACCTAAATAAATTCTCAGTGGATTGAGTCTCATGATTAGAATATCCAATCAACTAAAATTTGTTTTATTAAGATTGAAGATCACTTAATTTAAAGCCAATGACTACAGCACTAACCAATTTCAGCCACAGATTTTATTTTATAATCAACATTTCCTTACTTGACAAGTTGCTTTAGCAATATACATTTGTTAAATACCGACCTTGTATCACATTAGACATGGCAAACTCTGAATTGATGAACTATATTCATGTTGTTATTTAATTACTAACACGCCTCACATGATAACTATGACGTTTAATCACTTCTCATTTCCCAAAAAGCCCATTTATTCTGCATATTATAGTGGCCAAAATAAGGGTCCTATGATAATAACAGCCACCACCTTACATTACAAGTTATAAAAAGTAAACGTCACGTTCATAAACTAGTTATGCTTACAATTTGAGAACATGGAGTGTAAATAATACATAGCTTCAGACTAATCATCTCTCAAATCCTAAGGTTCTGGCTTGAGATAGGATTCACAGGTAATCATTCCACTGGGAAATCAAAGTCTTTTCATATTAGTTTTCATTTATTCAGACAGAAAGTATATATCATTTTTGTTCCATGATAATGAAGATTTTTCCCCATTACATGTATTTAAAGGCTTGTCTTGAAAAAGCTAGAACTGATAATCATGCACATCATGTTTTGGTGTGTCAATGTCAACATGGCTTTTCCAATCTTTGCATTTCTAATAGAACAGAAATATAATCATGGTTCAACTTTCTGGCAGTGTATAATATGCAACTTTGATTTGGAATGTAGCAGCAACCATGGTTCATTTTCCATCTCTGGTCAACGGATTGGCGAGAACTGTGTCGATGAAGAAAGAGAAGAGTGGTGGAAAAGATGATGGAAGGAAAGTTGTGGAATCATTGGCAAAGGAAGCAAGGAAGAATGAGTTGTTGCTGAGTTCATCTGGAATTGTTAAGTCTTCCAAAGGCAACAATTTTGCATGTGTGTGCACTAAAAAGGGCCAAAAAGGAGTCAATCAGGATTGCCTTATTATTTGGGAGGTATGCACACGCATAGTAGTTAACATACAAATTTTTTTCAGCAAAAGTGGGACAAAACTCTTAAGAAGATATTGATTTTATGCTATAAATTTGTTTCTGATGCTAGGAATTTGGTTGCCAAGAAGACATAACCTTTTGTGGAGTTTTTGATGGACATGGCCCTTGGGGGCACTTTGTAGCCAAAAGGGTAAGGAAACTAGTACCTGCCTCTTTGCTATGCAATTGGCAGGAAAATCTGGCTGCAACAACACAACTTGACATGAATTTCAAGATGGAAGAAGACATGAAACTCCATAGATTTGACACATGGAAGCAGTCTTACATAAAGACTTTCGCTGCAATTGATCAGGATCTTAAGCAGCATACTGGGATTGATTCATTTCAAAGTGGTTCAACAGCTTTGACAATCATCAAGCAGGTAACCATAACATGTTGATTGATATGATATACACAAGTATTTGAAATTTGGTTTCTATTTTCAACAACGTAACATCCGGGTGTCACCAACCTCGGGGCTTGGTGACGCTCGAATGTTACATTAAAAAGGATAGGCTTGTCGGGCGATGTACACGTATGACATTTCCTTGCCCCCTCCATCGAGTAACTTTCCTCTCCCATACTCGATCCTAGGACCTGAGGGTTAAGTACTTTGGGCACGCAAGTCTGGTACTAAATGAGCTTACTTTGTCCCGAATGTTTCAGGGTGAACATCTCTTTATAGCAAATGTTGGTGATTCTAGGGCTGTCTTGGCAACCACTTCAGAGGATGGCACATTAACTGCACTTCAACTTACCACTGACTTGAAGCCAAATTTACCAAGTATATATACTCTCTTTTTTACACACTCACATGAGAAGTGCCTTCTTTTATTGAACAAATTTTGAGTAATGTTTTTGTTGATTTCAGAGGAGGCAGAGCGCATAGCACAATCCAAGGGGGAAGTATTTTGTTTAGAAGATGAACCAGGAGTGTACAGGGTGTGGATGCCAAATGGTAGAAAAGCAGGACTTGCAATATCTAGAGCATTTGGTGACTACTGTTTAAAAGATTTTGGAATAATCTCTGTGCCTGAAGTCACACAGAAAAACCTGGCCCCAAGGGATCAATTTGTCATCTTGGCAACAGATGGGGTATGATACACCTTACTCTTTTCCAGATTCATCGTAGCTAATTTTTCCCATAATCAATTTTGGCACCTAAAACACCCAGAAGCTGCTTACATAAGCTTCTCCCCATAACTGATTTTGGTTTTAGTGCATTTCTGGATACACGGTGGAAAACTATAGTGAGCCAAAATCGCGGTGGACAGAAACAACTTCTCTTAGCATTTATAGTTGTCCATCGTAATTTTGACTTCACTGTTATTTTCCACTAGGTATCAAATATGAACTTAGAAAAGAATTTTTGACATATATGGTCAGTTATTAACAAAGTTAAAAAGAAAAAAAAAGCATTAGTAAATGAAATTTAGTTGTTTCATGAACAATGTTGGACCAACTCAATCAATAGAGATCATGATTGATTGGTTAAAGTGAAAATGATATTAGAGTGAGCATGTTACTAGTCCATGTGATGAGATAGAAGTATGAACCTGATGCACCATGTGAAGTGTTTATGTGTTTGCTTCTTTTTTTCCATCTCAGGTATGGGATGTTATTTCAAACCAAGAAGCAGTGAGAATTGTTTCTTCAACGCCAAATAGAGAAAAAGCAGCTCAAAGGCTCGTGAAATGTGCTATAGATGAATGGAAACGTAAGAGAAGAGGCATTGCTATTGATGATATATCAGCTGTTTGCCTCTTCTTTCACACTCCCCACTCTAACCAACTTAATACCCCTAAAGTTGTCAAATAAGAGTGATGAAACTGCTCATTGCTGCTTCCTTAAAACACAAAATGCATATATAGTTGCTGAGAATATGCATCATTACCTATTAATTAGAGTCTATATGTTACAATTGTTAGTTTATGGGCTGTTGCAGGTGAAATAAAATAAGTAGTGAGGTTGTTATCACTTTTGTCCCGTTTATTTTTAGAGAATTCTTAACATTTATGATTTACCCGTTATGAGTTTTATTGTATTTGAAGAATATTAGTATCAATAAAGTTGTGTGACTCTCTCTGAGGACAACAAGCACTCATATCTGGGCCAACTGAGACTATATAGCACTACAATCTTAAGGATTCTTGATATGATTTCGACAAGCATTTCTAAAATATAGAAAAGTGTATCAGCTAAGAACAAGTTAGTGTAATATCTCCAAAAAATTGAAGAGTACACATGTGACATGTATTTTACAAATTTGTTCACTATCAACTACTAAAAAAGTAAACACTCCTCCATATGAGACGTTTCCTCCCTAGGGATGGGGTGGACTTCATCAAGATGCGGGCTTTGAGGGCTACATGTGAAAGAATTCAAAATTTTAATTTTTTTAAGTTCATAAACTAACCGGTTTCGATTAGTTTTAATTTGATTTCGCGGTTTAACATCTGGTTTAGTAAACGCTCAAGTTAGTAACCTAATTGAATTGGCCATGACTTTTGGTTCCGTTTAAATCAGCTGGTTCAGTTCGGTTTTTTGAACATTAATTTTTCGTGAAAGTTTTATTCAAGAAGTTAGTTGCAAGAAAGTGTTAAGTTCAAGGATTAAAATGAGGGTTTTTTCACTCACATCCAAGCTCTACCATCCCTATCCAAACAACGCCTGGATTTCATCTCGTTTTAGATGAAGGGTAACGCCCTTAACTGAATGTTTCTGAGTAATTTACTCACATCTTGGTTTGAATTTACTAGGGCTTTGTGCATGAATGTTTCTAAGCTTAACTCTAATATAAATAGAGAACCTTTCGTGATGTTGATCAAAGTTCTATGTTCTTCTTTGAGCATTGATTCACAAATGAAGAAATAAAAATGATTTATTGAAAAATATAATATTAAAATACATGAGCTTCTGATAACATTTGAAAGTAAAAATGAAAAACAAAGCAAAAGCTAAACTCTTTCTATCCGAAGCAAGCCGCGACAACAAGTGATATTAGTAGTTATTAATATGTGCGCAAATTTTTATTATTTTAAAATTAAATCTAACTATGTAAACTACAAAAAAAATTAAATCTAACTCAATTTATTACTACTATACCATGATTTTATATTTGGCTGCCCCAAATTTACCGTGAGGATCTTATGGCTCAGTTGGATAGTGGCTTTGGCTCTAGAGGCTTTACTAGTGTTTGCTTTGAAACAGATTGCCTGCAGCTTTTCCAGTGGTGGAAGAGGGGAGCAGAGGAAAACTCGTACTTGGTCTCTGTGATCCGTGATTGTCGGTTGCTTTTTCTTTGTTTTTCTACTACTTCTTTTTCTTTTGTTAGACACACTGATAATTTAATTACAGACTTTTTAACCAAAAATGCATTTATTTTAACTAATACGGTTTTGGTGGAGGAGGTTCCGGGCCCTGGAAAAAGTAAAGCCACTTAGGAACATGTTAAGACCTCAAAAAAAAAAATTTAGTACTTATAGCTGAAAAAAATAGAACCCTCCCCCCTAAAAATTAGCCAACTAAGAAGGGAAGTTACACCAGTATTATCATTTTTTTTCAAAATCTAAACAATATCATTATTAATATTATTTAATATATTTTCATTTATCACAAGATATTAAATTCCCATTAATCTTATCATTATTAATATTATTTAATATATTTTCATTTATCACAAGATATTAAATTAAATTCCCATTAATCTTCACATCCAATTCTCTCTCCACCCTTTCATCTGCTTCCCTTGAAAGTTTTTTTTTTTTTTTTTTGATAAATGCTTCCCTTGAAAGTTGAAACCAATTAACCAACAAATAAACTCAGCCCCTTCAAAAGAAAAAGAATGAAACTTGTCACTATCTATCTCTGGTCTTGGGAATAAGATTTGAAGTGAGGGCTTGAAGACTTGAAGTGAAACTCTTTGACTCTGTTTCTGCAATAAATTCTACCCCTTCAAAAAACCAAATCAAGCTCTGCTCCCTACAAACATCTTCTACCTTGAAGATTTGAAGTGAATTGTCAAGGAAGGAGATAAAGTGTTGGTTGTGTTGCACCATCTCTCATCGTTCATCAATCATCAATTCATCGTTGTTTTATTTATTTTGCAATTTATTTATATTTTATTATTTTTATTCTGTATCAGAGAAAATGTTTTGAAAAAAGAAAGCTGAAAAACTAGTTGAATCTCAATGTGGTGCTCTTCATAAATTTCTTACTAATCATAAAATTGATAAAAATGATTTAGAAATAAGTTCAATAGGTGAAAAGGTGATAGCACAACTACCTATAGATAATACAGACAACACAAATGGAAATACTAGTAGGGATGGCAACGGGTCGGGTCGGGTCCGGTTTCACTTTACCCAAACCCAATTCTTTCGAGTAAACTCATACCCGAACCTACCGGGTTTCGGATTTACCAGGAAGCCCCTAGAGTTGAGGAAAAAAAATTGTCATATATATTAAAATTTGTGCATAAAAATTGTAAGATAAACCATTTAAAAAAAATGCTCTTTTATCTATAGATAATGGATTGAAGACAATATATATATATATATATATATATATATTACTCTAACTTTATTAATATACACAATAACACATTTCTAGTTTTAAGTGTACCGGGAGGGTTCGGTCAGGTTCGGTTACAGGTATTATCGAACCCAAACACAAACGCAATCAAAATGGGGTTTACCCATCAAATCAGGTCGGATTCGGGTGAGTTCCAGGTATGGGTTTAATTGTCATCCCTAGAAAATAGTCAGAATTCTAATCAATAACAAAAATAAGACAATATTTTAAACGAAGATAGTTTGATAGAAGGGAATGTTGAGCATAATAACACCTCTAGTGAATGAAGCTCCTACAAATATCTATGGTCCGAGTCAATGGAAAAATATTGATGGAAAATGTCTAGTTTATTCGAAAGATTTAGACAAAGTGTATTGTTTTTGTTGTAAGTTATTTGGCTCAACAAGTGTACTTGTTAGTCAACTAGTAAACGGAGGGACTAAAGATGGGAAGAACCTTGGTTCTAAACTTTTCTTTTTAACTATCCTTGGTTCTAAACTTAAGAGTCATGAAACAAATCGTGAACATATAATTAACTAGTACAATGTACGGGGAAGTATGTTATATATGATATGGTCTGCATGTTGTGCGGACTTACATTAATATAACAGTTTTTTTAATTAAATGATATTTATTTTAAAATATTAAATGCAATTAAATAAAAGAATAACTTAAGAGATTGAAGTTTTAACTCTTGTGATATTTTTAACCAAAGAAATAAGATAGCAATTTAAAAAGTTAATGTTTTAATTTTGTTAAATTAATAGTATTTGATAATAATTAAAAGATTGAATAAAAATAACTAATAATAAATCATAAAATTAGCTTAACTACTTATACTAAATAAATATCAATTATGGTAAAAAAACTTAATTTATTAATATTAATTTTCAGAAATGAGAAATTTAATTTAACTTTTGTATTATTAATTTTTAAAGAAATATATGAACAAAAAATATGCATAATTTTATATTTTTATGTAGATAAAAACATTTTTTTTAGGTATGTAAAAATATTATTAAAGAACAACTTGAGACCAAAAGCCTTAAGATGAGAGAAACAAACAATCAAAACACCAAAAAAAAAACTAAAATAGTAGAAGACCATGCAAACAAACTAAAAATGTGCAAATATATATAGTAAACCTGTATTATAGTCTTATTTTATAGACATGCATTATATGTTTGTTATGTAAACATGTATTATATGCTTGTTGAATATAAAAAATTAGACTCTATAGAATAATATAGAAGTGTCTAAAAATATTTTGAATTTCTATTTATAAGTAAAAAGGTGTCCAGAGGTGTATGAACTATTTAGTGGTTTGTAAATCACTAGTAAGTAGTCCGTGCAATGCACGTGTATTTTTAATATTTAATTTGCAACTTTTTAGTTGATGTTATAAAGCTAATAAATATATGACATATGTCAACATTTTTAAATATTCGTAAGATCACATAATATATCGAAGTAAATAAATCTCTCAATTGATAAAACCAAAGTAGACGTAATGACTAATATTAAAATTGTTCATGTAAAGTTTATGTCATACCAAAACCAAACAATGTAATTAAGTTTTGATAACAGAAATAGAAAAACATCCATAAAAATACTTATGTAGCAATAGTCTCAACACAATGAAGATCTTATTTTACTTTTCTATCTTGACACATTGATAAAAGTGATTTTAGCAAGAGGTTGGGAAAAAAGTGATTTTAGCAAGAGGCTAGGAGCGATAACTTTGGTACGTGATGTTGAATTGTCTTTCAAATTACAACAATCAAGGGAAGAGATTTTGAATTCTAGATTAATAGCGATTTTGGCAAATAAGGAAAGATTTTGATTTGACAAAGTGACACGTGTCAACATATGAGGGAGTCTTTTTTTTCAAGTGTCTGAGGTTTAAAATTGAGGACTCAACTTTAGTAGATATAGTGTGAATTACCACAAATAAATGGTATACTAATAAAGAGTTGATCCTCGTTCCATATGTATAAAAAAAATAAAGAGTTGATCATTTTTAAATATAAAATAAAATTATATCAATTTAAAAACTTTGAAATCATTCTTATGAGTGACACGTGTCAACATAACTCACAATTAATAGATATATAGATACAGCAGTAGATTACACTCAATGTTACATTTTTTTAGCATATACTGGTTTATTCAATTTTTTTAGTGTGGCACAAAATTTTGCTATGTGGTTAAAGTTCTCCACTCGCCATACATTATGGGTGCAATATGCAAAGTCATGCTTAGGCAATATAGAGTGGATAGGACTTGAGAGCATGACTAGTATTTCAACTTTTAATAAAACCACCCTATCAAACATTTAGGGCTTTTTTTTTTTAAATAATGCAATTAAAAAAAAATAACAAAAACAGTTAAAAAAAAATTAAATTGCAGAACTATGGCACTTTGTGCCATGTCGGATTCTGATGTGGCCTGGGGAAGGGGGAGTCGCAACACCCCATGCGACTTGCGTCCTTGGAAAGAGCAAGTCGCAGCCTTTAATGCGACTTGCATGTGCAGGGGACAGGGAGCCAGAAGTCGCGTCTGACCAAGCGACTCCCAAGGCCTGGAATCGCGTATGACGGCGCGACTCACGTGCTTGAGTCGCAGTGCTGGGTAACCATCTACTTTTTCCTTTTTAATATTATCATCATTAAAATATCACTGTCACAATATTAATATTCATAACATTAATTGCTTCTTTGTCTTATAACAATTTGCTTTGTCAATTAAATTAATTTTAGTGCACTACCTATGTAACTTCAATTACTGGGAAGTTAATTGTATTGAAGATTCAATTACTGTAACTTCAATCCAATAGCAAAGTAAATAGAGTTTTGCTTTCGATTTTTGTTTTTTTAATATTTCATTTTCTTAATTTTATATTTAAAGTTAAATTTAATTATAATAGTTAGAAATATTATGTTGATTAATATATAGCATGTAGTATGATTTTATATTTAATTTAAGTAAATATAGCATGTTGATTAAAAAACATCTAAAAAAATTCAAAAAATGCCCAAATGATTTTTAAAAATTATGGGACCACCACAGTTAGTCTATTTGACATATTTAGAAATTTATGGTGAAATAAAAAAATTTCGAAAATTAAAAAAAAATAGCAAACGATGGAATTTGGCTTCGGGACACCGGGCTTATGGCGAAGCCTAAGCGTCCAATTACTTTTTTTTTCTCTTCAACTTGGTAGTTCAGCCCGTCGCCATCCGAGACCGTTAGAAATTCCTTTTTCAGGGCCAGAAATATTAAAAAAAAAAAAATTAAAATACTATTTCGCACCTATAAGTGCGATTTGGAGGCCCATTTCGCACTCTTAGGTGCGATACACACTTTTAAAAAATGCAACTCATGCACGTGAGTCTTCCTTGGGAGTCGCTTGTACAGACGCGACTTCTGGCCCTTGTCCTGTCTCGTCATACCTAGCTTGCTCCCTACACAGCTCCCTGTCCCCCCTGCACATGCAAGTCGCATTAAAGGCTGCGACTTGCTCTCTCCAAGGACGCAAGTCGCATGGGGTGTTGCGACTCCCCCTTCCCCAGGCCACATCAGAATCCGACATGGCACAAAGTGCCATAGTTCTGCAATTTATTTATTTTTTAACTGTTTTTGTTAATTTTTTTTTAATTGCATTATTTAAAAAAAAAACCAACATTTAGTATGCTCCAATCTGAATCACCCAGAAATATATCCACAAGCTTTCATAACCTTTGACAAAAAAAAAAAACCTTTCATAACCAAAACAAAATCAATGATCAAGATTTAATCATAATCATCATCTTTGTGACCACATTCTCATTATCCTTGTTTCATCTAATCTGAATTACTCATATCTTATGGCCCCTGCATTCTTTTTTACTCTGACTTTTGCAAGCAACCTGCTAAGGTAATGGATCATGTTAGCCCACTTTGAAATTTCACTGTACTAATTATATGCCTACATTTTTGTCAGAATCACCATACTGCAATTGCATCAGGACAAACTAAAAAGAAAAAGAAAACAGTGAGATAAAGTAGAAACCTAGAGGAAAAGGGGGAATGGGCTGGGCTTGCTATTGTGGATCTTATAGAACAAAGGTTGAATGGGTGCAAACAAGTTACTCCAAGGGGAAAATAGGCCTTATGACTAACTTAATCAAGAGGTACATGTCTTACAACCATTGATGGAAAAGTAGTAGTAATTCATTGTGTTGAGTCTTTCCTTAGGTTATGTAGGCTAAGAATAAGACTATTATGAAGCTTTTAGATGTATGCAATGATATAATACAGAACATGAGTAGATAGGTTGCTTGTTTAAGTAGTTTAACTTTTTCTGATTTACAAACCAGTATCTTGTAAAAAATATAGCAGAAAACTTAGCACAAGCTCAATCTATTTCCAGCATGTACCTCTTCAATACACTTTCAAAAATACTCCCAAGATTCTTATCATTCAAGTCAGCTCTCTTTCTTTTGACATAAACTTGAGACATTTCCACAAGATTTAAGAAACAAAGAAACTGTCAAAAGGTTAGATACACACAAAAAAAGTAACTTTGGATTTTCAAACAAAAAAAGTTGAGACATTCCTTGTAATATATCCATTTGCACACTCAAAGACACTGTAACTTGCATTCCTACTCCCACACACAAACATCCACAAACACGGACACATACACACATGCAAACGTTCTGTTCTCTATTTCTTTAGTTTCATTTTACCCTTCACACCTAAGAGGGAAAGAAAGTTAAAACAGAGACATGGGTTAAAAGTAAAGACAAAAGAGTATGCTACATTTTTACTGCTCTGTTCTCTTAGTTTTGAGTATAGAGCAATTTAGATTCTTAGTAGCTAGTGAGGATTAACTTAAGATGTTACTATCATTTTAAAAGACCAACTTGTAAGACCAAAACAATACTAAAATCAAGTATAGTATCAGAAATACTTAGCAAGGGACAAATTTGCCATGGCTAATAACTTCTTGCAAATTTAGCTAATTAGATTCATCCAGGTATGAATTGTTCTCCATTGACATCCCTGAAAGTCTAATATCAGTCTGGTGTCTAACCTGGGTCTCACTAGAAGAGCCGATCACAAGGGTATGCTGTCCCAATGATCAGATTTCTTTTGCCAAGTGCCAACACCATCCATATTTCTTAGAACTTGCATCAATACATGACATATAAATCACATAAACTCTAAAAGAAAGACCACACTTGAACAATGTAGATAAGGGTTGTGAATAAACTCAAAAACAAAGACCACACCTAAACAAAGTAGATAAGAGTTGTTAACCTACAAGAAATTGCAATTTGCAAGTGTACAAGACATTATAAATTTATAATGCTATTTTGCATTTCATTCAAAAATGTAATGAAAGGCGAGAGAACCATTAAGATGATGAAATCAACATAAAGTCGCAAAAATATCTCTATTTGTATAACAAAATATTGACAATCAGTCAATCACCAATCCACCACACTTATCTATTTGTAAACCCATAAAGCAGAAGTTTTAAATTTCATAAACTAAAGTCCAGACTCCAGCAATAGAAACAGAGTCAGCACATCCTTCTGTTTAATCCAAAGCAAACCGGGGACAATGAAGCTAAACATTATTCAATGCTTATTAGTTTTCTTAATTTCTATGTTCACATTTGTCAGTGAGAACAATTACAACCGTGGTTAAAACCATCCATACCAAATATGAATTAAGAAAATCAAAATGCTTCTTCCACATCACAAGTTACCAGCCAAAAGGAGAAAAGGAGCCCATATACTGGTCATCAAAAATTGTCTCGATCTCATCAAATGACAATGCTGGTGAGGCAAGAATTTTGAGCAAACGAGAAAAGGCTCAGAAGTCTGTGAAGATTGCTGGTTACAGCACGTGAGGCCTAAGGGTAATTGTCCAGATTGCATATAGGAACAAGTGCGGTATGAGTCATATGTCATGTACTTAGGGCACATGAGAATAGGGTCAACAACCTGCAGAAATAGTGAAAACCTATGAGGCTCAAAGGTTTCTTGACAAGGAAACAAGACCTCAATTGTGAACATGATTAATATTTATTCATATGAGAAGGCAAAACATGCAGTAGGCCCAACCACACACAAGATAGGAAAATCGTGGATATTTCCATCAAGCAACTTGATAAGAGAACAGTTACATTAATGTTAAGTTCTAAAGCAAAACAAGACACGCCCAAATCTAGATTTTGATCAAAGCAATGAATATTAGTAAAAAGTTTATGATTACAACAAATCAAAGCAAATTTGTCCAATTTCAGCTGTGCGAATTAGCAAATGACTATCTGAAACTGTAGAATCAAATAAAAAATAACAGAAGGTCAGGGTGTTTACATAGCTGAATATCACATGGAGCAGAAATGTTACTTAACCTTGTACTTTGCAACCTGTTCGCTGACCTCCCTCAAGTCACCTTTGGTGAAAATCAATGCCACGTTCCCCTAATTCAACACAATTGAACTTTGACAACCTCACGAAATTGGGATTAGGGAAATGATGAAGATTGAAGAGTGATTTAGCATATGCATACCACAAGGAGGGGAACAAGATTAAGGAAGGACTTGTTGCCGGTTTTCTGTGCATCATGAATGATAGCGCGTTTCATCAAGGAGTTCTTCCCCATGACGACGACGGAGTCGCCGTGGAGTGCCCTCCGTATCCCTTGAAGCTGGTTGGAGCCAACGTTGTCGGATGAAACCACCAGCACTTGGCTGTACTCTCGAAAAAGCTTCCACATCTTCGCATCGTAAGCCGCCTTCGACACCTTCCCCGCCATCAATCCTTCCTTCCTTCTGGCTAGGTTGGTCCAAACAATGGCTTCAGTTGTGGATCACGTGCGAGGGGCAAAGGCAGTGGCGTAGCGAGGTGGTGGTGCGGCAGTAGTGACGAGGAGCAGAAGAGGGATGGTAATCGGTGAGGTAGGGAAGAAGGGGGTCGAAGGAGATGAAGAGAGAGGCACAAGGGCCGGCGGCGGCGGCGGGTTTGGATGAAGGAAGACGGAATGTGGGTGGAGAGGACGAATCGGTGGTGGGTTTCGAAGAGGAAGAGGGGCGGCGGTTTGTGTGCTGGAGAGATGGAAGGGTTTGATCGAGCTTGAAGGGAGAGAAGAAGGTTTGAGGGGAGTGATTTGTTACATTAAGGGAAGATATTTTGATTTTTTTTTTTTTTTCAAGAGTTCATAAGGTTTTTTCAAGAGTGCTTGAGGTTTGAGATTGAAACTCAACTTTAGTAGATACAGTGTGGATTGCCACAAATAAATGGTATAACTAATAAAGACTTCTTTCCATATGTATAAAAAAAATAAAGAGTTGATATTTTTAAATGGGCGTTAGATTTGGCACTCAAACACCCAATTTCAAACCCACTTTAATATAGTAATTGTCATAATTATCTTTATTCTCACGTCTATTTCGGATTTTTAAATCTCGGAACCAAAGTTGATGTACATACCGGGTTGTATAACTCGGAAGAGGTGATTTTTTTGTTTTCTGAGATTTAAAACCCGGAATACATATCACGTGAATTCCAAGTTTTTTATTCTTGGAACATAAATTTGCAAGTTTCCAAAATTATCAAATCCGGTATATATTTTAACATTCCGGGATATAAATCTCAGTATGTTAATTTAATGGAGTGTTTTTTAAAGCACAGAGTTTTAAATCTCGGAAGTATGCATTGCTTCTACTTCTGGCCTGTTCTCCGCCATGCTCACTCCTACCCTCGCATTCGCCCCTTTATCAGTATGTAATCTTTCATTTCAATTCTAATTATTTCTTCACCTTTTAGTAGTGAATTACGATAACTCTTAGTTAGTTAGTTATCGGAAATTGATCATTGAGAAGAGGAAGTTTCCATGCTCATCTGAAACATTAGTCCCACACCATTCAATGAATCAAAGTCCCACATCTGGTTAATAGAGAATTTTTTTCAAAAATCACCAATAGTAAATACCGGGTTTTAAAACCTGGTATGTTTTAAATCTTGAAGTGTAAAAATGCATTTCGGGTTTTAAAAATCTGATATTTTAAAAACACACGATTTCGAGTTTATAAAACCCGGTAAATTAAAAAATGCATTCTGGATTTTTGAATCTCGGTACGTAAAAATTTGGTGGGGGTGTGACGAGTAATGAAAGAGAAAATGGTATTTTTGGTATTTTGAGAAAATGAGTAAGGTGCTAAATCTTGTGCGTGAGGTGCCGAATCTAACTCCTCTTTTAAATATAAAATGAAATTATATCAATTTAAAAACTTTTAAATCATTCGAGTGACACGTGTCAGCATATGAAATGATCTTTTTTTAAGAGTTGCAGAGGTTTGAGATTAATGACTCATAATTAATAGATACAGTAATAGATATGACCAAGTGGATACAGAGCCAAAATTTCACGAAAAACGTAAAACTTATAAAAAAAAAAACTATGTTTTGATGAAAATAATAGTAGTGAGATTACACGTTCACCTGAATAATATTTTCAAATTGAGTATTT
Source organism: Acmispon strigosus (assembly GCA_030819835.1). NCBI lineage: Eukaryota > Viridiplantae > Streptophyta > Magnoliopsida > Fabales > Fabaceae > Acmispon > Acmispon strigosus. Next base: position 92,255,932 of record JAUAMA010000001.1, read on the forward strand.
TTTATACATATTAATTAGATCAATCAATTAATTCTATTGAGACACAATTTGAACAATTTTTACAATATGAAGCTATTTTTGGTTTTTTATTTGATTCAAAAAAATTAAAGCTTTAGATGTGAAAGAATTGAAAAAATGATGTATTAATCTTGAAATTTTTTTAAGGTTTAATGAATATTCTGATATTGATGGTTTTGATTTATTTTCAGAATTGAAAGTGCTAAGAGAAGTGTTAACAAAAGAAGTTAACACTCCGTTAGAAGTATTGTGTTATATTAAAACTTTAATTCTTTTCCAAATGTATATATTGCCTATCGAATTTTATTGACAATCTCTGTAACGGTTTCTACTGCTGAAAGAAGTTTTTTGAAATTAAAATTGCTTAAATTATATATAAGGTCAACAATGCTACAAGATAGATTGAATGTGTTAGCCATTTTATCTATTGGAAGTGAAATATTAGAATTGTTTAGCTATAAAACTTTGATAAATGATTTTACATCTAAAAAACTAGAAGATTAATATAAAAATTGATAACATATATGATATATTAAGTCTTTTAAAATTCTGGTAATAAAAATTACTTCATCTTAGGCCCCTAAAATGGGCTTTTCACGGCCCTGGAGGTTCCTTTGGCTGTTTCTTCATTGGTCCCATTGTTGCTTAATTTATTCCACTAGATTTTCAAAAAAAAAATTAAGTTTTAAGTTATTAGTATTTAATATATTTATATTAAAACGTATATTAGTTAAACCAATAAAGTGAAAACAAGTGGCAGTTCAAACTTTTTGATGATCGCACTGCATTCCTCGACGAGCAGCAGCTGCTATGACTATGAGCATCAGCACAACTTACTTAACGTTGCAACTCTCACTCCCTCCCCAACTGGCCTTTCGCGCGTCACATCAACGCGCCGCCCTGTCAACCCCACACCTTCCACTCTCCAAAACCCGGCGACCCTTTTTCTCCGCCGCCATGTCCTCTCCTCCGACGACCTTCACCGAACTCAGCGACGAATCACACTTCGAGTCCCTTCTCTCTCCCGACGGTTACATCTCCATCTGCGGCTTCGGCTCTCTCCTCTCCGGTGCGCTAACTACCTTCCTTCACCTTCTTTTCCTCATTATATCATCATCGCCCTAACTTCCACAGATCATCGTCGCAGAGAGAAGCGCCCGAAGCACTTTCCCCGATTTGCTCAATTTCAGAACCGCCACGTTGAACCACTTCCGCCGCGTCTTCGCTCACGTCGCTCCCATTTTCTTCGAACGCGGCATTGCCAAGCCTGAAACCATGGTTCCCTCTTCTCTTCTTACCACTCGCTAACGCTGCTTTTCGAATTCTCGCTGCGAATTTATTTTTACTGTGTATTGGTGAAAATTGAAAACGTTATTAGGAGATTTCAAGTTTGAGCGTGGAGCCGTGTGAAGGAGAAACTCTTGTAGTAACAGTCTTTGAGATCGGAAAATCAGAGGTACACTACTGACTGAGTACTTCAATTTGAGGTTCAATGCTTTGCTTTGATTGATTTGTGTAAGTGGTTTTATTAACTGAGCATTGGAATTTGGAGCTAATGTTTTATGGGGCTGAATACGTTTTCAGATCCCAGATTTTATCAAGAGGGAGGTTGAGTTTCGGTTTCTTGCTGTAAGTCTGAAGATGTAGATTTTAATCTTTTCTGCTTTAGATGTTGATTGTTTTCTGCTATTTTCATGTTAAATTCTTTGTATCATAGGTTCTTCCTGAAACGCTTGATGGCAAGCCTTTTGAGTTCCCAGCGGTATGTGGTGATTGTTAGTTATTGTTGTCGAAAAGTATAATTGTTGTGTTTATGACATTGTAAGTAACACTGATTTTATTTAATTAGCTGAGCATTCATTTGATGTGTCGAACTATTCTCAGGTCCTTTGTACCCGATATAGTGATGAGGAATTTTTCAACATTCGATGTAAAGGTAATTCTCACCAGCATTCTACTTATTCAGGACATGGGGCTTGTATTGTTTTGGAAACTTGAAATGCTGGTCTTTATCCAACTTGTCGTGTTAGTGGATTAATTAGCATGTTTGGAAATCATTTTCACAATTGAATCTAAAACCAAAATCAATTATAGGTTAAAGCTTCTGTAAGTGCATGTTTGGAAAATTTACTCAATCCATGTTTGGGCCAGATCCACGTTTCCAGAAACAAGAAATAATTGTTTTGGATTACTGAATCCACGTTTGACCTCTCCAAATGTGAAACTAAACACACCCTAAGTAGCTTTTGGGTGTTAAAATTAATTCTTAGGAAAAAGAAATTGATTCAAACATGCTATATACGCTTGCATCTTTTCTTTTCTTTTTGGCATAGGTGATAGTATCTTATGTACCTCAATCTAAACTAAAGAAACTAATCAGCAAGTAGCCAACTAATTTATTTTGCGCTGTTGTAACTTGTAAGCATGGAAATCTCCTGATGTACCTAAATTAAAAGAGTTGTGCCAATATTCTTGGGATGCTTCCAATAATAAAAATGTTACGGGGCATTCCTCAATATTTGCAACTTTCTGGCTGGACAGAAACCAGAAATATGGAATGGTTGATGATAGCAACTTCCTTCCATCATTGCAATGGAGGTGATACTGTTTTATGTAAAATATAATTATGCATACCCTTTGTCATACTTAGATCATCTCATTTTTATTTTGTCTTATAACTTCCTTTGTGCGCGCTTACATTATGATTCCACTCAGGAGACAAGGAAATCTATTTTCAACAATACGGACGGTGGAACATTGATAAAATTTGGAGAGATGATGTCTTACCTTGCCGTGTTTACCTTCGCCACTGGTAAGCACTTTTTGGATGAAATTTTTGATTTTGGAGAGGGGAAATAGTATAAACTAATCGTATGTCATCTAGATTTTTGGTTAAATATTTTTTCCTGGTCGAATGGTGCTTGCTGTCAGATGCAGAATACAAAATCATGTATGCAACTGATAGAAAATAATTCCTGTTAGATGACTATTCTGATTGTGTTACACATTCATGGGCTTCCTTTATAGTTTCTGTATTCTTTTTTATTTTTTTGAGGGACTTCTTGCAATTTCACTATTGATGACATGTATACATATTCCTTCCCAAATCCCAATCTTCTTCCAATCTGGGAAATCACCTAGCAAAGCTTTCCATTATCATTTTCGTGGGAACCAAATAGTACCATAACAGAGCAAAGCTTTCCATGATCTAAACCGAGTCTAGTGTTTGATTCCATGTAAATTAACAGGAATTGTGAAATTTTTTGTAGTGTACTGGCTGCAAAGAATCTTGGTGACACAGCCTACAACAACTTTCTGGATCACACTTACCTTGCTGACCGTAAAACAACCATTCGTGAGTACTTGGCAACAACAGGATCTGGTATTATGGAAGAGGAGCCCCCTGAATCCGTCAAGCACCGCTATGGTGGTTGATAGTTCAAACAGTCAGTTTTTACTGCTTTTGATACGTCAACATCAAAGATCCAAGATGGACCGAACATTGTGACATAGAACTTGCTTAATAATACATTGATGCTATTCATTTTTCTGGTTTGCTGTAAGTTATGAATATCAAGGCTTAAGAATAGAATGCAACGCAACACAAACCAGAGCATATGTAGAACTTGCTTGGATAAAAAGGAACATTCATCTCAGATTTTAACTGTATCATTAGTACAATATGTAGCAATAGGTTTGTACAATATGCTTGTTTCTGGTTACGCAGCTTGCTGCTTTTAAATAATTTTTTGTCCCTGTAAAATTATCCATTTGATCTGGTTCTTGTAATTTTTTTTCGTTTTTCCCCTTAAAATTTAACTTTTTTTTTATTTCCCTGGAAAAAATTGTAGTCCTTACAACAACAAAGGCCATGTGGTTTTAGTCAGTAAAAAATGCAAAAGTCATGTGATTTCATTCATCCATGAGGAACTAAAAGGACATGTTTGAGGGATTAAAAATGATTTTTTTACAAGGACCTAAATAAAAAAGTAAATTTTTTAAGATGATAGAAAACAAAACAAATGTTACAAGGACCGGAAAAAAAGAGTAATTTTACATGGTTAAAAAACTTGTTAAAGCCTTCATTGGACCATTACTTGCTTAGACACTAGAGTCTACGTTCCAATCACATTTCTGCAAGTTAGTTTTCTTTTTCTTTTTCTTACAACAATGATTAGTTTCAATACCAGCCAAACAACAATTATATTCGAATAAAGTAACAAACCTAATACTAATAGTGATTCTACAATGCTCCACCAAACCAACAATACTACTCAAAGCATGCTCACTTAATATAGGTGAGATTACAACTTCAAAAAAAAGTAATCAAAACAAACCCAAAGCTCCACTAAATGCCTCAATCCAAGTCCATAACTAAAGTTTGAACAAAAATTCAAATTCAGAATACTCAAGAATAGTTCTCAATTTACAAGGCTTGAGAATACAAATTTAAAATATAGTGGAGTTTCAACACATTTAGGGGAGAAGTCCTCGTTACCTAGAGACATTTATGAGGTTTGAATTCTACACTTGTGAAGCAAACTTGAATTCAATTTTTTTCTTTCAATTTAACATATAGAGGTTTTACTACACCGCAATGCGCCTGACCACTTTGTCAATGATCTCACAGATTTGGCATCAGAAACTTCAAAATTTTGTTTCTTGCTATAATTCGGCTTACGCACACGTCCACCTTTTGTTTCCGTGAAAGATGCTCCATTTTCAAAAGTGTCCCTTACTGAATGAAATTCCCACCTATCTACATTTATACTGGCACCTTTTCTCCATGTTACCTATATATATATATATATAAGTAGTTAAATACTAATAATTGAAACTATTTATATATAAATAAATACTTTAAAACTTCAAAAGTTTTATTGATTGTGAATCCATCTTTAGTAATATATTATTATCTAGTTGAAATTAGGTTGCTAAAATCATTACCTCCTTACTCCCGATTTTTGGTGCTATGAAGAGGTTAGCTTCGCTTTTGAGGCTAGGTCCCATGCTTCCACCAATGGCATATTGCAACCAGCCTTGGTAAAGATTATTGGCTACATGTGCATATCCATGGCGAATCCTACAAAAAATTTAATTTTATTATTAATAAGTCAAATAGTATTGTATAGTAAATATACATACACACACGCGCACACACATACTTCATAACTAAAAAACTAATTAGTTACCTTGGCATGCGTTGGTTGCAATTAGGTCCAAAATGGTTGTACACAACTGTAACCTTCATATCCTGGTCTCTCACATAACCATCATCATGCCCGAGAAGCATAACCTTGTCTTGATTTTTGAACCAGTTGTTGGACACAGTCAAATTAGTGGAACCCCGTGTGACATCAAGAAGTCCATCTTCGCAATCATAAAGGGTGTTATGATCAATCCAAACATTTGAAGCAGTAACCAATCTGATAGCATCCCCGTCTGCTTGCCCCAACGACATAACCTTTCCATTAGGCCCCATCACCAACCCTGGGGCTTGAGATTTACAATGATGAATCCTAATGCCATGTATGATTACGTTGGTAGCCTAGAAACAAATAAGCAGTCGTGAGCTATGTAGAAAATTTTAATACATGAAAACATAAGTTATAATGTTATTTCATGAAATTGTAATTCGTTGGGGTTGGTTACCTTATAGATCATCAAACATGCATTATTAGCAATGTTGATGTTGGCACCTCGACCGTCGATAGTGGTGAAACTACTGATGAGAAGAGGTTTCTCGAGTCTAATTTGCATATCTCTTTGAAATTTGATCCACACTTTACCTTGAATCATAGAAGCTCCATACCTCAAGGTTCCAGGTCTTGGGTTTATCGGGTCATCATTGGGGTCAGTAACTTTATAATGGATGAGGTCGTTACCTATGTTGTTTGTCATCTTGCCAGCATAGCCCACAGAACATTTGGCTAGTTGAGATCGATGTCTCCTCCATTCAGAATCTGGTCTCCAACATCGATCAATCACATTCATTTTTAAGCCAATTATCTTGGATTGCTTGGAAGAACTAAGACTTGGAGTGAGAAATGTGGCAATCAGTATAGCCAAAAAGAAGCGATAAATGATGGAATTGGTACATTGAGAGTCCATGATATAGATTCTTCCTGTTGATTGGTTCGAACAATAGAGAAATAAGAGTTAAGAAAGAAAATTGCTAGTATATTGAGGAAGTAGTAATAATATAAATTTTTTTATATAGGTAAGAGTGATCACAATGTTTGTTAAAGTTGTTTTAAGAAGTTATAACCAAATGAGTGTCTCATGCAAGAGAAAAGTTAGGAATATGAATAAGTAGGAGGATTTACCTAAATTTACGCAATAACTATAGAAGCAAAATTAGAAATTCTAATAAGATCTAACAACAAATTCCCAACGGATTTAATTTAAAATTTATTAAATAATATTTCGAAATTAATCTGTTAGCTTATATGATGCTCAATCTTTATTTTCCTTTGTAACAAAAAAAAATATAATACTCAACCTCATCAAAATCTAAGGAAAAAGTAGGGAGATTTGTATTCTTATTTTACATTAAACTAAACTGTTACTTATAATTGTTAGATCTGTTTTACTGGTATATTTATAAGGATGAAATTCACTAACAACATCACTTTTTTATCAGTTTTTACGCCAAATTGCCCAAACCCCCACCAGAACTACATATAGCATATTCTATTTACAAGCATAAAAAGTACAAACAATATGATTATATCCGTTAAACAAAAAAAACAAAAAACAAAATGAATCATGCACTTTTCGTTTTAAAATAACCGTACACTTAGAAAAAAAAAATTCATAATAATTGTCCACTTATAATTTCAATTGAGCATTAATTATGTTTTTCAATTTCATATATTACCCCTATGATAACAACAAATGAGAAGAGATACAAATATAATTTAAAGGTTAAAATAGTAAAATAAATAATATATTTTAAAAACCAACACGATTAATTGCATTTCTTAAGATGCATATTTCTTCTCTTTTAGGAGAGTTATTTTGAAACGGAGGGAGTAAAAATCTTATTAATTAACAGAAGATCCTTTATTGTGTTTTTTTTTTCTTGGAACACTGGAATTATGAATTCCATCCATTACTTAGTTGAGTCCCTCAAACCAAAATAATTAAAGTGTGAATTGCAAGCGGTACCAGCTTTCTAACAAGATGTAATAAGCTCATAAACCTGAAGCTCAACAACTACAGGATTTTGACCAAATTAATAAAACAGAAAACTTGCAAATGTAATCATAATAATATTTTTGTAATCAAATCACAGGATCCAATCACCAACTCCATACAGTTATTTATTTGTGACTGCTCTTTACTGAATCATCACTAAATTCAAGTTGAAGCTTAAAACCAATAACACCACCATCTTATTGTCTTGACATCTCTTTCTGGTTAACGTTTCATATAATGGCTATGTTTATTTAAGCGCTTCCTCCTGTACTTAATTAGAAAATTTCCCCTGAACAAAATTTGTCAACAAGACCCTGTTTGGGTCTGGAACTATAAACTTGGCCTGACCTTATTATGCAAGTCCACATACTTCGAACTCAGTTTGTTATTTGAGCAACTTGAAGATCCATTCCTTTTTGTATTTTTTGTCAGAAGGAGCCAAAATCAATAAACAGAAGCGAACAATATGAAATTTGGTCAAAAAATTGGGAATTTAATTTTTAAAAAATGTTACAATTTAGACCATCAACTGTAATAAATACTGATGAATATACGAAGTGGATAATACTTCTATAAATGTTTACCATAATAAAAGGTTTCAGAAGACTCAAAATTAGAGGTTCTTGCCCTTGCAAGTCATTGCTGATACTTAAAATCCTAAAACAGTAGTCTCTCTTGTAGATGCTCATGATATGGTAGATCATCAGCTTTCCTCTAACACATCTAAGAGAAGGTAACAGGACCATATCAGTTAAGCGATCTCTTAAAACTCACGGCACTCGCCAGAATCACCAGCTTTCAGGATACATTTAATAGTGAAAATACATCCACACAACTGGTGCAAGCACAACATAAGCCGACGTGAAGAGACCTCCCTTTCACAAAGGGTTATACCTACTCAGTCTTCAAACTTCAATTTCTTTGGAGCTGGCTGGATGTTACCCACCTGCAACAACAATTACACAACATGACAATGGAATTCAAGATTTGGACTTTAAACACCAAAGCAGCGACAGATTGGTAAAGGCAAAAAGCTTACAATCTCAGGGCATTCATAATCAATGCCAGCAGCCTCTATCCTTTTACGTCGTTTTTTATCACGATACAAAATCTTCTCAACCAACTTCTTGTGCTCATCCAATGTTCTTTCCTGAAAATGAACATAACAAGCTTTCAATTATAGTGAGAATCAGACTAAGAGACTATCTTCTTCATTGTTCAATATACCTTGTCATGTCGCTCTCGCTGAATTTGGACTGAGTCCAATGGCTTGTAACGGTAATTGAATCCTCTCCATCTGCAAAGAAAAAACCCCACATCATGTTAAGCTCTTAAAGATATTCAGGACATAAAACAAACTCTTTTACAGAACTCAAGAGGTAGTCCAGTCAAATGTGACCAGATATGCTATTTTACAGGCTATGATGCAAAGGTGGGAAAGATGATTGAGAATTCTGCTCTTTTTTTAGGCGTGTGGGGTATTTGGTTAAATGGCAATGCAAGACATTTTAGTCAGTTATTCTTTGCCCCTCCAAAAATGCCTCACGCCCACAGTTATGGCAAACGGTTTCAACGAGTGTCCAGTAAACGGATTCCTTCCACCCTTTACCATTCCAGCAATTTAATCTTTGTTGTTCTTACCTTTGTCTTATTTGATTTCCTTTCCAATTTCTCACAACCTTCTTTTATCTTCTTTCATCTTCCACTTTTTCTTACTTTTCAATCAATACTCTTCATAGTGTTTTTCTTCTAAACTTTTTCATTTTTAACTCTTGAAAAAGCACATATTGCTTATAAACCATCAAACCGAAGAACCTACTTAACACGATTCTCTCATGGATTTACCAAAAATCGGTGTAAACAACAATTTGGGTTGTGATAGTTTTCCTACATACTACTTGAGTTTCTGCTCATAGTATCTTTTCAAGATGAGGGTTAGAATAATCATGTTGAGAAACCTGCAATCATTCTGACCAAACTACTAGGCCTGCAATCCTACAACTAGATAATATCATCTTTCCATGGAACCAAAAAAAGTTATGAATATCCAGAGGGATCGGAAAGCTCATGCCCCCCCCCCCCCCCAGGTTTCATTTTAGGGAATCCAAGAACTTGATTTCTCTTTACAGCTACCTTTATAAAATAGAAAAGTCTAACATTAAGGAAACATGATGATACCTTTAAATAAGATAGATATGGAAATAGAATTAATAACTTACAACTTTGGATGAACTTGCTCTGGAGGTATCACATGAACCTGGATAAGGTGTTCAAATAGTAGATAGTTGTGCATAGTATCAGCTACGATTTTTGCTACCTACAAACCAACAAAAAAAAATCAGCACAAAGAAATAGGAGCTTATGTCAAAGATAAAAGCCACAGGTCAAAATACCACAATCGGTCAGAGGTAACAAAAACTACCTCAGGAGATTCAAATTCTATGAACCCAAAATGTCTTGATTTTCCAGTCTGTTTAACATCAAGAAATAGGTATGATCAATATCAATCAGCTAAAATTAATATCAATTATCAATGAAAAGGATAATTAAACAGAAAATAGATATGGTTGAATGCATGTATTTAACTGAAACAAGTAACATGGTGGCTCAGAAGCCAGACATCCTTCCAAAAAGAACCAGTCAAAAGAAAAATGATCTAAACATTGCTCCACACAGGCAATGAGTGCAAAAGGCGAAAGGAACTGATAACTATTAACATCACGTCTGAACATTTATCATTTTGAAACTGAAAGCTCTTCAAATTTAGAGAACACACACAAAAAATAATGAAACATTCTACACAAACAACAAGCAAATAATTGTCATTACCCAGAATAAAGTAAACCCATGCCAAAAATAATGATAAAGTCAACACAAGAGCATGCAAAATAAACGAAACAAGTTTAGGAACCATACCGTTTTGTTTCTGGCAATTCTCAATCTCTTGATGGTTCCAAATTGTCCAAAATAACCTACAGTTAGCAAATTATAAACACATGCTCCAATTGAAACAATACAAAAAATATATGAGGAACAACAAAACTTTTGTTGGGTGAAGTGAACCTTGGATCTCCTTCTCATAGAAGCCATGTGGAATCCGACCAACATACAAGACAGTGCCTTTATTCTCCAACGGTGTCTGATCAGGAAGTTTGCGAGCAGGACCACCTTCCAAGGGCTTCAGCAATTGAAAAAACAAAAATTAAGACCAAATAAAAACACCATTGATTGACAAGAGAGAACGAGAGCTATGAACATTTGACATACCAAAAAATCAGGACCCTCAGAGGGTTTGTTAGCAGTAGTAACCCTTTTCAAATTCTTCTGCATCGCTTTCTTTGCCTTCTTCCCCATCTTACTATCCAAACCCTAATTGTTGCAGAAATTTGTAGCTGGAGACGGAGCGAGAGAGGCAAAGAGCAATAAGCTGCAACCTATGTCGTCGCAGTGCTCAAGTAAGTCAGAACCACATGCCTAATGGATTATGGGCTCAATGGGTTATGGGTTATGGGTTGGGCTATGGACCCAAAATTTTCCACTGTATAGTATCTTGTTATAATTTAGACTTTTTAAAACCACTGTTTTTAAAAAAAAATTATCAGTGTTAAATGATCTACAACTATCAATTAAAATTGAGTATATTTGTTTTTAGTTTAACCACGTGTATTTGGAATCCTGTTCGACGTCAAAGATTTTTCCTAGTGTGTCTTCAGGATTAAACCTTTGATTTCCAAACAACTACTTTTAATCATTGTGACCGACACTTATTAGATATGTATATTATTGTTTATATGCACAACGGTAAGTGTTGAAAATAATTCAACTATTGATTTATATTAAAAAAATTGTCAAATTTTGTTGGTTATTTTTTATACAAGTTAAAGAAGAAGAAACGAAGGAAAACAAAGGAAAAACAAAACCCTCAAGCACCTACATCTTAACAAAGCTAGTCCCTATAACATTAGGAGCAAGCAAAGGAACTAGCTCGAGGGGGTCCTGAACAAGCATAAAATTCAAAGCCCGACGAGCTCCCGCTATTACTAAAAAGTCCGCACAAGCATTCCTCTCACGCAAAGTGCGCTCCAACTGACCTCCCACCCCTCTCAACCAGAACAATAAAGTTTCTAATCAACACTTCATCGACATGAAAGCTGGAAGAGGGTAAATTTAGATTTAACTTTAGTAAGATAATATATTCATATAAAATTTTCATCTCACCTATAATTTTCATTCTACAATGTTTTTTTAATGCTCTCGCAATTTCTCCCTAAGTACGGCACCAGCAAATTTAAATTATATATAGATTAATTTTCTTCTAGGTAATTTTTCCATGAGTTCTTAATATTTTTATTTCATAATTTAATAATTAATATACTTTTGTATAAATATTAAACATTCATCACCATCTGGTATATAAGATGTTAACAATCAGTTTATATTGCGCATGAACCATTGGTGCACCATTAATACAATATGCATTTTTCACTGATAATTTTCTAAATACATTTTTGTTGTCACATTATAATATTACAGCTACTATCTTTCTCTAGTTCCCGGATTAATAGTTCCATCATCTTCTTATACATTGGCATGTAATGATCATTTATCATCGTTCTTGAAAGCCTGAGCTTGCTGTACAACTCTCTAGGTGTTTCATATAAGCAGACATGTTCCTCTACAGGAGGATTATCAGAATCTGAATTTGAATCATCAGATGAAGAAGGTACAGAGACAATGTGCATGATTCTTCCCGGGGGATAAAATCGATGATTGTCCAAGTTCTCTGTTGTTTTGATTGAATTGCTGCATTCTGCAGCATCAACAAGCTGATTCTCTTCTTCAGTGATCTCTTTGGCTGCTGCTGCCTCTTCTTCCTGAGCATGAATGTTGATAGCATTTTCCTGTTTTTGAAGCTCCTTCTCCAACTCATACCATAACTGGCCTTCTGTTATGTCATCTACAGTGGATGCAGTAATGTCTTGGTTAGCAGGAATAAGTTGTTCCTCTTCGTCTGTGTCGTCATGGCCAGATCCTCCACTTGAGGAACTATGTTCATCCTTAAGCAGAGAATCACTTACTGCCTCTTCAGTCAAAAGAGATTCCGTACATGTATCAGGTATTAGAGAAGTTTCGCTCAGGACTTCTGTTTTAGAATTTGGCGATGAACTAACATTTCGGCGGCGTGCACTCATGCAAGACCATGATGACAAGGATGAGCGAGTTCTGACAACAGCTTCAGCAACACTTTGTGCACGCTTCATCACAACCTGCACGTATATAAATAAGGATCTCTATGAGATGAAAGATGCAGTATATATGGTAAATCCTAGAATAAAATGAAAACTAATAATGTAAGTGTCAAGATCAATGGATCAATCATCCATTCATGTTATGCACAGACGGGGAACTACAAATTCTTGCCAATGTGCGATGAATGACTAATTGAAATAACATCCCAAAGAACATTACGTGCTGGATGCTATTAATGATAAGTAGAGATCAAAGAGCCTGACATTGAAGCTAACCTGAGTGCCACTGGTTACTGGCCACAGAATAGCACCAGCGCCAGCAACCCTAGCTTTTGCACTGGATATAGACGGTAGGCGAGATCCAAGTGCAGTTGCAGAGCGGTAGACAACATTCAGGACCCTTGTATGTTCAACCTGGTCCCGTAAATCATTCAACCAAGAGGATGCAGTGACCTGATGAAAACCAGTTTGGGTAAGTAACAGGAAAAAATTACATCACAAATCAAGTGGGGTGTCTACTGCCACTCTGATGTCTCCATTGCAACTCCTAGTTAATTAACTTCTATATATAAATTAGTTGAATAGGAGTGACAACAGACACATGACAGTGGCAACAAACCACCCTCAAATTACATAATAAAAGTCAACATTATGTTCGCTAAAACCATCTCAAGTCAGAAGTACAGCTAGAGCACCTCAGATCGGAGATCATCGATTGAGGAAGTTGAGAATGTCGGCACTAAGTCAGAACCATTTATGATAGTGGTGATAAAGTGTTTTCCCGATTCTGCTAACTCCCATGTCATACAAGCAGCTGCAAACATGGCAATTATTATACAAAGAATCAGCAGAGGCAGCATGACCAGACAAGAAAGGTTATTAGAGAAAATTCTATGTCACATAAAGCAAATCCTGCAAGAAAAATAATCAAACATAATCATGGACAAAAATCGTAGTAACCCAAGAATTCCAAAACAAACAAATATCATTACTTTTGTGTTCATAGCTCATCTCCCCTTTAGTGTTCATTAGAAAAAAGCAACTAAACACCTTATTTAAATTTTATGATTATGAGGCCAAAATAGGCATTATTGCCATTAAGTGTTAAAACTGTAACAGAAATTCATTACTTTTGTCATCAAACAAATCACACTTTTTCTAAGTTACATAGATGGTACATCTCACGCTTCACAGTAATAAAGTCAATTGAGATCTATATCAACACTGAGGAAAACCCAGTAAACTTGCACAGTTAATCAAGGTCATGAAGTAGAGTTCAAAAGATACAGAAACTAATGAATTATCTAGTCACTCAATTGAATACAAACTTTATAAAGTAGTATAGCTGCATACCTGGGGCAAATGCGACACAAGTACTTGAAGAGAACTCTTTCTGCTCTCTAAGAATATATGTTAACAGTGCGGCAGTACCACCACCAAGTGAGTGCCCAACAATCTATGGAAACATAAAAGGAATTACTGTTTAGTAAGCACACTTATATGGGCAAGTTACGCATGTATATGATAGTCACAAAATAAAATAAAATAAAAACGCAATTTGAAAATTAAAAGAAATTATGAAAGAAAATGGAACCTAGATAGCAATGCATAAAAATTAATGAACAAAGCAATAAAAGGAAAAACATGATACTAGAAAATATCCATTACTGGGTGAAGTGATGTACCCCTATTATAAAGCACAGACACCTATGTCATATGGAGTGTCGGGGTGTCGAACACTGACAGACCGATACCCGTACGACACCGTCACGACACATGTTAGACACTTCTTTGCGGTGTCTGAATAAACATATATATTTTTGCGACTCAGACACTTAAGCCGACACCTCTTCTTAGCTGGACACCTTTAGGACACTCAAGTCTTCTAAAAAAATATTTTTTAAAAGTCAAACCAGGGAAGAAATTGCTAATTTGTCACGTAATGAAGTGGAGCTAAGGGCTATAGTTTTCAATGATGATGATAAAGAGGGAGACGGAAACCATTAGATTGAGAAAGTGAGTTGTGAATGAATCATAACTCATAGATTAACTCTTTATTTTTAGACAAAGTAGTTACTTTGTAAAATGGTGCCTCTTACTATTTTTATGTGAAGCTCTAGTTATAGAGCTTAGGAAAGTATTTTTATTTTTTCTTTGTAACAAGACTAACTTGTCTTGACTTTGAGAATGTGGATATATGTGTGTGTATATATATATAAGGTGTCCCGGTGTCCTACTTTCAGGAGGTTTGTTGTGTCGGAGTGTCAGTTGTTGTGTCGGAGTGTCAGTGTTGTGTTGGAATCGGTGCTTCATAGCCCTATACTAATCATCCAAACAGAATATTAGAGAAATACCTTGACTTTGAAGTCTGGACATTCACCAAGAGCCTTAAGTAGGGTAGGCGTGCAGAGCTTTGCAATCCAACGAGCAGCAGCAACCATACCACAGTGTGCATACCCTAAAACCAAGTTGCTTATCCCACCATCATTTAAAACCGAATGGTGAAAGGGCACAACAGCACCAGTTGCAGCTGTCAGCGTATCTTTTATGCTATGAGTACCCCGGATCAGTAGAAGTAAACATTTTGACTGTTCATCGCGTATTATTGTGAAAGCAGGCTTCAGAAGCTGCAAAAAAAATCCATATCATAGAATCAAATTGCAGAAAAATTGATAACAAAAAGAAATCAGAAATACTTTAGCAGGTGAAACTTGAAAGTAAGATAGGAGGAGCAAAAGGAGAGAAAGTAGCAGATACATAATTTTCCATGAAAAAATAGAACATATTTTGCAAGATTTAATAACTAACATATGGAAATAGATTATAGCCAAATAATTTCAATTTAAAACAGAGGTCAAGACTCAGGAGATATAAGACACGGATATTAATCATATAAATAGCAACTATCATCTCACACAAAAGCATGACAGTCACATATACCTCACTTCTCTAATTTTTTCATTCCTTTCCTTGGAGTGTTTAATCAAGCCATAGAAACCTCAACAATAACAACAAAAGCCTTTTAAAATAAAATACAAATGGAGATGAAATAAAATGAACAGCCCAAACCATTATATGATAGAGAATTCATAACATCTCAGTATTGCACAATATAAGTGTACTCTCATGTTTTTTCTTAACACCAAAAGCATGTCTCTAATTGCTTGAACAGATTAGTCTATGCTCAGCAAACATTCTAGACTTGTCTCAGTATTGACAGCTCACTGGGCGGGCTAGTGGGGAAAAAGTAGTCCCACCAAAGGTGATTGAAATAGGGTAAGATAGAAGAATCATTTTCTGACATAATAATAAAAAACGGAGTAGCCTTGTTTTATACAGACTTCAACCTCTTGTGGATTCAAATTTTGCTAAAATACTCTCAAACCACTTTTGTAATTTTGTTATGCAAGGCATACCCACTTACACTAAACATGAGCTTTACATGATGTCAATGACCAAGGGATCACGAAAAAATTAGTGGTCAAAATAAAAACTAGGGGTCACTTTCAAATTGCCTGCTAGCGCAAGGAGTCTTGAAGCACAATTCCCCCTTATCTCTCAGAGTCAATAGAGGCTAGGGCTTCCATTTCAGTGTAAGGTACATATACCCAAATCTAGGGACAAATATGAAGAGCGAAATGCAAGAGCACTTCATGTCATATACAAGGATATAATTTTTTTGTAGGAATGACATAGTAGACCTGAGCAAAAATAATGTTTCTTGTGGAATGGTTTTCAGTTTTTTCCCTTCCAAATACAGACAGAATCAAGACAATGACTTTAGGGCTCAATTCATCGGCATTTCCTTATCAACGGTGGTAAGAATGAGTCCATGGTCCCAAAACCCATCTAGGTGGCTGAGTCTGAACCTCTGTTTGTTTGTTTGTATGTGTGATTTGTCTTACTCCTCTCCACCCCTCACCCTCATTACATAAAATACACAAATAAATAACATCTAAAGAAAGAGCATAGAGACATAGCGTGAATAAAGACAGAGCATACCGCAGCTTTGGGCTTCTGCAAGAGCACATCGTCCAGGGTTAATCCAGCAGAATCCAAAAACACAGGAAATGGCTTCTTAGAGAAGAGCATGCACAGTGTCAACAGCCTCAACAGCTCATATAACTCCACAATAATCTCATCCCCTTTGAGTTGTACACAATCACCCCCCGCATACACACTAGCAACTTGCAAATTACCCTGCAATTCCACACACACAGACACACCTATCACTTCCATAACATTCAAATTCAACCAATAACTTCAGAAAAGCTCGCATCTTTCCACAACCCCAGAAAGAGAAAAATTAAAGTAACAGTGAAATTGAGTAGAATTTCAGAAATTCACCTGCTTGCGCATGAAGTAGTTGATCCCAAACGCCAAGTCACCGATGGGCCACTTGCCGAGGGTCTCGGAGTAGGTGAACCTCAACGTCTCCGACAACGTGATGATCGATTCCAGCAAGGTCGCCGGCGCCTGAGCCGGCCTCCGTAAGATCCTCCTCCGGCGAACCGATCTGCTCGATTTCGACACATCGCCGCCGATGAGATCCTCCTCCTCCGCCTCCTTCCTCGCCAGCCTCCGGCTCAGCACGTAGTACAGCATCACCGCCGCACCGGCTGCCGTCGCCATTGTCCCCGCCGCCATCGGGAACCAGCGCCCCGAATCCGAGATCAGGAGAAGAAAGCACACGGGCCGAAACAACCACCGCAGAACGCGTCAACAAATGATTGAAGGAACGAAACGAGAGCGAATTCACTTCTGGGCAAGAAGAAAATGAAATGGGGTTTCGAAAAAGATTATAAATTTGGGGTTTAAGGGGTGAAATCGGAAACGTAGCGGGGAGGAAGAAGAAACAGAGAGCGAGCGTGGTGTTGTGCTTTTTTTTCTTTCTGGGGGAGGTTAATACCACTTGGGAACATGACAATGTGAACAAAGAAGAATGACTATAATGCCCTTGATTGTTTAATACTTTGGGGATTGTGATAGGGGTGGATTGGGTAGAATACCGGATTATGATGAGTGATAGAGTGGGCACGTTAGGGAGGATGAACATGGATTAACAAGTAAAGAATTTATCTAACAGAATAACAGAATTTAGGGGAAAAGGCTTAATTCTATCTAATTTTTTTTAAAGGGTTCTATACTTCTATCTAAATCTAATCTTTAATTCTTAATTATTTATTATTTATTATTTATTTTGAACATTGATTCGTTTTAGAACAACTTTTTAAATTAGTTCATAATTTGTTAGCTTAGACATATTTTTAACCACTAATAAATTTGTTAGTATTGTAAACTTATTTTGTATAATGTTAAGTACTAAAAACTGAAAAATTTAAAAATATATTTAGCAAAATCTGTTTTTGAAAACAGTTCTTGTTAGTTTTAAAAATTAAAATACCAGAACAGTCAAAAAATATTTTCAGTTTTTGTTTTTACTTTTCAAATTTCAGTTTTTCAAATATTGAAAAAATAAATCATTCAATAGTTTTTTTCTGCTTTTATTTAAAAAAACAATTTCTAAAAACTCTTTTTAAATACAGTTTTCAAAAATTGTAATCAACAGGCCTTATGTCTATCTACCTTTAGGTTTTCATATTCTTAATGAGAAAAGAAACAAGCTCTAGAAGCAATGGCGGAGCGACGTGGGTGCCTAAGGGTGCCATGGCACCACCCAACTTTTGAAATTTTTTTTTTAACTAATTCCAAGCACCTTGAGTTAGGAATGAATTGCAGCAAATACATTTTTCTATGAGTTTTTATTACTTCTTTCCCTTATTTGATTTTGGTGCCATATTTATACAAATTGACAGTGTTATCCTATTATACAATTTTACCGGATGATAATAATCGAAGGAGTTTGCTTTTCTACCTTACTTTATCATAGACCAATGGCTAAATAGTTAGAAGCCAGTTTCTAATACATGGATTATGATTAATTGGAATAAATATTTATTCACACATCTATCTTACTTACATAAGATAAATGAAAGATATGATAGATGGTCCATAAAAAAATAATAGAAATATAAAAAGAAAATGAGCGAAAATGAGATGGTAGAGAAAATGTAGTGTGAATGAATCAAGAAATGGTTTTTTTACACCTTGCCACCTTAAACTTATAGAGATGCATACAAACAAAAGAGAGAAATGAGATATATGATACGTCATGTGATAAAAACAATAAATAAAGACAGAGAGAAAAACTGGATGGAAATAAATTGTAAGAAAAAGTGGAGTGTGATCATATCATACTCAACCCATTATGAATGCCATATCTTAGCCAAGGATCTTAGCATAGTGGTGTTTGGGTTGGTGGTCGGTTTTCATATTTTTTGGCATTGGTTTTTTTTTTTTTTTAAAGATCCATCGATAAAATAAGACGAACATTATCAACATATAACTATTATTAGTTATATATCAAATTTGTTGCATATATCATGTATATGAGACAATAATTAATTTTGTTTACAAGTCATACTTGATTAGTTTTCGGCCCCACCGCCACCTAATATCGGGCTCCGCCATTGTCTAGAAGTGATATATTTTTCACTCGTTATTTTTCACCATCTAATTTGTAAAGATATAACAATTATGTTCTTTTTAAAAAAATAGTAAAATGAAAAGAAAATACATTTGAGTCTATCCAACTGACCTATTAGAAAATGAGAGTTAAATCTAAAATTTATGGTTAGTTGTGCTAGTGCTAGCACAAGTTGGCAAAATTATGTACTTTAAATCCTTCAAAACATCTTAGTAAGAGAATAAAATCTCATTATTTAATTAAATGTAACCATTAAAAATTATAAGGAGCTACTTCATAAAGTATCATATTTTCACGAAAAACTTGAATAAAGAGGAAGTGAGGATTTGCAAGTTAAGGAGCAGAAAGGGTGGGTCCGCGGTTCAGGTTACACGGTGCAATAAGATATGTTGTTGGCTGGATCCAACCCAACATTGACCATACATGGTTGGTGATGTTTGAGATAACTTAGAATGGTTCATTTGTGCCTATAGTTGGAAAATAGTATTGAATTTGACACGTTTGGATATGATATAGACAGTTTTGGTAATAATTTATGGTGTTTTGTGGTTCGTAGGAAAAGATTACACAAATGAAAAGGTGGAGATGTCTCATTTTGTGGTTGGAAACTCCCGCGGAGGAAAGGTGAGTGGGATGTTGACGTGTTTCTTCCTAAATATTTGATCCACAAAAATTTACAAGTCTATATTATTGGATGATTCATTCACAATTTTACTTTATTTTTACATTTTATTTTACATTCATTTCTCTATTTTCTTTAAATCATATTATAAATTACATTTTTTATTTTTTCTCTATTTTCTTCATATTTTTCTCTTTTCTCAACTCCATTTATATTTTAAATAAAGTGTGAACAAAACTTTATCACAATTTTTACATGCTTAAAATGACTTAATAAGTGATGTATAAATAAATTAATAAAAATGATTGGTAAACATGTAAATAATGGAACCACTTCAACACTGGTAGACCACCACAAACCACAAGTGTCAGATGTCTGCCACTATTTATAAGTTATGAATCAGCGTTGATAAATTAATTTTTCAAGTACATTGTCTCTTATATAAAAATAATATCATGATCACCTCACATCATGGTTTTATATTGATGGTGTCCTTTTCACTCTTAGTGTATTAAGTTTTTGAGGTATGATTGCTGTAAAAAGAAAGGTATTTGAGGTGTAATTCTTATTAGAAACTTTGGGTCAATGAGTTGGGTTGGGATGCTAGGACCTTATCAAATTATAGGAACACAAATTTTTGGATTTAGTTTGGAGAAGAGGGTCATTCCAAGGGCTGGGTCATTCCAAGGGCTTTTGTTGTCCAGTATCTACTAGGAAAAGGTTTGATGGACAAGAATGCTTGCTTGTTAATTTACACAATTTATAATTTCTGAGAAGATGTTCCTTCACAAGTTTGTGAAACGTTTTAAGGATAATGAACATCTCAGTACCTATTAAAACTATATCTAGAAAGAAAAAATAAATTTCTAATTAATAGGGGTTATGAAAGGGTTAACTTACCACAAAGTTTATTAGTATTATTGGACTTACTTCAAAATCCCTTAAAATCAATTTAAAAGCGAATCGACAATATAAAGTTTTACACTTGATTGCATCTTCTCAACATCCAAAATAATCAAGTTACTTTCTAAGAATTATAAAGACAGAGGCACAAGGGCAGCAATGATTTTTTCAAAAAAATGAAATATATAGAAGCACAAGGACAAGGGTGGTTCAACCCATATCCAGGAAAAAAGATCCAAGATGCAAAAGTGCATGCCACTATAAATTACTTTATTTTAGTGGGTGTTTGGTTTCAGTTCTGAAAACCACGCCTAGCAAAAAAATCATGTTAAACCATAAACTACAATGTGTAGCTTTTGAGATAACGTGCTTTGCAGTGTGTGCTAGATGCACATCCGGACAAACACTTAGTGTATTTTGAGGACCAATTTAGGGGTCTGCTTGAAGTTTTTTTAGCAATTTAACTGGCTTATACTATTCTTGACTCAGAAATGGTGTCCTGAAGAAGGTTTTATTCAATATTTCAAGTGATGATATGAAGAACAAATTTCAAGTCCTTATTTGTAGCAAAGTGATCATGAAGGTGCAATTTCAATGGAGAAATATTAAGAAAATAAGGGAATATTTAATGTTGCCCTTTGCTAGACTCACAGAAGCTTTAACAATTTATAACTTAGTCTGGTAGAATACCTTGTTTTGTTCTACTCTTTTCTCCACTATGCATGCAGGTATGAATAATCTTAATTACAATGTAAGCGCTTTCTTAGTTCTGTGTTTCTTATTTCCTAATTAAAAACTGAGGTGTGAACTGTTATGTGGATCTACATTGCACGTGAAGTTGGTTTGATCAGACTAAGTGCATGTTTGGAAACGCTTTTGAAAATCTGATGAAACCAGAATCATGGGGGACAAAATCAACTTTTCATAGCTTTTATTTTTATCCACTAACCATAGTTTTTTAACGAGTTTTTGAAACATGCACGTGCAGACTTTGGTATCCCAACCCATCATATTATATTGATCTGTATATATTGGGCTTTGATGAGAGCTAAACAAATTTGACAATTTGTACCCTATTACTCTTCAAGGAACTTGACTCATTCAGAACAGAGTCTATCTTGGAAGCTGTTTCTGGTTGCTCAATGCAAAACAAACAAAGCTTCACTTACCAATGCATTATTATAAAATAATACGTAGATTCTCAGCTTCAAATTTGTACAAACTTCATATGAAGATAATATTATAATAAGATTAACATTGGAAATTGATTCAAACCATATTTTTACATGCTTTCCAATGGTGGAAAAGTAGTGAGGATTAAAAATGATGCATTCAGATTATTTTTCCTATAATAAACTGCTTGAACAGGAGTAGTTTGACTTAACAAAGAAAAGTGGTGATATAGAAAGCCCTTTAGTCTAAAATTGGTAAAATGAAAAAAAAGTATGTATCTACCTATATGAGAATTCAGTACCAAAATTATCTTGGAGCATGACAAAGTAACTTTCCTTCTGAAGCCATTGAAATGCTAGTGGTTGTTACATACTGCACCTAATACTCAACAACTAATAACACTGTAAAACATGACAAGGAATCTTAATAAGGTGGAAAAATGACGTTGTTCTTTTGAAAACAAAGGGTCATATTAGAATTAGATCATTCTTTTTTGACCAACCCCATGTTAACTTTATGCCTAAGATTCAACCGTGAATTATATGCACCTAACTTGAACGCTCCCAAAGTTATTGGCATCACCCTACCATAAGTCTCCAAAACTGTCAAACTTCAAAGTTCAAACTCATGACCTTACTATTTCACCTTAAATGTCACATTTAATCAGCATCAGTAATGTGTTATGGGCCTCCAATTAAAAGTGGTTTTCTGTAGACAAAATTGGAGGGGGTCCCTTTTCATCTATGCTCCTTGGGTTTCTAATTTCTCACTACTCCTTGAGATAATAAATTGCAAAACCAGATGCTAGAACTTCAAAGAATCTTTGAAATTAGTCAAAGTCATAGTATGGAGTTTGGTTATCTAACCGACGTGATTAATTAGAGTATTAATGGAATGTGTTTTATTTTTAACTAAATATTTATATTATAATATTTTCATTTTTTAATACATTGGAAAGTAAAACAAGAAACGAAAAAGTTAAGAAATAAGTAAGAAATGTCTCAACAAAAGAGTTTCATGAGAAGTCTCTAACACTATCTAGTCCCAGCTCTGGCAAACCAATTAGCAGGTTTGAAAATAAAATAATAATAATGTTTTCATTTTTAAGTATTTTTATGGAAACCGTAAATGAATAATAATAACTTTTTCCTTTATGAAGCTTTGATAGTAAAATATAAAAGTCAAAATAAGGAGATATATTTTGTAACTGAAAGTTTTTAAATAAGAAAATAAAATAGAAAATGTTTAAATAGGCTATAAAAATATGAGGAATTATAATTATTAAATATAAATTACTAACCAAGTGGGTTGGCGTAGTGGTTCAGCACTTTGTTCCCTTAAGCAAGTAGTTGGGGGTTCGAATCTCAACTCGCCCCCTACCGCTTCGTGCGCTGACCGTGGAGCGAAGATTTGTCTCATGGCAATCGACAGTGGGGATGCTTTAGTGAAAAACCAAAAATATAAATTACTAATAGTTAGTTTTGCTCCTGTGACCTGTAACCAAAAGTTTACTAATAGTTAAAAATTTCCTTGATTTTACAATTTGTTATCTCTAAAAGTTGTTTAGATCTTAACTGATTGTAACTTTTTAGCTAATAATTTGTTTCTTCACTTTTTCTCTTAAAATAAGTTACTCACTTTAGATAAGTAAAACCTCATATTAATTATTCTGCTAAAAACCTCTTAGCTGTTAAGATCTGATCTTAATTTAAACATTTCCAGTTATATTTCGTCGTGTGATTAATTGTTTAATAGAAGTAAACTTTGATCATATCAAAAGTTGCTGAAGAGGTACTATCTCCAGCTGAAACTTGTTAATATAGTTCCAAAAAAATGGCGACGAAATAAAAAACCTAACCTATTCCATTTTAAATTTAAACCTCCATATATTAAATATTAAATAAAACCATGTCCCTCTCAAGCGACAAGTGGTGGCAGTTGGAGATATTAACGTTAACCCCTCCATCTCTCTCTCTCTCTCTCTCTCTCTCTCAACTGAACCACTTTTTTTAAAAAACAAAATCCACTCCGCAATGGTTGCTCTTTATCCCAAACCGCTCCATCTCCGTTATTAGTTATTGATATTTATACAATTTTTATATATAAACCCCTTTACACTTTTCATGTTTTCTCATCCCTGAGTTCTACCATATCAATTATCAACCCTTCAAATGGGACAAGAATCTGCAGAGTACAAAACTCAGTTGGTGTTGAAGATTTGCTCCATTTCCACCCGTTCTGTTGTTTGTGTTCATAGACTTGTCTCAGACTCAACTAAGCCACCTTTCATTGATTGGTACTGCATTCTTGGAGTGAGTATTACTATTACTATTACTATTACTCCCTTTCTTCATCAAAACTTACTTCTATTTTTTGTTTTTTATATGATTCAAATTAATCTCTCCAAATTCGGATCTCATAGGTGGAACAAAATGCAGGAGTAAATACCATTCGTAAGAAATACCATCAACTTGGTATGTTTTAAGTTTTAACTCATTTTATGGTTATATTCAATCAGCACTGTCTCTTTCCCCTGAATAACAAGGACTTTTTTTCTTCTTCTGCAGCTTTGCAACTTCATCCAGACAAGAATAAACACCCCAAGGCTGAAATTGCATTCAAGCTTGTCTCTGAGGTTAGTTTGTGATATGGATAAGGAAATGTTGCTTAGACACCCAAATTAGTATTATAGGGAAAGAAAAGATAGAAGTCATATGTGTGATATATGATGAGATGTGATACTGAATCTGAATTAGACACCTAAATGTACATGAAGTTATAGGTGTGATATATGATATATCCATTTGACACTGGTAGGAAAGAATTCTGATTATTAAGGGAATCTTGAATTAAGTGTGGTCATGGGGTCCTCAGAGGACTCATATCTATACAAAGAGGTTAGAACACTGAATGCGGGACTCATATCTTGAATCAGGATTGAATAGATAACTATATGTACATTTTTCCTTTGTTGGTTAGTCTATGAAATGAGCATCAAGTTCTGAGAAAAATGGAATAAAATCACAATGTATGCCTCCAATTTTTTTTCTTTAGGCATATATATGCCTGACTGATGCTGCAAAAAGAAAAGCTTTTAACTTGGAGAGACATGAGAGCTTTTGCATTCAGTGTAATAGAATCCCTTACACATCAAGCATTGTCCCTAGCAATTCCAATGGTTCAAGTTTCAAGCCATGGAGCATTATCAGCAGGTCACTATCTAGTAAGGTTCGGAGAAACATTCGAGACATGAGAGAAAGATTGAAGGAGGAGGCTAAGGTTATTGAGAACTGTATGCGAGCAAATTCAATGTCAAAGAAAGAATCTTCCATTTGCAATCCAGCAGAGTATCTACATGGAAACAGATCACAGCATAGATTTCAGAGAGAAAGCCCTGTTTTCAATCCATCAAACTACTTGTACCAAGGGTACCCTCATCATCCCAGAGGCAATGTTTACAAGAATTCTGAGACATGTTGCTACTTGCAGGCAGAAAAAATAGTGCATAGTGACAAGGGGGGATCTAAATATGCCTCCCCAGTTTTTGAGGTGAAATCACAAAGGAATATGATGAACACAAGGAAATTTGCATGTGTTCCATCACAATGTTAGCTTAAACATATTTTGAGTTCAATGTGATTGACAGGCTTCTTTATAGGACTAATTGCATTTCATTATGAATTTGTCATGAACTATGCGGCTACTTAGAGCCTCCAAACGTCATGATCCATTTGACTATTTAGAGAATTAGGGGTTAGCATAGCCTTTAAAGAGTTAGGGGCTAACTTAGCCTCAAAAATAAAATGAACTATGTTAAGTGAAAGGATTTATACACTCAATATTTTAAGGTTTTGCATGAAAAATGTGGTGTTCAATTTCCAAATCACTAGTGTGGTTTGCTCTCTATCCAATCCATGTCCCCTTCACGGGCCAACACTATGTACCAACACATATGTGTTGGACAATAGAGTCCGTTTTTCATGATAGTTGAAAGTATATGAAAATATGTTGTTTTGTAAATTTTCTGCCTTTGGACTGCATTGCTGAATCTAACTGGAACATGTTGAATGTGTATATCTTGTTCCCTGCTGTACAGTCAACAGTTTCTAGTACCAAATACTGGTCAGGCTGCTGGGGAAAGTCCCCTTTATCCATCCCTCCACGGGTACCATAAGGAGGTGTATTAGACAATTTATTACCTGGCTAAAAAATAGACATAAAAAGGAACCCGTTTAAAGCTAACACCTGGCATGTTGTGGCGAGAACCGGTAATAGATGAGAGAGAGAATTCTCTAAGTCTAAAAGACTAAAATGGAAGCAATTATTACAATGCTAAACTTTCATAGTTAACCAAGCCTATATTTATAAAAATTGGAGTGAGTGATAATGAGAATGTATAACCTTTGTTTGATTGTTATGTAGTTGACCTTGAAAGTGTTACTCTTTCTTTAGTGATCTCGCATCATTAACTCCAGGAACTCAGTCATTTGTTCAACTAATTATTTAGACGAGTGAAGATTTTGTCATGGTCGTCATGACCGACTAGCCCGACACTCACTTGGAAGTGAGCCTTTTGGGTTGACCGGGGTGATTGTGGGCGGAGTGGCCGTTTGGGATAATCAGAATAAGAGTCCTCCAACTTGGTATGTAATGTTTATGCAATGTCAAGATGACAAAGACCTGTCAAATATCATGAATCATTTATCAAGTAGAATGTTATCCGAGATGAAGTAAAAGCAATCTGAGATAAAATGATTAACGAAGTGGTAAGAGAGTTTCTCCCAATAAATAATAGAAAAAATAGGAATAGATTGAAACCAACACAAAGCCCTTTTTTTCTCAAAGTCAAGGAAAAAGGTTTGCAAAGCAGGGTATCTGTCGCTCCAACAAAGATATGGAAGCGATGAATGCATCTAGGTGCTCGCTTGGATCTATCTCTCCCACATATGGCTCTATCTCTATCAGTTTCTTGAATCCTTTGGGAATGTCAATTGACATTATCTCCTCAGGGAAAAGATTCTGAATTTTGGCCAAAACTCTAGCTGCTTGGCTTGAAAGTCTTTCTTGATGAGTTACAGTTCTCACTTGACTATATTAAACCTCTTCCTGCTTCTGATGATTCTTTGTCTGTTCATGACAAACATAATGACTATCAACATAAGAATCGTCCTCGTTGTGCGTATGTGAAACATGCAAGATTTTTCCAACTCTTTAATGCGACGCTCCAATCGCTTAACAAAACTATCAAGAGGTAAGATATGATTCCCAATTTTTCCCTGAAGATTGAAGAGACCTTCATCATGTCCTGATTGAGGCATTCCAAGAGAATATTATTTTGATGGTGAATCTCCATGAGAATGTTGCTTGCTGCGTGCCCAACCATGGTAATGAGAATTGATTTACAAGTTTCCCACACATGTCACCAATAGTTGTTCCGAAATCTGAGCAGAGAGATTCATCGCTGAATTATAGTGGTGCACAATTGTATGAGCGGTCGTGATCACGATGGTGCGATGAGAATCCACGATGGGGTAGGTACCTTCAAAAGTAACTTTGACGCTCAAGTCAATAATGAATCAGAGAGAGAATTCACTAAGTCCAGAAGAGCAACATGAGAACGAATGAGTTATGTTTATTTTACAATGTGATCAAACCTGCATATATAAAGACTGGAGTGAACAACGTCGATGGTGTTTAATTGTTGCCAAATTGTTGAGTTGTGGGCATTCGAGGTGCCAACCTTGTTCATGAAAACTTGATCATCAATTTATTAAGTTAGTCTTGTGGTAGGCCAATTGGCTAGCAAGCGAAGGTTACGACTTTGGAGGTATGGTCGAATAGCTTGACAGTCACTTGACTATGTAGTCATTTTGATCAATCAAGACGATAGTGGGCTAAGTGAGCATTTAGACCGACTACAACATAAATTATAAATTTATAAAGTTTATCCCAACTTATTACTATTAATATTAAAAATATTTGAATATATTTTTTAATAAATATTAAGTAAAATATTTTTATACGAATAAATATAACCGTACATCATTATATTACAAATGTTTATTAAGTAAAAATAAAATTATAATATGATAGACTTTCTTTTATTAAAAATTAATAGTTTAGTTAATTTTCTGCATTCTAGAATTTCCATAGTATTTTGACTGTGGGTGAAGATGATGAAGGGGTAGTATGGGGTGACTCTTTTCTGGATATGAATATTAATGGTGGGACTAGTTCTATTGTGTGGAGGTCAATCATTAAAGCTAGGGGATGGCTCTTGATCCATATGATATGAGGTAGTGTTGGCTATTATTGCGTCCTCGGTGTGTTGCTTCCAGCAGGCTTGGTCTTCTTCACTTGTGTTGTGGTTGCCCAACCTCGGTTAGTCTCTTGGTATTGCTCTAAATTGCGACGGTAGCTTGGGAGGTTCTCCACGTGAAGTTGGTTTTGGTGGGTGCCTTCGTCATAGCCTGGTACGGTGCTTGGATTGTTGGGTTCCTTGGTAGAGGTGGGGCGGATGATGTCCTTCTTTAGAGCTTCGGGCTATATTCCATGGCCTGAGAGTGCCTTGGGATCTTGGCTATCGTCTTGTTGTTTGTTATTATGATTCGTTACATGCGGTGAATTTAATTGGAAAACCTTCGTCGGATTTCCATGTGTATGCGGTTCTCATTGCAAACATTAAGGACTTGTTGCAGGGAGACTGGGATGCGCGGGTCGTGTATACTTTGAGGGAAGAAAATGTGTATGCTGATTTTCTTACCAAGGTATAAGAACTAGTTATCTCTGATTACAAGATCCTCCTGTTGATCTTCTTGGCAGACATCATAAGAACTAGTTATCCCCTGGCTTAATTAATTGCCTTGAATTCTTTTTTCTTGTAAAAAAAAAATGATGTCACTAGTAGGATTCTCCTAATCCTAAAAGATTAAACACTATATTGTATTGTTTTATGATGATTAATGAATACCCATGGAAATTGATTTGACCTCATTTTATCTTGTTCATAGGCTTTTAGTGGCTTTTTTGTTATTAACTCTCACTAATTTTGCTTGACAGTAAATTTTTCTCTATCATTTGATTTTTTTTGAATTTTATGCGTCATGAATGATATATTTAATATTTTAAATTTTATTTATGTAATTTGTATCATTTTAAAAAATTAAGGTTAAACTAAAATACTGTTCCAAATCCAAACTGCATTTGTTTGAAAAAGTTTGAAATTTGAATTTTGAATTCAAATTTAGAATTGAATTAAATAATAAAGTAAGAAAAATAAATCAAGGGAGTTGGTTTTAGGACCATCCCTTTAGTCATAAAGCCATCCCCTCATTTTCAATATTCCCAGATTACCTTTATTATTTAAAAAAAATTCAAATAACCCCACCCTTCCATCTCCTCAACCGGTTCTTCACCCTCTTAATTACCCACACCACTCCTCTTCTCACTTCTTCACCCATCTTCTTCTTCTTTTTTGCATGTTCTCACTTCTTCACCCATCTTGTTGTTTATGCTTCCTTGCATGTTGTTGGTGCAAAAATTTGTGCCATGTTTTGTTTTTCCTGTGAAAATCACATCTTTTAATGCCCAACGACATACTGGTAAAAAATATCACCTTTAGGTGCGATTTTATTTTTCATTTCGCACCTCAAGGTGCGAATACTATGTTCCTGGTATTGTTGATTTCTCACTTTAATGTGAGATTTGATATTTTTCATTTCTCACTTTAAGGTGAGAAATGGTTAATCTCGTGTTTTTTTTGTCACAATACTTGTTTCTCACTTTAATGTGCGAATTTAATTAAAAAATCGCACATTAATGTGCAATTTTAATATAAATAATTTATTTTTTAATAGTATGAAATTCAATTCGCACGTTAGAGTGCGATTTCTGGGGTTGAATCGCACGTTAAAACGCGATTTGAATAAAAAAATATTAAGAAAACAATATTTAAATGTATTATTTTAATCGCATCTAGATATGTGAAAAGAGGGTATAAATTCGCACTTTAATGTGCGAAAATTACACAGATGTTACAAAACAAGAACGAAAACGACGAAGACACTGGAGAACGAAACAAACTTTTGATTTGTAACGACACTTGCTTCGTGGGGATGATGAGAGGTTGGAGTTGAAGAGGTTAGATTTAATGGAGGAAGGAATGGAGTAGGAAGGGTGGTGGTGGTGGTAATGGTGATGGGTGGTGGGTGGAATAAGAGGTAGAAGAAGAAGAATATAGAGAGGATATAATTAGATCTTAAGGGTAAATATGTAATTTACCAATTAAAGATGATGGTTTTAAGGTGAAGAGGATGGTCTTAAAACTACTCCCTCCGTTCCTAATTAAGTGTCATTATTTTTATCCATTTTTTTTCCTAATTAACTGTCACTTTACAAAGTTTAAGGGATTATTAATTATGTTTTATCAATTATACCCTTTAATTAATGGTGATAGGAAATTAATGAGTCTAAATTAAGAAGAATGATAAAAAGTATATTAGGAAGTTAGTTTAACTTTGATAGAAACGAGAACATTAATACAATTCCTTAATATATGTGCAAAACCTTAAAATGACAGTAATTAAGAAACGGAAACAGAGGGAGTAATATAAACGAATCGAGTCAGATATTTTTTTCTTTAAGTGGGTTCAATGCACGAATACCCATATTAGTATGCTGCACGTAAGTGCACATTAAGTAATGCGCATTATTACAAGAAATTAAAATGAAAGAACGCACGAAATGGTCATTGACCAAGCATTTTTGGAATGTAGAGGTTATTTGTCTGAATAGAGAGTTGAGTTGAGTGACTATTTACTATGTAGGGGCACTTAATTTCATGCTTTTCATTACAGTATTACTACTAACATTTTTGTTAAACAAATACTCCATCTATCATAAATGTTAACAACACATTTTTTTTTAATACACTTCACTAGAATTGGTTTAATTTTTAAAAAATTAATGATTTTTTTAATAAGTAAGATAAATATGTTGATTATTTTGTAAATAAACCAATTATAAAAAGTGTGTGTGAGAATGTGTTTAAAAAAGTGTGTTATTAGCACTTCTTCTCCATTTATTTCTTAATATGGGACTAAACTTAGATGCAATTCCATATATTTAGTTGGTTTAAGTACATTTTTAGTCATTGCAAAATACTTTGTTTATTGTTTTTTGTGCTTGAAAATTTTTGTTTTGTTTTCAATCTCTGAAAATCACATGTTCTGTTGTTTGTTTTTCCATCCATTTAGATCTGGTTTTTACAATTTGGGAAAAATCTGAAATGGTTGAATCTAATTTCACCGTTTACAGGTAGATTTTTTAGCTTATTTTCATATATGGATTGGATGGAGTAACAAACAGTCGGTTGGGACGAAAAACAAAATATGTGATTTTCGAAGGACTGAAAACAAACAAAAAATCGCAGGGATGAAATACAAAAACAGTGTATTTTTCAGGGATTAAAAATGTATTTAAGCCTATTTAGTTTTACTTTTGTCCAATCACAGCAAGACAAATGATTTTAAATTTTTTTATTAGATTAATAAATTATGAAAGCGGATGGTTGAACCTGTGACATCAACATAAACGATGTCTAAAGTACTTTCATGAACGTTGAAAATATTCACTTTAACACTTATTTATTTATTTTTATTGAAATTTATGTGAGTCTTGTTAAATTGGAGGTGAGACGCATATTATTAGTGGACCTCACATAAACTTTAACTAAGAAAGTGTTGGTAAATGAGTGTTAAAATGAGCATTGTCAATATTTATCGTGGATGTATAATTTGATCATTTTTATAAGAATAAATTAGAAAATTGTGGTGCGTTAATTATTTTTTAATTTTATGTATTTGAATTTTTTTCTTATTTTTCACTCTCCAACCCGACGCATTAATAATAAATATAAATTAAAAAAAAAAGTTATAAGCAATTTTAAAATTCTAATATAAATTAAAAAAAAATTCAATACTTTTAACTACATTTTTAAATAATGTGAACTTACTACCTATTTTCCACCCTCCAACCGCTTAGTGCGTTGATGGTAACAAGATAAATTAGTTTCACTCCTCTCAAGCGCTGTGGATATCTATTGAACAAGAAAGTTAGTTTATTCGAAGACACGTGAGAGTCAAACAATGACATGTTGCTGCGGATCCCTATGCTCTTCTTTTGAAGCTATAATAAGCACAACTGCTTATCATGTCTTATCATATATAAGTACGACATGCTATCAGTGATAAGTCGATGGAAACAACTGTGAAACAGACCACTGCGAAACGACACGCATCGATAAAAGCGAGACATTTTCTTTCCTCTGTGCCACCCAAATACTAGCTTTTTCTTCTTCCTCTCCACTTTCCATTTCCAACAACCACCATAGAAACCGCTTCCATCATTCACTGTGCTTTTTCATCCCTCGCAGAAAGATAAAAACTCCTCCTTTTGCTCTTCCATTGCGAAGGAAGGTACAACACTACACCAACATAAAGATTCCATCTTTGTGTGTTCTGAAAGCTTCTTTCTTACCAATAACGGCTAATTCCCAACCCTAGTTACCGAACTCACCATTTTCATCTCGTGGGTCTTCTGATTCCACCGCTCCGAAGGTAAAAATGTCATCTTTGAGCAGGGAATTGGTGCTTCTCATTCTTCAATTTCTTGAGGAAGAGAAATTCAAGGATACTGTGCACAAGTAAACGCCTTTCTTCCTTTTTTTTGTGTGTGTTCATTTACTTTCCTTATTTGTGAACTGGTAGTGTAAATTGAAATTGGAAATGTGCTTGTTCTGTTTCGTGTTTGGGGGTTTAGGCTGGAGCAAGAATCTGGTTTCTACTTCAATATGAAGTATTTTGAAGAGATAGCCCTGGCTGGAGAGTGGGACGAGGTTGAGAAGTACCTTTCTGGCTTTACCAAAGTCGATGACAATCGATATTCCATGAAAATATTCTTTGAGATTCGGAAGCAGAAGTATCTTGAAGCCTTGGACAGGTGATTTATTTATTTATTTATTTTTCTTAATTACTTCTAGAATCTTCAATTATAGGTTACTATTATAGTTTACCCCTTATGCTTGTATCTGTGTAAGTATCTATTTGTGTGCATTAGACTTTCCACATCTCATGTTTAAAAGATCTTGTTTGTGCTCAGGCATGACAAACCCAGGGCTGTTGAAATTCTGGTGAATGATTTGAGAGGTTTTTCAACATTTAACGAAGATTTGTTCAAAGAAATAACACATCTTCTAACCCTTGACAACTTCAGGTAAATGTTTGCTTCCGATATTTTATATTTTGTTGTTAACTAGGGATTGGACCTAAGTTAAAATTGGGTTGCATTTTTAAAGTACGGAATGTGATTAAATGCAGGGAAAATGAGCAGTTATCGAAGTATGCTGATACTAAATCAGCTCGAAACATAATGCTAGCGGAGCTTAAGAAATTGATCGAAGCAAATCCCCTCTTTCGGGATAAGCTTTTACTTTCTTCGTTGAAGGCATCAAGGTTACGAACCCTGATTAATCAAAGGTAATGTAGGTGTATGTTACTTTTACATGTATTGAATTTACACTTGTAATTATTCCATTTGTGCTTTAACTCTTTTAAAATTGACTGCAGTGGTTATATATCATTTCTAATCTCATCAATCATGTTCTTATTGGTTATCTTGTCAATGCTTTCTATCCAGTTTAAATTGGCAGCATCAGCTGTGCAAGGACCCAAGACCAAATCCGGACATCAAAACTTTATTTACCGACCATACTTGTTCACCTCCAAATGGAGCTCGCGCACCTACTCCTGTCACCCTCCCTATTTCAGCATTTGCAAAGCCTTCATCTTATGCTCCAATAGGAGCACATGGGGGAGTATGACCTTATCTTGTCTAGTTGTTTGAATTTTCATTTTAGCATTGATGGTTGTCTAATTTTTTTATATATTTGGGTGTTTCTTTTCCTCTTATCGCTTAATTTTATGCAGCCATTTACACCAGCCCCACCAGCTGCTAATGTTAATGCTTTGGCGGGATGGATGGTGAATGCAAATCTTTCCACATCTGCTCAATCACCGGTAGTTGCTGCTTCCTCATTCTCTGGTCCCCCAAATCAAGGTATATCTTGGTCAATTTCTTGTCGAGTAACCTGGCTCTCTATCAGGGGAAAAAACCATAATAAAGACTTCTTTAAGAAGTAATCAACATTCCAGTATACGATTGCTGAGTTTAAATGAAAAATAAAGCTATAACAAGGACAATTTTGTTCTGTTTTATTTTTATGGTTGGCAGTGGATAGAATGAGAGTTCTCTTCACTGGAGAAATTTACTGTTTTATCCTTCACGTGTATGTTTGTATGACATTATTAGTTCTCATGGTTTGTTCAGGTTCCAATAATCTCAAGTGCACATACATTATCTTGTACCGGTTTCTTAATGTATTGCCTTTATTTTCCTTTCACCAAGTGTAAGGGTTGTGTAGATAATTTCTCCCCTGTAGAAAGATCTCTCTTATCCATTTGTATATGATACTTATAGTTACTGTAATATACCTACTATTTTGACTTTTATCTTCTTAACTGTCCTGTATAATTGCTGAAGAACAAGTTTAGCTTTCTATTGTCTATTTCCTCATGTGTGTGGGCAATTAATTCTTAGGTTTTTGTTTGTCTAATCCATTGTCAAGTTCACATGTTATTCAACTTTGCAGTCTCTATTTTGAAGCATTCAAGAACACCTAATACTCTTGGAATGATGGATTACCAAAATAATGATCATGATCAACTAATGAAACGATTGCGGTCTGCACATTCGGTAAATGAGGTACGTACATGGTACTTTAGCAAGTTTTCTTTTCCATGCAGTTGAATTCCCACCGTTATAATGGAAAATCTGTACAATCTGTGCAGGTCACATATCCCGCTCCACCTCAACAAGTGTCTTGGTCGCTTGATGACCTTCCTAGAACTGTTGTTTGTACCTTACAACAGGGATCAATAGTGAGAAGCATGGACTTTAGTCCTTCCCTTCATTCTTTACTCGCTGGTAGGTTGGAATAGACTGCATGCTGCCTTGTATTATAAAAAAGCCCAGTCTTTTACTGACATAGGAAATCTTTTGAAACAGTTGGTTGTGCAAATGGTGAAATTTCACTTTGGGAAATAGGGCTGAGAGAGAAGCTGATATCGAAGCCTTTCAAAATATGGAATACTTCTGCTTGTCCCGTCTTATTTCAGGTTTATATTGTATTACTCATCTACATAATTGTGGGTAGATTATAAATGTCTGTTCAAGAATACTCTTCTCAGAAATTAATTTGGTTGTATATACTACCTTGTGTTTTTCTGTAAAGACCCTTGGGCAATTAGCAGAAGGTGGGTGATGAAATTTGTGTTCCTTTTTGGGAGAAAACTAAATCAGGACTTGTTATTATAAATATAAAATAAATCCACATAATTTCCTTACACGGATTACACAAGAAAATCTAACATTATCGGAAGAGAATTGTAGAGATTCTATGAAGTATTAAATGAGGCATGAACTGCTAAAGCATTTTTTGATGTATTATGTACCAAGTAATTCATAATATGTATTAAAATGGACAAAATATGTGGTCTGTTTTTTTTATCATGCCACGTGATGATATATTATTATTTATTGGAATAGAAAATCTCACAGCATATGTATGAATTCCGGATGTAGCTTATAAATATTAAGAATTTGAAAAAGGAAAGCAGATATAGTCTGGACAAATGTTTAATATGGGCAAACTATGAAATCATAGTTGATCAAATATTAGTGTCCGGTGGCTGCAAAATCTGCTCAGTTTTTAAGTTTAGTTAGTCCTTTCCCTCTAGCACAATTCTACTCTTACCTTAATGGACTTTGGGAACTGTTTAGGTGGTAGAAAGGTACAAGTTGTTTTAAATTCCACTATTCTCATCCAATTGTCCATTACAAATATACAAAGTAAATTTGTTTTTATATACCATAAGTGCCAGAATTTTCCTTTATGTTATGCTGGACTTAAATAATTGGGACTCTTATACAGGCTGCAATTGTGAACGACTCATCTATAGCTGTCAATCGTGTATCATGGAGCCAAGATGGGAATTTTATTGGTAAATGTTGTAAGGAAACTTGGTTCTAGTCTGTTGCATTCATTACTGGTTTATAATATATTTGCCCTTCTTTTCAGGGGTTGCTTTTACAAAGCATTTGATTCATTTGTATACCTATCAAGCACCTAATGACCTACAGCAGCGTTTGGAGGCATGTCCAGATCAATCTCTTAAATAAGTCGAATACAGTTTTTGTAATTTCTGACTAATGTCTTTGTTTCACTACAGATTGATGCTCATGTTGGTGCTGTTAATGACTTGGCATTTACATATCCAAACAAACAGCTATGCATTGTAACTTGTGGAGATGATAAGTTGATAAAGGTGACAGAGAAGTTTCCATTTTATAATAGCTTGTAGTCAGATGAATGTATTTTTATTAATGTTTGGATGTGTCACAGGTATGGGATTTAAATGGGCAGAAGCTCTTTAACTTTGAAGGTCATGGAGCACCTGTTTATTCTGTTTGTCTTCACCAGAAGGAAAAGATACAGGTAATATTGTCTCCTAAGACCGCCTCTCTCACGTGACAGGCTTTTCATTATTTGATTTTGAGGCTTCCTCCTTTATTAGTGTTGAGTTTTTATTTTACATAGCTGATAAACCGTATAAGATTATTGGGATTTTCAATATAAAGGGAGGATATTCCGTTATGTAGTTATTTTGATACAAAGAACAAAGAATCCTAGTAATTGGGGATTAAAATAGACTTAATCATACTACTGCAGGGTGTAATCCAAGGCCAAATTTCTGCAGGGTGTTATTGCTTTCTTGAAAACGCTGTTGCAGTGAATGTTGGGCTGATAATAGTTATGACATCATATTTTTGCAGTTTATATTTTCAACTGATGTTGATGGGAAAATTAAGGCCTGGCTGTATGATAACATAGGCTCCAGGGTGGACTATAATGCTCCCGGGCAGTGGTGCACCACAATGCTCTACAGTGCTGATGGAAGTAGGTAAGAAAATGAGGAATAGTGCTGGAAATATATTCAGTCAATCTTGTACTTTTTCTAATTCTTTGGATTTTTCTCTCTTGAGTTTTAATGTGATTTGTATATGCTCTTTCCTATTTTAGATTGTTCTCTTGTGGGACAAGCAAAGATGGAGACTCTTTCCTAGTCGAGTGGAATGAAAGTGAAGGGGCAATAAAAAGAACATATTCTGGGTTCAAAAAGCAAACTGCTGCAGGCATTGTGCAATTTGACACTACAAAGAATCGCTTTTTGGCTGCTGGTGAAGATCACCAGATTAAGTTTTGGGATATGGATAATACCAATGTTCTGACTAGTACAGATGCTGAGGGTGGTCTTCCTGTGAGTAGTCCCTCTGCTTTCAATATTTTGATGTATTTTTTTACAGCATTGTTTGACATGGTTGACACCTTGCATCAGAGTCTCCCTCGCTTGAGGTTCAATAAGGAAGGAAATCTGCTTGCTGTTACTACATCAGATGGTGGTTTGAAAGTCATTGCTAATGCAGATGGCATCAAATTCTTAAGGACTATTGAAGCTCGGTCATATGAAGGACCTAAAGCACCTATTGAGACAAAGGTTTTTTATCTTCCACAATTCACCATCTTCACTATCTGCTTCCTTAACAATTATAATTTTCATGTTTTATTACTGTCTTGATTTTGATTTGCTCAACATTGATGAATTAGGTACTTGGCTCTTCTGTGGTTGCAAATATCAATCCATTCATCTACTTATAATCTAAAAAAAATTAAGAGCAAGCTCCGAAGTTGCTTCCTTAGCTTCTTGAGATTTTGACTTTTAGTCATGTCAGCAAAACATTTCTACTCCTTAGTTGATTTCCTTTTCATCTTTCTTTTTAGCAACATCACACTCCTTGATTATATTTTCAAATATTTTAAACAGCTTCCGTTCTGTATTATCGTCAAAACCATTACTATCTTCCACTCTTCCTTTTTCCCAAACAAATTTATGAGTGCATGGCCACATCACCTCGTTCTCCTTTACTTCTTTGTAATTAGTCCTTCTGGAACCTTCAGTTAGATCTTCTCTCCCTCTATTTCAGTTTTAATGACTTTCACCTATTTTAGTAACCTTCACTTAGCTTTTCTAGTGCAATGAATTCTTAAGCTACCTCAAAAAGTTTTAAAACATTATTTTATAAGATGCACCAATAAATAATCAAGTCGTTTTTAGAGTCTTAGCATTTTAAAGTCTTCAAGAAGTTTTGATCTTATGTCTGCACAACATGCGGGCTAACATCTAGTTAATAAAGTAGAACATGTGGACAGAAGCTCTCCTACTGGTCTGACACCTAAGTTTGTAAGATATAAAGTATAAAGGATAAAAGATGGACATTGGTAATTATTTCGAGATTAGTAACATTTTTGTTTATTTAATATGTTAGCATGGTTTTATGGAATAAATTAGGTGCTCATGGTTTTATGCTGCAGAGGTATTGCCTAGGCACCTTCTGGTCTATCGGACAATTATGTGTTTAAATGAATCATTATGCTATTTATGTATTCTAGAATGGAGTTGATTCTATCGCTAGAAGCATAGAGAAGAAAAGAAGTTTGGATGATGTATCAGACAGATCTAAAGCTTGGGAATTGACAGAAATAGTAGTTGATCCTGTTCAGTGTCGAATGGTTACTTTGCCAGATAGTATGGGTCCCCCTAACAAGGTATTTCATGCATCTTTCCTTTTATGTATGAGATGCTTAATCAATATATTGTTTTATAACAAGAATTCATGATTCTAAAATCTGCCCTTTTACCAAGGTTGCTCGTCTTCTTTACACAAATTCTGGGGCTGGTCTTCTGGCTCTTGGTTCAAAAGGGTTTCAGAGGCTGTGGAAATGGAGCCGTAATGAGCTGAATCCTAGTGGAAAGGTGATTCAATGCTGATAGACCCAAATACGTGGAAACACTTTCTTTTTGCTTTATACATTCACCATGCCTACATCCATATTCTGGTATTCATGTTTCTGTTACATATGCAAGCATTATTTTGCTATGTCTGATACAGATATTCATGTAAACATATCTGAGTCTCGTTTTGTTGGTTTAACAGGCCACGGCTAGGGCTGTTCCTCAACATTGGCAACCAAATAGTGGTCTTCTCATGAATAATGATGTCCGAGACAACTTTGAAGCAGCTGTTCCCTGCATAGCGCTCTCAAAGAATGATTCCTACGTTATGTCTGCATGTGGAGGAAAAATTTCACTGTTCAACATGATGACATTTAAGGTGATGACTGATGACAGATTACTTTATATGCTAATGAATGTATTTGTCGCCATCTCACGTAGTACCTCAGTATTTGAGTCGTGACATTATTTATGAGTTTCAGGTGATGGCAACTTTTATGAAACCTCCTCCTAGTTCAACCTGCCTTGCATTTCACCCTCAAGATAATAACATCATTGCAATTGGAATGGAAGATTCAACTATTCATATT
Source organism: Acmispon strigosus (assembly GCA_030819835.1). Taxonomy (NCBI): domain Eukaryota; kingdom Viridiplantae; phylum Streptophyta; class Magnoliopsida; order Fabales; family Fabaceae; genus Acmispon; species Acmispon strigosus. The sequence goes on from JAUAMA010000001.1 coordinate 92,295,201, forward strand.
TACAATGTTAGGGTAGACGAGGTAATTGTTTTAAGGAGCGCTGAAGTTTAAATTTATTTATTTTTGTTTCAAGAATTATATAGTGATTTGACCTCTCTGCCTTTAGGACAAATATAATTTGAAGGGTCACCAGAAGCACATCACCGGTTTAGCTTTTTCAACTAAACTTAAAACCTTGGTTTCATCAGGTGCTGATGCTCAGGTATGTCTAACCATGAGTTCTGTTAGAGTGTTAGTTGTGTTGTGTTAACTGGTATTGGCTTAGCATATAGTAGTATTTTTAGGTCAGTATATATAAAATTATTCAGATTCTTATTTCTTAAATATATTTCTCTTCTCTCCTTTCCATCTTTTTCATGTAATTTTGATATGGGATAACAACAGTATTACCATCGACCATGACCTCACCTATGTGTCATTCTATTTGTGTTTTCCCAAATATTGGACTCCTTTTTCTTTTTTGTCAAAAAATAAGGGATCCTCTGTATTCCCTCTGTTTCTGTTGCAATGTTTGGTCTCATTCTTGGTATTTTATTCACTCCCCTTGTCCATTCTCATCATTCTCATCATCATCAGATTTTCCCTTTCCTGTCTGCATTAACTTTTTTGTCAATTTTGTCAATCAAAGTTGCTCAAATACCAGTGGTTTCAAGGAAGAAAAATTCATGTTGTCAATTTGAGATGGAGGGTTGGGAATATTAGTTATATTGGGTTACTTGTTATTTGATTGCATTTTCACTGGTGCTACACTTTTACTTGACCTAGAATCAATGGGAATATTATGTCTGTTTTTGTATTGTCCCAAGTCCCCATATTCATTTGGACCTTTAAGGCCGTATTGCTTAAATGCATTCTATCTTTTCCCTTTTCCTTATGTTTTGCTATAATTTCAATCACCATCTTGTTACTCTAGTTATTACCCTTGAGTGCATGGATCACCTAATAGGTTAATCCAGCTTAATAAAAGGTATGGGTTCCAGCCTTGGGTATGCGATTGTGTTAAATACTTGTAGAGAAAGCTTTGTTGCGCATAGTGGTGTCCTATCTAGACTGAGTAGGACTTCCATCAATAGAGGATACTTGTGATGTAGACCTATATATTTAACTGTTTTGTGCTTGTGTCATTGTAGTTCTATAAATTTTTCACTATGATTCAAGTTCTATCTATTTCATATTTCCTTACAAAATCCATTTTAGATTTTATAGTTTGATCCAAAATAAAGTTAAACCGTTAGCTGTATTTTGTGGCAACTTCGTAGCTTTTATTTTGGAGCATGGATTCATGGGATAAGAAGAAATCATTGTCAATCCAAATGCCTGCTGGAAATGCACCTGTTGGTGACACTCGTGTGCAACTCCACATTGATCAAGTAAAGTTGCTGGTATCCCATGAGACACAGCTAGCAATATATGATGCTTCGAAAATGGAATTGATTCGGCAGGTAAACATCTATAAAAAGCACTTTCTGAATTAAAATCGTGCGTTTAAAATTTTATGATAGTTAGATACGGTTTTTGAAGCACAAAAAGGCAAAACCTCTTTAAGAAGCAGTTTTAGTGCTTTTCTCAGAAGTTAGGATGAGTAGTAGGTTATGAGGAAAAGCTTTAAGAAAAAGGCTTGTAAGTGCATTTTTTTTTCCAGAAATTATATAAATGCAGCTATATTGAGTTCCTGGTAAATGAGTTAGTAACATCTTTATGTTTGGATAATAGTGGGTGCCACAAGATGGGTTTTCTGGGTCCATATCCTCTGCAACATATTCCTGCAACAGCCAACTAGTTTATGCTGCTTTCACTGATGGAAATATTGGAGTATTTGATGCTGACAGCCTGAGACTTCGATGTCGTATAGCTTCATCAGCATACCTATCAAACAGGTTTTTTAAACCATTTCTTTGTGTGTTTAAACTTGGTTTCCTTTACTGAGATTCCCATTAGAGATAACTACTTATTGTTATTATAATTCAAAAATTCTGAGCATTTCTTGTCACATGCTCAGAACTTTTTACTGATAAGCTTCAGAAATCTCATTCATGTTTGATTTTCTTTTATTAAACTTGGCTAGTCGGGGAATTGTTTGTTTACAGACTATATGCTTACATGATCCTTAAACCTTTGTTTCTTTTGTGCAGCCAAAATGTGTACCCTGTTGTTGTCACAGCACATCCACAGGAACCCAATCAATTTGCAGTTGGACTTTCAGATGGTTCTATTAAGGTTATAGAGCCTACAGACTCTGAAGGGAGGTGGGGATTTAACGAACCTGTTGATAATGGTAGGACAGCCTCACCCTCAATCACAAATAACCCCACTCCTGAGCAGCTCCAAAGATGATATGATTCATGTGCCTCATTTTAGTTTTTCTTAAAAAATAACTTGTTATAGAATTGTTAAATTGTAAGGCCGTATGATCCTTTTTGTGAGACTGTTTGGATGCTCATATATATGTGTAGGTTAAGAAACATTGTGCACATAAGTTCAACATGTCTGTTATCTTGTCAAATTAAAGGCAAACACAGTGCTATAAAACTCCCGCTATGCATGAGGTCCAGGTCCAAGGAGGGGCCGGATCCACTTTGTGGATCTAATGTAGACAACCTTACACTGCATTTTTACAAGAGTCTGACTCTACATTATGAACCAATAGCCACAAAGTCACATGACAACAAGCTTAGTGTTGCTTCAAATATCCAATGACATCTAAAATCCAATGTATATACTAGTAAGGAAACTATTTTCACTAAATTGTGTGGGAAAGACATCAAGTGATTTCTATTAAAGCATATAGTTATTTTTATTTTCAGCAATCAACAATTATGATTTCTGTAAAATATCACATGATTCATACTAAGTTGGTGCAAATCTGATAGTAGCAGATTGTGCCCTTGAAAATGTATCTAATAAAAACAAAGCATAATCCGAGGGCATCTTTTGTTATTGCTCGTGTTATTGTATAAATGTCATGGCAGTGTTGCAATTTGAATCTATAACCATATATAAACCACAAACTCCTTACTATCATTTCCGATTTAGGTGCTTAGGTTAGGTTATGTTTATTTAATGCAGTCAATGTTATCATATCATCAACTATTCAAAACTTATAGTTGCATCTTGTGCTTTTTCTTCGGGGGTTTTGTATGATTTGAAAATTATGTGTGAGTGACATGGATCTGACGTGGCCAGTGCTGGTAGCTGGCACTTTCATATCATGAATGTTCCACATAAAATGAGGTGCATGCATTTCATGATGTTTCAATTCAGGTCTTGTGGAGACCAAAAAAACAACATTTAGGTTCTGTGGAGCACAGAGCTTTGAGATTTCACTTGGTTTCTCAAATTTTCTGGAGCAATCAGCGGTAAACAAAAAAAGACAAACCTGGCACAAGAGACTCATTTTGTGGATTTAATGTAGTCAATTTTAATCTTGAAATTTTGCAAGAGACTCATTTCACAGCTCAAACTTGTAACCGTAAAGTCACAATATTTCAGCAACTGTTGCGTCGAGGATCGACTCTAATAAGCTGTAAACAGATCAAGTGTAAATTTGCAAGCCCAATGAAACAAAAAGTGTGGATATATTTGGTTTAAGATGTTGTGGGCAAAGCACATGTGTATGGATATTGGTTTTGGTTGGCTTAAAGCTAAAACTGTCGGTAGATTTTGGCGAGATCCGCGGCAGATATTATTTTTGTTGTCATGTTAATTATGGCCCTCACTTTTCTCTCTTGTCAATTTTGAACGGCTAATACTGTTATGGACGTATTTATAGACTATTTCTGGTTCAGTACAAGTAAAATCCGATAGTATCAGTTCAATCCTAAGGCATATCATAGTAGGGATCCGCAATTTGAACCCCCGGACATCTTTGACGGAAATTGTGGGTAAATAAAAGGGGTTAATTTTTTCCCAAAAAATTATTACTGCCTAGTTTAGAACATTTTCGGGCATCTTTGATACCTACCCTTGAAGATGGGAATGTTGAGGAGGGTGAATGTGTGCAAATAGCTTTCCCGGGAATGAGGGATGCCAGAGTAAATTTTTTCTAACCTGCTAGCAAACAGGGGAATCTACATCCCCACCATCTCATTCCTGGGTACATTTTTTTATACCATTCTAACAAACGCCCCCATGCAAATTTTCTGATAGTTTTAGATTATCAGTAACGTGCATTGTCACAAAAATAAGTACTAAAAATTAATTTTTAAAATATATTTTAAAGATACATTTAGAAAAAAAATTCCGATCTACGGCGGTCTTTATAACTTTACACAATTTTTGAGATTTTAGACGGGCTAGAACCCAAGTATGTCATTGAATGACAGTAGTGTGCTTTGGTTTTCCATCATAGTATTAGCATCGCTTATTGATCTATATTTTTCCGTCAGTATGTTTAGAAACGTCGGTGTAATTATGTCTGAGTTGAAAATCAATTATGAGACATACTTATGTGAGTAACTTCTATAGGTGAGAATTCATTCTAAATGGTAGAAACGGGTCCAAACACGCTATATGTTGATGGACATCATATAATAAATATATATATATATAGATGATGTATCATATGAGAAATATATTTTATATGAGAAAATGAAAATAAATCACGACTGTTAGATCTAATCATGAATGGTCAAGATTAAAACATGAAGTCATGTGACTTTTTAAAAAGTCACATGACATTTTTAAGTAGTCATGTGACTATTAAGTTGTTTTAATCTTGACCATTCATGATTAGATCTAACGATCGTGATTTATTCTCATTTTCTTATATAAAAACATCTTTCTCATATGATACATCCCATATATATATATATATGAGAAAGAATAGTAAGAATTGATGGAGGAAGATAGTTAAAGATACTCCACCAACTAAAGAACCAGCAGAAAAAGGGATAACATTTCTTTAAAAAGAATTTGCCCCAAAGTTAGTAATTAAAAGTTTTAGTAACTGTTTTTATTTTATTATCAAGAACAATAATATGAAAATAATCAATTATTTAATAAAGAGTGTTAGAATTAACCTCTAACACATCCTTTTCACATCTCGAGATTTAAATTCTGAAAGTAAAATTTGAATTCATGTAGTGGGATGAGAATTCTAATGCCCTATTGCAAAATATGATTCATGTCGATTGACATAGCCCATTGTGAGCATGGAGTGCTTGGTTTGTGGACCAAGGTAGTACAGCGTGCTTAGACAAAATCTACCTCATTGATTTTCCTTGGAATGCAATCCACGCATCATCGTACTAAAGAGTAAATCTATCGATCCCATGTTTACCACTATCGTGAAATCACCTATTCCTTTTTTTTGGTCTACATCCCCTCTTCTTTTGTATCCAAAAACAAGATTCCTAGGTTTAAACAAGCTTAGGAAGGAATCAAAGGACAAGCTTGCTCAGCAGTTTCTACCACTGATGAAACAAAACTGATTCTTTTACAAGACATCGATCTAACTCTGAGGCCGCGAGCTATGTATGTCATGTGTCATGATATGACTGCTCATAAAAGCAGAACAGAACAGAATTTCTAACAAGTAAAATTGGGATCTTGCCGTACTTGTAAATGTTATAAATTGATTGGTAAACATTCACATAGTAGAGACACTCGACAGGCAGTGAGAAAGCAAAGAAAGAAAGAAAAGTAATGAATGTGAAATAAAATAAACGTAATCAAAAGAGAAAAATAGAGTGAAAATTAAGATATTTGTGAAATTCGGATGACCAAGTATTTAAAAGTTTTCACCAATTTATCTTTTTATTAATCAATACAAACAATTTAATATAAAAATCAACAACCAAGAATTTACATCAAATATAGAAAATATGACTGCAGACCTAAAAAACCAATCCATATTGGATCTATAGCATTTGTTGTTCCACGGTAAAATGTTATAAAATCACTTCAAATTACAAGTTAGAAGTCTTAACTTTTATGTAAACGTGTCTTGTATCCATCCGGTGCAAATCTTGAAGCAAAACATGCTATTAGCAAGTTCCAAATGAACTTTTGCTTTAGCAAATTTTAAGGTAAGAAAACATCGGTTTTTCCATGACTTGAACAACATGAATGCTTTTCCTTTTTACTGTTTGTTCTTACTTTTTCTTCCCATTAGAGAGCACCCCTTTTCCTCATAATTTCCTGGTCAGCATCTATTGCAACAAGGAAACAAAAAAAAAAAAAGTTGCTTGGCAGTGCATATTGTACTTCACTATGTTTGGCTTCTTCCAAGCTCTTCTTCATTATTGCATTAGCAGAATAAAGGTTGAGCTCCTATCATGGCATCTGGTTCATTTAGAGTTTGTACAGAGAGCTCAGTTTCAAGTATATTTGTCTTTTGGTTTTTTCCTCAAGATGACTCTGCACACACGCATAATTTGTTACTGAAAATGACTTATGGAATTGACAAAAAACCAAAAAATGTCCTATAGCTAGGATTCTCATGTCTGGTGCTTGAGTGAACTTTTCACATTGGCCCCATATAGTCACTGTTCCTCTATAATGAGAGCTACTCAGCTATATCTTTTTGTATGTCTATTTTCACAACTCAGAATAAATGTGATACAGTTGAGATTTGCTTACAATTTGCTCATTCATATAAACCTCTTGTTTGACCAAGAAAGAAAAACAAACAAAAGCTAGCTGTGAAGAAATGATAAATGAGATTGTGAAGTTTCCACTGTTGTAGCAAGTTAGACTTTCTTCTTCAAAAAGAAAATTAGTTGAATACATGTAAGGTTGTTTGTCCCAATTTATTTTCTTTGTCAAACTCTGCAACCATTACCATTGCCCAGCAGGATACAGCTGGTTGAATAGTGATGCAAATCAGCTTTTAAAGCCAAGTTTGTTTTCTTTGTCAAACTCATCAGCAAACATGGAATTGCACAAGAATGCTTAAACGCTAGGAATGGAACGTGTCAATGATTTTAGCTAATAGCGGTAACAGATTGATGTTTGTCAAACATTGCATAACTCTATGTCCCTTAAGAACTAAGTATCATTGTCATTCACTAATTAATCCTACGCATTTTATCATTATCACAGAAAAGCCCCATCACCATCATCAAGCAGGACAGTCATAATGCAAAAAATGTAGCAAGTTTTGGGTGGGATTAGGTGAATAATTTAATTAGATGCTTATTCAATTAAAGCTTATCATCATCTCAGAGGTTTTCTTAAAATCTTAAAATAGGTTGAAAATACCTGCTAAGTTATTTTTATAAACTTATGCTCCGCTTAGAAGAGTTTAGTTGAGTTTATTTTATATTATAATCGTTTACGCAAGTGTTTGAACGAGTTTATGTAAATAAGTTATGACATGCAGATCAGGATCCCTTTATGTGAAAACTCTTTTATCTTTTCTCATGTGGAGTTTTTTTTCTATCTCTCTTCATATATATTAAATATGTGGGATCCTTTGAATATTTATTAAGTGATAGACACAATGTTTCACTTGACATTGTCATGTCTCATAGGAGGATCCAAATCCATGTCGTGCTAATAAGTTGTTCAGATTAGCTTATGAAAAAAAGTTATGTTTTTTTATAAGCCAAATAATTATATTAAAATGAGGTACAAGGAGTACCCCAACCCTTAATACAAAATAGAGAGAAGGGGAAAAAATAAAACATAGATAAAAATTAAGCATACAACAGGGGTCTAGAGTAGCAACAGAGAGAAACAACAGCCCCTTGAGCCTTGGATACTTAGCTTTGACTGCGGCTAGTCCACACTTTTCCTAGAAGCTCTTGACAATAAAGCTAGAAGACAAAGATCCATCTCCCATGTTGTATCGAGTCAGCGAAAAAAATTATGCTTACATATAAGTCAATAACTCATCCTCATTTTATTTCATTAAGTTTCTCAAATTAACTTATGAATAAGCGTTTATGCGATAAACACTTATTGTCATAAGTGCTAAATTAAGTTGTTTAACCAAACGCACTCGTAATTAAATTTGGAAAATGTTTTGTAGGTACCCAATTATGATGTCTAATTCAGAGATAGAGAGATAGTATGAGAGAGTAATGAATAAAAGAAAGAGAGCGATATATGGTTAGTGTGATAGAATGAGAGATACATATAAAATTTAAGTGTATGTTGAGCGTCTCGTGTTGACGGTTAAGGTGTTTAGAATTAAGTTTGTTTACACTTCTCCAATTTTCACTTTTAAAGAGATATAGGAATAGAATGAGAAATGAGTAATGTGATATGTGATATGATATACACAGTAGAAGAGAAAGGAATAAAAACTAATTGTTATTAAATTGTAAAAAAAAAATTGAAGTGTGGACATATTGTAGAAGTTTCTCATCATAGTTAATTTTGATTGTAGAATTAATTGTAGAAGAAATTTTAAATATGTAATTACCCTCTTTAGTACATACTCTATTCGTTCCTTAATAACACATATATCAATGAATTGTATTAATGCTTTTATTTCTATCAAAGTTATTACCTAACTTCCTAACATACCCTTTATCCCTCTTCTTAATTTTGACTTTTGAATTTCCTATCACAATTAAACTAAGGGTAGAATTGGCAAAACATAATTAACACACTCTTGAAATTGTAAAAATAACTGATAACTAGAAATAAAAATAAGATTAAAATAGTGACAGATATATATATTAACGAGAGAATGAGGGAGTATATTGTAAGCATAAACTCAAAATGAGTTAATTTAATTGAGGAACAGTGGTGGGAAGATATCATTCCCTAATTAGTAAGATCTATAACCTGTGCTAATACGCAAACTAGATTCTACAATTCAGTGGTGAGTATAGCAGGTGGTTGGGTCGATGAGGTGCAGTGTTGTTCACATGGCCAACCATTGACTGACACCAATATCAGTATCACCTATATATTTATATATCATTCTAAAAAGTCTTCAAGAATAGCTTATAGCTGTGTAGAATGGAGATTTTGAATGCGAAAAAGTTTAGAATTTTGCTATCTTTCTGAATTCTGATATAGGAATTAACTGCTCCAGCCTCCATTTGTTTTTCTCTTTTTCTTTTTGTTTTATTCTTCATCATTTTCCATGAAGACCCTTCAAAAGTCGTAGGTTTCCTACCCGTTATAAAGTAGTGGGACATAGACAAGTGAAGACCCAAGAGAAGGGAACAGAATTAGATTTGCCCACATTTCTCTAACGTTGCCCTCATCTTATTAGCAATGTATAATTGTGCTATTTCCTCCTTCATCAACTTCTAACTCTAATATTTTGTTCTGGATATATGTCCGCACCGGACTCTTTCTTTCACAAGTAGGAACTTAATAGCATGTGTTTAGATTTATATGAGCTCTATTTGTAATTCAAAAATTGAATATAATTGATGATTTATTATCAAATATAAGTTTAGTGCTTTCTATATTTCCTAATATTCCCAGCTTAGTAATAAAGTTTCACAACCATATTTCTTTGTTGGATGCCTCATATATAACATGCTACAAATTTTGCTTATGTGGTGGAAGAAGCTACAAGTATCTCTTTGACACTTTTTCAAGACATACCCAGATATGACCTTACAATGTCATAGCATCCAGCGTAGTCAGAATCAGAATAGCACGTGATCTCCAAAAGATCTGATCTACAATGTCATTACAAAACAAAAACAATTTTAAACTGTTTTGCATTTTTTGATTTAAAAATAAAAAAACAGAAAATTATTTTCAAATTAATTTTAAGAAAATATCATACTCAAACAGATTTTTTTGTTTTTAAATTTTACAAAACAAAAAACAGTTTTTGAAAACAATTTTCAAACAGGCCCATAACCATTTGTTCTTTTCAAATAGCGCATAACCTACTTGGCGGCTACCCAATGGTCCACCTCGGGATTACTTAAATACCAGCCTAGCGTGCCCATAATGTATGCAATACTTGAACATGTGCAAACTTGAGCATACATTAGACTCTTAATGGCTAATGCATAAAGGATATTTAACATTTCTTTAATTTTGGATTTTAAGGTATTGCCTGAACCTGAACTCATTGCCGGAGCCTCCGGCAACAAGGGTATGTCATGATTTGCAATCCTGCATGCCCAATATTTTTAGGACATTGTCAATATAGCTCCTTTTTGATAAGCTAAGAATACCTCGAGTGCATATACGAAAGGAGGCTTTTTCAAGATCTTTCATCTTACCTTCTTTCGTAGAAGTTTTTTGGTTTCGCTATATCATTAGTGACAAGCGAAACATCATCTACATAAAAAATTAAGATATATGTGCTCGTTTGGTGGATAGGATAAACAGAGATAAGATAGGATAATAATCATATCATGTTGTTATCTATTGTTTGTTGCGTCAGCAGGATTGCATAACACTATCGTGTCCTTTATCCTATCATGTTCATCATGTTTAAAAGTTATCCAAAGGGGAGCTAAGATAGAAATTATTCTGACAGAATAGATATCAGTTTTTTTTTATTACCGTTACCCAAAATTAATTTCAATATTTATGTTTTATATAATTTATAATAATATTAATTAATAAATATAAATTTTTTATTTTAATAAAATATTAATTTTATTACTTATCAATTACTAATTGTTATTATTAAGTTAAATTATTTAGTTACTGATAAATTTAATTAAAAAATAAACTTATTAACAAATGGTGAAAATATTGGATTTACTCATATAAAATAATTAAATATTCATTATCACTTACTACAACTTAGATAACATTATTTTTCGTTATTTATATTATAATAAAATACACAAAATAATTCTTCACTAACAATAAAATAGGCTACTCACACACACATATATATATAAAAATATTAATATTAATTTTTTAATAGTAAATATAGACTAATGTTATATTATCATATGGTATTATTTAAAATTATTTATCTACTTATATAATTATAATTAATAATTAATAATTTAACTATAAAATATTTTTAAAAAATAATACCTTTTAATAATTTTTATCCTTAATCACTTACCCCCATTATCAATATCATGTTCATGTCCACCCCAAACGCAGGATAGGATAAGAGTCTATCATGCTTTTATCGTATCCGGTGTTTATCTAATCATTTATCCTATCTCATTCTTATCTTATTCTGATCACCAAACGAGCCCAAATTTAACTCTACTGGTCATATTAAAATTAAGCTTATTTTTCCCTTCTCAAATTGACAGCTAGTCTCTTTCCAAGTTTTTTTAAAAGCTTTCCACTAAATAAATGTAAATTCACACCCAACACCACCTTTACTTAGTAAAAAAGAAATAAAAAAATATGATAAGCAATACGATAAAAATAAAAAAAGTACAAAAAATTGGTGGAAACAAGATAAAAAAGCAACAGATATATGAATAAATCATAACTCTTTAAAGTTACTGCCTACTTCATTAAGCAAGTAAAAGGAAAGTTACTAATAATAATAATATAATATAATTATTGTATAAAATTGAAAGCCCTAGAATTCCACCTCAAGCAAAACAATGAAACATGAGTTGTTAATATTAAAATGGTGTCTGGTTTGACATGGCCTATCTGTCAAGTGTGAAGTGCATAAGGCCAGGCTAGCATCTCGGGCATGATTGAGATGGGTCCCACCAATCCCCTGTTTCTTCTCTGTCAAACCACATGCGCCTTCTTTCTAATCTCTCTGCTTGCTTCATGCACTGTCTTACTCTTATTATCATTATTAACTTTTACTACTAAGTTTGCCTATTTCTTATTTATTTTTCCATCATGCCACGTATTACTCATTGTCCCTCTCACCGCCACGTGTCAGTCACAGCATGGCGTGGAGCCCATAAAATCAGCAGCTAAACAAACCAATAACGTTGTTTGTGATGTTCCTAACACATCATAATGCTCAATTTGCCTCATAACTCTAATTAATTCTCTCTCTCTCTCCTCGTCTGCTCTGCAGACACAATCCATGAGTCCGTTTTCAAGTTGATTTTGTCGGTGAAAGACGTTATTATTCTTTTTCAATTAACACTCACCGCCACACAACACACATAACTGCTCTTTTTTAATTTTATTTTTATCTTACAAAATGTCTTAGCCCAACTTTGTTCTTGTATTTTCACTCACACCAGATTTAACTACACATTACTGCTCTAAACACATTACTCTCAAATGAGAAATCCTTTAATTCAGAACTACATTTTTAGAGAATTGAATTTTTTTATGTGAAAATTTTGTATCTATCTCTTTTATCACATGCATTAAATATGTGAGACATTTTAATGTTTATAAATATAAATATAATGTTCATTTGACATTTTCATGTAGAGGATCCAAGGGCGGTAATTCACTCATTATGTTTATTGATTTAAAAATTAAAAGTAATAAATTAAAATAATGTTCCCTGATATGAAAAAGCGCCGCACACTATTCTCTCTCACTCTCTGTATCCTCGTCATTGTGTAGGCGCAACATGTTTTTAATCATTTTCATTAACAGGCACAATCCCCAATTAGTGCTAATTACTAATTTATATTAACTTTTCCTCTTTTCGTCGTATTGTTATCTTTTTCCCGTTATTATTACTATTAATTATTCTCTTGCCCACTCTTCCCGTTATATATTTAAGCAAATATTAACTAGTTTCTTTTTTTAAAAAAAAACTAGTTTTTTTAACTAAATATTAACTAGTTAGTACCAGACAAATTAGATTCTCAGTGATATTATAATATCGAACCTTGTGAAAATTATTTGTTATGAGAAATAGGCATCATAACTCAAATAAGTTAGTACTCCATCCGTTCTTATATATTTGTCATTATTTTAATCTTGTTTTTTTTAATTATTTGTCACTTTTATAATTTTAAAAGAGCATTAATCATATTTTAGCAATTCTACCCTTATATTAATGGTAATAGGAAATTATAGAGTCAAAATTAAGAAAAGAGATAAAAAGTATGTTGAGAAATTAAGTAATAACTTTGATAGAAACAAAAACATTAATACATTCTTTAATATATGTGCAAAAACCTTAAAGTGACAGTTAGTTAATAAGCAACAGATGGACTATGGAGTATATGTTGGGAAAAAGATATTTACTATTTTTTTAGTGTCCTAGAGTATTCTCTCTCACCTGATAAATGAGAGACTAATCTCCACAGCACTATTAAGCATAGAGTGGAGACTCCTCTCAATTGTGTTTTTTTCATACACATAACTAGTATAACATATTTACATTAATGTAGCACAACTAATAAATAGCTGAACTATTTAAATATCTAGTCAAGGATTCGAGAGGTATTTTACCCGCTTAACATGAGCTCAGAATCTCCATTAGTTAGTGTGAAACGAGATATCTTCACAAATAATAAAAAGTTATATCCTCATTTCCTATTAAAAAAATTCTTACCAATATTTTTACATACAACATGTCCATGTATGAATGGACCATTAATCTTCACCTTTCGTGTCAGTTACATGTGTAAATCAATGCTTATAATAATACTCACAAAACTGCATAAAGCTGTTTCTCTTCTTGTGCCTGCTTCTTCTTCTTCCTCCTCCTTTTCTTTCTCTCTCTGTTTCTGCTGCAATTTCATTTTTTTAATTTTCTTTTTCTTTTTTACTTGCGTTTGCTTTGGCACTTGCGCTGGTTCTTGTCTCCCTCGGTCTCTGACCTTGTTACCAGCTTTGACCAAGAATATGCTTGTAAGTACGTTTCTCTGCTTCATTTTCTTCTGGGTTTATTTGTTTATGCTCTTCTTTTTGCGTTTTTCTACCTGTAGTCTCCTTGCAAATCTGGGACTCTATTGTTCTGTGTTGAAAACTGAGAGGAAGTGCTCAAGTTTCGATCTTTGGCTGGATTTTCTGTGTTTAAGTCAAAGTTTGTGTGTTCCATTCACATGGGTCATCTTCTATGTATGTGATAATTCTGTTTGGATGGTTTTGTTTCTTTTGTTTGCAAGGCAAATGAAAATGTTGATTCATTGCTGTCCTTGGTCGTTCTTCGATCAGATTCCATTCCATTTGATCTGATTAACTTGTTGCATTCTCATTTCAGCTACGAACTCACTTTCAAGTTCTTAGTAATCTGCTAGTGCTCTGTAGTCTGTATCAATCTCTGGATTTGATGTGGAATTTGTTCAAGTAATTCTCAATGTTATCCCAAACTCAATTGATTGGTGTGTGGTGGTGTTACATTCTGCTTTATCAATGAAAATGAGCATTGTGCTTTGAATCTGTGATTGCTGCCTTGTTTCATTGTTTTTAATTTGAATTCCTTTACTTCTCTGTTCCTCTGCATTGGTTTTGCTTTGTTATTTCAGAAAAGTTTTTTAAGCTCAATTGTTTGCTTCATGAACAAATTTCTAATCCGAGATATAATCTTGTCATTAATTATTGGATTTTAGGATATCTTAGTTGCATTTTTCTTCTTTTTGTACCCTCTTATTCAGGTGGCATTGCTCTTGCTGCTGGCACTGAGCAATGCCGTGAGAGTTTATGGAGGTGGTGAGCAATGTGGTTCTAATCCAACACTAGATCCTAGACCACACAGTGTTTCCATTTCGGAGTTTGGTGCAGTTGGAGACGGTAAAACACTGAATACTATTGCATTCCAGAATGCCATCTTCTATCTCAAGTCGTTTGCTGACAAGGGTGGCGCTCAGCTGTATGTGCCGCCGGGAAAATGGCTCACCGGAAGCTTTAATCTTACCAGCCACCTCACACTCTTTTTGGAAAAAGGTGCTGTCATTATTGGATCTCAGGTATTTTTTACCTCTGGCTTCTTATATACTTAGTAATCCTGTTGATTCTGAAGTCAAAATCAATTGGAGAAAATCTGTGAGTAGCTTCTAGGAGTTTGAGGAAATAGAAATTTATCCAAACATGCTATTTTTTATTGTTTTATTTGCTTTTGAATATACTCTTGTCTTTTCTGTTGATCTCTTGTGTGTAGAGATATATCATGGTCCAATCTTGAGGCTACTCAAGATTGGTTTCTATTAGGCATTGGTTTTTACCTGTCATTCTTCCTTGTTTAGGATCCATCTCATTGGGAAGTAGTTGAACCCTTACCTTCTTATGGTCGATCGCTCGAAGTCCCGGGGGGGAGATATCAGAGCTTGATAAATGGATACAAGTTGCATGATGTTGTCATAACAGGTTCTCTATCTACTCCTAAGCTTTTGTTTCTTTCCTGCTAGCCTTTCATGCTTCTGTTTCTAGATTGAACTTTCATGTCTTTATGTGCTTCACCAGGTAACAATGGAACCATTGATGGCATGGGAATGGTTTGGTGGGAGTGGTTTAGCTCCCATTCCTTAAATCACAGCCGTCCTCATCTGGTTGAACTTGTTGCATCTGATTATGTGGTAGTTTCAAATCTCACATTCTTGAATGCCCCATTATATAGCATCCACCCAGTTTATTGCAGGTACATTTTCTGTTCTTCTTTAGTCATTAAATTAAGTAACTTTACTGGAATAAAAGTCATATTGATCTAGTTATATGTAATCTGATGCAGCAATGTACATATTCAAAACGTTTCAATCTCTACTCCTCCAGAATCCCCTCACACTGCTGGCATAGTACCAGGTTTGTAACATTATATATGGACATTGCCTTTCAAATATCAAAAGCTTACTAAGTTTCATTGAGGGTCACTTAGTGTGTGTTTGGTTTCGATTTGCAAAACCTCAATCTATTCTGATGGAGTAAAATTAATTTTGGATGACAATATAGATGTTTGTGAGTCATTTTGGAGATTTGATTTCAGTCCCATAATTAATTATGCTAGAAGATGGAGAGAGTAGCTTCTGCGTTGAATATAATCAATTTTGAGAATTTCCAACATTACCCTAATGAAACCACTATTTTTAAAAAATGTATCTAAAATATGCTAAAATATAATTTTAGTAAAATCAGTTGTGACAACGCTGATCAAAAACTCACTTAGCTGACGTTTATGCACTTTATTGTTTTCAGATTCTTCTGATAATGTATGTATAGAAGATTGTATCCTTGCCCTGGGATTCGATGCAATTTCTCTGAAAAGTGGCTGGGATGAGTATGGCATTGCCTATGGCAGGCCCACTGAGAATGTACACATAAGAAGAGTGCATCTCCAAGCATTTTCTGGCTCAGCTATTGCATTTGGTAGTCACATGTCTGGTGGGATTTCACATGTTTTGGTGGAGCATGTTCATCTTTTCAACTCAAATAGTGGTATTGGATTTAGAACCACAAAAGGAAGAGGTGGTTACATGAAAGAAATTGTTCTATTAGATATACAAATGGAGAATATTCACACGGCGATTGCTGCCACGGGTCATTGCGGGTCTCATCCTGATGACAAATTTGATCCAAATGCTCTTCCAATTTTGGATCACATTACATTGAAGGATGTTACAGGCTCAAACATCACCATTGCTGGAAGTTTTGCTGGAATAGAGGAATCCCCCTTCACTAACATATGCCTTTCCAATATAACCTTGTCTATAAATCCCGTTTCTCCCACTACATGGGAATGCTCAAATGTCTCTGGATTTTCAGAATCTGTGTTCCCTGAACCTTGTCAAGACCTTGGGAACCCCACAAATTCTTCCTCATCTTCATGTTACTACCTGCTGAGTATCAGTGGAGAAACTTCTGTGCTCTGATCACATCCTTTCTCTCAACACAAGATTCATATTCATATTCTTGAGTACCCTTCTTGATGCCGAAGAAAAACATTGAATTAGGCCACATTCTTCCCAATAAGACGGTTGTTTGATAATAGTTTTTCCTCATTCCTTAGATTTGCATTCTTGCATGTTCCTACCAGCACAGCAGATTATTTGTACAGCTTCATTTCTTCATTCATGTGTAAGGAAATTTTGGTAGTACGGTAACAAGAGGACTCAATTTGATAGTTTTGCATTAGTTCCATTGTGATTTTTCTGTAAAGCATGTAGTGGATTTGGTGATACTTCAATCAAAGAAAGTTCAAGTTTGAGTTACAATTATTCATGTCTTAGAAGTAGTGATGTTATAACTGCAGTGTTAAATCATTATTTTACAATGACTTCATAATTTATATTTTTATGCTCAAATTTGTAGGGCAACAGATTAGTTCCTCACGATCCAATTGGTGCAGGTAAATATTTAGAAGGGATTATATTTGTTATGGCGTCTGATTTGATGACATAAGGCTGAGTTTCAAATGTGACAGTTAACAAAAGTGACCATAAACATAAATAATGTGGTGGCTTGACATGTTGTTATCTCGGTGCATCCCACGGGTGCACACACTAGTTATATTCATGTGGAAAGCATATTAGCTGCTCCACCTTCCACATTATGTTTCCTCCGTTCCAATAAAAAACATGACCTCCCCAAAACACACCCCTCATACAGGTAGGATAGGATATATAGAGCGTGAAATTTGTAGGTAGAATATATGGAGCATGAAATTTGTAGGATTAAACATCTATGAGTGTCTCATATATGGGTGGTTTCTAATAAACAGAATATGATAGACACTGATAACATATTAGAATTTGTGTTACGCTTCACTCTACCCCAAAAACTAGCTTAGATATAAAGAGTTATTTAGCCATATCTTTAACTAGTGTGAGATTTCTTAACACACCCTCACACCCAGAGTTATACCATCTCAAATTTTGAGTTAGGCCTAAATCAATCATAAGAACTAGCTTTTGGGATAGAGTCATCCTCTTTCGAGACATAGTTGGACTTAACCCAAATTCTAAGACATTTGATAGTCAAGCTGTTGCTGTCGTCTTTTTGGATGTCTTAATTGGGACTAGTTAACTGTTATTTTCTGCCGGGCATTACCAGGAGGAGGTGTTGGGCCATGTTTGGAAATATAATTGAGTTATCCACGATTAACTGGTAAGATAAAACATAGAGTTGAAGGCACAAAATGGGCTCATACTTGCAAGAGATGAAGAAGCATATAAACTGAATAGATCAGAGGATAGAGATCCTACCTATGAATCTAATACTTTCAATTCCAAACAAAATGTAGCTAAAAACCATAAAACACCAACCGTTTCAGTTTGAACACCATCAACATCACTTGTTGTTTTACATTGATACTGTTTTTTGATTGACAGAATTTTTGGTTGGGACAGTGGAATGAGATAAGACTCACGGGGCCACAGGTGTGAAAGACTTACTATAGGGACAATGATAACGTAGTTAGCAGATTCATAAGCAAGTCTGTTCTGGTGTGCAATTGAGCGCCTTTCGGCCAACTTACTTTGTTGTTTGGCCATCACTCATAGTAAAGGCAAGAGCTAGGGGACTACTCTTCAAGTGTGCGGTTCCGCACCTTGCATCTCGGCCAACTTACCTTATACCCAGGCCATCATTTATAGTGAAGGCCAGAGCTAGGAGAGTAATGGTCAAGTGTGCTGTTTAATAACTCGCACCTCAGATAACTTACCTTGTACCTCGCCATCACTCATAGTGAATGTCAAAGTTAAGAGACTAATGTTCTGGTGTGCGGTTCAACACCTCGCACCTCGGCCATCACTCGTATAGAAGGTTGGAGATAGGGAACTAATGTTCTAGCGTACGGTTTAGCACAATATATATTTGGGTCGAGTTATACATTGATCGAGTAAACCCATGTGACAAGATTGACTTATACGGTGACCCAGGTTATTCTATGTTACTAGGCCGACTTATAATACATTGTTAGGTCTTTGCAGGTACTACTAGTGGAGGGCACCACACGAACGGCGAAAGAGCAACCACCAATCACAGAGCACCACCAACATCACAACCAGTGTCACCACTAACTTCACAATCGTATTCGTTGAGTTACACTCGATTTAAAGTTATTGGTTGGACTTCATTCAATTAAAGTCAAATAAATTCTCAAAACGAAACTGTTACGAATCAAATGTAAATCTTATTTTTCCTTTCTCACATGCGCACCATTTATGTACTCAGAATTATGTTATTTTACTAATGCCTTTTGGTTAAGCCATTCAGATTGATAGAATTTTGGGGGGAAACAGAGAATCATTACAGGACCATTTCATAAGATCCTATAAAAAAGTTTTGCTGAAAGGTCAGCTGCAGATTCACCTTAAAGTCAATATTCAGTTCTTTAAACCCAAATGAACGACATAAAATAATTCTTATGAGCATAAAGTTTTGAGGGTAGGCCAAGTGGCCATCACCCTAAGTCCCGTTTGGATCAAAATGTGGTGCACTTCTATAGAAAGCAAGAAAGAAGTGACAAGATCTTAACTTTTTCATTTTTTTTTTTTTTTTGTCAAGAACAAGATCTGAACTTTATCTTGAGGAATATTATACATGCTGGCTTTGCATGCAATTGGTTGCCATATTTTGTTTGGTCTGATTATTTTTGCAAGGTGTATCTAAAATCCAAAATGATAAAAGAATGAAATAAGAAATCTCAAATGCAGACAAAAGTTATCATTGGTGGTGCTCCACACTTCAATGTCCAAACCAGCTGTGAAGCAGAACAAAATTTTATTAAATCATTCACACTCCAATCCAGCTAGAATCTCCCACCCTTACTTACACAATTTTACAAGAGTACAAATATTTTTGCAAACCACAAAGTATGTATGTCCTTAAAGACTAAAGACTTATTAATGAATTCAATACTTTTACATAAAGTACCCCTAAATTTGGGTTCACACTGCTATTTAATAATTGAATAAATTTGTATTTCATCTTTAATATAAAAAATATCAGCACACTTGACAGAAAACAAATGAATGATTAAACATAGACTTGTGGATTCTCCAGCAGGTATTTTTCCACAACTTTGCAGACTCCAAGGGAGCTTTCCTTTCCTTCCTTTATCTCTTCCTCTTTGACTTCAAACTCCCCAATGGCATTGTATTTGCTTGTCATTTTACAGAGGGAACCTCCTTCACTAGTGGCCTCAAACTTAACCTCATAAGCTATAGACTCAAGTTTGTCTCCCAATGGATCCCCTTCAATCATAGTGTAGTTGCACACCAAGTTGTTGCTATCAACCAACTCCATTCTATGTTTCACATATTTGAAGGGGAAGCCTGCATAATTAATAGAAACATGTATTTAACAAGTTATTCAAGCAATATAGAGGAGGGAAATAAAAAAAGAAGCTATCCAAAGTTTTTTTTGCTAACCTTCAGCAAAGTTAATTTGTTCAATGCTTCCAGCTTCTCCATTTCCTTGGATCAAGGTGACATCTTTTATAAACTGTGGCAAGAGCTTTGGAAGCAGAACTCTGGAGTCTGTGATCAAGGCCTTAAACATGCGTGGTGGAGCAACAGGGGTAGAAAAATCATTTGTGAAAGTTGTGACACCCATGTTGAGTTGTGTAGATTGCAGAAATGATCACCAAAAATCAAGGTTATTATTGCAAGTTTTGTTGGATATCCTGAGGGGAGAGCACTTTATTATTTTATAGCTATGTGATGTAGGTTTCGCAGGAATGACCCCTTTTGATGGAAACAGAAAAATTTATAATTGCGGCTTGAAGAAATGAACATTTCTTTGGTAGTTAAGGATTGGAATTTTTTATTTGAAGACTTTCAATGTTAGTGGCTGATTAGGGTGTAATTTGTTTCACATGCTAAAATAATCTGTATTAATCAAACTTATACAATCTTTTTATTTGAAGACTTTCAATGTTAGTGGCTGATTAGGGTGTTACTTATTTCATATGTCAAAATAATTGTATTAATCAAACTTATACAACACATATGGGGCGGCTATTGGTATAATCAGGTCATTGCCAACATTGTAGTTGTAGCTATATACCTGGATTCTTACAAGTGAGAACAGTGCATTACCTACCTCTGGTATTTTTTAACCAAAAATATTCATACAGATCTATTAGGGGTAGACACTTAAAGATAAAAAGAAAGATGACAGATTATAAATGTAATCTATGATGTGATGTGATAAGAATTAAAAAATTAAGGGAAAAAAAGGTTTTTATGTGTGTCAATACAATTAGATAGTTTATGAATCATAACTTTTTTTGAACTTGTGATAGGTAGATCACGCGAGCTACAACCACTTTTGAGGTGGTTCTAATGAACAAGGTGTCATTCATCCTTTTGAAGCCATTATTTACCATGAGGCAAATGTACCGAACAAGTCAACTTCTAATGGAACAAAAGTACACAACCAGGCCATTGATTAATTAACCTTAAGTGAGCACAAAATTTAAGCTTGTCTGTGTGCAATGATTATGAGTCACTACACACAAAAGGTGAAAGATATACACAAAAGTGAAAGCACTTTGCAGGCTATCGGATTTGGCAAATGATGTTAGCATTTAGCTATACATATATGAATAGTCCCTGGAAGAATTGTCTGGTTAGAAAAAGGAAAGACAAAAAAAATGGCTGCCAATATACTTTATCCAATTTAATTGAGATAATATTGTACCTTCCTTTCAAGGAAAAATGGGGTAAAAATGGAGAAATCATTTTATTGTACGAGTTTAAACAATTATTGAGGTGACTGATATGAAGTTTGGTAAAACAAACGTATAAAGCATGGTTTAGAATGACATCTTTGTTTTGACTTGACTATGGGGCCTAGAATGATAAAAATGTCAACTTGAAATACATATTTTTTGTTGTCAGTATATATATATATGAAGGATTTTCAAAGCAAGGTTCACGTGTCTTACATGTAGAACATATTAGCTGCTGAACAATTTGTCTTTGAATTTTCAGCTGGCAGCGCTAACAGGCTGAACTTTTCAATTCAAAATAGATTTTTGGGTTAAATATGTTTTGTTCTCTATATGTAGAGCGTTTGATTTTAGTCATTCGCCGGAGCAAAGTTGTATTTTTGTCATCAATGAGAGAAGTGTTTGATTTAAGTTCTCTCTTGAAACTGAGTTCAGGCGAAATGCTCACGTGTCCGGTGAATGCTTATGTGGCATTAGCATGGCTAACACATGTAATTTCATTACAATGAAGAACGAAGTAGGAGAAGATAAATGTTTACCGCCTTGCCTTTGATGATTGGTGTAACAGAAACTACACCTAGAAAATCAAAGGTCCCCAACCCAAGCCAGTGCTAGTTGAAGCTCCCACTTCCCTCCTAACCCCAGGATCATGGTACAGATACAGCAGTGTGTTTGCTTTGATGATGAACACTTTATGCTAGATAGGCCTATACTAGGATGAAAATATTGGATGAGCTGCCCTTTAGGTTTGTGGGGATAAGCCGATAAGCTACCTACAAACAATTACAAATTTACTTGAAGGCCTATTCTAACACTTGATCTATTCTTTCTTATCTAGCATCTCACTAAAATCAACACCTCATGGTTTCAATGGCTTGGTGGAATAATCTGCATAGTGAGAAGATTTTATACCTTATTCCTCTGATTAAATATTTATCAGGAGAGAGATAGATATGAAGTTTAACATGATTATGTCATGTGATATGGTTGGATCCAAATCTAATTTAACCCACATTTTTTCACGGTTGTTATGTGGAATAGACTAGTTGATGCACAAACAATGTGGATTGTTATGAAAACAAATGGTACTGCATTATTTTGACACCATCCTCACCTCATTTTTTTCATGGTAGTAATATCAATTACTTAACCCTTTTCAACACAAATTTTTGTCATAACAGAGCAACACTTTTTTGGATAAGCAAATCAGGACAAGATTGATTACGTACTATTTCAAGATTGTATTTATAATTAACTCAAAAAAGAAAGAAGATAAAATTGTGTTCAAACACCTTGTCACACAAACAGAACATCAAGCTGGAACTCAGAACCATTCTCCCTTATTATCAAACATAAACCAACCATCAAACAGTCTTGTGAGACTGATATGATTCAAGCATACACATCAGGGTTCCCCAGAAGATAGGTTTCCACAACTTTGTAAATGGCCAAGACCTTCTCCTTGCTAGCCTTAATTTCCTCTTGTTTGATCTCAACATCACCTTTAAGATAATACTTGTTTGTTACCTTGCTTATGCTACCACCATCGGGTGCTGCCTCGAACTTTATCTCGTGAGCGATGGAAGCGAACTTGTCGTTCAATGCTTCACCTTCAGTCAATGTGTAATTGTAGGTGAACGTGTCCTCACTTATCTCATCAACTCGGTGCTTAACACTTTTCACTTGGCTACCTGAAAAGAAAAAAAAGCAAGCCATGTTAAAAAGACAAACACACTAAAGTGATGCAAAGTGTAAATATTGCTGAAGAAGTCTGTGGTAGAAAGCTAGATGCCTTCGATAAAGTTAACTTCGAAAATGCTTCCGGCGCTGCCGTCACCCTGTATGAATTCAATACTTTTCACAGCATGTGGCAGAAGTTTTGGAATGAGATTGTGAGAATCAGTGACCAAGGCCTTGAACAACCTTGGTGGTGGGATTGGAGATGGGTACTCATCTGTGTCAGTGAAAACACCCATGCTAGAATGTGATATTAGGAACTAGAATTGTTTGGTGAACATGGTAAGACACTGAGACACTGTTATTTATAATGTCAAAGTGCAGGCCCCTTTATTTGCTTTTCCTTGTCCTCAGGTGTTGTGCTAAATTCCATAAGATCAAGAAACAAATTCCGAAGGAGGACGGTGTTTTCAAGATTTCATTTATTAAATTGAAAAAATTGTAAGTTCAGCAAAAGTGTGAAGCAAGAGAGTTTTATGTTCTGAAAATTCCTTGAAAATTTTGGGGTTCTTGTGTTACACACTGAAGTATTATACCCTATGATTCTTCTTTAAGGACAAAATTCTGTTTCATATCATATTTTGCCACATGTCACTACATAGAAGAATATTCTTTAACGATCTTTGGCAGTTTGATTAGATTTTGCATAGAAGAAATCAGAACTACTTTTGACAGATATTGTTTATTGAGTTCAAAATAGACCATTGCTCTACTCAATCAGCTGCTTTGAAAATTGCACAAGGACTCGAGACGTAGGTAACAATCCAAGTCTGTCAAATCAAATGTTAACTACCGGAGGATGGATGATGATTAAGGTTCTCTTATGAGGATTATATTCATCTTGAAGAACCAAATAAATATGTAATCCAAAACTTGGTTTTATAATTTTGAATAACACAAGTAGTTTGACGGCTTGTATTAGAAGATTTTTGTTTCAGATGGCCGACTTAGTTAAGGGTCGTGTATCGACATGGGCTAAGGGTCGTGTACCGACATGGGTTTCGAATGACTGACGTAGTAAATATTTGTGTATCGTCATGAGCTTCAGATGACCGACTTAGTTAAGAGGCAGGCATGTATGAAAGAGAAAACGCAACCCACCAAGGAGGCCTAGAAGCTAATCCAAGTCCATCTGGGAAACACGTCAGGCTAGCTAAGTGATAAGCGCATTGGTGGTAGTTTGATTAAGCATGCTGGCAATCTCAAGATTCGCTCCCTCCTTCTTGCTACTTAGTGATCAAGTAATTATTCCGGTTCAATGTACCTATAGGGAAGATGATCCACCCACTATATAAGGGGGGTCATTGATATTCAATGTAAGGTTCATTTTTACACTCGAATAATACTCTAAGATTTCTTTTCTCAACCGGCCAACTTGGCTTTAGAGTTTCTTTGCTCAGCCGGCTGACTTGGCTTTAGGATTTTATTAAGGAATTTATTTTTTGTCATAAACGTGTGATTTACAGCAATAAGTGTGTGTTTGGTAGCTCATCATCAACACAAAAGTAAATATGCTCCATTATTAACTCATACATATAAGTTTTATTATGAGCCATATGATATCTGGCTTCAAAGTAAACTATAGGATATACTGAAATTCCATCATCATAACATAATTGTAAATGTAATAAAGCAAAGGTGCCTTAACTTCAAGCTGCATAAGCACTTGGGTTTGCCACAAGGTAGGCATCCACTACCTTGAGGACACCCAAGGCTTCCTCCCTGGCAGCCTTGAAATCCTCTTCTTTGATAGCAGCCCCTGGTTTGGGATGATACTTTGTAACATTCTTTACCTTGCTACCCCCCTCTGCAGTGGCTTCAATCTTGATCTCATGTGAAATTGAATCAACATTTTCCAGTGCATCTCCCTCAATCACTTTGTAGCTATATGTGAAATTCTCAGTGTCTATTGCATCAATTCTATGCTTCAAGTGTTTGATGTCAGCACCTGCATTGAAGGCAGAACAATTGCTTTATTAGTCATCTCTGTTTGAAACCTACCAGGAGATAGTAATAATTATGTAAATCGAAAAATGTTACATGTAAATATGTTTTTCATTGACGTACAATCGACACGCACATTGGTGGCAGTTTAGCTACGGCTAAATTTGAGGCGGTTAAAAACTGTCATTAATGTTTGTGGCGATTGTATTTCGCTGAAAAAGTGTATGTTACGTAAAAATTAGAGTAAGATGTTGGCACTAGCCTTGAGCAACGGTTATCTCCTGAATGCTTCCGGGGCCGCCATTGCCTTCAACCAGTTGAATATTCTTAATGGCCTGAGGAATCAGCTTGGGGAGGACATTCGGAGCATCGAGGATCAGAGCCTTGAACAACCTCCCTGCCTGGACAGTGCTAGGGAACTCCTCAGTGAATGTAATGTCAGCCATGTTTCTTAGATTGATAAATAGGTAGAAAGGGGAAGTAAGGAAGATATAGAGCACTTGGAAATGTTGTGGTGTGAGATAGCAGAAGAGATCATATATTTATAGCTCAAGAGCAAAGGTTAATTAATGTTGAATCTGATCTGACAATATTTCTTCAACTACCAGATTGCCAAAACTATGATGGTGTGCCGTCCTTGCATGCCTTATTAATTCCAAGGAACTCCTTAACATCAAATCTACCGGCATAGCAATGCAACCTGTGGTCGATATTGCTCAGGAATTTATGAAATGGGATCAAGATGTCACAAAAATGGTAAGCTAATTAATAGTGTGTAGTCTGTGTTGGCCAAAAACTCCGGGATATCTCCACGTTGGGCTAAAGAGCAAGCTACAAGTGGATTGAACACCAAATTTTTCACCTAAAACAACCTTAATGTATTAGGAATATGAGTCATCTCGCTTATAAATTGTTCTCGCTTATAAATTGTTGAACACTTCCTTTTTCATCCAATATAATACTTTTTACTCAAATTTGATATCACACCACTTTGCAGAGTAACTATTTTTCTAATGATCCAGGTGAAGGCCAAGCAAGCCATTCCTCTACTTTCATTTTACACATTTTAATGGTCACCGACTCGCCGCTAATTCAAGTATGAGAGTCGTACCTAAACTTAAATGACCCTCTATGTAAAGTTCAAAATTCCACACCTGCAATTCAATCCACCCATTGTTCTTAGCCACAAAAATATTGGCCTTACCTAGGAAGCAAATAGAAACTTGTTAAAAAAAAAAGTGATGAAGAGATGACTAGTATCCTTTTAGCAAAACAAATTACAGTCAACAGAATAGGTTTTGTTTTACAGCAATTTTACAGAGACCAAGGTAGAGAAAGCTGCAGGACCTCACCCCGGTTCGAGTACGACCCTAAACCCTAAACCAACAGGTTAGAATCAAGTTTTATATGCCGTTGTTTTCCTATCATAAATTGATAACTGTGTATTTAATGGCCGAAACATTCGTTTGGTTGGGTTTGGTTTGGTTGTTGTATCCATTTTCTCTCAGCTAAGTATCGATCAGCGCATATTCTATAGGAAATTGAAATTGAAATTGAAATTGAAATTGAAAAATAAAAATATTTTAGTAAAACTTACAGAAACTTTATTTTTTGAAGGTGGTTATGGCTATGAGTTGTTGGGGGGAGAGGAGAGAGAAGAAAGGCAGAGGGAGAGAGAGAGCTGAGCTTGTTGGCATTGGTGACGCTTGAGGGAGGTGCCAGTACTGGAGCAGAGGGTACGCACAGCCTCATATTCGTGAGGGCAGGCCTGAGAGACGAGGCACATGGCGAGGGAGTGGTTGAGGTGACGGCACGCCGAGTCACGAGCGGGGCCTGAGGGGATACGACGGTGGCACTCCTCTAGCGCCCGCTGCAGCGACTCGCATCTGCCTTTTTCTTCTCTTCTTGTTGACATCGGTCTGATTCCGGTGAAGAAGATGAGATGAGATCTCAACAGAACTGAGCAGATAATTCGGGCCTGATTGTCTGTTGGGCCTTGGGCCCTATTAGGAGCCTGTTGTGTTTGTGACTATTTACAATCTAGTATTTATCCTATATAAACTTTTTTATTACAATAATTAGAGATGACAATTAAACCTGAGCCCCATAGGTATCCCCAATCTCGAACCCAATTTTGACGGGGAAAACCCACTTTGATTGGGTTTTTGAAAAAGTTGAGTCATAACTCATTCTCGAAGAAGTGGGGACGAGTTGAGACGGGTTTGAGATTGATAATACTTACCTTGTGAGGTTGTTCTTCTTTGTGTTTAGAATTTCTTCCATTGTCGGAATTTGAAGAACTCTCGGTTCTCTCCTTATTTATTGGAATGTGGTGTCCACTTCTCAAACTCATAAGCTAGCACCAAACTTAAGAAAATGTCCAATTAGGCATCCAATTTGTTTACGCGTTAAAATTTCACATGCAAACAAAGCGATCTAACGAGCAACATGAGACTTAGATTAGGTTATTTGGTCTAGGTTCTTAGGTTCACAATGAATAATGTGTTGTGTGTGTGTGTTAGGTGTAGTTTCGAAGAGGTTTCAAAAAGGGGTGAAGTGTGCGAGAAAACACCAAGTTACCTGGTAATAACTTGGAAAATCTAGTTCCTGTGAACTAAGATTTAAAAGTTTATAAAAGATTCAACATCATAACAGTACTAAGGATGAGAAGAAATGATTAATAAAAAAACAAGTAAAACTTGAAGAAGAAACATAAAGTAAAGTGTAAGTTTGATTAAAATAGAAAGTTGAAAAAAGCTGAACTCTGTGTGGTCGTATGTTGTGTATGGTAGATGTAGGCTTTATATTGTTTAATATCAAATATTGAACATTTTCCCAGTATTACAAAGCCATATCTATAATATTTACATGATAACCGTAAATCTAAATCCTAAAGACAAGGATAAAAATGAAAGAAATTGCCCAATATAAGTCGTTTGTTCGGCATTACACTAAAGCTCCGAACTTATTCCTTTGAATCTCTCGAACTAATCGTTGCATCTCCTTGTCTTATAAATGCGAAGATCGTGCTTTGCAAACGTGGCATCCCGGGACTTAATGTCCAAACTCCTTCCTCACTCTTCTACCTCGAATTCAACCTCTAATTAATCATTTGAGACTTGAAAAAAAATGTCTGAGTATGGATTGTGCTTATCCCTCTTACTAAGTCCTCTTCGAATTGCCATTTGTCTCGAATACAACTTGTCTTTCACTTGGACCTTTTCAAAGTTCCATCACGATTTTCCATAACTTAGTCAAATTAGGCTCTCATCCTAGTCAATATGTTGTGTCTTCAACCCATTCTTTCATCTTAGTCCGAAATGAAACGTTGCACTCTTCTCTACAAAGCTCCTAATTCAAACACCATCCTTGACCCCTTTAGAACTAGGCTCCAAATTGGTCATTCTATCATTCTTTTCCCATGATGAAAGACTCTTTCTTTTACTCACACTAATCAATATTAATTTTAGGGTTAATGGTTTACTAGGTCCCTGTAGTTGCACCAAGATTTGTCTTTGGTCCTTGGCTGGAAAAAAGTTTGCAATAGGTCCCTGTAGCTGCACCAAGTTTGCTATAAGTCCCTGTTGGAGACCGGAGCTACGACGAGTGCATATGTGGCAGGCTGACTGGATTAATGAAGATGATGTGGAATTTATTTAATTTAATTGAAAAACAGGTCAAAAAAATTAGGAAACCCTAAATCCCCAAATTAAACTCCCTTAATCCCTAAATTAACAGTCAATTACCCAAATCCCAAAATTAACATACAAATCAAAATTAGAAAGTGTAAAGCCCCCAACAAAAAATCTCAAGCGCTTCATGTTCCCCCACTGCAAGAAGAACTCTGGCTCTGAGGCCTTGCACACTCTCTGGTTCCTCTCCTCTGTCTCCATATCTGCCACACAACAAACCAAAAACCCATCATCAAGCTTAGATTTTTCAGTCCACAGTGAACTCAGAAAACATAGCAAGAGAAACCAGCATATTCTCACCACTCACTTGGGGAAAAAAACCAAAGAAACTGAAACCAGATTCAATTTCAAGGGTCTGAACTGTGATGGATTGTCCAAAAACGAGACTCAGGCAAGGATTACAGAGAATTTGAGAAGATGAGAAAGAGGGTTGGGATGTAAAACTCCAATGGATTGCCTCCAACCTCAAGATCTATGCCTCAAAAGATGAAAATCCCCTAAAGAATGAAATACACAAAAATGGTCAAAAGAAGGAGTAGATGAAGAGAACAAAACCGTTCACAAAAGACCCTCTAAGGAGAAAATGGAGGAAATGAAGAAAAATCTTACAATGATACAAATTCAGTTCAGAGAAGAAGCGTGTGTGTGATATCCTCTGCAAACAACCCCAGAAAGAAATAAAGAGGAATCACATATCTTCTTCTCTGTTGTTAAATTTGGAAAGTTTGTAATCCTGTTTCGATTTTGCTCCCATTCTTCTTCTGCCAAAGAGGAGTGGTGTTGTGTGTGTTCTGCAACGCTTTCTCTCTCGCTCTCTCTCTCTCTCTCTATCTAATTTTGATTTGTATGTTAATTTTGGGATTTGGGGATAATTGAGTGTTAATTTAGGGATTTGGGATTAAGGGAGTTTAATTTGGGGATTTAGGGTTTCCTAATTTTCTGACCTGATTTCAATTAAATTAAATTAAATAAATTCCACATCATCTTCATTAATCCAGTCAGCCTGCCACATATGCACTCGTCGGAGCTCCGGTCTCCAGCAGAGACTTATAGCAAACTTGGTGCAACTATAGGGACCTATTGCAAACTTTTTTCCGGCCAGGGACCAAAGACAAATCTTGGTGCAACTACTGAGACCTAGTAAACCATTAACTCTTAATTTTAAGTAATATTTAATATTTTAAGGGTTTCAATTAGGTGACATTTCAATTGTGATTACTAATGATCAATAATGAACACCCTTGTGGTAGATTAATATCTCTTATATCACATGATAATATCAGACAAGGCACTGCCTTTATCTCTTTCTTTATAAGCATAAAATCTCAACACGAAAAATACGCAGTGTGACATAGTGATTAGCTTACTTCGTCCCTTAACCATAAAGTCAGAGAATTAATCATTGCACATCCAAATAAAGCACATTTTATGAGGAGTATTTTACCGTTTAATACGAGCATCTAATCCCCTTGGGGTGTAGCCTAATTAACATTTCCCTCTCAAACAAGATAAAAACGGCGTCGTTGGAGAAAGAAAGGGAAAAGGATGGCGCGAGTCAAAGAATCGGGACCATCTCAGTCGTGAGTATAGAAACACTGATTAGAACAACACTAAGCACACTGACTGAACCCTAACCAAAATAGCCTCACTTCACCGCCGACAACTACTCCCTGAACGAAACAGTAGCCGTCGGCAACCCATCCGAGGCAGCTCCAAACGGTTTCTGGTTTTTTTTTTTTAACCCAGAAACCGTTAAATCTTTGACGGAATTGGATAGAAAACCAAAACTGCAACAGTTTGTATAAGTTAATGACGTTTTAGGCTAATTTTTTCCGTAAGGTACCAAAAGTGCACTTTTGTGATAAGTGAGGGACTAAAGTGCTATTAAACTTAAAGAAATATAATAAAAGAATATCTATAAGATATTATAGTCTAGAATAATAAATGAATCTAATTATTATTGGAGTCAGAGAATTATATAAGAGAAATATTACTACTAATTTCATCCTTTTACATAATAAGTATATGCAAGCCATAATCTCACAACTCTCAGCTCAAATTCAAATCAAATCTAAATGTTTATAAAAACATGACAGCAGAGACCACAAGAATGACCATTCCTCATAATTAACAACGAATCTGATATAGGTTGTTTGTTTTAGTTGTAATCAGGATTAGCCAAAAGATAATCCTCAACAGCCCTAGTGGACCTATCAGAAATTTCCTTGATAGCCTTCTGAAACTCATCTGTAAGCTGCTCATCGCCTTTGGTATAGTATTTGGTTGTGCACTTAATGATGGATCCTCCTTCAGGATTTGCCACAGATTTGTACTCGTAAGAGATCTTCTCCAATTGGTCTGGTAAAGCTTTGCCTTCAATTATGGTATAGTGGAATACGTAGTTTTCTGGATCAACCACATCTACCTTGTGCTTCACATATCCTAATCCTAATCATAAACATGTATAAAATGAATTAGCACAAACTCAGAACACATGCACATTGAATGAGTAAAAGCTTTGGTGAGATATATTGATTAATTGTTCCACACAAACACATGTAGTTAAATAATTGTTTTACCGTCTGTAAAAGTGATCTTCTTAATGGACCCTGGCCCTCCATCTCCTTCAACAATTTCAACACTCTCAACGTTTGGTAAAGCTTTTGGGAAGACATTGCTAAAGTCCAGGACAATGGCTTTGTATAGTCTTGCAGGAGCAACAGGTGAAACACGCTCACTTTCGGTAGTGATAACACCCATGATTTTCTCAAACTAAGAGACAGAAATGATTGATGATCAGAAAGATCAAAGATCTGATACTATGATGAAAGTAAGATGCTTTGCACAGTGTGAGTTTATGGTTTGTGGATATGGCATTTTATATAGGCGTCACACGTTGCTAGGAGCTTCACTTACGCAATTCCGAAACATCATATTAAAAAATGAAGTAGAGTCAAATAGAAAGAACCAGATCCTTCTCGATGATGAGTTGTCAAGTTGTTAAATGCTTTATTTATCAAATAATCAAATTTCATAGAAACACTTTGCTGTGTTGTTATCTGTTTTGATTAGTTTATGTATATGTGCTGATAAAGAATTATTTAAGCGATAATGAACTCTCTCACACACACGAACGTTCACATACCTATTGGGTTTTGATTTATACCAATTTGCATTTCATGCACATTCACTTTCTTTTCATATTTTTCTCTTCTTTTCCTATGTGTTACTCATTATTTCTTTTATTTCTATCTTCTATTCTCACCTCTCGTTAGGTGAGAGTTAAAATAAGATCTGAATCAACTTTTTCAATACGTGTTTCATGAGTTAATAGTCCTACACTAACAATACAAAGTTTCATGCATTTTGATTCATTCACTTTTTTTCTTCCAATTTATTTTCATTATTTTTTTTTCTAAATCTCTTCATTTTCTATCACATCATATATTTTATCTCTCATTTCTTTATTTGTGTGGGTAAAATTAAAATTGAAGTGTGAATGATGTGTTATTGAAGCTTTTTAACACACATCCTCCTAGTTTTCCGCTTTATGAAGTTGAAAAAACAGTATCCCTTAACAGGCTGCTAAATTAAATAGCTGTCCTATTCTAGTTTAAGGGGCTTGCGCATTATGTGCTTGACCTGAATTGAAATGACAGATCCAAATTATTTTGCATTATTAAAAGTAGGAAATACAGGGTATATCCAAAGAGCCAATATTACCAAGACATGCTCAAATTAATATTTTTGTATTTATAGTACTTGACCAAATTCACTCACTACTATACTCAAATCGACAAAAGACAAGCCACGCTATGCAAGTTGCACAAACAGATCATGAACTTCATTATTGAAGGGAAGTGCATGCATTTCTTTTGTTTACCAGAATTTCATTAAAACCAAGCATTTTCCTTTATTCATTGATGAAGGGAGATACAACATCACTCATACACATGGAATCTCACAACTCCTCAGCCAAAGCAAAGAAAAGAAAAAGCAAATCATATTGACAGCCAAATTGAACACACTGAACAATATGCGATGGATGGATCACACCATCTATAAGCAATTACTTCGAGAGGATTTAGTTGTAATCGGGATTGGCCAAAACGTAACCCTCGATTGCCTTGAAAAGACCATCACCCTTGGCCTTACCAGCCTTGACATCCTCTTCAGAAGGACTAGCATCGCCTTTGGTGTGGTAGATCACTGTGAGCTTTGCAATGGATCCTCCATCAGGCCCTGCAACCAACTTCGCCTCAAATGAGATCTTCTCTACTGTGTCGGGAAGCTCAGAACCTCCAACGATGCTGTAGTTGTATCCAAAATTCGCCGCATCAATTGATTCAATTTTGTGCAACAGGGTCTTGGTCTCACCACCTGCACATGATTCATTTTATTATTTTCACTCTCAAATAATTAATAATTAATATATGCAAATCAATTATTTCATTAGATCAACTGATACATGCATGCCACATATTGATTATATATAGAGTATATATATATGTAGAGCATATATAAGGTCACTCACCTTCAACGAAAGTGAGCTTCTTGATGGTTCCTTCACCACCATTTCCTTCAACAATTTCAACAGTCTTGATGTCATCAATAACCTTTGGGAGGATGGAATCACCATCTATGGTGAGAGCTTTGTAAAGCTTAGCTGGGGCAACAGTGGAGGTGGTCTCATCCTGGAAAGTGAAGACACCCATGATAGAATGAATTGGTGATGAAAGGAGAATTTAACACACAAGAGAAGAGTGAAACTGCTATTGGTATCGAGAATAAGAGCTTAGTTGGTTGGCTTGTGTGATTTATGAGCAGAGGTGAGGCAGGTATTTATAGGAACTGGAGTTTTATTGTTCATAATACAAAAATAACACATTTATTAGGCTAAGATGTTATTGTTGACTCAAAAGAGTTGGTGGGGCGGCTTTTTCTTCTTACTGCGACTTTCGCAACTTCACATGAGTTTAATAATTCATGAGATAAGTTTTAGGGAATAAGCAATTATTTACTCTTACCGTTCCTTTTTATAAGAGGTAAATTAAGATGTATTATCGTCTTTTTTATAAGAATTGAGTTTGAAATTTGTAGTGCATTAATTATTTTTTTGACAAGCTTACCTTTATTTAATTGGACTTTTTCTCTTTTTCCATTATGTAATACATTAATGATTAATAGAAATTTTAAATGTAAATTGGGGTAATTTTGAAAAGTTGATGTAAATTGAGAACAAATTAAATGTTAACCACCACTTTAACTACTTTTCTTAAAAGGTGTGCAATAGTTGTTTAACTCTTATAAAAAAATGGAAAGAGTATCTTAACGCATGTTTGAACACAATAAAAAATTAAACTGTAAAACTAAAACTATATCTGTCCACTGATTTGGTTTCACTTTATTTTTTCATCTAAGCATTGAGACATGCACTTGTATATATGACAAGCTTCGAATTCATACCAGTTTTAAATTTGCCCATTAATTTTTTGTCACCGTACACCTAGGCAATGGTGATAGATACTAAGATAAGAATTGTTTTCACACGTACTGTTGAGCATTCTTATTCTAATAGCCCATTAATCGTGTTCATTCATCGACGCGATTGGTTTGTATTATGATGCTCATTTATGATAAACTAATGTTAATATATTTTGTTTTTCAAATTATTATTAATTTTTTAGTGTTTAAGTATTTTTAGTATTTGATATTTGACTACATATTAAAAAAGAAAAAAATGAACCTTTTCTAAGATCAACAGACCTCATGACTATTAACATAAACAATTATAAGAAGCAAATTAATATATATTAAACAATATGTACTCATGTCAAAAAATGGATATATCAAAAAGAAATTAAAGATAATGAAAAAGTATATCAAGCTGAAAAATAAGAAAAGAGGATTGTTGAAATGCAAGAAGGAAATAATTTTGTTGCGATATTACTGGGAGGAGAGAGGAGACATTTATTACCGAGTAGACTTTCAAAATTTGAGAAATGGAATGACAATTTTTAAGAAAAAAATTGACGTGTCAAAGTGAGAGAGAGTGTAAATTGTAAATGCCTCACTCTCTTTTATGAGAACTCTAAATTATTATACAGGATGGATGATGAAATGTTTTAGTCATTAGTTATTCCATCAATAACTATAACTGCCATATGTGATTAAGTCTATTGCAGGGTTGTTCATCTATCCAAACCAAATTAATATAATTGGTATTGAATTTTTTTTAATTGCAAGAGTTATCTATCCAAACATGCATAAAGATATAAATTGCAATTAATTTGGTTCCCAAATTAATTTTTTTAATCCGAACCAACCTAGTTTTTTCTCTCCATATTTAACCTTTGTATTTATATCTTTAGAAGATTATTATTCATAAACTCTTCTCTATTTTTATCTTTTTAATATTGTTTTTATTTTGTCAACTTAATTATCAAATGACTACTTAGTTTCATATTAACAAAAGTTCAGACGATACGATGATGCAAAGTACTCTACGTTCATGTTCAGACGATGGAGAAGATGAATAGGACCACAATCAGTGCAGACGATGGTTGAGCAGACGATGCAGCAGTAGTAGACAGTACAGCAGACGATGCAGCAGACGACGATGATGCAAAGTACAATCAACTCATGATCTTCCTCTGAATTCTTCATCTTCTCTTGTGAAGATATGCATAACTAGTGCCAGTTTTATTCTGTTGTGTATAGTTTTGGGCTCCTTCCGGGCCCTAAAGGCCCTTCATTTTATGTCTATGTATTTGTATTTATTCCTTTTAGCTTTGCTACTTTTTGTAATTAGTTGGGCCACCTCTTGTACTCTCCATTAATTCATTTGACTTATAAAAATATCATACTAACAAATGTCTAATGAGTTATGTCAAGTTATCATTATTAAAAAATTAATATTGACCAAAAGCGATATTAGTAGTGTGAATTAATTTGACTATTTTATATAATTAGTATTCAGTAAGGAACAAAATCCTTTTTACTTACTGTGACACAAGATTTTATACATAAAACTGATAATATTTGAGGATAAATATTTAAAAAATAATAATTTATTTTTTATATACAAACCTAATAACTTAAATCAAACCAAACCAAACCAAAAAGAATTTAAATATCTGAACCCAACCAATCTGATTAAATTCGATGGGACCCTTAATCACTCCTAAATGCCACTTGTTTGTATGCGTCTGTTTAAGTGAAGAAGTTCACTGAGCTAAGCTGGTTGGTGATGATGAAGTTAATTTATTATGTCTATCATCGTTGTTGGATTGTATTTGGACACTTTTAGTGGGATTGGGAAAAGCAAGATTGAGAAATTAAAGCAGCCTGATTTAAAAATGAATATAACTTTTATCTGTTGCATTTAAATACTAATATTAGCAGATATGAACAATCTCTTTTGTTAACTTTTCTTTTTTTTAAGAAATGTATTTCCACATTCATAGCTTTGAGACGAATCTCTTACCCTACTCCAAGTGTATTAAGCTCTAGGAAATTAACTAATAAATTTTTTTCATTTACAAAAGTTCAGATTAAAATTTAAACAATTTACTTAATAGATGAAGTACTGTCCAACTTGTACGCGTGATGCAAGATGCTCAAGTGTTTCCTGGACGGTGGCTTGGTGATGCGACTCTTGTTTGTTTGCTAGTTTTATCTTGTTCCCTCTCCTAATTAACTTGGCTTGTTAAAAAGTACATTTAAAAGTGCTCCTAACGTGCACAAAAGGTGAACCCCACAAAGACAAGTTGAAGTAATAAATTAAATTTATAAACACCGACGAGAACACGACACTATAAAAAATATGACCGTTATTTTTTATTAGTTTTCACTCTTTAATTTTTTTTATCAGTATTAAAATTAAATTAAATTATGAATATAAAAGTGAAAAAAAAATAGAAAAAAATTCTTAAAATAGTGATGGATAAAAATGAAGGGAGAAAGTAAATGCGGGTCATTATATGTGGAATTAGTGGTGCGAAGCGAATATACCTTTTTGTCGTATATACTCTACAAAGGAAAGAAGAAAAATAGTTATACCAACTAATTAATGGTTTAATTTAGATGGAAATTCGTCTAGGTTCTTTTTGCAGATAACTTAGGTAATGCAAACTTATGCTAGCTAGGACGATAGGATGTGGACGCACTCACAAGCATGAGGCACTTGAGCAAATACTATAACTTTTGTCTTTTTACGTTTTTTTAGTAAGAGGTTAATTTTGATACAAATGGTTGATTAGGTAAAGAGTTTTATACATGTATCTAATTACATTTTTTTATTATTAATTTAAAATAATTTTTTATTCAATTTTAATTATGACATAGTGAATACTTTTACTTTTAACCCTCAAAAACACCCTTAGTACTAATTTTAATTTAATATTCTAAATTAGTACTCCCTCATGTTCTTTATTTTTTTTGAATAACCCTCCTATTCTTAATATAAGAACCAAACAACTACTTTATTCCTTTTAATAAATCTAGTTAATTGTATTAAAGTTATTCTCAAATTTTATCAATTTTACAAAATTACCCGTAATGCACTTTTTTAATTTCTATGCACCATTAATACTCGTGTGAGTGAAAAGAGAAAAACTTCAATTAAATAAAAATATTTTTGTAAAAAAATAATTAAATCACCAAGTTAATTTTAATAAGAAAAAAAAGGTATACTTTCAATTTAGTTATTATATATTGAGGAGAAGTATTTAGCTTTTTAATTTTAAAATTTGATTGCGGTTTAGTTTTACTTTAACTTTTTTTTATTGATCAAAATTAATGTATAAGACACTAAAGTATATGAGTTTCACTTTTAATTTAATGAGACATATATAAATTTTAATGAAAGTGTTCGAAAGAAAATGAATTAAATAAAATGTTACTAGAGTATTGTTTAGTATTTATAGTTAAGCTGGATCAACAATATATATTGTTTAGTATGACAAATTATATTATATTTGAATTCATAAAAATGTTAATTTTAAAACATTAAATTTTAATCCCTTACTCTCCATAGATGTACCAAAAGAAAAGAAATAAGTATAAGGGTCCAAAGCATTATGCATGAATTATATACTCTACTCAATAGTCAGTACTCAACATATCTAAAGCATTTTGTCTTATCCCACGATACGTGCCAGGTGGAGGATGTGGATCAAAAGTTCGTGTCATCATCGTATTTTTAATTTTATTTTCGAAGGTTCATCGTATTTGGCTATTTGGAGACTGAGTCGCCCGCAAATTGGTGAAAAAAAAGCGTCTCTTTTGGGATTGAAAAATGATATCCAAAATTTTTATGCTCGGGAATATAAGAATGAAAATGTTATTCTATGACATCTTTTAAAAATGTGTTTGGTTTGTTAGTTCGATTCTTGGGAATCTTCATCTATATTCATTGGAATAATTATAATATGCGTTTGGTTAAAAATGTATATTCCTGGTAATATATATTGAAATTCTTAAAATATCTTTATATTATTTAGTATTTAAATATTTTTTAATGTAATTATTAAAAGACAAGATAAAGGGATATCATTTGGTAGCCTATAAGCTTAACACCTTGTTTTGGCCAAATTCTCATGCGCAGCAAAGGTACTATATGAACTTCTTTTTATTTTAGTGCATAGAATTTATAAACTTATCTAAAAACACATACATGAAACTTAACATATGATTTTTTTACTCCATATACTCAAACAAATCAAGTGACTAAAGCATCATGGCTCATGTGAGACAAAACTATTCTTGGAGTACATGAAGCATCTTCAATCAAGCATCCCAATATAAATTGCTAAATCTAAATTTTCTTATGTTCTCCTTTTCTAAAAGGACAAAAAAATATTATTTCTATGATTTTTAAAACATATTTTTTCAATTTAAAGGCTTCCTAAAATATGCAGTAGCTTTCAGTCGTAGGCTGCATTACTCAATATTTATTGTGACCTTATGTACCTTGGCTCAACATCATCCAATCAATCAAAAAGTTTGTTTTCCATGTCTATAAAATTGCTCAAACGTGGGTAATGCCTATGAATGGGAATATCACTTCCCCAGGAATGAAAGATACTTAGGAGTAAATTTTTAAAAACTTCTACCAAACACAGGTAATGCCGAACCAATATTCCCGGGAATCCTTTTCCAAACCCTCAAAGAAAGGCCCCCAAAAGGTTTAAATAAAACTTTTTAGTCCCAATCAAAATATATTATTTTTGTTTTTTGTCTTTGAGATTATTTTCAATTTTCTAAAATTTAGATGTTTTATTTTTCTATTTATTCAAATCTGACTTTTTACAATTTAGGAAAAATTTGAGATAGTCGGTGCTTACAGAAAAGACTTAAGTGTGTTTGTGAGAGTATTTTCAGATTTAAATTAAATAAAAAAATAAACGGGAGAAGAAAAAATAAAACATGCGATTTTTGAAAGATTGAAAACAATTTTTTTTAGAAACAAAAACCAATAATAATATATTTTGAAGGAGTAAAAATGTATTTATAGAAAAAAAAAATGGTGAAGAGCATCGACCATAAACGCACATACTTTTTTTTTGAATGGATAAACGCACATACTTAATCAAAATGAAATCATAATATCATTTTTTTTTTTGAAAACTAAAATCATAATATCATTTAATTGCATGTCGATGTTCATTCCTAGAATCACGCAAATTATTTGGTAATCTTTCTTTCTGTTTTATTTCAACCGCGTTGCGATTCTAGGCAGTGCTACTTGGCAACGTCTCATTGGAGAATCTGGCAACTTTTCCAACCTTGTCACTTCTAGAATTGAACACGTCCCAATGACACGTCAGCATGTGTAGGCTCCCATGACACGTATAAGCTCTGATTGCACCATGTGATGCCACGTGTCTACCACGCGACAGTCTAACTGTGTAGCGCATGGGGATAGTGATGCGACCTATACCCTCAAACTTTGAGATTCATCCCATTTGGCTAATGAGTAAATCACATATGAATTAGATATCTCATTTTTCGTCCAAAATTTTAACATATTAATGTAAGGATCCTCCTAGTAATAAACTGCTCAATACTCCATACTCCATTGTTTATTTAGTGTGGAACTTCTTAGTTAAGCTTAACTCATAACAATGGGCTTCAATGTCCTCAAGACTTCAATCATGCTTGCAGGTTGCAGCCTTGGACACGTTGCACAATTTGAGGAATTCTTCATCCAGCTCATGTTTCATCACTTTTGGATGAAATCCATTCATCTTGATACATCAAGAGGTGTGAACAAGCTAAGCCTGCCTGGATCACCGCAAACGATGATTGAAGAGATATGGGGGCGGTAGAGAGGGTGCTGAGCTTCTTCCGAGCGTGGGGGTCCTCTTGAAGGATGGTGGTTGGCTGTCATCTTCATGCATGGAAAGGGTTTCTGCAAAGACACTACGATGCCAAAGTGAGAGGTATGAGTGAAGAGGGTAGATAGCGTGTGAGGGATCAAGAAGTGTGTACCTTATGGCTTGGTGAACTCTCCTTATATAGAGGTTGGAGGGCGACATAACCCTCGAGGGCATGGAATGATGACATTGATTATGTCTCTCCTTAGACCGTTGGATCTCCTGCCGTGCTCAGAGGATCGGACGGTGGAGGGTTCCTTGGAAAGCCATTGTAGGTCCTGGGACATCACACCTACGAGGGTACGCCAGTGAGGGGATTGTTGATTTGACATATATGAGCGTTTGGTGGTCAGTGTATGTCCTAAGGTCTCTGCCTATCATCATAGGGCTGAGAGGGTGCGTATGCTTCTCTGGGCGGTTATGGCCCACCGGGAGGCATCTTCTCTCGGCTAAGCGCCCTAACGGGTGCCAGGAGGGTATTTCCCAGAACAGTAGCCCCCCGTCCGAGCACTTGGTTACAAGTGCCCAAGGGTAAGTTTGGAGAGCGCTTGGTTGGCGTAAAGGGTGTTTATCGGAACAACCTCTCTTATGTGGGGCCGAGAGAGTTACTCCTAGAACAAGGTGGAAGCTTTGATGGGAAAACTTCCATAATATTCTACTAAGCTCTTGATTTAATTGCTAACGATAACTAATTTCATTCAAAATGCTAGTTAATTCTGTTATTAGTCGCTTTCTAATTTAGTTGTTAGTAGGATGAGTTTTGTTCTACTTGTATAAAGTGAAGAACATTACACTCTTCATTCAATGAATGAGAGAATCATTTATTTCATCTCCTTCTTTTATCTGATATACTCAATCCAGCAAAGGCAACATCAAATTTTCAGCAAACACAGAAGAGTACATATAATTAGATAGACCAACATGAGCAAGATGTTGTGCCAAAAAGCCTCAAGCCCCAGCATGAAGCAGATACATGAACTGGGGGTTATTAATTTGCACCAGAACCAACTTGTTATTTACTTAAAAGCACATTCTATTCCATAAAATCAGTAATAATCAGGATTTGCCAAAAGGTAACCTTCAGCAATCTTCACAATCCCATCCACCTTGGCATGAGAAGCTTTCACGGCCTCCTCACTGAACGTGGTATCGCCTTTGGTGAAGTATTGGGCTTGGACCTCCCTAATGCATCCTCCATTTGGGCCTTCCACAAATTTGCTCTTAAATTGGACCTTCTCCAATGGGTCAGCCAGCCCAGTACCCCCAATTATGCTGAAGTTGTACACCAATTTTGCCTCATCAACTTCATCAACTCTGTGCAGCACATACTTGCTTTCACCACCTGGCATCAAATCAATTTTAATTTCATTAATTCGTTGCATATCTTATGATATGATAAGTAAAGTGATACAATAGAAGAGAGATAGAAAGAAAAACATAGTGAAAATGAATTGTAAGAGAATAAGAATGTGAGAATATCATAACTCTATTGTTAGTATTAGTGTGTGTCAAGTTTGTGTCCGAAACAACAAATTGCTCTATGAACGAATTATTGGATTAAGACGAGGAATGAATAATTTTATATAATGTTTATAACTAAGCTTTACCGTCAAGTACGGTCATCTTTTTTATGGTTCCAGCAGCACCAGTTCCTTCTATGAATTCAACACTCTGGATGGGTTCGACAATCTTTGGGAAGATGTTGTGAAAATCTGTTGACATGGCTTTGAAAAGCCTAGCAGGGGACACAGCAGCAGGGGTAGCGAATTCATCACTGACAACACCCATGATATGATATATGATATGATATGATGAAAAATCAACAAAAACAAATGGGCTTTGTTTTGAGATTATGTTATGTGCTTGTTGCTGCTGTGTAGTTTCTGAGTAGGGAAGAGGTACACATTATATAAACCACTGGCTGGCGTAGTTGCATTTACTAGAATCATGTGCTTGGTAGGTGAAGCTGAGTTAGGTTGATGATGTCTCTCTGTTGGAATGTTGTGATTGGCTTTTTAAATTTAATGATTAAAAGTAAAAATGATGTAGTTTTTAGTCTTTAATTAAAAGCACTCTATTACATCAGACATTATATGTTATTTTTGTTAAATGTGAATGGTAATTGAGAAAAACAATTAAAGAGAAACTAATTTTGAAAAACTTAATATTTAAGCCAAATAATCTTTGTGGAAAAGACTTGGAAGAAATTTTAAAGGTTAGACTGCTTAGTCAAAGTTGGCGCATTTAAATTACATACCAGAGGTAGTAAGACCAAATAATCGTTTCCACAATATTATTCAAAGGATTTTTCTGCAACAAATTCCAACTTTGATCATATAATATAACTGCGCGCAGAAAAGGAAAGAGAAATAGGGAATTGAATAACCGATGGCTATGACTTCACTCTAGAAAACGACAGCAAACAGAAATACTCTTCAACTTTGGCGAGCAAATGTTCAGTACTGGAAAATTTAATACATCTCTTTTATAATATAGTAGTCATTTTTAAAAATTGTAGAAGTAAATTTAAAATAATTTAAGTATCATGCTTTAACGCATAAATATGAATTTTTTTTCAAAATTGGCTAATTAAGTTTTTCTTTTACAAAGAAAAACTAAAAGAGAAAAAAAAAGTTACACTAAAGTGTCAATGAAGAGACAAAGACACAATAATATTATGGCTTAATAGCACTTTTGGTCCCTCACTTATCACGATTTGACACTTTTAGTCCCTAACAAAAAAATTTAGCCATTTTCGTCCCTAACGTTTATAAACCGTTGCACTTTCAGTTTTCCATCCATTTATGTTAAAATTTTAACAGAATATTCCTTTAAAAATTAATTAAAAAATATAAAAATTAAAAGCAGAAATAAATAATGTTGAATGTTCTTAAAAAAAATCTCTAATCCCTAATATTCATCTTCTTCTTCAATGAATAAAAAACAACAACAAATCAACATTTCTTCCCCCCTTCCTCCTTCATTCTTCCCCTAAAATCTAGAAAACAAAATCAAGAAAAAGACAATTGAGACTTATTGTGATTGTTTATTACCAAAAAATCAGAAACAAATCCCTAATCCCCCACTGCTCCCAACCCTATCCATCTTCACAGTTTACACCGCCACCGCTGCTCCCAACCCAATTTACACCGCCGCCTTCCCTCTCCCAAGCTCAGACCGCCGCTTACTCCTTCCCTGACCTTCGAATCTCAAGCCACCGCTACCTCTCCTCCTCTTCCCCACCATCAACCCCACCGTTGCCGCCACCACACGAACTCAAACCCATCATCAACAGAGCAGAAGGAGATGAGGAGGAAACAAAACAAAATCAATTTCAAGCTACTGCCATCGCAGCCGTCGCCGTGCCGCCGCGCCATGCCCTTGTCGCTGTCGCAGAACTCCGTCACCGCGCATGCACCTTCACCGTACCGTCGCGCCACCGTCGAGCCTCGCGGTCGCAGCCGGCGGCCACCGCCGACCTCGCTCTGTTCCGCCGTCGCTTCCTTTCGCCCTCTCCGCTTCGATTTGCTTCTTCTCCCCTCTGTTTCGATCTCCTCCTCTTCCCCTCTCTCCCTCGACCTTCCTCTCAATCTCGACCTCGCTCTCTCTCCCTCGATCTTCCTCTCTCTTCTCTCCCACACTCTCTCTGCCTTCTGCCTTCTCCCTCGTCTCACACGCTCCCTCTGATCTCTTTCTCTTTCTCTCTCTCTCTCTCTATCTCGCCACTTCTTCTTTCTCTCACTCCTTTTTCAGTTCTTCTGATCTGCTCCTCTTTTCTTTTTTATTTGTCTTTTATTTCACTTATTTTTAATTTTTAATTATATTTAAAAATATGAAAACTGTTAGTTTTTTAACAGAAATGGATGGAAAACTGAAAGTGCAACGGTTTGTAAATGTTAGGGACGAAAATGACTAATTTTTTTTGTTAGGGACTAAATGTGCCAAATCGTGATAAGTGAGAGACCAAAAGTGCTATTAAGCCTAATATTATAGAGAGGATCCTCCTAACACAACACGATAAAAGATACAAAAGTAATTTAATTATAAAACTCCTCGCCTCCCTCGTGAACCAAACTTCCCCTCCCCTCCCCTCCTAATAAGTATTAAAATCTCTCCCCTCCCCTTCCCTCCCTTCCCCTTCCCTCCATTAAAATCTCTCATCTCTCCTTCCCTCCCTTGAACCAAATAGACCCTTATGAAAATCACCAGCTAAGTTTGAATAGCATAAAAAAAATTACTGCTACGTCCGTTTATTAATAGGAAATAAAATAGAACTAGAGCTTTTCAAGTTAAAACAGACTCCGCCACTGTGGCTGAATATCAAACCAAATAGGTTGCGGGACTTTCCCCCTGAGGTGATGCTTAGTTGATTTTTATCTGGTGTGCACCATGATATTAATCCTGAATTGTCTACTTTACGCCATTATTCGGTTTCACAAGCTGTTAGGCTAGCTAAATTGAATAATTGATTGTCTATCTACTCATGTTGCATCTCAAAGCTCACCACATATGAATTCATTAAAAACTTGAAGGCACGCTCTCGGGAGTTGAAAGTTGAAATCATAAACCACGTTCACGCTGTGGGACGACGACGAGGAGACAGTGAGAATGGGTTGCGGTTTTGGGAGAAAGGAAGGAGAGAGAAAGAATAAGGATAAAGATGGTTACACATGCACATTTTCGTGGACATCTTTTAAACATACAATTTTGTGTTGGGTTATTAAAACCTCCTATAAAGTTGTAGGTTTAAAGGATGTGCATAAAAAAATATATATTTATCTATCATTTCTCGAAATTAGGAGAAAAGGGATCGCACCTATTGTTTTTATGTCTT
Source organism: Acmispon strigosus (assembly GCA_030819835.1). NCBI lineage: Eukaryota > Viridiplantae > Streptophyta > Magnoliopsida > Fabales > Fabaceae > Acmispon > Acmispon strigosus. The sequence continues at coordinate 92,340,183 of JAUAMA010000001.1, forward strand.
CTCTTTTAAAAAAATTTAGGAAAGGACATAGTGTGACATAAAACCACTATAAAAATTTGTGAAAATAATGACTTTTCTTTACAGCGGTTTACCTGAACCGCCACTATATCATGTACAAATGGCGTTTGGGCAGCTGCCATAATAAAAAACATGACTTAGAGGTATGGGAGTTGTTCCCACTGTTGCGTTTAAGCATACCACAACACGACTTAGAGGTATGAGCTCCGATTCTCCCAATGCAAGTTCATCCTATGTAGAGTTGCAACGAAAAGTGATAACCTTAGAGTCTGAATTGCAAACACTTTTCACCTACATAACCACAAAGGAAGGAGGAAATGTGCCTCAAGAGTTGGCTGGCTTATTTCCCAATTCTACACAAGAGGTATGTCACAATACACCAACCACTTCTTCAAAACATACTGAGGCTTCTAATATTCTCTCTCACCATCATTTTGTTATGATGATATGTGTTTTTTGTTTTGTTTGAAATACATGTTATATTGATGATTTCTTTTGTTTTACTGTACAATGATTCTACAATAATGCCTAGGAAGCCTTAAATGCCTAGGAAGCATCTACCTATCAAAGCCATTCATGTGCAGTTTGTGCCATGTGGCCTGTGCTAAGGCACTTCACAATTCAAACTATAACTTGTAAACTCCAACCCTCTAAAAAGGCACATCTATACAAAAATGTTACTAATATAAATACCAAAGTTATCAGAATTAAATGCAGCTGCCAAGTGAGAAAATAAGTAATTAGTAACAACAATTATTTATTAAGAGTTTAATTATAGTAGAGGAGGGTGTGTAATTATGTATATTATGTTGTTTTTCTCTATTGTGAAATGAGAATCCCCTCTGTAGGAGACTTTGGTTTCTAGGTCAACAATTATACTGATTCTGTTATTGATAACGAAAAGTGGTAATCATTTTCCTCTTAATTATATATTTGTTATAGGAACCAGATATAGGAAGTGGTGCTCAAGCACCTAATAACGAGAGAAGATCATATGATGGAAGCAACATTCATTGAGTGCGGATATCTGTTAGTCTTCATTTTATATCTTCCTCTTGTCATTGCTAGATTAGCTGTCATGTTTCCTTGATTTTTTTTTTTTGGTCTATTTGACCTACTAAATAAATTGTTGACCTGAATACCCTTTTTAATGCAATGTTGATAAAGTGGAGGATGAGCTTCTGAAAAAAACAATGTTGTCCCTGCAGATGAAGAATAGGATGAGCTAATTATGATTATGATCTTAGTTTTTATTGCTAATTGTAGCTTAATGTTACCAAAAAAATGGAGCTATGCTAGTTGCTTAGGAAATCTTAGCTTTTAAGGCTAATTGTAGCTGAATGTTGCCAAAAACAAATGTCTTGGTGTTGAAAATGTGTAATGTGCTTATGTTATTTGTTTCAGGATAAGTAGCAGTGGCAATGATGACTTAATTAGAAGTTTTAAAACTTCAGCATATATGTAAATGAAAAAGCTTTTAGCTTTTAGTACTTTGAATATAATTTGCTAATATATCTTACTGTTTTTTTTTTGGATTGTAAACATCAATGATTCTTTCATATTAATTAGTGGATGATGGGAGAAATTAGTAGATAATGCACAAGTAGAAGCTAGTAAAAAAAACTCGGTAAATTATGGTGGGTTAACTGTCATAAAAAGAACTCAGTAAATTGCAGCGGTTTAAACCGCCATTTTTGAACAAACAGTAGATTATGACATTTAAAACCACCATTATATGAGGTATATTATGGCGGTTTAAACCTCCATTTTTTGTAGAAAATTATGGCAGGTGTAACGGCGGTTTCCTTCAAACTGCCATTAAAGAGCGAATAGTGGAAGCAATTGGCGTTCCAAAACCCTCCATTAAAGTAAAAAATGAGGGTTAAAATTGCTACAAATAGCTAAAAAAACCGCAATAATTTGCATTACTTTTTATAGTGAACAAATTAAGATCCTCTCAATTAATCAACAATGTCAATTGAAAATTTGAAATATTATCTATATCTTTTTCTTCATTAATATTGACAATGTGAATTGAAAGATTTGATTTGAATAAGCTCCTTTCCACTGCCGAAGGATATGAAATGTTCAAAGTAATTGTTGTTTATGGATTCCTTTTGAAATTATTATTATTTCAGTAGTACTGTTATTTATTTATATGAGCAGGCGCAGCGCTATATATTGCGAACGATTAGTTAACGAAATGCAACAAACCAAACCATGTTATTTGTGAGGACATTTCACAAATTTATATATATATGGTTGGTTTTACTGAGCAATTTGAGTGACACAGAGATAGGTGGTTCCTTTAAGTAAAACAGAGCATTTTCTTTTATTCATTGGTGAAGGGAGATACAACACTCATGAAATAGAAACCACCGCAACCACACTGTTCCGCCGCCCCCAGATTCCCATGTCCGAACACAAACTGTGTATATATTTTTATACAACATATATTTTGAAATGGATGGAGTATTAGTAAAGGAAATGCAATAAATCAAACCATGTTATTTATGAGAAAATTTCAGGATATTTAACTGACAGTAATATTTCGTTCCTTTTAGTAAAACAGAGCATTTTCCTTTATTCATTTATGAAGGGAGATACAACAACACTCATAAGATGGAATCTCACAACTCCGCAGCAAAAGCAAAGAAAAAAAAAGGAGAATTACATTGGCTTCGAAATTGAACACAGTGAGCAATATGTGATGGCTTAATTAGTTGTAATCAGGGTTGGCCAAAACATATCCCTCAATTGCCTTGAAAAGACCATCACCCTTGGCTTTGCCAGCCTTGACCTCCTCTTCAGAAGGACTAGCATCACCTTTGGTGTGGTAGATCACTGTGAGTGTTGCAATGGATCCTCCATCAGGCCCTGCAACCAATTTCGCCTCAAATACGATCTTCTCCACTGTGTCTGGAAGTTCAGAACCTCCAACGATGCTGTAGTTGTATCCAAAATTGGCCTCATCAATTGATTCAATTTTGTGCAACAGGGTCTTGGTTTTGCCATCTTCCTCAAAAGTGAGCTGTTTGATGGTTCCGGCAGCACCATCTCCTTCAAGAATTTCAACCTTCTTGAAGGCATCAACAACCTTTGGGAGGATCTCGTCACCATCTATGGTGAGAGCTTTGAAAAGCCTAGCTGGAGCTACAACTGAGGTGGTCTCGTCATTGAAATTGAAAACACCCATGATAGAATGAATGAAGTATTGGTGATGAAATTAAATTCTAAGAGGAGAATGAAACTGCTATGTATATAAGAGTTAAGTTGGTTGCTTTGCTTGTGTGATTTATGAGCAGAACTGAGGCCGGTATTTATAGGAACTGGAGTTGTATTGTTTAGAATAGAAAAACATAGACATTATTAATTAATTAGGCGAAGATATTGATCATTGTTGACTCAGAATAGGTGGTGGGATGGCTTTTTCTTCTCATGCCGACTATCTCAACGAAAGGGATGGCTTTAAATAATCATATAATACGAAAGGGATGGTTGCTGACACGGAAAAAAACAAATACAAGAGAATGAAGAGATGAGTTTTGGAGGATAAACAATTACTATTTCAGAAATTATTACGAACACCAAACAAAACACAATATAATGTAGGACACATGCATATGCTTTTCTCTTAAAAAAATATACAAGTGATTAATCATTAGGAATACAAGATGAAGAAATGAATAATATAATAAATGATGTGGCAGAAAATACAGAGAGAATATAAAAAAAAGTGAGTTAAAATAAGATTAAAAAAATATTAGTATGAATGAATTATTACTCAAAGACAATCACTTTCCCTTGTCCAACAAAATCTGACAGCAAGTGCCTAGGAGGGATGAATTTCATACACATGATTGATATTATGATAAATTTATGTAGAAAATGTTTGGAATACATCTAATGAAGGTAGACATTAAAGTGAGAAAGATAAAGAAAAGAGGAAAATGATAGATTTGCTCTATGATGTGCTATTATACGAAAAGAAAAATACTGAGTAAAATGGGCGTATATTAGGTGTCAGTGGTGGAACCATAAATTTAGTTTGAGTGGAGACAAAATAAAAACCATATACTTTTTTTGGATTAAACATATTTTTATTCAGTTGTTATACATAAACTCTATCAGTTTTGCCCATCCAATTGACATGCGGTCGTAAAACCCCTAGAATATGTTTGTTTTTAAAACAAACTACAGACCGTGACAATCTGTGAACGTCGCTTCTATACATATGTCTGCTAATCATTATTATTTGATTTTTATTCTTGGAAAATCGACACATAGGAGTTTTAGTATCTATTCAAACTTTATTTATTTTAGTCCTTAAAAAATAAAAATAAAATGTTGTGTGGTTTAGGGACTAAAACCACATTAGTTCCAAAATATGAGCCGATTCGAGAGTTTGAGGACGATTTGGATATTGCTTGTGTTTTATCTGAGTATTTTATGGACCTTTTTTCCTCCTCTAACCCTTCTGGTGTTGATGAGGTAGCATCCTTAGTGGCAAACATAGTCACCCCTGAGCATTATAATATCTTGTCGGCTCCATTCACAAGAGAGGACATTGAGGAGGCTCTATTTCAATTACATCCTACTAAGGCGCCTGGAGTTGATGGCTTTCCAACTCTGTTTTATCAGAGCTTTTGGAATATTATTGGGGTTGATGTGTCTAATTTTTGCCTTCAAATATTGAAGGGCATAATTGATCCTGGTTCTATTAATCAAACTTTGCTCGTTTTGATTCCTAAGTTAAAGAAGCATGAGCATGTTGGTCAATTAAGGCCTATTAGCCTATGTAATGTAATTTTTAAAATTATTACTAAGACTATCGCCAATAGACTGAAATTGATTTTGCTTGAAGTAATTTACTAATTTGTGACATTTAAAGTGCTTTTGTCCCTGGTCGTTTGATTAAGGATAATGCAATTATTTCTTTTGGGTGCTCTCACTATATGAAGAAAAGGATATCGGGCCGAAATGACATGATGGCGCTTTAATTGGATATGTCTAAGGCATATGACAGGATTGAGTGGCCTTTCTTGAAGAGTGTTATGCTTCATATGGGTTTCCATAGTGCTTGGGTGAATTTTATTATGAGTTGTGTATCTTGCTCAATGGAAATCCCCCATCTCCCTTTGGTCCCCATAGTGGGTTGTGACAAGGGAACACGCTTTGGCCTTATTTGATCATTTTAGGTTGAGAGGTTTTTTCTGCAAAGATAAATAAATCTATGGCTAATTCCTCTTTGCATGGGGTTAAAGTTTCCTGCACGATTATAGGTGATACCCTGTATGCACTCAGCCTCCTATTCAACACGTGCAAAAATGATACTATTGTCTGCAACTCAGTGTTAGGTACCCATATTTGTAGCGAGTTTTGACTACCACAAAATGTACTGACAGTCAAAAACTACTACAAAATTGACGTTTTTTTATAGTGATTTGCATTTTTTTATGTTTGTGTATCAGGACTATTTATCTTTAGTTGCTATGTCTATTTTTTTTTCCTCCTACCGTTAGTTTTTAACCTAGTTGTCGTTATTTTAACATTTTTTAAGTAAAATAGACTTCATATTGTCCTTTTTTTAAAAAAACAAAAACAAAAAGAAACAACATTAAATAGGAGAAGCTAATTAAACCATAAAAAAAGGAAAACCTTTGTATTAGTAAAAAAGGGTGTATGTTGGTTAAATTTTGGCCCCTTCAAATTTTTTCTTAAAAATCCACCACGTATGATACTTATAATTCGAAGACCACATATATCTTACATAAAAGACGGATTTTTAAAAGTACTACATTGAGTAGATATATGATTAAAGTAATCTTCGTAAAAGATGGAGCAACTCTCGTATATTAACAATCTAGTTGGATTTACTTGTGCGAGACACAGTTAACTTTGGATAAACTAAAATTATTGTATGTGAAATGATTATTTTTATAATTTCTTAAACATGTTGTGAGGTAAATAATAGTGACCAATACTGTAGCCGTGAGAAATAGTTACTTAGCAGTAAACGGTTGACGACAATTTGCGCTTAACTCACATGGGCAAGGATTGAAACCCCCTTCTACATGATCGAGGGATAAAGTTAGCGAACTACCACGCCACATCTTGTGCTAAATTTAGATGTTATTTTGTCATGTTGATTCTTCGATTATTTATATTTCAAAAATATATATTTAATTTGGTATTAATATTCCTTATTTTAAAATTTGGTTAAATATTTGGTATTAATTACTTAGATTTCGTTCCTTATTTAACATTTGTAATCAATATCAATTTTTGTTCCTATTAAAATTTGGTATTAATTAGTTATGATTCATTCCTTATTCCTTATTTAACATTTGTAATAAATTTTATAAATATTAATTATTTAAAAAATATATTTTTTAAAAATCTTAAGATTTGGTTAAAAATTTGATATTAATTAGTCATGTTTCATTCCTTATTTAATATTTAGAATAAGATCTTAGTGAGTATGTCATAATGGGGTAGTTAGGATCTATACCTTATTTTAGTGGGTAGGTGGGTATAAACCTTCTTTTATATAATATAGATAGATTTTGAGATAGAGTGAAAATTCTAGGAGGTATTAATAAAATTGATCTCATAGGAAAAATCCTCATAAATATCAATATTTACTTATCATATTATATCCATGCTTTTGTAAATTTATAGCAAGCTACAGAATTACTTAACTACATTTTAACACAATATATGGTTGGTTTTGTTGAGCAATTTAACTCACATATAGTAAAATGGAGCATTTTCTTTTATTCATTGATGAAGTGAGATACAACACTCATGAAATAGAATCTCACAACTCCGCAGCAAAAGCAAAAAAAAAAAGGAGCATTACATTGGCAGCCAAATTGAACACACTGAACACTTAAATAGAATAGAGGGTTTAGTTGTAATCAGGGTTGGCCAAAACGTAACCCTCAATTGCCTTGAAAAGACCATCACCCTTGGCTTTGCCAGCCTTGACCTCCTCTTCAGAAGGACTAGCATCACCTTTGGTGTGGTAGATCACTGTGAGTGTTGCAATGGATCCTCCATCAGGCCCTGCAACCAATTTCGCCTCAAATGAGATCTTCTCCACTGTGTCCGGAAGTTCAGAACCTCCAACGATGCTGTAGTTGTATCCAAAATTGGCCTCATCAATTGATTCAATTTTGTGCAACAGGGTCTTGGTTTTGCCATCTTCCTCAAAAGTGAGCTGTTTGATGGTTCCGGCAGCACCATCTCCTTCAAGAATTTCAACCTTCTTGAAGGCATCAACAACCTTTGGGAGGATCTCGTCACCATCTATGGTGAGAGCTTTGAAAAGCCTAGCTGGGGCAACAACAGAGGTGGTCTCATCATTGAAAGTGAAAACACCCATGATATATCTATGAATGAAATATTAATTGGTGGTGAAATACTAAGAGGCGAATGAAACTGCTATGTATATATTGAGAGAATATATAAGAGCTTTGTTTGAGTGATTTGTGAGCAGAGGTGAGGCTGGTATTTATAGGAACTGGAGCTGTATTGTTTAGGCGAAGATGTCGATCATTATTGACTCACAAGAGCTGGTGGGGCGGCTTTTTCTTCTCATGGCGACTTTCTTTCGCCACTTCACACAGTTCACATGTATTTAGATAATATTAAAAAGATTATGCTGACAGAAAAAAACAAAAAAAACAAAATACATACAAACAAGATAAGTTTGGAGGATAAACAAATATAATTTGAGAAACGATTAAGAACACGAAAAAAACACATCGATATACAATCGCCATGGTGGTCATCAGTTTCCCTTGTCTAATAAAATATACCAACAAAGTATTTGTTTAATGGTAGGCAAGTGGTCTGAAATTCCGTGACGAGCTTTTCATAAAGGCACACTCTGTTTTCATACTTCAGGCTCAGTGTCTTGTGGACTGGTGTAGGGTGCCTCGACCTACACCACGACTCCTAGGGAAATGGGGCGAGACTTAGGAGTGAAGCTAGAGGCGTGAGGAAATGGTCCATGTATTAAGGCTTATGGGCTGAGACTTATGAAAAGCCCATTATGTAATAGATAGGGTTAGGATCTTACCCCACTATGAAAGGCAAGACCCAAGGCATAATAAATCATGTTCTCTATTCATACACAAAACAGCTAGACCTACCCCTAAACGTGGGAGGGTTGAGTCCCATAAAGAGAACAGCAAACGATCCCTGTAAGGATGATGTCACAAAATTGAACCCCGAGAAAGTCGTTTGTTGGGGGACCGCCACATATCCCGAACAAGATAAAACTTGCCAAGGAACAAAAAAATAAAACCAGACAACTAAGGCCAAGGAGGGATGAATTTCATTTCGTTTAGACATGATTCACACATGTGTCAAAATATTATTGGACCACCTAAGACTAGGGTGTTTTTACACAATATTTACTTTGAGTATGTGTTTTGGCCTCCTACGGTCCAACGTGTGCTGGCTATTCCTCTGTCTTTGCATTGCCAAGATGATGTCTTTTTTGGCCTCATTCCGTGGATGACCAATACTCAACAAAAACAAGTTATCATTTTATTAGGCAGCATGGGCGTGCGACCTTAGCGTCTTCTTCTCGGTTTCCCACCCTACAGTGCATGGTTGGAAAAATTGTGGAAAGCAGACTCTTTGGACCAGTGTAATGAGACGGCTTGGCGTACCTGCCTGAACCTTCTTTCGGTGCGATCAAATCAGTGTGCAAGCGGTGTTTGGTTGCTCTTGAGACGACTCATCATGCTCTTTTATTATGTCATGTATTACAACCTTTGTGGACCGCTTGCAGCCTTGGTATTAGAGTGGATCGTATTACCTCTATGCAAGATTTTTTGTGTGTTTTTTTTACATTGGCTCATGTTGGTAGTGCAGGTACCATCATATCCTTGTTTTATTCCATTTGTGAGGATCGCAATAACATTTTTTTCCGCTACCAACTTGCTGCATCCCTGGACTCTTTGTTGCGACGTGTTGCTCCGTTACATCCTTCTTTGATGGCTGCCAACCCCTGTTCAATCAGCTTCTAAGGAGCTTTCTTTGGCGTGAGCGCGACCGCCTCCACATGTGGTGAAGGTCAACTTTGATGCTTTTGTTACTGCGTCAAGTTCAGATGGTTTTGGTTTTGCTGGCGAGATGCCGGTATTGAGGTTCTTGTGATAGTGACTTCAGCTTCCTTTGCAGTTTATTCCCGGTACTTACTTAGGTTATGTGCTTTCGTTGGGCTTTTTCTCTAGATTTTGATCTTTGCTTCCGTCAAGTCTATATTGAGACAGATTGTATGCTCCTATTTGAGGCTTGAAAGAGACTTTTCAGATGACGCTCTTATTTATTTAGTATTATTTGTGACTGTCTTGATTTAGTTTCATCTTCTGAATTCATAAATTTATCCTTTAATCATAAAACTGGTAACTTTGTGACGGATTGTTTGGCTTAATTTTCTTTTGCATGTGGTGACTTTGTTTGAATTGACAAAGTTCTGCCGAAACTTATTTCTTAATCCATATTGATGTACAATTCTTTGTTCTTTGTGAGTCTACCATTTCCGTTTAATGAATTTTAAATCAGTTAAAAAAAGCTGCAACTGTTTCTATAAAAACAAACATTAGTCTATTCAAGCGGTCAAGCCCGGTGGACTAAAGTAAATAATAATAAAGGACGGCCAAGTTTATTGCATTAATTTAGAATAGATTGGGGTCACCTATATATATATATATATATTTAATTTGACACGAAATCTAATCCTTAATTTCAGTTCATTGAATGCTGATATTTATTCACTTGCAATGCTCTTGTTGGCAGCAAAACATTACCCTATCCTTGTCTCACTTTCTAGTGTCTTTGTTTTGTGTATTTCGAATTCAATCCTCATTGGTGTACTATAAAACAAGTAACAACATATATGTACACCATTTTTTCTCTAACTCTCCTTTCCTGTCATATTGTGTCATAAATCAAAAATCAAATTTATTATTTTTCTATACAGGGGAAATAAAGTGTGGTACACAATCTTTATTGTTTAGAATTTTAATTTTACAGAGCACTCAATAATATAGACACTTACAAACATTACGTTATTTTTTTTATGAAAATGATTTATGTACCGCATAACAGTGTCAACACAAGAAAACATTAATTTTTTTTTTAATTTTCAACCAGCGCAAAAGTGAAAGTATTTTTTTTTGTTTTCCAACTTTACAACGGCTAAAAACCACCATAAAACATGTGTTTTTAAGCGACACGATTGTGCGCTTCACTAAGCACGACTGTTTTTTATCTTTCTCTTTTTATCACATCACACCATTATTTTATTTATTACTTATTTATCTGCTTTTCATTCGCTCTCTAAATATCTACGGTACACTCAAGAGTGGCATGTGAATCATTTTGGTTAAAAATAAGTGTGTGTGTGTGAGAGAGGGAGAGATTTTTCCCTATTAAGCATTGAGCACTGGTCATATATACTGAAAATTTTGCTCATTATTTATTGAAGGGAGGTACAACACTCATGACATGGAATCTCAAAACTCCGCAGCATAAGCAAAGAAAAAAGAAAGAGAATCACATTGGCAGCCAAATTAAGCACACTGAACAATATGCCATGGATCACTGCATATATAAGCAAGCACTTAGAGATAGACTTAGTTATTTGTAATCATGATTGGCCAAAACATAACCCTCAATTGCCTTGAAAAGAGCATCACCCTTGGCCTTGCCAGCCATAACCTCCTCTTGAGAGAAACTAGCATTGCCTTTAGTGTGATAGTTGATAGTGTGCTTTGCAATTGATCCTCCATTTGCACCCTCAACCAAATGGGCCTCAAATGAGATTTTCTCCACTGTGTCTGGAAGATCTGTACCTCCAACAATGCTGTAGTTGTATTTCCATTTTGCCTCATCAATTAAATCAATTTTGTGCAACAGCTCCTTGGTTTGCCCATCTGCACATGATTCATTAATTTGATTATTTCCACACAAATTAATTAAGACCATCACCATTAATATTAATTATTGGTTTATTTGTAGATCAATTATTTCATTAGATGAAGTTATAATGCATGATACATGCCACATGTTATTATAGAGTATATATGTAGAGCATAAGTAACATATATATAGAGTTATATATGTGCTGACCTTCAACGAAAGTGAGCTTCTTGATGGTTCCAGGGCCTCCATTTCCTTCAACTATTTCAACACTCTGGAAGGACTCAATAACCTTTGGGAGGATGGTATCACCATCTATGGTGAGAGCTTTGTAAAGCCTAGCTGGAGCTACAGTGGAGGTGGTCTCATCCTGGAAAATGTAAAGAACCATGATGAATGAATTTGTGATGAAAGGGGAATTTAACACAAGAGAAGAATGAAACTGCTATTGGTATATATCGAGAATAAGAGCTTAGTTGGTATTGCTTGTGTGGTTTATGGTGATTGATGAGCAGAGTTGAGGCTAGTATTATTTATAGGAATCGGCTAGTTGCATTATTTAGAATAGAAAACACCTTAATTAGGCGGAGATGTTGGCTGATAAGATCGAGATGGTGGGGCGGCTTTTTCTTCTCATTGCAACCATCCCAACTTAGACAATAAAAAAACTCATTTTACCAATTATTTAATGCAACTTTATTGATAGAAACTCGAACATGAAACCTATGTTTAAGTTATAACAATTTTGTGTCAGTTGATAATATTTAATTGTGAAATGTATTTATATAATAACAAAGAGTTTATGACAGGAAAAATAAAATTCAAAAACTAAGTTTTAGGGAATATACAATTATGTATTTCACACACACACATATATATATATATATACATACTTTCGGTACGTAGGTCACTTCATAATGCGTACACATTGAGACATCACATTTCTCTTTATATCTCTTTGGATCATATAATATTATTATCTCTCTTGTTGTCTACATTAATTGAGTGTACGTATGCCAAATTTTACGGATATATTTTCCTTATAAGCAATATGAGGCTTTTTTACATTCATAGGCATTTTTTAATAATATTTACCATTAAAGTGAAACTTTAATTTTAATTACTAGTGGTGATACCATTTTTTTTAAATCGCCACTGACAGTGGCGACACCTTCTTATTGTGTTTTGATTTTTTTTGTTAGTAAAGGAAATAAATCCGTTACAAAATCCTAGTATGTAATTTAAACAGTGGCGGAATCTATAAAGAGAAAATTTCCTTCATAAAGTAATTAGTGACGGATATTATTTGCAATGAAATTTAATCCATCACGAAATCCTAGTGAAAAATAGAAAATGACTAGCGATGAATTTTTGAGAGAGAACTTTCTGTCACAAAAATGTTAGCGACGAAATTTTGTTTGTGACGGAAATTTTCTCTTTACATATTCCGTCACTAACTCTTTGTATATTATATAATAGGATTTTGTGACGGACAAAATTAAAAAATGAACAATCCTCAAATAAATAAATGATGGTAACGGAATAGCATTCCTATCACTTACTTCATAAAGTTTCTATGACTGCCCACTTAATAGCATGAACAATCAAAATTCTAAAAAACAAAAACATCCAAATATACTAAAATCTCAATATATTTTCTTCAAGAAAACCTCAAGTTTCAATCTCTTAAACTAAATCTCAGCTTCTTCTAGCTTTTCTCCCATCAACTTCACCTTCTTAAATGTCACCACCTCGAACCATGCTCTTTGCAAACTAATCAAGTTAAAAAACACAAAACAATAAAATACAAAAACACAAAAAATGTCAAACCTCTTTTTATCAAGAACTACGTGGCTTTGAATTCTCCATTGCACCAAAGGATACGTAGGAGCAGACATCAACAACCGTCAAGCCAATTTTATAAATAATCATTTCCTTAATCAAAACAAATAATCAATTTCTTTTTAGGGGTAAAACAAGTATTTTGAAAGCTAACTAATTATGCACAGTTAATTAGGGGTACAGTCTTTTAGACGGGCGTTTTAGGGTACTAATACCTTCCCTATGCGTAATCGATTCCCGGACCCGAACTGGTTCCGAAGACCATTTTCTCTCATAGTTTTTCCAATGTTTCCCATTAAAATAATGTTCGTGGAGACTTTGTTGATTCTTATTCTTTTTACGCGCCGTCCCGTCGCGACCCCGGTTGCGATAGTGGGATCTTATTTTTGTGTTTTAAAGACTTCTGGTGGGTTCATACTGCCACATAGGATTTAAGACACCCATAAGATCTCACTGCACATTTCGCTCCAGTGGCTGAGATCTTATTTTACTTTTAGTTGGACCCACAATAGACAATATATTTATATTATTTATTTCCACCTAAAATTAAATTAAATTAAACTCATAATTCTATACAAACATAATTAATAATTAAAAAAGATATTATTTAAAGTTCAACATGATTAAATTATTTATAGTGAGATTAATATGTTTTGTGGTGAAAAAAAAAAGGTCAGATTGGGCCAAAAAATGATAAAAAACGGCTCTAATTTTTAAAAAACAGCCTAAACGGCCATAAAATGACTGGCTGGGCCGGTTGGCCTCACGGCCCAATGTCTATTCCCACAATCGGCTGAACCGGCCAGCAAGTCATCCACTATATATCCATTTTCCCCAAACCCTAGCCACTTCACCATTCTTCTCCCTTCTCCCTTCTGGTTCCTGGCCGCCGCACCTGCTTCTAGTTCCTTGGCGCCCTGCTTCTGGTTCCTTCTACCGCCAACCTTCTTCTGTTGCCTTCCCACTTCACCCTTATTCTCCCCTCTCCCTGAAACCCTTCCTCGTTGCCGCACCTGCTTCTGGTTCCTCACCGCCCTGCTTCTGGTTCCTCGCTCTCTCCCTCTCCTTCACGGCCGCTGGAGGGTTCTGAAGGGTTTCTTAACCCATTTTGTAATTTTTTACATGTATTTTTTATTGTATTTTTCATTAGCTGTAATATGGAAATTTGTTATGTAATTTTTTAAATTTTTGTCCCAAATATATCTCTTGATTTTGTCATATTCTTCTGTTTATTTCATCTTTGTTCTCCTTTCCCTCTGATTTCTGTTGGTTTCTGATGGTTGAATGAGAAATAAACAATATTACTTAATTTAAGATCCCACTTTGAAAGAGGAACCAACCAAGACACCTAAATAAGATCTCAAGTCATGTCATCTCTCTCCAATCGTGGGATTTTATAAGATTCAGATCTTATTTTAAGATCTCAGTTTAAAATCTCCATCAGAGATGCTCTTACGTGACCTTTTTCATTCCTGTTTCCTTTTTTTTTAGATAATAATAATAATAATAATAAGGGGTAGGACAAAATTGGGTGTTCACAATATATATCACGTTAATTTCTCAATATAGTTTTATAATTATTTATTCTAATAAACTTTTATAATAGTATTTTAATTTATGTCATTAAAAAATTTACATTTCTTTCACAAATTTTAAAAATTATTTATATAAAACTTATGATTTTATACAATATTAGAACATGTTTTATTTTATGAAAAGTAATATTTTAAAGTCTGATGAAGGTCAAATATCTCCTAAAGAGTGCGGCTCCTAATGATCGAACGGCACCCGTTGGGTACTACTACATCTATTATTTTAAATATTACTTATATTATGAAAACTATTATTTGAAAATTTATCTAGATGAAAATGATGACATATCTTTTTCGATACACCGGAAAGCTAAATGATGACGTATCTTGACATAATTTTTTTTTGTTTGGAATTTCATTCTTTACTCATTGGCACGTCGATGATTGCTTTTAAATCATTACCTTACAAAATTTAAATCATATGCTAAGAAGAGAAAACGGTTGATGTATTGTTAGTGTAAATTTTTTTACATCGTATATCCAATTGAACTTCTTTACATTCGAAATTTATTTTACTTTTAATTAAAATTAAAAGGAAATGTAACTTCTTGATTTTATGTGGCATAATGTAATTGAATATTAGTGTAAAAGTTCTTTACGTTGATAATGCATTTCCATTAATCTCGTGAAAGTAATATTAGTGTAAATTTTAATCACATGAATAAGAGAGACTGGATTTTTTTTTCAAATAAGTAAGTGATGTTATTTTTTCATTGACTTTAACCCATTATTTATAGATGTTTTTGTTATTAATATTAGTCGGATAGTCTATTGAATCACAAATAGAACAATCTTTTTTCCTTTAACATATCATTAAATATTAGAATATATAATCTTTTTTATATTGCAAACAAGATACCAAAAAATTATTAAACTTATGCAAGAATTCTTTATTACTTTGATATATCATTAAATATTAAAATATATGAACTTTTTATGTTGTAAATAAGATACCAACAAATTATTATTCTTCTTACTATTATTTTCAAATAGAATTATTAAAACACTCCTGCGTTGCACGGTCTATTTACTAGTGTAAAAATAAACATGCATGTATCCAAAGCGAGGCTAAAAGTTGTCACTGAAATTGAAAATCCTTTCTTATCTTTTATCTTATGAGTAATTTCGAACAAATAAGTGGAAAATAGACTCACCTTTAAATGAGAGAGATGAGAATTGAAGAGGGAAAAATGATTTTTTTTTGTTATAAGGGGAAAATGAAAAGCAAAGAGCGAGAAATGATTAATATAATAACAAAAGAAGAGAGAGATAAGAAAATATGGGTGAGCATGAGATGAAAAAGAAAGTGAATGAGAATATATAAAAGTGTCAATCGAATGGGTTGATGTAGTGATTTAGGACTTTGTCACTTAAATAAGTGATTAAGAGTTTGAATCTCAACTCTTGTGAATGTAAAAATCTCATTAGCTGGTCTCATGTTGTTTAATACGCTGACAATCGGGCGATGTATTAGTTTCACAACTATCATTTGTAAAAA
This sequence comes from Acmispon strigosus, assembly GCA_030819835.1. Taxonomy (NCBI): domain Eukaryota; kingdom Viridiplantae; phylum Streptophyta; class Magnoliopsida; order Fabales; family Fabaceae; genus Acmispon; species Acmispon strigosus. Next base: position 92,356,074 of record JAUAMA010000001.1, read on the forward strand.
TACTCGATTAACACGAAAAAATATAAAAGCTGTTAACAAGTGGCTGAAATTATTTTTTCACAATATATTATAATTCAATTTAATTTATATAATTATTAATGTGGATTTCATGCTTTCTAAGAAAGGTTTGGTGTTGTTTCAAAAAGAATGGTTTGATGTTATTTATTTCTTTAATCAAAATATCTACGTACATTGCACCTGACAGAAGAAAAAAGAACCGCTATAACTTTTGAATTTATTAAAGAAAACCAATAGCTAAATTTTTCATGAGAGGACGCTGGCTGCGCAATAAGATCCTCTAAGTAGAATAGTGTCCGTAACTTTTTTCATAAATACTTAAATGGTTCACATATTTCATGTATTTATAAAAACAAATACCAAATTTCAAGATGAGAACATGAGAGAATTTCCGGAGAATCATGAATGAAATTATGCACTTCTGCTTATTATTTAATATTGCGGTATTAAGAAATAAAAATTGTTTATCAAAATACCAAAGAGAAATAGGAAGTACTCGTAGTTGCAACATTGGCTACTCAAGTGGACTTTTTTTTATTCATCTGAAAACTACTAAAGTGGAAGTGGATTTTGATTATTTAAGGGTGAATGTAAAAGTTGTAAGAAATAATTGTTCGAACTATGGAAGCAAGTATCGTACGATACTATGATTTGTTTTGCGATTCAATTCGGACAAATCGTTTGATGTATCGAACTGTGCTTTGAATCGGAGGTGAATCGCTCTGTATTGTATCGTATTGGATGAATCACGATTGAGTGTTGAATCCATCGATTCACACACCAGTTTCATTTTTTGGCATTTTTTTTTTTTTTGCATTTTTCCAATAAAAACAGACCATATGGAGTCAAATTTTAACTCTAAGAAAATTTTATATGATTTTCAAATCATTCATGAGTCTTTCACGGTTTCACTATTTCAAGTTTTAGTTTCACTTACAAGGGGCAACCTTAAAAACCCAAAAAGAGTGTTTCATGTATCAAAGGTTAGCAAGTAGGATAATCACTTGTGTATATTTTTTTAACTAATCAATGATTAATATTGGCGCACTTTGAAAACAAATTGTAGGGGATCGTGATCCCTACTCAAGTGGCCAAGTCTGCTGGACCCAAAATAATGATAGTAGACTCCTATCTGGCTCTATTTATTTTATTAAATAATCACTTACGTATATTTTTTTTACGTATGAAAAGACACTTGTATATATTTTTATTTTTATGTGTGCTTTTGAGAAAAAATAAAAATAAAAATAAAAATTTAATTATTTCCTTAAACTATTTTGAGTAGCTTTAAAAAAAAATAAGAGAAATTTTACCTCATCTCCCATGAAATCTGTCGGTATATGACACTCAATATCCCTTTATTTAATTAAATGCTAACCACTCTTATATAATTAGCTAGATTACACATGGTACCCCTTGTACTAACAGTTAGTTAATAGACTAAATTGCATTATCCCTTGTAACCATCAATTGTCACTTACATATGGTTACAAACTGTCGGTAATTACAAAAAATTGTCAATAACGACAACTGACAGTGTACTCACAGATTAGTATCCATCTATAATGGCCTCCTTAGGAGAAATTATTGACGATTTTTCATATAATTATAGGTAATTTACCGATTGATGGTGCGCTCACACTGTCGGCAATTTTTTATAGCTCATACTGTTGGTGAGCCGAGAAGTTATCGCTGGAAAAGATCTTGGTGACATTATTTTTTTCAATGATAATAAAATACATGATCTGCATAAAAACCTAGACATTGTCATTATCATCACTACACCAGTAACTTTCACAAGCCTTGAGGACAAGGCTTATTTTTTAAGGGGGTTATTGGTAGAAACTTCATCTCTAATGGGCTTCTCTTATTGGACCATTATCAGCTGGAATTATTTGGCTCAAGTGGATGGATAAATGTAGCTAGTCTTTTTATTATTTGTATTAATGAAAAGGCTACCAAGAAAATTGAGTTGTTTGCTCCCCAAGTTTTATTTCTTCTTTATCAGTTCTTACTTCTTAGGGTTCTTGCTTAATAGGAATTAGGAAATACCTTCTTATCACAATCACAAGGTATGTTTGTAATGTTTGTTCACCTCATTACTTAACCATGAGGTTGAGAGTTCAATTATTTTTTATAAAAATAAAACACATTTCATCTAAACAAAATAAAAAAGGGATTGAACAAAATTTATCTGATACGAAAAATAAATACCATTGTTTAGTACTTATGATATTACATGATCAATCAAATTTAAGTTACGACACAATTGTATTATTTATTGATGAAGGGAGGTACAACACACAGCTCCACAGTAAAAGCAAAGGGAAAAAGAAAGGAAAAATCGCAATTGTAGGCAAATATAATTAAGCACACCAAACAACATGCCATGGATGGATCACACCATACATATAAGCAAGCCCTTAGAGACACGGTTTAGTTGTAATCAGGATTGGCCAAAACGTAACCCTCAACAGCCTTGAAGAGACCATCACCCTTGGCTTTACCTTCTTTGAGCTCCTCTTCACTTGGTTTAGCATCTCCTTTGAGGTGGAAGTGGACTGTGAGCTTTGCAATGGAACCTCCATCAGGCCCTGCAATCAATTTCGACTCAAATGAAATCTTCTCCGCTGAGTCTGGCAATCCATCGCCTCCGATGATGCTGTAATTGTATCCAAAATTGGCCTCATCAATTGCATCAATTTTGTGCAACACATACTTGGTTTGTCCATCTGCACATATATAATTGATTATCATATATTGAATCCACATATTAAAGAGGTTGTGTGTGTATTTATGTGCTTGACTAATTACCTTCAACGATGTTGATCTTTTTTACAGTTCCGGGGCCACCATTTCCTTCAACAATTTCAACACTGTGGAAGGCTGGGATAACCTTTGGGACAATGGTATCAACATCTATAACTAGAGCTTTGAAAAGCTTAGCTGGAGCTACAACAGAGGTGGTCTCGTCATGGAAAGTAAGAACACCCATGATGATGATGATGATGAAGAGGATTTAACACACAAGAGGAGAATGAGACTAATAGTAGTGTGAGAAAGAGAGCTTAGTTGGTTGCTTGTGTGATTTGTGAGCACAACTTAGTATAGTATTTATAGGAACCGGAGGTGCTGAATTCGTTACAAGTTAGAATGCAGGTTAGGCAAAAATGTTGACTGAGAAGAGGTCGTGGGGCCCTTTCCTTCGTCACCGTGCCCTTAGGATAAGAAAAACTTTCAAATCAATATATGATGATGGCGGCAAGGAAATATGAATTTCATCTCGTAGTTCTTTCAGCATTTTTCTTCTAATATACCATCATCCATATTCATTCACTGACAAGACTGATTTGCATTATGATGCTTATTTATAATAAATCATGAAATTATTTTAGTCATAAGTTCTTCATTCAATAATTATAGTTGTGTAAAGTAATCCTTTAAAATAAACTTTCTACTTAAGAAGAATGAAAAAAATTTGGGCAAATCTTATTGAACTCCCTGATATTTATCATTGGTGCATTGACCAACCTTTATTATTTAACAAGAGACTAACTACTTTTATTTTATTGAAAACATTGCATTAACCTCCTATGAGATTTATCATTAGTGCATTGACTTCTCCTTAGATTTATTATTATAACACAATATCCCTATATTATTCAAAATGATATATGAAGGAGGGAAGATCAATACATTTTGCAAACTAGATGAGAAGTCAGTGCAATAATGTTAAACCTCGGGGCAGGTCAACCCAATTTCCCCAATTTTTTTCTTTCACTTGTCCCAACAAATCTTTATGCATGTGTAATTTAAGTTATCCTATGTGGTCATTACCAACAAGGCCTAGCACAGCCGGGTAAATAGTTAGGCTTCTTAAGCATCTAATCTAAAGTTTGATCTTTAGGTGGTATGTATGAAGAATGATTTGTTAGAAGAGCCCTACCTACTTAATGTAATCCCAGAATCTCTGATGATTAGTCTCATGACTGTCGGCCGAGGTGATAATTTGGGGAAAAAAGTCTATTTTGTTCATTTTGTGTTATTTACGGCATTCGTCATGTGCTTGGCATATTTCATTAATGTTTGAAGTCTTCAATGGTTGCCAAACTATGTTGCAGTTGCAGAATTGTTGATGTGCGGAAAACTTAGTTTTTGCTATTGAATGTGAACCCGTCAAAACAATCATGAACCAACTTTCAAATCTAATGTTATAAGTTCTTGATTCAACGTTCAAAACATTGGAAAGCTTAATTTTCACTATCTTTTTGTTGTCACATTTGGAAAATTGCTTAATTTTCACTTTAACATGTATTTTTCCAAAATAAAAACATGTATCCGAAAAGAGCCTAGAAAATAAAAATTGTCGTTGAATTTTTTTTTATTAATTTATTTTCGCAATTTCGAAATATTTTACATAAGAGTTCAAACAGTCGCTTTTTACCACTGCGACCGGGTACTTTTTGGGTAATTGTCAGTGAAGTTGAAGTTATTTTTTAAATATGTTATAATTAAATTATTATTATTATTATGGTGTTTTCATGCTTTGTAAGAAATTTTTAATGTTATTTATTTCTTTAATTAACCAAAATTAATATCCACATTCATTGCACCAGGACCGCCGATTTAGAGTTTAGACTTATTAAAAAAAACCAATTTTTTATTTAAAAAATCAATATCTACAATATTCAGAGGACTTTGGGTTCTGCTTATTTATATAATATTGGTTGAGAAATTAAGAAATACTAGTAAAAAAATATTCTTTTTGATGCTTCGGAAAATTCTACTAAAAAATATTAAATTGAATGTAATAGCGACGTGCAGGAAAGAGAAATACTAGGAAATTGACTATACTGATTTTGACCGTGGAAAGTTGAAACTTGAAAATGCGAAGGCAGGACCCACCGTTGCTTCAACATTGGCTAACTCCAAGCGGCTAATCCTTCTGGAAACCTTTTTACTGTGTAACCCACATTTCTGAAGAATTAGTGGATTCAAAGTACAGTGGATCTACTGCTAATTAGTTGTTAGTTGATGGATTAACTCATAATTAGCTAATTTGGTTATTTCAAATCAGGCAGCTAATTTTGGTTTGTTGTAGCAACTCTTAGTGAATGAACAACTACTAAACCGTCTTTAGCCGTTTGAGCGACGATTAATCAACTGATTTAGATTTTTTGTATTAGTCAGCTGATTTAGTCTTAAAATATGGAGGGTTGTTAGCGTAAATTTATTAATTGAGTAAAGTTTTAGGTAAATCACATGGTAAAAGAGATATTGCAGTTTTTATTGGTAAAAACAAATCTTTACTTTTTAGGAAGGAATGTTCTGTATAAATATTGAGACTTTTACTATAATTAATTATTTCTTAAGCGATATTTTCGTTCAAAACTAAAAGAAAGTTAGAATGGATCCACTTGTCATAAATATAGGAGTTTCATATCAAATATACGACGGTTGTTGAACGATATAATAAAATGCCATGGTCCTAAATGTTTGTATATGTACTTAATTAGTTCTTAGAAAATGTGATAGTCTTCATTAAAGGACAATAACTATTGTGAATAACTACAATTTGTCTCTATAAATAATTGTTTAAGATTTATTTATAATGCATAATCGAATAATCAATACAACTTACAAATTTTTCGTATTTCCTTATTTTTTTACGTTTCTTTCAATCGTTTAAACGAAATGAAAACAAACGAGGAGGCTAAAACCTTAATCTCATCTATCATTAGACAAACAAGAGTAATGCAGATTCCTTCAATTGATATTTCTTTACTTTCTGACATCAGAGCTTAATTTATATATGTTGACTTATTCAAGTCTAATATGATTCAAAAGTTCATTTAAAATACTTTGTAGTAAGGTGTTTACAAACTTAATTATTTTATAGATTAATTTTTTTTACAATTATTTTATAGATTAATTAACAGCAGCCTTAAAGCTAAGTCAAATCATTATAAAATACTATGCCTTATATTATCTGCATCTGTTTTAAATTCAAGTAAAATATTTTTGTTACTTTCAATAAAATGTAAAATATTTTTGTTAGAATTCATTTTGGTAAAATAACACGTATTTGATATATGATATTTAAAATTGTGAGGCTTTGTTTTTATATGTAAACAGAGGCTATTTCTAGTAAACTGCTAGTACATCTTACGATATCAAGGATGAGTAATGATTCATTCACATTATTCATCAAAGTGCAGGGGAATATTCAAAAGTAAACGGCACAATTTTTTATTTTATTTAAACGGTAAGATGGAGACACATTTGAATTATAAATAAAGATATGTTACATGGATCGACCATATAGATGATATGAATTATTATAAAAAAAACATTACTCTCAAAATTTCTTTTATTCTCCAAATTGAATTTTGAAAACAAAAAAATATACCAAACAATAAAATCATTTCAACAAAGAGCTTTAACCGACAACCATAGTTCAAATTATCATCACTCCTTAGTTCATCCAAGATTTCTTCAAACTCTTTTCCGACAATCATAGTTCAAATTATCAATGGGAAATCATAATTTCTTGCATAGCTAATATTTCATCTTTCTTCAGGGATGTCAGGGGTTCTAACTTGGTAGTTACAGAATTTTCCTCTAGCTAGCTTGGTACCGATTCTTTTTTTTCCCGAAATATTCTTGTCATTAAAGACTCTTATACGGAAACGGACCTTTATTGAGGTGAAAAGATTGCATTCTCATACTCTACTGCTCTGACTCAGAATTTGGTTAGATTGGTCGGAGGCATCCTCATTAAGGATGTATGAAAAGAAGTCCCATGCAAAATAGAGTCAACTACCATCTCAAGTATTTCCTTCAATCCAAATCTTGGATCACAACAACTTCCCTTTGGAAACGTGGAAGGAAATCAATCAGAGGTTTGTCTCTTCGCGACCTCACACTTTCATCAATACACCACTTCCTGAATGGTCGTATTTCTTCGGGAAATTTTCCCTTATTCGAATACACATTTTTTTGATTTTAGGAACATTGTTTTTAGCCACACACACAGAAAGTGTTGCATAAAAGAGCATCAGGAGTCAGTTCGTGACTATTGCTATAGAGAGCTCGTTTTAAGAAACATTTTTTACAACACTAAATAAGTGCTTTGTATCTAATAATAGGGAACGATTATTATGTGATAATTGTTGCCTCTTTCACACAATAGGTTATATTTGCTCACAATGTAACCATAGAGTACGAGAATCCGTTACCAAAAGAAATATGTGTCGTTGGAACATGAGACCATCAGAAACTGTTGCCTAAAGTTTAGGAAACACTTTGTGTATCTATGGGTAAACTTTTGAACTGTTGCGAAAAGAAAAAAATTATTGTAGAGTTCCGCTCATAAAACAAATATAAAAGCAATCGATAAAATCCTTCTCAATCCTCAATTGAAGAGGTTAGGAGGGATTTGAACCAGCACAATGCATTCCCCTTTAAAGTAGACAAAAAATGCTCTACAAACCCCAAAATCTACATTATTAGTGATTCTCAAGCCTTCCGTGCACTCAACAAAAGATCACATGTGTTCATTCAGGCTTGCTTTTCCTAGAAATGAATCCACATCCAATTGTTCGAGCAGTCCTAGTGGCATTTTCAAGGCTCAAATTTCACCAATGAAATGTGAATAGATGGGCTCATTGAGCGCAAAGAATTAGCACTTTACCTGAAGTCTTTTGGCTCAAGCTTAGCACGTCGCGAATTCTTCATCACGAAGGAAATTAAACTCATTTGTTTTTCCCCATAGACGACGTCAAATGGTTTTACGTGAATGAAGTTGCTCGATTCTCCTTGTCTTCGATGGTGGTATGTAGGTGACCTTGATTGGCTTAAATTGCGCGATGGAGCGACGCAAACACGGCGGGGTGTGTACTAGCATAAGACAATTTGACACTTAAGTAAGAGTGAGAGAGCAAAGAGAGAATAACTGAGTCTAAGAAGAACTCAGAGTTTTGCATAATGAGCAAAATGTTATGTTTTTTTTATAAGCAAATATTAGTTGTTAGTAAATTAGTTCCTTCTCCATGATTTGAAACCTGACCCTTCACCATTCATTACCCTTAGCTCAACCAAGTGAGCTACCCAACCCCCCCTAAAAAAATGTTATGTAAATGAACTACTGCACATGTATTTCTTGGCTTAGAGTCTGTCGTAACTGTTTCTGAAGGTCTCTAAGAAGCCTTGTAGGTGGTCTTTCAATTGCAAGGTTGCCCCAAGACAATCTTGCTTGTTCATTATTAAGTGGGTCGTGGCGCGACCGGTCGGCCTTAGACGTTCCTTAACTAAGTCATCTAATTCACTTGTACAGTGCTCACTTGGTCATGAGACCTTTGAACCGTTTAAGATGCTATTGAGCCTTTTGTTCCTTTGAATTTGCCGAAACAATAGCAAATATTACAATCTTATTTAAATTAGTCCAAATGATTTATAAGTATGTATAAGTGTTTATTTATTCAATGCTCATTACACAAACAAAATCATAATATCTCCCAACTTAATACAAAACTTGCAAATACTACCTGAAATCCACACAATGTCTTAGTGCACATTTGAAAATTCTTCAATAGTTATTTTTAAAGTTAGAATTAATTATGTAGAGAAGTTTTTATAAAAGAGTCTGATCCAAACATGTTATTATAAGACTCATATTGCAAAATTAAATTGCACCAACTTTTAAGTAGATTATAATTGTACTCAAACTACCCTTGCATAAACATTTATACTATCAATAAGATAAATTTATATTATTTTAAACACGGCTTTATAGCAAGCTACGTAATTAATGGCGAAAGAATTGATTTAATTAAACTTCTTTCCACTGCTGGAGGATTCCTATGAATAGTTGTTCATATTTTTGACGAAATATTTTGATGATATGGACTTTTCTTGTAATTATAGTATCATTATTTATTGATGAAGGGAAGCACAACACACATGACTATGAATCTCACAATTCTGCAGGAAAAGTACAATAAGCAAACACAGCATACACAAGCAAGCACTTCGAGACAAAGTTTAGTTGTAATCAGGGTTGGCCAAAACGTAACCCTCAACAGCCTTGAAGAGACCATCACCCTTGGCTTTGCCTTCTTTGAGCTCCTCTTCACTTGGTTTAGCATCTCCTTTGAGGTGGAAGTGGACTGTGAGCTTTGCAATGGAACCTCCATCAGGCCCTGCAATCAATTTCGACTCAAATGAGATCTTCTCCGCTGAGTCTGGCAATCCATCACCTCCGATGATGCTGTAATTGTATCCAAAATTGGCCTCATCAATTGCATCAATTTTGTGCAACACATACTTGGTTTCACCACCTGCACAAAGATATATCATCAGTATTAATATTTCATCATAATTGTAAAGTTTGTGCTTGTACATGAATTTAAGTGCTTAATTACCTTCAACGATATTGATCTTTTTTACGGTTCCAGGGCCACCATTTCCTTCAACAATTTCAACACTGTGGAAAGCTGGGATAACCTTTGGGACAATGGTGTCAACATCTATAACCAGAGCTTTGTAAAGCTTAGCTGGAGCTACAACAGAGGTGGTCTCGTCATTGAAAGTAACAACACCCATGATGATAATGAAGAGGAATTTAACACACACAAGAGGAGAATGAAACAGGTAATGGGAGAATAAGAGTTTATAGTTGGTTGCTTGTGTGGTTTGTGAGTACAACTGAGCCTGGTATTTATAGCATTGGATTGGGCTCTTTTTCTTCTCCCTTCGAAATGGATAAGTTTTGGAGGATAAATAATTTTATTGTGTTTGTCTTATTGCGACGTAGTTGATGATAAAGAGTATTATACAATAGTTAATAACTCACGTTCACATTTAATTAGTCACTTTCCGCTACCTATATAATAATTATTCAATAATTTACTTGTGGTAGTAATTTTGATTTATCAATAGTAAAGTGGTTAAGCAATTGAGTTATATTGTTTCATTCTTTAATTAAATAAGTGGTTAATAGTTCAATTTTCGACTCTCGTAAAAAAAAAACTCATTATATTGATGAGTCTCTTATGTGTTAACAATGGCAAAAAGATTGATTTTACAGCGATTAATTGTGGGATATCCACCTTGCTTAACCTAGGGGTGTTCAAAACCAATCCAAACCGAACTAAACCGGTCAAACCGATCTAAAAAACCGAAAACCGAAAAAACCGAAAACCGAAAAAACCGATGTTCAATTACTGGATCGGTTCGGTTTTCGGTTCCACTGTCCAAAACCGAACCGAACCAAACCGAACCGAAAAAGATTGCATGCTTATTTTTTTATATATCAAATTACATATTTAGCCACATTTTTATTAGTTTTCCTCTTCTGCCCCTTTTACAATCTGAAAAACACATGTGCTCCATGGAGAATTGAAGATTGAAGATTAACAGTGAACGAAAGTCAATTAGGAGCTGCAGCTGATTTGGTTTTAAATTTTTTTTTTGTGATGAAGGATTAAACTAATGAAGGATTAAACTGATTTGGTTCTCCATTTATGTTTTTGTATTTGTCAGGAGACTTTTGATAATTGTCTTGAGTTGTTTATTCCAAAGTCCAAAAAGCATGGTGAATGTTTTAAAGTATTCCCTATTGCATAGTTTATTTTTATATTTTCATTCTTACAGTTGAAAAACCGAAATCCAATCAAATCCAAACCGATAAAAATTGAATCGGATTGGTTCGGATCTAAAAAATAAAAACAACTGATTGGATGACAAAGGGATAAAACCGAAGAGATTGGATCGGATGAATTTTCCCTTCAAAACCGAACCAAACCGGACCGCGAACACCCCTAGCTTAACCCTTATAATCGAGAAAGGAAAGTGGTTAGTGATAAATAAATTATCTATTGGAGATGTTTGATATTGAATTAATAAATGTAATTAAAATTATGCACTCGTATGTGGGATGTGTGCACACGTGTTCGATTTTTGTTAGAGCAATCATTCCGAAAAATGTTTCTATTAGTACAATTTTACACAATAAAAAATATATATTTATGAGCTTGTGAGCTTAAACCTTTTTACCTAACCTTTTGTCCCCCAGTTTTCCAATGTAACCAAAAAAACTTTTGTCCCCCCACGCCCTCAAACAAGATTTATTCTACAATTTTACACGATAAAAGATAAATATTTATGCGTCATGGTAATATAAATATTCTAAACCTCTTTATCCAGAAAACGTTGAAAATTATGAGAAAGATTATATAAGAGCTCCATTTTAACTACGCTGGTAATATTTCACACTTTCTTTCAAGGAAATTAATTATTTAAAATGTTTATGTATATATAGAATCTAATATCGTTGTATATATGGGATTTCTCAAACTTAAAGTATTATAAAACACGTACCAATAAAGTGTTAATCTAGTGATAAGTAAGTTAGATCCTCATAAAAATAATAATAAGTTCAAACCTCATAAAAATCATTTGTTGAAAAGAAACTCTCTTGTTTACAGAAAAAAATACACACATGTCTTATTCTGAATTCATTGACTTAAGAGATTATTAAAAGATTAATGATAAAGTAACTGGGCTAACTATATATTTTAATTAGTAAGATAATGTAATATAACAACACTTCTTCTTTTTTAACAATGTTCCGAGTATATTTGCAGGTGGGATTATGAATAATCTTTCGATGACGTTTTATTGATGGAAAAAATTAAGAACCTGGCTTGATTTTAATGTTAACCTGAAGAATTTGATGCAACGGTCAAAGACTGTGAGTTGGAACTTGGAAGCATTCAAAGATGGCGACATCTAGATATTCAAAAACTATGTTGTGTGTGTGTTGAATGTAGCTTTTCTGGTTCACAACTAGTGTAATATGTACAAACACAAAAAGAATAGGGAACACCGTTAAGCTTTTGTTCAGAGTGGACAGATTCATGTACACACACTTCTAGAAACGATTCAGTATTCTCTTCCCTTAGACTGGACGAATTCATGAAAACAGAAATTAAAGTTTTGTGATTTGGATTCAAGTGGATATCAACTTGAAATTAGTCAATTACGTTTAAGGCAAGAGAAGTAAGAATTTTTTTATTTTTTTTACATTTCTTTTTATTTTTTTTACATTTCTTCAGTATTATAAAAACCGGCTGGAATGGCCAGTCCGATTGAGAACTCGAACCATGTCAAGTTTGGTCATTGCGATTAATCAGATCTCAAGAAAACCGGTTGACAAATAGTGAAACCGGCCAAGAACCGGTGAATCTAGTAAGAATCGATGGCTCATTGGTTAGAATCGGCCGAGGAAGAACGACTTCTCACTCGCAGGACTATTGAACCACTGGTCTCAAGCCACCTTCTGCCTTGCTCTCACCACCCATAACCACCTTAGACCTTCTTCGAAAAAGCACCACCACAAGCGCATAGCACAAACCTCCGGCCACTGAACCACAAAGGCCACCAAATCAAGAGTCTAACTCGCTGGAACCACCTTAGACCGAAGCTCTACCGAGACATCCAGCCACCACCTCTCTCTCTCTCTCTCTCTCGTGACGGTGACTGCATAGTAAGGGGCATCACTACAAGACAGGCTTAATTTTGAGTCAATATTAGCGTCGGCCCAAACACCAACTCTAATATTTGATGGTTAGCGTCAAGGAAGGCTTGATTTCGAGTCAATATTAGCATCGGCCCCTACGCTGCCTCTAATATTTGATGGTTAGCATCGGCTAAGCAGACACAAAGCTCCAAAATTAAGATTTTTTTTTTTTAAAAGGTGGCATCGGCAGGTGTAACATTCCGATTTGACAACTGGCGCCACGGTACCAACATGAGTCTTCAGCACACTTTGTGGCTCATGTGCTTCTTGAGAAAATTTACAAGAGGCCACTCATCCATATTTTTCCAAGGCAAGCACACTTAAACTTGGAGTTTTTATGACTTGAACTCCCAAAAATAAGATGTGTCAAGTTATTAGTAGGTGACAATTTCAAAATTTGAAATTACCAACAACTTTTTCCATCGGTAATAATTTTTAGAATTTTTTAAAGCCCACCAAGTTATTGGTATGTGGTAATTTCAAATTTTGAAATTACCGACAACTTTTTCCGTCTGTAATTTGGCGGTAAATAATCCCGCCAAAAAAATATTACTGGCAAATTCCCTCGTTCCCAAATTTTTTCGGGGGGATTTTCGTCCTTGACCCATCCCACGATGCGATGAAAATTTTCCCGAGGTTGGGACTCCAAACAGGTCAATCCTCACAGAGATCTCCATCTCTAGGTGAAAATTGTCATTCACAATTATACGAATATGTAAATTATAGTCCACTGCCTTCAACTTTGCTCATATGACACTATACTTCATTCTTCTCTAAAATCTACACTCTGCCCGACCCATTTTCAACTTTTACGATAGAATACTAGAATCTGTCACAAAATCCTTGGATAAAACTATTCCATGAATAATATGGACAAAATTAGTGACAAATTTTGTAGAGGAATTTTTTCTGTTGTATATTTTGTCACTAATTTACAAATTATCCACTTCATGGTAAAAAGGTTAATATTAGTGACGAAAATTATTTTCATCTCTTAAGTTTGTCACTAAATTTAAAACACTTGTTAAAATTTACATCTATTAGTGATAAATTTTAGAGACGGAAAAAGAATATGTCGCTAAGATAGATGATGTTAAATTTGTGATGATATATATTTGCGACGAAAAACATCTCTCTACGAAATTTGTCATTAATATCATTCCTAATATTTATCAGTGAGAGAATTTGTGACGGATTGTGTTAATCCGTTGCAAAAGTTAAGGGAGTGGGATAAAATGTAGATTTTAAATAAGAGTAAAGTTTAATTTCATATGAGCAAAGTAAAAAATAGTAGAGTGTAATTTATTCTATACCAAATAACTTAGTACATTCATACCTTTTCTTTTTCTCGCAACTTTTTCTTTATTCATCTTCTCTCATTTTCTCACTTCTCACTTCTTCTCATAACTTATTGTACAAACATAGCGTTAATGATGGAGTGGGAGTGGTTTGTTCAAATTTCTATCATATCCTAAGATGCATGCCTCGGGTCACCGCGTCAGCATCTGAAAACTTGGAAGCATATACTAGTTGTGTCATTCAAATAAAGTTGGTAGCTATATATTGTTTTGTTTGCTAGTTGTGTCCATTTATTTGTTGCGGTAAATTACTCTCGCAATTTTGATTTAATGTGGTGAAAGCTAAAGGTCTTTCAAAAGGTGCGGTTCATCGGATTCAAACTCTCGACATTCAAACAGTCATTTTTTACCACTGCGGCCGACTCTGTGTCCTTTTAAAACAAGAAAGTACATAGCTATAGCATGAAGAAGACTTGACTGGTATATTCTTTGGGCTGCGGTTACCGGCAACTTGTTGAAGTCAATTGTTGAGAATTGCATATTTAAAGCTTCTAGTGGTGGTCAATTGTGGCGTAGCCCTTGACTTGACGTTGTTGACTCTCATTTTGTGAACAAACACATCGTTTATTTGATTTCATGACTCCAATTAAACTTGGCAGTTGGCACTGTAACTTTTCTTCCTTTATAATTTTAATTCGCTCCAATTGAACATACCCCACTCCAATACTCATCATTAGTCAGCGCAAATACTAAAATTAATATCCTCACTCAATATAAGATCCCTTACTAATTTCAAAAAAAAAATATTATTTTTTTCATATTTACCTAATAGATTTATTAAAAGAGGGTGTGATAATAATAAAGAGATATTGAAATATAATTAATACAATGAAGAAAGAGTTAAAAATTAAATATGAGAGATTGTATAACTTTTTTTTAAAACCAATGCAGTCATTAGTCTCATTACATATTTTCTTAATAAGCGTAATTGTACTCATTAAGTCTTATAATTAGGGATGAAGAGAATATTTTTCTTATAATTATAAATGGTATCATTATTTATTAATGAAGGGAGGTACAACACACAACTCCACAGTAAAAGCAAAGGGAAAAAAAGGAAAATCACAATTGTAGGCAAATATAATTAAGCCTACCAAACAACATGCCATGGATGGATCACACCATACATATAAGCAAGCACTTAGAGAGAAGGTTTAGTTGTAATCAGGATTGGCCAAAACGTAACCCTCAACAGCCTTGAAGAGACCATCACCCTTGGCTTTGCCTTCTTTGAGCTCCTCTTCACTTGGTTTAGCATCTCCTTTGAGGTGGAAGTGGACTGTGAGCTTTGCAATGGAACCTCCATCAGGCCCTGCAATCAATTTCGACTCAAATGAAATCTTCTCCGCTGAGTCTGGCAATCCATCACCTCCGATGATGCTGTAATTGTATCCAAAATTGGCCTCATCAATTGCATCAATTTTGTGCAACACATACTTGGTTTCACCACCTGCACATATATAATTGATTATCATATATTCAATCCACATATTAAAGAGGTTGTGGGGGTATTTATGTGCTTGATTAATTACCTTCAACGATGTTGATCTTTTTTACGGTTCCGGGGCCACCATTTCCTTCAACAATTTCAACACTGTGGAAGGCTGGGATAACCTTTGGGACAATGGTATCAACATCTATAACTAGAGCTTTGAAAAGCTTAGCTGGAGCTACAACAGAGGTTGTCTCGTCATGGAAAGTAAGAACACCCATGATGATGATGATGATGATGAAGAGGAATTTAACACACAAGAGGAGAATGAAAATGGTAGTAGTGTGAGAATGAGAGCTTAGTTGGTTGCTTGTGTGGTTTGTGAGAAAGAGTTGAGCCTGCTATTTATAGGCACTAGATCGGGCCCTAAAAATTCTCTCAGCGAAATGGATAAGTTTTGAGGGATAAATAATGATTTATTATTGTGTTTGTCCCATTCAATAATTTACTAAGGGACTTATGGTAGTAATTTTGATTCATCAGTAGTAAGTCGTTAGTGATAAATAAATTAAAAAATTGGTAATGTTAGATATAGTTAATTAATAAATATAATTAAAGTTAAGGTTAAATATGTTTATAGTTCCTATAAAATAAGTATGAAACAAATTAATTTCCTTAAAAAAAATTATAACTTTTAGTACTGAACAAAAATAACACATATGAAGTTAACCTCTGCTGTTAATTTTGCGGTGCTTTTTGAGCATTAGTAACAGTTTTTAACTGGAACTAGTGGCGTTTTAAACCGCCACTAATTAAATATACTATAAGGATTAAAATCATCTATTTAAATTTCGTTGATCTGTTGGGGACGGAAAGCTAAAAGAATTTTTCACAATCACCCAATCTAATTCACCCAATTTTACATGTCTTAAAAACATGTTTGACCCTTAAAAACATGTCCTAAAAACATGGGATTTGTCTATTTAAACACATGTACGTGTTCGGCTCTTGGTAGAGTCGTCGATCGATTTGTCTATTTACAACTTTTGTGCATGATAGTGTACTTTTTAAAAATATTTACTAAAGTAGTGTACATTTTTTTAATTACCCAACTAGTATAAATCGCCCGTTAGAGTGCTGATACTTTTTTTTAAATCGCACCTCTTTTTTTTGCTAGTGATAAAAACAAGTCCGTCACAAAGTCCTAGTTTATAACACAAAAGGATATAGTGACGGAATGTGGAGAGAGAAGTTTTCGTCGCAAAGTATTTAGCGACCGGATATTCATTGCGACGATGTTTAGTCAGTCACAATATCCTAGTGAATAATAAAAAATAATTTAGCAATTCATTTTTTGCGACGGAAGGAAAATTTCTCACTCCACATTCCGTCACTTATTCCTTTCATATTATATAATAGAATTTTGTGATCAACTTGTTTCTGTCACTAATAAAGAATGGAAAAAAGAAAAAGAAGGGTGTTGACACGAGCCGTCGCGATTTAAAAGAAAATATCACAAATCTAAGTGGCGATTTATACTATTTGTATAATTAAAAAAAAATTACAATACTTTGGTAAAAAAAAATAAAAAGTACTATGCGTGTAAAAAACCCCTTTTTACCTAACCTTTTGTCCCCCACCCCTCAAACAAGACTTATTCTACAATTTTACACAATAAAAAACAAATATTTATTCGTCATGCTAATTTGAATATTTTCAAACTTTTTATCCAGAAGACGTTGAACATTATGGGAAAGATATAGAAGAGTGAACTTTTTAACTAAGCTGGTCACTTTTTTCAAGAAAATTAATTATGCAAAATGTTTATGTATAAACAGATAATAATATAGTATATAAATATGGGAATTCTCAAGCTTAAAGTATATACTCTCTCTATTCCTATTTAAGTGTCACTATTTTTTTATTTTTTTAATTATTTGTCACTTTACATTCAAGAGAGTATTAATTATGTTTTACCAATTCTACCTCTAATTAATGGTGATAGGAAATTAAAGAGTTCAAACTAAAAAGAAAGATAAAAGGTATGTTAGGAAGTTAGGTAGTAATTTTGATAGAAACAAGAACATTAATACAATTCATTTATATATATGCAAAACCTTGAAGTGACAGTTATTAAGGAACGGATGGAGTATTACACAGTACACACGTACCAATAAAATGTTAACACAAGTTCAAACCCCATAAAAGTCATATATTAGGATGAACCGTAACAGTTTCCAAAACGAGTTTACACGTGTTAAAGAAAAAAAAATTACACACATACCTTATTCTTAATTCATTGACTTAAGAAATGATTACAAGATTAATGATAAAATAACTGGGCCAACTATATATTTTGATCAGTAAGATAATATAATATAAGCACACTTCTTTTTTTTTAAACAATGTTCCGAGTATATTTGCTGGTAGGATTATTAATTAATAATCTTTCGATGACGTTTTGTTGATGGAAAAGTTAGGAACCTGGCTTGATTTTAATGTAAATCTGAAGAATTTGATGTACTGGTCAAAGACTGCGAGTTGGAAGCATTCAAAGATGGCGACGTCTATTATAGAAAACTATGTTCTGTGTGTGTTGAATGTACGTAGTAGTTTTCTGGTTCACATTACTAGAATACTAGTGTTCTTCAGAGTTGGACAAATTCATGTAGATGCACTTCTAGAACCGATTCGGTATTCTCTCTCTTCCGTTACACCGGACGAATTCATGAAAATAAAAATTAAGAGCTCGATTGGTGGTCAAAATAGGATAATACTAGAATATGATAAAAGATTGGATAAGCACAGGATATGATAAAAGTACGATAGACTTTTCTCCTATCCTGCATTTGAGGTGGACAAGATATTGATAGGATATGATACAAACAATGAAAAATGTATCAAATTTTCCTTGAAATAAAAAATACATAATATTTTTTAAAATTTAATTTTCTAAATAGTTTTTTAAAAAAAATGATTATTCTATTAAATTTAATTTTTTTACATTTTTATAAATGAGCTTATGTTTTAATATTAACTAAAATAAAATTATTTTTTATTAATTCAGCTATTTTAAATTTTTTTAAGGGAGTCTATTTTTATTAAAATTATTATATACGTAACCAATCAGTTTTAACTTAGTAGGGGTAAGTGATTAATGATAAAAATTAATCAAATTTTTAAAAAATTATTATAAGATATTATTCTTTCAAAAATAATTTATATTCAAATTATTAATTATAATTATATAAGTAGAGAAATAATTTTAAATAATGTGATATGATAATAAAGAAATTAGTCTATATTTACTATTAAAAAATTAATATTTATATATATGTGAGTAGCCTATTTTATTGTTAGTGAAGAATTATTTTGTGTATTTTTATTATAATATAAATAACAAAAAATAATGTTAACTAAGTAGTAGCAAGTGATAATGAAAATTTAATTATTTTATGAGTAAATCCAATATTTTCACCATTTATAAATAATAAATTTATTTTTTAATTAAATTTATCAGTAACTAAATAATTTTACTTAACAATAACCACTAGTAATTGATACGTAATAAAATTAATATTTTATTAAAATCAAAAATTTATATTTATTAATTAATATTATTATAAATTATATAAAATATAAATATTGAAATTAATTTTGGGTATGGTAATAAACAAACAAAAAACTGATATCCTATCCTGTCTGGATAATTTCTATCCTAGCTCCCACCTCAGGATAACTTTTACACATGATGGACATGATAGGATAAGGGATAGGATAGTGTTATCCTATCATGCTGACGCAACAAACAACATATAACATGATATAATTACTATTATATCCTGTCTCTGCTTATCTTTTCCACCAAACGGGCCCTAAAGGTTTGTAATTTGGATTCAAGTGGATATCAACTTGAAATTACGTTCAAGCCAACAGATGTAAGATTTTTTCTTTTTTTACTTTTCTTCTGTATTATAAGAACCGACCAAACCATCCAATCTGATCGGGAACTCGGACCACGTCAAGTTTGGTCGTTACCATTAACCAGATCACAAGAAAATCGACTGAAAAATGGTGAAGCCGGCCAAAAATCGGTGAAACCAGTAAGAATATATCAATGGTTCATCAGTCTAAACTAGTTTAGGAAGAATGACGTCTAAGGAACATCGAACCACTGGTCTCAAGCCACCTTCGAATCATATCCTACATTACAACTTCGAGAGAGGGGATTTAGCTACTCATAATAGAAGATAAATCAACAATAATCATAGTACCTATGATCATCTTACAAAATCAAGGAATGAATTCGGTGCTCTGCGTTCTTCTCCTCCTTCAAGGTTGTCATGACCTGTCTCCCTCTCTCATTGTGTGGCTGCCCTCCTTCTAATCTATGTTTTTGGTATCAATTCTTTGTCAGGTTATTCTCCTTTGATGTGTGTTTGACCTCCTTTTATAGAAATAATTAGGGCTTTTCTTGAGGCTCTAGCAGTTTGCTGACACGACCATGGTTTAAGTAAAATTTAAAATATTAAATTAAATATATAAATTACATAAATTTATGCAGTTCATATAAAAATCATAAGTGATAACACAACATCAAATTCAATAAAAATATATATTAAAGTTCATATAACATTAAATGAAGTTCAACACACAACATGTGAAGCGTACAAAACAAGCAATTCTAATGTAAAGTTGAACATTCAAACCTTTCAAAATGTGAAGTCTAACACTCAAAATCTTCTGTTGAGCATTCAACTCATCCAAAACTTGAAGTCTTTAATATAAGCAATCCAATATTTGTAAGCGCATTATTGTATTTTCACTTTTATATTGAGAGGGTTTCTCCCGGGGCAATGACAGTGATCCCCATCCTCATTCCTGAATTTTTTTGAGAGGATTTCCGTCCGTGCCCCATCCCACAATGAAAATTTTCCTGAGGTTGGGACTCCAAACAGGTCAATCCTCGCAGAGATCTCCATCTCCAAGTGAAAATTGTCCTCCCTAATTATACGAATGTGTAAATTACATTCCACTACTTTCAACTTTACTCATGTGACACTATACTTCATTCTTCTCTAAAATCTACACTCCACTCAACCTCTTTCAACTTCTATAACATAATACCAGAATTTGTCACAAAATCCTTGGCTAAAACTATTCCATGAACAACATGGACAAAATTAGTGAAAAATTTTATAGAGGAATTTTTCAATCATATTTTCGTCCGTAATTTACAAATTTTCAACTTCATGGTAAAAAGGTTAATACTAGCGACGAATTTTATTTTCATCTCTAAAATTTGTCACTAATTTTAAAATCCTTGTTAAAAAGTGCATTTATTAGTGATAAATTTTGGAGATGCAAAACATATGATGTTAAGATAGACGAATTTAAATTAGCGATAATGTATATTTGTAACGGAAAAGATATCTCTTTACAAAATTCGTCACTAACTTCGTTTATAATATTCACTGGTCAGAGATTTTGTGACGGATTTTGATAATCCGTTACAAAAGTTAAAATGGGTGAAATGAAAGGTAGATTTGAGAGAAAAGTGAAATTTAGTGTTATATAAGTAAAATTGAAAGTAATAAAGTGTAATTTAGTCTATACCAAATAACTTATTGTACATTCATGCCTATTCTTATTCTCTCAACTTTTTCATTATTCATCTTCTCTCAGTTTATCTCTTCTCACTTCCCACTTCCTCTCATAACTTATTGTACAAACATAGCGCTAATAATGGAGTGGGAGTGGGAGTGGGAGTGGGAGTGGGAGTGGGGTGTTCAAAATTCTATCATATCGATCCTAAGATGCCTCGGGTCACCGCGTCAGCATCTGAAAACTTGGAAGCATGTGTACTAGTTCTGTCATTCAAATAAAGTTGGTAGCTATATTATATATTGTTTTGTTTGCTAGTTGTGCCCCTTTAGAACAAGAAGATACATAGCAATAGCATGAAGAAGACTTGACTGGTAATTAATTAAATGAATTAACATATAGCTTTAGTTAATTGTTGAGAATTGCCTATTTGTCCCTAAAAAAATGATTTTATTGAATATTAATATTGCCTTGAAAGCTTCTATATATAGTGGTGGAGGTGGTCAATTGTGGCGTAGCCGTTTGCTTGACTTGGCACCGTCACTTTAAATTTCTTGACTAACCCAAGATAATCTTCTTCAATACTAATCACAAAGACTAAAATATTTTGATGATATGGGATGTGCGATTTTCCTAAGAATAGATGCTCATATATGTAGCGGAATATTTTGATGAGATAGAGTTTTCTCTTGTAATTATATATGGTATCATTATTTTATTAATTGATGAAGGAAGGTACAACACTCATGAGATGAGATGAAATCTCACAACTCCTCACCAAAAGCAAAGAAAAGAAGGAGAATCACAAGTATAGCCAAATTTAGCACACCACACAATATGCAATGGATGGATCACACCATATATAAGCAAATTAAACACTTAGAAATATGCTTAATTAGTTGTAATCAGGATTGGCCAAAACGTAACCCTCAACAGCCTTGAAGAGACCGTCACCCTTGGCTTTGCCTTCTTTGAGCTCCTCTTCACTTGGTTTAGCATCTCCTTTGAGGTGGAAGTGGACTGTGAGCTTTGCAATGGAACCTCCACTGGGCCCTGCTTCCAATTTGGCCTCAAATGAAATCTTCTCCGCTGAGTCTGGCAATCCATCGCCTCCGATGATGCTGTAATTGTATCCAAAATTGGCCTCATCAATTGCATCAATTTTGTGCAACACATACTTGGTTTGTCCATCTGCACATATATAATTGATTATCATATATTGAATCCACATATTAAAGAGGTTGTGTGTGTATTTATGTGCTTGACTAATTACCTTCAACGATGTTGATCTTTTTTACAGTTCCGGGGCCACCATTTCCTTCAACAATTTCAACACTGTGGAAGGCTGGGATAACCTTTGGGACAATGGTATCAACATCTATAACTAGAGCTTTGAAAAGCTTAGCTGGAGCTACAACAGAGGTGGTCTCGTCATGGAAAGTAAGAACACCCATGATGATGATGATGATGAAGAGGATTTAACACACAAGAGGAGAATGAGACTAATAGTAGTGTGAGAAAGAGAGCTTAGTTGGTTGCTTGTGTGATTTGTGAGAAGAACTTGGCATGGTATTTATAGGCACTAGTTGGGCCCTTTTTCTATCCTGCTAAATGGATAAGTTTAGGAGGATTAAAAATATTTCTTATCGTGGTTGTCTCTTGTTGGTAGTTGATAAATATTATGCAATAATCAAGGACTCACATTTGATTTTAGTCACTCTAAGCTACCTACCTATATATGACGTTAATCAAGAATTTACTTATAGTTTACTAAGGGACTTGTGTTAGTAATTTTGATTTATCAGTAGTGTAAAGTGGTTAGTGATAAATAAAATATCTTATTGATATTAATTTGATTAATAGATGATGTTTGTTACGAGAAATGTGTTTTTATATGAGTGGTAGAAATATATCATTACTATTAAATCTAAAAAAGAAAGATCATCATTAAAAGTAATTAATGGTTATATGACCGTACGTGACTTTTTTATAATTATTTATTGTTGCATCTAACTGTAATAATGTATTTTTACCATTCTTATAAAAAAAAAAAAAAAAACTCTCCTGAGATATATTTTCTTGATTAATAAAGTAGTATATAAAACTATGTATGTGTCATTTGTTTGTATAAAGTAAACATGCGTGTTGGATTGTCGTTAGAGCCATCATATCCAATAATGTTATTATTATTACACTTTTTCACCTAATCTTTTGTCCCCCACTCTACCCCAAAAAAGACCTATCCTGCAATTTTACACTAAAAAAAAAAGAGTAAATATAATATTTATGCATCATGCTAATATGAATATTTTGAAACTTATTTTTTTTCAAAAAACGTAGAAAATTATGAAAAGTTATAGGGTGGACCAATAAGTACCGGTGATCCACAACTAATAGTTGTTGATTTATTGTTAATTGAAAATTATTATATCAACGATAGTTAATAATGATCACTAATGAACTATTTTAAAATTAATTCACCATATAATTTTTGGAAAATTGGGGGGAGATTAAACGAGTAAGCTTTTTAACTAAGCTGGTAATGTTTCACATATAAATGTGAATCTTCATGCTTTAAATATTAGACACATACCTAATTCTTAATTCATTGACCTAAGTGATGATTAAAATATTAGATAAAATAACTGGGCAAACTTTAAATTTTTAATTAATGAAATAATGAGTAAATTACTCTCTCATTCACTTATAGATGCTTAAATTATATTCATCTCCTCTGTTATTTTAAAATTTACACTTTTCTCTCCTGGGGCTGGAAGAGACTTAAATTACATTTACTTTCTCTATTGTTTTAAATCTACACTCTCATCTTCTAAGGGAATTTTTTTAAAACTAACCTAAGAGATAAGTTTATATTATACTTTAGTATATTTTATTTCAAATGAATCTCTTAATGATTTATTGTTTGTGAACAAGTGTCTAAATAAATAAAAAATTCTTTATAATTATCAATGTCATGATTAACTAACTTTAAACACTTCAATAATTTTTAGATGAACTTATAAACCCTTCAATTCTTAATTTTAGCGGCTTCTTAATATCATTCAAAATATTTATTCCATTTTTAAAATGTTCTATAATTAATATTAGAAAATTAAATCTATATAATAATGATATAGACTCGCAAATAAAAGAAATAAATATATGTGATATAGATTTTGAAATAAGATATGAGAGAATTGTAATTTAAGCTTCTTTTAAAAAAGAGAAGTGTATGTTTTAAAATAAGGGAGAGGTTAATTCAAGTTTTCTTAGAAGAGAGTAATTTACTTTGAAATAATAATATATAGTATATATAAGTATATACTTGTACTTCTTAAGAAAATTCGTTCCGTGTAGAACCGCCGGTGGGATTTAATAATCTTTTGATGACGTTTTGGTGATGGAAAAGTTAAGAAATTTCATTCGCGGGTCAAAGACTATGAATTGGAAGCATTCAAAGATGGCGACACATATTCAAAAACTATCTTATCTGTGTCTTGTGTTGAATGATGAATGTAGCATAGCTTTCTGGTTCACATTACTAGTAGTAATAAATTAGCACTGTAATGTGCAAACACAATAAAAGGATTATTTAAATGATGCTAGATAAAATTTGAATTAAATCATTTTTATTATAGGTGGACAAATTACATTTAAAATAAGTGATTTAAAAATTTTATTTTTATTTATTTATCTTAAATATCATTCTTTTATTAGAAATTGGGAGGCCTAACTCAATCACAAAAGCTAGTTTGAGAGTTGAGATTTGTTCTACTCATATAAACACTTAATTAATTATATCTTTAGTTAATGTTAGGCTTCTAACCTCTTCAACCGAAAACTAGAATAATTTTACTCAAATTTTATCCAGCATAGTTTAGTAAATTTAGTATTGCTTTAGCCATCATTCAAGAGTGGACGAATGCATGTAGTAGACGCCCTTCTAGAAACGAATCACTACTCTCTCTCTTTCAATAGACTTCTAGAAAACGACCTCATTATGTTTTTTATATATTAAATTTACAGATAAATTATTTATTTAATCAACACTTGTAATTGAGTTTGTAACCAAAAAAAGAAAAAAGTAACCAAAAAAAAAATTGAGTTTTTACCGGTTTGTCTATATATATCCAAAACTGATCAAAACTAAAGAGACAATTATCCGGGGAGGCTAATGTCACGGATTAGAAAAAAGTGTTAGAGACTAGTCAATGTGGTGAACAATGCTTAATTTTCTCATTTTTCTTACATTATTCAATCAAAAGGAAATACAAATTTATAGAAAATAAGAAAGCAACGAACAAATCCTAAAAGATGACTAAAAATAACAGAATGCAACAAACTAAGCAACAAGTCTTAGGAGATAATAAAATATGACAAAAAATCTAAAAATAAGGGAAACTAGATAAAACTGAATCTAGGAAATAAAAACTAAATCAATTAACCAAATAAACCAAATAGTATTATATCTAAATTAATTAAATTTAATCAGATATAATCATTTAGATATTTGAGTTTATTAATATTTCTTTTGACGTCTATCAAATTCCAATTTTTTATAATGGAAGTTACCTAATTTTCTATTTTATGAAAGTATTTTATAATTATCTCCATCATTTTAATATTCTCATTTTCACAATAATAAACTTTCTTTCTTATCACTCAATAATATTCAATCACATGCAATGTATAGATATTATAAAAGATGTCCAATCACCTAAAATTTATCCAGGATCGTACAATATGGTTCAGTTAGTTGGTCTGGATGAGTGACAACTTTGCCTTAGTCATCATAACCGACCGACCTAGCACGCACAAGGTTCTAAGCCTTTTAGACTAACCAAATCGATAGTGGGCCGAGCCAAGTGGTAATTTGGGCCCATTATAACAAAAGTAAATGTTTTTGGATAAACTTACTAATGTCCTTCGGTAAATCCAAAAGCCAGTGGTTCTTGAAACCCATATTATAATTTATATATCAATAATAGAAAGTTTTCTTTGATTCCACCCACAATAAGTCTTCAGTGGGACCCAATTGTCACGACCACATTTCTAATAAGGAACTTTTCTGGTACTCAATTAAAATAAAGGGGTTCGGTAACTATTTTTCTTTGTGTTATGTTATCAAATGTAATGATTTTTATAATTTATAATTTAATTTTAATATTTTTGACCATATCATTTTAAAAGAGTGTCGGAACAAGGTTCAAAACTAGCAAAGAGTAAAAAAATATGGGAGCAACGCCTTTATTATATCTAATATTTTACTATACGTTTCCTAGTTTTCGAATATGCTTCCTCGGATGGGATCTTTTTTCTCCATGAGGTGGTTCTATACGACAAAACAAAAATTTTAGTCGGTGTTATTTTCTTTCTTTATGTATTTTTACTAGGATGAAACCCGTGCATCTCCATCTTTAAAACTTGTTTTTTTAATTTATTATTAATATTTCATTAGATATTTAGTAATATAATTTTCAATTGTTATTTTTTAAAATTGGTTTTGATTAGGAGACTTAGGCAGGAACTCAAATGAAATTAAAGATTAATGTATATGCATTTGACATTAATTTAATCACAATAAACTATGTATAACTAAGTGGTTTTACACTAAAAAAAAGCAATTTATAGTGGCATGTAATTAGTGACAGTCTTACATAGACAGCCACTATTTGCACCCTTTTTAAATTTTTTTATTTAATTTTATTAGGTTTCTGAATACATTTTCACCACCGACGCCATTCTCGCTCTTCACCGCCATTCGATTCGCGATTCTCGCCTTTCACCATCGACGCCTTCTCCTTCTATGAATCTCCGTTTGCGATCCATTCTTCCATCCAACGACGCCTTCTCCTTCTCAAAATCTCGATTTGCGAAAAGCGATTTGCGATTTGCGAAAAGCGATTTGCGATTTGAACTCTCTTCTTCTATATTTGCTTTGGTTGAACCTCATCTCATCTCTCAGATCTTCAACGATTGTTAGATTTTTTGGCTAGGTTTCTCTTTGTTTGATCTTTGATTCTGATTTTGAGTTTTGTTTCTCTTTGTAATCACAGATTAAGCAGAGGTTCTCAGGAGCTGGAACCCTGAGATTGTTAGGAGCTGGTACCTTGAGATTTGTAAGCTGATTTCCTAATTGTTCATCAGGAATTGCATTTTCTTTGTCCAAAATTGTTGTAACCTTGACGATTAAAGTGGAAGTTGAGTCAGATTGTTTGGTACTTGTTAAGTGCTTCCTAAAATCAGTGTAAACAGGCATATATCCACAAAGCATAGAGGTTTCCCATCTTATTGTCTGGGAAGTGCGTCTGGATCTCGTGACAGTGATAATGAGGACCAGGTAACCCGCTCTGTTAATTGCAATGCCACTGCTTTTACTTCCCAATCATCCTTGAAAGCTAATATATTTCTGGTGAATTGGATTTTGGATTGTAAATGGTAAATTTGGAGCTGATGCATGCTTTCTGGGGTAGTATAATTTATATTTCATGGTTAGATTTCCAGTTACTTTGAAATGTGTTTGATTCAAAATAGAATATCCAATGTTACCACTCCCACTATGATGGAGTTGCTTACCTGTTGTACTAACTACAGCTTTGTGTCTATGCATTTGTAATAAAATCTATGATATGGAAACTGGAAGTTATTGGTTTCTTTGACATTTATTACTTTTTTGGATGCTTGCCTATTAATTTGTATTGGGTTGAAAGACTCCCAAGAAATAGAAATTGAATCTCAATGGATGAATGGAAGTAGTAGTGTGTTCGGTTTCCGGTAAACATACATCTTAACATGCAACGTACAAACAGAGAAGTAAGATTTCAACACAACGTGGGTGGATCGTTATTGAGTTCAATGGAAATCCAAACTCACATGTAGTTTAACTTTAATAAGCTTCTTGGAAGATGCAAAGTTATATACGATAATGCAACAAATAATACATTGATTTCCTGTTACACCTCACAAGTTTTAGAAATTCTGGTGTATCAGAACTTTTTGGCTCCACGCCTCTGTCCTCTTGTTACTTGTTAGCCCCATTGTCCTATCAGGCATATTTATATTATTATCATTATTTTGATGTTGAAATGCCTTTCAGATAATTTTGGAAATAATATAATGGACTGGTTTCTCTTTCCAATCTGTTCTCATATATTTGTTTCTGTATAACCATCATGTATTAGTATTATTAACAGTTTTGGTTGATTTGTCTAAGTTTTTGGTACTATCTGTCTAACTCTTAGTTCACAATCATGCTTTAGGTTTGTGATCAGAATAAAGTGAATGGAAGTGATGTTACATACACCAATGGCAATGAAATAGACTCAGGTGAAGTGAAAACAGAGTCCTTCAGAAAGGTTAAGTCTGATGAAATTCCTTGTATGCCTTCTAACACTGACCTTGATGAGTGGGGTCACACTTCATCCAGAAATAAGTATCCTCCCTCAGATTAGGGTGGGTGGTATTGTTTATTTTCACCTGCAAGATTTCTGTTGGTGACATTAGATCTGTGTTTGTGTGTTGCAGAAACCAGGGTGTGCATCCTCTTGATTCTGGTTTCTGGCTTTCTGCAGACTTCTGTGGCATCATCAAGATTACATATGATTCTATATGACCTATGTAAGGGTTATTTAATAGGTGGAACACACAAAAACTTCAAGTACTTTATTCATGAAAAGACTGAAAAAGAATTTGAATTTGATCTAGTACTGGAGTGTTGTTGCTTGTCACTTGATAATTTAGATGGAGATGTCTCTGGTACTTGTTCTTCTTCTCCTTCTTTTCTGTAGCTTTACTTGTTTTCTTGCATATTCTGTTTTCCACTAATGGTTTGCTTTGGACATGCATGACCTTTTCTGTTGTTGAGATTCATCACATTCAAGCTTTGATTAGTGTAGAATTTAATATGATTTTGTAGAGAATTTAATGGTCACATTCCTACATTTATTTGATAGTAATATGATTTGGAGACAATTTAATTGTTGAAGCAGACAAGAACATGAAATTCAGCCCAATTTTCATTAAAACATCTTGTGGCAGTATCTGTGGCGGTCTTAAACTGCCAGAATGTTTGTGGCTTGCAAAACCAGCTGTCATTGAAAACTGCCACAAAAACGATTGTGGCACCTGGGAAGGTGGCTGGCTTGTGACAGCCACTAAAATATTTGGTGGCTGTTATAAAGTGCCACAAATAGTAAAAAATACAGCCATTAAAAAATACTTTTTTTGTAGTATTATTTTTTAATTTTAATCAAAATAAAAATAAATTTCAGAAATTAATTGTGCTTCTTCTCTATTATTTCAAAAAAATAAGCAAATATCTATAAATATACCACTTTTAATGTTTATAATTAATTTCTCTATTTTTTTTCCTGAAAGGATACCGATGTAGTTTAAAAATACCACTTTTAATTTTTATAATAAGTAAGCTAGATCCTCGTAAGGGTGAGGTGACAAAATTGAACTCTGAAAAAGTCATTTATTAAGAAAGACTGTCACATTTTCTCGAACAAGTTGACACCTACAAGGAAAAAAATAATAATTACAAATAAATATAACACTTGTTGTTAGCCCTTATTATTGTTTTTTTTTCTTTTAGAAAAAAAATTATAAAGTCGAAATCCGGGTTTTTTTCTTTAAAAAAACAAATAAATAAAATTTAGCCAAACTCAAAGTGTTTTTGTTATATACAAAAAAATCTAGTTTTTATCCTTTGAATATTGATAGTATGAGATAATTTAGTTTGTGAAATGAATATTTCAAAAAATATCATATAAATTTTAAGAGCAATTATAAAATTTAAGACATATAAATATTCAAATAACAATTAATTAATTGAAATAATATATTAAAATTTTACATTTTATATTTAATTAATTGACATTTTTCTCGACTTAAAATTTAATCAAACAGTACTTTTTTATCCCACCAAATTTATTAAGCCATCTTAAATTAAAAAAAAAATGTGAACATTGTTGTATTAGTTCTAAAATGTTACAATCAACTATTAGCCAAACGATTCAATCTCTACTCATCCAATCCAACAAAACACTGGACATTTGTGACGGGTTGACAGCACTAACTTTGAGTTCCACTTATGGTATACCAGCATCACACCTTATGAAATGCAGTATGAACAATACCATAGAGTAACCATGAGGCTAACAAGTGTGTAGTGTGAGTGTTATATAGGGTGAACTACCATTTAAGTTGTGCATCATGCACTGCCATCTTTTAGCCAATGAGATTGCGCCAAGTGTTAAGGTGAGAAACTGAAAATCGACTCTACTGGTTATTTAATTTTTATAATTTATTATAAATTAAATTTGTTCATTATCATAAAGCCCATTTTAATGTCTTTCTCCTCTTTTCTCAGACTTTTTTTTTGTGAAAGAATGAGTAAAAATGGTATTGACTAATTATTATTATTTTCAATTTTTTTAAAAATCAGGTAAAAACACTTATTATAATAGGTCATTTGGAGTGGTGCACGGTATACTAGTTAATTTGCAAGTGCACTCTACAAACCACGATAGATTGTTAAATAGAAAAACATATATTTTAAAGATATAAGTCGTCTAAGTTTAAAAAAAAATATAAGCCGTCTATGAAAATTAAACTTCATTATTTAATTTTTAAAATCGAAAAATTGCACTAACCTCCTTTAAAATTTACATAATTGCATTAATCTCTCTTGAAATTTACATAATTACACTAACTTAACTTTCCCTCTGCCCAATTAGACGCTAGCTACCACTAATTTTTTGACAACATCCCACTAACCTCCCCTGGCGTCTTTTAATATTTCTCTAACCTCCCTACGATTTATCATTATAACATTCACATCCCTCATTACTTTAAGTGTTATACGAAGAAGAAGGGGATGCTAATGAATTTATATTTTGAAATTTCTAGAAATAAAGGGCAGTCGGTGCGAAAATGATAATAATCAAGTAGGTAGGGGGAATTTGCCCTTTGAAATATATTCATCATTAATTTACTTTTTAACCCTCTTCTCTAGGGATTTGACTCCTCCTCCAAAGTGAGTGTACTTAGTTACAAGGCAAAGCAAATATCACAATCATTAATACTCCCTTTGTTCATTTGTATAAGATCCCTATAAAATTTTTGTTATCCTTAAATATAAGATATCTTACTAGTTTTTAGCAAAAATTACTAGTCTTTTTCAATTATACCCCTATTTCCTATATATATGTCACTATTTTAAGAAGTATTTTGTTTCTATTTATCTATCACTTTTTAAAGTATAAGAGAGCATTAATTATATTTTAACAATTAAACCTTCAACTTAATGTAACTCATAATAGTGATAAGGAAATTAAAGAGTCAGAATTAATAAGAAAGATAATTACATATTTGGTAGTTAGCTAATAAATTTATTAAAACAAGAACATTAATGCAACTTACTCCCTCCGTTCGAGAAAGATTGTTGTTTTAGACCATTTTTAATTTTCTCAAAATGTTTATTGTTTTAGAAAGCCAATGCATTTTTCCCATTTTTTTTCCTTCCATATTCCTATTTATTGAAATTTCTCTCACTTATCACCTTTCATATCAATCAGCCACATCTCTTCTTTATCAGTTACATTCTTTTTATATCTAAGGTAGTATTTAATGACTACACATGGTACTAGTAAAACTAAATAAGGATCCTTCAGTAAAATCATGCTATTAATAATTATTATCTTATTATTTAAACAACGATTTTTCGGAAACAGAGGGAGTAATACATGTATTAGTAAAACTAAATAAGGAAAGATAGTTATAATCTTTGCTCTCTCCAAATGCTATGTTTAAGGGTAAAAAAAAAAATTATAATTTTTGTTATAAAACTAAGTTGTTAATAGATTTTATTACATTTTTTTTTATAAGTGCAGTTATCTTCTGAAATTTTTATAAATAGAAATGGAGAGCGTAATAATTATCTATTTTGATAAAATCAATAATTCTAATAGTTACTTCACCTTTGGAAACTAGTCACTTTAACCCTTCTCTAGCATAAGTACACAACCACCGTAGCAGTGAAAAAAACGCATTGGCAATTTCTAGACCCTTCCAGTGCCTTGCATTTCTCGTCCGTAACCTTCGAGATGCACTGCTTCTGAAGAAATAAAACAAAAGTGTCTAACCACTGATTAACTCGGACCTCAATTGGCAATGTCGCTCATCGGCGGGAATCACCGGCGGAACCACAGGCATCTCGCCCAGAACCGTTTTTACAGTCCACCACCATTGCGAAAATACAGCGAAAACCAGGAGCAGGACCAGGAGCCGGAGCCCGATTCGTCTTCTGATTGCTCCGTTTCTTCGCAGGGGACAACATGCGACGCCTCCAATTTGTGTCGCTTCTTGGAGTACATTACCCCTCACGTTCCCGCCCAATATTTCCCCAAGGTAAAATCAATGCCTTTCATTTTCATGCTCACGGCTTTCAAGACTTCTGTTTTCTCAATTCGCTGTTAGAAGTTTCAACTTTTACTCAAATTCATGTTTTGTTTTGTGGATTAATGTATTAAACATTGAATGTATATAGTGCAAAATGGTATAGTTGTGGTGCTTGTTGGTTTTAAGGTAGTGACAGTTTTTGAAAGGCATTGTTGGGCTTAGTTGAGTGGAATTTTTTTGTGTGGGAATTAACAGAGAAGCATGAGGAGATGGAAAACAATGGGGGAAGAGTTGCATCCGTACTTTGTGCTTGGGGACTTGTGGGATTCTTTTAAGGAGTGGAGTGCATATGGAGCTGGTGTTCCATTGGTGTTGAATGGGAGTGAATCCATCACACAATATTACAATCTTTCCTTGTCTGCCATTCAGCTTTATACTGATCCATCAAAACATTCCCCGGGGTTAAGGTCAGTGTTTCACTCTTACATTTACAAGTGTTAGTTCTGCAGTTGCCTTTTCAATTTGTTATTGTTATTTTTATACTGATTTGTGGGTCAAAGATATATGATCTAAACCTGAATTGAGCACAATGGCAAAGTGACTACTGGAGCTTGCCTCTGTTATCCTACGCTATTAAATAATTTATAACAACTGTTGTAGATTTTTAGGTCAATGGATAATGTAAGTAATGTGATTTTACTTATCTTTGCAAGTTGGGTTTCTCAGCAGTTATATTTGTCTTCTGGGTTGAACTTAGCATATTTGCATGACTGTCCACAGTCAAGAGCTCCATGAAATACTATCTAATGAGACTGTCACCTGGTGTCACTCTGAGACTATTTTGTCCTGCTGCTCATAGCCTTGATACTACTGCCTGCTAGTTCTAAGGTCATTGAATAGGATACATGTTAAGTCTATAATTTAATAATGATGACAAGCATAATCATACACATGATATTAGTTCAGAATAAGTCGACTACTTTATCAATTTTTCATTGTCCATTTTTTTCCTACTATTGGGCTGAACTACTATACATAGCAACCAACTTATTTATTTCATTTCATCTATACAATGGATCCAATTTTGTTTCCATCATATTACAGGAGTCCGAGTCAGGAGAGTGACTCTGAATCAAAGAGAGAAACAAGCAGTGGTAGCAGCAGCAGCTATTGTCATGAAAGAGGAGTGAATAGTGCAGTTTATGGAATTTGGAACCAGCCTAACTTGTGGGATGCAAGCAATCATGGTCCAGAAAGAGCTTCACTAAGAAGTACACCTTTCACGGGTTCATTAAGTGATGAGGCTGAGAGCTGCAACCCACTTGGTCAGCTTGTATTTGAATACTTTGAACATGAAACACCTTATAATCGCGAGCCATTAACAGATAAGGCAAGCCCATTACCCTTTGATTCAGTTCCCCCTTGAGAGATTGTGTTGCTTGCCAATGCTAACTAAGTTTCATACTTTTTTACCTCAGATTTGTGATCTTGCTCGTCAATTTCCTGAGTTGAAAACATATCGGAGCTGTGATCTTTCACCTGCAAGTTGGGTTTCATTGGCTTGGTATGTTCATCTCATCCTTTTTGTTCATGACATTGTTAGGGTGGTAACAGTACACATGATAATTGTTAATATAATATGATTTATTCCTGCATATATTATGAAGGTATCCAATATATAGAATACCTAATGGTCCCACACTACAGAGCCTGAGCGCCTGCTTCCTGACCTTCCATTCCCTGTCTACAGCTTTGCAAAGTATGTGTTACTGTCTTTTTTAAGTTTCTATGCATGCTAAGGCCTAAGGGTATGTAATGTGAGGACATCAATTATGACAGTGCTATACTTTTACTTGAACCAGGTCCAACTGTTGATGGGTTTCATGTTCATTGTTCAAGAGATGCGGACATATCATCCGAGCTATCATTGCCAATCTTTGGACTTGCCTTTCATAAGCTCAAAGTTTCTGTGTGGGATCCTGATGGGGTTTCTGAAGGTCAGAAAGCCTATTCTCTGTTGCAAGCTGCTGATAACTGGATTAGACTCTTGCAAGTTAACCATCCTGATTACAATTACTTTCTGTCCCATTATTCATATTGGAGATGAGCATGGTAGAACGGCGGTGCTAGTGCTACTACTTCAGTGAGGGATTCAGGGAAGAATAGCAATATTGGAAACTGTAAATGCTGTTTCTTATGAAAAGGGTCTGCTTTTCTCTTCAGAGAATGCAGTTCCTGTAACCAATAGCTTCTGCTTTTCACTTGCATCATAATGAAAAAAAAAAAGTTAAATAGTTTATGTAAAATGGTTGATGTTTGATGGTTGATGTTGTAATCCTCAATCCTTACTCTGAGATGTAACTATCTTTACATGGTTCTAGACTTCCAGTTCTACTGGTTGTGTTATTATTATTATTGTTATTTGGGTAATGAAATTTGTATGTGAGACTTCAGTGCAAACTGTCGCCTGAATGATTGGGACACTGGATTTTCCTATTTTGTGACCTGCAGGACATGGCTTCTCTTGAAATAGAATGGACAGCCAGTTAAAATAATAAAAAATATTTCTGAAAAATATTCATTATAAAAATTTACTCTGACCTCTATTCTAAAGAGAAATGTCGCTGTGATTGTTAATGAAGAAAGATTGAAAGTCTTTTAGCAAACGCATTTTAAGCTAGGATAGGGACACATCAGGATAAAAGAAGGTTCTTCCATCTTAGCATTTTATTAACATATATACATTCCATTATATACTCATCCGATCTTGCTACAGCCACTCATATTCTCCATCAAACCCTCTCTCGTGCCTATAGCCCCTGTCCTAATACAATAATGCCATGCAAGCTAGAGTTCAGTTATAATTTATCTTCCAGAATCGTGGACATCAGCAGCCCTTGCACGAAATCAAACCTGCGAACCTTCTCTACTTGATCCTCGTCTGACAGATGTAACTTCTGAGGTTTTCTGTAACCAGAAACTATTGTCAGACTACAGTCAAAAGAAAGAAACAGATGTGAATCATATTATTATGAAACCATCGCATCACTTTTCATGACCGTTTCTCAAACAAAGCATAGCTTAATCAATCAACATTCTACCTTCCCAAGAAATCATCTTTTGAGCTTTCTTTTACTGGGGCAGTTTCAATGGTAGAACAAGGTTGTACACTCAGAGAATCATCAGCTATGACTGGGTTAAATATAAATGATGACAAAAGTGGATCAGGCTCGGAATTGGAGGAAGCAATGTACGAAGAACATCCAAGAAGGGAATGCAAGGCTCCTTCTCGCAGCTCTTTTCTCAACAAAGACAATGTTGAACCAGGGCCTCCTTTCTTGACCCTCCTTTTACGCTGCACGTAACTTCTAGTCATGGAAAATCTTTGAAATCTCCAAGCAATCCAAAAAAATTTAGCCAAAAGAATAGTACTTGTAATGAAGTAGCTACTACACGGGTCAATGTTCTAACACATTGACTTTGTTTTGACATAAATTGACAGAACAAGACAGCAGAGGATATCACTTAACAAAGCTGAAATCATTAGAATAACTACACATAACTGTGAAACACATGAAGCAAATGCATCAAATAACGTATACTAAAGTAATGAGGCAAATAGCCAACATTCTTCATGTCAAATGAACTAGACAAACACCTGCTAAATTAAAGCACACTTGAGTATTCTGTTTGGCTCATTGTAATGAATTCATCATCCTATTGAAGCAGCTAACCGTTCATAATGTTGAGTGGCTATGTACAAGTTTTTGGCATATCATTTCACTATGCTAGAGTGTTCTGTTGGCTCATTGAAATAAAATTCATCATCCTATTGAAGCAGCTAACCATTCATAATGTTGAGTGGGCCTGTAAAAAGCCACCTGGCTGCTGGATGCTATGAGAAAGGACCTATTATTGTAAGGACAAACGGAAACACGAGGAACAAAAGCGTCAACCAAAGGTAACCAGCTTGTAAAAAGGATATTTTTAAGAAACTCCGATGTTGTGTGGTAAGATGTGCAACAAGATCCATTCCGACCTTTTTTCCGCAAACCGGACACACCTGAAAACATGTGCAATCCAACCAACTCAGTAATCGCAGTCAGTAGATCATAAACAGAAAATATTCGGATTAATTAAAACACGAGGCGAGGCAAATAATATTAGGATAGGTGAAAAATGAGTCCACCGATCATCCACAACTCAAGAGAAATCATCATCCATCATGATGAAGAGTATTGAACACAATTCATTGAAGAGAAATTATGAAAAGGTTGATTACAATGATACACTATGGAGTTAACAACCTAAGTAACAAACTAACTCACTAATCAATAGTTCTCCCAATAAAATTCACAATTTCTGTATGGTAATCTAATAGTGAGAGTCACAGCCACCATACACACAATACAAGCACGCATATTATAGCGAGAACAATGAATCACTTCAGAAGGAATGGGGAGAGTACTAATAAATATATTAATTTTTTTTTTGCAGTTTAGGTAGGGGAAAAAGAAGGATACCCCAGTGGTGGCTTGGAGAGGGTGTTCGGCGTCAATGTGGCAGCAGAGGGAAACGACGTCGTAATCATCGGCGCAGAAAGGGCAGAGGAACTCAGCCCTGAGATCATCGGCGGCGGCGTCGTCCTCGAGATACAGATCTGTAAAACCACTGATTGGTTGAGAAAGGGATTGCTCTATAATCTAAGTCAAATAAAAATTGAAAATTGTATTGACCTGAACGAGAATGGTAGCGACGGGAAGAGGTTGAGAAGCGAGGGGCAGAGATCCAGGAATCGGAGTCCATTTTCGGAAGAGAGATAGAGAGCGAACGAAACCCTAAACTAGAATGGAAGAGAGTGAGAGAAGAAGAAGAAGAATCTGCAGAGAAGAGAAGAGAGTGTGTGTGTTGTTGTGATGGAGAAGAGAAATTCATGTCATGTGTGGGGCTGGTTCACGTTCAATTCCCCAAATGCCCTCTCCCAACTACCTTTACCGGTAACCCTCTTCCGGCGCGGGAATCGTAGCTTTATTTAAATATAAACGGTACAGCGCAGTGTTGCATCAAGTTGCTCTCGTAGCTCAGTTGGTTAGAGCACCCGTTTAGTAAGCGGGAGGTCTTGAGTTCGACTCTCAACGAGAGCATTTAGTTTTTAACATATTTTTTTTTGGGCCCAGACATTTTTATTGTTTTCGGTTTAAGACTAGGCCCAACACAGCTTTCAATAACGAACATAAAATTTTTGGGCCAGCTTTCAATAACAACAATATCTGCCCGTTCCGTTCCAATATAATTTTTATTT
Source organism: Acmispon strigosus (assembly GCA_030819835.1). Lineage (NCBI taxonomy): Eukaryota > Viridiplantae > Streptophyta > Magnoliopsida > Fabales > Fabaceae > Acmispon > Acmispon strigosus. The sequence goes on from JAUAMA010000001.1 coordinate 92,393,771, forward strand.
TTGCAAAGTGGCATGAAAATGAGTATATTTGTCTCGTTTATTAATCATTGTATGTTTTATATATAGAGCAAATACATAATAGAAAAATAATAAATTTTTGTCTATATTCATATAAAGAAACCCAACAAGAAAGAAGGGATAGGAGGGAATGAGCGAGACGAGCGAGCGAGAACGAGAGTTGCAAGTAAAGCGAGCGTACGCATGGGAAAAAGAGCCTTCAATCGCGTTGAAAAAGAAAATATACACACTATTTAGTATTTACAAAACACTTAAGACCATTCACAACTCACCTGCAAACTCCGTTTTCGAAGAGTTTATTTAAACTTATTTTATAGTTTAAGACTATAAACATTTATACAAGTGTTAGAGAGAAGTTATGTATATAACTTATTACATGTCGAAAAGTTAATTTGAATTATTTGCATAAGTTGTTCAGTTTATTTTCTAACTTATTTCAACAAATATCACAAATAAACTAAACAATAAGTGTTTCATAAATATTTAATTAAGGTGTTTTGTATACAGAAACGCACCCTAATCCATTTCTCATTTTTTAGATAATTTATTACATATAGATAAAGTTCATTCCCTTTGTTTGTGTTGGGCTCGCTGTTCAAACTTTAAAGCCCTTTTTCTCGCAGAATCTTTAATTTCAGAACCAGTTGTCATGCGCATGCATGTACGTGCTTTCTTCTGTTTGCTTAACAAAACTGGGTGGAGCTTGTAGCCAGTTCATGTCATAGTATACGTGCAATTACAGTTTCCCTGCAGTGCACGACACTGCATTATCCAATTATTTTGACTCACTTTTACTTATTGGCCTTAATTTTAACAGCAAAAGGGTTTTTTGACTTATAGCAATCATATATATATATATATATTTAGATGCAACTATGATGAGTTCAATAATATGCCAGATCTGTAGTTGGCTATGTCTGCAACTAGCTTGTGCACATGTGTTTTTGTAAAGGAGTACACAAGTTGCTGCTTCCTCACTGGAACATGTGCTTTGCTGGTTCCATCTTAGTAACCTACAAATGCAGCCAACGCACTCATTTTCTAACACTTTCTTTTTAATTGGTTAAAATTCATGTAAATCCAGCTAAATGGTGAGCTAGCCCTCATATAATTGAGTTTTCAAGGATCACCAAACTTGCTAAGCATAATTACTGCTGATAAAAGATATTTACAAAATGACTTCAGATTGATTTGCTTATGGATCTGGGAGACATATAGACAAGTAAGCAGCCCTTTCCATGCTATTTTTATAAGTTTAACTCAAGTACTCAACTATACAAGTACTAATATTATAAGAAAAACTCAAATAAAATATAAATTAACTTAATAACTAATGTTGTTGGGGATCATGCTAAAAAGTAAAACCTCATCTGTCAATAAATCATATTTTTATTTCTTATTATAAAAGGTAAAATTTAATATATATGATTTGCAATATATGTAAAACTAATTTTGCAAAGAAATCCTTATAATTTGTGACTTATTTTTAATTGGTCCATGATACAAAAAGCCCTCGAAAACATATACAAACAACATTTAGATCCATAGCCAATTGGACTAATGGAGGACAATTTGTTTTATTTGTTGACAGTTAAGTGACTCGGCATTAATCATTCAATTATTTCCATTTGGCACGTGCTGAATTATCAAGTACAATCATTGAATTTGAACTGCACACCGTTCGTCGCATTTTTTATATAGCTATAAGTAGTAAATCATGAAAGCAACTTGCCCTTGACCCAAACATTTATGGGATTATATTGTATTATATAACCCACAATCAATCATTTTTTTAAGTGCTCATTGAGTATTTTGATGAATGTTGTCAGAACTGAACCGGACATTGGACCATTCAAGTTAATGATTCACGGTATTTATGGTTCAACCGAGGTTGAATTGATAATAATTAAATAATATTTTTTTAATTATGAATATAATTATATATAAAAAATGAACCCTGAATTGGACAGCCGTCATACTTCTTCTCTCCCTCTCCTCTGCTGCTTCTCTTCTTCTCTCCATCTCCTCTGCTTCTCTTCTTCTCTCTGTCTCCCCTGCTTCTTCTCTCCATCTCCTCTTCAACAAAACCCTTCTCCTTTCACTCTGCCGCCCCAGAACCCTAACCTCCTCCACCCCCAACTATTTTCTCTCCTCAATCTTCAACATCGCCGACAAGAAGAATGACATGATCAAGGCGCGATCGAGGGTGGTTCAAGGCAGAGATCGAGGTTGCGATGGAGGTAGAGATCAAGGAGCAACAATTCCTAAAAAGATGATGTCTCTGATGGAGATATGAAAAAATTGGTTCGATGCGGTTTTGTGATGATGTCGCAGATCAGAAGAAGATGGTGATTGGTCATGATTCTGATGAACTTGTCATGTGTATTTTACTTTTGATGCACATGTATATTATTTTTCTGATGAACTTGTATATTATTGTTGATTTCTTCCTCATCCTTTGATCTGGTTCTCCTCTGATCTTTTTTTATGAAATTTCTTCTGATTTGTTCCTTTTCAAAACGCCGTCGTTTAACAAGACCGGCTGACCCGGGGAACCACCGGTTTTGACCAGTTTCACCGGTTCAGGGATGGTTTTTTCGGTTCTCCTCTGGTTTATTTCTTCCTGGTTATATGAGCAAACTGAACTGATCTTGTATGCAGTTTGCGGTTTTTTCGGTCGAACCGGCTGGTTTGGTTTGGGTCTGCTAACATTGATTTTGATAGTTTTGGTGTTATCTATGGTGGACCATATAAAATAATAGCCCACTGACGCACCATTCTCTCCCTCAACACTGTTTCAGGCCACCGTCGGCGCCACCAATATCCTCTAATAAACCCATCACAGATATCACATTGACCCATTCCCCCAAGCTCGAGCCTATCAGGCCAGTCACGCACATGGAGAATTAGACCATGAGAAAGGGCTTGAACGAAAGGAGTGGTGCCCACCATGAATGGAGGGGCGGCGAAGTGGCGATCTGTTGCTCGTAGTGGTGACCTTCGCGTCCAGGATAATGGGGATTACAGGTGGAGCAATTAGTTTGGGTTGATGGTTGTTGTTTCTGGGTGGTTTTGTTTGGGAGAAGCTCGTCGCAGGGGAGAGAAGCGATTGGCGATAGGGTCGTGGTATTTGTCGCTGGGTTTAATTGGTTATTGGTGGTGCTCGAAGGAGAGGAATGATGCCCACCATGATCAGAGGAGTAGCACAGTGCTGCTTTGTGGCTTGGATCGTTGGCCACCGCGCTTGGAACGATGAGGCTTACAAGCGGCGTAATTGGTTTGGGTTGATGATTGTTGGTTGTGGTTGGTTCTGTCTGGGAGGAGCTTGCTAAAGGGGAGAAAGGGTTAGGGACATGATTGTGGTGTTTGTCGTCGAGTTTAGTGGGTTAATACTGGTGGTTGGGCGCGATGGCAGGGTGGTGTTTGGGTCTGGTTTAAGGCTATCTATGATAGGTTGGTTGAGATGAGAGTTTTGTGGAGGCCTAGATGGCAGTTGTCGCAGTGGCCAAAGGTTCAAGGGGTGGTTGTCACGGTGACCAGATATTTAGACTATTGGTGGGGCCGGTTGGGGGGGTGGAGAGGGGAGAAGGGGGTTGTGAAGGAAGAAAAGGGGAATAGGCGAAGGTTTTTTTTGTTCATAAAATACTATCTAACCATTGTTTTAAATTTTTCTGTTAAAATTTTTATTAAAAATATCATGTGTGTAATATTTTGTGCAAATTTTGGACTTCTGGTGTACTACTTTTCCCAATTGGTCCATGGTACATCAGGTCCACCTTAGACAGTGCCAACAATTTTTCCTTCTTTCACTAATCGTTATGTTTATAAGAGGTGTATATGGTGGCGGCACCTGTTCTTTTGCAGGGGACATAATTTTGTGGAGAGGAAGAACTAATGGAAACTACTCGGTGGCTACAACTCACGGGTTCATCATCAATGACAACTGACCCACTTCATGATTATGGAAGTTAATTGGGAAGAGTTATGCACAAGAAAATGTACAATTCTTTTTATGGCTTATTGGGCACAATACTCTTCCCACCGACTATAAAAGACACTATCGTAACCTTAGCCCTCATGATGTTTGAATTCATTGTTACAAGCAAGTAGAAGATTATGATCATCTATTTGGGTACTGTCCTCCCTCCAGCTGTGTTTGGCGTCATTTTTCTCTCTCTATTGCCTATTATTCCTGATCATATTTTGTTTAGTGAGTGGTTTAGGGGTCTTCTCCAGCAAAAACATCAGGTGTTAGTTGTCTCTATTTTGTGGTGGATATGGAATTGGTGCAACAATCATGTTTTTGATCAGCGTGCTAGCTTGACGTGTTCATTTTGTCTTACACATATCACGATAGTCTTTCGAGAGTTTAACAAATGTAGACATTTGGTGTACACCCCTATAATGTGAGTGACACCGCCTCATGAGAGGGTGAAGTTAAAATGTGGACGAAAACTGGATTTTGAGTGCGTCTAATAAGAGAGAGTGGGTCCTTTGGAATTATGATGAGTGTTGGCTATTAGGCCTTTCTCGTAGTTTGAGCGATGACAATCATCTTCATGCTGAGCTACTTATTGTGGAGGAGGGGTTACATATGATTGGAGTCCCAGGTATAAGGAGATTGCTTACGAGCCTAATTGCATGGAAGTGTTGGAGCTAGTTACTAGCGATTGCATGGAGGTCTTGTTGGTCAGGTTCTAAGCGAGTCAAAGAAGATGAAATGATGGAGAAACATGATATTACTAGGTTGAGAGTTTGATGGAAGCTGAATAGTGTTAGATAAAATATTAATAGTTTGCATATTAAGAAAATTAGTGGGATTTTTTTTAAATAATATTTTCTAGAATTTGATTAGTACTCCTTCTGTTTCAAAATATATGTTGTTTTAGTTTTTGCTCTATTTTTCAAAATATATGTTGTTTTACAATTTCGAAGCATTATATCTCATTTTCTTCCACCAATATCCTCATTTAATATTATATCTCTCAATAACCACCTCATTTTTTCACCTATCACAATTCTCACCAATTTCTCAACCAATAACTATCATTTTCTCTCTTTAATATAATAACTCAACTTTAAATAAGGATATTTAAGTCAAATTGTACCATCAATTATTGAACTCTTAAACTGTGTGCATAAACTTAAACAACATATATCTTGAAATGGAGGGAGTATATATTTATATGGGTAAAATTTAAATGGACAAAACTTAGATCACATTATTTATATTCCGTTTTGTCAAGTTTTCAAAAATAAATTCATTAATTTTTAGAATCACTTGCCATTATTTGAATAGAGAACTTGATGAGAATGATATAAATTACTTGATCTAAATTTCACATTGAAACTAACTTCAAAGGGTTGGATTAGTGGAGCATCACACAGGGTTTCGTACCTGATTGACCGCAGGTTCAAACTCCCGCTGGTTCTTTTGGATGAGGTAAATGTAAGTATTCTGTAAGTGTTCTTTGAATTAGACAATTTTCTCTGCCTTGAACTGGGACATCATCCCCTACACTAAATTATTGTATCTCCAATATAAAAACTCGAATTGAAACTAATTTTTTAAAAATAGCAAGAGGCATAAAAGCCTGAGCATCATCATCGATTAAGGAAACAAGCTCAACCGGAGCTTCCTAAATCTAGATAGTAAAACCACTCGAAATAGAGATTAAAACTATTTTTATTTTAAATTGAGCCTGATATATTACGAAATAGCATGAGGCATGAAAGCCCGAGCATCATCCTGAATTAAGGAAACAAGCTCAACTGGGGCTTCCTCAATCTAAACAGTAAAACCACGTTAAAAGGAGAGTTTGGCCAAACTATCTGCCACAAAATTATCAGAAAAACGAATAAAAGTAAAATCAACATAATCAAAAGATAAAGCTAAATTCCGCCGGTCTCGGATAATAGAATATAAACACGACCAGCCCCCGAGAATCTCTTCTAAGCTTAAAACATAAGTATACAGTTCGTCTCAAAGAAAACTTGTCGGAAACAAAAGTCAGAAGCCATGGAGAGAGGCAACCAAAAGGACATCACCTCCGCAAAAAGTAGAGATAGGACATCAACAGGAGCTGACGCAGCTGAAGCTATGATCTCACCATCACCGTCACGAGCAACAAAGCCAAACTCTTCGGAAACAAAGCCAATTTCAATTTGAAACTAAATTATATTATTATGTTTCTATCATATCTAATTTATGATAATCACATTTAGATAATTTTGTATGAAATTATAATTGATTAATTTAAAAAAAGTTCTTTAAATAATTAAAATTAGGGATTTGAATTTGTATTTGAATAATAATTAAAACTAATGTGTACAATAAAATTATAACATAAAGATTAGAAATTGAATATAGAAAATAGAATTAAAATTGGATAAAAAACAAGGATGGGAGGAGAAAAATAAGATAATAATAAATTTTATTAAATGTGAATTAAAATATAAATATTATAAATAATTAGTTTAATTATTTAGGAGAAAAATAAGATAATAATTATAAATTTTATTAAATATGAATTTAAAAATAAATTAAAATAAAATAAATATTATAACTATTTAGCTTAATTGTTTAGGAGTAAATTAAGATAATAATTATTAATTTTATTAAATATGAATTTAAATATAAATTAAAATAAATATTATAACTAATTTTTTAATTATTTAATTTAAATAATTATTTTTGAATATAAGAGGAAATCTACAAAATTAAAATTATAAGAATTTAAATTTATATTAAAGTAATAATAAGAAACAATATTTTATTTTTGGTCAACTATTTGAAAAAATCACTTAAAAAATATAATAAGAAAAATAATAAACAGTTTTAAACTTAAATTTTGAATAAAAATATTGAAATGTAAAAATTTAAAAAGTAATTGAACTTCACATAAAAGAATCTTACTCTAAGTTGGGGGTGAAACACACTACCAAATAAGAGAACAGTGCCATCGAGAAAAAGTGATACTAATATTCAACAGACCCAATAATCTGCATCATCAGAGGCGAAAGTGGATTTAAGATCCCTAATGGAAGTTTAATAAAATGAATGAGCTGGATCCACTCTTTCAGGAGACAGACCCAACCTTCAAACATTATATTCTAAACCTCAAATGTAATAATTACCCAAAACTAGCATAACCATCATATTATTATCATTATTATATTACATATATATTAATGACACAAAATTAGAAAGTTTCATTAAATTTTTTTATGACATTACCATTACAAATGCAGAGAAACATTAACCAAAAAAAAGCAGAGAGAAACATTTCCTTATAACCGCCCAAATTAAGTACTTTTCTAAAAATATAATTTTCACAAAGAAAAACCTTGTTTCACAATTACTATCAACTTAAAATTTTAAAAAAGTATTAATTGATGTTTTTTCATATAATACCTCTATGAAACAATAAATGAAGAGAAATGCAATGCATTTTAAATGTTGAAATAGTAAAGACAAATGAAATGTTTTAAAAAATTGTCAGTATTAATTACATTTCTTAATATATGTGTTTTTTCTCTTGAAACATCTGTAAAATTTTATATAGAAATTCAATTAGAATTTATTATTTTGTTACATTATCAATAAATTAATATAATAAAGTATTAAAAAACATAATAAATATATGTAAATATTTATGTACAACTGTTTACACTATCATGAAAAAACTTATCAGTTAATCTCTTACCGCTTAACGCGTTAAGTGTGACATGTGATATTAGTCTCACACGATACCTTCATAAAGACAAAACAAAATCAGTGCATATAATCATAAAAAATGGATTAATATTAATGGAAATTAATTAATAAAAAAAAACGCCAGGAAATGAGCATCAGCGTGCGACAGCGTAAGGAGTTCAGGTTGAGAATCAGACAGACCCACAAGCAATTTAATTAATTTATATTTATATTTATATTTATATTTATATATAACATTATCTGCTGTATATGTATTAGACAAAAAATTCAATTACCCTTTTTCTCTGTTTCGTCAACGAACTCCTCATTTTTTTCACTTCCATGCCACTTTCAACAACTATGTGAAGAAAAACACTCTTCTGTTGTGTTGTGGATTTCTGCACCATGAATCTGAGCAACAGCAAGGGCCCCATGTCAACCCCCAGTTCAAGTTCCACATCAAAATCCGCTGACGCCGCCGCCGCCGCCGCCGACCAGTTTCCGGCGGGTCTCCGGGTGCTGGTTGTCGATGATGACCCTACATGCCTCTTGATCCTTGAGAGGATGCTGCGTGCTTGCTTCTACGAAGGTTTTCAATCAGTTTTCTATTCGAATCACTCTCTCTCTCTCTGTTTCTCCCTCTCCCTCTTCGTTCTGCCGATACCCATTATGATTTAGTTTCAAAAAATGCAACTTTACCTTCTTCTACAACGTTTATCTGCATGTAGATACTAATTGCCATTCATCTCATGCTTCTTGTTATTGAGTTTGATATATTATTTTACTCCAACCCATTTTTTTTAATCCATGGCTGATGTGATTTCAGATTTCAAGTTTACTCCTTGATGCTTATATGGTTTCGTTTCACAGATTTGTTTGTGAATTTTTTTTTCAACCCATGGAATATATTCCTTTCAGGCATGAATATGTGTCATATTTGTTCTTCATTTGATTCTGTTTGCTTGTTTGGGTCTGTTTCAGTCACGAAATGCAAGCGAGCAGAGGTTGCATTGTCGCTTCTGAGAGAGAACAAGAGCGGGTTCGATATCGTTTTGAGCGATGTGCATATGCCAGATATGGATGGATTTAAACTTTTGGAGCATATTGGATTGGAGATGGACCTTCCGGTTATCAGTAAGCATATGTTTAATCAGTTGGGATTGAACAATTGTTAGATTAGAATCTGCATTGAAATGGATTGATTACTGATATATTGTATTTGTGTGTGGATGAATGATACTTACAGTGATGTCTGCTGATGATGGGAAAAATGTGGTGATGAAGGGTGTAACTCACGGTGCTTGCGATTACCTGATTAAACCCGTGCGTATCGAGGCTTTGAAGAATATATGGCAGCATGTGGTTCGGAAGAGGAAGAATGATGGGAAAGATCCAGAGCAATCAGGTGGAGGGGAAGAAGGAGATCGCGAGCAAAAGGCATCTGCATCAGATGCAGATTACTCATCCTCAGCAAGTGAAAGCAAAATCACAAAGAAGAGGAGGGATCAGGAAGAAGAAGATGCGGATGAGAGGGATGATTCTTCCTCCTTAAAGAGGCCGCGCGTTGTTTGGTCTGTCGAGCTTCATCAACAGTTCATGGCTGCTGTGAATAATCTTGGAATTGATAGTATGGTCATCAACTATAACAAACAATGCCTTCCAGTACTTTCTGAGATATAATACTTGTCTTTCTACATGTCTAATGTTGAACTGTCATATAATAGTTATGAAAGCCTCAATTCAACACTTTTTTCTACTTGCACCTTCAGTATTTGGTGTCCCCCTTCTAGGATTTTCAGATTGTTGACAAATAGGCGAATTAGTTTTCCTACTGTATACTAGACAGTAATATTGATACATAATTAAGATCCCGAGTAGCTTTAACATTATAAATTTGTTTTTATCTCTATACTAGTTCTTCTTAATTCCCCCCACAAAATCTTATATATGAAGTACTACAGTGATCGTTTCTTGTCTAATTTTATTTAAAATGTAAAGGTCTCATCTTATGTTTTGAAATTTGATATTTATACAGAGGCTGTTCCTAAAAAGATTCTGGAAATAATGAATGTTCCTGGGCTCACTAGAGAAAATGTTGCTAGCCACCTCCAGGTATGATATGCTATCATGCCACAGTTTACATGCACTTTGGGAGCGATTCAGGAATTAACTATAGCTCACCTTCATCTTGTTTTTGATACAGAAATACCGCTTGTACCTTCGAAGAGTGAGTGGAGTTCCTCAGCTGCAGAGTAACTTGAACAACTCCTTCTTCAGTCCACAAGAGTCAGCATATAATGCAACTTCGATAAATGGAATTGATCTTCAAACTATTTCAGCGCACAGTCTAGCTAAGCTTCAAGCAGCCGGACTTGGCAGGTCAACTGGAAAAGTGGGTGTGTCCATGAATCTAGTTGAGCAAAAAAATCTTTTCAGTTTTGAGAACTCAAAACTAAGATTCGGAGAAGGTCAGCTGCAACATTTGAGCAGCAATAAACCAATGAACTTGCTTCATGGAATCCCTACCAACATGGAGCCAAAGCAGTTTGCTAATTTGCACCAGTCTGCACAATCCCTTGGCAACTTGAATATGCGATTCAACGCTTCTGCTGCACAGAGAAGCCCCTTTTTGATGCAGATGAATCATTCTCAACCAAGAGGTCAGATGCTAAATGAAAATACTGGTTCCCATTTTACCAGGTTTCCATCATCTTTGGTGCAGCCTACTGGACCAAATGGAATTTCTAATGGTGTTCTAGGAAATGGGATTACTGATACCAACAACATAACTCCACAAAGGTCTTCATTGTTGAGTTTTCCCATGAACCAAACCACTGATATGTCAGCCAGTAGTTTCCCCCTCAGAAGCACTCCAGGTATATCCAGCATCACTTCAAAAGGCATGTTTCATGACGAAGGTACTTTGGGAACTAAAGTATCTGGTGGATTTGTTCCAAGTTATGATATTTTCAATGAATTCCATCAGAAGTCCCATGATTGGGACTTAACAAACACTGGACTGACATATGATGCTTCTCAGCATGCAAATCCTTTACAAGGTAGCGTTGATGTCTTGCCATCCGTTTTAGGCCATCAGGATTTTGCTTCTGTCCAACAGACTGCACAAAATAGAGATACTTCTTTGATTGGAAAATGTATGACCCCCATCGGCGAAGGCATGAATCTAGGTAATCTTCAAAATGTTGGTCAACACCTCAGTACATCTCTTGTTGACAATTCATTAAGGGTTAAGGATGAAAACTTTCCTGATCCAAGCTCCCAGAATAACATCTTCCTTGAGCAATATGGACATGAGGATCTCCTGAGTGAACTTCTGAAACAGGTTGATCTTTCATTCCTTTTTGTCGACCCTAAATAATTATATGCTTCCTTACAGTTTCCTCTATAATCAATTTTTTTTTATGTCTTTCTTGCAGCAGGAAGGCATTGGAGTCGGACCAGTTGAAAACGAGTTTGATTTTGATGGATATTCCATGGACAACATTCCGGTCTAAGAACAGATCTTGTCAGTTCTGTTTCTAATTGCAGTGGCCAATGTAAATAGTTGGTTTTTTTTTACATGAACCTAATCATTCTGCAATTAGCTAGTTTCGACCTGAGTTTAAATTGTTCCGCAAATAGAATTTAGTTGGTGTAAAAAATTCAGGGTTTGCGGAGTTTTTTGCTGTAATGATTTAGTCTGGATTCTCAAGGGTGGAGATAAATAACTACAGCTAGAGGCTTCAACTGCATGTATGCAAAATGCATATTTGCAAATTTTGGCTACTTTTGATAGCAAAAGTCCTTGCAAGCTTCTAAAGTTAGGGTGTTCAGGAAGATATGTTGATTTAGGGAAGGACTGCAGTAGCAAGATTTTGATACATCTGCAGACTCGTAGGAGCTTTTTTTTCACTTTAATAAAAAATTATGACTTTTTTCCCATTGTTCCTTTTTTCATATTTATATTCTTCAAATTAAGCAAATAACTGTTGATGTATATATTCCATTTGACAGCTCAAAACATTCAGCCTGACCATTCTTTTCTGGTTGTTTCTGTACTTGGATGTTACTTGTTCTGTAATATTTGAGCTGTAGACTGTAGTTGATATGATGTTTGTACTAATTCTGTGTAAGAATCATAAAAAATGGACAAACAGCATTATGTTTCACACTTTAATTTCTGTGGTGATGCGAGAATATCAATCTTGTCTCAACAAAAACCTATAATTGAAAATCAAACAATGCCGCTATTGCTGCATCAAGATGATCAGCACCAGTATTAGGAACATGGAAGTGGCCAAGGAAAACTCCCTCCTCAAACCACTGCTTGGATACACTGAAGGAAGAGAGCATTCTGCCCCATTGAAGAAGACTTTACTAGGAAACCCATCACCACCAACCACATTGATTCCAGGAGTAGTTTTCTTAGTGAATAAGACCACTGATTGCTGTCTCCCTGGCACCCTAGGATCTCTTCTAGGATCATGTCCATCTGTTTCTGCTACAAGATAATTCAATCCCAGCTTACCTTGCATGAATATTGTATTGTTCATGCTCCCTAAAGTGCTTCCATTGAATGAATACATTTCCTCAAAACCTGCTGCAGCTTTGTCCATTTCCACTGCAGCAAACCAATCTGCAAAATCTGTCTCACCCCAGTTAAAAAGTGAGATCCTTGCAGTCCAACCTCTATGGTAATCTGTATACACATGCCAGTTTATGCTCACACCACAGTTGTCACCACAAGGCATAGGGTCAGGCACTGGTAGATCTTTCATCTCAGCCCAAGTGACCACATTTTTACTCCGATTCTCAAAAGGAACAAGAAGTGTAGCATCTGCTGGAAGCCACATAGCTGGTGCAGAAGTGCTGCATGTTCTGTCTTGGTTACTAGGGCACCCACATGCACATGTATTGCAAGGGATAACAGATTCATTGTAAAAAGCTGAAAATGACACACAACATTTAGGGGTTGTATTAGACCTTGTTATGTTGCACACAATCTGCCAGCTAGCAATCGCAGATACTTTTGATTGCAACCCCGTTGGTTCTGGAGATTCACTAGGACTAACCCGGATAGGGGTGCCACATTTGTAATCAGGGTTGAGGGCTTCACCTTTTATCTCCCAGTTACTTGGCGGTGCGAGGTTGGAACGGTTAACGTTTGGTGGCATTTTGAAGACCTGCATTTGGAACCTTGAAACTGACTTGCTGGGGTCCATTGATGGTGGAAGCAAGGTGCCATTCCTGCAGCAAAAAGGGATTTTGCCAAGGACTGAATCATTGAACCTTGTGGGAGGGAGATCAATGATGGTTGGTTTTCTTTGACAGTTCAGTACATTGCTAAAGTCAAGGTCCTTGTAGAACACACCTTGTGGACCAAGGACACATTCAGAAGAGTCCACAAGAGATGGATAAGCACCTTTCATTGTGTGTATGAACTCATCATTGTTCCAATTCCAGCTTAGTTTCCAGTTGTCAAGACGGCCAAGGAGATTGTGGTTTGCAATTGTAACATCTGCTAAGTAATTGGAATCATAAGCTTGGATCACATCATATGTGATGGTAACATCACCATTCTGTTGGGGTTGGAACTCTAAGTCTGAGGTGATGTTTGTTTTGAAATTGGGATCTCTTGTGCAACAAACATTAGTCTCATTGATCCCTGAAGACCAGCCATCAAAAGAAAACATGTTCCTTAAAACAACCTCACATATAAATCAAAGGCCAAAATCATCCAAATCCAAAATACTAATTAGCCATTTACCAGTTAATATCAATCAGTAATAATATTGCCATTAAGGCATTAGCTATTCAAACTTGCAGAATAAATTTCACCAAAACAAATGTAGCCTTGACTTTTTTCTCAATGAAGATAAAAATGTTACACATCATTTTTTTCTTTCTTCTAAAAAAAATCTGTATGCAGTTTGTCACATATTATTCCTTTTATTTCAAAATAATTGTTTGAGATTTTTTTTTCAGAAATAAGAAAATCATTGAATATTTTTAATTTCAAAGAAATGGAAATGAATTTAATTATTTTACCGTTTCACTCTTTTAATACTTTCTGATTCGACTTCTAAACTAGAAAAAAGATTTGTGGACATCTAAAGGGTGTAGACAGAGATGCGAAGAGATGAGAGAAAAGTGATAAATGTCATATATGATGTGATATAATTGGAAGAAAGAGATAAAAAGAAAAAAATGTCCAAATATGTGCTCACTAAATTCCGAGGAATAAGGTACCTTGACGTGTGGGTTCACCACACACGAACCCATCATTAGCCACCCTTATGCTGGAAGGCATGGGCACGCTCGGCGGCGCCACTCCGAGCTGTGTCCCCACCATTTCCATCCGAACCTGCATCTGCCCCACGTCCCCTGCAGTCTCCGCCGCCGTCTTCAGGTCCGTCACGGTCGACCCAGCCAAAACGGTGCCGTTCCCGACGTCGCCGGGTAGGCTCGTGCCATCGGCGAGCACCACGTTGGACGCGGACACCAACCACTCCTCATTCCGAAACCCCACAAAGACCCTCCATGACTTGAGCTCCTCCAGCCCGTTGTTCAGAACCGTCAGCGTCGACTCGAACCGGTACGGTTGCTGCGCCGGGCTGGAGACTTCCGGCGGAAGCTTCTTACCGCCGGTGTAGATGTAGGACAGGAATATCCCGTTGCAGGTTTGCGGCTGAGACATTGTCGGCACGGAGGCGAAGATGGCGACGGTGAAGGTGAAGATGAAGAAGAACACGTGCGATGAGGCCATGGCCACGGCTACTTATAAGTTATTTTGAAGGGAGAAGTTTTACTTGAAAATAAGTAGCGTGAACTGTGAAGTAGTACTTAATATGTAAATGTATATGTATGCGCACTTGCATGTTGTTAGAACTTTCATCGTATACATGAATGTTTATTCAAAGTGTTCTTGTTTGTTTGTGTTTGATCGAGTTGAGTAATTCAAAGGAATTGAGTACAGAACGTACATAAGTTATTTTTAAATTAATACAAGGTTTAATTCATGACCGTCTTAGTTCATGTCTGAGAGACATGGTCAACAACAAAGGATGGTTTGGCCAAATGGCTAGTTATTTTGTGTGCCGTTGTCATATTAACAATTCATGCTTAACACACCAAACAAACATTGTTAGTTATGGTAGAGACGATTATATCTAATAATCTTCAGCGGTTAAGATTAAAACATTAAGTCAAGTAAATTTTTTAAAAAATCACGTGATATTTTAAATTGCGCCCGAAACATTAGTTAATTTAACCACTAGCCAAGAGCTTATGGAATATCAAAATACTAATGTAAATTGATAAAAGATTATAATGAAATTAATTTAAATTGCGTCCAAACAGGTCTAGATTTGGAGGTAGCCTCCGAAAGAGTAGTGAGGTAGGTGGGGACTCTGACATCCTTCATATGAAATTTTTAGCAATCTTCCACGGGCTTAATGTGTGTGGTTATAGGCTAATGGTCTGTTATTCTGATTCATTGAACGTGGTTTCTTTGATCCTAAAGCTGTTGGATAAAACGGATGAACAACCCAAATAAATATGAGATGTACAAGATTCTAGACTGAAGCGTAAATTATATCCACTCTTCTTGTTCTTGAGGGTTTTATCCTCAACACTTCCTCATAATTAAAGAGTCTTTTCTAGAAAGAACCAGGATATCAGAACTGGCAAGAAAATATTTGTACACCCAGACCCAGGAACAGAGAAGAAGCGCATAAGGGAATATGATGTATTCTCATGTCACAAAAAATTCGTTAATAACAAGGTAAAATGCTTCCATAAATGCAACCTATGTTGGACAACAACAATTATTTATTGTGCAGGTGAACACGTGTAAATTGTGTTTGAGCTTTTGAAATACTCACTATTTTTTTAACAAATCCCTGCCCCCCTTTGAGATTTTATGTCTATGCAATTTTGATTAGAAATATTAAGGACTTGTTTAATAGGCAGTGAGATGTTCGGCTAGTTCATACTCTTTGAGAAGGAAATGCATGTGCGGATTATTTGACCAAGAGTCGAGCAGTGTGTTGGGACTCCCTTCTTGTTTAGATCCCCCTTCTAAACTTGTACTTATGCTCTTAGCGAATGCTATAGGGACTAGTTTTGCTCATACATAGTTGCGTGGAGTGTTTTTTATTTTCTATGTTGTTTTCTTCTTCCTCTTTTTATCAGCTCATACCCAAAAAAAATTAATATCTTTAACTTCTAACTGATAATTGTGCTTATAGATAATATGTTCTTATAGGAAATTTTCTGTTTTGCCGAATCCATTTTACTTAAGCAAGGTCTGAGTTAATATAGTGTGTAAACATCATCCTCTCGTGGAAAAAAAAAACATTTTTTCTTGTTAATGGTAGAAAGTTTGTGGGTTAGACATTTGAGGTCCACATCAGTCCTTCTTGATATCTTCATTCAATACGGATCTTGCCCCCATTGAAGTATGTAATTTGTGTGTATAACATGATCTTCTTCTCTTCCAGTGAAAAGTTAATAAAATGTCATTACTTACCATTATGAAAATTATTCTGGATGAAGTATCTTAGAAGAACTTTGCACTTTTTCAAGGTATCTATCTGCTGAGCAGTAGAAGTAATTAACTAGAGCCAATTACATGTTGAATGCTTGAATTTATTGATTACTAATGATGACGTTATAATTATCAAAAGGCAGAGTTAAGATGATTAGCATATCAATTAGTATCCCAGATTCAGCTCAGTTCAGATATGATGAATATTCTAGCAACTTTTCAAAGTAAAATCTTGCGGGGTACATGTACATTGCATGTTTATATGTTCTTCCAGTTCAGAAAACTGGCCAATATATTCTTTCTTCTTGAATGTTCTGTACATGGAACAACCCCAAATGGAAATATTAGGATTAATCGCTTAGAATATGATCTTATTATTATTAATTATAATCTCAAAAAAGGTAGCTATTTACTTGGACAAGGCCAGACAACCATCTTATAAATATAACATATCATTTACTCAACAATTTAAGTTTTTTGGATAATTAGTTCATGACATGGTATCAGAGCTTTTGTGACAAACTGATTTAGAATTCAATTATTGCCTATGTGAGACTGTGCATTGTCCACACATCACACGAGCACAATCCTAAGTACAAGCAGGGCAATGTTCAGCAGTAATTGGCTTGGGGGAAAAATTGCATATTTTGCACAATCAGTATATATACACGTAGAGCAAATTATTAATTCAATGCAAATTAAAGAGTTTATTAGTATTTTGTTGCAGTAGTACTAATTAATTGTGATGAACTACATGAAAAGAAAAGATTCATGAGTCGGCAAGACAAGGTAGCAACATCTTTTCATGATCTTTCAATATCCTTGATTGATTGGCTAAACAGAAAAGATTTAACTGAAAATAATTCCTTTTTTTGAAAAAAATTATTCTCTGGTGGTGGAGCCTACGGCGGAGGCCGATGGATGAGTGATTATGAACTTTATGAGTTATTTAGAAACAGCCTGGAAAGGCACCATGGACGGCCATTAACGGTGGAAAATTGGCTTTCTAACCCCGTTTTTCCGTTGATAAATGGTTAATAATTTCACCACAACCAAACTCTGGTTTGGGATTCATGAATGAATATGGCGTAGGGAACTAGGGAAGGGGTGCTTAAATGCTTATGTTTTCCCTTCATTGCTTTTTGAAAATGAGAAATGATTTGTAACATATACGTATTTTTAGGGTTTAGGACGGCTAAAGTGTCTGTTAGAAAATAATTTTCACGTTTTAAAAATAATTTCATAAGGTGTGGCTGTAAAAAATCATCACAAACTCGTATATTAATTGTATGTAAAAAACCAAAGGAAGTGTACCTATCATCACTGTTTGAAAATGGTTCAAAGGTGCATCATGACTTTCAACTTTTTGTGTACAAAGAAAAAGAGCCTTCAAAGTCAAGGCATGAGGAAACATGTATCTCAAATTTGAACTTTTATTAGGGAATGACTTACAGGTAAGAACGATTGCATTGAAATAATGGTCAATTAATTGAGTAATTAAACAAGAAAGAAATCACTTTTGAATATATAATTGAAAAACAAGTGTTAATTGTAGAAGTATTTTCCACAAAAGGAAAAAGACATGATGAAAAAGTAAATTTTTGCCACAGCTTTGCAATGCTAAATAAATAGTGATTTATGAAATAGCAGTTGATGCCTCCACATGATTTTCTTCATTTATAATACACCAACCGGTAAATGATGAAAGGAGCAATAAATATAAATATAAATATAAATATAAATATAAATATATAGTGACAAAGAGACAGAAGAAGCAATTTGTAATTGTAGAGAAACAGATCCAACGCATTTCGTTCCCCCAAAACTTTGCTTCGCATTTTGCACCTTCCTCTTCTTGCGTTTCCTTTACGTCTCTTGTCTTAGTTAGGACCATCCAACACCTTTATTAGTTATTACCTCCTCCTACCATTTATATTTATATTTATATATAATCACATACCAGAATTATTGATTAATAACTCCAGATCTAACTTCTGATTCAACCACTTATATATAACAGAGTGAGACACACTTCTAATTCTAATTAGGTGCTCAAAATATGCAAAGAAATAACACAACATTGCAAGTGGTTATTAGTTATTACACTCGTATGTTAATTATTCCTAACTATCTTATACAACTTAGGTTGTTAAAATATTTAATAATTGACATTCAACTATTTATCTTAACTGTTCAAACGTGGCTGCTTTCTGCTAAAGTAAAACGTGTCGGTGTCCTCCATTGTTTTCTGTCTTCTTACTATTCTCTTTTCACATTAATTTCTCTTTACAATTTCAATTAAAAAATAAAATCAAGAGTGTGTTTAGGAAACATGTATCTCACAACTGACAATTATGTGAATAATCCCGAGGTTATGAGATCACGTGAACTCAACTATCTATCAATTATGCTACATCTTGTTAATATGAAATAAAATGATAGATCCTAGTATTTTAACCCAATATTAATATAATCATACGCATATGAAAATAAGTATTTCTAATTGAGGTGATATATACTATTATTTGATAGTGTTAGTTATACCTTCAAATATCTCTATTATATATTTTTACATGATTCCCTTCAATTTTGTTACACCTTAAACATATATATAAATATACACACATTGGGAAACACATTTCTCAAACACATTTTTTATTTTTCATTGTAATTATACTGACTTGAGAGTCGAAGTGCAAATATGCATAGATAAAAAGGTTAAGTTGTTGGTTCAAAAGATAAGGGTACCCTTCTCCACACCAGACCTCAAATAGCATAAGCAACACACACACACTCTCTTGAGTCTCTTCAACTTTTTCTTTCTGTTGTACACACTTTCCACTCTCCCTACTACCCTTCTTTTCTAAGTAAAAGTATCAAATCAGAACCATTTCTAGGATCCCTCATTGTGCTCCAAGAAGAAAGAAGAAGAAAATGGGAACAACTTCACTGTGTTGTTTCATGATGGTGCTTTTTCTTGCTGTTATTACGGTTGGTTTGGCAGATCAGAAGCTGAAAACTACCTCCAAGGATGAAGTCAAGTGCACACCGTGCGGCGATGTTCCATCCCCGCCTCCACCATCTCCGCCGCCGCCGTCTCAGCCGCCGCCTACTCCCACCAGCAACTGTCCTCCCCCTCCTTCTCCACCGAGCTCCGGCGGCGGGGGAGCATACTACCCATCACCGCCGCCACCCTCTCAGTATGTCTACTCATCGCCCCCACCGCCGGCGTCCACCGGAGGTGGAGGTGGAGGTGGAGGCGGCGGGACTTATTACTACCCTCCGCCGTTTCAGGGGAACTACCCGGCACCGCCACCGCCGAACCCAATTGTGCCTTATTTTCCGTTCTACTACCACACTCCGCCGTCGACGGCGGCTCCTCCGCCGTTGAAGTGTTCAGTGCTCTTCGTAATTTCCTTGTTATCTGCTTTTGTGGCGGTTCTTTGATAGAAAAAGGGAAAATGGTGGGAGTTAAAATAAGTGCATAGATTAGCAGATCTTGAAGTTTTCAGGGAAATCAATTATTATGCAATGAAAGTGAGGTCAGTGAAATGAAAGGACAAGTGTACTTATTTTGCCCCTTCTCTATTTATTTTCTCTCTCAATTTCTAATGCTAATGTAGGTTGATCTGCAATTTGTTCACAATTTGTAATTGTATCTAGACTTTTCATTTTGGTTAGCATTGAAGAACAGTGATGGTTACTTTTAGTGTTATTTTATTTTATGGCTTTGTCTACTTTAGTCAAGAAATTAAAAATATGATTAGCAAATTAAAGAGTTTTTCTACAAATTAATTCTATCATATAAAGGGCATAGAACTACTAAATCGCTTTTCAAAAAAAAAAAAACTACTAAATCAGTGGTAAAAACATTTCATTAGTAAATCAGTTTTTAACATGATATATGGTAAAATTGCTTAGTAGATTTCATTATATGAGGTGAGGTGACAATATTTATTTGGGCAATAATACTTGAGCCTACCCCAAAGATAAAACTATGCCAAATTTTGAGCCTGAAATTGAATTTGTTTCCATGTGGTTGATAAGGATAGTGATGATGAAATGGTTGCCTGCTGGAAGAGTTAAAGGGGGATCATAAAGCATGGGTAGGAAATTGATTTCAATTCTGAGGTTAATTGAATTGAGTGGTGTCCACTAAAACCATCTCTATCTCTTTTGCATGGATCCAAAAACTAATATTTGGAATTTACTGCATTATACCTTTTTATAATATTCTAAATACAGGATTGTAATCTTAACAGTTAATTTCTCATTGTGATTTACTTAGTTTAATTTAAGCCCAATTCATTCTGCATTAGTGGTGTTGAAAGAGTTTTGTACCAATTATTAGTTGATTTTATTACAGGGAACAAATTTTTATAACCTTTCTGAGGGAAGGGTCCTTGTTCATTGAACCGTTGGGATTTGGGAATGTTCAATTTTTTAATTATTTTCATAATAATAATTTGGTGGACGTTGTTTGCTTCTCCTATTTTATTTTTTCCTTCTCTTTCCCCGCTCAATATGGGAGCGTCTCACTAACAAAAAAATAAATAAATCCAATACTTAAAAAGAGACATTCTTTTCAACACCTTATTTATATGATCAAATATATTGTATTTATATCTCACTTTTTCTCTTGATCTCATTTTCACTTATTTATTCATCCTATATCACACTTATTTTTCTATTAGAGTATTTCTCTATTCTCTATTCTTATCTTTTTCTCTATTGGGTGTTGTGAAGGGATGAATGTCAACAAAAAAATTTCTTTATATGGTTACTTTTTCTGTTTTAAATTATTTTAAGAAAAAATAACTGTTAAGTTGAAATTGATAGTGTGTCAAAGAGCATATACCACCACAAATTCTCTCGTCTCTTCGGTTGATGAAACTTCCATCTGTATTATTTTTTCTTTAAAAAAAAAAGAACCTTTACAGCTGCACAACATTTGTTCTGCATAGTATGATTAACAAGCTCTATGCTCACCTACTTATAGAAGGGTATATGTGCATGCATTTACTTTGTCCATATATAAATTTTAAATTTAATGTGATAATAATAATAATAAGTGGCAGTATTAAATGTAGATTTATGAAAATATATATAAGTTATAAACATTTGATTTGGTTAATATAAAATGATTGCCAGGTAAAGCTAACAGATAAAGGAAAAGGAACATGTGCAGGAGAAGTATGATAGTTAGTGTAACCATCCAATGACAATTTTGGGGTAGTTGTTTCACACTCAGAATGACCTGGCAGCTGGATATTCTGACACCATTGTTTCTCTGTGAAATCTAATTCAAGCTCCTGGGAATCGTTGACCAACACCAGTTTTACAGTTTTTTTATAGTATTGGTTAAAATAAAATACTCCAAGTTCGAAACTTTGTGAGCCAATCACTTTATTAGTGGAGCTAACGCTGAATTTAAATTTAAATTTTAAAATTACTATTACTTCTTAAGTTAATAATCAAAAAATAAAAGCATTAACTATTCCAAATTTCTAATGTATTTCATTTCACATTTTCTATCAAATATTTTTTAACAATATCTTTGCAATGCTGATTAACAAAACATACAATTTTAGTTTGTTCTAAGTTGCTAGGCATGGTTGCTCGCGACTGTAATGGCATGGTGCTTGCTTTAGTGACTTCTTCCCCGACGAAGGCTCTTTCCCCTGTGGTGGCGGAAGCTCTTGGTTTCTCTGTCGGTTTGCTTTGAAACTGATTGTCTCCATCTTTTGAGCATTGGAAGTGTCCTTCAAGGGGACTTCCTATCTTGACTCTTGATTCGTGATTGTCGTTTTTTAGCTTCTTATTTCAATTTTGTAGAACTTTGCTGTTGATGGTTTGGCAAAAAATTTCTTCTCTGTTGGTTCTATAGTTTGGATGGAAGAGGTCCCTCATGGATTGCCGATTTGGTCTATCATGAGCCTCTGTTCCTGTTTTTTCTTCTTAATGAATGCATCTCGTCTAAAAAAAAGTCGCTATTTGTCCGTGGTAAAAAAGTTAATTTTTTTCTGTACAAAGTCTAAGTTGCTATGTCTAATATTTTAGATTTAGCGTAGTGATTCAGCACTTCGTCATTTAAGTAGGTGGTTGAGAATTCAAATCTCAACTCTTGTTATGGAAAAAACTTATTAGTCAACTTCTACCGCTTAGTGTGTTGACCGTGAGACGATGAATTAATCTCTCAACTACCGGCTATCCCTATAGGGATGCCTTAATCGATGCCAATATATATATATATTAAAATTACTTGCATTGAAACAACGGTCTTCATATAAGTATTTATTCTATTATTGTGTATTTAAGAATAGATATAACGGGGCAACTTAGGTTTTTTTATTCACTAAAACATTTTGATATTAGAAAAGCACATGGACATGGTGTCTTATCATCATTTCCTTCTACTAAAGGATGAATCCTTTTAAAGGAGTCTCATTGTGTTATTCTTCTGTTTTTGTAAGTTGTTTCAGCCTCCTCCATAACCCAACAAGAAACACACACACACACGCACACATGGGTTGGAAAAGCTGATAGTGGCAGACAGAACAATGTAATAATTACGTAAGTCAATTATCAACGTAGTTTGACACCCGCACATGACGGAAACTCTGGCCATCATACCATTACCATGGGTTTTGCTTTGATACACAATGGTACCTGTCTCCAGGTCGAG
Source organism: Acmispon strigosus (assembly GCA_030819835.1). NCBI lineage: Eukaryota > Viridiplantae > Streptophyta > Magnoliopsida > Fabales > Fabaceae > Acmispon > Acmispon strigosus. Next base: position 92,416,718 of record JAUAMA010000001.1, read on the forward strand.
TACGATTCTATGGTTGCTGCTAAGTTTTTCTTACAACAATTGAGTATCTCTGTCTCAACTATCTTTTATCAGTACCTTCCATCAAATGTGAATGAACGGAAATGATGATGTGATTTTATACTGTGGGGTGAGGGAAATTATCGACAAGTAATAATAGAAAAAGGTTCAGTTAAATCAAAGACATGGCAAGCACAAAAATAGCGCTAATCCTTTCATTAAAATACACCATAACATTTGGTTTCCGAATACTGTATTCACTCAAATCAAATACTGACTCAGTATGAATAACCAATACACAACTACGACTCGATAAAAAAATAGGACTCAAAGCCGCATTTAAATAAAGCCCTTCCATAACACAGGTCCTTACTACCACAACATAGGACATCTTGTATACTTCTCCCCCAGCAAGTATATTTCTAAACACTGCTCGTTATGCTGCTGTTGAACCCACCAGCCCCCTCCTCCTTATTTGGACATTGTAGTTTAACTGACCAACCCCTGCAACTCATTGACCACTGACACAAGACCTGACTGACACCAGACACCATGAGGTACAAGGACTTAACCCCCATCCCCATCCCCGACCCGGACCCCACCCCAACCCCCCCAAGACTCGACTCCAACAGCATCAACCCTGCTCCATCCAACCAAGTTCCTATCATCATTGGAAAAAATTGGTTTAGAGAATAGTCAGTTTAGTGTTGAAAATATTGCGTAAAAACTATGATTATGAACCCAAATGGGAAAACATTTAGACAAAGTACAGGCATATTTACCCACTCAACAAAAGTCTTCAACCGAAGTTGAATCCACCAGATGGAACCGGAAGCTCGCTGCCTCCAAAATTAAACCCGGGTTGAGCACCATCACCCGGAGGTAATGCCTCATCTTCGTCTTCCAACCAATATGTCTCGAGGATTTTGACAGCCTTCTCGTATATTTCATTGTTGTCATGACTCTGCAGGTTTTCAATTTTTTCCAATCCCTCAGCTTCATCAATCAACTGAGCATACAAGTTGACATCTCCAGAGTTACCCAAGTTCTTCTCAGCCTCCCCAACCTTCAGAATATTCTCAAGACCTTCTAGACAGACAGTAACAATTCTCGGGTCAGGGCAGACAAGCAGATCGCAGAGAGGCTTAATGCAACCCTGGCTGACCAAGTACCTTATAACGACATAAGGAAAGTCAATAACATAACTCCAAGCGTCACCATTATGAAGCAGAGTGAAAAAAATGAAATTGAGAAAATTCACATACTTGATTTGATCATGGGTACCACCAGATGTAGCATTTGAAATTGCCCAAGCAGCTTCTTTTTTAATGTCAAACTCAGCATTTTGAAGAAGATTAACAAGGGGAGCAATCAGACCAGCTTCAATAACAGCCTATATCATACATTAAAGTATAAAGTTCAGAGAGCTTTTTCAATGAATAAGACAATAGAAAATCTTATGTTTTGCAATAAAATTCTAATAATACATAGTCAAGATCCCAAACAGAATATAACCATCAATGGCTTCCAGCAAGACAGAAGATTCCCTTCAATGATGTACTTGGAACAAATTGTAAAAATGTTTGCCTCATACTCCAATTATTATCCTTACGAGATGGCACAATGCCAAAGATAACTGGCACACCACAGTATATTCACTATACTTCCTTTTTGTATTTGGAATGGAGTTGTGAACAAATCAATCATCATTATCTAATTTATCTCCTCCAATTGGTTTAACCTGAGAACTAAATATGTTTAAGCTGGTTATTTTTGCACTGTACCACATCTCCATTTTAAAAAAACATAACTACCCATATTACAGGACCAAAGCAACAGTAACACAATAAGAGATCATCAAATAACTTTAAAAAGGTAAATAAGAAACTTTGAACACTCTTATACTTTAAAAGGACAATAACTCTATTGAGAAATTCAATAAACTATGCAAGCATATACCAACACATCAAAATAAAAGAAAAGCAAACAATAAAAAACGAATTCTTTGAAAAGCACGTGATTTGATGTCAATATGTTATCAAATAATTGGGCAGCTTACCTGTATCTGCTCTTTGTTTCCAGCTGTAATGTTTGATATAGTCCAGCAAGCTTCTTTCTTGATACTTTTTTTATGATTATGTGTCAACAGGCTCAACAGGCATGGGAGTGAACCATGATTGATAATAGCCTGATGAAAATAGTTCAAGTAAAATAAGGAAATTCCCACTAATGAGTAATGACACGAGCACAAAAACAGAAAGGGAAATAGTTATTGATTCTTGGTAATAATTAGTTACGGTATAAATGGCTTGTGCAGGTGGTTAAAAGCCATGAGGTAGGTGAATTTCATCGTGGATAATGACTATTAAAGATCTATATAACTGTTCACTTTTTCTCATACCTCTGTACTCTGTAGTAACTCTCAAATTTGGTAAAATATGAAGCTCCATTAGCCCCAAACTATGTTGTCGGCGCTTTTACTAATTAATAAAATTAGACATGGAAAACTAACCTACCAACAGTTTGGGGTGAAGTTATATAATTTTTTTTAATTTTAGATTTTCCAAAAATTACTTATTTAACGCTAATTTTTAGTGTTTTACACGGAAATCTTATATTTATTAAGAGTATAATTAGGTAGCAAGTAATTACTAGAGCAGTTTAGAAGTCAAACCTGAGTCTGCATATCATCTCCAGTAACAATATTTCCCACTGTGCGAAGAGCAGGAATCAGCACTGAAGGAGAAGGGTGCCTTCAAAACATGCATACACATTTAGGGCCAAGGAAATCCACAATCGAAATAACAGAATCTTCGTTGACAGAGTATAATAAAATTAATACTCACAGAAGAAGCTGCACCAATCTGCTACATACACCTGCCTCAATAACTGCTTGGATTTTGTCGTTTGTTCCATCAGAAAGATAAGATAGTGCCCAGCATGCGTCTGTCAGGACCTCCTCATCATTGGAAAAAACCAAACGCTCAAGAGCTGGAAGCGCTGGCCTCACCTGCCCATCAAGTATTCTAGTATTAATATACGGACAGAGGCCCTTTTACCAGTTTGGTTAAAATCAACAAAAACGACAACTACCTGTTCAAATGGAGGCTGAGGCTTGCCTCTGCAGAAGTTTGACAAGGTCCACGTGGCATTTCTCAGCATTGAAAGTTTGGCATGCTCATTCAGCTGGGATAACAGCGGGATCAGGGCACCATGGCCAAGCACTAGATCTCGGCACCTAGGGGAGTCACCAGCAACATTTCCCAACGCCCACACCGCCTAAAAATTTAAGAGCTTTAGTGTTAAAGAGACCTCAGTGAAAACTCAAAAATTAAAATGCCTGCACTACAACATTCCAGTATCAATATACCTGCTCCCGAACATCATCACTAGGTGAACTAAGAAGCTTGACAAATATTGGTACTGCCCCATGATCAATTACCACCTTAGTGTTCTCAGAAGTTCCAGACGCAATGTTCGTGAGAGCCCACGCAGCCTCAAACTAACCAAACAACAGGGCACACAAATAACTAATCAACACAACAAATTCCAATTACTCCAAAGTCTACACTACATCTTAACAAGCGTCCACAAGTAAGAAAACACATAAGTTTGAATGTAGAAGAAAAAAAGTTGGAACCTGAAGTTGAGGGAAATCCTCCCGAACGAGAAACTCAACAAAACGAGGCACGACGCCAGATTGGATAACTTCCTCAATCGGAGGGCTGCGCTCTACATAAGAAACATACCAACTTTAACACGCAGAATCATAGAAACAGAGCGATTCATCACAAACATGAGAAAGAATCTATATTTACCAATGGATAGCAGCTTCCGAAATTGTGTAGTTGCTTCAAGTTGTTGGCTATTATCATCAGACCAGACCCCAGCAACCATCGCAGGAAGACTCTCTAACTGCAAACAAACAGACAAACACAAACAAACAACCGTCAAAACCGTTTTCGTAACTTAGTGTGTCCCCAATCGATTCAAATTACAAAAGCTCAATCACGAACACAGGATCAAACACAAAAATCCGAAAAGCAAAGGCGACGATGGAGCCCTAATTAATTACCTTTTTCTCGACAATGGAGGAGGACTGAAGAGGAGTGGCGAACTGCTGCTGAGCTTGGAGGCCTTCACGGCGCTTCTTCTGAAGGCTCTCTTCGCGCTTGCTCTTGCGGATCTCGACCATGTTGTCCTCCCTCCTCCGGCGACCCTCGTCGGCGTCGACCGCGACCTTGTAGCGGTTGCGGCGAATCTCGGTCCTAGCATTGGGCCTGAGCGACATCTTGTCTCGATCTGGGGAGAGGCCTAGCTAGCGCCAATCGAATCGATGGCGATTGAAATCGATTTGGGGATTAGAAAAACCCTAGATTTTTCGATTGAGAATTAAGGGACCCTGGCTTTGCAGAGAGAGAGAGAGAGAGAAAAATGGGTTGGATGGAAGAAATTTAAATAGTGGTGTGGTGTGTGGGGTTCATTTCATTGTGGTGTTGCGTATGATGGTGGTTATGGTTGCGGGTTCGGATCTTGGACATCAGGATGTGGGTCCGGGTCAATCTGGACCCGGTGTGTTGATGATTGATGCGGTGCGTTGTTTGGTGTAGGAGATTTTTTCTTAAACTGGATCAACCGACGTGACCGAATGGGTTACCGTTTCGTTTCACGGTGAAATGGATCCTCACTTCAATCATAACGATCTGATCTCTATCCCGAGAATATCCATTTTCAAATTTCCAACTTTTTTTTAAATAATTTCCAACTTCTACCATGTATATTTTTCCTTTAACAAAAACGAAACTTATGTATTTTTATTTTATTTAAATTTCACTAACTTCCTGTTGTTTATAATTGTTGCATTAACTTCCATTCTACTCCCTCTGTCCCAAATTATAAGGTCTTTTTCAGACAATCACGCCTATTAAGAAAACATGTAATAAGCTAATTAATATGTTGGTTTTGTTACTTTTTATACAAATTTTCCAAATATGCCCCTATTTAAAAAAATATGGAAATTGTTAATATAAGTATTGGATATATCAAAAGTTGGTTGGGAATATGAAAGAAGTGATTAGTAGAGGTGGTCATTAAAGTTTTGAAATTTAAAATATAATGAATGCAAGGAGTAAAAAATGAAAAACTTATTTTTTTTCCTGAAATCTAGAAGGGGTCTTATAATTTGGGACACCGAGTTTGTCTCTAAAAGGTCTTATAATTTGGGACGGAGGGAGTATTATTTAAGCAGGACTAACTTCTTTTATTTTAAAAGAAATATTGCACTAATTTCTTTTAAGCTTTATTATTATTACACTGACATATATGAAATAATATATGAAATAGAGGATATTAATACAATTTGCAAACTAGAGGGAAGATTAGTGCCGTAAAATTTATCATTATCAGCACCCCTCTATTTTCAATCCAATGATATTTTTTTTTAGGTAACCAATGATATTAAACCTCTGGGTGAGTGCAATTTTCACTTTTTTTCTAAGGAAATCATGTATTTTGTGTAGATTTGTTACAAAAGTATTTTTATATTAACTCCAATATCTTTTTTATTTAAAATATCATGATTTTTCTTTGATTTTCTGTTTTATTTTTTATGAACTTCTTTTCTCGCCAAAATGGTTTCTTTGTCACATTTGAGTTTTTTTTTTTTAAATTTTACTAATAACTGTTTTTTACGTTCTCTTAACTGTTAATAGTTTTTTTCTTTGAACGGAGTGTTAGTAGTTATTTTAATCCTTAACATACGTATATTATCTATCAAGTTAGTTATTTAAAAATAAATTTTATCACCTAACTTTTTTGCTATGTTGTCCATTTAATATTATTAGTTATAAATAAATGGAGGGATCAAAAAGTTATTCATTTCAAATTTTATTTGTTTTTGAAGGATTAATTTAATATTGATGCATCTATTAAGGATTATGATTCTAATTAGTCTTATAATTAAGTTATTTGATTTAAATATATTTTGTGTCCCTTAAAACACCCTTCTTTTTTATAAGTTCCTTACAAATTATTCGTATTAAACATTATTGCGTTTGGACTTATGTCACGTGTGGATTTAACGGTAAAATGAAGAATCATGTAAGTGCAAATAATTTATAGACCTTTCATTCAAAAATAAAAAGTAAAATACTATATACACCTTTTTCACCTAAGTAATATAATTTGGAAATGAAATTCTCAAATAGTTTGATTTGAAAAAATAATAAATTGTTAAAGTAGTGTAATATCAGTGTGAAATTCTGATATTGATTGGAACATGGAAGAGTAAAAGACTGAAAGCTGAAAGGTAAAACATGAAAAATCAAACCAAACCTCATGAGTATGAGACAGGGAATGTTTTGATAGAAGGTGAAGAATCAGATTCATAAGCTATTTACACAATTAAATGAATTTTAGCCTTATATTTGTATAGAACTATAAATACAATTATGTACTCACTCCACTTTTCCTTCCTGTGCCATTTAGTCTCAAAATGTTACTTGTCTTAATTTACACAAAGTTGTAGCTTTTGTTGAAAGGTGTTGGAAACACAGATAACAGAAGCTCATTCTGACTCTCTCTGGTTGTTGTTGTGGGGTTCTCCCTCGCAACCGCCGCGATATGTCGTTGAGGCGATCGCGGAGGAGAAGCGTAGAAGGACGAGGCTTCAAGAATCTCTCTCCTAACACTTGCTAGCTCCTCTAACATTCTCTGTGCTCGCAGTGCTGTTAGGTACAAACCAGCAGCTAGGAAGACTGTGGTTAAAGCAAACACACCAGCAGAAGCAAACAAGCCTTCTCTGATGCTATAGCAAACGGTTTTAGGTTTAGACCAATTCTTCAGGTGCCCTGACTCTACACTAAGTGCTGCTAACAACAAAATCTCCGCAACTGCAAAACAAATCCTACCACATGCAGCAAGTGTCAAATTTTGGCTTTCAAGGGTCAAAATTTTGAGCCAGAAACATTCATATTTCTAGACGGAAACCTCGAACGTACGTGTACTACTTGAACCAATGTTTTATTGTTAGACAAGGGTATCATAATTAGGATTACAAGTTTGTTGTTAGGAGGACAGATTTATTCCAGATTATTAATATAAGGAGGATTCCCTATTAAATCATGATTTGCTTAGTTTAAATTAAGAACATTAAGGTGTAAAGCTGACATTCCTTTCCTAATAATGGAAGTTTGTAAGAGTTTGCCTATTAAAACATGATTATGCACAAAATTATGTACCAAAAAAATGTATAAAATTAAGAATTCAAATAATTGATCCAATGATTGGGATTTGGGATCATGCAATCATAATTATGTATGTTCATTCTTCTCTCTTATTTCCTCCATACTCCACACCCACCTCCCTCCTTTTCTTTTGTCTCTGCCTTTTATCCTCTCTTCCCCATAGTTTCTATTGGTAATTTCTTCTTCCAATCTATCTTATCTTAAATCAATTTCTCCATGACCTCATTGAATATTGTTGCTGAAGGTGAATCCTCACAGCAAATATTTGGTTGGATTAGCACTAGCATAAACTTTCTATTCTAATTTGCAAAAAAATTCTGAAATTTACAAGAATTTATGCTCAAGGAACTATAATTTCTGTGATAAATGAAGAATAAGACAACTAAAATGTTATTTTCTTACCATGTAGTAATGAAGAAAAACCCAGCTTGCCATGTTAGGGACTTGGCAGAAGGAGAATCAGGATCCCAGTTGAGCAAAGAAGGTGATGATTTACTCACTGCTATCAACATGTAAGTGTGCTCCACAACCATGGCAATTGCAAGTCCAACAAAAGCAGAAGCAGCACATAGCAATGGCACTTTCCCATTCTCATTGTAAACACATTCAGATTTTGCTCCCTTTCCTTTCTCACCTGTGCTCACCCATGTCACCTGCCATATCAAACCCCACCAGATTCTATTAAACTTCATCATGCTCTTTTTGGTAATTGCTAGTTTAGTAATTTGCAAACACATCAAAATTGTACCTCGGAACGCGTGGCTTCTGCTATGAGACACAGGATGAAGCATAAGAGGCCTAATAGGATTGTGAGAACCATGAGTAAAGCACCAGTTTTGCTACTCAAATCTGTTTTGCCTCTACTTGGTTCAAGGTCTGCATGTGTCACAGCCATTCTCCGTGACTTTTTTTTATTACTTTTAGCTCAAAAGAGATAAGATTTCTACAGAAGAAGAGGGAATGGAGTTTTTATGTTCTATAGGGAAGAATTTTGAAGAAGGAAGAGTTCTAGAATTGCTTGAAGCAAAGGTTGCTTAAAGGCCAAAGATTCCCACAAGTGCAAATTGTTAATTAGCACCATGAGTTTGTCTTTGATTTGAATGTGGCTAGTGATGACAAAGCTAGTGCTCATGACTCATGACACAGCAAACACGTGTACATTATATTGAACTTTCATGGCCAAAGTGTAGTGTGCCTTTCAGTTAATTCAGTTTTTTCTCCACAAATAATAGTCAACAAGTTGTTTTTTCTCCACAAATAATAGTCAACAAGTCAAATATTTGGCATAAGGTAGGACTACATGGTTATCACTAATCAATTATGCCAAAATCTTTAAAAAAAATTAAAATACAGCCTTCAATCTAGTTATTTGATTATATCCATTTATGATAATGACTATTACTTTGTGACTTCCCTCTTAAAAGGAAAGAAGAAGTGTTGTTGTGAAGTAAAAGATGCTTGATGAACAAATCTTTCTAAACAAAGAAGAGGAGAAATCCAAGGAAAAGGGAAAGGAATAAAGATTGTTAAATATTATAAAGCGAATGAATTCTCTGCTTCAGACTCAGGGCAAAGCATTATAAGATGAGCGGTTGTTATTCTTCTCTAGAGTTGAATATTCTTGGTTGGAGCCTTCTAAAGTTAACTAAGTGCTGAGCATAACACAAAGCTCCAAAAAAGGTGCTATTCTGAGGTGGAAAATGAAGATCAGCAACAGGGACAAAAAAAAGACACCAAACAAATGAAAGCATGATGATGTCAGTCAAAACGGTGGTGCAAGCAGTGGCGGACGGAGAACTTTGAGTTGGGTGGTGCCAATATGGACCAACATAATTTTTCTATAAAAAGTAAGTGAAACCAACAAGTAATTTTATACAAAGTGAGTGAAGCCAGCAAACAATTTTATACAAAATGAATGAAACCAATAACTAGTGGGGGGCCATGGCATAGCCATGTCCCCCCTTGGCTCCGCCACTGGGTGCAAGTGTTGCATTGTTCAAATGAAAGCATGATGTGTGTTCTTTACAATTTTTTATCTATAACTTGTATTTGTCTATCTAAATCTGTTCTACAAATCTTACAGCTAATTAGTGCTTACCTTCTTAGCTTTTTTTAATTCATTCAAGAGTTCAAACTGCAATTTAAATTCATTTTAAACATGAAAATTTTCTGTATTAAATTGTTAGATCCAACCTAATCATACTATCCACGAGAATTTTTAAAATGCATTTCATAGTTGTCCCAACATTTTGTACCTACCATTTCCTAGCCTTGTCTTTAATCGCAAAATGCTATCTGTGTCAGGACATTTTGCATAAAATAGTGATCGTACCACAACTTTCGATGGTCCTATTTCTCATTACAATATTACTACCAGGAACAGGGTTAGAACCAACTTTTTTACCGCAGTAGCTATGAAAAAGTTCATATATATTATGTCTCAAGGTGAATGAGATGTTGGGAGATGATGCTGATGGTGAGAATCAGGTGAGTGAGAGTCCATTTCAATGCAAGTTAGGAAAGTAGAATATGTCAAAGTAATTAACTTGGTAGTTACACTTAAATTTTTGACCAATGAAAATCACAAGCTAGTCGCCTGGCTTTTAAAATAACCCTTTGATAAATTTTGTGGCAAAAATAGATAAGTGCATGTTTAGATACACGGTAGATTTTCACGTTGAAAGAAGAATTAATACTGACAAGTGATTTTAGAAGATTTAAATGTGCTAAAATTAGGTTAAGGGAGCATCAACTCTTAGATTCCAACATATGATGCATTTAGTCCAATGTAGACAACAAACACGATAGGATATCATAATGACTAATATCTAATCTAAGATATTAAACACCATGTATCTAATCTAATCTAATATTTGTATATATAGTCACATTCTCAAAGTTATGACAATCTATCCAAAAAAAAAAACGAGTCAAGGCAGGTTGTTAAGTTTGACCATTTTCTTATGATGATGAGTCTTACAGAAAGACATTAACAGACATCATCTCAACATGCAAGCATTTTGTCTCTTTACAAGAAAATCCTAAGATAAGATGATTCATATCTCTGAAAATCTTATGCTAATGAGTCTTACAAAAAATACTAAGAGAGACATCATTCTAAAAAAAAATTGTCATCTCATTCTGTAACAATAGCCTCTAGCTCTAGTTCATCCAGTATCTTTTAAAAATAAATTTTGTATGACAGTGTTGTCCAAGAAATATCTAGCTAAAAAGGGGTATTGACTCAATTGAGCAGTGTTAAAAGTCGTGTTCAAACCAGAAAAAATAATTTAATTTCAACATCTGTAAAGAGGTTTCCAACATGAGCAGAGTCAAAGCTTTGGAGATTCTAACCCTATTGCTATCATTAACATAAAAAAACACTCAGGTGTACTGTTAAAGGATCTCTCTGCTGTAACCAAAAACCAAAAAAAAAGATCTCTGTAAGCATCTTCTACAGTCTACAATACAAGCTTAAATGCAAGGTCAATGACCAAATAGCCAATGGCAATGCCACGTCGAGCTATTGAAATTGAATTGAGTTTCTTCACATACAAGACAGCACAAACTTAATTATTCCACGAGTGATGAACTTTTCTAAGTGATTCCTTTTGCACCCCATTAAACCTTGCTGCATCATATATTCTCTTGCGTGTAATGCATGATCAGTGGAAAGTGTTCACCTTAAAAATCTGAACACCTACCATGCTCTAATCGTCATTCTTCAATTTCTACCGGCTCTGCAGGTTCAAAACCATGTCTTCAGAGAAAACCTCTTCTAGGGGACTTGATACCCCCACCGCCACCGCCACCGCCACCGCCAGCAGCAACCAAGGAATCTCTTCAGAAGAAACTCCTGCCACAGCCAATTACAATCTGGGGAAAGAGCTAGCAAGGAGAGCTATCTTGAGGTCTCATCTACGCAGAAATGCGCGAAGAAAAATAGCAACTAACAACAGTGCTAAATCGTTGCCTAGCAGGCTAAGTAAAGTTTCTCTAGGAGAAGATTCTGCAGAATAAGTCTTAGGTATGGCACTGCCATAAATGTGTATAATTCCATATTGTAAATAAGGCATCCACAATGCTTGCTTGTGATGACATGAAAAGATAATATATCAAGTTTTAGATGTCTCTATAGCAGTTATCAGGATTCTTTTGCTATCAGTGATCTCAAACCCTAGGATTTGTACACATATCAGCAAAATTTGTAAAATAGCTTATAATATCGTACAATAACTGATCAATTAGTGGATGAGTGTTAGAATTCCCACCCCTACTACATAAATTCACACCCTTTAGTGTTAAATCCTGAAATCTTAAAGGGTGCAAAAACTTGTGTTTAGGGTGGGAATTCTATCACCCTTTAGTGGATGAATAATAGATTTCAATGCAAGTATTCTTTGAGCTTGAGCATTAGTTTGCAGAACAGAGCTAGAAATTTTGTAAGGGGCTCCAAAGAGAACATTTTTTTTTAAGATTGTATAGCCCACTCAATTAAATCAACGTTTCGTTGACATTGAGTACTGATTACAGATATTCTGAATAGAGTGATGTGAAATGAATAATATGTGGCTCTAGTGCCAATTTTAAAAAAGTCACAGTTTGACCCCATTTTTTGAAATACCATAATTTTAGTCAACAAAAGTGATGCAACTAGGTACACAAATTGTGTATTACTGAATTGGAAGGGGAACAAGACAAGGGGGACAAACATTTTAATAAAAAATGCATTTACTATGTACCCAAAAAAAATGCATTTAAATTGCAATAACTTCTTCCACTCACTCTACATATACCCTAATGCATCTTCACTTATATTATCACCAGCCATTATAGAGCAATCAGATGCATCATGTCCATATTGTGCACACAATGGTGCTGAGAACTGCCTACGCTTCCTACTGAGATCAACCCCATCTCTTGCTCTTCTCTCCTTTAGCTTGCCTAAAGCCATAGAATCATGGGGATTTGCCATCGCAAAACCATGAATCATTCCATCAGTGTCTTCGACCTCGGGCAGGATCAATGAATCTGATGGATAACAGTATGCCATGTCATTCACTGCATGCGCTGACCTGGGAAGGGTTTTGATCCGTGATAGCACCATGGGAACCTGCTCACAAGCAACGTCAAGGCGTTCTTCCGTCTCCATGGATTCCATTAGAAGTGTTGAAACCATGGACTCCAAAAACTGTATCTTATCAGGCTGATCCCTGCTATTTGTAACCCGAAAGGGGTTAGCAGACGACAAACCGGTGCTTTGCCAACGCGCAGGTAAATACTGATCCGGGATGTGAAAACAGTTATTAGTTGACATGACGCGAAGCACATGTCTGCATAAGATGCCTGTAAACTCAAACAGATGGCAGCTGCAGCTTATGTGCTCTTCACAAGGAACCCAAAACACTTTGCACCCTCCATCTGTGTGAGAGTGGTGCCTGACCTGGAAACAGCCTTCATCAACCAGAAAGGAAGCATACTGTGGTGCCAAAACTAGCTCATCCTGGAGTTTACTCAAGGCATAAGGAGTTAGGACAGTGGCAGCATGGGATTCAATAGGTGAACCTGTTTTGAGGCACACTTTCTGAAGTTTCCGTTGCGTCTTTTGCTTTGCTCCGGCACGGTCATTGAAATCAACAATATCAGCCACCTGTAAAAAAGGATGTTTAAATATGGCATAGCATACAGATAATTGAAACTAGAGGCCATAAATTATATATCACTGACTTGCTCTAAAAAACGATCTGGTTGAGATTGGGCACTCAAGAACCGTTGGATGAAAGCACCGATGGACTCGGACTGACATGTACTGGTCAATCCTGCAAAGAAGTATCGCCTCAAGAATGGTAAAGCCCAAAATGTCCTTAATGAGTATAGGCTAATAATATGCTTATTTGTATGGAGTCCATATTTTTCTACCATTTGCCTCCAGCCTTCTTCAAAATCTTCCACCAGTTCCAAATTGTAGAGCCGATGGAACTCTGCTTTCCACTCATCATATTGTGATCCAAGAATTAAAGAAAACCAGTCAGAGAACCTAGAAAGAATATGCCATATACAAAAGGCATGTTTAGTTTCAGGCATTTCAGTAGCAATAGCTTCTTTCAGCCATGTGTTATGATCAGTTAATATTGTTTGTGGAGCCTTTCCTTTCACGAAGCTCAAGAAAGCCTGCATAAATGCCATTTACAAAAAATTGTCAAATTAATCAGATCTCATAAACTTCATGTAAAGGAACAAGGCATCAGTCAATGAATGCGCATGGTCAGTATCATTCTTCCTCGAAGAAACAAATCCCGTATCTAAGGTAGCATATCATGAACAGATTATAATAATAAGGGGCAACAAGGGTCAAACTCCAGACCACTTGTTCATGGAATTGGAGACTTTCATACCTTGTCATGAACCTATTCTCCGTAAAGCTTAAGCTATTGGGTAAAGATACATGAATTATTTTATATTAAATTTCTAACAAAGATCAACCCGAACATGAGTCTTTTTCAGTCTGGTACATAATAAAATAGAACAAAATAAGTCAAAAGGTAAAAGGTGGTATGTTCTAGTTTCAGTAAAAAGGGCAGAACCAAAAACAGCAAAAGAGAACAAACTGATCCATTAAGGCTTAAGCTACTTTAGAATCAACAGATCACATTAAAAAGAAACTGCATATAAATTCTCGCTGCCTTAATATTTGGGGTTTTGTTAACGGAATCCCTTAGACACATGTTAAAGAATTAAAATACAAATTCTTAAAATGTAAAATACAAGCATTCATTATCTTGAAAATCTAAATAGCATTGATACTTTTTCTTACAGTAATCAGGACAATAATTTGTTGGCTAATACAACAACAACAACAAAAGTCTTATCACACAAAGTGAGGTTGGGTATATGGATCACCCGATGCCATTGCACTCAATCAAAAACCAAATTTTATGAGGTCTTATATGTTGTTCACTAATAAATGCTATTTTTAATCCTAGGGAACAAATTAACAAAACCCTAATATTTATTATTATATACTCTCAAAGAAAAAGTAACATATATTGAAGTTTAAAAGAAAACAATATTTAATTTGCAAATTTCTGTCAAAAGCTAGCACAATTGTAGGTTGGGATACCAAATTAAACCTGTTAGCAGGAAATTGTGAAATCAAATACAATTGTCAAGTTGAAGAACTTATGTACAATATCATAAGGTTCTTATCTTACCTTTAGAGCCCATGAAAAGGACTGCATACTTTCATCCTGTAAAAGTGCACAGCTAAAGGAGCATATCATTCCATTGTTGTCCACTCCAAGCCAAATTCCCAACAGCATGTCATAAGCCTCCACTCTGTAGGTTGTATCAAAAACCACAGCATCTCCAAATGCCTCATATGATTGAATGGATGAGCCGTAGGACCATGCAATATTCTCAAGCCTGTTATTATTGTCTATCTTGAATTCATACCTGAAGCTGTGATTTTCATCTTTTAATCTTTTGCACATAGTGATCAGATCAATAGCATCACTATCTCTATCCACATTTCTGAAGGACTGCAACAAGTTTCTCACATCTACCTCTGTAAAAGGAAGACAACCAAGTTTGACACCCTTCTCTAGCTCCATGAGTCTTAACATTTGTCTTACCGACATTCCAGCTTTAGCAAACATACATATACGACCCTTGTCATCGGGAGATATTGGACAATATGCTGGGAGAAGACGCACCTCATTGGATTTTAACAACTCATGATTGTGGATGTTCCTAAAACCAGTAACACGCCATTCAGGGACATCAAAATCTGCCCTTTTCACAATACGCATGTATGCTTGGCAACCACAGCGAGATGATTTGCGGTTCCTTTGTATCTTCACATCATCAGAAGGTTTAGACTGGGCAAATCCACCTCGATGGCAAGTAAAATCCCTCCTTGTAACTCCCCGGCCAACCCCATCTTTCCCTCGAGTGCGGTGTCGTCTAATCGAAAAGCCACATTGTTTAGCAAAACTGCAATAAAATTCATAAGCAGCTTCTTGAGAGACAAATCTCTGACCAATAAAAGGAACAAGATTGACAGAAGTTTGTCTAGACAAAATCGTATCCTCCGGTGTTTCCTCAACAGTGCCAATGTCATCCTGAGACAAATCTGTGCCATTTTCAGATGATTCCAGCATTCCTTCTGACATTGTGTTGTCAGTAAAAAAGCAGAATTGGTTTGAGATGTAACCTGTAAGACAAGCAAATGAGAAATCAGCTTAAATGTGATATCAAAATAAGAAATGAATTGAGAAGAGCATGAAACCTCTTTCATGCACAATCATACAACATCAAGAACAGCGAATATAGTGGACCAAACCCCTTAATTTCTTATGCGCTACACAGTATCAGATTCATTGATGACCAGACTAAAAGAGACAAAGCAAAGTCTAGAATGATTAAACAGATACTCTGGTTTTACTTTTCCTTTTTTCTTTTCCATTGACATGTAATTCATCACTGGAATTGGAAAGAGCAACCTGGCACATGAGCCTCGCCCTCCCCAAAACTATCGCTCCTTCCGAGCTATCATAGCTAAGTAGCTAACCATGAACTTTGGAAACAAAAATTACAAGCTTGACAAGGTTAAAATCACCTCTCTAAAGTTCAACACAAGTAATACAAAATAATCAATCTGATTTAGGTACCTTCAAGGATATGTAAAATGGGACAAATCCATACTCTTAATGCCAAAGCCACAGAGAGTTCATACTATTAAACTGAACTTATCAGCCAGAAGAGCTTAAAAATGGTCAAATTCAGTAGACTCCCATATAACTAGGTTTAGGTCTCTCATTCCACTTCCAGTTCCCAGCACACGCGAATTACTATTCAATGTCCAAGAATCTCATATGGGTCTCTCAAAACAAATCATAAAACATGTCCCAAAATTAACATTCTCCTAAAAATTAACGAACTCATACTAAGTTTTTACAGATCCAGACCCCCTTTCTGCAAAATCTCATTCAATCCCAAACCCATTCAGACACTGAGAAAACACACCCTAAAATTAAATGGGTAAAATCTACAAACAAAAATAACATATAACTTACTAAACTCAAAAACAAAATTCACAAAAAGAAAAAGATCAAATTTTCAGATAGGAATTTCAACAAGAAATTGAAATGCTTAAGAAACATACCAGATGGGTTCGTGGCTAGGTTAGCTCAACGGTCGATAACGAACTTCAAAATTGAATTTTGAGAAAAAGAAGAAATGAAGATGGAAGTGGCGGGGAGGAGAGGGAGTAAAGCGCATCCCTTGGAGAACGATAAGCATTTACAGTGAAGAAAATCTTATCATGCACCGTGTGGATGCACACTGTTATCGAGCGCATCACGGTGATTATTAGCCCTTCGATCTATCAAATCCAACGGTGTACGTGTTCCCATTTTTTAAAATTAAAATTACGTAGGTTTTTTTATTGTCAAAATTGTTATCCAAATGCGTCGTGCAAAAAGAAATTAGTTCGACCTTGTGGGCTTATGGGCTTTATCTGAGGTTATAAACAAAAAGTGGAACTTTCTGGGTTGATAAACTGGGCTTGAAGGTTGAGAGAAATGGGTACTTTTTATATTCCACAGATGACCAAGAAAACAAGAAAGTGGTTTTGGATCATACAAATTCAAAGGAAAAGAAAAATTAATAATGGTTAAACTGGTGGGTTCCCATAAACATAAGAATATAAATTATTCTATATTAGTAAATAGAGTTAAATATGTTTCTGGCTCAAACAATATAGGGTTGAATCTAAATTGATTCCTAACAAATAAGATTTTGGTCCCTAAAAGAAATTAATTGAAATAAGGTTAAGTGATACCATTTTACTTCCATGACTTTTTTTCCGGTTATCAACTCACGTGGTAGGCCTAATCAACTAAAGAATGTCCTAGTGGTGGCTAGTATGGTGGAGACTGGAGAGGGAGAGTTTTTTCATGGAGGTGGGCAATGGAGCAGCATCAAAGTGATGAAATAAAATTTAAATGATTAAAATTGATGCAAAAAGTTTATGTAGACACTCTTTAGTTGACTAGATCCACTACATGAGAGATGCTGAATGTTCGAAAAATTGGTCATGTAAGAAAAGTAATGTCACTTGTCTTTATTCCAAATTAAAAAGACGATAGACCAAAAACTATAAAAATAATAATTTGAGGGACCAAACCCGTGGGTCCTTGTTGAAAAAGGAACTAATTTTATATAAGGATTTGACTTATATGAGTAAGTGTGTGTTTGAATCACTATTGTGAGAAATAATTTTGGTAATACTTGTTTTAGTAAAAATGAGTTGAAAGTAAAGTTACTTACGTTTAGATATGTTATTTATAAAAAAAATGATTTTAATAGGGTGTCGCAACCAGGGTCGCGGCGGGACGGCGAAAAAAGAATTATAAGTCAAACAGACAGAGTCGCCACTAATGTTTATTTGAGGAAAACACTAGAAAAAACCTAAAATTGGTAATTAGCCTACGAAACCTAAAATCTAGGTTCGGGAGTCTATTACGCGCGGGGAAGGTGTTAGCACCCCACAGCGCCCGTCTAAACGGTACCTAAAATTGTTTGTGTAATTTCCTTAGCTTTCTACATTATTGATTTTACCCTTATTTATTTTTATTATTTAATTCCTAATTATTCCTAAGAGAGAAAGAGAACAAAATATTTTTGTTATTTTTTATAGCCTGATAGGTGTGAACCTAGTCCTACGTACTTCCCTAAAATGGAAGATCAAGGCTTACGCAGTTCTTGAGTAATTTAAGTGATAAAAAAAAAAGGCGTGATCTAAGAAAGGGATGATCTAAGAAAATGGTTATTTAAGAAAAGAGATGATTTAAGAAAGGGATTATTTAAGAAAATGGATGATTTAAGAAAATGAGTGATTTAAGAAAATAAACAATTTAAGAAAAAAAATGGTGAATTAAGAAAAGGGATTTTAAGAAAAGGGATGATTTAAGAAAAGAAATTATTTAAGAAAATGGATGATTTAAGAAAATGAGTGATTTAAGAAAATAGACAATTTAAGAAAAAATGGTGAATTAAGAAAAGGGATTTTAAGAAAAGGGATGATTTAAGAAAAGGGATGATTTAAGAAAAGAAATTATTTAAGAAAATGGATGATTTAAGAAAATGAGTGATTTAAGAAAATAGACAATTTAAGAAAAAATGGTGAATTAAGAAAAGGGATTTTAAGAAAAGGGATGATTTAAGAAAAGGGATGCCTGGCGGGATTGTTACCCGGTCCTACGTATCTCTAAAGAGAAATCAAGGCTACGTAGTTCTAGATTTTAATAATTTTTAGTTTCTTTTTAGTATTTTTTTTTGTTATGAAAACGAGCAAAACGGCACGAGGAACGACATCCCACAAGTGAACAGTCGCTGTGTCGCAACACGTTTGCAATTATTTTTAGTTTCTTTTTAGTCTCTTTTATTATGAAAATGAGCAAAACGGCACGAGGAACGACATCCCACAAGTGGACAGTCGCTGTGTCGCAACACGTTTGCGGTTCTTGATTTGATTATTTAGTTTTTATATGGCACGTAAAAGGAAGCGAAACAAAGCGGTGAACCAAAAATGAAAAAAACAAAAGTTATTTTTGACAACATGCCTTTTTTGAGGTAAGGTCCAATTTATAATCAAGGTGCTGTTTTTATTAATCAAGGAACCATTTTTATCATCAAGGATCACCATTACTATCAAGAACCACCCCCTTTTTTAAGAAACATTTTATCAATGATAACCAAGTTACTTTATTTGCCCAAAAAAAAAAAACTGCTTTCAGCACCATCATGTAGCCATTTTATTTGCCAAAAAAAATTCTATTTTAAAGTTCAAATTTTTTTTGCCAAAGACTCATTTCTTATCAACAAATAGCCAACCTCCATCACCAAGATTTAATTTTTAAACATGAAACTAACATGATTCGATTTTCAGAGAGCAATCAAGAAGCATTTGTACCATCAAGAACCAACCTTTCTCATTTCTTATAACCAAGAAGTGATTTTTATTATTCAGAACCAAATGGGAGAACAAGATTCAATTTTTCTTATCAAGAACCAAACTTTATCCTAAAAAAGGCCATTTTTTATCATCAAAACAGAGTTGGGACTCACTTTCTACCATCAAAAATCAAACTTTATCATGAAGCTAAAGACATTGATTTAGTTTTCTTTAATGTCAGAGTTAATTTTTATCATCAATAACCCAACTTTACCAAGCTACCATCAAAGTTCAATTTTTAATTGCCGAACAAAGAGCCACGCAGAACACACATTCAGAAAAATCATGCACACAACAAACATGAGGAGGAGCCGAATCCATACAAGTTACTTGACAATATCATGAAATAATAATAATGTCCAGCTACACAGAACAGTTCTCCAGCAAAAATATAACCAAGATTTCAGAAACAGAATATTCAGAGACTAACAGACATACTAAAGACAAAGGACACCAACCAAAAGGGTGAAGAGGAAGCAGAAAACAGCAGCGAAATAAGGGCCCAGGGATGCTGCAACAGGGTCTTCGAGGGCGTCGGGTGGCGGTATTGGAAGCGGCGTCGCGGAGATGAAGGAGGAGGACGGCGGCGGAACTCCCACAAGAGGAAAGAAACAGCGGCGGCGGCGACGAACCTGGCGGATGTCGACGGGTTGAGGGTGGGGAGGAACGATGGCGGCGCTGTGAGGGGTAGGGAGGAAGAGAAATGGTGAAGGACGGTGGCTTTGGCCCCTGGAACGGCGGCGGCCGTGAGTGAGGAGAGGGAGTTAGGCTAGGGTTTGAGTGAGGAAGAAAGCAGAAAAAAGAAAAAGGGTTGGGGGCTGAGGGGTTAGTGAAAATGAATAGTGTGTAGAGGTAGAAAATTCTGTGTGGTTTTCGAGGTGGAGGGGTTAAATAGGGGAGAAATTAGGGTTAGGTTTTTTTTTCTTTTCCTTTCTTTTTCAGCTGCTGTCTTCTCCCCTTTTTTCTTTCTGGTCGTGGGCCCGCGGCCCACTCTCCTCCTTCCTTTCGTTTTTTTGTTTCTGCTTCTTCC
Organism: Acmispon strigosus; assembly: GCA_030819835.1. Taxonomy (NCBI): domain Eukaryota; kingdom Viridiplantae; phylum Streptophyta; class Magnoliopsida; order Fabales; family Fabaceae; genus Acmispon; species Acmispon strigosus. Next base: position 92,437,005 of record JAUAMA010000001.1, read on the forward strand.
TTCTTTTTTGTTCTTCTTTCCCCTTTTTTTTTTGGGCTTCTTTCTTCTCTTTTCTTTTCTTTTCTTTTTCTGCTTCTTTTTTGTTTTCTTTTTTTGTTTTCTTTTTTTGTGTTTGTTGTTTTTGTTTTTTTGGTCTTTTTTTTTTTTCTTTTTTTGTGTTTGTTGTTTTTGTTTTTTTGGTCTTTTTTTTTTCTAAATGGGGCCCGGACAAAAATAGGTGTCAACAGCTGCCCCTCTTTACTCGTTTCTTACTAGGTAGTATGAGAATATTACTGTTGTAAGAAACGGGTAAAGACATGACGCACTTTTTTTTTTGTCCGGGTGTCCAAGAGAACACAGTAAACTTGGGTTCAAAACCCGAACCACTGTCAAGTAGGGATCGTCTAAGAGCCACCCTGGATCTGCTGAAAGGTAACACGGATCGTCTAAGCGCCACCGTGGATCTGCTGAAAAGTAACAAGGTTCGTCTAAGTGCCCCCTTGGATCTGCTGAAAGGTAACAGGGATCGTCTAAGCGCCACGCTGGATCTACTGGAAGGTAACACGGATCGTCTAAGCGCCACCGTGGATCTGCTGAAAAGTAACAAGGTTCGTCTAAGCGCCCCCTTGGATCTGCTGAAAAGTAACAAGGTTCGTCTAAGCGCCCCCTTGGGTCTGCTGAAAAGTAACAAGGTTCGTCTAAGCGCCCCCTTGGATCTGCTGAAAGGTAACAGGGATCGTCTAAGCGCCACCCTGGATCTGCTGGAAGGTAACAAGGTTCGTCTAAGCGCCCCCTTGGATCTGCTGAAAAGTAACAAGGTTCGTCTAAGCGCCCCCTTGGATCTGCTGAAAGGTAACAGGGATCGTCTAAGCGCCACCCTGGATCTGCTGGAAGGTAACACGGATCGTCTAAGCGCCACCCTGGATCTGCTGGAAGGTAACAAGGATCGGTCTAAGCACCACCTCGAACTTGCCAACTGCAACTTTCAATATGTGACAAAGGTATGTATGATATGAAATGCCATGCATGCTATGAAATGTAATGCATGCTATGAAATGTAATGCATGATATGTACCATATGTGATGGGGTTATGCATGTGATGTTGATGCTTTTGATGCAATGATGCAAATGATGCAAATGATGCATATCTTATTAATTTGAAACTCAAACTTGAATTATGCTGTGTTAGAAAAGACTTTTGTTAGCTTCCTTGGAAAAAACTAGCTCAATAAGCATATGCATGCTCGGAAACTTAGACAGACTCAAGCTTGTTTCACCTGGACAGCTCACGTGAATGGATGTGAAGCTTGCCTCTTTCGGAAGATCTTCCTCTGAAACCTGACTGAGAAGGGTGAGTCACCTGCTTATTGCAAGTTTATCTGAGTCGTCTGATGCTGACTTTGAATTTTTCTGACTGATGGAGGTCTCTGAGGCGCCCCCTCTTTTCTGTTGGTTTTGAGTGGACTGAGAGCCTCTTGGTCTAACATGTTAAATGAGATGTTGAAATGCTAAGTCATGTTATTGAACCTGTGATCTCTCGCTTTGAAGCGTTATCTAATTAATATGCATGACATGAGATGACACAAGAAGAAATCAAAGGACAGAGAATTGCCCCAAATGTTTGGGGTGGATAAAGAGAATGAGTGATGGACATCAGGCTGCCCTAGCTTGGGTATAATTATAAGACATAGACTGGAAAATTGCCTTGGTTTATACTTTGAAGAATGAGCATCAGAAGACAAATGATTGTTCCTATTTGAAAGAAGTTGATGGAAAGACAAATGAACACCCCAATCTAGACATTGAATGGAAACATTGATTTCCCTAATTTTGAAAACAATTCATGACAAAATTGGGCGATTGCCACGGTTTAGCCTTGGACGATGAGCATGAGTTAGCATATGATTGCCCCAATCTGGGAACATTGACAAAGCATGGGCTGGAAAATTACCTCGTCTGGATTATGAGAGATAAGCATCATAAAACAAGTGATTGCTCCAGTTTGAAAGACAATGCACTAGAATGATGAAAAGTGAAAGCTAGACAATCTCTCGGGTGTAATAAGGATTACAAGGAGTGGAATGATCAATTGCTTCAGTGATGTCTCAATAGGTTGGAAGAATTTGTGAGAATAACCAAGGTAATACTTCAGCCTGAGAGTGGAAGAACAAGTAGTAAGCCCCACTTTGAGAAAATGTATGAGGAATTCAGATGAGCAAATGCCCCAGATCAGAGTACGTGGGAAGACTACTAAGAATAGGTAATTATCCCAGCCGAAGAATGACCAGGTACACAAAAGATATGAAGTGAAGCTTAGACTGTTTCCCTAGTCTGATTCGGGTGAAGAAAAATGGCTTGAGTAATTGCCTCAGTTGTGACATAGAGAGATCGGGGAGAAACCAGAAAATGGGCCTAACTTCAGGGAAAATGACAAGCAATGAGCTGAAAAGCTGCCCCAATTGAGACAACGAATGGTAGTCCAGAAATTGTTCTATTGATCTTGGCTCCCATTTGAGGTCTGGATGGGCATGGAAGAGATCTTTTCTTGCTTTTCTTCTGACTGATTGGGCTTTGCCGCAGTGTCCATTCTTGAGAAATCTTTGTGGGGGAAACTATTCAGTGAGCATCCCTCTCTCTTTTTTTTTTTTTTTTTTTTTTTTTTTTTGAGCAAATGAATCAGGTTATTGTGTCTCAAAATTAAGTTCAAGAAAATGTGAACAATCAGTACTTGATCGGAATGGACTTTGACATGGTTGTAATGTGGCTAAGGGCTAGTGGGTCATGAAAGGAAGGATATGAAAGGCCCAAATAAGTGTTTACGGGTTAATGAAGACGAATGATATGTGGCTAAGGGATAGTGGGTTATGAAAGGAAGGATATCAAAGGCACAAACAAGTGTTTATGGGTTAATGAAGACGAATGATATGTGGCTAAGGGCTAGTGGGTCATGAAAGGAAGGATATCAAAGCGTTTATGGGTTAATGAAGACAAAGGATTTTTAGTACTTTGATCGAAACTTAGCACTGATTGTTCAGAGAGTAATTCTCTTCTTATGGTTGGCCAAGACTTGCTAAGAAATTTTTTTCTCTTTTTTTTTTTTTTTTTTTACATTTTCATCTTTTTGACCCTTTTTTTTTGCTTCTTTTTTTTTTTTTTGAAATGGAAATCTTAAGCAAGTTTGGCGCTAATATTGTGCTAACTCTAATGCAAAGTGATCCTTGTCTAGGGTTAAGGGGAAGGTTCCTTTTTTGCTCAAAGGGGGTATCAAGGGATAATGTTATGAGGTAAGGATAGAGAAAGATTGCCAAACTTCATCTCAAGGCATGATTGATCACTTTCAGGAACCTAAGTCCCAGACGAAACTGTGGTGAACTTGATTCACTTGCTCTTTTTTGATGCCCTAACTTTTGCTTAGGTTGCACTTGCGTGTTTTCAACCTAACGGGCTTTTTTTTCTTTTCTTTTTTTTTTCTTTTTTTTGTTGAGGGATGACTCTTGCGCCTTTCTGCACACATAAACATCTGCTAAAGCTTTCCTATGAAATCGATCAACTTCTCACAAATAAGCGCTTGCAACCGCGACAAAATTTGCCCCAGGTGCTCTTGGTCTTCTTCCATGCCAGCTTGTGTCCTTAGAAATCAAGCAAATAAGTTCTCCCGCACTTGAGACATTAGCCACTAGGAATGATTTGAGTGAGATGGAAATGGAAAATTGGAGAATGAGATTGAGATTGACACAGGAAAATACAATGAATGAAGCAAACAAATAAAAGAAAAAGAAAATGTCATGCATGATTCTTAAATAATGCTTCAAAGAAAGTTAGCAAAGGTTCAACATTAACATGACAAAACGAAAAGCTTATGTTAACCACATCAATTAACAATGCTAGACCATTAAACTCAGGCGCCTTGATTGCTGAAAGATTGGCAGATGTCGCCTCCTCCTTCTTGAACGAGTTGCCAATAAGAGCAAACCGACGGATTGTCGAAAGCCTCTGCGACCTTTGTTGCAATAAGCAGCTCATCACTGACGAAAACCAGACAACTTCAGTGTTCTCTTGTGAAAGATCCATGAGGCCCAACCGAGAGTATGATGCTAAAGTTCATCCTTGGAACTTGCCAAACTGGGGGATAATGGATACTCCAATCTCGAGTAAAAAACACTTCAACATTGAGGGAACAAATCATGCAAGTGCGGGTCATCATGGTCAAGTGGCAGCAGAGCGGGGGACTTGGTAAAATGAACAAGTGTTTTGGAAAAAAAGTTGAATTATAGGGATGGTGATTGGGTTGATATGTGGTCGAGGGATGGTTAAGGGAAATGTGATTGGAAAAGTCTTGAGGTGAGATGTATGGATAGAGTAGGTAAGGATCAACATAATATGAGGTGGGTGGGTAGGGCCTCCACGAATGAAATAGCCATACGGTGAAGAGGAGGGCGATTAGGTTGGGATGAGATGATGAGATTAATGCTAGAAAGAAAGTGAGATAACAAGTGGATGGAGGGCCTAGAGATGAAAATGAAGTGGTAAGCTGTATGGTTAGTAGCATCGGGACAAAATGAGGTGGGTAGGTAGGGCCTCCACAGATAATATTGAAGTTAATTGCTTGTGTTAGCCATACGACGAAAATGGTGAAGGTTCATATAACTGGTAGGATGGATAAATATGGGTAATGATCCTTACTGGTGCTAAGGGTGAGGAAGTGGGATAGGCATGAGGAGTGAAAATGAGCGGCTGACTATATGAGGATGTTGCCATTGCACAAATTTTGTTCTTGACTCATTCATGATCGGTGTTGACCTACTCTTTTACACTTATTTCCCCAATTTTTGCACGATAGCATCATACTCAACCTTCTTCAAGTCTGGTTTCTTGTAGGTTCAGATTCCGGTATCAGCTGCTTCTGTGGATTCCAGGGCTTTAGCTTGAGCTTGTCACTGCTTTTTCTCATTTTTTTTTTAAAAAACTTATTGAGACATGAGTTCTCCAAGGAAATGCAAATGTGCTTGGAAATTTTTTTTTGTTTTTTTTTTGTTTTTTTTTTTAGAAGATGGCAACCATTGTGTCCACTGGAAATTTTATTAAGCACCATTTTTGAAATGTTAGAGAGAAAACCATGGGCATGGTTGCCAAATGTTTGGATGATGCAAAAACTAGGTTAGTGCAAGTGATGATGCAAAATGCTATGTTGATGCAAAAGCGGATAAATGCAAGCGATGATTATGTTGATGCAAAAGTGGGTAAATGCAAGTGATGATGGAAAAACTGGGTAAATGCAAGTGATAATGGTATATTGATGCAAAAACTGGATTAATGCAAGTGATGATGCAAAATGCTATGTTGATGCAAAAACTGGGTTAATCACAGAGCATGTAAAATGCCATGAAATGCATGAGCATGGAGTGATGAAATGCAAGAGTTTTTTTTATGTTTTTTTTTATATGTATATAAGATGAATGATGCATGAAAGGTGAATTTTTTTATTTTTTTTTATATAAGAAGGATGATGCATGAAAATTCTTTTTTATGTTTTTTTTTATTTTTATGAATGATCCATTTGGACTGTTAACAGAATTTGATTTACTGTTAAAAAAGAAGCATGTAAAATGCCATGAAATGCATGAACATGGAGTGATGAAATGCAAAAAAAAAAATTTATGGTTTTTTTTTTTTATATAAGATGAATGATGCATGGAAGGTGAATTTTTTTTATGTTTTTTTTTTTATAAAAGATGGATGATGCATGAAAGGTGGATTTTTTTATGTTTTTTTGTTTTATATATGATGAATGATGCATGGAAGGTGTTTATGTTTTTTTTTATATATATAAGATGAATTATGCATGAATTTTTATTTTTTTATTTTTTATGAATGATGTATGAAAGGTGAAATTTTTATTTTTTTATTTATAAGATGAATGATGCATGACATATTGATTGATGATGATACGAAAATAAAATAAAATAAAAAGAAGAGCATGCTCCCATTTGTCCTATAAGGGTAAAAACCTAAAGGGTGAGATATACTACACTGGCCAAAACCTTAATTGGGTGGGGACTATAGTCAAATTACATGCACTTTCCAAGGTAGGTTCTAGACTCCTAAAAGGCCCCTGGATTACCCCCGTCATAAAGACAAGGTCCCGATGATCAAACTATTTGACGAGTAGACACTAGGCCTCTCACGCCAAATAGCTCAATGACCGGTAATAATCCGGGTGGTGACTCAATAGTTGACGAGTAGACACTAGGTCTCTCACGCCAAGTACCGAGGCACCGCTACTCCTAAGCTTGCACCGGCTCGGGTATAGAGCCCAAAAGTGTGTGTCTCAAAGTGAAAGTGAAGTGTGTGCGTTGGGAGCATACAAACCTTTTTTTCAAGAACCCTTTCCTAATAACTACCCCACCTGCAACATAGCCAGAAAACCAAATATAGCAGTTTAAATTGGTCATCTACCCTAATACCGCATGCTGAAAACAAATTATATACAAGGTAGGGAAAAAATAAAATATATACATGGGCAATCAAACAAAAAGCAAAATTAATGAAGGGTAAAATAAAATAAAAAGAAAGCTAAGAAAAAAAAAAACACAAACAATCAAGATAGGCCTGACTCTCAAAGTTTCCCCAGCAGAGTCGCCATCTGTCGCAACCAGGGTCGCGGCGGGACGGCGAAAAAAGAATTATAAGTCAAACAGACAGAGTCGCCACTAATGTTTATTTGAGGAAAACACTAGAAAAAACCTAAAATTGGTAATTAGCCTACGAAACCTAAAATCTAGGTTCGGGAGTCTATTACGCGCGGGGAAGGTGTTAGCACCCCACAGCGCCCGTCTAAACGGTACCTAAAATTGTTTGTGTAATTTCCTTAGCTTTCTACATTATTGATTTTACCCTTATTTATTTTTATTATTTAATTCCTAATTATTCCTAAGAGAGAAAGAGAACAAAATATTTTTGTTATTTTTTATAGCCTGATAGGTGTGAACCTAGTCCTACGTACTTCCCTAAAATGGAAGATCAAGGCTTACACAATTCTTGAGTAATTTAAGTGATAAAAAAAAAAGGCGTGATCTAAGAAAGGGATGATCTAAGAAAATGGTTATTTAAGAAAAGAGATGATTTAAGAAAGGGATTATTTAAGAAAATGGATGATTTAAGAAAATGAGTGATTTAAGAAAATAAACAATTTAAGAAAAAAAATGGTGAATTAAGAAAAGGGATTTTAAGAAAAGGGATGATTTAAGAAAAGAAATTATTTAAGAAAATGGATGATTTAAGAAAATGAGTGATTTAAGAAAATAGACAATTTAAGAAAAAATGGTGAATTAAGAAAAGGGATTTTAAGAAAAGGGATGATTTAAGAAAAGGGATGATTTAAGAAAAGAAATTATTTAGGAAAATGGATGATTTAAGAAAATGAGTGATTTAAGAAAATAGACAATTTAAGAAAAAATGGTGAATTAAGAAAAGGGATTTTAAGAAAAGGGATGATTTAAGAAAAGGGATGCCTGGCGGGATTGTTACCCGGTCCTACGTATCTCTAAAGAGAAATCAAGGCTACGTAGTTCTAGATTTTAATAATTTTTAGTTTCTTTTTAGTATTTTTTTTTGTTATGAAAACGAGCAAAACGGCACGAGGAACGACATCCCACAAGTGAACAGTCGCTGTGTCGCAACACGTTTGCAATTATTTTTAGTTTCTTTTTAGTCTCTTTTATTATGAAAATGAGCAAAACGGCACGAGGAACGACATCCCACAAGTGGACAGTCGCTGTGTCGCAACACGTTTGCGGTTCTTGATTTGATTATTTAGTTTTTATATGGCACGCAAAAGGAAGCGAAACAAAGCGGTGAACCAAAAATGAAAAAAACAAAAGTTATTTTTGACAACATGCCTTTTTTGAGGTAAGGTCCAATTTATAATCAAGGTGCTGTTTTTATTAATCAAGGAACCATTTTTATCATCAAGGATCACCATTACTATCAAGAACCACCCCCTTTTTTAAGAAACATTTTATCAATGATAACCAAGTTACTTTATTTGCCCAAAAAAAAAAAACTGCTTTCAGCACCATCATGTAGCCATTTTATTTGCCAAAAAAAATTCTATTTTAAAGTTCAAATTTTTTTTGCCAAAGACTCATTTCTTATCAACAAATAGCCAACCTCCATCACCAAGATTTAATTTTTAAACATGAAACTAACATGATTCGATTTTCAGAGAGCAATCAAGAAGCATTTGTACCATCAAGAACCAACCTTTCTCATTTCTTATAACCAAGAAGTGATTTTTATTATTCAGAACCAAATGGGAGAACAAGATTCAATTTTTCTTATCAAGAACCAAACTTTATCCTAAAAAAGGCCATTTTTTATCATCAAAACAGAGTTGGGACTCACTTTCTACCATCAAAAATCAAACTTTATCATGAAGCTAAAGACATTGATTTAGTTTTCTTTAATGTCAGAGTTAATTTTTATCATCAATAACCCAACTTTACCAAGCTACCATCAAAGTTCAATTTTTAATTGCCGAACAAAGAGCCACGCAGAACACACATTCAGAAAAATCATGCACACAACAAACATGAGGAGGAGCCGAATCCATACAAGTTACTTGACAATATCATGAAATAATAATAATGTCCAGCTACACAGAACAGTTCTCCAGCAAAAATATAACCAAGATTTCAGAAACAGAATATTCAGAGACTAACAGACATACTAAAGACAAAGGACACCAACCAAAAGGGTGAAGAGGAAGCAGAAAACAGCAGCGAAATAAGGGCCCAGGGATGCTGCAACAGGGTCTTCGAGGGCGTCGGGTGGCGGTATTGGAAGCGGCGTCGCGGAGATGAAGGAGGAGGACGGCGGCGGAACTCCCACAAGAGGAAAGAAACAGCGGCGGCGGCGACGAACCTGGCGGATGTCGACGGGTTGAGGGTGGGGAGGAACGATGGCGGCGCTGTGAGGGGTAGGGAGGAAGAGAAATGGTGAAGGACGGTGGCTTTGGCCCCTGGAACGGCGGCGGCCGTGAGTGAGGAGAGGGAGTTAGGCTAGGGTTTGAGTGAGGAAGAAAGCAGAAAAAAGAAAAAGGGTTGGGGGCTGAGGGGTTAGTGAAAATGAATAGTGTGTAGAGGTAGAAAATTATGTGTGGTTTTCGAGGTGGAGGGGTTAAATAGGGGAGAAATTAGGGTTAGGTTTTTTTTTCTTTTCCTTTCTTTTTCAGCTGCTGTCTTCTCCCCTTTTTTCTTTCTGGTCGTGGGCCCGCGGCCCACTCTCCTCCTTCCTTTCGTTTTTTTGTTTCTGCTTCTTCCTTCTTTTTTGTTCTTCTTTCCCCTTTTTTTTTTTGGGCTTCTTTCTTCTCTTTTCTTTTCTTTTTCTGCTTCTTTTTTGTTTTCTTTTTTTTTTCTTTTTTTGTGTTTGTTGTTTTTGTTTTTTTGGTCTTTTTTTTTCTTTTTTTTTTCTAAATGGGGCCCGGACAAAAATAGGTGTCAACATAGGGTAATGTTATTTTGTTATAAAATCTTACAGTTGAATATATCCATTATAGAGAATATTCTCTTTAACTTCTCATGAAATTGATTTTTGGACTAAAATTAGTTCCATGTATCGATGGTCAAACATTTATAAAACTCTAAGAATTTATTCTAAGGCTCCCAAATGTTGAGCCAACCACACATTAAATATCCACTTATACTTCAATACAAGAATTTGAAAAAATACTTGTAAATAAATATAGCTATTCTCTCCTTGCATCTTTATCTTCTAAAATGCGTGCTCTTGTTTCATATATCCACTTATAATATGTAACCAAAAAATATATCCTAGTATAATAGTGCTTGTCATTTTTTGTTTGTAAGATAATTCCTTTTATAAGAATAGATAGCAACCTAAGAGGAGGTGAATTAGGTTTTTCGAATTATTATCAAACTAAAAACGTAAACATTAAATTCAAACGTAACGAAAGCGTATTAAGAAAACTTAGAATGATTCACAAGTATGCTAATAAAAGGAAATGGTGAAAGTAAAGAGATAAGAGATATGAAGATCACAAACAGTAGAGCTGGATACGCGGTCTGACCCGCCTTGTGTAAGCCCGCCCCACTTAAGCTCGCCCCACGTAGGCTCGCAGTTAAATGAACTTGCTTTTTAGAGGCTCGCATCGGCCCCGCATTTACGCGGGCTGGCCTGCAAGCTAGTGATATTAAAAATTAATAAATTTTTTTAAATAAAAACAACCATATTAACTCTAAAAATACCTAACAAAACCTTAAAAATTACATAATCATACCAATTCTAGCAAATTAACTCTAAAAATACCTAAAAACATCCAAATTACATAATCAAACTCCAAATGCAACATCCATAAATCCAAATACCGAATTTCTCAAGTTTGTAGAAATTATAAAGTGTCAAGGTGAATATGAAATTGTTCAGAGGCAAAATAAGATATCTTTAATTCAAAATATACAAGTCTGCAAATCTAAAACAAACATCAAAATAATCAAATGTCCTTAACAAATGCAAACACTCATCAATCTTCATTCTTCATATAACATTCTTCATAGGAAATTTTTATTTTTTTTATAATTAATAGGCCCGCGGGCTAGCCCACAAATCCGCGGGTTAAGCTCATTAAAACCGCTGGCTAAGTGAGCTAGTCCAAGTAGCCCTGAATTTAAATGAGCCTTCATTTTCCGGGTTAGAGCCCGCGCGGGTTGCGGGTCTCGCCAGCGGGCCAGCGGACTTCGGCCCTCTTACCCAGCTCTAACAAACAACGATATATCCTGGTTCACCTTTAACCACCGAAGGCTACGTCCAGTCCTCCTTTTTGATTCAGAGATTTTCCACTATGTAAATGATGTTCAGTACAAGCCTCACACCAAGACTATCAAGAACACCCTCACCTTTAACCACCGAAGGCTACGTCCAATCCTCCTTTCTGATTCAAAGATTTTCCATTATGTAAATGATGTCCAGTACAAGCCTCACACCAAGACTATCAAGAACACCCTCAAGAAAGCACACCACTTTCTTGTTTGCACAACAAACACCAAACTCTATGGTGGACTCTGAATCACCCCTATTCAAAGGACTTTTCCCACAATCACCAAACACTATGGTGATTTTCACCAAACACTATGGTGGAACGAGAATCACTCTGACTCTAAGAGAATAAGAATTTTACAATGGCTGAGGAATCTACACTCAATCTAGAAGATAGAATCCTTGTCAATATCACTTTTCAGAACAACAACACTCAAGGCTCGTGTTTCTATTTTTTTTAAAAGTTTGACAGCATTTCAACACTTTGAGATTTGAGAAATCACTTAGAGATTGTGTAATTTTGTGATTTGAAAGTTCTTGTTCTAGTTCTGACTTCAAATAAGTATATGTAGACTTTTGAGGGTCACCATGAACCATTACAATGCTAAAACAACGTTAAAAAACTCATTGATTCGTGAAAAAACGTGTTCTGTCGGGCCGGTAATCAATTACATTGATATGGTAATCGATTACATGCTTCTGGAGGACATGTAATTGATTACAGGCACCTGATAATCGATTACCTGCTTTATGGTAATCTGTTATGTATCTGTTACGCAGTTTCTAGTTCCCACTAAATAAAAACTCGTAAATCCATTTTTAAATCCTATTTTATTGGTTTGTTTCTCTTTTAAATTGGAAAACATCTTATGCAAGTTCTAATGAGCCTTTGAATGGTATTAAACTTAAAAAACAATCTATCAAAGGCAAAAAACCTGAAATAAAAGTTTTGAACCTTAACTAAAGACTTTGTCATCTTGTGCTTTTGTTCTTCACGTTTTTCTTCTTTGTTGATATGGTTATCTCCATCAAAACCTAGTGAAGGTCAAGAAGAGGTTTTATTCACACCTCTGTCCCTAATTATAAGATCACATGGAGACAATTGCGCTTATTAAGAAAACATGTAACTAGGCTAATTAATGCATTGGTTTTAAAAAAATTATACAATCTTCTATATTTACCTTTAACCCTTTCTTCATTGTATTAATTGTATCTCACTATCTTTTTAATGTTATCTCACCCTCTTAATAAATGTAATAAGAAAATATGGAAAAAGATAATAATTTTTTCTTGAATTTAGTAAGGAATATTATATTAAGGGACACCAAAATTTTTTTAAGAGGTCTTATAATTAAAAACGGAGGGAGTGATACACAATATTCTTTGTCTTCACCCTCTACAGAAGTTGAAGGATGCTATTGAACATTCCATGTCAAGTGTTGTGGTAACGACTTCCATTCAGGAATGTGGCTCCAAATAATTTTGAGGTTGAAGACTTTGAAGTGTCAAGTACGGAAACAGGTTATCCGAGCAGGGGGGACATGTGTTGGGAAATGATTAAGTGTTGTGGTATCGACACCATTGCTTTTGCTTGGTTTGAGTAAAATCACTAAGGGAAATGATTTATAAATAACCATATAGTGCAACATCCATTAGAGTCGGAAAAGAAAAGAAGATAGAATATGTTAAAGTGAGACAGTGAAAATATGAGACTTGAGGGATTTGGGAGTTTCCTGTCTACATTGGGCTATAATCATCATAAGTGATTTGAACATCATTCACATACATTCACCATAAAATTTTAAGGTAATAGGTGAGTGAGTCCTTTCACTTACAAATTGTTCAACCATTACTTATCTTTCTAATGTGTGACTTGTTTCATTCACACTTGTATACTTTAACATTATGCACTGTTTTTTTTATATATCGGAAAACATTTAAGTTCCATTTTTAGGAATTAATTCCTGGATCTACCCCTTTACAATTCATATGTCCTCACATCTTACTCCACCCGTCTTAAATTATAAGACTATTTAGAGACAAATTTGGTGTCCCAAATTATAAGACCCCTTCTAGATTTCAGAAAAAAAATAATAAGCTTTTTCTTTTTTACAATTTGCATTCATTATATTTTCAATTCCAAAACTTTAGTTATCACCTCTACTAATTACTTCTCTTTCAGGCTTTCCAACCAACCTTATTGAAGTGAGAGCTTTAAATATGAGCATATATGAAAGATTTGTAAAAAAAATAACAAAACCAAAATATTAATAAACGTGATTGTCTAAATAAATCCTTATAATTTAGAAGGGATACGGTATTACTTAAGTTATCATTTCAGGATGTGTATGCACTGTATGTATGCTCTGAATATATAACTGCCGACAATTGAAATGTAGAAGAAGTTGTAAGGTGGTAGGGGACGGCTATCCCAGTATTTGTTTAACAAGGCATAAAGTGTCATACATGTTCCCTCAAATCTTAAACATCTTATAAATATCCAATATCTTGGTTTTTTCTCGCGCACTGCTACTATATATAATCTATCAGGTGCATTACAAATATCATTCACCGGAGTCTATAATTTTTTTTGGAATTGAGTATATCTACATCATTATAAGACTGACTTTTTCTACAGAATTTTTTAACATTCACAAGACTCGCATCTAATGCTAATCAAGTTATGTCTGACACCCCTACCCCCATGATAGGGGTAGCTTGATTTAGCTGATAAAGTGGTGACTCCTGTCCTATTTGAAAAATCCAACGGCCTAGGAGATAATTTTGGCCGAAGACAGTTTCAAATCAAGGTCAATATAATTCGTTTGTTGGCCACCCTTGATCTAGAAGTAAAAAACATACTATCTATTTCTGTATTGAGGAGTGCTGGTTACCTACTATTTTCAACATTTTCTGATTGAATGGTTAGAGTTTATGTAGAGTTTACTAAACATAAGTTTTCATTTCGAATTTATTAAGACCCACATAAAGATTAATTATTTCATCACATGGCATTTTTTAAATTTTAATTTTTGACTTATTGGTTCTTTTATTTCTTCATTATTGACATTATATTTCTCTTATTTCTATCTCTCTTAACCTTGTATAATGCCAGCCTTTTAAATTTTTATCAGTTTTATTATATTTTATAAAAATATTCCAACTAATAACTTGCCTATATTTTTATTCATTAACATTTTAGTGTTTGGATGGATTCAAGCTCTAAGACAAACCTTTTTGTCTTTTAGCGTTCTTACAAAACTAAGTATATGAGTTCAATCACTGTTCAAAATTAGGAACAAACAAGTAATCCAAAGACAACTTGGAAGAACAATGTCACTGGAAACACTGCTCATTAATTGATTTGTAAAAACTAAACCATAGAAATTTGTTATGAAATGAGCACCAAGTGGGGTGACTAAAAGAGCTACTTCATTAACTTGCCACAAGTGAGACCTATCTCTTGCTCCAACTGGGTAAGTACCCACTAGAAATCTGATTCACTTTTTCATGTTCAACTTTCCTTTATTTGACACAGAAACGCATAGGAGTGAGAGAGAAGTCCATACCCTGGCAGTTTAGAAGAAAAGAAGGGATATCAAGAGGATGTAGGGACTAGGGACGACGACTACAAGGTGGGCGCTCTCAGTGGTGGAGTGAATGACGCTTGATGAGGGTCGACGTGTGAAGAGGAGATGGCAAAGAGCAAGGGACGTTGAGGCTTGCCTAAGGCAGTGAGGCTCGACAAATGCTTAATGAGAGATATCAATGTTGATGGTGGCCAGGGTGCGACGATGGGCACAATGGCCTGGTGGTAGCCGCACGGTGTAGAAGAGAGGAGGTTTGAGATTGGAGAAGAGGAGGGATTTAGGGCTTTGAAAGAATGTGGTCGAGAGTTTGGAAATGACCCCTTTCATTCAAATTGACCAACACCACATTTGGACCATAGGATTTGGACCTTCAATTTAGCATCGGCTCTAGCCGATGCCATGTTAAAAATCAAGTAATGTTAGCCATTAATGTTTGTAGAGTGAGTTTAGTCGGCTCTAATAACTACTGTCAACCACACCAATGCTAATACAACTCTTCCTTATAGTTATTAGATCAAACAGTTAAGACTAATGGAGGATAAGAAGGAAGAAAAAAAATTATGTGAGTCATGTATAAAAAACTTCTCTTTTCAAGTTGAGAGAAAATTTAAATAGACAATTTGTTTTTATTTTTTCAATTCAAGTAGACAATTTACTATTTTTTCATTCAACTCATCTATTTTTCTCTCATTTAATGTGTGATATGCTTATTTCTTCATTTACTTTATGGTAAACGAGCTCATTCTCATTCAATAGCAAGGAGCTTAACTAAGTGAGTTGACGTGGTGGTTCAACATTTTGTCCCTTAAGCAAGTGGTTGGGGTTCGAATCCCAACTTTTATGAATGAAAAAAACCATTTGGTCAGCCTCATACCACTTTGTACGCTGATAATGGAGCGAGAAGTTAATGTCACAGTGGCCTGTTGTAGGAATACCTTGATCAAAACCAAAAAGTAGCAACAAAGCTTACTTCAGAAATGACATTTTCCAACCCTATGAGAAAATTCTCAACCCAAACAAAACATCTACTAGAGAGGGCAAACTTAGCCAAAAAATCTGCTGCTATATTAGTTGTTCTACGGACAAGCAAAAACTGAAAAGAAGCAAAATAACCAAAAAGCAAAACACAATCACGAACTAATTAAGGCCGCGTTTGGGAAAACAGCTTAATTAAGCGCTTATGACCATAAGTGCTTATGGCATAAGCGCTTATTAATAAGCTATTTTAAAAAATTTATTATAATAAATTGAAAAATAAGTTATATATAAGCATAAGCTCTTTTTCATAAGTTACTCTGAATAGCTTATGAAAATAAGCTCAAAACAGCTTATAGATATGCCATAAGCTATTTATATAAGCTCTCCCAAACACTTCCAAAATTGCTTATGTTATAATATAAACTCAAATAAGCTATTCTAAACGGGGCCTAAATAAGTCAAATCATTAGTAAACCGCTTACAAGCACCATGAAAACAACACAACAGCATTATCCATCTCTAATATGACATCACGAAAATCAAGCTATAAGGCAAGCTAAACCGTCCATTGTAGAGCCAACGCCTCAAATCATCAAATGTAACAAATATATAATATTTTATTTATTTATTTTCAATTCTCTATCTAACTAAAAAAAAGATAATTGATTTTATATCTTATATCAAACAATTTAAAAATACGTAAATTTTCTAATTACTCTTTTTTCTCCTCTCCAATTTCTTTCTCTTCCCACATGAGATGTTAAGTGGAGAGATGTGCTCCTATACAAAGATTAATTAAAGTTATCAACAAAGTATAGCACAAGTAATAAATACTTAGATTTCTTACACATCTAGTCTAAAGTTTAATTTCTTGACGAATGTGTGAAGAAATATTTGTTAAAATTGATCTGCCCATTAACGTAATTTTAGAACATTGGAAGATCAACATCATGACTACCAGCAACGGATACTTTGAGAAAAAAAATTAAAACTTAAGGAAAGTTTTAACGTCAATAATTTATGATTCAGTTGTTTATACTTTATAATTTTAAAGTGTACATTTTGATGAATTATTAATTTTGTTTTACTTTTTGAAATGTGTCCTTACTAACTTGGGATATGGATATATGGTAATCTGTCTCTGTCAATATAAAGTAGCATTTCTATTTAGAGAATTTTGCAATGTCTCCACTTGAGTTCTAAAAACGACAAAAGGCCATTCGAGCTATCAGAATGACCATAGCTTGAAAGATTTAGCACTAAGAAGAAAATCTAGATCACTATGTGGGGGACGGTTTTCCAGCAAGAGCTTATGTGATAGAATAAAGGCAGCACAATTATTAATTAGGCGTTGAAATTTTCTTATAACATTTTTGTATTTTTCTGGGGAATAGTTTTTACTTTTTACTTGTTAATTATGTAAATTAAACATGCGATGCCGTTAAATAGTGTCATATGTTAAACACACCATTAAACTCTTCTGATACGAGACAACCAGACTCCGAAACAACATGTAGATACTTTTGTTTTACTCCTTATAACTTGGGTGTTGGTTTTCAGACCACCCCAATTGGTTTTAAAACCACCCCTCTTATATGTGAAAATACACTTTTACCCTTTAAAATTTATTTCCATTCCCTTCATGTCCTTCTTCCTCTTCCTCCACCCACCACCCCATTCCTCATTTTTCATCTTTCAATCTCCACCATCCTCATTTTTCATCTCATCACCATTACCACCACCACCACCCTTCTTACTCCATTCCTACCTCCATTAAACCATTAACTCCTAACCTCCTTCATTTCCAACCTCTAACCAAACCTCTCATCATCCCCACAAAGCAACTCTCCCTACCAAACAAAGCTATGTTTCGTTCTTCATCATCTTCTACTCCTTCCTCGTTGTTTCTCCTTCATAATGTGTTTCTTGACGTCTGTGTATTTCTCGCACATTTAAGTGCGAAATTTATACAACATCCTCAAGGTGCGATCAAAATATTATATTTTAAAAAACTCAATATTTTTATTGTTTTCGCACTTAAAAGTGCGAAAATTGCTTTTATTTCGCGTTTAAAAGTGCGAAAATTGTATTTTTATTTTACTTTTTAAGTTTTTTGCGAACTGAAAAAAACTGCACTTTGAAGTGCGAAAATTACTCTTATTTCGCACTTTTAAGTGCGAAAATTGCTTTTATTTCGCACTTTTAAATGCGAAAATTGTATTTTTATTTTATTTTTAAAGTTTTTCGCGAACTGAAAAAAAATTGCACTTAAAAGTGCGAAAATTACTCTTATTTCGCACTTAAAAGTGCGGAAATTGCTTTTATTTCGTACTAAAAAGTGCGAAAATTGTATTCTTAATATTTTTTTTTTAAGTTTTTCATGAACTGAAAAAAAATTGCACTTAAAAGTGTGAAAACTACTCTTATTTCACATTTAAAAGTGCAAAAATTACTTTTATTTCAAAGGGTATTATGGGAATTAAGAAAGTAAGGGGTGGTAAGAGAACCAATGGGATGACCTTAAAACCAATTCCCTGATAAGTTTAATTAAGTTTTTAAAAAAAAATTACAAACTGAACTTTAACTGGACTATAAACGTGTCTTTATGAAAAGGAATAAAGTAACCAACCATGTTACCATTCACCAGATACGTTGGGGCATTGTAAAGGGGCACTTATCTTTTGAGCGAAAAATGACGGGGACATGGGAGGCTGTTCTTTCTAAAATTAGGAACCTACAGATACCATAGGCGCTTCTTTTTGGATTTGATTTTTAAAAGATAAGATAAACTAAGAGTGTGTTTGGTTGTCAATCCCAAACGTGGATCAGACTTTTAAATGTGGATCTCCATCGTTTTAAAGATGTTTGAAAACCAATTTTGAGAATCGATTCTACAAGTTTGATATGAATCTAGCAGAATCAAGAAAGAGTAGTTTTTGGATCGAGCTAATCGAATTCTTGAAAATAGATTTAGTGATTGTCATTGTCATGTTCAATTATACCATTTTCCCTTCATTTTTACATGCACACTATATTTTATATTTCTTATTTCTTATTGTATCTTTTAGTGACTACTTTAAATTTGCTTGTATGTTAATTTGATGATTTTTATCGTCTAATTTAAACATTCATATATTATTATTAACTTCGTGAAAATCATTTATACTTTTTATAATTAATGTAGTGAAATTAAATTGTAAATTAAAAGTTTTAAAAATGATGCAAGCCATATATAATGAGCAAAATATTCATACTCACTTTGGTCATTACATAATCAAAATCAATTCTAATCAAAGTTATCCAAACGAAATTCTATTACAGAAATTAATTCTAGGTTAATATATCTAAATATAAATCATGTCACTTAAACTCACGTTATCAGATCCAATTCTGCTAACGCTGATTCAAACACACACTAAGGAGTGCAACGAGTTGGGTCGGGTTCGAGTTTCACCTTCCCCAAACTTGAACCTGAATTCTCATATCTGAACCGAACTCAACCACAATGAGTTTGGAAAAACGAACCTCATCCCGTACCGTCGGGTTTCGAGTTTCCCCGACTTAACCTATTACTTGCTATAACCTCGTGAACGAATGAAACGTGACTGGCTGATGGAAGAAGAGATGAAGCAATTGCACAATGGGGTATATTGAAATGAGGCTTAAGGGATTGATAGTATTGTGGCTAAACGAAAGAAAAGCAAGAGAGCGAAGTGTTGAAGAGAGTGGCTGAACACAAAGATGAACACACGTGAGTGGCTAAAAAAAGAAGACAAGCAGTTGCGCGAGTGACAGTGTGAGTGAGGGAGTAACTTAAACAAAACCCTATATTTACTAGTATATAAGGGTAGTTATGTAATTTAAAGTATATCGGCCCGTTCTACCTAGGCCAACTATGTAAAAGGAACTTATAATAGCCAGAAAGATAGTGTCTAATGGTGAAAGAGCATAATTTTGGTAGTAGGAAAAGAAGCTGGTAGAGTGTACTCGACATTAATAGACTAAGTGCCAAATGATGATCAAGTGTTAACGCCAAAGAAGTTTATATGGCTACATAAAATGTAAGCCAAAAGCATTGATTCCAATTGGCAAGATCAAATTAAAGGGATCACTAGCAGAAGCTATTCGGCACTTGTAGAAACGATAGTCAGAAGATCACCAATTGCTAATGCTGAAACGACTAATGTTAGTACCTAAAAAGCAAAGCCAACGTCGAAGATTGGGGTGAAGAAGACTTGTTCTAAAAAAATCCTAAGTATAAATGCACCAATCAGGACAAAAGCATACAACTATTTTCTTTTTACTTGTATATATTGGTAAAAAAGAAAATTTGTCGCCTGATTAATAATTAAGAGAAGTTATTTGATACAAACACTAATACTCGTGAAAATATTGACTTGCTGAAAGAGGAACTTTCTTATCTCATTATTTACACCTTTGCAGGTTTTTTTTGAAAACTATGTTTAATTTAGGGAAAGTTACGGAAAAAAAGTAGATGAGCTAAAACTTGAGTAAACCCTTATTTTCATTTTTTAACTTTAATAAAAAATATTATATTAGTTCCTTAAATAAACAAATATGAAAACAGGTTCTCAACCTTTCTTAGTCGGTTTAACGATTGGCAGAAGTTAAAAGTCACTATACAAAAAACATAGGTTGAATATAATTGATAGAAGTATAAGTTAAGGCTTTTATTTATTTCTTCAACATAGAGACTAACTTAATGTCTTCGAATCATAATTCAAATGGAAAGAGTTAGAGATATATTAGTTAGAAAGAGGAAGTTTTAAGGATCATTCCCTGAATAAGGGATTTACCAAAAAAATATTTGGGTATCCATTCTATAGTTGATATGTGAGCAAATTATTTTTCATTTACTTTTGTCAATTATATTTTATCACCAATGTTGGAGTGCGAAGGTATAAATTAATTTCTATGAATGTGATATATGATTAATGTAACAAGAAAAGTGATAAATAGAAAAATGAAGGTGTTTATGAGTATTTACACTAACATTTTTAATTGCTATATATTCGGCCATGAATAACGGGGGGATTGATATCCAATGAGAATGAGTAGTAGTAGTGCATCTGGAAACCCTATTCATAACACCAAGGAGAAACAAAAATCCTCCACCTCAAAAACACTCACGCTATTCCCCTTAACACCAGCTCAGGTTCCTTGTGAGAACAACAAGCAGCCGCAGCGTTTCAAATGCCGCTTCTGCGGCCGCGAATTTTCCAATTCTCAAGCGCTGGGCGGCCACCAAAACGCACACAAGAGAGACCGCCAAAGAGCACACCACTTTCTTCCCATTCTCATCCCTCATCATCACCGGTTCGCGGCGGCGCACGCCGCAACTGCTAATTCCCCTAATCACATCATGGCTGCTGCAGCACATGGGTTTGTTCCTCTTCGTGACTCACCAGCAGCTTCTCATGAATGGATGGCACAACCAGCTTTTGCATATCTGACCCCTGATTATGAGGGTCCTCCTTTTCTGACAAGGCCAAATTATGGGGCAGTAGGCACGTCAAGAACTGGGCCTTTCACACAACAAGTACTGCAAAATCTTGATGGTGATGTTGATCTTAACTTGAGTTTAGCTAGTACCTTGCCCTCTCATAATTCAATGGATACGGAGTTGGGCAAGAGGTGAATGAAGCCAAATTAACATGAATTTAGACCATATATTCTCACAATCAATTCTGAGTCCACAAAATTGATTATACTTTGGAATCAACCGAACCGTAGAAGAATTTTCTAATGTGTACGTACCATGTCCCACTTTTGTTTCCCTCGGTCTTATCCTTAATTTCATTAGCTTGGAAGATACATATATAGGAGATATCGAACTTTCACAATTATAATGGAAATAAGAGAATCTCCCTTTTATGATCTCTTTGTTGTGATCTATTTGTATTTGCCTACTCGGAGTCGGAGTAGTTCATTCACATAGTCTCTCTCTCCCTGCATATATATACTTCAATTCACTGTGGGGTTCCATGACAATTCGGGTTGAATCCATCCTGCTGGTACCGATCATCTTGGCTATCTACCAACCAACCTCTTAAATTTTCCAATAAGTCTAAGTTAACACTTCTTTCTTTCCCACTTACACATAGGGAGATGGAAGAAAAGAGAGATATAATAGATGACGTGGATTGAGGTATGTAAAGAAAAGAGGGATAAGTAGAGAAAATGACTGAAAATGAGAAGAAGAAGAAGAAGAAGAAGAAGAAGAAGTAAATTTTGAATATATCAAAACTCAAAATTTTCAGGTTCATTTACGAATAACCCACTTGGTATTTAGTACTTCATGCTAGACAAAGCTTTTTTTAACGGTGGAGCGCAGCAGTTGGAAAAGTGTTGCCTAATATGCCACTAAATAGTTAAAGTTAGTATCAGAGTTTCACCGACATTTACAATTTCCCAAAACTTTTATTTAGTCCTTCCAGTAAAATTGTCCTCCAACCACTCATCCTCCACTTCCGACCACCTCTCGACAATCATCCTCAACTTCCGACCAACCATCTCCTAGAACATCCCCTGTCGCCCCGCTCCCCTCCTTTCTTTCTCTCGCTCATAGCATCCGAGCATCACACATTGTTTTCCCTTAAGGATAATACAAGGGTGAGGACGAAGAATCTCACGACGACAACGAAGAAGAAGAAGAATACGACTTTGTTTTGGAACATAACAAAGAAAGTAAACCTTTTCATTCTGCTTACTCCGCCTTATGTGTCATCGTCGTCCTTCGTAGTTCCTATCTCTCGAACGGAGTCACTAACCACAACCGCCTCTGTTGCCTGCTCCTCTTATCCGAAATGGTAGCGTGCGAAGCAAGGCGCTGACGATGGGAAACAGTTGGGTCTAAGAGCACGACCAAGGTCTCAGGAGACACGAGCATGCTTCTTAATTTTTTTGTGGCACGGTCTTTGTGTTAGGGGAAACAGTCGTGTATACCTTCAAAATAGGAAAAAAAACACACACACACACAGAAAAACAATAAAATCTAAATCAATGAACCCTTTAATCAACTGTTTAGACTCGGTTCACAGCAACAGCGTCAAAAACTTGTTGCGATTAAAAACAACACACGCAAAGGAGCAAGTTCACTCTATCGCTCAAGTAATTTATATAAAAAAATGCAAGTATGAGTAATCGTACCTAAAAGACTGAATAAACAAATTAATAATATGGTACGATGGAATTCATAGTCTGGGCAAATATGAATGAAGTTGGTTGTTGTGATCAGGTAAATAAGAAAGCAAATAACAAACAAGCGTGAAAATTAAATTAGATTGAGAAATGTTTCAAGATTGCAAAGTAATTGAATTATCTCCCCTGGTTCTATATATGTTGCTTAAGAATCCTATTATGTGTGAACTATACTTCTCATGTTCCAGATAAGCCATCAAGCTATACCCAAACTATCTACCCGAGGACATTGCCCAACTACAATCGTCATGCAAGCGTGATTTCTAGAATAGGGGTTAAGTGGAGAAGCAACCTAAAGAATATTTCACTCAGTGTTTTAAAAACCGGCTCGGACCAGCCGGTCCCATCGGGAACCGGCATCATGACCAGTCTGGGTTGTTGTTTAGATCGGTTCTACAAAGGAATTGGATTAAACCGGTATGACCCTGCCAGTTTAGGGGTTGAACCGGTGACTTGGCCGGTTTTTGGTTGAACCGGTGAGTCACCTTTTTTTATGAACTATTTTTTTACTTTTTTTTTAGTGGATTCTTTTTTTTCTTAAGTATGTTGATAATGAGTTATGCATGTACTTCGGCCGAGTCGATCATCGGGCCGAGTTTTAAAACACTGATTTCACTACTCAATCATTGGCTAGTCGAAAGCATATGAAATCTAGTCCTAATACCTCCGTCATGAGCACACCATGACTAATTCCCTACAACTGTATTCTCTTTTGGTTATGTCCATCGCCCGAAGTAAACTAACCTACTATTGATAAGGTTAATTACACCGTATAGGATTGAGCATAAAAAGAGATTACACCATTTAACCATATAAAAGTGCAACCATATATAAATATTGGGGTTCAAATCATCTTCTACATTGCAACCTCAGTAGATGATGTTTAGCTACTAGTAATTATACAGTAAAAAACCATACAATTCCTAGTAGCTAGCATCTTACATAAATAAAGAAAGAACAAGTCTTCAATGTCTCTGTCTTTCTCCCTCTTCTTCTTCTTCTTCTTCTTCTTCTTCTTCTTCTTCTTCTTCTTCTTCTTCTTCTTCTCCTCCTCCTCCTCCTCCTCCTCCTTTACTACTCAACAACCTTGAATGACCTTCGTTCTTCTCCTTTACTACTCAACAACCTTGAATGAATGACCTTCTAAAGCATGATATTGCGTTTGCTCTCAAAACCCTTCTTTAATAGGAATAATTAGGTTTGAATCGTTTTCTCTACCTCGACAATAGGCACGACTGTGCCACTTAGGGGACACGATCGTGGTCTCTTGAATAACTGTCACAGACACTATTATGAATCTTGAATTTAATAGAGCACGGTCGTGCATTCCCTTTAGCTCGCAAGTCTTCACTTTTTGCTCATTTTTACATGTTTCTTCCACTGTATTTTCCTTTTTCCACTTTTTATCTGCTTACTGCAAATCTACCATAAAGCAAATGAGTTCTATAAATAATGCAACAATTAGGTATAAAATCATATAAAAAATTATGGTAAAATCATGCATTTTAGACGCACATCATGCCTAGTGCAAGCTGCATGGTTAGGCTAAGTGAATGGCATGGATTAAGCACTTTTATTTTCATTTGTAGGATTAGAGCAACAATTATTTTATGAACAATATAAATAGTATGTTGTAATTTGGAAAAAAAAAGGTTGGACATCTTACTACTAAACTCTTTAAAAAAACCTTATGTCTACTGTTACAATAATGACTACTAAGAGTTACAAGTAAACAAGATTTTCTTCCGCTTTTGTGACTTCTTTCAATTGATGCAGTTTATTTCTTCATTTTTTTCGCAAAGTTTTCTTAATCTTTACATTCATTTTTCGTCTGGTTAACTTCAACATAATTTGAAGTGTTTAAAACCTTTCGAATTGTCACGCTTTGATAAGTGCTCATCGGAGTATTGTGCTTTCAAGTTATCATCGAATAGCTTGAGTTACCTTCAACTTGAACATTACTAAACATTTTCGAACTCATTGAACGCGTGTGTAGTCATATCACTTTTAAACCACTAAGCTTAAAATAGCCCAGAGATGACCTTATCTAAGTTCCAAGATTGATTTGTAGATACATTTGTTTGCTTGTGTTTATTTTATGTGTAAACACCAAGTAAATGTGCCACTAGACCTTCAAACCAAACCCAACACCACCAATAGCCACCCAACAACTCAACCATCACCAACGTTCCACACCCTTCTAACCTCCAAAGGAGAGTCTTGCACTCTCCACCCTCAGACCAAATCACAGCCACTCCTAACGCTGTGATCTCCGTCGCAACCAGTCACGAAATCCCACCCGTAGCAATCACGAGAGTTGTTGCACCATTACCACCCGAGTCATCCACCGCACCACCCCGAACTAGGCTCGTGGTGCCCGGAGCCACCTTATAGAGAGACCACCTTCCAATCCCCACTATTGTCCTCTCTCTTTGAGTTTGTTTGGTTCAAATGAGGGAAGAGGAGGGGAGGGATTTTAATGGAGGGGAGGGGAGGGGAGGGGAGGGGAAGGGAGGGGGGGAGGGGAGGGGGGAGGTTTTAATACTTATTATGTTTGGTTCATAGGAGGGGAGGGGAGAAGAAATAACTCTTTTTTTGTTTGGTTCACAAGGGAAGGGGAGGAGTTTTATGATTAAATTACTTTTGTACCCTTTATAAATTTACTTGTATTTTAAACATGTTTGCATTTAATATTTTTCTATTATTGAATAGGGTTATTTTTGTCCAACAAAATGTTTCCCCTCCCATTCCCCCCACTTTTGGAGGGGACACAAAATTTAGTTATGAGGGATTTTGGTCCCCTTCATCCCCCTCCCCTCCCCTCCTAAAATTTGAACCAAACAAGTAAAGTTTAAAAAAATCCCTCCCCTCCCCTCCCTTTCCCTCCTTTCCCCTCCAACCAAACAATACCTTTGTTCCGGCGGAGTTAAAAGGCGTCGCTAAACGTGTGCCAATTGAATATCGATGGAAATTAACCATATATCTAAGTATCATTTTTGCTCATATTTAATCACTCTTGTCTTTAAGGAGCATTTATGATTATTATATTTAAATGTAAAAAAAAAAGGTGGTATTCAAGTATTTGATTTAGCGGCAGCGCAAAAGCTGATATTTCCTTAGTGGGAGATATGCCAGTCCTGTCCATAGGAAGAAATTAAAGCAGACAAGTTGAATTGAAGGTCCTCCATTAATTAATCCTGCTGTATTAGTATTACTATATTTCGGTAAATGACACGTAATCATCCTCATCTGGCTAGCCTAGGCTAGGCTAGCTACAAGTACATACAACCAAACCACACAACAATAGAACCAGTTTCACATAACACAGGTTGTCTATTTTCTCCATTTTTAGAATTTTCTTCACACTCCTTCCTTATAAACAACCCCTTACACACAGTTCAAACTTGAAGTTGAAAATAATAATTAATAACCAAACCCCCTAGCTACCACCCCCAAATTCAACTCCGACCACCTTCTTCCGTTAATAATGCAGACTAACGGCGGTTATTTTGTGGGTCCCGGGTACGTGAGCAACTGGAGCGTTCCAAACAGCAGCATGCGTTGCCGTCGGCAACCGAGGGCGGCGGTTCTGTACCACGGGAAACATTTGAAGGGCGGCGCGTGGATGGAGTCGGAGATGAAGAGGCAGAGGCGCGTGGCGAAGTACCAGTCGGTTGCAATGGAGAGGGACGTCAAGGCTTCCATAAGGAGAGGGCTTCGCTGGTTGAAGAGCAAGATGATCATCTGTAAGGCCTAGACAAATTATATTGTAAGATCAAATTCACGAACGAATAACGATTTGGGCGTACGAATGATTTTTTGTTTTTGCTTTGGTAATTCATTCAATTCCAAAGTTCATCATCGCGCGCATCATTTTTTGCCTTTTCTATGTTCTGCATTCTACGTTTGAACACAGATCAAAATACCTGTTTCTAGTGTATGTAACTCAAATTAATGTTAATTTCATTATTTTAATGTATAATTATTTGGACATTAATTCAACTTCATTAATTCAACTTAATTATTCTTTCATATACAATTTCTCTTAAAACTCATTTTCAATAGCATTTTACGAATGAAATTCACCACTACATAGCAAGTCTTTTTAACTACTTAGTATAGGGTTTAACCTCATGTCGGTGTGCATGAAAAAATATTAATTGAGAAAAACTCATGCATTTAATGTGATCTTCAAGTCTTGAGGGGATTGATTTCATAAATACTTGCCGTAAAAATACTTGGTAAAAAATAATAATAAATGTAACTGGTTAATGATTAAGTGTCATAATATGATTAGTTCATCTTGAAGTAATATTAAATATAAATTGACCAAAACGTTAAAAAAAAAAATAACCGACTAAATATTTTGAGGCATAACCCGGAAGGGTTGATTTAGTGTAGCATGACAATGTCTCGTATCTGACATATCGTAAGTTCGAACCCCACTAATTTAAAATGAGGTAAAATTAAGTTTTTTTGTAAATACTCTTTCAATCTGACAGTTTTACCGATCTCGAACAAAGCATTATTCCCTCACCCTAAATTATTTTAGCATCAAAATATTTTCAGGCATTAATTTTTTTTTCCTATTGGACTAATGATAAAAGAAGAAATGGACGCAGCCCAGAAGTTTCATAAGCATTTTTTACTTGGAGCTAATGTGTATGGCCCAATAACTTTTCCAAGCAGCATTTGGACCTAACAAAAAGAAAAGACACGTGGGGTTCTTCAAATTGGTAGCCATATCTTCATGTGTTTTAATTTGTTGGGATTTTATTTGCTACTTCACTTAATTTAGAGATTAATACGACACATCTCAACAATCTTGAACGTTGGCTAGTTATGGAAACGCCTTGAATGGCTATTAATTGGGGTGTACCAGAAGCAATTTAATAGGTATGCTTCAACTAGTACTGCGGTTGAGATTCATTTAAAGAGGTATCAGACAAATCTGAATGTATCACCAAGATCTGCAGCATAAACGTAAGGGCTAGGGAAACTTAAAAAAAATGACAGTATTGAAAATGTTTTTTTTTTTCCAGTGTTTATACTTTATTTAAAAAATAATACCTCTGTTTCCTAATTAAGATAAGACAATTACACATATTAAAAATGTGTAATGATGTTAATTAATGTATCGGTTTTTTAAAAGTTTTTTTTTTCACATTTATGTTTAATTAATGCAATGAGTAGTGATGTTAATTAATGTATCGGTTTTTTTACGTTTAATTAAAGTAATGACTATGTCGAAGAGAGTTAATTACTCGTGGTAATTGAAATTTTAAAATTACAAAGTTTAATAAATGTAAGAGTATATACGTAAAAGAGTAATAATTTTATTTTTTTTTAAGTTTAGTAAAATGTTTTATATAAAGAGACACTAAATATGTCTGTGAAACACCTTATAATTAGAAATTAAGGGAGTAATTGATTAGACAGTGTGGTAACGCTAACGCTGATTAGTACTACCCTCGAGTTTAATAAATGAAATTTAAATTTACCAACAGTAGAGAAGAGAGAGTGGTTATGAGAATGGATGGGGGATTAAGGGTTTTGTGAAGGGATGAGACATGAGAATGTGGTCATGAGGTTAGTGTCAATCATATTTATTAAAATTTAGTATCGACTTGTCCGACACTAATGTTTTATTTAGAAATAGTGTCGTTTTATTCAACGTTGCGCATCAGATCATTGGATCTGGGTCTCTAACTTAGCATCGTACACTACTGACGTTACGTTTCAAATGACATAGCACCAACTGGGCTCTGACACTGCATTTTCAAAATCAAAACTCTTATTTTCGCATTTTCCATTGAATTTGTGTCGGTGAGACCGGCTCTAAATTTTAACTCTTAATTGAGTCATTCTTGTAGTGAATTTAAATATCTAAAAAAATGTGAATAAATGAATGAAACCAAAAACACTTTACATCTTTTTCTTTTAAATAGTTTAACTAAACTATCATCTTAATAACTCTAAACACTTTGTTTTATATGTCGTTAACACTTACTTATCTATATCTGAATGTATATATTTTATCTTATAAATATTAAACTTGAATATTATTTATTTCCTTCTTCAAATGTACATCACCAATAAAAAAAATTGTATAAAACTCGAAAACATTTATTACTAAATATAACTATAAAAAATATAAATATTTCATTTATTTGACGCTAAACTACTTTACATCATGTAACAAAAAAAAATACTTTACATGAACAATATAACTAAATTCAAAAAAACAATATAATTACTACTTTTTTTCGTCTACCAAAAAAAAAACTACTCTACTTTTTATACACACAAATATTTTCTTTACGGTTTACCACTTTGATGAGTGAGTTTGTTTCAAAAAAACAGTGGCACGTGTCATGCAACGATAGGTGAAAAAGTTGTCCTAATGCAAGGGGCAAGTAACGTTATGAAGCTCCTTGGACCACCTTTTTCCCCGTTTGGAATTTGAAATCACATCCCTCTCGAAAGAGACGTTATAAACTCTCCCCATTTTTATAATTATAATCCAAACAAACAAACACATTTCAAAAAATAAAAAAGAATTTTCAATTATTTCATGCAACGAAAATTCTCAATTCTGTCTCCATTTATTAAATGCTTCGAAACCAATGTCTTTCTCTCTCTACACCTTCTCTTCTCTTCTCTTCTCTGTTCATAAATTTTCTCGCTTTTCGTCTTCCAAGTTCTCTCTGCGAACATTCAATTCAATTCCATTAACGCTTCACTTTCACTCCACTCAAATGCTTAGGTGATCCGTCTCATCGTTTCAGCGTAAGTCCTCGCTCCATTGCCAAAGTTTGCATCTTTACTTGCTCTCCTTTAACGGCTTCTTGCCGTTCGTTTTTTACTTTTTGAATTTGCATTTGATTTCGTCACTTTCTTTTTCTTTTTTTTTTGGGTTCCCCCCTTTTGGTGCCCCATTGCTATCATCTGTGTTATTTTTAGTGTTCGTGATCGGCTGAAGTTTTATGCTCTAATTGCCCTAAATTTAGTGTTTTTGGCTTTTCAATTCGTTGTTTGTGTGATGAGGATCATTTCATTGGTGGGAAACAAGCTTTAATCAGATTCATTTGGATGAGACTGATGACAGTGTATAAGCATAGTTGGTACATTTTTTCTCTGTTTCCACTTGAACCAATGGATTGACTGTAAAGACCTGAATTTTTGTAAAAAAGCCACAAAACCTCTGCTTTATCATTGACATGGCATCCACCCCTCCCATGCTACATCCCCTATTGTAAGGCTTACTTGATTTCACACTTGATTTCAGCTCAAAAGTACACTATTGATCTTTAGATTTTTTGGCTTAATTAGTTGAATCATAGGCTGTGTGTATTTGCTATTGATTTGAATGCATATGGTTGAATTTGAGTTTGAACTGGACTAAAAATTTATATTTTCTGGGTAAATTTGACTCTGCATTGTCTAGTTGGTTCTCCCAAAGGAGATTTAAGGATAAGCCAGTATGATATATGAAGTGGATCTTTTAAGGGGGATCACAGGTTGGGTCCACTAGTATAGGGTTGCTTTCTTCCAAAGGACTTCTAGAGAATCATGGAACCATCTTATTGAAAATTGGTGATTGTGTTTGTCTGAATTGTTTTGGTTTACATTGCATCAGTTAAATCTTCATGAATGATGAATTTCTCTGTTCCCTTTGATTTGATTTTTCCATGTTAATTTTTTTTCCCTTTAAATATTTAGGGAGTTGTTGTGAGTTACTCTATGCTTTCTTTACCTCTTTAAGTTTCAGATGGATTATAACTCTTGCTGGACTAACGATGTTAATCTTTCTTGCCAGTGCTTTCCTGATGCATCTTTAAGGTTTACGGAATTCATCTTTGAAAATGGGAGTTGAAAAAGAAGGGACAAAAAATGGAGGATATGTTGGTGGTTTTCTCCACTTGTTCGATTGGACCTCAAAATCTCGTAAGAAATTATTTGCATCAAAGTCAGATTTACCAGGTACATATACTGCTTGTATAGAACAGACAATGGTGTTTTTATATCTCTCGTCAGTTGTATCACTTATATAAAGTTTTTATTGTTCTATATTTTGCCTTTTCCTATTGGTAAATTTTTCTTTATTGTTTGCAGAACCTAAGAAAAAGGAAAGAAAAGCTGATTACAATGTGGCAATGGCACAGCCCTATCAGGTTGCTTTATTACTATCACTTACAATCTCAACTGTCATATATTATTATGAAATTTGATATTTACTTGTTTAATTCTTCCAGATGGATGAAGATGAAAATGGGGTAGGTGTAAGTGTTAGAGGAAGCTGTGATCATAGTTATGCTTCATCTGTTACAGATGATGAAGCATATGGAACGAGGCCCCCCAGCGTAGTTGCCAGGCTTATGGGATTAGATTCCTTGCCTCCTTCCAGTTTTTCAGATCCGTATGCTACTCCATATTCCGATACTCAATCCCTTCAAGATTCTCAGTACTTCAGGAAAAACCTCAGCCATCAGCATGACTGTCAGGCTTTATATTCGGGAAAACTGGTCGAAAAGATTGAGGGCTCTTCTAGGAGCTTCATGGAGCCAAAACCTCAGAAGATCATTACCAGACCAATTGAAAAGTTCCAAACAGAAGTATTGCCTCCAAAATCAGCTAAATCAATTCCTGTTACACACCATAAACTTTTATCTCCTATTAAGACGCCTGGCTTTGTTCCAACCAACAATGCTGCTTATATAATGGAGGCTGCAGCTAGAATTATTGAACCTGGATCCCAAGCTAGTACAAAGTCTAGAACACCTCTGGTATCATCATCAACAGCATCACTGAGGGTTAGAGATTTTAATAAGTTGGAGCCTTCGCAAAAAGGAGCTCTAATTGGGCCATCTTCCATGACCTCTAGAGCTCGAGATCTTAAAGAAAAAAGAGAAACTTCTCAGAGAACAACCAGGCTTTCAGAAACTTCCCAAAGGCCAGTTGAATCAAATGCTGCCAAGTATTTAAAGGGACAATGTTTGAACAGAAGCTGGAATGGATCTGTGGATACAGCCATCAGACCTCCTGCACATGCAGAAGAAGATTCATCTTTGAAGAACAAGGGGAGATCTATTTCACTTGCGATTCAAGCGAAAGTGAATGTTCAAAGAAGGGAAGGTTTGACTGGTGGCAAAGTTGTTTTGATGGGCCAAAAGGAGCATCTTGACAGTAAATCCAATCAGCCATCAAAGGCAAATGTTCAGAGAAATTTGCATAAGAAATCTTCTGGCCAGAGTTCTTCTGGTGTTCTCAGGCAGAATAATCTGAAACAAAATTATTCAATTGATAAAGACAAATTACCATCAAAGCCATTGGTTTCCAATTCACAAGGTAGGAAAGTTCTGAATGGGGATTCCTCGTATGGACGTCATAGAAGCTCTAGTGGTAAATCCGTAGCGAAATCTAAAGTTGGATCCAGAAAGTCAGCCATGGAGGTAACAGATAGTGAAAAGGAAGTTTTGTATACAAGCACAAACAATTTTCCTAGAAAGAAAAGGTCTACAGACAAGGACTGGAATGATAGGGCTGTGGATAATTTGTTCATTGACAAAACTCAGAAGCCTGTTAAGTCAAATCAAGCAAGTAATAAACAATATGGTCGGGGTGAAGAGGTAAAAAAGAAAGATATGGACGTAATTTCCTTCACATTTACCACACCATTAACAAGGAGCAATCCAGGTTTTGAGACATCTGGACAAGCTAGCCAGAATAACAATGGTATTTCCTTGGATCAACGCATTAAAAGAGTGCTGCTTGACACAGATAATTCAAGGTCTCCAATAGGATACAATGTAATTGGTGGCGATGCCTTAGGTATCCTTTTGGAACAGAAGCTGAGGGAATTAACTCGTGGAGTTGAAACCTCTTTTGACGACGTTTCTAAAGTGACGCAACCTTCCATTACTGCACCAATGTCAGATGATCAAGTAACCAACCTTAGTATAATCGGCCTCAATCCGAGATTGCAACAGAAGAAGGACCAAGATGTGTTATCTACAAGCAAGTTAAGCAGTAGCCATGATTCTGACATCTCCTTCAGTAGTCTTCCTGAATTATCATTCAAACACAACTCGTGGGTATGTGACAATGCTTTAATTGTTGCCTATTTTATTTAATAGTACTTATCACTCAAGAATTCAACTATATACAATATGAGCCCACTTCACTAGTTCCATGGTCATGTTTACAAACAAAATGCTAGGCTTGCTCACTTTATGTTTAAAATCAGACTTACAAATGAAAAACAAGAGTTATCCGTTCCCTGTTTCCTTAAAACTTTTTTCATAAATAATAAGTAGTTACAGGTAAACATAGTCCTGTTTTTTGTTATTTTCTACCTATTTACAATTTTGAAAACAATGGATTTGTTCTTTGATGCTGCTTGTTAGCTGTTCTTTAATAATTATTTCCCTGCAACAAATAGGCATTTCACTTTGAAGTTAGTACATATTTAAAGATTAGGATAAAGCCAGCTGTACCTGTAATTAACTTAGTTTTTTCCTTGAGAAAATGAAATAATGCTAATGAAGTGATGAAAATGATCAGTCAATTCATTATACAATTTATCAACTTAATGCATATGATTACTCTACTATTTATCTGTAGTTATATGTCACAGCTGGTTCTAAGTTAAAATCAGCGCTTTAGGTTGATTAGTTTCATGTTTAGCTTGAACAAGACCTGAATTTAGTCAACCACATCTTAGTCCTTGTTAGTCAATTGCGATAAGCGGTTAAACCATGTGATAAATGGCTAATAAGTGTGGTTAATGTGAAACCAAATTTGGGTAGTTAAAATAAATTATGGTTAAAATCATGCGTGCTAACATTCACCCGTGTTAACAGTCCACGTATTGAATGATCACCCTTTTACTAATATGTGGCATATTCCCTGTGCTTTTCTCTCATTGAGTAGGTCATTAACTCAAATGTTTGCAGGTTGATGAAATGGAACCGCAATTATTCAATTGTCGAGAACCAAGTCCAATCTCTGTTCTTGAGCCATCTTTTTCAATTGAAAGCTATGACTCGTCAATGAGCACGGACTTTACTAGTATGGAAGGTAGTTATGCTTAAATATGGACAATTAATTTTTTATTTTGAAATTAGTTATGTCATGACTCAGGACTGTTAATTCTTACTACATGTACTTTCAGGAAGCAAGTTGTATTCATCTGTTCAAGCTCAGGAAGTTCATGGCTTGAATTTTTCAAGGAACTTCTATCTTAATGAATATGACACAGAGTTGTCTGATTCTGCTTCTTCAACATCAACTGGGACCATGGTGAAGAAGCACACAAGTACATTATCTGCAATGAAGTTTGGAAGATCAAATACTTGGGAGTTGGACTATGTGAAAGATATATTGTGCAATGTTGAGTTGATGTACATGGATTTTTCCCTTGGTCGAGCTTGTGAGATTGTAAACCCCCATCTATTCAACCAGTTGGAAAGCCGAAAAGGAGGATTTAAAAGTGATGGCGAGTCTAGGATTAGGAGGAAAGTCATATTTGATTGTGTGAGTGAGTGTATGGACTTAAGATGCCGGCGTTATGTAGGGGGAGGATACACAATGTGGATTAAAGGGGTCGCAATGGTGAAGAGAAAGGAATGGTTAGCAGAAGATGTGTACAAAGAAATTTCAGGGTGGAGAGGGATGGGGGATTCAATGGTAGATGAGCTTGTGGAAAAGGACATGAGCAGTCAATATGGAAGATGGCTAGATTTTGAGGTTGATGCTTTTGGACTTGGAGCAGAGGTCGTGGACCAAATATGTAATTCTTTGGTTGATGATGTTCTCACTGAAATCTTGCAATTGTAAAACCTTAATGATTGATTTTGGGGCTGTTTGATCTTGTTGATTCATTCATGGAAGTTGGATTATCAAGTCTTTTTTATAAATATAGTTTTTGGGTGATTGAAGTTACTGCTTTCAATTTTGCATCTATGTGACATGAATATCTTAGATGTTGTACCAAGGTAAGTAATTCAGCTTATGGAACCTGCATTTTGATGTGGTGAGTTGGACTTGAACTTGTAATTAATGAACATGGTCAAGGGGAACTTCAATGACCACATTCACTTGAATTGTCTTGGTAGGCTTTAGACAGGAAATTCTAGTTAAATCAGCACACACCTTACATTAAATTATTAGCTAAAACTCAGAACAATTATGTATATTAAGGCACAACGATGTAAGGGATATAAATAAAATTTACCATGCTTTAACACAACAAGTATTCTGAATACACATTTTTATACAACTACATGCATATTTGGAGAGACGGTGGGAAACCACAATGAAGTTAAAAACACGGTGGACAATCACAAAAGCTAAGAGAAGTTGTTTGTCCATCGTACTAATTGCGTAAATACACCCACTAACTCACTTCCAATTGTCTATTTAAATTTAAATTGCCAGAGACATAATTTTATTGAAACTTTGGAATAAAGTACATATTCCATTACTATATATGAACAACTTAATTTGCATCTAGCAATTCTAGGCAACTCATTACTGATAAAAACCATTTATTTCACCAATGGCAGGAGTACTAGTACCCCACAAGCAAGTGACTACTTGGTCTTGTTCTTCAAAAAGGCCCCACTCATTATGAGATTGAACACTACTACCAGGTAAATCCCAATCAAACCAGTGATAATCTGTGGTAGAAATAGAATTCACTGACAAACCGCCAGGAGTATTGTACCACTCTTCACTCTCTACAATTGATGAGCTTCCAACCCCATTTTCAAAAAAGTGACCAAGTTTCATAATATCATCATGATCTGGCCATTGATATGGTCCCTGCAAACCCTCAACATCTTCTCCATTCACAAAGCCATCATGTTCTTGTACCCTCCACCTCTTCTCTTGGATTTTGTAGCTCCATTCATGTCAATGGGTGGGAGAGATTGGTGGTTATTTAAAGATCTCATGAACAAATCAAACACAGTGACCGGAGACACGTGATTGAGGAAGGGAAGATTAGGGAGCTAAGAATCATACTTTTATAAAAATTAATAAAAGAAATTACATTTTTTAATATATGTATTTCTTGTTCCTCTAAAAGGTTAATAAGAAACAGAGTTAGTCTGTACCGATATCTAAGCTCAGTGAAAGAAAAGTCAATGTAGCTTTGAAGGACATGCAGTTAACAATGTTACTAAGCCACCTGGGCACCACAGGGCAAACTTATAAGAATGGAGATATAAACCTACTGACATGTGGAGCCTGAAAAAAAACTACTGTCATAAACATTTCTTCTTCCCTGTGAACCTAACATGCACGATATTTCTCAGTCCAAATGAACATCACAAGTGTATTTTACACCATGATGAAAAAAAGAGGTTAATGCTATAATATAACCATGTGTATTCGCTTATTCGTTTCAGAATGTTGTTTGAGTACAAATTTATTCACATGGACATAAGTACATAACCACATACTAGCTAGCTAGTTAATTAAGAAATAGCTATAAACAAAGAAGGACGCAAAGGCTTAGTCAAGAAGAGATCATCAACTTAATCTATAGTACAAGTAGAAATGTGAAAACGATGAACTATACAAACCACTGTGAATTGAACCACATGACAATCTATTTCGATACGCTTGGTTCTTTCATGAAAAGCCGGATTGGCCGCAATAGCCATAGCTGATCGATTATCACAATAAATCATAACAGGGTTAGAATTAATCACATTAAAATCCTGCAGCAAATAAATGACGAGAAGTAAAATTAGTGAATTGAATTAGTATCCAATGTAACTTTCTTATTTGTTGAAAATACAAAATTCCTGAAGAACGAAATTTAGAAATTTATATACCAAGGCTCGTACAAAGCGGGCATTTGGTCTAGTGGTATGATTCTCGCTTTGGGTGCGAGAGGTCCCGAGTTCAATTCTCGGAATGCCCCATATTGTTTTATTTTTCAATTTTCTAAAAAATATGTTCTTTTGGGTTAATTGTAATTTTTATTAGGCCCAGCCCAATAATATATTCTTCCTCAAGACACTCCAGTCCACCCACCATTACCAATGCTTCTATGATGAAATCAAATTTTGTAAGCTTTTTGTCTCTTGGATTTTATAAAAAAAAGAATTGGCCATGCAAACATATAATTAAGCACATCAAACATTGTAAACACCTCAATTTTGCCCTAGTTTGTGTTAATTTAATAGTTTTTAAGCAAAAAATACAAAAAAAGTAAAAATCATGAAAAAAGCATAAAAATGGTGAAAATCCCTAAAAATGGTAAAAATCTAGAAAAGTACAAAAAAAATACAAAATACAAAAAGGCTTAATCCAATGAGTTTAGATTTTAGTTTAATTTTAATTTTTTTGTGTTGGTTAATTTTGAAGGGAGACAAAAATAAAAGAAAAGAGCTCAAAATGTTTAAAGAATTAGCTTCTGAACAAAAAAGAAAAAGAAGAAGAAACTGAGCCAAGGCCCAGCAGTAAAGAAAAAAAAGTGAGAGGAAATGGGCCGGTCGGCCCAGTGAAGAGAGGAGAGGCAGTGGGATTTAGTTTGAGAGCCCTAGTTGGACGGTGGGCTACAGTTAAAGAGAAGAAACGTTTGGGGACTGAAATGAAAATTTGTAAAACCCTAGCTCTATTTAACAGTCCTCTTCTCGGTTTCCAAAGGGAGAGAACTGACTATTCATCCAAAGAAACCATCAGCTGCAGCCTCCATCTTTCTCTCTTCTACCAACACCCAAGAACCCTAGCAGCCACCCACTTCCTCCCTCCACAGCCGCCGCCTCAACTTCTTCTTCTACATTCCCCCTCACCACCACGCGGCCACTGCTGCTTCATCCCTCTTCCTCGCCGCCACCCCTCTATTCTCGAACCACCGATTCGTCTCTCCCTCTTCACCGAACCCATAGCCCGCGCCGCTGCTCCCCTCGACCATCCCTTTCCGGGGTCTCGCCGGCCACCACTCACTCCACCTTCCCTTCGTCTTTTCCTCAAAACAGCCACAGCGCCGTCGTCACTTCTGCTTCTCTCCGTCCAACTTTCCTTTCCAACATACCCAGCGCCACTACTCTGCTCCTCTACGTCCCCCGCTGAGCCGCCGCTCTCTCTCGCTCATTCACCACCACCGAAGCTCCTTTTCTTCCGTCGTCGTCCATCTCGCCAGAGCCATCGCTCGCTTTGTCGCCGCCCAAACCGCCGTCGCTGTTGTTCTGTCAAATCCCTTTTGATGGTTCCCATTGCTGCTGCTGTCAAGAGAAGGAAGAGGTTGGTTCACTGATTCAAGGTTACTCGTATGAAACCAATCTACTTTGCTTTTTTTTTTTTTTTTTTTTTTTTTCTTTGATGCTTTAAATTGGTTGGGTATTTGAGATTGTAACTGGTTGCTGGACGTTTTATTACCTGTTTCCTCTTTGTAAATCTCCCTTCGGTTGGTCTTTTTCTCCCTTTGTTATTTCTGGTTTGGATTCATGAGTTGGCTTTCTAGATATGTTTGTTGACTTTTGCTGAACCCTCATTGTTGTTGTTGTGTTTAGAGGGGAATGCTGATGTTGTTCGTTTTTTATTTCTTCCCTTCATTACTGTCATGTTGATTTGTGATGTTGTTTTGTTCAGGTTCCTTCATAGACAACTTAATGTATCAATGTGTGTGTGTTGCGTCTGTGAATCTCCATGCTTTGTTCTTGCTGTTGTTTCATCCAACCTCCTTAATTGATTCTGAATATGTTGATTCTAATTATGCTGTTTCAATGGTGTGATTGTGTGTAAAAATCGCTACATATGCTGTTTGGTGTCTCAGTTATGTGTTAGTGCGTATTAAAAAAAAAAATCACTTCCAACCTCATTGATTGATTCTGGACATGTTATTTCAGTTGTGTGAGACTTTGGTCTGGTTTGGTGTTTCGCTACAGTATGCTTTTTTTTTTCTTTAATGCTTAGGGAGTTCTTTTTAGAGTTTTTAAATTGGCAATCTTCTTCCCTATTATATATTATTCTTTTGATATGAATAAAAGTGGACAAAGGATGAATCAATGAGGCATTTATTTATTTATTTATTTATTTTTCCTTTGTTATGCGGTCGATTTAGGTTCCCGAATAAGTGTAAGTAAGGACGAGTCGAAAAGAATGATAAATTTAGTAAGAACGACGTAAAGAGCATTAAGAAATTCATCTCACGCGATGCGCTTCAACGTTGTTAAGAACGTCTATAGGGCGTCTCTCTCAAGTGTTGTTTGCGCGTAAGGGTTTTTGAGTCTTAACATTGTTTAAGTCCCTAAACCCTGTGCATGAGTGGATGGATTTCATACCTTTATTTAAAAAACAAAATAAAACATCAATTCATGATAAAATTGATTAAATGGTTTTTAGAAATATTCGCTTATTAAGACCAAGACGATAAACATTTTTAACGCATCTCACGCGACGCGCAACAACGTTGTTAAGAACGTCCATAGGGCGTCCTCTCAAGTCTTGTTCGCGCGTAAGGGTTTTTGAGTCTTAACATTGTTTAAGTCCCTGAACCCCGTGCATGAGTGGAGGAATTTCATATCTTTTTTCAAACAAAATAAAATATACAAACAAAGGCTTTATACTAATCTCCATTTTATGGCGAACATTAATTAAATTCATCTCATGCGATGCGCTTCAACGTTGTTAAGAACGTCTATAGGGCGTCTCTCTCAAGTGTTGTTCGCGCGTAAGGGATCTTGAGTCTTAACATTGTTTAAGTCCCTGAGCCCCGTGCATGAATGGATGAATTTCGTATCTTTTTTTTAAAAATAGAAATAAAATATACAAACGAAGACTTTATACTAATCTCTTTCATTTTTGGCGAACATTAATTAAATACATCTTTTGCGACGCGCAACAACGTTGTTAAGAACATCTACAGGGTGTCTCTCTCAAGTGTTGTTCGCGCGTAAGGGTTTTTGAGTCTTAACATTGTTTAAGTCCCTGAACCCCGTGCATAAGTGGATCGAACTTAAAACCCTAAGACATAAAGAACTACGTAAGCCTTGACGCCTCTTAGGAGGGTACGTAGGACGGGTTAAGTCTCGACAGGCGCTTAAAAATAAAAATAAAAATTGTTTTCTAAACTCTTCTTTTTTAAAATAAAACCATTAATTCCTTTTTCTTTCTTTTAACTGGGTAATTCAATATTCTAAATAATAGAAACATGCACAAAACAATTAAAAGTTACCGTCTTAAGACGGATGCATTAGGGGTGCTGTGGGGTTCATTCTCCACCCTTCCCTATGCATAAATCGACTCCCGAACCCAATTTTGGTTAGTATACTTAAAATTGC
Source organism: Acmispon strigosus (assembly GCA_030819835.1). Lineage (NCBI taxonomy): Eukaryota > Viridiplantae > Streptophyta > Magnoliopsida > Fabales > Fabaceae > Acmispon > Acmispon strigosus. The sequence continues at coordinate 92,476,904 of JAUAMA010000001.1, forward strand.
TTAAAAATGGGTTTTCCCAATGTTTTCCCAAAACAAATAAATATTGGTGGCGACTCTGTTTGTTTGAACTATTAATTTTCAGGCACGGTCGTTACAAACATATAATATAATATAACATTAATTAAGCACAAAGCATTGTTGTGAATGTTAAATTACGTAAATATTAGAGCAATAGAGCGCCCCCCGCTATGATGAAAGCAAGCCCCATTAGAATATTGCTAATGCTAGTAGTCTTGAGAGCTTTGTTTTCTTCAGCTTGGATGTGCTCAGCCACATCAAAGTTTCCTGCATTAATATTAATCCCCATTCAACATTAATCATTCACATTAATCCCCTATAGTTTTGTGGAATTAATTTAACCATGTTACCTCTTTGAGGACCATAGCCACATCCAGCTTGAACTGTTTCTTTGATGTCCTGTATGGTAGCCCTGTTGTAAAATATGAAGTTGCTGAAAATGTTATCAATGCAGCTCAGAACCAAGTTTGTCTCTGACAGACAAGCTCCTTCACAGAATTCATCAGTTTTCTCTGTTGGCACGTCCAGGTTTCCATTCTCGTTCAATCTATACGACTCTTCACAGCTCTGATAAATCTGACCAACCATAGCCAAAATAACAAATTTTTAATAATTAGTTTAAATTGTTATAAAATGATTTGTAACTGCATAGCCATAGTGCACATGGCACATAGGCCGGGAAAGGAAGAGTAGGGGGAAAATAATAAACTTAATATATATAATGAATATATTAAGAAATAAGAGATAGAGATAAAAGTAGTGTGTCTAATTTATATGTTTAAGTGTCTAACTATTATTACTATTTATGGGTTCACCTAATATGAATCCCTAAAAAAGAGGTTCAAATTTGCTCCCGTTAATTTGACTTGTTATAGCAGGTTACATAATTTTTGAGAAAAAAAATAGAAAATCATGATTTTTCTCATGCTCGAGGGAGTTCAAGGAGGGTTTCTTCTTTGGTGCACGGAGCAATACCAAGTTGATGGTGGGGAAGGTGTAGTTTGATTAGTAAATATTTAGCAATTTTAGAACTAACCAATAAGAGGGAATAATGTCGTAGAAGATTAGAAGTCAATTTTTTTTTTTCTATATTTTTCACATAACCCGTTATAGAGTTTGATTTTCAATTTTGGATTTCTACAAGACATCAATTTCCTCCCCTTCATGGCGAGGAACTTGTCGAGAGCCTTCAAGAGGAAATCAAGTATCCAATCAGATTCTTCCTTGACAGTGGAGATCAAGTAGACTGTCTCCTTGGGGATGGAGAAGGAGTTGATGTCGAAGGTGAAGCAGTCTCGCAGATCTTGTCGTCCAGAAGGGGAAGACGCGCAGGTTGGTGACACAGTGTTGGAGGCGTTAGCCTGTACCTTAAGGAGCAATTTTTGGTGTCTGGAGTTGGAGATTGGTAGGTTCGGGTGTCTGGGGAAGGCGTCGCGGCCTAGAAGGGAAGCCATGGATGATGTTTGAGAGAAATTAGAAGGAGATGAAGATGATGAGGGAAGACTCCTCAGCTGCAAGTCTCATTTCCAATCATCTCCATCTGTTTGATGGTGTGAGACCACCTCCACCGTAATTCTCATCGCGTACTCTTCTAACCTCACAAAACAGAATTATTTCAGCAAGCTCCTCTGCTATACGCCGCTATGACCTTCCTCTACTCCGACAACTTCCTCTTGAAACCCAACTCTAGCATTTTTTCCTTTTAAAAATATGTTGGTATTCTATTAAATTTTTTAATACATTTAAAAAAAAAAGTGACCTGTTATAACAGGTTAAACTAAAGGGTGCGAAATTAGACCTCTTTTTTAGGGATGCATATTAGGTGAACCCTACTATCTTATCTGTATTCATAATGAGATTGTGTACACATATTAGTTAAAAACCAATCACCTAAAATTATAAATCTCATTCATATTTATATTCATGTATTTTTTTAATTTACATGACATATTTCCTTGGTTGAATTGATACAAAAGTTGGGGTAGAGAATATCAATCCTTAACTTTAAAAAAAGATAATATCTAGTCAACATTTAACTTGTGGACATGTTACTCACATATTTATCATTGAAACAAAGCAAGGCCTTGGCGACAATTTGTGTAGGGTCGCCAATCCCAGCACCACCTACTCCAGCCCCACCACTGCCGCCACCAACTCCAGCACCACCACCACCACCATTACCAGCCCCAACGCCACCGCCACCGCCACTGCCAACTCCAGCACCACCAAATCCAGCCCCTTCCTGAGTCTCGGGCATATAATCATCACCATTTCCTGTCAAATTAAGGTTCGGTTGGATCAACAAAATCAAACAATTAAAAAAAATGAACTTATATATAAATTACATACCAAAGTTTTTCCAGAATAGACAAACGTTAAGGAGAGCAAAGGCTAAGATCCAACGTCTGACTCTCACTGGGAATGCCATTATGAAGAAGATTGTGGATGGTTTCAATTCATTCAAAAAATTGTGTAGAATTGGAGCATATTTAATGGCAATGTAACGTTACTATTACTACTAGATGTAGTTTGTTGCTAAATTCCATGCAAATTCCAATTCCTAGCGACCAACTTTACCAACCACTACAATTCAGTTTTCTTAATCAACTTAACAAAGTGAGCACGTGTATATGAATATTCTTGCTCCTTGCTTTATGTTTTTTCTAAACAAGCTTAACTAACCCCCAAAACGCTTCAAAATAATGAAGTGAAAGGAATGAACTTTGCATGTGACACAGATTATTGGGAGTATGTGTTTCATTAGAAAGGGAAACCTAGTCAAATGGTTTGCTGCAAGTCTTGGTAAAAATTAGTGAAAGACAATGAGACTAGAAAATAGGGAGAGGGTAACAGTTGAAGTGCAAGCCACCAACTTCCCTCTACCGTCATTGCAATAAATCAAACCTAAAATAGTTTCACTTCTTTTGTAATACACTAATACTTTACTAACAAGATAGGGGTAACATTTATTCTGAGGTTTTCCTTCTTGTTTACACTTTACACTCGGAAAGCTATGTTGTAAAATTAATATTTCATTTGCTTTAATTAGGTTAGTGTTGTCCCAAAATCTGAACTAGTGAATGCTCAAAAGTGGTGCATGGTCCTGATGGATCATTCACCACGGTGGTGTACTGTTGACACAGTAGGGGAAAATATCTGCAAACATACTCTAACGCCCAAGTCAGTATAAAAGCATAGAAAAAGAAGGTTAAAGTCATAGAAAAATAATGAGTTAGCAAAATAAGTAATGTTTATGTAACTGAATGATCAATTGAATTTATAGTCATGGTGGGAGACATATAATTGATGCGTTGAAGTCTTTATATATCACTTCTGAGCAGATGACGTCTCGTAGGCAACCTTGTAATTATCTTGTAAGTATGTCGGTTTAAATTCACTCGTCTAATTGTTGGACGAGATGAAATCACTTTTGGTTGTCTTAGTTGACTAATATGAAGCCCACTTAACTACATATCTTTCGGAAGGCCTTGGGCGATATTGAGCCTAGCAGCTTTTTAGACAGACCGAAAGAGAAGTCTCCTTTAACATGTAATGTTGTGTAGTGTCGAAGTTGACACACTTACGCGTATTAATGCTTTGCAAAAATGCCCGAAATATAGTGGATACATTCCAAGATAAAAGAGCACTCAAATAGAATAATTCAACCTGGGATGAATTTTTACTTTAACCTGACTTATGGCCAAGATGTAATTCTTGTGAGTGGTTTTGTTATGTACCCTAAATGCAAAAGAAACTCTCTTACTTCCCTTCCTCTTTTGAAACGAAAAGTTATATTGGTTGGTTATGAAATATCTTCTTTTATTTAAAAGGTATATACTAATTTATGCAAAAGAAACTCTTTTACTTCCCTTCCTCATACTAATTTTTACTTCACGTATCATATAATTTTTTCTTTTTTTTCTTCATATTTTAAAAGGTATATAGGAGGTGGAAAAGTGTGCAAGAAACATTATTAAGTCAATTGGCACTTCAGAGGATTATATCATGTCATGATATACTGAGATTGAATCAACCATATCCAAAGAAACAGAAATGAATTAAAATGGATTTTTATTGATGTGCTAATAATTTCAAAGCATCAAGCGAATTGTAATATACATATCAATAAGATCAAGAACATAATGAGATTCGTAAAATTGACTGAGCACATCCCCGATCCATTTATTACATCTACCCTCCCTGCATTGTAAAATTAACAGAATAATTAATAATGCAGAAACAATTAACTTTTATTTTTATTTTTCACAAGAGACTACTAGTACTACATACTAAAATCCGGTTTGAATGTGAAACAAATAGCACTAAAAAAAGCGTTACATAAACTCTAACAAATATTTATTGTTCTGTTTCCAGATGGGAGCTAACTCACAAAATTCTCTCAAACAGATGTGCATGCTGGTCGTCTTGGGGGAAGTTGCTGATGTGGAGTTCTCTGTTTAATAAACCAAAATCATTGATTAAAAAAAATGAATATTAAGGAAAAAATTATTTCATAACTTATTAGTACTAAAATTAAAATATTTACCTGTAGTTTTGGTTGCAGGGTCTCTACAGCTGCCCTAGATTGTTGATTCACTCCAGCACCTTGCTATTGAGATAAGATAGAAACATATTATAAAACTATTAGAAAATGAACAAGTTTTGATATTTATTGAACTATTTAACTTATTTCACTGGATTTTGAGATAAAATATAAAATTCAGATGTATGTATACCTTGCATAATGCCCAGTCTGCTGAATCAAAGAATGCCCTTTCATTGTCCTTTTAAATAAATAAAAACAAATTACATAAAGAAGCAAAAATTATTTTAGATTCAAATTGAACTTGTGAATAAGAAAGTGAATTTTTTTGGTTATTTAACATATGGGCTTTTGACTGAAAAAGGCATATGGGCTTCTTACTCTGGATATTAAAGGCTTCTTCTTTGGGACAAGCCCACCGTACTTCTTAACTGCGGATGTTGTCTGAATCAAAAAAAAAAGTCATTTCCAAGTTCAAACCAAAAAGAATAAAACAAGATGTTATATAAAATAATTGTTAGTCACTACACTTTGAATTTTAGGGCCATATCTCACCAACCATCAAATAGAATTTGTTTGATTGACAAAAATCATGATGATCACGTTCTTAGTGCAAGAAAAGGTTTGCATAATTGTGAATGGAAAATGATTTTGCCTAAGAGGCTATGAAATTATGTAGAAAATTCAAATCACAATCTTTACATAAAACTAGTCAATACCCACCAAAACGTTACTTAATTACGCGACTTTATGAGATGCTTCTAATAGAAGATTGCATTTGATTAATTCTATCTTTAACCTAATTAGAACCTAATCCACCCTTTAACTTCATAAGACTCCATAAATGGGTAACAAAAAAATATCGTGCAATTGAGAGGAAAAAATAATCCTTTCACATCACTATAAAGAGAGAGGGAATATTCGAAAAGATCTAAATTGCATTCATTTAAATCAAGGAAAAAAAAAAGAGGATCAATTTATGATGGCCATGGGAACCTCATGTTTAGGAGGAAACAAGGTTCACATGATTTGCTTGACAGCCCAACAACCTTGTTTTGTTTTCTTAATAACTATGTTGTGGCATCCTTATTGTTTTGTAACCGACAATTTTGAAGCTGCACTAAAATATCTTCATGCTAATATCTCTCCATTTTTCATTTTGAAATTTTAAATATTAAGCTGGTAAAAATTTAAAAAATTGATCTTAATTTGGTTAAAAAATATTGAAAAGGTCAAAATTGAAATTCACATGATAATTTGATTGATAGGACTGTTACCTGAAACTATGACATAATAATAAGAGTACAAGGTACCATGAAGATGCAAAAGAGTAGAGTACACAGGTACAATGGAAATTAGACACGTACACTCATGTCCTTCAATCACAAATTGGCATTTAGTCTTGTGCCAAATTTGCAATGCCATTAACATTATTAACTTCTGCTTTCATTGCTAATTATCAAATACAATCTGTTTTGATTACGCATGAAATGCAGCTAGTTTCCACATTTATATGATAATGTTGTGATATTAATTATAAGGATAAGAAATTAAGGTCAGAAAATAAAAACTATGAAAGATATTCGGATATGAATAAATAAAATTATAAAAAAAAAAAAGAGAGAAGGGTTGGGGGTTAGGTTAGGTTAGGTTATGTACCACAACATCCGGGGCAGTGAAATAGTCTTCCCTGTTACACTCTGCCATCTTCGTTTACCTGTTCAACAAATTGATCGCCCAAAATTCAGAAACCAATCTTCAATTTTTGAATCTTAAAATGTGCAAATTGAAGACTTAGCACAGAACAAGAGAACAGAGAAAGAGAGAGCAGAGAATGGCAATTGGAAACAGGGCACAGTGAATTATAAGGCCAGTTAGAACACACACAAAAAGTAGAAAAGAAGGAATAAAGAAAGGGATAATGATGATGATGATGTTGATAAATTACCTTGTGGTAAGAGGAAGGTAGAGATGCAGGGAGGGAAGAGAAACACTGGAGAGGATGTCCTAAGAAGAAAAGATAAAAAGTAGAGACAAATGAAGTAGAAGTAGAAGAAGGGGTTTGAGTGAGAGGGTTAGATAAGAATATGCATCCACAACACAATGCCAAGATATTACATTTATATGAGGAGAGGCTAGGAAAGAACCTATCAAAAGGTTTAATAATAATAATATTATTATTAATATAAAATTTGAATAAATATATAAGAGATAGTTGTTTCAAGTGATATGTGTTTAATTCTGCTTAAGCAATGTTTTATATTTAAATTTTATATATAGAAAAAACTTCAACTCCCACTAAAATTTTAATATTTTCTCATCAAATATAAAATTCGGATCCTATATAAATATCAAATGTCCAATCCCATAAGCTTTGTGATGGGCAGGCAGAAGAGATAATGTAATTCTAGGACTTTGGAGTGTGTGGGCGTTTTCTAAATGGCTAGTTGAGTTGACATGTATTTCATTTCATTTCTCTAAAGTAAGCAAAAGGCAATTGATTAAGTAAGTAAATAATGACCATATTATTGTATTAAACTAATAAGTATATATTATTCTTATTCTTATTCTTGTGTTTTGATTTTGAAATTTAAAGGGCAAAGAGGAGCTTTATAGCCATTGGATGTTGTGGTTTAAGACGTTAGGATATCACTATCCATTGGTCTATCTCGTACATTTTCTCACATGTCAATCATACCATGTTACCGACACTTCCTCCTTTATAAATTTACCAAATGTAAATTATTTATTTCTCTTTCATTTTTTACCATTTTTCCACACAAATTTGTTGTTTTGGATATACTCTTTGTGTTGTGCTCTTGCGCGTGTTTTGCGTTTCTTACTTGAATTTCCTCCCCACAAAATCAATTTTACAAATATAATTTTGTTCTGAGAATTTATGAGCAGAGGTTTTATCAATAATTTAAAAACAATAACTATGTTCAATCGCAAAAAAGAAATTGTAATGAGTTTATTTTCTTCTTGTGGTGAGCATCAAACAATGCAATGGCTGATAGATTATTTACTTGAGAGGCAGAAAAAGATATTCTTGGGTCACTAACATTATAAAGGAAATTAGTTTAGGTCCCTGATAAATTAATTTGCAAAATGTCATCCCTAACAATTATTTGTTAATCAAATTAAGTCCAAAATCCAATTTAAACTAATGAGTCATCTAATTTTACACAGTCACTATTTCCACGTGAATTTAACTTATCCTAATCATCTTTTTTACACTTAAACTTTTATTTTTTATTCCACGTCACATAAAACATAATCAAACCCTAAACATCATCTTCTTCGATCTAACCCTTCTTCCTCATTCAATCTCCAAAAACCCTCACATTCAATCCATGTCTAGCTCAGCCGCTGCACCGTCGGAGCCTCCTCCGTCCGTCGATCTCAGTAACCACTACGCTGAAAACCTAAGGTAACTGCAAAAAACAAAACCAAAATCATTGGTTCTTCATTGTATCAGTGTGAGAATCATGGTTTGATCTTTTTATATTTTTTGAAGGGTGCATTGGTGGTGTTTGGTTCACCACAATCGACTCTCTCTGCCGCGTTCAGGAGCAACGAGAATGGTTCGAGCCCTAACGGCGGCACCCTTTACTGGGTTATGGGTTGGATTTTTGGGGATCGGAAAAGGTAGGAAAAGGCTACCACCTGGTAAGATAAGATGAAGCAGTGATGGATTTTAAAATCTAGATTGATTTTTATTTTTTCTTTTAAATTTGGGAGATGAAAAGGAAACTTGTGTTGAGTTTGAGTCTCTTTCTCTTGTGTCTTGAGTCTCCGAGGTTATGCTCATGTTGAGGAAGAAGATGGTGGTGGTGGGTAGGGGTGGAAGGAGGAAGACGACAAATTTCTGGATTTTTTATTTTCTAGAAGTGCATTGATGAATTTCTACGTTGTAAGGTTTAAGGTATGGAGGAAGAGGAAGAGGAAGAGGAAGAGGGAGAAGGGAGGAGAAGGGAGAAGAGGATGAAGGGGGAAGAGATGACTGAAAAAATTAAGTAAAAATTCTATGTGGGATAAGTGAGATATGTGGAGGTGATGACTAAGTAAAATTCATGCCACTAGACTGTTGACTAGTTAAAATTTGTCAAAAGAATTTAATTTGATTAATTTTTTTTTTGTTAGGGATGACATTTTGAAAATTAATTTGTCAGGGATCTAGACTAATTCCCTTTATAATGTTAGGGACCCCGGACATATTTAATCTATTATAAAATCCCACAAAATTAGAGGATTTTTTTATTTAATAAAGATTGGTGTACAACCTTTGGGTATAGATCACTATAGAGAAATAAGAAAAGATGAGAAATAAGTAATAGATGTAATATGTGATGTGATATGTGCAGAAGAGAGTGATAGAGAAAAAAGAGAGATATCTAAAAATGTCTACACTATGTAATAATTCATAAATCATAAATCTTTTTTATCAGCAGCCCACCAACTTTTATTACACACTTTTTTATATTCTATACTAGTTGGATTTACCTGTGCCAGACACATATAACTTTGGATAAATTAAAGTTATTGTGTGTGGAATGATTTTTTTTTATAACTTCTTATACATGTTGTTGTGAGGTCGACAATAGTGACCATAAATTAATAAACTATCCTTACAACCGTTAAATAGTAGGATATATATATATATATATATATATATATATATATATATATGTAATTTAATTTACATAAAATTATTTTGAAGTTCACCTTGAAAGATAATTTTATGCTCATCTCACGATTGATTTTTGAGTTTATTCTTTTAATCGTGAGTTTATTTTCACGATTCATATTTCAAAAAAATATCTTAAGATTGTATGTTAACTATTTCCTATTAAAATTTGGTTAAAAATTTTGTATTAATTAGTTATGATTCATTCTTTATTTTTAAATTTGATTAAATATTTGGTATTAATTAGTTAGGATTCGTTCCTTATTTAACATTTGTAATCAATATCAATTTTTGTTCCTATTAAAATTTGGTATTAATTAGTTATGATTCGTTCCTTATTTAACATTTGTAATAAATTTTATAAATATTAATTATTTAAATGATATTTTTAAAAAAAATCTATTCGTTCCTTATTTAACCTTTGTAATAAATTTTATAAATATTAATTATTTAAAAGATATTTTTAAAAAAAATCTTAAGATTGTAGGTTAACTATTACCTATTAAAATTTAGTTAAAAAATTAATATTAATTAGTCATGATTCGCTCCTTATTTAATATTTGTAATAAATTTTATAAATATTAATTATTTAGGATAGAGTCTTAATGGATAGGTCATAGTAAGAAGAATAGTTAGGATTTATAGTTTATACATTATTTTAGTGGGTAAATGGGTATAAACTTTCTTTTATATAATATAGATAGATAGATTTTAGTGGGAAATTAGAGAGTTGGTTTCATCAAAAGGTTCAGTAGCACTTTATGAAGGAATTGACACATGGAAAGATTACATGGATGTGTAAAATCATATATTGTGATTCATTTAATCAATACAATATCAATGTCCTATCTTATCTCCTGTTATTATACAATAATTGGAAAATACATAGCTTTCGCTATTCAGAAAGTTTCATTACAAGGAACAACTATGGTGATAGTTTACCGGTGAATATGTAAGTTACCCATTCATTCTGCAATCAATTACCCGTTTTAAGTTTATGTACATGAAATTTGGACAAATGTGTGTATCTTTAACAGCACCCAGTAAGTTCCTCTACCTTTTTCTTTCTCTTTTAATTTAGAAACAACGAAAATAAAAGAGTAACTTGTGAAGAACAAGAAACCGGAGCTATCAATGAATAATGCCATGACATTAAAAATAAGAGTTTAACTACCCTCAATATAAAAAGCAAAGTAACCAATGGATAAAATAAGAGTTAAAGTACTCGGCAAAGAGACTACTAGAATTCGTAGCGGTAAAATTACTCACTTAACAGAGGTTATAACTGCCGCTAAACAAACTCACAACGGTTGGCCAACTGCCAGTGGAGTTGACGCCACAAAGTCCACTAACCTCAGTTTTGAACAACCGCCGGAATAACGGCCATGAGAATTTTGCATAAACTAGCGACAGCAAACCGCCGCCCGATGAGGCTAATAAAATGACATTATCATTTAGTGGCGGGCAATCCACCGCTAGTTTTGTTTGGGTTTTTTTTTTTTTTTTGCACTACTTTTATTCTTTCCTTTTAATGCCATTTTTTGCACTAGTTTTGTTCATTTCAAATTTATTGTTAATACATTTACAACCTGATAATATATCATAACTCATGAAAGCACATAGAAGAGTACGAAGCTTAACAAAACTATATTAAATAAAAGTAAATTATTACATTTACAACCAGATATTATTACATTTACACAAAGTAAATACCACTGAAAGAACTCTCACCCTGCTTCATTTGTGCATGCTTAATATCTTGCCAAATTATAGAGCAAAATATATTGCACATCTATCAAGTGAACGAAGGGGATGGACTGCCAACATTAAAATCAAAATGCATCTCCAATTATATGCACTAAGGTCTAACCTTTTTGGAAAATATATCCAAACTTCTCAGCTAATAATAAACTACACAGTACAAGCATAATTCATTGTGCTTTCACTGCTAAGAATTTGTTCCTCTTGTTGCAAATAACATTGCTTGGGTACTCAGCAACTGTGAGATCAAAATAGACTTAGCATGGAGAAGAAAAAACAAATACCAAAACATAACTGACTTTTAATCAAACATACCTTGATTGAGGAATTGTAACCCCTAAAGCTAAATGATCAAGCAAGCTTGAATGTACAAAAGACCAATCAAATTCCAGTCCCAGAAAGCTGGCATTAACAAGCTTTAAGGGGAAGCAATCTCAATATTTTAGATGAAGTGCATAAAGTCTAATATTACCTCAAACTCTCCCATTGGTTCTTATATGAGCATCATCCGGCAAAGACAGGTTTGAGATATAAACATTACAATTCAATGCAAAGGTCTCCACAACCGTATGCATTCTCAGCCTTGTTTTCTCCACTCTCATCCTCCCTCAGTTTAAAATCAAGCCTAGTTCAAAATTAATAGTTTGCTTTGTCATGCTAGAGGTCAAGAACCACATCTTCAGCACACTAAAAAGACATCAACATAAGGTTTAATTAACTTAAAGAATAATGCTGACTATTGTACACATTGACAAACAACAGCAACCACTCACCACCAATTGGGCTATTAAGTTTGAAGAGGAAGTGGAGGATTTACTTTCCATTTAATTAAGGGGAAAAGGGATGCAGAATGAATGGCTCTTCAGAAGCTCCAACAACTTTCAATTCGAATCTGTAAACAATATTTAACATCCAAACGTGAGTGTTCACCTTTCAGCTAGAAACACAGGCGTCTTTTGACTTGACAAATCACAAATACATGTGTGTGTGTGTCATTCATATGAAAGAAAGCAAAAAAACCATTACACCATATGAAATTACAAAGTGAGAGGACACAAGAAATGAAAATGGATAAGAACTTTCAACTTTCCTCGAAAACCTCTTACAACATAATGAAATTACAAAGTGTACTTGCCCAGATGACTATCTTACAATAATGTCACCTATATTCCCTATTTTACACTTGCAGAGTAACAATTGCACACTTTTGCACAAATAATTGGCTTACAAATGACCAGCAGTACCTATTCCTTATTATACATTTGCAGGCAAACCTGTTATTTTTTAAAATTATTCTTTCTATTTTCAACTCATTTGAGGAATCATTGCTATGTGTAAAATTCAGCTGTGTGTGTCAAAGTTGTTTGACAGTTAATGTTTGAGTCCTTCTTCCAAAGTTTGTACTGAAATTGTGTGTTTGACATCACCAATATGGAGTTCATGCTCACCCGTTGGGATTCTTCGAATCCCAAACTCATCCACAACGGAGAGGTGCTTGCACACATGAACAACAACCTTAACACGTTCCTTTGAGCCAGCAGGAACATAGGTCTTGTGGAAGCTCACTAATTGTTTAGTTGCAGACCATTTTCCAGGTGGTGGAGTTGAGAAAATCAGAAGTGTGTGAGTTCCATCCATGGAGCCTTCATTTTTCACATCAACATGGAATTTCAATTCCAATGCACCACACTTGGCATGACTCACTTTCACTGCTTTGCTTGACAAGGTCGAGTTTGTAAAGGCTTGGGCTTTGAGGCTTGCAATGGGCACTGAAACCTTTTCAGGGGCCACTGCTAAGGTGTGTGTGAATCTACTGTAACTTAGCCCATGCCCAAATGGGAACACCACTGAGCCCTTGTAGAATCTGTAGGTCCTTCCTGGGTACCCAGATGCTGCGTTTGGACGCATGTCCATGTTTGTCATTGGTAGTTTAGCTACATAGGACTGTGGGTACCATGTATTGGGTAGCCTTCCTCCTACAACAAAAGCCCAACCAAAAACATACATTAGATTATATGACATAACTCTATCTTGGACCATGTTAAAAAATGGTAGTATTAAAGACTAATTTGCAGAACATGTTTTTCTTGGTTGAGACTATATTTACCAGGGTTCGTTGTGCCGAAGATGACATCTGCAATGGCGGTTCCACCAGCTTGGCCAGGGTAACCAACCCACAAAATGGCACTGATCTTGGGGTCATCTTTAGCAAATGTGACATCAACAGGCCCACCAGACATGATGACGAGCACAACCGGGCCTCTAGCGGCCCGGGCCACTCGAGACACAAGCTCTTGTTGGTGGCCCGGTAGGAGAAGCCCAACCCTGTCTTTGAACTCAGCTTCTATGGACTGGTCAAGGCCCACCACTAGCACGGTGGCATCAACCTGCCTAGCCACAATCTCCGCATTTCCAAATAGATCAGTTCCACCGCAAGCCACGTCCCTACATCCCGCTTGATGAACGGTCTTCACATATCTCGCAATCCCTTGCAACGGTGTCGTATAACCGCACGCCACACCTACCACAAAACAAAATCTACAATATAAATAAACTATAAACATATATGGTATGAATTATGATGATGAATTGGGTTTGGGCCTTCTAACCAGCATAGTTTCCTATCATTGTGACAGTAACATCTGAATTGGGTCCGATGACTCCTACGGTACGGTGTCGCGTAGGGGATAGTGGCAATGCATTTCCTTTGTTTTCTAGCAGGACTATGCCTTGTCTAGCTGCTTCAAGGGCAAGTTCGTTGTGGGCCGGAGTGCAGACATCTTTCGGGCCCAAGTTACCGTATGGATGGGCTGAGGGCTCGCCGTCGAACATGCCCAGTCTCATTTGGACAGTGAGGAGGTTGGCTAAGGCAAGGTTAAGATCGTTTTCCGTAATGAGCCCAGTCTTAATGGCGGCATCGGTGTGGAGGGCCAAGAAAGGCCCACAATCCAGATCCAGGCCCGCTTTAATCGCACTTGCGGCTGCCTCTTCGGGTGTTCTCGTGTAGTGTTGGTTGTCATAGAATACTCCAACAGAGTCACAATCTGAGACTATGTACCTATTTTATTTAATTTTATTAAGATAACAAAATATTGGTGAGAAATGAAACTAAAAAGCCCAAAGGAAAATATGCAGAATTGTCTAATTGAGCTTTACCCATTAAGGCGCCACTTGCCACGGATGGTGTTGCGAAGAAGATCAGGATCAGCACACGTGGGCTTTCCATTCACCTGATTGTAAGAGCACATCACACTAGCAACCTTGCCTTCCAACACGCATGATTTGAACGGTACATTATACGTATCCTCCAAGTCTTGTTTGCTCACCTGTATCCACAAAAAGCCCAAGTCTCTTTAGTTTAGGCCCATGGCCAATCCTTGCTTTATCCATATTTCGATATAGGACAAAAAAGTTCAATGGCAAAGAAAAATAAATGATTTTAAATTTGTATATGGTGCATGAGTGGTAGCTAGCTGAATTGGTGGTTTGAGTAGCATCTTTTTAACTTATCCTAACCAATTGCAAGTGGTCACGAGTCTTTATCAACAACTTGCTACATCACTTCTTGCATTTATGGAAATTACTAATTTGAACCAAAGAGAAGAGAATCACAAAAGCAAGAAAGATATCCCACACAAGGCAAAACATGACTTGTATATCCATGGGGCTTAATTAAGTCACCAAGCAACAAGCCACATGAAATGTGCCAACAATGATTTAACCAGCTAACAGCCTATACCACTTTGGCTTATAGCTCAATCAATTAGGTGGTTGAAAATAAATTAATACAAAATTTATATAATAAGTTAAGAAATTAAATGGTCCCATAGCTATAAGAAATTAAAAAATATTTGGCCCATACATGCATACCTTGGCATTGAAATGAAACCTGTCCACACCATTCCAGTTATCAAGGTCATAGGCAGTGTAGTGTTTACAGCAAGCAGCAACCTTGAGGCGGTTACCGGAGCCGTCACCTTGGAGTCCCTGAACATAACTCGCGGCGTATTTTGCCGCCAAGGTAGGGTCTTCACCGGGAGTCTCCTGGCCACGGCCCCACCGCGGGTCACGGAAAATGTTCACATTTGGGCTCCAATACGTCAGCCCTGCTGCTCCACCATTGTACATAGCTCTTGCCTCATCAGACACCACCTGCACATGAATTTATAAATAAAAATTTAAAATTAACACTTCAGAAACTTTATTGAAATTTTAATTGTTGATACCGTATATATTGAACTCAGAATTATTCTCTTTCATCAAAATAGTAATTTTTTTCCCTTTACCTTTATCTACGCCATTTGGTTAAACTACCCACCGGAATAAAAGAATAATTTGTAGCACTAAGAAACAAACAGAACACTCCATTAATGTTGACATTTTCTGGGATCCAAACGTCACCAAGTCTAACTAATTATTTAGTGGCTTTTCCTTTTTCATTATTAATGCATTTAGTATTTACATGCATGCATGCATAGTCCAGGACTGAAAAAGAAAAGAAAAAAAAAAGAAGCCGTGATAAGAAGGACTTTTGCAAGTAGAGGTGTTTGGTGGGCAACATCAAACACCTAGCTAGTGTTATGTTCAATTATTCACTAAACAATACTCCTAATTAAGAAAAGATGCTACAGATGATGGACTTTTTTGCTTCACTGAACAACATCGAACGTACAAATATGGTTGATTAGTTTTTATGCTTTACTAACCATAATTAATTTATGATGTGAAAATATTGCCTGTATTGCTTAATTACTATATTTAATTAACCAATGACGACAATTTAAGAAAGGAAATTAAGGATGCAGTAATTGACACCGAAAGTGTAATTAATAATTATTCCTATCTTAATACATGCATAATTAGTTAATGACGTGCAGAGTGATATAATTTTAACCTTAGGGGAAAGAGCTACAATGACAATCAAACAAAACCAACATCATCTGATTCTGATGAGTTGCTTTCATAGTTAATAATGAAATAATGGCGTGAGGGACTTTCTTTTAGCCACTGGTAGTTGATGATTTTTCAACACCATCCTCAATTTCTATTTTCTAAACATTTAAAGTGACCCGATTGACATTATATATATATATATATATATATATATATATATATATATATATATATATATATATATATATGATGCATGGCACATGGGACATAGTTTGCCTACATTTCTATGTTAACCAGACAAAATAAGTGACAAGCAAGTAGCCAAGTACAACAGCCATATTTTCTTTTCCATTTTTTATTTATATGTCCAAGCCGAAAAGAATAATATTTTCGATGAATCATTAATTTCAGCTCACATGATTGGAGGGTAAATACAAATAATTGATAGTTGATTGCTTTTTATTGTTTACAAAAAGCAAATTTCCATTATCGGCCGTGAGAAATTTTACTCAATTAAAAAAACATTCATCGTCATTCTGATGTTTTGGTAATAATAAATAAGATATGGAGACTTATTTTTAGGCATCTTTTTTATTTTTTATTGACAGCTCAGAATTTAAATATAAATATATTATCAGCAAGTCAAACATAAACTGTACCTACACATTATTTAAATATTAAAATATTCAAAATTGAGGACAAGAAACTAAAATAAAATTTCTTGGACTTTCACAATTTCATTAATTGAAAGGAAAATGGATTGCTTCAGGCTAATATTTCATATAATTAGTATTATATAAAGATTGATTTTCATCCATGAATATTCATAGTTTATTAGTACATGATTCCAATTACTTAATTAATAAAACAATCTCAATTGATTTACACAAAATTTCTACCGACACTCACGACACTTGCCGTTTATTGTGGTTTCTAACCACTATAAACTAGTGTCATCGTGGATGTTGTGAGAAATGTAGTGTTCATCAATATTTAATTTTTACAGTAGATTATACTACGAAATTTCAACATAGAAAAGAAACATATATGAATGAAAGTGAAAGGTATAGGTGTACTTTAATTTAGCCTCTTATAAAAAAAGCTGTTTACCCATTGAGCCAGTGTATCAATGTATGCCAAAGATGCTTCGTGAGTGGATAATTGATTAGTTTTATTATTATCATGAAAGCCCAAAAAGGAGAACCAAGGAATCACCTTTCAATTATTCAAATAAATTATCATCTAAACCAATGGATGAAAAAAGAAGAGCAATAATAAATGAATCTCACCCGTCCAATTTCTTTCCACAGCGACTGATTGAAGGAAGCAGCGGTGGTGATGACCTGAGGGAAGCTAGTGGCGGCGGGGAAGGCCCCACCGAACTTAGTCCCGGGGCCCACATTAGAAACGCCGTGCAGCGCCTCCGACCACCACTCATAGCCTTGGATACCAAGGCGCGGCACCTCAATGGCATTGTTGACCACCAATCTTATCTTCTCCGGCAATGTCAGCCTCCCTATGAGGTCCTGCACCCTCACATGGATAGGCACGTTTGGTCTGCAAAATTTAAACCCCCTTGTTAACCCGTTGTTCGGGTCACACGCAAACGGAACTCTTCCTTCTCCTGTTCCTAATAACGCCGCAACCAAACATGTCACTAGCACAAAACCCCATAACCACTTTTTGCCATTGCAACAATCACTAGCCATTTTGGTTGTTATTGAAAAATCAATGAATGAGAAGTGATGATGATGATGGAGATATATAGTGAGGGGAAGGGTGTGTGTGTATATATAGAGGAAGAAAGAAAGGTTGCGTTGTTGATTGGATTTCCACGTAGATTAATTGATTATCATGAAGCTTATTATTTATAGCGACTCAGAATTAAGCTTGATTAATAGATATTTATTTTAATTTATATATAAGAGATAGAGCGAGTTAATTAGCGAGTCAGTTGAACACGTCGTTAGGCTCAGTGGGTAGTGGAGCCAACAGGGTTGATGCTAAAATATATTATATGCCATAACTTAGGAAGATGATAGATATATAAACAAATGTACATAAAAACAGACAAGGAACAAAAAGCTGCTTCTAATTCTAATATTCATTTTTTTTGGTTTGTTTTTAGTATTGTGGAGAAAAGTGGAAGTTATGGACCTTCACGGACGAGAGAATCTCTCGCTTTCTCACTACCTTAAATTAACATATATATATATATATATATATATATATATATATATATCACATGTAATATTGAGTTTTTTAAGCATTCATTTCAGAGTTCAATCTATAATAATTGATATATATACATATAGAAATATTAGTTATGAAAGACCTACTCATCTAACGTAGTCTTAGAGTTTTAGAAGATTCATTTCATTACTGCCGACAGTAGAAATAAAAAAAAATTAAGCTATATATATATATATATATATATATATATATATATATATATATATATATATATATATATATATATATATATATATATATATATATATATATATATATATATATATATATCTTTGCACGCACTTGATTTTGTTGTGTTGTGTGTATTCACAATTTTACAATTCCACAAGCTAGCAAGGTTGGTATTTTGACTAATAAGAGTTAAATAACCAAACCATGATTCTATTGACGTAGTTTACACATTAAAAAAGTAGGAAAAAAGTCAAAATATTATTCACCAAATACAATGACATAGGAGTATTTGTGTGTTGAAAAGTTGGGTTGTTTACCGATGACCGATGCGTGAAAATGCACGCTTAATTTCACCCCCGTGATGTTGCTGGAAGTGACTGCACCACTGTTAAAGAAATTAAGATCAAATCCCGTGAACTTCATTTGCAGGAAATATGATGTTTTGTCATGTTTTTACTGCTGTTTCTATCTATCTTCATCCCGTTTCCATATATGCATGCAACTTGCAAGAAAGAAGAGATATGCAATTTTTTTCTTTCTTTCTTTTTCTTTTTACTATAAATGTACCAATGCTAACTAAAGTTTCAATCTACAGATGTCTCCCTTTCTTTTGTAAAATACACAATAAATTGACCTCATCAAAATCTTTTTCTTCAACAACTCTGATTAATTATTATACGCAGGTGGTGGGAGGTACAAGGCATCTTTATCCCAATATTACGGTCGGTATAACCAACACAACATATATATGCTCACTTGATAAAGAAATGCATTTTTTCTCTCATAAAATTTATGTGTTCAATTCTTACCGTGGATATGATGGCTTTATTCATATGCCATATGTAATTAGTACCTACTTAGTTGTATACCATATATGTATATATCTTTGTAAGCAACTCAATATCTCGAATACATTTTTTAATATTTTAAGATATGGTAATCCGAACCAAACTCATCCAATTTTTTTAGCAACAAACAAAATATTACGATCAATATTTTTAGTTATTTTACTTAATTACCCAAAGGTCAAATTTAAGTAAATTATTTTTCTCACCTGTAGTTAGTTTAAATAGTACATATTTGAATTTAATAAATAATGATTTGAGTTTGAATTTTGTGTATAAATTTTTTTAATACATACACGTTTTCTCTTTATTTCATTTTCACTAATTTTTTTATAAGCCAAAATATATTAAATAGAGGCAAATGGGTGTCTCAAGCCGTTACAATAAATAATAGGCAAATGGAATATGAAGAAAACAGAAGAATGAACATACTATTTTTCTTTCTATTTCTTTATGTTTCGTATCAATCATTTATCATATCACTTATTTACCTTTCTTTTATTCATCTTTCATCCAATTGGAAACATACTTTTTTTTCCTCATTAGAAAAGTCGCATAAAAAAAGCTGTAAATGTTCAACAATCGAACATAATTGTCTACGTACTTATGTTAAATAAATAAAAATTTAACTTTTTTTCGTCCTAATCAAAATTTTGCTGTTAGATAATGCTTGCATGTAAGAAAAAAATCTAGGCCAACCTGTAAGGGGCCTACATACTTTGAGAAGATTATAGATATTGATTAGCAATATATAGACATTTTTGTAGATAAGGGGACTAATAAATGATATCCATTTATCATATATATCTTTTCAAGTTAATAAGAATAATTAAGAATAAAAGTTTTGTCCCCTTAATTTAATTAAAACGTTTCAAATTTTAAAATGAATATCATTGACCAAAAAAGGGTGGTGATTGTGAATTAGAAATAATTGAAGGAAGTGAGGTGCCTTGATTTTAAATGATATAGAGGAAAGCCTACCAACTGTCTTTAGAGGGCGGCATGTGGGGTTCTCAAGCAAGATTCCCATTTCCACATGCTATCTATATTTACAATTCAATTAACAAATTGAAACGCAATTTCTTGCGGTTTAATTCTTATTTTTTAAAAAGATTACACTCGTTTATGTTCAATATTTTATTATGATATTAGATTGTAAAATCAAAAAGATTAATTAGTTAGTCATTCATGCTTGAATGTGGCCATAAACAAATATTTTCAAGGAAAAAAAACAGTATGGAGAGAAAGTGATGAATATAATGGGTGTAATGGTTCTTCTTGTTTTTTTAAGTACGTATGGGTAAACCTTTAAAGGTTCAAATTAATGGGGTACGTTTTTTCCATTCTTAGGGAGACATTTAGTCTTCACCATATCTGAACTGAAATTGCGATAATAATTTAACACACAAAAACTCTATAAATATTGTTAAAATAATTTTTTGAGGTTTTTTAATTTATCTAATTATTTTATATTTTTTAATTGAAATTTTTTTTTTAAGTATAAATAAATTTTATTTATAAAAGTTAAGGGATCTTGATAACAAGTAAGTTTTATGAAGTGGGATGAAATTAATCACCACCACCACCACAATAAACACCCCCAAAATATAACAATCCGAGATGCTTCAAAAACAAACTAACACCTAAAACCAGTGTGACAAGAGAATGCTCACACCAAAAACATCCCCAAATTGACTTGTCTTAATTAATTACATAGGCTAATAAAATTAGTTCCTTAAACAAAGTGACTTGCACAAAGATGGTAATTACTTGAATATTAATAATATAACACGTAATTGTCACGCTACTGATGCCAAATCAAACCTACTGCTATCATTACCAAAAAATAAAAAAGATTAAATTAATTTAAAAGGGGATTAATGATTCCGTTTAATTAAAAATTCATGAAATAGATCCATCACCTTCTCGATTGAATTGAAAAATGAGAGTTTGTAAATTTTGCATATGTTAATTTTAATGTAAACATTGAAGCACTACGCGAGCAATATGAATATGAGTTAATTAATTTAAAAGGCACCCCCTAGCTGTTATCTTTATGTGCAATACAAAGGAATTTTCTAAAATATATATAGCTACGTACTCTGTTTTCTCTAGTTCCAGTTAAGCAGAACTGATTATATTAATTAATGAGTGGGTAAATGAGGACAAAAATGAATAAGCTTGTACAAATTAAGGGTCCACCCAATGCTTCTCTTGTAAAGCTTCAAATTGAAGCATAGCATAAATTAACAATAATAATCCTTTCATAGTTCAACTTTTGGTCGGATCATAATTTTTGGTTTGAGTTGCCATCATCATGCATGTTGTGTTATCTTTCGTAAGATTAAAACTGATCTCTCACCCAACCAAACAGGGAACAACATATAATCAATAAAACCCGTGAGATGGCTCGAAAAATTTAGTAACGTGTCTTAGCACGCATTTTAATCATGTCTATTTTAGTATAGAATTATAGATACATGAAAAAAGAAAGAAATATATACTTCCTTGTGAAAATTGAAGTAATTAAGTAAAGTGTAATTAACTCAAATTTTATGTTTTTCTTTTTGTCCTTCCTGAGTTATTCTGCAGCGATATGACTCGAACGATCGTAAAAACACCTCTTTAAATCCATCAAGTTTGGAGAGTTTGTTCCTCCTGAATAATCCCGTAGCGATGACCCAATTGATTATAAAAACACATCATTAAGCTCCGGCCTAGCCCTAGAGTTACCACGCGACCTTCACCCGATCCACAGGGTGGGTCTATCTTCAAGTCCTTAGCTTTTAGAAACCAACCATCCCTCAAAGATACCTCGATATTAATGACCTTTATGTAACCGACGGGAGCCCGAGGACCTAAGGACGATAAACTGCAATAATAAATAGTCGTGGGAGAAAATTAGCTAAGGGGTTTGTGACAGCAACAGCTGAGCTTGAGGGAGAGGAGGAAATTTGCTTCTTTGCATGAAACTCACTTATCGGGAGAAAATTAGCTAAGCGAATTTCACATGTACAGTTACTTGGATTTCTGTCTCATTTAGAAAGAAAAAAAAAACTAACATCAATAATCAAAATGAAAAGTCAAAATTTTGAAGGGAAACAGAAAACATAAAAACAATGCAAGGACTAAATTAAAATGAGTGATTTACAGAGACAAAAAACTTTTTAAACCTAATATTTATATCATAAAAGTGTATTAGTAGATGGCAGCCGCGCAGGGCGGAGGTTGGAAGCGCCTACCTGCTCCCTGTTCCTGCATCTTTCCCATGTCCTCGTCCCCATCCCTAATCCTTGTGGCGGGGTGAATTTTCCCCCCATCCCGTTCCCTACCTCTCCACGGGCTCCTATGGGCACCTCAAACAAGTCATTGAAATTTTTTAAAAAGAAGAGTGCTAACAGCACTCTCTTCCAACATTCATTAATTGGTTGAAATCATGTGGGTCCCATATTTTTAGTGGATCATACTTAAGTTTTAACCAATCAATAAGAGAGTGTTGAAGAGAGTGTTGGAAAGAAAGTGTTCCTATCATTTTTCTTTTAAAAATGAAAGTAAATGTATAAAATACGTAAATTTGTACAATAAATTTAAAAACCACAAGTGATCCTACAATTAAGTAAATTCAATACAAATATATAATAAAATTCAAATAGCATTAAATGAAATTCATTACACAATATGTGAAGTCTCTATGAGATACACAATTCAAAATGCAAAATCTAACATTCAACCTGTATAAATGTGAAGTCTAACACTCAAAATATTTTATTGATCATTTAACTCCTCCAAAAGATGTAGTATTCATTATGAGTAATTCAATATTTGTAAGAGTAGTATTTTTTATGTTTTCACTTATATATACAGAGCAAGAACCGCACGATATGGGGACAATAATTCCCACTTTCGTCCCCATATTTTATTTGATGAGATTTTTTGTTTTTATCCCCATAAAAGAAATTTTCTAAGATTAGAACTCCAAACATGACAATTCCGGTAGAAATTTTCATTTTCAAGTGGAAATTGTCATCCCGTAGTTTTAATAATATGCTATATAATAATTAATGTAAATTTGCTCGGTAGCTACGGTTGATTGGTAGAATTAATGTTATACAAAATATATTAAAGTTGTGTATCATATTCTTGTGGTGGCTACAACATGTATAGATCCGTATCTTAGCTATTATCTTTTGACTTGTGAGTACAAGTTTTATGCATGGTGCGTTGTCATTGAGCATTGAGAATTTGAGATAGAGAGAATGAAAGCGAAAAGAGTGAGGAGATATCATAGATAGATAGATTGTGGAGGTGGCAAAGGCAATGGGCCTGAACAAACCCAACTTGATCATAAATAAATGGACCCACCAATCCTATCCATATTGGGAGTGATGATTTTGGCCAACATTTTTGGATTAGAACAAACAAACAACATCCACCAATGAAACAAATTTCATCTTCAATTCTTCACATACATACATGTCTACTTGGCTTCATGTCAGACAGATGAGAATGAAATCCACCTCATAAAAATGCTGCTCTAACAGTTCTAAACTGCAAAGTACAAAATACAAACTGTGGCATGGTATAGGTATGGTGTAGTTGCTGATTGATCAGGCATGCACAATATTCTTATCCTTAAACCAAAGTGACGTGAACACATTGCTTTTCCACTGACCAATTGGACGTTTTCTTACATGATGAAGGAAATTAGTTTCATCATGTTAAACTACAAGTATCAATCATTCATTAATTACAATGTTTAATTTAAGTTATCTAACTTTGACTTTACTTTTCTAAAGTTCTACACACCTACTTTTGAAGCACTCCCTGGTCTGTCATATATTCATAAAATGCTCTGTTTTCAACTAATTACCATGTATGTTTGTGCGAGCTGCAGTCATAATATTCAACTCATTCTGGAGGCAGAGGAATTATTGGCTTGCTATTACTTTAACACAATGGAATGGAATATAGTGGGGACCTTCTTGATGTTTATTTTAAGACTATCGCAAGGAACATCACACAGAGAATCAATCAAATCATGTTAGTTAAAGTTTTGAAATTGTGGTATCCATCAGACAAATTAAGACTTGAGAGGATTACTTTGAATCATCAATTGACAAGAACCTTAATCTGCGACATTATCCAGACAGATTAAGTTTGTTTTACGCCATTTCATTTAAAAAAAAACTGACCTTCTAGATGTTTAAAGTTGATTTTTTTTAGTGCTTTCTTAATTTTGAGTTAGCATGATTATTGTGAGCGGCAAAACTCTTTCAACCAATGATTTAACGCAGCTGCATTTACAGAGACTAAATTCCGAGACATCTACTTAAGTTAGAACAACTCCGTGTCAAATATACAACAGATATGCATGAGAATAATTTATATTGAGATCAAGATTATTATATATAATGTAGCATGTTGTATCATGTCTTATCACAGGAAACTCATTTATAATTAAATGACACAAAAGCTTGAGTGTTTAAATAACTAAAGTAATCGCATATGGATATAATTGAATAATAAAAGAAATTGCTTTTAATTTAAATTAACAAATTATCTAAATAATTAACATTTAATTAATCCAAGTCAAACTAACCATGTGATTATATGAATCCAACAAAATCACCACAAGAAAAAAAAAACATAATAGAAAATTTAAACATAACAATCAAACTCGAACTCATGAGTATCTTCATCCCGATCCAACATTAATGGTGAAAACCGGATTTAAGTAAAGCTAACCCAAACTCAAAGAACGTGTAAATTCCTACTATGAACTCGACCTTGAACCAGCCCCGATATAACAGTTAAACAATTTTAACTATAACAATAGTGAAATAGTAATATCTAACTCACATATTTTCCTAAAAATATGGCTTAATTCTCATGTTTTTATATCTTAATATTTTAACATATATTTTTATAAGTTATTTAAATTAAAATGTCTCTTTACCTTATTTATTTTAAAATATATATATAAGTGAATAGGACTAAATTAAAAATAAGGAAAATTCCTCAAACAGATGGAGCTGGATTTGGGGATCACATGTTTATTTTCACCTTCTTAAAATTCATCCCCGAACCCACCCTGCTCTTGACAAGGGTCAAGGGAAGAGATGAAGAGAGCGAAACCTGACCCCAGCATGTTTACGCCTCGTTGCTATGCCTAAAAGTTTTAACTAGTTCTTCATTCATGTCCTCAGAAAATGACAATGATTTTTTTGTACAACTAGATGATTTGTTATCAGAATTAATTCCTGAGCTGAAGAGTAGTGGCAGACCAATAACTGATTGGTTTATGACTGCCAACTTAACTTTGGATCTTGTTATATTTTCAACGAATCAATAATATTATATGTGCATGTATACAACATTATAATTAAACCCCCCTACCAGATAGGAAGGAGTACCTCACCCACATAAGAGGATTTGAGTGAGAAAAGACGATTTGGCTCATATATATCTTCAAGGAACCTCAAAAAAATATAAAAAATGTGACACTATAACTTTAAAGGCAAGACCAATTCCGTTTAAATCAAGTAACAAAGTCCATTGCCCAACATTCGTACATATCCAATTATCCAATTTTTTTAAGATAAACGAAATTCATTCAAAAATTTAAGATACATAGCTTAGTATATTATATTGTAAAGTAGGAGTAAGTTAAGTTCGTAAGAATCTTCCAAAAGTAAGTTTGTGAGAACCTTCCTCTGACCTCCCTATTCACTTGGGTCACAATTTTAATCAAACCTCCCTACTCGCTCCAGAAAGAGCATTCTCATTCCAACCTTTAATTTCTTCCAAATGCATTTCTTAACTAGATTAAAAATTTGAGATTTCAATTTACCAAGTAGGAAGACCATTAAAATATGGATGGATAATGTAGTTAAGGATCAAGCAAATACTTATTCACAATGGGCTTGCAATAGTCCAATACAACTAATTTTAGGACCCAATAAGCTTGATCACCAGGATCTTGGACCTGCAGAACTGAACTAGTAGTGTGTCTGGTTTGCTTTTGGAATCAAAAGCTTGTCTAGACTCAGCACATTAGTCCCATCCACTTTAGCTTAAGTGCTACAAACGCGACGAGAAGACAGTTTTTGATAAGGTGTTATGGCTAACATTTAATTGCTGAAAAGCAAAGCCTTTGTTATATATATATATATATATATATATATATATATATATATATATATATATATATTAACAATATTAAGAACAATCCTAGACACATTATGTCCTGGGGCATCAACCAGCAGCGTCTATTTTATTATCATATATTAGCATGTTTAAATCAAGTATTATTTTCTCAGACCCAAGAGCTACATAGAGAACCTTCTCCCTAAAATTTACTCTGACTTTAGAATCAATTGTTGAAGTATTTTCCAAACATGCACTAGGTAAACATGGTTACAACTTGCTCACCCTGACAGGCCCCATCTCCTTTGCCTTGGCCCTGAGCAAATGCTTCTGCGTTTTCCCAGTAGCAGTCTTTGGCAACGGTCCAAACACAATTGATTTTGGGACCCAATAAGCAGGCATTTTGGACCTGCAGAACTTAATTACATCTTGAGCTAGATGCTGCTCATTACTACCATCCCTTCCTGGCTTCAGTGTCACAAAAGCACAGGGAGACTCACCCCATTTCTCATCTGGCCTTGCAACCACTGCAGCCTCCAGTATTGCAGGATGAGAGTACAGAACATTCTCTATTTCAACACTACTGATATTTTCAGCACCAGAAATGATGATGTCCTTTGACCTGTCCTTAATCTCTATATACCCATCAGGGTGCTTCACAGCAAGATCACCAGAATGATACCATCCATTTGCAAAACTTTCCTCATTTGCTTTCGGGTTCTTTAAGTATCCTTTCATCACGAGATTACCCCGCATCACGATCTCGCCAACGGTAGTACCATCAGCAGGAACAGGTTGCATGGTTTTTGTGTTCATAACCTCTAGGCCTTCCAAGCCAATGTACCGCACCCCTTGCCTTGCATTGAGCTTGGCTTGCTGCTCAGGAGGGAGTGAGTCCCAGTCTGGCTTCCAGGCACATACCGTGGAGGGGCCATAGGTTTCTGAGAGACCGTAAGTGTGAGTTATGCGAAATCCTAGTTTAGACATCGCGGCAATCACAGATGGAGGAGGAGCTGCCCCGGCTGTATTAACATTTACAACATGAGGTAGAGGAAGGATAGCTTCCTCAGGAGAGGCATTGGCTATTGAGTTAAGCACCACTGGTGCTGCACAAAAATGAGTCACTTTATACTTGGCAATGGCTGCATATACTGCCTTAGCTGTTACCTGTGTAGATGCGTCAAGAAAGGTGAGTTGTGGCAGATATATCTATGACAAACATTAACTTGCTGTTAAAGACAACAATTCCTAGAAAAGTATAAAACAGTATTAGAGCCTGTTCGGATATGGGCTTATTGGAGTTTAATGCACTAAATAAGTTCCAATAAGTGTTCTATGGTTTGCATCCAATCCAAATGGGAACTTAGTTGAAAAGAGTGCAGAATATTTAAACAGATTGCTTCAAGTATATAGCACAGAATAGAGAACTGTTCAATTGAAATATAAGAAAAACTTATGTATGCTAAAACTTTCAAATTAGAATGTTCTTGCTACTTGCTAGTTACCCTGGCCCCCTAGAAAGAAATAGTTAACATATTATTGATCAGTGAAAAGATTACATAAGGTCATATAAACTAAATTTATATTTCAACCAAGTATGTCATAATTGTTTTAAGAGACTAATCAGTCATGTGCTCAACAAGGCCTTCAGCTTTTTTACCAACTAGTATACTAATGGTAGCATCAAACTTCAAGCTAGAATCAGAAATTATCAATAAGGCATGTACAGCATATTAACTCGACAAGGAAAACAAGTTAATAACAATACGATTTCAATCCCTCAAACAAGTTAAGGGTGTAATTAAATGAAAGTCTTCTATGTTCTATCAATTTACCTGCCGGAGACAGATGTTTGTCCCACAAAGAGCAGCAAGCGACCAAGGATAACACCAGCCATTGCAATGAAACATGGGTAGTGTCCACAGGTATATAGCACCTTCGTTCATCCCCCAAATAAGAGCTCCACTTAGAGCCATAAGATATGCCCCTCGGTGGTGTAATACCACACCCTTAGGACTAGCAGTTGTACCAGATGTGTAACCCAAAGCAATACTCTGCCACTCATCCTCTGGAGGTTTCCACGCATATTCAGGGTCGCCACTCTCAAGAAATTTCTCATATTCAATTGCTCCTTTGGCCAAAGCATCTCTGAGCGCCTTGGGGTCGCAGTTTTCATCACCAATGACAATTAAAATTGGAGGCTTAAAGCTTTTACTTTTCTCAGACCAGATTTTCAAAGCCTCTTCTGCCAAGGAAAAGAACTCTTGATCCACAATTACCACTGCTGCTGATGAATGACCAAGAAGGAAAGCTATTGTTGGTGCATTTAGCCGAATATTAACAGTGTTCACTACAGCTCCTGCCATTGGGATTCCAAAATGAGCTTCATAGAGGGCTGGAACATTAGGTGCAATAACAGCTACCTGTTGGCAACATTAAAAAAATTAGCTTTCAGGATTAGGCAGAAAAAACAGGGTAAAAACCTACTTTAATGCGACTGAATGCTCCCTAATACAACAGAAAACAATGTCAAGGATATTAGACAAAAGCTAACACAATGAAAATATGGGAAATGAAGTTTGAAATGTTTAAAACAAGACATCACTGTTACTTTTGAGGGTGAAAAAGCATTGCTTGATTTTGTTAAGCTAAAGAATGATTTGGGTATCCAATCCAAAAGGACACGTAGAGTCATAGTAACACCCTGACGGCCTGACCTATTGATAATGATGACTAATTACTACAAAAAGAATTAACCTCCCTGACACATAGCATGATAATCAGCTTCTCTTTTCTCATAATCAATTCTGACATTCAAAAGTTAGCTTCTGTCCAGAATTGATTATGATTTTAGAATCGATTTCATACATACACAGATTTACTACAAGGACGTGAGACATAGTTATAGAATGTTACAGTGTTGCCGGGACCGACGGAACGGTTAGAAAGAGCAGAGGCGAATCGACGGCAGCGGTGGTAAGTCTGTCGCCACGTGTACTGGCGCGATCCATGCACGACGGATGGTCTGGTGGGGTGCACCTGAGCGGCTCTTTGGAGGAACCAGAGCGGCGTCAAGGCGGTGTAGTTGGCATCGTTCTTGGGCAAATCGTCTATGTCGCGAGCCACCACCATTTCGTGCACCTTTTGAATTGAGTGAGACGAAGAAGGAGTGGTTTATATAGATTGAGTTTGTGTGCGTTTTCCGGATTAAGTGGTGGCGGTTGTTGAGGTTTCCGATTTTGATTTGAAAACCAGTCACAAGGTGCTACTCTCGAAGGAAGGAAGGAGCTATTTGCTTACGTGTCAATTAAATATTTCAAACACAATTTAAGGACTCTTCCATATTAGGAATTAAAAAAGAAAAAAGTTTTCTCAAATTAAATAACCATGAAACGTTGCACTATTGCACATCGCACCAATATGAACAAAATTATTGAGACAATTCTTGATGATGAAATATTCAATTTATACTTGTTGCCAAAATTATATCCAAATTATACAGGGATCATGGGAAGAAAACAGCAGAAGCCAAGATATACATAGCAGCACAATAATCTATAATCTCCAATCCAAACTCATGTGAAGGCAAAGTAGTTGAATTGTTCTACATTCTCTCCTTTATTAGACTTTTCAGGATCCAAGAAATGTAAAACTCTCAAGTTGTTGAAGAGGATGGTGAGCCAGAGGGTTGAAAAGCCTCTTGTTCAGCACAAGAGAGCACTTCATTAGGCCCTGCCTCTTCCCTGCCAACACCCATGAGATCGAGGTAATAGAGATAGTGTGAGATAATGTTATTCATGCCCTCATTATCAGATCCCTGGCCACACAATTGATCCCCATGAAGCACATTGATGGTGGCACCAAACCCAGGAACCCTCTTGGACAGTGTGTCATTCTTGGTGGGTTTCCAGTTCCCAACAAAGACATCATGTGCTGAAGGTAGGTGCTTCTCTGGTGGGGTCATCCACTTCCATATTGCTGCTTGGAAGGCCAGTGTAGCATTCTGTTCTATGTATTCTGGATGGTTCAGCAGATCCACCTTCAAGGCTTCACCAGTTTTTCCATAGTTGTAGTTCCTGTTACATCAAGAAAGACAATACAAGGATTTTCATCATAATTTCTCAAAATATTACTTTCTTCTGCCTAACAGATTAGTAATTAAACCTTTTGCATAAAATAATGTGCCTACTTATGAAGATAGTGCAAGAACCATGTTCCTGTAATTATGAATGATCTTCACCCACAACAGATGCTGCTATCTAACAACTTTTTAAAAAGTAAACTTGTATTAGGCATATGTTTCCTTCGTAGGAAATCAATGAAATTCTAACAAAACCAAAAACAGCCACTCAAATTAACAAAAACTATCAGAAAATAGGCAAATATTGATAATGATACTCTAAGTATATGTTTGGAAATTCTTCTATAACACCGATTGATTCTGAAGACAAAATCAATTTCGTGAAAAAGCTTTTGTAAGTAGTTTTTTAGTGTCAGAATTGATTTAAAGGAAAAAGAAGCTGGTCCAAACATGCTATGATACTGGATCGGATTAAGGGATTCGATAAATCTCAAAATATAAATATACCAGTAAATTGGCAGGGCGCCGCGACCGTAATAAGCTGCGCCGGGGGAGCATGGATAGGTTAACTTGTGATAGTCATCACAGTATAATTTATCAGGACTCAGTTCCTTATTGTAGCATAAGCCCCAGGCAAAGGGTCCTCCAGTAGCCACTCCATAACCACCTGAAATTAAATTTTCAAGAAGTACTTAACTATACAATTTCATGATCTTTAATCAAAATCTCCATTCACTCCAATAATCTAAACAATATCTCAGGTGGCAAGGTAAATCATCCTTTTCCTAAGTATGTAACAACATAACCCATTGTTTTTGCCTTACACAAACCAAGTTTGGCCTTTTTTTAATTGAGACACATATACTTTTATTCTCTGTCTATAATAAACTGAAGATCAAATCATCTATATGACTAATTACTCAAGGTACCTAACTGCATCTCACATGAAATGAGTAAAATATTAAGATCATGTAAATGAGGCCATAATTCAAAAAGAAAACATAAGAATTCAAATGGTATCACAATTGTTAATTTGATATCATAACATAATTTAATTAAAATGTTGACACTTACAAGAGGTCTTGCTGCCCACATGACCAAGGAATGCTGCAACCTCCTTCTGCCCACCATGCTTTCCTCCAGAGGTTCCAAATCCAAGAGGTTGGTAAAGTGCTGCAGCAGTGATGAAAGATTTGTAGTCCCAGAACCCAGCAGCATGTGCCACTGGTGCATTCCTCTTTGAGAAGAGGTTCTCAAATTGGTAGGTCTCAAAGAAATCAGAAATAGTCTCATTGCAGCAATAAACAGACCACCCTTTACATTCCCACCCTTTGTCACATAGCTTCTTCCCCTTCACTTTCTTCACCAATGGCTCCACTTTTGTTTGTCCATTCCCAATCACTAGCATTGCTGCAAAACTCAATAGAAAAACCCATTTGGGATTCATCTTTTTTTTCCTCTCTCCGTGAATTAGCCCTGTTGTGTGGTCTATGTGTTGCTGGTAGAGAGGGATGATATTTGTGGCATTAAAAAGAGGACTCTAGAGAGTTTGAGATGTGGAGTGAAAGAGATGGAAAGTGAGTTTCTAACTTATTAGGAGGAAGGAGATTTTCAGAGGTGGAATAGGTGGAGCTTTTGCTTCTATTCTCAATCTCATTCATGTTTACTTGGAAGGGAAGTAAAACATGGTTGGAGAGGTTCCATCCAACCATCCAATGGGTGTTAGAATTAAAACTGCAGCACCATTTTCTGCACCCCTTTCACATTCCAGATTTAAATCATGGAAGCACAATTATCCGGGCTTTATAGGATTTGAAATATCAAAAGCAAAATTTTCGAGATTTAAATCATAAAATGCAAAAATGGGAGAGTGTGAATTTATGTAGTGGGGTGGGAATTCTAACTAGAGTTGTCAATACGGGCCAGTCCGGCCCATACGGGCTGGCCCGTGACGGGTTGGGCTGGAACGGGTTGGGTCAGAGCAACCCGTTTCTAAACGAGCCAGAAAAATACCAACCCAACCCGGCTCACAGGCTGGCTCGCGGGTTAGCGGGCTGGCCCGTTTTCGCAGTGAAAAAATTTTAAAAAAAAATCAATTAAAAAATGTGAAAAATATAAAAAAAAATCATTTAAAAAAATACTAACACATGCATTTTGCTAAACGTACTAATATAAGATCATAATTCATTGCACCATACACTTTGTTGTGCATAAGAGCATATCTAAATCCACATCCAACATTGTTAAATAACAATACAAACACAATTACACAATCACTCCAAAAGTGCAACATTGTTGACCCTTGTCCTTGCTTCTTGGACCCTTCAGACTTCAGCCCTCAACATGGCCGAACCCAAAAAAAAAATAAAAAAAAGGGCCGGGTTGGTCTAGCCCGCATTGTAAACGGACCACGTTTTAACCAACCCAACCCGCCCTCGAACCGGGTTGGGCCAGGCCAACCCGCGGGCCAGGACCCATATTGACAGCTCTAATTCTAACCCCTTCCAATTTAAACTATTTATGTTCACTCAAGCCCGGAAAGAGCAAAAGCCAACCAGCATTACAATCAGGCCCAAATGGCGTGATTTTGGCATTTTTGGACCTGAAAAAAAAGTGCAATTTGTTTGGAGTAATTACAAAAAGGGGCATTCTTCCTCAGGGTCGTGATTACCATGGATTTTATTATTCTAACATGATAGAAACATTTTAAAGAATGGATGTGAGATTATAATAAAAGTTAATACATGATTATCACTTTTTTCCGCACCTAGGTATTCCGGTAGCCATAAGACTAAACTAATCCCCTCAAGGCTTTAAAATCTCATTATATAAGTACGTTTTTTCAAAAAAAAACTTCTTCATACATACCGCTTAATGATCTAACGTTTGGCTAAATGCTTAAGAACTCCAAGTACTGATGAAATTTGTTAGCTGATTAAACTAATAAATAATTAACACTGCTGCATATTAAATAATTTAAACTAAGTCTAAACTCGAAGGCGTAATTTTTCAACCTTGTCAGCAAAAATTAGGATATGATAACTATACAACCATTATGTAAACAAATAACACACAAACTAAGGAGATGTTTAGTTCAAGAAAATGTCATCTATGTTTTGTTAGTGGTCATAAAAATGTTTTTTTATTTTCATTTTTTTTCTAATTTTAATGATGAACATAAGAAAAAAAACATTTTTCTATAAGAAATAGTTTAAACTTCACTTGTGAATAGGGATAGTAACGGGCGGGTACCCGCCCTGCCCTGCCCCGATGCTCGTGGATATATACCCGGACCCATCATGAAACAAGCATGTACCTATTTAATGGGTGTTAAACGGGTTTGGGTACCCGCTGGTACATGTATTTATGATTTTTTTAAAATAACACTTTTTTTTTACATGTAACTCAATCTACATCAAATTTGGTTCAATTTCAGACGTTTAAAACACTTTCCTATTGACCCAACTTGAACTAATTTCTCTTTAATGAGATTTTTGACTGATAAAAAAATTATGTCATTTATAAGAAGAAAATGGGGAAAAGTTTATTAATTGTATTTTAATTAAGATTCATTTATTGAATTAAATTCCTGATTCTATTTAATCCACTCATATTCAAAGCATTCTGGAAACTTTTACAGCAAATTATGAAATTTAGTGAGAAATAAGTAATATTATTTTAGTTCTTTTTATATAATGAAAGTAGATAAATATTTTTTTTATTAACGGGTATCTGTCGCGCCCCGCTTATTAACGGATAGATATAAAACTTATTTCTTCAACCCGTGGGTACTCGGACCCGCAAATACTATTACCTGTGCAGGTAATTTACCTGCAGGCGGGTATTTTTGCCGTCCAAATAACAAAAAAAAGAGATATGAGAAGGAAGAAAGAGAAATACAATGGAGGTAAGAAAAGAAAATAAGGGTAAGACGTGGATATTAATCTTTCTATTTGAAGAGTTGGCGTATCCAATACAACTCAAATATTTCACACACAACGTTTAATCCGAATCTTATTTGTATCGTACATCACCGACAAAAAGAGGCCTATATGTCTTTCTCTTTTGCTGTCTTCAGTTCTTCACATTAATGGCTCAAAGTCTAACGTTCTATTTTTATTTTTATTTTGGATCAAGTGTTTGTGTTAGTAAAATTGATTCTGAACATAATTGACCAAAATTGTGTGTTATAAATGTGAGTTTTTTTTTTTTTAACCATAAATGTGAGTTAAAATGGTATAATTTATGTTTAGATATTTTTATGAAAAAATAATGGTTTTTGGGAAATAATGTTATGAGATTTAGATATAAAATCTCATCATTAAATATATTTAATTCAAAAATAATTATTTATTATAGCAAATGGATACAATTTTTAACCCATTAAATTAATTTTACTAACACACCAAAAGGTCATTTCAAGTGGTTGAAAATGATTTTAACCACGAATAATTGATTCTATATAATTAATACTGAATTATAAAAAGTCTAAATTTTAAGAATGTGCTAGTATTTCAGTTATTATGACTTATGAAGCTTAAATTAGATTCATTTATGGGTGTTGGGTTTGAGGTCATGTCCATTGAATCTGCCACCACTCTTTTTTTGTTTATTTTCAAATATACCCCTGATATTAAAAAAAAAAACAGAAAACCATTCTACTTGCCACCATCTCCATCCCTTTCTTCTTCCTTTTCCTTCTCGCTGCAGCAACCGTTTCATCCGTTTCTTCTTCTTTCGTCATCTTAGCAACCATTCTACTATGTTGTATTGTTGTTGTGGGTTAAATGCATATCGATTTGAGTTCTGGACCATGCCTTTCACAATTTCAATTTCGGATCTAGTAATAAATTTCACTTAAAGGTACGATTTTCACCCCCTAAGTCGCACTTTAAGGTGCGGCCAGGACTATATAATCGCACATTAAAGTGCGAACTATATAAAAATAATCTATTTTATTTTGTATTATATTGGTCGCACTTTAAGGTGCAGCCAGAACTATATCATCGCACCTTAAAGTGCGAACTAATTAAAATTACTCTTTTTTGTTTTGCATTATTTTCATCACACGTTAAGGTGTGGTTAGGATTATGTGGTCGCACTTTAAGGTGCGACCTAATTAAAAATGCACTATTTTATTTTGTATTATTTTCATGGAACAAGGCAGACGATGGATTCAATGTAGCTCAAACGGTTATAATTTTCTGCTCAGTATATGACAATTAATAGTAACACCGCCGGTAAAAAGTTCAAATGATTCATTACAGATTAAACAAAATTTACTTTGATTACAGTTTAATCAAAATTTGGCCAACAAAAAGTACAAGCTATCCATCAATCGTTAGGTCAACAACTTGACGTTATTTTCATACTTTGATCTGCAACCTTAACATGGACTGCTAGTTCTTTCCCAGCACACCACTTGATTTTTCCAACCTTTCAAGCCCTTCAGCCACATTTTGAACCTTATCAACCTCCTCTGACAACACCGAATGTATGACTGACCTGTCAGAAACAAGTAACCAGGTTAAAATTGAGAATTACTGTGGGTCGCACCTATAAGTGCGAACTGACCACATATGGTTGCACTTATAGGTGCAAACATGGACTTCCCAGGACTTCATGTGGTTGCACCTTTAAGTGCAACCTCAAAATAAATATGGTTGCACTTAAATGTGCGAATTTTAACCAGACGAGGATTCACCAAATAGAGATATACAAAAGAAGCAACGAACCTTGGTATGGTGTGTGAGAATACAAAGAAAACCCTCCAACGATGATGGGTAAGATGGAAATGGTGGTGGTGTGATGGAAATTGGTGGTGGGTGTGAGGGGAAGATGATGAGTGGGTTTGGAGAGAATGATGATTGGGGTTATGAAGGAAGGTAGAGGTTGATGTATAAAATAAAGATGACGGTGGTTGTGGATGTGACAATGTTGATGAGGAAGGGTAAGAGATGGTGGTGACAATGGTGAAAGAAGGTAATGGATGAAAATGGGAGGAAGGGAAGGGGATGGTGGATGAGGTGGGAAATTGATGAAGAAATATGATGGGGATATGTTGAGAAGGATTTTAATTTTTAAAGGTAAAATGGTAAAAGATCATATTCAGGGATGGTAGAGAGTCTAAAGGGGGTGGCCCCAAACCCAACACCTTTCAATTCTCAATGTAAAAATGAAAAAGGAACAACAGGCCCAACTTATCGATTAGTAGGTTTAAAGTGAATTTTTTAATACTAAAAGGTAAAATAAATAGAAGAGAGTTAAAATAATTAGTAAATTTACAGGACCAAAAAGCTATGAAAATTTTTTCAAAGACAATTTAGATGCACTCGTAGAGACTAAAAACATATTTAACACTAAAAATTATTATGTAGTATAAGGGATGCATTTTAAGAGTATTGTCTTTTTTATATGAGAATTTAGGAACAAATCATGACATTTGGATCTAATAATGAATGGTCAAGACTAAAAACATTAAATTATATGATTTTTAAAAAAAACCACATGACAATTTTAAGTAGTCACATGGACATTTAATTATTTTAATCTTAACTATTAATAGTCAGATCTAATTGTCATTATTTATTCTTAAATTTTCATATAAAAAGATTTTTATCATAAGATGCATTCTCATAGGCATGTCCATGTAACCGCAATCTGTCTGTGACCCGCCCAGCCCAATTTTTTTTATTTTTCTACTGTGGGCCGGTCCGGTCCATAGGTCCAGCGGGTGGCCAAATTCGGTTCTTAGCGGTTTGGTTTGTTCGGTTTCTGTTTGGGTCACAAACCACCGAACTGACCGAATAGCGTCAAAAAATAAATAAAAAAGCCCCATCCTAGTAAACTAAAGAGTAAGATAGATGTAGCGTAGCTCTCAATCCCTCTATCTATGTTGCATAACCCTAGCCTCCAACTTCTCTTTCTCTGCTCCCTTTCCCACTCACCACTCAACCATCCATCTCATCTCTTTTCATCTCCACACGAAGATCCCTTCAACTCGTTGTGTTCGATTGCATGTCCGATCTGTGGGTTTGCTTGAGTTCTGTTCACCGTTGTCGTCTCTTTCGTCAGCGTTGTCGTCCTCTCTGGTAAGGCTTGATATGTCTCATCAGTCATCAAGGTGGTTCAATAAAATTCATTTCTTTTAAACATTGTAGATACTGTATTGATTAGCATAATTTAATTTGACATACGATTGATTTCAAAATAGTGGTCCGTGTAAGAAGTCATATCCATTAATGTTTATAGGAGTCATTTTCAAAGTTGATGCTGATGCATGCATGTAGATGTAGTAGTACTCCAGTTAATTTCAAAAATTGATGCATGCATTAATCCGTTGGCGGTTGAGCTGTACCAATTGCAGCTGAGCGTGTATTTATTTCTCCGTTCACAAACAAACCACAAGTGCTATCTCATTTTATCTAATCTAATCTAATCTTAATGGAAAAATGTAACCAACCAAAATAGTGTGAAACTGCAGCCTTAAATTAGGCACTTTTTTCAATCTAAATAAATCGTTAGTTTATGTGAATTCCCGTACATTCTATACATCTACGTGTCAATTACACAAATAAATGGCTACATGAGTTAATATACCGGAGTTTCATCCACCTTTTTTTTCCTTTTCTTTTAATTAATTAATATAATTTTCCTTTCATTCACTTGTTTTGACGCATTCCTTTTCATTATTTTCATGTTTTCTTTAAATGTTTTCCTTTATTTTTTATCAACATTTACTTTCAGTTCTATACTTTTTTCACTAGTTTATTTCTTTCCAATTTTACTTTCAAAACTCAAGTCTAAACCTTTATCATTAAGTTATAACCAAATAACTTGGCTTTTCTCACAAAAATCTTTTCAAAACTAGAGTCTTAGTTTATCGAAACTTCGATTCACCCAGCTATCACCGGATAATTTGGTTATTTTCAGTTTTACAAGTCAATAGGGATTTAGATTTTCTCATGTGAAAGTTTAGTATTTATCTATTTTTTCACATGCATTAAATATGTGAGATTCTTTCAATATTTATGAGGAAAAATATAAACACCATGTTCACTTGACATTATCATGTCACATAAGAAAATATAAATCCAATCAAGTCCTCTTCGAAAATATAAATCTCAAGCTAATTTAGATCTGAATTTCACGAGTTGTGATCGGATGACTCAATATCTAACTTTTTATTTATTGAAACTAACATTTTAAATCCTCTTTTCAAACTCAATGCGGACAACTAATAATAGAAAATTAAAATTTACATTAAAAAACCATAATTTTCACCTAGCGAAAAAATTTCACATCATTAAAAATGGCACGCGAGTGATGCACATCATAAAAAAAAATTGGGAAGAATGATTAAAACCTATATATTTCCACAAAGTAATGATTTATAAAAAAAATTGTAGAATTGTAGAAGACTGAAATTAACAATTGACTACTTACAAACTTTGTTAATATCATCGTTACCGGAGAAAATTCCTATTTGTCTTAATTACCATTTTCTGTCAATAAAGTTGCTAATGATTTTGATGACACCCTTTTCCCCCAACAAGGACTCGTCGTGGCACATCCTCCTTTGTCCATCGTTTCACTATGCACAAATTGAAAAATTCTATTGTTTTTATTTTACTCAAATCTCTTAAATTCTCAATTTATAAGTGAAATATTCATAAATTGAAAACATTAAATCACTTTAGACATTCTTCACACACATTCTTCTACCCAAAACTCGTTAATTAATATATTAAATTTGTCCAAATTGAATTTTTTTAAAATCTTCCTTTTTTTTTTTGAAAAGAAAAATCTTCCCCTTCTTTTAACCGTGTACATTATACAAAAAATTTAATTTTAATAGATTGCAAGGGTAAATCTTTTACACTAATATCCAGTTATTTGACGCCACATCAGCCTACATACTTTTTTTTATTACATATGGAAAAATAAACAAAACCAGAAGAAACAAAATTACTTTAGAGCATCCTAATACAAATACAAAAATATCAGATAGAGGTAATTTCCATATACAGGCCGTGAAGCCACAAGGCAATTGAGACAATTGTCTTACCCCTAAATTAGGCCCAAAAAGAAAATTTAGTATTTAGATAGTATATATTACTAATATTTTATAGATAATGAAAAAACAAGTTATATTAATCGTAATGTGGGCAATGCGCCAAAATTGAAAAATTTATTTATGTTTGCTCATAACATTAGTTTTTTTATGATTTATATATCTATAGTATTTTATAAATTTGTTTTTCACTCATTGTTTTTCTTTCAAATAAATAAAGTTTTTATTATTTCTACATCAAAGTGAATTATTAAAAGAGATATTTAATATCAAACTGTTGCAAAATCTCTCATTATTTGATTGTTTGCATTCCAGATTCTATTGTTCATCATTTTTTATTTATTTTACAGTATTATTTTATTTATATTTCTTTATTATTTTATTAGTATTTTTGTATTCTTATTGTTTGCGAGAAAAAGTGTCAAATAGAAAATATGTAACTAAAAGATTACTAAAAAAATTAATAATTTATATGATTTATTAAGTTTCAAAAGAAAGTTACTTTAACATTTTCGTCTTATGCCCCAAAATGTTTGTATACGGTCCTATCCATAACTTGAAAAGTGATCATTCTCTAGTTTCATTTTAGCATTGCTCTAATCCGAATGATCACTTTTCAATAACATCTAAATTATGCTAAGTTTAAAAAGTAATTGATATCCTCAATCTATTATATATAAGCCCTAATTTTTATTTTATGTTTGGTGCTTAAAATGAAAGCATTACCACCAAGCCAAGAGATTACTTATATAAAAGCCCTAATTTTTTTTTATAAACACTGAGTTTTTAAAATTTAGGTATACTATAAATTAAAAGAATACAAAAATTTAATTAATACATAATTCAGACCAAATAAGGGGCTTTACATTTATTTAAACGGATACGCAAATGCATTAAAATTTAAAAGTCGCTTTAATTCGTATATTTAATTATAATTTATAAA
Source organism: Acmispon strigosus (assembly GCA_030819835.1). Classification (NCBI taxonomy): domain Eukaryota; kingdom Viridiplantae; phylum Streptophyta; class Magnoliopsida; order Fabales; family Fabaceae; genus Acmispon; species Acmispon strigosus. The sequence continues at coordinate 92,517,318 of JAUAMA010000001.1, forward strand.
AGTACTAGTAATAAAAAATACACTTTTTTTAAAACGAAAAGTGCATTAATATTTAATAGAAATTTAAAAAAGGAACAGAACACTAACAACTAACAGTCACAGAACAGAGCCCAGAGTGTCATCATTGAGCTCCGACGACTTACCTTTCTTTTTCCCTTCTCCGACAACAAGGTAAATTTCTCACCTTTTTTTGCTTTTCCTCTCTGCCCTTTTGGTTTTTTGACCCTTTTCTTTTTCTGCTCTGAATTATTGGAGCAATATTATCTGAGTCTACGTTGACTGTTGACTGTTGTCTTTTGTTTGATCGTGTGTGTGCTAATTTGCTTACTTGTTTGTTTGGTGAGGGAAGTAGTTCTGTTCTCAATTCTCATAGGTTTCTTCTGTGATTATGGCACACAACTTAACGGGGCAGCTTGTGGGTTCAGAGATACATGGATTCCACACTTTGCAGGGTATGCATTCTTCACTCTCCCTCTTCTTTTGGATTGTGCTGATGATGATTGGTTGAGCCTCAAGCATCATCAAGTTTCAATTTTGAAGTGTTCCCTCTTCTTTTTCCGTATTTATCTTGTCCTAGTTTTATTTGGGGGTGGGAGTTGAAGCTTTAATTTTGATCTGAAAATTCTTCACTTGTTTAGTGTTTATTAGCATCTACAGCTAGTTTTAGCTCCTGAAGATGGACGCAACTGTGTAATTTTCAATGCAACCTAGGAGTGAAAATAAAGTGTGATTGGTTGGTGGGTGTGAATTGTTTCTCCAGGATCAAGTGTGAACTTTTCTTGCTTCTGGAAAACAACAAAGGGGGTGTGGGGTTTTAGAGATTACTCTGGCACTGGTTGTTGTTTAAACTTGAATCATTTTTTATTTTTTTTGAGAACCAACTACCGGTCATTTTTTCACAACTTATTTAAGGGTACCAGTACAAAGGTTTAAAAATATGGTATCATAACAACTCCCTGTGTTTTGTGTTGTATCCTTATATTAGAAGGTACATTTTCCTTTTTTTTAATGGACTTGATACTGCAAAGTTCTTTTACCATATATTTGAAATATTGTACTAACTTCAGCTTATCTGAATTCCACTGAAATATTGATTAGAACAAATTCCATGTATTGTGTTTGCCGTGAGAACAATGAGTACTTGAGTAGAAGTAGAAAAGAGACTGGGGATTATTTTTCTTGTATTAAGGTCGCATGTCCAACATTTCGTAATTTTATTTTTACCTTCTACTATCATATAAAGCAATGACTGCAGAATATTGATTTTGTGAACTATATAAGATGTTCAAACAAATTGTTGCAACATCAAACTGGAAAGTTCACAATTTTATACGAGGACCGGTCCCAAACCCTAGTAAACCACCTGAAATTTCAAACTAGCATACCTGTGTTAGTTTTTGTTTGGCGATATTGTATGGGAACTAATTAAAGGAAGTAAAAGATTAAAATATCAGGACATGAAATTGTGACTTTAGTTTTGGTTCAATATGGTATAGAAACTTGTACTTTTTAAGACGGTGTTCAAAAGAATCTGACAATTGTATATTCTCTATGCATTTCTGTTGCTATTTGCTTCCCACTGCAATTTTTTCCTCATCTCTGTTGATTTGTTGTTCTAAAGTACTTTCTTAAATATGACCCAGACCTGGATGTTGAGAACACTATGGAGGAAGCAAAAAGCCGATGGCTCCGTCCCAATGAGATTCATGCTATACTTAGTAACTACAAATATTTCACTATCTATGTCAAGCCAGTGCGTTTGCCCAAAAGTAAAGATACATTGCTGTTAGTAGCAACTTGACGTTTGTAGAGTAGATATGCATTTCCATATATACTGTTTCTTATCATATTCATTCCTGTCTCTTTTATTGTCTATTTCTTGACTTGCATGAAAGGTTTTGATTTTCTTGCTCGCGAGCATTTCATGATTTGCCAAACTTATAGACCTTTCTATTATTGTTGAAGCTTTTCTTATCAAATAGTAAAAAACTTAAATAAGAAGTTTATGTATATATTTATGCATTGTTCAGGCTGTTTATGTCATGAATCTGAAGCAATGTGAAGCCTCTATGATTTATTTCTGGCATTGTTCCTCCATAGATATACTAAATGGATTTCCGGTCAAGTAGTTATATTGTATATAAGTATCATGTTAAGAATTATATGATGTCAAACAGGATTTGCATGACCAGTGCTAATGTTATATTATTATGTTGTGGGCAAAATAGGTGGTACAATTGTACTATTTGATCGCAAGATGCTAAGGAATTTCCGAAAAGACGGGCACAACTGGAAAAAGAAAAAAGATGGGAAAACTGTTAAAGAAGCTCATGAGCACTTAAAAGTGAGGATTTCAGTTTTCTGGAATGTTTATTTGAAGTTTTGTAGCAGCAAGTAGTCTACTGTATCCAAGGGGCTTTTAATGGTTTCCCAATAACTTAGTTTGGTCTTTTATTATTGGCTTCTCCTATATTATATATAGTCTTTTTAATGGTCTCCTATATTTTGTTATGTCCTCCTATATCCCTTTTAATTGGACTTCTAAATGGTTTTACTGAAACTTTTGGTTTTTCAGAGAGGCCATTGGCCTCCACTCATCAATGTAGCCAAGCCACCTATAGTGGAATAAGGCTTGGTTGTTGCTGCAGTTGGATCTTGTAACTTTATATCTAGAGGGGTTAATTTACTATGTTAATGGCTACAAGGATAGTTACTCTGATAATATGATCAAATACTTCTATTTGTTCCATTTTTATGGATTGTAAAGGGAATACAATTATGACACTAATATGAAGTTTATCAAGTAGCCTCTTAAGTTAGCTTAAATCTTAAATAAACTATTAAAATTGGGTCTGTGGTGAGGGGTTTCAATAGTTTTCACGAGATCATGGGTTTAAACCACCAGCCACCATTGTCCTAAAAAAGGTTAAATCTTCAGATATTGAGAGCTTCCTAAAGCTCAGATGTGTACTTTTTATTGATGCCATCTTCAATTCAATGCACTTTCTTCCATAAATTGTAATTTGTTGCTGCGAGTTTTGATATTTACTAGGTTTAGATATCACTTCTGTTAGATTTGGCCATTTAGGAGTATGAATTAATGCATTCTCTATGCTTTGTAGTTGTACAGTTTGTGTGCAATATTTGATGATGCTATGATCAACTTTTCTTCCTACAGTTTTTGTTTTCCATGGGTCTAACATTAAATTGAGTCACTGAAATTCATGAATCTGATAACTGATTTTTTACATTCTTTCTGATCACGCTTTTTCTCTTCATCAATCAGGTTGGTAATGAAGAAAGGATCCATGTATATTATGCACATGGCCAAGATAACCCGGGCTTTGTTCGTAGATGTTATTGGTTGCTTGATAAGTATGTATATCATTGTTTAGCTTGACACTTAAGGTCTCAATTCCAATATGTTATGCATATCCATATTTGTGAACTACGAATTAGTAACAGTGGTTATGTATTTCTTGCTTTTTTCTTTTTTAAAACATAGAATATATAGAAGTTGCTTATAGTAATGTGACTAATGATTGTTATTATTCTTTTGTTCTCTTCAGGAGTCTGGAGCACATAGTCCTTGTCCATTATCGTGAAACACAGGAGGTTGTGTTATTCATTTTCTTTCTTCCTTTTCTTCTCAAATTTAACTTCACCCTACAAACAGTAATTTACATGTCGCTTTGTCAGATAGAAAGAGCCTATATATTACCCTCACGTTTTGAATCCATATTCAGTTATGATCCTTATATCAGTAATTTAATTTTAGTCTTTTAGGCATTCAAGCATGTCCAGATGCATGGAAATCATGTCAATACCAAACATGTTTTTCAATTGGTCTGCTCGGAAATTCCTTTTACTGTGCTGAGTACACAAGTTCTGTTCGTCTTTTGGTTTTTGTAAGGACTCTTGTATTGAGATGTTGACCTTTGCATGTGTTTAAGAGAGTATCTCTAAGTCTAGAAAAAGCTCTTCTAAAGTGAACTTGTCGCTCAAGTGAGAAAGTTAGAGTGTATCAACCCTTAAATTTAAATGGGTTAAAATCACAATGCAATATGAATTAAAGCAAGAGTGGATGCACCTTTTGGTGCTCCCTTTTGAGATAAATTCAATTTAGAGGAACCTGGTCCAACAAGTCCCATGATGGATATGTGCCAGATATGCTTTACAGTTTACCCTATGATCTAGTTTTGGAGTAAAAATTGGCTTTCTAACCTTCATTAGGTTTTGGTGTATGATACAGTCGCAAGGTTCTCCTGTTACACCTGTCAATTCAACTTCAAGTTCTACCTCTGATCCAACTGGACCTTTGATTTTATCAGAAGACTTGGATTCTGGAACCAACAATGCTTACACTGACGGTGAGAAAAGGCTTTTAGATAAGAATCTTTTTGTTAATTGCTTATGATATATTTGGTTACTCTTGCTGTTGTCATATATACTGTTACTTCCTTTCCTTGATAAGGTGTACATATTCTCATCCCTTTTTCTGTTTTGGAGATAAACAGGGCTTAATGACAATTTAACAGCCAAAAGTCATGAATTGAGGCTTCATGAGATTAATACACTCGAATGGGATGACCTACTGGTTTCAAATGCTAACACCTCTTCTGTACCCAACGGAGGTAATTTTTTGTGTTTTAGCAGAACCAGTTGCTTGTTGGGAAGGAACCTCATTATTTTATACTTGACAACTGGCAGGCAATGAACTGTGTTTGTATCAACAAAATCAAACTATTCTGAATGGCAGCTTTGACAATGTAAGATAATACTATCTTTCTTTGTGTTCTTTATTCTGCTCTATGCTGTGCTTTCTCATTTATGTTTTGCGGCTGGGGGTCGAGGGCCAACTCCTTCAAAAAAATCTTTTAGATAGGGTAAAAATAAGTATAGCCCATATAGGAGATGAGGTAAGATGTTCTCTGAAAATAAAAGCGAAAGGTTCAAGAATGCAGTAAGGCTGGTCAATCTCTTTGCATATTGGGCATGAAAACTCTCTTGAAACAGCTTTGAGCGGCATGCCAGAGAAAGGCCAATAACCACCAAACTATTCTAAAGCAAATCTAGGGTAAATAGAGAACCTTGAAATGCAGGCGTTCTGTTCCAATCAAACACACTAAAAAGCAGCAAAAGCTGCAAAAAGAGAAAAGTTTCACCTCCTTGTTGTTATTCCTTTTATTTTTTATTTTTTGGTTTGTCCTTTTAAATTTATTCTAAGAATCATTCTCTTAAAGTGCATGTGATAATGTGCAAAGAGAAGGGTTCATATCATTTATTTGACAAAAGGTTTGGTAGATGCTCAGGCATTCAGCATTGCATTTGCAGTCTTGTCTCACTATTAAAATTTGATTATACGAAGTTATAAAATTGGCTTACCTTTTGTGTATTATTTTTAAGAATCATCAGTGATCACATTCTAAAAGCCACAGCCATTTAAATGGAATGATCTTGAAAGCATGGTCTGTGTGTTTCTCATTTTTGCACTTTTTACTTGTTCTTTTTTTTGGAGTACTCTTGGGCTAAGACTTGATCCATTGTTCCCATTTACTGAGACTGAAGGAACTAAGTCGATGGTATATCCTCTTTCACATTTACATGTGCAATATAAATATATTGTATATATCACTTAAGTTGATTGTATTTATACACACGCGCGCACACACACACACATATTACATATAAAAGGTCATTGTTAAAATCGTGTAGCACTAATGTATATCCTCGTGCTTTTCTGCTCTCCCTCTTCTTTCTTTCTTATAGTGATACTTGCTTTGCCATAGCTGCTGTTGTAACCAATGCAGGGTTTTTTCACCAGGTTGCCAGCAATCCTTCTGCAGAAATACCTTCTTTTGGTAATTTAACTCGGCCTATTTCTGGAAGCAACAATGTTCCTTACAATTTTCCACAAAGTGTTAATCTTCAGAGTAGTCCTCCTATCTCTTCTGGTGGTGTTGATTCCATGGGCACGGTAGTCAATGAAGGCTTGCAAAAACAGGACAGCTTCGGAACATGGATTAACAACATCATATCTGATACACCATATTCTGTAGATGGGTCGCCTCTTGTATCATCTATTCCTTCATCTATTCCTGAACCTTATTCATCCGTAGTGGTGGATAATCAGCCATCTTATCTGCCAGAACAAGTATTTAATCTCACTGAGGTGTCTCCTACTTGGGCATCTTCCACTGAGAAGACAAAGGTTTCCCTCTGCTTTTTCTCATATGTTATTTGTTGTTATGTAATTGTATCCTTCTTTCCTACTAAATTTAACACTTAGCTTCATAGTTAAATTTTCAGAATTTTTGTTCAATCCTTGAAAATATAGTATGTATCTAGAAAAAAGGATTTAAACTTAAAAATCCATGAGGAATAGACACTGTCAATTCTATTTCAGCTAAAAAAAGGATTTCAGTAGCCATCATGAGTAGCGCTCTTGCTAAAGCATGTGCGTCTTCATGTTATATATTTTAATTTCACTCTAAATTCTTACTTTATGATCATCTCGGATGTTTGTTACCATTATTCTGCAATTGTCACTTAATGTTTCATGTTCATTTACTTTTTGCAGGTCCTGGTAACTGGATTTTTTCATAATGACTACCAACACCTTGCAAAGTCCAATCTACTGTGTGTATGTGGTGATGTAAGTGTTCCTCTAGAAATTGTTCAGGTTGGAGTTTATCGATGTTGGGTATCACCGCATTCTCCTGGATTCGTGAACCTCTATATGAGCTTCGATGGCCAAAAGCCCATTAGCCAAGTTGCTAATTTTGAGTATCGGACTCCTATTTTGCATGATCCTGCTGCTTCAATGGAACAAAAATACAACTGGAATGAATTTCGACTTCAGACGAGGCTTGCTCATCTGCTCTTCACTACACAAAGGAGCCTTGATGCTTTCTCTGGTAAAGTATCACCTAATGCACTGAAAGAAGCTAGAAAATTTGCAGAGAAAACATCATTTGTTTCCAAAAATTGGCAGAACCTGATGAAGTCAGTTGACGACAATGCAGCTCCATTTCCGCAAGCAAAAGATGCCTTATTTGAAATTGCATTGAAAAACAAGCTAAAGGAATGGCTTTTGGAACGAATTGTTTTAGGATGTTGTAAGGCTACTGAGTATGATGCACAAGGCCAAGGTGTAATTCATTTGTGTGCAATTTTGGGATATTCTTGGGCTATTTCTCTCTTTTCATGGTCTGGCTTGTCGCTGAATTTCCGTGACAAATTCGGATGGACAGCTCTTCATTGGGCAGCATATTACGGAATGTATGATACACCGGCACCCCACTTGTTTGAACAATAAGCCTCGCTACAACTGTTTTGACCTAAAAATCATTTTCTGACATGGCTTCTCTGTTCTAGTTCTTTTCAGTTTATTTTTTTCCCTAAAGATAAACAGGCATATTTATAAACTATTTGATTATATCATGAAATTCAGCTTAGAAAGTTGTCCATATAGTATTGCTCTCTTACTTGCATTTTTTCCTTCTAATCTAGTAATGAGCCTGAGCAAACATTTTCATTATTGTCTTCAGGGAGAAAATGGTTGCAGTTCTGTTGTCTTATGGGGCAAGACCTAACTTAGTCACAGATCCAACTCCAAAAAATCCTGGGGGATGTACTGCTGCTGATCTTGCTTATAATGAGGGATATGATGGCTTAGCAGCTTATCTTTCAGAAAAATCTCTGGTTGAGCAGTTCAATGACATGAGCTTAGCTGGAAACATCAGTGGCTCACTGGAAACAACTAGCACAACTGAACCAGTAAATCCTGAGAACCTCACCGAGGACCAGCTGTATATAAAGGATACATTGATAGCTTACCGCACAGCTGCCGAGGCAGCAGCGCGCATACAAGTTGCGTTTAGGCAGCGCTCACTAAAATTGCGATCTCAGGCTGTTGAAATTTGCAGCCCGGAGGAAGAAGCACGTCAAATAGTGGCAGCAATGAAGATTCAACATGCCTTTCGCAACTTCGAGACAAGGAAAATGATGGCAGCTGCTGCTCGGATCCAATATAGGTTCCGTACATGGAAGATGCGCAGAGAGTTTCTCCACATGCGACGTCAGGCTATTAGAATTCAAGTAAGAGCTACCCCTCCTGTGTTTATTATATGTAATTGTCCTGAGCAAACATGTCATGTTGAAATTAGAAAATTGATGTTATTTGTTTGAGTCAATTTTTGGATCGACTGGATTCATGTCAATGCGCACTCGGCACAAATCTTAACATGGCAGTGTTCACAAGTTATGAGGGCAGTCATAGCCATCCTAGAACTTTTAATAATAATGACCACGTGAATGAGCTTGGTTAGTCAATTGTCCTCATTAGTAATTTTTACCAGTTAGTAAAGAAGCTAGCAAAATGGACTCAATCAAGGCTAAGAAATAAGAAAGTTTACCCTCAAATCAGAATGTGACTTAGAGCTTATACATACGAGAGAATGTTGATGTAGCACCAATTGAATATTGGTTCCAGGACTGGACTTCTAGACTTTTTAAACAAAACTTGTAATGCCTAGTTGTTGAGGAGAGCACCTTCACATCTCTCTTTGCCTTGGTACTGAGACCATTGAAGTGCAGTGAGATGGCATTGGAGATACTTGAAATGTTGCACCTTCTTAAGTTGTTATTATAATTACTTCTCGAACAAAAACAACTTAATTGTGCATATTTTAAATGTAGGCTGCATTCAGGGGCTTTCAAGTGCGGAGGCAGTATCATAAAATCATGTGGTCTGTTGGAGTGCTGGAGAAAGCAATCCTGCGTTGGCGTTTAAAGAGAAAAGGCTTCCGCGGGCTCCAGGTGAATCCGGTCGAAGAAATTAAAGATGAGAAGCAGGAAAGTGATGTAGAGGAGGAGTTCTTTCGGACTGGTAGGAAACAAGCAGAAGAACGTGTTGAGAGGTCTGTGGTACGTGTGCAAGCCATGTTCCGTTCTAAGAAAGCACAAAAAGAGTATAGCAGGATGAAGATTGCACATAGTCAAGCCAAGGTGACTAAAATATATTTATATATGCATGATAATGTTGTTCTTATAATTTTATTTGACATGTTTATTTACTGGGTAGAATTGCTTTATGCAGCTGGATCTGGAATTAGAAGAATTCCTCAATTCTGAAGTTGACATGTCATCAACGAAGGCGCCATAGCTTGCGAAAATAATGTTTTTGTTTGAGATGTAGCCAACTCCAATCACAAACTAGTGAGCCTTTTTTGTATAGCCTGTAGATCCTGTAAAGTCCATAGTGTAGATGGAACCACCCATGACCCTTTCAAATTGCTTTAATATCTTGATTGGGTCATTTCTGAAGCTTTCATGTGTAATTAAGCTCTCTATGGTGGATGCTTCTGATGCAAGATCAAGTATGTAATTTAAACCACAACCCTTCGTAGAGTTGGTTAGACATGAATCACATGATTGTTGTCATAACTCCTATGTAATAATTAAGAGTATGTTATATGGTAGTTGATATATAACCATATTATATTTAGAAAAATTCTAGCAACACTCACTTTAAGATTCTATTTCTAACAGTTTCATTAATCGGTTAAAATTTTATCTGCATTCTAATTTCTAATAATTTCATGAAAAATATTAAATCTTTGAGATTCTCACTATACAAGATTTTTCTATTTTTTAATGGTTAATATAACTGAAAAATATTGAAAAAGTTGGGGGAATATAGTATATTACTTGTTCAAGTATACTTTTAGTCCTTTTAGTTATAATCGTGTGATTTTAGTTCCTCAATATTTTCCAATTAAATTAAGTCTTGCAAAATTGGTTCTTCTGCCTTTTTTTTCATAACTTTGATTTTTAATTTTCTATACATTTAGGGGATTTGTGATAGATTTGGAGTTAGAAATTTAATGGAAAATTTAATAAATTTTAAAAGATTTTGTAGCACATGACACTGTAGTTTGAAGAGAGGGGAGTTATGGGATTTTTTATATTTTAGGTCAAATTTTATGTTTTGATTGGTAAGTTTTGAGCAGAAGAAAATTTAAAATGATATAACTAATTCAGTTTGTAGAGATTTTAAAAAAAATGTGAATTTGAGAGTTTTAAATAGAAAGAAAGTGATTATTTATGGCGTTTGCTACAGTCTTGTAAAATGAGAGTGTTTGATACCCTTTTAGTCTATTGTCAAGATCCTTTGATCCAGTGAATCGTGGTTACCGTCAACTCCAAGTGGGTTGATCTGCTTCTTCACTTTCTTAGCTGAAGTGCAACACAGATGGCTCAGTTAAGGGGCCTTCGAAATCTACAGATTGCGGTGGTGTTTGTAGGGACTCAATTGTTAGATGAGTGTTTGGTTTCAGCAGGAACTTAGGGTTCTCTAATTCCTTTGGGCGAAGGTGTGGGCTATTTTTACGATTTTGACTCTTGCTTGGGTCCGAAGTGTTATGAGAATTATTGTTGAAAGTGATTCTCTAGTTGCCGTGAGATTGATTAACGAAGGTTGTGATAGCTTTCATGCGTATACATCATTGGTGAATCAAATTAGAGTTTTGATGTATAAAGATTAGGAGATCCCTTGCGTATACATTCGGTGAGAAGCGAATCAAATGGCAGATTGTCCGACAAATAAGGTCCATGCGCTCTAGGCACGCATTGGTTTGAGGTTCCTCCTCCAAGTCGCTCAAACCTCCTTGTGTAGTTCTTTGCTTGGGTGTAGCCCCTCCAGATAAAAAAATATCAGGATTAGCATTGTAAATTGTAAAAAATTATTTCACAAGATAATATGACAAATTAGGACTAATTTTTTATGCATTACCGTCTTGGCAAATAGGTAGCTTAGCCAAAAGATTGATCCGTAGAAATAATAATTTTGATATTTGTCTCTAGTATTAAGTCTATTAAAGTTTAATAAGAATTTATCTGTCAATAAAAAATTTATGAGAATTATTCTTCCACATTTCATTGATAACTTCTTCCGCGATCAAAACTTTTCCCCCACCATCCCTAATGCATGTCACTTAGTTTAGAAAGTCTATAGGTACTTCATTCCCTGATTTGGTTGTCAAATATTGATATAAATTTGAGAATGTTAAGATTTATATCCAGATCACAGCATAAAACTTAACAAGAAATTTCTTTATGCAAATAGCACACTGTTCTCTCTTTTTTGTTTGCAAAAATATAATCGGATAGAAAGGTAGAAAATATGAGAAAACTCAGATCCCATTCATATGTAACAGGGAAGAAAGGGTATCAAGATACTTCAAAATTTATTAGTTTCTGCCCAGTCATTCCATCCTACAACAGAACCAAGTATTCTAAAGGATTAATATTCCCAAAAAAAATCTCTGAAGATACAAACAAATCTTATCATTTAATATTACATCAGTTGTATCAAATAATCCAATCAAAAGCAAAAACAAAGGTAAAATCTCTGGTGATGTAACTGCAGACATGGATAGTTGACCTGGGAATGAGGAACAAAAATGAAGCTGAACTCTACTTGATATATTGGGAAAGCCACTGGAAACCTTCGCCATATCCCATCTTGCGGACAATGCTGCACATGAACACTTCGAGAGGTCGAAGGTTGGAGTCTGTGAGATTGACCTTCCCTTTGCCTGTGGTAAAATTGGTAAGGCCTAGATGATATCGTAGCTCATCTTCTGATGATGCATATGGGATGTCAATTTTGTTGCCTAGCACAAGAAATGGAACATTTGCCAAGGCTTCATCTGAAAGCAAGGCATCAAGCTCCTTCTTAGATTCTGCAAACCTCTCTTTGTCGTAGGCATCAACGAGGTAAACAACTGCATCCACCTGGAAAGCCAACATATGTTAGATTTCTAAGCGTATGTTCAGTTTAATGTTTGCATGAGCGCAAACACACGTCCATACGCACTTCAAGATAATAATAATAAGTGTGTGTTGAACATACAATTATATTGTGCTCAATTAAATATCGAAACACACACTTAAGTCATACAGCACTAAGCAGTATAGGACTCACATTACAGCTTATAGACAATGATAAGTGAAAATAGTGATAAGTGAAAAATTGCGGCTTCAGAAACCGCCAACCGAAGAAGTTATAGTATATTATTGGAATATAGTCACATCAAACAAAGACTACCAAATAAAAATAGTGAGTCAAACATATACCTGAACTGGTAAACAGAAAGGAGATCCATCTAGACACTAAGCAATAATTACCAAATTAACTTGAAACTTTTGTTTGAGGATGGATACCTCTACTCGCTCAAGGTGAAAGAGAACATTAATTACATTTACAACTGTATGTTCTATTCTTAAAGGGATGGTTCAATTTATTAGGAACTCTAATAATTATCCTTTTTACATAGATCTATCCATCGTTCCTTCACTCTTCTACATGTTCTTTATATCTAATTCATCAAAGGAAAACAGGATATGTTTAGGAGGCAACTAGTAAACACCTTCTGAAAAGTTTAAAGGGACGCTATCAGCCAAATTTCCACACAGTATTTGCCTCTCATGAATCAGATAAATACAAAAAGCTTTTTATTAACAATAAGAATGAATCATACAAAGTTGTGTAGAGCCATGAATCTAAAATGTAGTTGCTTAGAAGATTCAAATGTTCACAGAAACAGCAACAATGTATCAACAAAAGATCAATGAACAAGCACCTCATCTGAAAATCCAGCATCCCATAGAGTGAACAGGAAAGAACAAGCCAGCATGATGTTTAGAAGGATAACAGAAATTCAGAACATAAACCAACCAGTAAGCTAGAAGCATTATTTTATAAATGCAATTTCGATGAAAAGAAATCCAATTAAACGCGTAAAGGAGCTACATAACCGGTTTTGAATCTCTTAGTTGAATCATGACCTAGTCAAAAGCAATTGAGGTCAACAATAAAATGTACAGAGAGCAATGAAACCTATCAACAGCTATGTTCCATTCCATCCCATCCAACTGTAAATCACATTGCACAAAACAGTAACAAAAAAATCACTTCAAGACTACTCACTATCTGTATTGTATTGCAAAGACAAAAAATGATAACAAATTTGACAACCAAGTTGGAGGGCCTATTATAAAACAAACCACTCCCACTACACATCACCGCAGACAAACCCCACTTTCAGAAACTCTAAATTACATGAAGGGAAGACAGAAATTGATAATAAAGGGAAAGATCAAGTAAAATAATGAGAAAGACCTTTGCATAATAGTCTTTCCAGACTCTGCGAGCAACTTGATGACCACCCAAATCGAAAGCTTTAAACTTGATCTTCCCAATGCTCAATTCCTCCGAAGTGGGATGTTGGGTCGGTTGATGCTGAACTAATCTCTGAAGAGGAAATTTCAAAAAGATTAATTTTTGACCAAAACCATTCAAAAACATTGATGAAAGGGTAAAAGAATGAGATATCCAACCTCGTCTTTGAGCATGTGAAGGAGGGTGGTCTTTCCGGCGTTATCAAGACCCAGGAAGAGGATCTTGGCTTCTTTCTGCCAGAGACCGAGGGAAGCGAGAATGCCATAGAACCAGTCAAAGAGGAACATGTTAGGTATAGAAGTTTTGAGATCGAAACCCAAAACTGGAGAAGGGAATCGGAAGGAGAAAGTCGCAGATCGAAGGTAGAGAGGGGAAGAAGGAATGAGGAGGAAAGAACCACACACCAGATCCCACAGATATCACACAAGATCTCACGTGCTTGTCTGTCTCTCTTGGCGTGTAGTGGCCAGTTCAGCGTTCCAAACGCATGTGGTGTGAATATGCATATACTCTGTTTTTCTTTTTCTTTTCTTTTTTTCTCTGTTTTCTTTTGATTTTTCTTTTCCAATGGAACAATGGGGGAGTGTGTAGCTCGTCTTATGTGAGTTGTGATTTTTGTTTTATGCTTTCAAAGATAATAAGATTTAGATAGAGTGCCAAATTCATCTTTCACTAGAAAATGTATTGGGAAAACAATCCATTCAAACCTTATAAGTGATAGAATTAGACTGATGGAATTAGACATAACAGAATTAGATATTATTCAGTATTTGGTCATACATGATATAATTTATTATATCATTTAAATTAATAAAATTATATATTTAGTTTTTTTTGTTTTTTTTAAACTAAAATTATATATTTAGTTAAGTATTAAGTAATGATAGAAAGTATAAAAATTAAATATTTTATTAAAAATTATCTTTAATTCAAAATGCATTATTTTTATGTGTTTATATATATATATATATATATATATATCAATTCCGTATAAAGCTATAAATATCATGCAGAAACTCAAAAGAAAAAAGAAATTAAAAATTACTATTTGATGCAGTTTTTAAGCAATATTGACAAAATAGTTTTTAATAAAATTATATTTTTAACCGATTAAAAAATACTTTATCAAATAATTAGCTTTCAAATAACGTTATAGAATTTTTAACTTTAACAAATAGTAGCGGTGGTGGTGGCAGTATTGGTGGTGGAGGATCATGGCAGCAATAGTGGTGGTGGTGACAGAGGGTAGTGGTTGTGACAATAGTGGCAGTGGCGATGGTGGGTGGTGGAGGTGGCAATGAGGGCGGTGGTTGTGGTGATAATATTGTTGTTGTTGTTGTTGTTGGTGGTGGTGGTGGCGGTAACGGTGGCGAGGGTGGTGTGGAAGGTGTGGTGGTGGTGGTGGTGGTGGTGATGATGATGTTGGTGGTGGTAGTGGTGGTGGAGGCAGTAGAATGGTGGAAGGTCGTGGTGGAGGCGGTGGCAGTGAGGGTTGCAACAGTGGCGGTGACAGTTGATTAAATATTTTCAACTTATATGTCACAGCCTTGTCGGACCTTATCCCACCTATGTAGACTGGAATAAATAATTCATCATTTTTAATGTATACGAGATTGGTGGATAAGCCTATAAAATATTGTCAGGCCTTATCTATTATAACTTAGCCTTCTTTTCACTTATAGGCTCCTAACATTTTGGGAGAGCTCAACAAATTAGGTGATCATTCGTTTGGCGATTTGTGGCTTTTGTAAGATGGACTTCATAAGGAGATTTGTTTGGGTTGAGATCGGATTAGCTTGGAAATAGTTCATAAGACGTCGAGTGTAGAATATCACGATGAAGGTTGTGTACTCCACTTGTTGGAACCACTGCTTGGCCTATTCGGAACACTTTCCTAACAAAGTAGACTAGTTGCTTACCGTTCTCATCGTTTAGGAGTAAGACTGAATTGAGGGTTGTGACCGAGATTGCCAAATACAAATAAAGTCTTTCACCTTTCTTTGGACTATGGAGTAACGAGGGTGAAGTAAGTGCATTCTTAATTTCCTAAAAGGTTTTCTGACGTTCATCCGACCATTCGAACTTCTTCTTCTTCAAGAGTTGATAAAAAAAAGCACCACCTTGTGGGTCGACCTTGCAATGAATCAAGAAAGCACAATAATTTAGCCAACCAACTGTTGGACTTCCTTGATGCCTTGTGGGTTTCTCATGTTCATCAATGCATGTCATTTGTCCGGATTGGCTTTTATTCCTCTATGAGTAAGCATAAAGTCTATCCGAAAGCGCACTTAATCGGGTTGAGCTGCAAAGCATGAATTCTACTCCTTCAAGTTGGCTATATGATCCCCATCTCCGTCATTCTTTACTATTATGTGGTCAAAGTACTTGCCTGTATCATATCAACTCGGGTTTTGGAAGCCTTTGCCATCATCCTCTGTTAGGTAGCTCTCACGCTCTTCAGGCTGAATGACATTAACATTGTAACAGTAAATGACCTCCTTCGGTATAACGATCGTTTTATCCTAATCGGCTTAGAATAAAGGAATTTGATTGTAGTCAGAGTAAGTATCCACAAATCGTATAAGACAGTACTTAAGGGAATTTTCTACAAAATTATCTAGAGGGGAGGGGTTCTTAGGGCATGCCTTGTTAAGGTCAGCGTAGTCTATGCACATCAACCGCTTTCCACTTGACTTTTTTCTAACACAATATTAGATAGCCAAGTGGTGTAGCTGGCATCTTTGACGAGCCTGACTTCTAGTAGCTCTTTTACATTTTCCTTTATCACTTTTTACAACCCACGACAAAAAAATTCCTCATCAATCTAGACATTTCAATTGCAGTCCATATGAACAAGTCTATGTTATCTTTTAGGATTTGGACCAAGCCATCCCTTGTGATATGATCCAACTTCGAGATAATCTACTTGAAGTTAGGCCCAATTGCATATTTACAAGGTTTTCTTCGTATTGTACTCGTAACACGACAGTTTGATCATTATGTAGGCCCACACAAGGGTCTAAACCAATTATGTTACACTCCTGTTTGAGTGAACTTGCACCCTATCTCCTATCTTCAAAACATTATGCATTTTTGGTTGCATGTAGGATGATGCTTTAGCAACTCTGGGATGCCTCTTGATCTCATTTAATCGATACAATTTCTCCATTATCGTGAGCCTCCTGCTGGTAATATGTACATCAAACACATTTAAAGAAGGTTGGTCCAGGATAACATTGTAGCTGGTGGGACAATTCACCATAAAAACTTGCAATTGATCATTTTTGAGTTGGGGCTATATTCAAGGGTTAGTTGAGCTTCATAATATCTATCTATGTGGTGTGAAAAGCACACTCTGACTCTTTTACCACATCCTTGGAGCTGTTCCTTACTATTTTTATAACGGAAACTGACGTGTCAAGTTCCCACACCTTGGCATAGAAAAACGCGGGTTACCGAAACCAGTGGCGTATTCGTAGATTAAGCGGGTGCACAGTGGTATTTCCGGTATTCTACACATGCGTCGTGATTGTCTTCTACTTCTCGTTTTGCTTAATCGAACACTCTTCTAGTCTTCTTCCACAAACACACATACGGAGAGAAAAACGTCAGAGGCATGCAGCAGCGAGAGTCCAAAGTTCATGATGCCGCATCAATGGCGGTTAGGGTTTACTGTTGATTGATCCCTCGAAGCTTGATTCCTTCTTGCTGTAGTTGTTTAACCTCTCTCGTTCTACTTGTCCTCAAAACCCTAATTTGGAGCCCGCGCCTCGAAATTCAGCATCGCTGCTTCGAGACGTTGAGTTGCTGAGATGGGCGCGCCGGAGAAATCGCCGGGGAACGCGAGTTCGTTGCAGGCAAGTATATGCTTGATTTGTAATTCAAAACTTAAATAGATTCTAGTAAATGCAATTTTCTTTTTTCTTTTTACTGTTTGATGTGCTTGGAGTTCGAGCTTCGATTTATTTATTGGTGAATTGATGATGGAGCTTGAGGCATTTAGTATTAATTGGTGTTACCACTCGTAAATACAGTTGGACCGTGTTTTCTTGTTTTCTTAATGATTCAGAAATACCTGTTCGATGCTAAATTGGTTAAGAGATTTGCACTGGTTAAGAAAATGAAAATAAGAATTTTTGAAATAAGATTTGTGGTGCTTTTATCGTCTTCGTCTACTGGAGAGCTCCTATTATGACTAAAATACGAAAATGGGAAGAGAGAGAACCCCCTATTCATTGCAATAAGAATAAAGATGGAATAAGGGGGGGGGGCAACCATTTCTCTGGATTACGAATGGGCAGAATAAGGGTTTTTATGGAATACAAAGTGAAATGGGAGGGTGAAAGCTTTACTTGTGTGACTCTTAGCATCATAGTTGTCAACAGTGTGCTATAGTGGTGGGACTGTGGAGGGCTATTCATCCTTCACAATGACTGCTATTCGTGGCGGAACTTGCGCGCTTCAAAGGCAGTGATAAAGTAGTGTTGGAAGTGACTTTAGATATCTACCTGCTCACTGGGTAAAGGAAAAACAGAGAGAAAGAGATACTGAGAAATGGGATGTATTTAACTGTGTGAATCAAGAGATACAATGAATCTACATGTAAGCTCACTATAGAGCTTGTAACTGAACAAACAGTAAGTGAAAATTAACTAACTAACTAACTAACTGACTGACTTACAATTAGATGTTACAAACTTACAATAAGTTAACTAATTAACTAGCTGACCAGGTACCTGAGTGTATCTGGGACCTGGGTCCTTTACTCCAATATCCCCCGCTCAAGCTCTACTGGGGTGTGTGGAAGAATCATCACATACAGTGAGCTTGGATCTAAGAATAGCAAAATGAGCAGACGGAAGGGGTTTTGTCAAAGCATCAACACTCTGAAGATGAGCAGGCAAATGATGAACAAGAAACTGCTTATTGATGACCTTTTTTGAACAAAAAATAGATCTAGTTCCATATATTTTGCCCTAGCATGAAGGACAGGGTTATGTGCTAATGAGACCTTGCTCAAATTGTCACAAAAATAATAAGGAAACAGCCGTGGTAATTCTGAGTTCTTGGAGCAAAAAAAGAACCCAAAGTATATCAGCTGAAAGCTGGGCCAGACTTCTAAATTCAGCTTCATAACTGCTTCTAGCAACAATAGATTGTTCCTGTAACGACTAGGAATTGCTAATTCTGTTTCTTTTATATTCGTACCATTTTAGTCATACTATGCATGATGTCAAAGAATTTGAAAAGTGAGGGTATTCTCTTTTCATTTTGTTCCTTGAAACCAGGGGTGACAAATGGATGAATAGAATAGATTATGATTCGGATTGTAACAGGTGGGTCGATAACAATCCATTAACCCATTTATAATCCATTAAAATTGTTTAAAAAAATCCAATCTATCCTTGGCCCATTTAATAAAATCCATCCAACCCATGTAATTTCTTTTTTACAATTTGTATTCATAAAATTTCTCTCTCTCTCTCCCCCCTTCTCTCTCTCTCTCTCACACACACACACACACACACTACTACTGTCATTGTCAGATAAAGGATGCATTTGCTTAGAATCATGGTCACTGATCTTGGATGATTCAGAAACACCATCGGCAGAAAAATCTTTTGATCTCAACTCTGGGAGAATGGTATAGAAGGACTCAATTTGAATGATACCCTCGGCACCTTGGACTGAGTTGATTACGAGTTCAATTTTCTTTAAAGAATGCCCTACTTTCTTAATTTCCTTAAATGCCTTCTGGTAACCCCATGTTGCCTGCATATCCTTTTTAGAGTCTTGGGACATACTGAAATCTGAATCAGAAGAAAGAGAAGAAAAAAAAAACACAAAGAATTGTCTCATTACTTGTAACAGCAGTAGTATGTTTGAAAAATCTAAGATTCAGATGATTATTAATAAAAGATATGGTTGTCGTATAATGTTTGTCCTCGCTAGCTACCTCCAATGCTCTTGGCAGCATCTTTTAGGCTGCCTGCAAAGTATTGTTGAAGAACTGGAAAGCTCATAGTCTGCTCTGTGTGTAAAAGCAAAGAGAATGAGAGAGAGAGCACAGAGTATCCGTTGGATTTAAAAAATATCCATTTAATCCATGTGTTTTTTATCTAAAAACCAATGGTTTTTTTTTAACTAAATAGTCCAATGGGTTTCAAAAGGTTTTGGATGGGTCATTATCCATCCAATAAATTAAGTGGATGGGTCATCATCCATCCATTTATTTTTAATTTTATAATTGGATGGATTTCATTGTGGATGGATTGGATGGATTATGGGTAAATGTCATTTGACGCCCCTACTTGAAACCATTTCACCGTTTCTGTCTTGCTTGCTGGTGCTTCTTGCTTTACACTGCTTCCACCTGTACCTCTAAAATATCTTGGTTGAAAATGGAAATGAGAAGAAAAATATGGTCCTGAAAAATGCGTTATACTCTGGACTCGGTGATTTAGTCATCGGAATTGCTCTTTTAATAACTGTTTACAGTTGGGCTGCCTTAGCTTGTCTGTTTTTCTTTGTTACTTGAGTTATAATAATGTAATACAGTTTACACATTTGGGAACAGCCAGAGGGGATGTTTTCCGAAAACAATTTGTTTTTTCTTTTTTTATATTGGTTTCTTAAGTCGTTGAAATGTTTAGATGACTTCATCTTATTGGATTTCAGCGTGTCAAGGTTTACCGACTGAATGATGACGGGAAATGGGATGACCAGGGTACTGGGCTTGCCACTGTTGAATATTTGGAGGTTTGTACATTGTTTTGGTAAAACTTTCATTTGTGGCTATCATGGTTCATGTGTATTATATTTGTCTAAACATGTCTCCAGGGGTAGTACATGCATGATGCATCACTTCTCCTTAATTTCTGCTTATTTGTATGCAGAGGGTTTTACCTTTTCATTTTAAATTATACTAGTAATTTATAAGATGTAATCTCCTTAAGGATTGGTGGTACTGGTGGGCACTGATTTCTAGCGAGATGTGATGACATTATATCTTCGTCCCTCTACGTAATGTGTAATGTAAAGTAAGGATTTAACATATGAAAGAAATAATGGTTGATTGGTTTCTATTACTGTATTGAATTACATAGGTAGAGTTGGTTTCCATGTTTTATTTGGATAAACGTTGAGTTTCCTTTATTTAGAATGGATGGAATATCATTAAATCTTGTAATGCAGCGATCAGAAGAACTGGGTTTATATGTTTGTGATGAAGATGACAATGAAATCATACTGTTAAATCGCATCAGTTCTGAAGATATTTACAGGAAACAAGAAGGTAACTGGCAGCATTTTATGCTCTCTCTTGCTCATTTTATGCTCTCCCTAGTGAAACAATGACTAGTATTCATCCAAATTTGCTTGAAATTGAGTGCTCATTGTGTTTGTGAATTGTGAGTTTGACAGAAGATATCCTTTTGTCCTTCAGATACAATTATTTCATGGAGAGATCCAGAATTTGCCACAGAATTGGCGCTTAGCTTTCAAGAACCTGGTGGATGCGCTTACATATGGTAGCAAATAACTCTTAAATTTTAGTTACTTCACATCTTCCTATGGTTTTTTTTTTTCTGATGTGGAGTTGATCATAATTCCCATGCTTGTTTTATTCAGGGATCAGATTTGCAATGTGCAAAGGAATATGCAATTTAATACATTGAACAGTAAGCAATGCAACATTTGAATCTCGTTATTCCCTCTCTATCTGGATGTTATTTCACATGTGCTGTCTACTTTATAAAGATTTTAATGCTTTTTTTTAAGATTTCAATGTTAACTTGATCGTTACAAAAACATTTGAATCTCGTTATTCCCTCTCTATCTGGATGTTATATCACATGTGTTGTCTACTTTATAAAGATTTTAATGCTTTTTTTTTTAATATTTCAATGTTAACTTGATCGTTACAAAAAAGTTAATGTTAGGAGTTGGCTATTTGCTTCTGATACAACAATGATCTCTTTGTTTTAGTGAGTTATTTATATACTGTGTGGGTTACTAATTATTAATGTTAGCTTGAATATTTACTATTTCGATGCTGGTGTTATATTAAGAGTTCCTCCTTGGACTATGCTGGATGGATAGCTTCTCCTTTTCTTGTTATAATACCTATGATATGACTATGTTGGTCCTAAATCTGGTAGTTCATGTAGCCATTATTTTGTGGTATAGATTGCATAGCATGCAGGATATATATCCTAATTATACTCATAGTATTCAATCCCGGATAGCGGGGCGTAGCGGCCGACCCCAAAACTGGGATAGCGCATAGCGGGATGGCCGCTATTCTGATTTTTTATATATAATTTTATATAATTAATAGTATATACATATAATTACTAAAAAGTGATAAATATCACTTAAAATTGGTAGCATGATGAAATGATAGAAAAGAGAGGAGGAGGAGGATGTCATGCTGGAAGAGGAGAGAAAGGAAAGAAAAATAGAGGAATAGAAAGATAAAAAACAGAGCAAGCACACTTGATAGACCAGAAATCTCAGAACAGAACAGAGATCGAAGGGAAACAGGGGCGGTGGTCACCGGAGAAAGGCTCGCCGGAAGCTGGACGGTGCTCGTCGGAGGTCGGGCCGTGGCCATGGGTGCTGGTCGACGGTGGCTGAAGGAGGTCGCACACACTGTGCGTCGCATAGTGAAACTCGCGTAGAAGAAGATGAGTTTGTGTAGAAGATGATGAGTCTCAGGATGAAACACTGCGTTTCATTTATTGAGAGTGAAATCCCAAAAATACCCTCAAAGTTTAACCTAACTTTAACATTTCAAGGGCACTGTTTTTCCACGAGGACCTCTCATCTTCGACCTGGAGCAGAGTTGGATCGCCGCGATCTGCTGCGACAGGACGCGATTCGAGCCGTGATTCGCGCCGCGACTCTGATGCGCGACGCGATTTGGAAGCAATCGCGGGGAGGGGGCTCGACGTGGCGCGATGCCGCTATAGCGGCGCTATCGCGCGCGATCGACTACCCTGATTATACTTTGACCCCGTTTGGAAGAGCTTACATGAGCTTAACTTATAGTATAGGTGCTTATGCAAGTGTTTGGGAGAGCTTATGTAAATAGCTTATGACCAACCTATAAGTTGTTTTGAGCTTATTTTCATAAGCTAACCAGAGTAGCTTATGAAAAAGAGCTTATGTTTATATATACCTTATTTTCAATTTATTTCAATAAATTTCTTAAAATAACTTATTAATAAGCGCTTATGCCATAAGCGCTTAATTAAGCTGTTTTCCCAAACGCGGCCTTTATAATTATTTTTTGATATAAATATAAGTAGCATATTAATGTTTTTTAATGGTAGGAAATGCTCTCTGGATTTTCATGGACTTGCTCAAATCCTCTCGAACTTTATTATGAATATTAACATTTTTCTGTCTGAAAACACCCTCTACAATTATGTTAATTCATGCCCAGGTTCTAAAATTGGGCCCCTTTGGTGCTCTTGATTTAAGTAAACCTTCTTACCACTTGTGCTTTAAGTAAATGAGGCAGCATTAATATACGTGCTCAAGCATGTTGGGCGAATTAAGGAAACAAGTAGTTTTGAGCACAGCAACATGACTAGATAGAATGTCAGTAATTTGGATGTTGAGTCTAAGGGAAGCTTTACTGCTTTATGTTGCGATAATGAGATGCTTGAAAAATAATTGCATAGAACAACTCACCTGCTCGTTTTTTCTCAATGCATGCTCTTCGACATGGTGAAACCCGACATATTTGACAGTAAAAATGCCCTTCAACTTGGGGTGAAACCTGACACCAAGACCTTCAGGTTGAATTTTAAAGGGCCTGAGACCCAACCTGTGGATGATCTGCACCTCACCTTTGTCTTGGTAGGTGTACCACCAGCGGCGCCAATGGGGAAGGTGCCGTAGTTGATTAAGAGGAAGTTGTGAGGGTTCTAATTCGGGAGAAGGGGTTGGGGGAGAGAGTGCGGATGAAGATGATAAAAGGGTATCTTTGACTTGTTAGTTGTCTAGGCCAAATTATTGTCCCTTTATGGAATAATTTCTTTTTTAACCTTTTATCCTGTATACAGCTTGTTTTATCTTATCCCACGTTCATTTTTCTAAGAACACTATTTTGTATTTGCAATCTCTTACTTTTTAGCAGTTGAAACGTACCCTTAGTTATTATATAGAGAAAGAACTTGGCCCTTTTGTCCAGAAAAATGTATGTGGAGGTTGCTAATCTCCATATCGTGTGTAGGTTAACAATCCTCATACGTGTACACACGCATCTAATGGAAGCCCTGACAGTTCATGCATTGATTTTAGAGTGTTGTTGATAAGGGTGTTCATCTATTTGTTAAGGAATGAGTAATGACAATGGAGGCAAACCCACTGGTGTCTGCAAATTACCATGGATAGGTCCTAAGTTTTAATGATCAGTTTAGGTAATACCTATAAAACTTGCAAATCAGGTGCAGCGTAGAAAGACCTGTATTGCTTGATTTATTTATTATGCTTTATAATAATGATTTGAAAGAATTTTTATTAACACTGTTAGATTTTACACTTACAATTTTTTTTTAATTTTGTTTCCTTTTCATAGTCAAATTTAGTATTAAAATATACATTTTTTATAGTTTGTAAAAAACATGTGAAAAGGAAAACACATTTTATTTAAGTTGAACACAGGTAATGAGGTCGAGTATGTTCATTGGATATGGATATGCTCCCTAAAGTTTCTACTCACTTAGGTTTGGTCCTAGTTACAGGTCTTTATTAAATGCAAACATGGACATGGGTATTCTAGTATCTAGCCTTTGCTATTCTTAGTTTTGTTTTGTTCAACGTAATAAACTCGTAAAATCTAATGTTTGGGTTCAAACCTAACCAAACCTAATGGATATTGTCAAGCATCCGATGCGACCCCACATTTTTAGCCAGTTTCTATAAAACGTTTCTCGAATCTTTTTTCTCAATATTTCCTATGTTTAGACTAATTACTTGTTAAATTTTTATTGGTATTGTACTCTGGGCTTTTGACTCTTGTGTCAAATTGACATTTTTTTCCAAAATATGTCAACCTGAAAATTCATTATTGGGTTAGTTATATTTGACTTTCACAAAATAATTTTGCAAAACCTTAATCATTTCATTTTGATTGGTTCAGATTTTTCCCTCCTTATATCCGAACCAAAATGACCTTTGACCTTTGTATACCCCGTTTGAGTGGACTATGTGCTTTGTCTTTGTTTGCAGAATTCTCTTGTTTGCTGCTTTGTGAACTTAATCTTACTGTTCTGTTGTATATTTCAGCCGATGCATTTCACAGTGTAAACAGTGAGTTAAGGGAGCTGCCTGCAGTTGAGTTGTCAACGCTTCCTTTGATTCTTAAGGTTTGGGCATATGCCTTAGTCATCTCATATTCGTTCATGCCTTTTTTATTGTTTTTCAATTTTGTTTATCTCTTGATTTGGAATCTAATTGATGCCGAATAACTGTAGCTAGTGTAACTTTGTTTTTAATCTTCCAATCCACATTATTTTATTTAATTCCAATCTAAGCATTCAAAGTTTCTCTTTACTTTTTCAAACAACGTTGCTGTGTAATTATCACTAGTTTTGTGCAATACAACAAATTCAATGGTGAATTCTTTCTGTTAGAAAATCTGATATATCCACTCTAACATTGTATTGTCTAATAATATAATTACTATTTCACATCTATGGTGTTCCTTATCATTCTATAAATGAAAATTTTAACTGCTGAACCAATCCTGCCATCACTGAGCTGTCTGTGGACTGTCCCTTGCTAACTTTTGCTGAATACTCAGCATAAAGTCCAATGCAGGTTCATATTCGCTGTACAACCAGATGAATAAGCCAAATAGGAGATAGCTCAATAGTCAAGAGTAGATAAAAAATGACAGAATATTTATAGATCGAATCTGTAATAATTTATTTAGTTCTTTTTTAAATTGATCGATAAAACTTCACGTGAACTTCCTT
Source organism: Acmispon strigosus (assembly GCA_030819835.1). Lineage (NCBI taxonomy): Eukaryota > Viridiplantae > Streptophyta > Magnoliopsida > Fabales > Fabaceae > Acmispon > Acmispon strigosus. Next base: position 92,542,554 of record JAUAMA010000001.1, read on the forward strand.
TACCATTTCACCTAGAGTTAACAATGACACACAGGCATATTGATGTTGCTTTTACGATATTGCTTCTCTACTTCTGATAGGAAATTGGTTTCACAAAACCTATGGTAAGAGTACTGGAAATCATGGAAAGGACACGGGACATGGATAAGAATAATACAGCCAAATAACAATTATGTGATACGACACAACTATATTAGAACATATAAAATCAGTATAAAATTAATAGAAAGCACAAATATTAATTCAAATGAGAGAATTAATATTTTAAAGTAGGCTTTGACTCTTTGGAAACATAATAAAGTGTTATCATTTATCTAATTATTATGGTATTCCCATCTGCATTCATATAAACGTTAAAAAAATAAAAGTAAACAAATTATAAAATGGCAGTAGAAATATTCATATGTCCATTTGATATGCGTTAGATATGGATCTGGTTTTCTATTTTGAAGCATCTGTACGTCCTTGGTAGAGCATTACTTTGAATATTTTGAATTTTAGTACTTGATATCTATTGATGGTCATATTTTGTGGTTTTAAATTATCACGTCTATACAAATGAAACTTGAATAAGATCCTTTTTTTTTTGGTTTTCACAGACTGTGGTGGAGAGTGGCATTGCAGAACAGTTACGGCTTACAGACTTAATATTAAGTGATGTAAGTTAAACAAAATTCTATTATATATGTTATTAGACTTTTCTATGTTGGCAATTACAATTTCTTTATCTTGAACGTTGTTTGTGGTGGTGGTCACTGTTCAGTATGCTGTTATGTAGGATAGACCTTGGAATTTCTGGTCCCATAATATGTGAACAACTAATTTTGTTGAATGGTCTTGATATTGAGGACAATAGACAGCTTCCATTAGCTTTTGGAATAGAGAATGGTATATTTTACAGCTTACTGATTCATACAAGCACTAATTTAAAGACAACATTTACTCCCAATAAGGAAATAAATCTTCTGCTACAGGTAGCAGAATTGTTCTCTTATGATCTGATTGGATTAGATTTATACCAATTGATTGTAATACAGAGTTATTACAAGAGCAAGGAAATAACCCATGTTAGGAAATAAATCAAAGGAAAAAAAAAACCAGATCTTGTGACAACATGTAAGTTAGAAATCATGGACCAAAAGGGTAAGATAAATCATGTATGAGTTTCTCAGATCACATTTATTGTTCATTCCAAAATCTCATCTTTTATCTACATGTCAGAGTTTCTCAGAATCTTTGTGAATTCAATCTTTTTTTGTCCGTCTATAGATTCCTCTTTTCATTTGTATTTCCAATGCAGCAAGAATTTTTCCGCAAGCTTATTGAAGTTTTTAGCGTTTGTGAAGACTTGGAAAATATGGAAGGCCTTCACATGATTTTCAAAATAATCAAAGGAATCAGTCAGTATTCCCTTTTATGCCATTTTGTTTTCAATCCCTATGTTGAATTTTTTTTTCTTTCATTTTTGACATATGTTTGTTCTGCTGCAGTTTTGCTTAATAGTACACAAATTTTTGAGCGAATATTCAGTGATGAAGTTATAGTGGACATCATTGGCGCCCTTGAGTGTAAGTTCATTGCATGTCTTTATTTCAACTAAGTGAATTGAGGTTTTTTTTGTTTTTTTTTCCTGTTTGTGCTTCGCCGTTTCATCCTATGTCCATGTCATATAGATACGATTTATTATATGTCTAAAAATGGTTAGTTTCTGTAATCTCTTGTGTTATTTCAGATGATCCAGAGGTGCCTCATGTTCAACATCATCGGAAATTCTTAAAGGAGCATGTTATTTTTAAGGAGGTATATTTTGCGAGATGATTATTTATTCTCTTTTGGGAGAGAAGCAATGTGATAGGCTCATAGGCAGATCTATAGAATGTATATGCAAGATAAATTTACTTCAAGCTAATATTGTTAAACTATTTTTATTTTTATTTTGTAGGCCATACCTATAAAAAATACAGTTGTGCTATCGAAGATACATCAAACGTATAGAATTGGCTTTTTGAAGGTTTGACTCCTAAGCCTTTAACTGTTGTGGCTCTTTTTTTGTTTTTAATTTGATTCTTACCTTCTCTGGCTGCTTTCAGGATGTTGTTTTGGCTAGTGTATTGGATGACGCCACTGTTGCAAATCTCAACTCCATAATACATGGAAATAATGCCACTGTAGGATTTTGATTTGAGTCGAAACAAGACTTCCCATTTAATATATTGAACATTATTTTTAGTTTTGACTGCTTTGTTGTTTTTTAGGTTGTTTCTTTATTGAAGGATGACAATACATTTATCCAGGAGTTGTTTGCTAGGTTAAAATCGCCCACCACTTCTCCTGAGTCAAAGAAGAACATGGTAATTCTTTTGTTTCTCTTAGTCATGACAACACTACTTTACTATTTCCTGCATGACATTGTTGTTTCATGACTAAATGTTTTCCCCTCCTGGTGATGTAGCTTATTTTATATATGCGCAGTCACATTTGATAAAATTTTACTAAAAGAAGAAATGGAACTTCTCCCAGTGGTTATGCCTAGTAAATGGTTCCTACTGTCCTGTACACTTTCTTTAGGTTATTATTCTATTAGCTTTTGATTTTTTCCTTTTCTTGTCCCCATGAACCAGTTGATTTGTTTCAAAACTTCAGGAAACATTCATTCTGTAGATTGTTTATCTCTGACTTGGTTGCTATTCAATGTACTAGTACTGTTATAATCACGCGAGAATTTCTTTTTACTTTTAGTTTCAAAGTTTAGGTTGTTGTTGTTGTTGTAGTTCTAAAATTTGTGCTTTAAAGCTAAATGTGACCTAATTTAATCGAAGTTCTAGTTTCCATATTAGTCAGGACACTATATGTGCCATCTTGTGATAGAAAGTGCTCTCAATTCTTATTAATTACACCCTTGTAAAATTAAATGTCTTCTTTAATTGAAAATACAGAATTGATTATGGACCAAGCCTTGCTCAACCCTGAAAGCTACTGCTTGGAGGGATGCTCTCCCATGTCATTTTATCGAGTACTTGGCCTATGCCTAGTCATCATGGGACCTTAACACACTCCCTCATTCCTAGGACTAGTTTTTGGAGTACGAAGTTTGTCCTGAATGGACACTTGTAGGTTGTCCAACATCAAGTTCCCGATAACCTCCGACTCCATACTAGAATTGAGGACTGGGCCTATGTCATTCTAAGGAGTTTTTAGGCCAGAGACCTAGCTGAAGTGGGATCTTTACATGCAATAGTGGACGATGTTCCATTTTTTCTTTCGTTTTTGCTGAAGTTTGAAGGAGGAAAAGATATTGGAAGTCGTTATGAAGGAATGTTCGCTTCTGCCCATTGCTTACCAAATCAGAACAAAACCAAATAATAAAGTATTTTATTCATTGATTATCATTTTATTTTTCTTCCGTGAAGAGTTATGCCAAACAAATATAATTATGAACTGGTAGTAGAGAAGTGTTTGAACAAATAAATTGTGATTGGAGTTGGAGTAGGGGTTTATTTTCTTTCCAAGTGAATCATTCCTTGTTATCCTTTATTTTGTACTCATTTTTTTTTATATAAGCATTTTGTACTCATATATATATATTATTATTGTAGAGTTTTTGCTATCTGTATTTTTAAGCTGCTTTAGTGTTAATGCAATCTTTTTTATGCTTGTGATCGACCATACTGCTAATTCTTATCCTCTCTATGTGATGGACAGGTTCATTTCTTGCACGAGTTTTGTGGTTTAAGCAAGAGCTTACAGATGGTTCAGCAGCTTCGGCTTTTTAGGTACATAGCACTCTGGAGTGGCACACGTTGACACTCAATATCAGCCTGTTATGCAGTCTGTTTTCTCCAATTTTTAGAATTAGTTGCTATGGTTTGTTTGCATTCTTCATAATCATTTTGGAAGAGTTTGGTATTACTTTTATAGTTTGCTTTTTATTGTTATTTTCTCAAGAAATAATTTGATTGAGCATCTCAAAATCTGGCATTGCTTCTTTTCTGGGAGTCTTCAATGTCGGAGGCCTGCATTTGCTTTTAATTTATAACACTATAATTTTGATTTTTCAGCAATAATTATACTTTTCTTTTTGAAAGCAAAAATTATATTGATGAGGAAAATGTCAAGGATATACAACCCTCCTTAAAAGGGGTCAAAAACCAGCAATGCCGGAGACAAACCAACCCAAAAAGAGCAACAACCCACCCAGAAAAGCACCAGAGAAGAACTAGAAACCCCCAAAGTCGATAGACAAAACCCCAAAGCACGAACCAACATCCCTCAAAGACCCCTAAAAGACTTTATGCTTGTTTACAAAAGACTTTATATCTTCAGTTTGGTTTCACCCCAGGTGTATTCTTATCATAGCAAGTTTTTTATTAGCTTAAAAGAACTCTTGGAAATAGCTTTCTTACATGTAGTTTGTTAGTTACCAACACAATTATTCTGAGAAGGAAGTATATGGTATTGTTTACTCTTTCAGGCCTGCTTCAGGCCAGGACCTGAGTACAGCATTTACAGGAAGTAGAGAAGAAAAAAAGAAGAAGAAGAAACAAGAAGATGCAGATTTTAGGCACTTCGAGAGGCCTAACTCTTCTAATGTCCAATTCCCTCTAGTTCCAGCTTACCCCCTTCACACATCCCTTCCCTCCTATATCCCTATTTCTCTGCAATCAATTTTCGCATACACTCACTCCCCACTTCCCAAGCAGTGCCCAAGCTGTTAGTTACACATTCTCTCTCTTTGGCATGATATGGTGAATCATATCTCTTTGACCTCATTACACATACCCTAATGACAGGACTTCTTTGGGCCCGTGTCATAGTTTTCAAAAGCCATGTTTATGGCAGCCCTTTAAAGCACTTATTATTAGCAAACTCAGAAATTTTTGTTCACTTGTAGCCGTGATACCAAACTCATCCTGAATTCCTGATTTTTTTTTTCATTTTCAATGTTTGTAGGGATTTGATGAATGAGGGTATCTTTGACATTGTCACCGATGTCTTGCAAAGCCAAGACAAGAAGCTTGTGCTTACTGGGTATAAATGCCCCTTTGTCACCTTGCTCTGTATAAATCAGTTATGTATGTTCTGTTTTTATATTCGCTGTGATTAGTTCTAAGAGGAAAATGTTGTGATGGTTGCAGAACAGATATCCTCATTCTCTTCTTGAATCAAGACCCTAATCTTCTGCGGTCCTATGTAGTTCGGCCGGAAGGAATTACACTTCTTGGACTGTTGGTAAGTTTTTTATACAAATGAGCTGACTTGGTCTTTCTAGATGACATGCATGTACAAACAAATAGATGAAATCAATTAACCTTGTTATGCGTGCACGTGCTATGACATTGTGTGCGCCGGTATGTATTTGATAGGTCTCAAGAGAGGAAAAGAGAATTTCATTTGAATCTTATTCTGTTCTCGTTGAATTCATTGAAAAGAAAGAATACATCTAGATATAGAGATACTATGTCAACTAAGTTAGTCCAGTTAATAACTTACAGTAACTAACCTATGCCAGCTGTACAAGCTGTGCGGGTGAGTATATTATAACTATATACTCCGACAGTATCTACCATTAATTAAATTTAATATGCAATGTACTTAAATAATGTAATATTAACTTATAAAATCTTGGGGTGGATTTACCTCTAATTCCTCACTTCACAGATACGCACACCTTAGAGGATCTTTTCCCCCCGGAGATTCCATCGCTATTTGATGCCAAGGTGATAGAGTTAGACGTAGTGCTGCGCATGTAGTAACACTCTCTGACTTATTTCAGAGGCTGCTATAGCTGTTGCGTTGTGAGTTTGTTTGCCCCTACTTTTAGGCTGTTGGATTCTGCTGTGTCCTTGGTAACAAACAGTTAGTCTTAGAATTCACGTTAGGACTAACTCTACTCCAAAAGCTAGCTCAGAGGTCACGATTGCTCTACCCTTTATAAAGATTCATTTGGTCATATCTCTGGTTAATGTGGGACCTCTCAACACCTCCTCATACCCATGACTGAACATATGCAGGTGACTCATTTATGGGTTGCCCAATAAACGGATCTAGAATAAGCTCTGATAATATCTTAGAATTCGGGCTAGATATAACTACTCCAATAGTTTATGGGTGAAGAAACACGGATGGTTTTATATTACTCCCTCCATTCCAAATATATGTTGTTTAAAGATATGCACACAGTTTAGGAGTTCATTAATTGATGTATAGTTGGATTGAAATACCCTTATTTAAAGTTGAGCTATATTAAAGAGAGAGAAGGATAGTTATTGGTTAAGTAATTGGTGAAAACTGTGATAGGTCAAAATAAGAGGTGGTAGGTGAGAGGTATAATATTGACGGTGTAGATGGAGGAAGAGAGATAAATAGTCTTGAAATTCTAAAACAACATTCATTTTGAAAAATAGGTAAAAGGTTAAAACTACATATATTTCAGAATGGAGGGAGTATATTTCTAACAGTTAGTTATGACTGTCTGATTCTGTTGTAACAGTCCCCGTCAATTATATTACAGAATTTGAGTCTATGAATGTAAGAACTTGTCATTGAGTTCATCAGATATGAAACACAGTTTACTACAGTCTATAGATAATTTTTTTCTAGTTCTCTCTCTCTATTACAGAATTTGAGTCTATGAATGTAAGAACTTGTCATTGAGTTCATCAGATATGAAACACAGTTTACTACAGTCTACAGATAATTTTTTTCTAGTTCTCTCTCTCTACTGTGTTTTCTTTGTTTTTCCTGGCTATGCTCCAATTCTTTCACAAGGAAATGCGGAATGTGAAAATATGGATTTAGAAGTTTGAGTATTTTTGTTAAATTGAGTTCTTTCATGTGCAGGTTAGAGGAATGATAACGGATTTTGGAGATGACATGCATTGCCAGTTTCTTGAGATTCTTCGCAGTCTATTAGACTCATGCACATTGTCTGGAGCACAGGTTCAATCTCTGAATTTTGCCTAGCTTTCACACTCATTTTTACTTGAGCAAAATGCTTCTTGACTCAAAGACATTTACTTTTTGTATTTTTCATTTATTTTTTTTGTGAGAGAAATGTCGACTTTAATTGACAATATGTCAACTTCAGTTTAACATCCTGAAATAAGTTTTTTAACATACAATGTTCTTAAATGTTCCCACATTTAGGTCTAAAATGGTAAAACTGCAAATTATCATTTGTTATTTTTTCCGTTGAGGAGGGGCTAGTTGATATTGTGATAGATTTTGAACCTAGGTGTATCTTACATGGGGGATCATCTTCCTAAGCAAGCATGACTATCAATCAAGGGGAGGAACGAACATTCCATGTGGCATGCTTTGCGTGAAGAAGAGTGGGTAGAGAATGGAGGATATATCAATCCCTGACAGCACCGCGTAACAGCCAATCCTGTAAACTCTATATCTTGGTACTGATAGTGCATGCGGGATGACTGCTATCTTAGGAATCATCAGACAGAAAATAAAGGAAATCTCCTGATTTTATTAACTGAAGTAGTGTGTACAAGCTGTAGCAGTGTGAGATCTCAACAGATCTTAACAGGAAACTGTTAGTAACAGATGTACGATAGAGGTAGTTATGGAGTTATTGAGTGGTGAAACGGAAATTGGGAGGGAACCAGGTCTTTCAAATACAGAAGTTGATAGAGGGAGTCCCCATTGTAGCAATCTTTCCCTTCATTTGTGTGTTTTTCCGCTGATACTCGTATGCACTGTTTTTCAATAATATTCATCTTTTCCTCCTTTTGCTGGACTATTAAGTTCCCATGATCCTGGGAGCTCTGTAAAATTCAGTCAAGAAAGGAGGCAACAAATGGGGATGTTTAAAAAAAGTCGGCAGAAGAGATTTCCAGGTCTTTGTAACTTGTAAGTAATCAGACTAGTTTGATGGAGATGGTGCTTATGGTTGGTTGGTCATGGTGGGCCACCTTATTATACATAGGGCTACAACTCTGTTCACGATCCTAATGAAGTCTGTCTTTTGCTTTACGTTTGGAGTCATTGCATTTCAGTTTGTTTGGCTGGTTTAAGTTTTGAATGTTGAGTTGTGTTTTATAATTTATGAATATCTGCTGAACTTTTGGAGATACTTGTCTGTTAATCTCTCATGTATGGTAGCTGTCTCATCCTTGGTTTGTTAGATAGTTATTTCAGGAGCTGTTTTTAGTAACTTTTTTGTTTGATTTGACAGAGAGATTCTATTATTGACATATTCTATGACAAGCATTTGGGTCAACTGATCGAAGTGATAACAACATCATGTCCTTCAGAAAACGTTGCTCATGTGAGCAGCAAAACCATAGATCATGATCAAGGGGTCCAAAATCAGAGTGGCACAAAGCCAGAGATACTATCAAACATATGTGAATTACTATGCTTTTGTGTCCTACACCATCCATACCGGATAAAGTATTTCCTTGTTGCTATGCATTATCAGAATTGATTTCTTGTTGCTTATCATTTAAAATTTGAAAGGGGTTTCTCATTAATATTTTCAGGTGCAACTTCATTCTGAATAATGTGATTGAAAATATTTTGTTACTGACACGGAGAAGGGAAAAATATCTTGTTGTTGGTGCTGTTCGGTTTGTTCGCATTATTCTCTCACGTCATGTAAGTTTATTTGTTTGCTCAGTTTCAGTTGTTCTTTGGAACTACCAGAGTAAAAGTGTCACCCAGTCCCCCAAACATTGCATAATGAACTTTGATAAGTGTGTATTTGTAGTTAAACAGACCCCTCTTTACTGATTTGTTTCTTTTTTAGGGTAAGGCAATATTGACTGGTTGTTAGTGATACTGATTTAAGGCTTAAGCTTGAGGATGGTCTGAAGTTTGATGAAGTTTATTTTTCTTCATTTCCTCACCTTATCTGAGTGGATATTGGAAATATTTTGTACGTGAAACCTGTAACTCATTTTATCGTCTCAGATTCCCTTCCCTTAGCTTTTATTTGGACCATTTTTTTGTTTAATGTTTTTCTTTTGTCTGCTGCAAATTCTTCGCCCTCATGAAATTTTATTATCAGTGACTACTTTAACTTTTACCATCTTTGCGTTATTTTGATACTCATCACCTCTCTTCCTTGTTGTAGTTTTTTCTACTTTCTGTGTAATTATCTGAACTAATTACTATACCATGATAGCATGATAACAGTTGGGATTAATTATAGTACATGGGAACTTTTTAATACTGGTGTAAATATGTGTGGTTAGATGGGTCCAGTAAATTATATTAAAAAAGTAACCAAGTATGAGGACCTACGAATATGAAATCTTCGCAGTTTGGGAGCATCTTGTATCTAACTATTAAAGTTGGGTATAATTTTTTTATTATTAAGTCATGCTTATGGCTTTTTCCTTTTAAGAGGGGATGTAGGTATCAGTTAGCTAGGATATAGCTCTTGGACAGTTTAGCTAACTTGTTACTGTTTTGAGTTGCTTATTTTGGTAGCTTTTAATGTAATATGTTCTCTCTAAATTGGTTTCTACATCTTGTTCTTATAGTGTTAAATTTGAAATTCCAAACATATAGGTTAGTTGTCTGAATCTTTTTAATTTAATGAAACTTGCTATCTATCTTCTTTTAAGCTATAACAGTGATTCTCTTTTTTTCCCGTATATAATAATTGTTTCCTGTTGATTTATGGTGGATTGCTTCTTATATACAGTACTTCTAACAGTTTGGAGTGTTGCCATGCAGGATGAGCATCTGATAAATCATTTTGTTAAAAATGATCTTCTCAAACCAGTTGTAGATGTTTTTGTTGCTAATGGCAAGCGCTACAATCTGCTAAATTCCGCTGTTCTTGAACTTTTTGAGTATATTCGCAAGGTACTGTTCTTCTGTTTGTATTCATTGGGATATTAAATGCCTCGGCCAGTTTTGTACTGATAATGTTGTATAATACAGGAGAATATGAAATTATTGCTGAAATATATAATTGATTCTTTTTGGGACAAGCTAGTGAAATTTGAGTACTTGGTTTCGATTCATTCCCTGAAAGTAAAATATGAGCAGGTATTTTTACGTCTTTTATTTATCCACTTGCCCAAGCACATAGTTGAGTCTTGAGAGTTGAGATTATGTGCTTGCATGTAGTGTTTGGAAAATGATGGGACAAATGCTACTGCTATTATGAACGACTTTCGAAGACGACTCGATGAGCGTGCTTTGGAGAAAGAAAAGGAAGACATCTTTAATGAGGGCAGGTATATATCTTCTTCTTTCACGTGTGTTAAGGAGATTTTATAACTGGCATGAAGTCTTAAGGACTTTTGGTGGTTAAACAGTGATGATGAGGGCACAACATCTGCATCCGTTTCACGTGATCAGAAAGGGCAGCAGCAACAACCAGTATTAACCAATGGAGTTGCTGCAAGCAACACAGATTTAAGGTATATTTGTTCTTTCTATTTTACTAGCCCTAGTTTCTCAAGATCAGCTTCCGTAAGGCAATGCTTTTGTCTTGATTTTCAGTCCAAGGTCTGGTGGACTGGTTGACTATGATGATGATGAGGATGATGAAGACTACAAGCCACCGCTAAGGAAGCAGCCAGAAGCTTCTGAAGAGGATGAAAGGACGATGGAGTCTCTCAGGCTGAAAAGAAAATCACGTTCAAAGGACAAGGAGCCGGAGCTTGTACAGAAGCAGAAGTTGTCTAAAAATTCAAAATCAAGTGTTTTTGCTGCCTTGTGTTCGACATTGAGCCAGGCTGTGCTACCAGGTAAGAAAACTGCAATCAACATTCATACAGATGGGAGGATGAGCTCAAGTGAAGACAATCAAGAAAAGGAGACAAATGTTTCTAGAAGCTGCTCTGAGAATAGCAGCACAACAGCTGAAGAGAACCACGTAGAGAAAGAAACTGCTGCACATAGAAACTTTTCTGATGGGTTACATGGCACTACAGATAATGGACAGTTGGGTGGCGAGGAACATACATTGGTTTCACCAAAATCCTCTCCTGAGATGGCCGTAAATGGATCTTAAGACGTGAAAACAACATAGAGGAAGGCAGATTGTGCTGTTTGACCTTTGGATTTGCTGATGGCATAGTGGTTGCTGTGCCTGTGTGAGACAAAAGGGTTCCTACGCTGGGCTAAGTTGATTATGCATTCTGTGGAGGATACCATACAGTGCCACTCAGAGGCGGCAAGACATTATGCAGCAACTTGGTTATGCTCCTATGCCATGGTTTTCGGGCTTTGAACATAGTAATGGTTGCTTTTCTGTAATATTCACCAACAACAAATTTCGTATTCTTTTCCTTCTTACTAATTTTTACCTCTTCCAGCTCATTTTCCATAATTTTTGCCCGAGGTTACTGGATGGAGGGTTGATCTTGTATTTTTTTTGGATCCTGTATAAGCTATTTTAACTTCTTGGTAGAGGGCGCCAATATGATGTGCCCTACACAGGTTTTACTTTTCTGTTTCCCCCCTTTTTAATGGTGGAAGTGATATAGGGATATGTCATATGTGCATTGAGTTTCTAGGGTCAATTTTTCACAAATGTAATAGATAGAAAAGCAGAATACATTATCCGTTGTAAATCTGTATTGAAATGTTGAGTTTCTGTCTTCGTAACTAAAATGAGTTGGTCAGTTTTTTTCCCTTGACCCCTACAATCTTATACTTCTGTTTATCTTTATATATCCTCTTTCTAAACTCTTGTTGTGTTTGCTTGACCTTCAGCGACATTTATGGGACACTTTTTTTCCGTGTTTCTCTAGGTACAGGCTTTAATTTTACTCAAAATGTTAATTTTTCGTCTCCGTAACTTTTCTGGTTCCGTAGGTGGTTGGCAATTGTAAAAGCCTCCTCCATGTAACAGGCATTTACAATCTCAATTTCCAACCTGCATTGGATGATGATCGTGGCTGATACAAGGCTGGCCTCTGTAGCATTTTGTCCGTTTTACTACCCAAATTTTATGTATAATAATAGGGAGTTTCGTTTGGCGCCACCCCTATTGCGGGTGGCGCCACCCCTTATTTTTCAATATTCTGAAATTGCCCCTGTTCACAAAAAAAAAAACTTTTGAAAAAAAAATCCAAAAATATAATTCCCTCCATACACACCATATCCATCCCCTTCCACTCATCATCATCACCATTTCAACCCCCCTTTTTCATCACATCACCGTTATATTGAGTTGGAGGGTAGGGAGAAGCTAGAAATCAAAGTGGGTGTGCTCTATAAGCCAAAAAGAAATAATTTCGTGAAGGTTGTTCAGTTCTGGTTATTAATCGCACCTTAAGGTGCGAAATATGGCTAAAAATCGCACTTAAAATAGCGATATAGTTATGTTTTAATTTAATGAGTTACTCGCACCTTTAGGTGCGAAATTGACGTTAAAATCGCATCTAAAGGTGCGATGTGTTTAAAAATTTTAAAAATAAAATAAAACGTGTGTCGTGGTTTTAAACCCACGACCACACAACCACCCACTCACAAACATAAACATATTGTACTCGAACCCTAGTCCCCTCTCCTTCCCTTTTGTCCATTTTCTTCCCATTTACACACAACCCACTCTTCTGAATCTGAATCTTTGCATTTCCCCCGTCAATAGAAGATCAGGTACTGCCCCTTCTTCCTCTTTCTTTTTCAACTCGGTTTTTGCTAGATGCTCTGTTTTGCATGTTGGTTTTTTTTGTCTCCTTCCTCTTTGTTTTTCATCGAGGGCTTGCTTTGATGTCTTGGTTTCCTTTTCCTGAACCTTTGTCATAAGTAGTGGTCTTGCCCCAGGTCTTGGTTAGACTTTGCATTGACATTCTTACTTATGTGAAACCTGCATAACAGGTGCTTTGAAGTAGGGAAGACGTCATCTACAGCTGCCATCAATGCAAGATCTTTGTCTGTCACAATCATACCTGGCAAATTTTCCTGTTTGTCAATCAACCCCCTCAGTTTCTTCAACGCCCACATCACATCGGGTGTTTTCTCAGTAGTCATGTAGGCAAACCCAATACTAAATGTCATGTTGGTTGAGGTAACACCTACCATCTCAAGCAACGGAAACCCGTACCTATTGGTTTTGTAGGTACTATCTATGAGCACAACATTCGGGAAAATGTTAAACAACTCTATTGCCCGAGGATGCGACCAGAAGATGTCTTCAATAACACCTGTATCTTCGTCCTTCATGTGCCAATAAACATATTTGTCACGTTCTAGCAACGCCATTAAATTCTGCATCTCAGTCAACGGACCCCTCTTTGTTCTCTTGTACCACGTGCTTGCAGTGTATATTTGTTTAATCATGGTCAGATTCTGGGGGATTGTTGTCCTTCAAGGCTACAAGCACTTGTCCTGGTTTAACTCTGTTCTCCATCATGTCACAAAACATCTGTTTTTCCTCAGGACTCAATCGTCCAGCATATGCGTGTCCGACTAATGATTGTGCCCTTGCATGATTATGAAAACCACATAACACGTTGAGCCTCCACAATCCGTCAGCCTTCCTAGGTCTTCCTCTTAGCTTAAAGGGACATTCACACTTCCTTGTTGCAGTGCTCTTATTTGTCAACTTCCCCTTGTACGGTCTATATTTTCCACCACGCTCACAACCAAGAGTCAGGAATTCTTTTCTATTAACGCTTCCATAATCAGACTTCGCAGTTACAACAACAAAACCAATTTCCTTCCCTACTTCGCGAGCCCAGTCAAAGAGATCATGTCGGGTTTGGAATACCTGCAAAGCATAAAAACACCTAAGCCATTTGTCTGTGCAATAAACAGAGAAAAACAAATTAGCACAAAACAATTACGAACCTTATCAGTGGTAAATGCTTTTGTACAGTCAACCGGGAAAGCATTCACAAATTCGTTACCACATGGGTGTTTTAAACCATCATCTTCAATCTTCACTCCAATAACTATTTCTTTCCCATGAACATCATTTCCTACATCGTCCCGACTATCAATCTTTTCAACCTCCTCTGACTGAATGGCTTGCATGACTGACATGCCACAGAAAACAAATCACAATAACTCAGAATATTTCAAGTTTTATCACTGGTCGCACCTATAGGTGCGACCAACAACCCAGTGGCAGAATGCACCCATCGCACCTTAAGGTGTGAAAACATACCAGTGTTAGGGAAACCCAAACTAAAAAAACACACGAATCAGGGACGGAAAGGAAAGGAGAAGGGTGAAGAAACACACCTCCAAGTGCAACCTGCGACGAACGTGTAAGAAGATGATGGGTGATGGTGGATTGGTGATTACCGAAATTGAATGTTGATGGTGGAATTAAGTTTTTTAAGAAGATGGAGATAAGCTTTGGTGGAGATAATAGGAATGTGATGGTAATGGGGGTGGTGGTCACAAGGTGAAAGGGATGGTTGAGAGATGGTGTATAGAAGAGGAGAAGGGTGGTGGTAGGAAAAGAATGAGAGAGAAGAGAAAAAAGGGTGGTGGTGGAAGGTTAGTGATGATGGATATGTTGGGGATTTTTTTAGGGGGGTAAAATGGTATTTTTGCTACAGGGGGTGGCGCCACCCGCAATAGGGTGGCGCCAAACGAAACTCCCATAATAATATTCCTATGCATTAAGCCAATTCAATCATATAAATTTTAAATTAGGGATTAAGCGTAACAAAGTTACTATAAATAAATGATCTTATAAATATGTATATAGAGGGGTCGGCTAAATGACCCCGTGATTCATTGGGGTCATTCAACCCATGTCTACGTGGACCAATAAGTTTGTGTTATTTATTTTATTTATTTTCATATTATTTTTTAATTTTAATTATAGGACAATCTTATTGGTCCATGTGAGCATGGGGTTAAATAACCCCAATTAATCATGGGGTCATTTAGTCAACCCCGTATATAGATATTAAGAGTTGGTTCAAGTGGTAGATGATTCTCTTAACGATCCAGTCAAGCAGTAACCCAAATTAAAATGAGGAATCCAAGCTGATAATGGGATTGGAATTATTTATCTGAGAAGGAGGAGGAGAAGCAGCAATTTTAATTATTATTAAATTAAATTTAAAAGAAAAGCCATTCTTGTTTATTTTAGAAAAGCCACGTGTGGGTGATCCCCTACACGTGTTCTCCAACCCACTGCTCTTACATGCATGCATTCTTTCTTTCTTCCTTGAAATGAAGGAAGTGAACCAGAGACTATTGCATAGCGAGGAGGAGGAGGAGGAATATTAAAAGATGAATCTGAAAACGAGCAGTGAGGTGGAGACTCGGGCTCTGCTTGATGAGGTTTGTAACTTCGACAACAAAAAGGGACTCTTCAACCTTGGACACCCTCTTCTCAACCGCATCGCTGAGTGCTTCGTCAAAGCTGCTGGAGTGAGCTGTTCTATTCAACCCTAATTTCTCTCTTTCTTCTTCTTCTTCTTCTTCTTCTTCTTCTATTATTTGAATCATGAAATATGAATGGATTCATCATACATATACATATTCACCTTCTCTTCCAGATTGGAGCGGTTCAAGCTGTGTCCCGTCAAGCTTATTTCACAGCTATTGAAGGTAACAATGGCGGTGAAATTTCAGGCACCAACAAACATCCCTTTCCCGGTCTTAGAGGTACATTTTATTTTCCACCCTTAAATTAAATGTGGGGAAGACTAATACGTTGAAGAATTAAATTTGCTAATATTTTGGTAACCCTCTGCCTCCAAAAAATTGATTTCATTCCAGTGTTTTTTAGGCTAATCTCTTAATTGTTTTTACTGAATTTACCCTCACTGAGGAGGGAAAAATATTTAATAATTTTTCTTTTTTTGTGTGTATTTAGGAGAGACCAGTAGCAAATCTTTTGAAGTCATGGTGAGTTCATAATCTTATAACTTTGTATATACTTCTCTCACTAACACACCCTTAAAAGCCTGTTGTTAGTTATATATGGCCATAATGGTCCTCAAGTGAATTAAGTGAGTCTTTGGTCATACTTATAGTTTCTCTGTTAATTGCTTTCCTTTTTTTCATGCTCAGGTAGTGAAAACCGGGAAAGAGTCCTTACAATGGGGTAAAGAAATATTCCCTTTGAACAGCTACAACACACACTATTTGCTTCTGTTATATCATTCTGTGAATTTCCTACTGATTAGTGATTGTTATTTGTTGTATAATAACTTAGATTTGCCAATATTTCAAGGCCTAAATGAGTCTAGCAACATCTCTGCTTTCATCTCGCTCATGTTCTGTGCTTATATATTCTATTTAAGAAAAGGGTTTAGTTTTGCTTCGATGAAGATTCTCTGTATCAAATTGCCAATATTACTAAATTTTCAAGGTGAAGTTTCCCTACATAGAAATATGGACCTTAAACATTCCTTTGAAATGCAGGAGTGGCTGCAGGAATATATTCAGGTCTAACATATGGGCTGAAGGAAGCTCGTGGAACTCATGATTGGGTAGTACTTCTTTTCCGGCTTTATAACATGGGTTTGCATTTGAGATCTCAATCTCAATTCTAACTATACTTAAATTCTTGAACTTTATTTTTCTGACAAAATAACACGTAGGTGATCTTGAGAATTTGGACGCGGACCAAAGAGCATTTATTAGAGTTTATCTAGTGCTTTTTCGAGTAGATGGACCCCAATAAGTGCTCTTTAGTCCGTGATAGCTGTTTGTGTGTCTGTGTCCATGCTTCATAGATCTTAAATAGCGCATATTTGATAGTTATTTTTAGGTGATCTTTTCAATTACCCGCTTCCTTCTTGAGGACTATTTTTTCCTCCATAATGTTCAATTTCTTTTCAGTTTTTCTGAATGATAAAATGGAGTCTTTCTCACTTTCTTCAGCATTTTGTTTTTCAGTAAATTCTCATTTTAATCCTTGAAAGATATTGCATCTAATCAATGTAGGCCTTTAAAAATAAATTTCATCCTTAATATTATTTTTCCATCTTATAGATTAGACTATTACAGTATTAGCCTTCATACTAAGTTGTACAGTTTATAATTCCTCTATTTGATTTTCCACATCAACATTCTAGCAGAAAGGTTATTTATTAGTTGCTCTTAATCTAAATAATAGGAATTTTTTTACACTACTCATGTTCTTAATTTTCAATAATTGATGAGAGGAATTAGCTGCTACTTCATAATCATTGTGAATCCAACATAACCAAGCACAACTTTCACCTGTGTGCTTTATTTTGTGGGATTGAATCCAGTCACACTAGTTCTCTGTAGGCACAATGGATATCATTTTAGACTCTTTTCAACTCCAATTCATTTCGTTGTGATGGTTGTTTGTGACCTTTCCTTTCACACACTAATTATAAGTTCGCCTTTCTGTGATTCACAACAATAAAACACCATTTATTCTGTTGGATACAGAAAAACAGTGCAGTTGCTGGAGCAATCACTGGGGCAACCCTTGCCCTTACATTGGAAGACGCCAGTCATGATCAGATAGTGCAATGTGCTATCACTGGAGCTGCAATCTCCACTGCTGCAAATCTTCTCACTGGGATTTTCTAAACGGGTACCCTGTGTAGAGATTGGCTTTTGAGATTAGTGGCCTTCTTTTTTCTTTTAAATTGTGACAGTGACTCATGTATATCTAAGATAAACTCACAAGGATTTCTTTTGAATTTTTAGTTATGAATGTTGACTTGTTAAACTTGGTGTCTTGTTTAAGCTTATTTTTGTCCTTCATAACTCTTATTTATTAGTATAGACAAATAATCTGATCTATACAACCTTAACATGGGAAAATTTGAAGCTCTTTGTCATTTATTAACAATTTGTGGTGGCATATACCCAATTCTTTTATATGGCAGCTGGGTTCTGCAAATTCCAAGTTAAATATTTGCAAATGTTCTATTAATGTAGAATTTATGAGATGCAAGGACCTATTTTATACCTTAAACCGCAGTACACACCCAATTCCACATAGAACTCTACTATAGATTTTTATGGCATGAACTAAAGCAATATACAAAAAACTCTAAAGGAAGTTTACATCTCCTTTTGAATTCAAGTGCTCCTTATATAGCCAAAAATGGATATGTATGTAAGTTGCCAATTTTCATCCATTCATGGGTTGTAGAGTTGGTCGCAAATAGTTTTAATGTATCCACTTAAGCTATCAATTCTTACGTTCAAACTTTGAATACTTTAAATTGTAATATATACCATAAATTGATTTTTCGTCAATTCGAGGCAAATATTGACACTTCTCCACCTTGAAAAGTCGAATACTTTATTGTAGTCTTTATGTAAAATGTAAAAAACGACATAAAAAACCTTTGGATTATTTGCACAGCAACTTGCCTATTGACAATACTTTCTTTGACTAACATGAGCATATGTACGGCATACAAAAGCAGTATAAATTTAGGAAACAACTTTTATCATTGTAGCTGATGGAGATTGATTCACCGGGTAGAATGTGGTGTTAATAGCCTCAACTCAAAATTGTTTCGAAAGATCTATTTAAATACACATGCATCTTGCATGCTCTAATAAAGTCATGTTCATGTTCATCCGTTCTGCAAATCCTGGCACAATACCCTTATCCTTGCAGCATAACTCGCCACTGTTATTTGTAGTTAATAGGAGTAGCTGGGCCAGGGATAACAAATTTCCCAGTTGAGTTTTATAGTTATATAGTAATTACAATAAGAAGCTACTAAAAAGAAAGGAAAAAAAGAACAGAAACACACATGTAGTTTGTCTTATTAATCAAAGCTTGTTGTGCTTAAAGAAATTCAGTTGAAACAAAAATTACTACTTTTCTGTCCTAAACTAGAAAATCATACTAGGATGCATTTGGGAAAATAAGTTAAAAATATGCAAATATGAACAACTTATGTATTTATTTATAGGTAGGTCACGTTTTTCTTTTTCTTTCTGTTCGAATTGCAGAGTAAGGTGTGTGCACCGCGTTCCGTGCAAATAGAGCACTGTTCGGCGAAGTTGAACACAGTGTCTCTTGTGGTTGTGGAATTATACAATACAATATGAATATGAATATGAGTTTAATTTAACCAATGTTCTAGTTCTATGCATTCTCTTCTCAAACTGGTTCTAAAACCATCGCAGCATCGATGGGTTTATCAATCTTTTTCAACTGCTTCAGCTTCTCTCCAAACGACATCACTTGACTTGGACGCTTTATTCCGTTCCTGCACCAAGATTGAAGCTGCTAAGCAGCTTCATGCTCGCCTTGTGGTATTGGGGAAAGCTCAGAATGTTATTCAGTCTACAAAGCTTGTTACTTTATATGCTGCTCTTGGTCACATCTCATTGTCTCGCTGCACTTTCAACCATATTCACAAAACGAATATCTTTTCTTGGAACTCAACTATAGCTGCTTATTTTCGATGTGCCGCCGGATACCATGAAGCCATGGATTGTGTCAATGAGCTTTTGTCCATGTCTTCTCTAAGGCCTGATTTCTACACTTTCCCTCCTGTGTTGAAAGCTTGTGTGTGTCTAGCTGATGGGAAGAAAATACATTGCTGGGTTTTGAAGATGGGTTTTCAGCATGATGTCTTTGTGGCTGCTTCCTTGATCAATTTGTATTCGCGTTTCGGTGATACGGATGTTGCCCATAAGCTGTTTGTTGATATGCCTGTGAGAGATGTGGGTTCTTGGAATGCAATGATTTCAGGGTTTTGTCAGAATGGAAATGCAGCAGGTGCGTTATGTGTCTTGAATAGTATGAAAGTTGAGGGAGTAAAGATGGATACAATCACAGTGTCTAGTGTACTTCCCCTTTGTGCACAATCGGAGGATATCATTAGTGGGGAGTTGATTCATTTGTATGTGATAAAGCATGGGTTGGAAAAGGATGTGTTTGTTTCCAATGCTTTGATCAATATGTATTCAAAGGTTGGCAGGTTGCAGGATGCGCAAAGGGTTTTTGATGACATGAGTGCAAGGGATCTGGTATCTTGGAACTCCATAATTGCTGCATATGAGCAGAATAATAATCCAACTACTGCACTGACATTCTTCATACGGATGAAACACGTCGGAATCCGGCCTGACTTGCTGACAGTTGTGAGTTTAGCCTCAATTTTTGGTCAATTAAGTGATCAAAGGGTTAGCAGATCTGTTCATGGATTTGTTGTGAGACGTGAATGGCTTGATGCAGATGTTGTGATTGGCAATGCACTTGTGAACATGTATGCAAAATTGGGCGCTATGAACTGTGCACAAACAGTTTTTGAACAACTTCCGATCAAAGATATAATTTCGTGGAACACGCTGATTGCAGGTTATGCTCAAAATGGTCTTGCAGGTGAGGCAATCGATGCTTACGACGTGATGAAAGAGAGTAGAAATATAATCCCAAACCATGGAACTTGGGTGAGCATTCTCCCAGCATATTCCCATGTTGGAGCTTTGCCACAAGGGATGAAAATTCATGGGAGGCTAATCAAGAATTCTCACTACCTGCATGTCTTTGTGGCTACCTGCCTGATTGACATGTATGGAAAATGTGGTAGGTTAGAGGATGCAATGTCCTTATTCAACGAAATTCCACGGGAAACTTCTGTTCCTTGGAATGTCATGATATCTTCTCTTGGTATTCACGGGTGTGGAGAAGAAGCTATGCGGTTATTCAAGAATATGCAAGCTGAAGGGGTAAAACCAGATCATATTACCTTTGTATCTTTATTTTCAGCCTGTAGCCATTCAGGTTTAGTTGATGAAGGCCAGCAGTGCTTTGATATTATGCAGAAAGGGTACGGTATCAAGCCTAATTTGAAGCATTATGGCTGCATGGTTGATTTGCTTGGCAGAGCTGGGTATTTGGAAAAGGCATATGATTTAGTGAG
Source organism: Acmispon strigosus (assembly GCA_030819835.1). NCBI lineage: Eukaryota > Viridiplantae > Streptophyta > Magnoliopsida > Fabales > Fabaceae > Acmispon > Acmispon strigosus. The sequence continues at coordinate 92,563,328 of JAUAMA010000001.1, forward strand.
CAATATGCCTGTGCAGGCTGATGCATCCATCTGGGGTGCTCTTCTTGCTGCTTGTAGAATACATGGAAATGCAGAATTGGGTGCCATTGCTTCAGATCGCTTGTTGGAAGTTGATTCTGAGAATGTTGGCTACTATGTTTTGTTATCAAATATATATGCAAATGTGGGAAAATGGGAAGGAGTAGTTAAAGTGAGATCATTGGCCCGAGATCGAGGATTGAGGAAGACTCCTGGGTGGAGTTCTGTTGTTGTTGGCAGTTTAGTTGAAGTATTTTATACTGGGAACCAAACACATCCACAGTATACAGAGATATACGGTGAATTAAGGGTTTTGAATGCCAAAATGAAGTCTCTTGGTTATGTTCCAGACTTCAGTTTTGTCTTACAAGATGTTGAGGAGGATGAAAAAGAGCAGATTTTGACAAGTCATAGTGAGAGGTTAGCCATTGCATATGGAATTATCAGCACCCCACCAAAAAGTCCTATAAGGATATTTAAAAACTTGCGTGTCTGTGGTGATTGCCACAACGCAACTAAGTATATATCTAGAATTACTAAGAGGGACATAGTTGTGAGGGATTCAAATCGTTTCCATCATTTTAAAGATGGGATTTGCTCATGTGGTGATTACTGGTGAGTGGTGACAGTCACTAAATCATGGAAACTTGAAAATTCTTCCATAGCATAACACAGATGTGTAGATTATAATATTTTTTGCAATTGCAGGTATTTTATGATCAAATAATAAATATAAGGCTGAAGTTTTTGCATTGTTTGGTTGCATTTTTGAAGAATCATTATGTATTGGCCGTAGGACTTTCATTTATTCCAGCGTTTATTACATATGTGTTATTCATAAGTTGATTCAATAAATTTATTGAAATAAGTTGAAAATATGCTAACATGAATAACTTATGAAAATACACTTATGCTATTAGATAAGTTATAACATATTTTAGAGGTGTAACGGTTAAGCAGCATTATTCCATTTCATTTAATATTATCTCAACTTGTATTTAATTTTTTTAACGATCAAACCCTTTATAAAAAAAACTAACAAAGAATTATTTTTTTTCCTTAAAGAATGTCTCCACCCGTTTGGAATTCGAGTGCATATCTTTTTTTTTTTGGTTACAAGAGGAAAATGAAAAAAAAAAAAAAAAACTAGCTACTCAACGCGTCAAGATACATAGACGCATAAACAAAGGACGGAGGCTGCTTCCAGACCCGCCGAGGGGTTCCATCACGCGCTGCTCGCCTCGCGAGACAATCCGCAGTGTTATTTTCCTCCCTTGCGACATGAATAACGGTTACATTCCAATCCCAACTAAGCATATCCCTCACCTTGACAATCTCCTCCCTATTCCAGAAGGTGCTAATGTCGCTACGAGTCTGTAGTACCCGCACCACATCCTCGCAGTCACACGCACAAACAACATCACGAACACCCAGCTCCCATGCATGGGCCAAACCCAACTCTACTGCCCAAACCTCTGCGAGGAACGCATTCCCACAAAGGGAGCTCGCCGACACTGCGGAGCGCCAACCACGGGTAGAATCAATTAACACAGCAGCCCCCCCCCCCCCCCATAGTTGCACATCCCGGAATCCAACTCCCATCAACCAGCAGCTGAAAAGGTGCCATACGTACATCTGTCACCGAAGGAGAAAGATGATTTGAACAGAGATATGTCCGCCAAGCAGTGACATTCGAAAGGACCCGTCGCAGAACCTAGTTCAGCTCCCACTTGTTCTCTCCCAAACATTGTTCATTCCTCCATCTCCATCCCCACCATAACACAGCCACCCCCAAGAGACATTGTTGTTGCCTAAGTATACTCACGAGCCAAGATGAGAACGGAACATTAGAATCAAGAGGTGGTAATGTAGAGCCAAACTGACGCCAGAGCAAACAAGAGCGGGGGCATTCGCGAAAGAGATGCGATAAGCTCTCTACAGCTGCACCACAACGCGAGCAAGAAGCCGACTCACTGAGATGATTCCGATGCCTCTTCTCGTTAGTGGGAAGTCCTTCCTTCATAATCAGCCATAGAAAAAATCTAATTTCCTCAGGAACCTTACAGCGCCAAACACGCTTCCAGGGCTCCGAATCAATTTCATCGAAATCGCCTAAAGTAGCATATGCCGAGGACACACTATACCTGCCATCGTTTGCATCTGCCCAACGAATAGCGTCGTGCCCGACCGAATTGTTAGGCACCCTAACAGCACTTATCTCCTCCTTGACCACCAAAGGTAACACTGTAAACAGTTGCTCAAAATTCCATGAGGAGCCCGACCATAAATCTGCCACCCTGAGCCGAGTGTCTGAAACATGAACAAACGGAACTCTAAAACAGAGCTTACCAGCCCCCAGCCAGTTGTCATACCAAAGCGATGCAGATCCGTCCCCTAGTTGTGCCCGAAATCCCTGGCGTAAATAATCATTGGCCCTAACAATGCCCTTCCACACATACGAGTTCCCTGCCTTGTACTCCCCATCAAGAACTATCTCATTAGCCAAATACTTCTAAGATAAAGCTATTACCCACGGCTTCCCCCTGTCGCACAGAAGACTCTCAACTAACTTCCCTAGCATAGCGATATTGTTGAGACGAGCACAACGGAGACCAAGTCCACCCGTGTTCTTCGGGCACGAAATCTCTCTCCACGGAACCAAGTTCCAACTCCTTGTATTATCCCCCTTACCCCAAATACAATTACGGACCTTCTTGTCTACAAAATCACAAATTGACTCTGGAAGCCAGAGAGCCTGCATAGAATAAACAGGGAGGGAGGATAAAACGGATTTCGCCAAGCATAACCGACCTGCTCTATTCAAGAGCCTAGTCTTCCAAGAAGCAAGTCTGGAATTGATTTGATCAATTATCGGAGAGAAATCTTCCCTTGTTACTCGACCTTTCAATAGTGGCAACCCCAGATACTTGCCCAAGTTGGCAGCCCGATTAATGCCCAAAATGCGAGAAAACTCCTGCTGCACATTGTGGTCAATATTCTTGGAGCAGAACATCCGAGATTTCTCTAGATTAACTCTCATGCCAGAAGCCTCACAAAAGTCCTTCATAGCGTTCGCAACCACATGCATCTGCTGCTTGCTAGCTTGGCAAAACAATAAGACATCATCCGCAAAAAAAAGGTGAAAAATACCAATCCCTTCTCTTGTAATCCTGATCGGGTGCCAGACCCCTGCATCTACCAATTTTTGAATATGGATGGCAAGACGCTCCATGCAAAGAACAAAGAGATAGGGAGATAGTGGATCACCCTGCCTAAGACCTCTTTGAGGGGTGAAAGAAGGAAGCTTGGCCCCATTCCAAAGGATCGAAATGGATGCCTCTTGCACACCCCACATTATCAAGCGAACTATAGCAGGAGGAAAACCAAAATCAATAAGAGTAGCCCGTAGGAAGTCCCAACTGACACGGTCATAAGCCTTCTCCAAATCAACTTTGAGGGCCACCAAACCACCTTTTTTCTTATGGTTATGGAGAGTATGCATAACTTCCTGGGCCAGAATGATGTTATCCTTCGTCCCCCGACCTGGGATGAAACTCCCTTGGAGAGGGCCAACAAGATCAGAAAGTAAGGGTCGGAACCTATTAACCAAGACCTTTGTGATGACTTTGTATGCCACGTTACAGAGACTTATTGGTCTGAAGTCCTTGAAACGAAGGGGAACATCCACCTTGGGAATAAGCACAACTAGAGTCTCCAAAAGTGAAGCGTCTGCCCTACCATTACAGAACGCATCAGCCACCAACTTATGAAGATCATGTTTCAAGATATGCCACTACTGTTTATAAAAGAACGCATGGAAGCCATCCACTCCTGGAGCTTTGTATGACTGCATAGCCATGATGGCTTGGCGGACCTCCTCAAGAGAGACAGGACAGGCCAAAGATGCCCTATCCCCCTCCGAAATGGTGGGGGTCGAGTTCTCCATGATAACATTCCTAGCAACCTGCGAATCAACAGAGAAGAGGTTAGTAAAAAATGTTTGGGCTGCCACCTTCAACACCTCCGCATCAGTACACCACTCATTGCTCCCTAGGAAAAGGCCATGGATCTTGTTTCTTTTCCTCCTCACAATGGTCTGTGTGTGAAAGAATTTGGTATTCCGATCTCCAAATCTAACCCAGTTCTCCCTTGATTTCTGGAACCACATCAATTCTTCCTGTAATAGTATCTGCTCATATTCCCCTCGAAGGGTTTTTTCCAGCCTTAGTGTAGACTCCGTAATTCTCCAGTCCAACTCCTTCTGTAAGCCCTGAAGTCGTCGTTCCACCCTTCTCTTCCTCAAGCTAATGCTGCCAAACGTCTCCCTATTGAACACTAGAGACGCCTCCTTAACCTTGTGAAGTTTTCCCACCAAACCACTAGGCGGCCGGGCCCAGGAATCCTTAACTAACACCTCATACAAAGGATGTGTAGACCAAGCAGCTTGGAACCGGAAGGGGCGAGCCCCTCGTTCCGAGGCCTCTACATCACATCTGACAAGGATAGGACAATGATCCGAGTACACTCGGGCAAGGTGTTCCACATAAGCCTCAGGAAAATAGTGCCTCCAAGATGTATCCCCCAAAGCTCTATCCAGACGTTTCGCCATCGTCCTTCTTCCATTCAACCTTCTTTCCCAAGTGAATTTCCCACCAATAGCACCTAAGTCAATGAACTCACACCCCTCCATCGCATCTAACATACGAAGAGCCCGAGCTTCACAAAATTCCCCTCCTGTGACCTCCGCCGGAGAACAAATTTCATTGAAATCTCTAAGGCAAAGCCATGGGTCAAGGAACCTCTGGTGAAGGCTAGCAAGATGCGCCCAAAGCTCATCCCTCCTAGATGGTGTCAGGCTAGCATAGACGACGGTACAGATCCATTTCCTATGTCCCTGACTCAATGACACAGAAACAGCCTGAGCATGAACATCAATAGTCAGAATGGTGACAGTTCTGGAGATAGGTGCAAGGATCCAAACACCCCCGCTGTGTCCCACTGCTTCTGCTGCTCCTACGAGCTCATACCCCAAGCTTGACCAAAACGGCGCCACTGCTGCAAAACTGCAATGGGTCTCAACTACACCAAATAATGAAGGCTGGAAACTTTTAACTAAGTCCCTCACCCTCCTCTGCCCACGAGCACCAACTGCTCCACGAATGTTCCACGCTATTATACGAATAGGTGTACAATCCATAACAAGGTTGGAGCGTAGGTACCGCGCGGAGCACACAATTATTGTGTCATGTACCCCCCACATGGCCGGGAGCAACCTCACCTGGGTCGAAAGGTTTCCCATCCACGACCGGCATCCTGGATGAAGATGGTCTCTCTTGCTCCTCATGCAGAATCCGATAGCGGCTACTGGCCACTGTTGATTGAGCTCCATCGACGGTGGTGTAAGTTTTGTGGGCACCTTTTTCTGTTGCATCATGTTGAGGCTGAAATGGACCTTTAGACGTCATTGCATGCGCCTTTGCTCTAGATTTAGTGATATCTTTCCTGATTCTTTTCTTCCCATTCTTAGCAGCCACATCATAATGGCTTGTTTCCAAAATAATACCTCCATTATATGTAGCATCCTTTTCCATGTCCATATTAAATGCATGAGATTGTGAATTATTATTAGAAAAAATGGAGCTATTACCATAACCAGCCCCCTCGTCCTGTTTTAATGCAAATTCATTTCCCACGTGTTGCTTAGATGCATGCATAAATAGCGCAGGTGCATGCAAGTTATTATCAAAACTGACCTGCTTCTTTTCCTCTACGGTTCGCGATTTGTTACCAATTCTTGTAAGCTTCTTTTCCGCCCCTGTCAACGCTTGTTTCAAATTCAAATTGGCCGAATTTTTATGGCCTTTATTGTCATTAAATCTTCCCTTTCTTCTCTCCACAAGCAGCCAATCACCATGTGCAGAAATAGGAGGTGTAACTGCCGCGGAAATCTCGCCACCATTACTAGTGTTAACCACGGACGCGGAAATCACGCCAGCTTCCCCGTTAGTGTTGCGCAGATTGTTTGTTTCAGCTACGGTTACCATTTCTCCCTCCGTGGGAGGTGCTGCTTGCGACTCATAGCCAGAAGAGGCCATAGCCGCCGTAACTGATGTCTTCACAGCCGGCGGGGAACTAACACAGTTCCGAGCCATATGTCCATAACAGCCACACTTGGAGCAGAGCAAATGAAGCCCCTCATATTCAACTTTATACCATGTGTTACGAAGACCAATCACACCCTTGATAGGCTTAGTAAGATCAATCTCAACACAGACTCGTGCATATTTCCCTCTCTGCATGTCAGTTGTGTTCATATCCACCTTGATTGGTTTCCCTATTGCAGACGCTAACGTCGACAATATATTCTTGTCATAGAACTGGAATCCTAGCCCTGGGATACGAATCCACACCATCGTCGTGCTTATCTTTGAATTCGCCGCGACGAAATCCGGGGTTCATGGCTTCACCGCAAGATAGTGGTCGTATATCATCCAAGGCGCGCCCATCATAACCTTTTCCTTGTCAGCTTCCTGTTCAAACTTAATAAGAAAATAACCATGATGTACATCACGAACCTCATAGCCACCAGAGAGTTTCCACAAAGCCTTCAACTTCGCACATAGAGCACCATATCCAATATGCTTTCCTAGCAGTTTCACCACTAAACAATCCTCCCACGGTTTACAAATCTTAGCATATGTTTGAGGCTCAATGTCAAACATAGGAAAGAACTCGTTGTCCTCCACCAACGTCACCTTCATGAGCCCTTCCAATAAAAGGTCGCGAAAGCCAGTCTCATTTTCGGTTGACACACCCATCACCTTCTCCTTGAAAGTCGGTTTCCGGGTTGGGACATCCGGCGGTTTCTCCACTGGCCTTGCCTTGAACACCGGTGCACCGCTCCCGCTATCGACCTCCATTCAGAGAGAGAGAGAGTTTCAATAATATCTATTAGTGCATATCTGAATGAGTGGTGACATTCGTAAAGGAAGAAAAAAGCATCCATTTATTTCTGTTTAAAAAAATGATTTAACCTTTGAATAGAAATTTGATTTTAATTTAAGTGATTACAATATAATAAATGTTTTTAACTTTAAAGAATAATTTTAAATTGTCTGAATATAAAACCATAAAAGTAATTTTTCATATAAAACAACTTAAAAATAATCAATTTTCTATTTTTTTGATGAAATAAGAATAAAATAAGTTTAGACAAATGTGCAAAATAAAAATAACAGCAACAGAAAAAAAAAAAAAAAAGTAGGTTAAAAGAAAGAAAAAAAAGGTCTTAAATATGAGAGACGTTGTTTTGTCTGAAGAGTGAGTGAGAAAGAGAGAGAAGTAGGAGAGCGCAGTGAAGAGGGAGCATCAAGATGAGTACCATGAAATTTTGCCGCGAATGGTTCTTTTCATTCTCCCTCCCTCCTCTTCAATTTCCCCTTTTTTTCTTTTTCTGTTGACTCATTCATTGTGGTTTTCAGCAACAACATTCTCTACCCTAAAGAAGACAGAGACCAGAAGATTCTCCTCTACGCTTGCCGCAATTGTGATCATCAGGTTCTTTTCTATTCCCTTTCCACTTCCTAAATCTTCCATACAAAGAAAGCAGCGTTTTTTATTTTTAATTAATTATTTGAAATATAGAACTATCGGTGATTGAGATTCCTTCATGCTTTCGCCACAGCAAGTGCGTCATTGCGTTATTTTATTTTGGGATGAAAAGGGTATTTTTTAGGCAGCTTTGTGATTGAGTTTTTTAGGAAATTTGAAAAGAGTTTTTTTTTTCCAGAATTAAGGGTCTGTTTGGTTCAAAGAAGGGGAGGGGAGGGGAGGGGAGGGGAGGGATTTTAATGGAGGGGAGGGGAAGGAAGGGAATGGGAGGGGAGGGATTTTAACACTTATTATGTTTGGTTCATAGGAGGGGAGGGGAGGGGAAATAACTCTTTTTTTTGTTTGGTTCACGTGGGGAGGGGAGGAATTTTGTAATTAAATACTTTTACACCCTTTATAAATTTACTTGTATTTTAAACTAAGCTAGAATGCAGCTCCTTCACAATGCGTTTGCAGGTACTCATCTTGATCTTCAGGCTTGTCACAGTAGCCATTGAATCTCTATACCAAAAAAGAAAATTAACTACAGAAAAAAAAATCATCTCAATTCATGTAAAAATCAAAATCATAAAAACTATGCATTACAGAGCACGATTACTCTCCAGATCAAGTTGAAAATTGTAAGATGCATTGCTAAAAACGCAGAAATTCAACCGATTGTTTCATTGTTGGTGAGAAATTGGGATTCGGTGAAGGAAGAGAAAAATGGTTGAACGAGAAGAAAATTGGAAAAGAAGAATGAGTTAGGTTGAATTTGGGAATTATTAAATTTCTCTAGGGATATTTTTGTCAAAAAAAAATTTCCCTCCCAATCCCCCCACTATTGGAGGAAACAAAAAATTGAGTGAGAAGGGGTTTTGATTCCCTCCATTCCCCTCCCCTCCCCTCCAAAAATTTGAACCAAACATAATTTATTTTTAAAAACCCCTCCCCTCCCCTCCCTTTCCCTCCGTTTCCCCTGAACCAAACAATACCTAAGGTGGTGCCCTAAACATGGGCTACATTGTTGGTGGTCTTTCTTTTGAAGAAGGTGTTGAGAGGGACGACTTACCAGTTCTGATGTGATCGGCTTAACTGGGTTATGCTTGTTTGACACTGTTGTTTGTTGTTGTTGTTGTTGTTGTTCAGGAGGTTGCTGAAAGCTACTGTGTGTATAGGAATGAGATACACCATTCTGTTGGAGAGCGCACACAAGTGTTGCAGGATGTAGCTGCGGATCCAACTCTCCCTCGCACCAAGGCTGTTCGCTGCACTCAATGCAATCATGGTGAAGCTGTCTTTTTCCAGGTCAAGTCACTGTTCTTCACCCTGAAGAATTTTTTTTATTACTATTTTTTGTTTTATGTTAAGAGGGAAGAGAGGCTGTCCCATGCCAATTGTGGTGATTGATGAGTTTACTGAAAAGATAGAACTAAATAGAACATAACAAACTATTCTTCGGTGAGTGCATGGAAATATGGGGAAGTAGATTAATGGGGATTTAAGGACAATGATGATTTTTCTTTCTTTTTTATTTGTATGTGTGTTTGTTTAGATATGGTACAAATCTTAACTGCTTAACATTAGTATTAGCTTTGAACTTTCTTCCCCTAGATTTTAAGAAGTGAACTGCAGAAGAGAGCAACAAAAAATATCTTTTCTTTCTGAGGTGAACTATCTGTGTTCAGGGTTAAGCAGTGAATGATATAGATTGTAGAACGTGTTTTAGTCTTGACTATTGGCAATTTGACAACGTGTAAAAGGGTGCAGATATTATTCTTGGTGCTGCTTAAGTTATCAAATCCTAATGTGAACTATTAGGGTTATTAAGTGTCATGACTCATGAGTCATGTGAGTCGATGTATAGATCATGCATAGCTTGAGAGAACCCTCCTTGTAATTTACCTTGTTTTAGTGCAATGGCATTCATTAATTGGAATGTCAGGCAGACCGAGTTTAAAATGAAAGCTAAGTTCAAATCCTGTTCATTGAATTGTTCTTGGTTATGGGCACATTGTTGTAATGCATAAACTTTGCTTCTTTATTTTTTGGGAAAAATGTTGTTGAAATGAAGTACTATGATCATTTGTTCCGTCTTGCTGCAGTACTTCCACAAAATAAGAAACAAAGAGGGATTTTCTTTTACTAAATAGGAAATGGTTTTTTTTTTTTTTTTGTAAATGACCTTTTCTTCTTGCTCAAGTATTAACTAGTTCCTTAACAGAACACTAGACACTAGACGGGCACAACCTCAATGCAGGAGCTCCTAGTAACTGCAAATGGACACGCTACACTTAACCTTTGAACTCTTAAAGCATTTCTATCTGCCCACAAACAGTAATGCAGATATGTTGTGTTGGTGAAATAACTTAAAGAAGTTTCAATTAACCTTTTGAATCTTAAATTAAACTTTGTGCTTCCCTTTGAAATAGCGTTGAAGAAATACTACTCATTCCTTCACTACCCTTTTGAATGCATTTTTTGGCAGAATTTCAAACTGTGTTCATAAGCTTATTTTGGTTACTCATGGATCATCTGTTTTTAAATGTATGCAGGCAACGGCCAGAGGAGAAGAAGGAATGACACTTTTTTTCGTTTGCTGCAACCCAAACTGTGGACACCGATGGAGAGACTGAAATTCTTTCCTGCTCACTTCAGGGTTCAATACTGGGAAGATATTAACATATTTTGCTGTTCTTGGATAGAAGAGAGAAAAATTGTAGTTATATGAAAACATGGTTGTTGCGGGAACAATAATACTGAAGTATTTGTGCTACTTGTTTAACTGCAGTTCCTGATCAAAATTGATGGACAAATCCTTGTAGGTTAGTGCTGATAAATTTTATGGATGGCCCCTAATTCTGTTTTTGTTTTGTTGGAGGGGAAAGCAGGGTATGGAGAGCTAGGAATCAAAGTGTCCTTTTTTTTAATGAGCTTTGGGATTTTTGCTGAAAATGCTTCTTATAATGCATGTTTGGAAAACTATTGAGAATCGCGTATTTAATGAGAATCGCTTAATTTAGTAGCTTGAGATTGTGACTGATCGCGATTTTGGACTCGGGACACTTAACAAGAAAAATAAAGTTAATTGAATTTTCCCTTTTTTAATATGGTTCCTATGTTCTTTTATATGCATACATTTTTTTAGGTTTTCTAATAACTCATGAAGCCCTTACATCACTTAGTCCAGATTTCTTAAATTTGAAGACAAACAAAATGAAATAGCTTAGAAAAATCTAAAGTTTCCTTCCCTTCTTTTTCTCCCACCTCCCAAACTCACCAAAATTTAATCAAACCCATGTCATTATAAGGTCAATTGCTCACCAAAATTTAGTGCGTGTTTGGTTATGTGTTGGATTCAACTAGAATCGCGTATACTGCTCTGAATGGAGAAGCGGTCTAATCTTGTTTGTTGTCATTATAATCAGATCAAATGTAACCAGAAGTATTGTCAACGTTTTTTCGTTTTGGGAAATTAATAAATAAACATATATATGGCTACTTAACCTTTTTTTTCCCTTCAATTTGAGTATGTTTTGATTATAAGCCATTCATTTTTTATTAAAAGACCTTGGATTGAAAGCTTAGAACCCACACACTTGCACGAAGATCTAAAATCCTGAAAAAAAAACAATCTACACTATAAGATAAACATTAAAATACACACTTGTTCTAATATACACAAAACAATAACCATTAATTTCTCAAACCAGCTACCAAACAAGATACATTATCTTAGTTGCAAGCTCATCCAAATCGAGTACATTCAAATCCAGCAGAGTTCCCAGTTCTCTTCAATCTCAATGCCCCCCACATTGAGAAGCTTATGGTAAAGCCCACTACCCAGCCTTTCAGAAACAATAGATAGATAATACTCTTGGTCGTGAGAAACAAATGGTTTCACAATGAACACAGGCAACCACGTTACAACTTTAGGAATATCCGACACAGATGTGATTCAAGGAAGACTAGTCAGCCATTCTATTCACTGGGAGTGGGGGTCAGGGGAGCACCATTGACAAGGTGAGGAGAAGCTAAGAAACAATAGAGCAACCCCCAAAGGGAAGATTCTTGTCGCAGCGGTATGATTTTTTAGATAGACAACATTTGCTTGAGACTAATTATGAAAATTTAAAAACTATATTTCACAACATTAAATTACATGACTCACTTTTTTCATAAATGTATCTAAATATAAATCATTTCACTTTAACTCAATTTCACCATAATCAACTTTACCAAAATTAATTGTAACAACACTAATCCAAACGGTTTGCTTCGGATTGATGTCGATATTGAAAACCTTCGGTAGTACTTGCCCGATCAGAAAGCAACGACCAGAAATTCTGAATGAGAATTTTGTATTTGCTATCAATGAGGTGTCTGTACAATTAATGAATGTAGCCGCAGAAATTTCCCACGGCAAAATGCTACTTTATCCCGGTATTCCTATTTCTACACTCAGAAGCTAATAATTTGCTGAACCAAAAAAATCTAATCCAAAGGAATAGTAAAGAATCTATCTACAAAAATTATATGCGGGAAAATAGCCAGCTGGCCTGCTTTAGCCTTTATAGCCTATGTCCCAAGAAAGCTAAGAGCTATGAAGACGATAACGTCCGGGTGAACCATTCTGATAGGCGTTTGATTTTCGCCGACATGTCTGCATCCTTTTCAAGAAAAGAGGTCGCATTTGACAGTAGAACTGAGACATCGTGCTTCAGTGCCTCCAAACTACGGTAGTAATTGTTTTCCAACCTTGACATGATCAATTCAAGAGACAGAGGAACAGGAAACCTGCAAATTTACCACAAATTTTCAAGTAAATGTTGTTACACTATATAGTGCATGTTTGGAAATCTTTCTACGATTGATTCTAAGGTCAAAATCAATTCTGGTGAGAATCTTCTGTGAGTAGATTTCAAATTTTCGGGTGCCATAATTGATTTTGAGGAAAGAGAATATATGGTTTGAACATAATAATAGTTTAGCTTCAAAAAGTCTGGATGGCATACCTGTTTATAAATTTTGACTTAGTTGAAATTTTCTTCAATTCACGCAACCCATAACGATCCTGTATATTAGTAAAAAATAAGTGAATATTATCATTCACCTGCACAAACAAAAGTCAAAACTTTATGCTACGGAATCTAGGAGTGATACCTGAGCAGTGTTGCCTGACTGTTGTAATTTGGTCAGAGAAGATAGCAGTTTATTTCGACTGTCATCATCAATGTGAGGCTGTTCCCATTGAGTATCAGCATCAAAAAGCTCCCAAGGACTATGCAAATGTGTTTCAGAGAGGTCACTCTTGTACCGAACATTATACCTCTCCCATGGACTGTCTGGAAATTCAGAAGACTTGGCTTTTTCGCACTGAATTCGACCCTCCCACCAACTACCTGAGGAATTATCCTCATTCTTCCACCAAACCCTGCATTTATCCCTCCGTGTCCAATTTCTTTGCATAGCAGCATCAAACCTAGTTCTTTCAACAAGAAAATCTGGGAAACTAGTCACTTCAGGTAGGGTTAATTTAAAAGATTTGTCAACAACACTTGAATTTGGATCTACAAACTGAAGGGTCATTTTGCAGCAGCTATCACCAGACCCCGGAACATGAGAATACTCAAGCCTTTGAACTCTACAATATTCTACAGCTCTTATATGACCCTTGAGCGATATCCAAGGCCCCGATTCTCTTTTATGGAGATAATCTATATACTCCTGGTGTCCCTGAAAAACAGATATTTTCATTGGTAACACATTATCAACCTTTAAAATTAAAACAAAGAAAAGGAAAAAGAGCAAACTTAAGTTAATTATAGAAAATGTGCAATCAGATGCAATAGGTTTAATCTCTTGCGCGACTAACCTGTCTCAAATATACAACTTCATCTCCTTGTTGCGGAATATATCTGCATCCTTCCTCATGAGTTGATAACAGCAACCATGATCCTTTGGTAGCTGATTGTAGCGGTTTTTTCATATTTACAGGACTAGTCTCACGATTATTATAACTAGACCTCCGACTCCTAGTGGACCTCAAACCGACAGTCAATTTTGAACTAGATCCCCTTTCTTCTTCTGTGAGTTGTCCTCTACTTGTAGAAACATTCTGTGGGCTTCTAACCATACAAGATCCATGTCCTTGCTGCACTTTGAAATTATTCCGCTCATTATTTGCGTCACAAGTAGCTGGTTCCAACTCTAAGGAACCACTGGTATGCAGAGCTTCATTTGTGCCATTACTTAAGCCCACTGCCGCATTGGAATTACTGTTGCTGCCATTTGAAGTGGATTCTCCCAAGACGCTGCCATCAGCTAAATTAGTCACAGCCTTATGTGATCTTGATCTTCTATAAACAGCTTTATACATTTTATCTCTATTTGGTCGTGGCTCTAGTGAATCATGGGAAGTACTAATTTGTTTAACCTGAGCATCTACTCCTGGAGATCCATTTTCTCCCTGATTAGATGTTACTCCATTATTGTTGTCATCCTCAACCACAACCATACGCTGTCCGTTGTCCAAATTATTATCAACATTAGTGCTACATGCACTATTCTTTAGCAATGAAGATTTTGCTGCATGCTTAGATGGACTTTCACCATCCCTTGAGCCCCTTTTAGACCTTAGCTTTGTTGAAACAGAAGGAAAACCAATATTTGGTTCAGGTAGTTGGTCAGCCCCACTATGGGTGACAAAAGCAGGAGTCGGATCCTGAGGAATCATGCATGCAGTAACTAGTGATTCATCTTTATCCCTGCAATTGCTGGAAGCTGTGAGCGCTACTCCATTCTCAGTAGGATTAAAAGGCTGTGAGGAATTACCAGCACAATTATTGTTGTTATCTGTCAAATTTTCTACCTTATCATCATCATTCTGAATTTCTAAAGCAGGGGTTGATGTACTGAAGTCCTTGTTCTCCTTCTCAAGCCCAGTACTAACATTTTCTTTTTCATCGAGATGATTAGGACATTTAACAGAGTTGGGATTTCCCTCTGATGGCATAGCTTCTCCCACTCTAAGAGGTTTAGATGAACGAGGCCTAACCACTCCCCATCTCAATTTTCCTAGTAAGTCCAGGTGGTCTGCTTCCTGGCCTAGGTTTAGTTGATGATTTCTTTCACTTGTTTCATCACTTCCATTGCCAAAATAATACTCTGGATCCTGAGAACTTAGTCTGTTCCTATTTAAAGCAGCAGCTTCTTGAGCAGTTTTTGATGATGAGCCAGCCAAACCATCCAGGTTGTCAAACCCATGCATGGGTTGAGATGAATCACGAATTGGCAACTTGAGAACCAATCTCCTCCTGTTCATTGCATTTACATGAGTCTCAGATTTTGTGTCCTGAGATTCATACAATGATACTTCTTTTCCCTTAGAATAATTCAGTTGGTCATTCGGTGAAGCTCTACCAGATTCATCACTGTCAATATTAGACTCTTGCAACGTTGACTCACTATCTGAAAAATCACCAAGCAAACTATCTTCTTCTCCATCTGTTGGTGCACCCGTAATTTTGGAAAACAAATGCAGAGCATTGCGTGCCGCGGCTCTTTGAGGTCTGGAAGATTTTGATTTAGAAGATTTCCTCCTTGAAGTTTTCTGGACACTTTTCCCCTTCCTAATTCGGCTACTGCTGAAAGTATTGCCATCACACTCATCCAAATTCCTCCTTTTCACACGTCTCCCAGAAGAAGTCATAATCTCAGTCTGCAGAGAAGAAAACAGGATTTGTATAAATTTATTACAAAGATAATGAGGAATATTCACTGCATATTTTCGATCCTTATACTTACTTCATTCTTCTGTTTTTTTCTCTTTGATCTGCGAATACTATCCATGTGATTGTCCTCCTCTTCACTGTTATCAGAGCTGCACCCTGGATCACCAGAGTCATTGGAGCTTGAACACCCTTTCTCCCCCCGAGAAGAGCAATCTTCAGTGACATTATATTCCGAATCAGTATCATCACTAAAGACTTCAATTTCTGGCTCCCATTCCATAGCATCTATAAACTCTGGTAGTGGTTCAGCAAGCACATCCAAGTCTGCCAATGGAAGCATGTGATATTCTGGGTCCAAACTGAAGTCAGGACCAACAGCAAGCCTTAGTGATGACGGGCGCCACTCGATACCTAAAGCTCCCAATCGTCTTTGCTGAAATTCAGTCTGATAAGGTTCTGGGTATGGTATCATGGCTGGAAGTTTGACAGCATATAACCAACATTTTATAAGAATGAACGAGGTGTCTATATATATATATATATATGAATACATGTGAGTGTGTGTCTATATATGTATATTAAGAATAGATCCAAGAAGACAAAATAACCTGAATCACAAAGCAAATCTTGCAGATTCCGTCGATATGGAACAATTTGAGTTTCCTGACTCATTTAATATTACGTGAAGTTAGGAAGTGCAGATGGTAGAAAACATGCAATTTACACTAACCTAAAACATCAAAGAAAGCAATTTTCAAACAACAGGTTTCACACAGTCATAATCCCTTGTGTGCACCTCAACAAAATTTATGGCAGCAGGAGCAGTGGATGGTCCATCAAGGAATGCATCAGTTAATGACAAGTGTGAAATCAACTACTTCACTACAATTCAATATTGGGCTTTGTTATATTAATCTTCCTATTGTTGAAGTTATAGGTTTTTAGATACGGATGAAGTGAAAAGAAAGAATAAAGATTTTGAATTGTGATTATGGTATATAGACTATGCACTAACTCTTATTTACACTAATACTAGGCTCACCAATCCTACGATATAATCTCAGATATTCTAAATTGCAGTAAGATACAACCCAAATATTAAGTTATGTTTTCATAAATTTTAACACCTATTTAATTTTTCTTCTTACTAATTACTCTAAGTGAAAGATTTTGTACCGAAACTCTTCTTTATTATATTTCTTAACAGAATTGAAATTGAAAGTCTGTTTCAGCCAAACTGACCCCGCATAGGTTTTTCATATGGAGAAAATAAAAACATAAACCATTGAGAAGCTGATTTTGTAAATGCATTGAAAAGGTACTACATTGAGAAGTGATTTGGTTGGCCCCAAAACTAACTTCTCAACACAGAAAAAAAATTAGTATTTTGGTACATATTCTTTCACTCAGGATAGAAATAAAAATATAGATATTACTATGAAGACCTCAAGCCCCCCCCCCCCGTCCAAAAGTTAAATAGTATGCAACACCCTGCCAGCTAAAACATGTTCTAAGTCTTCATAATTGACAATAGAAGGCAGGAAGCGATAAACTAACCTGGTCAAGTACATTACCATGGGTATCTTGAATGAGAGGTCGATAATCACCAAGAAAGAACTGTCAAATATTTGCAGATAACATTAGTGCCAAAACAGTAGCAAAGGGAGGAGAAATTGATATTAGGTAAGTGATGTATACCTGATCGTATTTGGCATCCTTCTGGGACTCACCTTGACCTGTGCTTAATATATATAGTTGACCAACATCATCCGAAAGTATAATAGATGTCCCATCTCTATGCCAAAAAAATACATTTCAAAAACCAGAAATGAACTAGTTAGGCAGTATAAAGATGAATTTATGCACACCAGGGACCAAAATATGAAGGATATGAAAAATCTTCATAAAATAATAACTATATTCCATGTGTTATTATATATCAGAAAATAAGAATGGTAAGAACTAAAAATATATTGCTTACAACCAATCATGATGTCTTTTCATAAAAGAAAAATGACAAGAAAAAATGATGTCTTCACCAGTCTAGGTTATTAAATTTTACTAAAAAAAATTCAACCCACATAGTGAAAGTGATTCAACACATACTTCATAATAAATCCAACACATACTTCAACTTTATACAATCCATAAAGTGATTCACGTATTGCCGTTTTAAATGCAGCATCATAACTAAATATAGAATTCAATTTCACGTGTTCTGTTTAGCTTTGGGAGTGCGCCCAGAGGTTGGATTTGTATAGTAGTAATACAATGAACCCTAAAATTCTATCATACAAGAAAAATCAGAATTAACCCTTCTCTGCCTTCATTTTTATTTGAGGGGGCTATAAAAAAGGCTTCAAATTATGGGAACAGTTATTTTCTCAGACTAACAAGAATAACCCATTTCACTAATTCATATTATTCATCCTGTTATGCATAAAATTATATTCCTTTAACTAAATGTACCTATATTATATAATAAAAATTCATTAAGAACACCAATTCAGAGCCATAAATAACCTTGATATTTTGTATACACATATAAGTTATATGATACTGTCCACATGATGGCTGGTAGCTGTTGATTTGAGAGCACAAATGATTATTTTCCTATTTTGGGAACATTTTTATTTATAAAATGTATACTTAATTCCTCAAGAATAATAAATGCCCATCGGCAGAGCGGATAGTAACAATACCACACAAAGGAGATACCTTGGCACAATAAATGCAAGTGGCAAACAATTATAGAGACTACACAATTCTGCCTATCTAATCTAACAGAAAATAACCACTATAAATGATTAAAGATGATATGAGAATAACTTTCACAAAATGCATAAATAACCAAAAATCTAAATATTTGGTTTGAAATGCAGTTGAGGCATTGTGTACTTACGGAGAAAACTTTCCATCCACTAACTTGAAATGTGATATCTCATATATTCGGATAGGCATGCCTTCCCATATCTGGAGACATAAAATATGAAAGTCACTCAAAAGATATAGGAATGCCTACAAACATGTGAATAAAAGTAACAGGTGACTCACATCCCACACAATAGTTCTTCCATCATATCCAGCACTCATAGCTATCCGCGGATTAAAAGGATGAACATCCAGAACATATGTCTAAAAGAAGCATAAAAACAAAGTTAAACAAGACAAATCCAAGAAAAACTAAGCATTAAAAATTATATAGTTTTTCCTCTTTAACACTTGAATTAGAACTAAGAACAAATTAAACATATCATCAAAGAGATGTCATGAACCAACTATTTCAAAAGTTCACGCTGTTACACATAATAGTCTTAGATTATATTGCTAACATGCCTCGTCACACAAGAGTTTTTTAGGCTTGACTTATGAACATTGGACATGTCCATTTACCTAGTGCTGAAATTCAACGTTATATTACAGGAATGAGGTGACCGAGATCTAACTCTAAGACCACCTGGTCATGGATACTCTAATGCCATGTCATGAACTATGCCAAAAGCTTAAGTAGTTGGGTGAAAACACATAAATGGTTTTATATTATATTTCTACAGTTTAATGAACCATGGGAGATCTTCATTGCTTAGACTTTATAAACCAAAATCAAGAAATTAAACACTTACAGACTCAGTATGTCCAGTCAACGAGTGTACTAAGCTGCCATCAGAAGCATTCCATACGCATATTCTGCAATCTGCAAGATGCAGTCAGATAAATATAACTAGAATGTTCACTCTATTATAGGCTAGTAACCTTCAAATTAAAGAAACAAGAATAAAATGGCTGCTGCATCATCATGTCTCATGCAAAAGAGTGGCACGACAACAAATGCATTGCATGAACAACAATGTAATCATAATATGCTTTCAGATATTTCCATCACATTGCACGAATAAAGGCATTTAAGAAGCTATCTTCAATTATCTGTCTAAACTGTCAAATTGCTGATTGACCAAGAAAAAATATTTGACAAGTATAAATGAGAAACAAGACTGAAACAATGGCCTTTTTTGTACTCTAAGATACTAAGACAATGCATTCAATGTTCCAAATGACAAAAGCCTTCAAGTACTGTTCTATATACTTATCCTCCACACATGTTTCCAAACTAAACTGATTAAAAACTGATGCACGTTATTCCTCATTGAATAAATAATAAACCTGCATTAATTTCTGTGCTGAACACTGTTTTAGGGGGTGCTTGCCCAGCTCAAAAAACCAGATAACTAGATCAATGGAGACAGTTTTAAAATCACTACTCATAAGTGCCAACTTAAGATTTCTTTCCCTCTGTTTTAATTAAACACTTACTAATAAACAAAATAATATAATCAATAATATTTTATACATAAATATAAAGAAACAAAATGGTCACAAAATGACAGAAGAAAAGAAAGAAGTCAAGAAATATTGGAAAGAGGGGGAGCAAGACTGAATGAGAAACACAACTTACCCATAATAGCTGCAAGGACAAAGCGGTTGTCTAGGCTCCAAACAATCATATTTACACCACGTGGAGTTGGTAGAATTCTCTGACGAGGGCCACCTCTCTGAGGTTGAGGAGGCATAGGTGGAGGTGGAACTCTCAAATGATATGCCCGAGTCCAGCGACCACTTTTTCCCTACATAGAATAAATTTTAAATTACACTCATTGTCAAATAACCGAATGGATCTTTCAATTTGAATAATAAAGTAAGCTTACATCTCTCACTAAAAGAAACAGAAAGCATCTGTAGAAGGTAAAGGTATTTGAGAAAGACTTACATGTGACCTGCGTGATTTTGGAATCCATATAATAGCACTCCCATCACGAGAGCAGGTAACTATGTTGTCGTGATTCAACCTGGAATAAAAT
Source organism: Acmispon strigosus (assembly GCA_030819835.1). Classification (NCBI taxonomy): domain Eukaryota; kingdom Viridiplantae; phylum Streptophyta; class Magnoliopsida; order Fabales; family Fabaceae; genus Acmispon; species Acmispon strigosus. The sequence continues at coordinate 92,583,525 of JAUAMA010000001.1, forward strand.
ATGGCCATTTAGATATGTTAGATAGCAAAAGCCCTGAGAACTAGGCATATGACATTTCTTATGAGATACGAAGGAGAAGAGGAGGGTGCTAGGAGTTAGATCGTCTAAGACGCAACTTCTCCAAATCCACACGCACCATGAATTCTTAAATTTGGGAACATTTTCCTCCTTCCAAGTTTCTGATGTGGAAAATCGAGATGCTACTGCACATCCACTACAAAACATGGAGTGAAAGACATCAGAATGCAAAAATGTCATCTATCAAAGATCGCAAATTACATAAACGTACTAACCTGAATTGCACATAATTCACATCATTTTCATGCCCAGATAGCACATCTATCTCATGATTTGGTTGGTCAGCGTCATCCATACTAAATTTACAAGCATTCCAGACCTGCAAAACAATTTAAGTTGCTTTAAAAATTGTGAAGCTGGAAGTCCATTTTAACGAATATAATGCATGTTTGTTTTTCAGTATTTTATCCTCAAACAAAATTTTCTTCTCTTTAACATTTTGATTATATTTTTTTCTAAAAGCTATTTGTGAAGCACCAATTATCCCAAAAGCTTAAGCTGTTAGATAAAAGACACATGAATGGTTATATTTATAACACACACCCCTCATGCAAGAGCCCACTTGGGCTTGAAGCATGGACAATGCACATGCCCACCTACCAGGTGCTGAAATTCAAATTTTTATTAGAAGAATTGGGGGCGGCAATGATCAAATTCTAGATCACTTAGTCATATAGGAATTGATACAATGTGAAGCACCAATTATCCCAAAAGCTTAAGCTATTAGGTAAAGGACACATGAATGGTTATATTTCTAACACTATTTAATAAGCTTAGCGAAGGAGCATTTAGATATTAGCATTATGTCTGATAACAGGAGGATATTCTTACATGATGAAAAGGATCATACTCCTACGAAACTGTTTCCAGAGTAAGTTTTAGGGTCCATAAGTTATTTAATAGCCAATTGGATGTATAATTAGCATTTGTCTGCCTAATAAAAATCACCAGTGACTAAGACAATGTGGTCAGAAAATGGTTAAAGCCTAGAAAGTTGATACTAACAAGAGATAACAATTAATAGATAAAGTATGACCAGAGATGATACAAGAACTAATCAACGGGTGGTGGAGGTGATTGGAAATGGATATTGATTTCCTATACAAGGTTTGAACAAATATGAAAGAACTCAACCAAGAATGTAGAGAGAAAGAGTATTATTCAAGATGAACCCTACTTCCCAATTAGGAATTAGAGAGAATGTACAAAGATGTAGAGCAATCGAGAGGCTCCACTCTCTCCCAAATCCCAATTACACAAATGATCCCTAGGATAGCTAATCCCTCTTAACACTCCCTTATTTATAGGCACATGCCTCACTAACCCTCCTACTAACCGATTAACTCCTAGTACCTATCAAAATATTACAAAGAAAAGAAACCTACTAAAAGAGAAGAGTCCATCTTCTGCCTCTTAAGTACTGTTCCTCAAATCATCACAATTCACACGCACACACAAGATGATCAAAGGTAAGTGGAAAGAATTAGAGTAAAAGTAATGGTTATTTTTCTCCAGAAGCAAAGACAACTTACATTTACCTTCAACGATAAAGACTGCAGAATACATTAATGCATGTCTACTAACAATGAGGAAGCACTATTTATTTACCCTAGCAAGATTGTCAGAGCTACCAGTGACAAAGACTGTTCCATTAGAATTAAATGCACAGCAAAAAATCTGATGGCTCTGCGGCAAAGTACTTGAAGATGGGCCGCTGCTCTTCCCTACAGTCAATAAGGAGTTCCAAGTTAGTCCTTTTCACCAAGAAACCACTAAATCATAGTTAACAAAAGAATCAACGAACCAAGAGAATCAGGAGGCCTTGGAACATATAATCTTGGGGTAGATTGGGTGTGCCTTGCATCCCATATCCTGCAAGTTCCATCATCAGATGAACTGCAAAATGAACAAAATATCACAAAGTTAAATTATTAGAGAAAACCTGGAACGCCTAAGGGTAATGATCATCCACAGAAATCAGAACAGAAAGTTAAATGCGTACAAAAACCCAGAGCCAGATGCTGAAAAGGAAATTTTCTTATTGTCATAATCACCCAACATAGTTCAAGGCAACAATACAAAAAAATACAAAATCAAAGGCCAATAGAATGAATTAATGCATCAATCCAACTCTCGCAGATGATCTCTCATAAACTAAGTGAAATAACTGGTGAATTTCTAATAAAATAGCCCATTAAATTTCATAAACAAGTATATTTTATACTTAAACCAAAAGGCAGAATCAGGATTAATCATCAAGAACTTGATAGCAACAAAAAAGGAAGAGGCCAAGTTACAAAACATAATTTCCTGCAATAATAATTGAGCGATATATAGTTCACATATTTTCCTGTATCGTGGTCCAAGAAGGCTGGCATGTTATATTCACAAACTATTGATGATTCTGATTACCATCAACTTTAATATACCTCATGACAGGATCGGCACGTTCAATATTACTAAGCATATTGTAAAATAGAATGAAACCACTGCATTTGTTGACATGACATGCTTCCATACTACCAGGCATAAGGCTACATTATGAACTCCTTTTCTTTCATTAATGAGACTTACGATAAAAGCTGGTAAACAGCATTAGGTCTGGGACTAAATGCTATGGCTGTAACAGCTCCAGTATGTCCCCGCAAAATTGATATTGGCAAGCCATCTGCCAACCGCCACTATGAAAATAAAATAGTCAAATACAAAGTATCCAAAAAAAGCCCACCGAGAAGGGAGAGAAGAAAATGGAAACAAGAAACTTGATGAGTTAGTCACAAGAGAAGCTTACAACTCGAATGACACAGTCATTTGATGAGGATGCAACTAAAGCATTGTTGGAACTCACAGCCAAGTCTGTGATGTCACCCTATCAAATATAGTATATAGTTCAATCTAATTGTCAACGAATTTTAAAGCAATGCGAATCCATATGAACAGGAGAATAAATATTTAAAATTATAAAAACAGACTCACGTCGTGTCCACGGCAACTGGCCAAACAATATGCAGTTTCCATTGACCAAATTTTCACAAGCCGATCATCTGAACCAGTAATCACATATCTTCCTGACCGATCAAATATAGCTGTAGTATACATGTTAAGGTAAACTCAGTTGCATGGCAAGAAGCAGCACAGCTCCAAAAAAACGCAGAAGAATTCAAGAAAAGCCGCAATGGTAAGAATAACCGCAATAAGACCTAGGAAGCACGGGTTTATCCAATCATGGAAAGGTAAAGTAATTGATTCACTCAAACTATGCTCTACAGTCTACATATTTGGAAGGGGAAAAATTAGCTTTTCCAGCCCTGTTAATTCAGAGCAGATTATGTTCGCTTGGAGGGTTTTCATAATAAAAAAAAAAAAAAGGCCATAATTTTGTGGAATTGTGCAATTTTTTCAGTTTTCTGGTGTCTTTGGTTGGATCATGTTAAAAATATAATATAAAACAATTCATGTGTAATTTACCCAACAGCTTAAGCTTTTGGGATACATGGTATCAGAGCCTCTAGTCTAGAGTTCGATCTTTGTTGCACTCAATATTTTAATAAAAAGTTGAATTTTAGCACATGGTATGTGCGTTTGTGTATTGTCCACGCTTCAAGCCCAATGGGCTCTTGCGTAAGGGGGCGTGTTAGAAATATAATATAACCATTCATGTTTCCTTTACCCAACAGCTTAAACTTTTGAGATAATTGGTTTATGACAAATCACAAGGTTTGCACCTTCAAGGGTGTTGTGTCCCTTTTTCCTTAAGCCTCCATGTGATAGGATTGTTCTTATGGCTTCTCTTTGCGATTCTTCCCTAGCTGTTTCAAGGTGGTAGCTTCTCTTAAATTTGGACTAGACCTAACTCTACCCAAAAACTAGCTCATGAGATGAAGATTTCCTAAACCTTTGTAAACTATATGGGATCGCAAAACGCACCCCCCACACCTAGGATTGAACATATGGAGTGTGAAGATTATATGACTGATTTTTTTATTGCATTGGGAAAATTGCAAGGTATGTAGGTAGATTGCAATGAGAAATCCATTGGGTCAGGTTGAATTTTGGACAGCAGTTGGTGGCATAATGACAGATCTAGGATAGGCTCTGATACCGTCTCAAATTTAGACTGGGCATAACTCTATTCCGAAAGCTGGCTCATCGGGTGAGGATTGTCTAAGCCTTTATAAGCTCTACTTTAGCCATATATCTAGACAATGCGGGATCTCAACATTTCCATTTATGATATCCAAAAATACAGGACATGGGTAACCTTAGTGCAGTCTACAAGCTGTGTAAGAATAGGCTGCTGGAGGAAGAATAGCCCAAAAGCGGGAGAGAAGCGGAACAGTTATCCTCCCTTTGGTTGTACTTCCCCTTTCCTCTTGTCTTGGAGGTACTAACAAAATAATGGTAGGATTTAGGAAAAATAGAGATGACTAGGTCGGTACCAACTTATTGTGTCACTATAATCCTTTTTATTGAATTTTACGATAATTTTTTTGTTTTCATCTTAATCCCCTCTTGTAAGTTTCTTTTATACATATGAGTAGCAAACAAACAGGGCGTTGATAAATCTTTATGTATAAGAGAGCTCAATTCTTAAATCAGGTTTTTAAAATGGATGGACTTCTACTCTGAATCAGCATCCAATGACTTACACTCAGCTTTGATATGGGACTCACACCCCAGAACCAACTATCTTCTAAAGTAAAACTGTTCAATAATGCCTCTACTATAACCATCAAAGAAAAATAAGGAAACAATATCATTTTTTTTATTTCAGCGAGTGTACTACTAAGGTAATCAAAAGGTTTATAAGGCTTAAACGTAAGCTAGAGTATTTAGCATTATATAAAATAACCTACCACAATACACAGCATTACGGTGTCCTCTTATCCTCTTTATATTTTGCATCTTCTGTACCATGGTAGAGGGTTTTGCTATGGCATAGCATGCAGCACGTATAGATGGTGCACGGTGGTGTCTTGGGAAACCACCACCAATTTCCCTCAAATTGAGCCCATGAACCTGGTTGGCTTTCATATGAGGCCAGCGCATATAAGCAGCTGGTCGTTTTCCTTCTTCATTCATTTTATCCCTGTCATCTGCAGTATAGAAACAAATAGGTAAGCTAATTCAGGAGAAAGCAGGGTAATAAGGGCAACCCAAAGTGTTGAAGGTCGTCACCAATCAAAGCACAAACAAATGACACATACAGCTCAGAAGTGAAAATGAACCCCTTCCCAGAAGAGTAGGTACATCAGCTGCATTTGGAGCATTTCTGGTACTCATGCCCAGCAATGGAGAGGCCGTATTTGATAACAATTGTTTCAAAAGCTTTACTAAGTGGTCCTTTTGAATGTGAGGATACCTGTATAATAATTAATTACAACATCAAGGAAAAGATCATCAAGGAGAAGAGATACACAAAAATTGTAAAACACTCATTGGTTCACTGGTTACAGAATATAGCTAGCAATCAAACAACCATTCTGGTAAAACAACTAGCAATACGATGCTAAACATGAACGACAAAACAGACAAGTGCAGTTGAACTTTGCAGACCTTAACAAAGTGAAAACAAAAAGGAAGAAGAATAAAAAAAAAAAGCAATGTAAATACCTCTCCACCAACTTATTGTAACTTAAAGGAAATGATAGACCATCATCATATGCATCTCCACTACATGCCCCACTCCTTGAATACCAAGCATGATACCTTCTAGGCAAAAGTTGATGCTCAAGAAGCTCATTCCAAAATTGTAAACAAGTTTTATGACATGGCCCAGCAGAAAGGAAGTGCAGAATGAGAAAATAAACTTCCCTAAGGTCAACATCCACATCCATGTTATGATTCTGATTTGCCACATTAAGCTGAGTTTTCTCAGGCACCTTAGTGGAAAAACTCAAACGTTTCATGTTAACAGTAGGTGCATCACCAGAAGGAACATATTTCTGCAAAGCCATCTTCCTGTAAAGCAGTAAAGAATAAATAAAAGGACTAATTTAAAAAACAGTGATAATAAAATTAATATACAATTATTAAGGAAATGAATAGACAGAAGCGCAAGAATGGAACATAGCCAATATTCTGATTTTGAATTCCGTTATCAAAGAAGTCACAAGATAAAACAAAAGTAATACTATTTTTTACCATCATGTTTCCCATGATTACATTGTCCGAAGAAAAGCAAGATAAAAATCACCACCCTTCCATCCCATCCCACCATCTCACCCTCATCCGAAACGACTACGCAAATATCTAATTTTATCTCAAAATGAAGCAATTAACAAAGAGATGTGACTAATGAGCACTTGCAGCCATCAGCTACTTGTCCTAGAGAACAATAACATCTTAAACATCACAGTAAACAACAACAACTACAAAATGTTTAAAAGGAAGACGAGGCTTATTTATAAACCCAGATAAATAACATTGTGTATCAGAGTAAAGGTCGACGCCCCAAAGAGGCATGATCTCAATTGGAAACTATCTTGCTGGTGGTGGCAGAGAAAACAGACGAAGCAACCCAGCTAAAAAGCATGACAATCACAAAGCACGGAGTTTGGTCCAGGTGTGCACCAAGTAGTCATCTCCTCACAAGTCTAAGGAATAACTCAGGTGTTTAAAGCAGAAAGATGTAATGAAAAGAGAAAACATTGGGAATTGATCGCTCAGATTGTGGAGGAATAGAAGAGTTCCATGTTATTCCTCATGCTAAAAGTAGCATCTTCTTCCATTCTCTAGCACAGAATCAGGTATTTATAGGATCACACCAAGGACATATGCTACATTAACATCTATTTGGTACATTACCACCATGCATTAAGTGTATACCAATGGGCCATGCTATAACAAAGTATTATACTCTAGGCACCATGTATACAGTGTATGCTTCAGGAAACAAAGCATCATGATTAGAATTTGTGATAGGGAAGGTCAGTTTTCAGTTTAATTGATAAGATTCATGTGTCAGTAAGCATAGTGGTACTAGGCAGTGTTGTCAAATGGTAACCATGACGGAGCCATGGTGGTCAGGAATGGCAGTTTGCGGCAAAACACAATTCTGAGGCCATTGGTGAGTGCTACTTCAGTGGCAGTAACGGTAGTAGTAGCATCAATATCAACTTAAAAAGGGAGGGGACTGGCCAGAAAGACCCAACCTATTACAAACCCTAGATACACCCAACTCACTGTGCACATATCAGCCATTTCACAATCGGGCCACCAGTGAACAGCCTATCTCCGGCAAACTCAGTTTTCTCAAGTGTACCCTTTATCTAGTAAACAGCATTATCTTTACCTCGTTTTCTGTTCTGCATTTCCCTGTTTACTAAGCCTCTCAATTCCTTTCTCTTCCTCTTACTTTATTCTGTATCCACATATTGCTGTGGCAGATTTTTAACTTGCAACCTTGAACTTCCATCTGTCCTTAATAACATTGGTGGTAGGTAAAGTTGATAATGGCAGGTTGATTAAGATTAGTGTGCTGCTGTTAAATGATCACAGGCTTAAAGAGGCCTGTGTCTTGTTAGCAGTAGTGCCTGACCTAATGACTCAATGAAGGCATTCCTTCACCCCAAATAGGAAAATACTGCAATACCACACAGTAAGCAGTTCGTGAGATTCACCGGATACACCCCCTCAATTTGTTTTGAGGAATGCAGGGTGGTGTCCTTGGCTCAGCTTTCCTATCGCCTAACAGCATGTCTTCTGTGTCAAGTTGCAAGTCTTTAACATCTATCTCACAGTCACCCAGAGCCAAGTATGGGTACAGGTATGTGGTTTATTACTGTAATAGTGTAATGTGAACCCGCTATTACATGGGGCAGTGAATTTGGTATGCGGTACCAAGGGTTGTTCTAGAAAGCACTAACTATGATCTATCTTTTAGAAATCAGATCTAAAATCTGCTAAATTTCTTGCCTAAAGAGATATCCCCATGTCGAGTTTCAAATTCTGGTGACATAGCATTCATATATCAATGAAGCAGGCATGCAACGCGAAAAACAAGACAATATTCCAAAGCGCAGAGTAATATAAAAATAGAATAACAGTACCTATTCATGTGTGACAGATTCCAAGACTCCAAAACTCTCCTCTACACCCTGACCCTCCGGAGAATTCATCACACATTCCTCTGCACCATTATAAAAACAAACCCTAAATTCAATGTGCCAAGTCTTCACAACCGCGAGAACCAACCACAACAGGCAGTGAAAGCTTCAACAGAAAGCCAATCAGAGAAAATCCAATACATGCGCAGAAAACAAACACCAATCCCTGGAGAATCAAAAAACGAAAATCCAAATTGTAAAACGAAAATCCAAATTGTTCAATTCAGAGAAGTGCCACCAGCGGGACTGAATTCACGTAATAATAGACAGGGCTATGTTTGGTTATTGATTGTACCTTGAGGCTTTTGGATTGAAACTCGAAGGAGAACAATAGTGCCCTGGGTTGGGCAAGTCGAAATTCTGAAGAATGCGTCGACTGCGAATCACGCACAACAATGAGAATTTAGATTGACGAGGGAGCTTTGTGCAGTGCTATGCGTCTCTCTGGTTTTTCAGTGTGGAGAATAAATAACTATGGGCATACAGAAGGAGAAGGAAGTAGAGAGAACGAAAGAAGAGAAGGGATTGGTCCAAACGCTGCGTTTTATATCCTATGGAAATATGTTAAAGGGAAAAAAGAAAGAAAATATTTTTAAAAGTATAATTTTTTTTAAAGTATAAATATATTTATTAGTTTTTGCCTTTTTGGTCAATATTTTTTTTTTCTATATTATGAATTCAGATCCTCTACAGCGAGGAATTCGCCGATATCCCTACAGTAAGGATTATGGTAGTTCGATTTATCCTAAAGTCCAAAATTTTCAGAGATAAAAAAAAGTGAATTAATAAGTAAAACTAAGGCTTTGTTTGGCCCAACTTTTTTCTGACTTAAAGTTACTTTTAAGTTAAAGTCCAAAATAAGAGCTTTTAAAAAGAAGAAGAAGAAGTTGTTTGTCAGTTTTCAGTTATTTATAACTTAAAAAGCTACTTTTAAGTGAAAAGTTGTTTGGTAAAATTGTTTTAAAAAAGTTTCATATATGGCGGCGGCGACAACGGTAGTGGCGGTGGCCTTGGCGTCGGCGGCGGGCGGTGGCCTTGGCGGTGGCGGCGAGGGGCGGTGGCCTTGGTGGTGGAGGCGGCGGAGTACGGTGGCCTTGGAGGCGGCGGCGGTGGCGTCGGCGGCGGCGGGGGGCAGTGGCCTTGGTGGCGGAGGTGCGATGGCGGTGGCAGTGGCCGGGGGCAACGGCGGCGGTGGCGGTGGCCTTGGCGGCGGCGCGGTGGTGGCCCTGGCGGCGGGGGCGGTGGCCTTGGTGGCGGAGCTGGTGGCGGCGACGGTGGTGGTAGTGCCGGGGGGCGGTGGCAGAGGCGGGGGGTGGCGGCGTGGGGGGGCAGTGGCAGTGGCGGGGGGCGGTGGCGGTGGCGGTGGCGGTGGGGTGGGGTGGGTGGTGGTGGTCATAATAATAATAAGTTACTTTTAAGTAAAAAGCTACTCTCTCTAACTTTTTCTAAAAAGTTACTTATTTCTATTTTATGTTATAAAAATAAGTTACTTAAAAGCTATTGAACTTTTTCAACAAATGTGTTTGACCCTGCTTTAGCTTATTAGAGTTGCGGTCAAGTCAGCTTAAAAAAGGTTTAAGCCACAATGCCACCTAAAGTAATTGAATCATATCCCCCTAAATTTATATATGTTGCATAAATGTGAGTCAACTATACTTCCCAAGTGCCATTAAGCCCCCTAGCTATACCGAACTATCTACCTGTTCTCGACGAGCAAGAACACCTAAAACTATTGAGATTTCGGAACTCTATGAGAGGAATATGAAAAATATGTATTATGTGAAGAACTTGAGGTTTACAAGTGTTTCTCCTCCTTATATAGTGGGTGGATGCCAAAACCCTAAAATTACCCTAAAATGCCACTTGGGCCTTGCCACTCTTTGGCCCAAGTGGCTTTACCAAGCTAACCGTCTTAGCCTCACGGGAGTCATCGGGGGTTGGCCTCATCGAGCCATTTTTAGGGTGGGCCCCGACGCCCCGTCACAAGTCTATCAGAGCGGGTGAGCCTGCCTGATCCACAAGCCCACAAGACACTATGCCTGATGCATTGAAGGCAAAATGTGTCTTTCAAATGGCCCTCATTGTTCCACCTCGAGGCCCGCCCTTCAACTTGCGGTTTTGACTAATATGCAAGGAAGGTCTCTTCAGCAGAGACAATGTAATTGGCTCTTTCTAAAAGACACATATACGCGTAACCGCCCAAAAAGGGGGGTCTCCTAAGCCTATAAAGCACATGGGTCACCAACATGGCGTAACGAACATGTAATGCGTATAGGTAGCCAACATGGCGTAATAAACATACAACTCGCTGAAAGGAGCGGCTAATACACAAGTGATGCGGGACTGCCAAATCAGGAAGAGGTAGCTTGTCAGTCAAGAAAGGTCAAAGGTAAGGGCTCGCTCTAGAAGGGTTCCTCACTCACCATGTCCATAAGTTCACCTTGAGGGAAACCGCCTCTCTCAAGCATGTCCTGGGCGAGTCCTATTGGGCGACCCTGCCCAGCCCACTACCCAAGGAGACTACCTAGCTGCAACCGCCATTCAGTGAAGAAGCTAGTTAGGAGACGTTTCACGGTTCGCAATGACAAGATAAGTTTAAAGCATACTAAATTAATTCTAAAACCTCCGCCATGAGTGAGTTATTACTTATCCCTTATACTCTATTCCTTTTCAATTCCATTGAATTAATCTCTCATCCAGGAGTGAACTAAACTCCTAGTGATATAATTAATTACTACATATATTGTAGTGATCGCTTCTAAAAAATATAATTATCTTGAAACAATAGAGTCTCAACCAATATTATTTGGGCTTAGGGAAACATTATAAACCCATTTTAAAAAAAAAAATCCTAGTTTGCGAAAACAAAGCTGGATTCTAAAGTCCATTTATGCATAGGGAATGGTGGGGAACTAACCCCACATCACTCGTAATACATCCGTCATACCTTTTATGAAAGAGAAAAAGATGATTTTTTATTATTTTAGCCTAGCGGGCTTGATTCCCGGTCCTACGTATCTCTAAAAAACAGAAATCAAGGTTATGTAGTTCTCAAGGTATAAAATTCATTTTTGGTCATTTTTGGTCGATTGGTATTTTTTAATTTTAAGAGTTTTTATTTCCTTTAAAAAAGACTATATTTTTTTTGAATTTTAATTTATATAATATTCATTTTTTAAAAGAGGCTTGGGATACAAGACAAATGTATTTTTGTACATGTATACAAGACAAATGTGTTTCTGTGCATTTATTCCTCGTAAAATAAACAACCGAAGGTGGGATCAATGAATGCCTCACTAATTTATTTTGTTTGAAATTAAAGCGATTTAAGGCATAACACAAATATATTTATCTACATTTGTACAAGATAGATGTGTTTCTGACATGTATTCCCCGTAAAACAAACAACTGAAGGTTGGATCATGAACGGGTCACTAATTTATTTTGTTTAAAATTAAAGCAATTAGAGGCACTAAAAAGATGTATTTCTGTACATGTATACAAGACATGTGTGTTTATGTACATGTAATCCCCGCAAAACAACAACCGAAGGTTGGACTTGGACCCCGAACCTGTCATTAATTTATTTCTTTTGGTTTTGTTTTTTATGATAAATAAAAACATATTTAGATTTTTTTATAATTAAAAATAAACACATATTTACAAGGAAACTAACTTAACAAATATTTACAAAAAATTAAACAAATATTTATAATGATATTAAACAAAATAAATATTTACATTGTATTTATAACTAAGAAGAGAATGAAGTAAAATAAAAAATAAAGAAAATAAACTATAAAAATTAAATAAAACTAATAATGAGATAAAAAAAACTTGAACAAATATTTACAAAATATCAAAAAAGTATTTAAAATTTACATAAATGAAAATAACTATAAAGATATTAATAAAAATAAACGAGGTAAAATCTTACCTCGAAGGAGAGCAATCACAACTGCGTTGGCTTCCCGAGAATTGGACTTGGCAGCACAACAACAACCCTCCAAAAATTCATACTAGAATCCAAGTTTTGTGCTAAGTACTAAACACGTGTGATTAAAAAATTTATTACAACTATGTGTTTTTAAATTAAGTTTGCGGGACTCAAAACTCAATGGGAGTGTTAATCTTATACCTTAGTTTTAGAAATTTAGATTTTTGTTGGTGAAAAAAACATGAGAATGAGTTTTCTTTATATAGGGGAAAGAGAAAGAAGAGTGGAGAGACTTGCCCCATGTGGTACTGGAAAATGCTGACCAATATTACTTTTATGTGAAATTTCAGTTTTTATACCAACTTTGACATGTTTTTTGACCATCTAAACGTTAGAATTGGTCAATTGGGTCTTGGTCAATTTCCAAAGAATTGTAGGCGGCAACAAAATCTTTCATATAGTCATGGGTCCTGATTTGTTAGTAAAACATCTACGACATTTTTCTTGTGGGTGGAAGTGGGTTTCTGATGGTTCCTTCAGTTTAACGTTCACCGCAAATGATTTTTTAGAGCTTGTTGATTTAAACACTATATCAGGTGAAATATATGTGTATGAATGGTTGTTTTGTTCATCATATCCAACGAAAGTTTTGTTATAAGCTTTTCTATTGTTCCTTACAATCATTTTTTGATTTTCATGATCTAAGGTAAATGATGCACGATCTTTTGTCAAACCTGTTACCTTTTCTTTAAGATAATTTATTTTTCAGAAGAATAGTTTTTCTTAAGTTCCTCATTTTTCTTTTGAAAGCATGATGTTTTTATTTTTACATGAATCAAGTTCTTTCTGAAGTTGGACAAGTTTTTTCTTCATGTCCTTATACCTAGATGCTAAAATATGAGAGTTACTGAGAATTTCTTCATAGGAAATTGGTTTTAAGGGTATCCCATTAGTTTTCCCACCACCCTCTCACTTTCTTAATTCTCATAATACCCTATGAAATAAAAGCAATTTTCGCACTTTTAAGTGTAAAATAAGAGTAGTTTTCGCACTTTTAAGTGCGATTTTTTTTTCAGTTCGTGAAAAACTTAAAAAAAGAATAAGAATACAATTATCGCACTATTAAGTGCGAAATAAAAGCAATTTTTGCACTTTTAAGTGCGAAATAAGAGTATTTTTCGCACTTTTAAGTGCAATTTTTTTCAGTTCGTGAAAAACTTTAAAAATAAAATAAAAATACAATTTTCGCACTTTTAAGTGCGAAATAAAAGCAATTTTCACACTTTTAAGTGCGAAATAAGAGTAATTTTCGCACTTTTAAGTGCAATTTTTTTCAGTTTGCGAAAAACTTAAAAAATAAAATAAAAATGTGATTTTCGCACTTTTAAGTGCGAAATAAAAGCAATTTTCGCACTTTTAAGTGTGAAAACAATAAAAATATTGAGTTTTTTAAAATATAATATTTTAATCGCACCTTGAAGTGCGAATGTTGTATAAATTTCGCACTTAAAGGTGCGAGAAATACACAGACGTCAAGAAAGACGTTATGAAGGAGAAATAACGAGGAAGAAGTAGAAGATGATGAAGAACGAATTAGACCTTCGTTTGGTAGGGAGAGTTGCTTCGTGGGGATGATGAGAGGTTTAGTTAGAGGTTGGAAATGAAGGAGGTTAGGGTTTAATGGTTTAATGGAGGTAGGAATGGAGTAAGAAGGGTGGTGGTGGTGGTAATGGTGATAAGATGGAAAATGAGGGTGGTGGAGAGTGAAAGATGAAGAATGAGGAAGGGGGTGGTGGGTGGAGGGAGAGGAAGGAGAAGGACATGAAAGGAATGAAAATAAAATTTGAAGGGTAAAAATGTATTTTCGCATATAAAGGGGGTGGTTTTATGACCAATTGGGGTGGTCTTAAAACCAACACCCTTCTTCATATGCATGGGTAAGAGGTTCAGAGTCAACCTGATCCTCTTCATCCTTTAATTCTCTGTGTGAGGCCATGAACGCATTGAGAGCTTCCTCATATTCTTCATCTTCACTGGAGTCTTCATCAAGATCTTCCCATATTGCCATGAGTGCTCTTCTTTTGTTGAGGCTTTTCTTGATAGGTGTCTTAGAGAGTTGAGGGCAACCGTATTTGTAGTGCCCAGGTTGTTTGCGCTCATAACATACAATGTGACTTTTCTCAGAACCTGACCCTTCATCATTCTTTTAGTTGAAGAAAGGCTTCTTGTATCTAGAGTATCTTCTGAAATCTCCTTTGGAATTTCTTCTACGTTTTTATTTTTGAGCCACATCTTTTTGAACTTTCTGGAGATGAGATCTATTTTATCACCACCGAATGACTCATTGTCTGAATCATCTGACTCTTCAGCTTTGAGAGCTTTGGATCTTCGTGCCTTTGACTTGAAGGATATTGATATACTTCTTCTTTCTTCTTCATCTCATTTAGATCTATCTCATGAGCTTTCAAGGATCCAAGAAGTTCATCTAGTCTTAGGGTGTTAAGATCTTTAGCTTCCTGAATCATTGTGACCTTTAGTCTCCATTTCTTAGGTAGGAATCTAAGTCTATTGTAGGTTTGATCAGCGTTGTTATACCTCCTTCCAAAGTTTCTTAGTGCATTGATGATATTTTGAAATCTTCCAAACATTTTATCAATACTTTCATGCTCTTTCATTTGGAACATCTCATACTAAGTGACAAGAAAGTTATCTTTGTTTACATGACCTTGATGTTCCTTCATGAGCAATAATTAAAGCATCCCAAATTTCCTTAGCAGTAGAAAAATTGTTTTCTTTTTCATACACATATTTTCTTGAAGTGCATGTAAGGAACAATTTGACTTTGGAGTTCATCATATTTTTTACTTTGTTATAAGTTAACTCCCGTGCTCTTGGAATTGGTGCGTCGATCACATTGGATGGTATGTAGTTTCCATTTCTAATGATCTCCCACGTCTCATAACTGTTAGATTCTATGAACATTTGCATATGATCATTCCAATATGAGAAGCTTGATCCATCAAAGATAGGTGGCTTAGCAATGGAAGCACCTGTGAACGAAGCCATTGTGTTGTCGACAATTAGATCTCTTCAAAACCTAATAAAGTGTTAACCTAGAGGCAAGCTCTGATACCAACTGAAATACAACACAACACAAGAAATAGGTTTGAATTGTGTTTATAAAATTTTCTTAAACCGATTTTTCTTTTAAGTGTTTTTCGAAATCTATTGAAAGTATACCCCTTAGTTAGTTGCCGCGGAAAAGTCAAATTAATAATCATAGAGATAAGATCAAGAGAAAAGCATAAGAGTTTTATCGTGATTCACCCCAACCAGGGCTACGTCTAAACCTTGGCTATTTCACCAAGATTGTCCACTCAAAACAAAAGTCAAGTATTCTCAGGACTTCTCCTAACACAAGTATTCCCATGACTTCTCCTCTAAAAAGTATACTCAGGACTTATCCCTAATCAAGTATCATCAGAAATTCTCCTGAATCAAGTATTATTAGGACTTCTCCTCAATCAAGTATAATTAGGACTTCTCGTCAATCAAGTATTATCAGGACTTCTCCTTAATTACAATTGTGATTTTCCTCTACTGTTACAAAGATGATAGTAGAACTGTTCAACTTAGAAACTCCAGTGTCAAGATATAAAACTAAAAAGCACACTAAGAGTTTTTACAATATAAGTGAAGACAGACGATATA
Source organism: Acmispon strigosus (assembly GCA_030819835.1). Lineage (NCBI taxonomy): Eukaryota > Viridiplantae > Streptophyta > Magnoliopsida > Fabales > Fabaceae > Acmispon > Acmispon strigosus. Next base: position 92,599,359 of record JAUAMA010000001.1, read on the forward strand.
GCTTTGAGTGAGAGTTGCTAGATTTGATTTTTGCTTAGGTCTCTTTTCTTTCTAATTTTTGTCTTAGTCTTCACGTCTTCAAGTCTTCTATTTATAGATGAAGTTGTTGTGATGCACTAGAAGACTTTTCACTTGAAGAATGTGTGTCTCGGCCTTGAAGAACCTTGGTCTTGCCAACAACAAGAAGATTTGGCAACTAATGCTTGTTACTGTTATGACTTAGCCTTCTGATCTTGATTGGTCTTTGGCCGAAATAAGAAGTACAAATAAGATTAAACAGTTGAGCTTTTGTACATAGCCTTTTCATTTTCTTGCAATGACTAGTCGCTGCTCTGGATCGTTTGTTTTCATTGTTTGTATTGCTTTTTCCGAGCTACGATATCAGTCACTTTGATTCTGGCATTTATAGTTGCGACCTATGCACTTCAGACAGAGATAGTTTATCAGACGATATTAGTTTCTTTTCCCTACCAGACGAAGACGTGAAGATTTAGATGAAATGAGCTTTATTGCTTGGTCTTCAAAGTCCTGCGTTTTGGTTAGGAAAACATGTGTGTATTCCAAAACATAGGGATCAAGTCTATACCTATACATTGTATTTCTAAATTTTTGTATGTTATCATCAAAACTCATCATATCTGTTTTGAACCTAACACAGTATGCAAGCAACAGAGCCACCGCTGCTCTTTATGCAAATATCTTGAGTGCTGCTATACACCAGGGTCCCTAGCCAAACATCTGACCTTCTTGTGATGATTATCTGATGCACACTAAGTGGCATGGGAACAAGCTAATTTCATAGAAGGGTAGAGAGAAGCTGGGGAAGGACATGAAGCTCATGATGGAGATGCAACCACTACTTCTGGACGTAGCTGAAAATAAACACAGTGACACAAGAAGACGGGGTTGAATTGTATCACAAAAAAAAATCGCTAATGATTATTAGTTTTTTGAAATTCTTTGTCCAAAACTCCTTTGTTAAAAGCAGTGAAAATATATCAAAGTGAACAAAGAGGTAAAGCTAGAAAAGAACACACAAAAATTTATCTTGGTTCACCCCAACTTTGGGTTACGTCCGGTACTTTGTATCCACCAAGATTTTCACTATATAAGTATTCTACAGAATTTCTCCTAACAAGTATTCTATAAGTCTTCTCCTTAAAAATACAACAAAGGGACACAAGAATGTGGTGTTGAATTGTGTATTTAAAAATTTTCGCAAGACAAACTAGTTAAGAGATTTTCAAAAACTTTTGAAAAGAACCTGTTTGTTAGATGCAGCGGATATAAAGAGTTTCAAAAAAAGAAATTAAGGTACAAGAAAAGCACACAATAAATTTTATCCTAGTTCACCCCAACCTGGGCTACGTCCGGTCCTTAATACCCACCAAGTTAATCCACTAAAAAAAAGAGTCAAGAATTCTAAAGGACTTCTCCTTTTACAAGTATTCTCAAGGATTTATTCTTCACCAAGTATTATCAAATACTTCTCCTTAACCTAGTATTCTCAAGTACTTATCCACTCACAAAGTTCAACAGGATTGTGAGTTTGATCTACTGCAAAGTTCTCTCAAAATAGATGATAGTAAAAGCTTTTAGCTCAATAACTCTAGGGTTTTTCTTAATAGACGTGAAGATGAAAAAGCACATTAAGAGTTTTACAATGATAATCTAGAAAGACTTAAAGCACAAAAGAATAAATCGCTTTGTGTTTGCTAAAAGGTAATGCTTTTTCTATCTAGTCTGTTCTCTGCTTCTTATCTTATTCAAGTCTTCTCTATATAAGAGGGGTAGGAGGTCACTGTTGAAGATTAAGTTCCGAACTCGGTTCGACTTGCCCTCTGCTCTCAAACGGTTAAAAACTAGGTAAATTTAATTCTTGTGACCTTTCTGAAGACTTGGGAATCCTAGCTTGGATTTTTTGCCGAAAGAGGTAGTACCAAAAGTAATAAATAAATGAGTCTCCATTCATTTTTATGAAAGCTTGATGTGACTGAGTTCTTTTGTTCTAGATCGTTTGCTGGCACACAAAGTACTTTTTTTGAGTGTACGATAAAATCACTGTTACTCCTGACTCTGTAATTGTATACTGTACTTTTGATCGGAGATAGGATTCATCAGACGATATAGCTTTCTATCAGACGAAGGAGGCATGAGACGGTTGAGGCCATTTTCAATATGTCATGCACATCTCCAGTTTTGACCGGTCAAACTTTCTTTTGTATAGCATCAAACTATTTCAGCTTGATCATTGTAACCATTTGACAAAAGGATTTCCCGTATATTTCACAACATGAAGTTAGATCCATACTTATTCAACATGCTTATAACTTTCTCATTGTTATCATTAAAACCTGTAAAGAGAGATTTTGGATATCTGATATCTACTTCTAGACTTAACACTCTGTACCAAGTATTCTCAGAAATTCTCTCCTCACAAGCATTCACAGGACTCTTTCTTACCAACCTTTTAACAAGGAATAGTTTAGCTGTACTTGATTCTCCTTAATATATGATAATTAACTACAATGCTCTAAAGTATGTAAGTAGGATTTGACACTTAGGTACAATGCCCAAAGGCTTTATCAAAAGCTTTGGATGGATAGATGTTAAGCTTTGGAAAAACTTAGCTTTTGGATTCTTGAATTGTAGAAGAGATTGCTTGAAAGATCAAGTTATTTGGATTATGGCTTGGATTGCTTAATATTTTCACTGTACAAGTTTTGCCTTCTTTTTAAAATCTAAAAAAATTGATCAATTGCTTCAAATCGTTTTTCCAAAGTCATCCATTGCTGATGAACCTTCAAGTGTTCCTTTTTATAGTCTTCTAGCAGATAAAGCTTGTTGATTTGTGAGGAACTTATTCAACCTTTTTTCTTCATAGAATTTGCAATGACTACTGTTGTGCATTTTATGTGCTTTCTTGTTTTCCATGCTTGAGATGACTGTTTGTTTAAGGTTTGCCTAAATTGGTGATAACATAGTAGCTTAGGCATATGGCAGAAATGATGTTTCCATTTTGATGTAAGTTTAACGTTGACTCTTGGGTAGTGTAGCTCTTTTGACTTTAGATAGCTTTTTAGACTTCTACCTTAATGTGTATCACTCCTTAACACTATTGTACTTGTCTTTGATAAGCGTGTCAAACATTGGATGATAGAGGTCTTGCATATCTTGGGAAACAATAGATGCTTTGAACATGTGCTTCTCAATAAACGATAAAGCTTTGTGTTTCTTTGTTTTTTCACAGATGATAGATGCTTGTGCTATTTTCCAAACGATAGAGCTTGAGCAAACTAAAGAGATGGTAAACGTTCCTTTTGATTGAGTAATGGACAATCAATGTTGATTTGACATTCTACAATATCTTGTACCTTATGAATCCTAAAATTTTATTACATCATACTTTTAGCTTTGATAACTTCATCTTTGATATCATCAAAACTCAAGAAAGAGATTGTGAGAGTTGAACGTTTGAACTTAACAATTACTTCTCAATGCTTCCCCTCAATGGAAGGCTGGGAAGTAAAGGTTGGAGTGAAGATTAGGTTTTACAACAATTCAAAATTTGCGATACAAGCTTTGAAAACCTTTTGACATAGGGGTAAAATTGGGCATTACTTTAAGCGAAAAAGAAGTGAGAAGTCTAAGGGTTTATCCCAAAGGTGTGCAAAGAAAGGGTACAACTTTAAATCAAGAACTTGTTAGTTAAACTAGTTAAAATAATTGAGTGCTCGAGTGGAACCCATCAAGACACTTTCCTAACAGACATCATAAGCTAAAATTTATGAAGTTTGACATATCAAAATTGACAAGCCAAGCTAGGGGCTTTTGTTTCGGCCGGTCTAAAATGCCTAATAGCATTTCATTTATGATGTCAAGAGCTATCCACCTAACTATCTCTAGCCTAGGTGAATCTATCAGTTGGAATTTCTATACATCATCTCTTACTATCTAGAAAACCCAAAAGGAACAAGACAACTCGGATTCTCTCTCAAAGACATTCTCAATGACCAATCTATCATAAGACAAGGTAACCTAGGCTTGCGAACACCGTTCTCACCCCGGAACTCCTGTTAGAAATCAGAACCCCACATATCATGTGGAAATCCACTATTGTTCATACCTAATATATTCTCACCATAAGACGACTAACTCACTGAGTGGTTTCTCTCTTGAGCCGGACCCCGCAATTATCTCTCAATCTCATGCTAGTACATAGAAATCTAACACAAATCACTAATACTTAAAGTGCAGAACGTAAGACTTTAACACATAGTGTTGTGACCTAAGACATAGGTGTTCTACTTCCATCGAACTAAGCATACACCAATTCATATCAATCTATTAATCTATTTACAAATTAGTGAAGCTCTTTTGATTATCAATTTGTTGGTTATACGCATGAAGCATAGAAAGAAACACCATACATGAAAGATTTTATTTTACATCAATGAGTGAGTTTACAACAATCAACGAATCAAGTTATACAATCTAAATACAAAAATAGAAAACAACATATACAAGGGATAGGAAAGGAAGAAGCGAAACATAAAGAACGGCGACGGAACCACGACGACAGAAACTTTCTCAAGCTTTCCATGGCGTTTGGAGGTTGTCACGGTCCTCCCGCAGATGACGGCATCGCTCCGGAGCTCCCTCTCCTACATGAAGCTCAACTCTCAAAATCTGTTCTCGATCGATAGATGTCGAGATGTTTGGGGAAGAATTGCTTTTATAGTGAAAGATTCTGACAGGGTCGCTGAGCGACAATTACAGGTCATTGAGCAACCTGTTTCTTCAGCACTGGGTTTTCTTAAACCGCCTTGGTCGCTAAGCGACTAGAGAGATGTCCTGAGGCGCTGAGCAGCTTGTCTGGGTTGCTGAGCGACTAGAGGCTTTCATTTTCTCTTTATTTCTTCTTGAAACTTGGCAATTTCCTCCAAATTTCATTCCTACGTCAAAAAGTTGGGATTAAAACTGAAATAACTAATAAACTAATATATTGGGATAAAAATGATATAAATCAAAGCACATAAGTCAAATAAGTGCCTAAAATAATATCCAAATATACGTAAAATTGGCACTTATCATTAACCAAACACATTTGTTAAAGATGTCCCGGAATGACATTCCTATCCTAATATTCCCAGAAATTAGATTTCAAGGCATTCTTTTCCAAAGCTTAAAACAAACACCCTCTAAGTTCTATGGTTTAGAGATTCTCACTTTACTCTTTTAATGACTTGAGTGTCGGAGTATATTCTGCGGTTACATCATCCGTTATCAAAAGCTTTTCAAATGTTGACAATTTGAGTTATGTAATGGTTGAGCATTTATGTTTTTTGATACATCGAAAAACATTTAAATTCTTCTTTTAAAAATTGATTCGTGGACCTTCTCCTCTCCAACTCATATGTCCAACACTTATTACTCAAAGTATTATTCGGGGAGGGTTGAGCATTTGTATAACGTAATGGTACTTATCTTGTAACGTTTTCCTTTTGTGTTAGTTCTGAAATGTTTTAAGTATCACTGTTTTTGTATTTATTTTACTTTTAAAACCTTTTTTCAAAGAAAAAACCCTTTTAAACTCAACTTTTAATTCAATAATAACGAGTATTACGTGGTATTGTTGTCTTCACAGTAGGTGGAATGTGAGATTCTAAATGCGCCACGCGTTATTGACTATAGTTAGGACTTAGGTGAGCATTTTACTCATATAATAAATTTTACAACTACATATACGAAATCAATTTGGGTTAATGGTTTACTGGGTCCCTGTAGTTGCACTAAGATTTGGAATTGGTCCCTGGCCGGAAAAAAGTTTGCAATAGGTCCCTGTAGTTGCACCAAGTTTGCTATAAGTCCCCGCCGGAGACCGGAGCTCCGGTGAGTGCATATTTGGCATGCTGACTGGATTAATGAAGATGATGTGGATTTTATTAAATTTAAATAAAAACAGGTCAGAAATAATAGAAACCCTAAATCCCCAAATTAAAACCCCTCACCCCCAATTTATGGTCTTCTTCGTCCTCCTCTTGCAGCTGCGTTTCTTCTCCTTCTTCTTGTCATCTGGGCTACACGATTTTCTTCTTCTTCTTCTTCTTCCTTGGTGCTTGTTCTCTCTCATTAATCCAGTCAGCATGCCAAATATGCACTCACCGGAGCTCCGGTCTCCGGCGGGGACTTATAGCAAACTTGGTGCAACTACAGGGACCTATTGCAAACTTTTTTCCGGCCAGGGACCAATTCCAAATCTTGGTGCAACTACAGGGACCCAGTAAACCATTAACCCAATCAATTTTTAGTGCATTCGACAACCGCAGAGTACTATTATACATTTAGAAAAGTTAAGACTATTCACCCGCTTCACGATCACACATTAAGTAGTAAAAAATTAAATTTTTTTATTTACAAAAGTTTAAAATGTAACCTCAACCATATTCTACTAATTAATTAAGTGACAAAATGCTGAATTGCTATAAGGTTTAATAACACTGTTGGTCCATCACTTATCACGATTTGACACTTTTAGTCCCTAACAAAAAAATTAGTCATTTTCGTCCCTAACATTTACAGAAAGTTTTTACTTTTGGTTTTACATTCATTTATGTTAAAAATCTAACGAAATATTCCTTTAAAATTAATTAAAAAATATAAAAATTAAAAAGTTGAATGTTCTTCCCAAAAAAATCTCTAATCCCTCATCTTCATCTTCTTCTTCATTATGCTCAAAACCACCACCTCCTCCATCATCTTCAAACCTCACCACCACCACCACACCAACCTTCTTCAGCCACCACGGAAGCCTTTGATTCCTCCAACCACCGCCACCTTCCTTTTATCCTCAATGGAACAAAACCAGAAATTGAACAAAACTCAGAATTGAACACAAAATTGAAGGTGTTGTAAATAATGATAGGTGCCATCACTGGGCAAAACAGTCGACACCCCAGAAATTGAACAAAACTCAGTTCCTGAAACCCTTATTTTCCTCTCTCGATTTTCACCAGAATTGAACACAACCCAGAAACAATGGAGAAAAACCAAGAAAACTCAAAGATGAACAAAACTCAGAATTTTTTTTAGATCTAGACGGAGATCATTGTTAGTGGTTTGAAGGGTGGGGATTTCTGGGGTTTCTCGATCTCTGGAAGGATTGCTCAATTTCTTGATGCGTAGAGGAAGCAACACCCTCAAACCCAGAAAACGAACCTGCATGCCTCTAGATCGAGCGATTTAGCGAACCTAGAACCCAAGTGAAGGAGACGGTGACACCGGACGGCAACGGCAACAGCAACGCTGGAATGAGGTGGCGACGGAGCCGTCAGGTGAAGGAGAGGGAACGAGAGGAGGAGGTGATCTGAGGTTGAAGAGGAGCATAAATGGCGGCACAGGGTGTTGGAAAGATGGAGAGGAGCAGCGACGACGCTTCCAGAGGAGGATGAGGAGCGGCAGTTGGTGTTTCATGGTGAGAGAGGGAGAACGAAAGGGGGGGGGGAGCTGCGGCGGCTGGTGAGGTAGAAGAAAGGGCTAGGGTTTTTTGAAAGAGAAAGGGAGCAGAATAGAGAAGGTGAAGGGAGGGGAACTAAAGCTCTGGGTAGGTAATTTTTTTTTTTTTTAATTTTTAACATAAAACGTTAGTTTTTTAACAGAATAATGACGAAGGACCAAAACTGCTTTTATTTGATAAAGTGAGGGGCCATTTAGGCTAATTTATTTTGTTAGAGACAAAAAATGTCAAATCGTGATAAGTGAGAGACCAAAAGTGTTATTAATCCTTACTATAACTATGCCAACTTGAAAGTTGAAACCAAATATATATGAAATGTTTTAAGAAAATGTTTCCCATCAGACTGCCTGCTCCCTATATACTCCCTCCGTCACAAATTATAAGACCCCATAGAGATAAATTTGATGTCCCAAATTATAAGACCCTTCTAGATTTCAGAAAAAAAAAATAATATTCTTTTCATTTTTTACCCCTTGCATTCATTATATTTTCAATTCCAAATCTTAAATTATCACATCTACTGATTAACTTTAAATAGGGGCACATATGAGATATTTATAAAAAAAATAACAAAACCAAGATATTGATTAGTTTATTATATATTTTCTAAATAAACGTGATTGTGTGAATAGGTTTGATAGAGTATAAGAGAAGCATTACATCACAGCATCTCATTCATTCTACCTTTTCTAGTTAGTGTCCTCTGCTAGCATCTGGTTTTCTTTTTTTGTTCTTTACCTTTCTGGTTCACAACCATGGATTCATCACCTTCTTTGCAATTGCACATAGCAATGTATCCCTGGCTAGCCCTTGGTCATCAAACTCCATATTTGCAACTAGCCAACAAGCTAGCCAAAAGAGGCCACAAAATCACTTTCTTCATCCCTAGAAAAGCACAAACCAAGTTAGAGCCTTTGAATCTCCACCCTCATCTTATCACCTTTGTCACCATCACCCTTCCTCATGTTGAAGGCCTACCTCCTAATGCAGAATCCACCTCAGATGTGCCTTACCCTTTAGCACAACTCATCATGACTGCCATGGATCTAACACAACCTGACATAGAAGCTCATCTTAGCAGCCTCAAACCTGATATTGTCTTCTATGACTTCACCCACTGGATGCCAAAATTCGCTCGAAGTTTAGGTATCAAAGCTGTAAATTACTGCATTATTAGTTCCGCCATGATAGCTTACACTCTTGTCCCAGCAAGGTATCACAAGGGAACCAACATAACTGAAATTGACATCATGGAGCCTCCTCCAGGGTACCCTGACTCGTCCATCACGCTTCGCAAACACGAAGCGCGAGCCTTCGCCGCGAAAAGGAAAGAAATCTATGGCAGCAATATTCTTTTCTATGACCGCCAGAACATTGCTCTAACTGAGGCTGATGCATTGGGATACAGAACTTGCAGAGAAATTGAAGGGCCTTACCTTGATTACATAGAAAGCCAGTTCAAGAAACCTGTGCTTTCTTCAGGACCCGTTATTCCGGAGCCACCGAACTCTGGTTTGGATGAGAAATGGGCTGCATGGCTTGGAGGGTTCAAACCAGGCTCAGTGATTTACTGTTGTTTTGGAAGTGAATGCAATTTAAGGCCAGATCTGTTTAAGGAGCTGGTGCTTGGTCTTGAGCTCACAGGTAAGCATGCAGGGACGAAACCAGAAAAATTTGATACATTTAGAAAAATTTAACAATGCCTAATTGGAGGAGGCAATATATTTTTTTTTGGGGGGAGGGAAATATAACATTGAATATACTCTATTAAGTAATTTTTTTCTCTTGTCCATGCAGGTATGCCATTCTTGGCAGCTTTGAAACCCCCATTTGGATTTGAGTCTGTTGAAGTGCCATTGCCGGAGGGGTTTCAAGAGAGGGTGACCAGATCCTCAATGCGAGGATGATGGCCAACAACTTGCAAGTTGGTGTGGAAGTGGAGAAAGGTGATGAGGATGGATTGTACACTAAGGAGAGTGTCTGCAAAGCTGTGAGCATTGTGATGGATGATGAGAATGAGACCAGCAAGAAAGTCAGAGCTAACCATGCTAGGATTAGAGAGACACTGCTCAACAAAGATTTAGAGTCTTCTTATATTGACAGTTTCTGCAAAAAGCTTCAAGAGATTGTTGATGTAAAACCCAACTAATTTTGAGAGCAATGCAAGTTGTGCTTAATTTAACGTGAGTCTGGTGGATTTGTCTCTTTAGGAGTCATGTGTTATGTCATGTATGTAATAAATATGACCATTTATCGATGTGATCATCATCATGTGCGTGGGGTTAAACACAAATAAGCTATGTAATGGTTGTCCTTTTGCAATGTGTGCATGTAATAGTACTGAATTTCTAACCTTTTTCTTTGTATTGCTTCCAAAGCTGAGAAATAAGACTTCTTGAAGTATTAAAAGGTGTCTAGGTCTATTTTACAAAGAAGGGGAAGCAACTATTTATAACAATTTCCTGCCAATACCCCAACACATGTGCGTTGGTTTCCAACGCCTAGGCGTTGAAAATTAACTTAAAACAACACGTTCTGGCAGAGAGTCAACGCATGAGCGTTGGCTCCCCAACGCCCCAACGCTAGGGCATTGGAAATTAAACAATTTTGGGCAATCAGGCAGAGAGCCAACGTCTGATGTTACAACTCCTTTGCTCTTTTACTCTCCTTCTTTGATGGCTCTCTTGATGGCATTAAAGGGCTTTCATGTGGCTTCATTCCTTCTTTGCAACAGCTGAAACAATCATCAATTTCTTATTTTAGCACATGTTTCTTACTTGTTGTTCCATTTCTTCATTTAATCCACAACTCATTCAGCTTTTCCTCTTAACTCCTCCATCATTTTTCATCGATTCTTCAATCAAGGCCCTCACAAACAACCCAGTAATGACCAGATACACTAAAAAGACTACAACTCTAATAAAACATAACAAAAAAAGACTAAAAACAAAAAAAATTGCTAATCTATAAGCAAATGCAAAAATAAAACAAAAACTCTAGCAAATAAAATAAAAACTATATGAAGCTCAAATAAAATAAAATAAAATAAAATAAAAACAAAGAACAAGATAGGGAAAATATGCTTATAATCTCGGGTCATCACAACCTCAACAACATGTAAACCATATATAACATGTTACAGCATCTATAACAAGTCCAGAATGAGTCCAAAGACAAACCACAATCAGAATCTTCAAAGCAAAACCAAAATTCATCACAAACTGATAAGACAATTCCTATAACGAGTTACCCTTACCTTCAAATGGATTGCATTTACTTGATCTCCAACCTTGAAAGATAAAACACATGTATGTAAAATAATTCAACAACCATTGGAAGGGTGGGAACCAACTCAAAAGGATTTAAGACAAATTAAAGCAAAACATCAATATGTTGTTAGGGGCCTAGCGCCCAAGCGTTGGGTTCCAACGCCCAAGTGTTGGGTCCCTGTCTGGGAACACGATCCTGGGCAGAACCCTAGCGCCCAGGCGTTGAGAGTCCAGCGCCCATGCGTTGGCTCCCTGCCAGAGAGTCCAGAACAACAGTTTTTCATGGAGAAATTTATTTTAAACCCTACTTTTCAAAATCAAAGCTTTTCCATGGACAAAACGCTTCATACAATCGATCAAAGACAATTTCCTTTCAAGAACTCAAAGGATTTCCAAAACATCAAAGATTGTATGAATAAGAAAATAGCAAGGTTCTAACACAAGAACAATGGAAATGACCAACCTTGATTGGCTTGTATGATCAAGGAGGAGTGAAGCACAACCCTAGACATTCAATAGTGCAGAGGAAACTCGAGTATGATAAGGTGGAAGATGTTGGAAACAAGCCAAGTCAAAACCGTAGAAGAGGGAAAAGAATTGAACACAAAAGAATTCATAAATGGAAGAGTTTTGACAACCTACAAATGAGTCAATACAAGGCACTATTGGAGAGGATTGGAAAGGCAAACTTGATCACCAATTGAGAGGAAAGGAGGGCGACACAGCAGCCACAATGCCCACAGAATTCAACACTTGGAATTTAGGTTTTTCAATTGAGAGGTGAAGGAACCAAGAGTAAGAGCCACCACATATAGTGGTCAGAATTTGCAGCCTCATGGAAGAGAGGAGAAACTGTCCCAACATCCCATTATTCAGAATAACTCTCCATCAAACTCATTAATCTTTAGACAAGGTCATTAAACCACTTCATGCCACTTAATTCACATAACCCCCGAATGAAATCTGAATTCAAAACACCACTAAAAGCTCCTTAAAGCTGAATTCAAATCTGAGTAGTCCAAGGACTATAATTTAATTATTCAAACTCAAGGGACCAAATTACAAATACATGGATTCTAGGGACTAAAATTCAATTACAAGAAGTTTAGGGACCAAAGTGCAATTACAAGAAATTGAGAGTCTTACAGATGTCGGCATCACTCCTGAGCCCCGCTCCTTCGATCCTAGCCCTAGGGACCTCTCATACATGAAGCTCAGCTCTCAAAACCTGTTCTCGATCAATAGATGTCGAGATGATTGAGATGTTTGGGGAAGAATTGCTTTTATAGTGAAAGATTCTGACAGGCTCGCTGAGCGGCTTGTTTGGGTTGCTGAGCGCCTAGAGGCTTTCATTTTCTCTTTATTTCTTCTTGAAACTTGGCAATTTCCTCCAAATTTCATTCCTACATCAAAAAGTTCGGATTAAAACTGAAATAACTAATAAAACTAATATATTGGGATAAAAATGATATAAATCAAAGCACATAAGTCAAATAAGTGCCTAAAATGATATTCAAATATACGTAAAATTGGCACTTATCATTAACCGAACACATTTGTTAAAGATGCCCCAAAATGACATTCCTATCATAATATTCCCGGAAATTAGATTTCAAGGTATTCTTTTCCAAAGCTTAAAACAAACGCCTCCTAAGTTCTATGGTTTAGAGATTCTCACTTTGCTCTTTTAATGACTTACATCATTTGTTGTTAAAAGCTTTTCAAATGTTGACAATTCAAGTTATGTAATAGTTGAGCATTTGTGTTTTATTTACATTGAAAAACATTTAAATTCCTCTTCGAAGAATTGATCTGCTGACCTTCCCCTCTCAAATTCATATGTAATAAACTCTTATTACTTGGGGGGCGTTTGTTAGACGGTATGAAAAAATATACCCAGGAATGTTATTCCCGGGAATATTAAGATGGGAATGTTATTCCCGGACATCTTTAAAAAATGTGTTTGGTTAACAAATTTGATTCCTAGGAATCTTTTCCAACATTACTGGGAACAATTATAACATGCGTTTGGTAGTGAATGCATATTCCGAGGAATAAATAATGAAATTATTAAAATGTCATTAAAAAAGGGAAAAATAAACGGAAATCGTGGGTGAATAAAATGGTAAAATAGTTTTTTCCCTAAAAAAAATTGCTACCCAGTTTAGAACATTCTCGGGCATCTTTGATACCCACCCCTGAAGATGGGAATGTTGAGGTGCGTGAATGTGTGTAAATCATTTTCTCGGGAATGTGGGATGCCCGGGCATATATTTTTCTATCCTCCTACCAAACAATGGAATCTTCATTCCCACACTCTCATTCCCGGGTATATTTTTTTATACCCACCTAACAAACGCTCCCTTGAAGTATAATTGGGGACGGTTGAGCATTTGTGTGACGTAATGGTACTTACCTTGTAACGTTTTTCTTTTGTGTTAGTTCTGAAATATTTTAAGTATCACTGTTTTTGTATTTATTTTACTTTTAAAACTGTTAAAATAACTTTATTAATTATATTAACTTTTAAACTTATTTCAAAAAAAAAAACTTTTAAACTCAACTTTTATATATAATTCAATAACGAGTAGCACGTGGTGTTATTGTCTTCAGAGTAGGTGGAATGTGAGATTCTAAATGTGCCACGTGTTATTGAGTATGAGTGTACTTAGTTTCACATTTTTAGTGGCCAAACGAGGATCCAGTAATTTAAAAATAACTATCTTTGGGAAACGTGGATTTTGGCGAGTTTTCCAAACATGCTGAGAATTTTACATAATAAATTTTACAACTACATATACAAAATCAACTTTTAGTGCACTCGACAACAGCATAGTATTAAAACTAATCACTCGCTTCACAAATCACACATTAAGTAGTAAAAAATTAATTAATCTTTTTTTATTTACAAAAGTTTAAAATGTAATCTCAACCATTTGCTTCTATTAATTGATTAGATGACAAAATGCTGAATTACCGTAACTATGCCAACTCCTTTGGTTACTAACTTGAAAGTTGAAACCAAATACATATGAAATGATTTAAGAAAACGTTTCCCGTCCTGTCTGTTCCCTATATATTAGAGAAGCACAGCATTCCATCACAGCATCTCATTCATTCTACCTTTTTTAGCTAGTGTCCTCTGCTACTGCTACCATCTGGTTTTCTTTTTTGGTTCTTTACCTTTCTGGTTCACAACCATGGATTCATCACCTTCTTTGCAATTGAACATAGCAATGTGTCCCTGGCTAGCCCTTGGTCATCAAACTCCATATTTGCAACTAGCCAACAAGCTAGCCAAAAGAGGCCACAAAATCACTTTCTTCATCCCTAGAAAAGCACAAACCAAGTTAGAGCCTTTGAATCTCCACCCTCATCTTATCACCTTTGTCACCATCACCCTTCCTCATGTTGAAGGCCTACCTCCTAATGCAGAATCCACCTCAGATGTGCCTTACCCTTTAGGACAACATCTCATGACCGCCATGGATCTAACACAACCTGACATAGAAGCTCATCTTAGCAGCCTCAAACCTGACGTTGTCTTCTATGATTTCACCCACTGGATGCCAAAATTCGCTCGAAGTTTAGGTATCAAAGCTGTCCAATACTGCGTTATTAGTTCCGCCTTGATAGCTTACACTCTTGTCCCAGCAAGGTATCACAAGGGAACCAACATAACGGAAATTGACATGATGGAGCCTCCTCCAGGGTACCCTCGTTCATCCATCACGCTTCGCAAGCACGAAGCGCGAGCCTTCGCTGCGAAAAGGAAAGAAATCTATGGCAGCAATATTCTTTTCTATGACCGCCAGAACATTGCTCTAACTGAGGCTGATGCACTGGGATACAGAACTTGCAGAGAAATTGAAGGGCCTTACCTTGATTACATAGAAAGCCAGTTCAAGAAACCTGTGCTTCCTTCAGGACCAGTTATACCGGAGCCACCGAACTCTGGTTTGGATGAGAAATGGGCTACATGGCTTGGAGGGTTCAAACCAGGCTCAGTGGTTTACTGTTGTTTTGGAAGTGAATGCAATTTAAGGCCAGATCTGTTTAAGGAGCTGGTGCTTGGTCTTGAGCTCACAGGTATGCATGTAGGGGCGAAACCAGAAAAATTTGATACATTTAGAAAAAATTAACAATGGCTAATTGGAGGAGGCAATATAATTTCTTTTTGGGGAAAATATAACATTAAATATGCTCTTAAGTAAAAAAAATTCTCTTGTCCTTGCAGGTATGCCATTCTTGACAGCTTTGAAAACCCCATCTGGGTTTGAATCTGTTGAAGCGGCATTGCCGGAGGGGTTTCAAGAGAGGGTCCAAGGAAGAGGGGTTGTGCATGGTGGATGGGTTCAGCAGCAATTGATTTTGGAGCACCCTTCCGTGGGGTGCTTCATTACGCATTGTGGATATGGCTCTTTGTGGGAGGCGTTGTTGAATAAATGTCAATTGGTGTTGTTACCGAATGTTGGTGACCAGAATATCCATGCGAGGATGATGGCCAACGACTTGCAAGTTGGGGTGGAAGTGGAGAAAGGTGAAGAAGATGGATTGTATACTAAGGAGAGTGTCTGCAAAGCTGTGAGCATTGTGATGGATGATGAGAATGAAACCAGCAAGAAAGTCAGAGCTAACCATGCTAGGATTAGAGAGACACTGCTCAACAAAGATTTAGAGTCTTCTTATATTGACAATTTCTGCAAAAAGCTTCAAGAGATTGTTGATGGAAAACCCAAATATTGAGAGCAATGCAAGTTGTGCTTAATTTAATGTGAGTCCGGTGGATTTGTCTCTTTAGGAGTCATGTGTTATGTCATGTATGTAATAAATATGACCATTTATCGATGTGATCATCATCATGTGCGTGGGGCTAAACACAAATAAGCTATGTAATTGTTGTCCTTTTGCAATGTGTGCATGTAATAGTACTGAATTTGTAAACTTTTTCTTTGTGTTACAAATGTGTTACTTCCAAATTTTCCCAAGCAATCGGAACTGGTCCCCCCTGCACATGCACAAGCTGATAACTAAAATGTTTAATCATGCACAAAACTCATCTGTAATTCCCTACTTAGATTAATCGAAAGGTGTGAATGTATAAAAGTTTATGAAGCTATATATTGAATATAAAATTAATTGAATCCTATTTTAGTTATGTATCTCATGGAAACTAAGCAGTTGGGATGAATTTGTATTTCTACAGGCCTTGAGTTCACACACAACACAACACAACTGCTATATTACAGCTAAAAAACTAACTAAGCACTAACTGCCTGAGCAGGCTAACAATACTAAGGCTGCACTAACTAAGAGTCTACTGTAAATTATGTAATCAACCAAAATACATGGTGTGTATTCTAACAACAAGCAAATGAAAAGAAGCAAACCTCCCACACCTTTAAAGTTCAGTTATTTGTCCAACCTGAATCTCCATGAAAATAACGTTTTTCTTCTAACCTACTATAAAGAAGTCTGTGTAAGAACCAATAATGAAAAAGCTGAACAGTGGACGCTAAAAGGAAAAAAAAATTGATATAAGCTATTTAATTAGCGATCAGATCACACTTTCAAGTTTTGCGTAATTGAAACAATTGGCTACTTTATGCTCTTGCAATCCAATGCAAACTCAAAGTGGTTTCTCCAATCCAGAGCAAAGAGAATTAAGGGACAAAAATCCACACTCTATGGTTGCCAACACCAAAAAAAAAAAAGACACTGTTAAATGTTAGTGGTACATGCATCTGATAGTCCAAGCTTTTTCAAACTCAAAGATTCATCAAGTCTGAAGAGAATTAAGGGACATAAAAAGTTTTTAAAGCATAATAGTCAATAGCACTGGTCAATGAATTTGAACAGTTAATCTTTTTTCAGAGCTTTAACACACAATTCCCAGGAGAAATAAAGTACCAAAACAGATAAAAAGAATGATGAATTGAAAAGGCAATGCATATATGATTTTTATTAGATGATTTCAGTATTTCATCAGAGAAAATCGTTTGTATTCCATATGAAATTGGTTAAGAAGCTGAAAATCGTGTTAGTTTTCGGCTTGCATTCTAAATCTACTCCTACGGTCCTTTGTCCGAGGGGAATTCATATCCCCAACCAACGTGGTGCTCGAAGATGGGCTCACTCCTCCGAATGTAGTAAGGGTCCTTGCCACTAGCCCAATAGGACCTCTCGGCATACCCAATCATAAGGCATCAAGGATGGCAGCAATGGCCCATGTTGCGCCTTCAACTCACGCTGCTTCTTGGACAGCTTCACGGGTTGTTCTCTCTTCGGTACCTTCTCCTCGAGTTGCTTTCGAGCTCGGGAAGGACCACCTAGCTCCGGCCATGAATCCTTCTTCACCATTTTTGAACTACGAATTTGCAAGGACAAGGACACCGCGTCAGAGCCCTTACCACCAACAAAAGTGGAAGGGCACTGGTGAGGCCTGCAGCCCAATCCCGCAGAAAGTGGCGCGACGCAACCACCGCCGCCGCGACACATTCATAAACCCCACCACAAACCACCCCAACTCCGGACAAAAATCACAAAACAAAACATTAACCAGAGAAGAAAAGGCGTTACTTGGCAAACAGAAAGCTTCTCTTCAAACTCGGGATGAACAGAGAGAGGTCGCAAAAGCACGCAAGGAACAATGGACAGCGGTGAGGGAAAATTCCGGCAAAGCTTTGGCAAGCAAATTCTCAATAAGAAGAAATAAGAAGAAGGCCCTTATTTATAGAGGTTAGGAGGTGCGCTGAAGAGCCACCACCTTCTTAAGATCGCGTCATGAAAACCGAGGCGTCGTGCCCAATCGGGACAAGCCACGCGTCCGCAGCAACCAGGCACGTCCCATCGAAGCGTCCTTTAGCCTTCGCCCGAGCACGCGTCTAAGGAAATGAGGATTCGTGCCCAATCAGGGCACGCCACGCGCCCACTCAAAACCAGACATGTCTCTTCGGTACGTCTTTTCAACTTCGCCCGAGCACGCTCCAGGGAAATGATGAGTCGTGCCCAATCAGGAAATGTCACGCGTCCAGTAAAACCCGGGAATTTCCTTTTAGTTACCTGCCCACACTTTTGGACTTCCATCACATGACCATACGTCAGAAGAATCATGATCACACGCATCACTCTCGACAAAGAAACGACCTAAGAGACAGCCACAAACTTATGTCTGACTAAACCCCCTTATACTTACCTCTTGCCCCTCTCTGAGCGTCAGAGCTGGGGGGCCGGGGGACTACAAGGACAATCGGGCAACCCCCTTAAAAAACCCCGAGTGGCCCGCTCGACTCCAACCTAACCCTGGGCCCTCGTAACCGAGCGCCCGTGCTAGGGGGCTACTGTTCCGGAAGTGACCCTCTCGGCCACACGTAAAATAAGACATCTTGAGAACCTCCAGCCAGACACAACTTAACCCTGGGCCCTCGTAACCGAGCGCCTGGGCTGGGGGCTATTGTTCCAGGAGTAGCCCATCCGATCCACTGAAGGCCTCTCGGTATAATTCTGTCCATTCGGCAGAGACCTTCACCTCCTCGGTCCTGCGACAACAGATCGAGAGGGGGCAAGGGAATCAACGGACGACCATCTCCACACGTCAAGTCAGCAGTCTTATCACAGGGTCACCTCCGTAGGCGCGTCAACGTAGGACAGGCCCTGGTCGTCCGACCCGCTGGATGTAGCAGAGATCCAACGATCTAAGACGATCCTCTGACAAGGTCATCATCACCTATCCTCGAGGATCGCGCCACCTCCAGACCTCTATATAAGGAGAGTCTCCATGAACCATAAGGTACACGTTTCTAATCTCATCTTACTCGGATTAACCCTCTGACCCCGACCTCTTACTTTGGCATCGGAGTGTTTTTGCGGGGACCCCTCCCGGGATCAAGAGTAACGACGGAAGACCACCGCACAAGATAACCTGACGCCCAACCTACTGACTCCCCTTTATCCGAACAGGCTTAGTGTAACACCCCAATTTTGGGTTGAGGGTTACATAGTAAAATCGCGAAAGATAAAACCTCTCAGAAAACAACTCTTCTTTATTTTAAAAAGGTTTTGTCTCTCAAAAATATTACTCAATAATAAACCCATTATAAAATAATAATAATACGTGGAAGCGGAAATAATGGAATATTATTAAATAAAAAATGCTCAACAGACGAGCCCAAAATAAATTAAAATAGCGGAAATCCTTAAAACATCATCTTCAGAAAACTCTCATGCATCCGCTGCGCACTCTGATTCCGTAAGCTCCTCGAGAGACGACGATCATCGTCTTGTCTATTTTTTTCTGGCGTTAAGCGCCCAAACAACAAACGACAAACAGAAAGGGTTAACTTCTTAAAACAAATAATCATAGTCAACCATAGCATATTATAAAATTGAGAAGGAAACACTAGACAAAGCAGCACAACATAATATCATCCTTATGTGAGAAAAACAATGATAACAACCCATTCATTATAACACATATTCTTCACAATCAACTCATCAGTTATTCTCTCATGCAACTACATGCTCAACTACATGCTCAACAACTTTGGCCAAGATACATGGTTCCAAACAGGAGCGACTTCGTTTCAAACGGGAACAGGGGGATCATGTAGCAATTATCGTCTACCATACCGCCCTTCCGGACACGTGGCAATCATCCATCCACCCCACCGTCATCATGGTCCCGTGGCAATACCGTCCACCTAGAATATGCATATGCAATGCCAAAGGTATTTCATCCTCATGAACCAACTGTTCACACAATATTTCCCTTTAACCATCATATTATCTTATGACTAACATTCCAAAATCAAACTTATCAAAACAGTGGATACCTCATCTTAAACACATCATTACATCACCACCCTTCTCATAAAATTTCTCACAACAATCAAATCAACCATTAATACATTATAAACCACATAGTCACAACCAATTCCAATTTCTTAGTTCATCAATTAATTCTATAGACATATTCATATCCTCAACCTTTCCTCATCATATAAATCAACACTAACAAAGAATCACAGCATCAATATACTCAGGGAATTTCATTGATCAACCGCATGCAAAAACGGAAAATGGCAAGCATGACTCAAGACTCTCTAAAACCGAAGTTACCCTTACCTTTGATTATTTTGCATCCACTTCCAGCCCAACCTATCAAGATAACATGTGTGTACAATCATCAACAATCAAGGAAAAGACCAGAAACTGACTCCACAAAATTTAAATCCAAAACAAGCAAAACAGCAACTTGCTGTTAGGGGCCTAGCGCCCAAGCATTGGCTTCCAACGCTCAAGCGTTGGGTTCCTGTCTGGCAACATGAACTGGGCAGAACCTCAACGCCCAGGCGTTAGGAGTCCAGCGCTCATGCGTTGGCTCCCTACCAGAAACCCTGAAAATGTGTTTTTTATTCCAAAATCGATTCCCGACTCTAATTTTCTAAAACTATCTTCTTCCATACTCAAAACCCATTATAAAATACTCTCGGTACCATGAATACTCAGAATCCTAACATTTTTCAAATACTCAAAAGAAACTTATCAAAGATGAAGAAAGGAACACCAACCTCGATCCATTGGTACACAACATCATACGAAATAGATTAGGAACTGTAGAACAAGAATCTTTGAGTGTTGTTTCATCCCTTCCCATGATGAAAATGCAGCAGCAACGGAAAGAAAGACAGCAGAAGAAAACGCAGCAAAAGACTAACGTGCAGAAGAGTTTTGGAGGCAGCAGTAAGGGAATAGAGTTAGGTAAAAATCTGAATGTGGAGGCTCCTAAGGTGCACGAATTTCACCTTAATATTCAGCCCAATCCTCAGCCATTACACCCCTCATAACTCAGCATTATCTCCCCATTAACTCCATTAAATCACCCATTAAAAACCACCAAAAATCTAGTTAAAATTAAAACATACCTCACTAGGATTCAAACACAAGCCATGCCCATCAAATGCCTAATACTCAACCACTAAACCAACACTCTTCTTGTTAAAACTCTTACACTGATATTCTTTTAATCCTCTAACTCGAACCATCATGTTCCCATTTCAAATTTGAATTCCAAAACCTTCTTAAAAGCTCTTAAATTCGGAATTCCAATTCAGCCTTGATTAGTCCAAGGACTAAAACGCAAATATCCAAACTTAAAGGACCAAAACCTAATTATAAAATCTCCAAGGACCAAAGTATAATTACTCAAAACTTGAGGGTCTTGCACTTAGCTTGTTCAACATGGAACCTGGAGATAAAGCTCTGCATTAAAACCTAAAGTTTTACCAGGAT
This sequence comes from Acmispon strigosus, assembly GCA_030819835.1. NCBI lineage: Eukaryota > Viridiplantae > Streptophyta > Magnoliopsida > Fabales > Fabaceae > Acmispon > Acmispon strigosus. Next base: position 92,620,434 of record JAUAMA010000001.1, read on the forward strand.
AAAGAGCATCTTCTTCGAACGAACTATCTGATATGTCTTCCAAAGCTTGAGGCTGTATGTCCTCAACTTCATCCTTCTCCTCCTCATTCAACATCTGGATTTAAATCCAGAAAACGAAATAAATTTCAACCTAACGAGAGCAGAAACATTACGATACAAAAATCATATTTGTTTTGTTTTTCAATAAATACTGGGAACGTAGCCGTAGCTCTTAAATTGAAGCAGATCGGTCTGGTTCTTCTTGTACAATTCGTTACAGTGACGACATTGCACAAAGGTTGAAGACGCGGAATCTGTTACAACAGTATAAGAAATTAGATTTTCTTAGCAACCAAACGGAACAGTGAGAGAGAGAGAGAGAGAGAGAGAGAGAGAGAGAGAGAGAGAGAAAGAGAGAGACCGAGAGGAGTGAAAGTGGTTTGTGCGAAGATGCTAACGCGTTGCAGAACTCTCAAAATAACACTATCAAAACTGAATTTTATTTTGGTCCAAGATAAGGTAACCTTGTTCAAGTGGTGGCGGTCTATTATGCCCAAACATATTATTGTAACACAATTAATAGATAATTGATCTTAAGCGACGCGTAGGGAGAAACATTTGTTGAAAAGTCTACCCACATAATATGGTTTTTGATGTCCATATATTATTTTCATGACTGTTGGCCGTGAAATACGTTCCTAAACAATTTATGAATTAAATTTTAGCCAAACACTAAGGGACCTGAATTACCACTTTTATTTTATTTAGCGAAACCCACTGCAATCACCGAATATGAACCATCAGGTAAAAATCAGATAGTTCATATTTAAATTCAATAAATAAAAAATAAATACGTGTTAAAAGATAAATCCGTTTGATTAAAACCTGATAACCTGCATTTGTGGCTAGAGTTCAAACTTTTATACTCCCTCCGTCCCAAATTATAAGACTTTTTAAAGACAAACTCGATGTCCCAAATTATAAGACCCCTTCTAGATTTCAGGAAAAAATAAGTTTTTCAATTTTTACCTCTTGCATTCATTATATTTTAAATTCCAAAACTTTAATTACCACATCTACTAATTACTTCTTTCATATTCACAACCAACTTTTGGTATATCCAATAGTTACATTAACAATTTTCAGATTTTTTTAAATAAGGGCATATTTGGAAGATTTCTATAAAAAGTAACAAAACCAACATATTAATTAACTTATTACAGTTTCAAAAAAATAAAATTAACTTATTACATATTTTCTAAATAGGCGTGATTGTTTGAGAAGGACCTATAAGACGGATGAAGTATTAGACAGCAAGATGTTAGTATTTAACTCAAAATTAAAAAAAAAATCAAAATAAATCTATATATGAGAAGTGGTTGAAAAGGAAGTACGATTTGAATGATAGGTGAGAAGAGAACGATGGATAGAATATTTCTTGCTGGAGTATGGAAGGCACTGATAACAACACATGGGTGATTGATGGGACACAATACACATACTACAGCAGAACACGGTCCCACTTTTCATGATTTTTATACAATTTCAGTAATGTTAGGTGACCATTAACTGTTATAATAAATGACTCATATACAATTTCAGTAACGTTACCTCAGTATTAACGGTTATAATAAATAACTAAGGGTTTGTTTGGTGAACATGATAAATAAAGAGATAAATAAAGATATGATAGGATAGTAATCATATCCTGTTATTATCTGTTGTTTATTGCATCAGCAGGATATAATAACACTATCTTGTCCCTTATCTTATCATGTCCACCCTGTGTAAAAGTTATCATGAGAGGAGATAAGATAAAAATTATTCTAACATGATAGAATATCAATTTTTTATTTGTTTATTACCGTGACCCAAAATTAATTTCAATATTTATATTTTATATAATTTATAATAATATTAATTAATAAATATAAATTTTTAATTTTAATAAAATATTAATTTTATTACTTATCAATTACTAAGTTAATTTATTTATTTAATGATAAATTTAATTAAAACAAACTTATTTATAAATGGTGAAAATATTAGGTTTACTCATATAAAATAATTAAATTTTCATTATCACTTACTACTACTTAGTTAACATTATTTTTCGTTATTTATATTATAACAAAAATACACAAAATAATTCTTCACTAACAATAAAATAGGCTACTCACATGTACACATATAAACATTAATTTTTTGGGATAATCATCATATTGGTCCTTGTGTTTGTGTCGCTGTCTGAGGTAGGTCCCTCCCCGGAAAATTCTTAGCAAAAGGTGTCTCTGTTTGCACATTGTCTGAAATTGGTCCTCGCCGGAGCCCAGAGCTCCGGCAAAAGTGCTGAGTGACAGGACAGAGATGACATGACATTGATGTGTCATTATCCATGTCATTTTTAATTAAATTTTAATTTTCAAATATATAATTAATAATTAAAATAAAATAAAATTATTAGTTAAAAACTACAAAATTTTATAAAATTAAAAAAATATAGAAAAAGCAACATGTTCTTCAATCTTCATCATTTTCTCCAGAACACTGCCATCATTATTTTGTATGAGTAAACCTAATATGTACATGTGAGTAGTCTATTTTATTGTTACCCCTACTAAATTAAAACTCATTGGTTACATATATAATAATTTTAATTAAAATAGACTCCCTTTAAAAATAATTAAAATAGTCAAATTAATAAAAATTAATTTTATTTTAGTTAATATTAAAACATAAACTCATTTATAAAAATGTAAAAAAAATTAAATTTAATAGAATAATCACTTTTAAAAAAACTATTTAGAAAATTAAATTTTTAAAAATAGTATGTATTTTTTTCAAGGAAAATTTGATACATTTTTCCTTGAGTCCACCTCAAACGCAGGATAGGATAAAAGTCTATCATACTCTTATCATATCCTGTGCTTATCCAATCTTTTATCCTATCATACTCTTATCTTATCTTGACCACCAAACGAGTCCTAAATGTTTCCCGTTCTTTATACTTAACTTAAGGAAAGGAAAGCATACATGCATAGTAAGTTAGGTTATAACCCATTCATTCTACTTCACCATCTCTATGCCAACTCCTTTGGTTACTAATGACTAACTTGAAAGTTGAAACCAAAATATATGTGAAATGATTCAAGAAAATGTTCCCCGTCCTGTCTGTTCCCTATATATAAGAGAAGCACTGCATTCCATCACAACATCTCATTCATTCTACCTTTTCTTGTTAGTGTCCTCTGCTGCCATCTGGCTTTCTTTTATGGTTCTTTACCTTTCTGGTTCACAACCATGGATTCATCACCTTCTTTGCAATTGCACATAGCAATGTATCCCTGGCTAGCCCTTGGTCATCAAACTTCATTTTTGCAACTAGCCAACAAGCTAGCCAAAAAAGGCCACAAAATCACATTCTTCACCCCTAAAAAAGCACAAACCAAGTTAGAGCCTTTGAATCTCCACCCTCATCTTATCACCTTTGTCACCATCACCGTCCCTCATGTTGAAGGCCTACCTCCTAATGCAGAATCCACCTCAGATGTGCCTTACCCTTTAGCACCACTCATCATGACTGCCATGGATCTAACACAACCTGACATAGAAGCTCATCTTAGCAGCCTCAAACCTCACATTGTCCTCTATGATTTCACCCATTGGATGCCAAAACTGGCAACAAGTTTGGGTATCAAAGCTGTCCATTATTGCACTATTAGTTCCGCCATGGTAGCTTACACTCTTGTCCCAGCAAGGTATCACAAGGGAACCGACATAACTGAAATTGACATCATTGAGCCTCCTCCAGGGTACCCTGGTTCATCCATCACGCTTCGCAAGCACGAAGCGCGAGCATTCGCCGCGAAAAGGAAAGAAATTTATGGCAGCAATGTTCTTTTCTATGACCGCCAGAACATTGCTCTAACTGAAGCTGATGCATTGGGATTCAGAACTTGCAGAGAAATTGAAGGGCCTTACCTTGATTACATAGAAAGCCAGTTCAAGAAACCTGTGCTTCCTTCAGGACCAGTTATACCGGAGCCACCGAACTCTGGTTTGGATGAGAAATGGGCTACATGGCTTGGAGGGTTCAAACCAGGCTCAGTGGTTTACTGTTGTTTTGGAAGTGAATGCAATTTAAGGCCAGATCTGTTTAAGGAGCTGGTGCTTGGTCTTGAGCTCACAGGTATGCATGCAAGGGCGAAACCAGAAAAAATTGATACATTTAGAATAATTTAACAATGGCTAATTGGAGGAGGCAATATATATTTTTTTTGTGGGAAATATAACATTGAATATACTCTATTAAGTAATTTTTTTCTCTTGTCCTTGCAGGTATGCCATTCTTGGCAGCTTTGAAACCCCCATTTGGATTTGAGTCTGTTGAAGCGGCATTGCCGGAGGGGTTTCAAGAGAGGGTCCAAGGAAGAGGGGTTGTGCATGGTGGATGGGTTCAGCAGCAATTGATTTTGGAGCACCCTTCCGTGGGGTGCTTCATTACGCATTGTGGATCAGGCTCTTTGTCGGAGGCGTTGGTGAATAAGTGTGAATTGGTTTTGTTGCCGAATGTTGGTGACCAGATCCTCAATGCGAGGATGATGGCCAACAACTTGCAAGTTGGGGTGGAAGTGGAGAAAGGTGATGAGGATGGATTGTACACTAAGGAGAGTGTCTGCAAAGCTGTGAGCATTGTGATGGATGATGAGAATGAGACCAGCAAGAAAGTCAGAGCTAACCATGCTAGGATTAGAGAGACACTGCTCAACAAAGACTTAGAGTCTTCTTATATTGACAGTTTCTGCAAAAAGCTTCAAGAGATTGTTGATGGAAAACCCAACTAATTTTGAGAGCAATGCAAGTCGTGCTTGGTGATTAATAATAAATTGGATTTGTCTCTTTAGGATTCATGTGTTATGTAATGTGTGTTATAGATATGTGAATTGCATTGGTCATCAGACAAACTGAGTTGTTCAAGCTGGTGCCTAAAAGTTCGATTCAAGCAGTTCTCATATGTTGAAGAGTTCCTTGTGTGATAGAATGCTGCTAATCGCAGATAAGTTATGTAATGGTTGTCTTTTGGCAATGTGTGTGTAAAAGTACTGTACTTGTAAACTGGTTCCCCCTGCATCTGCACAGGCTGATAACTAAAATGTTCAATAATGCACAAAACTGATTTGTAACTCCCTGCTTTGATTAATCGAAAGGTGTGAATATAGAAAAGTTCATTGAAACTTATTTTAGGTCTGCATCTCATGAAAACAAAACAATTGGAATGCATTTGTATTTCCAAAGAAACACCTTGAATTCATTGTAAGTTTTAAATAAAAACAGTAGAAATCAAATAAAATATAGTGTGACTGTGAACAATGCCAAGTGTGTAACTCAACTCAGAATGGAATAAAATAAGCCTAAGAAAGGATAAAAAGGCAGCTATGTTCATTAAGAGTAGTGTTTTTATAATCCTAAATTACTGGATTCGAAAGAAACCAAAGATGTTTTTCCCATGCTGGTGTTTCAACTTATGTCCTCATATATATATCTGTTAGGACCCTCATCCCAGAGAAGAGAGTAAGAGAATTGATTGAAAGAAACAAAGAAAAGAACAATGTTATTGAATGATCTAAGGGTTTCACTTCACAAAGCATTTGTCCTTTCAAACACAAGCTATTAAACTCAGTGGCTTGCTTATCTGATGCAAGATTTTCAACTTGCTTCATCTTCATATGTGCCTCTTTATTGTGATAATCAATCTAGCTAATGTCTTTACTAAGCCATTGTCTCCATCTACTCCATCTCTATTTTCTAATGTTGAATCAAGGCTGGGAGCTTGAGGGTGCTAATACAATATAGATAGTTTAATTGAGTTAATCATTTTCATTAATTGAGTAATTAGTTATAAGTTTTTTTGTTGGTTAGTGATAGTTTGTATTTAGTAAGAAAATCTACACTCTTTTGACTGTACTGATAGTAAGTGGATCTAAACAGATGCAATTATTCTTCTCTTCTCTTAAATAGTTTCATCCCGAATATACCATATCTTATGCTCCAGTCTAACTTTAACTAATTAATTAAGTGAAAATAAAGTTATAATTGATAAAATAAACATTAGTGTGATATTGAAAGTTCTAAAATGGCACAACTAAACATATTTTTGCAAACGTCACTCAAAATGGAATTGAGCAATATTACAACACCATCCTCATCCAGAAAACTAAGGATATAATTAAAACCAGACAAACGGGACCGTCTCTTATTTTAAGGAAAAAACCAAGCAGACTTTGAGGACTTGTATGATGTATCCCATGATCATCATGCCAACCTTACATGTCACTCTTAAGGGAAACGGTGGTTGCATTGAACTCATCACCCAAAACTCCCCAAGTCCTTTCCCCACCAAACCCAAACGGATACTTCTTTTGCTTGTTAGCATAGAACAGCCCAAAATGCTTCTCAAGTTCAGGGCTCTTCTGATTCTCATCAAACATGGCAAAAATATAAGTCTCTGTAGGCTTGTTTGGCCTTCTAGGAGTACCTCTACCAACATGACGAATCAAATTATCAAGGTAGATCCTCGCGTTGTCGTATGAAGTGGCAGTGCCTCCCTCCGAAGGCCAACCGCTCTCAGACACAACAACTTCCACATAACCGATCCTCGTGTTATCAATCGCCGCGTGAACCGAGTCAAGCATTGCATCAAACAGGTTCTGGTAACCATATTGGCCATCCTGTGCGACCACATTCGGGGAGGTGAACAGCGCGTAGGAAAGTGAAATGTCGCGTGGATTACCTGCGGAGAATTCAAGTGTGAGTTTGAGTAAAAATAAAACTAACAATAAATTATGCAAAACAAAAGTGAATACTATTTTAAAAAATATGTCAACTTACCAACATGACTGAAATAAGGGTACACATTGACAAGTAGAGGTGCCCCTGCATAGACCAAGTAGCCTATGAAAGGGTCTAGGTAGGACCTGACATCACTCCTGAAGGATCCTTGTGATGGAGGGTAAGAGTTTCCTATTAAAGTCATGTCAATTGCTGTTGAGACTTTAATTTGATCATGGAGACCCTGAGCTCTTATGGCTTGGTATATGTTTTGGGTAGCAGGGAGGACGTACTGTGCCATCCACTGGGTTGGGGCGCCTCCGACCGGGCTCACTTCGTTGCCGACCGCGATGTACTTGATTCTGACGCTCGGCCAGAAGTTGAGGACGTTTCTCTGCACCCAACCGCGGGCGTTGTCCGCGTTGGTGGCGAGGCTTTGGAGGTCGGAGTTCGGGACGCCGAGGATGAGTTCGATGCCGGAGTTTCGAAGGGCTTGCAGGGCGGCTTGGTTTGGATCGTAGAGGCGCATTCGCTTGATGTTGTTTGATCTGTAAAGATCCACGACTTCGTTTGCTGAAGGGAGGTTGTTGCCCATCATGCCATAACAAACACCTATTTGAGCATCTGTGCTACCAAAAAAAATGAATTCATCAGTATTAGATTAATCGATAACATAAGTATTGATAAAACATGCATGCACCTATTGTTAGTGTCTCAAATGGATTCTAGCATTGCATCACTAGAAGAAAATCAAACAGGTCTCATTTTTTAAACATTTTACATATGATTTATAACATCATACTTAAATTGGAACGGTATGTAATTCATCCTACGACCGAAATTCCTTTATGTATTGACTGTACTAAAAATTGATTCCAGTCAAGCGAGATACATAGTGCAACATTTAGACAAAAAATTAGCACCGCCGACTTCAACTTGGATCGATTTTGAGTTCAACAAATTGAAACACACAATTCGAGATGATGGAATGCATGCATCCACAAGATGCCAAAAGAGAGAGACTCATGACCTGCAATGCGAAGATTTGTTGTCAATAGAAGGAGGAGGGTAGCCAATGAGAAGCACTGGGTTCTAGTGAAGGAAGACATGATCGATTAGCACTCTCAGGTACTGAGTTTTAGTCCTTGTACACAAATGCATACATATATATATACAGCTTGCTGACCATACCTTACTATCAATTTGAATTATAATACAAATTTCTGTAAAATATCTTGCAAGTCCCTGTTCACCAACCTAATAGATATATAATGCTAATTTTATTTTTTTTGGCTGGTGTTCACCATGGAAAAGTCTTGATATTTGACATTTATGATCTCTTCTACTTAATCTAGATTTGGAAAAACTCTATCTCTCTCTAGATCTCTCTCTCCACACACACATACATGCACCTACATATAAAAATCATTGTATTTTCTTTATTAAAATAAGTATACATACATAGAACTAACTAGTCTATAAATTGATGGAAGCCGCCGGTCGCCACACGATAGATAATTAGATATATATCTCTTTCGATCCTTTATCCTAGTTACTAAGTAAGTCTTACAAAACTTTCAGCCATTTTTATCTAAAATACTCATATATGATATATAAAAATATAAATACTTCAACTCGTAACATCTCAAGGACAAACTCACCAATCAGGAATGGAAAGGAAATTTTTCGCATCTACCATAAAAGAAATGACATTTTCTAAAAAAGAAGAAGCAGCTGAAAAAAAATGTTTGCAGGGTTTATATTAACTTTACGAATTCAGCTTCTAGCGCTGATTATGAACATACAAACCGTGGTAAATAACTAACACTTGTGGCGGTCAACAACCGACAAAACTATCAAACGTGTAGGATTAATTAAGTTAAGAACTAAGGTCGCGTTTGGGAAAATAACTCAATTAAACGCTTATAACTATAAGCGCTTATGCTATAAGCGCTTATTAATAAGTTATTTCAAGAAATTTATTGAAATAAATTGAAAATAAACTATATATAAACATAAGCTCTTTTTCATAAGCTACTCTGGTTAGCTTATGAAAATAAACTCAAAACAGCTTATATGTTAAGCTCTCCAAAACACTTACATAAGCACTTATACTATAAGTTAAACTCATATAAGCTCTTCTAAATGTGGCCTAAATCTGTATTTTCATGGGAATTTACTAAACTTTTATGAGAAGAGAGGTCCAGTTAGAATAGTAGACTGATCGTAAAATGTAAATGCATCCACTTAGAAAAAGTGCTACCAATTGTGGAAGCTAAATGCATATGCATGCATGCATGCTTGGTATTATTATTTGGGTCAAATATGTTTTTAATCATTGTAAAATAAGGATGAGCTGAATTTGATTTTTTTTTTTTCAAAAAAGTTTATAGTTTTTGGACCCAACGTACATGAAGTTAATCTCTATTGTATTTTTTCTGACTATTTTTGTGTTAGCGGCAATTTTAACCACCACAGTTTCTTTATTTTTTATTTAAGTGATGGTTCTAAACCGCCACAAATGAAACAATGAATTAATTTCATCAATTTTATTAATATTATGAACTAAAAACTATGAATTTTACTATGAAAAAATAAATTTTATTCACCCTAATTTATAAGGATTACAAACATATTTAACTCAATTATTTTCAACATAATTTAAGATTCTTTCTTGTCAACTAGGCAGTAAGGGCCCAGGTTAAAGGATCGATCAAGAGTTAGGTTTTTATGATAAAAAATATTGTTCTTAGTGGGCCACACACACGTTCAATTTGGATCATACGTATTTACTATAATAACTAACTAGTTTTTGGTGTAGCCGCCATAAAAAATACAATTAATTTTAAGTTAGACACACTAATAAGTACTCCATCCATCCGAAATTATAGGGTCATTTTCTGACAATCACGCCTATTAAAAAACATGTAATAAGCTAATTAATATGTTGGTTTTGTTACTTTTTATACAAATCTTCCAAATATACCCTTATTTAAAAAAATCTGAAAATTGTTAACGTAAGTATTGGATATAACAAAAGTTGGTTGGGAATATGAAAGAAGTAATTAGTAGAGGTGGTAATTAAAGTTTTGGAATTTAAAATATAATGAATGCAAGGGGTAAAAAAGGAAAAACTTTTTTTTTCCTGAAATCTAGAAGGGGTCTTATAATTTGGGACACCGAGTTTGTCTCTAGAAGGTCTTATAATTTGGGACGGATGGAGTAATAAGTAATAATACATTCAGCTCTTCCCCCATCTTAATTTTCAAATTTTTTCCTTTTATCATATAATATCATATTATCTATCAATTTATTATCTCTCTTGTAACCAAAAAAAAATTATTATCTCTCTTTACATATCTCTCTCATCCTTTTATCATAATGCATTAAAATGTATATATTCGCATGAAATGCCTAGTAATAGTTTTCTTGAAAATTGAATTGTCTCTCATCTCGTGTCATATGATCAATACTTCACGTAACACTATGATGTTATAATTTGTATTTGTTTCATTGTATTTATATATAATAATAATAAGATGAATATAAAATTTCGCAAAACATTCTCGTTAAACATGAAGGAATGGATATACTCGTATATGAGGGATTAAATTTTTTATCCCTATTTTGTATCTGCTTTCTATTTCACTAATAGTCATATTAATTTGAAAATTGTACGAATATGATGATTATAATTTTACATGGAGATTTTTAAATAACATGCATGTCATAATTGTATTGGTGGCGATTAAGTAACAGAAGATTTTCATCCTCACATGAGATGTCTAGGATTACCTTTTTTAAAATCAATTGACTATATCTAATTCTAAGGATGCTATACCGGTCACCGGCTGCTGCACAGTACGAGTGGAGTTTAAGAAATGAACAGGTGAAGGTGAAAGTGACAGTAACAAGCACAAAATTAAAAAATGCATGAACGAACAAACTAAAATTAAGATGGCTGGCATGATGATTGTCTAATACTAGCCATAGTGTAAACAATATTTACATATTTCTTCCCTATTCATATATGATATCAAAATTACCATGAGTATAACTGAATTTAATTACTGGCTGTTCTTTAGAGGTGTGCATTTGGATAATAGTTTCTTTTATTTTTTTGACTTTTATTATGTTAAGTTGATAGTTTTTTTTTAAGAGAGGTATATGTACCTGAGATAATTATATTCGAGTCTAGAATATCTACATTTTGATAGCACTAGTTTTTCCAATATGAGTTTTTTCTATCCACAATACTCAAACTTGGAATCTTAATTAATTAAACATGTATCACTTGTACTAACCACACGCTTGTTTGGTTTAGTTTATAGAACTTGACCAGCAAACAATATATATAGCTTGAGATCTCTCCTTAAAGTTATTTTTGTTGAATTAAGATTTCCATCTTTCACCATAGGTGTAAAATCTTGTATTGATTTTTTATTTTTTTGCATTATTCATTTCTATTATTTTAATACAAGACTTTCTTATCTTCTTGTGCCATTTTTCTCACGATGTAGAAATAGTCTGGCCAATATCCATAACCGGGTGGCTCCCGGTCTTTAATTACCATCTATTTCACTTTTCTCTTAGGCTGCCATACTCTCTAGTCATAGTCAACATGATAACGTAGGGAAATTATTGTGGATCCAGTGATGTTGTTCTTGGTTTCTATCTTTCTTCTTCACATGTACACACTTAATTTTGCCAGCTATATAGAGTAGCAAATTAGCAACCACTGATGGCATCTAGTGGAATTTGTAATAATAATATTGTGGCTGCTGCACTCACTTATAATTGAAGTTTGAGCATGATAATATAATAAACATCCAGTTAACTACAGGCAATCCTTGCAAATTACTCCCAGAATAGAGAACATATCAATAAGGGTACTACAATATGGGCATTGCTATTAATATCACCCACATGGTTATTGATGTCATCCAAATTTGTAAAAACTTAAGTTTAACCTTCTCATCGCTGTTTGTAATCGTGGAAAATAAATTTTCACAGTTTAATCTGCGAGTAACTCGACCACGTTGAAAATTCTTAATTCTTGAACTCTGTTACAATTTAATCACATTTATGGCTTGTTTAATGCATTTGATTGTTATATTTAATGAAAAACGTTAATTTTCATGATAGAACCGTTAACTTCGACGTTTTTAACGTCCACATTTTTTAACTGTGAAATTAAGTGTCGTCCGCAATTTCAAACTGCGGAATTAAGATACATCTGCCGTTTCAAACTGCGGATGTATATGTTTTGAGACTTGCAGCATATTCCGTTAGTTTCTATGATTCTTTGCTTATATATATGACTTTCTTGCAATTCAGAAGCTTCAATATTCCTCATAAAACCCTTAGTTTTGATTCATTCCTTACCTTGCTTTCTTACATATTAGTCGTAGTGTTTCTCAAAGGAGCTAATGTATGTGTTGATAACATTTCTTCACGAACATCAAAGAAGCTAAATATCGTCATACTTGACGAGTTACTGATGGGACAATATTGAGGGATAACCTCATCTTATTTGACATCCATCCAAATTTTGCAGTGTGGACAATAGAATTTGTGTAATAGGTTAGTTTATATTATGCAAATAAGATAGTTTTTATCTTTTATATGTTAATGTAATTTTGCCCTATAGGCTTGTAATTGTGCTTTCTTTGATTAATAAAATGAGTTTTTTGTGATTCCAATTGTGTTTTCTATTATTTATTTGAATTTAGCAATTATGTTATGTTATTTCGCAATTTAAACTGTAGCAAGTTCCGCAGACTAAACTGCGAGAACTTGAGATTAACAATGGCATCGCCACCGGCTGCCACAGAGAGCGACGACCAGGCAGAGAGTGCGGCTGAGAGATGAGTGGACGACGGTGAAGGTATTTGGAGGAGGACAGTGGCCACCAAAGATGGGTTGGTGAGGTTGGGAAGAAGGTGGATGAAGGTGCGTGGTGGGGAGTTGAAAGGGTATTTTTAACTAAGGATATTTTAGTATTTTTACTAATTTTAGAATAGCGTCAATAGTCGTTGGAGTGACACCAATATCAATGCCCCAACTGTATATATCTTGTTGATGATGTAGCTTCTATTTGTCTACATAGTATTATATTATATATACATCTAAACATCATCCCAGAGTATATAGAAAAGTACATATATGTACGAGTGGTGATTCAAGTGGATAACAGAAATTACTTAAACTATAATTTAAGCAGTGTCGTGATTTGGAGGTCATGCATCACAGATTAAAGAGAGAGGAATAAAATAATATTTATTCAAAGCTAGTAGGATATATATGGGTTAGTGACAAAAAATCATCACTTGTTTTTTTCACCATCCAATATCTAAAACTGGGTCATCGTCATAAAAATAAAATCTAAAATTGGTTCGTAGAACAGAGCTAATTGAACACAATCTAATCTAATATAAATTGAATGGGTAGTTTTGCCTTTTATTTTAGTCATTTCTTAAATATGTATTGATTAAATATCTAAATTTGCAATTAGTAAAAATTTAAAATATTAAATATTCATCAATATGTCGTAATATAAATATTTTTTTAAATTCATACAAAAAATAATATTATTAATTTTGTAATCAGTTTAGGTTAATTAATAATAGCCTTGTTAATATCATTTTGCATACATACATACATGGTGTGCAGTGTCTGGGGTCAATTCACGCATCTGCTAAGATAAGCATCAAGGTAAGGTATATGCCTAAGAGTAAGAGGGGTGACTTTGTTGATCACAATGACGTTTCTTGTTAGAGCCCCACTAGAAATTTATAGACGATTATTAATTATCCTTTGTAAATCATGACTCTATCTTTGAATTTTTAACAAAGCGTGGAAATTTAAACACGCCGGTGACTCTACACGTACCCTACTAAGTTGGCGACAATCCATATCACCTTTATTTTTATTTTGGGTTAATTATCAATTTAATCCTTATCATCATCATTCCTTTTCCCTTCTTGTCAAGGATGATAGATTAATAGGGAAGATCAATAGTTGATAGGGAAAAATTAATTGTGTAAATCTAGAAATTTTCAAGTGCAAGATAACAGAGAGAAATATGTAATTTTTGGGAGACATTAAAAGAAAAAAGAGAAAGATATTCTATAATTACTTTAACACCTGGAATAAGTGTATTAAAAGTAGCTCAATGCGGTCATAATTAAGGAGTTAAATCCACCTAAACTTTAATGAACCAAAGAAAATTTTGATTTATTAAATTTGACAGTGTCGTGTTATGTCATGGGCTTATGAGTTATTTGAAATAGCAATGTTCTATTAAGAAGGAAAATATTGTTTTACACGACACTAAAAACGCACGACCATGCACCACCTGTTCAAGTTTTGATGTTGGGCGTCATGTTTTTTTTAATGTTTTTCTATTATTTAAAATTTTGATTTGTTAAGTTTGACTGTCTCGTGTTATGTCGTGGGCTCATGAGTCGCGTGAAATAACAATGTTCTTATCGTTGTTTTACACGACACTTGATATGCACAATCAGCACAATTTCAAGTTTGTTTTTTGGTTACAGAGGATCACAATTTCAAGTTTTGATGTTGTGTGTAATTTTTTTTTAATGTTTTATTTTAGGGTTGATGGTATGATAGGTCCCTGTGTTTGTACCCAAGTTTGCGATAGGTCCCTCGCCGGAATTTTTTTTATATAAGTCTCTTAGTTTGCACCAAGTTTGGATTTAGTCCTCGCCGGAGACCGGAGCTCCGGCAAGTGCTTACGTGGACTGCTGACTGTATTAATAGCGCTGACGTAGATTTTTTTAAATTATTTTTAAAATTCCAAATAATTAAATTCATTTTAAATTTAAAACCCACAAACTATTCTAAATCTTAAATTAACCCCTAAACCCCCAATCCCTAATTCAATTCAATTCTCAAACACTAAAAAAACCCTTCTTCTTCTTCTTCTTCTTCTTTTTCTTCTTCTTCATTCAAAGATACTCACTTGAGAGCGGCCTCAGCACTTTCCACAGTAACCCTGTCATCGGTGGCATCGCGATTCTGAACCCCCAAATCAAAATACTTTATATTCAAATTCAAGTAAGGAAATATAAGCTGCAACCACACATAACAAACAAAAAAAACACGTCCATGTCAAAAGCAAATCGCAAACCGCAGAACAAATTGAAAAACACAAAGAACAGGGATTCACACTTTATCCTTTATCATCTTCCATATAATCCTTGTCATTTCATCACCTACACAAAAAAATAGAAAATAAAAAACAGAACATCAAACAAAAAAGAACGCATAGCTGAATTAGTGAATTGTGATGAAATCAGAGATTACCATCCATTTCGACAATGGGATTGAGAACTGGGATTGTGTGGAAGGCGGTGCGAGCAGCAAAGCATCGAAGGGAGAGATGGTTGGGGAAGGAAAGGGAGTGAGGAAGAAGAAGAAAACCCCAGAAATTAGAGGAATAGAAGAAGAGGAAGAAAAACAGAAACCAAGAAATTAGAGGAATAGAAGAAGAAGAAGAAGAAGAAGAAGAAGAAGAAGAAGAAGGGTTTTTTTAGCGTTTCAGAATTGAATTGAATTAGGGATTGGGGGTTTAGGGGTTAATTTAAGATTTATAATAGTTTAGGGTTTTAAATTTAATATGAATTTAATTATTTAGAATTTCAAAAATAATTAAAAAAATCCACGTCAACGTTATTAATATAGTCAGCAGTCCACGTAAGCACTTGCCGGAGCTCCGGTCTCCGGCGAGGACTAAATCCAAACTTGGTGCAAACTAAGGGACTTATATCAAAAAAAATTCCGACGAGGGACCTATCGCAAACTTAGGTACAAACACAGGGACCTACCATACCATTAACCTTTTATTTTATTATTTAAGATTTTGATTTGTTAAGTTTGACTGTGTCTTGTTATGTTGTGGGTTTATGAGTCGTGGGAAATAGCAATGTTCTTTTGCCAAATAAATAAAACCAACACACTTATGGTTTGGTTTATTTTTTGAAAATTTAATATGTACATTTTTTAAGAAATAAGAAAAATATTTTAATTAACTTTTTTAAAAAATAGATTGATCATAATAAATGTGTGTTGAATGTATTCCTACTTCATAGCATTCCTCATTAATTTTTACTGCTAGTGTCAATTGCATATTGTGACAAGCAGTTTGTGGAGGTTGAAGTTGACTACTTAATTAGTAGTTCACTTTAGAAAACATAGACAATTTGCTGCATAACACCCAGTAGTAAATACAATTACCTGGAGCTATGGCCAGTAGGTGACTCACTACAAAATATTGTAAACATAACAGTTAAATATTTTTTTAGTTTTATTCCTAATAATATATCAGTGAATTGAATTTAATCCTTAAAAAAATATAATAGGTTTTTAATCTCTAGTATTTATAAAATAGGTGAATTTAATCGCTACTGTTTACTTTAATTTTTAAATGTCGTAAAATATGTTAGTAAATGTTTAAACAGCCACAAAGATCAACTACATCCTATTCATTAAAATTGGGGACTACAAACTATGGTTATTTTTATGAAATGACCAAATTCAATTCATTTATATTTTACATGACTAAAAACATATTTAGCTCTAAAGAAAACCATGATTTTTTTAATTAATAAAGTGTAATACAGCTGGTAGATAAAACTCATTAAATATTTAGCCTAAAGTTCAATTTCTACCCGCTGCATGTAAACAAACATTTTTTAAAAGAAACTTAATTTAATCAGCTAACGTATTTATTCCAAATTTTGCCCGCGCATCACCAAAGCTGCAGCACCTTCAGCCCTAACATTTGATTTCAAGTTTTCAACCACTCAACCACCGCGTATCACTCATCGTTCTCCGTCGTGAACAAATTGGACACTCCAATTTTGGAGCTGAAGCTTCAGGTAAAGTAATTCTTAACCATAATTTTGTATCCTCCCAGTTTTATTGGAGATTGGGGTTTATTTGAGATTTTCGTTTTCTTTTTTCGGAAATTAGTGAAAAGCCAAAAATTCGTTTCAACCGTGAAAGCGGAAAATAGCGGCAATTAGTGTAAAATAGTAGTAAATAGCAGAGAGCTCTCAGAGTGATAACCGCTATTTGACAACACTGCTTTCTTTTAGGTGCCATTTTCATTGAATTTGTCCTTGTCATGGAACCTTGATTCTCTCCTGGCCGCGCTTCAGGTACTGCACTGTTTTATCTATCTCTCGCAGTGTTATATATCTTTAGGTTGTATGAGAGAATTTGGGTTCTGTGTTTAGGTAAAATAATCCAAATCTTCTAATCTGACTTAATTCTTTACATAAGCATTCCTCTCAAGAATTTCTTCCTGTGAATTACTTGGTGGCCACATGACAATCCCTACAAATTACTTGTGTACAATCTTGTTCCTATTTGCTGCTATTATCTCTCCTTTTCCTGTTCATCTATTAAGGCTTGAATTGTTTGATTCTTCTGAAGGTTATATTAAAGTAGACATTTTTATTTTTGTGAAACACCTTTTGAACTGAAACTGGAAATCTCATGGACTTCATTATACTACTATTTAAGCATTCATGCATGCTGCTTATAGGCCCTTGTGAGAACTTCTCTAAAACAAATATTAGTAGGAGGTAATTTCAATTAGAAAGACTTAACATTTTACCTTAAGCTTAAAACAAGGAAGACTTTACTTTTCAACACAAAAAATGCATTTCAATTCCAATAGAGTAGTTGGTTCTATTACAGAAGGAAGAATCACTAATTCACTATTAAGGAGTCACACGGAGAACTATGAAAGAAAAAAAGGAAATTAAAACTATGGCCAGTATCTGAATTCCTAGCTTTGTTGTATTCAATGTATTTGGTAATCTGATCAAAAGAGAATACCCAAGCACAAGAGGATAGGTAACTCAAAGCTTAGTGCCTAGCTTAATGGCAAATCCCCTCATGATTCAAGTCTTCAAAGTTAGCTAAAGGGTCAAGTTAGGAATCAAAACTTAATAATGGCAATGAAACACCCAATATCAATCAAACTAAAAGCACATACTAATCTATTCAATCAATCAAACAGATAGCACCTAAAATCTTTACCAAAAAAAGAAGGCAATTGCATCATTCCCTTGTCCAAGTGTGAATCCCATCATCAATCAACATCCCTATATAGTGAGGAATTAATAAAAGTTATGAAATTTTTAAAAAAGGAAAAAAAGGGAAAAAAGCAAGCCCAGAAATCAAAATGAAGATAGAGTACCGCAACACTGCTTCCTGCGTTGTTTGAACTTCAAATAACGAAATAGAGTACAATACCAAAAATTAAGAATGAAACAAGGGAATTTCCCATCTTTTATTTGAACTTATTGTATACAGAAAAGTGTAATACTTCCATATTACATTCCAAAAACATCCAAATCATGAATTCAGAATTTACAATCTATAAAGATGATAGAGTTATTTAGAGAACCAGTAGTGTATCCACTTGAATTGATGAGACCCTTGTTGTGCTGCTCTCTGACAGTACTAGAGAAGAAACCATCTTTAACGATTTGACCTACAGTATGAGATTGATCAGTTTTCAACAATGAGCTATTGGAGTCTCCAGTTTTAGCACCAGTGCTACTAGTTTTTGCTGCTTTACAGTGAGAGCAAGCACCAGGCGACCATATACCGGTACGACAAGTCTTAACAAGAACCTTACGCAGATCAGAGCTCGGGTGTTTGAAAGGACCCTCCATTTCAACAACAAAACTACCACCACCTTTGTTGCGAAAAATCTTGGCCGAGACCGAGAGACCTACGTCTTTAGTGACATAATAGTGTGCTAATGTCACCATGTGAGCATTTTCAGAGTTAACCTTTTTCTTCGTTTCAAGAACAAAAAGACCTTCCCTGAATGAACAACTGTAGGAAACAATAACTGTCTCTATTTTGCAATCTGGTTTAGCTCTTGTAGACGAAATGGGGGCGCGTGAAGAATTAACCCCTGCTATCCCTCCACGGAGACGATCACGACCGACCCTCGTGATCTTCAATGAAAATTCAGTTTTGTTCTCAGCAGTGTCGATTATTCCGAAATAAACGCTCTCAACACCATTGTTGTCATGGGTTGCCTTCAGCTGAAAACCACAACAGTGCTTTTTCTGTCCTGTTTTGTATTCCACCCCCCAAACATCTGTGTGTTCATTTTCTTTCGTTTTCCCCATAGAAATCTCAAAAGAGCCTCCCAAGCATGCCCTGGCACCGGTGGCGCCAGCTTCAAAAGAAGTACACTCTTTGCTGAGGTTAGTGTGACTACTACTGTAAGCGCTTCCCATTGTGTATGTGTATGTGACTACATACACATAAGGAAGGTTTGGTGCAATATTCAGGTTAGGCTGGAGCCATAACAAGTCTCTGAAATGGTGAGTCTCCAAGTATACATGTGACTATGGTTTTTGGTTTGGGACGGTAAATTTGTTCCACCATATCCTATACATAATTATCTAAAGCATATATGATGTAAATTCAAAAAGTCTGATAAAAGTTCTTTTGTTAGTGTGAGTGCGGCATTATTAAAGAATCTGATGCCCAATAATGATGCCCCAATAAGGCAAGCACTAATGAAGGGGATGGGTTTTATCACATCTCATATCATATCACTAATTTTTAACTCTTCTATTCCTATCTCTCTATTAGATGTGAGTTTATGGAGTGTGAGTATATAATTTTCATAAAGGAACCGTCCAAAATTATAAATAGAATAGAATCAAGGAAATCAAACACTAAATGACTAGGCCATGGCATATTGGACAATCCTTGATCATTTCTTAAAATAAAATCCAACTTAGCATCTTCCTAAAATAAATGGGTGAAAGTGAAATAAAAGTGGGAGCACGATTTTTTTTAGTGGGTGCAAGAATAGAATTAACATAAAATTTATTTCACACTCCTTAAAAGTGGAAATAGAGTGAAGAGAAGAGAAAAATAGGAAGAAGAGAGATGTGATAATGATATGATTGAATAAGAAGAGAAAGATAGATAGAAAATGAAAGTACAAAATAAAATAGGTATGAATAAATTATAGCTCACATAACTACTCGTGTAGATATATACCATATCTTTTTTATTTATCAAATATGATTTTCAGTAAGACACAGAAAGTTATAAGGGGAATACTTTTTGTGCACCCTAAAAATATTTCTTCCCAGAATATTCTTATACAACTCTTTCTAAAGATAAACTCCTATATATTTTTTTATATATTTCTTGAATTACATCTTTCTTAATGTAAATTCTTTACTTCCGGAAGTTCAAGGTCTAGAATTGTATTTTTTTTCTTGCTTAAGTTATATAAGTGTAATTCACAAGAAAAAAAAGTATACTCTCGGATCCTCAAATTCGGAAGTGTAAAATGTTACTTCTAGAAGTTTAACTTCTGAAAGTTATTTTTTTTTCTATTTCCAGAATTTAGTGTAAAATTTTTTATTTCCTGAAATTAAAGTTCCGAATACTCATTTGATATTTTTACTAATATTTTTGTAATTGAGTCTTTTTTTATTTTAAAATTTAGTGTGCAAAAAGTAATTTCAGGGTGAGAAAAAAATCAACCCGTTCGGCGGGTTGGATCGAGTAAATGAGTCTCTTCGGTTTTAAAACTGGTAAACCTGAGTATCTCTGGTTGGGTAGCGAATTGAGAAAATTTGAACCAGTTCAACCCAATTTGAAGAAGCGAAGTAGCAGTCAAGGACAAAACACAAGATAATTACTCTCATTCAAGGCCTAATTGTTGTTGTTGGATCAAGGAATATAGACAAAATGTTTGTAACTGGAAGGAGATAATTTTATTGATCATTGTATGCTCCAAATATTAAGCAAATACATAAATCTCCTAACAATGTGATATAAAAAAACTGATTCCTAAAATCAAGTCGCAACTAGAGCTGTCAATACGAGCCAGCCCGGCCCATATGGGCTGGCCCGTCACGGGTTGGGTTCAAAACGGGTTGGGTTGGAGCAACCCGTTTCTAAACGAGCCAGGAATTAATCAACCCAACCCGGCTCGCGGATTGGCGGGCTGACCCGTTTTGGTAGTAGGAAAATAAAAAAATCTAAAAATTAGGAAATTCAATTAAAAAATGATGAAAAAGTAAAAAAAATCATATTCAATAAATACTAACAGATGCATTTTACCAAACCTACTAATTCAAGATCATAACAAATTAACAATGTTGCACCATACACTTTGTGCATATCTAAATTCAAGTTCAAACTTCAAGTAATTCTTGAATTCCAATATAAACACAACCCAAGAGGGAAGAAAATCACTCCCTTATCTTTGCAGACTCACATCACTTTTCACGTGACACTTAGACTTAGTGGCCGAACCCAAGATTTAAGAGAATCAGCCAAAAAAATGTTTTATTTTATTTTATTGCCCAACCCGCGGACTGGCCCGTTTGACCCGCGGGCTGGCCGTTTAACCCGCGGGTTAAACGAGCCGGGTTGCTCTAACCCGTATTTTAAACGGGCTGTGATTTCATCAACCCAACCCGCCTACGGGCCGGGTTGGGCCGGGCCAGCCCACGGGTTGGAACCCATATTGATAGCTCTAGTCGCAACCGAGTATATCAAATAAAATTCAAATATAACCCTGACTTTAGGAATAACTAACATCAACCTAATTTGAAAACAAATGCAACAATATCTTAAAAGAATTAATACTCATGAAGCTAAATATCTCTTATTCATTGCAGCTATTATAGGCACACTGCTAGCAAATCTCCTCCATGACTTTAATAGCTGCAAAATCCTATTTTGGCCCTCAAACCTTCAATTGAAATTGTTGTAACTGCATCTTCATGGCAAAGAAATTTCTGCTTTGGTGCAAGAATGTAAGCCAAATGATTTGTTCCATTGTATACTTGTCATCTTCGCATGAGAAAGTGGTGAAATAAGGGACTTTAAACCCTCTTAGCAAAAGAACAATCTTGTCGACCCATTCAGGGTGCGACTTCCAATAGACTGGTCTATCGATTGGCCGTAACTAAACGCAAATACGTTGCATGATATCATCGACAATTATGTTTGGATCGATTAGATTTGACCCCCTAGAATCCCCAACATTCAACTGGTTTACCTAGTTTCCATAGCCTTGGATGCTAGGTGGACGGTTTACCATAATATGTTGTTGTACCTGCCTAACCTGGGGTGGATGATCTTAGTATTGAGCGGCTTGTGGGTTTGACTGTTCATAAAACGGTTGTTCCGGAATGCCTCCATAAACCTGATTGTTTATAGGTCTCCATAGTTGGACAGAATCTCTCCCGATCCATGGAGGCGTAGTCGCCCAATAGGTCTCATCCCCAATGGGCATTGCATGCGTTAGGGAACTTCCTCTTGTAAGCAGAGTATTCTCTAGGGTCTGACTCGACAGAGTAAGGCCGATGTTGTTCTCCTAGCAAGGGGAACCTGACCATACTGCAAAGGAGTAGGAATTACCCTTTCTTGAACTGGTTTTCCCTAGAGTTGGTAGGTTCTGCATAACATGAGATGTTGAATCATGTTGTCCTTTTTGTTGCTCTTCTCTGGCAAAAAGTAGTTCATTATGAACCTTAAGCTTGACGATCTCAGCCAAGTTCTTAGAAACTTGGTAGATAATGTCATTAATCCTCATCTTAATTTGTTTCCGTATGAAGGAGGTGGTTGTTGTCGTAGTAGAAATTCCCTGGTCTCCAATTTCACCAACCGTGTAGACGACTTCTACAGTGGAAACATGTGTGGTTGTAGTGGCTATCGTGGTTACGACATTGCCTGCAGAGTCGATGTATGATGGCAGCCCACGAAGTCACTACTTGAGTGGTGGTAGAGGTAGAGCCAGAAGCAGCACTCTGTTGTTACTAGTTCTGCGAATATTAGCTAACTACAATGATTACAAGACATTTATCCAATTACTTAGGTCCTAATATCACGTTCCCACTTAAGATCATAGTTTGATTCATGCCTCTTTTTCATAGTCAACTTAAAGACTTGGTCTTCTTTTAGTTTTGGCAGGCTCCAATGGTTTAATATCTATTCTTATTATTAAGGAATGTACCAATTTCTAATTTTCAACGCGTCAAAACCTAGTATTTTTTGTCTTGACCAAAGTATCCCCACAACCGATTGCCGTGAGACTAATCCTTCGCCCCACGGTCAGCGTCAAAACCTAGTATTTGATTAAATATCTTACAAACATTATTTTCCCTAAGTCTTGGCTCGATTATTTGTTAGAAATCCACCTTAGATGTAAAGCTTTTGTTACCGGCTACCCCATACATCAGCTACGGTTAACAATATCTTATCAAACTCAGCTAACACTTCTTTGGATAAACAACTCCTTACTGTTACATAATACCCAATATTTTGGTGCCAAACATCCAAATTATAAATTTAAAAACTGCAATGTTTGAAGATGATCGAGTTATTTAGAGAACCAGTGGTGTGTCCGCTTGAATTTATGAGGCCCTTGTTGTGTTGCTCTGTGACATATCTCGAGAAGAAAGCATGATTAACGATTTGAACTAGAGTATGAGATTGATCAGCTTTCAACCATGATCTATTGGAATCTTCACTTTTAGCACCAGTGGTAAATTTACAGTGAGAGCAAGCACCAGGTGACCATATACGTGTACTAGGGGTGTTCGCGGTTTGGATTAATTCGGTTTTTAGGGGAAAAGTCACTCGATCCAATCTCTTCAGTTTTGTCACTTCATCATCCAATTGTTTTTTTTAAATCCGAACCAATCCGATCCAACTTTAATCGGTTTGGATCGGATTGGATTTCGGTTTTTTAATGACATTGTAAATATCAAAATTAATGAAGAAAAAAAAATTAATTTGAATCATATAACGTCACATTACAAGCTCAAATGATGAGAGTTTAGAATAAAAAAATAAAGACAAACCAAAAGTCTCGAATAAATTATCACATGTACCTTTCTTGACTCAGTACTTCTAAAATAAGAAGAAAAAAATTTAATCATGGATGGTAGATGACATATTTTGTAAATATATATTTATTTTGATGCATATTTTTCAAATTCTTACTTGAAATTCTATTTACCCAAATATATATCATAAATAAGTACGTGTCATAAATAAGTACGTGTCATATATTTGCAACCATTCGGTTTTGTTTGGATTTGTTCGGTTTTGAAAAATAAATTCGAAATTCGATCCAAACCGACCAAAAAATTCAATTTTCTCAATTTTGGATCTGTTTGGTTTTAAGTTTAATTGGATTTCAATTTCATTGAATAAATTTTTCAGCTTTTATTAGATTTAATTTGTTACGAACACTCCTGACATATACGACAAGTCTTAACTAGAACCTTACCCGGATAAGCACTGGGTGTTTTAAAGGACCCTCCACCTCAACAATAAAACCACCACCACCTTTTTTGCGAAAAAGCTTGGCCTAAACAGAAACACGTATGTGTTTGGTAACATAATAGTGTGCCAGTGTGGCCATGTAAGCATTTTCATAGTCAACCTTTCTCTTCATTTCGAGAACAATAAGACCTTCTCTGAATTAACAACCGTACGGAACAATAGAAGTCTCTATTGTGCAACTCTTGTGATATTCAAAGAAAAAGAAAATGTATTCTCACCGGTGTCGCTTAATCCCCAAAAAATCCTCTCAACACCATTTTTGTCAAAGGTTGCCCTCCGCTGATAACCACAACCGTGCTTTTTCTGATCTCCCGCTGTGTATTTATGAGAAATAATCACTTTTCCTTTTAATTTTTTTCTTTCAGAAGTTGTATCAGAAAATTGATATAAAAATGATTATATGTTTATGCTAATCCAAACAAGTATTTTGTTCATCGGCGCAGATAAGATAAATAGGACATTGCTTGGATTTCTTTCAATATATTTATTTCTTTATTTAAACTTCAGGCCAAGGAGAGCGAGTGAGCGACAGACAGAAAACAACAAATTTAGGTAGGCAGTGTTTCCAATGAATGAATCCAGTTGCAAACCTTCACAGGCTCCCTCTTCTGGTCTCTCTCTCTGAAGCAAACCCTAAACACACATTCACGGTCTCTGTCTCCCGCACACATTCTTCCCACTTCTCAGCCTCTGTCTCCCTCACCTCCCTCCCTTCAACCCTCATCTTTTCCAAAGTGGTAGCGAACAGATCAGAGGGACAGGTCAGCCGCTGTCGCCGTCGCAGAGTGAAGCCACCACCGTCGCCGTCGCCTTCAGGTCGGAGCTGGCCTCCAGTGGTAGCGAATCGGAGGTTCTCACACCCATATCAGACGTACCACACCCAGATCAGAGGTACCCACACCCAGATCCGAGGTACCCATACTCGGGTCGGAGTTGTTCCTCTTCTGTGATCTTCACTTGTAATTTTTGTGATCCTCTTGTAAGAGATAGTTGATTTGTTCAGAAATATTCCATTTGCTCACCTCCTCTCTTGTAAGAGGCAGATAAGGAGGTGAGCAAGTACTAGTAGCAGAGAGAGAGAGGGTGCAGAGGGAAGTGTGAAGGAAATAGGAATAGAGGAGGAGGAATGAGGAGGGGGGATGATGATGATGATGAACCTCTAACCCCGGCGGGGAGGATGTTCGTGCAGCCAGAAATGAACCAAATAATCCACTGCGTGATAGGTGCCAAGAACCCTATCGAGGTTGAGTCAGTCAAATCTCAAATCAGGGACTCCGTCATGCTCAAACACCCTAGGTTTACCAGTCTCATGGTCCGCGATCATCGAGGACTCGAGCACTGGCGCCCTACTCAAATTGACATTGACAACCACCTCCACTTGGTTCAAGACCCACTTTCCTCCGATTATGATGATGATGATGATGAATCGGCCATCAACCAGTACCTGGCTGATTTATGCACAGCCACCATGAGCCTGGACAAACCCTTGTGGGAAATACATATACTCGTGGCCCACAAGTGCGTCATATTTCGAATCCATCACTCCCTAGGTGATGGGATTTCCCTCATGTCCATGCTTCTCGCAAGCTGCAGAAAGGTCCACGATCCACAAGCTCCCCCCGCCATAACAAACCCCCGTCCTAAGAGGACTAACTACTTCAGCTTCAAGGAACTCCTGCTCACCATCTGCTTCTCTTTTATCTTTGCAATTCAATTTATCGTGAAATGTCTCTGGATTCCTGATCGCAAATCCCCCATTACCGGCGGCGCTGGGGTTGAGCTCTGGCCAAGGAAGATGGCTACTGCTTCCTTTTCCTTGGAACACATGAAGACCGTCAAGGCCGCTGTTCCTAATGCGGTAAACTCCCCTTCTATTTCTTTTATTATTATTATTATTATTTATTATTATTTTCACTGCAATCAACTCATTTTACTTTTCGTCCAATTATTTTTCAAATAATTTTTAATTAATAATTTAATTTGATTATCTAAAATAAGCTTTGACCATAAGAATCTTTTATCTAAAATTTATTAGAACCTTTTTTTCCATTTCCGTCTTACCAACTTTCTTTTCACTTTCCACTTTTAATTTTGATATGTTTCTTTTCACTTTCCACAAATGTCACATGTTTTTCACCTTCCACTCTATCAAATATGATAGAAAATGTGAAGACAAAATTCAATTCTGTTTGTCAACATCGTGCAAAGGATAGGATAGGCCACAATGACTAATGTGTGTGAACATTGATTGATATGTAATTTTTTATGGTGATTGCTAATTTTTGCTATTCTTTAGTGTAGACCATAAATGATGTTCTATTTGCAGTCATATCATCTGGGATATCAAGATATCTGGACTTACGAGAGCCTAACGGTAATGGTAAAAAATCATTTGATTTATTTTCCAATACACTCACAGGCCACAGCCACATGCTAATAAATTAGATAATTTTTCCTGTAACAAGGGCTCCGAGACGGAATTCAGTTAACAGGATTAGCTATGGTCAACCTAAGGAAGCAGCCAGGATTGCAGGTCTACTCTGCCTAATTTTACTATCCTTGATTACCTGCTGTTTTTCTACAATTTTTATATAAAAATGGGTGTTACTACTGTTCAGGATTTACCCAATTTGATGACAAGCAATTCAGGAGCAAGGTGGGGTAACAAATTTGGTGTTATTCTACTGCCTATATACTATCACCGAAGCAACAATTCAGATCCTCTAGAATATTTGAAGAGAGCCAAGAGAATGATTGACAGAAAGAAGCAATCTTTGGAGGCTCATCTCTCATACAGAATTGGAGATTTTTTAATGTCAACTTTTGGTCCAAAGGTGCAGCTACCATTTTGTGATTCATTCATCCTTCAAAGTTAAAACTTATCATTTGTATCATGCAATGCAAACATAATTAGTATTGTTATTTTTAAATTATTGCAGTCTGCTAGCTTTCTAAATTACCGGATAATCTGCAACACAAGCTTTACAATCTCAAATGTTGTCGGACCACAAGAGGAGATTATGATTGGAGACAATCCCATAGCATTCATAAGGGCAAATAATTCAGCCCTGCCTCATGTACTGACTGCCCCTAAACTTAGCTTTAAGCATTTCTAACATTGGTTTAGGACTATATGAATGAATGTTGATTAACTTGTGGGTTGTTGGTTGTATGGCATTGCAGGCACTCATTTTGAATATGGTGAGCTATGCTGGAAGGGCAGACATGCAAGTGCAGGTAGCCAAAGACATCATCCCTGACCCTGAGTTTCTTGCCAAATGCTTCGAAGATGCATTGCTTGAATTGAAGGATCGGGTTACGCCCAAAATCTAACATTTTCAGGAATTGGTTCTTGTTAAATGTGGTCACAAATGTTGAACTTTTTTTTTTATGTCAAATATATAGATTAGTTCATTAGAGTGGCGTGGTGGGAGATCCGAGCCAAGAATAGAGCATAGAGGAAATACAACTAGTGACTTTTCTATCCATTCTTGTTCAGGGTGTAATAGAGAGTACTTTGCCAATTGATGAGCTGCATAATTCGTGTTTCTATTAATATGAAACATATATATGCTATTAAATAGAGTAGCTTGTTGCCTAAGAGTATCTCCAATGATAGTTCTTAGGCAAAAAACTGAGTTTTTGCAAGAACTACTATTGGCATAAAGTGAAAGCAAGATCTTAAATAAGAACTCACTTCTTACATTAAAAACAAATTTTTTGATCTTATTCAGCAAAATGTACATCAATATAAGGTTATGTGAGACCGGAAGAATAGTGTTGTGAACAGGAAGTAAGAACTCGCCACTGGAGCGAAATCTGCATCAATTCTTAAAACTGTTCTGATCTAGTGATAAATGTCTTTTTATGTGAGAATATGAAAATAAATTGTGACCATTAAATTTAATAATAAATGATCATGATTAAAACATTGAAATTGGTCACTTGACCACTTAAAAAATTGTCACAGTGATGATTTAATTTGATATGAATTCAAAGAACTTTGATATAATTAATATTTTATGTTTTATTAGTGTGAGTGTGGCATTATTGAAGAAGCTGATGCCCAAGAAGGCAAATTAGGGATATATACAAAGGGCTGTTGGTTTCACTATATCGTCCAAAATGATAAATAAAATAGAATAAAGGAAATCAAACACTGAATGATAAATAGAATAGGCCATGGCATATTGGTAATCCTTGATAATTGTCATGAAATCAAATCCAACTAAGCATCTTCCTAAAATATAACCTAAACCTGAGATTCTAAAATACAAACTCGTTCTAAATTATAAGACCCTTTAGACACAAATTTAGTATTTCAAATTATAAGACCCCTTTTAGATTTCAGAAAAAAAAAATAGGTTTTTCCTTTTTTACTCATTGCGTTCATTATATTTTCAATTTGTCGGGTATTGAATTGCGAGCTTTAAATAGGGGCATATATGAGAGATTTATAAAAAAAAATATCAAGATATTAATTAGTTTACTACATGTTTTCTTAATAAATGTGATTGTCTGAACAAGTACTTATAGAATGAAAAAAGTATTATTTCTTTTTATTTAGATAATTAAATCGAAACAGAATTCCTATAAAGCAACATTTCTTGAGAAGAGGAATCTTGCAGTCAACGTTATCATTTTGTGATGCTTGTGTTCAATATGTATCTGGAAAACCGTTCCCATTTATTTTTTCAGTGCTCAGTGTTATCAAGATGGGGGTTGGTTTTTAGACCACCCACTTGGTTTATAAACCACCCCCTCCTTATATATTAATTTACCTAAATACCCCTGTTAATAATAATTATTACACCTATATCCCTCTTCATATTCCACGTGACATATCCCTTCCCCCCACCCACTCACTCATCACCTTTCACCCCACACCACCCCCTTCTTCCTCCCATCACCATCATCACCACCACCCCATCACCTTAACCACCATCACCCCATCACCACTACTGCCAACCCACACGACCCCCCTTTTCCATTCCATCATTTCCACCACCACCTCCACCCTTACCCCATTTATACCTCCATTAACTTAAAACCATACCTACATTAAACCTCACTTTGGGGTCACGAAAGCTCTGTGTAATTTTCGCTCCTTAAGGTGCGAAAATCACACATATATATTTCGCACCTTAATATGCTGGAATCGCACCTTATATTTATTTGTACTCTTGAATTCCTAGCCCATGGAATATAAACTATATATATATATGCTGGAATCGCACATTCCATGGGTGCGAAAACTATTTGTGCATATATTTGTGCATATAGGTGCATTATCACCATTATTATTTGTAAAAATTTCAATCGCACCTTAAGGTGCGATTTAGATGTGCTGGAATCGCACCTTAAGGTGCGAAAAGCAAAAAATAAATTAAAAAAAATAAAAATTTCATTTAATTATTTGTATATATCGTAATCGCACCTTAAGGTGCGATTTAGGTGTGTTAGATTCGCACCTTAAGGTGCGAAAATCAAAAAATAAATTAAAAAAAAATAAAAATTTCATTTAATTATTTGTATATATCGTAATCGCACCTTAAGGTGCGATTTAGGTGTGTTAGATTCGCACCTTAAGGTGCGAAAATCACAAAACATATTAAAAAAAAAATTTCGTTTAATTATTTGAATATGTTGTAATCGCACCTTAAGGTGCGATTTAGGTGTGTTAGATTCGCACCTTAAGGTGCGAAAATCACAAAACATATTAAAAAAAATAATAATTTCGTTTAGTTATTTGAATATGTTGTAATCGCACCTTAAGGTGCGAATCATGCATGCCAAAATCACACCTTAAGGTGCAATTTTTAACCAGGAACACGAAATTCTCAAAATATTGGAAACCAGACTATCAGATCTCAAATCCACTGCTTTTTTGCAATAACTAACAACATAAACTACCAACCCAGCAAAATGAAGAAGAAAACGAAAGGGAATGGGGGAGGAAAGAAAGAAAAACGTGAAAACAGGGAGAAGAAGAAAAGAAACGGACGAAGGGGAGGAAAGAATAGGAACGTGGAGAAGCAGGTGTTGGAAAAAGGGTGGTGGGAGTTTATATTGATGGGTAATTTTTTTTTTATCAAGAGGAGTATTATGGGTATAATGGTTAAGAGGGGGTGGTTTTAGGACCAAATGGGTGGTCCTAAAACCAACTCCCTATCAAGATATATGAGACTATCTGGAACACTATGTTCCCATTTTATTGCTACTAGACCAAAGGTGAGAAAATTATGAAACGTCAATTCAATGTATATTCTTGAATTATCTTTTCGATCGGACAAACTAACCCCATACCATTTGAGCATCAATAGCTAGAGTTATTTGCATATTAAGTTAATTGTAGAGTTATGAAAATGTTAAGAAAAAAAACTGTTGTTGGGACTTGGGAGAGTATTGAATAAGACAATTTGAAGACATTCCATATGCTCTTGAAAAGCAGAATGTGAAAATTGTACTAAAAGTTATTTATAAATTATAAGCTTAATTTTTTTTTAAACACATAAGCTTAAAGTTAAATATGTAAAAGAGTATGAAAGTGTTAAATTATGTGATGAAATAAGTAATAAATTGTAACAAGACAATTAAAAGATGAACAAATTAAAGAATGCCAATTTATCATTTATTAAAAGACATTATCACATTAACCCACCGTTATCTCTATATACTCCCCGTTCCTTTTTATAAGAGTTAAACCAGTTTTGCACACCTTTTAAGAAAATTAGGTAATATTGTTTTTTATATTAAATTTGTTCTCAAATGTTGTTGAATTTCCAAAGTTGTCCTTAACATATTTCTTTTTAATCTCTTTCTATCATTAATGCAATTCCATATTTCAATAATTAAATAGGGGTAAAAATGTGAAAAAATAATTAATATGGCACAAAACCTTATGTGGTTCTTATAAAAACGAACTGCCAACACCCCTCATTTAGCTTTTATAAAAAGGAACAGATGAGTAATAAATTTAAGTGGCAGGTTTTGGTAAGCGTGTTTGAACGAAATGTCTTACTTTTTTTTTATTGTCAATGATTAAATTTGAATATTTGATGAATCAATATTAATTTTCTAGTCATTAATTAGTTAATGTGATAATTTCAAATTAACATTAACTTTATTATGTATTAAATTAATTTCAAGATTTTTCAAAATTAAAATTTTCAAATATTTGTTATTTTATATTGAATTTTTTTATTATTATGAAAATAACATTCTATCAATTTATTATTTTAAGAAAATATCTATATGTTCTATATACAAATACAATGCTTGTTAGTAAAATACTATATATATAGGCTATGTTTGACATGCAATTTCAGCTAGTTTAAAACTTATTTGACTAGCTTAAAATTTATTTGATTAGCTTAAAAACTCTTTAAAAGTGTTTGGTAAATGAGTTTATTTCAGTACCTTATAGCTTTTTTAATAAGCTACCCGAGGTAGCTTCTAACTTAAAGCTTATTGAATTTATTTCTTTTTTTATCGTTATCATTTTACTAAGATTTCATTATTACCCCTTTAAATTTATAAGAACACTAAACTTAGATTATAATATTTACTATTCAATTTATAATATAAAATTCTAAAAAATATTTTGTTAATGTAGACAAATATAAGCATATTTTAATAATTAAAATATAAATTTATTTTTTTATTTTCTTTAATTTAATAAAAATATGAAATAGAAAATAAATTAAAAATTAATATTGTACTTTTAAGATGATAAATAATTTGTTCTTGGGTGAAGAAAAAAAAGATGATAAATAGTTTTAACTAAATTAAAATATTAAAAAATTAATATTATAGCTTTAATATTAATATCATATATGTATGATTGTGTAATTGTGTAAAAAAAAGTAATGTTAAATATAAAAAGAAGGGTTAATGGTACAATAGGTCCCTGAAGTTGTACCAAAATTTGTGTTTGGTCCCTCCCTAGAAAAATAACGTTTAGTGGCGGTAAAAAACAGTCAGTAATTGTAAAAAAACCGCCACTAATCGTCATTTTTTTGAGGAGGGACCAAACACAGATTTTGATATAACTTCAGGGACTAGTTGAACCATTAACCTTAAAAAGAATTATATAAGTATATCTTTTGATGTCATTTTAAAATTTCAGCTTGTTAAACGGCTAGTTTTACCAAACACTTTTTTCAATCAAATAGTTTTTCAGCTTTCAGCTTTCAGCTAGCTTATTAGCTAGACATGCCAATAGCCATGATGCGGGCCACATGGTGAAATTGAATAAACAAATTGGAATCCAAAAAAGTTTTCAGTGTGTTGAAGTGGATTACTGCTTGAGATCAGAATCCTGTTTCGTTGCAGGTGTGGAACTACTGCCATAGATGGTGGAGGGTGCTCATCGTGTTACAGGGTAATTGCAGAGCCCACTTCCTACAATGTAGCTTTGGTGTGTTGAATAAAAAAATGAAGCTGGGGGCTAGGACAACGTGGATCGCCATTGTGTGGTCAATATGGAAGTAAAGGAATTTAATTCTGTTCAAAGATGGTAAATCCGATGCAGAGAAGATATTTGAAATGGCTCAAATGAGGGCGTGGAATTGGCTCTATGCCAAGGTTAAAACATTTCATTACTCGCTTTATGATTGTATTGCCAATCCAAGATATTGCACTGCTGGTACCTGATAAGTGCCAAATGTTCATAATTTTAACATTGTTTTTAGGCACTTATTGTGAGTTTTAATTGTAAAAACCCCCAAGGAACGATGAATTGCTATTAATTCTGGGTTAAAATGCACATTCTTGATGTTTTTGACATATCAATGGTGTTTCAGGACTGAATATTCAAGAAAAAGCATGGATTCACTGAAGTTCCAATGAATCAGTTCTAATCTCAACTTTTTGATGTAGAAATCTTGAAGCGGCCTGAGAAAAATTGCAATATCTCATTCGTTAACTGTCGGATTTAGCTAAAATTTGAGTATGTGGTTCCTAACTCATGGAACTTCAATTTGGACGGTTGGATCTTGATTTGGAGAAGTTCCGGGGCGCTAAGAGCCCCCACTATGGCGCTAAGCGCCCAGAACAGTATGGATGATGCTTCACTGGGCGCTAAGCGCCCCCTGTTCCCAAATCCTATATTAAGACCATCTTTCTTCAACCTGAAGTAAGGATACTCGACCAGAAAGAGAAAGAGAGAGGTTTCGAGAGAGAGAAAGAGCTTGGGTATCATCGGAGAGCTTGGAAACACGTCGGAGTTGTGGATTCTACGTCGCGATGTCACCGTCCTTCTTGTTTCTTTTGATTCTTCTTGTAATCTCGCTTGCATCCATGTCTATGGATAGCTAAGCCTCTTTTTGTTGGATACTAGGCGTAGTATTTCTTCTTGAATGAATCTTTGTTAATTCTATGTATATCTTCTATCTTTGATTTCAATGAAAAGGTTTTGTTCTTAATGCTTGTGTTAGTTTGATCGCCTATCACATGATTCTGGATTTGATTTTGTATGTGGAAGCTACACTGTTGAATCAGACATAGACCGTTTCATCTAAGTGAAGCTAATCTGCTAGGAATAGCGTTAGATCACTAAGTCCCTTAACACCGGAATTTATACGGATTGCTTTGATTAATTGTCTGAGGAATCGATAATTAGGAAAGTAACCGAACGATTTTCTCATACTAGGAATAGGTGAGTTAGTTAAGAACTGGTGGGGAGGAAGTGAGAGGTTTTAAGTGATTGTGTGCATTGAATTAAAGGATTCAGGATAGTTGAAGTGCGAAACCGACGTCCAACGGCTCTCTCATATCTGTTTCAAAACCATTTTAATTTATTGCTTGATATTTACATGCTTGGTACAAATATCTTCTATAAACATACATCACTATTTGTCTTATTGCTTATTTGATTGAGCGAGAGAACGACATTTGTATAATGTGGCTCTTTGTGGATCGATAACATCCGTGCTATACTGCAATTGAAGTTTCAGCGCAACGCAAGTATAAGTTTTTATTAGAAGAGTGGAAAACCCTTTTAACAATATCTGAGATAGGAGGGGGCTTGAATCTGTTGGACGATGGAAGCAGACTGTTAACTGTTGGACGATAGAGAAAAGACGAGAGGGCTTGAACCTGTTGGACGACGGAAGCAGCCTGTAGACAATAGACGAAGAGTAAACAACGAAAATAAACGAAGACGATAGAGAGAAGATGAGAGGGCTGAGTGTTACTGTTTCCTAGATAGCTTATTTCAACTCTAGTCCAGTTGGGTAGTAATGGGTATTATTGTTCAATGTTTTAATGTCTTTATTTCTTTCTCATCATCTCTTGTATTAAAGATTGGAGCAGCTATTGTACTCCATTTAATTAGTTTCTTTGGCTTGAAAAAATGTTTGGATAAGCCTATCTTGAAGAATATTGTCATTCACGCGCACTTCAGGGTGTTCTTTGAATGATTGGATCCGAATAATTTCATTTGAAATTATATATTCATTTGAATGGTATAAATGGAAAAAAATGCATGCATATGGAAATGGGGTGTGGCTTATCTTTTCTTTAATTTTTCAAGTTGTATTATTTGTAAAGCAATTGGTAACGGTTTAAAATTAGCACAATACAGTAATTTAAACTGTTAAAAATTACTGTTAACATTATTTTTTGGAGTAGTAATAGACTTAGTGGGGCGTCAGGTCGCCAGAATTAGCTTGAATAAAACAAATACAATTTTTCTTAAAGGAAAACAAATACATTTAAAGAAGTCGTAAATGCAGTTTTATTTAATATCAGATTTAAAAATTCCTTTGGTTAGCTCATTTATCATGGGTTGGCTAAATGACCCTATGAGGGTCATTCAACCCCATGTCTACGTGGACCAATAAGATTGTGTCATTTATTTTATTTATTTTCTCATTATTTTTTAACTTTAATTATGGGACAATCTTATTGGTCTACGTAGACATGGGGTTAAATGACCCCAATTAATCATGAGATCATTTAGCCAACCCGTTTATCATGTTTTAGACTTTTTTTTTCTTATCCTCATGTGTCAAAAAATTAATTATGTTTTTCCAGCTTTATATCTCTAATAAAAAGAGAAAATTTGTTTGAAATGTCACTATCAGAGAACTTGTCATATTTTCTGTAAATTATTCGCAAATCATGAGAAAATCCTAATAGATCGATGGAGATTTATGAGAAAATATATAGTAGAGGCTTCGAAATATATAGTCATTAATTATTCAACATATTTGAAACAAGTACGAGGAGCTATAGCTCCACTTCTTTATTAGCAGAACAACATAATACAGTGGATCATATTACCCAACATATATATATCAAATACAAATAACTAATAGTTGTAGTTTGTTGTTGGGCCATGAAAGTCACCATCGATAAAGCCTGCGTTGCCATGGCCACTGAAAGTGCCGCTATTATTTATAGTGCGACCTCCATAGTTATATGCCGTGCGGTACCTGTTGCGGTCGCCGTAGTTTGCACCGCTGTTGATCCTTGCTCCGGAGAAATTTTGGCCGCCGCCACCTTGGTTGTTAAATGAGTTTGAAGTACCATGGTTGTTAAATGAGTTTGAAGTACCATGGTTGGAGAACTTGTGCTCCTGCTCTCGGGCTGCTTCTTCCTCAGCCTCCTGAAGTTGGCGGCGGAGGAGTTCAACCCTACGATTTGCCATCTTGATCTAACTTACACCTAAGTTGTTGTATGTGTTTTCCTTGGATGGGCTTGTTGTTACCAGCTAAAATAAGCCAGCAATATAAAGAAAAGATGCAAGGGAAGGGAGAGAGAGAGGGAATCCATTAAGCACCTTTGAACATAAAAAATAGGGGGAATCCAATGCGATGCTTTCTGATATGATTAACAAGTTGGACTGGTTTGAGTGGAAGAAAAGTTTATGGGGGTATATATCCATTTATCATGGGCTTCCCATATCATACCATTCCTAACCGCACTAGTTGTGCTTCACCTGGAAGTAAGACATGGAATGGAAGTACATAGACCAAGTCTAATGTGTGTCACTTGGAAAAATGCTGCACATTATACCACTGAATAGTAGGGGTTATTTTGTTAACTTCATGACGTTAATTGTAATATTAGTCATTGTATTTGTTAAGCGTTTTGATATTAGTCCTTAGTCGGAAAAAAATTGGAATAAGTCTATCCGATTGTGTTTATGATGTTAGCATTAGTTCCTAAATTAAACTTCCATCAAAATAAACCAAAAAAACAAAACATACTTTAATCTAAATTTCCAAATACACACACAATTGCACAAAAGAGTGAAAAAGAGAGAGATAAATGCAATACAGATAGAAAGGAAGAGAAGAGAGATAAGTAGTGAATGCGACATGTGATTGATGTTATAAGAAGATAGAGATAGAAAAAAAAAAAAACGAAAGTGTTTATGAGTGTCGCACAAGAGAATATCCTCTGTCTACATCCTGTCTCCTTCTCTATCTCTTGAATTGAAACTTGACAGTCATTTAACACATCATTTGTTGTTATGTACAACAATTGACTTCCTTGGTTTCCTGAAACCCTTTTCAACCCTACCCTCTATTCAACGCTGCAAGAAACAATTTTTCTACCCATTGAAGAACGACGCAGGTGCTTGCCCCAATATCTGTGATATTTCGAATTATGCTTCTCTGACTATTTTCCTTTGTTCTTATCTGTTAGTCAATGAATTGCACCTCAAGAAGTAGTAATCAACCAACTGCCTCGAGACAACTATTTTCCTTGCTATATTCTCTTTGTTGTCCCTCTTAATTAAGTGCTCTATTGTGTAGATATTGCATTCTCTCTTGCTGTATCTTTTGGCAATTCAAGGCTGCAAGCAGTACAAATTTAAGAGGAAAAAAAGTAACTATGTACTCTTAATATATATATATATATATATATATATATATATATATATATATATTTATTAATTGATAAGTTTGTTCATAGTGTCAATTTAAAATTTTACTATAGAAATAGTTTTTAAAATTAGGTAATGCATTGTTGACACCTCTCCACCTCATGAGAGAAAATTGAAAGTAAGAGAGAGAATTGAAAGATATGATGTGCAATGTGATAAGAAAAGATTAGAGCGATAGGAAAAAAAATGAACATGAGATTGGAGAGAAAGGAGGTGTGAACATATCATTGTTGTTTTAAATTTAGTGCCATATATAAATTGTGTTTAGTTTATAAAACATATTTAAGAGAAATTATTTAATTTGAAGTATGACATAAGAAGAAGATCATAATGGTGACAGAGTTGGCAGAAAAAAAATTGAAGAGATATATGCTACAATTCCTATTGAATTGATACCAAAAGTTGGGATGGAATTTGACATTGAAGATGATGCCCGTACGTTTTACAATTCTTATGCTTATAAAGTTGGTTTTAGTGTAAGAGTTAGTAAAGAAAATAAAGATGTTGATGGTAAGATAGTGAATAGAGTATTTTGTTGCTCATGTGAAGGTTTCCGCCAAAAAGATAAGCGAGATCCTAATACCAAGAATCCCCGTGCACAATCAAGATTTGGTTGTTTGGCAAAAATGAAAGTTAATAGTCGTTTAATAGGGAAGTTTCGTATTATTGAATTTTTTGCTGAACATACACACGAGACTACAACCCCAAGTAAAAGTCATTTTCTTAGATCTCAAAGGAAAATAACTTTTGCTCAAGCAGCTGAGGTTGATTTAGCTGAAAGTTCTGGAATCACTCCAAAAGCAAGTTGTGAGTTGATGGCTAAGCGAGTTGGAGGTCGTGAGAATCTTGGATTCATTCCAGAAGACTATAGGAATTATTTACGTTCCAAGAGAACAATTCAAATGAGGCCAGGGGATACAGGTGGTGTGCTAGAGTATTTACAGCAAATGCAATTAGAAGATACCAATTTTTACTATGCAATACAAGTTGATGAGGATGATTTGATAGCTAACATCTTTTGGGCCGATGCAAAGATGAAGAATGATTATTCATATTTTGGTGATATAGTTTGTTTTTATACTACTTTTAGGAAAAATAAAGAAGGTCGTCCATTTGCAATGTTTGTCGGAGTGAACCATCACAAAATAAGCATTATATTTGGCGCAGCATTGCTATATGATGAAACTGCTGAGACCTTTGTTTGGTTGTTTAATACTTTTGCTAAAGCTATGTTAGGAAAGAAACCTCACACTATTCTCACTGACCAAGATGTAGCAATGGCGAAAGCTTTATCTTTAGAATGGCCAGAAACTTGCCATTGCCTTTGTATTTGGCATTTGTATCAAAATGCATTAATGAAACTTAGTTCTGTATTTGGAAAGTTTAAAGACTTCAGCAAATATTTCAATAGATGCATTTATTGGTATGAAGAAGAAGAAGAGTTTCTAGTTGCTTGGAATACTATCCTTGAGAAATATGATCTTAAAGATAATAAGTGGTTAAAGCAAACATTTGCATTGAGGGAGAAATGGGCATTAGTTTATGGGCGAGAGAACTTTTGCGCAGACATGACAACTACACAACGCAGTGAGAGCTTGAACAGTTTAATTAAAAAATATGTAAGAACCAACATGATTTGCTGAGATTTTCCCATCATTTTCAGAGGCTAGTTGATGATCGTCGGTATGAGGAATCAAAGGCAGATTTTAAAGCAACACAAACAAGTTTATCTTTGTCATTTAATGTGGCAATTTTAAGACATGCAGCAACAATTTATACTCCAACAGTATCCAAGATGATCCAACATGAGGTATCGAAGGCTTATGATAGTAGTATGCATGTTTCCTTTCAAAATGAGAATATTATAGAATATGAAATTACCTCTTATAAGAAACATTTTCACCGCACAGTTCAATATGACTCATCTACTGGTGCCGCGAAATGTAGTTGTAAGAGGTTTGAGTTCTTAGGAATCTTATGCTCACATGATCTCAAAGTTCTCGCATCAAGAAATATTATGGAAGTTCCTGAAATGTATATATTAAAGAGGTGGACAAAAAATGCAAAAGTTATGAAAAACATACCAATCAGCCATCCTACAAGCCATGAGGAGGACCCTAAGATAAGAATGGGAAATCGCCGCAAAGACTTATGTAGGATGTATGCTCATTTATATGATAAGGGTGCACTTACTGAAGAAACATATAATATAGCTGTTAATGGGTGGAAGAGGACTATGAATGAGATAGATGCGTGCCTTCAAGGTAAAGACAACAATGCCAAAGCCCATTGTGCTTCATCTTTTAATACTGAAAACGGCTTGTGTAACAAAAATAATAACAATGTGCGGGGAACAAAAAAAAAAGAAAATTTTCGTGGATCGTCCACCAAACCCAAAAGTGCTTTGAGAGAAGAAAGAAAGAAAAAACTTTAGAACCCGGTGAACCTTCATTGCAGAACTTAGACAATGAATTACCTTCAATCCAATCTATTAAGTTACTCTTTCTTTTATTTTCTTTACATTTTATTTTACATCTTATTTTACAATTCATGTTTTATGTACATGCTAGATTATTCATTATGATTAAATTTGAGTGAATTAGGTGCCAATATATGTTACTTGCAATACCTCCAAAGAGCCAACTAGTAGCATGAGCATGATGGAACTGCTACAGGTGATGACTGATTGAAATCTTCAATGAATTTTTATGAGCCTAAAAGATTTTTATTATTAATATTAGAATTAAAAAAATATGTATAAGCACAACTATCGAGCATTGAACATGGTCATGGAAAACTTAAAGGAAGTGACAATGGACAAGGAATGATTAAGGATGTCCCATACATTAATCAATTGCCACCACTGTTTCGTTGTTATATTGAAAACGTGATAGATGTTGTCTCGGATGGTAGTTGTGGCTATAGAGCTGTTGCTGCATTATTAGGAAAACATGAGGAGAATTGGGGTTATATTAGGGTTGAGTTGTTGAACGAGCTTCAACAAAATTCCCAATAGTACCTCGAACTGTATGAGACTCTTAAAAGGTTCAAGACCATACACGATGCTCTTTGCATCTTTCCTGGACAGTATGCCACTCGGGATAAATGGATGGATTTACCAGATATGGGGTACCTTATTGCGACAAGGTTTCAATTGATTTTCCTTTATTTATCACCGGATGGATGTATGACTTTC
Organism: Acmispon strigosus; assembly: GCA_030819835.1. Lineage (NCBI taxonomy): Eukaryota > Viridiplantae > Streptophyta > Magnoliopsida > Fabales > Fabaceae > Acmispon > Acmispon strigosus. The sequence goes on from JAUAMA010000001.1 coordinate 92,660,723, forward strand.
TTCCCAGTGAGGGGTAACCCACCTCTTGTGAACTCGCAAAAGATTATAGCTGTTGATTATGTCAACAAAGATCACTTTGTGCTGGTATATGTTGTTTCTATTGCATACACTTGTATTTTACTTTGGAGTACAACTCAATAATAGTTACTTCTTTTTCATATGTAGGTTCTTTTAAAGGATGGTCATCCGATGCCAACTATTGCCTTGCAATGGCGTAGGTTTTGTTCTAACGCAAGCCAAACATTGGGAGTTCTCATATTTGCAGCGTCTTCAAGATTTCAATATGCTATTACAAAGAAATAACTTAGGGTCCGTCAATATGTAGACATTACATAAAATTGAATCTTTCCCATTGAATATTTGACAATCTTATAGCCATGAGATTCTAAAACCCGGTATGTAAAAATTCATGTGCATATTAAACTCCGGTTTTAACATTTATTTTAGCCAATCTTGCTATGATTAGGCACAAAAGATACTTAATTGTCAAACAGCCCAGCCAACTCGTTTATGCAGAGTAAGTCTGAAGCTCAAAAGGATCCTAGCAGCCTCCAATTAAACAAGCCTCCACAAGTCAAAGAAAATCAATGCTAAATGGTCCTATGTTATTCCCATAAAAATTGAATAGAAGTAGAACAACTAAAACTACCATTTAATTCCTAATTCATTTGCCCTACTTTAACAGCACAACTAATTATAAACAGAGTGTATTTATTAGAATTTCATGTTAACCTTCAGGACCTGCAAGTGTTACTACTCACCATTCTAGAATTACTTTTATTTTCCTCTGAGACAAGTGCAATTAGAAAGAACAAAAATCATATATCAGGAAAAATTATAAACACAGAACACTTTCCAACCATACAAGCATTTTTTTGAACAGGTTGTGTGCAGAGAATATGAATGCTATCGAAGAACTTGCAGCCCATGCACACAAGCATTGGTAATTGATCACTCACAAGTCACAACCAACAATGATGAAAGTTTCAAGTCTCACTCCCAAATTTTATATCAAGAATAGAATTGATTCCTAGTTGCATTGTTTTCCCCCATTCCCCCAATTAGATTCACAACAACCAAAGTTCTATGTCTTAATCCTGAATTATTTATCAAGTCCTAATGCTATTTGTCCACGGCCAGGTAGATTGACGCACCAAAGTCTAATTTCAACCAAGCAGACCAACTCAAGATCCAAATTCAACCACTAAACCTTAAATTATTTAATCTTTATTCTATAATTTCAAAAAGTAAGATGGAGATGGGGCGATCGGTAACGACGGCAGCGCTGACGGCAATAGTGACGACCACCTGAATAGACCACTGTAGTTAAGGGCTTTCAAGCATCATCGGGTAGAGAGGCCTCTCCCGGCTCTCCACATCCGGTTTTCCATATCCTTGATTCCACATCTTCTCAAGCTTTATTTTGCTCTGCTTTTTCCATTAAAGATTCTCGACTGAGAAAGTGAGGGAAACGGAAGAAAATTGTGAAAGAAATTGTGAAAGTGTCACAGTAAATGACGTGTCACAGTAAATAACGTGTCAAATTTCAATTCAAGAGACAGAGAAAGAGACGGGATGTGAAGATAGAGGACCTTCTCTCGTGTCCACATTGTTTATATATTTATAAATTATTTTTTGCCACAAAGCAAGATAAGTCCCCTGTTTCAGAAAAAAAAAATGTCTCCAAGACTCATCCCCCAGATCTCCAAGCTACAGAGCCACCGCACCAACCCTCACCACCAGCCACCTGCCAGCTCCCTCTCACCTCCACTGAGCACAGCTGAGTCGGACCACCACGGAGTTCACTTCGCCACCCTCTTTCTTCCAACCGTGCGTATCTCCGACGTTGTTGACTACCTCGGAGGCACCATGATGCCCTCACCCATGGAGTTTCTCTATCTTTCTCTGGTGCATCTCTCTTTTCTCCCATATCTCTTTCCGGTTTGTTAGAGGCTTGGGAAAAGGTTGGTGGCGGTTGGTATTTCTTTCATCTTTATCTTTCTGGTCTCGGTTTGGGGGTTGTTGCAGTGAGTCCGAAGGTGGTGATTTCGGTCTCTATTTGGGGAGAGGGTGGCTGAGATGGTGGTTTTTGGTGTCTCAGTTTCTGGGTTGGCCTCCACCCAAAAACCACTTCCCCATATTTCTTCTTCCCAATTCCTCTCAAAACATTTTCCCCCCAAATTTCTTCTTCCCATCATCCTCCAAGAAAAGCTTGACATGATGCTTGCAGGACAACGGCCAAGTAAAGCTCGACGGCTGAAATTTGGATCAATGGTTGAAGGCTTTAATCTCTTTCTAGATCGATTCACTATTTTTGTTGCATTTAGAGTTTTCTGATTCTCTATTGATGGGTTTTTCAGAGGTTAGTGATGGGTTGGGGTTGTGGAGCGTGGGAGGGAGGGAAAGGGAGTTGGGGTTGATGTTGCTGGGTTTAGGGTTGGGTTTGGTTTGGTGTTTTGGGTTGATGATGCTGTGTTATGGGTTGGTGATGTTGTAATCTGGGTTGGTGTTTGAGATTGGAGGTTGATTTTGCTTGGTTTGAATTAGAAAGGATGAAGAACACTCATGAAGGTGAAGAACGTTCATGAAAATGATGATGAATTTAGATAAAGGTGAAGAACTTTGACAAAGATGAAGATCTGACTTTCTGGATTCTAGCTAGGTTTTTCCTTTTCCATTGTGGAATGAACACACATGAGAAAGTTTGGATGTTACTGGATTCTCGATTTTTACTGCTACCCTTATGGGTTTTTCATAATTTTGTGTTCTGGGTATTTTATGGAGGGGAAGAATGGAGCATGAAGATGAAGATGAAGATGAAGATGAAGATGAAGATGAAGATGTAAAGGATGAAGATTATGTTTGTTTAGTTAATGTAACAATTTAATTAGTTTAATTAATTAGGTTTTTTGGAATTCATTTTTTAATTAAGTATAATTTGATTATTAATTAAATATGTGGAAATAAATTTTAATAAAAAATGATGTGGATAAAACCACATCAAACATTTGTCCGCCACTCAACACTTTTGTCAGAGCTCCGCGCTCGACAGGGACAAATGCCAACATGAGCACAATCGGAGGACTTACTCCTAAGTTTTTTCCGATTAGGGACTAATGCCAAAACGCCTAATAAACACAGGGACTAATATTACCATTAACCTTTTTTATAATTTCAAATAAGTCCCCATTTGTCCCAATTATTGTGCCTCTATCCCCGTTGCTTCAGCAGCTTCACCGCTGCCGAGTACCCAACAAGTCCTTCTCCTACGTCGAGCCAATCCACGACTTCAATGGTCAACGAAAACGCAGCCACTGTCGATGGCATGGCAACTGATAGCAGAAAAAGATTAATTTAGAGGAGCACTATGGTGAAGTCAAAACCATCGTTGTCGACTTATTCACGAGGCATCAATCTGCGTCGTCCCGGCCTCCATTGCCGTGAAGTTCATGGCTGCGTGACAACACATTGGGGTTATTCCTCTTCTCTTCTTGGAAGCGACAAACGTATTCTACTTTGTCGTGTCGCTTCGCATTGTTACGAACCACGACCACTGCCAAGGTTTCAACCACGAAACCCAAAATGCCTCTGTCGCAACATACATGATCCCCAGCCAACCAACAACCACCCAGACACCTTTGAAGCATCCATCTCAAGCTTCTCAACCAATGAACCCTTGAAACCATTGTCTCTCTCTCCACCCTGAGTCATCGTGCCTACAGCCTTAAATCAACACAGCGACCTCAAAACCACCATTCCATGGTGCTACTTCCTAAACCGCGACCTTCTTTTCTTTCGCACTAGCTCTACCTCCATGGTCTTCTCACTTTCACGATTTACCCTTTTTACTCTCCTTTTCCCATTTTCTCTCATTTTCTTTCCCCTTCCTCATATACTTGTGATGCGTGTATCAAATGCATACTTTTACTAATGTTTTCTCCATGGTTTTGCGCCTAATTATTGCATTATCTTTACCGAACTAACTGTTTTATGCTATAAATACAATAGCAGGTCACGCGTGGAAAAATTGGAAATGGAAAGAAAAACAAGTAAAATGAGACAAAAAGTGAAATCTCTTGTGTTGAAGAGCTAGCACAGTCGTGGAACTCACAGAGCACGATCATGCTTATTAAATTTGGGAAGCACACTCGTATCAAGCCCCAATGCTTACATGCTCATTATTTATGTGAAGCACGACCGTGCCTTTAAGGGGAATAGGTCAAATTGAAGAGAAGGTTTACGCAAAAGAGTACGAGACAAGTTCGGAAAAGACAACCCGAGATTAGAACTTAGAGCTGATTGGAGTGCTTCGTTAGAGACGTTGGGGGATTACACTACAAGAAAAATGGAAATTAATGACGGTCAAAAGTTGTCGCAAAGGCTATAAAACCGTCGGTTATGAGAAATTACTGACGACCTGCAAACGGCTAGTAATCCGTCGTTAAACCACTAGTTGGTAATTTTAACTGACGACTGTTTGAAGCCGTCGGTAATTTACTGACAGTATTTTAGCCGTCAGGATCTAGCGACAAACAAAGCAGTCGGTAAATTGCGACTGTATCGATTGGTGGTAATTACCGCCGACATAGACCGTCGGTAAATTGTTTGTTGGAACGAAGAAAAAACCCTCTTTGCTAAGGGTGAAAGTACTTCATCGGTTGCTAAAAAAAAAAAAAAAATTAAATTTTAAATGTTTGCACTCATCGTCACAATATAATGTACCCCATTAGTCTATGTCACGTATAAATACATATATTTTTGAATATCATAAAATAAATGTAATAATTAGAAATTGGGTAATTATCAAACGATGAAAATTAATGGACATCACAAATTATAATTAGTAACATCTAATAATTTTCACTGTTTGATAAGCACCTACTTAATAATTTTATAATTATTTAATTATTACTCTAAAACACAAATATTTATATGAAACTTAGACAATTGCGTGCAAATTTTTTCCATGAAGAGTATAAAGAGTTAATAATTTAAAGTTTAACAACCGATGAAACATATCATCCTTAGTAGGGTATCCTTTTTTTAACCACCATCCTCAATAAATTAATATAAAAATTAAAATATTCAATTAAATAAGAAATAACACAAAATAATACAATTAAAGAATAATAGACATATTGAATTTCATACAATATTCATATAAAACATAAATCACCATAAGAAACAATGTACTAACCTTTACGAAGCTTCTTTCAAGCATTTAAATACTACAAAATAAAAAAAACTATTAAAATACTAAGAAGATAAAAAAAAAAACACCAGAAATTAAAATCTAAAGATAATGAAAGAAGAGAATAGAAGAGAAGAGAAGATAAGAGGTGTGAGTGAAAGTGATGGGCAATGCTCATATATATATAGGCTACCGAAGGTCAAGCCGTCAAAAAATTTGTCGGTAAGCTATATAAAGCCGAAATTACCGACAGCCGCTGCCATATGTAAATGGGTGGAAAAATTTAATGCTTCGAATGAAAATCAGGAAAATATTCACTAAGATGGGCAGTGGAATTACCGCCAGTTTTTTCCATCGGAAAATCCGTTGGAACTTGTCGGTTGGTTTACCAACGGTCTCAGCCGTCGCACAAACCATCGATAACTTTCCCGCCTACGGTTTCACGCGGAAAAACTTTCGCGCCACCCATCCCTCCAACTAGCGACGACTTTAGTCGTTGCTAATTTAAAAAAATAACGGATGTGCTTTATCAATGGTCTTTCCATCGGTAATTACCAAAATTATTGACTGTGTTTTGGCTGTCTGTAACAAACCGTCGGTAAAACGCGTTTTTCTTGTAGTTTTAGTAACTTTACTCTTTTTTTTATGATATTAGCTACTAATATTTCTATGTGTTTTTATTGTATTATGAGTAGCTAAACATCCTTTTTTGAGGTTGTGATGTAGGAGAAGGATTGAACCCGTTTTATATATGTTTATTGTTTAGTTTCTTTTTGTGCATTGATGCTTTTTTTGCGCTGAATTCTACATGATAAAATTAATTGTATCAATAGTAGGTTTGTTTTCTATTGGTCGAGGATTAATCAATGGAACTGAAAAAAGATAGATTTTACGAAATTAATGATGAATTGCTCGTGGCGGAGGTTTTATAAATTTTGAAGCTTTCAACTCACCTAGTCACTACTGATTGTGGAAAGTCTCCTAGGTAGCTTCTCTGTTTTTTCACCTATATTCAAACAATCACGCCTGCATGACAGTTGCTGCTAGGTAGTATCCTTGGGTAGGTGGTTCGGTATAGCCAGTCGGTTTATTGACATTTGAGAAGTATAGTTGACTCACATAGGATTCATAGGTAGCATATATAAAATTGATGATTTGATTACTTTGCAATCTCGAAACTTCTTTAATATTATTTTATTGCTTTAGTTATTTTACTTGCATGATCACAACCAATCCCAACTTTAATTGATTAGACAATGAATTATATTTCCCTCTAAAGTTAGTTGTTTGTCTTAGTCCCTTAGGTTCGATAACCGTGACTTCATTCCTATCTTACTTTTATAATAGACTACAATTACTCTTTTATGTGTGTGTATTTGAAGCACAACAATGTGCGTGCTTATGTTCCCTCCCCTTCCTCTAGGTGAAAAATTTGTGTTCTTCCAAGTGTGTTTGTGGGAGATCTTGAAATGGAAGGTTTTGTAAACCAAATTGAATTAGAAGGCTTTTGAGGTGATTATGATATGATAGGCATATCTTTTGTAAAATACTTGTTCATGCATGAGTGATTTGGATAATCATAAGTGGGCTAAAATTTTTATAATTTATATTTTTTTTATAAATAATCATATTGATCCACATGAGTGAGGTTAAATTACCCTCGTGAATGATATAAATAGCTGCTACGTCAAATACTTATTAAAGATGGATATATATATAATATAGAGGATGTATCATATGAGAAAGATGTTTTTATATGAGAAAGTAAGAATAAATCATGACCGTTAGATCTAATCATGAATGGTCAAGATTAAAACATGAAGTCATGTGACTTTTTAAAAAGTCACATGACATTTTTTAGTAGTCATGTGACTATTAAGTTGTTTTAATCTTGACCATTTATGATTAGATCAAACGATCGTGATTTATTCTCATTTTCTCATATAAAAGCACATTTCTCATATGATACATCCCCTATATATATATAACGCATAGAGTGAAATTTAAGCAACGGGTGACAAATGATACTCTGACATGCATACACTTCCATTGACATTCAATTGACACACTAACCATTGCAAATGTTTGCTGCATTTATTGGCTAGAAAGTGTGTGGATGTATAATTATTCAACTATTCATTCATATATACTTTACTTTCTCTTCATCTTATTTCCACTCATTTTCTTTCTTTCTATCTCCATCAAATCTCATATCTCATATTCCTCTTTCTTCTATTTTTAATTATATAGTTTGATTTGGGGGTGAATAAAAGATTAACCACCAACAAAAGCGTAGATGGCTTCAAAACAAAAGGTGGATTGTACATGAGAATAGAATAGTTTTCAGTCGGCTTATCTTCAAGAATTTTGTGTAGATATTTCAATATTCTCTTACCAGTCCCGATACATACATATTTAAGTGTTTTGGATATTCAATCAACACAAACAATTTGTGCCACAAACCGGCAAGTTAATAAAAAGAGGACTAAAACTGTGATAGTCACAGTTTAAAACTGTCGCAAAGTGCGCAAATGATAATAGTAGAGGCTTCGAAATATTAACCTCTATTTTCATGTCATTATTCAACATACTTCAAACAAGTAAAAAGTAGAGCTATAGCTCCGCTTCTTTATTAGCAAAACAACATAAAGAGTGGATCATATTACCAAACATATATATATATATATATATATATATATATATATATATATATATCAAATACAATAACTAATAGTTGTAGTTTGTTGTTGGGGCATGAAAGTCACCATCGATAAAGCCTCCGTTACCATGGCCATTGAAAGTTCCCCCATTGTTTATAGTGCGCTCTCCATAGTTGGTGCGGTACCTGTTGCGGTCGGCGGAGTTTGCGCCACTATTGATCATTCCATTGTAGAAATCTTCGTCACGGTACCTGTTGCGGTTGCCGGAGTTTGCGCCACTATTGATCATTCCATTGTAGAAATCTTCGTCATCGTACCTGTCGCGGTCGGCGGAGTTTGAGCCACTATTGATCTCTGCATTAGAGAAATTTTGGCCACCGCCACCTTGGTTGTTAAATGAGTTTGAAGTACCATGGTTGTTAAATGAGTTTGAAGTACCATGTTTGGAGAACTTTGTCTCCAGCTCTCTGGCTGCTGCTTCCTCAGCCTCCCGAAGTTGGCGGCGGAGGAGTTCAACCCTACTACTTGCCATCTAGATCTAACTTACTCCTAAGTTGTTGTCTGTGTTTTTCTTGGATGGGCTTTGATGTTACCGGCTAACAATGCCAACAATATAAATAATGATGCAACAAGGGAGGGGATCCAATTCTCTACTTTTCACAAACTAGTTGGAAATCCACATACCCTTCTAATTGATGTCATCTCTTGGAATAGACATATAGATGATACTCCCTATAATTGTTGTTTTAGCTTTTCAAATATTTGTTAAAACATTTGCTGTCTTAGAAATGAAAATTAACTATTTATCTCATGTTCTTATATTTATACTCTTATTTCATATTATATCCTTTATCTATCGTCTCACATTTTTACATATCACGGTTCACATAAATTATTTAACTAATGACTATAATTCATATTCTTTAATATAACTCAACATTAAATAAGTGTATTTTAGTGAGATTCTACATTGTTTAATGAGCTCTTAAAATTTGTATAACATTAAACAAACAACTGTTTTGGAATAAAGAGAGTATTATTTAGTGTAATAAATATCATCGTCATCGCAAATAATAATGACTTTTTGTAATTAATATTTAGTGATTAACAAAGAAAGGATAATATAAGTATATAACTATCTAAATTTGAAAGGACATGGAGAGAGCTGCCAAAAAGAAAAAGTTTAGAGTATATATCCATCATCATCTTCATCCCATTCCACAGGCCATTCCTATATATTCGCACAAGTTGTGATTCACCTAGAAAATGCATGAAGTATATATCCCATGATCATGGGTTATCTTGAGACATTGCATATATCCACACTCTTGGGAATATAATACAATGATTAATTTTTTTCAATCAATGCCACACATAAAGTGATAATTGTAAATCACTATTAAAATATTTTTAATGAAAATCAACTCTTGATATTTTCAAAATTATGAGTTTTAGATATTTTGTAATTTTATATTTTAATTTATTGTTCATCATTATTAAAGTGATATTCGATCACTTACTTTTTTAATATTTAATCAAATATATATACATTAATAAACTATTATTTATAACGGATAAGGTGAAATTTATGCAACTTGGAATCCCAAAGGTGGATGGATTTGTACATGAGAATGGAATAATTTGACTATTTTGAAGAATTTTATCTTTTGTGTAACATGCACTACGTTTTGTCTTGGTGGTGGAATAAAAAGTGTGTAAGAAAATATAAATATAAAATGGCGTGTCTTAAGGTTTTGCATGAACGTAACAACGCTGAGAATCGATAAAGGTAATGAAACGATACAAATGAAGCAAGGAAAGTGGTGAGATAGGCATGATACAAGGAGTATGAGAAGTTTTATAGAGATATAAACAAATGGAAAACGGAAAAATTCATAAGCTTGCAAAAAACATAGAAAGAAAATCAAGAGATTTAGACCAATTAAGTGAGATGTATTAAGGATGAGAGTGGAAGTGTTTTGGTTACTGACCAGGGTATTAGAGAGAAAGATGAAAGAATTACTTTGAACAAACTTTCCAGTTGCGAGTATTGAACCTTAACATGAAAAACTTAGAAGTGAGGGAGAATGAGTAAAATTTGACTTATTATCATAAAATTAGATTAATATTGGTAAAATAGTGGGTCCGATGTTCGATATCTCTATTAGAGTTTGAAAATGTGTAGGAGACCAAAATATTGATTGACTCATTAAGTTGTTTGTGATATTTTGAGATCTAAACAAATGTTAGATTTGTGGGGAGTACTTTGGTCCCTAGCCATATATAAGAACAAGGAGGATATTCAAAATTGCGGTAGTTATATAGGGATAAAACTTGTGAGTCACACTATGAAATTATGGGAAAATGTGATTGAAGAGAAACATTTAGGTTTTATGCCAAGAAGGTCTACAAGAAAATTCATTTACGTACATAGGCTAATGAAAAAGTACTAAAGTAAAAGAGAGACTTGCATATAAATTTTATTGACTTGGAAAAAACATATGATCATGTGTCAATGGAAGTGCTGCAGAAGACGTTGGACATGAAAGGTGTTTGCACGACGCATATTCGAGTTATACAAAACATGTATGAGGGGAAATTATTTGTGTTAAAACTCCTGTTTTATTCCTATAAGGTTATGTTTACATCAAGGCTGGGCCTTGAGTCCGTACATGTTTAACATGGCTTAGGACATGTTTACCAAGGGTATACAGAAGAATGTTTCTAACTACATGAAGTTTGCAGGTGAAGCTAAACTTGAGATTTGGATAAAGAATTTGGAATACTAAGATTTAATTTTTCAGTTAAGTAGAAATAAGACAAAGTATATCATTACAATTTTAATAAGACTGATGTTGGAAGTAACCCGAAAGTAAAACTCGGAAACAATATCATATCACATAAGTATCTTTGATTTAATATACAAGATCATGACTACTCATCCATCTTAATTAACAACATAATAAACATAACAAAAAATGAATTGACCTTTTGAGCTAGTAAAAAAGGAGGGTCTAAATTTGGATATTTTTATAGGGTCCATATATTAAATAAATCCTAATCATTTATTCTGAACTTTATTGATGTTTCATTTTTTAAAAGCGCCTTTTTTTATCCAAATATTTTTTCAGTAAAAAAGTTTGAGTTCAAAAATTTATATGAGAATTGCTAATTGTTTCCTATACATAAATTATACGCTTGTCTTCTAAACATTAAAAAAGGAAAAAGAAAAGGGGAAGAGGATGATGAATTTGAGTTGAAAAAATAAAAAAGCAGATAAGAAAAAATAGAAGAGGGAAAATATATAATACAGAAAAAGAACATGATGTATATCAGTAACATCTAATTTGTTTTATATTAACTATTATTAATCCATTCAAAAAAAAAACTATTATTAAGAAAAGAGGTTTTAGCACCTCGTGATAAAAAAAAAACTACAACAAACAAGTAATCGGAGCTAGCTATTGCCCGAGATTGTTGCAGTGGTACAACACAATACAGTTGATGATATTATATATATATATAGTTTGTAGCTAATTAGAAAATTAATTGAAAGTCCTTGTTGAGGAGTCAAAGCTGCCAAAGATGATGGATCCGTTGCCATTGCCATCAACATAACCAGTGTTGTTAATAAGGCCCTTCAGCTTGCGTGCGCCACTGTGAGAGAGAGAGCCACCGGTAGGTGAGCTGTGCCGACGAGCACGCGCACCGGACCTGGTGTGGGTGTTGCGTCGGGGCGGTGGCGGTGGTGTTGGTGGTAGTGGTGGTTCTTCCATATGATATAGATGATCATCCTCCTCCTCCCCCAAGAGACGCAGCAGTTGCATTAATGAATCTGCCATCGGTCGTTAATTAACTATATAACTGTCTGTTTTTGTGCTACAAAGGACATGTAGCCCGCTTTTATATATAGGACTAGAGGAGGCCTTGCTTTGCTTGGGGGAGTTTAGGAATATCTCCTACTCATTGCTTGCTTGAAGAATAAGCCAATATTGGGTAAAAATAATTTTAATAATTGAGATTTGTGATAGATACAATTATGTAAATAATAGTAATGAATTTAGGATGAACTTGAAAGATTCGTTTGGTGATAAGAATAAGATATGATAAGAAGGATAGTTAAGAATAAGATAAAATAAGATCATGATAGACTTTTATTATATTTTAAGTTTGAGGAGGATCGAATAAAAATACAATATGATAAAAATATTTATTAATAAATGAAGTTCAGCTTAAAATAATAGTACATATTTTTTTGGAATTAAATTTTACTACATTAATGTTTTTAAAAATTAATTGATTTATGAATATTATTCTTTTATTTTTATAAAGAAGTATGTTTTAAAATTAACTATTTTTAATTAATATATTTTTAAATTAAAACTATATAGGTAATAAATTGATTTTAGTAGTAATTGATAAATCAAGATTCGCTGCAAACGGAGGTATGTAGAGTGATTCGCTCTTGAGCCATTTGTACCAGAGCAAGGTTCTCAAGTCTCAACTTCATTTGCTCTCATTTTAACCAAACGCCCTATGCGTGCTTAGAAGTGCCAAAAACCTTGAGAAACCAAGTTTCGTTGAGGATGGAGGCTAGGTATGTAGAGTGAGAAACAACCTCATCGAAAGATTTTGCTAGAAAATTTTCCGATCGCTGTAAGTTCAAAGGTTGACTACAATTAGGACAACACTACATAATCGTCAAATCACCGCCACATCATCTATTGGCTTTGATGGTTAATAAGGGTTACTTAAGCGGTAAATTTATGAAATTACATCTTGGCCCTTATCTTTCCATTATTCTCATTTGTGCCCAAACCTTTTTATAATTACCACTTCCCCTATATTTTCTGAAACTACAACTGGACCCCTAAGCTTTTTCCACTTTTATTTTTGCCTCTTTTCTCTTCATAATTACACATTTACACTTTTCTTTTGATAACCCCAAATCTTTGGAAATCTCCTCCATTACCAAATCTTCCATATCATTCCACATTCTTTTTGGAAAAAAAATTCATGATCAAAAAAATCTCCGTTACCATGAAATGGAAGGATTAATTACAGTAGGAAATCCAAAGGTTACAACTCAACCAAAATAGAAATGTCGTTTCAAAAAATTGATGAAAGTGACACCTTCATTGATAGTTATCAAACACGAAGACGATCCAATCAGGTAAAGTTCAATAATTTTAGGGTGGACATTCTCGAATTTGAAGGACGATTACAGCCTAATGAATTCGTGGATATACATCAAACAGTGGAAAGAATGTTCGACCTATAGGAAGTTCGAGATGAACAAAAGGTCAAGATTGTTGCTGTTAATCGCTGAAGAACATGCATCAATGTGGTGAGGAAATATTAAGAAGAACGTGAACGAGAATGGTGGAGTGAGATCAGAACCTGGGAGAAAATGCGTCGAAAGCTCAGTAAGTTCTTACCTGATTATAACAACCAAGATAATTTCACTCAACTAGATAATCTTTGTCAGGGATAAGAAAACTTGAGCAACTACTAATGAAGTGTGATATACTCTCCAAACAATCAAATTTCCAACTTTCCTCTTCCAGGATTCCCTCTAATACTAGTGTATTCAACCTCCCTAGTCACCTACTCCAAATAAAACTAACCCAAAACTCACTAAAGAGATTAAACCAGACAGTCAACCCAACACAAACCTCCCTGATGTTTATAATGCCAAGAATATGGATATATTGCATCAAATTTTCCAATTGGCGAGTTGTCATCATTAGTGAAGGAGAAGCCCAAGAAGTATCTAAGGATGAACCTGAACCTGAACCTGAACCAGATTAAAATGAGTTTGGTGGTTCTCCAGGTTTGATGAAAAGTTGATCTCAGCTGGTTATGGAGAAACCGTAGTAACGAGATGTAGTATATATGTACACAGAAGCTAAGAAGGAAAATTCATGGTTGCTACACAATATCTTCTACACCAGGTAAACAACCCAAGGAAAGATTTGTGATGTCATCATCAATGATGGGAATTGTGAAAATGTAGAGTCTAATTACATGGTTGAAAAGTTGAAACTTTCACCGCCAGAAAAATGTTGATTAGCTCACGAAAGCCAACGCTAATGAGTCAAAAACCGACGCTACAGTCGATTTAGAATCAGCGTCGTGGATGGTGTTAAGAGGTTTGAAGCTAACGTGGTTGTCTGCCACACAGCCGACGCAAGCTATTAGCGTCGGTTTAGTTGACTCTAAGCCAACGCTAAACACGTGCCACGATAGTAGATGCTCATGCTACCGTCCTTCATTCTTACCATGTATATGATCGACAAATAAACCATGAACGTAAACATGTTGGAACTTGATCATAAATACAAACTCACAGGATGAAAAGCGCATCACGCAAGGACGAGAGAGGGATAAGGCAAACCAAAGTGGCCCCTAGCTAGGCCAATCCATAGCAACGACAAACTAAACTTCTTATTCTAAAGTTTACAAAGCTCCTACAACACATACTTGTGTCATCTATAACTGATAAAACTGCTAAAGATAATCTAACCTTCAAGAGCTCTTATTCTCAAAATATAAACAGCATTATGCATATACACTGTATAAAGATATCTACGATTCACATCTTCATATGCAGCGTACGTTATCCTTTGAGTGACTTAATCCTTCAAGTCCTCAAAGATGATTGCTCATTATTTGCCCCATTAGCTTTGCCTGCGGTGTGGCCTGTTTGATTTGCAAGACCTTTAGTCCTTTGCTTCCAACTCCAGTAATTGTAGCCATAGCGGTTCCTACCAGGCAAAGGAATTGGGAAGGAGCTAGGTGGCATTTTTGGATGATTTTTTGGAGCTTCTTTATCATCGATGCTCTTAAAGACATAACCCTTGGATTCAGCCATGGCTATGAATATTGTTTTAAATTCTCTGTGTCTTTCTCGCTCAGGTTGATGCCATTTAGTGAGAATATCAACAATCTCCTTTTATAGATGAATGAAGAATATTATCTCAATGCACAGTGTGCAAGCTTAAAACGGAAGCATTGACCATTTAAAAATTGGGAAAATATTCTCTCAAATAAAGTTCTTTATTCTGAAATGATAATTAATATCAGATCATGTTCGGTTAGTTAAAATCCTTTATCGATTCACGGTTGATATCACGACAAAACATCAGGGTTATCTTTTCTTTGTGTGTTAACTAAAAATATCTCAACTGTCAAATTAATTTCTCATCCAGTGTCAACACGCTAAATAGTATTAGTGAATTTTTTTCATTTGCAATATTTAAGAATCGAATCTCCAATGTAAATCCACCTTGATTGAGGATAACTTTCATTTTAATTGGTGAATTAAACTTGGACAATTCAACACGGCACCAGATATTTCTCTTTGGACTCGCATCTATCAGGAAAGAACCTAACTAATTGCCCCTAGCTAGACCTATTTACATGAGGAAGAAGATATGATGTAAGATGCCAACGTTATTTTGTATAGCACATTAATGTTGTATTCGCTGTTTCTTTACTAATAGCCCCTCCGTTCCAAATTACACAAATTATAAGACCTCTTCTAGATTTTAGAAAAAAATAAATAAGATTTTCCTTTTTTACCTCTTACATTCGTTATATTTTCAATTCCAAAACTTTTTAATTATCACCTCTACTAATTACTTCTCTTTCATGTTTTCCAACCAACCTTTGATATATTTAATACTAACATATGAGCATATATGGAAGATTTGTACAAAACATAATAAATCCAAAATATTAATTAGCTTATTACATATTTTCTTAATAAGCGTGATTGTCTGAACAGGTCTTTATTATTTGGGACAGAGAGAGTATTTTTTTATTATTTTATGACATAATAATTTTTTAAGTATATATATATACACACACACACATATATATATATATATATATATATATATATATATTATTTTTACAAGAGGAAAACTAAACAAAGAAAGAAACTAGCATAAAGCATCGATGCATATGAGCGTCATGATAGATGAGGAAGGGCTCGACCACACATGGGGAGACTGGCCAAGACAAGAAGTTTCACAAGCTAGAAAATCCGACGCATCATTCTTCTTCCTAGGGATGTGACGCACAACAACGTGCCAATCCAAATCAAGCAAGGAACGAACACAGAACACCGTGGCTCTGGCCTAGAAATCCGAAACATTAAAGTGAGCCTGAAGAACCTGAACAACAACGCTACAGTAAGATTCAATGGCTCAAATTTTTTCCCATATATTTTTATCATATTAATTTTTCTACTTCTTATGATGAACTTATTGTTTTTCCTATAATTGTCAATATGGGTACTGGAACCCTAACTGCACCATCTCTTCATTGACGTCTCCATCGCCATCGCCGCTGGGTAGGGTTGATTTGCATTTTGCTCCGCTCCTCTCCAGCTCTCCATCTCTTCAATGACGTCGCCATCGCCGCTGGGTAGGATTGAACGAGCCAGCCCGCCAATCCGCGAACTAGGTTGGGTTTATATTTTCTTGACTCGTTTAGAAACGAGTTGCTCTAACCCAACCCGTACTGAACCCAACCCGTGGCAGAGCAGCCCATATGGACCGGGCTGGCCTATATTAACGGCTCTAGTTTTTTCTGATGTTTTTTTGGAGTAGATGCCTTGGTTGGATTTCTGCCTCCTACCGGATTTGAATTAAAGACCTATCAATGTTTGGGAATTTTCCAAACCCAACAAGCCACTGAGGAAGGAATCGGCAGAATAGATGTCAATAAGCCACGTATCCTCATATATATATATATATATATATATACCTTTCCATTAGTTACTACAACTTTTATATTTCATTTTGGTCATTTTACTGCTTCAATACCATTTTAAAACGGAGACTCCAGTACCATTCATTCGGTCTATTATTTAAAATTTATTATAGAAAATAACATATGGCACATGAAGGCAAAATGTTTGAAACTCTTTCATTTTGGTGCCCGATATTTTATTTTTTCCTCCGGCTTCTTACATACATATTCGATTATACTAAAGATAAGGTCGGTTTTGAGTAATATTCGAAACGGAAGAAACTAACAACAATAAAGAGAATTTTACATGTTTGGTTCAAACTTCAAACTTCAAACTATGCTGAAGGGTTACCTTTATCAATCCATCGTTATATGGGTTACCTCTATCAACAAATACTTTAATTTCAATGCAATGATAATGTAAAAAGTTTTACACATGCATTCAACTAAAGTCTTTATTATTCATTTAAAATAATTTTAACTTTAAATTTAATTATAACATGGTAAATTGATAGATTCTAAGTGTATGTGTAAAACATTTTTACACTCCTAACCTTAACTCGCATATCCAAAATTGAGTAGAATTATAAAAATGTGGCTGCTGGGATTCGAGCCCAGGTCTCCACGGCCACAACGTGGAATTCTCACCACTAAACTACAGCCACTTTGTTTGGTTGATAGGAGATATAATTAATTAATTATTTCTATCTTATTTCTAATCGACAACTCATTTGTTTGTATAATGAGGGAGTGACACCTTAGGAATTTCCTTCATATAAAAATTTATGAGCTCAGAGTATCCACCCCTAACAGTAGTGATTAATTCTTTCACCACGAGTGTTTGCGCTAAATAGTAAATAACTGCCACGAAATACGCTCCATTCACATGGGCAAAGATCAAACATCCAACTTCATAGCTAATGAACGAGATGAGCTAATCACCACGCCACATATCATGAATTGGGGCGAGGTATTTTTTTTTCAATTTGTGTTTGTCGACTTACATGTTGCAAGTTCAAGCCCCCACCCCTCTCACGAGGGTGAGGTAAATGTAAGTCTACTCTTTGTGCCCATAACTTTTTATGCCTTAGACTGGAACATCATCCCCTCGCCCAAATTTTTCTTAGTAAAAATAAAATTGTTCAAACCCATGTCTTAAACTTCTTGGTTATCTTAATTCATACCAAAACATAAGTTTTTAGATTTAATAATAAATAGGGTTTAAAAGTGACTTTTGAGACAAAATTTTAATTTAAAAGAAATTTTTTTTATGAAGTACAGCACCGATTCCTATACCACTTTATAGTGATACATCTTACACTTATTTTTTCTTTTTATTTCTCCCTTCCGCTCATATTTGATCCTATGTCGCGTACTATTGGTATTAGGAAACATAGATGTTATTAGTAGTATAGCAAAAACACCCCACAATTTGTTTTTATAATTGACAAACTCAGACAACACCTTTACGCAAACTGCTCTCTAATACTACTTTCTAGCAAGGAAACATAATGAGAACTTCACAAGGGATTGGACTAAAAACCTTTTCTTGAATTTTTCCATCAAGTGAATTTCCACACAGAAACAGAGCAAATTGGTGTTCCCTTCCACCCAACAAGAAGGCAATGCCCATTCATATGAAATGTGCAACTCCTCCCACCAGGAAACCTCTTAGCCACCAAATCCGCTTGGTACAAAGACACCATGCTCAACTCTGTCTCCACCATTCCAAACCGAGAGAAAAATGACCTCCACACATCAATCTTAACATTTCTACTCTTCCTCTCTGCCCCTTCAGCAGCCAAAATGTTCCTGATTCCATGACCAAACAGTGATTCTATCACCAACCTGTTCTGCTCATCCTGTTTCATACAAGCCTCCACACAATCAAAGAACACACTGAAGTAGAAAAGAGCTTCAACGAAACGCTTAACAAAAGATGTAGAATTGTGGTTCGCTTCAATTTCAGCCACCACCATCACAACTGGCCTAATAGTTCTAACCACTCTCATGATAGATTCAAGCTGTTCTGATTCTTGAATCTTGCTTCGAATCGCAAACTGTGAGTAAACCGCAACGTTTTCCTCAGGGTCAATTCCAAAAAGATCTTCTGTGATAATATCTGATTCTGATACCATTACTAGATTGAAGGAGAAGGGTATGTCCAAGCTATTAGCAAATTCCTTCAATCTCTCACCAGTGTCCTCAATTTCATGCCTCGAAGCCGTTCCGCTTCCGACGGCTGTGATCTTCAGAAGCTCGAGTGGACAATCATGTCTTGATTCGAGTGCATTCATCAGGATCGTCCACTGTGATCCCTTTCTGATTTCAATATCAATCACGTGAATCTTTTTTGCATCAGTTACATTCTCTATGATAGCTTGCACTGCTGTGAACATGCTAATCTGAACGAAAGGAAGCATTTCGTAAAATGCATAAAGAGTGGGGCTTAGAGTAGTACTCTTGTTTAACTCTTCAGGATCATATGGCTTCATCTTCTCTTGCAATGAAACTCGTCCTGTTTCTCTGTCTATCTTGTGGTGAAGAGCTTCAGCAAAATAATGAACAACACGTTTAACTGGGCTTTCTGTCTTGGAAGAGAAAGATTTGCAGTGAGTAAGCAATTTGCTAGCGCGTTCAAACTGTTGGTAGCCAACTTTCTCAGCACAAGACAAGAGTGATTCAGCGAGTTCGACATCGTCTTTCTCTTCACCAGAGAGTTCAGAGAAAGAAAAACCAAAAGGGTGAGTGACCAAAAGGTCCAAACATGATTGTGAAGATGATTGGATGAACCTTGTTCCTGCTACCCTCATAACATCTTCAGTTGAAAGCTTTCTCCCAGCATCATTTGTGATCAGTGCTGCAGAATCATCAATTGGATACAGGATTTTACCTTCATCACATAACCTCTTGAAGCCCTTGCCATAGTGGTTCAAGATCTCAATTGGGGATAAAGGAGTTGTGTATTGCTTGTTCTTTGAAGAGTAGAAAAGTGGAACCTTGGTTGGAAAATTTTCATCAAATTGGATCTGAAGTGGTGAAGAAACCATGTCAAACCTGAGGTTATCAAATGGTTCATATGATGTTTGTTGGTGATCCTTCTGTTGATCAGTGGATAGAAGGAACCCTTCTTCTTCTTCTGCAGAAAATTGAACCTTTTCCACCTCATTGAGTCCCACATTGGTAGCACATAAAATATCATTTGATGAACTAAACTTGTCTTTCACTGCAGTAGGAGTAGGACTTAACTCCCTGAAATGGCAAGAGTCTTCCATATTCACCTAAGTTCCTTATGTGATTAATTCTATAAATAACAAGAACAATGAGAATGAGATTATTGCTTCCTTTTGTTTTTATCTAAAAAATTGACTAGTTCTTAAACTCAATCCTTCTAGTATAGTTCACCATAATGTGTCGATTTGATCAAGGTGGCCTGCATACAGAAAGCCAGATTTTTTTTACTATTGAATAAATGAAGAAAATACATTTAATTATGTCACCCGTGTCTCTGTTTAATGTTAACTTGATATGTAAATAATAAATTCCTATTTTTCTATTCAGTCATGTCTCGGGTGTGTTTTGATTTTAGTTTGATATATAAATAAATAAATTTAAGGACTAAATAATTTTTAGTCCTCTCGTAAAATATGTTCAAATCTAAATTGGTTATTGCAATAATTTTTCATTACTTTCGGTTCCTTTAAATTTTTTTATTCAAAAAAATATCCAAATGATGTCATAAACATGAGTTAGAACATTTTTTGTTCGATCACATCTTATTATGTGGTAATCCTAGTCAGATGAAACAATGTTCGTGTGGATTTCTTCATCGATTTTGGTCATTTCAATTTTTGTAATTGGTTTTGGTCCTTTCAGAATTTTTCATTGATTTTGGTTTCTTCACTCCCACTTCTCCCTCTTTCACTTTCTCTTTCCCCTTGTTCCTCAAACCCTAACCCCACCTTTTGTGCCGTGACCTAAGAGCAAACTGTGAACTCCAACACGCCCACACCGAGCTATCCACGATGCCTTCAAGTTTAGAAGTTAGAAAAAATAAATGAAATTCATCCTTCCTCAAATCCTAACACCACGTTCCGTTGCGGTGGTTACAGCTCTCCTCCTCCATCATTTCATGAAATGGTGGGCACAGAGAATCAAGCATGATAGTACATAGTGCATGGTGATGAAGAAACAAAATGAATACACAATAGAAACTCACTCTCCACACTTAGCATAGTGCAGGGTACTTGTCGCGTTAAAATAACTCACTTGTAACGAGCAAGTGCACCTATCGCTAAGTAATATAGGACGGTGAAGTCTCAATTATCGAACCTAAAAGACTAGGTGAATTATTGGAATTAGAGAGCAATGCATAGTGTAGGAAAACATGGTTGATGTTGTGGGAAGACAATAAGCAGTTAATAATGATGTAGAAATTGATAATGAGAAGTACCCGAGACTCTAATATTGTTGGATCATCTACCCTCGCTATTGGATATGTTATCCTAATTACTAGTTGTGCCAACCATACCCTATTAAAATGTTAAGTCACTACCAAGTTATTTTTAATTGCCATACCCGACTTCAATATCTTACGAGCAACCGTCATCGTAACAATGATTAGTGAAAATCTTATGCATTTGTTTGGAGGAAGTTATTGTTAATTCCCTATATTCTTTCCATAATCAATCCATCAGATTGAGAGCCAATTAATCACTACTGATATGGTACGGTTGATCACTCCATATAGAATTAAGCTTGTATAAGAAAAACATAAGATATATATAAATTACTAAATAGCATAAATAGGAAATGAGATTCAAATCATATCCTTACATTTCATCCTGGAAGGAGAGGATTAGCTACTCATGATAGGAAGTGAAATTGCAATAATCCTAATAGCTATTATCTTACATAAAACAAGGAATGAACTCAATGCTCCTACATTCCTCTCCTTGGAGATGATCTCGCCTCTTTCTCTTCTCTTTCTCTGGCTCACACACACACACTCTCTCTGTCTGGCTTCACACTCCCACTTCTGTTTTCTCTCCCTCTTAAATAGAAGTAATTAGGGTTCCCTTAGTGGGCTTCTGGCAGCGCAAGGTGACACGACCATGCATGTGGAAGCACGACCATGTTGACTTTATTGACGTCAGCACGAGCAAAGAGGGATGATGCAGGGTTGTAACTAATTAAATAATTTACCACAGTCGTGGCTCAGGATGCGCGCCGTGTTGCTTCGTCAACCCTTTAAATCAATTTTCCGGCGTATATTTTAGTCCTTGTTTCACCTTTTTCTCTCTTTTACTCTTTTTACCTGCAATATACCATTACACTCGAAAACACGTAAGTTTTGTATAAAAAATGAATACATTAGGTGTAAAATGTAAGTGAAATAAAGGTGTTTGTCACTTCTTAGCGTAGCTGCAAGATTGCTTGTTAGTACCTTGCTTGTAAGTTCAAGCTAAACTTACAATCCAAGTAGCTTTTTCAGGAAGTTCAGGTAATTGTGCTGTTAAAATTGAGCATTGCACAATTCTTCATGTAAATTTTGATTTAAAATGTACCAGTACATTTAAATTTATACAGGTGAAGGCATACCAGTTATAGATTGGCCTACAAGAGTCAATGTTGGTGTTGGTGCAGTTTGTGGAACAGCTTACCAACATGAAAACTTTAAGCTTCTTTTCTCTTAGTTTTCTCAAGTGACTAGTTACCACAAATGAAGGGATTTTTTCATGGTAAAACCATATCAAAATCCGGTCACCATGTCTAAGAAAAATAAACCTCCCAAAAAATAATGTCCACCTCTTTCTCTTACTCCCCACTCATTTTATCTTCCACTCTCTTTGCAAGCTTTTTACAGCGTGAAAAGAAAATACTGCTTTTGATTGTGCTCTCCCCTAAACTTATTATCCTAATCTCAATCTTTTCGCATTCTTGGTTTCTAGGACGTTTACCAGCTTCCCTCTAAATTGAAACATCATGTTGTTAGGGCAATTGGAACCATTTCGGCATCCACCTTAGCTTTTAAAGAATATGCATGGTTTTTGGATATTGTGCTTCACTTCTCGTTTCATGTTTTGTGTCGGTCATAAATCTGGGATTACTATAACAGATGTATACATATTTGTGAGTCCTTCTTATAGGTTTATATAGTTGTTGGCATCCTTTCCAACTAAACTAGTATTTAGTTGATAAGGCATTGTACAATAGAAGTGATTTGCGCGATATTCTCAACATTATTTAAGTTTCTAGTATAGTAGAAGATCATGGAACCAATTGAAATTCACTAGCGGAATTGGAGGGTGAACATGTTATAGACCCAAAAGAAATATCAATAAACCTAAATATCTAAATAGTTAGATAGTTGTTGGCTTGTCAAGTGTAGAAGTCGACATTGAAAATGATGGAATTGCAGTCTCGAACGAAGTTGTAAGATTATCAGGGGCAGGATTCAACAATGAAAATGATGGAGTTGCAAGTATTAATCCATAAGGTAATAAACTCACTGCACTTGTGTGTGGAGTCCTAAATGCTTCAACACCATTTGAAGATGTTGAAAATGACACTCATAGAAAAGTATGTTTTGATCCAGAAGTGGGTATTTTCACAATATTTGAGTGTGGACTTAAATTGGTGGGTGATTTTACGCTAATTAGTCAATTTTTCAATTATTTTTGGGTCATTAAATATTTTGACCAGTAGATCTATATCAATTAACTTTTCTTTCTCATTACATGTATTAGCCGCCTCAATGAAAAGTAATGAGCAAGGAAGCTTAATTAATATGGATCACCAAATGAAAATATTTAATGACCCAATGATAATTGAGAAAGATTAGTGAAGATAGGATTGCATCCACCAATTTAAGTGCATCCTCAAATATTGTGACTGCTGGATAAAAACGCGCTTTTCCATGAGCATTATTTTCTACATCTTCACCTGGTGTTGCAGCTTTTGGAACTCCACTCACAAGTGCAGCGATTTTATTACTTTATCGGTTGAAGCTTGCAACTCCATCATTTTCACGGTTGAATCCTGCACCTCATAATCTGGCTATTCTGTTCGCAGCTGCAATTCTATTATTTTCAATGTCAAATTCTACACATGACAAGACAACAACTAGATCAGTGCCATTTTCAAGGCCTTTGGCCGATAAACCAATATCTCCTTTTGTTTCACTACCCACACCACTTACACTTACTCGTCAAACACCAATTTTTGTCTGTAAAAATATTCACATGTCAAATGGAGTGCCAACTTCCTTAAACACATACAGTTCTAGCACCCAGGAAGAAGCAGGTCGCAAGGTCACCCTCCAATTCCTCTAGTGAATTAATCTCGATTCCATTAGCTTCTGCTGCTACTGGGAACTTGAATATTGTTGTCAATCAGGTGCAAACCTCTTCTGGTACAACACTTTTTCAACTAAATACTGGTTCAGCTGTAAAGGATGCCAACTATATATTATATAAACCGCATTAGGCAACATGGTGCAGATAAGCATAACTCATAAAAAGGTATCCGTCATAGTAATTTCAAAGATTTGAAATCCGTACATAACGTTAAACAAGGAGAAATGAAGCAAAAACCCAGAAACTATGCATATTGTTTAAAAGCTCAAGGGGGTGCCAAAATGGTTCTAACTTCCCCTATCTGCACGATCCTTCAATTTCAGAGGGAAACTGGTAACGTCTTAGAGGCCAATAATACAAAAACATAAATATTAGGATAATAAATTTTTGGGAGAGCATAATCAAAGCGGTATTTTTAAAGGTAAAAGTAATAAACTTTTTTTTTACCCTGTACAAAACCTGCAATGTGAGAGGAAGATAAAAGTAGAGGAGAGTTAGAGGAAGACGTGAACATTGATTTTGTGTTAGTTTTTACTAAGTTTTCTGGTTTTGCTTAGACTTGGTGACGAAATTTTGATATGGTTTTACTATGAAAAATACCTTCTTCCGTGGTAACTAAACACTTGAGAATGCTTAGGAAAACAGATGCTTACAACAGTCTTCCCTTAAGTAAGTTATTCCACAAATTGCACCAGCAACAAGCTTGACTCTTGTAGGCCAATCTAGAATTGGTATTATCACCTGCATATAACTTAAATTTACTGGTAAATTTTATAATCAAATTTAGATGAAGAACTTTGTAGTGCTCAATCATAAATATATTATACCTGATTGAATGGAACTATCCGATTAATCCCCAGGAAGGGAGTTCATCGAAAAGGGTACGATGCTTCCTGTGGTAGTTGAGGGGCGGTTTGTTGCTCCCTGCAAAGATGTTTTGATGCCAAAGTCAGATATTATGAGTGGAGGGAGCTAAACGAAGTTAGGGTGTGTGTACCTTCGTGAAGTGATGGAGTTGGGCTTTTATAGGGAGTGCCTGTCACTATCAGGCCCACGGATCTAGATGGGTGTCAGCGTAGCAGGCAAAGTAGGTGACAGGGCTAGGGATAGCGCCAGTCTTCACAGCTGTCCCACACTAAGATTCGTTCTGATATTAGGGTACTGGTCGGCTATTATCGCACGCCTCGACTGACTGTCCACTATCCTGGTCGGCTGCAGTGGTCCGATCCGTGGATGTAAGTGTCCAGATCCTGGTATTATGGTACTGGCCGGCCACCACCGTACGCCTTGATCGGCAGCCCAGTTTCTTGATCGGATATGGTGGTCTGATCGGTGGGGTTAAGTGCCTATAATGGTACTTAGGAACACTGAACAAATACAAACAAAGTTGCACAAAAAAATAAGTATTCAACATGAAACTTAGTTTTCAATGTCATGAATAAAATGATATTTTTCATAGGCATTTTCTCAAACATGACATAGCCAACTGAATCACTTGATTGAGAGAAGATCAAACCACTAAACTAGGGATTTCAACCCAAATCCCTTAGAATCTCCAAGCTACATGCAAACGTATAAATCATAGCAAGACAACAAGAAACATAACATAATTCACGGTATACACAAAGTAAAGAGAAAGCTCCAAATCAAAACAAGGCACAAAGCAATAATTACGCTAAGGGGGAGAGAAAAAATAGAGAAAAGAAAAATTAAAAAGAAAAATATCAAAATGCACGAAGCATTAAGTAATAAAGGGATGAAATCAAAATAAATCATCATTAGAAAATGCATCAAGGATTCTTGACCAGGGAATGGTGGAAACGAATGCCTCAAATAGGGTCATCGTGCTCATCGAAATTTTCGATTAGGGTTCCTTTGTGGTAACCCTATAGATAGATGACAATGCTGTGAAGATCGGTAACGATCCACAACTTCTTAAGGGGACGAGGGAGTGAGATAAAGAGAAGCGAGAGAAAAAGTGACTTAGTGTAACTTGAATAAAGTTATCGTAGCATAATTTATAATGTTTATTATAATTAGGTGTAATTTTGTTATTGGTTGTGACGTGTTTGGTCTGTCCTCATCCAATAGTTACTCCACGATGGATTTATAATTTTTATTATAATTAGGTGTAATTTTATTATTGGTCATGTTTAATTTCACGTGTGGCGTCTTTCCTCATCCAGTAGTTACTCCACGTTGGATTTATGATTTTTATTATAATTACGTGTAATTTTATTATTGGTTGTGCGTGTTAGGTCTTTCCTCGACATCGCGCGAGAGAATGAAATCAGGGATTTCAATCAAAACAAAAGAGAGCAATGGAGAAAAAGCAACCTTGCTTCTTCCTCTGTATCAAGCAGAAGTGAAGTGATAGATGAGACTCAAAAACCTGTTCCTGATCCTCAAGTTCGTCTTAACCAGAAACTGACTCAACATAACTAACTTAGACCAGAAACTGGCTCAATTATTCCCTGCTACGCCCCTACCCTTCTTGCGGCTGTAGACCTTTATAATTACTTGGAATCCGCAATCAGTTCTTATCATTCTTACTGGTTAATTTTGAAACAACATTCAGGTTAACAAAATCCACAATTAGTTCTCTCTATTCTTTATTTATATTTCTCTGTGTTCATACACTTATTTCCCATTTCTTTTTCATTTAGATTCATGCAAACGTTGGACTGAAAATCTTTGCTTGTTTTTTTCCATCAAGTGAATTTCCACACAGAAACGGAGCTAATTGGTGTTCCCTTCCACCCAACAAGAAGGCAATGCCCATTCAGATGAAATGTGCAACAACTTCCACCAGGAAACCTCTTAGCGACCAAATCCGCTTGGTACAAAGACACCATGCTCAACTCTGTCTCCACCATTCCAAACCGAGAGAAAAATGACCTCCACACATCAATCTTAACATTTCTACTCTTCCTCTCTGCCCCTTCAGCAGCCAAAATGTTCCTGATTCCATGACCAAACAGTGATTCTATCACCAACCTGTTCTGCTCATCCTGTTTCATACAAGCCTCCACACAATCAAAGAACGCACTGAAGTAGTAAAGAGCTTCGATGAAACGTTTCACAAAAGATGTAGAATTGTGGTTCGCTTCAATTTCAGCCACCACCATCACAACAGGCTCAATCGTTCTAACAGCTCTCATTATAGTTTCAAGCTGTTCTGATTGTTGAATCTTGCTTCTAATCGCAAACTGAGAGTAGACCGCAACCGTTTCCTCAGGGTCGATTTCAAAATGATCTTCACTAAGCATGTCCGATACCATAACCACATTGAAAGAGAAGGGTATGTTCAAGCTTTGTGCAAAATCCTTCAATCGCTCACCTGTGTCCTCAATGTCATGCTTTGAAGTGATTCCACTTCCAATAGCTGTTATCTTAAGAAGCTCGAGTGGACAATCATGTCTTGACTCAAGAGCATGCATCAGGGTCGTCCACTGTGCCCCCTTTCTGATTTCAAGATCAATCACGTGAACCTTTTTTGCCTCAGTTACATTTTCTATTATAGCTTGTACTCCTGTGAACATGCTAATCTGACAGAAAGGAAGCATTTCATAGAATAAATGAGTAGTGAGGTTTAAACTCTTGGTTAACTCTTCAGGATCAAGTTTCTGCATCTCTTGCATTTCTTTGGATGAAACTCGCCCTGTTTCTTTATCTATCCTGTGGTGAAGAGCTTCAGCAAAATAATGAACAACACGTTTAACAGGTCTCCCTGTCTTGGAAGACAAGGATTTGCAATGACTAAGCAATTTGCTAGCGCGTTCAAATTGTTGATTGCCAATTTTCTCAGCACAAGACAAGAGTGATTCAACGAGTTCGGCATCGTCTTTCTCTTCACCAGAGAGTTCAGAGAAAGAAAAACCATAAGGGCGAGTAACCGAGAGGTCCAAACCTGGTGATTCTGAAGCTGACTGGATGAACCTTGTTCCACCTACCCTCATGACATCTTCAGTTGAAAGCTTCCTCTCATCCTTGTTTGTGACTATTTCAGCAGAATCATCAAGTGGATGCAGGATTTTTCCTTCATCGCATAACCTCTTGAAGCCCTTGCCATAGTGTTTCAAGATCTCAACTGGGGCTAAAGGGGTTCTGTATTGCTTGTTCTTTGCAGGGTAGAAAAGTGGAACCTTGGTTGGAAAGTCTTCATCAAACTGCATGATACCCTCCACATGTAATTGGAGTGGGGAAGAAACCATGTCAAACCTGAGGTTATCCAATGGCTCATATGATGGTTGTTGGTGATCCTTCTGTTGATCAGTGGATAGAAGGAACCCTTCTTCTGGAAAGAACTCAAAATTAAGGCAAAGTGAGTCAGTTCCCCCAGACTCTGCAGAAAATTGAACCTTTTTCACCCCATTTAGTCCCTCATCGGTAGCCCATAAAATATCATTGGATGAACTAAACATGTTCTCAACTGCACTAGGACTCAACTCCCTGAAATGGCAAGAGTCTTCCATCATGATTGAAACAAACTTGTGTTTCACCTAAGTTCCTTATGTAATTAATCCTATAAATAACAAAGGAGAATGAGGTTATTGTTTTATTAAGTCATTGTCATGCTTTGTTTTTCTTTTACTCTGAAACTGTATTCGATCATGTCTGAGGGTATAGCCTGTTGTTTTTTTTAAAAAATATTGACTTTTTCTTACCCTAAATCCTTCTAATACAGTTAACATTGACGTTGCTGTCACCATAATGTGTCGATTTGATCAAGGTGGCCTGCATATGGAAAGCCAAAGTTTTTTTCTTTTACTATTGAATAATTGTAGTGAAAATACATATAATCATGTTATCTGTGTGCCTCTTTGATGTTAAGTTTCGTATTTTTCTATTCAATCATGTTTGTCAGTTTGATGTTAACTTGATATGTAAATTAATTAATTTTAAGGCTTAATTATTTTTTACTCCTCTTAGAATGATGTCCATTGATATCAGCCCCTTAATTGGGTGTATGAACGAGAAATAATTACATTTCACAAAATAGAGGGAAAGTCAGTGCAATAATAATAAGTTTCAGGGTTACTAGTCATTATAATTTGTCCAAATTATAAAACATATTACAAGGAACCATCCGGGGATTAAGTTATGTCAAAGTTTAATTTTCTTGTACTGATGTGGTCAAACTTTTTTACAATCAAGAGGATCCTGACCCTTGAGGGACAACCAAAATTAAGCAATAGACGTTAAATCGGTAGTTTAACTACGACCCATTAATGCATAACATGTCAATCATTTTCAGAACATTGAGCAGTCTCTAATGTCTAATTTCATCAAGATTAATGCAACCAATAGTTAAGGCTGAACTCACATCGGAAAAAATACACCTATAAAATATGGTGAATTTCAGCTTAGGCGCAAGCTATACCCAAACGCTTAGAGATGCCCCTATTAGCACCCCATTAGCATTTTGAAGACACCTCTTGTACTTGTCAGGCTCAACGTTCCCTTTTGAACAAAAACAAAAAAAAGGCTCAACATTCCCTTTGCAGCCCATCCACATTGAATTTTAGTAAATTTTCTTCAATGGCAACTGATGAACTAACCTCTCAATTTATATGCCTTGTCCACACCACATTATCTATTACATCTCTCAAGTTATCACATTTCTCCTCTTCACAATCAAAGAGGTTTCATCAAAATTTGGCATTCCACTCTCATCTTCCCTTCTCCCATTTGCCATATCAACCAACATGCTTTCTTTGTAAGCATATAAGTTTAGAGTCTCAAACAGATGTCTTAAGATCATGATACTCTGTCCAAGCATCAACTACCTTACATATCACACTATCTTTTTTCATCAACTAGTCTTATGAAGAAACTCTACAACTAAACATAATATCTTAGAAAGGTTTGCCCATTTTTTCCTTTTGTATCATGTTTCTTTGTAAAATATGTATCTAAGTAGTATGAAATGAGATCAGAATCAAGCAAGTTATACCACTAAGCGCATGAATGAACTATAGTAGGTAGTCTCGAGTTTGGCCTCTCTACAATAGTAAGTTTGGCTTATAAAAGAAAGCGAGTTCAATCTTTTCAGCTCATTCTCTAGTATCTGCTCACGTCTAGTTCACAAATCCCTCGAGTTTTATGATTTGGCCCTTTAAATTTCACAATAAATAAAATTTTCTTTGATTTTTTTAAATATTGTAATAAAACGCATGATTAATAAGTAAAAGTAAATACAAATATATTTAATTGAACATTTTTATGCCATTTATGTATAATAATAATTACAATAATCAAGTTTAACGATGCTTAGAGTTGTTAAAAAGTAATGAAAAAAATCCGTGAACTACGAATAACTAAACATAATACCTAAACATAAAATGTGATTGAGGTGGTCTAGAACCACCTAAAATTTTGCATATTTTTGTGCATACAAAAGTTCTGATAGTTTCAGATAGATACAATCATGTTTTATGCTTTTTATAAAATTTTCCGCTCTATGACAGTAAAAAAAGTCATAAAAAATTATAAGTTGATGTCGTGGTGTCACCACTATTCCGTGATTGAGCAACCTAAAAAGTAATTTTAAGTGGGGCAATGATTCGTGTACACCTAAATAGTAGAGACACATCTGGACACCTCTTTTTTCTCTCTATCTCTTTCTTCCAATTACATCACATCATATATTACATTTATCACTTATATCTCCTCTCTTCCTATCTCTCTCGAGTAGTCTACACCCTTTAGATGTACATCAATCTTTATTCTTTTAAACGACATTCTCCATCTGGCTACTTCCTATTACAATCATACATGACACGAACTATATTGCCTTTAAAAATTGAAGATGATGTAAATTATAAGTGAGAATAAGTGGTGATGAGGACATTTAAGAAGATCTATAGCACACAGCGCACTAGACTGAGCACTAATTCACAACAGAACAAAATCCTAGGGACACAATGTCGACATACTAGACTCATAAATTAGCAAGCTATGGAACCTTTAGAGTTATTGCTTTTGTTTGATCTTAATTTGGGATATTCATATAAATGTTTTATGTTGGGTATCTTTCATGAGATGACTGTTTTGCTGGTCTTATGCAAATATCATTTTTTATGTTTTGATTTGATAGATAAACCCCCTGTAGAAATGGACTATGGCAGTGCAAGATGGTTGCTGAATTTCCTTCTTTCCTTTCAATTTTTTTGGAATTATAGTCTACGTGCTTACAATTTTCAAAACTTCAAGTGTTCAGAATAACGTAAAAATATGTTGCATAATGTTGCCATATTTCCTACCTCTAAAAGCCAGTTATCATCATTCACTTCACCGTTAGTGACACTGCTGATAATAAAATAATAATAATGTTATTAATGCATATGCAGTTCACAATGCACAACTTGGAAAGAACCGAATGTCTGTGAGCACACTGTGTTACCATTTCACTAGCTACTGTTCTTCCTGGCCTGAAACCTAGATCTAGATCCATTGCCATTTACTTATTTAGGCCATATTTCAATAGCTATTGGCACTCGTACAATTTAACGATATAGTACGCACAAGTAAACACATTTCTTCTTATAAATTAAGGGACCCGCTTGCAGTAGATAATTTAATTTAGCCAACTTGGGTTGACACAATTAGCCATAAGTTTTGAATTTAATTCGCACCTCTCCTCATAAGTTGAAGGTTCGAACCTCCGCATCCAATAAAATCTCAGTTGGTGGACAATCATTTTCTGAGAAATCCCCTAGCACTCCTGGGGCCATGCTGGCATAATGCGAACCCACTTGCGGTAGTAGCCGGCCATGCACATCTCCAAGTGAACCTATGCTAATCTCTAAAGCATGTCACTGATGTCCTGCCTAATAGTCTTACTCTTGAGGTGCTTTCCCTCTATTTTATCATTTTATGTACCAAAAGAATTATGAAAGTTTAGTAATATAAGATTTCAATGCTGAGATAAAAACTTGTTCAAGTTACACTCAGCTCAAAAAGTCACCCCTTATTTATTCAATGTAAACCAACATTTTCTATGTCCTGTTCTTTTAGTATTGTCATAGGTAACAGTTAGTGATGGCGACCTTGTCTTGTAGTGCCGCACTGCCATGAAGCACTTGATCATTATTTTAAAAGATAATCTGCAAAATGTGGCTTTTGCACCAACTTGAAATGGCCATCAACACTAGTAACCTCGAAAGTCTAAACTGAACAGTCCTCGAAAGTCTAAACTGAACAGTCCTGCATATTGCACTTATAAATTAGCATTCAAGTGTGATATGTGAAACTGAAATTCAGGGGTGAGAAGCTAGTCCTTGTTACAAGCCTCCTTTGTCCAAGTTCTTAATCATCATTCAAGAAAAATGGACAACAACAAGGAGCTCATTGTGAGAAAGGTATGTGAAATCTATGAAAAAATTTCTAAGTTAGAAAACCTCAATCCTTCAGACCATGTCAATGACCTCTTTACCCAACTTGTAACCACTTGCACCACCCCATGTCAATTAGATGTTACTTTGCTTCCACAAGAAGTTAAAGAAACTATAGCTAAACTGATCAAGCTTTGTGGGAAAGCAGAGGGACTTCTTGAAAGTCATTACTCTGCTCTCATAGGAACTCATGAGAATCCACTAAACCACATCAAAATCTTCCCTTACTACTCCAATTACCTCAAACTTAGCCATTTGGAATTCACCATGCTCACCACACACTGCACTCAAGTTCCATCCCAACTTGCTTTTATTGGTTCTGGTCCCCTGCCTCTCACCTCAATCATGTTAGCTACCTATTACATGAGGCAAACATGCTTCCACAACTATGATGTGGATCCATCAGCAAATGCTAAAGCTTATGATTTGGTCTCATCAGACCCTGACTTGTCCAAAAGAATGTTCTTCCACAACACTGATATTGCACATGTTTCAAATGCTCTTAAGGAGTATAATGTTGTGTTTCTGGCTGCACTTGTTGGCTTGGACAAGAAGGGGAAAGAAAAGGTCATCAATCACTTGGCTAAACACATGGCTCCTGGTGCTGTTTTGGTTCTGAGGAGTGCACATGGAGCTCGAGCGCTTCTGTATCCAGTGGTTGATCCTTCTGATCTCAAAGGTTTTGAGGTTCTATCTGTTTTTCACCCAACTGATGAGGTTATAAACTCGGTTATTATTGCAAGGAAGCATTCGGTGAATCAAGGGCTTTTACTCTCTAGCAAATGTCATGAATTGGCTGAAGGTTTTAACACCTTGAACCATAGGAATGTAATTGATGAGTTGACCATTGATGAGCATGCTTGATTGTTAAATATGCATGTTGATTATGATTCTTACATTGCTGTAAGCAGGCTTGGTTCTTATGTTTGATTCCTGTTGTTGTTGAATGATATAAAAGCTAAAATCTCCTTTCCATGCCTTTATACATCACATACTAATAATGATGGTTCTTTTTCATATAGATCATAATATAAAAATTAAACTTTAATGACTGAGTTGCTTATAATTCGATAGTTACATTCATTATCTTGATAATAAAAATTAAATTTTAGTGCAAAGATATTGTATATTATTCATGCTTCAATCCCATAAAGCTATGCTGCAGAGTATGCGTGGGATATAATAAAAAGTATTTATAAATCTTTTTACCTCAAAATTTAATCTTTTAAAATAATTGGTATGCGACAAACTCGTTTGCTTTGCTCTTTTAAAAAAGTATTTTGAAAAATGGTATACTCCTTTTATATATAAGTTTTGATTTTTTCAAAAATATAATTTTTGTTTCCTTAAACAATTCATTAGAATGCTCGTTTGGCTGATGCTAACAAGCCAAAAGCCGACACTATAATCGATTTAGTGTTAACTTAGCGTTAATATCGCTATTGACGTTAAACAGCTCGAAGCTAACACTATGTGAATCACGACGACCGCCGCTACGGTTAGAGCTGATTTGGACGACTCTAAGCCGGCGCAACCTACTCAGAACAATGGCTAGTGCAAATTCATACCAATTAACGTTAGTCGCATAAGCTGACTTTGACTAGCGTCGGCTCGTGGCGTGAAAATTTGTGTTGGTCATGGTTGACATAATAGACGTTGACTATCTAAAATTGATATTGAGTTACAACCATATGTTCACAGTTGACATGTCCATCAAGATGTCGCTTTCGTTCAGGTCAAACTTTACCCCTGACTTGAAGACACTCTGCATAGTAACTCTACTCCTAATTTAGAATTACAATGTTTAGTACCTTCAAGTTAGAGTACATTTTAACCTGCATGAGAGAGCCAATTTATAGACCTCTAAACGATTAACAAGTGTTGTAAGTTATCATCAAGTTTGCATTGACAATCACAACCAACAAGTTAAAGGCAATGTACATAGCATCAAGCATATGAGGACATAATGCACCTATCACAATAGAACATCATATCAAAAGTTTTTCGTTCATCACCCAGATGAGGCGCCGCCAAAAAAATGGTTTGGAGAGGAGGGTTGCCCGAGAAAATGGTGGGAAAAAGGGTGATGGGTGAAAGGAGGAAGAAGAGGCGAAAATGGAGGACTAAATTTGATGATATAGAATTTTGAAGGGATAAAAGTAATGTCAAAATTATACATAGCCACTTATATCTGACTAGAATTGTCACATGGGCGAGTGACTGGGTAAAAGATATTTCAAAAATACTGTATAACGTCTTAATTGTTAAAAACTATTTTTAATCAAACAAATATTTTCAAGCACAAAATATTATGAATAATTTT
This sequence comes from Acmispon strigosus, assembly GCA_030819835.1. NCBI lineage: Eukaryota > Viridiplantae > Streptophyta > Magnoliopsida > Fabales > Fabaceae > Acmispon > Acmispon strigosus. Next base: position 92,695,411 of record JAUAMA010000001.1, read on the forward strand.
ATATCAAGACCATTTTAAATTATAGTGTATAATTCAGAGAAAAAAAAAACATATTTAACCTTAAAAACAACTAAACATTAGATAACAAATTTTTTGTCAAAATATTATATAACAAACCAAATGAGACATTACATTAGGAAGGTTCATGATCCTCTCCAGTCAAAGATGTCCACGTAGGATCACAGCACGACGTGTGAATCGGAGAGTCCACGTTGGTCTCTTCTATAATAAATTATAATTGCAACAAAATCTGACTCTCTCTGTGCGTGTGCTGTGCCATTCCAATTCCATAATCGACGACGTTAGCTGCTGCGACGGTTTCTCGATATCTGTAGTTTGATCCACCGGCTGCGGCCGCGTCGGTTTCTGTAACAATGGCGGACAAGTACAACCTCAAGAACCCCGCCGTCAAGCGGATCCTCCAGGAGGTCAAGGAGATGCAGTCAAACCCTTCCGATGATTTCATGAGCCTCCCTCTCGAGGTTTTTCCTTTTCCCTCAGATCTTATTATCTGTGTTGGATTTCAATAAGATCGTGATGTTATCTGTGTGATTGTTTTTAGTTTTCTTGTCTTTGTTGATTTAATCATTGGCTTAGGGTATTAGGAAATGATAAATTCAGCTGGTGAATTTTGCAAATTGGTGGGTGGAATTTGTGCAAAATTGTCTTGTTATTGTTATTCATGAATTCAATCCCTGTTACTGGGAAGTGGAAGAGCCAGAACAGATTTAAGGCATGTTTGAATTTGGGAGGGGGTGGTTGGGGCTTTTAATTTATAAACTATTTTCGATGTAAATTTTAAAAATATTCTCTTTTCAGTGTGATTATTATTATTTTGTTAATTTGTGATTTTATAATCTGTGACTAGTGACTGATTTGAAACTTTGAATCTTATTATTGAGTATCAGTTTGTATTTTCTGCCTACATAAGTCTTTTCTGAGCAAGTTCATCATGTTTGTTTTCAGGAGAATATATTTGAATGGCAATTTGCAATTAGAGGGCCTGGTGACACTGAATTTGAAGGTGGTATTTATCATGGACGGATCCAGTTGCCTTCAGAGTATCCATTCAAACCCCCTTCGTTCACACTCTTGACTGTAGGATAATGCTCCATCTTATGTTGTATTAATCTTTATTCTTGAGCAATATTAGCAACACAGTCTTAATTATTGGATGGACTTCATATGCTTCCACCAAAATCTGTGTACTCTCTCATTTTAGTAGTGACTGACATCAACTTTTCCCAGTAATATTTATCAATGAGCGCGTACTAGCTTTTTAATTTTTAAACTCTTTCATGTTGAAACCCCGAAACTTGAAAGCTCGATTACTATATACTTATAAGTTTCATTGTTATGCTGTCAGCCTAATGGTCGTTTTGAGACCCAAACCAAGATTTGCTTGAGCATATCAAATCACCACCCTGAGCATTGGCAACCATCATGGAGCGGTAAATAATATTCCTTTCCAGTCTTGACTTACTGCATTTTCTTAGCTACTTTGGAAATTATGTCTTCTGTATGGCTTAATTTGCTATTTGTACGTGTCATAGATGTACCCATTTAGTATATATAGATACACACAAGAATACTGCATCATTTGGTTTAGCTTTTAGCTTATGGTAACTTTTCAATTGATATTTGGTTCCTAACGAAGGAAAAAGCCTTTAAAAGTGTTTATGGAGAAGTTATATGAGGGATCTTCTTAAACAGTTGAGGTGTAGAAATTGATTCTAACTTAGAAGCTCTTATTGAAAGAATCATTGCAGGATTATTTCAACTTCTCTTTTTCTGTAAGTGCTTATAGAGAAGTTTATCTAAATTGTCTCTAATTAGTTTGTATTTAGAGTGTTGTTACTCTGCAGCTGTAAGACTACCTGAAATTTTGCCTGTGGCCTTTAAATTTTTTCATTATTATTGGTTTCTGTATAGGATTGCTCTATGCTTAGGGATTGTTTTTTCTTAGATCCTTGACTCAGGTTGTAGTATCTAATAATTTTGCCATAGTAAAATATGGGGGGGGGGGGGGGGGGGAATTTAACCAGAAAACACTGATCAACTAAGGAGTTTTCATTTTAGTGCATCTGTTGAACCCGGATGGGAGTTTATATGTTACAAGACCATTATACTTGACAGATTTTTCCTCTGAATAAATTTTGGCACTTAGAAGCTACTCATAGGAGGTTTTCCCAAAATTGATTTGGCTTTATAATCAATTGTAAAATGATTTCCAAACATGCTTTGATGGCAAAGGTTCTGACTTAATTAACTTAAAATTGTTTTTTCAGTAAGGACGGCTTTAGTTGCTCTGATTGCATTCATGCCTACCAACCCAAATGGTGCGTTGGGCTCGTTAGACTACAAGAAAGAAGAGAGGCGTACCTTGGCCATCAAATCTCGTGAAGCATCTCCAAAATTCGGGACTCCTGAACGTCAAAAGCTGATCGATGAGGTAAAGTGTTGCTTATTAGTTCTCTCCTCAGTACGTGTTTTCTGCAATATATTGTCCTGATTGTACTTTGTTGTCCCAGATACATGAGTATATGCTAAGCAAGGCACCTCCTGTTCCTCCTCAACTTAGCCCCACACAAACTCCTGAGGAGCACCCTAAAGATGAGGAAGCTGAGGTCCAGGTTAATTCACCTAATCCTGAGGCTTTACCTGCAGGAGAGGGGATTCCAGATCAAGCAGGTGATGGAATTGTTGAAGAACAAGATGTCCCTGCAAATGCTACTAGTGCAGGAGTTGAAGCTTCTAGAGAGATTCAATCAAGTGTTTCAAGGAACCAGTTGCTCCAAAAGTCAGACACAAGGGTTCAAAATCCGAAGCCGGAGACGAGGGTCCAAAAGCCTGATGATCGGTTGTTTACATGGGCAGCCATTGGACTTACTATAGCAATTGTGGTCCTCTTGCTGAAGAAGTTAATTAAATCTACTGAACATGGTGCAGTTTTCTTCGATGGATCTTAGACGTTTCTTTGCTGATCATGTTGCTTCAGAGAGAACTTTATAGCCTTATGCGGTGAAAAGAAATGTAAAGCTCTTATAAACAGAAAGAAGTATACTTATAATTTTGTTGTCCTTTTATTACACACTTTGTAATTATGGTAATATAAATGTGCTACAGCTATGAATTGGTGAGCATCTCCTATATCTCTCCTGTATCATTTAGTATGATGGAATTCAAGTATCATTTCATTGCTTTTTTTCTGCTTCTTATGTTCCATATTGCTCAAAATAAAAAATCAAACTAGAGTCTTGTAGATTGGTGTCTTCGGGTAAATATCATAAGGAATCATAAGTTTATTTAAAAAACTTATTTTTTAAAAAGCTTATAAGTAGATATAGCCTTATAGATAGATATTTATATACAAAGTTCACATAGTTGAGTTAAGGGTAATCGTAGGTGAGAAGTCAGGGTTAATAATTTGTACTAACGATTAATATTTGCCTATAAAAAAGAAAAAAAAATAGAAATCAATTGAATTGACTCAGTATGAAACATATTGTTGTATAAATAGGTAGAAGATTCCAATTTGTAAGACCATAAACCCACCAACATGTCCTTCAATTTCATCTTTGGTGTATGGGCATTTGTTTTGTGAAACATCAATTTTCTTGGCCATCCAGTGCAGAGTTCAAGAGTTCGATTGTGTTGACTCTGGGAATAAAACTGAGTAATCATATTACGCCTTTAATCTACGACCAAAATCAATTTTAAGATAGTGATTCAACCACTGACATAACCATTGGTCCTCCTACATCAAAGTAACAATAACTATCATGGAAGCAAGGCTATTGACTTTCCTTTCCTATGTATTCATTCAATACTTTGACTAAACTAATTATCGAATTCAATGGTGAGACAATAATTAAGAAATCTCTTTTCATAGGGTTACTTTATATTTTATCCTCATACCATATTTTTTATAGTAAAAAATAGATAAGGAAATTAAAGTTTGAGTTTCCCTCTATTTTTTAATCATAAAAATAGAGGCGTCTCTTTTGAAAAGAAGAAAATAAAATGATAAAGATAATCCAAAGGTAAATAACATTTTTTTGTCTTGAAATTAAGGTAAATAACATGACTTTGGGAATTTAAAATGGGCCAAATTGTCCTAGCATGTTTATCTTAGGATCCGGATAAAAGTTACGACGAATTTAAAAAGTTATGACATATGTCGGATAAATCAATTTGCTTGAGACAATTTTCTTAAATGAATCTTAAAACCTATGATTCCAAGTTCTGTATTTACTTTACTGTTCACAGGACACCCTTTTTTTTTTTTAAGTAGTGTTACTATTATCAAATGGGTTCGGCTGAATTACTTAATTTAGAAAAATTATAATTGATCATGTTATGATATATTAAACCAATTCATCCCTTACATAATACATATTATGTTATGATGCAGTAGTACAATACATTATATATTAATTTATTTTTATATTATACTAATAAATTAATGATACTGTTAAATCAATTTTCATAGTTATGGTTCACTTTCATATACCATTATGAAATTAACCAGCCAAAACATAATGCTTAACAAACGCCAAAGGTCCATAACTTAAATCTATGCTTAACAAACATAGCAATGCAATTTAACGTACTTGATTTTATTAAATATTGCATTTTTTTTTTTATAGCCTTTGAATCTTAACTTATCTTTTAAGGTGGGGTGACGCGAATAGCCGACTTAAACACGGTATAAACTAAAGATAATAAAATTATTATAAAATAATGATATTAACAATGTAAAAAACCTATATATGTGTGATATATATATATATATATATATTAAAATAATTAATTTTCATTTATGCAGTGATAAAGATAATAATTAAAACGAGTACAATATGTAAATTGCTTAATTTATTTTAATAGATTAGATCTTCATGCATTTCATGCATTGCACGGGTGCAATCCTAGTGTATAACACTGGATTAGATTTAGAGTGGTTTGTGGCTTCTTTCTTAAAAAAAATCACTTTAATTAAAAATTATGTTTTAAAAACTGTCTAGGTGTTTCTTTAAGCTTTTAAAAATCATTGCTTAAAAAAGTTTGAAATTAGATTATTTGAAAAAAAAACAATTTGAATTAACTTATTAAAAAAGCTAGTTTGATAGATAACAGAGAAAATGAAAAATAATTTTATTAATGTAACCAAACATAAATCACTTTACCCTTTTTTAATATCTAAAAAATAATATTTTTTTAATAGTTAAAAGTTTTATTTTAATCTGTAATAAACTCACTCTTACTCGCAAACATGACACATACAATAATTTATATGTATCTGCATACTGTAATTAGTTCCCATTTTGCATCTAAAATTACTCCTATACAATATGAAAATGATATTATACACTTAGGCTAATCCGCTCCTGTGAGGAGATCAAACATTATTTATAAACAAAATTTAGTAAAAGTAAGGGGAAAAAATACATACATTTCACAAATGTTTATAACTCTCATAAGAGTTCATACCCTAACCAACTGTTATTTTCTTATACAATACCATATGCTGATATGCATAGCATATACATCAATTCTTAATGTCCAACTCGAATGCATAGCGTGCCCATGCACACTTCTTAATGCTGAATCATTTTAGTGATGGAAAGGCAATTGTTGACCGTGATGCTGACTAAACCATGGGTTTTGGACTTGACATGGGGTGATTTGAGATCCTCAAACTTGCTTTCGCATGTTGAAACATCCGCCATGACAGAACTAAGTATGACAGTAACTTTTCCAAAATCATGAGAATGGATGGCATGTATTGCGCTCAAAAGGTTCTTCAGAGCGCTATGGTATTTTTCCTTGCAATCGCCGACCGCCGCAGCGAGCTCCGGCGACTTAGCAACATGTTGTTCCACCTTTGTCATGGTCACCTTTACTTGGAGAGTGCATGCCTTTATGGAAGCTTCAAGCACACTCACAAGATCAATCTTGGTTTTGTGGTTTAACAACTGTGGAATGGTGGAAAGGCAAATTTGAGGGTACAGTGTGTGGGAACATATCTTTTCCAATGCACTATTTTTGGTGTGTTTGGTTTTTGAGTTGTGGTCATCAAGGTTTCCGTTGAGGATGTCTGAGAAAGCGGCCGAGAAAGACGATGAGTGGCTAAAACTAGCCTCTGATGAAGAATCTAATGATGGATTTTGGGTTTTGGGTGCCTCTGATGAAGAACCTGATGATGGATTTTGGGTTTTGGGTGCCTCTGATGAAGAATGTGATGATGGATTTTGAGTTTTGGGTGCTTCAGAAGGAGGGGGGCAAGGTGGTTCTTCAAGGTGGCTTGCCTTTGGAGAATGAGCATTAGTTGACTTTGTTTCAACCTTGGGTGATATGTCCTTGGATTTGTGGGCTCCACATGTATCTATGGCAAAGCATATTATGAGGATTGTGAGTGAGAGGTTAATGAAAGAATTTTGAATGTTGTTATTGATGAGCTTCATTGTTTCTTGAAGGTTAATTGGTAGATTGATAGATGCTAGAGACAAGAGGAAAATTGATTTATGGGATTTGGGAACATGGAGGGGGATATTTAACTTGTGAGTGAAAATGGTTTCATGAATTGTCCATGAAAGTAGGTTATTGGTATATTTCTGTTTCAGCATTGTTTTACGGAGATTAGGGGAGAGAATAATTTCCCTCATGTTGGTTGGAAGAACAACCTCTCTTTCCCAGCTCAAAATTGGATATTACTCCCTCCGTTCCTTTTTATAAGAGCCAAACAACTATTGCACACCCCTTAAGAAAAGTAGTTAAAGTCAAAGATGTTGTTAGCATTTAATTTATTCTCAATTTACATCAACTTTACAAAATTGACCCAACTTACTTTTTAAAATTTCTATTGATCATTAATGTATTACATTGTGGTAAGAGAGAGAAAATACAATTAAGTAAGGGTAAGTTTGTCAAAAAATAATTAATGCACTACAAATTTCAAGTCATTTCTTATAAAAAAGAACACAACACTTCTCAATTTAACTCTTATAAAAAGGAAAGGAGGGAGTAATATTGATTAAAAAAATTACTAATTTCATAAAAGTTGTATTGAAATGGAAAAAAATATGTTCTAAAATAGTCTCTAACTTAAGACCACATGCACTAGGAATCCTGACAAAGAAAGAAGGTTTTCACCATTCCGGGAAGTAATGAGATTCCTTGTTTAAGAAATTAAGTTTACTAGATTATTGTTGTCTTCTTATTATTGTCCTCTACTAATTACTTGCAATGATAAGCATAGTTCTCTTTGAAAAATAGTTTCATTTTTCACACTTACTGGATGTACACTAAGGACAAAAGAGAGGGATAAAATATATAAGACATGTGATACAAAGGTAAAGAAAAAATTAATGTGAATATTGTAACAACTATAAGTTATGGGTGATTTTACGGTTTACCATGTTAAAAATTGGTACTTCATAAACCATGTTTTTACTTTTATTATTTAGTTGTACATATTATTTATAATATACTTTTAGATTTTTTATATTCAAAATAGTCAAATTTGTAAGTTATAGAAAAAAGCTATTGCAGTATTCTTTATAATAAGCATCTAAAAACACTTTTTTTTCAACATTCTCTTCAAAAGATCTTTTCACTTTATAAAGATTTTGATAGTTATCTAAAACATCTTTTCCTCGCCCGATCAAAATTGTATGCCTTCAAATAGTATCTCATTCTCTAAACAACCAATAAAATTGTATCACATTAATTAAAAATCACTTATAAAATGTTATTAATGTCATATCCATACATGTCGTAATTTTATAAGTTGGAATAGAAAATAAGACATTATTTGAAAACACAATATTAACTTCATCATGTCACATCAGCTTCGCCGGCACCTCTGACCAAAATTTGGTAGTTTCCCAAATATTAGGGATTAAATCCAAATCTTATTATGGTGAGAGATTATTTTCAAACAGACTCTATTATACAGGGTCAAAAGCTTAATTAACTCGTTGATTTATTAGAAATTATATTAATTTTGAATTTCAAAACTCAAACACAAGCTCACCCCTTATAAATGCTTCAATTGTTTCCATGCTCAGCCTTCTAGTTTTGAGAATTGTCATCAGACATCGATATGTTATCCCAAAAGTAAATAGCAGTAGGAAGTTAATTTAATTCAGAACTTACACTTTATAATGTGTAAAACCAAATGGGTGAAAAAGAGAACAAAAGGTAGAAATAGATGAAAGGGGCACCTGATGATCGAATTCTATGCGTTCAATTTTGCAAAATTAATAAACAAATGGTTTTAAAAGTTATGAAATATAAGTTCCTATATAATATAAGACGAGCTTTTGTTCTCTCTCTAGAGGGGTTAATTCTGTAATTTGGAGAGGTGTTTCGCTCTCGAAATAGTGATAGAATTTGCATTGTTTTTTAAAAAATATGTAGGTTTATATCCTAAAAATTAAGTTAAAATAAAATTTTATATGCATCTGAAGGTCAAATTCATAAGTTGCATAACAACTAATATATATAAATTAACACACACACACATATATATATTTTATATTTTTTTTAAGTTTGCATTCATTCTCAAATTTCCTCTCAAAAATATTTTATACTCAATACTGATGCAAATAATGACAAATTTTGGACACATATTTTATTCGTCTCTAAGTTTGTCTCAAATAAAAAAAAAATGTGTCACTATATTATTGCTTTGTGCATCACTAATTCCATGTCTATTTGAGAGGGATTTTTCCCTCTTTAATATGAATTCAGTCGCCAAAAGAATTTTTTCTAGTATTGATATACAACTAATAATTTAAACATACTATAAGTATTACCTTTACTAAACATATTATAAATGTCGACTTTTAAATGCTTCCCATCAGTAGATCAATACATTACTAATAAATATATATAAAAAAAGGAAAAATACATATATATATATATATATATATATACATTGCATAATTATCTCTAAACTCACTTAAGAGTTCATTCCCTAACCAACTAATACTTTCTTAATTAATAGTTATACAATAATATCAATTCTCAAGGCTAAACTTGGCTGTAGAGTGTAAGCAAACCCGTTAATGGTGAAGTAAAGAAGCAATGGAAAGACAATTGTTGACCATGATACTAACTAGACCATGAGTTTTTGACATGGATGATGATGATGATGTTAGATCCTCAAACTTGCTTTCACATGTTGAAACATCCGCCATGACAGTACTAAGCATGGCATGAAGTTTTCCAAAATCATTAGATGGAATGCAATCTATTGCGCTCTTGAGGTTCTTCAAAGTGTTATGATATTTTTCCTTGCAATCAGCAAGTGCATCATCAAGCTCTGGTGATCTAGCAGCATGTCTTTTCACCTTTTGTTTGGTTAACTTTACCTGGTGCACACTAGCCTTTATGGCAACCTGAAGCACAATTTTGGTATCAATCTTGACGTTGTGGTTTAGCAAAGGTCGAATAGTGACAATGCAGATGTGAGGGTAGTGTGTGTGGGAACATATTTGTTCCAAAACGTTATTTTTGTTATACTTGGTATCTGAGTTGCCTTGCGGAGGCATTGTTATGGACGGGTCATTGATGCTTCCTTTGAGGATGTCTGAGAAAGCGCCAGAGAAGGAGGACGAATGACCAAAGTTATCCCCTGATGTTGGAGTTTGGGCCTCGGGTGCTTCAGAAGGAGGGAAGAAAAATGGATTCTCATTGTTGCTTGCCTTTGGGGGATAAGCTTGATTAGAAGTTGACTTTGTTTCGATGTTGGGTACGGTGTCCGTAAAACTATGAGCTGCGCATTTGTCTAGTGCAAAGCATATAAGGATTGTGAATAAGAGGGAGATCACGTTAATGAAGGTGATTTGGTTGTTGTTATTGTTGAGCTTCATTGTTTCTTGAAGATTTTGAGGTTGAGATGGGTGCAAGACAAGAAGGAATATGATTACTATGATTTGTGAATGTGGATGGGATATTTAACATGTGAGCGTAACATGTTTTTAAATTGCCCATAAAATTAGGAAGCCTTTGAGAAATAGTAACACTTTTTTTATGCTCCTATTTCTGCATTGTTTCACCGAGTTCATGGGTGATGATAATTTGCCTCATATTCAAAATGCACCTCTCTTCCAACCCCTTCAAAATAGATCATCAATAATGTCCTCTGAAAAGCTATGTTGCTAAACATAATTACTAGTATAACAAAATTTGCGCTAGAAAAAAAGAAAACGAAAAAGAAAAAAGTACTTTCTAATTTAATCAACAACTCAAACCGTACAACCAAGTGGGTTGGCGTAGGGGTTCAGCCCTTCGTTCCTTAAGCAAGTGGTTGGGGGTTCGAATCTCAACTCTTGTGAATGGAAAAAACTCATTGGCCAGCCCCCTATCGCTTCGTGCGCTGACCGTGAGGTGAAGAATTAGTCTCACGGCAAACGGCTGTGGGGATACCTTGATCAGGAAAAAAAAAAAAACCAACTCAAACCGTACGTGTTCCATTGATAGAGATCAATATTTTCTCCTTTTGTAGAAGGCATCCTATTCCCGTTGAGTTTACTGAAACACTGTTATTATTTTTATTATGTTACTGGTTACTAGTTACTTGCAATATTTAACATATTTATCTTTTTCCATAAATTCTTTTTTTTCACAATTATTTGGTGTACAGAAAAATGTAAAAAAGAGATATAGATTTGGATATCACGATGCCTAATGATAATTCCAATAACATTTCTAGATGCATTGAATTGTATACTAATAAGTTAGAATGGAATATTGAAAAATCATGATTTTTCATATATTTGTGGAGCAGTTACTACCATTAACTATGATAACAGCATTGATTGATGAAGTTACAACAATATCAATAGAGTTCTGGTTAATCTTTAGAAAATTAAGTGGTAAAGTGTTGAAAGTTTAGACAAATGAGAAGATCAAATTTTATTCATTTTATACCACATAGAAATATTATTTCCTCCCTCATTCTTCTTCTGTGAGTGTTCACTTAGTAATTTGTCTTGTTAAAGAAGTAATTAAGCTTGGAGATCATGTACATTGTCGATAAATGTATCCGATAGATAGGTAAAAGAAATGTGCTTGAATTTTTTTATGTTTTTCCTTTGGTTATGTATATGGTTGTTAAATAATATTTCTTCTGGATAATTAATAGTGGGCTGGGCGAGTGCCTCCCCCGGTGGCGGGCCATGAAGACTTATGAAGATACTTCGCTTTCATAGTTCAAGCTCGGTGTCTTGTGGGCTTGTGGACAGAGCGAGCGCTCCACGACAGTAAGAGGGCGACCAACATTAGTAAAGGACGGCCCAGAATGGCGACCAATGGGCTTATTTGTAATACATAGGATATTGGGCATGATCTTTGAGGCCCATAGGCTTAGTCTGAATTAAATGTAATTTATGGTCATCCTCCCTATAAATAGCCAAGAGAGACTAATGTAAAAGGGACCTGAAATCTCTTATTCTAATAACACTTCTTTTCTCTATGCTCTCTCAATTCGAGAACAAATAGGTACTTAGAAAATTAAAAATCCTACGTAAATAATCAAGGAAGGTCGGAGGGCTATTGCAGAACCAACCTTGTTCAAGATATTTAGACAACATTGAGACAAGACGGAACCAACCTTGTCGTGTTGACGATGAGCCTAATGATCTCAATCCTGAGTAGTTGAATTATTTCGTGAAGTTGGGAAACTGGTAAGTGGCTTTTCTATTTACACCATTACACGCATGGAAAAGTTACAAGCTAATAGGCACATGTTGACGAATTTCCCTGTAGTTGATTACTATCTCCGATAAGTTTATTTTTCACTTTGGATGGATTATTAACTTTTCATTTCATATACCTACTTTGATACAAATAAATAGGCAATGCAGAAGAAATATTGTACAAAGGCAATTAAGGAGTGGTTCAAGAAATACTCCAAAGGTAAATAAGAAGGTTCACAATGTTCGTTGGTTCGCTAGTCGTGTAAGTATTTATGCATGTATTTGATGAAGATGTTTTCCTCGATTGACTATAATTGAATCTCTTTCAAGACTAATTGTAGTATAATATCAGGTTTTGTCATCTTCATAAAGATTGTGTTATAATACTAATTTTACAAATTCCTCGAATGCATAAATAAACAAAGATTGGGGGTTTGATTCAATTGTTCAATTTTGAATAAACAAAATGAAGCAAATAAAAGATCTGGTAAACGTATATGAGAAAGATAGCACCTAGGGTACAGTTAAACCAATTTACATTTATGCCTTAGATAAAACAACATTTGTATAAAATTGAGAATTCTCTCTAGGGAAGGTCTAATAAATTCACTCCCGCAGATCCCTAACTCTTAATTAAACTTTCGTCCCTCTTAAGAAATAGTAAAACACACTACTACAGAATTGTCATATTACCACAGTTCCGGACAGCCTATTACCACGGTTGAACCGTGGTATCAGACGTCGAAGTAATAAATAAATTACCACGGTTCAAGGTAGAATCGTGGTAATATCACATATCTGTTACCACAATTGAAGGCGTCACCGTGGTATAATCGCAGCTTTGTTACCACAGTTCAGCAAGGAATCGTGGTAATATCATAAATCTGTTACCACAGTTCATTGTTGAACCGTGGTAATATCGCTTCCTATTACCACGGTTCAACACTGAATCGTGGTTACAGGTCTATTTTTTTCTCTTATATTCTCTCACCTTAATTAATTGTATGTGCAAATATAAAAACTGTTTATTATATTGCCAAAATACCAAATTAACTAAAACATGGTCTACAGGAAGCTATAAATACCAAATTTCCCAATAAACTATATACAACGTGCATATGGATCACCCACCCAAACATGGTCTATAGAAAACTATCCTAATATCTCATTACTTCAATGCCAAAATAGTTCAGCAATCCATTAAAAAAAACAATTCAGCAGTAGAACACAGTTACAACATAACATCTTCAACTGATCTTAGTGCTCCTGCTTGTGCTCCCAACTGCTTCTAATACATCGCCTTCAATGTATCTCTGAGCTCGGAATGTTGCTAAGCATGCGTAATATGCTGCTAAGCCATTCCGAACAGTTCCTGGCATTATATTTTCAAAAAATATAACAATGAATAAAACGAGAAGGAGATTATTAGGAATTAACAAGATCAGCCATATATTAACTTGAAGAAAAATCATATTCACTTGAAGAAAAATTGTACAACCAAATTTAACAATCATACAGCCAAATTTTAAAAAAAGTACAACATGTACTGCTTGGCTGAATTAAAAATCAAGGACCAGATTTGGAGCCTAACGGTTCCATATTTTTTACCCTTCTAAGGCTTCGTTTGGCCCAGCTTTTTTCTGACTTAAAAGTGACTTTTAAATTAAAGTTAAAAATAAGAGTTTTAAAAAAGAAGAAGAAGCCGTTTGTCAGTTTTCAGTTTTTTATAACTTAAAAACTACTTTTAAGTTAAAAGTTGTTTGGTAAAACTGTTTTAAAAAAGTATCATATACATTTTAAATATTTTAAATTTTATTTTACTTAATATAAATTTATTTCAATGCATATTTAAAAATTATTTATTATTTTTAATATTAATTGGAAAAAATTAAATACTAATTTTTTTTTATTGTATAAAGATAGTTTTTATCACAAATTTCTAAGCAATTTTTTAACAAAATTAAAAATAAAATAAAAGATAGACTAATAATAAATCATAAGTCACGAATCCATACAAAAATCCATAAGTGTTTAATAAGTAACACACGAGCAAAACAAAAACCGCCAAAAAAATATAAGTCATAGATTTATAAAAAAAATCATAAGTCAATGATTTCTATTTTCTACCAATCCAACTGCTATTTCATTTCAAACTATATCCATGCCACCATCTAATGCTCTTCTAGAATTATATGAACGCGTCCCTTCATCAATATTTCTTTCTTCTTCACACTGAGTCATATATTCTGGAACCCTATCACATTTGTTAAATTCCTCATCTTCAACACCGCATATTCGAATAAAGTTATGGAGTGCTGTTGTTGTACTATGATCTTTTGTTGTTTGATCAATGGATATGATCTCATTGTGATTCTTCGCCACTTCAACTAATCGGTCTACACTTTTTCTCATGGCTGTTGCAGTCCCGACTTTTCCTTTACTCTTTGTCACTTTGTCATTGTGATCTTGTTGCCACCTTTCTTTTCTTTTTGGTTTGATTGTTTTCCACAGGGCTAACATCATCTTCAAGATTGAAATCAGCATCTTCAAATTCAATAATTTCATGCAGCACATCTGGAGTTGTATTTCTACCACTAGATTCAATTGGAACACTCATAGCAGGAGTTCATGCATCTTGACTTGTTGCCAGAGTCTCCCCAAATATGAATTCCAATTCATCATGAAATTCTAGTCCATTATATCTGTTCGAAACCGGCCGAACAATCACCCGGGAGAAGGTGTTCGTTGTGGAGGGAGACGGCGTGCTTCCGGTGAGGGGTGGCGGCAGGATGGCGGTCCTCTTGATGCTCGGCCGTTGGTCTTCTCGGCACTCCGCCGTTCGTCGAGCCCGGGAGGGGTCCCTGCAGTAACACTCCGACGCTCAAGTTAGAGGCGTGGGGTTAGAGAGAGAAAGTTATAGAGAGAAGTATGTGTACCTTTAGAAATGAGGGGTTGGTCCTCTTTTATAGAAGTGGAAGCCCTTTGATGATCTCGAGGCCTGATTAGGACCTTTAGCTCATTCCCTGTCGTTGGATCTTCCCGGTAAATATCCTATCTGGACGGTTTAGCACTTGCCAGGTACTCTGACCGTATTAGGACGTCGTAGGTCGTCCTGGTATCCGTGCGCTGACCAGGCTCCTGGCGAGCAGCACGGTCGTCCCCATGAGTCCATGACCGGCGAGGGGCTTCCGATCGGCGGCCTCGGTTATGTAGAGTAGCCCTTCGGAACAATATCGAAATTTTCCATACTTTGTATTCTCCTGCATGTGCATGAAAAAGAAATAAGGTATAATGAGTCCTCAACTTCGACCTTGTTCCTTTCAATTAAAAAAATACAAGATATTCACAATACTCACCCTTATCTTAGCATCTCACCATGTTGCATCAGCGTCAATAGTACCTAACTGGTTGTTCCATCCCAAGCCTGTTTCTTTACCCTTTAGTTGCTTCCAAGTAACCCAATCAGTCCTCATATAATCCATCCTATTCTTCAATTGTTTTACGGCGTAATTTCTAGTAGTATGTTTTTCAAAGTCTACTCGTATTTCTTTCCATTTTTTACTTTTAAATGCAATTCCTGATTTTCCAGTTTTACGAATCTCTTCCATGCAAAGATTAAGTAAAGCTTTGGTAATGTCTGGATCCCACTTTGCATTTTTTCAACTATTTTCAGAATTAGACATAAGGCATAAGCTGCAATGTATTAGACATTAACTAACTAGTCATATATGTGTACTTTCAAGTATATATGTATTAATGGGGTGCTACCCAATACAATTGAGACCAGCACTTAAAAATTAAAGAATCAAGTAGCTAGAAGAAAACGAAAATTACAGAGAAGGAACAATGATTACTCCAACCAAATAATCACTGCATAAAAGATCCTCTAATACCCATCTATTCCTACACATAATAAAATCTTTAACTAGCATTCCGCAATATGATCCTTCACTACCAGCCCCATGGGTGGACTATTTTGGACAGGAAGCTATTATAAATAGCTTAGAAGCATAAAGATCAAGTTCAATAGCATATAAAATTGGGAACTAAGCCAAACAAAACATTATAAAACAATTAGAATAGATCTAAAACTACACGCCCTGGACCAAGCACAATACAGTAGAAGCATAAAGCTCCAGCACAACACCTATGACCCCACGCTAGTCTTCATTTTTAGCAAGCCCAAGCCATTCAATGAAGAAACAGTAACGCAACGGTGAAGAAAACGGAACCAGTAGACAATACTATGTAGCCGGGAATACAAATTCACAATTTAACTATAAGGGCAAAGTAAAAACCTGAACCACAAATTAACCAATATGAACCAATTTAAGAATTTAAACATCAACGTACCAATCTGAAACATATCTTATTTCTAGGAAAAAATCACAATCATGAATAGCCATAGTGAAATTAGGGCAAGGTACGAAATAGAGAATGAACATACCGCTTGTTCTCGAAAAGGAAGATAATGGAAGCTCTTAGAGAAAGACGATGAGAAGAAAACACAGAAAGCTGAGGAAACGACGAGGGTTAATAACGCAACGAGTAAAAAAGAAACTCCTTTTTTTTAAAGCTCCTCAGAATACATGTTTTTAAAAAGTTACTTTTCATTTTTTTTTCATTAAAAATAAGTGACTTATTTTACAGACAACTTTTAAAGAAATCTGTTTAGCCCAACTTTAGCATTAAAGTACTTTTAAGTTAAAAATAAGCTGGGCCAAACACTACTAAGATATTAAATGTATTAACTTTTCATTTAATACTTTCTCCAAGTATGTAGGAAGATTTGCATAAGGATTTATAAGAGGAAATAAGATTTTACTTAGTTCAAATGATACATACTAACACACCAAATGCACTAAAAATTCTGATTAACCCTGGAATTACATTACCTACAGCACAACCCTGTTTCCGTTCATTTATTTCCTTTTGTTGGATTTGTTTCAAAAACAAGCAAAACACAAACTGACAAACATTGCAAAACCACCAAAGACATGAGGTGGCTCATTCCTACATCAAACTATAAACATAATTAACGGTGTTGTTCTGAACTCTTCACCACAGTAACGGGACAAGAGGCGTGATTCACCACATAGTTGCTGACACTGCCCATTATGGCCCTGTAAATTGAAAAGAAACAAAAGAAGAGGAATTAATTGAACCCCCAATAAACTCAAGAACCAGAAATAACCAAAATACAATGCTATATAGCCATCCAAATTCTCCTTTTGAGGTGGTCACTTTGTGGATCAATGGAATTCTATTCTAGCTACCTTCTGAGCGTGCCAAGGCCTCTGTTTCCCATGATAATGATGTCCAAAGGTACATGTTCAATTGCTTCACATAGCTTCTCACGCGCATCTCCCCAATAGATCTTCAATAGCACCTCAATCTGCCAGCCAAAAATCACAAAATTTCTTAAAATTCGGATTAGGTCTAACTTATTTGAAAAATAAATATCTAAAAAGCTAAATAACAACAAACATTTTAAAACAAAGGGAGTAATTAAGTGTCAAATAACCAATTATTCAAAAAAAATTAAATGGTTAGATAAGGAAATGATTGAACTGTGGTTATGGAGACCGATACTATATCAAATAATCAATTGCACGAAAAATTTAAGCTATTAGATAAGCATCATATAAATACGTTTATATTATTATTTTACTGATCATTAGAACAGAAGTTACTATGATGAAACATATATGATACAACATGAACAAGCACCTACACTACAATTCCATGTGCAAAATAAATAAAAAGTCATACACATTTCTGCTTGACGGCAGTTGTGGCAATATCAATGACTTCAGGTTCAGATTTCTTGAGCCCATATCTCTTCAAGAGCGCAGGGTCAGAAAACTCAGCCAGAGGTATTAGAGCTGCATGAAGTAAACACATCAAATGTTGAATGAATATAAACTATGAATTTTGAAATATTGAATTTTCCCCATTTGATTTGAAGTGAAAGAGGGATTAATTAGGGTTAATAATAGTGATGACGTACGTGAACCGGTGGTTTCCCAGAGCTGCATCTCGCCGCGCTCGTAGTACTCAGGGGGGCGAATGATGACGAGAATGAGGTGATCCCCTTCTCTGACAACGTTATCCACCGTCCATTTCAGCGCCTTGATGCTGCACGGTGAGAAATCAACGGCCACACCGAGTCTCCTTGCAGTACCTGCCATTTCTCTCTTCTCGATCACAGGTGAGGTTGGTAGCTTTTGTAGAAATTAATTAAGTGTTCACTTGTTGGGTGTAGGGAAGGGAGGGGTTAGTTTTGTTTTTTTAATTTTGATTTTGATTTTGAAGGGAAAGTATGTGTTTCACGCAATGCAATGCAATATGTGAGGCTGGCAGTGAATGAAGACAGCGACAATTGCGTTATCCATTGGTGGAAATGTGAGTAGATACTAGATAGTTTTGGCTGTTGTGAACCCGTTGAAGAGGTAATTCCTAAGCTAGGGAACGGGGTGAGGGTCATGAATTTGCAAGTGGAGAAGATAATGGGGGGAGCCACATGACGAGTAGTTGTCAGGAGGTCAATCTCCAACTAGGACTAAAGTGGAATATTTCCTAAGGTAAATAGTTTTAAGATGAAAGATTAAAATCAAATTTCAACTATTTTACGGGGACAGAAAACATACTTAACCTTTTATTTTTCTTCTTGTGTACACCATATTTCTTGCAACACCAGCGACACGTTTTTGTTTGTGGAGGTTTCTTACTATTACAAACAGTAAAGTTTACCACACTAGGAAACATCTCTCGACCTTCATAAACTACCTGTGTGTGAGCTATTTTTTATGGTTTTCCGATTCAGTTCTTGCCTTAGGCATATGGTGAAGTTATTGGTGTGTTTCTCTCGATCATTTACTGTGTGTGGGAGAGAAGAAATAAAATGCTTCATCAGAATATTCGATCTTCATGGGAGCAAACCTTGTTGCGATTTGGTATGCCCACAACCACCACGTCTGTGCAGATGTGTTCTTTTACTGCTCAGGTGTGGTGAAATCAATTTTGATGCGTCTGTTGGCTTGGACAACGTTGTAGGCGCTGCCTCTGTTGCTCGTTGTTGTGATGGAAATGTATTGCAGCGGCTACGACAAGCTATGTATTGTCACCCATGATTGCCGAGGCTTTAAGCTTTTGTTGGACATTGTCATTGGCTAGTGATCTATGCTTCCGTTCGGTGTGTTCTAACTTTTAAGACAGATTGTCTGCGTTTATTTGAGCTTTGGAGGAAGCCTGCTATGGGAATAGTTCATACCTTGGGACTATCTCACATGACCACGACATCTAGCCTTAGTTTTTTAATTCCTTTGAGTTTTCATTTGTTCGTAGGAGCACGGCACATTTTTAGGTTACAAATGTTTCGCATATTCGAACTCTGTTGGGGTGGAAGAGATTCTTCTAAGTCCCTTATTTCCTTTGTTTAGTGCGATGTATTCATGTGTGAGAGCTCATTTGGCGAGTTTATTTTCATATTACAATCTAAGAAATGAGATTGATGAGAATCTTTTAAGTAAGTATTTTACATATATTCGTAAGTTTTTAATATTCCTAAGAATGCTTAAATTAATTTAATTTTAAAATTTTGAAAATAAAAAATATGAGAGATTGTGAAGAAAGTGAAAAGTTATATTTAAAATAATTTATTTCTCATGGTAATCTTACATTCACAACCTAATTGATGAGAATGGAATGAAGAGAATGTCGGCGGTTATTCAATTCTTGAGAATGATTGATACCCGGAAATGTGAATTATTAGCCTTATAACAAACGTGAGAATGTCCACTCCCGACATTCCCCGAAATTTGATTCCATGTCGCGTAACAAAACACTCCTTTAATATATTTTTTTTTGTCTTGACCAAGGTATCCCACGGCCGGTTGCCCTCGCCCCACGGTCAGCGCACGAAATGGTAGGATACTGGCCAATGAGTTTTTTCCATTCACAAGAGTTTGGTATATGAAGTCACTTGCCATTAAAAAAAAGTCACTTAAAAAAAAGGAATCTAATTAGTCGCAATAATAAAAGCGATAAAAGACGCATGGATGATGGAATCCGATTTTGTTGGTTTCTTTGGTCCTATTTCAGTGTGCTACTACATTCGTGAACCCTTTGCTCCCACAGCATCATATCACGTGATCATCTCCTCAAAGCTTCCCCAGATCCTACGAGCATTGTCCTGAAAAAGAAGTAGTAGTACTCTCTAGAAGCTTCTCCAAAACCCTAGTCCTCGCTCTGAATCTGCTGTGAAGTTCCAATGGCATTTTGGTGGCCCTTGCTCGTTCTCGCAGTCGCTTTCGTTATCTGCAAGTTCCTTCTGATACTCATTCCTCCCAAGGTTCCTTCCATCGACGTTGACACTTCCGATGGTACTCTCGCTCACTCACTCTCTGTCTCTATCGCACATGAATTTGTTGACACTGTGTGAATGTAATGTGAATGAATTTTGATAATCGCAGTGTTGGATGATGGAAACCAAGCGCCAGAGAACGGCTTCATATATGTGAGTGCTATGCTGCTGATATCATCTTGCGAGAGATCGCTGTGATTTGCTTTCCTATTTGAAACTTGAAATTGAAGTTCAGTTTAATTGGAAATGCGGGTTATGCTCAATTGATGTATTATAGGAATTAACTTAATCTCGATGAAGCACTATGAATGCTAAGGTTGTAATTCGTGTTTAGTTTTTGCTGAATCTGGCTGATCCGGTCTCTTTGATGAATGATGATTGATTGCTGTTCAGGTACCTCCGAGGGGAGCGGCACAGCAATCAGGCAAGAAAGTCCAGTGTTATGAGCCCGCTACCATGAAATATCTGGGATATGTTCCTGCCTTGACCCCAGATGAGGTCTGTGAGCGTATGCTTCTTAAGACATTGATGGTTAACTGGTTATGGTATACAGTTTTAGTATCTAGACAGCAAACAGCCATGAAATATTTTGCATGTTGTGCATAGTTTACCTAAGCTAGCAAGCAACTATTCGTTTTTTCTCAACAAAAAATTTAATTTTTATATACTTTAAACAAAAGAAGTGTTTGATTATATAGAAAGTAAAATCAGATACATATATATCTAAACATATATTAGAGTAAAAATACATGTGTGCAGAGAGATTGAGAGAGAGAGAGAGAGAGAGAGAGAGAGATTGAGAGAGAGAGAGAGAGGTGCTAGTAACACACTCTCTAATCTGTTGAATTCATGTGATTCCCATCAAATTGGAAGCGTGGGAGTGTGGTCTACCAAATTATGATCAGGGCCCATACGATTCAGTGGACCCCATGTGAATTTCTACCAATAAGAGAGAGTGTGGTTGAAAGAGTGCTTAGAAAGTATGTTGGTAGCATTTCTCATAGATGGATGAATGGATAAAGGGAGTCAGAGAGCGAGTAAGTTAGCTCACCAGATAATGAGACAAATATATGGAAGCTTAAGTCATTTAACAAATCAATCAAGATTTCAAGCTTATGAGTTTGAGTCTAGTTTATTGAGTTGGAGCTGTTAACTAATTAAGTCATGAGTGACTTGTGAGTTGGTTCAACTCACTTGTATGCCTTATGATAGAACTCTCAAAGCCACAAAAGAGAATTTGATGCTCAAAGCAAGTTATTGCAAATGTTCTCAAGTTATTGATTGATAGTTTGAGTAGATTCATAGGTAAAAGTATTCTAAGAATTAACTAGAGCTGATTTAATGTATGGATAGGTCAAGGAGCAGGTGGAGAAAGTGCGGAAGGCACAAAAAGTGTGGGCAAAGACCAGCTTCAAGCAAAGACGCCAGTTTTTGCGTATACTTTTGAAGTATATAATTAAACACCAAGCACTTATATGCGAGTAAGAACACTTGTCCATGGTTGTAGGAGGAAGATCTAAATGTTTTTTCTTTCTTTTTCGAATTTATATAATGTTGTGATATCCAGTGAAACATGTTTATTTTTAGTTATTGTATCCGAAAAATAGATAAGAAATATGTTTATTGCTTAAGAATATCAAAAACACCCTCAAATTGATTCTAACTAATGTGCTTATTTTAGAATATCTTCACGTGATACTGGAAAGACAATGGTAGATGCCTCTTTAGGAGAAATAATGACAACGTGCGAGAAGATCAACTGGCTACTGTCAGAGGGTGAGCAATGGCTAAAGCCTGAGTACCGGTATCTGTCTCAATCTTTTCTTATTTAATAGCATATTTCCTCATCTTCTTTTGGACCTAAAAACACTAGTGGTTCTATTCACATATTTCTTTATCTTTAGTAGATATGCCATACCCCCCCCCCCTCTCCTGTTGTAATCCAAATCCCTGTATTTCACTTTTTTCTCTGCTTAACAGACTGTATAGATTTTCTGTCTCAGTTTATCTTTTTATTCATTGTATATTTTTTATTTTAGATTTTTGCACTGATCTTATTTTTAAAACTTTTCTTTCTGTGTATGAATGAATGGTATTTCTACAGTGATGTTGCAAATTATCTAAATGCACTTTGGTAGCTACTTTTTGTTTATGATAAATCAAAAGTATTTCTACAGTATTGTTGCAAATTGTCTAAATGCACTTCGATAGCTACTTTTTGTTTATGATAAATCAAAAAACTTGCAGATCCTCAGGAAGATCAATGTTTCATAAGAGAGCCAAAGTAGAGTTTCACCCCCTCGGTGTTATTGGTGCCATTGTGTCGTGGAACTATCCTTTCCACAATATTTTTAACCCTATGCTGGCAGCAGTTTTTTCTGGAAATGGCATTGTGATTAAGGTATGAAATGATATAATACTACCATGTGCCTATCCAGAATTGTTCATTCCGTGGATGTATCATGTTTATATTTAACAATAGGCATTGTTGACTGTTATTTCATTTCCAGGACAGAACTCATATTAAAAATTGAGGGTCTGAAATACCTGCTCTTACTATAACTGTAAAAGTTATGTTTATATTTTTCAATTTGACAGAGTTAATGTGGCTCTCATTGTAGATATCAGAACATGCAAGTTGGTCTGGATGCTTTTACTTCCGAATCATCCAATCAGCCCTTGCTGCCATAGGAGCTCCGGAGGACCTTGTTGAGGTGATAACAGGGTAGAGCCTTAATTTGTACCCTTGCTTTTCCTTTTGATTCAAGGTGATGTCTGCGTCTATAGCCTTAATTGGACTTTTATTACCAGGTTTGCTGAAACAGGAGAAGCACTGGTGTCTTCTGCTGACAAGGTCATTTTTGTTGGATCACCCGGGGTTGGTAAAGTGGTATGATTCATTTGTCCAATCAAATTGGTTCATCCAGTCCTCTCATAATATTTTTGTTTCCAATTCTGAAGAAATAGTTTCCGATATGTTATGCATAATAGACCTTCAATAGAAGGAATTCCAGAGAATACTAGGTCAATGCTTAATTTGAGTAGTATTTAGGATCTGCTGTAGCACCACTCTGTAGCTTCAAATAAAAGGAGTAACCTCAAAAAAAGTTGTAGTAAACCTCTGGTTTAAATTGGTGCCTCATAAGAAGAATGACTGTAGGGGATGGTTCAGAGTTGTTGGCGACTTTACATATTCTTCTATTCCTTCGACATGATATCCAAGTTCCTATGCAATAAGAAGTTTTTGCACTCTGATTATAAGCTGCATTATTTTATGCAGATAATGAGAAATGCTGCTGAGACACTTATACCAGTCACACTAGAGCTTGGTGGAAAAGATGCATTCATTGTTTGTGAAGATGTAGATTTGGACCATGTATGAATCCCATCAGTATTTTCTGATTTCCAAAGGCTAGATATTTTTGTCGACCATCTGGTTGGAAAATGTTAACCTTCCAACTTCATGAAATATTCATTCTTCAGTGCCATAGCCTTAACAAGCATTGATCTTCTGAATAGGTTGCTCAAATTGCTGTCAGGGCCGTTCTTCAGTCAAGTGGGCAGAACTGTGCTGGTGCTGAACGATTTTATGTCCACAAGAACATTTATTCATCTTTTATCAGTAAAGTTACCAAAATCATAAAATCTGTTACAGCTGTAAGTGCTTTTTACAGTATTTCAATGGTAAATATGTGTTGCTCATGCAGCGTTCTTTCTAAGTCGACGTAGGCTTCTTTGACATCTGTGCTTGCATTTGATTGATTAGGAATTCTATTTCAGTAATCTATAAGCTTGTTTCTACACCTGTTCTAGTTTGTGCGAAATTATGAGACAATCTTAGGATGTATGATATGTGTGGCTTTGTCCTCTATTTTTGTTGAATCTTCACAGGACTTTTTCTTTTTGTCACCCCTTTTAGTAGTCCCAAGGGATCATCAGCTATATAAAACTGTTTAAATTATCTGCATCAATAAAGTACTAACTTAATACCTCAGCTTCTTCATCCATACACACACGTGCCCTTTTGTATCTTTAAAACTCTTAAATTGATTAAGTAACTTGCAGCTGTTGACATCTAGCAAGTTGATAGAATTTACTCAATTTCGACTTTTACAGATGAACAAATTACTTGTGGCATGCTCCAAATTCTGAAATGATACCTTTTCTTCAAGGGGAAAAAAGCACTAGAAATCTAGTGTTTGTGATTACGTATAGATAGGGTAAAGGGTAAAAAGGTCAGGAATTTATATAAGTAACAGACATTGCATTAACATTGAGGACTTGGGACCGCTGTATATTAAGAATTCTGTGTTAATAGATTTTGGAGATAGGCATCTGCGTCAAAACCTTTTCGTATTAAGTCCATTATTTAAGGAGTTCTGTCAATGATTTCTTGCAGGGCCCACCACTTGCCGGTAAGTATGATATGGGAGCTTTATGCATGCATGAGCATTCTGAAAAGCTTGAAGGCCTAGTAAATGACGCGTTAGACAAAGGAGCTGAAATTGTTGCACGTGGAAGTTTTGGACATATAGGAGAAGATGCAGTTTATCAATATTTTCCTCCTACTATGATTGGAAACGTGAATCATTCAATGAGGTTGATGCAAGAAGAGGTAGCAATCTATGCTATTTTCTCTGCTTTTCTCATTTCTAATGTTTTTCCGTTTTTTTTTTAATTACTGGTTTTTAGCTTAGCATTGATAAGCCAAATTGTCCATATCTACGTAACCAACAAAAGAATAGTCTATCTTTACTAGAAACGTTGGAGATTCTGAAGTCTGGATTACTGATTCTCATGTCATTTATGTAGTAGTAGTACAACTAAGAATTTATATTCAGGAATATCTTTTTATCTCGTGTGCTCAAGCAGCTGCTTACTAGACTCATATGTGTATTTAATTGACTTCTAGGCATTTGGACCAATCATGCCGATAATGAAATTTAGCTCTGATGAAGAGGCTATCAAGCTCGCAAATGACTCAAAATATGGGCTTGGCTGTGCTGTTTTCTCAGGCAGTCAAAGCCGTGCCAGAGAGATAGCTTCCCAGATACATTGTGGGGTTGCTGCAGTTAATGATTTTGCATCAACGTACATGTGTCAGGTAAATTTGTTTTAATTGTCTTCATCTCTCTCTCACACACGCACAAAAGGGTTCACCAAAAAGGGCCTTCCTAGTAGTAGTGTGATGTTATTCAGGCTTTGTTGATCACGTCCAACTGCTAGAGAGAGACTACCGAAATATTTCGAGGTGCACCTCAGTAATGACTTTCTGATTAGAAAGTTTGATCTACGAGATGTTTGAAATGGTTGACTTTGCTCAATTGGCTGATTACAACTAAGGTTCCTAAATATTGATTTCTTTGGCCAAATTGGTCCTCGCATTAGGAAACTTGGGGACTAATTTGATTAACGAAATATAGATTAACTAAATGCATATATAGGGACTATAAATATAAATTTCATCATTGAAAGACTAATATGACCAACATCTTCCGAGACTAATCTCGCAATGTACTTGTTTCTAATTCAATGTGATGTCTACCTTGGCATAAAATACTTATTTTGGAAAGAAATTCTGCTTTATGTGACATATCTAAATATCAATGTTTTAAGAGAAAGTTAGTATTTCTTTTATCTGTTCTTGTGTTGAACCAAGTCTCCCAAAAGCAACACATGAATGTTTAATATTACTCCTCTACCAGTTTTCATGCTTATTAATATAAGAGGAGTTTTACGAACATGCTCGAACATTTTTTCCAACACAATCTCTATTATGGGTTGAAACTCATGTGGATCTCACAAATTTTAAGTAGTAGGGCCTATAAAGTTGGGAGTGAGACTCATGTAACCTAGGTTACCTCTTCTAATTTCCACTGAAGTAAAGTTACGTTCTGAATTTCCAGTCCCTGCCATTTGGGGGCGTGAAACACAGTGGATTTGGACGATTCGGTGGTGTAGAAGGTTTGCGGGCATGTTGCCTTGTAAAAGCAGTTGTTGAAGATAGATGGTGGCCATTCATCAAAACCAAGATACCTAAGCCAATTCAGGTCAGTCTGGAAAACCTTCCGTAATGCTATATTATTTTACTTAACTGCGAATGGGAAGATACTGAGATGTGCTTTTTCTCTGCCTTAGTATCCTGTAGCAGAAAATGGATTTGAGTTTCAGGAGTCACTCGTTGAAGCATTGTATGGGCTTAGCATATGGGACCGTTTGCAGGCATTGGTTAACGTTTTGAAAATGCTTACTGACAAGAACTCCCCCAGTAGCAGTAGGAAGGAGAAATAACTAATCATGTCAAGCAGAATTAACATGCCAAAATATGAATACAACAATGCTATATCTTACGAAGGTAAATTGCAAGAAATGCTAATGTGACAGTTTTTTTTTTATGATGTGACAACGTTATGTTTTTTGGCGGAAATCATGAGCGGTAGGGGAGAATAAATTCCACTTCTTGTGCTTTCATTCGTAACATTTAGTATTTTCCTTATCAATATCATCATACTTAATCGGGGGCTTTTGGTTTTGTATGTATCTTCAAGTATGATGTATGGTAGGCATTTTATCTATGCTCTATGCTCCTATCATCTGTCCTCCCAATGTGCTGTGCTTACCCTGGATATGATCCAGGGTTGGTTCTCTGATGAACTTTTCTTATACAATCATGTTAATTGAATTAGGGAAGCAAGAAAACTTTCAAGATCAAATATTATATGGTGTCTTTTTCTAAACTAAATATTTAATAAGTAAATAAATATAACCTGTCTGACGTTATTAAATTTGGGTTCTTGTTGCATTGCTGTCTTGTTGGGGAAAATGAGGACTTTTTTTCTTAAATCAAAATTTGCTTAACCAGTACTCCATCCCAAAGCCTTGGCACTTCTATCTGCAAGGCTAGTTTCAAATGTGGAGTGGGCATAGAACAATTTATATATTTCCAAAGCTGCATTTTGCAAACCAATACCACTAGGAATAAATTCCCACATACACTATTTTTTTGAGGATGAACTCTTACTTTGGCTGCGTTGTTTCTTTTGTCTCTGATGGCTGGTAATGTACAATTGCGAATTGCGATTAACAGCGTATCAAGTGTGCTTCAAGCATTATAGTTAAGCACGTGTATACACCATTATGCAGAGACGAAGTAAATTTCTAGCAAACAGAAAGCTACCTTTCGATAATCGCCACAAGTCTTGTCTAACTGCAAAACATCAATCCTCTGTGACTCGAACTTGTTTGCAGGCCTTTGACAAAACGAACTTGTTTAAGGCTTGTGGTTTTACGTATTACATGCTCTCAGGTGCAAACTTACATGACTTAATAAGTCCGTATCCAAAGGCACTTTAAAATTTTGTATCTATATTTATCTTTATATTTGTTAAATGGGGAATCATATAAAGTTTTATGAAGAAAAATATAGACATAAAATTTTAAATGCCGTCTTGCTAATAAGAGAATACTAATTTACATATTCCAATTCCTATAAAAAACATTTGCTAAAAAAATAGTCGTATGAGAAAAATAAACTCGAGTTATTTACTTTCTAAAGTTTTCTCCCACTCGATAAGTAAGAAACTAATCTCTTAAGATACTGTTAGGTGTGAAAAAGGATCCCTCCTGACAATAGTTTTTTCGACACGTGGATCTAGGGATTGAACCCAGAACCTCATGCTTGACCCGAGCAACCGAGTCGCTTACACTCTGACCAACAAGTTGTAGTAGGCCAAATTCTAAGATCTGACTTGACCTACTAGTGACTTGACCTACTAGTATGTTTATAAGTCTATTTAATAAAAAGACACTTCTAAAGATATCAATACAACAACAAACTAATAGACTTTCTTTGATAAATTAATTTCAACGGATACGTAATCAATAAAGATGATAATTCAAACTTAACTTGTAGTTCGCAAAACATTCATATAAGTATAATCAATTTGAAGTATCTAGGAATCTCTCAAACTTTTAGCACACATTGCTTCAAGAGGAAGATCTTTTGTAAAATACATAACAATGATAACAGCCTAATGTTAATATGCTGCCACATATAACTTCTTTTCAAACTAGTCTGAATTTAAACCACAACTCAGAACCTACATTGCATTTCCTGTTTTCAATGAAAACGAATCAATGGATAAGCATACAATAGACAAGGCAGCAAGTAAATTTACATGCATACAACTTTTACAACATGCTTATATAAAAAAAGCAAGTTAAATTGATATTCTATCTTATAACTTCTGAGACAAATTTTATGGTCTTGGTAAGTGACGGACCTAGAAACTTTTAGTCGTGGGGTAATATATATATAAATTTAATGTCTTAAAACTATACTATAATATCAATGAAGTATAAATTTCTCAGAATTTCCATATTTAGGAAGCGTTAATGATATTTATTTATTTTATTACTAGAGAAAACATTTTTCTGTATGAAAAACCAAATTAATCATTCAATAATTAATCTCATAATACAATTTCGAGTAGAGAACTTTCAAAAAAATTGCAGCTAGCATTATCAAATATAACTTTAAGAAATTACATTAGTAGTTAGAAGGAAAGTTTTTGTAATGAACATTGAGAGCTCGTAGGACTATGTGAATTTGTTACTTGATCAAAAGATTATGCTAAATGTACAAAATAAAAACATCTAGCAATGAGCTAATGAAGCTTTTTATTTCACGAGGTAAAAAAATGAGTAGAATTGGACGTAACACTATGAAATATTAGGAAGTTTTTTTTAGACATATATGAAGATGAATACATGAGGACATTTCCTAGGGGTATAGGTCCCAAACCCTTGGCCTTATCGAAATCAAGAGAACCTGTGAATCCTATAAACCTTGTTCATATGCTTATGAATGTGGTGAGTGTCAATGTTCCCAATAACTTCATAGTGTTGCTATTATAATTTGTCTTGTGAGACATTTGAAAGACATATATAATACATTATATATATGAGAAGAAAGAATATTGCCCTCACACTCTATAACGTGGGTACCTCCCTACCAATACACCCAATTTGCTACATAATTTCTAAAATTTACTTTCTTTAGGCTATGGGTCTGGTTACTTTCAATTAGGATTTCTCTTATATATATATTTATAACAAACCATTGAGAGTAGCGGTATACAAGTACTTTTACAGAATAGTTATTAACATATTATATTATAATATTTATATTATTAATAAAAAAATATTGTGTAAACAGAACGACCTATCAGGTTGTATTGAGTTTTTTAATAGTCTAAATCCAACCTAGTTAATGAGACTTTTTAAAAAAATTACGTTTAACCATTTTTTTAAACGGGTTAGGGCAAATCTTTGACGGCCGGGGGCTCCTAACATGCCGCGGGCATATTTCCACTTAGGGATGCACACGGGGCGGATCGACCCGATCAACACGTCCAACCCAAACCGATCCGAAGCCAAAAAAAGGATTGGATTGGACTCATGGATTTGATTGGATTTTGGAAGAGGAAATTCAATAAGTTCGGTTTGGATTCCAGGTTCAAGAAAATTAAATTCAAACCAAACCACGACTCCGAACATATATATAACTATTAGTCTTTTGTTGGGATTAACTTTAATTGTCTTACACTTTGTTGGGAGAAATTGATAATTGGTAGGGAGCAATTCTCTACCGAGCTAAGAACCCTAATTTTTAAGATAAGATTAAGCAAAAATAAATAACAAGTTAAAAGACATCAAATTTCTCATTTTTTTCCTTCAACAAGAGAGAATTACAATTTATATGTAAACATAATTTCTCTAGACTTAAAGGATGCCCAACATATGGCATCTTCCTAATAAAATGAATTCTCTAGAACATAGACACTTAATAACAAGCTAGAATAGTAACTATAATTAATAAAGTTAAAATAATATAACATAATAACACTAACCTAATAATTATTAACCCAATAAATGCAAGTAATTTGATCTTTGGTATTGGGCCGAATTAGCATGCTATCAATAATTTGCTAGTTGATTCACCTCAATAACTTGTTGTTTGATTCATTTAGTTCCATGTTGCATTACTTTTTGCTATTTTTAATAGTTTTTTCATTTTTTTAATTCTAGATTTATTATTATTTTGTTGGTTTGGCTAGCTACAAATTCAAAAGTAAAAATATGTAAAATCCGATCCAAACTAACCTGAACAGTTTTGATTAGTTTGGATTCTATTTAGGCCAAAAATCCATCCAATCCAATCCAACATGTGTGCACACCTTTTCCGCTCTTACTAGCCACCAAAATAAAATAATACTTATCATATTTTTTATGGCCACCTATACAACTATTATTTAAAATAAATAATTGTATTTATAATTTAGAACGTCAGTCTTGTAAAGTGAAGGTCTGTAGTTTGATTATGCATGGAAGCAATCAAATTTATTTATTTTTAGATGATTAAATTACAATTTTTTAAATATTAATAGTATTTTCAAATAAGTAGAAGATTAAATATGAATAGATCATGCCATTAAACTTATTTAAAATGAATAATTGTATATTAAATATTAATTAGCCCCTATAGAGGGTTTGGAACTGCAACAGGATCGTAATGCGAGCCTAAGAAGGCTACGAAAACAGAGGTTGGTAGTTTGTGAGGAATCTCTCATGCCAGACAAACTGAAGAGGGGTCGGCTTAGAAAGAAGTAAAAATAAGCCAAAGGTTCCGGTTGCTAGTGAGTTTCATTTTCAGTCGATTGAGGCGGAGTTTAGGGTGATGACTAGGGCTCGTGAAATGCGGCTTCTAAAAATACACATGGGGTGGTGGAAGGACAGAGGAGTTGATGATGATGTTTATATTAAGGGTTTAGCGGAGTAAGTAAGAGCTAACCACCCAAATCTTGTGATTAGAGGTTGTGTTGGATTTTTTTTCGTTGCTTGTTTGTCGGGTTGGTTGTTTGTTTTATTTGTACTCTTATCATTTTATTTCATGAATAAAGTTTCACTTTAAAAAAAAAAATTCGACAATAGATGATACTTGTTAGTATGATCCCAAAATCCAGAAATATATATGCAAACAAACACGTTGATTTTTGCTTCATCCTTATATGGGATTTATTGATCATTTTTCAAAAAAAAATATACATATATATTTGTTTAATAAATATAAATTCTATGCTTGTTATATAAACATGCAATACATACTTGCTGGATAAAAATACTTAGTCTAGAGACTAATGTAGAAGTGTCTAGAAATATTTTAAATTTATATTTATAAATATGATTAATGCATGTCAAAAACAGTTCACATATTCCTTGAATGTTTTTTCAAATTATTATTAAATGTTCAATATTGATTTTTTTTAATTATGTAGTCAATATTTATTATTTTATTTATAAAGGAAAAAATAACTTCAAAGTTTTATATTTATATTTTTTTTGGGGAATTTGATTAAAGAATAAATGTCTTTTTTGGCAAATTTTGAAATGAATAATGAAAATGCGAGGAAATCTTATTCTTGGGTACACTTATTTTAAAAAATTTAAATATTTTAACTTTTTTTTTACGGGAAATTCATGGTGTATTAGAAAATAATCGGAAGTATATCCGAGAGAATACAAGATTCGATCCAGACCACGTCATCACGATCAAGGGAAAAATTGACCAAAGTGTGTGCCACATTATTAGCTTCTCTACAAACATGAGAGAAAGAAAGAAAGAAAGAAAAAAAAAAAAAAAAAAAAAAAAAAAAAAAAACAGAAAATTCGGGTGCAGCTATTTCACAATCAGATTGAGAGCCTGTTTCAGGTCATTCCTAACACCTGCAGCTTCTGCAATTCAGGCAGCAAGAAAGGACCCCTGGCCTGATCATTTCATTTTTGATATTTAGTGATTTTCAAAGATAATATTATAAAATATTTTAATGTCTGATATCTTCTTCTAAAATATGAATACATTAGTAGCCTTTGTAATATAATCAAAAAAGCTAAGCATTTGCTTTACCACTAAAAAAATATACGATATCTAAATAGAAGTATATTTTTTTCTTACAAAAGGATAAATTATATAAAATTATATTTAAATTATGCTAAATTTTCGTTTAAACTATTTTTAAAGGTGAACAATATTTTTCTTTTATTTTCAGTGAATGAGAAAAACTAAGATAATTTTATACATAAGTACATTTATTTTTTATTAATTTTTCATAAATTTATTCTAGAAAACCTTCCATACATTTATTATATATGTATAAAATTTAATGAGTTTAATTTTGATGCATAGGCGGTGTAGATGTTTTTTACACTATCTACTAATTAGGTTAAAAGACATTCACAAAAAAAACATTCATAAATAAAATATTAGATTTATAAAAGTGTCACATATCAGTTAATTAAATCAAATAGAAAAACTATTATACCCACATTTTTTAAATCTAATTGTTTGACGGTGCACACAATATTTACAATGTTAGTGCGTGTATTTTATTCTCAAATTTATACTTGATTGATGTTTTTTATTTTTTGGTTGCGATGAATGATTTTTTTTCCGGTGTTGGTCGAATTGGATATTGTTGATGTGTGAGATTCTCCAAACCATGAATTAATGAATGGCATTATTTAATAATATGTGTAATTTATATCACACTATATTCATTGAAAATAATCTTTATCAAGGTATTTTAATATTAAATAATATGATTTAAAATAATCACACTTGTTCTTCTGACTTCAAAATGCCAACTCTTAAGTGTAGAATGAGAAAATCTTATCATTGACATCATATTCACAAACCCTCAAATCCTATGAATTGAGATCCTCTCAATTGTAATAAAAAATTGAACATGACAAGTTTCACCATCTCATCCCTAATTTAATTTTCCTTAATTTCTTTGATAATTTAACACATAAAAATTCATGAAACCCCAGTATAGTAAGAGTTAATAGTTGTTCCAACTACATGAAAATAAATCATAAAAATTTCATTCTCTACCTATTGCTTTCGCCAAATAATGTTGGTTTATTCGGTTATTTTAGGCATAAAAGTTGTTCATAATATTATTCTTTTTATTGCTAACTTTTGTAGCTAGACTTTGTAGTATTCAAATGTTGTCAACATTATATTTGTACTTAAAATTTATAAAGTGGTACAACTTCTTTCTAGAAATTTCCTTTACCCTCTTTTCATAATAACCAGAAGAATTGTTCCTACAACTCTTCCCTTCCCTGAAATCCTCTTTTCCTCCTAGTATCTAAATTAAGCAAAATACTTTCTTTGGAGAAAGGACTTCAGATCTCATCTTTCATCTAGTACGCAACGCAACAGGAGAAACATAATCAGACCAAGCAATAAGAAATAGCAGTAGTACTATGATAGACAATATGGTAATTTTGCAAACCCTAGGTAGTCATGGAGAAAAAAATTCACCCCACAAATCATTTTCTACATTATACCAATGCTTGCATATATAATAAAAGAACCAAATAAAAAAATAACAGTGATGCAGTACTGCTATGCCGAATTCTTTACAGTAACAATCACCTCTTGAAGCAGCTGTTTTTCAAAGCCATGTTGTGGAAAACATCTTTGTCTCTCCTATGTAAATGCATCAATCCTTTGTCAAATCCATACTTTATCAAAGGCACCAATATTTGACATGAATATACTTGAAAAATACTTGTTATCTTCAGATTCTTTCATGACTCTCATCTAAGAATTGGGACAAACCATTTCTCACAAAATCCTCAAAATCAACTCTTGACAATTGACATGCTCAAGTATCTTTGTTGAAAAATACTAATGTATGCTCCACACAACGGAAAGAACAGAGACATCCAAATGAATGCATTTTGAATGTCAGTGTTCTTCACAATATAGACCTTTCAAAAGTTCGCCAATACTATTAGGCCGATCAGGGCTTTATTCCAAGTCAAAGAAAATTAACATCTGATCTAAATTATTCCAAGGACAAAATAGAATTTCTGCGAAAAACCTTTGTGGACTAACCAAGTTTCCTCATAATTGCTGTCTCCCCTTTATTGAATCTGCAGGATTCTCAAGCCCTGGAAAATAAAAACTAGCTACCAACCCAGCGCCTCTTTCGAGCTGGTCTATGTTGCTTCATTTCACCTGCATCTACTGAGTCATTATTGAACTTCAAACTCTCTTCTTCTGCTTCCTTTTTCAGTGTAATTGGCTGCTTAAAGCGCTCCCCACGTTTCTCCATCTTAGCTAATGAATCAAGAATCCTTTGACTGTCATAGCCACCACCTATAAACTGGTCAGAATTGTTCTCATGTTGTGACTTTCTCTTCTTCACACTGTCAGTCAATGCTGCACCTTCAGAAACATCTCTTTGGGAAAAGGAAGACTCTATGTATGGTGGGTTTTCTGTTACAATCTGACCTTCCTCAATATCCAAGCTTTCTTTCTGCTCTTTATCTTGAAGGTTTTGAAGCCATTTCTTATTTTCATGGTTGCTCTCGTAGTTTGAGGTGTCAAATGTAATGGCCTTTTTACGAGATTCATCAAGACCCACTAAAGCTATTGGCTTCTTAGCAATCACTTCATCAACATATTGAAGCCTACCACTGCAAAAGATTCTGGAACTTCTTGCCTGAGACTGCAGAATCATGAAGGGCAGTCACAAATTTAAAAGCAAGCCAAACATCAGGAAAATATCAACACATCTAACAAGTAAATGACACCGATGTTAGACGCAGTGTATAATGCATCAAATGAAAAATGGGGTGGGTAAATGTGAGGTGCTGAGTTTGTGTCAAATTTAAACAGAAACTGACAGGATGCTAAGCAGTAACAAAATTGACAGCAAGATATATAAATGCATTAGCCACCTTCTTTTGAGTTTTGACCATAAGACACTATGAAAAAATTGTACCATATAATACACTGAAGCTATCCCTCTGCTAACTTCAATACAACTCAGAGCACAACATCTTCAAACAAGGTAAATAATTCTGGATTATCTAATTATGAGAAATACAAGAACTAAGAGGATAAATGATACTGAGACAATCAAATTTATATCAGACCAAGATAATCTAAGCATGAAGATCAGGCTATAACAAAAATTGAATTGGGTATAGAGTGGCAAAAGTCTGTTCCAACACAAAATCATCAAACAATAAATTATACTTTCATGCTGCCAATCATCTACTTTGGAACTCATTTTAAAGAGCTACAACTTCATTTTTTTTAAAGTCCACATAACACAAGCAAAAAACTAGTCCTTGCAAAGGCAGAAGGCGGTTTAAGTAAGGAAAGGTATACATGCTTTAGAAGGTTCCATCCTTGTTACTCAAAACACAAATTATTATAAGCTCCAAAAGCTGGATCAAACATGTAAGTCCACTTTCTACATTTAAAAAAGAAAAAGAAAAAAGTCAACTAGAAACTAATGCAGACAATTGAATTTGACAGTGATACAATATTACAACTATTTAGCAGATCTATGCCTTAAGAGAATGATGTGCACAATTCAAACTTGACAAGTAGGAAAAAGAGTGATTGTCTCATTCGATTCTCTCACCAATCTGCAAGGGTTAAGGTAATTAAGAGCATAAACAGCAAAGTGTGCCCATCACGTCTGAGGATAAATTATAATATATTAGTAATAGATACAAAATTGTGACACATGTTCTATCAGCTATTGTTCATCTATGATGTATGCATACAATCTAGTTAGTTTGCATGGTTAAGTGACAGACTTCCCTAGTTAGTTTGTAAGTTATTATATCTAACTGACTGAGAAATTCAAAACAAACACATGTCACAAATATACAATGTCCAACATTCCAATGCGGAAGCTTCAATCACTTAAAATCTAAACATAATACAGAAAACCATACACCATAAGAAAATGAATTATCTCAAGCCTAAAGATCTATGGATATGACCCAGGGTCAGGTGTGCCAAAAGATCTCAAGCAAAAGAATGATCTCAAGCCATGTTGATGGCAGCAAGATTAATCAACACAAGCTATCACCATATTATGTCACATCATCACAGCTAATATACTAATTTTGCAGTCTGGTCTAGAAGCAACAGAGATTAGAGAGGGAGAGAGAGAGAGAGAGAGAGAGAGAGAGGGACTTTAGTCTACAATCAACAACATACAAGCCATTGTATCCTAGTAGAGGTGGGGTTGTAAAACATCTATATGACATAACAGTAATACTGAGTCATAAACTACTACTAAACAATATGACAAACAGGCAAATATATTTGACACAACATAAGTGTCTTCAGGTCATATATATCTCATTTTAGTTGCATAAAGGTAGTATCAGATTGATGTTACAAAGGTTTCTACTTTCTAGGAACTTCACAGATATACTTCATGTGCTTGACCCAAGACTGCCCAGAATATAGTTTGATAGCGATGCTGAAAATCAAGCACATCCCTAAGATATGCAATCGTTCAAATTTGAAAACCATTAGAATAAATAAATAGAACAAGTAATTAATTGGGAGAGTGAGGTAATACAGTAGATTTTGAATGAGATAACAGCTATCAAAAAGAAGTAAAGCCCAACGGTTGTTTAGTAGCTCAAATGTATAAAAGACAGTGGTACACGCTCTTAACCATATTCTCTCTATCTTTACCTTTCCTGCCCCATTAACCAAATCAACAGATTTCCTGTATCTCTGAGCTGCTTGCCCACGCTTACTTCCGTATATGACCTTAGAGCTTTTAAAACCATTGTTGTTATCTCTCCTTGGCATATTTAGCTGAGGCTGCAGCAATTTCATATCATCAATTTGCACATCAGCTAGAAGAGATGTTGCATGAGTTTCTTGATGCCTAAAAATATGTTCATCCTCAGTCCAGTTCTGGAACTTAGATGAGGACCTATAAAACTGATACTCTTCTACAGGATAAAGTATGAAATCTTCATCTTCAGCAGCATCAGTATGACGCTCAAAATTTTCTTTCACTCTTGCACCACAAAAATTTCTCACTGAATGTGTTGATTGTCTACGATACCTAAAATTTGAAGTCTGGCGATGTGTATATGCCTGACATTGTTCCTCCATTTCCCCAAACCACAGGTTATCCAAAACATGAGGGGGCTCGTCACGATGTCTTACCCTTCGGACAGATCCTCTCCAATCTCTATCAGCATGTAGAAACTGCTCATCACGTTTATTATTTAAAGATTCAATTTCTATCTCAGCAGAATAAGGGGACATCCTATAGCTTTTGTGTAGAAATTCAATCTCACATTCATCAAAATCATCATTGCAGTTTCTGTCTCTAAAGTGGGACTTGTCATTCATTCTTCTCCTTTGAGTATCCCTGCCATGGTGAGGAAAGGATGTATGTTTTGGAAGCAGCATTGACTCCCTACAAGAGTCAGGGTTCACGTCATCAGCAGCAAACCCCCAACCAGCATGATGCTGATCTCTCTCCCTGTCCTCATTAAGTGCCATTCGAGAACCTGGTTTAGAAAAATAATTCCTGACACCCTCATTTTTTCTGTAATATCGGTTTGTTTTATCCCTGACTCGGCCTTCTTCATATGAATATTTAGAGTGGTCTCTTTGAACCACGTCATCAACAGCCTTTTCACCCCCATAATAGCAGGTTTGTTTTGTTTCCCTAGTATATGAAACATCTCTTCTTTTACGACTGCCAAAACCTTCTAGTTGCTCTCTATCTCTATCATCATCAACAAATTGAGGACCCAACTGAAACAGATCCCTTGCACCAGACATGAGAATAGAGGAAACATGATTATGTTTTTCATTGTGCTTATTCAGATTCAAACCACCCACATGCCTACCACTTTGATGCCTCCATTCCTTTCTATGTGGAACTCTAGTTCTTGAATTGTAAGCTACATTTACAACTTTTCTGCTGAACCTGTTATTCTTTGAGTTCTCGAAATAAAGTGGCAAAGACTTGCCCTTCGAGTCAGTGACGGAATTCATTGATTGTCTTATAGGGATAAGACTTTTCTCACTATCAACATGTACACTGTTTTGTGTTCCGTCAGAATCACTATCAGTATAGGAAGTCAGGCTATGCTCATGATCATCAAGTGACAACTCTGGTTCCTTCCAGCATGGAGAAGGACTGCATGTGCCCATGCCACCATTTTCCTCTGCTTTTATTTCATTCCCTGAAACTTCTGCAGTATCTTTGGCAAGTTGGTCATCTTGATCCTGATGCTCATCTTCATTTACACCAGGAATCAGGCAAGTTCTGTCAAAAGCAGAGTCAACATAAGCTGTGAAGTTCATAACAAGAAGTCCAATTTACTAAACCAATAAGTGAATTTAAGAAAACATGAAGAACTTTAACAATAAACTAATGTGTCGATAGAAGTGGGAAAAACTGGAAGTCATATACAATAAAAAGATGAAATGTAATAAGATATGCTGATATCTATATATAAGAAATGATTATCCACGGAATGTAAGCTAGTCATATACAGTATCACCAGTAAAGTACTATTGTCACGCTCATGTGGTACTTTTACCAATAAGTCTTCGACAAAAGCATGAGGATATAACTTCAATATATTTGGCAAACTATATTTTCATCTTGAAATTGGAAAGTTACCTGTACTTCTAGCAGGGACCATACAGAATAAGAAGGATAAGGGACTCAATGAAGTTAAAACACAAATATACACAAAAATTCTAACAAGAAAAGTGCATTATATAGGAAGGGATCAGTCAGATCTAGTATCTTACCCTTCCTGAAGAGAAGTTTCATCTGATTTTTTAACGTCTTCCAACTGACCATCAGACAGCACATCATCACATTTACTGGAATAATTGAGAATATTTCTGTCATTGCCTACAATAGATTCCACTTCTAATGATGCATCCACTACAGTGCTGTTGCCAGAACCAGAATAATCATCAGAGGATTCAAGCACCTTGATCTGCACCAAACCACAAATAGTTACTCCAAAGACATAGACAGCTTCAGCATAAAAAACATGGTAAACTTGGAGTGAGTGCTTACCTCTATAACAACATCAGAATCCCTGCTGCGTGGATGTCTTACGTTTATGGATGGTTGGCGTTCACCCATGCTTTCCTCAACTCTTATTGCTTTGCCTTTTGGCTGAATTATCAAATACCAGGCAGAATCAATGGTCAGCGTGCAACAGTAAATAAAATAGCATGAAGGAACTCAAAATATCAAAAGTGGTAAAATAATAGTAGGTGCTGAAAATATAGGGAAAAGGTGGAAAGGGAAAAAGAAAAAGAAGCAGCTCTGAATATTCTGAATGTGTTAAGTGTGAGATACTGAGGTGTGTTACAAAACGTTTGACTAACGCTCCTATCAATGCTAATAACCTAGGTCAAGCACTAGTTAATTACAACTTATACATGTCCATCGCCCCATTCCAAATAAGAGTGTTGAAAACAGGAATCCTAACACATGAATACCCCTCTATTATTCACAATCTGATGTAAAGTACACTCGTTGACACGACTTAACCAATTTTTTATCTTTCATAGCCTCCTCAAATTGTCCAGTCAGCAAGATTGAACAAGAGAATTCACCATAATAACACAAATCATAACCTAAGTAGTAAATTGTTCTTTTACAAATATCGTGCTAAGCAAATACCTTATCCAATTTCGCAGACCCGTCAACAGAAATACCAGTTTGCGTGGATGCTCGCCAATGTTGCTCCTGCATACAGTTTAAGCATAAAGTCCTTACCAGTTAAGTTTCACGCAATTCTTTAATTAAAACAAATGTCAATTACATGACCACTGATACATTGAACATATAACCAAGTGAGTAATGCCAGAAACTGCTAGCTAGAAAAGTGGGCAAATTATGTGCAAACCAAACGAGAGAAACAAGATAGAGGGCATCATCATCACATAAAAGCTATAAAAGTGACATATTTTCTTAAGCAGATTAATGTACCCACCAATGAAGTACAGTATAGCTTCCAAGTGGTCTCATCAAAACCATAGTTGAAGTAATCATTCATGTGAACTCCAGAAAACAACCACGGCTTCTCCTTGAAAGCATCAACGTTTACATCAAATGCACTCCTGCAAGGGAATCAGGTTAGAAGATCAAATTTATCAAAGACTAATACATCACATAATACCATAAGATATGGGAATTTCAATGTGAGGGATTCTGGGATTGTTATCATACTGGACTCTGCCACTATATACAATACAAGTTTATAAAAAGAAACGAAATTGACCGAGGCCGGTGTGAACTGGTGTATATACTGACCAGTACGAAGGAAGAAACCATGCGTATCCACACTGAGACGCCATTGGATTGGGTGCAGCATACAAATGGCAAGACGAAGGCATCGCCATGGAGGGATTGGAATTTGCAAACAACGATACTTCTCGTTGAGTCCTCAAATGCTACAGGAACAAGTCACAATTCTCAATAAGTTCGAAATGAATGAGGACGGGAACAGGGGAGAAGAGAAGAGAAGAGAGGTAGGTACCTGGGCGTTATGGAGAAATGTGGAAGCATCGCGGTCGTTAATGTCAAATTCATCGTCGTTCAAGACGATATTCAAATCATCATCGTCATCGCTGTCACTGATAGCATCAGCTTCTTCTAATTCTTGTTGTTGTTGTTGTTCTTCTTGGTGTTGTTGATGTTGTTCAGGGCGGAGTGGTTCTTCAAGGTAGAGTTGGCCGAAATCATCGTCATCGTGAAATGGTGCTTCTTCTTCTTCCATCTTCAACCCCTGCTGCATACTCTCACTCTCACTCACTCTATCTTTTGCCATAAACCCTCACGGAATCTTAAACCCTACTCCTCACTACCACGATTTTTTTTTAGTACTTACCCCTTCCATTTAATTGTGACACGTGCTCATATATGGTTAATTATCTAAACTATTTAAATTTTGTTGAAATTAAATCTTTAAAAAATTGGTTACTAATTTAATACAAGGGAGTAGTATAATACTTATGTTATGTAGTACTGAAACTTTCTTCACCAATTTAGTGGTAGATAAATTAGATTTTAGTAAGAGTGAAGTTACAAGATCAATTTGTGGGAAAGTCAAGTGTTGAGAGCCACCTCTCAAAAACCAAAAAAACAATTTCCTCACCGCGAGAAGATGGAGTTAATCTTCAATACTCCTGTAGTACCAAAGAGTGACTATGAAATTTTTTCTGCAACTCCACTTCGCCAATTTGTTTTGTTGCAATGTGAGATGAGTTTTTATTTGAATTGTCTTCATATCAATTAAAATTTATGCACCCCTCGTATTTATTATTGGTGTAAGCATGTATGGTCTGACCCACGAACCCGATCAACTTGACTCAAACCGAACATATTCTGTTGGATTGAGTTGGGTCATTAATCGTATTTTTTTCATTGCATCAGGTCACCATCAGTTTGGATATCAAGCTTGAGGATTGGAGAGCCAAGCAACCTGAACCAACTCGATGCTACATTACTGGAACATTTTATCTACCCAAAGAGTGAGGAGTTCACCCATTAGGTGTTTAGGATTTACAATTACACATTTTACTTTTACTCTCGTTCTTTTTAACTACACTCCAACAATGATGAGTTATTACTATTGAACACATCCCCACTGAGCCTTTGATCCTTAGATCAACCAACTACTTCATGAATCTTTCTTAACACCACTTTTAGTCATTTTCTCCCTACATTCACAATTTTATACCCTCCATACCTCTTTTCCACGTGTTTTTAAAATAAAATTTGAACAAATTCTAAAACGTTATTATTTAATTCATTACCCAACCACCAACCCAAACAAACTTATTCAACATTGAGTTGGGTTGATTTGGGTGAGAAGTAAAAAATTAGAAAGTCGAACCAACCCAACTCAAACCCAAACTCATTTCATTTGGTTCGGACTTCTAAACATGTCAAACCCAAACCAACCTGCCCAATTACACTCATAATATTTATAAACTTTTTCTATGAATCAACGGGCCAAAAGTCTTAAAGAAGAGAAAACAACAAAATCAAAACTAAAAACAATAATTACCTCTCCTATAGAGAGTAAACTAGTAAAGGCACTTTCTAATGAAAAAGGAATTGAACAAAAAAGACGACACTAAATTAAATAACTCCAGTCAAAACAACAACTGCAACCCAAGAAGATGGGATTACAATTGCGTTAACTTGAACTTCCTGCCCTTTGAAGCCAATATGATCATGCAAATTCCATTGTCAGAATTCAACCAAACAGACAAGTTCATGTGGGGTTGCGTTTTGAATAAAAATTTGCAGCTGAAATGTGTTCCAGGAATCTGGAAGTGGAAATGGAGGAAGTAGTGAGAACTTTTTACAAATCTAAGGGAAGAGTGTCTCCTTCTTATCTAGGTGTTGTTTTGGAATACTGCTGGAACTAAAGCATATTAGTAGGAATCTAAATTCAGCTGCTCACTATCTAGCTAAACACCCTATATCTCATATAAACCAAGAGTGGATAGAGGACACTCCCTGTTGTATTTCTTCTATTGTTGCTATGGAGATCCCTCCTAGCTATGCTTATGAATTCAAATATGCCCCTTAAAAAAAACTTAAGGCTTCATGGTTTCACACTGGGTCATATAAATAAGAATAATATAATATATATATATATATATATATTCCTCTCAATTTTTTTAATTTCAATCCATTAAAAAAATTGCATTTTAAGATTTTTGTTTTCTTTCAATTCTTTTATTTATTTTTGAGTGGACCAATACCCTTTCAAATATGAGTTAGGCTGACTTTTAACCCATTTAATATTAAAAGTGAATTAGCTCGTCCCAAGAGATTGTATTTTTATATGCATCAAGACTAAGAGTATTCTTAGTTAAGAGAGTAAGTACATATTTAAAAAATGGGGGCTAAATTCTCGTTTGCGAAAGTAATAAATAATTATTTTTTAATTGTTGGATTCAAGTTTTGCCAAACTTAAATTCAAACAAGAGATTATCCAAGTTTGTTTTTATCTATTCCAAGTTTCCAACAAAACATTTTCAACTTGATCTGAGATGGAACCACTGTTACGAGCATGAGGGGTCAAACTAAATACTGAATGTACCTAGTTTTGATAATATATAAAAGCAAATTAAAAATATATATGCTAAGACCAAAAAGTAAATAAAAAATGATATATTTTTCTTTCATGAATTTATGTCTTCTTTCCATCCCTGCTTCCTGTACGGGTAATGTCCTTTTCAAGCTGCATTATGGCTCACAAAGGAGACAGAAAATATGGTAATCAAATATTTTTTAAAATTACACCTCAACAGATTTTGTAATTTCCAAATCTGATGAGTAAATGCAGGCCTAACAACCCTCGATATGTAACACCTGGAGATGCAATACATGTGGAGTCTATTTAGTTTGCCTTATACTCTAATTTGCTCTTACAAATTCGATTTTGAATGTAATGAATGTCAAATGTTTTTCTAAGAGTCTAACTCTTAAAATTTCAACTTTCAATCTAGAGGTTTAATTTAAAGAGAATACAAAACATGAAAAAAAAATTGATATAAAAAGAGCTAATAGAAAGAAATATAAAATGTGATATCATTCCCAATTTAGGGTATGTAGGGAAAGGTTAATTTGAACTTTACAGCATTACCATTTAATTAAGTGTCTAGTTAAGCTTATAAAATAGCTTAGGACCAATTTATAAGTTCAAGGCTTAATAACATTTTTAGTCCTTCATTTATCACGATTTGACACTTTTGGTCTCTAATAAAAAAAAATAGCCTAAATGGTCCTTAACTAATACAAATAGTTGCAGTTTTGATTTTCCATCCATCTGCCGTTTGAAAACTAACGTTTATGGCTTACATGGCATAACAATAATGACGTGACTTGCTGGTTGGAGAGAGAAAAGGAGCATGGAAAATTTTATTTTGGAAAAGAATTAATAAAAAAAATTATCATGCTCATTCACCTTCACCTTCACCTTCACCTTCATCTCCCAAAAACTCCGGTAATCGAACCCAACAGCAACAACAGAAATTCAATCACGAAACCCACAAATTATCATGCTCATTCACCGTTCACCTTCATCTTCATCTCACCCACAAAATCACCACACCCATTCGACATAGCGTATATCCCTCAATTGCATATCCTCAAGAATCGGACACCCAGAGAGAAGTTCCACAAGATATTGCAGTTTTGTAAAACCAACGGTGTTCAAATGCAAAGTTGAGTTTGGGAAGATCAACAGAAGAAAACACATCCACATATAACCGCGTCAAGTCGAGAACAACCAGAGTTTTGCAGCTTACAATGCAGTTGCTCAAAGCTAGTGGATTATCTGTATAGGGGAAGCTCGATGTGGAGGTTTTTGAGTCCACGATGTGTTGCAGCGTTGACCCATAGATCAAGATCAGAATCACCTTCATCTTCGTCAATTTTCATTTCAGGAGTTTATAGTGGATACAAAACATACAAACTTTTTTGAAT
Organism: Acmispon strigosus; assembly: GCA_030819835.1. NCBI lineage: Eukaryota > Viridiplantae > Streptophyta > Magnoliopsida > Fabales > Fabaceae > Acmispon > Acmispon strigosus. The sequence continues at coordinate 92,739,882 of JAUAMA010000001.1, forward strand.
TCAATTATTGGGGTGAAGATTCATGAGACACTGGATTGTGAAACTCGTCTCTAATTGAGATCCCAAAACATGGAAACGTAGAAGTTTCTCATAACCTAGTTCCATTAGAACCCCCAATCACTCACAAAGCAAACCTATCTGCTACCCCAACCCACCGCAACCATGGTGAGAGTACCTTCTGCTTCCTCTTCCCACGAACCTCAACCCCCACAAAGGTCCAATCTTTAAACCTAAATCTGTGGGTTTTCTCGAAGACAAGCCCCACAAACCCCGATATGATGAACGTGGAGGGTGATGACGAAGCGATGAAGCGGAGGCTCATGACGAGCACCACCGTCGGCGAGTCCCCTCCTCTATGGTCTCGATCTCTTCCTCTTTTTTGGATCTCATCGCTCTACTTCGAAGCTTGAGTTTTTTGTTTTGGGTGTGGCCAAGACCAAGGTTGGTGAAAGAGAGAAAGAGGGCGTTGATCGGAAAAGAGTCTTGAGGACACGGTGAGTGCTCACGAGGATCTTCAGGGCTCGATTTAGGTAGAGAAGCAGTGTTTTGGGTAGGAGAAATTGGAGGTGGTGGTGGTCGATTTGAGGGTCAAGAAAGAGGGTTAAAGGAGGGCATGACTGATTGCGGATAGGGAGAAGGAGGTGCGGCGATGGTGGTAAAGGGATAAGGAGAGGGAGAACAGTTTGGAGAAGGAGGTATAGTGGTGGTGGTTGCAGACTTTGTGGAGTTGGGGTGGTGGTGGGGTGATGCTTCCCAGATCAAGATATTGGTAGTGATGAAGAAGCTTGAAGGATATTGGGTTGCTAAATTAATTTTTTTCCAAAATAAAATTTTCCATGCTCTCTTTCTCTCCCCAATCAGCAGGTCACATCATTCTTGTTGTGTCACGTAAGCCAGAAACGTCAGTTTTCAAACGGCAGATGGATGAAAAACCAAAACTGCAACTGTTTGTATTAGGTTAAGGACCATTTAGGCTAATTTTTTTGTTAGGAACCAAAAGTGGCAAATCATGATAAGTGAGAGAGACCAAAAGTGCTATTAAACATTCTTTCAAACATTTTCACAAATCTCTTAAATTAACTTATAAATTATAAAAAAATATAAATAGACCGCATAACAATATTGACCACTCTTATACACTTATTTTTGTGGCGGTTTTTTACTACCACAAAACTTTGTAGCGGTACAAAAATCTTTCACAAAAGTGAGTGTAAGAGAGTGGTCAACAATACTGCTACTTGTTCATAGCAATTTGAAAAAAAAATTCTCATGAATAAGATAATGTTTATTCTCCTTGATTATCATTATACCAACACAATTAATAAAAGAGATGTGAAGCTGACACAACCACCAACTAAGATGAGAGAGCAAGGAAAATTGAAAGAGAGGAGTTGCTACCTTTGATGTGCATCCAAGGTGTTGTCATTTTCTCCTCTATGTTCGAGTCTAACCCCTCTACTGACTCTCAGGACTGCCAAAACAATGCTAAGTTTCAAGAGCAGTGAAAGATAAGAGACACAGACAACTATCTCCCTTCCCAATGTATAATGTATATATGCTTGTATGCTCCTTTTTGTGAAATGAAAGAGAAGCACAATTCACTGGGCCAACAACGTACTATTGCTGCAGAATCACCAGATTTCCAAAGTTCCGTGCAACATGTAACTACAACCACAAGCATTCTTTTTTCATTTGGAAATTACAAAATTCTCTTTTAAGGGATAGTGGAGTATCTGAGGCATAGTATAATCAGCCTGTTTGGAACAACTTCATATAATCACTTTTACACATAAGCAACAAGTTGCTAGTATATAAACTTTCTTTTTTTCAGAATCAATTCCAAAACTAAGAAGTTTCTCACAAGTTTCTCTCACCAAATTGATTATAACTTTAAAAGTTAATTAGTGAAGGATTTTCAAACATGCAAGCTTTTGAGGATTTTGTGCCCAACTCTATTCCAAAGCATAAATGGCTAAAGGTAAAGCAAGGGGTCTTGTCACTTAATTAGCTGTCATTTTTGGAATAGCATGTTTGAAAATCCTTCTACAATTGATTTTTGAAGCTGAAACTTATATGAGTAGCTACTCAGTTTCAGAATTGATTAAGGTGAATGAGAAACCGTTTGATTTATTCTTCTTCTTCTTTTGAGTTGGACTTAGCAAAATTGGGCAGACTTGAATGCAAGAGAGTACATGAAGGAATTGGAATAAGTGAATCTGATGATCTGACTTGATTCTAAAGGTTTCCCTCCATTGACCAAGCAATCATCATAGGAGAGCCTCTTGAACACTCTGGGGTTGATGATTCTTGCTGAAGCAAACCAGCCACAGTGGAGGTGGATGTCATGAGGAGCACATCCAGAAGCAACACATGTGTTCACAATCTGCACAATGTACTGAGGAATTCCAGATGTAGAACCTCTACTTTGTGATATGCTTATGTCTCTTTTTGTGCAAGAACCTGATGGAAGATCAAAGGCACAGTAAAATAGGATCAAGAAAAGGAAGTTTTAGTACATATTCACAAAAACTTTGACAATTGATTCTGAAGTTAAAATCAATTCTTTTGTCAAAATTGATTTTGAGGAAAGATAAGTTAATCTAAACATCTTATTGGTCTCCATATTGGAACAAAAAGGATAAACAAACCTACCAGGCAACCAAAATTTTCTGGAGGAGGAGTGTGCATGTTGTTCTGCTTTTACTGACACTGTTATGGACCCGTTTATGCCTTCATGCAGAATATGAGTTTTAGGACCTGCCAACATTATGTAAGCAATTCAGGGCCATGGAAAGGATTAGATAAGAAACAAACAAGAGAGGTTTTGTTTTTGTACCCTGATCATGATGCAGTTCCACATCACAAAATACCAGAAGGGGCACTATGAAGCACAGGAAGATTAGGTGACAAGACATTGTGAAGGTCATGCTCATTGCTGCTGTGGCTATCTGCTTGACAAAGAAGTACTCAAACTCTTTCAAATGTTTTTGTGAAATAATTTTGAAGATGCAAGAGAGGGTAGGAGGGTTTGTAGGGTTGGTGACCCCTACTAATGCTGCATATGCCAATGGTATGTTTGGTACTTTGGTTTACACACTTTTATTATATGTTGTAGGCTGAGAGAGAATGAGGCCACCGTTTTATTCATGGGGCAGTATCATATACTGACATGGTGCAAAATACCTACAACAACATATTTTTTGCAGATATGTTTTTAATACGACTGTAGAAATTTAATAATAAATTTAGAACTTAATAAATGAGAAAATATAAAGTCAAGGATTTGCAGGATGGTAAAATGTCAAAAGCCCTTTCCAATCACGGTGGAAATGAGTGTGTTTAGATAACAATTGAGTGAAGCGTTAACAAATCCTTATCTTGATATATGAGAATAGTTTATGTTCCGGTCAACCCAAACTACCATTCAATCCATATTGTTCTGATCGGCCTAAATGATTGCACCATCGGTGGCCGGTTAGGACGACTAAGCACGAAACATTCTCCTAACCAACTGGGTCAATATAAAGTTAAGTTGTTAGAATTGTGGTCAAGTCCACCTAAGCAAGGTCGAAGCCTTAATGCCTCCTAAATGAGAGAATTACAAACAATTAACCGCATCTACCATTAATCGGACGACCATATATATATATATATGTTTGACTACACTCTAAAGTTGTATTACTCTTTTAGACTCTAAAGTTCTCTCTTTGATCTTGACTTGATTTAAAAGTTGGGTGTCTTTTATAAGTACTTCCTCCACTGTTGATATTCACAGCATTACATTGTTCATCACCGCATTCACTATCTTGCTCTCTGCCAAGCACTGCCACGCTCAATCAGAGAACCATTCTATTCAGATTTTGACATAATATTTTTTTATTTTTTATTTTGAATTGAGTGCTAACCTCTATTTATAAGTACCAACACGTATCTAATTATGTAAATAACACGTGTATGATTTGTATTACCTTTTCCCAACACCAAGTAATAAAATGCTAGTAAAATTTTGTTTTCAATTGATTTATATGCTGTATTTTTAGTCTGTGCTCTTTTGTCTTAAAAATTTTCACCATCAATGTTGTATCATCACGACATTCATATTTTTACTAGATGATGAATGGCAAGAATCAAGTTACTTGGTCAAAAATTACACTTTTCTGTCTCTCCACAGCCTGAGATCATGGTTTGGTCAAATTCCAATATTCCATTTTAACTCTATAACTTTCCTAATAAGCTTTTGGGTGCCCTTCTTTTCTATTTCACATTGGGATGGATATAGCTAGCATCTAGACATAGAACAAATTAAGCACCATTACTTATAAGGGTTACAAGATAGTTACAGGGGAGCAAAACAGACCCAATGTCAGAGCAAAACAAAAACTCCTAGGCTTCTTATTCTTTCAATTGAATGGTAAATTTCCCTATTTAACATACCTAGCTACATATTATAGACTTATTCCAATTTTGAAAATGGGGAATTTGACCTTCAACTTCAAGTAAACGTACCATTCATGAATGGCATGCATACATCTGCAGACACGGTTGCATGCACCATCACATATCTCATGTCACATTTGATCTATATAATTACTACTACAAAAAATATGAATTAGGGTGAAAGTTGATGTAATAAATTTGTGTCCAATTATTTTATTATAGTTGAAACCCTTTTCTCTATTATTTAATAAACCAAACGAGACATCACTTAAACGGACCAACAAATAGTTCATGTGGTAAATATTTGGTTTTCCTTAATTAAGGTTTCTGTTTTTTTCTTATGTATGAAAAAATTTACGTTAAGTGAACTAGTTCTATCAAAATGTGTATCTTCCGGTCAAGAACATAATTGCCTGTTAGGGAAAAAAAACACCACTTAGGTCAATTGGCTCATTATTTTATGGAAGATCCATTTGTTTACCTCATGAAACTATTTGGTATATATATGTGTAACTTAGAAGTTAAGTTACACACGTGAAAACAGGATTCAAACCCCAGCTAGCTGCTACAAGTTCTCTACCCATTTTGCAGCTATATATTTGACAGTAGAAAAAAGAGGGTCAATTTAGCAAATTGTGATTGAAAGGTGCCTCTAAAATCAAAGCTTTTAATTATTCAGCATTGATACAACAGTTACAAGTCACTGTTTGGCTGCCCAAGACAAAGCCGCGTTTTGCCAATCTACATGAAATCATAATGGATGAACAGGTAAATAGATCTTTCTTTCTGATGCTTTTCAGAGGTACATGTGGGTTCATAATATGTAAATGCAACGTTTGGATTCAGCAATTGCATTCAGGTTCAGGTAGATAGATAGAAGAATCACTACGACCATGAATTTATTGCTTTGCAATTTATAGCAACCTAAGGTTTTGGAACAGAGCCAGGCCACCATGTGACAGGATTTAATATAGCTGCATATGCAGTCACTTGGATATTAATTTCACACCTTAGCTAGGTACGTAGCCCTAGTAGCATATTTATGATCATATAATTATTTTGATTGATGTATTAGTGTATGGTTGGACTTGGAGGCTTTATTTTTTGCAGTTTTTTCATGTGGTTTTTTGAAAATCAAGACTAAGGTGACTGTTCTAGTTAGAAAAAGATAAACCAATCAAACTGCTATGGAGTATTGAGTTGTGCTAATAACACATTATTTTAAACAAATTTTTCAACACTGTCTAGGTGCATGTTATGAAAAAAAATATTTGATACCCTCTTCTATGTCTTCCTTCTTTTTTTCTATATTCCTTGTGTGAGGCAGGCAATAATGTAACTTGAAAAGGACATTATCCGTACATGAAGCAAGGGAGGAAAGAAAATATAAATTCTTCAAAGAAAAATTAAAACAAGTGTTAGCCAAGAAGAAGAAAGTTGAAAACAATGTGCTGTTCCATAAAATGAGTAAGAGTACCTCTAGTTACAATGTAGTGGTGTTAGGCTGAATCCACAATTGGGTGTTGAATGTCCACAACGGAGAACGTTGAGAAAGTTACTTGTAGAATACACTCTGACGTTCAAGTCAGTTTATGATCAAAGAAAGAGAAACTCAATGTCTTAGAAGAACAATAGTAAGCAAATGAATAATGCAAGTTATAAAATGACCAAACCTGTATTTATAGAGTATGGTATGTACATTGATGGAAGTGTTTAACCTTAGCTTACCTCTTGTCAATAGACTCCGAGATAATTACTATGCTTTGGCTAGTTTGTAAATCTTCAACATTGTCCGCTTTGTTTTTGCTCGATTAGTTGTTAGACAAGTTAAAGCTCTACTTTAACCATCTCAATCGATCGACACAACATTCACTTAACTGTGAATCTAGACCGACCAAGATGATATTGAACTTTATGGTCATTTGTGTCGGGCAGAACACAATAAAACCACAATAGACTGCTACAAACTGCATATGGCGGGGCATCGTTGTTAGGTTAGAAAGGGGGAAAAGGGAAGAGGGAGAAAGAAAGAGAGAAGGAAAGAGAGAGAGAGAGCAAGAAGATAGGAATGACACTGTATATTCATGTCATAACCAACTCTGATGCAGCTAACTAACTCACAGTAACTAACAAAACTCAATTGTAAACCTATACGTAACAATCGCCATTCGGGGTATCACACTGTTGCTATGTTTACCAATCAGGCGCTGTAAATATTTTTGTCGCACAGGTGGTTTGGCATGATAAAAAATTCTAATAAACTTTTTTTTATTTTTGACGATTCATTTTATTTTTTAAAGGCCTTAGTCATAGTTTTTCATTGGAAAATGGGTTGGAAAAAAAGGAGAAATTAAGGAAAACCATCCCATTAATAAAACATTAAATAAATGGGTTAATGAGATTTTGAAGTTTTGTCCTCGTTTCTCCTCCCTCTGGGACGGTGGCTGGATTCTTGACAATGGAGTTAAGTCGACGGGGACAATCGGAGTTGAACGAGACGAAACAAACTTGGAGATGAAGGAGAACGGTTGATGGGGATCGTTGGATTTATCTAAAGGCTTTGATTAATTATCACCTCTACTAATTACTTCTTTCATATTCCCAACTAACTTTTGGTATATCCAATACCTACATTAACAATTTCCAGATTTTTTTTAAATAATGACATATTTGGAAGATTTGTATAAAAAGTAACAAAACCAATATATTAATTAGCTTATTACATGTTTTCTTAATAGGCGTGATTGTCTGAAGAGGACCCTATAATTTGGGACGGAGGGAGTATAAGAGTTAAACTAACTTTGCACACCTACGAAAGTACTCTTGCATTTATTATATTTTCAATTCCAAAACTTTAATTATCACTTCAACTAATTACTTCTCTTATGTTTCCCAACCAACATTTGATATATCCAATACTAACATAGGGGTATATATGGAAGATTTGTAAAAAAATAGCAAAATCAAAATATTAATTAGCTTATTACATGGTTTATTAATAAGCGTGATTTTCTGAATAAATCCTTATAATTTGGGACGGAGGGAGTACAATTCCATGAATTGAATAGGGGTAAAAATGTGAAAAAATAATTAATATGACACAAAACCTTATGTGATTCTTATAAAGAGGAACAACCAACGCCCCTAATTTAACTCTTATAAAAAGAAACGGAGGGAGTAATTATTTTATTTCATTTTATCATCTTCACTTTTTCCATCCAAGGATTAGAATATACACATATTTTGTCTTCTAAAGTATTTTTTTTTTTTAACAAATCTTTTTCCAATACTTCAAATGGATTGAACACTAAAATAAATGTTCAAGTACCCGAATTCGGGATATTTGTCCGCCCAGAACAGCGGTGTTTGTTACTGCTGGGAATGGCTCTGAGATGTTTCTGTGCCCCAAATATTCCAACTCAACACCAAAACCATGGTTCTTCTCTGCTGAAAAAAAACTCTTTTACCTGTTTCTTCTCTTTCTCTTCTAACATACTTATGAATTTGAAAAATTTCCAGCGAAATTGGAACTGAGAAGCAGCAATAACAAGTGTCTTCAGAATGTGAAGAGTCTGGTCAACAACACTATTGGGCTTCCATCCATTTCATCTACTCCACTTGAGTCTCTCCACAGAGGCAACTGGGTCAAGCTCATTTGTGGTGCAAGCTTTGAGGTATATATGCAAATTTCCAAAAACAAACCCAACCAAATTCTCTTCCTTTTTGTTTGTTTTAACACACTCTCTCTCTCTCTCTCTCTAGGATGTTGTTGATATCAGAAATCTCAGTTTGGTTTACACACTTGCTGGAGGTATGGTATTATATAATTATGATTTGTTTGGGAGTAATGAAAATGAGCAGAAAATTATATATGCATGATAATCAGAAAATTATTTATGGCTATTGGTGTTCATTTTTTAATTTTTCAGTCATGCGAACTTGATTTTTGAGGAATTGATGAGTAAGGAACATCATGTGAGTTAAATTGGGTTATATATGGTTGCAGTTGACTGCATTGACTGTGCTGCTGATGCTTCGGTTGTCGGCGCCGTGAATGAAGGAATTGAAGCTGCAAGAGATATCTTATGCATTCGAAGGCCGTGGGTGATGATCAGTGTCAATGATGACAAAGACCTTCACTTTCGTAAGGCTGGTAAGACAGGCTGTTCTTATAGAATTTCATTGTTGTATTTCTATTTCCTATATATTATACCTCAGCTACTCTACATCGGCATAGGTCAGAAATCTTGTGATGTAGTTTGATATGCAAATATACTCTCATTTTTCATGTCTTGTGAAAGATATCACAGCATTTGAAGTATCATGATTGCATAGGATAATGTTATAGATGTGGAAAGTTTATATTTTCCGTGTATCATTATATTGTCGAACATTGTGCTAATTAGAAAAAATTGGAAACTGTTTACATTTAAAACTTTTGGAAGGCTATATCACTCATTATTGCAGAGAAATTTCTTTTGTTATATGCCAATCCATGCGCAGAACATAGTCCACTGCACATATTTGAATTCGAGTGCTCCTAGTTTCCAAGTACTATGATTGGTGGTAACTAAGGAAAATCATGTCAATCTTTGAAAACTTGTCCTACTGTGGAATAAATCATGATCCAGAAAACTCAAATAGAACATATGATATCCAATTTTAGGACTTGGATCTGAGGTGGACATTTCCCAGCTTCAAGCATGGGACTAGACTCGAGAGGCTATTATATGTCCACATTGATCAAGGGGCAATTTAATTTCTAAAATATGAACTTGAACTCCTTGTTAAATTCATAATCATTACAATAGTGCTATGAGCATGAGGGAATCACAATGAAAATAGAGCATGAATTAGAAACTGTATTCCTCTCTTTTTATGATTTTCCTTTCATACTACATCTTTGTACTCCCATCTTTCTTTCAAGGAGTCATATGCTGTAATAGGTGGAATGTCATGCCACTATGAAAGCACATTTAACTTTAATGATCATCAATTAAAAACTTTTACCAAATGAGCAAAGTGCCGCATATTCATCTAGTTTAAGTGCAAATTTTACTAAATATAAAGCTCAGCCTACCAATTTTTGGCAATTAACGAATTATTGCTAGTAATGCCTTCTGAACAGAATTTGATCCAGAGGACTGTCCAGCAGACTGTTCTCGGCCTTGTGAAAATGTGTGCCCTGCTAATGCAATATCATTCCAAGGGAAATCAAATATTGGAACTTCATATAATATTGAAGCCCCAAAAGCACTAAAGGTTTGAACTTGATTTTACTTAAAAATTAAAGGTGATTTTGTTAAATGTTCAAGCTACATTTCTACAAAATAAAACTTGTAATGTTCAATTGGCTTGAACATGCAGGATGGAGTCATCACCGAACGCTGCTATGGCTGTGGTCGCTGTCTTCCAGTTTGCCCTTATGATAAAATAAGTGGGATACTTTCCAGTTCAATCTGAGATTATCAGTTCTTAATTTTCTCTTAATAATTTATTTTCAAATATGTTTGGTTGGTGGTATCTCTGTGATTTTATTCAATTTTAAACAATATATACTTTTCACATTTGTCCAGGAGAGGTAACATATGTAAGAGATGCTATTACAACTGCTGATCTTATCAAAAGAAATGATGTTGATGCTATGGAGATACATACAAGTGGGAGGTAATATTAATGATTAAATTGATCATGTCATATAATACTAGGATATAACTGTAATCACTCTAGAAATATGTTTCATGATTGCTATGTCCAGAATTTTATCAATCAAGTAATGAAAGGATGATTCTCAATTAACATATACATGTAGTGCATTTAGTGTTCACCAAGCTTTCTACCCTTGAGGCACAGCACAACCATGTCCTTGAGTATAGCTTGTCTTTTCTTTTCTTTTTTTTCAGAGGGAAATCATTTGGAATAATTCAACAGATTATATGCAAAGACCAAATCTCAGTTTTCAATAATTTGAGATCTTAATATGTTATTTCTATGGTGTTTGATGGATGTCTCTAATCCATTTCTTCATCTGACATATGATCTTTCTAAAGGCAGAGTACACTGTTCGAAGAACTCTGGTATGCTCTAGGAGATACAGTTGAAAATTTGAAGCTAATAGCAGTAAGTGGTGCCTTCAGCCTGTTCTAATATTTAAGAGGGTATAAGTAATACCTTTCTATAATAACTTACCCTCTACCATTTTTTCATTTGGTTAACCAATTTATTATTAAAATGGTCCAGGTTAGCTTACCTAATAATGGGGAATCAACAATATCCTCCTTGAACAAAATGTTCTCTATTATGAAACCCAGTCTTCGAGGCTTCAACTTATGGCAGGTGTGCCCTTTCTCCCTGTTTAACTGTTTGCACTTTGAACAACTTGCAAATTTTTATTAACCAAATTTTAAATCCAATCTTTGCCTTATGTAAACTCTCAAGTTAGATGGCCGTCCCATGAGTGGAGATATTGGGAGAGGTGCAACTAAGGAATCAATTGCCTTTGCAGTTCAAATGGCTAAAGCAAAAGATAGACCTCCTGGTTTGTATCCATTATAATTCAATCTATGCTCCCTTGAAAACTATATTATCCTGATTCTGCTAATGTTTCAGCACCTTAACATGGCAGGTTTTCTTCAACTTGCTGGTGGAACTAATGCTCACACAATAGATGGGCTGAAAAAAGAGGGACTCTTTCAAACAACTACAACCGGTAATGTTGCCGCTTTGTTACTTTGTACATTATCTTCTTATCGCTGTTTTCTCCACTGCATTATAAGCCTTCTTTTTGGTTCTTAGAGTACCTAGATGATCAATCGTCAACAATCAGCTCATCCAATTCATCACATGTTTTAATTAGTGGTATAGCTTATGGAGGCTATGCCCGGAAGGTACCACTTGATTTATGGCCTTTTTTTCACTCTGTTTCCATGTTTTTACTTCATCCACGTTTTGAAGAGTTTACTTTATAACATAAGTGTTTATGCAAGTGTTTGGGTGAGCTTATGAAAATAGTTAATGACCAACCTATAAGCTGTTTTGAGCCACAAGCTACTTAGATTAGCTTATAAGCGCTTATACCTACCTATTTTGAGCTTATTTCAATATGTTTTTCAAATTAGTTTATAAATAAGCGTTTATGTGTTAAGTGCTAAACTAAGTTGTTTACCCAAACGCACTATGTAGTTACTAAAAATTATAGATGTGAGTCGTGTCATAGGACTCTGACATGCCAATTTATCCAATCTTACTTTGTACATCTTTGTTCAGATTGTTGGTAAAGTATTGCAATCCATGCAGTCCCAACATGGTGGAGCTGCTTTGGTTGAAGATCATCCGGAGCATCTCTTGATGGCTCTTAGGGAAGCACTTGCACTGGTTGGACCTGTTAAAAATGTCTGATCCTTGACAACCTCACCGTCACCCTTATACTTGAAACTGTAGTGTGTACAAAGGAAAAATAGAAACTTATTAAAAGATAATAATAATGCCCCAGGAGCATAATAGAAGTATTCTTCCATGCTGCAATATGCATAATAGTTTTTCAATAGTAGTCAATACTGATAGGTGCTGCAGCCTGATGCATGAGCAAGACAGCAGCTTGAGTTAATGAGGTTGGGCCAATGTATATTTTGGTCTAAAATAAAGTTCAAGACAAGGCCTTTTCAAATAGCACTTGAACTTACCTTCGAACCTTGCAATTCTATCCTTACTTCCTATTTAAAAGCACTTGTCAATGTGAAGCAATGTGAAGCGAGATCAAAGGTTACTTCAGTTCAAGAAATCATCTTCTTAAGTTATCACCTTTTAGAGCTAATAAGATAAGAAACTCAAAACAAGTTGTGTTTTCACTTGTTTATTGCTTTGTTTGGAGATTTCAGGGTTCATTGAACAAGAGAGATTTCCCATGTTATTCATATTTTACCTAAACATGGGTCATCAGCTCGCTGACATGGATTGACAATTCTGGCTTTTTATCATTTTCCCTCTCATGTCAAAATATCACATTGATGTTCTCAGAACTTTTGGATTCGCCTTCAAGGCATATCAATTCTAATCATTGGAGAATATATATCAATTTAGATACCATGTATATTTCTTTAAACAATTGTTGTATAAATTTTGTCTACAAAATGCATCAGTTTCCCTAGTGTAATGGTTATTGGCTAATATATATATATATATATATATATATATATATATATATATATATATATATATATATATATATATATATATATACACTTACTGTTTAAGTGCGAAAATGACTAAATGAGATATAAATTTCAGTGTAAACAATCATTTCAATCTTCCACACGTAAAAGTGACATTAATCTTATCGTTTAAAGCAAGTTGAAGTTAACTTTGTCCCTTGATAATATTCAATAATACATACCACAGACTGTCAAGAGGGTAAAGTGTCCTTTGGAGCTCACTCTGATTTACTCATCAAAAGTTACCACATTTCATGTAACAAGGGGCTCTGGAAGTGATATTTTTTCACATCAATGTATCTAAAGTGTTGTGTTGTGTCCCCACCGTGTCTAAGGAAAGCAACACCTCCATTTAAGGTTGTTTTTTCTGGAATGAATATATAAAGGTAGAGAGGAGAATAATGTCTCACACCCCAGAAAAGAAAAATCTCAAATCAAATATGAATGTGAATATGGAGAATTTGGGACCTGAAAGTGATGGTGCTCATGCAAAGGATCAGGCCTTAAGGGATGTTTCAGTTAAAGAAACATTTGACAAATTGGTCAGTTCAGTTCCATATCTTTAATTTAAGGGAGTTTTCTAATATCTCCCTTCCCTATGTGCACAATCTATGGCTTTGTCTTTTGTTAGGTTGAAGAAGAAGGGAAGAAGATGGCACCAGTGAAGGAAACAACTCCTCCACCAATCCTTGAGGCTGCAATTAAGAATGGAAAAGTCCGGGCTCCAACTCATATTACTTCCACCATTTGTGATGAAAGAGGTATACTATACTAATGTTTTACATGTGATTTAGAAACTTTGTGTCTTTCTTTTTGATAAAGTTTTGTTTTTTGAAGGTGAGGTGCCATTGTATGCTGGTGTACCCTTGTCTTCCATTGTTGAAAAGGGTTATGGCATTGGTGATGTTATCTCTCTTCTCTGGTTTAAACGCAGCCTTCCCCGTTACTGTACTCAATTTATTGAGGTAGGCACAGCGCTTTCCTACAATGTTTTTCCCATTCCTTTTGTTTTATACTGTAAGATTTCCATTTAGATAATTCTTTTCACAGCACACAATTGATATATCCTAGCTTATATGGTGCTGATACATTATTACATTGGTCAGATGTGCGTCATGTTATGTGCAGACCATGGTCCTTGCGCCTCCGGTGCTCACAATACTATTGTGACAGCAAGGGCTGGGAAGGACCTGATTTCCAGTCTTGTATCAGGTAGATACATGCCTTTCGGTGCATCTGCTTCTGAAGTAGACTTCGTGTGTGTTTGAATATTAGTTAAGTGTAACATGAGCAAACTTTTATCCTAATCCGTAAGATGAGTTCTGTTCACTGTTTGTGCTAGTATCCGTTTGCAATGGATATCTAAACATAGTCTAAGTACTTGGTGGGATGACCAAAACTTGTGTAAAAAAAAATGGTGAATATTAATAAGCTTCTGAAACAGGTTTGCTTACAATCGGTCCTCGGTTTGGGGGCGCCATTGATGATGCAGCTCGCTACTTCAAGGATGCTCATGATAGGGTATGATATGAGTAATACATAACTTCTCCAATGAAGCTAGGTGGAACTAGAATATAATTGGGGAGAGGTGTAGTAAAAAACTAATACTAATGACTTAAAAATATTATATTCTAAGGGGAAATCAGAAACTCCATATAGACATGTACTTTGTCTTTGATCTAACATGTGGTACTATTACTATGTATTTGTCTTGTCTCAGGGGCTTACACCTGATGAGTTTGTTGAAAGCATGAAGAAGAAGGGAATTCGCGTGCCAGGAATAGGGCACCGGTAATGAATATATTTTGCTCATTCTGTTTCTGATGCTGTGAAAAAATATAAATTTATGAGGCTTGGTCTTGCCTTGTTAAACAGGGTCAAGAATAAGGACAAGAAAGACAAGAGAGTTGAGATGCTGCAGAAGTTTGCACGCACGCATTTTCCTTGTGTGAAATATATGGAATATGCTGTTCAAGTTGAAGACTACACCCTCTCAAAGTCGAATAAATTAATTCTTAATATTGATGGTGCCATTGCATCTCTTTTCTTGGACCTTCTTGCTGGTTGTGGAATGTTCACAGAGCAAGAGATTAGTGAAATTGTGGAGATTGGCTATCTGAATGGGCTCTTTGTGCTGGCACGCTCCATTGGTCTCATTGGGTGAGTTTAATTTCACGTGAAGAGACTGAACATTATTGTAGTTTTGGAATTTTGTGGCATTTTTGTCCACAATTCTCTTGTGGTACACAGAGTTTCACTTTCATTTTGGTGGTCCTCACAGTTACTGGTACTGGTTGGTGACCAACTCTAGATATCAGAATTCAGATTCCCTGAAACCAAAACCAGGGAATCCTGATTTGAAATCAAGATAAACCCTAAATTCTGATTTAAGTGTACAGTAGACATTTTTAATCGGAGTCATCCTGTCCCTGGTTCCTACAACCAGGTCTTTTGAAGTCAAGGATTGGACGACTCTCATCTAAAGATGTCTACTATACACTTAAAATCATTGTAAGATTTACCCTGAGTATTAAATAGTTGTGGTCATGGATATTGCTTGTCTTGTATTGTGTGAATCAATTGTTGCAAAATCTTCATTCACCTCCAAAAGAAGTTACAACTATACATGTTCTGGTCTAATTGATTGTTCCTTGTTGAAAATTTCAGTCATGCCTTTGACCAAAAGAGATTGAAGCAACCCCTCTACCGCCACCCATGGGAGGATGTTCTCTACACAAATTGAAAGGGTTTTGCACGGTTCAGATTAGCAATCCTTTGGGAAATCATGCTCTGAAATATGTTGGAATAAATTGTTTAGATGTTAGACTCGTGTATTGTGAGATCTATGGTTGAAAAGTTTGTAATGGACGAATTTGCTATCATTTTTAAAATCACTAATTCTCTTATGATGAAGATGTTGAAGGAAATGATGGCCAGGTTCAAGAGCATTTATGCTGTAATTTTACAAAGTAGCAATGTCATATTCCCTTACAATTAACCTTACAATTAACCAAAAAGGTGTTAGGTTTTAGTAGAAAGCAAGTTAAAATTTCGAGAAAATTATTTGTTGAGAGCCAATTAGATACAAAGATATTCATAAATAAATAAATAAATAAACTTTCTCTCACAAATACTCTATCTACTATATTTTTTTTTGTACATCTCTTTCTACTATGTAAAAATATATTAAATAAAGAGTTTGGGCATTAAGTATTTTAAACCAAGAAGTTAGGGCGTCAGGGCACGGGGAGAAGAGAGCTCGGGGAAGGCCCAGGAAGGAGCACTCCAGGAGACATGCTCTGAGCAGCTATGTTGTTTCTTCCCCTTCCAAGTCTCAAGCTGAGGGTATGGCGGATGGTGAAAGAGCCGATGGTTGCCAATCTTTTGCTTTTGTCGGCTGAGTCTCTATTGTCTCTAGGGGTTTTGACGAGGGCGAGACGTGCCATTTCGATGGGTAAGGAGGTGGGTGTTGTCTTTTCTTGCCCCAATGATGTTGCAATGAACCAGATAGCGGCTCAAATCTTAGAGCGTAGAATCTCGTAGGGATGGTTGTTTGTTTTTTGCTGTGCTTTTTGGGGTGCTTGTCTTGTGCTGTATAGGTTGGTGTTGTTTAGGGTGAGACTACGTATTTTTCCTTTTTGGTTTGGTGGGGCTGTTTCTTTCCTTTTCCTCCTGTAGTGGCGGGTGGGCATCTTTTCCTCTATCAGACTTTAGTAGGTTTTTTTGGCTGCTATTCTATATCAATACATCTTTTTGCTTTAAAAAAAAATATTTTAAAAATGAGTATAATTTTTATGTACCATGTATAAAATAGTTTTTCACCTCATAAGATCGCATTTTAGAAGTAATTACATTCGTTTTCTACTATCCCACTTCCCTTCCATGATTTCTTCTAAATTGAAAATGACAATGTTAAGTTTAACACATCATCATTTTTTGCCTTTCTGAATTAGTTTTTCATAATATATAAAGCTCAGAGAACACGAGGGGATTTCACTGAAAACGAGACGCCCTCGTTTCCCATGCTATGCATATACTACTAATTTTCTTCAAAATGGGTCTCCATTGTCACATCACATACATATATATACACACACCCATGTAGGCATTCACAAAATTAATGATGAATTGACGTTGAAGGCATAATCAATTCCAATCATTACAGTAAATAAATAGATAGATAATGTGAGGTACCATATATATTTGTCAACTGATCATTGCTTTCCACGAGTGCCTTTCAATGCCCGTGACCTCAACTACTCTTTCTAAAATCAAAGATAGATAACAACTTGATACCGTATGTGATATGTGTGCATATACATAGAAGAATCCAACTTGATGCTCATTTTGCGCTCTACACTCTCCATTTTTAAATAATTCTTAAAATACCCTTATATGCAAAAGAAAATTCTGTAAAAAAAAATAATAAAAATTGTATAATTTCAACTTCATCCCGTTCAACCCATTACCGCCAACATTTTCCTTCAGTCATTTCATTCCCATCTCCCAATCGAAACAAAAAACGAATATCGTAGTGATTCACGAAGACTGGTTATTACACACACCATGGGATGCTATATATTGAGACAAATCGCAATTGTACACGCGATTGTATGTTTAATTAATTTTTATATATTTTATTAGTAATCGCATGAAGACATGCAATTGAGTAAAAAGAGAATCGCAGTCAATGATGTGATTTGTGTTTTAAAATTAAAAAAAAAAAAATAGAACGGAAAGTCGAGGGGTTTAAAACCCACCCACGACTTTCCCTTTCTCTCTTCATCTCTTTTTGTCCTGAAAACCACTGAAACCTAGCCTCACTCACGTTTGCTCTCATCTCTTCTCCTCCATTTTGCTCCCTAACCAGCAAGGCCAAGTGTTTGATAGTCGAATCTCCACCAAAAAAGCTCAAGGTAATGGCTTTTCTTCTTATTTCCTTCTACTCTGTTTTTATGCCTTAAGACTATTTGCATGTGGATGGGTTTTTGTAACTCATTATTGTGATTTCTTGCTGTCCCGAATTAGCATTGTGTTGGGTTCCTAGTTTCTCTATTCTTTGTTTCTGATGATGGAATTTTGGTTGGTTTGTAAGGAATTTTTTTGGGTTTTTAGAACCTGTAAAAAAATCTCACCTTGGAGTGCGATTTTAACTTTCCATCTCTGATTCTCTTAGGCTTTCTTTGAATCATGTTCGTTTCCTACAATAAACCTTGTGTTGTTGTTGCTGGACTTTACCTTTTAATTTGATGATTGTTGAAATTAAACTAAATTAAATAGTGTTAATCTGCTTTTGAAGTCATTTAGTGTTGTTCTGTTGTGGAAACGAAGCATTTGCAATTTGCTGCTGTTGTGACAGAAATGGCTAGGACTCGTATCACTGGTCGACTGGTTGAACAAGAAGAAGAACAAAATCAGGTGGGGGACATCCGACAAAGGGGTCATGCGTCGCACCGTAGGCGGCATGGAAAGGCTCTCGCGGTTGAGGAACCCTTATATAATGAGGCTGAAGAGCAATGACGGGATAGGTATGAAGAGCAGCAGTAGGAGAATGTTGTTGATGACAGTGATGTGGGCCAATATGTGGCCGAGGATATGCAATACAGTGATGGAGATCAGGAGGAAAGGGGTGACAATGAATTTGTGGAGAGCGAGGCTGATGAGGGTGGTGACGATGAGGATGATGATGATCATGAGGAAGGGGGCGTGATGATGTGGCGAAGAAGGGGCTGAAGCGAAGACTGCAGGCTATTGACAGAGCTGACAGAGGTTTGACGTCATTCCCAAGTGGTCCGGGTAATCTAAATGTACTGCGGAGCTATGACACACATGTTGATGGGAGGGTGTGGCGGTCTTACACCGACGACAACATACTGGATCTATTGAAAGTCATGTTGGTTGATGTCACGCCTACCACCTCTCAGTTTCTGCAATGCCCCCACAACATCGGGAGTTTTCTCAGTAGTCATGAAGGCGAACCCTTTACTGAAAGTTATGTTGGTTGATGTCACGCCTACCATCTCAAGCAACGGCAACCCGTACCTATTGGTTTTGTAGGTACTATCTATGAGGACAATATTAGGAAAAATGTTGATAAGTGCTAAACATTCATAGTTTTAACATTGTTTTTAGACACTTATTGTGGGTTTTAATTGGAAAACCCCCAAGAAATGTATGCTTTGCAAAGGAATGATGAATTGTTATTAATTCTGGGTTAGAATGCACATTCTTGATGATTTTAACATATTAATGGTGTTTCAAGATTGAATATTCAAGAAAGCATGGATTCACTAAAGTTCCAATGATTTCAGTTCTAATCTCAACTTTTTTATGCATAAATCTTGAAGCAGCCTGAGCAAAATTGCAATATCTCATTCGTTAACCGTCGGATCAAGCTAAAATTTAAGTATGTGGTTTCTAACTCATGGAACTTCAACTTGGACGGTTGGATCTTGATTTAGAGAAGTTTAGGGGGCGCTAAGCGGCCAGTAGGAAGCATTCTGGGTGCTAAACGCCGCTACGGGCGGCTAAGCGGCCAGAACTTGAAGAACTGGGCGCTAAGCGCCGCTATGGGTCGCTAAGCGCCCAATTCTACTAAAAAAAATTTATCCGTAAGAAATGACTTAAATTTACGTAATTTTTTTTAAGGGTTAGGTAAAGTTTTTTTTTTAAAAAAACATAGGTTAAGTTAAATTGTCACTAAAGTGAATAAGTAACTTATCTTTAATTTAAGTACTTTAAAATTTTAATTTATAAAAATCTAAAGGTTACTTTCCCACTTCAAAAATAATTAAATAACCTAATTTAGAAAAGTTTTTTTTTGGCTTTTAAATTTATCAGTAAAATATTAAATTTTTCCTCTCTTCGTGCAATATCATTAATAATAAGAAGACATTATAGTAACAAACTAACAATAAGATGTGTTGTAGTTAACTTATCCCATTCATTAATTATGAAGTTAGGTGTTAAATCATTGTTCATTAAAATATAACGCATTTTGCGACTACTCGATCGTGTAAACATTCTCAATAAGAGAATTAGTTACTAATCTCACTCAACCATAAAAATTTGTCCTAAAAATAATAGACGACATATATAATTTATCTTAAAGTTCACGGTAGCAACTACGGTGTCGGTGTGGGGCATACATGCCTCTCCTACAATTGAATTCCCCAAATTATCAGCCTGTCAGCCACCTAAAGGACCCAACAACCTCTTCCCTTCACAAATATAAAATAATTTGATTTTAGTTTTATCATAAGATGGAAGGTAATGAACACAACAACAAAGCCACGCTAATATATCCTTCGGAACTAGTTGGTTGAAATGTGCTCGTCATCTGAGACTTGTGAAGAAAGGTTAGGTATTGCATAAGATGGAGGTGAAAAATGTAATGATGGATTAATTAAGGTTTTTTGTTTTGGTACAATGGTTGTGGTTTACCTATTCATGAAAAGGCTAATGGTGGTATATAAAATGAATCCAAACACTTTATTGATTTTCCTCATATACCATAATGATTTATTTTAGTGTCTTTTATTAATATTAGTATAACTTTAAGGAAACAAAATAAGAGTTGACTTAAAAATTGAATGGTTTAATTACTATTTTTTGTCATTTACTGTGATTTTGATCTCCAACAATTTTTTTAACAAATTTAGTCCATCAAATTGGTAATTGTTAAAAAGGTTGTCTAAAATATTGAAAATAAATTATATCTAACAATCATATATGGTAATATACCAATTAACTATTTTTGAAATGGTTCACCTTATACATTTTCAAATCAAACATAAAAAATTAACATATATTTGAATCATTATAAATATTTCAAAAAACGGTTGTGTAAATCACCTAATGTCATAAGTATTCTAACTCATGACATATGCCAAATTATTATTGGATCACTCAAGACTAAAGTGATTTTATTGAGGTAAGTCTTGGGTGGTTTAGACATTTCGTTCAAAAAAATATTTGAATCATTCTAAGTATAACGTTTATTATTATTCATTTAGTTGTTGTTTTTTTAAGAAAAAGTTTGAGTATGTTAAACCCAAGTTACCACCACAAGCTAAAACATGTTTATGGGACTATAAGTCGCTTACACAGGTACTTACAGATTACTCACAAGCACATCCCTCACATATACATTGAGAATCGAACACGAAACTTTCTGAGGGGAAGTATCCCTCCTTTACCAATTGAGCCAACGAGCCCCACATTCCTCAAGTTGGTGAAGGATGAGGGGCCAAGACTATATATAGACTAAATATTTTGTTTTAAATGCACTAGCACTAATAAACACTTTAAACTTGTATTTATATCTTCTTTTTCTCTTATGCTCTTTTGTCAAAGTAGTGTGAGATATAGTTCAAATATTTTTATAAAGAGTGTGGGTGTTCAGGGGTCATGAGTGGTTGAAAGTGAAGTCTATGTGTTATAAAAATTGCACATACTATTTATTTTCTAGTTGTCTGTATAGACAACGTTCGTGATTAATTTTTTCCTATTTTATTTGTCTATGGCGTGTTTTTTCCAAACAATGGTATCAAAGCCGATGATTTGACCATGGTGGCAGTTTGTGGAGCTTCTACTGAGGTGTATCGCAATCTTACTATCCTCTAGGGTTGTACCTTTTACTAATCTTCCACATCAGAAAAGATATGTGTTGTGTTAGAGAGATTGGATGGAAGAATCAATTTTGACTTGTGGTAAATACAAGTCATGAATGTTGATGCAATCATGATTACACAAGCTGGGCATGTATTTTTCATGTGTCACACGTGCATTGTTCGACATTGATGAAAGGTGTGTGGTAAAAGTATGCTTGCACTGGTTCATATTGATGCAGGGCATGTGGTGATAGCACACATACATTGGTTGGCATTGATGCAGGTGTGTGGTGATAGCACATAGGCATTGGTTGACATTGGTTAAGGTGTTTGATGATAGCACACAAGCATTAGTTGGAATTGATGCAGGGTGGTAAGGTTATGTCGATTGTTGAAGAATTCTAGAGAAAACCCGCACGGAGGTTGCACCATAATTTTCGACAGGGTTTCGACATATAAAAAATTATTGTGATCATTTAGTTCCAAGTGAAGTGTACTCTTTATGGTGTAGTATGATACTTATCTTTGTCATTGTTGGCAAGGAGAATTATAATTGTGAACCAAGACAATGATTGTTAGTGCAGACAATGAAGACTTTAGCCTCTTGCAATCAAGGTGGAGATTATTAGGGTTGATTGCAACTTACAAGTCCCACATTGCTCAAGTTGGTGAAAGACGAGAGACTCTAAGAATATATATTGACTTAAAGTCTTTGCTACAAGCGCATCACCACCCGGAAACACTTTAAACTTATATTTACATTTTCTAATTCTTTTATACTTTGTTTTAGAGTAATGTAAGATGAAGTTCAAATTTTTTTTTTGGAGAGTGTGATTTTTTGGTGATGGTTTAGACAACCCTCATGGTTTATTAATGTTCTATTTCTCTATGTCGTGATTTTTCCCAACAGTCTTAGACTCTTCCGGTCTTGAAATTAAAAACCATAGTCCCAAACCATTTTCTATTGTTTTAAAAAATAGATTGAAATCATTTAAAATCTAGTAAAAATGTATTTTTACTCTATTTTTATCAAATTCCTTTTATTTACGAATCGTCTACCAACATAATTCTCACACACATATGGAAAGTGGCAATATGGTCACAGCCTCCATGGCACCTACCACCAACTCGGTCACCTCACACCAGCTCCTATTATAATATAATATAATATTGTGCAGCCAACCCACCCATCCCATTCTAACTACCCCGCCACGTGACTCGCTGCACAACTCACCTTCACTATATAACATAGCAACCCCCTTCCCTTCTTTTCATTTTCAGTCTCTTCCCTTCCAACTCGCTCTCGACTCACTTCCTGTCCAATTCAGCAAAGCGAGTGGATCAGGTACACTCACTCTAACTAACCGCATGCTAGATCTCCATAACCCCCTTCCTCTCTTCATTCCAATTCTCTGCAATCTTCACCTCAATTCGCGATGTGCTTCAATTATGTTCCCTTTCATTCTCTTTTTGCTTCAAATCTGCCGAATTTTAGGGAAACTCTCTTTGCGTATTCGAAGATCCTCTGGTTTCGACTTCGAGTTTCTGGGATCTTACGTGTGATTTTTGGTAGATTTGTTTTTTTTTTTTTAACTTGTGTTGGTAGTTGCAATTTGGTTACCGTGAGTTGGGTGAGCCTTAGCTTTCTGGTTGGTTTGGTGTGGTGTGGTTGGTAGGGAGTTGTTGCGTGGTTGCCGGGTTTGGATTGCCACTTTGAAGCCGCCAACGAGTCAAAATCTTGTTTCTCTGATCCACATTAGGCTCAACACTCAACGTGACACGTTTGGCGTTACGAAATCTTGTTCGGGTTGTGGATCTGCATCATTTTTTTTTGAATTTTCAAATTCAGTAATGTGATTCTGCATCTCTGTTCTCGTGTTGATTTGTTAGTCACGGGTTTCATTTTTGTTAGTGATTGAAATGGTTAATTCTGGTTTCCCCGCCAAGTTGTGTCTTTTTTGGCATTACTAATGTGGTTGATCTACCTTGTTTTGTTGCATTCCTAGTCTACATACCTTCCTGGTTGGATTTTTATTCATGTTTTGATCTTAGGAATAGTTTTCTATGAGGCTAATGAGGCTACTAAGTGTGAACTTCTAAATTCTTGTTTGATGGCATTCCCCTTATTTGGGTTATGAATTGTCAAGATCATAGTTTTTTTCTCTTCTTGAATCTTGTAATGTTTAAAGTAGTTTATTAATGTTAGATCTCGGATACATATTAATCTCTATGTGTGGTTTCCACTGATATGGAGAATCTATTACATTGTAATGTTTTAAATTTGGTTTTATTTATTTATTTATTTATATTGCCTTCTAAAAGTGACTTTTGAAAATGTTGAAGTATTCCTTATATTGATTCTTCTGCAACATAGAAACTAATGCACCTGTGTGTCATCAGATCTATCTGATTCTTAGACATGGCCACCGGACAACTGTTCTCCCGTACTACGCAAGCTTTGTTTTATAACTACAAGCAACTTCCCATTCAACGGATGCTTGATTTTGACTTCCTTTGTGGTTTGTTTCTGCTCTATCATCTTTATTTTCTTCCAGATGGAGAAGATTAAATCATACAGTGGCATTAATATTTGCTTTTTGTATTAATGAAAGCTCTAATTTTTGTATTCACAGGGAGGGAAACACCATCTGTTGCTGGAATAATTAACCCTGGTTCTGAGGGATTTCAAAAACTCTTTTTTGGTCAGGAGGAAATTGCCATTCCGGTTCACCCTACGTATGTGTTGCTCATTCATTTCCATACACAAACTGTCATCGTTTTGCTTGAATTTTGGATTTGGTTACTAATATCTGAGGGGTGGTCTTTCTTCGATTTAGTGGTCTCCTTACCAATTTCAGCATGCCATTCAAATAACCAACATGTAGTGAATGACATTTTTGTTTGTCTATGTGGAATATGTTCTTATCCCCGTGTTGACTTATTCTGCAGCATTGAAGCAGCTTCTGCTGCACATCCGACTGCTGATGTCTTCATCAATTTCGCATCATTTAGAAGGTCAGTAAATTATTTATTATTTTTTCAAATCAATGGTATCTCATTGCATAATAGTACCTGAATACTGTTTGCATATCTAAAATATTTCATAATATCATATCGTATCATAGATTATTTTAATCTTACATGATATCTTAGGAGTGGTTTCTGTATTTCATTTTGTTTCCTTAGTTAAATGGGATCAGGAGTCTAGTATTAGAATAGGGGTTAGGACTTCGTCTTTTCCATCTTATCATATCACATCAAATGATTCTACTCAATAAAAATTTCAAATGATTCCCTCCCAAGTTTTCTTTTTCTTTTTAACCTATCTATCTAAATCGTTGTAACAAGTACAAATTGATCTACATCCAGTGCTGCAGCATCATCCATGACTGCTTTGAAGCAGCCAACAATTAGAGTTGTTGCTATTATTGCTGAAGGAGTACCTGAGTCAGACACTAAGGAATTGATTGCATATGCTCGGGCAAACAATAAGGTAGGTTGAAATGGAAATCGATGAAATTTATAGCTATACAATGACCTGAAAAAAACTAATTTTAATGCTCATGATATGATAGGTTGTTATTGGCCCCGCCACTGTTGGAGGCATTCAAGCCGGGGCTTTTAAAATTGGAGATACAGCTGGAACTATTGACAATATAATCCAGTGCAAGCTCTACAGGCCCGGATCAGTTGGATTTGTTTCAAAATCTGTATGTAGTTATTTCTGTATCTTTTGCTGTCATCTTTCTCTCATTGGGGATAGAATTTTTTTTGAGCAGCGCTTTTAAGCTTCTGATAATTCTGACCTGCTTTTGTATTAAGGTGTGGTGTATATTCAGGACTTCTGCAGATATATGCATTTTAGATTTTACTTTTTTAACTGAGATACAATACTTTGTTTATTTATACCAGTCTTGTACTCAGAGAAAGATTCCAACATTTGGAGCTGACTCAAGTTCCAAATAGCTGCAGCAAGAAATTTAATTATAATCTAGAGATGATTACAAATCATGTCTTGGGCCTTTTATACTTGTCCATCTCCATCATGGCTTAGTTCATCCAAAATCATGACAAATAGTCGAGTTTCTAGACAGTCTGTAGATTACCTAATCTTTACTTGCATGATAGGGTTCTTGAACATTAACAGTCACTTTATATCCCCTCCCCCTCTTTCTATAAACAATGGTTATATTTTTCTAGCTACGATAAGATATTTACATGAAATTGCTTTAATTTAACGTCCAGAGGACTAGCTAGTGGTTCAGAAAAGTTTAGAATTTGAGTTTTATTTCTTATGGTAATGGCATTTAATGCATGCATGGATTGTTCTAAGAGAAGACAACCTTTTGAAATGCAGGGTGGGATGTCCAATGAGTTATACAACACCATTGCCCGTGTAACTGATGGGATTTATGAAGGTACTAATTTTCTGATTTCTGATTTTATCTTTCTACTATTTCTATTGCTAATGTTGAGTTATATATTGCGTTGCTATAGGCATTGCCATTGGAGGAGATGTTTTCCCAGGTTCCACACTTTCTGACCATGTTTTACGGTTTAATAACATACCACAGGTATTTTTTTCCCACCTTGATGAACTACATGAAATATCTGCAACCCACAAATAACTGACTAGAATATAGAGCATATCAGTTTTTTTGTCAATGATTAGTCTGGATTTACATTAAACCTCAGGTTAAAATGATAGTAGTACTTGGAGAACTTGGTGGGCGTGATGAATATTCCTTAGTGGAAGCCCTAAAACAAGGGAAAGTGACAAAACCAGTTGTTGCCTGGGTTAGCGGAACCTGTGCACGACTCTTCAAATCAGAAGTACAATTTGGTCATGCTGTATGTCACTGCTCCCTTTCAAAATGTTCTCAATTAAAGCATTTATAATGAAAGGACAACATTCTTAATTTCCTTTGGCACTTAAATAAATCAGGGAGCTAAAAGTGGTGGTGAATTGGAGTCTGCTCAAGCAAAAAATCAGGCACTAAAAGATGCTGGAGCTGCTGTTCCTACTTCCTATGAAGCTTTTGAAGTTGCAATTAAAGAAACATTTGACAAATTGGTTAGTGTGCATGATATTGAAGTTTTCTATATCTTTAGTTTTCTCCCCTCTCCCAAACCCCTGGAGTCGACAATCTTTTAAAGAAGTTTCTTTTGAATCCTTGATCAGCTGTAATATCATTGGTTATCTTTTGTTAGGTTGAAGAAGGGAAGGTCACACCAATCAAGGAAATTACTCCTCCACCCATCCCTGAGGATCTTAACACTGCAATTAAGAGTGGAAAAGTCCGCGCTCCTACTCATATTATTTCCACCATTTCTGATGATAGAGGTATGGTTGAATCTACTAACCTTGTAATATAGAAAGTGGCATCTTTCTTTTTGCAGCCAAGACACTCAAACTTGATAGTTAAACAAAAGTTTTCTTCCAATATTTTCTGAAGGTGAGGAGCCATGCTATGCTGGTGTACCCATGTCTTCCATTATTGAAAAGGGCTTGGGTGTGGGTGATGTTATCTCTCTTTTGTGGTTTAAACGCAGTCTTCCTCGTTACTGTACTCAATTTATTGAGGTAGGCTATTCAATTGCGCAGAGACTTCCTCGAATATTTTTCTCCCTTCCTTCTGCCATATGTTTATCACATGAGTATGTGAAATTGATCACTCTACGGTCAAACTTCTTTAGATAAATCTTGTTCTTTTAGTTTTCCACTTTGATATTTCTTTTCCAATCAAACCCTTGTTATAATCTTCCAGTTCTATCGTTCCATTGGCCAGATATGCATTATGTTATGTGCGGATCATGGTCCTTGTGTCTCGGGTGCTCACAATACTATTGTAACAGCAAGGGCCGGGAAGGACCTAGTTTCCAGTCTTGTATCAGGTAAATACATGCCCTTAAGTCTGTCTACTTCTGATAGTTTGCTTATTATCAAATGATGTGACCAAAATTTGCATGCTAATAATTCCATAAAATTGTTAGTAATGAGCTTCTGAAACAGGTTTGCTAACAATTGGTCCTCGATTTGGGGGTGCCATTGATGATGCTGCTCGCTACTTTAAGGATGCTCATGACAGGGTATGATTAATACATTTCCTATGAAGCAGGGTGGAACTAGAATATAAGTGTTGCGGAGAGGAGCAAACACACCTTGTTCTTCCTCTTTCATCTAACATGTTGTACTATATGCTTTGTCTTGTCACAGGGTCTTACACCTTATGAGTTTGTTGAAAGTATGAAGAAGAAGGGAATTCGTGTGCCAGGAATAGGGCATAGGTAATGCGTTCTGTCTGTTCATTCACTAAGTAATAAATGATTATTCATTCTTCTGTTTCTATTGCTGATGTGGTTGCCATACCAATCTAACACTCTAAGGCTTCCATATGCTTTGTGAAACAGGATCAAGAATAGGGACAACAAAGACAAGAGAGTTGAGCTGCTACAGAAGTTTGCACGAACACATTTTCCTTCAGTGAAATACATGGAATATGCTGTTCAAGTTGAAACCTACACCCTCACGAAGGCAAATAATTTAGTTCTTAATGTAGATGGTGCTATTGGATCTCTTTTCTTGGATCTCCTTGCTGGTAGCGGAATGTTCACCAAGCAAGAGATTGATGAAATTGTGGGGATAGGCTATCTGAATGGGCTCTTTGTGCTGGCACGTTCCATTGGTCTTATCGGGTGAGTTTAAATTAATGAGCACTTTGGACATTATTGTAGTTTTGGACCACCTTTCAGTTATGTGGTCCTCAGTCTGTGATATTGAATGCCTACTGTTATGTGAATCAATTAAAACTCAGAATCTCCATCCACCACCAAATAAGAAGGTATACATGGCTTAGTCTTATTCATTGTTCCTTTTCTAAAATTTCAGGCACACCTTTGACCAAAAGAGATTGAAGCAACCACTCTACCGTCACCCATGGGAAGATGTTCTCTACACAAAGTGAGAGTATTTCGTGCTGCAATCTTGTGGTGAAATCATGCATGAGATGGAGTGGAATGAATTTTTTTTAGCTGCTAGACTAGTGTTGTACGATGTATGGTTGAAAAACCATCTTCCGTTGGTATGTTGTATTAAATTTGCAAAGAAATAACTCATAATCATTTTTAAATTTAATTCTCCTGATGAAAACTCTGTTCTGTTGTGTCCTTAAAAGGAAGGAATTGATCACCGAGTTCAAGAGCATGTATTCTGTAATTTTACGAAATGTTGTAAACCATAAATAAACTCGTATAATAATGTATGTTTCCTCATTCATGGTCCATGGAAGATTGTGTTACTGCCACGGACGGACCAGGTCTGAATAATACGTTTGTGGCCCAATCTCTGCCTTTTCGTTGCCCAGGCCCTAGTCCCCTCAGTTTAGTATTGGAATTGGAATAAAATGGGAGAATTTTTCGTGCATCAGTTTACTCTTTTATTAATAAATGTGACTTGAAAGGATCGAATAATAATCTCAATTTAGTATTAGAGATTATAATTTGCATGTTCTTCTCTCAAATGGTAAACCATTATTATAATAATGTTGAAGTCAAATGGGCTCTAACAATCAATTAACAAAATATATAAATCATTAACCACAAGGAAAAAAGCTAAATTGCCTCAAAGATTGTACCTCCTCAGGATTTGAACCCGACCATTTAATCATCAATACCTTTAACTCACTTAGATGACTAAGTGTGTTAGTCCTCCCCCAATTGAGCCAGAGTTGCTTTTGAGATTGACTGCCAAATCCTAGCTCATCCTTGGAAATCTAGGATCAATCCTCCAACTTATTTTCATACTATTGTTGGGGGATTGTTGGCTTAGTTCTTATGCTCTATTTTACAGACAAGAGCAAGCATAAGTGAGGCTCTATTGAGTTACTATGTACTCTTATAGTCTTATTATCGTCATGAAAACGCAAGGTCAAATTACATGAATTTTTTCTCTCCACTTTTCAATAAACATTCACTCAAACAATTGTACTTTAACTCTTCTAATCAGTTTCATTTATACAAAGACATTTGCAATTAAATATAATATACTTGTCATTGTTCTATGTAATATGCTTCCAGCATCTTAATTTTTCTATGGATTTTCATTGTCCAAGCTGGAAGACTTCTTAATAAAAAATTTCTTGAGGGAGAGGGAGATCAAAATAATTTCCTTTAGATTGAAATAATACAGCAACATAACAATTTATGATCTCCATAATTGTTAACCATTGTTCTGTCCAAATTTGTTAATCATCTGAAATGCATGGTCCATTCACCCTACCCAATGATGCAAAGCAAATTCCACTGAAGCAACATTCACGTGACGCCGAGGTTCGTGTCCTTTGGCTCAAGTGATTTTGACAAAAAATAGAAGCCCCACCCCTTCAGGATTTTTTTATAGAAACACATGCATTCACAATTCAGCTTTTTGGCACCCTTCAAATTGCAAAATTATTGGTTGTGATGAGTCCTTTCATTTAGATGCTTTGAACATCTAATTAGTTTTATTGCACAGGAAGCCTCTTTGTTCCCTATAATAAAGTTGCCAAAATGAGTTAGTACAATTGGTTATAGATTTCAAATTTAACATTTACTCTCCATTGGCTGAGTTTAAATCTCACGTAACAAGTAAAATTCCAATTGGTGGCCCCTCTTAGAGAGATATTTTGATGCTCTTACTTACGAGTTAGTCTCTGTTGGCCCTCTCAAAATGTCACTTACACATCTATCTAAAAGTGGATCTCTACTGACTTCCTTATTAAATGTTCTTTATCTGTTCTACCGTTTCTTAAAAAGAATTATGAAAGGATTGAAGGGTTAACTTTTACAAAAAGTATTATCTTAGGAATATCACTATTATTTTGTCTCATCATAAACATTTTTTTTTTAAGTTTTTGGAGGCAATAAACACTACATATATTGTTACTAATTAAAATGAATTAACATTATATTTGCAACAACAATAATGGTTAATCATATTTCTATTGTTGTCGTTATTTGGTTGGACCCCATATATGAATGATTTTTTCTTTTTGAGGAATAGGGGTATATATGAATGTAGCTATGTT
Source organism: Acmispon strigosus (assembly GCA_030819835.1). NCBI lineage: Eukaryota > Viridiplantae > Streptophyta > Magnoliopsida > Fabales > Fabaceae > Acmispon > Acmispon strigosus. The sequence goes on from JAUAMA010000001.1 coordinate 92,770,206, forward strand.
ATGATTGTTGATAAAATTATTCTCTACTATCACTCTCGTTTTTTATCGTAGAATCTTGACTAGTATTGGAATTATCCATTCCATATCGATATTTTTTATCACCTCATCTATTCATCTTCAGCTATTGAGTTACATGGCATTATTGCTTCATATTCTCTGATTCATCTACCCTTGCCGTAACAACATGTTTTGCATTAACTTCTCTTTCAACAAAATTAAATTTTAACTCAAAAACTACTCACATATGATTTTCTCAGAAGTACTCATTCTAACTTCAGAATCAATCATAGAAAAGTTTTCAAACATGCACTAATTGCTAGTTTAGCTTCACCATCCCTCTTATTATAATATGGTGCTGTCACGCTTGTCCAAAGTGGCAAAGTATATCATCGGGTACCAACCAACCCTTCTCAATTATGTTGCCTCAACCGCAGCCCTACCACAAAACAAAGTAATGACGGGACAAACAAACAAACAAACCAAGAAAGAAAGAAAGAGAAACCAAAGTATAAAGATAGGTTGGTCGACACCCAATTTTTACCCACAATTAGAATGATATATGAGTAGGAGAGAAAGAAATGAAAAATATGATATATGTTGTGGTTGAAAAATAAGAGAAATATAACAATAAAAAGTCGGTGGAATTGAGATGAAACACAAAGTTGGATGTGCGTAAAAACAAAATGAGATAGAAAGAATTTTTTTTCAAGAAAAAAGAACAATAAAAAGTATAATTGAGTTTAGAAAAGTTCTATCATTTTTTTTTCAATTAGGGGTGTTGTTTCACCTAGTGAATTAAGAGACTAAGTTAGGTCAAAAGTTTCTCTATCTCATCCTATAATAAAAATATGAGCTCATGTCTTCTATCACCCTACCATTCTCTTTTTATAATGATGTTTCCTGCTTGGACATAATGTGAGGTTGGAGAATCTTATACTACGAAGGTCGAGTCTCACCCTCCGACGTGATTAAACTGAGCTTCACTTCTTGATGTTAATGAATGTTACGTATGTAGATCTTCCGAGCAAGAGGTTGCTCTGGTGAAAATGGTACCTCTGTACCGGTGAATGGCTCAAGAATACTGGAAGAGCATTTGTGCCGACAATTAGGAAAGAAAACGACTAGCTCGTAGGTCTTGGTCGTACCCTATCTTGACAAGTGACATTACCATAAGCGTAAATGACGAGAAATTTAAGAAAAGTGGCTAAGGTCGGAGAATTTCAGAAAGGGCAGAAGAAATTAACTCATCTATGAATACCGAATAAACATATATTTAACATGTCAGATTCATGTTTAAATGAGAGAGTTATGCAGAAAAAAGAAAGAAAAGAAAAACTACTTAACTAAATTTGTGCATGAGAAACTACATGAAAGATGATTAAAATAAACAAATCAAGTTATGAATAAATGCACGCATAGCAACAAAACAAGTTATGAATAAACAAAACATGCTAGAAATGAAAGATGCCGAAAGATGCAACAAAACTTAAACAATAAACATGCACTGAGTATGAATAAATACACGCATAGCAACACACTTAAACAGTAAAAACATGATTAAAGTGAAGGTTTGTAGCATGCAAAGTTGTGTATGTACAATGATCAAGCAATACTGTAATTTTTTGAAGATAAGAATATTAATAGGGAATACTTGAATTGAAATTGCAAGATTGAAAATTACAATGAATTTGAAATAAAAGTGGTTGGGGTTTACTGGAAACTCAATCGCTCTCCTTGATTACTGAAAGGAATGTCAAACCCTAACTAAACCTTCATAACTTCTATTTATAGCAGAATTTGAAAGACTCAATCCTAGAACTTGAGCAATACTTGCACTACCTCCTAAAATTTTTTAAGTAATGACGTGTAACCAACAACTACATTATTAAACAATGAACATATGTTGATATTCAAATCCTAACTACAACAGTACAATCTAGCGTGCAGAGCATGCCTCTGCTTCGTGCGTGGCTTCTGGAAGCCACTAGCCATGATCTGGTAACCGTTTAGAAATGCCGAAGCGAGGCGAGGTCCCCGTACTACAGAGAGGGCCATAAGCAGTGGCTCGACAAAGATGGTTCGAATCAAGCGTCTATGTCGAAAAAGCTTACTTTCAACATGCTCACTTAGACTCTTTAGCGTAACATAAGTCTTTCCTCCATGATGTTTATCGATGTTGGCTCTACTTTCGGTATGGGCAATAGTCGTTTCGCCACTAGCACTTGATAATTCTTTGACTCCTAATTTTGGAAGTGCCAAATAAACAAAGGCGGAGGCAAGGGGGGCCTGGGTGGTGCCATGGTCACCCCCTTGTTTCTCAACTTGCAAAATTGAAGTATCAATATTAATGACCACTGTGTCTTATGGTTTTTGTACTAGTGAATAGAATTTTATTAACACTCAAAACACAGTCTCACCTTGATATATATGTGAAGAAAAAATAGAGAAATGTGAGATATAATGAGTTATGTGATAGGAATAGAAGTGAGAGATAAAAATAAAAATATAGTAAAAATGAGATAAAGAAAAAGTAAGGTGTGTATGAAACACATCCACCATGATTTTACTCCGGTAACAACACTCTTTTTCCCATCTCTTTACTTTCTTATCAACTAAAACTCTCACCCTCTCTTATTTCTCTTTCTTACTATGTGGGACATTTATAATTTTTTAATCTTATGTTTTCACTTATTTCATAAGCATGAAGTATTAGTGGTACAAATAAAATGAGTGTCATTTAATTTTCTTTTTGTATAAAAGCAAAAAAGATAATAACTTGCTCTCAGCAAAAAAATAAAAATAATAACTTGCTCTCAGCAAAAAAAATAAAATAATAACTTGCTCCTCCTATTCATTTCATTTTGCTCATGTTGTTACAATAAAAAAGTGAACCATATCTTTGCCAGGGTATTAAGTAAAGTGATGTATATAAACTTAAAACATTATAAACTTCATAGATGTTTTTAAGTTATGAATTTTTTTCCTAAATATTCGTTAAACTTAACACCAATGCCCATTAAACCTAATCTTGTAAACATAAAGGGAAACCAAGCACTTTTTATCTTTAAAAATTATAGGTCCACCATTGTTCCCAACGTTTGAAAATTGATTGAAGTTGAATTAACAAAGACACTTGACGTAATCCCAGATTAGTAAGATAATCCCACAATTAGATAAGGTGGAGGTTTGTTAAGTGACAATTTTTTTTTTATCTTACCATGCATCTATCGCTGAGGTCAGTGTCTAATCTTATAGTTGGGATACCTGAACTAAGCTGTAAACAGCAGCAGATAGTCTAACACAAGATGTGTTTCATTTTGCGAGGATTGAACTTCCTCTTCGGTAAAAGATGAGATGAGCAACTATCACGTGATATTTATAATAAAAAAAGAGATTCATTGCCTACCGCCGAAAACAGAATGAGGCTATCGAGCCATCGCGGGCAAGAAAAACGCCAAACAACGATAGTAGCATGACACTGCTTGCTTCTGCAACTCTCCACTCTCCTCCTCTCACTCTTGTTCTTCTCTGATCCTCAATTCAAACAAAGACAAATCACAAAAGCTATTATCTCTTTTTTTGTTGAATTTTGATTTCATTTTTGTGCAAAAAATGGCGTCTGCAAGCAGAAGAGGAGGAGGAAGTGGTTCTGGTTCAGTAGCAGAGAGAGGAAAGGAGGAAGAGAAGTCGAAGAGAGGCGGCGGAGGAGGAGAATCGATTATGATGCGCAAAGCCATCGCTCAGTACACCGAAGACGCCAGGCTCCACGCCGTTTACGAGCAGTCCGGCGAGTCGTTTGATTACTCTCACTCGCTTCGCGTCACGGTGGAGTCCGTCCCGGAGCAGCAGATAACCGCCTACCTCTCCCGGATTCAGCGCGGCGGTTTCATCCAGCCTTTTGGCTGCATGATCGCCGTCGACGACCCTTCCTTCCGCCTCCTCGCCTACTCCGAGAACGCCCGCGACATGCTCGGGATAACTCCACAGTCGGTTCCTTCCCTCGACGACGACCCTTCCTCTTCTTCCTTCGCACTCGGCACCGACGTACGCTCCTTGTTCTCCCCCTCCTCCGCGCTGCTTCTCGATAAAGCCTTCGCCGCGCGCGAGATCAGCCTCATGAACCCTCTCTGGATCCACTCCCGTACCTCTGGAAGGCCTTTCTACGGCATCCTCCACCGCGTCGATGTCGGCGTGGTTATCGATTTGGAGCCCGCGAGGTCGGAGGACCCCGCGCTTTCCATCGCCGGCGCCGTACAGTCTCAGAAGCTCGCCGTCAGGGCGATCTCCCAGCTCCAGTCACTTCCCGGCGGTGATGTCAAGCTCCTCTGCGACGCCGTCGTGCAGAGCGTCCGGGAGCTGACGGGTTACGACAGGGTTATGGTTTACAAGTTCCACGAGGATGAGCACGGCGAGGTCTTGGCGGAGAGCAAGAGGCCCGATTTGGAGCCGTACATGGGTTTGCATTACCCTGCCACGGACATCCCTCAGGCTTCGAGATTCTTGTTCAAGCAGAACAGGGTTAGGATGATTGTGGATTGTCACGCGAGCCCTGTTGGTGTGGTTCAGGATGATGCTCTGATGCAGCCTCTGTGTCTGGTGGGGTCCACCCTCCGTGCCCCTCACGGTTGCCATGCTCAGTACATGGCCAACATGGGTTCCATCGCCTCCTTGGTGATGGCGGTTATCATCAATGGGAATGATGAGGATGGTGTTGGGATTGGTGGCCGGAGTTCCATGAGGCTGTGGGGTCTTGTTGTTTGTCACCACACTTCTGCTAGGTGTATCCCTTTTCCATTGAGGTATGCTTGTGAGTTCCTCATGCAGGCTTTTGGCCTGCAACTGAACATGGAGCTTCAGCTGGCGGCGCAGTCGTTGGAGAAGCGAGTTTTGAGGACGCAGACCCTGTTGTGTGACATGCTTCTCAGGGACTCCCCTACTGGGATTGTTACTCAGAGTCCTAGTATCATGGATTTGGTTAGGTGTGATGGGGCTGCGTTGTATTGTCAGGGGAACTACTCCCCTTTGGGCGTCACCCCGAGTGAGTCTCAGATAAGGGATATCATTGAGTGGTTGTTGGCCTTTCATGGTGATTCCACAGGTTTGAGTACTGATAGTTTGGCTGATGCTGGGTACCCTGGGGCTGCATCACTTGGGGATGCAGTTTGTGGGATGGCTGTTGCTTATATCACAGAAAAGGATTTTCTTTTTTGGTTCAGATCACACACGGCGAAAGAGATCAAATGGGGTGGTGCGAAGCATCACCCGGAGGATAAGGATGATGGGCAGAGGATGCATCCCCGTTCTTCCTTCAAGGCATTCTTGGAAGTGGTGAAGAGCCGTAGTTTGCCGTGGGATAATGCGGAGATGGATGCAATTCACTCTTTGCAGCTTATCCTGCGGGACTCGTTCAAGGAGGATGAGCATAGCGATTCTAAGGCTGTTGTGAATACAAATCTAGCTGAGCTAGAGTTGCAAGGGGTGGATGAACTGAGTTCTGTGGCTAGAGAAATGGTTAGGTTGATAGAAACTGCCACTGCTCCCATATTTGCTGTTGATGTTGATGGCCACATAAACGGGTGGAATGCAAAAGTTTCAGAATTGACAGGACTCGCGGTTGAGGAGGCTATGGGGAAGTCCTTGGTTCGTGATCTTGTGTATAAGGAGTCTCAAGAAACTGTGGACAGGCTCCTTTCTCGTGCTTTAAAAGGTATTTATTCTAAAACTCTAGTTTTCTGGCATATCCATTCAGTTTATAGGGAAGGAGAACACCGGCTAAACCACTACAAAGGGCATGCCAATGTTGCCATTTTTTGGTTTGCCAAAATTCTATTTTAAATTGTAAACATGATGGCTATAAGTTTAGTGGGTGTACAGGGTACTTTAACAGTAGTACACAGTCAAGTGGAAGCATTAGTTTCTAGCAAGATAAATAACTACTTTTTCCAACTTCCCAAGCACAAATTAATGGATGCAACACAATCATGCAATTAATAGTCGAGTCTTTCGCAATTCAATTATGACAGCAATGCGGGCATCGATTTCAACTGTGTTACAATGCAACACTTGTGAAAGAAAAAAAAGGGAAACATAAGAAGACCTTGAAAATTATGGCCTAATCCAGTTTCATCCTCTGTTGGTTAGTTAGCAGGCTTATCTACTAGACTATATGGTCTACTTGGTTTCAGTGGGGGGGAATGGGAAGGTAAATTTTTTGGAATGAGAGTCACTTTACACTTGTTTGGTATAACAAAAGTATGAAATGTTGGAAAATACAATGAACTCATTTTCTCTCTGGACCCAAATTTTAGTCGAAACCCATTTTCAAATTCCTCTATCTTGGGCTTTCCTACTTTCCATCTACACTCAACCAAACAGATTGTGCGTCGTTGTTCTTAGAAGTAAACTGCTACTACTATAGACTATCTAGTTTGGCTTTAGTAAAACTAAGGTATTGATAATTGGTTGTACAATGCATAACTTGAGTTTAATTAGTACAGGTGAAGAAGATAAGAATGTTGAGATAAAATTGAGGACGTTTGGCCCAGAACATCAAGATAAGGCAGTTTATGTAGTTGTGAATGCTTGCTCCAGCAAGGATTATACAAATAATATAGTTGGAGTGTGCTTTGTTGGTCAGGATGTTACTGGCCAAAAAGTTGTAATGGACAAATTCATTAACATACAAGGCGACTACAAGGCTATTGTACACAGCCCAAATCCACTGATCCCTCCCATTTTTGCATCGGATGATAACACATGTTGTTTAGAGTGGAACAATGCCATGGAAAAGCTTACTGGTTGGGGCCGTGCAGATGTCATCGGAAAATTGTTGGTAGGAGAGGTTTTTGGCAGTTGCTGTCAGTTGAAGGGTTCAGATGCTATAACAAAGTTTATGATTGTCTTGCACAATGCGCTTGGTGGACATGATACAGATAAATTCCCTTTCTCATTTCTTGACCGGCATGGAAAATATGTGCAAACTTTCTTGACTGCAAATAAGAGGGTTAACATGGATGGTCAGATCATTGGGGCTTTTTGCTTTTTGCAAATTGTGAGTCCTGAACTTCAACAGGTTCTGAAGGTCCAGAGACAACAGGAGAAGAATTGCTTTGCTAGGATGAAAGAGTTAGCTTATATTTGTCAAGAAGTAAAAAATCCCTTGAGTGGCATACGCTTTACAAACTCTCTTTTGGAGGCTACAGGCTTGACAGATGAGCAAAAGCAGTTTCTTGAGACTAGTGCGGCTTGTGAGAAGCAGATGCTAAAGATAATACGGGACATTGATCTAGAAAGCATCGAGGATGGGTGAGTTTTCTAAGCAACCATTTAAAATCTTATAATTCTGCTGGAAGACAATGTTAGAATTGTAAAATTTGGCTATATTAATCCAACATCCCTCAAATGAAACCTGCTAGGCTTGAAACATGACGAATTGCAGGCTAGCAATTCAAAGTTATATCGCATCGAAATGTAATAGCTTAAGTTTATAGAGCAAACAGTAATTTTGCATGGGATTAGGATACCAAGTTCTCCTAAGGTTCGATCTTGTTGCAGTCCATGAATAAAAATGTCAGTATAAAGTTGTGTGTACTTCTAATACAAGATAACTTTGATTTCTGAGTCTGATATCCACACACGTTTCACGCCTTGGAGGCATTTCATATGAGGGACTTTGGAATTGTAAAAGCTATTCTTAGGGCCTTGCTTAGTAGTTGTGCTAAAGGTAAAGAGACTTTCTCTAATGTGGTAATATGATTCATGAAGGCATGCTATTATGCTAAATAGGTAATAAATTTGCACTTTGTAATCAAGGTATTTGATTATTGAGAAAGGCTAATAACACGCTCTCTCCTATTGGTTGAGATTCATGTTGTCCACTAAATTATTTTGGTCCTGCAATTCGCATGAATTTCAACCAATGAGAGTATGTTGGAAAGAGTGTATTGCTAGCACTTCACTTGATTATTCTATGGGAAATTAACTTTTCATGAAATACTAAAAAATACCTGGTATAGTTATTAAGTTCACTACTTAGTCTTTTCCCCATATACTGACTGGTTGATGGTAAAGAATGAGTACATGAGAATTCCTTTATATCTGTTAATGATGGAAAGAAATAACTAGTGGGATAATACCTTGTGTTCTCTAGAATCTAGGTATAGCATGTTGGTATCGACTATTATAACATATCCAAATCTTCAAACTTTTAATACATAGTCTTGCGGATCATAACAAGATGAAGATCTAATCATGTATGTTAGAATATTATTAACTATCTAATTATTGAATTGGTAGCTTTCTTTCCTTTTGATATTGTTCAGTATAACTGAGGCTCAAAAGTCTCATAGTTTATGATATTATTTAGAATTTGCTAGCATTGCAAAATAGTGTGAAAATTAACTTTTAGAATCCTTTTTTGCTGGTTTGCTTTGTCCGTATTCATGTTTAATCAAATAATCAATATCATGAAGTCTTGTGATGTTTTGTTTGCTTTGATCTGACAACATGCAGCAACATCTAATATACTTTGATTATCAATACTTTGTCAAAGGTCCTTGTCTTACTGTTTGCTAATGATGTGCTTGTGAATAAATTTCAGTTGTCTTCTATTATGCTTTTAAATAGACTATCTCTGACAAAGCACTTGACAACCATATAAACATATATACTGCCTTCTTGGTTGGATATGTAAACTTGGGAACCATATGTTTGTCAATGAATATCAAATATCAATTCTATCCTAATATACCAGGGTTTGCTAGTGGGCTGATACTTTCATGCTTTGAGACCTTTGGTAGTTAGCTTCAGTCTGCCTAGTTGCTTTAATCTCCTTCTAAACTTACTGCTTTGGTTTTCTTTCGAGAAAGGTGGGAATGATGTCTTTCTTTCCTGTTGGTGTTAGGTCCCTGGAGCTTGAAAGGGGGGAATTCTTGCTTGGGAATGTCATAAATGCAGTTGTTAGTCAAGTCATGGTATTGCTAAGAGAAAGAAATTTACAGTTGATTCGTGATATCCCTGAAGAAATCAAGACATTGGCCGTCTATGGTGATCAGTTGAGGATTCAACAAGTATTGGCTGATTTCTTATCGAATGTGGTGCGGTATGCTCCATCTCCAGATGGCTGGGTAGAGATTCATGTATATCCAAAAATAAAACAAATTTCGGATGGGCTCACTCTTCTCCATGCTGAATTTAGGTACGGTGGCATGATCTTCATGTTATCTTCATCATTTTTTTCACTCAAATAAGGTTTTAGGGATGATAATTGCATCTTTGATTTATAAGAGCCTCAGGTTTAAACCCTGTTTGAATATTTTGAACCTGTGTAGATATCTGTTCTAAAATTTAAGTTTCCCATTTGAACTCACCATTAAGAAAGAGAAATATAACCATACAATGACTAGTAAATTGTGAGTTACTTAAAAAACCTTCCCTGTGCCAGAGATGTGTGCCTCTCTGGCACAGCATAAAAAGAGATTTTCTATTGGCTCCCTTATGTTCACTTGACATTTCACATGATTTTCGAAAAGAGGTTACATAGAAGAAGATAAAACTGCAAATACATTGTATCATTCCAGTTCTTAGATGTATATATATTTAACAATTTGTAGTTTACTGATAAAATGTGGTGCTTTTCTAAATAGTCAATTTTCACTTAGTTATTATTGTTTTCAATTGGATATTTGAGAATTTTGTTTTATTTATTTTATGTTCTGTGAAGGTTGGTATGCCCTGGTGAAGGACTTCCTTCTGAATTGATTCAAGATATGTTTCACAACAGTAGGTGGGTGACTCAAGAAGGCTTAGGGCTATGCATGAGCAGAAAGATTCTTAAGTTAATGAACGGCGAAGTCCAATATATCAGGGAGGCAGAACGGTGCTACTTCTTTGTTCTCCTTGAACTACCTGTGACACGTCGAAGCTCTAAAGGTGTCAATTAGGTATTTTGCAACTGTAAGATTAAAGCTCTGGCACCACCTCTCATGTTGACCAATATATAGATTGTTGTCATATGCTCAGTTTACACTCACCAGACAAGGCAACTTAGGTACAACCATAAGAACAAGCTGATCTGGCCTGTTATCCCTGTCACAATTAATTCTATCAAATTACCAATTTGGGTTGCTATTTTGCAGTTTGCACCCTGACCAAACTTGTTCAGTACGGCAAGAGTGCCTTGTTAATCTGTACCTAAATGTAACCTTAAAACTTACTGATAAACTAATGGCAGAGTAGATGAAGTGCTGTGTTGCCGGTATGTGTACATCTTCATGGCCAAGTGGGTTTGCTGTACAAAATTTCAGGCAATTGCTTACTGCATTAGCAGCTGCGATGGACACTACTCCATGGTTGGATTGATCTGCATTCATCTCCAGCTCTGTTCTGAAAGTAACTGCTTAGACCACTTGTTTCCGTGTTTGCTAATAACTGTAAAATCTTTGTCTGCAACAATCTTCATTGTTGCTTTTGTACTCCCCACTTCACTCTTCCACCGTCACCTGTACATTTCTTCCTTCTCTGTAATAAAAGCTGGCATATCCTGTATTTTTTGGAACTTGGTGAAAGCTAGCCTTTTCTGAATAAAAAAGGAATATGCATTTCTCTTCTCTTTCTTTATCTGTATTGGTGGGTGGGTGTTGTGTATTCATGTTAATCCTCAGCACATTGATAGATGAATTAGAACCTGTTTGAATGCAGACCAAACAACACTTATTGAAATCCTATTTTATTCTTATCCGAACGGGTTTAGTCACGACTGCCCGTCCATAAAGCACCAGTTAGTGAGTGAGTATCCACAGAGAAGTAAAAACCAGATGTTGTTTATGATCTTGAAAGCTTGGGTAGTGTTTGTTCTTGAGTTCACCATTCAAACTTCAAAAGTTGGAGAATTGTTTAATCATTTTGGTTTTATATTCTATGAGAGAATAAATATACTTTATAAATATTTAAGGGCCCGTTTGGTGTACAGGATAATCAGAAGGATAGAATAACACTATCTTGTTCCTTATCCTATCCGGTCCATAATGTGTAAAAGTTATCCTGAGGGGAGTTAGAATAGAAATCATCCTGACAGGATAGAATATCAGTTTTTTGTTTGTTTATTACCGTGACCCAAAATTAATTTCAATATTTATATTTTATATAATTGATAATAATATTAATTAATAAATATAAATTTTTTATTTTAATAAAATATTAATTTTATTACTTATAAATTACTAATTGTTATAGTTAAGTTAAATTATTTAGTTACTGATAAATTTAATTAAAAAATAAACTTACTTAAAAATGGTGAAAATATTGGATTTTCTCATATAAAATAATTAAATTTTCATTATCACTTACTACTACTTAGTTAACATTATTCTTCGTTATTTATATTATAATAAAAATACATAAAATAACTCTTCACTAACAATAAAATAGGCTACTCACACACACATATATATATATATTTTAGTATATTAATAGTAAATATAGACTTAATTTATATTATCATATGATATTATTTAAAATTATTTCTCTACTTATATAATTATAATTAATAATTTAAATATAAAATATTTTTGAAAGAATAATATCTTTTAATAATTTTTATCATTAATCACTTACCCCTACTAAGTTAAAATTCATTGGTTACATGTATAATAATTTTAATTAAAATAGACTCCCTTCAAAAAAATTAAAATAACTGAATTAATAAAAATTAATTTTATTTTAGTTAATATTAAAAAACAAGCTATTTATAAAAATGTAAAAAAATTAAATTTAATAGAATAATCACTTTTAAAAAAAAACTATTTAGAAAATTAAATTTTAAAAAATATTATGTTTTTTTATTTCAAGGAAAATTTGATACATTTTTCATTGTTTGTATCATATCCTATCAATATCCTGTCCACCCCAAACGCAGGATATGATAAGAGTCTATCCTGCTCTTGTCATATCCTATGCTTATCCAATCCTTTATTCTATCATGTTCTTATCCTATCCTGACCACCAAACGGGCCCTAAATGTAAATTACTTTATTTTACAATTTTTTTTATAGAATTAAGATCATTCGAATTTCAAATTAAGAATGTGAAACATCCAATAACTTATTAGAAGCATCTCCAATGCATACATTAGAAAGCAGTTAGGCCCTGATTGCTTGTGAGAATGACACCTATTCAAGCAGACACCTTAGGATTTTGAAAAGCACCATCAATATTGAGGTTCATAAAACTTGCTTTTTTCATACCATGCTTCTTCGTTAACTTTATATGGTTATGTAGTGGAGTTGTTTATTTTGTTGAAGAAAAAGTTGCACTACACAAGGGAAGTTCATGCCAGGTACATCTTGCCAGATAAGTTACTTTACCTTTTTGCACATGTAGCTCCCTTCAAAAAGATATTCCATTATTTGTTTCTTTGCCTGTCATATGTAGTAACCCTGAAGTCTGAACAATGTACAATATGCGTAGCCTTAACTGGCTAAACATTCCATGCTCCTTAACATTCTTTGAACATCATATTTTACATAATTTTCCTTGTGAATCATTTTAATTTGGACATGGAGAAACTGCTTTGATGGGAGCAAAGGGGTAAACTAGTCGACACATGTGAAAATTAACATGTATTCGGATTCACAGTCAAACCTTTTGAAAAAAAAATTTCTCTCATGAAAACGTGTTTGGATATCAGTTAAGCGCAATATGAACGAACTTTCATCTCAATTCATAAAAGAATTATAATCACTTTTCCTCTTAAACTAAGTGTTCAAATTTGCAATAAATATCCAAACATAATCATAATTGATCCCAAAATCACTTCTTCTTTAAACTATAATTCCAAAAACACGAAAACATATTCTCATACACACATTTGATTTGTACATTGCTTGCCCAAAAGTAAATAAAGAAAAAAGAAGAAGCAATGTTGCTGAATTGTGTTACCTGCTTGTACAAATCACATGATATAAGGATGAGTTTAAGGCCAATTACCAATTTTGTTTCTGAGTGAATGGCACTTTCTGTTCAAGTGACAAGTCAAACTTTAAAGCAGTGTCATGCAACTCTAACTTTAATTCCAATTAAATATGAATATTATTATGTTATCCCTTAACTCAAGGATAGGCTCATTCGATTCGGTGCATTGTCTCTTTCGAGGGTCCCAATCTTCGAGTGGGTGCACGGCCTCATAAATTTTAGACATCTTCAAGCCGCCCAATATCATACCAGTAGTTAGCAAAGGTTGTGAGTATTTTCTTTCTAGTGTTACCGAGCGCGTAAATCAACTGATATAAAATTGTTCTAATTTAAAGAGAGGTCTCGGACTCCTTGTGAATACACTTGCACATAAAGGTTCTACCCGGTTCGAACATAAATGTCATATTTGTGGTTTAAAAAAATTATTTTCTTTCTAATACATTCTTTATTAGTAAAAGTTTCTACAACTCCCACTATATCATGTGCGCATTCCATTCTTTATTCAATGACCCATATGAATTTCTTGCAAACATTTTCTTATAGTGAGGAACGTAACTAACACATTCTATATCAGAATTTCCAATAGCTGAAGTAAACCGCCTGTGTAACATTGAAGATTGATACAGATAGAAAAATTAAAAACAAAATCTCTTTCCTCAAACATTCTTGGGATTTATGTAAAAAGATATTGGCAGTTCCAATAGGTGAAATAAACCGACTATGTAACATTAAAGATAGATAGTTCGAGATGTTAGCATGTAAGATCATTCAAACCCAATTCAGCAGGTTTATAGGAAAATGTTTACCCTTGAGTGTCAATTAGCACAAAAGGATACTAGGTAAAGGTACATGTGACATTAGTACAATTAAGGAATGTGGCACTCTTCTAGATAAGAGTCGTTTCTCCCCTAGTCAGTTTCTTCGTTTTGTTTGGTCCCATTTTTCAAGTAGCAACTTGATAGGTGCTGGGACATCATTTATAACTCCTCATTTGAGTGAGGTGGCAGATTTTTCAGCTTCCTCTCATGGTATAGTTGTCATCTTCATGCTAAGCTTTTCGCCATGAAGCATATTTTATCGTTTGCTTGGGATTTAGAATATAGTCGTTTGAGACCCCTATTATGTCATCTCCGTTAGTTAATGTCTTGGAAGATGTTATCTCTATTGTAATTCGCTCTTGAAATGTCGTTGTGTGACAAACTCTTCTGTTAATTGTTTGGTTACTTTGAGTTTGAGTAATGTGGTTTCTTTTCCTAGTCATGAGATTGAGTTTAGTTTAGTCAATGGTTTGTTTTTTAATTTTTTTATTTCACTACTACACCCAAAAAAATGAAATGAACTAATTAAATAAATAAATATGAAGGTTATAAGTCCATGTCCATTAATTAACTCAACTCTATATACTATTATCCGGTGGCTATTATTTGATTGTCTTCACTTTCTTGGTGTCTCACGTTACGCTAGACAGCAACTACATACACAATACAAAACCCATTTTTATAAGATTTTTTCACAAAACCCACACTCTAAAGAAACAATTAATATTAATATTAATTAACGAAGAAAAATGACAATTAATTAATAATAATATAGAAAGAAAGTAGCAGATAATAAACAGAAGAACATTGACCCTTTCTCCCTCTGTATTCTATTTCTATGTTGTTCTTCTCTTTTCTCTAGATTCTCTGTGATTGATCGAGTTGAAGTACCCAAAAATGGGAACCCCAGAAGCAGAGGAAGAGCTTGTCAAGAAGATTGAACGCTTGGAAGCTGGTCACGTTCACCTCAAGCAAGAAATGTCCAAGCTCAAGCTCTCACAGCGTCGCAGGTCTCACTCCGTCTCACCGCAGCGTTCAAGGCTCGGCGCTGCTGCGGCGGCGGGTAGCAGCAACAAAGCCTCTTCTTCACCTCTGCAGAGAGAGAGTCGCGGTGGTGGTGGTGGTGGTGGTGGTCACGATCCTCACCACCACCAAAATGGGGGCAAGTATCTCAACATCTTGCAGTCAATGGGCCACTCTGTTCATATATTGGACCTTCAATGTCGTATCATATACTGGTGGGTCACTATTTTGATGTTTCTTCATGTGGGGTGTTTCCTTTTGTTGCGAATCTGCAGAAAAATAGAAACTTTTTTTCTTTCTCCTGGTTTTTTGGGTTCAGTTTGTGTGAATTGTGATCATCATTTTGCAGGAACCCTAGTGCTGAGAATCTGTATGGTTATGCAGCAGCAGAAGTTCTTGGCCAGGATGGGGTTGAAGTAGTTGTAGACCCCAGAGAAATTTCATTGGCTAATGATATATTCAACCGTGTCAAAATGGGAGAAAGCTGGACTGGTCAATTTCCTGTGAAGAATAAGATGGGGGAGAGGTTCATAGCTGTGGCAACTAATACACCTTTCTATGATGATGATGGAAGCTTGGTTGGTGTTATTTGTGTCTCCAGTGATTCACGACCCTTTCTTGAAACCAGAGTTCCCTTTTCAGGAGGGAAGAATGCAGAACAAGATTCAGGTTCCAGCTATCCTAGAAGTGGGATCACAAGTAAACTTGGTCTTGACTCTCAGCAGCCACTTCAAGCCACTCTAGCATCAAAAATTTCAAATTTGGTTAGTCTTGCTCTTGTACTTTTATGGTTATGTATTTAAGTATAGCTTGGTTTTGGCATGTCTTGATGTTGCAACTATTGAAACAGGCATCGAAGGTGAGTAACAAAGTTAAGTCTAGGATGCGAACTCGAGAAAATAATGTTGATGGAGAAGGTGGGAGTGGAGAAAGTCATCATTCTGAGCATGGTGTTCCTTCTGACCAGAGAGAGGACGGTTATTCCAGCGGAGCTAGCACACCCAGAGGAGGGGTGCCGCCGTCTCCTTTTGGTGTATTCTCTCATGTTGAGGAGAAATCCCCAGGAAAAAACATGAGGGACTCTGGTGATGAGAATGAAGGTAAACCTATTCGCAAGATCATAACTTCTAAGGCTGAAGCATGGATTCAAAAGAAAACAATGTCATGGCCATGGAGAGCAGATGATCGGGAAGAACCCGAGGGAAAGGGTGCCGGTGTTGCTTGGCCTTGGTCGCAGGGTGATCAAGAAAAAGAGACAGTTAATCAGAAAAACATATCTTCCAGGTTGAAGCCAGAAAGTCAGGCAGGTGAAAGTAATCAACCTGTTAATAATGAGGCTTCAGGATCCTGGTCCTCCTTCAATGTTAATAGCACAAGCAGTACCAGCAGCTGCGGGAGTGGCAGCAGTTGTGCTGCCAATAATAAAGTGGATGTTGACACTGATAGCTTGGATTATGAAATTTTGTGGGATGACTTGACAGTGGGAGAACAAATTGGGCAAGGTACTCGTGCTCTTAACTAAAGTGGCATGCTTGATAATATAAGCTTTGAAAGTATCTATAGATCAACCAAAAGACAAATTGCTTAAACAAACTTGACATATTACCTTTATTTTGAGTTCTTATTTAAGTTTATTTGCTTCTTTATGAGGCCCTGATGATGCTCTTGCTTTCAAACCCGATTATCTAGTGATATATGGTTATTGGGCATTGGTATGCTATATGTGTTTTCTATTTACCTTTTTGTTGTTGCCTTGCAGGTTCTTGTGGAACTGTATATCATGCTCTGTGGTATGGATCAGTATGTTCTTTTCTCTCCCTGTATTTTCTGTTTTGAAGTTTTTGTGTTCTAAAGAACGTTATCCCAAACAATTTGCTTAAGTCTTTCATATATATTACTGAAATTGTTATGCGGCAGCTTGAATTGCTAGCATTTAATACAGAGGTCCTCTGATGTGTTAAATTGAACATTGTTCAATACTTTAATTAAGGCATCATTAGATTTGTGGAATGCAAATGATAAGTGTAAACTAAACTTTGCTGGCTTCATTTCTGATTTCAACTTGTGTTTCATCGTTCTCCAGGATGTTGCCGTCAAGGTTTTCTCAAAGCAAGAATACTCAGATGATGTGATACTGTCCTTCAGACAAGAGGTCTAATTTCTTTACTATGTTGGTAGGCATTCACGTTTATCCATTTGATGATAAGAATATAAACGAGGATTTCTTCTTTGGATTTTACTTTGATGATGTTTTCACAATTAGATTATCTTTTCTCCATGATATTTATTGCTTTTATATGCCTACCCACATGCATGTCCGATTCTATATGAAAGGGTTATGGTCTTTTTTTTTAATATGCAAACTTCGTTACCAACCATACTTTTGAGATTGCTTCATTAAGTTTGGTTATATTCAATTCAATAAGGATCAATAATCATCCTGCTGACTCTGCAAATACATTAAAGGGATCAGTAAATGCTTATTTTTTCATTCTACCAATAGATATGCTCTTGTTCCTGTCATGCATATTCTTTTCGTCAAAATAACTGACATTTTACTCCAATTTACTTTAACAGCATGGATACATGATATCAGTGTTTTAACCAGGATTTTATTATATTGATAGCTTTTATAACTCTTAATAGTAAATTACAAATGTTTCATTTGAATTGGAAGAATTGCCAAAACTCATAATTGGGACAATGCTGAACTTATCAGAGATAGTAGAGCTGTAGCTATCAGGGATACCAGGGGTTTGATATTGATGTACTATCTTAGAATGTCTTTGTGTGCTAGAACTTGCTTTTCCACTTCCTAATGATTTCCTCTTTGATTATTTGTTGCATCTACTTCCATAATCAGACATGCCACTTTATATTGGGTAGTTTGCATGTGTAATTGAACCTCCCTAAAATTTCCTATTTATGACATTCATTTGACAATGTTCTGTGTGAGAAGGTATCTGTCATGAAAAAACTTCGCCATCCAAATATCCTTCTCTTTATGGGGGCAGTGACTTCACCTCAACGTCTATGCATTGTAACAGAGTTTCTCCCACGGTTTGTCCTGAACTTTATTTCTGATATCCTCCGTATCAAGAGCAGTGTCTCTAACTTGTTTTGCTATATCCCAAATTATTGGTTTGTGCTGATAATTGTTATAACTTATAACCATTTCATTTTATCAATTCAGTGGAAGCTTGTTTCGTTTGCTCCAGAGAAATACTTCTAAATTTGACTGGAGACGGCGAGTTCTTATGGCCTTAGATATTGTAAGTGTTTAAAAACAGCATCATGGACAAGATCTCTCTCTCTCTCTCTCTCTCTCTCTCTCTATATATATATATATATATATATATATATATATATATATACACACTCATTTGTTCTAAGTAAATATATATCATTCTTATGATGCCGATGTTTGTAATGGAATGGTGGCATGTTCTCTTTCTTTCCCTTAAGACATGTTTTTAGATCACTACTTGGTTTCAACTTCTACTTCTATATGTTATCATATGAAAGAATCTCTATCAGTAAAATTGAAGCAATGTGTATCCTTACTCTTTTTATAGGCTCGAGGTGTAAATTATCTTCATCATTGCAACCCCCCTATTGTCCATCGAGACTTGAAATCTTCAAATCTTCTAGTTGATAAGAACTGGACAGTGAAGGTCTGGCACTTGTCACTTCTCTTCTATTCTTCGTATGTTTGGCTGTATTATTTCACTTTAATTGCTTAGTATTGTTTTCTA
The DNA here is from genome assembly GCA_030819835.1 of Acmispon strigosus. NCBI lineage: Eukaryota > Viridiplantae > Streptophyta > Magnoliopsida > Fabales > Fabaceae > Acmispon > Acmispon strigosus. The sequence continues at coordinate 92,788,771 of JAUAMA010000001.1, forward strand.
TTTAGTTTCTCATAATCATCTGTTAACAGGTTGGTGATTTTGGTCTTTCACGTCTTAAGCATGAAACATATCTCACAACTCGGACAGGAAAGGGCACGGTAGGCTCTCATTTGTTGTGACCTATAGATCTTTGATCTGTTTCAATTTATGCCCTTTAAATTGTACCCCTACAGAGTCGTAATATCTTGCTGATTATCCTGGCATTTTTGTGCTTTGTAGCCTCAATGGATGGCACCAGAAGTTCTTCGAAATGAACCCTCAGATGAGAAGTATGTATGCTTTATGCCCTCGTTCTCTCTGTTGTTCTTACTATAATCCCACTTCTGATATTCATTTTTGCTGCTTCTTGGGAACATCAGGTCTGACGTTTACAGCTTTGGGGTGATATTGTGGGAACTTGCAACTGAAAAGATCCCTTGGGATACTCTGAACACAATGCAGGTATTGTTTTCATGTCTACTGTACATGAACCATAAAATTTTATGAAAATGAACAGAAATGAAAAGTGATGTGATAGTTAAGCTTATTGAATAAAAGGCCACTAAAAACATTGTTTTCATTGTTGAAGGATTTAGTATAGTTAGTTTTGTTATTCTATTGCTTGAAGATAAACCATGTTCCTGTAGAGGATGCAAGTCGGGTGTGTTAATCGCTTCAGGACTCTTGCAGGTCATTGGAGCCGTCGGTTTTATGAATAATCGACTAGAAATTCCAGAAGATGTTGATCCACAGTGGGCTTCTATAATAGAGAGCTGCTGGCAAAGGTTAGGAATCTTGTCATTATGTCATACTTCATACTTCTTTTCATTTCTTCCTCTCAGCTATAAATATCCAAAAACAAATATTGTGCCCCTTTCAAAAAGATAAATTTAAATTTGCTTTGGTTCCTAGCAGTTGGTCAGTTTATTACATATCAATTGATTTTTACTTTCATCAAAGTAAGGCAAACAGCCCTTGAGCTTAATGTTGAAATTAATTCATGTAGCTAGCTTGAAGTTGTGGCTTTTTGACTAAACAGGGACAGAATTGTAAACTAATCACAAAAATAGTGTACTTTGAAAACAATTTATTTACAAATCTGGGTGGTTTTGTCAGCTACTTTGTTTTGTCTCTAATGCCTCTTGTCCTCATGTCTCTTATAAAAATGTCATGTGGACAGGTGCTACTAATAAAAAAAGAAGAAAAAGATTGTTTTATCCACACGATGAGTGGTGCTTATCCACATGACTTTCTCTCCACATTATTAAAATAAAATAAAAAAAGAGCAGAAATAAGAACTTAAAGTCAAGTGGTGTTGCCACATGAATGGAGCTTGACCACTTAGCTACTTAAAATGAGCTACATGGAGAGTGCTACTCATGCAGGTGTACCCAAGACAAATGAATAATTAAATAATAATTTTTTAAAGTCATATCAGCTAGTACACTGTTAAATTGTTTTTGAAGTACACTGTTGATTTACAGTATTTCCCTACTTGGTCAAAAGCCTTGGTAGTTGGCTAGTTGCTATCATAAGTTGGGTACTTGGGATTTTACGGATTTGGGTTCCTCGAAGTCACCGATTTTCTACATTCATGAAATTTGGACATAGAATCAAGATCGATCGGCCCATATTTTCACCAAAATTAGGCGGTAGAGATATCTTACAATTTATGTCGTCCTATCGATTCATTGACTGTGAATTTAGGGACTATCGACTGCATGCAATCCAAATTCAGTTTTTACTCATGCCAAAATTGTTATCGGGTCATAGGGTATATAGTTTTGTATATCATTCAGTTGTTTTAGCTTAACATGTATTGTGAAAGTAACAATATTTCTTATTTCTTGTCAAGGATACTTATCTAAACCATCTTCACTTCTTTTTTCAGTCACACTTCACTATTTTTGCACCAAGTTTGTTCAATCACTAACCATCTTTTTGCTAAACTTACAACTTTGTCCAATACTACCAGCGATCCAGCTCAACGACCATCGTTCCAGGAACTGTTAGAAAGGCTTAGAGAATTGCAGAGACGGTATGCCATTCAGTTCCAAGCAGCCAGATCTCTTGGCGGGGAAGGGGCTCACAAGGACTCCTAACCACTATCTCTCAGATTGCTTCTTTTTGGTCACTTGAAAAGCTTGATGCTTAAGGATTTTTTTGCATATATTTACAAAACATGCCTGATGAGTAGATATGAGTTGGTACTATCAGGCTGGTGGTGGAGCCCTGGCAACATTACTGGTTCGAATTCTTGTTCGTCAACATCTTCTCAGTTATCATACAAGAGAATGACTGAAAAAGGGGCTGGGGGTAGAGAATGGAAACAAGTAGGAAAAGGGTTTTCAAACTATTTGTTATTTTATGTTTCCTCAATAGTCTGTTGTAATTTTATATGAAAGACGGTTTGTACAGCAGGTAGGAAGGAAAAAAAACAGGAGCTTTCATTTTGCTACTGAAGAGCTTTGAAAGTTCATTGAAAGTTCATATAGTTTGAGCTAGTTTAGATAAACTTGTAATCAAGTACTTTAAGAAAAAGTAAAGTTGAAATGATGTAATTATTTAACTTCTAAATAATAGCTTGCTAAGTTGAAATCAATATCTGTGCCTCCATTTTCATTAGCACCTATTAACTTATGTAGGTATTTTTTTAAGTTAAAAATACTTATTTATTTGAGTTGAGAATCTCCCATGAGCTATAAGGCTATCTAACTGGAGCAATAAGGCCGCAGCTTAACACGTGAGCCAGGGAATTTTCAGTTCCATTATTATCAATAATTCAATATTTACTATCCAAATTCTGAAATAATTTCAAGTAGAGTTAGCATAAAAAATACTTCAAGTGGGGTTAGTGCCTGAGCCATTTATTGCAGGAATAAATAGGATTATTGCCTGAGCCATTTATTTAGGGTTTCTTTCCTTGCTTCCTTTCATTCGTGGTCAAGGAATTCCTGTTGGCAGGATTTGAAAAGTTTGTCATTGGACATAGGATGGATGGAGTTTCTAACCTCCAATGTAAGTCATTGGATAAAACTAAGCCATTGAGATAGCTTTATTTAATGATCTACAAAAAGAAAATTTGAGATCAAAGGCAAGGATAAGGCTTGTTTGTGTTCTACAAAAAGAACCACAATTTAGTCATTGATGCCATAATACTTTTCAATTAAGTTCCTTCACTTCAAAGTAAATTGATATCAAACTCATAATGGTAAAATTACTTTTATTTTCTTTCTTGTTGAAAGTTTAACATAATGTAAGTCCCAACATACATCGAAACATTGATATGTATGAATAAAAGAGTAATAACTAGGGGCACATTCGATTTTAAAGGTTCAAAATAAATACGCCTGTAAAAAATTCAACCATGGTAGAGTTTCCCTAAAAAAATGGATTTTTTCCAAACCCCATAGGCAATATATCAAAACGGAAAAGAAAAAAAAAAAGAGATATGATAAAATAATGTTATGACAAAGGGAGAAATCGATAAAAAAAAAAATGAAGTGTAAAAAATGAAGTATGAAAATTCATAACTCTGCCTAATCCAGCATCAATGGCGACAAACAGAAACAGGATAACATTATTAGCTATTTAACTCTGCAGACATGAATATGGTGTATGGCTAACGAAAGAAAAGGCAGCACAGCGTGGGGAGGACTTTTGAACTTTGAAGTTTGGATGGTCCAGAACCTGCTAAATGATTATATAGGAATCTTCTAAAATACGCCGAAAAAAATGCTACTTATTCAGACATTCACAACCATTGCAGTTTTAAAAAGCAAGTGAATTGCAGGGCTTTCCATTTGAGTGGAAACCATTACATGCTGAGCTTGAAGATGACAAACTAAATGTTCAACATGCAAGCATACATAGATGATAAACAAATAGGTGCTCATGAAGCACCTAGCTCCACCATTATATAATTGGTATCTCATTTGGCCCAGAAAATTTTTGGGGGGAAGGGGGTTCCTTCAATGTTAACACAGTTCAATTATGGATGGATTAGGTCCATAGTATACTTTTGAGGTTCAAATTTCGCAAAACAATATAAGCTGAAGCGTATAACATTCTGAAACACTGATCCTATTTCGTTCCTACCCCTCTTCTAGTGAAGCAAGTGCCGGATGGCAGCGACTGCATCGCCTTTATGCTCACGCAAGGTTCTTTCAGCAACCTTTTTGTCCAACTGTTGGAAACAACAAGAAAAATATGAAGTAATTGGAATATAAAGTTCTATGTAGATTGTGGAACAATCTGTTGAAGAAGTTACCTCTAGTTCATTTGCGATTATATCAATATCTGCTGCATTTATCTTAACAGCAGCTAATTCTTTCTCCCTATGATTGGATCAAAATGCATATCACAGGTTAGAAATACAAGGATAGCACATCATTAATGCAGGTGAGAAGAGGGGAAATGGAGTCATGAATTTCATATATAACTTGTTTTTCAAGTACATAGCCACATTTAATTAATGTTTAAATTATGGTAAGAACTATACAAGAACAAAAAAAAAGGTACGGCTGTATGAAGTGAACAAAAGCTTAGATATTAAGCATTAGTAAGCAACTACAAGTATCCATCTTTGTAGAACAAATGAATAATGAAAATATTAAAATAAGGACCGTGGCACCTCCTATACTTTTAGATTTTCAAGAATAAATACTCAAATTGAAGAATAGCACTGCTTTTTGGTTACTTACCACACTAGAGTTAGGGGGAGGAGAATGCAAAAGAGGACTAATGATGCAATCTATGATTAAATATTTAAAATTGTAGGTTTGAGGTTAAAATAGCTGTACTTCCTATACAATTTTATGAAACATTAAAAACTTTGCAATAAACTTTAACCACGGTGCTGATCTTCAATATTCTGATTGATGTTTTAAGTTCAACCTTGGACTAAGGAAGGGAACACCCACTTACTCCAAGTGAATAACCCCACCGTGCTGAAAAGCCTCATGGTCCTTCTTAAACTTTACTCCATGTGTAAGTTACCCCAAAATCCATCTGAATTTGCAATTTACTACTCCATCTTCATAGTGTTGATAAAACTTACTAATAGAGTCCAATGCCTGAGGGAGTAAATTACACGTTGAATAATATTTCTTTTTCTTTTCAGGGAGGGGGGGGGGGGTTCATTGGATAAATCTTAATAATTGAATAGTTAAATCATTATCTGTTAGTTGTTTATATCATTAACTATTTCTTTTCCTTGTTTTATTCAAAAAAAATGAGGTTTGTAAGAGTTGGATGACCAGCACCACTAGTTAATGCATTATAATTAACTAATTAATCTACTCTTCTACAATCCTACAGTTAACTGATAATATCCAAGGAGATCTCAGCTCTCAACCATCAAGTCATACTATTGAAACGCACACGCTTATTCCAACAATGTGTTTATGAGAGCTTTAGGGTGTGTTTATGAGTTGCGTTTTGGAGGGGAGTGAAGGGAAGGGGGAGGCTTGTGAGAAATTACTTATGGGAAAACCATCATCTATTTTGGGAGCGAAATCAATCAAATCATAAACCCAAAATTCCCTTTCCACTAAGCTCATTAACACAAATTTCCCTTAAAACAAAAAATGAAGCATCCGGCAGCAATAGCAATTTTGATACAGAAACATTCATCAAAGGGATTTAAATACTCGAATCCAACATCTGTTATTAAAAAACAACAATTTTCATCATATAGTTTGTTTACCTCATTCGCATGGCATTCCAATCAGCTTCCGCAGATGCAGCAATGGATGCCATGGCCTGCCAAATCGACGCACACCCATTACACACAACACAATAATAGTAGTAAAAGTGAGATTTTTTTGCAAGGTGAATGGGGAAACAAGGTGATTGGATTGAAGGAAAGGTACCTCTTGGACGCGAGTGGAATCGAGCTGACGATCCTCGACGCGGTCAGTGAGCTTGTCGAAGGCTTTGCTCTGCTGTTGCATGTCCTTCGAGTCCACCATCATCTCCACTCCTTCTTCTCCGCCCTCCATTCTTCTTCTTCTTCTTCCACCACTGTGAGCAAGATAGATACCCTAGCTGCCAGACCCAGGAACCAAATTCAAAACCCTCCTTCTAACTTCTACCTCTCTCTGTGTTTTAAAACTCAAAAGGGAATCGATTTATAATAATAAATTTATAATAACTTTTAAATATAACTCATATTTTAGATTATTTTTTTTACAAAAGGAAAACTAAACGAGAGAAATTACACTAAAGATTCTTGACACAGGCCAGGAACAATTGTAGAAGATAGATATTTTAGATTTAAAATAAGTAAATAAAATTGATGTGTAAATATAAGAACACAAATTGTTCAATTATTCAATTTTAGCCTATCATTATTCCTCACAGCCGCACTTTTGAGGAGATCATTAACTTTCATCACACCTTGTCGAAATTGCGAGAGGAATTTAGTAAAAAAAAATATTATAATAGCATATCATGCCTTCAATACATATTAAAGTTAAATTTATATATATATATATATATATATATATTGACATAAAGTATATTCAAATAAATTTAAATATAACGATATTAGTTTAAATTTACAAAAAGTCAAAGTATAATTAGAAAAAAATATACTAAATTATTTTAATTTTCAAATTTAAAAATAAGGATTGAAATTTAAAAAGTATTTAATATTTGTCGTAAGAGAATTTCATTGTCACAAGGACATTGTGAAATTCACAATGTAATGAGTGAAAAGAAAAAAATGTTACAAATGCTCTTATTGAAAGAGTGCAGGGAGAGTAATAGCCACACTTTTTAAATTGAAGAGTAGACTTTTTTTTTGTGTGTGGACTCTGATTTATATGATTGAAAGTATATATTTATTTATTTTTGATTAAAAGTGATATTCTAATACTTTATCTAAATGAATTTTTTTTCAACATAATTAAATAAATAAAAGCATTTTTTGAGGAGAAAATATCAAAAATAATATTACATGATATTAAGTAATTTTGTGATGATTTCATGGTAGTCTAGTATGTAATTATATATTATATAAATCAAGGTTTTGTCTATTTAGGCCTTGCTATTTGATAGTTTTAGTATTTTCCACATTAAATATTTTCTTACATTAAAGGGAGAAATAACTTTTTAGTCATTTATAATGAATGAGTTTTGATTTTCATCCCTAATTTGAGTAAAGTTGCAAAAACACACTTGTGTTTAGAAAAATACCCCTCTTTTAGTTCTTTCCTGAATATTATCTCCGGTGACCAATGTATGGCGACCAGTGACCAAATGTATGGCGAATGCAGTGTGGCATGTCAAGTGTTTTAATGAGAGACGAAATTCAAACTTGAATTTGACACGTTATTTTCTTATCTTCGAAAACCACCCTTCATCATCTTCTCCTCCAAACCCCCCTCCATAATCACTCACTTTCATCATCTTCTCCTCCAAGAAAAAAAATAAACAGAACTCAAACTCAAACTCATTCTTTCATCATTTTTTTTTTATAAACTAAAATTGTATGCAAACATAAGCAGAAGGGGCGCTCAAACTCGTATACAATTAAACTCCAATCCCCCAACTAATTTTTCTTATTCTTTCTTAACTCCTCTTCTCTCTCATCTCCATCATCTTCTCCTCTCATCCCCTCCATAACCAGCCACATTCATCATCTTCTCTTCCTCGGCCATAAAACGTAAACAAAACCACCCAACTCAAAATAGAAAAAAATAATTGAAACTTCAAACTTCGTGAATCTAGGAAGGATATGGAATGGGTGGTTCTTGATCCTACTTCAGCAACTCATGTAAGCAATGCTTTTGAGCCAAACATTTCATATTTGAACATTCTCACTACCAAACCTCCATCACTTTTAAGCAAAACTCGCATCAGGATAGTCTACTACATCCTCCACACGAAGCCTAATTAAATGTGCAGATTCATCTGAGAACAGTGTTGTTGTTTTGTGTTGTTGAGGGTCATAGCGGCGGAAGTTGCAGTGGCAGCGACATGCAGCACATTTGAGGGGGCGAGGGTCAGTGGAGTTGGTGGAAGAGGAGGGCATGAACTCACCACAAGCCCCACAAGCATCGAGTGCATGGCCACCTAAGTGGTGGCAATACTTCATTGTACACTTATGGATATACCTTTGTTTTTCTAAGTATTCTAATTGGTGAGAATCCAAGAAGGGCGGAAAGACAATTTTTCTTCTCCTTCTACAAAGCTCATTTATCTCTGATTGCTAAGTTGCTTTGTCTTGAAAGACAATTTTTATTAGAGAGGGATGAGGAGAAAAATAAGATAGCATAAGTTGGGTGAGTTGTTGTTTGTGGGGATACAGAAGAGAGAGGTTGGGTATTAAAGATTTGGAGAAATTTAATAATGTTTTACTTGGTTAATTACATTGGAGGTTATTATCAGAGAATGAGAGCTTATTGGAAAAAAATTAGGTACGAGATATGGTGAGATAGAGATATATGGTAAGGAAGAAGATTCTAATAAATTATGGTGAAGGGATATTAAAGGATATCAATTACCTCTATTGGTGTTAATTAGTTTTTTTTTTTTTAAAAAACCTTGTCTGTTAGTTTGTAAAATGGAGTTAAGACGCGATTTTGGTTGGGCCTGTGCGTTGGGAAAAATGTGTTCTGTAAACGATTTCCTATACTATTTACTTTGTTTATACCAAAATAAAGTAAGCTGGATGAGGTGGAAAAGTGGTGAATGGAGATATGATATGGTATAGAGGGTAAGATTATTTAAATGAAAATGTTAGTTCTTGACTCTTTGTTGCAAGTTATCAATCAAATTGTGCCCAAACAAGATGTTAATGATAAATGGTGCTAGAAACATGATGTCTCAGTGAGATTTTTAGTGCGTTCAACTTATGCGATCTTGCAACAGGATTTTGGAAGTGTGGATAGGCCATTTCTAAATCTCCTTTGGTCTAATGTGGTACTGCCAAAAGTTTCATTGTTTGGTTGGAGAGCTTATTTGAGAAGATTGCATAGAAGAGATAATTTGTGGCGAAGTGGGGTAACTTTGGTGATTAATGATAATTCATGACCTTTATGTTGTGGTCATAGATCATATTCTCATTTGTTGTTCTCTTGTTCATTTCTCAATCGGTTTGACAACAATATATTAACTGGTATGGTGTATATGAGCACTTCATACTGACAATCGGGCTACTTTTTCACATTCACGGTGTTCTTCTATTACATGTTTAAAACGAAGCGGTTAACAGTCTTATAATTTGCAATCATCTGATCTATTTTGTATGTACTTAACGATGACATTAACATGAATGTTAATTTATGTATTTCATCTCTTCCGCTTTCAAAAAGAATGTATTTCATCTCTCTATAGCTTATTAAATTTTTGGTTTGATCTTAACTTAGAGGTAGACTTAAATGTTTAATTTCTCATTTGTCGTCGATTGATATAGATAGTCACTAGGATTTAACTCGTGCGATTAGGGAGAAACCATTTTAACTTGACTTAGAGGTAAACTTAAATGCAAACCACTAGATTTATGTTTTAGTTTTGTCCTGACTTAGAGGTGGGCTTAAATGTTTAGTTTCTCATTTGTCCTGGTTTGGCTTATAAACAGTGCAACATAGTAGAAATGAGAACTTGCAAATAATACAGTGTAGTTGATTAGTTTGCTTAATATGCTAATGTGTGTTTGTTGAACCTTTGGATTGAATGTGAATATGTTTTTTTTTCTTTTCTCAATCCAACATTTTTGCCCAATTGAAAGAATTGTCTAAAAAGTCAAATTTGTCACTTGAACGTGGGCTCTTAATCTTGTACATGAATTATAGTACCCGTTATACCCATTTTATTGAATTATTTCACTTATAAAAAACAACATTTCTAATGATATTTTTTAATCAATAATTAGTTGATTAAGAGAACATGTTTGAAACCTCTTAAACAATATTATCTCGAGTTCAAAAGTCTAGTAAGTGAAAAAAAAACCACCCTTAAAAAAGTGAACTCTACTCTAATTAATATGTTCCAAACTCAAACATAACTTGAAAGATGCATTGTAATTTGTAAGCAACAAAAGTACCCTTGGTGTAGTGGAGACATCATGGTACATATGTTGCCGCCAATGTTGACAAAAACAATTGCCGGTGCAGGCGAATCCATGTTTAGATTTCAAAGAAGACTTGTCGTGCTACTTAGAGCTTATGTTATCCGCAGGTGTCTGGTAGTTGTTGACACAGTACTTTTCGAGTTATGTACATTTACTGCCACTTTTATTTTACTTAAAAATAAAGATAGTACATGTTTTTAAAAAAATTAATTAAAATAAAAATAAATTTCTAATGTGTTAAAAACTAATTGAATGCATATATGAAAAAATTACACTGCATCAACTATTTTCTCTTTATATAATATAGTGTTGATATATATATACAGATTCATTAAACAACCCTAGGGGTTGAATTTGTACACTTACACTACTTCATAACTTTTCATATCATGTAAATTTGATCAATTTAAACAGTTGAATTGAATGTTTGTATGAAGTAGATCAAGTTTACAAAATTCCATATAAATAAAATATTAATTTTTTAAACAATAAATAAAATATTAGTGGTTACTTTATCATATTATTTTATTCTAACGTATAATATGTTATTTAAATATAATTAAATGTTTACTATTTAATTGCATGCCTATGAATATCCAAATTGTATAAAAGTTATATGTATGATAATTAGCATAATATTCAATAGTTTAGATTGATTAAATTTGCATTATATAAAAAGTTATGAAGTGATGTAAGTGTACAAGTTTCACACCTAATTTCGTTTTACACTCTACATATATAACTTTATGGAAATAATTAAATGCCAATTAAACAATGCCTATTTTATCATTTGTATTTTGTATGCAAAGTAATGGTAGGTGAAATTGAAGATAAAATGCCAATACTTAATAAATTTTAAAAGAGATTTTGTTTCACTTGTATATAAGACTCTAATGAGATATCAGTAACAAAAAAATTCACAATATTTGTTTACGTGCGTTTTTATGAAAACAATATAAGTTGATTAGCGTTTGGTTAAATTATTAAATAACACATTTTATTTTCTTTCTAACCTACCACAATATTTTTTTATAAACCAATTAAATTAGTTTATTCGTATATTTTTTCAGTTTTTTTTAAATAATGATTATTTTAAAAGTTGAGTCAAACACCAAAAATGTAAAAAAAGGGTTTTTGCTAAAAAATGTTGGGGTTTTGCTCTCTTTTTTATATTGCTGACCTGTCATGACTATTCTTCCCTTGAGAGTTTTTGCTCTCAGTATTTTTTTTTTGAATAATTAAATATTTGGTTTTGGGAAAAAATTAGGTAAAGAAAAAAGTTTTTTTTGAACTGAACTGAAAAAAAAAAAAAAAAACGCATCCAAGATTTGTGTTTTTTTTAAGTCCTTTCTTCATAAATATCCACTGCACAAATTCTAAATCTACTTGGGGAGGGTGGAGGTTAAAATCGATAAGGCCCAAAAATACTATATTTTTAAATAAATATTAGTTTTTAAGCACACATTTTCTCTTTTATACATTTTTCATCTTTTTTTTATCCACTTACTTTTCGTATCACATCTCCCACTTTCCATTTTATATCTATTCAAAATTAGTGATATATACATAATTAGTCTTTAATTAAATAAACAAAACACAGTCATATATAGTTTTTTTTTTAACTGCACAGTCAAATATAGTTGTAATTGAAAGTGTTACTTTTTTTTTTTGAAAATAATTGAAAGTGTTAGTTAAAAAGCAAGCAGACACTAATTCCAAATAGGATAAAACTAAAGTACAATATTCTGAGTGTTGCTTATGTTATTGATCAAATAAAAAAATCTAGCTATGCACTGTCTTAATATTTTATTATTGTGATAATTTTATGAACTAATATTTTTCAGTTCACCTGTTATGTTCTAATTGAGCAAATAGCAAAAACTACACCTATAAAGTTATGCCTAAGTTTTGTCCTTCCAAATATGGCTTTTGAATAATAAATAATGCATGTGGTGGGACACACAGGCTTGCTAGTTATGGATGGCAGGTGGATTATAAAGTCTTGGCCTTCTTAATCAAATCTTAATTGCAGATACACTTAATTATATCTGTGTGTATCGTATAAATGTAATACAGCTGGTATTAATAAAATAAAGTAAATTGAACAAATTAATTTTTTTTTAATAGATAAAACAATTCTTTATGGAGAATATGACAAATGGAGATTTTTTTGGAGTGAGTTGCTGTTACGGGAGAAGAGACTTCTTCATGTTTGGAAGTTAGGGCAAAGAGATGTCATGTGCGTTTCAAATTGCAAGGATGTGATGAATTTGCTTAATAGTAATGATGAAGTGCAGAATCACCTTTTGTGAAATGTTATTGTGCACATCAAAGATATCCTACTCAATATCGCAATATTGTTGTGGACACTTTGGCACGACAAGCTTTAAGGGGCGAATCACTCTTGCGTTTTTTTAAGTTTATCTCTTCCTTTATTATTTCTGATCTATATTAAGACTTGCTTGAGTAGTAATTTTTTATTGTTTGTTTTTCTAAATGTAAAAAAAAAAAAAAGAATGTAGACATAAAAAAGTATTTAAAATTTTCAGTTTTTTCAAAAATCAAAATATTTTCATTAATACTCCAGTATTGATTAAAAAATTGAATATTATTTTTAAAAAATAGTTTTCAATCGAGTAATGAATTAAAAATATTAAATTAATTTTAAATCAAAACACGTATACATGTTAAAAACTTAAAACACATGATTATACAAAAAAATTACACAAGTTGCTCTACTCAAAATAAAATTTAGTGAATATAATTTACAAAGTCTTAGTATAGTAGTAGATAAGCTAGACTTCAGTAAAAATGCTAACACGAGTTTGAATTTCGTGGAAGTCATATATTAAAAGATACAACCACATTCCATCAATGAGATTAGTCCTATTCTCAAATGGGACCTATCAAATATATAAAAAAAATTAGTGAAAGTAATATATAAAAGGTTCACATTTTTCAGGAAGATAGATTCCTAAAAAATAAAAATTTAAGTTCTCATGATTAATAAAAAGAGAAAATTTTCGGTATTCTCTTAATATAACTTGAAATTAAACTAGGGGACCGAGCATTTGATGTCTTTACCAGTTAAGGTGGCAGCAAATTTAGATGTACAAACTTTTTTATTTGAAATCACTACTGCAAACTTGATTTTTTTTTTCTTTCTATTTCTATTTGAATCAGTTAATCTATCCAACCTAAAACCTTGATTAGATTTCGATGGATGGTGTGATTTTGACAAAGTTATGACTTCTTGGTTGGACTTTAAAAAGTGGTTGAGGATTGAGACAGCCTATTATGAATTCACCGGCTAATAAATTCTTTCCCATAAATTTGTAAGTGTTAAAAATACTTTATTTAGAAGCCGCACTCATTTGGTTTTCACCACACCGGTGTTTGAAATTACGAAAACAATTTATTACACATAAAAAACTTTATTTTAATATAATATTTTTTTTTCTAAAATGTTACCTCAAATTCTGTTTTTATTTTTATATTTGTATGCGTATATTTCACTTTTAATTAAGTACTAGTAGACTGTACACCTCAGTTTAAATGTTGATTTTTTTTATTTACATAGGAATTCAGAGAAATGAGAATGAATTGAATTAGTGAAAACTGATACAAAGAGGGGTTTATATACCTGCCTCTTGTTGATTAGAAAATACAAAAAAAGTCTTAACTAATAAGTATCAAATAAGTAATTCTATCGCCAAAAAAAAAAATCTAAGTAATTCTAATGATTTTTAATAGGCAAATGTTAGTAAATTAGTACAAATTATCTTTTTTTACGGTTTGAATCCGTGTCTTTCACCAACAATTATCCTTAGCCCAACCATGTGAACTACCCATCTCCCTCTAAGTAATTCTAATGTAATTAGCAATAAATACTAATGTAGAGAAAAAAGTACATGCGTTGAATTTTTACACTATCAACAAATCAGATTTTAAATATATGAAAAAAACAATTTATTTAATTCAATTGATTAATATGACACATGTTTAAAATCTAATTTGTTAATTGTGTAAATTATGTTGATTACTATAATTTAATCTATAATTATGTATTTAATAAAGTTATAATAATTTTCTAAAACTATTTTTGATTAGTTATAATGTCTCATCTTAAAATTTATTTTATACCTTGAACCGCCCCTAAACATAATGAAAAAAATATAAAGTAAAAAAAACCAACCCTCTTCAAAAATTTAATTACCTAAACAGTACACCTTAATTAGGTTTGATGGTTTAGTTGGCAAAGATATTAAAGTGGTAATGAACCTTGTAAAGAAATCAAGTGTAGATACAAAACAAAGCCACTTATTTTCATCCCATTTTAGGAAGTAAAAATTGTCGGCACCAAAGTTGGATACATGATGCAAGTGATTTAACTGTATCTGCAATTATTATTAGTTGACCGCAGAAACCCCAAACTTGATATCGCACTTGTCATTCGCAACTTAGATCTCAAAGCCATGCATATATGGAATTAAATTACTGTGAACTACTTTTAAGTGATTACCATCATAACTAAATGGTTTGAAGATACAACAATAATCCGCGAGTACCAACAAGATCTAACATGCATAATTATAATTAGTAGATAATTGAACTTTTTATGAAAAAGAATTTATTGAGACAGATTTACTCATTTAATATGTTTCAGAGCCGAAAAAGAAAATTAATCCAGCAGATATAGAAGTTGTTTTCTACATGTCTCGATAGTTAGGTGTCATGCATTTAATTGTAACAAGATGTAGCATAAGTTTGAATTTTTAGGCCTAAGTGTTGGATACGAGTACTATGGTGAAAGAGAGATCTCAACTACATGTATTAATGTCACTTACGCGGCCAATTTCCACTATAAATACCACTCGTTGTGAGCTTCCAAGATACAAATTAAACAAGCATATCTAGCTAGCTTTAATTTATTTTCTCTAATTGAAGAAAGAATTAATGGCTAAGCTACATAGACATGTTGGAACTCTTGCTTTGTTGTTCGTGTTGGTGATAGGAATAGCAGAGTGCCGAAAACTTAGTGAGGATGATGAGATAGTTGACGGTAATGGGGGAGGTGGTTTCGGTGGCGGAGGTGGGTTTGGTGGAGGAGCTGGTGGTGGAGGAGGATTAGGAGGTGGGCATGGTGGTGGTGCTGGAGGAGGATTTGGGGGTGGAAAAGGTGGTGGCCTTGGAGGTGGACATGGTGGTGGCATTGGAGGAGGAGCAGGTGGCGGTGGTGGATTTGGAGGTGGCAGCGGTGGAGGAATAGGAGGTGGACACCGTGGCGGCATTGGAGGAGGAGGAGGAGCAGGTGGTGGCGTTGGAGGAGGAGCTGGAGGCGGAGCGGGAAGTGGAATAGGAGGAGGACATGGTGGTGGCATTGGAGGAGGAGCCGGTGGTGGAGCTGGAGGTGGTGCAGGTGGAGGCTTTGGAGGTGGCAAAGGAGGAGGGCACAGTGGTGGCGTTGGAGGAGGAGCTGGAGGTGGTGCTGGTGGAGGCTTTGGAGGTGGCAAAGGAGGAGGAATTGGAGGAGGGCACGGTGGTGGCGTTGGAGGAGGCGCCGGAGGTGGTGCTGGTGGAGGCTTTGGAGGTGGCAATGGAGGAGGGCACGGTGGTGGAATTGGAGGAGGCGCCGGAGGTGGTGCTGGTGGTGGGTTTGGAGGTGGCAATGGAGGTGGCAATGGAGGAGGGCACGGTGGTGGCGTTGGAGGAGGCGTCGGAGGTGGTGCTGGTGGTGGGTTTGGAGGTGGTAATGGAGGTGGCAATGGAGGAGGAATTGGAGGTGGCAATGGAGGTGGACATGGTGGTGGCATTGGAGGAGGAGTTGGGGGAGGTGGTGGAGCTGGTGGTGGTATTGGAGGAGGAGGCGGTGCCGGTGGAGGCTTTGGAGGAGGAGTTGGTGGTGGGCATGGTGGAGTTGGTGGTGGCGGCGGTGCCGGTGGTGGAGGAGGAATTGGTGGTGGAATTTAAGTTAAAAGTTCCTAGATGCATGATGTTGTTATGCGCGTAATAGGATACTCGTTCTTCCATAGATGAAGCATGCAAGTACGTAATATAGATAAATTAAATAAATTGTCGTGAGTTTTATGATGCTCATCCATGGATGGAGGTAGTCCAATGTAACAAACAACAATGATAGTGAAATAAATCCCAAGTTTTATCAAGATCTTGTGCTTTCGCTTATTACTAATTAGTATCACACATCATTGTTATTATTGTTTTTTATCTATTGTAATGTTATTTTTGACTTAATTTGTTTACATGAGCATGAGCATGAGCCACGACTAACTTGGCAGTGTACAATTATAAACAGTCTATAATAATAAGCAGCAAACACTTGAACTGGCATCCTAATATAATAAGCATATAGCAAAGAAAAAGTTAATGAAAATGAAAATATGTTAATGAATCACAACTCAATTTTAAAAGTTCAATGTTAAGCATATATATATATATATATATATATATATATATATATATATATATATATATATATATACCTTTAACTTTGCACATTTTGCTTACACAAGTGTTAAACTAATATAATAGTAGCTGAAGTAAAAACGCTTATACTTATAAATTATTTTCAACTTATTTAATTAAGTTTCTCGATTTAACTTATAAATAACTATTTAGTTAAATTGTTTATCTAAACATTCACCAACAATGAGAAGAAAACAACTGAAGTAGCATTTGTTTCTGGTTCATTACAAATTAACTTGGGTAGTATTAACAAGTTATAGTACGGTGTTAAAAATAATTAGATTCTTTTATTATTATAGACTACAATATCTTATATGATATTTTTTTATTATTTTAGGCTAAAGTATCTCATAGGATATTCTTTTATTTTCTTAAACATATTCTATTTTCTATTGTAATTCATTTCTATAAATAATATATTGACTACCTCACACAAATTGTGGTGAAATTTATCATATCTTACATCAAGTTACATTTGAACCGTTCTTAACAACTCAAAATCTATCTAAAACTAGCTATATACGCATAAATCTGAACTCTATGTAGTTCTATAGAGTACATGCACCCTGTGCTTTGATATACATATTTGTGAATGCTTTTGCTTAACAAACCATCCAATTGCATCATTAAGAGTCTCGTTGAATAGGATATGTTTGTAAGTCCATCATTTTCCATTTTTTAATAGCTTGTGCAGCAGAACAATGAGATTTATAGCCACACTGGCAACCAATTCTTGCCGTCAATGTAATCAACTGATAAAAATGGAGCAGCTTGTTCGTCACTAAGCTGTCTTGACCAAGAAGCGCGTTTCTCCGTCGTGGCCCCGGGACCAAAGCACTTGTACTCCGCAAGGTATAAATTTCTGCAGTTCAGATAAATTACCAGAAAAATTAATAAGTATCGTCATCGTGAGCTTATTATTCATCCGAATCAATTCCGGTGGCTAAAGAAACCGCTCGCTAGAATTAATTCTGATTTTAGAATAAATTGTAAATGAATTTTCAAACGTGCACTTACTGTGTGCTCCCGGGATAGCTCCAATTGGTCCAGCCTTCTGGGACAATGGTCATGGAGAGGTATGTCCTAGCGAAAATGACCCTAGAATAAGCACCCTTGGCTCTTCCTAGGTACACCCCTCCAATGCCATAAACCTTGCCTTTGAGGAAGATAAACCCACTAATCTCAGTTTCACTTTCCCTGTTTTGAGCTGTGACTGACCCCTTAATTGTCGTCCTTTTGTCATCAACCACAAACATTTCGCAGTTCTGCACGGTAAGTAATTGATTTAGTGCATGTTTGAAAATCTTTCGATAATTGATTCTAAAGCTAAACTCAATACCGAGAAGAAGGAAGAGACAACTAATTGACTTACTTGGAAGATTGATCTGCCACGGCCAAATATGAAATCAATGGAGCCTTGAATGTAGCAGGACTCATAATAATGTCTGCCTTTGTAATCAAAGAGGGTGTTATGAGTGCTGTAAAATGCACAATGGTAAAATGCTACTTTGTCTGCTGCTACAAATGCTGCCACTGACTGATTCTGTGAGGTATAGGCAACCCCTGTAGGTGCCTCATTCTGTAATGCACAATAAGTCAGAAATGTTACTTCTTTTGGCATCATATATCATCACCAATTCATAAAATTTATCATTCTTCTTATTCATGTAAACTCTTAATTCTTGTAACTGCTAAGATTTTTTGTCCGAAAATAGTGTCTTAATTTCAAGTTTTACTCATGAAATTTTGATATTTCAATTAAAAAAGACTTTTTAATTGAGTTTTCAGAATTTTGTTGATGAGATACGAAATTAAAACAATAAGTTAGACAAAAGATTTCAATCCCATAGTACTTGCCACAAATTTTTTAATTAAATTTGCAATAAAATATCAAATGAATAGGTAGATGCAGGGTTGAAATTGCGTTTAGTTTATGTAAAGTATTAACCTTGATGCTAATTCCAAAGGCAATAAAATCTGGGGCTTCAACTTTGAAGGTAGCAGAAGCTTTGTTGTCAGAAGAGCTCTGAGACCAAACTATAGCAGTTTTTCCCTTGCCATTCCCTCTCATGAATATGTGGGGCTTAGTACTTGGTATATGCACCTTTTCTCTGCTCATGATCAAAATATAAATAGAATTAACAAAGAACTGATCGGTGCGTGTTTTGAAACCCTTTTACAATTCATTTATAAAGCCATAATCAATTTCTCAGATAAACTTCTGTGAGTAGTTTCGGGTACCTATATAATCCTTTCCTAATATGGACGATGATCCAACCGGTGTTTCCATCAGGAATGGAATCAATGGCAGCTTGGACAGATTTGAAGTCACCATTTCCATTAACATCTACTTTGATGGTGCGATTAATTCCTAATTTTTGAGTTAACAAAGGAGAATCTATGACTTTTTGTGCATCGAAGCCAAGAGCACAACATGAAATGCAGAAGAATATGAATATGGTAATTTGGAACCACGACAAAGAAGAAGCCATTGTTGTTGGGGGTGAGTTAGAATGATTTTGAGGGTTGTGTCGTGGTTAATGTGTGATGCATGAACATGGGAAATGGGAGGCTCTTATGTGTGAGGGGATTTCATTATTTTTGGAGTGAAGATGTTAGGAGGTAAAATTGAGCGTTAGTGAATGAAAGGACAAGTGTTTGTTGCACCTTCTTCTCTATATTGGAGGACGTCCATAAGTTCCTTTTATTGTTGTATTATTACACCAGGCAAAGTGGTTACTTTTAACTACTCATAATGTTATAGTTTTTTCAATATGTAATTTAATAGTCCATTTTTTTAATAACCACTGGCTTCACTGCGGATTGTCTTGCGATACAAGCAGTGCGTGATGGAGCTCCCGACGGGTCTGGAAGCCGCCTCCGTCTTTTGTTTATTCGTTTATGTATCTTCATTAGTTATCATTATTTGACACAATATAAAAATAATGACACAATATCATTATTTTATTTCATAAGAATTTTTTTTAATACATAAAATGTTTAATATCCCGTTAGTGTAATTTTTTTTTTACCCATGGATATCCACATCAGAATTTTATTTTTATTTTAATTAAAATAAATATGACATGTAACGGTTTGATTACATGTAGAATAATGTGATTGAATGTCAGTATAAAACTATAAATTTAATCTTGTATAATTCTTTTGTTTATTTAAGTTGGGTTAGATTAGTCACTAATAGCCCAGCCCATTGTCATAGTTTGGAGCCATGCCATAGAAATTTGGGCCAAGAGAAATTAATATCCGCCCAAACTTTTTCCTATGTAGCATGCTAATGGTAGGGGAGCCAAATCCATAAGGGTGAAGGGCTATATTTTGGTGTCCATTTTTCCTTTAATTAGCATTACTAGTTTATTTATTCAATGATATGAAATTTATGACTAGGATAAAATTATACATATATCTAATTAACCATTTAAAGACAAATGTTAAACGACTATAAATATTTCTTACTTCCCAATTGGACTTGTTTTAACTTCTCCTGAAATAATCAGAAATTATTTCTAACACTTTATTGTTACTATATACTTTTTTTTTATGCAATTGTTACTATATACTTTGATCTTAGTAAAATAATTAAATATGCGGATTGGCAAGCACATAGCAGTTGCCTAGTTGGTATGTAACATCCAAACATTGTGAGGGGATTTCAAGAACTGGGGAGACCTCTATATTAAGACTAGAAGAGTGAAAGAATGTTTCAATCTCCACATTTTGATTAAAAATCTTAAAAGTAATAATTCTATGAGTCTCCATCTTTAATCAACCCATTATTTTCATGCACAATATTATGTTTGTATCATGTCCCGAGGATGCATTTGAGACAATAAAAAAGTGTTTCACACACAATTTTAATTCAATTTTTTATTATTAATGTATGTGTTCTGACTTGGTCTTCCGTGGTCTGACCCATATTCAAGTGGTCATTATTGAGCATAACCCATATTCTTCATTGATCTCAATAGATCAACTCAACCCCAACCAATGATTAGGGTCGACTTGATCCAATTACTCGAATCACACTCCGCAACAAAGGACCCTTTAGAGATATTTCTATAGAAGAATTCAAAACTTCACATTGAGTGCCCTCAAGATATTAATAGAGAATAGTTTAGAACCTCAAATGTGGCAGGGTGATGAATGTTCACTAGTTAGGGCCATCTTTGTTGTTTACCATATGTAATATAGCAACAACCAAAATTATAGGTAAATTGCCAACAACTAACTGACAAATTTTTTGCCGTCAATGAGCCCTCAATAAAATTTATTTACCTATGGTTTGACCATCAATAATAACAACATTTCTTGTTGTGATCCCTCAGGTACGCACAATTTACCCAAACGTCACACTACCGAAGTTGTTCCTAACTTGGGCGTCCGACTGACTTTGCGGATATTCTACACACCTTTAACTCGGCAACATAGGACAACGAAGGATCGCCAACTCAAAGACGTAGATGACGACATAACCAGCAACTCAAGACAAAAAAACGACAGACGACCACCAACTCAAGACAGAGAGGACGACAAAGGGCCATGAACTCAATGACAGAGGGTAAATGAAATTTTAGACGTAAAGTGAATATAAATTTTAGACGACAAAGGGCCATGAACTCATAAGTGAATATAAATTAAATCTCATGTGCAAAGTAATGCGCAACAATGATACTTTGATTGAGGAAACACTTCACAAACACACTTAATTTGTTAAATTTTTAACAAACTGCGCAACAATGATTGCATGTTTACGATGCATTTAAGATTTATATTGTTACTCTCTCCACTCCTAATTAAGTGTCACTATTTTTATCCATTTTTTGTTCCTAATTAACTGTCACTTTACAAAGTTCAAGAGAGTATTAATTATGTTTTACCAATTATACCCTTTAATTAATGGTGATAGGAAATTAAAGAGTCTAAATTAAGAAGAAAGATAAAGGGTATATTAGGAAGTTAGGTAGTAACTTTGATAAAAACAAGAACATTAATACAATTCCTTAATATATGTGCAAAACCTTAAAGTGACAGTTAATTAGGACGGAAGGAGTATTATTTTAATTTTATATTAATTAATGTATTGTATGACAACCATGTCATATCCTATAAATTTTAACATTTGTCGCAGTGTTGGATCCGTGTTTCCATAAAAGTATAGTAATAATTATACACACAAAGTGTGACATATTGGTTGCGTACTTCATTAATTAGCTATGAGGTTGGGGATTTGATACTCATTCGTAAAAATAAATTACATTTTATGATTAATTGTTTAACACTAAGTACAACACCCATGATAAATGATTATTACTACTGTTGGCGGTGATGCATATAAAAAAAAAAGTTGTAAACAACATAGCTAGGAAGCATTTGCGTCATGCATATGCTGATCATCAATGTCTTGTTCAATTAAGATCTGAACAAAAAAAACTTACTGGCTTTTCTGCATTTAAAGACTTAAACTACCCACAATTAATTTCATTCTGTTCAGACCTGATACTGAAAGCCAAGCCCATACCTCTATACCTTATGACTTGCTGTGTTCACGGACTTTGGAAACTGGTTTCCAAGTTCTGTATATTAGTATTTCCTCTAGTAAGTAACGCGTTTATGCACATGATGTTACTTATACATGTTCAACACCTAACTGTGCATCCAATTTGAATTCAGTCATAGCTACCATCTTCAATTCATTCTGAAAAAGTGTTGAACTACTCTGCCATTCTTTCACATGTGCTGTGCGCCATAAAAAAAAGCTGAAAAGGAAATGCAAGTTGCAAACTGTTCGAAACTCACCGACCGGGTGATCGGAAAGAGTACTCGGAAACGGGGGAACGGCACTACTGTTGGAGGAGGTAGTGATGCTGAGTGTACTGAGATGTCGCCGATCTAACGGACGGGGGGTACCTGCAAAGACACTCCGACGCTCAAGTCAGTGATCGTCTCGAGAGCTAAGTAAGTCCGAGGTATATGAGGGTGTGTACCTTATGTGGAAAAGTGGATGGGCTTTATAGCAAGGAATCTTTCTGACACTTGAGGGGCTCGAGGGAATGTCAGAACGGGTATGTTGTGAAGACCTTCGCCTGCTACGACCGGGATCATACGCCCGGTCGGAGCCCCATAGTCGAGTTGTGATCGGCAGCACGGACCGGAATCTCCGACTGGAAGGTTTGCTGCCCGTTTTGGTCGCGCGGCCTTCCCTCCGAGTGTCCGTTCTTCGGGTGGGTTGTATGGTTGACCGGTCGTGTTATGGTTGACCGGAAGCCCGATTGGAACAGTTGCCCCCTGACTCCGCCGTGTATTTGTTTTGCACGGTGAGAGTCATCTTGTTCTCTCTGGTCGTCTCGTCCGGGTTTCATTGATCGATCCGTAGTTAATTGAAAATTTTAGAAGTTGGTGGTGGTTGATCTGTCGATTACGCTCTTCGGGCTGCCCCCTGAGCGGCCGGCGGCGGGCGATCATGCTGAGTTTGTGAAGGGACGGTCTGGCGACCGTTATGGTGGAGGGAAGAGGGGTCGCGTGCGTTGGGCTTGATGCGTAGGTGACTGTTGATGTTCTTGAGGCGTGTCCTGTGACGATTGGTTTCTTACCTGCCCCCCAGTGGGTAATCAATGCGACGTTTCATCTGGTCGCGAATTTGTCTATATAAAGCTGTTCTGAGTTTGTGCTTTTTTACATATAATCGGCTGCAGAGCTCTTGTTCCGACTTTGCGAATTGCGTGATTTGTTGCTGTCGTCTCTGTTCTTCCGATCGTTGTGTTCGACTTATCAGGTATGGTTTCAATTTTCCTTCATTCTTCCCGCGTGTTGTTTTTTTTTTTTTTTTTTTGGCGGTAGTCTGTCGTTAAGAGGAAGGGGGCCGAGTGTGGTTCCTAACCTCGAACAGTTTTTGACTGACTCGGCCCCCTTTCAGGTTTTCGTAATGGTGCGTGCCAAGGAAGTGACCTATCCGGGTATTAAGTTGAAGGCCGCTCGTCCCGTCAAGGCGTCGAAAAGGACTAAGAAGGATAAGGCTAAATACCCGGATTTAGTCGGTGATGACTTCCGCTATAACGAGTTCTGTCGAGACATTCTCGGGATGCCGTCTCGGCTGGCCCACGCGGACCCGGAGTATTTGGAGAAGAAAAACATAGTTACGAGAGAAGAGATCGGCGCTGGTCATGCCGTTCGTGCCCCCGCGGTAACCGATCGGGTTTGCCATGAGCCCGTGTCTGGGTTTTTCGTTCATTTGGTCATCTTCCGGAAGCTTGGGGTCCGACTGCCCCTTTCGAAGTTCATGATGGGAGTGTTGGAGTACTTGGACGTGGCTCCGTCTCAGTTGCATCCGGGTGGATGGGCCTTCGCTCGGTCGTTCGAGCGACTCATGAAGGTGTTGGGTCGGAGGCCGTCCCTTGATTTATTTTTCCATCTTTTTGTCCCGTCTCACACGTACGGGCTCGCGGGCCATGGAATGGTGAGTTTGAAGTCCCGGACGACCAAGGTGCTTCAAAATTTCACTGATTCGTATAAGGATTTTAAGAAGGATTTCATCCGAGTAATCACGACGGGTGACGACCGGTCATGGTGGTTCCATACTGACTCGGCGGGGACTGTATCAAAACGGTTTCCCCTTTGGTGGAGTGACAAGCATTTCGAGTTAGGTGCTTGTCAGTATGGATCGGACGATCCGGATACTTTGTGCCCGGCCGACAAGGAATTGTTGGAGACGTTGGCGAAATCGGTAGTTGTGGACGAGGACGGCGTTCCGCAGTTTGTGTTTAAGTGTCAAGATCTTTGCCGGTACCCGGTTTCGTCTTTGCGGGCACACTATCGTGAGTAGATTGCCCCTTAGTCGCCGTTGCTTATTACTTATTTTTGATCGTTCGGGTCTTTAGCTAACCTATTTTTCCTTATTTTCAGTTGAAATGGAGATTGATCCGGCATTGGCCGAGATGATCCGGCTGATGCAAGCCGAGAGTCCCACCAGGCCCGAGAGACCCGAGGAGGACGTGCCTATCGTCGTGCCGGTGCCGAGGGCGGTGGTGATTGCTGAGCAGGAGGAGGCTTCCGCGGAAGTGCCTCTTGCGCGAAAGCGGGGTTTGGCTGATTGTGCTGAGGGTGGGCCGAGCAAGCAGCCCAGGGTTGTGGCGATGTTGCAGCCTAACGTCCGCCGGACCATGTCGATCCGATCTCCTACGGTCAACCCCGTTCCGCGGGCCGAGGAGATAATTGATGTGAGTTCCAAATCGGACCAAAACACACCTGCCGGTGGCCAAGGGGTGGATGAGTCCGAGTCGTCGTCTAGCGGTGGTACTGAACCCTCTGGTCGACGTCGTCATGGGAAGTCGCCCCTAGTGGACGTGTTCGGCGACGAGCAAGGCGGTGGAGTTTCTGGTGCTACCCCCGATGGTGAACGTTGGGGTCCTAGTGTTTGGAATGACGAGGCTTTCGACATGTCAGAATATGTGAGAAGTGTCGACCGACTGTTTTTCCAGGGCGAGGATGTCAGGAGGATGGACCACATTGGTCCGGATCGGCTTTTTGAGTACTGCTGCCACATGCTCGGGCGGGTGACGTCGGTTATGCGGTACAGTCAGACTGAGATCCTGGGTACCCTCCGCGCTCGGAGTCGGGAGGTGAAGGATTTGGAAGCTCATTTTGCAGAGTTTGATCAGATCAAGGTGCAGTTGACCGGCCTCGTTGATCAGCTGAAGGCCGACGTGGCTAGCCGTGACGAGCAAATCGCTCAGCTTACCTCGGAGAAGTCTGATATAGAGCAACAGAGGTCCGAGAGGGATGCGGTCGTGCGGGATGTTCAGAATCGGCTGGCCGAGCGGGATGCCGAGGTCGAAGCACTCAACCGGCGCTTGATTGATGCTGATGAGATGATCAAGGGTCTGAAGGCCGAGATCCAGCGAGAGCGGGACGAGAAGAGTGGCCTTGCTGGTCGTGTGGAGGAGCTGACTGATCAAAACTCTTTGCTGCAAGAGTCCGCCGATCGCCTGGCCGCCGAGGCGGAAGAGTGTCCTGCCCAAAAGAAACATTTGGAGGAGATGTTGATGAGAGTCGGGAAGGCCTCTTTTCAAAACGCTGTGGCTCAGCTGAGCGTGTTAAATCCGGGCATCTCCCTGCATGGTGTCTCTTCAAAACGGATAGTGGTGGGTGGCCAAGTAGGAGACTTCATCGATGGGCACTTTCGGCCTATAGCTCCGCTGGGTCGGAATGTTGGAGATGGTGGTGCTCCCTCGGAACCAGGGGTTTGAGTGGCGCGTTGGTCGAGTGTAATCCGAGCCTGGGCGTTATATATTATTTTGTAAGAGCTATGCTCGTATGCCTCGCGACTGTAATCTTTTTGTATCAAACTCTTGACCGTTTATTATATATCCGCAATCGGATTTGCGCGTTTTGACGTTCATCTATTGTGATTGCCTGTTAATCTCTTTTTATATCCGAGTTTACATTTTGTTCGAGTGTTTGTAGAACTTGTAGTCCGAGTTGTCGTTGAACCCTTTAAGGGTATTTGGGGACCAGTCCTCTAGGTTCGAACGAACGCTTGGTTCGACGCCTAGGGCGATCGTTGAACCCTTTAAGGGTATTTGGGGACCAGTCCTCTAGGTTCGGACGAACGCTTGGTTCGACGCCTAGGGCGATCGTTGAACCCTTTAAGGGTATTTGGGGACCAGTCCTCTAGGTTCGGACGAACGCTTGGTTCGACGCCTAGGGCGATCGTTGAACCCTTTAAGGGTATTTGGGGACCAGTCCTCTAGGTTCGGACGAACGCTTGGTTCGACGCCTAGGGCGATCGTTGAACCCTTTAAGGGTATTTGGGGACCAGTCCTCTAGGTTCGGACGAACGCTTGGTTCGACGCCTAGGGCGATCGTTGAACCCTTTAAGGGTATTTTGGGACCAGTCCTCTAGGTTCGGACGAACGCTTGGTTCGACGCCTAGGGCGATCGTTGAACCCTTTAAGGGTATTTGGGGACCAGTCCTCTAGGTTCGGACGAACGCTTGGTTCGACGCCTAGGGCGATCGTTGAACCCTTTAAGGGTATTTGGGGACCAGTCCTCTAGGTTCGGACGAACGCTTGGTTCGACGCCTAGGGCGATCGTTGAACCCTTTAAGGGTATTTTGGGACCAGTCCTCTAGGTTCGGACGAACGCTTGGTTCGACGCCTAGGGCGATCGTTGATGACTTTGCCGACCCTGTATGAGGTGAGTTTCTTCAATCTGTTTTTCATTAGATAATTTTCAAGGAGAAAAATACATTGCTTCGTTAAAGAGAAACAAAAAGGGTAAGGGTGTTGCTAACTGTAGTAGTTCCTAAGGTTCATAGCATTCCAGTAGCGTGGAATCTCGGAACCATCGAGACGTTCGAGCTTGTAAGCTCCGTTTTCTGTCGTGTGACGCACCCGGTAGGGGCCTTCCCAATTTGCCGCCAGCTTCCCGCGGTCCTCCGGTCGCGACCCAACGCTTGCTCGGCGAAGGACGAGCTGACCGGGTGTAAAATTGCGTGGTACTACTCTTTTGTTGTATCTAAGAGTAGCATACTGCCTGGCCACTGTCTGCCGTAGGTTGGCCGTTTGTCTTCTTTCTTCTGCTAGATCTAGCTCCTCGTTCAGCCGTTGGCCGTTCGTGCTTGGGTCGAAGCCGAGGGTTCGGGCGCTAGGTTCGCCAATCTCGGCTGGTATGACCGCTTCCGTCCCATACGTTAGTTTGAACGGACTTTCTCCTGTCGACGATTGAGGGGTCGTCCTGTAGGACCAGAGCACGTGGTCGAGGTGTTCGGCCCATTGTCCTTTGACATCATCGAGCCTCTTCTTGATTCCTTTGAGAATCACCTTGTTAGCTGATTCCGCCTGTCCGTTCGTTTGGGGGTGTTCGACTGAGGTGAAATGTTGTTTGATGTGGAGTCCTTCCAACAACGCTCGGAAACTCTTGTCAGTAAATTGAGTCCCGTTGTCCGTCACCACGGATTGGGGAACCCCGAAGCGACTAATGACGTGTTTGTAGAAGAAGCGTTGCACCCGAGCTGACGTGATAGTGGCGAGCGGTTCGGCCTCTATCCACTTAGTGTGGTAGTCTACCGCGACTATTAGAAACTTCAGCTGACCTGGTGCCCTAGGGAAAGGGCCCAGGAGATCCATTCCCCATTGATGGAAAGGCCAAGGAGCCACTAGGCTAGATAGTTCATGGGGAGGTGCTCTGTGCAAGTCGGCGTGCCTCTGACAGGCATCGCAGCGTTTCACATGATCGGCCGCATCTTGATTCAGCGTGGGCCAGTAGTAGCCGGCTCTAAGAACTTTCTTCACGAGTGTCTGACCTCCAGGATGATGGCCACAGCTACCCTCGTGAATCTCCGCCAAGACGTAAGCAGCCCTTTCTGGGCTCAAGCATTTGAGTAGTGGGGTGGAGAATCCCCGTTTGTACAGTTGATCATCGACCACCGTGAACCAAGCCGATTGTCGCACAAGCTTCTTTTTCCCAAGTTCATCTTCCGGGAGCCAGCCATTCGTGAGGTGATTGCGAATCGGCGTGGTCCAATCTTCGCTTGACGAAAGCGATCCGATCAGGGGTGCTGGTGGGACGCTCGGGCTGTTTATAGTTCCTTGGATGACCGACCTGTTGTTATCTGGTTTCTTCGAACTCGCGAGGCGTGATAGGATGTCTGCCCTCTCGTTTTCTGCTCTCGGTACATGGATGAATTGAACTTCATCGAACTTGAGACACAAGTTCCTCAAATGCTCTAGGTAGTGCTGAAGAATCGGTTCTCTGGCCTGGTATTCGCCGTTGACCTGGGAGACGACCAGTTGGGAGTCACTATGAACGCTGACCCGTCGAGCTCCTAAATCGGACGCGGTCATTAAGCCTGCAATGCAAGCTTCATACTCGGCCTGATTGTTAGTAGTGGGGAAATTGAAACGAATGGATTGTTCCACCGTGATTCCCGAGGAGCACTCGACCACGACCCCTGCTCCTCCTCCTTTGCTATTGCTGGAGCCATCCACATGGATCGTCCAGGTCGACTTGACAGGATCACCGGCCTCCTCTTTCATTTCTGCCAAAAAATCCGCCAAAGCTTGAGACTTGATGGCCTGCCGGGGTTCGTACCGAATATCATGCTCGGACAGTTCTATGGACCACCCGATCATACGCCCGGCCAGGTCTGGCTTTTGTAGTACTTGCTTGATAGGTTGGTCTGTCCGCACGACAACGGTGTGGCCTTGGAAGTACTGCCTTAGTCGTCTGGCAGTTGTAAGGAGGGTGAAAGCCACTTTTTCTAGCTTCTGATACCTGAGTTCTGGGCCTTGCAGGGCTCTGCTTACAAAATACACGGGATGTTGACCTCCCTGGTCCTTTCTCACCAACACTGCACTGGTTGCCTTGTCTCTCACAGCGAGGTATAGGTATAGGGTTTCCCCCTTAATCGGGCTCGACAGGATGGGTGGAGATTGTAAGGTTTCTTTGAATTCCAGAAATGCTTTCTCGGCGTCCGGGGTCCATTCGAAAGATTTCCCTTTCTTGATGAGTTCGTACAGGGGTAGTGATCGGAGGGCGGCCTTTGGGAGAAAACGGCTCAAAGCCGTTAGTCGTCCGGCCAGCTGTTGCACCTCCTTGACTGAGGTCGGGCTCTTCATGTCTCGGATGGCTTCGCATTTGTCTGGGTTTGCCTCTATCCCCCTCGAGGTCAACATGAATCCGAGAAACTTCCCTCCTCGGACCCCGAACGTACATTTCTCCGGGTTCAGTCTCATATTGTGTTTTCTCAATTGTTTGAAGACGGCCCTCAGGTCGGCCGTATGATCTCCACCGGTCGGGGTCTTCACAATGATATCATCTATATACACTTCCACGGTCTGACCTTGAAGACCGTCGAAGACTTGAGTCATCATGCGCTGATAAGTTGCTACTGCATTCTTCAGCCCGAAGGGGAGCATGGTGTAACAGAATGTACCCTGATCGGTTATGAAGGCCGTCTTTTCCTCGTCAGGCCGGAACATTGGTATTTGATTATACCCTGAATAGGCGTCCATCAGGGAGAGGGATTCGTAACCCGCCGAATTGTCCACTAGGGCGTCGATACTAGGAAGTGGAAAGGGGTCCTTCGGGCATGCTTTATTGAGATCGGTGTAATCAACGCACATGCGCCACTTCCCATTTGCCTTTTTGACGAGAACAACGTTCGACAGCCAGGTTGTATATTTGATTTCTCGGATGATCCCTGCTCGTAGTAGCTCGCTTGTTTGTTCCTTGATGACCGCTTGCTTCTCTGCGCTCATCGGCCTCTTCTTCTGGGCGACCGGCTTGCACTTTGGGTTGACGGTTAGTTTGTGGCACGCGAGGTCGGGGTGAACACCCGGCATATCCGATGATTGCCACGCAAAGAGGTCCTTGTTGGCTTTGAGAAGCCGTTCCAACCTTTCTGCCTGCTCGACCGTAAGGTCCTCTGCCACCTTCGTCACATGTCTCTCCGTACTTCCGACTTGAATGGTCTTCGTCCGTCCTTCAGGATGAAGGCGTAGGTCGGTTTCGGAGTGGTCGATCCGCGGGTCAACGTCCATGACCGCGAAGGTCTCCCGGGTTCCCTTGCCTGACCTCTGCTTCTTCCTCATCCGATCTTCCCGGGCCAAGCGGCAGCTGGCAGTGTAACAACTTCGCGCCATTTTGAGGTTCCCCTTCACTGTTACTACTCTGCCCTGGTGGGGGTATTTGAGCATCAAATGAGGGCAAGATATTATTGCCTTAAAGGCGTTGATGCTCGGCCTGCCGAGAATGACCGTGTAAGCCGTGGGGCAGTCCACCACGATGAAGCGAGTCTTCACGGTTTTGCACGAGTGAGGGTCCCCGAGGGAAAGCCATGTATCAAAGTATCCGAGGGGGGTGACCCGGTCTCCTGTGAATCCGACCAAATCGTTATCGTACGGGGTCAGGTCTCTGGTAGATTGTCCCAGGGCTTTGTATGCCGCGTAGAACAGGATATCGGCCGAGCTCCCTGTGTCTATGAGAGCCTTGGTGACTTGCTGGTTTGCTATGACTGCACTGCAGACGATCGGGTCGCCGTCCTCACCCGTCTCGCGGCCGTAATCGGCGTTAGAGAAGGTAACGGCCGCCTCGTCTCTGGTCGGTCTTCTCTCGGCTGTCTGGCTCACGTCGGTCCTAAGTACCGCCCTTAGACCTCGCCTTCGGGACCCGACAGTAGTGCCGCCGCAGACGAAACCTCCCGCGATCGACAAGGTGAAGTGGGGGTCCCCACGTGGTGCTCTTCTCCGATCATGTTCTCGGGATCTTTCCCGCCAGTTTGGCCGTTGGGGTTGGTCGTTAGAACGGTCGTCTCGTCCATGCCCCCCTTGAGCGGGGCACTCATTCCTCCGGTCTCTGCGAGGGCTCCACCTTCGTGGTGAGCGAGCTCGAGATGATGGTAACGCTGATTGTACATACTTGGCTAAGCGTCCTTCTCTCACCAACCTTTCCACCGAGTCCATTAGTTGTACGCATTCGTTGGTCTCATGACCCGGACCGTCGTGATATTCGCAGAACTTGGACGACCGGACGACGTTCCTTGACCGTATGATCGGTGGTCGGTCTCGTAGCTCAGTATGGGCATTTTCCCTGTAGATCTGGGAAAGTGGGGCGTTCAACGGGGCGTATCGGTCGAATCTAGCTCGGGGCTTGTATGCTTCTTTTCTTTCCTTCTGCTTGTCCGTTCGAGGGTCCTCACGGCTCGGAGCAGTCTGGAGTTGGGGTGTTGGCTTTACCGGAGCAGAGCTTTCCAATTTCAAAGTCATCTCGGCGTCTTCCTGGTTGATAAATTTCTCTGACCGTCTCTGGAACTCGGCTATCGTTTTTGGTCGTACACCACTTAAAGACTTCCAGAAGGGGCCTGGCCTAAGACCCTTCCGAGCGAAGATTAGGTGTACTTCCTCGGAGAGCCCAGGGGTTAGGTTGGCTTCTTTGTTGAACCGGGCTAGGTAGCTTCTGAGGGACTCCTGGGGGCCTTGTTTGATCTGTTCTAATGTCTCGATCGTCCGCGGCAGTTCTTTACTCGACGCAAAGTGTTGGGTGAATAGTCGGACTACATCGGCCCAGTGCTGAATGGTGCCCTCAGGCAATGATTGGAACCACCTTTGTGGCACTCGTCCCAGACTCATGGGGAAAAAGCGGCAGCATAGGGGGTCCGTGGCGCCCGCGCACATCATCGTGCTCCTGAAATGGTCCAGGTGAGCCCAAGGGTCGTCAGTTCCGTCGTACTGTTGCATCTTCGGAGGTCGGATGAAATTTGGGGGCATGGGTTCTTGCATGATGGCGGACCCTAGCGGGTTACCCTGGATAGTTCCTCCTTCCTGTTCGACGATAGGTGTCCGACGGACCGCCTGATGATGAGTTCTCCCCCCAGCTCTCTCGGCCCGGGGGGGAGATCGGTGGGTTTGGCCCTGGTTCCAGCCTTGGTCTCTTTCTTCTTCTAGTCGTTGGATATGCTCTTTCAGGAACTGTATGGTCGCGTTCTGGTCCTCCGTGCCCTTCTGACCTTGTTCTTCCATTGCTGCCATCCTAGCTTCTAACCGAGTGAGTGCTTCTCGGTCATTTTGGGCTTGCTCAACTTCCTGCCCTCTCGGTCTGGGGGTTTCGGGCGTAATCTGGATCGTTTGGCCGATCTGCTGGCCTTGGTCTTCTGAAAGTTCGTTCTCACCGACGGTTTCTACATGGACGGAGTCCTCTTGGGCTGCGCGAGAAGATTGTCTGGTAGCTTTCTTAGGAGCCATGCTGGGTAGCTGTAGGAAGATTACCGATCCCCACAGACGGCGCCAATGTTCGAAACTCACCGACCGGGTGATCGGAAAGAGTACTCGGAAACGGAGGAACGGCACTACTGTTGGAGGAGGTAGTGATGCTGAGTGTACTGAGATGTCGCCGATCTAACGGACGGGGGGTACCTGCAAAGACACTCCGACGCTCAAGTCAGTGATCGTCTCGAGAGCTAAGTAAGTCCGAGGTATATGAGGGTGTGTACCTTATGTGGAAAAGTGGATGGGCTTTATAGCAAGGAATCTTTCTGACACTTGAGGGGCTCGAGGGAATGTCAGAACGGGTATGTTGTGAAGACCTTCGCCTGCTACGACCGGGATCATACGCCCGGTCGGAGCCCCATAGTCGAGTTGTGATCGGCAGCACGGACCGGAATCTCCGACTGGAAGGTTTGCTGCCCGTTTTGGTCGCGCGGCCTTCCCTCCGAGTGTCCGTTCTTCGGGTGGGTTGTATGGTTGACCGGTCGTGTTATGGTTGACCGGAAGCCCGATTGGAACACAAACTCATCTCATATTTAATAGTAATGGTGAATGAAATAACCAAATGGAGGATGTTCCGGTCAAGACTCAAGTGTCAAGTTGTTCCTTACCCTTTTTAGCTAAAGGCCAACACTGCATTTAATTGTAGAGACATGAAAATCCATTGGTTTTTAATTTTGCACATCCCCTTCAATTTGTTGATAGTTGGTATAGTGGTTTAAAATGTCAGCTTAGTAATTCATGCATGGATTCCATAAGGTTGCAACGTTTATAGTAAAATTAGCTAGTATGGTTATAGCTTTCATGCACAGGGTTCCACCATTTAAGTACACGTGATCTACGAAAAGGTTATGTCAATGAGAGTGCATGGAACACTGCAACACCACGCATTTATGACAGTTTTAGACATCTATAAAATGCATTTTTTTTAAGTTTCATTTTGTGGTGGTTTTAGACGCGATATAAAATAGGTGTTCGGACATTAAAGTGTGGTCCATGAATCAACACTAGTGATGTAATATACAAAATAATGGAAAAATTTACAAAAATTCAAGTCGGTGGTTGAAGTGGAAAAAACATTACTTATTTGTGACAACAAATCAAATTCCAAGGAATGTTTTACCAAACAATTGTAAGAATTGCTATGGTTTTGGAATGTTTTACCAAACAATTGTAAGAATTACTATGTTATAGGGTAGCGATTGTTGGACTTTAACGTGATAAGATGAGAAAAAGTTCGATTAGCATAAATGAGAATGTTGAGATAAATGAGTGACCACACTAAAAAGAAATGGGATGATCATATAAGAGAAGATATTGGTGTGACACCTATTGAGGAGTAGATGATGAAAAATCGGTTAAAGTGGTACAAACATATACAAAGAAAACTTGCAAAGGCAATAATGAGAAGAGTTGACAACATAGTTCTTAATCCCATAAATAGATTGGAAGATAATGTTAAAAATGAACTTCACAATAATATTTTATAAAATTTGATTTTTAATTGGACGTAATACACAGGTGACTAATCAAGCAAACCTCACTTAATGAGATAAAAAAAATTCGTTGGTTTTAAATAAGTCCTGGTTAAAATATTTTAGTATTTTGTAAACTACCTTTTTAACTTGTAGAAAAATATAACTATTTTGAAATTTTCCAGATTTTCTCTCCGGGACAGTTGCTCTACATGAAGAGTCATTAATGTTGGCTAACTCCATACCTCTATTCTAAAGGGTTATATATTACCCCTTAGCATTAGTAGTAAATAGCAATCTTCTTTTGTTCTTGTTGTCCACCTATAGAGTGTGTTGTGCTCTTTCTATAGAACAGAAACAGGGGACCCTGCTTGAAAACTATTGTTCAACATATTTTGTAATGGGTATCCAGTTCAATAGACTGGTTGAGGCTATGCTTCAAGTTGTAATAGTTTTTTCCTTGTCTAGGATTTCAACTTCAGATGATCCACGTGCAATTTTTGTCTTTGGAGATTCTCTTGTTGATGTGGGGAACAACAATTACATTGCTTCCCTCTCAAAGGCTAACTTCATGCCCTTTGGCATTGATTTTGGAACTCCAACAGGAAGGTTCACAAATGGAAGAACCATTGTTGATATCTTAGGCAAGAAAGAATAAACACTTTTCTATCAATTACTTCACTTATGTGCTACTGTTTGGATTTTATTTCTCTAATGACTTTTTATCATTCACCACCAGGCCAGGAGCTAGGCTTTGGTTTGACTCCACCTTATTTGGCACCCACTACCGTTGGACCAGTAGTTCTGAAGGGTGTCAATTATGCCTCTGGTGCAGGTGGAATCCTCAATGTCACTGGAAAAATATTAGTAAGTGCTTGTTTCGAAATCTTTCTATAATCGATTCTAAAGCCAGGATTAATTCTAGGGAGAAACTTCGGTGGGTAGCTTCCGGCTTTCAGAATCAATGCTGAAGAAAAAGAAGTTGATTCAAACATACTATAAGTTTCCTCTTGAATAGCTGTTGTTTGAAGCTCCAATTCTTGGTTGAGCTTGAAGGAAATTGTAACAATGTGCTTGTGATTTATAGGGTGATCGAATCAACTTTGATGCACAGATAGATAACTTTGCAAATACCAGACAGGACATAATCTCCAGCATTGGTGTTCCTGCGGCTCTCAAACTGTTCAAAAGGGCAATGTTTTCAGTAACAATAGGTTCAAATGACTTCATCAACAACTATCTATCACCACCGGTCTCAATGTATGATGAGAAAATTGCATCCCCAGAACTCTTTGTGGCCACCTTAATGTCAAAGCTCAGAGAACAGCTCACTGTAATGTTTCTCAGAACTTGGAGATTTATAGTTTCTGAATGTTTCTACAAGTTATTGCGTTACTCATCATGTATGTTCACATTAATATATGCAGAGGCTGTTCAATCTGGGTGCTAGAAAAATTGTTGTGACGAATGTAGGGCCTATTGGGTGCATACCAAATCAAAGGGATACAAACCCTTCTGCTGGAGATTACTGTGTTAGTTTACCCAATGAGCTAGCACAGTTGTATAACAACCAGTTGAAGTCCCTTATTGCAAAACTCAGCTCAAATCTGAAGGGTTCAATGTTTGTTTATGCAGATGTGTACCACATTTTAGAAGACATGCTCAACAATTACATAGCATATGGTATGCTTCACTAACACATTAAGTGTATGTTTGAATATCACTTGAATTAACCTGAAAACTCATTTATCCCAATCTAGCACACAGTTCACCTTTTGACTCGAAGTGAATGCTAACATCTGTTGACTTGAGTGCCAGCCGGTAATCAAGCACAACTTGGTATATGGTGCTTTTGAACTGATTTGAGCCCTTTTGTTTTTTATGTGGCAGGTTTTGAGAACCCATCTTCTTCTTGCTGTTACATGGCTGGGCGATTTGGAGGTTTGATTCCTTGCGGTCCGACATCAACGGTTTGCTGGGACAGGTCCAAGTACATGTTTTGGGACCCTTATCATCCTACTGATGCAGCAAATGTTATCATCGCTAAGCGCCTGTTAGATGGTGATCATAGTGACATTTTTCCAATGAATATTCACCAACTCTTTCAATCTTGACCTAATTGTTCTGCTAAAATGGATGCTTGAGTGGAATCTAGGCTATGAATATGAATTTTCAATTTTGTTCCGGCACATAAGAAGTTAGATCTTTTCGGCTATGTTTATTTACGGGTTTGCATCAATGTAAAGTGCATCATGCCTTCAAAACAAATAGTGAATGGAACTTTTTTTACGGATTGAGATGAAAACTCGTACATTAATTTTCCGGTATATTAATTAATTGACTCAATGATCGCCCTCACGAGTCACGAGTAAAGCCTTTATGCTCAATTGTCCATGATCCATGGCATGTACAGAGACTAAATAGTACAGAATGAAGAACTAGAAATATGTTTAGTTAGAAGACAAAGCTGGATTTCTATTCAAGCCCACTAAAAAATTATGCTCATTTTCCACACAGCTCATCCTACTTGCATTCAATATTATGAAATCTCTAAGTGGGTCCAATAAACGCTTCAACGAGAGTAACAGTAATATCAATTATTTGGACATATTATTCCTTCATCTTATGCACATTGTAAAGTTCAATCCATGTCCACATTTTGAGCAGAGAAACAGAACAAAACAGGGGACCCCTGCTTCAAAAGTTGATCTAATTCATTTTCTAAAATTTCCTTTCCAATGGATATTTATTACTTGAACAGAACAATCATTTTCAGGATTACATTTTGGATTTTTAAGGCCTTTCTCTTGTTCAGAATTGGCACTTCAAGTGATATTCCAGCGTCTTTTGTCTTTGGGGATTCCCTGCTTGATGTGGGGAACAACAACTACATTTTCTCACTGGCCAAGGCAAATCATGACCCCTTTGGAATTGATTTTGGAATGCCCACTGGTCGTTTCACCAATGGAAGAACAGTTGTTGATATTATAGGTGAGAATGTGAGAGTTAATTTTAGTTTTTTTTTTTTTTTTTAGGTTCTGTCCTTTTTTATCATAACAATAATGTTTCCTCTTTGAACTAGCAGAGCAGAAACTAGGTCTTGGATTTTCTCCTCCTTACTTGGCCCCCACTACTGCTGGATCTGCTGTTCTAAAGGGTGTCAATTATGCATCTGGTGCAGCTGGAATTCTTAATGACACTGGTCAGATTCTAGTGAGTTTTTGCTTCACCTAATGTTTGGCTAAGTTGTTTGTCTAAGTTCTAAGCACAATTATTCTTTCAAATTTACGTAAGCAAAGTGGTTAGTTCAGGTCGTACATGTCTGATTCTTTTAAGCAGATTCTCGGATTTGAGTCTTGTGAATGAAAAGAAAAAGAAAAAATCGCTGAGATTGCTAGCCACATCATGATGTGGATATCTTGGCTCGGAGGTGATTGCCACGTGTGGAGAATAAAATAAAAAAAGGAATATGGAACAGCTTTGAGTACTAATTAGTGATATTCATTTAGTATTATCTTACTAATTACTGATATAGGAGATTGAAAACTAACAGACTAACAGTTTTCTTAGTATTATTACTTTAGAGATTGAGTTGCACATGATTTAATCTTTATGTCATCAAAATACACAATAATAAGCAGAATCTTCATGTTATTCATAGGGTGGTCGAATAAACTTGGATGAACAGATTGATAACTTTGCAAAAACAAAGGAAGGAATTATCTCCACAATAGGTGTTACTGCAGCTCTCAATTTGTTTAAAAAGGCTCTCTTCACAGTGGCACTTGGCTCAAATGATTTCCTTGATAACTATTTGACACCTGTGCTCTCAATTCCTGAAAGGGAGTTTCTACCTCCAGAATCATTTGTTGCCATGATGATATCAAGGTTCAGAGTGCAGCTCACTGTAATTTTGCTAACAACCTAGAAACCTTGTTTTAATGAAATTTCTACTTTCTTTTGTTGTTCACACTTCACATACATATTAGTATATTAATCTTTGCAGCGGCTATTCAATCTAGGAGCCAGAAAAATTGTTGTGGCAAATGTAGGGCCTATTGGGTGCATACCATATATGAGGGATTATAATCCAGAAGCTGGAGATGACTGTGTCACTTTCCCTAATCAGCTAGCCCAGTTATTTAACAACCAATTGAAGAACCTCATTGAAGAGCTTAGTACACAACTGGAAGGATCATTATTTGTTTATGCAGATGTTTACCATATTGTGGAAGATATCCTCATCAATTACAATGACTATGGTATTGTGTTAATGTTTTCTTATCCAACATTTTCTATTAAGGTACATGCATAAATTTGAAGGGA
Source organism: Acmispon strigosus (assembly GCA_030819835.1). NCBI lineage: Eukaryota > Viridiplantae > Streptophyta > Magnoliopsida > Fabales > Fabaceae > Acmispon > Acmispon strigosus. The sequence goes on from JAUAMA010000001.1 coordinate 92,826,888, forward strand.
AGCCTGGTCTCAGCAATTAAAAGTTGTTGCCATGTGATTTAGGTCACGTGTTTAAATTCGAGAAACAAACTCCTGTGTAAAAACAGGGTAAGACGACTGCGTACAATAAACCAAGTGGTCGGACCCTTCTCCAGACCCGCGCATATAACGGGAGCTTTGATGCATCGAGCCACCCATCTTTACATGCATAAGTTTGTATGGTCCTTTCTGTATAAGAACCAACCTTTTTAAATGTGTGGCAGGTTTTGAGAACTCAAATTCCTCATGCTGTCATGTTGCTGGTCGATTTGGAGGCTTGATCCCTTGCAGTGGTTATTCAAAGGTTTGTGAGGATCGATCTAAGTATGTTTTCTGGGATACTTACCATACTACTGATGCTGCCAATGTTGTCATCGCAGAGCGTTTCTTAAATGGTGATGCCAATGACATTTCACCTGTGAATGTTCTTCAACTCTCCCAAGCTTGATCCACTGATCTGGCGAATTGGAAATTTTGTGGCAAACTATAAGAAAAAAATCATTTAAATTGAGCTTATTTCTACAATTGTACACATAAAGGTGTATTTATTTTTAAATTTTAGATACTTGAGAATTAAGATCATTGTGTACATCCTTACTTGCGTAGTTCACAGATAAATATACTTTACAAAGGGACTTATTCTTTTTTTTTCTTCTCTTCTCTTTGTTGACGGTATTCTCCACCGTTGGTAATTTTTGTTCGAATAAAAAACATTCGCATTTTGCTTGCATAATTAATTCTTCTAACGAGAGTTTGGGCCAACTACGGAGTTGTTCAAAATAACTTGATACATTAACAAACACTTTCTCTATCATCTTAGATTCACTTCATTTTTTTCTCAAAATTTCACTTCATTTTTGTTGCCGTCTCTTCTATTCCTATCATATCTATCATATCTCTCACTTGTCTCCTTATTCTTTCTTCCTCACATTAAGTGTTGCTTCGATCAACGTTAGCTGAATTTCTTTTTGACAGAATTGAATCTACTAAAATTGTGTATTGTAAATGCGAGTTAAAATGATGTGATTCATGTTTGGATATTTGGGGGCTAAACCATAAAGTTTCAAAGTTGAGGGACTAAACTTTAAAGCTTAGAAAGTTCTAAGAAAATATCTAGGATTAGTTTAATATTATATGTCTAATCCCAATGTCGCGTCGTCATGATAGTGTCATATGCGTCAGTGCGTTAGTTGCGCCAGTTGCGTCATAATTCTCATGTTATCTGAATCCGGTCGTTGGTACGTTTCCCAAGGTCACTAAGGGTAACTAAAACTGGTTACTCATTTGTTTTGGACCTCGTGCTCGTACAACTCGAGCCTGGGTCATTTTCCTTGAAATTCGTGTCAATTCTCGCCCGAAAACACTATTCATGGAAATACTGCTCGTGAAACACTATTCACGAAAGTCACTATTCACAAAAGTTTTTATTGCATATTCAGATCCGTCACGTCAAACTGGGTCATTTGGTGATTCCCGGGTTTTTGATTCGGGGTATCGAAGTCGTCCATTTTGCTTGCTGGATTTTCGACTGAAAATCTCGCTAGCGAGAATTGCCTTTTCCAGGCTCCGGAAAGAAACCATATCAATATTACAGTCGTTCTTCTTGAAATTCTTACTGATCAACATGGAGATAGTGAGAACATCTTATTCTCGCTTAAATTTCAAAGTTAAGATTGATCCTACGATGAATTGTCGTTTGGAAAATATCGCTATGATGATTCGAATAGCTCTTTACTTTAGCTCTTGTCTGCAAGCATCCCTAAGTAGGCAAGGCATTGACCGATTAAATAAAATTTAATTATTTAATTTATTCAGGATCTTACAAAAAATAATATGTTACCAAATGGATTGGAGCCTCTTATTCAAGTACAATATAGGCTTAATTAATTCAACTCATGAGTCACCTTTACACGCATTATACAAAAAGGATCTTAAAAGAAGATGAAAAAAAGTAAAATCACCCACTACCATGTCAAAATAAGTTTAATGGTTTTTTTTATTTACATGAAGGGACCTTGCCCTAACTACAACAAATACAAAGAAAGAAAGAAACACCAATCCTATCATGAACAAGAAGAGATAGAGATCCCACTAGAGGAGAGATAGACATCCCACTAGAGGAGAATATAGGAAGTGGAAGCCCATTTTCTTAGAATGGGCAAACCCACCCAACCAATCTACCATTTGATTTCCCTTGCATTACTAATGATCCTTATATGAGAAGACCTATTATAATATGCATTAGTACTACTAGCCAAATTTATTTATGGAAGGAAATGAGGGTACTCTTTACTCTCTAACTAAACTGTAAGATGTGTTTGGACTTTGGAACACATCTAAAAGTGCATTTACCTTATCTATACATATAACGTGAAAGACAATTTCTTCCAATGATGTTTTTTTAAGGACTTTCTTTCAATGAAGTTGAATGAAACGTGGCCCTTATACAAACATATCCCTCTCCTATCTCAATCCAAAGCAATTAATAACCTAAATACATGTCCCTTGCTCAATGTTAAGACAAAATACATTTAATAGAAAGTTGCAATAATAGATACATTATTGATATGCATAATTAAGTAAAAGTTGTATTTTTTTTACATTGGAAAACTAAAAGTTGTATAATATAATATTAAAATAAAATTTTATATTAATTTCTTATATTTATTATTTTAATATATTTTATTAATATCATAACGATGAGAAAATTACTCAGAACTCAAAACATACTTGTAGTCAAAACATACTTGTAGTTAAAGTAACTAAAAAAATTTCTTCCTATTCACCTTACAAAAAAGTAACTAAAAGATAAACATTATTTCTAAAATATTTTAGTTTTATGTTTTTTAACAGATACCAAGCAACTGCAAATTACTAAAAATAGACATAATATGGAAGCTGGGTTTCATAATTAAGGGGGAAAAGGTAATTCAATTAGTATCCTTTTCGTTTAGTTAACATCATGGAAATGTTGCTTTTGCAAGCCTCCATGAATGCACTTGAATTACTGAACTAAATATGTTTTCTTAATGAATTTATTGTCTGCTATTTTCATCTTTACTAAGATTATGTTTGGTTGATGAACATGAAACATAGTGAAATATAATGAAACACGATGAAGCAATATTGAATGGAATAAAAGTACCTTTTTATTATTTGGATATTTTATAATGGAATAAAATAAATTTATCATTATATTATTTGGATAATGGACGGAATAAAGTGCGTTATGATTTTTAATTTTTATATTACCCTTTAGAACACTAATATTGAATATATAATAAAGGTAGAAGTTGAAAAATAATTTATAGTTTTATTAGTTATGAGTATCTCCATTTGATCTCATTCCATTCAAATTAAGGGTATAAACATTAACTATAGAGTAATGAAATCAGAAGAAATAGTTTCCATCACTTACCATTTCATTTCATCATCATTTAGCAAAATTGAACAATAAAATATAAATGTTTAATTACACTTTTGGTCCCTCATTTATACTCTTAGTGCGATTTTGGTCCTTAACAAAAATTATTAGCACTTATCGTCCTCTACGTTAACTACCGTTGTCGTTTGCTGTTTAGGTTTTCCATCAAGCAACTGTCCAATTTAACGAAAATGATAATGTGACATTTTTAAATCAAATTTATGTGAAAAAATTAATTCTTAAATTAAATAAAGAATTTTATAATAATTTAATTAATTTTGTCATATCATTTCATTCTATCCCATCCCATCCTATACCTTCAATTCAAACATAGGCTAAAAAAATATTAATTTTTAATTCAATGTGATGGTAAAGAGCCAAAGCTATGTATCAAGGTGTCCCCTACTAGAATCACCTAGGCGGGTGTCTTTCAGGTTTTACTCTAAGGACAAAAGAGTTTAGTTAAAATGAAGGATCTTACTAAAATAAAAGAAACAGTGCAAATCAAATTGAGAATGATTTTGTACCCAAAAAAAAATTGAGAATAATTTATATGCACTTACCATGAAAAAAAATTACATAATCAACCAATCAAATTTTAATTTGACAAAAAAAAAACCACACGAATTTTAAGAATGTGAGATAAATATCTTTTATTTAATTTAATTAAATGATATGACACATTAAGATTTGACTTGCTCAATCCCAGAGGTACCTCAATTAGCAACACATATGCAATGTGCACGAAGTGTTTTAGAATTCGATTTCCGCATACTAGAGTAAAGGATTGAGTTTTTTTTATTTACTTTTTCAAAATAAGTAATCACAGTTAATAGATGTGATATTTGCTTTATCCTGTGAAATGACTCCACTTACTTTAAATGAGTCAAACCCACACTAAAAAGAGATAAATAACTTTAACTGTGACTAAATTATGAAAATATGGTATCCGAAGGGATGTGGGACAAGTAATTATTATAAACTAAAAAAGAACTAATTGGTTTACCGAGTATAAAAATTTTGCACTATTGTCATCCAAAATTCCAATCATTCAAAATAGTAAATAAAAAAATTCTACTCAACACTGAGGTGAAATCCAAAAATTTATGGCTGCCAAACTATAAAAAAAAAACTTGTTAATTAAAAAAAGTGATTGAAAATAAGAGCACGCAACAAGGGCTTCCCCACACCATCCTCTCTCAACAAGAGAAACGAGCCCATTCCTGTTCCTCTACCACCGAACACGCACCTTTCGCTAACCTGCGCCTCCTGCTTATCCTGCGCACCCACTCTTCCCCGTCGTGCCCCTTTTCTTCCGCAATCTGAAAGATTCATCGCACTGCCCCCATTGGAAGAGGTTCTGGTGGTGTCGGGGGGCGCGCAGGGTTAGGGTTTCTGAGAGATGTGGTATGCTTCAGGCGTTGATGAATCTCTTCTCTCCCTGTTGGAAGCCGTTCAGGAACGGTGATGACCCTTCGGCGGGAAGCATTGTCGGAGGAAGAGGAGAAGGCAAGGACGGCTTGCTCTGGTTCCGCGACATCGGAAAGTACGGCTCCGGCGAGTTCTCCATGGCCGTCGTTCAGGCCAACCAGGTTCTTGAAGACCAGAGCCAGATTGAGTCCGGTCCCCTCGGCACCTTCGTCGGCGTTTACGACGGCCACGGCGGCCCCCTCGCCGCCCGATACGTCTGCGATCACTTGTTCCGCAATTTCCAAGGTTCGCCCAAATTCAATTCTCTCTTATGTAGGGTTAGTGAGTTTCTTGGAACTGTTAAAGTTACTTACCCGTGATTTTCTTGGATTCGCTTTTCGTGAACGAATTAAAAAGTTCTGCTTTTTCACGACGGTTGATAAATGCGCGCCATAAATACTGTTCTTTGATGAGTTTGCTATTTAGGAACTCTGTCTCTTTCGGATTCTTCTTTTTTTGTTTGGAATTGAATGTGTCTTTTGTGTTATGCGATAAAGTGTTGCTTTCTGTGTTTGAAGGGTCAACGATTTGATTGTCCTTGGGGTGTTGTTGAGGGCTGGTTATTGTTTTTGCTAGTTTGATAAAGGGGCTCTTCTTATTTATCTGTCTTAGACCTGGTGTTTGTGCAGCAATATCGGGCGAGTCACGGGGTGTTGTGACGGATGAGACTGTTCGAGCAGCGTTCCTCCGGACAGAGGAGGGGTACACGGCCCTTGTTTCAGAATTATGGAATACTCAACCTCAAATTGCAACTAATGGTACATGTTGTCTGGTTGGAGTGATTTTTCAGCAGACCCTCTTTGTAGCGAATCTTGGAGATTCTCGTTGTGTGCTGGGCAAGAAAGTTGGCAACACCGGTGGGATTGCTGCAATTCAGCTGTCTACTGAGCACAACGCAAATCTTGAGGCTATTAGACATGAACTTAAAGAATTACACCCTGACGATCCCCAAATTGTCGTCCTCAAACATGGAGTGTGGAGAGTAAAAGGCATTATTCAGGTAATTTTATATGCTTTTACCTCTTAAAAACTGCCCTAACATGGCAACCTGCATCTATCAAACACTCATTAATTGCATGGACTCTCTGTTGTGTTTTCTCATTGAATAATAGTGTTCATGATAGGATAATAGTGTTGGAAGCAACTGAACCTTTTTTCTATGAAGAAAAAACATCTGTGCCCAAATTAATTTGCCTACTATGTTTCAGACATGAGAGTTGTCTAGTACCTCTGGATATCTGGTCTTTTTATGCATGGTTTAGTACACGGGTCAGGATACAGTCTCGTACGCAGCTATATGACAAAATTTAGTGTGTATAAATTATATACTCTAAAGTGTGACACATGTGATCAACTTCACCAACCCTGGTCCTGAAGTGTCCGTGGTTTATACGTTTAGTGTGGTTCATTCCATCTTTAAAACGAAAAAAGAAAAAAGAAAAAATTGTATACGACGGTCTAATAAAGAAAAAAGCCAACTCCGGTTTGTAGTCTTGATTTGATTAGCAATGCAAAATGCTAAAATAAAGAAAAAAGCAATATATTGTGTGCCTAATATGCATGAAAAATAGAACTAATTCTGATAAGATTTGTAGTTTATATGTAGCAAGTCCATGAAGAAAAATGACTTTTTGTTTCTAATCCTTTTCTGTTAACTCCAACGATATGAGAAAGCAAATTAATCACAGTGCTTAAAATATATTTGAGCATGGTGCTATGTAAACTTGTCAACTATTAGACACTTCAAGCAAGTTGCTATAACTTGTTTTTTATTCATACTGGTGGGCTTAACTTTTCTGAATTGTCATCTTTCTTTAAAACACTACATTGCCCATGTCAACCTTTGCTTATATAGATTTTAGTGAGACTCTATGCCACTATGGTTTCACAAGTTCATATGACTAGACATGTGTACAATGCTATTTCTGCACACATGCAAGGTATTGCCTTATAGGTCTCATTTGTTTTTATAGGAATCCTTTATTTTTTTTATATGTAGAGAAAATGGATACATAGAAAATGAGTAGAAAAAGTTGAAGAGTAAATGGGATGATTTTATATATTGTTTGTATTAAGAGAAAAATAAAAGAAAGAAGCGTCAAAACTCTTCTTTTGTTTGGTTGGTTGGAAAATTGAGAAGAATGAAAATGTAGTTATGTTAAATGATTTATGTATCCTTTTACATAATCATGGGTAGGTAAGATGGGTAAATTTGCAATTTCATGTCAAATTTTCTCCCTCCCATTTTTTTCTCACGAGGGAGGAGAGAATTTTTTGGTAAGTCCTGCCATGGTTTTTTTATCTGTACTCTCCATGTTTTCTTGTTTTCTTCCATCCTATTGGCCTCCCATTTTCTCTCAAACAAAACGCACTGTAACTCTTAAATAATTCTAGGTATAAGGTGTAAAATACTGCAAAAGAAACAGGGCTAGAGGCTGAGGGGGCTGGATGAGAATAAGAAAAAGTAGTAGTATGAGGGTTGAGGAATCAGAGTGGGTGTGGTTTAGAGAGAAGGAAAGGAAGTTCAGGTAATAGTTCAGTTTGGTGCGCACATCAAAATTAGCATGGGAAAGAAAATTTCTAACATACATCAATTTTTTGGATATCTTGGCACCGCTTATAGCATTGGGTGTTTCATAGCAGCACATTACAAGACAATGAATTTTTCATTTGTTTGATTACCCTCTCAGTCACATGAAAAAATGGTGGGACCCCTTCCCGGACCCGGACCCTGCTATGCAGGCACCGGGCTGCCCTTTTTTCTTTTGATTGAGATAGTTGCAGGGATTAGAAAGGAGCATTTTAAGTTGGTTGTCTACAAATGTATAATAACTGGTTGTTTTTTAACTTTTTTTTTAAAACTCCTTTTGCATAGCTTGCTGTTGTTTTGGTTAATTACTATAAAGTTTGTAGGTGCGCTTATGTCAAGTATTGCCTCTGTGAAAAGAAACCATTTGCACTGTAATCATGGTTATGCATGAAATAATTGAATATAGTAATCACAAACGAACTGTAAGTATGAATTAATGAATATGGTAATCACAACCGTTATCTTATTTCAGTATTGCTTTTCACAGTGAATTAATGATAATATCATATCACCATTTCCATGATATTTGATGCAGGTTTCTAAATCTATAGGTGACTCGTATATGAAACATGCGCGCTTTAACCGGGAACCAATTAATCCCAAATTCAGACTTCCTGAACCAATGAACATGCCTATCTTGTCTGCTAATCCAACTATTCTTTCTCATCCTCTCCATCCAAATGATTCCTTCCTTATATTTGCATCAGATGGTTTATGGGAACACCTGAGTAATGAGAAAGCAGTTGATATTGTTCACAGCAATCCACGCGCGGTAAAATTCCTTTTTACTTTCTTATAAGACTTGTGTGTATCGGATTGGTTCATGAATTTGTTGGTTGATGCAGGGTAGTGCAAAGAGACTTGTGAAGGCTGCACTGCAAGAAGCAGCAAGGAAACGTGAAATGAGATATTCAGACCTTCGAAGGATAGACAAGAAGGTTCGGCGGCATTTTCATGACGATATAACTGTTATTGTTTTATTCTTAAATCACGACCTTATATCTAAAGGTACAGTTCTTAATCCGCCACTCTCAATTCGAAGCTTGCTCGACCATTGACTTGTTGTATCATCGTTGCAAACTTTATACGGGTGAGAGATCACCATTAGCATTTGCGAGAATATACCATGTTCACAGACAAGTTATTGTTGACGCTAACACGCTGTTAGAAATTTAGCCATCATGGAAATAACAAAAAAATAAATAAAGGAAACGGAAGTAACTTTTCATTTTTATCTTCATTTTACATTGTTAGTTAGTTCGATTGGATCACAAGTTATTCGAGAGTTTTCATACATAATAACGAAGGATTTCACTTTTTAAAGTGGCCTAATAATACTTTTGGTCCCTCACTTATTACGATTTGATACTTTTGGTTTCTAAAAAAAAAAATTAGCCATTTTCGTCCCTAACATTTAAAGAAAGTTGCACTTTCGGTTTTCCATCAATTTTTGTTAAAAATCTAACGAAATATCACTTTAAAATTAATTAAAAAATATAAAAATAAAAAATCAGAAACAATTTTTCTTTCTTAATCTCTTATCTTCTTCTTCATTATCCTCACCACCACCATCACACCACACCAACCTTCTTCAGCCACCACGGAAGCCATCGCCAGAGTCATCAACCTCAATCACCACCCTTCCACCTTCCCAAGCCTCTGATTCCTCCAATCACCGCCACCTTCCTTTTATCCTCCATTGAGCGAGAACGAGAAGAAGGAGATCGAGATAGAGAGGGAGAACAAGAAGAAGGGGATCGCAATTCAGAGTGTATCGTACCTACAAGTGCGAATTCTTCCTCCAAATCGCACTTATTGGTGCGAATATAATATTTTAAATTTTTTTAATTCATTTCTATTGCACCTATAAGTGCGAAATTTACCTCCAAATCGCACTTAAAGGTGCGACCATACACAATAGATTAAAGAAAAACTAATAACATAAAGTCGCACTTGTGAGTGCGAATATGAAGCATATTTCGCACTTACAAGTGCAAATAATAACCAGTACGTGAAAAAACATACGAACTCATTTTTTTCTTGCACTCCGGTGAACCCACTTTTGATTTTGACTTGTCCTTTTCATCCATTTCAATATTTAGGTTGATTGGAAGGAAATGAGAGAAGAGAAAAGGTGAAAAAAAAATATTTTTTGAGTTTTTTTTTGGCTAAAAATTTTTTTAGAGGTATTTTTGGTAATATCAAAAATGAGGGGTAGCGCCACACACAACTAAGTGGCGCCAAACACAACTCAATGAAATGAGATGTCATTGTTTTGCATGTGAAACATTAATGAAATTCATGTGGATTGTTTAGGTTTTCGCTCTTCTTTTTTCTGATTCCCTTTATTATGGTAATTCAACAAGTTTATTCATCAACCTCTCTATATTATATATCTCGTTTAAAATTTTGCAGAATTATAAAAATGAAAATAAAAGAAAGCTCGAGGGCTGGAAAATCTACGGTACTCATGAAGTATGCATTTCTCCTTATCAAACAATAGTGACACACATCTAATTATATTTCAGCAATTTTATTATTTTGCCCCTTAAAATTCAACCGTTGAAAAACACTTATAAGGGCTGGTTTGAGATGGTTTCTTAGTTTTCAAATGTGAATTTAACATAAAGTATGCTTAAATAAAATGATTTTTCACTCGATTTTGAAATGACTGGTTTGAGATGGTTTCTTAGTTTTCAAATGTGAATTTAACAGTATGTTTAAATAAAATGATTTTTCACTCGATTTTGAAATGATCTCATCCTAAGTTTTAAAACTACAAAAAAGGTATTGTGAAAAACATCTTACCCATTTATCCATATCATTTTATTGTATTTCTTCTTTTCACCCGCTACCACTCCCACCACATCTTAGCATCTTTTATGGAATGATCATTTAGTACCTTCCACCATCACCAATGTCACCACTACTACTTATATCCACTACTACTTATACTCTCAACCATTACCACCGAACACTTCCTATCATTAGAAACGCCACCACTTCACCTCATCTTCCACCACTACCATCTTATGTCTCGTTTACTACATCTCATTAATAAATTTCGAGTGATAATGCGTGTACATACGGATTTTAAACAAATTCAATGGACATATATGGGTTAGGAGTGATATTTAGCTGTCGCTAACATTTGTGGCGGCTAAATCCGCCACTATCTCATAAGTCTATTGTATGTTCCCAAAGTCCCTATGTACAATTAACATTTTTCAACTTTTTATGGGAGGAGTGATTATAAATCAACATGAGTAATTTTTAATTAACATGTTACACCCCATGGTATCCCTTCGCTACCATATTATCACGTAGTTTTGTTTCGGGAGTAACCCTCTCGGTCCCCACAGATGACACCAAATGAACAAGCTAAGCCTGCTCGGGGAAAGAGGGTCGGTAGGTAGGGCGTCGGGTTATCTTGTGCGGTAGTCTTCCATCGTTACTTCTGAGCTCGGGAGGGGTCCCTGCAAAGACACTCCGATGCTTAAGTAAGAGGTCGGAGTCAGAGGGTTAATCCGAGTAAGATGAGATTAGAAGTGTGTACCTTATGGTGTATAGAGACCCTCCTTATATAGAGGTCTAGGAGTGGCGTGATCCTCGAGAATAGGTGATGATGACCTTGTCAGAGGATCGTCTCAGATCGTTGGATTTTCTGCCACGTTCAGTGGATCAGACGGTCAGGGCCTGTCCTAGGTCGGCACGCCTACGGAGGTGACCCGGTGATAAGAGACTTGACGTGTGGAGGCGGTTGTCCTCTCGGCCTGTTGTCGTAGGACCGAGGAGGTGAGGGTCTCTGCCGGCTGGACAGAGTTATGGAGATTCTCTCGATTTCTCGCCGGTATCCGATATCTCATACGCAAATCGCAACGAAGATGTCATTGTAAGTCACAATCTGAACATTTGTTTCATATTATGATGTATGATCCATTGAAACAATTTTGCAATTGTGTTGTTCGTTTATTGAATTCGTCTTAGTTTAATTGCAACTGTGTTGTTCTGTTTGTTGAATTCAAGCTACATGAAAAAAATTTGATGTCTTGAAGTGTTCATGAGATGTTTTGATTTGTTGAATTTTCAACGCCAATTTCAACTGATTTATATCTGCTTCGGTCCTACTTGCTGGAAGAATCTTCCTCTGTGAGCTTGATTCCATCTGATGAAACACCTAAAAAGATCACTGACGTACCAAAATCACTTCTGTGGAAGCTGAGATTGCTGTGAATTTTCTAAGAAATGCTAAACCTGATGTGCTCAATTCGCTCAATGCTGCTGCACCTCATTATAGAAAACTTGTGGATGAAATAGTTGAATATGTCATACAATCACACAATCTCTATACTGATACCCTGCCAAACGATAGAGACCACTTAGCAAAATATGGAATGTTGATTCTGTGTGTCTTCATTTGGATCATTGGAATGTCAATTGTGATTTTCTTCGCTGTAGATAGTCGTAGCCCTTACAGAGAACCACCTCCAACTTGAAGCATTCATTTCACTAAACTTGGTCTGCTTTTAGACTAAGGGAATAGAGGTAAGGTCTATCATCTATGGCTATGTAAATTTCTGTAATTGAAATTATTGACATGGAAGTTTTTACTCATAGTACGAGTGTGAATCATGAATGTGTATAGTCTTTCATTGGATGATGTGGTTGATTGATTTTGTGGAAATGCTACTCTCTTTTTTTTTCATCGGAACCAAATTGATTTTGTTGTCAATTGAGCTTGTTTCTATGCACCTAAATTTGTTAATTACTTGTTTGTCTCTGATTTATTTTTTTTCAGATATTTTTTACCATAGGTATCGGGAACAATGAAGATTTATAAACATATTAACAGTATAGACACTCACAAACACCTTATTTTTCTCTCTATCTCTCACTTCTTATCACATCTTATTATATACCACATTCATAACTTCTCTTTTCTTTTCCTTTCTCTCTCTGGATGTCTATCACTAATGGTGGTTTATGAATCATAACTCTATTAGCAACGTGTCTTCAAACACCGATTGTTTTTCTTTGGTAAGGTTATCGTGATTATTGATGCTCTCTTTATTTGGGTCATTAACTCCTTTGATTGATGGAAGTGTAAGCCCAGTTTTTAAATACCTCCGTAGACCAAATCCTATCCATTGGGCCAGTAAATATAGGTCCATATACTGCTCAACGTTTTGCTTCTACCAGTATAATATACACCATTTTGTCGTATAAAAAAGAGAGTGGAGCAATTTGCAACTTTGAACTTAATGATAGGATCATAGGAACATTGTATTTTGACAAGAGAGCAGAAAGAGTAGGTGTTGTTCAATTAAGGGACAGCACCACTCAATCAAAAGGAGACAGCCTCAGAACTTTTATTTTATTATATAGTACTATATCATATAAATCTTTTAGCCATGATTTGTTCTGCATTTCTTTCTGGGGGGTGGGGGAGCAAGGTCAGTCACAATTAAGAAGGCTTGCTTTGCTGTAAGGATTGCTTGTGATGCTGGTTTTTCTTTGTTTATAGGGTGTGAAGATTGAAGACTGTGGCATGAAATGGCATAATTAAATTGATGAAATTTTTTTACTGCCTTACCCTGTTTCATATACTGACAGCGGAGAAAGTGTTACTTGATTGGCTATTGCATGGAAATAGTTAAAAGCTTACAGGAGATAATGGCAAAGAATGATGAATGCTGATAGAATAGTGGCACTGATCAAAGATTATAGATCTTATTCTTTCAAGGCGAGTTCAATTATTCTTTCTTATTGGTAAAACTCACTTAAAACTATTGATTTTTTTTTAGTAAAATACATTCACAACGCTTCATTCGTATTCGTTTTAAGGGAATAATAAAAGAAAACAAATTGAAAATACATATTTTGTGAATATATAAATATATATTATAATATGTTCAAATTAGCTTAAAATGTCAAAATGTGTAATAGAATCTTAGTCAATTCAAATATATTGTAACTAAGTGAGCATTATAGAAGCGGATCAATCGTCCGAACTAAGATGGATCGTCATCCAAGATCAAGCGAGAGATATGAGAGAAAAAACATAACAGGATTAAAAATTGTTTGAAATTAGTAAAAGGAAAAAGCAAGAGAGGACAGCGTTTATTTGGGCTAAGTATGAAATAATTGAGGATTGTATTGATTGCATAGTGTTATGGGGTGATTTTCATGAATTGCGGAGCACAAGTGTCCAGAAAGTGAAACAAAGGTGGGTATAGAAAAGTGGCAGAAAGACAAGACAACCCACATAGCACATAGCTGATAGCACATGCACCCCTCTCTCTTCTTGTTTGCTGTTCCTGGTAACAGATCATCAGTATCACCTTCACCCCCAATAATAATAATCGTTGCAGTTTGCACGGAATGAAAAATAAAATAATAATTTGCGGGGCCACTTGAGTTCAGTCCAAATGGGTGTTGGAATTGCTCTTCCTTCCATTGCACTGAAACGCGATTTTGTCAGAAGTTTTGTCATTGTTGGTCTCCGTTACCATTTCCCTTGATTGGTCTGAGGCAGAGTTTGATATATTGAAGAACATACCAATCCAAATGGGGGATTTTGCATCTATTTAATTTATCATGGAGATCATAGCATGTTTACCATCATGTGGCAAAGCAGGCTTCACTCGTAGAGCCAATCCACCAACCTATCAAAGCAGGGTGGAGTGAGCCACCCTCCCGCATGGGTCAAGGCGAGTCAACACGGGAACATGCTGTAATATGTTGTTTGGTGTGCCAACATGATATGATATCTCTTATTCTATCATGTCCATGTGTAAAAGTTATTCTGGGTGGAAGCTGAGATAGAAATTATCCTCACAGGATATGATATCAGTTTTCTGTTTTTTTTATTACTATAACTCAAAATTAATTTCAATATTTATATTTTATATAATTTATAATAATATTAATTAATAAATATAATTTTTTTATTTTAATAATATATTAATTTTATTATTTAACAATTATTAGTTGTTATTGTTAAGTTAAAATTATTTAGTTACTTATAAATTTAATTAAAAAATAAACTGATATAAATGGTGAAAATATTGAATTTACTCATATTAAATAATAAAATTTTCATTATCACTAAATACTGCTTATTTAACATTATTTATTATTATTTATATTATAATAAAAATACCCAAAATAATTCTTCACTAACAATAAAATAGACTACTCACATATAAATATTAATTTTTTAATAGCAAATTTAGACTAATTTTCTATATCATATGCGATTATTTAAAATTATTTCTTTACTTATATAATTATGATTAATAAATTAAATATAAATTAATTTTGAAAGAATAATATCTTTTAATATTTTTTAAAAAAATTAATTAATTTTTGTTGTTGATCACTTACCTCCTACTAAATCAAAACCCATTAGTTACAAATATAATGATTTTAATTAAAATAGGCTCCCTTCAAAAAAATTAAAATAACCGAATTTATAAAAATTAATTTAACTTTAGTTAATATTAAAACATGGGCTCATTTATAAAAATGTAAAAAAAAAAATTAATAGTATAATCACTTTTTTTAAAAATACTAGTTAGAAAATTAAATTTTAAAAATATTATCTACTTTTAATTTCAAAGGGAAATTTGATAATTTTTTACTGTTTGTATCATATCATGTTAATATTCTGTCCACCTCAAACGTAGGATATGATAAAAGTCTATCTTGCTCTTATCATATCCGGTCTTTATCCAACCACTTATGCTATCATGACCATCAAATGAGCCCTTAAAGTGTTTTGGCAGGACAAGTCGTTTTTCTCAACCTGCATTCTCTAGTCGACCAACCCGCTCTGACCTACTTTATGGTGGGTTAAGAGTTAGGCGGGGTCTGCATTGCCATCCCTAGTAACAATGAGAACAAAAAGTTAGAGTTATGTTTTGTAAAGTTGGTAAATGTCTTATTTTTCTTAAATAATGTCTCAGAATTTAAATATTATATATAGATAAAATTTTCATGAGGAGAACTAACTCCAAGATGAGGTGAATCAATCTAAATTAAATGTGAATTTAAGTACTATTAACATATCTGGTTCATAGTTCAAATGTCTCCGAATTAAATTTTTCATTATTTACACATATACATGTTTGGATATGCGTTGGACTTACGTTTCACTTTCACATGTTAGTGGAGAAGTTTTCATGTTGTAGCCTATGAATGAACATGATTTTGAGGTCTAATGTGAATTTTAAACATGCAATCAAACGTGCACAACACACGTTTAAATGCTAATAAAGCTTAATTAAACTAACTTTGAATGATTAGTTATATAGTTGTCAGTGTTGGATATACTTTAGAAAAAAAAAAGCTTAATTAAACTAAAGATACAAGTATGTCATAGTTCGTGAAATTGACAAAATTTTACCACAGGAAGCAAGCATCACGCATGTTATTATTTTATATTTGTGAAAACAGCATGTCCACGGGCTCAAATGCAGACATGAGCAGAAATGATACTATTCAAAGGCCCAAAATCTGGAAAACTCAAAGGTTACAAAACCCAAAATTTTATGAGGTAAATTAAAAGTTGACCAATAATCAACGACGCAAAAGTTAATATTCGACCACAAAAAACACAGAGGCAAAAACAAAATAATAACAAATATGATTAAGACCAATACATGTGGCTAAGTTGTTAAGACGAATTACTTCTTCTTCCGAGAAAATTATGGTTTCAACTTTCACCGTCAATGTAAGAGTTTTATTGATAAGTGATCAGTACATACCTCTATAAATAACTAAATGTCCCAAAACATACTTAGTTTTTGAGGTTAGTTAGAGCGGAATCCGTCCAAATTCTTTTAAACAAAAATAAAGTATATGATTAAGAAGGAAGGAGTTGATTAATTTTAATTGGGTGAGAAGAAAAAGAAAAGGACGCGTGGGGTGTAGTGATTCCTTTATATAACCCTCCTCCACCAATTCTCTCTCCCTTCAACTCACCCTTTCTTCTCCTCCGTTCCGTTCAGTTCTTCTTCAACGCCATTCATTCATTCATTCTTTTTCATTCCCAGTCACCACCACCACCTTCATTTCATTTCCGTTTTCTCTTCTGATTCCAACTACATATACCTCACTTCCTCACTTTCTTCACCCAGTTTCTCTTTCTAGAATCTAACCGCAATTCCAATTTCCCTCTTTCATCATCATCCGAATCCTCCGTGACACTCTCTGAAAACCGTATCCATCTGAATCCAACAATTTTCCCTCTCATACCCACTAATAGAAATCTCAAAAAGATCCAAACTTTGCAACACCCCTTTTTCCAGAATCAATCCAATTTCATCTCACATTTTTTCCCCTTTCAGATTTAGCTACATGGCTTCCTCTGTGATCTCAAACTCACCCTCCACCACCGGCGGCGATCGGTCACGTGATCCGCACAGGACGACGATGACGAAGAGGAAGAAGAAACCGAGGCTGAATCAGCAAGACCAAACATCTCAGAGCCACGACAAATGGAGATCGCAGGCGCAGCAACAGCTTTACTCATCCAAGCTCCGCCAGGCACTGGCCAGAGTCAACGGCGGTTCCGGCAGGGGGACGGCGGTTCGGGATGCCGCTGATAGGGTCCTCGCCGTGGCGGCCAGGGGGAAGACGCGGTGGAGCAGGGCCATCCTGATGACCAACCGGCTCAAGCTCAAGTTCAGGAAGCAGCAGCAGAAGCGCAAGAGGCTCCTGCAGCAGAGGCCCGCTGGGCCGGCCCGGTCTAAAAAGGCTCGGTTCAGCGTGTTCCGACTCAAGGGGAAGACGCTCCCGGCGGTTCAGAGGAAGGTGAGGTTTCTCGGCCGGTTGGTCCCCGGTTGCCGGAAAGAACCGCTGCCGGTTATTCTCGAAGAAGCCATTGATTACATCCCGGCGCTTGAGATGCAGGTTCGAGCCATGGCAGCACTCGCTGATTTACTCTTAGGCTCTTCCTCCTCCTCCGCCGCCGCCGGTGGCTCCAGCTCCGGATTCCCGCCGCCGAGCTGATGTCACTTTTGGCCCTCAATGCCATCTGTCATATTTTTCTCTTAATTTTTTTGTCTTAATTTGCCTCGTTTTCACCCTCACTCTTCTTCCAAGTAAAGATTTCTGTTTTAAGTACATACATAAAATATTTGTGTATCTTCTGTGTTATTTTTAACCTTTCAAGCGAATTCAATCTCATACTTAGCTTGAAATGTTGATTAGAATATCACCTTTTGTTAACTTTCTCTGACAAGGATGATTTAATTTCTTGTAATGTAACACCAGGTGCAAGCTTTTCATGCCATTTAGCATAAAGTTATGTTCTTGTTGTACTTGGGGGATGTGGGGTTCATCTGAATCCCAGTTATTGTTCTGCTTTGATTCTGAGAAAATTAGGGAATTTTTTTTTGTAGGTTTCAGCATTCATTCCTTGCTATAGCCAATAGATTGATTTGTCAAGTTCAAACAAGTATGTGATATTTGTTTATGTGATGATGAAGTTGGTATCTTGGAGCTAAGATTGAAGTCCTATTATTGAGGATGATGAGTTTGTGTGTTGTTTAATTGTTTAGGTTAAGGAAAGAAGATAAGCACTTTTGCATAGAAACTAAGGAGGTTATATATAATTGGTCAGAGTTATTTAGATGTTTAGCTTTTTTGCTAGGTTGTTGTGTGTGCAGGGTTATCATGTTTTGAACCTTTACTACTACTAGAACTGCAGTGAGCCAAATACTCTATCATTCTGAAAGAGAAACTAAAATAGGTCCTCAGAACTCAGCAGCTTTTTCTTAATTGGTCTTGTCTTATGATGCTGAATTCCCCCCAAATAGTTTTGAATCACATACACACACTAAAACACGTGATATGTCTTGGTACTGAATTCTGAAAACTGGGAAATTTATTGGCTTTAATCTCATCTGAGCACAGAGCAGTACAGGGTGACCCTGTCATGGTACTGTGGAGAAGTAAAAATCATTGAACATTTGACATGATGATGATATGAAGAACTGCTAACTCCACTTCTTTGCCGAAAGTGCCAAATAACATGCTTATTGGACACTATACACAATGTCCCCAACTCCCCATGTGGCATGTGCCCCCACCTTGTCCCACACTGCTGCTTGACATTTGACATCACCCTCTTTCTTCTTCTTTTCTTCTCTCATTCATATTCATATTAACCCCACTGTCATATACAACCCCACTCATATTTACATAAACTCATTCTAAAGTTACATAAGCTAAATTCATGATGAACGGAAGCAACTACTAATAATTTTTGCTTCTTTCCATCATAATTTTTATGGTATTTTTCGAACAAGTTTGCAAACTTGCAATTCCTTGAATTTGGGCACCAAAAAGAACACCAAAAAAGTTATAAAAAAAAATGAATTTGGGCATATGTGAGAAGATGAGCTTGATTTTTCACATGGGGTAGTGGCTTGATAGGTTGACACATGTTCTGGCTGTCTTCAAGCTGAGACAAGAACTACCTCTCACTTTCGGTGGCAGAAGGCCAGAAAAGGCACACGAGTGCCTGAGTTTCATCACTATCAATAGTAGTGCTTCTCCTCACTCACACCCTGTCAGAATCATGAAGAAAAATAACTAACAAATCAAGTAGATAGTTAGACTCCTTAACCTTTAATTAGAGTTTCATTTTTTAACGTTGTGTATTGAAAATAATTTGTTGGAAAATACTTATCTATTTAATATAATGTTAGAATAACTGCTTCCGACCGTGAGGATATCTCATTGAAACCAAAAGAATGATGAAGAAAAATAAAAAATGGTTTAGGAAAGAGAGGTTTGTGTTAATTTACCAGCAAAGGCAATTAATGATTGAGTTAGAGGAGGACCACATATGAAAAAGCTTGAAAATTTGTTTTCTGCTGCTACGTGCATTTAAAGCTTATCACATGATGGTAGCCTTTATTATTGATTTCAATTTTTTCAGTAACCTGTGACCAGAATTCAATAGCTCCCATGTGGTTATTTGAGTCCTGCTTTTTACAGGGGTGGCCCGGTTGTGGATTCTGACAAAAGAAGCATCACCAAATGGGATTTTGATGTTTAAATAAATGAAATTGAGGAGGGTCTTTGGTTGTATCTATCCACATCCAGCACCACATAAAAGCATGCATGAATGAATATTTTCAAATCAGTGACAATGGTCATTGGTCAACCTGGAGTTTTCTTAATGAACCTAGTCATATGTAACCTCAAATAACATATATGTGCATTACAGCAAAAACAGATTCGTGAAAGGGAAAAGTGAATAAGAAATTCGCAATTTTATTCCCTTTGTGTTGTCCTCTCCTTCATGCATGAAAACGTTTCTTCTCAGAATGGACCAATGGTTAATTCCCCTTATGAATTCTATGGGTGTCCATTTTTAGCTTTGATCAAGTGGTTTTGTATGATAACTCTATGGGTATCCATTTTCAACTTGAATGGTGACACAAAAAATATTTGCTAAAGATGTAAGAAACCTCATCAAGTAATATTGGTTCAAGTTTCAGCTAATTGTATTTTGACAGATAAGGTGCACAGTAAAAATATATTATTGGGAAATGTTAGTTTAGTTTAGTTTTTTTTCACATGATTTCACATGGGGAGTGATGAATCATTGATTTTAATGCAAGAGAAGGAGATAGGGAAAATGAGGAAAGAAATGGTGATCATTGATGTCATATGAGTCATGGAAGAGAAAATCACGTGAAGCTAATTAATTACCTAATTCATTATCTTATTAGCTGAATTAACTATATAGATTTTTTTTTTTGTGAGTAGGAAAAAGCCACTATATAATATTGAAAATGACCCTACAGTTTAATCACATCAACTATTGTCATAAACACTTAACTCTTGGATTTAATTTTAATTACCCTTTATACTTACAACCGATCCATTTCCTTATAGGTGACTTATTGGTAATTTTAAAATAGTATCAAATTTAACTAATAAAATCATAACACGTGTTAATAAATCTTTCAACACTAATATTTTACTAAATTAAATTTTAGTCCTGAATAATCTACATTATTATTATTTGTTTTAAAAATATGATAAATTACAATTTAACCCACTAACATTAACAAATTACATTTTTAATCTTCATCAAAACCAGCATTGGGTTCTTCAACGAAACTCCTGATCCGTCTCACTCTCATTCTCCCCCTTAGTTTAATAGATGATTCCAGTTTGATATTATGGTTTTGTTTAAACGGGCATAATGAACACGAGAGAAAGATACAACAATGAGGGCTTTCAGTTAGGGTTCCTAAGATGATGATGGCTAAGCGTTCCAAAACCACCATAAGCACATGCACCCCTTCCTTACCCTCTCCCCCTATCATCAATCGCGCTTTTGTTTTGTCAATACTGCGATTAAGCCTTCATAATTTTAAAAGTTGATGAAGATTATAAATGTAATTTAATATGTTAGGGGTTGAATTATAATTTATTATATATTTAGAATAAAGTATAATAATGTAAATGAATTGAGATTAAAATTTAATTTAGTAAAATGTTAGTGTTAAAAATTTGAATAACACGCGTTATACCTTGGTTAAATTTATAACTATTATGAAATTGTCTCATTCTAGACAATACCCAAAAAATCACTTTCCTTGTATCCTTTCATTAGTTTTTTCATATCTCTATTCTGTGGTTTAAGAAGTTTAATAAGTAGACGTTTGTTGCATGATTCTCTTCTATTAAACTTTTCAAAATACATTGTATCACATGGGCTTAAGAACAATCGAGTAAACCTTAATTTTGATAGTGATATCAGCTTAATTCTTTGATAACAATTTTAGACATAATTTTAATGCTTGAAGTGAACGTTAATTCTGTTTGATGTGCCACATTTTTCTTTGGGTGTGTAAGGAAATGGTGACGTCGTGTGAGGAATTTAAAGTCTGTGGTGCTCAACTAATGTAGAATTAGGTAAGCTATCTCTGCAAAGACTAAACTGCAAATTAAATTCCTCAAACCAAAAACAAAAACCTTGATTGTTTGCATTGATATCAATAAGAGAAATTAAACAATATGAGGCAAATTCATTTATTTATTTTGTCTTTGACATATCGTTTAGGAAATTTCGTCACATGCTCCAAACTAATAATTTTTCTGAGGTTCAAACTTGTATACTCATTTTTAGTTAATTATTGTTAATACCATGTGATACTTATAAACTTTGGGTATTAAAACTAACTTTTAATTAATGCAAAAATTATACAAACAATACACCACCAATATTAACTAAAAATTCTAACGTAATTATTTCAACAAAAACTGAAAAGTATGATTATCCAAACAAGCACTAAATCCTCCCTTTTGCAACACGCATCCAAGAGATATCCTCTATCAAATGACTTCTAAGCTAGGTTGAATTTGAATTTAACTTTTTAAAAAAGAGACAGGGAAAAGACCATTTGTTAAAAACACTTGCTAAACTTCAACAACCTCTCCAATGACACAATTGATTCTGAGCCATTGCGATTCTAAATTCTCAATAAGCCCCGCAAAGCTTGATCATAATTTGCTCGAGTTCAAACACGGTGGCATGATGAGACACTTGAAATGTAGATGATTTCTCATTTTCTTCCTTATACAATTAGCTCAATATGAACATTCAAGAAGTTAGGGCCCCGTTTAGATTGCGTTGAAAACTTGGTGTTTGAATTAACGTGATTATTCAAATGTGATATTGAGTAAAATTGTGTTTGAATAAATGTGATTTATGTTCAGATGATTTTAATAAACGTGACTTAAAACTTGGATGACTTTTAGTTTTTTGCGTTTTAACAAATGAATATTTGTGTTACTGATTTGTCCAACGCCCAAAACTCCAATTCTTAGCTTCCATATGAATGTGGTTTTTGTGACTTTTAGCGTTTTTGCATTTTACAAACGCGTATCCAAACGGTGATAAAAGCTTCAGAACGTTGGTTTTGTGAACGCAACGCTCGTTTAGCCTCTCAAACATCAATCCAAACATGCTCTAAATTACGTTTGTTGAAGTGAGCCAAAACCAAAGTTGATATGAAGAAAATGTCCAAAGTAGGAATAGGTCAAAATTAAACATACGATTTTCTTCACCATTAATTGTTTTGGTTTAAACGATAGAAGTTTGATGGAGATATACATCAAACACGTACCTTCATTCTCCCTCAAACCAATTATTTAGTTAATTAATGGCTCTACAGTTTTAGGGTTTTGAGTTCTTATTATAAAGATTTTAATTAGTAGATGGTCTCACAGTACATAGTATATATGGCTTGTGGATCACAGCTCCATGTAGTATCAATGAGGCACCTATTGAGTCCACCATGTAAAAGTTCAGCGACAAACTTAGGGTGCATTATATGAAAGAATGAACAATGCATTTTTTATCAGTAAAATCTAACTATGCCCCTGATTAAATACAATTTTATATCGGCTCTAAACCACAAAATGCAAAATAAGAGTCCAACAATGTTTGATCTTCTTTCCTCAAAGCAAACCATAATATATGGAGTGATTAATAATGAGCGAAAGTATCAGCAGGTAGCACAACACTAGAGCTAGTCTATGTATAAAAAGAAGTCCAAATTAACTTATCACATTTAGGAATGAAGGGACCATGTATCATTGGAATCTGAAATTAAATTTTCTTTAAAGACCCTTGTAGGTAATCAACCAAGCAACAATTTTCACGAGATAGCACCTTGAGGTGCAAGACATTTCCAAATTTAAAGTATTTATTAAAAAAAGTAGGGAAAGTAGAAGATAAACTATGAAGGTAGCGATGGTTAAAGATAAAGGAATAACCTAATTTAACTCCAAATAATCTAAATATTTCCAAAGACCTCACATTTTCATGACAATCTTAGCCAGATTTTTGCATGTCTTTTACAAGTAGGCCTGCACTAACAAGCTAAAAGGCGACACTACAAATAATTTAGCGTAGGCTTAGCATTGGGGCTACTGTTGAATGGATTGAAGCTCATGTGTAATGTCGATCATTCGATTGACGCTAATAGTTAGCGTCGGTTTAGCCGACTCTAATCTGACGCTAAACACTTGTTTGCCATGACGACGCTAAGCCGTAATTATTAGCGTCGGTCATATAGGTCAAAGGTACTGTTACACCGTTAGCGTTGTTTTTGGTCGATGCTAACCTTTGAATTATTTTCAACACAACATCACCAAAACCAGGTTCAAATTGATAATTCTCAAATTTTATCTCTAGTTTTCTTTCTAGTTATTTCTCGAGTTGAATAGTTTTGACATTGAAATATATATATATATATATATATATATATATATATATATATATATATAAACATACATGTTTTCTATTTGTCATCCAGTACCATTTATCGTCATTGAGTGTTTTTAATTCGGTCACGTAGCTTGACCACTTGATCAATGTGATTTCCCTATTCTATGCCACCATTTCCCGTTCAGAGAATAGAGAAATCACATTGATCAAGTGGTCAAGCTACATGATAGAATTCAAAGCATACCATGACGATGCATGATACTCGATGATTGTTAGAGATGAGTATCATCGGCTGTTGGAGATGCGCAGTATCGATCACAACATCGTCTGCTGTACTGACTGACAAAGGAATGCATCTACTGATTCTTGTGGAGGGGAGGTGAAAGGAGAGGGCGGAAAAGGGAGGGGTGAAGGTTAGGGAGTGTGAGGGGGAGAAGATGAGAGAGAGAGAGAGAGAGAATGGAGAGAAGGAGGTGAAAGAAAGAGAGGGGCGACGGCATAGATGTGGGGGTTAGGGTTTGTGAGCGTGAGTATGAGGGGGGAGGGGGGAGGGGAGAATTGTAGCGACACGGCAAGGCATGGCAGTGAGGCGACATCATGGAAGGTAGGGGTTGCGTAGTGCGAGGGGTGAAGGTTAGGGATAAGTGTGATGGGGTTTGAGGGGGGATGGGACTTATAAGGTCGTCAAGGTAGAGAAACCAACAAAGCTTAGTGTCGACCTGACCGATGCTTAAGTTATGGACATGGGTCAAACCGAGTTCAACTTAGTGGTATTCTGGTTCGATGCTGAGCTAATGAAATTAGCGTCGGCTCTCAACTACCGCTAATTGATGTTGAGAGGATGCTAAATTGGCCGATGGTTTTAGCGTTTGTCAATATCGACGCTATTAGCAGCTCAATCTATATAAGTAGTGTCGGCTTGACTGACGCTATCTTTAATTGTAATTAATTTTTCATTTGACGCTTTGCGTCTGTTTAGCCGTTCTAAAAGGTAAACATTAACGTCAATGCTAGGCCTGGCACTAACACAAAAATGATTCTTTCTTATAATGATTAGATAAACTCAAATTAGGATTCCTTAAGTATTTGAATGGAAAGACTCCCACCTTTTATGATGTACTAGAAAATTAGTAGCAATTGAAATGAAATTAGGTATAATCTTATCCATCACAAATATGAAAACATGCATGATTATTGTATAAAAATAAGGCCACTTGACCTTAGTTTAAAGGAATTGATTAAATAATGGATGCCTAGATATTTGGGTACCTCTCTCTCTCAATATTTTCAATAATTAAAAATATGAAAAGGGAATAACATTTTTTTTTTAAACTAGGGAATAATATATTGTTAAAACAAGCAAAATGTCGTTGATGACAGGCAGGTACTGTTAATTATTCTTCAATTATAACTTGATTTTGAAATATTTTGATCCTTCAAGACTAAAGTGCCAAACCAAACTTGCACCACTAACTCTTGGAAAACATAATTAAATAGGAATATACCGCCTCCACTAAGCATCAAATTATTAGTGCTTAGCTTGTGGCACACAACGGAGACTCAAAGAAATTGATGTTACTTAAATATCAATAGCTATCAGTTTGTGCTTTATGACTACCCTAAGTATTAGAAAAAGGTGAGTTAGAATAGCTTTAAGAACATGGATTAAAGAATAGATTGCGTAACCATTTTGCTTTATTTTTATCTATCATGTTTATAAATTTTAGGTGGGTAACGTACGTAGTGATGAGGATGAGAAATCTTTGTCCCAGGTTACTGAAACATTAAGGTTCTTGATTGCTTTGATTTGCTACTCTTTGATCATTTCTCTTGTGACTTGAATGCCATCGGAAGTTTTACCAGAAAAATGAAATGAATAAAAAAGAGTTTTATAAATCACACATTATTTATGGAAAAACGATTTCTCTTTGAGTAAATCATCAAATTGATCATTGAAAGATGTTGGCACCGTTAGAAAGTCCATTATTATGTTAGTTTTGATCAACTAACATTCTGATGTAAAATAAGAATGAAATAAAAAAGAAATATTTATTCAAGATTGAAGTATAAAATTTCCCCAAAACAATTGATATATATTATTTAATTTGTTCGTAAAAGTATTACAAAAAACATTTTTAACATATATTATACAGTAAGTTTATGGTTAATTTGCAAATGTAGACTTAAACTATGAATAATACTTTTGATTTAATCGTTACTTTTTATTATAATCCCGTTTATTTCAATTTCTTTTAATTTATTAAACACATATTTATTTTCAAAAGGTTCAAAATGCCAAAATAAATCACTACACCAAGAGTCACCAATACTCTGGCAGCAGTAGTCAATATTAGTGGCGGTGGAGGGTTCCACCGCCGCCAATATTCTTTCTGAAGCCGCAAGTCAATAGACGTTATTTTCATTAATCACCAATAAGTTAGTTGTAGTTTAAATCCCTGCTAAGCAACAATTTCAACCGCCGCAAATGAGTTAAAGTAATCCACCACATTTTAGCCGTGAAACAGCTCGCGTAATTAATTGAAATTTCTATTGCATATCAAATACTAAATCGCATAGTAGGGAGTAGGGAGAGCAAAACTCTCGGATCCAAGTTCCTACAAAAACACCTACATTAAAAATTCGGTAGAGTAAAATTTGTTGCTTGCAGAAATTTTAGCTGATTTGAACAAGAGTGTCTCAGTGGTGACATATATGTGATTTAAACCAAAAGTACAAAATCATATAAATTCTCTATCTAATTTCAAAAGATTTATATTATCTTCATTCGATTAGTTTTACCTTTACACAATCCCAATGACCACGATGTTAATGATATATACCACACACTTTGAAAGTAATAGAAAAGGTCATCATCTCCGTTCCTTCCTGTCTCTCTTTTGTTTCCTTGAAGCTAGCCTTGTTATGTCTTTGCTGAAAATGAACAAGAGCACGTATATATTTGGTCATGAATGAATAATTATGACGATCATAAGGTGCTAATTAGTGACGGATCTAGAAATTATAGTTTATAAAGGCACATATATCTATAAATTTGTAATATAAAAAGCATAACATATTCTTACTATTAAGAGTTTGAATATATATATATATATCATAATTTTTCTCTTTAAGTTTTCATATTTTAAAAAATATTAGGAAGTTTTTATGAATTGAATTCTAAATTTTTTTCATAATTGCACCCAATGACAAATCAAAGTATGAAAATGAGTCAGTTGCCCTTATGAGAAAAAAAATCTGAATTTGAAATACTCAAATGTTATATTTATCTCACTTAGTATATTATATATCAACTCTTTCAATTAGTCATTATTAATTTTACTTAATGTTTAAATTTCCATCTCCCTTACCAAATTTATATGATTTCATACATTTAGAACTGAATGGTTATTCTAGTACTTGAGGTTGATGATTACTTTGATTTTTTTTAGGAATGTTTTTTCATCCACAACACTCATACTCAAGGCTTTACTTAAGGGGAATCAAACATGTACCACTTGAACTAACCACCCGTTGATCACATGAATAGAAGTTAACAAAGTATAAAATTTAAATTTTTAAATGAAAGTAAAAATAAAAAGACACGGAGGCATTTATTATTTAATGGGGGTAATTAAATATAAAATCTTGTGTTAAAATTGAAAAATATGGTGGGGGTAACAATAACAATTAACAAAGACGTTGAAAAATCATAGTCACATGTGATATGTCAAGCTACACTCCAACACCATAACCATGTCGCGCGCTCTATAGTACCCACTCTTGTTCTTCTTCTTCTTTCTCTCATGATATCCCTTTATTTTTATAATGTAAATTGCTTTTCATATGGTCTGCGCCATGTGAGCACAACAAAAGCTAAGGTAAAGAAAAGGACAAGCATTTGATAAATCTTGCATAATTTATTTTAAAGCTTTGTCTAAGCCACATGGAGGGGTCATGACTTGTCCAACAAAAACTAATAAAGTGATGCAAAAAAGAGAAAAAGAAAAAAAAGGTACTATAGTGTAGATGGCAACCCCATATGGTTGCCACTATGTGCTTATTGGAATATATATGGGAGCTAGGAGTTAGTGTTGAAGCATAATCCCTTAATTTGCTTCGTCTTCTTCCTTGCCGACAAATTTTCCAGATTTTTGAACAAATGCACCAGCTATTGCTTTTCTACTATAACCAACCTATATATGAGTAATGACTAATTAAGGATCACACCACCACTTTTTAATATTTTTTAAGAGAGGTAATTGTGCACTTTTATTGATCTAGTCAAATACAAGTCATTTGCATTTAATTTGGGATATAATACTGTTTGATATGATAGAGTTTGCTGACACTGCAAAATTTTCACAATGGATATGGAAGAGATATCAATGTTGGAAATTTAATTAAGTGTGGATGATCGATCAAATCCCACATTAATTAGAGTGAGTTAAGTAAGGACAATATATAAGTATAAAAGCACATAGATTCACTGTTTGAAGATTTTGGAGGTTTTGGATGCAAATATATGTGATATCAAACTTGTATGGACATGAGATCACCTCCATCAAAATTATGTAAATTTGGTATAATCAATTTGATAGAACCCTTCTATCGACCTTTTCCTATAATGACATTAGTCGGTGGTGTGAATGATAAAAAAAATTAAAAAAATTCTATAATTCCTAATGTAGGAGATATGAATAAAGTTGATCAAAAAATTCATATTTTGGTTGTTGTTGCGTTTTACATACACACGCAAAGAGCCAATGCATTCTATTGTACAATTAATATAGAGTCAAGTCTCAGTTATTGTACCTAAGAGACTACGACATAAATACTTTATTTCAAGAGATTATTCATTGTCTAGGAAAATCAAGTGTTTAGTTGAAAGTTTGGTTTTTAACATGCGAGAAATAAAATAACAGCTTTAAAATGGGGAAAATCAGATATTAGAGGCCTTAAGATTATGATAGTAATTAATTTAGGTCCTCTTATTTATATTTTATCTAATGAATCTTATGATTGCCTATTATAATTCTCGAGTTGTTAACAAGTTTAGTGTCTATATAATTAACCGTCTTACTCAAACGCACTACCTGACAACAACTGTCAATATACGTGTTGGACGTGTTGGAATAGATAAATATGAAGCGTTGATGAGTTGCCTAAGACCTAAGGGATGTTTCACAGTCCAATATTTCATAGCGAATTAAATATATTAGAAAGACGCATCTAAACACCCCGTCAGGGGGCGAGCTAAGAGTGATCCTTCTCTACTCTATTAATTAACCCCTCTCTAAGTGCGAATTAACCACTACCGGTATACCTCGAATGGCCAATCTAAAACATAGAATAAACATAGAGAGAAAATATCAATACAAAATGGAAACTAATTAATATAAACTTACAATTGGGGTTTACATCACAAAGCACTTGTGTATTGGGATGCACATTATTGAGGTGTTATTGCTCTATAGGTGCGAAAGAGGTATTTTCTGTAAGTCGAAACACCAACAGGAAATCACGAAACTAGGAAGAGCTGAGAGGCTTTCAAAGGGAGAGGGACGGAGGCATCACTCAAAGGAACTACTTGTTAATTCTAGGCACGAGTGGTTACGAATGCCACTACTACAACTCCTATAACAAGAACACTAAGTTATAGATGAGAAAGGTGGTGCTCGCTAACCACCTAACCATCAGCGACCGTAAACTTTAAAGGCATGAATTGGTTGTATTTGAAAGTTTATAAATTGATTGATAAGTCCAATTCCAATATCTTAATTTCTAATAACAATGCATCGTTAACCTGATATACATCGTCTGCACATCACAATATTTAAAAAAAATCAGATTCAAACACCAACACACCGTGACCTCCTTTTGTACAACATACACTATTTCTCCTCATTCAATTTAAGGAGGCTTGGCCATACCTGAATTGACCACATATTTAATTATACAGGTGGCTCCAACTGGATTTCTGCAATTTAAAATTGTGCATTGTCATCAATTGATACCAGATCCAGCAGTGTTTATTGTCCACATGATACTAATCTTCTTACTTATCTAACAATCAAGAAGAACAATGAGTGAAAAGAGTCCAGCTAGCAGCCAATTAGTTAATTAAATCCATTTAGGTGATAATTTGTTAAACCAAAATTATTTACCAGCACTTGTTGATCTCAATAGTAAATAGACAAGGAAATGCCAAAGTATACATCAATAGATGGGGACCATGACCAATCTCAATCTCCAGAGCTCAGGCGTACTCTCCTATCAGTATGATCTTTTCACCGAACGGCTTGTCCCACTAACACATGCATCAGCAATCAATGCTTCACCTGCTATATCCAAATTAAACAGAATAACCACATGAAAAAATAACTATCAAACCTTGTTTTTTTTTTTCAGAGATTGATGAAAAGTAAAAGGGAATATTTAGATTCTTAACGAGCTAGGGGAAATTGCCTATAATAACAGAGCATCTTTCCTTCAATTAGTGTCATTGCCCTGTTGTTACAAAGTAAACAACAGTGCCAAAATTTTACATACAAGACATTTTTTTGTTATATAGAAGTTAGACACATTTGAAAAATGATTGATTTACTCTCATATGTACAGTGCAGACATCTATCGGATATTTAAAATAAGAAAAGAAGAAAAGGTAAATAAGTAGTGAATTTTATATAGGACATAAAAGAGATAAAAGAAAAATAAAGTGTCTATTAAATGTCTCTATATTTATTTGTCTATGTATCATTACTCGAGCAGGATATATGCTGAGAAATAAATTAAAATCATAAGGTTTTAATTTGGCGTTTTTGACACCTGAATTCAGGAGCGCCATTCATCTTTTTCTAGGGGCATATAGGATGAGATATTGTAGGTTATTTAAAGATAGTAATAGCAGGATTAACATGTTTTTGTGATTTTGTGAACTAATAATTGGTTGGACTCTGTTTTCCATCTTATCCTTCTATGGCCAAACTCAACTTTATAGATCTATAGACGCCTTGTACTGGCCATAAATTAGTTGACAAGCTTAAAGCAATAACTACATTATTGTTGTTGTGAGCCTATTCAACCTATATTGCTAAAAAAATAAACCTATTCAACCTCTATGATTTTTCTTTTTTCATGTTGGCAGCATTATATTAATTTGCAATTTTGCATGTCCACAAACTTCTCTCAATTATATCCCCCAAGATTCCTGAATGATAATAATCTTACTTTTCTTATCCTAGATTTGTAAAACTTTCGTGCTTAGTGTTCTGTTTTTGACTTCCTATTAATTAAGTGGTTATGTATAATTGTAATTGGGATGAAAAGACGGTGAAAATTGAGAAAACTGTATATTTATTCTTTATCATTCTATTAGATGTTGACTCATTTCACTCAAACAATGTTGAAAAAGATGGTGATCCAAACTAATATTCGTTCTCAACAATAGAGAAAATGAAGTCTTGGGCGATGAAGCAAGCGATAGCATATGTTTAGATCAACATCTTTTTTCTAAGAATCAATTTTGTGAAGCTATTCATAAAAACTTCTCCTCATAATTAATTTTGATATTAAAATCAATTTTAGAAGAATTTTCAAACCAAGCATCATTGGGAGAAGTGAGAAAAGGAGAATACGTTGTTGTATTGAAATACAGCAACAAACAAAAACTAGTTGGCTTAAACATATAATCAAACAACAAGTTCACATTTAGCACAAAAATAAGTGAGTGGTAAAAAGTGTTGAAGTGTTGATTGGGTCATGATAATGAGTCAATACTCCTACAAAAAGGAGTACAAGTTGATAATTTCAAAGTCATACTATCTTTTTGACCCCAAACAAAAGTCAAGCTATCTTTAACAAGGAGGTCAACTGTAGTGAAATTAAAAAACCAAACACAAGGCCACAAGGGAACCTAATTTCTGTTAGAGATAATAGAAACAAATAATGGAGTTCTATTAAATAACACTTACATTTTAAGAGATTACATTTGCAGGTGTCATTGAGGAACAAGAGCCTTGGTATTGTTGGCATCATGAGGAGGCATGAATTATGTCTCCACGTATACCACATTAGGCTAACAAAGAAGATCAACGAGATGCAGACACAACATATTTATCCAAAACATTAAGTATTAATTTTATAGGTCTTATTTTTTATATGTATATATACTCTTTAATATTATTACTTTCGTCTAATAAGAGAGTTCTAACTCACATTTGATTTTCTCAACCAGAAGCCTAATGAGTGCACATGCAAATCCAAGAGCTACCTGTCCAATAAATTTTGAGTTAATTGCTTGATTAGCAAGAGGAATAAAAATATGGATTAAATGTTGGATTTGCTAGCCCTTGGGACACCAACTCCACATTCTTCCACCACAACTTGCAAAAGAATAGCATTTTAACCAAAACATAGTGAAACAATATATTTTGCAATGTTTTTACTCGACTTGTTTAATCACGTGAATTGCACCTACATGTATGGCCGCCATAATAGTGATTTGTTGATGGTAAAATTCATGTATGAGCCGCCATTGGCAGATAAAGAGTCAAATGATTAGGTTATGTGTGGTCCTGCATATATGCCCATGACTTGGTTAAGCAACAACATTCTTCTTCTCATAAGAGGCTTTGTTTACACAACGTGCGTGAGTTGGTGTGTACATTGAATCAAGCACACTTATTCATCCAAGAGAAAAGGATATCCTCCTATAAACAATTAAGTGCAAACCAAGATCCAACACTCAAGATAAGATTATTCCTTTCTGTTACCAAAGGCATGGACAAATTCATGCTTTTTTTCTAAGGCTTGTCATTTGCCAACAATGTCTATGGCAATTCACCAATCATATATATGATGATCATCGAGTTTGCGCAAATTCCTTTCATTTAATTAAAATTATAATTTTATAATAGATGGGTGAAAATTTATAATGAAATCGAGAGTGGCCTTTTAAGTGTAAAAATGAGAAATTAATGAAATGTAATAAGACGATGTTGAGGGCATTTTTTAGGAATCATCATATGGAAATGACATGACCAAATCGGTTGGGACATCCCAAATATACCACTTGTTGTCTTGGATCAAAATTTCTTTTCTTTAGGTCCACACCTGTGCACTATCATCGGCCACCAACCATGATGTTAATATGTTTAATTTCTTATAGTATTGGGGGATTAAGATATTCATTTCTCTAAATCATGTCTCAATTTTGAGGTAGTCATTTCAATCAAGAAAATATGATGTTATAATTTCTTATTAGTATGTTTAATTTCTTGTAGTATTCGAGAATTAAGATTTTTTTATCTCCAAATGATGTCTCTATTTCTTGTTTTAACAATAAAATCTTACCATGTTAATTAAAATAAAAACTGTGCGGTACAATTACACTTATATAATAATTTTTATTAACATACCAAATAATTTTTAGTGAAACAAAAAATGAAAGAGTTTAAGGACATAATGTGCTATCTTAGCTAGGGTGGTTTTCCTTTGGTCTATGCAGGGTTGGCATTTTTTTTGGGCCAAATAAGAAGGGGAAGGGCCCTAAATGCCCATGATTGCCGGCAAAAAGTGGAAATGTTTTTAAAGGCCCAAAAATATCTTACATTGGAGTTTATAGGCTTCTCAATTGCATGGCCTTTTCAAGCTTTGATTTGGGGTATTTTTTTCATATTGCATGCTTTACTAGAAGATAAAATGATTGATGCACGTAAATTTTTTTTACACATACATTTAATTGATTTTCGCAACATTTAAATTTTATTTTTTACTTTAATTAAAGTTAAGATGGAACGTAACCGTTTAGTCTTATGTTGCATAATGTGATTGAATGTTAGTTTTAAATTTTTTTAACACTAACGTTGCAAAAGAAATTCAAATAGTTGTATTATTTTTGTCAACACTTATAGTTGGATTTGTATTTGGGTTATCCCAGAACAGAAAACAAACATGGGCCTTGTTATAGGCCCAACGGAGTACGAATTGACCCAAAATAAAACGACAACGAAGAAAGCGTCGTGTCGTGGATCCTGCTCTGTGCGCAACACAACAATGGCTTCTTCGTCGTCTTCATCAGGTTCAGGTGTGACGGAGCGAAGAGGAATACCAGCTGCTCAGTTCGTTGAAGATGTCCAAACTTATCTCACACAGTCAGGCCTCGATGTTAATTCCGCCCTCGCTTTCCTCCAAGAAAGGTTTTTTTTTTTCAACTATTAAGCTCCTAAAAAACTTCAATTTTTAGGATCTGCTTGCTGTTTGGTGCTAGATCCTCTTCAAAAATGAGATTTTTTTATGTTTTGGGATTGTATTAGTGTGGTGTGAAAGTTCAAACTGTGTTTTGTGTTCATTCCTGGCAATGATGAGAGACTTAAGATATAGAAATGCATGTGGCTTTGTGTTGCATACAAGTGCTGTATGGTATGATGCTGTAGAGTGTTCAAAAGAATTTGCAGGTTGTTATGATTGATATTGATGCGAATGTGTAATCAGTGGGAGTAGGTACTAGGTGATGGGATGGGAAATGAAGATTTTCATGCAAAGGTAGGGATAGATAGCAACTTTAACTGCATATGAGGTGAAGGAGATCAATTTGGATGGTTTACAAAGAAACTAGGTTTCACAATTTACTGTTGCATTGACCTTGAGAAACGAAAATTTCATTCTTAATTTAAAGAATTAAGATGCACTTATGTGTGAATATTTATCACGCTTACAAGGGTATTTAACTTTTATGCATAATTTTTTGTGTGAATGAACCAGCATATTTTTCTTGCAGACTTCAGCAATACAGATTGGTTGAAATGAAGCTTCTTGCTCAGCAAAGGGAACTTCAGGTTTCATTGCCTCATATATCTATATACTATATCTTACCATCTACCTTAGAGAAGCCACACTGAGGCATACAGACACACTTATATTACTATTGCTTTTTTGGTATTTTGATTGAGGGATATAAAGACAAAAGATTCTTATTACATTAACCTAGAACCAATGGCATTGAGTAAGATGTCAAATGCTGAAAGAGCTAGTATGCATTTGACATTTTTATGCCAGTTCTGGCTCCTGGACAAGATCAAGCTCTTTGCTGTGACATGCCATAAATATTACTCCCTCCATTCCAAAATGTTTGTTTTTTTAGCTTTTTACCTATTTTTCAATATGCTTGTTGTTTTAGATTTTCAAGACTTTCATCACATTTTCTTCCATCTATACCCTCATTTAATATTATATTTTTCACCTACCACCTCTTAATTCCACCAATCACAATTCTCATCAATTACTTAATCAATAATTATCATTTTCTCTCTTTAATACAACTCGATATTAAATAAGGGTGTTTTAGTCAAATTACCAGATCAATTATTGAACTCTTAAACTGTGTGCATAACCTTAAACAACAAGCATTTTGGAATGGAGGGAGTATTATTTTGGGATGTGTGTCCCTATCATGGGATTCCATGATATAGTTTTTGAAAATGATAGAGCCCAAGAAGGTTAGTCTGAAGAAGATATCGACCAGTTGTTGGATCAAGTAAGCCATGGATGAAACGTATGGAGAGTTTATTCTAGAAGGAAAGAAAGGACATGTGGAAAGAAAAACAAATATGAGAGGAGGTTTTAATGCTGAGTTGAGGTTAATAGTGTCAGAAACAGAATTTACGGGAGGTTGTTGAGGGAGAGGGGCAGTCTTCATTTTGAGGAATCTTTCAGCCATAGGCTTGGGCTCACTGCTTTGGGAGCTGAGAGATATTGTCTTTGGTCTTTTCCGTTCCTCTTTGGTGTTCATGTTATCTCAAATTTCCTTTTTCTTATAAATTGAACTCGTCCATTTTTATATTATTAATTCAGTAAATTTTTTTAGTCTACATATGGTTACTTAGTCACATCAGAAACCATATAAAAGGTACAACCAGACCAAACAGTTGAGTTTACAGTTGACTTGAGTTGCATTGTATTTATGATGGTAGATAGACTCCAATCCAAAAGTTGTCATATTTTTGTACTTCTACCATTCCTAACTGCTTTCTGACTTTGATAAAGAATGCCGGTTTAGAATGTAATTAGTTTCAATCATAAAAATAATCTTTCTAATTGATTCAATGCCAACTTTTAAATTTAAAATGGAAACAAGGAAACTATGCTGCTTGTTTTATACTGGTCAGTAGTGTGGAACATGAATGATTCATCCAAATGGTTCTCTCTATCTCTCATTTTATTCTTTTTGTTTCAGTATCTAAGCATCTTACTCTTGTGATATTATTTGTTTATGGTGGTTGTCAGGCAAAGATACCAGATATTGAGAAGTGCTTAGATGTTGTTGGTACGTTGCAGGCTAAGAAGGGTACTGGTGAGGTTCGTCTCGAGCCTAAGTTTTTTTGAAAAACTATGTAGTAAAAATTATTTTAGTGCAATATACTTGTTAGTTACTATCTTATGCCAATTCTTAATATAAATAGTCAGATTAGCTGTTTTCTGACAGCTGAGATATGAAAGTTTATGCATCTTATTCTGTTAATGCATATAAAGTTGTTCTTACTGTGTATGCATAAGTTTAATACTGTTTGTGTATCCCCAAACAAGAGTTTCTGATTTCTCATAGAAGAACTAATTTCTTGGCTCAGCTTAACCTTTGTTTGGAGGTATCCCTTTTCCTAGTTGGCAGCTAAAATATACGTGTTTGCATTTACCTTTGCATGTTTTTTATCTTCCATGAAGAAGTTGATGGCTCAGGTCCCCCTGTTTAATCAATTAATCATTGGACTTCACTTCAGTATTGCTGCTTTTGTAATTGTGGCATCTGTTTATACTGTGCCTTTAGTTTTTTTTTTTTGGTGTATAGTTTTTATGTCAAATTATATATTATATGAAAAAGTTTCTTCTGTCAGTTAGGATTTGTCTATTGGCAAACCCTAACAGTTAATTCATCCTCTCAAGCTACGTACAGCCTGATTTTGTTTTCATCCCTCATATCTTATAATGTAGGTACCATGATTAATCTGTTAGGTAGCCCCACTTAATTGTTTAAAATTAGTTAGCCTGAGATAGATAGAAATGGTAGGATAGGACATTGTCTAAATAGTAGGAGGGGAAGAAAAGGGGAGTATCTAGTCATTGGGTGGAAGTTAGGCCTTTGGGCAAAGGAGGTGCGGACCCTTGAAGTTCTGCACAATTCTTTCTCTTTCATCGGGGAATTTATTCCTATTTCTTGCAACAAAATATCAAGTTCCTATGCTCTTTCCCGACATATAGATGCAGTCATAGACAAAGGTGCAACAGTATTCATGTTTTTGCTCAATGTACTGTGTCAGTTTCATATTATATATGCTCACACTTGTTAGATTCTTGCAGAATTTGGGATAAACTTTTGCAGCTTGCTTACCTTGTTGT
The DNA here is from genome assembly GCA_030819835.1 of Acmispon strigosus. Taxonomy (NCBI): domain Eukaryota; kingdom Viridiplantae; phylum Streptophyta; class Magnoliopsida; order Fabales; family Fabaceae; genus Acmispon; species Acmispon strigosus. Next base: position 92,864,043 of record JAUAMA010000001.1, read on the forward strand.
TTTGAAGGGATTCAGTATCACCGTTACCGTCATTTATGTAAAATAAGGCATGTTAGAAGCACCACGGATGTGCAAAAGTTATTCCGTTGTGTATTTTTATTTTTTAGGTTAGGTAGATTTCCTTTTAAGTTAATCAAGGAAAATATACGAAACAGACCTTGTCTGTGGACAGATGTTGGACTGATAGTTTTATTCAAGGAAAATAACAGCATAGTTTTATTCATTATTTGCTAGGTTTTCGTTTTTATTTGTGAGATTGTGCCCTGAATACTTGTATCAACTACTCTCTAGGGCTGTCTAGGTGCTTAAGAGTAAAAGTCCAGAGTAATAGTGTTTGATATGATATCTAATACAACATGAAGCCTTCTCCTACCTATTGGAGGTGAACCATCGATGAATCATAAGATTTAAATCAAAATCCTTCCCAATGGTTTGTTCTCAAATTTTCCTTAGTTTCCCTTTATCTAATGATTAGACTGTCCTCCATGTGGTCCCCCCCTCCTTACTGGTGCTTATACTGGTCTTGTCCATATATGCCCAAATAACCTAAGGCAAGACTTACCCTCTTTTCCATAATATGTGCTATTCCAAATTTCTCTGCAGTGCTTTGGTTCCTAATTGTATCTTGTCTTATGTGATCACTCATCCATCATATTATTCTTGTCTCTGCAATACGTAGCTCACTTTCTTGTTCGGTTTATACTTCTCAACATTTGATCCCAGTATTCTTTTTAGTTGACTATTTTATAACCCAACACATATCTTTATATACTTCTTTTTCAACAAATGAGGAGCAGAAAGTGTTTGGGTGTGTTTGGTGTCATTATTCAAGACCTCTCCCTTTCTGAGGACTACAAGACTTTAACAACCTTGCCCTTGCATGGTGAAAAAACTTTTGCATATGATATGTTGGCAATGGTAACAATACTGCAATGTCATAAATGTAGTGCTAGTACATCAGTTAGTAAAAACTTAGCTTTGATAGGTGTCAAAATTGCTTTTTCATAAATAATTATTACTAATTATGCTGTCTTCCTTTTAACTTGATTTAACTCTCTGGATATCCCATCCCCCCTTCCCCCCCCCCCCCCCCCAAAAAAAAAACAGACTTGACTGTTGCTATGGAGCCTTAAATAACTATTTTCAACTCACCACTTTGTGTATAATTCAAAGCATTTCTGTTAAACTCAGTTTTAATTCGTAAATCGTAAACTCGTACAGACCTAGGTGCCAAAATCTAGTACATTGCATGTAAACTCAAGTAACTCGGTCAAAGTTAATTCAAACCGTGTGTTCACTACCGATCCACAAGTTTGACAAGAAAAGAGAGAAGCCCATTGTTTTAAAAAAATTACTGTTTCATTCCCTTTTGTTGCGTTTCAGAGAGCGTTCCTTTCATTTTCAATGCATTCTTTGTCGCGCAGTTTCTGCCCATTTCACATTCAAGGTGTTCCAGTGTTCCTCCGCTTCTTGCCTCCTTCATGCGAACTCCGACGATCGGCCGGTAAGTTGCTGCAGCCATTTCCCCTCTCCCTGAAGCCACTGCAACATCCCTTTTCCTCTCTCTGGCAAATTTCCAATTTCCTCTCTCCGGCGAGCATCACTGAACCTTGCTCCATCTATCTCTGACTTCTAACTACTTCCCTCTTCAATCTTAACATAAGTAATCTGATCATGTAACTACTTGGCCTTTTGATTGTTTGAGTAGTTTTGTTGTCTGTGAACATAGCTGTTGGCTGTGAGTATCTGAAGTCTGCATACATGAATGTTATCTCTAACGCTGTCCAACACTCTAACTTGTGCAATTTTGTGTTGGCCATTAAATAAAAATGGTATTTAGTCTGTTACAGTATATTCCTAGACTGTTATTAGAATACTTATTAAACCTCTAACTTATTTGCTCTTGTTTGAAGTTTTTTCAGTTTTTCACCTTATGAACTTGTGTTAATTTTTTTTATGAACTTAAGATTTGGACATTCGGTCATTTTATGTTTTAACTTGTTTTATAACTTTGTGATTGTATGATTGGACTATTTAAGTGTGTTTTTCATCATTATTGTAGTTTTTTGGATATTTTTTTGCATTACTTTTACTTAAACTTTCGACTTGGACAGCCTTGGTTCAAAGCTTTAGTTTTGATCCTTTGGTAAACCATATGATGACACCTATTTAATAGTATCTAGTGTTTCTGCTGCTGTGGAAAACATCAGTTATTTTATAAACTAGAAAATTTATGCTTGACTTCAAATACAGGAACTTATTACTGATTTCGAAGTGTCAGAAGGGATATATTCACGAGCTCGCATAGATGAAACTGATTCTGTGTGCTTATGGCTGGGAGCCAATGTTATGTTGGAATATTCATTAGAAGAGGTACTTGTAAACTAGTTTTAGGTGTTATTGCTGTTTTTCCTTACTTTTAAATTTGAACCCTGCATAAGTAGAATATATATTTCTCTTGCAGGCTATGAGTCTTCTACACAAGAATCTGGATAATGCTAGAGCCAGTTTGGAAGTTCTTGTTGCTGATCTACTGTTCCTGAGGGACCAGGTGACAATTACCCAGGTCAGATTGCTAACCATCTAGTGCTCCATATCTTTCTGCATTTTCTACAACTTTCCATGATAAATAAGTAAATGTTAAAAGGGCATTGAACTTGAGCAGCATGGCAAAAGTGCCTTCCCTTGAGCCCTATACTTCTTAGTTCTTATTAAAGGGCAACCGGGTGCACAGAGCTCCCGTATTCGCAGGGTCTAGGGAGGGGGACCCTCATTTGGTGTATTGTACGCAGCCTTACCTTATTTTTTACACAATAAGTTGTTTCCAGGACTTAAACCCGTGACCTCAGTCACATGGCAGCAGTCTTTTACCGTTGCGCCAAGGCTCCTCTTCTTCTTGATTCTTATTATACCTAAAAAATTGGATTTTGTTAGAATCAGTAATAGAAATTATCTAATGAATATTTTTATAGATTCACATAACTACATGTTTTACAATTAATAAACTAGATTTATTGTCATATGCTACATTTTCTACAAAATGGATCTATTTGAATTGTGACCACATGTGAGTCCATAAATATACTCCCGAAAAATAAGTTGGTGTAGGAAGTCCTGTTGGCAAGATCTAGTTCTAAATATATTTGAGTTCCTTCATTTTAGAAATTCTATTGGTAGAAGGATTAGTGAATCATTGGATTAGCAAGTGATACACAAAGCAGGTATTCTATATTATATATTCCAAATTGATAAAGAACGACTTTGGACAAATACCTAGAAGGTATTAACAGGGGAGTTATTGACACTTGACAGGGAGGGTAGAGCAAGTAATTAAACAAAAAAGGAGAAAAAGTAGAGGTGAAAATTTAGAGGGAGGGACATAAAAGTTTTGATTTCACTGGTTAGTTTTAGGCAAAGAATATGAGAAATTTTAAATTGCAAAATAAATGAAAGAAAGTTGTTCGATTTGGACATTGATATTGCATTTTGATACACACTTGCATTTTGATCCACAATACGAACAATGAATGCTAACTGGCGCATTTTCATTCATTCCTTTGTGTTCTCATTAAGCAAGCATTCAGTGATTTCATTTGAGCATTTTCAACCCACTAATTTTCATTCTTAATGTCTGCCTTGCACAGTTATCCTTGTAGACGTCTCTGGGACACTTGAAAACCTTTGTTTTTGGCTTGAATATCGTTGCGTGTGTTTATCAGTTATCAGCCAATCTTTTCATAAGGTTCAAAACAATAATTATCTTTGGTTATTGAATGTTTATCAATATCGAAACAGGTCACAATTGCCCGCGTGTATAACTGGGATGTTCATCAACGGAGACTTCAACAAGTTGCTTCTACGACTGCTCAAGACTAGCATTAAAGATAATTTGTTCACACCTAGATCTGAAGTTGGGCACTTGTACCATTTTCAGTTTAGAGTATGATTCTAATCTCTCGCCAGCTTCTAATTTAGATGAGTTGTGGGTTGCTTCTTATCCCTAGTTCCGGTTTCACAACATTAGATTCTACGATAGGAACTATTTTTTTTATATACATTTTGGTTGATTTGATGGTCTCTGGATTATTTGTAAAATGCCCATATATTAGGTTGATGGGGAAAGTTTTGTTTGGTGTGGCCATATCATATGGATATATTCTACTATGTGATTTGGCGTTACTCGTTTAATTTTATATAGCTGGTGCTATTGTCACTCGTCTCTGAGTAGCTCTTAGCTGTGTTTTGAATTCAAATTGTGGGATAGGGGGATAATCAGAAGGGCCCCAAAGAAGGTTTGGATTAGCATCGGCAGAAATGATTTTCATAAAATTAATTACAGTCAAATTGAGTTGTAGATGGATTTGATTTGTGTCTGAGAAGTAATAATTTCTGTAAAATAATGTGAAAAGTATAGGTAAAATTTCACAATTGATTATAATCATGTAGAAGCTAGGTTTTGTAGTTTCATTCATAATTAATTTTAGAACTAGAATAAATTTTGAAAGGAAACATTCAACACCTGAATTGGTTTTAACATTTGAGAATCAATTCTTACGTTTACAAACAGGCATTCAAACACTCTCAACACATAAAGGACAATGCATCTTAATAAATTGCTCTCCAACGATGTCAGCTTCATCTTATCTTTTCCTCAACAAGGTCGTAGATTTGGACTCTTTCTAATAAAATATAATATTGCCATTGATAGTCAAAGATGAGATCATCTCTGGTTTTGTTTGCATGTTCCAGTCAACTGGTCTACTGATACAGTTTATGAAAAGTAACGCAATAATAGAATTCTGGGTATCCAGCACCTAATAAAAAACTCTGCTTGTTTGATTCTACTAGTTAGGTTGATTGGCACTATTGTTCATGTGCCAAAACAGGCTTTTGACATGAGTTTGATACTACTGTTAGCTGAATAATCAATTTTTTCTGCATAGACTCTTCACATGGGGACCATAACAACGATTATGGGTGTCTGAATTCAAAACCATAATACCCTGACCTTTGCAACGTATGAAGTAGAAAAGCCAAAGTTGTTTAATGGGGTCAGGTTTTTACTACTGTTTTGTTTTCCCACTTACAATCAGAAATGAGCTTTCTGCGTTTCCGCTACAAACCATTACAATATTATTTCTAAAGACATTTGTCCAGAAGCTGGTAATTTAAATTATTGGTGCCAGTCCAAGTTTCTTATGAATTTTATAACCACAAATCAATGACTATCTTAGTGCCTCATGAACCAAGAACGTTTCTGTGGCTTCTTTTAATTGATAGGTTATTGTATCTAGAAATATATCGGCGTGGTCAAACCTACATCTTTGTCAAAGAACCCTTCAACTTCAAGGTATAGCTATGGTTGACCTTATTAGAAGGGACCCTTGTCCATTTAATGCTCAAAATGGTCCCAAAACCACCTTAATCAGCATGTTGTTGACTCCTTAACAAATGTCATGGTCAAGCACGTTATGACACACCCTTCTAACCTTTTCCACACGAATTTCTATTGTATGTATATATGTTTACTGTTTAGTGCATGTTCATGATATCCCATGCATCATATGATTCATATCCTTAAAATAATATATCAACTGTGCAGCTTGTCTTTCATGCATCATTCCCTTATGACAATGATTTGTTGATTTCGAACTCATTTGGAAATTCTTTAATTTCAAGGAAGACTTGAAAACAGCAAGTTTTTCTACTTCAAGAAAAAAATTTGTTTCGACATGTTACCTTTTCCATTTTCATACCTTTTAGTGGGTATCTAAACCGATTTTTAGTGGTTTGGAACGATACTTCTTTTAGATGGATTTGGTGTTCTACTCTTTTTTATATATCTCTTTTGTTCTCATGTACTATAATCAAACTTTGTATCTTGGCTTTGGCTTAGTAGTCCCTTTTATTTTAAGCAAAAATTGTATTGATAAAGAGCACAAGGAGTGCCCCAAAATACGAGAGAAAAGAATCATTTCTTACAACACAGAAACAAAACAAGGAGGCAGAATAAGAAAATAGGGAAGAAAAAACTTCACAAGAAATTGCTGTAACAGCAACAGACATCAACAACAGCCACCACTCAAACATGTGCATAGTAATGATTTTATTTTATAAAAAAAAATCTTTCGCTTTCCAAAAGAATTCAATAATTAAGTAGTGGTGTAGATGTACATAACCTATATTTAGTAATTGATATATATAAGCTAGAGTTCCTCCAATAAAACGGATGATCTTTTGAGTAACGTGTAAATCCACAAAATTTGGATATAAAGAACAAACCCCCTAATCATCTACCATTTAAATTAAAACTAATTTGTACCAATAAGCAATTTTCGAAAGTAAAGCGAATACTTAAGTTAGGTGCTTTGAATGCTTTCGACATTTTTCTACTGAAAAGATGCTTGAAATTGCCTGTATACAAGAACCGTTGGAATTAATTAGTGGATAGAGAAAAACATAATATACTAGTATAATCTAGTAATTAAGTAGTATGGAAATCATAGATGATGCTACGTACCTGCATATCTAGAGCACAATTTTAACAATAAAATTAAAAAATGTCTTACGTCAAGATATTTAAAAATGTTCTCAAAAAGCTTATTCGAATCATATGTAGATTTAATAAATTTTCCACGCTTAAATATTCAAATAAGAATATATATTGTTCAATGTATTGTGGTGATAACATTTCTAAATTAATTAGATAAAAGTGTGCGTGCAGTGGCGGTGTTAACCAATCACATTTAAAAATGTCGTGATTTTTTTAATTAATTGATTAATGTGATAAATCTTTAAAATTTAATTAATTGATTGTGTAAATGATCTTTACACTGTCGGTGCGTTAAAATTAAACTTTAATATTATCTATCACCTACTTAAGCATGGTTACAAAACCTGAGTGAAAAGAGTGTTGTATTGGCAGAGGCTTTATTGGGCTGACAGGTACTTGGGAAGATCAAGATCAGCCTTGTATAGTTGTCAATATCTACTCCGCTAGTACTCTGAATGAGAAGTGGAACCTTTGGGTAGAGCTCACAGCATAGAAAGATAGTTCGAGTATTTCTGCATGGTGCATTGCATGAGATTTTAACACAATCAGAAGTTTGGAGGAAAAGAAAAGGATTCCAGAGTGGTTAATTCATGGAAGGAGGAAAACTGAGGAGTTTAATAGTTTCATAAATACTCCCTCCGTTTCTTAACAATTGTCATTATTTTCATCTTATTTTTGTTTTTATTTATTTGTCACTTTTACAATTTCAAGAAATCATTAATTATGTTTTACCAATTATACCATTAGTTTAATAGTGATAGGAAAATTGAAAAGTTAGAATTAATAAGAGAGATAAAAGATATATAAGCAAGTATGAAGATAATTTAACTAAAAACAAGAGATCAATATCATTTTTTAATTCATGTGCCGAAACCTTAAAGTGGAGGATATCCCTTTATTGGGAAGGAAATTCACTTGCTTCTGGCCCAATGGACAAGTCAGGAGCAGAGTTGATAGATTCCTTTTCTAGGAGTGGCTCGCAATCTGTCCAAATTGTACCCAATTAGCGCTTGATGGGGCGTATCAGATCATTGCCCTCTACCTCTAAAGGACATCGTTCAAAATTGGGGACCAAAGCCATTTAGAGTGCTGAGCTGCTGGTTCCAACACCTTTCTTTCAAGTCTTTCGTGGAAGAAAAATGGGCAGAAATGCAAATACAAGGGTGGTGTGCGTATGAACTAAAAGAGAAGCTGGAACTTTAAAATATTGAGTTCAAAAGGTGGAAAAAAAAGTTCTTGGGGATGTTAGTATAAAGCGCAAGGAGTTGATCCAGAAAATGAATGAGCTTGACATAAAGGCTGAAAGGGTGGGATTGAGCTTGGAGGAGTCAAAACTAAGGCATGAAGCTTGGGCTGAATTCTGGAAAGTATCAAAGCTAAATGTATCTATCTTATACCAAAAAACCAGAGTTCGTTGGATCAAAGAAGGGGACTACAATTCCAAGTATTTTCACTCAGTTGTGAATTGGAAGAGGAGAGCTAATAGCTTAGTGGGACTAGTTCTTGAAGGGAGATGGGTGGAGGACCCAACAAGGATCAAGAGAGGAGTCAAATCCTATTTTGAAGAAAAATTCAAAAAACAGCAAGGGGAGAGGCCGAAGCTGGATGAGATACGGTTTAGTGGGATTTCATAAGAGGACAACAACTTCCTTTGTTCTAAGTTTATACTGAAGAGATTAAGGAAGCGGTGTGAAAGTGTGGGCGAGATAAAAGTCCATGCCCAGATTGGTTCAATTTCACTTTCATTAAGTCCTTTTGGTACCATAACTATTGGTAAACGACTTCTCTAATTATTGAGCTTGGCCTAGAGGAAGTAGCGCATCTCTCAATGCATTGGTACCAAAAGTAGATTCTCCTGAGAGTCTCAACAACTTTCGACCTATTTCCTCATTGGATGCAAATATAAAATTATTTCAAAGCTTATTGCCAAAAGAATCAAGTGTGTGCTGGCAAAAGTGATTAACGTTATCAATCAGCATTCCTTGGTGATTAATGTTTATCACGGTGGCAAAGGTGATTAACGTTTATCATGGTGTTTCTGTTGTTCTCCTTGGTGGCTTTCCATTCTTCTGACTGCACTAAATCCTTATCGTGACTGGCTTTGTTTACCAACTCTATGGAACTCTTCTGTTGTCACTTTCTTCTCCACAAAAGAACTCCCTTCACCGAATACAAATTTATTCAATTTTTTTGGCTGATCGTCTACCAGATCGCTATTGAAAGGGTCATCTCTTAGCCCATTTCCAAACACCGCAACATAAATGTGGGGTTCTTGGTTGGATTGCTTAGCAATATGAGTAAATCTAAACAAATATTCTTTAAGAGTTTAACCTACTCGTTGGTGAATGTAGAATAATTTTACGAGAGTGATTCGATCAACCTACTTTGTTAACTGCGCGAGGTAAACTTGTTGAAAAATACATAAAACTTATAATTGAGCGTTCAAGCAAATTGGTAAACCAGATAAGGGCAGATTTTTCCACAGTTCCGAGAAAGAATTTGCATTTCAACTGATTGGATGCTTCATTGATGAGCACATTTGTATTCAACACAACTAAGTGCTCTTTTAGGTCGGACCTTCCATCACATGAGTCCAAAACCAACACTTTCAAGTTGTCTAGGACTTCTATGCAAATATGTCCTTCGAGAAGGGTTGAAATTCGACCACCTCATTAATGACAAGAGGTTCTTGATCCCTCCCCCCTCTTGCCTTGGCTAGGTTCTCGACTTGAGCTTGCAATGTCTGGTTTTGGTGCCTTAATTCAACCATTTGTATCATCATTTCTCGGATCGCTTTATTTGAAATTTCTCCTTAGCCACTAGTATCCAAAGTGGTCTTGCTAGGAGTGTTTACCATAGTTGTTTTAATCACGAGGTCGTGAGTTTGAAAAAAATGAGGCATGTAAATGTTTTACCAAACCCCACAGTGGGTGGGCACCCACCGAAAGATCTAAGAAGATTAGGTCTGTCGGTATGTTAAACCTTGTTGACCTGCCTAATGGTGTTGTCGATATGATTTGCATTGAAAGTTGCGTGTGCATATGTGATCGCAATTAGGGTTTCCTCCCGTCATGATCTTCCTTGTCATACAACTAGCTGCTGCATCATCTCAGGCGAGATTGGCGAGATCCATTCGGTATTTTCTTGTTTGAAATGCTTTTAAAGCAATCGTAACCATGGCCAAAACATGCAGCAGATGGCTCGGGGTTGTACGACTGAGGTAATAATCCTTAGGGAAAGTCATGGGGGACATGCTACTGATGTAAGTCATGGAATTAGGGGGGGAAGTTGAAGGTATTTGAGTAGCTAGGAACAAGAACAAATATTCAATAGATTTGAGTGTTGAATAGGCTGTTTGCTGTGTGCATGCTGTTTGCAGAGGGAGGATTGATGGCATCCCCCCAAAAAGGCGACATCTCGGTTGGTCTTGTTCAAACACGACCCTTGTAGTAACTCATGTCGGTTGTTCCCATGTGGTTGCGGTGACACTGCACGACACAACACAGTCCTACACCAGAGAGAGAGAGATGAAATGATAAAACAACCACCGACATCGCCGTCGAGATCCGTTGCGCTGCCGTGTTCCTCCTCCGGCCATGTGAATGGCACGTGAAACGAACTTCACCTGCAGAAACGAAATCAAATTAAATATTTAGTCAAATCGAATATGTGTTTATTTAATTTGTACTGCACTTACCATCTCGTTTATTAATTACTTTACCTGCTGTCTTCTACAAACTCTAGACTAGTATCTACACCACACCACTATTACAATCTTGTTGTCTAAGTAATCATCCAACATGAATTCTATTCTGTGTAGTACTAATTATAGTTTGTCTGAAACGCGTCTTGCCACCATGTTCATTTTTATTTCTTTGAGGTATAATAATAATTAATACTAAAATATGATTGCATTTTCATATAAAAATGAATACGCGTTTTCTTCTCTGTACCTCTCCATTTACTTAATTTTGAATCTCCTTCTGTAATTTTTTCACGTACATATAATTATCTATTTACAAATAACTGAATCGTAGCTTGGTTTTTCCTAATAATTATCTAATTTCATCATTTTGTTTTCATCTTACTTGACATGTCCTTCTGCAATTTTTAATTTCACCTGCATATATTTTCGGCGTTTTATGTACAAAAAGAAAAGCACATATATTAGACATGCTAAATAAACGCTTCTTTGTCTCATATTATCCCAGCAAGATGAGGAAACATATAATATGTTCACGCGATTACAATTTTAAATCAATTAAAGGATGATAGCTTTTTAGTAAACAAGTATTTATATTTATATTTATTATATTGAAAGGATTGATGGAACGGTATGAATTGAAAAGGAGGGAGATGTTGAAGGTAAAAACAAAGCGCAAAAGATAAAAGAATGAACAAGTAGCTAGCAAAAGAACGCATAGCAACGGTGTTGAAGGTTTGCATGAGCGTGCGATGGAAGCAATTAATCGTAGAATATACCAAAAGCGCGTAAAATGCATGTGCTTTCAATTCTCCTTTTCAGTGAAAGCCAGCGGTATATATGATTTGACACGTTGGAGCCTCTACCAAACTAAGATTAATAAAGATTGATGTAAATAATTTGGGTTTATACCACTAGTGAGAAATATAAAGAAATAAGTGGATATGTGGTGTGTGAAAAAGAGAAATATAAAGACAAAAAAGATGTGTTTTAAAGTGTATACACCATAACTTCATGAATCACGCTCAACTAAGACTTCATAACAAGTGATGCCAGTACTGGTAGGGCCATTCCCTCATATGGGAGCCAAGAAGAATTTTTGTTTAAAATGAATGATTTAGATGTGGAATTCAGAGAGATTTTGATTGAAAGAACTACATTTTTTCATATGTGTGATCATAATTTTTTTTATTTTTTTAATTAAATATTTAACGACTTATAAATGTGAGACTCGTTCCTCATCGGATGTCAGCACATTAAGCGGTAGAATATCAATTAATTAACTTTTTTCTATTCATAAAAATTGAGATTTAAACATTCAATTAGTTATTTAAGAGTTGAAATATCAAACCATTATATCAATCGAGTTAGTTGATCACAATTTTTTTATTGTAACTAATGTCTAATTATATCCATTTTCGAAAATATGTTATAATCTCTCATGGAAAGTCAAATTGAAAGAATTAATATAATATTATTATACTCATCATTTATCAAAATTTTCATCGTCAATTAATATCTTAGTTTAAATTGTAAATATAAAATTAAAAAAATTAAACATAAATACTTTTAGTGTGTGACGTGATAATAATGTCAGCAAATTTTCACAAAATGGACTACACGTGCCTAATCCTCTCAATCTTTTGAGTACATAAAGTCGCAAACCACAAACACGTGCGACTTAACTTAGATTTCCTGTAACTTTCGCTTTTCTTTCATTTTCAAGTTCAGGCGGGATACTTTAGATATGAAAGTATTATTTCTTTTAGAATAATGACATATAGACATTCTACCCTAAAATATATATATATAGACATTCATTTTTGGCTGAAAATTCAACATACATAAAATTTGGTGGTGATTTTTAACCGCTGTAAACATCTGCAAACCTGTATGTCGAATGGTGGTCGATGAAATACGTATTTGAGGATAATTTTAATTAGTAATTTCGTCGAGTAATAATGTTTTAGAATTTTTCAAATAAGTCCCCATTTTGTAACTCACCAAAATTACCTCTCGTCGCCGCTCATGATTAAGCTGTTAGGTAATGATGTCATCTTGGCATGAAACAAGAATTTGAAGTAGCGGATAGAGGAAGTGACCAAACAATTAGAAAATGTTGGAACTTGAAAATCTAGTGTGAATCTCTCTTGGCAGTGTTCGAGGTTCACGATGGAAATGTGTGGTTGTGGTCCTTGAGGTCATGGCAGTGCTTCAGGTTCCACAACGCGGGGATTATTTGCATAATACACTTCAACGCTCAAGTCAGTGTTTGACTTGAGAGAGAATCTCAGAGACCTAGTTAGAACATAAGTGAAAATGTCAAAAATGAATAACATGTTATATATGTAAATGAGCGATAAAACCTGTATTTAAATGGTCGGAGCCCATGACGATTGTCTCTACAAGTATGAGGGAAAACCTTAGAATTAAGCTTCTGAGCGAGCATATGGCCTTTGGTTGTCCTGCCTTGATTCGTTTTGTCTCGGTCTTCGTATGGCCAAGCCGACATTGCTAAACAAGATGTTTCTTCTTGAGTCATACATCCCGACCTTATGGTAGATGCTTCAATGCATGCCTTTTAGTCAGTTTAGATGTCCACAAGTTGGGTGGCCAAGAAGTCGACTGAAACATGAAACCTTCCAAAACAACTACCGAGATGCAAGAGTAATCAAACAAAAGGCATGTTAGTAGATGTGATGTGTGCACAACTGACCATCCTACATGATACTGGCCAAAGGATCGAGGAGAATAATGCAATACATGGGAAATCAACAAAGGCAGGGTGAGTACCAAAATAAAATACCCTAGAGGAGGCAATCAACAATATAACTAACCTTTGAGGCAGCATGTCGGGCCTTCTTCTAGCAGGCCACAACCACTAGATCAAAACCAACAATGTCAACAACCACAAAAGACACTACTCTCATTCAAAATTTTAACTATATATTTTCTAATGTTGTTATTAACAAATAGCATTTTGTCATAAAAAATACTACTTAGTTAATTTTTATTATTTTTCAATTTTATTCACCAGAAAATTAACTTTACAACATATTTTAATATTTATTTAAATATATCTAACTTTTTATATAAATATTTTTATAATTAATAATTTAAACAAAAATTAATAACTAATTAATTAATATGGTTATTAATGCATATTCAAGCTTATTTTACTTATATATAATTAAAATTAAAAACTAATTAATATTGTTATTAATGAATAATTCAATTCAATATTACTTATATATAGATTTTTTAATTATTAAAAATATGAAATGTTTTGATATTAATAAATAATATAAAATAGAAATTAAAAAAAAATTGATATATTTATTAATGTATAGCTCAAGTCAATTACAAATTTTAATATTTAATATTTCTAATATATTTAAATTTATACATTAATAATTAATTTTTTTTTATTAATGCATAATTCAAGTCAATATTAATTAAATATAATTTTTATATTTAAATTCAAGTCAATATTATGAATTATATGTATAGATATTATAATATTTGATAATTTATTTAAATGTATTTTTTTAATTAAATAATATAAATTAACAATATAAATAAAAATTATTAACTAATTAATATTGTTATTAATGCATTGTTCAAATCAATTAAATTTTTTAAATAATTAATATAATCTTAATGCTTAATTCCATTCAAAAATTCTTATATATACATATTTTAATATATAATAATTTTTAAATATATTTAACGTTTTAATTTGAATAAATAATTAATATAATTATTAATACATACCATAAAAAAGACAATATTTCTTATATATACATATTTAATATTTAATAATTTATTTTAATACATTTAATGTTTTAATGTTAATAATTAATGTAAGAGTTTAATTTTGATCCACTGACAGTGTAAATAGTTTTACAAATCTATCTAATCATGTCTCTCTATTATCCACTTAAAATAATTTTTAATTCAAATCTAATTATAACATGCCAAAATGATGAATTCTGATTATATGCATGTATAAAACTTCTTTACACTATCGGTGTATCAAAATTAAATTCTTAATATAATTTATAATATAAATATAAATTAATATATTTAATTTATAGTTAAGGTCAACTTTACACGTATATATAATGAAAATTAATAAATAATTAATATTTTTATAAATGGATAATTCTGGTCAATATTAGTTTTATATATATACATAATTTTTTTATCCTTATATATGTGTTAAAAATTTTGAGATACTGTGAGAGTCTCTTCCAACAAATGACTTTCTCAGGTTTGATCTTGACTTTTTGTGAAAAAAACTTGTTATTCAATATAAGTCACTTTACAATTCCAATGAGGTATTTAATTTTGCTTTACAAAACTACCCTCATATTTAATATTTAAAATGAAAGATATAATCCGATATCGGAGGCTCCTTCCAAATACGCATCGATGCGTATTTGGAAGGAGCCTCATTCTTTTGTGATTCCGCTCTTGTGCAAAGATGCGGTAGTTTAGTGTGTTTCTTTTTATTTGTTATTTCCTAACAAAAAAAAGATAATAAGATTATGAAAGTACTAACTTAGAGAGATAAATTCTTATGAAATTAAGTAAGGGTAATCTAGGAAAATGAATAAACTATTTTACAAATTTATTACTAATTAGGGATGGAAGTAGATCAGGCCGCCGACAGGGGCCTACAGCCTAGTCTATATCAGACCCAGGTCAGACCAGGCCAAATTACTAAATAGATAAGGTCAAGGCTTTTTTAAAAGCCTATTTAGTTGAAAATGTTAGGCTTGGGACACTTAGAAAGCCTTGTAAGCCTAACAGGCCGGCCTATTTGAGTAAATGTTAATTTATTTTGTTATTCATATTATTTTGAATTTTTATTATAATATATTTTTTGAAATCTTCACTATAGTATCTTAAAACTAAATAGCTGTTGACTTATTTATATGATTAAATATGTTAGACTATGTAATGAATTAACCATATAAACTTCTTTAGAAAATGATTATACATATTTACTTTAAATTGGACCATATAATTATATTATTGTATTTTAGTTCATTAATCTATAAGTTTGTTGATATTTTACAATTAAAATTTTCGGTCTAATTGAATTTATTATAATAAAACAAACTTTTAAATAGGCTACCAGACCAGACCAGACTTTCAAATAGATCAGACTCAAATCTTAAAAAATGCCTATGATAGACAACATGCCAGGTTCAGGCCTTGAATTTTTTAAGCAAACTAGGCCTATTTAAGTACAGTCTAGCAAAGTCCAACCTACTTCCATCCTTATTACTATTAATTATTTTTTTAATCTTTAAAAAATTAGGTAAAAGTGACTTTTATATATATAAATAAATGGAGTGTTAATAAAGTTGGGCAACACAAGAGTATTAAATCTAGTACTTGCGCTTGATCTAAACAAAGTAAGCCAGATATTCGCAGAACAATCAATTCAAGAAATTAATGATCAACAAAAATAATTTAAAGATGTGAAGAAGCATTAGAAAGCGTATATAATTAGAAACCCACGTGTAAGCTCCCGTTGATGCTTCCTTGACACGCTAAACCGGTTACCAGTCAAATATCCGCGTCAAGAAGCATTGGCGGTCCTCTTTCGCAGTAAATGCCATCAACGTCGTGTTGCCATTTTCCGTACGCTTGCAACAGCCACGTGTCGGTCGCCACACGCTGGATAATATTGGATGACCTCCCACTCCTACCTGTTGTCCAAATTCCCAACCCAATTAATCAAACCTCCTTTCTATTCACACGATTATGACCCTCATTTTATTAAATTCAAATTCGACCTGTTTATTACCCCATGTTTTTTTAAATAATACAAGATTCACTATAAATAAATATATTATTTTTTTACCAAATTATATATTATTTAGTTTTAGGTTTGAGGTGTCTATAAAAAATATTTATTGTAAAAACTCTATAAACGTATAATGTGATTTTCGAATATCAGTGAATTATCTAACTCCTACGGATTGGCTTTGAGGATATATTTGAATAAAAATAAACATCTCTTCAAAATCTTGACATGATATCTAATACAGAAACAAACAAAATAGCTTTGGTCAACGGTTTTTTTTAATATATTAGTTATATACAAAAATTTAGTGTCACTAATATTATTATAATAGGAATTATACTAACACTCACCTTAACTGTTTCTCATTGATATTTATGTAAGTCACAATAAATAAAAATGAAACTCATCACACATAATTTTTAATCAACAATTAAGAAATGTTAAAAATGTATTAAATTAGTGTGGATAGATTTTTTTTATTACAATAAGTAAGAGCACTCATTAAGTAATCTCAAATCCATTGATAGCACACTCATTCATGATCCCAAATCCCCAAACTATCCCTTTCTCTCTGTTTTCCCTCTCCCTCTCTCAATAATCAATATCTTTTGCAATAATAACAAGTGTTGATGTGTTAAATAGGCACACTTCATTTTTGTGTTTTTTTAGCACTATAAGAAGATCTCTCTCATAGAAAAGAAAAGGAAAAAAAAAAAGAGGAATATGTGCCATGCTCTGTGTTGATACATAGTCCATTAAAATCAATGGAGGAGGCGAAAAGAGATCAAGTGACACACCCCACAAACACAACCACCACCACCACCACCATGGCATTTTCCGACGAGATTCCGATTCCGAGCTTCAGCAGCAGCACCACCACCACCTCGAGCTTCCTCTTCCAACCATCCCCTGTCTCCACCATGCCATCACACCAAAAGGCATCATCTTTCATGGAGTTGCTGGGTGTCGACGATGATTACACCAATTCGTCCCTGTTGGACTGGCTCCCGGTTATTCCGTCGCCGGCGAGCTCCACCGTCCCGGAGTCATCGGAGGTGGTGAACACTCCGGCGTCGCCGAATTGGTCTTCGATTTCATCATCGTCGAATGAGGCGAGCGCGAAGGTGCAGCAGCAGAGTGATGAACTGAAAGCAGAGGAAGAAGATAACAATGGAGACGGAGGCAGGGGAGATGACTCTGAACAACAAGACAAAACCAAGAAACAGTAAGTAATATAATTAATAATGATTTTTCTTTTTTGATTGAAAAAATTGATTCTTTTGATTTAGTAGCATTGAATGGTATTTATTGCGTTTTGTGTGACAAATAGAGTAAAGAAAAGTGGGGTGTGGTGAGTGATATTTCGTTTGGATTCTTTTGTTATCGTTGTTAGTGTCATCAATCATCATTTGTCGACTCTTTCCAACTTGAGCTCTCATCATTGGTATTGTTGATTGGGATGAAAATGATTGAGAAAAAGGGAAGAAGTTGATTTATTTACACAAGAGTATTGATCTGATTGATTAGGGTGGTGAAAGCGGCGAAGAAGAAGAAGAATGAGAAGAAGGAAAGAGAAGCTCGATTTGCTTTCATGACCAAGAGCGAGGTGGATCACCTAGATGATGGATACAGGTGGCGCAAGTACGGCCAAAAAGCTGTCAAAAACAGCCCTTATCCCAGGTATATACAGATTAATTTTAATAAAAATAAATTTCTCATACAATAAAAATCAATTAACGTATATGTAAAAAAATTAGGCATCAACCATTTTCTCTTAACAACATTTATGTATCTAGTTATCTTAGAGATTTGAGGATTAACCTCATGATTATCGGCTATAAATACTATTTGAAACTAATAAATTCCTGGGATTAATTGAATGTGACACAGGAGCTATTACCGTTGCACTGCGGGTGGTTGCGGCGTGAAGAAGCGCGTGGAGCGTTCCTCCTCCGACCCTTCCGTGGTGGTGACAACCTACGAGGGACAACACACCCACCTCTGCCCTGCAGCCTCACGCGCCTCCTTCATGCGGCAGGAATCCCCCTTCGGCTTCGGCGGCGCTGATGCTTCACAATATTCATCACAATCCTTTGCGCTCCCTCACCAACTCCACAACGTGCAACAGGCATCAGCATCTACACCTCCTATGAGTGCTGTTGCTAGCTCCACTAGTAACAATTACGTGACCACAACGTCGTCGTTTGGTGGGTTTGTTCATCATCACATTCATCATCAGGAGGCTAATTTGTTCAGGGACAATGGGCTGCTTCAGGACATTATTTTGCCATCAAATATTAATATGACCAATTTTGAGGACAAGGATTCATTGATTTAGCTAGGTTGAGCCAATTAATTAATACTTTGCTTTTTTAATATCATTTCATTTTATGTGATGCAAATGCTCTATTGCTCACTAATTCAGACAAGGTTCGATCGAGTTTAAAATGACTGGTTAATTAGTAGCTTATATATGGAGGGGCCTCAGATTCTTATTTTGTTAATTTGATTATTATTTCTTTCCTTATATATGACAATTCTTTGTAATTGCTAGAGATTTATTTGATTATGAGTTTTTATGCTCTCCTTTTTCTCATGTCATCCAGTTTCTCTCTATATATCTTCACTGTACTCTGTCTGTATGCATGATAGGATAGGATTAAGTATCCATTTTTTTAGGGTTAGGCTGTTAGGGTTTTTTTGAACTTTCATGACAGATTCTTGTTAGAAATTAATTAAGCTGAATATTCTCCCATCAAATACATGAGGTTTTAGTGGAGAAGAACTAGTTAACTTGGAGTTTGACCTTCCAGTCATTGATTAGTGGCCTAGTGGGATTAGGAACTGACCAGAGATTTGAGAATGAAAAAGGGTTATCAAAATTCAAGATCATTGAATGAGTCTTATACTTGTCCCATGACTTAAAATTATGGTTTTGATTCACATTCCAATTTTCTTTTTCTATCATTCTCTTCAAACAAACATTATTGCTTAAACAACAGTGCATGATGTGTGGAAAAAGTTGAGGCATTATTACATGAGCAGTGAGTACCGTGTAGGTAGCCTTTTGTACGATTGCTTGCTTTTATCATTACATCACCCTTCTTCTTCTTCCCCTATAAGCTACATCCAAAGATGGACTTCACCCATTCAATGATGACGTGTGTTTCCTGGGATGGAAATACCTAGCTACACAGTGTAAGATATTATTGGTGTTATTATTGCCATAGATTTATGTATGGATCTAGCTATAAATTTGTAATAGTAGCTGAACCTATAGCTGAACTCATGATCAGTTGATAAGGAATTGCCAATTTTGTTTAGAAAGTTGTTTGTTTAATTTCCCCTAATGTGAGGATTGTGTGAGCTGATATGAGGATTGTGTTGGCTGAAAATACTCTGTAAGCGACTAAATGTCCTGAAAATATATCCGGACCTATAGTGGCTGAAATTAAACTCATCCAAACTTTTATTCACTTGTAGTATTTAACTTGTGGAAGAGTAGCGCTTGCCATGACTCCCTTTTAGACAAAATTTTGGAAGATTGTCGTACCTATAATAGTCGAAAGCGACAACAAGCATGAACTCATCCAAACTTTTAATCATCACAAAGTTGAACCTATAGCCATTCTCCTTATGATTATGCATGCCTTGCCAAGCTTTAATAACTTTCTTGCACTTGAATGCTTACACGCTTCTTATCATAGGCAAACCGAATTTTATTTACAACCAAGCCTAGGCATGTGCAACTATAGATAGTTTTAATTTGGCCCCTAGTTTTCTTGTCAATCATGCTACACTTCTTTGTAAAATAAATTTATGTTATTAATCAAGTTGTACTATAATTTAGGATTTAATGTGCCGTGTAAAAACTATTTTACATTGATATTTAATAGTTAGGGTAATAGTAACACACATGATTTTGATTTTTCAATGTAGAACTCTTAAAAAAAGTCATGTAGGATTAATAAAGATCAATGTAAGCTGGTGACCAAGCAAATTAAAAACCAAGCCATGCTAAGCAAGGTGAGATCACCTGTGCTATTTTCAATTTTTTTAAGAATTAAAAGCTATGCCTTTTTATGTGCTAAATTTAATTTGCAAAAATTATAATTAGATTTTTCTTAATATACAGTAAACAACGACTTACATATTATTTTTTTATAAATCAACACAGGTTGATTCAGTTGGTAAGGATGAATCACTTCCCCTCAAAGGTCGTGTGATCGAATCCCACTACCGATGTAAATGGGGTGTTGGTGGACGATTTGTAAATACCTCTGTAAACGACCAAAGGTCCCGGAGGCCTGCCCTGACCCCTGGTGGCGACCGGAGCCGAACTCACCCAAACTTTTTTTTTTAAAAAAAAACTTTTATAAAAAGTTATGTGATTCATGAATTTGACCAGTTTTTTTAGATAGTCAGAATTGCCCTTTAACATGTCACCACAAAAACAACAAACATTACTCTCATGATTGGCCAACAAAAATAGTAAATTACGAGCCTGCATGTTGTGGGCCATTTGACTTAATCCATCATGGGCTCACCTCATTAAGTGTGTTATAAATGTAAATCTTATAGCCGTAGAAGAAAAGGAATCAATTAATTACTTACTGAAGAGAGGTACAATTTGAATTTAATTGATAATTACAAAGCCTTATGGAGAAAAAGCAAATGGCATAAAGTTGTGTACAAGTTCTGGAGACAAGCTGGAGCTGAGGAGGAAGAAGAAGATATGGATTTGAAATTTGTGAGTTAAAAATAAAGTTTTGTGGAAAGTTATATACCAAATCTTTTCTATTCTCTCTCTCTCTCTCCATATATAGCCCAATCATATTAGAAAGTTTCCTTGACAAGACAGTTGATATATATGGCAATATCTTAAAGCATGACACGTACAGTACCTTCTAGAAAGGTGAAGTTTAGTGGAAACCAACACTCTTGAATTTTAAGTTCTATGATTCCTTCCTAATTAGCACTCATGTTCGACTCAGTAGTAAGAAAAGATACAATTATAAGAAATTTAAAAAAGGAAAAAAACTAACCTAGTAAATATCTGTTTGGATTTTAATTGTTTCGTGGGCCGTAAGCCCAAGTCTCATGTCGTTTATCCATCTATTAGATTCTTTGACTCCAAAAAAAATTTTATTCCATTCAGTTCTATATTTTTGACCTGACGCAAGGAAACAAATTAAATTATATACTGATTTGCTTGATTGACGATTCTATAAAGTAGTGTCCAACTGAACTCTTTACTCAACTTTGAATGTTAGATGAATAATTTCTTGTGTGGTAAATCTAAGTTATCGAAAGCAAAAGAATTTCTGGCTATTTTTTTTTTAATATTACAATTTTTTTTGTAAAATAATGTGTAAAAAAAAATTAGAGGACTATAGCTGTTTTGTACGGCTCAGCATGGGACGTGGCATGCGTGGCAAGCAGCTGGAAGTCGCAGCATGCCACGCGACTCCAAGCTCCTCAAATCGCAAAAAGACACGCGATTCCTTGTGTTGGTTTCTGCACTGTATGGGAATCAGAATCTGGGGTCCTCAAATCGCAAAAAAGCACGCGTTTCCTTGTGTTGGTTTCCGCACTGTCTCGGAAGCAGGACGGTGGGAATTTGGGGAGCAGTTGGGAATCGCGTGGGTCAACACGATTTCCCATGTCAGAGGCCTAAAATCAGGGAACCGCAGCAGCCTTCGCGACTCCCCTGCGTGAGCACCACTTGTCAGGGGACGCTCGTATCTACCCACGAGTCCTTCATCAATTCTGGCGGTCTTCACTCCCTATAAATAGACCACCAGAAATCGAAATTGCTGCAACTTCCTCCATTCTCCTACTCTTCTCTCAAAACCTCCAAATATTCAAGATTTGGTCCTCCTTTTCCAGATCTACGAGATAGCAGGATTTAACCATCAATATCCCAACTTGAAGGTGTTGTGTCGGAATACTCTCCTCAAAATCACTTGCTCACTTGCTCTATCTAGGGTAAAGTACTTAAACTCGTTTTAATTATTGTTTAGAAACCGTAATGCCTACATTGTTGTTTAGAAGTAATAAGTTTAATTTCTTCAATATACATATTGCTTAGTAATATTTTTTAGGATTCCGCACTGCCGCTTTTATACCCGCATGCCTATCAGATATCAGACATATACCTTGCTACTGGGTAACTTTTAAACGGATCAGCCGGAGAAACCATGACCAAGAACTTGTGGACTCCCCCTCTACGACCGCAAAGGCTAATGGCAACACATGATTGTTTCCATCCTAAGCTGTGGCTATCAACAAGGTTGACTAGTACTTCCCATAAAGCCAAGTGTCATCTACCTGTATCATTGGCTTGCAGTAATTGAAAGCATCGCAGCATTGTTTGAATGTCTAGAAGACCCTACGGAATTTCTTAAATCGACCATCGATCTCGCAATCACCACCCACATAGTCATCCGTTACAATCTTGTAATACGATCCAAGGGAATACATCATCATATGCTTCAGCCACCCTGGGAGCTCGTCGTACGATGCTTCCCAGTCCCCGAATATCTTCGCAAGCGCCTTCTGTTTTGCCTTCCACGCCTTGAAGTAAGACACCTTGTAGTGCAACTCGCCGCTGATTCTTTCTTGTATAAGCGAAATTGGGATGGCTGGTTGCAGACTAACCATGCCTACGATGTAAAATAAACCATATAAGTCCATAATGTTAACATGCAAAGCAGGTGCGACAAAGCAAGCAGTAACCTTTAAACTAAGTTTCAATACATGTGATGTACGTGGTGATGAAATTCGAATTCAACTTGTCGTGGTCCATGGATCCTGTCGAACTAACGCATGTATGCGGGCCCTTCCATTTGGATATTACCCAATCATTTGTTTTTTGGGTCAATATTGCCCTCATCCTTCACTGACATCCATTATCTGAATTTGGACACTTTACGGTGAAATATCTTGTGCAAGATTCCTGCACGACGTATGTTTGATTTTTCTTGATACAGAAGTGCTTCAAGGCCGTCTGAGCATCTGCCTTGGTTTTGAATCAAAGACGTTCACATAGTTCTTCACCTGTTTGCCATGACCCTTGGACAGCCAGACCGGGAAAAAATCGGTCTCCTCATCAAGGTGGTCCCAATTAACATACGTATAGTGGGATGACGTATTCCAGAAAGGGTTGGAGTTTGGGACACCTAAACAAAACGAATTAATAAAGCAACGAAATTACTTAAATTGAAGGACTGATATGTTATTGACAATTTACATACCTTGAGCTTCTGAGTATACGTTCACGGGTACCGGCGAAGTAGTAGGAAGAGGAGTATGAGCTGTCTGAGGTCCTGTGTTGCCCCCCGAATCAGCCTTAATGTCCGAGTCTGACGATCCTTCTCCAAGCAATCTATCGTCTTCCTCCACTTCATCATCTGAATGGTTGACTTCAGGATCCACATTGTCTGGGTGGACGTTGTCAATGTCGTCTGCCAAATTAACTGTGTGTCCCGTGTTTCCGAAGGTCAAAGACTCTGGATCGGCAACCGCCTCCTCAATGTGCCTAACCCCTTCATCCGACAATACCTCATGCGTTTCCATCGAATACGTTGACACTGTTATTGACGATACTCCGGCCTCAGCAATATCAACATACAACTCCAGCATTCTCATCGACGATTGTTGGCTAAAAGCGTCCATCATGCTGAAGCTAAAAATCTATACGTAACGCTCGAAATAACCTAGCTACTGCTTAGTTGTAACTTCTCATGAATTCTCCTCTTCAAGCGTTCGAAAGAAATGCCTCGTTTCAAATATATAGCCTTTGTTGAACCTTCGAACATAACGCCTTGTCCACCTTCGTAAGCCCTGTCGTTGTAGAACACAAAGACAATTTGTTGATCCATCGCAGAGGTTTGATTTTTAGTGTTTGAGATTTAGAGTTGAAGAATGGTGTAGTATCAGCTGGGTTGGTTGGGCCATTTATAGGGCTAGAATCGTAGGTGGGCCTACGAGTCCAGTGGGAATCGCAGGTGGGCATGCGAGTCCAATGGGAGTCGCATAAAGGCCTGCGATTCCCATGACCCAGGCCATGTCTCCTGCTGAGCTGTACAAAACAGCCATAGTTCTCTAATTTTTTTTTAAACATTGATTTGCAAAAAAAATTTAATATTAAAAAAAAAAGCCAGAATTTCTCTAGTCTTTTTTATTCTTATGAAATTATACTTATTTCTTATCTCTATCTAATCTTAGTACTAAATGTCATTCTTAATTAATTAATCTCATAAAATTAAATCATAGTCGCTCTTCTCATAAAGCTTCTACATTTTGTTATTATATTACAACTTGTAATTTAAATAAATTATAATCTAATACTAATTCATTTCTTAACTAGCTATTGGATTAAAGGATATTTTTACTCTCATTAATTAATTATTTTTATCAATACTTACACACTTCACTTAAAACTAAATATAAAGAATTTTGTAAATCGTAATTGAAGTCAACATGTAAAGTTAATTATTCTTTGACTTTTGAGTAAAAACAAACAAAAAGTCAAGTTATTTATAGTAATTAATTTCACATTGTTTAACAAATTTCACATCAAATTGCTGGAAATAATAAAACCGATGCCGTGCATTCTTGCATTTGTAAGATAGTTACAAACATGATTCGTATAACAGAATATATAAACAGCAAGCAAATGTTGAAGAACCTTTTTCACTTTCTTTTGACACTGCATGCATATTCTTAGCACTGTTAATTTTTTTATTTTTTTTTATTTTTACGTTTTTAAGTTCACGTGGACTCATCAATAGCTTTGAAACTCATTGTCCCACCCTTAGCGCACTAAGTGATATTGTGCATTTTTTTCATTCATAAAAGCAATGAAAAATACAATTCTATAATATGATTTGCTTGATCGACAATTCTATAAAAGAATTAAATAAGTGTCCATGTGAGCTCTTTATTCAATTTTGAATCTAAAATGAACCGACCCATCTATTCGTGCATGATAAATCTAGTTCTCTTTTAAATTTTATCTCGTTATCGAAAGTATAATATTGGAAAGCTTAAAAATACCCGTTGTGATTTAGACAGCAGACATGCCCTCTCTCTCTTAGCCAATAGAATACTGTTTAGTGTACTGTTATTGCCACGTTATGTGACATGTCATCTGTTTGACTAGTCAAACTTAAGTCTTGTCAATTACTAATTGTAGTCTTTTGAACTTTTGTAATTTTTATTTTATATCCAACATTATTTATATTGTTTATTTATTTTATAATTTAGAAAACATAAAAATATTCAACGATGGAGCACGATGCAGGGAGGAGGAAAAGAGGAATTATGTTATTTTACCCAAATCATAATGTTAATAGTTAATTTCAATTAAATTAAAAATCAATTTGAAAATTAGAAAATAAATATTTTCTGAAAAAAAAAGATTTTTATTATAGGGTAAAATTAATAATAAAAATAGTGGAAGGACTGAATCATGAATCTTATAAATAGTTGGAGGACCAAATCATGTATCTTATAAGTTTAGATGACATGGCATTTTCTTATGATCTCATTGGTAGCTGCTCAGGAGCATCTTAACCCCCTCTCGTAAAACAACATTCTAAACTTTTCCTAAGTCTTTTTCATTTTTATTTGTCTATTATTATAATTAAATATGTCATTCTTATTGTAACAAAAAAAATGTCAATATTAATTCTCATAAAATGAAATCATAGTCTTTTTTTAGTGAATAGTCTCACTTCTCATAAAGCTTCTACATGTTATTATTATATCATAACATATATTAAGAACTTTTAACTAAAATCAAGTTCCACAAGTATGCTAGCGAGTTTATGGATATTCATCATCTTATGTTGTGATAATGGGATGTGTGTCAACATCATATGTCGAGAGATGATAATGAGCCAACTAATTGCCTCGCGAGTAACTATATATATAAGACCAATTTCTTACTTATTTTGTTAGGTGAGAAATTATGGTTGTAAAGACCAATTTACGTACCCCTACTTGAAAATGTTTGGAGGTAAGAAACGTAATCAAAATATGGGTAGGATTGGTAGCTACAAAACATGTAATCAATCACCATTTATGAAAAACCAGAGCAAACTAAGAAAGAAACGAATGGAGTACTATAATTTGTGAAAGCAGGTTCTAAATAAGCACTTTTGAAAGCAGCAGAGAAAAATCGATTTTACCTGTTATTCCAAATTACAAATCCCGATCAAGAAAGCACAGTAAGCGTCGACGCACGCATAAACAACTTGATCTTCGCTAAGATTTCCCCGATTCCAATCGCTATCTCTCACCTCTGCTCTCTGCTCCACCTTAAACCCGAGGTACTTCTTCACGATCCACCGCACCGAAGCATTTGCTAGCCCTGGATCTTGGAACGCCACTTCCAGACAGTCCCTCATATCATAAAAATGCTCGCAGATTTGTAAACTGTGCCGGGAGGCCGCGAGTTTCGTCCGATCCGATTGGTTCCAGAACCCAACGAAACATATGTTATCGTTTAAGAGGAACTGGCGAAGGAACTGAGGCACGCGATCGGCGTGAGTGAGGTGGAAGATCAGGCACCGGCGGTTGATGCAGAGCTGCAGTGTGTCCGGCGGAGTGTCAGGGACGTCTGGAGTCCACTGGACGCCGAGGCCGACGACGAGGCGAAAATGGCGGTAGTGGCGGCCGTGAAAGTGAACCACGGACTTAAGCCACTTCCGGACAACGGAGGCGGTGGAGGTCACGGTGACGATTATTTTTCTTCTGTTCAGCTTGACCGTGTAGATGTCGTGGTTGGAAAGGTGGCGATGACGATGGATTGTAGCCATTTTGGGAATCGGCGAGAGAGAGAGAGGGAGAAAGAGAGAGGTTCTCTCTCTGCTGCGCTGAACTGTGCAGTGCGTTTTGGTGCTGCGTCACACTAAAACGGTTGTGTATGCTCGGCGATTGGGTTCCCGCGCTGTGGGTTTTGATACGGTGTGAACACCTGTATGTATGCTGGAATATGTTGAACCACTGCGCCAACCCATTTGGTTGTTTATGGAAGTTTGAGAGTTTCTTATGTTTTTATTCAGAAATAAATAATTTTAAGTTTTTCAATTTTAAAGCCTTTCTGATCTTATTATCTGTACCGTAAAAAAAGTCTTATTATTTGCAAATTATTAAATGATAATATTAAACAGTTTTTTTTTTTTTGTAGAAAGAGTCAGTTTAACAGAAAAAAACTGAAAAAAAAACTAACTTTTAATTAAATTGAAAGTAGAAAGAGGTTAACGTTAACTTAATAAATTATAATTATTTGATAGAATTAATTTGAACGCTCTAATAAATGTAAAATAATATTAAAAGATGAGATTTATTAATATAATTTTTTATTTGTTTCAACCAATTATATTTTTAGATAACTATAGTATAATTTCTTAATATACTTTGAACTTTTACCATTTGTTTAGTACATTGTAATTTGAATTCAGCAAGGTTGCGTCTCAAAATGAATGGAAGCTGGTTGCTTGATGTGAACAAGATGGTAGCATGAGGAGCCCTTCGCAATTTAGAGGAGAGATAGATTTTAAGTTTCTCGAGAGTTTTGGATAGTTCCATGTTGTGGAGTTTGGTCTCCAGACATTCATAGCAACTGATTAAGTGAAAAAATAGTCGTGATTCGAGTGATGTTGGATAAGTATTGATTAGTTACTGTTCTCGAATAAAGAGAAAGGAGAGAAATATTATTATTGATATGTAAATGAATAAATCAGAACATCTTTTACATGAGCCCCTATAAACTATT
Source organism: Acmispon strigosus (assembly GCA_030819835.1). Taxonomy (NCBI): domain Eukaryota; kingdom Viridiplantae; phylum Streptophyta; class Magnoliopsida; order Fabales; family Fabaceae; genus Acmispon; species Acmispon strigosus. The sequence continues at coordinate 92,891,905 of JAUAMA010000001.1, forward strand.
TATAGAGAGGAGAGCCATCAATAACATTAAAACCCTAATTTACAAAATATGAGCCCGTGCCTCGAGAACTCGGCCCAATAACGCATAAATCTACACCCCCCATAATTGAGTCAGCCATGTACGTATCCGCGACGGAGGACGATTGATCCCAAGGGAAAACGTCGCGTATGAGTGAGGTGACTCGTAAAAAGAGTGAACAAAATTTATGGTTAGAGGTTCTGGAAAAACTATTCTTTGACGACTTGGTATCACACACAGGATGAGCAAGGCAGAAAAATAATCTATCAATGTAAAAATCATCTGCAAAAGACACACTACCGGCTGAGTATAGCAATCAAGCAAGATAAGTCATCTTTTCATCTAGCAATTTCGCTTGATAATTAATTGCTATTTATTAGAGTATAAATATAGTAAAAATTGGTTTCTAATTACCAATGCTGCAAGAAGTTTATTAACGCCTTGATTTCCTTAATTTTAACATATTTATTATAATTAATACTACCTCAATTAACTGTTTTAAAAGAGAAAAAACACACATATTAGTATTATACTCTGCAATATTAGCGGTTCTTATTACTTGCCGAGTTAGTGCATTTGGTTTTTGCGAGACTTGAGGCTCTCCTCGGGCAAATTCCTCTTTTTGCTCCTCAGTTTACAAGATATTAGCCGCCATTTTCAGCTGTTGTTCCCCTCCCAATAACAAGTTTTTACCCATTATTCACTCGTACTCCACCGGAAACACCACTCCAAATATAAAAATATTAAACAAGCAGAAATGTCCTAGAAATGGGGACTTATAAGTATAAAAAGGATGAGAAGGTTGCCAATATAATCCCATGAAGGAAGAAGAGGAGCACATGAAATTCATACCACGTCGTTTAAACTTTAAATGACCACTATAAATTCAAGTTGTTTAAAATAATGAGTAGACAACTAAAAATAAATTCGAAGCATGAAGACGTTTGAAAATAAACCTAAATTGAGAAATATGACTAAAAACTTGAGTCGTTAAGACAATTAAAATCAAACTTAAATTATGAAGACGGATAAAAACAAACTTAAGTAAAGAAATATGACTAAAAACTTGAGTTGTGAAGACGATTAAAAACAAACTCCAATTGCAAAGACAACCAAAAATAAAAAATTGCACAAATTAAATGGAACAAAACCATTTAAATAACAACTAAAATCTAATCTCCAGTTAGTTTAATGCATTGCGAGCTAATTTAAATAATGATCAAACGATCAACCAAAAGTCAGTGCAACACTATGAAGGCTTATACAATGGTCAAAGCTAAAAAGGGTTAGTCTAAATAACTAGTTAAGTGTTAAGTTTGAAACAAAAGTCATGCCCTAAGATGGATTGGCGTAACGACCGAATATATTATAAAGACTTCACGTAAATGAAATTGCTTAAAGTCTTGGGAGCTTGTGTACCGCTCAAGAAATTTTCTCTTTCTGGTCTATTAATGATTTAATGTTGATAAAAAAACAAAATTGACTCCATCATTTACTCAATCCATCAACATACTAATAAGAAAGATTTTGATTCTTTTAATGATTTAAGTTTGTTATTATGTAATTTATTCATTTCATCATTATTGCAATTAAGGTGATCTCGAGTATATAAGGAGCGCGTCAATCTTGTAATAGACATGTACACTAAGTGTAAGAGATCCATTATACGACCATAATTTAAAGACCCGCATCATGATACTTTCCCAACAAGACATTTCTCATGTCACAACAATACTTTAATGCATCAAAATGCTTCACCTAATAAAAAAAAGCATTAAGATTTCATGCAATTAAAATTGCTTCAAGTCTTGGGGACTTGTGTACCATCCTGAAATGTGGTCAATTGATTGGTCTACGAATTACCGAATTCCCTCTCGATATCTCACCTAATTTCCCCTCTGCCATTAAAGTCATTTCTAATAAGGAAGAATCAATCAAAGCCCTGGTGAGAGTCAAGCATTACGTTGATGACCAAGCATTAATTAGAGAGGAGCAAACAAACAAGGAAACCTTAGGTTTAATTAGAGAGGAGCTAACAAACAAGGAAACCTTAGGTCATTTCTGACATTTCAATTCAAACGCATGCATTCTTCAACAAATGACCTACCTGTTTTCAAAAAAAATAAAAACAAATGACCTACCTAAATTATCATGGTCTGGATTTTCGATCACACAAATAAAAAACAATGATTGTAGAATATTTTTGTTCATACCGAACTGAAAATGTTTTGAAGTAAGTAGCGTAATCAGAATCCCTAGAAATACTGAATATGTGGATTTGCGATTAGTTACAAAATATGGAATCAATCAATCAGCATTCATGAAAAACCAGAGCAAATCTAGAAAGAAACAAAGCAACAACACATCCGCGAAACCTACTAGTAAAACTTAAAATGCAGCAGCAGTACTATACGGCAGTTGTAACTATGAGCTATGAAAGGTTACGAATAAAGCACTTCTGAAAGCAGAGTGAAATCGATTTTACCTGTGAATTAACCATTGAAATTCCAAGCGTGGAGATTTTTTCCGATCAGGAAAGCACAGTGAGCATCGGCGCACGCATAAAGAATTTGATCTGCGCTCAGTTGTTCTCGACTCCAATCGCTCATGCTGACCTCTCTGATCTGTTCCACATCGAACCCGAGGCACCTTTTCACGATCAGACGCACGGAAGCAGATTGCAGCTCTGGAGCACGGTACGCCATAGCCGCGTAGATCCTGAGATCGTAAGGATCCCTGCACATCTCTAGATTGGGCCAGGAGTGCTCGAGCTTGGACCGATCGGAGTGGTTCCAGAAACCGACGAAGGATATCGTAGGGTCGAAGAGGAACTCCCGGAGAGCCATTGGCACGCTCTGGGCGTGAGTGAGATGGAAGATCAGGCAGCGGCGGCCGATACAGAGCTGCAATGTGTCCGCCTGAGGATTAGGGACGTTTGGAGTCCACTGGACGCCGAGACCGACGACGAGGCGCTGTTGGCGGTAGTAGTGGCGGCGAAAGTGAAGCATGGCGTTGAGCCACTTCCGGACGACGGAGGCGGTGGCGGTTTCGGTGACGGTTATTTCGAATCCGCGCAACAAGACGGTGTGGCGAATTGTATCCATTTTTTGGAATAGGCGTGTGTGTGTGAGAGAGAGAGAGAGGAACGGAAGAGAAAAAGCTCGCTCTCTCTGCTCTGCCGAAATGTGCAGTGCTTTTTGGTGTTGCACTGCCGCGACACGCTAAAATGGTTGTTATGCGATTGGGTTCCCGCGTTGTGGGTTTTGTTAGGGTGTGGACACCCCTATGATGGATCATAAAAGAAGATCACTTTAGATGCCTCATGCTTATGCGATTATGCAATACTGCTTCTTATGGAAGTTTAAGAGTTTCTAATGTTTTTACTCAGAAATAAAAAAATTAATAAAAAATGTTTTGTTAACACCACATTTTGAAGTGGAAAGAGGTGAAGGAATGAGAGAGAAAAAAAAAAAGAGAAAGTATGAAATTTAATATGTGAAGTGATAGAAAATGAGAAAAAATAGAGAAATAAAATGAGATGAAAAAGAGGTGGACAAAATTTAGAGCGTGAATATACCAATATTCAAATTTAATTATATTTACTTACCCTGAAGATAGAAAAAGTACTGTACCAAAAATCATTTTAAGTTTTTCAATTTCCAAGTCATTTTAAAATTGTTATCAACTAATGAATGATAATATTAAACAGTTTTAACTTTTAAGTGAAAGAGTTGGTTTAGCAAAAAAATTACAAATTAACTGAGAAAAACATTACTTTAATTAAATTAACTGAACGTTAAAACATTACTTTTATGTCTAATTTCAAATGTCGTGAAGATAAATTAAAAAAATAAAACATCAGCACAAATTTCATGTTAGCGCTTTTGTCCTAATGATAGCCTGGGTTTAAAAGAAAGCTAGAGTTGTTTCTATCTCCAAACCGCAACCACTTTTCCGAATATTATTGAAATTAACCAATGTATTTCCTCTTAGACAAGAACATCATTCTCCTTGTTCTAGTTGTCCTTTTTTTTTTTAAGGCCTTTTAAGTGTCACTTGTCAGAAGAACTCATATGGTTTTTATTTTTATTTTTCAATTACTTATTATAACATGTTAAATTTGCTTGTGCATGGTGCAAGGATGCAGTTACATCCCAGAACCCACCCTCAATTTTGTTCCATTATTAAAAATAAGTAAAAATATAAAACAAATCTCACAAGTATGGCAAACAAAGTTTTTGTAGCACATCACAATGTACCTTTAGATAAGCTTTTAATTCTAAAATAGTTCTTTCGAAAAAATATAAAATAGTGAGATATGACGAGATTTTATAATAATCTAATGAAATATTTCTTTCACAAACATATGATTTAAGTCCACAGTTTCCAAAAATTGAGAGTTACTCCAATTAAACTCTGTGATATTAGCCATTCTAATTTTTTTGAAACAGGCCATTCTTCTAATTGCATACCGAGTCAGTGTGTTTGTTTTTGCGAAAGTATAAAAAAATTAAACAAGCAGAAATGTCCTGGAAATGGGGACTTATAAATAGAAAAAGGCAGAAATGTCCTGGAAATGGGTACTTACAAATAGAAAAAGGATGAGAAGCTTGCCAATCTAATCTCACGAAGGAAGAAGAGGAGCACATGAAATTCACACCAAGTCGTTTAGATGGCGACTATAAATTCAAGTTGTTAAAATAATGACTATACAAGATGTGTGAAAGCGACTAAAATAACCTCCAGTGGTTAAGACAACTAAAAACAAACTCGACTCGAAAAATATGACTAAAAACTTGAGTTGTGTAAACGATTAAAAACAAACCCGGGTCTTGAAGACGGTTAAAAATAAATATAAGTCGAGAAATATGATTAAAAACTTAAGTTGCGTTAACGATTAAAACTAAACTCAAGTCGTAAAGACAACTAAATATCATCCCGAGTTGAGAAGACGGCTAAAAATAAACGAGTTAGAACTATGAAAATTGCATAAAACGGATGGAAAAAAAGTCATTTAAATAACTACTAGCTGATAATACTACTTTAAGAAAAACTTGGAAATTGAATAACTTAAAATGATTTTCGGTACAGTGGTTTTTTTTTTCATTTTCAGTAAAAACATGAGAAACTCTCAAACTTCCATGTGAAGCAGAGTATCATGAGGCATCTAAAGTGATCTTCATCATGATCCAGCATAGATTATAGGGGTGTCCGCACCGTATAAAAACTCACAACGCGGGAAACCAATCGCTTGCGTCAGCCTACAGTGCACAACCATTTTAGCGTGTAGCAGAGAGTGTTTTCTCTTCCGTTCCCCTCTCTCTCTCTTTCTCCAAAAAATGGAAACAACCCACACCTTCATGTTGGGTGGAATCGAAATAATCGTAACCGAAACCTCCACCGCTTCCGTCGTCCGGAGGTGGCTCAAGTCTACCCTTTACTTTCACCGCCACCACTACAACCATGAGTGCCTCGTCGTCGGCCTCGGCGTCCAGTGGACTCCAAACGTCCGAAATCCTCCGGCGGACACACTGCAGCTCTGCATCGGCCGCCGCTGCCTGATCTTCCATCTCTGTCACGCCGAGAGCGTTCCTATAGCCCTCCGGCAGTTCCTCTATGACCCTACAATATCCTTCGTCGGTTTCTGGAACCACTCCGATCGGTCCAAGCTCGAGCACTCCTGGCCCAATCTAGATATGTGCAGAGATCCTTACGATCTCAGGATCTACGCGGCTACGGCGTACCGTGCTCCGGAGCTGCAATCTGCTTCCGTGCGTCTGATCGTGAACAGGTGCCTCGGGTTCGATGTGGAACGGAGCAGAGAGGTCAGCATGAGCGATTGGGGTTTAGAATATCTTAGCCGAGATCAAGTTCTTTATGCGTGCGTCGATGCTTACTGTGCTTTCCTGATCGGAAAAGATATCCAGGTTTGGAATTTCAATGGTTAACTGGTAAAATCGATTTTCACTCACTCTGCTTTCAAAAGTGCTTTATTCAGAACCTGTCCTTAGCTCATAGCACAGCATTTTAAGCTCCTAGTTAATGCTTTGTTTCTTGCTAAATTTGCTCTGGTTGTTCATGAATGGTGATTGATTCCATATTTTGTAGCTAATCCCCCATCCCCATATTCAGTTTTTCTAGGGATTCTGATTATGCTCCTTTCTTCCAAACATTTTCAATTCGGTGTGAACAAAAATATTCTGCAGTCATTATTTTTCATCTGTGTGATTGAAAATCCAGACCATGGCATTTAGGCAGGTCCTTTGTTCACGGTAAGTTTAGACGACAGAGGTCGGCTATTCAAGCAACATCCCCTTCCTGTTATTGGTGTATTTCTCACATATGTTTACACGAAGAATGTGTGCGTTTAAATAGAAATGACCTAGGGTTTCCTTTGGGAGAGGAATTAGGTTTTAGGGATTTAAGTGTTTGGGGAAAATGAAATTAGGTTAATTAATGTTAAATTAAGTTAAGTTAGATTTATTAAGGTTAATTAATATTTAGGCTAAATTTGGGAAAATTTTGATTTTAATCATTTTCTGACGTGACAGGGTATAAAAAATAAAAAAATTACACTTCAAACTCATTAAACCAGTCAGTGTGACGTGCGAGCGCTCACCGGAGCTCTAGGCTCCAGCAGGGACTAAAAAAATACGTCTGCCAATCATAGTGACCAATACAAAACTATTTTTCGGCAAGAGACTCATCGTCAACTTCACTACAATTACAGGGACCCAGTATATTATTAACCCTTCTAATAATGACTTTATATATCATAATCTCCCATCTACTAGGTTGTTGGACTTGACGTAACGGCTTATCATCCTATTAGGGACAATTACGCTTATTAAGAAAACATGTAATAAGGTTAATTAATACATTGATTTTAAAAAAAGTTATCCAATCTTTCATATTTACCCTTAACTCTTTCTTCATTAATTGTATCACACTATTTCTTTAATATTATCTCACTCTCTTTTAATAAATGCGATGAATAAATATGAAAAAAAATAATCATTTGAAATATTAAGCCCATGCAGTTCCGCTTCTTCCTAATGATAGTTTAAGTATGAAAGAAAGAGTTAATTTATATTCCCAAAGAGCACCCGCTTTTCCCGAGGTTTTTGGAATAAACCAACGCATTTCCTCTTGGACAAAAACATCATTTAGCTCCTTTTGTCCATCATTCTGCTCCATCTGGTCGTCACTTGTAAGATATGAGTTCTCATTTTATGTCATGTAAACATAGCCTTTGTAGATAATTAATGTTCTCGACTTAAGTTTGAAGGAATTAAGGGTGTTTTTTCCTTATAACTTACTTGAGAGTGACGTTCTCAAACTATTTAAACTAATTAAAACTTGCTTTTGCTTTAAAAAAAATTATAGTTCGCTTTGTTTACCAATTAAAAAGTATGAAAACGGAAACACATATCAAGATACAAGATACTTTTTCTTGACCAAATCGGCCATAATCTTCTTCACAAATGAGCATATCATAATGTGAATTAATCATCAATATATGTAGCTACGATATCACTTTAAGAATTGCTTGTACCATATATTGCATAAAAGGCTAATTGATAGAAGAAGCCCGTAACTTTAGGGCTGTTATGTAGGTACAAATTATACATATCGATAATGAAAAAAAACCTATGAAAAGGCCATGAAGGCTAGATATAAATACATATGCAAATGGTAATCCTCCAAAACTGGTGCATAGACATAATTAATCAGTTTAAAGTTTGGTGATTTGATTGAGACACTTGGACTTGGGTAATGATGGAGACTGTAATGGAACACATATTCTGCAAATACTGATTACTTTCACCAAGAGGAGAAATAGAACCAGTGGCAAAGGTTTTGCTGTTACATTTGCTTGCACAAGAAGCAGCAAGTTCTCCAGCAGCACTTGCACCTTCTTTTGCGCCATTGTAATCACCTTTGTCCATACAATTCATTGCCTTTGGCAGAAGCTCCTTCGTTATCTGCGTGTAAGAATTGCTGCAACCTTCCAATGCTGTTTTCAATTCTGGCTGATTGTTGCATTCCCCGATAGTCTTCTGAATCCGGTCCAGAACCACCGGAGCTTTCGCAATCATGACCTTAAGAATCACGCGAGCACACGCAGCGATGTCGGAAATCATAAGTTGTTGTGTTTTTAGTGTTAGAACGCAGAGGTGGTAATGAGGCGTTGAATGACATATTTGTTCTATTAAGTTTAGTTTTGGTAGGTGGCCTTGGGTTGGTGCTATCAAGAGGATGGATGAGATGAGAATCATGGTTGCAATGCTTGAAAACTTCATCTTGATTTCTTCAAAAATAAAGAACACAAATGTTATATCTAGGACTAGGAGGAGGATATATAATTGAATCTGTTTGTGGGATATTGAATTGTGCAAAGGTTTTATAGGCTCAGTCAAACAAATCAATGGTTTTCAATTTGTACCTATTTAGAAAATACATTTTCACGCTTGCCTTTGCTCTCGCTTGTCCCCTCAAAATCAATGGACTCAAATCTTATGCCCCATTTCATGTCTAATTTTTTATCAAACCAATTAAATTTTATCATATCATTTAAAAATCACACATGTAAAATTATAGTTATGATACTCATTCTTACGTGACACAGTTTCTTTGGTGAGACAGGAAAGAAAACATCAAATGAAAACTAATGATCATACTCATTCCTACTTGACTTTGAATTCCTTAACTCCACTCAAACTGCTCCTCTTATTTTCACGTTTTGTAACCGCTAAGATCGTGGGTACATGGCTCTTGATGTGTGCCGCCTCTTGAATGTAGGCATGCAGACCAGTTTTCTGCCCAGCCTGCATGTAAGACCCTCATTTTTTGTGTAATTTCACCCTAGACCCTGTAATTCTTGTAATTATTGTTTGGATCCTTCAAAGTATAATGATTATACTTTGTCTTAAATTATTCAGTAATTTGAGTTAGTCTTGGTTGATATATTGGATTTAGTCCATGTTAAAATGTGTGATTTGTGTGTTGGATTATGTATCGTTTAAGTCTTGGCTGGAATAGCGACGTTTTGGCAAGAAAGAGATGATTGTCTTAGTGGCTTGGCAGATGATCGTCTTAGTGATTTAATTTGGAGATCGTCTTAGTAGGAGATCGTCTTAGTCAGACTAGTCTTAGTGACTGGTTAAGTCGGTTATTTCATATATTGTCTGGTCTGTCAGCCGTTATTGTTGACCTTATGAGATAAGTGCCAGACTGTCCTTGGAAATGATAAACTGTCGTTTTCGTTGACTCAGAATACTTAAATCTTTTCTAAGTCAATTTCCCACTCTATAAATAAAGAGCTTGTAGCAATGCATTAATCTTCAGTATTCTTTTCAAAATCTTTCCTTCCTTCAAAGAAACCTCAGTTCTCTACACTCTTTCGAAGTACTCAGCGTTGATGTAATTCACGTTCATTTTCTTCGTGTTTGATTTATTCCTGTTCGTTTAAGGACAAAGCTGAAGTTTCATCTCTCTTGATCATTTGAGTCATACAAGGTTGGTTTCCTTTCCAGTTCTTATGTTATTGCTTTGTTATAATCTTTGTGTTTCTGAAAAGTCCTTTAAATTCTGAAGAGAAACCATCTTAGATCAATTTTACAATGAGTTTTGTCCATGAGAAAGTTTGGGTTTTGAAGAATTGAGCTTAAAATGATTATTACATAAAAACTTTGTTTTTGGGCTCTCAAGCCAAGAGCTGGCGCATGGGCGCTGGGTTCCAACGCCCTGGCGCTGGAATTTTGCCAGAATTTTGTTCACCAGACGATCACCTAATGCATGAGCGTTGAGTTCCAACGCATTGGCGTCAGGCCACTGCCTGTTTCTGGGTTAGTCATGCATGTGCGTGACTATACCTGCGCACATGTGTGGAGGGTACTCTGTTCTACCCTGTTTTACGAAAATTTTGGATTATGACCGTTTGGAGTCCAATTTTTCTTTAAGATTGAATCCTAACCTTAGAGTAGTTGATTAAATGAGTTCATATGTTATTTATAGGTTGAAGATCAAGTGTATGCAACCCACTCGAAGGTAAGGGTAACTCAGTCTTAGTGTTGTGTTGTTGTGATGTTTTGTGACTCTGTTTTTTGAGGATGCTGATTGTGTTTACCTTTGAACTTGTTCTGGATATTGTTGATGATATTATAACATGTTGAATATGCTTACGTTGTTAAAATTGAATTGGTTGGAAATAACATGATGGAAATGTTTTCAAAAAAAGAACTGACTATATTATGCATATGTTGATACTGTGACTATAAATTGTGTGAATTGTTGGTTCATGAGGATTCTGGAATTGTGTGAACTATTAGTTCATGAGGATAATGATTATTTGTCATAACATATGCATTATATATATGGTCAGGTTGAAGTGCCGGATCTTTGTCCCATGGGATCAATGGAGAGTAATGTGGTAGACCTTTGTCCCACGTGATTGTCCTAACCCAGTTTAAGGCGAATTATTGGCCATAGATTATGCATATAGTTATTGAGAACTAACAAGCATCATTATGGGACATTGTAACATGAGAACTTGTGAATATTTCTTTTGTTTCTATTGTTGTAATTCATGTTTTGTTATTCATTGCTTATTCTGTTTCATCACTGTGTTGTTGATTATTGCTTGTATTTGGAGTTAACGCTTTCTGCTTGTTGTTTTATTGTTTGGGTGCTTAACGCCAGACGACCAGCAATGAAGGAATACTTGAAGATCAAATTGATGCAAGCTTGAGGAACTTTAGGGGCAGATTTGAATATGATGTTTTGATTCCGCTGTTTTGTACAAATAGCACATGTGTTGCAGAATATTACTTTCATTACGTCTTGTTTCCTTGTTGTAATATTATTGATTATGGGCTACACTATTATAAATATGTGAGAGACGTTTGTTTTGGAAACTTGAGATATTCTGAAATGATCTTTTTTTGATGTGTTATCCGGGTTTTACAATGTGCCACTCGACCAAAATTTGGGGCGTTACACTGCACTGATCGTTTGCTCCTTACTCTTCTCCATCATCTACCCATTTTCCATAGTCTTCTGTTTCCATCGTCTGGCTGATAGCGCATGAATTTCAAATGACCATAGCTTCTTCATTTCTAATCGAAATTAAGAACATGACCACTCATTGGAAAGCTCTTGCAGTCCATTTTCATATGGACTAGGGTTTGTATTTTTTCAATGCTTTTATCTTCTCACGTACCTCTTTCTTTCTAATATGTTTTTCAAGTGACTGTTAGGCAAGATTGCCAGGAAAATCATGCAGTTTGGCCTAAGGACAGTACAACTCTCATGGAGGGAGCGAGAGATCAAGGATTTGAGTTGAGAGCTTGGATTTAAAGAATTCACATCATGAGGGAGTCCCTTTTACCTTGTTTTTTATTTTCTTTTGAAACTAGTATGGTTTATATGCACGTATGTCCTGCACTTCTTTGTTATCTGACTGTTTCAATACTAGCATGGCTACTATGAGAATTGCTTGATATGTGCTTTGAAGTGAATTGATATTAGTGAATCCATGGTGAAAATTATGTTTTGCACTCATTGATACCATGACATGATATGATTGCATGATTCACTTGGGATTCTTGAAGCATAACATGAAACTTGCTTGAAAATCAGGGAAATTTTAAACTCTTTAGCCTGTGAGATAGTGTTTCTATACACTGTGAGTTGATAGAACATCACTGCTTTGCATGGTTGATTTTGTTTGAGTCTCTGATACCATTGGTTGCATGGAATTGATAGGAAATGATCAAGACATGTTTTGTTCTGTATATATAACTACTTAGCCAAATAGCCTACCTGTTTCAATTTAAATCTATTTGTTACCCTTTTTGAGCCTAGATGAAATCTTGTTGATTGTTTCGTGTTTATTTAACCCTGAGCCTAAAAGAAAAACAATGACTTTCCTAAGCTTGATGGGCTAAGAGAGCATTCATTAGTGAGGGTTGTATGCAAGTTGGGGGGAAAACTTATTATGGTTTGTATGAATCTCTTTGTAAATACTTTGAAAAAGAAAAAGAAAAAGAAAAGCAAAAGCAAAAGCAAACGTAAAAAGAAAATAAAAAAGAGAAAAAGCAAAAAGAACAAAAAGAAAATAAAGAAGAGGTTGATGAAAGAAAAATGGCTGAATTAAAAATAGTGAATAATAAGTTGGTAAAAAGCAAGTTGAGGGGAGTGAGTTTCATGAAATTAAGTTTTAATTGCTCTCTTAGGCTGGTTAAGTTTCTTTGCATATCCTGAAAAACCAAATTCTTTGAAGCCAAACCTCATTACAACCCTGAAAAGTCCTTAGTGATCCTTGATTGAACAAGTGACTTTGATGATTGCAGAGACAAGTAACAATCTTGACTTCTATGATTCAGTGATGCATATGAGTGAAACACTGGCCTAGCTTGATTCACATTGTGGACATCATGTCCCTATTTTGGGCCATTGATTCAATTTGTTTGAAATCTTGCAATTTGAGCTTTTGAAAATGTTCCAGCCATGCTTGTTGGAGTGGTGTCTTTATCTTTTGTTTGAGGACAAACAATGTGCTAAGTTGGGGGAAGTTGATAAGTGTTTGTCGCAACCGGGGTCGCAGTGGGACAACGCGTAAAAAGAATAGGAATCAACAGAGCTGCCACCAATATTATTTTAATGGGAAACATTGGAAAATCCATGAGAGAGAAAGGTCTTCGGAACCAGATCGAGTCCGGGAGTCGATTACGCATAGGGAAGGTATTAGCACCCTAAAACACCCATGCAAAAGACGGTACCCCTAATTAACTGTGCAAGAGAAGTTAGCTTTCAAAATATTCGTTTCACCCCGAAAAAGAAATTGATTATTTGTTTGGATCAAGGAAAAGATTATTTATGAAATTGGCTTGACGGTTGTTGATGTCCGCTCCTACGTATCCCCTGGTGCAATGGAGAATTCAAAGTCACGTAATTCTTGATTTTTGTATTTTTGAAAGGCTTGAGAAAAAGTCTGGATTTAAGAGGGAACCTTAGAGAATGTTTTTATTGGGGTGCCTGTTGGGAATTGCTTCCCGACCTACGTATTCTTTGTGAGGAGACATCAAGGCTACGTAGTTCTGATGGAAGCTTGAGAAAGCTTGAAGAAGTCGAAGTTGACTTGAGAGGCTTGAAAAAGCCAGAATTGTAATGGGAGGCTTGAAGAAGTCGGAACTCGATTTGAGAGGGTTGAAAGGCCGAAACTTGATTAGAGAGGCTGAAACTCGAGATTTTCTTGAAGAAGATATGTTTTGAGAATTTTGTATATTTTGAATGTTTTTTTAGTTTTTTAGAATTTTGATTGTTCATGCTACTAAGTGGGTAGTCATAAAAACTTTACGAGGTAAGTGATAGAAATGTTATTCCGTTACCATCGTTTACTTATTTGAGAAAAGATTTTTGTTCATTTTATAATTTTGAGATATCATGCTACCCAATAGGTAGTCAATGATTGTTATGAGATAATAAGTAGAAATGCTACTTTATTATCATCTTGATATTAACTATAAAACGAGTTATATTTTTTGGATTTTAGAAAATTTGCATATTTTTTATTTTAATCTTTTGGACTAAAGAAAACATTTTTAGATTTTTTAATATTGGGACTAGACAAATATAAAACACATATTTACAACATTTTTATCACTCAATTATAATCAAAGAAAGATAAAATTGCTGAGCCAAATCCAGTATAGTTTTTTTTTGTTATTTTTGGAACAGAAGGAGAGTTAACGGGCCTGGGTCCAATTCTCCTTTCCCTTTTGGAACTGACACGGTTGGAGAGAGAGATAGAGAGGAAGAAAGATCGAGAAACAGGGAGCGGTGAGAGAAGAGAGAGAAAACAGAGAGAAGAAGCGGCGCCGGTGGTGACCGATGGCGACATGCGAGGAGCGTGGAGGCCAACAGATCGAGGTGGAGGCATAGAGGGAGAGGAAGAGAGATCAAGAGACGAGGTCAGCGGCACGGTGCGACGGCGTGCGGCTGGAGCGGCGCGCGAGGCATGGCGCGTCGGCGTGAGGAGCACGGTGACCGGAGAGGTCGGAGCGCGAGGAAGCACGACGGCGGTGCGAGGTGGCTGGCGATTGGCGGTGGCGGCGTGTGAGGAGCATGGTGGCCAGAGCGCGGGGTTGAAAACCGAAGCTACGGGGTAACTACTGTTCGAGGCTTTGGGTGTTTGGGCTCTGTTTGGCTGCTGTGAGATTCGTTGATGGTGGTTTGAGTTGCAGCTTGGGTTGTGGTTCTGATGGGTTTGGATCATGTCTGGAATTTTACCTATACAAGGTCTCTGCTTGTTCACAAGAACCTGATGTATTTTTTTGTCAATGTCTTATGCATCTCAGTTTACCAATTTCAATGGGTTGATTACATTCAAGTTGAAAATAAACTTGCATTTGGTTTGTTTGCTTCATGATACACAAGTTTCACAACTGATTTATTTCAATTGGCAAGTTCTAACATCAAGAGTTAGCATGGCAGCCTCTAGTTCAAATTAAGTGCAAACAATCAGAGATTTAAAAGAAGATTTAAAAGAAGAAGGTTACTTGGTGCAAATTTCTTTCCCTCTTGTTCTTTTTCACTTCTATTTTCTTCCCCTTCTCCCTTTGTGTGTTGCTGGTTTGTGGCTCTAGAGTGAGGCAAAAACCTCCCCTGTGTGCTTCTTGTGCTACATTTTGTTCTTCTTTATTTTGGGCAGAGGAGAGGTGATTTAGGTGAAGGCTTTTGATGACCGGGTGTTCTTAGAAGATGAAAGGAAGTTAAATGGAGGTTTGGTGTGAGTGTTACTGATGGAGGTGAAGTACTAGGAAAATGAAGAGGGGTTAGCAGCTAAAAAAATGAATGAAGGAGGTAGAAGGTGTTGTGAGGAAAATCTACATGGCTTTCTCATTTGCTAAATCCCACGTGGGAGAAAAATATTTTTTTCTTAGCATGGCAGCATGCCCTCCTGCGAACTCTCCTTCTCTTTTTATCCTCAAATTTCCCTTCTTCTTTCCTTTCCATTTTTCTGTTGGAAATTTCTTGAGCCTTGGATCATGCTTGATTCATGGAGATCTTTGCCTTTTGGTATGACTTGAGGGAAATAACAATCCATTATGGTTTCTGTTTTCTTCTTCTTTTTTGTTGGTTTTTCAGATGGTCACTTACGTGACCTTTCTGATTTCTTTTTTCTTTTTCTTTTCTCTTTTACTTGAATAATAATAATAATAATAATAATAATAATAATAATAATAATAATAATAATAATAATAATAAGTTGTAGGATAAAATTGGGTGTTTACAGTGTCAAATTTATGTATATTTAGATATCATTTTAGACACTTATTTAACTTATTTGTTTCAATTATTGATTATTTAATCCCTCAAAGTATTTAATTTAACAAATACTTAATCTTAGCCTATAAAGAGTTTAAATAATAGTTATTTCATGTCTTTAACGTGAATTTTTGATGCAGGGAAGAAATTCATGAAGAAATTCAAGTTTAAAGCTGCCCGAGCCAAAACACAACTTCTCCACCGTCTGCTACTTCGCTATCATCTACTCCTTCCTGTCACCATCATCCAGCTATACTATCGTCCAACTACCCCATCGTCCGCTGCTACCATCGTCCAGCTACCATCGTTCACTACTACTATTGTCTACTCCTTCCTGCTACCATCATTCAACTATTCCATCGTCCACTGCTCTCACCAAACCATCGTCCACCTGCCATCACCGTCCAGACGATGGAAGGAAGCAGACAACGGAGGAAAGAAAACGATGAGAACGTACAAAGGTGGTTTAGGAAACCCAAAGACGAAGCATATGACTAAGCAGCTAACGTTCAACAACTGGCAAAGGCGGATAAAGGAAACCCAATGATGAAGTTTTCGGCCGTTAAGCTCCTTGCCATGTTCACCTTTTTAACTATAAATAAAGACGGAAGGATATCGACCCATCACAGAAATTCAACGCAGAACAGAGTTTTAAAGAGAGAAACAGAATCAGAGGCTAGGAGGCTGGAGAGGAAGCTTGGGTGCCGAATTCGACAGCGAGACATCGCGGCGTATTCGGTTATTCTTTCTTGTTCTCCATGTTTGTAAACCTATCCATTTCTATGGATAATTAATCTCTCTTTTGTTGAGATTTTCCGTAGTTGTTTGATACTTATGTATTCTTTGTTAATCTTCTTAAATATAAATCATGTTCTTTGTCTATGATTTAGTAGTTTTCTATTGTTCTTCATGCTATATTTTAGATTGATCACCTAGGGTATTTTGCTTGATTCGACTTGTGAACGAAAGTTACAACGTTTTAAGTTCGAACTAGAGTTAATCATCTAATAATCCTAATTGCTAAACACCTAAACTTCATGATAACTATCTTTCTTAATCATGTGAGACATCAATGTTTAGGATTAGAGAGTTATTGCTATCCACTCATGCGAGACATCGATGAAGTAGGGTTGAACTGGTGTAGATGAATCATATGCCTAGGTTTGGTTTGTATTTGAATCACTAGAATGCAAAAAGGTCAATCAATGAAGTTAAATCCCAGCAAGCTTATCATTCTTGATGTTTCTCCATCAATTTACTTGTTTTCTTTATATTTCCATGTATAAACAATCAATCTCTTGTGAAACCATCATTTAAGTTTGCTAACTATTGAACGACATAAGTATTACACCTCTCAGAAGACGAAAAAACCCGTATCTGCTTACTACGATTGAATCTTAAGGGTTTAGTTTCAAAGCAGTACAAACCAGGAAAAAACCTTTATCATGCACCAAGAATCATTTGAAATATTAAGCCCATGCAGTTCCGCTTCTTCCTAATGATAGTTTAAGTATGAAAGAAAGAGTTAATTTATATTCCCAAAGAGCACCCGCTTTTCCCGAGGTTTTTGGAATAAACCAACGCATTTCCTCTTGGACAAAAACATCATTTAGCTCCTTTTGTCCATCATTCTGCTCCATCTGGTCGTCACTTGTAAGATATGAGTTCTCATTTTATGTCATGTAAACATAGCCTTTGTAGATAATTAATGTTCTCGACTTAAGTTTGAAGGAATTAAGGGTGTTTTTTCCTTATAACTTACTTGAGAGTGACGTTCTCAAACTATTTAAACTAATTAAAACTTGCTTTTGCTTTAAAAAAAATTATAGTTCGCTTTGTTTACCAATTAAAAAGTATGAAAACGGAAACACATATCAAGATACAAGATACTTTTTCTTGACCAAATCGGCCATAATCTTCTTCACAAATGAGCATATCATAATGTGAATTAATCATCAATATATGTAGCTACGATATCACTTTAAGAATTGCTTGTACCATATATTGCATAAAAGGCTAATTGATAGAAGAAGCCCGTAACTTTAGGGCTGTTATGTAGGTACAAATTATACATATCGATAATGAAAAAAAACCTATGAAAAGGCCATGAAGGCTAGATATAAATACATATGCAAATGGTAATCCTCCAAAACTGGTGCATAGACATAATTAATCAGTTTAAAGTTTGGTGATTTGATTGAGACACTTGGACTTGGGTAATGATGGAGACTGTAATGGAACACATATTCTGCAAATACTGATTACTTTCACCAAGAGGAGAAATAGAACCAGTGGCAAAGGTTTTGCTGTTACATTTGCTTGCACAAGAAGCAGCAAGTTCTCCAGCAGCACTTGCACCTTCTTTTGCGCCATTGTAATCACCTTTGTCCATACAATTCATTGCCTTTGGCAGAAGCTCCTTCGTTATCTGCGTGTAAGAATTGCTGCAACCTTCCAATGCTGTTTTCAATTCTGGCTGATTGTTGCATTCCCCGATAGTCTTCTGAATCCGGTCCAGAACCACCGGAGCTTTCGCAATCATGACCTTAAGAATCACGCGAGCACACGCAGCGATGTCGGAAATCATAAGTTGTTGTGTTTTTAGTGTTAGAACGCAGAGGTGGTAATGAGGCGTTGAATGACATATTTGTTCTATTAAGTTTAGTTTTGGTAGGTGGCCTTGGGTTGGTGCTATCAAGAGGATGGATGAGATGAGAATCATGGTTGCAATGCTTGAAAACTTCATCTTGATTTCTTCAAAAATAAAGAACACAAATGTTATATCTAGGACTAGGAGGAGGATATATAATTGAATCTGTTTGTGGGATATTGAATTGTGCAAAGGTTTTATAGGCTCAGTCAAACAAATCAATGGTTTTCAATTTGTACCTATTTAGAAAATACATTTTCACGCTTGCCTTTGCTCTCGCTTGTCCCCTCAAAATCAATGGACTCAAATCTTATGCCCCATTTCATGTCTAATTTTTTATCAAACCAATTAAATTTTATCATATCATTTAAAAATCACACATGTAAAATTATAGTTATGATACTCATTCTTACGTGACACAGTTTCTTTGGTGAGACAGGAAAGAAAACATCAAATGAAAACTAATGATCATACTCATTCCTACTTGACTTTGAATTCCTTAACTCCACTCAAACTGCTCCTCTTATTTTCACGTTTTGTAACCGCTAAGATCGTGGGTACGTGGCTCTTGATGTGTGCCACCTCTTGAATGTAGGCATGTACTTCCAGATTGTGGAGTAGTACTTCGGGTTGGCTTGTTCTCAAAATCTTTACCTGTTCTCTGATGCCAAACTTAACTTTTTGTATTGGCCGAGAATCTTTGCATCCAGAGCAAAACATTGTCTAAGTGTGGGTTTAGCTTATCTATTCGACCAAGCTTTCTATAAATTTTCACGTATCTTAAATGCACCCTCTCTCGAATTTGAAGTTTTTCGAAACTCCACACTAATCTATCTTAACTTAGCAAATTATCCTTTTATTTTCATGCCTTTATTAAAGCTTTACGTAACTGTAGCTTGGGTGTCTTCAAATCGGCCTTGCATCTTAACTCGAATAGCACAACACATTCTTCTTTTTGAACTAAATAATTCAAATTTCATGTTTAATCTATCTTGAGGTTTAGTTTCGTAATACTCTTGTGACCTTGTCTTTCTCAAACCAAAGCCCTTTTTTCATTTAGTCGAGTTCGAAATTTTAATATTAGCATATGCTTCCCGAAATATTATTTTCCGAGTGCAACAAGAGAACATTTCCTTAGGTCCACAATTTCAAGTCAAGTCCCTTTCGAACAGCTACTAGCTACTGCTATGAGCCTCTTGATATTCATGGCTCTTCCTACTTATTACTATGTATTTATTTCCCGTTTCAATTTTTTATACTGTATTGTGCATTTCATTTCATAATGTCTAGCAGAACTCAATGATTCTGTATATATCTTGGTAAAGCTTGCTAGTAGGAATGGAATCTGTAAATCAAAACCATTGTTTTGTTTCTATATAAAGTAGTTTTTTTCTTAAAAAAAATTATATAACATAAGGTTTTTCAAATACACAAAGTAAATTAACTCTAAAAGCCCACAAAAAATTGCAGAGAATTCAATAATCAAAAGTAGAATTTTTTTTTTTAAAAAAAATTGAAGAATCATTTTGAACCACTTGCCTTTTGAGGGGACAAGCGAAAGCAAAGGGAAGATTCAAAGTGTATTTCCTAAACAGATACAAATTCAAACCATTGATTTGTTTGAGTATTGCTCCTATAAAACCTTGCTTAATCCAATATCCACAAACTGAGGACAATAAACAAAACCAAAAATTGTCCTCCTAGCTATTGATACAACATTTGTGTTCTTCAAATTAAGATTTAATCTTACTTGATTTAATCTTACTTAATTTGAAGAAATCAAAATGAAGTTTTCAAGCATTTCAAGCATGATTCTCATCTCATCCATCCTCTTGATAGCAGTAGCACCAATCCAGTGCCACCTACAACAAGCAAACTCCATAGAGAACATATGCCGCGCAACACTCCGTTACGACCTCTGCACTTTGGCACTAAAATCACAGCAACCTGCTGCTCATGACGTTGCTGCGTGTGCCCGAGGGATGCTCAAGTTTATGATCTCGAAAGCACCGACCTATCTGGAACGGATCCAGGCTGTTCTCACAGAAGTCACGATATCAAACCTTCTACCACAGAAACATGCATTGGAAAGTTGCCACAAATCTTACTCTAAGATAATAAAAGAGCTTCTGCCAAAAGCACTTAATTGTATGGATGAAGGTGATTACAACGGCGCAATCGAAAGTGTAAATGCTGTTGGAAAACTCGCTAAATCATGTATGAGGAAATGCTTCGTCGCTGACCCTATGTCTTCTATGCCTCTCGATGAGGATATTGTAGATTTAAGGAAC
Source organism: Acmispon strigosus (assembly GCA_030819835.1). Taxonomy (NCBI): domain Eukaryota; kingdom Viridiplantae; phylum Streptophyta; class Magnoliopsida; order Fabales; family Fabaceae; genus Acmispon; species Acmispon strigosus. The sequence goes on from JAUAMA010000001.1 coordinate 92,912,194, forward strand.
TTGAGTTCCATTACCGTCTCCTTCATTACCCAAATTTCTCAATCAAAGCACCAAACTTTGCCTGGGACTAACTAATTACGGCTATGTACCGGCTTTGGAGGCTCCCTCCGTACAAATAATCACGTTTATTAAGAAAATATATAATACTATAATTAATATTTTGGTTTTATTATTTTTATATAAATATTTCATATATTTAAGACTAATTAATTGTATGTTACTCCAATACCCAACAAATGAGTAGAAGAAGTCATGAAATTAGATTCGAAACTAATGAATTTTCGTTTCCCACCAAATTGAATTAAAAAAATTTCACCTTGAATTCATAAAAAAAGTTGAATATTTTTAAAAAAAAGTTTCATATTGAATTTCCTTCTCCTCATAAACATCTATTGAAGCTTCATCACTTATTTTTTCCGGATTTGGATCCTCTCATGTGTTAATCTCAAATGACTATGTCATGTGAAGATCTAAACCTTTAATTTTTTTTTAATGAAATATGGACCCTTAATGGATATGTAGAGAGAGAATATTAAAATTGTGCAAGAAATAATATTGACCATCGGATTTCATTAAAAAAGTAATTAAGGACCCAGATCCTTCACATGACATAGTCATGTGAGATTAACACATGAGAGGATCCAAATCCGTGTTGCATAAATAGACCTGTATGCTCAACACATCTACAACTTGATAGTGTTGGTCCTATAAAAAAAATCTAGAACTTGTTAGTGTTAGCATTAAATATTTCAAAGGTCATGTTTTAAAATATTGGTTTGGAAGCATAAAAGAGAATTAATATTGGTGATAGCTAAAATTTTGAAATTGAAAAAATAATGAATGCAAGAGGTAAATTAGGAAAAACTTATTATTTTTTTCTGAAATCTTGTAGAGATCTTATATTATGAGACATTAAATATGTTTTTATGATGTCTTATAATTTGAGATGGAGAGAGCATATATATTACACATATATTATGTATGTATTAATATCTAGCCTTCATGGCCTTTTCATAAGTTTTTTTATCTTTTTATTTTGATCATTGTTGATCTACATAGTTTGTAAGTGCCCTTCTTGTATCAGTTAGCCTTTTAAGCAATGGTACAACCAATTTATAAAGTGAAGTTGTAGTTAGATATATAGATGATTCATATTATTATTGTATACATTTTGACAAAAAAATAGTATCAAGTTCAATCGATAAAGTAGCTAAATTAATGTTCTTCCTTCTTTTATTAATGTTTACTTTTTGTTTGATTCTTCTAATACTCTCTGTTAGGGACTAGTTCCTCTTTTGGGCGTTTAGCCCCAAATGTAACAAAAAGAAAAGCTAAATTAAAAACATGTAAGCGAAGAACATACCTTCATAAATCCTTGGAACTTTTCTGTTACAGTTGAAAAAATAAAAGACTAAAAATAGAACGAGAAAGCTAATGCGCGTTGACATAGAAATGTGCCAACACCAAAGGAGACGCTTATAAAAAAAGGAGACAATTTCCAGAAACAAACGGGAGATTTATCACATAGTTGCTTGTGCATAGAGCATCAACCAAGATATTGGGCTCCTTAGGAATAAGAGACAAATTAACTCTCCATCCCCAACTAAACATAGCATGAATTTGGAGAATAGTATCCATTTCCCAAAAACTGCTAACATTTTAAGTACTTCCAAGAGCATCAATGATATCCTTACAATCGAAGGCGCAAACAATCTTCTTATAACCTAACTCTCAAACATGTTTCAGAAGCTCCGCAAGAAATGCACTCCTGTGCTTGAGGCTTTTCGAAATACCAGATATCCAGTTTCACTCCAAGTCTCATATCACACCATACCCACATCCTAGCTGCCATCAACATGAATACAGATAGCCGAACAATTCCTTACCTACTCACTCCCCCATATAGACCCATCACGAGTGTAGGAGGAACAACGTAAATCCTTGGATTGTTGAAATCATTGATAATTGAAAGTAAATTAAAATCTCAAAAATATCAATGAATTTAAGGGAAAAATATAGAAGACTTCTTTCATCTTATTTCTAAAATATTAAAAGATAAAAAATTATGATGTGGAATTTAAAATATAGGTAGGATAAAAGAAATAATAAATAACCAACATTAAAATAAGAAAACTTAAAGTGATTAATGGTAGAGAGAACTTTATCGTTTATAGTAGTTTCATCAAACTCAAAAGTGTGAAAAATAATTATACACACACAAGAAATCAGGTAAAAAAATATTGGTAAGATAAAAAAAACATAATCCGAGAGTTAAGGCTGTGATCCGATAATCAATCAGGATTGACTATTCCAAATTCTTATTATTTTGTTTGTTTTTGAAAATAGCTATCTGACTCTTGCTCTGGAGACAGACACGTAACTCCGAAACGATTCCGTTTTTGTTAGTGTCACCTGAAAAGCTTTCGATAGAGACGGTGTGAGCAAGTTCGTGTGTTTGCGTAGTTGCAGAGAAGAGAATTGAATCGCGATTCATAAATGGCGAAGCACGAAGAGCTTCCGGTCCCTGTTTTCGAAACTCTGGAGCCTGTGTACGGCGGTGGTTCTGACCTGGAAGAAGCACAGCGTCGTATCAGTAATTTGAAGTCTAAATTTTTCAACATCTTCGGTCACAATCCTCAACTCATCGCTCGTTCTCCTGGTCCGTTCTTCTTCTTCTTCTTTTCCCTTCTTTCTCTCGCTGTTGAAACCAAAAGAATCATCGATTGTTATTGTTATTGTTACTATTATTGGCACAATCGCAGGGAGAGTGAACTTGATCGGGGAACACATTGATTATGAAGGGTATTCGGTGTTGCCCATGGCAATTCGGCAAGATACGATCGTCGCCATTCGGAAAAACGAAGATCAAAATGTCCTCAGGATTGCTAATGTCAATGATCAAATATATGCCACGTGTACTTATCCTGCTGATCCTAACCAGGTCCAATCTTCAATACATTCTGATTAATTCATAGAATAATGATGAAGATTTCATTGCATGTTGTTTTATGATTCGTTTTGGCTCTTATGTATTCTGTTTGCTTTTTTACTTTCATGCAGGAGCTTGACTTGAAGAATCACAAATGGGGCCACTACTTTATTTGTGGGTGAGTTTTTGTTTACTTTTTTCAAAAATTTCGTATTTCCTTATATGTGGTTCGCAATTTGTAGCTGAGAAAGTTAAATTTGTATTGTTGTTCCTCATTTGGAATAGCTTATTTTATGGTAAGCGCTTATACAAATGTTTTAGAGATCTTATGTGAACACCTTATGACCCACCTATAAGCTGTTTTAAGCTTCCTTTCATTAGCTGTTCAGAATAAAGTATGAAAAAAAGCTTATGCTTATTTATAACATATTTTCAACTTATTTCAATAAGTTTCTTAAAATAGCTTATGAATAAGCACTTATACGATAAGCGCTTATGACGTTTAATTAAGCTGTTTTTGCAAATGCATAACTCAGTGATGAAAGATAAGACGGTTTCTGCAGGTACAAAGGTTTTCATGACTACGCAAAATCAAAAGGAGTTGATGTTGGTAAACCGGTTGGGCTTGATGTCCTTGTTGATGGAACAGTTCCCACAGGTGTGTTTTGTTGTTTAGTATTGAATAGAATTAGAATTGATGCTATTACTGATCGGGTATATACAAGTGCATCTTGAAATGAACCGAGTGCGTCATCTTTGAGGCTCTATTAGACATAACATGTCTTTTGATTGTTAATGGGGCTATGTTCAATGAACAATATTTATCTTTATACAGGTTCTGGACTATCGAGCTCTGCGGCATTTGTTTGTTCTTCCACAATCGCTATTATGGCTGCTTTTGGAGAGAACTTTCCGAAGGTATGCTTCTTGTGCTGTAGTATTATGTACTACTTTGTGCTTTCTGTGGAATTCAGTTCAAGAGTCACCGTTCACCAATAAGTCAGTTGAACCTAAACAACTTAAAAGTACTTAAAACTGCTGCATAAAAAAAATGTATTTACAGCATATGATTCTAAAACGCTTTGTCGTGATGATTCAGATATCTTACAGTAGTTATTCAATCAAAGGCTTGATAAGCATGAGTTTGAGTCAAAATAAATTGGCTTGAGTTTGATATATTAATTTTTTATTTTTATCAGAATATTTTAATTATACTATAATTTATTATTTAAATTATAAAAAAGTTACTATTATAGTCGAGCCTGAGCCTGAGCCTGAGCTTGGTTTTTAGCTCAATAAGGTTTGGTTTGAGGTCAAATTCAATATCTCAGTTCCGCCTTATCTTCACTGACATGATAGTAATACAGGAAGTTACATGCTGTTACTTGGATGGTCTATTCCACTTTTGAGCTATTTGTGACTGTTGAAATAAATGTTTTGTAAACCTTTGTTGATTGTTCATTCTTTATTTCTTAAAATACTGGAACAAAGCTAAAGCTATACAGTTTTATGCAACAATTTAATCTTAACCTTTCTCTGCAATATACCTATTCACTATGATACACTATGAGGTATACCATTTACATCGACAGTTCCACCATAGGTAATTCATTAAAGCATGTGCTTTTGAAAATATTACTGTTATTTGTTTAGTGATTCTTCTTTTCTGTTATTATTCTGTTTCTAACTTATGTGTATTGTGTACAGAAAGAAGTTGCACAACTTACATGTGTGTGTGAACGGCACATTGGTACACAGTCTGGGGGGATGGATCAGGTTGTAATTGTATTCTATCTTTACAGATACATTCTATTTTTATTTTAACGTGAACAAGTCCCAATTACCTGTCCGAGCATTGGCCATTTTCTTTAAATCATCTCCCCATGGAATGACCTTCACAACTACTTTGCAGAGCATCGTATCAATTTGAACTGGTTGACTAATTTTTCTTTTGACGTATACTTGAAATATATGTTCTCGCCGGTTAATATTTATACTGGGTGATGTATTTAAATTCTATTGTCTTTTGAGTTGGACATGATACATATGGTTTTCTTTTACTTCATAGGCAATCTCCATCATGGGAAAAGCTGGGTTCGCAGAGCTGATTGATTTCAATCCAATCCGTGCAACAGATGTGAAACTTCCTGCTGGTGGAACTTTTGTGATAGCCCATTCTTTGGCAGAGTCTCAGAAAGCTGTTACTGCTGCTACGAATTATAATAATAGGGTTCTTGAATGCCATTTGGCTTCTGTAAGTGCTTTGCATCCTAAGATTCAATTTTCTTAATTTTCATTTTCACCTGGAGTTAGGTATGGAGGTTAGTGGTGGAATGGAATTGTGGATTTGACCTTCTCAGTCCTTGCACAGTTGATCTTCCTGTTTACTTGTACCTTTCCCTTGTTAATATTAATGGATAAAAGCCTGTTTAACTTTCACCATAATAATTATGGTGATATTGAGTAATTTATTCAGGTTTTTAAATAAGAAAACTTTAACTAATTATTTGGAAAGCTCTTGCTATTCTAGTTGTTTGACAAATGGTAAATGTGATTATGATAACAATTCTCTATCCGTTACTCTATCCTGGTATACTTATTTCATGCACCATGCTTTTGATTTTCATTCATTCATTCTTCCCCTTATCAATTAGCATCATAGCACTGCCAGTTTTCATAATAATTGATAAAGTCAGTCAGGTAGCTGTTTCGTGGACCTGCAACTTGCTAATACTTGTATTGTCATTTATATTTATAAACTCAAAAGTGTAATTGTAAAATTTTCCAGATAGTGCTTGGGATAAAACTAGGAATGAAACCACAAGAGGCGATATCAAAAGTGAAAACACTATCTGATGTTGAAGGTTTATGCATATCATTTGCCAGTAGTCATAACTCCTCTGATCCTGTCCTGGCTGTCAAGGTAATTTTAGCTGGTATGATGCCATCCTCGAAATTAGCTTTGTCAACAAAGCACATGATATGTTTGTGAAATTGATTATATAATTTTTATGACTTCTTTTTGTCTTTCACATAAATCATAATCATTTTCCTGTTTAAATGTATAACTTCCTTTGCGTGCAGGAATATTTGAAGGAAGAACCTTATACAGCTGATGAAATTAAAGAAATTACTGGGGAAAATTTGACGTCATCTTTTAGCAGTAATCCAGCTTATTTGGATGTCATAAAAGTTGCTAAGCAGTACAAGTTGCATCAGGTACCTTTTAAGATCCCATTAGCAAAGTTACGTCTATCCCATTTGTATAACCATGTCAATATCAGAATCAACTTGTTTGTCAGTACTTTGCTTCAGCTACTTACAATTTAAAATGATATCAGTTATACGTTAATGTTCTGGATTTCTGTAACTCATGGGACAGTATTTATTTCTATAGATTGCATATAAGTCGCAGTAGTGGAATTACTTCTGTCCTATTTGCATGACCATTTTAAGATCTAAATATGCTTAACTTTCTGTTGGCCCTTTGCTTCAGCAACTTCTAGTCTTTAATGACAAACTAGTGACAGGATATTGTTTGTCTTTGAATGAAATATAGGATTATCTAGAGGGCTTCATGCTGTCATGCATGACTTATTTCTTGGGAAATATGTAAAATTGTATTATGGCTTTTGCGTTGCATGGTGCTACTTCCAATATGGTTTTATCATTAGATTAGATATGATTCATGATAGGACATTATGACACCATTTAATCTACGAAGCTGAACTCATCTAATGGGAAAAATGCTTTCGTTGTTGATGGTGGTGGTCACTGCTACTTCCTGCAACTACTTCCTGCAACTACTTCTCACTGCTTGTAATGGCTAACATCTTATCCCTTTTAATATCTTGCTACTCAATTTTGATTCATATTTTTTTCCAGAGAGCCGCACATGTGTATTCCGAAGCCAAAAGGGTACATGCTTTCAAGGATACTGTATCATCAGAATTAAGGTAATTTTTTTCTTAAGGATGATATCATTATTGTTCTGCATCCTGCTATTCTACATGCCTAGCTGCAATCACTATTGGTGTATGCATTTGTGTATTCTGTTCATCTTGAATATAAACTAGATGAGGACCACTTTGAATATATTCTAATATCTATCTTAGTAGATAAAAGGGTTGAAGTTTGATATTTTTGGCATCTTTAGCTTCACCAAAATATGTCTTCATGATTCATCTTATCAGTTTCCATATTTTGTGATCCTCTTTTATGTGGTCAGCATGTTTCTTGGCTTTTAACTGTTCACTACTGTTTCAGTGATGAGGAGAAGCTAAAGAAGCTTGGTGATCTTATGAATGAGAGTCATCATAGCTGCAGTGTTTTTTATGAATGCAGGTAAATGATATGCACAGACTTTTTAGCTCACTCTTTATGCATTCCATTATTTTATCCAGCCTACTTGGACATACTCGACACCTTTAGTTAAGGAGTGTATTACTTTATTAAAAAATTACACTTTCTTTATTATTGGATTCTCGTTAGATCGATGTCTCTTTGTAAGGGATGATTTTCATAAGATTTTCAAATCAAATGACAAAACGAAAAGTACTGCTTGTACATAATCTCTTTTTTCAGAACATAAAGATAAAGTTATTATTTGTGGAATCAGCTGTCCAGAGTTGGAAGAACTTGTAAATATTGCTCGTGACAATGGTGCTCTCGGGGCGAGGCTTACTGGAGCTGGATGGGGAGGTTGTGCTGTTGCCTTGGTGAAAGAAAGCATTGTTCCTCAATTTATCCTTACTTTGAAGGTTTGCCATCATATTTTCACCATCCTAATAAACATTAGAAATTTAGAATAAAGTTAATAAACTCTACATACATTTCAGGAACGTTTCTACCGAGCTAGAATTGACAAGGGCCTGATCAAGGAGAACAATGTCGACCTTTACGTATTTGCTTCTAAGCCATCGAGTGGTGCTGCCATTTTGAAGTTGTAGTATCATTAGCTTGACCAACACCACTCTTAATGGCTGAGAAAAATGCAGGTTACCTTATGCAAATTCTGATGGAATAAGATTAAAATGGTACCATGATTGTCAATAAGTTGCTTCTGGTAATAATGACTATGTTGAACATTAGTAAGTCACTTTTCGTAATGGTCAAATGATGTTCTTACCAAAAACATGGTTTTGTATTTATTTAAAATTGGCCTTTTTGGTGCAATATGCTGAAATTGTATGATTGCACATAATTTACAACTAAAAAATTAAATTGAAATTGTAAGGTAATAATTAAAAGAAAAGGGTCAAGTGCATTTTGCTACCTTAATTTGCTTGACCTCCATCACTTTCTATCATAATGAAGACATTTTTTTTCTATCTGTTGGTTGTAGTTGTTAAAAGTTAAAAGTTATTCCTTGAACTCTAAGGTTGATAGTTTAATCTTTAGGAAACACTTTTAGGGAGATATGTAGCATTTTCCACCGAGGTCGAATTATGAGAGCAATTTACAACATCAAGATAATAATGAAGGCATATTCTTTCATGGATACCCACACATCAATAGGCCCACTGCATCAGATACAGGTCCAACAACAAGTACTCCGGCTGAAGCGCTCTAAGCAAAAAGCAAGGGCCACACATAAGCTTCATCAGTTCATCTCATTTAAGGGTAAAAGTAAAAGCAAATTACTGATTGAACTAACCATTTTTTTTCTTAATCTATTTTTAATTAAAAATGAATAATATATGTAACATATTTGTAAAGTTAGTATTTGTTATTGAATAAATTTCATGTAGATTTTCACGAAATAGAGTAGGAGACCTTCTATATTTTAAATTTAAATAAATTTGATATTTATTCTGTTTTTCACAAAGTCACTTTAATTTATGCACATTTTCTCGTGAAACTACATGCTTTTATCAAATTTTGACATATTTTATAAGTTTTCATATTAAATCCATATCAATGTCAATTTTTCCTTAATTTAGTTTTTTTTTTACATCGAAAATCATTTAAATTACCGTTAATTCATTTTTCAAACAAACCAAAACTTCACTTTTTCTTAATTTATTTACCAACCAATACTTAAATCACTTAAATGAACATCGAATATAATAAAAAATTATTTATGATATAAATTATTTTTATTAATTAAATGAGTTTAATTTTGATGTATCGACAATGTAAAGAGTTTTACACATGCATCCAATCATATTTTTCTATTATCCATTTAAAATAATTTTAAATTCAAATTTAATTATGACATGGCTGATAGATTCTGATTGGATGCATGTGTAAAGTTTCTTTACACTATCGGTACATCAAAATTAAACTCTAATTAAATTAGTTTGTAGATTCTAAATAGGATTAAAACTCTTAAACTTCCATGTGTTTAATATTTAATTTATTTATGTTGTCATAAAATAGCCTTGATTGATTAAATTATCTATATCAATTATTTCTAGCCATCCTCCTCATCCTGTCTTCAAATCACTTCCACCTCCCATACTTTGTCTCTGTTCAAATGTGATGACAGATAACATTGGTGAACTCTCTGCATTAGTGCATTGAACACCGCTCTGATAAGTAAGTAGGATGCAAAACATTCATGTGATGGATAGCCCTGTGAAATGATTTGGTGGATTGACCCTACCCTACCCTACCCTACCCAGCTCCCATATTTCATGTAGCTTCGTGAATCTCCCTAAACCCATTTTCTCTTCAATTTTTATATTTCACGAATCACAATCATGTAGCAATTATCGAGCTCAAGACAAATTAAAAATTGATAATCACGTTGACTCTAGCTTAAGTCTAGAAACAGAATATCCAAGTACAACAGAAAAAATCCGAATCTTGATTTGTAAAGGATTTACATTACTGGCTATTATCGACAATCAAACTTAATTATTACTCATCCACACAAGAGGAGGAATGAGACTCACATAAATTTCAACTAATTAATTAAAGAGTGTTAAAATGAGTGTTGATGGAAACCTTTTTTCTTAAAAAACAAGTTTAATTCTGCTTGGGCCGAGTAAGAAACATGGTTATAAAGTTCTCCCTACTAAAATTTAATGTAACTACACTTATAATAACTCAAACTTAAAACCTCAATTTAAGTTAGAACAATTTTATGCCGATTAACCTACTCACGTGGTAGGGAACATTTTTCTTTGACCTAAATGCAATAGGATCAAAGACGCCTTTGGGTAAGCATGTTTTTACAAACCATCAATTTGACTAAAAAAGTATACATTTCTTTAGTTAACAAGGTCATTGCATTGAATCTGTCAAAATAAATAATCATCCTTAACACGGTAATACTTTTATATATCTTATGTGGGACAAACTCTACTATTTAGAAGGAGGTATGTTTGACAAATTGGTTTGTGATTTTTTTTTTTATAAACATTAGCCATTGTGAGTCTCTTACATTTTTTTTTACATAAAGAAAAGAAATAGACGAAAAGAAATAAAAAGCACAAGCCTAAACTATCAGCACACAACAGCGAAATGAGGGAGGAAGGAGGGGCCTTCCATATGTGTAACGGAGAATTCGAACGAGCAGTTTGCTTTGCCAAAGCGTCTGCAACTGTATTCCGCTTTTGTCAACATGCGAGAACTTAACGTTTCAGTCCCCGGCCAACATTTCCCGATTGAGAGAATGATGTCAAGGTGCCAGTAATCACGAACAGCGACAGTATTACCCAATAGATCAACCAGCTCCCGGCAATGAAAATTAGTTCCCTCACAATGGCTAATACTTATAAAAAAAAGAAAAAAAAACATTTTGTAAATTTACGCAGGTTAAATATGAGTTGTTTGATTTTGATCTAACAACTCAAATTTTAAGACTTGTTTATAGTCCAATTTTAATGAGAGATTCAATCTCGTACATTCAAAATATCATGAATGTATGAATATAAGACATTCTTAAATGAAGCTAACCCTAAACCTACAAAATCGGGTGGAAAAGAATAACAAATAGTTTTTATTCACCCCGCACCCTATTTTATTTTCTTTCTTATTTTCACTAATTTTTTCTTCTTTTATCTATTACATCTATCATATATTTTATCTCTCTTCATTCTTGTCTCTATAACAAAACACAGCAATGTGGTGGGTGTCCATGGCCACGCAATGAAATTGGGAGGTTGCCAAGTGCCAACTGTCGAAGAATGGCTACATCACCGTTAATGCTCTATAAATCTGCCGTAATCGAAGAGAAGACAGCACATCACATCACATCCAAAGAGAGGGAAAGATTCAGAGGGATCTTCGTTTGAACAAATCTTCTTACAATTTGTTCGTTTTTTGCAGTAATTTTGGTTCTTTCCCTTTATCTACCTTTCTATCTATAGTATAGTATCCTTTGCTCCCTTCCCTTATCTCTCGCTTTCAACTCTTCCGCCATTGGATCTGGGGTTCCTTCCTCTTCTCAAAAAGGTATTCACTTTTTTTCGTTTTCGTTTTCTTCACTTCCTCTCATGTTATTTACATTTTAATATTCTTGTAATGGCTGCAACTAGTTCAAAGTTGTTGACTTTCTCCAATTTCATGGGTGCCCATCATGTATTTTTGCAATGGGAGTTTATATATATTTGATTTGAGGGATTGACTTGGGGGGTGGGAAGTTTCAACTTTTAATATTTTTTTTTCTGGGTTTAATTTGTTATAAATTGTAATTGTAATTGAGTGTTTGTTAAGAACCATTTCTGCCTTTGGTGGCGCCCTATGTGTCCCTTCTTTGATTATTCTCCCTCCCTCAAGCAGTTTTTGTTGCTTTCCTTTTTTTCTCAAGAACTTTCTGATCTTTTTTCTTTTATCAATTTGTGTACAATAGTATGAATTGGTGTTTTTTTCATCCTGCTACCTCATGACACCCCCAAAAAAAAACAAAATACATTGGATGGAATTAGAGTTATAAGGTTGTTAATTAGATTCAATTGATTGAACTCTGTCTTTCGTTGTTATGCAGGCTTAGTCCATTCCTGGGATTTCATTTTTTTATTTGCTTTTGGAGGAGTGGACCTCTTGGTTAATAGAGGTTTAGAGAGGAAGGGAATTAGTTTTGGGGGTTAATAATTTCTTCACTGTTGTCTGAATCTATCTAATGTGCAATCATAAAAGGTATCTGAATTGGGAATTGAGTTGCATTGCAAGCTGTCTTCTGAATGATTTATGGTCTATTAAGCCCTTAGTACATATCATCTGTTAAGAAGGTCATTTTGTATGATGGGTTGAGGTCAAGCATTGAGTTTCTGGTGGCAATTTAGAGGAAATTTTGTTGGAATAGGTTTTTGGCGATTGGGATGGATCGTAGAAGTGCAAGGGATAAGGATATTGAAGTTGATCTTGAAAGTGGATTGCCACTAATTGGAGATGACTCAAAGAAAGTTTTTCGTCCTAGTGCTTCTAAACAAGGAAAGACATTGTTTCCTAAGAGTTCTGATGGGCCAAGTTTATACCGCAATGAAGCAAACTTCAGTGCAGTTTCTGTGGATTTGATGAAAGTAACAAACAACGCAATGGCTGTGCAAGATTCGGTGAACCGTGCTGAGAAGATCATGGTAAAAGAGAAACGTAAAAAGGCATCTAATAAAAAGGCTCCCAAACCTCCAAGACCACCTCAGGGTCCTTCTTTAGATGCAGCTGACCATAAGCTAATCAGGGAGATATCTGAACTTGCCATGTTGAAGCGTGCGAGGGTGGAGCGTATGAAAGCCTTGAAGAAGATGAAAACCGCTAAGTCATCATCTTCCAATAGCAGTAGCATGTTGGCCATGGTTTTCACTGCCATCTTCTGCATTGTGATAATCTTCCAAGGTAAAATCTGTGATAAAAAGTATATTATATCATGCATGTAGCATTTTATTTATAATCACACGCAATGCAACATGTAGGGATTAGCTTTGATTTTGAGTTATCTAAGGATAAAATGGTAAGAGTCTTGCTAACTGTCAAGTTGGAGATCATTGTTTTACTTTGTTTTGTTATATCTGGATTCTGCATTTTAATTTCTAGCTATGCCTATTGATTCCGCAAGCTTGGCCATTCCAAATTTTGATATTAGTATTACTATTTTCTAATAGTAACTGTGAGAAATTATCAGTTTGGTAAGACTTAAATGTTGAATAGAATTCCACATATAAGCATCAACGAAACCACAGGGACTGCTGAATTTACTATTTGTTGCTTATTATCCCGTGAAATGTCACCCTGTTCAACCCCTATTTGAAAAATTTAGTGATAGATTAATTATTATCATTTTTTCTGTTCCTGTGGTTCCATGTTAAAATTTCGGTTGGGGGTTCCCAGCCATGGAACAATTTCACTTTCTGGACCAAAAAAGGCTTCCATTTTGAAACTCAGTTCTATCAGAAGTTGAAACAATCATTAGCTTACTTGAAAACTGGATTTCAAATCTTATAGAATCTGTTTTACAGCTTTAGTCATGTTCCCAAGGAATTTTATTGACATAAACTATGGCTTCTCTTGCCATGTGCTTTTCCCTTATAGTTCGGTTAATTATTTTTCATAAAGTAGTGTAGCTTGCAAAATGGGATCAAAATACTCCAAATGGTCTTGTTTCTGCTCTATTCTGATGAGTGAGAAACGCTATAGCGCTCTTTTTTTTAATTAGACATTCCTTTAGCAGGCATATCATCTGGGAAAAGCTCAGTGGCAAGCTTCCAGGGATCTCCTCTATCTACAGGAGGAGCAGAGGGGGATTTGATTTCTGTTCAGTACCAACTCAACCCATCAAGTGACTCAAATGCACCTGGTTCAGAATCTCACAAGTAAGTTCAAACATGCTGCTTGTTCAACATATCCTTGGGAACATTTTATCTCCCTATATAAAAAATACATCACTTATTTGGCAGCCTTGTAATATCAATTTTGCTACTTGATGTTTCCTTGCAGTTTTGTACAGCAGGTAGCAGGTTCAGATTTGCCTGAAAAACTGAGGAAAGATTCAGGCTAATGGACAAAAAGAATGCCACTATTCACAGAAGGAAATGATGGCTTTGTGTTCTTGTGATTCTCATACAAATCTTGTTTTTCTTTATGTAGTTGGTGACTTTTCCCCTTCATGTATATTAATCAATGTTGGGGGGTGAGTTAAATTACCATAGCAGAGTTGCTATTGTTCTTCATTGATGTTGCTTTTCACCTCCTCAGCAACTTCCTGTTGCTCATGCTAGGTGATTGAGTTGAGTTGGAGATTTTGCTTTCGAAGGTCACAAAGTTTGATCCTAATTATCATGTGGTGGGGTCTTTTTGTCACTAAGATATAATTGAGTGCTGTATTACTTTTATCAAATATGGTATCAATCGAATTTGTCACCTCATTTTTCAGTTTATCATCAACCAGTTTGTGTTAGATCTGATATTGTAGTTTGATTCTAATATATCTACTTCGGATTCAATAATTATTCCATTTGTTTTGATATAATATATGATCATATCTCCAGAAGGAAAATCAGAAATAGATATGATAAAAAAAAATCACATGAATCACTCTTCTTGCCGGCAAAAATATTTTATCATGCAGGCAAGAACCAAAAATGCGCGAGGCACAATGAAGTTTCAATTGAGAATAAGAAAATAAAAAATATATTGATTCTTTAACTAAGGTTATAGGTTTAATATTGTATTGCTTCAAGTTGAAGGAGTTGTAATCTGTAACTGAGATTTTAGATTTGAGTATTGTGTATAAAATAAATCGAAGCTTATAAAATGGATTTATCTGCTTTGACTTGGATTAAAAATTAAGATTAAGAAATTGTGAGGTTGGTTATTGATGTTGTGAGATGTGATGCCAGTTTGGACTTTATTATCATGAACAGCATAAACATGTGACGTCTAGATCTTAGATCCTAATTAGAGAATTAAGAGAAGTTGACCTGCAATGTGGAGACATGCTCCTAAAACACGTTCATTATAGAGTTAAAAATCAATGACCGGAAATCCTGGCCCGTGGGTTGGCCCGGCCCAACCCGGCCCGAGGGCCGGGTTGGGTTGGTTAAAACGTGGCCCGTTTATAATGCGGGCTAGACCAACCTGACCCATTTAACCCGCGGGTCAAACAGACCAATCCGCGGGTAGGCACTGTATTTTTTTTTTTGGTTCTGCCATGTTGAGGGCTGAAGTCTGAAAGGCCCAAGAAGCAAGGACAAGGGTCAACAATGTTGGACTTTTGGAGTGATTGTGTAATTGTGTTTGTATTGCTATTTAACAATGTTGGATGTGGATTTAGATATGCTCATATGCACAACAAAGTGTATGGTGCAATGAATTATGATCTTGTATTAGTAGGTTTAGCAAAATGCATGTGTTAGTATTTTTTTAAATGAGTTTTTTTTTTTTCACATTTTTTAATTGAATTTTCTTTTTTTTTAGATTTTTTTAATTTTTTTCACTGCGAAAACGGGCCAGCCCACGAGCCGGGTTGGGTTGGTATTTTTCTAGCTCGTTTAGAAACGGGTTGCTCTGACCCAACCCGTTTCCAGCCCAACCCGTCGCGGGCCAACCCGTATGGGCAGGGCTGGCCCGTATTGACAGCTCTAAATGGAAAGAAGGATGAGCAAATTGTGCAAACAGTTATATGGGAAAGCTAAAAATTGTAATGTTGATCCTTCAAATTTTTTAAATTAGTGCGTATAAATTGTACCAAAATCCTTTAATCATCTCTTTACTAGTATTTTTTTTAAAAAAAAATATTTGTCCTTGTATCGTTTGGGTTTCGTTCTAGTATTCTTATCTGTTGATTCTTATATACCTAAACATAGAGTAGATATGTTAATTTGGCCCACCAACTCTAGTTCTTAGGTCAAAATCCCTCACACAAGAAAAGCCCACAGGGAAAAAAACCCTAAAAACTCTGTGGGTTAGGCCAGCCCACAGGTAAGGGTGAGAATAGACCAGATCGTTTGTCGGGCATATGACATAGCCTACATCAGGCACAGGTCAAGCTAGACCAAATTTATAAATATGCAAAGATTATTTATTTAGTTAAAAAGGCTAGGCCTAGACAATTCAAAAAGTCTCGTAAGTCTAACAGGCTAACATATTTAAATACATGTGATTAATATAACGTTTCAAAGGTAAACGTCTATTTAGAAATAGATTATGACATATTTAAATACTTTAATATAAAGTATGATTTTAACTAAACTCTAAGATCTTAAAGAATCCAACATAATCTAACTTACTCCATCTCTACCTAGTAGCTTACTTGGTATAATAATACTTCATCTCTACCTAGATGGATGATGGGTATATCAAGATAACACAACCCTTATCAAAAGAAAAAAACCACCCAAAAAGACACCAAAACATAGACAATCCTAGGAATAGACCGCCCAACAAAGCACCCACAAAATGCCGACCCTCAAAACCAAAAGTAACACCTGAAGACCCAATCACCACGACACAACAAAAGGAGGTCCCAAAACAAAAACAAAATCAAAAACCCAAAAGTCTCACTACAATCTCCTCTCGTAATTCTGGGCCACAAATTGGTTGAGGGCAACATCATCCGTGCAATCATGGATTACATGCCAATTGTGCCCATCAAAAGGGCACTTCGTGCCCTAGTCATAACATCCCTGGGCTGTGAAAGCTCCGGTGGTAATAGCATTAGCTCCCATCCAACAAGACCAATACCTACATCCGCTTCCTTCGCTATAGGAGTCCCAGTGTGAACCACAGCTCGATGTAATTATATTATTTAAGTTAAAACAACATAGCATCATATCATGTATTACTATCATATTCTACTATTTATTTTTAAAATAATTATCTACTTTTTAAAAAAGTTTGGGATATACAACATGTATGTTTTCATTGAAATAAATTTCACAAAATTATAAATATATTTTAAGTACAAATCATGCCAAGCTAATTTGTTATCATTAATTTTAATAATTAGTGCATAAAATAATAATTATATGTATGTGTCAAAGTTGATACACTAATTATAAATTAATCAAGGGAAAATTTTCTTGAAGTTCTTTTTGCTTGAAGTCATCCTAGGTAGTGATGCATCCTTCTAGTAAAGAAGTCATCCCAAATTGTGCTTCGTCGTTCAATGAGAAAGAGAATAACTTCAAACTGATAGTGTCCTTGCTGGTGCCATTGTATTGCACCGTGCTAGTGATTTTTAGGAAATTTTTCCAGGTTAGTGTTTCACACACATGATCAACCATTGAATCACAACAACAACTTGGTATGCGCCTCAACAATAATTCAAGTCTTTGGTCATTCAATGATCACTAAAGTCTTTTTAGGGTTGTAATGTGACTTGACTTTAAAATGAAATTTTTTTTTTCTAGATATGCAAATCATTTTCAAGCAAGAGAGCACATAACAATATGTCCAAACATTCCATAACTCTTCGCTCTCCTCACTTGAATTCTCTTTTTACCGCCATTTTCTCATAATTTGTGTTATATCTCAACCATTTTTCACTTTTTATGACTTCTCAAGCTTTCAACTTTTTTTAAATAAAACAAAGCACCCTGGGAGCGATATTGTTTTTCTTTTGCGCTTGATAGCACATCCAAGAAACAACAAAGATTTGCAAGTTTTAAGCTCAAAATAGGTAGCAAAAGATTTCCTATACGAGGTAGGCTATATGAGCAATAGTTAAATATGCTAATGAAAAAAATGACTTGATCACTTACTTGCTATCATTTCCATGCAACCAATATAACAAGAGACTCAAACAAGTTAAAATGTGCAAAACAAAGAGGGAATCTCTTATGCTTTCATTGTATAAGGCACACTCCCTACCCTGGTTAATAAATTTTTAAGTAAGTACCAAGTACGTATTTTTAAGTATTCAACGAGTATTGGTATTTTTAAGTATTCAACGCGCCCCTCACGCAATCGTCATTTGGGCTTGAAGTGTGCACATGCACAGACCCACCAACCATGTGTTGAAATTTAATTTTTTTATTAAAGGATTACGGGCGACAAAGATCGAACTCTAAACCACTTAGTCATTGAGACTCTGATACCATATCAAATTACCAATTAATCCAATAAGTAGGTGTATACTAAAATGTCATTATCATTTATATTTGTTAAAGAAGGGGGGAAGAGAGGATTAGAAGATAAAAAAAAAAGAACGAGATTAGGTTTTTGTTATTGATGCATGTAAATTAAATTTTATTTGTAACTAATTAGCATTACACTTATTTGAGCACACTGCATGGTTTATAAAGAGCAGCTCCAGAGTACACATAAGAGAATGATGGTTTAATTTTACAAAATGAAGCATCTAAAGGCCTTGTTGGATTATGGCCGCACCCACCTGCAGCAGCTTCTGCACAAAGCTGTTTCTATCCCCTATGAGTGGCTGAGCTGGGGAGCCTGTGAAACTCTTGCTACAGGAAGACACATCCTTCATAGCTACAGAAACAGAGTAACTGGCAAACTTAAAATCTTTTTTATTTATTATGGCATCAGCTGCTTGTGGTAGAACGTATTTCACAATATCTACGTAATTCTCAGCACACAAACCCAATACTCGCTGCAAGTTGGGGTCTGTGGTTTTCTTCACCTGCTCCTCGATGTAATTCAGTGTTTCTGATGCTTTTGCCTCAATGTCATTCACCATTACGCCTGCTATCTCTTTCAGATCAGGATTTGGGCTAAGAGGACTTGATTTTAAGGTTGAGCTGCAGAGGTCATAAAAGGGTGTCTTTTTGCATATTTGGTCTATCAAAGCAGAGGGTTGGGATTGGGATACTGGGAAAAGAATAGAAGCAAGAAGGAGGATAATGTGAAATGCAAAACAGGTTGTGCTTCTCCCACTCATCATCTTATTCTTCTCTTGTGTTGTGACTTGTGAGTCAAAATGAATGAGAATGACAAGAGTTAGCTCTATCTTGGCTGATATTTATAGCTTTATTTATGATACTATTCATCATTAACAACAAAATCAGAAAAACATTTTAGTAAGAAAAATTCAATGTTTGTATAAAATATTACTTAAGTTAATAATTTAAAATGCATTTAGTGATGTTTAATATTATTAAGTATCTATCTATATATATATAAAAGTAAAATCGACTGGACCTTTACATTAATAAAAATATTGATTAGTTATTAATAATATTTTATATTATTCATTATATTAATTAATAACTGTAAGAATTTTAAATTTCTCATACATAAAATTATTTAAATATAATTATTAATCACAACTTGAGGAATATTTTAAAAAATGATAATAAAAAGTAAAATTGACTTTGACATTTACATTAATAAAAATATTAATTAGCTATCAATAACATTTATATTATTCATTAAATTAATAAATAATTGTAAATAAATTCAACTTTCTATATATAAAATTATATACTAATATTATTCTAATTTTAATTATTAATAATAACTTGAGGAAAAATTTTAAAACTAATGAAATAAAACTAAATACTATATTTTATATATGACAAATAAATTAAGTATTCAAGTTAATTATTTAGTAGATGCTATTTCTTAATAACTATTTTACATAAAAATAATTTTAAATTATATTTTATGTTATTTAAATTTAACTCTAATTTATATATGCGTGTTATTTTAGATAATTATTTTAAATTCATTAATGATATTATATATATATATATATTAATTAATGAACTAATTAATAGAGAATTATTTTTCCTTAAACTAAAAAAAATAAATTTAATTAATGGTCTTTTCTATTAAATTTATATACAAATTATTATATTTTAAGTGTAAAATAACTCTATTTTTGATAAAAAAATTAATAGATAATATATATTAATAAATTTTATCTGACTATGTTAAAAAATTAAGAATTTATTTTATAGATATATATTTACTTCTATTGTTTAAAAATTACTAAATAATTAAATAATTTATTAAAATTAATTTAACATAAGTATAATTGACTTGATTTTCACATTAATAATAATATTAGTTAGTTATTAATAAATTTTATATTAATCATTATATTTATTACTAATCGTAAAACTTTTCTTTTCTCACATATATATTTAAATATTTATATTATTTAAATGTCAATTATTAATCACAAATGAGGTATAACTTTAAAGTAAAATTCACTCCACATTTACATTAATAAAAAATTTAATTATTTATTAATAATATTTTATATGATTCATTTTATTTATTACTAATTGTACAACTTTATGATTTCTCATATATAAAATTAAATAATAATTAATATTATTTTAATTCTAATTATTAACCACTCCTTTCAAAAAGTTATAATTATTAACCACAACTTAAGGAAAAATAAAATAAATAAAATAAAACTAAGTAATATTATGCATATATATAATAAATATATCAAATATTAAAGTTAATTATTGACAAGACGCTATTTGTTAATAACTATTTTACACGAAAATGAAAAAAAAAAAAATGGTAGAGGTGGGAAAGTGGGAGAATGGTGAATGGAGATGTAATCTAATATGGAGGAGAACTTTTTGAGTGAGGAAAACATTTTTTGACTCTATGTTGCAAGTTATCAATCAAAACATGTGCTCAAATAGAATATTAATGAATGGTGCTGGAAGCATGATGTTTCAAGGAGATTTTCACTGTGTGTTCAACTTATGTGATCTTTCACTAGAATTTTAAGTGTAAATAGACATTTTCTTAATCTCCTACGGTCTAATGTGGTTCCGTGAAAAGTATATACATTTGATTGGAGAGTTTATTTAAGAAGATTGCAAACTAAAAATAACTTGTATAAAATAATGTTACATTGAAAAGCAATTAGTTATACATACCATTTCAACTAATCAGCCATTGGTAGCACCATTACCCATTTACCATTGAGGAAATTTTAATGGTGCTTAAAATGGATACACTGATATGTCGTGATCATTTATCGGTGAAAGCTGGACATGATTTGGTTTTTGTTAGCCATGTAGTCTCTCCGTTCCTTTTTATAAGAGTTAAATGAGGGGTGTTGGCCGTTCCTTTTTATAAGAACCACATAAGGTTTTGTGTCATATTAACTATTTTTTCACATTTTTACCCTTATTCAACTCTGAAAATATAGAATTGTATTAATGATGGAAAGAGATTAAAAAGAAATATGTTAAGGATAATTTTGAAAATTCAACCATATTTAAGAACAAATTTAATGCAAAAAAACTATACTATCTAACTTTCTTAAGGGGTGTGCAAAGTTGGTTTGGAGGGAGTAACTTGCATTTTATTCGCAACTAATTAACACTCATTGCAGGGATGTGGTGGACCAATCCAAATTAGATAAACCATAACTGTTGTAAGAAATTGTATGGTTTTAAAAATAGCAGCTCCATAGTATACAGAATCATGATTTTCTTATAAATTCCACAAAAACACGCATCTGGTTATATCTACAGTTAATATAAGACTTGTAAGCAACTTTTACAAAATCAACCATCTAAAAAATGTTTATCCAGTAAGGGTACAAACCAGCTAGAACTATTTAACTAAAATGAACTAGTAATGAGACAGTAGTAGTTTGATTATGGCTTCACCCACCTCCACAAGCTTCTGCACAGTGCTGGTTCTATCCCCTAAAGGTGACTGAACCAAGCCTGATGAGAATTTCTTGTCACAAGAAAACATTTCATTCATAGCTTCAGAAACAGAGTAACTGGCAAACACAAAACGGTTATGGCTTATGGCATCAGCTGCTTGTGGGAGAATGTACTTCACAACTGGGATGTAAAGCTCAGCACAAAAAGCCAAGGCTTGCTCCAAGTTGGGATCTTGAGCCTTCTTGATCAACCCCTCAATGTAACTCAGTGTGTCAGATGCATTTGCCACAATGTTATTCACCATTAAAAGTGCCAACCCTTTGAGGTCAGTTTTTGGGGTAAGAGGGCTTGAATGTAAAGTTGAGATGCAGAGCTCATAAAAAGGTGTCTTTTTGCATATTTGGTCTATCAAATCAGAGGATTGAGATTGGGATACTGAGAAAAGAATAGAAGCATGAACAAGAAGGATAATGTAAAATGCAGAACAAGACACACAGGTTCTGCTTCTCCTCATCATCATTTTCTCTTGTGACTCAATGACCAGAGCTAGCTTTTTCTTGGGTGCTATTTAAGGTTAGTTTGGTGGTTGAATGAGTTAAAAACTGGAAAATTTGTTTGCTACTTATTGACAAAAAGGAAAAATAGTATCAAGGCACCACACAGTTGGCAGATAGTTAAACTCTTTAAACATTTTGTTCAGGACTCAATTTCTATGAAGAAATATTTATTGGGATAAGTCTATCAACTTAATATGATTTTAAATCTCGATGAAATTAGTCTTATAACTGCCGAATGTAGAATAAAAAAAAAAAGTTGTACCCCTAAATGTCATTGTCATTGTCGGTGTTTTATTAATTTATTATGAACATAGTATATAATAAAATTTGTATACACATTTGTTGGTATTTTCATGTTAAAACAATTGTCTCAGATTGGTTTTGTTAACCATGTGCTACCAAACATTGTTTAAGGTTAAATTGTCCCGGTATCACGGGTGTCTTTATTCCCACATTGCCAAACCTGCTTTTCTATTCCCAGATTTCAAGTATGATGCTAAATTTGAGAAGTTTCCTAGACAATGCTCTCTTTATTAGACCACAGTTTTGCTACTAAGATTTCATTCTTTAAAACAAAAAACCCCTGATTACATGTAATACAAATTTTTTATTCTAATTTTTATCAATGATCTAGGAAGAATCATCAACAAGTGTACTAATGACAAATGCTAACTACCAAGTAAGATTGGCATTTTCATGGGGAGTTTCAATAGCTTACACTTTTTTTTTTTGAGAAACAAAGTTGCATTTCATGAAAACTTATGCTTCATATTCTTTTCAGGATCTTATCATTTCTAGTGTAATCAACGTATATAACCACTGTTTCAAAAAAAAAAAACATATATAACCACAAGGTGAAATCCAGTTCCCTGTAGAAACTATTGCATTAAATATGACCTATTTCATTACAATTTTTGAAACCTGTTTTCTATTTTCAAAAATAGAAAAATTTAAAAACTTGTTTGTCACAACTTGTTTTTGAAAACTGTTTTAAAAAATTGTTCTTGTTTTAAATTTTAAAAACTAA
This sequence comes from Acmispon strigosus, assembly GCA_030819835.1. Lineage (NCBI taxonomy): Eukaryota > Viridiplantae > Streptophyta > Magnoliopsida > Fabales > Fabaceae > Acmispon > Acmispon strigosus. Next base: position 92,935,204 of record JAUAMA010000001.1, read on the forward strand.
AATATAAGAACACTTAAAAGATGTTTTCAGTTTCTATTCTTAGTTTTTAATTTTTTAAATGTTGAAAAATATCTCATGCAGCAGTTTTTTTTTCTACTTTTCTTTTGAAAAATAGTTTCTAAAAACTGTTTTTAAATACCGTTTTCAAAAACTACAATCAAACATATCATAATCTTGTTGTCTTTTGGCTTTTTTTGCAAACAAAAAAAAATTATTAACTATTATGCAAATATGCACACATATTAATTATTACTAGAGTAAAAAATATGTTAGCACTATTAATTAGATGGTTATTAGTTTTGGTTTCTGTTATTAGTTTGTTCTACTATATAAGAGCTTACTCATGCACAATTCAACTAATCTGGAAAATATACAGATTCATTTCATTCTCTCTTTACAAGTTTTCTCTTTATTTTCTCTCAACCTTGTTCATCATGTTGAGTGAAGATTGTTCTTGGATCATGGAAGATACATGAAGACATTTCTACTACCCATATTTTTCTGATGTTCCGTCTCTTGATTTCTCTGATAAATTTTTTTTCCTTAAAAGTATCTCCTACAATTGACGGTCATATAACTAATTCATGGGTAGAACTCTACTATCAAATGTTACTCCATACACATCACTTGATTAGATGATTATAATTTACAGCAACAATAAAATAAAAGGTTAATGGAGTACAACTAAAAATAATAAAATATAATATAAAGTGAAATTTAATAAATTTCAATATTTTATATATTATAACATTAGCTTAATTTATAAAAATTAATACTGATTTCAGAGGGTTTTTTTACTAAGGAAGAGGTTTTAGAGGGTTTGAAAATATTTTAAGAATTAATATATATAAAAGTTATTATCTCTCAAATATTAACATCAATTATATGATGATTTAATATTTTCTATGGATACATCAAAAAAAAATTGTCTATGGTATCGGTCACATATCCTATCCTAAATTTAGATATTAATTAATACTCTTATTTAAAAGGTTCCTTTCAAGCATATGTTGGAATATTAGTAGCTTGTATCCGCGGGAAAGAAAATAATAGCTTGAAATGGCCAAAAGGTGGAAAAAAATGAACCTGACGTGAATCGAACACGCAACCTTCTGATCTGGAGTCAGACGCGCTACCATTGCGCCACAGATCGACATTTGATTATGAAGTTGAATTTATTTATATGTTCACACGGAGAAACTGAATTAGCTTTAGGGGGTTGGTTTTAAGACCATCCCCACTGGTACTCCCACCACCCCCTTTAAATGCGAAATTACTATTTTATCCTGCAAAAATAAATTAGATTCTCTACATATCCTTCTCCTTCTTCTTCTTCCTCCACCCACCACCCCTTCCTTCTTTTTATTTTTGCCATGGCAGTTCCCTATAGTTCCTTATCTTTCATTCACCTTTACAAGCTCACCGTGTTGGGTTTCAAAACCAGAACCGTAACAAGCATAAATTGCATTCCCAAAAAGCCACCTTATCAAAAGCTATTACACTCCAAAGAAACAGCCTCAAATCCTAATTTTTCAGAACCCCCTAACTCATTATCACATTCCCCTGTAAGCAAGACAAAACAGAGCACAACACAACCTTAATGCTCAAATTAAAAATTTCGCACCTTACTAGGTGCGATTTAGTGCATTTTGCACCATTAAGTGCAATTCGCACCTTAAGGTGCGATTTAGATGTGTTAGAATCGCACCTTAAGGTGCGAAAATAACAAAAAAATTAAAAAAAAAAAACTTTTATAATATTATTTGTATATACTGTAATCGCACCTTAAGATGCGAAAATAACAAAAAAATTTGAAAAAAAAATAACTTTTATAATATTATTTGTATATACTGTAATCGCACCTTAAGGTGCGATTTAGATGTGTTAGAATCGCACCTTAAGGTGCGAAAATAACAAAAAAAATTAAAAAAAAATAACTGTTATAATATTATTTGTATATACTGTAATCGCACCTTAAGGTGCGATTTAGATGTGTTCGAATCGCACCTTAAGGTGCGAAAGTAACAAAAAAAATTTTAAAAAAAATAACTGTTATAATATTATTTGTATATACTGTAATCGCACCTTAAGGTGCGATTTAGATGTGTTAGAATCGCACCTTAAGGTGCAATTTTTAACCAGGAACATGAAATTCACAAAACAATGGATATCAGAGTAACAGATCTCAAATCCACTGCATTTTTGCAATAACTAACAACATAAACTACCAACCCAGCAAAAAATCCACTTCTACGTACCAATATCTACCAAAAAACGAAAAATACCAAAAGAAAAGGGAGTAGAAATGGAAATGGATGTACCTCGATGTGGAATGAATTGTGCTTGGGCTTCCTTTTGGCTTCTGGTGTAGCAGATGCTGAAGAAGAAGAACGCAGAACTCAGGAGAAGAATCAGAAGGGGGAACGACGAAGGGATGGAAGAAGAGGGATGAAGGAAGAACGGCAGTGTATACGTTTAATGGGGGTTGGGGAAGGAGGATTTTTTTTTTAATTACAAGGGCATTTTGGGAATTCAGGAAATTAGGGGGTGGTTTAAAGACCAAAGGGGTGGTCTTAAAACCAACCCCCTTAGCTTTATTTGCATTCTTAAACTGACAACGGCTGAAACACAATATATTACTTAATATTTCATGGAAAGAGAAATGATCCCAATTCCCAAAGGATTGTTCCGTAATAGTTTTCATTGCTTGTGTAAATCATGTTCATGTATGAATCATGAACGTGAAGACTCAATAGAATATAATGTAATTTGATTTTTGTGAAATTTTATTTGGAAGTGTTATTGTTTGATGAAATTGGTTAGATCTATGTTTTCTTAATCAGTTTTATTTCCTGCGCTGTCAATGAAATCCAATTGTTTCATTCCATATCAGGTTAAACGATTACATTTCTGGTAAGCAAAGATTTTACTTAAATGAAGGCTTGAGAAACAATTTTTCTCATTAGAAATATATAGAAAGAAAAACTCCCCCAAAAAAGACATAATGCAAACCCCGTACATAGAAAATATTATCCAACCTTTAATTAGACTCTCCAAAAAACTGATAAGATTTGAGAAACATATGAATTGGACAACGAAAAGTTCAAAAATCAAATTCCTAAAAGATAAGTCTTGCCGGTCAAAACAAAAAGAAATTGATCACCACTATACCACCCCACAAGGAATACTTGTGCAATATCCACTCACTGTAAAAAATTGTGTTGTATATTCAGCATCAACCCCTGAATTGCCTCTTCATCAGAGCCATCAAAGAATAATCCTAACCTCTCGCCCAAGGCTTAAGCTTTCCTTGCCCTAACTTCCAGACTCCCAACCGTAGAGCTCTTATTTCCCAATTGCCCCTTCCTGACATTGATGCAATAGTATCACATGAACCCCATTGCACTAAGCAATTGTCTGCTATTTCTACAACCTCTTCAAATGAAACAAAATTAATATAAGTACATATTTCTGATGGGAAATTCAACACAATAATAACTTAAATAGAGCAACTAAAAATTACGACTTTAATGTGGAAAACATTTTCAATGTGAGAAGTAAAAACCACGGGACCAAACTAGTCAATCAAGTTTCACTATGATCAAAATAAGGGTACAGAAGAGAGTCTCAAATAACAAAACAATAAGTATAAAATAGAGAACCGAGAAAAATCAGAAAACTAGATTTTGCTGTTACTGTCCGAACCCAATTTCTACCACCTCATATAAAACTAATTAAACAAATTAAATGCTATTATTTCAATTTCAAATAATATAGGTATTCCGGTTATTAGATATTTCTCTTCCTAGTTGTTGAGAATTGTTTCCTAGTTTGTTTAGGGCAGGTTGTGGGTAACATGGTGGGTGACTATGTTGGGTGAAATATGAAGTTGGTGATAATTGCTGTGGAAAATGGATCTAGAACCCATTTGGGCAGCAAGAATAGATGAGATCATGTCCCTTCACCAGCCTGAAATACTGGTAGTTAGGATTGCGTTAAACATATTTCATGCAAGAGATATGTTACATCCTTTTACTCCGTACAAATTTTTACATGTTAAATGGATAAAGAATTGAATATTTTTAAGAATGACTTTTCATTTAATAATTTTTAATTTAGTGTGTAGAAAGATTTGAAAGAGGATAAATCATTTTTCTGCGATGTCTCGGATGGTGGAGAAACCATGACTTCATCAACTTTTAATTGCTACAAACAAACAAAAGAGAAGAGATATCATTGAGAATAATATCATTAAAAGTTTAAATTATATTAACCTCAATGGTTTATTATAAAATATACGGTCCAAGACTCAAAGCGACAATGATTTAGTTACAATTTTTGTAATTTTATTTTATTTAATTCATTTGCTAAAGTAAATCCAGACTTTTTTATTCGAATGAGCAAGATTCACCAGCAATTCTATATAGTAGGAATATAATAATTGTGAAAAAACACAAGAATAAGGCTTTTAGCCAATGAAATCAAAAGATTGTAAATTTATTATATTATTTAAGCAATAACTTAATAATTTTGATTGCCACCTTTATTACCACTTTTAGAAGAGTGCTCTCCTTAGTGAGCGGTGAATTCCCAGAGAAGCTATTTTCACAGTTGTCCACCTTAAGACTAACATCAAGTACCGCAAAAAATGCAGACTTAAGGTCCCCAGACTTCAAATCTTGACTAGCATTTGGGATATCAACATCCACAATGGCATTCAAATCATCAATACATGAACCAAACACTTCATGAATTATCCCTCTATTGATAAGTTGATTGATTTTGCTCAATGCATCTTTTGCTTTGCCTATGATTTCATCTAGCAACTTGAATGCTATGCCTTTAAGGTTCCCATCAGCGATAAGAGGGTCTACCTGAAGTAACTGAAGGCAATAACCTTGATCTGGTGTTTCATTGCAAATTTCCTCTATGCCCATGATGCGCTCGAGAGATCTGCTATAACCAACCTGCATTGAAATTGCAGCTAGAACAATAATGCTGCAAATAAGATATAAGGATTTAAAGATTGCCATTTTAAAAAGAAACTTTAGAGACGATCAAAGCCTCTAAAGTAGAAGAAGGTGTAGTGATCAATTGAAAGGTCTAAGGCCTTTTATACTTGAGAATTAAATGTGATTGTATTTTCCTTTTTGTGAGGATTATGCTCCTCTAAACTCTATGTATCTGACCTTTATTATCAATAAATTTTCTTCTTTCTAAAAAAATGTGATTGTTTTCAAATTCTCATGCTATTAATCACACATAAAAGTCATATAACCTGATAAGTAAATGATATTATTGATTTTTTTGGTGCACGATGATATTATTGATTAAATATATATATAGCAATAATTTGAAAATTAATTAATTACACAATTTGACGTGGACTGTAAATTTTATAAAGTAAATCATGAAACCATCAATTAATTGAATACACGTATCTATTTTATACTATTGGTCATTTACAATCTACTTTATTTTATTTGTAACTTTAGAAAAAAAAAACATTTCTTATTTTATCATTCATTAATTCTAATTGTGCGTAATTCAAATTAAAGAGAATTCAATATAATGGAAGATTAATTTTGTCAACTATGATTATTATTTTCATAATTTGATTAATATTATATAAGAGATTTTTAACACTTGTGAAAAAATATTAAATTACGTTAAAAGACTTATATTTGGAAGGATAATTTATTCAAACATGAATAAATTCTTCAAAAATAATTAAAGGCATTTAAATGTTGTTCTTACACATGAAAGAAACATTAAATTGGTAAAATGACTATATTCTTTTTTGTACAACAGTCAAATAAATTTTTTTTTCAAAATAAACGATCAAATAAGTTTTGGCTAAATAATATCAGGAGAGAGACAATCATACTTTAGGCGATAATGAGTATTATGAGTGGATTATAAATTTTATCAAATAAATCATTAAATACCAATTAATTGAATATAAATATTTACTACCTTCGTTCCTTTTTTTTCAGCGAACGTTCGTTCCTTATTAATTTTGAGAAGAAACAATTAATTTTGTTAATTTTTTTAAAAAAATGTTATTGTTTTTCTATTTTACCTATGTCTTTTATTTCTACCCATTTATTGTTCTCACAAAAGTATTACTTGGAAAAAATCAATTAATGGTCTTTTAAAATTCTAAGTGGGTAGATATATAAGAATAATTTTTTTCTTTTCCAAATAGACAGTTATATAGAAAATGTAGTATTTTATATTATTGATCATCTAAAATCTTTTAATTTTATTTGCAACTTTAGATAATAAATAAAATATTTCTTATTTTATCATTAATAGATTAATGATTATAATTGTAATTCAAATTCAAGAGAAATAAATGTAATGGAAGACTATACTAGTTTAGTCAAGTATAAATATTTTTTCTCAAAAAAATAATTAATATCATATAATTGTTTTTGTAACACTTACGAAAAAATATTAATTGAGTAAAATGACTCATAGTTTTTTTGGAAGGTTGAAGGTCTTTAAATCTTTATTAGAGCAAAGTCTTTAAACTCCAAAAGCTAGTTCAATGAGAAGTAACTAATTACAGGGGAGTTGTTGTAATAAGAAGGAGAAGCTTCCAATTGGTTTCCAGGGACTACCAGAGCAAAGCATATTGATATTTGGTTGCTAGGAAAGGAGAAGTTTGGTCTCTCTTATAAGAAGGGTCCAGATAGCATGATGATAAAGGGGTTTAGTGGCTCAATTAAATGAAATTATCACCCAATATAAGGGTGCTTTCTTAATTTGTTTGTTGGTTTGTATAAAAGTGATTTGTATATATTTTTTTCATTAATGAAAGTTTTGATTAAAAAAGATTAAATAGTTAATATTATCAAGTAACTTTGTCCCTTCCTTCCTTCTTCTCTCGGCCTCGCTCTCACTGCAGCTCTGCTAGGGCTACCGTCGTGCCTCCTCTCTCCCGGCGCGGCGGCAACCCCATCTTCTGTGCTCCTTTTCTCTTCTCCGTTCTCGCCGCCCTCCAGATCTCTTTTCTCGGAGCGCTTTTGTTGCTTTGCGCCGCCTCTGTTTCTATGCCGTCGTCACTTCTCCTCGCGCGCCTCTGTTTCTGCTCGTGTGGGTGGCTCTGCCGGTGGTGGCGACGGTGCTTTGCGCCGTTCGAAGATCTTGGGCCGCCTCTCCCTTCGCCTTGTGTCTAAGTCAGGGGACGAGCTCTGTGAAGAAAGGGGAAACCCGATCCGAGGATGTCATCGCCGTTCTCTCGGGTCCTTCATCGATCTCTGACGTTGGCTTCTTCCTCTCCTTGTTTCGAAGCCTCCTTTGTCTGCCCTTTGCCTTGGTGTTTCAGATCTGCTGATAGTTTGGACGCGGTGTGGATTTTTGTTCGCCTTTGTGTAGGTGGCAGGTTCAGTTTTCAGGTGGGTTTTGTTTGTCTTTCAGGTGCGTCGTTGCGTGGCGGTGTTCGAGGTTCCGGGTTGGAGTCCTGCGGGGTTTTGTCAGTGTCGATCTGTTGTGCTTGGTGGCAAGGTCCTGGCTCAGATGGTGTGAAACAAGGTTGTGTCCCCGTCTTTCGGAGTGCGGAGCGAAGTTGGAGGTGATGATTTTGGAATGGTGGCTCGCAGCTATGGTCGCTGGCTTCGCCGTTTGCGTTGTGCTTTTATGTTTGGGCTCGCCCCTGTTTTTGTATTTTGCTAATTTTCCTGGTTGTGTTGGTTAGGGTCTCAGCTCTTTAGCACGGTGTTGGGTGCTTGGTTGGGTGGGTCTTTTAGCTCTTTAGGATGGTGAGATTTCCTGTCTGTAGGTGTCGAGCAGCTTGTTTGGTTCCCTTTCCGGTTGTGCCTGTTGCTGTTTTTCGATTTCGATAGGATCTTTGCCTTCTGGATAGTCGGTTGGGGTTTTATTGTTTGCTAGCACGGTTGTGTGCTGTTGGGGTCTTGGTGGTTCTTTGTGGGAGGTTTTACTACTGTGGCTGAGTTCTCTAGCAGTTGATTAGGTTACTATACCCATGGTGAGAGGGGTTGTTTCTCACCTATCTTATTTCTTAATATATATCTTTGATCTTTCTAAAAAAAAACTTTATAAAAAAATCACATACATTTCTAATTAATGGCATTTACTAAGTTTTTAAAAATTGTCAATTACTCACTCTTTAGTCTTTTGTTTTAAAATATTGGAAGCTTTTTGCTTTGATTTTTTTTTTTTAGGTTTTGTTATGTACCATTAGAGATTATGCTTACTTTGTGTGATGTTTATACTATTAACCGTTCTATCCAATAAAAGTTTTAGCTTTCAAAAAATACTATACTTGACACGTTAATTTTTTTTTTTTTAAAGAAAAGCAACACTATTACCACTACACAACAATATTATTAGTGATTAATCACGTCTTTTATTATTTAAATTTTTAAGTTGATTAAAAATTAAAAAATGAATAATATTATTTTTAATATGAATTTAAAAAATATTAATATTATTTATATTACAATACATGATGAAATATTTAATACTTTAAATTTTTATTGATTATAAATTTAAATATTTAATCAATACATATTTAAGAAAGGACTTAAATAAAAGGCAAAACTATCAATTCAATTTAAAATATCTATATCCAAAACTTAAATTCTTCACTAGTCTATATCGACTACTGTGGGGGCAATATTTGTTTGTTTCAATTTTGGTGGCTAGAGACGGTAGAGGTACAATGAAAATTATTTTTATAAGCATTCTTTTATTTTTAGATATCAAAACATAATTTAAAAAAAAAACAAATCAACCTAAATATATATGGTGGAGTAGGTGGAATTAAACCTGAAATATCAAAAATAAAAATCTGAAATGCAAAATTTTATAAAAATCTGAAATATTAAATTGACAAAAATAACATAAAAAATAATTAGTTAGGGTAAGGTCTTAATGGGTAGGACATGGTGGGGTAAGTGAGATTAAACCTTATTTTAGTATATATAATAATATAGAATCCATATAGCATTGAATTTTTTTATGTTTTTTAATATACACTGAGTCAACCGGTCCAACCAATAACCCTTCGGTCTGACTAGTGACCTAGTACATCGGCCGAGTCGATCACCGGGCCGACTTTTAAAACACCAATTATATTCTTTTTTTTTTTTGAATAAGACATGGGAAATATATTAAGAAGAAATAGAAGGCTCAGAGGCCAAAACATCAGCTGTCACTAAAGGGACAACATCCAATGGAACTTCCTCCACCCAAACTGTATCTGGATAAGTAGAGGAATTCCTAGCCAGAAAATCTGCTACTGCATTACCAGAGCGTCTAACAAAAGAAAGAGATGCAACAGAAAAACTATTAAAAAGAAAACGACAATCCCGGATGAGTGAAGCCAAAAAATAAGGAAAATGGTAGATGGTGTGAAAAAGATGAACACGAACAGAGACGAATTGAAATGATTGGCTTTTATGACTTATGGGACCCGCCTTGAAATTTTACAAAACTTCTTGATTGGTTGGAAACAACCTTCGTGACTCTCGTGCCTCTATTATTATTTTTAATTATCTGTCACTCTACGAAAATTAAAAGGACAAGTTTTTTTTATCAATTTTACTCTTCAGTTAAAAACTCTTTTTAATTATTTTACACAATCATCTAAAACTGTAACTTAATGTATAATTATTTTTTCATAATAATAGAATTCCCACCCCAAAGGTATTTACCATTGAGGATATAAATTTTACTCTAGGAGGCATTGTTATTCTTAGTACCTGTTGAATCCAAAAGGCATAACAAAAGATTGTTTCTCTTAAAAAAAACTAGTGAGATGAATGTACGGAGGCAGATTGTAACAAAAAAATTTAAACTTAAACTTTAAAAAGTATTTCTCTTCCCTATACTCACCTTGTCTTCCTTCCCCTTTATTGAAACTATTGAGTTTCAGTGATTAAAGTGCTAGTGCCTCGATGATTATTTATTACTAAAATATGAGTGCGAAAATTTATGAGTATGAGAGATAAAGAGTATATTTAAAAATCAATAAATAATTTTAATGAATTAATAGCATTTTTTAATAAGTGTAAAAAACCTTAAAGTGAAATTTAGTAATGGAGGGAGTATGCTAAAACATGCCCAACCTTTCCAAATTCTAACTAATCATTCATTTATCAAACACCAAAGCTTGAAAAGACAAAATATCTCAGTTCAATTTACATTTTTTTGTACCCCTCTAACTTTTTGACTTTTCAAAATTTTCTTGTTTTCATTGTATTAATGACTAAAGACTACTACTCATTCAGCCGATGTCATGTAACCTATGCTCTACTAAGCCTAGAAGTCAGAATACAATAAAGAAGGAAAAGAAAAAAAAAGTTATACATGGCTACAGTACATACATCAAGCTCAAGATAAATAAAAAAACCAATCTAGCTACCAGAACTCAGGCATTCTGCCTCACTACTAGGTGCCACATGGCCAATAAGGCAATGTGGATGATGGTGAGAGTAGACATGGCTCCTTTTCTTGTCATAATCAATTATTCTCCAACATGTTTTTCTACCCTTAACTAACCTTTCATCTAAATGAGAGTTCTTAGGCAGTTGAGAAACTAACAGGATGGACAAATCCATCCTTCCAAGAGAGCCTTCATAGCCATTGCTGATAATCTTCATGAACTCTCCCTCAACCAAATCTATGTCCACTAAGTTATTCTTATCATGTTGCAAGCCCCAATAGAAAACCACATTTGGCTCCATTTTTTCAGTGTCAACATATTCTGTAGGGTTTGGGTCACAAAAACCTTGAACCCCCTCCAGCTGCAAGAAACAAAACCACATGTGAGAATGGTGATGAAATATATAGAAAGTAACCATGACTATATGAGATAGCTACTAAGTTTACGATTTAAGCTACTTACAATGCCAAGAAGACCGCGAAAGCGTGACTTCACCCATCCAACCCAGTCTCCAAGCCCACATTGATCAGGAGTAGAGAGGTAAATCTTGACAAAGTGGGAGTATCTTTTTGAGTATGGAAAATGCTCGAATAAATTATCCCAAATGAAATCTGGTTTTGAAAGATCCTTCAATAAGATGGAATAACTAAAATGATCAGCTAAAGACATACTTCAAGGGAAAGTTTTTTTGATTAAGTGGCTCTAAATAAAAGTATTTACACAAGCAGCAAAATGGAGACCTAAGTTAAATAACATAACATACCCTTGTTATGTTATGTCCGCGTAGAAACTCAGTCCTGATCCTGTAGAATGTGCTTTTAGATATATTTGAATGGCAATACTCATAAGGGCTAGATGGCAGCAAAATCGGCATGAAGGACCGTGTTTCGATGGCGTCTACGACTGTCGGTAACATTCCTTCCTGCAACATCACTGGTGTAGGCCAAGGCCAAAATGCAAATGTTCCAAAGAAGTTCACAATTAGAGCATTTAAGGTGGCATCAGGATGTCTTTGACAAACATAACCTGCAAGAATTGCCAAATGAACTCCTCCCAAATAACCAAGTAACTGCAAACAAATATTTTGCTTCATGTGAGTCTTAAAAGATGAGTGCATCCATGAATCAAGTTAGGGAAGTAAACATCACTTATAACAACAAATGCACTTACAGTTCCGTACACTCCTCGTCTTTTCGCCCATAATTTAAGACACCGAAGGACAGTTTGAAAATTCTGACATACATGAGTTTTGCATATAAGAGACCACAATGCACAATAACAATAAAGCATTATCTATCAAACATATGGATAGAAGCACGAAAAAGGGGGTGATTCTCAATTACAAGAACAACAACAAAGGTTGAGATATTTGAGCCCTTCGCAAGTTCGCATCATTTAGACAAATGTTCAATTTTTTATGAATATGAATATTTTCTTTGTTATGGAGAAAACAATGGACAAACATCCATCATACCTCAACATTTGGAACTAGTTGAAGAATGCGTTTATTTGCTCGTACACCAGACAAGCTTTTCCAGCTGGTATCGTCAATATTCCTCAGGAAGAATGGATTTAGTATGTCAACATTCTGTAGGACAATTAATGACATCATTGAAGCAGAATTTTTAACAAATCAAGTTCAAAAGAGTATTAAATATAAAAAAGTGTTATGGTTGTTAAAATATAATGTCAATACACACCACACCACCTCTAAAATCCAAAGACATTCTTTTGCAAAAAAATTAGCATGAATCTTTGCAAATTTTAAAGATGTCCACACATCAATCAACCAAAGTTTGGGAACTAGATTAGTTATGTATCTTCATACTGACCTCAGGAACATATAGTACTTTAAGTCGAGCGAATGGAAGATCAATGGAAATCCCATCAAATTTAAATCTCATAAGAGGGACTCTTGCACTCTTAACACAATGGATCTCTGATACTTCAGGTCTCCTCTTAAGCATGAGATGCAACACAACAAAAAAATCTTCCTGCATCAATTGCATTTCATGAAAATCAAAATAAATACTACAGAGCCAAAAAGGAAATTATGTATAAGAAAAAAAAAACACAATTTACTTACTGCAATGGAGGCAAAGAAAGGAGCAACACACAAAGCGTCAATATCAGACTCTGAGGTGTGAACCTAAACATTATTATAAGTTTAGAAGATAAAATAATGTTTGTACTTGTGAGTATATATGTTTAACAATCACATGACAATAAATTAAGAGAAATATTAACTTGACAAGTTATGTATCTCTCAACTTATAAACTAAGAAAACCTTGTAGTTTGAGGGAAACACTTACTCCAAGGCCATAAGATCCATATGTCAATATGGTAGCAGATGTTACAGCAATTTGGTGCTTTGGTAGTCGATGCTGCCATGCAATCTTCTTGATCCATGATGAGATTATCTGTAATCAGAATACCATTACAGTATTACTAATTGCAGATAAAACATTGTGATACAAGTAATTCAGATAAACAAATACAGATACTCCTTAGCGTACACATTCTTTTTTTTTTTTATAAGCAAAATTGTATTAGTGTGGAACACTAGGGGTGTCCCAACTCCTTAGCGTACACATTCTTGTGCAAGTCTCATAAACCAAATTAAAGAGCTCATGAAGGATCCTCTAAAGATTTTATGGTCTAATGTTTTTCAGGGAAGCTAACTCTGTTTCAATGCTTTAGTCAAGTTTGGTCTAAGAATTGATAGACAAACTAGAATTTTTTATGTCATCCACTTTTTGTTTAGTACCTTTTATGTTTGATAGTGCTTCTTCTTTTTCCACAGTTTTGGTAGTTGTTTCATCCTTTTTCCTAGGCCTTTTGGCATCCACATTCACACAAAAAACATAAAAAAATAAAGCGTCCTACTCCTTTTTCTTTTATATATACATGCAATGAATGAAGCCTTGACCAAAGTATGGAACTTAAACAGGAGAAAATCAAAAAAAATAAAAAATAAATAAGAAGTTGAGGAATGTTGTTACAAGAAAACCTGTTTGAGCTTTTGAATAGCGTTTTTCCTTTTCTCTTCCTCTTCTGGCAACGGAACAAGTCCTTCATCAGCCATGAACTACACATGGTTGAACGAACCCCACAAAAAAATAAAGTCAAACTTTATAGATATCAAACCAAGACCAAGAAATGAAAAGGGTTTACCTGAATGAGAGATGTGGACCTTTGGTTATCCATTTTGAAGAAGAGTGATGGGTTGATCAAAGGAAATGGAAGAAAAACCTGGGAGGGTATTGGTGGTAGAAAATGGTGAAAGATAGAAAACGGTGATGGTGGTGGTGGTGGTGGAGGAGGAGGATGCAAAACGACGCCACTTTTGATTGGGTGAGAGGTTGGAGCTTCCAATTCCATACAGCAAAACCCCTCTCCAAAAATGCTAAACCCAAAAATAATGGGTTTTCAAGGTAAAGACTAAAGACAACAAATAATAACAACGACTCATGCATGCGTTGTTATTAATTTCTAAAAACACCAAATTAACGGTTTTCTGTTGAGATTATAATCCTAATAAGAAAATCTTCCAAACCTATACTTAGTAAACACAACACCCTCTCTTAGCATTCTTCATCATTTCTTTTCTTCTCTGCTTTATCTCTTGACTCTCAACTTCATAACGTTCCTTGTAAAGGGAGCAAGCAAGTATATGTAGCCACGTGGCAATATACAATAATATTGTAATCTCACTTGAGTATGTGAGAAGTGGGAAAATGATAGAACAAAAGAAACATCAATAAACTCAAATTTAAAACACTATATCTAATTAATTTCAATTAATTTAGATATAATAATATTCAGTTTATTGATTTAGTCTGTTATTCAGTTTTTAGTTTGTTTCTTTTATTTTAATTTTTTGTTTTCTTTTGTTATCTCTTAAGATTGTTGCTTAGTTTGTTACTTTCTATTATCTTTATCTTCTAAGAATAGTTTGTTACTTTTGTATTTCTATAAATTTATATTTTTTTATGAATAAATATCAAAAAATTTAGCTTGTTCACAAATTTAACTGTCCTCCCAGGGACTAGGAGAAAAATCTTGCAAATTCCTTTACAAAGGGACTAATCGAGATAATTGTCTTGGATGCATGCAGAAGATGGACTTAAAGACTTGAGTGGAGAAAGTATGGTGGATATACAATTTGTAGTCAAACAGAAACTATATAAATACTATTAGGCATTGCATCTCATTCTTATGGCGTGTAGTGGTGCTTGATGTGAGGTTGAGCTGAGATATTATTATATACATAGCTCATTATTTGAGTGGTGTTATCATGAGATATATATCCCCCACCTCTTAATAAATATATAGCTCGTTATTTAGGTGGTGTCATTGAGGCATATTTGTTCAATTTACCAATGTGAGTATGAAAGTTTAGGTCACCTTTTATAAATGACTTTGACCATCTTTATAGAGTATTCATGAGCCATCTAAAGTGAATGTATATAAAGGCCTAAAAAAAATTTATAAGTATTTTACCGGAAGCCCTTAATTATAAATTTAAAGGTAGTTTCGGTGCGTATTGTAAGGGTGATCTTATCTTGAATCTACTAAATTTAAGAGAAATTCACTCATTAAACTCGAGGTATTATCTCCCACTTCACTATATCTTAATTAAATCATCCGAACATTAATATTTATGCTCAAACGATTCCATTGCCAAAAACATCTCTTTCTATTACTTAGAGAATTTCTTCTTGTATAACTTGATTGACATTAGTGGGGAGTTATGAGTTGATGACGATCAATGCATAATAAATATTAGTTATTTCATACATTATTACTCTACACTTTTGTTTCTTCCCTATAAATTATCTATTCAAATATGACTTTTTAATAGAGAGTAGAACCGGATTTCAATCTTGCCAAATTACTACTAGTAATTATTTAATTTCCATCCAGTTAAAAAAAAAATTAATTTCCATCAAATTTCTTGTATGATACTCCCTCCGTTTATTTTTATAAGAGTTAAACCAACTTTGCACACCGCTTAAGAAAGTTAGGTAGTATAGTTTTTTACATTAAATTTATTTTCAAATGTTGTTAAATTTCTAAAATTGTCCTTAAATATTTCTTTTTAATCTATTTCTATCGTTAATGCAATTCCATATTTCCAGAATTAAATAGAGGTAAAAATATGAAAAAATAATTAATATGGCATAAAGCTTTATGTGATTTTTATAAAAAGAAACGGCTAACACCCCTCATTTAACTCTTATGAAAAGGAAACTCTTATGAAAAGGAACGGAGGAGTAGTTAATACTCCCTCTATTCTTATATATTTATCACAATTTTAATCATTTTTTTATTTATCTATCACTTTTACAATTTTAAAAGAGTATTAATTATGTTTTACCAATTGTACCTCTAACTTAATATTAATAGGAAATTTGAAGAGTCAGAGCTAATAAGATAAATAATGAATATATTGTGAAGTTAGATAGTAATTTTGATAGGAAAAAATAATATTAATGTTATACCTTAATACATGTAAGGAACATAAAGAGTATAAGAAAGGAGCCTTTTATACATTAGGCAGTTTCAATGAGCATTATTTTTGTAATAATAGCCATTAAATCGCATGCCCTTTTTAGGTTTGCATCGGATCAACTAGAATTGCATCGTTGTAGGCTTGGGAGTAATAGCTCGGGACCGTTGTGTTCAGGTGTTAGCTGCTGGTAAAGAGCATCATCATGTTCAATTTTCATGTTTTGTCTCCAATTCTTGGGGAGGCTCTTGGCTTACCACAGGCTATGTTGTTGGCGTTTGAGCTTGGATTTTGCTTTTTGAGATGTACAAGAGTTTCTGTAGCAGCTCTTACTTAGCTTCTATGATCAGATTGCTGTTATTTTGTTTCATTTTTTGATTCTGTTGATTTTTTTATTTGTTTACAAGAGCGGTAACAATGTCGTTGATTTCCTGACTGACTCGGAACACTTATTATTTTTCCTGTTCAATTTGGGTGGAACAGGTTCCCCCAAGTCTATTATCTTTTGTTCGCCTGATGTTCTTTTGAGCCAACTTCTTAGTTATTTATGAAGTTGATTTCAAAAAAAAAACTTGGATTGCATCAGATAATGATATTAAATGGCATGTTCATTAGAGATAACAATGGGTAGAGTCTGAGTATAGTACACAATACCTATTTTCATACCCGCATTGTTAAAAAGTACTTGTGGTACCCTCGTAGGTAGAACCTGAATGCTCGTCCTTGTATCCTCTGTGTACTTAGATGCTCATATCCGTGCCTGACTGTTACTCTTAATTTAGCTTACCAAAATTTAACTTTCATGTTTTTTTTAATAGAAAATATCAAAATATAACTACTATTATAAAATGAAAGGCATTAATTAAAAATACAAAAGGTTATCCAAATATTTAAAATATTTACAAGTAAAATCATTCGAATAAGTGTAAGTTTTTTAAAAAAGAATAAGCGAGGAAGTTAAGCTTTAAATTTATAATTTTATATTTGTTAATAAACTCCTAATTTTATAAGTTACTAACTTATTTAAAAAATAAGTGAATTCTAGGAGCCACACTCTTAGGGAGACCTTTGACCTTCACCATTCGTGAGTCGAAATTGCAAGAGTAATTTAATACACAAAAAATGAGAATTAATTAGGAACCATATATATATGATACTAAGATTTCACTTACTAATTTTTAAAAGAAGTTAGAAAGTTATACTACCAATTATGTGTATGTATGCGTATAATACGTGTGCGGATATGTGGCGAGTTAGATACTATAGTATTCATACCAGCACGACACCCGTACCCACTACTTTTTTGCGTGTATTACCCATGCCCGACCCATACTCATCAAGCGGTTTTTTACCCTACTCATTGTGAGTATTTTTTACGGGTACCTAATGTGTCTAAGACTCATTGTCATCCCTAATGTCCATATATCCTTTAGTCTTCGAAAAAGACAATATATATATAGGGGCATATCAAGTGAGAGAAGTACTTATTATAAGAGATGAGAGGATTAAATCGTGATAGGACAACCATACATGAGTGATTGAGATCACGTGACTTTTTAAAAAAGTCACATGACTACATATTTAATTTTAATCATTCATGGTTAGATCAATTGTCATGATTTAATCCTCCCATCTCTCATAATAAGCACTCATCTTACTTGATACGCTCCATATATGAGAATGTGAGACTAAATCGTGATCGTTAGACTGATCATGAATGATTAAGATTAAAATAATTTAATAATCACATTACCACTTAAAAATGTCATATAACTTTAAATCATTACCAATAACATCTAGTCATCATTTTTTATTACGTTCTATGTGTGTGAAAAGCCATGGATGCAAATATGGGATGATTATCTTTTTAGTCATTCATCTTTATTTGCTTTAGGGGCAGTGACTTATCACAATAGATCATCTCAACCACTCTTCTCTAACAATATTGACATAAAATTTCAACATTGATTAAGTTATATGTTTTGTTGGCTCGATTACATATATTATATGTTGAACATCCAATAATGTTACTAAAAGAAAATTGTAGTACCAGTGTTAAAAAAAATTAGAGTACTTACTACGTATTAGTTTTATGCATTGCGATGGTAAATTTTGTTTTCACATAATCTAATTGAATTCTTTTAAATGAGAAGGATTATTCCTCCTGCGTACATTGACATCTAATTAACTATTTCACATGAAACCAATAAAGTGTAGTACAACTAATAAAAACATTTAGTCTAGAATTGATATTTGGGCAGTTAAAAATTATTAGGAGCTCCAAAACTCAAGAAATTTGTGCATGGTTGGCGGTAGGATACGTTAGGGAAAAAACTATGCCACATGGAAAGACCAATTGCATTTTTTAATTAAAATAAATATATATTATCAGATTTAACATAAACCAATCGGATATATGTGCGCTCAATATATATTATCATATTTTTCCACAGAAAAATTGTGAATTTGGGTTCAAACTTTAAAAAATGAACTAATTAACTAACGACTAGTATTTATATAAAAAAAATGGCACACAATATCATTGGAAAACAAAAATCACACACTAGCCACTTTTTTTTTAAACCAAATAATATATTAATTAAAAAACAGGGTCAGAGGCCATTACATCCTGTCATCCTCACTAAATCCTGTCATCCTCAACCCAGACAAAAGATAGTGTAGTAAATGGCAATTTAGCAAGGGAGTTGCCTCCCTGCCTAACAAAAGAAACATCTAGTAAATTAAAATGACAAGAAAATGAACACTCATAGAGTTTCAGACAATGAGTCTCGAACATGAAACTTCTAAAACCAAGTCAAGAGCGGTGGAGATTCCCCAATAAAAACAAAACTAAAAATACTAAACATAACAATAAAACGCACTAATATTAAAAACTAGAGAATAAAATCTAAAAATCACAACCTTAGCCCTTGAAGTTCTATTCGGTCTCACACTCGGGCTTCAGTTCAGATTTGGGCCTGAGTTTACCTGGCATGGCTGTCAAGTGAAGTTTGACTAGTCCATGTATCGCTCCCGCTGTTGAAGTTCCTGGCCGGTCAACACCTGAACCATCGCCTCCCTTCACCAGCTCCTTCGCCACCGCAATTAGGGTCGGAAATCGCGAAGACTCCAACTTCATCAATTCCGCATCGGAAGCCATGTTCATGAAATACCGAGGGTCACTATGAGACTTGACAACGTCAAATGCCTTAGCCAAATTCTCCGCCTCCAAAGAAAGAACAGGGTCGTCATTGAGATTGAGGATAGGGGATTGAGGCTTAACCAACATCTCATGCATAGCAATAAATTCATCCATCCCGGACCAAGCTAACATGTTGCATAGATATTGACACACGGTGCTAATTCCCGGATCCGATGAAATTCTCTTTCCCCAACCTATGATACATTTCATTATATTTTTTCGAAGATCTGGAGTGGCCCCAAGCATGGCCCTGATTGCTCTCGCTCTCTCAAACTCGATCAGAACAATCAGGTCAGCATTGACGCGGTCGCATCCAGTTATCTTCTGGAGTTCGCGAATGCAGTTGTACATGAAGGGCATGTAGCTCCACTCGTCCTTGTGATCTTTCAGAAGGATGAGGATGCAACAGCCAAAAATAACAAGCATGGATGGCAAGTCCATCTCGGGAACCTCTCTAAGATTGATGCCGTAATTTTCAGCATCGGTCGGTAACCACACAAAACAAGGTCGGACGCCTATTCTTTTCAATGCAATCTCCACTTTGCCTTCAAGTCTGGGAAACACAGCACAGATGATAGATCCCAGAGAAGCGCATAAGTCCTTGTTGTTCTTAGTCTGTGTGGCCACTTTGTATGCCATACGAAAACCCATACCAGTGCTTCTGTCTTCTGATAAGAAAAGAAAGCAATCTCTCATTCCTACTCCAGACATGTTGAACGGTGTTCTCAGGAATGAACTCAATCAAGTTGGTCAACTCAAAACACTCACCGGAAAAATAAAGATTAGGGTTGAGGGATTGTGTCATATATATAGTAGTCTGAGAAGTGAATCAATCATCAATCATGAAAAACAGATGTAATCAAATAACAGATTTAATTTATCACTAATTTAAATATTGACATGTTTAGTAATCTCAATTATAGTGTAAGTTGTTGTAAATTTGAAATGAATCAATCATAATCAAATAACACATTATCAAATAATTCAAATTTAAATATTAACATATTCAGTTATTTTAATCTTAATTCTCATATATCTAGGTGGTTGTAAATTTGGATATCGGAGTGAATCAATCATAATTAAAAAGGAATATGATCGAATAAACGATTTAACAAATCATTTAAATATTTAGCAACTTTTTTTTATTTTTTCGGCAGTATATTTAGAGATCTTAATTCTCATATGTAGTGTAGTCAATGGTGAAGCTTGAAATTTGAGACTAGGAGATCAATATTAAACATGAGGTAATTAAAGATTAAAGTTTATGACATATCTACAATAATTTTTACAAGTTAATGTAAAAGAATAAAATCTAAGGACCATGACACCACCATATTCTCCCTCCCGTGGCCCCTGAGTGCAGTGATTGGTAGATAATTACTTTTCTCAACTGAAATTTTAAAATATCATGGTAATCTTAATTCTCATTATACCTGGTAAACATTTTTTTCTTTTATATTCTATTAAGAAACTTTTTCCCTAAAAATTACTTTAAATCTTAAAAACTACCGTCAATGAGTCAAACAAGACAATATTTTCGGAGGCCCAAATAGTTTTGATTCATTTACCTATTTACTCATTTTTTATCTTTATTTTCTATTTATTTCTCTCTCTTTTTTCAATTAAATCACATATCACATCTTTACTTTACTTTTTTTTTCTATCTCTCTTCTCCCTCCACCTCTTTCCACCTCAACATGAGGTATGAACTAAACAATCTTCGAGGGCCGACCAATGGTTAAAGAATTTAAAAACAGGAAATATTTATTGAAAATATGATGATTAATATGTATATATAGTTATATTTTGATAGCATTAAATAATATATATTGTTACACAGAATTAGTACTTCCAACTTCTTAACCACTAATCCCGTAAAAGAATAAATTCATAACCACTAATTTATCAAAACTAATTTGTCTGTTTGATATGCTGTAAAAAAATCTATTTAGAGGTAGTTTTTTTTAGAAAGCAAAACTTGTAATAGATAGAATAAGGCTAGTACAAACAACACATAGGCAACAGAACAATATGTGCATAATATTAATCCCCCCAACATTACAAAGTAGAACCAAAAACCGACCCGTTAATCCATTATGCAACAGACCTTGAAATCAAAATCTTATGGTGCACACCTAGAGAATTACTCCAAACAAAGCAATTCATAGCACCTCATATTAACCTTTCCTCAAACACTAAAGGTCCAAAACCCACACTAATCGACCAACAAGATGAGGCATCAGAATATTACGCAAATAAAGCAATTGAATATGCAATTAAAACAATTGAATAAGGGAGTAAAATAAGAAGAGATCTGAAGTAATTAGAGAAAGAATTCAGAAGTAATTATGGAAAGAATATTCTAATATTATTATGTATTATTATGGATTATTTACTACTAGAATTAGAGCAGATTGCTACTAGAATTAGAGCAGAACTTATATTATAAATAAAGATCTGTGCAATGGAAAAGAATGAAATACAATGGTCTTTTCCCCTCATCTTTATGTTTATTATTTCAACGAGACGCTGCAAAGAGAAAGCCACACAAGGTCACAAGCCCATAAAAACATAGCCTCATCTCGACATTGGAGGGGATGTGAGTCAACACGGTAAATTCCCTGGAAAGTGAAAGCAACGAAACCTAACCATAAAGCGAGGACCCTAGATTCACCGTCGACAACCCAAACTGAACACCACCAGCCCATATCCGCCACTGTCGACTTCAATCAACACTCTGAAAGCCTTGAACAAAGCACCTGAACCACATCCTATATTTAATTTAGAGCACCTGCAGCCTTGGTACCTTAGCCAGTTCCTTAGCTTAAGACTCATTCCTTATTAATAAATGCTCATTGGAGCAAAATGATGTTGCATTTCTAGTTGTTCCCTAAATTTAAATTTAAAGTCCGTTCCTTCCATAAAGAACTTTGCTTTTTGAGATTTTAGATTAAAATATAATTATTTATCTCTCATTTATCAACTAACGTGGGATCCAATTATAAATATGTGTAATGTTGTGGAACCTAACTTAAAGTAAAATAAAAAATTGTGGTCGGAGCAAAACCCACAAAAAATAGTGCTTATAATAAACCAAAATAAGGAACCATAGAGATACTCTTAGGTGGTAACCTATTGTTCTAAGGCATTGAAAGGAAATAGGAAGAGAGACTTGAGTGTTGCTTCCATGGAATATGAGACTTGAATATCGAGAGGAAGCTTTCGTCTCAAATAGTAGCTAAGAATGGAAATTTCTTTTAATAAATTTCATTTGGCTGAATAAATAGGTTATCCTTCTTAATAAAATGAATAAAGTCAAACACGACAAATATATGACTGACTTTAAGGAGAATAAAATTCAGAATTCATATTTTCTTTTTATGGATCTTGAACAATATAACTTTTTCCCCTTCCATGTTTTCCCTCTACAATAAAAAATTGTAAATAATATATTCTCATTTTCTATTGGCCTAAATTCTAAGCTCTCTCTCTCTCTCTCTCTCTCTCTCTCTCACTTCACTGAACAGACAAAAGCATAAAAGAAATTTAATACAAAAATTATCCGGAACTAAAAAAATAAAACTGTGTCCTCCATTTTCGAGTCTCCACAAATTCACAGCACATAACATATACACCAATATATAATACTATAATATATTTAGAGAAAAAAAAAGAGTGAAGATTAGAGAGTACAGCCACAACAGATGAAAAAGTAGCAAAGCATGGCGACCAAGGCAACGGACTCCAAAGCCGTCACTAAAGACCACAACACATCGTCTACCAACGATATGTTCCACCACTGCCCCTGCAGGTTCCAATATGACAAGTCCAGCGCCGGCCACCGGAACATCGACCACGCCGGCGACAGATCCAACTCCGGCCACCGTAAGTTCGACGTGTTCCACCACCTCCACCTCAAGCTCA
The DNA here is from genome assembly GCA_030819835.1 of Acmispon strigosus. Lineage (NCBI taxonomy): Eukaryota > Viridiplantae > Streptophyta > Magnoliopsida > Fabales > Fabaceae > Acmispon > Acmispon strigosus. The sequence continues at coordinate 92,958,257 of JAUAMA010000001.1, forward strand.
TGCTGCCTGTCTGCCTGCCTTTTTTTTCACCCGTGTTTCCTTCTTCAACAATTCTTGTGTTTTTTTTTTATTCTCTTGGAATTTTCGTTTCAATTATTGAAGTCAAGGTGTTTATACGTGATGAAGTGGAAGGATTGGGATGGGGCATCTCATTCTTGTTTGGATATATATGAAAGGAAAATAGCGTATAACACGTGTTCACCAAAAAAATCTACCCACCCTTTCATTTCTTTTCCCCCTTAACAGTTAAGAAGAAATTTCCCCACTTTCTTTAAGAAGAAATTTTACTTTTGTCCTACTAGAGGTGTTTAAATATAGTTCATGTTAGATTCTTAGGGGGTGCATATGAAAAAATATATGTAAGAAGAAGCTTATTCATTTAATGTGATATCTAAGTCTCGAAGAATTAGTCTCATAACTGTTGATGGTGTGAACTGCTTGGGAAATCCAAAAATAATTACTCACTCCGTTCTTTTTTATAAAAACCAAACTAATTTTGCACACCCCTTAAAAAAAAGTTAGTTATTATAGTTTTTTCATTAAATTTTTTCTCAAATATTGTTGAATTTCTAAAATTGTTCTTAACATACTTTTTTTTTTATTTCTTTCCATCATTAATGCAATTTTATATTTTCAGAATGTGAGAAAATAATCAATATGACACAAAATCTTATGTGGTTATTATTAGAAGAAACGACCTCCACCCCTCTTTTGGTTGAGAACCAAAAAAGAACGAAAGGGAGTACTAATTGCCAATTATAACCTAACACGCATATTAAAAATTGGAAAATTGAAGGAAATTATTACTCCCTCCGTTCCTTTTTATAAGTGTTAAATGAGGGGTGTTGGTAGTTACTTTTTATAAGAATCACATAAGACTTTGCGTCATATTAATTATTTTTTCACATTTTTACCCTATTCAATTCTGTAAATATGGAATTGCATTAATGATAGAAAGAGATTAAAAAGAAATATGTTAAGGAAAATTCTAGAAATTCAACAACATTTCATAACAAATTTAATGTGAAAAACTATACTTAGAAAGGAACCGAGGGAGTAAAGCAATAAATACTTAGAAATAGGCACGTGATTTTTAATTAGACAACATGCCCAACCGTTATACCTAACTTTTGTCCTAACATTAAACCTCAACTAATTCTAACTAAACGGTGAATTTGGGATAGCAAGAGTCTCATACCTCTGGATAGGGACCACTCTCATGTGAATATTTCATTTAACACTGATATTAAAATTTTATCTTTTCATACTTAATGAACAGTATAAATAGAGTATAGAGAATTGCTTTTTCGTACAAGAGTATAGAGAATTAGTGATTGAAAGGCAATCGGTTAATATTATAATAAAAACACAACAAAATATAAAGTTGTAAAAGTTTAATTCATAGTTCAAATAATAAGAGTTGAATAAGTTGAGAGAGAAAGGTCTTTAGAAGATGAATTTAAATGTTTTCTGATGAAAAAAAAGTTTAATTCATTTATTTTCTAATAAAATTTATCATATCATTGCATTAACTGGTCCAATAGTTAGGAGACGCAGCCTCAATACCCAACATTTAAAATATGGTATTAAGCTTTGATCATACCACTTGCTAAAGTTTGGTCATATCATATCCTAAGCTTGAAGCCATCCATGCTATTAATGGCTCTTTCCAAGCTTATACAACGCAGCCGAGGGCCAAATAATTATATCAATGCCCAAGCAAACAAGTCATTTAATTTCAAGCTTAAACATAACATTGCCAATCAAAAAGGTTTAATCCTACAAAAATGTTTATTAATTGATAAATTTTCATACAGAAGTAAAGCTAAGCAGAATGATAAAATAAAATTGGCAAAATTGCAATCAAGAACAGTAAGAAGTAACCTAGAGGTCAATTTCACTGCCACAAAGAGGGACGAAGTCTTTCGTCCTTCCCACTTGAGATTCTATTTTGGATTACAAAATGATAAAGGTAATGATAGTAAAGATCACAAAGTTTAAACAAGGGAACATCATGAAAGTTATCTACGAATTGGAGGGCGCAGCTGCAATCTTGAAAGGATCGGTAGTAGCAAGAGAAGCCGAGCCTTGAAACTTTGCACATTCTTCCATCAAAATATGTGAACAATGTCATATGCGAATCTTTATTTTGTCAAAGAAGCACAGCATATAGAAAAAATTTCAGCAAAAGAGACACACGCAGGAAGTTCAATTTTGGTAGTGTTTTAGGGGGATTACACTGATGTAGAGCAACTAGTGCTAAGACAATCATAACACAAGTCGAATGAGGAAGGCAGTTCAAGAGCACCAAAAAATTCCACTAGTTTTACTCAGAAAGTTTGGAGTTGTAACTTGTTACCTCAACTTGCATTTAGGAAATACCCAAATCCCAGACGAACCCTTTTTTTCTTCTCATATTTATGAATAAAGCTCTAGTGCAATTTAGAAAAACTTGCTCCATTACTACTCCATTTTTAAAATTTTATAATAAAGGGCAAACCTGGTGCTATAAAGTACCCGCTATGTGCGAGGTCAAGGGACGGGCCGAACTCATTTTGTGGATCTAACGTAGGCAATTTTACCTTGCATTTTGCAAGAGGCTGATTCTTTCAAATTTGATAATATTGCATTAAATTAAATTGAATTTACGGTCATACTTCACCATGTATGATTTTAAAAGAGAAGGATACGTCCAGAACAGCACGAACGACTGCAAATTTTTAAAAAAGAGAAGTTAGAATGTGGAACACATGATTTAATATATGACCCTGTGTGAATGTATCTAGGTGGGTGTGTGTGTGTGTGGATTGCAAGAGATAATATACAACACCCCCCGGATTTAGCCCAAATTCTAAGAAAAGCCTTATCTGCCATGTAATTTCATCAAACATTAAGAAGCTCTGTAGAGTGTATAAGATATATCATATATCAGGTAAATTATGCATTGGATAAATCTCTCAATCTTCTCTCTCCCTTATTAGCCAGAGAAAAACCTTCTTTTTTGCCTTCTTACATTTAACAAATATATTACTAATGTTGAAAGGTTTTCAGCAGGCAGCACCAAACACAGGTGACACTTAAACTAGAAATATAAGAAGAAGTCAATGTATATTACGGGATTCCAACAATATGATTAGCTAGTTGCCTAGTTGCTTCTTCTTTTGAGTAAAGGGTAAAAACTAAAAAAGTTATTTCCTAATATACAATAGCTGATTGATGAAAGCATACGTAAAACGTGATCAGGCAAAGAAGAAGTTCCTTCCCAATGAAAACATTATAAATTTTGTTTTGGCCAGTACAGCAAAAATGAATAACTGAATAACTTGCACTGTGAGCTTGTTAAGATAGAGACCACAGAATGAAATGCTTTTAAAGGAGATCACTCAATCACATTAAAGTCATAAAATTTGACTAAAAATATGAAACATTACAAGAAGGTCTTCTTTATTTGATTATTTAAACATCTCTCAAAAGTAATATCTGTATTCCAAATGATAAAAGAAAACAAACTGTAGACTTGGTAAATGTCGAATAGGTTGGGCTACAAGTACAGTTTGGGTTCATTGACTAGCCATTAATATTTTACTCCCCCAGTCTCCTTATAGATAAGTGATGGCTATCGGGCTAGATATTCAGATTTTAGGAGGACCTTAGGCTGGGGCTGATTTGGGATATATTCCCTTTATGTAGGGTGGAGACTTTTCTTGGATTCCTTTGACTTTCTTCCCAGCATTCTCCTGTATTACTCAAGTTCAAATTTTGAAATTTTAATTTTTAAAGGAGAATTTAAACTGGATGACTTTTGTTTGACTCCGTTCATTAGTCTTGTAATATAGAGAAGATAATTTGGACTGTTGATTATGTTAGTATATTTACTTGTAAGTCATTCTTTGACTTTCTTAACCATTTTTTCCCAAGTTCCAAACAGAAAATTTTTCTGTCAGAAAAAGCCATTGAAAATTTCAGTTACTAATAAAATTTGATGGCTAGGACATAGTAGTGCTCAGTATGACAAATACTAATGGCATGTTATAGCTACGTAGGCCCAACAAAGCTTCATTTCCAAATATGTATGTCATCTGATCTTTACCTCTAATTTAGAATGCAGCACACTTATTTTTACATTGCCCAGCAGTTACACTTGGAGTAGGGTATTGGGCGTGTTTTGTGACTGATAGGTGTACCCTCAATAGTTCAAGCATTTTCTTTCAATTGTGTCCCGAGGTTTGGCTGCGGTATTAGGAGGAGGATGTGTAAGGTAGTTCACTTTGGATGCTATCCCTCGGTGACTTTGGCAGGAGTAGCATGTCTTTTTTCAAGGGAAAGCAGCTGACCTAGACTTGCATTTTCATGATCTCTCTTTTACATGGCTTTTTTTTTTGCAACGAGTCTCCTTGTAAGCATACAGAAGGCAAATTTTATTTACTTTGTTTAGCTTTACCAATTTGTTACCTATCCTATCCTACTCTTCTTTGCATTGCTTCTTTATTTATGATGAATGTTTCTTTATTATACAAAAGACAAGGGAAAAAATAGTAGGATCAAAATAGTAAAGATTGAAAAGATCTCATGGACCTATCCTGTCAGTTAAAATCTTTGTTCTGAAATAATTTCATGGGCATATCTATGGGCATATCTTTGCCACTGCATCTTTTATGGGATAAAGAGATCTCTTTACCCCATTCATGTTGTTTGGCTACTCTTTTGTTTTCAGGGGGCTTCCTGTGGTTGATAGGCAAAGAGTTTGGCTAACTCTACATCATTGATTTACCTTTCCATGTTTTCGGTGACTTTCATAAATTGTGTTTTCTTCTATAATGCTATCTAGTTCTCTATTTGTGTCTCTGGGTGTCTTATCCAGACCAGTTTATTCTTTCATGAGAATTAAAAAAGTTTCTCATACACAAATCATTCAGAAAGAAAGATGTAATGAACATAAGCAACCTACCATTGCACCACCCAGAAAGCCATCAAGTAGCACCCGATTCCAGGAGTCGAAGTATGAGTGGATTGAAAATTTTGCTTTGGCTACGAGCCCAAGTGAAGTAACTGCCATGAGAAGTGCGTAAAAGACAAATCCATACAAGGCTGTAAGTCCCAAAATACCAGCAACAACTCCACCAATTATAGATAAAAATGTTCGGCTGCAGAAGAGACAGAAAAAAGAAATTTCAATTGTCTACAGAAGGGACAGAAAAAAGAAACTTCAATTGTAAACTATAGACTATGTTGAAGAGCTGCTTCTTTTCCCCTCCCCTACCCCAACTAACAGTGTTGTATATTTACATACTATGCACGCAGTGACTGTTTCACGCCGTAGAATAATATAATTCCATCCACACTAAAACTACCACCCCAAACGACTTTGGGTCCCACACTGTTCTATAATTTGGTAAGGAAAAATCCCTGCTGTTTGATGGTCCACGGTGCCCCCGAAACATAATGCCTATAGCTATATGTATAAATTCAAAATAGTATAAAAACCTGCAGTTAAACCAAACCTGTAATAGATAATTTTCATGTTGCTTTGCATATTCTCAGCATTAAAAGTTAGCAACTCGTTCACTCCATTGCTTGATTTCTTCCCTGATGAACCCAACTCGGAATGCGCAGCCATAATATCTCCCTTGTCTATTACGATGATTTGTTTCTGTAAGCAGAAACAGAATCAAATGTTTTGGTATAAACAAAAAAAAAAGTATCTGCTGTTGAATTCCAAATTAAACATCCACAACCATTGAGCTGAGGATAACAAAGTTCATTTCAAAAGACAAGGCTGCACAAGAACACGATCCACCGCAAAGTCATGAACAAGTACCATATTTGACGCACTAACACAAATAATGAGAAAAGTACATAAGTTGAACTACTGGAACCCAAATCCTCCCAGAAGCCATACCCACCTGGATATTTTCAAATTGGCAAAAATACTTCATACAATAACAAAAGCCTTATCCCACTAAGTGAGGTCGGTAGCACAGATACTTCATGACTATATAAAATTCTTAAACTATAGAAAATTCAACAGAATAAAAGGATAAAAGCAGAGGACATCGTATACATACAAATGGCCATGGACAAAAGTTACATAAAATAAAACTGCTGATTAAACAAAAGGATGATGAAGGGTTCCAAGGGTTGTATAGTTCAGCGAAACTTGTAGTTAAACGTTAAACATTGAGAATTGAACCCCCAACCCCAACATTCTGCTCTAAACACTCACTTTCGCTATTGACATAAACACCGGTGTTGAAACCCATTCAAAAGCATAAAATTTGTCAAACGGCAACAGTTGACTAGAGATTATTCATTTAACACAGAATTATGGGTGACATATGGTAATCTCTTAATGGAAATCAATTCAAACAAAAAATTGCAAACTCAACAGCCTAATGCTTCATGCACACATTTGGGTTAGATTTTTCAACTAAAGAAACATTAATTGATAAATGAACTATAGTTAAATGCTCTATTTAAAATGATAAGGGAACAAGCATTATGCACATCAGAAAAGGTGATCGCAAGGGCTCTGGTACGAGGGTGGATAGAGAAGGCAAGGAATTAGCTAAGGTTCTATAGAAGGGGTATGTCGAACCAATAGTGGAGAAAGCAGGGAAAAGTGTGACTGGTTAAGATTATGACTTCAATACAGTGTCATTAAACTCAGACTCTGTCAAGGTATTTGGTCACTGACCGGACCTGTAAATCACAAGTTGAACCGGTTGACTTAGATATTTACAAAAAGGGTAGTCAATCGCGGATCGCGGCCTGTTGCGGATGACCCCCAGAATTGAAATCCCATACATGTAAAACCGCGATCACACCCTGAATCCCGTAGCGCCAGGCCTCCGCTCCGCGACGCGACGGCGCTATCGCGCGCGATTGATAACTATGTTTACAAATTCATAATACTAGCTAGTATTATTTAATAAAATCACACCCTAATTTATACCCAAGCACTGCATAGTAGGAAAGACTTCAAGTGAAAATGAGAAAACATTTGTATTGTTGGACAAGCATTGAATTAAATTAATTAGTGGACACATGGGAAGACAAAGACTCGATAAAACAAGCTACAAAACAAAACATTCAGACAGAATCAATTGATGATATTGCTTCTCATGCGTACCAACTCGTGGATCGCAGAAAATAGCGGAAAGCCAAAAATCCGCTATGTCAAGCCCTGAGAGCGGAAAATATTCAGCAAAGACTACACGGGTGTCTTGCATCTAGGCCTTTCTTGGAGGAATCATAATTCATAATTTTCATGGAAGTGACAACAACCAGTTAACACAAGTAGCAGAGAACCAATAAGCTAATGAAACATTCAATCGAAAATTAAACAAGGCAGAATGGGAATCAGGAACTGAGTGACAACCTCGGAGATTTCGCCGGATCCGAACGGGAACGACGAGCTCGAGGTTGCGTTGGGAGGGACCGGCGGCACTGCAAATAAACGGGAATGAGGGTGGATCTATGACTACGCTAACGTAATTCGAAATTCAACCCTAAACTATTGTCAATCTACTATCTTTCAACCAGTGGAGCGAAAATGTTAGGGCAACATAGCTGGGGAAATGTACCTGTATGACGGCGGGGTTGCGGTGGTCGGAGGATAGGGTGGTTGCGCCGTCGCAGGTAGACGTTCGATGCGAACTGTGAAGCTGAAGTCGCTCCTAGTGATCAAAAACCGAGCTTGAGCGTGAAACAACGAAACTTGAAGATGACAGGGTACTTTTTTATTTTGCTTCAATTAAAGATAACAGGGTATACTAGATAGATAGTCAGAAGTAACCAAAAAAAAAAAAAAGATAGATAGCCAGAAAAAACTGAAAAACAAAAAAGAATTGGGCTGCTATACAAAAATGGAATACTTGGGCTGGCGTAGCTCTTTTTTATTATTATTTCTGACCCGACGAATCAACCTACCCGTCTACCCTCAATCCATTTTAAAATGAGTTAGGCGAAGCATGTTAGAATGTTTTGAAGGCCCATATTTCTCAACCCACCTCGCCCCGCTAAGGCAAGTAAGCGGATGACTCGATAGGTCGAACCGAAGTTGCAGCTTCGATCTGGTTTTTTTACATTCATAGTGCATTTTTTAAGAATATTTATCATTACAGTGCAACTTTAATTTCAATTACTATCCACTTATAAAGAAAAAATTTGTTTCAAAATATCTGTCCAGTTAAAATTTCAAGAGAGCGACCTTTTACAAATAATGCCTTTAAAAGAAGAATAAATGAGGAGAGATAAACATACAATTTATAGGGTAGAATAGGAAAGCAAATAGTAATATCTTTATGAAAACTAACAAAATTAATTGCATTTTCTTAATATGCGTGTTTCTTCTCTTTCTGGACAATTATTTTGAAACGGATGAAGTACAAATTGTCACTCTAAGTGGCGGTACCATTTTTTAAATCCCCACGAATAGTGGCGCACCTTCTTCTTTTTTGACTTTCTTTAAACAGATTTGTCATAAAATCCTAGTATGTAATATAAAAAGAATTAGTGATGGAATCTGTAAGGAGAAAGTTTCTGTTGCAATTTGCAAAGTATTTAAGGACGAAATATTATTTGTGACGAATTTTAATCCGTCACAAAGTCCTAGTGAAAAATAGAAAATGGCTAGCGACGGAAATTTGAGAGAGAAATTTTCTGTCACAAAAGTGTTAGCGACGGAATATTGTTTGTGACGAAATATTTCTCTTTACACATTACGTCACTAATTTTTTGAGTTTCTTGATCTATAATTAACAAATTAGGTTTAATTATTTTGCAAATTACAATTAAATTAAAATTCAAAAAAATGAGAAGATAAGATGAACGAGTAGGCGAGTAAGCAGAATGACACGACAGGTAAAATCGAATTCGCCACCCTTATCTATTCGGGTTTCTAGATCAAAATAAACAAATTAGGTTTGATAATTTTGCAAATTATAATTATATTAAAATTTAAAAAATGAGAAGATAATATGAATGAGTATTTTTATGCAAAATTAGTTATTTATATTTCAAGTATAACTTAATTAAATTCTAAGATTATGTTATAGATTTAAATTAACAGTATAATTAATATTTTTTAATATATAATTTATTTACCCGGACACTTGATCATTTTATATGCTACATAAGACTATATTTCATGAGTGTTTATGTTCATTTCTATTTTAATTAAACTAAGATATTATTTCCTGCTATGGAGAAAAATAAAAAAATGCATGTGTACATAAATTATACACTGATCATGCGCAAACATTAAATCCTTAAACTAAAATTATGATAACTGTGGATCAGATTGTAGAGAGCTTGTGAAGGTTCTTACAAAAAATAATGATTCTCACAATTTTTGGTTAAAAGATACAATCTTCATGATTAGGAATATGATAGTGACGATATCGACCGTGGCCTTGATACGGAGCTGGAGTTGCTAACTATGATGAATGCACTAACCATAGATATGATGCCGGAAATAGACCGATTGTTGAATTGAGACCAGACACAAGTTACTTTTTCTCATATTCTTCGAGAAGCTCAACACGTTTCCAGATGCTTTAACTTGGCAAATCACTCGGGGTGGTTCTCCTTTGCATTTTTCGAGGTTTTATCCTTTCAATATGATCTCGCTTTTGCGTCAAGACTTGTACCAAATGGAGATTCTTAAAATTGTGTAATCTTGTATATGATTTTTTTTATTTACATTATCTTTTAAATAACACCCAACACACTTTTTTTTTATTTAACGGAAAAGTATTTATAATTATACTTTTCGTAGACACACTTTTACAGAATGAAAAAAATGCGTGCGTGTTAATACAGTTATTTTTAGTTATGCAAGTAAGATTGGGCTATGCGGCCACCTGCTCCTTTAGGGAAGAAGCCACCAGGGACACGTTCATCACCAGTATCATATAATATCCTCAATATTTCCTCTGGAGTCCTCGGATATGACAATGAATCTTTGTCTGCAGAAAGAATGTTGCCTGAGATTCTGCCATCAGCACCTACCACTTTAGGAACCACAAGACCCTCATCTTTCAAACCTTCCTTTCCCAGCTTATCTCTAAGTGCTGAAATGCGATCTGTAAACTCTGCCACTGTCACTCCATAAGGTAACACCTTCAAATCACGACGTTCATATAACAATGTTCTAATAACTGCATCTTGGCCTGACTCTACTCCTAGAAGGCCTGCAATAAGCTGCAACATATATATGCTTATGAGGATGTATATATGTTATGAGAAATGTGTTGTTATTTTTGTGGGACCAAGTCTTTATATATAATATATACCTTCTTGGCAGTAACAGTTTGGAGGTGTGGATTGGCTCCAACATAACCAGTAAGGCCAACATAAGGAATCACGTAAGATGCAAGTAGATAGTTGATAGAATTGGCATAGGGATCAAAAGGAGGATGCAGAGGTCTCCCAAAGGCATTGTCCATTATTTTGCCAAACGAGGCACTGCTTAGATCCAGCAATGGTCTAGGAAACCCCTTTACTGTTCTTTTTATAGCCCTGCATCACCACACACCTTAATTATTTTACTTCACAAGTATTCAGATCCATAAACACAAAAGAGACCTATTGTAAACAATATATAAACCAAATGTTAATTTTTAGATGGTAACTCATGGAAGGATATAAAATTGTTTGATATTTATGGAAAATTTTGGCAGCAGACACTCTGAGTAAGGAAAAAAAAAAGAATATAAAGACCTAATGAACCTGATATAGATGTGATAGGAAGTAAAAGATAGAGAGAAAATGGTATATATATAACATCGAGTGGAGAGAGAAGCAACCTCAAATGTCCAAGTTCCTGGTAACCAAACTGCAAGATGATATCCCTGACAAGGGAGTCTAGTTTGGCCAATTTGGCACCAATGGGAGGTGGTCCTCCTCCAGTTAAGTTTGGAGCAACTACATCAAGTCCATGACCCAAAGCACCAAACAAGTAGAACTCTGCCTCCAAGTATTCTAAATTAAGAGGAAACTCCACAAGTTCAAAATCAGAATATTTTGGGGTTGATGCATTTGCATTTGCATTTGCAATGGCAACAGAAGAATGAGATTCTTGGGTGAGGAAAAGAGAGGCTAGCAAAACAATAATGGAAATGTGTGGTGCCATGTTTAGTTAGGCCCTTTTAATTTCAGGGAGATGATGAAGATGTTTTTTATGTGATTCGGAAACATATTAGCCACTTTATATATATAACAAACAGGTCCTTTGGGTCGTACAAGCTGAACAAGTAGATGCGTTTGGCAACAGAAGCAATTAATATTTGTTTTAAAGCTAGCAAGTTTGCGTGATAACTAGGTTTACGTGATTCAGGTACGTTTGATTAAATTTCATTGAATTCTTTTAAAGCTGTGCAAGAAAATAATTTGTTTTAGAGATTTAATATAAAGATAAACTAGTTTTTATTTGGTTATCATTAGATTATTTTTTTTTAAAGTAGTTAATTTTTTAAAAAAGTTACTCCAAATAATTTCTTCAAATGATCAGAAACCTACATATATTTTTTTTTTTTTTTTTTTTGCAAACAAAAAATTATTGTATAAATTAGAATTGAACAAAATCTTCTATATACTATACACATGATCATGATGAATTACATTTCGACCAGGACCATCAGCAAAACTGAAACTTACATTCCCTAAACTGACAGCCCTTAAAAATGAAAAGAATCATATAATTGATATTGACTTTGTATAAAGAATATTATGTGAGGGCAATCCTCAGTTGCCCTAACTGCTATAATATTACACTTACAAACGATAGAGAGTCCGTGTTTGTTTCTCCGTTTGCACCAGCGCAAATGTGATTTCACAGATCCCAACGCACAAATGAGAAGCAGGATTTTGCAGTGTTGAGTTCAACGGAAATCCAAACACACACTGAAACGGACCCGAGTTTCAAACACGAACAGGTAACCTACATATATTTTTAGATTCTGATTCTTTTCAAAATTTCTTATAAAGTTGTTGCATTTGCATTTTCTTTTAAAGTTAAGTTTATGCATTTGTTTAAATAATAAAAAATTTAGAAACTTATAATACATGCCATAATATGTCAAAAACTAGTTGGTAAACTTGTGTTATGAAATTGTCTTTTCATTGTTATGTTATGAGGATGGAAGATTTGGCTTGCTTACCATTTAACCAATTTGTTGGTAAAAACATGAATTTAACAAAATAAAAAAGTGTACCTGATTCAAATTAGAGCCTCGAGTTATTAGTTCCCAGTTGTTGATTGTAACATGGGGATTGGGGAATACCTTGAAAAAAAATTACTCGAATTTCCCATTAAGATTTACAATTTTAATTTCCACATTATAAAGTAATTAAAATATGAAAGTACCGAAATATAAATAGGGCAAGATATGATTGGAGGTCTACAGCATATAAATTAAATCATTCGTAAAAATAAAAAATATATTACAAGTTTAATATATAAAAAAAATGAAGTTAGTTCTTTATTTAAGTGGGGATCTAGCGCCATTAATTATTACCTCTATTATGTCATTCCCAAATGAGATGTGAGTTGAAACAATGAACGATCACCTAAAACCGAGAGTTGGTTCCATGGACAATTTACGCAAGCGATGTCCATTAATCTTATTTTGAATTTGTGGCGTTGTGGCGTCATTTAATCTGAACCTATAATAGAAAACAGCTTGAAAAAGAAAATAGATCCTTTATTTAAAATTTTGTCTCATGTGAACATATGACATTCTTTTTTTTTTAACGGAACATATGGCTTCTTTATATATATATAGATGATGTATCGAATGAGAAATATGTTTTTATTTTATATGAGAAAATGAGAATAAATTATGATCGTTAGATCTAATCATGAATGATCAAGATTAAAACAACTTAATAATCACATAACTACTTAAAAATGTTATGTGGCTTTTTAAATAGTCATATGACTTCATGTTTTAATCTTGACCATTTATGATTAGATCTAACGGTCATAATATATTTTTATTTTCTCATATAAAACATTTTTCTCATATGATACGTTACCTATATATATGATGTATTTTATAAAAAAAATATTATTTATGTAAATTGTTAGAATAAATCATAACCGCATTATTTAATACTAAATAATGATTATAACATTAAGTCATCTGAACTTTTAAAAAAAATCACATTGGTTATGTGAGTATTAATTAACTTTTAATCATTACCATTTATAATTATCTGCAAACACAGAGGTAAGCTATCACATAAAACATTGTTCTTTGGACGATTATGAGGAACTTTCTACAAGGTAAGGCGAATGGAGAAAACAAATTTGCTTGGGTTAATGGGAGAGAGTGTGAGGGCCAAATGAGGAGGGGGCTTGGGCTTAAAGGAGTGAGATTTTTTCAATAAAGAACAACTGGGAAAATGCAGGTGGAGGCTTATGCACGAGAAAGATACTCTTTATCAGCTAAGATGGGTGTGCAGGTGGAAAGATATATATAACTTCTGCTGCATATCCTTCTGGCTGATGATTTTAATCAAGGAAAGTCCAAAACAATGTGGATATATATAAAGAGTTGTTAATCTGATCCAATTTCGATCATGGAAATGGCTCGAAGGAAAGATGATGGGTTTCAATTTTCCTTCTATGAGTGGATTGTGAATCCCTCTTACTGTGTGAAAAAATTGTAATCTGCTTCGTGTATATGGATTAAAGTACCCTTTGTAACGTTCTAATGAATTGTTTTACTGATACACAAAATAGACTGCTTATATAAAATTCACTTTGAAATCTATAATGCAAGTACAATGCTATTTTCTAACCAATAGATTCCTTATTATAATTCACTGCTAAGAGTAGACACAACAGTTTGAAGACACTATAGTAGAGACTCTAGAACTATCTACAGTTTGGTCTAGTAACTAGTTAAGTAAGATCTGGCTATACGACCACGTGCTCCTTTAGGGTAGAAGCCACCAGGGACATGTTCATCACCTCCACCATATACTATCCTCAGTATTTCTTCTGGAGTCCTCGGATATGCCAGTGAATCTTTGTCACCAGCAAGAATGTTGCCTGAGACTTTGCCCTCGGCGCCTCGCACTCTAGGGACCACAAGACCCTCATCTTTCAAACCTGAGCTTCCCAACTTATTCCTAAGTGTTGAAATGCGATTTGTAAACTCCGCCACTGTCTCTCCATAAGGACGCACCTTCAAACCGCGACGTTCATATAACAATGCTCTAATAACTGCATCTTGACCTGATTCTACTCCCAGAAGGCCTGCAACAAGCTGCAACATGTAGCACCTCACAATTTCATTAGCTTATATAGTTGGAGATAAAATCGATAGTATATAAGCAGGAAAGTTATAATCTCAATTTCTAAGGTTTTTGAATAAAACTTCTACCCTAGCATCTTAAGTCCACCCTCCCTTATCCAATCTAGCTATTTGGGCTCACACGCATCCATACCCAATAATATTATTTTTAGGAAACTTATGAAAAGTAAAACCTATTTTTTATATATAAGTTTGAGGTTTTATATGTACCTTCTTGGAAGTAGCATTTTGGAGGTGTGGATTGGCTCCAACATAACCAGTGAGGCCAACATAAGGAATCACATAAGATGCAAGCAGATAGTTGATTGAATTGGCATAGGGATCAAAGGGAGGGCGCAGAGGTCTCCCAAATGCACTGTCCATTATTTTGGCAAATGAGGCAGTGCTTAGATCCAGCAAAGGTCTAGGGAACCCCTTCACTGTGCTCTTTATGGCCCTGCATCACACAACTTAATTCACTTCACAACTCTACTATATAACATGAGATACAAAAACTGATCCAAAAAAAAGGCATCCGAAAATTCTCATGAAATTTTGTAATTTCTTGCAAAATTTTACAAGAGTCTACTATTTGCATATATGTTTACACGGTGAAAACTACGATAAAGAAAAAAATCATGGTGAACAGTCACAAAAGTTAAAAGAATTTACTCTTGTTCATTGTAATTTTGATTGATCACCATGGTTTTCCATTTGAATCCAAACATGCACATGAAACACACAAACCGATCCAAAAATGTAAACATCAAATGCATGTTTAGAAATCATTCTACTGTTATTCTAAAGTCAAAATCAATTTTGAGACATAAATACTTTCTGATTCTAAGCATCAAAAATTAATTAGGACAAAAAGAGAAATTGTTTGAGACATGCTATGCTATGGTAAAATTTTGTAGTTGGTTAAAGAAATATAACATAAATTAGTGAGAGAATTAACCTCAAATGTCCAACTTCCTGCAAAGCAAACTGCAAGATGACATCCCTAACAAGGATATCTAGTTTGGCCAATCTGGCACCAATGGGAGGTGGTCCTCCTCCAGTTAAGTTTGGAGCAACTACATCAAGTCCATGACCCAAAGCACCAAACAAGAAGAACTCAGCCTCCAAGTATTCCAAATTGAGAGGAAATTCCAGAAGATCAACATCAGATTGATCTGAGGTTGCTGCTGCACTGGCAATGAGAACAGAAGAAGAATAAGATTGTGGGGTGAGGAAGAGGGAGGCTAGCAAAACAACAATGGAGGCAGTGGAAATGTGTGGTGCCATGGATTAGGCGCTTTTTCTGGATGATGATGAAAATGTCAGTGATGTGATCCGGTCACATATTATGCATTTATATATACATATCAGCAAACAAGCTTTTTGGATCACGCAAGCTGTATGTGGCAAAAGGATGCAAGGTATAGTCAAATATTGGGGTTTAATTTGCTACGTGTGAAATATCATCCTTGCCGCTTGGATTTAATGAACTAGCTATAGCTTGCGTACGTGATAATTATAACTAAGGTTTGAAGGTGCATTTGATTAAATTTCATAACTATTTTTGTAAGTTGTGTTAGAAGATAATTTGTTTTTCTTTCTGTTTCTCCTATATCATTCCACCAACATATACGTGAGAAACTAATCTCATTGGCACGGTAGGGACTCTTTCCAAGTGTATTTCTTTTATACACATGGATGCATGCATGCATATATCGAACCCAAGACTATAAGATTAAGAGACACTTTCACTCGAACTAACACGTCGTGTTTTAGAGATTTTATATAAAGAAAGTTTAGTGTTTGTTTCATACTAAAAATTATGATTTATAGCTGTCAAAAAAATATATATTATTTTTTAGAAATTTTAAGAAAAATAGAAGCTAGTTTTTATTTGGTTAAACTAATTAAAATAAAATCTTTTATTTTCTATCATAAAATATTTTTGTGATAAACTAATTAAAGTAGTTTTTTAATTAATCTGATTTTAGCTTTGTTTTTCAATTAATCACAGGAATAACTTTACAAATTTCCCACAAACGATGCCAATTATTTTTCTAGAATCTGAGCAGAGATTTTTCAATCAAGTGTGACGGTGCACAGTGGTGAGAGTGGTTGATGGCACGATGGTGTAGAGGGAGTACACGACATGGGAGGTACTTGCAAATGATACTCCGACGTCTCCGACGTGCAAGTCAGCAAATGACCAAAAAGGAAATTCAACATGTACACCAAACTATAGAGTATTGAATGTGCAGCTCAACCTTGTAGCTTGTTGTGCAGCTAGCTTTCGAGATGTTTTCCTAAATCATCCTGATCGACTAATTTGACATTCATGTGTTTGTGAATCTTTCGGACGACTAGGACGATGGTTGAGCTGAATGACCGTTTGGATCGATCACAACAAATTATAACTTTCATGCATTGTCAGTATGAAATTAATTTACACTAATATTCAATCATGTTATCTCAGATTCTAAAAGTTACATTTCTCATTTATTTTAATTAAAATAACTATTTATTTTTTAATTTGGCTGAAAACGAGTAAATAAAATTTGAGTTGTGATATGTTCACACCCTACGTTATTTTACAATTTATTTCCATTCATTTTTCTTCTTGTTTCTCTATACAGTTTCTATTACATCATCTATCAAATCACTCATTCTTTATTTTTTCTCCCTTTCTCTTATAAAGTAAAGGGGTGGAAGGGTGTGGACGAACAAAATTTACACAGGGTACATGCATTTTAAATCCATTATAAATAGAAACTAAACTTATTCCATCATTATATATTCGAATTTATAAATAGAAACTAAACTTATTCCATCATTATATATTCGAATGAAAATTGTATCCCGTTTCACTTCTTTGATCCTGAGCTCAACATATTCAAATTCAAAGATAGCCTTGAAAGAAGTTTTCTATGCGTAATGATCTCATCAAGTTCGATAGGGTTAGAGTGCTGCTATTGACTATTTGCCCGTAGAGAGTAATTTTCTTTTCTTCTATACTTAATTTGGAACACGAAAATTGCGTTTGGTGCTTAAATATAAATATCCAAAACAAGCAGTTTGTAAATTAATGTCATTGTATGACTAGACTTTCGTGCATATAATCGATACCTCGTTACTTGTCTGTAAAATGTTAATAACTGCATATTTTAGGGTCTGTTCTATTTTAAATTACAATTGTAAAGAAACTTATTATGTCAATATACAATTAAAAAACAATAAAGTGAAGTTTAGTACAATTCATATACTATCTGTAATCAACTTATAATTTGGTAAAATAACTCCATAAGATGAAACTCTCATGAATTCCACACAATAATACCTACGTAACGTAACCCCTCCTTCACTTTCAAAACTGCTTGCGTCACAAACATGTATATCTATCTTTAAATCTTTGGAATGGATCCCATCTAATCTATGACTTATTTTAAGTTGATATATAGAATTATATTTATTCTTGATCCTTTATTTTCTTTTAATGGTTAATTTGGTTGAAATTATTTACCTCTTTGACTTTGAGGACACAATGACTGATACCGCGGATCCTCCTCCTTTACTAGCTACAACTTTTACGTGTCTGAGGATGCGGACAAAACCGGGATAGCTTTTCGCATGCAAATATGGCAGTGAGACAATTGAACACCCAAGACCAAGAGCTTTGTACAATGGTTTTGGATGTGGCTACTAAACTTAGAGCCCACATAAAAAATTCAATGAATGGATAGGTATGGAAGTTAGTGAGGTGATCTTACAATCTGACTACTGAGTATTCATTGGAAGCGACAACAACAATGACAATTGAATCACCTGAATCTCTAATTAGAACGTTCTTGTGAATATCAATTTGTAGTAAGGTTCAATACAATTTTTAGTAATATGTAAATTTAATATGTCAGTCTAATTTTTTTCAATACTTATACAATACACATGTCAATCATTACTCACAACCCCTCCTTAATGAATGATTGGTATAATCATCCCTCGATATGATTATGGATGAAACACATCCTACATGTCTCAAGTTTAGATCCTTCGAATCTTGAATTTATTTTCAGTTGATACACTACACACTGTGCTTGGAAATTCGATCACTTTTCACGTTTTTGGGGAGAAATAATTCTACACAAACTACAACAAATAACTTTTGTGGTGGAACAACTGACTTTGATTTTGAATCACTTGAATCCGGGTTCTAAAACTCTCAACTTATTAGCACTTCAATGAATTACACGCTGCGAATCTTTAATTACTTAGATCCTCATATATTTAGAGCCATGATGTTCAGAACTACTCAGCATTCCTGAAGAAACAAAGGAACAAAAATTTTCTAGGGTAAAAGATAACACCTACCTACCTACCTACATTCTCTGTCCTCAAATTCTTCATTTCTGGCTGTCTAACATTCGCCAATGTTTCATTTCCAGAATCCATATCATCTTGGTCTTCATCTATGACAATAAATTCATCATCATCGCCATCCACATCCTCTTCACCATCCCAGTCATCATCATAATCTTCATCAAGTTCTTCGTCGTCGTCGTCGTCCACACTTGCACGCAGAGTATGAAACTCGGGTGGAGGAGGGCAATCTTCGGTGATTGCCTCATCCCTCTTTATCACGAGATGCCGAATAACTCTTTCATCTTTGTCCAACAAAGTCTTGAACTCGTTGATGTATTTAGCATCCATCTCAAAGTTCATCAAAATGTAGTGGGCCTTGCTAGCTTTCTTTATGCTATAAGCCAGTGTTCTCATACCCCAATCACTGAATCTCCACACCCTGCCTTTTTTCTCCCTCAAAAAGTCTGCAAATGTTTGTGAAATTTTCAGAAAAATAACCTGAGTTATCATAAGCTTATTGTCATTAGAAAATTGAAAAAAAAAAATAAAAAATTTATTAGTGTACATAGCAGCAATTTTTAAGAGATCATTATTACATCAAGCCATTGCTCTATCCCCTGTCCAATTAAAGAATTCAAACAGCACTTCTTTGTTTGATGCTATTTGCTCTTGTATTTCAACAACCTACATTTAATTACCCTGAGTTCTATGGAACATAAAGAGTATCTAATATAGTCACAGTAGATAAAGTAAGCACGAGTTTTTATAGTCTGCTCTTCCTACTGAATGAAGATGGAACAAAGAATCAAAAACCCTCATGAAAATTCCAGATAGGTTATCAGAGAATGCTATTTACCAGCTATGATTTGTTAACTTTTGACAATGGCATGTTAGGTTAGTCAATAATGCCCCTGAAGAGCTAATTAGACAGATAAAACTTGCAAGAAAAAACCTAGCCAATTATAGATATTTTGCATCTGTGACAGACCACCAGCTTCCGCCATTTTAGAAATAACTAGATTAGGGCATGATTCACAGAAAGAAATGGTTCTATTAGGAATCAGGGGAACAGTTGGGGAAAAGAAATAGATGTAAGTGAATTGTGTAAGATTACCTTGAATTTTCTCATTGACTGCTGCAACCTCTTCTTCATGCTTCTCATGAATCAAGTAAACAATCTCATAGTGGCGCACTGCACATGCAAAAAAGCATACTTTTGTGAGATACAACAGTTTACTTGCTCCATGAGATATAGACAAAGAATGACACCAGGTTCTTGTATTTTCATACATACAGGCAGAAGATAGGTAGCTATAATAAGAAGCCATATTACATATTGAAATTTTTAGGGTAGACCACACATAAAAATTTGACTTCACTTAACAGAATGGAAGGAAATTGAGGGTAACTATCATCAAAGATTTTCTTTATATTATCCATTTTTTTACTATCAAAAGGACTACATATTATTATAGATTAGAAGAAACTGGTTCATCACATTATTGCTATTTGAAAAACCATGTATATACAAGAACCGTCGGCTAGAAAACAAACAAAATAATTACAAAAGAGATGCTACACAATTCCTATGATAATCAGCTGAATAGCTACACATGTTTTCTAACACTCCCGCAAAAGATGATGGACATGTCATGGACAAATGACAGTGCACAAATTCCAGTTATCATGTAATTATATTAGTGCAATAGTTTCATGAATTCTCTAACAGAAAGAAGAATGAATCTACGTACATAGTTCAACGTTCAGATCACTTTCCATGTCAAGCATCAGTGACTCAAAGAATTTTCCTGCAAAACAAAATGGAAAATTGGAATAAGGAATAGACTCAGCGAGGTAATCGAGAACCATTTACCCTACTAAGACGGATTGAATAACTGAACTATGAGCACTCACTTTCTTCAGCATCTTCAAACTCCGGGAGAAGCTCGCCATCTTCCTCTACTGTTTTCTGAAAATTGGAATTTAAAAAAACCCTCAATTCAACATATCAGCAAGATAATTCATATCATAAAGAAAAAAAGACATAGTTAAAACAAGATTCAACAGACAAGGCAAGCACCAAGGATGCAATATCTAGTGTCATATACTAAGTCACATATTGCAAAATGGGCAAATTCATATTTTTCCTTACCCTTAATTATGAGGAACTTTCCCTTCTAAACAAAACAGAAAAAGATAAGATTTTGCAATAGAAAAAAAAACCTACTAGGTCTAAGCTGAATAAATCTTCAAAAGGGTATCTTGTTCTGAAAACTAAATACACAAAAACCAAGCAAATCAGGGGTATGTGTAAAAAAATGACCTTTTTAAGGAGCACCGACTCAGGGAAGAAACCCGCGGACTCGTCGGGTTTGGGTACAAAGCTATGGCTATCTTCTTTCTTGTCCTTCTTCGCGCTAACTGAAATTGATTTTCTGGGCTTGCTCTGAACAGAAAATGGCCGTGAAGAGGAAGAAGGGTACCCATGTGCGAAGATGAAGCAACATGGGTTGTGACTGAAATTGAACTTAACGCAGTTGCTTAACATCGTTGTGGATTTTGGAAGCTCGGTTAGGGGATAAGAAGGAACAAGACATGAACCCTGAAACAGTGTCTCCATAGAGTTACCACTTAGCAGACGCCTACACCAAAGAGGAGTGAGTATTGACTATTGTATTGAGTACCAACTGAAATTAATTTTTGGTCACATCATAATCTCTACATTGTTTTATATACTTTATTTAAAAAAAATATTAATTTTAGTTACTTATTAAATTATTTTAAGATTGTGTGATTTGCTCAGAGGATAAATGTTCAACAACAATAAGTTAAATTTCATGGATTCCAACTTGCAATTGCTACTCTAAGAATATTTTAGGATTAAATAACTTTTTGTCCCCGTAAAATAAACTAGATTTGGTTTTAGTCCATCATTAGAGAAAAGTTGCAATTTTGGCCTTACAATAGCAGAAATAACATGATTTTAGTCTTCTCTTCTCTTTCTCTTGAGCAGATCACTTTATCAAATGTTCAGTAATAGCTTATGTGATATGCTCATGAGTATAAATGGAACTTAGGATTTTCTACATTTTCCATGTTAGTTTAAAGACTTGATTAGTAACCTAATCACAAATTGCTTAACTTAATTTTACCCACAATTAAATAACATGAATCAACTTTATCATACTCCTCTTCCACAATATACCAACCTAGCCACCAAATCATCAAACCCAAAGAATATGAGTCAACCTAGTCATTCTCCATTGTTCTCCCCCCAACTAGGATTGTGTCATAATCTTATTTCGAATAAGGTGATAAGGCCCCGTTTGGGAAAACAGCTTAATTAAGCGCTTATGACCATAAGAGCTTATGGCATAAGCACTTATTAATAAGCTCTTTTAAGATATTTATTATAATGAATTGAAAATAAGCTATATATAAGCATAAGCTCTTTTTCATAAGCTACTCTGAATAGCTTATGAAAATAAGCTCAAAACAGCTTATAGGTAGGTCATAAGCTATTTACAAAGCTCTCCCAAACGCTTGCATAAGCACTTATACTATAAGTTAAGCTCATATAAGCTCTTCCAAACGGGGCCTAAGTCTACTAGTGTGATAATATGAAGGGATGGAGAATATTTTCACATAACCAAATATGTGCGCCAAGGACAACTTTGAGCCTTTATCTTTTTATTTCGAATACTAATGTTCTTCCTAAACATATTTAAAAGATGGTATCACGGTATATTATCTTTAGATGATATACACTTATTAGAAGAGTCGAAAGAAGGAATGCATTCTCGAAAAGGCATGCATGCTTCCTCCTAAGAATGTGCCGGTTGATATATAAGCAAGGAAACTCGAGTTTTCATCTTTAACGGCTTGGTCCTTGCTGCTAAAGATTGCATGCATATTCACTGGGAAAATCATGCCACTGAGGTTGTATTTCGCAGGCTATTAGAGGGTTACAAAAAAATTATTGGACAACGAAAATATACTCAGGCAACAAAAACGCTGTACAATGGGCTCCAACTCTATTATGATTTATGGGGCTTCATCAACAGATAGGGACTCTGAAACTTACAAGCTTTCAAAGTGCTCAAGGCAATACTATGAGTAAGATAAAACATGATCTGTTTATCAGTATCACCATTGCTTTTTTCCCTTTTTCTTTCTCTTGCTGCCACTACCACTACCACTACCACTGCCAGGATTTTTCATCTCATTTCCAGATTTGGCATTTGGGTTCTCTGTTGGAGAGCTGCCATTAAAATTGTCAAACGCGCCTGCCTGCACTGCATTCTGTAACCACTCAAAGAATTCTTCCTCGGTCATGGTTTCATCCATATTAGGTATTGGCATCCGCCCGCCTCTTTGACCTGAACTAGTTCCTTTACCAGAACTATTCTTGGACATTAAATTGGTGTTCACATGGAAACTCGGCTTATGAGTATTCGCTGGACATCTCATACCCTGCAATAAACGTGTCCATCGTTAATGCCTCGTGGATCTTTAATCTCCATACAAGTTACAAAGTGCAAGCTATGCAGTGTGAAGAGTGAACAACCAGACAATCTACAAACAGACATGATGAATCTCTCGCATATCACTATTTGACATGGCATAGCTGGAGAAAACATCCCCAATACCTCATTTACACACCACACTGCAAAGGGCGTGTTTGGATAAACATTGAAAATCAGTGAAAATCTGTATTTTGAGTCCCAATGCATAAAAAGCAGAAGGAAGAAATTGTTTCATTAGCCTAAAAGTACTTTTAAGTTGGTTTTAATTTAACTTTTTTCCAAACATGCACTTAGTGGTCTAATCAAAAGATGCTACAAGTCAATCACATAAATACATGGATAACATCATGTGTCTAGATGCATAAGCACATTATGTATTTATCACAGTTGAGTTCTAAAATGATCTTGGTCAACACATAGATAATGAATAGCTAAATTACCTGACAGATATACCATTCAGTGGCATTATATATTCTGCTGTCAGCACATACGTAAGCAGAAGGAACATCAACCTAAACATAAAAGAAGTTCAAATTGTCAACCAAAATCATGTTCTGAATTCATGTTTCATGAAACCATGAACTGGTTCAAATAAATTTAAAAAGTTGAGTTCCAGGTTATGTAGGCTGTTTTGTTCTCCAATAATAAGACTCTTCGAAATGGTATATTGATATACCTTCTGCAATAAGCCAAAAAGAAATGGTTGAGAGGATTGTTCAACCCATCCATCACCATCCTTGGCTTGATGAAAATCTTGGCAATCCTTTAAAACAAAAACCACAGTTAAATATTAGTGCCATGACAGGTATAAAGATGCTTTATGCTGACAGCAACATAATCCTGGCAAATATCTTCTCAAGATTATGTGCTTAGCCAACATTCAATTAAGCATGCTACCTAGACTTTTTTGAGAGGGATAAAAAAAAAAGGATGAAGAAGAAACCTGGCACCATCTTGCCCGAGACTTCTGTTTCTTGGTATGTATCCAGACATGAAAGCCACCACACCTTTTGCAAGCTATTCTCCTTGAATCACCAAATGGGTCCTCGCCATCTGCATCTGACCTTGGAAAGCCTGAAGGAAAGAACCCATGTCTACCATTCTGGCAAATCAGTTGCATCCACAGCTAAAGTTAGACAACAGAATAATACACTAGATGAAAAATTAGATTATAAGGTTCTCTGAATGGTTTGGGTAGTTCAGATAGCACAAGAATCTTTAAGAAGAAGAAAAGACAGCTAACTGCACTTTCCAGATAAAGTAAAAATACAAGCATTGGTACACATTAGATGTGTACATATCTATCAAATTCATCATTAAAACATTAATATTAGTGTTTCTAGATTCTGGTGTTGAACATAAATTGTATCACCAGTTGCAGTCTCAAATGGTTACAATGATTCATGAACAATGGATACTCATCCTGAGTCTTCTAAGTTTTCAAGGTTCTTATTCCCATCCCCAATGAATATTATTCCTGGCCACAATGCGCTAAAAGCTAAGTTCCCACAATAATAACAGAGCAGGGAAAAAATGCATAAATCATACCTTATTGGAAGCATTTTGAAATCTGCGAAATACACTCAAAAGCTCTTCTCTCCTTAGCTCATCATCATAAGCTTGTCGCTTTAAGGAATCCATTAGAATCTGGGAAACCATTATAGTTATACAGTATAAGTTTGGGAATGATTTCTTCTCTTGATTTTCAGGGTGGGCACAAAATATAAAACTTACCTCATACGCATTTTGAAGTTTCTGAAAGGCTTCTGCAGCCTTTTCATTACCCCTATTTTTATCAGGATGTACCAGCATTGCCTGATCATCAACGAAAACAGGTTAGTAAATAAGGAGAATCATCACAGAACAAGAACAAGCTGCAGAAAGGATTGTTGTTAAATTATAGAAGAAAAATCAACTTTTGACCCACCAGCAACACAAAACCGAAAACCATTAATACCATAACTCCCAACAGTAAAATATCTTAGGAATATTCATTAAAAATAAAACGAGGCTGTGCAAGTATTGACATCAGGGGAGAACCTTCTTCCTATATTCCCGCTTCAGTATTGAAACATCTATATTTTGATATCGCGTAAAGCCCATTGCTGAATAGTGATCAGAGCAGTTCAACAATCGGACAACTTCATCTTCAGAATCAACCCCGCTAGTTGAAGGGACTCCAGCATCACGATCAGAAGACGGCCCTGGTCCATTTTCAGAGGAAGAAGCCTGCATTGGTTCATCATTAACGAAACCCGGTTGGCCGTGCATTCCAGCTCTTTGCTCAAACGAATTGGATCTGCTCTGTTGATCTATGCTTTTCTTGAGGATGTATATCAGAACATCACTTGATATAAAAGCTAAATTGAAAGCCACTAGCAAACCAAGCCACCCAACGTACAGCCAAGCACAATAGACAGAGTACACAGTGGTGATAAGTAGTGCTATACGTTCACGCTTTAACATAAATGCCAATCCTGAATTTCAAATAAAGTTAAAGGATTAGTAAGCTTGGCAAGCACATACATCAAGCAACAAATATCTATATTTGGAGCACATATCTATATCCCTGTATAACATATACTTAACTGCCCATATAAAAAGATACACATAAAAACAGAAATAAGATGCTCACAGCAACACAAAAAGCCAAACAAATCACCTCCAAGAAAGATGAAAAATGCTGTTGTCCAAAAGCTACCATAAAACCACAAGATAACTACTCCAAGGATCGCAACTACCAAAATTGCAAGCATGAGCCCAACAAAAAATCCAATCAAAGCAGCCAGGCCCTGATCAATTACACAAACTAGTCAGCGTAGGAAGAGGATTACAAGACCTAATTCAAGAACAAAATAGAATCAACAGATGCACAAAGCATCAAAATATAAGAGAATTTTTCGAGGACATATTATATTATATAGGACAAAGAATATCATGCTTTCTAAACTTGTGTTATAAGTTGAGCTCAAAAGTCATATAGTTCCAAGACACTCTAACTTAACCTGATTCAACTTATGAACGAACTGAAACATTTTGTATAAAGGGTTTTATAATTGGATATAACTTTACCACGTATCTTTTTTCCTCTTGCTGGAATATAACAAAACAAAAAATTGTAACAATCCGAACAAGAGTATGCAGGGACTACATCCCAAATGTACAATCACGGTATCAGTAAAAGAAAAACTAACATCTATGCAATCATATAAAAAAAGATCAATCAGGATGACTTTAAAATCATACTGATCAATGAAAATTCTTTTATGTTGCTTTTTCCCAATGCTAATTAAATGGAATGTCAGTGATTAATCAACAAAAAAAAATACTAGAATGTATAATTTGCATACACATAAGAATAATATAATGTGAATGCTGTAGAAATAACTAATTGAATCAATCACAATAATCATAAATTCTCCAATATCAAGATTTCCCCATCACACTAAGTGTAATATAATAAAGAGCAATGACAGCTGTGATCAGGGCTTACCAGGACAACAAGAAACTTGAGCATCCCTATCATACTAATCACCGAGAATATGCTGCACCATATAACAGAGAAGAAGGATGTTGTACCCATTCGTACAAATGAATCAATACCCCGAAAGGCACAGTCCAACCAAAACAATGATAATAGGAGCATTATGTTCCCAAAATGCATGAGCCACTTCAGAACAACAGGATATGCCAGCCCAACTTTCTTTCTAGTATTATCACGGGCTTTTAAAACAATGGATTTAAAAGATTCAAACAATGGCTTCTGCCTGGTTAGCCACTCATTAGCTGCGGTGAAAATTGAAGATGCTGTCAACCTTAATCTCCTAATCATCACATTATCAGCAAGCTCCACATTTTCTACCATACTTCTCATGTGCAAACCTTCGAGTAAATAGCTTAACCTACTCTTCATACTATGCTGACCTTGATTATTTCTAGGTGAAGTCCCATTTACTTCCTGTATTGGAACATCGGGATTCAGGCTGCTATCCCGTGAATTACTCCCAAAGGGCAACGATTCCTCCGGGCCATCCTTAGCAAACATCCCTTGCTTTTCCTTTGTAGAAAAGTTCTCAGATTTTTGCTCATTGTTATTGTCATCGCCAGCTGAACTAGCTTCACAAGTATTCAGCCGGACACCATTTGCAAGATCCTCTCCCGGAAAAACCTTCACCCGCCCTCCTTTAGCATGACCACCTTTCACCCCCGGAAGGACATCCCCAGAAACCCCTTTTCGGCGGTTCTGTCCATTCTTCTGTTGATTATCCTTCCGAGCCATGAAGCTTGAGCAATAACTACTCAAGAGGTGGTGGGTTCAAGCCATTTCAGACATCATTAGAACTAATACCTGATTAGTACAGGAAAAACGAAAGATTAAATCTTTAATTGTCATGCCGTAATCAAGCAGACACCCACATGAAAACAAAAATAAAAAACAAAACTTGCTCGCAGTAAAATTGAAATTCAATTACCCATTTGAGCAATAAACCCTAAAATCCCAGATTCCAGGAAAAAATTATAATTTCATGCACCTCATTGATTTTTATTTTTTTCAAGAAGCAGAGCGATAATTACGGATAGAGATAAAGAAAACCAATACAATACCCAAAATGATCACAAAGGAGAGATTAAAATAGGAAAAAGCACGAGATCATGGAGAATAACATACCTTGAGCTACGCTGTGCGATGATGGGAGGTAAGAGAGAGCAAGGAAAACCCAAGAGGTAAGGCTCTCTCTCTGAGTGTGGGTGCGAGAGTGTGTGTGTGTGAGAGGGACAGAAGGGAATATAGGTAAGACTAAGAAGATACAGAGAGAGAGAGAGATAGAAGAAGGGAAGGGAGACACACACGAAGCTATGCAATTTGTACAGTTCTTTCTTGACCGACGACTGGATGCCTAAGATATCAACCAATCACAGTTCCATACGACTAAGGCACTGTTTGGTTCTTTAATTTCTCTTGCTCCATCTAAGCTAATAATAGTGCAAGTAAACAACTAAATTATACATATATAACAATAATCACTTATCTTATAAGCTTTTCTTTAAGCTTAATCAAATAGTTTGCATTCAATTTTTGACAAACTTTGGATCTCTTAAGGGTATTATTTTGCCATAAATGTTAGCAAAATTTTTAAATTTCTCAAGATATTCAACGGTCGACAGTGATGAGATTAATCCCTAGGGCTCTAACATCACATTAATTAGATAGTCATCTCCTAACAAATGTTTTTTCATACACTCCGCTTAGGGTCGAACCTTAAATTCGTTGTACTACACATTCTTGGTAAATGTTAGCACTTTTGAACACACAATTTATGTGATTGGTTCATTTTATAAAAAGACAACATCATTTTTAATAAGAAAGAGAAATATAACGTTTATTTTAAAAATAGACCAATCATAAAGAGTCTCATAGTGAGTTTACTCAAAAAAGTGTGTTAGGGCCTGTTTGAATTCTGTTTTTAAAAACAGTTTTCTGTTTTATAAAATTAAAAAACAAATAACTTGTTTGGTTAAGATGTTTTCTTAAAATTAATTTAAAAGCAGTTTCCTATTTTTTTGTTTTTAAAACAGAAAAACCAAAACAGAAAAAAGTTGTTTTTATTTTTTATTTTCAACTTTTGTTTCGGAAACAACCAAGACACGAAAAACATGTTTTATTTCATTTCATTAATGGCATCATTGTAATTAAAAGGAATTAGAAAGTAAGGGTTTTTTATTTTTTTATTTTCAAAACTGTTTTTAAAATCATATTACCAAACAAGTTTTTGTTCTTTTATTGTTCTAAAAAGTAGTTCTTAAAAACTATTTTAGAAAACAATTTTGAAAACAAAAAAATCAAAAACACAATCAAACACACCCAGTCTCTTATTTCATATGGACCATGAATTTGAGAGAGATATGGAAGTGGAGTAAAAAATCCTTCAATATAGATTCCATTCTTGTGAGATCCCTATGTTAGAGTAGGTTGCAATGGTGGAGTTAGTCTTACATCATCATTATGATAAATAAAGATAGACATTAAGGAAGCTATTGGAGAAGCCTCAGATTGCCTAGGATGGTGAAGCAAGAGGGAGAATAAAATTATATATTGGACACCATATCTTTGTTTGAAGATGTACCAACCACTAGTTTTTTAAGCTTATATGTGACTTCATTAGCTTATATCAGAGTTGAGTGTGTGACTCTGGTGACTGGCATTAGAGTCGAGTGTGCGACCATGGTGACTGTTAGCTTCCGCTAAGGGGGAGCATGGTAATGTGATAACTCACACTCGAGGGGGAGAATGCTGAAAATTTAAATGTGAGTTTGAAATATCTCATTGAATGAAAGTGAAACTGTAATAGAGTATATAATATACAAGATTTAAAATATTGCCTTAAAGCTTTGGGTGAAAATTTTGATGGTCTTCTTTGTTACCCCTACGTGGAATGTGGAAAGATCAACATGCCCTATTAATGATCCACCAAGTGGTATCATAACCGATGGTTGTGTAGTCATGGTGATGGCTCCTTGTATCCTTCTTGCAATGTAGTGGCCAATTGACATGTCTTGTTGGTTGTTGACGCGATGATGAAGCGACCGACGGTGAAGTGTGGATAGTCTCTACTGAGAGGGAGCATGATAATGTGGTGGTGAATCACCCTTGTTGGGAAGAATGTTAAGAATTCAAGTGAAAGTTGGAATCTCACATTAGTTAAGAATGAGTGAGGTAAAGATATAAGAGATGTGACTTATAAACCAAATGTCTTAATGTTTTGTGGGCCAAAACTAAATACACCACCCCACATCTACGACACCACCTTGGATCATGTAACTTCCAAAAATACCCTTAGATTTTTATGTTTCGTAATCTAAACTGTGCAAGTTAAATATACATGATATTTGCTGTATATAAATTAAAAATGACTAGTTTGCGGTAAAGAGAAGTGTTAGCAACATTGTTTCTAACACTCTTTTCCTAACACTCTCTCTTTGATTGATTAAAATCCATAAAATTTAGAAAAATATTGTAAAAGAAGAGTGTTACTAGCCTTTCCCACCAAATTGAGAGCGAAACTCATATAATATAGTGGACCTCACATGGATTTTGACCAATCAAAGCATGTGTGTTAGAAAGCGCGTAAAAGAGAGTGTTAGTAGTATTTCTGTTGTGGTAAATTGAATACGTTACATTGAAATTACATTCCGCATTCTCATTTGCGGTACTGTAAAAAAAAAACTTCCTGATTTTTCAGCATACTGCATTCTAAAATGTGGTGTGTTTAATTTACGTACAAAGCTTTCTGATTTTAAACATATCGCATTATAGAATGCGGTATGTTTAATTTACATACAAAACTTCCTAATTTTTTTTTTAAGCACACTATGTTATAGAATGCAATACGGTGTGCTTAATTTATGTACAAAGCTAACCCAGTGCATTCAAGCTTGCGAAATGTAGATTAACCTACTGTTAACTAGCATGCAGGGGGAGTGAGGAGAATGGGGACAGTGAGGGAGATTAAAAACTGGGGTATTTTTTACTTTTTTCAAAAATGGGTGTGGTCTATGTAGATGTGTTAAAGAACCTTTTAGTTTTGATCAATTATCGTAAAGATGTAGTGTTCAATTTTTTTAGTGATATTCGGTGTCAGCCCATTGGTTTAGGCTCCCCTTTGTCTATAACAATCCTTTCTATATAATATCTATGAGATTAGGAAGTTATCATTGACATTGTTTATATTATTAATAAGGTTAAATATGTTTTTGTCCCTGAAATATATACTATGACCTAAAATGGTCTTTATAAAATTTTTCCATAGCTTTTCATTCTTGACAAATTTCGTTTGATTGAAAAAAGTCCCTATGATGTAATAATATTTATGTGGAGTTTTTTTAACTAATAAACAGTCCACGTAGGCGGTTTATGTGGATATTTCACATCCATTTTAGTCCCTTAAAATTTTCTTTCATCAAATTAAGTCATTCTGCCTCCCCTTCAGCTCCATGATCATCTCTCACTCATATCTTCATATCAAAACCCATAATTTATCTTGGTCACCTACCTTTTTTCCCTTCTGATTAAGATGAAGAGCAATTTTAAGCACCAAATTTATAATAAAATGCATGCCCTTTTGTTTCCCTTGAAGCCCGAAGCCTTCACACTGTCATTCTTAAACCCTGAGCCACCACTCCTCCAAGCTCAAACCTTCAACCCACTTCGGTGTCTCCTCCTTCGCAATGCCACCGCAGCCACAACCACGGATCCAGTCTGACCCTTCACTAGAGTTCCTCTAACCACACGCGCAACCCTTCCTCTTTGCCGAAGTGAGCAATGCACACAACCTCTTTTTCTTTTCTACCTCTTCTCCTACTCGAACCCACGTTGTGCTTCACCACCATCATCGTTTGCTTCCTGATTTCCCTACTTCCCTTGATGGTGTCGGTGGTGGATGCAACGGTTCTTCATTTTTTCTAGGTCTGAAGGGATTTGGGGAAAAATTAATTTTCTTGATTTAGGGTTCAAATACAAAAGAAGGGATTGAATTTCTAGGTGAATTTTTGTTACGTTTGCATGATTGGTCGCGACGCAATTGTTGTTGTTTGTTGGGTTGGCTGAATCTCGCTCTCGATTTGTAATTTCGACTCTGAATCTTTCTCTTGGTCTCTTTTTCTTGATGGTTTTGATGCAAGAAGAATGAGAAGGAGGAGGGAGAGTGGATAAGGTTGGGAGGTGGGAGTTTCTGGAAAATATGAACATGGCTATGGAAGGGTATGTATGTGGGTTTATGGGGGAAGAAAGAGATGGTGTTGGGGTGACGATGGCTGCTATGTTTGGCGAGGGAGGGCTTATGGGTTTGTTGAGGTTTCTGGCTTTGTTCCAAGGTATTGAGAAAATGGTCTTTGTGGGTTTGGTGGTGGTAGAGAAGAGAAGAGGCAAAATATGAGTTTTGTGATTCTGGGTTGAATTTTTTTTTATTTCTAGTAGGAAGAAGATGAATTTCTGGGTTTATCTGATGAGTTTATGGGTTTTGAGATGAAGATATGAGTGAGAGATGATCATGGAGGTGAAGGGAAGGGAGAAAGACTTAATTTGATGAAAGAAAATTTTAAAGGACTAAAATGGATGTGAAATGTCTACCTATACCGCCTACGTGGACTGCTTAGTAGTTAAAAAAAAAATCACATAAGCATTATTATATAATAGAGACTTTTTTCAATCAAA
The DNA here is from genome assembly GCA_030819835.1 of Acmispon strigosus. Taxonomy (NCBI): domain Eukaryota; kingdom Viridiplantae; phylum Streptophyta; class Magnoliopsida; order Fabales; family Fabaceae; genus Acmispon; species Acmispon strigosus. The sequence continues at coordinate 92,990,650 of JAUAMA010000001.1, forward strand.
CAAAATTTGTCAGAGATGAAAATCTATGTAAAATTTTTACAAGGACCATTTTAGATGAGAGTGTATATGTCAGGGACCAAAAATATATTTAACCCTTATTAATATAGTGTTACTTTTTTTCATTTATTTCAATGAGTATTGTATTTTTTTTGAGTTTTTTTTTTTTTTTTATATTTTTACAAATAATTTGAGGTCTTGTGAGTATGGACAAAGGAGTCTAAGAAGGCGAATTGGGGCGAATGGATCCTATAATAAGGGCATGTTTGTTCTCAATTCTAATACTACTAGATGTGAATCTATTTTTCCAAAAATAATTATTTATGACTTCAATTTGACATGAGTTCTTATTTGGATATGATGTGGATCCATTTATATTTTTCAAACACACACTAAAGATTAGAGAAGGTAGGAATATTGGGGGGATGAGGCGCTGCAAGGTACTTAGATGTCACATCCTCATCTCCTAGTAGACGCATGGCATACCTAAAACCAACCCTAACCATCAATATTGTTTTGCTCAACACAATTTTATAACTTTTGGTGTGTTTTCAGTTACTGTTTTCCCAAATGCTCGTTGGAGCCAAACTCTTCTTACATCATGTGTATTGAGAGCAATATTTTTTTAAAAAAAATAGTGTATCTTGTATCACGTGGGAAACATAAATCAAAGATTTTTTATTGTAATAAAAATACCATGTAACTAGTCGAATAGTGCTCAACTCACGTGCCCACCTTCTTACAATAATAACTATTTGGTTTGTAAGCACAGATGTAACTATGTGGTTTGATGAAGAATTTTCCTTAATAGAATGGTTTTCGAATAGTGTATTTATATATGTTGTTGTCTAAGGTGAACTACTAATTAAGTAGTGTACCGTGCACAATTAACTTTTGGCCAATGAGATTGCGTCAAATATGCAGGTAAGTAACTGATAACCGGTTCAACATGTTATTCAATTTTTTTTAAAAAGGGGAAAAATGATATTAACTAATTATTATTATTTTTAATTTTTTAATCATTGGGTAAAAAAAACTATTGTAACAAGTCATTTAGAGTGCTGCACGGTGCAGCACTTAGGGTGCAAGTGCACCCTAGAAGCCACCGTTTACCACCTCTACCTCAAAATTCTTATATTATCTACTAAAGTTTTTTTGAACTGAATATTATCTACTAAAGTTAGTCAATAGTCATTGATGATTTTGTTTAATGTGTTAGCTTTATCTTGTTGGTCCCGTCCATGTTTGTCAGTGTCTGCTGCGGAAAATGTGAAAATTTAAATCGAGTTCTTTTTTCTTTTCAAAATGTTCTCTTATAATTTTTTATAAAAATCACTCAAAAGTAAGTACACGCATTCATTTGTTGTAATTAAATGGGAAATTAAAATGATTATACGTAGGGCTAAATGGAAAATAATTTTATTTTAATGTACAATTTTGATGGTATCAACAATTATTTCAAATGTGTCATATCAATCAATTAAGTTAAATTAAAAAAAAACTTTCTCACATCTTTGAAATTTAAATGTCTTACACGGTCATGTACATTTTTCTCAATAAAAAAAAAATTCCCAAAAAATTTTTCCAATGTATTTTGTTGGCGAACAAAAGTATTTCCTAACAGCACCAAAAAAATTAATTCTTTTTAATATTTTAGGCCAAAGTGACCACTATGATCTTATTAACTTTTACCATTTCATAAGTATTCATGCTTAAGTTTAACATTGGCACTTCTTACAATTTTCTTTTCCTTTCCCCACCATGAGAATAAGCCACACTTGAATGATGCCTCATGCATAAAGATATAAAAAACACAATGAAAAAATTAGGAATTCCAAGGGCAGTTTAGACTGCTACAAACCAAAACTATTGATAAAACAATCGCATGTTTGTGCAAGAGAAATTGTACATGTTATTTGGATGAACTATGTTTTACTCACACATCTTATGCCACTACACTAATATTGTATGCTTATAAGACCGCACGAAGATAATTACATTTATTAAAAAAATTAATAAAACTAATTAATGTTTAGTTTTAAAAAAATTATACAATCTTTTATAATACTTTTAACTCTTTTTTCATTTATTAATTATATCTCATTATCTCCTTAATATTATCATAATCTCTTTTAATAAATGTAATGGGTAAATATGAATTTTTTTTTCCGTAAAATTAGCAAAGAATCTTATATTAAGGAGACACTAAATTTTTCTAAAGAATCTTATATTTAAGGAGAGACGGAGTATAATGTCAGTCATTGGTTATGTCCTTTCTCTAATAACTTCACATTCAGAAGTAAAAGTTGATGGTTTGTCTCACTTCACCTGTAAAAAAATAACAGTCTCTATTTTCATTTGGGAAGAGTAGTATGTGTCCATATTTGGATATTGCCTCAATGGTAGTTAGATCTATAACATGTTTGTATTAATTTATTTTTCTCAAAATCAATTATGTTTGAATTAATTTATTTTTTTCAAAATCAATTATACCATCCAGAAGCTAACCACATAAGTTTTTTCCGATTTTGACTACATATTTAATTAATTGTAGAAACATGCAATATTTCTTTAATAGTCAGATATCGACTAGTCAATATTTTTAATATAACCATCATCATTATTGTGAACAAAGTTTCACGATAGTGCAAAGTAAGAATAAGGACTACATAGTTCAGAGTGAATTCAGCTGAATATTAGCCAAAAAATGGAGCTTAAGTTTGATTGTGAAAGATAGTATACTCTTTCTAACTGTTGGAGTGAACACTCAATAAATTTCCCCCTCTTCAGTTAGGGAAGCAAGTTGCAATCAACGGTTACAGATTAATGGAGGGGAATCAATAAAAATATTATAGCATAGTTTAGAAGGAAACTTGAGTTGGACATGCATAGCATCATCATTATAGCATCAATATACTAAATAGGGTAGATTCTTGTGAACATGAAACAAGAATGAAAAGAGCGTCTATGCTTTTAAAAGAATAGATAAAGAAAATGCAATTTTTTTTTTCTCTACGGACTACAATATTAAGAAAAGGCACTAAAACGGCAGCATGGTGCTATAAAGCTCCCGCATACGCAGGGTTCAGAAGGGATCACACCATGTAACAGTAGAATACCATACAAATTCCACCAAATTGAGAGTGATACGCATATGATTTAGTGATCCCTACATTGATTTCAACCAATAAAAGGGAGAGTGATGAAAATAGAGAACAAAGTGAGTGTTGGTAGTAAATTTTCTCCTTTTTTCATGTGTGATAGATCCATCTTCTAATCCCCCATACAAAACAAGATAAGAATATGATGATCTGACTTGTAAGCAACACCGTGAGACAGAGTGAAAAAGGAAACAAGACTATTTGTCTATGCTAGGCACCGAATTTTTCTACCTAAGAATCAATAGTCTCAAAGGAATGATGTTATGTTGCAGAAAACCACACTCTAGGATCCATAATGCAGAGACAGTAAAGGTAACACAATCCTGGCAGCATCTAAGGATATATTGAGTGACCATTGCCTTATATAAATTAAATTCCAAACAGAACAAACCGAGTGCCAGTATACAGGGCAGTTTCACAGGAAACTGCATCTGTACATTTGATGATGCCACACACCATTACAAGAGAACATTGTGATGCAATATCGTTACCACAGTTTAAAGATAAAAAGATCAGAAACAATTTTTCGGGACGAAAAAAGACCAGAAACATACTGTACCCTCAGGGATAACAATGGCTAATTGAATGTAGAAGGCTTGCAACTAGAAATATATGTACAGAATTTGTATAATGTGGTCACCACCATGCCTCAGCTACATGAGAACATTGTGCTGCGATACGCATGTGCTGAAAACCATAGCGGTAGTGAGGAGCTATACTTAACCGAGTACATTTCTTTCCAGACTTTACTGTTGCGATGATACACCAAAACCTGCCTATGAGTAGCCAAAAAAACATATTCACCTGTCTGACTGATAGGGAAAATCCCTGGCACCATTCCTCTGATACACCGCAGACTCACCTTATCCACCATGCACCATTCATCGTTCCAGTAATCTTTCAGCACCCATATGTTCATCCATGCTTCTGAAATTTGAATAATAGACAGGCAGCCATTGAAGTCTAAGAGATAAATCCTACTTCCCGTTCCACGAATCAAGTCATACGGTAATGGCATCTTCCTCCAAATGTCACAACTTAAATCAAGCACAAGTATATAAGTGGAGGTAACAGTCAACCAGTGCAGAGCATTATTGACAAAAACAACTTGGTTCTTATTCATATGAGTAAAATGGTCATCCTGGAAAGAAACGAACTTCCTCCACTTGTTCAGCTCCGAATCAAACACCAGACATATGAAACTCCCATCCGGCCTGTGACCAAATGTGCGATGGCAACCCGCAAGAACAACATTGAACTTCGAGCGTGTTGAATCACACGCCAATCCAACCAAGGTGGCTTCACCATCGGGGTAAAACCGAGTCACATGCCTTTCCCTACTCCTAGGAAGCAACCTGAACTCGCGGGTGACTGGGTTGCAAACATAGAACACACCCTTATCAGGAATACTAGAGCAGCACAGCAAGCCATTACAAGAAGCACGAACCTTAACTCTATCATTCAAGAAGCTGAGTGAAAATTCAGAGACACCCCTTAAACTATCAACACAGATTAAGCTAGATTTGGACTCTGAAATATCAGAAATCTCCACCAGAATCATAGGGTTCTTCCTAGACACCTCATTGTAGAGTTGAATAAAATACTTATCTGAGGACAACCTACACCACAGTTTGCACACGGTTTTGCTCCTAAAAAGGGATTTCACAGGCAACCTTGCTAGAATCTGCATAAACACCTCATCTGGGAAAATCCCATCTCCTCGTATATCCATAGTTGAAAATCCCAACGATGAAAATGTAATCTAGATAATAGATTTAAGAAGATAATAAATTTCTGGGTGACAGAAAAACAAGGTAAAGATTCGAACTTTGCTTACCGGGACAAAACTTGGGGGATCCGATGAAGCTGCACTTGATTGAAGAGGGAGAGAAAGGACTAAACTTTAGGGTGGTGGTTGAAGAATGATAAAGGGGAAAAGGGGGTTTGTTTAGATTTGAAGAGGGGATAATCGAATTTCAGTCATCATCATGAAACGCATGAAATATTTATTAATAATTTTTTTTTACCGAAAAATCCACAGGAGGGAGAAAGAGAGTGGTTGATCGAGTTTAAGGATTCAGATGAGAAGGAACGAGTGACAAAAACAGATGAGAATCGGAGAAGAAACGTGAATTTGGTCGACGAGGATGAACGAGCAACAGAGACACCTAGACGGAATATGCGACACGTGAACGGGAAATTCGGGGTGACGATGTACGCTGAGTGTTTTTCTTTTTTCTTTTTCTTGAGAAATGCCATTACACTCTTTGATTTCATTTAAGATTTATTAAATTATGAAGCTGTACTAAGGAAAATTATATGAGTTCTAATCAATTAAAAATAAAATGTTAGCATAAGAGTGTTAGCCTCCACTTTATAATGTATCAGATTCAATCATAATTAAATTGTGTGATATTATTTAAAAATCATTTATCAAGGTTGTGGCTTTGTGGGAGGTTTGGGCGAGGGAAGGAAAGGTAGGATGGATGTGCAGTTGTGTGGTGGTGCAGGTTGGGTGGTAGTTGAAAATGGAAGGGGAAAAGGAAGAAGATAAAGGGAGAATGGAAGGATAAAAAATGATTAAAGAAAATTTTAAGGACTAAAATTGATGTAAAAATTACATGTAGACACTTATATCTAATTAGAATCGTTGCGTAGGCTGGGCTGATGACTGTGTATACAATATTCTAAAGATGTTTTATAATGGTATAAGAACCGTTTTAGATCAAACAAAAATTTTCAATGTTGAAAACATGTAACTATTTTTAGGGACTATTTTATATTTCAATATATAAGTTCGGAAAGAAATTTTTTTATTTTTGTCAAAGAAGAAAAACATATTTAACCCATTTTACTTTTTTGACAAAAACATAATTAACCCTTTAAAATTTGACTTAGATCCATTTTCCCCCGTTAAGAAAGCCTTTTTCATTGCATTGAAAGGGTTAAAGGCTTAAAGCCCATAAGAGTGGATTGATTTTTAAGAGGTGCTATATCTCCGAAACAATACTCTCACTACCAACAAGGTGTAGCACATTATTTTAAGAAATGCTAATTTTGAAACATTCTTAAACATATTATTTAAAATGAAATTCTTCCACCACGCAACGTCGTGCATGCTGGAGCTAGGCCAATGTACGGATGTAATCGTACAATTCTCGGTAGGTTCTCTGATCGGACTCTGGTATTCCTTGCTCGGGCGGTGCAGCGGTCGTCGAGGTGCTTCGCCGCTGTAGTCGTCCCAGAGGGGGTCCCTACAATAACACTCTGATGCTAAAGTCAGTAACGGAGGGAGAGGGACGATTAATGTGGGTTAGATTTCGTACCTTTAAGGGTGTGAGTGTTGGGCTTTTATATAGAACCACTATCGTTGTCAGGTTCGTAGTCACAGACACGTGTCATATCTGCCGCAGTCGCTTATAGGGTTACGGATTGTGCGTGGCAGCTGCAATCAATCCGGCCGAGTGGTTGAGGACGACTCCGAGGACGGTGCTCGATCGTCCCTTGCTTGTTGATCGGCTGGCCCGCGGGGGTTGCTCCGCGATGAAGTCAGTATGTTGCGTGCTCGTCCTGGACCAGATCGACTATTAGGTGGTCGGCGGCCGCCTTAGCCGGTTACGTGTTGGTGGTTTCAAGTTGCCGGGCGGCACATACGAACAAAATCCATGTAGTGACCTTCTAAATTAATTAGTTTAAGTAAATGTGCTCACTTTAAGGAACACACCACCACACATAAAAAGAAAAGCATATTAATTTTTCTTCCGAAACTAATTTCCAAATAATACTTTAGAAATTAAAAAAAATTGGAGGTGTGGGAAGATGGAGTGGTAAGAGGACTAAGAGCAACACTCAAACAACAAGTAATACACTGTGGTTGGTTTTTATTTATTTATTTTTGGTTCAATCACTGTGGTTGGTCCAAATTTCAATTATTCACATCTCAATTGAGTTTTTTTGTTTTTTGTCAAAAACTTAGCTTTGTACCAAAAGAATATGCCTCAACTAGGCCGAACCAAAAAACTGAATGATCTATATATTAGGCCAATTTGTTGATACCCACAAAATTCTAAAACTGTTTCAAATCCCCAGCTCATATAAATGCTACAAACCTGCAAGGATTGTAGCTTAGACAATCGTATTTATAGGCAATCACCAACCTCAGCACATTGAATTTGCTTGCTACATAAAGCACAGCCACAAACAATGTCTGTGGTGAGTGAGGAGCTAAAGGCCAAAGCAGAGGTGTATCACGGTGATCAAGCATGCAGGGAGAAGCTCTCTCTATTGCTCACAGAACTAGGCCTCCCTGATGGATTATTAACCCTACAAGACATTGAGGAATGTGGATACGTGAAGGAACAAGGCTTTGTTTGGCTCAAGCTCCAGAAGAAGAAGGAGCACAGGTTTGACAACAACATACTTGTGTGCTATGACACATTGGTCACTGCACATGTTGAGCCAAACAAGATCAAGAATCTCACTGGGGTGAAGGCTAAGGAGTTTTTGGTTTGGTTCACCTTGAATGAGATTCATGTCAAAGGCTCTCCAGAGGGACATGTCATTACCTTCAAGTCTGTGGTTGGTTTGTCCATGTCATTTCCAGTGTCACTATTCAAAGCTGGCAAGGAATTAGTACTCCCTGAAGCAGAGGAAGAAGTGAAGTGGTGGAGGATGATCAAACTGTAATTAGAGAAAAAATATGGATTTTTTCAAGTCAGATTATGATGATGTAGTAATTGTGTACTTTTAATGATTTTATTTGGTTTTTGTTTCTCAGAATTTAATGAACCTCTCTGTAGAAGATGAGGCAGTTATAAAAGAATATGCTAAGCAATGTTTGTTTGATTAAGAATATGCTGACTAGTGGTTTATCGTCTCTTTCGAAATTCTCCACGCAATGTGATCCTTTCTGGGCAGAAGCAGTTAAGGGTCATTGTCAATAGCAGAAAGCTGCGTTTGTGCATCATGAGTGTTGGTAGACTGGATGAGTGTGAAACAGATTGGATTATTGCATTGATTTATAGAAGAAAAATAACATGGTCCAAAGAGGAGTAAGAGAAATATGTTGACTATCTTGTAAATAGACCAATCACATTGAAATATGTTAGGAGTGTGTTTAAGAGATTATGTAAGCACTCATCTTCTAAAATATAAGACCTCCATTTTGAGAAAATTCGTTCACAAAGCTTTCAGTGCTAAAACATACTTAGAACATGCACAAAGTAGAACCCTAAACCATTCAGAAAAAAGTTATAATGAAACTGTAAATAGATGAAATATTACTACTAATGTTTAGATAATATATTATCGGACATATGATTTGATAATTGACTGAATAATAATGTCAAGGTAAACTAGTAAGTAATCAAAACACATACTCCATTCTCATGTTCTCATACAGTAAGTTTCCTGATTTTGTGTCTTAGATATATTAGCATTAGAAACATTAAGAAGTGATGTCAGTGGGATAACTCACACCAAAAAAGGTTGAAGTTGCAATTAGCATTAGCACCAGGGTAGACATAACATAAGCAATATCAGCGTATTACACATATTTGCAGATTACATTTCAACTCCAGAAAGTGCTAAATGATAGGATTGCTGGCAGCAGAAAGCATTTTCAGTGAAGATAGCAAAGTAGCAAAAAGAACCTCGAGCAACTCACTAACGATCAGTCTTCAACCCTAGAAGAAACCATAGAGCACAAGAACCAGAGTTTTCAGTTTATACTCCCGGAAAAAGATTAAAAGAGTAATGGAATCAATCATTCAGGCCTTGATGAAATAAATTTAGACAACAGCTGATTAAAGAGCTCAAATATATCAAATGAATGGAGCAAGGTTCTTAAATTACCAGTGGATCAACATTTCTACATGCTACAACTAACATATTTTTGTCTCAGAATTCGTTCAATCACAACTTGACACAACAAATTTTCTAAATGTGTTTAACATTCCAAATTGCAACTAAAGAATTCTTCATCACATGAAAGAATAAAGCCATAAGCGGTAATCGGAAATATGCCAAAAGCAAGAATTCTCCAATACAAAGCCAAAAGAAAAGAAGGCAAACTACCTCAGTTTTGTTGTTGTTGAAGGTAACCTCAGAGTTAACAGCTAGTGCAAGAAAGAAAGTTTATTTGTTACCTTAAATATAGACATTGTTGTAGAGATGCATGGAACCACTATATCACAGCATAATAAGAGATCCACCGATACAAAATAATAACATTTAAAATATGGGAAACAATTAGTAAGACTCCATATACAGTAAGCACTATAAAGGGGCACCAGTACCACCATCACATTCAGAGGTTACTAACTAAATAAATATGAAAGCAATTAAGATCAATGAATTATACCAAGCATATCATACAAAAATATTTTGGCAAATTAACAAATCAAAGAATGTGTTGTTTAAGTCATACCGAAGAAGCAGGCACCCATTTTCCATCAATCCATTCCTGATGAGGCCTTAGAAGACAATGTTCAAATTCCAGCTCCTCCTTTGTAGTCCAGAAGTAAACCATATACTTGAAGCCTCGAAGAACACGAGATACCTGACCTATCCACCATCCATCATTATACCAAACATTAACCCACTCATGCAGCGAAAAGCTATCAACATGATTAATATCTGATGGATATGGCCTGATGTTATAAGCTTCTACTACTTCTTTCAGTTGTTCAGTTAAGTCATCTGTTTTAAGGGTCAAGTATTCGACCAAGTACTTGCCATTCTGCAAAGAGGCAACAACAATGGCAGCATACCAGGAACCTTGGTATCCTTCTTCATCGCTTCTAACTTCTACCTTTTCACCTTTGCAGAATTGTACCACATATTTGCTTCTGGTGTTCATGGTTCTTGCCATTACATCTCTGGGCTTCTTTGCAGCCTCGCTATGCTTTTTAAGTTTCAAGATTAAGTTATTTCCAGTGAGATTCTTGGCCTCAGGCATCACATCTCCAAACTTCTTCACCAACTCACTTGACTCCTGATATTTTAAAATCTCATATATTGTCAGGTATGTTTAGATGTTTCCACCATAAACAGAATTTGAAAATATAAGGGCAATTAGTAAGAAAAATATGTTTTTGCACTTAATGTTCATATCTAACTGTTACTATAGTCCGGAGACATTTTTGTAGAACTGAATTTGAATCCAAATATGCAGCTAAACAGACAAGTTTAAATTAAGTGATGACCATGAACAGCTCACAAGTTATGCATGATACTGATACTTTGTTTTTTATAAGTGCCTTTTGCCATAAATTTTGCAACTCTTGGAATCATTCAATTGACATCTCAAGTTTCAACAGATGGTAGAACTCTTTTAGAGAAACTGATTTATAATCTAAAATAATCATCAAATATAAGAGAGTAAAAACTACGATTTTGACATGTTTATAGAGTTTGAAGTTTTCTTACCCTGTAAGTCAATTTGGAAGATGTAATTTATCAATTGCAATTTCAGAAGAAAAAATTTGATTAATAAAAAGGAGAAGCATCTGAGTATTTTACCTTGGAAGGCATGACCCATTTTCCATCTAACCAGTCATGATGGGGCCTTAGTTTAGAAATATCAAATTTCATTACATCATTGTTCATAAAAGAAACAAAACACTCTCTGTCATTCCTTACTTGAAGCACCACTCCTTCCCACCACGCATCAGTGTACCATGCATCAACCTCTTGGAACTGTTTGAAAGAACCAACAAGTGGAACTTCAGGGGGGCAGGGCCTAATAAACCTTGCATGGAATTCTTCTTTCAAGAGCAGGGTGCCATCATCTGTTGTCAGGTCCCTATATTCTACTAGGAACCTGTCTTTTCCTATTAGTTCAACAATAGTACCAACGAACCAAGCACCCTTATAACCTTCTTCATCGCTGCTGACTTCCACTATTTCCCCTTTTCTGAACCCTGATTCCTTTAGTGGTCTTCTTCCGTATTTAATCTTAACCCTTACATTTTCAGGCCTTGTCACCGTCTCAGGTGGCTGCTCCTGCAACTTAAGTTTTTGGTAAATTAGCAAACATCCAATGAAAAAAAATGCACCTTCAATTTGAACTTGTAATAGCTATGGAAATAATGTTCCCCACTACAAAAACATGAGAACATTCAGCATTAATAACCCCATGGATAAATTAAAAGTATGCCAGGTGAATAAAATTCTCGTGTTGCCAGAACATATTAATGGTGAATGACTTGTCCAGTGTTGTGCACATTTATAAACACAATCACTCAGAAATGCATTTCAACGCAAAGTATCACATTACATGTATGGATGAGAGCATCCACAAAGGCACTCACCTACTCTAAAGTTATCATACTCAAAGTAAAGTAGGCTATATCTATATTTGATTTAATTTGAAGAATCATAATCCAAGAAATTTCAAAGTGAATATTATTATACTTACTCAATTTACCCACAAAATCACTTCTTTTTTTGTCAACTCCAACAAAATCACTTAAGTAAAATTATGAGTGTGTTTAGGTTGAGTAATGGACACAAAAGTCAACGTATTTCTATTCAAAAGCTAAACTTTTAGACTCAAGAGGTGCCAGTCATGGTGTTCAAAAGTTGTGATTTGAACTCCTAGGTTGATAGTTCAAACCTTTGGCCTTCAACACACTAGGCCCGAACTGCAAGAGCAAATTAGTCGAAAAAAAGCTACACTTTTAGCATATTTGAAATCACTTTGATCAATTCAGTCTAAAATCATATCCACCACAGATGTTGCCACAAATAAAAAGCTAAGCTTTTAGCATAGTTGACAACACTTCGATCACTTGCGTTCAGTCTAAAACCACATCCAACACAGAAGTTGCCAAGAGTAGCTTCTCCTCATCAATGAAATTGATTCCGATGCTAGCACACGCCAAACCAAACATGAGGAAAGCTTCATGCAAAAAATTGATTTTGAAATATAAATTGGTTTCTAGAATGTTAATCCAAAAACAAACTTTATACCTACATTTGATTTAATGAAGCAACAGTAACCTTAATCCATGAAATTTCAAGGTGGAAATTGATTTGTACTTACTCACATTACTTTACCCACAAAACCCCTTTAGAGGAAGTTTTCTATTTTCTATTACTCCACATTTTCAACATTGTCTCTATTTTACTGTAAAATAGTGGAAATTGCATGGGAACCTGTTACCTGTGGTTGATGTTGGGGGAGAGGTGGGACCCAGTTCCCATGGAGCCAATCCCGGTGAACACGCAGACTGCAGTGGTCGACGGTGGCAGAGTGGCGGTTGCCATGAAACTCGACGCGGTAGGTAGAGTTTTCGAGGATCTCGGAGACGGTGGCGGGGCGCCAAGCAAAAGCATCGAGGTCGTGGCGGAAAGCGTCAACGGAGTCACCGACCTTGAACCACGGATGGAGCTGGTAGGGAAGCTTGGGCCTCACGCTAGCGACGGTAACATACTCCGTGCGGCGTGGCTCTGCTGGGGTGTGGTACTCCACGAGCACCAAGCTCTTTTTTTTCGAAGGTGGGCGGAGCACGGTGGCTGGGTAGAAGCAGCACTCGCCATTGTCGTTGTGCTTGGAAACCTCCACCCCTTCACCCTTGCTGAAATTGGACATGAAAGTCGCTTCTTTTTCTGCTTGAAACCCAAGTTAGAACAGAGAAAGAGAAAGAGAATGTTTCAACTTTGAAATTGCAATGCAATGCAATTAAAGTGAGTGAGCAGAGCACTGAGCACCATACCTGTGACCCTCTCCTTACTTTTTCCCCAAGTATTGTATCCGCATTGGGGCGTACAATGACATTGACACACCCAAGCGCCAAACTTGCCAAGAAATCGTTTTTTTTTTTTTTTTAAGAGTTTTGTATCTATCACTTTCTTCACATATATGTATTAAATAGATATAGTAAGACTCTTAAAATGTTTAAGAAAAAAGATAGACACAAATTCTCATATGATGGCACATGAGAGAATCTAAATCCCAAGAATACAAAAGGACAAAACTTTTTCCTGATAAAAGGATGAAAACAACTGCAATTTTGAGTTCAATGAGAAACCAAATAGTGTTATTTTGTATGTTTGGTTTAGCTTTATTAAAAGGCAAATGTGGTTTGCTAACAAGATGTAGCACATCTGCTAGATAGTTGAGCTTTTTAAGCATGTAGTCCAGATTCTAATGTTGGGTGGTGCATATGGAGAAATAATTGTTTGGAGAGACTTACTCACTTAATGTGATCTCCAAACCTTGAGGGAGTAGTCTGATTATCAGTTGTGGAAATACCTTAGAAAAAAGACATAGGTGACTTTACAATATATCAATCTAGAAACAATAATTTGTCATGTTAAGTGTATGTTTGTTTTGCTTAGAGTCAAAGCAAAAAATAACATGTGTATCAAAGTATTAATAAAGAAGTTAAAATTTTATAATACGAGAAACATAATTTTAACACTTGAACGTTAACATGAATTGACGTTGAATTTAACGAAAAACCAAACGGCACACATAATTCAACGTGAATTAGAGAAATTAGATTTTACCACGTCGAATTCAATTTGAATCCGTAATAAATTCAACCAAAATTCAAACACATATGTATTTAGTATACATATCAAAATTGAAAAGTGGCCATGGGCCATGGCTACCTTTTTAGACTATACTATAGTAGTAGGATATAATGGTAAAATATTGGAAACTTCACATCAAATAAATTTTAGAAGTAATTTAAAATTATTGCATCTTAAAATCAATCTCTCCCAAGTGAAAAAAGAAATAGCAAATTAGTGAACTTTCTCTGGGATTGGTGGCTTATGTGTTAATCTTAGTATAGAAAGTTTTGGATGTTGTCACATGGATTTGATTTTATGAGGGGGTGATGTGGGTGGTGAATTTTTCGTCAGAAGGCGTGCCTTGTAAACAATAAATGACAATGAAGAGGGGATTTGCTAAAATCAAGTGCTGAGCCTGAGTACTGCAGGGGAAGTTAAAGGGGGATCAATAAGGACATGCTATCTCATTTTGGCATTTTAGGCAACAAGAAAAATATTGAGTACTGTCTTCTGAATCTTCATATTAGATGGTGTTTTTGTTTGCTAGCAAAAGGAATAAATATTGGCTATTAAAATATAAAATTATGTATCGTTTTTAAAAATCATGTAATATTTTAAAGTGGTCAAGTAATTGCTAGATAAACTTCACATCAAAAATCTTCGTATATGGATTCTATTCTAGGAAAAAAAAAGTTAGGACAAGCTTCTTGTACCATTATCATTTTCATCATATGTTCTATTTGTAGTTTAAATAATAACAAATGGAGTTTATTTCTAAGAACTATTTATCTCAAAAATGTTTTTAATTTTAAAAAATTATACACATATTATCATATAATCGGAGAACTTTTTTTCAAAACTATATAAGGAACTTGGTAAAAGTTTTATCTTTCATTTTATATGGAATTATATGCTTCTTTTAAAAAGTTAAAAAAATTATACTTTTTATTTTTTAATGTTTGTGTTTGATAAAATTATATAATCTTGCATAGCATCGATTGATATTTCTTAAAGAATTTGAACGTTGCTTTTTATTTTGCATTATTATTTACATATATTCGTCCTTTCTAGGGCTAATTTCGGTATTTGGTTCATTGCTTGGTCTTTTTTGTCCAATTCATTTCTCAGCCCATTTTCATCAATAATGTTCCAAACAAACAACGGATTGTAATGAAGCCCAGATTTTAGTCTCATGTTAGATCTTCTGATCACTGTGTAAGACACCTAAAGGTCTCTTTTGGGCTTGGCTTCGGCTTGTTTAAATGAATTGCTTCTTTGACAAAAACAAAAAAAATGAATCCTCAAATGCAAGTAGTCTTCTAAGCATTTTATATATTCATATATTTCCACTCTTTCTTTTTATTCTACTTTCACTTTTTTCTTTTATTTTTTCTATTTTACTCTAACTTTTTTTTTTATCCCATTAACAATCATATTTTCGCTTTCTTTTTATTCTACTTTCACTTAGAGTTTATGATATATATGATATATCATACAATTTTAAAAGTTAAAAAATATAGTGAAATTTTGACAAATTTGTAGGATATGAGGTAGGGTAAGGAGGTAGGAAATCTGTATTTTTTATATTTTAGTTTTTTATGAAAACAATGTCTACAATAATTAATTTGATTTAAATTGTGAATTTTTTTCTTAGAAAACAAAAATTTGAGAGTATCAAGTAGAATAATAATGATAAAGGGACCTGATTTGCAATAACTAAAAATTTAAAAATTTAAACTTATATGCAATAATATTATTTCCTCTGTCTTTATATGTTCATTATACCACTCATTTTATCCCACATTTTTCTCAGGGTTCTCTTCGCGTATCTCATTGATTCCAATTTTTAAACATCTTACTAATGGCCCCAATATACCGTCTATTTTGTCTTTACGTATTTTCTACCACATCATATTATATACAATTGGAGTTGTCTAAATTACTAATGAAATTGATTTAACCTAAGGGTGTCATCAATTTAAATCGACCCAATGAACCTGATAATCCAAACCGAACAAAAGTAATTGGTTTGAATTTGTGTGACTACTCAATTGTCTTTAACCCAAATCAAATCAATTGTAACGCCTCAGTTCTCGCATTAATTTGTGAAGAGAACACTGAGTCTTCTAACATGATCACCCAATTATTTTTTTTCATATTTCATTTCTATACTTATACATTTTAAACTTTATCATTTGAACTCTTTTCTATTTATAACTTTTTAAAATCATATCGCCTTTGTCTTCTTATCAAGTGTCTATGTTATCCATATTTATTATCATATTTTCCATGAAAGATTATTAATTTATATAAAGTTATAAATAAAAAATAATATTAATTAAAAGTGATAACAACATTGATTACATAAAAGATAAAACTATTGAAGAGTAAGAAATTTAAAATTCAGAATGTATAAATAAAAAATGATAATACATATGGATACAAATAATTAATGATTTGATTTTTATATACTAACATGATGTCTCAAACCAAACCAACACAATTTTAATCATCAAATTTATTTGATTTGGATTTGCTGAAAGTTTTTTTTTTTACAAAAATGTCCAAATCAAATCAATTTAATTGATTCAGGTTCTATTTTACGTTAAATTTGAATCAACTCAATTCGTGAACAACCCTAATTTAATCCATCCTAGTGGACCAATAAAATTATTTATTAAAAAAAATAAGTTATGAAATTTCTTACTCACTCATCTTAAATTTTGTAGGTCCATGTAGGATGAGGTTAAATCAATCTCATCGGTGTTTTAGGCAACCCCTATATATCATCGTTTTTCTTGAAATAGACTGATGAGCACCTTTAATCTATGTGTTTGTGGACGTGGTCTGATTGCTATAGTGCGTTGGCAATGTCCATGACGGAGCACGACGTGAGTGTACATGTAAAAGACACTTTGACGCTCCAGTCAGCTTACAAATTAGAGAGAAAAATCTCAAAATCTTACAAGAATGTTCAAGTAGGAATATGAGTAATGCTTAGTTAAATAAACGATCAAACATATAATCGAGAGATTAAGTCTCAATGAAACATTTGTGAACGATTTTCGAGATGATGGTTATGCTTGAGCAACTTTGAATTGTTGAGTAAATATGTCAGTTTTGTTATACTCGGTTGACTTCCGGAGATGAATCTCACTTTGGTCGTCCCGACTGACCAATCAGTGTTCACTTGCTTATTAAACTTTCAGACCGTGTATAACGAATATTGGGCGTTGTAATCATTTAAGTCAAACAAAACCTCATCTATCTATTAGCTCATCACTTCCTCTAGCTAATTTGAGGTGACATTTTGGCGTCACTCCTCATTTGTTGTACAAATAATTGTACAAATACAATATCCGTGCAGATACACATACCAAACCACATGACATTTGATGCACTGATGCACATGCATCGCAAAGTGGAATTACCAGGCTGTTCTAGTGTCCTGTTTCTGAAGATTGCAAGGAATATAAGTCGAGATTTTCACAGCAAGCTAGCACGAAGCTGTTCTGAAAGTGGGTGTCAATCTTTTACCCGGAAATTGATGGTGACCTACAAGTGGAGACCACCACAATGGAAGCCAATTCCAAAAGAAAAATTGAAGAAAACTCTTATCTTTTTCCCTTCCCTTTCCCTGAGAGAATCTTTGCAGGGCATTTTTTTTGTTCCTTTCTCCCCTCTAAATGGCTCTCTTCTGTAGGTACAGAATTAATGCTAATTGCAAAGGGGACACGTACGGGTTGCAACACACCTTTCATCCTCATTTCACTGCATTATTGCATTCCTGATTTGCTCCTGCACAGTTTCTCATTCGAAACGGGTACCCTGCCCCGAAACCTTTTCGTTTCACTCACCTACGTAACATGTTTATGTGCATATTTGCCCACCTTCTACTTCATTTCTGTGTCTCATATTTTTCACCCGATTCCTTGTCCTAACGCCTCCTCCATCAATTTTTGTTGCATGTTACTCATCATAAGTCACATCAACGTACTAACATCTCAAGCCTAAGTTTTTTTTTTTTTTTTTCCCCACACACTGCAAGTGGTGCTCCTTCAAAGTCTTCATGCGAAAGTTTAAGGGCTCCACATCTTGATTTTGAATTGTAAGCTAGGTTGAGTTGAGGGACTCACTTCAAGCTTTGATTCATTGGAACTGGCGAGCGTTGATGGCAGTTTCAAGTTGCAGTCCCCAGCTCCATCAACCTACATTTGTCCGCAGCACAGCCACAATCACAACTTAAAACCGAATTTTGATTCTCAAGTGAATTTATGATCGACCTAATTGTGAATGGGTCGCATATTTACAAATATGGTTGTTACTTTAATGACTAGTTCCCAATTTCTCGATAGTCTGAGATATTCGGGGAGAGATTTTAGGAGATGAGATTTTTCTCGCTTGATTTTAAATGACAATCATGACATTTGGGCCAAGTCGGCCTAAAGATCATGCTTGGTCATGGGGATGTCTGGTTGGACTGAGCAGACCGGGCTAGACCGGATTGCACCGACATAGATTTGCCAATGTGGACTGGATCAATGCGGGATGGACCAAGAATCCTGTCCGTAACAAAAGTGAATTATGGCATACCAATTACCACACCACTAGGTTTAGATACACATTGAATTTGAATTTTTAGATGCTTGATTTTGTTCAAGATAATGAACATCTAAGGTACTCAAATGTGCCATTCTTATATTTATCTAATTCAAGAAAGTGTTGTCAAATGGATCCATGCGAGGAGTTTTCTTTGACATGATGCATTTGACCGCAAGTGAAATGGCCTAGTTAGGAAGGGTGAATTATTATATTAACATTCAACAATGAAACTTATAAATTACTATGTGAAGTACTGAAATTTGGCTTTTGCAATCTCTTTAGCTGGCTAAAAGTTTCTGGGATGTCCAATGTGAGAGAAGAATAAAAAGGACAAGTAGTGGTCCTGAGACCTAAAATAGAGCCAAACCTTATTACCAAGTTAGAGAAAACCACCATATACAGTGCATATCATTGATTGAGTTAATTAGTTTCCTTTTTATTCTAGCAATGGCTTGAATAGGTACAATGAGAGAGGCATGGACAGGTCCATAATTGCCACTTGGGGAGGGGCCAAAAACATAGAAATTCATGATATAATTTTGAGGGCCATTGCTTGGTTTTCTCTATGTAGAGGACCAACAAGAGACCCCCCTCCTCCCCCTCACAAAACCCCAAAAAGAGTTGGTGTGTGTTTGAGTATTAATGAGTGAAATGTGAACGAACTTTCATCTCAATTCAAAAAAGATACTCTATATAATCACTTATTGTCTCGAAGTGACTAGCGAGTACTAACATTAATCTACAATGTGTCAACTGGTATCCAAATATAGTCATTATATGTTACAGATTTACAGCACAAGGAGTTAAAAGTACTGAAACTTTGTTCTCAGGCTTGCTTTAGCTTTTTCACTCATCGCCCTATTTGTCACACAACAACTTTCATTCATTCATTCATTCATGTGTGTGCGTGACTGACATACATTTCCAATGCTGCCATGTAGTAGCAGGAATTTTATCATGGCCTCTTTGACCATTAATCCCAACTTACAGGATAGATTCACTGACAACAGAGTTTGGGGGTACTAAGTCATATGCATGTGCACACACACATAAATTATATGAAATGAAATCTACAGTGGGATAGAAAACTACTGGTATGGTCACGGAATGGAATAAAAAGCTAGCACTGATCAGAAGGGGACTTGTGCTTACATGGTGCATGGGTGGAACAGGAAAAAGGGGCTCTGGACCCTTTGCAGGCCAGAGAGCAAAAGGGAAGAAGTGTTGCAGCTGTGGGACACACTTGACCCTCAACATGGGGTACAAACACTTGTGGTCAATCCATAAATTCTTGCACATTAATTAATTTACTGTTTGCTACCAGTAATTCCCATTCAGCTTTCTGGCGGTTAGTATTTCCTGAACTCACTACAGTCAAATTCGTAATCGTGTAATCAAAATTAGAGCGCTTATATTTAAAAGTTCAATTATAAGTGTACAATGATCTCTCTAAATCTGATTCATCTAATAAGGTTTGACCGCACCATGATTTTAAATCAAGGTCCACTACCGTGATTTCAGCCATTACCTCAAGGTTTTAGTGTTTTTTGAAACTGCAATGTGGTTGTGATTTCAGCCCTGACAATCATATTTGTTAACAATTTTACGCAATACAAAGGACTGCAACACAATTATAATAATGCGACTGCATAATGCTACGTACCGTCTTGACCCCACAAAACTTTTCAATTTTGTTTTCTTACATGTGATACATAAGTACGCGAAACATTGTAGGCATGATATATTCTTTGACCTTGCCCCCTCTCTTTGATCTCAAGCCCCTTAGTCTCAAATTTCCGCCTCCACCACGGCTGTTACAGTTACTGCAATTACAACCTATCAGTACTACTGCAGTGAGTTTAGGAATATTCAAACGCTAAATCCCAGCAACACAGCCAAAAAGTAGTGTTTTGGGAGGGTGAGAAAGGGTACACAAATTCATCTTGTTATTTAATTAGCAAGTTAGCAAGCCAATGAATTGGGGAGGGTGGGAGTTTGTAGCTTTGTTTGACCATGTAACTTGGGAGACTGTGATCGATGCTAGTGAGATTTTGATTTCCCCATCGTTAAAACCATGCTTTTCCTCGAGTATTTAGAAGCCTCACCTATAGTTTACCATATTTTCTTTCGGTTACCAAAGATTCCTTGTTCCCCTACCCATCATTTTGCGCAATTACACGTTTTTTTGTTCCCCTTTTTAACTCATTGCTTCAGTTCTAAGCGAGTTCCCAAGCAATTAAACCATGTTTACAAACACTACCAAGCAGTGACATTGACATCTAGAAAGAAAAAAACTAGAAGATCTTAAAACCAGTGTGACAAAATCATTAATGAATTCACATGTCTCTATCTCGTTGTGGAATAATGCATTGCATTTTATTTTTACCCCACCATCATATTCATATATACTAGTCGACCACGTTAAACAATGCCATCCACATATACGGCTCATATTCAAATCAATCACTTTGTTCTTTGGTTGTTATTATTATCATTACATGCTTGATCTTTGTGCTTAGTTGAAAGATTAGTGTTTAATAATGATACTATTTCGCACACGAGATTCTGTTTGAATTTCAATGCTTCTATTCTATCAATAATTTTTCCTGTGTTGAACTCAACTATGTGTAAGCGTGTACTGTGAGAGCAGTATTATATTGTGTAGACTAACTTCATGGCCACATGTTTGTTTTTATCTTAGTACCTATTTTATTTATTATTAGGGAGAAAATACTAACAATATATACACGTTCTAATACACTATTTTCAACATGTTTTTTCTCATTATTTGATATTTAGGTAGATTTCACTAAGCTTGAAATGAAACACACATGATTTAGTGGATCTCATATTAATTCAAACTCACAAAAATTGTTGAGTGCGGAGATCGACCGGCTTGATCGGGGTGTTTTAGCTTGAGATTCGAGTTTATGTGAATACAAATACATTAAAACTTGATAAGAATAATAGAGAATCATACACAGCTCAAACATGATTGCGTCAACGAAGGAAATATCTGTGTGGTTGAAATGAGAAACAAAAACTCATGAAAAGAAGAGTGTTGGCTAGTATTTATCTTATAGAAATATCTGTAAATTTAGACGAGATATAATATATATATATATATATATTACAAATAAAAATATTTAAAAAACGTATATTTATTTTTTAAAGCGGTCTGGTTTATGATAAAAAGAGTGACATAATGTAATTTTCATTAAAAAATACTATAATTTAGTGCATAAGTATGATGAATTGAAATTATATTTTTTCCAACTGATAAAGTGATTCGAACTTGAAAGGTTTCAGAAGTAGTAATCTAGTGAGCTGAGGCTCAAGTTGGACTCAGAAAATGGGGAGTTCTGGGAAAGCACACGAGCACCACTGCTACACCAAAGCCTGAGGCTGAACCCTCTTTTGTCCTCCATTAGTACGGACTTTAATTGGTACACTGCATTCAATAAATATAAATAGCTATGGATTAGTAACATTTATATTATTTAATTTAATTATGCAGTCAATTTTTTTAACCCAATTACAATTTAGAGCAATACAAGATAACCACTTTGAGACAGAACTGATAACTAATCTCTACTTTTATACTTCACTCAAGTTCTTGCCAGCTAACATATTCTCAAGAAAAGTCTAGTATTCTCTTAAGTAAACCAATTATGGTTAAAGAAGGAAACAAGTATTGTTCAAAAGTGAAGAGAAAATTTGCAAAGTACAACAGAATTATTTCATCTTTTCCCATGCTAATTGCTAACGCATGTTTGAGTACACACTCCGCTTAGAAATAACTTTAACTTCACTCTGATTTTTTACGATATATTCAAACATACACTTAGTCATTTTTAGAAAATTACATTTGTGACATCTGGGCCCTGATGACGTCATCTTTCTGGGCCTTGGGTCAGGTCCATTAGGAAAGCCCACTGGCCGCCCCATGCACTCATCTTTCCCTTAATTCTCCTCCCTATAAACATCTGCATTTTCTCCTTCCCCACCTATCTTACCATAACATAAAGTTTCTCTTTCTCTCTCTCTCTCTCTCTGAATCTCTCTCCTTCTAATTCTTTCTACATGGTCTCTTTCACCCACTTGAAATAGAGAGCGAGGGAAAAAGAAAAAAAAACTCAAAAGGGGTCTCAAAGATGAAACCAAAAGACGGATTTGATAAAGGTATACTACTAGCTAGTGTTGAAAGCTCTATAATAAATTTTTATCATATACATAGCTCCCACAGTTTATCTTGAAACTTTTTAATATGCGTGATTCATGTTAAAGGTATATCTTTGCACTAGCTTTTTCTACATGATCATTATACTGTGACTATAGACTATCTTACTTTATGTTATAATACAAGATATTCTCTTTAATGGTTCATTCTTTTTTTTTTTTTGCCTCTACTTTTTATGTAATCTAAAGCTGGCTTCTGCTCCTGTCATTCTTCTTCATTCTCTGCACTAATTTAGAACATGATCCATGATTCAGGTCCCTATAAGGGCTATCTCAAATTGCATGTGGATGGCAGCAGAAAAGTCATCACCATGGTCAACCCTTTGAGAATTGGGAGCAGTGAGCAAAAAGAAGCCATTAGTGGCTCTGAAATTGAAGCTGCTGCTGACAGTTCTTCTTCCCCTGCAGGAGTGGTGGCAGCAGCAGGTTCATTCTAATTGGGTGCTATCCTATCTGAGCTTTTTCACCCTATGTTATCTCTTCTTCATCTAATTTCTACCACCGCGCTTCTCTGTCTTCTTTTTTCCTTGTTTCCCCTTCCGGTCTTCTTGACCTTGTAAGACCTTTTCTTGACCTTGTAAGACCTCACGCCGTGTCTGTTTTCTTCGTTTTTGCTTTTGTGGAAGACCCTATGTCAGAAACCACTGACATAGAATTCGACCTCCGCCTCTCCCCGTTACCACCCAACTCATCCTCTCCTTCCTTGTCTATCCCTCCTGAGCTATTTTTAATTCTTGCCAAGAATGCCACAATATCATGGTATGGCTTGAAATTAAGAAAGGACCATAGAAATGTGCTAGCAATTTGAGACCATTACAATTGGGGTTTATTTGAATTTTTTTGTTCTCTTGTGAGAAATGTAGTTTGTGCAGCTAGCTAGCATGCTTCAACCATCATTGTGGTCCTTAAGGTGTAAGAGTACTGTGCCAGAGTTATCAATTTGGGTTTGTTTGTATCATTGTGTGCAGAATATTTATGTTGTTGCAGTTAGCAGGCATTAGTTTCAGTTGTTTTATGTGTTGTTTGGCTGAGAAAGTGTGTAACAGCACACACATTCTTTTAGATCTAAGCTCTACTAGAGTGTGTACTTTAGTCTCCCTCGTGACCAATGTACAAAATAATATCCACTGTATTATTGGAGTTATCTCTCTGTCTTTCTCTGCTCACGTAATGAAAAATAAAGCTGATTGCTGTTTATAGTTTTCCTCACCTTCCTCCACATAATAATACAGTTTCATCCAAAAAGAGAAATTGAATTAGTAAATGCTAGCTAGCTGAAAGAAGCAAACAAAAACCCAGAATGAAGTAGAGAGAGAGAATTCCCTGATGTTTCCCTATCTTGTTGATTTTGTTTTCTTCTTTTGTACAAGACAAGTAAGATAAATGTCATGAGACAGCTCAATTTGGCACTATATGTGTCCTACAATACTAGAGTAGAGCCTCATCTCTTCCCCCACCTGCATAGGACTCAAGGCCATTAGACTCGCCCTGTCCTACTCCTATTGGATCATATTTTAAATAAACATTGTAGAATGACCACTAATTAGCATGTTTAGTATTGTTTTCTTTTTCTTTTTCTTTTTCTTTTTTTTTTAGTAAGATGAAAATAAAATGTTTAAACTTTCTAAAGTGTGTTCGGTTTCTCATTCAGGAATCTCATAATAAATTTTGAGAGTAAAATTAATTTTATATAACAAATTTTGAAAAATTGATTTCAATCTCATAATCAGTTACGTTAGAAGTTAGAGAGAGTAGTTGTCTTAAACATAATTATGTGTTATTTTACATTTGTACTTCACAATATTACCGTGTAAAATTCATTTTTTACATTAATACATTTAAAATAGTGCACATTTGGGTACACGATAAAAAAACACACTGAAATTAAAATTACGATGAGCAATCCTAGCTAGGAGAGCTAGGGAAGTTGCTTTGTCTTCCATTATGATTTTGCCTTACCGCGATTTTCAATCGTGTATCCAAACATGCACATAATCACTTCACTTTCAACTTATTTTAATTTTTTTTTATCTATAATCAATTGTGGCAATTGCATGTTTCAAAACCTTCTATGATTTCCAAGTCATTGTCCATTCAAGGGAGAAGTGGCTCTGGATTCTAAAATTGATAATTCTGACCTCCCGATGGTACTCCCATAAACTTTTCTGTACATGTTTAGTTTGTGTGATTTCCCATCGGGAAATCTCAAAATCAATTTAGTACGGTAAAATTAATTTTGAATGAAGAAATTGATGTTTGGAAATCATTTTGGAGAATGATTTCAGACTCAATTAATTTTGGTAAAAAATAGAGAGATTAGCTTCTACATCAAATATAATCAAATATATTATTTTATAATTGAATTTCACAATATTGCCCAACAAAAGTCACTTCTAAATGTATCAAAAAAATAAATCACTTAATTTTTAACTTGCTTTTACTATAATTAAATGGCAAATTATGTGCTAATCATATTTTTTTTTGCGATACTTGCATTAGGTGACCCAATAAATTAATGTCATGTTTGTCTCTGTGGAAAAATAACGAACCTTGAGAGAAGAAGGAGAACAAGAACGGTGCATAAACCATAAACCGCTCAAGTTGGGAGAGAAAACTGATGATTACTAATGAAGCTACCGAGGTTAAACTCTCACATTTACTAAGTGAAGAGATGTTTTAGCAAATAATAATAACTGTATTTTCATAAATAAACATTTAAAAAACATTATTGAGAAAATATAATTGCTCGCTTATGATACATAGGTCTTTACTATTGGACCAACTCATGTTACGTACCACACATTGATCTGATTTAAGGTTCTAAACACACTAGGTTCCATACTTGATTATGCTATTCTCATAAACCCTTTGGTGTATGTTTGAAAACCCTTATATGATTGATCTTAAAATGAGAATCACTTCTGGAAAGAATAGCTTATGAATTCTATAAAAGAAAAATTGATCAAAACATAACATGGTTTTTGCTGTGGCTGTGGTTAGAAAACGTGTAGCGAAACATACTATCAATTATTTAGGTGAGGTAACTTTCCATCCAAGTGAAGGGGCTGCAATTTTGATGCTGAAAACGCGATTTGAGCATCCTTCTCTTATTTGGAAGCCATTCCTTTCAATATAGCAGGCCAAGGACAAGCAATTTGGGATAGAATACAACCTGAGCCCATAAGGAATATTACACCCCAATGTTTTCATGGGGCAGCGACAGTGACCTAGCCCCCTCATATAATAATAATAATAATAATAATAATAATAGATTATGAATTATTATTAGTTTCCCCTTCAATTCAATTTGTAGATAGAAATTAGAAAATATATGTCGGTATCATAATCTATAAAAATTGAAAGAAAGTGAAAAGCTTGGTGTGTTTTTAACCACATATTAATTCACGTTGCCTAACATTGCTTTCCATCAAGAGTCTACACGTGATAGACCTACCTATTACACTGACAAGGGTAGACAATGATCTTTCTCTGTAAATTAACCGTATGCAGGATATTCCTCAACGGATGCATATGATTTAGTGTATAGCTTGCTTGATTGGATTCTCAATTTGGTTTTGCAAGTTTGGGAAAAAATAATTGTGACATATTAACTAGTCTAGAGCATGCTTTATACTATACTATAGGTACACTAATCATGGATGTGGTGACTCACTTATTTAAGTTAAGGTGTGAAGAGTCATAGTTTAAACCCTGATGAAAAAATATTTGTAATTTATTACTTTCTTCATTTCGAATTATATGTTGTTTAACGTTATGCACAGTGTTTAAGAGCTCAATCACTGATAATATAATTTGACTAAAATACTCATATATAAAGTTGAGTTATATTAAATAGAGATAATGATAACTATTGGTTGAACAATTAGTAAGAATTGTGATAGGGGAAAAAAGAGGTGATTAATGAGAGATATAATATTAAATAAGGGTATTGGTAGAAGAAAATAAAATAAAATGCTTTAGAAATGTAAAACAACGTATATTTTAAAAAAATAGTGCAAAAATTAAAACAACATATATTTTGAAACGGAGAGAATAAATATTAACACCTAACAACTAACATTTATCTATTAAAAATATATAAAAATCAAATAGAAAAGTATAAAAAAACATCAACAAAATTAACAGATGAGTGATTCAAGTGATATATATTTAACTTTTTTTTTTAAGGTCTCAAATTCAAAAGAAGAGGTAGAGCCTATAGCATGATATAGGATGTTACCAACCCGAATTGAATTTTCGGGTCAAGAGAAAAGTCTTACTCTACAGTTATATGAAATGTAAAAGGTGATTACAAGATGGAGGTAAACAAGCTATTATATACAAGAGTAGTGGTCAACATTTTGAAGTGTTAAAAAGGATCTAAGTTAGGTGACTAAATGGATGCACAAGATGAAGATGATGTTTCCTGATGGACATTGAAAAGTTAAATGCCTTTCCAATGTGTATAAGTTAGTAAGTATTTACCCCACATCAGCAGTCAGCACTGGCCCCCTCTTTCCCCTTTTCTCTTTGTAGTTTGTGGGAATGAATAAGTTTACAGTCACAAACTCACAATGAATATATTCCATCTTCTGTGGTCATTCTGTATTAGGTACTACCAGCATTGGCCCCATCTTGGTCAAGCTTTTTTCCACCTTTAGGTTACATGAGAACATGGCTCCTTCATTAGGTTTTACTTTTGATCAATATCATTCCATTCAAGGACTGTGGAAAGTAAGGGAAATGACATCGCAATAATGCCATAGTGGAAAATAAACTTCAATGCTGCTTTTATAGGAATTAATTGGGAGAGGGTGTGCTCTAAATTTAACATATATAAAAGGAATTGCGTTAGTAGCTTTACAAAAACAAATATTACGTTTGTACTATATATTAAATGTACTATATCATGATGATAATTGATAAGCAATGAAAATGAAATATTCTCAAAATATATATATATATATATATATATATATATATATATATATATATATATATATGAGTATCATCGTTAGAAGATTTAGAAGCAATGTCCTTTTAAAATTCAGACTAGTCAACGACAAAATCAAACTATTAGTAAATCATCACAATTACTCAACATTTTACAAGTTGAAAAAATATATATAAAATAAAAATTAATTTCCATTTTAAGTTTGGGCCATTTTATATATCCGACCATATTTTATTGGACTCATTAGTATTGGTTATGTATCTTTCATTTCCTCTCTTAAGAGGTTGTTCTCAAGTTTTACAACTGGAATAAGATATTTCTTTGCTATTGAAAAAAAGAAATTACTGCTCCAGTGATAACTTGTAAGTAAAGAATAAATTAAAACATTAGTAATTTTTTATTTTTTACAAGGAATGAGATTCAGAATAATAGTTCTTGTAGAACAAAAATTTATGTTTATTGAATGGGCCTACTGTTCATCAAAATAAAACTTTAATGGGCCTAGGCCTGGCAAGTGTATTTTTTTGTTTTAAAAGAAATCCACATATAATGTTCAACCAAGTAATTGGTGATCCAACCTTTTTAATGGAAAACAAATAAAATAACATTCCCTAAGCAACATGTATCTGATCACACTGTATAACATACCCTAAGTTCCTTAGCAGAAAATAAGTAACTGAAAAGTAAAGGAACTAACTAACAGAAAGTGAAATAACAGAAATTGAGAGCCACCATTTTTTTTTTCCCATCTATTGTGAGGGATCAAGTCATAATACAACTTTTGTCATTTTTATCCCAATCTTATTTCTTCTGCTTCTCATAAGTTTATAATAGTAAAATTATCTTTATTCATAGTGCTCTATTTATCTTTACTCACTTTTCTATTTATTCAAACTTGCATAGAGAAATTTTGATATTTCTATTTTCCCTCTGTTTTGACAATCTGCACCTAATCTATCTTCATTTTCTCTTCCGATCCCTTCAATTTATTTATTTTCATTTTTTTCTCCCATTTTTCTTTTAATTTTCCTCCATACATATCTAGACCGAGATTGTAGCAGAAACACCCAGCCAGATTTGAAATTTGTGTGAACAGAACAGGAATTGATAATTAATAGAAAATGGAAGATAATCTTATATTTTTATGAACCAGAATCGGGGGCATGTTTTAGTGCCATGGCTGTCTACCTATGCTATAATCGCGGAGAAGAAAAGGATGGATGTTGGTGGACCACAGGGGGAAAAATGAGGGTAGCGACTAATTTATTAAGGGCTCTTTTGGTACATACAAATAGTATAGACTTATATAGTATATTATTGGTTTATTTATCTTTTTGGTGCTAATATTGTATTGTATAATTTTATCAATTAATCCACTTGTATATATTAAAATAATGAATTATTTAATCTATACCCTACATATGTGAGATAAGGACATATAAAATTGAACGTATAAGTTACTTAAAAATATTTAATCTACCACCGCCTCCGCCACCTCCACCACTGCCACCACCACTGTCACAACCATCGCCACTATGCCGCCACGACCACCGTTGTCGCCACTACGGCACTACCGCCGCCACCACCACCATATCAGTGCCACCACACTCACCACGACCACCGCCATTGTCACCTCCACACTTACCACGACCACCACCAACACTGTCACTATCGTCGCCATTGCCACCACTACCACTACTGCCACTGATACCACCATCGTCACTGTTGTCGTTGCCGTCTCACATCACTACAGCCACCACCACCACACTCTCCACTAAAAATAAGAAATATTTTTTTGTTAAAGAGATTTTTTGTTAAAATATTTGATTTTATACCACATATAATTATTCAATACTTCACCAAACATAAGATTGTATTAATTAAATGATATAATAAGTCACCATGTGTATGACCAAACACTAAATAATATTAAACTTTTATCATGTATTTTCTTATCAAACCTTGTACTGTCAGACCTTATACTATACAACATACAAAACGAGCCCTCAAATGTGAAATAGGTGAATCAATGTATTGTTATGTTACTTTTGGTTTAGGAATTTTTATTTATTTATTCAGATCATTCATAATTTTCATGGGAGGTTTCTTTCCGTTTTTTTTAGTTTATGCTTACTTATTGAGTAAATTATGTTAGTAATTTAAAAATCTATTTACCTAAGTGAGCTAAATTTTAGGTGATGTAAATAGGATTTTAAGCTTGAGAAACCAAAGTTTTTAATAATAATAATAATAATAATAATAATAATAATAATAATAATAATAATAATAATGTAATGTTCTATATTATAATATTAGACTTTTAGTGTGTAATGATTTAAGAGTTAATACTCATGCACCGTTGATGTAAAATTCCTTTTACACATACAACCAAGTATAACTCTAAAATTTGCCACATTATAATCTAATTTCGTAATTAATTAAATAAATTTTGAAATTAATTATCTGATGTGGCAAAATTCTTAATTATTATTGGTTTTCTGTCTAAAGTTCTTTTACACGGTGGATGAGTATTCATGATTTAAAATTGATTATATAATTTTTTGACATGTTTAATACTTAAACTTGTTGGTTTATTTAAAGATCTGATAACAAATCGGAGCCTTAAATAAGTACCTATTTTAAAAAAATCACACATTAATCCATAAGAAAAACCACTTATTTCAAGTAAATAAACCAAACACAAAGCTTTAAGTTTAGAATATACGTACCTGAACTAATATTTTTTTATCCCTAAAAAATTTGCCACTTGTGACTCATATTTATATAGATGAAAAAACTTAGAAAGGATTTTATTTATACATTCTTTAAGGTAAATCCTCAATGTTTTTTAATGAACCAATAAAATGTTTCACCTGATTAAAGAGAGTATTAGGGGTACTCTAAAAAATTTGCCACTTGTGACTCATTTTTTTTAGGTGATTAACCCTTTGAAACCCGGTCCAATTAATCCAAGATGTCTGGAGCAAAATTAATTTGACCCGTTCCGTCAATTTGGTTTGGATCGAATCGGAATCATACATCAAAATGGATTTGCACCTTCACAAAATAAAAATGATTTACTGACAATAAAAAAAGGGTCCTAAATAAACTCATGATAGGTCTTTTAGCATGTGGGAGCCCAATTTGCACTTGATTACTTTTGACCAAAAATAAACAGCATTGCAATTTTTGCTAAAGAAAAAAACTCTGCAACCTCGACAAAGAAAGAAAAAAGCTTTGTAACAGCTCCTAAAAAAAGGTGTAGAACTAAGGGAAATAAAATGAGAAGAAAAGAAAACCACATCATCAATCCCTGAAAAAAAAAAGCTCTCAAACAATAAAGGGATTGTTGATGGAGTGTATGATGAGTTTGATGTTGGGGGCAAAAACGTAAATGTAATTTTAAAAACTATAATTTGTTATGAAGTTCAACATAGATAGAAGAAGCAAAATTTCGTCATATTGATTTCTTAACATAAATCAAACACACACGAAAACTATTGTCATAATCAAAACAAATTGTTAGTGTTAATGAATGAGCAAAATGGGGAATATTATCAACATGAAATATATCATTCAATTATGTCATTTTATTTTAGAAGAAAATTAAGATATTAAGATTGTCATTTCATTTACGGTTTGTTTGTTAGGATAAAAAAGAGCAAAGAGAGAAGGGCGAGAAAGAAGCCGAGGAAAGATAAGTGTCACAAGGGAGAGAGAGAGATGGCAGTGGTAGGGCGAAGAGTAAACTCATGTCATTTTGCACTTTACCTTGTTTATCTATATCAAAAACGAAAATATCGATGACTTATATTTAATTGATGGATAAAAGTATCATTTTACATAAACATAATATTATATCTTCTCATTTTCTATTTACTTTCTATTTAATCAAACAAAAGGAGAGAGATTTGATATCATTCTCTCGCTTCTCTTTATCTCTTATTTTTACCATACCAAACAACCTAAAAAATCTACTCTACCCCTCTCACTTCTTTCTCTCGCCTTTCTTTCTCTCCTTGTAAACCACCGAACAAAACTTTAGTGTGTAGAGATAAATGAACTATATAAAAAGATGCAATATAATTATTATTTTTTATTTAAGTAACTATATGATTCTGACTCTATTCATTGTTCCTATCTAATATATATATATATACTAGTTGGATTTACCTGTGCGAGGCACATGTAACTTTGAATAAACTAAAATTATTGTGTGTGAAATGATATATTTTTATAATTTCTTATACATGTTGTTGTGAGATCAACAATAGTGACCAATACTGTGGCCGTGAGAAATAGTTACTTAGCAGTAAAAGATTGGCGACAATTTGCGCTTAACTCACATGGGCAAGGATCAAAACCCCATTCTGCATGATCGAGGGATAAAGTTAGCTAACTACCAAGCCACATCTTGTGCTAAATTCAGATGTTATTTTGTCATGTTGATTCCTCGATTATTGGTATAAGAATATTTAGCCTTGGGTGCGCCGTCTTCTCTTCGGGCAACAAAAGTGCAGCAAACTCTGTGTACCTCTAGAGGAAGAGCCGTTGATTTATTGAATAGAAAGTTTTGATGGTTGGGATCAGAGATAGAGGATAGTTGTGAGATCAGGTGCGTTATAAGTTGAGTGTAACGTAAAGAGAGCATTTAAATCAAGTAAAGACATGCATTTACTTCTTACATTGAAGTTAGTGCTAAAGTAAATTTGCACTATAGTGAAATTTCATGAATATGGTTTCATGCTACTCCATTTGTTCCTATATATGTGTCACTATTTTAATCTTGTTTTTATTTTTATTTATTTGTCACTTTTAAAAAATTTCAAAAAAACATTAATCATGTTTTACCAACTCTACCCTTAAATTAATGATGATAGGAAATTAAAGAATCAACGTTAAGAAGAGAGATAAAGAATATGTTATAAAGTTAGTTAATAATTTTGATAGAAGCATGAACATTAATACAATTCTTTAATACATGTGCAAAACATTAAATTGATAATTATTAAGGATTAGAGGGAGTAAAGTTTGTGTTTATCTATCTCTTCATGTGAATGAATTTTATTAAATCAATAAAAGACATGCATTTACTTCTTGCATTGAAGTCAGTGCTAACAGATGTTTACACTATAGTAAAATTTTATCTAATGTATTTTCGTGTTAAACTTTTGTGTTTATTTCTCTCTTCATATAAATGTATCTTAAATCAATAAAAGACGTGCATTTACTTCTTGCATTAAAGTTAGTGCTAACGTAAATATGTTTGAACTATAGTGAAATTTCTCTAATGCGTCATGTTAAGGCTTTGTGTTTATCTCTCCCTTCATATGAATGAATTTTAAATCAATAGAAGACGTGCATTTACTGCTTGCATTGAAGTCGGTGCTAACATATTCCTTTTGAATTACTAAGTATAAATACTTTGATTATTTGATCCCAAATCGCAGAAATACTAATTAATATATTAAACTAAAAATCTTCTATTCAGTTTTAGATTAGATTTTTTAAATTGTGAATAACAATAGGATGCATCAATACTATTATTTGACACCAACTTTTGAAAATTAAAAGATGAATATTTTTTTTGGAATTCTAAATATTTGCCATAACAAACAGTAAAAGCAAAAAGATTTTGTCAAATTTAAACAAAAATATGATTTCAAAATAAAGATTTCAAATCCTTTATTTTGTAAATATTTAGGTGGGACCATATTAATCACGTTATAATGTCTTTAGATCCAAATTTGATTTATAACGTGGTTAAAAACGATTTTGTCAAATTTCATTTATAGTTACTTTTTAATATAAATTGGTTCAAAATATCGTGTCGATCTACAGAAAAATAAGTTAGACGGCACTAATAAAACTGTTTTCCTATGACACTAAAGAGAATAAAATCGTTCTAAAAGGAATTAAATAATTTACAAAGGTATACACACATACCTTAGCGTCAACAATGGTAATTTGCTACATACACTTGTTGCTCATTCAAAAAAATAAATTTAATTAACTTAAATTAAAATTTAGTTCTCATTTGAATAATTTTCATTATTCATGTGTCAATAATATATTATTCATTAGAGTGATGCTAGATAGCTCGAATGATGGATGTTTTGCTCGAAAATCAATTCAGCATCCAAAAATATGTTTTCAAGTTCAATATTTTCCTCCGTATATTTAATGAACCGGCTCTCACATAATGACCCTTACTAATTTCATCTTCTTGTTGTTGTTGTTTGGTGCTCCGCTTCCAAAATCATTGATGCATGTCTATAGAAACTGGTCAGTAGAACCCAAAGATACAATTATGAGAAGCAAGTGGGGAAGAGTTTATAACATGAGAAAGTATCAAACAAAATCAATTCGATAAGGTTAAGCATAGCAAGCCAGAAGAAATCAAAACTAAGATGAGTGCCTTCATCTCCTAAACCCTACTACAAAAATATGGAGAAGATAATATCAAAAAGCAATAATATCTTTCTTACCTCTAACATTAGTCCTTTCCTTGTGCCTTCATCGCCTAAACACTACTACAAAAATATGGAGAAGATAAATATTACAACTGAGATAAAAAGAGAACCAAAAAAGTTATTGTGACATTAGAATGAATCAAAACTAAAACGAATTGAAGAATTCAAACATAATAACGTTGACATGATCCATTTCCTCGTGACGGGATTTGAGTTCGCTGGGAACTCCTTGCCCCTCTCTCTCTTGTGGAAGAGCGTGCTTCTCATCCCCTTCATCTCCTATACCCTACGAAATTGAGGAGAATGAGGAGACTAATTTATAGCATCAAGTGAGGAGACTAATTGTTAATAAAAATTCATATTTCAAAAAAATATATTTAATTTGGTATTAATTAGTTATGATTCGTTCCTTATTTTAAAATTTGGTTAAATATTTGGTATTAATTAGTTAGGGTTCATTCCTTATTTAACATTTGTAATCAATATCAATTTTTGTTCCTATTAAAATTTGGTATTAATTAGTTATGATTCGTTACTTATTTAACATTTGTAATAATTATAAATTTAATTAATTAATTATTTAAAAATATTTTTTAAAAAAATCTTAAGATTTAGTTAGAAATTTGATATTAATTAGTCATGATTCGTAAATTTGGTTAAAAATTTGATATTAGTTAGTCATGATTCGTTCCTTATTTAATATTTGTAATAAATTTTATATTAATTAGTTCGTTAGTAATTATTCGTTCCTTATTTAATATTTGTAAAATTGTGATAAATATTAAAATATTAATTAGATATTATAATATTAAATTTAGTAATTTTAATATTAAACTTTTTAAAATATTCGTTCCTTATTCAATTCTATAAATTTTTTAAAATCTTAAAATTGTATAAATTTTATAAATCTTAACATTTGTAATAAATTTTATAAATATAGTCATGATTCGTTCTTTATTTAATATTTGTAATAAATTTTATAAATATTAATTATTTAGGGTAGGATCTTAATGGGTAGGTCATAGTGGAGATAGTTAGGATTTATACCTTATTTTAGGGGGTATGTGGGTATAAACCTTCTTTTATATAATATATAGATAGATATAGATATATATATATATATATATATATATATATATATATATAAATTAAGTTTAGATCCACTATATCCTACTCTATGTATTTATTACTTTCACACCTATCCTATCCTACGTGGTAAGATCACAAACATTCTAATTTAAGAATCGAAATTAAAATCTCAAAAAATTATTTAGATAATAATTATAAATAATTCGATAACATCAAATGATAAAATTTTAACTGCAAACTAAATACATTCAAATTTAAAAAATCCCAATAATTAAGAAAAAAAATGTCATTTTTATATAACAAAATTTGTAAATAAACAGTACATAAAAAATAAAAAAATTAGCGTACAACTAAATTAAGTGAATTATAAATTATAAATACTAAAACCAAAATAGGGAAAATTTACAATTCTAAACCTTTGATGTCATTTATTTTATTATTATAATATTAAATTGAAATATCTTAGGTAAAATTGTTATCAAACAGATTTTTCTCAATTAACATTAGAATGGAAAATATTGATATTTGTCTTAAGGTCATTTATATATTTTTACAATAAGACGTTATAAAAATATATTATTACACACACTTTAATTTTAATTTATCAAAAGTTATCCGCATTGCACGGATTAATCCAGCTAGTATAGTCCTATATACAAGTGCAAATTAGTAGCATAAATAAATAAAAAGTAAATGAATTTCACATTCATTTTTTATAAGTAATTTATCGGCTTTTCTTTAATCTTTTGGTGCAGTCCAACTAATTCCGCTTTTTGAGTTTATAAAAGTTGGGTGAAAGTTAAGAAAATAGGGATCTCAATTGTCAAGTGTCAACCACAGTCCATTATTAATAATAATAAACTATTATAAAACTGTGATATAAAAGGCAGGTCATCTTCAAGCCCATGTCTAAATTATTAATGGTCCCTTTTAAGCTTTTTTTATCTAGACTTGAAAATTGAAAAAAAGAACAAATATATAGGACATATTTTTATTCTCTATCTTTTATGGTTTTCTCGTCAATATTAACATCAGATACATGCATGTAGGGTTTTATTTGGACACGTAGTTTTCATCTTGCATTGAAAATTAAAATGGGCCAGCATATAAACATAGCCTTTTTATCATAAAACAGAGTGCCATCTCTCTCAACGTCAAATTATGATAGTGATACAATATATGTATTGCCATCCTTTTCACTTTTCGTCAAATGAAAATCTCAATGCATGATTTCTATTGGTGTGGGGTTTTGATTAATGACCTTGAGTTTATCAATGAGTTAGTAATATATTAACCTAGCTAGTTTATTTGATCTATTCTTAGGAATCTTCATTTAAAAAAGTGGTCATTTCTTATGTGAAGGGTAATTAAGTTACCAAAGCTTATTCTATTCATTGTCTATGAGTATCAAATAGATGACTTTTCTGAAAATTGGAAAAGTGAACAGACTTTTCTAGCTATAAATCAATTTACTGTGACAGTTGTATTATTAATCCGTGATTCTTGAAGATATCACATGCGTTCCACAAATGTATGTTTGTTTTAATTTTTTCTATCTTTTAAAAAATGTTTGTTGTCATCAGCTTTATTAGGTTTGAGCGTGGTGGTAGACTGTAGTCCTCTTCTTACGTGAAGGCATAGAGACCTTGTTTACGAGACATATTGCGTTAACGCTTCCTTAATTTTCTTTTTGTATGTTTTTACAATTTTC
Source organism: Acmispon strigosus (assembly GCA_030819835.1). NCBI lineage: Eukaryota > Viridiplantae > Streptophyta > Magnoliopsida > Fabales > Fabaceae > Acmispon > Acmispon strigosus. The sequence continues at coordinate 93,027,400 of JAUAMA010000001.1, forward strand.
TGACATATAAAAAAGAGTATATTGTAAGTAACAAATATTAATTAATTATTAGCAGGAAAAAAAATATCCACCATATAATTACCCCCAACATAATCCCTTGAAATTTTCCAAGTGATTTTTTTTGTTGCTAAATTTAAAAACTTGTATACAGTATGAAGGTACTATCACTTTTCATTGTCAATCATTGTATGCTATAATAATTCAATCTCATGAACTAATTAATAATTGATGGCTAAAGAGTACACCAGACCCAGCGACCACCATCTGTGAGGAGGAGGACCGTCGTGGAGCAGCCGTGTGTAAACTTGAGAAGCAGACCTTAAATCCATATGTAGATTTGTACAGATTCTGCTTCGAAAATTTCTTCTAAACACTTTGTGGTGTCTGAAATCTGCCATAAATTAACCGTACCACTGCTTAATTTTCAGCTGGGGTGGGGATGTAGCGGTGTCTCTACTATTTATTTCGTCGTCTATAAAACATTAATGCTATTATAATATCAAGAAATCAACTTTTTCTTTTAACCAAACGAGAACCATAGGCCTTTGAAACACCAAACCTTGAAATGTAAACAGTAAACCAAAACAAACAGTACATTTGTTTCCAAGTTAGACCAACAAATAGTGAGAGCTCGTCTAGTAGTTGGACTGTGGATGAAGATAAGAAGGGACCTTCTCTCCAACGTTGGAAAAACCATAATGAGAGTTCTATTTGTCTATTGGTCAACGATAGCATTTGGCATTGATGGGACTATCTTCCGCATAAGGTAATGCAAAACCAGACAAAGTATGTCTAGTATGATAGTATATCGTGTTTATCTTTTCATTCATTTTTATAAGAGTTAAATTTAGATGTATCATGTTCCTTTTTATAAAAAAAAAACTTAGAATATATAGTGCATTAGTTATTTTTTTTTGACAAACTTACCATTTTTTAATTAAATTTTCTCTCTCTTTCCACTATGCAATGCATTAATAATCAATAGAAATTTTAAAAATTAGGTTGGGCAATTTTGAAAAGTTGATGTAAATTGAGAACAAATTAAATGCTAACAACCACTTTAACTACTTTTCTTAAAGGGTGTGCAATAGTTGTTTAACTCTTATAAAAATGAACATAAGGTGAGTTCAATATGGGCTAGGCTGCTCCATCGTGAGTTGGTTGAAAAGTCAACCATCCCAACTCACTTTACTATTTAGTAAAGTTTAATGGTCAAATTGTGGTTGGGTTCGTAGTAGTTAAATAATGTTTTTAATATTATTTACTATCATATGTAATTTTTTGGTATTGATTCTCGTGCGATATTCCATTAGAAAAGATTAATTTGATAATAATATATAAGAAGTGAAGAAACAGAACAATATAAAATTATGAAAGGTATACTTGGATATAAAATTGTTAAGAAATACCTCAAATAAAATCATTTTCTGGTGTAGATATGTCGAATTATGAAGATCATGCAAATTATAAAAATTAACCAAACATTATAGTCTGAGCAGCATTTTAGTGTCATAGAAAATGCAGGTGAAAGTAGAAAACTAGTATTAAATTGAAATGTAATAAAGTCGTAAAGAGAGAGTCCACATATAAAACTCTTACCACAAACACAATAAGTAAGATAACAATTAAGTTAACCACTTGAAATAAAAACAGTTGAAATAAATTAAGGAAGTTATCAAATATTACAAACAAACATCCTTATAAACTACATTGGTTGTCGTTGAACAAACTTTGTCTTCATCATATAATGCAAGTATTTTCCATCATTCTATGCTTGTAATTCTTGAAACTGCGACATACAATTGACCATGGGTAAAAACGAGTATTGGAATATATAATCCGACATGAGCAAGTGATTGTCCTTAACTCTTGTTAATTGTCATTGCAAAACACAATGACAATGAGATTTGTATCCTTTGAAATTTGAACGGCAAGGAATCATAGTCATCGTTGGGGTTAAAACTCCCATGTGTTTTCCCGTAATAACTATAGTACCAATAAAAAATTTCCCTAGGTCATTAATTATGAGCTTTGTCTCATTACATAAACCAGTAATTTGATCTATGTATCTGAGCAACATAACTGCGACACCAACTAAGCATTCATCTATGATTAGGAAAACCTAAGCTCTTAACTTCATTTTGAAACCCGGTTGTGAACCATGTAGCTTGAATCTCAAAATCTTCATTAGACTTGCATGTTGAATCATAGCTCAAGTACTCCTTACTTTCTCATGAAATTAGAGATCACATGAATTCATTAACACTTGCAATAACATCTAAAGTTGGATCAAGATAGCTCTTTGTTCAAAATATGCAAAGTAATCCACCATTAAAGATAAATTTGGATATGCAAAGTCAACCAAATGAGATAATGCTTGAGGGGAATCTGGTATAAGAAAATCAGATGAAACTTCTGTTTCGACTTCAAAATCTACAAATGTTCTCACTAGACCAACTACATCTTTAAGAATTCAGGCATAAAATTCTTCCTAGTTTTATCTATATGATTTGGGTTACCTGCCTTCAATCTCATTTTTGTATTCAATTGTAACACCTTATAGTGATTCCACTGGTCAGAAGGGTTAACGATGACATTTAAATTATTTTGCTTTCTACTTTTTGGGATTATAGGCAAAACATAGATTGTAATTAACTAGTTATTAAATATTGACAAAAATAATAACATTTTCTAAACTTTGTCAACTTTCTTTCCAACTTTTAAGATAAATTAATATTCATCTCGATCAGTGATCCCAAGTATTGTATATTTTAAAACTTCTATTATAAAAAATTCGAGTCTTATTTTTTTATCTTTCAAGCACTCAATAGATTAAACATTGTATTTTTTTCTTTGATCTCTCAAGCAATCAATAGATAACTATTTGTCGACGTATTTTTAATTAATTTGTTTTAATCACATAATATTAAAAATTTCTCAATAAAAATAAATGAATTAACAATCAATTAAAAACTAAATAAAGTTGATCACAACAATTTAATCAATAAGTATGTGTTTAATAAAATTATAATGATTTTCTTAAACTATTTTATTAATTTATAATGTATCACCTTAAAATTTATTTTATATCCAAATATACATTGAACCACCCCTAAACATAATTATAAAAAATAAAGCAAAAAAAGAAAAATTAACCCACTTCAAAGAGAACGAGAGAGAATAAAGAGGACGAGAGAGAAGGAGTAATTTGGGGAGAAAGTATATATTCATATTAATTGAAAATCTATTACAGTAGTGTCTATATAGTATATACAGACTAATAATGCTTAACCATAGTAAGCCTAACCCAACCTCACAACTAACTACAGTTGAACAATGAGATTACACTCTTAACAATATCAACTCATATTAAAAAAATTGTTTTCAATGCAGTGGTTCTTCTAACATTTTTTGTTTTACCAAACTTTCATCATTGTCTTTTAACATTTTTTTGGTGCATTAGATTTTTATTATATTATCTTAAAATTATATATTTCTTGACTTATTTATAGATTTAAACATGTTGATCTATAATAACAACTTTATTTAGAAATGAACTTATGACTTATTTAAATGTCTTTAAATTTTTAAATAAACTTTCAGGTTTTCGGAAGTCAATCATACATATTTTTACCCTACCTACTAACCTATATTTCGGTTGGCATATTTATATAGGTTTGTTAGTGTATATTTTAGTTCATTAATCTATAAGCTTATTGTCATATTTCCACATAAGTTTATTGGTCTACTCAAATATATTACGATGAGATAAGCCTTTACATAGGCTGTCAAGGCAGACAAGATTTTTAAATGGATTAAGATAAATAACATATCAGACTTAAGCTTATAATTATTTAGCAGGTAAGCCTATTTATGTAAAATTTAACATATTAAATGTAATTAAAGCTTTTCTATAGACCATTCAAAAAAAAAAAAAAACCTTCTCAATGGGAGTAGATTTTAAAATAAAAAAAGGAGAAAAGTGTACTTGAGGCTTCTCTCAATGGAGGAGAAAGTAATTTACTCTAACATTTAGTATAAATTATTTATAACAAACTCCTCATATGTTAAAATCAAGCTACTCTCTTTAATGGAAGGACAAGTTAGAAGTAGAAGAAAATCAAGCGAATAAAAGGTCTACCTTCAATGTATGTGGCCTCCATCGTTGTAACGGTTCAGGCTAACCATAAAAAATGTCAATACATTGACATAAAATCAAAAGGCTAATGAGTGACCAAAGTAAGAGCTTTGCCATCCCTTGAATGCTATTCACTATCACCTAGTACTTACATAATACTCACACGTCAATTCCAGGAGATCAATTGGAACCAATTACTCAATAACGATTGCACTATATTCATGAACTAATGCTATGATTGCATATGTGAAATCCACATGCTTTAGCGCATTCAGGCACAAATTGGGTAAAGAAGAAAATGAAGTATGAACCACTTAACACTTGAAAGGTTTTTGAATGGGGGAGGTGTGGATTTCCAGATGAAAATGGTACTATGATATTTTAAAGGGATGTGAGACTACTCAATGACAGTTGAGGTTGAGAGGGACGTGTGGGATTGTGATATATATACGTGACCATAACCAGCAAAGCTAGGACCTCAGATGTCCATTATGTGGGAACAGGAAGTAGCCTATTTTAAGAAACTGATGGAAGCTTAAAGAAACCTTATAGTTTGAAGGCACAAACCAAAATAATTTGATATATGATATGATGACTGAAACGCGTTAGGAGATCGTGAGTATTTCAAAAGTTTATTTTCCCACATTGTGTGACAAATTTTCTAAAAGTTTATATAGTAAACTTCACATTGAGGTGGTAAAGAGTCTAATAAGAGAGTTGGTCTTGCACGTGTGAGCTTGGGCTTTTACATTTTGAAAAGTTGTGGTTAACCCATGAGAAACCACACCACCGTATTTGGAGCACAAGACATTACCACTATCAAGTGATGCTTGAATCAACGCCAGAGCGGAATCTTTTTTGGAAATTGCTAAGGGAAAGCTTGTCCATGTTAGCAGGAGGATTTTCTAAAAGGAGAGCAAGCTCGTTTTCTTTTATTATCAAAGATCTGGTGGCAGAAGAGGTCACAGTCTCGACGGTAATTACAGTTCCAAATCGTTGATAATCAGCACAACGTGTAAAAAGTGAAGCCGAGAATGCAGGGGTGGTAATTGCGGTCAGAGGAGTTCGTTGATAGAGCCTGATGGAGGGGCATTGGTGGATCTTGTGGTACTGGAGGGGTAGAGGGGTTTTTGAAGGCGGTGGAGGCGGAGGCGCTGCCGAAGGTGGGGTTGATGCATGGGTTGTTTGGGGGGTTCGGGGGATTTTTCTGTTTTGTTTATTTTAGGGGTATTTTGAGATTACGAAAATAAGGGATGACATTAAATATAATTCCTGCTTTATTTTCCTTGGAGTTCGGCTCTCAATTTTCTCAAGATTAAGTTTTAGATTTTTGTTATCAATTTTTCTACATTTACCATACTATCCTTTATAAATAAAATAATTATAAAAATAAATAAATAAAAATAAATAAATATTAAAAAGACTAATAATAAGTTATATAAATCAACACATTAAAATAAATGGGCAACTAAAAATTATAAATATTTTTAGTATTTTTATTTAAGGGTAAAAAATCATTTTATACAAACGGTAACATTCTCTCTTCTTAAGTCACACTTAACCAAGTGAGAGAAGATAGTACTTATCTTTTCTTTATATATTTTTTTTATCTATTTCTCTCATACTAAATAACCTATATAATATACTAATTTTTCTCTTCATCCATCGTCTATCTTCAAATTTTCTCTCATCAACCAAAGATAACAATATTCTTTTTGTATAATTAAATTTAATAGTTAGACATCCCAATATTAAAATTATCCCTTATATACATTATTTTTCTTTACATGTTTCTATTGTGGGGTCTAAAAGATTAAAAAAAAATATGACCTACAATTTAAAATATAAATGGTGTAAAAGAAACAATAAATAATAAATATTAAAATAAAAAAACTGATAATGATTGACAACTTCCAAATAAGGTATAGATAACATCGATATCATAATTTAGTGATACGGAAGACCCCTTCTATCATACCCCATATGTTCCTAGATATAAAAAGTGCACATTGGTCTTTTTATAAGAAGAATATTAAATTTTAAACTATATTAATTATTTTTCTTAATATTGTTTTTATTTAATTCTGAATACGAAGGTATGTCACATTAATTATAAGTGACTCTCTTTTCCATTTTCTAAGACTTACTACATTTTTATATGGTTAAGGACAATTTTAGATATTGAAAATAAATGTAATGCAATTAGTTAAATTAACCTATCATCTCATATATCTCATGTGTTTTTTTTTTCAGGGTCATAAATATCTCATATTTATATCTCATATAAATAGTCCATTAATGTTGTTACGATTCCCTACCTCCCTTCTATTCATCTCTCTCTCTCTCTAACACACACTAACCTATCCCCTCTTTTTCTCCGAAAAAGAAAAGAGTTACCTTCGCGTTCCCTCTGTTTCCTAACACCCTAAACCTTACAGTTATCTGCTTCAATATTCACCTTCCACCACAGAAACAGATATGGTGGTTGCTTCCCCAAATTCGATTCGCGGCGAGAGAATTATTCTCATCGATCTTCCTACGGTGGACCTCGCAGCGGAGAGGTCCACCGCAGCGAAACTCATCGTGAAAGCCTGCGAAGAGTACGGTTTCTTCAACGTTATCAACCACGGTGTCCCTCATGACATCATAGCCAAGATGGAAGAAGCAGGTTTTGATTTCTTCGCGAAACCGCTGCAGCAAAAGAAACAAGCTGCGTTTGGTGATTACCCGTTTGGTTATGGCAGCAAGAACATTGGCTTGAATGGAGATAAAGGTGAGGTTGAGTATCTTCTTCTCAATGCTTCTGTTGCTCCGCTGTCAAAAAACATATCCAATGATCCATCAAACTTCAGGTACGTGCACTCATTCGTACGTTTTCTTTTTTGTTTATTAATATGTCATTGTCCATTACTTTTTCATTTATTGCGTGTTTTTTTACTATGTCATCTCTTTCCTCTCGCGTTTTTGTTGAAGAAAATGCTTCTTCGTAATCTCCACAGAATTTTGTGTTTGTTTGAAATAGTGGATACGGCGTGGTTTGTTTCTTTTTTCTTTTTTGGCTGCTACATGGTGCTTCTTGTAGTGTAAGAAAAGTAACAGTTGGGGGGCGACAAGCTCATAGACAAACATGTTTAATTTGAATTATACCCTATTAGAATTTGGGATCTAACTCAATCCAAGAGTTAGTTTTAGAGTTGAAGGTTGTTTTGCCCTTTATAAGTACTTATTTAGTTATATTTCTATCTCTAACCAATCTGAGACCTCTAATATACTTCACATTAGCATTTACCCGAAATCAATTAAACAAAACTTGTTCAATGATTGTATACAAACACAATGTTTCACAAAAAGTCACTCGCCTCGTGAGACGAACTCCTCACTCTGTTTTCAAACCCTCTCCCTATGCATGTCTTTGACTAGCCAAGAGTGCTCTTTATATAGTTGGAGCCTTGTTAATTACAACCAATGCGATAAGCTGAAATTTAGAGATGTCAATACCATTGAGATAAGCTTAGTTGTGCGTTGTAAAAAAATGGTAGTCAACGTGATAATCTAAAATCTAGAGATGCCAATACCAACCGGGCTGACCTAGTTGCATGTTGTCAAAAAAACCGGTTGGCTTAGCTTGACTCACATTTTAACGACTCAGTCAGCTACAGGTTGGTGGGTTGACTCGCACGTTGAGGAGAAAATAAAAATCAGAAAAAAATAATAATATCAATAAATACATAAAAAGTGCCTTTTATCATCACATAAAAAAATGCTTAATCTCCCATTAATGGACTTCTAATGTAAATAATCTAGAAAATTGAGCATAATGGAAGATATGTGTTTCCAGTCAAAGAATAAATCATATACAAAAATTCTTTTCACTCCAGAATACTAATATACAAAGGATACCCTACTTGTGGCATATGATATAACTATATACATTCTATATTCTAATTTAACTTAACTCAATTTTACAAAAAATAAAAAAATAATGTTTGACCCACATGTTAGATGAGTCGAGCCAGTCTAGCTTGAGGTCCGTATGAAGTGAATTTTAACCAATTCAACTCGTAGATGGCTCGTGGGTTGGAACTTAAATTAACAAGTATGTCATGCAAACAAATAATAGCCATTCTATGGCGTTTCTTACATTCCATGCTGGATTGAGCAATTGCGAAACTAATTCTATTGAGCTGGTCTTGACCATAAATACTCATAATGTGAGCCATGAATTCGACCGACCAATATATTAATTCGATATAACGGTCCACACACATTAGCATGTTAAATAATGAAAGATGATGCACACACCTCTCTTCACATCATATAGCCCCTCTCTCACTAACAAAGCGTGGGGCTGAGAAATTTTTGTTGGTTACTTTTCATAAACTTCGACATTTTTTGGTCCCCATTTTCGGTGTGAGTCGAAGTTATGTGTGTTTGTCACTACTCGTATGAAAAAAATAAATTCTTATTTAGGGAGTCAAAACAATTTCTTATTCTGTAATTATAAAGCATATATCTCCTTAATTATATTTATATCATTGAGAATAATACAAACATCAAAAAGTAATAAATTACAAGTTTGCAAATTGCAGGGGAATTAAGCTATATAATAATATATATAGATCGATGTATAGGATCGGATAATTGTTTTTGATATGGACCATGCTAGATAGGTACTGGTTCTAGTAAGTTCTTGCCAGCTTAAGAGGTAAGTGTCTGAGTAAGATAACATCATCAAGATGGGTTGATTCTACGTACCTTGTGCTCCAATGAGTTGTATCTGACCAACAAAGAACGGAGAGAGAATGTGATTACTGATACGTGAGTTTCAACAGTTACTTAGTAGTCCTTCTAGCTAGCTAAGACTGACGGAACTGTGCCAACCATCCTTTTGCACAACAGCTAGCACGTTCCTAGTGGTGGTCCTATCCTATATAACCTATGATAAATAATGTTTCGTCGACATTCCAAACACATATATATCTAACTAGATATACGAAGAAAAAAAAGATAAAAATGAGAGATGGTAAGAGATATAGGAAGAGAAAGTGGGTGGAAAACGAGATTAAAAAAGCAAAGTTTAAATGAATTAATACTCTTCACATATTCAATTTATAATTTTTTCTTAATTAAAGTATCTCCACTACCATAACCATGCGGCGAATGTTTCATCTCAAGATCAGCGCAATACTGATGAGTTTTTTTTTCCCCTTGTTATTTTAGAAATTTATGGGGTGTTTAGTTGTTTTATCCTCAAGTTATTATACCCTCCTCATCTAATGATTATAGATAATTATAACTCATTCATTTACTTATTTTTAACATATCATCATCATTCTCTTTGATAAGTCTGATTTTTCATTCTCCTATTTTTAATACAATTGAAATATGTTTTTTTTAACAAGAGGAACACAATTGAAATAGGTTTGACATGATAAGAGTATTAATCAATATAAAATAATTTTATCATAGGTTTAAATTAAATATGAAAGTTTTAGACCATGATTTCACATTCAAATTTGATTTTAGTTTCTATCATCTATTTTTTATGATTTTAGTCCCTAATTTTACAAATAACTTCAGTTTGAATCTTTATTTTTATAATATCTCACTATGAACAATTGCATCACAATTGTCACGTGTTTAAAATAATTTTATATAATTTATATATGTTCTCAAGTTAGATATGATACATTGCACTTTTAATAGTAAATTCTTTTAATAGTAAAATTCTTGTAGATTGAAAAATGATAACATTTTCATTGGATTGAAATTTTATAAAAAGGGCTAGTCATTAATTTAATTTCAAAGTAAAGTATGTCACATATGATTATTTTGGACACGTGACAATGGTGACGTGGTGCTTTTTCAGCCGCATCATCGGTTGATATTGAAATGTCATCAAGTGGGAAATCAAATTGAAGTTATATATGTAAAAGTTGGATCCAAAACCATAAGAGTGTATTTGGTATAGTTGAAATTTTGAAGAGAGAAACCCGAAAGGGAGAGATATGCAAAAGAGAAAGAAGGAATTTTTTTGGTTGAAGGGAACAAGGGAGAGATGAGAGAGTTAGGTTGTGAGATCCACAACCTTTTATCAATCTTTCCAATTGAGAAAACTTTCACCCGTATTTTGGTTGTTTACCTTTTAAATCCATATTTCTTTGTTCATAAATGTCTTGTATTTAGTTGTTGGTTTAAAATATCATTTTTTATAAATTTATTTGTTATTTTCATTCTCTATTCAACCAAATGAATGAAGAGAAAGTCCACGTCATTCTTTTTTTTTTTACTTCAATATCTAACAATCAACTAAATCTATTTTATTTCTTATATCTTTATTTTTTTCTCCTAAAAGTGTTAAAGTGAGTGATAAAAATTGTTTATAATTTGATTGAAAATAAAGAAAAGAGAAGACTAAAGAGTGAGGGAAGAGAAATGGCATGGTATTAGTATTACTCGAAAGACATAGGAGAAGAAATTGAGGGTGCACGTGAGAATATAAAAGCATCGATGCATATGGCACATGGCACAATGGAAAATGGAGTAGGTGCTCCTAGGAGGTGGGATTGTATGTCAACCTTCTTTCTACTCTTCAATGTCATGTCAACACAGTATTGATTTACTCTTTCATGGTTATGATTAATTTGGTAAATCAAAGAGGAAAGGTCAGGTTCTAAAAAGAAAAAGAAAAGAGGAAAGGTCAGACCAACAGAAGTACTGTTAAGATAATTTGTGTTTCCGATTGACAAAGATCTCATACACGTCCTATCAAATCAATGCTAAAAGCTGAACTTCAATTGAAAAAAAGTTCGTTATTAATTACTTCCATCTTTCCTAAATAATGATTATTAAGAAAATACGTAATAAGCTAATTAATATCTTGATTTTTTTATTTTTTATACAAATCTTTCATATATACCCTTATTTAAAGCTCTCACTTCAATAATGTTGGTTGGAAAACATGAAAGAGAAGTAATTAGTAGAGGTGATAATAAAGTTTTTGAATTGAAAATATAATGAATGCTATAGGTAAAAAAGGAAAAACTTATTTTTTTTTTCTGAAATTTAGAAGGGGTCTTATAATTTGGGACAACTAATTTGTCTCTAAAAGATCTTATAATTTGGAACGGTTGGAGTAATTTTTTTAACAAAATAACCAAAACCATATATGAAAATGGAGCGGATGGTGGCAGTGTAGTGTCTGCTCAACCAGAGCCTGATTGATTAATTGGTAGCCCTGCTGCAATAGCATCACTGCAGTTCATGCCATTTCTATCTCCGTCACCTTATCTCCACCACTTTACAGTTTTGTATAGTGTGTTTATGGGCTCAGTTTTGGATGAGAGTGAAGGGAAATGAGAAACATGTGAGAAATCATTAATTTATTTTAGAGTTTTTTAGGGCTTAGGATTTTTGAGAATTTTTTTAAACCATCCAAAATTTATTCAAGATCTTCATCTAGTTATTTTGTGGTGTTCCTCTACTTTAAAAGCTTTGGTTGAATTTTGAGATTCCAAATAAGCGTAGGACTTACCTTCCCCGTCACTTCCCCTCAAAACCTTCACCTTCCCTCCCGCAAAGACTCTTAAACATACTATTTGGGAGTTGGATTTACTTAAATGTCATTGTGATATTTGGATCAGCTAGCATCTCTTTTATCAAGATCAATTTTGAAATTATGAAGCTATTCACATAAATTTCTCATTATAATTGTTTCTGAGTTAAAATTAGGGGTGGGTCATTCTGTCTTTTAGGATTCCACTCTAATTCAATAGTAGGTCATCCTCTATTCTCATTTTCTATTAAGCCAAACGATAGGGTGTCAACTTTATTCATTCTCTTCTATTTCTATCTTATCACACAATAAAATCTACTATTTTTCTAATATCTTTCTTTCTACACATCTTCTCTACTCTCACATTTATTTTTCTCATTTTCTCTCCTTAAACAAGCAAAATGTAAGCATTGAGGCTATTTGCGTACTGCATTTTTCTCATCTCTCCACGCATCATGAGCTGTCTAACACAAACAAACATTCACTGAGTTCCAAACATGCATTTTTACATTCACCATCTGAACATGCTACTGTTTGATTGTACATGACAGCTCTACTGTGAGTGCATACACAGATGCTGTGAGGGAGCTAGCATGTGTGATATTGGAGCTAATGGCAGAAGGTCTGGGGGTTCCTGATTCATTGGTTTTCAGCAGGTTGATTAGTGACATTGATAGTGACTCAGTCCTCAGGCTCAATCACTACCCTCCTATACTTAACAACAAAGACCACTGCAAGGAAAGGTACAAGGTTGGGTTTGGGGAGCATTCTGACCCTCAAATCTTGACCATCCTCAGATCCAACGATGTGGGTGGCCTTCAAATCTCTCTTGAAGATGGGGTGTGGAACCCAGTCACTCCTGACCCCTCAGCTTTCTGTGTTAACGTGGGGGATCTACTACAGGTGTGTATGTTCTTATCTTACACTTCAATTTTTTTTTCAACCCCACAACCTGGTTTCATTTTGATGAGGCAGGGAAAGAAATATCTTGAGAGAAGAAAAAACTTGAGTTGATAAGAAAAGTTAAACGTGTGGGGGTTATTGTTAGCTTTTGAAAACAGATAATGGTTGGCCTTGTGATCATTCCATTTAGGGATTGCAAAAATATAGATGATATACACATAGTAATTCATTTTGGATCTACGTTGAAATTCATTTTGGATAGAATTTATTTTGATAAGATTGATTACGTTAAAATCGATTAACAAGTTGAAAGTAAAGTAATTTAAGTTTAGATACATTTAAGGGAAAATCATTTTTATATGTATGATAGTGTGAAAACCAGTTATGAAATTTCAGAAGTTATTAAGTCCGTTGTAGAAATTATTTTCTTTGTGCATGTTTGAAAACTTGTTCGAAAACCACAATCATGTCAAAATCATGATGGAAAAAAACAACTTCTCTAAACTTTTGCTTCTGTTTATCATAATTTGAGTTTCACCGTGGTTTTCAACTGAATTTCCAAACATGCCTAGCTTCCTCGCAGAATTGATTTTAGTTAATTGATTTTGGACTAAAATCAATTCTCTAGGTTCTCCCGATTATATTTGTTTTTTAGTTGAAAATCACACTCATTGCATTGAAATTCTAAAACTCGCGTTATAAGGTACCAAATGCAAAAGTAACTCAAAACCTACGTTGGCTTTCAAGAGCCTAAAAGTGATTCTAGCCTTATAAGACTCCCGAGGTAGAACCAAATCCACACTAAAAGAGATTATATGCATACATAATTGTACTGGATTTGGATATCTCACTCACTCTCCCTTAACATATGCTATAGTACATCTTAAGAAATGGATGGAATGAAAATAATCGCAGAGAGTTTTAGATAGAACAATCAAGGCTTGGTGACAAGTTAGCCTTCAATTTTGTTGGTAAATGATGGTGCAAAATTGGAAGTGATTGGTTAACATTCTGAGTGGTTGGTCTTAAAGGTTATGACAAATGGAAGATTTGTGAGCGTGAAACACAGGGCCGTGACCAACTCATACAAGTGTAGAATGTCGGTGGCATATTTTGGGGCTCCACCACTTGATGCTTGCATTGTTGCTCCTCCAGTTTTGGTTACACCCGAGAGGCCCTCCCTGATCTTCAGAGCATTCACTTGGGCTGAATTCAAGAAAGTCACCTACTCTCTCAGGCTTGGAGACAGCCGTATTGACCTTTTTAGCAAGAAGTGCACACAAGTAGAGTAATAGGGCATGGGCAGTCAAAAGTATAAATATTTGGTACAAATACCAAAGTGTAAAGGTTTTTTCCTTTTAAGTTTTGACAAATTAGGAATTCGCACCGTGCAGACATACAGACAGAGTGCACACGAGCACATATTCAAAGTAAAAAAAGAGAGAAGAAAAAAAGTAATCAATGTCAAAGAACAGAGATAAAGTGAATGTATTCATTACGTGAATAAGTAATGCATTCATTAGGTGTATAAGCATCATTGGTGTCCATCGGAGATGTTACACAATTGTACACTTTTTCAAAATGTGCCAACAAATTTTGCATTTGAGTGGAATTGTTAAAGATCACATGGTTAGAAGGGATTTTTAGCATGTATAATCTATGTATAAACAATAGTGTGATTGTTTATTCATTTATATCATCAGAAAGAGATGTTCACCATTACTAATGGTTTGACTATCGGTAAAATGCTCACCGTTGATGGCTGAAAATGCATCCTAAAACCTCACTGTTACCAACAATCTGAACCATCAGTAAAATGTTATTTAAAAAAATGTGTTACTGACAATTGTAGAAAGTTTATTAATGCAGCGCGTAAAATTAACGTCAACTTACCACCATACGTAGTCGCCAATAGCTTTACCATTTGCCCACATCATCCAAATTACCATTGTTGTCGGTAACTTGTGCTTTTTAGCAGGAAGAATTAGGAAGCAAGTTGTCGACACACATGGTCATCGGTAACGTGTCCAGTGGCACTCACCGTCCAAATTACCAACACAGAAGATCAAGAGCATCCAATAGCTCATATTTCAGAAGAACAATTAGGTTAGTTACAATAAAAAACATATGATGTTAAAGGAGGCTTAAATATGTTGTTAGACCTTGACAAATTAAGAGGAATCTAAATTGATCCTGAAAAAAAAATTCATCAGCAACGGTTAGTTCATTTGCATAAGGCGTGTAATAATACAACCATATTTTCCTAATTTCACAATGTTTCCTAGGGTTTGTATCTGTTCATATTCTAATTTTTTTTTTTTTTAAATTACGGAAAAGAGCACTCTTGAAGGTTTCTTCCTTTCATTTCGTCTTGGATTGGGCGAGCCCCTCTTAAGATAGGGTGACCTCCTCCAGGACGACTACAGCTAGCTACCTCTTGGTGGAGTCAACCTGGTAAGCTGGCGAGTCGTGGCAGAGTCAAAGTGGCGCCTTGCCCGGATTCCTCTTAGAAGAGAACTTAGGGGTTTGGCCAAATGGAGTTGAACGGGGCTTTCTGTATACTGTAGAGGCTCTTGGGCCGTGTATTATGAGACCTAAGAGTCCATAAGCGAGGATAAGTTTAAGGTTTCTGCCAACCCCTTATAAATAGGGGAGGCTTTGCATGTAAAGGGATCTTTTGGCAAATATAAAGCGGCTAGGTTATTATGAGATCTCACTCCCGATGAGATCTCGGATCTAGATCGCTCTTATTGTTCATTCCAAAACATCTCCCTTTAGTAAATAACGTATCTAGGAATCACATTTCTTTACTTAAACTTCTTTAATCACGCTCTTCCCTTCCCTGGTAAATTGTTTTAAGTTCTTCGTTGGTAGACCATCTAGTTCTCTTCATTCTGAAACATTTATGGTCTTTGTCACACACTTATCTCCATTTCCACTCTACTCCCTTTCCTTACTTTCAAAATCTATTATTCATTTAATAAAGGAAAATAGGAATGAGGGAATTAACTTCGTTAATCCAAACCTAGAAATTCCAGTTGAATCTGTTTCAACCCCTCTACAACTTGTACACCTTCTTCCCTCTCAGATGAGGAATTAGTAGAAATAATCAGGGATATTGAGGAAGAAAGTTTTAGTTGTAAAACAAGTGAGGATTTCCCCTATGGAGCCTTTATCATCTATGTTATTTGCTGATTTCGAGTCATGGGACGTAGGTTGAACGAACAAACACTTGAAATTTCTAGGTCCTTGAGGGGGAAGTTTGGATAGACATTGAATTTCAAGGAAGCAATTTCACATATCCTCTCGATTTAGAAGGTGGGTTGAGAAGTTGTATTTAGAGAACGTCGGGAGGTGAACTGTCTTGGAAGTATTCTCCTGTCATCGGAGAGTCGGACCCTCGAGTGTTCTTTGGATTCTTCGAGGGGTTTTACATGCACACTTACGTTTTTCCAAGCTCTAACTTAGAGTCCCCCTAAATCTCTTTGAATCATTCATCCTTAATTGTTTAAAAATAACTCTTTCTCAACTTAATCTGAATGCATGAGCTCTTATTAGCGTCTACCAAATCTTAATTGATTATTTTTCAATCCCAGCTCCAAAACAATGATTTTTCTACATTTTTTTATGCCTTCGACCTTAGTGGAGGTTACGTAACACACCAAAGTGATCTTGGAAGAAAGGTCATATAAGGTTATACACAATTTTGCAAGAAATGTTTCGAGGATGATTTTTATTTTACAAAAGTTGTTGAAGGCAAAATTCATTTCTAGAGGACAAAAGAGGGTAATTTATGGTGTGGGGGCTGACGATAAATGGTGGCTAGAATTCATTGTGTTATAGAGGAAGATGAAGAGGAAGAAGGATAAGAATAAGGGGGAAGGGGAGGAGGACTAAAATTAATTAAAGAAGTTTTAGAGGGGTCAAAGTTGATGTGAAAAGTACAAAGTACATGTGGGATGACAACTAGGCCATGTAAGCAAAGTGACGTCATTTGGATTAATTTCAAATATAAATAAAGTGAGGGACCAATTTCAACAATTTTTTTTTATTGAGGCCAATTCAAATTCCTCTTCATTTGTCAGAAACTAAAAACATATTTAAGCCATTAAAAAATACATTTTCTTCGTGACGGTGTCATATAATTTCACAACTTTAACGTAGTTGAGTAGGAGCTCATTTGCATATATTTAGAAAGTAGAAAACGGGAAAATAATGACAACTCAGGTTTTATATAATATTTTAATACTATTTTAAGAGTAACCTAACATATTTATTCGGTCATATTTTCAATTTTTTATCTTATTATTTATTTTACAATTTAAAAGAATTTAATAGTGCGTAAGCCGTTAGTTTTTTTCGAATAAAGGCAAGTGTTGGGCCTCAAAATGGTCAAGCCCAAATAAAACATGAGCCTTCTTATATACTTTGTTACAAATAAGGGTTTCATTCAGATATAACAACAAAAACCGTCCTATAGAAAAACTTGATCCACATAGAAAATAAAGACAAAACGACATCTTGACAAAAAAGAAGAGACAAAACGACATCACAAATAGTTAATATATTTTGGACTAATTATCTGCATACTTAGACCGCAGGACCATCAATTTATTGAAATGGTTCATTTTCATAGAAGTATAATCATGTTTTCTTTATCCAATAACTAAAGCTTTCGGAATAATTTTTTTTCCCCAAACGATCGACAATCATGATACTAATTCATAGATTTAATATTGTGGAAAATCAAAAAATGCTATACTATATGATTACGATATATTAAGAAATTGAATAAGTATTAGCGAGTTGTAGCATCGATCACGTAAAAGGATTTGGTCTTATCCAAAAGTTATGGAGGTTAAGATCGAATGTGTCCTATATATGGCTCCATGAGGCCATGCCAGCCCAGCTTAAGAACATGGTTTAATTGCTTGTCATTATAATTTTTACTTTAAATGGAAGAACTCTCTTTTTTACTTCATCATGACTAAGCTATCCTTTTGACTAATTAATATCATCCAATACGAATTATGGAGAAGATTAAGACAGAATCTGTGTCATTGTCTAGCAGGTTCAGATATTCCCACACCGGAGATTGGGAACTCGTAGAAATTTTAGATTAAATAGACCACAAGATTAAAGATAAGTGCAAGAAAACAAAAATATGACATGTTCACATACATAGGTATAGCATGTTAAAAAATACACAATAAATATTGGTTACACGCAATACATGTAAATCAGAGATAAAATAATAAGAAAAATAAGTGATAAATGTGATATATAATGTGATATGAAGAGAAATAGAAAGAAAATAAAGTGCATGAAAGATGTCATTATTATTATGGAGTGATTTTTGAATCATTATGATTTATGAAAAACAAAATTGAAAATCTTGGGGCCATGGCACATCATGTACCCTCCCTCCACCTCTTCTGCAAAGGAAATCTTAGAAACTTACATAAGCACGTACATATGAAATACAACTCACAAACACGCTTTGTTTTTATCTATACAATTTTTACAAGTAGAAAATTGTAAACACTCTCAAAGACACAATACTAACAAGTCCCTGACTAAGAGATTAAAGTTGTTGGGGTGCATAAAACTCAAACTAACTCTCCATATTGATAATCATGCTTTACTTTTTTCCCTACATATTGACTGCATTATTGGTTTATAGGATTTGGGTGGAGAAATCAATAAAAGTAACACTTGCTCTTCATCTTTGATATTTTCCCCTACATATATTACTCTAGATACCAACTTATTAAACTTATTGGGTAAGTTATATCACTTATATGCAAAACAGTCACTTTAATTTATTGAGCAAGTGTCAAATGAATTGTGCTCACTGCTCAATGTCTTTTCCTAGACTATACTCCACTCTGAATCTTTCATCTTACTTGATTTTTTCTTCTAAAGCACAGTCATATTTGACCAAATAGTCTTGAATTGTGCATTGCCATAAGGAGAATTCCATCTATCCTCCAATAAAAAAGGAACTTTCAACTTCAATGTACCCATAGGACATATCTAAATACAATAACATGAAATCTGATGTCTCTTCAAACAGTCAATTAGCGCGACACTGCTTCCCTTTTTCCCTTGAACAGAACTTCAACACTTCAAAGACTAGGAGAGAAAATTTTCACACTAACGAAAGCAAACTCACTCATGAAATAGAAAAAGCAACAAAAAACAATTCACAAATTTAATATGGTTAAGTACGCCTTACCTACATCCACAATCTCAAAACAATATATGTTTTGTTACTTAACTTAATATTTTTACAAGGTGAAAATAGCAAACTTTCTCAAAAGAAATTTACAAGGAAAAAATTACTAACACTCTCAAATACAATATATGCTAAAACGTGTCATGAGAGAAAATTGATGAAATTTGATTTCTTGGTTGCACCAATCAAACCATTTCCATAATCGGTAATTATGAGATTAATTTCATTGAATTTATAAGTCACATTAAGTAGGTATAACTCTTCATACAAATTATTCTCAATATACACTGCACAAAGATTAAATCTGAACTAATTACTTAAATAGTTTAGTTATTTATTAACTGAACCTTGTTGGGTAATGAAATTTAATTTGCTAATAGAAAAGAGAACTAATATATCAAAGAAGAAAAAAAAATTCCATTATAGGCTATAGTATGACACCGATATGTGTTGCTTGTAATCGCAACTATCTTTCTCGATCTCCTAGGTTTTGGATTCATTATATGATTGACAATTATTTCTCTCTAATAGAACCCACCCCTCTAATTTGGTTAAACAATGTTTATGTACGAGATAACCACATGATTAGAATTACCAAAATCAAACATATAGACAATAGTTTTTTCTAACCAATTGCCATACAAATCATACTTTTCTTCTTTAATCATAGAACTAAAGTTCAATCCCATAAACATGATTAAAGACTATGGAAAGCATGTTTTTCCTTTTAGTGGAAAGGCAACACAAGCATTCACTTTTTTTCGTTGCGGGTTGGAAATATCTTCCCTGCATTTTGAGGCAATGACCTATGAAACTTGACAAGAAATGATCACCGTTAATTAACTCTAACTCTAGTTAATTGCGCACCTTCAATTTGTGGCTATCAGGATTACGGCGAGGACTTTGAAAACACCCTTAACTTCAATTAAACCATGATTTTATTCAGCACAAAGCTTCACGCAAGTGATGGACGATCAATGAAAAGGATGTAACGCAGATGTGCAATAAATTACTGTAGTAATGGATTAGAAATGGAACAAAACAATCCTTTTTGAAAATCTATTGCAGATTATGAATCTGTTTTTTTTTCTTTTTTTCTTTAAGCTTTTAAATGTTCCAACTGGCCCAAAATATCACAAGATCCAATGACATTTTAGTCGGCATAAAATGTCTTGCAATCAAACAAATGTCATAATGGCGGACGAGATGATTTGGCGAAGGAACACTCGGTCCCAGCGAAGACTGAGCATATCAACTTGACAAATTTAATGACATGTCGCAAGGTTGACCAGAGGTAGTCAAGACCTCGGGAGATCTTTATCAAGGCTTCCTATAGATCTCAAGAAATAAATATGATGGTTACTGAGCCTATAAATACAGTTGCAGTCGTTGATTTGTTTACGCATTACTCACTATGCAAACATTGAATTCTTATTAGACTCTGAGATTCATCCACATATCATAGATTCCTATTTGAAGCCAACAAGTGGATTAATCTCCGACCAACACATTCTCCATGAGCAAACAAGGAAACTATAAGGACCATAGTGCAACCGAGTAAGAACAACGTTTAACTTTGAGGAAGGCCAGGACAAAATTGAGGACTACTTCTCATGTGTTAGATAAACCGTCAAGTTCTACTTACCAAAGCCGGCTGGAATAGAGCCATACATAGGAGATAATGATCCAAGCAAAAAAATTGGATGCCTTTCTGATGGAGATGTATTTCTCAAGAGCTTTAGCCGTTTTGGTTTGTCGTACTATCCCCTCACTTTAAGGAAAATGACTTTACGCTGGTTCAATAACTTCCTCTCAACTCCATTAGGAATTGGGAATAATTGTCAACACAATTCATTCATCATTTCATTACAAGCACGGGCTGGAAAAAAACTTCTCATATTTTGAACGAGTTAAATCAAGGAAAAAATTTAATCACTGCGGGATTCTTGACCAAGTTCTTCAAAGAGGTGAGACTCTTCTCAAGCTTGGACCCAAAGATACAACTTCATTTAATCTGTGAAGCAATCAGAATTGGGACTCCTTTTCACACCTCATTAGAAAAGTCTCCACCGCAAAATATGGCAGAAGTCCGAAGGAGAGATGAGGGGTATGTCAATACAGAGGATAGCTTGACAAGGTCAGAATGGTAAAAGGATGATAATAGAAAAATCAAAAAATCAAACCAAGAAAGAAAACTCATTTGAGAGAACGAGTCATGACAAAAGGATTTTCAGTGGGAAATATGGAAGCTATTCTTTTCTTAATACAACTCTCTCCAAAATTTACAAGGAAGACATGTACACCACTTTCGCTCACGTGTCCCGGCCATCGCCGCTCAAAAAGCCTCCAAAGTACCTTGATACATAAAAGTACTATGAATACCATGAAAGTAGTGGTCAAAACCCGGGAGACTGCATCCAACTCAGTGATGTGATAAAACAAACTATAAACAAAGGTAAATTGAAAAAAAGTATGTAAATAAGGGACATGCCTATGGGGGAGGTTGGAATAATGGGGAATACTAAAGGAGGTCTCAGTCCATGAAGTCGAGACTATAGAAGATATAACAGAGAAAATTGATTCTCGAGGACATCCAGGAAAGAAGAAATTTCTCGCCATGACAAAAAAGAAGCCGCCAAGAAGAAATCCAAGCGAGAAAAGAGTCATTCCTCATCTGAGAATGAGGAGGAGGATTCAGGTGAAGAAGCAACTCATCCTTTCATCCATCCAAATGCAAGGGATTTCGTAGGGGGAGATAGCTCCCCGAACTCCCATAAGAGGCACTTGAAGGCAATAAAGAGAATTTCTGAAAGTATGGATGGGAAAGCGAGGTCCCACTGCTGAGTGAATGAACTTGTTGTCAATTTTGGTGAAAAGGACTACTAAAAAATTTAAGTTGTTCACAACGAACCGATCATTATCTCAGCCATAATTGTCAATGTGGAAGTACGATGGGTTTTTTTTATCGGGGCATGATGTCATATATTATACATTCTTGAAGGCCTTGGTATTTTTAGATAATAACATGATCGCATTTAACACATATTCAGTCGGATTTACAGCGAATAATATTTTCTCTAAATGCTACATTAAAACAATTAAGAATAACGCTCGGAAAGGACAGTTTATGTAAGACGATCATAAACTTGATAACAAGAATGCATCGCATCTTTTTTTATGGTCAAGATGCTAACATTTCTGAACTTGATAAATGGTGGCCATAATGAATGACCACAGAAATTGCAGTGGGCCTGGGCACGTGGGTTCAAGCAAGTGTCTCAGTCCAAAGTCATCTCCAGGCCTGGTCAGGCTTAGAATCGCCGAGGAAGATTGCTGGAAATGTGGACCAAAAATACAACGTACATTGCTGTAATTCAATTCAAAACGTGGCTAATCAAAAGTCTTGGTGTTGTGGAGTCCAGTTATTACACATTCATTCATTCCCCTTTCTTTTTAACACTCAACTTCCTACTAGGATACGTTTCTCATACGTATCTATGTTCTACTCTGCCTATATATCAGGTCACTCATAAGGTACACGATGCCATATGTAGATAGATAGCACTCAAAAGGTGAAGATTATCAATTCAGACATCGATTAATACAAATATAAACCTTATTTACACTCGTGTTGTCCTGGTTTAAATTATAGGAATTGATTTTAGGGTTCAGTTCTTCATCGTATTGTTTGTGTATATCTTTAATGTTCACACCAAAATTATGTAAAATGAGTTAAAAATATCATTTTAAAATATGTTAACACATTTTTTTTTATTTAACATAAATATCCTCCACGTGAGACATTTTAAATTGCGCTGGGAGCATCAACATTCAAGTTGGACCATATAGCTATTTCAGGTGAATTTTTTTTTATGTGCAAGACTCAAACATAATATTTATAGTTTTTTAATTTATTGCACACATTAATGTATTTATATATCTATTTTTGTAATTTTAGTTCCATGAGGGGGTAAGAAATGAAAATATTGAATACAAATTCACCCCATTGTGAGAATTGGGCATCAGGACAATGACATAGGAGGAATGCAGGGAGGCACTCGTCATGTGTTTTTAAATAATTGTTATTTTTGGTAGGAATTATCTAAATTATCTATGAGGGTAATCTAACCTCACCCTAATGAACTAATAGAATTATTTATAAAAAATAAAGAAATTGTTATGAAATTCCTCACTCATTTATCTTCAATTTCATATTGCCCACCTGAGATGGAGTTAAATCACCATTATGTGTGAATTTAGACAACTCAAACATAATAAAGCCCACATAACAACAATAAGGAATTTACAAAACAAATAATTCGATTAAAATATAAAGTCCAACATTCAAATTAACCAAATTGTAAAGTCTAACACTTAACATATTTTCTCAAATATTCAACTCATTTAAAAAGTGAAGTCTTTATTATAAGTAATTGTATTATTATTTTCACTTATATTTAAAGAGCGGAGACCTCACAAGACAAAAACAGTAATTTGCATCTCCGTTCCAAAAAAATTATCGAAGAAGTTTTCGTCTCTTGTCTCCGTCTCCATCTCCATCTCCATCTCCATCTCCATCTCCATCTCCATTCCCATGAGATAAAAAAATTTCCAAGTTCTAGACCCTAAACCGAGTAATTTCCAAAGTTCCAGTTGAAAATTATCACCCCTACACACGGATAAGAAGAAGGAAAAAAGACCGTAAAATTGTAAAGGGTCATACGTGCAATTAAAATTGTTGCGCAGTGAATGTGATATCTCAAGTTCGATTCTCTGTAAATATAACTGTACTAAATTTTGGTAGAAAATTTTTTACCCTTCTTTAAGATCTACCCGACTCGAATAAAATTAAATATTTGATTAAAAAAAACATTGGGAAGTGTAGATAACTAGTACTACTAGTATGTACAGGGAAATAGAGAATAGTCATACATGTCCTACTACTGTATTTAATTGGATGCCTTTTTCCATTGCGGCTGTAATCCAGGAACCCTAATTTAAGCTAATTTATTATTATTATTATTCCGCCTTCTTCTTTTTAACCTTTTTAATTAAAAATCAATGAATTTATTCTATAGAAAACACGTGGCAGCTTCTAAACACTTTACCCTTCGGGACCACTTCGATGGCTTCTCGTATAGGCACGCGGCCTACAAAGATTCCCCGCCGCCATCACCATCTTCATCTTCAAACTATTCCCTCACGTTTTGAAACTCACTCTGCACGTGGACTTCATCAAATTTACCAAATTGCCCCTGCTTGTAATTTTGGATCTCACTCCAACTTTGTTCCTACGAAATCCAACAAAGCATGAGAGAGATTAGAGTGTAGGGCTCTTTGGAATCGCACTTAGGTGGCATGCAGCTTAATTAGCCTTTTTTAATTATCATTATTAACGATGATGGTTATAATTAATTAATTGAGGCTTGTGTTTCAACTTTTGAAAGTTTTGTCCCTAATGAGGGCCAACTTGGGCATTGGAGCTGCTAGCCCTCCAATAATGCACGACCACGTCTTATATAAAATTACATTGGCTTTTTCACTTCTTTTTAACAATCTAGAAACACTTTGCAGGGCTTGGTTCAGGTCCCGTGGACAGGGTTTCAAAAGTGGGGATTATTATAAGAAGTTGATAAACGTAGACATGCATGCACGGAATTGTTTCAAGTAGTATATATTTGATTTTCCTACATCTATATTTTTAAATTGAGTTTTATAATTGGAAAAACTCTCATTAAAATAACTAATTCTATTGAATATTTCTGGTTCGAACAGTATTATCTCTCGTGAAAATATTTAACTTACACTTAAAAGATGACATATGAACTGTGTGGAACCAATTATGCGTACACCTTTAATTACATTATTATTTAATATGTACGATCATGCATCGATAAATATTGCACTCCTACTATCCCTATCTAGCTAGGGAATTAAAATCAGAATCAAAATAAAATAGAATGGATTAGAGTTTTTAATAATTTCAAAGAATGAAATCTTGTACTAAAAAAAGGCTTAAATTACAAATATCTCTCACACTCGTTCTAAAATAAGAAAATCACCAAGAAGAAAAAAAAAACCTAAGCAATTCACATTTTCCTTCTCTTTGCTGATCTTATATAATATATCAGTTTAGAATCTATGTCCATCGTGGATACTAAATGTGTGTCCTACGTATGAATTTATTCAATTTTCTACTTGTATGATTTTTCTAGCATATCTGTAATAATTTCACAATAGCCACCCCTTTTTCACATGTTGAGCTGTTGAAAGAGCAACATGTTTTCAACATTCCATAAATTGTCGGTTGTGTCCCCGCTCTGAATCCACGGCGTGTTTGGATCCATGGAATTGAAATAATCCATCTCCTGAGGAAAAAGCCCGGAGGGGCTAGTGATGCAATCTGAAAACGCCATTTGATGAGCTTGTTGGTAGTAAAAATCAGCGTTAGGGTTATTGTTGTTGATGTTGTTACCAACAGGGACATTATTGTAATATTCATGAGTCATGTCCGAGACAGGCGAAACTTGTGTCCCAAACGAGTCTGATGATGCGCCTCCATTGCTGCTATTCTCTGGAGTAGTGTAACTTTGTGTCTTCACGTGTGAACCGCCACAAAAAGTGTTGCTGGTGTTGCTCATAATTGTGGGAGCTAACATCATGTTGCCACTATGAACCTCAAAATTGTTGTATGTGGTGGTGTTGGTGGTCGTGACCGTGGAGGCGGCCGCGGTGGCAGAAAAGGCTGGAGAATCGGTGGCAGCCGTGGAGGTGGAGCCGGCGGCCGCAGCGGCTTGAATGCGCTCCACTAGCCTTGGCATCCAAAGGTAGCGCATGGCGTCCTTGAATTGCTTGCTATTCACGTCACATTTGAGTTGCTTGGCATGCTTTTGGACACGAGTTCTCCAATAGTTTTTGATTTCATTATCAGTTCTTCCAGGCAAATATTGAGCAATTTTAGACCATCTGATCCAAGATGAATAAATTAAATTAGTTAAATAAAAAAAAAATTATCAAAATTTTAAATTTGAAATAATAAGAATTTTAACTCAGTATAGTTGTCACCATTTCAAACAAACGTTAATATGAACAGAGTTTTTCTTATGTATTGAGATGAAAGTCGGTTATTTTAGGCTTACCGGTTTCCCCAACGACTATGGAGCTCGAGAATAAGAAGTTGTTCCTCAAGTGTGATGTTACCACGTCGAACATCCGGGCGAAGATAATTTAACCATCTCAACCTGCAGCTTTTACCCGTTCGTTTGAGTCCTGTAAATAACAAAAAAGAAATTGCTTCAATTGGTAAAGTTTTTGTGAGAGCAAATTTAGAAAAAAAGAAAGAGCATT
The DNA here is from genome assembly GCA_030819835.1 of Acmispon strigosus. Classification (NCBI taxonomy): domain Eukaryota; kingdom Viridiplantae; phylum Streptophyta; class Magnoliopsida; order Fabales; family Fabaceae; genus Acmispon; species Acmispon strigosus. The sequence goes on from JAUAMA010000001.1 coordinate 93,053,581, forward strand.
TACTTTTTTACTTTAAACTTATAGGATTATAGGGTTGTGGTATCAATTCATTATTCTTTGTCCATTTGCATAATCAGGGTGCGGCCAAGGCAATTATCGATGGCAACCTATGATTATATATTTCATTTCATAATGCCCCACCACCACACACAATTAAGTAGTACATGCCATTAAAGTCATGGCTAATAACATGATCCACTAAAATATCATGATGCTCTTCATAAGAAAACCGCAAACTTTGGCTTTCTATTGAAAAAGATTGATTGGTGTAGATGAAATGGTCCAGAAGATGAGAAGTGATGGATGGGGCTTTCACACACACAATTATAGAGACGTATAGAAAGCTAGAAAATAATGGAAGTATTTTTAGTCAACAATTGCAATCATGAAAAGTATTGTATTTGGTTTTGGTTCTTTGTTCTTCCATCAAAACAAGAAAAAATCTGAAAGAAAAAACAAAGTTAATTACCAGCAGAACGTGCAAGGGAGTTCCATCGACCTTCACCGTTATTGGCAATGTAATTGATGAGAGCAAGGTCTTCATCAACGGTCCAAGGGCCTCTTCGAAGATCCATTTCGTCTTCGCTTTGGTTGAAGGTGTTGTTGAAGTCGGAGTTGGAGTTGCTTACCCTTCCTTTTACTTCCATGAGTTATATATATATATATATATACACCTCACTTTTGGATATATATCTTGAAATATAATTGATTAGAAGCCAAAGAGAAAGGAAGATGAGGTAGCTTTTGATCTAATAAGATGTGTGTTGGGTTTTGGTTGAAGAGAGGTAAATGGATTTGAGAGGGAGAGAGAAAGAGGGTTTTGGCTTATTACAAAGAGGATAGAGAAGGGTAGGGGCCTTTTATAGATATTCAGGGATGGGGGAAGTAGAAAAAAGAAAAGGAGAAAACGATGGGGTTGTGAATGGGGCATGAGAGAGAAACACAAGCTCATGAAGTAGAAGTGAATATTAATGATTTGATTAACAAACACGTTAATGAGAGTTTGGAGGATAATAATTATAGTTACGGCTTGTAAATACGGAAAAGGCTTTGACGCTTTGACAGTTTGACTTTCCTGGCTTTGTTGTGTGCGCGCGTGCGCTTGATCGATGAGACCCTCATTTGTTGTTTACTTGTTGAATGTGATAACATGTCACCACAGCACATATTATCATCAACTTGAATATTATCGACATACACAAAATACATGATTATATTTCATTAGTTTTTATGTTTTTATTCTATATTTCTAAAAATACGTAAAGCATATTGTTATTCCAGAACAACGTAGCTAGCATAATTTCTCAACTAGCTAGCATTATTTCTCAAGAAACTCTTGATTAATTCCCGTTGTTCTACACCTGTTCCATTATTAACTCTTAGATCAAGGACACCTAAGGTGTTTTTGTCAGCTCTCAAGAAATGATGGCGCTTGAAGAATAAGCTGACAAAAACACTTTAGGTGTCCTTGATCTAAGAGCTAAGGATGGAATAAGTCCAGAACAACGGGAATTGATCAAGAGTTTCTTGAGAAATAATCCTAGCCAGTTGAAATTAAATGGTATTTTCTATTTACAAGATGGTCTTAAAGAGCACGAGCTATGTTTTTTTTTTTCTAGAACAATCATTTCAACACCATGTTTAAGTTTGAGGGTGAGCTTTACCGTCTAGCTACTAATTAAGTTTACATAAATCAGCCTGGTTTGGTTTGGGAAAAATGAAAGAGGAGTTTCAGCAGCTGCCTCCACATCATAATTCCGGTAGCTCCTGCACAATCACACATTTATATGTTGATATTCTTGGTCGTTTTTTGTTTGACCAGTCTAGTAGCTCCAGCCCGACCACACGTGTGAATATCCCTCCTATGCTAGGCTGTCTTTTGTCTCTCCTACTAGTTCGACCACCTCTCTATCTGAACCCTCTCTAGATTCCATCACCCACAACCATCAATCTCATTTACGACCCTTGCTTGTCCCACAATCTCCTCTAGCGGAAGCTACTGATCAAGGTTACATAAATCAGCCTGATTTGGTTTGGGAAAACTTATCTAGGATTTTAGCTCCAGCCTATACGTCATAATACTGGTGGCTCCAACCCAGTCACACATGTATGCTAGGTTGTCTTTGTCTGACCAGTCTGGTAGCTCCATCTTGGTCACACGTGTAGACATCCCTCTTGTATTAGGCCATCTTTTGTCTCTACCGCTGGTCTGACGACGACTTCTGCATTTGAACCCTCTCAGGGCTCCATCACCCCACCACCATCAATCTCCTATGCGACCCTTGCTGGTCCTAAAATCTTCTCTGGTGAAACTAGTCACCTCACTTTCTTGAGTGAACATTTTAAGGGGCTACTCTATGTCCTCGTTGTGTTGTTATTTTGTTGGAACTTCATTGCAATCGTTTTGGAAAACACTAGAGGGTTTTTTTATAAGCCAAAATGGGGCAACAATCATGGGCAGAGCTTTGTTATGATCACCTATGATGTGTTTTGATGGGGAAAGGTTGAAGTTTGGATACGAGAAAAGTTTTCAGTTTCATGAGTCTTAATTGAATCATTTGATCTTTGCATGTAGTTTGGTTTGCTTTAAGAATGATGGTGCTACGTCATAATTCTGGTAGCTCCAGCTCGGTCACACGTGTAGATATTGATATGCTAGGACATTTTTTGTCTAACCAATTTGGTATCTCCAGCCCGGTCACACGTGTAGATATCCCTCAAGTGTTAGGCAGTCCTTTGTCACTATTGTTGGTTCGACGACAATTTCTGCATTTGAACCCTATCTGATCTCCACCATCCCACCACCATCAATCTCCTATGGTTAAACTAGTCACCTCACGTTAAATTTATTAATATATTTATTTATTAATTATAATACATATGTAAACATGTTTTCTAGTTTGTTTCTTGTTTTAAGTTCATTTACTGCAAATATAAATTGTCGCAATCGGGGTCATGACGGGATGACGTTAACAAATTAATTATGATTAACAGAGTTGCCACTAATGTTTATTAAAAGGTAAAAACACTAAAAAACCTAAAAAGAAAAAAAGAGAGCTTATGAAACCTAAAAAACTAGGTTCGAGAGCCTATTACGCGCGGGGAAGGTGTTAACACCCCACTGCGTCCGTCTAAGACGACACCTGAGGTTGATTGTGTAATTTTATTAGCTTTCTATATTATTAATTTTACCCTAACTTATTTTGCCCTTTTATTGCATTTTATTATTAATTATCTCAAAAAAAGAAACGAGATATTTCATTTTATTCATTTAGTCTGATAGGTGTGAATATAATCTTACCTACTTCCTTTGAAGGTCCTATGCGAATAGCCAAAACCTCATTTTATTCTAAAATTATTTAATTATTTAAGAAAATGAACAAAAACGCCGCAGGATACGACAGCTGATATCGTATTTGCATTTGTATAAAGCAAAATTACCCTCTTTTAAGCTGATAAATTAAAGTATACTCATGAGCGGTGTGCTCAAAACGAAAAGTAAGTGCGCGAAAACGAAAAGGTACGTAAGCGCGAAACGATATATGGTCATAGAAACTTGGCATAAAATGGAAAGCGGAAGCTAATTTCAATTCTAATTAGTATTAAGGCATCCAAATATCATTGGACAGTAAGTAAGATCAGGAAAAAAAAAGCATTATCATGTTCATTCTCAAAGGATAATTAAACGTTGATTTATCATGCGAAACCCATCCAGAACATTCACTCACGAGAAAACATAACAAGCAAAATGCGTCTCACTGAGAACCAGATCAAGAATCAACATTTATTATCAAGACCCAATTATTATCATTATCAACCGTGTGAAGTTAAGCAAGGTCAAAGCAAATTTTCATAACAAGATCATAACAGAGATCATCAGATCTACATAAGAACCAATCTTAATCTTCAAGAACCAATTTTGGTCATGATGCAAGTAACAAGATCCAATTTTTTACTTTTATCATCAGGGACCTAATTTGAAACTAATATATATAAAACCCGCAGAAAAAAGGAAGAACATTCGTTACTGTTCAAAGCAAACAAGATTAACCAAGGCACACAAATGGGAGAGAAAAGCATGGAACCACAGACCATGAAATAATCATAAAAGTCCAGTTACATGAATCAAAATTTTCAAGCAGTGGAAGAGAAAAGCATGGAACTCAAACACTACAAATGGGAGGGGGAGACGGAAATGACCAACCAGAGAGGGAAGAAGCACCGTGACGTGTTCTGAGGTTCTTGGTGAATCCTCCGAGCGGTTCTGCGACGGCAGTGCCGGTGAAGGCGTGCGGCGGTTCGAGGAGCGGTTATATCGGCGCTGGAGCAGGGGGTGACGGCGGCGGCCCCATCAGGTGGGAGTAATGGAAGGAGTGGCGGCCGCTCCTGTTATACTACATATGTAAACATGTTTTCTAGTTTGTTTTTTTGTTTTAAGTTCATTTACAGAAAATATAAATAATTAATTTTTAAATTGAGTTAAAATGTTAATTTCATTTAAAAATTAATTAATTTGCTTCCTGAATTGATTTAATTATTATAATTACTTTTAAATAAACGTTATAATTCCATTTATTTAAAACATCACTGTCATAAAATCTATTTGAATTGATCAGCTCATCCATCTCTCTCTGTGCAAACTTTGCTTTTGCTCTCTTTGCAAGCTTTCCGATGGCGAATTTATGTGACCGCATTTGGCGGTTTCTTGAACTGCAGAAGAAAGAGAAGAACTTTTTGGTCGTCGTGTATGGTCAAGACTCTCTTTAACGAACGAACTTTAGAGGACTTCCTCACTCTTTTTATTGTGGAAGATTTGTCACATGAATGCTGTCGAAATTGCAGTTACTCAAGTTTTGGAGAATTTGGTTTTTCTCATTCTTTTTAGTATACATTTCAAAGTTTTTCTTATGATCCCATGATTTTTATTGGTTTCATACAAGTCTTATAAGGGGCTACCATGTGTCCTCGTTGTGTTGTTATTTTGTATTTTAACTCATTTTTCTTCCAATTTCTCACTGCATATCCAATTTGAATCTAATTTCACAAAAGCTAATTAGCAACCCGTGAAGAAAACTGAAAGAAAGCATGTTCTGAAACCATAAACTAGCAGACCAGTAGAAAACATATGGAATGACTAAGCTAGCTGCTGTGCTGCATCTAACTTAATTAGAGACAGTAAACAATTATAACATGTTCTGATGATATGTTTCTCTGTGATATCTGGTAGTCAATTCTGAATAGTTTGGTAGGTGTTAGTTAGTTAGTTAGTTAGAGGAGGAGCTATCTTTTGTATATATTAGATTAGGTTCTCCAGGCATTGCTGTTAAAATCATTAAGTCCCACATTGGTGGGTTGAAAAACATAAATATGCTATATAATTGAGTATATAACAATTTGCATATACACTAAATTTGGAGAAAACCCCACTCTAACGGATCCTTAGTCACTTTACTCATCCAATATGATTGATTGAAAAAGTGAGGTGTGAATGAATCAAAAGACTTTTGAGTTTTGAGAGGTCTCCAATTCTCTCTTACTTCAATTTCTCAACCCCATTTTAGTGAAAAAACAAATTGAAATATGCTTGTGAATATTAAAATACGCCAATGAATGGCACTATCTGGACAAAACTTGTAGAAAAAACAAGTGTTTCACAATCCCATACGTTCCACATGGAATTCATGTATTTACCGACCAGTAAATATGCTATACATCTATGTATGGAGCCTACATTAATGTGAATCTAGTTTTAGGGAATATCATGATTTTTTTCCATTAATCTATATCTTTGTTTCTAATTTAAAAAAAAAGTATTATATTCGTTGTTCCTTCATATTATTTTAACACAAAATTACAGGTTGGGTGGGGATGAAATCTTGGAATTCCACTGAATGTACATGTATTGCATATCGGGGAAAAGTGGCATATCTCTTAAAATATTACTACAAGCTTCAGTTTCCATATGGACCACCATATGATTATCTAGTCACACTAGAATTTTTAATGTGGTTGGAGGAAGAGAATGGTGTATTAATATTAATGTATTATCCCCAAGATTCGACCATTATTTTTCTCAAAACTATTTAGATTTGAGAAGTCATTTTCTTTTGGATAAGATTGCAAAGTCTTAAACACAAGCTATAATTAATGCTATCTATACATATTGTATCCGGTAGTTGCGATTGATGGACGGATTCGGATCCTCTCCAGCAAATATATCTGTCCATCCTCTCCAGCAGTAATCATGACCATCAGATGAATCTTATGGTTCAGAAAATAAACTACAATAAAACACCTAAAAATTAATTAGACATTAAATGCCAGCTCTTGGATGTATCTAACGATGGAAAAAGAAAACCCCAATTCACAGAAAACTCAATTCACGTTTCCTTCTCCCTCGCACTGCCTCCGTGACCCCTTGTTTCTTCTGCTTTTCATTTTTTTTCCCTCTACCTTGTCCAATCCAAGTGGGGAAGGCAATATAAACCAATCTGTGTGCAAGTAACAATTTCAATTTCAATTCAATTGCCAGCCTAAACTAACCAATTCCAATTCTTATTATACTATTGCATTCTTAAATATATTGTTCTCTGTGCGTCAAAAAAGTGCAAAGAAGGGTAAAGTTGTAGGTACTGGTTGTTGGGTGTGGAGGTCGTCGAGGTTGCTTCTGTTCACGCCGCCATCAACCTATTCCAGCGACGGAGGGTGGGGAAGGTCGGTACTGGGCGACAGCGGCGGAGGATCTCTGGCAGTGGAAGGCGTCGAGGTTCTCTCGCGAAGGCACAGGTTCTCTCGTGACGACAGGGAGGGACGAGAAAGAACAAAGGCTGGATTCAGAAGCAAACATTTTTTCCCTTTATTTTTTCACCGTTAGATGCATCTAAGGGCCAGCATTTAATGTCTAATTAATTTTTAGGTGTTTTATTGTAATTTATTTTCTGAACCATAAGATTCATCTAATGGTCATGATTGCTGCTGGAGGGGATGGACAGATATATTTGCTGGAGAGGATCTGAATTCATTGATGGACACCACTATTGTGGCAGCAACGCCTGCAATTTGTAGGGTTTCTCGTTATCACAATTTGCAGTGTTTTTTTTGAAAATGAATTTACAGTTTGTGAAAATAAAAAATCTCTAATAATGGTGTTGCCACAAAAATTATGTCCAACAATATAATTATCCGCCCAATTAATAGATGAATTAATTATGATTTTTTCTTGAATTGGTACTTCACCGCCAATGTTCATGAAATTAATATTTCGCCCTCAGTCAACCTACTAAGTAATACTAAGTAATAGAAGCTTAGTGATAGACTCAAAAGAAATATCAATAAACCTAAATATTTAAAAGATTATATTTGGTTAATTCAATTAATTTAGATTTAATACTATTTGGTTTATTTGGTTGATTGATTTAGTTTTTATTTCCTAGATTCAGTTTTTTATTTAGTTTCCCTTTTTTAGGCATTTTCAAATTCCTGTTATCTTCTAGGGATTTTCTATTTCTTGTTATCTTTTGTTATTACTTTACTCTAGGTTTGTTACTTTCTGTTTTCTATAAATTGTATTTCTTTTTCGTTGAATCATAATGAGAAAAATCAGAAAATTGAGCATTGCTCTGCCAAATTTGACTAGTCTCTAACAATTTCCGTAACCCTAACCTTGTTCGTGATAGCCTCCTCCTCGGGGTCTACCATTTGGTGCTTTCATTGTGTTCTCACCCGCCTCTCCAAGCGCCGCACTAATTCCACCATCTCCATTCAGATCGCCACTCATGCATCAGACCGATTTGCTTCACTGATTTGCTTTCATTCTGGTTCTCATGCCTCCGCCCTAATCCCACCATGTATTCACTTGATTCATCTCTTCTCCACTGTCCACATCGCTACTCATATCATTTTCCTTCCCCCCATCCATATTCATCTTCTTTATATTACCCACACCATAACCCACCAATTTCATCCGTTCAAACGCGCAAGATCAAGGATACCTCGGAACTTTCCTTCTTCAATGGAGAAAACCCAGGTTTTTGGCTCTTGGCAGCTGGACTATTCTTCCTAAAAGCTGGGTTTTCTCCATTGAAGAAGGAAAGTTCCAAGGTATCCTTGATCTTGCGCGTTTGAATGGGTGAAATTGGTGGGTTATAGTGTGGGTAACATAAAGAAGATGAATATGGAAGGGGGAAGGAAAATGGTATGGGTAGTGATGTGGAGAGTGGAGAAGAGATGAATTGAGTGAATACATGGTGGGATTAGGGCGGAGGCATGAGAACCAGAATGAAAGCAAATCAGTGAAGCAAATCGGTGTGATACATGAGTGGCAATCTGAATGGAGATGGTGGAATTAGTGCGGCGCTTGGAGAGGCGAGTGAAAACACAATGAAAACACCAAATGGTAGACCCCGAGGAGGAGGCTATCACGAACAAGGCTAGGGTTAGGGAAATTGCTAGAGACTAGTCAAATTTGGTAGAGCAATGCTCAATTTTGGTAGAGCAATGCTCAATTTTCTGATTTTTCTCATTATGATTCAATGGAAAAGAAATACAATTTATAGAAAATAGAAAGTAACAAACCTAGAGTAAAGTGATAACAAGAAATCGAAAATGCCTAAAAGATAACAGAAATTTGAAAATGCATAGAAAAAGGGAAACTAAATAAAATACTGAATCTGGGAAATAAAAACTAAATCAATCAGATATAATCTTTTAGATATTTGGGTTTATTGATATTTTTTTTGAGTCTATCACTAGTCAATAAGTTTTTTTCCACTCAGAAGAGTTGAGAACTGAAACTCTAACCACTTGTTTGATGAAGAAAGTGCTGAACCATTACATCAACTCATTATGATTAGTTGAATTAATATTAAATCATTAATTTGAATACTTGTAGTTTTATAATTTTATAGTAAAATAAATGAGGAGCGATTCACTTAGTCCACGAGTAACTCAGCAAGAGTCAACAACTTTTTAGCTCATATGAATTTCACAAATCCAACTATTTAATTATATAATATGATCAAGATAATTATTTATACCAAATTTAAGTTAAATAAAAAATTCTCAAGTATGTAATCTTACTGTCGATATTTACTTATATTGTAAAACGTATATTATCTATTAAATTAGTTGTTTAATAAAGTATCTCATAATTTTAAAATTTTACGAAATTTTACAGACTAAATGAATCTCTCCTGAAGTAAATTACTGAATTTATAAAACTCAAATCCAATTTCATTACACGACAATCACGTGCCACCACATATAAATATAAAGTTAAAATTAAACATTCATTCGCTAGTATCCACAGGAATTCTGCTCCTTTGTTTTTCAGTTTTATATTCAGCATGCGATACTTTTGTCTCTAATATAAATATAAGGTTTAATATGTTTTGCTTTCTGTGCTCGGGAATTCGGATTCCATACGCTTGTTTGAAATGGAGGTGATTTATGTTATCTTTAAATTAAAAGAATTATATAAATTGTTATAATAAATAATTAATATATATGTTTATGCTCATTTATTATTTTATAACCTATCAAATTTGATAGCTCAATCTAAACATGAGCAGCTCATAAAGCCCAATAAATAAAATACTTTAAAGATTAGATGAGACATGTATCTATCAAACTATCCATCTTAATAGTTTCATTTAAAAGAGGAGTCCTTAATAAACACAAAATACTTAAGAAATTGAAGTGTTGTGTACTTATCGAACTATCAACTCTTATAGCTCTGTCTAAAGATGAATGAGCATTAATTGACATGATCGAGTTAAAAGTCCACAAGTCCAAGGAATTGTAACCCCAAAGTTATTAGCTACATGTAATCTCCAGAATAATTAATTAGTCATTATATCATTTAATAAGCTAGTAAATCATATAATAAAAGCGTAATACAGCTAAAAAATTCAAAGTACAACATAGCTTGAACCTATTAAAGACCCAAAGATATACAAGCTCACCATCCCTAGCTATTTTTTTATCACTGAGTATGACCCCTGAGGTTTGGAGTAATCAAAAAGTTTTATTATTTTTCAATTTAAATTTTTATTTATATATCTCTACTTATTTTTTTTTTAAAAGCCAAAAAAGATGTATGTAAATATGATAGCACAAAGGGGTGCTAGAAACCCATATATATCTACTTATATATTAGCTACTTATTTATATATCTCTACTTATTTTTTTTTTAAAAGCCAAAAAAGATGTATGTAAATATGATAGCACAAAGGGGTGCTAGAAACCCATATATATCTACTTATATATTAGCTACTAGATAGTCTTTGTATTCATGTTTATAAGTCACATGTAACTAATTTTGTAGTTACTAGTAACCCTTATTAAAAAACTAACTATCCGAATTAATTTCTCTATTTTTTTCGAATAACAAAAGTTTTATTCTAATTGAAAAACTTGAGAGCAACTCTCTCAAGTGAAAAAAATTAAGATGCATTGGCCCTAATACCATAAATTCAATGAAATAAAAAGACATCATATAAAATGGTGACCCCAAAAATGACAAAAATCACAAAATGTGACTTATAAATAATAATAGACGGAGTATTTACGTGTTTTTAAAATGTTTAACATGCATTTTTTTATTTTAAAATATTCTTTTATATTTTATCTATGATTAAAAAAGTGTGTATAAATGCGGTTGCATGCGATAAAGCAAATCTTTTTTTTTAAAAAAAAAAACGATTGTCTTTTTTGGAATTGTTTATCTCATCCTAGAAAATATTTGGGTTAATATAAATTACTATAGTCCTAGGTAGTTATTAAAATTCTAGTTCTAGGTGTAACAATAATATTTAAAATAAATAAATATAAAATCTCTGACTTACTTATCTTAAATGTCATTGGTCTATTTAGAAATAAAGTGAGTTAACCCAAACTTTTGGTAGAGTTATTTAAACAACTCTTTTAAAACAAGATATTAAGAATATTCAAATTACTTATACTTTGGTTCAATAATGCATTCTTCATTTCTTTATAAATTAAAGCCGATGGATTATCAGGACGTGCTAGCAATAATTAGGTAGGTAGGGGCTTTGTTTAAATCTGATTAGTTGCTCTCAAGAAAAAAGGGATTCCATAAAGTTGAAGGTTCACTAATTGGTTCTTATTCTGCCACAAGTAATCTTGTTATTGAACGATTTTGGATGTAGAAGGTTCTAAAGTGGTGTAGATTCAGAGCCACGTCCTCCAATCTAATTTAAGAGGAATATTATATCTAGATATCCTTTTAAGTAGATTTTTTACATTAATAGAATGTTTAGAAAACTGTTTATTGACGTGTTACGTTAATTTCCATCGCATGTATTACTACTGTCACTGTGTATACTTCAGGACAGAAAGATAGCTTTCATTGATGATGGAGAAAAGTTTTCACATTACTCTAAGAAAATGCTAAAATAGTCATGGAATTTACTATCTGAGACTATACTGATTTTTGTAATTTAGTGTGAAATTAACCGACGCTAAAATACTAAATTATCTTTAAATTGCAATTTTTTAAACATGCTTTATAGTGCTTACATGTGAAGTAAATAAATAATACTATATCTAAAAGAACAATTTAAGGACATATGTAAAGATAGATACTCTTGGCCCATTAGTTTAGAGATTTTGAGTTTTCAAGGGATAAAAGTCATGATCAATTATCCTATATATCGGGTAAATGGCATAGGTTGAGATTATTTTGTTATTAGAAGAATTGAAGGTGATAATGATTGAACTTTACACACGCAGATTCTCATATCATATTATGAACGAATTATCTCAAAACTTAAACTGTTTGGTAAATGACACACGAATGATTATATTTTTAACAATTAAAACAAATAGTTTTTTTTTAATTTTTAATTTTCTTTTGGAATTAGTAATAATTTAAATTTTTACGGAATTTTTTATGGATTTAGATTTGAGAATAAAATTTTATGTATACTTTCCAGTAAACTTTTCTTTGGATTTAGTCACAGAACTTCCCGCCAAATTACCTTTATATTTTTTTATTTTTTTGCAAAACTAGCTATAACTTTTCCTATAGCTATCAATGATTCCGACGGATTTTCCTCTAAACTTTTCCTTTCAGTGAACTATTCCTATGGATTTACCTACTATTTTTTCCCTAATAATTTTTCCTTTGAAATAAGTTACGGACAGAAATATTTCTAACAGACAAGAATTTGCAGGAAAATACAAAGAAAATGGATTTTTTGCAGAATTTTCGCAACAGTGGGTAGAAAATTCTGCTGAATAACAAAAATTCTAATAGTGATATGCAAGCTTAAAGCCTTGTGTAGAACAAAGGCTGAGTTACTTGCTATTTATCATGGCCTGACTATTTGTTGGAATAAGCGATTTAAGCAAGTTGTGGTTTGTTCGGATTCACCTTTTGCTATTGATTTGGTGTGCGGGAAGACGTTTTGTTTCCATTTATATGTTTTTGTTTTGCATTCCATTCGTATGATGTTGCAAAGATTTAAATGCATGGTTTTTAAACACACTTTTCAATAATATAATGCTCTATCAGATTTCATGGCTAAGTAGGGAGTTACGTCTTCGACATCGTTCATTGGGCATTCGAATTGTCCCTCTCATGATAGCTTATTGCCAGGATGTTTCTATGCTTAGGATTTAGTTTTTGGGTTTTTTTTTTTAATTTTGTTTCTTTTATGCATTATTTACCGAAAAATAACAAAGGATTTGGGGTCAATGGCCTCTCATTTCCATTACATTCTAGTTGATATGAGACTTGTTGCATTGTTACAATGACCAATAAGCACATATATATATATGTGTTAATATAGTTTCTCTTTCCTATTAATTTAGCATAGATAATTCTCTTCCTACTCATCAATCGCATCTTTTCAGTATATATGCGTGTGATAATTGAAACTACGTGAATCATGAAGCAGAAGTACACATTAAAATTATCACATATGCTAAAATGTCACTCAAACTTAAAAAATGCTGTAGCAGTAGGAGATGCTGGAACATTCACATGATATAAATAAGTGTAACATAACCTTTAATAAACTAAATGACTTAATTAATTAATTTAGTGGTGTGCTACTAGTCACCTACATAAACATTGCACTTTGTTCAGTGTGAAAGGGGACTTCCTGCTAAAGAGACAGAGCTCTAGAAAATAGAAATATTCTGAAAGCATCAGTTTCCTACCCCCCACAAGGAAACTAAAGTGGAAAATTAAAGCTGAACTTTTTTTTTTTATTTTTAAAAAGAACAAATTAAGTTGGATAATATTCATCCCTTTATATTTGACACGTGCCAAGCCCACTAATAAGAATTAGAATTTAAGAAAACCAGCTGTATAATAATACCCCACCAAAACCCACCAACAACTACAAATTTACAGGTTCACGAGCATTATTGGTGTAATTTTAATCCAGTTTTGATTTTTCCTCTCATTATTGTCTTTCAATTTTTTTCTTAGATAACTGTCTCCACAAATTGGTTTTGAAATTTGTGCAATTGGCTACTCATCCATGGAAAGTGTAGCAGATTAGTGAAGGGATAACGAACAAAATATGGAAGAATCAGGAGAAATCAAAGGATCAAAGACGAAAATGTAGGCAGTTAGCATGACAGTTGCATATATTGAAGATGGCAGAAAAGTCATAGGATCAAGTAGCAAAGTAGAAATTGCTGAAATGTGACATTACTAATTAAATAGCTACTTCTTAATGTATTTTGTTCATACTTGTTCCTTTCAAAATGTCACAACACTCCTAACCCAATGTTAATTTTGTAATTTATGAGTTATGCCTCAAATCATGAACATAAATTCTTACAACTTTCGATTAGCACCAATTGCGGTAGAAACTTGTATTTTAGTAAGAATTTAAGTGGAAATTAATTGGCATATATAGATTGTAGGAAGTAAGATCATGTCAAGCTAAATGACAAAATTTCCTCATATAACAGCATTATTCTTTACCACTGATAATACCATAAGAAGGCATCTATGCCAACCCGAACTCTTACCACTTTATTTATTTTTTGGGTCATTAAGTAAGTGAAGTCTTTAATCTAATATTCTTGTTAAGTAATAATTACAGCAACTTACAAAATTATTAATTTGATAATGGAATCCATGTCACAGGGAATAGATTATGGGTTCAATGAGAGTGACACCATAATCCATAGTTTCCTGGTCTTTTTGTCAAAAGATAACCGGGTTTTTAGGATCCATGGAGTTGACATTACCCTTTTGGACGGTGTTTTCCTCACACATCAAATGATCAAATTCTAAACATACTCTGAATGTTTCACAAGGAAAAACATCTATCTTGGTAAGTTGATTTAAAAATTATTATCTTGTTGCCCTCTGTATTTGTTGTCTCTGAAGCGTCTTTGACTCAAACTGTTTACATTTTGCTTGTTAATTAACTGCTATGCTTTTTTGGTCTTCCCAATCTTTTGACCTCTTTGAATTGAGGCAACGCGTGTGTTTTCTCCCCAAATAAGAACTAAGAAAAATATGCTTATGTTAGGTATAGAAAAGAAGTAGAAAAGTGTGCCATGAACATTGAATTAATCCAATGTATTCAAATAACTTACTGTTTACTAGATGAATGTGGTTCCATATACATGTATATAACAAAAATATTAGTAAAGATGAAAACAATGACGAAATCTCAACACATGCAGTTTGTGACGCCACAAATCATAAGTGTTGGGATCTCACATACTATTATGATGTTTATGAATTTGCGATGTGTATATAAAGGGTGATATTAAATCATGTAGATTTTAATTGTTGGAAAAGATACCAAATATAATCATTTATCACCCGCCAATGGATAATTGAATTATTTCATGATTAGATTTTTCCCATATTTTGTATCAATCACAATGATAACAAATTAATTTTTTTTTATAAATAAATGAGATTATAATTATAGTAACAATAACCTCACAAAAATATTGGTGGTTAAAGTCTATTTTGATTTTTCTCTCAAAAGGAATATCTCTCACACATATGATTAAGTTTTATCTCAAAACTTTCTTGCATTTTAGTTTTGTTCTGGGATGATTACAAATGAAAACATGCATGACTTCTATAGCCAACTTTCGTAAAAAAAATTGAGAAGAATTTTTCTCATTTCTCCTTCCATTCATTTCCTTCAATTTCTCTTCCCCCCCCCCCCCTTTGTTTCTATAGTATTTTTTACCTCTCATTCTTTTTCTCTCCTCCTAAAAAGCGACACCCATCAAACTCCTTTTCCCAATTTAGGTGGAGGGCTTCGACAGTCCAACTGCTCTTCTACAAAAATCTTACTTGTCCTTGGAAAAATACTTGGTCATCATATCTCAACTATTGTCATTAGTATGGATTTTCTCATGTCGTAATTTTTGGATTTTAATATATCATGTATTCAGCAATATCTCACATTGGTATATATGCTTCGTCCTCGAGCGAAAACTCAAATTCTTGCTAAAGTGGATTGTGCACTAAGTATCACAATGCACAACGTATCACAATCATGCAAGAGTTGCTCATCCATTTCATTTCCTAGTATCACTATCTCCCATCATGTCTGCATCTGTGTGGCATACCAGTTCTACTCTTCTATTCCCAAAGCATTAACTCACTTTGGAAGTTTCTCTAAAATATCTTAAAATCCACTTTGCGGCATTCCAATGGTCTTTTTCTTGCAATATTTAAATGAAAAATTCTTAATTTACAGCCTAATAATATTTAAAATATGGTTAACATTTTTAAATTGATTTAATTTTAAAAAATTCTATTTATAGTAGGTTAGAAGAGGAGTTCTTAGAAGTTATTGCATGAGGGAGTGACACGTCATCTCATATAATTCCCCAACCGTTCCATAAGGATATGTTAAAGTATCATGCTTTTAGATTTGTCTTTGTAAATTCCAAACACTAGCGTGCCTCATTTTTGGAGATGAGGGGTGAAAGAGCGAAACACGCCCTCATCCCACTTATTATTAGTTGGAGTATCTAGTAGTTAGACATCTATCTTTTCAAGACTAAATAATAGATTATATGTTTAAATAACACTCGCATTTTTTGTAAATTAAAAATAATTTATACATATAAGTTTGAATTTGACTTTAAAAATATTTCCATATATATTTTTGTATGATGTTACTTTTTATGTAATTAATTTTTTTAATTAAGGAAGTTCTATATGGCATGTTATATTAGTTAATTTTATTAATGGATAAAAGGATAAATATAACATGGTAGTAACTATTCTTTATGAATTGAAAAGTATACTTTTCTTTTATTATTAGTTTTATAATGCAAACAATATAATATAATATAATATAATATAATATAATATAATATAATATAATATAATATAATATAATATAATATAATATAATATAATATAATATAATATAATATAATATAATATAATATAATATAATATAATATAATATAATATAATATAATATAATATCTCATTGGTCCATTTTAAAACACAAGGATCACTATTTCAAAACAACCACAACCGTAGATAAGACATGATCCAACGTTTACCATTCACTCAACATCACATATGAACAATAGTCATCCTCTATAAAATCATGTTAACTCCTCCTTCGTTACATCATCATCTTCCATCCCCAAGCACCGCACTACACACTTTGTCGCACACAAGTCAGTTAGAATCTAGTGTCACCATGGACACCGGTAGAAAGGTAGAGAAAGGTGCAGGAGGGAGGAAAGGAGGACGCCCAAAGAACAAGCCAGTTTCACAGTCACTGAGGGCGGATCTTCAATTTCCTGTCGGTAGAATTGGGCGTTACCTTAGGAAAGGAAGGTACGCTAAGCGTATTAATGTCGGTGCTCCCGTTTATATGAGTGCTGTTCTTGAGTATCTCACTGCTGAGGTAATTATCCGTTTCTCTTTTAACCATGTCATTCAATTTTGTGTGATTTGAAAATTGAACCTTAGTATTATTGGTTTGTCCTATACGTGGTTGCTTAGGTGCTTGAGTTGGCTGGAAATGCAGCACGTGAAAACAAGAAGAGTAGGATTATGCCAAGGCACATAATGTTGGCAGTGAAGAAAGATGAAGAACTTGCAAAGTTACTTGATGGTGTCACCATTGCTCATGGTGGTGTCATTCCCAATATCTGCCCTGTGTTGTTGCCTAAGAAGAGAGCTGACAAGGTGCCCAAGTCTCCCTCCAAGGCCACAAAATAGAGGGTTGGTAAACTTTGTAGTAAATCTTAGGGTTTTAATCTTCAGTTGTATTTGGATTGGGTATTTTACAATTATTGTCTTAATGTTTATTTTTAATGAAGTTTGTTTTAAATTTCTTCTCTCTTGACTTGAATGCGTAATTAAATTCACAAAGCTCCTGTTGGGATTGAATACATGTCAAGTGTTTGATGATAATTTAAAAGAGTTATAATGAGGAACAAGATACTACTCAAATGAATTTAGTGGAAGAATCATTTGATTGAATCAATTTTAGTGGAGGATTAATTCTCCGCTAATATTTTTTTGTTGGACTTGGGGTTTTGTGATCCTCATTGTGTAAAAAATGTCTCATGTGATATATTGAATAATTGATTTAATAATTAATTGAATTGATAAATTATTAGATATTTGAATTAAAGGATGTGTCTCTTAAATAAAGAGATGTAACTCCTTACATGAAAGGACATGACTCTTGGAAGGGTCTCAATGGGTAGGACATGGTGGGGTAGGTGAGATTAAACATTGTTTTAGTATATATATATAATATATATATATATATATAATATATATAATAATATATATATATATATAGATTATATTAGATTAAGTATTTCTTTTGAATAAAACATTTTATTTTGCCTCTAATCTTGCTTCAAAGCGTTTCAACTTCCAAAGTAAAAAAGTTATAAGTTATGAGTTAGGTTATTCTCACATCGGAAGACAGTGAAAGCTACCAGAGGAAAACGACGAGCATTCGTTGAGGAAGATAGCAGAGAAAGATCATTTGCTCTTGCAGAGGAAACATAAGAGGAAGCTGCTAGGGTTCCAAGAGGAAAACATGAGAGAGAAATTATGGCTCTCACAAATTGGGGAATTAAAAAGAAACACATTTTTTTAAAGCTCCTCATAATATCTTTTTCTAAAAAGTTATTTTTAGTCTTTTTCTTCAGTAAAATAAAAACTTATTTTATAAAGAACTTTTAATAAAATCTGTTTGACCCAACTTTAACTTAAAAATGACTTTTAAATAAAAAACAAGTTGGGCCAAACATGCGTTTCAAATAATCATGTAGTTTCACACATCATTGTGATTCATGAAATTTGGTTGTTATGCTTACAAAAAATAAATAAATAAAAGAAATTGGTTTTATCATTTATGTGACATAAGTGTTAATTGTATGTTATTGTAGAAATTATTTACATTGACAATTTGACACTTTACACTCTTTATGATTATTATTATCTTTTTGAATCCTCTTTATAGTTATTATTTATAAAATCAGTTATTTTTTGTTTTGTTTTTATAAAGACATTTTTACATATAGCTGTAAGACTAATTTTTTATCCCGTGGTCAATGAATGAGTTATTTGTTTTTATAACATATATTCGGTTAACTAAAAACTTATTTCATAAAATGATATAATTAGACATAAGCAGTAATCCACTGTGAAATTCTATATAAACTAAGAACAAGTTCATTGATGCATTCAAAAAGTGGTAAAAGAAGAGGCCGCCAAAAAAAGCACAAGAAATTGTCTGGATCCTTACACGCACTTGAGAGCTTTAAACTAAATTATAAGGTTAATGAATAAATAATCTTAAGCGTGAGGCTTTGTTACCCATAGACATAGTCTTTGCCAATTTTATAAACTACACGTAACTCTACACATTTGAAGCAAATCCTACATTAAATAATTATAGTACTGCTCCCTCTATCATTTACAAACAGCCCCCTCGTGTGGTCTACCACCACAGCATGTTGTTTTGTTTCATTGCACCCACCACAAATAATAATAACAAAATCCCCTCTCATAATTATGATAATAAACTTTGCCTTTGTCAGTTTAATTTACTCTTATTTCTTCTAATGCCTCGAAATTGGAGGCTTCACCATTATCGATCCATTTACCTTTTATAGTTAGAGTTCACACTATGTATGTATGTATAATTAGTTTAATTGTATTTAATTGGGTTGGATTACTACTCAACATTCTGTTTCTCAAATTAGTGATTGAAGTTTGATTCTCAATTTTTATGAATAAAAAAAAGTATTGAACAGTTTTCTACCACTTAATGCGCTGTCACTAAGACGAGAGTCAGTCTCACGATTATTAGTTGTGAGATATCTTTATTAATTTTTGAAACATACCTTTATTAATTAACGAGGAAAAAACTAATTTAATGGTGCATGTGGTATAATTTGGGCTGCGCCACATGTCTATAGTGTAACTGGGGGCGGAAGTGGGGGACCATTTCATCTTTTGTGTTGGAAATGTTTCATATATAGTGGATTCGAGTCATGGGGGTTATTATGAAGTATATAATTAACTTGATATGGTTTTTTTCATAAAGCAAGCAAGTTCAAGATCAAATCCTAGAACTGATTGAGTATTTGTGCTCTTTCTAGCTAGGTACATTGTTTTTGTTGGATTCACAGGTAGATCAAAGATTTAGAAGCTTAATTAATTAGATAATCCGTCCAGGGTTAACTTCTTGTGTGGAAATTTGACCACTACACCTTTACTTGGATCTGATGCATGGCCAGGTCACCAAAGCCCCTGTTCTCACTAGACGATATATATATATATATATATATATATATATATATATATATATATGCTCAAAACCCGTTATTGAAGGATTATGATTAATTCCTTCCCCGTGATTGTCATGACTTTTCTATCAATAAAAATATAGTGCATAGTTACTGTATGGGATGTATTATATAAGAAATGTATTTTTATATGAAAAAGTGGGAATAAATCACGATTGTTAGATCCAATCATGAATGATCAAAATTAAACAACTTAATAGTCACATGACTACTTAAAAATGTCATGTGACTTTTTAAAAAGTCATATAACTCCATGTTTTAATTTTGACCATTCATGATTAGATTTAACGATCGTGATTTATTCTCATTTTTTCATATAAAAACATATTTTTCATATGATACATTATCATATTTCTGTATATATAAATATATTAAGGAAATGGATAAAGAAACCAAATGATCGAGTGTACTTTTCTTAGTGCAAAAAACTTATATATACTATCCGGCTATTTGAACCTCAACGGGTACAGTGCTCTGTGGATTATATAAGTTTTGTGGCGTTTTTCATGTCACAAACTGAAAAAAAAAAGTGACATATAAAAATAAACTTAAAATTTTTGGCAGTTTAGCCCACTAACAATTGTATTTTATCTTTTTCTCGCACTTCATAGTTTTTAATTGTAGAAAATCACTACAAAACTTGTATGTTTGAAGGATACTAGCATTTGAAAATTGCTTTCCAAACTTTATACTTGTAAAAGAGAAAATTATTTATACATTTACATCTTAATTTCACACACTTGAGAAAAATAGGAATAGAATAGAAATAACTAAGAAATATACCGAGTGAAGTGATAAAAAATAAAAATGAAATGAAAATAAAATAAAATAAAAGAGAAAATGATAGTGAATGTATTACTAGTAAAAGTGATGCAATCAATTATATGCATTCAAGTGTGTAATGGGTCAACAATATTAATTGATGTATATCACGAAAATTGTTTGGATTGATTATAAATTTGGAATAAGTCACACATTACTAACACATTACTAAGTATGATAAATGAAGTAGGTTATCAAAGAAACATGCATCTTGAACTAGTCCTCATTGTGTAGGACAGTGAAGAACGAGGGAGACAAGTCCATATATAGACTCAAAGAAGGGGCCTATCCAGAATTTTACCGTTGGGGGCGAAATAGAATATGACAAAATCTACAAATTTTTGTGGGGCCAAAATAAGAATTAAAAAAAATATATAATAATACACATAGTCTCTCCACAAATAAATTAAAGTTTTTGGGATTGCGACCCCTGCTAGCCCCCTTAGATACATTCCTAGACTCTAATATTTGTTTAATTTCAAGATGTAATAATTTGAAATACTTGTGATTTTATTTTTTCTTTTATCTTATATTTCTTATTTGAGATGAAAGAGAAAATAAATGTGGTATGTCTATTCACATTATCTAAAACATCAGGTATATTCACGGTAGATAACACTAGTAACTAACTCCCTGTTGCAAGTACCTGTACTAAAGGATAAATGTTTGACTATAAAATGTGCTACATTTCAATAGACAATAATTGAATTCTTAAGATCATAATTAATGGAGATGATCAAGACGAACTGGATATATATGTAACTTAAGGTAGTGATAAGAGAAAGACCGAGAGTGATGTGTAAGACTTCAAAGTTACTCAAGGAAATCTGACTGAGATTTGGAGAAAGGTTAGTCACTTAGTCTAGATTCAATGGAACCGATTAAATAAATCAACATCCTTAAAAACGACAGGTCTTTAATTTAAAACTTTCTATTTTTATTTTTCTAAGACCATGTTTTACGGGTTTATTCAACTCACCATGTATTGTAAATTACTCTCTTTCTTTTATTTTTAAAGGGAATTACTGTCTCCGTAACTATTAATCTTTCCGTTCCAAATTATAAGACCTCATTCCAACAATCACGCTTATTAAGAAAAGATGTGATAATCTTGGTTTTATTTATTTTTATATAAATCTTTCGTATATGTCTCTATTTAAACCTTATTGATATATTAATTGTATCTCATTCTAATACCCAAAAAATAATGAATGCAATGGGTGAATTAGGAAAAACTACTTTTTTTTTCTGAAATCTAGAATGGGTCTTCTATTTTGGAACATCAAGTTTGTCTTTAAAAGCTCTTATAATTTGAAACGGAGAGAGTAATAATTACACCCTCCGTTCCTTTTTATAAGAATCAAAAGATGGGTGATGGTTGTTCCTTTTCATAAGAACTACATAGGATTTTGTGTCATATTAATTATTTTTTCACATTTTTACCCTTATTCAATTTCTGGAAATGCGGCATCGCATTAACGATGAAAAGAGATTAAAAAGAAGTATGTTAAGGACAATTTTGGAAATTCAACAACATTTGAGAACAAATTTAATGCAAAAAACTATACTACCTAACTTTCTTAAGGGGTTTGCAAAGTTAGTTTAGTTCTTATAAAAAGGAACGGAGGGAGTACTAACAATAATTTATTTTTAAAAAAATCAGAATGAGGAGATGGTGCTTCAGTCCAAGACTAAACGTTTCAAGAGGTATGAACTAACGCGACCGACGATTTTCACAATTAAGAACTACGAGAGGTACTTTCAAAGTCCAGGTACTAACTTGACTAACACTCATTTTTCAAAAACCAATTTCATCGTTTACTAATTATTTTTATGTAATTGTGCATCTTATCAATATTTTGGGTGTCATCCTTGTTTGTAAATTCCTTACTAGAGAGAAGTGTTTTCAAACTTTCAGAATTATAAATCAGCTTCATGCTTTTGAAAAGAAAGTTAATTTAGAGAGATAAATTTATATGAAAGATATAAGAGGAATTTAGAAAAGTTAATAAAACTTTTTATGAAATTTTTTGCTAGTAATTTCAAGAGGCCGGTCTAGTGGAGCATGATAAAGTATGGTAGGTGATAGAACGCAGGTTTGAATCTCCACTTGTCTCTTTGAGGTGAGGTTAATGCAACAAGCTTTAACGTTGGGGTGATGTGACTAGTTAAGTGTCACTTGGACAATCTTTCATTAACCAATTTGATGCGGTTGAATGCCAACTTCTTCATCTCCCATTACCCCTTTTTCTCTCTCCCCTTATTTTAATCTATATTACATATGTTGATTAACTAAAGTCCCGTTTAGGGTGGTTTTTAGTTTTATGTTACGATATTTTCAAAAATCAAAATTAGTTTTGAGTTTTATAAATTTTTATATTAGTTTTTTTAGTAATTTTCACTTTTAAAAAAGTTGTTCTCAAATAGCAGGTGGCGGCAACACGATTGTGGATGAGTCAGGTAGCAATGGTAGTGGAAATGAGTGTTACCTGGTGGTGGTGGTGGATGATGCAGGGTGGAGGTGGCGGTCGTAGTAGTGGAGGAGGTGATGGTAGTGGTGAAGTGAGTGGTGGTGGTGGTGAAATGTGGTGGTGTTGAAGATGGGTGTTACCTGGTGGCGACAATAATAGTGGTAGTGGTGGTGGTGGAAGTGATGGTGGAGGTGGTAATGGAGGAAGTCGTGGCGACGGTGGTGGTGGAGGTAGCGATGGTGGCAGTGGTGGTGGCGTGATGGTAGCGGAGGGTGAATGTGGTGGTGGTGGTGGTGGGTGGTGGTGGTGATATTACATATTATTGAAACTAAAAACCATAATCACAAAATCATTTTTTGTGGTCTTAAAAAATTGGATTGAAATCAAGTAAAACATTATTTTTACTTCCTTTTTTTGACCACGTTTTGTTTTAAAATTTGCATTTGAATACCAAAAATTGAAAACTCGCAACTGCTCTAAATGGATCATAAGTCAAGAATATTGTAAATATATACCTTATATAATTATAAATTATATCCATAGATGTATGATAATTTTTCTTGAACGAAAGTGACTTCTTTTGCTGAGGATCGGATAATATTTATGTCGGTGGAAAGAACTTTATTTTAATTTGTTATGTCATTTCCGATATTGTTGTGATTCCCATTCATTTAAGCTCCACGTTATGATCAGTGCTCCTAAATAATCGTAAACTCAAATTGTCTTTTCATTAATGATATATTTATTAAACGCTGAAAAATTACTAAATAGTTTTCAAATTGAATTTTGAAAGACCTTCAAATTTATCATTTATATCAACTTCACCATTTGACTGTTGTGTTGAGCGTTTTTGAGTTGGACGATATTGTGTGGTAGCAACATCTCTTGTATCGTGTAGTTATGCAATTTGGCATGGATCAATATATTCGAACTAACATCATTCATTATCATGGTCCATCTCAAACTGTATAGCAATACGGTGATGGGGGGACTGCACTCGCACAGTACCTACCAGTTTAGAAACTCTCAAACAACGATCAAATGACTTTAAGGTGGTATAAATACTAAATTTAAAGCTCTTTCAAAATTCAATTTGTAAGTTGTTAAGTCATTTTCATCATTTAATAAATATTGTATTGGTGAAAGTCAGTTTTTTGTGGTGCATAGGGAACATATATAGATAGGAATGCTGAACTTCGGTAAATGAGGATTGCAACATTGTCACGAATGATATAAAAGATTATGAGTTAAAGTTTTTCCATCAATATAATAATTTCGTCCCCAGCAAAATAAGTTTTTGGCTAAAATGCATATTTAGTCCTTGCAAAATTTGTTGTTTTTGTTTTCGTCCTTAGAATTTTTTTTCTTGTTTTTAGTCATCCGAAAATTACATGTGTTGTTTTTAGTCTATGCTAGTTATTTTTCCATTAACTAAAATATGAATTTTTACAATTTAGGAAAAATCTAAAATGATTGTACCAAATTTCACCGCTTGTAAAGTAGATCTAAGCGCGTAAGAGAGTGTTTTCAGATTGGATTGGATGGAAAAACAACTAGCAAAGACTAAAAACAAAACATGTACTTTTCGGAGGACTAAAAACAAGAAATAATTTTCTCAGGGACGAAAAACAAAAACAACGTATTTTACCGAGAGTAAAAGTATATTTAAACCTAATTTTTTCATTCAATCTAATGAAATTACTGTAAAAAATTTACCAATAACCTTGGTCATCGGAAGTTACTAACTCTAAGTCGGTCGAAAATATACTATAGAATCTTATTATTAACCTTGGTAGTCGGAAGTTACTAACTCTAAGTCGGTCGAAAATATACTATAGAATCTTATTATTTTGATGAATTTGGTGCCCCACATATCCCCAATAGGCTAGTTGTTTTCTCTTGTCAAATTTATCTTTTGGGTTCAATCAACTGTCCTCATAATAATGAACACAATGTGTGTGTTGTGGTTGTAGACATATCCTTTCATACACATTTCTAAGAAGCATTATCTCATTCCATTCATATGCGCCACTATAGTGCATGGTGAGAATTAGCTTTTTGCCCTATATGCTATGAAAAGAGACTGCAAGTAACACGATTTATGGGCCAAAATGTTTGGGACCGTCTAATACCTCGCTTGAGCTATTTTATATGCACCGTAAAGTACTGATCACTTTATTTAATCACAGATGTGGGAACATGGAACCTAGCTGAAGTTACAACCTAGCGTTGGAGTTCGAAATCAGCATGAACATTTCTTTCCAAATTGAAGGCAAAACCAAAAAGCACTTTGCTGATTATGTCAAGAAAGTAATCATATTTGGAACTGAGAACCTCCCTCACCATCTAGCCTTGGAATTTGAACTCCACAGCAATGTCCCTTCAGAGTGGAAAACAAAGCCAAGCAAGCACTAAAAACTTATTTTGTTTGGAAACCTTAGGGAACATGTGGTTTGGTTAAAGCCCAACATCATCATTCATTTAGTCGTATCAAACTTGCTTATGGGCATGTTTTCTCTACTACTACTACTTACTTTTAATCTTTAAAAAGTAAAAACACACACGTCTTGTGTTTTTGTTTTGTCAATGAGAACCGAAAAATCTTGGCACACTTGGTGCTCTACTTAACCGTGGTGACCATTTTTGATACTTAATTTTGTGATAAATTTTAATAACCATATGGTGAAAATATAAAGAAAAAAAACTTTATTTTGTGATCGTTAAAAACTGTCATAAGTGTTTTGAGAGGTAAATATTATTCGGTGCTCCAAAAATCTTTTTTTTTTATAATTAAGTCCCTTAAACAAAGGTGGCGATTGTGCATGTCTAGTGGTGTTAATTTTTTATTTAAAAATTAAACTAGAAGAGGACAAACACATGAAGCCATCTCTTGCAGTTTTCACACCCGTTGAGCATAGTCCATGAAGTCAATGCAAACCATTCGTGCGCTGCTTAATTAGTGCTTGTCAGCAAAAGTATGCTTATAAACTATGGTATTTTGATGTCATTATTATATCCCAAGAGATATCAGTCAAATTAGGGAACTACACTTCCCTGCGATATATATAGTATATTCTAAATTATGATTGCACAAACCAAATTGCTATAAAATAATAGTTGAGGAAGAAAACTTGGGTTTAATTTGATCTTTTGAGCAAAGCTATATGCATGATTTCGTTAATTTTATGCGTCACCCACTGATAGGTATCTTAATCATGTCACTTGATTCACATACACATTCAACTTTGCCTCTCCTAACTACTCAACAAGCTTAATTATCTAGTAAAATACAAAGGTTAACTAAAGGGTCAAAGAAGCAAAACTAAAGGTCAACTACCAAAATATCTTGTTACAATATTGTTTAAGGAATGTGAGTTAGTGAGTCAGCTAGGTAAGCATTGTTGCCATAAACAAGACTTTCAGTTATAATATAGTCTTGGTCATTAGTTAGAATGAAGCACTCAAACCTTAATTGATTTGCAACTGTACTTATTTTGCAATTACACCTAATACCCTTTGACATTACAAAACATTTACCTGTATTGTTTTTGGGAGTCTTATCAGGTCAGCACTACTATCCATTTCTTGCTTTATAAAAATTGTTGAATTTGTTCTTGGTCAGCAAGGAAATACATTACTTGGTCAACAATACATGAAATACAAGTTGAATTGGTAATCTATTTAATTAATTGGAAAAGTTGTAGGATTTCTTATTTGTTGCTGGTGGAGTTCGTGTGCCTCGCCAACGTGCTCCAAACTCCAAAGCCCATCCTCAGTATAATCAGAACTGGGCTGGGATTCATGAGTTTAGTGGACCATATAGAAGAAAGTCCAAAGTATGTGATTGGGCCCTTTGATGGACCTTGTTTGAACAAATTGAACACATACATGTTATGGGCCTTAAAAATGCAAAAAAAAAGCATACATGCTTACAGGAATTACTGTTCACCTCCTCGATCTTATTCACATCACCCGGCTGTCTTCTAGGAATTAATTTCTGAAAGCTTAGCCAGATGGTGTGAATAGAAGATAAAGAAGATGATGTCAAAAGTTATATCCCAAGTTTATTTTTTCGGTTCTCAAAATTAATATCAGCCTAGTTATGGAATTTTTCATTTGACGTGAGTTTCGATAATCTCACACACAACTTCATATGAAAATAGTGTGTGACAAGGGAGACATAAAAAAAAAATCACGGGTTCTTATTAGAAGAGACATAGAAAGGGAAGTACAAATACTCCTATTGAGTATAATATGAAGAAGAGAAAGCTAAAATAATTTTTTGGCTGAAATGGTCACAACACTGGCATCACCAACACATGGGCTCTAACCTCGAGTCTCGACCACCCCTCCGCCATCAATTCAGCACTATAAGATCCCTCTTCTTCCATGCCACAATTTTTGGAACTTCTAGCTCTCTAAATTAGATCATTTAAGTATGCGTTTTTGAAAAAGCCAAGTCGAATGATGTTTGGATTTCGAGTTTGGTGTACTGACTAGAAGGAAATTACATAAAATGTATAAATTTAAGCATTTTAAAGGACTGATTCATAATTAGTATGTTGCAAACTTACAGAACCAGTAGGTAGTCAGAAAACGATTGTAATCGTCCATTTAAATAACAATAACAATATATCCAACGATAGTTAGAGATAATATAAATTTATAGCACTTAGCGGTGGTTTACCATATACGCCAGCCAAATATTAAACCAAGTACCCATTTGTTTAAACTTTACAACATAACATAGTAATAATAATGTTAAGTTTTGTAAAAAATGATTTATATTTTAGAAATGTCATGACAAATAGAAGATAATTTAATTTTAGTTTTAAGTTTTGATTTTTTGTCTTCAAAAGGTAGCATTAATTCCAATTTTCCTTTTTTTAGATGTTACTCAATTTTTTTTAAAACAATAAGAAATATACTTTTCCCACAATTTATGCTTTTTAAATATAAATAAATACATTAAAATTTCAAAAATATGTTTTCATTAAAATTAATAAAAAAGAAATTACAAACAAATTCGGACACAATTGTGCTCCTTAAACACTTGGTCAAATGTTTTATCACCGGACAATGTATATAGAGAGTGATAAATGGTCCCAAGTTGTTATTTTTATTAACAAGGTATTCCCACATTCATCGCTAGGTTTTTTTGACAAAACTATACTCGTGTGTACCCACCGAATCAAACCATATTCGACCGATGTGTAAAACACTAAAACTCACTTTGACTAAGTTTTGGGTTCGGGTTTGGTATTAGTTACTCGTGTCGAAACTCAAATTTGTTGAAAGTTTTTCATTAAAAGGAGGAGTAAACCTTCATTTTGGTATCTGAAAGTGTTCACTTATGTTAGGTTTGTCTTTATATTTTTTGACCCACTATATTAGTCTGATAGGCTCCGAGGAGGAGATTATCACGAACAGAGATAGAGATTAGGAATAAGTGTTAGAAACAAGTTATTTGGTAGAGCAAACTCCATTTTCTGATATTTATTCATGAAAGAAAAGTACAAATTTATAGAAATATAAAAGTAACAAACTAATCCTAAATGAAAAAAATAACAGAAAGTAACAATTAAGCAACGAATCATAGAAGATAACAAAAGAAAACAGAAAATCAAAATGCCTAGAAATAAGGGAAACTAATTGAAACTAAATCTAGAAAGCAACAAACTAAATAACCAAATAGTATTATATCTTAATTAATTAAAATTAATTAGATATAATCTTTTAAATATTTGGGTTTATTGGTACTCATTTGGGGTCTATCAGTCAATATAGTTGCCGTAAATTATTAGTCAAGTTAATCCTCAAATTCTTTTTATATAATTCAGAATTATAATAACGAAAATTAAAAAGTGATCGGAACCAAAATTAAATAAAGGTTTATTCCTAAAGGGTTGATTGTATGCTCTTTATTTCATTTTAGGTACCTCGCTCGCTCGCTCGCAACTTGAGGCGGTGTTTGCTTTGCTTCCTTGCTTTCTCCCCAGGAACCTTCCTTCCTTGTACACACACCTTCACAGAGAAAGTAAGTTTAGATTCCAACTCTCTCCCTATTTCTTTCATTTTACTTTTGTTTTTTCTTTACTAATACTAATATTCAAATCATTTTCATCATCTCCTGTTCAGAATTCTCGTTCTACCTACTACCTCGCCCTGATTCACCCCCAATAATCTAGGGCAACTTTCTCATCGAAACCAAAGCTTGCATTCGAAAAGCAAACGACGAAACATGTTCTTCAGCGGCGATCCCTCTACTCGCAAGCGCGTCGATTTAGGTGGTCGTAGCTCGAAGGAACGGGACAGGAAGAACCTTCTCGAACAGACGCGATTGGAGCGTAATCGCCGTTTGTGGTTGCGCCAACAGAACTCTGCTGCTCTTAAGATCCAGGTTTTCATGCTTTAACAGCACTTTAGGTGTCTTCTTTGATATGCGCGTTTTGCATATGTGGTTGCTTTTTGATGCATTGATAATGTGAAATTGCTCTTGTGTTAAGCTTGCTCTGGCATTTTGAATTGCCATTTGAAGTCTTAGGTTTACTATTTAAGTGTTTCGGAAGGTTAGTCCTCCTTTACTGGAGGTGAATGTGATGATGGATATTCGGGCTCACAGGCTCACGTACATGCATTAATTTGATCATAAAGTTAACATTCGGAAGCAACTAAATAGATTAGGGAGTTGAGTTGGTGTGAGGAGTCATGGCAAGCTATCATGGCTAATTGGATATTTTTTACATTGATAAAGACGAAGAATAATATTATGAAGGAAGGAGATCAAGTGCGCGTTTTGGGTAAACAACTTAATTAGGCGTTTATTCATAAGCTAATTCATAAGCATAAACTACTATTCCTATTCATAAGCTAATTTGAACAACTTATGAAAATTAGCTCAAAACAACTTACATGGAGGTCATAAACTCTCCCAAACACTTGTATAGGCGCTTATTGTATAAGATGTAGGCAGGCACATTCCCATCGCATAATAGATGTACTGGAAAAAGACACTAATTTAGACATTCTTCTTTGTTCACGAGCCTCCTAACAACTTAGCTTTCAGTAGAGTTGGTTCTTAACACACTCAAACTGCATACACTTGCTGGACAAAAACATCACACTGCTATAAAAGCATAGTCTTCTTATTTATCCAAAACCTCTCAAGCAAGTTCTTGTTTTTCCGTAATCTTTCAAACTTAATGATAACTGTAAACTGCCCCGACAACTTTTAATTGAACTCTATAGAATGTACTAACAGCTAACTGATCTAAGTCTAACAATATGTAACTACCAGCAGATAGCTTTACATGAATACATGACCGCTAATATGAGCTTGCATTATACTCTAATACCCAGTATTAAAATAGAGCACAAGTATTCTTTTTCTTTTCTAACAGCTGATTTTACTATTCTCTCCATTAAATGAGTGAAAATGTCAACAACTGATGTGTCAAATTAGTTGTTTTCAGAAGAAACTCATGGAGATTTTTGTCCAAGACAAATCGTCATGAGCGATCCCCCCTCCTCCCCCCCAAAAAAAAACCACACACTAGTATATTGTGGATTGCTAACGAACTCCAACTTTTTTTTCTACAACGAGTATCTTAGCAACTTACACCTTTGGAAGTACCATGACAAATTCCAAATTGTAACTTGCTAATGCACTCATTCTAAAATACAAGTGAGAGTAATGTAGTAATCTCCTATTCTGTTTGCTCACTTATTCCCACTTGTTTTTTTAAAAGGAGTGCTTTAGCAACCTACACCTACCTTCAGGAGTACGTATACAAATTGAGGTTTTAACTTGCTAACACTCTCTTCTAAAAACAAGTGGGAGTAGGTAAGAAAGCCCTGTATATTTGTCGGGGTGGTGGTGAGATTATGCATAGAAAAGAGATGATGGAGGCAAGAAGAAGTCTTTAAGATTTAAAAACGAATGTCTAGCAACCAGTTGTGCTCCTCTAATTGGTGGGAGTTTTTTTACCTCAAATCCGATGAATTTACTTACTAGGGGTATAAAAGAAGCATATTTGTTAGAAATTAACTTCCACGATTTGCATTAGTTGCAGTGATCTCGGTGTTGGCATTCCCGTCCATTTTAGTTTGAACTGTAGCTTTAAACTACTTGGTGCTATCGCCTTTGACATAGCCACATATGCACTGAAATATTTTTTCTAGGAATCAAATTCCCTCATCACCTTTGTCCTGGCAAATTGCTGACTGATTCTTGCTACAGAAATGCTTCAGAGGGAGAAAAGTTGTCAGAACTGAACAATCTAAGCTGCGAGAGAGATTCCTTAGAATCCACGGGAAGAACTGTCAGAATTTAGACAGGTGAATTTGATTATTATCTCCACATTATTACACGAAATCTGTTCACGCCCTTTCACTAAAGGGTTCTTCAAAAATTATTAATGTATTTCATTTTTGTATGACCACTCAGATTAATACCATTTTGTGTGCATTCAGGAATGCTTTTGGTCCAGATTCTGATTTCCTCCGCCAGTTCCTCTATTTCTTTAATGCAGAAAATATTGATGATTTTTTAGTTCTTGTGCAAATTTGCCGATTGCTTCAACAGTTTGTTCAAGAGAGTGGTAATTGTTAATCAGCATTCACTTTTCCATGGTTTTTGCAGTTAATTTTCTACTTTACTCTGTTTATAAGTTTTAGGAATATTTTGCTAATTGAAACATCTATTTTGTCTACAATTTATCTATCCATCCATCATAAAAAGATTTGCATTATCCAAACGACAAAAACCAAGCCTTATCCCACCAGGTGGGGACGACGTGATATGAACAAGAACGCTTAGCTCCATGCCAAAAGTTTAAACTGTTAGCACAGGCGCAATTCATTACATATAACACCTTGCATCAAATGAGGCCCTTCCCTGTTAGGCATGGGCCACCAGGTTGAACCCGATCCACAAGCCCAACATGCACCCTCACGGCCCTTTGGGCATATAATTCTCTCCCACTTAAGGAAGGTTTACCCTCGAACCTTGAGATGATTGGCAACATGTTGAAACTGATTTTCGAATTCACTCTGGCTCTTATACCAAATGATATGACCACAATGCCAATAGTTTAAGCTGTAGGTAGGGGAACGATTCCTTACATGCTATACCCTGCATCAAATGCGGGCCCTTTCCTATTAGGCATGGGCCACCAGGTTGAACCTGATCCAACAACCAACATGCACCCCCGCTGCCCTTTGGGTATATCACAACTACATGTGTTAAGATCCAACACTAACTAGAGACATGGCTAACGAAGTCTTCATAACAGGCAGGACAATCCTCACCTCATGAGCTAACTTTTACGTCTTAGTTGGGTCAAGCCTTTCTCTTTAAATGATATCAGAGCCTATCCTAGATCCAATATTACTCCACCCACCACTGTCTGCAAAATTCTATGTGTTTCCCATCGCAATCTACACGGGTTGGCGGCTTCCGGGTTCAATTATACATGGGCCTGCAAATTTCCCCGCGCAATCTACATGGGTTGGTGGCTTCCGTTTCAATCTACATGGGCCTGCAGATTTTCCATTGAAATTAAAAAGTAAATAAATCATTTCTATAATCTTCACGCTTCCAATGTTCAGTTTTAGGCATGAGAAAGTTATTACAGTTCAACATTGACTAGAGATATGACCTAAGAAGTTCTTATAATGGATAGAACAATCCTCACCTCATGAGCTAGCTTTTGGGGTTGAGTTAGGCCAATGCCCAAGTTCTTAAGAACATGTATGAATCAACACCGCGAGGCTTTATATAAAGCAAAAATTTAGTTAAAAAAAAATTGGAGCAAGCTCTTCTTTGATGGTTTCTCCTAAATTTTCATTGGTTATCCTTTACCCGTTTAATTGGACCATGTTCCATTCATTCATTTTCTCATTGGAGTCTTTATTAGTCTTCTCATGCAAACAAACCATCTAAGGTGATTTTATATCATCTTTGCAACAGATGTTACTCTGACATGCCTGGTCACATATCTTTTATGGTATCTCAATTCATCCACCTCAACATTCTCATGTCCATTGCACTAATTTTTATTTCCCTGCTGGCATTTAATTGTCCAATATTAACTACCATGGAGAATTGCTTGCCTTGTAAGTTATAACTGTGCCGTTGAATTTCGTATCAGATCTATAAGAATTTTGATATCACACATTGTGAATGAACTATCCACTCAGCTTCAGTCGTATGTGTGAGATTAATGTTAATCTCCCCAGGGTAAGGCGGATCCAATATTTCTAACTCTTCACAATTTTTACCTCCAAAATGTTGCTAATTTGCTTATTATTGAACTTTCACTTTATGTACTTCATCCTGTTAGGGATATATATGTAAAAGCATTGTTAACATCTAATTGTTGAATGCACCAGTTATTAGACACTGCTAGAGTTAAGATGATTTGGATGGTAATGGGTTTGACTACAGGAGAGAAAGTTTCAGAGTAGTCTAGTCCAGCTCGTTGACTAAAACCTTTTGCCACAAGCCTGGCCTTGTATCGACTAATAGTCCCATCAGGGTTTTCTTCTTTTTCTCTCTTTTCTGTAAGCTTGATGCTCACGCTGTGCGAGAGCACGGACGAGACCGAATCAGAGGTAGCGGAAGAAGAAAGAGCCATGTCTCACTGGACGTGGTCAGCTCTTGATACCATAATGAATAACAGAAAAGAGAGAGAAAGAAGAAGAAGAAAGAGAAGAATAGTATTCTGAATATTCTATTATTAATGGTGAATTGGTATTGTTCAGCATTACAGTATATATAGACTGTGTAGAGGATTCTAGTAGGTCACGTGACAGACACATGCACTACATGACAAAGCATTTAACAATGCTTTTACATATATATCCCTAACACATCCTACTCCTACTTTTTTAAAAAGTGAAAACCCTTTGATTCTGAAATGTCTATACAACTCAAGTTTAGAATTTACTTATTCTGTTGAGTTACCAACTTGGAATGTATGATTCACAAACAGGCTCACATTGAGTCATTTAATAGTATGTGTGAATAACAATAGGAAGATACAAAGGAATGGACTTAAAGTCCGACCTCTTATTATTGGCAAATCTTTTGTGGTTATGTGCATGAGTCAACAACTAGTCTTTGTCCCGTTAAATGTTGAGTATATGCTATAATTTTTTTTTTCTTTTGTAGAGTATTGCACAAGACTTATGTCTATTAGTTAGTAATTGTTAGTGAGAAAGTTAGTTAGTTTAGTTAGACTGAGATGGTTCGACAAAATACGACATGTATGTCCTATAAGTAAGAGGAGAAGTTGAGGGATAGATCATGTCATCTAAGGGGGAATTATGGCCCTTGGGCAGGGAGGTTTACAGATCCTCAAAGTTTTGTGTGTTTGTGTATGTAATTGATAGATTTATTCCTCTGTCTTCTAATAAAAGTGAAGAGAATGTTATGATGCATGAGTGGACTTGTAAGACAAGATAGGTTTATGAATGAGTGCACTAAAGAAAAATTAAGGTAGCACTCATCTTGAAAGTTATGGTAGAATCTTGCCTTAAACGGTCTGGGCATGTATGGGGAAGACATATAGAAGCCCTGGTGAGGATAGTTGTTTAGATGGAGGGTCGTCCAATAGTTAGAGGTAATAGGAAATCAAGAAAAACTATATGCCAAACATTAAGAAGGGTTTGGATTTAAATGGTTTGCCATTAGACATAATTGATTAGGGCATTATGGTGTCATTTAATCCATGTAACCCGTTCCACTTAGTGGGGAAAGGATTTTATTGTCGTTTTTTGTCCCCCTATGTCATTTATAAGCCACTACACTTTATGATAATTGTTAAGGATACATACACAATTGTAATTCTTCTTTTATCTGCATGCTACTGATGGAAATACTTTTATCACTGGTGTTTGTTAGAAGAAAAGCAATTTGAAATTTTGTAGATATCTGCCTGCATCCTTGCTGTTTCTGCAATTTTTACTGTTTTTGCCTGAGACTTAATGTGTAGAATTTAAATATATGCAACAGGTGATATTGTGAGACTCTTTGCTGGTGTTGATTACTCATCCGTTTGTGCTCTGGTGAACTACCGAGTGAAGCAACTTGTATATACCTGTATTCGTGCTATACATCATAATAGGTTAGCTTCATTTGTTATAATTAGTTAAATTCATTTGTAATTTATCGTGTCATTTCTGATATACTAAATAAATTGTCTGTGAAAGTTAAAGTCAGAAAAAAGTATTTCTTAAAATGGTACTTTTTAATGGACCAGACTTGTATTACTCAGTTTGTTGCTTATTTGTTCAATTTTGTTGCCATTGGAAGCGATGGCGGCATAGTGAGTGTAAACTTGAGATGGAAAAATTGGACATAGGAGGTGGAGGATGATGTTAAAACGTTGGTATTTTTCTTTTATGGTTAGCTTGTTTTAAAGACATATAACCAATCTTTTGTCTTCATCTCATAAATTAAAGTTCAAGGAAAGTTTGACTTTGACATGACATCAAAGCCTTTATTATCTAGTGTTCAGGAGTTTGGTCCTTGCCGCCCCATTGTTCATAATTAGGTTGAATACTTGAATTTCAAACACATATGCCCAAGTTTAAGTGGGCTTGTGCATTGTCCATGCTTGTGCAAAAGGCTTGTCTGGTGGGGTGTGTTAAAGCTGTAGAACAAGTTTCCATCTAACCAACTTTTAGAAGATTCGGCTTGGTTAGAAACGAAGGGTGTTTGATGGCAAAGGATACTTTTTGGGAGAGTTTAAAACCTAAATGACAGCTATTTTTTTCAGTTGAATCTCGTATTATCTGTCCCTTCTTTTAAATGACGAATTTTATCAGACAGAAGAGATAAATAAACAAGGGTTGAGGGAGTATTTCAAATTCTCCAACTGAATGTTGGGGTTTTTTTGTATGAATTTCATGATGCAACATGGAAGCTTATATTGTCATTGACTTCTTGCAAGTTTTGATATTGCTGTATTATTTAACTTCAAAATCGTCATATTTTTTCTTGCGATACATAATTTTTATATTTCTGCTACTTTTATTTTTGTTTTTTGTGCTATATTGCTTATATAGGATTTTGTTGGACAGGAATCAGTTAAAGGATCAACTTCTATTAACCTCGAAGAAATCTAATGCATCGGCTATTCCTTTATTGGAAGTTTTAGTATTGTTGATAGATCCCAAATTGCCATGGAGCTGTCAGATAGTAGGATATCTCTCTCAAAACAATGCATTCAGCCAACTTAGAGAGATTGTTCTTACAGGAAAGGTAACATACTAAACATTTGATTTTCTTCTCCATCTAGTGTATTTAATTGCCAGTTTCAAGTAGGATATCATGGTTAACATATCTGTATTCTAGGATAAATTATCCACCCGAATGGTTAATCAAGTCAACACATTAACCATCTTTGTACTTTTTTAACCAGTCTTTTTGTTAATCAATGATCATCCTAAAATGTAGATATGTTCACTGAGTATACTAAATTGTAATTCTTATTTCTTCCTATTCTTTTTATTGTCTATGGGAGGATGTTATTCCTGATACTAGTGCCATCTGAATGTTTTCGTAACAATAATGTTATTCCCGACATTACCACAGCCGCCTTCAAGGTTCAAAATTTCTCAACATCCGTTGAGATCCGTGTCAATGACAACAATTTCCAGAGGATTTTTATGCAGGGCGGCGTGAATGTGAAACCATTAGTGGTGGAAAATGTTGATAAGGATGAGGAGAATGTTGTGGCAGAGGCTGAAGATGTTAGCACAGGTGTTCATAAGACCAGAGGGGAGGACACAGGTGTGCAGAAATAAGCATGAAGTTATTTTTGGGTGAGGAAGGAGTACTGGTGGTTGAGGGAGAGGGTGTGGTGGCCAGTTAGTTTCAGGTGTGGGGGTGGGGGAAGAGAAGGTGGGGGAGTTAATAAGTCAACATGTCACAATATTCAATTAAAACATAATTAAAAAATGCCACATCATTTAATCTGTTAGTTTTTTGACGGAAAAGAGACGGAAAGACCAAAACTGCAAATGGAAAGAAACGTTAGGGACTCCGATTGCTCATTTTGAAACACAGGGACCCCGTTTGTACATTCGCGTAAATAGGGTGACCAAAAGTGCATGGCGTTGCATTTCAGTACCCATCAAATTCATCCCTTGGCTATTCCCTTACAGCCTACAGGAATTTGAAACTCACACTGTGCTTGTTTGTTAATGTTTTTGAAAAAACCTTCATTCTATGTAGAGGCCAATTAAGACTTAAGATCTCAGATTGACTAGGTATGCCAAAGTAGTGACTTGGGCTATCGTCCATTCGTCCTTAAGCTAGCTTTTAGGGTTGAATTGGGATCATTCCATTCTCGATTCTATTATATTATGAGAGCCTATCATCAGTCTCCATTTTTGGCCACTTTTAGATGCCCAATAGTACAAATTTCATGCTCTAGATGTCCAGTCCTAGGCATGAGAGGGTGTGTTTTAAGATCCCATTTCGGCTAGGTATATGACTGAAGTGCTCCTGATGACGGCTCGGACAAAACTCCTCTACTACCTTTTGGGGTCGAGAGATAGGGTCAGTATTTTAATAATACACATCTATGTTATCCTTTCCATGTGTAATTATTTGTTCAATTAAGAAATACTGGGCCAGTGGGTCAAATATACAATAAAAACATAAATTCCATTCATCATAATATGAATCTGATTTCTTCGAGGTTTGTTATTTCATGTGATATTTGTTCTGTCTATTCTACCATGCTTTGCATAATAACCGTATGAAATACCTAAATGATCTTCTGCAGGACAATGTGGAAAGTTGTGTTTACAATGAAGAAGGATCATCTTTGGAGCGTGTGCTTACAGTTTTAATATGTCACATTGGGCGGGAGCCATGTATATGTTCACATATTGATCCAAGATATAGCTTCTCCTCACAAATCCTAACAATTCCTTTCCTGTGGCATATTTTTCCAAACTTAAGACAGGTATTTATTACACTAGTTCTACTGCATTCAGGTACTTTTCTTTGTCATAAATATAAGATAAAGGCAGGTGTTAATCATCAAGGATGTGTGTCTGTTTCGTAAATTTTAAAGGGAACTAAATTCAGGAAACAATACATTTCAAAGGATCTAAAAAATTGATGTAGAGAAACCACGGATGATTAAATTCATTAGAAACTGTTGAAAGAAAGCACACAGCCGCAGTACTGCTCAAGCGATTTTACTTGGTGAATTATAAGCTCCTTTAAAATTCCATCTATATTCCTCTCTCTTGAAATATACAAAGTTAAATAATTTAGTGCATACATCCGTATCTTGTCTTTGCACCAACGATAGCTCTTCAATGTGCAATCATTTGATATATAACCCAGTTAATCAAATCTGGAGGGAAAGGGTCAATATGCATGACTCAAACAATTGAACTATGTGAAAAAAAAAAAAGTTTACTTTATTATGTACTTCAGGACCTCTGCATGTTAATTACAACTTAGGGGCAACTTGAGCTGAGTAAGAGTGACTTCTTAGTTTCGTTCCTTTTATTGCTTATGTCCCCTATAATTAGTATGTCTTTTTTATATCTCCAACCTTCACGCTGGAGTTTCTTTTGTGTGCTTGCTAATATTCTGGAACAATTTCTTTTCTGCTAACTTTGGCAAGTATTGTGAAAAGTTGAATTATTTTTGGATACTCAGGTTTTTGCCAAAAATGGCCTAAGCCAACATTACATTCATCAAATGGCTACACTTGTGCCAAATCTGATCAGTTTGCTACCTAAGGATATATCAGATGAATTTCCCACCTATGCTTGTCTTCTTGGAAATATATTAGAAACTGGTGGAATTGCTTTGTCTCAACCTGATTGTTCATTTGATACGGTAATGAGATTGTTCAATACATTATGCTATTTGTTATTATAAGTTTGACTTGCGTAATATATCTCCCTTTATGCCTTATCTGGATTATGTCAAAGTTGATTTGTCTCTGTTTATATTCAGGCCATAGACCTTGCAGCTGTTACTACATATTTACTTGAGGCTCACCCGTCTCTGGCAAGATCTGATAGTAGAGAAAGTATGCTCTCTGATAACACCCTCCGGTTTTTCTTGATTTGTTGAAAGATTTTCCATTTCTTTTTAACTTCATACTGTCTTATTTCATCTCATTGCTATGTTTATGTATAAATAGGATGAATGTATTGTTAGGAGGAAGAAAGGAGGAAAATACATTTTGGGTGAGGATGGGCTATCCTTGAAATAGGGAAAAGAGAAAGAAAAAAAATACAACTGTAAACCTCTAGTTTAAAATACGCAACCAAAATATCTGTTGTAGTTTATAGAGTTTATTTCCGTGAGGTAAAAAGGGAGAAAGGGAATACTGATGATGAAATTATATTTATATGAAGTGAATGATATGTTGGATGTTCTTTACAAAAAAACAGCATTAATTCTTATTTATATTAATATTAAATTCGAATCTTAATTAAATAAGGAAATAAATTGTAATAACTAAGAAAATATGGAAATCATGCCTAAAAGATATTCTAAATTATTCTAAAATATAATCAAGATATTACAAAAATGTTTTTAATGTATTCTATAGTCCAATCTCTTTGCATATCACTCATAGAATGTAACTTGAAACGTGTAGGAGTTATAGGCAGAGAACCAATGGAAGCCAAAAACAAAATCCTATCCCTTTATAAAATCCAAAGGGAAACCTCGAAATTACAGGTTTTCCTCTTTGAAAAGCTGCTAAAATCTATAACCTGCATATTGCCATAACATCACACTATCACGGCCGGGTTTTACCTACTTTGAACAGTATAATTAGAAACTGCTCCAACGTGGAAGGACATACTCATTGATTTCCTATAACTCCAATTAAATTACTCTATGAGAGAGTAGTCACCTGTCACCCTAATACCCTATAATGCTAAAATAAGTGGTGTTGAAAATCCTAACTAGCTAAAGGAAAAGGAAGAGAGAGAGAGAGAGAAACTTGTGCAGCTTTCTGCCGCGAAGAACACCTTCGACTTGCTGCTTCCAAGAACTGAAATTCTTTTCATGCAGCTTTATCGAAAGTTGAAAAGAAAAGGAATCAGAAATCTTTGTGTTTGCAGAACCATTGATGGATCGATCAAGCTCTTGATACCATGTTGAAAATCCTAACTCAGCTAAAGGAAAAGGAAGAGAGAGAGAGAGAGAAGTTGCAACTGAAACTGAATTTGTTATTCTGTTAATGAATCTACACAATTCAGTACATAGAAAGTTATATAAGCAAAGCAACTATATCTAACTAACTAATACAGCTGTATAACTAACAGAGTAACTAATCCAGCTGTCATATTGACAGCTGGAGCTTGCTGAGCACGCAAGCTATATTATAAACACTGTATATTACATATATCCTAACAAGTGGACCTTTGTTTCTGAATTAAACTTGAACTGTTGAACATAGTGTTGTTGTCTGCTTACTTCGTTTCAACGTAATTGTTATTAATTTTTTTTTTTGGGTAAAAGTGAGATGGTTCTCTTTCCCTATACCTGCTGTTTTTATGCTGATGAATGTAAATGTCAGATTCTAAGATTGCTGAGGATGATGCTGGTGATGATGAAGTCATGGAAATAGCTTTGGATAGGAAATTGGATCAACAAATTTGTAATTCCATAGATACTCGGTTCCTTTTGCAGCTGGTATATCATTTTGCAAATGACTTTTGTATCCAGAATGTCTGTTGGAATTTTTCTTTGCCATTTATTTTGAAAAGTTGATGGAGAATTGTGTCTACCTGACTCATGCAGACAAACATATTATTTAGAGATATTTCATCTCCCAATGGTTCGGATTGTGGGCCAGATGATAGGGAGGTTGCAGCTGTGGGCGCAGTTTGTGGGTTTTTATATGTTATCTTCAACACATTGCCACTTGAAAGGATTATGACTGTGCTTGCTTACAGAACTGAACTTGTTCCTATGCTTTGGAATTTTATGAAGCTGTGCCATGAGAATAAAAAATGGTCTTCTTTGTCTGAGCGGTTATCATACCTCTCAGGTGATGCCCCTGGTTGGCTGTTACCCCTGGCTGTATTCTGTCCTGTCTACAAGTAAGACTCTCCCTTACTGTTGAATTGTTGAATAAATACTTGTGTTGATGCATGAACTGTCTTCGTGCTTACAGTCAGTAGATTTATTTAAAAAAAATGAAATTCTAATCATAGTCTAGTTTGAGCTTGGTGATTGAAGTGTGTACTGACCTATTTTTCTTTTATAAGGCATATGCTTATGATAGTTGATAATGAGGAATATTATGAACAAGAGAAACCGCTATCACTGAAAGATATTAGAAGCCTCATCATTCTGTTGAAGCAGGTAATGTTTGGAATGAATTATCTACTATTGAAGAAAATTTGTTGAGACTTGAGAGTTCTGAGATTGAAAACCTTAGTCCTTTAGGGGAAGAAAATTCATTAAGTGATTGCTAAATAGCAATTTTCTTGTGTGTCAAATCTTTGCAATGTTGTGTACCCATTTGACATTGCTAAATGGGTTTTGTTTCATGCAAATGTAATCTACTTTGAAGTTTCATTTAATTTTGGTTAAGTTTACCGTTTCTGCAGGCTCTGTGGCAGCTACTTTGGGTGAACCATACTACGTCTGCTAATTCAGTAAAATCTCTCCAAGTTCGCTCAACTACGAAAAGACTCTCTGTTGAATCCATTCAGCAGAGGGTTAGCATAGTGGTCTCTGAGCTTTTGTCCCAGGTAGAACATTAGAAACAATGTTAGTTATTTTATATCTAGTTTTATGTTTCCTCTCCATTGGACCTAGAAGCCGTCATAATATAATGATATTTTGCGTATCTTCAAAGCCATCTCTTTGTGCTTTGCTTTGGGGTGTTTTAATGTTTATAGATTGGCTTCTATGGTGCTATGCTATAACTATTTCAAGGGTGTTTTTGAGAGACTGGAAATTATTACTGCATTCATTATTCTTTCTTTTTCCTTTGTTTAGTTCTTGTTCCATTTTGAAGTTATCGTACCTATAGTTGTGCTTTCAGTCTTCTCTCAATAATAAAAATACTAATAATAATAATATTTCTTTTTCTATTAAATAAAAATATCTTGAGGTTTTCCTTACTGTTCTAATTTTTATTAATATTACAAGTTCCTTGGTATCTCTAGTTCTCTACCCTGAAGAGGCATCCATATGCACATTTGTTGCTTTTCTTTATCTTCTTCCTAATTTGCCTATTGAATTTCTTCCCTTAGCTGCAAGACTGGAATAACAGACGGCAGTTTACATCCCCCATTGACTTCCATGCTGATGGGGTGAATGACTTCTTTATCTCTCAGGTATTGTCTCAACTCCCTGCTGCTGTTATTTTTAAGGTAATACTGATGGAAACTTAATTTGCTAGTTGTACCACTTTTTCCCCACAGGCTGTTATAGAAAACACACGAGCTAATGAGATTTTGAAGCAGGCCTCTTTCTTGATACCATTTACAAGCAGGGTTAAAATTTTCACTGTAAGAATCTCACTCAATTTTGATTTGATTCAGATATGGGTTATCTTTGTATTATGAATTAAATAGGTGGCATTGAGCAGCTTTGGAGTTTCTGTATATCATGTAACTGGTGTGTTTCATTTACTTGACTATTTGTCTATTTAATTTTTCATCAGTCTCAACTAGCTGCTGCTAGGCAAAGACATGGATCCCAGGCTGTATTTACTAGAAATCGGTTCAGAATTAGACGAGATCATATTTTGGA
This sequence comes from Acmispon strigosus, assembly GCA_030819835.1. NCBI lineage: Eukaryota > Viridiplantae > Streptophyta > Magnoliopsida > Fabales > Fabaceae > Acmispon > Acmispon strigosus. Next base: position 93,096,466 of record JAUAMA010000001.1, read on the forward strand.
AGATGCTTATAATCAAATGAGCCAGTTGTCAGAAGATGATCTTCGAGGACTGGTGATATCTTTTTCTCAGGCCTATTCTCACGTTTAGCTACCATTCCCTGCTTTCTGGTCTTTATGGTAACTTTCTAATCATCCTTTTATGCTATATTCAGATTCGCGTTACTTTTGTCAATGAATTTGGAGTTGAAGAGGCTGGAATAGATGGAGGTGGAATATTCAAGGATTTCATGGAGAACATCACGCGCGCCGCCTTTGATGTGCAGTATGGATTATTTAAGGTCATATGAGTATTATGTTTTTCTTTCTTCATTTTTGACAAAGATATACAAGCTGATATATGATACTATTCCCTAATATCGTAAGCTTACGGGGATAGTTCTTCACCTCTAAGGTGAAAGGAAGTTTTTAATTCTATTACTGAAAATAATAAAAAAAAATATAGACAAAGGAATACATTTACATATGTACAGACTAATCCCTGTTGCTGCTTTCCTAATTGAAGCTATATTAGAGGTGTAAAAATATGCCCTAAATGAAAATAAATTAGGGAACATAATAATAATTGTTGAAACAGAAAAAGAGAAGGATTAGAGTGAATTGTATGTCCTAGTTACACACTGGAGAATGATATATAATAGGTGTTATAAATACAGGGATCAACAATTAGGCGGTGCATGAGTGTGTCCATGTAAGGCGTGTCCATTCTTTGTCACAAGAATCGAACATGAAGCCAAGTCTCCTAGGTTTCCAAGACCGACCATGGTCACCACCTTGAGGGACCTATGTAGAGGAATCAGTGGGGGTAGGCGTCTCATCCATGTCAGAGGATGATTTGACTGGGACGCGCAGCAAGTTAGACCAAGTAGAATTCAAGGTGGGTATGGTGGGATAGTTCCAAATGTGATCACAAATTGAAGAATACTTAACATGATGTTTTGTTGCTGCTCAAGGCAGTGAGGGAAAGAGTTTATTGAAGTCATCAAGAAGATTGTGAACTCGGCCTAAATAGCCTTCCAATTAAGCCATTAAGACGACGAGGGTCAGATCTTGGCAAAACTTAAGCATTGAGTGTCATTACTTCATTAATAAAGCACCTTGGTTTGCTCCTAAGCAACCTCACAAGACTCATTAGTACGAAAGATTTGCTTCAGGGAAGGGTGAATAGTTGATTTGATGACAATGCAGAGTTCGGCATCAATCTTGTGCCATCAGGAAGACAGGAATGTTCATCGTGAGCCACAAAAACAACTTTCTTGTTAATACAGTCGTCATCATCATGAGTCCTAAGACAAAGTTAGATGTCAGAAGCCCATCTATCAAAGTTTCTCCCATCCAACTTGTCAGTGGCGAGTGGGGCATTGGCGTAGTTGGTGAAAATAGGTGCATCAGCCTTCGGAGGAACTGGACATGGACATACCATAGGTCAGCAATAAGAGAAAGAAAAAGGTGCCGAACAGTGCTGGATGCGCAGATGAGAATGGCAACAGACCTGGAAGTGGCCAAGCATGGGAAGATGAGACTAGCAGAGCGCCACAAGTCTGGCGCAAGCAACAATGGTCAGAGAGACAGTTTGCAACCATGTGTGGTCTGAATGGCCGAGCTGAGTCTAGTGGAATTTACAGCCAGATTTGCCATCATGCATGGTCTGAATGGTGCCAGATGGGTTTCACACACAGAATTAGGGAGGTGCATGAGAGTGCTTGAAGTAGCTTATGGATTTGGGCTTTTAGGAATTGGCCAGAAAGCTGAAGACTAACCTTTTAGTGGTGATTTTGGCCACTACATTGATGAAGATGGTGGGTTGACAGTGGCGGTAGTAGAGATGTGGAAGCCAAAGACTCAAAACACCCAATAAAGGTGTTGCGAGAGAGCAAGGATACAGCTGCGGTGAATGTTGTCGCTCTTGGAAGATTGCACCAATGGCAGACTAGGGTTTGAATGCAAAAATATGAAAGGAAATTTTTGAACTTATTTTGGGAAAAAAATATGAAATTCATGTACAAAGGTTTTACATAAGATACTGACCAATCCGAACTGTGACTTCCTATTAAAGCCATATTGATATTACAGTTGTATAAATCTGACCTGAGAAAATAAATTTGGAAACCAAGTGTGTACTAATTCTCAACACTTTATGACCACTGGTTTAGAGTTCAATCATTTTTACCTTAATAAAAATGAAATTTTAAAACAAGGTTTGTTGGGTCTATATATTATAAATGCATCAAGCCCAAAGGGATTTTGTGTGCGGTGACTTGTTAAATTAATATCAGTTATGTGCCTAATAGTTGCTCAATTCAACTGCCATTCATCACCCTCTACCAAATAACTTGAGCATTTAGGAGAGTCGGTCCTTGAAAATGTAAAAGTACTCTCAACACAGCAGCCAAGATTGACCATCAATTTGAAGCTTTTTGATATATTCATGAGTATATATGGTTGTAGTAGGGTGGTTGGAGTGTATAACTTTGAAAAGGGTGAAGTATGTACACAAATTCTAGTGAGTAAATAAGGTCAGCTGTTGTTTACTAAAGTTTGAATATATAAATATGCTACTATCCCAGAGAACAAAAATAAAATGTCTTCATTGTGTCACTCATGATATTATTGAATAAATTAGCTTTGAATTATTGAAATGTCTGATTTAAAATTTCTTTAGCTTATACTCCTTCCTTCATATTCCTTTTATTCTAATTCGTTTTCGGCAATCTGAACATCAATGCATCCAGGAAACAGCGGATCATCTGCTTTATCCTAATCCTGGATCAGGATTGATACATGAACAACATCTCCAATTTTTCCACTTTCTTGGTACCCTTCTTGCAAAGGTATGTTTTGTCTCTTTTTCCCTCGTCATCCCTTTAATAAAGTGAGGTCTTGCGTAATGTCCAAATCTACTACTTCCTTGAATTTTATCTTTTTAGTCACTTGGTGGATTTGTCTGCATCCCATTTTTGTATTGATGCATTCTTTACCTATGTTGGGTGTGCTTGATCAAACTGAACTTTGCACTTATATATTACACTTGCAGGCCATGTTTGAAGGGATTCTCGTTGACTTACCATTTGCTACATTCTTTTTAAGCAAATTGAAACAGAAGTAAGACTTGTGTCTTTTGGTTTGCTTTCGGTTGTATTTTAATTTTTCCATAGAAGTGTAGGTTGTTAAATGCTCAAATCCTGAGTTACAATGCATTTGTTTACTTGCTTACAGCTAGTGCTTTATGCTGATGTTTTAGTTTCATATGAGACTAGATTGGTAGCTTTCATGTACTGCATAACTGTTGGTGGATACTGCTAGGATAATAAAGATGAGTTGAAGTAGTTGGATTAGCAAGATTGGTTTGTTAATTAGAAGAGATTAGCTAGTTGTAGTCTTGTTGATAAATAGAGAAAATTAGGATGGAGACTCGTTTTCTGATTTTTAATTTCTGATTTTTAAAATGTGTGAGGGGAGAAATCCATTGTTGAAGCCCCTTGGAAGAGAGATATCTCTCCTATTCTTAATCATTCAATAGACGTGTTAATTTCTTTTCAATTATTCTGTATCAACTTCCTTTTTTTTTCCCTGTATTCCTGTCAGATATATTGTATTTCTCAATATTAATTGGCTATGTGTGCATCCATAGGAAGTGTATTTCCATGATTACAACAAATGAGTTATCTTTTTTGAAGTGTTATTAGATTAGCATGCTATAAGAGGAAGATATATTTCCTACTTTCTCACACCCTTTTTTACTTTATATCAGGCACAACTATTTGAACGATTTGCCTTCCTTGGATCCAGAATTATATCGCCATCTTATCTTTTTAAAGGTAATCTGGTAATGCCACTCAGGCTTTCATTTCTCATTAATCAGGCAACTCTAAAAATCTACATTTTGATCCTCCAATGATGTATCATCACATTAGTACTCCATTGGCAATATCAAGTTGATCCTTCAATATCAGTTAATGCCATTAATTTTGTCCTTCTCAGGACTGATTTTATAACTCTAAAAATCTACATTTTGATCCTCCAATGATGTATCATCACATTAGTACTCCATTGGCAATATCAAGTTGATCCTTCAATATCAGTTAATGCCATCAATTTTGTCCTTCTCAGGACTGATTTTATTGCACTTCAAGGACCAAATTGATGGCACAAGTTAACATTGGAGGACTAGTTTGATATGTCTATGAATAGAGGACCAACCTCATGATTTATAAGGACCAAATTACTCGTTTTGTTATATTTGCTTCTGAATATACAAGAATAAGATGCATAGTTACAAATATTTCTGTCTGATTGATACTTGATTTACTTGTGCTAGTTTTTTACTGGAAAAAGGTTTCGCCCAATATAAATCAATCGTGCATGGTCGTACTTGACTTCTTGCATATGATCATGCCATGTTGAATTTCCATGCAATAGGGTTAAGCTCTAAATTTTGCAATTTAATTTTTTTTTTCATAAATCATAAATTATTCTAATTTATAAAACTAATCCGCATGATCTGAAATGAGTCACCCAAAATATAAGGTTTATTTATTCTTAATAAACTAGTAAGTGCCTATGCTTATTAAGAAGCCTTGTAAACTTATTCTTAAACAAAATAACAGCCTCTTTTCATGGAAGTGCCACATTGTTTTGTCTTTAGGTAGCGCTTGGTAACATGACAAAACAGAATGAAACAGAACGTACTAGAACAGAACAATAAAATGTAATGTTCTGTGTGTTGTGTTTGTCAACTCCAGAATAAAACAATTCATTAGAACATAATCATGAGTTTAATTACATAAACCTGTCATGCTTAATATTTTAATTGTGTATGAAAATTGAACTCAAGAAAATATATTTTTTCATATATATAATATATATATATATAATATTACAAAATTTATCATATAAAAGTTTAAAAATTATTATTAATATTTTAATTTATAATAAAAATATTAGCCCCAAATTTATAAAAAACTGCATTTTTTTTTTTAAATATGCATCACTTTTAATTGTTAATATTGTTAAGCACATAATAATTTTGTAATTCATTAATTTATAATACTATTTATTTGTGTACTTTCTTTTTATTATTTTTCTATTATTATATATCTAAAAGATTTCAAATATAAATTAGGGATACATTAGTCAGTGTAAAAGTTTTAAGAGTTTTTTGTTCTGTTCTCCTAGGTTTCACCCTTCTTGAGGGATCCAAAATGTACCATTCGAGGAGCCTTTTATACTGTTATGTTTCATCTTAAAAATATAACGAACACATAATAGAGCGCATGTATGATGTATCCCATTCTGTCCCATTCGGACTTGTCTACCAAAGGCTACCTAAAAATAATGTGTTTAGGGATACAGTTGTGTCTAGATAGTCCAGACATGATCTCTATGTTAGTTGGTATTAATGACAAGGATTCAATCCTAATTATGCATATTTACAATAGTAAATGAGGAATGCTAACACTTTTTCTACACTCTGCGATACACCTTTCATGATTGGTCAACATACAAGGCAAGTGTGTTGATTTTTATAAAAAAATGGACTAATCATGAAGAGTATGTTGAACATTGTGTAAATAACAGTGTGTTTCTAGCACGCCTCATCCTAAATTAGTTCCTAAGAAAGATTGCGTTAAATTGATCATCCTACCATAACTACATGATATGCTACCATAAGTATCTAAGATATTCTAGCAATATGTGGTCTTCAGATTAGAGCTGAGGGTGAAGTGGAGTTTTTAACAAAGTTACTACGGGAACATATATAGAGTGCTTGTAGGGTATCCTTGATTTTCTTATCAAGTGTCCCAATTTTTTTGCCCTATTGATTTTGTTTCGACCAACAGCATTATAAGGGTGACATCTCGGAGTTGGAACTATACTTTGTTATAGTAAACAATGAATATGGAGAGCAAACAGAGGAGGAGCTGCTTCCAGGGGGAAAGAATGTCCGTGTCACTAATGAGAATGTCATCACTTTTATCCATCTTGTAGCCAATCATCGATTGAATTTTCAGGTAAAGTAAAATTGTTTTAATTTGTATTGCACCTTGTAATGCTAGCGCATTTATCTATCCATTACATAAAGGAAACAATGGTGTTTTCAGATACGTCAACAAAGTTCTCATTTCCTGAGAGGATTTCAGCAACTTATTCAGAAGGATTGGATTGATATGTTTAATGAGCATGAACTTCAGGTTTTCTTATAAACTGGTCCTTTTAAGCCTCTACAGTCATTTTTTTAAAAATTCTTGATCTTACATAGCGGTGTTAAGGATCTGTTCAGCAATTAGATGTTTGCTATTTTCTCCTGCATGTCATAAATAATATACCCTTGCCACTGCTAGTCACTGGCTGGGCACAAAATTACGTTTTGTATGTTATATACAATACAAATTATGTTCTTAATGATCCATAATTATAAAGTGAAAAGTATGCCTTGACTTCCTTGTCTTTGCATCTATGCTCTTGACCTGTCTTGAGCTCAGGTTATCCTTTCTATGTGTCTGCTCTTTTCTTGTTGCTTGACTGTTTTTTATGACACTTTTCCTCACATTTTGCATTGTGAAGCTTCTACTTAGTATGAGCTTATTTGTTGATACTGTTAATTTCATTAGTTTGCTGACTTGTCTTTTTTATTGCCAATTTTTTTCGGGACAAACCTTCAACTAGTTCTCCATTAGTTTTTAGCATATGTAATATTGTCTTAACGTGATTTGCCCAACTTGTTTGACATTATTGTTTTCCACAGCTTCTGATATCAGGCTCACTTGATAGCTTGGATGTTGATGATTTGCGGCTGCACACAAACTACGCAGGAGGCTATCATAGTGTAAGCTTTTTGGCATTTATGAGGATTTAACCAGTAATGCCTTAGCAAGAATTGATTAAATGATACTCTGAATGAAAAGCTTTACAAGATTGATCTTTCGCCTAGCTTTTTATATAATTAAGTAGGATTTATGCCAAAACTTCCCTAGATTGAACTTTGGCTCTGCCATGTTAGAACTTAGTTATTGTGTAGGTGGGCTTACTGCTTAATCCACACTTGACTGAATGATATATATGTACACAAATATGAAACAATTTACAATAGAGGAAATTAAGCTAATACAATATCCTAATGAAATTAAGCTATACTGTGAATAAGCTAATTGGAAAGAGATAATAATTGAAATATTAAATTTCCAACAAGGTCTTGTTGAACTTGTAGCTTAAGTTTTTTATTTCTGCCATCCAGTCTAAATATTGCTTCAGAGTCCGAATTTCATGTTATGATGAAGAGGGCAAGAAAAACACCCTTTTGGTTTTCAATAGGCTTTTTTCTTATTTGACTCTTGAATTCTAATATATGATTTCTTCTGATAGGAGCATTATGTGATCGAGATGTTATGGGAAGTTCTCAAAGGTTTTTCATTGGAAAACAAGAAGAAATTTTTAAAGTAAGATAATATAGTTATAGGATTTAGTGTCTCTTCATATGACATAACTTAGTATGAATAGCAAATTTATCATCTTTACAGGTTTGTGACAGGTTGCTCTCGCGGGCCATTGCTTGGGTTTCGATATCTTGAACCTTTGTTTTGCATACAGAGGTGAATGCTTATATTCTATTAATCGTTGCACTAATGCTTGTATATTTTCTAGACAAGCGTATGACAGAGCTGATTTCTGTTCTTGTAGGGCTGGTGGTAGTGCTTCTGAGGAAGCTCTTGACCGGTTACCGACATCAGCTACTTGTATGAATCTACTAAAGCTTCCACCTTATAGAAGGTTTGTCCTAGTGCTTGCTTGTTTTAACAGTTTGCACTGTTTACACTGAACATGGATTTTCTTGTCTACTGTTTTAAAACTTGAATGGTTCTAATTGAAGAAATTAGAACTGATTATGTTTTATCAATTGAGAGTACATATATATCCAATTATTTGCAGTGATTGGCTTGGCTACATCGGAATCTACAATTAACCATGACAATATTGAAAGTCATTGACATAGGTTTGATTCTTAGATGTATCGTTTACACTACTTGTAGAGCCCGGAATGAGTTTTATAATGACTATATTAGATATCACATAGGAATGATGATAGAGGTGCTGTAGTACTAGTGTATATTTTAACAAACAGATCTGTCATGTTTGATCCATATTAAAGATATTGGCGAACACAACTTTCCTCCTTTACCCAGGCTTAGGACCGCCTATGCAACCATATGCGGACTGACTATTGAATATTGTAACATTTGAAAAAAAAGATAAAAGAAACTGATTTGAATCCTTATCATCTTGGATGTTAATTTACGAAAGAATATTTTTTTGCTGATAAGTTTTAAGGTGATCTTAAGAAATTGACTTCAAATATATTGTTGCTTTGGGTTATACTACTTTTTGAATATTACATGTCAATTTAAGTTCATTCATTTTGTATGTTTGGATACACGGTGAAAAACCATAGTGAGGCTAAAACCATGGTGGACATTCGCAAAAGCTAAGAGAAGTTGTTTCTGTCTACCGTGATTTTGACTTCACCGTGGTTTTCCAACGTGTATCCAAACAATACAATACACATTGTCCATTCCACTGTTTACCGCAAATTAGCATGAGGATGGATGTCTTGTTTTTTATTTCAGTAGTACTATTATCCATTGAATTTTTCCTCAAGTCTTTGATAAGGATTATGTACACGGTGAGTTTTTTAGCCACAATATCGAGTCATACATGCATCTTCATATTACCTTCGTTCTTTAGTTTTGATTTTATTCTCGTGTTTTTTTGTTTGTTTGGAGGGGGTGGAGGAGGGTCTTGCTTGAATTAACTTTTGTGAAGGTCTAACTATTTTCCTTGACAAATATAACTTTTTCGATGCAGTAAGGATCAAATGGAAAGCAAACTACTGTATGCCATAAATGCTGATGCTGGCTTTGATTTGAGTTAAAAGGAGGAACTGCAATTTATCATATCTGTGTAGGTTTCCATAATAGTAGATGGCTCGCCAATAATCGTCAGAGCAGCGCAGAAGACAAAAAGTATCAGATGGTGGGAGAACTGAGAATAGAAATGCCATGTACATATATTCATTTTGATAATGTTTATCAATTTGTATTCAAATGTAAATATACTTAAAATATAAAGTGATTTTGTAAGATTTACTTTTTGGCAGGATTTTCTTTTTCTGATTATATGGTAACTTAAATAGATACACAGTGGAATATATTGTAAAATTAAATTTGTATAGGAAGTAACAATCGTAGGAACTAGAATAACGATGATTTTATTCCCACCGCACAGAAGCCTCCTATTTCAATGGACATTAGAAAATGATACCAGTGCTTACGAGATTCTTCGGAAATAGTAAAGTTATGAACGGTTTTTTTTTTTTTTGAAAGGAAAATCATGAACGGTTACACAAAATGTAGTTGATTTATTTTATAAATCTCTGATCATTTTATGAAATTCGCCACGAAGTCCATAAAAGAAGCTAGTTCGTTCGACAATGCCGAGGACATCAATTAGTTTTTTGCACATTTAAGATTTCTATATATGTAATTATTTTTCTAACTTTTAATAACGATAATTATAGTTAAAAAGATATTATAACTTGAAGTGCTCATGTGTTGAATATTTGGGTTAGCTTGAGTTTGGGGTAAAATATAAAACTGAAATAATTATTTAAATGGGTTGGTAGGACTTTTTTTATTTTGAACAAATTTAATCAAATCAATGCAATTAAAATTGGACAGAATTGAGCTGATTAAAATCGGGTTGATTTGTTTCAGATTATCAAGTTGAGAATTGAAATATGAAACATAAATTTTTAAGTTTGCATCTATATATGTTACCATGTTTTATGCATATTAATTCGAATTTCATGTCACAAGTGACAAAAGTTTTTTATTCTTTAATAAATTTATACCATAGTCAAATTTGATTCTAAATATTGATATTACCTTGATTAATGTTAGCTTTTAATTATTATAATTTTACTTATTATTATTTATATCTAAAATATGATAAAAAAAAGTAAATAATAATTTTGTAACATGGATGGTGAAATCAATTTAATTTTTTTTGTTACAAAATCAATTTAATCTAAAAAAGATAGAAATCAGATATAAACACTAATTTAAAAAGCGTGCATATAAAAATGCAAAAATTTGGTCGGGTGACCAAATTGGTTTTGGTTAAAAAAGACAAATTTGAGATTTGAGTCGATTATAATTGGTTTGGTTTAGGAATAATGTGAAGTGAACTAATTAACCAAATGAATCAAATTACATTGATTTAGTTTGGATTATCGAGTTAATTGGTTATCAAATTCGATGAGCACTCCTAAGCTTATGTTACAAGAGTTCACCTAATGTACACTCATTGATTTTACCTACTATAGTAGGTTCTAACGGTAATCTGGGTATTTTTATTTCAAGTTAATTATTTTAAAATTTGTGATTTAGTATTGTCCTTTTTACGATATGGCTCCTTCTCTAACTTTGGTGTACTAGGTAGGTTGCTCGTCGTGGGTATGTTGTAGCAGTTCAACGTTGTTGTCACTTGTAGCGTGTTGAAGGTCTTGATTGGAGGCGCTGCAAAATACTAGCAGCGATAGCAACGAAAAGCACGAGGGAACCTAGAAGTGAACGATTTGGACGAGTTGATGTAGCGGTGGTCGGACTCCAAACATGAAGAATATAACAAGTGTAGCTTTGTTGCGAGAGTGTGTGTGCTAGTCATGACAACTTCTTACTCTAGAATGCCGGAGTGAAACTCCACCACCACCCTATCTCGTAACCCTCTATAGGAATATGAAACAAACACCCAATTCCTAGCCCCTATATAGTTCCTCCTCCGCTACCAAGCTTGTAGCCCTTGACGCGAGGCTTCACTCGAAGGCATCTGCCACTTGGAGATCCTTGACGACCGCAATGAAGCCCCTCGTGGGTTCCTCGTCGAGTACAACATGCACAGAGCCACGACATGTCGCTCGACCAGTTGGATCGCAGTCTCCATCGCCGATTGTAGCCAAACCCAATGCTTGATGCCATAGCCTCCCTTATTGAAATGATCCATCGTTACCCAGATTGCTTGCACAAGCTCGAACATTTGAAGCTCTTGTTCAAATACATCTTGCGGGATAAAACTCGTCCACCAATGTCGCCCTAACCCTCGCTCTTTCAACTTTGTCTCTCACAATCGCGTGTTGAACCTCTGCCACTCTCAATCACCTTCGTCGTTCTCGCTATTCTTCACATTCTCTCCGTCTCCATTCTTCACAATGTTCTTCTCTCCGTGAAGTTACGTAAGAGTAAGTAATTCAAGGTAAAACCATAAGTTAAGGTTATGGTAACTAAATTTGCGCAAGATTGATTCATATGATGGAAAAAAAGTTAAAATAACTCGGAAAAAAAACTACATAATGGTTTGTCATACCGTGTAATTTTAATAAACATTCACATTGCATATTCATTACTTATCGATTCAACCATAATGTTGAGGAATAAAATTACATATTTCATTAACATTTAAACTAAAATCTATAAGAAAGAAATTTGAAGTGACCAATTTCAATTTCCCTATATTTTACGTAGAAGAAAACATATTTGTTAGAATATGAAAAAATATGTTATAATATCATTATCACAACAGAGTAATAAATAATAATGATCATATATCAAAATTAACTTGTTACCTGTGGGGATACTATAAACTATGATGTGAGCTAAACGCATGAGAAGTTTAGAACATTACGAGAGGATGGATTTTACAAAGATAAAGCAAAACGGTAGTACGGTACAAATAAACAAGAGTCCAATTTGTTCTTCCCTCCTCATTTCCTTCCCATTCTCCCTGCACACATAACAGACCAGAGAGAGCGTGGTTGGTTGGTAACCGCGGCGAAACCCTAACAAAAAAAGAGCAGAGATGGTGAAGGTGCGGATGAACACGGCTGATGTGGCCGCCGAGGTGAAGTGCCTCCGAAGGTTAATCGGAATGCGATGCTCCAATGTCTATGATCTCACTCCCAAGGTTACTATCTCCTCCTCCTTCTTCCTCTTCCTTAATTTCATTCGCAATCCAATAACAGCATAGGTTTTTCTCTTTCATTTCGCAGACCTACGTTTTCAAGCTCATGAACAGTAGCGGAGTCACCGAATCCGGTGAGAGCGAGAAGGTTCTTCTCCTCATCGAAAGTGGTGTCAGATTGCATACTACTATCTATATGCGGTACGAATGCTAATCATTCCTTTTCAATCCATGTGAATCTCATACAAAATTCAAAATAATTCCTTGTTTGTTTGTAGTGACAAGAGCAACACTCCTTCTGGTTTTACTCTCAAATTGAGGAAGCATATTCGCACTAGAAGGCTTGAGGATGTGCGTCAACTTGGGTATGATCGGGTATTGCCTTCAACTTTCATTTCACATTATTTTTCTCTCTCACTTTCAATCTTTGTTTTTTTCTAAGCTAAATAATTTGTCTTCATTCTAAAACTAAAACTGACAGATTATTGTCTTTCAATTTGGACTGGGTGAGAATGCAAACTATGTTATATTGGAGCTATATGCCCAAGGGAACATCCTCCTCACGGATTCTAATTTTGTTGTCATGACTCTACTTCGATCTCACAGGTCATACTATCTTCTGTTCTGCTCTCTAATTTCAATTTGGTCCCTACATATATATTGTAAAATATAACCACACAACTGAAAAATTGCTCGCAGTTAGCATATCTTTTGATTTCTGTTTTATCGGATTCTTATCTTTTTTTTATACATACAAGAAGAATTTGTTTAGAGAGAGTAAAGATTCCTAAGGAGGATCCTTGACTGTTACATTGATTTCATATGTGGCACACTTTTAGTGTGGAAGTTTTCTAATGTCATGCCCGGGCTAAATTGATTGGGATATTATGCTGGATGATCATGCCAGACCTTTCTTTTTAAAATGAACTAATTGAAACTGTTTTACTTTGCTTTCACAGTGCATTTGCTTGTCTGTTTATATTCTTGGAGCTTGAGTCGTCTGACTATTTAATTTAATTTTAATTGAATTTTGTATACATTTATATAATAAGTGGAGCTATTTCAATTTATTCATAACAGGGATGATGATAAGGGGCTTGCAATCATGTCACGCCATCGTTATCCTACAGAAAGTTGTCGAGTTTTTGAGCGGACTACTATTGCGAAGTTGCAGACAGCCCTAACATCTTCTAAGGAAGATGGCGCTAATGAGGCTGTTAAGGTCAATGGGAATGGATCTGACCTTTCTAGTGTAGCAATAGAGAAGCAGGGAGCCCGCAAAGGTGGGAAGTCATCTGCCACATTGAAAACTGTCCTTGGGGAGGCACTTGGTTATGGACCTGCACTTTCTGAACATATAATATTAGATGCTGGCTTAATTCCCTCTGCAAAAGTTCCCAAAGATAAAATGTGGGATGATGCCACTATTCAGACTTTAGTCCAAGCTGTTGCGAAGTTTGAAGACTGGATGCAGGACATTATTTCAGGTGAAATAGTTCCGGAAGGATACATTTTGATGCAGAACAGAAATTCGGGGAAGGATTCTTCCATATCTCAATCAGAAAGTGTTAGCCAGGTTATATTTGTATTCTCTATAATTTCAGTGGCATCATGCATTTGGAAGACGATAAGAGAAGAAATTACTTATTCAGATGGTTTTTTGGTGTTTAGTGTTCATATACCTGTATCTTTTGATGCAGATCTATGATGAGTTCTGCCCCATCTTACTCAACCAGTTTAAGTCAAGGGATCATACAAAGTTTGAGACATTTGATGCAGCTTTGGATGAGTTCTATAGCAAAATTGAGAGTCAAAGGTCTGAACAACAGCAGAAAGCCAAAGAAAACTCAGCTGCTAATAAACTTAATAAGATACGCCATGATCAGGTTGGTGCCCATGCCCTAACCATAACACTTGTATGAAGGGAAAGTCAACCAAACCAGGTGGCATACAATAGTCCAGGCTGGAGTATTTTATCCTGGCTTGTACTTCAGAGATCAATTCTCTTTCTCTCTTCTCATTTTCTCTACTTTTACATTGTGAACATGGACACTGACCGACCTTTTTCATATGAAGTTGAGAAAACATTTGTTGTTCTGGTATTGTTGATCGTTGATACTTGATAATGCTGACAAGTTGTGCAAAATAATGTATCTCATTTCTATTATGCAGGAAAATCGAGTGCACGCTTTGAGGAAAGAAGCTGATCATTGTGTTAAAATGGCAGAATTGATAGAATACAACTTAGAAGATGTGGATGCTGCTATATTAGCTGTTCGTGTAGCTCTTGCAAAGGGTATGAACTGGGATGACCTTGCACGGATGGTGAAGGAAGAAAAGAAAGCTGGAAACCCTGTAGCTGGTCTCATTGACAAGCTCCATCTTGATAGAAACTGCATGACTTTGCTATTAGCCAACAATCTTGATGAAATGGATGATGATGAGAAGACACTCCCTGTGGATAAGGTTGTTATTTCTTTATGTTTTTTGATCAAAGGAATTCCTTAAGACAAAGAGAAGAAGTTATATAGATAGGATAATGACTTCTCCTTAACAAAGGAACATAACAGAAAACAACTATGATAAAAGAGAAAATCAATGGAACAAAGCTGCCCAACCCCTCAACATGGAAACCACCTTGAAATGCAAGAGTTTATGCTGTCTTATCCCAAATCAAGTGTTGTGTCTTAGACACCACATAAATAATACAACAGATATGCTCCAACTAAATGCACTAAGTGCCCGTTTGGATTGGCGTTGGAAACGTGGTGTTTGAATTAACATGATTTTCCAAACGTGATCTTGAGTAAAATTGTGTTTGAATAAACGTGATTTATGTTTGGATGATTTTTAACAAACATGACTTGGAAAAAAATGAATATTGTTTGGATGATTTTTAGCTTTTTGCGTTTTAACAAATGGATATTTGTGTAACGTGATTTGCCCAACGCCCAACACTCCAATTCCTAGCTTCCAGTTGAACGTGGTTTTGGTGACTTTTAGCGTTTTTGCGTTTTTGCAAACGTGTATCGAAACGGTGATGGGAAGCTTCAGATCGCCGTTTCTCTGAACGCAACGTGCTGTTAGGCAAAAAATCGCCAATCCAAACAGGCCCTAAAGTGTAGCATAGGCTGACACTGCCACAACTTTATTTTATGGATTTTATGTAAAAAAATTCTCACTCTTCTGTGCTACCTAAAATAGTTATAAATTCAGTCTTCAGTCTGGTTTATTTGGCCTACAAAATTCTTGTAGATATCTTGGTCCTTGTACATAAGGAAACCTTCACATAATCATGCTTTCTTAAACTGTCTGCCATTTTTATATGAATTCTGACCAAACATAACATGATAAGGAACAAAAAATGTTAACTGGAGAAACATCTCATTTTTATGCGTTCTAGTACCATATATCCTTTTCTTATAGATTGTTGTATTATGTCAATAAGTCAGAATTATCACTTTTTCTTAACTTCTATTTTGCATTGTCATTATCATCACTGAATTTCTATGTATTTACTGAAATGTGTGGATTTTGCATTGTCAGAATTATAGTAACCATTGTTTGTTTACGTTCAAGGTTGAAGTTGATTTAGCGCTCTCAGCACATGCCAATGCTCGGAGGTGGTATGAACTGAAGAAAAAGCAGGAGAGCAAACAGGAAAAGACTATAACTGCCCATGAAAAGGCTTTTAAAGCTGCAGAGAGAAAGACTCGCCTACAACTTAGTCAGGTGCTTAGATTTTGTATTTGCAAGCAAATCATTACTCTATATTGCAAATAGAATCGTAATTCGTAATTATCCCATTGCTCATATAAATAGATTGAAATAAGAAACTCAGAGAAAATTAATCTGTGGCATGTGGTATAGGGAGTAAGTGCTTAGTCATGCTTATTATATTTTGGTTACGTGATGGGCCTTCCATTTGTGGTAGGGCATATAAGTTTCAGTTGAATTTGTGTGGACTATTTGAAAGATGCTGATAATAGATCATAATATTCATTGGAATTTCTCTCATTATTCGTCACTTGTGATGTTTTTTCCTTTTCTTCATAGGACTAGGAAGATTCCTTGTCCTCTCCTCTTCTCCTTTACTTTTGTCTTTCTCTATTCTAATGAAGTTACTCTCTTAAAAAATCCTCCATCTTGTTATTTTTCTTAATTTTCAATGAAAGTTACCCCATGCCATGGTTATGCGATATAATAGCCCTTTTAGCCTCTCTATGGTATCTTGAAAAAAGGTTATTTTCAACTGGATCCTTTGTTCTTTCCTTCTTTGATTGCTTCTCGTTCTCTTTTGACAATGCCTCATTCTCATTCAGTGGCGGAGCATTAACTAAAATCGGGGGGGGGGGGGGCAAAATAAAAATAGAAATATATAAAATGAATAAATGATATTATGTTACAGTGTGAACCTAAAGTTATTGAGAACAATATATATGCACTGACAGTGTAAGTTTTTTACACTGTCAACTGTCAACCAATGAAGTTTTTTTCACTGACAGAATAATATATAACCTAACTATAAGCTGAATAAATGATATTATGTTACAGTGTGAACCTAAAGTTATTGAGAATAATATATATGCACTGACAGTGTAAGTTTTTTACACTGTCAACGGTCAACCAATGAAGTTTTTTTCACTGACAGAATAATATATAACCTAACTATAAGCTTTTAAGAACTGAATGTATAAATGTATAAGTATAACAGTGTGACATGCATGCTATCACTCTGATTTTTTTCATTCTTGATTGCTTTGATGGGAATGTTAATTAATTATATGTAATATGTTCATTTTTTAACAAACTTATCTCCAGGAAAAAACTGTTGCCACAATTTCACATATGCGCAAAGTTCACTGGTTTGAGAAATTTAATTGGTTCATTAGCAGTGAGAATTATTTGGTTATCAGCGGCCGTGATGCTCAGCAAAATGAGATGATAGTGAAGCGTTATATGTCAAAAGGAGATCTGTGAGTATTTCTTGTTATATTACACCAGCTTCGATCCTAGCTCCTATAGTTAAAGCTTAAGCATCAACAAAAATGAGTTATTGAGTAATGATGAAAATAATTAATTTGGTTCGGTGCTAGCTTTCTTTGAATGAGTATGAACAATATTTAATGTCTTTGTAAATCAACTGTATAATTAATCTAAAATTGCTGTATTATACATGATTGATAAAAAATGAGTATTTCTTCTGGATCCCAGATCCCTATGATGTTGCAAATAAAATTAAAAAATCATAAGAAGTCTCCTCATGTCAGGAGCAGGAATACCATACCAATAATGAATTAGGCACTATATAACTTGGCTGTTGGGAAATTTGCGGCCAGCTTGTTGTCTCAGAATATAATATTTATCATCTTAACTAGCATGAGGTTATGGTTGTTTCCTCTTCAATCAACATCTTTCATCAAGTTATTTGCTGCAAATATGATTTCATCAGAACAGATAGATATGAGGGATGTGGACAATACAGCTTAAAGTTCTTGTAAATTAGCTCATGGGTATATATGTTTTTCTTTGTTTGGTGTCTTCGAGATCTGATGTTTGTTATAGTATCCAATTTTGGAAGGATTATGGATGGTCCTTTTTGAGTTTTTATGTAATTCCTTCATCTTTATCGTCTTTCCTTTTTGCATTGGCATTCATCACTCATTCTCTAAACAAGGAAAGCGTACTTGTTACTAATTCCCTTTGGAAATCCAAGGCACCTCAATGGTGAAGTCCTTCATTTGGATCTATGTACTTAATAGGACTAATAATTAAAGGTTTCAAAGCCCCATGAAAATCTCACTCCTAATGCAGTGTTGTGTTTCTGTCAGTCTGAGACTAGCAGTCATATATTTCTGCATTTCCAGCAGCCAGATATTTTGGTGAATGTGGCTTTATCTAGAGGGTGGGGCATTTACTTTTTGTCATTTTAGAGGTCTTAGGAGACTTTAAGGAAGGTTTGCTGCTATTTGGTGTTCTATAGCTCGAGAGGAAATCACAAACATCCAAGGACAACCATTTGCATGGCATCTTTTATGCGATCAAGTGGTTTGCTTAGCTTTTATGTGGTTCTCGACTAATAGCTTCTCTAAACGAGTCCCTTTGGTGGATATGCAAAGAGATTGTCGAGTGCTACTTGGATGATTTTTTTTGTCTTTCAGGAAGACAACATAGCATCTTCTTCTTTACTCTTCTCTTTCTATTATTAGATAAAAAAGTGCTTCTTTTATTAGAAAGATTAAGAAGTTGTATGTTAATTTTTCAGTGGTAAAATTGCTCTTGGACAAGAAACTACATATTATATCTTGTGTATAATATTATATGAATATTTCCGGGTTGAAGGTGACTCCACGTTTGTCCCATAAAATATACTGGTTTTTTTCGTTTTCACTTGCTACTTCAGCATAGTACACCTTCATCTTTCTCTCAGGAGGTCTCTTTTTCTTAGACTTGTGCTCCCACATCAATTGATACTCCCTCCGTCCCTTAATATAAGAACCAAGCAACTATTTAACACCCCTTAAGAAATATAGTTAGTTTAGTTAATTGCATTAATGTTGTTCTCAAATTATATCATTTGCACTTGCTACATCAGCATAGTATACATCAGCATAGTACACCTTCATCTTTCTCTCAGGAGGTCTCTTTTTCTTAGACTTGTGCTCCACACATCAATTGAGACTCCCTCCGTTCCTTAATATAAGAACCAACCAACTACTCCACACCCCTTAAGAAATATAGTTAGTTTAGTTAAGTGCATTAATGTTGTTCTCAATTTATATCATTTGCACTTGCTACATCAGCATAGTACACCTTCATCTTTCTCTCAGGAGGTCTCTTTTTCTTAGACTTGTGCTCCACACATCAATTGATACTCCCTCGGTTCCTTAATATAAGAACCAACCAACTACTTCACACCCCTTAAGAAATATAGTTAGTTTAGTTAATTACATTAAAGTTGTTCTCAATTTATATCATGTACCCAAAATTACCCTAAACCCATTTTCTTAATTTATATGCATCATTATTGTTTGAGAGAGTGAAAAAAGGGAGAATGTTCAATTAAATAAGGGTATTCTTGTCAAAAAATTAATTAATGCACCACAAACTTCAAGTTAGTTCTTATAAAAAGGATCAAGTTGTACCTCCAATTTGGTTCTTATGATAAGGAACGGAGGGAGTACTATTGATATTTATGACGTATTCGATACAGTTACTGGGCTTCAGCTTGGTAATTAAAATTGTTTTTACAAATTCATTTCAAATCAAATAACTATAATATTTATTCTCAGCAGCAACAATTTAAAGTGCAGGAACATATTTAATCACTAATCAATTATTAAATTGATTATACACTTCTTTAAATGTGCTAATTTTTCCTGTTTTGAACTGTGATTTGATTTCTTATTCTCTCAGTTTTATCGATTTGCTTATGTAATAGGTATGTACATGCTGATCTGCATGGAGCTTCTAGTACGGTTATCAAGAATCACAAGCCTGAGCAACCGGTTCCTCCTCTTACCCTAAACCAAACAGGATGTTTCACAGTATGTTCTATCTAAATTTACTTTTTCTGGTTCACTTCATGGCTTCATGCTCGTGAACTAATCAAAATGTTAGGGATGCTGGTCCAAGTGGTAGATTTTATGTCAAGAAGTATACGATGGGAATTAATGTTATGTTAACTATTATTTTATTTGCTACTTTCTAGTTAGTTCTAGCTGTTATATTTTATTTTTAAGGAGTAGTTGTACCTGTTCAACAGTTCTTGCCTTAAACTCTATCACTTAACCAGTATCCCTAACAGAAATGCTAACCATATTGCTTCCTTAACATTTTGAAATGTAGGTCTGCCATAGCCAGGCATGGGACTCAAAAATTGTTACTAGTGCCTGGTGGGTCTATCCTCATCAGGTTAGTAAAACTGCTCCTACAGGGGAATATCTGACAGTTGGTAGTTTCATGATCCGGGGAAAGAAAAATTTTCTTCCACCACACCCTCTTATCATGGGTTTTGGCTTGCTATTTCGCTTGGATGAAAGTTCGTTGGGATCACATTTAAATGAAAGGAGAGTAAGAGGAGAGGAGGAAACAATAGATGATTATGTAGAAGCTGACCCTCCTGAAGAAAATTCTGATTCAGAGTCTGAGAAGGATACCACTGATGGAAAATCTGCTGCAGGCTCAGAAAGGAATGATACTTTATCTGCCGATTCACATAAATCCCTATCAGAAGACCTTCTTGCAGACTCATCTCAACCTAGTTTGGCAACAGTTAATGCTGAAACAGAAGTTTCACGTGATTTTCCTGTGAAAGAGACAAGTACAACAAATATAGTTGATGGGGAGGAATTGTCTGACACTAGTGGAAATGGCTCAACATCTGTCACCCCTCAACTTGAGGAACTCATTGATCGAGCCCTGGGACTTGGATCTGTTGCTAAGTCAAGTACAAATTATGGTGTTGAGAACTCTCAGATTGATTCAGGCAGTGAGCAGCATCTTGAACAGAACAAACCTTCTGTAAGGGATAAACCATATATATCAAAAGCTGAGAGAAGAAAGTCTAAAAAAGAACAGAAATATGGAGAAGCATATTCAAATGTTGAACATGGAAAGGACGAACCAAAACTAAAAGATATTTCTGCTAATCTACCTGCAAAAGAAGTTCAAAATTTGAACACAGGTGGTGGTAAAACAACCAGCCGTGGACAGCGGGGCAAACTTAAAAAGATAAAAGAGAAGTATGCTGACCAGGATGAGGAAGAAAGGAGCATTCGAATGGCATTATTGGCTGTGAGTTCAGTAGCTTGCTCATCCTTTCACTTTTGTCCAAGGGAAAATTTGATAAAATGCATGTTTTGTTTCTGAATTGAATGTATGATGTGTCTAGACACTTAAGTCACACATGCTGAGTTCCCAAATATGAAATTTAATGCTTTAATCTTCCCTATAAAAGCTTTTATAAATAAGTAAGATTTGTCCAAAGTATATAAGAAGTTACATCAAGGACATTCTCAAGAACATAATAGTGCTTCCAAGTAATTCTTGCATCTTTCAGATTTCCTGTTGTAAAATTCCATCATTTTTTAACTCTAAAGCTGGTGTGTATTTGTAGTCTTCTGGAAAAGCAATCAAGAAGGAAGAGACATCATCTGGAAACGAAGCATTGGACAAAGGGAAAAAACCTGGCAGTGGTAAGCCTTTCTGAAGTTTCATCATCAGTATTGCTGACAATGAGCTGAGTCTCAATTCAGTCTGCCTTAATCTTGAATTTTCATGTGAACTAATTTGCTTGGGTTGAGCTTGCTCAAATAAAGCATGTGAACTTTTCTTCTTGGCTTTTAGCTCGAATCATTTAGCTAGATGAGTTTATTTGAGCTGAGCTGGCTCGTGAACTTGGTTCAATAGTCACATGAACATGCATATTTTACTTTATGTTACTTTCTCTCTATGGGTGTGTGTGTGTGTTTGTGTATTTATGCATTTAATTTGTCTAATATGTGTGTGTGTGTGTGTGTGTGACTCTTCACGACTGAGTTGCCCTCTTTGAGCCAAGCTTCTCAGATTTTTTTGGCTAATTTCACTATTTGGTTCATGAACCAAACTTTTTGAGCCAATTGAAGAGTTGAGTAGCGACCAACTTGGTTCATTGCCCTCTCCTGCAGACTAGTAGCGGGCTTGTTTTGTCATTCAATGTGTCACTATTGCTGTTTAATTTGTTATCTTGCTAATTGTTTCATAATGTTGATTTGATTGTGGCAGTTCCTTCAGATGCTCCAAAAATATGTTACAAGTGTAAGAAAGCAGGTCACTTGTCTCGGGATTGTAAGGAGAAGTCAGATAATATTTTGCCTGGTCATGCAATAGATGAAGCTGAAGAAAATTCCAACATGAGTGCTTCTAACACTTCCCCAGCAGATAGGGTAGCAATGGAAGAAGATGATATTAATGAAATAGGAGAAGAAGAGAAAGAAAAACTAAATGACGTGGATTACTTGACAGGGATACCACTCCCTAATGACATTCTCTTGTATGCTATTCCTGTCTGTGGTCCATACAGTGCAGTTCAGTCTTACAAATATCGGGTGAAGATAATTCCTGGAACAGTAAAGAAAGGGAAAGGTTCTGTTCATTTTTTATTTAATTTTATAGTTTATGAGCAATGCAGCTATAGATGCATCATTCATATATCATTGGTATCTTATTTCAACATGTTGCCGTAATACTTTTCTGCTGTTTATTTTTTTGGTGTGCAGCGGCAAAAACTGCAATGAACCTATTCAGCCACATGCCAGAAGCAACAAACCGAGAGAAGGAGTTGATGAAAGCGTGTACAGATCCTGAACTTGTTGCTGCACTTGTTGGTAATGTTAAGATATCGGCAGCTGGTCTTACTCAACTGAAGCAAAAGCAAAAGAAAGGGAAGAAGACTGGCAAACAACAGAGTTAGCCAACCCTGCTCTGTGAAGGATTTTGTATGTTGTATATCCTTCAAAGTTTCAACACTGTATACCAGTTTTTTCTCACTGTAAATCTTATGGTTCTGGGTAAAGTAGCTAAGTCTAACATCTGAAGTTGTGCGGAAATAATTGAGAAATATACCACAGGTCGGTAGCTAATCCTACGCTGCATGCTAAGCATCTGAAGCTTACTTTTTTTGTTGAATATTTTCTAATCGCTTAGGAGAGTTATTTTGTTTACAAGTTTAGCGTCACTTCAAATATGCAATGAGTTACTTAAGTGGTAAACAAGCTTAAACTTAGAGAAAAATGGAAATGTGCATGAGAGGATATTTATTTTATTTTTTTATTATGCAGAAAAAGCATAATTTTTTTAATGTTTTAATGTCGACTTATTGCTAAAATCCAATCTAGTCATCACAAGCTTTTAAAAAAGTTTATACTTCAAACCATTAGGGCCCGTTTGGAGGTCAGACATGATAAGAGTAGGATAAGATAAAAGATTGGATAAACACTGCGTTTGAGGTAGACAAGATATTGATAGAATATAATAAAAAAAATATATCAAATTTTTCTTGAAATAAAAAATACATAATATTTTTTAAAATTTAATTATCTATATTTTTTAAAAAAAAATAATTAGAATATACTTATTTAAAATTCCGCTTGTGAAGAGGGGAAAAAAAAGGTTACACTCCAACCGCGCTAAAATGCACATGTCGATTGGATGGCTGCATTGAGGTGGTGTCCAAAACCATTTTATTTTTCTGTTAGCAAGAACTTCATACCAGATTATACAGTTGATAAATTGGAAACAGCGAAAAGTGGACCAATTCAATACTGAAAAAACGGTAACAGAAAAAGAAAGAGATAACTTTAAAATAAAATACAACAGAATTTCAAAGTGAAAGCTGAAACGGTTTGATAAGATAAGACGCCTTCATTGACCCTCTGTTTTCAGAAGAGGCGGACAAATTGGCTGAGTCGTGTGCAGCAATTCAATCCCACCCTTATCCTCAGTTTTTCATGCTTTTGGCTTCAAATGTGGAAATGAAGAAGTTTGATCATTCAAGATTTCCTAGGCTCATTAAAATCGCAAACAAGAAGAAGATGCAGCTTATGTTTAAAGCTTATTTGCATACTTTAAAGCTTACAGTGTTTGGCAAGTGAGCTTAAATTAGTTTGTTTATTGCTTTTTTTAATAAGCTACTTGATGCATGTTATTTTATAACTTATTCTCATTTGCATTCCTATCATTTTAATGAAATTCTATCACTTTAGTAAGCTGTCAACATAACATTTCCTATCACTATAAGAAAACAAGGACGGTGGTGGATGAAGACCCATAACAATGGATGGTGGAGGTCAAAATGAAAATAAAAAGATATAACAAACTCATTTTAAAAAATTTAATTTTTTTTTAAAAAAATGAAAATGAAATATATAAATAGAAAATATTTTCTCTAACTAAATAGGCCCAATGTTTTTTCAAACTAATCAACCCTTAACTTTTCAGATCTTAAGACAGAAAACAGTTTTTAAAACTGCAAACATCTGTTTACAATTTTAGTTTTTAAATTACAATTTTTTTTTCTTCTTTTAAAAATTTGTTTCTAAAAGCATTTTTTAGACTTAGGAAACTAAAAATTGCGATTAAACAAGTCCAAAATATTTATCCGTATTTATAGTATAAAGTAGACTCCTAATTCTTGTGAAATAAGAAATCTAATTAGTACTCATAATAATAATTAAATAAGAAAACAAATTAATTTAAACAGTAATCTAAATAATTCTAAGATAAGATAATATTTATCCATATTTATATGTTTGAATTAAGTTTATTATTAATTTCATTTAAAATTAAGTTTATTGTTCTTTTTGGTGCAATTGATTATTGATTATAACACTAGTTGGAGAAAATTTTCAATCAGGGCATTGTTACAATAATCCATAGTCTCCCTTTGTAAAAGGAGGTTAGTTTGTGCTGGAACAATGCAGCTAACTGAAAACTTTACCAAATAGCGAATTCATTCACTAAATTTTGAAGAAATGCGATAACTCCCAACTTATATATACACACTATATCATTTCTGCACTTTGATACATACCGACGTGGGACCCAAATTTCTGACCATTGCAATTCTTTAATTGAGTGTTAGTATAGCATGAATTTCTAGTGATTAGAATATGATTCAACATCGTAACTTATGAGAATAATGATTTGGAAATTCAAGGTGAAGTCTTATGTGATAAATTGTAGGAATGTGAAAATCCAATGTGAGACTTGAACTTTGATATATTTTGACATTAGAATTCTTGAAGCCACACTCTATAAAACATTTTAACATTGTTGTAACCTCTGATCTTTTGATTGATATGCAACAGCAATTTTAAATGACACTACACCGTCTCCATAGCTAGATAGGTCACCACCAATTGTGAAATTGATTTTTCTTTTTGTGTGAAATATGTTCTTTAAATTTCGATGATAATTTATATCGATAAAAATTACCATTAAAGAATGTCCATAAGTCACCAACAATTTTTTTATTTGTTCATTTTGGCTCTTGAATGCTTTTTGAGAATTGTGTTCCTATTCTTTGTTTTCTTAATGAACCTATAAATTAAAGTTTGTATTTCCACAATTCAGAATTTTCTTATGTAAGCGTATTTTTAGTGAGAGATAAAATGTTCGCAATGTGTTCTCATTCTGAAGTTTCCTATTGCATGCCCTTCTTCTCCTTTGCTGGATGATCTCCTTCAATTTTTGCCTCTTTTATTGGTCTACAGAGAAAAGAAATAAGGATTAGGGTTTAAAAAGAGTTGTTACATGAGATTTAAAAAATATAATCAAAAGGTTTTGGAAAGAGTGCGACGTTTGAAGTTCATCTTGGGAAGGGAAAAGTAGAGCAATGAAATTATGAAATATGTTTAATCGGTTGTAATTCTTATTAGGTTAGTAAGTTTTTTTCCCTTTGAAATACATTCTTCTCCTCTATGGAAAATACTTAAAGTAGGTAAATATTATTAAGTGATGTAATGTTCACTTTACCCTATGAATTTTACATTTCAAATTATAGTTATTCTTCCTACTATGAAACAAAAATATCTATTTTTTTTATGAGTAAGACAAATTCCTTCACCATATATAAGTTAATTCATTTTTTAATTCAATTTATAAATAATTAAATAATTTTAATTTTATAGTAAGTAACTAGAAGTTGATTAATAATAAAATCAATCAATAAATAAAATTAATATTTTATATTTATAAATTAGTATATAACAAATTACAAAGATATATATTGAATAATTTTAGTTTGGCATTAGAGACTTAGGGTAAGGAAAATAATAGAAAATTGTTATCCTATTCTGTTGGGCGTTTGTTTCATGATTTGAAATAAGATTTTTGGGAATGATTGAGTTGAAATACACATTCCATGGTTTGGTAGAAGGATTGGAAAAAATATTTCAGAGTATCTTTCATTCCCAGGTAAGTACTATTCTCATCTAGAAGCTATTTTCATTCTCAAGCTAAAGGGGTGAGAAAGATGATTCCTGAAAACTAAGATTTTTTTTTTTTGTGAAAACCCATAAATGTAATTATCCACATCTTTTCCTAGAACCTGTGAAAATAATAATTTTTGTCACAAACTAATTTATGCATCTAGGTTAATATTTTTTAATTGAAGTCGATTTTATGTTTTGGTTTTAATAGTATTTGAAACTTTTGATATTTAAGTTTTAAACTCTATATTTTCTAAATCTTACCTTTTTAGTAATTTCATCAATACAGTGTTAATGTAATATTAACTAATGTGGTTTGAGAAAATATAATTTTTACATAAATAATTTCTATAAAAAAATATTTATTTCATATATAGTAGTCAGTTTAATTTTTTATTCCATTTTTAATAGTTACGTTGAAAAATATTTTAATAGTAAATAACATAAGGGTATTTTAAGAATTTCATTGTATATTTTCGATAATATATATTTCTAACCAAACGCGTGTTATACCTATTCCTAGGAATATTGAAAAAGATTCGCAATAATTGATTAAGTTAACCAACACATTTTTAAAAGATGTCATGGAATAGCATTCCCAATCCCATTCCCGGAAATAAGATTCCTAAGTATCCTTCTCCAAAACTTGAAACAAACACCCCCATGGGATAAGAGACATGATTGCATTATTCTATTATGTTGGTGCAACAAACAGCGAATTACAGCAAGATATGATTGCATTATCTTGTCGTGTCTCTCCTTACCACCAAACATGCCCTAAAAGATGATAAAGATGAATGGTCGAGAATTAATAATTAATTATACATTTAAAAATTAAAATTATTTTAATAATGACATGTGGCGTGTCATATCAGCGTTCGTTTGCCACTAGACATGCTAGCCGGAGTTCTACCTTCGGAAGACATCAAAGCCATAATAATTTCATTAAATAAGAGTATATGGCTGCTAATTTATTGATTTTTCGATTAGGGACGAAACTTAAACCGAGTATAAAACTCACATAGTAATTTGATGATTAGTAATCTTTTTCTTTACTCTGATTTATTGAATGTTTTTTTTTCTTCCATTCTTTCCCAAACTCTGTCAGTCTCTTCCACTTTCCTTTAATACTTTGAATCTCTCGTTTACTTCCCTTTCCACTTTCCAACACTCTCATTTAAGAAACACAAAACTGCTCTTTGAATTTCGTCTCTTTTTGTATGAAGCTGAAACGGTATTTCATTAGACCCTTTTCATTCTTTCTGGCATTCTCTTTTCCTTCCATTATATATTATATATACAGACCCACAACTAATTAACTCATCCCGCTCCTGCTCTAAGTCTCTTAACATCTATCATCGTCTCAGAGCCACAATGAGTCAGTTCAGGGTACGATATCCAACAACCAAAGAGCAGCAGGGCATGCAGTACGCAACTAATAATAATATTGGAAGCATGAAGGATTGTGAGTTTTATGTCACGGTTCATGGATTTGAAAAACGTGGTTTGGCATTTCGTGCGGCATATGATGCTGCTATGAAGTCTACGACGAATGCAAAGGAATTATGCGCTTATGTGGGATCCATGATATGTGCAATATCAAATGATCTCAGAGCCTCTGTGGTGGAAGCATTGCACGGAGTAGGTGTCGAACCTCGTTTCGTGGAGATATCATCACCCGGCATAGACAAGGCTGAGGTTACTGAAATGGACTGGCCTTCGATCCTTATCTACTTTGCCTGTATTTGTATCATTCTTTTCAAGAAGAATCCCAGTTATGAGACATGTATGTCTGAATATATTCATCAACTACAAAAGAAAGTTGGATTTGAACCAACGATCATATTGAATGTTCCATTTGATTCCTCCAGAGCTGATTCAATTAAGAATATGCTTGGTGCTTCGTTAGCTCTTCGCTCAACTCTGATTCAGTTCATCATGGGCAAAATGGATAGTGGCCGTTCAAGTATTAATAGTGTGTGTCTGTATCTTTTTTATGTCTTGTCTTGGTCAGGGATGGATGAATTAGTCCTTATGAATGAGCTTTTGGTTGTTCCTAACTCTAATATCCTTCGTGACCCTGAATATTCAAGAGAAGTGCAGGATTTGCGCGAGGCAATTGCTGCTATTCAAGCTCATTCTTACCCTCAGTTTTTCATTCATTTGGCTTCAAGTGCTGATCTGTTGAAGGTTGACCTTTCAAGATTTCCCAAGCTGATTAAAATCGCAAAGAAGATTGAGTACGAGAGGGACTCTGAAATAGCGAGACAGCACTCTCACGATTGACTATTATTGATTTGCTTTGCCTACACCTCCACCTCCTCCTTTTAAGTAGTAGTACGCATTTTGCTGCATTTTTTGTCGTTTCAATTTCGGTACTTTTTGGGTTTATTTGAACATTAGTGCATGCTTGCTATTGTGTGTATGGTTGAATATTCAAGTCTGAATTTTAAGCTATGAATGTACAAGGGTTGATTCCTCATTTTTTGAACGAATTTCTTGAAATCGTAACAGCAAAAGATGGTTTCTAGTAGCAACCCTTTGCCGTATTTTGGTTAAGTTCTCTGCTTTCCTGATATGGGCCTTATGTTATGCCAAACATGGTTGAAAGGTGATGTTTGCACTTTGCAATCATCTATTCATCCTGCTCGTGAAACATTGAACATTCCTGGTTAATTATAAGTCTCGGTGTCTCAAGGAAACAGTGGTAACCTTAGCAGGTGTCTGTTTTCCAACCTCATTTTTCCCATCAACTTCTTATTTTCATTGTAGGAGTTTAATGTTTTGTAGTCACTTGTCACTGATATGATTCTTGTTCTTTTCTTACTTCTTAGACCTCACTTAATGTTAGTTTTTGTATCTTGAGAGTGTTTTCAGAAACTACCCTCCGAACCGTTTCCAAATACATCTTATCAGCTCCTTGAATGTTCAAGTTTACCAGAATATGGTGCAGCCACCAGCCATACATCTGCTACTTTTGTCTATGCCAATTCTGTTCTTCATATTTTGTATAATTAAGGTCTCAATTAGAAAAATGAATAAGTGGAATAAAAATACTAACATTAAAGTTGCTCTCCAAGTGGTTGAATTGCAGTGACTGATTACTTGTACTAACTATGCGTATGAGTCAATTTCAAGTGTCTTTTAGGAGAAAGAGATTAAACATATAATTGACAGCCTAAAAATATAAAAGAACAAGTTCTTTTGAAGAGAGCTAAGCATCATGAAAATCTTAAATGTATGAAATCCATATATATGGAGACAAAAAACAATTGAACTTGCTTAATGAATCCCAAATACCTTTCTAGTTTTAGTTAAACTAAGTTTTCATTTTCAACTCCATGAATAAGAAACATTTCTTGCTCCCTGGTTTAAGCAACTAAAAATACTCTTTAGTTAAGATGTTATATTCCCCCATGCTTTGATTTCTGAGCATTCCTCTTGACATAAATCAATTCAGATATCACAGCCCAACATAATCTACATACTACACCAAATTACATGATTTTTTACCTAAATATTTGGTTGTCTAATTCTTATGTCAAGCTCAAAACATGTTTACAGTAAAGCAAATATTTTGGAACAGTGAGATCAAAACATGCTTGAATACTTTGTATGCTTCCTTTTTTCGACAAATATTTCCTCATTCTTTATTTTCTCACCGTAGTTAACTCAACTTTGATAGTTTGTTTGATATCATATTCTGAGTTTGTGAATGAGAGTGCTGGGAGGGACTTAAATTTAAGCTCATTAGCTTTTTGAGGCTTATGTGGCCTCTGGTCACTGAAATTAAATAAAATAAGAATACGTTCGACCATTATTTATGGTTTTATTAATATTCAATGTTAGTATAGCATAAATTTCTTTTCATAAGAATCTAATCATCATCGTACGTAACTTGGGCGAATGGTTTGGGAATTATATAAACATCGGTTTATATATACTTTTGGAAATCCTTTTTATAATTAATTCCTATTTTTATTTTAATTCTTATATTTAAAAAATAAGTAACGCTTTGTCATGAGAATTCATATGATACTACTTTGATTAATAAAAGGCTAAATAATTTTTTTTAATAAAAAAAACATATTTACCCTTAAAAAATATATCCGAGTGAAACCAAAAAAAAAAAAAATATCCGAGTTTTTTCATTTAGTTCAAGAAATTCAAAAAAAATACAATCAACCGAGTTTTCTATATTTTGATTTCAAAACTTGTTTCTTATTGTTTTTATCATATTTGATATAGGGATCCTCCTTCGGAGGCTTTCTTGTTGAAGTCTGGGACAATTGAGCGTTTTTTCTATTTATAAAACTCAAATTTAAGATTATTTAATGAAAATCAAGCATGTACCATTTGAATGAAGCAAGCTTTTCTATTTTATCATTTTCAAAATAGAATTACCAAATAAGTTTTTCTCTATTCTCTTGTCAAAATCAGTTTTTTAAAATAGTTTTACAATAAAGTTTAGGGTTTAGGGAAAAATACAATCATTTTACAAAAACTACAATAAATCATTACAGTTATGTAATATACTCCTTCCGTTTTTAATTCTTTTAAAAAGAGAAAAATACACTTGACAAGAACTCTATTTTTAACCAAATTGAAATAATTATTTTGAAGATTTTATTAAAATAATAAGAAGCAATACCTTTTGTAATAAACAAAGTTCAACTCAAATTACTGATTTCATTTTGGGAACAACTCCGTCTCTTTCAAATAGATCAAAGACTGTTAATTTTACTTTACAACCTCGTTCATATTTGGAGAGAATTTGAGCTTTGCTCAGACATACAATCTCTGCTTATGAAATTTGAAGATATAATCGAATGTTTTCTTCGGGTGATTCAAGTTAGTTCTATTTATTTATATTGAAGGCAGTAGGTTACTGTCACGACTGCACTCAATGTGGGCTTAAAAGATAACACCTTTAGCTCCAGTGCTCCACATCTACAAAATGAGTAGATTAAATGAGTTTTGTCAGTAAGATTTTTGAAGCATGTCGACCAGTAGCAACTACAGAACCTTTCTAATGAATGACTTCATCGCATCTTTGAATTCATCTGCATGCTCCTATTAATCAACGCATTAAGATGCAAGGAGGGAACTAGCGATGGTGATTTTTGTGGAAAAAAAACAATTAGCTGCTGATTGACTCTGATATCCATTCTTTGTTGGATGTGGAACTTGTGAGGAAATTGAATTAGAAACAATTTACATTCCTTACTCAGAGACTGCAATTTGTTCTCAAACTTATGATTGCAATCATTCAGATTTGATGCATCATTTGGTGACAGACTTTATTAATTATATACTCTAGACATTGATTGAGCTGAGTAGAATTAGCTGCTGATTGATTCTATGATATCCATTCTTTGTTAGATGTGAGGCTTCAGCTTGTGTGGATACTGGGCCTCTTGTCGAAGCAGAGGCAGAGCCCACATTGTCCGTTCCGTTTGAGATTTTATGAACTCTGTTGATAATTTAGCTCTAGACTCCTACTGTTTACATTGTTTTAACAATTTTATAATTTATTTTATTTTGTAATTAACCTAAGGCTTATAGCTTAAATATTTTTAGTAAACAATAATTAATTTACTATTAAATAAATAATAATTTAACTTGAGTTGTGGAGCCTTCTAAAACAGAAGAACCCCTTCAAAAAGTGGCGTATGCCGCTTAAGGTGACATGCACACGGTATTCTTTAGTAAAAGGCGAAAGAATAGTTCGCTCTGCGCATATCACACGGCTCCGTACTCAATAAGTAGGATAGGGCTCTTTACTTATACCGGAGACATTAACTTACTATTACCACTTCAACCGATGTGGACTCTGAAAAGATAAGACATTTCTCATAAAAGGTTATTTACAGGAAGACAACCTTAATTGCTATTAAAGAAAGTTAAGTTCTGACTTGTGAGTCACAAGTAGTAGCTGGAATTCATCAAGAAAGAGCAAATTTCAAAACTTCCTCCTTCAACGGTTCAAGCTTAACTATTGCTATTTGAAGGCATATTATTTTCTTCTAGTAATCCAACTAGTTATCATCATAATGTTTCCTGTACACAATTTCCTCCTTCCCAGTAAGTAAGCTGCAAGCATCTAACCCTAACCAAACTTAGCACAGAAACCAGAGGCTAGTAAGAGTAGCAGTTTTCAGTAGGAGTTATTTTGCAATTTGATAGAAAACAGTGTAACCGTAGCCCAGTTAGTCAAATTTTACGAACCCGAAAATACAAAAATATGCTGGATACCCTGACTAAACTGAGTGGGCCTTCAAGAATTAACTATCGAATTAAAAAAAAGGTTATTTACATACAAAACTAAAATAAATTATTTGTGGTTAAGGTTCTAATCAAATGTATTAACCACAATTAACTTATAATTTTTTTCCATAGAAAATAACTAACTTAACTAAGGAAAAATACTTTAACTTGAATTGTAGGGCTTTACCCCATAGGGAGCCCTTCCAGAAATTCTCGAAGGCCTGAGCAAAACCCAGGCCCAAGAGGGGGTTTGGAAATAGTTTTCAACCAGCAATTGACGCGCCTCAGTTAGTACCTCACTAGCTGCGTCATTGCCCCAAGCGCAAAGATGCTTGCTAAGAGGCTTATTACTTCCTATTTATATGCACTCTATCGTTTCTGCATTCTGAGCAAACCGATGTGGGACTTCAATTCAAGCACTTTCATCTCAGGTTAGGTGGCCTCTGGTCACTGAAATTAAATAAAATAAAAATATGTTCGACCATTACAATTTAAGCTGAAGATTTATGTGAATTTCATGTATTTAAACATGGGAGAATGATTTGGGAAGTTAAGCTGAAGATTTATGTGATAAATTGTGTAAAAACTGCAATTCAATGAGCAGCAGGAGTAAGCTACTTCCCTGAATTATCTGGAGTGTGACAGTAGGAGTTTACTAACTGAATTATGCAACATTGTTAACACGAGTTTACTCATTTGTATTTACATAACTCTGCTTTGAATGCAGAGTTATCCGTAAATTTCTTGTACCTACTGCATTGAGTATTAACAAAAGTCCTTGTTTAAGTGGCCCGTGATTTGTTCTGAACAAAAGTCCAACATGCTAATTACTCATTCAAATGATTCAATAATAGTGACAGGGTCTCCAATGAATCCAAATTGTCCAGTACTCAAATGTTGTAGATATATACATAGCTTAATTTTAATCACATGTTAAAGTTAATTTGAGTGTTGACCATGAGATGGTGACAGGTGGATTTGCTTTTGGTTTTAGTCATGGCAGATCCATATGCACTTCTTGCATTGCCCAAGGACCAACACCTGAGAGCAGCTGAAAATCCTACAAGATCCTTTCTGATAATTTTAATATAACATGCTAATATTAAAAATTAATCCTCACACATTCATTCCGGTAAATGCTCTGATAATACGCGTCGGCGCTCGTACTAACAGGTGTTAGCACTCATTTAGAAGCACAAAGTAATAGAACTCTTATAAATTAAGATGAATATGCTTTCATATTAACTTAACTGGTATTTAAATACACACTTATTCATCCAACCTCGTCGAAAATTACACAATTATTTGTATGAGTAGAACTGTTTCAGAACATTTTCCCAAAGATTTATAGCATCTTATGAAGAATTCTTTATCAGCACTTCAAGGTGTAGTCGACCTCTAATAATGCTAATTGCTATAAGCAGACAAGACCCATCTAATAATGCTATCTTTTTTAAATTTCTTTGTCATACAAGAAAACAGATGTCCTTCATGTACTTCGAACTTATGCAATATTTAGAATAAGGCAAAACGCCTGTGAACTTGGAACTCCTAACACACCATTATAAGCTTAATTAAAAGTGTCATTAAGACAAATGCAAACAAGATCATGTTTAATTTACTAATGTGTTATTTAACAAGTTCACAGAATCATACACCCGAATGCTGTGTTTTATTCCAAATCTTCATATGCTGTCAACATCATCACTTTCTCATAATCACAGCTATTAGAAACAAATCCACTAATTAACAATCTAATCAACTTTTTAATCCAACTTTCATTCACCCGTGACATACATTAGAAACACCATCCCGTGAACACACAAATTAGGAAAACAAACCATCAAATTCAATCCGTACACGTGCCCCCCTTGTCATGAACATGAATCAATGTCACCCTAAAACAAAGTGAGCAAAGGAAAAGAGCACTTTTTTTCCCTTCTTGGATCTCTGCAGAATCTGCTTAGAGCTGCATGTGATAAATTTGTGTTGGAACCGTGATAGAAGCAACACACACAACACAGACTCACATTCTCTTTCTCATATGCTCTATCAATCATGGTCACATTGAAGCAATGAACCACTAATTTGCTGCCACATGTTACAACAGAGAACCACAAATTCTGCAGAGTAAAAAAAAATTGCACACTCTAAAATCTTTCTTATCATCTCCACAGCCGGGAATCTACCTCCACATCTGGGCAGCTATGAGACTAATCCGACTCAGAAATCACATTAACTAAGTAAGTCTCTCCCAATAAATATTTCTCCATATACACCTCCTAATAATCGAAACCGTGCGTAGGGAGCCGAGCTATCTAATAGTTTTCTAGTCATAAGATTTGCTCTGTTAGAATTGTGATTTCATTTTTTGAAGTCTCTCTTACACATGTGATTGTACACACGTGACATGTTAAGACAAACATGAGTTCATGCTCTAACATTTCCATATCCTTCGTTTGAAATCTTTGCCTTCTATAAAATCCCTCCTCACACTCATATTTTACAAAGCAAGACAGTAATTTTCTTAGACACAACAAGGCTTGTTACAAGCTTCACGTTAAGTCCATTGCATTGGATTGTTACGGAAACCACCGGAGCTCAAAGAAAAAAATTGTACCCCTCATCATAAGGTGAAGTCACAAAGTCAAATTGGTTTTTCAATGCTTTTTGTTGATCATTTAATAGTTATATAGATATAGGGAGATCTTAGTTTCTATGAGACGTCACTTTCTATGTCATAACTATGTGTTTGTGTGTCTAATAATTATAGATGTCGACTTTGTTCAAACGCTTGAATAATTGAATTGATTAAAAATCATACAGGATTTTGATTCCACCCGTGAATGTGTTAATTCTGTTGTCGCCTATCAAGCATAAGACACCTTCAATAAACTCAGGGCCACAACAACCTACAATGAGCTAAACAACAACAAAGAGTCACGTTTTGGATTGCTTTTACATGACCACCACATTGGCCCAATTTACACTCTTTTATATTCCTCTCAAGCCCCACATAGTACAGATTTTTTTCCCTTTCTTATATTTTCTTATTTTTGTCCAACTAGTAATGAAGGCTATGTTTGTGGCAATATGTTACGTGAGGACCCGCAACGAAAAGATTAATCACCGTTGTTGGTGGTGAAGTGGTAGATAGACTTGTCTAAACCAAAATATATATAAATTAGGATGAAAATCACTTCATTTTTTAGTCAATTTGTATCTAAACACACATAAAATTATCAATCTGAGCATTTGGATTATAAGAATAAACAACCAAATATTTAGGTAAAAAAATCATGTTAATTGGTGTATTATTACTTATATTATGGGCTGTGATATCTGAATTGCTTTAAATTAAGTGGAATGATCAGAGGATGAGGGAACAGAACATGTTAATTAGTGAGTATTTTTAGCTCCTTATACTAGCAAGGAAGAGAAAGTTTCTTATTCATAAAATGGAAATTGAAAAATTTGTTTAACTCAAACAAGAAAGGTGTTGTGATTCATTATGCAAGTTCAATTGCTTTTTGTGATTCCCATGATGCTTAGCTTTCATCATCTTTTTACCAGCTGCTACATTGTTGTATACAGATCTAGTTCTAACTTATAGCTATACTTCACATGCAATAACTTAAGTCCTAGTGATTTTTCAATGGCTGCACGTGTCTGTTTTGGCTTCTTCCACGGTAAAACTCACAAACAAACATGTCATATAACCTGACAAAACATGCTACAAAACCAATTTGTTTATCAGAATTATTTTTAGTCATTTTCTTGGACACTATATACACATGGCTTCTGTTAGTCCTTATTACATTTAAGTATGTATTTGGCTACAACTAAAATTAGTCACTTTTTCTTAAAGGATCAAACATATCTTGTCTCGCTAATTACAACAAAAGAACTTGTTGTTCTTGTGTATTTTTACCTAAGCTATCAATTATAGGCTTATTCTGTTACTCACAAAAGACACTTGAAATTAAGTTATATGCATACTTAGTACAAGTAATCAGTTACAGCAATTCAACCACTTGAAGTGAAACGTTAATGTAGTGAGTTCTAAGAAGTAAGAAGAGAACAAAGGAAGTAAGGAACCATATCCTTGACCACAAAACATTGAACACTTACAATGAAAATAAGAAGCATGATGAGAAAAATGAGGTTGGAAAACAGACACCGTGCAAGGGTCACTACACAAGTTTGACCTCCAAAAGGGCCTAAAAAAACTTCCAACAGTTTCCTTTAATCAACCAGAAATCAACACGTGTCCGCCTCATGTTTTAGAATAAATTATTCCCAAACTACCATCTTTTGAGTATAAATAAGAACCTTTGCATCACCATGGTCCTTACTAGACCAATTTCCTTTGAATCCTCTGAAACTTAGTTTAAACTCTGTCAATAAAATTTCTGAAGCTTTAGTTTTTGCATTCTTTGTCCACAGATATCATATCATATCATCTTTGGATCAAGTTGTGGCTTCACATTGGCACAAACATTGTTAGTTCAGTGCCAAAACTCATCACCATGAGTCTCATTAGAGGGTTTTTGATCCTATGGATTACTGTGATTCTTTTCATCCATTATTTGGATAATGTGGAAGGAAGAAACCACTATCACAAGAAGCCAAAGAAAAATTCCCCTGCTCCTAAGCCCCCTGCTCATTCCCCTGCACCACCAAGTGACACTTCACCGCCTTCTTCCACTTCTCCAAGTGTTCCGTCTGACCCTTATCCGAACGATCCCGACGATTCGGGCTGCGTTTTCGACGTGATGTCCTTCGGTGCAGTTGGAGATGGTTCTGCTGATGACACAGCAGCATTCAGGGAAGCATGGAAAGCAGCTTGTGCAGTAGAGTCAGGGGTTGTTCTGGCTCCAGAAAACTACTGTTTTATGATCACTTCAACTATCTTTTCAGGTCCATGCAAGCCAGGACTAGTTTTTCAAGTAAGAATGCTTGTTCAGTTTCCTACTTCAAATGAACATGAAAAGTTTCCTTTCCTATATTACTATTAGTTCACTAACAAGGTTCAAAACTTCAAATGTATGCAGGTGGATGGTACTCTTATGGCACCTGATGGACCAGATTCTTGGCCTAAAGCAGATAGCCGCAGTCAATGGCTTGTGTTTTATAGACTTGATCAATTCACTCTCAATGGGACAGGAATCATAGAAGGAAATGGGGAACAATGGTGGGATCTTCCTTGCAAACCTCACAGGGTAATCATAGAAGTCTCACATTGACCAGAGATAACGCTGACTATTACTAACTTTCTTATTTGATGTTCAATTGAATCAAACTAAATGCTAGCAAAAAATGACATTTCAGGGTCCAGATGGGAAAACTACATCAGGACCATGTGGGAGTCCAACAGTGAGTAAAACTCTTCATAATTCAGCTCAGCCATTACATAACTGTTTATATTTTTTTCTGTTCTGAATTGTCTTTGATTGGTTTCTCTCTTTGTTGATATTTGATAGATGATAAGGTTCTTCATGAGCTCCAACTTGTTGATGAGGGGGGTGAAGATTCAAAACAGTCCCATGTTCCATGTGAAATTTGATGGTTGCCAAGGAGTGCGGATCGACGAGGTGTCCATTTCTGCGCCGAAACTCAGCCCCAACACTGATGGAATTCACTTAGGAAACACGAAGGGTGTTTCGATACAAAACACCATGATAAGCAATGGTAAAGACTAAAGAGCAATGTTATGTGAAGTTATGTTCTTTGTTTCTATGGTGAGTATGTGAAATGAGTAGTTTACAAGAACATGGTTTTTTCTTAATAGGTGATGATTGCGTTTCAATTGGACCTGGGTGCTCAGATGTGGACATTAATGGATTAACTTGTGCTCCTACCCACGGAATTAGGTAATTAACTGCAAAATCTCTCTTAATTTAGTTGAATTGGGTCGTTAACTACCAACTGTCAGTGATGACCAATATACAAATTAAATAAAAAGTAATAACAAAGCCAATTTAAGCTTGTTAATAATATTAAAAAATCCATCGTTAATATGATTCTATAACAATTTCAAAAGGCAAAACGGTTGAAAAGTGGCTTTAACCTTTATAGTAACTCTTGAATATGTCCCTCAAGGTCCCAACTCATCAGACCAAAAAGTTAACTCAAAAGTTGGGTTTTGAAATCAAAATGTTTCAACCTTCAAATGAAAAGGTCACAGGAGTTATTTTCTTAGTGATCTTTACAACTATATTACTTTAACAGTTGGAGCTGTTCAAACTGCCAATCATTAATATTGACAATTGTTTCTATTATCCACTTCTATGTCCCTGCGTGACTCAAGAGTAGCAATTAGATATAATAAAGCTATTTTGGACCTTTAATGTAACAAACACCATTTGGCAGATAGTTTGGGATTGAAATCTTTTATTTTCAAAATGTATCTTGTTTTTTGTTTCACTGATAAAATTTTGATATGTCAACTAAAATCCACCTTAAAGTTTGAAATTGTCACACTCATGTTTTTTAATTGACATGACGAGAATTCATTAGTAGGATATGAAATTGAGAAACCCTTTGTGCACACAGGAGATTTTGATCTACTTGTGTGATGCTAATTTCAGCATTTTTTACTAAAAGTGTGGTCATTTGTGCAGCATTGGAAGCCTTGGAGTGGACAATTCCCATGCATGTGTATCCAACATAACTGTAAGAAATTCTGTGATAAAGGAATCAGACAATGGGCTCAGGGTTAAGACATGGCAAGGTGGTACAGGTTCAGTGACAAATTTAAGATTTATGAACATCCAAATGGAGAATGTGAGGAACTGCATCAACATAGACCAGTACTACTGCTTGTCCAAGGAGTGCAGGAACCAAACATCAGCAGTACATGTAAATGATGTGTCATACATTAACATAAAGGGCACTTATGATGTGAGGACCCCTCCTATACACTTTGCTTGCAGTGACACTGTGGCCTGCACAAACATCACACTCTCTGATGTAGAGCTTCTGCCATATGAAGGGCAGTTACTGGATGATCCATTTTGCTGGAATGCTTATGGGATTCAAGAGACTGTGACAGTTCCTCCAATTGATTGCTTAAGAGAAGGTGAACCTGAGAGAGTTATAGAGCTCTCACAATATGAATGCAGTTAGTTAACATATTACAATTACTTTGATATTGTGGTTATAGAAGGTAAGGTACATTGTATAGAGGCATTAGTTATGATGGGGTAGGTATGTTTGTGGTCTTATTATATGATCCATTATTACTTGTTTTTCGTCCCTATTTGGGGTATTCCCGTGTTATGATGAGATATATAGAATTTAGTCTATTTTTTTGGGACCTACATTGTAATAGTTTTGATTGGATATTAATATAAAGATTTCAAATATTAGCATAGCTTTCATATTTGAAGTTAAGTAAATCAACAGGAAACAATCCTTTGCTAAAACTCGTTTCTTTTATGCAATTAGAAATGTTGAATTGCAATTTTTATGAATATAGATCTTTACATTATGATTTTGATTGTAAACATGAGATAGTGTACCCTTTATATAGATAAACGAGAGATAAGAAAACACAAGTTATATTCAATGTTGGACATGATCATGAACGTAAGTTTGGGTATGAATGGAAGCATTGGGCCAGCCCAACTTCCACCCCCCAAAGAAAATCAAAAAGGCCAGCCTGACTAACTAATTCAGACCATTTACTCTTTCTCTTCAATCTTCCAATGTGTGGGATTTAGCCACTTGTAAGGCTATCCTTCATTAGAGGAATAAAACTTGTATTGTTTGGGTTTTTGAAATTTTTATCAGAAATTGAGCTTGCTCACATTTTAATTGTCTTCTAGTTAGCTCTATTTCTTGCTCTGCTAGGGTTTTACTTTCTTGGTTTGCCCATTTCTTGTTTTCACTTTTAAAGAAAATAGAAAATTAGTTAAAAACAAGTATGGTTGATATTTAGAAAATGTATTCTTAGAAAATATTTTCAAAAATATGCCTAAAATAGAAAATAAAAAAGGCATTTTCATTTTCACTGAAAATTAAAACAAACTACCACTACCATTGCCATTGCCACCACCACCATTATTGTTGCCACCACCGCCACCATCTCTATCACCATCGTTGCCGCCATCGTCGCTGCCATCTCCATCACCATCGCCACTGTCGCCGCCAACACCTTCATCGCCGCCACTAGTCTGTCACTGTTGCCACCATTACCGTTGTTACCACCACGCCGCCGCCGATACAACCACCACCACTGCCACCACTATTGTGTCACCGCCGCCACCACCACAACCATCGCCCTCCACTACTATGTCACGTTCTCGTCACCACCACGACCACACCACCAACTTGTGAGATGAAAAGCAGTGTTGGTTGCGGCGACAACAGTAGTGGCAATGACGAAGGTGGTGGTGGTGGCAGCGGTGCCAATGACGGCGGCGGATGTGGGGCAGAGATGGTGAAGATTTGTGATGGCAGTAACGGTGGTGGAGTGGTAGCAGTGATGGTGGTGTTAGTGGTGGTGGTGACAGCGGTGACGGTGATGGCGATAGCGGCGAAAATGTAAATAAGAAGTCAAAACAAACATGTTATCTAAATTTTGAAAATGATCTTTTTTCAGAAAAGAAAAATAAGAAATAAAAATAGAAAATGTTTTTTCGAAGAGTGATAAATTAGACTCATGACTATTATAACGTGAATAACTGGTTAAGATTCTTTAAAAAAAAAAAAGTTTTTTTTTCCACAAATTATTTAATAAAAATAAAAACGCCGAGTCGTTTCTTACGAGCTAGCCAAAACGCAGTGTGTTACTGGTGGAGGCTGTCGCTATCTCTACTCTCATCGCGGCCGAGTCAGAAGTTGATTTTGATTTTGATTTTGATTTCGCATCACAATCAAACATATCAGGTTAGTATCTATCCATCATCCCAAATTGATTTATTCTTCTGGGTTTCGTTCGTTCGTTCGGTCCATCATGTGTTTGATTTGGGTTTTTGTTTGGCAGTTTTGAAAAATGCCATCCCTTCAAACTGCACTGCCTCCTGAGCTCGCCAACAATGCCATTAGGGTCAGTAACCTTCTTCTTCTTTTTTTCTCTTCAATTGCTTTCTGAAAATGATTTTTTTTTTTTTTTTTTACTTTTATGGGTTTTGTTTCAGCTTTACCGGGAATGCCTACGAAGAGCTAAATATATTGGTCAACGGGTACGTCATAATTTCAATACAATAGCATTTCCCATTCGCATTCATGCGTTTCTTGTTTGCTACAGTGGATTTTTTGCAAATACATGTTTGATTGGGTTCTATGTTGT
This sequence comes from Acmispon strigosus, assembly GCA_030819835.1. Classification (NCBI taxonomy): domain Eukaryota; kingdom Viridiplantae; phylum Streptophyta; class Magnoliopsida; order Fabales; family Fabaceae; genus Acmispon; species Acmispon strigosus. Next base: position 93,138,004 of record JAUAMA010000001.1, read on the forward strand.
CACATTTTGATGTTGAGGTTTAGCTTATGTGTTGGACACACTCAAATCCTTTGAGCACACAGCGTCTTTTACTCGTAGAGTGTAGACCCTTTGGTTTAAAATAGGGGAGCAGGGAAGGGAGGAGAGGGAAGATAAAAATTCCCTTACTTGGTTTAGTTGAAGAGAAGGGAAAGTGAGGAAAGGAAGAAGCTTGATGGCTAATATGATGACTTGACCTGATTGGAAGAACTTATTTGAGTTTATCTTATAGTATAAGTGTTTATGCAAGTGTTTGGGAGATTTTGTGCAAATAGCTCATCATGGCTAATCTATAAGTTGTTTTGAGCTTATTTTCATAAGCTTTTCAAATTAGCTTATGAATAAGAGCTTACCGTTATCCATAACTTATTTTTAGCTTCCTTCGATAGCGTTCTCAAATTAGTTTATGAATAAGCGCTTATGCGATAAGAGTTTATTGCCATAAGCACTTAATTAGGTTGTTTACCCAAACACACCCTTACATGATAAAGCTTCATAACCGAGGCTTACACAATATAAAAGTGAAGAAAGCTCAAAGAGGTGAAGGATTGCTATAGATAACACATGTTAGGACAGTTTTGAAAGGGGAAAAAAAGCTAGGACAGTCTTGGTTTTACAAATTTGAAGTCAGTTTCTCCTTGGAATTCACTCTATATTGGAGAGGAGGCAAAAGTTGGAGGAACAGATATTTATTCCCTCATTTTCACACCTCTCTACTCCAAACTTCTAAACCAAACATTAGATTTTTATTCAAATCCGTCCCTCCCCCCTCCCTCAATTCCCTTCCGACCAAATAGTTAGTTAAACTTCTGTCCTTTTCCATGCTTGTTACACTCTTCACCTATGATCATGATGTGGTTTTTCATTGGGGTTGCTGTCCTTTTACTGCTGAAGCACTGTACTTGAAGTAAGTATATAATCTTCAAGTGTGATAAAACTAAGACACATGATACTTTCATTGATCTGCAGAAACATAACACGGAGCTTCTTGTTGAGATGGTGAGACAACAGTTTAAGAAAAACATGCATGAGGCAGATCCTGAAAAGATTCAAAAGTTCAAGGATGAGTAAGCTTGTGCTCTAGTATCTTGCAGTTTTATTGAGCATGTTCCCATTTCTTCTTTGGTTCTCTTTCCTCTTCAACTGATTCAACAATACATTTCTGATGTCTCCATTCACAAAAACACGTGCTTGTGTGTGGGAAATTTACATTTAATTACTTATACACAGATTGCTTATTCTTAGCACAAAACAATACTTATCTTTCCCTTTTTTCTGGTTCTGCAGTGCTGCAAGGGGACTTATCAATCACATACTGTATGAGTCTGAGACAATGTCTGGCCGTAAATTTAGCAGGAGTCCGAAAACAGCCTAGCTTGCTTTATCCCTAATGATTCAGTTTGTCCATCTGTGCTGGTTTTGGTAGATCAAGCATATAGAGAAGACATTCCAAGGTTTTTATGATGGTTGTGTTAGCTGTTGAAATAAAAAAAATGGTGGAAAATAGCAGGATGGCTTTTTATCTGTACTCTTTTTCATATCAAGAATGCTCAAGTCTCTCAAAACTACCCAGTTTCTACTGTTAACTCATGGTCTGGCAGATTATTATTTCCAGAACTCTGCCAGCTTTTGTGTATGATACATGATGTGATTAAAGACGCCAAAGTCGAAGTCTAAGTCAAGAAATTGTAGCATTATTATGTTTCTAATTTCCACATACATCATCATATCTCTTCAAGTCATGACTTCTAAGCGATTGTCACTAGTAGGCTTCTGATTGTTGGAATGTTATGAAAGTTTGCCTCGTTTAGAATTTTAGATTCGAAATAAGGAGTATTCATTTTGTTAAATATCTCAGAATAATCTTTTCTTTTGACAAAAAGGGGTAAATCCTTTAACATTCAAACCAAGTCAAGCTACTGGACCTGAGGGGAATTAGTTTGTGACAAGTGGTTTGTAAAGTCATACAACATTCACCTGCTGTAATTACAGGGAAGGTGCTGGGGATAAGGGTGTTGCTTTTGACACCATGAAAGACAATCTCAATAGCTTCCAAAAAGTGGTTGTTTCTCGGCAATCTATTGGAAGGTGTGCGGAGAGTTTTCCTTTGTGTCAAGAGCATTATGCAAATTACCCTTCAAAATGATGGGCTGGCCATCCTTTACATTTAGAAGATAGTGGTCTAGCTTACAGTATGATGTTAAGAAGATTGTATTTGTAAAATCCACAAGATATAAACTTCAACCATTTCTACAATTTAGTATTTTAAAGAATATATGTATAAGAGGGAGAGAGCTCTTGTAACAAATTCCTACACTAAATAATTTATATTGCAACAATTGGCTTTTGCTGGCAATCCTTGAATTGTAGGCATTAGTACCCACACAAAAAAAATGAATATTAGTCTTCAAACACCTTTGCTCAAATTAGATGGCTTAGCTTCTCCAGGGCTAAATGGTCCTCTCCCAACACCTCGAGGGCTATGATTTTCTCTGAGCTGGTTTACCCTAGGGCTGTATACTTTATCTGAGAACCTCGGACTTTGAATACCTGAGAACTCTTTGGATACTGATCCAGGGGAGCTCACCAACTTTAGACTGCAAACACGTCTAAACTCACCGCGGCTTCGAGTAATGATTCCATCTAGAATCTCTCCATCATCTGCAAATGAAGCTGTCCTGCTCAAGTTCCCGTCCTGCATAAATAGAAGACAGCAGCATAAGATGCGGATTGACCTCAAAAGCATGAAAAAAAAAGGTGATTATGGCTCTGGTATTGAGAACTTACAGTAGCTAGTTCAAATGGTAAAGCAGGCACTTCTTCATATTCTGCAGCATCTAAATCTTGAAGGTGTGCCCCTTTGAAGAACTTGGGCAAAATGTATTGTCTTACAGGAACCAGAAGCATGATCATCAATGGGAATAGAACCCCAGCTATTGGAACCCAAGTGATGCCAAAACAAACAAGCAAGTAAGCAGTTTGGAAGACTGTAAATACTGCTATTATCTTGAAAGGTACAGTTTCCACGTAAGTCGCATGGCACTCCTCCAGAACTCTAATTATTTCACAACAAAATAAAAAAGCAGCAGCAAATCAGTGAATGCAACGCGCTAAATATTATAAGAGAGAAAGATAGGAAATGGCGTTTAAGGCATACTTGTATCTTCTACTTGGAGCAGTGAAAACTAATAAAATCCGTTCCCAGAACTGGTTGCCGGGTAAGTTTTCAATGGCCATGAAAGCAAAATAGCCCCACAGCACAGAAGTTGGAATCATTTTCAGGAAAGGCATAGCTGCTACACACCCTCCTACCATCACAGATTGGAGCAAGTTGCTCACTCGCTGTTCTTTAACCTCAACAGGCAACAAGTCATCAATTTCCTTCTCAACATCAAATATTGTCTCATCAATTGGAGTATCCATGCTCCCCATGCTTGAGGCCAATTGAATAGTTGACTCTTTCAACTCTTTTAATCCCTGTAGAAACAAGGTTTAGGTAAGGTTGGATGGTAACTACAGAAAATATCAGGAGAAAGTTCATTTTTTATAACAATTAAAACAATGACATCATGGAAAATTCTTTTGTGGGAGTTACATTAAATGCCAGAAAATTCTTATCAGCTATGATATGTCCAGTTTCGAAGAGTAATCATGTCATATAGGTGAAAGGGAAAAGGGAGTGATTTAAAAATCACATTCGACATACCTGAGAGGAAGGTTCCTGGTGAAGAGGGGTTTGCATCTGCCAGTAAGCATCTTGCATACTTCCATATACTTGTCCCAAGTTTTCTTGCTTTCTCATACAACTTCTAGCTCTTGCAACAAGCTTGTTTCTAAGTAACTGCAAATAACCCAAATATAAAGATGGTTAGTTTCAGTACGCATGTTATCATTATGTATTCTGTTTCCACTTTAATCAGCTAATGTTCCAGTCTATCAGAGTTCATAGCAACGGAAGTGCGTTCGCGACATTTATCAGGCATCAAAGTGAAGCTCTACAAAACTAGAAAACTAACTAATATGCCTACCTGGTGCTTCAATGTAGCTAAACTTTTGGTATGCATTGGAGATTGTGGAATAACACCATTTGATGGGGGAATTCCAATTAAACCACATAATATAACCTGTTATACATTCAACATATCAAATATGTCAAAACAAAGGATCACATTTAGTTCTTAACTCCCTTAAATTGCTGAGGGGAAATAAAGAGCATTAGGTGAAAGAAAAAGAACCAAAGGAATTTCACATAAAGCAAAGGATCAAATACAGAAAGGAGAACCGTGTACCATGAATCCCAAAAGAAGTAAATCATAATGAAAAGAAGGTGGCTTTCTTAAATTGAACTCTTTCTGCTGAGCAAGCTGAGATGCCACACTATGGTCAAAATAATATAGCACCGCAATCATTGTCGCTGGAATAAATGCTCCAATAATATAGAGAACGGGCACATTCAGCATGTCCTGTTAATGATTTTGAATATTACGTGAGAAATTTCCATTGAAGTACTGGGATTGAAAAATCATGAAAGAGAACTTTGATCATCATATATCCAAACAATGAAATTTAACTATCATATATCCTAACAATAAATAATTTGGATTTGTTGAATAGCCATGCCTTTATGACAGTCCAGTTTTCATATGCACCAGGGGACCATGGATTCGGACTGAAGAGGCGCCTAGGGATTCCATTTGGAGTACTCCCCGCTGGTATATAAGAAACAGCAGTCCATATTAGAACCATCAATGGGACACCATAATCTGCTATGAAGCCTCTCAGACATCCTGTAATAAGGGGAAAATAAATTCAAGAACTAGTCAAACATAAACATAATGAAAGGACTTTTGGCCAAATTCTGAGTTGAAAAGACATATTTTCAGCTGTTTTGGAGTACAAGGAAAATCCTTAGTTTTCTCTCCTGCATATTCTATAGAAGTACATAATGCTTTACATATGAGAAAAAGAAAATTCTATGCTTTCTTGCTTGTTGTCATGTTCATGATGCAAATGCACATGTAAACCCTTACAAAATTTCTCAAGTTTTACCTGATCCATATCGCCAAGACCTTGCTTTTCGGCTTCTCAATGCTGTAAGCAGAAGGCCAAAGGACAGAATTAAAGCAAACATTCCATTTCCAAATCTCCATGAAGATTGGAACTCAGGTAATGTTAGGTCTGATCTCTCAGGTATGCGAAACTCGTGGATGAGTCCCTGTTAAACCCAATCAGAGAGCATCTTTATCAGTTCAATTAATTTCCTTCCAATATTATATCATAAATTATCTTATTTTCCATGTCGGCATGCTAGAGCCACATAATCATTTGTGCTAAAACAAAACTCATTTAGTCATTATTATTGTCAGAGAAAACCGAAAGATGCCTCTTACTCTAATAGCCTCTTGCATGAAGAGCATTGCGATAAGAAGGCCGAACAATTCCCCTGCTATGCGAGTGAATCTGTTGATGATGGAGCAAGCTCCTAAGATAGCCAGTAGGAACAACAAGATGGCAGTCCAAATGCACACCCTGCCCATAAAATGAATTCACAAGGAAAATCAGTTTCTTTTTTAAGGAAAATTACCAACACTAAATTGTCAAAAAATATCATTTAAGGCAACATAAAGTGCCAAATCACTTCAAATCTGAAACTGAGCAGACTTACCATGCAGTCCATGCTAGAAAAAGCTTTGAACCCAAATCCGGTCTATTTTTTGCGAAGTTGAACATGAATGTATACATGATTACAGTTGGTTCTGCCACCCCAAGAATCAACAAAGGCTGGCCTCCTATAATAGAGTGTATAATTCCACACAAAGCAGTAGATGCTAATGTTTGCACTGCAGTGAGTATTCCATCTGGAAATAGGTGAACACAGTACATCAAACTTGAGGAGCACCACATCACTATATTTGCACCTATCTAAAGCTTTCTTACCATAAAAAAGATTCCATGCATGAATGGAACTCAAGAAACATAACATATGGGATATGAGTTAAAAGAAGCAATTTACCTGTATCTCTTTCCAATTGTTCTCCAAATGAAATAACTGGAATTGCTGATGCAAAAAATATATACGTGGTAGGGGCTAATATCCTACAAAACAGCAGTTAATTACCAGATTAACATTCCAATAGAAAGAAAAAGTGTGAAGTTAACTATCATGAACTGCCTAAAAAGTTTAGTGATCTTAAGGGAATACCAACTGAATAAAAAGAAAATCTTTAATATCTTCATTAAAATATATGCCATGACCTCAAAATCCACTAATCCAGTCGTGAACTGATCTGGGTATATATTAAAATATACACCCAGATTTAAGAAAATGAGCGAGTGTTTTTGTTAAATAAGAAAAGGATGTACCTGAAACCTGCCGTGAGACCACTAATCCAGTCTTGCTTGTAACACATCAATCTCTGCTGAAGATCATTTTTTATTCCACGAAATGGAACAAATGTTTCTTCCATACTTGTTTAACCAGGAGTTATGACCAAATATTATCTTTGATGCCTTAACAATAGTACAGATTTGCAGAAACAGCACTGTACTTACGACAATTTATGAGAATAAAGTAATAAACCCCTTCAATTGAACGCCCATGGCAAAATCATCTAGTCCAATGAAGTATAACAAAAGCTTACAAAGTTGCAATTTTTAAGGAACAGACCAAGCTTCAAAACCCAGTTGGAGTGAATGATAAAAATGGCAAAGGATGAGACCATCAAGCAGAAAGGAAGGAACTTTCACACTAGGGGTACACAGAAAGGTAAGTAGACGACAATGTGAGTCAAAAGCAGAAAAGGGCACAAAAAGAATGTCGTGGGTCACTGCAAAAATGCAACCTTTGTGAAAAGAATGAAAATGTAAACAAAACTAGTATGAATCAAAGTAGGGAAAATGAGAAAGTGTTAGATGGATTGAAGTGAAGATGGAGAAAATTGCAGTGAGGGAGGTTTTGGTGTTGCATTTGAAGACTGAGAGAGCCACAAATGATTAGAAGAAGGTGAATGCCGCGTTTTGCCAGTTGTTGAAGACAAGCTGGATTGGCTTGGACAGAAGCATTACATTAAATCTGAAACACATTTTTATTTTGTGGTGTTGTTTGACGGTTCAATGCATATATAAACAGCATATCTCGTCGTGTATAGAGATTAGAGAAGAGAACAAACAAACAAACAAAACTGTTTGTGAATTATTATGTGTTGGGCTCTCTGATCTGATGATGTTTTCGATTAATTTAAAAAAGCATGTATGTAAGGCTGGTTTAGCTCCCACCGAATGCCAATCAGAACTTTTCCACTTTTTAAAATTGCTGACAAAAGATCTTGAACATGCCCCTATAAGCCCGTTTCTTTTACGGTGAGAAATAATACACTAAATAGTATATACACTTTTTGAAACATTCCACGTCATAGGGTGAGTGTGTTTGAAAATAAATTAGAGATCTCAAAAAGTACTAATATTTGGATACTCGTTAGGGACACTGTTAATGCAAGAGATATTACCACTTATTTCGAATTAAAAAGTCGCACACTATATATGTGTAGATACAAGTAGGGTTGTGTAAAAAACCCGAGCCGACCCAAACACGAAGCAAATTGGGTTTTTTAAGACAATCGGACCGGGTCAGGCCGGTTGAACGGTTGGTTCGACCCAACCAGGCGGATCTTAGCAGGTCTACTTGGTCGCGTTCGGGTCCAAGTCTAGTTTCCGTCGGGACCCAACCCAACCCGAGAATGGTCTCACTTTTTTTTTCTTCGTTTGGGCCCAATGGGGGCTGAAGGCCCATGAAGTCTAATAATTAGGATAAACCCTAATTGAATGCTGAAGCCTTTCTCATTCTCTCACCCCTAGCAGCGTCGTTCTCCACTTCTCCTCCCTCTTCTCACTTTCCTCTCCATGGCTAAACTGTAGTTCAACTTCGTTGTGCGTCGGTGACGTCGCAGCCATCTTGTCCGCCACCACTACTTCTTCGTCGTCCGCCACCTCGTTTCGTCGTTCGCCACGCTCGCAGTCGGGAGTGAAGACGGCAGCGTCACCCACCACTCCCCGACGCAGATTCTTGCTTCTCCTTCGTTCTCTGCATGTGACAGACCAAGCATCTGAGGTGCTTGCAATCGGATATATGACTGGGGAGATGATGTTGTGTTCCTCGTATCTGTTTAGAGAGGAAGCCAGCGAAGAAGTTTGCTGGCCTGCAGTGCTAGGGAACAAAAGAAAGGCTAGGGAATAGAGATCACATGTGCATTTTTTCATTTGTTTGTTGTTCAGATCTGTATTTTATTTTGGTTTATCATCTATATTTTTCTTCATGTATGCTTCTCTGATTTTATTTTTAGATGTTCAATAATTTTTCTGTTCAAAAATCTCTACACATCTTCCCCCGATCCCCTCTGTTTTTTTATCTTTTCTTCACATCTCCCTGCCCTAACCCGCCCGCCAACTCGGCAAACCCAAACCCGACACACCCGAAATCAACCACGGTTGGGATAGGTCCTGCATATGCATGTTTCAAACCCGACCAAACCCGGTACTGTTCACCCGAACTCGCCCGTTGCTCACCCCTAGATACAAGTAAAAAAGAAAGTGAAAATATTTTTTCTCAATCCACATAAAGGGATGTTACTTCATATTTTGTTTTATTCACTTATTTGTATTGGTGTCAACGTGTAAAGTATATAGGTTAAGTGTGACGTGGAATAAACTTTAGCCCTTTAGGCGAAGATTAGGGTGATTCTTTTTTCTTGGACCATCGGTGGTCCATTATTGAACAACGTTAAATCTTAGAATCTAAGAATATTCTTTAAATGAGTGGTTAAGATTGAAAGGATGATAAATGAGTAAAATTGTAATCATACTACCTCACTCTCATCCTCACCGCTCTCACCCTCCTTCTCCCCCACCTCCTCCTTTGCGGATGCAACCACCGCACTACCTCCAGGATCGTCGCGCAACCACCGGAGCTCCGTTGGTGGTTGGTGGAAGTGGCGGTTGAAGCCTCCTCCTCTTTCTTATGCTTCGTCGGCGAGACTTCTCCACCTTAGGGAACCGCGAAAACTGACGGGTCGTGTCTCGTAGCCACCATCACCGCTTTGCACCACAGCCTCCGCCTCACGCTTCACTAGGACCGGCGCGGATTTCGTCATCTTCTCCAATTTCCTCTACCTCGTTATTCTCTCTATTTGCTGCCCTTCCCTCCTGGTTCAAGGATTTCCTCTTCTCATTCCAAATATGCTTTTGAGGCGCTGAGGTGGAAGTTTTTTAGAGTTTTCATGGACGAAAGTCGAGTTGGTATTAGCCATGGCGGTGATGTTCATGAGGAAGAAGACGAAGTAACAAAAGGAACCACTAGTACCATGGAAGTGAAGAGAGAAAATTACCAAATGAACCCTAAGACCATTCGTGGTCCCAAAAAATTAAAAGAACACCCTAACCTTCGCCTAAACTTTATCCCAATTTATAAAAAAAAAATCGTTAACTTATCTTTCAAAGAAGTGATTCATTGTACATATTTTAGGATCAGAATAATGGTGTAATAATTAAGAAGGGAAATTAAGAAAAGTAGAGTAGAAAGTTTCATCGTGATTCGTGACTCTTGAGCAAAGTGCAGAGACCTCAGAACCCGGGGCATGTTGCCTTTCTTCACGTTCACGAGCAAATTATCTTTATCTTTAAATGCCAATAATTCAAATAACAGACAGTCCCTTTGTTTGTCTTGTTATTTTTGTTTTATTTTCCGAGTTTACAATCTCTTTTTTGACTCTGCGCTCAGAAATTAAATAATCTTTTGGTTTATGACTAAAGCTAAAATTGCAAAGAATATTTACAAGGCAATGTGTGACAGCCACATTAAAATGAGACAAAATAACAACATAAAAATTATGTTGAGTGTATTCTGAAAATACAAAACAAAAAGGCACGTACGATGTTGAAAAGGCATATTTTTATTTTATTAAAAGGAATATAATAGACCAAAACTTTCTATTCTATTTTCATATTCTGTTCACACGTCACTGTTATCCAAAAATGTCTAAAGAAAAAAGAAAGAAAGTAAAATCTCGTTATTCAATATTGGCTTTTTATCAGATTTTGTAAGAATGATTAAATTGAATTCCTAAAACAAAACTTCAAAAATCAAAATGTTAATCCTTGAGATTTTTTTTATCAAATTAATTCGTTGTACCTATGTATTATCAATTTTAACAAATAAACCATCGATATAATGGATCTAGTCAGTTGGGAGTGATCATTTGAATTTTTTAATACTAATTTTAGTTCCTGTAAATTTATTAAATCATATCTTGTTCCTCATCTTCCCCCTTCTTTCTCTTTTTCAATAACTACCACACACCATAAATTCCGGTCACCCACCACAACCATCGCCACACCTCTTCCGGCCCCCTTCTACCTCTTCCTCCATCCTCTTCCTCTACTAAAAAATCCACATGGTTACCTTAGGTGACTAGGCTCACCACGTGGACGGTTGAGTAATCAAAATTGATGACGTGTAAATAAAAAGATTTAATTTGATTAAAAGAAAATTTTTAGGGATGACATTTGAAGTTTTTTTTTTTCAAAAATCCAATTTAAATTCTTTTACAAAGTAATAGACCTAAACATATTTAACCCTTCTATAATCTTCTGTAAAAAAAATATTCAATATATTCTACTAATTTTATTTCAGGAAATAACTGCATGCGTGCTTATAATAGAAAGTAAATGTGAATAGTAAGGTTTGATCATTTTAATTTTTACAAGGGAAGTCGCTAAAACTAGAAGATAATTTGTTGAGACTTAATCATTGCCACAACCTTCTATTCCATTCTCAATTGAAGCCTGCATGCTCAATTTTGTGGAGTCTAGCTGTGACACTTGGCTTTAGAGGACCTTAGCTTAAAATTTTAAGCTTGTTAATTACTTTCATTATTAGTTCAATAGTACGTGTCTAATAATATCGTTAGGTATAAAGACAATCAAAATTAATCAAAATGTTGAGACCAACCAAAATGATAGGATTGGTTTAGTATGAAATTTGCAAAATAAAGAAAAAAATTAGGCTTGCAATATTATAGTGTTCTGAATAGAATGCATCCAAAACAGAACCAAGTCCGTATCAAAATGATGACATTTTTGTTACACATGAACATCACCTAAAACCTATAACGTTTTTACTTAAAAAAACATGTATTTAGAAAATCACTTTGAGGCAAAAATCACAGCTCCTACCCAAACGTGGAATTATTACACGCTGTAAGGTGTAAGCTATAACTAACCCAAACTCTGGCCGTACGTAAGGGAGTGGTGACTGGTGATAATTATCCTAACACGCTATTTAGTCAAAAAAATCATATAAAATTAATTAAATTGTATTTCCCTGTTTGCTGAGTTTGTAAGCTCTCTAATATTGGGAACAAGAGTGTTATCTGAAATTGAGGAATAAGGTTCATCGGGTTAGTTTTGTGGGTGTTTTATATGGTTCTAGGAACTAGTATTTCTGGTGTTTCTTACTGTTGGGATACTGATGGGTGTCATGCTCCCTTCAAAATATGATGAGGTGTGAAAAATGTTTATTACCTGGGACCTTGTTTTGTATTTGGTATTAGAATTTACTCGGACGCAATTGACATGTAGAACATTTTTACCATCCATTAACAAGATCACATACGTATCAAATTTTTAATTTTTCTTTAGGTAGAATTTCTTGTAATTAATGAAGAGTTGGTAAAAATAATTAGCACCCTGTTCATCGAAGAATGAAACATTTCCACTGGAATTATTTGACAAGGGGGTATTAAGGTACAGATGGAAACAACATCTTCATTCCACAAAACAGGACACTAAAAGAAAAGCTATATAAAGATGTACTGCTATCTTGTTAAAAATAAGCTCTCATTCAGTCATTTGTTACATTCCCTCAACTTTAAACCAAATCAAAATGAAACACATTCTAAACAACAGAGCAGAAATGAGATCTTGTTAATAAAACAGAATCACAAAATGAAAATGGTGAGAAGTTTTTGCAGGCTTCCTCAACATAGATTGATGAATCGCAATGAAGAAAACTGGCTTGTGGATCTTGAGCACCAACAGGCGAAATGCAAAAAAGAGGATCACCCTGTTATACAGAAGCTTGAGTCGACAAAATAACCACTGCTCAAACTAAAAAACCCATGACTTCAGGACGGTCTTGAGTAAAAGCATCATTAGCAAACGAACTAGAAAAATCCAGATTAATAATGGAATATCGAAAGGAAACTCAACTTCCCAATTGTATGATACTATCAGGCAAACATTGGTCCAACTTTACCGAAGTACACGATCCCAGAATGTGCCATGAAATGTATGTGCTGAATTTAAGGTTGAGATTCACGTTTAACAGCAGCATCTCCTTTTTCCTGCTGTACTGCTCTTGCATCAAGTGGGATACTGCCAACCTTCAATAAACCAGAAGATGCAGCAAGCCCGTCAACTTTGACTTGCATTGAGCCTACTGTAAGAAAATCAAATGGTTCTTTACTCCCATACTGTTTAGTCTCAACCTGTTTAGGGGTAATAGTGACGGAACCAATCTTTAAGATAGAGGAAATATCATTTTTATTAGCTGCAGAATTCTCAGCCTGCACATCCACAGACTTGATGCTTGTGGCGTCAGAATTACTAACAATCTGCACCGGGCTTGAAACTAAATTCTGTTTAGCGCCCCCAAAATCATCCTTGAGCTTTGAATTCTTCTCATCATGTCTTGAAGGCATATCAACAACAAAATTCAACTTTTGAGGAGTTTCCAATGCTGGTATACACAAAGGACTTTCAACACTCTTGGTTACATACTTAGCTTTCTCATCCTGCATGATCTTCTGACGGTTTTCATAGTACATAAAATCATCAAGCAAAGATGTCTTCAAGGTATGGTTCTTGAAAATTTTCAGCATTTCCAATCCTTTCCAATACATTATCTGAGCATGAGCAAGGGACATTTAACAGTCAATGTTACAACTAGAGAAGCAGACAAAAATAGACGTAATTGATAATAGGCAAACTTAAACAACATAAAAAAATTACTGTAATAGTTTATTTCAACATTAAAACTAAGATGTGAAATGAACAACAATTTACTTATTAGTCCGAGAGAAAATAATTCATGTAGAAAATCATGTATACTTCACAGCTGCACCCATCCCGATAACAACAACAAACACAATAATATAAATTAAATCCAGTATCAAGATAATTAACTCAAAAAGTCTACCAATCTAACAAGCATCTACACAACTTCTACCACAGTTGTTCAACTCTTAAAGCATTTCAACCACACTAAGATTTTAAACCCAGTTGTTACTCAAGGGTGCATGTGTGTGTGAAGACAAAAAATTGAACAATTATTCATTGTGTTAATCAATCAACTGCATCTTCAAGTAACTCAGCAATTGATATAACAGAACAAGACACTTGACAAATTGTAGCAATCTCCTTAAACACAGCAGACAGGTTCAGTGCAACTATATGGCTAAAAACGTGAAATTTTAACAGACGAAGTTGCCATTTCTGAGCATAACAATAGTGCTCCGAGCAGAAACATATATATACCTCCTGTGTATCTCTGCTATTAGTTACTGGCTTGTTTTCATTGTTCTCTAGAATAATGTGCCTGAAATTTGCATTTGATACATCTTTTAGGAAATGCCACTTTACAGGGAAGCTGCCACTCCATTTATCCTGCTGCCAAAAGTCCATATCCTTATTAAAGTCGACAGGACCAGTCATCTCTGCAACTCCACAGAATTGACCACTTGCATTAACCTGCATAGAGAAAAAGGGAAAAAGAGGATAGGATTAGTCAACATGATGAACAGAAGGTGAGGAGATTAGCTTGCATATAGATATTAATTATAAAAAAGAAAAAAGAACTAAGATTAACAAGCCATCATAATTACAACTCACAGAAAAAAATAGGAAGATAGGGCAGGATCCAGATTTTTCAGCTGCTATTTTCTTCGCATCCTCATAAGCATTCTCCAGCTTCTTGTTTCCATGAGGTGTAGACGACCAAACATTGTATTTAATGCTTTTGTGCACATCATCCTCACTGTATGATTTTATAACGAAAAACTTCGCATTTTTGTAGTCAAGAGGAAAATCATCCTTGTTATATTGATCAGGATAAATTATGATGTTCCCTTGCTCATTACCATCTCCGGCCTTGGTTGTATAGGCTTTCACAGAGAGTTGATGTTTTGATCTACTAATTCTAGGGCCTCGATTTTGCTCGCCTAATATATCAGAGCTTCTATTTCCATCACTTGATACTTTGCTGATCTGAGCCTTCGGCCTAAGGTTAGCAACTGCAGACTGCATGAGATCCAAAATCAGAAAAACCAATATTTGAAGGAGAAGCTACTTTCAACCAACTACAATAAGACATAACACTCCCATTTAAAATAGTATCTACAAATTGGATTGAGGCACCAGGACTTCTATAGTAAAAAACCGAACAGTACAGCCATTAACCATCTTATAGTTTTCTAGCCGTCCCCTCCACATGTTGTTCATATTACTAAGTAATAGTAGTAGCAACTAATGACACTCAGTCATAGAAACACTGATTCTCAATTAACAGGCATCAAAAATGGTCAGGACAAACTTCAATTCAAATACAATCTAAAAAGGGGGGAATTCCTACCTGATTGACGGCCGATGAAGCTAAATCGTGAAAACTACTCCCAGAAACACTAGCATGTGTAAGATCTTGCTTCCTACCATCATTAGCTCTTGGTCCTTCTGATACCCTGGCCAAGTAACTCGTCTGATTTGATAGAAATTTTGAAGAGCTCTTAGAAATGTTACCAGAAGCTGAATTGAACTTAGGTTTCACACCTCTTCCATCGGGTTTACTGACAGAAGCACTGGCTCCAAACAAGGAGCCTGCAGAACTACCAGGAAAATTTTCTGGTTGAACAAGGGGAACATAGGGAGATGAAGAAACAGGGTTTTGATAATTGGGGAGGGTGTAATATTGTTGTCCCCCACCATATGTCTCATCGACTCCTATCATAGCACCAGGAATGTAAGGATTATACGGATTGTATGGAGACTGTGCATATCCATAGCTATAATATACATATGGCAAACTTTCATTTTGTGCACCCTGGTAAAATAAGGAAAGAAAGCAACGTTAGAATCAGCCACGGACCCAAATTAGGACAGAGAGAAACAAGAGTCAGACTCACCGTGTACTGAATATCAGGACCATCTACACCAAAAATCCTATTGTGGTCCTCCCATTCCCCGGGTGATTCAAATCCTAGCCACAACAAATAACAAATCATTAATACAAATATACAATGCATATGTAAAGTACCACCAAACCAAAAGCACTGACAATGTTTTCAAGTTTACCTGTACAGTAATAACCATAATTGGTGGCAGCAGGGTAATACATGTTCTGGTCAACAACAAACTCAGGGGCTCCTTCGTTAATCATGACTTCAGTTTGTTCAAGATTTGGGCTTGTAAAGTGCGAGTTTAAATCAGCACCTTCAATCTAAGTCAAAATGATAGAGTCACACACCTATCATCCTAGTCCTACCTCAATGGTAAGACATACAAAATGATTATATTTACAAGCATACCAAATCAATAAAGGAATCTTGTCCTTGATATGTCAAAGTTGAACGGGCAAGAAAGAAAAAACATTATAAAAGAAATTACCAAGAAAGCATCCGGGTTTCTAGTTTCAGGAACATTATAAGTTTCCATACCAGAACAGCCACCACTGTAGACAGTCAAAAAAATGAAACATAAGCACACATAACAACTCAAAAACTATTAAAAGATAGAAAATTAACATCAGAGATACAATGCAGAAACACTCATAGAGCCACGGGGTGCTCATCAATCAAGGATTAATACAATGAAGACTCAACAAACATGAAAGACAGCAGAAATGAGCTACAATCAGCAGCATCCCAATGGAACTCAAATTAAACCACTCACATAATCAAATATCACTATACCAATGATACTATAATGAAGTGTGAGAAATTAGCCCTGAACCAGTTCGAATGAACCCTAAATGCACATCTTCTAAACGCTTCTAAGTGGAGGAGCCAAGACATCCTTAAATTCCAGCTATTATAAACAACACAACAGCCAACTCGAGACCTCCAAAGTCGAATAACAGCAAAACAGTTCATCAAACAAGAAACCAATTCCACGACAAAATAATGAAAATTTCAACTCCCACAAGCACAATCAAGTGCTCCACAAGCATTATCGACTCGAGAATTAGCACCGCATTGATGAAACGGAACTTCAAGCGCAGAACAAAATTAAGGAATTGATACGCAGAGAAAAAGTGAAGGAATCGAATTACCCGAAAAAAGGAGGAGGAGGAGATAAATCAATGCATGGTCAACGAAGAGCGTCTAGGAGAATCGGGATTGGAGATGGTGAAGAGCGAAGCTAGGGCTTTCTGCAACATCTTTGTGATGTGAATCACGAAACCCTAACCATTAACCGAAACGGTGAAGCATTCAGAACCGTTTTGGTATGTGCAAGAAAAAACCAGCAACAACAAGTGGAGTAGAAAGAGAAAGAGAAATGAGAGAGATTATTCCCCCACTATTTAAGATACGAAGCGTTTTGCAATTTCTTAGTGCTTTCTTTCTCTTCTTTGCATTTACCTGAATACCCTCGTGCTGCTTCGGGTATATCGAAAATGACACTGGTAATAGAGACGTCGTCGTTCCGAGTGCTTGATGCGCACGCACAATGATATAGTCACCGTCACTGTGATTACTGTCTCTAATGCGATTGGTGGGAGGTCATAGAAGTAACGAGAACGGGATGTGAGAATAGCATCACCCCGCAAACACTTGCTGAAAATGGCGATGATTCCCTCGCTTTCTTTGTTTGTGTTTTCGTTCAAGAATTTATCTTCAGCTACCGTTACTATTGGTTTTTTTTTTTTTTTTGCAAGTATCCGATGAGACAAATTCTCTCGTGATTATCTTACATTAAATAATTCTCCATACACACTTGTATGGATAAAAATCATAAATTTAAGGAGTTATCTTCAATAAAAAAAATGAGATATCTCATTTCATTCCCTCTCTTTCCATGTCCCTAATGAAAAAAAAATATGATTATCTTTTTAAAAATGAGATATCTCATTTCATTTCCTCTCTTTCCATTCCCTCTCAATAAAAAATTACAATTTAAAAATATGATTATCTATTTTTTTAAAATATGCCTTTTTTCAATATATAGTGAAAATTTTATCTTTATCTAAATTTACTTTACATAAATAAGCATGCAAGTAGTATAATAACTTAGGAGTAAAACACCATGTTAAAGTTATATGAATAGTATATGATATACTTGTCAATAAAAAAAAATATATGCATAAATTTGGATTCCTTTTTAAATCGATTTTAAATACGATCTGATTCAATAAAAATATTTTTTTCAGTGTTTGGATCATTAGGTCCCGTTTAATCGACACATATGCTTCTATCAAGCAAAATAATAAGAAAAAGGCTTAAGTTATGGTACCTTATGACAAATTGATTATTCAAATAGTTTGATGAAATTGGAAGGATAGAGTAGTGCGGCATTTTAACTAGAGAAGGTCGAAGTAATGAAAGATAGATAGTATAGCAGGATGGATAAAAGCTTCTAGCACGTATATGCTCACAAAACGATATTGTAGGTTTGTGTCAAGTAAAGTACTTTTATTCTACAATATGTATGCAACTATGTATATGGTAAGTGTGTACAAAATAAAGCAGCACTTTGAACAAGTGCTTTAATTAAAGGAACATCAAAATATTTTTCTCTTCTTATTATGCATGCTTTTTATCCACACTTTGAAAATCTCACTATGTAAATCAAAAATCACTTGGGAACTTTAGAATGAATGAACTACACACGTTTAAAAACTTTTTGAGAATAAATGCGCAGCTCACAAGGAAGTAAAGAGAAAGTGGACACTTTATCCTCAACATTATGGAGATTCTTGGTGCAAAAAAGGAAGTATGTGCCTCGCTTTGCCTATGAATTCCTTTACCTCCACTTCAGTTATCTGTGCTTATCAAGCCACCTCTAATACTTATTCGTTTGTAGATAAAAAAAAATACAAAACGAGATAAAAATAACAGAACTATGTCTATGCTAAGTTAGATATCTGCGTAAAGTTCTCAAGTCAAATCATATAAGAAATACTCCAACCTACTCACTCCCTGGGAGGTTGTTCCCTTTTATAAGAACCACAAAAGACTTTATATTATATTAATTATTTTTTCACATTTTTACCCTTATTCAATTCTGGAAATATGAAATTGAATTAATGATAAAAAAAGATTAAAAAAAAGTATGTTAACAATTTTGAAAAATCAACATTTGAGAACAAATTTAATCCAAAAAAATTTACTACTTAACTTTCTTAAGGAGTGTAAAAAATAAGTTTAGTTCTTATAAAAAGGAAGGGATGGAGTATTTGATATGCAAAGATTGTCTTAAGAAAACTTAATTAACAAAAACTGAAAGACAAAATGAAACAATAATTAACACCAAAGTCAGGAGACTAGAGCTCTAGCCTAATAGAAAAATGGATGACAGAATCTGTTCCAATTGTTCATCACAGGTCCACAACTAAAAATACAACTAGACGAAAACAATGCCTCTAATTCTGTTTAAGAGCGCCGCTAAAAAAAAACATCACTATAAAACATTCAACAATGCTGCAGTATATATTAGTCTCAGATTGCTTACACCATTACCACATGAATCAATCTCTTACCATCAGGTAAACACCCACCATGTAACACCAATAGTGAACCAAAGAGAAAGGTCAATGTAGCCACCACTAAGAAACAAAAGATAAGAGTGCCATTCCAAAAATCGATAAAATTAAACTGCAGCTTCAAATATCAGAAGCTGGTTGATGACTAAGGTCTACTGCACCCTGAGGATTATCTGGGTCAGAACTCCCAACAAAAGGTAGCTGCTCCACAGGTTCAGCATCGAAAAATGAATTCCCTTGGGTTCTGGGAGGCACAGTAAACATTGTTGGATCAGAAGCTCCTGCTTCAGGTGCCCTAAGATCCTTCTGATCAGAAACCTTTTTATCTGACCTATCACCCCTATCATAACTGCGGCTGCGACTACGGCTACGGCTGCGGCTATAACTTCGACGGCTGCGACGAGGGCTGACACTACGGCTATAACTGCGACTACGACCGCGAGACCGACTGCGACTACGACCCCTGCTCCAACTCCTACTTCTGCTTCTGCTACGGCTACTGCTGCGGCTTCTGCTTCTGCTATAATCCCATGTTCGAACTCTTTCAGGGCTACGACTTCTTCCTCTGTAAGCAACATCTCTTCTACTGTCAAATCGTCCCCGCCCACGCCCATCCATGTTGTACCGATCATTGGGACCACGATCACCCCTGCCCCGACCAACATGACCACCAGGGGGGCCACCAAATCCTCGACCCCTATTGCCCCTACCAGAAAAGAAATCACCTCTCCCACCTTGCCCACCAGGTCCGTCTCTCCCACCAGGTCCATCCCTCATGCCCCCACGACCACCAAAGCCACCATCCCTCATGCCACCCCGACCACCAAAACCACCCCGGCCTCCAAAGCCACCGTCCCTCATTCCACCACGACCCCCGAAGCCACCATCTCTCATGCCACCACGACCACCATTGTCCCAGCGGCCACCAACAGCACCACCAGAGTCAAACCGGCTCATCCCGGTCCGATCCTTTCCAAAGTTTGCTGGCCCCCGCAAAGCCATCTGTCTTAACTCTGGAAGCACATGCTGGTTAGCACCCTCCAAAACTTTGATTAAATCACCTGCATGTTTCCAGTCCTGTTCAGAGAAAAAGGTATAAGCCACTCCAGTAGCACCAGCCCTCCCAGTTCTTCCAATGCGGTGAACATAGTCCTCAACCCCATTAGGGAAATCATAGTTGATCACCACTCTGATGTGTGGAAAATTCATAAAATTCAAGTTAAAATGAATCATCATACAACTTCAAAACAAAGCTAAGACCACAAAGCTAACCTTATATCCTTAATATCAAGTCCACGGGCAGCAACATCAGTGGCAACCAAAATCGGTGACTTCCCAGTCCGAAACTGGCTTAAAACCCAGTCTCTCTCACCTTGAGACTTGTCTCCATGAATTGCAGCAGCCCCAAAACTGCGACCAATAGTGCGGGCAAGCTGATCACATAACTTCTTTGTGGAACAAAATATTATGATTTTAGAACCTCGCTCTTGGGATCTGAGGATCTGCTCCAAACGCCTCTGTTTCTCCATTTGGGGAACAACTTCAACGTACTACAAAATACATTTAAGATGGGAAAAAGGAATATTAGTCACCAAGAAACTAAAACAAAAAATATTATTCTTCATTTAGAACAGATCTCAGTGATTCATTCCAAAGAGAGAAAAACAAAGATGGGTTTCATCCATAACAAATAAAAGTCAAGATAAAAGAGAATAACAAGTAACAGCATATTGACCAAGGATACAATCTAAACTTAAGCTGAATAGGTAACTCCACAAAAAGTAAATCCCAGAAAAAGAAATCCTAAAGAGGAAGACAATATGTTACAAACAATTAACAGGCTGTATTTTAATTTCTGCAAGCGATTATGCATTTTTCATTATGAAAATATTACGCTTTCCATATCTTTTCTTTGAGAGGACCATTCCAAGATGCTTGCAAAGTCTACATACATGACAAAACTTGTTTGGATCTTCAAAATAAAATGCAGCTTTACTTAGGGAAGGGATACACCCCAAAAAATGAAAAGGAAAAGCACTGGGATCACATAAGTGTGGGGGTGTGGGGAAGACCGGCCATATACACTATACAGCAATCTCAAGGGCAGAGCGGCAGTTTCTAAGATTTGAACCCGGGACCACACCAGGTCACAAAAGCAGCAACTTTGCAGTTAATCTGGGGCTCGCCCTCTCACAATTAGCTTCTTAATGAAATTAAAAAAATGGTAAAACAGTTTACAAGGGAATGAAGCCCCAGTATATTAATGAAGATACCCATAGCCTAAGGAAGGTCAAATGTATGCAATGACCAAAGAGAAAATGTCTTTAATCAAGTGTTGAATAGCAAAACAAAATGGCAGTAGGAAACACGAGCCTGCATTAACTAAAAGATTTCAAGGGACATAAAAAATTTAAAATCCTAACTTCTTGAAAACGTATTTAGTTGGCATCCTTCATTTAAGAAATTTCAACAATTACCACAATACTCAACACAATGAAGTAAAAGGAAGAAGCTAATATTTGTCAAGGGAAAAAATTTCACATTTGGAAGTTTCACACAACTTGAACCCTGGAATTGAAGTGCAATTCTGCTCAATCCAGAAAAAAGACATGGTTTTAATACTTCTAAGGATCCTGGAAAATCCTCACACACCATAAATAGAAAATGGAATTCAATGCTGACATTTATTGACGATATATTTAATACAATATTTTTTTTCCACATATTTAATACAATATGTGATATTTCAATTCCATATCTGAGAGGAAAACAACTATAAACACATAACAGAATGGAATACAAATTGATCACATTGGTAACCGGAAAAAAAACAACTATTTGTCAAGCGAAAAAAAATACTTCGATTCAGAAATTTCACACTAAGCCCATCGCAGTTTAATTCTGCCCAATCCAGCAAAAAAATAGTTTTCATACTTTTCTACGGATCCTGAAATTTCCAGACACCATAAATAAAAAATGAAATTAAATGCTGACATTTATTGATGATATATTTACCACATATCTGTGAGAAAACAACTATTAACGAATAATGGAATACAAATTGATCACATTGATAGCATCAGCTTACAAAGCATAGATCCCATTCATAGCCTCAGCTTACAAATTGATCACAATTATCACATTGATAGCCTCAGCTTACAAATTGATCACAATTATCACATTTATAGCCTCAGATTACAAAGTATTGAGAAAGCAAAATAAAAAAAAAAAGTACTATTATTTTTTGTTTTAGATAAATTGAAATTAATTAATACCTGTGTAATAGATTTGTTTGCAGCAAGCTCATCCACGCTTCCAATGTTAACCTGAACAGGATTAACAAGAAGATCACTCGCAATTTTTCTTACTTCTTTTGGCCAGGTCGCTGTGTACATGAGAGTTTGTCTGCGGGGTGGAATCTCATTCACAATCTTACGGATTTGAGGCTCAAAACCCATATCAAGCATTCGGTCAGCCTCATCAAGCACGAGGAGTGAAACTTGCCCAAAGTTAATTTTTTTCATTTCAAGTATATCATTTAGCCGACCAGGTGTGGCAACAACAATTTCTGCTCCCCGATCTAACTCCTTTAGCTGAAGGGCTTTAGGTGCTCCACCATACAAGCACTACAAAGGGAAACAAAATCAAGAGATCACTCAACTGATTAAAGCCAACATTAAGAGATCAAAGCTCCACAAAAAGGACGAGATAGAAATGCTTAGGACAAACCGTGCAAGAGACTCTTGAAGATCGTCCAAATTTGAAGACTTCCTCTTGGATCTGCGTTGCAAGTTCACGTGTGGGAGCTAAAACCAAGACAGTTGGGCCATTAAGAGGATTATTGCGTCGCTGTCTGAGAAGAGAGAAGGCAGGCATTATGTAGCCTAATGTTTTCCCAGAGCCTGTCTTGGCAATTGCCACTATGTCTCTACCCTGTAGGGCAACAGGCCATGTTTGAGCCTGTATTGGTGTGGGATTTGCGAAGCCAGCAGAATATATCTGAAATGAGAGTATGACAGGTAATCAGATGAATGAACAGTCAACACATCCAATCCTTTGGATTTTTAAAGCACAAAATTACATTCAACAGTGTCAAAATTTAACAAACAAACAAAAGGACCTATAGGATATGGTTGCTTACTGAAGCAACTTGAGGCAATAAAAAAAGGCAAAAAAGACTCAAGAGGAGGAGCCAATAAGCAACAAATCCCAGGTCACATAAGGTGAAATTTGAATGAAGGGCCATCCACAGTTATAGAAGATGCCCAGGAAAGGCTCCAACCATCCCTTTAGCAGGCTCCAAAATTCAGGATAGTAGTTGCACGTGTAAGCGTGCCATTAGCAGATTAGCAGTGCAGCGTACGACATATGCTCCTGCTCTGGAGCAGATATCGCACCTGCGACAAGTGAGAATAGATGAGTTTAAACTTTAAAGGTGAAACTTAAGTTAAAACAACGGGGTAAATGAGTAGGTTAAGTTCAAAACAATTACTTTCCTAGGTAGCACCAAAGCATCCAATACCATATACCAGTATAGATAGAATAAACTTACCTCTCTCAGTATCTCTGGAGGGAACCCAGTAGCATCAAATGTCATGAAAGGGGGTGGAATGTTGTCACCCTGTCCAATAAGACATAAATACTGATATAAAGAAACAGCCAATCCAAAGATATAAAGAAACATAAATATAAATACAAAACAAAGGTGGTCATTCTAGATGGAAAAAAACATTAGAACACAAACCCATGCCATTTATAAGTTTATAAGTCAAAATGTCCACTGAAAAGTAAGGACAAACCTTCCCAAACAGATCATATCATATACACTACATATAAACAGAGATTAGATCCCTTTTCTCTTTTGAAGCATCTTAATGTAAACATGTAGTTTAATCAAATATCAAGTATGCCTAGCATCTTGTAAAACTTTGGCCCATTTTCTGCTTGTGTCAATAAACATCATACACAACTACCAATAAAAAGAAATAGGTCAGACCGTTGCTGTAACTTCATGCTGCTGACAGTATATTTCAGCAGGTGATAGGTCGGTAACATCTGAAGATCCAATGTGAGGTGGCCTTGTCAAGGAGTTATTACTTGAGAGAGGTGACTGTCCTCCTGTTGGAGGAGTGAACATGGTATGCATAGCATTGCCAGCAATACCACTTCCAGTTCCACTAGGCATTATATTTTGGAAAGGGGCGTTACCAATCCTCATATCCTGCAATGATGTTTTACAGAATCATCAATGAAAATAAATTAATTAGGATATCAACAACCATTATAGGGGGAATACAATGAAAAAATTAACACAGTAGATACAAAAAAAGTGAGGAAGACAAGTGTTGAGAGAAGCATTATCAAAACAAAGTAGTGTTAAGGTAATTAAAGGTGAAAGGCAACTTTAAGCCGCTAGAGAGTTTGACACCTAGAAGTGAGAGACAAAAAAACGCATGCCTCCCCGAAGAAAAGTGTCAGCGTTAGACAAAAGAAAACAGTATAACTCACTGTTTTAGCATCACAGTAAGCAGTCCAGTTTTTCTGATTTTGGGGTATTTTGTACAGTGTTGTTAAAATTGCGGATGGCGGGGCATGGCCGAAAGCCAAAATCCCGCCATACATGACAAATAATTACCGAACATGGCAGTCATAGGGCCGGATAATGGCCATGGCGGAAAGCCAAAAAAACGCCATGAGAATCCACCATGGCGCCGCCATGGCGGATATTTGATAACACCGATTTTGCATATATCAATTTGGCACTGTAGGCATGACTTCATTGATCCAAAAAGGCACACCATTTGGATGCCTTCATTACACTAATTGTTCTGTGATTTATTTCAACCTGTGCTCCCCAAAGGTGCATAAATTACAAATATGTTAAAATAACACCATCCCCAAGCTATTATACTCCTGCTTTAATTTATTTTAAAGAATAGATGAATAAAACTCAGTCAAGTACATCATTAAGTGCAGTTATTTCACCAATGGCGTTTCTTTTCGAGGTGGGGGTAGAGTGAGGGTTTCCATATACAAAACCATTATTGCCAAAGCTTTATCCACTTTAAAGCATCAATTTAATAATAAAAAAACCTAACACAAATAATGTTTAATTAAAAATGGAAAATCGAAGCAATCATTTAAACTTCAGACAAGAAAAAAGCACCTGCGGATTTCTTGAAATAGGCATTTGTGTCATATCCACCTGCTGACGACCCATTGGCATCATCTCTTTGTTAGAGTTATAGTAGTATTCATTACCAGCCCTACCAGGTAACTTGTCTTCATGTCCCGTCTTTTGGCCAATAGCATGAACATTGGATGGAAGACCATGCATCATTCCTGGGTTCATTTGATTTTGAAAGTTAGGAACATGTTGGTAAAATGAATCAGAACCACCCTGCTGTGACTGCACTGCAGAGGGAGATTGTTGCGCACTGCCTGAAAAGCCCCTGAATTGTTGCGGCTGGCCTGCATTAGAGCCCATATTAGGCACTTGACCAGAAGTAACTTCAGCAGGGACATTCTGGTTGTTTTGACCCGGCAACACACTCCTTTGTTGATACTGAGATGGTGAAAGTCCAACTTGTTGGCTTCCATTTTTAAACTCTGCATCCTCCATCTTCGGAAACCCTGTTTTAAAATCTTGTTGATTTTCATAAGGCTGACCAGGTATGTTATGCTGAATCTGCTGGGAATTAGGTTGCCCAGATGGGAACGAGTTAGGCTGAATCTGCTGAGAATTAGGCTGCCCAGATTGAAACGAGTTAGGCTGAACCTGCTGCGAATTCGGTTGCCTGGACGTAACGATGTTTTGTTGATACGCCATATAATGCATGTTCTGGGGAGTAAATTGAGGTGCCTGCGGTTGAACAATATGCGAGCCGTGATCCTGCGGCGCTCCCTGCCCGAAATGTTGGGGACGGATCCCCTGCGACGGCATCTGATGATGCATTTGCTGAATTTGCTGTCCTTGAGGTTGCATGAATTGTTGTCCCTGAGGCTGCATCATCTGTGGTCTTGCTTGGTGGAACCCCGGTTGCGGCACAGACTGTCCAAGCTGTGAGTTCTGCTGCTGTGCAGGTTGAGAAACCTGGGAGCTCTGCTGCTGGGAACTCGGCTGCTGCTGCGGCATGGATTGGCCATGTTGTTGGGGAAAGTGACTCGCCTGCTGTTGCTGCGAGGGCTGCTGCACTTGCATCATCTGCTGCCCGTGCTGTTGCATCATCCCGCCAGCCGTATGAGCCCCAGGTATGGGCGCCAAGCTCGGCGTCGGCCCTGGGCCCGAAGGCAAGGGCGGGGCCAAAGGAGCTGGCTTTTCATACTGGGTAACATTGGTTTCAGGATTCCAATAGTACAACAGACCAGTGGTGCCGTCAATCAGCCCCTTCCACGGTTCCGGAAGGGAAGGATCATCAGGTGCATATCTGGGGCCTAGCCCAGCAGAAGCTGCCTCCGCCGTCGCCATTCACGTATATCTATCTGTCTATCTCTACAATAAAAAACCATTCTTTAAAAGTCTAAACAACAACCCACGCAACATTCAAAACCCATAGACCCCCACCAGCACCCAATGACAGAATACACAACACGATTGAACTTTGATCTTACCCACCAAAATCTGATGGCTTTTTACACGACAAAAACAATCACGAAACGTTTTTCATGCTCTAAAAATAATAATTCGACGAAATAAAAAACACCCCATGAATTTATGAACCCTAGAGAATAATGAGATTAGAATGTAAAAAGAGTGAATCGCAAAAAGTTAACTTACCTTCGGTGGGTGATAATCTATAAGGGTATGTTGTTGCTAACAATGAGTGAGCATGTTGGCGATGGAAGAAGCAGAAGAAAATCCAGAGAACCAAAACAGAGGCAGCTTTGGTTTCTTGAATATAATGGTTAGATTAGGGTTGAAGAAGTGGGAGAAAGCCTGGGTGGAAGTGAACAACTTAAGCCGACAATGCACTACAACACTTGGGCCATTGATTGGAAAATCATGATCACTTGTTGGACGGTTGTGATTGGGTTGTGTCTCTGTGGGTCCGCCAGATATTGTTTGGACGCCTGTGATTGTTCTCCAAAGATGATTCTCTTAAACCTTCATCATTCACCGTTCAATTTTACAAATATCTTGCAACTAAGAGAATATTTTCAGAATTAAGTGATGATTAAAGAAACTAAAATAGATATGTATATATATTTGTTTGGAAAATTATTTAGATAGAAGCTAATTTGATTGATTTGATATGAAAAACCTAAATTTGTAAATAGTATGAAAATTACATGTGTTCTATGAATTATAAGACGCCTGACCCAACATGCATGATATAAGATGTGACGTTTTCATTGTAATCTTTAACCCTTGCAATCAATCTCGGATTGATATCTTTATGTCTCTTAAATAAGGTGTTGCATATGTATTTATGAGTTAAGTAAGGTCTTTTCTTGATTGGTTTGTTTCCTTTTTGTCTACATTGGCTTCTTAAGGATTTAGACCTTGTTTGTGTATGCGTCTAGCACTATCAGATGCAAGTATTCTGCGTACCAATATATTGAAGATTATAGAATTACACACATTGAAGACAGAGGAACACAGTTCCAATGTAGACATGAAAATTCAAAATATATACCATAATATGAAAATTACATGTGTTCTATTAATCACAAGACATGCGACGCGACAAGCATTATATAAGATGAGTCATTCCCATTGTAATTTTTTAAACTTTGCGATATCAGTTGATATCTCCATTTACATCTCCTAACGAGAGGGATGTTAAGTATTTATGAGTTATCTAAGGTCTTGTGCGTTTTATAGCTTGTTTGTGTATGCATCTAGCACCCTCAAACACTCGTATTTCATAAACCAGTATATTGAAAGTTATAAAAATATGTGTGTCCAATGCCAAAGGAACACGGTTTCAAACAAACACTTACATGTTTTTATGTGTATTTGTATCGTCACGTGCTTACCTGTATACTAGTACCTTTTGAGTTGCACTCAAATTCTCATTATGATGACATATAAATCAATGGATCTCTTCCTTTGCAGGAGTATATAAGATATTTCAACGTAAATATTTATCTTTCAGAATTCGAATGAAAACTTTTATTTGATACCTTCCTTTTTTAAGTGGTTTCTCTCTATTGCAAATGACGAGTGTTGAGGTATTCTTTATGCTTTATGCATAGGCTTCTTAACAAGTATTTACAAGCCAGTTACGTAGACGATATCATTTTAATAAAAGCGTTGATAGTTGGCTCGAAAAATGCTGGATGAAACAAGCATGACCCAAAATATAACCAATCAAACACTTACAAATCGCATATGTCAATGGAACTTAAATCGCTCACGTGATTCTTCAATAAAACAGTTGTTCTAACTAGCATTTTTCATTTTAATAATCTCAATTCATATCCTCTCCATTGCCACAGTTTGCATTAT
Source organism: Acmispon strigosus (assembly GCA_030819835.1). Classification (NCBI taxonomy): domain Eukaryota; kingdom Viridiplantae; phylum Streptophyta; class Magnoliopsida; order Fabales; family Fabaceae; genus Acmispon; species Acmispon strigosus. The sequence goes on from JAUAMA010000001.1 coordinate 93,166,275, forward strand.
CATTATCATTATCAAATACCAATATATTGATGTCAACCCTATTCTCTTCATGTACTGGGGGCGTCTCTTTCAGTTTGCAGTTTCATAGGATGAGGAACCAAATCTTCCCAAACTTTTTCTACTCTGGAGTCTCAATTATGGACCGTACTTGTCACATGCAAATAATATCAAATGGAGTACATCATACTACAATTAAGAGAGTTTAATGAGTCTTTAATTTTTATAACCAAACGGAAAAAGAGGTCAATATCTACAAACATCCACGCAAGTCTCTGTACAGAAATTGATTGTGATGCCTTAAGTGGATCAAACTCTCAAAGAGTATTTTATAATGACGCAATTTTATGGACATACGTGGGATGTGCACTCATAGCACTACTTTATCGATCTCTTTCTCATTTGTTAAGAACTAAAGTCTATACCTCTAAATTAGCAGTGAAGTCAAGACTTTGACCTAGTGGGGCAATGACAAAGATCATTTTTATGCACATATGTTTTTGTGAACTACAAATTAAAATATTTAACTAGGTCAAAATCTATTTAGTAATAGAGACTTTTGTTATATAGTGTTGATTTTGCGCTTCATTTGGATCATATCATAAAAAGTTTTTTCTTCTTTTATTTGAGTGTGACAATATTAATTGGTAAAATTATACTTTAAAATGAAATTTTAAGTTCAGCTAATTAAGTTGGCATAGTCTCATTTCACTAAATTTTAAAATTTAGGTATAATATTAACATAATCACATTATTATTTCAAATCAACAAACCAAATTGTGACTTACAAAAGAGACTATGAAGTACGCATAAAAAAATACTATGAAATATGAACAACTTCTTATAATTGACCAATAAATAATTGATTTTTTTGACAAAAATATAATAATAAATTTTAAATTTCACATTCTAATTATTAGACTAAAATTTACATTTAGTTTACCCCAAGCATGGTCCACGTACCTTGACCTGAAACCAATGACCGGAACATTCTTATTTAAAAATTATTTTTAAATCTAATATTTAAAACTAATAATATTAAAAAATAGTTTAAATGGTATTTCTTTATTAAAACTCCGGTGCATTGCACGGCTACTTAATAGTAGGATTTATTTTGTTGCAAAATTTTCACAAACAAGCAAGATTTTCCCAATGCGATGAATGCTGCTGAAATAAGATGATTACATATTCAATGTGTATGTATGCAGGTTTTAATTCAAATAATTTGTAGACCATAGTTGATCAAGCATATTAGTATTTCTGCATTTCCCCCCTCATCTTATGATGGTAAACAGAGAAGGCAATGCATTCTTTCATTTATCAACACTATAACATATCAGATGATTACATATTCAAAGTGTAGATGAATTTTCCACTCTCTTTATTTTGTTCACAATAATACTTGATAATTTTAAGCATTGAGCATGCCAAGTATGACAAGAGCAATGTTATTGAGCCACATCATTTTGTTATTATCCTCTTGCAAAGAGGAAAGTGAGTTATGTAGCTGCATGCACTCAATTGTGCAATCATTTGTCCTCATATTAGCATCATTCACTAAATCAACCATATCCTTGTAATCCTTCTGGTCTGATAAACGATAAGCACTCTTTAATTTGTCAAGTGAAACATCATAATCCACCTGACACTTGTTGAGGTGTGACTTGGCGGCGCGATCAAGATCAATTGTAGTTTGGAGAAGCTGCTCCACAACATACTTGTTCAACCGAGCTTGTGCTGTGGCCAAGAGTATTGAGACAACGCCGAGTCGATTCAAATCAGCTTTCGTATCTCCTAAATAGCCTTCAAGAGAGGTTACACAAAAGTTTGGGTTTTGAGTTTGTCCGCAAATTTCCTCGATTCGCTTGTGAGAGACACTATGATCAGTAGAAATGGATTTGAAGAGAAAAATCAATGTGAAAATAAGAACAAAGGAAAAGGATGCACTATTGAAAGCCATTGTTTGTTGTTTTCACTTTGACATCAACTTTGCTTCTGTTAAGTTGTATAAATAACAAATCATATAAAGATTGGCTTAGAATCAGGGGGAGAAGCAAGGTTGTTTCTATTCATGCATATGCTGCCTGTTATCTCGTTTCGTGAAGGGCATGGCATGCAATTAAGCACTTGCCCAAATAAAGGTGTCACTGGAAAGAGAGTCTTTTGTAAAACATTGTCAAACACTATCCAAAAATTGGTAATTTTTAATAGGAAAAGAAGTGAGCTTAGTGAAAAAAATCTGACTGAAAATGAGATGGAATATCAAAACCCTTTAACATGCATGCTCTTATGCTTCAAAGAAAAATACTAGTAACATAGTCCATCAATTAATACACCCTCTCTTGCACTCGTATGATTGATTTATTAAAAAATTAACATAATTTTAATAAGTGTGAAAAATGTCGATTATTTTGAAATAGACAAATCATAAGGATTATAAGGATTGTATGTAAATGTATTTGAAAGAGTGTGTTTTATTGTGAATAATGCTATCATGTACACTTACAAAAAATGCTCTCATGTATACGTCTTTAAAAAAAGTTATAATATGAACTCATTCCGGTTGTGGAATGGAAAATTAATTAATTTTCCTCTCAACTCCACAATGAACAAGGAACTAATTTTCCTCTCAACTCCACAATGAACGAGGAACCATAAAGTAGAGAGTATGCATTAGATCCGGTTCTCTGTAATTACATTTTCCTAAATTCACCGCAATCACAACTTCTTATATGGATCATGTTCATAAATAATGCATTAACTCAAAATTCTAACGCCACAACCAACTTGGTGGTGGTGGCGGTAGCAAAGGTAACAACAACGACTGTGGTGAAGTGTGGTGCGGCGGCAGTAGTGGTGACCGTGGGGGAGGGTGGTGGTGGCGACGATAGTGGTAGCGGTGGAGGTGACGATAGTGGTAGCGGTGGTGGTGACGACAGTGGTGGTGATGGTGGTGGATGATTAAGTATTTTCAAGTAAATTATACGTACAATCTTATCAAGTCTTATCTCACATTCGTGGGTTCGATTAAATAATTCATCATTTCAATTTATAAGAGTCGATTGCTAGATAAACCCCTACAATACAATTTTAGTATCAAACAATAAATAAACTCGTATTGTATTGTACAAGTTTATACCATCAAACCTAATACAACGCACCAAACTAACTCTAAACATAATATTGTTGATAATTTATTTTGAATAGCTCTCTTAGACAGGGTTGGCACCTGCGCGGGGTGGGAGCGTGAAGTACCTCCTCACTCCCCGTCCCCCACTCATCCCTGTCCATGTCCATATCTCCATGCGGGGTGGATTTGCGCCCCATCCCAACTCCCCACGGCTCCCAAGGGATCCCTAGGGGAACCATTAACACATCATTAAAAAAAAAACTAAATTAAATCTAGAAAATACATAAATTTTCTACCTCAGTCTCAAACGGTTAAATATATAAACCACAAATGACAATGGAACATCGTAAAATTCAATAAAAGTACATAATAAAATTAATTAATTTTCCAACATTTTACTAGCCAAGACCTCGCGTCTCTCATATGCGCACAGCGGATCTGCAATATCCAGAAACTAGCTAGCTATCTTTGGGGATGTTATACATAGTATCTCTCCCATAAGTCTTTTTGGAAATTCTTACAAAATTTTAGACTGTTGGAGACTTTTTATTGCTATGTTCCTGCTTTACGACATTTTGATGTTTCCTTGAACATGTATGCAGGATTTAAGGTACAGATAGTTGAGTACATGAACGTTAGCTTCACCGTGTGGGATGTCGGCATTACTTCATTAGCATAATAACTCACCAAACTTGTCTTCTTCCCTCTGATTTTGATTTGTTAGTGCTTTTTTTACTTCGACAGTGTTCTAAACAACTTGAATTATGGAGACAATTCCATAAAAGATAACTATAATAATTTGTTATTTAATTGGTGGCGTTTAATAAACAGGTTATAATGGGACACTTTGGCTTCAATTTTATGTAGAAATGGTGGAACGGAAGAAACAAAATACTCTCTCATTATATAGAGAAAAATACACTTAATTTATATTTAGAATCTATTAGTTATATAATAATAATAAAAAAATTATACTTATAAATATTATTAATATTAATCACTCAAGTATTATGTATTTAACTATATTAAAAATTCTGCATTCTTTTAAAAATGAGAAGTTCTTTTGTAAATTTAGTGCTAATATATTATTATAAATCAAAATAATAATAATAATAATAATTTTATAAAAAAAGTTCTAAAATTTTTTATGACAATTTTTTAAGAATTTATTTATGGTTCTCTTATAATATTTATATAATGAAAAATATATTATACTATGAACGCCGCCGCCGCCACCACCCTCCACGACGACCACCAACTCTGTCGCCGCCGCCACCACCATTACCATTGTTTCCACCGCCACCACCCTCCACCACCCTTCACCACCGCCACCACCAGAACAACCACCCTCCACCACCGCTCTACAACATTGCCACCACACACTCTCCACCACCACCAACATCACTACCGCCACCAAAGCCAAGTCCATCCCTGCCTGTCACAACTTTATAGCTGTTTGATCACAATAAAAAAATCAAATTTTAAATATATAATCAATCTCTTTAAATTTATGTCGTGGATCAAGATCAAACGGTTAGAATTCAATGAATACAATAAATTTTAAAAAATTCAACTACAATATGCTTACTATTTAACTTTTATTATTAGATATTCATGGAGTTTAATAGCAGGTGTAAATAAATTTTACACATACATTCAATTCGTGCGGGTAGCTATGGAGAATGCGATGCACCCCCGAGGTGGTAGCCTCCACCGTCTAGCCAAGATAAATGTCGATGTGGGGTGGTCTGGTGACGACGCCACTAGTTTCGACTTTGTGGCGCGGTCCTCCATGGCTAAGCTAATGGTTGCAGTAATACTACTACAGAGCCCACGCTTTGATCCCCTATTGGCTAAGGCTTTAGCAATGAGATCGCGTATGCTTTGTGAACTGGACCTTCACATTGATGATGTTGTTTTCAAATCAGATTCGGCGATCGTTGCCCATACACTTCAGTCGCGGACATGCTCCTCAGAGATTGCCGTTTTTAATTTTATTCATGATTGTAGGGCGGCGAACTTTGGTGTTGTCTCTTTCTCTCATGTTATGCGTCAAACAAATTATGTCGCTCATATTTTAGCGTCTTTTGCATCTAGTTTTCCTTCCAATATGTGGTGGTTTGATCCTCCCCGGAGGTTGGTCATGCTATCTTAGTAGACGCTTCTTTATCTTCTTAATGCATTGCATATTTCCCATATAAAATTTTACAATTTTATCATATTATTATTAAAATGATACAAGAGTATGAGGGAAAATAATTGGACATAGGTATAACATATTAAGTAAGTAGTTGAAGGTTCAATTGCTAACTCTGGTAAATGGAAAGAATCATAATCAACCTGCTGCTTAGTACACTGTTAGTAAGACGAAAGATTAATGTCATGATTAAAAAAATATAAAACATTCAATTTAATTTGACAACTCTGGTTACTTGTGCAATTATTAGAAATTTGAACTCCAATGAAGTATATGACATATTAGTATATTACAATTAGTAAACTATTTTTAATAATAAATTTGGTTTATAGTCACTAAATAAGGTTTACAAGAAGTTTAAAATAAATAAATAAAAATTCAATGTGTGAAATTGCATTGCTGTTGTGTTGAGTGACATAGAGTGGAGTGATAGTTCCCTTATCCACTTCCACTGGCAAAAAGTTTGATGAAATTGCAGAGTGTGAGAGTCGATCAGCAATGGCTTCAGTTGCTTCATCTTCATCGTTTTCCACGGGGCTTCTTCTGCATTCACCCACAACTCTCTTGGGTAGCAGAATAAGAAGAAGGAGACGAAGGCCCGATTTTCTGAGGATGGTGACTCGCTCCTGTCTCGATGACAGTTCTGCTCTCCTCCGAGCAGCTCAATACGCTGTATGAATTCATGATTCTCGTTGTCTCCAACTTCGAATTTTCGTTTTTGCATTTTTCTGAGTTGCATCCATCAATATCTTGTTTTTCATGCCAATTCAACAGTTTTAATGATTATTTTGTTGTTGGATTTTTGCTATCATTGTCAAAATCGTGTTTTGGTGACGTTTCCGACACCTCTTTTGGTTATTCTATGTGAATTAGTTGGCGAAATAGTGAAATATGCTTAATGATTCCCAGTGTCTGCACTCTGCAACTTCCAAATTTGCATTCTTTTGATTTTTGCATGCATGTAAGGCAGATAGCTCACTCCTATTCAAGAGCTCTTATGCTTATGTCAAAGACTCACTTTTTTCCCCCTCTAGCAAACAGTGTATGTGTTTGAGGCTTGGGAATTGTCCCTTTTAATGGGAGATGAATGATTTTTTGTAGATATGTGTTGTTTGGTAGGTGGATACATATGTGAAAAGTGGCATGGTTGTAGGATTGGGATCTGGTCATGCTTCTGGTATGGCCATTCAGCATTTGGGTCGCCAGCTTCGTACCGGTAACTTGAAGGATATTGTAGGGATTCCCATGTGAGCTCTTCCTCCTTATGTTTCTTTTTCCCATCCTTTCACTTAAATTACCATGTGTTTTGTTTAATGAAAACAGTGCTATTTAATTGAAGTTCAACAATCCACTTCTGAAATTTGACTGCTTATGTGATAGAAATTTCTTTATACAATGCAAGCAATGATCATTCTGTTTGTAAAGCCTTATTACTTCCAATTTGTAGGTCAAGCTGCAAATTCCATCAAACCACCTGACCTTGATGCATTGGTTCATGCAGGTCTGTTTCAAGTGCAAGTGAGGCAGCAAAGGCTGGGATTCCATTGGATACCTACCAAGACAGTTCTCAAGTGTGCACAAAAATAATCATCTTCTGGATTTTCCTTTAACGTTGAGATTTTCTTGTTTTAGAGGGCACCTTGATGCTTGCCAGAATTTTTAGAAGAATAGGACGCCTTGCATGCAATCATTGGTGAAAAAAGAAGCTTCTGGCATAAATGCATGACTATAAGAAAATCTTTTGATAAAACGAAGTAAAAAGGATAAAATATCTTGATGAGTAAACTTGGGTGCTTTTTTTAAATTTTATTTCAGATAGAACTGATTTCTTATTGTAGATTCATTTGCAATCGCTCTGTTGTAGATTGATTTTGCATTTGACGATGCTGATGCTATAGAAGAAGATACACTTGTTGCTATCATTGGGCGCCGGAAATTGCAAGGTGAAGAATCCATAATCCAGGAGAAGGCTAGTAGCTATACCATGTTTTTCTGACTTTATTTGTAAAGATCAGATTTGATGTTTTAATAACTAATTTCCCCCCTTTTCCTTTTATTTGCAGTCCATACTAAATGCTTCCAGTAAACTTGTGTTCATTATCGAAGAAAACCAGTACAAATGTGGTCTGGAAGGTTCTATTCCAGTTTTAATTCAGTCTGTAAGCAGCTGTGCAAATTAATAGCTTATTGATTTTTTTCTTCTGAATATCTGTCTTCAATACTCGAAATTTTGCTCGTAGATCAACTGGATGGCAACTGCTGAAGAGATTGATGATATGTTTCTGGGTGATGCTGAGGTTCACTAAATCACTCTTTTTCTGAGTTTTTCTTCATGTATGTAATACAAATTTGTTATAATTGATTGTTTGCTTTACCAACTTAAATAGTGATAATTATATAAACTAAAAAGATCTCCATTTTTGTTTCAAAGATCAGAAATTTTGACTTGATTTGTATACCAGTATATCGGGTACTTTATTAAAAAAATGATGCTTACAAACCTGCGAATAGGAGAAGTGAGAAAATGAAAGATGTGATGGCAAAACAATAGAGAGAGGTTGATAGGAGGTGGAGAAAATGAAGTGTGGAAATATCATAGTTGTTATTTAAAGATTTAGGATTTAGTTATGATTCAAAACAACCAAAGTCTTTTCCCACTAGGTAGGTTGTCTAAAAAAATGCCAGTGCTATTTCCAAAACCAAATATTTGAAGAGGCAATAAAATTCTGGATCCTTTCTAATGGTTTCAGAGAGTCATCTTTGTCTAGCTCTATCCCTAGTTTTTGGATTATCATCCATCTAATCAGTTCTTCTTTCCAGGGTCCAAACCATCTTAAGCCCAATTGTACCATCTTTTCGTCAGTTGAGGCAACATCAACATTGAGCTCATTTGTTATAGCTTTTTTCATGAAAAAAATCGTTTAAAGATTTTAAGTATGTTTGTTCCAGCTTTTGGAATAAAAATAAAAATCTGAAAAAAATAAATTATTTTGAGTAACTTCTGGAAAAAAGCAGAAATTCTAATAACTACCTTTTTTTATATAAAAAAAAGGTGTTTTAATTCTCGATTCTGAAAAGTAAATTATGTTCCATAATTCTCATGAAGGACTTGGTACAATATTTATATACAAAAGGTGCTAGAGTCAATCCTTAATGTTTAAGGGATTATAATTCAAGAGTAAATTATGTCTCCCTTTACTTCTAACTATTTGACTATCTTCCATCTCCATCTGACCAACCTTCCTTACCATTGCTTTACATGTCTTTTCACACATGCACAACCCACCTAAGACAACTTATGTAAAGCTACATAGTCCAAACATACGTGTTATACTCTACTAGAAACTTAAACTTGCTGAAGGACCTAGATATTGAAAAGTTCTGAACTGCAGGATTTTGAATTATAAACTGGAAAAAATGTACAAAAATAATAACTAAGAAGACCTGACAACATATCTTTTTATCCAGAAAGATGAAGCAGTAACAAAGCAAAGTTGTTCTTTCTACAGAGTGGGGTCTACGGCAAGAGTTTTAAGTCAGAAGTTTCTTCTGTCCCATCTTTCACAGGATAGGGTTGTTTTCTTGGCTTCTGTCTGGATGCTAAAATAAACTTTATTTAGGGTGGTGGTTTATATTGTGGGCTGAGGGATTGGAGAGTTCTTTCAAGCCAATGTACTCGTTGTTTGTTTACTGTATTTTATTCTTATTTTTTAGTTGATCTAGGAGGTTTTCTTATGCTCTTATATTTTTCTTCATTAACTTCATTATCTTATTAAAAACTGCATATTCTAATTATATCTACTGTTAAACTTTGTAAAAGGTCTGGAGAAGACCGTCTATAGGGCAAGCTGGTCCTCTAGGAGGTAATTTCCCTCTAGTCACCAGAGAAGGACATAATGTTCTTGATGTTATCTTTACATCTCCAATAGTAAGCCTTGGTAAGTTCTACAAGTTTGTGATGCATATTCCCAGTGCCTAGTCTCAGTATTTGGCCAGGTCCATTCATTGACTTAGTGTTACTTGCAGCTGAAGTAGCAAAAAGCCTGAACAAAGTTGTTGGTGTTGTAGACCACGGTGTTATATCTAAAATCCCGTTAGTTTTCTCTCTTTACTTCTACTTTATACTCTTCTTAATAAGTGGTTGACTGTCACACTGATTAAAATAGATAAGATAGCTGTTGACTCAAAAGGTTTAAGTATCAGGTGTACTTGAAATGATTGGTGGAAGGATTTTCAGTCAAACCTGATATGCTTTTAGGGCTTCCACAATTCTTAATCTAGTACCCTATCTTAAAATGTTCCTAAAAATTGTCTAGAAACTAGAATATCGAGAAGGTATACAACACATAAAACATCCAATGATTCTGTTAGGTTTGTGAGAAACCTAGCAACCAAACAGGGACGTAGATGTAATTTCTGAATTTAAAATAACTATTATTAAATCTGGAAAATAGTAACCCTACAAGGTAAACTTTCTTAACAAGGGAAAATCCCCTTCCAAAGGTAAAAAGCTTTATAAACCCAATAATCAAATCCTCATCCTAACTTAATGAGAGAACTCTCATTTGTAATAACTAATAAACTAACCATACTAAGCAAATGACACTGGCCCAACATAGGCTCAACTCAAAATAATAAAACAGACTAAAAGATAGACTAAAGATAGAAAAGATAAACTAAAGATAGACTCAGCTAAACAGGCCAATAAACCCACTAACAGTAACAGATAGCACCAGCCCAGGGTCACCCGGGCTCAAACACCTTGGGCCCATTCACCACAAACCCATTCTCTTGGATCCTAACAAATTCCCTCTAATAATTACATTTATCTTTATCAGTCTGTCAGTGTTCAATGGAGAAGAATGTTATAAGTTTAACTATGGGTAGTCCATATCTTCTTCATTTTTGTCCTTTTTTCTGTTTATTTGTTGCCTCCATAGGCAAAAAGAAAGGCATAGGGTATAACTTCCAATATCTTTTATTTTAATGCTGCAGTTTGTGCTTTAAATGCACCTATTTTTTTTGGTTACCATAAAACAACTTTTTCTGCTAAGTAATTGCATTGGTTCTATTAATATTCATCCCAGACATGAAAGAAGCAGAGGAAAGTTGTTTGTTTTCAATGTCAACTTACTTATATTATTGATAAAACAGGTGCACGGTGGTGATTGCTTCTCAGAGTGGGCTGAATATTTTGGACAAATTGACAGCAGACATAGTGGGTTAGGCTTCAGTTCTTGTAGCTGTCATATGCATATGAATGTAAAGGCGGTTGTCCTTTTTTTTTTGCTGATATTTTCTTTTGGTAAAAGCTCCTCTCAAGTAAGTTTGAATATCTAGAATGAGCAAGTAACGGTGTATATACCTTTGAATCTTTGTGGATTTATATTATGATGCACTTCAAATGAAATAAATGGTAGATATAATCTTACTTGCTCACTATAGAGATATTTACTATGGAAGTTATATTTTTGTGAAGGCTAAGGTTAAAGGGATGAGGAATTGTGTCTCTATCAACTAGGAAGCATAGAGTTTTATTGTTCTCATGGTGTGTGCATCATATGTACGTGTGTGTGCTTGTATATATTTGTTTACCTTAATCACATATTAAAATATTCCAAACCACAAACCCAAAAAAATGGATGCTGATGGGCTCAAAATATCGGATTTCGATCCTCTACCGTTGAATTTAAAACTGTACGAGGTCACGTCCGTTGATAAAGAAATTAAACTAAACAGTTGATTTTATTTGAGAAAGCATTAGTGACAGTATTAGCTAGTTATTCCTTGAGTGAAGAATATTTAAGAATGATATTTTATGCTATATCATTTTGATTATTATTTAAATGTTAAACTGCTAATATATAGTTGAAATATTAGACAATTAAAGGTTACTTTTATTGTTATTATTTTTATATAATGGTACTAAAATTTGGTGAGGGGAGGGAATGAGTAAAAAGGGAGAGAAATATCAAGCAAACTTCCTGGGAATAGACACAGTATCAAGATCTTAGAATGCTGGAACAGTTAGGGGCCGTTCAGATGAAGTCATTAGCCTCTTCTTAAAGGTTCCGGTTCCATTGGGGAAATTTGCTTGGAATTGCCCATTCATAGATCGTTATGCATGTTAAAAAAAGTGTAAATACTGCAAAGTCAATAACCTTTCTCTATCATCCAAGAAAAATTACAAAATTATCATAAGATATTTTTTTTATTCATGAGGACTTTTTTATCATCCCTCTTTTATTCATCACTGTCACTAAGAAACTTGTTTCTTCTTTTAATGGCTTATAGTATGCAATTCATGTGCTTGATATTTCAGTTCCTTTGTTCTGTCGAAGCCAGGTGACGAATACCTCAAGGTTATTGTCATCAGATCTGTGATGTTTCTGAGTAAACTCAAGGTGCACAGGCCATGTAAAATCTGGGCAGATCCTTGGGTTCAATTCATCCACGAATTCACTTGGTGGACTAACCACCTTATCATCGTTTGAATTCAAAAAGAAAGTAAGAGATTTTCTAGTTCTGTTGCTGTTAACCTCTGCCCTATGCAAGCAACTCTTGCATCTCCCATTTGTAAGAGCCTAAGCAATTGGAAGTGAAATAATGTTCAGTAACATCACACATGAAACCAGTGACCAAAATTCAAGCTCATTTGTTGGCACACATAAGTGCATCAGAGATATTGTCTATGCTTCAAGTCTAATAGGCTCTTGCGTGATGAGATACGTTAGAATTTAGAAATATGTTTAAGCTTTGGGGATAGTTAGTTAATGAGAAGAGACAGATTAGCATACCGTTAAGGTGTCACCTATATCGACAACAAAGGCATTGAAATCTGAGTTAACAGAACACCACTGATTGTCAGCAAAAATTTGCAGGCCACCCACTTGGTCCTGGTGAAGAATGGTTAAAGATGTTGGATCACAGTGAGGTCCGGTCCCCAAAGTGAGGTCAGGTTTTTGACAATGAGGGTAGTAATTGAGCCTCATTATTGAGCAGTTATCTTCATAGAAATCTCTAAAGGCTTTGCCAACTCCAAGGCTCATCCCCAGAAGCTCCACTATCCCTAAAGAAAGGTTGCTCATGGCTTCACAGTACTCCTGGTAAACCTCTCTGATTGGCATGGAATGGAAACACACAATTTAGTATGAAAATCAATATGTTTGCAACAACAACAAAAAACATGAGAATGTTGTCATGTTGTGGTTACGCACCCGAATTGCTCGAACTCTTCCCCAACTTGTTAGTGAGGTAGTCTTTGACAACAGGGGGTGAGTTTTTCTCAGCTGAAAACTCAAAGGAAAGTGTTTCTTTCCATGGAAGGTTGGAGAGAAACCTGCCAGTGAAGCTACTACTAGCATAACCATAGGGTTCCCCTGTTTTCCTCTGTGCCCTCTGTTTCTGAGGCAGGGGAGTCTCAAAGAAGTCATCCATGCAGCTATGAGCACGAGAGATTAACGCGGCATCAACCCCATGATTCACAACAAGAAAGAAACCATGTTTCTGGGACGCCTCCCCAATGAGCCTTGCAGCTTCCTCTGTGGCAATAGGGTCACCAGAGAAGAAGCCACCCAAGTCAATGACGGGGACATCAAGTTCAGGCACATTCCTGCTTGGCTTGTCCTCATCAGGCCAAATGAACTCTTTTGGGAGATGGAGTTGGTTCCTCATCACTGAGGAATCAAACACCAATGGTGCTTCATCTTCTCTGTGCTGCACCGATTGTGTACTAGTTATGCAATCTATGACCATTGCAGAGAAAAACAGAGAAACAGAGAATGAGATGGGATAAAAGTATAGCCAAGGCCTCTCTGTATTTTAGTAGTAGGCAGAGAGACTCTTTTCTATGTATCATGCAAATTACCAACGTGTGTGCAGCACAAATAGTCAAATACCATAAATTATCACATATTAATTATGGAATATGATTTTGTATATAAAATAATATTAATTATTAAAATTATATAACGATATTTCTAATATTGACATCATATAATGATAATTCTACTTGACCACTATTATTTTAAATTTTGAAAATTAAAATGTTTTGACCATTATTTGCTTAAATTCAAATTATTTGAAATAATTCCTGCATTACTTTGATAATATAAATTTCAGTAAATAATGTTAGTAATTGTATCAATTAATTATTACTTCAGTCAAAAAACTTTCAGCATTTAATGACATTTTAACAAAAGTAGTTTTTATTCATTAATACTTTCTTAAGTCATATTTAAAAATATAATATATAAAATATTAGATATCAATGACCAAACATAAAAAAATTATAAAATAATATTAAGTATTAATATTTTATAAGATAATTATAAGTGAATTAAGTGTTAATAAACATAATAATATCATGAATGACCATCATTGTTTGTAAAAAAATTGAATTATTGACTATTTTGGTAGAGAAATTAAATTAAACTATTGATTTTATTCTTTATAATAACATGTTTTCATAATAGTTTCTGTTTCTATCTCCTAATTTGATTAATCTTTAAATAATAAATTACTTAAAATAATCCATATCATTTTGTTGACCATCCTAAGTAGTTTTTTTTTCCGATGAAGTTCTAATTAGTTTTTTTTTTTTGAACTGTAAGTTCTAATTAGTTAATACTTAAGTGATTAAATATAAGCACTTCTGGTTTTATATTAATAATTATTTTAATTATTAAATTTTAATTGAATTAAATGACAATATAGTTTATTAAATATTAACTACTAAGCACGAAAGTTTTTATATAATACTCCCTCCGTCCCAAATTATATGGTCTTTTTCAGACAATCACGCCTATTAAGAAAACATGTAATAAACTAATTAATATGTTAGTTTTGTTACTTTTTATACAAATCTTCCAAATATGCCCCTATTTAAAAAAAATTGGAAATTGTTAATGTTAGTATTGGATATAACAAAAGTTGGTTGGGAATATGAAAGAAGTAATTAGTAGAGGTGGTAATTAAAGTTTTGCAATTTAAAATATAATAAATGCAAGGGGTAAAAAATGAAAAGCTTATTTTTTTTTCCTAAAATCTAGAAGGGGTCTTATAATTTGGGACACTGAGTTTGTCTCTAAAGGGTCTTATAATTTGGGACGAAGGGAGTAGTAATTTCTAAGTTTGAAAACTTCTTGATACTGCTAAATATTAATTGCTTGTTAAATAATGTAGTTTGAATAGTTTTCTCACATACATCTGTATTATTTTCATATTACTTCAATTATTAATTAAATTGAAATAATTCTTTATAGAATATAAACCACAATTACTAACCAAGTGGCGCTGATGTACTAATTCAACACTTCGCCTCTTAAACAATTAGTTGGGGTGTTTGATTCCCAACTCTTCAAAATAGAAAAAAAAATTCGGTCTTCCCCTACAGCTTAGTGCGCTCGTCGTTTGGTGAATAATTAGTTTACCGCTAACTATTATGAGGAATCTAAATCATTGTGCTTTCTAATTTAGATGTGAAATAATAGAACTTAATATTTTAGATTAAATTTTCTTCTGATTAGAATTTGTAATATCGGGTAGAAGGTGCACTATGATAAACAAATTTTTAACTAAACATTTATAACATTAAACATTTATTACATCAATACTTATTCATAAGTTTTTTTTATAAGCTTATTGAAAAAAGATAAAAGTAACGTATAGATAAGTATAATTCTTTTTTCATTTGAATATTGGATAAGCTTGGGAAAATAAACTAATTTTGAAGGTATGCCATGAGCTCAATTTAACACTTACCACTCAAATCAAATAGTACGAATGCCTTTAACACACTTACCTAAATTGTAATTTTTTTATCTTAAATAATTTAATAATATTTAACTATAAGTACATATTTATTTATATATAAATTATTAATAATATCAGTAAAATCAATCGTGACCAACCGACCGCAATATATGCAATTTGCACGGATATTTTATCAGTTATTTAAGAAAAAACCAGCTACAAGTGAGATATGTAATTTTCTTTGTTATGGGCCTCTAGCCTCTATATTAATTAAATAGATAAAGGATACCCAAGCCCAATATCAATGAAAGCCCACAACTCTCTTATCAGAGAGCACGAGATCGAACAGAAAACACTTCCATTTTCTATTTCTCTTTCACTTGCGTTTCTCTACAATTCAGTTCTGCATCGATCGATTGTAATTTGTAATCCATCTCCGGTGATTGTTGGTTGAGATCAGGATCTGGATCTAGATCGATGGCTACACCGGACCACTTGTTCAACCTCCGCAACAACTTCTATCTCGGCGCTTACCAGGCCGCCATCAACAGCAGCGACGTGAACGGCCTCTCCGACGACGACGCCGTCGAGCGCGACTCCCTCGTCCACCGCTGCTACATCGCCCTCGGCCAGTTGCAGTTCGTCATCTCCGAGATCCATGACTCCTCCCCAACCCCTCTCCAAGCCGTGAAGTTGCTCGCTCTCTACTTCTCCTCCCCCGACAACAAGGTACCAACTCCACCTCTGCTCCTTCTTCTCAATTTCTCGTTTCCTCCATTCAATTTCTCAATTTCTCATCTCGCAGGAGTCGGTTATTTCCAGCCTCAAGGAATGGCTCGCTGATCCCGCAATCGGCAACAACTCCACCCTCAGGCTCGTAGCCGGCCTCGTCTTCTTGCACGAGCAGGATTTCAACGAGGCGCTCAAACACACCAATGCCGGTGGAACCTTGGAACTGTAATGATATTCACTGTTCATAACTGATTCAATTGTTGTGATTTGCCAAAGAGAAAGTGATTCTAGCAATTTTTATTTTTTTGTGTTTTTTAGGCACGCGTTGAATGTGCAGATCTTCATCAAGATGCACAGGTCGGATTATGCTGAGAGGCAGCTCAGGACGATGCAGCAGATCGATGAGGATCATACCCTCACCCAACTTGCAAATGCATGGCTAGATTTGGCTGTGGTATTCAATTTGGATTTTATTAAAAAAATTAATCTTATTTAAGTTATTTTAGTTCTTAATGTGTGCCTTTTTACTATTTCTTGAAGTTTTAGTGTAAAATGATCTATGTTGAATAACTGTAATAGAAAACTGTTGTGAATTATGAAATCGATACCATTCTTTTAATGGGTAGGTTTACCATTTTGTAAACGGGGTGAGGCTATTTAAAAAAATGAGGGATCAAAATAGTTTGTTTTGAAAATTTTACAGGATTAGAAATATGTGTCACCAGTATTTTATTTTTGAATTTTTGATGAGTGGAGGGGTGATGGGCGAATTTAGAATTTAATGTTATGTGGTTGGATCTCAGGGTGGGGCAAAGATCCAGGAGGCGTATCTGATCTTCCAAGATTTGTCTGAGAGGTATCAGTCCACCAGTTTGCTCTTGAATGGGAAGGCTGTTTGCTGCATGCACATGGGCAACTTTGATGAAGCTGAGACTCTCTTGGTTGAAGCACTCAACAAGGCACGTTTAATTACATGATCAATTCAATGTGCTTGGAAGTGCTGTTAATTTGTATTGATTGCTTCTGTTACTGTATTTACTTCAATTTATTTGACCAATCAAACAATGGATATTCGGTTATTGCATCATGTTTTTCGCATTTAGAAATGTCTAGGTTGTCTATAACTTGCAAGTAATTTGATTGAGTTCAATATAATCTCTGTTGCCTTTCCATTCAGCAACTTTTCAATGTTTTTTTTTTTTAATTCTGTCTCATTGATTTTTTCAGCATTTGCTTTGTGGTAGCTATCGATTTTAAACCTTCAAGCTGTACTGAAATAGTGTTTATTATTGATTTTAAAAATGGTGTTTGTAGTGAAGAAATTCTTTGTGATTTGTACAGGATGCCAGGGATCCAGAAACTCTAGCCAATCTAGTTGTGTGCTGCCTTCATCTTGGCAAACCATCTTCTAAATCATTCAGGTAAACTCTCAGGACACCTTTGTTGTTTGTTTCCCTCGTTTTTTATCTAAGCAGTCAAGTCTTTCGATGAACCCCTTTACTTTGCCATATAATATCTTTCACTATATCTCCTTGAACTGGTCACATCTTTCGATGAACCCCTTTGTTGTGCATAGGCTGGCTAAATTGTTTGTTCCTTAAAAAAGTGTTATTAAATTCTGAATCAACTCTAGTACTTTTTATGAGCCAGGCCCTTGAGTAATATTTGCATATGGAATTTATCTTCCAAACTAGTGTCGTAGGTCATTGGTTAAGAGGCATTTGTAGCTCACACGTGTTAAACGATAACAGTTGGTCACTAAATGTGAATTATAATCATCACAGATGGAGCAATTTCTGTTAAATTCTTCATTGCATGTTCTCAAACTTTTGTGAAAAGCCTTGGTATATAGTGCTAGAGTTGATATAAATTCTTGTCTTTAAAGTTTTCTTGGCTTCAGCTAGTCCGGCTCGTCCCCTGGCCTGGAGTTGGGTCCTCGAAGTAGGTCATAAGTAGATGGGTCTCATAATCCAGATTGGTTCAGTTTAAGGCTTAATATTGAAAATTTTCACGGATTGCATATTAGAAACTAAACCACATTATGGTTTAGTTTGGCTGTTTCTCAGCATGATTAATTAGTGTGTTACTAAAACTGTATCAGTACTGAAATTGTTACATTCTAATCATGCTCTATAGTAATAGTAATTTATAACTTAATGACGTCAATTAATTAAATTACAGTACATCAAGAAATCTCACTCTAATATCGCCTATAATGTATTAGTTAGGTATCGATGAGTCAAATACCATAGTACATCTCCAATAGTGAAAAGATAAAATGGCGCGAGTCCAGAACTCGTGTCATATATATGTAATATATGCAAAATGTTTATTTATATATATATATATATATATATATATTATATCATGTTAAAAATATATGTATATATACTTCTTTTTAGTTTGAATGATGGTTTATTCTTCATGACATTGAACCAGAACATGCTGGAAAGAAACATCTTGAACACCCTTAGTCTAAAGATCTTATGCTTAGATGAACCAACATACTTGTACTTTTCTTTTACTCATTATTTTCCTTTGTAAATAGCTTGCATTGATACAATCAGTGAAAGGGATGCATTCTTTGAGTTTGACAACTAGTTTCTTATCTAATTTTACTGAATGTCCAAGTTTACTTAAAGACTTCAAATTTTCCTTTTCTAAATTGTTCCTGTTTTCTGGTGATCTGGTTATGTATTTCTTGTTTCAATATATTGCATTGTTACACCACTTGATTTACTGTCCTGTAACTACTTCGAAAGTTATTTGCATGCAAACATTTTGATGTTTGCTTGTATTAAGTGTCAGATCCATGAAGTTAGTTATGACAAACTGAATTTTGATTGTATCATGACGTTTTTCTGTGTCATGTGCGCTTCTAGATATTATAAACAAACCGGGACTATGCTTAGTTCATGTAATTGTGATTGAGAATTTTGCACAATTGGGTGACTTGTATGTTGTTTTGCAGCCAGCTGAAGCTTGCACACCCAGACCATGTACTTGTCAAACGGGTATCAACTGCAGAAGAAAGCTTTGATCGAGCGCTGCAATCATTTTCTTAATGAGTTCATGATTCAATTTCTTCCAAGAGTTGAATGCTGTGAGGTCTTCCCATGCAGTTTTTACACCTCCTTGTAGCTATTGTATTGGTTACTTATCTGAGAACATAATCAGTCGGCTAAATGTGTCATAGGATTCAAATTTTATGACGATGTTTGTCTTACTTGAATCTTGATGTTGCAAAAACTACAGCTAATATTGTTTTTATGGAAGTTCATTTACTTGATATTTTTACAGGAAATGTAAGGAATACCTTCAGGCATAGTAAAACAAAAATGTACGACTGCGTGAATGATTAGCACGTGAAATTTTGAACTGCGGATATGTAGTTTTCAACAAAAGAAGTCAGGGAACACATAAATAAAATTCCTTAAAGAATAATGGAGAATAATAATACTGAATGAAGTATATGAAATACTACTAAATAAACCATCTATATGAAATGTACACATGATTTCAGCATAGGTGCACTAGTATTAAACTTGTGCATGTTTCCCATAGTAACAGAGGTAAACAGTGAGGACATGGCAAGGATGCGTTAGAATGCATAGAAAATATCAAGAATAATGGAGAAAAAGGAATGGTAGAAATGAATTCAGGTTTTGATTGGTGATAAGTTGGTTTGCTTTGTTTATTACCACAAGTCTAGATATGTCTCCATGGGCAAAGATCGCTCATAGAGATATTTACATATTGCCCACCAAGACAATCCTCATAATGATAATTGGAATCTAACTCACAACTTTTTTAAGTAATGTGTAGACGAGGTTCATCCTTACTTGAAAGTGTTTATTTAAAACTTTAAAAACTATTCAGTGAGCATTAAATAAATTTCTTTTATATAATTGCTCCTAAATGATGAAAAGTTATAGAGTGTTTGTTTCAGCTTTTTTTTTCTTTAGAAAATTACTTTTTTTAATTGAAGATTCATTTTTTCAACTTTCACGATATTTTGTTTAAGCTTTTTAAAAAAATCATTAAAAAAAGCTAAAATCAATGAAAAAATCATTATTTTAAAAAATTACTTTGATTAGCTTATCAAGAAAATCTATTATAATACATGAGAGACAAATTAAAAAAAGTAATTTTAATTAGGAGAACCACGCACAGTCAGAACAGGAACACTCGAACCTTTTGGAAACGAGAGACTATTGCTTCTATTCGAGCTATGTTGGATGGGGATTGAAAGGTCCAATTCTCCTATGTTTCGCGTGATAGAAATGCGGTGGCGGATGCGTTAGCGAGACAAGCTTCTCACATAGGGTGTTCGATGCGTATTTGGAAGGAGTCTCCGTCCTCTGTGATTCCGCTCTTGTGCAAAGATGCGGTAGCTTAGTTACTTTCTTTGTTGTTGTTTTTCTTTCCTTATATAACCGAAAAAAATCAGCTAATGTTTTTCTTAAACATCTTTAGAAAAATTAAAAGATATAACAAACGAGGTTAAAAAAATAAAATTTGATGTAATGAAGAACGGAATTCTTAAATGAAGGCGAAGATTCTTTGACTGAATCTCACATTCAAGCTTCAAAAGAAATAAAATCAAGCATCAAATATTGTCGGTAAAATTAATTCGTGGGCTCGAGTTGTTGCAACAGAAGGAGACATTAAAAAAGCAGCAGAATCAGCCTATAAATGTCATTTCTCAAAATCAAACAAGCATCAGATATTTTTGTTGAGTTATTTACTTTTTTTTTTGAATGGGTTGAGTTATTTACGTGATATGAAGAAATTGTTACAAAAATAAGTATGAAATATGAATGTGTATAATAACCATAACAATACATAATGACATTCATGTCAAAATCATTTTTGAAGATAACTATACCCCACTTTTATTCTTTCAACTAATCATATTCATACTTATATGAAGGACTCTTGGTGCCAAATAGCATTTACCTTAGAGGTTATTTAGTGCAATTTTTAGTAGAGAAACTACAATAAAAGTTTCCAAACGAGCTCTATATTAATATGTTAGGAAAAAATCATTTCCTCATAGCACAAATGCTATTTTGCAGACTTCAGTGATTTGGACTTCCTCAATATTTGTATTAATAAATAAAACACTTAATACATGATAGGAGTAATGATATTGGATAATGTTAATTGAAAGATGACTATAAAAAGAAAAAGGAAAAAACAATTCAGAATCAATTTTGCAACCTGCCTTTTAGTCTGCAAAATAAGCAAATTCTAATTGGATTGATCAGGGCAGAGTGCCACCTAATTAATTGCAACCAATCTATACAGGGAGGGAAATGCCTTATGTTTATTCAGAATGGAAGAATCAGAAGAAATAGGAAAACTATACCAGAACCTGGGCATTATATTATTGAATGGTTAATTGTTGAATACATATAAGTATAATGAATGAACTACTAACTCCCTAAGAACCAAAAAATCCTCAACCCCTTCATGTATGAGAGCAGCACAGAAAACTTCAGATAGCAGATGAAACACCATAGCCATCAGGGCGAGTTTTCTGCCATTTCCATGCCATCTTTATGCTCTTTTGAAGGTCAGTGTATTGTGCAGTCCAATTCAGTTCAAGTCTGATCTTTGTGGGGTCGCTATACACCTCAGCGTAATCACCAGGCCTACGGGGAAGGAAGTCTACTTTGATGTTCACCCCTGTGGCCTTTTTACAAGCATCCACAAACTCCTTCACTGATCTACCTGAGAAACAACCCCACTATGAGAACGTTTGACATAACTATGAAACATGTGGATATACTATGTGCAAGTTTGGAAAGTCTTCTACAATTGATTCTGAAGCCAAAATCAATTCTGCGGAGCAACTTTTGTGAGCAGCTTCTGGATTTCAGAATTGATTCTGGTGAAAGAAAAACTGATCCAAGTATGCTATATTAAAATTGTAAAAACACCTACCTTTTCCAGTGCCAACATTGTAGATCCCAACTTTACCAGGTTGCGCCTTTTCAAGAGCTTTGACGTGAGCATCAACCAGGTCAGTTACATCAATATAATCTCGAATGCATGTTCCATCATGGGTGTTATAGTCTGTTCCTCTAACCTGCAAATGTGGCAATGAGAAACATTCATTTTACACTGGTATAATAGTTCAGAAAAAACAACAAAAAATCTGTTGGTTTTCAAGTAGTCTGTGAAAGCAGACTAAAGTAAAATAAATTAAAATATACAGAAGAATTATACATAATGGAAAATCAAATGGCTTAAGCTTCTTTGTAAAATAAAACAGCACTAGAATAAACTAAAAATTATAAAGAGTATACCTTTAAGCCAGGTGTAATACCACGAGCTGCATCAAAACAGGCACCTGAAATTCGACCATGCTCTCGAAGTTCAGGTCTTGGTGCTTCACCTAATCTACCCTCAGGGTCTGATCCAATTACATTGAAATATCTGAATGTTCACCAAAGAAAAGTTATCAATAATCACAAACCATAGATAATACTGAATTATTAACTTTAAATAAACAGTTCTGTTTATGTTAAGAAATCCAAAAATACTGATATTTCTTTTCCTATTAGTACATGGCAATAAAGACTTTTGTCACATGAAGGAGCATGTTTAGGTCACCTTCAACTCAAACCCAACCCACCTAACCCACAATTTGGAAGGGGGGGGGGGGGAATAAAGACAAGGAAACCAAAGAGATAGAGCAATAATGTAGAGCATTAATAAAATGAATTCATAGCATCTATTTGCCAAAAAGCAAAGAGAAATCACAGCATTTGACTTGAACCACAGTACACTTCTTGCAAGGTTTCCTCATATATGTAACTTCAGAATTATTAACAACTTAAGAAAGAAACAAAGGGCACATTGAATAAGACGTAAAAAACATATTTGAAACAACGGAGAAATCAGAAACTTAAATGTAAAGTACAAACCTCAGAATCATTACTGCCATCTTAGAATTTTTAGAAAAATCAAGGATGATATCTTCTGCCATCTTCTTGGCTTTTCCATATGGATTGATTGGTTTCTGAAATTGAAGAATATCAATTTAACACTTCATTTCAATGTTCATTAAAGTCATTGCAAGATATAATAAAAAACAAGGAGCGCTGAACTAAAATTCACAATTCAATCACGCTTAGATTTCGTACCTGTTCTGTTTCTTCTGTAATGGGCATCTTTTCAGGTTCTCCGTATGTTGCACATGTACTAGAATAGATCAACGTCTTCACACCGTATTTAGCCATAGACTCCAATACCAACAAGGTATTTGATGTAATATTGTGATAATACCTGACAATTATACAACATAAAAAACTAGAATTGAAATGGATGAACTTTAACGCTGGGCCATCTCAGCAAAATCTCATGAAAATAACTCATAGTAGAAAACATATAGACATAATCCCATAAAAACAAAGTTTGGTCCTTTATCCCAAGTTATCTAGATTAAGAATCAAATTTGATCTGGCATTGGGAACCTTCATTTCACAATCATATACTTTGTTAGTTGTAACTTTCCAGGGCCTAGATAACTTTTGAGTAAACCACTGTGAAGGTAATTAAGAATGTCAACCTTAACTAAGAGAGGTATCATTATCAAAGGCAGAGCATATTTAATCCACAAAACCAAGACCTTAGTAAAACAAACCTTGAAAGAGAATTCATATAAAACTGAGAATTTCAATTTGTATCTAAAAAGCCAATTTTCATGCTACTTATGTATACGGGGAAAATTATAAATGCACACAAATTGTATACTACTTTCCACAAATTGTTCAACTGGAAATAATGTCCCCAAATAAAAGTTACAAGTACTTACTTAAGAGGGTAAAGTGTGCTTTCTCCCACATATGCAACAGCAGCGAAGTGCATCACAGCATCAAATTTATTCTCTGAAAATATTTTATCAACCTAATAACCAGTCAAGGAGACAAATTTTCTGGGGCATTCTCTAACACTAAGCTTCAATCAAAGTTAACATTCAAAACCAAATCATTTCTGGTAACAAGGATACAGATTTCGCATCTCCCAAGTCAGCATATATAAATTGAAGCCTCCCAGGTTCTGGAAATAAGTTTTGAAGAACCCTAACGGCACCCAAATTTCCTCGTGACAGATTATCCTGCAAGGGACAAAAAGACAGATTGGTGAGTGTCGTGCATTTGACATTGTCAGAGAAGTTTTCAATAATATGAAGAGACATACCACTATGGTGACACGGTAAGACTCTTTCAGTAGCCGTAAGGTAGCATGTGAGCCGATATAGCCTGCACCTCCTGTCACTAAGACATGAGTGACCCCTGGTTCAGAGACAGAAAACTGGCCCAAAAAAGAAGCAGAATCAACAAATTGAATAAAAGGGTAAGATAGATGTTGATTTAAATACCATATAATTGCAACAACAAAAAGAAGAAAAATATCAACTGAAAATAATACATCCTATCTTTTACAAATCCCTCCTTGTAAATCCTTATATTTTACTTTCATCTATTTTCTTTCTTGCATCCCGCTGACAACACTAGTGAAAACCAAATTAAACATACACAAGTCTCCTTATTTTTTAAATTAATAAACAGTAAAACAGCTCATCATCTCTATCAATGATTCATCTACAACACATCAAGGTGGTTCTCGGCAGTAAAATAATCAAACAGCCAAAGAAGCTATATGGAATTTATATATCTGCCAAAGGCCATAAGAACCAACCTATCATAGAAATCTGTCAAACAACAATGATGTGAGCATATATATTAAACACCCCAATGACCACATCTGTTAGTAAATAAAATCTATAGATATATAGACATGCATAATAAATACATATATGTGCATGGTTGACCATCATATTTGTTTTATGTCTATTTGAAGGTGTACCGGACTAGGAGAAGTCAAAGATGGAGATCTCTTGATTATCAAAATGCATAATGCCGTTAATACTACAGCGAGAAAAACTTTTGCAGCAATGTTGCCCTTCCTTTTTGGGTCCCCATAATCCATGCCTAAAAGACAGAAAAACATAAGCGTGACAATAAATCTTAAAAATTCAATGTAAGTATAGTAAAATGATAAATATTATGAATTATAATTAAAAAACCAACCAACATGAAACAAATCACAGAACTTCAACAACTAATTAATTTATAAGCACCTTGTGCCATATACCTGCAGCCAAGCTATCCTATACTTGAGTGCTAGACAAGAAAAAGCTTTTCGATTCTAATTATGAAATTTACCAATGCTTTAAGTACCCGAGCTTCATTCAATACAAATAGAGAGTTGGTCAACCACCATATGTGCACAAATTTGGCAGAATAACCTTACCTCCTAATGACATAGATCTTGCTGCCCTTGGCTGACTTCTGGTCCTGGCAAAATTTAGCATTTGCAAAATCAACAAGGTCTTATTCCCCAATATCAATGATCACATCAAGCTCCACTCCCAGAGGGATCTTGAGTGATATGCTGCAGAGAAAACCAGGCCATGTAAGTTTTTCTTTTCTTCCTCTCTAGTGAAACAACCCCTAAAGAAGTTTAAAATGAAAAACCCGCACACCAAAAAACAAACTAGAGGATGAAATCGTTAAGGGTAAAAACAAAGACTTTTGCTTCCAAAAGTTGTA
Source organism: Acmispon strigosus (assembly GCA_030819835.1). Lineage (NCBI taxonomy): Eukaryota > Viridiplantae > Streptophyta > Magnoliopsida > Fabales > Fabaceae > Acmispon > Acmispon strigosus. Next base: position 93,191,710 of record JAUAMA010000001.1, read on the forward strand.
TTGGTAAATGGTAAAAAATAGCCAGAAGGCCACAGTGAAAAGGGGAAAATAGATTGGAAAAGTTCAGATGCTAGAGAGTAAAAAAGACCATAAAACTTGTGCAAACAAAACAGAACCTGCCAATTCACCAATTAATTCAAAACTACAAAGCTGGTGAGTGGTGAGAAATAAAGGATTCAGAAATGCAAGATCCAGACAACCCCAGAAGAAGTGAATCATGCCACATGGAGAAAGCAAACAAAAAAAGGCTAAAGATTACCCCCTGCATATTTCACAGTAGCAACATTGTAAACAGCATGCGCATAAATGGTCTGTCAGACAGTGTCAGGTAGAAAAACACAAGGGAAAAAAAAAGTGAAAACAAACCAAAGAGACTCACATTCCAACCCCTTTCTCTAAAACAAACATCATCACAGAATCCGTTATTTATGAGAAAACAGCTTCAAAATTCAACAAATACCAAACAGTTGAAACTCAACAACCCAGAAGTCCAAAAGCACTTTCAAGATCCAATAACCCCAACAAAACTTCAATACTAACCATCCATTCAAAATCAACAACTGACAAAATTCCATTTCACTTTTTTTTTTTTTTTGCTCTTTGAAGCATTACTAATAACCATGCCTAAGAAAACATGAAAGAATCAACTAACAATATCAAGGGCCAACCACATATAGAAAAACAAGAAATTTGTCAGAATAAATTGAATTAAAGACCTTTTAATAGCACAAAACATAGAGCAATCAATAACAAAGAGGTGATAACAATTGTATTTGAAAGGAACAGCAAATGAAATACAGAAAATACTTTCGAAAAATGACCTCATACAGTTTACCCAGAAGAGCATAAGATCTAGTAGGGAGAAAAAGAGTATAACTTTAACCGTTTGTAGACTTAAAAGAAAATCAGAAACCAGAATAAGAATAAGAAGAGAAAGTACCAGAATCTGAGCAGAAACCAAACCAGGATGAGTTGGAAAGAGAATGAGAAGAGTGAAAACGGAAAGTGTAGAATGGAGAGAGATATAGAGAGAGAGGGAGGAGAAGGGGTTCCTTCTAATAGGTGGAGACTTCTCTCCGCGTCCATGTTGTCAAAGCGTTACAGGACGGCAACGCAAGGGAACAACGTCCTACACTTTTTTATGAATAATCTTTTTCTTTTTCTCTTTCTCATTCCCTTTTTCTGATATTTTTTTAAATAAAGATGCTTTGAATTCAAACAACATGTAACCTTTCCTTTCATAAGTGTTTACTTTTTTTTTATAAGTCATAATAATATGGTATCTAGTTATTTTTGATTATTTCACATTTAGAATTTAATGATAGCTAAAGTTCGACATCTCTCTTCTATGTGTATTGTGTGGGGATTGAACTTTATACTTCTTCCCTTCTTCCCCCCACACTCAGTTTGCATGGTCAACTGAGCTACCTCCCGTGAGTTTTGTAAGTATTTTCTAACAAATAATAACAAAAATAATAGTATTTATATTTATATAAAATACAAAGACCATGAGTTATGAGGAGGCTTATAACATGTTTTGATTAACTTCTCATTCATCATAATAATTGATGATATACAAAAGCTACTCACATAATCCTCTATCCATGATTGGTGGTAGTTTTAGGATCAATTTAAGAAGAATATCTCACCATGTACTTATGGGGCGCACCACCAAAACAAATGGTGCACAATAAATTTATATTTTTTCTTGTTAAAAATATGAAAATGCTCGTATTTTTCAGTATGTCATAACCTTCTATTAAATACGTCACCACATCATCAAACCCATGAATAATCCACATAATGGGTCTTCCTTGTTATAATTAGGATTGATGCAAGCACCTTCGTCCACCGAACTATATCCAAAGCAGTTGTCGCCTATGTGCTTAAGGAGTTCATCATATTCACTTGAATCCTCCCATGGCTTATGGTGACGTAGTGACTCTCCTCTACGATGACTCTCTTGCAGCTCTCGTAGAATGAAATGGAAGGGCGGAAATCGATAGGGGAGTTATTGCACGAGAAGAAAAATACGATGTTGGAAGAGAAATCAAGAGAGACAATGATGAAATCGTGGAGTGGTATTGTGTGATTAGAAAATGGTTCTTGGAATGGGAGGGTAGGAGGTGGCATGATTCCTATAGAGATTTTATCTGATTGCCTCCTTGGCTCTCTCGCTCCCTCTCTTTTTCAATCTCAATCTCAATCTCAATCTCACTCCTTGTTTGATTTGGTGAGGTTTTAGGGTTTTGATTTGATATGTTTTAAGGTTTGAGGAATGACTGATGATTTTAGGAGGTTTAGAGGTGATACGACATGAGGACAATAAACTCGATGGAGATCTCCACTATTGTGCTAAGCAAATAATACAAGTATGTTGGACGCTACGTTTTTCATACAAACCTTAAGGGAGCGTTTGTTACGAGTTATGAAAAATCATTCATGGGTATGAAGTTTCCCAGGAAATATTAGGATAGGAATGTTATGTCTGGGCATTATTAAGAAATGTGTTTGGTTAACAAATTTAATTTCACGGAATCTTTTTGTACATTCCTGGGAATAATTATAACATATGTTTGGTTGATAATGCATATTCTCGTGAATGGATAATAAAATTACTAAACCACCCTTATTATATATTATTTAAATATTTTTAATGTAATTATTAAAAATGGAATAAAAATAAAAATAGAGTGATTATTACATTTATAGTACGAAATAAATGTTTTTTTATATATATTATTTATAAAAAATTATATTTTATCATATAAATTCAAAGTCAAACTATATTGATTAATATCACACTAATATTACATGGATGGAATTACTGAAATGATATATATGCTTTAAATATTAAAAGTTTCCAATACTACCAGAAACATAAAAATGTTATTTAATTTTTATTTAAAATAGTTTATTAAATTCTTAAAAACTTTATAACATCAATATGTTTTAATAAATTAACTCAACATTGCAAACCCAGTCACCCACAATGTATAATATTAACTTAAAATTGGAGAGCCACGATCTTTATTATTTATTAACTGAAAATTGCAACAACAAAGACAAAGCAAATAGAAGGGCAAAATGAAATTTAATTGTACAAAATTGCAGATTCACTATCTCACTTTTCTTAAGAATCATTCATATCCCCTCAATGATAGGAATGCAACACTGTGGTAATGTGTGGAAATAATTTACCCGGGAATATTTAACACTTTAGTATATATTTTTGCAATTTCGTACCTAACATGGATATCTACTTTCCCACACCTCATATTCTCGGGAAATGTTTTTTTAACTCTGTACTTCTAAAGTAAACAAATGAAATCTAAAATATCTTTGTAAATATATTTTACACCACTAATGCACAAATAAGAAAATATTTTATGTTTAAGCCTACTAGCATATTTTTTTATAAGTATCATTTAAAAATGTTTTTTTTTGTAAAAAGTATAGAAGATTAATTAGAAAAATTTTAAAAAATAAATTACTATTTTAATAAATTAAAAGTAGCATAGTAATTAATTATTACTTACAAGTATCTTAATTTAATTGCATATATATTAAAACAAAATAAAACTGTAAATTATATTTGTAATAAACTCAGGAAAACTAATTAAATAAGTTTACAGTCCCCCTTTATATCATCATATTTCGTTTTAATGCCTTTCATCTAGTTTGTGGGATTTTAATCTCTACACTTACAATTGATTTTGGTTTATCATTAAATATTTCGATTTGTTATCATTAACAAAATCTTTCGATAATTAAATTAACTCTTAGAAATTTTTAAAAAATGTATATTTTGGTAATTAGATTTTTTTTTATAAAAATAAAAACAACGGTAATTGCAGCATGGGACAGGAATGGATACTAATGTATTGTCGTTATCTGTCTAATTTTGAAAGAAAAATCAGATCGCATTGAAAACAACAATTCCGAGTGTCCAATAATGTGCAGTCATTTGTTATGTACTTTCAGTCCGCTGGGGACCCTAATTTGGATTAAAGGTGTTACAATTACTACTTTATTTAGGACTTAATTTCCCATTCGGGCCTTGTTGTGAGTATGAGTGATTTCAGTCCTCCAATCATTTCATGAGAAGGTTTAATCCTCAGCTTTTAATTATTGCAAATCAAATCCTTGCCATTTCCCCTTCCAATTGAGGAGACGATTGGCTACCACCATATCTGCGGTTTGTTTTCTTTTTTTTTGGCAAGATCTTGAATGTGTTCATCTAGCGGAAACGCAAAGTTGGAAGTCGATTCCGTTTCGGTTTCGTCCGCTTTCTCTCCATGCATCAGGCTGTCTCCGCAACTAGTGCTATGGACGGCCTTAAGGTGGGAGGGGCTTTTTTTTCGGTGGCACCGACAAAGTTCCCCAAGGATTATCAGCATTGCTCTGCGTCGCGGTCTTTACGCGGCGAGGGCCCGCCATTGGCAGGGGCTGTTTCACCCAAGGTCAGAGTTCGTGGGGTGGCTGGCGGTGTTGGCCGTCATCGTTCGTGGAAGGAGGCTTTGGTTCTGGGCTCTGACAATGGGTGCTTTTCTGGTGAAAGAACTCCCATCATTTTTCTTTTTCCAGAAATTGGTCCTTTGTCGGTCGGCTCTTTCGAAGAGGAGGTTCCTCCTGCTACTGAGGATAATTCCAGCGGGGTTAGCGCAGATTTTCGTGGGGAGGAGGAGGTTGGTGTCAAGGAGGGATTGATTTTGCAGCCACCAAGAAGATGTGGTCGTCCCAAGAAACTGGGGGGTATAGACAGTTCTAAGGTGGCACCAAAGTCGGCAGATAAGGCTCGAGGGCAAGGGGATAAGAGGGCTCGGGGCCGCCCAGGAAGGAGATCGTTTGCCAGGAGATATGCAATCCTGCCATTTCCACTCCTTCCTGTTCTTCTATGGAGGTCGTGGTGGGAGGCGATAGAAGTGAAGGTAACCTTCCCTCCTTTTTACTGTCCGAGTCACCAGTGCCTCCGGGTGTTATGACGAGAGCTAGGCATGCCATTTCTGTGGATAAGTAGGTGGGTGTGGTTTTTGATTGCCCTAATGTCGAGACACTTAATCAGATTACGACTCAAATTATGGATCGTAGATTTTCGTAGGTGCAAATTCTTCTTGTGTATGTGTTGCTTTGTGGGGCATTTCGTTTTGTAATTTTCAAGTTGTTTTCTTTTGGTTAGGGTTGTGTTTTTTCCCTTTCTTAGCCTAAGGTGTTGACGTTGTCCCTCTCTTATTTTGGAGGCTTGTTTTTGAGGCAGACAGGTAGCCCTCCCTCCTTCTTGTTGAGATTTTTTGTGGTTGTATATCCCATATTAATATATCATTTTGCTTTTGAAAAAAAATAATTTCCCCTGCCATTATTATTCTATTCAAAACTCTTACATTGACATTATTTATAAAAAAAATCACAAACTAAATCAATTTAATTATGTTATACATTATTCTCATAAAACACACACTAATCTAAATAATTAATTTGAATAAAAATTTATTTATTCCAATTTCCCGCCCTTTTAAACCCAAATCTAATGTCCTTCAAACTTAACAATTTTTCATTAATACCTTTATATTTAAATTTTAAAATTGTATCACTTATCAAGTCTATTGCAAGCTCTAAACTATTTGGAAAGAAAATAAAAATTTATAAATTGTATGCATATGAAAATTTAAATAAGCATTAAATTCACTTAATTTTAAAATAGAGGAATTTGATTAGCTAAAAAAATTAGGAAACCGAAATCACACAAAACACAAACTTAGGAGATTAAAAAGGCAACGCAGCAAATTCAATCAATTGGTGGTGTTAATAATAAAAGAGGTTAATGATCTACCAGGTCCATGTAGTCGCACTAAAATCTGATTTTGGTCCCTCGCCGGAAAAAAGTTTGCAATAGGTCCCTGTAGTTGCACCAAGTTTGCTATAAGTCTCTGCCGGAGACCGGAGCTCCGGCGAGTGCATATGTGGCAGGGTGACTGAAATTTATGTTTTTTTAATGGAAAACAGGTCATTAAATTAGAAGACCCTCTTCTTTATCTTGATTAATGGGTCATTGCAAGTATGCCTTGGACATCCTATCCAATTCAAACCTCCTTCTAGCTATCAAACCATGTAGTATCCTATGACAAAATTATTAAACTCTCTTCTGACCAGGAGGATTTATATTCAGACCCTGCTGCTTATCGCAGGCTCAGAGATTGTCTACTTTACTTCACAAGTGACCTGACATTTGTTTCACTGCCCAACACTTAAACCAATTAATGACTTTTACTATTGTTCATCATCATCATCATGCTCCCATCAGGATATTTCCATACATTGAAGGCTCACTTCTCTCAGCCAAGGTTTATTCTTCCTATCTACTTCTTCCTTACATTTAAAGGCATTTAGTGACTTAGATTGGGCCTCTTGTGTTGCTACCTGACATCCTATGATTGGATTTTGCATCTTTTGGGGGAGACTCCTTGATTTCATGGCATTCTAAAAAGCAAAGTAACCGGAACAACATAAATAAGAAGAAGAAAAACGACGAAGAAGAAGAAAAGAACCAAGAAGAAGAAGAATTAAATCGAGGAAGAAGAAGATTAATTTAGGAATTTAGGGTTTTCTAATTTTCTGACTTGTTTTCCCATTAAAAATACATAAATTCCACATAATCTTCGTTAATACATTCACCATGCCACATATGCACTAGCCGGAGCTCCAGTCTCTGGCAGAGACTTATAGCAAACTTGGTGCAACTGCAAGGACCTATTGCAAACTTTTTTCCGACGATGGAGCAAAGACAGATTTTGGTGCAACTACAGAGACCTAGTAGACCATTTACCCATAATAAAAATAGTCAAACAAAAAAACCAATATCTGAATTGTTTGGTTCCTAATTCTGATTAATCATTGAGAAGCACGTGAACCATCTCTTTCTTCCCTACAAAAATCTTATTAATCTCATTTCCTTCTTATTTATATATAGCATCAATTATTTCATTTGAAAATGCCTTATGACACAAATAAAATAAACTGAAAAACATCATACCGTACAGAAATAACATGAATTCCCTTTATCCACCTTGGAAGGAAACCATTAAGAGCTATTTAACACAAATTTGTTTTCTTCCCGTCAATGCTTGTGGACATTAAAAGGTTGGTGACCATTCTGTACATTATTATTGGCCTACAAATATAGCAAAGCCATGCAACTTTCCACTTCATACGTCATGAACAAATGACCAATTAAGATAATGTATATTATAAGAGGGTCATGTAGGTTTTTTGATCAATTATGAAATTAGGCAAGTGTTTGAATTTTCAATGCCTAACTTGATGTGCACTTCTTGCGGATAGGAAGGGACCTTTGGTGCGAGTTGGTGGACTTTTCTATTTGTACTCTTTCATAGCGTTCTACTTTGAAAGAGATAGAGTACCCAATAATATACAAATAAACAATAAAAGAAAGAGACAACTCACTCTCCCATGATACAAAATATTCCGTTCAAAGCAACTTCAACATCAATCTTATTATCTTATTATTATTGGCAAAGTCTTATTTTAAGTGAGTAGGAAGGAAATGCAGTTATCAGCATGTAAGAAGAAGTATATCTTTGGATTGTTCTCATTGATATTTATGTGTTCTTTTTATAACAAAAAATTTAGGGTGTTGAGATGGTTTGATTTAAGACGTGAAAAAACTGTTAGTTCAACACGTACGCATACATTTTCTCACAGAAACGAGTGAAGATTTAAACATGTAATTTGTCAAATATAAAGTCTTTGTCATAATTCACTCCACCAATTCTTTAGAATTTATGTGTTTGCTTTCATTTTCAAGTTTGGTGAGAAACTTGATTTAAATTCTTCTTCTCTTAGCTCTAAACTAAACTGAATCTGTAACGAACGCTTTTACAAATATAATTTTAAAGTTCTTACTAAATAATTATAAAAAAATACAGAACCCTTTCTCGTTAAAACTTGTAGCATGTTCGTCTTATACAACATGATTAGAAAGGTTTATTCTCTGACATTTTTTATGGCATTCTCTGGCATTAAAATATGTTAGTTAACAAGTACTGCTAAATGATCTAATGTCTGCATGCAACAAATTGCCTTGAAAATGTCTGCAATAATTGAATCATGAAACCAAAAGGAATAATTTTTTTCTTCGAGATTAACCGGGAATTCCGAAAGGCGAAAATCGTGAGACTAATTATTCGTCCCATTGTCAATCCACTAAATAATTTTTTTTTTTGGTTACATCCCACTAAAGAATATGAAATTGACCAGTAGTCTTTTTTTTCCCTATGCAAGAGTTGCTGAAGAGGAATACTTCAACTCACACAATGCAATTGAATTAGTTTGAGGCTTTGAGCAAATAGTTGATGCAGTGTGAGAGTGACTATTAATTTTGTTTACAGAAAATCATAGACATTCACATAAAAAAAATATTTTTATTTTAATTAAAATTAAAAGTAAATGTAACTCTTTCTAAAATGTGATCATGTATGACATAGTACAATTGAGTGCGTGTGTGTGAAACTGTTATGCATTGATGATACATTAAAATTATACTCTATTAATTTTTAGAATTGAACTGTATTTAAATTTAAATTCTAAAATTTAATTTCCAAAACTTAGTGGGTGTTGTGATAAAAAAAATCTAGTGTCAAAACTAATCCCCTAAACTGGTAAAAATGAATTGGATGTAACCTGCGATGACATTTCTTTTTGGGTAAATATCTTTGGCGATTCAAAGAACCCCAAGGCCCAAACCTAAATTAGGCCCGATTTATTCATTTCATGGGCTGAAACCAAAAGCCCAAAACTTGCCGGGTTTTTATTTTTATTTTTTATCTCTCGAGCAAAACAAAGACACAGCCACACAGGGATAGGTTCCCTTCACTGGGTTCAACTTCCACCATTCACGCTGTTTTCACTCACTGTCGCCGCCGCCCCTGACCGGAGCGCCGCTCCTCCCGTGCCGTCGTCGGTCGATAACCACCACCGGTGAGTTCCCCCTCTATCTTCCTCCATCATTCGCTCCCTTTTTTTTCCCGCTTGAGATCTCTCACTCTCGATCTCTCGCCGCTGCCACTCACCAGTTTCATAATAGAATATCTTATATCTTATCTGTTTTTCATTTGGATGCAAACTTGATATGATGAAGCTCCCCTTGGCAGTTTATCATTTTGTTTTGTGTAAATTGTAATATAGAGCTAGCATGCTTGATTCGAATTACCTATTGAATCACAACTCACGAATATGTGTTCAAAGCATCATTTCAGTATTCATGTTGGGAGATTCATGCTTTTTGCTATGTATTAGGGTGGAAGATTAATGAAATGATATCTGATCCAAAGCTAGAGAGGATTTGATTTCCTCCCTCCTCCTGTGTGTACATTCATGATATTTGACTCATACTTACTCCAATTTGGTTTAGTAGTATATTATTTGACTCACTAGGTATTGTTAACTTGAAATATTCATATATAGATACCATAAAAAAATTAATTAGTTATGATTTCTGAAATATAAATTTTGGATGTAATTAGTTTTTAGCTTTTTGAAGAAAACTTGTTATGTAAGTGTATTTCTGTCTATCAGGTTCATGCCTAGAAAACCACTCTGACGCGTCCAACAAAGCATTTGTTTCATTTTTCCAATGAGAGGAGCAATTGGAGTAAGGTTCCAAAACACCAACATTTCCAATGCCGCCAGAAGAACCCTAGTTCCGTTTTCTACATCTTCCAATTTTGGTGGCGGCGGAGGTGGTCGTGGTCGTGGAGGCCCTCCATCTAGGTCGGGGCCGTTCAACTTCAATGAAAGAGCTCCAGGCAAGACTGACACAACAGAGTCGTCCATTCCTCCTGGTTCTGGTCACGGTGATGGCCGTGGCAAACCAATTATTCCTCCTACTGGTTTTCCTTCTTTCTCATCATTTATGTCATCCATAAAACAACCACCTGCTGGTCGTGGCCGAGGATTTGGTCCAGTAGTATCTCAACCTGAACATGATTTGCAGCAGCCACCAGATTCTGGACCTAAAAAGCCCGTTTTCTTCAAAAAAGAGGATGTACCTTCTACTACAGCCAGGGATGATTTTTCACCTCTTGAAAAACCCAATTTTCCTAGAAGGGAGGATGTTGCTAGCCCAACAGCCAGATCCAGTGATCATGAAAATGATAATAAACTTCATGGGAGCATACTAGGGGTGTTGCCTGGAATTGGGCGGGGGAAGCCCGTTAAACAGGCAGATCCACAGACTCCAGTTGCAGAAGAGAACAGACATCTCCGCACTCGACGAGTTCTGGGTGCTGTTCCATCTGAGCCTGTACCTGAGACACGTCCAAAACTGAGCCGGGATGATGCGGTTAACAATGCTAGGAAATTTTTGTCAAAAGATGATGTTGATGGAAGTGATACTGGAAGAGAAAGCGGCCTTAGAGATGGAGGTGGACTTAGTCGAGGCCGAGGTCGTGGCAGAGGTCGTGGCAGGGGAGGGTTTAGGAGGAGGGATGGAGAAGAAGGGTCTGGTCGGTCTCAGGATACAGAAGTTTCTCATGCTGATGGGCTACATGTTGGAAATGATGCAGACGGTGAGTTATTAGCCAAGAGGGTTGGGCCTGAAATAATGAATCAGTTGACTGAAGGATTTGAGGAGATGGCCAGCAGAGTTTTACCCTCACCATTGGAGGATGAGTACCTGGAAGCATTAGACATTAATTATGCAGTAAGTTGTCAGCTTCAGATACCGTTATGTGTTTGTTGAAGAATGAAAAAAAGTAGTGGAAGTATAGTTTTTATTTCATTTTTAGTTTAGCTGTTTCAAGTTGAAACTTTCCAGTTGTCAGAAAGAACATAAAAAAGAGGGTTAGCTTAATCGAATTGCTCCCAGAAACCCATTAAGCTTGATTGAGATAATTCAAAGGTCTAAAGAACATTTTTCATTGAGAATTTTTTAGATGAACCTTCTATTATCTGCTTTCTAAGCATATCGTAATATTTTTTTCTGCTTGTTGATGAATTATTGCAGATCGAATGTGAGCCAGAGTGGTTGATGGGTGAGTTTGATCTGAATCCAGATATTGATGAGAAGGAACCAATTCCACTTCGGGATTTTCTTGAGAAGGTGAAACCATTCTTGATGGCATATGAGGGGATTCAAAGTCAAGAAGAGTGGGAGGTACATTTTATTGCTATCTTATCCATGAATGAGTATTACTACCCAATACTTAATAACATTACTTGTAACGGTTTAGGGCCTGTGTTACTGATTTTATTTTTTATATTGTTAATTCACCACCATCTTCGCTAACAATCTTAAGGCTTGAATGACTTTGTTATGTCAAACCTGTGCAAGAGTTACATTTAGACAAGTGTTGTATTGTTGCGTTTATTTTGAAATAGTTGTCTAATTTATGGGTCTGTGCGCATCAGGATATATTTTTCTATATTGTTTTCTAACTTTATATACTATAGGAAGCAATGGAAGAAACAATGGCACGAGTTCCATTGTTGAAAAAGATTGTCGATCACTATTCCGGACCAGATAGGGTAACTGCAAAGAAGCAACAAGGAGAATTAGAGAGAGTTGCTAAAACTCTTCCCAAAAGCACGCCATCTTCCGTGAAGCAATTTACTGACCGCGCTGTTATCTCTCTCCAGGTTTGTAACTGGAAATATTGTGCTGTGAGCTGTGTTAGACCTGAAATGCCTTTTACTTCGCTACTTGTTTCTTTGTTATGTTGGTACTCTCAGCATAAGTGTCTCTACTGATATTCTATTGATTGATCATGCAATTCCATGTTAAGTGGACCTGGTATTATTTTGTAATAATTTGATATTAGTATGTGGTCTATTTTTGGGATGGACATAGCAGGTGTTGTGTGACAAACAATTTTCTGTTCACAAGAGTGGTATATTCAATTGAAAACCCAAGAAGAAATTTCAGTTCTTTCTAGGAATTTAGAATTGAAATGCTACTTGATAAAATAAATCCCAAGAGTTTCAGGAGACAGAGGTGTACATAAAATATTTGTTATAGTACTTTAGTTTTTTATTAAATCAGCTCAATGTGGATGTTGTACCATGCTGAGTAGTTGTTATTGGAAAGACAGTGATTAGAAAATGGATTCTCAGCCTAAAAAAGTAATTAGTACTTGTTCAAGTATATTAAAAAGTAGAAGAGTGCTAGCAACACTTTCTTTTATATACACTCTCTAACACACTTTATGTGATTGGTTAAGGTCAACACATTTGCCTCACTTTTTAAAAAATAAAACAATCACATGGGGTGTGTTGACGAGTGTTTAAAGGAGTGTGTTGAAGAATGTCCTTAAACGAGTGTGTTGCTATTTGCTAGCATTTCTCAAAGAAATGTATGAAGATCATGGGCTATTGTAGTTTATATATTTTAAGGTGACTCTGCTTTTGATAAAGTAAGATTCACTTTGTTAATAGAAATTCATTGGGTTCCCTGACATTAGTTATCTAGGTTGGAAGCAGTTTGGTGTCATTACAAATTCATGACTGGAGAATTTGCGGCTTTTTACATCAAAGAAGCCATTCAGAGGCTTGGTGTTATAAGATTATCTAGTGTTCGTTTTTTTGGTTGAGGCTGGCTTTGATTTATCCAGTGATTGAATTACAAAATCATCCTGTCTCGTTTTTATCCTCTCATGAATTAGGATAAATATGCGATGTGCAATTTTGAACACAGATTCTTTGTATGAGACACAAGCATATAAATGTCTGCTGACAGTTTTTTCCTTTTCGAGGTTGTTTGTTACTTTGTTCTAAGAATTATTTGATAGTTTCTTCGATGCTTTAGGTGGATTTTAGTGTTCTAAAATTTTAAATACTTTTTATTTTTGTGTTCAAAGCACAAAAACTGGTATTCTGATGTTATCTATGATTTTATTTTCATTTTTTTTATTTGTGTAGCTGTGGTTTCTTTGGTAATAATGCTATCATAAATTCTTCAGAAGCGATCACTAATTCATTACCACAAGAAAAAGAAGACAGTAGAAAGTACTATAAGTTCACTTAATGATTGGATTTACTCGTTCTGACTTAGCTTATCATGCTGCTGCTATTTCTTCTGCCTAAAGTTGTAGTTTTTTATGTTGTGAAATGTGAACTACAGTAGAACTCTGATGGTTAAACAATCTGTTGTCCTTTAACTTGAAGATCTGAATGCTAATATTTGATGTAATTCTTTCTGCAAATATATAATGCTTGTGGCTGTGATATATATCATTGTCAATTTGGTTCTTTTGCTTTTTAATTGCCCTTTATTTCAATTATAAGAGAAATGCTGGTTCGAAACACTATGTAGAATTAATATTCTGCACATATTATATTTATATTTGATTTGCTTTGATGCAGAGCAACCCAGGCTGGGGATTTGACAAGAAATGCCATTTCATGGATAAGCTAGTTTGGGAGGTATCTCAGCATTACAAATAACTTGATATGCCAATCAAAATTAAACATGGTCCGTTTACAATTTCCATTAGAGTGTGGATGTTAAGTTATCTACCAGGTTTTCTTTTTAATTTTTGATGAGAAATCTGCTATGATCCGAGTAATAATATGAATGATAGTTGTAGCATCGTTGCTAGCAATTGTTACACCAATTGTAAACTTTGTAATAATTTTCCATTTTATTTAGATTGTTGGCTATACATCTACCACTCGGTATATATATCGTTGCTAAATTAAGAGAATGATGCGTGTACTTGCAAGAAATTTGGGAAGAAATAGAAAATAAATAAGAAATAAGAGCTTAGGATCAAACATGTACCACCCTCATCAAGTATTAAAAAAGTTCTGGGAAGATTGAGAATGATGTAAGTTGAAGATTTGTTTGAAGATTCTTATTAGATAAATAAGATAGGATAATGCTACTTAAAGGATTTATTTTAATTAAAATTGATTATAGTTCCTTTAGCAAATTCTTTTATTATAATTTGGGGGGCCTTTATTTTTTATTAGTGCACTTGTTACTAATCATTAAAAAATTGTACTTTTGTACTTCCAGTTTATATTTTCTATTCTTAAACATGCACTACGCATAATGTAATATTGTTTTAACCTGTGATTTTATACTAATAATGACCTCGTAGAGACAATTCAATACTTATCTGTATATGAAAGTAGATATTGTTAACGGATAAAGCATTTAACGAGATTTTTTTTTTTGAAAAACTATAGTGCCGAAGAATCTAATGACTACAATACAACTGATAAATTAAAATAAAGTATGGTATTAACATTTTATTTTTGGTACGAAAGTATGGTATTAACATAGTTAAAATAAACCTTAATAGTGGATTCAGTAAAAAGATAAAAAAAAGTAAAATAGTACTATTGACTCATTTGAATATATAGTTGAGTTGAGTTTGCAATGCTCAGAGTCTTGATCTATTTTACTTTGCCAAAAAATCACCTAATTTTCAATTCCTTTGCACTGTTTCTATATCAATAATTAAAACAAAATAAAGTAAACATAAAGTGATATTTTTATGATTATTTTTTTTTACGAAGCAAATATAATCTTGTATGCTTATAATTTGAATAAAATCAGAAAATGTATAACACCTTTTATTTGATTTTTGTTTTCAAAGATGTATAGATTAAACACCCAAATGGATCGCCTAGCGGTACTTATATCATATGTGACAAAAATTTCAAGAAGTGGTACTGCAATACACAAATATAAGTAAATTAAAAACAAACATGCTCACTACTAGTACTATCAGCTGGACGTGAAGTAAACAAAACACTAAAGGCCTGTTTGGTTGGACAGAGACATGATATGATAAGAGCAGGATAAACTTTTATCCTATCTTGCGTTTGAGGTGGACAAGATATTGATTGAATATGATAAAAAAATAAAAAATATATTAAATTTCCATTTGAAATAAAAAATACATAATACTTTTTAAAATTTAATTTTCTAAATAGTTTCATTTTAATAATTGTTTATTTTATTAAATTTATTTATTTTTTACATTTTTATAAACTAGCCTATGTTTTAATATTAACTAAAATTGAATTAATTTTTATTAATTTGGCTATTTTTTTTGAAAAGAGCCTAGTTTAATTAAAATTATTATATATGTAACTAATGAGTTTTAACTAATTAGTAGGGTTAAGTGATCAACAATAAAAATTAATTAAATTAAAAAAAAATAATAAAAGATATTATTCTTTTAAAATTAATTTATATTTAAATTATTAATTATAAATATATAAGTAGAGAAATAATTTTAAACAATAGCATATCATAAATTAGTCTATATATACTATCAAAAAATTAATATTTATATGTGAGTAGCCTATTTTATTTTTAGTGAAGAAATATTTTGTGTATTTTTATTATAATATAAATAACAAAAAATAATTTTAACTAAGTATTAGTAAGTGATAGTGAAAATTTTATTATTTTATATGAGTATATCTAATATTTTCACCATTTATAAATCATTTTATTTTTTAATTAAATTTATAAGTAACTACTTAACAATAGCAACTAGTACTCCCTCCGTTCCTATATATCTGTCACTATTTTAATCTTGTTTTTATTTCTAATTATTTGTCACTTTTACAATTTCAAAAGAGTATTAATTATGTTTTACTAATTCTACTATTAAATTAACGGTGATAGGAGATTAAAGAGTCAAAATTAAAAAGAGAGATAAAATGTATGTTAGGAAGTTAGGTATTAACTTTGATAGAAACAACAACATTAATACAGTTTCTTAATATATGTGCAAAACCTTAAAGTGACCGTTATTAAGCTACGGAGGGAGTAATTGATAAGTAATATATTAATATATTATTAAAATCAAAAAAATTATATTTATTAATTAATATTATTATAAATTGTATAAAATATAAATATTAAAATTAATTTTTGGTTATAGTAGTAAATAAACAAAAAACTGATATCCTATCCTGTCGGGATAATTTATATCCTAGCTCCCTCCAAGATAACTTTTACACATGATGGATATGATAAGATAAGGGACAAAATAATGTTATCATATCCTGCTGGCGCAACAAATAACAGATTACAGTAAGATACGATTACTGCTATCCTATCATACCTGTCTATCCTTTCCACCAAACGAAAGTTAAACAAAAGCTCCTAAACCCCTAAACCCGACCGTTAATTCAACTGACTACATAATGGAACAAGCTTTTTCAACTTTTTTAAATAACGCACCAAAAACACAACGTTTCGGGCTAACACCTTTTGGGGTTAATGGTTTACTAGGTCCCTGTAGCTGCACCAAAATTTGTCTTTGGTCCCTCGCCAGAAAAAAGTTTGCAACAGGTCCTTGTAGTTGCACCAAGTTTGCTATAAGTCCCTGCCGGAGACCGGAGCTCCGGTGAGTGCATATGTGGCAGGGTGACTGTATAAATGAAGATGATGTGGAATTTATGTTTTTAATGGGAAAACACGTCAGAAAAATAGAAAACACTAAATCTCTAAATTAACACTCCTTTAATCCCAAATCCCTACATTCCTAAATCATTGTTCTTCATCATCCTCCTTCATCTTCACCTGCTCCTTCATCTTCACTATTGTTCATCTTCTTGGTTTCTCATGCTCTCAAAGTTCCAGCATCCCCTTTCTTTCTCCCAATCTCAAATTCTTTCACTTCAAAAATCAAGAAGCAAGGCAAAAATCAAACCCAGTCCCTTCCTCTTCATGTTCTGCACATGAGGAAGGAAAATGAAGAAGAAGAAGAAGAAAAAAAGAAAAGAGAACCAGAGGAGAAATAGAAAAAAAGAAAGAAGGAAGAAGAGAGGAAGTAGAACTATATATATATATATAAAAGTCATTTCAACAAGTAATTTGTGTTTCAACTTCAAATTCATGTCACAGAAATCGCAAGTTCACAATAAACAATAATCAATACTCACCGGAGCTCCGGTCTCCGGCAGTGACTTATAGTAAACTTTGTGCAACTACAAGGACCTATTGCAAATTTTTTTCGACGAGAGACCAAAGATAAATTTTCGTGCAACTACATGGATTTAGTAAACCATTAACCCCACCTTAGAGTAGTATTAGAAATCTCTCAATCAAACATTTGCAAAATGTATCCATCTAGAGGTGGTGGTATACCACTGTCAGGCCTTGCATAGTTGAAGGCTTTAATGAAGGTATTTTTTATTTGTTTGTCAAATGGAGGTTTGTTGGATCATCCAAAAATTGACAATTATTGGTATGCCATGGGCGCTTAGATGGCAGTGCAGCTAGAGCAATGTTGTGCTAGTGTAAGTTCATGAATAATAGGTTGACAAAAAAAAAAAGGAATAATAGGTTTGATTGAGGTCATGATAGCAGCTGCTGAGATGCATGCTATTTGTTTCAATAAAAAATATTATCAACTATGTAATACAGATGTTTAGTTACACTAAAAACTTTAGTGGTGAACTAATTAACAAGCTAATAATTCAAGGTAATTGAAATTTAATTTAACCAAAAATTTACAAAATGCTGAATATACTTTGGTTCACTCAAATGACATGAAGAGACACTACCTAATTCTTTTCAAAATAAAACTGCATAGCCTATTAAGTTAGTCTCTTGAATATGTAAGTAATATTTTTTCTCAATGCAGTTCGCAAGAGGAATTGATGCAGAAACAATGCACGCATTTGAGGACCTACCCATTCTTGCCTCTCAGCTAAACAAAGCACAAGAATAACAATAGTTTCAGCTTAGTCTCAGCAATCTATAAAGTAACCTATTCTTAGTAGCAACCTAATATGATTCCATTAGTTTTGATAGTTTGAGATAGGCAAGACTTGGTTATATGTATAATCAAGTCCTTTTTTGAGAGATGGATGGTATTAAAATAGCAGAACACATCAAGTAACGTGACTCACTTCAGTAGAGAAGTCAAATTAAGTTATAAAGGGCAATCCAGAACAACACTGAAAAAATCTGTACTTTGATGTGGGAAAATGTAACTCCCTGCCATTTGATAAACAACAAGGACTTGCTTTCAATTATTTGATTTGTTTAAGAGAAATGCTTCTAGAGTTCTAGTTACTTGGGTGCAAATAAATTTCATTGGATACGGCTTGTTTGCAAACTGATGAAAATGTAATTTTCTACAGTTTAAAAAATAGTTTCGTGAGATATTGCAATCATGTAGTACGAATTTGTTCTTCGATATTGTGATAATGAAGTACGTACTTGTTCTGCAAGACAAGAAGTTTTACCCACTACAAACATACATAAGAAGCACACTGGAAATTTACCTAGTGTATATAATATTGAGATTTGGACAAGAAAAAAAGGTAATGCGAAATATACTCACAGTCAAGTTGATTCTGAAATATTTTAACGACAAAAAAAATTAAAATATGACTGAGTTCCAAACATAGAAGAAAATAGCAAGATAGCACGCATTCTCGCATAGTCAAAACCCATAAATTCTGCACATATTACTATAAACACCTTTGCCATGAAGATAAGGAATTATGGTACAAATTTAATGTCTTTGAAGTATTCATGCTCCACAGCGCTCCTGGCGGTAATTCTTTTGCTGGGATCCAAGCAAATCATACTCTGGAGAAGATATAGATACAGACAATATAGTAAGCAGCAAGCACCACAGACAAGGAATAGAAAATTTTAGTATCTAAAATGAAGAAAACTCATAAAAACGCAAGAAGTAAATTGGTATACAGGATCTGAAAAATAATATTAATAGATAATTGTCATGGGATCTTTCATTTCATTAAATGATTGATTATATAGTGGAATGCACTTGTTATCTAATGATCCACCATACAGGGGATAAGTACATTAGCATGGTGGTGCCCAGAGGAGGGAACAAACTGATGCTTTAAAAGCAAATAAGGCCTTTCAAGGATCATTTCCTAACATCTCCCTATTAGATTGATGAGAAAAACAAAGGATAATAATCTCTTTCTCTTCCTCTACCTTCAGCTAAAAATTTAAAAGAGTTCATTATCACTAGAGGAAATGCTACAAAAAGTAGTGTTGAATTGTTGATGGGTTTCAATTGCCAATTTTGCAAATTCCGCAATGTGATGAATTGCGATAGAGGATTCCATAGGTGCTATAGACACTATTTAATAACACATTAACACATAGCCACTATTTAACAACACGGGTAAGTTGGAGACACATGTAAGGCAATAGGTGACCAAGTGGAGAATTAAACTTCTTAAACCCATCATACCCGAGACCGAGGCCTGCGGCAGTTGCTATAAACTTACTGGCACTATTTTTAATAATGGCTAAGAAAAAGAATAAGATATTACTTATTGTACTTACAGAAAGAAGATTAAGACCATCTGTCTCAAGATTTGGAACCACAGTTGCCAGGTCCTGCAAAGTACAAGACAAGGTTAAATTCTTACCGCAATGAAGAACCTAATAATTAACCCAGGGCAAAGACAAAAGCCATTTAATTACCTTGGATGGCCACTTGGGAAATGTTGATTTAAAATCAGGCAATGAAGTTACTCCAGGCCATGTATCTTCATTTGGTGTTCCCAGGATTCTTCATATCAGGAAGAATATGTAAGATATACATGTAGCTTTGATTATTCACTAGTATGTATTCTTGTCTATCAAATGTTACCGACGTGTCAAAAATCATTTTAATTATATGTGAGTCTGAGTGAATCTGTGTAAACTTACCAAAATCAAATGTCCATTACCATATAGGATTCAAATTCTTCAATCAAACCCCATATCAATACTTAAAAATGTGCCATTTGTTTGATAAGAAAATTAAACACATACAATTAAAAATATTCACCTGAATATTCTAAACAATTCATCAATCTCAGAGTCCCCAGGGAATAGAGGTCTTCGGTTTACCATCTCTGCAAATATACATCCCACTGACCAAACATCAACAGGGGTGGAATAATGACGAGATCCAAGCAATATTTCTGGAGCTCTGTACCACAGTGTCACCACCTACAAGCAATCACTGATGGCTATAAACACTGACATGGGATAATTACATTTTCACCAGACTACCACAATACCTTCCCACAATGTTTTAAGTGATGTTTTTATTCAAAATAGTACATATAGATATTTTTAGGTTAATAGAAGTTTGGGAGGGTAGGTTCCCCATTTCAAGGTCAGGGCATGACACTCGGTGAAGGCTTACAGTAGTATAACCAGATGACCTAGCAATGAAGGATCATAATAGGAATCAAACACAACCTTTTAGTTGACACAATTTGATCTGATTGGTGGAGCGAATCTTGAATGGCAGATTATATATATGTAAAGTGTAAACAAATATCAGATGAAAATCTCACTACCATTCTTGATCACCTATTATTTGTGGAATCAAACAAACAAACAACAACAGAAGACTTTTTGGTCTCCCTCTACCTTTCACAAGTCTAAGAACCATGTTATCGACCCTTCTCACCGGTGCCTCCAAAGGTCTTCTTTGTATATGCCCATACCACAACCGATTTTACGTCATCTTCTCCTCAATATCGCCTCTTATATGCTCAATGCATATTTTATCCTCTCTCGTGTGGTCACTAATTATCTTAACATTCTCATTTCTGTTACTCCGAATTTTTTCTCACGCTGTCCCGTTAAAGCCTAACATTCTCATTATTTATGGAACTCATGCTGCTAATATATCTCCTATATTCAGATTTTCAATTTAATGTAATGAGCACGGAAACAATCTCTGCATACCAGTTAGGTGGATAATAAGAAAGTGACCAATGGTCTTTCTGGCTTCAGCATTCCTAAGGAGGAAACTCCGGGCATTGATTTGCAAAATTATGAAGAAAACTCATTTTTTACAAGTCAGATCACCATCCCACATCCAATTCAGGTAAGCTCTCAAAACCAATATCCAAATTAACAACATATTAGAGGAAAGACAAACTACAATCAAGACTTATTGTACTAAGTGAGGTCAAATGCATGGATTGTAGTGAACCATAGTGTTCAATGTTTCATCATATATAGAGAACACAGACAGAATATGACCCAACAAAAAAAGAAGGCCGAAATATTAGTAGTTATTAGATCAGAAGCTAAAAGAACAAACTACCAGATATACTCTTGAAAATGACTGTACAGTCACAAGACCACAGGGCAGTAAGAATTTCAGCTATGTTTGGAGTTCCAAATATGTAACCTAGAATGCGTCATAATCATAAATCATTTTATTCTTCAAGAGCCCATTCATTTCAAAATCTGATTATCTGCATTCTACATGGATGACTTGAAGCAAATATAAGGTAGCGCAAACCTCATGAGTAAATGTCCTGACAGGAATGCCAAATGCCCTAGCCAATCCAAAATCTGCAAGCTTTAGTGAATTAGTACGGCGGTCTATCAACAAATTCTGTGGTTTCAGGTCTCGATGAAGAACTCTGTGTGAATGACAGTAAGCAATTCCACAGAGCATTTGATAAAGGAACATCTGCAGAAAGGGTCATTGAAGAATTCAAATTCCAAATCAACTGCTCCTTTTGACCAAAATCAGCATCTCTTTTTGAGTCGATGACAATAGATTTTATATTAAGGATGTATATTAAGGAATAAATAATATTATATAAACCACAATTGAACATACAACAGGTGCGAAGGGAATTGAAGGCAGAGGAAGGTAACAGTAAAAAACAAATAAGTAATCACACTTAGATAGTCCAGAAAGCCATAGAAGTTAACCCACTTTTACTTGTCGCGGATCTTTCACAAACTCGGGAGATGAATCCATGTGCTTCTTCAGATCTAAGTCCAAATACTCAAAAACCAGATACAATCGCTTCTCACTGTGCACTACGTCCTGCAACCTGTCATCCACAACATCACCAGGCATAACTTGATAAGGAAATGGCTACAGAGGTATCATAAGATTTACAACAGCAACATAGCAAAGCAACATGATTCAAAGGAACTGATGCTATGTGAGAGAAACTTTAGAGCCAATAGGTTTTGTAGGGCCAAAAAATCCTATTTTTCGACAGCAAAAATTATATAATAACCAAAAAGTATGCCTTCTGCAAAGCTTTAATAGGAGATCAAATAGAATTTATGCAGCATATGGGTGTAATGGCAGGACATATAAAATCATATGTAAATTAAATATGAGAACTTAGCAAGATCAAAAGCAGGAGTCAAAAATGAAAGTGTTCACTTCACATAATAGCTGATGCACCCCACAGTCACCTCACCCACATGAAGAATTCATAGCCATACCGTAAGTAAAATGAGATCTTCATATAGCTTTACCACTATCAGTTTACGAAACCCCAAAACATTAACATAGAATGGAATTGAAGCATGAAAAGCAGGTTATCAACTGATCCATGTATCCAACCCCACCAAGTGTCAACACATGCTATCAGGAGATGATGACATAATAGTAAACAATAACATTGTCAACAGTGTTCCTGTGGGGGAGAGGGAATACCTAACAATGTTCCTGTGGTTCATTTCTTTGAGGAGGGAAATCTCGCGTATGGCGGTGCTGGGAACACCTTCATCCTCCTGCTCGAGGCGAATCTTCTTGAGCGCGATGGTCTCGTTGGTGACGCGGTCGCGAGCCTTGTAAACGACGCCGTACGTTCCTTCACCGATCTTCTCAACCTTCTCGTACTGCAAAACAGAATCGGCGCGAGTTTGTGGTGAGAGAGAAGTGAAGTGGAAAAAACAGTGCGGCATTGGTGGCACACACAAACCTAAAACCTTAACCTACCTGTTCCATTGAAGATCTGAGTTCTGAGAAGAAGGAAGAACAGAGAAGAGAAGTAGGTTGGCGCAGTAACTCGCTCACTCACTCTCGCTCGCTTTTCGCTTCCCTCTTTTTTGTTTTATTATTTTATTTGAGGATTTAATTATTTTTAGGGAAAATGACAAGAATGTATGTCAACCAGTCAACGTATGATCCACTACTACGGTCAGAGTCAGTTACGGGATATTAGATGCATCCATCAAGTACTAACCGTCGATCTCTAAACGGTGTGTGGAGAAAATTTTATTAAGAGAGAAAAAAAAAAGAATAATAGTCTTATAACAGGCGATTTTGAAATAGTATATGAAAAAAAATTAGCTAATAAATTAATGAAGAAATTGAAGTTAAATTTTAATTGATTTTTTTCTTTGTCATTGTAAAACTGCTCAGTAGTTCTGACAATCTATTTTTATAAATGATTTTTTTAGATTCATACGTGTATTATTACTCATTATACCTATGAGGATGTAGTTTGTCCCTTACTGGACCAACGCTAACAAGTACTATTGTTTCATGAGTGTTACTGATTTATGTACTGTTGGTTAATGAAAAGCTCCATCACTCACTTTTTTGGTATTTAATATTTATTACTTTGTTAACTTCCCAAAATTTTCAACATGTGTGTCATGTTGTGATTAGAGAAAAAAAAAACAATGTATATGGATCTTTATCTAAGTTTTTTCCAAAATTTAATTTGTTGATATATTAGTCAAATCTAATTGAGAAAATATTAATACCAAAGTTAACTGTGAATTAAGTTAAAAATATTAGTCTCACGGCAATCGGCTGTGGGGATACCTTGGTCAATACCAAAAAATTAAGTTAAAAATATTAAATTCATTTACTGATTAGTTGACTTGAGAGAGTATTAATGCCAGAACTAATAATAATTTAAAGTAAACTTATGACATTCATTTAATGATTCTTATATTATTAAATATATATATATATTAAAATATTAAATATTAAAGTTATATTAAAAAATATGAATCATTAAAAAAACTTGATAAAAAAATTGATGAAAAAAAACTTGATAAAAATTATAAATATGATATATATTAAAGAATCATTTAATGATAACATTAACTAATCACTACTTGAATTCAACAATTTTAAGGTTAATATTAATTGAATTATTATATATTAAATACTAATTTTTTTATACATAAATACTAAAATTACTAATACATTAATTATTATAATAACTTGAATTAAAAATATAAAATAATTAAGTAATATTTTGGGCTAATAAAAATTGATTATAAATGATTCAATATTAATTATAATTGGTCACTATTAATTTTAAAAAATTAATTATTTTATTTTTAGTCAATAATGTTTGATATTAATAGGAATTGTCTAGTAATAATTTTTTCCTTTTCAAAATATTGATATTATTTCACACCCATCCTTAAGTACATGTTTTGAAACTCCGAAGATTTTCACATTAGACAAAGAAGTTATTACTTTATATACACAAAAAACTGCTATCAGTAAATTTTGTGATGGAGTAAATGATTATACAATTTTGTGACTATTGCATGAGAAATATTCCAATAATAACACTTAAGTGATTTGTTATAGTAGGATTTTGTATTGTGTCAATCAAGATGTAAATGCTAATAATGGTTAATAAAATGGTTAAATAAGTTTTTCATCCCTATAAACACATGAAAGTTTAGTTTTGGTCCTTAATAAAATTTTATTCGGTTTATAAAATACAAAAACCATGTGGTTTTAGTTTCTCATGAGAGATTTGTAGAGGAACTAGAACACATTGTTTAATATTTTTTCTAAGACTAAAATTGAATAAAACTTTGCCAGGGCTAAAACTGAAATGTGTCCATGGATAAAAAATATTTAACCCTTCCTTTTTTGTCAATATATATATCTATCCCTTAATAAAGTATCTTAAACAGATCACATTCCAAATAACAACTGAAAGCTGAAACCCTTTACTAAATTACAAGCTCATATATGAGTTAATAATCTTTCACGGTCGTTCATTGTATTTGGATACTGACATAACAGACTAAGCCCATAAAAGTTTGGCCCATTTAAAATACAAACCCACCTAACTTGTATATGTACCAATTTATTCGACCAAAAAAAACACTGCACCAACTTTGTTATATAGACTACTAGATTTTTCCGTATATTACAGGAAACACGTGCACTATTAAATGCAAAGACACCACCATACTGTTTGCAAATTGTTTCAAATTGGATTATTGTTATCTTGAGTTATGATTGTCCGTGTAGGTAATAAAAGTAGAATATGGGTATGTTGAGTGAAGTGTAGTAGAGAAAAATTTTCAAGCCCTAAAACATAACTTTAAGTGGTAGATTGTAAAAAACAAATGTCGTAAAACATGGAGATTACCAAAAGCTAGGGGGTGGCAAAGCGGGTCAACTTGCAATTGGATAAATTTAAACACATTCCATATTTTACATGCAATTAGATAACAAGTTATAGAAACACTTCTTTTTTGTATCTGATTTTCTTCTTATACTTTTATCTTAGATTATTGTGAAATATTGCTCGGATATTTATCTGGGAGATTATGTGGTACTAGGGTTGTGAGATGTGAGAAAAAAATTTATGTTGTAAACATTTTTAGATATTGTTTTCTGGTTTTCTTTTGACAAAGATCATGTTTTTTCTCTGATTTTAAACTTTCCACATTATATATATGTTATATTTTTCTGGAACATTTTTTCCACCCATGTTATGTTATGTATATATGCTTATATAATTGTTATTGTTTTTGTTTCAAGAAAATCTTTTAATACTTGATGGGGGTGTCAGATGAGGCAGAGTCGCGGATAAACAAAACGAGTCTCGTACGTGAAGTTGAATTATAAGATGAAACAATCATGAAATTGGTGACAGTTTGAGAAATATTGTAATTACATATGCAAATGGTTGTTATCCCTTTCACTGACAAATAGCATCCAAGTGTAGTGGCTT
Source organism: Acmispon strigosus (assembly GCA_030819835.1). Lineage (NCBI taxonomy): Eukaryota > Viridiplantae > Streptophyta > Magnoliopsida > Fabales > Fabaceae > Acmispon > Acmispon strigosus. The sequence goes on from JAUAMA010000001.1 coordinate 93,217,456, forward strand.
CATTTATTATCACGTTTCATCTTGCACAAGGACAACTATACTGACATGTTGCACAGTACGGGCATTGGGATTGTGCCATTAATTCTAGCAGAGCCAAATTCAAACTCAAGGAACACTACCTCTGCCATTGCCACCCTTTCTACATATATAATAATAATAACATTCATTGTCTCTTTTTATTTATCTTAACTTAGTAATGATCAGTGCATATTTCACAATTGATTTCAAAATTATAGGTGGGTAATTTGATTCTAGAATTGTTAATTGGAAAAGAGAAGGTGATCCAAATATAGTATAAAATTGGTTTCTATCTCATTTCTCAGGCTAGTTGCTATTTATCGTGCTTCTTCTCTCTAATGGACTAGTATAGGCTTTGGTATCAATTCTATTAACCAATCTTCCATCTTGAACTTGTCTTGCAAAACTCAGCTGAACTTTAGTAAGACACCAATAAAAAAAGAAACTCAGTTTTGCTAATAACTGAGCAAAAAATTTGTGGACATTCGCATTATTTAGACATCCAGCAGATATTCAATGTGAGTAAAAAGAGAAAACAAAAAAATCACACATAATATATATAAAATGTCTATACTATTTAACATCCTAAGTATCATTACTCGTATTATTATAGGTCTATATTCTTTTAGTTTTATGCGTGTGACAAAATAAATGAGAAAAGGAACTAGAAGATATGAACAAACGGCTAGAAGTTGCTTTTCTTGAACTTGAAATGCACCTAAAGGAAGTGGCATAGGATCTCTAAATGATCCCCCAAATGAAGGCCAATGGATTGAACAAGTCTAGTACCCTTGGAACTAAAGTCATTTATAGCACATGGAACTGTGCCACGTGACCCAGAACCTAAGGGTAATTAGTCCTGTTTTTCAGTTGATGTGTATGAAAGTTGGACTAAAAGATGATATAAAATTGATCAAGGATTGCCCACATGGAAAGGGATCTCAGTTTGCAACTCCCAATGTGCATCTTGCATATATGAATATGAATTATGAAGTAAGATCTTCATCAGCAATTCATAAACACTGAACATGCCCACATTTCCCGGTTGAAACGGGTCTAATTATCAATTGCTTGCTTTATCTTTTCCTTCAGTCTCTTCTTGCTGTTAGTTTGCAGGTGAAGTAAAGAGTAAAGATAATAACTGCACTATAATTGCAGAAATCATTAAACAAATCAATATAGAAGATTTCACTATAAACCTGTTTGTAGTAATAGCCAACCACACACACCTAAGAGTGGGTTTATGCTGGTCTCCTCGATCAGCACGCCACTAGAGTACTACCCGGTAGTATGGAGGTGTGGGAAAAATTAATAGGAGAGGGAAAAAATACAGTTATGAGAGATCAGGCAGCAAAATGTGGTGACAATAACTTGATAATAGTATAGTGACAACAAATATTATTGTAAAAATGTACAGTTGAGCGATATATAAATATATCCATATATGTACTAAATCTTGAGGTTGTCTAACTAGAATTAATGTACGTGTGAGTGATGATGGTGCATAAAATCGTATACTCTACAACAACAGCTAAGCCTATTAAGTAGGCACTGTGGTTGGTGATCGGGTTCAAGAACCCCACCCTATTATCAGATATAAAGTTAGTTTGTCCTTTTGCTAATGCTTTGTTTCTTATTAAAATTGCAAACTTAGTTATGCAAAATAAGATATGGAAGCAAACAGCACCTAATGAGATTAATGAGTGGAGCCCATCTTTGACATTGTTTAGAATGTGTTAATCACTTCTTCATAACCACAAACAGGTGGCATGCATGATCAAAGCCGTCCATGCTCTAATGTGGAAGGGAAGTCGAATCAAATTAACTATTGTTTTTTGCACTTTTATCAAATAATAAATAACACATCGTGAAAAATATTTTCTTCTAACCTTATCCTTCTCAGTATAAGGACTATTTTAATTATATTTTTAGTTAATGTGAGACTTTTTAACACACCGTCTAAGTTCAATATTGAACATCTAGAGCATAACATTTGCACAGTAACTCATATATATATGTAGTCTCCAATTAACTAATGTAGGATATGTTCACTCTACCCCCTTAATTGTTGGTTTCATTCATTTTATATAAAATTATTTGTTAGTTTTATTCACTTTGTATAAAATTACTTATTAGTTTCACCCACTTTTTATAGAAAAACTATGTTGGTTCATATTGGCACCACCCAATTCAAAGTTCTCCCTCCGCCACTGCTTTTATAAGGATTATTTTACTCATACATCTAGTCAATATGAAGTTTCTCAATACAAGCTCTAGCCTTAAAATGGTTTTTTTATACACATTATTCAAACCTAAAATCTTGGTCAAGTGGAATCAAATATGTATTATCAAAATCAACCACCTATAAGTATACATCATGAAAGCTTATGATAATTAAAAGTAGATACCTAAAAATCCTTTTAAGTTAATAAGATAGTTTTGATGATAACAATGTAACAAGATTTTGACTACAATTTGTTTTGAAATTCCATGAACTATATCTATTAAAACACCAAGTCTTTCATATCATATAACATCATCTTACTATAGAGTTCACATTGTCGATATCTCAAGTAAATACCTCGTGTGATCAAAAGGAAGCTTGATTGTCTAATCCAAGCTAACAAAGTCATCTCATAAAGTTGCAAGATCATTTGATGCTGCATCGTCTGATCAAGTAAACTGGAGATCTTGAATCAAGTACAAATAAGAGCTACATGGCTATTATCATAAGTTCAGAAAAATATAGTTGTTTTTCAACAGACGATCAGAACAAAAGTAGAGTCAACTCTAAATTTGCACAAAAATGAAAAAGTAAAGTATATATATCTTTTTACATAGTACACTTTATGCCACATTTTTCGCCAAAGATCCAAAGCTAAAAATTTCTAGTACACTGAGCGGTCAAAAACATTTAATGCTTCGTAAAAAAAAAATTAGTTGAAAGCCAAGAAGATTAAGGACAAAGCAAAGAAGCTAAGTACAACCTTATTCTCCAAGAGTCTTTCCTACTAAGATTATATGGAGATTTCTTAGAGAAGCTTGAAGATATGAATGAAACTTCAGAAAAGAACTTGACCAAATATTTGATCAAGCATTTTCATTTGTCTTAAAGTCTGTTAATCTCTTTATATTGTAATACTCTCTAGTGTGTTCTTTTCTTTATCTATCTCTTAGAATTATCACAAGATTACTTGAGTTTAAACTTTCTATCAACTCTTTTGCAAAAAGAACTTTAAAGTAGGACATAACTCATGGTCTTTCAGATGAAAGGAGAAGTTCTGTAGAATACTCGTTAAAGGAGAAGTCTTTAATAATACTTGTTGAATAAGAAATCATTGATAATACTTGTAAAATGAGAGAAGTCTTAAAAATTACTTGTTTGAGATAGTGGATAATCGTAGTTGAATATCAATGTTCGTAGCCCAAGATGTTAGGGTGAACCAATATAAAATCTATTGAGTGCTCTTTTATCATCAATCTTTATCTCTTGGCTATACTCTCTTAATCTTTCTGCTGCATCTAACAACGGGGTTTCCTTTAAGAAAATGTTTTTCAAAGTTTTAATAAGTATTATGTTTTAATCTTGCAAAAAATTTTAAACACAATTCAACTCATCATTCTTGTATTACTTTGTTGTATTTCACAATTGACATACGCGTTTTAACAGCAGTTTTCAACTACCTCTAAACACGTTTTTTTTCTTGCTTTGCGTTCCTCGTGGGTTTAAACTCTCCGCTAAAATGGTTTCCTTTGAATTTTCATTCGAAAATTTTCTTGCACTGAGCCCATAAGGCCAAATACTAATAGCGAGACTATTTTGATTAACACATTAAACAAGTGACGTGTACATACGTCATGTGGTTTGGCAAGTGTCCCGCGTGCCCATGAACACCGTTGTGACAGGCAGAGCCAGAAACATTAATTTAGTTAATGAATGAATTAATTAAGCTAAGCATTTAATTTGATTAGTTTAAGGGGGAAGTTGCAGTGATAGAGCGAGTGTGAAGGGTTGGCATTAATTTCAAGAGTCCTGTGTGTAACGATTTATAATATAGTATTAATTTGTACATGAACATGTGGTAATAATTTAGTAATTTTTATTAAATTAGAGGCCTGCTTCACATGGTAGGGTGTGGTGATTCTTAGTGGGAGGACAAAAGGCTTGTTAGAGTATTGATGAAAGAATCCCAGTTTAATTTTGTTCGTTTGTGGGATGTGTGATTGGCCTGTCATGCAGGAACGTGAGGCAAGTGTTTGTCTCAACTCAATCCTTAATTTTCATTTTACAAGATACCACTAGTACTTATGCTAGCCTAGCTCGGGTTGTGGGATATCAACCACCATTAAATTAAATATATGCATTATCTTATTCATCATTCATCCCTACTTTTAAGAACCCTATTAAATTGTTTCCTTGCAAGAGTTGCCCAACTTAATCACTCATTAATTAATATATATGCTACATCTTTGATTCTCCTTAAAAAACATTTTACGTCTAAGGAATGCATTGCTTGGCGTTGGCTTCTCACAAGGCAAAATCCAATGCTATAGTCATTTATTGTCAGCTTAATTAGCGTCAATATCGGAGTTGATGTTAAAATGCTTGAAACTAACACTTTGCATCGTTGTCTCTTGCTATTTCCCTAGTAAAAGTTTTTACGAGATTTAAACTACTAGTAACAAAAACAGTAAAAAAGATATTGATCATACCCCTTGATTTGATTTTTTTTTTTATTGAAACGAAATGTTGATGGATCTATTGCTACAAGACTCGACTTGTTGCTAAGGGGTATAATCAGATTGAGGGCTTGAACCATCTCAGCACCATTTCACCAATAGCCAAACTCACAAAACAATTGGAGGTAAATAATGTATTCCTATACGGCAATTTACATAAGGACGTGTATATGACCATTCCTTTTTAAGTGTATGTGTTTAGTTTTACTTTAATGAATAATGATGCGCATAAAAAAGGTCACGATCTTTCACCACTTGCTTTTGCAATATGACCATTAATGGAAAGCCAAATCGTGGTTTATGTGATGTATCAGCAGATAATGTAATTAAAAGATGTGAGGATTAAAATAAATATATACAAAGCCACGTGAGTGGAATTGTTCAAAATGCACAGGTGATAAGTTATCTTCCCAGTCGTCTTACATGAAAACTATTTCCAATTAAGTTCAGATATTATTATCTATAGTTTTGATGGGAATTTTTTTGCTAATTAATTATTATTGCCAAATCATAGACTTGCACAATACTTTTCATCATACAAGAGATGTATTTTATACTATATAACTTGTATTTCATGTGGGAATTATTCTAACCGGGCAAATTCGTCTTTTGAGTGTTTGAATAATCTCATGAAAACTTCCATGATCGTGAGGACTCGATTACATCCTTTAGTTTGAAGCTTTATAAACTTGTTTAAGATTACGGGTAACATAATTTAATGAACAGTAAATATAGCAGATTTAGCTGGCCTAATAGTGCCTCTTTTTGGAACATATGATAATTTCAGAGTGACAAAAGGCCCTAAATTAAAGAAGATAGAGAAAGATAGAGGTTATAGATTCTCAAAATGTCTCATCAAACCCAGGAGGACGGTGATTCTCTCTATGATTATTGGCCCATTAACAACTTGAATCCTTCAAACTATATATAAACAAAATTAAGGCACCTCTTTGTCCCCACAACATGGCACATCATGGTTGATTATACACAAGAAAAAAAGATAGTGGGAAAGAGGGAGAAAACGTTTCGAAATCTCATTGTCAAAAAGTGCAAGAAATAAGAATAAAATCAGAGAGCCTTCAAAAGTGTCTTATCATGATTGTATCATTTTATCGACAAGATGATATATGATTCTTTGAGCATCATCTTTGAACGTGTTACAACTTACATGGAGAGAGAGAGAGGAATCTCTTTGAAAAAAATTCAACGTCATATTTTTACTCAAAATTTTCGGTCATTAGATATACACTATTAATGGGATAATTTCCACATTGGGCTAACAAAGTGGAAACCATACGTAGATTGGACACCACTTTATTACTCCAAATCTTGAAGTATTTGGTTTACGAGCTACATCTTTTATAAATTCTTCACATCACTCATACTTAACTAATGTGAGACTATACTCACACTTGACCTTCTAACATTTTCCCTTAAAGTATGTGACATCACCTCAGCGGAAGCTATTCACACTTGCACCCTCGTTCGCTCCACCACTTCAACGGGACACGTTGCCTGATCACATCGCCAGGAAGACTTCCGATATAAGGAGTCGTCATCATGGATATACCAACCATTGTCGTTGATACCACTTGTCAAGGAGACGGAGGAGTCTATATGGGCCAAGAACATATCACATCAAGAGAACCTAATGCTACATATCTTTAGGAAAAGCCTTAAAATTTTTAATAAAAAATGTAGTGTTCAATCCACTTGTAATTTATTCTTATTAACTCAATATGGAGTTCCGAGTTTAATACCTTTCGCGGGCAAACATTACAGCACTACACCTAAACCAAGACTAATTATCTTTTGGTATCAAACAAACGGCACATACGTTAATATGACTCTTTAAGGAAGATACTAACCCTGGCCTAACTATATTTATATCTTAGATTAGGCTTTTTCTCATTTTTTAATCATTGTCCTTTATCATTCCGACATAGTATATTAGTTCCTAGTTAATTGCATGCATCCCACAATCTCATCATAATCGCTTTTAGAAGTTTAATTTGATTATCCGTAAAAAGCCGTCCATAAACAGCTAAAGCATGAATTGGCTGTTAATTCTATTTTTAATTTGGATCCTTCATGCTTTCAAGTTTCAAGTTAGTGACCTCAGAAGATGATGAAAAGCGAGACGGATTCCCATGAGCTCAAATAGTATAAGAAAGAAAAGGCTCAACCAAGAGAAAATTCAAAACAATTAATGGTGTGGCCAAGTAAAGTCATTTCATTTTGACTTTGAATGGAGTAAGTGGACCTGGATATATCTATCCTATTAAAGATCAAAAGAATTTACTGATTGACGGTCTAGAATATTTCCTTCTCATTCCATTGTCTTTTAGTCACTAAATATGGCTAAATAATATGAGTTGTAAGCTTTGCTTTAAGGACCAACACTACAAGAAACAACCATTTTAGCACCAAAAAGTTAGCGTCGGCCTCCAATGCTAATATTAAAAAATGCTCATTAGCGTTAGTAAAACCGACGCAAAACGTTGATTTAATATTTTATTCAACTTAAAAATAGTGTCGGTCTATTCGACCATTAGTATCGGTTTCGGTTCCAACCGATGCTAAAAACATCGGCTACTTTTTCATCCGCCGATCGTTTATTAACGCCAAGACCGACATTAAATTCATTGGTCAAATTAGTGTCGGTTATGATCGACGCTAATATATGGAATCAATCCGACCAATCTATTTGGTTGACAAGTTAGCTACGACTTGATATGATCGATACTAAGTTTCGATGATTTCTCTACCCTTACATCCTTATAAGCTCGCTCAAAACCCTTACACTCACTCCAAATCGTCGTCCCCCCCCCCCCCCCACCTTTCCCCTTCTCCCCTTACCCCCACCGTCGCCTTACTGTTCGTCACCAAACAACCGCCTAGTCGTTCTTAGCCCTCACCTCGTGTCGCCCCTCCCCCGCCCCCATCTCTCCACCTCGCTGTTCCTCATCTCGCTGCCTACATCCCCACCCACCCTCTCCGCCGCGCATCTCACCGCCCTTGCTGCCACAACACCACCCCGGCGTTCCATATGTTGTGTCGCCCCCTCCTCCACCTCTCGGCCCCGCCGCCTCTGTACGCCCCGCTGTCAATGTAAATTTGATGATGACTTGCATCAGTTTCTAACCGTTTAGGGGTCTCTAAGCTCACAGTCTCGGCCTGGCCAAGCAAGACTTGGAGATACTATACATAACAACTCCAAGTAAGGAGTACTGTTTGGTTACAACGTCAGATACCAAATTAGTGACCCTCAAGCAATGAGAAAATGACTTATATTCATAACCAAATTTGCATTGACAACCAACATTAGTGTCAACCAAGACTGATGCTAAATAAAAAATTGAAAAGTTTAGCGTAATTAGAGTTGGAGTATGCAGATGATGCCAATGGAATGACGTTATCCTCAACCATCCCATCAAGCTTGTAGCGAAGGCTTGTGTGACGCTAACGCACTACAATAATACATGAACTTGCATTGAACACTTGTTTCTTTTATTAAGTATTTTGTAATTCCAGAATTATACTTTGAAGCTATTGTTCTTAGAGCTTGTGGGAGACTCTCTAGGCCATTGTTTCAGGTTTAACTTCTTTTAATTTTGATTATGTGTTTCCTAGCCATGCTTGGCTAGTTTCCTTTAGTATTTGGGGAAGTGGAACCTCTTTCTTGCTATGCTTTGATACCCAATTCTTCTATATGAATAAAAGTAGTTTCTCTATGGATCTTTGCTTTGTTTTATATTTCCGCTTGAGTGCACACATGTGTTTTACTTTTTCTTATACAAATTGTAGTTTTGTAAGAATTAGGGAACTGAGTTTGGATTGATTGTTTGCTCTATCACTTAGGTATAAGGATATGATTCAGTAGTGTAGGGATAATAATTCTCCTTTTGATTTGACTAAGTACTAAGGTATTAGACTTAGCAACTGAAATTTAATGTTTTGTTTGATTAATGTATTAACAAGTAAAGGAAAGGGCCATAGGTAGGCTTCTAAAGTTCATATAGGAAATTGATTCGTTTGAGTATAACTCGACTAGGTGAAGCTAAACCCCGAATTCTGCTTTCTCCTTGAAGTGTTCGCATTCTCTTGTTTTCTTTTCTGATTTCTTAATTTCGTTCACCTCAACAAATTGCAATATTATCTTTGTTGTTTTCTGTTCCGAGTTTTGAAACTTACGCTTGAATTGGTAAACTAACTATTATTGTGGATTCGATTCTCTTTTATTACTTCGGGCATTCTGTACACTTGCAGAATTGCTATCGATACCTATTTTTTATATGGAGTGGATAGGAAAGCAACGAGATGCAGTGGCTGAGGCAGAAATTTGAGACTAGGGCTCAAGATTAAAGAAGGGGTCAAGATCAATTAATATGACATGTATAGAAAGATGAGAAGCTCGGGGGGCCGTGACACCCATGTGTCCCCCCTCCATCCGCCTTTGGCAAGATGCACTATCCACCTCCACACACTTTGAGCTTGAGATATTGTTTTATCACCCTATTTCTATTGGAGGTCACAATGCCACTCGTTCTAGTGTCACACTTAATATCTCAATATCCAAAAAAGATATAGAATTTTTGTGAACCAACTTTTTATCCACCATAATAGTAGGGTTTTGTCACTGCGGAGGTTGCAGACTCCAAACTGGTACACAATGCTCAATGATTGCAAACCAAAGGCTCAATAAGTTCACCCTAGAGCGCTCAAACAAGGCATACAGTTAGGGCAATGACCTTACTTGGAAGCTAGCACAAGTTGACGACAACTCTTAAGTATAAAGCTGAAAATCGAACAGACTTGTGTGCCTTGTTGAATCTTGAGTTGGACTGAGGACACCTTATGTACCCTTAATTCGATAAAGTTGGAGGATACAATATAATTTTTATGTGTTAAACCTAATTTGTAGTCAAACTTTTAATTTATGAATAATGTCTTTTCTTGATAGAGAGCCTATAATTACTATTATGGTAAAATAATTGCGCAAAATTTGACATTTTTTTCATACGTCCCTTCAAGTTCATAGACTTTATACCTAACTTAAGATAAGTATTGTCAAATGTCTCATCTTTTATGATATAGGGCCAGGCCAACTTTTATAAACGAAAATATGACATTTTCTGTTCAAAATTCAAGTTTAATATCCTTTTTACAAAGGGTTTAGAACTAATTCAAGTTCTAACTTGCATGAGTTGGATAATTTCAAAAGTCGGGGTAAGTTTCTCATACACGATGCTTGGTCTCTTAAGTTTATTGTTTACCGACTCACAACAACCGATAAATGATTAAGTATATATCTAGTCCAGTTCGATTTTTGTGTTTTTTTTTGTTGAAAATATATTTATTGGGACAGAGCTATTTATTTAAAATTTCTAAAACTTCATAGTTTTCGATTATTGGATATTTAGGAGGCGTTTGTTATAAGGTTGAGAAACATATTTCCAGGAATAATATTCTTGAGAATATGATTATTGAAAATGTTATTTTCGGGTAAGACTTAGAAATATGTTCGGTTAATTTTTAGTATCCTCAGAAATGTTTTTTAATTTAATTTAGTTTAAAAATTTTAAAATAGAAGAAAATATGATAGAATTTAAGAGTTTCATGAGAATGTAGATTCCCAACCAATTTTAAGGAAATCAAATGAAGGGAATTATGAAAATTATTTCATTCCTGAAAATAATTATGCCCGAACATCAATTTTCTAACTTTATAACAAACATATGAATATACATTCTCAATCTTCATATTCCTAAAAATGTGTTTTCTAATCTTCTAACCCACTCGAGAAAATTTGAGAGCGGCATGTAGTGGCATGGTGCCTCATTGTGGGGAAGGAACACACTCACACACATACATACCAGTCATATCATATCATATAGGTAGTTGCCACGTTATAGGTAGTTGCCACGTTAAAACATTCTGTCCTTTTTGTTTGTAAACCAAAAAAAAAAAGCCAAGCCTGATTGAATGGCTCGAAACGTTTCTCCGCGAAATGCGGCTACTTGCCGCCTCTTTTGTTTCTTGTCAATTGTTTGTAGAAATGACCATTCTCCAAAAGTTACCCCCACACACCATCACACCCATCTTTATCTCTATACATTACCACAACACTTGATTTCATCTTTTATTAATCACTTTATCTCACATGCAAGCTCATTTCTTAGTTAGTTTCATTAGCACACCCAAGAGAGAAAACAACAAACAATTGCCACAACTTTGACCTTTAACATAGTGTAGGTTTGTTCGGTGTGCGTTAGAGACAGTGCAAACGTAATTTCATGTATATTAAGATATTAATAAAAAAAATTAAAATTTGCCTTGAAAAATTTAGCGTGAGTTGTTGAAACAAAATTTTAACACATTAACTTTTATATGTATCCATATTAAGTTGAACAAAAATACAAACGCGCGCACACATGGTGTTTGATAAATGACCCAGCTGAGCTTGCTCTACACTTGTGTTATATTTTATTAGTCAGTCCTGCCAAATTGATGTTGTTATTTAAAAATTCCTTCACTCTCTCTCTCTTGTGATGTTGCGTATGGAATGGAGCTGTTTTTTGTGTGAAAAGTCAGCGTCTCTCTCTTTCTATTTGTATAAACCCATATATGAATGAATGATCTCTTTTGTTTGTTATAGAGAGGAACAAGAACAATCAGTTTCAACCCTCCAAAAACCTGTTCCTTCCTTCCTTAACTTGCTTTTTCTTGCTTCTTAATAGCCAAAAAGCCCATCTCCCCAGGAGAAAGTTCCCTGTCCTCTTAACCCTCTTCAAAAATTGCATGTCTCTCACACTCACACGTCCTTTTATTAGTTCTTAGAGAGAGGGAGCTTATATATCTACATCCATGCTCCAAAACATGTCCCACAACAACAAATACAACAACAACAACAACCCTTTGAGTTTGAAGAAGAAGCTAATTTTGTTCCACTAAGGAAAAGCATGTGCAGCATCTTTGTCTCAACCATGGACAATAATTACCAATTTGGAGATTTAACAGACATACTCCGGGCTAGTGGTGGAACTTCATCATCACCTGAGCCTGCAGCACCACCACCACCGCCACCGCCGCATCATCATCAAAATCACTGGCATCAGCATCAGAATCAGCATCAGTTCTCTTCTGATCCAATGAGTTTCTCTTCTGTTCTAGGAAACACCTTTGGTGATCCATTCTTAGCCTTCAGAGATCCTCTTCTGCAAGAGCTTGATATTCCTTCAGCTTCTTCCTACTTCAATACTTCTACTACAGACTCTGGGGGTTTGGAACAAGCAGTTGTTGCTGCTACTAGTTTTGGTGTTGTCAGTGGTAATAGTACTACAAGTAATACCAATGTTTCTGCTTCTTCTGTTTTTGCACACAAGGTTGTTGTTGAAGATAATCCTCATGACTTGATGAGGAGGCCTTGTAAGAACATATTCTCAAACATGATTCAGATCTCTCCCAATAATGCAAAGTTACCACCCTGCAGCTATGATTCTTCTTCAACTTCTTCCCCAGCCCCGAGGCCAATTAAACCTTCTGCTGTGCTTTCACCAAACATCAATATTAATGCTAACAACAACACAGAAGTGCAGATCTCATCTCCACGGAATCCGGGTCTCAAAAGAAGGTAACATAACATATATCTTATTATTAATTCATATCTGAATTCAATGGAGAGAATCAAATTTATGCTTATTGTATGTTGATTTCATGGAACCATCACATGCTTTTTTCTTTTAAATTTTCTTGAACATGAAATTTTAGGAAATAATTTGTCCCAAGTTTTATTTTTTTACTGTAGATGAAGTAGGGTTTGGCATGAGTTAGGTGGTTCTTTCCTTTTCTTGTGCTTTCCAAATCTATTCAGTTTAGATGAGATGAGAAATAGTTTCATTTGTGAAGAGTGAAGACTAAACAAGGTTTTCCCTGTGAGCCTTTTTGTAGGCTTTAATTCACATGAAAAGTAGAGTTAGCTTTGTGTCACACACAATAACAATCACATACTGAGCTTTCATTTCAAGCAACTTATTATCTTAAAACTACTTTTCTTCAGTAAACACCTGAAAATTCCTATTCCTTTCATCATCACACAGAAAATCATAGATTACCAAAAAAAAGGTACTTGATTATTTCATTGAAAACCAAATCAAACAGATTGTACAGCCTGATCTAATAGTTACTTTCAGATGTATGTGTTCTATTCCTCCTCTTTTGTAATATTCTTATATTTTACTTACATCAAAGGTTTTTAATTGGTCAAAGTTTAGGTGATTTATATATTGTTGTTGTGTAATTGGTGGTTGCAGGAAGAACCAGGCGAAAAAGGTGGTTTGTATTCCTGCACCAGCAGCTGCAAACAGCAGACAAACTGGAGAGGTAGTTCCTTCAGATTTGTGGGCTTGGAGAAAATATGGTCAGAAACCCATTAAAGGTTCACCTTATCCCAGGTAACTAGTTTAGCCTTGACTTAGGTATGATTATTCTCGATAAGATAAGATATTTTATTTATCAATATTAAAATGTGGTGTAACTGTGTAAGCCTAAAAAAATATATTAAAACTTTCATGCTGACCTCTACCTAAATCAATTTCTTGCAGTACACTATTATGTTTCTTCTTTATTTCTTGACCTTTGAATATTAGTGCTGGTCAAACTTTGAGGTTTAAAAACAACTAGGCTAAAAGTTTTTCCATTCCTAAAGCTATCTTTAACCCTTTTTTTTGTTAGAAGAAATTTATTGCACAAAGTTAAACAATTATTCTTTGCTAGCCTTTTCATAGCATGCTAGGTTACTCTCCTTTATCAAAATTAATTTTAAAACCCTAGAATTCGTTACGGGTAAAAAAATTTCTTCCGAATTCATTTTACCTTCATAATTAGTTATAAAAAGCATTATAAGTGCGTGTTTGAATACATGATAAAAATTCGATGAAATTAATCATGGTAAAAAGTCACGAAAACTAAAGAAAATTGCTTCTAACTATCTACTATAATTTTGGCTGGTTTTTCAAAATGTATGCAAACATTCACTAAATATGCAGTGAGTTATTGGAGGTGTTTACCATTTGGGTGTTATGGTGTTCTTATCTTTCTCTTTTTATGCAATCAGGGGTTATTATAGATGCAGCAGCTCAAAGGGTTGTTCTGCAAGGAAGCAAGTTGAGAGGAGTAGGACAGACCCAAACATGTTGGTTATTACTTACACTTCAGAGCACAACCATCCATGGCCAACTCAAAGAAATGCCCTGGCTGGTTCAACAAGATCCCAACCATCCAAGAGCAACAATGCTTCTTCCAAGAATTCAGAAATCTTTGACTCCCAAAAGGACACATTAACAAAGCCAAAGGAAGAGCATGATCAAGAGAGCAATAGTGAAGGCAATAACTCCTCTGGTGTTGCAGCTGGGAACTCATCAAACAGTGTGAAGGAAGAGATGGAAGACATGGAGATGAAGCAACTTGAAAATATGGAAGATGGAGAATTCAGTGATGGAATTGGAATCCCTTACAAGCCATCTATGATTGGTAGCAACAACAACCAATCTGAGGATTTCTTTGCAGAATTGGGGGAAATTGAAGCTGATCCCTTAAACCTTTTGTTCACTCAAGGCTTTGGTCATGCACCTGATGAGCATCAAAGAGAATCCAAGGCCTTGGATCCATTCCATCTCTTTGATTGGTCCAACACCACCAACACCAACACCGACTCATTTGATGAACCTAATAAGAGAAGGTTATAGCATGAACAAGTACATGTTTGGAAATCCATCTCCTGAAGCTGATTATGAGAAGAAACTCTTGTGAGTAGATTCTGAGTGCTAGATTTGATTCTGAATTAATCCAAACATGCTATTAGTAGAAATTGAAGGACAGACCTTAATCATCCATCCTTTTAATTTTAATTGGTGGTGCAAATACTATTTTCTCATCTGATTTGAAGAAACATGCCATGTGGGGGCACAGGTTTGAGAGATTTCCACTCCTTTTTCTACTTACTACTACCTTTTTTTCTTGTTATTTACCAGAACAGTTAGCATTTAGCAGAGTGAAAAGAAAAGAAAAAAGAGAGTGCTGGTTGATTGGAAGCAAAGGCAAGTGAGTCCCACATTGGTTTTGGAATATTGGTGGATGGGACAGAAAGCTGAGGAACAGAAGGTTGCAACAGTTGAAACAAGTACATTTTCACTATATATCACATGCAATCCAAAGCTCAGTGAGTAGATTGATGAATGATCAAAGGATGGGACTAGCCATTTCAAGTGGCAAAAATTATTTAAAGCCTTCACCCTCCTTTGCTCGTGTGAGTGATGTGGGGCTATATTATTGCTATTGGTATTATTTTCCTTCATCATCATCATGAGTAGTGAGTGATCAAAAGTGAATGAAGATCATGGGTTCTGAGATCTTAGCTTGTTTGTTGCTGAGATGAAAAGAAGACAAAAGGGTGAAAATTATAGTATAATTTTATAAAGCTTGACTTTTCATATCAGTCACCTCTAGCTAGGGATGTGTGACATGATGAGAGGGAAAAGAAAAGAAAAGAAAATGCATGCTTTGGTTCCTCGGCTTTCTGTTTTTAATTATCCACCGACTCACTCGTGTTCATTGTTTTGATTTTGAATTCATGAGATTATTACTTTATTTAATTATATGTTTCTTATAACAATGGTTATATATGTATTGCATTTTGAATTTATTGTTTGTGTGTGTAGGTAGTTTCTGTTTAGGTGATAAAATTCCAGCAAAACGAGGTTGGCATTTAATCATTTGGCATGTGCATGCCCTCCTATTTGTGCATGCATCTTTATAATTCAAGATCGATTCAAATATAATAAGAAGCCTGGAGAATGCAAACATATATAATATTATTCAACTGTATAATTACCGAAAAAACCTAGCTAGGCTCATTAAGAACTTGCCCAAGGATGTACATTACACGTAGTATGTTGTTTTGTCTAATGATCAACAAAAATTTAATTCACAAATTAAAAAAGGTTTCTTTGTAAATTAATTATAAATCTATAACATTTACTAAATGATAGTAGATGAGTTACATAGTTCACATAGAATTGTTTGTATGTTAATATATGGTTCTATTAACATTAATCTTAGGCGTGCTTTTAGTAATATTGGATTTTCTAACTTAATTGGCATTATATCGCTGGGATGGAAGTAGGTCAGGCTGCCGATAGGGGCTTACGGCCTAACCTACAACAGGCTCAGATCAGACCAGATCAAATTATTAAATAGATAAGGTTAAGGCTTTTTAAAAAGCATAATTAGTTAAAAAGACCAGGTTTGGGCCACTCAGAAAGCCTTGTAAGCCTAACAGGCCGACCTATTTAAGTAAATATTACTTTATTTTATTATTCATATTATTTTGAATTTTTATTATAATAGATTTTTTAAATCTTTATTATAGTATCTTAAAACTAAATAGTTATTGATTCATTTATAGGATTAAATATGTTAAGACTATATAATGATCAACCATATCAACTTCTTTAGAAAATTGCTATACCTATTTACTTTGAATTGGACCATATAATTATATTATTGTATTTTAGCTCACTAGCTATAAGTTTGTTGACATTTTACAAGTTAATTTTTTTGGTCTACTTGTATATATTGCAATAAAATATGCTTTTAAATAGGCTAATAGGTCATGCCAGACTTTCAAACAGATCAGACTCAAACCTAAAAAAAAGCCTATGACAGACAATATGTCATGCTTAAAAGCCTATAAATTTTTTAAGCATGTCAAACCTATTTAAAAAAAGTATAGCAAAGCCCAGCCTAATTTCACTTCTGACCATCACTGCTATACAGAAGGAATTGGTTAATCTAGTGCAGACACTCATAAACACCTTCATTTTTCTCTCTATCTCTCTCTTCTTATCACATCAATTGTATATCACTTTCACTATTTATCTCTCTTTTCTTCATTTCTCTCTCTAAGTGTCTACACCTAAAAGATGTCTATGAATCATAATAAATAATAAATAGCTACTCATCTACTAGAATGTTAGGTACAAAGTTTATATTTAATTTTGTAGCTAATTTACAGTTATTTCATAACTAACCAGTGGTATTACCATAGTCCATAATAGAGAAATCAAAATAAAAAATGTCACCTAACCTTATACACTATTGGTCCAGATGAGTAAAATTTTGATTCAGGTTATTGTTTATTACTTTATTATGTGGTCGACATTTGCTGGTTGGCTTGTCGTTATCTGTAGAATATATGTTAGTTTTTTTTTTTTAATAATGCACTTAGTTAAGAAAAAGTATTTTATCAATTCGTTAATCATATTTTTTGAGTGTGCTATAGACGGGGTATTAATTCCACAAGTAATACTTGAAGTCTAATCCTTTATTTAGCTGTAGAGATTTTGGAGGTGAGTTTTATTCCTCCCAACAAATTTAACTCATAAAAAACCAATTAATAGATATTTAAGTAAATTTTGTAGATATGTTGTGCAGTATTGAAACTAGAAGTCCCATATTGGTGGGTTGAAGATGAAGATTGAGAACAATAGTTTATAAATGAAGCATTCCGAAGTCCAAAATATCATTAAGACACTCTTCGGTCTTTTAATCTGCACTTCCAGCCCAATAATTTTATGAAAAAATGATGATATAAATAAAGTTTTTTAATATATATTAAAGTCTGTTTTAATATATGCTAATAAATTTTCATTGTGTGACTTAGAGCACTTGGAGTATACACATCAAAAACCCAAGCTCATCTTATACTGAATATCGGTTTAGGATACCCTAGAATGTGTGTAATATTTCAAATCCTTGATTTATAGCGGAAATTGGTTGCTTGTATATATGAAGCAATAGATGTGGGATCTACTTCCTTTTTATTGCGGGATTAAGAAGGGTTTTAGGGTAATCTTGTAAACGTTCATCCCTTTTTTTAAGAATGTTGTTTCTGTAATCCATTTAGCTCAATGCATTGTTTTTTTCAAAAGCAAAATATACTTAATTATCCATAAATTTAAAGTCCCATGAGAAACATCTCATGTAGGATAAGAACACAAACTCCTTATAATTAACATTGCTCATAGTCATAGCCAACAAAAACTACTAAAAGAGAACAACTTATTTAAACAACAATATGAAACCCCAAAAAAGCATAAACTTAGCTTCGTGATTGGAGAGGCTTGTTCTTCCAAGAGCATTGATGGACCAATAATACATTTGTTGGTCTCACCATCTAGCTAGGATCTACACCTATGCATGCGGGCTAATAGGGTTAGATCCCTCTCTTGATCATGAACATGCATGATATAGTCCTTTCCATATGAATTCCCTACCTAACTTAATAAACTTTCATACGACTCAACCATATTCACCCAATCAAATTTGACCATTTCCTGTTCAATATTTTTTACAATTAAATCCCCTTGTTCATATATGTGCATCTATTGATATATGTCCGGGGTGAGTTAAAATGGGTTATCTATCAGTTTTTTTTACAGGCAAAGAACTATTGAAGGGAGCATTAATTTGAGGTACTTCAACCCTCATATAATTGATATTTAAATTATCACTTGATTTTTTACACAATAAATTTTAGTGCAAATTATTAGAAGAGTTTGACTTGATATTTTAATAATTGACTCTTAAAAAAAATTGGGAAACATAACTCTACACCTTAAAAACAAGTTTAGAGGTGAGAGTTGTTATACTTCTACCCCTTATAATGACCATTTTAGTCATATTTTTAGTCAATTTGAAACTTTTCAACATACCTTCTCATACTCAAGACTGGACATATGGAACGTGTAATATGTAAGAATAAATGTATGCGAACGACTCATTTACTAAACAGCTTTAGAATAACTCTACATCTTAGAATTTAGAATAACTCTACATCTTAAAATTTAGAGAGACATAACTCTACATCTCAAAAATTAGCTTATAGGTAAGAGTTGCTCTATTATAAAAATTATCTTAATCATATCTTATTCAATGTGATTTCTTATTGATACAATTACATACATTATACTTGAATGAACAGGTCATGTGCATTTTAATGTCAAATGCATGTTATAATTAGCAAAGGATATATGTCGACCTATAGTGGATTGTTCCCCTTGTATCTAAAATGTGACATTTTGGGCTGAGTATATTCAAGCCACATATCTCCTTCATAATGGAGACAACTTTTATTTTGCTCAAGCTAAGTTATTGGCTTCGGTCTTGTCAAATCCATGAACTTTAGTGAATTCCTTTCTCACCTCCTTATAAATGAAGTCACTTCAATGGACAGAGAAAACAACAGTGTGTGTTTAAAATGCTAGCTTTTGCCTGTATATTCGTGTGCTTTTCCCTCTCCTAGTTGATTGACGGGTATAAGAGTCATCATGTATTTGAATTTTGAAGGAATAACAAGGATGCAACTTATCTTGACTTGTGGGAGTAACTGTAGTTCATGATTTCGAAGAAGGAAACGGGAATCATCAATTGTGATGTGATAGCATTTTTATTCCTGCCACAACCTCTACCAGGCCCAAACAACAAAGCCCAAATGGCTAGAGAATTATGTTTAATCATTTAATTGTGGTTCTCTGATTCTAGAATGATTTATTCTTAGAGAGCTCTTCAGATTGTGACACTCGGTGACGTGACGGATCCAGAAATTATAATTTGTGGGGGCAACATATACCTATAAACTTATAATATAGAAAGAATAACATATTTTTCATATGTTAAAATTTGAATATACATTATAATTTTTCTCTTTAAGTTTTCATATTTTAAAAAATATTAGGAAGTTTTTATGAATTGAATTCCAATTTTTTTTCATAATTGTACCCAATGACAAATTCAAGTATGAAAATGAGTCAGTTGTCCAGTTGTTCTTTGATGAGAAAAAAAATCTGAATATAAAATACTCACATGTTATATTTATCTCTCTTAGTATATTATATATCAACTCTTTCAATTAGTCATTATTAATTTTACTTAATGCTGAATTTTTCATCTCCCTTACCAAATTTATATGATTTTATCCCTTTAGGACCGAATGTTTTTTCTAGTACTTAAGGTTGATGATTACTTTAATTTTTTTAAGAGTTTTATTTCATCCACAAGACTCAAACTCGAGACACTGTTTAAGGGAAATTAAACATATACTACTTGAATCAACTACTCGATCACATGAATAGAAGTTAACAAAGTATAAAATTTAAATTTTTTAATGAAAGTAAAAATAAAAAGGCATGGGGGCATTTATTATTTTGTGGGGTAATTAAATACAAAATGTTATATATTACTCCATCCGTTCCAAATTATAAGACTTTTTAAAGACAAATTTGGTGTTCCAAAATATAAGACTCATTCTAGATTTCTGAAAAAATAAGTAGCTTTTCCTAATTTACCCCTTGCATTCATTATTTTTTAGGTATTGGAGTGAGATACAATTAATACATCAATTAGCTTTAAATATGAGCATATATGAAAGATTTATATAAAAATAAATAAAACTAAGATTATTACATCTTTTCTTAATAAGCGTGATTGTCTGAATGAGGTCTTATAATTTGGAACAAAACTAATATAGTATATTAGTGTTAAAATTGAAAAATATGGCAGGGCAAGTGCCCCTTCTCTTCCTAATCCGTCCCTTGTGACACTTGTATGATTATCCTTAATTCAAATGAAAATAATTAATTAAATGACATGCAGAAAATCTAGGCAATTGCTTACCGAATTCTCTTTGCTACTAGAATTTTAGCTCCCTTTCATCATTGAGTTCTTTGGTAGGTTGATTATCCTAAATCTTCATACCAAATTGATACTTTCATTCATGGCCCCATGCCTCCTAAAGCTGATTGGTCTATTCCTCCTAAATTGCTCTATGTCATTGATGACAAGCTCACTTCAATGGTTCAACACTTGCAAACCAACATGTATTTTAAACTCTCCATTCTTCCGGAGAAAGTGACACTTCTTTCATTTCAATCCCCACAAATTCATCATCCTCTTCCTCTTCCATTTAAACCTACTCCATACTATACTCAACCCACTCTTGGTCTTCCCCACAATCAGCCCTTCCCTTCCTAAAACTCTCAGGGCCCGTTTGATGGACAAGATAAACAGAGACAAGATATGATAGTAATCATATCCTATTGTTATTTATTGTTTGTTGCGCCAGCAGGATATGATAACATTATCCTATCCCTTATTATATCATGTCCATCATGTGTAAAAGTTATCCTGAGGGGAGCTAGCATAGAAATTATCCTAACAGGATAGGATATCAGTTTTTTGTTTGTTTATTACCATGACTAAAAATTAATTTCAATATTTATATTTTATATAATTTATAATAATATTAATTAATAAATATAAATTTTTTATTTTAATAAAATATTATTTTTATTACTTATCAATTACTAATTGTTATTGTTAAGTTAAATTATTTAGTTACTGATAAATTTAATTAAAAAGTAAACTTATTTATAAATTGTGAAAATATTGAATTTACTCATAAAATAATTAAATTTTCATTATCACTTACTACCACTTAGTTAACATTATTTTTTGTTATTTATATTATAATAAAAATACACAAAATAATTCTTCACTAACAATAAAATAGGCTACTCACACACACATACATACATATATATATATATATTAATTTTTTAATAGTAAATATTGACTAATTTTATATTATCATATGATATTATTTACAATTATTTCTCTACTTATATAATTATAATTAATAATTTAAATATCAAATATTTTTGAAAGAATAATATCTTTTAATAATTTTTATCATTAATCACTTACCCCTACTAAGTTAAAATCCATTGGTTACATATATAATAATTTTAATTAAAATAGACTCCCTTAGAAAAAATTAAAATAACCGAATTAATAAAAATTAATTTTATTTTAGTTAATATTAAAAAATAAGCTATTTATAAAATGTAAAAAAATTAAATTTAATAGAATAATCACTTTTAAAAAAAACTATTTAGAAAATTAAATTTTAAAAAATATTATGTATTTTTTATTTCAAGGAAAATTTGATACATTTTTCATTGTTTGTATCATATCCTATCAATATCTTGTCCACCCCAAACGCAGGATAGAGTAAGAGTCTATCATGCTCTTATCATATCTTGTGCTTATTCATTCTTTTATCCTATCCTGTTATTATCCTATCCTGACCACCAAACGGGTCCTCAAATTGCAATTGAATGCATTCAATAGTTCTGACCCTTTGGATTTGCTTTTGTATTTTTTGCTGTACGAAACTCCCCCAAATCAGCATCTGGATATTATCTCTTTTTATATGAGAGAGGAAGCTTTGAGTTGGTTTAAATGGTTTTACAACAACCAACAACTTAACACTTGGGAGGAATTCACCAAGACACTGACCTTGAGATTTGGACCCTATACAGTTGTCACCCTTTGTCATTATTGGATTATGTCCCTGGTAGCACCACGATATCACCTCTGGACCAAACCTTGCAAAAAATAAATTAGATTACGAGAACCTTGAAAACCAACCTAACCTGAGCTAAAAAATGATTAAATGTTGGAAAGGACAAACATCAAAAGGATGTTACTTACAAGAAGGAGACTTAGTTTGGATTCGTCTTCAAGCGTATAGACAACAATCATTGGTTTTCCACCCCTTTCACAAGCTCTCCAAGTGCTATTACAGCTTATTTCACGCGAGTCATCATGTTGGTGTTGTAGCTTATGAGCTAAAGCTTCCACCATCTTCACATCTTCATCCTACCTTTCACTTCTCGCTCCTTAAGACATTTCACGACGACCTAAATGAGTTGTATATCTCATTACCTTTGTGGCCAACCAACCTTTTGGATGCTACTCCAACGGCTACCATAACATCACCGGTGGAATTGATTTCGAATAGCTCCCCTATTCATCCCTCAATCAAGGATGTTGGCTTACAAAATGACGCTCCTTAGGGTTTCGTAGTAAACTCAATAGGGCCACAACTCACGACCTCACCGAGACTCTCTCTCACACTCGGTCGGTTAATACTCTCTATGAGATTCTTGCTCTCCCTCCCAGGTTTCTTTCCACTCTCATCCTGCTTCTCCTAACATTAGGCTTGCAAATGAGAGAAGTCGCTTGGTCTTCTCGTGTTAAGATGGGTCAAACGGGCACATTGAAGACACTAAAGTTGAGAGAAATAGAATGGGATCGTCTCTTGCAGCCTCTCTGCCATACACGCCCCTCTATCCTTCCTTCAACCATGGACTGTTGCAATCTCCACTCTATCCTCTAGCAACTGCTCTCACCCACGCACCTTTATCTATCACAATTTATTGAAAATACAATGAGATCCTCACAGCCCATTATTCCATCGCACACAGGTCATCACTTGAATCTCCAAGCTAGCATACATCTTTGCTTGGACCTTGCTATTATGGTAGAGAGTATTCATATCATTTCTATTTTTGCCACAACCTTCGCACTACAAAAATTACATCCATTCACATCATGGTGGTGCAAAAATTACAGTGTAAAACAATAGGTTAGACATAAATCACATGAAATTCGAAAAGGTCTAATACAGGTTAAAAAAATAACCTAATTACAGGAAACAAAATCATGTTTAAGCAACAAAAATGTAATGAAAGTAATAGCTAATTCCTAAAAGTGAAACTGATATTTTTTTTTTTGAGGTAAAAAGTGAAACTAACTTAATTGTCTTAACCAAAACAACCTATATAATCAGATTGGAAAAGAAAACATTTGTGCCAACAAAAACGGTGCTTGCAATTTGCAACTTCCAGAATTCAATTGTGAATTAGGTTGGTATGTGTCACTAAATTCACCAACAAATCACAACACCTTTCACTAATGACAACGGTTTGAGTACGTGAATTCATTAGATTGTTTTGTTGGTTACAAACCAGCCACGCTTCATGTTCATGGTGTTGTGTTGTCCCTCCCCATCAACAGATAAAGAGCTTTCTCTTCCATTTCATGTGATGCTCCAATGCTACTGCCACCGATCCACACTACTTCCATGGCGTCACGTTCTCTCAGGTTTCTATCACTGACCCGAAGGGCCTTTTCTTCATCTTCTTCTCATGAGGGTCGGGTTTCCTTGGTTCAAGGAGCTTCCAGAGGAATTGGCCTTGAATTCGTGAGATTCTTACATCCTCTTGTTACTTGCACATCATCAATGCTTTCTTCCAATCTGGGCACTCTCCCACATTGTCAAAATTGTTCCTTTTTTCATGGGCTGTGTTTTTTTCTTTCATCAATTTTTTAACACTGCTTTTAGTTTGTGCCTTCTACTACAGGTTAAACAGCTGCTAGAGAACAATGATAAAGAGCATGTTGTTGCTACTTGCCGTAATCCTGGTGCCTCAACTGGGCTTATCCATCTGAAAGATAAATTTGCTGATCGTCTTAGAATTTTGCAGTTGGATCTCACTGTTGAAAGTTCCATTGAGGCAATGCTTCTTCTACCTTTAATTTAATTGTTTTCCTTCTCTTTGCATTAGATGCTATGTAAGTTTATTTGAGTATATTAGGGTGGAATGAGCCAAACTTGTTTAGGGAAAGTGGAATAAGGATGATAGATGAGGGTGGGAAAGTATAATTTCCCTTTTAGTTTGGTAACATAATTATGTAATTCATATTCTATTTTAGGCATTAAGACAGTTCACAGTTAGGTTTAAACAATTCCAAAACTTATCCTTTGTTAATGTTTTGTGTATTTCACAAATGCTATTTCAGGCATCTGCATTGTCAATAAAAGAAACATATGGCCATATAAACCTTCTCATTAATGCGTCTGGCATTCTTTCAATACCTGAAGTATTACAACCAGGTAATGATTTTCTTTCATTCTTTTGTCATTGACTTGGAGTTGAAATATCCTCTACTTCTGCCTATAGTAGCATACAAGCTGGTTGAATTAAGATCCTCTTGAATTCCAACCCTCTTCCACCTTCCACAAAATAAATAAAATAAAAGGATATAAGATGGAAAAGTAAAAAGAACACAAATTTTTAGTAGATTTATACGCCAGAAAAAGGAGAAAAGTAAGCGCTTGCTCCTTTGCAAAAGGGAGTGTGTAAAGGGGGCCAGTGATGTTTAACTGTGACTGTGAGCTAAAAAGCTCTACTATCTTATTTTAAGCTTTTGTTTCCTACAAATACAAGGGCAATTGATTCCATTAGTTATCTATACTATACAGAAACAACATTGAACAAAGTGGAGAAGTCATCTTTAATGCTCGCATATGAAGTTAATGCTGTGGGTCCTATCTTAGTTATCAAGGTAACATCAATCTAATTTTCCTTACAAAAGTTATTTGGTTGTTTATCTATTTAGGATGATTTTAGAACATATGGGTTCTTTATGTGTATGGGGTTATAGAGGCCTTTGGGTGTTGTAGGAAGATATGGATATGCTGATATGCACATGATAAATAGCTTTTGTGTTTGTTCTAGTGACTATTGTTGACTTTTGTTAGTAAATTCCGTAAACAAATTATAAGCTTACAATATTTGCTCCATGAGAATATCTTTGCTGATAAATCATTTCTATTTACTTAAGTCCAGGGTAATTAAATCTCATGCTTGTTTGCATATAATCTGAATTGATAAATTCATTTTGATGTTTGATATGCCAGTTTTTTTTGTCAATTTATAACAATTGATGATGCCACCCATATATTTCATTGGAATGTTTATTTGGTTTGATGGTCAATGTGTAAAGTGGCATAACATTATGCAGAGTTATAGCATAAAATTTGTGTGTCTGTGCATGCGCCAGGGCACTTGTTCCATGAGATGCACATGATGATTTTTTGCTGAAAAATTCAACCTAGCTTTTTGGTTAACAGCTATTAACAGATATGAAGAATGTGTATTGGATTCATGAGAAGAAACTGTTTCATAAATCCTTACAGTTTCATGCTCTCCAGCTTATTTTATAAATACTCTAGGCATAATGAGAACGAAGAACCTTGTTGGACTGCTTACTGAGACCCTGTTGGCTCCTTTCTGATTTAAGTAGTTCACTCAGTTCTGCATTTCATGCTGAAATGATTAGTTTTGCCTTTCAATTTCCCACAATATTTTATCATGGAAGAATTTGCTTAAGAAATATTTGTTCCCCTAGGCCTGTGAGGAAATAAAGAGTTGAACTGTTTTCCTTTGACATTTTACCTTATTTCTTTAATTTATAGATTTGTGCAATAATCACTAGGTTTGGTCTGTCCAATTTTGTACGTGTTTCTTTACCTTTGCATTTATGAATGGATAGATCTTCAATAATTTGAGACAATGTTTATTTATCTAATTCCTTGATTCTTTAAATCAGCATATGTGGCCTCTTCTAAAAGTTGGAGCTGGCTCTGGGGCTGAAAGAAGTCCTGCAGTTGTGGCTAGTTTGAGTGCGAGGGTTGGATCTATCGGAGACAATCGTCTTGGAGGCTGGCACTCTTATCGAGCTTCAAAGGCTGCTCTTAATCAATGTATTGCTTTCTTTTCTATGATCTCTGTCATGTGATATTCAATATGATAAGTTTAAGTGCCTCATTGTACCTTACATGTGTGGTCTGTGTATATATAAAATATACTAACTATGAGTCTTCCATTCCACATAATTTGTATCATTTCCCACGTACATGGTTTCATCATGATCCAACTGCAAAATTCATCATCAGATTGGAACTTGCAAATTGTTGGATTTCGAAAACATTGTTCAGTACTATAAATGCTTATTTTGTATAACATAGTTTGTGCATTTACATTAATCACTCCTGAATCCAGACGACTAAGATATTTCTTCATTTGATAGTGCTTGCTTAAGACCATGCTTCTTTTCTTTTGATTAGCAATTACTCTGTAAGCTCTGTTTAAAACTGTTTGAAATGGTAATCCTTACGAATTTTTTGTCCCCTAATATTCTGACAGTATCAAAGACTATCTCGACGGAATTTGCAAGGAAGAAGGATCCAATCGCATGCATTTTACTGCATCCTGGTACAGTTGACTCAGATCTCTCTAGGCCATTTCAAAAGAATATTCCCAAAGACAAGCTCTTCACCAAAGAGTTCTCAGTCCAAAAGCTGTTAAGCATCATTAACAATGTGAAGAGCCATGACAATGGCAAATTCTTTGCCTGGGATGGTCAAGAAATTCCTTGGTAACCCTATCATACTTCTACCAAACAACATATGTACGAAAGATAACAATAATAAGTGTCAAAGCTGAGCTTATGAAAATATGACTAGAAAAATGCATTTCATAATTAAAATTCATTGATTTTTGTTCCAATCTTTGCCTCTTCTTCTCCCTCTAATCAATTTTTTCCTTGCCATAATTGTTCATTTCTGATACTTTGTCTAGGAAACATGGATACTTCAAAATGTTCGCTGCACTGGTGTCGATACTTTTTGGATACTCAGATTGAATTGAATAGTCTTTGCAATGAATAATAACTTAGCTCTTCACTTTTTCTCTCAATCATGAATAGGTTGTGTTTTATTTATAAGGACTTATAATTCATTCCTTTTTCATATAAAAGATAATTGGTAGAAACAGACCCTCTATTAAGAAGGTCTATGAGAGGAGAAATAGAAGGATTGTAGGGGATCCTAACTTGTAGTTTGGTACTGATGTAACTAATTCAGTTTGCAGTTGTAACTAGCTAGTGTAACTGCTGCTAGAGCCAGTTAGGCTATATAAGGGTTAGTTTTGGGGGAGGGAAATAGTTTTGTTATTAAGGAATTAGAGGAGTAGGCTGAGCTACTCGAAGTCGAACCAACACCAACTCAGCAGCCTTGTACTTTGTACTTCGTTCTTGAATAAAAATTCATTTTCTTCTTAATTGGTGCTACTGTCTATCAACTGGTACCACCATGTCTCTCGGCTGCAAATGAGCAGCGTGAGTATCCAACTGCAGAGACGTGGTGGGATGTTAGGATCCAACTACAAGGTATAAGACTTGAGTTTTAAATTGAAAGTACGAGATTCTAGTGTGGGGTTTATAAGGTCTTGGGCTCTCTGACTACAAATGTTATTTTTTGTGGTATGGTTCTTATCAAGATTGGACTAAACAAATTTAGGTGGACTAGTTGATGAGAAGAAGTCCTCAGTCTATATTTAGAAGAGTTTATTTGAGTTTATATTATGACATAAGCATTTATGTAAGTGTTTGGGTAAACTTATGAAAATAATCTGTGACCTACCTATAAGTCATTTAAGCTCATTTTCATTACATGCTCAAATTAATAAGCACTTGTAAGCTATTTTTAGTTTATTTTAATAAGCTTCTCAAATAAGTTTATGCATTAATGTTTTTGTGACAAATGCTTATGTCGTAAGCATTTAATTAAGCTGCTTACCCAAACACACCCATATTTTATGAGATTTTTTGAGAAATATTTTCCACGTCTCATTGCGGGAGCTGGCAGTATTAATCCTTTATATTGTGATAGCGTAATTTATTGGAGGGTATAAACGGTCCGCAAGAAATGAATGTATTCAATTGGGCATGGGAGAAAGAAGTTTATGATGATAAGGGATTGTTGGAATTGAAAATGGTTAGATTCTGCTGGATTTGACTCTAGTGGAAACTTTGCACTATGCTGACCAACTTCTTAGTTCTTACCAATCAAATGGTCATAACAGAGTATGTGTACTATTCTACAATCATTTAATTCCACAGCATATAGCAAGACTTTTACTGCAAACCACAAAAGACAAGGACAGAAATGTGGAAACCACTCTGGCACCCTTCATAAGAGAATCATATAAAGTTCAAATGGGATATAATTAATGTGGCACTTTTACATATGAAAAGTAATATTATGAGCCAAGTGATCACTACTAAGAAGGAGATTTGGAAATCAATATGGAGTTGCTCAGATGCTACAAGTTTACCTTTGACTATCTCAATATCATGCTGCGGTTAAAATTAGGCAATAAAATGATTTAGACAAGGAAAAGTGATTTGAAACAGGGACAGATTAGTTAGTACTTAATACTAGTGTGTGGAGAAAATATATAATATATAATTATATACAAAATACACTTTGCATGATGTGTTAAGCATCATTGCGTTAGATAAATTTGTTTCCAACCAAAATCTTAAATTTGTCTTGGCCGGTTTTGTTCTGTTTGCAATCCATCATTCACGCATGAAATTTTGGACACTTTCCATGTACAAGTTGGTTTGTGAGAGTAAAATAAGAGACTCCATTGAACTTTCAGTTTATTAAAGAGCAGTATAGTATGTATATTCAGTTAATTTGTCTCCTGTAATATGTTGCTTCTCTGCTGGTGCTGGATATAGTACTAGCAGATTGCAATTGCATGATTTGATTTGGAAAACTGTTGATGCCTGTGCGAGCACATGAAAGGGTAATGAATCTTTTGTTGGACTAATTTTCATATATGGGTCTCTATCATGATAGATAAAGGAGATCCACTACACGTAGTTGGTGAGCTGTGTAAGCCATTTCAAACCATCACACCTTCATCTTTGTCAATTTTCATTCAACCACATTTGCTATGTTTGACTATCTATTATGGGCAAATGGATGTTAGCACACATTTCAAGATAAAAAATGAAGGAATTCTTCTTAAGGATTATGATGTTTTTAATTTTAAGCCATTAACACTTGTGTGTTTATCAAGTGGAACAATTTCACTCTTAATTTTCACGTTTTTGCATGGGATGTTGTGTATTCCGTTTCTTTTGCATTGTAATTTGATAAAATTGGGTTAGGAGAGTTTCTGTACTTTCAATTCATATTTTTCCATTAGTTTCAAACAAAAAAAACAAAAACAAAAAATTCATATTTTTCCATTGATATGTTTAACGCCAAGTCCGTTAGTTTCTTTTAACAAAAAAAACCCTCTTTTATTATAAAATATTCCAGTTACTTATTAATTGTACAAAGGGAATTCTTTTAAAATAACGCATCACGAAATTTAAGTACATTTAATCTCAGAAACAGTTATTTTAGGCTTTCCTTCTATAAGAATGAAAATGAAAAGCAAACCTTTTATCCAAATCTTGAACTAAAGAAACAAAATCAATGGCTACTCTACTTGAAGCAAAAGATTCTTCTCCCATTGAAGATGCTGAAACCATCAAGAATGCATGCCAAGGTTCAATTTTATTTTGTCACTACACACCTTTCATGATGCAGAAATTATTTTTTTCACGAGATGTTGAACAATAAACAATGGAAATTTTTTATTTGGTTAACACAATGGAAGTTTTTATGCAAAAGTTTCAAGGTATTTAATAACCATTTTTCTATAAATACAAAATATTTAAATCTTTATTTTCAACACTATTTACACAAAGGTTTGATATTTCTAATTATTAATAGATTAATGAGTCATATTCGAGATCGAGTCCCCGTGAATGCAATTGTATTAAATTATCTATTTAAATTAATGTGTCATGTCCCAGGATACATTCTAATTTCACTACATTTCTGACATAAATCCATGGTTTTTATTGTGCATAGGATTTGGGACTGATGAGGCAGCTCTTATATCCGTACTAGCACATAGAAATGAAGCTCAAAGGAAACTTGTGAGGCTTGCTTATGAAATGATTTACCATCAGGATCTTATTCAACAACTCAAATCTGAACTTTCAGGAAACTTTGAGGTAAAAATATTACAATTCACACCACTAATATTCCATACATGTTCAAGATGAAATTAACTCCTCACTAACTTTTTCTTTATTTCATACTTTGATAATTTCATGAAATTCTATAACAATGAAGTACTTTGGATATATCTTTTGAATGAATAACATTCTTATTGCCAAATATGATAACTACCATCCAAACCAGAGTGCTATTTGCTATTGGACAATGGATCCAGCTGAAAGAGATGCTGCATTTATTAATGAAGAATTAAAGAAGGCAACACCAGATTACAAAGCAATTATTGAGATTGCTTGCACAAGAACTTCAGAGGAGCTTCTGGCTGTGAAGCGTTCATACCAGCTTCTGTACAAGCATTGCCTTGAAGAAGATGTGGCATCCAAAACAATTGGTGATATTCGCAAAGTATGTGGATTCTTAAGCTATTATCAAATTGTTTACTAGTTGATTTGAATGTTGAAGAGGAAAATTAGCACAAACCTTTGCACTGCTAATCCTCCATTTACATGCACAACAAAGACCTGTTTGTCTGTCTTTTTAGGTACTTCAATTGTGATAAAAAATGAGGCTTATGATTTTTCATGCAGTTGTTGATAGCAGTTATAAGCACCTACAGGTATGAGGGTGATGAATTTGATGAGAATGTGGCCAATTCAGAAGCAAACATGATTCATCAATTAATTGAAAAGAAGGCCTTTAACGATGATGAAATCATTAGAATCTTTAGCACAAGAAGTAAGAAGCAGCTATGTGAGACTTTCAATACATTTAGAAACATACATGGCACAACAATCGCAAAGGCAAGATTAGTTTATACACTCTGTTCTCCAAATAGAATCTAAGGATAAGAAACACATATATGTAAATTGATCAAGTCAAGTAAATTGCAGGGATTATCAGCCAGTCCAATTGATGAATACCTCGGAGCGCTGCGTATTGCAATTCGTTGCATCAAGAATCCCCACAGATACTTTGCCAAGGTAACTAAAGTCATGAAACTGGGTTAGCAGCTATTCTCTACTTCAGAGTTTCTTTGTTCTAAAGCCTTTATTAAACAAGTTTACATTGACTTGATTTAGGTGTTATGGACTGCCTTGGAGGATTTGGCAAGTGAAGACAATGTTTTGAGTCGTGTTATCATCACCCGTGCAGACAAGGATTTAAAGGAAGTCAAGGATCTTTTTGCTAGGAGATACAATGTCACCCTTGATGAATTGGTGGCTAGGAAGACATGGGGAACTTACAAAACATTCATTCTTGAATTGTTAGGAAACAACTGAGTTTGAGTATCTGAGTTTAGCAGGAATTCTTAGGGAAGAGCAGTTTACTATCTCTTTAAGATTGAGGGGGGTAGGCAGAGAATAAGAATTTTATTTTATTTTTAAATAAGTAATGTCATATGAACCAATAAACTCATTGACTTCTGTCACCACAATAATGTAGCTTATCTACAAGTTTTTGGCATTTCATCAAAATAATTTCATATAAGTATATCTCTCTCCCTCTTTATCTTTTATTATTATTCACATTGTAATTCCAATATTTGTGAAGTGTGCGACATATTTAACTTCCACAAATGAACCCAATTACCCAAGTATTGAAACATAGCGCCCTAATATGGAATTTATCAACTCAAAAATTTCAGAATACATAAGGTGTCAGGAGGTGGAAATAGTACAAAATTCATGGAAGTAAAAAAATGACAGAAGAACAAAGAGAAATCAAGATAAAATTTTCAAATAGAGATTTAGCAGGGAAACTAAGTGAAAACAAAACCATAAAAAGAGGAGAGCAGAGAAGTTACCTGCAATTACAACTGCCTGAAGTTGGGCAGAGAGAGGAAGGAATTACATAGATGGATATGCTTAAAGCCTGAGGTTGAGCAAAACAGAAGCAGTCACTACAACTACAACCCAAACTTGACCAAAGAAAATCCCTCAAAGTTCTAATAACCCTGAAAGCCACACCAATTAAAATCCTAACAGAATGACAGGAAACGGTGGCTGTTGGAGAAAGCAACACTGGATAAGGGTATTGTGATCACCTAAATACATGAAATCACCATTCTAATCCTCCAAATGCTTATAACAAAACAGCCTAGGAATCACCACTTAAAGGAACACACACTGAAGGATTTCAGATTGATAAACCAGATAAAGCAGCAAAGAAAATACCAACATGATCCTTTAAAGTTTAAACCAATCAAATTACACTTTTCCAAAACCTTTAAACCCGAGGCAATGACAAAGAAATGAAAAATAAACCCAAACATTCTCGCCATTTATTCCTCTCAAATGATTCGTGCCATGCACAAGCTAAGTGTGGGCATGAAAGCTTCCTCTAAACCAATGTTGATACCCTTGATGAAGACTACGCCAAGAGCGCTTAAAAACAACTCAGCCATTAAGGTAAAGAAAGACAGACAAATATCACCTTGCCGAATTTCTCACTAACCTTGAAACCATAATTAACAAAAAGAAGCAGCAGAAAGCCAACCAGAAATAATACTACTCCATCTAGAAACTGAACTGAACATTGCCTACACTCCTTTATCATAATCTTATCCCATCCTTTAACATCACCAACCACCTTGATTCCTATAAGAGAGGCATCAAATATACATTTAAGCTGTACTAAATCTACTACATTCTCAAAAATGGTATCTAACACCACTATATTCAATCTGACATAGAACCTTTGATAATCAGTTGTCCACACAGGAAACCAAACAAATAGGGTCCATAACATTCACTTTATAAGACCTATCTTTCGTAGATATACAAGCGATAAATTCATACTGACACTAATTTTCCACTTACAATAGATTTCAAAAGAACATTTTTTAAGTGCAATTTCATAACTAAACAGAATGGTTTGAAATGGACGCAACAGAAAGACCACCTTGTATTGAAGCTTTTCACAATCCATGCTTCAAATAGCTTTTCAAATTTCCGCTTCATCAATAAGCTTTGACTCATTACAATCCCCAAATAAACCACAATAAGGAGAAGCTCTAATATTTCCCTTGACAAAAGGCAGCAGAATTTGATTATCACTGGCATTCATGAATACATATCATTGATCAACATTCCTATACATAATACATTACCTCCTGTTCTCCAATTCATTAATAACTAAAATCTAAAATTTATAGATATAGAATACTTACAAATTAAGGTTAGTGAAGTGTTATAGCAATATTTTTCAAATATGAGGCAGACATTATTCCATGGCCATTTTTCTGGTAAGATTTTCTAACAAAATACAATAGGATTAGAATAAAACAACAATCCAAAACAAGTGATGGATGATTGTGCAACTAAGAACAACACTAAAAAAATTTGAATTTGAAATTGAAAAATTACTCGAGCACAACGGTGGCACCCAATTCCTTGAGTTTTTCAATTATGGGATTAGCCTCATCCTTGGTGAGTCCCTTCTTCAAAACACAAGGAACCTTCTCCACCAAGTCCTTAGCTTCCTTCAACCCTAAATCGGTGAACGCCCTAACCTCCTTAATGATCTTGATCTTGGCGGCGGCATCGTACTTCTCAAGCTTTATATCGAAAGCCGTCTTCTCCGCTGCCGCGGCCGCGCCGGCATCAGCCGCAGACCCAGCAGCGGAGGAGCCCGGTCCCAGAGGCCCAAGCCCGGAAAGCGGAGAGCCGTAACGGTTGAGGCCCATCTTGAGCCTCCAGAGGACGGTAAAATCGTGCCTTTCGAACCTGTTGAGGGCGAGAAGCTCATCGGCAATGCGTTCAACTTTCTGGGTCGGAGCGCGAGCCTCCGTGGAGAAAGAGCGAACCAGCTTGAGAAGCCTAACGGACATTTTCCTTTTTTATTTTTTGCTGAACCAGGTTGAGCTTTTCTTCACACACATCACTGTGTTAAGGTTTCAGTGTTACTCAGATAGAAAGGAAAGAACAAACAACGTTGGAAGAGAATGCTGACTTTATAGGTTTTCTCCTCCTTTGGTCTGGCCCAATTTCAGTTTTTGAAGATTGTGTTTTGTCCAAAAACAGTAAAAATGTGTTTATATTTTTTTTCCAAAAAATCTCCGCAATCGACACTTACGAGACTAATTATCCCGAGAAAAAATGTGTTTATATTTATTTACAATTTTTTTTTCTCGGACATTGCATAAATTTTAATTTTTTAATCAGATAGATAAAATTTTAATAAGTAGTTTTAGTTAATTTTAATTTAAAAAATTATTGTAAAAAGTTTCTAAAAAATATGTTAATAAACATTTTTGAAAATGCAATATAAATACACTTATGTTATAAATTTTAATAAATGAACTTATTCAAAAAGTTCATGATCATGTAAGTTATTTTCATTTGTTTCTATGCAGTAACATGTTGTATATTACTTACATAGAAGTGTA
Organism: Acmispon strigosus; assembly: GCA_030819835.1. Lineage (NCBI taxonomy): Eukaryota > Viridiplantae > Streptophyta > Magnoliopsida > Fabales > Fabaceae > Acmispon > Acmispon strigosus. The sequence continues at coordinate 93,252,276 of JAUAMA010000001.1, forward strand.
TAAAGAGTTCGACCTATGGGTTGAGGAAAGGAAGGTCCAGGGATCAATCCCGGAAGAGAAATTTAAATACTTTTGGATGTAACAAAAAAAAAATGTTGTCTAGGATGAACTACCAAATAAGTAGTGCACCGTGCACAACCAGTTTTTAGCCAATGAAATCGCACCAAGTGTCAGGTGAGTAACCGGTTCTCCAGGTTATTTAATTTTTATACTTTATTATAATTTTAATTTGTTAATTAATATAAACCCCTTGCTCTCCACTCCTTTCATACACTCAAAATCCCTTTTTTTTAAATAAGGGGTAAAAATGGTATTGACTAATTATTATTATTTTCAATTTTTTAAATATCAGGTAAAAAAACCTGTTGTAGCAGATCATTTAGAGTGGTGCACAGTGTACCACTTAGGGTGCAAGTGCACCCTGAAGAAAAAAAAATATTTATTTTTAATTTAATCGTAAAAATCAAGTCAACATAGGCTTGAAAACAAGTTATTTCTTGTAAAAACAATGTCATGCTATGCTAACAAGTGCAATTACAAAAGTCATAGGCCACAGATAAAAAAATTTAAACACTAAAAAATGTGTGATGCTAGAGAATTCAGCACAGTTAATCAAACTTGTTTCTTAAACTAATCACAATAATGGTAACATTCTTCATATATACAGTGACAGGCCTTTTCAGCCTATGCTTGCTCCTCAGCTACTTAAGTTTCTTTTTCTGTTGATAAAAACCTTGAGCACTGGCTTCTGATAGAGCAGCTCTAAGTCTTGTTTTGCAAATTTTCATGTAACCTGTTCTAAAGTACAATCTGCCATCTCAAGTTCCCTTTCATCCAGATCATCTGAATCTAAATCTAGTTTTTCACTACCATTAGAAAATCGATTATTCACCCTCCTGTTCCTTAAAATCACTTTTGATTCCTTCATCAACTTGATGTACTTTTTCCTCACACTCAATATAGGATGATTCTCAATAGCTGATTCATTGCAGTAAGCTTCCTTAAGAATGACTGTACAAGTCTTGTTTTTGAAAGATAGGTAAAACATGTGGGGATGCCGCTCAAAAGCTTTGTGCACTTTCTGTGGCAACCCAAAGTGCTTCTTGAGGCAAAAGAGCTTCTTCCTCTCCGCCGAATGCTCAACAAAAAGGGAAAGCAATTCATGAAGAAACCCCACGAGTCTTTTCTCTGCTATGTCACTGTTTGGATCCAAGTTGGAGAAATCATCATAAGGTGATATGTAAGGTAGCTTTTGGAATTCATGTAGCCAATTTTCAATCTTCCTCCTCAACCTTAAACCATTTGATGGGAAAAAGGGAAATTCAATGGCCTCCATAGGACCCCCACTGTACAAACCTCCTTTCATGGCATTCTTCTCCATTACAGAATAAACTTTTTCTCTGCTTTCAACAGCCAACCCCTTCAATCCATCTTCCATCTCCACAAACCTGAAAGATTCATCAAGATTTTGTTCTGGGTTCTGCAAAAAATCATTAGGCAACCCCAAATACCACTGCATACCTTGAATTATCTTTAAAGGTAGAACATTATCTCTGGCCATCATTATCATCTTCCTCAACCTGGATCTTAAGTCCTCCTTGCATTCTTCATATACTCTCATCTCGTCCCTGTCAACCTCAGCAGCTTCTGCTGTCAACTTGAACCAGGGATGATTATACTGAGGACCTGTAAACTCCTCAAAAATGGATGGATATAGCCTCATGAATCTTGCAACCTTCATGGGCACATCTAATTGTAATCCCTTCTTTGACACTGTGGAGATAGGGATGCACCCGTTTGGATCCTGGGTTATGCAGTTTTTTAGGGCAATAACAGGCTTGAGCGGAATGGACTGGTGGATGTGCTCAATTGAGTCATAGTATGAATCTTTTTTCCACTTCATGTAGACATTCACGTAACTGTACCTCTGGATATGTGAGAAAGGAAGACCAGGGATCTTGAATTTAAAGGAGAAGATTGATTTTTCATAAGGCCTGAGCAGCTGTCTGAGTGTTTTGGATTTCTCAAAGTTGAAGAACATCGAGTGAAAAAACTTAAAGACAGCAATTTCCAGTAAAATGAAAGGTGAGGGTTGTAAAAATATTTGGGTTATTGACAATTCCTTTTCAAGAGCTCAATATTGAACACAAATTGGTTGATTGGAGAAAGGATCAGAGTTTGACCTGTAGAAGATTAAAGGAATTCAGCCATAAATCTTACAAGAGAACAAGCCTTTAAAACAATATGATGCACAGGGCAGCTAGATTAGCATAGTTAAGTAACCTGATGCACAGTTCAAAACAAAGCTAAAGCTGGTTCATGTTAATTTCCATCATATTTATCATCACTGATTCATGTTAACAGAGAAAATAACAAATAAAACGGACAAAATAAATCCAGAATTAATAGAAAGACAAAAGAACTGTATGCTCAGACTTCAATTTACTCCAAAACAAAAATAGCATCCACAGTTGGCCACAGAATATAAGCTCAAATTTGTATTATCATCAATAATGAGTGACAACATGGGTGGTAGTAAGGCTGATTCACAGAGACGCAACAGCTACAATAAAAATCATATGTCAAGGAGTGCAGATTATTGACCATTGAAACTTGGACCAGTCATCGACTCGGTCGAGGTACTGGTGTATATTAAAAAATTCACAATACTAGTAAAATGTATTTAATAACTCCAATACTCCATACTCTTTAAAAACATTACCATTAATACAAGTTCCTAATTAAACAACTAACAAAGAAGATGTTACTACAATAAAATGTCACAAATAAGTTGAGAACATCATCAAACAACCAAGGTTCTACTATAGCATTATTGAACGATATATAACAACTTGAGTGACAATGGTAGGATGAGTGAAAGATATATAGCAGCATGTGATATATACAGAAGGCCTTTAGAATGGACATACTTCAAAGGTAATGCATCTGCTTAGAATCCTAGCCTATAAGTGGTGCCATTCGCGATGCAATGACAGCAGAAAAAAAAGCATTTCAAAATCTAAACGTCAAGTATGAATATGAACTCTTATAGTTCAATATCGCCAAAAGTTTAGACACAAGGACACTAGAATCACATCCATGAAATTTAATTTAAATGTTCAAATTTCAATAGAGGGCGAGTCTCGCAACAGTAAGGTTGCGGCTATGTGACAGGGTTTGAACTGTGGAATGAACCTCTTGCAAAAATGCAGGTTAAATCCACAAAATGGGTGCGACCCCTCCCTGCGCACAGCGGCAACTTTTTTGGCACCAGGTTTGCCTTTGCCCTTTTGCTCAAATTTCAATTTTGAGGTTTGTTCCCAAACTTTAGAGGTGTGCATATGTATGAGCTGATACCTCAAAAACTACTCAATTGAACATTAAGGCACTAAGCACAGGCAGAACAATCAAATAGAAATAGAAAGTCAGAGAAGGGAAGAACCTTAGTGAAGGAGTTTGATGTAGCACGGGAACGACGAGCTCGATGTAGCGTAGGAGCAGAAGGTCAATGCCGCGGTGAAGAGGGAGCTCAACGGCGCTAAGGAGCACGGAATGAGGAGCTTGACGTCGCTGCAGAACATGGCACGTCTCGCCGGAGGAACGCCGGAGGTGGAGCTCGGTCCGGTGAAGAGGATGGGTCTGGACTCTGTACGAGCAGCCAATGCAAGGGTTTTGCGATGAACTCTTCTGGAGTTCTGATTGATAAGGCTTTGTTTGATTGGAAATGAAAAGTGGAGGGAAAGGAAGAAAGAAAAAGTTGGTACAGGATTAGGTTGTTTGGTTTAAAATAGAGCCAATGGATAATGTTAAACACTACAAGAAAAATATTTATTATCGACGGGCAAAAGCCGTTAGTAAGTCGGAAAAAACTAAGCCGTCGATAAGTTGAAAAAACCGTTAATAATGCTTAATTAATGATGGAAAATCGTCGTAATTTAGCGACTAAAAAAGTCGTCGGCTGAAAAAACCGTCGGTAATACTTAATTTTTTACTGAAAAAGTCATCGATAATTAGCGATGGAAAAAGCCGTCGGTAAGTTAGCGATATAAAAAATCCGTCGGTAAGTCTGATAAAATTAATGTTATAATTTAATTTATACGAAAATGCGAAAGAAGAAGAAGGAGAAAGAAGAGGAGTGAGTTTTATAGGTTATCGACTTTTTTTGGGGATATTTATAGGTTACCGACGGTTTCGGTCATCGCTAAGCTGTCGATAACTAATTTTTGAATTTTTTTTTAAAGTTCGCGGTAGGTGGCAATTTCAAATTTTGAGATTGCCGACGGTTTTTTCCGTCACTAAATTATCGACGGGTTTTTCCATCGCCAAAACCGTCGGTAATAAATTTTCAAATATTTTTAAAGTCTGCCAAGTTATTCGTAGGCGGCAATTTCAAATTTTGAAATTGAAATTACTGACGTTTTCTCCATTAATTTTTAGGATTTTTAAAGTTCGTTAAGTTATTGGTGTGCGACAATTTCAAGTTTTGAAATTACCAACGGTTTTTTCTGTTGGTAATCTTGCAGTAACTAATCTCACAAAAAAAAAATTACCTCCAAATTACTGATGGCTTTTTTCTATCGGTAAGTTAAAAAAATTAAAAAAAAAACATGTTAGCCGTCGGTAATAGTGAGATTTAACGACGGTTAAGGATCGTCAGTAAAAATTCGTCAGTAATTTAGTGTTTTCTAATAGTGAAATGAATCTGCTTGATTTTTGTCTTTTACTTTCTTTGTTTTTAGTTTCTTGATCTAGCAACACACACTTTAACATTCTTTTTTCAATTATTTGGGTCCTATAAAATTGGAAGTGAGACTCACTTTTAGTAGACATTACGTAAATTTCAACTAACAACCGAATGAGCGTTTCAAAGAGACCGTTAAAATGAGAGTTGCCAGAATTTTTATTTTATTTATTTTGTAAGAAAAACTGATTGAGCTATGAGGTGAAACAAAGTTTCAGTGAAAATTTCAAATTTTTTTTTTGAAAGGAGTACTAACTCCACAATTCTACTGAAAATTAGTTGAGTCACCGGTTTGATTATTAAACCCTCTGAGTCGTACTGGGTCGATCTAGTTTTGCTGCACAACTGATCTAATAGTAAGCCTATACCCAATGGAAAAAATTGCCATATTTAATAAAAATCACTTTAAAGATAAGCTTAAATACACTTTGGTCTCCCTACTGTCATGGTTGGCTATTTTGATCCCTAATTTTTTTCTTCTCAATTTTAGTCCTCTAATTTTTAATCAATCAATTTTAGTCTTGCAGTTATCTTTCGGTCAAAATATTAACAGTCAAAGTTGATCCTTTGCGGTTGATAATGACATGCAATAAATTATTTGCTTAGATAGCCGTACGAAAATTTACGTGAAAATAACAGGCTATTATCAGTTTTTCTAAATCATAAAATAGTATTTGAGCAAAAATTGTCAAGTCTTTCTCCTTCCTTTGACCCCTGTTTTCCTCCATGACCAACAATTGGAGGAGAAAGATAATCCAAGCAAATTCATTATGGTGATCTGATCAGGGTTTGGGTTTCTTCCCTCGGACACCGATAGTATATATTTAATTTAATAGTAGGAGCACCAAAAATGTATTTAAAAGCACAATAAAGTTTCAATGGAGAGAATAAAGAAATTGGAAGAAAAGATAGATAAAGAAGGTTATTGATAGTTAAGAAAAAAAAGTCAGTTATTGATAAGAAATGGAATTGAGAAGTGGGTTTTTTTCCTGAATTAGAGGCCAGGTAAGGCACCTCTAGAAATCGAGTGAAATATGTTTTTCTCAATAGAAACAAAATAAATTGTGTTATTGATTTTTATTTTTTTAAGGGCATTGTGTTATTTGTCTTTAAAATATACATTTGATATTAATTTATTTAATTTCTTATATATAATTGACATTAATTTATCAAACATAATTCTTATGGTTCCTTCTTTATTTATCTTATTTTTTTAATTAAAGAGGAAGCAGTTGATCTTCATAAGGGTTGCAAGAAATTTGTCAAGGTAAATATTGTTGAATTTGGCTCATTTCTATTGCCTCGTCGTTGCTAGGATCATCTGGGTCAGACATACTTGGAGTTCGTCTGCCTAGAGATGCTTAGCTCGTCTGAGCTGGAGACACTGGATCGTCTGCTTCGGAGAAGCTGGGATCGTTTTAGTTAGACACGCCAGCATCGTCTTAGTCAGAGATGGTTTGAGACAGACACATCTGATACAGGATCTGTCGAAAACAGCTAATGATCAAATTGACGCCGTAATATTCGCTATCTAGGATCTGATTGTTAGAGGTGATTGCGGTAGGATTTAATGTTACGATATCGTATAGCATTAGAATTCTAGTATAAATATGTTGTAATACTAAACCCTTAATTATTCTGAATGAGAATCAGAGCTATAGCCACCCTATAGCCGCAGACGTAGACATGTTGGTCGAACTGCGTCAACAAATTTTCTATGTGCTTTCTAACCCTCTTCTCCTTGAAGTTACTCAGTGCGATCCAAGTGTCTAAGACCAACGGAATGGCAGCATCGATGTTCATGCCGCTTTGGAATTAATTAAATGGCGCTCTTGGGAATGGATCAAGGCTAATAGTGTGTTTGGATTCACGTTTGGAGAGGCCAAACGTGGATCCAACAATCCAAAAGCAACTACTTCTTGCTTCTGGAAACGTGGTTTCAACCCAAACGTGGTTTCAACCCAAACGAGACGAGACAGTAGTTATGAAAACATGATTTTGTGTTTTGGGGGGAGACAGTAGTTACGTTGTAGGGCCTTGGTGGATGTTCTTCTCACTTGATGATGGTTGCTGCTACCAAAGCCTTTTATGTGTTTAGAACTCTTGTTTTTTCACTTTCTATACTGGTTGATGCTGGTTGTTGTTGTCCAGAGGCAAAATCTGATGCCAATATCAATGGTTAGTCCTTGTTCTGCATATGTGTTTCTTTTTGTCATTATCAAAATAGTCTATTTATAATATACATCAAGAATTTTAATCATGTTTCTTAGATCTTATTGCTCTGGACTTGTTTGATAGATATGAAAAAAAGAAGTGAATTGAGCTATCTCATTCTCAATTGATTTTTATCTTCAGAATCAATTGTAGAAAGATTTCCAAACATATACTAACTGTACATGGGCGATACAGGTTACACAATTCGGAAAGGTTGGAAAGTGCTGGTTTGGTTTAGGACTGTTCACCTTGATCCTAAAATATATCCTGATCCATTGGAGTTTAACCCTAATAGATGGAATGTAAGTTGCAGAGTTTTACTTTCAACATATATGCTAAGCTTGTAGATGTGATTTATGATTTAATTTTCAATTTGGTGATGTTTATTTACAGAAGGAACACAAGGCAGGGGAATTCCTTCCCTTTGGAGCAGGAACTAAGTTGTGCCCAGGCAATGATCTTGCCAAGATTGAAATTGCTGTTTTCCTTCATCATTTTATCTTGAGTTACCAGTGAGTAACCATAAACCTAATTTGTACATCTTATTCCATTACAAAAATAATTTATTGATTGTAACAAGCATTCTTTTAACAATTTTATGTTATTTGTTAATTTCACAGGCTTGAACAGGTTAATCCCAAAGGCCCTGTGAGATACTTACCTCATACAAGGCCCATGGACAATTGCTTGGCGAGGATCAGGAAATGTCCAGCTACATCAACCTAAGATGGAGGAGAAGACATGACTTTTTGCAATATGAAAAAAAAAGCTAGTTTAAGTTATTTTATTATAGTCGAATGATAAAGTTTGTGAAAAATGTAAGATACATGTAAACTATCTGAATGTATCGTTTATATGATATGATAATAAATTATTTGGACGGTTGCGATTTATTTTATTTCATTAAAAAAATCCCTATATATATCACTTTGGAAGAAAAGGCAACAATTGCCACTCGGGGTGCCCATTGAACACGATAATCCAAATCAAGCTAATGTGATTGGTTTAAATGTGTTTGGTTAATTGATTTACTTCATCTTTGGTTGGGACGCATTAAGAAAAAAATATGACACTGGTTGTTAAAGATATGCTAAGGATATATTTTTTTTGTCTAAGAGCAATTAGATAAAGGTCTCAAGCCAAACGACATGCATAAACTAAAGAGTAATTAAACTCTAATTAAGAGCAATACAAGTGAACACTAGAAATAGTCAATACAATACAAGTCGCTTACTCTAAAATAACACATTTATCACCACAACACGAAGTAAAATTCTAGAAATTCAAATAACAAATTGCATATCGGAATGCTCCAAGCCTCCACCTTTAATTTCAACTCCAACATCTATTTTGTCTAAGTAGAGATAACTAAGGTTGTGACAACTTAGCTAACCCACTTCACCAAAGCTAGCCTCTTCATTGGCTGGGCATGGTTGCACGTCACCGGCAAACCATTCCTATTAATAGGGAGATAAAATAGAAATTCATACATAAATTAAATCATAATTATTATATGGCTTAAATATGTTTGGGGTCCCTGACATTTGAAAGAGAATTATTCTAGGTCCCTGAAAAATTAATTTGTAAAATTGGGCCCCTAACATTTTTTTTTAGTCAAATTAAGTCCTTTTGACCAATTTTGACTAGTGAACATGAAATTTTAATTAGTCAGCACCTCCACGTCATCTTTTTAATCCTACATGGAATTTTTTTTCAGCCACATCAGCTTCTCTCTCACCTAGAACCCTAATCCTCTTCCATCCAGCTGCCACCATCTGCTTTCCCTTCTCCCTCACTTCATCTTCTTCCTCTCTATTTCTGCAACTGAGCCACCTTCATCTCAAACAACCACCGCTATTGTCGAAGGGAAGGAGAGGAGGCAGAGACTTCTCGTAACCAATCCCAACCAATTTTTCTGAAGCTTCCTTGTTTACTCAAATCACTTCAATACCCTCCGCTGATTTACCTCGCTAAACTTTTTCTGTAAAACAATTTTTAATTAAAAAGGGAAAAAACCTATTAATGTTAAACTTTGCTGCAACACCATCGATCTTGCGTTTTTCTTCAATTTGACGAGTTTTTGGAACCTGGGTTTCGAGAAAGTTGTGTTCTTGGCTTGTGGGTATTTGAGTGTTTTGCTATAAGGAGAAGATGAATAACCAGAGGAAGAGGAATTTTCAGATTGAGGCTTTCAAATAGCGGGTCGTCATGGATCCGAGATACGCTGACAAGACTTGGAGCATTCTGGAACATGTGATTCATGAGATATACAACCACAACACTAGTGGTCTCAGCTTCGAAGAGCTTTACAAGTTCTGCTCTGCTTCTTCGCTGCCGGCGTCTCTGCCTCCTCTCCTTCCCTTCGACAGTAGCGGTGGCTGTTTGAGATGAAGGTGGCTCAGTTGCAGAAATAGAGAGGAAGAAGATGAAGTGAGGGAGAAGGGAAAGTGTATGGTTGCGGCTAGATGGAAGAGGATTAGGGTTCTGGGTGAGAGAGAAGCTGATGTGGCTAAAATAAATAAATAAAAATTCCATGTAGGATTAAAAAGATGACTTGGAGGTGCTGGCTAAATAAAATTTCATGTTGACTAGTCAAAATTGGTCAAAAGGACTTAATTTGATTAAAAAAAATGTTAGGGACCCAATTTTACAAATTAATTTTTCAGGGACCTAGAATGATTCCATTTCAAATGTCAGGGATCCCAAACATATTTAAGCCTTATTATATAATTGAAGAATCAACAAAGTCAATCTCTAACATAGCATATGAGGTATGCTATGCCTCATATGCTATGCCTTAGCGACTAGCTACTAAACATTAGGCTGCTATCTGAACTTTATGCGTGGTCATTGGTCGGAGCTTTGACGGTGGATGGTGTGATGGCCGAGTCCGAATAAAAAGAGAGGAGAGGAGGTAAGTGAGTGAGGTGGGTAGTGTGGCATAGGAAAAAGTTTAGAAAAGGGAAAGAAAAAACAGTAAAAAGAAAGGAAAAACCTAGCAAGAGAATAGATAGCTCTCACACAAAAGAAAACCCTGTAGAAAGACCCCAATTGGGTTGGGGGTGTCTTTCATAAAGATATGAATCTTACCCCGCCAAACCTGGCAAGGTGGCCCGTGAAGTTGAGCGCACTACGCATACAAACACACAGGACAACCAAAAGCCAACAATTATTTAACAGTTGGAAAGTAGGAGAATCTGCCATATTTCTTCTTTTTTATTTCATATGTAATGTAATGTAATGATGGCACCTCCCATGGAATTCAGTGTTTCTTTCAATATAGCACTGCTCTTTTACATTTTACTATGTTAGTTAGTGTGGTAGATCATATCTTAATCAATAGTACAATTTTTGTTTAGAAATTATTAATTAATAGTGTAAATCACTAAATAAAACTAGCCAGCCAATGGAGTGGAATAAAATAATGAGTAGCAGAATGGATGGAGAAAAACAAATTTTGGGAAAAGAAGGCCGGCCACCTCTACCTCTATGCATGTCTCTGTTCCATTACTTTTAGCCACCCACCACTTTCACTCACAACAAACTCCCCTTTGTTTTATCTCTTCATGCAATTAACTTATAAATACTAACAAAGAGAAAGAGAGTGAGGGAGGGACATGCATGATGATGATGATGATAATGATGATGGTCCTCATGGCCATTGCTGGTTTGGTAGTGAGATCTGTTGTGAAGAGTGTAAATTGGTGGTTGTATGAGTCCAAATTGGGAGTGAAGCAGTACTCACTTCCCCCAGGGGACATGGGTTGGCCCTTCATCGGCAACATGTGGTCCTTCCTCAGAGCTTTCAAGTCCAAAGACCCTGATTCCTTCATCTCCTCCTTTGTCTCCAGGTACTACGTCTACACTCACACAGATCTCTCTTTCTCTCTCAAGGTTATATTAAGTTGTTTACTCAAGTGTTTAACAGAAATTTGATTCTAATCCTCAAATCTGAATATAACTTTTGAAGTTTTGGTCATGAATGCATTGTTCAATATGCCTTTGCATCTTTATGCACACTTCATCTCGAAAAGAACAAAAATTGAGTGGTACAAGTTTTATCAGTTTTTTTTTTTTTGAAATTAAGAAGTTTTATAAGTTTAATTTGGGTAAAAAAAGCAAAACGTTAATGGATGGGACAAAAGATGATACAAACAATTAAAACCCCTTCACAAACTTTTTTGTTTTTGTTTTGAAAGGAACCCCTTAACAAACTCATGTACTAGGTTGTGTATTTTAATGAATATGTCAAATGTCAGTATATATACATTTTTTGAATTATTTAATAATACATAGTATTTAATGCGCTAATAATATTAAATGCTTACTTTTTTTAACAAAAAATGTATTCTTTTATATCTTAAGTCTTAAACAAAATCTTTGAAGTTTCATTGTTGATTATGCCATTTTTGTTCCATGATCTAATTATGAAGATATGGACGAACCGGAATATACAAGGCCTTGATGTTTGGAAAACCAAGTGTAATTGTGACAACACCTGAAGCATGTAAGAGAATTCTTACTGATGATACTAAATTTGAACCTGGTTGGCCTCGCTCTGCAATAGAACTCATTGGAAAGAAGTCATTCATTTCAATTGAGTATGAAGAACACAAGCGTCTTAGGCGTTTGACATCAGCTTCAATCAATGGCATGGAAGCACTTTCTCTGTACTTAACATACATTGAAGAAAATGTCATAAGTTCCTTGGAGAAATGGTCTAACATGGGACAAATTGAGTTCTTAACTCAGATTCGGAAGCTTACTTTTAAGATCATTATGCATATTTTCCTTGGCTCAGAAAGTGAACCTATTATGGAGGCTTTAGAAAGAGAATACACAATACTTAACCATGGAGTTAGAGCCATGCGGATTAATATTCCTGGATTTGCATTCCACAAGGCATACAAGGTAACTCTCAATATAACCTTACTTTATTAAGCACGAAACATAGACTTTTATTGGCCTTTATTTGCTTCTAAAAAAGGGAAATCTGGTGCTATAAAACTCCCACTATGCGCGAGGTATAAGGAGGGGCCGGATCCACTTTGTGGATCTAATGTTAACGTTGGCGGTCTTATCTTACACTTTTGAAAGAGGTCGATTTCACGGCTTAAACCTGTGACCAGTAAAGTCAGATTCTTACTCTTGCTTCTAATTTGAATAAAATGTAAAGCAGCTTTTCTAATAGCACTAACTATATTTAGTGGTTAATGATAAAACTACCTGGCACCTGTCATTACTTGAGGAAAAGCTTTTTGACAATCTTATCCTTCACTTGTTTGATTGTGACTACATGTTCTGTGGTCTATACAGAGTTGAAACCATTTTAGTTACAACATCTAATCAATTTTTTCCTTTAAAGCTAAAGCATATATTGGCCTGCTAGTTCACTTTTTATTTGCCACAACACTTAAATACTGCAAATATTTCAATATCTTCTGAAATTAGAGAATATGTTAATAAAGCTAATGTGAAATTGAACCCCATCTAAATTTTATTGCTGAGTCAGGGTACTTTGCCTATGAAAACCTTATGGTTATTTAAGTACAATTTTTTTTTGTTTTGATTTCAGGCAAGGAAAAATCTAGTTGCCATATTCCAATCCATTGTAGATGAGAGAAGAAAGCAAAGGAAAGGATCTTTACCTAGAAAAAACAAAGATATGATGGATGCTCTAATAGATGTTGAAGATGATAAAGGGAGAAAGTTGGGTGATGAGGAGATTATTGATATCATGTTGATGTACTTGAATGCTGGTCATGAATCTTCAGGACATATAACCATGTGGGCGACCTATTTCCTGCAAAAGCACCCAGAATATCTCCAAAAGGCTAAGGTACCATCAAGTTATTCAATCATCATTCATAGTCCATGTAAATTTACAATTACTAATGAAGTATAAACATGCACTTTAATCACTTCATGAAAATGTCTCCACATCTTACTCTGTATAACAGTGTAATACCATAATTTAACCTTTACTTCATGATATTTGTTAATTATTGAATAGGCAGAACAAGAGGAAATAATAAAGAAAAGACCTCGAACGCAGAAAGGGTTGACTCTTAAGGAAATTCGAGAGATGGACTTTCTTCACAAGGTATATATCTGTTGATCTTATGTTAATGTCAACTGATACTGGACCAAGTACTGTGTTTATGTTGTTTTCAATTTTCTACATTTTCATAGGTGATTGATGAAACAATGCGTGTGATTACTTTCTCACTGGTAGTCTTTCGGGAGGCGAAATCTGATGTCAATATCAATGGTTAGTCCTTGTTCTTCAGCTTTGTGAAAATGCAGTATACTCTTTTTGCATGTTTGGATACATGGTGAAAATCCACGTCGAGCCAAAATGATGGTGGATAGAAGCAACTTCCTTCAGCTTTGTGGCTGTTCACTATGATTTTAGCTTCACCATATATTAACTTCATATTACAAGAGTACTAACTTCACATGGATGATGACACAGGTTACACCATTCCAAAAGGTTGGACAGCGCTGGTCTGGTTTAGGTCGATTCACCTTGATCCTGAATTGTATCCTAATCCAAAGGAATTTGATCCTAATAGATGGAATGTAAGTTGAAGATATTAACTTTTGACATGTATCGAATTTTCAAATTGGTAATGTTTTTTTTTTTTTTTTCAGAAGGAACACAAGGCAGGGGAATTCATTCCCTTTGGAGCAGGGACTAGACTGTGTCCAGGCAATGATCTAGCCAAGATGGAAATTGCAGTTTTTCTTCATCATTTCATCTTGAATTACCAGTGAGTAACCATAAACTTATTCTCCTATTTTATACATCTTATTTCATAAGAAAATTATTAGTGGTTCTAACAATCATCATTTCATCTTTACTGCACAGGCTTGAACAGGTTAATCCTAAATGCCCTGTGAGATACTTACCACATACAAGACCCATGGACAATTGCTTAGGAAGGGTTAAGAAATGTTCACCCAAAGTAACCTAAGATGGACCACAACTATGGCTCTTTGTAATATGAATATTGATCTTGATGCTCATGTTTGTTGTGATATAAATCCACAAACCGAAAGCTAGTTTGAGTTATCTTTATCGTAGTAAAAAAAAGGTTTAATTTAATAGCTTCCGCAGTCTATACAAATAAAAAATAAGTACTATTACCAAAGCTCCATTTACCATAAAAATGAAGAGAAAAAAAAAAGCTCCATCTACCATACTTTTAACCGGTGGCTACTTGTCACCCATATGGTCAAAATGTTCTAAAAAATGTACAAAAGTAACTTTTGTTTGATATGCATAGACATTATCCCATATGGGAGGAGCAAATATAGGAGGACCGAACAATTACATTTCTTTTTTATTTTAATTAAAATAAATAAAATTTTAACATGACGAAAATTAATTGGATAACGTGATGAAAATTAATTAAATGCACACGTAATTCTTTTTTACTAGGGTCAGTGCATCAACTATGCTCATTCAAAATTCTCATTAGCTGCTCATTCAAAAGAAAGAATCTAGTTTCTATTTCATTTGACTGATTAACTCAGGATGGTTGTTTACTAATTGCATCTTTTGAGCGAGAGGAATGAGAAGCAACTATAAAGTTTAGGAACAATTCAACTCTGATTTTCTTTCGATCTTGCGGTTGTTTCATACAAACTATGAGTTAACATTAACGGCTGAAATGAACAATTTAAAGGAAGCTTTTGAAGATGTTGATAATCAATAGGAGGAATGTAATTAATGCTCAATAATTGTTCCTATGGTGTAGAATACCAAAAAAGTGTGCATGAAAACAAGACATGTATTTTCTACTCTAATATCACAAGATTTATCACAATTTATATTGTAGTACTAACGAACACAGACAAGAAAACTGTTTTTTTCTGGCCAGAAACACAATAAAAACACGGGTTAATTGTATTTTTTTTCCCAAATTTTTTCTAAAATTAAGCAAAGTTAATCCTCCAATCTAAGATAAATTAGATAAATGATATGATTTTAAAGTTAAAAAATTATAAAATTTGAAGGATTTTACAAAGAGAAGAAATTAAGATTTAAAAGATAGGAAAGTTTGATACTTTTATTATATTAAAACTTAACTTAATATTTTAACTAGTGAATCTTAAGTACAGGAACGCCTAAAGTGATTAGATTTTATAAAGAATTTAGTTGAGAAACACTAGGAGTTTAAAGTAGAATAAAAATGATGAAAGAACTTGATTAACAACTAAAAATTAAGGGACTAAATCTATCTAAAAAGAGATTAAGGGATCAAAATCAATTACCAACCATAATAATGGGACTCAAAATGCAATAAAGAGCCGTCCAGGTCCAGGTTACCCTTGTGATGCTACGCAGCATCAACCTTCATCTCAAAGATGTATCAGATGGAAATAGAACATCTCGGTTGGAAAAATAAATATTGTACTTAAAACATTTATTCACATTAACTGAAAAGTATTGTAGAAAAATTATTGAACCTGTAATCCTTCACACCACCACCAGGGGTGCATCTGAAATCAGACTTACATACAAATTTTCTTTTGTAAGGTCGGAGACCCAGCGCTAATATGGAATAAATATTGGAACAGCTACAACAAAGGTAACCCCAAAACAAAACCAAAAACTACAATAAAGGTTCAAACAATGTATCTATCTACAAGAAGGATATTTCTTAAGGTCTAAAAATTCAGAATAATCTCCTCCTAGTAAAAGTGAAACCTGTAGAAGATGCCAGCAAGAGATAAATATGCATTGCCATGGTTCATCGTTCCACGTATCCAATTCTTCCAACTATCATCAAGAATGTATCATCTGCAAATTCAAACATGCAAAAAAGATCAAAACACTGCATTTATTTGAGAGATATAGTGAGATATATACCAGAACTAGATAATCACTAAGCTACCAAAATGATAAATTCCTCCCAGACCAAATCACTTGATTATTGGTTTTGAGAAAGATATGTGCACCCTATCGTCATGAGCGGGATAAATGGTAAAAGCAAATAAAATAATATTCACATTTTTCCAAAGTATATGCAAAGACAAAAATCATCCTATGTAATGTTTTTATGTTGCATGCAGAAGAATCTTTCTACGTGTTGTCCTATTGATGTAAAAAGAACAAAGGAAAAACTGAGTTTTACCATCTTTGGGGTGTTTCTCCCTTTCATTTTCTTCATTGCATCTTCTGCAAAAGCTTCTGCAGCCTCTGCCTCAGCTTCTGCAGCCTCTGCCTCTCTTTCTGCCTCTTCAGCTTCTGCTATGGCGGCTTCTGCTTCCTCAACTGCTCGAGCAGCAACTGCAGCTGCTTCTTGTGGAGTCATGGACCTTAACCTTGCTATTTCTATATCTCTATCTATCTGAGACTTCATAAGGATGTTGGCCTCATCCTTCTCAAATTTCACAGAGGCTTTCTGCCTCCCAGTCAATAATGACATGGATGAGTTTCTTTTTCTGTCTGAATATGCTGGAGTAGGTGCAATCCTATACCGGCGTTTCACCTAAAACAACAAACTCAACCTATGAGTAAGATCTCTAATTGAAACAACTAAATATAATAGCAAAAAATGAAGAGTAGCATCTAGAATACTTGTCAAGCTTACATAAAATGTACGACAAAAATCCAGACAAACTATTCATTCCTGAAAGTTATACAATAAATAATTGTCTCCAACTCAAGCCAGAACACACAAATTGTGTAAATATATGTTTTTGTTTGCAACCAAACAATGTTTTGTATTCACAAATCACAATCCTGGCCAATTACCCACAGCCAGCAGCGGTATCTAAGCAAACAGAGCATATAAAAACACGAGCAACACCAGTGGCATAACACTAATTCAAATAGATATATAATCCTGGATAAAAAAGTTGAGAAGGTCTGTTTCTCATAATTTTAACTCATCATAAGTCACAGTTTTCAATCTTCTCACCAAAATCTTCCTTACTCTTTTTTTGCTATCTCCCCTAACCCTCTTGTAGGGCATTCTCAATTGAACCATCACTTACTTCATATTTGGCTCAACTTCCACTCCACACACTTTGTCATACAGTATTATATAATCAGCAGCTAATCAACCACAGCTCAGATTGAGTATTTGTCCATGAAACAGTAAAATCTACAGCAGTAATCATGTATGGGAAAGGAGAGCCCCCTCCTAAAAGCCAGGATGTAAAAGACAGGACAGCATCTATTATAAATACAAGCTCCATGTTTAAATCTCATTCAACAAGTAACGAGCAGTGTATCCAAACTGGTGATTGGACAAACAAATGCCCTAACAAGTAACGGCAATTTTATTGCATGTTCGCATCAGATGGATATGTGCTGTGACAGCATGTAATATGTTGAAATATACCTTGATCAGTTTTCCACTAGCTGTCAAAACCTTCAATTTTGCGGACAACAACATTTTGAAGTCTGACGGCGCCCAGTATTGGTCCTGCATATTACAAGGCGATGAAATTCAACTGATGTTGAATACAAAAACAATATTACATACGAACTATAAAATAGAGAAGCATCCTATCCAATGGAATATTAAACACTTGGATTTCATTGGTAACAAGCCAATATAATGTAATTTTTCTTAACCATAAAAAAATAAGTCAATTGAATGTTGAAACAGCATTACATTTTTAAGCATCTTTACTATCATATGAACTTCATTCATTTTTAATGGATGCTAATCCAATAAAAAATGGGAAGGAAAAAAAAGAAAAATAACTGAGCCCACTAAGGGATAGAATGACTGAATGAGCCCACTATAAAGCTTTCACATATTAAATTTTCATAACAGGTCTGATCAGTGTAGTTAAAAGCGCGCTTTAAAGCGCTAAAGCTTAAGCTTTACCGCTTTGGGTAGCCCCAGCGCTTTAAAGCGCTGCTAAATCCCAATTCATACTAAAGTGAACTAAAGTGCTGCTAAAGCTTAAAAGCGTTGCTAAAGCGCGATTTTGAAAGCTTTAAAGCTTTAGCCAGATTTCTTTCTGGGCCGGGTTTTGACCCGTTTTTTCTGGCTCATCTCCTTAAAACCCTAAATTTCATGGTTTCTTATTCTCAAAAAACAGAAACTCACGATCGGTGACTGATCTCCAAATTTTCTGGTTTTCTGGATTAGTATTTTATGACTTATGTATGACATTCCTATGAATTATGAGTTATGTTTTATGATACTTTATGATTTATGTATGATATCCTAAGAATATTTGCTATTTATACCATTTTATATGCATATAAGTATTTATATGCGTAAATATATATATATAAATATCAAAAGCGGCAAAAGCTTACGCTTTAGTGCTTTACGCTTTAGGACCCCTCTCCGCTTTATTGCTAAAGCTAGCTTTTGACTACACTGGGTCTGATTAATAAATACACAACAAGTACCACACGTAATCCAGGGGTGCTCTTACAGTCTTATACCCAACAAGCAACAATCACAAAAATGCCAACCTTGGCGAATGGCATCACTAGTATTTAATACATATTAACATTTCACATTGATTGCATAAACTATAACTCCCAGCATTCAAATAATGAAGATTTCCTTATATCATAAGCAGATAAATGGTTCTAGTTGAAAATATTCCCTCATTCTACAACTGAAACAATAAGTGCTTCCAATCCCCTAGCCCCTAAAAGGGGACCCTCTAATCCTACCATGTAAGCGCCTTCAGTCTCAAATCTCAATTATGTAAGTTGATCCTATTAACCTTACGCTTGCTAAAAGTCTCTTATCCACGAGAGCGAGGTTGTCAAACTCAAGATCCTAAACTCGCAGAGTCGTAAAAGTTTACGAGTCAACTCATGAGTTTGGAAACCATGTTTAGAAAACCAATGCAGTTAAATATTTAGCATAATCAGCATTCCGCCTTTCCTTATTTTTGGTATTTAATTATTTAATAATTTTATTTTCCTATTTCCTACATTTCTCACTATACAGCCTACAACTGTAAATAAGTATAGTCTCTTGTTTTTTTATACAAACTGCAAATGATATCCATACATTGATTTCCTAAACCATGGGTTAGAAACTATTCCTCAAAGCAGATGCCATGACTTTGATAACACATTGAAATTATATGGTTTAGCCCTTCAGGCAGAGAGGAAGGAAAAGGAGAGAATAGATAATAAATATTCTGAAATTGATATGTACTAGAGATAAGATGACGTGTTAGATGCTATAAGAGGCAAAGTACTAATCCTTATTCATACTAAATTACCAATTATTACTTGACTCTTAATCCTAGTCCTAGTATTAAATAAGAAAACAAACCATGAAATACGAAAACAAATCTTAAGAGATTATCTAAGATATTCTAAAACATTCCAAGATAGAAAAAATATTTTCGGAGTTATTTTTATATATTCTAACTTTGGTAGTCTAAATCATAATCTTAAGATCGCACGGTTCTACAAGTTCAATGGCCCAGAGCACTCCAGATCCGGCTCTGGAACACAATCTGGTGAGATCGCGTAGGATCGCTGTGCCTACTCATAAAATCGTGGAATTCAGTGATCTCATTTTGTCGGATCAAAAGCAGGTTTTAGCCCCTTAACCCGCGACCCGATTGCTGAAACCTAAAACCCATGTTTCTCTGAACCCTAAATGATAGTTTCGGCCAGTGTTTCTCTCATTTGAGCCGTACTGTATGAATTTCATTCATTTGAAACCCACCTTCATTGTTCCTCTTCCGCTCCTGTGTTCCTCATCAAGTCAGCAGGCCAACTCAGCAGCTTCAATGTCGTCAATGCGCAGCTATGCTTTTCCTCCTTTGTCTCCTCTATTATTGGGTGCTGCTCTGGTGCTTAGTTTGCCGGGTTTTGGTCTGTATTTTAGGAACTTGGATTGCTAGTTAGTCTTGGAGCTTGGTTTGCTGTTTTCTTCTTCCTTCGGTCTCTGTTAGGTGTTTTCCTCACTGTTTCAGCGGTGTTTGGTTCTCAGTTTAGCTTGGTGGTTTTCTACTTTGCTGCAACACTTAAATGTCTTCAAAAGGTTCTGGTGTTAATTTGCGACTTACAAGTTCTATACAAGCTTCTAATGGATTTTGAAAGTTTAGTTATCTGTAGTGATTTAAAGGTTTCCCCCCCTTATTTTTGCTATTTTATATGCAGATATATGGATATCTATGCATGAGCTTCTTATAGATTTTGAATTTAAGGTTAATTATGTGTTGTGATTTAAAGGTTTTTTCTCCTAACACACACACACATATATATGAAATTTGTAGGATCATATGATCATGTTACGGTCTCAGGATTTACATTTTCTCCCCCCATCCCAATTCTAATTAGGATCTTGATTTTGATGCCTTGATTATAACATCAGAAACATAAAGTTGGAATACCAACATGTCATGTAATGAACTAAATGAATTAAAAGTAGAACAAACACAAGTAATATTTAAAAATCAAAACCATACCTCTATGAAAGCAGCAATAGTTGTCTTGTTAGAACCACCAGGCTCTTTCAAACTAGATATTGCTTCCATAATAAGGTTATCCAATCTGTATAATGTAAAATAGTAGAAGATTTACTTTCAAAGTAGTAATAATAGAATTACACCAAACAAAGGGGGAGGAACGCAGACAGAAACAAAATTTCAAATAAGTGAAACCCTTTAAGGACTCAAGCAAAAGAATAAAATGAAATTGGGCAAGTATACCAGCAATTAAATCAATGACCTTAACACACTTGGATCCATAAGAATTCCTAATGGGAAGACAACTGCAGATAGCACTACCAAACTACCACTTCTCTCTACAAGCCAGGTAGGTAGAATTATTAAAATAAATTACCGCATTAAAACACAATGAGAAGAATCTAACCTTACAATAGACCTTTTTGGACCAGGAATCTGAAGCATATCTCTAGAAACCGGAAGAGGCTTATCATCGACAAGTTCTTCATCACTCTGAGCAACAGCAGTGATAGCCATCGGGTTGTCATCCTGTTTTGGGGTCTGATGCACCCTTCTAATTGCTAACTTAGACTTTTCCCGGGAGGTCCATCCATTTGCCATCACACTCAGATTTCTCCATTTATCCTATCCAAAATCCATAAACAAGTCAAAATGAAGAATGATATAGATGGTCCAACATTAATTCTTAAAAATTTAACAAAACAAAACAAAGCACCAAAATAGCTACCAAGATAACCAAACCTTGAGATCCACATTTGACCGCAGATATAAGACACTGCTATACTCCGGATCCTTGAGTATTGTACGCCATTTACCAACCCCATGCTTGACAACCCCAGCTTTAAGTGCTGCTTCCTCTTCTGCAGTCCATTTTTGCTTGGGAGCACCCATCAGAGTAGCACAGAAAATGCTCTCTCAGCTTCAAGCAACAGGACATTACACAAATATTAAATTCACCTCTCTATATATAATCACCAGTTTTGCAGAGTCATAAGATTAGAAACAAGACAGACACAATTAAGTAATCAAAAGAATAATTTTTAATCTTATCCTACAATTTCATTTCAAAGATCACCCACATCATCCTCCCACTGAAAAATCACGTCTATTATTCTGGAAAAATTATTAACTTGAATGGAAGCTGCAGCAACATGCAACCCACATTCCAATCAAATAAAAAAATCCGAAATTCAACATCAACAGAAAACCTAATCAGCATTATCCAACAACATAAAACCTAATTTTGGTTCGCATCCGAAACCCTAAAAGAACAATTTACGAAATTGTGGCAAAGAAAAAAAACAAAGCAGATGAAGAGACCTTAATGCGAATTGAAGGAAAACGAGCTAATTGGGATTGGAAGGTAAGAAATCGGTGCTTAGAGGTACCCAGTTTTGTTTGCATGCCGCGCCAAGTGCCCTAACCAGACAGCAGTTCACAAAGACCCCCAACTTCAACAAATATATATATCATCACCTATTTCTTTTATTCCAAAGTTAAAAAATGCATATAACCTTAACTTATAAAATAATAATTGTAATTTTTTTGACTTTATAATAATTGTAATTGTAAATTAAAAAAAAAGGTAAGATGCAAAGATTTTTTTACATAGGAAAATAAGATGCAAAATATTTAATATTATAAAATAAATGTTCATGTATTATAAAAAAAATTATAATTTAGATATTATCAAAAATTATGTCAAGTGAGGAATATTTTTATTTGTATCTATTATTTTGATATTGTCTATTGGAGTTCAAAAGTGAAATGGGTTAAATTAAAATAATTATACTTAATATACATATATATATATGAAGTATTAAAATACAATTTTATTAAAGATTGAGAAAAAAATTGATACTTATGATACAATCTGAGTGTTATTGGTGGAGATAAGAGAAAAAAAAAATTATGATACATCATGTGTTTATGATCTAGTTGAGCATGCTTTCTAAAGAAAGAAAACGGATTTCTTCCAATGCTCCAAATGTGAAAGGAAGGTCGGTGTGCGAATGAAAAGTGACTTTCGCGCGAACTTTTGTGTCGTAAACATGTTAGTACTGAAAATGTATACTAATAGTAATGTACTTTCAATCTAATCATTCAATTTGCATCCGTTAAGAAAAATGCCAACAACTTCTTCAAATGGCATTGACTGTGATTGAAACATAAAAAGAAATACACTCTAAAACTTTTTGAATCGGTGCATTTAAATCATATGAATTATTTCCTCAAAAGTAGATGTAGGCAATGATTCTACAAATAAGTCTACCTTGAACTGACTTTCTTTATTAACGTTAAAATCACACTTGCATTAATAAGATTCAGTAGCATTACATAAATCATAAGCCAAAAAGGCTCTAGGCCAACAAGGTCATTCGCAATCCACACGGAATCACTACTTGTGTAAACAAGCTTGGACATGTAGTCAACTGCTTTGTTAACATTCCCCCCCACATTAGGTAATTGCAAGAAGCGAAACATGTGAAAATAGCCTTACAACCTTGAATCGCACAATGAGCATGTGAATTTGATGCGACCGGTGTCTTTCACGTCTAAAGGAAGAATGGGCAATTCGTCTCAAAGATGATGAGATACACTAATCATCCCAAATACTTTAGATGAGTCATCACCAACCCGTTGCATAGATCCTTGCTCAAAAATCCACTTAGACCGGATTTTGCTACACCAAAAGAACTCGCATTTGGTGGTAATTTGGCCTCCTTTAGAGAGTTATTTCCATTGAGGTAGCCTTTTTTTTAATTATTAAGGTATCCCCACAAGGCGACAGCTGACAGCTATAAGAGTAATCCTCTCGAGTCTTGTAAATCACATTAAGTTGATAAACTTCTCCAAACAAATATGATCAAATTCTTACGTAGCCTCCGTTGTTACTATGCTATGCATGCAACATATTATAGAAAGTAACTATAATTTATTTACTAGAAAGATATGTTGCACTTTTCTTCAAAAATTAGGTCATATTGTTTGGTCAAACATACTATTGGTTTATTTCAAATTATCTCAGCATGATTCAAGGACTGGCAACAATTGCTTGTTTGTCGAGTACGATCAAATTATTAGAATTTCACAAGTGAGTACATAACTTGCTTGAAAATTGATCACGTGAATATAAGATAAATAGCATGTATTTACACATGAACAATTATTCTAATACATAAGAATAAAATAGTCGTGTATCAATTATCCCTTGAACGGTATATGAGAAGCCTCAGTCAGTACAACAAGGATCTTCCGTTTGATGTGATCTATGACTATGAACGATTCTTGCTGCTTCTGTATTAGCTAATAAAATTATTTAACAAAGATAATCCATCCAAAATATAATTTATTGAAAGGATGAGCCTATTCACTTGATGTATACCTTTATACCAACACAAATTTAGCCAACTGATACATCTTACTTATGCAAGCTGATGCATGAACGCAATGAAATAAATAGAATCAATCTTTTCAGCATCACACCACTGTGTCTTTGAATCACTGCTATAATTTTCTAAAAGCTAATATATTACTCTTTTTGCTTGGCTTTTGTTTTTACATAGTTAGGTATGCATGATGACCAGAAAATTGGCAACAAAGTGCAAGCAGCTTGTACCAAAAGTCCAAGTGGAAGTCCTGAAAAGTCACTTCCTGTAACCTTGATGCATGATGCAAGCGCAACACCAAGGTATCCACTCACAATGAAGGCCAAGGCTACTGCAGACATGAGAAATGCCATGATAGAACCCTCACATCCTGGTGGACACAACTGCGCGATTAAGACACTGAATGGCAGAATCTTGAAGAAAAACAGAACTTCCAAGAATCCAGAGAAAATCACAACATAGAGCGAGTCCGGTACACCCATTTGTCGGTAAAAGCCTCGCACAAACAAGAAATCTGAAAACATGAAGACTGCCATCATGGCTTGAATGGTTGATATCAGTTTCCTCGGTGGGACAGATTTCAGGTGTTGATTGTACATGATGCCCCATAGAAGCATTGTTGCCTGGCCAAACACCTTGGAGATGCCCAATACAGATGAGCCAATTTTCAAATATTGTGTCTGGTAAAAGAACATGGTGCCTGTAAGTGCAGGAATAATGGCATAAGATGCTGCAAACCATGATATTGAATAAGCAATTTCAGGTTTTCTTAGAGCAGCCGATAGCTCTGAAAGCTGTTTCCTTATCCCACCAGATGGACTCGTTGGGAGCCCAAGAGAACTCTCACGAACTAAAATGGTTATGAAAAATTGGAGAGAAAGGAGAAGGCCGAAAACCAAAAACATGGATTGTGGGGAGAACCGTCCAATAAAAATTCCGCCGAGAAGGTTTCCAAGGACTCCTCCTAAAGAGGAAGCTATCCAAACAAATGATTGGAGGTTGCCTGAGGCTGCTGATTTTGAGTTCTTGCTTGACGGAGGAGGCTGTTTACCCATCTCAGCTACAATGGCGTCATTTGCTACCTCAGCTATTGAAGCACCAAGATTACTAAGTAGGAGGTATATGGAGATAGTGAAAATAGATATGTTTGATGGAGAGATTGCTATGGCTAGCCATGACAGTGCCTGCAAGGAAGCTGCATAAACAAATATGATGAAATCTCTTAGGAATTAGTCATATCACTGATAGAAACTAGAAATGCAATAAAACTATGAATATTAGAATGATTTTATAATTTATGATAGATGTGATTTTCCTTAAAGTTTTGGCATACTTTTCATGTCTTTTGCTCAACACAACTGAAGACTATCAAGATACAAGAATGAAGCTACTTGCACAAAATCAGAAAATGTCATCCAAGTTGCTCTTTTAGATGAGAACTGGAATGAAGAATCAATGCCAAAAGAATTAGGGGAGATGGAATAGTTTAATAGAAGCAACATTTGAGCTCAAAGAAGACAGAAAATAATTTACACACAGCTCCACCATGTTGCACCTGAGCTAAATACGATCCCCGAAAGCAATAGATATGGAAGGTGTAGGTTACTTATATCAATATTTTACGCTGAATGCAATGAACAATGTAGAGGTACCAAATGGAGTGTGACAAAAGGATATATAGACACAACTGGTTCTCACTGTCTACAATGGTGATAGAAATGTAACTAGAGCTAAGATAGTGAGAATGAATGACAGAAACTATATTCATTATCTTAGAAACAGATTACACTGTACATTCTGTATTTATAGAATAGAGAAGCTTGTGCAGCAAGCTTAGAAATCCTAACTGCCTCTAACAAACTATGCCCAGCTGGCCTAACTAACAGCACAAGACACTCGTGCTGACTAGGACAACAGAAGCTAAACACGTAGCCACTTATCAGTCACTCAATACATTAAGTTATCTAACAAATGGTATAACTCATCCAGATTTGGTCTAACATTGAACGAAGTAAAACCAACAAGTAGACTCAAGTTTTTAGATGAAAGTTATAAGTTCACTATCCTAATCCACATATTTTTGGTTGAACGGATGTATCAGAACTAAACTAACAGTGAGGCTCTAGTTACCAATTGCTACAGTAGAACAGCACTTGAAATAAACAAATTCAGAATGAAGAGAGTACTTTCAGCATTCCAAATTCCAAGTGGTGTTTGCTTGTGTTCTTGGAAACTGGACTAAGCATTGGCTTGAATAAATGTTATTATCAGTTTTGCTTCGTCCACAATAGAAGATAATAAAATACAAGCTCCAAGGTCAGCAAGTTTTATATTAAAAAAATTTAAAAACAATACCTAGTTTCCATATGATAGAATTATAAACTACTGGTTAGAGGGAAATGGCTGATAATATGCTGATTCAAATGTCTCGATTTTGAATATTTGATGCTCAAATCAACGTACACTCAACCAACTACATCGCCATATCCCAGTTCTCAAGTGACCATGTATAAGGAGGAGATCACCATACTACTTTACTTCTAGGAGTCTGATAGATCCTGGTATTTACACTTGAGTTATAGAAAAATGTACAGAACAGTGCTCTAACTCAAATTAGTAGTAACAGATAAAAGAGGAGAAAATAGAGACTTAAAGAAGCAAGAATGCTACTCTGCCCCAGGTCTAAACGACCCATAGTTTCTTCACTTATTTGATGTCGGTTCTAGTTCAACTTCCACCCCTATATTCTTTTCACCTGCCATGCATTCCACACTCCCCCTTCACCATTGATCTGCTACCACCTATCAATTCTGTTAGGCTCCTCCATAACAAACTCCCCCAACTCAATCCTGTCCTGCCCCTACCATGTCTACTTCTCTTCTTTCTTTGGAACACCTGAAACTGGAGGCCAGCCAGGCCCAGCCATGAGGTCCCCATGATCAGAGTCATATCAAATTCATAGAGGAATAGGAGATCGATTATGAATTTAGTTGTGCTAATGCTAAGGGTTAGCTTAGTTTCTGTTTGACCTCTGGCTTTCTCATAAGTTCGCCTCAGGATGATTACATATCACCACTCTTTCTATCCCTTCTTATATTAATTAAAAATGAAAACAAAGAAATCCATTAACAAACAATTGACCTGCTAACTACTTCCTACAAGGAATAGTAATAGTAATATTTTACATTTCCTTCACAAGGAAGCTGACAGAGTATCAACTTATCCAGTCTCCATGCACAAGCAACAACGACATCCATTCCTTTATATAAACACAGAAAAGGAACATAGAAAACCCAACTTCATTATTTTCAAATTCTGGAATCTCAATCCTACTTTTTCCTCATTCCTTTTTCTTTATGCTTTATCAAAGCAGCCCGCAAAGGCCCACAAATCAATAACAGCATTCCCTGCACCTAACCCTATTCCTAAGAATCAAATTCATCTGTTCATATTCAAACAGTAACACACAATAACAAAAGACTATTTATTTACTAAAGAAGGAACAATTATTCATCAATTACCAGCATGAAGGAAGCAACAACTAACCGTTGAAGGTAGTTACCCAATTCTCATGAGGGAAAAGTTCACCAGAGAGAAAGCAAAAGAGGTATGGAGAGTGCGTGTTAGTTTACCTCCAATGGCGATGTAGGGAAGTCGATGTTGGCCAGAGATGTAAACGGAATCAGAAACGAGGCCATAGAGGGGCTTTCCAACCATGGGAAGATTGGCGGAATTCTGAAGAAGCTGGAGAGTGGAAGGGTCCACATTGAGGCCATCTTTCAGGAAGAAACTCACTGCAAGCCACGGGAAGCACCTGAATCCTTGAACCCAATAACCCAAACCCAACACCTTCTTCGTCAATTCAGCACCACCTTCCGAAGAAACCATCTTTGATCTTTCTTTCGTAACAGTTAAGGAAAAGAAGGTGCTCTCGATTTGATGTATCTATATCTATATCTATATCGCTAATCTGTGATTGAAGATGAGTGAGGTTTCTTTCTGGAGTTGGAGGGACACACTAGTGGCGGTCTCAGTAGGCGACACCTGTTGCTGTCATTCCAAACACGATGTATATACCTATTATTTTTGTTTTATAGGGACACGTACTTCAATATTTCTCTGATGATTGCTTTTCTTCTTTCTTTCTGGTGCTACTTTTACTTTTTTGCATGTGATCTTTATTTTCTACTATTTTATTAATAATTAATAATTCCTAATGTCACAATCGGATTCTCTGGGATATTCTTGTAGGTAGATCACTAGATCTGATCTCATTTGCATTCTTTTCTATTCTTCTTTGTGTGTATGACACGCCGCCAATAATGGGTATACCAGCAAATTTGTGCAAATAATGAGTCGCAGTTTTTACGGCCAGCAATGTTTTAGTACTTGCATTCTAGTTGGGTACTTGCTTATTCAGATTTCACTTTCTCATCTCATATTTTTTTTATCTCTGTCCATGTCCGGTTACATCATTTCTCTCTTTTCTTTTCCTATTTATCTCTAGTGTAAATTGAATACAAATGTCAACAAAACATTATTCACCAGACAATGGTGGATCCATAAATTTTAACTCATGCGGGCAGTATATACATATAAATTTATAATATTAAAAATATATATTGTTATTAAAATATTTAATTTATATCATTATTATTTTCTATCGGTATTCATATTTTGAAAATATTATACAACTTTTATTCTCAATACTATTAAGAAGTTAGGTAAAATTATGAGAAATTTGTACTCTTGAGAGAAAAAGAAAGAGAATGAAGCACTGAGTTATGAACCTAAAGATATTGCCATATTGCATATAAAAAATTTAAAAAATTGGATCGCAAAAATATAAAGTTTGAACTTGTTAGGGACAAATATATAACAATTTCACATCATTTATCATATCCTTTACTTCTATTTCATCTACTCCCATCTCTGTCATGTGAGTGGAATGAATGTGAACTCATCTTTTTTCAAAATACAAAACCATGAGGGCAGTTATTATTTTGTGGGGGCAACTATCAAGTCAAAATTATAAAATTACAGTGCATATGAAGTATATTGTTGTGAAAATTAAAAACATTGTGGGGGCACTTGCCCCCTTCACCTCCCATGCACATCTGCCCCTGCCACCAAACATGGTGTATGTTTTTTGCAAAATCAAACCCTAATACTCAAAATCAGAACCCTAAATTTGTAGACATTTTCAGAAACTCATTTAGCGTCGGGTCCGGGCACGGGTCAAGATGAGTTGATATCGTGTCATGAGGGTCTCCCTCAAGACAATGTGGGTCGGGCTCGAGACAGAGCAGGTCGCTGCCTAGCTCTGGGCGAGTAAGGCCTTAAGTCCAAGCGAGTTGAGCATAGGTTCCTGCGGCGTGTGGGTTGGGACAGTAGAAAACCTAATTCCCTAAATCAAACTCTAATTCTCAAAACTGAAACCCTGAATTCATAGATATTTCCAGAGATTCATTCTTCGGTGTCAGACACGTGCAACGGGTCAAGGTGACTTGGGAATCCAAGCGAGTTGGCATCGAGCCCGAGGGAGTCATGCGGGGTCGGGTCTGGGCGGGTCATCCTCAACTCGGGTTGGGAGGGTCGGCGTCAGGTCCGGTCCAGTCAGGCTTGGGTCAGGCCAGGACTGAGCACATCGAGCGTGGGTCCGGGAAGTAGCGGTGGAGGGAGGGGATGGCCTATAAATACCATGGTCACCCCCAAAATTTTGTAATTGTCTTTAAGAAAATTCGGTAGTTTAGAAAATTCTATTGTGCTTCACTAATTGAGAATAAGTTAGCTTCAACATGGTATCACTTTACTACTGATTTAAGGGAATTTATTTGTGTATTCTGCGAACTGTTGGTATTTTATAGGAAATTTGGAATATAAGCCAGGAAGGTTTTGATAAACCTCGAAGACTCTAATGCTCAACAGGTCGATAAACTAGCAGGAAAAAAACACCCAAAAAGCTTGATTCCAGATGAGATCTTTGGCAGTATAAAAAGAATTTAACTTAAAAAGAAATTGTAGGATAAACATTAAAGGGTTAAATGTGTTTTTTTCCTTACAAAATCATATTTCGTTGAAATACATCCTTAATTTTTGAAAATACATATGTTTGTGTTCCCAATACTTAAAGAAAAATTTTCAGTTTTTAAATTTTGGTTTCAGACCCTCTCCAGGACTTAAGCATGTGCATTTATGAAATTTGAGGATGTATTTCAAAGAAAAAATTTGAGAGACCAACATCAATAATTCACAATTTTATAGAGCCAACAATATATTTAACCCAAAATCAAAACTTAATCTTTTTTTACACAAAAAATTTGAGTGGATTCAACTCTGGTCACCACCATAGGCCAGGGCATCCCTTAAAGACCTTTGAACGCTTACAGAGGTACTTACAAAGAGCTCACCAATATGGTCCTCACAACGAGTTCCGAACAAAATATTCTGAGGGGAAGTGGTCTGTCCTTACCAACTGAGCCAACATGTGTTGATTAAATTCATCTTTTTTAGGATAAAAAAGCATTTAACATAAAAAAATTTGTATGTTTTTCTATTTTTTGTGGTCAACCTCAGCAAGAAAGTCTGCCTCCGCCACTGTCGAGAAGGTCGGCGCTTGGGTCGAGCTGGACTAGTAAATTAGTAGTTGGTTCAATATTTTAGGGCCAACCCAACCTGACCCGAAAATGTGATGGTCAGTTGCCGGTAGGCCTGAATGAGTTGGCCTGACCCGACTCCTTCGGCCCGCACTTCGTGGAGGGTTGTGTGTGTGAGAGAGAGGGGGAGAGAGAGAGGTGAGGAGAGAGAAGAAAGTTTTTAAAAATCACATGGCTCATGGGCTGGCCCTAGCCCATAGAGCTTTTAGCCCTGTAGGATTTTCTTGTAGGAGGCTTTTTGGCCATGTGAGCTTTTTGGCTCTTACCCACTTGGGCTAGGGGTGAGCTAGGTGGAGTGGGCCAAATAAACAGCTAAAAAATCCCACATGATTAGGCCCTGAATCATTGTAAATTGGCAAAAACCGTCTAATTAATTTCCATCTTAAATTTGTATCACCCATGTACTAATACCAATGAGAAATGGTAGCAACTTTATTTTTAACACTCTTTCTAACTTTCACTCTTTAATTGGTTAAAATCCACTAGATTACATGAACTCACTTCCAATTTGATGAAACCTACGTAAATTTTAATTTATAAAAAAGACAGCATTAAAAAAGAAGTGTCAAAGAGATTATTACTAGCCGCACTTCTCGATACCAATGAAAGAATCATCATCATCACAGTTTTATGACCAAACTCTGGAACATAACCAGCAGTTGGGTCGAGTCACGAGTGGGTAAGTGAGTGACCCTCAGTGGCAAAGCAACACGAATATTGGTCATGCTTGATTTAAGAAACCCTTGTTTTTTTCATTTTATTTTCTCTTTTAAAATTTTTGTATAGGAATTACAAAACACTGAATGTGAGGTTTAGCAGTTTAATAGGAAGACCAGCAAGTTTAGCATATCAATAAGAATCTCAAAGAACTAAAAGAAATTCCACACATATAATTTATCCCATCATCCCAGAGTTATTCCATTTGGACTAAAAACCTATGAGCAGATGATAGCCGAAAACAATGTTAAAAATGTCAAACCAGAACAACAGTTATGAGTGATACAGTAATTAACCAGAAAACTCAACCAAGAAACAAATGATTTAGATAAATTATTCAACAATAGTTCTTGAACCTTAAATCTACTTCATGCCTTCAGAATTTTCTTCTATTCATGCATCCACTATGCATATGGAATCACATTGGACATCAAGAAAAACTTGTGATCCCAAGTCCTTTACAACAATCCAACATCTCAAGATTCTACTCCATAACTGCAACTCCTCCAGCAGCTTTTATTTTTTCTATAATATCATTTGCCTCCTCTTTTGTGACTCCTTGTTTAAGCACAACTGGTACCTTTTCAACGAGATCTTTGGCCTCTTCCAATCCCAGGTTAGTAAATGTTCTTACGTCCTTAGTCACCTTGATCTTTGCCGCAGCATCAAATTTCTCCAGCTTCACATCAAAATCTGTCTGCCTTTTTCTCCTCAACTTTTGGTCCAGCACCAGCGCCTTCCGAAACCAAGTCCAAGCCTTCTGTTGAAATTAGCTGCAACTTTGGAAGCTTTAAGCTTTCTGTCAAAGCAGGCATGATTTGACCGCGTTCTTCTTCCGATAGTGCTCCAAGCTGCAAGCTGAACAATTTTTCTGAGGGTGGAGGTTTGGGGCCATAAGTATCATAGCTTGCCCTTTGGATCTCTAGAACAACACCAGGCTGGAAGGCACGGGATTGAAAAGGACCACGTGTACTAGGCCGTGGGAGATGGCAAATCAATATGGAAAGTGGGGTAAACCTCATGTCTTCGTTCAACCAAAAGAGTGACTCATGAAATCAAGATGTTCATAAAAGATACTGTTTCAACAAACTAGCAGCATCCCCTTGAAAATTTTCCCCAACATGCTAAGGTTTAGCAGTGAACCATATGAGATGAAAAATGTATGATAACGAACACATAACCAGATACTCATCCAAATGCTCACCCAAATCACTTCACATCCTCATGAAAAATCAAATGATGGCGAATAATGCTAAAAACTTGTGAAACTACTCAACTTACAAAGGGGACATGGCTATCCCACGGCCCCCCACTACTTATTGCATTTTGTATAAAATTTATTGTTGTTTTCACTCACTTTGTATAAAATTACTTGTTGGTTTCACTACTTTTTATAGAAAAATTATGTTGGTCCATATTGGCACTACCCAACTCAAAGTTTTCCATCTGCCACCGCTGCTTAGAAACTTGCAATTTTAGCATAAATCACCAAACCCACCAACACACCAGTGTAACAACGCCTCCAGTGTCCATAAAATCAACTAATGAATTTGGAAGTGTTCAGAAATCTAAACTAGAGTACAGATAATTTAAAAGCTGTGAGCTTAAAAAATACAAAGATCTTTGTGAGACAAAAGCACAAACAGAATGACAGAAACATCGAGCGTAAAATTGACATGATGAATGATGTATGTAACATATATCTTGAATTTTTGCGTCCTATTCCTAAAACAGAACCATCCCAACAACAATCAAAGCATGCCTCACCTGACGAAGAAAGCTTTCCACTTAAGACTTTGATTCAAGAAGTGAGTAAAAGGGGTGGCAATGTTGTTGCCAACGATGAAACCAGGTATGGGACGAAAGATAAGAATTAATTCGGCCTCGGCCAGGTTAACCCAAATGTATAATAAAATGAAACAACCTTGACACTTTTTTTTATAAAGTTATTTCGATAATTTTGCTTCCACTTTGATTAAATATGAAGAAAAAAAGAGAAAATAAGTGACATTATGTGATAGGAAATACAGAGAGATATGAAGAAAAAGAATGAAAATGAGATGGAAGAGAAAGTGAAGTGTGAATTTATCAAAATTCGAAATATAATTATGTTATTATTTATAAGGCTTGATTGCTTATAAAAATAATAATTATAAGGCTTAATTGCATTTTTCCCCCTTAATTAGCATTGTATGTGATTTTGGTCTCTCTAACTTTTTGGAGCTAATTAAGTCCATGAACTTTTTAAAATTAAACAAATTTGGTTTCTCTCAATTTCTATATGCGTACAATCATTAAATCTTCATTTTTTCTAATTATTTTAGGGTTTATGATAAATTCGATATATGATATAATTTTAAAAGAAAAAATGTTTAAATTTTGATCAATTTTGAAGGACCTTTTATGATATGAGATTAGGGTTTTATAGGGGAAATTTGTGATTTTTAATTTTTCAATGAAATTTAATATTTTGATTAGTAAGTTTTGATAGGAATAGTGTCTAGAATGATTAAATTGTTTCAACTAGTGATAATTATTTTTAAAAAAGCGAGAATTTGAGAATTTTAAGTAGAAAGATAATGATATGGGACTTAACTTGCAACAATTAAAATTTTGAGAGGCTAAATGTGCTATAAGAATAAGAATGGATCAATTTAACTAGTAATCTCATACTACTCAATACATTTTTGTCGGGTAATTGGATCTTTATATCCACGGTTTAATTGAAAGACACTTTTACATATTCATATTTATAAAATTTTGGGCAAATTGCATTGACCTTCCTTGAGATTTATTATTATTACACTAACATTCTCTTTTCTACACCTTTTGAAATAACTGAGAGATGTCGAGTGTGATAATAATAAATATTAAGGGAGTGATAAATCTCATGGGAGGCCACTGTGATGCCCTTAATAAAATAAGAGTGATTTGTGTCTCATTAAATAATAAAGAGGAGGTTAGTGCAACAATAGTCAATTTAAGGGGAAGTCATTGCAATTTTTACAAAATTTTATTATTAAGGAATAATAAAATGAAAAATAAGAACAATTTAATTGAAAAGTTATAGCTTTTAAAATTTTACGAGATTAGGCATCAATAATACTCTTAATTTACCTCAGTGCCTATTTGTTTGAAAGATTCATGTTTGTCAGTTTTGTTGAAGCGAATTAAATGAGTAAAGAGGAAAATTACAAAACCATAAGAAATTAAGAAGCTATATCTATAAACCAAATTTAGTTAAAGCAAGTGCATTTCAACAATTTGCTGACACAGTTTGATATGCCCCAACTCAAAAACAACAACTACATAAGGAAGCCAAACCAAAGAGATTACTCCAAATGAAATGTGTAGCAGATTAAGATCCTATGGAATTTTTCACTCATGAGAATGTGTAGCACTGTGTCTGTTCCTTATGCAAATTTCCAGATTGAGAGGCTCAGGAGACTCCAAATCAAATGGAATCACAAGGAACATAGATGAAAGAACAGCTAAAGTTCTTCTTCGGACGCTCTTAGTGAAAGATTCTAACTTCACTTCACATCCTTGAGACTTAGCCAAAATATCATAACCATACCCTGTTGACTCAGAATCAGAAGAGTCAATGCTAGGCCCAATGCAGCTAATGCTGACCACAATTCCCAAACACCAAATATCTTTGTTGAGAACAAACAATGTGCCATCACTTTCCTCTTGAAGAACAAATGGTCCCTCATCATCATAAATGAAGGACACAGAGAAAGAGTGATCGTATGAGAATTGGATTCGAGAGCCCTCATGTTTTTCTCTGACATGAGTGGATAACACTTTGGATGGTGCCACAAAGTCACAACCTGAGCTTGAATATGGACAGCAACATGGTACGAAGATGCATTCGTTTTCATGGTTCTCCTTCTCGCTGTAACTTATTGTCTTCTTGCAACCGTGTTTTTGGTTTTGGCATGGTACTTTGAGGCACTGCAAGACATTCTCAATGGCTCTGCAACGACGACTGGTGCCAATGGGGGTTAGGCACGTGGTGCAGTTCTTCCTAGGATTTGCAGAGCATGCAGAGCAAGCAATGTGGCCATTTTTGCACTGAATTGCAACATGAAGAAAAAAAAATCATCAAAATAGATTTAGCAAAATCAAAGGCTTATGTTACAAGTCAAGAGTTATGATAATCAAAACATAAAAGAAAGTAATTGTTCCGGCCGGCTTCTCAACCACCCGGCCTGAGGACATCTGAACTGAGTCAGAAGGTCTGCTCTTCAGCATTCACCATAGCGCCAAGCTGAGTGCCTCAAAAAGAAGCGGCTCGTCTGGCTAGTGTCCGCTCAACCATCACAGACCAAAATTCAGCGGCTCAAGCCAATCAAGACAGCCCAGAGCTTCTTGACCGCTCGGAAGCCTCGCTTAAGAGGTCTTCCCTTACACTTGTGGAGATCTTCACCGTGATTACTAATGCCTATAAATACGATGACAGAAGATCTTGAACCCACTTGGACAGGATCCATCCAAAAACTTGAAGAATCTTGGTGACTGACATGCTTCAATAAACTTTAATTCTCAGAGAATAGAAAAAACAAGTAGTCACGTTTAGTCATGAAAAGCACATTGTAGATGACAACAAATTAACCATCCTAAAAGTTCACAAAAGTAACCATTCACTGATAGAGACAGACTGGCTTAAATTAATAATGATGGGCAAGAAAACAAACCTGGAACACTGGAATGCTCAAAGGTTCAAGGCAAATGCTGCAATTAAGAACGTTAGGGTCAGAAAGCACGGCATGAATGGACCTTTCCCTAACACCATTTTCAGAATCAACATTGTCTCTGTCACCATCACTTGAAAAAGGTTCATGATGACCATCATCATGATCTCCAATATTTGACATCATTTCTCCTACTACTTCATCCACTACAGCAGCAAGTGCTTCCATACTCCTATGCACCTTTTGGTGTTGGCTCAACTCCTTTCGTCTCTTTTTAAATGTCATATTAGAAAGTTGTTTTTATCATATTATTATTTTTTAGCAATTATATTATTTCCATTTATACCTTAAATATTTTTAATGATTTTATAATTAACCTTTCATCACTTTACTATATGTATTATTAAATACTTTTGAAATGATGTGTCTTGTTAATTAAAAATAGCTATGTAATTAATAGAGCAATAATTAGTGTTATTTAAATTCTTAAGATGGCAAATAAATAAAAACAAAACTTTATTCTAAAACAACACTTCAAAACTAAAGGAGTAACTTATATCATGCATAGGAATAAAGAAAGATAGTAATAATAGTAATAAATATATTTAATTTTAAATTTTAAATGTATTCAATAAAAAAAATATTATAATTTTATTTACTAATGTTGTTTTATTCTATTCAATATACATCATTCAAAAGTTATAAAATAAAGTATACCATTAATACCTATTTAATATTTTGAATAAAATATGTCTTGAAATAAATTAATTAATTTTGACAAAGTTGTAACTTTCAATATTATTTTGCTTCAAAAGTCAATTCTGTTACTGACAATATGTTTTTCCTCCCCTTAAATTCATATTGACTCTTCATTCCCTAATGCATTATTTTATAATTTTTCTTATTTTATAATTTTTCTTTTTTATATTATTTTCTTATATTAATTGATTCGGATTCAACCCTTCTAAAGTGAGGTGAACATCACAATCGTTAATTATATTATTTTATTGATTATATGAAAATAGATAATCACTATTACTAATGATTAAAGTTAATGGAGAGTATTAGTGTAAGTTTACAAGCTCACAAACACTCTCAACTTTCTTCTCAAAATGAGGGAATTTTTTAGTACTACATGCATGTACAAAATCACTTATATTGATGCCACCAATCCTTTTTATTTTTTATGTTAAATAGCTCTCAAAATTTTGACTCTGGTGTGATGAAGGCCAAAGGTCTCTCTAAAAGTGAGCTCTTAAGAATCGAACTCTCGACTTAGAGGATAAAACAATCACTTTTTACCTCTATGACTAACACTTGTTGAGTGTCACCAATCTTTTTATCGTTAGTTATTATGAATTTTATATTATTCTAAAAAAATGGAAGGGAATTGTTTGTTTGGGAGAGTGGGAACGGTAACTCTTCGTTACTACAATTGGGCCAAAGCTAGCATGACCAGCTAAAATTTTCAAAACCGAACCGAACCGTGATGATGATGATCTACGAACCGCGATGGAGAGTAGTGGTGGAAGTGTGGAATGATGAAGTGCAGAACTAGAGTAGTGGTGGAACGATGAAGTGATGAAGAGGATTACAAAATAAGAATTCGAGCGGCTAGGGTTAACACTTAACTTTCTTTGATTCTTTCTGCTCCCAAAATGAAATAAAATAAACAAATATGACAACGCTCCCCACAACATCACACTCAAATAAGTATTTTTTTATATTGCCTGCTTTTTTTTAATAAATATATACCATTGGTTCGATTTTCGGTTCTTAGGTTTTTAATTTTTCGAACTTTGAACTGATTTTCATCGGTTTTCATTGGTTTGCTTCGGTTTTAAAGTGAATATGGAGTAAAACTGATCCAACTTAATTGGTTCGATTTGGTTAGTCGGTTCATCGGGTCGATCCGAACTAATAAACACCCCTAGTCCATGGTGCACCACTAGGTCAAATTAAAAAATTCAAAATTAAATGACCCTCAATTTTACTAAAATATCTTTTTCTTCAACATCAACTCTCTGTCTCATTTCACCTCTATCACCTAGTTTCTCACCATTGGGGGGTAGAACTGTCAATATGAGTTCCAACTCGCGGGTTGGCCCGACCCAGCCCGACTCGTTTTAACTCGCGGGTTAAAGGGTCAGCCCGCGGGTTGGACAATAAAAAAAACTTTTTTTTGGCTGATTTTCTTATATCTTAGGTTGGGCCACTAAGTGTCACGTGAAAACAGTTAAGTGAGTTTGTAAAGAGAGTGATTTTCTTGCATTTGGGTTTTTTAATATGAATTTTGTTACTTTTTCAACATTTTTTAATTGAATTTCCCAATTTTTAGATTTTTTATTTTTCTATTGCCAAAACGGGCTAACCCGCCAACTCGCGAGCCAGCCCACGAGCCGGGTTGGATTCATATTTTTTGGACTCGTTTAAAAACGAGTTGCTCTAACCAACCCGTATTGAACTCAACCCGTGACAAGCCAGCTCATAAGGGCCGGGCTGACCCGTATTGACAACTCTAAGGGGGAGTAGTCGCCGCCACCACCATTTATAAACAAGGCAAAGGGTTTTTACACACAATCAGATGATTTAATCAATGATTCTTCAAAGTCACTTGCAATTTCAAAATGTGATAAAGGGATAAAGAAGACACAAAAACAACCATCTGAAAAACCGCTAAATCACCATGGTTACTCTCTTCTAGGTGGGGATTTGAAAAACAACAAAGATTTCAAGCTTATTTGAAAAACCGATATGAATTACAACGATGCGATGCTTCCA
The DNA here is from genome assembly GCA_030819835.1 of Acmispon strigosus. Lineage (NCBI taxonomy): Eukaryota > Viridiplantae > Streptophyta > Magnoliopsida > Fabales > Fabaceae > Acmispon > Acmispon strigosus. Next base: position 93,290,896 of record JAUAMA010000001.1, read on the forward strand.
AATATGCTCAGATCTGCACATGTTGCTTCATCGAGAGGGGAAAAAAGTCTCCTTTTTTTTTTCATTTAATTCACTGAAACCGAAGTAAGTCATAAATACCCACAAAGCAAATGAGAAAAAACTCATTTTGAAGCCATATCATAGGAGACTTAGAACAATAATTAAGGGTGTGACTCCTCTGAAGTGAGTTGACTCACTTTACATCATGATTATTGATTGAATTTTTTTTCTTTTTCAAAGTAGATAATTACTATTAATGGTTGTAATGTTTACTTTACAAATAATCGAGTCCAGTCACTTTAGAGGAGTTGCACCCATAATTAAAACCCAAAACAAAACAAAGAGGGGATGGGAGTTGTTTGTCATAATTCACTCTAGTTGGGGTCGATTGGCGGCGAGGGTGGCTTGAGTAAAACATTGTCGGAGAGTGGGATCCTCAAATTTGTTGGGACGAGAGAAGTTGTGGAGCCGGTGATGAGATTGAGAGGGCGTGGCGATGAAGTGGAGGCTCAATAGCTATAAGAGTGTGGAAAGAAAGAGAATGGAGCTTAAGGCGCTAAGCAGTTTGAGGTTGGTTGAGTAGGTTAGAAATACGCACGCCACTTACGGTGTTGTCGCCAACGATAGAAGGGAGAAGCATGGAGGAGATATGTCCAGCAAAGAGGTGAATGAGCAATGTCAATGATGAAACATGGATGAGTGAGAGAGAATTTTTTTGAAAATGTGAGAGTATTTTAGTCTTATCACTTTTGATTGTTATTTAATTTTTTATTGATATTTAACTTTTCATTGATGTTTAATTTGAACCATTTAAAATATTTTATTAATATATTTAATAGTGGAAAAAAAATTGTAGATTTATTTTTCTATCTACTCCTCCGCGGATTTAGATCCTCTCATGTGTTAATCTCACATAACTATGTCATGTGAAGGATCTGAGTCCTTAATTACTTTTTTAATGAAATCCGATAGTCAATATTATTTCTTGCACAATTTTAATATTCTCTCTCTACATATCCATTAAAGGTCCATATTTCATTAAAAAAAAATTAAAGGTTTAGATCTTCACATAACATAGTCATGTGAGATTAACACATGAGAGGATCCAAATCCCTCCTCCGCCAATGGATCACATCCATGACTACAATGAACTTTGGTCCATCATGGTTGAGGTCCTTATTAGCATCCGCCTTACAAAAGTACCAATTTTTTCTCTGAAACGAGAAGTTTGGCTTTTTTACGTTGGTAGTGTAATTTAGAAATTTATTTACCGGTCTAGCGTAACTTTTAAATTATTTACCAGAATAGTATAAATCGCCACCGGTGTATCTCATTTTTTTTTTAAGAAATTTCTATGAGGATTGGCTACATGTATTTTTTTTTTTTTACTTTTTCCAATAGTGTCGCCAGTATCATTGACGCAAACATATTTTTATTTATTTATTTATTAATATCGCCAGTTACATTGAGGTTAACAATTTTTTATCAATATCGCCAATTATAAATAAAACTATTTATGTGTGTGTTAAATTGCTCTCACAATTTCGATATAAGTGTAGTGCAAGATAAAAGTCTCTCCATGAGTGTAACTTTTAGAATTTGAACTCCCAACATAAATTCAAACAATCATTTTTTATTACTGCGATCTACACAACATGATTGTATCACTAAATAATAATGAAGGATTTTTTTAAAAATGTAAAAAATCACCAGCATCATTGGCGTTTTCACAAAAAAAAAATCTTTTAAAATCGTCTATACTACCGATGATATTAATAAAAAAAATTGTTAACACCAGGGTAACGGGTGATATTAATAAAAAAAACATATTAACGCCAATGATACAGGGGACACTAATGGAAAAAGTAAAAAAAAATTAAAATACATGTATCGCTAGTCTTGATGATGATTTTAAAATAAAAAAAATAGAATCGCAAACACTAGTGAGTAGTGACAATATACACTATTCTAATAAATAATTTAAAAATTACACTAAATTAGTAAATAAATTTCTAAGTTACACTATTAATTAACGTAAGAAAAAAGGCCGAGAAGATTGGAAAAAAGTGTGCGTCTCTAGGGATCTTACCTCATTCTCTATTCTCTGTTGGACAACCAACCAAACAAGGGTGTGAAGCTCTATCCAGTCAACTTCTTTCTTCACCAACTCTCTCTTCCCTATTTCATCCATACCAAACAATGTGTTAGAGAACTGATATAGTGACAAAACATTAAAACCATAGTGAAAAAGAAAATCGAATCAAATTCAAAACCGAAGAAGAAGCAAACATGTCAGTTTTTCAGAGCCTGAGTATTTGTCGTCCTCTCACCCAATCCCTTTTCTTGCTTCCCACATCCAGAACGTATGCAGCAGCAGTAGTAGTAGCAGTGTTACCCCGAAGGGTATGCACCGTTTCGTGCCATTCAGTAGCACATGCCACCACCAGTGTCCCCTCCGCTCCAGGTACCTGGTCTTCTCCTCATTTTCCCATTTTCCCATTTTCCCATTTTCCCCATTTTTTTTCAAAAAGCATCATTGGTTTGAATTTTCTGGGCTACCACCCGAATGGGTTCATCATTTTCATTTTTTTAGTTTATCTTTTTTGTTTCTCAAACATGATTGTTTGGATGGTTATGTGAAGATGGAGGGGAGCAGATTGTGGATGATATCTTTGATGCACCTAAAATGAAAATGTTGAAGCAAAAAATGGATCTTCTTGGCATCAAATTAGACAACTCTTGTGTGCCTGCGCTGTACCATAACCTGCGTTGTCCAAAGGTTTCATCTTTTTTTCCTTTTCTTTTCTGAAACTGTATTCCAATTTCTTCACCTATGTATTTGGCTTTCAAGTGGGTTTCTAAATGTTGTTGGTTTTTTATATCCTAGTGCAAAGGTGGGCGTTCAAAGGAGAGGAGTTTGTCTTTTCACATTATCTCTGATGGGTAAGCAAAGCTTCTTCTACTTGCTTTGAGGGTTATGTGTACTGGAGTGGAGTTATGACTTCTGGTAATGGTTTTTGTAGTGAATTTGCAATGTGGAGGTGCTTTCGAGTTGAATGTGGCTGGGCTGGTCGGGTAACATAACAAGGCTAATAATTTAGTCTCTTCTCAAACATTAAGCTTCTAATGGGGTGGCATATTATTGCTACATGATTATGTGGTTGTAGGTTTTTGCAGATGACACGGAATTGGACGGTAAGGTTTCTGCTAATGCCAAGCCTTATGGACAAACGACTGAGGAGAGCTTAGGATTGGAACCCCTTGGTCCTCAGGTATTCAAATTGCTTTTTTCAACTTTAGTAGGTAGAGTGTACTTCAAATTTCTCACAATGAGGTACCTCTTTCTTTTCATAGTTAATTGCCATATGACCATATCTTTTATTCTAATGAGGTAGAATTAGCACTTATTATACTCCAAGTACAAAGTTCAGAGTTAGCACTCTTATGAGTAGTGAGAGTGGTAAAGCATCATGTTTTCCATTTTAGGCTTTTAGCTGAAGTGAACAAAGGGTTTGCTGTCTTATGCTTTTAGTGTTATTCTTCTAGTTCTGAATGAACTGTGTCTGTGTCACAGAGGATTGAATTGAAACTCTGAAATAAGGTCCAGCACTATCTGCCTCTCCTTATATTCAACAGTCAAATTGATTCAATACATACCACTTTTCTACCTATATGGCCTATAAACATGTAATAAAAAATATTTGCACCAGTTTACATAACCTGCAGCTTGTTGATTAATATCTCCTTATTAGATATGGAGGTCTGTCTAGAAGGGATATCTTGTGAATAATAGTGTGGTCTTAGAATCTCCATGGGAAATCATGCTAAGCCTTATCAAGATGTCCATGTTGTGTAATGGGTATAAAACTATAAATGCATAGCCTTATCAAAGCCAGTTTCTATGTGTGTGCCCATGTTGTGTCAATATATTTCAACTTTTGAGTGTTATTTGGAGTTTTTGCTTATGCTTTTCCTTTTCCCAATTTTAGCTTGTTGCTTATTTTAAGGAGAGGTTGATATCAGAGAAAACCCTAAGCAGAAATGCTGTAATGCAACTGTCTGACTCTGATGAGAAGGTATTTTCAACAGTGATATTATAAAACCTCTAATTTCTTCTTTTATGATTGTAAAATTTAAAGTTGGTGCTCTGTTGGAAAAATTAACTATTTGCAATTGAACAGGATACGTCCATGAATTAATAATACTGAAAGAGAAAAGTGGATAACGCCGATTATCTTAACTATTTTGGTTGTTCTCTTAGAAACTAGAAAAATGTGGCAATACCTTTTCTTCTTGGAAATGATCTTTTTCTTTAGTTTTGGTGGATTCAAGATGGTGAAGTGGATAATACCGATTATCATAACTATTGTTGGTTGTTCTTCTAGAAACTAGAGAAAAGTGGCAATGTCTTTTCTTCTTAGAAATGATCTTTTCTTTAGTTTGGGTGGATTCAAGATGGTGAAGTGGATAACGCCGATTACCATAACTTTTGTAGGTTGTTCTCTTTTCTGCCTTTGTTGTTTTTTACTTGGTACATTTTGCCAACATTTTCTATATATGGTTAATGGTTTAGTTCTTGTAACCTAACTAGTCAGTTCTTAACATCTGTGTGTATTGTAAAATTTATGCAGAAAGTTATTGCTTTTACTTATAAACGAAATGGGTTGCTCGTTGGTTGCAAGTACAGAACTTTGGAGAAAAGATTTTGGCAGGTAAGGTTTCCAGTTTGAACCTTGTTGGCATGTTAACCTTGTACTTTAAACTTGAGCTACCTCATATAATATAATTGTCACTGAAACAACAACAATGGTATATAAGTTCATCCCCAGTTTAGCGGTTGATTCCTTTATTGGTCTGGCTGAGGCTATCATCGCAATTCATTCAAGAGAGCAAACATTGATTAAATTTCCAAAACAGACATAATTACGAAGAGTATTCATTATACGATGCATTATGGCATGACAATAAGCATTATACGTACATTTGATGAAGAAAATGTTTTCATGGAGATATTATATATATTATATATATATATATATATATATATATATATATGGGGCATATTAGGTTAGTAGAGAGTCTATTGTGAGAGATGAGAACATTAAATCATGACCGTACATCCATATATGGGTGGTTGAGATTAATTGTGTTTTAGTGGTCACATAACTTTTAAAAAAAGTCACATGACTTTTTCATAGTTAAATCTAATGGTCAAGATTTTCTCCTCTCATCTCTCACGATAACAAGTCCTCTCACCTAATATGTCCGCCACACACAAACAAAGTCATATGACTTCATTCATTGTTAGAACTAATGGTCGAGATTTTGTCCTCTTATCACTCACAAGTCACAATAACAAGTCTCTCACCTAATAGGTCTGACACACACAATAGGGGTGTCAAAGCAGGCACGGCTCGTGGGCTCAACCCACAAACCCGCAAAAGAGGGGCGGGTCGAGCCACAAAATGAACCCGCAACCACACCAACCCGCTCCGCAAACATGGCCGATCAATCCGCGGGCCAAACCATGTTCTTTATAATAGGCCATGTTCTTTACAAACAACATTTTTACAGGCTAAATTTTTATTTTTTTTAATATTGGGTTGAAATCTGTTTTTTTAAGCAAATGTCACCATTTTATTGGTCAAAAAGTTATTTTTCTCTTTTGTGCGGGCCAACCTGCAAACCCGCCACTATGGGGCAAGCTGGGATTTTCCAACCCGCGTCTTGTGTGAGCTAGCCTTCCCCGGCCCGCTTTTAGTCCGGCTGAGTGCAAGGAGGGGCGGGGTGGGTTCCCTATGTCCTCTCATCTCTCACGATAACAACACACACACACACACAGACCAATCAACCCTTATTCAGTAGTGATCAGCCAATAAGTCACATTTTATTAGTTGCTTATCAGGTCTAGATGTTTATAGATAAAGGTATGAAACATTTGAGCCTATGCTTGTTTTCTGGAGCTTCAGATACTTAGCTAATGCAGCATGAATTAAATTTTTAGAGTGAACTAGCATGCCATTACAGTAGCCTTTCAAAGATTTTGTCACCAAATTAGTAAACATCACAATATTTGTCCCTCTGGAGGACTAAAGTGGTGAGAAAAAAAAAAGATGAACTCAGTGATTGTCTTGTACTTTGAGCGACTAATTTGGTGACAAATTTCTTTGGGGAACTAAAGTGGTTACAACTAAGTCTTTTGTAAATTAATTTGGCGTCAATTTTCTTTGGAGGACTAATGTGGTAACACCATAACTTTAGAGGAACAAGTAGAGGATTTATTCTAAACATATGTGTTCTCATATGAACATAAAATTTTGATAAATAACCTAATGTTCATTCAAATGCTAAATTTAATGTTCAGGGAAAAGGCACAGACAAGGTACTTTATGGAATTGACGACATTAGTCATGCAGCTGAAATCATCATTGTAAATTCCGTTGACTTATTTTTCCCATCCCTATCGTATTTTGTTTGGCAATCTCCAAATGGAAACTTCAAAAAGAGAATTGAAGATATTTTTACAGTCTGATGATGATAATAGGTTGAGGGGGAAATTGATAAGCTCTCACTTGAGGAGGCCGGCTTTGAAAATTGTGTTAGTGTTCCAGTGGGTGCACCTGAAAAGGTTTCTTCTAAAGATTTGCCACCAAGAGAAAAGGTTTGTGCTATTGCTAGAATAGTAGAATTTGTTTCTTTTCCCTGTTAATGTTGGGTGAATATTCAGTGTGATGCCTTAATGATGAAAACATCAGAAATACCTCTTCTTCATCATCATCATCATCATCATAGTCTATTACTCTATTTGTCTCTCTACTCTGTCTATATGTCTATTTGTTTATTTTGGATTACACGTGGTCTTAGTTTCCTTATAAAATGCAGTTGGTCTCTGCTGTTTTGTCAATGCGGTCAATTTGATATATGAATTGCCTGAAATAAGTCATGTTGTGAATTACCCTTCCACACTTTTAAGGATATGTACACAGGTACATCGTATATGTAAATTTTCAATGAAATATTTGAAATACCTAGTTTAATTCTCTTCTAAGTTTTTTCTGCCGTGATAGTTGAAAATGTAATAATAAGGACAAATAATTTAGTGAGATAGATGCTAACTGTTTCAAAGGAGATCCTTACTTTTTGGGACCATTGTCATTCTAAAATATTTTGTAGGCTATAATTCTGTATTTTGAAAGAAATTTCTATCAAAAAACACTGAAAGACTTTACTACTTTGATATTAGTGACTGCTCATAGAAAATTGCATTTTACTGCAAAACTATCAGAATAGTGTGCATATTCTTGGGTAATCTGTTATACTGCCTTACATATAAATTCTGTCCATGTTTATTCTACTTTTATGATTTTGTTTTCAAGAAAGGACTATACAGTGAGTCAGTGACTATGAAATAGTTTGTCTGCCTCATGGTTAACACAAGCAGAAAATAATTTTCATCAAGTAATTCTTTTCCTGACCTATAATCTGATTCCTGTTTGTCTTGCTACACACTCATCTACAGTACATGTTTCAACCAATCTATTTATCTCTTTAGTCTTATTAATTTGTGCATGTTACCTTCATGAAATCAGGACATTGCATATCAATACCTTTGGAACTGCAAAGAGTACTTGGATAAGGTGCATGTATTTGATGTCTTCTCTTTCAGTTGGACCTTTCTAGAGAAGTGACAGCCTAGTAATTTGATTTCCTCTGTCCGTTCTTTTAGGTAGATCACATTATCCTGGCAACTGATAATGATCAACCAGGTCAGGCTTTAGCTGAAGAGCTAGCACGGCGCCTTGGGCATGAAAGGTTATAAACATTATACTTTCTGTCATTTGTTTTTCATGCTGTAATGAGGGAGTGCTGAATATAAACGTAGAACTTGAGAGTTGGATGTTCACATTATATGTTGCATATGTAGCTTGCACGTAAAACCTATATAGCTTGGTGATCAAGACACAGATATTACCGGTATCTCAACTGCTTAATGCATTCGGTTTAGATTTCATGCCTGCATTGCAGTTTCTGCATAAGATATCAGGCCTTTTAGAGCAAAGCTGTCCATATTCAACTGATTAAATTAAGATAGATTCGGAATTTGGAACTCATAATGGTTCGTTTCTTAGAGTATATTGGATCTGAGGATAGGTTAAACTCTGGATTTGAGGTTTGTGGATTTGCCCACTTATTTTCACCATTTGTTGATATCAGGTGTTGGCGAGTACACTGGCCAAAGAAAGGTGAATCCAGCTCTTTCAAAGATGCAAATGAGGTATGACTCAGTTCTTATCCTTATTTTATGCCCTTTGTAGGGGCTGATAAATTCTCAGAACCCTAATGGTTTTTGGAGCATCTAAGACATGAACTTATCAAGGGCTCTATTAATGATATATAAGGCTTGTATTTTTGTGTTTCAAATGCAAGATATACGTTCTTCAAGATATAATTAATCAGTTGTGGTTAATGGTTCTAGGTTCTCAAATACATGGGAGCTGATGCTTTGAAGAGAATGGTTGAAAATGCAGAGCCATATACAAGTGCGTAATAGGGAATTCCATCCAAGTATATATGAAAATGGATACAGATTTAGGAATATGCTTCATCAAGATTGTGTAGTTAGAGTTTATATGTACATGTTCAAGTGGAAGGCATTTTTGCATACTTGTCTAAACCATTGCACCTTTCGATAATATTGACTCAACTCTTTGAGTGACTCAAACTCTTCAATAAAATATGGTGAATTGGTGCTGATTCATATCAAGTTGATTGATATTTTACAACGCAGATGATAACTTTTCCATTTATGTGAACAAGTGCGATTTCAGTCATTCACCAAGAGTAACGAAAATTGTAGTTGAGTAATCATGTTCATATTATTCTTAATCAAATTGGGTATATGCAGAGTGACATGATTTCAATTGTGTTATTCAAGCTTGGAAATCTTTCACACTTAAATGGATTGGTTTCCGCGTCAGGTTTATTTATAAGGTGCTTCTTCCATGTCATTTCTAAGACATATTAAAAGACAATAATTTATGACGCACAACTAAATGTATAAGTAGAGTAAAAGAAATAATAAATAATCAACATTAGAATAAAAAAAACTTAAAATGACTGGTAATTTGCAAACCAGGTAAAGAAGCTCTTGCCACAAATGCCAAACGGCACCGTAATCATCTTAGTAATTCAGCAACTTGTTCTCTTTGTTCTGTGGAGGTAGAAGATGTGCATCATTTGTTTTGTATCTGCCCAGCTTTGGCCTCCCTCTGGTCTCATTTCAGGTCGGTGCTTCTATTGATAACACCCCTTTCCATAATTGGTACTCTCAAATTATTTCCCAGAGGCATAATATCCTCGATGTTGTTGTGCTATGGTGGTCTTGGAAGTGGAGAAATAGCCATATATTTGAGGAGAGACCTTGGGATTATAATTATGTGCTTCATCAGATTTTGCTTGACGTCCTAAATTGGCGCTAGTGGCCGACGGCGCACACCAATATCGCTCCCACACAGATGAGCGACACACAACCTCGTGCTGCTGTGTCGGCGGTGGCTAGACTTCGATTTGTTGTGGCGAGGAGGATGGGATGTGGCGCGATGTTGTGCGATGATGCCAGGCGCTGGATTTTAGGGGTAGCAGTGAGCTTTGGTCATGGTAGTCGTGGCTGAGCTTTTAGCAGTGGAATTGGGATTGGAACATGGTTGGGAGCTCGAGAGTAAGACAATTGTTTGCTCATCTGATTGTGCTAATGTAGTGGAAGTTCTTCGGAGTCGTGGCGATGTTGCTACTTTCTGGGCTCGAGACAAAATTGTTTGAGTTAGAGAAATGTTGGATCGGGATTGGAATGTCTCTCTTGTTCAAATCTTGCAAGATTAGAACCACGCAGCGGACATGTTGGCTCGACAAGCTTCCCGGGATGGAATGAACGACGTATTTGGAGGCATCCTCCGCCTAGCTTGATTGCGTCTTTATATCATGACGTCGTAGAGTAGTTTTGTTATTTCGCTTTTGCTTTCCATTTGTAACACAAAAAGACTAGGTACAAACCGATGTCATCTGAAATCCAATGGGATGGAAGAAGCCCCTATTTATAATGGTTGGATTATGAAAATACAAATTCACACAAATTAAGAAAATTTGTCACAAACTTAGAATATTTGTTGAAATCATTTGTTAGTATAAATTTTATTAAAAACTAGCCCGTATGGGCACTTTTTATATAAAAAATATTGTTTTGAAAAATAGTTTTATTGATAGTTTTTATGATTATGTATAAATATGTCAATTTATTTAATTGATTAATGAATAAATCTAAGCATTGGTTGAATATATATTAAAAAAGAAACTAATGTAAATAATATTGATTGATTAAAAAAGCTTAATATTAATTTGAAAATTTTAAAAAATTAGTGATATATTTTGATTGAATATCTATTTAAAAATAGTTAATACCAATTTGATTTTTATTTATTTAACATAAAAGTCTATATGGTTTCACAATGTTCAAGATTGATGACTCAAATTTAATATTTAGAAGGTTTTTTTTTTTTTTAAAAAAAGTTTGGGTGGGTTTGGCTTCGGTCACCACTACGAGTCAGTATCATCCACCAACACCACCCTTACACCAACAGCGGGATTCAAACACACGATATTTAAGAGGAAGTGATTCGTAGTTATCAACTAAGCCAACATTGTGTTCGCTAATATTCAGAAGGTTTGATTATGTTGATCAGCAGCCAATATTTTTTGGGGGTTTAGGGGTTTGTATGATGGAGATTGGAGAGGGCATATTTTTTTCAACTAGGGATAGGGCGTTTTAAACTGGTTAGTTTTTGGGCCGGAAAATCACAGTGAAAAAGCCCACAGACTCCTTAATTTGCATTTTTTGTTCTGAAACGCATTTATTTTGAAAACTCATATCTATCTATCGCTTTGGCTCTCTCTCTCTCTCTCTCTCTCTGCTTCTCTCGATTCGACCGTTGCAATCTCGTCAACCTGATTCCGTTGCTTTGCTTCATCGTTCAGTTCAGTTCTTCTGAATTCACATTCCTCACTCACTCACTCACTCTCTCTCTCTCTCTCTCTCACTCTCCTTTCCTTTCCTTCAATTCGCGATGCGCAAGGCGAAGAAGCAACCAGAAGAATCTTCTTCGGAGCGCAGAAACTGGGGCAACATCTTCAACTTGCTGGTCCAGATGGTGCGGAACCAGCAAAACCAGCTTCATTCATTCGCCAACCAACACAAGCTCCTAGAAGACCGCTTCAAAATGCAGCATGAAAGGTGGGCCTCCGATGTTCGCACTCACCAGGATCAAATCTCCCAGGTAAATCACTTCTCTTCTGTTTTCCCTAATTTCCCCCCCGCAAACCCTAGAAAAGAAAAGAAAATAAAAAGTTTCCTTTTTTAATAATTTCTTTGCAATTGTCGTGTAGATGAAGGGGTTTTTGATGTTTGAGGAGAAGAAAGGGTTGCTTGAAGCGGCCAAGGCGGATTTGACGCTGGGTTTCAAGCACAGAGAAGCTTCCATGTTAAAATGGATTTTGGGTCAGTGCCTTTTCTTTGATTAATTGCTTTCAATAATATCTTTTTTGGATATATGAAAGCAAGTTAGCGTTTTTATGCTTGTAGGATGAAATAGGGTCGTAATTGCTGTTCTTGGTGTTGGATCCTGAATTCGATGTTATAGTACTTAATGCTCTCCCTTAAAAGCAGCAGAAAGTTAGGTTTTTTTCTTTGTTTCAATCAAACATGGAGGATGCACGGTCCTTTTTGTTATCTTTTTTAGATTGCTTCATAAAATATTTTAGTTTTTTTGTTACTTCAAATGCTTGAGATAGGTTTATATGACCATTGACTGTATTACTGTAAGACTTGGCTTAGAAGGTCAAACTCCTAGCAATCTTGGACAGGTCCCGGGTAATTTTTCTGTTAAAGACACACATACACAACTGAATCCAATAATATACTTCTAGATATTTGGCATTTTCTGAATTTGAATAACTTTACACCGTGCATTAACATTACTGTAAGAGTTGGCTTTGGTGGCGAAATATACCTGATTGGCTGATTCGTTTTTGAAAGTTCCTCGATTCTGTACTTGTGGATGATGGTGGATGACACGTAGCTTGCTACAGTTTTTTTTTGGGTCAAGCTGATTTAAGTTATTTTCAGTGTTTCAACTCAAGGGAGATTCTTTGGATTGTTGAAATGTAGTAATTCAAACTAATTGTCAATTTGAAGTTATTCTGACCACATTTTTGTTGGCTTCATAGTTCATATTGGTTTATCTTTTGATTGCAGAGCATACAGAAGATGAGTTGGCGGATTTTAAAGCTTGTTATGAATACCTATCTCATATATCCTCAGATGGACAAGTATGTTGGCTATCAACATTGTACATTGCTTGAGTTCTCTGCTATTTCGTATGCATTTCTTATATCATTATGCTGACCTGTCACTTTATTACAGGACCAAGGAACGGTATTTAAGGATACTAACAAGAGGATTAAAGAAACCGCAGATAGTGGGAACAAGTCCACTCGCAAAAGTAAAGAAAAGGAGAAGTGTTCTGGTGAAACCAAAGATGAGTTGAGCAGGTTAAAAGGTGAATATGAGAAGCTTGCTTTAGAAAAGAATTCCGAGTTAGAGGCGCTCTTGGCAGAAAAGAAATTTGTGTGGAATCAATATAATATTATGGAGAACGACTACACTGATAAATTGAGGAGTAAACAAGCTGAAGTCGACAAAGCAAATGAGAAGATAAGGGCACTTGTTTGCAGCATGGAGCAACTGCAGTCTGAAAATAATAAAAAGGATAGTACTATATCACAGTTAGAAAGTAAAGTGGCTGATATGGAGGCTGAAACAAAAAGGTTAAACAACCAAATATCAGGACTCTCAGAGGAGTTGGAATCTTTAAGAATGTTTAGGAACAACCAAGTCGCACCTGTTTTAAAGCATTGCACAGGAGGAACTAAAACATCTGACTCGGGAATCAGTAAGAGCAGCAGAAGAAGAAATGTCACCTTCAACATTAAAAAAGAAATATGTACTCCTGATGCCCACATACCTGCAAAATTATCGGAGAAGGTAAAACCTGTGCTTTTACTATTTGCTTATCTTCCTGTATTGTCTGTTTTATTTTGTTTGCATTAAATAAGTCACGCTCATGCACTTTTTACTAGTTATGTTTACTTTTCTTTTTACGGACAATGATTTAGCAGCTTAGCGCTAAGGACTTTGTTCTTGGAAACAGTGTTTTGGTGGTGGAGGTGGAGAACTGCCTGCTTCTAAAATAGGAAGGATGTTTGAGATAAACCATAACATGTATAATGAACATGGGGCTATGTCCGCTAAAAAATATTTGATTATTGGCCTTGTAATAGTATATTCATTTCTATGAAAGAAACGTATATTCACTGTATATTCACTGTGTTGATAAGCATGAGCAAAGTAGTAGCATACCTGTGCTATAATTGTATTCTTTATGGTCACTGTGTTGATAAGCATGAGCAAAGTAGTAGCATACCTGTGTTATAAAGACCATGTTTATCAGCCATTCTCATCGGTGCCTCCAAGGGTCTTTTTTTTAACATGTCCACACCACCATAACCGATTTTTGCATAAATTTTTATGCTAATAATATTGTAAATTTATGTTGTAATTTAGTTCTGTCCTATCCTATAATTTTCAAAAAAAATCTTACCCAAATGTCTATGTCGCCCTTGTTGTATTCATGTATTCATGCTTTCCAATTTTCTATTAGCTTTTGAATGGTCAGCAAGTAATATTTTTTATTGTGTTTGCATTTTACAATCCAGAAGTAACTAACATCTGCCTGCATCTTCATGCATTCCACAATCTCACGCCAACCAGATATATGGTCAATTTGGCATATTCTTTGCTTAATGACCTGCATTATATCGGCCATCTAGAATTAACTACTGACAGTATGAGGTTCCAATAGTTGAGGGTGATATTCTTCAGTATTATTTACTGGTTTTAAGATCTGTAGGTTTTTCATTTTATAATTGAGATAAAAACGCTTTTCTTATAGTTTTATATTTTTTAATCTTAATGTCCAGGACAAGAAAAGCCTGAAGAGGAAAGGGAGCCCAGCAGCTCCTCCCTCAGAGACTCCCAAGCTGTTCTCTTCCAGCTTCAAGGTTCCAAAACTAAAGGCGGCCTCTATAATAAGGGTGGATGACAGATGACAGCTTTTTGTTAATTCTTAGCCTGTTAGGACATGGTAGCCTTGTATATGGTATTTGTATGCTGCGCTTTTCATGTAAATTATGTATTATGTGTGAGCTTTGTTTTTGGTGTTCGTTCATAGTTCTTATGATGAGCATGTGTGCAAGCAATAAGTTTGAGATTCCACTTTTTAGGTAAATTATGTATCAGCTAGCTAGGGAAGAGTTTGATTGGTAATTCTTCAAACAGAAATAGTAGATATGGTGATCTTATTATCATTCTAATGAAGTTGATTTATACTTCGCTCCTGATCCTGAATGACGAGCATTTTACCAATTTTCCATGAGCCTTCTCTCTCAGAAGATAAGATGATTTTAAACATTTGATTCTTTAGAAATGAAATGAATCTTTGAACATTCTTACTATTGATTATGTAATTTTTCTAATAATAGGGATTCAAGATTAGCCAACGAGGAATCACAATCAAAATGTACATCCTAGAAAAAGTTATCTGTTTATATCATTCAAGTATAGGAAAAGTTATTTACGTCGGGCCCTCGGTTACGCGGCCTAATATTGTAACTTAGACAATTAGTAGCTCGACTTATTATTGTATATGTCAGTTTGGTCACATGAGGTTAGTTGGCCTAATATTGTAAATAAGACACTCAGTAACTTGACTTAGTATTATATAAGCCGGTCTAGTCACATGAGGTTACTCAGTCTAGAATAAGTTGGCATGTATGTATGGTGTAAGTGGGCCACTATGTATGTCCGCTAATTTTTTTTGATATAAGCGTATGTCCGCTAAGATGTATGGTGTTGTAACGCACACTTTTTTAAAAATCATGTTGTGAATATGTTAGAAGGATGATATATGATACCTTATTCATTTTAAATAGTAAGACTTGAATTCATCAAATATGAAAAAATAATGACATAAAGAGAGTTTAAAAGTATTTACAACTCTGTATATTTATGGCCTATAACAAGATTGAATGGGATTTATTTAAAGGAACTTTCAAGTGGATTTCTTAGTTTCTTGTGTACATCTAATTATGAGGTGCACGTAACCTCTGTCTTTTTTTCTTTAATGATTTATGACTAACCTCTTTCAAGCTTTGTTCCACATAGGGGCTTACACCAAGGATACCCTCTCTCTTCTTATCTCTTTATTTTATCTACAGAGGCCCTTACAACAATGCTTAGGAATCTTTCGGATAATGGCTCAATTCGTGGTAATAAAATTGCCCAAAAAGCACCTAATATCTCAAATTTTCTTTGTCGGTGATAGCATAATCTTTTTTCAAGCAAACACGTAGGAAGCTATTCAAGTTAATAATGTTCTTAAATTTTGTGAGATTTCCTCTAGACAGATGGTTAATTTTGACAAGTCTCAGCTCTTATGTAGTCGAAATGTGTCTAGTGTCAGCTGCTATGAGCTTATACAGCTGTTGGGAGTAAGGGAAGTGGAGAGCTTTGATGAATATTTGGATTGCTTACCATTACTGGGAAATTTAAGTCCCAAATTTTAGCTTTGTCAAATATGTTTGGAAGAAGTTGAAGGTATGGAAGGAGAAAAGATTATCTAAAGCTGATTGAGAGGTGCTAATAAAACATGTGGTTCAGGCAATACACTCTGATATTATGGGTTGTTCCATGCCACCCAGCTCTATATGCTCTCAAATTGAACTAAAGACCAATAATATTTTCTGGGGTGAGGATGCTACTTTCAGGAAACTTCATTGGTTGAAATGACAAAAGCTGGCTAAGCAAAAACGTAATGGGGGCAAGGGTTTTAGATGTTCAAGTATTTTAACTTGGAAATTCTAGCGAAGCTTAATGGTGGAGACTTTTACACAATGATGATACTTTGTTGTCCAATGTATTAAAGGCATACTATTAAAACAACTCATCTGTGTAGGGTTCAAGAATGGGATTTAAGCAGAGTTATACTTGGAGAAGTATCTTCCAAGCTAGATGAATTGTTGAAAGGGCCTAGACATAGATGATGGAGTGGCGTTGGAATCAACTTCCCATTAGCTTGCTGGATCTGGTACATAAGGAACCACCCGATGTTTAAAAACACATAATTCTCGGTCTAACAGGTGTTATCTTTGTCACACTCAAACACAATCCATGATGCATTTGTCACTGTGGTTGATCCACTTGTTTCGCAAGAACAATCGGTTACTTCATGGTCGCCCCCAACTTAGGCACGACTAAGATAAATTTTGATGCATCATTGAAAAAGGATCACGACGCTGGCTTTGGTTTCATGACTTGGGACACAACTTGTTGTGTTTTGGCTATTGCTACAAGTTGATCCTCATGTGTATGCGCACATGTATTTGTAGAGGCCACATGCTTCAAATGGGCTTTGGAGCTAGCTCATGAGTTATGCTTTAAGCATGTTATCTTTGAGACAGACTATCTCTCGCTAAGATCTAAACATCCAAGTTAAACAACCTCTCTTATATGTCTTTGTTGGTTTAGGATTGTATTAGCGTTTCCATGGGATTTTCTTTGTGTATTTTGGTTCACGTGAAGCAGATTGTTATATCGTTGTAGACTTTCTTGTTTGGAAAGCTTTTCATTCCAACTTGTATATTTGGATCGTAGACTTCTCCCAATACATGTCACATTTGACCTTTCATTCAAACTTTTATGTTTAGATTGTGGATTTTTCCCATACATGCTGTCACTTTATACTTTCGATGTGCTTTCCTTTTTGTTTGGTTTAATAATTTTTTTTTATTAGTTTAAGATATTCACCGTCAACAACAGTGACTAATTCCCTCGTCGCGGATGCTCAGAGGATCGAACTCTTAACAATATGGTTAAGAAACGAGGTGAATTAAGCATCACGCCATTCCTTGCAGCTAAAAGAAGTATTTACAACTCAAAATAATTAAATATTAATTTTGGTAATATGTAATCCTATATATATATATTTTGTAGGAAATAGAGAAATGTGTAACCCTAAAATGTGATAATCGTGTGAACATACAGATTACTATTAAAGATAAAATCCACAAAAAATAATAAAAGAGCATATAAATAAAATATAAAATATAAATTCTAAAATCTCTGATAAAATTGTGCCAAAGTCCACAACTTTTCTCCTAAACCCTGTTTCTTCTCCCTTCAAGCTCACACAGTCAGAGTCACACCCTCCCATGGCGCCCTGTTGAGTGTAGAGAAACAAGGAGCTCTTTTCATCGTTTCTACTAACATGCTTCTTCGTCATCCTCACACTCTATTCCCCTTACTCTCCTCTTCAAAAATCGCCACCACCATGACCACCCAAACCCTCTTCCACTCCATTCTCTTCTCAAACCTGCGCAACACCCTCTCCACCTCACCGCTAAGGCTCCCCCGCAGAGCCTTCTTCACCGTCTTCTGTTCCAAACCCGTTTCGAAGCATCCTCCTTCACCGCTCAGAACCAACGGCTATAGTGGGGCTTCTTATGCCACTGTCCCCAGGCCAGGTAAGTTACCCTTTTCTGTCGGGGGAAGAACAGCCCTTGATGTCTATCAAGCTGCTAACTTTTTGTGTACTGGTTTTGTTTTCTGAAGTTCGTGTGGAGAATGAGGAGGAGAGTAGTGTGCAGAAAAAACTCGACATTTTGAAGAAGAAGTTGGAGGTTGTTGGAATAGAAATAGAAATATGTGAACCGGGGCAGTACAACCACTTGCCTTGTCCAGAGGTTTTTCTTAACTCCCTCATTTTTGTTTGTTTAGTTTTCTTCAAAGTTGAATGCTTTTTGAACATTAGACACTTATCAAATAGAAGTTATCAAGTGTAGTAGTGTCTTTGTGCCTTGGGAAGTACTGCAATTCTGTGATTCTATCAGTCCTTCCATCTCCCCGAACCACTATTTCACCTGACCATCATAACTGGGTTCTGTTGGTTTGGCTTTGCTGCCAGTATTGGCTCTGAGACTAAAATTTTGATTCGCCTCTCATCAGCACGCTTCAACGGTTGTATGCTCTATTTTCATTCATACAAAGACATGAAGAATTGTGTCTTGGTTATTGGCTGTGTTTTGGGTTTGGAGTTGTGTGAAATTTTGGTTATAGAAGACTGATCTTTTAAGTATGGAATAGATTTGATTTAAAAAGTTTTACTCAAGTTAATTATTTGAAGTGGCAACTTTAATTCGAGTCAAGGGAGTAGTTTATGCTGTTAAAAATGGCTGTCTCCAAGCTATTGAAGTGAAGAGTGTTTATTATTATTTATTTTAAACCAATGCCTCAAACTCGGACGTTATATTGGTTGATGAATTTCTTTTTTCTTCCTTGCTTTTTTAATCTTCATTTTACTTTGGGCTAGTAGGACTGTGCAATGAGAGTAGTTGTTTCGCATGGATCCCATTTCATACATCTCAATGTGTTTTTTGTGTTCAGTTTTGCATGCACTCTTTAATATCATCTTTTTGTTAGTGCCTAGGTGGTGACTCAGCAGAAAAGAGCTTATCTCTGAGCATTGCACCGGACGGGTATGTTACTTATCATTTTTTTGTCATAAACTTATCTCTTTCTACTTTTAGTGGTTAATGCTTGTACAATGATTTAATTATGGCAATTTTTGAGTTTTAGGGCTTCGGCTGCATGGTTGTGCTTTCGTGCAAAGTGTGGGTGGACAGGCAGCACACAGGTTAGATATTTTTCATTATAAAGCATGTCATGGTCTGCTTAGTACAGGAGGATGTTTTAATCTGTTCATTTTTCTTCCTTCTAATGCAGGCCTTCGCTGGTAGCACTTCCAATTCTAAAACAGCGGTTAAGAAAAAAAGAGAACTTAACGAGGAGGATTTGAGCCTAGAACCACTCTGTAATGAGGTTATTAAATTTTACCTTGCCTATTTTTTCCCAGTGCTTTATGAACTTCGAATGTCATATACATTTTTCCCTGTTCAGTGTTTTAATCTGTTCATTTTTTATTAATGATAAATTTGATAATTTATTTCTTCATTTGAAAGCAATGTAGTGAATACAATTTTGTTTGCCCTATTTCAGCTGCTCGCATATTTTGCAGAGCGCTTGATTTCGAAGGAGACTCTGCAGAGAAATTCTGTGAAGCAGAGAAAATATGATGATCAGGTACATAGAGAATTACATTTTAAGATAACATTGATCCAGTTAGTAAACAAGGTACATTTGTGGTACTTTTATCAAGACAGAACAGATCGTGTGTATACTTTTAAAATAATAAAAGAAATAGGAATACAATATTCTGAATGTGGACATGTATCTTTAGTAGTTCCTCTGTATTCCGTCTTTGGATTAGTTGGTTTCTTTCGTTGAAAGAGAGATTAGAGAGCGAAATTCTAGGTCTGTTTTGGTTTTATTTACGAGAAAATGTCCTGTGGCATATATGTACTAATTTTGAATTTGTTATAGGAGTGATATCAGTTGCATATTCTACAAGCTCATTGAAAAGGCAATGTTAAGTATGAATTTTATTATTTAATATTCACTTGAAAGTTTAAGCACTATGTTGTCAATACCATAATCAGTAGGCAAGGATTGTTATTATTATTTGTCAATGAAGATGATACTTTGAAAGTTCAACTAGATCTGAGTGTGATATTTGAATATTTACTCTCTTGATGTAGCTTGTGCCCCATCCTCGCCCTTTTACTTTACACGTGACTGACTTGTGTTACTAATTATTTCTATATATCACGTTTGGTAGATTGTTATTGCATTCCCATATCATCGGAATGGAGCGCTTGTTAGTTGCAAGTATCGAGACATCAACAAGAACTTTTGGCAGGTAAAAGCAATTGCTGATGCTGTACCTATTTAAGTTGAGTATTAAGATTGATATGCTGAGAATTAAATTGTGTAAAAAGTCAGTGATAAAAAAAATATGTACCTATTTTGGTGAGCATAATAGAATGGCAAGCATCTTTACTACTCTAACAATAACATGGATGTTTCCTGTAAAGAGTGTTATTGTTGGTGCCTTTGAATTATTGACATGAGGGCTGATCTTATACTGTTACTCTCTTGTAACCTCAATTTATACATATAAATCCTGACATTGGGGATTCTAATAATTTGATTAGTGCATCCATCATTTTTGTTCTCATTCTCTTCCCCCCTCTTCCCTCCATATTTTTTTTTTTTGTATAAGAGTTTCACAATGAGTGGTAGTTGGTGAAGACACTAAACAGGTTGCCAATACTTAATGGTTTTCTGCCTTGTTGTTGGGCAAATATTCAGTTTTCCCTTTAGTCTCCTGTACCCCCAAGTGTTACTCCATCATTTGCTATTCACATTTGGTTCCATTGGTGTCTCACCAGATCTAGCTCCCAATGCACCAGTGTCATCTAGCAAATCAAGGACATACTTCATTTAAGAAAGAATAATGCCTTAATCTTGCAATGGATGATTTCTTCAACAACAACTAGAAAAGTTTTTTCCCATCCGGTGTGTTGGCTAATTGGATCGAAGTCATCAGACTATCCAATTGTGTGATGTCAAATGCCATGTTTTTATAAATTTCATTTAGTTCAGGTCTTTCTTTGTGGTTAATACTTTCTTCTCTCAAGTTTTCCGAGGTCTACATCTATCTATATTTAATTATTTATTGGGCTATCATCTATGCGATTAACTTTTCTTATTGAGGCCTTTGTTAGTCCTACCATCTTAGGCAGGATTCAGTCATCTTTTTTCTTTTAAAATGTGTTACTCCTATTTTTTCTCTAATAACTCATTCGTTGTCTTAAATCATATTTCCACTCATCCGAGACTAGTAAAACCTTGGTAAACAGGCCACAATCCATGGTCCAGCCTGTTTAACCTATGACCTACATGGTTTAGAAACAGGTATTTTGTAGGCTCTTTTCAGAAATCTCCAACCATGTTTTGTTGTAGATTACGGCTGGCTAACCCAGAGCTAGTCTGCCAAGTGCCAACCTGTTAAATGTTTATATACGTATTTAGTAAAAAAAAACTACTGAACCAAGTGACTCCAATGGCCCAGAATTCTGAAATGGGGTCTAAAACTCTAAATAAATTATGACAAAATGAAAAAAAATACAAAATGATAAATAGTTGGTAGGCTCAGGTTGACATTTTGGTGGCCCATTTATAACATCAACTGGCCCAGTCTGGTTTGTTTATTACCAACCTGCTGTGGGCCAAGCTGGCCAAAGGCTACAAGCCATTAGCCCACTCTCTCACCCACCCTTTTAACTTTTAAACACTCTCCTGCTTTATAATTTTATCACGCTGGAAGATGTTTGGTCATATTATCTTAATTCTTAACTCAACATCGGTTCTGTCAGTTGTCAGATTTTTATTTAATGTCCTTGTGATATTTTTCTAATTTAATAAATGTTGCATCTTCTTCCCCTAATATCCTTTTGTTTCAGGAAGCGGACACTGAAAAGATCTTTTATGGATTGGATGACGTAGAGGGACAAAGTGATATTATAATTGTATGCATTCTGCTGTCTGTAAAAATTATGCAAAAATTGAAGTTTTGCTTGATGCTTAGTATATTGAATTTGATTCTATACTGTAGGTTGAAGGAGAAATGGACAAGCTGGCAATGGAAGAAGCTGGCTTCCGCAATTGTGTCAGTGTTCCTGATGGTGCACCTCCAGCAGTCTCCTCAAAGGAGTTGCCACCAAAGGAGAAGGTCTTTTTTGTGCTTAACATGCTGGATCTGTAATATGCAACACACACACACATTGATTACATTGTAATTTCTTATTTTTCACTTATCCATGGTCATTCTTTATTAAGGTCCCTTATGTATGTTGCCATTTGATGCTCTTGTCATAATTCTATTTCTGTAAAGCTAGGACACGAAGTATCAGTATCTGTGGAACTGCCAAGCTGAGCTAAAACGGGTCTGTAATTGCTATTTTTTCTCTTTTCAGATGTACTGAAAAAAAAAACTTTTATGAACTTCCCTCATTTGTTGGTGTTTTTATTTATAGGCATCCCGCATCATACTTGCCACTGATGGGGATCAACCTGGTCAAGCCTTGGCTGAGGAGCTCGCACGCCGCATTGGGAAAGAAAGGTTCTTATATTTTGTCTTGACTTTGCTGCTAATACAAAATCTCATTGATCCATTATAGTCAATCTCGAGTAGTTACACTTTCAATTATTGGATGATGCCTTTTTTTGGGGGCAGTAGTGAGTAGTTTCATTTAGGAGTGCAATTTTTTTAGAAAACAATTGTCCAAGACTTTGTTCAGAGAAACCATTTTCATAGGGTGCAACTCCTCTAAAGTGAGTGGACTCACTTTACATGGTAAAGTGAGCATCACAACAATCGATAGTGATTACCTACTTTGGAAAAGTCAATAAAAGAACTCAATCAATGGTTGTGATGCACACTTTACCATGCAATGTGAATCCACTCACTTTAGAGGAGCTGCACCCATTTTTTCATAATGAAGAATAATCCTTCTTTCTTGTTTGCTTGCAGATGCTGGCGGGTCAGGTGGCCTAAAAAAGGGCGGGATGGTAATTGCAAAGATGCAAATGAGGTTGGATATCAACATGCATACAAAAGTCCCACTTGACCTGCTCCTTTCTTCTCAAACCCCCTCCCACAAATTCCTAAATATAATAACACATGTATAACTTGTCTATAGACAAATTTTATCGCGATACACTGTTTATAGTCTTAACCATCAACTGTTAATGAAGATGCATGTAACCGACAGAACTATGTCTTAATTTAACCAGCTGCACATTTACATGCATGGTCTGGGAATTTATTATTCATCAACACATGGCTTGTTATTCTTAAATGCTTATATGGAAAGTTGGAAAGTTAGGAATGCATGTTTGAAGTTAGAATTATACATTTTTCCTTTCTGGTAGATGCCACATATTAGTCTTCTGATCCCCTTTTCTGGTTTGTGCATTTCAACTTATCATGCAGAGGCAGCAGAGCCATTTGAAGTTGTTTTTTTTCCATGATTTTACTCTTTGATAACTTTAGCAACCTTATTCACAGGTTCTCATGTATTTGGGCCCTGATACACTGAAGGAAGTGATTGAGAACGCAGAACTATATCCCATACGTGGATTGTTTAACTTCAGAGATTATTTTGATGAGATTGATGCATATTATCATCGAACTCTAGGATATGAAATTGGTCTCTCAACTGGCTGGAATAATCTGAATGAGTTATACAATGTAAGGACAGTTTAATACATTTCTATATCTTGTTGACATGATGCTAA
Source organism: Acmispon strigosus (assembly GCA_030819835.1). NCBI lineage: Eukaryota > Viridiplantae > Streptophyta > Magnoliopsida > Fabales > Fabaceae > Acmispon > Acmispon strigosus. Next base: position 93,314,318 of record JAUAMA010000001.1, read on the forward strand.
CATTTGTTGTACACTTGTTTACTTTTTGATTTTTAGAGATAAGAATACACCAAAAAACATAAGGAACCACCATGAATGCTGGTTATGTTATTAATATGACTAGATTAAGAAACATGTATAAACAATGAAAAAAATGAGTATTTTAAAAGTCTAATTATGTATTAAGAAATTAACGATTTCAGTAAAATTGAAATATTAGGGTCTCGAAATTATGTATACTCTGGGCTATGAACATAGAAAAATGACTAATCATTATCCCACTAGGTGGGGGACATTGTGATTTGATCTATTCTTTAAATAAGTATTTGTTACGTGGAGTAAAGCTTCTTTTTCTACGTGAGTGGTAATAGATATATTAAAGCTTCCTTTTATCAGGTTGTACCAGGAGAACTGACCATAGTAACTGGAGTTCCTAATTCAGGGAAGAGTGAGTGGATTGATGCTCTTCTTTGCAATCTTAATCAAACTGCTGGCTGGAAATTTGCGCTCTGCTCCATGGAGAACAAGGTTAGATAGTTTTTTGTCGACTTTCAAAACTTTTTGTTATTCACCGTAGTTTGTCTTCTCAACTCCCAACTGGAACAATTTTTTTTCAAGTGTTTCTGGACTTCTCGCAAATATGTAATTTGACACATTATTATGATGATTCTGAAATTGTAGGTTATTTCTAGCTGCTTGAGGGAATAGTACTTGTGATAATTCCTGTGCTTACTCATGTATTTCCATTGAGATTTTATGGTTTGTCTCTGTTAATCAGAGATCTTTCTCTGAGATAAGAAAAATTAAGAAATTGTTCCTTTCTTCCTCGAGTTATACCTTCTGTCCGATGACCTTTTAGTTGCATGAGGTGATGGGATTTTTAATTTTGTCTCACATTTAAGCTAACTGAATTTGATTGCTTAGCTGGTTCTGGATGCTTCTTATTGCATAAAAACCATTGATGAACAACGCTACCTTATTTGTTTCCAAGTTCCAACATTATTTTTCATCATTCGACTTCTTTCTTTATAACTTGTCTCAGGTCACTCAATTATAGCTTATATTTTCAAAGTAAAGTTTTTCAATTATTTCAATTACATTTTATATATAATAATAACAATCAATTTAATAATAAAAACACTTTTAATGGATTAAAAATATACATATATATATATATATATTATGTGGTATTAGGTATGAGGATAAATTAGTAATTACATGTTATAGCCACTTTTCATTCTCTCACTTTTCCTTTCATTTTTCTTTCTTTTTCATTCAATCCAAACAACTTAAAAATCCTTCCATTTTCTCTTCCTTCTATATTCTTTCTTCTTATTTTCAAATCTTATCCAGAGTGTAAGTGTAATTACTTAACCATTTACGTAAAATGGTTACTTAACATTGTGCCAAAGCCTCTTTTGTTAAGTGGTCAAGTGTATGTATGTCAAATGCTACCTCCGTTCTATACTGTAAAAATAGTACAAGGTAAAGTGTTTTTTTGCTCTACTCACGCTTCATGCTCACATAACTGTCTCGAAAGCTTACGGCTGATTTTCTTATTTTAAAGTACTTTTTATTCTTGTATCAATTTTCCTATGTACCTCTTGAGGTAGACTCAGTGAATTCAAAGCGAGTACGGTGGAGAGCCCAAAATCCAGTCACGAACAAAAGAATACTATGTGGGTAACCTATAAAAAGCAACAGCATAAAAGTATCTCACCGCTTAAGCTCCTTGGCAGGGTAGGCTGTGGTTGTTCATTTAAGTCATGAGAAGACCATGAAATCGGCCTAAGTAGTCTGCCATCCACCCATCTAGACTATGAGGGGCACACTCAACAGGTTTTGGCAAACCTCATATAAGTGTTGAATATCATTAGTATAAAACACCTTGGCTTGCTCACAAGCAGCCTCCTGAGCATGAAAGATTTGCTTCAGGGAAGGATGAAGAATTGATTTGATAACATTAGAGAGTTGGTGATCAACCTTCTTCCGTTGAGAGCGATCAGTTTAGCCACAAAATCAACTTTTTTGCTGAGATGGTCTTTATAATACTGACACCTAGGCCATTGTTTGTTAGTGGCGAGTGGGGCACTAATGTAGACGAGGAAAGAAGGGCAAGTTTGTTGAAAGCAATGATTGCCGGTGATACAAGCTCACGAGTCCGAAGATGGAGGCTCATGTATAGTCCCACACGAGGAAGATGCAGCACGTGTCAGCGCGTGCCGTGCGGCCTCCACTCTACCTCGAACCACTAGAGGTTAACCGATAGACTAGTCGAGTCTGATAGTGAGGTCGACGATGACATACAGTGACAGACAGCGGAGGTGGTGGTCAGAATATGGGGTCTTATTCTGTAGGAGTGATGATACGAGATACGACACAGCCGGAAACCGGAGATGGTACACAATTCCCGCAAATTGTTTATGCACTGGTGGATGGTGGGTCCACCATGTAATCATGAAATATGATTGCCTTCGTCAGACTCTGGACATTGATATATATATATATATATATATATATATATATATATATATATATATCAGGTGTCATAAATACGAAGATGAATAGTTACCCTAATTAATATAAATACGTAATAATATACAGCATAAGATCAACCTATAATTATCCTGTTTACATTATTTCCAACAGCGCCTATAATATTTATCTTGTGAATTCAGTAGTTTTGTGTGTACCAATGTCTTCAACAGTGACTACTGGGTGTATTAGATTACAATATCAGTGTAATGTGGCCACTTGTATTCATCATTGATATATTTCACTGACAGTTTGCTGTAGGTTGAACTGTGTCAAGCTATGAATAAATTTCTCCTTATTTTTCCACTATGCATCTAGTTATAACATATTTGTTATGCAAACAATAAACAATTTTGGTTACAACTATTTTCATTATAAAAAAGAACATGGGAATATATTGTTAAAGATGGTCTCATTATCAATAATATCCCTCATAATTTAGTTTTGATTGAGCTCAATGGCGTATTGTGATCCATATAGCCGACCTCACATAGTGGGATAAGCCTTTTGTTGTTGTTTTTGTATTTTCAAACCTTTGCTGCTCACACTAGGGTTTATTATGTGTATTTTTTCTGATTCTTTTTTGCCTGGCCTATAGGTTAGAGAACATGCTCGAAAACTTTTGGAGAAACACTTGAAGAAGCCTTTCTTTGACTTACGGTGAGCTTTGCATATTGTAAATTGTGATTTATAGTATTGGTCATCTTCTGTCATGCCTTTGTTATGTTTTTCTTCATTTCCTGAAATTTTGAGCTTTGCACGTGTGATAGGAAACATTTCCCATCTGAACCAGGAGAGATTGTCTTACAGTACTACTAATAAAGTTCATAAGTAAATATAGATATGTTAGCAATGCTCTCAGCCAAGGAAAATACCCTTGGCCCTCAACTATCAACTAAAAACTGAAAGAAAACCACATAATCCACTCACCCTCTGAAACTTTCGTATTTAGGCAATTATGAGATCTATGTTCTCTCTCCTCGTGCGAACTTTCCTATCCATTTGCTTTTTCCATGCAGTTCCCCCCTTAGGTTACAAAAATAAACCATTAGAGTTTAAGATCTATTATTATTATTATTATTGTGTACATTTATTTAATTATCTGAGTTGACTTGTTTAATTAATGATAGATATGGCGAACATGTTGAACGGATTAGTGTGGAGGAATTTGAACAGGGCAAGCGCTGGTTAGATGATACTTTTCACCTCATAAGGTAAGTCCATTACAAGGAACTCAGCTGGTAGTAGTGGCATACCGTATTTTAACATATTCTTAGACTGCACTGAGCGGAAATTTAACCATCTATCCGAGATTGTGTTGCTTTTTGTTTTTCATGCATTTTGTCACTTGACTGGTGTGATCTTTTTAACATTTGTAAATCTGATCCACTGGTTCCTATATGGCTGTCTGTATTTGAGAAGTGATGCATGGTATGATACTATGGTTATTGGTTCCAATTTTGTGTTGTGGGCTGATGTAGTTGGGCGATGGCAGCAACCAAGATGCCATATTACATGAAGAGATTGGACTAGGATTTTAATCCATGTTTCGTAACAACGTTGATGCAGAAAATTAAGTCTCCTTAATTTTCTTTTAGTTACTTGAGCTGTGCAGATCTTAGCTTACTATTCTAACTTTTCAGTTTTCCTAAATTTATTCTTCCAAAGTTTTTGGAGTGTTTGCATAGAAATTTATGACCAATGCTAATATCATGAACCTTTGATCTTAGCTTTAATTTTTAATTCAAGACTGTTGCATTTAGCAGTTCTTGTTGAGTAGATTTTCTAATACCTATCAGCTGTTCATTCGGTTAAACTAGTACTTTTAAATTAGTACTCTTACTGATGAATTTTGCTGCTGGGCTGCTTGGTTTTTAATGCTAGGTGTGAAGATGATGCCCTTCCAAATGTAAAGTGGGTCCTTGAACTCGCAAAAGCGGCTGTTTTAAGGCACGGGGTGCGTGGACTTGTAATCGATCCTTATAATGAGCTTGATCATCAGCGACCTCCAAACCAGTAATTCTCTTAAAAGAGCTCATTTTAAATTTTGGTTTTATTTTGCTTTTGTTATGCTGTACTTGAACTCTCTTTAGAATACTTGGAATTGACTAACGGAAATGCTGTTTTAGGCCTTGATGCCTTCATATAATGATATCATCCACATAAACAACAATATATATATAGATAGATAAATGCATTTATTAGAGGATGGATGCTTATAGAATGTGGAATTGCTGAGAACTCGTTGTTTCATGTTTTGCATTTATAGTAAAATGAATTTCTCCCCTAGAACTTGCTTTGTTACCCTGATTATTCATAAATCACAATGTTGTTAGATACAGGATAGCCAATTGATGCTTACCTTAAACCCTTAAACATGTAATGCGCAACTTGCAGGACTGAAACTGAATATGTGAGCCAAATGCTTACCTTAATCAAACGTTTTGCCCAACATCATGGATGCCATGTTTGGTTTGTAGCACACCCTAGGCAGGTTGGTAACAAAAAACTTTAGTTACTTCCTTTTCCATTTTACTTTTTTTTTTCTGATATGTTAATCTCATCTAATAGCTGCATAATTGGGTTGGGAGTCCTCCTAATCTCTATGATATAAGCGGAAGTGCGCACTTTATAAACAAGTGTGACAATGGAATTGTTATTCATCGTAATCGGGATCCTGAGGCAGGGGTTCTTGATCAAGTGCAGGTGAGTAATTGTAGCATCATTGTGTGAATTTTGGTGATCATTTATCATATTAACCAAAATAATTAAATACTTTTTCCAACCTGTCTTTGTTTCAGGTTTGTGTTCGTAAGGTACGAAATAAGGTTGCAGGGACTATTGGTGAAGCCTTATTGTCATATAACAGGTACCGAGACTCTTGCCCTTGATTTTTTGCTGTCTTGAATTCACTTATGGTTTGGAAAAATTAAATGTTACTGGGATTAAGGTGTTATCAAATAGCTTAACTCGTGGTAACTGATTTTCTTTTGCAGGGTAACTGGTGAGTACACAGCAGTTAATAACAAGAGATAGCAGTCACACAATTTTGTTAGTAGGCATAATACTGGTCAGCAAGTATGTCTTGAACTGAAGTTGCCATGTGATACTCTGATTACCGTCTAAACATGGCTATGAATGTTCTCACTTAGGGTGCCCGGGTCGACATCGAAAATGGTAAATAACATCTTAACATGGCTTGTGAAATTTGCTTGTATAATATCATTATTTTGGCATATGATTATTTGAAGAGCTTGTATCCTTTAGGTGTACTTTTATAGCTGTCATGTGTCATCATTTAATTTTGCAGTTCTGCATTTGAAATCCTTGTATAGATATATTAGTACTTCTTTCTTTGTAATGACCCTTTGGATCTTTATTGAAGGAGCTTTAGTTTTTATTTTTCCCCAATGCTGTTGACAGTTTTATCTACCAAGAGTTAGAATGGGTTGCAATTGCCATTTGTAAGTATTTACTGTTCCTATTAACTTTGTCTGGTGTATAATATTCAATCAATGGATTAGTTATGGTTATCATGCCTTTTTGTTTGAATATATCGTCTAATACATGTTTCAACTTTCAAGTGTAACATGTTAACAAAATGAGGAAAAGCAGAAAAAATTTCTAATCATTATATGGTTGCCCACGTTATCTGTATCAATTTGCTGTCCTAGAATATTTATACACATAATCGTTCCAACCTTCCAACCCCAGCTAACTCATGAACATTTTCCCTTAGTTTTGCAAAGATCCTACAGAAGAACTATATGATATTCTTTTTTGGTTTCTTTTGTTTTTGTTAGCAAATTCCAGCTCTTAAAGCAACCAAAAGGCACAGGTCCTTACCAGCTTGGATGGTTGACTATTTCCAATAAGTTGAGTCCATCACATGAATTAAAGATACCACACTGGAATTTAATAATTGTGGTGCAATAAGTTAGAGTAAAATGTTATTGAGAAATCTCTGTCTGGGAATATTAAAATGCGATTCTCTTAAATATATTGATTCCATATCTGCTGCACCTTCAGAAAGAACCAATCTACCACATGTAATGGTTTGTCCTTAACCAAGGGGTTTAGAGTTAGAGACCAAGTCAAGCAACGGTGACACCTTCCAATATTATATAGACGGCGGATAAGTGTGTAATGGGTTTCGACCCTTAATTAGGTAACTCCATCAAAATACCTCGTTTATTCTTTTAATAAATCTTCTATATTTAGCTCATCTTCTATATTTCCCTCAAATTCATCATTATTTTTCAAGTCATGATAATCCATTTAAAAGATATTGTATAAGTAAAAAGATACACACAAATTTAAAAGAATATGACAAATATAGCATCCAAAATAAACAAATATTGATATAGAAATCTTTGTTCTTTTTGAAGAACTGTTGCCCCCACTCTAAATTCCATTTAATATTATCTTCCAATAACTCCACGAGTGCTCAAATTTGAATGATTTAAAAAAAAACTCAGATTTGAATGATTCACTTTCGTCTTGATTGGAAATTACAATACATCATTCTCGGAGCGACCACTTTTTTTTCATTTGATGACTTGTTTGTAGCTCCCGACAAACTTTTGAACTCATTGTTTGTCTTTTGCCAACGACATTTTAGTGCATTGGTTCCTTTTTCTCGTAAGTGAGAGCGATGCTCATTATAGTTGTCTTTTATTTTTGACAAAAAACTATCTACTTTTTTTGTCAATCCCCGTTATTGACTCTTTCGAATTAGCTCTTTCGAAGTATTTAGTCAAGCTTGAATGGAAAGCGACCATCCACTCTTCTAACTTTGCCGACTATAAGATTTTACAAGCTAACTTGGGACAAAAATGAGGAACTTGAGACTCTTGTATGGACTCAATCGATTAATTTGCAACATTGCTTCATGTTGAAGCCCCACTAAACATGGCATGACTAATTGTTAGCGACTAGAAACCCCCTATCGTAGCTTGACATTACAAATGAATTACCTATTTTTAACATGTGTGGGTGAAAGAAACCAAAAAATGAAATCATGTCATGTTGTAGATTGAAGAAATTTATTATCATTTTGATCATTTGCGGGTTGAGATTTTTGCATCTAGTTGAAGAAAAAATTAGAATTAATTGATCGGGATCTATTTGTGTTGGGAAAAAAATATAAATGTCATAATTTGAGAGAATAAATAAGTGTTAAGAAGGTAGAAAAAATTGAAGCAATTAATTGAAGATAATTTACATTATATTATCAGTTACAAATATAAAAAGTTACCGTTGTTCTATTACCGTTAAAATATATCCGTTGTAACAATATGTATCCTTATCATTGTCGTTTTCTACATTTCTTTCTTTCATAACTACATATTTATTTATGTCAACGTGTACATCTCTTGCTCCAACGATCACATACTCCGAATATATTCTTAAAAATAAAAAATATCACTTTTTGTAGTGTACGAAAAATATTGAGGAAAATCGATGTTTCTTTTTAATTTTCCATTTTCTATATCATATAAAATATATTTAGAACCAACTTAAATAAAAATTAAATTGTAGACAACCTTCTATCTTTTTATTATACATTCAATTACACAAGAATTTTACTTTCTCTTTTATTTTTGTCATATCCCTCAATATAAAAATTTACTCATTTTTCCATATATTTGTCTACTTTTATAATTTTCTCCAAAGTCCTAACATTCAATTTTTTCCATAACAAAATGTTGGCATGAAATTGCTACCTCTTTAAGCAACCTAGGTGGTAGTGGTGGGGTAAAATTGATGCTGACATGCCTGAATTTGCTGGCTTCCAGAGCAACAAAATTCTTGGGAAGAAGAATCTCCCAACGGCTCCTCTCCTCCATGCGGTGGATCCAGTTATGTGACCGTTGGTGGGCCCATCCAATCTCCTTCTCTCTCACATTTCAAGTAACTCCCTCCATATATAACCCTCTTAACTCATCACTCTTCCAAACACACAAGAACACAACAACAACAATAGCAACAACAACTCCTCTGTCTCTCTATTCTGGTACATTTCTCTCCTATGTTTTTCCATCATTCATATCCTTGATCCTTTTAATTTTCTGGGTTTGTCTCAAGTTTGAATCTTTTGTATTGTTTTGTAACTTTTGTTTTGTTTTGTTTTCAGTCTGTTACCATGACTGCAGAGGTTCTGTCTCAACAAGAAACCCAGACACCTGAGGTTGTTGCACAAGAGGGCAAGGTGGTTGCTGTTGCTGAAGAACCAAAGGAATCAGTGGATGAAACAACCAAACCCAAGACGGTGGAAAAAAGCTCCTCTTACAAGGAAGAAAGCAACTTCCTTTCTGATCTCAAAGACTTCGAGAGAAAAGCTTTGAGTGATTTCAAGGCAAAGCTTGAAGAAGCTGTCTCTGCCAACACCCTGTTTGAGAAAGAAGAACCAAAAAAGATTGAAGCTTTAACAGTTTCTGCAGAGGAGGAGAAGAAAGAAGGTGCTGAAGAAGAAACTGAGAAATCTGTGAAAGAAGAAGAGAATGTTGAGGTGGAGGAGAAGGAGAAGGAGAAGGATGTTGTGTCCCTTTGGGGGGTACCCCTTTTGCCAAGCGAAGGAGCAGAAGGTGCTGATGTGGTTCTGCTGAAATTCTTGAGGGCTAGAGACTTCAAGGTCAATGAAGCATTCGAGATGCTGAAGAAGACTCTTAAATGGAGGAAGGAATCTAAGATTGATTCTGTTCTAGATGAGGGTTTTGACTCTGATTTAGCCTCTGCAGCAATCATGAACGGTGTTGATCGTGAAGGGCACCCTGTGTGCTACAACATCTTCGGTGTGTTTGACAGTGAAGAGCTTTACCAGAAAACTTTTGGGACTGAGGAGAAGCGAAGTGAGTTCTTGAGATGGAGGTGCCAGTTGATGGAGAAGGGGATTCAGAAGCTCAATTTGAAGCCAGGTGGTGTTTCTTCCTTGCTTCAAATCAATGACCTTAAGAACTCCCCTGGTCCTTCAAAGAAGGAGCTTAGAGTTGCTACAAAGCAAACCATTGCAATGTTGCAGGACAATTATCCTGAAATGGTGGCAAAAAATGTAAGTTTCTGCTTAGCCTTCCACCTGTTTGTTGTATTGTTTATGTGAATTCAATTGGCAATGTGATATGCTGTTGTGTTGTTACCAAACTAATTGATAAATGTGCTTGTGTTTCATTGCAGATTTTCATCAATGTTCCTTTCTGGTATTATGCTCTGAATGCTCTTCTATCTCCTTTCTTAACCCAAAGAACAAAGAGCAAATTTGTGATTGCTCGTCCTGCTAAGGTCACTGAAACACTCACCAAGTATGTCCTCTAATCCATTAACAATTTATGTTCAATTGTTAAGTTTCAATGGTATCTCAAATCTCAATAGTAATGACATTAACTCTTTTGAATTGAATAGGTACATTCCAATTGAGGAAATCCCAGTTCACTATGGTGGTTTCAAGAGGGAAGATGATTCTGACTTCACTGCCCAAGATGCTGCTGCTTCAGAACTCTTTCTCAAGGCTGGATCGACTGCAACTATTGAGATTCCTGCATTGGAGGTTGGAAACACTTTGTGCTGGGATTTGACTGTTCTGGGTTGGGAGGTGAGTTACAAGGAGGAATTTGTTCCTGCTGATGAAGGTTCTTACACTGTGATTGTGCAAAAAGTGAAGAAGATGGGTTTACAAGAAGAACCTATTAGGAACACTTTCAGGAATAATGAACCTGGAAAAGTTATCCTGACTATAGAGAACACATCAAACAAGAAGAAGAGGGTTCTGTATCGATACAAGGCAAACAAGAGCTTGTTCTGAGGGTACAAATCAGGAGTTCTAGTTTTGTTCAGTTGTGTTTAATTTGCTATGATTTGGATTCTGTGGGCAGGTGAAATGTGTGAAGATTGAAAAAACATAGGGATTCTTTATTGGTTTAATTGGTTTACATTATGATTTATTGTATACATTTTTTTGTTCAAATGAAATCGATTGGAAGTTCATTATTTGAAAGTTCATTATTCTGCTTTTGTATTTCGTCATTCATAACGTTGTAATTTATAAAAGATAAGTAGATAACGATGTAAGATGTCACTCACACAGAAACACATAAGCTTTACTCTGTATCCTTGAAACGTAACTGGGTTTTGCGGGGAAAGGAAAGGAAATACATGATTGGATAAAAGTGTTAATATAGGAGGATGCCATTTGTATAATTTCTTTTGCATAACATGAATAATTTCTTTTGCACAACAAGAGAGGTGCAATTTATTGCCTTTTTTATTTCAATTGAAATTTTTTTAGTTACAAGAAGAAAACTAACAGCACAAGTAAAATGAAACTACACTAAAGCGTCTAAACACAATTAAGCAATCACAGTTGAAATACTTTGCCTATAAAAAAAAATTGAAATACTTTAAAAAAAGAAGCTATTTGAGGTCACTGCAATCCGGCATGGCAGTGGCACCACTATGACTATTAATTAACAATAGTGTTTTCTTTCAATTGATAGCAGTATCATTTGTGATTATGTTTGCCCTAATTTTTTTTCAAAGATGCTTGGATTAAAATTCAAAATTGCCCTGGGGCACTTACATCACGTGAAAATGAATTCTCTGAGAGTGATACCATCAAGCAATTAGATTAGTAAGTTACGAACAAAACATACTGATAAATGAAGCTAAAACACTAAGTCATACAAAAACTCCTACACTCCAATGTTAAACAATAAAACACAAGCTGTCTTCTTAGATTTTTCCATGTTTTAATCGCTTCAAACTTGAATATACCATATGTGTAGAGGGCCAACATTGTGGCTTCAGCATCAACAAATGAAGTCTAGTCAGCATCACAGCAAACACAGAGAAGTGACTTTGGTATAGACCATACTAGCAATGTAAAAAAAAAAGGGAGTAGGAGATGAGGATTTGCATCCCTCACGTTTATATTTCACATGATCATGTCATGCGAAAGATCCTTACCCTTCATTTATTTTTAATGAGATCCAAAAGGTTGTTATTAGTTTAGTTTGTTTACACCTTTCCACACTACATTCAGACTCATCTTCGTCGCTGCATCGTCGCTCCCCACCGCACTAGCCCACCACTCCACCCAAACTTGCCTGCTGCAAACACTTCTTGACCCCATCTGCATCTTTTCATATGCTTCTGGTTTCACCCACATATCTATGGTGGTCTGGTGCTGAACGAAAGAAAGGGGGAGCAAATCACTTTGGGTTTATCAATCAATTCCAATTGACTGATGGAGATTTAGGGTGAAGTCCCACCGACCCTTGCCGAAACGGAAGGAATCGCCGGCGAAAGTGAGAGTTTTTGTAAGAACAGAGAAAATCAAAGCCATAACCCCCATCCACAACTGCAAATCCCAGCCGCACCTTCATAACAACAACTTCCAACCCCTATTGTTGTAAATCACCATCATATCTCTGCCACCCCAATCGCAAATGCAAACCAACAGGCACCGCTTCTTCGAAGCATCAGCCACTTCGACATTGCTTGAGGCTCGTTCCACCATGGAAACCCAGCTCCACGCTTTAGGCTTTGATCCCACCGCTGTGATCTCAGCTGTATTTTGGAACATAAGAGAAGAAGGAGAGTGGAAAGATTGAGATGGAAGAAGAAATGGAAGGAGCAGTGGCAGTTTTGGGGAGTGGCGGAGGGAGGGAAGGGTGGCGGTGGTGGTGCTATGGAAGCCATGGGTGGGTGGTGAGAGAGTTGAGAATTCAAGTGTGGAGTCGGAGCGGTTAAATATGGGTGGGATGAAGATTTTATAAGAAATGTGACTCATAAACCAACACTTAAATTTTGGATTAAGATGTGACGTTGAGTTTTGGGTTAAAATGTGGCGTTGGTTCTCTTTGTGGTCTTCATCCTCGACCCATGAGCTCCCCTGTCTCCCCAATAGAGAGTGAAGTGGGTGGCAACGGCAGCCATGGATGTGGTGGTGGTAGTGTGCAGTGGTGGAGGAAGTGGGCAATGGTAGTGATGAACAAAGAATAAAAAAATAATTCCATGGATAAAAAATATAAACAAAGAGAAAAAAATTATTTTATGAGGAATAATTGAGTTATAGATAATCTTCATGCATACCTCATTTATTTTTGTGAACAGTATCCATACCTCCTTGAGAGCGTTCACATAACTTTATTGGCCTGTTTGGTCTTGGCCACATGGTAACTGGATTTAATTGATTTTCGTAAAGGGCAACTCATACTTTTATGTTTGACCAAAAAATTAATCCAATCTTCAGCTGACCTTGACCAAAAATAATTCTTCGGCTGACATCCTTGATCTAATTTTCCAATTGGCAACCACGTTTTAGCACCCAAAAAATAAACTCACCAAATAATGAATGATCACTCCGATACCCACCGTTGTAGAGCGGTCATCTTTTACCGTCACAAAATACTATTAATAATTGTCACCGTAAAGTTTTGTATATATATTAAGGAATTGCATTAATGTTTTTGTTTCTTTTAAAGTTACTATCTAACTTCCTAACATACCCTTTATCTTTCTTTTTAATTTAGACTCTTTAATTTTCTATCACCATTAATTGAAGGGTATAATTGGTAAAACAGAATTAATATTCTCTTGAACTTTATAAAGTAACAGATAATTAAGAAAAAAAAAGATAAAAATAGTAACACTTAAATATGAACAGAGAGAGTAATTTTTTTTTTTTACTATTTTTCACTTGGTTGAGAGAATCCTTCTAATTAATGATGATAATCATCCCCTACATTGAGCTATTTAAAGGCCATCTAGAAGGACTCATTGGAGTTGCTTTAATTAAGTAATGAATAATCCTCTCAAAATATAAATTTAAGGGAGTTACGTTTGGCACCCCCAATTGCGCTTTACGCCTCCTCTAAATAGGGTCATTTATGAAAATGCACATAAAATCTTTTTTGATTCTCGAGATGTCCCTTTCTTTTGCCTTTTTATCAGAATAAATCGCACTTATAAGTGCGATTTATGCTTCCAATTCAATTCACACTTATAAGCGCGACCCAATTAAAAAATAACGGGTAACTTCATTTTCGCACCTTTAAGTGCGATTATATATGTCTGTTCGCCCTTATAGGTGCGAAATATGAGTTCTGAGAGGAAAAAAAAAGGAATTTATAACAGTCTCAGATGGCGACGGGCTGAACTACAAAGTTGAAGAGAAAAAAGTAATTGGACGCTTATCACTTCGCCATAAGCTCAATGTCCCGAGCCCAAATTCCATCGTTTGCTATTTTTTTGAATTTTTATGTCTTTGTCGGTTTTTTTAATATGAAATCGCACTTTAAGGTGCGAAAATTGTCTCAAAATCGCACGTAAATGTGCGACCAAATAAAATACATTAAAAAAATTAATAAATAACATATATTCGCATTTGTAAGTGCGATTTTGAATAATATTTCGCACTTACAAGTGCAAATATTAACCAGGACGCGTCGAAAACTTTGAAATCCATTTTTCTTTCACTTATGTTAGGTCACTTTAGGTTATGACTTGTCCCTTTCGTCCAATTCATTATTCGGGTAGAACGGAAAGGTACAAGGGAGAGAAATGGTGAGGGTGATGAGTTGAAGGAGGTGAGGGTGAGGTTTTGGGAACAAAACCATTTGTGGATAATTGTTTTTTTTTGTACAACTTTTTTTTCTTCTAATCATGGGTAGTTTTGGTATTTTCAAAAATAAGGGGAGGCGTAAGGCGTAATTGGGGGAGCGCCAAACGCAACTCCCTAAATTAAACCAGATGTGCCAACAAACATAAAATGTTATTTTGTTTCCTAAAGTTAAATACCTAAATTCTTAACTTTTCTTACGAATCTAACATGTCTTTGTGTGGTATAAAAATATTCTTAAGATTATAGTATTCGAAATGGACCAACTAGAGTTAACTCGTTTGTTGTGGGTTAAGGATAAAAGTGACCTGACATAACACGACTCACATTTTTTTTAGTGAGTTTGGAAAAAAAAATAATTGGGTGTGACGGGTTGTGGACTGAGTCACCAATTTTAAAAATATAAAATTGTAAAAATGAAAAATAGAATTAAAATGTTAAAGAGGTATAAATATTACTACTAAAAATATTTTTTGAAAAAAAAATAAAAAAACTTAAAAAACTTACTTCCTAAAAATATTTTTTTACAAAATAAATTCATATTCATAACATTTAGAATATTATGATTGAAATTTATTTCTGAAAAAAAAAACAAAAATACATTGAATCAACTTGCAAGCCAACTTACCCTAAGTCACAAGGGTTGGTGGGTTGGGTGAGTCGGGCTAAAGTAACTCAAGGTCCTTGTGAATCACATTTTTACCAAGTTGGCACATACATGTGTTGAGTTCACCCGCTTCATCACCTCTGAAATATGACACTCATGCTTCAACCTCTCATATGATTTGTTTCTCTTCCCACTTGAGTTGTTGTGGAGTGAAAGTGAATCTCCGTCTCAATGCGATTGAGAAGAAGGAAGACTATGTGATTAAAAAGTGTGGTCGAAGAGGGATTTTTAACCTTTGCCGCACAACATGACATCTGAAGTAGCATTTACTAATCCTAGCCATTTTATTACTTAGCTAAGGTTAAAAACACTTATCTTACAATTTTTTTGTTTGCTTGCCAAAATGTTCCCACAGCCAACTAATCCCCTTATGTTTTGAGATCAAGTTAAAAAAACTTCCCTATCGCGTTTTTTCACCACATGCATGGTCTTCCTTCTTCATCATATTGTATTAGAGATTTACTTTGACCCCACAACAACGATAGTGAGTCGTTGGTGTTGTTCTTGCCTTCCAATTTTCCTTATTTTTTTTTGTTGTCTTCCAAAGAAAAATTAGTGTTCTTAATAGAGTTAACACCAATGATTAAAATCTTGCTATTTCTGAAATATAAAGACCAAATCCACACGTTTTGTAATCTAACCAAAGAGATAATATTTTAAATTGATAAAAAATATGTAATTTAAACCTGAATCAATTACAAAAATAATGTCAAAATCTTGACCAGAAGCAATCAATTATCTAAAAGATAACCTCAAAGTGCAAGCATAATAACTAAATACATAGAATGGCAAATTTATAGAAAATCATCAATTGCTTCCTCATCTCTTGTTTCCATCTTTTTTTCTGTCAAATTTACATAAGATCATCCTATCCAATTGAGAGACATTGTTCCTTTAACCAATATAATTAACGTGTTTAATAAATCAATTTTCCTACGACTTCATCAACCTCCACCACAAAGGCATGGCCTGAGACAAATACTTGTTTCAATGAGATAAATGAGTCTGACCAATTCTAACATACATATATCATTAGTATGTGAGCTTACTAAAAATCTAAGATTGAATAATGTCAGTATTATATTAGAGAAAATGATGAGGAAACATAAAATATAATTACACAGTTTTTTTGTTACACTTGGAAAAATAATTACAAAGTTTAATAATAAATTACAATTACACATAATTACAAATAAAACTCAATACGATAATATATATATATATATATACGTACAAATGATTTTTTTTTTTTTTGAGAAATTATTCTCTTCCTTTGTTTCCCTGGGAGATATACCAGCTGAGGAGCACAACACAAGAACTTTCAATATACATATCTAAAATTAAATCGTTCAGATTTGACGTGTAATGAATGGATAATTGCTGAGACAAATGATTTGACCACGAAAATATAAAACCATTAAAGAGTTCCCACGATCTGGATTTGAATAATAAATTAGAATTTTGGTGATCGACTTTGATTTGTATGACTGGCGTACAACTAAAATAATAAGTTGTAAGGTTGAATTTTGAAAGGATTACTGAAATTAATCTATTAGATATGTGGACTGTGGAGCCACTATATAAGAGTTGATGAATTTCGTGTATAATTTGCTCTAGTTACAAAGTAAAGTTTATCGTATAAATAATTATTGATTGAAATATAATTAATGAGATGTTTACAATATCATAAATTATGTTTTTTATAATTTTAGTCATTAAATTGTCAATTAATAACTACAGTTTTATAGGGTTGTCTAAATTTGTAAAAAAAAAATCTAAATTACTCAAGGTAAATTTTGGATAAAATCATCCCAGGTAATTCAATAATATTTTAACACGTGTTAGGAAAATTATCAATGATTTTGTGGTTGTGGGTAAATACCAATTTTCTTGTATTGAAAATGGAGCTCGTAGCTATCGGTAAGTTTTTCCTCCAACATTTCCCACCACGTACTAATGGCTAAATTTGACAGTGGCTAAACTTTCATGCCACAAAGTGCTTACTTACCGACGACTTAGACTGTGAGTACAATGGTTACTTTGTTATAGAAAAAAAAAAGTAGTTCCACTTACTGAAAAATTGGTAGATGAGTTAGTTATCTACAAACTTGTTGTCTTCAGTGATCAATTGTCACTAAATGGCATGTTTTTTGTAATGAATATTTTATATAAATCGCAACTAATTATATCACATGTCATACTCACTTACATCATCGAGTAGCACATTGTACTCCATAGCATAAATGCATAATATTTTTAGTTTGCACAAAACACACTTCATATAAGGTCTTCAGTTTGCATTAATTAAAAAAACTTCATATGAGACGACTTCTATTTGCTTAAAAGACACCTCATAGGAGGTGAGTTCCAAGCTGCTTTTGACCAAACCGCCATATTAGCATCTCATGTTGTCTAAATTACCCCAACATGAGAAAATGATTTGTTTTTTTGTAAATTGTTTTTATTTTTATATTATTAAGAAAAAAACCCCAATCCCTTTGATCACATGCATTATTATTGACAAAACTTACACGGCACTCACATTTATTGCTATAATAGTTGGATGATTAGAGTATAATACGGTGGCTTCTAGGGTGCACTTGCACCCTAAGTGGTGCACCGTGCACCACATTGAATGACCTGCTACAGCAGGTTTTTTTACCTAATATTTAAAAAAATTAAAATAATATTAATTAGTTAATTACATTTTTACCCTTTAAAAAAAAGTAAAAATAATTATAAAAAGAAGATTAACAGAGAGAAAGGGGTTTATAGTAATTAACAAATTAAAATTATAATTAATTATAAAAATAAAATAACCTGTAGAACCGGTTACGGTTACTTACCTGGACATTTGGCACGATCTTATTGGCCAAAAGCTGGTGGTGCATGGTGCACTACTTAATTGGTAGTTCACCTTAGACAACACCGTATAATACTTCCTCTGTCCCAAATTATAAGACCCTTTAGAGGCAAACTCGATGTCCCAAATTATAAGACCCCTTCTAGATTTCAGGAAAAGAAAATAAGCTTTTCCTTTTTTACCCTTTGCATTCATTATATTTTAAATTCCAAAACTTTAATTACCACCTCTACTAATTACTTCTTTCATATTCCCAACCAACTTTTGGTATATCCAATACTTACATTAACAATTTCCAGATTTTTTAAATAAGGGCATATTTGGAAGATTTGTATAAAAAGTTACAAAACCAACATATTAATTAGCTTATTACATGTTTTCTTAATAAGCGTGATTGTCTGAAAAGGACCCTATAATTTGGGGCGGAAAGTGTATTAATTTGGCCTTTTTTCTTTTGATTTGAAACATAATACTCCGTTCCTATTCATAAGCTATTTTTTTAAATTATTTTCTTCTTAAATATAAGTTATGATTTCAATGAAGCATTTAACACTTATTTTCTAAAACTATCCTTATATTTAATATGGAATAGTTAATGTGATTTTGAAAATATTAACTTAGAGAGAAATTGAGAGGAAATTAAATAAGGTTAGTCTACAAAAATGAATAAATCATTTTATAAATTTATTGTTAGTAACTATTTTTCTCAATATAAGAGAATTAGATAAAAGTGATTTATACACAGGAATGGAGGGAGTATTTATTAAGAAAATTATGAAGACATATAGCTAGTGTAACTCGTTCAAAATTATGTCGCAAAGATTATGCAAAAATTAAATACTCCCTCCGTTCTTTTTTATAAAAATCAAAAGAGGGGTGATAGTTGTTCTTTTTTATAAGAACCTTGTTTTTTCACATTTTTATCCTTATTCAATTCTGGAAATATAGAATTGCATTAATGACGGAAAAAAATAAAAAAAATGTTAAGGACAATTTTGGAAATTCAACAACAACATTTGAGAACAAATTTAATGAAATAACTATATTACCTAACTTTTTTAATAGGTGTGTAAATTAGTTTGATTTTTATAAAAAGAATCGGAGGGAGTAATTGTCTGATCATCAAAACAGACAACCCTAACCCACCTCTTTTTAATGTATTATCTAGACAATTTATATTATTTTTTATTTCATTTTATTTTTGGGCTAACCCACCAACCCAAAGTAAAATGGGGTGGAATGTATGAATGTATTTTCCAATTATATCTTGAATGCGGGTCAATTCCCATTTTAGACAGGTAGGCAGTGAGATGGAGGGTTGCCCATTTTGCCACCCTAGACGACGAACACATTTATCTTTGTACTTACCACAAGAATTTGTGTTGATATGAGTAAAAAGAGCTTAGATCCCCTTAAATATATGTAAAGTTATTGGCATTTTTTGTGGTGCCCCAAATTTTTTTTTGGGTGCTGTACTGGAATATGTCGGGTCAATCACATATTTACACATAACTTTATATTATTTTATAGTACTACTTAATGGTTAGACTTTTTTATAAATTATGAATATGCCTCATGACTTCAATTACTTTTTACTTTAGCCTTAGTGTGAGGTAAAAAAAACATAATCTCTCCTCTACCACTAGAAACCCTAACCTCCCTCTCTTTATCTTTCACCCAATCGGCCGCCACACCTTCTTCTTTCTTCCTATTCCTATGCTGAAACCCTAGTGCAGTAGCCTCCACTCTCCCTTTCAAATGCCTAACCCTCCTCCTCACTCTATATGCTTGGCCTAGTGATTCACACAAGCTTCCATCCCGTACTTAATTGGTTTTCTCCATCTTTAATTGGAATTTGCTAAACAAACACGAAGTTAAGTTGCTCGTGCTTGGCCTAGTACCATGTATGCAGTGCAGTGGAAAATAAAATGGGTGAGATTAATTGGTCATATATATTAGGAAACTTAACAAATTAACACCTTCATCTGTGCCAAGCACACAATGGTAAATATGAATAACAAGCAGCTAGCATAGCAATGGGTGCTATGCACAAAAGGACAACTTCTAATGTGAAACTGTGAAAGATGTATCCTACTTGGGTTCACAACCAGAAATCAGTGGCTCTAAAAGTTGACCACCAAGGGATGACAACTTTAGATCATGATTATGTGCGCAAATCGTCACATCTTGTATAGGAGATTTAATTTCTGAAACAAATTAAAATATTGACAATAATATTTGTCTAGGTCAAAGAATGTCTTTTTCCAACATTAAATATTATTTTGATTTCAAATATAATAAAAATTTAATATGTAATAGATTTTCTAGAAAAAAAGATTATAATAACGTTATAATAATGATATAGTGTTGGGACGGACTACCACGGTATCCCGAACAACATGTTTGAACTTGCACAAAAAAAATTTGTTTTAAATGTTATAAGATTTTTTATTTCTATGAAAAAAAAAGTTGCAAAGTATCACATATATTTTTAAAAAATAATATTTATTAATTTTATGGTAGAAAAAAAGTTAATTTTTTTTTCAAATTTGAAAAATTAAATATTGACTTTAAATTTCTTTATTCAAACATCACATAGCGAGAAATATCTTAACTAGTATCAGCTTATTACATGGTGTCCCACACAGGGTGTCCACTGCGTGTTTGGAAGGAGCTCCGTTCCTGTGCAGGGATGTGATAGCTTAGTTGTTTTCTTGTCGTCTGTTTTTTTATTTCCTTATTTCCTTATGTAACAAAATAAAAAGAGCTTATTACAGAAATGAAATAAAATAGTTACCATTTGACTTAGGATTTACTTAAAAAGATATTGAGAATCGTATTTGTCTAGGTCAAAGAATATCTTAATCACGTTATCTAGCTGTAATTATCTGACAATTTATTGATCAAACTGGGAGGCACCTAAACCATTTTCTAACTTATTCTTTAACACATTGTGCTTCCAATGGATCATTATAAATTCCATCCCAGATCATGCCCAGAAAACTCACTAAAAATCATCTTTTCTTTGCTCCTAAACACCAATCATTAAGATAAACAAAAATGGGAGCCCTTTCTCCTAATAAAATACCACTATCATTATTCCCCATTGTTGTTTTGCTTTCTCTTATCCCCTTGTCAACTTCAGCTGCAATTTCAGCTCCTAACACCAACACTTTCTTTCATTGCCTTGTTAACCATTCAGAACCTTCCCACCCCATAACATCTGCAATTTTCACACCAAACAATTCCTCATTCTCTTCAGTCTTGCAAGCCTACATCAGAAACCTTCGTTTCAACACCTCCACAACAAGAAAACCATACCTTATAATAACAGCACTGCATGTATCTCATGTGCAAGCAGCTGTTGTTTGTGCTCAAAAGCACAACTTGCAGATGAAAATCAGAAGTGGAGGCCATGACTATGAGGGTGTGTCTTATGTGGCAGAGGTGCCATTCTTCATCCTTGACATGTTCAACCTTAGATCCATTGAGGTTGACATAGTCACTGAGACAGCTTGGGTCCAAGCTGGTGCAACACTTGGTGAAGTTTATTATAGAATTGCTGAGAAGAGTAAAAAACATGGCTTCCCAGCTGGGGTTTGTCACACTGTTGGTGTGGGAGGACATTTCAGTGGGGGTGGATATGGCAACATGATGAGAAAATATGGTCTCTCAGTGGATAATATTCTTGATGCACAAATAGTTGATGTTCAAGGGAGGTTGCTTGATAGAAAATCCATGGGTGAAGATCTCTTTTGGGCCATAACAGGTGGCGGTGGAGCTAGCTTTGGTGTGGTTCTTTCCTATAAAATCAAGCTAGTTCAAGTTCCTGAGACAGTCACTGTTTTCCAAGTAGAGAGGACTCTGGAGCAGAATGCAACAGACATTGTTTACAATTGGCAGCATGTAGCACCAAACACAAGCCATGACCTTTTCATTAGGATCATCATCGACGTGGTAAACGGTACACGAAATGGAACAAAGACTGTAAGAGCCACCTTCATTGCTCTTTTCCTTGGTGACTCAAAAACTCTTCTTTCTCTCCTGAATGAGACATTTCCTCAAATAGGTTTAAGGCAATCTGATTGCATTGAAACAACATGGCTTAGATCACTTCTGTTTTGGGACACCATAAACTATACCACCCCAGTTGAGATTCTACTTCAAAGAACACCTCTATCCATCAAATACCTGAAAAGGAAATCAGATTATGTGAAAAAACCAATTTCCAAGGAGGGTTATGAAGGGATTTGGAAGAAGATGATTGAGTTGGAGGATGCAATACTTTACTTCAATCCTTATGGTGGAAAAATGGCTGAGATTCCATCAACAGCTTCTCCTTTCCCTCATCGAGCTGGGAATTTATGGAAGGTTCAGTACCAAGCAAATTGGAATCAGCCAGGGGTTGCAGATCATTACATAAACTTGACTAGAAAACTTCACAAGTACATGACTCCTTTTGTCTCCAAGAATCCAAGAGAGGCTTTCTTCAATTACAAGGACCTTGATTTGGGAATCAACCACAATGGTAAGAAGAGCTATTCTCAAGGTAGAGTTTATGGAGTGGAGTATTTCAAAGATAACTTTGATAGGTTGGTGAAGGTAAAGAGCAAGGTTGATCCTGGAAATTTCTTTAGGAATGAACAGAGTATCCCCACTCTGCCATATAGGAAGAGTTAGAAATAATAATAATAAAAAAAAAATACTACTACTTAGTACTTACTAGTTTGTTAGTGGTAAATTTGATTGATTGTGGAAATAAAAGTTGGGGTTTAAAGCCAGTTATGATTACTCCGGCAAAATATGAAGTTTGGTGATTTGTTTGGTTTCATACTAATGAATGAAATTATATACTACTACTTCATTCCTTTCAATATTGCATCTACTTAAGCTGAATAGTTTTATGCACATACATCAAGATAATCAAATATAATATATTAGTGTCATTTAAAAAATTAAAAATATATTTTGACATGTAGTTAATAGCAAAAGTTATTAAATCATTAACTAGTGTTAATATTTGATATATTCTTTTATATACAAATATTACGTAGTTTCATTCTATTAATTCTAGTTTTTTTCATTAAATTGTGATTTATGTAATAAACATTTAAACTGATTTTAATATGTAATATAAATTTTAAATTTAATATTAAATATAATTAATGATATACGGAGTCATTAATAAATAATTAAATTTATCATCAATGTAAAGTTTAAGGGAATTTTACTAATATATAAATATATAGATAGCCAGATAAATTTAACTATATCATGTTCATTCTTTTTTGTTCAACAAAAAAGAATAATATTAACATTTACAATTAATAATTATATATTATTATCATTGATGCGAGGTTCAAGTTCAATTTTACTTATATACTAGATATAATACTCGTGCGTTGCACGAGTTTATTTCCAATATTTTTAACATTAATCATATAAAATTATTATATTTTAAATAAATAAATAAATTTTAACTATAAAATGTAATATAATAAAAAACAATTGTGTTAAGACATTTCCATAGTATTAGAGTTCTCTTCTTTATGTAAATAATTAATATTATTCAAATTCAATAATTGATACTTAATTTTTTGCATTGAAGTAATTTTGAAAATTTACATATGTAATAATATAAAAAGTTATCAAGTGAATTTGAAATATTTTAAATTAGTTAATGAGTTTTTAATATCACCAAATAATTTATAATATCATATTTGTTTTATACATTTTATCAACAATAGAATAATTTCAATTTTTAGCATTATATTAAGTTATGACTTTAATAATGTAAAATAGAAGTAAATTTTAATTTATTTAGCTTTAATCATAATTATTTTCCTCTTATATGTTTCCTCATGTAATTTTTACTAATATATAATACATCATTGAGAATTGCTACTAGCTTGTATTATCAGTAAAACATAAATTAAAGAGTAAAAATAACTATCCTGAATGACATAAAAAACAAAAATTAACATAAGAGGGGCTAATTAAAAGAGGTCGAGCTTAGTATTTTCTCTATGAATTTTTATATTTGAAAAATATTAAATAATTTTCTATTTTATAAAAACTAAGTGACGATTAAATAATATTATTAAATAATAGCTAGTTAATCATTAAATATAATATATAATAGAAAAAATTGTATGAGATAAAATAAAGAGAAAAGAAGGGGACAAAGTTATAAGTAATTAACAAGGATAGTTCAAGAATTGAACATAGATAATTAATAATTCTTGTTAAAAGTTAATAAAGACATTAATGAAAGAATTATTTTACATATTTTATAAAGTTTATAAAGTTAACTACACAATTTTAAAGATGGACTAATCTGATCTAAACTTTAGTAACTAATTTATTTATTTTTCTATATTTAAATTTCTATGTGGTTGTCATATACCCATTTGTACACTATGGATACCACTGCTCGACAAGGTGGACCCTCAAAGAGTAAGCTTATTTAGGTCCCGTTTGGAAGAGCTTATATGAGCTTAATTTATAGTATAAGTGCTTATGCAAGTGTTTGGGATAGCTTATGTAAATAGCTTATGACCAATCTATAAGCTGTTTTGAGCTTATTTTCATAAGCTAACCAGAGTAACTTATGAAAAAGAGCTTATGTTTATATATAACTTATTTTCCATTTATTTCAATAAGCGTTTATGCCATAAGCACTTATGGTCATAAGCGCTTAATTAAGCTGTTTTCCCAAACAGGGCCTTAGTCACAATAGACATGTGGAGACTGATATTATTATTTATTTATTTATTTATCAATTAATAAAATCGAATAAAATTTTAAAAATATACAAAAAGTATTTGAGTTTGACAGTTGAAATATTATTATCATTAATTGTACTTTTCGTCTCATAACTTTGAAATAGGTGACTTTAATTCATTAATAACTTTTTTAGCAGATTTAGTCCTGTAACTTCTTAATTGTTGTAAATTAAGTCCTCATATCTTTATTATTTAGCTTAAAACTCCGATTCTTATGTTTTAAGTAAAATCTTCACAAATTAAATCAACATTTAGATTTAATTCCCAGCATAATCCACTAATCAAAATATTAAATTTTAGTTAAAAATTAAAAATCCTAGTCTTCCAAAACTAAGATTTTTAATTTCTAACTAAAATAAAAACAGGTGTATATGTATCAAACTCTACGTACATAGACAAGTGGTGTGAATGAAAAATAAGAAAGAAATAAGATTAGGAAGAAAAAATAAGTGAAATTGAAATGAGAAAAAATGATGTGTGTGTACCAAAACACCACATACAAAGACAACATAACAATAGAGACTATTTTCATACACTCACTTTTGCGGCGGCTTTTCAATACCTCCGACCTCCACAAAAGTGGGAATATGAGAGTGGTTGCTAGTTTTATGACTTATACAGTTTATGGATAGGTGCTAATAGGTCTGAGCAAATAACCCAACCCGACCCGAACCCGTCAAAAACCGCTCCTTTTAAGACAACCGGGTCGGGCCGGTTCGGGTGGACCGGTTGCACGGGTTGACTACTTGGGTCTGGACGGGTCTGGGCGGTCGGGTCCGGTTCCGTGCCCAAGAACTGCCGGAACCCGACCCAACCCGGTTGTGTGTTTAAAGTTTTTTTTTTTTCCCTTTGTTTTGGGCCCATTTGAAGTGAATGTTGGATGTTGGCTCAGGCCTACTCTGGAAAGTGGAAATTAGGGTAAACCCTAATTGCACAAGCAAAAGCCATTCACTTCCCTCACCTCACAAGTTGCAGCGCCGCGCTCCCTCGTCCTCCATCTTCTCACTTTCCTGTCAATGGAAAAACCCTAGCCTTGCCGCTTAGGATCGTTGTGCGCCGACGACGCCGCAGGCCGCAGCCACTCGTCCGCCTCCGCTCCGTCTTTGTCGTCCCCCACCACTTCGTCTTCGTCGTCCCCCACTAGTCCGTCGCTTCGTCTGCGTCATCCGCCGCTTCGTCTTCGTCATCCGGCAGTCCTCCACTTCGTCTTCGTCTCGTCCTTAAGTTACGTTAGCACGCTCGATTACTGTTTGATCCGCCAGTCCTCCACTTCGTCTTCTCTCTTCTTTAGCACGCTCGATTATTGTTTGATGGCCAAATTTTTTTTTTTTGCTTTCCATGTTAGTGTTACTGTGTTGGGGTTTCGAAACCGTTTTTCCTTTCCCTTTTTTATTTCCAGTTCACTGTGTCTTTTGGCCAACCCGTCTGAACCCACCCGAACCCGACCTGAACCCGTTTCAAACCGAACCGGCCAACCCGAACCCATAATCGGTCGGTGATGGGCCAGTTTTTTATGTTATCGGTTTCGGTAGGTTGGTCTGAAATAGACCCGAACCCGACCGATGCACACCACTGTTATTATTACATGGTCCTTGTAGATAAGCAGAATTGGTTGGATGATATCGCAAATCGAAGATCTTGCCAATGAGAGTCACACACGTTCCACATATCTGAATTTGGAGCAGTACAAATTCTGAAGGAGGGAGCATTATTGTAACTAATTATAGTAGTAGTGTTTCATTCAAGTCCCCATTGTTCAACAAAAACATACAAACCAAGAAAAATGGAAGTCCTGTCTCCAAAAAATCTGCTATTGTATTTGCTGCTACCAGTTGTTGTGCTGCTTTCTCTTCTATGTCCTGCTTCTGCCACAAATTCAGCTCACAGCACTTTTGTCCAATGCCTTGTAAACCATTCTGAGCCCTCCCACCCAATAGTTGAAGCAATTTTCACACCAAACACTCCCTCATTCTCTTCAGTCCTCCAGAGCTACATAAGAAACCTTCGTTTCAACACCTCCACAACAAGAAAACCATTCCTCATACTCACTCCACTCCATGTTTCCCATGTACAGGCAGCTATTATTTGTGGTCAAAAGCACAACTTGCAGATGAAAACCAGAAGTGGGGGCCATGACTACGAGGGTGTGTCTTATGTGGCAGAGGTGCCATTCTTTATCCTTGACATGTTCAACCTTAGATCCATTGAGGTTGACATAGCCACTGCAACAGCTTGGGTCCAAGCTGGTGCCACACTTGGTGAAGTTTACTACAGAATTGCTGAGAAGAGTAAAAAACATGGCTTCCCAGCTGGGGTGTGTCCCACAGTTGGGGTAGGAGGACATGTTAGTGGAGGTGGATACGGCAACATGATGAGAAAATATGGCACTTCAGTGGATAATGTTGTTGATGCACAAATAGTAGATGCTCAAGGGAGGTTGCTTGATAGAAAATCCATGGGTGAAGATCTCTTTTGGGCCATAGCAGGTGGTGGTGGAGCTAGCTTTGGTGTGGTTCTTTCCTACAAAATCAAGCTAGTTCAAGTTCCTGAGACAGTCACTGTTTTCCAAGTTCAGAGGACTCTGCAGCAAAATGCAACAGACATTGTTTACAATTGGCAGCATGTAGCACCAACTACAAGCAATGACCTTTTCATCAGGCTTATCTTGGAAGTGGTGAAGGGTGCAGAAGAAGGAACAAAGACTGTGAGGGCTACCTTCGTAGCTCTGTTCCTTGGTGACTCAAAAACTCTTCTTTCTCTCATGAGTGATACATTTCCTCAAATGGGTTTAACCCAATCAGATTGCACTGAAACAACATGGCTTAGATCAGTGCTATATTGGGACAACATAAAGATTTCCACCCCTGTTGAGATTTTGCTTGAAAGACAGCCTCAATCACTCAGATACTTGAAGAGGAAATCTGACTATGTGAAGAAACCAATTTCCAAGGAGGGTTGGGAAGGGATTTGGAAGAAGATGATTGAACTGGAGAATGGAGTTATGTTTTTCAACCCTTATGGTGGAAGAATGGATGAGATTTCACCATCAGCAACTCCTCTGCCTCACAGAGCTGGCAACCTCTGGAAGATTCAATACCAAGCAAATTGGAATCAAGGAGGGGAAGATGTGGCAAATCACCACATAAATGTGATAAGAGAACTTTACAAGTTCATGACTCCTTTTGTCTCCAAGAATCCTAGACAAGCTTATCTCAATTACAAGGACCTTGATTTGGGGATCAACCACCATGGTTTTCTTAGCAGCTACTATGAAGGGAGTGCTTATGGGGTACAGTATTACATGGAGAATTTTCACAGGTTGGTTCAGATAAAGACCAAGGTTGATCCTGGTAACTTCTTTAGGAGTGAACAAAGCATCCCTGTGCTTGGTCTTGTGGGAAGAGCTAAAATGGTGACTGAAAAATCGTTGATTTCTGTTTTGTTGTGTTTGGGTGCTAATTGGATTTGGAAACTCTCACAGGGCCGTGTTGCAAGAAAGATGAAAAGTCAGTAAATATTCTATTATAGTTTGCTACTCTGATTATGTGATATAGTTAGAAGATCCATTATTTTGGAGAGAAAAGATTATGTTAGTTTAGAGCCTATGGTAGTGTTTTAGATTCTATGGCTAATAATTTGTATAATTCACAGGGGGATCTCTAGTGTATGATATGCACTAGCTACTTACTGGGGAAAGATGTCTAGATAAGTTGTGTTAATAGAGAATAATATTAGTTGTTTCTTGTTATATATTGTCTTCTAAAAGTGTAATTTAAAACTGTAATTACATTTTTTTTCACGGTCAATTTAAAATTTATTAGAAAATGTAATTACAGTTTTAACATTTTTATTTACCTGATAATGTTTAACTAACTAGTTAACTGTTGATATTTTATATACTCTCTCCAATCTCCATCTCTTATTATAAAGCTTTTTTTCAAATTGTTTTGTCCCAAAATATAAGTCATTTTAGTAAATTTATAAAACATTTTATTTTACCTTCATAGAAATAGTGGAATATTAAAATGGAAAGAGAAACGAATTGAATTAATACACTTTTAAATGAAAATTATTCAAAAAAATTATTTAAAAAAATTATAAATTTATTGCTACTAACTATTTTTTTAATTTTATAATATTTCATAAAAGTAATTTATAATAAAGCACGGAGGATGGTGAAACTTTATTCCCCATTTCACTAGTTTGATACGGATTATAAATTGCTTATTTACACAATCTATATTATGTAACTCGACAGAAATTCTTTTTTAAAATAATTTTGTTTTATGTTTTATTTTTTGTGAACATGAATACTTTATTTCTAAAATCGAGATAGAAAAAATAAATAGAAAAACATAAGAGATATAAACATATAATGAATGAGATATTAGAAAAAAACTTAATGGTGTGTGAATTTATTAAAATCCTATTTTATTTAGTTTGAGCAACATGTGTACTTTTCACGAGGGAAAAAAAAATCATATGAAGCGTAAGGCTGTGGTACGATCTGTTGTGGTACCGTACTTGGCTGCTACCCATGTGGCTGTCAGTTTGCAATTGCACAATCAATGATCTCAATGACAGTGACTGTGAATCTTTGTAGGACCATCATATGTTGCACGCCTATGAAACTTTTGTTGCATTAATCGTATGTTTTCTTTCAGGGAAATGAAAGGCATTTGATTTTTGTCTTTATGAAAAATTATTGGTTTTATTTCTTGCTGTCGGCGTGATCAATATTGGAGCTCTGTTTTTCCTCTATGACACTGCCGCGTCAATTAATTAACACACGTAGAATTTTTTTTTTATTTTTCATTTAAATGAAAAAAAAAACACATAACCCAAAACCAATATTTGACGCCTTCTTTCTTCTCTCTTCTTCATTCTTTCTTCTTTCTTCTTCTTCCTTCTCTCCTTCCTTTTTCCTGTTTCGTCTTTCTTCTTTGACGTATTCGTTCGTCCTTCGTCAGGAGCCTAGAAGCAAGCCACGAGGCACCACTATCCCTATCGTCTCCTTCATCTGTCCTCCGACATGACTTCATCAATGTCTCTTTCTCCCTCTGTTTTTTGTCGAACCAGTGGGCCAATGGAGAAACCATCACCACCAATGGAATCCCCACAACGTTCGCATCAAAACCCCTAAAGAAATTTGACGATCTGCCGCCGTCGACCACCGTCATCGCCGCCTTCATGGCTGTTTTCCGGCTAATCCTTTTGGCTTTCTGAGAAAACGGGTTGCACGACGATGATCATCGCCATGAGGAGAAGAGGGTCCGATGGTCCTTTGCCGTTCACCACCGTTCGCTGCCGTCAGCTGTCGCCGTCCTTTGCTCTTCTTGTTGTTGTTGCTTTCAATTTCTTCTTTTTTTGTTTTTGCAGCTTGGGTTGAAGGGGAAGATTCATTGTTTTGATGTACAAGTCGAAGGACCCTAAGAGTACAGATAATGGATCTTGGTTGAATTCTTCATCTTCACGGTTCTGATTCTGGGTTGGAACTCTTGTTGATGCTATTGGATTGCAAAGAGGTTTGTGAAGGTTGAAGGGGGTGGAGCTGATAAAGGGTTTCTTAATTTTGATTTTTGAATTTCATTTCGAATATGAGTTTGAGTATTGGCTTGCTCTTCTTGTCGTTGTTGCTTTCAATTTCAGTTTCATTTCTGAGTTTTAGCTTGTTCTTATTGTTGTTGGTTTGAATTTCAGTTTATGAGTTCTAACTTGCTGTTCATATTGTTGCTTTGAATCAATTTCAGTTTTGTATATGGTTTATGCTTTGAATTTCAGTTTCGAATAAAGAGAGGTTTCTGGGTTTTTGTTGTTGTTGCTTTGAGTTTCTGGGTTTATTTTCTTGTTTCTGTTTATGAAATGGTCGAAGGTTGGGTGGTGAGGGTGATAAACTTCTGGGTTTTTTTGTTTTGGGTTGAAGGAGGATGAAGAAGAAAGGGAAACAGGAAGAGGAAGAGAAAGAAGAAGAAAAGTCAAGGGAGGGGAAGAAGAAACGTGCATTTTTTTTAGTTTTTTGTTTAAAATTTAAATAAAAAATAAAAAGAAATTCCATGTGTGTTAATTAATTGACGTGACAGTGCCACATGAGTAAAACAGAGATTCGGTGTTCCACGCCCGCGGCATGGACTAAAACCAACAATTTCTCATAGTCTGGAGACTAGAGTCCACCTTTACGCCGGTGAGGGACAAAAATTAAATCTCGCTCATAGTTCAAAGACAAAAACATATTTAACTCTTTTTTTTATATCGTTTTTATTTATTTAAAAGAAATGAAAATAGTGAAGAAAAAACATATCATCATCGTTATTTTTATTTTATTTTATAAATATGGGTTAAATAGAAAGTAAAAGTAAAAATTCTTACAAGCCACAACATTTTGATTTTAGTATACGTTATTCAAATTCTATAGGTATAGTCCTGTATATTTTTAATAATTTAGATATATGTGAGTTTTTTTAATAGGAAAATGTTTGATGTATACACGGATTTTTTTTAAAAACATATAGATTAGTGGTGACTATAAATTGACACTAACCTTTATGTCCCTTGAATGTCCACTAAAATTTGTATGTACACATATCATCATTGTGTTGCGTGAAGATACGAGAATGATTATTAGTTGCTCATCTTGTCTGAAATTGCAAATCAACTTGCCTCGAGAACCATATGGTATGTTGTGGTGGTTGCACCCCTCGTCTCTAAGTATGAGGTTAGAGATTCGATCCTCTGACCATGAGAATTAGTCACATTTTGTGACTAACCATATACCACTTAATATAAGTTAATGCGGCAAAATATCGGCGGGGATACTGTGGTCTCAATATTTACATAAAAGAACTTGCCTCCAGAACTATCCTTCTTTTCCTCCAACATCATGCATTGCATCAACTTAATTACTTATGATTCAACTTACATTTCACAAACTAGTTTGATTTATCAACCTCGACGTGAACCTTTACGGGTCTCACCCATTTTACTTGGAGATTAGATCACCCTCCTCGGATGGAAGTGTGAAGGCTGGGACCACTCATGGGGTGTTGCTGCTCAACAGCAATGGAATGGACACTGAACTCATTGGCAGGCCTGCTCCCATGCCTTATAGTTCACAGACATTAAACTCTTACTAATGAATTGCAATTGTCTGTCTATTCATGCTTATTCATTATATCTACTTCCCATTGTGAAGGTTTTCATCAGTGTCGATGGGGCTACAAAAATGTAAGCGATCTTGAGGGTGTGGTTGCCAACTATGCAAAAGCAGGTATGCCCTTAGAAGTTATATGGTCAGGTATTGATTACATGGATGCATATAAAGACTTCACATTTGATCCTATCAACTATCCACGGGATGAGAAGAGAAGTTTTGTTGATACTCTTCACCAAAAAAAAATAAAACCTAATGGCCATCAAAGCAAAGCCTATTTCTACAACTTAGGAGCCAAGTTACAGTCTAATTAATTGTATGAAAACTCCAAAGGCCACATCTGTAATGCACACTTAATGGCATTTTGATTTTTTACTTATTTTATGATAACAATATTTTGAATGTTTTTATTTTTAGTGTATGAATTTTCAAAAATGAGATATAAAATAAAATTTACTTCATAAATGTTTCTGAACACATGATAGTCTTTCTTTTATGTAGTTTATCCTTAAAAAACTGAAAAAAGTAAAGAATAAACAAACTATCATTGTTATTTTTATCATTTTTATATACATATTTAAAAATAAAAAATAAAGTAAAAATCACGTGATATTTAATAAATATGATTAAAATAGAAAATAAAAGTAAAAGTTTCTTACAAGCCACACACATTTAAAAAAAACTAATAGTACATATTATTAATAAACATTATGCAAATTCTATCGGCATACTTCTGTATATTTGTTTTATAATTTAAATATCCGTGACTTTTTTTTGATAATAAATACAAGGAAAGTCCTATTGTGTGAATGGAAAGGAAAATGATGATTCGTCGCTCATCTTGTCTGTAACTGAAAGCCAACTTACCTCCAGCACCCTCCTTTTCCTCCATCATCATGAATTGCATGCATATCATTTAAGAAAAATGTTAATCGGCCCTGAAGGAACTTGATTGGTTGTTATCAACTTATTATATACTACTATGATTCAACTTGCATTTTCACAAACTAGTTTGATTGGTCAAAAATATCAAACGAGAGTTTCTTGACTACAATATTAACAATTGGTCTCGATCCTTTTACCATAGGTCATAAATTAATTAAGTATTCATTCTATCGTTTTCTATCCTCAACAATTAACACAATGGCTTTGAAACCAGAAACACTTTGATTCTGATCAGTACTGCTGCTGCTACTACTACTAGCTAGTCTTCTGTGTAACTCCATTGGTTTCATCTTTTGCCAGGCGATGGCAACAGATTCATCATCACAAGTTGGTTATGGCTACACCATCTCAAGTGTGGACAATGATTCCACAGGGAACTCTTTGACTGCTAACCTTAACCTTATCAGGTCCACCTCTGCTTTCGGACCCGACATTCCACACCTCAACCTCGCTGCCAGGTAATAACTGATGGATCAGGATCCTCTCATGTTAAAAAGTTTCTCATGTTCCCTCGTGTTGAAGTTTTATGTCTATCTTTCTCTTATTTTTCTCGGCTCACAACCTCAATTGCACCAAACACAGCTTTACCATATAAATTGTAATTCACAAAACAAAAATTGACAGCAAGGAAGATGTGATATTCATTTTTTTACATTTTCAATGACATAATTCATCCCATTATATTGTCATACTTTCAACATATTTAGATTCTTTTGCTAAGTTTGTCACAAAATCTACCTATCTAATATCTATCTATGAAGAGCTATTACTTATTACTTCTGAATTGCAGTTTTGAGACTAAGGATAGGTTAAGAGTAAAAATCACTGATTCAAATCACCAAAGATGGGAAGTTCCACAACAAGTGATTCCGAGAGAGTCCTTCCTACACTACCCAGTCAGGGCCCTCAAGCAAAGTTCAAGCTCAGAGCATCTCCAAGAGCCAAAGCACTTTCTCACACATCCAAACTCAGACCTTATCTTCACTCTCCACAACACCAACCCTTTTGGCTTCACAGTCTCACGCAAATCCTCCAATGACGTCCTCTTCGACGCTGCGCCGGACCCTTCCAACCCTGCAACGTTTCTTGTCTTCAAGGACCAATACCTGCAGCTGTCTTCTTCCCTTCCAGCACAAAGAGCATCCCTTTATGGCCTCGGGGAACAAACCAAGAGCTCCTTCAAGTTGCAGCACAATCAGACGCTCACGCTATGGAATACCGACACTCCAAGCTGCAACCTCAACGTGAACCTTTATGGGTCTCACCCGTTTTACTTGGACATTAGATCACCCTCCTCGGATGGAAGAGTGAAGGCTGGAACCACTCATGGGGTGTTGCTGCTCAACAGCAATGGAATGGACATTGTGTATAGTGGTGATCGTGTTACATATAAAGTTATTGGTGGGATTATTGATCTGTATTTTTTCGCCGGATCGTCTCCGGAGTTGGTGTTGGAACAGTACACTGAACTCATTGGCAGGCCTGCTCCCATGCCTTATTGGTCCTTTGGTAAGTCACAAGCACCATGATTACAATTTGATTCAACTAGTATAGAATTTGGGTGGAGGAGACAGGTAAATTGTGTTGGTGATCCATTTTATCTACTTCCCATGGTAACCCACATAGTTATTATCTCTGTTATGAAGGTTTTCATCAGTGTCGATGGGGCTACAAGAATGTGAGAGATCTTGAGGGTGTGGTTGCCAACTATGCAAAAGCGGGTATACCCCTAGAAGTTATATGGTCAGATATTGATTACATGGATGCATACAAAGATTTCACACTTGATCCTCTCAACTATCCACTGGATGAGATGAGAAGATTTGTTGATATTATTCACCAAAATGGTCAAAAATATGTGCTGATATTGGACCCTGGTACCTAATTCTGACACCATAAAAATTCTAACATCCTCTTTTTATGTTTGAGGAAGATTAAGAGCACTTTTATTGATTACGCAAATTTGGTAAACAGGTATCAGTGTGAATAACACTTATCCAACCTATGTTAGAGGTTTGCAGGCTGATGTCTACATAAAAAGAAATGGAATCAACTATCTGGGTGAAGTTTGGCCTGGACCAGTTCACTACCCCGATTTTCTGAATCCTCGCAGTCAAGCATTTTGGGGTGGAGAAATCAAATTATTTCGGGATCTTCTCTCTTTCGATGGTCTTTGGCTTGACATGAATGAGTTAGCTAACCCCATTACTTCTTCTCCGAATCCAACTTCTAATCTTGACAACCCTCCCTATAAAATTAACAATGCTAGAGTTCAACAAACTATTAATGAAAACACAGTCCCAGCAACATCCTTACACTATGGCGATATCACTGAGTATGATGCCCACAATTTGTATGGACTGCTAGAAGCCAAAGTAACTAACAAGGCTTTGGTGGACATAACTGGTAGGAGGCCATTCATTCTAAGTAGATCAACATTTGTAAGCTCTGGCAAGTATACAGCCCACTGGACAGGAGATAATGCTGCTACATGGAATGATTTAGCATACTCAATCCCATCAATTTTAAATTCTGGAATCTTTGGAATTCCAATGGTTGGAGCAGATATATGTGGCTTCTTTGGAGATCCAACTGTAGAACTTTGCCAGCGTTGGATCCAGGTAACAAACTAACAATGATCCCTTCCTCAAAGTGGGATAATTTTTTTCACTCCATATTCCGATCTTTTAATAAGAAACAAAGAACTAGCTCAGATCCATTAAGAAATAAAGTAAAAGTAGGAGGGGATAGAGAATCCAATTACATAAGGGTATTTTTGTAAAATAATAATTAATGCAGGACAAACTAGGTTCTTATAAAAAGAACCTAGTTATACCTCTGCTTGGGTCTTACAATAAGGACCAAAGGTAGTATTCAGTATTCACATGTTTGCCTATCATTGCAAGAATCACGTGTCGGAACTAGAAAGTGCTAAGATTTTTTTGTTTTGTACAAAGGATCTATATACATGTTAGAAGTCTAGATATTTGGCCAAGATGAGTGACCCTCAACTCTAAGCGCTTTTGGGGTAAAGTTAGGCCTAATTCAAATTCTAATAATACATATTGCTAAATGCATAATACCTAAGCTAGATTTTATGGTAGAGTTAGGCCTAACCCAAATTCTAATATCAGATATTAGATATTGCTAAATGCATATAATACATATCTGATTGTTTTTTATTTTCCCCAATGTAGCTGGGGGCCTTTTACCCATTTGCTAGAGATCATTCAGATATAAATTCAATCAGAAAAGAGCTTTACCTTTGGGACTCAGTTGCTGCATCAGCTAGGAAAGTGCTTGGCCTCCGTTATCGTCTTCTCCCTTATTTCTACACACTCATGTATGAAGCAAATACAAAAGGGACACCGATTGCACGACCCCTTTTCTTTTCATTCCCTGAGGATGTCAAAACATATGAAATAAACTCACAGTTTCTAGTAGGTAAAGGGGTTCTAGTGTCCCCGGTACTAGAACCAGGGGCAGTCACAGTTGATGCATACTTTCCAGCAGGAAGCTGGTTTGACCTCTTCAATTTCTCAAATTCGGTGAATGTAGAATCAGGCAAGTATGTCACTCTTGATGCGCCATCAGATCATATAAACGTGCATGTTGGGGAAGGTAATATTTTGGCCTTGCAAGGAGAAGCAATGACAACTGAAGCTGCTCGGCAGACTGCATTTCAACTTGTGGTGGTTGTCAGTAGCACCAGAGATATTTATGGACAAGTCTATTTGGATGACGGGGAATCACTTGACATGGCAGGAGGGAAGGAGCCGTGGACGCTTGTAAGATTTTATGGTGCATTACAAAGCAACAGAGTTTTACTTACATCTGAGGTCACTAATGGAAGGTTTGCTCTGGACCAAGGGTGGATCATAGACAAGGTTACTTTCTTGGGGATACCTAAGAATGGGAGATATGATAAGATAGATTTAGCTGGGAATGAGTTGAATATTGTGAATGGAACAGATTCAATGAGAAAGACAGTTGTGAAGACACAACTTGATAGCTCCTCTGAGTTTGTTACTTTAGAAGCTTCAAATTTGTCGCAGCTTATTGGAAAGCAATTTAAGCTGGAGATTGAAATTTGAGAGAGAAAATTCCCACTAAGAATCTGTGCTTTCTTTTGAACAGTCCCTTTTATGAAGCTCAGGCTGCTGAAGCCTGACATGAAATAAATGTCATCTTTTGTATAAAAATAAATATTACGGAATATACTGTAAACTGGGCTATGAAGCTCATGATTGAACTTATCTGTCTACCAATGAATATTGTGATGAATATGACCTATTTCGAGTGGTTGTTATTAATTTCTGTCCTCAAATTACACAAGAAAAGGTATATTGATCACGAACCTGTTAGTCTTGAATCTCTCAACTGTAAATATCCAGCACGCCGATTAAGGATTTTGGCTCAGGGTCTTGACCAATGGAACTATTTATTTTATCAACCAACCCACAAAAGTATCACAGATAATTACAGATATTGTACCTTGTGCAAATTGTCCAACCTTTCCAGTAACTCTACCCAGCCATGGTTCAAACAAATATATTTGATCAATCTGCTCATAGACTTACCAATAAACAACCGTGTGTATACAATCTGAGCCAAAGCATCTCGGCTGAGAGCAGCAGCTTCTGGATCACGATTCACGAGTAGCAATTACATGTTGTCTGCAAAGAGAATCTTCAAGTGCCTCTGCATAACACCTGAATAAAATTTATGAGACAGGGTGGAAAAGATATGAAATGTATTGAAGCAATGCAAGTGTTCAAATTTTGCTCACAAGGATAGTTCAGCTGCAGTCTGTAGATGGAACCCAGATTTTTCATCTTTGGGCACAGATGAATCTACCTCCTTCGGTCCTTCCTGTAACAAATTCAATGTTGCCAATGTGCAAAAGTGCAGCAACAATTTGAAATATTGCCTCCAGAAGAGAGGGGAAAATGGAGAAACAAAACATTGAATCATTGATCCAACTTGAAGAAAGTCAGAAACTAATCATGATCGTAAAGAAACTCCCTATAAATTACCCGCTAAGATAAATTGGCAGTGAAGAAATAACAAATTATCATTGCTATTTTTATCATTTTATCTAAATATTTTAAAATAAAAAATAAAGTAAAAATTATGTGATATTTAATAAATATGAGGAAAATAGAAAATAAAAGTAAAATTTTCTCACAAGGCACATACATTTAAAAAAAAAAACTAATAATACATATTTTTTATTTTAATATACACTTACTCAAATTCTATCGGCATAGTTTTGTATATTGTTTTATAATCCATTAGTCTTTTTTTAATAGTAAACACAACAATAGTCCTATTGTGTGAATGGAATGGAAAATGATGATTGGTTGCTCATCTTGTCTGCAACTCCAAGTCAACTTACCTGCAGCACAATCCATCTTTTGCCACATCATCATGTATTGCATGTATATGATTTAAGAAAAATGATAAACTGCCTGGAAGGAACTTGATTGGTTGTTATCAACTTAATCATATACTACTGTGATTCAACTTGCATTTTCAAAACTAGTTTGATTGGTCAAAAATCTCAAACGTGAGTTTCTTGACTATAATATAATATTAACAACTGGTCTTGTTTAGAATAGCTCATAATTAAACTAATTATTCATTCCATCTTTTTCTATCCTCAACAATAACACAAGGGCAATCGATTTGAGAATTGAAACCAGAAATACTCTGATTGTGATCATTCCACTGCAACTACTACTGCTACTAGCTTTCTGTATATCATTGTTGGTGTCATCTTTTGTCACGCGATGGCAACAGATTCAGCATCACAAGTTGGTTACGGCTACACCATCTCAACTGTGAACAATGATCCCACGCGGAACTCGTTGACTGCTGACCTTAACCTTGTCAAGACCTCCTCTCGACCCGACATTCCACACCTCAACCTCACTGCCAGGTAACAACCAATTTCTTGTCCACTCACAACCTCAAACTTGACAGCAAGGAAGACAGGAAATTCACTTCTTGCTATCCATAGCATAATTCATCTCATTAAATTGTCTTACTTTCAACATATTTAGATTCTTTTGTTAAGTTTGTCATAACATCTACCTATCCAATAATTCTGAATTGCAGTTTTGAGACCAAGGACAGGCTAAGAGTAAGAATCACTGATTCAAATCACCAAAGATGGGAAGTGCCTGAAGAAGTGATTCCAAGAGAGTCCTCCCAACAATACCTTGTCAGGACCCTCAAGCAAGGTTCAGGTTCAGAGCATCTCCAAGAGCCAAAACACACTCTCACACATCCAAACTCAGACCTCATCTTCACCCTCCACAACACCACCCCTTTTGGCTTCGCTGTCTCTCGCAAATCCTCCAATGATGTCCTTTTCAACGCTGCGCCGGACCCTTCCAACCCTGCCACGTTTCTCGTCTTCAAGGAGCAATACCTGCAGCTGTCTTCTTCTCTTCCAGCACAAAGAGCCTCCCTTTATGGCCTCGGGGAACACACCAAGAGCTCCTTCAAGTTGCAGCACAATCAGACCATCACGCTTTGGAATGCAGACATTCCTAGCTGCAACCTCGACGTGAACCTTTATGGGTCTCACCCGTTTTACTTGGACGTTAGATCACCCTCCTCGGACGGAAGAGTGAAGGCTGGAATCACACATGGGGTGTTGCTGCTCAACAGCAATGGAATGGACATTGTGTATAGTGGTGATCGAGTTACTTATAAGGTGATTGGTGGGATTCTTGATCTGTATTTTTTTGCTGGATCGTCTCCCGAATTGGTGTTGGAACAGTACACTGAATTCATTGGCAGGCCTGCTCCCATGCCTTATTGGTCATTTGGTAAGTCACAGGCACCATGATTAGTATAGAATTTTATTGGGTGGATGAGGCAGGTAAATTGTATGAAGAATCAGTGAACTGGTGAAAATAGAGAAGTAGAAGCTACCATTGGAGCTTAGAGAGAATAGGAGAAATCAGTGAAGTAGTAAATTTCATTATTCTACTTCATGATTCAATACAATTGTAGCTACTTAAATGCTACACGGTTACAACTCTAGTGAACAAAAGCTATAACAGAAAACTGTTAGATGAAAACTAAAACATAAATGTAACTAACTCTGAAGAGAAAACAGTAAAAACTAACTGCTTAGACTAACTATTAACTAACCCTAGTCCTAAGTCAAGTGTTAACTAGCTAGCTTTACAAATTGTGTTGGTGTACTATATGTACTTCATATTTTCCTCTGCATTAGTTCACAGATATTAAAATATTACTAATAAATTGCAATTGTCAGTCTATTCATGCTGATCCAATTTACCTACTTCTCATGCTAACCCACATTGTTCTTATCTCTGTTATGAAGGTTTTCATCAGTGTCGATGGGGCTACAAAAATGTAAGTGATCTCCAGGGTGTGGTTGACAACTATGCAAAAGCGGGTATACCCCTTGAAGTTATATGGTCAGATATTGATTACATGGATGCATATAAAGATTTCACACTTGATCCTATCAACTATCCACTGGATGAGATGAGAAGATTTGTTGATACTCTTCACCAAAAGGGTCAAAAATATGTCCTTATCTTGGATCCTGGTACCTAATTCTGACACCATAAAATTTCTTACATGCTCTTTAAAACATGTTCTTTTCGTATAAAATTTCTTACGTGCTCATTTTATACCTAATTTTGAGGACGAGTAAGTGTACTTTCACTGACTAGGCAAATTCTGTAAACAGGTATCAGTGTGAATAACAATGATGCAACCTATGTTAGAGGTTTGCTGGCTGATGTCTACATAAAGAGAAATGGAGTCAACTATCAAGGTGAAGTCTGGCCTGGACCAGTTAACTACCCTGATTTTCTGAATCCTCACAGCCAAGAATTTTGGGGTGGAGAAATCAAATCATTCCGGGACCTTCTCCCTTTCGACGGTCTTTGGCTTGACATGAATGAGTTAGCTAATGCCATTACTTCTGCTCCGATTCCAACTTCTAATCTTGATAACCCTCCCTACCAAATTAACAATGGTGGTGTTCAACGACCTATTAATGAAAAAACAGTCCCAGCAACATCTTTACATTATGGTAATATCACCGAGTATGATGCCCACAATTTGTATGGACTTCTAGAAGCCAAAGTAACTAACAAGGTTTTAGCGGATATAACGGGCAGAAGGCCATTCATTCTAAGTAGATCAACATTTGTAAGCTCTGGCAAGTATACAGCCCACTGGACAGGAGATAATGCTGCTACATGGAATGATTTAGCGTACTCAATCCCATCAATAATGAGTTTTGGAATCTTTGGAATTCCAATGGTTGGAGCAGATATATGTGGCTTCTTTGGAGATCCAACTGAAGAACTTTGTCAGCGTTGGATCCAGGTAACATTGATCCATTCCTCAAAGTGGGATAATTTTTTCCACTGCATATATGTTATTTAGCATTCACACGTTTGGCTAAAATTACAAAAGTCACGTGTGGGAAGTGCTATGATTTTTTGTTTTGTGGAAAGTATCAATATACATACTGCTAAATGCATAGTATACATATCTGATTTTTTTTCCCCCTCAATATAGCTGGGGGCCTTTTACCCCTTTGCAAGAGATCATTCAGATATAAATTCCATCAGGCAAGAGCTTTACATCTGGGATTCGGTTGCTGCATCAGCTAGGAAAGCGCTTGGCCTCCGATATCGTCTTCTCCCTTATTTCTACACACTAATGTATGAGGCACATACCAAAGGGACACCAATTGCCCGACCCCTTTTCTTTTCATTCCCTGAGGATGTCAAAACATATGAAATAAACTCTCAGTTTCTAGTAGGTAAAGGGGTTCTGGTGTCCCCTGTACTAGAACCAGGGGCAGTCACAGTTGATGCATACTTTCCTGCAGGAAGCTGGTTTGACCTCTTCAATTTCTCAAATTCATTGAATGTAGAATCAGGCAAGTATGTCACTCTTGATGCACCATCAGATCATATAAATGTGCATGTTGGGGAAGGTAATATTTTGGCCTTGCAAGGAGAAGCAATGACAACTGAAGCTGCCCGGCAGACTGCATTTCAACTTGTGGTGGTTGTCAGTAGCACCAGAGATATTTATGGACAAGTCTATTTGGATGACGGGGAATCACTTGACATGGCAGGAGGGAAGGAGCCGTGGACGCTTGTAAGATTTTATGGTGCATTACAGAGCAAAAGAGTTTTTGTTACATCCGAGGTCACTAATGGAAGATTTGCTTTGGACCAAGGGTGGATCATAGACAAGGTTACTTTCTTGGGGATACCTAAGAATGGGAGATATGATAAGATGGATTTAGCTGGGAATGAGTTGAATATTGTGAATGGAACGGATTCAATGAGAAAGACAGTTGTGAAGACACAACTTGATAGCTCCTCAGAGTTTGTTATTGTAGAAGCTTCAAATTTGTCGCAGCTTATTGGAGAGCAATTTAAGCTGGAGATTGAAATTTGAGAGAGCAAATTCCCACTAAGAATCTGTGCTTTCTTTTAAACAGTACCTTCTATGAAGCTCAGGCAGCTGAAGCCTGACATGAAATAAATGTCATCTTTTGTATAAAAATAAATATTACGGAATATACTGTAAACTGTGCTATGAAGCTCATGATTGAACTTATCTGTCTACCAATAAATATTGTGATGAATATGACCTATTTCGAGTGGTTGTTTATAATTTCTGCCCTCAATGCTCAAATTAGCAGGGAAAATGCTTTGTAGATATACACATAGTGCAGACATTCAAAGTAAGAAATCAAGAGAAGAGTGAGAACTGAGAAGTAATAAATGTGATATATGATGGATCATAAATGTTATAATTATCTAAAACCCATCAGGATTCCACTATTATCTAAACATAATGCATTTCATCAAAGAATGCAGAAGGGGGGAGATCGAAATATCTTATCTATGTCATGTAGACGAACTAAGGGTGCAACAATATATCACCAATTCAACTAACAACAGGGTTTATTACATGAGCATTCTTACCAATAAAACTACATTGTGTATAAAATCTTGGCCAAAGCATCTCGGCTGAGAGTAGCAGCTTCTGGATCCAGACATTATGTAATTGTTTCATCACGATTCACGAGTAGCAATTACATTTCTGCAAAGAGAATCTCTAAGTGCCTCTGCATGTCTCTTCGCTTCGATTCAACCTAACCTTTAACATTGCTTTGATTTGCTTACTTCTGATATCAATCTGAGAATAGTGCAGCCAATGAAACAATTAACATAACGAATCAGCAATTAGGGAAGTGTGGTACCAGCGTGAGAGGGAGAATGAGCAATGAGAACGAGCAAGGTAGCAAATTGGAGTGGAGCACTGACAAGGGGTAACCGTGAGAGGCAGAACGAATGTGACTGAGTTAGGAAACTTGTGTTTTCATTTGTTAAAAGGATGAATAATGGGCAGCA
This sequence comes from Acmispon strigosus, assembly GCA_030819835.1. Classification (NCBI taxonomy): domain Eukaryota; kingdom Viridiplantae; phylum Streptophyta; class Magnoliopsida; order Fabales; family Fabaceae; genus Acmispon; species Acmispon strigosus. Next base: position 93,357,292 of record JAUAMA010000001.1, read on the forward strand.
CAAATAATAGATAGACAGACTTTTTAAGTATCGATAGTAAGCTTCTATTCTATGAGGGTTGGGTATGCATAATTTATTTTTTTGAGAGACGTACTTCTATTTTTTATTTTTTATTTTTTATTTTTTTGAATAAAGAGACGTACTTCTATGAACTTTGAGAGATTAGTGTAATGATTATTAATTTGGGTGTGAGAATACCTTATAAAAAGAATCAATTAACAAACAACATTTTGGTAAAAAAATTGTCAAATCTTTTGCCTTTTGGTAATATTTTAATATGTTTTTGTCTCCGTAAAGGTAACGTATTTTAATTTTAATCCCTGAATTTTTTTTATTCATTTTTGGTTTTCATAAATTTGCAATACAATAATTGTGTGGTTTTCATTATCTTGTTCAACTTGCCTCTTGAGGTTAAATTTATTTTTTCAAAACTAATAGTAGGTTTAGTCCAGAGTTTAGTCCTTGAGCGGTGCACAAATGAATTTTTTGAAAGATGTGTATCCACTTAATATGATTTTTGAGTTATGAAGGGATTAGTCTCATAATTACCGACTGAGGAGATACATTGCAAAATTGCGAAAGAAAAAAACTAATATGCATACTTTCTATAATTAGTAGTATTTATCTTTTAATAGATATCATTTAACTTCTTTTGGTATTTTCTATACATCTTTAATAATTTAAATATCGGCGACTCTTTTAATAATAAAATAATAGTTCATTGGTACTTCAAATCCACTCACATTTGAGTGAAATATGAAGAAAAGATAGAAATATGAGTGATATGATAAGAGTTGGGGTGTTTGTGGCATGAGTTGGTTCGGTTTTGAGGGAAATTCATTCGATCCAATCACTTCGGTTTTGTCACTTCATCAATCGGTTTTTCTTTTTCTTTTTTTAAATTTGAATTAATATGATCCAATTTTTATTGATTTGGCTTGGATTGGATTTCGGTTTTTCAAAGATGCTATAAAAATCAAAATCAATGAAGAAATAGAAAATAATTTGAAGCATATAAAATCACATTACAAGACTAAACCATAAAATTTGAAATAAAAAAGTAAATATAGTAACCAAAACTCTCCAACATATTATCATATTCACCATTTTTGGCTCCGCGCCTCTAAATTAAGAAGAAGAAAAATGTCTAATCCCGCAAAGTATATGTTTTCCCATCCCACTTTAAATCAAGACAACATGACATGTATAGTCTACAACTCTTTTTCTCCAATCCTATAGGTATCCTCCACCACATGGTGTAACTAGGGTCAATTCATTTTAGCACGGTAATTTTACATGGAGCTAATTAATTTCGGTTAGGTTAGGTTTGGATTGGTTTGGGTTTTGGTTTTGTTTTGAGCACTGGAACCAAAACTGAGCTAATCCCTTATAAATCAACGGTTTTCATTATTTTGCTTTTTTTCAACTTTTAATTTCCAGTTTTTTAATTCGGTTTGTGTGGTTTAATTAAGTTTAGTTTGGTTATAAACACATCTATTAAGAGCATGCTCAATGAGAGTACTTTAGAAGTATCTTATCGCTGAGCAACCAAACCTTTTTCTTACCATTGGAGCAAGTCTAAGTTGAATTCCAAATATGTTAAAAATAAAGTTTAGTCATACTCTATGATTAAAATCATATTTTTTCTCTCTTGCATTAATAATTGATTCTTTTTTCATGCGTTAAGTGAACATAAAACAATATATCGATTGTTTATGAAAAAAATAAGAAAAACGATCGTTAGGGTAAAATATGCATGAGTTGTTATGAATTGTGGATGCTTTTAAGTGTTAAGAAATAAAAAACAAATAAGAAATAAAATAAGTGAAAATGAAATGAAATAAAAATTGACATGTGAATGAATAATTACTGTTAATAATAAATAACTAGAAGAAGAGTCCCATTGTGTGAATGGAAAAATGATGATTGGTTTGCAAGAAAGCAATGCTCACCTTGGCTGCAACGGCAAGTCAACTTGCCTCGTGCACTGTCATTCTTTTTCTCCATCATAAATAAATAAATACATTGGTTATACATTCCATTGTTTTCAACTATGCTCATCCACAAACACATATCACTAAAACAATGGCTACCAATTTAAGAACTATAACCAGAACCACTCTCATCACTCCACTGCCTCCACTACTACTATCCTTCTGCATCTTTGTTCGTTTCATCTTTTGCCTCGCAGATTCATCATCACAAGCTGGTTATGGCTACACCATCTCAACTATGAACAATGATCCCACAGGGAACTCTTTGACCGCAAACCTTATCCTTATCAAGTCCTCCCCTGTTTTTGGCCCTGACATTCCACGCCTCAACCTTGCTGCCAGGTAACAACAACCGATATTTGTTTTGTTCTCCATTCACAACCTCAACTACACTGCATACACATCCAATATTATAACTAGTATTTTAGCCAGTGCAATGTAGTTTAATTTGCTATGTTTGTCAAAATATCTACCTATCCAAAATCTATCTATAAAGGGTAATTATTACTTAATAACTCTGAATTGCAGTTTTGAGACCAAGGACAGGTTAAGAGTAAGAATCACTGATTCAAATCACCAAAGATGGGAAGTTCCACAACAAGTGATTCCAAGAGACTCCTCCCTACATTACCCTCTGCGCTCCCTCAAGCAAAGTTCAGGTTCCGAGCATCTCCAAGAGCCAAAACACTCTCTCACTCTCACACATCCAAACTCAGACCTTATCTTCACCCTCCACAACACCACCCCTTTTGGCTTCACTGTCTCACGCAAATCCTCCAACGACGTCCTCTTCGACGCCGCGCCGGACCCTTCCAACCCTGCAACGTTTCTCATCTTCAAGGAGCAATACCTGCAGCTATCTTCTTCCCTACCAGCAGAAAGATCCTCCATTTATGGCTTTGGAGAACACACTAAGAGTTCCTTCAAGTTGCAGCACAATCAGACCCTCACGCTGTGGAATGCTGACATTCGTAGTGCCGACCTTGACTTGAATCTTTACGGGTCTCACCCGTTTTACTTGGACGTTAGATCTTCCTCCTCAAATGGAAGAGCGAAGGCTGGAACCACTCATGGAGTGTTGCTGCTCAACAGCAATGGAATGGACATTGTGTATGGTGGTGATCGCGTTACTTATAAGGTTATCGGTGGGATTTTCGATCTGTATTTTTTCGCTGGATCGTCTCCGGAATCGGTGGTGGAGCAGTACACTGAACTCATTGGCAGGCCTGCTCCCATGCCTTACTGGTCCTTTGGTAAGTCACAGGCAATATAATTTGATTGAATTAGTAAAGAATTTAACTGACTGCAGGAGGCAGGTAAATTACTAAAACATTATGCATAAGCATAATCATGCATAATAAGATTAGAAGTGGATCATAACTTATTGTATAACTATTTTGCTTGCTTCTATCTATATAGAATCTTATAGTTTCTGTAATATACTATATAATTTGTGTTACAGATAGGATTATCCATTTTGTTTGGAAGGTTAGGATTATCCTTAACATGTCAAGTTTTTGAAATAATTGGCAATTGTACTGTTACTAAGCACTTAAGCAGTTAGCTAAGCCATAGGTTGTTATTAAGGTAGAGGAAACACTAAAATACAAAAAATCATTGGCAAAAATCAAGGGAACTAGAGAGTACCCTTTTAAAATAAGAAATAGGAAGTATGCACATGTTTTCTTGAGTACGAGGAGCTAATGAATATAGCAAGATTCTTAGCAGGTGATAAAGCTATATAGCACTATTTTCTTTCCCTTCTAAAAAGGTAATAGCACCAATAAGATCAAAGTAGATAAACCATCATGTTATATTGATGGTAATGTATCTTGCTGCTCTTTCTTCAAAGGAAAAATGCATGGTTCATTACCGCAATAAATTGAAGATGTGTTGGTGTACTACGTGTATTTTATATTTTCATTTGCATTAGTTCACAGACATTGAACTCTTACTTATAAATTGTGATTGTCTGTCTATTCATGCCTATCCATTATATCTACTTCCCATGCTAATCCACATCGTTATTATCTCTGTTGTGAAGGTTTTCATCAGTGTCGATATGGCTACAAGAATGTAAGCGATGTCAGGGGTGTGGTTGCCAACTATGCAAAAGCAGGTATACCACTTGAAGTTATATGGACAGATATTGATTACATGGATGCATATAAAGATTTCACACTTGATCCCATCAACTATCCACTGGATGAGATGAGAGGATTTGTTGATACTCTTCACCAAAAGGGTCAAAAATATGTCCTCATATTGGATCCTGGTACCTGATTCTGACACCATAAAATTTCTTAAATACTTTTTTTATGTTTGAGGAAGCGTATGTTATTCTTTTATTAATTTTAGCAAATTTTGTTAACAGGTATCAATGTGAATGAGACATATGCAACCTATGTTCGAGGTTTGCAGGCTGATGTCTACATAAAGAGAAATGGAATCAACTATCTTGGTGAAGTTTGGCCTGGACCAGTTTACTTCCCTGATTTTCTGAATCCCCGCAGCCAAGCGTTTTGGGGTGGAGAAATCAAATTATTTCAGGACCTTCTCCCTTTCGACGGTGTTTGGCTTGACATGAATGAGTTATCTAATTTCAATACTTCTCCTCCGATTCCTTCTTCTAGTCTTGATAACCCTCCCTACAAAATTAACAATTCTGGAGTTCAACGACCCATTAATAACAAAACAGTCCCAGCAACATCCTTACACTATGGTAATATCACTGAGTATGATGCCCACAATTTGTATGGACTGCTAGAAGCCAAAGTAACTAACAAGGCTTTGGTGGACATAACTGGTAGGAGGCCATTCATTCTAAGTAGATCAACATTTGTAAGCTCTGGCAAGTACACAGCGCACTGGACAGGAGATAATGCTGCTACATGGAATGATTTAGCATACTCAATTCCATCAATATTGAGTTTTGGAATCTTTGGAATTCCAATGGTTGGAGCAGATATATGTGGCTTCTCAGGAGATACAACTGAAGAACTTTGTCGGCGCTGGATCCAGGTAACATTGATATTTGATCCTCAAAATGGGATAATTTTTTTCACTGCCTAAGTATTCAAATGCTTGGCTAAAATTACAAGAGTCACATGTGGAAATTGCTATGATTTTTTGTTTTGTGGAATGTGTCCATATACACACTGATAAATGCCTAGTATACATATCTGATTGGTTTTCTTTCCTCTCAATGTAGCTGGGGGCATTTTACCCCTTTGCAAGAGATCATTCAGAAAAAAATTCCATCCGGCAAGAGCTTTACCTTTGGGACTCAGTTGCTGCATCAGCTAGGAAAGTGCTTGGCCTCCGCTATCGTCTTCTCCCTTATTTCTACACACTAATGTATGAAGCAAATGCAAAAGGGACACCGATTGGACGACCCCTTTTCTTTTCATTCCCTGAGGATGTCAAAACATATGAAATAAACTCACAGTTTCTGGTAGGTAAAGGGGTACTGGTGTCTCCTGTACTAGAACCTGGGGCAGTCACAGTTGATGCATACTTTCCAGCAGGAAGCTGGTTTGACCTCTTCAATTTCTCAAATTCGGTGAATGTAGAATCAGGCAAGTATGTCACTCTTGATGCGCCATCAGATCATATAAACGTGCATGTTGGGGAAGGTAATATTTTGGCCTTGCAAGGAGAAGCAATGACAACTGAAGCTGCCCGGAAAACTGCATTTCAACTTGTGGTGGTTGTCAGTAGCAGCAGAGATAGTTATGGACAAGTCTATTTGGATGATGGGGAGGCACTTGATATGGCAGCAGGGAAGGAGCAGTGGACACTTGTTAGATTTTATGGTGCATTACAAAACAATAGCGTTTTACTTACATCTGAGGTCACTAATGGAAGGTTTGCTCTGGACCAAGGGTGGATCATAGATAAGGTTACTTTCTTGGGGATACCTAAGAATGAGATATTTAATAGGATGGATTTGGCTGTGAATGGAACAGATTCAGTGAGGAAGACAGTTGTGAAGACGCAGATTTATACCTCATCTGAGTTTGTTATTATAGAAGCTTCAAAGTTGTCTCAGCTTATTGGAGAGCAATTTAAGCTGGAGATTAAAATCAGGTAGAAGAGAACTTTGGGAAAGCAAATTCCCATTGAGAATGTACTTTCTTTGTAGCTCCTGCAATTGTTTGAAGAGTCCCTTGTTTGAACTTATTATTTCGATAATAGTGATAAACATTACATATTATGAGCGGTCACTTATAATTGATGCCCTCAAATTAGCAGTTACCTATATTTCTATGACTCCTGCCATTACTACTCGTCACATTATACTGTTTCCAACATGCAGACTGCAATGCTGTATCTATCAGAACATTTTAAAGTGTCAATGACAATTAGATCGGTTAGAGTGTAAATGAGCTAATTAGCAATTTAGCATTAGTAAATTATAATCCATATATGATTTAAAATGTGTAAGATTAGCAGAGCAATAAGACATGCAAAACTTCTGTATGGCAAACAGTTATAGGCACTTCAACTTCATATTAGATCTGTTAAACTTACTGAGGAAACCACATTAGTAGGTTTGCGTTTTTTTTCTCGAGTCTAAGCTATTTTCACTTTTATTGGGTCCTCCGTTTACCTATTATTTTCAATGTGAAAAATTTCCCTTTGGCTACACATTTTAGAATTTTACTGATTGTATTTGCAAATTAGAACTCACTTTAGTTCTCAAGAACTACATGCTTATACTTCAACACTTAATGTTTATAAGGCTATAATCATATACTCCCTCCATTTTAAAATAATTATTCAGAAAGAAAAAAAATACACATATTAAGAAATATAATTATTATGATTGATTTTTTAAAACATATTTTTATTTTTTAAAGTGTATTGTTATCTCTTTTATCGACCTGTGAATGTTTAGAAAAAAATTGCTTCTTCATTTCCAAAACTTTGGAAAAAATAATGATGAGAACATATTAAAGGGAAAACAAATGAAGGATGGGATTTCACACCCTATCCCACAATTGCTATTTATTTTTCAGAATTTTAAAAGCTGAACAACTTGTTTTCCGGTCTAAAACCCGGAAATTTTGCTTGCAAGTTTTTAAGAGGGTGCGAAAATGTGTTGTTGTGGTAAATGAACTCAGTTTCACAACTTACTCGAGCAACAAAAACCCTTGAATAGCGAGGACGCAGTGCGGGGGGTTTAAGAGAGCTTCGCGTTATTGAGCTTGAACCATCAAGCATGTTTCATTTCAATCGCAAGCTTCCTCTTCTCATTTCTCTCGCCTCCAAAGGTGCCTTCTCTCTTCCTTCTGAGCTCTCTAACAACCTAACTGCTTTTCGGTTTTGCGATTCAGCCCTATTCTCCACGCACATTGTTTGTGATAAGCCCGTTCTGGTAAGGAATCCAATTCTCTTCTCCTTTCTTTGCAATGCTTGTAGTTTTGCCTCAATTGTTCGTTCGATTGATGAACAGGTTCGGGATTTCATTCATTCTGCACTGTACCATCCATTACATGGCTACTTCTCCCAAAGATCGCGCTCCGTTGGTGTTCTTCCCAATAGTGTCAAGTTCAATCAACTGCAAGGTGCTGCTGCTCTATCTCTATGCATTTATTTATTAATTACATCGCTTACTTCAAATTTCAACAATTAACACTTAACAACATGTATTTTGATTATTAATTGGTAATAATGCTAATCTAGGATCCGCTTCCTCGAGGTTCTAGGTCTAAGAGGATAATCCATCCTGTTTATTAACTTTACTAATTTCGAATGTTAGTGTCGTAACAGACAGACTTTTAGTTTCACCCTCTAGCAACACTGGCCGTTGAACCAGGAAGAGTTGATGATTATCTAATTGCTTTCCGTCAATTTCAAAGTTCAAACCTAACCAAATCCAAATCCTGAATCAAATTGGAAATGTCCTGATTAAGGTAGAGTAGTTTAGGTGTTGATGTAGGATTTCCCATTGCTTAAGGAAGGTTGTACAGGTGACTGTGGAAAAAGTTGGTGGAAGGTTTTATTAGTTTGGTTACCAAGGTAGTCAATCGCGGATCGCGGCTTGTCGCGGTTGACCCCCAAAACTGAAATCCCATACAAGGGAAGGCGCGATTTGGCCGCGACTCAACGCGACGACGCTATAGCGCCGCGATCGGTAACTATGTTGGTTACATGATGCAATTTTGTGCTTCGTGATTTTGTTCTGTTTGAGCTGTTCCTTTTGTTGCCGGCTAATAATACGCCCCCTTGTTCTCTTGTCATTTCTCAAAGGAGGTGGAACTAATGTTGTTTTACTGTACCTGAAGAGGGGGGCGGGGGTAAGGGTACTTTATTAAGAATGACTCTTGTTTGACAATTTTGACTATTGGTTATAATAAAAAATAATTAGTGTGGGAAATTGAATTTTCAATATTCTGCTATCAGATGATTTCTGTTCAGATTCAGACAGTTTGCATTGAAATGGAACTTTTTGGAATTCCCATACTATTATCGAATCAGTTCTCATACTAGCCAACCTGAGAAGGTTGAAAACACTATTTAACATTGATTATGCATTTCAATGGTTTGACCTAATGGAGTGGAGTGGTGACACATTTCAGGCCGAAAAGCTTATCTGAGATATTTGGATAATATTTACAAGCAAAACGACATATCATGGTTTACACCAGTGGAGCTTTTCAAGGTACGATAAAGATTCCCTAGACTAGTCCTCAGTATATAGAAAAATATGACCTGAAATGTGATTTTAATAGTTCTTTATCTGGTAAGGTGAAATTTGTTTCATTTTTTATATGAATAATTTGTTCAGTAATGAACTTTCAACCTTTAATAGCTACTGTTGTGATTAAGTTAAACCCTTTTGTCAATAGGGGGTTGCAAGCTATATAAAGTGGTTTAAGGGATAAACTGGTGTCTACTTCAGGACTGTGAGCAATACCTGCAAATTTGAGGTCTTAAGTTAATGGGTCCGAGCAGGCCTCTGGGGAAAGTAGGCCTAGGGGCAAAGTTCAAGCAAGAACTTTCAGTGTTTCATGAAAATGGTTGTTTCATTGTCGGATAAAGGATGAGATATTGGTAGGTTAAAACATTAAAGAAAAGTTGTAACTGAGAACAAGAAGAAAAATTAACTAGGAATCACACAAATAGAAAGAACCAAATTGCTAAATAAATTCATAAAACTGATCATTCCTTTATAAAATATAATTTTCTATTCTATTCTATGTTGCAAGGATCAGGAGTGGAGTCCTTATGTTACTAGGATTTAGACTCCCTAGAATTCTAAAACCCACGCGAAAAAATTGGGCATTGAATTAAGGCCCTGTGAAACTCAAGTCTAAATGTACGGTCTGTAATGAGGGAGAGAAAAATTGACTAAACTTCCCAGGAATTAACTTAGTTAGTAACCAAGCGGGTTGGCGTAGTGGTTCAGCACTTCGTCCCTTAAGCAAGTGGTTGGGGGTTCGAATCCCAACTCTCGTGAATGGAAAAAACTCATTGGCCAGCCCCCTACTGCTTCGTGCGCTGACCGTGGGGCGAAAGATTAGTCTCACGGCAATCGGCTGTGGGGATACCTTGGTCAAGACCAAAAAAAATAATAACATTAATGACTAATATTGTTCGGAATATTGTAGCAAGCCCCATTATCATAAATTAGAAAATCCATCAATAGTTTGATATCTACTTCCTCCGTTGCTTAATAACTGTCACTTTAAGGTTTTGCACATAAATTAAGGATTTGTATTAATGTTGTTGTTTCTATCAAATTTACTACCTAGCTTCCTAACATACCCTTTATCTCTCTTCTTAATTTAGACTCTTTAATTTCCTATCACCTTTAATTTAAGGGTAGAATTGGTAAAACATAATTAATACTCTCTTGAAATTGTAAAAGTGACAGATAATTAGAAACAAAAACAAGATTAAAATAATGACAGATATATAGGAACGGAGGGAGTAAGATTAGCCTTTCTTGATTCTAGTGCTTCATGCTTTAGGGTTTCTTTCATCATATTATATCAAGAGCATATTAAATCAATTGGTTTAGAGTTTGCCCATTTTTAAAAGAATTAGTAGACCTTACATTTTTTCTCCCTATTACAACTCCCCACACAATCACCCGTTCCTCATGGTATATATTAGAACTTAGGAGACCTAACTCAACCACAAAAGCTGAGGGCCATATCTCTAGACTTCTAACACACCCCCTCACGCCCAGGGCTGGACATCTAGAGCGTGGAATATGCAGGATTGGACATCTGCAGGGTAACCCAGATACGGGAGGTCTCCACCAACTAATAAATCTAGGGTAGGCTCTGATACTATATTAGATTTTAGGAGGCCTAACTCAACCACAAAAGCTAGCTTCGAGAGTTGAGGGTTGCTCTACGCTTATAAAGGCTATCTATGCCATATCTCTAGACTTCTAACAGTATACATCAAGCAAAATCGGACTGATGTTATGTGCTTTCCTTCCTTAAATGACTAATTGAGACATCAAGATTGAATTTTGCACCACTTGGAGAAGGTGTTTCAACACAATAATAAAGCATTGTTGAACCTAAAATGTTCTAGCACTTAGGTGATCTCATTGTACCATCTTCTTTGTGCACTCATACAGAAATTTTATCATTTTGTTTATACTGCATCATCTGTGTGCATTGCGTTAATATTAACAACAATGAAATAATATCTAATTCAGTTCAAATTTCTGTTAATAGATTTAACTCGGCTTTTATCTTGTTGCTTCTTATTGATTTTTAATGTTCTTCTGCTCAGGTCACTTATGATTTAGTTACTCGCCCTATTTGTTGAAATAGAAATTAGTGGGAATAGTGAATCAGTTATTAAAAGAGTAGTACACGCATTAGACCAAGAGACAAGAACTAATGGTGCCCCTTAATTGATATAATGCATAAATATGACATTTGATATACAGTACACTGCATTGCATGCTGTTTGTTGAAAACAGAACTTGGTAAAATGTTCATGGGTTGAAATGAAAATCATAAAATATTTTCCTTTTCATTTAATTTAATAATCTGCGGGACAGTATACCTTGGGATATTCAAGTTTATCCTTTTTCTAGGGTGGAATTGATCATTCAAGTTTAAGTGCAAAGTCAAGCACATATTGGATGTGAGAGCTTTGGTATGCAATTTTTCAGAACATGCACATGTTAAAATTTAATGAATTTAGTTTCTGGTGCTTGAAACAGCTGTGGTATCTTGAATAAGATGTTTATATTTCCCAGTTCTTTAATCAAATATGTTGATTCAGAACATTAGCTCTTTTATGTTCTGAAACTTGACTCTTTTTATAGCCTTGGTATGCTCATGCTATTGCTGAATCCATCATGCGCACCGCAAATTTCTCCGTTCCTTTAAAAGTAAGTGTACTGCAACTTTTTTGCTTGTCATCATTGTTTCTTAGTGTAGGTTTCATCTGCCCTTTTTACACGCATCGAAATTTCCTTGAACAAATGTTAAGAGACTGCTGTATTTGTTGATGCGCATTAATTTTTTTTTTAGTTTTAGTTTTAAATTTTTTCTTTTCTTTAATTTTGGTATGAATGAAATCTTTCCAAAACCTGAAAGGAAAATAAAAAGAGAGATGAATAACCTTTTAGCTGGCTGTAAATGCACTAAAGTAGAATATCATTGCTCAAAACTTTTGTCTAAGAACCAGGGATAATTTATCATGTATCATGGATTCAATCTGAAAGTTAATTCAGACAAACTGATAGCCTTTGTAAAGATGCCAACTAGTTGTTCTTCAAACCGCACCTAAACTTTAAAGAGCCTTACTATAACCATACCTAATATTTCCATCTGTTTCTTGCAAATCTACTATTAATATCACAAGAGAACAGCATCTATCTTATTCCAGTAACTAGATTATGAGAGCCCTGCATTAAACTGCTATTCTGCACTTAACCACTTATTAGATAATGTTTCAGTTTGTTTCATGCCTGTTTTCGATCTATGATGTTTTTATAGTTTGATATTTTTCTTTAGTAAGTCTCTTTTTTCATTAAATTAAGCAAGCATCATGAATGTATCTTGTTTACAAAACCTGTTACATTTTTTTCTTCTATCAGTAGTTAATACTATCCTCTAATTTGCAATCAGATATATGAAATTGGTGGTGGATCAGGGACTTGTGCCAAGGGTATATTGGATTACATAATGTTGAATGCTCCTCCAAAAGTTTATAACAGCATGACTTACATGTACGTGCCTAGAAGATGATATAATATATATTTTATTATAAAACCAACTTATTATGTTAGAGCCCGTTCTTAACTCCTTTTGTCAAGCTAGTGCACAGTACTTATATTTTCTGTACTTTTATTGTACTATAATTCATCTCTCTATGTTGGATAGCTCTCCGACTAGTAACTTTTATTCAGGGTCAGTCATTCTTTAATTTAGGACTTTCAATTCCACTAAGATATGAAATATGAAGTATGAACACTAGAGAAAGTGAGAAGTCAGCTGTTTCCATTTTGGTTTTACGTGATTCTGCCAATGCAGACAGAAGGAATTGGACCTTGGACTCTGCTGGTAGTTTTCTTGTAAATTATTCTTTCAATTTCTGATGCACTTCCTTAACCTTAAAGGTTCCTTCTTGAATTTGGGCTAATCTGTATGTGATCTGGAAGTTCCTTCCACAGTCAAGTCATATGTTTGGGCAGCAATACTTAACAGGATTATTACAAATGACATGTTGTAGATTTGTAGAGTCCATACTCCACACAACTCTTTCTCCTGATAAGCGTGTTATGTTAATAAATGATTAGAAGTTTGGTGTTTTATCCTTTTCATTTCTGTAATAGTTGTCTATTTATATCCTATTAATTATGAGCAGTTTAATTGGAGTAGATTCACTACTTTAGTAAATTTGTCTTGTATACATATCTTTTTTGGGATTCATAATATCATATAACTTACGTGCCAATTAATATCCTGTTTTAAACTACAGCTCAGTCGAGATTAGTCCTTCACTTGCTGAGGTGCAAAGAGAAACTGTTGGTGAAGTGCGAAGCCATATACCAAAGTTCAGGGTAGAGTGTCGTGATGCTGCTGACAGGAGTGGATGGGGTAGGCTGCTATAATAGTTCTACCTCAATTGAGTTACATAGATTTTGTCATGGCTTCTAAAAGTGGTTAAGAATATGAAGCTTGAGATACCCTGTAGTGGCCAATGTCAACTACTAACATAGGTTATAAACAAAAAAATGCTACCAACTAGGTGGAAGGAAATTAATTTTCACCTATAGTGTGCAATCTCTCCTAACCATCAAGCATTCCTACTTGACAAACTTATTCGCAAGTTTAAAGCCCCCTCTACTACTGTTGTTGCTGCTGCTGCTACTCATAGAGGAATGTGTAAACTGGAATCTCTTAATGCTTAAATGTTTCTTTTCAAGTGTTGTTTAATTTGTATATGGGTGTAGAATGCTTAAATTGGAAATACATAATGCTTGCCTGTTTCTTTTCAAGTGGTGTTCAATTTGTCTGGACTTTGATTTTTCTTGGGGTACATAGTTGTGGGGGAGGGGAAGAGATAGTGAACATTGATAAGTTAATGAGCGATGGTACACTTTAGGATGCTAGAGGAGTTCAACATATTTCTGTTTGCACCAAATGGCTGTTATAGACTTATAGTTTGATAGTATTAGCATGGTAATTGCAGGTCAACTGTATACTTATTTTTCACTAAAAGTTAAACTTGTTAAACTTTGAAGCTCCTTTTTCTGGTGAAGTGTGGGGATTTCAATGTAGTGTGTCAAATATAAGTTTATGAAATAATGCTAATATCATGGTTCCCTCCTTTACAGGGCATGTGGAGGAACAACCATGTTGGGTAATCATGCTTGAGGTGTGTTCTATAATTGAGTTGCTTTATTTCCTCCAGTTCAAATATTGTCCTAATAAGGAAAATGGCCCTAAACTTGTTTTTGATGTAATTTCTAAAGAAATTAAAATCCCTTGATGTGTATCTAGTTTTGGTATCTCGCCACAGGAAATAATTGATTGTAGTCAAATAGTGGATTGAGGAGCAGCTGCCACTGCGAGGAAAGTGCCCACAATAAGAAAACCTCACATGTTATCAGTGTTGTTAATTGCGGATGGCGGAAAGCCAAAATCCCGCCCTACATGACAAATAATGGCAGAATATGGCGGCCATATGGCGGGATATTGGCCATGGCGGAAAGCCAAAAAACCGCCTGAGAAACTGCCATGGCGGATATTTGATAATCGACTTATTGTTTTCTATATCCTCCAATTCTTCAAACTATTTCATTGCCATCCATGATCTATTATCACCAGTCGGCTTTACAGAAGAGGAAGAACTGCTTTATGACTGATGATGCCACGGGGAGAAGGACTGGATCTATCTAAGAAGCAGTGTAAAAAAAGCTAGTAACAGGGGGGTTGATGGATACATAAAAAAGCTAGGGAAAAGACAGATCAAGATTAATGAATTTATTACGAGCATAGCATTTAAAACATATTTAGCAGTAGTTAGTTCCAGCACATGCTACAAAAGTGATCTAGGAACACGGAGAAAGATGGCAAAAAGGATAGGTACATAAATTACTGTTTTGCAGAGCTGCTGGGGACTAAACCTTATGATTAGCTGAAGGAGAAAGAACTGCATGTGAAACTGGTTTATGACTTGTTACAGAGCTGTGTGAGAAACAGTAATGATTGAAGTGCATGTGCAGTAATGATTAAAGTGTCAAAGGCCAGAATTAGGTTGACGGAGAGTCAGTGATGAAAATGGTGGAAAACTGATTTACAGGATGAGCCTAAATTTTTTTTAACAGCCCAAGCTGCTGTGTAAGACTTTATGTGGTGCTTGACTTTCAAAGTGATTTCAAAAGGTCAGGGAATTGGGCTCCCTGTGATATACTCCATATAGCTGTTAGGGCTCTCTTGCAGCAGTCTAAACCGCTACAGTGACTGAAATGCTCTGCCACATGCCCACAAGCATTAAGAGCTGCTTCAATCCACACTTGTATGATAACGGCTACTATTGGAATTTATTGGAAACCCTGCCCCCTACCTGTTCTCAAAGGTCAAGCAGGTGCCATTTGACTTGGAGTTATTTGCACTAAACACCACTGGTAGTCCCTTTATGGTAGCTAAAATTTGGATTTTGCCCTCTGCAATTGTCATTACAAATGCATCTTTAAAAATTTGAAACAATTATGTGGGCTTTACTTACTAGTGACCCAAGTGTTAAACGTTGCAGACTAGAAGTGATCCCCCCCCGCTCTTTCAGCTGCTAAAGTTATATCGTACTATAATCATTATTGTTTAGATATTTCACAACTATGATTTTATTTCTTGCAGGTACTTGATAATCTTCCACATGATCTAATCTATTCAGAGAATCAAATTTCCCCATGGATGGAAGTCTGGGTTGAGAGGCAATATGACCGGTAAGCCTGCGTGTGGACGCAGATCATACTATTGTTACATGCACCATAACACGTATTCTAGTGCTTCATTTAGGTAGTACCCACGAAAAGAAAAATGTTTGAATACATGTTTGCATTTTTAAGTGATTGCCAAATTATGACATAGTTCTGTAGTGTCTTGTATCACCCCATATGTTAATTAAACATCACCACCCACTTTCTACCTTTGATAGAGAAACTCTCAGTGAGTTATACAAGCCGTTGCAAGACTCACTTATTACACGTTGTGTTGAGATCATGGATTTGGATAAAACCAAAACAACTCAAAGCACTGCAGTATCTACATTGAAAAGCATTTGGTCGAAAGTTCACCCAAAACCACGAAGATGTTGGTTGCCAACTGGTTGCTTGGTAAGAGTCTCTTAAATCTGCCTCAAGTCTGATTTAAAAATTGTCTTTCGCATTTATCATATGTTAATTTTTTTTTCAGAAATTACTTGAGGTTCTCCATGAGGTGCTACCAAAGATGTCTTTGATTGCTTCTGATTTCAGCTACCTGCCAGATGTGAAGATACTTGGTGAACGAGCTCCATTGGTTTCAACTAAAGTATATTGTTGTTATATATTTCCTGAATAATATATTTGTCTGTTTCCTCATCTCAAACATTAGAGCGGAGTACTCATGCTGCAGTTCTTAAAATGGGGTCTTTATCTACTTGCTTTTGTATTGACCAATCATTAATTCTACACTTCACACATGATATGATTGAGAAAAAATGTCCACTAGCTGTGAGGAACTGCAACTTTGGTTTCCTTGCCATCTTTCCTTTTGCATAGCTAATGCAATTTTTAATGTGTAAAAGCAGCTATGTCAATCTAACTTTTTTTGCATTAACTGCTTTTTGACAATGTAGCAACCAGAATTAGAGCAAAAGAGACTCTTTTTAAGTCCCCCAAACCTAATTTTTATTCCTTGATGATCTTGGTACTTTTTATGGCAAAACTATTGTTATATTATAACCTCTTGGCTCTTGTAGGAAATAGAATATTCTTGTTGTAAACTTGAAATACATAGTGATAAATGAGCTCCTACTTATTCTATCTCATGGATTATATCAATGATTTGTAAGGATGTTTCTACAGATATCAGAATTCAGTTACTATCTTTAGAAGTCACTCCTTTATGTTTTCCCCTGACAAATCAAACAGAAGCTTCTGATCTGTATTGATATTCTTAATTAACTGAGTTTTCCTTACGAACTGCAGAAAGATGGCAGCAGCTCAGATTACGAGAATTATATGGAGGCAAAGGTTTGGTTTGCTACTTGCTTCTTTCCTTTTCAATCTACTTTCCTCATTCTTAGTTTCCTTCACTTTATGTATATCTGGACTTGTACATGATTAGCAGGTACTGTGTTTGTAGCTTGAAACAATTTTTCTTACATTTAACACTTTCTTTGAATTATTTAATTAACTATTAAGCATTCATGATAGTAACTGTAATAATGACTGTGAAAGCTGCTGAACAATGGCAATTTGAATTTCTCAGGAATGATAAAGTCAATAATTTTGTTGTATAAATTTGACAGGCATTTACTAATTATTTTTCAGATTTGCAGACCATAGGACCTAGGATTTTTCTTATGCTTTTGATAAAAAAAATTAACATATACATACATATATATTATAGACATAACAGCATCTGAGGGAGGATAAGAAATTATATCTGAGGACAAGCCAAAGCAGCTCAGAAAAACAACCAAACTGCCTAATCCATTTGCTTATCAGTAATAGAAATTCCATTCAAACAACTTGGAACTGCTTTTATGCATTGTCACTCAACTCTAGAGGACTCAATTTTCACTAGTCAAAATATGCATGTTTGAGTAACTTTCTGGTGTTTACTCAACCTTTTGTCAAGCATATCCTTGAAATTAAGTTATAAGTGACACTGTGATAGGAATAATGACTTTAATTGCCAATATATATTTCCTTAGCAAAAAGGCTGTTCAATCCTATTACATAAGATTTAAGAAGGGAAAAAGGCTGTTGCATTTGAAGCATAAATGGGTTGTTTTAATGTAACATTGCAATCCAATAATAATTTTCTTTTGAGTCCTGTATTTGTGGTTTATAAGATTTTAATCTTGTATGATAAACTGATTTTTTTTCACTTCATGTTCTTTATTGAAATGATTGTCCTGTCTCTTGCACAAGAAACTTTTCATGCTCAATTTCTGTAGTTAGTTTATAGGAGTATGAAACTAATTATACTTACTGTCATTTTTAGGTGAAGACCATGTCATAAAACAATTTCTTCACCAACTTCTCAAAATGCTTGATTGTACTCAAGCTTATGCTTTCTTTTTTATTGCAGGGTGATGCTGATATCTTTTTTCCTACAGACTTTTGTCTTTTGGAACAAATTGATCATTATTGTTCCGGGTGGCAGAAACCTTGCGGAGATCATTCATTGAAAAAAGGAAAGAAAAGGAGAACAATTACGGTGAGTTCTATTGTCTTATTGTATACAACATTATTGTTACATCTCTACACTTGGCCTCAAGCAAACAAGAGCCAGATGTAGAACCGGTGAAATATAAAAACAAATCAATCCAATGTGTGTTCCATGATCAGTGTGCATAGCATTTTATTTTCCATCTCTATGTATAAAGGTTTTAAAAGGTAAACCTTATAAACATAAGACATAAAAAATAATAGTCTTTTATAAAGAAATTAAAAAACTGAAATGCAGCTTCATTTTTTTAAAAATATTAAACTTAATAATCTATTTATATTAGTTATTGATTTTTGTTTTGGAATAGTTCATTCTATTTATCTTAAATGACTATACCAGATCTGCTTTGTTTCAAATTCTCGGTACCTTTATCTACGCTTGCTCAATAGTTTATATTTGATGTAGTTGGATACATCATCTTTCATGGAAGAGTTTGGTTTGCCCACAAAAACGAGAACCAAGGATGGATACAACCCCCTATTGGATGACTTCAAGAATACCAAATTTTATCTGAGTGTCCCTACACACAATATTAAGTAGATGGCTAATAGATTCAATCGAAGAAGTACTTGTATTCACAAAGACGTATCAAGCGCTTTTTGTGGAGATTATATTATGCAAGGTACGAGGATTTCATTATTCCAGAGTCTTTGAGCATAAATTAGGTTTAAAATTAAAAATATCATTCTGATCATATACTGTCAATGGGCAATTTTTCCCTGGGAGCCCCAGAAATTGTATAATCTAATTGAAAGATAGAACATTTTTATGTAGGTCTAAGACAGGTTTTGAAGATCATCTTCTTTGTATGTTAGGATTATGTTCAAATTCTGCAAACGAGATTTTGCCAAGAAACAGTATGATTGTATTTTATTTGCTTAGAAGGCTTGATTGAAAGGGAAAAAAACCTTTTATGGTATTATGAGAAATTTATACTAAATTTTGGGCACTGCTCCGGTACCTTATAAAAGGGGAGGGTTTTAGCACCCTTCACACTGTTCCTTTTTATGTGCATGTTCCTTTAATCCAATGTGCTGGAATAGGGTTGCAAGACATTCAATAACATTACCACATATGTAATAGACAGTTTCTATTATGACATGATTGTTTCACAGACCATGCACAACAAGAACATGAGTCTTGAGCCATGATAATAAGCACATGAACTAGGGTTGTGGAGGCTATATATCACCAACCAAAATTATTTTACACATACAAGAGAAATAAGAAAAAGAAAATAAGAAAATCCACCAATTAATGGGTAAGAATAGGCTTGACTTCTGAGGTAGGTGTTTGGCTGTTTAGAGGTGACTCTGCATTTGAAGTAGAATACCTAGCCCAAGGTTGGTGGTCTTCAATTCCTGCAGGCTCAAGTACATCATGATGTTCCTGTTTATTAGACTTCCTTTCAACCAATTTCCGAATCCCTTCTAATTCCATTGTCACTTCTTTCATAGTTGGCCGTTTTTTCCCATTCAACTCTAAGCATTTACTTGCGAGGTTGGCAACTGCAATGATGTGCTGGTTCTCCCCTTCTTCCATGACCCTTTTATCAATAATATCTAACAGACGGTTTTCCTCCAGACAGAGAATGAAATATGGAGCTAAACTTTTGGCTTCCCGTGGCCTTAGTAAAGATATTGGCTTTTGGCCAGTTAATAGTTCAACAAGAACCACCCCAAAGCTGTAGACATCACTTTTTTCTGTAAATTGACTAGTATGGAAATATTCAGGGTCCA
Source organism: Acmispon strigosus (assembly GCA_030819835.1). NCBI lineage: Eukaryota > Viridiplantae > Streptophyta > Magnoliopsida > Fabales > Fabaceae > Acmispon > Acmispon strigosus. The sequence goes on from JAUAMA010000001.1 coordinate 93,376,957, forward strand.
AGTATCCAAAAGTTCCTTGAACAACTGTTGTGAGGTGAGTAGCTTCAATGGAAATCATTCTAGATGTACCAAAATCTGCTACTTTTGCCTTATACTTTCCATCCAACAATATATTTGTTGATTTGATGTCTCTGTGATAAATGGGATGAGAAGCAGCTGAATGTAAGTAAAATAAAGCTCCTGCAATTTCAGCAGTAATTCTCAAGCGCATGTCCCATGTCATTGGCAACTCATCATTTTGTCCATGCAAATATTCGTAAAGGTTGCCATTAGGAATGAATTCATAGACAAGCAAAGGAATCTCTGTCTCCAAACAACATCCTAACAACTTAACCACATTTCTATGGTTAATCTGTGAAAGAATGACGAATTCATTGATGAACTCTTCAACATTTCCTTGGACCTTAAACTTCTTCACCGCAACAATTGTTCCATTTACCAACATGCCTTTGTAAACGGTACCTTGACCTCCCTTTCCAAGTACTCTGTTCACATTAAAGTGATCTGTGGCCTTCTCTAAATCCTTTAAGTTGAAAAGTTTAACTTTGTCAACATTAACTTCACCAGAAGACAATCTTTGTTCTAACAACAAACCTCCATTTCGTTTGAAGAACATTTCCCTGCGTTTCTTTATTATTTTTCTCCTTACAACTTCAAACAACCGCCAAAAACCAAAAGGCAAAATGATGGATCCGAGGATTGAAAAAATTCCTACAAATTTGTCACATTAAAATAATTAACTCCATGGACCTAGAACACCTAATCGTCTTAACATATCTGCATTTACTTTGATGCAAATTCACAAAGCATTACTAGTTTAGGGTCCATGAAAGTTTGAAGAAATTGATTTTTTGATTTTAATAACCTTCAATGAACATCCAATGACTAATAGGAAAATTCAATTTGGCAAATAAAGTATCATTTACTAGCTGAGCTTTGAAAGAGGAACTAGCCCAACATGTTAAATGAAGTTAATCAGTTTTTTTGGTGCAACTCAATCCGAGCATGTTTTTATATTTTTATAACTATGACTATAGCCCCGTTTGGAAGAGCTTATATAAGCTTAACTTATAGTATAAGTGCTTATGCAAGCGTTTGTGAGAGCTTATGTAAATAGCTTATGACTTACCTATAAGCTGTTTTGAGCTTATTTTCATAAGCTATTCAGAGTAGCTTATGAAAAAGAGCTTATGCTTATATATAGCTTATTTTCAATTCATTATAATAAATATCTTAAAAGAGCTTATTAATAAGCGCTTATGCCATAAGCGCTTATGGTCATAAGCGCTTAATTAAGCTTTTTTCCCAAACGGAACTTATATTTATAAGTTCATACGTACCAACTAACACCCACTTTATAACTTTCTTGAGGATCTTGTGTGATCCCTTATCATCATGGTATCTTCTTTCTGCAATTAATAGTAAAATTGGATGGTCAAAGTCAAAACCCAATTTGCATAGTGATTAGTTATATTATAGTAAATATCAGTGAGGATTGAGGAATGAATGATCCAAAAAATCGATGAACATAAAAATAGTGCAGCCCACTGTCGAACCTCCACATTTGTGATCGTTTTTTACTGCTACATAGTGTATAGGCAGTTAAAAATATTCACAAATGTACGGTGTCTAATTGTGAATTGCACTGTCAATCAATTGAGGGACTGATGAATAATATACCTATACTGACACAGCCTCCAGCAATGTAGGGGTTGCCATTGAACAATTCTGAGCACTCACATCTCCAACCTGAGCGTGTAGAAGTAACATTAGTGGTATAGCAGCTGGAGGAGGAGAAGGATGATGAATTTCCTCTTCCTTGAAGCTGGGTAGAATTGATGAGCATGTTGTTCAGAATTTCCCACTCAAGCACCGCAGAAACATGATCTAAATGCTTTATTTGACCAACTATACGTGAATTCAGGTAGTATCTATCACCGTACCTGCTGTACCTATAACCTGATGAACCTGATGATGAAATCAGTGCGTAGCTGCATTGATTACTGCTCCTCGTGGTATGATTTATACCGATTAGGTTCTCAATTGTTACGTTGTACTCTGAAAGGTAAGTAGGCAGAGAAGTCTCACAGCAGAACTTGCCATGGCAATTTGTACGGTAAAGCACGTCATAAGGATAGTACACACCTCCTCTGAATGGCATGCCTGATCAACACATTGGTGTAAAGTAATTAGAAGTCAAAATTAATAAGAAAAATAATTGTGTTATAAATTGCTTTCCAACAGGTGCCGTCAATGCCAAAGTTTATCGATAATGGGTAAAACTTACCTACAGTATAATAAGTCCAGTTTTTACACGTATGCTAATTTATTCACACTCACTAACACCATTAATTCTCAATAAGAAGATTGGTGTTCCATCATGTCTCCCTAAAAAAACGTTTTCAGTCTTCTCTGCTGAATCACCATGCCGTCGATTTCTTACTCTCAGCAGCGACTAAACGAATATTTGCTCTTTTCCACTGACTCTGCACTCACCACTCTCCCTTTGCTATTTACCCCTCTCTCTCTCTCTCTCTCTCTCTCTGTACGAGCTTGTTCCCATTCACTTTGTACATAAGCTCTTCTCATTTGCCCCTTTCTCTGCAACACCAACCCTTCCATTCTGATTCGAAGTCGTTTTGCTTCCAAACTCAAATCTCACAATTTGGGTTTTTTTTTTTTTGCTCTGAACTAACAGCAAGCTTTGATTTTTGCATCAGAAACGGAAACTCATTTCCTTTTATCGAAATGGTTAGCGCTCAGTCAAGGAAAGACAACGAGGAACACCAGCGCCGCCCTCAGCGACTACAGCCACGGCGAGACCCACATCGACCTCGAAATCCACCCGCTGCTTCCGTGGAAGGGAGAAGAACAAAGATGAGAGAAAAAAGTAATAAGAGAGGTTTTTTTTAACGTGTCAGTGGGTGTGGATAAATCAGGATACGTGTCATGTTTTATTTGAGAATAGTAAAAACTGGACTTATTGTACTGTATGTTAGTTTTACCCATCAATAATGCTAGCAGGACATTCTTTTACACCCACTTTAATATGATTGACTTAAGTTTTAAAATTTCAACACAGTTAGTGAGAAATAAATTACTATTTTGTGGATAGACCGATGTGAGAGTATGTCAAAATATTGGATATTAAAATAAGATCTCAAGTCATGTCATTTCTCTCCAATAAGTGAGATTTTATAAGATTCATATCTTATTTTAAGATCTCAGTTTAAAATTTCCATTGAAAATGTTTTTAGTAGCAACAATTTCCAATTTTGATTTAATAGTGCAAGCAATCAAGTTTAAGTTAGTGCAAGTGTGCGACCCATACTCATTGGTAATTAAGAATTTGTTTTAATTGTTTAGGGCCCTGGGTGGTGGAGTTTTTTATTTTTTAATTTTTAGATGTAAATTTGAAAATAATGTGTTTGATAAAAATGAAATTGAAACAATTTTTTACTTAATTTCAAAACGGTTAATCCTAATTTTTAAAATCACAAAAGATGGTTGTGATTATGGTTTTTAATTTCAAGAACATGTAATTAGGATAGCAAAAATACCCGGACCTGCGGGTAACTGCAGGTTAATACCTGCACGGGGTAATAGGATTTGCGGGTCGGGTAAAAATTTACCATTTTCTTCTTATAAATGATATAATTTTTTTATCAGTTAAAAATCGCATGAAAGAAAAGTTAGTTTAAATTGGGTCCATAGAAAAGTGTTTTAAAAGTCTGAAATTGGATCATATTTGATGTAGATTAAGTTACATGTAAAAAACACTATTATTTAAAAAAATAGTGTTTTTATGACGCGTCCAGGTCTGGGTATATACCCACGGGTATCGAGGCGGGTCCGGGTACGCGTTCCGTTGCCACCCCTACATGTAACTCACTTCTCCGCCGCCCTCCCCCACCACATCTGCCACACTACTGCCACTTTCGCCGCCACCACTTCCACCATCATCAACACCACCTTTACCACTACTATCACCACCACCACCACCATTATCGAATAACATCCACTGTTACCACCACTATCACTATTAAGTAACCTCCATCACTATCACCAGGTAAGGTTATTAGAAGATGTCTTACAATAGTGGTGATTATTGTGAATTTAAAAAATATGAGTAACTTTTTAAATCGTATAACCAAAGAAAAAACTATAACTTCTTTAAAAAAAAAAAATGGAAACATAAAATAAAAAACCATATATAGTACTTAAATAAAAACCAAGGGGTTTATAGAAGTTGAGAAAATGAATAATGTTTGTTACACATTATTTTTCTCTTATAATAAGTAGAGAGAAAAGAGAAATAAATGATATGTGATGTGATAAGAAATGAAAAAATAAAGAGAGTGAAATATCATATAAGAGACCCAGAAAGAAAATGAGAATATATTATTAAAGGGTTAATGGTTCAACAAGTCCCTGAAGTTGTACCAAAATTTGTGTTTGGTCCCTCCCCAGAAAAATGACGTTTAGTGGCGGTAAAAAACAGCCAGCAATTGTAAAAAAACCGCCACGTAATTTTTCTGAGGAGGAACCAAACACTGATTTCAATACAACTTGAGGGACCTATTGAACCACTAACCCATTATTAAAAAGAGGCTTGGTGTGATGTGTTTGATTTACTAACCTTCCCCCAGCTCCACCCCGGCGATGTAGTTGTCAAGGTCATCACCGTCATCACAAATGGATACACAACCACCAACCTCGGAGCCATTTGACAGCAAAAAAGCTATGTTATTGCAACCTACCGCCAAAAACGTGTTTTGATCCTGGGAATACACGAAAGGGCTTCCTCTCAGATCTATCACTGGCCGAGCATTTTTCCCTGCGCAGTTCCAGCGAAAAATTGGATTCATGATCTGAACAAGGCCTGCAGACACATCAATGGATGTTACCTCCAAATTTAGTTGCTTCAGGTAAGGTACTTTACTACTACTGTTTTTGCATTCTACTTCGAACCACTCGTGTAAGTAGCACTTGGGATTGTTCATTCCAAATGGGTAAGGGATCTCAACATTTCCACAAGTGTTTTCACAGCCAGGTCGGGCTTGTGCTCCAGTACTTGAAGAATCTTGTGCAGATGCAAGTGGATGTATGATTATGGGCCATATTATCAAAATCATGATGATATGAACAAATTTCAGAAACAGAACCATTTTCTGCCTCAAAGGGTGATCAATCTCAAAAAGCTTTGGAGAATGATAGAGTTCTGTGGTGTTATGTTATATATATAATCTAAACATAACATCAGTGTCTAAGTAATTTCCTAGCATTTTCATTTGGGCTCATACTTCACTGCTAGCTAGTAAGACTAATTGGGGCGACGACTTCTACACTTAAAATAATAGTGGCTGATTTTGATGGGTACAAGACTACAAACATAATTGAATGAAATTCCCTCATCACCCTCCTCTTGAAGCAGTCAAATTAGATCACCACATGCAAGTTTGAGCTAGGAAGAAGTCTATAGTTTGAGCTAGGAAAAATCAACAAGCGGTGTGAAAATTAAATACATATTTATGATTAATAATAGCTAACTGGTATAAGCAGCTATCTTTTATAATTTTTGGTCAAGGGGGAAGAAGGCTGGGATTTTGTATTTTTGCTAGGGGACCTTCCTCTGTTGTTGTTGTTGAAATGTCATATACTTGCTCATAATGCAAAGGGCCAAACTTCGAACTAACCACGTTGACCAGTTTAATAAAAGGTCCAATTTTGAAAACATTGGAATATACCAATATATGAACGAGTGGTTGTCACTCTGAGTGGTATGTATATTTTTAACATGTATTGTTTTATAAAAATGGTTCTATTTATTGTAAAATTGAAATAAATTCGATTGCTTCTTTTTTTTACTATCAGAACAGAAGGACTATGAGGACAAATGATTGCACAATCGAGTGTATGCAATGCAGTTAAAGAATTCACTATACAAAATAAAGAGAAGGGTTCAGGCAGTGTAAAATTCATCAATACTTTGAATATGTAATCATCTGTATAGTGTTAATAAATGGAATAATGCATTGCCTTCTCTGTTTACCATCATAAGAGATGAGGTGAAAAGATGCAGAAATATTAATATGCTCTCATCATTTGACTTATACTTGATCAACTATGGTCTACAAATTATTCGAATTAAAACCTGCTTACATACACAGGACAAGATATTTATAATTATAATAAAAGAAAAGGAGCAATAAATCTCTTCCCATTTGTTTTGCAACAATAACAGAAACTGGGTTTAGAAAGTGAGCTTGCAAGGTGCATAGGGTGGAGTTTTTTCTCTGTAATTTGCCCTTTAAAAGTATCTTATCCCAAATCATACCACTCTTTCAGGTCAATTTGGATAAAGCCAGCAACTACTAGTATGATCTCCAAGAGAATTACAGGCTAGTTGTTTCAACATTGAAGGAGAAATAAAGCACCATTTCCAAACTGTTGAAGTGAGATACTTCCTCCGTTACAAAATAACTGTTCAAAAAAAGAAGGAAAATGCATATTAAGAAATGCAATTAATATTGATAATTTTTAAAATATATAATTTATTTTACTATTTTAACTTATAAAGTATATTGTATCTTCCTCATTTATTGTTCTTATAAGGACATTATATAGAAAAACATCAATTAATACTCTCTTGAGATTCTTAGTAGACAGTTATTACGAAGCAAACTTTTCTTTTCTAAGTAGACAATTATTTTGAAACGGAAGGAGTTGATAATTGACGGTAGGCTGGAAGGTTTATGCTGTCTTTGTTCAATTCACTATATATTATTTGCTTTAATTTTAATGTGAGCATAAAATGGCTTGGTTGAGCATGCAAAGGATATGTGTACTTGATAAGTGTCAAACGTTCATAGTTTTAACATTGTTTTTAGGCATTTATTGTGAGTTTTAATTGTAAAAAACCCCCAATAAATGTATGTTTTGCAAAGGAATGATGAATTGCTATTAATTCTGGGTTAGAATGCACATTCTTGATGTTTTTGACATATTAATGGTGTTTCAGGATTGAATATCCAAGAAAGAGCATGTATTTGCTGAAGCTCCAATGATTTCAGTTCTAATCTCAACTTTTTGATGCAGAAATCTTGAAGTCGCCTGAGGAAAGTTTCAATATCTCATTCGTTAACCGTCGGATTAAGCTAAAATTTGAGTATGTGGTTCCTAACTCATGGAACTTCAATTTGGACGGTTGGATCTTGATTTGGATAATTTTTTGGGCGCTAAGCGCCGCTACAGGCCGCTAAGCGGCCAACAACATGAAGAACAAGGATGTTCTGGGCGCTAGAGGTGGCGCTAAGCGCCCCTCTACCTCCTAGCTCTATAAAAGAAGAAGTTTTCTTCAAGCTAAAGGATGCTACCCATCCTGGAACAGAAAAATAGAGGGAGAAAGTAAAAGAGAGAAAGCTCGAGAGTGAGAAGAAAGAAGAAGGAGCCATCAACGGAAGCTCGGAACTTCACCGGAGTCGTGGGTCATACACCGCGACGTCGCCGTCATTCCTGTTTTCACTGATTCTCCTTGTAAGCTAGCTAGTATCCATTCTATGGATAACTAAGCTCTCTCTTGTTGGATTTTAGGCGTAGTGTTTCGCTTTGAATGGATTGTATTTGATTCTATGTATATTTTCTATCTCTAAGTTCAATGAAAAAGTTTTAATCTTAATGCTTGTGTTAGTTTGATCACCTATCACATCATTTTGGATTTGATTTTGTATGTGGATGCTATACTGTTTAATCTGACATAAATCATTTCATCTAGGCGAAACTAATCTGCTAGGAATAGCGTTAGATCACCTAGTCCCTTAACACCGGCATTTATATGGCTTGCTTTGATTAATTGTCTGTGGAAGCGATAATTAGGAAAGTAACCGAATCATCTTCTTATACTAGGAATAGGTGAGTTAGATAAGAACTGCTATGGTTGAATTAGAGGTTTTAAGTGATCATATGCAAAGAACTAAATCAATCCAGGATAGTGAAGTGCGAAACCGAAATCCAACTGTTTTCGAAATCTGTTAATCACTTCAATCACTATTGCTCTTACTTTCATGTTTGTTACAACCATTGTTATTGAACAAAATAACTTTTCTGTATTATTGCTTAATCAACCGTTAAAAGAACGGCATTTGTAACCGTAGCTCCCTGAGGATCGATAATACCCATGCTATATTGCAATCGAATCTTAAAAGAGGTTTGAGCGCAGCGCAAGTAACAGTACTGATCTTCAAAATGCATATTAACTTACTGTAAATAAATTGCTTACTGCTATCATGTTGTGACGATCAAGTTCGTCAATGCTTGATGGGATGATTTACACATAAACATTTTGTTTTATATTTTATATCCTCTCTATTCCCATTAATTGAGATTTCACAATTTAAAACTTTTTTGTCTTTCATCAAATGACATCTTCACTGAATTTATCTTTCTAGGCATAATTTCACTGTCCCATTTTCATTTAGTTCACTTTCTGACCTTCCAAGCTTGAAGAATTTGCTCTTGAAAAGTACAATTCTCACTTGAAGATCAAAAAAGAAAATCCACCCTGCATTCCTCTATTTCAATTAATGATGATTCCTTAGCTATGTTTTACAATGGTGAGCTCAATATCTCCAACCAAATAATTTTCTTTTCCACATGGAAGACAAAATTAAGAAAAAATCATCAATTATTTTGATGAAACAATATGCATAGTCCCCGAGTCTGAAGAAGAGAGTGTTCCACTGCTTAGAGTTGGAAATGAATTTGATGTTGTGGAATATCCAGTCCAAGGTTGTTGGTAGTCTTCAATTCCAACAACCTCAACTTCTTCTGCATTATTAGACTTCTTCTCCAATTTCCGAATCTCTTCCAACTCCAATGTGACTTCTTTCATAGTTGGCCTTCTTCTCCCATTCAACTCTAAACATCTCTTCACAAGATTAGCAACTGCTATGACATGCTCTCTCTTCCCTTCCTTTGTGATCCTTTTGTCAACAATGTCAAAAAGACTATTCTCCTCCATGCACTGAACAAAATATGAAGCCAAATTCTTTGATTCCCCAGATCTTGCAAAGGATACCGCCTTCTGACCGGTTAAAAGTTCAGCAAGAACCACTCCAAAGCTATACACATCACTCTTTTCTGTGAATTGACTAGTGTGAAAATATTCAGGATCCAAGTATCCAAAAGTTCCTTGGACTACTGTGGTGAGGTGAGTAGCTTCAACAGAAATTATCCTAGAGGCTCCAAAATCTGCTAATTTTGCCCTGTACTTTTCATCCAACAATATATTTGTTGATTTGACATCTCTGTGATAAATGGGTTGAGATGCAATTGAGTGCAAGTAAAACAAAGCTCCTGCAATCTCAGTCGCAATTCTCAAACGCATGTCCCAAGTTACTTTTAGATCCTCATTTTGGTCATGCAAATACTGGAAAAGATTACCATTTGGAATGAACTCATAAACAAGCAAGGGAATCTCTGTCTCCAAACAACATCCTAACAACTTGACCACGTTCCTATTGTTGATTTGTGAAAGAATGACAAACTCATTGATGAATTCTTCAATGTTCCCTTCCACCTTAAACTTTTTCACCGCGACGATTCTACCGTCTACTAGCATGCCTTTGTAAACGGTGCCTTGGCCTCCCTTTCCCAGAATTCTGTTCATGTTGAAGTTGTCAGTGGCCTTCTTTAAGTCCTTCAAGCTGAAGAGTATTCCTTTGTCAACATTGGCTTCTCCAGAAGACATTCTTTGCTTTAACAACAAACCACCATTTTTCTTGAAGAATTTTTGTTTGCGTTTCTCTATCATTCTTTTCCTCATAACTTTATACAAGAACCACAAAGCAATGATGAAAATGATGGATCCGAGACCTGATGAAATTCCTGTAAACATTTGTGATGGTAAATTAGAAGAGAGGTTACAATTTGTCAAATACAGAAATATAGAATATTTATACATACCTACTATTGCCCACTTCTTCGCCCGACTATTGTTCCCGTACCCGTGTATAGCTGAAACAACAACAACAAAGTTTAGAATACATGCATATTTTTCTTGAGATAAAATTGAATTAAATGTGGGGTGTGTGACCAGATGGAATTTAATTGAAAGAAATGCTGAGGTTTAAAAAGATGCACAAAGGAAACGCAACAAGACATGTGACTGAATATGATTTGTATTTATATGTGCTTTTTTATTAACTACTCAGCATGTTTTCTGTTAAATCCCTCACTAGCATTTTTTGAGTTTTGACTCATTTTCACTAAGAGTCTGTTTGGTTCAAGGGAAACGGAGGGGAGGGGAGGGGAATGGAGGGGATCAAAACCCCTCCTCACTCAATTTTGTGTTCCCTCCAAAAGTGGGGGATTAGAAGGGAAAATAAATTTTGGACAAAAATGACTCTGGAGAAATTACATAATTCCCAAATTGAAAACAGAATCCCTAAATTGCTTCTCCTCTTTCCCATTCCTGTTTCACGTTCTCCACTGGTTCCTTCTTCCTGCTCACAACCGGCCGCCGTCCTCCGCCCGCTGCTGTCCGATGCTCGCCGTCCGTTGTCCGCCTTCCGCCGCCGTCCGTCGACAGGTTCTTCCTTCTTACCCATGGTTTCCATCTTCTCTCCCCCTTTCCATTTTTGCTTCTGCTTCTGTTTCTACTTCTGCTTCTCATAACTTCTCTTCCTATGTTAGTTATTTGCCTCATACTCAGTTTTGTGTGCTGTGAATTTTTTTGACTTCTCTCTGATTGTTTTGCTAACTGCGTATTGATTCTTTCCATTTGTTTGTTTGATTTGTATAAAACTCTATTGACTATTTTTTTAATTCCTCATTATTAGTTTCTGTATAAACATTGTCATTGTAGCATGAATTGGCAATTTTTCTTGCTGCCCATTCTTCCCTTTTGTTGTTGTGAATTGCAGAGTTTGTTGATTATGGGTTTCTTTTGGAGTTGTTTTATGTGTTGCAGAGTTTTATGTATAGCCTTCTCAATATTTGTTGACTGCAAAAATTCTCTCAGATTTCATTGTGGTTAGGAACACACAATTGATAAGTTTTCTTAAAAATGATAAACATGGTATTTAAATGTACTTATCTTGTTTGCTAGGATTTCATTGCTGTTGGTTATGATGTTTTCTGTTTTTAAAATAGTAAGGGGTAGAAAAGTAATTTAATTATAAAATCCCTCCCCTCCCCTTGTGAACCAAACAAAAAAAGAGTTATTTTCCCTCCCCTCCCCTCCTATGAACCAAACATGTTTTGTATTAAAATCCCTCCCCTCCTCTCCCCTCCCTTCCCCTCCCCTCCATTAAAATCCCTCCCTCCCCTTCCCTCCTTTGAACCAAACATACCCTAAACTTTCATTCATCATATCTCAGACTTTTTTCTTCTCTTTCAACTTTTCTCTCGGTGTAAGTGTGTTTTAAGTGTGAATCAACATAATTCTTGCATAAATATACCGTATGAATTTATAAAAACTCCAAATTTATAGTAATTACCAAAAATATGATGGAATATACTATAATATAAAGGCTCACTTAGCGTGTCCTTCTTGGTTCCATCAATTAAATTGCTTTTTTTATGTATGAGTAGAAGTGACAATATGGATTAGGCCAGCCTTTTTTGGTGGGTTGAGTGGGAAATTTCAATCCACATAACCACTTCGAACCTACTTTTTTTACCTGCTTTTTTTACGGGTTTGGCGCGGGTCAGCCCGCCGGGCCTACACCTTTTTTCTTACTTTTTTTTAACGGAACACCTTTATTTTTAACTTAAATTTTAATTTTTTTATTATTGTTCATATGAATCTATAGACTAAAGAAACATTGGATATAAGCTCTATGATGAAGATTTTTGTAATAGCACTTCCTTTCTGCCTCGTTGACCAAACCTTAAATGGTATATGTTAGTTTTTTTAATTTTAATTTTCAGGTTTTTATCAAAATTTAATTTAGTGCTAGAAGACAATTTTTAGCTTATTTGGAAACAATTTTTTTGGAATCAATTTTTTTCTTGTTTAGGCTTGACAAGAATATGATGGTAGGAGTAATTATTTTCTGAACAATTAAAAGCCAGGGAAGACTCCTCTTATATTACTTTTTTTTTCCACTACATTAAATTTTGGCGGGCTAGCCCACCAACCCGTTAAAATGTGGGTTGGGTTGAGTCTTTCAACACATATACTAAAAGTGGGTCAACCCAACTCAACTTACATTTTAACAGACTTCTAGCGGGTCCGGCCCGTGAGCCCATATTATCACCCCTATGTATGAATTTGATAATTAAAATGGTGAAACAAGATAATGAGATATGAATATGATAATTAAAATGGTGAAACAAGATAATGAGACACCAAAGGCCGAAGGAGAGGATCCAAAGCCTCTCCTTTCTTTTTGTATCTCTGCCTCTGTGTCTCACCAACGATCGTGCATCATTCATAATATGTCATAAGAATTAGGAAGGGAAAATGGAGAGAGAATCTGAGTTGCAAAAGAAATCATACATACATACGTACATACCTATACAACCATGATCAATGTAGGGATTGCCATAGAATCCATCATGGCAGTCACAAACCAAAGCTGAGGCTCTATATGGAGAATTTGCAGCCTTAGTGCAGTTAGCATCTGATGGTGGCTTGAACGACGACGAAGACGAGTTGAAAACCGCCCACGAAAGCTTCGCACGAACATAATCCACATCCAAGTCACGAAAGCTTCGATACTCTTCACCACCAGAGGCAGGGTATACTCTGTACCAACCCTCTGTTCCTATCAACGCTTGACTGCACTCATCACCACCACCACCACCACCACCACTCTTCAATTCCAGATCTTCCAGCGTCACATTGAATTCCAGCAAATAGGACGGAAGCGACGTCTCGCAGCAGAATCTGCCGAGACAACCGTCGCTTCCGTAATTGTTGCGGTTGCTGCTCACCTCTGTATCATCGTACTCGTCACATAGGGAGACGCAACCGCTAACTTTAGACCCGTTGGATTGCAAAAACGCAATCTTGTTGCAACCGATGGCGGTGAACTTGTTGTAATCCTTGGAATACACGAAAGGGCTTCCTGTGAGATTCACCACTGGCTTGGAATCTTTGGTATTGTTATTGCAGTTCCAGCGGAAAACCGGGTTCATGATGTACATGTAGCTTGAGAATGGATTGATGGATGTTACCTCCAGGTTTATCGATTTGATGAAGGGTACATTTGAAGCTTGGGAGGTGTTTCTGCATTCTACTTCAAACCATTTGTCTGCGTAGCACTTTGGATCTCTCATCCCGAACGGGTAGTCTATCGTTACATCTCCACAAATTGAATCACAATCGGGATGTACCGTGTTTGGAATTTGATCTTGTGCAGATGCTGATGGATAAGTGGACACTATGAGCAAAACGATTATGTTTATGTAAGATGCAAGTTGCAGAAACATTGTTTGTTTTGTTGTTAAAGGAGTGCTTCTAATTTCAGGTGTTGTGTTTGTGTTTGTGTATCTATCTTAATTATATATATTTATTATGCTCCAGTGATTGTTTCAGGATAATAGTATCAGAATTCTAATGGCGGCTTCTTGACCAAGTATAATCAATTATTTACACGTTCAAGTCATGATCTGTTACTATTTGTGGCTTTATTTAGAAAATTCTGCGAAGATGCTGAAATAAAGTTTACTTTTATAAAGATAAAGTTTCGGTCTAACACGGATAAATGTCGAGTTAAGAGCTTAAATCGACCGGTCAAATAAGCTGTACATCCGCTATGAGTCTTAAGACAGTTGGAGAAACAGCATTGGTAGTTTGGTTTGGTACTAATATATAACATTCTACATCAACATGTTTGATTCTTTCATGGAAAATATGCTGTTTTTTTTTTGGTCAAGAGCTGCTTGGAAGCGTCTTTTTTTCTTTGTTGGAAGTGGTTGATGTTACAGTTTTTAGGTAAGTTTAAAATATGAAAAATTGGCCCAAATAGCATTTACAAAATGTGTGAATTGGGCCATTAAAACTAAAATAATTAGCCTTGTAGTGTGCTATGTTGTCACGGTGAAGTGTAACATTTGCTGGGTCAGTCAGGTTCATGGTCTAATAGTCTTGTAGTGTGCTATGTTGTCACATTCCTCTTTTTGTGGCAATTGTGCCTCTTTACTATTTATCCAAAAACAGAAAAAAAAAATATATATATATATATAAAGTAAGAATAAATCATGATCGTTAGATCTAATTATGAATGGTCAAGATTAAAACATGAAGTCATGTGACTTCTTACATGACATTTTTAAATAGTCATGTGACTACTGAGTTGTTTTAATTTTGACGATTCATGATTAGATCTAACGGTCGTGATTTATTCTCATTTTCTCATATAAAAACATCTTTCTCATATGATACATATGTCACTAGCGGGAATCTCTTAAGTAGATACCGAAGATGGAGATGTCAACTGATTTTGCAAGAAAAAGTTAGTTCGTATTTGGAAAAATGGTTAAAAGTGGTTTAGGTCTCACAGTTAATTGAGAACAAAAAAATATTTTTGAGTGAATGTAACGAAAATTCAAACACACATAACACATGTTTCAATATTGTTAACCATTGATTCTAAAGTTAGAATAAATTAACTATAGAGAGACTTATGTGAGTAGTTTCTAAATTTAAGAGTTGATTATGAGAAAAGCGTGAAGCTGATCGAAATGTGTTATTAACGAGGAAAATAATGGCCTCGAAGAAAAAGCAAACACAAAGGGTACAGTGAATTAGGCATATGCCAAGAAGATCCTTTCCTCCACTTGCCCATTCACCTACAAAAGCCACTACTAAGACCAACATGTCTCCCTCCTTTGAGCACCATTATTGTCAGCTTCTTTTTGCTTTCATCAGCAACCATTTCTCCCACAACTCTTCTTTCTTCCTGCAGCGCGCGGCGTTGGCATCAAGATGGAAGCAAATGAAGGAGCAAATGAGGAAGAAGAATGGTGCAAGTTAGGTCATGAGTGAATTAAAGGTGATCTTCTTAACCTAGAAGGGCAACCAATGATCCTTTGGCAATGTATCCTAGATATAAAACCTACCGCACTTCAATAAAAGCGCTCTATATGTGAGCGATCTTGCAAATTAATTCACCTCGTTAATTTGCTGTTATGTCCAATATATTGCTTGTCTATGTTACAAACTTATAGTCTCAATAGATGCTTTAATTTTCTGCTAATAAAAAATTGCTGGGTTACCAGTTATGCTGAAAGAGCTAGTAGAGATCATGTATATGTTTGAAAACTCATGATAGGTTTCTATATTAATTATTATGAGCCAGGCCAAAGAAAAAAGATTAATTAAGTCTACGTACGTACACATCACCTCCTTTAATATACATACTTTTTTTTATACATGTACATCATCTATGCAATCTATTTCTTTTTCATATATAAAATCATTATTAGAGAGGGTATCAGGACTCTTTGTGTTTCTTAAATCTTAACTTTTCATACTATTTTCTTTCATAGAAATTAAATTTGAGTATGAGATGCTCTCATCTTTAGTAACTGACATAAGATCTGTAAAGAAATATGTTCCAGTTTTTTTTCTTACTTAGATTTTATGGTAAAAAAATGTTCGTACAGCTGGTACATGATCTTTAAAGTATATACATATATGTATATACACACACACACACATATATATATATATATATATATTGTTTTTATTTTTATTTTTTTACTACCAATGTGAGCAACTTGTAAACTTAAGTACTCATTTATATAATTAGCTTTAATATAAAATAATCAGACTCTTGTTAGAAAAAAAAGTAGCTAGCTAGGTTGAGCTTTATTTATAGATAAAGGGAACCTTGTATGTACTTGTTACTTAATGCAGTTGATAAGTCTCTTCAAAATTGAAAATGTAGACTGATTCAGACTCTGAGATATAATATAAACTTGTAGTCTATGATTTATAATTAATAGGCAATTTAATTACTGTGTAAGAAATACTATCTCATAAACATGTATCTGTCCATCAATTATTCCTATCTACTTAGCGAAATTTAATCTGGACTTATCTAACCTTTAAATATACCTGGCCGCAGTAATATTCAACTGATTTTTATACCTACAACTGCAATTGTTCATTCTATATGTTGTTCAGTTTCTATTAACTTTGGCCTGATGGTGCAATTGACTTACAGGTATATAGCATAAACTAATTTATAACTATAATAGAATGTGATAAATCAATTTTAGACTGCGAGTAATAATTAATATTTTGATTGTTCCCTGCTAGTACTGCTACGTACCCTTCAATTTTAGTTAAACTTCATCTAAGAGATTTCAAATGTCTTTTGGCTGAATCACTCTCAAAGGAGGTTAGGGAAGGGAAGAGAAAATCTCACTAACGAGAGTGGATCACCCATCTAAAGTGTGTAGAAAGCCTCTCGTTTGAAGGAGAGAAGCCCTAAAAGGTGCATTTGTGAGTTGAGTTTTGGAGGAGAAAAAAAGGAAGGAAATGAGAGACTAGTGACAAGTTTTTTGTTTGAGCGATTTTAAAAAGAGGGGAGGGTTTGGGGATTTTTACAAAACCATCCCAGGCCCCTCCAAACTCTCTTAGGGTATGTTTGGTTTAGCAAACAAAGAGAGGAGAAAATGAGAGAAAAGAGAAGAAGAGTAGAGCGAAAAAGGTGAGAAATTGAGTAGATTTTATAAGTTATTTGGTAGGATAAAAAAGAGACAATGTTACTTTTTGTGTATAAAAATATTTTTTTCTAATGTAACACAATGTCTGGCCGTCAAATGGTGCTTATTGGCGGTTACAGACCGCCAATAATTTGCAGAAATCGGAAGAAAAAATATGCAACAGTCTATTTCTCTTCGATTTGGAGAGACCTCAAAAAGTGATGGACCACACTCAAATTCTCTCTTTGCTTTCATCTCAAAGCACTACCAAACAAGAATGATTTCACCCTTTCTCCCTTAACTCTCTCTACTCTATTTCTCTCTACACAAATCTCCCTCAAACAAGTACACCCTTATAGTAATGTTTAGAGTTCTTCTAAATCGAAGATTTAAAGAAATTTGAAACTTGCAAACAGGGAATGACTAACCCTGTTCCCCCTCACTTTACCTCTGCTCCCGTTTCCCTTAAAGACTTCTCATTCTCTCTCCTAAAAAAAGTCACGGAGTTGAGTTTTGGAGGAGAGGAAAGGGAAATGCTTATGAGTTGTAATACCCTTGTTTGAGAAATTCTAAGAAAGGGGAAGCGTTTGGAGTATTTCTAGAAATTCTTCAAGATTGCTCCCAAAACCTTCTTTTACTTTCCTGAATTGGCGTCAAAACCAATTATCTCAAAAGTTTAATTTGTTGGGTAAATAACACTTCAATGATTATATTTCTAACACGTCCTCTTGCACATGAGCTCATTTGGACTTTGAAGCGTGAACATACACAAATTCATCTACCATATGCTGAAATTCAACTTTTTATTAAAACAATTAGGGGTGGTAATGATCAAAATCGAGATCACTTAGTTATAGATGGCACTAATATTATATCAAAAATTAATTT
The DNA here is from genome assembly GCA_030819835.1 of Acmispon strigosus. NCBI lineage: Eukaryota > Viridiplantae > Streptophyta > Magnoliopsida > Fabales > Fabaceae > Acmispon > Acmispon strigosus. Next base: position 93,394,507 of record JAUAMA010000001.1, read on the forward strand.
TCCCAAAAACTTGGATGAATAACATCTAAATGATTGTATTTCAAACAATTAGAAGGTTTTGGGGAATTTGTAACTCCATTATTCCACTCTCTTACTCTGCCTAGCCCTTAAAACTCCCAAACAAAATACATGAGGCCCCTTGGGACGGCCGGAAAAAAACACACAAGGGGAGAGAAGGCTTTGCCTACGGTTTCGGCTCTGTGTCCGGTTACTCATTTGTGTTTATACATCTCATCCCAATTGGTCTAACAAATATATTTTGAATTAAGTTTTATTCACACTTCTATGATTTATACATTTAGAGAGATACTAGAAAAAGTTGTGAGAAATTAGTGATACTATAAATAAATGATACGATAGAAATAGTTGAAAAATGTTATGAAAAAAAAGAAGGTGAAAATGATGGGATCCAATGAATAAATAGTTTGGAATTTCAGTAGCTTTTTCGTCATTGTCTACTATCAAGTAAAACAAAACACGTGACATTTTAAAATAAAATAATCAACAATACTATATATATTACAGAAGAAGAAGCAGAACATCAAACATTAAATATTCAGGACCCAACCTGACGACAAAATTTAGAAAGCAAAAAAGGATAAAATAAGAACCACAAGATTCGGTCAGCATAAAAAGACAGACACACCAACATCACACATTACATTCACACCATTTTTCTTTCAAGTAATTGGGATTTAACTATTTTTCCACCCAGTCCCCAGCCAGCACAACAACTCATATGATTCCACTGAAAAAGACCAAAAGGAGACATGAAAGAGAAGAACAAATGCACCAAATTTATTACTTTCAATTCTATAATAATCAAACCAATAGGTAAAGCATATATTCATATAGGAGGAGATTAAACAAAAAAAGTATGATCATCAATTGTGTAACATGCTTCACTGTTTGATTCTTTTTATGCTGCTTTGCCAGGAAGTACTGGAATACTTTGTTCATTCCTGAAAAAATTATCTGGATCCACTGCAGTCTTAATCTTCACCAGCCTCTCAAAATTGTTACCGAAGTACTTGGTTCCATAAACCAACCCTTCTTGATAGCTTCTCTCACCAAAATTATTGACCCCAATGTCAAGGTCTCTGTAATTTAAATAAGCACTCCTTGGATTCTTGGACACGAAAGGGGTCATGTAACTGTACATCCTCTTAGCCTGGTTTGTGTAATTCACTGCTAGAGCTGGAGATGGATCATCCCAGTTCACAGAGTACTGCATTTTGAACAAATTCCCAGCACGGTGAGGGAATGGTGTTGCATCAGATGGAATCTCATTCATTTTCCCACCATAAGGGTTGAAAACAAATCCCAATTTCCCCAATTCAATCAACCTCTTCCAAATCCATTCCAACCCATCTCTTGAAATAGGTCTCTGCACATAATCAGATTTCCTCTTGAGGAAATTCGCATTGTTGAGATCCCTATCCAAAAGGGTCTCAGGCTTAGCACCACTCTTCAAACTCTCATCATCATTCCACCATAGAACTGACTCAATCCAACTCACCTCAGTGCAATTCTCCTTCTTCAATCCAAGAACAGGAAACTCCTTCTCCAATATTGACACAACCTCATCAGCATTTCCAAGAAACAATGCCACCACAGAAGCTCTCCCAGTTTTTGTTCCCTTCACAACCTTGGAACTCACTGGCTGCAACAGCAGCCTCATGAAGAGCCTCTCATCGGTGTTCGGTGCAACCTGCTGCCATTGAAGAACAAAATCAGTGGCATTCTGTTCCAGAGTCTTCTCCACACGAAAAACAGTAACAATTTCAGGAACTTTAACCAATTTCACAGTGTATGATAAAATCACACCAAAACTCGCTCCACCACCACCTCTAATAGCCCAGAAAAGATCTTCCCCCATTGATTTTCGATTCAGAATCCTACCATTCACATCAACAATTTCAGCATCGACAACATGATCAACTGAGAGGCCGTGTTTTCTCAACATGTTGCCGTAGCCTCCGCCGCTGAAGTGTCCTCCGACGCCGACAGTAGGGCACACCCCAGCAGGAAAGCCATGAACTTTACTCTTCTCCCAGATCCTGTAGTAAAGTTCCCCAAGCGTGGCGCCGGACTGGACCACCGCGACCTCGTTTTGGACGTCGACGGCGACGGCGCGGAGGTTGAAGAGGTCGAGGATGATGAAGGGCTCATCAGAGGTGTAGGAGATTCCCTCGTAATCGTGGCCGCCGCTTCGGATTTTGAGTTGGACTCCGATGGTTTTGGCGCAGAGGACGGAAGCTTGGACGTGGGATTGTTGAAGGGGAGTGACGATGATTAATGGCTTTTGGGTTGTGGTGGTGTTGAAACGAGCGTTTCGGATGTAGTTGTGGAGGACGGAGGAGAAGGAAGGGTTGGTTTGGGAGAAGACAATGTTTTGGGTGGAGGAATTTGTGTGGTGTGTGAGGCACTGAAGGAATGTGGTGTAGTCTGGTGTTGATGTTGATGCTGCAAATGAAGCAGAGACACTATGAAGAAGAAGAAGGAGAAAAGGTAGCAGAGAAATTGATTTGGGTGGTGCCATAACCATTGGTGATTGTTACGGAGGAGGAGTGTTTGAAAAGGAGGTTTCAGTGCGGTTTTATAGAGAAAGGACAAAGCGTTTAGGACGTGTTTGTCCACTTTTTATCGTTTAGAACGTGCGATTTGTCTATGAGAAGCTGTTTTTTTGACTGGGTTGTTTTAATTCACCGGCATTGTTCAAGTTGGATATGATTATTATAACTGGATTAAGTATTTAACATTGTTGTATTAATCAAAACTCAGAGAAATCCACTAATATTGTACGGTTTATTTGCGTGCTTGTTGGTTTTGGGGATAGGTTTTATCATCTTGAGATTTGCCACCTTGAGGTAACTCATAGTTTATCCTCTTTGACTTACAATATAGAAAGAAACTGTTTATGAAAGTAAATCTTTATTTCTGTTAGGGTAAGTAAATAACTGCTTTTATTTGTTTTTCTTCGCAACATGTACCATTTAGAGGTAATTCTGTTTGAACGTTACGTGTTACGGTGGAATTAGCTCTTATTTGGGGAAAAATAGTTATGTACGACCTCAAAAAGTAGTAAGAACGAAACAAGGACGAATAAAAATATAGAGTAACCAATCATTTAAACAAATTATTATATTGAGATCGACATTGTTTGTTACTTTTGTTTGTCACTCTTACGTTTTATCCAAGTCATTAAGCAATTTTAATATTTTCTTTCTGTCAACAAAATATTAATATTCCCATTAAATGTTTGAATTATATTATTCTATTCAACAGACTTGATCAGATTGGGTGGGAGCTATTGATGGTTGTGATAATATATATCCATATATGGTGTCGTTTTGGTCAATAAGTGAAAAGAAATTCTAAAAGTGTGTGAAATGTGCACACGAAGAAGAAAGGTAGAGCAGAAACAGAAAGAAGAACTTGAAGATGAGTTGAATGAATTTTCATTACCATATGATTCTGATTACACAGTATTTATACAAGACTAACTCTAGTTAAAACACTAAGCTAACTAGAGTTAAAACAACCAACTCAAAGCTGACTATAGTTCTAACTACTAACTAAAGGCTTAACAGAAAATAGCTAACTAAACTCAGCTACTAACTAATTCTGTTTAACTAACAGAATTATCACTTATTACTCCCCCTCAAGATGAAAATGGTTTGGAGACATCAAGCATGTTCATCTTGGAGGTCAACATATGAAAGCGTGCTGGCAGTAAAGCTTTAGTGAATAAATCTGCAGTTTGATGCTGTGTGGTCAAGGGCAACAACTTCATTAATCCTTCCTGCACTTTGTGTCGAACTATGTGGCAATCTATTTCCAAATGCTTTGTTCTTTCATGAAAAACAGGATTGGCAGCTATATGCAAAGCACTATTATTGTCACAATAAAGAACAGGCTGCTTCATATTCTGGACCCCTAAGTCTTTAAACAAGAAAGTTAACCATTGAAGCTCACATGTGGCACTGGCCAAAGCCCTATATTCTGCTTCTGCAGAAGATCTAGCAACAGTGGTTTGTTTCTTAGCTCTCCAACAAAGTGGTGATGATCCCAGAAAGAAACAATATCCACTAACAGACCTTCGTGTATCCTTACAACCTCCCCAATCTGCATCAGAAAAACCCATGAGCTGTAAAGAAGAAGATCTAGGAAAAAGAATTCCTTTTTCTGGTGTACCCTTGAGATATCTCAAGATTCTTTGAGCCGCATTGAAGTGAACTTGAGTAGGTTTTGAAAGAAATTGACTAAGCTGCTGTGTGGCAAAAGCAATATCTGGCCTGGTTGCTGTAAGATAAAGAAGCTGACCAATTAACCTTATATATTGAGGGACATTAGGATATAGAGGCCCTGCATCTTGATAGAGTTGAATCCCAGCCTCAAGAGGTGTTGATGCAGGTTTGCACCCTAAGACTCCTGCCTCTGTTAACAGATCAAGACAATACTTCCTTTGACAAAGAGTAATCCCAGTTGAGGAATGAGTAACTTCCAGTCCTAGAAAGAATTTTAACACACCAAGATCTTTGATGCCAAAATGAGAATGTAAAGTATCTTTGACTGCTGTGATCTCAGGTAAATCATTCCCAACTAATACAATATCATCCACATAAACCAATAAAATTGTAATAGTTGCACCTTTTCTCTTGACAAATACAGAATAATCTGAAGATGCTTGAATAAAAGTCAAAGAAAGCAATAAGGTAGACAGCTTTTCATACCATTTTCTACTAGCTTGTTTAAGACCATATAAAGATTTGGTTAGTTTGCACACTTGTCTACTGGAATCACCCTTTACTCCTTGTGGAATTTCCATAAAAACATCCTCCTGTAAATCTCCATGAAGAAAAGCATTGTTCACATCTAATTGATGGACAAGCCAATTATTCACAGAAGCTAAAGCAAGAACAGCTCTAATAGAAGTCAATTTAGTTACAGGAGAAAAGGTTTCAAAGAAATCCACACCTTCTGTTTGGTTATAGCCTTTTGCAACCAATCGAGCTTTATACCTTTCTATTGTGCCATCAGAATGCCTCTTGATCTTAAAAACCCACTTGCTGCCAATAGGAATAACACCTTCTGGCAAATCAACTAATTTCCATGTGGAATTTGCTTCTAAGGCCGCTATTTCTTTTTGCATTGCTTCCTGCCAACAGAGATGTTTACAAGCTTCTGCATAGCTTGTAGGCTCAGTAGTTGATATCAAAGACAAAGTATAAATTTTGTGATCTGAAGGAAGTTGTTGAAGATTCAAATAAGAAGAAATCGGATATAATGTAGAACAGTTAGTTGAAAGATGATAATCTTCCAAGTATGAAGGCTTAGATTTAATTCTTACAGATTTTCTGATTGGAGCTAACTGTTCTAGATGTAAAGGCTGCAAAGATTCAGGAGGTTCTTCAACAACAGGATCATGGATCAAAGAATGATTTCCCTGATTTGAACAATCAGGGGATGATGAAGCCAATGGAGTTGACTGTGAAGCTATATCAAAATTAGAATCAAGTGCAGATTCTAAAGGGTATGCAGTCTCATGATCAACATATGTCCAAGGTTGAGACAAAACCTCAGAGCTATGCCCCTTGTAAGGAAAAATAAGCTCCTGAAATTCAACATGTCTAGAGATTACAATCTCCTTAGTCAAAAGATCATAACCTACATAGCCCTTCATTCCTGACTTGTAACCCAGAAATACACACTTCCTGGCCCTCGGATCAAATTTAGATCGATTTGTAGGTATAGTAGAAATGTAACAAAGACAACCAAATACCTTGAGCTCAGTTAAATCAGGCAAAGAAGCATGGAAAAGCTGGTAAGGAGATCTAAATTGATGCAACTGCACAGGAACCCTGTTCATCAAGTAGACAGAATGCAAAACAGCATATCCCCAAAAAACTGAAGGAAGAGAAGACTGAAATAATAAAGCTCTTGCTATATTAAGGATAGTTTGATGTCGTCTCTCCACTCTTGCATTCTGTTGAGGTGTGGCAACACAACTCCTTTGATGAACTATACCTTTCTGATTATAAAATGAGGTAATAGCAAATTCAGGACCATTATCAGTTCTCACTATTTTTACCTTAGCATCAAACTGCCTTTCCACCAAATTTATAAAGGACTGCACCTGAATTTGAACTTCACTTTTGTGTTTTAACAAAACTATCCAAGTGTACCTACTGAAATCATCAACAATTGTCAAGAAATATCTATGTTTATGCAAAGTTTGAACACGAAATGGTCCCCAAATATCCATATGTAACAGTTCAAGTCTAGCAGCTGCTCTACTAGTACTAACAGGAAATGATAACTGTTTTTGTTTAGCAAAATGACAGATATCACAGGTTTTATTTTTCTGAACTTGAATACAAGGAAAATCCTTACTCAAAGCTTCTAAACTTTTATTATTTACATGACCAAACCTAAAATGCCACAAGGCATTTTTAGGCAGAACAACAACACTATTTATTGATGATCTTGGAACCTTGAAAGAATCTGAGACAGAATGCTTCATGTCCAAGTAATATAATCCTTTGTGTAGCTTACCCAAACCAAGCATCTTCATGCTCAAGCCCTGAACATCACAACCATCCTCTGTGAGAATCACTTTACAATGCAGATCAGTAGTCAATTTGGAGCATGAGATCAAATTAAAACCAAATTCTGGAATATATAAAACCCCTTGAAGAATAATGGAAGATGTAAGAGGAATAGTTCCCTTAAAGTGTGCAAAAACAGAATTACCATTTGGTAATTTGACACTAACAGGCTTGATTGCATAATAATCACTGTAACAAGTAAGAATGTTGCATATATGGTCTGTTGCACCTGAATCCACAATCCAGGATTGTGATTCAAAATCAAGTCCAGAAGGTAAAGTACAAACAATACCTTGTGCTGCTTGAACAGCAGCTGAAACATGATAAGCATGAGAATCTGAGGGTGATGAAGGTTGAGATATTGGTAAATTTGAACTCTGTTGCAGCAAAGCCTTCAATTTCTGTAAATCATCTTGTGAAAACAAAGATTCAAAATTGTTATTTCTGGTTGTAGAGGTTTGTCCCCTGTCATCATTATGAACACTTTCTGTGTCAAACTCAGCTACATTAGCATTTGCATTATATGAACCAGACTTAGATTTGGAATTAGGAGGAAAACCATGTTTCCTGTAGCAGACTTCAACAGTATGTCCCATTCTTCCACAGAAAGTACAAACTCTTGTAGTTTTTCCTCTTCCATAGCTATTTCCATAAGTCTTTTTCCCTTCAGCAGCATTTACACTAACTTGATTATCATCTATCACTGTCACTTGCCTTTCATGCTGTGAAGCCAAAGAAAAGACTTTGGACAAACTAGGCAATGGATTAGATAACAAAATCTGAGACTTGACCACTGCAAATTGCTCATTTAAACCCATAAGAAACTTCATTACTTGATCTTGTTGTTTACATTCTTCAGCATAAGTACTAGCTGAACAAGCACACTTGACTGTGCAAGTACAAATACGACTAGGACGAAAATTTTCCAATTCTTCCCACATTGTTTTCAACTCAGTATAATAATCACTAACACTTAAAGAATTTTGTTTAAATGCATGCAAATCTTGCTGCAATTCCGCTATTCTCACAAAGTCTCCTTGTGAAAATCTATCTTTCAAATCAATCCACACATCTACTGCATTCTCTATATAAACTATACTTTGTGCAATTGAAGGTGATACTGAATTCAGAATCCAAGAGTGTACCAAGTTGTTGCAGCGTTGCCAAGCATTAAAAGAAGGATGAAATGAATCTGGAATTTGCACTGCTGGATCAATGAACCGGAATTTGTTCTTTGCAATAATGGCACGTTTCATAGCTCGTGACCAAGAATGGTAGTTTTGTGAATTCAGTAGCGGATTGACAAGAGCAGTTCCTGGATTTTCTGAAGGATGAACATACCAAGGACTTGATTGATCCTGTGTAGGATCCACTGGCGGTGGCAGTTGCAGATGCGGTGTTTGTGGCCGTGGCGGCATATCAGAGATAGCAGCAGAGCTTCAAGATGAAGCTCTGATACCATAAAAGTGTGTGAAATGTGCACACGAAGAAGAAAGGTAGAGCAGAAACAGAAAGAAGAACTTGAAGATGAGTTGAATGAATTTTCATTACCATATGATTCTGATTACACAGTATTTATACAAGACTAACTCTAGTTAAAACACTAAGCTAACTAGAGTTAAAACAACCAACTCAAAGCTGACTATAGTTCTAACTACTAACTAAAGGCTTAACAGAAAATAGCTAACTAAACTCAGCTACTAACTAATTCTGTTTAACTAACAGAATTATCACTTATTAAATTCAGTAGAAGTAATTTATTATTTTGGTTTCCTAAGTGCATCATTTTCATTTACCACTATAAAATCGTTGTGAATTTTTTTTTTTTGGTTGCAAAAAATCGTTGTGATTGATTACACTTTTTAGGTTTGTTGGAATTATATATTAAATTATTAATGGTAGATGACTTATCTTCGTTGACTATTTAGTCCAATTAGCAATAAAAGTACAAGGACTCCTGTTGACTTTGGTCTGCATGTAACAATGGCTATTCTTTAATATTGCCTTCCGTTAACGCGTTAATACGAGAAGAACATCAATCTGCGATTTCTCTTCATCAAATTCCCTAAATTAATGGGTAATCTACTAATCTCTATCAAAAAATGAGTTTCAACTTTCAAAAGTCCTAAGAGATAATTAAAAAGTGATTAATATTGTAATAAAGTATTTAAATTGATATATTATAAATGGAATATATGTAATGAATTTTTAATACATCAAACATTATAGGCTTCAATAAGTTTTAGGGTTGGAAATGATGCGTTGACATGTATTCATCACCCTACGTACCGAGTCAACATGGTTGGGTTTCATTTCCTTTTTTTTTTGGGTTAAAATGCCCGGTGATTTTGAATATTTCAGAATGGGAAGAGTATAAAGATATTTAGAATACCATTGAACACGGAGTTAATTGAATTGATATTTGTAAATCCAATTACGTATGCTACTTTTGTGCCATGCATTTTTAACAAATTAATTGTTATGTCACCGGCCAAAGAAAACGACTACTCGCGTTAAATTCTACGTACCATTTGTACAACTTCATAATCATGTGGCTTTTTAGCCGTGCATGCTTCTTCAATGCACCATCCATTTCCAGTACTAATTTTCTCGTGTTCACTTTTGAGTGCATGAATAATTCAACTTTAAGTAGATATTAAATTTTTATCCGTAAGTTTGAGATAATTATTCAAGTAAAATATTAGACAAAGAGCTTCACAGAAACTGCAGGGGGGGTTTTAACCTCATTCTTCACATGTTTTGCTAGTTATTTCAGCTACAGATATACTTGACAGCTTATTTAACTAATTTATATGTTTACGTGGTCAAAATAAAAGTATTTGCGAGTAGACTTAAGTTTATAGTGTTTACTCCGACACTAAAATAATACTCATTCTGTTTTAAAATATATGTTATTTTAATTTTTACTTTATTTTTCAAAATATATGTTGTTTTACAATTTCAAAGCATTTTATCTCTTTTTTTCTCATTAATACTCTCATTTAATATTATATTTCTTACCAACCATCTCATTTTTTCTCTATCACAATTCTTACCAATTGCTCAACCAATAGTTATCATTCTCTCTCTTCAATATAATTCAACTTTAAATAAAGGTATTTCGGTTAAATTATACCATCAATGGTTGAATTCTTAAATTGTGCGCATAACTTTAAACATCATATATTTTGAAACGGATAGAATATTTAGTTTCTAGGCTAGAGCTTTTGCCCATTTTAATTGTCAATAATTTTATCAAAATAAAAATTCTGCCTTCTTGATTCCAAGAAAAATAAAAAAGTCTTACCACCTTCACAACACTTATATTTTTTGTTTGTCAGAACACTTTTCTACTTTAAAGCCAAGAGTGACACCCTTTGCGTCTCTAACTCTTAGAGCATCTCTAATGGAGATTTAAAAGTGAGATTTTAAAATAAGATTTAGATCTTATAAAATCGCATCCATTGGAGAGATGTGACATGGCTTGAAATCTTATTTTGGTGTCTTAGCTGGTTCCTCTTTTAAAGTGGGATCTTAAATAAAATACTATTGTTTCTCTCTCCGGCGTTTTATCTAAAATGTATTGTCATTTATTTTTCAATAATATGTATTTCCTTTCATTTTTAATTAAATAATATAATGTTGAACTTTAATTATGTATTTCATATCTAATTGATATTTAATTATGTTATTTTTTTAAATTATTAATTATGTGTTTTTATAGAATTATTAGTTTAATTTAATTTAATATTAGGTGAAAATAAATAATATAAATACATTGCGTATTATAAGTCCAACTAAAAGTAAAATAAGATCCCAACCACTGGAGCGAAATGTGTAGTAAGATCTTATGGGTGTCTTAAATCCTATGTGGCAGTATGGACCCACCAGAAGTGTTTAAGACACCAAAATAAGATCTCATCATTGGAGATGCTCTTACTATTGCTCTTAAAGCTTGGTAAAATGAGCTTACCTCACTGGATCAATCCATTTGACCTTTGTTTTTTATTGGGTTTGGATTGGGTATCTTTAACTCAATATATTAGCCCACTTTCCTAACTTAGTAAATTCATGGGCCAAAGTGGGTTGGTCAATGGCCGGGTTAAACATTAAAAATATTACAATTTAATTTTATTAGATTATAATGTTTACATTTGCTTAATTGCTTTAGGTATAAGATATTTAAACAATTTTGTAGTTGTGTTCTTTAAAAAGACATTTAAGTCAAATTGTGTGGTTGTGCAACTTGTGTTATTTGTAAATTTCTTTATGGAATGTAGACATAATTCACTATTAATTGTTGATTGATTGCGCTTAAGTTACGAGTTTGCTTTATGATATGTTGTATAGTTATGAATTAGACAACTTGTGATTTATTATGTTTGTTTATGATTAATTTTTATTATATTTTAAAATTAACTCATAATATTTGAAGTTCAAACTAATTTTTTAATTTTAAAAGTTTAAATATTTTATTATTTTTTGGAGGGCCAACCCCACCTAAATATGGACTGAGCTCATATTTCCAACTCAAATATTTAAAAGTGGGTCAGCTCAATCTAACTCATTTTTTAACTAGCCTGACCCAACCCGTCCCGCCAACCACGCTCTAGTTGCTCCATTTCTTTTGTTTTTGTAAATAAATCATTTGGGCTTTAATAAAAAATAATAAAAGACAAACCGGTTGAGGATGGAATGCTAATTTGGGCTTTATCATAAACATGGTTTAACTATTAGCCTATGTAAAGGAATGTGATTTTTAAAATTGATATCTAAGACTATTGTCAATTGGCTTAAACTCATCTATGTTTGGGAAAGAGACTCATAGCGCCTTTGTGTCAAGGCGACTTATAACTCATAATGATTTAATTGTGTTTGAATGCTTCCATCATATGAGGAAAAAGACTATAAGTCGCGAAAGTACAATGATTTTGAAACCGAATATGTTTAACACTTACAACCATGCTGAGTGGCCCTTCATTCGGAGTATGGAATGTTATTATTAGACGAGGAGTGCTAATACAATCTCTTTCCAACACTGACTTTAACATGTAGGTCTCATCATTAAGAATGGAAATTATATAATTTAGTGGACCGTAGATTAAATTCTCGCATTGCAATTCAATAAATAATAGAGTTATGAATATGATATGTAGACACTAAACAAGCACCTCTCATTCATCCAGCTTTTTCTCTACCTCTTTTCTTATTATATATATATACATCAAAGATCAGTCACTTCTACTCATTATTTTTTCTCACTACGAGTCTCTACACCAATTGAATTCTACCCAACATTTTCCACAACAATATGACCTTTCTCTTGAGACATATATGTTCAAATATATGTGAGTTCGGCATTTCAGTAAAAATGTACCAAATTAACAGACTATTAACTTTGAATTGAGAGATCGCCAAGCTACTAGTAAATCTAACACCATAAATGTCTACATGCAATTTCCACCAGATAATCTAGCTTTTAAACATTGTAATTGCCAATGGTTTATTCCTTTCTTAATAATTCATATCTCCAATTGCTTTTTAATATTACCATGGACTACAGTATCTCTTCAATTGCTTTTTTTTCATAGAATTGAAACAAGGGTGTAATACCCTTTTAATATTACCATGGGCTACGGCCTAATACAGAACCTTTTAGTATTACTAAGGGCTTACTTGTTTGATGACCCACACAACATTACAATGTTTTTTCCTTTCTTAATAATTCATACCTCCCTAGCTCAGTATTCATATCGTCTTAGTACTAAAATAGCCGCTTGAATTAGCTATAAGTAGTTAAGCTATGAGAGGCAAAGTGTTGAAATAAACAGGGCCTTTACATATGCTAAAGTATCAGTCCTATTAATCAACATATTCATCTCAATTTTTCCTGAAACTTCCATTTCTGTTAATATGGAAGGGGCTTTCCTTCAATGTTTTTCCTCAATTTTAGTAAATTCAAACTCAACTGCAGAAGAAGTAGTACTCACCCAGAATAGTTCTTCATATGAATCTCTTTTGCAATCTACCATAAGGAACTCTAGATTCTTAGACAGTTTAGTCCCAAAACCAAACCTTATTGTTACCCCACAATCACATGAACTACTCCACATCCAAGCAGCCATGGTTGTCAGAATCGCGATTCTACTCGTAGAATCGGGCGATTCTACGCTTCCACAGGTCCTTCCGTCTTGAATCGGTTGTAGAATCGGAATCTGGGTGGAGTCGAGTGGAATCGCCGTCGAATGGGTAGAATCGTGGAATCGCCGTCACGTCTTCGATTCTACCAGATGCGAAAAAAACCCTAGAATTTCAAATAAAAAACACATTTTTCTGTTTTCCCTTCATTCCCAGCCATACACAACCTTCAGTTCTAGATGAGGCTGAGTCACACAGCCCTTCGTCGTCACCGTCGCGCTCCTCCACTCGTGGTTCGTCATTCGCCGTAATGGGGCCAATTGGTTTGTCTCTCTAGGCAGAATAGTCAGGCCACAATAGTTATCCCATATGAAATAATGAAAATGAACCTTGTTCCTAACATGATTTTGCTTCAAATTTTCTTAAATCAAAACATACCTTCATTCAAACGAACCAAAATCTTTTGGTATATTGAGATGTAAAGTTTTTTTTTGGTACATTGAGATGTAAGCTTTCTTATGGTACATTGGGAATGTAATGGTTTCATTAGGTACATTGAATGTAAAGCCTTTTGTTGGTACATTTAGATGTAATGCTTTCTAATAGTACATTTTGGTACTGGAGTACTTTATTATTGACAATGACAATATTATGGATTATGTAAGTCTATTGAAGTGTTTGTTATTATGAATTTATATGCATATAATATATTTATATATATTAGTAGAATCGTAACGTCCGTGTTACGTTTATACGATTCTACGAGTCTGCACCCCTACTCCGTTTCTGCGTAGAATCTCGAGTCTGACAACCTTGCAAGCAGCAATTACATGTTCAGTGAAACAAGGCCTGCAAGTAAGAGTTCGAAGCGGCGGTCACTACTATGAGGGCCTTTCTTACATCTCTGATGTTCCATTCCTCATAATTGATCTCACAAATTTCAGGTCCATAAGCGTCGACATTGAAGACGAAAGTGCATGGGTTCAATCAGGTGCTACTCTTGGAGAACTCTATTATGCAATTGCAAATCAAAGTAATGTTCATGGCTTCCCTGCTGGGAGTTGCTCCACTGTTGGTGTAGGAGGACACTTTAGTGGAGGTGGGATTGGTACAATTTTCAGAAAACATGGCCTTGCAGCTGATCAAGTAATTGATGCTCAAATAGTAGATGTTAATGGAAAGATGAAAAACAGAACTTTGATGGGTGAGGATCTCTTTTGGGCTATAAAAGGAGGAGGAGGTTCAAGCTTTGGAGTAATCACTGCATGGAAAGTAAAACTTGTACCTGTTCCTCATAAAGTTACAATTTTTGATCTCCCAAAGAAATTGGATCAAAATGTCAGTGAAATTTTCCAGAAATGGCAAACTATTGCTCACAAACTTCCTAGAGAACTTTTTCTGCACTCTGCCATTGAAGTTGCAAATTCATCTGTGGTTGTTTCATTCACAGGACTATTTCTTGGGATTTCTGAAAATCTGCTTCCATTGATGCAGAGCAATTTTGCTGAATTGGATTTGCGGCGCGACAACTGCAGTGAGATGAGTTGGATTCGATCTGTTCTTTATTTTGCAGGTTATCCAGTCAGTGCATCATTTGATGTGTTGCTTCAGAGAAACCAAACATTTGGAGGTCTCAAAGCAAAATCAGACTATGTGACAACCTATTTCTCCAGTAGGTTTGGAAGGGTTGTGGAAAATCTTACTTGAAGAGGATTCGCCACTTTTGATCCTGACACCTTATGGAGGGAGAATGAGTGAGATTTCTGAGTCAGAAACTCCATTTCCACATAGAAATGTAAGCATATTTGGGATCCAGTATTTGGTGAATTGGGATTCAAATGAAGAAACTCAGATGCATATAGAGTGGATGAGAAGGTTGTATGCTTACATGGAACCTTATGTTTCAAAGCATCCAAGAGCTGCATATTTAAATTATAGAGACCTTGACATAGGAGTAGTGAATCAAGGCAACACAACCTATGAAGAAGCAAAGTCTTGGGGCTTGAAATATTTCAAAAGCAATTTTGAAAGACTGGCAAGAGTAAAGGCTCAAGTTGATCCTAACAACTTCTTCAGGCATGAGCAAAGCATTCCACCTTTGTTATATTGATGTACTAAACCATAGCGCGAGCTATAACTTGGCCTACATCATGCTCAGGACAAACTAAATGTATACGTTAATAAGGCCTAAGCTCGTTTAAAAGTCTATTTAGCTAAAAGGGTCAGATTCAAATCATTCAACAAGCCTTGTAAGTCTAAGCGTTCTCGGGGTTGACATTAAAACCCCTGCACGTTCTGTCAAGCTCGGTTTGTCTAATCTATTACTTGAATAATTATATATCTCAAACTTGAAAGTGTACAAGGATCTACCAAATTAATTTCTACTAACTCCAGAGCAAGGATCTAGCTACCAAGTGGAATTTTTGTTAGAAATGCATGGCACACAAGAGGTATACGTAATTGGATTTCCAAGTGATAAGGATGTATATCAACTCTCCCTGCTGAATGGCAAACTAATCAATTTCCAATTATGTTTTGTGTCCACCATTTTGGTATAGACAACTAGCTCCTAGTGAGAGTAGGAAGTAAAGAGAGATGAGTGATAGATCAGTGTTTTAAAATGTGTATTTTCCCCCCTTTGATTTATCAATTTTATTGTAAAATGGATGTACAATGGCGATTCTCTTTGGATATGGTCATATGGAAGATGGAGATGATGAAGGGAAATTAATTTCTTACATGGCATCATAGTGGCTTACATTGTCAGGTCCACATCATAAAATAAGTGGTGCATACAACAACGTCAATATTAATTAGATGAAAGTTAAATAAAATTAAATGAAATGACCCAATTTTCATAAGTTAAAAATTCAGAACAAAAATTACTAGTCTCAAGCATCAAAGAGTCACATCGCACAATTACAATAGATGATGGATCAAAAAGTATAATTAAGATTTTAGGTGCCTCTAAAATAATTTTAAGTTGTTTTAGACAAATTACTGTTATGTTATAATTATGAGTGAAAATTATAATATATAGCTAATATTTGATAGTATAATTGAGCTCTTGAAATATTTAGTTGAGACTTTAATCACTAAGTGATGTATATGGAGAATGATTTTTAAAACAAACTTACTTAGTTAATATGATCTCAGAGTCTCGAGGAAATTAGTCTTCCCAATGGGATATCATAGTGCAACAAAAAGCTAATATTTGATGGTATATAATCACATTAATTGTTTTTTGGAGGTTTTTCTAATGATTAGAATTAACTACAATTAACTCTTACAAGACAAGACGTTGGCTTTTGTTTAACATTCATAAGTGTTAATGTTGTGATGAGTAATTTGTTACCAAATAACTACAAAAACAAAATGACGAGGTATTTTCATTATCATGGCCTTGATGGGTTTAGCCCCATTTGGATACAGGTGTATAGACATTTTCTACAAGAAAATGTAGTAAATAAACTCAAATGAGTATTATTTGATTTGTATTCAAAGGAGTACCTACTACTACAACAGCAGAAATAAGTATAGGCTTGAAAGCTCCAAAGTATCCAGTGCGAAGTTAGTAATAAAGCCCATACTGTATTTTGGTCAATAATATTGAGTGAAAGACTTTGTTACTGTAATTGAGGAAAATGTCCAAAAAACTTAAAATTATCAAAAGCAAAACTATGTGGGCTGTCCACCAAAACAAGAAGGGTTAACGTGGTAATCCACCCAAAAGCTTGTGGGTTGGAAGCCTAGTCTAACCGTTTTTGTTACATTTGTTTTAAAATAATTGTTTATTTAGAGAGAAAGAATTTGTTTCATAATAACTGTTTACTTAGAATTTTAATGTAAGATTAGTTGATGTTTTCCCCTATAATGTTCCTACGAAAACAATAAATGAGGAAAAATGCAAATACACTTTGAAGGTTAAAATAAAAAATATATTTTAAAAAATTAACAGTATTAATTACATTTTTAATATGCGTATTTTTTCTTTTTCTGGACAGTTGTTTTGAAACGAAAGGAATATATTGTTATGAGGTTTATCTAACTTAACCAATGTCTTGTGCTCGAGTTTTGAACATGTAATTGTATTAAATACTTGGAAGAAGAGTTTTATTACAGGAGTTGTGGGTAGTATTTCGCTTGAACTTAGAGGTGTTTTTTTTAAACAGAAATTAGAGGTAATATATGTTCTAGATTAATTTCGCGGTAGTATTCAACATGTTATCATTAAATAGAAGATTAATGTCATTTATCAAAAATAGAAGCACTTGTCATTTTGGTCTTACCCTTAACACATTTTACATCTTGGGTGATTAATTTATGACACCTGCATAAATTTTCCCTTTTCTTTATTTCTCACGGGAACACGTGTTGCTTTGAAGTTTTTAATTTTATTATGCAAGGGCTCAATAAAAAGCATTAGAGCCTCAAAACCACATATTGCATGTACAGCACTCAAACATGTATATGTGATTGTGAACTTTTATATCTCAGAGGTTTGAACCTTAAAATTACACAAACTAGCTAACCCTAGCTAGTTTATTTTATTAATTTAATAAAAACTTAGCTATAAAATCCGGAAGTATTTTTGATGAGATTTAAAATGATTATTTAGAGCTTAGGATGTACACGAAGCCACCAAATGAACTTGACATTCTTCCAAATAATCTTTACATTTGTTTATACAAGATGATGGTAGTCTTACTCGGAAAGCTTCACGAATTCTTGTCGGAACGTGATCCACTATACTTGGTTAATATTCCACTCTCGTATAATTCAAGGCTTGTAGCCCTTGTTTATAGAAGAATCCTTTCATTATTAGGTTCACATGTACGGAGGGGAGAAAATCAAATTCATACATTATCTGTTCTATTTTTTTATGTACAACAATTATACCATTCTAAAAGGTGAAAGATTGTAAATAAAACAAATCCAACCTAATAAAGAAATCTGAGCTAACATAACTTAATATTAATACTAATGTGAAGAAGATGCTGTTGCTGTCGGTGCAAAAGACTGTCAGACTAATATCATTCTAGATAGCTCAAAAAATCCACAATTAATTGGACTCTATGATGGTTAGTCAAGACGACCACAAGCAAATTTTGTCTCGTCCAACTCTGTCCAAGCAGACTCAAGCCTGCCCATTTATAATGCTACCCCAAGGCTGCTTACATGCAACCATTATCTCGGAAGACTTGTACAAAAACTTCATTAAGACACAACGCGTAAGGTTCGACCCTTACCAACCTCATAAATATAGGTCTAATTGTTTATTTACATAAGCATTATTCATTTTTTATTTCATTGTTATTCTATAATTTTGAGTTTCTCTTTTAATACTAACTTGAGCACCAAAGCATCTTTGCAGGTACGTCCCCTACTATGTCAACACCACATTACCGTGCCAGAAGATCCTCTCCATACGGTGCACCACCACATAAAGATAAGACTTTAGAGCAATCACCTATGTCACATTTTGGGGTGGCTTCTAGGGTGCACTTGCACCCTGAACAACAGATTCAAAACTAATTATTGGGGAATATAAGATTGAAGAAATATAAAACAATTTAAGACTTGCACACTACCCCTACAAAATTGTGCATCCTAACGTCCACACAGACATAAGTCAAGCTTTATGCGATGGGAATTTCCTCTTTTTACATTAACCACACTTAGCAAACAAGTCTTTCAAAACTTAAGCGTGTCCCATTAAACTTAGCGTAACATCATCATCATCAAGTGAAGAAGTAATAAATGTACCTATGAATGAATGACGCTGAGGACCTACCAGTTATCCCCACTACAAAGCCATGAAATGAATTTAATATTATCAAAGAGTATTCAATTTAATAAACAAATTATGCAGATCTTCCTTTAGTTATTGCATGATCATATCATGCTGCAAGAACAGAGACATGCTTATATATTATTCTTCCAAAATATTTAAGAATTCACTCCATGCTTATCTAATATTCTTCAAAAATATTTGAAAATTCGTGGGGCCATTGAAGAATGTTGCTTTGCTTGCAGAGTTGTTTTTATCAGGAATAAAACACTGAGAACTCCTTTCAGATTGTGTTGAATGTGAAAGTGGTAGATATTCTTGTAATCAAAGATAGATCATAAACTTCATGTTCCACAATGTAATAATTAAAATGAGAACATTAGCACCAAGGTGATGCCAATACTCTTCATCTTTATGACGTTTGTCTTAGCTCAATTAAACGTAAACTAGTGCATCACATTAATATATAGTCACACATATATATATGACATGCGTAGCAGCCTCCTTCAGCACAAAACATAGAACACAAAAACATGGTGTCACCAAGTTCACACTTAGCAAGTTTGATCCTCTTGTTATTAGTTTCATTGACAGCTTCAGCTTCAATTGAAGAAAGTTTTATCCAATGTCTCAGTTTCTACTCAGACAAAGCAGCTCCATTTTATGAGTCCATTTACACTCCAAATAATGCTTCATTTACCAAAATCCTTGACTCATCTGCACAGAATCTAAGGTATTTGGTGCCTTCAGCGCCGAAACCCGAGTTTATATTCACACCCTTGACTGATTCCCATGTCCAAGTAGCTGTGACTTGCTCACAGAAACTTGGTATTCATCTGAGAGTACGAAGCGGAGGCCATGATTATGAAGGACTCTCGTATGTTTCTGAAAACGAGACCCCCTTCATAATTGTTGATTTGGGCAAGCTTCGCGACATTAATGTTGATATAGAAGACAACAGTGCTTGGATTCAAGCCGGTGCCACTATCGGTGAAGTCTATTACAGAATATCAGAGAAAAGTGCAGTTCATGGCTTCCCTGCAGGCCTTTGCACAAGCTTAGGTGTTGGTGGACACATCATAGGAGGAGCATATGGATCCATGATGAGAAAGTTTGGCCTTGGAGCCGACAATGTGCTCGATGCGCGAATGGTTGATGCCAACGGCAGAATCCTTGACAGGAAAACCATGGGAGAAGACTTATTTTGGGCAATTAGAGGTGGTGGAGGAGGAAGCTTCGGTATCCTTCTTTGGTGGAAGATAAAGCTAGTTCCCGTTCCGGAAACTGTGACGGTTTTTACAGTAACAAAGAGCCTAGAGCAAGATGCAACCAAGATTCTTCACAGATGGCAGGAAGTGGCACCCAAAATTGATGAGGATCTCTTTATGAGAGTCATCATTCAACCAGCAAGTGTTGCAAACAAAACTGAGAGAACTATCACAACCTCTTACAATTCTCAATTTCTTGGTGGGGCTGAGAGGCTCCTCCAAGTCATGAAGGAAAGCTTTCCTGAATTGGGTTTGACAAGAAAAGATTGCACAGAAACTAGCTGGATCAAATCTGTGCTCTATATTGCAGGCTATCCAAACGATACACCTCCTGAAGTTCTGCTTGATGGAAAATCAACTTTCAAGAACTACTTCAAAGCCAAATCAGATTTTGTAAGAGAACCAATCCCAGAAACTGGCCTTCAAGGTTTATGGCAAAGGTTGCTGGAAGAAGACAGTCCCTTAATGATTTGGAACCCATATGGTGGAATGATGAACAATTTTTCAGAATCTGATATCCCTTTCCCTCATAGAAATGGAACACTTTACAAAATCCAGTACCTATCTCTTTGGCAAGAAGGAGATAAGAATGCTTCAAAGCATATAGACTGGATTAGGAAGCTTTACAACTACATGACTCCTTATGTTTCTAAGTTCCCGAGGGAAGCGTATGTGAACTACAGAGATCTGGATTTGGGAATGAACAAGAAGAACAGCACAAGCTACATACAAGCAACTGCTTGGGGTAATATGTATTTCAAGGATAACTTCAACAGGTTGGTGAAGATAAAGACCAAAGTGGATCCTGAAAACGTGTTCAGGCATGAGCAGAGCATCCCACCACTTCCAATTTCAACAATGAAGCTGAAAGACAAGAAATGCAAGAGCTGGGAATAAGGCACTGTATTGCTAGAGTCCTTATACCTATCAATTTGCTATATAGGGTTGGATTTTATTTTGTTTTCGGTCCTTTTAATGTTGTAAAACACTGATGGAGTGCTTGAACATTGCTATCTTTGCTATTGTGTATGCCATAAGATTACAGTCCTAAGTTGTTCCACTTTCGGGGAGAAACTACATAGTGTAGCTTCTCGATATACCGTGTTTTGGATTGTGTGCACACACCTAATACAAACACACTAATAATGTATAAGCCATGATTCTAAATGCATAAAAAAATGAGCTCTTCATAACCAACCAGCCATGTGGCTGGAGATTTGGTGCAAAAGGCATGCTGAAGAAAGAAATAAAGCAAGTGAAATATGCTTCAAAGTTTCAAAAAATTGGGATTTCTTAACAAAAGTTTTTTTTTTCAACAAATGAGGTAGTATTCAGTGTCTGGCGAGGAAAATAGTAGACTAAAGTGATTCAAGAAATATAGTGATGCAATATAACATACTGAAACTATGTAGGAATGATGCCCTAAAGCTGGTAGTACTCTAACGGATTAAACTTATTACAGAACACCAAAAATGTCTGAACTGAACGATTCAGATAACAGTCATACCTTTTTGGAATGCTAAACTAACCTTAAAAATAGCATGTCCATAGATCAAACAAAGTCAAACAATAAATACGGAAACCATATAAATTATCCCAAGAATCAGCCTATACAATTTGGGAGAGAAACAGGAGCTCATGTCTGAAAGCTCTCAACTAATTTAGGCTACCTAATTTCCTGTAGTAGAGTTATTAATGACTAAGGTCAACAATCTCCGGAAGAAATGGTGACAAAGGTTCATCTATTGCTTTTCTAAAGCATTTCTCATCAGCAACATTTTCTAAGTCTAACAAATTCATAATATTGCCATCACCCACTTCTCCAAAATTGTTTGAGGCATCAAACATCCTCTCCCTGCACACTTGTGGTATGCATATGCGAGTACGCGACGCAGGACTGATATAGTGTTTGCGGCCTTTTGCATCCTCACAGACTCCAGCTTTCATCTCTTTTGTTTCCTTCTTTTCACCCACAGAAGTATCTGCTTTACCCCAATGAGATTTCTTCCTCTTCGTGTGGATTCTATCACTCTTGGCCTGTAAATTGTTCATTTTTCCACACAGTAAATTTGCAAGCTGCATGTTTATTTTTTTACCCTCAGAAGATAAATTTGCCATACATTCAACTGTATCATTAATTCTTTTTCTCATCCTATCATGCTCAATAATTGATCTGCCAGATGGCTTCAACATGCTTGGTCTTGCATCGAAGTTCTCCTCAACCAATTTTGTTGATGTAGTAACTTGTAAAGCACCCCTTTCCTGTGAAGCCCATCAAGTGTGTATCAAAAAAAGATGTACTGGAATGTACTACATAACTCTTTAATGTTATTTTGTTAGAGCCTTTTATTGCCATGTCTATACATATTGAATACAATATGCAAAGAAAAAGATAATTATATGTAAAGATAATTAAGGGCACACCCATCCATTAGATTCTTCTCCAAAAAATCCATAACATCAAACTAGTCCATCCCTATTATCTACATCTTTACACCAGTACAGAAACAAAAGATTTTCTTCCCTACCGCTATTGTAGTTATCTCTTCTAGCTGGAATTACAATATGAAGTTTATTATAAACATTAAAGACAACTTATTATCCTCTATTTCAATATTGGGTTCAAATACTGTCTCATTTTTTTATTCTTTTGAGAACCTATATGTGCCATGATGATCAGAGGAACCAAAAATGACAAACCTTACTCAAATTTCATAAATTAAACCAAACAGTTCAGCAATAAACAAACCTTAGTAAGGCATAATTCATACTCTAAAATGCTGCGACGTAGTGCTTCATGCTCAGCCTTCATCCTTTCACGCTTATACTTTCCCCTCGCGTACGCCGCACGTAACTTTTCAAATTGTAGACTGTTTTTCAAAAGCTGTAATTTATTATTGTCAGCATTCACACAGACATCAAGAGATACTCGGGACATTTCATTGGATTTTCTTAGAGATGAAAGTTCATTTATCTTCTGCTTCAAATCCTCAATTGTCTGCTTCTCCTCGGCTAACTTCTGAGACATCTGATCAGCAAGATGTTCCGCTTCCACAGCCCTCTTCCAGTTATCTTCAGCAAGCTTTTTCTGCTCCTCTGCCTTCTTTTTTTCAACCTCTACCCTATTCTGAGCTTTTCTCATTTCAGACTCAGCATTTCTTTTCTCCACTAACAGCTTCTGCTTTTCAGCTTCAAACCTTTCAGTTGCCTCTTTAATCTTTGACACCTCAGAAGCCAGCTTCATTTTTGTTTCATAAACTTCTCTCTCCAATTGAACTTGTTGAAGCCTATGCTCCTCGGCCTTCTCCGCTTCGAATTCGGCAATCCGCTTCTCTATCTCAGCAGTTATTTTCTTCTCAGCTTCCAATAATTTCTGCGCTTCAGCAGCCTTCTTTCTCTCATCTTCAGCAGTCTTCCTCTCAGAATCAGCAACTATCTTTTCTTTCTCCACAGGTTCTTTCAAGCTATTGATTTCCTTTTCAGTATCAGATATACAGGTTTTCAGAACTTCCACATCCCCATTTCCTTCACAAGCACCAGCACCACATTTCTGCTGCAATGCAGCAATCTCAGATTTTAAGGCAGAAACTTCATTCTCTAAAGCAGCCATAGCATTTGATATTTTCAGCTTTCCCTCTATCACAATTTTTCTCCGTGCTTGTTCTTCTTGAATATCTGCAGACAATACATTACCAAATGATTGGTCAAATAAAATAAGCTATATTATACCTCTCTCACACAAAGCGCACATACTAAATAAAAGCTCCAATCCAATTCTAATACATCCACTCCTTATTCAGAAGCAAAACTATTGAAGTAATTAATCATATACATCGCATACGACAAGTTGGAGGAATATTCGAATGATACTGCTGCATTTACATGATCCTTTTTCGGCGGATAACCACCTATTCAGAGAATTGCTACTCGAGTTCAGGTAATCAAATATGGATTTCTTTTATTTCTTTAGATATATTAATTCAACATATATTATCATACACATATCCTTTTTTATGATATCATATCTAGTACTCTTAACGGAACGGGGCAACATAGTCAATGAATTTTGAGCTTTCAAGTCATGGCTCATGAGTAATCACCTTTTTTGAGCTTCTCATTCTCAGATTCGAGCTTTTTAATAACCTGTTCAAGGAGCTTCACAGCTTGGCGAAGAGCATTCCGCGCCTTTACAACCTTCTCACATTTCTTCTTCATCTGATCATAAAAATCAAATAAAAAAAATGTCAACTTGAGTTGTAACCTAACTGAAACTAGCACTAATGAAAAACACATGCGCAGGGAATCAAGAAAAGAAATTGTATCTACTGAGCTACCACACATGGTAGCCCAACCTAATCACCGAGTTACCACCCAGAGCACAGCTATTTGGGTTGAATTTTTTCCGTGAAAACATAACGGTGGGGTCAGTAACCATTAATGCGATGTGTGAAAATGCATAATACTTTGCCAGATATTAGTTCGTAGGATTCGTTGGGAATGATTTCGAGCCAAGAAGCATTTCTCTACCACCCACGATAACCTGACATAATCACCTAGACACACTTCAAGCCCAATAAGCACAAGGCTTAAGGGATTGGACGGTTGTGTATCTACCGAGTTACCTACCGCCCATGGTAACCCTGCCTAGTTCGGGTAATCGACAGGACACACTCCAAGCTCAATAAACACGTGCGGCATAAGCATATTTAAGAGATGTGTCACCCCTGGATTAAATAGCCGCAAGTAACATGATCATTAACTAATCATATGTCATTTAAGAACCTAAAAAATCACTCTAATATAATACCCAAACAAGTGAACAACTAAAAGTCCAAGAGGCATCCTTAATCCTATAAAAGGACTAAGATAACAAGATTAAGGTATCTTCACACTAACACTAATACTCACAGCTAGGCTTTTTACTCTTCACTCTAAATGAAAGCGTACCTCAACGCATGTGTTGCAGCAATTTGCGGGTTCAGGAATCACAGTCTTCTCTGGAGCCATTTTCTTCTCAGCAAAATGATGGATGAAGCAACGATTATTGTTCACCTTTCTGACAGAGACACAGGATTTGAGAGCCCTGATCACTTCAATTCGAACGGAGCAAATTTTAAAGTTTTTACAATAAAATTTAAAGATTTTTTATTCTCTGGGAAGATTACGACCAATAAAATTTGAAATTAAGGTTCACATAAATAAACTTCCGAAACAAGTTAATCTTTTTACAATAAAAAGCTAAAAACTTCATATCCTCTACATAAATGAGCTTCACAAAAAATACTTAGAGGCATCAATGAAATACACAAATAAATAGGGGAGAAGAGAACATTAAGCTAATTTGTACACATGCTGTTTTTTTATAAAAAAACCACTTACTGATGATTTACATTTACATTTACATTTATACATGTGCTGTTTTGACAATGGATTTAAGCAACATCAACATAAAAACAGGGGAGAAAAGGTGTCACCTTTGAGACTCCTTAATGAAGTAAATGGTGAGGGGAAGCAGCGTCGTCGACGGTCAGCTGGTTAGGGGGTGATCGGAAACGGAAGATACGTCGTCGTGGCCGTCGAAGCAGTGAGAGAAAGAAGGTGGTGTCAATGTGAGCGAGCACTGAAGAAGCAGGTTTGTGATAGAAGGTCGGGAGTGAAGAAATGCTACGGCCGGAGGTTGCAGGTGGAAGGTCGAGACTCGAGAGAGAAGGAACGCTTGCCGGGGTGAGCAAGCTGGCCAAATACGTGATCGTGAATGCCAACTGAGTAAACCAGACGCATGTTTGGCGGTCAAGGTAAAGGTAAAGATGAATATATTTAAGAGTTGATAGGAATAGAATATTGATAGTAAATGATACAGAATAGAAAATGTATCAATTTTTTTTTAAAATAAAAAATATATAATATTTTTTAAAATTTAACTTTTTAAATAGTTTTTTCTAAAAGTAATTATTCTATTAAACATTTTTACATTTTTATAAATGTGTCTATATTTTAATATTAACTAAAATTAAATTTAATTAATTCGGTTATTTTAATTTTATTGAAATGGGTCTATTTTAATTAAAATTATTCTGTATGTAACTAATGAGTTTTAACTTATTATAATTGGGGAAGTGATAAACAACAAAAATTAATTAATTTTTAAAAAAATTATTAAAAGATATTATTCTTTCAAAATTAATTTATATTTAAATTATTAATTATTATTATTATATAAGTTGAGAAATAATTTTAAATAATAGCATATGGTAATAGGAAATTAGTCTATATTTACTATTAAAAATTAATATTTATATGTAAGTAGCCTATTTTATTGTTAGTAAAGAATTATTTTGTGTATTTTTATTATAAAATAAATAATAATAAAATAATGTTACCTAAGTAGTAGCAAGTGATAATAAATTATGTTATTATTTTATATAAGTAAATCCAATATTTTCACAATTTATAAACCAGTTTATTTTTTAATTAAATTTATAAGTAACTAAATAATTTTAACTTAGCAATAACAATTAATAAAATTATTAAATTATTAAATTTAAAAAAATTATATTTATTAGTTAATATTATTATAAATTATATAAATATAAATATTGAAATTAATTTTGGGTTATGGTAATAAAAAAAATTGATATTCTATCCAATTAGGATAATTTCTATTCCACCCCCTCAAAATAACTTTTACTCATAATAAGAGACAGGATAATATTATCCTACTCTGCTGGCGCAACAAACAAAAGATTATAACATGATAGGATTATTGCTATCCTATCATGTCTACTTATGATGTCCATCAAACGGGTCCTATATATGTTGAGTTTATTTTATTAAACAACTTTATTCATTCGCACTCCAACTATTTTCCATTTTAATTTCCACATAATTTTGTTTTTACATATCTCTTTTTCTTTTCTATCATATTAAATTAAATATTCCCTCATATTTTCTCTCTCTTTACTTCTTATCTTTCTCACCTTACCACATTTTTCTAGGGTAAAATATTATACTTTATTAAAAGATTTTAAATTTTAAATATATGAATACTTATTAAAAGATTTTAAATTTAAAATATATGAGTATTGTACTATTTGACTTTTAAAAAATAATTTTTAAAAACTGTATAAATCATTCAAGATTACCATTATAAAATTATTTTAGATTAGACTGTCTAATAATACTTTAACATGTGCAATAAAAAAAATTAGTTGATAATACATGTCAAAGTATTTTAATCACCTAAATTTAAGGTAATTTTACTCGCTTATCTTAAATGATTTAGATAGTTCCATTTTTAATACTATAATATAGGTGTCCTAAAATTATCTAGACATGCTCTGTGTTTTGGCCGAAGATTATCTCGTTCATTCTAAAAAGGAAAATTAGTATTTTGAAAAATGGTTTAATTGAGATTTTTGTTATATTAGGGATAATAACAATATCCAGTTGTGTTTGCTTGAATACTTGAATCATTAATGCATTGTTTCGTTATCTTGGGTTAAGGGATTAACACTAGTAATTTAATTCATAGTTGATCACTTAATTAAGAAATTAGTAAGTGACTAATTAGCCTTAGCACTTTGGGTACTTCGAACTCACTCATATGTAATTGGAATGGCTAGGAAAAAATGATTAAGTTAGTGAAACTATTACCCCAACACATGTTCTCTTTATTTTTATTGTCTTTTCTTTAATCGGTTTTCGTCATTTATGTCTCCGAACTGAAAAACTATACAAGCATCATTATTTCAATTTTGAATCGTTCTTTCAGTACAAAACTAGCAAAATTGCTACTTAGCTCACAATGCTCGTGGATACGACAATCCTGATTACCATTTTACGCACAACGGATTTTGGTTGTGGTTCAATCATAAAAAAATTTATCTAAAATTATCACCACATACCTTCCATCCATGTCAACCAATGCATGTGTAATATCACCACATATCTTGCATCAATGTCCATCAATGCATGTGTCACCTAAATAATTTTTGTTTACATGCCCATAAAACCTTGTGTAATTGTGATTGCATCAACACGTAATGACTTAAGTTAAAATTGATTCTTCCATCCAATTTCTCTATCACACTACCATGGTTGTTGCACATTGTAAGCTTGCACCAAATAGGTTCCCAAGAAATAAGATGTGAGTTACAATGGATAACTCAAATACTAAGATTTTCCTAGCCCGAACGTTTACAAATAACACTTAGTATCACCGTGACTCCTAGCAAAAGCTATCTCAAAATCATCACCATGGTTGAACCATCTGCTATGATATCATTGTTGGGAAAATCATAGACAAATGAGAAACATGATATCAATTAGTACAAGAGAATATAACGTGAAAAAGCACGACTGTTATCTAAGTCAAAAATCGGAAAATAAACACTGTGTGAAACTTGTTATAATAATGTATTTCATTCTCAACCACTATTTGGCCTAGTACAACCACACTCTCCAAAGAAAATATTTAAACCATGACTCATAATACTCTAAAACAAGAGCATAAGAGAAAATGGTAAAACACAAATACAAGTTTAAAGTATTTCTTGGTATACATCTAAAAAGAAAGAACAAGAGTCAATAAATAGTTTTTGCCACCAACTTACTTCACAATTTTAGACAATGTGAAACTTCTTAAGAGTTTCTTTGACCTCATCTTCATTTACTTTAGGTGTTGTGAACCTTACAATCAACCACAACCACTTTTTATACATTGAGTTTAAATAATGATATTAATGAGGGGTTATCTAAATCAATCAAAAATTACTTGGGTTAAAATTTTATATAACTAATAATATGCAATATATTTAAAAAAAGTTGGATATTATTGAGAAAAAATTATTGAGAACTTGCATTTACATATTATGCAAGTTCGTACTTGACCAGATTTAGGACTTAATATCTTTTCATATAAAGCTTATCCCCTAAATTATGTAATGTACTATCTTCGGTCCTATTTATAAGAACTAAATACATAATTCACATAGTTTAGTAATTATGGTTAAAGAAGTTAAATGCATTAAATTTGTTCTCAAATAAGATTGAACTTCCAAAATTACTCTTATTATAACTTCTAGTCTTCTACTAATCTTTTTCTATCATTAATACATTTCTCTTTCTTATTAATATCTTAAATCAATAATCTCTTTCTTCAAATTCAAATTGTACTATTAGTATTGGAGAGTGGAAATGAGAGAGAATATGATTAATGAATTACACGTTTTACTAGTTCAGAATTATTAAGGGTAATATATCAAAAAAATAATTAATAAGGCAAAAGCTTCAATTTGGAGCATTGCTATTGGCGCCACCCTCATAGCTATCGGCGTCATCCCATTTTCGTGGAAATGATTAAAATACCCTTTAATTAAAAAATAACTTCACACTTCACCACCCCACCTTAATCACCTATCTCCTTTCCTCATACCCATTGTTTAACATCATACCACCCCCTTCTTCAACTACCTCCTAACTCCTTCACACCCACCATCTCCTTCTTCCCTCATTCTGTTGCTGTTGTCGCTGCCAAAACCACCAGCGCCATTCACCGCCGTCGTTGCTACTACTGCTCGCCGTCACCATCTCCAACTTCAATCCCAACCTTGGGCGTTCAGTTCTGTAGAGGTAAGCATCTCAAATTCGAATTCGTTTCCCTTATTTTATTTTTCTTTGTCACTGCTGCGATTGTCCACAGTTTAAAACAGCGTGACTACGCAATAATAAACTATGTAGTCACGCACTTTAAAATTGCGCAGTGGAAAATGGCCAAGGAATGATGTTGATGATGTTATGGTGTTGGTGATCAGAAGAATTGACATAAAAACCTCTGTTGTTACTGTAAGCATTGAGAGTCGCCAACATACCCAAGTCAGCATTGAGAGTCGCCAACATACCCAAGTTGGAATCAGACATGGCCAAACCAAGATGCTGAGAGGGTGGTTGGTACTTGGAACCCAATTGCAAACCACCACGTCCACCTTGAAATTCAACACCAACACCCCTGCTGCTGTTGGAAGATTGAACCTCTGCATGAAATGCACCGGGCCTGGATTATTGCCCCGGCCGTTCCCACCTTGAGGACGAGCAAAAGGCCACATCAAAATGGCCACACACAGTTTAATGCAAACTAGTGACATAAGGTTAATTTCGGGTTTTAGTGAAGTTAGAATGACGCCAATAGTTATGAGGGTGGCGCCAATAGCAATGCCCCTAATTTGGTTCTTATAAAAAGGGTCAACCTTGCATTTGGTTGTTTTAAATAGGACCGCAAGTAGTACAAATTTAACTCTATTATTTATATATTTATATATTTATATGTGTTAATTTATATTTCTTGACTGAAATTTTTATTTATTCTAAGAATTTATATGAATATATTACTTTTTATACAATGAATTCAAATAATGATATTATAATGATTTTTAATATTTCATGAATCTAATTTTTATGTGATATATTTGAATAATTTTCATGGCTTTTTAAAATAAATATTAATAATGTATGTCTCTTGTAACAAAAAAGATAGATCTTGATAATGATTGATGATTTTTATTCGTTGTTATTAGCTTTATTAATTTTTTACTTTTTCCTTTCTCCTCTAGATTTTCTTTCAATATTATTTTATATTTCTCTTTCTTTTCTAATATGATTCTTATTAGTATTTATCCTCAGGCAATAAATTGGAAAATTAATAAGTAAATAGATTATTTATCATATTTTATTTTATTTTAATTGCAAGACAAAATTCATTTAATAGACTTCTTAGTTTATAACTATTTTATAAAAGTGCTAAATATACATGTGATGCATGCACTCATTTTAAGATTTATGCCTTAAGATGTTTAGATATAATTTTTTCCAGTGATGTAAACGTCTATCTCTACAATTTTTACTTTAAAGTTAAACTTTCTTCCTTGTATGAAATATATTTTTAATTTTGTATCCATTTAATTTAAATATTAATATATACTTTTAATCTTTATACTCTATAAGTTTAATTTTATGCAATATATTTAAATAAAGTTTGATGTTGATTTTTTATTTTTCTTTATTTTCCAGCATGATTTTTATTGCTATTTATCTTCGCGCATTCCATGGGAAGAATACTAAGAAAATATATATTTTACCATAAACTACTTTCTTTTCATTTGTAGGCGAAATTCCTTTTATAAACTTTTCATTCAATAATATTTTATCAGGAGTTTTCGTTAATATCTATATATATATATATATTGTTGAGATTTATGTCTTAATATTATTCGCATACGATTTATACCTTTTAGTTTCTTTTAATATGGCTCATGTGTTATTTTTGTCTCCAATAATTTTTTTTAGCACATTTAGGGCCAAGTGTGGTGGTCAGAATATGATAAGAATAGAATAAGATAAAAATTGAATAAAAGTAGAATATGATAATAGACTCGTATTTTATCCTGACTTTGAGGTGAATAAAATAATAATAAAATGTAATATACAATGATAGTACCTAATTTTCTTTTGGCTTAATAGCACTTTTGGTCCCTCACTTATTACGATTTGGCATTTCTGGTCCCTCTCGAAATTTATTAGCATACAACGTTCCTCACGTTTACAAGAAGTTGCAATTTTGGTTTTCCGTTTAACTTCTGTTAAAAAACTAACGATTTAATTAAAAAAAATAAAAAACCAAAACATTCATCCAACTTTTCATTATCTTTATCATCATCTCATAAAACCCATCAAATAACATTTGCAGAACAACTACTACCACTCAACCCGCACCACCACCCCAACCCCAACACCATCAACCCTACATCCACCCCTAACCCCAACCACACTGCACCACCATCACCAACCCCAGAGGTCAAGACCCCTAAGCCCACCATCACCAACCCCAACCCCAACCCCACCCCCACCCCCAATATCACCACCCCCAACCCCAACCCCAACCCCAACCCCAACGATACCCAAATCCAAACCAACAATAACAGGAGAAAAATCACAGTAGAACAAAGAAGAAGAGCGGATCTGAACCCACCACCATCCTTCACCACCACCAAATCTGAACCCACCACCTTATCCATCACCATTGAGCCACCCCCAACACCCAAATCGAGCAACCCCAACACCTAGATCGAGCCGCTCCCACCTTATTCTCGATAGATGATTTGCAATTCCCAATTTGTCAAGGTGGGTAGGGATGGTTGTGCACGGAGCAGATTCAAAGACCTGGAGTTGGAGCTGGTTTGAGCGGTGGCTTTCGCGAAGGCCAGAACCTTCGATGGTGGTGTTGCGTCGTCGGATAAAACTTGTGCTTCATCGAGCGTCGTTGCAGATGGAGGTTTCATGGCTTCAGAGGTTAATCTGTGAAGTTGGGGCATTTGGGTCTTTGATTCTGTTGTAAAAATCAAAACTTGGTGGGGCTTGGAAATGGGGATTCCTCTTCAAGCGGTGGTGGGGTTTCTTCATGGGTTGGATTTGATTTGGGGAGTGAGGATTTCACATGGGGTTGTTGGTTCTTCATATCATTTTGGTTTCCTGGGTTTTGGGGTTTGGGGTTTGGGGTTTGGCTTTGCAGATTTGGGGCAATGAGGATTTAGGGCATTTTGGATTTGATTTGGGGAGTGAGGATTTTTGTGACTGAGGTTGTGAACGGAGAGCATGGTAGTCGAGATGGTGAAATTGGGGGGTTTGAAGGGATTGACACAATGGAGGTTTGGGTGAAGTTCGAAGGTTCTAGATGGGGCTTGTACATTTTGGGAGTTTCTTTCATATTCCTCTTCTGGTTATGGCTTAGAGAAGGTTGGTTTGATGGTGGAAAATGAAGGGGTTTTGATGGTGAAGGAGACAGGGGTTTGGGCTCTGTTGGTTTGTTGGTTGGAGGTTGAACTGAGAGGAGATGATTGCTTTAAGGATTCTTCTTCTATCGATTGTTTGTGCCTGAGTTTTTTAAGTTTTTGGTATGAAGAAGATGATGAACATTCATCAATAATTCTGAATTTTATTTTTTTAATTAATTTTAAAGGAATATTCTGTTAAATTTTGGATGGAAATTAACGGAAAATCATAACTGCAACTTCTTGTAAATGTGAGGGACCTTATATGCTAATAAATTTCAAGAGGGACCAGAAATGCCAAATTGTGATAAGTGAGGGACCAAAAGTGCTATTAAGCATTTTTCTTCTTCAAAATAACGACATCTTTTCACTAACAAGAAAAAAACTTGAGTTGAATACCTAATATGTTTTTAAATTTAATTTTCTAAACTATTAATTTTAAAAATTAATTAGTATATTTTTTTCATTTTTATAAATGAATCTATATATGTTTTAAATTAACTAATTTTTTTATTAATTAATCTATTTAAATTTAAAATATATAACTAACTAATTGATTTTAATTTAATAGTAACACGTGATAAATTATAAAATAAATATAAATGTTATTTATTTTTAAAATTAAACAATATTTAAATTATATAAGTACAGAAATAGTTGTGAGTAATTAATTAATAGTAATATGAGAAAATTAATCCATATTTTCTATTAATAAGTTAGTATTTATAAGTGAGTTGGTTTTCCCATGAACTAAAAAAAAGTATTTATAAGTGGGTTGCCTATTTTAGTGTTAGTGAATAATTAATTTATATTTTTATTATCATAATATAAGAAAAAAATGTTAACTGAATATAGTTTGTGATGAAAATTTTATCTATTTTTATATGAGTAAGACCAATATTTTCATCATTTATAAGTTAGCTTATTTTTTAATTAAATTTATATGAGTAACTAAATAATTTTAAATTTATAGTAACAACTAGAAATGATAATCAATAAAATTAATAAATAAAAAATTTAAAAAATATAAATATTTAAATTTGGGGTTAGGGTATTGAAAATGAATAGAAAATTGCTATCCTATTTTGTCATGATAAGTTATAATTCAGCTCTCCCTCCCTCGGGATAAAATTTGCACATAATGGGCAGAATAAGATAAGGAATAAGATTGCATTATTTTATTCTAATGGCGCATCAAAAAACTATTACACCAGAATATGATTACGCTCATATCTTGGTCACCAAACGTACCCTTAGTAATTCAAATTTTTTAATTGTCACAAGGGAAAGTGTGAAACTCGCATTCACTTTTTCTTCACTTAAAACTTTTTTTTCATCATAAAATAAAATCCCCAATTTTCCTCTTTAAATACATGTTTAAATCTTCATAAAAAAAAATACATGTTTAAATAAAGTCTTAAATATGTTTTTAGTCTCTAACATTTAAAGAAGAATCTAAATAAATTGATCTCTATAAAAAAGTTCACTGCAATAGTGTCTTTTTAACTTACAATACGACCAACTAATGTCTCACCGCCTATATGTCATTAATTTCAGATAGTCATTAGTTGACACGGTGAGCCTAATTAGCTGATGTGTGGCCACGTGGACTTTTGGCATCAGTTTTGGTCCCTTCGATTTATTTTTTAATTACTTTCAGTCTCTTATTGTCCCCCATCTTCATTCATAATGACCACACCAAAACATCATAACCACCACAATAATGAATATGGGGTTTTGGTGTGGTCATTATGGATGAAGAAGAAAGGGGAAGATAAGCGACTGAAAGTAACCACCCCATAACTTACCAATAATTCTTCATTCAGTTTCAGAGTTGAATCTTACAATTCACTATTCGCTGCTGAATCTTACAATTCAAAGTTTTGTGCAGGTTGCAATTCAATTGAGTCAGGTTGATGATCCGTATATGTTTTTTTTTTTTAATTTTAGGTTGACTTTAATTGAAGGTTTTCAAAAAAATATAAAATAGCCAATTATTCCTCCAAAAGACCCGGGTTACATTCTTAAGAAAACCAAACCCTACTTTGTCTACTAGGATCTAAGTATAAGAAGTAGAAATGTAATTTGCATTTTACCATCTCATTGAATTTTTTTTTTTTGCCGGGGTTGAATAATTAAACTATGTGCTAACACCCACTAATTACTTATTGTAATTTATGGCTTGGATCTTATATTGTTTTAAGGCTTATTATTATTATAATGACATTTCAGTATATGTTTCAATTTATAACTTGATCTTTTTTATCGTGTACCTTACGATACATAAAAAGATTTGACTCACAATTCAAAAAATACATCTCTCAGATATCGATTCAATAACTTTTTTAGAGAAAAACAAAACTTACGAAAAAACGTGAAGCTCACTCAATTCAATTTTACTGGTAATTTACACCAACTCTCTCTGTTCAATTTTTTTATTTTCTTTGTCCTCTGTTCAATTTTGAAGCTCCTTATTATATTTTGAAGCTCCTAGGGAGAAAGCCCTTGCCGGCGGTGTAGCCAATGTAAGGATTAGCAAGTGCGGCGGTGAAACCTCGCCACAACGTGGGATGAGGCCGAGATGCAGTGGTCCTCGTGGCCGGCATTGTTAGATGGTTTCTTGCCCTAGGCCGGAGGAAGCTTGTGGAACTCCTCCCAGTCACCGAGGACAAGGTTCAAGTTGCGGTTGAAGGCCATAAATCTTCCGTTGAGTTAGTGATCGCCCTTGGATGGTCACCTCAATGAGGTTTGTTTAGCTGTCGATGGCCTCGCAAAGAAGAGAGGAAGAACATTGGTAGAGGAACAAGAGAGAGACTGAGAGAGGGGGGAGGAAGAAGAGTGGTCAAAGAAGACAGGAGAGAGGCTGACAAGGAAAATAAATTATGATATAAATTTATAAATTTTATTATGATATCATAAGGCGTAATGTTTGAGTGGGATGTGTTGGGTTTTCCTCACCCAAGAATTGCTCAAATGTAGGTTGGTTGTTTTTAATATTTTTCATGTGACAGAAATGTAGTTTTAGTTCTTCAATTAATCTTAGGCTTTTTTCATGTATCACGATCACATTGGTAAATAAAATTACAGCAGAAAGGAATATTCACAAGTAGGTGAGATTCCCACCATAAATCTGATACAAGATATCAATTTCTACACAACGTTTAATTGTTGAACTTAGGCACCATAAAATTGACGAAAGATGGCACGCAAACCCCTCACAAACATTAATTGGGGAGCAAAATGAATTAGATAAGTAAAACAGGAATTCTTGAATTTGCTATTATTTTCACCAACCAACATATGCTACACCTTGACAGTAACTTACATATTTTTGGCATCCGCTTTTGATGTAGGAAGTGTTCCAAAAACTTTATCCCATAGTGCTGAAGTGATACCAAAGCCTTTATCCTGGATCCGAAAGTGATGATTCAAGTGGTACTTCTGCAGAAAAATAAGGGAAAGATTATTTGGCTCGTATGGATGGATGGAAGCCTTCCTACTAACATGTTTTTTTTAGGATCATCCTAGTATATGTAACATACACAGAAAGGTGCAAAAAGAAAAAAGATAGGGCAGTGACTTTCAAATCTGCCCTTTACAAGTGATTTAAATCCTTCACTTTTCCTTAGGAATATGACTTTATCATGTTTAGCTATTTAAGAAAAAAGAGATACAAACTTCTATCCAGGATTTTTAGGGTCCCCAGCAAAATCTATGAAAATGAAAATAACTTGTTGCCAAGAATAGGAAGACCAAATTCAACTTCCTTCCCCAAAATACTGTCATGTTTTGCAGCCCATATTTCAGGAGGCTGATAAGAATTAATTGGGGGGGGGGGGATGCCTCTACATTCACTGTATCTCAGCTATATCTGGTAAACTATACAACTATTTTTCTAATCAGTGATATAGAACTAGATGGTTTTGCTTAGCAGCATATTGGAGCAATGAATGGAAATTTAATTGACATCCACAGTTAAAGGAGGGAAATGTCTTTACCTTGAGGTTTCGGGGAATTTCAGTCTTCGGCTGAGCATGGTGCAAGTAATAATGGGTGCAATCATACATTACATAACCCAATAAGCCGCCTCCAAGTAAAGCAGGCGCAGTTGCAGGGGTGGACATGAGCTTCACCAAGTTCCAGAACTGGATGACACGGCAGACAAAAACACCAACATCACTTCATGGAACCTTAAACCACGGTGTGTGCACATATTATCTCTAGATCTTACCAATCCTGATATATCTATATTGAAGATTAATCAAATAACTTTATAAAATGTCAAAAGGTTTTCTGGCCATTTTCAAAAGAAAGCTACAAATTTTGGTATACACAGCTGAAGCCTCTGAAGTGACTTCAGCAAAGCAATCCAGAAGCAACATTTCTTTGATTTGCTTAAGCTCCTATCACGGGGGCAGTATAAACAAGTCAAATTATTATTTGAGGAAGAACTATCCTCTTCAAACATAAAGTGATAAAACTAAATATAAATTCAAATTTTATGAGATCTTGTTAATAGTTCTGCTATTAGGATATCTATATACTCTTGTACTTCACTCTCTACTCTAAAAACGTTCTGCTGCAAACATCTCACTTCGACATAATCACGATTGTGGATTCAATTTTTTTTAAACAATGGCATGCAGTGTCACAATAAAACTGGAATCCATCTAGAACTATTGCATCAATAGCCATTTGACACATCAGTATAAGAAAATTCCAATGTGACACTTAACCATTTAAAAGAGAAATTGGATGAAAAACTGTCTTAGGAAAAACAGTATATGTAATTGGTAAGTTGGGGACCAAATGAACAAACTGTAAAAGAATGACTAACATGAATAGGTTGTGACTGACAATAAAAGGACAAAAACTTAGCAAGCCAAATTTCTATTCAGACAGAGGGGAAAAGATAAAAAGAAAAATTGCTATTTCTGAAGAAGAAAATTTAAATCCCATAATCCTCTGAGCAGCCAACAAATTATGAGAGAATGCAGTATATAATATGGCATAAAAGATACCGGGAACAATAATATAGCCGTAGCAGTAGGGGGGAAAACAAGTCTCAAGCCATCCATAGGGTGCTTGTGGTGGCAGCCATGGAGAAGATAATGCAAGGTATTTGTCCTGAAGCAATAGTTAACCAAAAAAAGAAATAAAATTTCAGTGTTACCCAAAATCAATAGGTAATTACTCAAAGCAGACATGGTTAAAGACAAGCAAAAACTATCAAGTATGGCTGGCAACACGCTTTCTCCAATACACATTTTAACATTAGGTGAAATTGACATGGGATCCACTAAATCATGCAGGGTTCACTTCCCATTTGGTAGGATCCACTCACAGTGGAACCCACATGAATTTTATCAAATAATGTGTTGAAAAGAGCTTGTTGGAGAGGGTGTTTGGTTTGGTAGCATTTCTCAAAATTAATATATGATTTTGTGCTGTGGAAATAAGAGGGCAAGAGAGAGAGAGAGATCTAACCAGTAGGTTTTTGTTTTAATGTGGAAAAGAAAACGGTGCAATGAGTATTCAAGCAATGTCCACACAAAAATGCCAAGAACCACCATTAGAGCTACATGAGGACAATTGAGGCCCCTTTGTATAGAGTTATATACAAGCCAACTTACAACTGGCAACCAAATGACCGGAATTGCCCACCAGACTGTGAGTGTCAAGAACTGTTCCAAGTAATAACAAGTCAAGAACACATCATATCTTAAAATGAATTATCAGAACATAAAATTTAAATCGTTTTAAATGTAGTCGATTGATAGAAGAATTGAAGATAGATCCATAATCCCAAAATTAGTTGCATATACCCATCAAACTCAAAGGAGAACTTTATCGGAAAGCAATTTTACTAGCATTGCGCTAGCCGTTATGGCAGTAAATCTTGGGTGTGATGGGTGGACAAGAGCAAAAAATAAATGTATTGGTGATGGGAATGCAAAGGTGAATGAGTAGAAAATTATAAATACATGGAAAAAAAAAATTGGAGTGAATAGTCAAGGAAAAACTCAGTTTATAAACAACTTAGGACAAGGTATAACTGAAACTCGCCTCATGAAGTTTCGTCATGTGAGAAGAAGACCAATAAAAGCTCCATGAGAAAAGTAGATGAAGTGAAAAATAGTCATAATAAAAAGTAGAGGAGCTACCAAAGAAAAAAATTGGAGAAACCATAAAAAAAAGGCCATTCCCTAAATGGCTTTTTTAGAAACTTGGTTTTTGATAGGCATCAATTGTTCTGTCTAGCCAACCCCACCGACTGAAGCAAGGCTTGGTTCTTGTAGTTGTAGTCTATACCTCCAGAACATCATTTTGAAAGAAACGGGGGCCTTCCTTGCTAACAATGGGCTGGTGAACCCACTCTTGATAAGCTTCTCCAAGATGTCCAACCTGTAGAAATTCAAAAGTTTGGTCAGGTTCAATCAAATATTACTTAGTGTACAAGGTATAAAGGATCCACTGGTTATCTGAACCTATGTTCACCCATAAACAGAAAGAAACCTATATGACAATTTAAATATACTGCAAGACAGGGCATGGAATTGGAGAACATGTTTGAAAGAAGATCTTGGGGGGTTACGCCTGTACCTGGAAAACAAGGGGCTTATTCAAATCAACTACGAAGTTCTGCGCAACCATCCTGGGACTGAAGTTGAAACCGAAGAAAAAAAGTGTCAACACTCAGCAAGAAGCAAAGTTCAACAAGAGAAACAACGGAGTTGAGAAAGCATGATATGAAGCACCACATGGGGTAGGAAAGTGTAACCAATATCAGACTATTTATGCCTTTCTAATGTCATCAATTTTAACATTTCTCGTAGCAAGAAGTTAGAAACATGTGTAGTCAATGACAACAAGGAAAAAATAGTAATCTAATTGGTTAACAAAGCTACATTCACAAAAAGGTTCCAGTTCTCATTGCTTCAGACGAAAGCTAATGAAGTGGCTTCTTATTGCTTCGGCCCACCCTTACAACTACCAGAAAAGACCATAGTCGTATTCATTAACTAAAAAAAATACCAAACTCTTCGGCATCAACATCAAAGATAAAGTAAGCAATAATTTCAGAACTCACATGCATAAACAGCATCATCCAATGACAAAAAATAAATTAAATTGAAATTATCTTTTCCTAAACCCTCCTCATCATTACTTCCAGATAGCTTTAATGAAACAAATCCTCAAATTTCGACAATGGCGCCAACTAGCACGCATCGAATAATCCAATTGAGCAGCGAATTGAAGTGGAGAAACATCTAAAATTGCTGAAAACGAAACAGATAAGCTTGAAATTCGTGTTTAGCGAACTAACATGGTGAAAACGCAGGCTCGCAGTGGCGAAACGAGATCTAGAAGGTGGAAGTGAATCGAGTAAACTGACCGAACAGTAGACAGAAGCCAATGCAGCGAGATCGGAATCGGAACGAAGGAGCACCGCGCCGCACCGCACCGCGCCGCACCGCACCGCACCGTTCCCCTTCTGCACGTCGAGTGATAGGAAAAGGGATAGTGTTGTTGTCGCGTTGGGTTTGGGGGATGAGTGTTTTTGGAGGCGTGCGAGAGACGATCTGGGCCGTCCGTTTCAATGGAATCAACGAATGATTCTTCTCCGCGTTGAATTCTAGCCGTTAACAGGCTGGCACGGAAGCTTGATCTGCTGCGTGAAGTCTCACGTGGTTTGGTGACGTGGCGAGATCCTAGTGGAGTTGATGGAAGCTCGAGTTTGTAATCTGTTGGACGTTGTTGGTCTTTTCGGGTGGGGCCTGCCGAATCTCAACAGCCCATTGTGGTGACGTGAGATATTCTTTTCTTAATTTTTTAAGGAAACGCTAATCATCCGCCTAGAATCTACAACCCAATTTACCACAAAATACGTTTCATTCTTATAAACTAACTTTCGACCTTATGATTAAGATAGTATTTGTCCAGTTTTTTTTACTTTTAAGTTGTTTTCATGATAAATTGAGGCAAATACAATTTTGTATAAGATCTTA
The DNA here is from genome assembly GCA_030819835.1 of Acmispon strigosus. NCBI lineage: Eukaryota > Viridiplantae > Streptophyta > Magnoliopsida > Fabales > Fabaceae > Acmispon > Acmispon strigosus. The sequence goes on from JAUAMA010000001.1 coordinate 93,435,145, forward strand.
AAAAATGAGTTACATTTTTCTACATAGAATACGTTGAAAAGTAACTTTTAAGTAAAAAGTTAGTTTAGTGAACTTTTTCTAATAAGTTACTTTTTTCACTTCCCATCACCCCGGCCACAACCGCCATCGGCCACCGCCACCTCCGACCACCACCACTGCCTCTGACCATCACCGCCCCCCGCCACCACCACCTCCTCCGACCACCACCACCGCCGCCGCTCAGATCGTCTTCTCCGGCAGCATTCTCGGAGAAAAAAAAAACTTTCAAAAATATTTTACCAAATAACTTTTAAGTTAAAAAAACGAAAAACTAAGAAACAACTTTTGTCTTTTTTTTAAAATCTTATTGTGAGTTTTAACTTAAAAGCAACTTTTAAGTTACAAACAAACTGGATCAAACACTACCTAAGAGTTTGACACACGGTAGGTTGGGAAGGTTGCAAGTTTTAGCACATATTTTATCATTTTGTGAATTCGAGTTCTTTTTTAATATGGTTTAATGGGCCAAAGCTTGCAAGTCCGCTGTAAAGCCCACAACAAATGGATAATATGAATTGACAATTTGGTAATCCAAGGAAGAAAGTACTGGCCTATCAGCTTTAGTGATTAAATAATAACTTTAGGTTTCAATCTGAGCATCTTTAACAAAATATAATAAAAAGCTTAAATAGTTACCCAAAAAACCGGATTAGATAAAAGCATGTTTTATGAAAATGTTGATTTTTGGAAGGGAAAAAAAATGTTGATTTTTTTGACAATTCAAGAATATGTAGGCTTGTCAACGGGTGAATTCAAGCTAATGCAGGGTTGGAACTTGGAATCATAAAACAATAGCAATAACTAACCTCACTTGAGAGAAAAATATGTTGATGGTGGTGAGAAGTCATGCATGGAGGACAAGGCGCGACGTGAAGAAGATGTGAAGGAGTTGGATACGAGGGGTGTCAATGTAAACTTAGCTACCAATGCCTCCAACCCACACACTTTCTTAGACAAATATTAGATAGTTAGTTTTCTGTTTCTGTTACTAAACTGTTAGTTAAGTTATTAAAACAAATTTACTTCATAGCAATATTTTACTACGTGAACATAAGCCATCATATATACTTTTTTAATAAGTTCAGAGTTGTAAAAAGAAAAATTCAAAAATGATGGATGAAATTAACATATTGTAGAGCGTTAAAATATCTCTCTCGGTATTTAATTTTATGACAATTTTTTATATTTCGTGGCAAAAATTAAAAGTAATGGAGTGGGGTGTATATTTTAATATTTTATATATGAATGTGGTAGTGTATTTTAACAAACCTTTAATGAAGTGAGTGTGTGTTACCCTTAGAAGTATTTCATGTTGATATCATGTTGTATAACAATTAAAAGATCAGGTTTTTCAAAAAAAGTCATTATCATAATTGAATGATATCTCATATATGTATATATTTTTTTGAAGAAACAAAATCAAAAAGAAAAAAATATGTGAAACAGTTTTTGTTCAACCATTTTTAAAAAAAATTTCCCCTATGTTAATATGATCACTCTCTCTTTATTGGATTGCACTTCTTTGAGACCCATTTGGTTAGTGGACGTGTCAATTTCTTTAATTGACTTTGTGGGGCTATGTTTCCACTTTATTCTTATGTAGTTTCTTTATTTCGGGGGTTAGCCCTGGTGAGCACGAAACCACAATTTTTTTTTATAAGATGGACTCTCATTTATCAATAGTATTATTTTGGATTGGTATATCAGAACAATAATACAATAATGATAGTTGTACATATAAAAATTTGGGCATACAATTAACATACATGTTTAATTGTTGTTTTTAACGGTCATCATCGCTAAATATAAAATGTAAAAAATAAAACATATAAGACATTCAGGCTTTTTAGGATTTAGATAAAGAGCACGCTTGCCGTGTTTTTATTTGGGGATTAGCTTATCACACATATTTACGTAAAACTTTATTTTATTTTATTTTGGTTACAAGAGGAGAGGAAAAGAGTAAAACTTTCATTTTCTAATTAATATATACCATCCTCTTTAATTTTTTTAACCAATGTATAACAGGTGTGTGTTAGTATTCATCTTTCTCATTTAAGTCCACATAGCACTCCCTCAAACAAATATAGTCAATGAGTTAATAATGGTCTTTGGAAGTTAGCTATTGATTCTCCATGCCAGCGTCAACCATGATGACATATTGGGTGAAAGTGCTTTATCTAAGACAGGCATAAAGTCCAATACCAATTCTAAAAAATGAGGGACAGAAATTTATGTGTCCTTCCACTTATAAATTTTCATCTTATCCTTTTCTTTCTAATTTAACATTTATTAAACCCACGTACGTATTCACCTAAAATTTATACTTTCAATTTTTTTAAAGAGCTTTAATACAAACTATCCACGTGTAGAATTACCAAATCTTACTAGGGTGACATTGATCAAGTTGTGCATTCTACATATTAGAATGCTCCTCATTCAGGTATCCAATGAGAATCAACGATGAGTATATGCAGTGCACTCAAATGCTCAAGGGACGAAAGGTTGAGAGAGAATTAGAATTATAGTAGAATAAGTGTGTACTTGAAATATCTCTTGTTTATGTATTTATAAGTACAATTGTTATAGACTTGAAGAAAATCATGCAAAAATATTATATGATATGATAACATATTTGATGTTATTTTAATTAGCAATCCTTATCCTCTTTAGTGAGAAGGACCTCTTCTAATTGAGTGAATGTATTAAGCCGATATATTGTTCTAATACTATTCGACATTACTTTAATTAGCAATCTTTATCCTCTTTAGTGAGAATGACATCTTCTAATTGAATCAATGTATTGAGCCATAGTATTGTTATGTAATTAGTAGTGATTCTATTTATAAGTGATAAAGAATCAATTATTCTAAAAATTTAAGTTATGGACGACTAAAGGCCACATGAATGGTTTAATTTATACATTATGTTTTAACACGCTCATCGTGCAAATTAAAGTCATTTCGACTTAAAACGTAGATAATGCACAAACTCACCTACCATGTGCTGAGATTTAACTTTTTTAGAAGAATTGATGAAGGCGGTAAATATCGAACTATAGACTACTTAGTTATAGAGATTCTGATACCATGTCAATTGTCAAATAACTAGCTATATTAAAAGCTTAAATTATTGGGCAAATGTGGTCATATGAATGAAAAACATGAGCACTAGAATATTTGGTGCCATGTTTTGCTTGGAATTACCAACGCTACTGGGTACATTATTATGACTGTGTGTACCCTTTAAAGAGAGGAAGGAGTTAGTTTAAGAATGGTGCAGAAGCACCACAAAATGATGTTGATGTCCCCAGAAAAGCCTACTTGACTTAATGAAGCCCTTATCCGCCTAATAAATATACCCAATTCAAGAGGTAACCGGGAATCACCTACTTCTTTATGACCAATTGAGCAGGATTCGTGAGTTTTTTTCTCCTTTTCATCTGTCCCTCTCGCACAAAGTTGTTGCCCCTTTTTATTTCTTTTTATACCTTTTCGCCATTAAATGGCCACGAATGATTCTTCTTCATCTTAAAGCATCAACTTTTATTCATTTAGGGCGTGCTAGGGTGAATTGTAGTATAATTAAGCACTTATTATCTTCCAAATTTTAATAACCTTCTTAGATTAATAAAATTAGTTTTTTTTAACTGATAGATTAATAAAATTAGTTGCAAGTAATAAATTTGTAAAATAATTTATTCATTTTTCTACATTATCCTAACCCTTATTTAATTTCTTATGAATTTTTCTTCCTAAATTAACGTTTTCAAAATCTCATTATTTTTTTATATTAAATAGAAAGTTAGTTTTGGAAAAAAAAAAATACTTCATTAAAATTGTAAAGTAACTTATACTCCCTCCTTTTATAAGAGCTAAACCAATTTACACCCCTTAAGAAAATTAGGTAGTATAGTTTTTTTCATTAAATTTGTTCTCAAATGTTGTTGAATTTTCAAAATTGTCCTTAACATATTTCTTTTTAATCACTTTCCATCATTAGTGCAATTCCATATTTCTAGAATTGAATAGTGGTAAAATGTGAAAATATAATTAATATAACACAAAGCCGTATGTGGTTCTTATAAAAATGAACGGCCCACACCCCTCATTTAACTCTTATAAAAAGGAACGGAGAGAGTATTAAAAATAATTTTTTTCATAAAAAATACTTATATTATATAAGAACAGAGGGGGTATAAAAAAAAATCCCCTAAGAATGGTTTGTTTGTGTCAAATACTTCCACGCGTTTGATGTTCAAAATTCAAATTACTCAAATTACATTCCCAAGATGCCTTGGCACGCTTTTGTGCAAACTCCTATATGTTCGCTTTTATATTTGCAATTTTTATTTCACTTTTTTTTAAACAATCTTTGATGCATAGAAAATAAAGAAAATCTTTTTTAAACAATCTCAATATAGGAGTATTAAGAAACAGAAAGCATCGAGGCCATTTTATATATTTCAATTTAGTTATTTTTTTACAATATTTCCTGTATTCTTTTATTAATCCCTTTAAAAAATAAAACTTAAATCTGAATTTAATTATGTTACCATAAATAATGATTTGTCTTTTAATTCATCGGAAAGTGCAAATTAGTGATTTCTAATTTGGGTTATTTAAATCTCTAAAAGATAAAAATTTAATAAAATCACACTAATGTTAAGTGTTATTTTGACATGTAATCTACATTAATGTAATAATAAAAGTAAAAGGGCCACGACAATTAACCTCACACATGTAAAAATATTATTAAACGCATGAATTCAGCAAAAGTAAATCTTAAGTGATAACTTTGAAAAACCTTCTAATTAGATAATTGTGAAAAATTATTTTAAATTGTCGGTATATACTATAATTGACTAATAAAAACTTAGAACCAAATTTGGGTTCCTGGGTGTGAATAGTCCCACTGACTTCGTTCTCATCCTGGGCGATAGAGACAAAACTGATCAATTGTACACGACACACAGCAAGTAACAAAAATTGTAAGGATGGATAAGAACAATTTGATGCACACCGAGAAACAAAGAATATATCCCATTTTCATTAGTATCTGTAAATTTACAAACTCGCAGGGACAACGCATCATGTTGGAATCCACTTCCCAACAAATGGTTGGAGTTCCTATCAGGGGAATGAGCTTTCACTGCTTTTTAATTTTGACTAACATGAATCTTTATCATCTAGATATTATAAAAAAGGAACAAAGAAGAAAAAAAGAAAAATTGTTGCATTTCCACCAAAGACTACTCCATCAAGAATTTGGAACAGAACATTTGATCAGAAGCAGAGGCATAATATTCTGTCATCTGCAGAAGACTTTGACTATCTTCAGCAACAAACACCATGTCATTGTAAGTATGAGTGCAGGAAAACGCCCCACAAGTAGTCCAACAAGGGTGATTAAAACTAGAATTGTGTAACCTGAATTATTCCCTATTCTCTTTTCCTCCGATGATTCCTGGGAACAAGTGATTCCATTATCATCAACCAAAAAAGACAACCTTTTACTCCCTCCTCCCTCTTCTCTTCTAACATCTTCTTCACCCACCTCTTCAATCTCAAAAGATGCTAACTTTTCTTCCTCTCCAACAACACTTGAAACCTCACTCCCTGACTCTGCTTCGTTCTGTTTGTTGTTCTTCTCTTTCTTCGAGCCGCCACGAAATTTCTTAGGCACAAGCTTCTTCACCAACTTGCTCTTAAACCTACCGCTACGGCTACCTCTTACCTTGCACTGATCAGAACCTAATGGCTCCGCCACCATCGAAGAATCCAATTCACGATCAATCGCATTCCCAATCTCGCTCTCTGCTTCCACCACTTCAATTTCATCAACATTTGAGATCAATTGATTCAATTCAGTTGCAGCGGGTTCAATTACCTCAATTAGAACCTTCCGGAACCCAAGGTGAGAAGAGACTCTTCGGAGCAGAGATTCCATTGTTGAACAAGGCCTAATGCACGAAACGACGCGCTTCCCTGCGTATTCGAGAAGCAAAAGCGCAAACGCCGACACGGTGATCCCAACCGTGAGCCTCTCCACGCTCGCCGCCAGAACCGCCGCCACCATTAACACCTTAATAACCACCACGGTGGCCCCTGACCCGGAACCGGAACCGCATTCGCTGACTCGATCAGGAACCGTTTTCCCCTCAATTAACGGAGCCGGCCTCGGTGTCTCCGTCATCGGTGGGGGAGTGGTGGCCGGAGACGGCGGCGGCGGAGGAGGAGGAGAAGGATCGGTGGGGGGCGGTTTGTTGGAGCGGGTTTTCCTGAAGCGGGTGCGGTTCTTGACGAAGAGATCGATGAGGGAGGTGGGGAAGCCGGTCTCGACGACGAGGGAACCGCCGCGTTTTGGGGACTGGAGATCGGCGACTATTTGGGAGATTCGGGTGACCCTGTTTTTTTTCTTCCATGGAAACGGCATGGTGGAGAAGAATGGGATTGGAATGGGTTTTGTTTCAGTTTAGGGATAGGAAAGGAATTACCATGGTTTATAAGATGAAGGAGAAAATTGGACAAGGAAACGGTTTCCACGGAGAGAGAGAAAGAAAATGTAAGTAGTAATAGGCGCGTGTGAGAACAAGGTGAGGACGGTTGTTGAGTGTTGAAAACTAGGGAATTGCTCTGTTTGGTGTATTTGGTGGTGGCGTCGCATGCACAAAATTACTTCCTTCATGCCATTCCTTCCATATGCCTTTATATATATAACGTATGATTTGGGAATATAGAGGCTATCTTCAATCTTATATGCCGTCAAATTATAAATTTCCCTTCAATTTGATTTTAACTCACAAATATGTCAATAATCATATTCCGGAACCCTATTTTCATTCCTAATATTTTAGAGTATCTTATATTCTAGTCTTATTTTAGAGTAATTAAGGTAATTTATATTATTGTTTACACTGATTTGTTACCTCATTTAACTAGGATTAGATTAGAAATATCAATTAGTTTCCTTATTTTACATGAATTATAAATTTGCTTATTACTACAAATATAAGTACATATTTTATTTTTTATTAAACAAATATTTAGAATTCTTTCGGTTTTAATATGGTATCAGATTTTACTTTGCATTGTGTGGTACGTTGGTGTGTGAATTTTGGGCACAAGGGTTGTATTATGGTTCAAGGATATTCCTATTTCGCAGTGATATGATTGTTTCCTCTTCATGCTCTCTTCTCTGACATACAATGGCAATGGAAATCGGTATGATTTGTTCTTCTTCCTCTTATTTGGCAATTGGCAATGATAAAAGTTAGGCTTAATGGGACGACACTGTCAAGCTTTGGACGCTAGACCGGCCCACCTTCATCCGCACCTTCAAGGAGCACGCCTACTGCGTCTACTCCGTCATCTGGAACCCTCGCCACGTCGAGATCTTCGCCTCCGAGGTCTGGGTTCTGGTGGGGGTTGTTGTCGTCGCATGTGTTTGGTGTGGCGGATTCGGTAGTGGTTGTGACGGTGCACGAGCGGTGGAGGCTGAGGTCTGGGTTTGGGGGTGAGGGTTTCACATTTTTTGTTTTTCTTTTATTTATAAAAATAATGTTTTTCTATTAATTACATTTGATTATTTAATTTATCTTTTTATGTTTTATTTTTTATTTATGTGAGGGGTGCAGTTAGTAAAATGAGGGGTGCAGTTAGTAAAAAGGAATATAGATAAGAATATTTTGTTTGGAATTGAACTGAGACTAACGGCAGGATTTAAATCGCACAAAAAAAAATTCAGGACTTAAATCGCACGTTTTGAACATCAGAGACCCAAATCGCACAATAATGATAGATAAGGGACTAAAATTGTAATTAAGTCTAAAAGTTATGGATTTTGTGATTTGTTTGGCTCTCCAGCGTGATAAGTATTGCATTGTTAGTTTGGCCCTCTAATGTGACGATGAAGTTTGAGTGTTTGCATTGTTTGGCCCTCCTGTGTGATAATTGAGTCTGAGAGATTTGTTTGGTGGTTCCTCTTCTTTCCCCCATTGGTTCTTCTTCTTTTCTTTGGCAATGACAAACACATTGATTTATCTTATTTCCCTTTGGTTTCTTCTATTTGGAAATTACAATGATAATCGCAACTGCAATGACAATGGTTTCTCTTATTTCCCATTTGGTTTCTCCTTTTCTCTTTAGCAATGTCAATGACAATGGTTTCTCTTATTTCCTCGTTAGTTCCTCCTTATTTGTAACAAGATTAATCATCTAAATTAGGTTAAGCTTGGGTTGAGTGTTAGAATATGAAAAAAAAAACATCTTCTAATATCATGATCATATCTTATAGTGTCTTATAGTATCTTGGTCTTATCTTAGAGTAATTAAGGTAATTTAGACTGATGTTTAGACGGATTTGTTTCCTTATTTAATTAAGATCAAGAGTATTAATAAGTTTTCTTATTTATAGGAATTAGGAATCTAGCCATTACTATAAATATGGGTAAATACTTGATCTTTTATCAATCAATTTTTCATAATTCTTTCAGTTTTAACGCTATATCAAGGGTGATAAGGTGAAAAGTGGTTTAACATTTAGCAGTCCACATTTAATCTGTATTAAATTAGGAGGCCCAGTTTAAGACCGGTCGAGTTGACCTGCCAACGAGAGTTGGTTAGGGTACCCAACCCATTTCTCGTAAGGATTAGTTGACCCACACACAAAATGTGAAAATAATGTTGTGATGTAAAAATTACAAGATAATGGATTGACCATCTAAAACACGTCTAAAAGTAAGCTCCTAGCGGGCTAACTCTTTGTTCATGTAATGAACTGAACAAACCAAGCTAGGTAGAAAATTGTCCCCAGTATTGGGTTCTAACATATAGTGAGCACCATACATCCGGACCGACTTATGTAATGACCAGTTAATCCATGTGACTAGATTGAGGTATACAATAACTGAGTTACCCCATGTGATTAGTCTGACTTATACAGTGATCGAGTTACCCCATGTGATTGGGGTGACTTATACAGTGACCAGGTTACTCGATGAAAGTAGGTTGATTTATACAATGATTGAGTTACCCCACGGGATTAGGCCAAATTATGCAGTGGCCAGCTACCTCATGTGGCTAGGTCGACTTACGAGCATGTGGTGGCTAACATGCATTGAACGAGACCCTCGACCTACAACACGTAGACAATTCACCCAGATCGTTGCCTCCATGCCTAGTCACAACAAGGATGGAGTCACGCTTTGGCCACACCAACATCCAACCCAACGTTGGTAAGGCTCCCGCTGAAATCCCTTAAGGTTAAAGACTCGCTGCCCAATGCCGAATGCTTCGCTCGAGGATAAGCAAAGTAAAACGCAGAACTATCATTCATCCACCTGCAGAAGAATGTTCAATCTAGCAGATCCAAGGGCTCACCCTAAACCACATCGTACCTAGGAATTTGAATGACATTGACGAGACCCGAGACACTCTTCCCTTTGCCTATATGAAGAAATGTAAGACAAACCAATGTACACACTATCTAAAATAACCCCTATATGTCATATACAATTGATAACTCGAACGTCTTTATGTCTTCGCAATTATCTAAGGGGGAGGGCATCGCACGAACAATTGAGGAACAACCACTAAGCACGAAGCACCACCAACATCACAACCAATGTCACCACTACAACCACCATTGTACCTGAACACAACTTAGAGTGATGGTTGGACTTCGTCCAATCACTTGGTTTTTGGATATTGAAATTGAGCATATCTTATTTCAGCTGCCCTATCTCTCCCTCTCTTATACTGTCATGCATTAATTCGTAAACAAACTATTTCCTTTTGCTCCTCTTGTTTATAATGCAAATTAAGTTAACCTCTAATCTCTGGTTAATTAGTTCATTCTATAGCTAATGGTTGGTCAATGTATATTGGAAACTCAATGTCAATCTATAATATCTCGCGGTATCGTGTGTCTCTTACTCATTAGATGAGTCGGTGTTTATGATGTCAGCTTCACATGTATTTTGGAAACACTAGCCAACATCACAAATAAATGGTCGGTCATCATTTATGAAAATCCAACAAGACCAATGTCTACTATTAGGTTTGCCTTTTATATTGGAATACTCTTCAAATGAGAATTTTTTTCAATTTTACTTCAATCTAAACAAATTTTTTCTCTTAATTTTTTTTTGTGATTTTCAGTATTTTATAAATTTTTTATATGAGTTTGTTTATGATGTCCCATTCTCTATTTGTAGATTACTTGAAATTCTATCACTTACCGCAAGTTACAATTTGAATTTCAGAAGTTAATCCATGTTATTATTGTATTGTAATTTCCTAATGTAATTTCACAATTTGTTATTTCAATTATTTAGCAGCCTGGTATTGACTTTCTTCTGCGTTATGAGCCGCCTAAGTAAGTAACTCGCCAACCTATCCGTTTTCCAATCTTTATAATATGAATTATATCACTGTCCTCAATTCTAATTGGTTGCCGGCAAGAAAATTGAGATTGCATTTGATTATTTTTAGCAAAATTAAAAGACAAAATACAAAAGATCATGCCGTACGTAACACTATACACATGTAGCAAAAAGGAACTGCCACTGTGCAAATCCAACAAGTAAATTGTGAATAATCTTCTTTTTCTTAAGCCTCTCATTGATAACACTTGAATGTGATTGACTACATAATTCTTTCCACTACACAATGAACACTATGTGTTGCCTTAATAATTGGAGCAAACTATAGATAATTGTTTAATGGGGCCCATTTCCCTGTTGATCAAATCACATATAATTGATACATAGGCATGCTTTGGAAGAAAGAACTATAAAAAGATTGACTTTTGGGGTGCTAAAAGTGGGAAGAGACCCAAAGAGAAAAGTTTAACCACAGGCTTGAAAAAAAGCTTTCAATCAAACACAAAGAAAAAAGCTTCAAAATAGAGTGATTATGGTTGGGTGTGGGAGTGAGTGAGAGTGGGGTTGGTGGGTCTCTTAGGCAATGTTGTTTTGAAAATGGAATCATTTTAAAGACAAACAAAACCGAATAATTTATTGTGTTTTCTTGGACCTTACAAATGTTATTGAGCATAGCAGCAGGTAATGTAAATGTCAAGGTAGAATGATTGGGAACATTTGAATGAGAAGCACGTGGAATCAACTTTGGTCTCGTGCTTAGAGAAAGTGGTCCCTTGTCTACTCCTTTTATCCCTTAGCATAGCATATGTGTTTCACTGATATTCGTTTCCTCTGATCCAGTTCGAGTTTGTCTTAGGTTAAGCTTTAAAATCAGTGGTTTATTTGTTTTATGGTGTATTAGTTGTTGGGAATTTTTTAAGTGTGAGTAATTAGAAAATAAAATAAAATCTTACATTAGATAAAAATGACGGGGTTGAATATTATATATGTGCTACGTTACACGGGTACGCGTAGGGTACCAGGTACGCGGTACGCCATTTTCAGAAAATCCTGGGTACTGGTACATTAATATATATATATATATATATATTAAATAATATATATTTATATATATTAAATAAAATAACTAATCTATTCTAGATAATATTTATTAGAAGATAGGCAGGTTAGTAACTAACATGTAAAACTAATCTATTTATCAGAAGTATTATTTAGTAAGCAACACATAGAAAATAGAAACAGAAGAAGATTCAAAGCAAGCAGAATTGCAGAGGTATAGAAAATAGAAACAAGGGTACTAGTCGCCGGCTGAAGGAGGAAGGGCTGAAGGAGGAAGAGAGGCGCGACGGCGGTGTGAGGAAGAGAACGCGACAGCGGTGGGAGGAAGAAGGCGCGACGGCGGCGGGAGAAGACGGCGCACAAGGAGAGTGAGAGAGTCTGCGTTTCTGATTTGGAAAAGAGGGTCTGCGTTTCTGAACTCTGAAAACCCAATTTGAATAAAAAAAAAGGAAAACGATGCCGTTTCGCGTCGAAAACGCACCGGATGCGTGAGGCCAAATCCGATACGCACCAGCGCGCACCGCCGCACACCCGCACTGAGTACGTACTCGGTGCCGGTGCCTCCTCCATTTTTACGTACCAGTGCTTCGTAGTGTATGTGAAATGACTCACACACCAATTGTCTTATTTGGATGAAATATGTGATATCTTTCACTAATATGGTTTAATCTTTACCTAATGTGGTTATAAGAACATATTCATGACAATGCCTCATCTCATGCTATAATAGTGACGTATACCCCTCACACCATAAACATCATAATAATAGGTATCAGAGTTGATTCTTACGACCCTACTTAACAACCTTGAGCGTCATAGTGACTTCTCCAAATACCTCATTCGTGCTGAGTCTCAAGGAAGAAAAGATTCGAAAAGAAAAATAATAATGAAAAAAACTAAAGAACTTGCATGTCCAATAAAAACCAATAAAGCACTTACGTCCGGAAGAAAGACTCAGGAACGAGTGTTTTATTCGGGAACAGTAACTAAATGATTCAGTTGTCAATCTAATGGTGGATCTCCGTGCTTCAAGGTTGCTCTATCATTACAATAGTGCGACAGCGGCGGTACATGGAAGAATACTCCAACACCCAAGTTAATACATTGGTGATAAGCATGGGAAAGATATGCTAAGTGTGTGTGCCTTATGAGCATTTCCTTGCCTCTTATGAGGTCAAGTTGGAGAATCTTAGGTTGGATCACTGACTTTTGGAGTTTGAGGTATGACAATGATTCGAGAGAGCCATTTAATCATCTGACAAGAAGTACATAACGTTGTTAATTGAACTATGTGCAGGATATTACATGCTGCTTTGTATTCCTCTCGAGCGTTGGATTGCTTATTGGGAAGAGAGTTGTTGGCCTCGGGAAATTGGCATTAAGGCGAGCATCAAGTGATGATAGATACAAATGTGCTAAGTTACTCGGTAGCAGTTGTGGGTCGACGGTAGCTAGTTCTCACCGACCACCATATTAGTAGGGGTAGCAACTTAAGGGCTATGATGTTGTTTGAAGGAGTAAAGTGATCGTCCTCTAAATGACATTCCACCGACGTTGACCATGATTCAGCTGTTATGTTTGTTTTAAAAGTTCTGAAATATCTCATGGTTTGCGAATGATGAGTTAACCTACCAACAAATTATGTTCTTCTATCTTACTGACGCAACAAATAACAGATTGCCTGAATGATATGATTACACTATCCTATTATGTGTTTGTTAATAAAAAGAATTTTAATATTTAATATTTTCATTAATTAGGATTGTAATAATAGAATAACACCTTTAAACCAAATCAAATTGTACATTCTTACTGTTTTCCTCTTTGTAACCACAAAAAAAAAAAAAAAAATTACATTCTTACTAACACATAGTCATGTGAGAATAATTGTATCCGTCCAGTCTTTTTTGTTTTTGTCAAAGAAGATTGTTCATCCAAAATGGCCCAAGCCCAAGAAACAGGTGGGAGTTAAAAACCCACCAATAGAGAGCAAAGCAGCTAAAAAACGCACAGCTCACACAATATACAACAAAACCTTAGATCTCCCTGCTAGATTTCTGCTATCACTAGATTCTATTTCGCCTTTATTATGTTGTTGTCATCTTATTGTACTTACCCGCCAGTATCCGTCCATTCACGAGTTCCATATTAGATCACGGGAAAAAAGAGAAACGCTAGCCTCACTTTTTTTTTAACACTTTATTTTTAATTGATAAGTAATTTTTTTTTGTAAACCCTACTATATGAACCCTACCTAAAATTTGGTGGATTTACAAAAAATTTAACCAATTAAAAGGAGAGGGTTGAAAATAGAGTAAAAATTGTTTTTATAATTATCAGCACTTGGATGGGGCTAGGCCATCTATTCGTGCCGGCCCGGTGGCCCACTTCATCCATCAGCATATATTGAGTTTCAAATATTTTTATCAAAATTATTTTCAACTTCAGGGTTCAAGGTAATTTTTTTCCTTTCGAAAACAGGGGTCAAGTTGTCATTATTGTTTTTTTAAAAAACTATTTAACTAAGGAATTACATTTTATTCATAAAAATAATTTATAGACGGTACGTATGGAGAAATATTTATTAGGTGACGCCTACTATTTAATATAATCTTTAAACCTCGAGAAATTAATCTCATGATTATCCGCTATGAGGACATCGTGAGAAACCAATGGATTCATTTGATTAACAAACTTATCTCAGTTAAATCGGGCAAATGAAAATAAGCATTACAATACTTAAAAAATATAAAAGCAAAATAATTATTACTCCCTCCGCACCAAATTATAAGGACTTGTTCAAATAATTTATTAAGAAAACATGTAATAAGCTAATTAATATTTTAGTTTTGTTGTTTTTTGTAAAAATCGTCCGTATATGCCCCTATGTTAGTATTAGATATATCAAAAGTTAGTTGAAAAACATGAAAGAGAAGTAATTAGTCAATGTGATAATTAAAGTTTTAGAATTGAAAATATAATGAAAGAGGACTTATAATTTGAGACACGTTTGTCTTTAAACGGACTTAGAGCATCTCCAACCCTATGTCCTTAAACCATAAGGACCGTTCCTTATTCTTGAGCAGGGATGGAGAATAATGAGGTGGAAGAGCAAGTCCTTAATTTTGGTCTAGAGTTCCTTGCATAAGGAACTTTGCTTTTTGAGTCCTTAAATTAAAAAATCATTCTTTCTCTCTCATTCATCATCAACCATCAACCATATTGCTGTTAAAATTAGAGGGAGAAGAAGGAGCAAGAACAACAGAACAATATACAGAACAACCATACACAACCAGAACCAAAGAACCAGGAAACAGAAGCATAGCAATAATAAAAAAAAAATTGAACAATTAAATTAGCAAAAAATTACAGAGATTACAAAGAAGATCCGTCTTGCATGTGTCCTGGATCTCTCCCATCCGGTGGCTGACGGACGGCGGTGGAGGAAGAAGAGCAGCGACGGTGACGGTGACGGGGGTGCGGCGGCGATGAGGCGGTGAGGAAGAGCAGAGACGGTGACGGCGGTCGAGGAAGAAGAGCAGCGACGGCGACGGCGTGAGGAAGAAGAGAGGTGGCGGCGGGAGGAAGAAGAAAGGGTGGCGGCGGCGGCGGCTGGAAGAACAGAGGGTGGCGGCGGCTGGAAGATGCTAGGGTTTCAGAAGAGAGAAAAGAGAGGGTGAAGAAGATGAGAAGGTGAAAAATGAAAAAAAAAGGGAAACTAAAGCATTTATACGTGGTAACCGGCTTGGCCGGTTTCGTGGTTCGTTTTGACCGGCTGGAGCCGGTTTCTGGCCGTTGGCCCAGATTTGACCGGCCCAGCAGGTCTTTTTTTTTTTTTTCCTTTTCCTAACAGCCCAACGGTTAGTTTTTTTTTTTTTTTTTCCAGAACAAAAGGCAGATTGGGCCAGACAGAAAATGGTTTTTACCCAATTTTAATTTTGTTGAATTTTAATTAAAATATTATTGTTTTTAGTATTAATTAAATTAATATTTAAATTAGAATGTTGAATTAAATTTTAAATTTAAATCAAAAGTAGGTGGAAATAAAAATCATTAATTAATGTGGTACTGTGGGACCCAACAAAAAGTAAAATAAGGAACCATGGTTGGAGCAAAATCTGCTAAAGTTCCTTATGAGGGAGCTTAATCCTACGTGGCAGTTCGGGCCCACCAAAAAGCAGAATAAGGAACCTTGTAGGGGAGCAGGGATGAAGTTGCTCTTATAATTTAGGACAAAGAGAGTATTAGCTTATCAAGAAAAAAAGAGAAAGAGAAGCATCACCTGAATTGCAACTGAAATAAAAGCGAAAGACCAACGGGGGATGGGTTGTGTAAGAGAACCCAGCTCAGCAACATGGATGAGATCAGATCATCATTTAAAAAAAAAAAATACCCTTACCTTCCGAAAATACCCTCGTGACCCGCGCAGAATTACACAAAAAAGCCCGCCCTTCAAATCCTCCCCACCACACCACCATAACCATTCTCTTTTATTCCTTGAAATTCAACGCACATCACATTCTATCCGTTTCTTCCCTCTGAAACCTCATCATTCTTCATCATTTCACCAGTTTCACCACCGCAAAATCAAACAAAACCCTAATTTTCACTTTTCCCCAGAAAATGAGAGAAATCCTGCACATCCAGGGAGGCCAGTGCGGGAACCAGATCGGCGCGAAATTCTGGGAGGTCATCTGCGACGAGCACGGGATCGACCACTCCGGCAAGTACAATGGCGATTCCGAGCTTCAACTTGAGCGCATCAATGTCTACTACAACGAAGCCACCGGCGGAAGGTACGTCCCTCGCGCTGTCCTCATGGATCTCGAGCCCGGCACCATGGACTCTGTCAGATCCGGCCCCTTCGGCCAGATCTTCCGCCCCGATAACTTCGTCTTCGGCCAGTCCGGCGCCGGTAACAACTGGGCCAAAGGCCATTACACCGAAGGCGCAGAACTCATCGATTCCGTCCTCGATGTCGTTCGTAAAGAGGCCGAGAATTGCGATTGCTTGCAAGGTAGTTACCTAACCAACCAACTAACTAACTATCAACCAATCGTGTTGTTTGTGTTTGAATTCATAACAATTCTGTTATGATTTGTTATGTTCTGACTTCTGAGCGCGTTGGTGGTGTGACAGGGTTTCAGGTGTGCCATTCTTTGGGCGGTGGTACCGGCTCCGGCATGGGGACGCTTCTCATCTCGAAGATCCGGGAGGAGTATCCGGATCGTATGATGTTGACGTTTTCCGTGTTTCCTTCCCCCAAGGTGTCTGATACGGTTGTGGAGCCGTACAATGCCACGCTTTCCGTGCACCAGCTCGTGGAGAATGCGGATGAGTGCATGGTCTTGGACAATGAGGCTCTCTATGACATTTGCTTCCGGACTTTGAAGCTAGCTACACCTACATGTAAGTTTTTCATTTCTTGTTTGAACCTTGTTGTGTTTAATGCTGTTTATGTGTGATACTGAATGGATGTTTAGGGGTAAAGTGTCAACAGGAAAATTAATGGTCAGCAAGGAACATGAAATTGATGTTCTGAAGATAAGAATGTTACTATAGGCGATTGGACATGCTAGACATGGTAGAATTAGGAATTAACACGTTAAAGAGAAATTTGGTGCAGCGCTTACTATGGTAAATATGTTAGAATATTGCTTTAGGTGATTTGGGCATGCATGGATAAAACCTGATTAGATGGAGGGTAATCTAATAGTTAGAGGCAGAGAGAGATTAAGAAAACTTAAAGGTCAGTCTATTGATAAGGACTTAGATTTAAGTATGTTATCATTAGACATAATTCACAATAAGATATTCTGATGTCATTTGATCCATGTAGGGTGAATAAAGGATTTATTATTGTTACTGTTGCAATGCCGTTTATTGTTATTACCAGTTTTGTTTTTTGTTGTTGTTTATGGTTGCTGCTGCTTCTGCTACTGCATATGCATTATCTGTAGCACTCTGTGGGTGTTCTGTTGTAGTTGTTTGCTACAGATGAACAGTGTTAATGTTGAGTAATAGTGGGCATATTGTTCTGGTTTGTCTTTCAATTCACAACTTGAATTGGGATTAAGTATCATTATATTGGTGGGACCATGGAGATTTCAAGTAGATTTAGGTCTCGTGTCTTGCTCATAGCTGGTGGTTATTGCTATTTAACTTTCAGTCGCTTTCTCTGAATCAAATGTATTTTGCTTTATTCCTCAATTTAGTTGGGAGTTCACTTTTCTTTTCCTTGATTTTATTACAGTTGGTGACCTTAATCACCTTATTTCCGCCACCATGAGCGGGGTTACTTGTTGTCTACGTTTCCCTGGCCAATTGAACTCTGATCTACGAAAGCTTGCTGTCAATCTCATCCCGTTCCCGCGTCTCCATTTCTTTATGGTCGGGTTTGCACCCTTAACATCAAGAGGATCCCAGCAGTACCGTGCTTTGACTGTGCCTGAATTGACTCAGCAGATGTGGGATTCGAAGAACATGATGTGTGCTGCTGATCCACGCCATGGTCGTTACTTGACGGCTTCAGCAATGTTCCGTGGTAAGATGAGCACAAAGGAGGTAGATGAACAGATGATCAATGTTCAAAACAAGAACTCTTCATACTTTGTTGAGTGGATACCTAATAATGTCAAGTCCAGCGTGTGCGATATCCCACCTAAAGGTCTTAAGATGGCATCCACTTTCATTGGTAATTCGACTTCAATCCAGGAGATGTTCAGGAGAGTCAGCGAGCAGTTCACAGCTATGTTCAGGCGCAAGGCTTTCTTGCATTGGTACACTGGAGAGGGAATGGACGAAATGGAGTTCACCGAGGCTGAGAGTAACATGAATGATCTTGTTGCTGAGTACCAGCAATACCAGGACGCTACTGCTGATGAGGATGAGTATGAGGAGGAGGAAGAAGAGGAGGCGGTTGGTGCTTAAGGAATCTCTATAATTTGTCAAAATTGTTTGAAATATGAATATGGTTGGCTTTTAGCGAGTGGCATATGTTTAAATTGTGGAACAGTCAAATTATATTGACTTGTTCATGTGTACGCTCTTATGTGTTGATTGTTGTCACTGTTTAAACTGAATTTTGTTGGAAATGCTTCTGTTATTGAGACAAGTCTTGGATGTTTGTAATGGTTAAATGATTGTATACATCAAAAAGTCCAAGATCTTGTATTTTTCTTCTGCTTCTCTCTCTCTCTCTCTCTCATGATTTGTTGATTGTACGTACCTGCCTTTGAATACAAGTTGCTGCTTAAGGCACCTCTATGATTTGTCAAAGTTGTTTCAAAATATGATTAGCTTTGAGCAGTGTTATTAAGTTTAAATTGGGGAGTAGTCAAATTAGATTGACTCCTTAATGTGTAAGCTTGTATATTGTGTTGATCACAGTCATTGTATAAGCTGGGTTTTGTTAACGATGCTTTTACTCTTGAGAGCCTTGCATGTTTATAATGGTCAAATGGTTATATACATAACTCCTCATCGTGTTCCTGGTTTGCCAAGCTGGGGCAGACTAGTAATATATTTGTTTTTAAATTAATTCATTCTATATTCATAGAGTACATAAGCTTTTGCAAAAATATTACAAATCTATCAAAACTAAACAAATCTTAGGGGATTAGTAGAATGAAGTATGATAAAATGTCATTTCCTTTACTCTGAAATTGTGTACTAAAAGATATCAAAATTAAAAATGCTGTAGGTTGCAGTGATGTGTATTTACTGAATAGTGTAATAATATTTAAGTGAAGAGAAATTGCTGTTTTTGATTATAGTTATTAAAGATGTTTTGAAAATTGACCAACTTCAGTATAATCTTTGTTATTGAAATATTTTCCCCCCAAAACAAATTGAGATAAATACCTGAAATTATTTCGCGCGTGTGTATAAAATTATATTAAAAACATAGCACTTGACACATTAAGTATGAACAGTCAGAAGATATTTAGTATATTTCTAATTCAGTATTTACAATTTTCTTATCATGATAATATTAGTGCATATAAAGTGTAGGGATGAGATTCAAGCGGACGCAGAGTTTGAATAACATTGTAGTTTTTGTGCAGAAATTTTCGCACTCAATAACATTATTTACAAATCAAACACCTATTTGTGCTTTTTAAACATCATACAAGTACTGTAATAATGTATTATGAAATCCCCTTGAATGTGTACAATAACTAGGATCCAAAATAGACAAAAGTCATCCTTATTCTATTGGACATCCACATTAATCTTTGAATATCTGGACAAATGGCAGGGTCGGCTGTTTCACAAGTTTCTTTGATGAATAACTATCAGAATGGCGGCAATCAGCACCGTCGCCGGCACTATCCATAGTAACAAAACACCTCTCTATACACGCCACCAGCATGAGCCCATTACTGATTGTTATTATTCTTACCACTTCAAAAGATGACCATTTCAGTTCATCTTCTGTAGAGTGTAGATTGGTTTATAAATAGGCCTTGATGGAATGCCATATTCATCAACACCAATAACTATAACAGGAATTGCAATTACATATTCCTAGCTATATCCCAAAATCTACTAGAGCTTTTTTTGTTACTGACAAATGGCTAATCTCTCATTGTTGCTGGCTGCAATTTTAGCTCTTTCACTTTCATCTGTCATGGAAGCTACTACTCTCCAAGATTTCTGCGTGAAAGATCCAAATTATAGTTTGGGCTGCAAGGATCCAAAACTTGTGGACGAAAATGACTTCTTCTTTAGCGGTCTTCACGTAGCAGGCAACACCACAAACCCTGTTGGGTCTAAAGTGACACCAGTTTTTGCAACTCAGTTACCAGGATTGAACACTTTCGACATTTCTATTGCTCGCATTGACTATGCGCCTTGGGGAATCAACCCTCCTCACACACACCCTCGTGCCACTGAAGTCTTAACCGTTCTTGATGGAAGCTTAGAAGTTGGATTCATCACTTCAAACCCGGAAAATCGCCACTTCAGGAAAGTTCTGCAAAAGGGTGATGTGTTTGTGTTTCCCATAGGACTCATCCACTATCAGAGAAATGTTGGATATGGTAGTGCTGTTGCCATTGCAGCTCTTAGCAGCCAGAACCCAGGAGTAATCACCGTTGCTAATGCAGTGTTTGGGTCCACGCCTGATATATCAAGTGATGTTCTCGTCAAGGCTTTCCAATTGGACAACAATTTCATCAGTTATCTGCAGTCCAAGTTCTAGACAAGTCATGAGATAAAATTCAATTAATTGTTTGCTCTAGTTATAGTGTTACATTTTGCTGCTGTTCATTGAGGAGTGTGGTTATTTTGATACCTTTTCCATTTTGTATGCTACTTTACTTATTAATTCGGATTTCCTTGTTAAGCACTTCCTTTGGTGTTTGATTTAATTTGCTGCTAAAGGTTCTGGCCTGTTAACGAATACTTGGTCTTTAAATTTAACAATTCTTCAGAGATTGGAACATGAGGGAGAGAAAAGTTTGAACTATTCAAAACTAGTTTGGATTGTTATTTCATATTTGATACTGAAACTGTGTTCAGCATAATAACGCTTTGACTTAAGATGCGATGCATCATCTTATCCGAAAGTGTTATCCTCTGGGATCATTCAAATCCCAAAGTCAGGTTGATTTTGAAGTAAAAGCTCTGGCGAATATTTCGACATCTTGCATGTGCCTCTTTGACTGTGGTGTTCCCAGTTCGTATACATTTATATCTTGACAATGGTCCCCAAAGGAGAGACTTATCTCTGCTATTTCTACAATGCCTCTACAATCTCAATTCTCAAGCTCCAGAGGGATGGAACTGCCTCTATTATCATTTATCAGAAATTTCTCAACGATCGCAGTACCTTCTCTCTCTGAATTTGAGATTTTACCACAAGAAGATAGCCACCACCCAATTTTAAGTTCTACAGCTTGAGATATTACCTGCTCAAATTGGGTGTCCTGCATAAGATTTCAGCAGATATAAGTTCTGGTTTTCTGTGCTCTGAAGTCAAACCAGAGTTTCAAAATTCATGAAACTTTTCAGTATTTAACTAGTACCTTGAAACTTTCAAAGGCAACTGGTTTCACTAAAAAATTACATTCCTAGGTCAAATTACACGCGTTTGAAGTTGACTAGTCCTGGTTAGACTGCTAAACAGAACAACTGAGTTATAAGGCGTATCAAGGTATGTACTTATGAGCTAAAATCATGAGACTTTCCACTCTAAAACTAGTTCCATTTATTTTTCTACACAATTGAGTCCATCTAGGAAGGGTCCCTATAACTCCAGATATGACCATTTTAACAGAATCAGTTTGATGACATTGTCAATAACCTGGAGTAATCCATAGATAACTTAGTTGGATAAATGATTCATCATAATAGACTGAAACTATCTACACTATTGTTTGATCCGGTTCAACTCCCATGATGCACTAAGGTCATAATTCAGTTACGGGTTAAAACACAGCTAATGACATCTTAATCCACAGCCAAAGCTGGTTGATTCAATTAAATTTAAACCAAATCTATATCCATCTCAGACACCTAACTAGATTGATTCACCTCATCCAAGTTTGAAAACCAACTCCATCACTATGAGGCTAGTAGTAATAATGGCTTAGTGGCTCTATGTATTGGAAAGTGCTAAGTTTCTGATATTGTCTTTTGGTTTGCAAGACCTTTCATGTGGTCTGTTAGTCTATCTATAAAAAGCTGTCACTCATCCTTTTGCAATATATCCTTTTGCAAAATATCAGAGAATTAGTCCTTAGTTTGGTTGCTGTTACCTTCTCTTCCTTTATGTTTTTAACAGATACATTAAGTCATTATGTATCGAAGTATGATTAACAAGAAGACATTAAGTATACTTCTAATTCAACATTTTCTTGTCATGTTAAAATTGGTGCAAGGAAAGTGTGTCAACATTATTTTTTTAGTGTTACATCAATATTTTTTTCCTAGGGGGGTTGGGGGATGGGGATGAGATTTAAGGGGATCCAGAGATTTAATAAAATTGTAGTTTTTGCGCAGATGTTGAAAAACAATATTTACAAATCAACACCTACTGTAGTGTGTCCCCTTAAATGTGTACATTAGCTACTATCCAAAATAGACACTGTCATACATTTCAAATCCAAGCAACACTTATTATATTGACACTGACATTTACTTATGAATATCTGGACAAATGGCAAGAATCTTTGGTGAATAACTAGCTGAATAGCGGCAATGAACACTGTCAGCCGGCACTATGCCACTATCCATAGATACAAAAAACTCTATACATGCCACCAGCATGAGCAAAACCCATCGCTACTGAACATTATTATTCTTACCACTTCAAAATATGACCATTTCAGTTCTCAGGGCGGCATCTCTGTGGTTCAAATCTGGTTTATAAATAGGCCTTGATGCAATGCCATATTCAACCACACCAAAGGCAATACTACAACAGGAATTGCAATTACATATTCCAATCGCAAAATCTACTAGAGCTTTTTTTGTTACTGTCAAATGGCTAATCTCTCATTGTTGCTGGCTGCAATTTTAGCTCTTTCACTTTCATCTCTCATGGAAGCTACTACTCTCCAAGATTTCTGCGTGAAAGATCCAAATTATAGTTTGGGCTGCAAGGATCCAAAACTTGTGAACGAAAATGACTTCTTCTTTAGCGGCCTTCACATATCAGGCAACACCACAAACCCTGTTGGGTCTAAAGTGACACCAGTTTTCGCAACTCAGTTACCAGGATTGAACACTTTCGACATTTCTATTGTTCGCATTGACTATGCGCCTTGGGGAATCAACCCTCCTCACACACACCCTCGCGCCACCGAAATCTTGACTGTTCTTGATGGAAGCTTAGAAGTTGGATTCATCACTTCAAACCCGGAAAATCGCCACTTGAGGAAAGTTCTGCAGAAGGGTGATGTGTTTGTGTTTCCAATAGGACTCATTCACTATCAGAGAAATGTTGGATATGGTAATGCTGTTGCCATTGCAGCTCTTAGCAGCCAGAACCCAGGAGTCATCACCATTGCTAATGCAGTGTTTGGGTCTACACCTGCCATATCCAGCGATGTTCTTGTCAAGGCATTCCAATTGGACAGCACTATCATCAATTATCTGCAGTCCAAGTTCTAGACCTGAGTGATGTGATAAAGTTCAACTAATCTTTTGCTTTAGTTATTCATTTTGCTGTTGTTGATTGAATGTGGTCGTTTTAATACCTTTTCCATTTTGTATGCTGCTTTAATTTGTAGTTTGGTTTTCCTTGTGAAGCACTTCTTCTTCTGGTGTTAATATGTACTATAATTTGATTAATTTAATTTACTGCTAAAGGTTTGTTGTGTCAGCGAATACTTGGTCTTTTAATTTAGCAATTCTTCAGAGATTGGAACGTGAGGGAGAGAAAAGTTTAAGAGATACACAACAGCACTTGAACTATTCATGAAAACTAGTTTGGATTGTTATGGTAACCAGAATCTCGCATATCGTTTCACGGTTTTGATTAGGATATCATTTCCAATGTGAATAAGGTCAAATTTAGTCTAATACATTTGGCAATACAATGTCACCTATAATTCCCTATTTTACACTTGCGTTAACAATGACACACTTTTGCTGTTTTGCACTAACAATTGACTTACAAATGACCACTACCTATTCCTTAGGGAGAGAAAACTTGTTCTTTTGAATATTATTCTTTGTATTTTCAACTCATTGAGGAATCATTGCTATTTGTAAAATTTAGTTGTGTGTCAAAGTTGTTTGACCGTTAATGTTTGATTTCTTGTTTCAGAGTTTGGACCAAAATTGTGTGTTTGATTTCACAAATAGAATGCCATCCTTTCTGGTTGGGTGTTTGCCTTATTGTGATTGGGATTTTTTTTTTTAACACTAAAAGTTGTACTGGGTAATTTTATAAATGATTTTATATGATTTTGTAGTTGTTTAAACAGCCGTAAGATTCTGATATCTATTTTCTGTATGAACTATGACGGTTTTAACCGCCGTTGTATTTCACGGGCTATTTCCACACTAGGTTTTGACAAAATATTATAGGGTGGTTGTCGAACCTTAGGAAATGAATTTTGGCAATGGCTTAAGATGCCCTTAAGCTCGAATTAGCTGCAACTAATTGCTTGTTTCTGGTGTAATGAATGACCAACGACAATGATCTTTCATTAGCATTGATTGTATAAGTCTACCCTGAAGACCTGTTTGGTGGTCAGGATATGATAAAAGCAAAGATAAGACATAGAACACATGATAGGATAAAAACATATAAACTCTAATCTTTTTTTTTATAGGCATATAAAGTCTTATCTTATGCTGAGTTTTGGGTGGATTTGAAAATGACAGGGTATGATTTAAAGAATGAGAAATAGAAGAAAACTTTTAAAAATTAATTATTCTATTAAATATATTTTTTCATTTTATGAGTTTATTTTTTTCAAATTAACTAAAATTAAAATATATTTTATTAATTATTTTATTAAAATTAAATTATGTAGGTAGCCAATTGATTTTTACTTAATATAGTAGCAAATGATAAATAACAAAAATTAATTAAATTTTAAAAATACTATTATATGTGATTAGTTAGTTTACCATTAGTGAATAATTAGTTTTTATTATTATTATAATTATTACAATATAAGTAACTAAATATGTATTTAGTGTCTGTAAAATGAGTGAATTGGATTTGATCCTTCTAATTTTTTTATAGCATCTAGTCCCCAACATGGCAACATTGATGAAGTGGGTGAAATTAGTTCTCGGTTATTTTTTGCGGTCTAAAACCGAAAATGAATAAATTGTGGCAGTTAATTTTTTTCGCTTATACACAAATTAAAACCGCCACAAAAAGTGGGACAGGGATGAACTTCTCCTATTTCAATAATGCTGGGGACTAAAAGCTATGAAATTTTTTAGAGGGAACCTTATCCAATTTATCCTTATTTTGCAGGGACTTAAAACATATATAAGCCAAAATAATATATAATTTTATAAGAGTAAAATTAATATTCTCACCATTTATAAATTAGTCAATTTTAAATTTAAATTTATATGAGTACTTAAATAATTTTAACTTACGAGTATCAACTAGCATTTGATAGATAACAAAATTAATATATTTTAAAATTACTATTTTGATTTTATTAATTAATATATTATAAATTATACAAAAATAAAAATATTGAAATAATTTAAATTTGGAATGAGTGTGAAAATGGAAAAGAAATTAGTTATTACATCATGTGTTAGGATAAGAGACAATATTGTGTTAAGCTGGCGTAACAAACTATGGATTATAGCAGGATATGTTTACATTATTCTATCTTGATTTGTTTTGGATAAGCTATATGTATTAATGTGAAGCACAAGAGGTGCCCCAACCCAATATAAAGAGTAGCAAGGGTAAGAAAAACAAATAAAAATACATAGGCGAAAAATGAAAGATCTGCTGCATCGTCTACTACTACTCCAACGTCTGTTTATCCTTCGTCACCATTGTCTGCTCAACTATCATCAGCATGGTCTGCTATTATTGCGTCGTCTGTTCCAGCATCGCCTGCATCATCTAATCAACCATCACCCATCATCTACTACTACTCCAACATTATCCTATCTTATTGCCTTATCAGATCCACAAAACGAGTCATAAGTATTAAAATATTATTTATGAAAGAACATAGCGTGTCATCAACCGAAACTAATGTTGACTAACAATGCAAAATCGATAACAAGTTACACTTATGTACTACATGTTTACCCCTAACTTAAAATTGCTATATTTATCATCTCCAAGTTAGGAATACTGCAAAATCAACACGATACCATATACTCATGCATAAAGGAGATTATGTCCTACCTACACCTACACAAATTTTGTGTAACAATAATATAAATGTGCACAAGATTGAGGAAAGAAACATACACACAATACAAATATTATGTGTAGAAATATTGTACATAATATTAGTATATATACTAATATAGTTAAAAGAACTTTAAAACGTTTGACCCCCCAACGAAAGACTTAAAAAGATACACACCTTTTTTTCTGGGTGCAGCAATGTATCCCTTCATATTCAAGTGGCATGCCCTATACCTAAAGCTAAATTTTGAGTATCAAATGCATCAAGCATCATTGACTCCATGATGACTTTCATTAAAAGTGATAGAAGCAAACCTCAAACTTAATGTATATCATCCATATATATGCACTGTATATGCGTCCAATAATTAATTGTAATCTTAAGGAACCATAAGAAAAGATAATGTCACTCTGAAGAAAAGAAGACACAAACCAAAAATCCGGAACTCTAGCCACGTGAAAGGACTCTTTGATTCCCTCCATGCCTATAAAAGGCAATGCTCCTAGCATGATATCATATCACTCATCAAACAACAAACTCATAAAGTTATTTGAATTCTGAGAACAGAGAAACAATGGCACAGATAATCCTTCAAGTTTTGGTGCCAATCCTGCTGGGGCTAGTTGCTGTTGTAGCAGCTGCTCGTGATCCTACTGGAGTAGCCTATAAGTATCCTTCTAATGGAAATGGAGTAGCCTATAAATATCCTTCTAATGGAAATGGAGTAGCCTATAATTATAAATATGGGTATGCAAGATGCAAGAACAAGAAATTCACAAGCTGTTACAACACCCAACATGTTTGCCCTGCTGCATGCCCTGCTGCCTGTCAGGTTGATTGCACCACTTGCAAACCAGTCTGCAGTAAGTCTTTTATTTTCCTCTCCATATTAATATCTGCATTAAACTCTAACACTCAACACTCACCACCAATATTTTTAGGCTTTGTCTGATGGGAATTACGAAAATAAAATAAAATCTGCCAACATGGTTTGACACAACCGGTCATAGGTTTGGGTTTAACTCTCACCTCCGAATTGGTTGAGAGTTCGAATCCCCCTAGTCACAGTTAGTGGGCATCCCCTGGCAGCTGACGCTCCTACCTAGGAATGGGCGTTTGCTGACCTCCCTGGCATGCCATTTGGTAGCATATAGTAAATAAGTGTTTTACTCTTATATTGAGTGCATGTATATCGATTGCAGATTGTGACAGACCAGGAGCTGTTTGCCAAGACCCTCGCTTCATCGGTGGCGATGGAATCACTTTTTACTTCCACGGCAAGAAAAACAACAACTTCTGCCTTGTCTCTGACCCCAACCTCCACATAAATGCCCACTTCATCGGCAGAAGGAACCACAACATGAAGAGAGACTTCACCTGGGTCCAATCCATTGCTATCCTCTTCGACAACCACCAACTCTTCGTTGGCGCTGAGAAAACCGCCACGTGGGAAGACTCCAACGACCGCCTCGCCGTCTCCTTTGACGGCGAGCCCATCACCCTCCACAAATCAGAAGGCGCTACATGGAAATCCTCTGGCGTGTCCATTCACAGGGACGCTGACACAAACAGCATTGTTGTTGAAGTTGAAGGAAAGTTGAGGATGACATCAAAGGTTGTTCCTATCACTGAAGAGGACTCGAGGATTCACAAATATGGGATTACACAAGAGGACTGTTTTGCTCATCTTGAAGTGGGATTCAAGTTCTTATCTCTGAGCAGTGAAGTGAGTGGTGTGTTGGGACAAACCTACAAGCCTGATTATGTGAGCCGTGTGAATGTTGGTGCGAAAATGGCTGTGATGGGTGGTGAGAAAGAGTTTCAAACTTCCAGCTTGTTCTCCCCTGATTGTTCTGTTGCTCGCTTTGTTGGATCCAACAATGATGAGGTTGCCATGGAGGAGCTGCCTGCAATGAACTGCATGAGTGGAATTGATGGACAAGGAGTTGTCTGCAGGAGATAATTTTGTTGTCTAACAAAACAGGGGACAGAAGAGCATCAAGTGATCGATACTATATCTGCAGAGTCTTATTTTTATTATGACGAAATCATCAAATAACTCTTGGTGGTGTATGTAACTGCTTCAAATTATGTGTTCGTGATAATGTATCACGAGAAATAACATATATTTTACATTTGTATGAATAAAAAATATACATTTATATATAGGAGATGAAGACTTCTAATGGGAGAGATGAGAGCATTAAATTTCGACTCTTGAGACAGAATAAAACACAAAGTCACATTCTTAAAGTCATGTGACCATTAAATATATGCTCACAACCTGACAATCCAAGGTAGCAGTAATAAATCCATGAATCATACAAGCGCCAAATTAAAACAATAGCACAATCATATGCTCACAAACACCATGATGATTGAGTGTACAGAGCAGAAATACAAGAAACCAATCTAACAAACCCTTGAAGAAGAAAAAAAAAACAGAGATGGCAACCACGAATTTCATGGGAGCCCATTTGACCCAACAAGGCACAAATTTGTTTCAGCAGTTAGGCGATTATCAACCAAAAGAAACTTTTCACAAGTGATTGAATTAGATTTTTTTGTTTCTTACAGTCCAAACTCAGATCAATTTTTCCACAACTTAATAAAGCCAGAAGAAAGAAAAGAGAAGATTTGGAAGTTGAGGGGAGAAAGAAGCAAACAAATCGCCAGAGCCTATAATACAATTGGATATTTGATATTTTAGGAAAACAGAAACTAACATTCATTTTTCTGGAATCAGATGCTTGATACGACCCATCTTTATATTGATTCTACAGTGGTTTTCTGGAGTAGGCAAAGACAATTTCAGTGGAAACTTTAAAGCTGAATCAGCTTCAATTTTGATGATACCAGAATTAGAATTTGACAATGATCCTACAATTTCCTGAGTCCAAAAGTGTTTGATACCCCATTATATTTGAAGAGGTGTCCCTTCCCCCTTTGGCAGGCTGCACAAACTCATGTGAGGCAATCACACTCTCCCCCAGCAACTGCTTGGGAAGCTTCACCGCACCATCCAATCATCTGTAGCTTGCAACCAAGATATGCCTCTCTTTTATGGAATTTCTAAGGTTGTAATGGACAAGGATCAGAGGAGCAGAGAATTTGTGATGTGGAGTCCACATATAGCTCAAATAATGACAAGGTATATTATTAGGCAAAGAGATGCTATCAGCCAACTTAGGAAACCCATATTCATTAGATGCACTGGGGTATGCCATCCTTCATTCATCTTATCCTCCACATAATACACCAATTGAGCTTGAGAAGCATGAATATATGGTTCATCACTCGTATGAAATAAATGAGAAAAGCTCATTTGGGTGAAGCCCAATGCATCCTTTTTAATGTCTGGAATTTGTCGTGTTAGCCCATTGACATTTAAACAAAGTCACCATGAATTGGCCATTGTAGTTCAATTCAATAAATGTCAACTAACTTTCATAATACGGTATTAAACCTTCTGTTGGCCAGTTGCCACTTGGACTTGCACACTACTATTCTGAGTTTTCCTCCCCAGCTCACGTTCTAAGGTTTGAAATTTACAACCATTCACATTATGCACTAAACAACTAATATGCACTCTAATAGGATATTAACACAAGTATGGTGCTAATTAAGCAATGTTAAAAACATCAAATGAACAGCTCAAAAGTTCCTATGGTCATGCATGCGTTTCATAATCTTCAAATGGTCTACTTAAACCAAAATAGACTAAAACTGAGAATAAAATAAACAGAAGACAAGCCCCGAAACAGATTTGAAGGTTATGATTCTTTATTCTAATTTCACACTTTTAGTCTATATTCATTTGGACTTGTTGCTAGTTGCTGCATCTTAGGCACATTCATTACTGACAGAGATGTTCCTCAACTTATTTTTATATTAATTTTCATCAACTTGAGTTTGACCAGCCAAGATACACAGAATGAAGAAGAAAATCTTTACAGTTTCACTTTCTCAAAAAGACAAGCATAACGAAATCAAAACAGACCAAACAAGCCAACAAGACAAAAGTGAATTTGTTAACAGAAAAAACATGTGCACAAAATTGAAAAATTGATATTAGACTAACAGAATTTAGAAAGTTGAATTCTAGATTTAGAATTTAAGGCAACATTGACAAATAGGTAGGCTGGAAGTTACAGCATAAATAACTTCCCGTTTTTAAGAATCACTTATATTTCAAGATCCAGTGGTGCCTTCTTCTTCTCGGGAAGGGATACCCGCATAATTGAAAACGAGGGAAGCTTTCACCTGCGGGTAGTGATGTGAACCCTAACGTCCCTTAAAACATATTTAACCCTTTTAAGATTATATATTAAAATCTCAAAGAATTTTTTTTTAAACTAAAATCTAAAAATCTAATTAGATCCAAACTCCCGTAGATCGGATCAGATTTGAATTTAAAGGCAAATCCATTGGGTGATAAAATAAGCAAATCAAAGAGATTGGGTGGATGTTTTTCCTTCAAAGTCGATATAATCCAATCTGCAACACCCCTACTTTAGCAGCAATGCAGGTGGGGATGGGCTAGGGAGCGTGGCAGTGACGTGGGGTTGAGGCGGTGGAGGCGCGGGGGTGCAGGTCTAGGCTCGAGGATCTCCAGAGGTGCGAGGGCGGGGCTGGGAGGTTGGGCACGGAGGCAGGGCAGTGTCGCATGGCACACGTTTGAGAGGGAGGTGTGGGGGCGGGCTAGGCATTGGGGCTTCCCTGCAACATGGTAGTGAGGGAAGGAAGGGGAAGGGGTAGTGGCAGTGCTCGGCAAGAAGGGATGTGTCGGTTAGGGTTAGGGTTAAGGCTAGGGTTTGGCTTTAACGACGAATTAGTCGACACACTAAGTCAATGGCTGAGTATATCGGCAAATCGACTTCCAGCTAATTTGGTCGGTGCCTTTTGCGTGGTTAGAAGCCTACGCTAATGGATGGTGGTCAGACGCAAATTTGACCGGTGATTTTATCTCAGCTGAGTTGAGGCTGTCTTTAAGTGAAATAAAATTAAGAATAAACACTTTAAGTCAATTTTACGTCAGTTTAACGAAGGCTAATAAAATAAATTAGCATGAGCACCGATACCGAACTTAAATTCTGATGGTAAATCAAGCATTTGTTGTAGTGACATTCTGTGTTCTTTACTTCCGTTTCAATTCTAAACTCTTGTTTTTTTTCCACCTTTTATATTAAGTGAATCTCCTCAATTACTCTTAAGCACTCGTTTGAGTGTTCTACTTTTAAGTCATTTATGATAAGACTACTCTCAAATTTTTTTTTTGGTAACATATATACTCTCAAAATGATTCATACGACTTATAATTAGGTTAAGAAAACGGCCAATTGTGTGCCTTTACTACCGACATAAACTTAAGAATCTCAAAAACATCATATCTAAATCCCTTTTTGCTAATACATAAATTTTTAAATACTCCCTCGAGTTCCAGTATCATTGAACAGTTACTAAATTTCCAGGTGTTCGTTAACAATCCAAACATCTTAGAAGCAAATTAAATTAATGAAATGATACATATAGTAAACACACTTAAAGGAAATAAGTAAAACAAACGAATGTATAATTAACTAGAGCAAGCTATTAATTGAACTTTATCTCGCGACTCTTCTTTGTCTAGAATTTGGACTGAAGATAAGTGATGGCAGTGTTGTCCAATTGGAAAGCCTTCACGAGAATGTCACTGGATATATCAGGTGTAGATCCAAACACTGCATTAGCAATAGTGATCACTCCTGGGTTCTGGCTGCTAAGAGCTGCAATGGCAACAGCATTACCATATCCAACATTTCTCTGATAGTGGATGAGTCCTATGGGAAACACAAACACATCACCCTTTTGCAGAACTTTCCTCAAGTGGCGATTTTCCGGGTTTGAAGTGATGAATCCAACTTCTAAGCTTCCATCGAGAACGGTTAAGATTTCGGTGGCACGAGGGTGCGTGTGAGGAGGGTTGATTCCCCAAGGTGCATAATCAATGCGAGCAATAGAAATGCCTAGAGTGTTCAATCCTGGTAATTGAGTTGCAAAGACTGGAGTTACTTTAGAACCAATAGGGTTTGTGGTGTTGCCTGCTATGTGAAGGCCGCTAAAGAAGAAGTCATTTTCCTCAACAAGTTTTGGATCCTTGCATCCCAAACTATTTGGATCTGTCACGCAGAAATCTTGGAGAGTAGTAGCTTCCATGAGAGATGAAAGTGAAAGAGCTAAAATTGCCACCAGCAACAATGAGAGATTAGCCATTTGACAGTAGCAAATAAAGCTCTAGTAGATTTTGGGATATAGAAGTATGTAATAACAATGTGTGTTGTAGTACTTGAAATTGAATGTAGCACTATTGGTGGATGAATATGGCATTGCATAAAGGTGTATTTATAAACCAATGTACTTACAGAAGATGTGAGCCTACAAATGTGCCGTCCTAAGAACTGAAATGGTCATCTTAATTTCAATTTGAAGTGGTAAGAATAATAATATTGTTTAGCAGCGATGGGTTTTGCTCATGCTGCTGGCGCGTATAATGGTTCAATTTGTTGGTTACTGTTGAGCCGGCGTACAGTGTTGCTACCATTTAGTAATAATATTCCCGTACTCAACTTTATCTTCCATCTCATTTTCACTTTTTTTACCACCATATCCCACTCTACAATTTATACCACATCACATATCATATCACTTTTTCCTATTTTTTCTCTTTTTATTTTATTAGGTAGAGGTGGACGAAAGTGTGTAAGAAACATAATTTACCACCATTTGGCTAGTCATTCATTAAATAAACTTGATTAATCTATTTAGCTGAAACAGACAACTTTCCAATTGTGTACATGTTTTTTTTTCTTCACATTATAGGGATTTTACTCTCGTCGGGAACAATCATATCATGGTGATACTAAGTCATTCAGCCATTTATTTATTTTTCATTCTAAATGAGTGCTCGATAGAAAAGAATACTTACTTAATATAAAAAGTGCAAGAAACTATAAAAAAAAATTAGTAAATTGTCAATTTAGTCCCTACAAGATCACGACTCTCATGATTTTGTCTCTAGAAGAAGAAAATGGTATTACAAAACCCTAAATGTGCAAAGGCACACTACTCGACTTCCGTCACTCAAACTTCACTTAAGTGCTTATATTAGGGGTGTACACGGGACGGTAAGGACGGATTTTGGTTAACCCTCACCCAGCCTAAATATCGTGCTAGTCATTTATGGACTCTAACCCGCCCATCGAAAGAACCCAACAATATTCGGGTCCAACTAGGACCGGGTTAATGTAGGACAGAATCGGGTCGACCCGAAGGACAATAAAAAGTTCAAGAAAAAAAAATTACATGACTAACTTTTATCAAAGAAATTAATAATTACAATTGTCTCAGGTCTGTATTCTTTGAAAAAAAAGAGAATGAATGTTATGTGTGTGCCCAAAATAGATTTAGAAGATACAGCATGATAGAAAACATGTCACAAATGTGTTAGTATAAAATTAAAAATCTGAGTAAACAGAAGGTAGATCAATGGCCATAGGCCTCTAGGATAGCATCACAACTGGCAGACCCTAAACCAAATTGCAAAGTATAAAACATCAAAGAATTTTATTAAGAAAAATTATGTATCGGGCCGGGTGACCCGAGGGTCAACCCGAACCCATTCTCACCCGGAGCCAGGTTTGGAGATAGACAATCTTTTCTATCATCTTTTAGCAATCGGGCCGGGTCCAACCCAACGCTAAGTGGCTCGGGCCAGACCGAAGTTTGTACACCCCTAACTTAAATAACGCGTTAAGTGTCATTTGAAATCCACTTGACAATTCATCTTTCAATTTAGTCTATATCTACATTTGGCACTCTCTCCATCCTTCTCCCACCACCACCCGTCCCAGAACGAGTATTTACAGAATACAAGTATTGGTATAACTACCTTCTAATCAACGAACATAAATTAACTTCTAAGCAGCACACATGTAATAAAAACTAAAATTTTATAAAATACTCAAATTTGAATTTAAATAGTATTTCTAACTTAAGAGAATACACTCTCATATATGATTTGTGAAATTAATCATCGAGCTAACTATGTGTGGATTGAGAGAGTAGAAAGAATCTCACGCTCAAATAAGAATACTTAATTTTAAAAAGAGAAAATGTATTTTATGAAAAAGATATAATTGTTATAAAAATAAATCATTACAATTACATTCAAGATAATACTAATTGACATTAGGAGTGATACCAGACGATGAAACCCACGACCCATTACCTTTTATTTTTTATGTAGCAATTACTAGATTCCTTATATTCTCATGTATTGTTATCAACAATTGTGAAGCCAACTCACTATGAATGTCGTACCAAATAGCATGACTGATAAATTTAATCATGAACAGATATAAATGTATTTATTTTATTCTTATAAATGTAATATATATGTTATTTTTCGTGATGTTCAGTATCACAAAGTCATAATTTGAGGCCATTAGATAATCCATCCATACTTATTTGATCACTTGATAACAACGAAATTATCTCCTGCAGACAACCCCTTGTCCATCAATTCCACTCATGCAGTTCATTGCAGGCAGCTCCTCCATGGCAACCTCATGATCGTTGGATCCAACAAAGCGAGCAACAGAACAATCAGGGGAGAACAAGCTGGAAGTTTGAAACTCTTTCTCACCACCCATCACAGCCATTTTCGCACCAACATTCACACGGCTCACATAATCAGGCTTGTAGGTTTGTCCCAACACACCACTCACTTCACTGCTAAGAGATAAGAACTTGAACCCCACATCAAGATGAGCAAAACAGTCCTCTTGTGTAATCCCATATTTGTGAATCCTCGAGTCCTCTTCAGTGATAGGAACAACCTTTGATGTCATCCTCAACTTTCCTTCAACTTCAACAACAATGCTGTTTGTGTCAGCGTCCCTGTGAATGGACACGCCAGAGGATTCCCATGTAGCGCCTTCTGATTTGTGGAGGGTGATGGGCTCGCCGTCGAAGGAGAGGGCCAGGCGGTCGTTGGAGTCTTCCCACGTGGCGGTTTTCTCAGCGCCAACGAAGAGTTGGTGGTTGTCGAAGAGGATAGCAATGGATTGGACCCAGGTGAAGTCTCTCTTCATGTTGTGGTTTCTTCTGCCGATGAAGTGGGCATTTATGTGGAGGTTGGGGTCAGAGACAAGGCAGAAGTTGTTGTTTTTCTTGCCGTGGAAGTAAAAAGTGATTCCATCGCCACCGATGAAGCGAGGGTCTTGGCAAACAGCTCCTGGTCTGTCACAATCTGCGATTCATATACATGCATTCAATATTAAATCACTTATTTACACAATATACTCGTTATATTCTAAAATTAATTTATAGAGAAATTAACGAACTATATTTTTCTTGTTTCACGGTAGACAAAACCTTAAAATATTGATTTTAATGCAGATACTAGCAAATAAAAGACTTACTGCAAACTGGTTTGCAAGTGGTGCAATCAACCTGACAGGCAGCAGGGCATGCAGCAGGGCAAACATGTTGGGTGTTGTAACAGCTTGTGAATTTCTTGTTCTTGCATCTTGCATACCCATATTTATAATTATAGGCTATTCCATTTCCAGCAGAAGGATATTTATAGGCTACTCCATTTCCATTAGAAGGATACTTATAGGCTACTCCAGTAGGATCACGAGCAGCTGCTACAACAGCAACTAGCCCCAGCAGGATTGGCACCAAAACTTGAAGGATTATCTGTGCCATTGTTTCTCTGTTCTCAGAATTCAAATAACTATATGAGTTTGTTGTTTGATGAGTGATATGATATCATGCTAGGAGCATTGCCTTTTATAGGCATGGAGGGAATCAAAGAGTCCTTACACGTGGCTATAATTCCGGATTTTTGGTTTGTGTCTTCTTTTCTTCTGAGTGACATTATCTTTTCTTATGGTTCCTTAAGATTACAATTAATTATTGAAGTCACTTTAATTTGGTTTTGGACGCATATACAGTGCATATATATGGATGATATATATTAAGTTTGAGGTTTGCCTTCTATCACTTTCAATGAAAGTCATCATGGAGTCAATGATGCTTGATGCATTTGATACTCAAAATTTAGCTTTAGGTATAGGGCATGCCACTTGAATATGAAGGGATACATTGCTGCACCCAGAAAAAAAGGTATGTATCTTTTTAAGTCTTTCGTTGGGGGTCAAACGTTTTAAAGTTTTTAACTATATTAGTATATACACTAATATTATTTACAATATTTCTACACATAATATTTGTATTGTGTGTATGTTTCTTTCCTCAATCTTGTGCACATTTATATTATTGTTACACAAAATTTGTGTAGGTGTAGGACATATGCATGAGTATATGGTATCGTGTTGATTTAGCAGTATTTCTAACTTGGGGATGCTAAATATAGAATAGGAAATTAATATAGGATAATATAAACATATCATGCTATAATCTGTAGTTTGTTGTGTCAGCTTAACACAATATTGTCTCTTATCATTTCTTATCCATCATATATAAAATTTATCCAGATGGGGAGTTAGGCCTGACATGATGTAATAACTAATTTCTATTCTGTTTTCACACTTATTTCAAATTAAAATTCTTTCATTATTTATAATTTTGTATAATTTATAATATATTAATTAATAAAATTAAAATATTAATTTTAAAATATATTAATTCTGTTATCTATCAAATGCTAGTTGACACTGTTAAGTTAAAATTATTTAATTACTCATATAAGTTTAAATTTAAAATTGACTAATTTATAAATGGTGAGAATATTAATTTTACTCTTATAAAAATATATATTATTTTGGCTTAAATATGTTTTGAGTACTGTAAAATAAGGGTAAATTGGATCAGGTTCCCTCCAAAAAATGACATAGCTTTTAGTGTTTAATATTATTGAAATAGGTGATGTTCATCCTTGTCACACTTTTTGTGGCGATTTTAATTTGTGTATAAGCGAAAAAATTTAACTGCCACAATTTATTTATTTTTGGTTTTAGACCGCAAAAAATGAACCGAGAACTAATTTCATTAGAGCTGTCAATACGGGCCAGATCAGCCCATATGGGCTGACTCGTCACGGGTTGGGTTAGAGCAACCCGTTTCTAAACGAGTCAAGAAAATATGAACCCAATTCGGCTCGCGGGCGGGCTCATTTTGACGGTAGAAAAATAAAAAATCTAAAAATTGGGGAATTCAATTAAAAAATGTTGAAGAAATGGTGCAACTAGGGTTCCAGTACACAGCGGTGGCAGTAGCTTTCCAATTCCAAAGCTCAATTCTACTCACTCCATCTGCAATTGCAAGAGCAGCGGAGCTGGCGATGGAGCTACCAGGTTGGGGAGACGGAACGAACGGCGCGGCAACGGTGGTGCAGCGAAGTGATTAAGGCGATGGCGACGTCGATGAACAAATGGAGAGCTGGAGAGGAGTGGAGCAAAATGCAAATCAACCCTACCCAACGACGATGGCGATGTTGATGAAGAGATGGTGCAGCTAGAGTTCTAGTACCCAGCGACGGCGGCGGCCTTCTAATTCCAAAGTTCAATTTGACTCACTCTGCAAAATGAAAAACGACCAAAACCCTTCCCACTCTCTTGCAGTTGTAGACTCACTTTGACAGTACACTTAGTCATGAGACTCACACCCAACCCAAGAAGCAACAAAATAGCCTTTTTTTTTTTTAAATTGCCCAACCCGCGGGCTGACCCGTTTAACCTGTGGGTTAAACGAGACGGATTGTTCTAACCCATATTCTAAACGAGCTTGATATAAGCAACCTAACCCGCCTGCAAGCAGGGTTGGGCTGGGTTGGCCCGCGGGTTGGAACCCATATTGACAG
The DNA here is from genome assembly GCA_030819835.1 of Acmispon strigosus. Taxonomy (NCBI): domain Eukaryota; kingdom Viridiplantae; phylum Streptophyta; class Magnoliopsida; order Fabales; family Fabaceae; genus Acmispon; species Acmispon strigosus. The sequence continues at coordinate 93,473,354 of JAUAMA010000001.1, forward strand.
CTCTAAATTTCACCCACTTCATTAATGTTGGTGACTAGAAGTTATTAAAAAATTAGATGGATCAAATCCAATTCTATGGACTAAATACATATTTAAGCTCATTTCCTAGTACACATTTAACGTTATTTTGTTAATTATATTTTAATAATAATAAAAAACTAATTATTCACTAGTAGTAAACTAATTAATCACATACAATAGTATTTTTAAAATTTAATTGATTTTTGTTATTTATCATTGCCACTAAGTCACAATCAATTGGTTACCTACATAATTTTAATTTAAATAAAATAGTTTATAAAATAAAATTTAATTTTAATTGATTTGAAAAACATAAACTCATAAAATGAAAAAATATATTTAATAGATTAATTAATTTTTAAAAGTTTAAACTTAGAAATTTCAAGTTTAATTTAAATGTATTCCATTGAAAATTTCTTCAATTTCTCATTCTTTATATCATACTCTCTCATTTTCAAGTCCACTCCAAACATATGATAAGATAAGAGTCTATATGCCTATAAAAAAAAAGATAAGAGTCTACACGTTCTTATCCTATCATGTGTTCTATATCTTATCTTGCTCTTCCTGACCTCCAAACAAGTCTTCAAGGTCGACTTCTACCACCGATGCTAATGAAAGATCACTATCGTTGGTCGTTCATTACACCAGAAACAAGCAATTAGCGGCAGTTAATTCGAGCGTAAGGGGCGATTTAAGCCATTGCCAAAATTCACTTCCTAAGGTTCGACAACCACCCTATAATATTTTGTCAAAAATGGAAAATAGGCGCTAGTGAAATACAACGGCGGTTAAAACTGTCATAGTTCATACAGAAAATAGACATCAGAGTCTCACGGTTGTTTGAACTACCACAAAATCATATAAAATCATTTGTAAAATTACCCAGTACAACTTTTAGCGTTAAAAAAATGGGTTAAATATGTTTTTGGTCCCTGCACTTTGAGCGAGATTTAGTTTTCGTGGCGTAAATATGGATTTTAGGCATGAGACTTTGATTATTTTTTGGTATTCGTATCTGTGTAGCTCTTAAACTACTCTCTCCCTCTCGTTCTAATCTCTAAAGAGTAAAGACCAAGTATTCGTTAACACGCCAAACCTTTAGCAGTAAATTAAATTAATCAGATGATACTGGTACATATTAACACCAGAAGAAGTGCTTAACAAGGAAAAGAAAACTAAAAATTAAAGCAGCATACAAAATGGAAAGGGTATTAAAAAGACCACACTCAATCAGCAACAGCAAAATGAATAACTAAAGCAAAAGATTAGTTGAACTTTATCTCATGACTCAGGTCTAGAACTTGGACTGCAGATAATTGATGATAGTGCTGTCCAATTGGAATGCCTTGACAAGAACGTCGCTGGATATGTCAGGTGTAGAACCAAACACTGCATTAGCAATGGTGATAACTCCTGGGTTCTGGCTGCTAAGAGCTGCAATGGCAACAGCATTACCATATCCAACATTTCTCTGATAGTGAATGAGTCCTATTGGAAACACAAACACATCACCCTTCTGCAGAACTTTCCTCAAGTGGCGATTTTCCGGGTTTGAAGTGATGAATCCAACTTCTAAGCTTCCATCAAGAACAGTCAAGATTTCGGTGGCGCGAGGGTGTGTGTGAGGAGGGTTGATTCCCCAAGGCGCATAGTCAATGCGAGCAATAGAAATGTCGAAAGTGTTCAATCCTGGTAACTGAGTTGCGAAAACTGGTGTCACTTTAGACCCAACAGGGTTTGTGGTGTTGCCTGCTACGTGAAGACCGCTAAAGAAGAAGTCATTTTCGTCCACAAGTTTTGGATCCTTGCAGCCCAAACTATAATTTGGATCTTTCACGCAGAAATCTTGGAGAGTAGTAGCTTCCATGAGAGATGAAAGTGAAAGAGCTAAAATTGCAGCCAGCAACAATGAGAGATTAGCCATTTGTCAGTAACAAAAAAAGCTCTAGTAGATTTTGGGATATAGCTAGGAATATGTAATTGCAATTCCTGTTATAGTTATTGGTGTTGATGAATATGGCATTCCATCAAGGCCTATTTATAAACCAATCTACACTCTACAGAAGATGAACTGAAATGGTCATCTTTTGAAGTGGTAAGAATAATAACAATCAGTAACGGACTCATGCTGGTGGCGTGTATAGAGAGGTGTTTTGTTACTATGGATAGTGCCGGCGACGGTGCTGATTGCCGCCATTCTGATAGTTATTCATCAAAGAAACTTATGAAACAGCCGACCCTGCCATTTGTCCTGATATTCAAAGATAAATGTGGATGTCCAATAGAATAAGGATGACTTTTGTCTATTTTGAATCCTACTTATTGTACACATTCAAGGGGATTTCATAATACTTTATTACAGGAGTTGAATGATGTTTAAAAAAGCACAAATAGGTGTTTGATTTGTAAATAGACAACAAATAGACAACAAAGTTATCTCCTGCAGACAACACCTTGTCCATCAATTCCACTCATGCAGTTCATTGCAGGCAGCTCCTCCATGGCAACCTCATGATTGTTGGATCCAACAAAGCGAGCAACAGAACAGTCAGGGGAGAACAAGCTGGAAGTTTGAAACTCTTTCTCACCACCCATCACAGCCATTTTCGCACCAACATTCACACGGCTCACATAATCAGGCTTGTAGGTTTGTCCCAACACACCACTCACTTCACTACTCAGAGATAAGAACTTGAATCCCACTTCAAGATGAGCAAAACAGTCCTCTTGTGTAATCCCATATTTGTGAATCCTCGAGTCCTCTTCAGTGATAGGAACAACCTTTGATGTCATCCTCAACTTTCCTTCAACTTCAACAACAATGCTGTTTGTGTCAGCGTCCCTGTGAATGGACACGCCAGAGGATTTCCATGTAGCGCCTTCTGATTTGTGGAGGGTGATGGGCTCGCCGTCGAAGGAGAGGGCGAGGCGGTCGTTGGAGTCTTCCCACGTGGCGGTTTTCTCAGCGCCAACGAAGAGTTGGTGGTTGTCGAAGAGGATAGCAATCGATTGGACCCAGGTGAAGTCTCTCTTCATGTTGTGGTTTCTTCTGCCTATGAAGTGTGCATTTATGTGGAGGTTGGTGTCAGAGACAAGGCAGAAGTTGTTGTCTTTCTTGCCGTGGAAGTAAAAAGTGATTCCATCGCCACCGATGAAACGAGGGTCTTGGCAAACAGCTCCTGGTCTGTCACAACCTGCGATTGATATACATGCACTCAATATTAAATCACTTCTTTATTATATGCTACCAAACGCTAGAATGGAGAGAAAACATCTCCAAGCTACCGAGCAGTGCACTTATGGCATGCTGGAGAGGTCAGCAGAGGCCTACTCGGTAGGAGCGCCAGCTGTCAGGGGATCTCCCTAAACAAAGATACCCACCAACTGTGACAAGGGGGATTCGAACCCTCAACGGATTGGGGAGTGAGAGTTAAACCCAAACGTGAGTCCATGCCAAACCATGTTGGCAGATTTTTTTTTCCATAATTCACATTAGACAAAGCCTAAAAATATTGGTGGTGAGTGTTTAGTGTTAGAGTTTAATGCAGATATCAACATGGAGAGGGAAATCAAAGACTTACGGCAAACTGGCTTGCAAGTGGTGCAATCAACCTCACAGCCACCAGGACATTGAGCAGGGCAAACATGTTCGGTGTTGTAACAGGTTTTGAATTTCTTGTTCTTGCATCTTGCTTTCTGTTTTGGAAGACAATGAGGTCTGCAGGTGGCACAATCCACTTTACATCTACCAGGGCAAGACGCAGGGCACTCTTGCGGCCTATCGTAGCAGTACTTGTACTTCCTTATGTCGCAGCTTGCAAACCCATATTTAAAATTATAGGCTATTCCATTTCCAGGAGGAGGGTATTTATAGGCTAATCCACCAAGAGGAGGAGCAGCTGCTACGCCAGCAACTAGCCCCAGAAGGATTGGCACCAAAACTTGAAGGATTATCTGTGCCATTGTTTCTCTGTTCTCAGAATGTTTGATGAGTGATATGATATCATGCCAGGAGCATTGCCTTTTATAGGCATGTAGGGAATCTAAAGAGTCAATACACATGGCTTGAACTCCGGATTTTTTGTTTGTGCCTTCTTTTCTTCTGAGTGACATTATCTTTTCTTATGGTTCCTTCAGAGATTTTCATTATTGAAGTCACTTTAATTTCGTTCTCAATGCATATATATTAAGCTTGAGGTTTGCTTCTATCACTTTTAATGAAAGTCATTATGGAGTCAATGATGCTTAATGCATTTGATACTCAAAATTTTGCTTTAGGTATATGACATGCAACTTGAATATGAAGGGATACATTGCTGCACCCAGAATAAAAGGGATGTAACTTATTTTTAAGTTTTTTTTTCGGGTCAATATTTTTTAGTTCATTTTTTTAACAGATTGACATTCAACACCTTTTGTTTAGCATTAATAAGCTGATTAAGGTCAAACTGTGCTATAACACTCTTACTAAATTTTGTGAAAGAGTAAATTAGCATTTAACACATTTTTCTAAATAAAAATATCTTTTTTTCTTGTTCTAAAAAAGAATTTGATTTATTGGTGCAAATAGAAGTCACCTCCACCACCATTGCTCTTTAGTAATTTTGCAGTAGTTGTTGGCTAAAGACAGATAGAAATGCTAAAACCAATCTTCTTTCCAAAAAGAATAAAACAATAAGACTGGAGGAGTAGCGTTAGTTTTTCCAATAAGAAGAAATGAAGTTTGTTTATCAGATCGGAGGAAAAAATGTTGAGCACAAAATGGGTGGAGATACGTTTCAAAGTTCAAACACACACATGTAAACGTCTAATTTATCGAACCCAATTAAAGCATAAACATCTTATTTAAGAGGAAGACTCATTTTTAGGTAATCACATAGTTGGTTGATTTTGATCATGCAAAGTAAAATCAAGAAAAATAATTAAAATGGATTAAGAGATCAGACTAAAGAAGTCTTAAGATTGCAAAGTAATTGAATTATATCCCCTAAATTTATATATTCTGCCTAAGATTCTCATGTAAACTGAATAGTAAACATATACATCTAAGCGAGGTTCAAATCATCTACTAAATTGCAACCTCGAGAGATGTTATCTACTCATGATATGAGATGAAAACATAATAATCCTAGTAGCTAATATCATATAAAGTCGTTTCAAAAATAATATCATAGAAAGTAGGGAGAAGAAAATTGATCCCACAATGACTCTGCTGAAGCACTCCAATAATTCACAGCTTTAATCCTTACTCTGGATTTGCGTCTCTGTCCTCAATATCTGTGTGTCCATCCTCTTTCAGATCTAGCTCTCCTAGTCTATATGATCCTCCTTCCTTGTACCGGTCTTATTCCTCTTTAAATAGAATGTGATTAGGGCTAAAGGCTTGTTCTGGTCGCACCAATATGCACGACCGAGTTCCTTAGGATACACAGTCGTGCTCTCCATAATAACCAAGTATGGGCATGTTAGCCTCCTACTCGGTCGTGCTTCTCAATTTTAATTAAGCACGACCATGCTTCACAAGCTTCACAATCGTGCTACCACCTCTGAGTAGTAAACTTGTCTTTTTGCTTTATTTTCCTTGTTTTTCTCCTCTTTTTCACTTTTTACACATGTGCATATTCATCATGAAACATGTGGAATTTATAAAGACAATGCAATATTCAGGCAAAAAATCATATGAAAAACATAGTAAAAGTCATGCAATTTAGACGTGCTTAAAACTCCCCACACTTACACTTTGCTTGTCTCCAAGCAGTCTCATAAACTGTCACCATGCAAAGTGTCTCCTTATAATCAAAAGTTAAAGCATGGATTCACACATACAAGGGGGAATTTAAAACATCTACAACAAGTTTAAGTCCTCTATCATAGCATACAAAGCATGAGAAGACTTTTAAGGAATCAATTACCTTCAGCTCAAGTCACACACCTCTCTTTCACTCTTTGGTGCATAAAAAAAATTCGCTAAATCATACTCTGCAAGCACACTACCACAAATTCGTCTATCAATAAAATCAAATTCAAACAAGCAAGCAACAATCAAATAAGAGAGACTTTAAAGGTTGTAATGGGACTTAAGGTGTAATTAGTGTAGGAAAAATGAAAGAATGAATACTCAATATGCTACAAATTAAATTTAGCTAAATGATAGTACTTACTTTTCCAATTCACAAGAGAGCAAGTTATTGCCATTCACTAAGGCTTTTTCTCTCTTTCTTTTCATCTCTTTTTTTTCAAACAAAACATTGAAGTAAATGAGAGATACAAAAAGTGGTCAACACCCATTCTTTTACTCACCTTAATATTTTATTCATATATCTACATATATTATATGAGAGGCTCATACCTCAAATTAACTTTTTGCACAGCAATAAAGAAGCCTTTTTTTTTCACATTCATTTTTAAGCTCAAATCATATGTATCACCACCTAACAGAAATTATCAACACAATTCACCTAAGAAGAGCACCAGGAAAAATTCAGCCTTTAAGGCTCAAAAGACCTACTAAGGCAAACAATATAACAAGGCTAATAAATCATCCTACATATCTCTCTCAAATTCACAATCTCTTGCATTTATCCAATTGATATGCCAAATATGCACAAATATGACATATATAACCATTCATCTAAAAAATTCAAGGGAGTGCGGCGTGCAATTAAGCTCAAATCCTCACAATTTCAATGATTGTTGCCGGAGGTTATAAATCTCTCAAAAAATCAACTAAATCAATTAACAACTCATTAAAAGGGTGATAAAGAACAAATTGTGCATTTAGGAAAAGAATTTGAATTTTTTTATTTTGATCTCCTTTTTAAAACTTAACAAAATTGATTCCAAGCAAAGGCAATCGATCAATGGGAAATCAATAAGAAGAAAAGTCACTCTTAATAGATTCCTAATATAGTCAAAATGCTCAAGTGATCAAGATACAATAATGAATATTTCTCCACACTTAGCATTTGCATGATCACCAACCCTAATGCACTAAAATACAAATGAAAACAAAATGAAACAAAGACATAAAATAAAGGACATCAAAGTAGAAATGTAGAAATAAAAACAAAGACTTAAAAGAAAAACAACAGCTAAAATGAAAAAGAAACTCCTATAAGATGAAGAGAGTTTTAGCAACATTCTTTATTTAATCCTCACTTTTTAATTTGTAGAAATATGTGTGAGTTTCATTAAATTAGAAGTGAATTTAATATTTTTAGTCATCTCCATTTGAATTTTAATCAACTAATGAGGGAGTATTGGAGAGAGGGTTAGTAAGTGTTGACGGCGTTTTGATGTAGTGGTTAAGAGATGATATCAGTTAACCATAACCGTTAGATCTGCTTGAACGGTTCAAATTTAATTTTAATTAACCACGTGACACTCCGATTCAATACTCAGCGTGCCCTGTTCCATTCCACCCTCTCTTGCGCGCGCCGCGTCCTTCATAAGGCGGCAACGCTCCTTGCAGCGCCGCACCGTTTCCTTCTCTGACGAGTTTCCTTCTCTGACCTTCCAGCCATCGTTCTGTTCTTCCCAGCAAGGCGCTTGTTAAACAGGTTCCGTCTTCTTCTTTGTTTCCTTCATATTTTAGCTTTTTCCCAATTTGATTGGTGAACAAATAAACAACAATCAGGTTACAAACAATATTCCCTGGAACTAGACCTAAAATTTGGATGAAAATCAAATCAAATCTCTCATTCATTTTCTTGAATTGGACTTGATTGGTTAGATGGCCAGTAGCACCATAAAAAGTTTCAAGTGAGCATGAAGAAGAAGGAGGATGCTTTTATTGCTGTTAACCATTTTTTTTGTTACTATAATTGCTGCTCCCACTTACAAATATTCTAACATATATAAATGATTGAGTTTTCAATTTCATCATTTTGCTTTTTTCACTTAGGGTTGTGAATTGCGATTTGCTTTCTTTGTAAATTCACCTCATGTTCAAGGAGGCAAAAGTTTGCTGATCCCTTTCAGGTCCAAATTTTAATAGGCATGTTATTTAATAGTTTCTATGAGTTCAGCTTTGAATTTATATTTTTTTAGGGGACAATATCATGCTTATCTGTTATTCACCCATCTAACTGTGAGAGGTGCTACATTGCAAATCGGTTACACTAAAGTGCTCTGGTCTTTTTTTTTTAAACAGTTGAACCAGAACATATAAATAAACACTATTGTCTCATGTCTCCATGTGAATGAAATTGAAAATATGATACAGCAACTAGATGCTAAAGGTTTGAGGTAGTTCTGTTGATTAACTTGATTCAATACAAATGTCTATTTCTAGTATTCATGTTAATGTTTCATTGTGGTTTCCCAGCCTTGTATTTTAGAGGTTTTGCTCTGAAGATATATCAAGCAAAAGTGGTACTATAGTAGTGACAAAATGATTATCTTTTAGTAGTTGACCAACGATACGAATAATCAAGTTCGCCCTTGTCTTATATATTATAGCAGTTGTTCAGGTAAAGTAGGAGCTAGTAGAGCAGATCAAGGACATGCAGAAAAATATGGAGGTTGTATGCAGTCAGTTATATATTAAATCATGTACTGGCAATGTGATGGGCATCTTTTAACATTTTCTTTTGCTTTAGTGTTTAAATCAAATGCGTTATAGAAAGATCATGATATTATCACATTAGATCACATTGCAGGGGTACTGATGAGAGGTCAATGTCTAATATAATGACATTTTATGTTTATTTACTAAACAAATGGCTCCTACGTCCTAAGCATCTTATCTTTCCAAAGTTATGTGCAGAGATTCTAGCTTCAGGTGCTGATGGTATGCTCAATACAGAAGATGCCAAAGGATAGTATGTTCTGCAAGTTAATTATTTTCAGAAATTTTAGTTACAACTTCTGGTAGTTGCTGGTAAGCAGTTGCAGAAAGTGCTTACCTAGGAGATGAAAAAAAAATGCAGCAGCAAAAGATAAAGCTGACAGATGCAGCAATAGTTAGTGATGCAGGCTGTGTGGCCAATGCACCAGGATTACTTACTGATCACAACTTGCTGTGAAGTGAGGAGAGGAAGGAAGAGGAACATGAAAAGCGCGAGTAGCAGCATTCTTGCAAGGACAAAAATGAAGAGTACTAACAATATATGGATTATGGGGCATATCAGGTGAGAGATCTTTTTATTATGAGAACATTAAATCATGACCGTGGAATCATAAGTGGATCATGAATAATTGAGATTAAAATATATTTAATGGTCACATGATTTTTTTCAAAAGTCATGTGACTTTATGTTTTATTCTAAACCATTAACGTTAGATTTGAGAGTTAGGATTTAATGCTCTCATCTCTCACAATACGAAGTCCTCTAACTTGATACATCTCCTATATATAAATGTATTTCTTTTATTCATACAAATGTGAAATATATGTTATTTCTCGTGATACATTATCACAAAGACATAATTTTAGGCAGTTACATACACCACCAAGAGTTATTTGATGATTTCATCATAATAAAAATAAAACTCTCCAGATAGAAGTATCGATCACTTGATGCTCTTCTGTCCCCTGTTTTGTTAGACAACAAAGTTATCTCCTGCAGACAACACCTTGTCCATCAATTCCACTGATGCAGTTCATCGCTGGCAGCTCCAGAGCCTCCTCCTCCATGGCAACCTCATCATTGTTGGATCCAACAAAGCGAGCAACAGAACAGTCAGCGGAGAACAAGCTGGAAGTTTGAAACTCTTTCTCACCACCCATCACAGCCATTTTCGCACCAACATTCACACGGCTCACATAATCAGGCTTGTAGGTTTGTCCCAACACACCACTCACTTCACTGCTCAGAGATAAGAACTTGAACCCCACATCAAGATGAGCAAAACAGTCCTCTTGTGTAATCCCATATTTGTGAATCCTCGAGTCCTCTTCAGTGATAGGAACAACCTTTGATGTCATCCTCAACTTTCCTTCAACTTCAACAACAATGCTGTTTGTGTCAGCGTCCCTGTGAATGGACACGCCAGAGGATTTCCATGTAGCGCCTTCTGATTTGTGGAGGGTGATGGGCTCGCCGTCAAAGGAGACGGCGAGGCGGTCGTTGGAGTCTTCCCACGTGGCGGTTTTCTCAGCGCCAACGAAGAGTTGGTGGTTGTCGAAGAGGATAGCAATGGATTGGACCCAGGTGAAGTCTCTCTTCATGTTGTGGTTCCTTCTGCCGATGAAGTGGGCATTTATGTGGAGGTTGGGGTCAGAGACAAGGCAGAAGTTGTTGTTTTTCTTGCCGTGGAAGTAAAAAGTGATTCCATCGCCACCGATGAAGCGAGGGTCTTGGCAAACAGCTCCTGGTCTGTCACAATCTGCGATTCATATACATGCATTCAATATTAAATCACTTATTTACACAATATACTCGTTATATTCTAAAATTAATTTGTAGAGAAATTAACTTTTTGACTTGCGAACTAAATTTTTCTTGTTTCACGGTAGACAAAACCTTAAAATATTGATTTTGAGTGTCGAGTGTGAGAGTTTAATGCAGATACTAGCAAATAAAAGACTTACTGCAAACTGGTTTGCAAGTGGTGCAATCAACCTCACAGGCAGCAGGGCATGCAGCAGGGCAAACATGTTGGGTGTTGTAACAGCTTGTGAATTTCTTGTTCTTGCATCTTGCATACCCATATTTATAATTATAGGCTATTCCATTTCCAGCAGGAGGATATTTATAGGCTACTCCATTTCCATTAGAAGGATACTTATAGGCTACTCCAGTAGGATCACGAGCAGCTGCTACAACAGCAACTAGCCCCAGAAGGATTGGCACCAAAACTTGAAGGATTATCTGTGCCATTGTTTCTCTGTTCTCAGAATTCAAATAACTAAATGAGTTTGTTGTTTGATGAGTGATATGATATCATGCTAGGAGCATTGCCTTTTATAGGCATGGAGGGAATCAAAGAGTCCTTACACGTGGCTATAATTCCGGATTTTTGGTTTGTGTCTTCTTTTCTTCTGAGTGACATTATCTTTTCTTATGGTTCCTTCAGATATTACAATTAGTTGAAGTCACTTTAATTTCGTTCTGGACGCATATATAATGCATGTATGGATCAATAGATGATGATATATTAAGCATGAGGTTTGCTTCTATCACTTTTAATTGAAGTCATTATGGAGTCAATGATGCATAATGCATTTGATACTCAAAATTTAGCTTTAGGTATATGAGATGCCACTTGAATATGAAGTAAAGGGATCCATTGTTGCACCCAGTAAAGAAAGGGTGTATCCTTTGCAAGTTTTTTTTTTTGTCAAACTTCTTTTAAGTTCTTTTAACTTTAGGCTTGCCCCATTAAAACAAAAACAAAAAAAAGTCAATGGCGATGCCGGCCGAAAAGCTCATCTTGTGAACTACTATTTGTTTAATTTGTTTAATAATATATCTAACATTTTTTTAATTCAGCCCGCCATATACCAACCCCGTTTTAGTTTAGAGAGTTGGGTTTGGAGTCATTCCTATTAGATTTGTTATCACCCTTTTTTGCTTAATTTCAAATATACCCTTAATATTAAAAAAAAAAAAACAGAAAACCCTAAAGGTGCGAATGGACTCATCTCTTTTTCTTCTCCATACACCATCCCTTTTTCCTTCCTTCTCCTTCTCCTTCTCGCCACAGCAACCGTTTCATTCGTCATCCTCGCAACCATTATGTTGTGTTGTTTTGTTGTTGTGGGTTAAATGCATGTCGATTTGAGTTCAGGATCATGCCTTTCACAATTTCAGTTCCGAATTTGGTAATAAATTGCACTTAAAGTTGTGGGTTAAATGCATGTCGATTTGAGTTTAGGATCATGCCTTTCACAATTTCAGTTCCGAATTTGGTAATAAATTGCACTTAAAGGTGCGATTTTCGTCCATAGGTCGCACTTTAAGGTGCGGCCAAGACTATATAATCTCACCTTAAAGTCGAACCATATGAAAATAATCTATTTTATTTTGTATTATATTGGTCACACTTTAAGGTGCGGTCAAGGCTATATCATCGCACCTCAAAGTGCGAACTAATTAAAAATACTCTTTTTTGTTTTGCATTATTTTCATCGCACGTTAAGGTGCGATCAGGACTATGTGGTCAGGACTATATCATCGCACCTTACTCTATTTATTTTTTAAAAATACTTAAATTTGTTTTTGTTCTCTAAAAAAATTTATTATCACCAATAAGGTCTTGGTGTAATGGTAAGCAAGCAGACCCTCATAAAAATGAGAACATAAGTTCGAATCCCACGAAAAACATTTGCTTGGATTGACACACAATTGTATTACGAACAAGTGGTAACATCTGTCAATAACAAAATAGTGAGGCGAATGATAAGTCTCTTAACTATCGACGGTAGGATACCTTGTTAACAAAAAAATTTTAATAATTTATCAAGTTATTTTTTTAATAATATTAAATATCGTTAGGTCCATTCTAATTTTTGAACTCAAATATTAATCGTTTAACATTATAAAATAATTTTTATTAACATATATTGTTTTCTTAATTTTTTAAAATACAACCGAGTAGAAATATTTAAAGTTATAAAATTTATAACTTTAATAGTTAAATATGATTAATTAGATTTAAATTTTTGTTATTAACTCAAAATTATTTCCCTATTTCTTCCAATCAAATTATATTTAATTAATGTATAGCATTAAATGTACTTATAATATTTTTCTCCAATAAGTCACAGAAAAATGGCGTTAATAGTAAGGTCGAGTATTCGAACCTTATGAGTCGTACTCTTAGGGAGACCTTTGGCCTTCACCACACCCGGATCGGAATTGCGAGAGCAATTTAATACACCAAAAAATAACATAGTGTAATATAAAATTTTGAAATATTTTTTGGTAAAATAGTTATTCAAAACTAACATTTTTCACTAGCAAACTTTAATACTTCATATGTCTGTTATATATTAAAAGTATTACTTATTTTCCTTTTAGTGTTGATATTCTTTAATGAAAATACTGTAATGGAAAGATATCATTAGTAAAATATAAATTTTTATCACTTAATTTAGAATTAGCTCTTCCTTTTATTCTTTTCCAAATCAATTTTATTAGTGTATGTATATAAATATATACATACACATCATTAATGTATTTAAAATAGATTTCTCCAATAATATTCACACAAACTTTCCTTAATAGTAATTTAAAATTCTTTTTTGTATTCACAAAAAAATACAATTTTTGGTAAAATAGTTATCGACAAATAACACTATCGCACTAGCTAACTTTTTGACTTAATATTTTTGTAATATATAAAATCTAGGGATTATCAATAATAATATGGTCCCTGTGTTTTACTCGCCGTCTGAGGTAGGTCCCTCGCCGGAAAAATCTTAGGGGATGGTCCCTCTGTTTGTAAACTGTCTAAAATAGGTCCTCACCGGAGCCCGGAGCTCTGGCCAATGCTTACGTGGCATGCTGACTACTTAAATGAAGCCTACGTGGAATTTAAAATAAAAAAAAACAAAAGTACAGGTCTGAAAATAATAAAAGAAAAACTAATTAATTTAAGGCAATTACAAAATTTCCCTCTTTAATCCCTAATTCCCCAAATCCTCAAATCAGAACACCTTCATCGTGTCTTCTTCATCGCCTTCGCCCCTATTCTTCACGCCGTTCTTCATCAACATCTCTTGTCATTCTCCCATCTCCTTCTGCGCAGAACACCTTCATCGTGTCTTCTTCATCTCCTTCGCCCCTATTCTTCACGCCGTTCTTCATCAACATCTCTTGTCATTCTCCCATCTCCTTCTGCGTTTCTTTTCCCTTCTCCTTGTGACCCATCGTACTCCTCGTGCTTCATCGTCTTCCCCTCCCCTTCGATTTTCAATTCAGCATCTTTCCTTCTCATGTTAAAAATGAACACAAAACCATTCCTGGTTAAATTCATTTATGAATACCAAAAAGAAGAATCTTACAAATATTGATAAATAAACGGCATAACATCGAAAGAAATGCAAAAAAGGAGATTATGCAGTTGAAAGAGAAGGAGCAAGGCGCAAACTACCAAAGCACCGCAGAATATGACTGCAATGGCGAAACTGGAGGGCAAGAGTGACACAATGAGGCTGCAAGATGAGATGCATGATGTTGAAATTAGGGATTGATGAGAACAAACAACTTTAAAGCCCAAAACACTTTAATTCTTGACACCAATGGTTAGCAGCTTTACAGAAACAAAAACCAAACTTTAATTAGGGATTGAATCTTGATTTGGTAATTTTTCTCCTGAATCCTGATAAAGTAAAAAATAACCATCGTACTCCTCGTGCTTCATCGTCTTCCCCTCCCCTTCGATTTTTGATTCAGCATCTTCCTTCTCCTTGCTGCAAGGAGATGGGGCACAAGGAGAAGGGAAAAGAAACGCAGAAGGAGATGGGAGAATGACAAGAGATGTTGATGAAGAACGGCGTGAAGAATAGGGGCGAAGGAGATGAAGAAGACACGATGAAGGTGTTCTGATTTGAGGATTTGGGGAATTAGGGATTAAAGGGGGCAATTTTGTAATTGCCTTAAATTAATTAGTTTTTCTTTTATTATTTTCAGACATGTAATTTTGTTTTTTTTTTTTAAATTCCACGTAGGCTTCATTTAAGTAGTCAGCATGCCACGTAAGCATTGGCCGAAGCTCCGGGCTCCGGTTAGGACCTATTTCAGACAGTTTACAAATAGAGGGATCATCCCCTAAGATTTTTCCGGAGAGGGACCTATCTCAGACGGTGAGTAAAACACAGGGACCATTTTATTGATAATCCCTAAAAACTATTACTTATTTTCATTTTATTATTGTGAATTTTTTCATGAAGTTGTAATTAATAATTAATATTTAACGATATAATATTCAATACAAAGGTTGCAGTACCCCCTTCAACCTCCTTCATTTCACCCCATGATCGCAATCTCTCAGGACATAGGTAACAAAAGCCCCAAGTCCCATACTTCGAGTTGATCAACACGGGCTCCTTATTACTCTTTGTGACCCTCGTACAACATTTTAAAGGCCGTGTTAAATTAATCCACTGGTATCCTTGGATACACAAAAGGGAATCATCTCATTTAAAATTTCTCTCATATATAATGATGTGAAAGTTTTGTATTTATCTTACAGTTTAACATAACAGCAAAACTCTGAGTTTGTGTCATCTCCAATTAGATTCTTGCCAGTTTGCTTTTAGAAAAAATCACTTTTAGCCCCGACATTAACTCGAGACACCCCACAATGTTTTTCAACACCAAGATATTTTGATTAGTTGTTTCACCAAAAAAACAGTGTGTCATATGCCTATAAAGTACAATAATGCTACCTCCACATCCTCTTTCCCAACTCTATATCCTCTAAACATATTCATGCTTAAGGCTTGCCTCATCAACCCACTTAAACCACCTTTTGCCACAATTAGAAACAAAAATGGGATCAAGGGATCACATTGCCTCAAATCTCTCTCGATATTGAATTCGTAGGGCTATCATTCTTTAAAACTGACATATACGCTGATTAAATGTACTCTTTAATCCATTTTATCCACCGTTGACAAAATCGCAACTTGTCTATCTTATAATACAAAAATCTCGACTAACTGAGTCGTACACCTTTTCAAATTCCACTTTGACACACAACATTATTTTTTCCTCCTTTTAGCTTCCTCAACAATTTCATTATACCAGTACACTATCTAGCATGAATCTTCCTCCAATGAAAGTCGCTTCTATCTCATCTCATCAATTACTTTCCCCAAAATAGCCCTCAATCTTTCTAACACTTTTGAAATAATTTTATAAGAACAACCCACAAGAGAAATCTAAATCTAATATGTACACCAAATTAGATTCTATCATGTGCCAATGCGACTAGCATGTGATGATCAGCCAGAGTAGTCCAAATCTAATATGTAAGGTCAAATTAGCTAGATTCTCTAAAAATGGCAAGCTTCTTGAACCAAATCATTACTACTGGCTTGACAATTCACGAGGACCTAAATATTTAATGATATTGCTCATCAGTAAAACATAACACAGACAAAAAATTGATATCCAGAAGATAAATTGAAGTTTATAGTGCATAATAATGGCAAATAAAAATAATGTTCCAGAATCTTCTAACAAGTAACAACTACTACGGTAGCAAATAAAAATAATGTTCCAAAATTAAACTTTCAAATAACATATATAACTAAAAGATTATTCAGAATTGGAAGCATAGTTGGCCAAAGCATCCTTGATGTTTTGGATAGTTGACTTCGCAAGTGAAGTTGCAGGATCCAAAGAGACCTCATTGGTTGCAGCAGGACCAGATTGCAGTATTTGGAAAGTTATGGTCATCACTGAACCTTTGTTTGCACCACTAGAACTTGGAGCATCCCACACAGAATAATGTTTGTAATCTTCTGAGATGACAATGCCTGATGGAAGAAGTTTCACCATTGATAAATCCCCGCCATTGATAGCCATCTGTAACTCCGGTACCATAACCGGAGAATATACAACATATGATCCAAGGGGACCCTTGAAACTTTCTTGAAGAATCATCGTATCATCCGCAGTAGGGTTCGTAAGCTGCTCCACATGAATAATTGAAATTATTAAAATTTAGATTAGATTTAATTCAACTCTAAAATTTATAAGAACTCATTAATTTAATCATATCTCTAGTGAATGTCGTTAAAATAGAAATACATGATCAATCCAAATGAAGTAGTCAAATGCCAATCATAATTATAAGTTTGACAATTTAACTTTAATTTAAATAAGTTCACATATTAATGAAACTACAGTACTTTCTATGTATGAAATCATCATCCCCTAAACTAATTTAGTTTTGTAGTGAGACTTTCTTTACTGTTAAGAAAAATTTGGTTTACAAATTAAAAAAGGTTTTATGCAAATTAATGTTAAACACATAAGAAGCATATAAATAACATCTACTACATATTAGTGGTAAAAACATAGTTTATCGGTGAATTAGTTTATAAGATAGTGCACGCCTTATGCAACAAAAATTAAAACATTCTATTTTTCTACCCGAAGAAGTGATATGCAGTTGCTTGGCTGAGTTCCAGTTGAGAGGTGCAGAATCTCATGCACAGGATTTCCGGAGCAAATAGTATCCCACTACAAGAAAAAAAAATTACTAGTGATTCACAAATTAATTACAAGAGATTAGCTTAATTAAGTGCCACATTGCAAATTTAATATGTACTAAATATTAGTTATAAAAATATGATTTATGGGTGGACATACCTGCTCGTAATGATTGTGCACTACTAAAAAATTAAAATTTACGACTAAACAAGCAAAAGATTGATATTGTAATGAAATAAAAAGGTGTTTAGATTGAGAACCTCATGACGCTTAGATGGATCTTTGAAGAAGTCATAGACAACTTGGTGAGGGGTAGGTACCCAAAAGAAGGAAGCAATAGTATCAATAACCTTGCCATCATATGTCTCATTCCGCAAAGAGGTCCTAATCGCATTATCCTCCATCTCTAAATGGGGCATGCCAATCTTACTTGACATGCTTAAAACTTCACAAAACTGCTTCACCATTCGATAAGAAAGGTTTATCACCCTCACCCTTTCTAATGGTTTAATGATCACTGAAAAAACAAATAACTTGTACTAATTATTATGTATCAACATATATGTACAAATGCATGATGGATATATATTCAGAAGGAAAATAATTAAATGCACGAGTTTGGAGTAAAGTAGGTAACAAAAGAGTGATTAATTAACCTCTTCCAGCGTCATTAGCAGGACTAAATCTTTCACACATTCTCTTAAGCTCCATGACCCATCTTTCTGCTCCATATGCAATAGTGCTATGAACAAGATCTCTAAACAAAGGGTGCAATAGGATCTTGCCGTCGTCTACTTGCACATGTTCAATCCAAGTAAGCTAGAAGACACATGGAAATGCTCAATTTATCAATCAATTATTAATGTATTATGACATGCATATTATGTTGTAATTATGTAGTGTATCAAATTTAAAATAATTTAGATATGTAATCCAATCTAAAAGTGCTATAAATTCATGTCCTTGATCATAAATTATAATAATAACATAGCACACAATCCGTTTTTAATCAGGTTTTGTCAATCATGGACCAATAAAAACATAATTCACCGGTTAAAAAGCTTATCTGCAAATTAGTTTTAACACACACATAGGCATATTATAAATAACATGTGTACTAACATGGGCGGAGTCATCAGAAAATTCTCGAACCAAACACCCTGAGGGAAACTTCCAAGTGCAAGAATGAGGACCTTCCTCTTTCAGGTAATCAAAAGATACATCTGCTATCACCCATATACCAGCTTCAACTTGTTCACAATAGCGTATGAAGTAGAACTCTCGAGATGGAACACATGGTGAAAGCACGTGCATCTCGGCATGCATCTGCACAAAGTGTCTTACCAAGTTACCAAACCAAGACAAACCTAACAAAAGAAATTAACTTAATTCTCTATAATAGTAAGGTTTGCATGAAAATATATATACCAGTAGCAAAGCTCCACTTCGATTTTCAGCTGAACCACTATCAAGCACTTCTATTGTGTGGGCTTCTCTAATGATTGTGGAGAACATATTTGCCCACATTTCCTGGTTAATTAGATAAAAAGAAAATGATACCACACCCAGTAACTAAGTGTTAAAGTTTTCACATTAACTACATATAGTCAGAGACTTTGTCAGTATAGTTCACAAATTAAAAGTGCTTCTATGTAGCAAATCAATTTTAGTTTATAAGGAGTATATTATAAATAACATATAATAAATATTAGTTGTAAAAACATTGTCCATGGATTGACCGATTTTTAACATAGCCTATCATAGAATTGTCATGCCCCGCAGTGAAATATATATAAGTAAAACAAAGTGCTATTATATACCGAATCTAGGAGCATGTTCACCAACTGCAAGGCCTTCATTCTCACTAGGTGTGTGTCCTTTGAAGATTCCACACGCGGTTTGGGGTTCTTGAAGTGATTAACCCTAGGAAAGATCTGTTCATAGGTTTCTGGATGAAGAAATAGTCTTTGATCAGGTGAATGTGACCTGGCCCATAAGGGATGATCGTTGTTGATGAGCACAAGTAATTCATCCTTAGCAGCGATTCCAGCCTCTAACAGTTTTGCTTTGTCCACTATTATTTCTGCCCAGTTGCTTGGAATTGGTGCTGGCAGCAACACATTGTTCCCACCATCATCAGCTGGAACGTCTGAATCACTTGATGATGAAGAAGAACTAATATCAATAACATTATTCTCAGCCGCCGCAAATGTTAGAGATTTTCCCAGTGGTGGGTTGTTATATGATGGAGATCCTCGGGTGGGAAGACCTCGTTGCAACTCTTGTTCTGGCATTGGCCATGCATTAGAAATATTCCATTCATGAGGTTTAGTCACCTTCTCATGCTGAAAAGAAGTGGCGAAAAAGAAAAGAAAATGAGTGAAAATGAGATGAAAAAATAAAATTCGTCTAGATGAATCTAAACCTAAAAAATGTGAGAAAAAAGTGAATATGAGAAAAATGATAGACGCGATATATGATGAGACGTGATATTAAAGATAAAGAACCAACGTCATGAACATTCCGATCAGGTACCAATGTTAGAGATTTTCCCAGTGGTGGGTTGTTATATGATGAAGATCCTCCGGTGGGAAGACCTCGTTGCAACTCTTGTTCTGGCATTGGCCTTGCATTAGAAACATTCCATTCATGAGGTTTAGTCACCTTCTGATGCTGAAAAGAAGTGGCGAAAAAGAAAAGAAAATAAGTGAAAATCAGATGAAAAAATAAAATTCGCATGGATGTATCTAAACCTAAAAAATGAGAGAAAAAAAGTGAATATGAGAAAAATGATAGACACAATATATGATGCGACGTGATATTAATGATAAAGAACAAACATCATGAACATTCTGATCAGGCACCAATGTTAGAGATTTTCCCAGTGGTGGGTTGTTATATGATGAAGATCCTCCAGTGGGAAGACCTCGTTGCAACTCTTGTTCTGGCATTGGCCTTGCATTAGAAACATTCCATTCATGCGGTTTAGTCACCTTCTCATGCTGAAAAGAAGTGGCGAAAAAGAAAAGAAAATGAGTAAAAATCAGATGAAAAAATAAAATTCGTATGGATGTATCTAAACCTAAAAAATGTGAGAAAAACAAGTGAATATGAGAAAAATGATAGACGCGATATATGATGCGACATGATATTAACGATAAAGAACCAACGTCATGAACATTCTCATCGGGCACCAATGTTGGAGATTTTCCCAGTGGTGGGCTGTAATATGATGAAGATTCCCTAGTGGGAGGACCTCGTTGCAACTCTTGTTCTGGCATTGGCCTTGCATTAGAAACATTCCATTCATGCGGTTTAGTCACCTTCTGATGCTGAAAAGAAGTGACGAAAAAGAAAAGAAAATGAGTGAAAATTAGATGAAAAAAGAAAATTCGTATGGATGTATCTAAACCTAAAAAATGTGAGAAAAACAAGTGAATATGAGAAAAATGATAGACACGATATATGATGCGACATGATATTAATGATAAAGAACCAACGTCATGAACATTCTGATCGGGCACCAATGTTAGAGATTTTCCCAGTGGTGGGCTATTATATGATGAAGATCCTCCAGTGGGAGGACCTCGTTGCAACTCTTGTTCTGGCACTGGCCTTGCATTAGAAACATTCCATTCATGAGGTTTAGTCACCTTCTGATGCTGAAAAGAAGTGACGAAAAAGAAAAGAAAATGAGTGAAAATCAGATGAAAAAAGAACATTCGTATGGATGTATCTAAACCTAAAAAATGTGAGAAAAAAAGTGAATATGAGAAAAATGATAGACGCGATATATGATGCGACATGATATTAATGATAAAGAACCAACGTCATGAACATTCTGATCGGGCACCAATGTTAGAGATTTTCCCAGTGGTGGGTTGTTATATGATGAAGATCCCCTAGTGGGAGGACCTCGTTGCAACTCTTGTTCTGGCATTGGCCTTGCATTAGAAACATTCCATTCATGAGGTTTAGTCACCTTCTGATGCTGAAAATAAGTGGTGAAAAAGAAAAGAAAATGAGTGAAAATCAGATGAAAAAATAAAATTCGCCTGGATGTATCTAAACCTAAAAAATGAGAGAAAAAAAAGTGAATATGAGAAAAATGATAGACACAATATATGATGTGACGTGATATTAATGATAAAGAACCAACGTCATGAACATTCTGATCAGGCGCCAATGTTAGAGATTTTCCCAGTGGTGGGTTGTTATATGATGAAGATCTTCCAGTGGGAAGACCTTGTTGCAACTCTTGTTCTGGCATTGGCCTTGCATTAGAAACATTCCATTCATGAGGTTTAGTCACCTTCTGATGCTGAAAAGAAGTGACGAAAAAGAAAAGAAAATGAGTGAAAATCAGATGAAAAAAGAAAATTCGTATGGATGTATCTAAACCTAAGAAATGTGAGAAAAATGATAGACGCGATATATGATGCGACATGATATTAATGATAAAGAACCAACATCATGAACATTCTGATCAGGCACCAATGTTAGAGATTTTCCCAGTGGTGGGTTGTTATATGATGAAGATCCTCCAGTGGGAAGACCTCGTTGCAACTCTTGTTCTGGCATTGGCCTTGCATTAGAAACATTCCATTCATGAGGTTTAGTCACCTTCTGATGCTGAAAAGAAGTGACGAAAAAGAAAAGAAAATGAGTGAAAATCAGATGAAAAAAGAAAATTCGTATGGATGTATCTAAACCTAAAAAATGTGAGAAAAAAAGTGAATATGAGAAAAATGATAGACTCGATATATGATGCGACATGATATTAATGATAAAGAACCAACGTCATGAACATTCTGATCGGGCACCAATGTTGGAGATTTTCCCAATGGTGGGCTGAAATATGATGAAGATTCCCTAGTGGGAGGACCTCGTTGCAACTCTTGTTCTGGCATTGGCCTTGCATTAGAAACATTCCATTCATGAGGTTTAGTCACCTTCTGATGCTGAAAAGAA
Source organism: Acmispon strigosus (assembly GCA_030819835.1). Classification (NCBI taxonomy): domain Eukaryota; kingdom Viridiplantae; phylum Streptophyta; class Magnoliopsida; order Fabales; family Fabaceae; genus Acmispon; species Acmispon strigosus. The sequence continues at coordinate 93,495,460 of JAUAMA010000001.1, forward strand.
GTGGCGAAAAAGAAAAGAAAATGAGTGAAAATCAGATGAAAAAATAAAATTCATCTGGATGTATCGAAACCTAAAAAATGTGAGAAAAAAGTGAATATGAGAAAAATGATAGACACGATGTATGATGCGACATGATATTAATGATAAAGAACCAACGTCATGAACATTCTGATCAGGCACCAATGTTAGAGATTTTCCTAGTTGCGGATTATATGAAGATCCAGAGGGAAGAGTTTGTTGCAGCCCTAGTTCTGGCACTGGTGGGTTTCCATACACGTTCCGTTGAGAAAGGTTAGTCACATTATCAAGCTGAAAAGAAGTTCATATAGATAAAAAAAAAATGAAAGGATTTAGTATGTTGCAATACAGATAAAGAGAAAAATGAAATGTATATATAATGTTTTTTAAAAGCGAAAGTGAATTAGATAAAAGCACTAGAGGTGCTTTTAGCCCATTTACATGATAGAAGTAAAGTGCTTTTAACCCATTTAATTTACTATTAACTATTTAAAACTTCTGATTATAAAAAAATTAAAGTAAAGTGTTGGGTAGGCACTGAATTGTTCTATAGACACCCTAAATGAAAAAAAGTAAGAAGAGAAAAAAAAATTATGCGATGATAAAATAGAGATAATAGAAAGAAAAATTGGGTACATGTTAAAGATCACGATAGATGGTACCAAGGATGGTTTCACGAAACCAACGAAATCTTTTATCACCGTTAATCTGTGGTCATTTGCTTTTTTTTAAATATTTGAGACCAGCTATTCTTTTCATTACATGATAAAAGTAGATTCTTCTATTTTGTTTCGGACGAAATATATAGCAAACTTCATATGTGAATTGTTTTTACTATCTAAGTATCTACAAAATCATAAATAGGGGCACACCGTAAGAAAAATAAGAATAAAAGAGAAAGAAATTGAATATATTATAAATGACAATGTTAGAAAAAGAAGAAACAAATAAGAAGAGAAAATGTGCCAAAATTAGATAGAAAATAAAATTTGTTGGAATGTATCTAAACTAAAAAAAAAAAAAGAGAAAAATGATGATTTAGAAAATGGGAAATTGATTTTTTTTCTTAAGTAAAGCATCATCACTGTTGATAGTCGTGAGACTAATTTCTTGCCTAACGGTGAGCGCTCTAAACTCATTTTTTTGTCTTAATTGTTAGAATTTGTGAGACATAACTCAACCCAAAAGTTAGCTCACTTCTCAACACACTCGCTCATGCTTAGGATTGGACATTTGGAGTGTGGAATATGCAGGAACGAACATCTGCGATGACTCATATACGAGTGTTTTCCACTAAACGGATCTAAGATAGGCTCTGATATCATATTATAATTTGGGAGACTTAACTCAACCAAAAAGATAGCTCGAGATTTGATGATTGTATTTTCATATATACATAAATAAGAGTTATCTTAGTTATATATCTAGACATGGTGAGACTTTTCAACATTAACTAAAGTATCTTCACATCCGGTGGCCGCGAGACTAATCTCCGGCACAGAATCAACACACTAAACTCTTTTTTTTTGTCTTAACCAAAGTATCCCACACCTGGTAGTCATGAGACTATTCCTTCACCCCCACAGTTAGAGCACTCGGTAGTAAGGGTTGGGGCTAACTAATGAATTTTTACCATTTACAAGAATCGAGATTCAAACTATACCACTTATTTAACGAACAAATTGTTGAACCATACCCACTTGTTCGAAATTGATAATAAGTCTAAAAATGGAGATTGTATAGATAATTATAAATAAATGATTCACGTCAAAAAGGAAAAGCTGAAAAATAAAGAAAAAAAAACCAATCAAATAGTGATGATTGACATAAAAGGAGAATGAATGAAGGAATACTAACCTCTTGTGTTTGACGAGGGTCATTTCCAGGAAGAAATTGATTCGAAGAATGAGTAAGGTTCCTGAGTGCCTTCCTTAATGCGAGATTTTCGTATCTTAAACTTCGAACCTCATTAGAAAGAGCATAGTTATCCCAATGCAATTTATGGGTCTTAGATCACAACATACATGCATCCACACATTATGAATTTGTGATCAGTACTATAATTATAATCACAGAGCAATTAATTGAAGCATGATTAATTAATTACCCTTTCTTGGACCCTCTTGTTTTGAAACCAATATCTCACTTGTTTCGGTTCAAGCCCGAGCTCTGCTGCTATCTTTTCCCTTTCGCTTTCAGTGGGATGTTGGCAGTTTTTGAATATTCTTTATTTCCGAAGTGAGGATCCCAATTAGGTCAGAGCCAGTTGAATAACATCAAACCGAAAATAAATAAAAAATTACAGGTTATGAAGCATAAAATTCATTCAGAAAATTCATCCGATCCAATGAACACTCTTATTAACTATCATCAAAATAGGGGATTAAAATCTTCTATCCTTAAAATGTTGTCTCATTTTAAAGTAAATTTTAAATAATGTGTCACAATTTAATTAATCGACAGGAAAGAGACGGTCAATCCGATACAATTGGGGAAAATGAATTATCATCCAATATTAATGATTTAGGATAACAAAAATCTCACAAAAATGAATCGCAAATTTTGGTATATGATGGATTGAGACAAGGTGAGTGAGATCAGGACTGTTTCAACACGCAGCAAATAAAAATTCAAGAAAAAATTAAATCTAAAAGGATTGTCCAGAATTCACAAATGAGAATCATCTTACGCTTCAAGCCTCTCTGTTTGTCTGAGAGAATGACGAAGGAAGTTTCTTCCTCTGTTCTGATCCTCTTGCTCATCACCACCAGACCCACCAGCAGCAGCAGCACCTCCAGGCAAATCCATTTTTCAATTAACCTGCAAAGACGAGAAAAAAAAAAAAAGTTCTTCTTTTTAATTTCCTTTTCCCTTTTTCTGTGTGTATATAAGATTTGTGTATTCTTAGGATTAGTTCAACATGCCAGTAACACAAAAGACAAAAAAGAAAAATAATATCATGCATGAGATTACCTCCTGACAAGGATAATTTTCCCTTTGCTCCTGTGTATGATCAGTGATGGTGAATGGAAAAGTTTAATTTATTTTCATACACACATATATATATGTATAAGAATACATGCACCAACCAATATTGCTAAAGGGTATATTTGGATACTTGTTTATGGAAATTAAATATTTTGTAAAAGATAAAACAATTTTCTTTCCACGTGTCAAAAAAGATAAAATAATTAATGTTCATTTTCCAAAAACACAAAACCCAAATGAAACTGAAGTTAACGTTACAATCTCATGTTAATTTTTTTTTCTTTTTTTCTTTATCTGTATTAAATAAGTGAATTTCTACTAAATATTTATGCAGGAAAAACATTGAATTAATTTTTAAAATCATTAAATATGAGAGTAGCCTTTTCAGTTTGTGGTTAGACTTCTGATGGGAAAAAACTAAATAAAGGATTATTATTTAATATATTGATGGGGATGTATTATATGAGAAAAATGTTTTTATATGAGAAAATATGAATAAATCACGACGTTAGATCTAATAATAAATGGTCAAGATTAAAACATGAAGTCATGTAACTACTAATTTGTTTTAATCTTGACCATTTATGATTAGATCTAACGGTCATAATTTATTCTTACTTTCTCATATAAAAACATATTTCTCATATGATACATTAATTATATTATATTATTAAGAAAAAAATTTATATATTGTACAAATATTAAATTTTTATATATATCTAATTATTAAACTTCACTTGGAAAATATTAATTACGTCATTAATTAATTATAGCAAAAGTTAGAAACACTTACATATATAAATCATTATTTATATTATTATTTTATGTCTGTATTAAAAGAATCTTATATTTGATAAAAATATTAAATATAAAATGGCTATATGGTGTGTTAAATTTCAATGATGCCTAGATGTAATACCTGTGCCTTGCACGAGTGAGTTTTTTTAGATTATTTTTGAACATTATATAAAAATTATTATATTTTAAAAACATATGTATTAAAATATATTTTAATTATAAAATATAATAAAAAATTATGTTAAGACACTGCAATAAATAGATTCGAGTTTTATTTGTGAAAATAATTAATATTAGTAAACTTTAATTAATATTTTATATTAAATAATTAGCACTAAAGTAATTTTGACAATTCAATAATTTATTTATTTAATAATATTAAAATCACTAAGGGAAAATGAATTGTTTTTTTTAATTAAATTAAATTAAAATGATTTTAAATCAAGTAATTGGTTTTTTAATATCATCAAATAAGTTACAATAAGATATTTTTTTATACTTGTTATCAACAATAAAATAATTTTAAAATTTCATTATTATAAAAAATTAAAAATTTAATAGAGTAAATATTATTTAGGAAATTTAAATTTATTCAACTTTATTCATGATTATTTTCCTTTATTATGCTTCCTCGATACATATTTAATAATATATAATAGACCAAAAAATTAATTTAAATAATTTTTTCAAATAATACACACATAAGTTATAATTAGTAATAAATACCTTATAGTGACATTATTAAATATTAAATCTATTTTATCTAAATAATTTATTAATAAATAATATTGTGTTATTAATTAATTTTTTTATTAATATTTTTTAATATATAAAAATATTACTTATTTATATTTTAATATTTTTTCCCTAAATTTATGATCAATATTTAATATTATAAATATTTTGAATTAATACTTATAAATTGTTTATTTTATACGAAACTGAAAAGTTGATACTTAACGGTTAATGCAATTAATAACATAAAATATTTATCAATAATTCTTTTTTCTCAACTTTTGGGCTGATAATTAATAGTTTAACTGCTTCTCACATTTAATTTTTTTTGTTATTTTTATAATAGTTTTATGATTAATATATAAACAATTATCAAAATGACAACAAATAACTAATTAATTAATCTCACTCAATTGAATTTATTATATATATATATATATAATATACTTTCCCTTAAATAAATTCTCGAGTTCGAGTCATCTATGGATGAAAAGAACTCTACTAGGAGTGTTAACCCCACTATGATATAGATATTTCCACTCAAACATGATTACCTCCGAAGAGCCTGTCTTACACAAAAAGAAAAAAAGATATACTTTACTGTATAGATTTTTTGGTATTCTAACTTCAATTCTTAATACATTTTTTATATATAAAAAAGTGTAATTATCTTAATTTATCATTTCAGAAAAAATCCTAGACTTGTGTTTATAATTAAAATTGAAATTAAAATAATATTAATATTAATTTTAATACATGAGAACTTGAAATTTTTTAGAACTAGTTATAAAAAAAAGGTTATTAGCTACTAATTAATAGTGTTATTAATGTAAAGGTAAAATCAATTTACTTAATAAATTATCTAATTAATTAGTATTTTCCTACATACTTCCTCAGTTGAATTACTAATATAAATATATATAGAAATAAATTTAGTATTTAATATTTTTAAAATTAAACCTTTATTTAGAAATTAATAAAATTAAATATATAAATTAATTAATATATATAAAATTCAATAATTTATATTATAATTAATGTCTTTATTAATTTCACTAAGTGAACTTTTTAAATATAAATATAAATAAAATAAATAAAATATTTTTATTGTATATGATTAATTTTCAGTGATGTATAATTAGCATTAATAATAATAGATATATATAAATATATATATATATATATATATATATTTGAAAGCTTTTATAGAAATAAAAATTAATTAAATCAAATTTTCCTTCACACTTTGAATTACTAATTTATATATATGTAGAAACTAAATCCTCAAGCTGTGACTAGTAATTAAAATTATATAATATTAATCTTCAATCTTAATTATGAGAAATTGAAAATTTTAAAAATTAGTAATTATATAATGAATAATATAAATTTATTAAAAACTAATTAACAGCATTTTTATTAGTGTGAGGTCAAGTCTATACTACTTATTATTATTTTATTGTTATTTAAAAAAAATCCCTCAAGTTGTTATTAATAATTAAAATTTATTTAATATTAATATTTACTTTTTAATATGAGCAATTTAATTTTTTATAATCAGTAATTAATACAGTTAATAATATAAAAATTTATTAATAACTAATTAATATTGTTATTAATGTATAGGTCAAGTAAAGTTTAATCATGTATATTAATTGATTGATATATATTTATACTTATATTTATATTACTTAGATTTAAATTTTATTATTTTATGTATTTAATACAATAAAAAATTAGAAAGTTTTGATTGCTTAATATATTTAATACTAAGTCTCAAGTGAGTTTAAAAAGTTTTTAATAACTAGTTAATATTATCATTAATGTATTGGTCAAGTCAAGTTTACTCATATATATTGATTGATATTGATGCCTATGAAAAAGAAAATACATATTGATATTGATACTACATATATTTATATTTTATACTATTTTATGTATTTAATACAATAGAAAATTAGAAAGTCTTTATCGCTTAATATATTTAATGCTAAGAGTCAAGTAAGTTTTACATATATATGTTAATTTTAAATATAATAGATTTATTTTTTATTTTAATCATTTATCTATCTATATCATACTAGTAAAACTCAATTGAGAAAGTATTACTCACAATATTAATTAATAATCGTTTCCGTTATAAAAATTTAATATAGTTCATCATTATTTATAATGTTAATTAAATTATTATCAAAAATGTAATCCAGGCACCATTTAAAACTAAGAATTTAGTTTCTACATATATATAAATTAGTAATTCAAAGTGTGAAGGAAAATTTGATTTAATTAATTTTCATTTCTATAAAAGCCTTCAAATATATATAATAAATAATTTTTTTTTCTATTATTTATGTTAATTATACATCACTAAAAATTAATCATATACAATAAAAATATTTTATTTATTTTATTTATATTTATATTTAAAAAGTTCACTTAAGTGAAATTAATAAAGGCATTAATTATAATATAAATTATTGACTTATATATATATTAATTGTTTTATATATTTAATTTTATTAATTTCTAAATAAAGTTTTAAATTTAAAAATATTAAATACTAAATTTATTTCCATATATACTTATATTAGTAATTCAACTGAGGAAGTATGAAGGAAAATACTAATTAATTAGATACTTTATTAATTAATTATTATTTCATTAAAAATCCATCAAAAATATTAAATACTAAATTCATTTATGTATATACTTTTTCGGGGTTCAATCATGTGACCTCATTGTTCTGTAAATCTAGGTTGCCTACTACTAGACCACACATTGTTAGAATATTTAAGTTTATTAAATATATATAAATATTTAAAAGTGTTTTGATTAAAGTACTTACAAATAAATAGAGGCAATTAAAATTATGAAATAAATTAACTATAATATATTTTGTGCTTTTAACTTTTTTTCTTAAAATAACACTTTCCTCTATTGGTCAAAGAATGGATACTTTGAACTTTGATACTCACTCGAGAGAGCTTTGCTTCCAAGAGGCGCCTTTGTTTATCTATTCTTATTTCTCCTTTTTAAAATAAAAAATTTAAATATTTTATATTTTAATATTCTATCTATATATATATTATATTTGTAAAATTCAAATGACAATTTATTATTAAAAATATAATTATGTTTAAAATACCTAAAAATAATTAAATAAATTTAAAATTTATTAAACATCAATTTTAAATATAATAAATTTATACTCTTTAATATTTTAATACTTTTAGTTTTATTCAGCTTTATGTCTATATTATACTAGTAACATTCAGCCCGGAAAAGTTTAACTTTTATATTTAAATTCAAATTTAAAATATTTTAAATTTTAATTATTAATATATTTATTATAAATTCAATTCCTTTTATAATTTAATTTTTTTGAATATACTTAATTAATATTTTTTAATTTTATCCAATCGTAATAAAATTGCCACGCCTGCTGTCACGTGTCACTGTTGACTTTGACTTTCATATTGCATGTCAGCACTTGACAGAATTCTCTAACTATAGGGACTATTTCCATGTATTTTGTTAATGTTGGGGAGTTTTTTCCATAATTTTTTTTTGTTGGGACGAATTCTAATTAACTCCTATTTTATAGGGATGAAAATCATATTTAACCCAACATTATAATAAGAATTCATTCCAATTCAACCATAATGTATACAAATCATTATTAAATTTTAAATTCTATGTATGTTAAATGTAATATGATAAATATCACAAGAAATCTTAATTTTTTTTAAGGATAATAAATATTAATGTTAAATTCAACCATAATGTATACAAATCTTAACTAATGAGTTTTTTCCATTTACAAGAATCGAGATTCAAACTATACCACTTATTTAACGAACAAATTGTTGAACCATACCCACTTGTTCGAAATTGATAGTAAGTCTAAAAATGGAGATTGTATAGATAATTATAAATAAATGATTCACGTCAAAAAGGAAAAGCTGAAAAATAAAGAAAAAAAACCAATCAAATAGTGATAATTGACATAAAAGGAGAATGAATGAAGGAATACTAGCCTCTTGTGTTTGACGAGGGTCATTTCCAGGAAGAAATTGATTCGAAGAATGAGTAAGGTTCCTGAGTGCCTTCCTTAATGCGAGATTTTCGTATCTTAAACTTCGAACCTCATTAGAAAGAGCATAGTTATCCCAATGCAATTTATGGGTCTTAGATCACAACATACCTGCATACACACATTATGAATTTGTGATCAGTACTATAATTATAATCACAGAGCAATTAATTGAAGCATGATTAATTAATTACCCTTTCTTGGACCCTCTTGTTTTGAAACCAATATCTCACTTGTTTCGGTTCAAGCCCGAGCTCTGCTGCTATCTTTTCCCTTTCGCTTTCAGTGGGATGTTGGCAGTTTTTGAATATTCTTTATTTCCGAAGTGAGGATCCCAATTAGGTCAGAGCCAGTTGAATAACATCAAACCGAAAATAAACAAAAAATTACAGGTTATGAAGCATAAAATTCATTCAGAAAATTCATCCGATCCAATGAACACTCTTATTAACTATCATCAAAATAGGGGATTAAAATCTTCTATCCTTAAAATGTTGTCTCATTTTAAAGTAAATTTTAAATAATGTGTCACAATTTAATTAATCGACAGGAAAGAGACTGTCAATCCGATACAATTGGGGAAAATGAATTATCATCCAATATTAATGATTTAGGATAACAAAAATCTCAAAAAAATGAATCGCAAATTTTGGTATATGATGGATTGGGACAAGGTGAGTGAGATCAGGACTGTTTCAACACGAAGCAAATAAAAATTCAAGAAAAAATTAAATCTAAAAGGATTGTCCAGAATTCACAAATGAGAATCATCTTACGCTTCAAGCCTCTCTGTTTGTATCGGATTGACCATAATGTATACAAATCATTATTAAATTTTAAATTCTATGTATGTTAAATGTAATATAATAAATATCACAAGAAATCTTAATTTTTTTTAAGGATAATAAATATTAATGTTAATATATATTTATTTTGGAAAGTAATATATATATATATATATATATATATGTGTGTGTGTGTGTGTGTGTGATGGACATGACAAGAATACACATCCCTTTAAAAGGGAAGAAAACCACCCATAAAGATACCCACAAAGCACCCACAAAGAGAGAGGGAAAACTCCAACCCCAAAACCGAAGAAAATGCCCAAAGAACCAAACAATACGACACAAAAAAATTAGGCCCCAGAACAAAATGAGTACTCAAAAAGCCTCTCTACAATCTCGTTTACGCATAAGTCAGGACCGCAGTTTGGTTGAGGGCAACAACATCTGAACAATCATGGACTAAACCCAAATGGTGCCTCATCGAGAGGGCACTATGCGCTCTAGTCATAACACCCATATTCTCCGGAAGCTTCGACGACAAAAGCACCAGTTCCCGCCCAACAAGGCCAAAATCTTCACCTACCACCTCCCACTATAGCATCCCCACTGAGAACTACAACCTAATCCTTCTTCTTTATACCCCTCTTCTCATCTTTCCAAGGTCTTCCCACCCCTTGTGGCTTTCGCAGTAACTGTCGTATCATAAATGAACTCATCAACACTAAGCGACCAAGGGGGATGGATACCCAGACTAACAACCTCAGACTCGGAAAAGTCATGTCCACACCGATCAGAAAAAACTTGTGGAAAAAGAAGACTATCTTTGTCTTCCTCTTCAGGACCCTTGTCTCTGCCTACCTTGGAATCCAACACAGTAATCTCCGGAAAAATGACTAAATTAGGAATCCTTGGCTCATTATCTCAAAAGGCAGACAAATCATCCTGATCAACAAAAGAAACAACATTCCGCTTCAAAGAAGACTCCCCCATCATAACCTCACACCATGAATTAGAAGCAAAACCATTCCCATCCTCCGCCCACCCATGTGGTGTGTACAACACCTTCTTCTTCAACCCTCGCCCTCAACTACCCGCATAACCTTCAAAATTTGAAAGAAAACACTAGTAATCCTTCCAAACACAGCAAAGAGGTCTTTGATCTGGTGGTATGTTGCACCATATGAAATGTCATCAATGAAGAGGGACACATAACTTCCAATACCATGACGTCTCTTTTGAACCCGAGCTGACCCGCCAATTTCCCCTTCGTCGTCGTCACCAATGGCACCATCATCTTCATCCTCGGGAAAAACACGACATCTAGAGGCAAAGCCACCACTGGCATCTTGGGGGAAAATTCATAATTTAATAAATAGTTGAACATGAAGTTTATTCCACGGTTAATTCAGTAATTTTGTAGATATTGAAGAAACAATAAAATCTTGATCATATTTTTCAAATAATCTTGGTCATTTGTTGTTTAGCTTGATAGATCTCCATTGTGCTCGTTGTTTGGGTATTATTACATAGTTGCAAGCCTCTTAACCCCTTCACCTTTAACTGCAGTGCATTTGAAACCCTTCCATCTTCGATCGCTTCCCCTATCTCAATCGCGCTCTCCCATCCCCCTTTATCTCCTCACTTCCTCTATTTCCTTTCCTTCCGTGTGTTGTTGCGGCCCCCTCTTCACATTACATCGATCGGAGGGTTCCAAAGCTTAGCACTACCGCTAGCGACCACCACGTCTGGAGTCATCACATTGCATCACCGCCCGAGCCAACATTCGTCGTACCCCCCTCTATTGCAGGCTCTGCCACTGTCTTTCTCTCGATCCTTTTCTCTTTCTCGATCCCGCATGCTCACAATATGTTGTTTGCATCTGTTTTATTGTGTTTGTTGTTTCCTTTCCATCTCATTCACAACGACAGCAAACTTTGGAATCGTCATCTTCGACATCTGTAAGAACCCATCATTCTACAACTTATTCATGCAATTTGAGTTCGATTTTCTTATTTGGCCACTAATACTTCTCAATATTTCGTTTCATGACCTGTTCCTAACGTTTCTCGACTTCTCCTTCTGAAAGGTGATTCATCATGTCGATTAAAACCGCTCGTGAATTCAGAGAAAAAGTAATTGTTTGGACTTTTTTTATATTTATAACCAGGGTCGTTAAGTAATTGTTTTAATTGATGTTTGGTTGATATGATGGTTGTTTTGTTTGTTAAATCACATCCACTCTCTAAAATTTGATACATTCACACATATAATTTCTTTTATTATATTTTCACCCGATTTATCTATATTTTTTTTACTATTACATCCCTATCCCCATATGCCATTTCTTTTTCCTTTAATTCTATTTTTTTTTCAAAGGTAAGTAAGTAGAGCTGTCAATATGGGTTCCAACACGCGGGTTGAATTGATTAAATCACAGCCCGTTTAGAATACGGGTTAGAGCAACCCGGCTCGTTTAACCCGTGGGTTAAACGGGTTAGCCCGCGGGTCAAGCGAATCAGCCTGCGGGTTGGGCAATTAAAAAAAAATGTGGATGATTTTTTTATATCTTGGGTTGAGCCACTAAGTGTCACATGAAGATAGTGAAGTGAGTGTGCAAAGAGAGTAATTTTCTTGCATCTTAGGTTTTTTAATATGAATTTTTATTACTTTTTCAACATTTTTTAATTGAATTTCTCAATTTTTAGATTTTTATTTTTCTATTGTCAAAACGGGCCAGTCCGCCAACTCGCGAGCCAGCCGTGAGCCGGGTTGGATTCATATTTCCTTGACTCATTTAGAAACGGGTTGCTCTAACCCAACCCGTGACGGGCTGACCCGTATTGACTGCTCTATAAGTAAGATTAGGCATAAATCAAGCCAAACGACACTTATAAATCATGAGTATCAAACCCTAGAGAGAGTACTTCCAACACTGTGAATTTGATGTGTGAATAATTTTTTTTTCCTAAAATTCTAGGCCCATTGTGTCTCCTTTTTTCTTTCTTATAGTCCACGGGCCTTGTGGACGATAAAAAGATGAAAGGGCCTTCTACAAAAAGAAAACTGTACTCATCACCCTATGCTGTATGTAAAAGCCCGAAGGAGCATCATTCTTAAAAAATCCGATTAATTTTTGAGATATAATAATAACGAAGCACGTAGCTGAAGTGTGCAACCACCAGATCGATCTCTCTCTCTCTCTTTCTATCTCTGAGATGGAGTTCCGCGTCCGCGTCTCCGTCGTGTGGAGCCTGCTTCTCATCGTCTCTCTCTTCTCTCCTCATGCTAGGGTTCGTTTTCATATCTTCCTCTCCCTACTTTCTTCAATCGCGCGAGCCCGTACGCATTTGATGGCGGTTTCGATCTAATAGTTTCTCTGTTTTTGATTTGGTTTTGTGTGCTGTTGCAGGGCGAGGCTTCTGGTTCCGCCTTCTTCCTCGATAGCTCCAGTCATCAATTCCTTCGCGCTAGATCATCCAACGATGAGGTTGGGCTTTTTCTCTTGTCTCATTCCTGCATCTTGTGCTCGCTTCCTTTTCAACTCGCTGATCGATGCGAATTTTCAGCCCAGTATTCAAATTTGAATAATCAAATGCATTTTGTTTATGACACAATTCACAAGATATTGAGGTGCAAAAAAATTTCCCAATTTGAATTCTTCCGAATAAATTTAGCAACACAAACCTTCTTAGTTGTTAGTGTTTAGAATGTTGGGGGAAGTAAAGTTAACTAATGAATATGAACTTTTAATAGATGTGAGGACTGAATTGCTACACTTCAGCCCTGTAAGTTTGCTCATTGGGTGAATTCCGACGCTATGGTATTACTTGATTACCTATTGGCTATTAGTTTACTCTCAGAGTCTCAGTGAAACAAATCATTTTTCAATATATATATATATATATATATATATATATATATATATTTAAAATCAAGGGATAAAATGACTATCTGTAGATGCATATTCACTTGAACTTTATTGGTTTATAAATAATAAATATATCCCCCCTTCTCTTAGTTCGTAATTACTGAGCGTGTAAGTAGTCGAGTTCTGGAGTACCCTTGCAAATTTCTGATTGCAGAAGAAAGTAATTTTGAATTGGTAGTGCTAGAGGTAATAAAGTAGGTTAGTGAACTGCTTCTTTAGTTCGAGGCAGATCTGGTTGTAGGTATGAGAAATTGACTAAACAAGATATGAATTTGGGCTTCTTTTTGGGCTTTAAACTTTATTTAGTAACTTTCAAGCTGTGTAAATTCAGAGGCTAGAAAGGATGTGCTAGCAGTTTTAAGAAGACATATGAGTAGATGTGTTGTTAAAATTCCTGAAAACAAGAATGGACAAGTAAAGGAACATCACTATGAGGGATGGAGAAAACATTCTGTCATTTTATCAAATGGTTGTTAATTCTCATGTGCTTTAGTGATGCTGGGAGAGGGGGGAGGGATTCCCCCACTTGGTGTCCATTTTACTTTTCCTAGTATCCAAAGTTTATTTTGTAACTAGAACAAGAGGAATTTTTATTTTTTTTGCAGATGTACCATAACATAAGAGGCATATACACTGCTACTACTTTTAAAATAATTTTCTTTTAAATCATTCCTTTATTGCACTTTAAAGTTTCTATAAATTTATCCTTTAAATTCAAGAAAAGAGAAAATTGGCGTGCCTTAAATAAACTGTATTTTTTCTTTACACTGGCATGGCATCATGGCGTCACAGATGCCTTTTCTTGTATAAATAGAATATTAGAATGTGAATTTTGTTTTCTCATGACTCAATTCATGAGGAAGTAGGAGTTTTCCCCCTTCTCTTGTTTCTGCTGATATGAATGAGAATAAAGACAAATTTGTAAAAGTACATATTCAATCATAGCCAAAAACTTTAAAGGATATCTGAGAAATACAATATTTTTTTATTTAAATTACTATTAGTTCGTATTATAATTTTCCCTTCAGTTTGTTCCTATTGGGAGATATTAATCTTTTTGGAATTAAGGCTAAATATCCCCATCATTTTCATCCTTTCTATGATCCCCTTAGTTTCAATAATAATGATCTCACTGGATGGTATTATTTCACTTTGCAGCATCCTTCAATGTTGCTTCAGGAAGTTGGTGCTGCTGTGTCAGTATTGCTTGGTTTTGCACCTCCTTCCACGCTTTCAGCTGCCAGCTCATCCAAGGTCCTAAAAAATCATCAATAATATTCAGTTTTTTCTACTTTATTTATACATCATAATTTTGTTGCAGGCTTGATTGATGATAATGTTTTGGTTTTTGCAGTTGAACGAGGTTCTGATTCCTAATCCGTTCAATAGGCCTCGTGCTGTGTTTTTGCTGGAAGTTAATGGAATCAATGGTTTCTGGCCTTGGTTTTAAGTATTAAAATCAATTTCAATATAATGTCTTCTTTTATGAAGTAATAATAATAAATGTATTATGAATGTAGGTCTTGAAAAAATTGTCCAACATAATGCAAGGTTCAGCAATTCATTTTGGAGTACAGACATTATCGATTCAGATAAAGTTGACATTCAGCTTCCAAGTGAGTACGATGGAAGTGGTGATGGGCACTGCCAATGTGGTTTTATCCCCATTTTTTTAGTGTGAGGCTTTACGGTTTTTTTTTCCTTTTAAAATTCATGCAGATGAAAATGAAGTTTCTGTGTTTTCTTTGGATGAGCAATTGGAAGACATCACCGACAGAGAAATAAGTGATTTTGTTAGTTTTGATTCATATTACACTTGTTTACAAGCTATTTCCATATTATTTGATTATCATGTTATATGTTAAAAAATGACTGTCTTTGTTTTCTTAGTCATCCTTGATAGGTGGATCGTATGCTCCTGATGCACTAGAGCCATTGAATGGGTTGCTTACCATTCCATTGGCAAATGGTGACTCAGTGAATCTCCATATGTCAAAGGTATAACTATAATGAGGACTTAAGGTATATTTTTCTATTATATGTGAATTTCTTAAGACTGATTGGGAGGATCATGTGTTTGTGATTGTAGAAAGCAGAAAGGAATTTTGTAGTAGGCCTTTTGTCTCTCACTCGAAATGTTAAAAGGGCAATTCAAATGCATGACGATTTATCTCAGAGTAAACAAAGTCCAGCTGAGTTGTTAACAGGATGCTTCAATGGCATTAAGGTCTGCTATGTTCTTCCCCTCTCCTTTTCTTATTCTTCTTCTCCTTTTTTTTCTTTTTGAATTTTCGGAAATATTACATTACTGAATCCAAGTGTTATTTGCCATGAATGTGTGGCAGAAGTTTCTTTATAATAACCTAGGTGAAAACGCAAACTACAAAGTCAGCTAGGCTGCACATCACATCCCTATTCTCGAAGATGGTTGCTCTTTTAAAAACACAAGCTTTGACAAAAACACAGAAGAGTTAAGGAAATAAACCTATCCCAAAGCAAATTTAAGTGTTCCCTGGTGATGAATGTGTTATGCCTCAGTTATGCCACCAGTTATTTCCCCTTCTTTTTCTTTCTAGTGGTTTTTTGTTTAATAGATAAGAAAATGGTGCTATTGGTACATGGATCATGTTATGGGAGGCTTTTACCATTCGTACTGTTGTTGGACAATTTGAAATCCAATAAAATTGAAATGACTTATAGAAAATAGAGGAAAATTTGGGAAGAACATCATTTTCTTCTTGAGTGGTAGAAATCCTTAAACTGTGCTGACCTGAACACGAGACTAGCCAAAGTGCTTTGTTGCCCTTGTTCTTTCTCAACTTAAACTGTGCTGATTGAGAAATTTTGCATCTTAAGTCTGGCCAAGCAATCCTTTTCCAAAACTTGATTAATGCTCTGTTTTATTTTATGGATAACATAGTAATTGATAAGCGTATGCGTGTACAAATTCGAAATAGAAAGTTCTTTCAACACACAATTTCGATGATATCAATTGTGGAGACAATAATGGAATTATCCATTGCAATGCTTTTTCCCAGTTCACATGTTTTACTGTTATGTCTTGTGAGACATGATATTATTCCACCTCTCTCCTAGAGTCTCCCCACACGGCAAATCTTTAATCGCTAATTTCGGTGCCCTGGCATAAGGAGCACTGATTCCTTTATTACTTGTATTGCTTTTGTTGTGTGTAAATTTGAAGAAAACAGAAGTAATATTGCATGATAGATAACTATACTACGGTGGACATTACACATGTTATTTAGTTTTGTGAACTTAACCTACAATATAGAAAAGCATCAACTTTATTAAATACGAAGTTTTGCTGTTGTTCAATCCATATTTTTGTTCACATTTACCTGCAATATGTGTTGATGTTATATGCATGGGTTTTTGTTTTGGTCCAATTTAATTGACTACTATGTGCAGGTTTTGGAAGAGCAATATGAAGCTGAAAGTATTGCTCAGCATGGAGTTGAATTACTACTTGCAACTTTGACAAAGTTATTTGGTTCACTGCAAGAAGCATACAAAGGTCAACTTTGTCAGTCTTAAATAATTGCTGTATGATTTTAAAATAGAACATCACAATATTGGTATTGATTCTCTTTAGTATAAGAAACTAGTCAAATGACTTTAGCAAACTCTCAGTTGATCGTTTGCTCTTCAGATGTCATTTTTATTGGTCTAAAGAGTTCATTTACTTTCATTGAAGCTGTTAATGATCAATGTTGAGCAGGTCAAATTGTTGGAATTATCTATTGTCAAACGGCCGCTCCTCAAGAGTCGGGCAAGAAGTTCGATGTGGTCTTTACTCCTGACCATACTGCTCGATGGTTGGAAGAAATCAAAGCACTGAATGCAACAGGTCCAGCAGTGGTGCTGGTCAGGACAACCCTTGCTTGGATAACAGGAATAATTTTGCTCATTTCAACTCTTTTAGGGGTAAGTGTTAGATGAAATAATTTTACTATTAATGTAAATCAAATCTAAAATGGAAATAAGTTTGGAACTTGGAAGATATTTATGCAATTTTGATCGTTTATGTTGAGATTTGATGCATGGCCAAATATTTACAATTGTTTATTCTGTTTTGTGGCAGATATGTTACCTCATGAATATGCCACTCACAAGGGACACACTTCTGTATTCTAACGTGAAGCTTGATTAGGCATGGAAGCATCCGAAGACAAATCTTCTCAACCAACCAAGGAGGACTGTGCTGCCATTGAACCTTGAGATTGGGGGTTTTTCTTGATGCCTCTAATCTATGTGCATTATTATATTATTGTTTTTAAAGCGTTAGTTACCGGTGTTTAATGGATCAGCGTAGCCAATTTATTATACCCACAGTATCAGGCATTGGAAACTTGTTCAATCAGGATTTAGGTCTTCATAGAGGGGGGTATCATACGATGATGTTTAAATGTGAGGCATGGATATTGTACCCCGTAATCAGGACTTGGACATCTTGATTGTGCCTCGTAATTAGTTGTGTGCTTATTGCAGCTATTTACAATAATGTGTACCCGTATTGTTTGAAATCATTTCAATAATATCGTTGTAAAATAATGAAATTTCAGAAACGTTGCTTCCGATGCCTTCCTGTTTCCAAATAACACGAGCTTAGCAAGCCGGCCATGTAAATGGTTTTGTCGACTCTATTTTCTAAATAATGATTCTTTTTCAACAGTTCATGGGATCCAATGAAAAAATGAACTCTTGGCTATGGAGTTTTGGGGTAAGGAAGAAGAATGCCGCTGTGTGGGGAGGGGGAGGTGGGGGGACACCTGAAACATATTTAACCCCAAATAATTTAGTGGGTTGCATATAAATTGTAACATGTAGAAAAAGATTGGCCTCGTAACATATCTCAAGTCGCATGCCATGTTACTAATGCTACAATTGGAAATTAATATCCTCTCATATGATCTTACAACATGGTCAAGTGAAATATTAATATCTATCTCGTTTGATAAATATTTAAAATCCTATTTTTCTTCGAGGTTCTATCTATTTGATAAATGTAAAAAGATAAAGTCACAAAATTGCAACATAAAAAAACATGGGTGTTTACGCAGACAAGAGGATTCATATCCCATTTTCATCCGATTGAGAAATATGACGAAAATGTGATAGGAAAGAGATATGGAAAAATAAAAAAGTGAAAGTGGAGCTAAATATATAATGGTGTTTTAAAAAAAATTAAAAAAAAAATCGTCTTACCTTTGGCGGAAGAGTAGCGCATTGAGCTTCTTCTTCTTCTTCTTCTTCTATGCAGAAGTAGAAGAAGCCGAGCCAGCGGCACCAATGAAGCCATTTCACTTCCATCTCCGCCGCCACTTCAGCACGAAGTACACCGCCAAAATCACCTCAACCTCCCCAACCGGCCGGTCTCTGGCGGCGGAGGTGACCCCACCACCTCCACTCCCCTCCGACATAAGAGGCTACACTCTCCCCCGCCGCGACCTCGTCTGCAAAGCCACCCAAATCCTCCTCTCCAACTCCCACTCCCACCGCAACACCACCAAACCCTTATTGGCCGACCCTTTCTCCGACCTCTCCGACTACCTCCAATCCCTCTCTCTAAGCCTCACCCCTCTCGAAGCCTCCGAGATCCTCAAAGCCTTAAAAGACCCTTCCCTCGCCTTCAAATTCTTCCACTTCTGCCCCTCCCTTTCCCCCAATTTCCGCCACGAGTCCTTCACCTACAACCGCCTCTTCCTCATCCTCTCCAAGTCCACCTCCCCGCTCCGCCTCGACCAGGCTCGCGACCTCCTCGACGACATGGAGCGACGCGGCGTGCGCGGCTCCATCTCCACCGTCAACATCCTCATTGGCTTCTTCGAAGACCTGGAGCGCTGCATTGGGCTGGTCAAGAAGTGGGAACTCAGCCTCAACGCTTACACCTACAAGTGCTTGCTTCAGGCCTATTTGAGGTCCCTTGATTCATCCAAAGCTTTTCAGGTCTATTTGGACATGCAGAGGCGCGGTTATAAGCTCGACATTTTTGGGTACAATATGCTTTTGGATGCTCTGGCCAAGGATGAACAGGTTTGCTACTTGCTATGTGCATTCTCCTTTATTTCTGGTTTTCCCATTCTATCAGAATCAGTTGGATTATAATGCATGCTATGACGAACACAAAACAATTGACTTTGAAGCCAAAATCAACTATGGGAAAAACTTATCATAATCGATTCTTAGAAAATAAAAACGGGTCCAAGCATGCTATTAGTTGGGTTGGTTTGGGCGGGGATTGTCATTTTGGTAGAGACAATCTTAGGTAGTACAAGTGTGCTATGATACCGGCACTAATGCACGCAGAACTCCACGGTTAAGTGTGCTTGAGAAAGAGTAGTACTAGGATGAGTGATCTCCTGCGAAGTCCTCGCGTTGCACCCACTTTTAAAGAGTGCGAGCCTCGGCGCTACAGTAAGGTTGCTGCTATGTGACTTTGTGGTCACATGGAATCAGCCTCTTGCAAAAATGCAAGATAAGACTGTCTATATTAGATCCACAAGTGGGTCCGACCTCTTCGTGGACCTAGCGCATAGCATAAGCTTTATAGCACAAGGTTTTCCTTTTTTAAGTCTTAGGTAGTACAAGTCATGACTCATAATAATGGTAATGACACTTCAGTTTACTTTTTCTTTATTCTTTTTTTTTTTATGAAAGTATTGACTTTCTGTTTGTTTGAAATTTTGTATGGGGATGCTTCCCTGCAAGCTTCCAGAGAGGTTTGTGTGGATAGATTGATGAACATCTAATTGAGATGTACTAATGTTGTAAATTGTTTTGGAAGAGCAAATTTGTCTTTCATTGATCGTGTTTACTCGTCATCATGTATGCGCGATATTTTTGCAGGTGGATAAAGCATATAAAGTTTTTGCAGACATGAAGCGGAGGCATTGCGAGCCTGATGTTTTCACTTACACCATTATGATCAGAATGACCGGGAAACATGGCAAAACTGATGAGTCACTGGCACTTTTTGAGTTGATGTTAGAAAAGGGCTGCAATCTGAATGTGATTGCTTATAATACTATGATTGAGGCACTCACTAAGGGACGTATGGTTGACAAGGCCATCATGCTCTTCAAAAAAATGGTGGACAATGATTGTCAGCCTAATGAATTTACGTACACTGTGCTTGTGCATGTTCTGGTTGCTGAAGGGCAGCTTAATAAGCTTGACAATGTTGTGGAGTTATCAAAGAAATATATAAATAAGCAGATATATGCATATCTTGTGAGGACTTTAAGCAAATTGGGCCATGCTTCTGAAGCACATAGGCTGTTTTGCAACATGTGGAACTTTCATGACAAGGGTGATAAACATGCTTACATGTCCATGTTGGAGAGTTTATGTAGCGCTGGGAAAATGACAGAGGCCATAGATCTTCTGGATAAAATTCATGAAAAAGGTATAACCACTGATACTATCATGTATAATACAGTATTCACAGCTCTCGGTAGGTTGAAGCAAATATCACATATTCATGATCTTTATGAAAAGATGAAAAAAGATGGCCCTGCACCAGACATATTTACATACAATATTCTGATCTCCAGCTTTGGCAGGGCTGGAAGAGTTGACAGTGCTGTTAAATTTTTTGAAGAACTAGAGAATAGCGAGTGTGAGCCTGATGTTGTTTCCTATAACTGTTTGATCAATTGCCTAGGAAAGAATGGGGATGTTGATGAAGCTCACATGAGATTCAAAGAGATGCAAGAGAAAGGATTAAATCCGGATGTTGTAACTTACAGTACACTTATTGAGTGTTTTGGCAAGACAGATAAAGTTGAGATGGCATGCAGGTTGTTCGATGAAATGCTTGCTGAAGAATGCTCTCCTAACATAGTCACATATAATATCTTACTCGATTGTCTTGAAAGGTCCGGAAGAACTGCTGAGGCAGTGGACCTTTATGCAAAACTCAAGCAGCAAGGATTGACACCAGATTCAATTACGTATGCAGTGCTTGAACGATTGCAAAGCGGTGGGCATGGTAAATTGAGAGTTCGCAGGCAGAACCCAATTACTGGATGGGTTGTTAGCCCTTTACGATGATGTAGTGAACAAAATGTTTATACACCCATATCAGGCAGAAGTTTTGCGATTCTTCTTTCTGAGGGTTCTTTGTCTAAGGCTCTAAGCTATAGCTGTGTAGCTGAGGTAAAGAACCTATATGATTATTGCCATGTGATGAACTTGGTTGCAATCAGAAGTGCTGCTTCAAGTGCAGTGGCTATAGCATGTTTCAGAAATGGCTTGCTGTTGGTTGGTAAGGAACTCAAGTTTTTTTGCTATGGGATTTGTGACTTGGGACTTGGGAGTTCAATGAAGAAGGCATGGTTACTTTCTCTTATGGAACTGATAGATTCTGATAACTTAATTCGTGGTTGGGTCTGTAGCAAGCTTGTTTTAGATAAATAATCTTAGGCAGGGGATTGCCCATTCTCTGCCCTTGCAACGATGAACAAAATCATGGGAAAAGACTAGCCAGTAATTTCTCTTTATATAGAAATCTGCTTTCTTACATGAATTGTTAAATAGGGGAAATCATTTAAGGGAAATTGCCTATTTTTTCCTTGGTTTTATATTGGACACTTGCAGGCTTCTAGCCATATACCCCAGCATAGTAATGTAATGATTCCAAAGTTAATAACTCTGTCCTTCAAGCTTAGTTTTTCCCTTTTCATAGTTTGAGGATGGTGTTGTAAGATGTAAAGCACTTGCACTCTAATTAAAAATTGTAAGTGCATCCTTTTCCGTGTCATTCAATTCCCACTTCTTTTTCATTTTGAGGATGGTGAGTTTGATGCCTCTGTTATATCATTAACCTGCATGCGCACAGTTATGACATATTGTAAATAATATGTAGTAAATGTTGTAAAAACATGGTGAACCGGTTTTTAATGTGGTCTAATTGTTATTATGAATCAATTAGTTTATACAGTAGTACCTTGGTAACACAATCCATCTCTATGAAGTTGAAGTTGAAGCCTGCGCAGCCAAAAAGAGGAGCAACTAAAGAACACGCACGTGTGAGAAAGCAGCAACCTCCATCTCAGAGCCCTCGTGGGAGCTGATAACGTTGGCTAGCTCTTTGAATGCATCTGCGATTTTCCAAAGAGGCTTTTCATCCACGGCAGTAATGGAAGGTCCGTTTCTTCTAGTTCTTGCTGCTGTCTCATCCTCATCCACACGTGACACATGCCAACTGAAGCTTTTCCTCTCTGCATACCTGCAAGTTTTCTCTGAAGACGTTGTTCACCTGCAGCTTCAGCCATCGAAGAATTATATTTTTCTTCTCTTTAAGTTCCTTTGGTGCCCCTTCACTTCAATCTTCACGTGATGAAACTCGTTCTTGGCAGCACACACATATATATGTTTTTTTTCTTTTGAATTTGCATATATATGTTGTATAGTACTATTGTAATGAAACATATAGATCAGAGTACGCGGAATGCAAAAAGTGCCAAATTTTGGATAGTATGTGAGTAACTAGACTAACAATGGTCATATTATGGCATGATGACTTTCAAGGTCCCATTTTCTTTTCCCATTTGGTATGACCAAGTGCTGTTTGGAAAACCGTTTGCTTGAGGTTATCACAAGTTACACATGTGGCCGGAACCAATAAAGAGGCGAAAGTTTAACACATTAAGCAAAATTACCGTTCATTAAGGAGAAAAATAACGGCCCAATCTAATCCTACCTGGTCTCTATGTGTAGACAACCCAAATAGTTAGAGGAAGAAAGGAAGAGAATAGGGAAAAATAATCAATGGTATTTGGTAGACATCCAAATTGAGTGTTTATACTCAAAATTAAACAAGGAAGAAAGGGATTTACAAGAGATCAATGATTGACTTGATATATGATGTATGATTAGATACGGATAAAGAAAAAAATGTGGTGCTTATTCTGTTGGTGTCTAAAAATTGAGATTGAAGTATAATAAATATCGTAAATGATACGGAATATAAATAATGAATAAATTGAGGTTTAGGAAAAGTGAAGATAGGTGTTAAAACCTAGAATTATTAATAAATTTATTTCAACAAAATTTTAAGTTTATTCCTATTTAATATCAAACTATACCAATTAAATCTGGGAAATTGAAAAGGTTGAATAGTCATGGAGGATAAATAGAAAAAAAATTACTTCAAATTTTTTGTAAAAAAATTATATTAACACCTTAAAATTCTTTGAAGGGGTTCGGAGAGAATAATACAAATGTCAGCTTGCATTCGGAATCGAGTGGGCATAGTTTCCACCAACTTCCTTATTACTAGAAAGATTGTGACAGTGTGTCTCATTATTTCTTGATAAAAAACGGTAATCCTAATGTCTAATGACAGCACACCTCAATTTCATCATACACTCGAATGAGTGATAGAAATAGAAGAGATTGAAAGTGAGATATATGATAGGTACTGTCATAAGAAAATAGAAGAGATAGAAAGAAAAAATATGTGAAAATAAAATGTAAGAAAAGATGAGTGTGAATATAAAACCCTACTCATGATTGAATTCTTGCAAGTTGGAATTGCATTGCCACAAGGAACTGGTCCAAATTGGTAGGTACTTTCCAGTGATGGAAACAGTCATAGGGGGACCAGTTAATGGAAGATGCTATGGAAATAAGAGTGGCTTGAATAAATTATTACACCCCTTGTCTAGGAAGTATAGTTTAGATCTAACAAAAGATCAATCAATTGGACATTAATATTTATTATCATAGTAAAAATGCAATCATTGTTACATAGATGCAGAATGGCAACTGTTAAGTTACAAATGCTACATAAACATAGCCATCTAGGGCATAAATTAAGAGCTAGCATCTTGCAAAAGATAAAGAGAACTATGGATTGATTCATCATCTCTGAACCTGCCTGGCTTCTATGTCCTGAAGTCTCAAGGTAACTGCTCTCTTGTGGGCTTCAAGACCTTCAACATCAGCCATAGTTGCTACATATGGCCCAAGCCTTCTTAGACCTTCCTCTGTGAGAGACTGCACTGTTATGTACTTCAGGAAGGAGTCCAAAGACACCCCACTATACATTCTTGCATATCCATAAGTAGGAAGGACATGGTTTGTCCCACTTGCATAGTCACCAACACTCTCAGGTGTCCACTGCCCTAAAAACACAGAACCTGCAGAGGCATTTGGCAGACATTTAGATCTAGGATTCTAGAATCGAATTTGCCGTATAGAATTTGGTTATCTAACAAGAATTGGATCCTCTAAGAGTTTGCAGACATAAACACCTTACATTTAGAGCATACATTAAAAAACGAGCAACAAGATGAAAATCTATGGACTCTACCTGCATTCTCAATAAAACTCTCCCACTTCTCTGCATCCTTCACATTGATAATTAGATGCTCAGGTGCATATAAGTTTGAGAAAGTGATAGCCTGGAAGATGCAAAAGAAATTTTTTACTTGGGGCACACTGATAAAGATGATGATAGACTGAGACTTAACAAGCTATAGGAGAAGTAGGACTCAAGTATAAACAGTTAATTGTCTATCTTTGTTGTGCTGATATTTGTTTTCCAGTATAAATATAGACATAGGAAGACAAAGCATTGAGCTAGTCCTTCCTAGCTATTCATATTCTTCTCTTGATTTTTTTCTAACAATAAACTTATAAAAGCGCCTGCATAGAGATGTAAGTACATCCATCATCTATGTTATGTGTAACCTTCTTTGCAACAAAGAGGCCTAACAGTCTGTTTAAGTGGTTTCAAAGGAAGTTTTTTCTCTTTCCTTGCCTTACTCTTCTTCTCTTGTGACTGTTTTTAGTGTATATTATACAGACAGAAGCTTGGACAACAGTACTGACCTCAAGCATATCACGTGCATGCACAATAAAACTGTGGCCCAGTGCCTTAGAGGCAAACTCGCCTCTTGGAAGACTCTTGCACTGCTTGCTGAGTTCCTCCTGTATTGCATTCAGGTCCACACCATCTCCAGCAATCACAAGAACAACCTGACTATCAGGGCCATGCTCAGCCTGGAAATTGTAAAGTTGTTCTGTAGATATCAGCAATGTACAAGAAAGTAAAAAAAAGGTAAGGAGTCAAACTGGAAGTGCATATGCAGAGTAAAAAGGGGATGATGGTGAAGCATGTCCATTTGAGGCATCAAGCATTACTATTTTTGTTATGCTGGATACTGTTCACACTACTGTGCTAGTCAGCATGGCAGCAGGGATTTTATCAGGTTTGGGCCTTGGTTTATTCTATGGAGGTAGGATTCATTTGGGCATTAAGTTTGGCAGGTTTTGTGCTTTAGTTAAAAAAGGTGTTCTAATTTCTAATTAGTGGTGGTCTCTTGTTTATTTTTGCATGCCATGTGAATTTAGAGAACTCTGATCATAATCAGATTCTAAACATACAATTGAAGAAATGCTTATGTGCACCATCTCCTTAGTTTATAAAGTAGGTTTCTTTCTAGATATTACTCAATTATTCTTACCTCTTATAAGCCACACATATAATGAACTTATCCTATACTTAACTTTGGAAAACTAACATCATAATGTTAAAACTAGATATAGAAGCTTTTAAAATAAGGAATAAATTACACTAGAGCGTGAGTTTCTTTTCTAATAGGGCAAAAAAGAACGATAACCCTAAACCCTAAACCCTAAAGCAAATGAGCATCTTAAAACTCATTAAACCTGGGAAAGCAAATCAGCGGCTACGTGAGAAGGAATTGCATTCTTGTCCGCAATGACCAAAACTTCAGATGGACCAGCTGGCATGTCAATTGAAACCATGGCTTCACTGTTCTGCAGAAGATGTTGAAAATGTCAAGAAAAGAGGAAGAAGTTTAAGATTCAAAGTATGAGATGTATACTTGGAGGTTTTAATGTAAGATATATACACTTACTTGAAGTATCATTTTTGCAGCTGTGACATATTGGTTACCAGGGCCAAAAATCTTTTCAACCTGCAAAAGTTTCATTACATGATTGAAAAGTACAGCAAAAAACATGAACATAAGTACATAGATTTTTAGTTAGAAAAGTAAAGGTTACATCTTAAGTACTGTTTTATCACCAGATTACATAATCTATTTAGGGCGTGTGTAAGGATTTTTTTTATGAATAAAACAACAGCACTTCACGGTATAGCTTTTTTTAAGAGTTTTTCTAGAAGCTACTCGACTACGCATTTTAAATTCTGATAAGAGCTCTAAAACTGCCTTTTTCGGGGGGGGGGGGGGGTTGCATTTTTTAGAAAAACTTATATAACTCAAAAAAATTGAAATATGTTTTTTAAAACAGCATACCCTTAATATCTAAGTTACTGCTTCAATATCAGAAAACTTCTAACATAACATCTTGGTCACCATGTATTCATTAGGCTCTGAGATTTATGTTACCATTAACCACAAATTAAGAACGCATCAACACATTCAGGAGGGAAAGGGATTCCAATACCTATCAAGGGATGAGTTTCAATAAATCTAACCATCAATTTGCAATGCAATTAGGATTAGGATATGGTATACAGTATACTAACACACAAAATAAATAATAAAAAAGATATAAAGCTGTGAACCCAATAAGTATAAAGATGAGTCAAACGAGAAGCTCCCTACCTTTGGACAAGTTTCTGTTCCCCAAGCCATAGCAGATATGGCCTACAATAGAAGAAAATGCCATATCAACCATAGCTTAATTTATAATACAATGATACAAATTCATAAGGATATCAGATTCAAATTACAAAAAATGGTAAGGGTTATATTATATTTTCAGATA
Organism: Acmispon strigosus; assembly: GCA_030819835.1. Classification (NCBI taxonomy): domain Eukaryota; kingdom Viridiplantae; phylum Streptophyta; class Magnoliopsida; order Fabales; family Fabaceae; genus Acmispon; species Acmispon strigosus. The sequence continues at coordinate 93,522,596 of JAUAMA010000001.1, forward strand.
TCAAACCTGTGCTCCTCCAGCTTTGAGAATGTGAGTCACCCCAGCCTTCTTTGCACAATATAGTACCTCCTGCAGGAAAACATCGGTCAGAATAACAATTAACAACAACAACATCATAATGATAATTTTCATACAATATAGAAAATATACCTTGCATGTTGTTCCATCCTGAGTTGGAGGATTGGCAAGAACAATAGTTTTACATCCTGCAATTTGAGCAGGCTGGTATACAACAAAATTAAAAAAAAAAAAAAAAAACTTCAGCTAAATCTGGAAAGACAAATACCAATATACACAATAAAACTATAGGACATTGAACAACATAAGAACTACTTGAATATTTATTCAACTTACAACTGAAAGCATCAAGGCTGTTGAAGGTAACACAGCAGTTCCCCCTGGAACATAAAGACCCACGGAATTAATACTCCTAGCAACTCTCTTGCATTGGACTCCCTGAGATTTTCAGAAAACTCAAGACTAAAATAAAATATTATTGGATAACACTAAGAACCGAGAACGAGCAAACATGGAGGCGTGCCAATTATATGCCATGGCGTACACATACAAATAGATGAATATTCAAACAGACTAATCAAGGACAGGGAAGCAAATGATCACAACTGGAACAGATAACCTATTCATTTGATCTTTCTAGTATTATTTAACTATTCCTATAGCTAATGCTGCAAGGACCTAGTGCTCGCTCTAATAGCAGTTTCACAAAAACCTAACATAATACATATCTACAGCAATTAGCTATACTAATAATATCTTGCCATTGAATACTTCAAAGTTTTAATTAATAATACACAAGAATACGTTTAAGTGTCAACTCAGACTTGAACCATTAAGTCACTAGTTTGTCCATCTAACCTAGGCTAGAAGCAAGAATCAGCATTGACATACTTTCATGTTCTCAATACTTTTCTCAGGTGACTTCTGAGCAGCATGAAAGGCATAAATATTGCTGTAGGCGACATCAAAAGCTTCCTTAACAGGTGGATCAAGCTGAAAAAGGCAAAAACAAGAACAACATAGCGTCCAAATCAGTCCCATGCCTTCACTAAACTAAAAAGGGGATTGTAATAAGAACAAATAACTTCAACAATAGCTAAACAAATATACCACTGGGTCTGGGAGCTCCGAGACAACTTCAACTATCTTATCCAATTCAACTTTGTCAAACCTTGAAGTGTATCTAGAAAAACACAAAGTTGAAATTGAAGTTACACAGGCAAAGAAGATATAAAAATGCAACACAACATAATTTAATCAAAGAATTAAGAAGCAGGTACTCTTTAACTGCAGCATCCCCTCTGTGGTGAACATCATCAACAATGGGATTGACCTGAAAAGGGCGAAAAGCATGGATTTTGAGAGTGAAAACGAAAACCCCATTTGAAAACAAAGAGAAATGACATAATGGGGCAGATTAAAATACCCACCACGCTGAAAATGGAAGAGAAATCAATGCGAGGGCGGGTTTTGAGGCTGAGAAGCTCATCGTGAGAAAGGTTGGACAAACGATAGGACTTGATGGAGCAGCGTACGCGGAAATTGGCGACGGAGAAGGGTCTCTTGGTGTTGGTGTTGCTGGGTGGATGAAGGAAGCAACGGTTCCAGTTAGAACCAGTAAGCGCAGACTCCATCTTCATCGTAACACTATGCTTTCTCACTACCCTTCTCTGCTTTTCTTCTCTTTTTCATCACTTTTTTAATTTTAAGTATAGCTAAAACCTAAATTTTTTAATTAACATAATTTTCTAATGAAGATTGAATTTTAGACACCTTCAAAGGTTTTTCTCCTAATTGCATCTTTCTATTACCTAAATCTATGACATCTTTTATTTTTCGAGTTTTAACTCAATGGGAGTAATATATTTTTTAATTTATATTTTGTAATATTCAACTGAGTTAATTATATATATATTTCATATATTTGTATATGTTATGAAGATTATTTTTTAATTTAAATTTGTTGTATTTAGTTTAAAAACACTGACAATTGCACAAGATATTTGGGATATGTATAATAAAACTAGCTAATAAGTTAGTTTTTTTTTAAACTAGCTAATAAGTTAGTTAAAAATTGAAAAATTGGGTTTGAACTGAAAGATAGTGTTCAAAGACTCAAAGTTATTAAGTTAGTTGGTTCAATTAAAAGTTTTTGGGTTAAAGAAATATAAAAACACATAAGAAGATATACTTACATGTTTTTTTTTTTTTTTACATTGCACATCAATTTATTCATATCTATGTAATAGCTTTAATTTATTTATTTTCTATTTTTATTAAATGAAATAGTATGAATAAATTTAGATTATAACTTAATTAAATATATTTGTATTTCTTTAACATTAATAAAGTGGTTTTAAAATTTTATATGAAATTTGGAACAAAAATTATTTATTTCCAGAATGTAAAAAATAATGGAAGAATTTAATTAAAATATTAAGGGTAAAAAATGAAAACAATAAGCTAAACTTATAAAATTAGTTAAATAAGGTTTAAAGTTTAACTAGCTGAAATAGGCAGCAAAAGACACTCTTAGGACATTTAATAAGCTTTTTTTACTTTGGGACCAACATTCTCTACGACACTAAATCTTATCTTTTCCCTATCTTGTTGGGAACCAGTTAAACTAATCAACAAATGCTAACCATGAGCACATTTGTTCGCTGCTAGAAGCAAATACAGTAATTTATGAGTACTGAAATTTGATATTTGTAAAGTAACAACTAAGAGGCAACATGTGTCTTGGTAACTATTCAAATTGAAGTAACAATATGTGAGTAATGAATACATGAACATGGATTTACAAAGGTGGTGGTTTGCAAATAAAAAATGAAAGAATGAGGTAAACTAATAAGCAAAATGCTCTGGCCAAGGTCCTGTAATGAAGCCAATAAGCCTTAACAGTGCAACAGTTGGATCCTTCTCAATCCATTAGGAATTCGTTCACTGCTAAAGGTTGGTTCATGGGGTTTCAGGGTGAAGAGTGATGTCCTGGAAAACCTGCAACCTGTGGTTCCTCCGTGGTGGGGGGTTCTTCTCCCCAGACAATGAATCCCTTTCCTTTGTCAGTTCAGGATTGAAACACAAAGAGCGCCTTACTGCTGGCTTCCTAGGCAAAATTGCAGTCCCAGATGCATGAAATCCATCTTTCAAGTCCAAGGATTCAAGCTTTTTGCTTACACATTTGGTCTCGCTAAGCGGCCAAGGACGTTGATAGACAATGTTTGAGTTCACATTTTCATTATTAAACACTTGAGCACCATCCTCACCATCAAAACTAGTATATCCCTCAAAGAAGAACTGTTCTTCATTTTGTTCTTCTTCCACTATGTCTGCCCAACTCTTCTTCTCCACTGGCTTTATGTTTCCTGAGGCAAATTCATGCAGATTAATCAAAGAGCGGTTAAATTGACTAAAAGATAACAAAACAATTTGATAGAGATTACAGAACACTTACTTTGGTTTGTGTCAATAGAACTTGCAAATTCATTGGCACCATTCACAACCATATCATTTGATTTTACAGCAGATTTGTCCTCTTTAAACTTTGTAGCTGCTTCTGAATTGGAGGAAGTGTATAGTGAATCAGAACCCATAGCTGTTTTATCTACCATTGTCCTTGCATTCCACTTTCCAGTGGCAGGTAAAGACAAATTATTTTGTGTAGGGTTTGGGCCATTAGAAGGACTCCCAAATGAAGGTTTTGGATCTGAATGGACATTTCCCCAAGTTTCCCTTTGAGGCCCATTATTGAAGCCCCATGAACATCTTTTTGGTTTTGTTTGAGGAACCTTGAGGTCTCTTCTTGCAGGTTCAGGAGACTCATACAACCTCCTCCTGGCATGAGAAACTTCCACCTCAGATGTGGAAGACCAATTTTGTGTCCTACTTTCAACCATATCAGAGCTCTTTCCACTCAAATTACTTAGTGGAGAGCATTGTGATGACGACTCCATCTCAACCAGCATTTGAGAAGCACGTTCAAAGGATTTAGTGCAAGACTCATCCATCTTTCTATGTTTTGAAGCTGTGGTTACTGCCTGAAGCAGAAATTTTGCTTCTGCAATCCTGTTCATTTGCATCAAACAGATTGCCAAATTGCACTGCTTGTTCCTATCAGCCTCAAAAGACAGCGCTTTTCTGAACAAACAATAGAGAAGTATTACTTTTTTTTTTCTTTTCAAAAAACAACTAAATATCAAATGCAATTTCATTCCATCTAAAAAGCTTACCTATACTGTTCTTCAGCAGCTTTATAGTCACCTTTCTGCAAATATGCCCAGGCCAAGTTCCCCAGTATCCTACATTAATAGAGACAGCAAGAGAGGTTCAATGTAAAGTAAGGGTACCACTTACAAGGCTTCAATATAAACATAATGTAAAATTATCAAAAGAGCATGGATGAAAAAATATACCTTGATATCTCTTGCTCAGCAGTTACATTAATCTTCTTCCCTTGAGATCTCGCTTGTTTTGTCGTCCTCCCCACGAAAGTCACACCATCTTCAATTTGCTTCAGCTTGTGATGAAGCATGGAAATCTCCTCATCAACCCTTCCTGACCTCTGCACCAACATAGATAAGCTATTAAACACATGATTCCAAAATCCTCCACCAGTCAATTCACCTGTAAACCAAGATTTGTAATAAAAGCCCTCCCGTGCAAATGACAATTCAATTCACAACATCATAGACTTTTGAATCATTCACCTAACTCCTTCCTACTTAATCACACACCCATAAAAAATGATTTCTTCAACTTCTTGAGTACAAACTCAAACTCAACTATGTCATCACTAAAAAGGACCTAGCCTAATTAAGTTGCAAAGAGATATGATTCTTGCAAGAAATGTTAATCTGTCCAGGTTATCCAATAAGGGCCTAGCCTCATGTCATGATCATTCAAGTGCATGTAAATCAAATTAACTCACTAAATTGATGAGAGGCAAAAGCAGAAACATATAAAACAGAATTGAATTGTTACCTACCTTGTACAGTTCAACCAAGATGTTGTCCAGAGATTCCTGGGAATCAGGAGGGCAGAGATGCCTGAACGATTTGATAGCTTCAATTGCCTCATCAGAACGGTTCAGTTGCTTCATGACTAAGGCCATGTCCTTCAAGGCACTTTCCACACGGTCCCCAACATTGATTGCAGCCCAGAACAGTGAAATTGCTTTCCCAGGATCCTTATCCACCAACTGTAATTGAACCATTCAGAATCACATTCATTTCACAACACCCAATAAGAAAGCAAAACTGATAAAAATCACTTCTTTCGCACAAAAGAAGATTCAAGACCAAGAATTCAAGCAAGAACAGTGACCCCAGAAAAAAAAATCAAAAAGAACGAGAAGGGGGTTAGGAAAAATGTTACCTGAACCTGCTTGGCTTTGACATAGGGCGAGTCCCCAGCAGGAACCTTGTGAATTACATGAAAAAGATCATCTTTTTCCCCACGGGGCGATGATCTCTTTCTCTCTGAAAGCGGCATCATGGTGGGAGAACGCGACCTCCATGAAGAAAGCCGCGGTGGCGGAGTCATGAAGCACCTCGCCGGAGAGGATCTTTCGAAGGGCATTGTTGTGTGAAGAAGTTTTGAACCAGAAATTGATAGTACTAGAATTCTTCAACTGAAGAAGTGGAAACGAAGTTGTTGTTGGTCTTCTTTCTTCTGTGATGTGGTATGAACTGTTGGAAGGTGAAAGAGAGAGGATTTGAGAGAAGGGTGGAAAAACAGAACACACAGAAGAGCAATGAGTGTGATGCGATGAAAATGATGGATAGAAAGAAAGTGAAGACTGAAAAGAAATTTCGAAAAGAAACTAGCCGTTTTATATTTACTAGCCGTTGGGGTTTTTGGGCCACGGCTTGCATTCCGAGACCCGTTTTGGATTTGGGCTTAACATTTGAGCCCAAAAATGAATAGTTGCCCACAAAAAAGAAACAAAGAGAAACACACCTAGAGAGAGTGTCAACCTAAAATACTCATGAAGTGAGGTACAGTATCAGGTGGAGATCCTGAATAAACGAGATTTTTAAAGATTTGAAAAAAAAAAACTCTTTTATATGTTGACAGGTGTACAACATAAGAATGATTTAAAAAAATTTAAATTGATAGAGTTTCATTTTATATTTAAAAATGATCAACTCTTTATTTTTTTTGTTTACATATGGAAAGAAGATCAAACTCTTTATTAGTTAGACCATTTATTTATGACAATTAATTAATAAACTTGATTACAATTTATAATATTAATTTTGAATTGCATATTTCAAATTCGAGATATCCATAAGGATTTTAAATTCTTATTTTAGATAACTTAATTTTTTTTTAGTTATAATATAAATATTCGGTATATTTCAATAATATTCCAAATAAAATTAACTTTGAATTACTTAAATTACTAGTTGGATTTACCTGTGCGAGGCACGGGTAACTTTGGATAAACTAAAATTATTGTGTGTGAAATGATATATTTTTATAATTTCTTATACATGTTGTTGTGAGGTCAACAATAGTGGCCAATACTGTAGCCGTGAAAAATAGTTACTTAGCAGTAAACAGTTGGCGACAATTTGCGCTTAACTCACATGGGCAAGGATCGAAACCCCCTTCTGCATGATCGAGGGATAAAGTTAGCTAACTACCACGCCACATCTTGTGCTAAATTTAGATGTTATTTTGTCATGTTGATTCCTCGATTATTGGTATAAGAATATTTAGCCTGGAGTGCACCGTCCTCTCTCCGACAAACAACAGTGAAGCAAACCCCTCGAGGTAAAATTAATGACAATATCATCTCTCGATCTAATGGATGTCGACCGGTTCCTGTTTGAGTTGTGTCGTGCAACGGGTGAGTAACTATGATTCCTTTCCACCGCCTAATTCTGCCTCTTCACCGATATCCATTACCTGTTGGCTCCACCCTTGCATCACACCTCTCCAACGCCCTCTCTCTCAGGAACGAACACGCTCGCTCCCTTCTCCAGGTAGCCACTTCTTTCGGTCACTCCCATATAGGAATGCTTATGCAAGACTCGCTCAGGGGGTGATCAAGTTTAATTTTGGTGCTTCATGTCTGAATGCAAACATTGCTGGTTTGGGGTGTGTAGCGAGATCATAGCGTCGGTGACAAATTTTCTCGTTGTTGTGTTCTCTCCGAAGATGGCTGAGGCTATTGCTTTTCAGTGGTCCCTGAGATTAGCTATCAGTTGGTTTTCAGCCGTATCTAGTTGAGATCGATTGCTTGTCGTTGGTGGAAAAGTGGAAGAAACATTTGATGTCCTCTTCTTATTTGCATTCTATTTTGTTGAATTGTAAGAATTTAGTTTTGGCTTTTTCTGTTTTTGAGTTTGGTTTTGTCTGCCAATCTGGGAACTGTGTTGCGAACTTCCTCTCTCGTTAGGCTCTCTCTTTTATCAATCGTGTTTGGGTGGAAGAGGGGCCTCCGGGGTCCGGGCATTGAAGCTTTCTTGCTCTCTGATGTAATTGCATCTACGATTTTTTCTTAGTATTATTTCAGCTTCCTAAAAAAAACATACTTGATTTGTTCAAAATCTTTAGACTTAAGTATATTTCTGAAAAATGTTCATTATTTACATTGTTTGAACTTGACATTAAAGCTTTCACTAAAAATTTCAAAAAGAATTTGAATTTAATCTCAAATTACTTGTGAATATTCATTTGTTTGGAAATAAAATTAAACCGTGCAAATGCACGAATAGCTTTTGATAAATCAAAGCTAAAATGTGTGTAATGTTATATTTTTGTAACGTTTTATACTTCTAATAATTGTAAAAAGATATAAATGGTTGTTAGAGATGTATATTTAAAGTTATGTTAATGTTAAATTTTAAAAAAAACTTTGGATGATAATTTTTAAAAAGATGAGTCTAGGATATCCACGCTGTTAATTAACCTATTTATAAGGATTAACTAATTTATTATGATTCCTTTTGAATTACTAAGTGTAAATGCTTTCATTATTTGATCCCAAATCGTAAAAATACTAATTAATATATTAAACTAAAAATCTTCTATTTAGTTTTATATCAGAATTTTTAAATTGTGAATAACAATAGGATGCATCAATACTATCATTTGACACCAACTTTTGAAAATTAACAGATAAATATTTTTTTTTTGGAATTCTAAATATTTGCCATAACAAACAGTAAAAGCAAAAAGATTTTGTCAAATTTAAACAAAAATATGATTTCAAAATAAAGATTTCAAAATAAACATGTGAAGGAATTAAAACTAAAACAAATTGAATGATTAGAACACGATTACGCGTGCAAAATAGAAAAGCAAAGTTTGTAAGAATGAACAGATTGCTTACACAGAGATTTCTACTTTGAAACTCACCACCATAATCGATTACTTTCAGAATGATGTAGCAGAAAAACAATTTAGAAGTATGCAATAGTTCTCACGATTGATTTTTGAGTTTATTCTTTTAAAACGATATAGGAGAGAACCCGTAATGGTACAATTTATAGCATCAAGTGAGGAGACTAATTGTTAATTAAAAATTATTTTTGAAAAAAATATATCTAATTTTGTATTAATTAGATATGATTCGTTCCTTATTTTAAAATTTGGTTAAATATTTGGTAATAATTAGTCAGGGTTCGTTCCTTATTTAACATTTGTAATCAGGGTTCATTCCTTATTTAACATTTGTAATCAATATCAATTTTTATTCCTATTAAAATTTGATATTAATTAGTTATGATTCATTCCTTATTTAACATTTGTAATAAATTTTATAAATTTTAATTATTTAAAAAATATTTTTTAAAAAAACCTTAAGATTTGGTTAAAAATTTGATATTAATTAGTCATGATTCGTTCCTTATTTAATATTTAGGGTATGATCTTAGTGGGTAGGTCATAATAGGGGTATATAGGATTTATACCTTATATTACTAGGTAGGTTGGTATAAACCTTCTTTTATATAATATATAGATAGATAGATTTTAGAATTTTAGAATTAATTACTTAAAAAGGATTAATGCTTTAAATTTTTACCATTTATAGGTAACAACTAATAATTACTAAAATTAATTTCAATGTATATATTAATTTTAATTGTAAATTTCTAAACTTTTTAGAATTAACAAATTTGAATTTGAATTTGAATTTGAATTTGAATTTGAATTTAAGTGTGTCTAAATTTTGAAATTTTACCATTTATTCATTCTTTGACTCATTGGCAGCTGAATATGTTAATTGAAGCAACACTAAATATTGATTTTATTTATTATTGCAATTATGAATTTGATTTATATCGCGAAAATCTATATTATTTAATATTTCATTTATTTACTATTTTTAATTACATGTTGAATATTATATAGATTTTTTATAGCTTTTTTTTTCTAGTTTAAAAATGTTGAACATTTATATTATTATTAATACTTTGGTTCACACAATCATCGTCTAAACTCTAAACCTCTCCTCCTTCCATTGTCTACTCTTCTTCCTTCCATCGTCTACTCCTTCCTCCTTCCATCGTCTACTCTTCATCCTTCCATTGTTTAAACTATTCCTCCTTCCATCGTCTAAATCATTCCTCCTACATCGTCTACTCCTCCTCCTTCCATCATCTAAACCATTAATCCTCCCATCGTCTACTCCTTTCTCCTTCCATCGTCTAAACTTTTCCTCCTTCTATCGTCTACTTTTCCTCCTTTCATTATCTAAACCTTTCCTCCTTCTATCATCTACTCATTCCTCATTCCATCGTCTACTGATAGCACTGCATCTTTAACTTCAAACGACCATATCTTCTTCATTTCTTATTAGACTTATATTAACTTTCTTTATTATGAAAAATAACTTTTGAACTATGGTTAAAACGTGTTGAGATAGAGAAGTGAAATAAGATTTCCACAAGCTTTCTCAACTAAAGAGTTAAAACGTTTCAGCATAGAAAAGTGAAATAAGATCTTCATTGTGTTGATACTATTGCTACATAAGTATTTGTTAGATGTTTTTCTATTTATGTTATTAAAACTTAATTACATTGTTTGGTTTTAGTATGACATAAACTTTAGATAAACAATTTTAATATTAGTCAATGTGTCTATTTTGATTTTATTAATAGAGAGACTTATTTACTTTAATATATTATGTGATTTTACGCATATTTAAAAATATTGGCATATGTCATATATTTATTAACTTTATAATATAACTAAAAAATGTTGCAAATTAAATATTAAAAATACTCGTGCATTGCACGAACTACCTACTAGTAAATAGTTTAATGGCAAGGAAGTTAATGCTATAAACAGATATTGTCCACACTTGATATAAAAATAATAAAGTGATAATTGCACTTTACCACAAGTTACATTTTAGAAAAATGAGAAATAAAAAACAACTTTACAGTGATTGGGATTTAGGTTATGTTGATAAGTACCCTTGTAAAGATTATCTTAGTATTTATGGACTCAAAAAGTAAACGTAACCGTCTTTGTAGATTGAAAAAAAGTAGTTCAAAAAGTGCTTACTTCGTCTCCAAATTTTCATCGAAAATTGAAAATTAAATTTTCAAACTTTCACACCAGAAGGAGGAAAAGGACAAACGCACCAGGTGAGCATTCAAATTAAATTTCAAACTTTTTTCATCAATATTACATGTACTTTTGATTCCTCCTGCTGCTTCTTTTCTGCAAAAAACGTAGTAGATTAGCAGCATTGCATCCACCAATGGAAAAAAAAGAGCGTGTGTGACTGTGAGAATCCAAAGCGAAACCACATTGGTGATTATTTGTATAGAAGAAGAAGGGGTGAAATAAAATTGATAAAAGAGAGTAGTGAGTGAATGATGTGATCAAAGGTAAAAGTTTAGCACTCCATATTTAGTTTGGTAGCATAGCTCAAATATAATTTAGCGTATTTTAAACATGCAAACAGAAATTTGTCCATGTAGAATAAGTTGGATGATAGTGGAGGTGATAACTAGGTAATTTTTTTTAGTTAAAATGACTTAATTTGATTAAAATACATTTGTTAGAGATAACGTTTTAAAGAATTTTTTTTCAGGAATCCAATTTAATTTTCTTTCAAATGTTAATTACACCAACCAGCCCTATGATATACTTGAATGGAAGTCAGGTTATTTACTTTGCTTGTTTCTTGTTAACTGATTTTTGGGACTGGAAATATTGAAGTGGCCTCTGCTTTCCTTGTATGAGACACAGAGATTTAGGCTTTTTGGTTACAAGAGGAAAAAAAACAAAGGAAAGATAGCTGATAATCAATTATAAAAATGTGGTGCTTTATCTACGGGACATGTGCCGTGTGAACGCATATGCTATTATTGCACAAATATCTACCGACAGTGCAAATTATTAAAAAGTCACGAATCTTCAAATAAATAAAGTGAGCACTCACATAAAGTGAGCTCGTCAAGTCAATTTCTTGTCCTAACATAACAGATAACATACACTATACACACAACACAACACAACTTGCAATTCCTCTCTTGTCATCTATCCTATTGATTCCTACTCTTCCTGTGTTGAGATCATGGCAGCAGCAGTTGTGGGTGAAGCTTTTCTCTCTGCTTTTATTGAAGTTGTTATTGACAGGATGGCTTCTCCTGAGTTTGCCAACTTCATCCGAGGGAAGAAGCTTGATGAAAATCTGCTCCAAAGGCTGAAGAACACTCTCTATGCCGTTGAAGCCGTGCTGAACGATGCGGAGCAGAAACAGATCAAAGACTCTGCGGTCAACAAGTGGCTCGATGACCTCAAAGATGCTGTCTATGTTGCTGATGACTTCCTGGATCATGTTTCTACTAAAGCTGCAACTCAAAAGGAGGAGGTGAGCAACTTCTTCTCCCGCTATTTCAATTTTCAAGACAGGGACATGGTTAATAAGTTGGAAGACATAGTTGGAAGACTGGAATCTATTTTCAAACTCAAAGATATTCTTGGTCTTAAAGAGGTTGTCAGGGAGAACTTCTCATGGAGGCTTCCATCTACCTCTCTTGAAGATGGGTCTACTATCTATGGCAGGGATCAAGACAGAGAGGCCATCCACAAATTATTGTTAGACGATGATATGGGTGGTGGTAAAGTATGTGTGATCCCTATTGTTGGTATGGGTGGAGTGGGAAAAACCACTTTAGCTCAAGTAGTGTATAATGATGAAAATTTAATGCAGAAATTTGATTTACGAGCGTGGGCTTGTGTTTCTGATGAATGTGATATTCTCAAGGTTACTAAGAGTATCACGCAGGCAATTACCAAAAGTGATAGTTGTGTGAATGATATAAATTTACTTCATCTTGAATTGAAGGAAAAGTTGATGGGGAGGAAATTCCTAATAGTTTTGGATGATGTTTGGATGGAGGACTATGTTACTTGGAATTTTCTTATAAAACCTCTTCAATTTGGGGCTAAGGGAAGCAGGATTCTCGTGACGACCCGCAGTGAAAAAGTTGCTTCTCTAATCCAAACTTTCCAATGCTATCATCTAAAACACTTGTTGGAAGAAGATTGTTGGTCGGTGTTTGCAAACCACGCATGTTTTTCATTAGAATCTCATGGGAATCCAACTCTTGAAAAAATTGGAAGACAAATTATTAAAAAGTGTGATGGGTCACCTTTAGCAGCACAATCACTTGGAGGCTTATTGCGAGGTAAGCATGATATCAAAGACTGGAATAATATATTAAATTGCAACATTTGGGAACTTTCTGAAAATGAGAGCAAGATTATTCCAGCACTGAGAGTTAGTTACCATTATCTACCTCCATGTTTGAAACGTTGCTTTGTTTATTGTTCATTGTATCCTAAGGATTATATATTTGAAAAACATGAATTAATCTTGTTGTGGATGGCAGAAGATCTTTTACGGCCTTCAAAAAGTGGAAAAACTTTAGAAGAAGTCGGTTGTGAGTATTTTGATGATTTGGTCTCAAGATCATTTTTTCAACGTTATAGCACCGGAAATGGTCGTTTTGTGATGCATGATCTTGTGCATGACTTAGCAATTCTACTCGGTGGAGAATTCTTCTTTAGATCAGAAGAACTTGGAAAAGAAACTAAGATCTCTATCAAGACTCGTCATTTGTCATTCAGTAAGTTAAGTGATCAAGTCTCCAAATTTTTTGATATTTTTGGTCGGGTAAAATGGTTGAGGACATTTTTACCAATTGATTTCAAAGAGTCTCCATTCGACCATGAAAAGGCACCATGCATCATTGTGTCTAATTTGAAGTATTTAAGAGTCCTGTCACTTACGTCCTTTCGTAATCTTTATGCATTACCGGATTCAATAGGTGATTTGATTCATGTGCGATACTTGAATCTCTCTTGCACATACATAAAGACATTACCAGAGTCATTTTGTAACTTATACAATCTACAAACATTGAATTTGTACAGTTGTTGGAAGCTGGAAATGTTACCTAACGACATGCAAAATCTTGTAAATTTGCGACATCTTGATATTAGGCTCACTAATATAAAAGAGATGCCGAGAGGAATGAGTAGATTGAAAAATTTGCAGCATCTAAGTAGCTTTATTGTGGGCAAGCATGAAGAGCAGAAGATCAAAGAATTGGGAGAACTTTCAAATCTTCATGGATCACTTGTGATTAGAAATTTGGAGAATGTTGCTAATGGTAATGAAGCGTTGGAGGCAAAGGTTATGGATAAGAAAAACCTTGACTGGTTATGCTTGACTTGGTCTTTTGGGAGCCAGTTTACTGATTCCCAAAGTGAAATGGATATTCTTGACAAGTTACAACCTTACCAAGACCTGAAGAATCTAACCATATATGGATACAGGGGCACAAAATTTCCAGAATGGGTTGGACATTCTTCCTACCACAACATGAGTGACCTATGTCTATCTACTTGTGAGAATTGTTGTATGCTTCCTTCACTTGGACAACTACCCTCTCTCAAGAGTCTACGGATTTCCAGGTTGAAAGGGCTGGAGAGTGTTGGAGTTGAATTTTTTAAGAACACTATCAGTGATTCTTTTTCAGGGACACATTTTCCTTCCCTTGAATATCTTGATTTTGAAGACATGCCTTGTTGGGAGGTGTGGGGTCCCTTCGAATCAAATGCCTTTCCTCTACTAAAGTGCCTCAAAATACATAACTGTCCCAGATTAAGGGGAGACTTGCCAACTCACCTTCCAGCTTTGGAAAGGCTTTTTATTAGAAGTTGTGAGCAGCTTGCTTCTTCTCTTCCAAGAGCTCCTGCCATCCGCCGTTTAGTGATAGAGAAAAGCAATAAAGTATCATTGCGGGAGCTACCCCTTTCGGTGGAAGATCTGCAAGTCGAAGGAAGCGAGGTGGTGGAGTCCATGTTTGAGGCCATCACCATCACCCAACCAACTTCTCTTCAACGTTTAGATATAAGGAGTTGTTCATCTTCCAGATCATTATCATTCCTGGGAGATTGTTTACCTGCATCACTGAAGAACTTGTCTATCGTGGATTTCAGGAATCTAGAATTTCCAAAGCAGCAACAGCACGAGTTACTTGAGTCGCTGTTTATAAATAGAAGCTGTGATTCTCTCACATCCCTCCCGTTGGAGACCTTTCCAAATCTCCATTCTCTCGAGATCAGAAACCTTGAAAATCTGGAAAGTCTTCCGGTACGGGATGCTGCTCTTCAGAATCTCACAGATTTCATCATAGGTAGCTGCCCCAAATTTTTATCGTTCCCAAGAGAAGGATTGCCTGCGCCCAGTATGACTAAATTCTCCGTCTTCAATTGCGACAAATTAAAGTCATTACCTTGTCACATGAGTACTCTTCTCCCAAAGTTAGAATCTCTGGAGATAGATAATTGCCAAGAAATTGAGTCCTTTCCTAGTATGCCGCCTAGCTTGAGATCACTTGTGGTCACAAACTGCAAGAAATTGATGAGGAGTCCATCCTTAGCTTCGATGGACATGCTCACCCGTCTTACCATTGAAGGTTCATGCGATGGTGTCAAGTCCTTCCCGGAGGAGGTGATGCTGCCTCCCTCCCTTAACTCCTTGCAGCTACAAGATTTCACAAGTGTGCAGACGTTGGAGTGCAAAGGGCTTCTCCACCTCACCTCCCTCCAACATTTAAACATTAAAAGATGTCCCAAGCTGGAGAATGTGATGGGAGAAAGGCTGCCTGCATCTCTGATAAAACTTGAAACCAACGGGTGTCCTCTGCTGGAAGAACGGTGCCAAATGAAGCACCCGGAAGTTTGGCCCAAAATTTCCCACATTCGACACATTAACGTTAATGGCAGATGGATTTGTTGAGCTGAACTAGGATTATCAACAGGTAATTGTACAGCTCTATCTCTCAAGTAAATGCCATTTGCCCAATTTCATCCATTTTATGCACCACAATTTTATATTATCGTTTAAACAAGTAAAATTATCTCCTACAAGTCTAGAACCTATTTTATTCAACCTATTTCAAACGAAAACTGATTCATGATTTTTTTAGTCTTGTACATGTTTTCTAAGAAAAGAACTTAGTCTTTTCCTGTCATTTTCAGTTTGTTGTACAGGGAGGCACGCGCCATTGAACTTACCAGTCACCAAGTCTTACAGAAAATCTTTTATTTAACGTTTTGAGGTAAAGATTATTCAAGCTGAGATCTCATTATTCTTTTGAGCACAAGTTGGAGTGACAAGTATGATAAAGAAGTCTTCATGTCCTAAAAAGTTGGTGTTTTCTGTTTTACAGACATTGGAATGGATAGTTTCCCTTCTTGGTTATGATGGGAATGTCAATCATACTGGCTTTGATTTCTACTATCATGGAGGGGATGGTGCTTTCAATAACAGCAAATTCGCGTTAAAAGTTTTTGTGACCACTTTCTTTACAGTAAACATTTGTGCATATTTCGGTGTACAATTTGTGTATATAAAAGTCATAGCAAATATTTTTATAACATTTTGAGTAAAGATTATTCAAGCAGAGATCTCATTGTGTTAGGAATGGCCTGAGCCCGATAGAAATTATGATAATAAAGATATTTGGACTTAAATCTGTTTAACAGACATTGAAGTGGCTCCCTTGTTGATTATGCTGGGAATATCAATCAATCATGCTTGCTTTGGTTTCTACAATCACATGAGTTCTTCACTACTAGGACCCGTTAAAGAAAATTTTGCTATGGATTCAATTCTGTTTAATAAATAAATTTAGTTTATGTTCTCTAAATTTTACTGGTTAAGTATGTGATTATATGTTGTAGTTTCTTGGACTTGTGAGCTGAGAAAATTATGCCCTCCTACCAAGCATAAATTGGGTATTTCATTTGAATTTTGGTAACATAATATACTCATTGGTTGTTATGGCCATTACAATACAAGTGTGAAATGAGTGCTATCCTTACATTCAAATAGATTAACTTAATATTTCAATTTCTAACAGCTGCTGGGATATAACTTAACACTTCATGAAGGGACTCCAAAGTGCATGGCTCCATCCAGAGGCATGTTATTACTCTCTACATTACTCTGATATCTGTGTTTCTGTAAGATACTACATATTGCATAGAATTTCATTTCTGCATAACCTTGTGTAAGTCTTCCAAAACCTAATTAATCTGATTGTTTTACTTGAGGATTGTTAAATTACCCTTAATAGTTCTACTACAAAAATAGCTAAAACATTTCGTATTTAATTGGAAGCTTTATTTATGCAGGTAGATAACAACCCGGATTTCACTGCCTGCCCCAGATCTGCTTGAAAGATTGAAACAACTACTAATGTGAAAATCCAATGAAAGGTTTGTTAGCATTGTTAATTCAGCAACTAAAGTCTTGTGGTTTCTAGTCTTAAATGAATTTTATATTAAGATAAATTCTATTTGTTAATGCAGTTAATTAAAATGCTGGACTGTGTTTGATGCTTCGAGAGCTTCGCTAGAAAATACAGATATTTGGTTCTCAAAAATTCAATAGCTCAAGCCAGCAGACTATGTGGTTACCAGATTTCTAAGTCAGAAAGCTCTCACCGCAGCAGCTCTCACCGCTTAATAAACTAAACAAGCAAAAAATTGCTTAATGTTCTCAAACTTTTACAGGAAGATCAACAAGTACATGATCTTGTGAAAGATCTCCTGCAATTTCCTCAAGATTTTACCAAAATGAAGATGATTGTTAGACTAGTTCTGGTTGGATTACATTACTATGCAACCACATAAGAATTTGTGCTTAAGTTTGTATTTCAACTTTGAAAGAAATTTTTGCTTCTACTTTGTGTGTTATGGAATGAGTCAAAAGTTGGTTAGAGGATAGTGAACTAATATCCAAACACACCTCCAACACTCACATAACACAATAAATTATGTTATCAATCAAGTGTAATAGTTATGAGAAAGTTACTTGTATCATACTACTCGCCGGTCACTGGCGGTCGTTGAAATAAAATCGATATAACCTAATTACAAAAACTAATGGTCTATACAAAGGATTGAACTCTTTGTCCTAAAATGGTCTCAATTTCATGTTTCACTAATAAAATTGTAACATGTTCATTTAAAATAATATATTGTCCCACTCATTTTTCAATTCACATGACAAAATATCATTGGTAGGGCACGAAATTGAAACAACATGTGAGAAATGATCTTAATCCCATATAAAGATGCTCGTATAGAAAAAATGTGTGAGCATACTTATATAGACCAATAGTTTCTAACAAAAAAGAAGACCTATAGTTTCTGCAATTTTAATAGCCAGTACTATTTCTGTGATCGGTGAATTCAACAAGTAGCTTATACGTAACCATTATATATTGATCCATGATTGATAAAAAACCATGACAAATTAAAACAATAGTTCTTATTACAATGTCTACAATTTACAATTATAGTGCCAACATTTAAGTCTCAAAAAAGAAGAAAGAAAGAGACACAATAAATATGCAATGGACCACTAGGAAAAGTGCGAAAATAGTAGACAAATGAAGATGAATAGCAAGTAAATTGGAGATTCCAAAAGCTCTAAAGAAGAAATTGTGCACCAAGTAAAAAAGTTCTGGCACTTCCCAGGCTTTAGCTCAATAAGATAGAGGAGAAAGTACAACCCTTTTAAGGCAGAGCTATTGCATATTGATAATTAATAATTGAGTTGGAGGAGTGCTAGCAACACTCGTTTTGTCACTCTTTCCAACACTCTTTCATTGACTGGTTAGAATTCATGTAGGTCCCACCAAATTGGGAGTGGAACCATATAAATTAGTGGACCCTACATGAATTTTAACCAATTAAAGAGAAAGTGTTGGAAAGAGAGTGACAAAAAGGATGTTGCTAGCATTTCTCTTAATAATTATACCTTTTCTTCAATCAAGATGAGTGAATTTGGTTGAAGAGAATTAGCAGTAATTTGATTTAAAACTCATCTCACTAGCATGAATCAGCACTTTGACCACCTTCAAGAACATTAATTTCAGTAAACATAGTATTACTTTTGGGAGGTATACACCCAACAAGAATAGAAATATTCAATATCCCAAAGACAAACCAGCATGAAGTTTTGGGAGATATAGCGAAATGAAATATGCAATTTTGATTTGATCACCATTATGATCTATCCTATTAAAGTAATAATAATGTCTAATATATTTGTTCTTTGATATATGCAAGTTTTATGTCCTTGCCTGAGCATCCCCACACCAATTAGCTGGTCTATATTTAGATTAGTTGCATTCCAAAACTAAAGAAGCAGTCTAGGCGACTAGTTATGTGTCTCACACAAAGTACTTTAATATTATGGCCTCATAACTTGATGGCACTTTCTACTTATTAGGGGAAACTATACTTCTATTATTCTACCTGTTCCACTATAACCACTATTAATTCTTAGATTTCTATGAATCTTTGCTATCACATTTTGTTAAAGATGCAGACAAAATCGATTATAGCCCTGAAGCTTATTTTATGATGAGTTGAGAGAGAAAAGAGCTGCATACCTACTCCAACAGCGAGCACTGGAGCATCCAACTTGGGAGTTTATTCTAAAAAATTACTGTCCCCAATAAGAATCGAAAGGTTTAGTTATATAGAGTTCTTCTGGATTCAAGAATAAAATGCAGGGCCTTTAAATTTACAATTATCACCAAAATCATATTTTAATTTGTCTGTGATTTCAATAGACTTAGAATAAAAGAGAAGAAATACCATAAAAGTAAGTGTCCCAGCTTCTGCTGCAATCACACTTCCAGATACAGGAGCATCCAACTTGACAGGTATTTCCCAATCACCTACATAATGTGTGATCATTCAGCACAACACTAGAAAGAGTAAATCAGTCAGCATACTAAACTCTCAAAAGCAATTGATAGGCCAGCAGAGTTTTATGATGGTCCCTCTTTCCATCCATAAAGAAAAATAGGATAAAACAACTTTTACTCTAGAGTCTAGAAGACTTCACTGAACACCTATCCATTGTCATTTAAAACTCAGTTTCAAATGATCATAAGTTTGAATGAAGCTACAAGCAATGCCTAATGAATAAAATGCCGAATAGTTACATAAATGCTTGACAAATGAACGAAAAGTAGGACATAGGCATTGGTAAGGCAGTTGGCAATTTTCAGTTTGGGACCAGTATATATGTAGTAATTAACTACAGAAAATGAGGACCAATACTTTACTTCAACACTAAAGGGGAAACTAAAGCAAATGATGTAATGCATTCATAGAAAGAAAATATCACTAGAATGGCTATACTCACTCACATGGGCAGAAGAAGGTAACATTGTAATTACTACATCGCTTGCTTCCGAAACTTCATAAGGGGTCTCAGAGAACTTATTGAGAACATCAGAATTTCTGGCAAGTTTTTACAAATCCCAATCAACATCGCATTCTTCTTAAATTAACAAAAACATATTAACAGTGTGATTAACTCAGACTCCACGTGTGAAACACATTTTCACGCGATACCCCAAATATTTATATCCTATGAATTGCCTCTTCCAATGAAATGAGAATTCAGTATTCTCTCAAAAGGTTAAAGTTAGGAACTCAGCACTCAAGAAATAAAAGGCAAGGTAAGATCAACAAAAGGTTCAAAACATTACAGGTCATGAACTGTTAGTCTGAATCCAGCTTTCTGTAGCATAGTTTCTGTCTTTCTTTTTGTTTTTCTCTTCTGATTAAAAATATTGAAATTAATTAACATTTAACTAATACATGTAAGTTTCATAAAAAAACTATTCCACCATCTTCGGTTATTGCGTCTTTTTTTGTAAGATTTAAATACGAGTTTTATGAATAGAAAGAAACTCAGATGTGAAGAGCTAGAGTAATATTTTCAAGACACTAAAAAATATGGGCATTTGTTGTACTATTATCCCCATTTATTTTAATGCCGTTCTTTTTTTTTAAAACTCGATGATGTATTGAATTTTAATAAGCAGATACTATTTCTTATCAAGGGGAATATTTAATATTCAGGTCAACATCAATTCTTGAAGAGGGTTTAGATGTTGAAAGTTGCAATTTGGTTATTAGATTCGACCCATGTCACAATGTGTGCAGTTTCATAAGTCCCGTGGCCATGCAAGAATGAACCACTCCGATTACACTGGAATTGGTGAATCAGGTCCTGAACAATAGTGAAACAACCTACCATTGTTATTTGATAAAGTTAAAACAAAACTTTAGCTACGATATCACTGTTCAACACATCTATCTTGCAACGAGAGTTGAGCTCGATCGAGAAATTGCACACATGAAGCAGTGCAGTGGTGTAAACCCTCACACCAGAAGGAGGAAAATGACAAATGCACCAGGTGAGCATTCAAATTAAATTTCAAACTTTTTTCATCAATATTACATGTACTTTTGATTCCTCCTGCTGCTTCTTTTCTGCAAAAAACGTAGTAGATTAGCAGCATTGCATCCAGAATTACGAGGTAAAACACTTTGATACATGCCATTTATAACTATTTCTCTTTTGATGATTCTGTCTCATTGTTGTCTTTCATGTTAAGCCATACCATTACCATATGAGGTGAAATCCCTTGCGTGTAATAGGCTCGAAGAATCAAATGTAATAATGGCAACCAGAAAATCAAATCTATCTCAGTAGGTAACATACAAGCAACAAAGCACAAAAGGAGAGGAATTCATTCAGAGGTAAATAAACTCTTTCGTTGAGTACTTTATTTATTTATTATGATTATGATTATGATGATATTCAATGAATGATCCTATATATTATTGAGCATTGTAACTTCTTATAATCCAAATTAAACAAATCCAAACGGTTCTGGTTTGATTGGTTGATGGGTTCACATAATTTTAAACTCGGTCCAAACCAGTTATATTTGAATTTACTTTTTTGAGATTAAAGTGACATGAACCAATTAACCAAACCATCCCCAACCAATTTGTAGTGTGTTTATTGTATCAGATCAATCATATAAACCTTTTAAAACATTTCTCTTTTTCATTTTTTAAAACTAAAATCTCAAAATATCTGAAGATGTTTCTTTTATTTTTGTTTTTAATTTTAAATTATAGTTTTTTTAAAGTTGTAAAACATCTAATTCAAATAGTTTTTTTTCTTTTAAAAAACATATTTTAAAATTATTTTTGAAAATAGTTTTTAAATTTAGAAAACTAAAACAGAAATCAAACAAGCTTAAAATTAGGTACTCATTTCTTATCGTTGATAAGAATAGAGGCAGAGGTCGAGACTCGTTTTGGGTAGGTAAACTTGATTTGTTGAGTTTTTTTATTTATTTATAGACAAATGTTAGTTGTTAGTAAGCTAGTACAAATTATCATTCCTCAGGGTTCAAACCCTGACACTTAACCTACAATTACCGCTAGCTCAACCATGTGAGCTACCTAACCCCCTACTTGATTTGTTGAGTTGACTAGTAGACTCTTAAGAGTTTAGCAAAAATGAAAAAAATACTTAATAAAACTTATCATGACATACAAAGATAACCAACTAGAACCATCAAAGAGACACTAACCAAATAAATTCAACATCCAATGCAAAATTCAACCAACCACAATAAATAGAGTGCAATATTAATTACTTAATATAACTCATAAAGCATACATTACCAAACCATAAATTCTTAGGGTAATAAAGAGAGCTGAAAATTTAAAACAAGAGTGGATAAATCATAATATTTAAACTTCAAACTCTCAAAATTCTTTTTATATATGAGAGCGTAAGAGTAAACCGTGAACAGCAATGGTTAAGATTAAAATAGTTTAATAGCCATGTATGATTTTGGTCCCTGATAATTGTTTTTAGCCATTTAAGTTTCTCAAGCTTTAAAATTGTTGAAATTATGTCCATATTCACTTTTATTTTACTTTAAAATAAAATAAAAACAATTCTCGAAGTGATTTTTTTGTAAATTGATTTCATTAAATCACTGTAAGCCTTATCCCAATCTAAACTCACCAACCAATTTATTAAATTTCACCTAAGTTTTTGAAAAATTGCAAATGTATCCTCTTTATACCCTAATTTCATATCTTATAAAACTCATAAATTTTATGAAATTTCTACTTTTTTTTTTTTATCTTTTGGACTTTTAAATTTATGTTATTTCTTATCATAAACCCTGAAATGTTTGAATAGAAAAATGAAGGTTTAAGAATTTTTCGAAACATTGATAAATAGACCAATTTGTTTATTTTTAAAAGCATGAGGACTTCTTTTAAAAAAATAACATGAGGACTTAATTAGTTTGAAAAACTAGGGGAGTAAAATCACACGAAGCTCAAACCAAAGAGACAAAGGTACAATTAAGTCAAATTTTTTTTTGGTTACATAAGCAAAAAGAAAAAAAATAAGTAACACACTAAGCTACCGCATCTTTGCATAAGAGCGGAATCACAGAAGAAGGAGGCTCCTTCCAAATACACATTGGACACACTGTTTGAGACGCTTGTCTCGCCTACGCATCCGCCACAGCATTTCTATCACGCAAAACATAAGAGAATTGAACCTTCCAATCCGTAGCCAACATCGTCCGAATAGAAGCAATAGTATCTCATTGCCAAAAGGATCGGGTGTCCCTATTCTGGCTCAGGAGCTCCACAATCTCCTTGCAATCCATATAGCAGACAATATCGCGGAACCCCAAGTCCCAGACAAGGTTCAACCCTGTGCGAAGCGTCAGAAGCTCTGCGAGGAACGCACAGCCAGCCTGATAAGAACAAGCAAAGCCTGATAACCATCGGCACGCGGAGTCCCTCACTACACCACCACCACCCATCTGATTGGACACAACAACCCAACTTCCATCCGTATGGAGATGGATCAAATTCGTACCCTTGACAAACATGGGATCACAAGGACTCGACGTTATCTTCCCCCACCTCGCAAACTCATTAGTCGTTATCAAAATCTGACGCCATACCAATTGAACAGGCCACGGATGAGAATAAAAAATCACGTTATTCCGCCAACACCATATACACCAGAGGATGGAAATCGCAAACACCAGATGAGATCCCTGAAGGAGGTGACGAAACCAATCCTGGAAGGAACACGCCGCAGGAGGGGTTGGTAGCAAGCTATGAAAATGGCTCCACAGTAGTCGCGAGTCACGACAGTCTCGTAAGAGGTGTTCAACATCCTCATCCTGCTCGCCACACCGAGGACAAGTCGCGGTCAAGCTCAGATGGCACTGGCGCTGCTTTGAATTTTTCGGAAGGGCGCTGCGCCTCACCAACCAAAGGAAAAAATGAACCTTTTCTGGTGCCTGAGATGTCCAGATCACCTTCCAGTCGCGAGAACACTGCTGGTTATTACTCTGCAACATGTGATATGCGGAAGCTGTGGAGTAAACTCCTGAACTAGTTCCTGTCCAAAGAATCTTGTCCTCGTCAATTAAATATATAGAAGTGGATTAGTCACTAAATAATATTTTTTGTTTGCTTAACGAAAAATTTAGGAGAGTTCAGTTTTAATCATCACTATGAGTTAGAGCATATGTCTCCGAGACCATAGATTGCTTGCGTAAGCACTTATAGATTGCTCACCAACTCAACATTTACATGAGCAGTAAAAATCATACACACAATTTTGTTGACAGGAAATAATTTATCTATACCAAGTAAGTTTTGACAATCACCAAACTATATATGTGGTTATTTATATTAGTTACCAACTTATGTCTCTATTATTTACTAATATTTAGTTGAAAAACGATGAGGTGGACTGGTTTAAAAGACAAGAGATAGTTCAAGGACTACCATTTTTCATGAGACATCATTTATTGGGTTAAATATGTTTTTGTCCCTGTACTTTGAGCGAGATTTGGTTTTAGTCCCTCGTCAGCGTAAATGTGGATTTTAGGCCTTAGACTTTCATTTTTGTTTGGTTTTCGTCCCTGCCGGAGTTTGGTCAACGCCGCCGTGTCTATGTGTCACGGCTGAGCTTACGTGGCAACGCCACTTCAATTAATGAGGCCACGTGGAATTTCCTTTTCTTTTTCCTTTATATTTTTTTCAATTTTAAATTATATTATTAATTATTAAAAAATTAAAATTGTTAATTAAAAAACAGAATTGTTAATTTCCTTTTCTTTCTCTTGGTTCCTGGTTCTTCTTCTTCTTCCTGGTTCTTCTTCTCTATCCCTCATCTTCTTCATCTTCTTCGTGGTTCCTCCACCAGCCACCACCTCCACCATACAAACCACCTCCAACTTCTCTTTTCTTTCCTCCACCTCCACCATACAAACCACCCAGATCCGAATCTACAAATTAATTAATTGCATAAATTGATTCACAGCATAAATTGATTCAGAAGGTCGTTCTTCCTCCTCATCCTCCTTCTTCTTATGAAGATTCATCTTCTTCAATCATCTCCTTCATCTAAAACCCAGAAAATCATAGCAAATTCATGAACAAACCCAAAAACTTATGAGCAAACCCATAATGCATAACACAACATGAACAAACTCAAAAGAAACTTGAACAAGTAGATCCTCATGATAAGAAAGGAAAATCAGAATCAGAGCAACCCCAACCCCCAAAAACCCAGAATCAACCCACCACAACCACAACCCCAAAAACCCAGAAATCGCAAATGGGATCTGATTCAAAACACATGAAAACACATGATTCTGGGCGAAGGTGACGAAGAACGGAGGCACCTCCGCCAACTCTGCCGCAGTGAGAGCCCTTCTCCGACGAGCCGCCGTACCTGTAAGGGGGGTTCTCCGGCCCCCGTCCACGGCAAGACCACCACCATCGTGACCCTCGTCACGTCCCAATAAACCCTTGTGCCCTGTTGCCGCGCCGCCGTGCCTCCTTCCCTCTCAACCTCGACCTCGCTCTCGCTCTCCTGCTTCTCCCTCTCTGTTTCGACCTTCTTCTTCTTCCTTCCGCTCTCCCCCTCTGTTTCTCCCTCTCGCTCGCACCCACCTCCACCGCGCTGTTATGGTGCTCCTCGCAGGAAGAAGAAGGGTTTTCGAAGGTGAGAAGAAAATGGGCTGGGATCTGATTCTCCCCCTCTGTTTCCTTTTTTTTTTTTGGTTACACCTCTGCTTCCTTTTTCTATGTTTATTAATATTATTAATAAATATTAATGTAAAAAGGAAAATCCAGGTGTACTCATTATAAATGACGTGGCCTATGCCACGTAAGCTCCACCGTGACACGTAGGCACGGCGGTCAACGAATGACTCCGGCAGGGATGAAAACCAAATAAAAATGAAAGTCTGAGGCCTAAAATACACCTTTACACCGACGATGGACTAAAACCAAATCTCGCTCAAAGTACAGGGACCAAAAACATATTTAACCCTCATTTATTTGATTTGAGGATTAAATTGAAAGGAGATGTCAAGTTCAGGGGCAAAATGACAATCCACTTATTATACTAGTGAATCACTTAGCAACAATTTTTTTTTTTAAATCGCAATAAATAGTTTAATGGCAAGCAAGTTAATGCTATAAACAGATATTGACCACACTTAATATAAAAGTAATAAAGTGATTGTATTGACCACATTGATAATTACACTATTATTACTTTTCCTTATTTTAGTTTTTACTTCAACAATTGTATTTTGACCCAACTTTACGTAATCTCATTTTTCTAAAATGAGAAACTTGTGGTAGAGTGAGTCATCACGAATATTAACTAATTTTTTTATTAACTTTTTAAAACAAGTAATAGAAAACAATTTTTTTATTAACTTTTTAAAATAAGTAATAAAAAACAACTTTATAGTGATTGAGATTTAGGTTATGTTGATAAATACCCTTGTAAAGCTTATCTTAGTATTCATTGAGTCAAAAAGTCTTTGTAGATTGAAAAAAAGTAGTTCAAAAAGTACTTACTTCGTCTCCGAATTTTCATCAAAAATTGAAAATTGAAAATTGAGTCACGGAATCGATTGGAATCAATGTCATTCAATTCTATATGAAGCAGTGCAGTGGTGTAAACCCTCACACCAGAAGGAGGAAAATGACAAACGCACACTAGGTGAGCATTCAAATTAAATTTCAAACTTGTAGAAACTTTTTTCATCAATAGTACATGTACTTTTGATTCCTCCTGCTGCTTCTTTTCTGCAAAAAAACGTAGTAGATTAGCAGCATTGCATCCACCAATGGAAAAAAAGAGCGTGTTTGTGACTGTGAGAATCCAAAGTGAAACCACATTGGTGATTATTTGTATAGAAGAAGAAGGGATGAAATAAAATTGATAAAAGAGAGTAGTGAGTGAATGATGTGATCAAAGGTAAAAGGACATCACTCCATATTTAGGCACATTCATCAACTTTTCAGTTCAATCATCTGAAGGCAAAGCTTGAAACTTTTCCTCTCCCTCTCGCGACCCTTTTGCTCAATCTGGGGTTATCTTTTTTCTGCTCTATAACAATAGAAAAGATAATTTCTGAGTGGTATTTACATTGACTGTAGATGTATAAAAGAAACAGAGAAACTATGGAGGAAGCACTTCTCATGGAAATAGATAACCAAATCATCCCCAATGCTCTTCCATTTGCTAGAAGGTAAGTGAGTATTATGTTCTAGTGTTGTTGAGTACTGCATGCATTTTGGTTGTGTTGTTGTTGTTGTTGTAATCTCTGTCTCTTTGATGTTGTTAGGGTTGAAATTTCTTTTCTTTTCTTTCTGTAGCTATCAGCTTGAAGCACTGGATAAAGCTGTCAGGGAAAATACCATAGTGTTTTTGGATACTGGTTCAGGCAAGACTTTGATAGCTATCATGCTTCTTCGCAGCTATGCCTATCAGCTGCGAA
This sequence comes from Acmispon strigosus, assembly GCA_030819835.1. Lineage (NCBI taxonomy): Eukaryota > Viridiplantae > Streptophyta > Magnoliopsida > Fabales > Fabaceae > Acmispon > Acmispon strigosus. The sequence goes on from JAUAMA010000001.1 coordinate 93,549,853, forward strand.
AGCCTTCTCCTTTCATTGCAGTGTTCTTGGTTCCCACAGTTGTGTTGGTTCCTCAAGTATGTCACTACTTTCTCTCTTCTTATGCTGCCTTTGTAAATCTGGGACACATTTTTTTTTTGATTGCTATGGGCTGATTGAGGAACTCTGTTAATTTCACTCTGCTCCTTTTCCTTCTTGTCATAGCAAGCTGAAGCCTTGGAAGCTCACACTGACTTGAAAGTCGGAATGTATTGGGGAGATATGGGTGTTGATTACTGGGATGCTGCTATGTGGAAAAGAGAAATAGACAAAAATGAGGTGAGGGCTTTTGTACTCCTATCTGAAATATAAGATAGTCTCTGAGTTGTTGTCTAATTTTGGCATTTTCCTCTTTATTTGTAATGTGTACTGAGTTAAGGCTTCTTGTCTGCAAACTTTATATTTAAATAAAATGGAGAAGAAGACAATCACTTTCAGTTGACCTGAATATTACATGCACCATTTGTTATTTTAGTATGATGTTTCTTCTGAAGTTTATCTTTGTATGCTGCATAGATAATTGGTAATTTCTGTTAGTAATGCTTTTAATGTTTAGGTGCTTGTCATGACGCCTCAAATATTACTAAATTGCTTGATGCATAGCTTTATGAAGCTAAAAATGATCAATGTTTTGATACTTGACGAATGCCACCATGCAAAAGGCAAACATCCCTATGCACACATAATGACAGTAAGTGCTATCTCCCCCTGCATGGTTTTAATTTAAGTGGTTTCTGTCTTTGAATTTGGTACTAATTCTTACTGTGCTAGTATATTTTAGTCGGTACGTGTTCTTCTTTAAAATGTTTCAACTTCCCATCTGAGTTATTGACCTTAAAAGGTTGTTTATTTTTCTTTTGGTAAACAAGCTCCAAAGACCTGTGTAGAGGCGCAAAGTGGGAATCAAACCTTCTACCATCGGCTAGTGTAAATATTGGGTGTGGTTAATGTGAGCTGTGGCTCATCAGCAACTTCAAAATATTTTGCATCTTCTATGCTTTGCATATCAGTAACAACAAAAGACTGGTCATCCTTATTTAAGTTACCTGTTAGATGAGTAATAAGCAGTTCTTATGAGAAGTTTGTTAAAATCTTGTCTGCAGTATGCTATTATCTCCTCAGAATAACTAATGAAAAGGACTTTTAGGTCCATTCATACACTTGGCAGAAAATTTTTATCAGATAAATGACAATAATGGGTGTGGACTTTAAATAGTTGCATTTTAATTAACTTATATATGGAAAGATAAATTGGTATGGCCTCTAAACTATTATATTTTTAAAAAAAATGAAAAAGGACTGGGTGTTGACCATGTGGTGTAGTACGGTGGTTGATCTGATGCATACCTTTCAAATAGTTGCTGTGCCATTGACAGTGTTGTCAAAAACCGGCCATGGCTAAGTTCCAGCAAGCTGCCATGGCCAATATCCCGCCATAATACTCATACGCCATCATTATTTGTCAATTATGGCATGTTTTTGACTTTTTGGCTTTCCGCCATCAATAACACTGACCATAGACCATATTTCTTCAATGAATGAGGTTATAATTATAACTGGTGATATTGTTCTATAATCATGGTTTTCAATTTATTTTTGGTTTGTAAGAGTTGTAACTACTTTTGTTTGAAATCAATTACAATCAAGTATTGTAAGCTGCTACCTCCTTATTACGCATCATCTGCCTGATGAGGCTGTAGTTCGGGGTGTCCAAGTTCTAATTACTTTTGCAAGATTTGATTGCATGCAGGAATTTTATCATCGCGCATTAAAATCTGGTATATCCGACCTCCCTCGAATTTTCGGGATGACTGCATCTCCAGTTAAGTCGAAAGGTATACAATCCTAGAGAAAGTTCCTACTTTTCTCTTTGCATGCTAGTTTTTTCTTACTTTGCTTGGCAACAATAATTATTCTCTGATGTTGAATTTCCTTTTTCTTCTCTTTTGTTTTTTAATCCGGCAGGAAATTCTGAGTCGACCATGTCAAAAGATATTCGGGAACTAATGACTCTAATGCACTCAAAGGTTGTTTTTTTTTTCTCTTTTTCTCGCTTTCCGTATAATTCCTCTCTCTCTTCTTGCTATGCATGTTACTGTGTTTCGGGGCAATATGTTATCCCCTTATCTTCTTGGTATAGCTGTACAATTGGTGTATTAAATTTTATCATTAGTAGATACATTACAGAGACTACTGAATATTGTTAGGGCCTACTCACCTACTGTTAGTGATGCTGTTCATCCAAGTGACAGGTTTTATGGCTAGACGTATGAAAAATGGAACTAATGTTATATAAGCTTGTTTGTTATTTTATTTGCTACTTTGTAAGTATTTGTAATAGTTATTTCCTTTGTTTTTATGGAACAGTTTGAAGTTATTTTCCAAGTTTTGTAGGGAGCAGTTTTTACTGCTCAAGACTCATGTTAATGTAGCCTAGAGGTTTTGAAAGGTGCACCTATACCAAAAAGTTGTATTTGACAATGCGGTTACAAAATTTATTCTTGTGACTAATACTATTTTCTGTTGAAGTACAATTCCGTGTTATTGTTTGATCTTGTCATGTCTGTTTGTTTGACATTTTACTTTAATTGAAGGTTTATACATGTATAAGTGAAGCTATAATCAGAGAGTTCATGCCAATCTCAACCCCAAAATTCAAGTTTTATAAGGCAAATGCACTTGGAATTGTGTCTGAAGGATTAGCTATTAAACTCCAGATGTTAAAAGAGAAGGTATGTACGTTTAAGCTAATAATTTTCAATGGATGTTCTGAAATGACTAAGAAAACATGAAATTTCTCATATATTAAAAGTATTTATGTGAGTACACCTATGTGTCATTCATTTTACTGAGTGACATGTTGTGCTCGAATCAATGAATGGTTGCTAGTATTTATTTATTTGTTTTATGTTTGTTGCTACTATACACGCTGTGCATTTATTATCAGAACATAGCTGACTGTTACCTTAAAGTGGATATTTTGTTCCTCAGGATGAACTCTCCCTTCGAAGTGCAGATTTCACAAAATCAGCGGCTGAGTCTGCAGATAAAAGAATAACGAAGTTATTTTGTTCTTTAATGTATTGCTTGGAGGATCTTGGTGTTTGGTTGGCTTTGAAGGTTCTTACTCTTCTCTTGCAGTGACTTTATAACTCTAATGTATGTTCATGTTTGCATCATTGACATCAGTTGTTTTTTATTTGACAGGCTGCAGAGTCCTTATCTTCCAGTGAAACTGGACCTCTTTCACATGGCAACTCTGCAAATAAAATTGTTAAAAATTTTGGTTTGGCTACTGTTCGAGAACTGAAAACTTGCTTACCATCTGGTAATGATTCTACAACGATTGAGGGAATAAATGAAATTACATATAAATCTTTTGCTTGCATTCTTTACTTAATTTTGGAAAATGTTTTCTTACGCAGGTCCTCACTGGTCTATTGGTGACAATATGAAACATGATGTGCAAATGGGGCTGTTAACCTCCAAAGTTTGCTGTCTTATTGACTCTCTACTTGAGTACAGGTTGTCCTCATGGCTAGGTTTCTGTTAGGGATCGAAATATTGAATTAGGATATATTTTCTGTTATGCAAATAGATTTTATATTCATCCATTCTGTTATTAGGAGTATTAATTATTAGGATATATTTTCTGTTATGAAATCGATATGATATCTATTCTTTCTGTTATTAGGAGATATGAATAGGATAGTTAAATTAGAAGTTATAAATAGGGGAGTCCTCATTAGGTTAGGACTAGAATTTGAGTATCAGAGTTTGTAAAAGGGTTTTACTCTTGGAAGGGGTTCTCCCTTGGAAGAAGGTTCTTCTTGTTTATGGCGATGCTGGTCATGTTGGATTTATCACCATCTCGATGGGGTTCAAAGACAAGATAATGGGCAATTGCCACATAAACATGACTTGGGACGTAATACATGCCACATATGAATGACTTAACAGCGTTATAAGGGTATTAGCTTTTAGGGATCTTATTATAATTTGTTTATAACTTTAAGGACTTTACAAAAGGTTTGAGACAATAGAGACCTACAATTAATTTAACCTAAATTTTAAAATGTTGAGTGACATTGGGCAAAGCTGGTATAAATTGAAGGCGTGAATAAGATTTTGGCTAGATACATCAGGTATAGTTTCTAGAACCTGACTTTATAAGCTTCAGGTAGGGACACATGTTGAACAACCCTACCTTTTAATTGTTTTATTCACATAGATCTGGTATTGTGACATAATATGTGAAAGTCCAATTGTTTTATCTTTTTCATACCCATTGGATAGAAATAGATTTAATTAGTTGATCAATAATTTATCTGTTTTTATTTTATGTAGTAGAACTTATAATTTATCTGTTTTTATTTTATGTAGCGATCTTTTTATATCATCATGATTTTTACTAAATCTATTTTGATGGATCTACTATATATGCTACACTTACAGGGGTTTGACTGATCTGAGATGCATAGTTTTTGTGGAAAGGGTCATTACAGCCATTGTCCTTCCGGCTCTGTTAAATGCAGTGCTTCCAAAATACAATAGCTGGAAGACCAAGTTTGTTGCAGGACATAATTTTGGATTGCAAAATCAATCCAGGAAAGAGCAAAATGAAATTGTTGAAGATTTTCGTTTGGGATTGGTATATTGCTTTCTTAGATGATCTATTGAATTTAAATAACCAGATACTATTTCTTATCAAGGGGAATATTTAATATTCAGGTCAACATCATTGTTGCAACATCAATTCTTGAAGAGGGTTTAGATGTTCAAAGTTGCAATTTGGTTATTAGATTCGACCCATGTCACAATGTGTGCAGTTTCATACAGTCCCGTGGCCGTGCAAGAATGAACCATTCAGATTACATATTAATGGTTAAGAGGTTATATATATATATATATATATATTTTTTTTTTTGTATTTCCCTTAGTATTGTGATTACTCTAGTTATTAGACATGTTCTGGTGCACGCAGAGTGATGATATCAAATCTATATGGTTTTCTAGTTGAAGTAAAATTTCCTCACACAACTTATTTTGTTCTGAAATAACAGTGGGGATTCAGTTACATGTTCAAGACTAGAGAAATACCTTTCTAGTGGGGATATTATGAGGAAAGAGTCCTTGCGTCATTCTTCACTTCCATGTGAGCCTTTAGAAAGTGATCTATTCTATGAGGAAACTTATCGCGTTGAAAGCACTGGTGCCATTGTCAATCTTAGTTCTAGTATTGGTTTATTACACTTGTATTGCTCACGGCTCCCTGCAGATGGGTTAGTTCATTGCAGCCCTTGTGACATTTTAATTTTTCTTAACTTTAATGAATCTAAGATATGCTTTGTTTTGCATCATTCTAGTTCTTTTGTTTGGTCTTCATCCAGTTCTTCATCATTTATTCCATCTACATTGAAATCTCAGGTACTTTAAACCGACTCCTAGGTGGGACAAAGAAACTGGAACCTTGTATCTTCCTAAGAGCTGCCCTCTATCGGCCATTTCTGTACAAGGTGACCGGAAGATCTTAAAGAATATTGCATGTCTTGAAGCATGCAAACAACTTCATAAGATCGGAGCTTTGACAGATAATCTTGTTCCTGATATTGTTGTTGAAGAAGCAGAGGTGGAGGAATTTGGTAACGTCATATCTTCTATTCATTTTCCCGTTATTATTACTCAAAAATGAAAATCTGTTTATCCATATATTTCTTTTAACGTCTTCAACTTCAAACTATTCTTATAGGGAACGAACCTTACAATGAGAAGCAACCAGGTTATGTACCACTGGAATTGGTGAATCAGGTCCTGAACAATAGTGAAACAACCTACCATTGTTATTTGATAAAGCTAAAACAAAATTTTAGCTATGATATCACTGTTCAAGACATCTATCTTGCAACGAGAGTTGAGCTCGATCGAGAAATTGCACACATGCAATTTGACATGGGTTTTGACAGAGGTACCTTGTCAGTAAGCTTCATATACAAAGGAACCTTTCGTCTTTCCCCACATATGGTATTTTTCTATTACTCCTTTTTGTATCTGCCGTATTTGCAGGTGTAGGGAAAAGTCAATTAAGTTATTGTTTGTTTGTTTTTACGTTCCAGGTACTTTTGTGTAAAAGATTCCAGGTTACCGTCCTTAAAATTCTTCTCGATCATAATATGGATAAGTTGGCAACTGCTTTAGAAAAATGCTGTTTGGAAGATGGTCTTGAGATTGATTATCTTCTGCTTCCAAGTATTACTAAAGAGCAAGGAACAATTATTGATTGGTTCACTGTTAATTCTGTAAACCCATCTGACATTGATTGTGGCAACCACACACCCAGTATACATACCAATGATGGTTTAGTCTGTCGTTGTGCACTAGAAAATTCTTTGGTCTATACTCCTCACAATGGTTATATTTATATCACCACTGGTATGATGAATTTGGATGGCAACTCTCCTCTAGAACTTAGGGGTGGTGAAGTTAGTACGTACAAGAAGTACTTTGAAAAGAAGTAAGTAATTATTTGTGGTTGATGTTTATTCTCAGGTTAATTTATCTACCTAGACGCATTATTTTTTGTCAGGTTAATTTTTCTACTTATATTCTTCTTAATCCTTTTCCAAATTGCAGTCATGGCACGCCATTGAATTTTGAACATCAACGGCTGCTTAAGGCAAGGCGCATTTTTCAAGTTAAAAATTACTGCCATGGACGCAGACAAGAGAAGGATAGAGGTTTGATCTTTTATTTTTCAGTATGTTTCTTCTGTTCCTTAATCTTTTCTAAGTGAGCTTGGACCGGTTATACAAACATTTGTTGTCTATAAATGCATGGAAGATATTGTTTCTTTTGTTAAATCTAACAATGGGTCTATATGTTGATAGTAGGAGAGGTTAACCATGCCTGAATCTTAAAATTAGGGTTGGCTATGTAGCCTTTATTAATATTAATTGGAATTTACTTGATGTATTTCTTCCATTGCTAGCCCTATGATATACTTGAATGGAAGTCAGGTTATTTACTTTGCTTGTTTCTTCTTAACTGATTTTTGGGACTGGAAATATTGAAGTGGCCTCTGCTTTCCTTGTATGAGGCACAGAGATTTAGGCTTGCTTGTTCCCAAGTATTAATTTTATAGTCTTACTAAGAATATGTTTTCTATTAGCAAAGACTGCTGTTATTAACTAGAATTTAATTTGCAGTATCATGGTGTCTAAATATTTAGCAGCGCCATATTGATGCCTAACTTTGGTATCCTTAGTTGTTACGAATGGTGTCCAAACTTGCTTGTTCCCAAGTGCTATTTATAGTCTCTTATTAAGAAATGTATTTGTAATAGCAGTCACTCTTGCTGTTGATTTAGTTAGCAGTGTCATGATGGTTAGATTTTTTCATTTTAATATCATATTTGTATTATATAATGCATACCAAAAAAGTTGCAGCTGTATTTAGGATTGTCTGTCTCCAAGCACAACCAATATGTAATCCAATCTGAATCCTAACTTTTGTGTTTTTCATTTTCAGAAGCAACCAAGACATTTGTTGAATTGCCTCCTGAACTGTGCTGTGTAATCATGTCACCAATATCAGCCATTACCATTTATTCCTTCTCATTTATCCCGTCTATCATGCATCGACTTGAGTCATTGCTTGTTGCTGTCAACCTAAAGATGCATATGCATAGTTGCTTGTTGAATGAAATTCACGCACTCAAGGTAGGATACTATTGAAGTCCTACAAAATTTCTCATTGTTATAATAAAAAAAAAATTGTATTTTCAAGTTCTTTTTTTTTTTTCCAAGAATAGGCAGTTTATATCTTTTTGTGGATTGTCCTTACGAACCAAAAATTTTTTAAAAAATGATATTTTACTGTATTTTTCTCGTATATTTTATAAATGTGCAAGTAGTTCTGAAAGAAATATTGAGGCTGAAAGCAGGTCACTCTGGATATATAATGCACGTAAAAAATTCTTTCTGCTTTTACCCTCTACTGCCTGAACCAATATACTCTGATAGATTGAGAAAAAAACTTTTCAATGTGGAACTTTCTAAAGTAAAACTTTTGGTTAATTTGTCTCGGTGATATCTGAACATTTGTGTTCCTTTTTTATCACTTCCCAAACATATTAAAGACATTTGAACTGATGGTATCTGCATTTGGCACTGTAGGTCTTGGAAGCAATTACCACAAAAAGATGCAAAGAGACCTTTCATTATGAGTCTCTAGAGACTCTTGGTGATTCTTTTTTAAAATATGCTGTCACTCAGCATCTTTTCCAAACATATCAAAATCACCATGAAGGTCTCCTTACTCTGAAGAGAGTCAAGATCATTTCTAATGCTGCCCTCTGTAAGTTAGGGTGCAGCTGTGGACTTCCGGTATCCTATCTCTTTGATATATTATAATTATTGTTACATTTTTTATGCTCTGCATTTCATGTCTTATGATGCTGTCTTTCAGCATTTTTCATCGAATTAAACCCTATTATAGTCCATATACATTTGTTATCATTCTATTCCTTTAAAAATAAATTTTATCAACTAAGTCCTTACAGTTTAAATACTCAATTTTTAAGTCCTTCCACTCATTAAATATTTTTAGTTACGAATAGGTGGAAATATGACCAAATATTTCTGCATTCCAAATTTTAAGGAATTAATTGACAAAATTTATTTTTGGAGGATTAAATTGATAAATGATGCCTCTAATAGGGACTAAAATGGGGTTTTAGTCTTTTTCATTTTTGAGCTAAAATATCATAAAACATTTTGGAAGTTTATTTCTTTACATGTATAGCTGATTTCATGCTGCAGTATGATTTCTGATAAAATGACAAATAATAAGCGATTCAATGTTTCAATTAGAAGTCCGAAAGAGGCTAAAATTTTGAATCAATTGCCTGATTGCAACTATTTTGGTGATTATCATGTTTTATATTTTATTGGATCCATTCTCCTTGAATTGCCGAGATTTAGGATTCTGCATTGTCATCTTGAAACTGTACTTCGCTGATAATGTATTAATTATCTTGTTGGGCTGCTGTTCTTTCGGTTGCAGGGCTTCATACGAAATGAGCCATTTGATCCTAATACCTGGATTGTTCCTGGTGATAAATCTGGATTGGAAGAGTTAGTTTGCGATGGGTCTAAAGTCCATTTTAGTGGAATGAGAAATTTAAAACGGAAGATTATTGCTGATGTTGTTGAGGCACTAATTGGTGCCTTCCTTAGCAGCGGTGGGGAAAATGCTGCCCTGTTGTTTATGGATTGGGTTGGTATTAATGTTTGTTTTGATATTATACCCTATCAGAGCCAATTCAACACTTGTGCAGAGAAGCTGGTGCACATCAGCCTGCTAGAATCCAAATTAAATTACTCATTCCGCGACAGTTCCCTTTTGCTGGAAGCTCTAACTCATGGTTCATACATGTTGCCGGAGGTGCCTAGATGTTATCAGGTACTACTTACTATTGTTATTATTTATCATGGAAGTCATTAAACAGCAATCTTCCACATTCTTCGTGATCTATTAAATTTCTTGTCGACATATTATGGTCGCTTGTGTTTCTCTTTTATCTCATTTTTTAAATGACACACTCCTTGCCCTGCAGCGACTTGAGTTTCTTGGAGACTCAATATTGGATTATCTCATTACTGTGCATTTGTATGAGAAGTATCCTGGAATGTCACCTGGGCAGTTAACCGACATGAGGGCAGCGTCTGTAAATAACGATTGTTATGCATGGTCTGCCATTAAGGCTGGCTTGCATAAGCACGTACTCCATGTGTCACAAGATCTACATAAGCATATTAATTCGGCCCTCGAGGATTTTTACAAGTTATCTTCATCATTAACTTTCGGATGGGACATAGACATAGAGACACCGTTCCCTAAGGTTAGTTGTTAAAATTTGGTTTGTAGATTCATTTGGTTGGATTTGACTCCTCTCAAGTGAGTGAGTCACTTTGTACTCACTCATAATTTTTACTTCATAATTTTTTATGAAGTGCATGTGTATGATCGCAATCTCAACTATTGATTTTCAAATCAATGACTATAATTACTTAGTTTGTGAGTACACTAGGTGTAATCAGTAACCCATTTCCTTATTTTCAAAACCCGCATGCTGTGTTACTTGTGTAATCAGTAACCCACTAGTTTTAAAGGAAAATGAAATGGTTACTGGTATTCATGTCATGTAACTGCTGAGATTGTTGTTATTCTCTGTCTGATAGGTACTTGGGGACATTATAGAGTCTCTGGCTGGAGCAATTCTTGTTGATTCTGGATATAATAAGGAGGTTGTGTGGCGAAGCATAAGACCTCTTCTGGAACCCCTTGTGACACCTGAAACATTCAAGCTCCACCCCGTCGCGGAGTTGCATGCACTATGCCAGAGAAGAAATTATACTTTGAAAGAGAACTTGTACCGCGAGGATGGCGTTCTTAATTGTATATTAAAGGTAGAAACTAATGATGGGGTCATTCACCAGCACAAGTACAAGGGTCCTGCTGATAGAAGAACAGCCAAGAAGCTAGTCTGCAAGGAAATTTTGAAGAGCTTGCAGCAGCAAACACACCGCGAGTGATGTACATTACATGCTTTGTGTGTGTATATTTTTTGAGCAATTGTCAATGGGCCTTGTAGTTATAGATATTAAATAACTAGACTGTATAGTATAGAACCTACTGTTGCGTGGGAGCCAAAATAGAAAGATTTACAAAGAAATTTGGTTAAACTTTTAATATTATGTTATTAAGAACAAATAATACAATTAAGATAAGCAATTCAGAACTCCATCACAGAAGAAGTGATTGATAATCGGATTGTTACATTCTTCATCATGTATAAAGAATGATGTGCTATCCCGAAGGTGCAACTAGTATGACCATAGGCACTTACCAATCACAAGCCCCAAATCTGGCTTTATTTTACATCATGACATTTTCACTTATTCTTACACCACAGAATGCCATAAAATATTTTTGACTTAAATACATTTTTAGATACAGTAAAATACGTCTGTTTTAGTTTTTCGTATCTTAAATTTTTCTTATTTTTAGTCCTCTGAAAATTCATGTTTTGTTTTTAGTCATTGCTAGTTATTTTTTCATCCAATTCAGGTCTGAAAACATTCTCACACGCGCTTAGATCTGCTCTACAAACAGTGACATCGGGTTCAGTCATCTCAGATTTTTTCTAAATTGTAAAAATTTATATTTGAATGGATGGAAAAACAACTAGTAGGAACTAAAAACAACAAATGTAATTTTCAGAGGACTAAAAACAAGAGTTTTTTTCGTAAGGAGCAAAAAACAAAAATAATATATTTTTTTACGGTAACTAAAAATGTATTTAAGCCAATATTTTAATAATAACAAGCATAATAATATTCAAACATGGTGCGGTAGCTGTTCTACCACCAAGATATAGAAAATCCCCATGACTCCAGTGTGACCTTTTTTGTTGTTGTAGATAATCTCCAGAGTTACAGTTTCACCATCAGTTATATTGACAGAACCCGGGGAAGGGTAACAGGTGGACATTCCAACAAGGTACCCCTTCTCATTTCCTACTTTCTTTCCAGTTCCATATCTTGGCAGTGAAGAACATATAACCCTCCCATCCTGAAATTGTCAGGGCAAAAATGTCAGAATAAGCTCTAGTCCACTATTTAGTTAATATCTTTTAATGATATCTGTTCAACTCATAGGATATGATCAATAAAAGAAAGTAATTAAACTTCCACCACTTTCTAAGAGGTGCAAATTCATATTAGAAATCCGTTTTAAGTCAAATATTCTTCACAGGAGATAATTCTGTTCGAGTCAGATACATTCATATTTTAGTGCGGCTAACTTTATTAATGAAATTTTTTCATCCACAAACTCGAGTTCGAAACTTTGCTTAAGGGGAAACTAATACATACAACTTAAACAAACCACATGTTGGCCCTTGTATATGTATTCATGTCACTGGAAAGTAATATTCAAACATTGAGAATGATTGTAATTAATTATTCAATGTCACCTGTCCATATACAGTTGATGCAATTCCACCTATATGCAGATGACCAGCACCATAGATGACATAACCACCAGTTGGCATTGGAAGGCTTGTTCTCTTAACATCAAGGTAACCACTACCATTCACATGGCCTTTGCTCCAAGGTTTAACATCATACTCAGTCTGTAGCAAAAAATCTCGAGTTTATATATGATGTGCTGTGATAAAAAGTAAGAGATAGAAAAAAAATTGGGTTGTATGTGAAGTGTTTGTAGTGTTTGGTGTCTACCTATCATAACTGCCAACAAATACACTATATAATTAACTAATTCAAAACCTTTGTAGCATATATTTTCAAAAGTTGTTTGGGTCCAATTCCCTAATTCAATGATTTTATATCCCCTGGAGAGCATTAAAGAATATCTTGAGAATTCAACTTACTTGGCAATTATGCAGTGGACTCTTTCCTTTAGATATGTTCAAAGTATCAGTGACATCAATCACATAAACCTTAGCAGGCACCACAAACCTGTCCCATTCAACCCAGATCACTGTGTATTTCAAGTATAACCTTCTCTTTGGGCCCAGAAATCCTTTCCTCAGCTTGCACTGGGCCTCATCAGGACAACACTGCAAACCTCCACCATAATCAGGACTCAAGGGGTTTCCATCTCCATCAGTTGTGATATTATACAAGTCACACCTGCATTCAATACATCCTAACCTTTCTGCCACACCCCTTGTATCAATAGCATGAGAATTGATCAACCATTTCTCCTCATACCCTTCAGGAATTTCTTCAGGATTTCCTACTTCTATCCCAAAAGGGTCTGGAATATGGTAAGATGTTCCTCTTGTTTCAGATCCAACACCAAAATAGTAATCAAGACCATTATCTTGGCACAAGCCACTGTTTCTCACTGTAACAAAACCTGATGACTGGGCTGTCACATTTTTGGGTTGATGGTATCTTATGACAATCCAATGGTGGAGATAAGTTTCATGGAGAGAAACAGAGTTCCCTGCCTCATCAACAACTTCAGCTTTGAAACTCTTGACTGCAATGTGGCCTCTTGGAAACTCAACATCATAGAAAAGTTTATTAGCAACTGATCCTGGACCTAGTTCAAACATGGGAGATAGAAAAACTGCTGATTTCTCATTGTTTTTGGTCTTCCCTGAAGCAGCTGATGAGTACACCAAAAGTAGTGCCAATGAAAGCACCCAACTTCGAGACACAAAGTTCATGTTGATCTGTTTAGCAAAATCTTTATGAGCAATAACATTAATTGAAAGAAATCAAACGGATCAATGTTTTAATTTAAGAAGACATTTTCGTAGCCCAACAAAAATTTCACTAAAAAGGTAGAAAACTAAAACAAATATGGATTTGAAGCATTCACTGAGATGATTAATTTATTTGAAAGATAAAACAGAAGACATGTCAACCATTGAAGGAGCACATATTAGTAAATTTATGACGATTTATCATGAATATACATATACATAACACCAATAGTTCTCTTTCCTTTTCTTGAGCTCAAAAGGGTGATGATGATCCACTCACTTTTATAAATTCGGATTCTCTAAAAAACGAGTCTCTCACTTTTTTCAATTTAGAAGGTAAACTAATTTATTATAGTCTTGATTGAAAAATCATCAATTATGATTTAAAGAACGTCATGATGTGTTATACAGGTATAAATATGCGATTACAATTATAACATATGATTTTCCAATCCCATGATAAAGTGTTGGTTTGTTTCCATGTTGAAATAGAGAGTACATGCATTTATTTAAAATGATCTCAATTGTCAATTATAAAAACACGTGCTATGATAAAATGCACACACAAACATGCTTACAAAATGAATAAATTCACTTTAGAAGAGTTAAATTCTATAAACCTCATAGGAAGTGTGAAGTGTCAAACTCATTATGTATTTTTGTATTTATTTAAGTTGAATTGCACTTTTGGTTAGCTTTGACTATATGTAATTTTAGTCACACAATAATTTTTTTGAGTTGACTTAGTCCCTAAACCTTTTTATTAATTACAATTAAGTCTCTCAATCACTAGTATTTTATTTAAAACGATCAAATTCTCAATTTCTAAGATTTTTTTCATAAACTAAATCAATTTAATCATTGTAGAAAATTTTCCCATTAAAACTCACTAATCAAAATATTAAATTTTATCTTAAAAATAAAAAATCTCATTTTTTCCATCTTTAAACCCTAATATTATATTTTACTAATTCCTTCAAAATTTATCAAAATTCTACTAATTTTATAATTTCAAATCTTAAAATTGTTTCATATATCCTGTTCATCATAAACTCTAAATGGAAGTTGAGAGAAAAACTAAACTTATTTAATTTAAAATTATGAACGGAAGGAAATCATGTATGTTAGCTTTGATGATCGTAATTAAGTGTGCAACATTAAGTGGGAAATAGTGGATGTGAAAGATGAAGGAGCATACCTCAAGAGAATGGAGTATAACAGTAAGCACGATTTCAAGTTCTAAACGATGGATGCATGGTTCAAGTGTTAGTTAACCTTATTATATAGGTGAACTATGCATGGTGCATTTTCAGAAGCTATGACGTTTTACCAATTAACATTATTATCTGAAGTAGTTTGAATGTTTCTAACCAAATAGGATTGAATGAAGGCAACGCAGTTACCACGAAGAAAGCTGGAAAGCTCAGGGTTCATTGAATATGCATGGAAAGTCAAAAGTCAACCCTTTTTGATTATTTTTTTAAGTAAAATATTGAAATTTTGTTAAACATAAGTTAAAACACACACATGAAATATATTAAAAAGTATTTTAAAAAGTGTATTATTAGCTTATCTCATAATACAATAATAGAAAGAAAGAAAAGTCAACCCTTTTTTGATTATATACAGTAGATTATCTCATGCACTATTTTTTTTTATATAACACAGGCCTAAGCCCAACCTCATCTACCATTTTGATCGCAGGTCATCTTTAGGGATGACAATTTCCACATGAAGATGTGGATCTCCGTGGAGACTGCCCTATTTGGGACCTCGATTTTGGAGAATTTTTTCCTGTGGGAATATGGATGGGATGAAAATTTTCCTGATGAGAATTTGGGGATGGTGGTGGGGATTACTTTCTTTACATCGCGAGGTCCCCACCCCCGTATACATAAAAGTACAAATGAGATAATAACCTTACAGATATTAGATTACGGAAAATAAATACTTCATCTAATTTTGTACGTTACATATTGTGTGATAAATTCATTAGTTATTTGAATTTTATTATATATATATTTATATTGATTTTGGTGTAGATGCGTTATCATTATGATTATTAAATTTATGCATTTTAAATATTTAATTTAAATTTTTAATGAAATATTTGGGGTCTCCGAACGATCTATGGGGAGTGGGGAATGAGGATGAGACAAAAACTCACCCCGTCGTAGAGAATGGAGATGGGGACGGAGAAGAGATGCGCTAGTGCCATCCCTAGTCACTTTTCTTGGATATTTCTAGGATGTGCTTCGGCTTCCAGAAGGATTAATTTATGAATAGATGATAGATGAATATATTGCCCAGCTTTCTTTGCTTGCAAGATAACATCACAGGAAAATATTTCACAGTGCCTAAATATAAATAATATATATATTGATCATTTCACACTCATTATCTAAAAACACACAAATCAAATTTGGATACCCATTGGACCGGTATCTGGTATCCAGTTTTTTTATTGTTTACTTGGTTCATAGGCTCTCGCATTGTCTATCAAATAAGTGGTATCAGCTATTTGGTTAGAGATTATTTGACTTGCTCGGATGATGAGACAAATGCAAATAAAATGATTTGTTTAAATGACACTAATCATCACTTGCGGAAGGGGAAAATGAAAATTTTGTTGTTTGTGAAGATTTGACATCTCCCCTGTTTGGTGCTGATAAGTCGAAATCCAAGTTTGATGAGGATTGGAGTTTTGAACAGGTTTGTGGTTTTATTTGACAATATGTAAAAAGACAATGCTTTATAATCATATTGTTAATGAGGAAGATGCAAAATCCTTGTGGAAGTAGATCGAATCTTTGCATGCTTCTAAATTAAATTAGGGTATAATAAATTGTGTTTATTGAATTCCTTCATGAATTTGAGGCAAGTGCTCCCTTTTGCACAAGTGTTGAATTGCCTCTGATAGGGTATAATATCAAAACAAACATTAATACCAACCCAATCCATAAACAACAGGGCAGCATTTTTCCCACCGCTGCTAAGGAAGGCACCAATTAGTGCCTCAACAACATCAGCAATAATCCTCCGTTTTAAATGAACTTTAGACCCATAGCCAAATGACAATGCATAATTCGAAGAGTTATAATTCATATACCACTATTAGTGGTAAACATCTAGGGAGAGAAATAAGTAATGAATGTGATATGTGATTTGATAAAAAGTAAAAAATAAAAAAAAAGTATTTGTATTTATATATTTATAAATCTTTCATTGGAATCCTAAATCTCAGCAATTCAACTGAGAATGGATCCAATAAAATATAAAACATGATAATCACCAAAATAGTTGCAATCAGGCAATTGATTCAAAATTTTAGCCTCTTACGGACTTCTAATTGAAACATTGAATTGCTTATTATTTGTCATTTTATCAGAAATCATACTGCAGCATGAAATCAGCTATACATGTAAAGAAATGAACTTCTAAAATATTTTACGATATTTTAGGTCAAAAATGAAAAAGATTAAAACCCCATTATAGTCCCTATTAGAGGCATCATTTATCAATTTAATCCTCCAAAAATAAATTTTGTCAATTAATTCCTTAAAATTTGGAATGCAACAAAATATTTGGTCATATTTCCACAATTCGTAACTAAAAATATTTAATGAGTGGAAGGACTTAAAAATTGGGTATTTAAACTTTAAGGACTTAATTGATAAAATTTATTTTTAAAGGAATAGAATGATAACAAATGTATATGGACTAAAATAGGGTTTAATTGATGAAAAATGGTGAAAGACAGCATCATAAGACATGAAATGCCGACCATAAAAAATGTAATATAATATATCAAAGAGATAGGATACTGGAAGTCCATAGCTGCACCCTAACTTATAGAGAGTAAGGAGACCTTCATGGTGATTTTGATATGTTTGGAAAAGATATTGAGTGACAGCATATTTTAAAAAAAATCACCAAGAGACACAAAAATAGGGCTAGCAATAGAAGAAATACATCAAGTAAATTCCAATTAATATTAATAAAGGCTACATAACCAACCCTAATTTTAAGATTCAGGCATGGTGAACCTTCTACTATCAACCTATAAAGCCATTGTTAGATTTAACAAAAGAAACAATATCTTCCATGCATTTACAGACAACAAATGTTTGTATAACCGGTCCAAGCTCACTTAGAAAAGATTAAGGAACAGAAGAAACAAACTGAAAAATAAAAGAAGAAGTGCAGCAAGCAAGTTGGGTTTGTTTTGGAGATTATAATAATATAATGCTATTCACAAATCTTTTAGTCAACTGGAACCTTTCAGTCAGTGTGACTCTGATTGTGCTCTCATTGATGTGGGTTTTGTGGAAGAGCCTATGCAAGCAAGCCTAACATTTAGTCCTGTGCTAGGACGCTGTAGCATACTTTGTCTCTTTCTTTTAGTTCTTCTCTTTCTCTTGTGATTAAAAATATTGAAATTAACTAACATTTAATACTAATACATGTAATATTATAATATATTAAATGTTGTAATTTAATTTCTCATCTAATACACGAGCGAGCATAGCAACCAACAAAAACATAAAAAGGTGAACTAAAAAAGAGAGAAAGGATAAATATGGCGATTTGCAGGTTGAGATCTCTGCTTTCTCTTGCCAAATGCAATTTTTCTCAAACCTTCCAACTTCGCACTCTCTCGTCTTCCCAGGTTCCCCCTCATCACTTGCAGGTCTGTAATCACTCACTATCACCGCTACACTTGAATCTACTTCATTGCCTTAAAATACTCATTTTTTGATTTCTGCTTCTTATCTCTTAAAACATGCAAAGCTTGCATCTTTCATGCTAATTCTTAACTGGGTACTTTACATAATTTATCATACCCGTGAGTTGTGGGCTTGTGGCGCTTTTTTATTTTTTATTTTTTATTTTTCTCTTGGGGTGTCTTTCTCAATGTTTATCTCAAAGTTGAGTAATTTGGGTGTTAGGTTTTGCCTTTATGAACCGAAAGTTGAATATTGAAAACATCATTAACTGTTTTTTAGGATCATCAGCTACAATTCATCATGTTGACGTGCCCTGTAGACAAGACATGTTAATCTGAGGCTTGTTTTGTAAATTTATACTCCATTCTCATTGATGCTGTGATGCGCTGCAGAATGTTGGATTCATTGGTCTTGGAAACATGGGATCCCGAATGGCAAATAACCTAATGAAAGCTGGATTCAGACTTACAGTTCATGACCTGTAATGTTTTGAACCTTTTATTGATCTTACCTTGCCTTTTATTTCTTGAGTGCTGAGTTCCTAACTTTAACCTTTTGAGAGAATACTGAATTCTTATTTCATTGGAAGAGGCAATTCATAGGATATAGATATTTGGGGTATCGCGTGAAAATTTGTTTCATACGTGGAGTCTAAGTTAATCGCACTGTTAATTTGTTTTTGTTAATTTAAGAAGAATGCGATGCTGATTGGGATTTGTAAAAACTTGCCAGAAATTCTGATGTTCTCAATAAGTTCTCTCAGATGGGAGTTCCCACGAAGAAAACCCCTTATGAAGTTTCGGAAGCAAGCGATGTAGTAATTACAATGTTACCTTCTTCTGCCCATGTGAGTATAGCCATTCTAGTGATATTTTCTTTCTTTGAATGCATTGCATCATTTGCTTTAGTTTCCTCTTTAGTTCTGCAACAACTTAATATTTGCACTATGATTTCAATTTTCGGTTAACCAGCTAAGCTAATATGATTGTTGACTTCACATATGGTTTTGGTTAAGAAAAAGGACATTAAAAAATACTAGATTGACCCATGCTTCTCTCTTCTACACAAAATTCAAGGCTTCTAATTCTGTAACATCATGAAACCTGATTTTTTTTCATGCTCGTCAAATCTTCCTATTTAAAAAAGGTAACGTGTTACCTTACAAAGATATGTTATTTATGGTTGGAGACATGGAAATGAACTTGTTAAGTAGTCAAGCATCATATCAAATTTTGATTGTGTGGTTATATATCGGTCACATCTAGATGTGTACTTAAATAACTCATTTAGCATTTTACAGGTCTGGATGCTTTGCCTTACTGCTTCCAATATTATAATATGACTGTTTTTATGCCAGGATAACATCCTTATTTAATTTAAGTAGGTGATAGATGTTTACACTGGACCAAATGGTTTGCTTCATGGTGGAAAACTCCTAAGGCCATGGTTATTGATAGATGCGTCCACTATTGATCCACAAACATCAAGAAACCTTTCTGCTACAATATCTAATTATATTCTAAAAGAAAAGAAAGGTAACATAAAGTGAAATGTCAGCCAAGTAAACTATATTTTAACTTGAATTGCCGTCTATGAATTTGTTATTCTTTCTATCACCTTAGAAATTTTTTTCTTCATATTCAGTCATAACCAATGTGCTGTGCATGGAAAGTCAAACCGTGAAAGAAATTGCTAATTTGTCACTTGATGAACCAGAGCTAAAGGCTATACTTTTCAATGATAATGATCAACAAGGAGGCAAATGCCATTAGATAGATTAGCTCTTTTTTAAGACTAAGTGGTTACTTTGTAAAATTGTGCCTCTTAGTCTTTTTTGCGAAGCTCGTTGTCATAAAGCTTAGGAAATTGTTTTTATGTTTTCTTTGTAAAAAGACTAACTAGTATGACATCATGTAGTGAGTCGAATTTCTCATTGAAATACCTGAGGGCTAATTTCAGTCATTGTATGACATCATGTTCCTTATTAATTAGTGTTGAAGTCAAGTATTGGTCCTCATTTTCTGTAGTCAAGGCATGCGTAAAATAAATATAGTTAATTACTACATACTGGTCCCAAACTGAAAATTTCCAACTGCCTTACCAATGCCTATGTCCTACTTTTCGTTCATTTGTCAAGCATTTATGTAACTATTCGGCATTTTATTCATTAGGCATTGCTTTGTAGCTTCATTCAAACTTATGATCATTTGAAAGTGAGTTTTAAATGACAATGGATAGGTGTTCAGTGAAGTCTTCTAGACTATAGAGTAAAAGTTGTTTTATCCTATTTTTCTTTATGGATGGAAAGAGGGACCATCATAAAACTCTGCTGGCCTATCAATTGCTTTTGAGAGTTTAGTATGCTGACTGATTTACTCTTTCTAGTGTTGTGCTGAATGATCACACATTATGTAGGTGATTGGGAAGTACCTGTCAAGTTGGATGCTCCTGTATCTGGAAGTGTGATTGCAGCAGAAGCTGGGACACTTACTTTTATGGTATTCTTCTCTTTTATTCTAAGCCTATTGAAATCACAGACAAATTTAAAATATGATTTTGGTGATAATTGTAAATTTAAAAGCCCTGCATTTTTTTCTTGAAACCAGAAGAACTCTATATAACTAATCCTTTCGATTCTTATTGGGGACAGTAATTTTTAGAATAAACTCCCAATTTGGTCCTTAGAAGATTTTTGGAGCATCAATATGGTCTTCAGAAAATTATTTCTGCTCATCGAATGATATCAATCTGATCCCAGCTGTCAGTTACTTTTAGACTATTTTGATATAAAAAAATTGACATTGGGAGATCAAATTAATGTAATAATAATCTTTTAACAACCAATTGGTGCTACCAAAATGGGAGTTCACTACAATATTAGTATATTGTTTCTCAATGTGTTATTCAGTTTTAATAATAACCATTCCATAATATTATTCATAATGCATTAAAAGTATGATCAGTTAGTTAACCGAGGGGGTAGTGTTATGGGCCTTGTATGGGAATGAGGTAACAAATATAAAGCAGTTGCAGAAAAATAGTGCATTTTTGGCATAAGATTGAGTGATGAACAAGTTATGAAATTTCCCTAGGTTGGTGGCTCGGAGGAAGCATATCTTGCTGCAAAACCCTTATTCTCTTCAATGGGTAAAAGTACAATATATTGTGGTGAAGCAGGAAGTGGTTCTGTAAGTTCCATACTTATAATTAGGGTAGAGCTATTAGTACCTACGTTGCCGATGTAACTATAGATCACATGATTAAATTTTGTCTTGGGTTTCGTTATTAGGCAGCAAAAATCTGTAATAATTTGGCTTTGGCTGTGAGCATGCTGGGGATATCAGAAGCCCTTGCTCTAGGCCAATCTCTAGGTGTTTCTGCCAGCACCTTGACAAAGGTATTTAACTGCTCCAGTGCTCGCTGTTGGAGTAGGTATGCAGCTCTTTTCTCTCTCAACTCATCA
This sequence comes from Acmispon strigosus, assembly GCA_030819835.1. Classification (NCBI taxonomy): domain Eukaryota; kingdom Viridiplantae; phylum Streptophyta; class Magnoliopsida; order Fabales; family Fabaceae; genus Acmispon; species Acmispon strigosus. Next base: position 93,571,358 of record JAUAMA010000001.1, read on the forward strand.
TAAAATAAGCTTCAGGGCTATAATGGATTTTGTCTGTATCTTTAACAAAATGTGATAGCAAAGATTCATAGAAATCTAAGAATTAATAGTGGTTATAGTGGAACAGGTAGAATAATAGAAGTATAGACTGCTTTGTGTGAGACACATAACTAGTTGCCTAGACTGCTTTAGTTTTTTCCACAAAAATTTGATTGTAACAAAATGTGGCATGCGTAATATTCTGAGTCCCTTTTAGTTATCTCCTGATATCAAAAGTATGACTCCTTTTTCAGCATCATGTACAGTATAATATTCATGAAACTTTCCTTGTATAGCTTAGCTTACACAATTTTTAAGGAATTCTGCAAAAATTTCAAGTTTTGGTATTTAGAGAATGAAGTTAATAGGCAAGAGTTGCATTATTGCAGTGATGCTTACAACCCGGTTCCTGGGCTGATGGAAGGGGTGCCATCTTCAAGGGATTATAATGGAGGATTTGCATCTAAGCTTATGGTAACTAACTGAGCTTCAACTCAACTAGCACACGTTCTTGTTAATTTGGGTGATGGTACCATTTGGAATGCAACTAATCTCAATATAGACCAGCTAATTGGTGTGGGGATGCTCAGGCAAGGACATAAAACTTGCATATATCAAAGAACAAATATATTAGACATTATTAGTACTTGGAATCATATCACTCTTTATCTTATTGTTACATTCCTTCGTATACTATGGCATTCTTTCTATCTTCGGTTTGTCCATTGTATTGTAGTAGTTCATTTCAAAGTGTTGATTCATGCTAGTGAGATGAGTTTTAAATCAAATTAATGCTAATTCTCTTCAACCAAATTCGCTCATCTTGATTGAAAAGAAGGTATAATTATTAAGAGAAATGTTAGCAACACCCTTTTTGTCACTTTCTTTCCAACATTCTCTCTTTAATTAGTTAAAATTCATGTAGGGTCCACTAATTTATATGGTTCCACTCCCAATTTGGTGGGACCTACATGAATTCTAACCAATCAATGAAAGAGTGACAAAATGAGTGTTGCTAGCACTCCTCCAACTCAATTACTCCCTCCGTCCCAAATTATAAGGACCTATTCGGACCAAATGCTTATTAAGAAAACATGTAATAAGCTAATTAATATCTTGGTTTTGTTATTTTTTGTACAAATCTTTCATATATGCCCCTATTTAAAGCTCTCACCTCAATAAGGTTGGTTGGGAAACATGAAAGAGAAGTAATTAGTAGAGGTGATAATTAAAGTTTTGGAATTGAAAATATAATGAATGCAATGGGTAAAAAATGAAAAACTTATTATTTATTTTTTTTGAAATGTAGAAGGGATCTTATAATTTGGGACACCAAGTTTATTTCTAAAGGGTCTTATTATAATTTGGGATGGAGTGAGTATTAATTATCAATATGCAATAGCTCTGCCTTAAAAAGGGTTGTACTTTCTCCTCTATCTTATTGAGCTAAAGCCTGGGAAGTGCCAGAACTTTTTTACTTGGTGTACAATTTCTTCTTTAGAGCTTTTGGAATCTCCAATTTACTTGCTATTCACCTTCATTTGTCTACTATTTTCGCACTTTTCCTAGTGGTCCATTGCATATTTATTGTGTCTCTTTCTTTCTTCTTTTTTGAGACTTAAATGTTGGATTCCATTTTCACAAAATGAAGTGTAAGGATTTTTTTTAACTAAGCTGTTTCTACATTGAATGCGAAGCTTATTTTCTGCTTCAATGTTAATTTAAAGTATATTTGTTTACTTGCAATTGGATTTTAGCTTATTTTAATTGTATGTGATGTCCAGGCTAAAGACTTAAACCTAGCAGTAGAATCAGGTGAACTGGCTGGATGTAAATACCCACTAACATCTCAAGCACAAAAGATGTAAGTGTCTCATATTTTGGCTGTCTTTAGTATACAGAGTACTACTATCAAAGATTGTTTACCAGTGAACTTTGTTTTGCGCAGATACATAGAACTCTGCAATGGTGGCCATGAAGCCAAAGACTTTTCATGTGCTTTTCGTCACTATTACTCGGGAATAGATGAGTGAGACTCTTGACCACTAAATTAAAATGTCGGTGCCAAAGCCTGTGACCTGTTGTGCCAACCCATGTTCGCACTATCATTGTAAATATCATTGTAAATTGTACTCTTGACCACTAAATTAAAATGTCGGTGCCAGAGCGGTTGTGCCAACCCATGTTGGCACTATCATTGTAAATTGTAGACATTGTAATAAGAACTATTGTAATAATTTGTCATATAATGGTTTTTTATCAATCATGGATCAATGTATAATGGTTACGGATAAGTTACATGTTGAATTCACGAAACACAGAAATAGTACTGACTATCAAAATTGCAGAAACTATAGGTCTTCTTTTTTGTTAGAAACTATTGGTCTATATAAGTATGCTTGCACATTTTTTCTATACGAGCATCTTTATATGGGATTAAGATCATTTCTCACATGTTGTTTCAATTTCGTGCCCTACCAATGATATTTTGTCATGTGAATTGAAAAATGAGTGGGACAATATATTATTTTAAATGAACATGTTACAATTTTATTAGTGAAACATGAAATTGAGACCATTTTAGGACAAAGAGTTCAATCCTTTGTATAGACCATTAGTTTTTGTAATTAGGTTATATCGATTTTATTTCAACGACCGCCAGTGACCGGCGAGTAGTATGATACAAGTAACTTTCTCATAACTATTACACTTGATTGATAACATAATTTATTGTGTTATGTGAGTGTTGGAGGTGTGTTTGGATATTAGTTCACTATCCTCTAACCAACTTTTGACTCATTCCATAACACACAAAGTAGAAGCAAAAATTTCTTTCAAAGTTGAAATACAAACTTAAGCACAAATTCTTATGTGGTTGCATAGTAATGTAATCCAACCAGAACTAGTCTAACAATCATCTTCATTTTGGTAAAATCTTGAGGAAATTGCAGGAGATCTTTCACAAGATCATGTACTTGTTGATCTTCCTGTAAAAGTTTGAGAACATTAAGCAATTTTTTGCTTGTTTAGTTTATTAAGCGGTGAGAGCTGCTGCGGCTTAAGCTTTCTGACTTAGAAATCTGGTAACCACATAGTCTGCTGGCTTGAGCTATTGAATTTTTGAGAACCAAATATCTGCATTTTCTAGCGAAGCTCTCGAAGCATCAAACACAGTCCAGCATTTTAATTAACTGCATTAACAAATAGAATTTATCTTAATATAAAATTCATTTAAGACTAGAAACCACAAGACTTTAGTTGCTGAATTAACAATGCTAACAAACCTTTGATTGGATTTTCACATTAGTAGTTGTTTCAATCTTTCCAGCAAATCTGGGGCAGGCAGTGAAATCCGGGTTGTTATCTACCTGCATAAATAAAACTTCCAATTAAATACAAAATGTTTTAGCTATTTTTGTAGTAAATAAAACATGTACAAGACTAAAAAGAGTAACTATTGAGGGTAATTTAACAATCCTCAAGTAAAACAATCAGATTAATTAGGTTTTGGAAGACTTACACAAGGTTATACAGATATGAAATTCTATGCAATATGTAGTATCTTACAGAAACACAGATATCAGAGTAATGTAGAGAGTAATAACATGCCTCTGGATGGAGCCATGCACTTTGGAGTCCCTTCATGAAGTGTTGAGTTATATCCCAGCAGCTGTTAGAAATTGAAATATTAAGTTAATCTATTTGAATGTAAGGATAGCACTCATTTCACACTTGTATTGTAATGGCCATAACAACCAATGAGTATATTATGTTACCAAAATTCAAATGAAATACCCAATTTATGCATAATTTTCTCAGCTCACAAGTCCAAGAAACTACAACATATAATCACATACTTAACCAGTAAAATTTAGAGAACTTAAACTAAATTTATTTATTAAACAGAATTGAAAAATATTACCCACCTTTTCTATAAGAACTTTCTTTATGCATCCATAGCAAAATTTTCTTTTACGGGTCCTTGTAGTGAAGAACTCATGTGATTGTAGAAACCAAAGCAAGCATGATTGATTGATATTCCCAGCATAATCAACAAGGGAGCCACTTCAATGTCTGTTAAACAGATTTTTAAGTCCAAATATCTTTATTATCATAATTTCTATCGGGCTCAGGCCATTCCTAACACAATGAGATCTCTGCTTGAATAATCTTTACTCAAAATGTTATAAAAATATTTGCTATGACTTCAAGTTATACAACAGAATAGACTTCAAGTTATTTTCTCAGTAGGTTTTGCTTCACTTAAATATACACAAATGTTTACTGTAAAGAAAGTAGTCACAAAAACTTTTAATGCGAATTTGCTGTTATTGAGGTACAGCAAAATAATTACCTGTTGAAGAAATCCATTTGTCATTAACCATAAATAAAACCTTGGATTTGGGAAACTCTAGGCCAAACGTAAAGGGAGGTTTAAGAACTCACATGATTGTGCAAACCAAAGTCAGCTCTAAGAGCCTACAGTTAGCACCAAAGTCAGCCTCCTTAGTTAAAATTTGGACTTATGATGCCAATTCCTTCTCTATGAATCTTTCAACTCTACAACAAAAGGTGACACAAGTAAGATGCAAATAATCCGTTTAGTGAAAGCACCATCCCCTCCATGATAGTAGAAATCAAAGCCAGTATGATTGACATTCCCATCATAACCAAGAAGGGAAACTATCCATTCCAATGTCTGTAAAACAGAAAACACCAACTTTTTAGGACATGAAGACTTCTTTATCATACTTGTCACTCCAACTTGTGCTCAAAAGAATAACGAGATCTCAGCTTGAATAATCTTTACCTCAAAATGTTAAATAAAAGATTTTCTGCAAGACTTGTGACTGGTAAGTTCAAACTTCAATGGTGCGTGCCTCCCTGTACAACAAACTGAAAATGACAGGAAAAGACTAAGTTCTTTTCTTAGAAAACATGTACAAGACTAAAAAAATCATGAATCAGTTTTCGTTTGAAATAGGTTGAATAAAATAGGTTCTAGACTTGTAGGAGATAATTTTACTTGTTTAAACGATAATATAAAATTGTGGTGCATAAAATGGATGAAATTGGGCAAATGGCATTTACTTGAGAGATAGAGCTGTACAATTACCTGTTGATAATCCTAGTTCAGCTCAACAAATCCATATGCCATTAACCTTAATGTGTCGAATGTGGGAAATTTTGGGCCAAATTTCCGGGTGCTTCATTTGGCACCGTTCTTCCAGCAGAGGACAATACTTGATTTCAAGTTTTATTAGAGATGCAGGCAGCCTTTCTCCCGCCACATTCTCCAGCTTGGGACAATTTTCAATGTTTAAATGTTGGAGGGATGTGAGGTGGAGAAGCCCTTTGCACTCTAACGTCTGCACACTTGTGGAATCTTGTAGCTGCAAGGAGTTAATGGAGGGAGGCAGCAACAGCTCCTCCGGGAAGGACTTGACACCATCGCATGGACCAATGGTAAGACAGGTGAGCATGTCCATCGAAGCTAAGGATGGACTCCTCATCAATTTCTTGCAGTTTCTGACCTCAAGTGATCTCAAGCTAGGCGGCATACTAGGAAAGGACTCAATTTCTTGGCAATTATCTATCTCCAGAGATTCTAACTTTGGGAGAAGAGTACTCATGTGACGAGGTAATGACTTTAATTTGTCACAATACGAGACGGAGAATCTAGTCATACTGGGCGCAGGCAATCCTTCTCTTGGGAACGATAAAAATTTGGGGCAGTTATCCTGTACCGAAAGACTTTCCAGATTTTCAATGTTTATGATAAAGAGAGAATGGAGATTTGGAAAGGTCTCCAACGGGAGGGATGTGAGAGAATCACAGCTTGAATCTATAAACAGCGACTCAAGTAACTCGTGCTGCTGCTGCTTTGGAAATTCTAGCTTCCTGAAATCCGAGATAGACAACTTCTTCAGTGATGCAGGTAAACAATCTCCCGGGAATGATAATGATCTGGAAGATGAACAACTCTCTATATCTAAACATTGAAGAGAAGTTGGTTGGGTGATGGTGATGGCCTCAAACATGGACTCCACCAACTCGCTTCCTTTGATTTGCAGATATTCCACCGAAAGGGGTAGCTCCCGCAATGATACTTTATTGCTTTCCTCTATCACTAAACGGCGGATGGCAGGAGCTCTTGGAAGAGAAGAAGCAAGCTGCTCACAACTTGTAATCCAAAGCTCTTCCAAAGCTGGAAGGTGAGTTGGCAAATCTCCCCTTAATCTGGGACAGTTACTTATTCTGAGGCGCTTTAGGAGAGGAAAGGCATTTGATTCGAAGGGACCCCACACTTCCCAACAAGGCATGTCATGAAAATACAGATTTTCAAGGGAAGGAAAAGGTGTCCCTGAAAAAGAATCACTGACACTGTTCTTAAAAAATTCAACTCCAACACTCTCCAGCCCGTTCAACCTGTGAATCCATAGCCTCTTGAGAGAGGGTAGTTGTCCAAGTGAAGGAAGCATACAACAATTCTTACAATTATTCAGATATAGGTCACTCATGTTGTGGTAGGAAGAATGTCCAACCCATTCTGGAAATTTTGTGCCCTTGTATCCATCTATGGTTAGATCCTTCAGGTCTTGGTAAGGTTGTAACTTGTCAAGAATATCCATTTCACTTTGGGAATCAGTAAACTGGCTCTCAAAAGACCAAGTCAAGCGTAACCGGTCAAGGTTTTTCTTATCCATAACCTTTGCCTCCAACGCTTCATTACCATTGGCAACATTCTCCAAATTTTCAATCTTAAGTGATCCATGAAGATTTGAAAATTCTCCCAATTCTTTGATCTTCTGCTCTTCATGCTTGCCCACAATAAATCTACTTAACTGCTGCAAATTTTTCAATCTACTCATTCCTCTCGGCATCTCTTTTATATCAGTATACCTAATATGAAGATGACGCAAATTTACAAGATTTTGCATGTCATTAGGTAACATCCCCAGCTGACTACAAAAGTACAAATTCAATGTTTGTAGATTGTATAAGTTACACAATGACTCTGGTAATGTCTTTATGGATGTATAAGAGAGATTCAAGTATCGCAAATGAACCAATTCACCTATTGAATCCGGCAAGGCATAAAGATTAGGAAAGGACCTAAGTGATAGGACTCTTAAATACTTCAAATTAGACACAATGATGCATGCTGCCTTTTCATGGTCGAATGGAAACTCTTTGAAATGGATTGGTAAAAATGTCCTCAACCATTTTACCCTACCAAAAATATCAAAATTTTCGGAGACTTGATCACTGAACTCACTGAATGACAAATGACGAGTCTTAATACAAATCTTACTTTCTTTTCCAAGTTCTTCTGATCTAAAGTAGAATTCTCCACCGAGTAGGATTGCTAAGTCATGCACAAGATCATGCATCACAAAACCACCATCCCCAGTGCTAGAACGTTGAAAAAATGATCTCGAGACCAAATCATCAAAATACTCACAACCGACTTCTTCTAAAGTCTTTCCACTTTTTGAAGGCCGTAAAAGATCTTCCGCCATCCACAACAAGATTAATTCATGTTTTACAAATTCATAATCCTTGGGATACAGTGAACAATAAACAAAGCAACGTTTCAAACATGGAGGTAGATAATGATAACTAACTCTCAGTGCTGAAATAATCTTGCTCTCATTTTCAGAAAGTTCCCAAATGTTGCAGTTTAATATATTATTCCAGTCTTTGATATCATGCTTACCTCGCAATAAGCCTCCAAGTGATTGTGCTGCTAAAGGTGACCCATCACACTTTTTAACAATTTGTCTTCCAATTTTTTCAAGAGTTGGATTCCCATTAGATTCTAATGAAAAACATGCATGGTTCGCAAAGACCGACCAACAATCTTCTTCCAACAACTGTTTTAGATGATAACATTGGAAAGTTTGAATTAGAGAAGCAACTTTTTCACTACGGGTCGTCACGAGAATCCTGCTTCCCTTAGCCCCGAATTGAAGAGGTTTTATAAGAAAATTCCAAGTAACATAATCCTCCATCCAAACATCGTCTAAAACTATTAAGAATTTCCTCCCCATCAACTTTTCCTTCAATTCAAGATGAAGTAAATTTATATCATTCACACAACTATCACTTTTGGTAATTGCCTGTGTGATACTCTTAGTAACCTTGAGAATATCACATTCATCAGAAACACAAGCCCATGCTCGTAAATCAAATTCCTGCATTAAATTTTCATCATTATACACCACTTGAGCTAAAGTGGTTTTTCCCACTCCACCCATACCAACAATAGGGATCACACATACTTTACGACCACCCATATCATCATCTAACAATAATTTGAGGATGGCCTCTCTGTCTTGATCCCTGCCATAGATAGTAGACCCATCTTCAAGAGAGGTAGATGGAAGCCTCCATGAGAAGTTCTCCCTGACAACCTCTTTAAGACCAAGAATATCTTTGAGTTTGAAAATAGATTCCAGTCTTCCAACTATGTCTTCCAACTTATTAACCATGTCCCTGTCTTGAAAATTGAAATAGCGGGAGAAGAAGTTGCTCACCTCCTCCTTTTGAGTTGCAGCTTTAGTAGAAACATGATCCAGGAAGTCATCAGCAACATAGACAGCATCTTTGAGGTCATCGAGCCACTTGTTGACCGCAGAGTCTTTGATCTGTTTCTGCTCCGCATCGTTCAGCACGGCTTCAACGGCATAGAGAGTGTTCTTCAGCCTTTGGAGCAGATTTTCATCAAGCTTCTTCCCTCGGATGAAGTTGGCAAACTCAGGAGAAGCCATCCTGTCAATAACAACTTCAATAAAAGCAGAGAGAAAAGCTTCACCCACAACTGCTGCTGCCATGATCTCAACACAGGAAGAGTAGGAATCAATAGGATAGATGACAAGAGAGGAATTGCAAGTTGTGTTGTGTTGTGTTGTGTTGTGTGTATAGTGTATGTTATCTGTTATGTTAGGACAAGAAATTGACTTGACGTGCTCACTTTATGTGAGTGCTCACTTTATTTATTTGAAGATTCGTGACTTTTTAATAATTTGCATTGTAGGTAGATATTTGTGCAATAATGGCATATGCGTTCACAGTCACACGGCACATGTCTCGTAGATATAGCACCACATTTTTAATCAATGGTTACAATTAATTATCAGCTATCTTTTCACCATTCATGAGCAAGATAGGAAGAGCAATTTCCTCGATATATCCAATTTTGAGATAGAATAAATTGCTTGCCAACTTGCTAATATTTATATCATTTTACGAACAATCAAAACAAATTGATATTTTGAGATGTAATAATTTTATGATGCAGAGTTCCAATGTTCAGTTTCTTTTATATGGATTTTAAACCATCGAAACACACATGTATCGCTGTTTGCAAAGAATCTCTTAAGAATTTGAATCAAAGATAAACCACTTCAACTCGGACAAGGAGCAAAATAAACCGAACTTTATTCACTCACGTGGAAAAGAAAAATGGAGTATTTCATATCTCTATCACAATTTTTTCCTGCACTAAATATTATTATGGGCATTGAACTTTTTCTGCTACAATTCTACAAACCTCTATCAATGTTAGAGCAAAGAGTTCCAATGATTTTGGGAAGGATTAAAACTTCACAAACCTGTCCAGTGACTTGATCCCTTCCCTATATTGTATATAATTATTCTCTTGTATGGAAAGACCATCAATTGGGCGCAATGAAACTGCAAAAACTTGGTTCTGAATTTTATTTTTCAATGAGAAGTATCTAAATGCAATAATGAAAACACTAGCACAAATTCTGGTCAAAACTGAATTGCCGGTCACAGTGACAGTTTCACTATAATTGACAAACTCCACAGATTTAATGGAGAAAACTACAAAGGCAAACAAAACTTCCCACCACGAAAAACTTTGGCCAACACATCCACCGCATTGTATCATTGTTCCAATACTCTTCTTAAACAGAAGTTCCTTGGTTATAGCTGGTTCTTTCTGCAATGCATAACACCTTAAACACGTTACAAGCAGAATGCATGGAAGAAAGATTATAAGAAAAACAACTTTTCAGGGAAAAAATCCTTAATCCAATATCACTTAAATTGTGACAGAATATTTATGACAGTAATTTAGAAAAATTGCCTTCTTGGGCAGAAAAAATAAGTTTACTAAACCAACCAGTTTTGTGGACGTATTTAAAAATGTTTACTAAACCAAACTCACAGTAAAGGAATTACCTGCTGCAGCTTTAGTGCTTGCCTCCACGCTTAGATTTTGAGGGTATCTTTCCATATGCTACAAGTCTCGAGTATGGTAACTTCACATTAGCCATGTTTCGCCTTCTCTTTGCATTCCTAGATAGATTATCCATATTAATATTTGATTCTTCTGTGTTTGCCTTTTCTTTATCTGCAATACCATTTGATGAAGATAACTTGCCAGAATCAACCTTCCCCTTCTTATTTTTCTTCTTATCTAATCTTGCAATGCGTACGAGCTCCTTAGCCCTCATCTTCAGCATGTATCTTTGTTTTTTGTTTGGCTTCCATTCATCCTCACGGTAAGGAGCAAGCTTTTTCAAGGAAATATATTGATTCAGTTCATTGTCATCCAACAATAATATCTCTGAAGCACTCATGCCAAATCTCGCTGGCTTTGTTTTGGCATACTTGAATCTTGTCTTCAAGTCCCCAATTGTGTCCTCATAATCTAACTTATAGTACTCATCCATCATTGCCTGTCTTGCTTTCTCCAAAAGTGCTGTTTTATGCTTCCTCTTACGAGTACCTTCCTCAGGAACTTTCTCTTCCTTTTCATCTTCACTTTCCATGATATCATCATCACTAGTATTCTCAATCTTTTCTTTCAATGCTTTTTCTTTTGCAGCCAAAAACCCATCATCAGATCCACATGCATCCCAGCCTTTAGGAAGCCCAAGTAGTTCATCCTCCTTTTCAAAATCTGGCTTCTCCATGTCATCATCATCACTACAAAAATCAGGGTTGGCATCCTCTGCATTATAATATTTCTCATCAAATGCTTTCTTCATCATTCTATCATACTCCTCTGGGTTAAATTCCTCTTCTAATTCTGCAGCAGACAATGGGATAATATCATTATCATCAATCCCTGCAGTCTTCATTATCTTTTTAACCTTCTCATGTATCTCCTGTTTCTTCAAATTCTTTAAATGTTTCAACTCCTCCTCCCTCTCTTTTTGTGCTATTGCCATTCTCTCCTCTTTGCTCTTTCTTTGCTCTTTCCTTGAATTTGTCTTCTTCCTCACTGACCCCTCCACCTGCCGAGCATGACCCAACACCCTATCTCCCGGATTTTCCTGGAACCTGTACTCATATTCTTCCTGTCTTTCGATTTCCATCTCATCCTCTGAAATCTCTTGCAACTCCTTCTCTCCAACATTCGACTTCTCCCCATTCTTATCCATCCACATCTTGTTCATGAAATAGCTTCTGAGAAATCTAGAATTTTCATCCAATTCTACATCTCCACCAAAATACTCTTCCAGTTTCTCCTCAAATTCCTTGTCACCGCTATCTACTTTTTCCTCACCTTCCTTCTCCTTCACAGTGAAAAAATCCCCTTCGCCATCTTCCAAACCCTCCTTCTCTACCGCTTCCTGAAAAGCCCTTTTCAACTCCTCTTGCTCTTCACCATAAGTCCTCTTCCCATCTTCATTAACAAAATTTGACCCCTCCAAGACCAAATGCTTTGTCTGTTTATTCTTCAAATGCATTGCTTTCTTAGCCTTACTGATTTCTGATTCACCTTTCTCTTTTTCATTTATTTCCTCCTCTTCATCACCAAAATCTGCTCCCTCTTCAATCAAATGCCTTGCCATCACATCCTTTAAATACATTGGCTTTTCATCCTTCTTGTCTTTCGATTTACTTCTTTTATTTTCATCGCTTTCATCTTCACTGCTATGATCAGACTCAAAAAGCTTGACATCTTTTTGCTTAAGAATAGGATCTTGCCTCCTCACCTTAAGTAAGGCATCAAAGAATTCCTTATCACTCCTTCTAGAATGGATATGTTTCTTAATTTCATCATCATCAGATGACTCTGAATTAAATTCATCATCATCTTCAGAGGGTGAAGCTGAATCAATAACTCCCTTCTTTTTTAATTCCTCAAAACGTTGGAGGTCTTCTCGCCTCTTGTTGTGCTCAAATCTATCAGCATATTCCTTGTTTATCTTGATTTTTGAGATGTCATCATTTTCTGAATCACTGCCGTCAAAAAGTTGCAGAGCCATTTCTTAGACAAGGCTAACTACAATAAATTAATCTTCTGAAACACAGATTCCCTGAAAATATATATGCATATAAATGAAATTTTTAGATATTCAATCAATTAATAGGTTAATAAAGGAAATCCACCAAATGTAAGCAACAGAAATCATCAGTAAGAATAAGATCCCATAAAATAATATAAAACTAAACTCTAATCTTCCATTGCAGCGCATTATTCCAAGTGTTTTAAGAAAATACTGTTACATAGATACTTACTTTTCCATTTTTTAAAAGATTAAATACAATTTATTTCTGTTCGGTGAATAAGGAATAGCATCAAACACAACAGCTAAGCACCCATGCAGAGATCAGAAGAAATGATCAACAAGGTGCTTATACAATATGTAGAGCACCCAAGTGATTACAACATAAAAATACAGTGTTGGTGAACTCAATACAAATCCAGAATAGAAAATTTAGCTCATCTAACGTGAGGTGCAGAAATATAAAAGTTATATAACCACTAATTAAAAAATTAAGTCTAAGTTTGTAATTTGTAACAATATTTAAATGTATGTACTGAGTTATGCAATTGTTAAAATCTTTGCTTTTGATTTTCGAAAAATAAGCTCTAGCAATGTTGTTCGCAAACTAGAGTCAAGCAAGTAAATTAAGATTTGATAATGATATTGAAGACGATGATACAATCTGAAAATGCAAGGAGGAACGCAGAATCATATGCTCATTAATGAAGAAGACAAGACATCCCAGAGAGGACCAGTGTTCAAGGCAGCAAGCAAAATCCCTAAAACAGGGAGTAAAACCCTAAAACAAAAACCAAAAGCGTGAAAAATTTATAAATAAAAAAACAATTCACACCTGTTCAAGTCAAATGGCAACAATTCAATGCAGTACAAACAAAAAATAAAATAAAAAATACTTCTTCTCAGTTCATTTTCCCCCAATTTCTCAAGTCCCAAACAGCAACTACGTTTAAACAAGATACCAACACTATCATAAGCCTCACCGCCAAGATCAAATTTAACCTTCTCATAAAATCAAAGGTGAATTCAAGGCAAAATGTATATAATAATACCAGATAAAATACCAGATAACCAAAACAAATTAATTATTAATGAACGAATACAGAGTGCAAAATTGAAGCTTTGATACGAATTGAGGAATTCGAAGAGGGTAAGGTAACCAGATGATTTTTTTCTCCCTATAAACTATAAAGTAATGGCACAGTAAACCTACAATACAAAGCTCATATATCTAGCATGTTAGAGTTCAACTATTTTTTGTGTTTCTATTCAATTTTAACCAAATGATAAGGTGGATATGAAACTCAAAGATAGAGGTCAATAACACTCACCGACGGCGATGTGGAAGGTGGCCAGTGATATAGTATAGACGCAGGGCGGTGGACGGCGGAGATGCGGCGACTATCGGGCGGACTGGGAGGGGCGCAGCAGCTTGTTAAACTGAGAACTAGGGTTTCGCTCGTAATAGAAGATCCTTCTCTTCTGTCTTTATTTCTCGTGTTCTCACCTGACTCAAACGATGTCGTTTCAGTATTTTCCAAAATACTAAAATACATGACTTGTTTTCTTTTCTTTTTTTATTTTTTTTTTCCACAATGCATGACTTGTTTTGAATCTAGTCATTAAACAAACTTAAAACAAAAACAAAAAATTGGTTCTTGCTATGGAAAAAACCAGTTTAAAAAAAATATTTTTCATTCAACCTAATTTAACTTGATACCAGTTCAAAAAAATAATAATTTAACTTGATACAATACAAACCACTCAATCACGCTGCAGAAGTTCTTCAATCATGCCAATAATCACAGCATAGTGATGATAATTTAAGTGTGGCGCCTGGATCAAATTACAGCAAATTGCTTTTCAGATTTTTATTTTTTACAAGAGGATAACATTTTTCAGACTCCTTAAAGATTTTTAATCTGCACATAAAATAAACAATTATAGCTCAGTAACGAGTTAACTTTTAATGCTCACTATTTACTAATGCTCTAATTTCTCTTCCCTTGCACTAGGTCTAACATTTGGCCATCAAACTCTAAAATAGCAGGGCAAACAACTAAATATTTGGTTTGGTTTGATGTTTGTGCAATTGCAAACGGAATTTCACCTATCTTTAAAGTATTAACAGAAAAATTAGAATTTACCACATTGGATTTAATGAGGATCAGAGAAGTAGAATCTTGTCGAGCTCAATGTGAAATCACATTTGAGTTTAAAGGAAATTCAAAGAGTTTAATACCAGCATTAGTACAGGTCTCTGTAGCAATCAATTAAACCAACCAAAAACAGAACTACTACCCATTACAAGGCCAATTTGCATGGCCTTCACCTATAGTACTTGAAAACAAATGATCATTCAAACACATCGCACTTCAAGACAAAATTCCATGATCACCACCATCATGTACTAGCCATGTATCTGCTTTTCCAATATGCCCCATTTTTACATGAAAAAAAAAAATGGTTAATACAAACATGTTACAAAGCCAAGCTCTGAACAAACACAGGATGCCAATGAGACATTGATTCCCATAACATGTCAGAGTTCAAGTAGTTAGCATGAGCAGACTAAATAGAAGAAAGATCTTCATATATAGTCTTGATACCAGGTCTTTCTGAAACCGATCGAATGCATCGAATAGCTATTCCTAGGACCTCCTTCATCCCCTTTTCTACAACTGAATTGCTCATTTCTGGCATCAAGATAGCATCAAAACATTCTGATCCTCGACCTTCTGATACGCGCAACCTTATCCAATCTGTAAGATCAACACCTCCTTCTTCACCAGATACCACATCACCAGCACACCTTCCAGTTAAAAGTTCCAAAAGTATCACCCCAAATGCATAAACATCTGACTTGAAGGAGGGCATTGGCTTCTTGGAAGCAGCTAACTCTGGTGCACGGTAACCCAAGACCCCAGCATCAAGAATCTGCTCCATAGTACCAGCCTGAGTCATTAGCCGGTGAAGGCAGTAATCGGCGACACGCGCATTCAAATCGGGTGTATCTAACAACACATTGGTAGCTTTGAGGTTCCCATGGGGAACAGCACGATCGAAATGGAGATAGTTCAGGCCACGTGCTACATCAACTGCTATTTTGAGCCTCTGGGCCCAAGTTAGTGGACCTTTTCTCCCTGGTCGATCTGAAAATTCAAATGTGGGTAAGATCAAACATCAAATATTGAAGAATAATGACAGATATAATATATAACAGCTGAAAATTCAGGAACATCTACTAGCTGCACAAGCAAAACATGATGTGTTGGAATTAATATAGACACAAGCACACGTTTATAATGCACTTGTGCCTGAGGGACAATTTTATGGTTACAAAATATGAAGCTTCTGACAACCAAAATTCATTCTAGCACCCAATGCACAATTGACTTCGTGCAAAAGGCACATTTTTAGCCCTCAGATATGGGAGTTGAGGCAATATTTGCACTTTCAGTGGAATTTTTGGCAAATTTTGATGAAACAAGACCCTTACTTGCATAGTGTGATATTTCTTTCTCCTAAATGATTTTCAGGATATAATTTCAAGGAATAAGGCTGAAAATTACAAAATAAGTAATAAAATTTACACAAGACCTCAAAATAGATATATGTTTGGTGAAGTAGTAGATGATTGTGAAAAAACTGCCATGGCAAGTGCCACTTCCAAGCATTTCAAAAGACCATTAAGATAGGTTAACGAATCGGAAAATGGTTACCATATTCCTGACCAATTATGCAAGACATTTTGACTAATTTTATCTTTCATATCATCTCATCATTCAAATACTCTATATCTTGTTGATACTTCCTCACTAGCCAACACCTCCATTCCAGGGGTGTCTCCCTTTAGTTAACTTAAAAATTGAACAAAGGCAGTCTAGTCAATCATAAAGAACATCAACACATTACCATAAAGAAAACTAGCAAGGCTTCCTGGTGAAATGTAATCTGAAAGAATAAGCTTTTCATGCTGAGTAGGACCCCAATAATATCCTCTCAATCCCACAACATTTGGATGCCTGATGTTTGCAAACTTTTTTATCTCTTTCACAAACTCTTTCCTCTGTTTAGCCACTCCTTCTCTCAACCACTTCACTCTCAACAACAAACCATTGTCCAGAGTTGCCTTGTAAGAAGTACCATGACTACTTCTGCCCAAAACTTCAGCTGGGGCCCTTGAGAGCTCCTCAGGTGTCAATGAAATTGTATCATCAAGAAAATGTAGCTCACCAATCAACCTATCTGGCGATCTTGTATCTAATCTTGCAAGACTATCAGCAGTAAAGGAATCACCAGATTCTGGTGACCATGACACATGGCTGTGTTTTGATGGGGAGAACCCGGTTACAGCTGCCGTTTTTTCATCAGGGCTGATTTCCTCTGACGGTGACCCTTTACGTGAAGTGACAAGGTCCTCAGCTGATACAACCAAAGGACCGCCCCTGTCTGATGCGCGAATGGGGCCAGAGATAACCGGTTGGGGACGACCACGGATATCCTTACTTGTACCATATTCTGGTGGAGGAGATCTTGACATTCGTATGTAGTGTATGAAGACAGCCAGCAAGATTAATATGATGAGAGCAACCACACATGACACTATAATTATTACTTTAACAACAGTGGTCATAGACTTCCTCTTGGAACTTTCAGCAGGTGAAGAGGTTGATCCAGGAGGACTGTTTGGTAAACGTAACTTAGTATTCCCAGGAAAGAAAGAAGAGCTAGGGAACTTTCTTAGAATTTCTGGCACAACTCCAGACAGATCATTTTGTGAAGCATTAAAGTTATTGAGTCCCTTTGGCAAGTTATTTGGTAGAGGACCAGTAAAATGATTTTCTGATATGTCCAGGGAATCTAGAGAACTCATGTCAGAAATGCTGGTCGGAAGAGAACCAGAGAAATTATTTCCAGCAATATCGAGCACTTTCAGGACAGTTAACGACCCAAACTCATCAGGAAAATAGCTGTTAAGCTGATTGTGAGAAAGATCAAGAATTTGAAGATGAGATTGGCCAGAAGAAGATGATAAGTTGATGACACCAGAGATCATGTTATTTTCAAGATGGAGCTCTTGCAATGTCGGCATTGCGAGCAGATCAGCTAGAAGTAGGCCATCTAATTGGTTGGAACTGATATCAAGCACACTAAGCTTCGGATACTGTGCCAAGACTCTTGGGAGGGAGCTGCTAAGAGAATTATGGGATAGGTTCAAATAATTTAACCTCAAAAATTGAGGAGTTACCTCAGGTATGGCCCCTGTCAACTGATTCCCACTGAGATCAAGAAACTCTATATTCCCCCATTTCAACATCCTGGTTAGATTTCCTTCCAATTTGTTGTTTGACAGATCAAGAACAGCACAGCTTCCAGTTAGCAGGGGCAGCTCACCAGTAAAACCATTTGCCGAGAGATTAAGAACGTGAAGTGTTGTTGATGTAATTATACCTAAAGGCCCTGAAAGACAATTTGATAACTAGATTAATAGCGATTAAAACTGAGGACTCATGAAATATCACAAGTAAACAATTCCACTGTAAAATAAGACAGGTTATGTTGAGAAAAAGAAGAATTGGAACTGCTAATCTACCTGAGAGGTTGTTGGCACTCAAATCCAGTTCAGTTAAAACCAAAGAGTCTCCTTTTAGCAGACCATTGGGAATAAATCCTGAAAATCTGTTGTTGCTAAGCTTAAGGACCTGGAGATCATAAACAAAATCAAACCCTGGTAACTCTCCATTCATCTGATTGTAGCTGAGGTCCAACACCTTCAAGTTTTGGAAAATGGATTGCTCAGCTCCACCAACCAATGACCCAGTAAGCTGGTTGTGGCTTAGATTCAGATACTTAATACTTTCAGATATTCGTGGTAGAAACTCCTGCTTCTGGGAATCAGAACTCGATAGCATGTTATCACTGAAATCAACATAGCTGACACTTGATAAAAACATAAATCCAACATCTAAAGGACCATCAAGCATATTTCCATGCAAGTCAAGCTTTTCAAGGGAAGAGATCTTCTCAAAACCTTTGGGGATTTTTCCAGTGAAGCCATTATGAGACAAGTTCAGAGATACAAGACTATTCATCTTAGTCAATGATCCTGGCAGTGCTCCGGACAAGGAGTTGCGGCTCAAGTCGAGAGACTTGATAGAAGCCATGTCTGAAATGGACTTAGGAATTTGACCGGAAAAGTTGTTCCCAGCTAATGACAGATTCTGCAAGCTACCAAAGTTACCAATTCCCAATGGTAACGATGAGGCAAAGAGGTTATTGGAGATATCCAGGAATTCAAGGCTTCTGAAATCAGCAGCATTGTCAGGTAGTTTTCCAGACATGAAATTGTTGGACATGGAGAGTTTTACAAGCTTTGTGAGGTTTGAAAAAACACTTAAGTCAGCATCGGCAGAGAGACCCATGTTATCAAGGACAACCCCAGCAACATTACCACCATTACACAGAACCCCATTCCATGAAGATGGGCATCCATCAAAGTCAATGGATTCCTCATTCCAGGAATTGAGAACATAACCAGTAGGGTCATGCTTGATGCATTTCTTAAACTCCAGTAATGCTAGAATGTCCTGGGAAGGAAGCTGCCCCACAACAGAAAAGAAAGATAAATATAACACTAAAAGCCTAAAGAGCTTCATAGTCTTTTCTACAAACAAATGAATGTTAACTTATGTGTAGTTCACACTCAAGTGAAGACAGAAAGTGAGCTTTCAACGCTTCTACTTCAAAAGGGCATCAACTATCTTTGACACCAACCAACAAATAGTACAAATTAGATTCCCAAGATACCACCCTTCCTGAGTTCTTGTGGAAGAAACCAACAATCTAGAATAGAAGCAAAGTTCAATCTCCAAAATGAAGAGAGTTGGGTCCTCAAGCTCCTCAATCTACACTAAGTGAAGGACTTACTTACAACCAAAACCCAAGAGCTGTCTTCAAAATCACAAGTGACCTAAACTTCTGCAAGCAAAGAAAGACAGCATTTCATGAGATATGATAAACCCAGCACTGGAAATGAAAAGTGAAAAAAAAAAAAAAAAAAACCTTCAAAAAGTCATCACATTTACATGCTAAACCACAGCAAAATATTGGGAAACCAGAAGCTCCAAGAGATTCCTTGTCCTTAAAAAAACAAAATTTTGAAATGCAGTAGAGCTTGAACAGCAACAACCATTAGCTGTACCTGCACAGAGTAAAGCTAAAACATAAATGACACTGGAATGAAGCAAACAGAGGAGTCATTTTTTAGAGATCTGAACACATAAAACACAATGTTTCTTACCAAAATCACTTCCTTTAAGTACAATGTAGACTGCAGCTGGAACCCCTGCCCTCAAGTTTCAAGCTTTTGAAGCAGACGCGGGAGCCTAGCACAAAGATTAAACCTTTAAAGTTCAGGATTGAAGAAAAACAGCAGCATTTTGGCTACAACCAACTCATGGAGAAAAAGGAAATGAGTACCCAATTTGACATCCATGCTGCAATAAAGGTAAAGGGACCCATGAAATTATTTTTATGTCCTAAAAGCTTTGATTGAAGCGTGGAGATCTTTTTACAACCCAAAAAGAAGTAATGAAATTTCTAAAACAGTAAATAACCCCATGATTTACTTTAATGGAGGGTACCAACAAAACCTTAAAAAGACAGTACCTTTGTCCTTTTTAACTAGTGTCTACTCTTTAGGCTTTAGCAGGCATGTGACAATGGAGGACCTTAAAACAAAACCCTAATTGTTAAATTTTGTGAAAGGTGAAGTTGTTTTTGATTTCATCCTTTTGAGATTTTCAGTGGAAAAGAGTAAAGCGGGAAAAAAGTGAGGTTTTTTATATTATTTCCTTCTTAGGGTGCCACGAAAATTTTATCAGCGAAAAATTAGGGATTCACCCGCCAAAAACAAAGAGGGAATCTCTTACTTTTCCTAGTGGACGTCAAAAGATTTTATCAAATGGAGTTTAAGATTTTAGGGCTAGAGGTTGGAAGGCGTGTAGGCACAGTGCCATGTAGGAGTATGGGGCCCACTACTGACCCTTTGACTAGGGTTTCTTGTTTTGATCAATAGAGACACATAGAGGTGAAGTTGGTGAGAGAGTAATGAAGAGAGGTTAAGGAGATGGGGCCAATTGCCAAAAACATGGCCTATTAGCTAACCACAACACAGACAAATTGTTTGCCACATAAAGTTGTTTCCTCACTTCCTCTGTCCACTCATGTTGTAGTAGGATTTCTAGACTTAATTAGATTTTCTGTAGTAGTTAATTATGTTGATAAAAAAATGTACTATTTTTGTGTTTTTATTTTGACTTTTTTTTAAATAATGTAAAAATATTTATTTTATTAAAATGGGGTGCATTGAAAAATATTTGTCAAAATTGGGTAGTTTGTGGAGCTAGCCTCATCTGAGGCGTGTTTAAACTAGTCTGAAATGAGGCTTGTTTAAACTAGCCTCAAACCAGACGTGTCTCAAAAAAGACAAAAGATGAGTCTGTTGCAGAGGAAACATGACGAGACAAGAGAGACAGAAAAGTGATTGAAACACGCCTCAGTTGAGGCGAATTCAAACACGCCTAGTTTGAATCATGTTCAGACACGCCAGATTTTTCCCAGCTCCAAATTCTAGTGCCTCTGAGCTCGGTGCAGACGATGGGTGTGCAGACGATGGATCAACTCATGACTCAGACGATGGGTCAGTTCATGGCTCATACGATGGGTCAGCTCATGGCTCAGACGATGGGTCAACTCATGGCTCAGAGGATGGTTTATGGGTTGTTGTGTTTACTGGAAGTGGGGATGAGTTTCTTGAGGGAGTAGACAATGGGTGGAGTAGACGATGATTTTTTATGGAGTAGACGATGGGGGTAGACGATGAGTGTTTACACTCATCGTCTACTCCTCCATTGTCTACTATACATCTGGGAGACTTAATCTTTATCGTCCATTTTCCTTCCAGATCCTATGGTAGCTGATGCATTCTTGTTATGGGCCTTTCTACCTTTCCTACGACACCACCAACTCCACTCCCATCAGATCCACTTATTCCCCTCTGCGTTAAGTCCCATCGTGTGAGAGAGGGGGAGAGAGAGGCGCGAGACAACGACGGCCACGACAAGGGAGATGGAGAAGACGATGAGCTATGTGGTGGTGGCAGACGAAGGGATTGAGGATGCGAAGCGAGGTTTCGCATGATGAAGACACACCCTGGTGTTGCCACGACGGCGGGTTGGGCGTCAGCAGTGGTTTGTGGCTTTTCCTTAGCGTGCGACATTGGTTGGTGGCTTTTCCTTGGCTTCAATCCATTTTGACGCGGTGGCACAGTGGAGGAGAAGCAAAGCGTGGTGGCTCAGTTAGGCTCAGTCATGGGTTGTTGTTTGGCTGTGGGTGGGTGTTTGAATCTAGGCATGTTTGAATCGTTCCAAGCGTGTTTAAACTCAATGGAGTTTGAAGAAAGTTTAAACACTCATCATTCCAGGCGTGTTTGATTCTGCTCAATTGAGGCTGTTTCAATCACTTTTCTGTCATGTCTTCTTTGCAACAGACTTTTTTTTGTCTTTTTTGAGACACGCCTGGTTTGAGGCTAGTTTAAATAAGCATCATTTCAGGCTAGTTTAAACACACATCAGATGAAGCTAGTTCCACAAACTACCTCATTTTGACAAATATTTTTCAATGTTTTTGCATTATTTTAAAAAATCTTTATTTTGGTGTATTTTTTTGAAGTTTTATGCTAGTAGGCTTGACTTGTATGAAAATGAAATCTAGAGGACCACTGGACCATACTTAAATGGTCTTTTGCTTACCTTTACTTAAATGGTCTGAAAACAGACCATACTATACAAATTGAAAAGTAACAAAGGAACATTATTGTAAGATTGAATAAAAAAATTAAGTGAACAAAGAAATGAAACATAAATAAAAAAAAACATGATTAATGATAAAAACATATACCTTTGGGAGAATATAAAAGAAAATTAAATTCACAACTTGCTAACTTACCCATTCAAGAAAACAAATGAAAGTAAGTTATCAATCTCTTTTAGCAAGATTAATGATTAAAATCTATGCGTATGACAAGGGTGTATCTAATATGGGCGGGTGGGGGCCATGACCCCCAATAATTATTTTTTTATTATTATTTGTAAAAAAAAAAGTTATTTGTTTGCCCCCGTAAATTTTGTAAATTTTTTATTATTTTATTCTGGCCTACAACGAAAAAATTCTGGATACGCCCTTGCCTTTTGGAGTGTATTAAAAAATTTAAATTACAACTTCTAACTTACTCATTCAAGGAAACAACTGGGAGCACTCACTTGTTTTTCATAATGTGTAAGTTAGTAACATACACTTTCGGGTATCACAAATTAATACTTATAACTTGCTAATTTACTATTTCTAAAATATAAGTGAGAGTAAGTCAGTAAACCACTCTATATACATGTGTGTAGAAGTCATAAAATAAAAATCAATAGAGATTTCAATGTTATTAAAATAGAAATACTAATAATAAAACGAGCAAAAAGTAGCATTTATAATAAAATATTGATATTGTTCTTCTAGAAAGTACAAGAGATGTACCTCAAGTTAATGTATGGTGATGCAATGTCATAAAAGAGGCGGAAAGCACGGCGAAGCAGTGAGTATCTACATCGATGGAAGTACCTGCAAATGATGCACTTAGAGATTTTTTTTTTTGAGAATATAAGAACTAAATGTGAGCAATAATGAATAATGATTAACTTTCTCAATGATCAAACCTATACTTATGGTGATTGAATTGTGTAGTAGTAATAGACTCAACCTTTGCTAGGTTGTTTTCTTTTTAACTTCCAATAACTTAGTTATTTATTTGGTCAGTATACCTTTGGATGAGCGTCCGCTTTGCATTTTGGTCGTCTTGTTTAACTAAAACAGCGTTGACTTATTTGTGAGTCTTTTGGGTCTACCAAAATGGCAAAGGGTGTAGTTTGTTTGAGTCGGCCAAAATAAATATGATGATGAAAGAATATAGGAACTCATATATTAAACCAATATAAAAAATATGAATCCCTGGTTTGAACGTGCATAAATTATAAATCAACAATTACAAAGAAAAACAATTGAATTAATTGACAAAATGGAAGTCGAGAAACGATTAGACACTGCATTACCTAATCATTCAAATTGACAAAGCTTGCTCTCTGGACCACAAAGATGTATACTTTTCAACATATATTCGTAATTTTTTGACAGAAGTCTGTAAAAGTTTTATGGCTTGATATGTTTCCTTGATATTATTCATCATATAGATTTTTTTTCGATGACGAATTTATCATATAAATAATACAAATAATTTGCAATTTACAATTTATAATTTGTGCAACTAAAACAAGAATATAAATATATACCATAAACAGGTTGATTCTATTCCTAATTGATACATAATATATAGGAAATATTAATATCATCAAATTACCCTCCTCATTAGGGTAATGAAATTGATCTAAAGCATCAACTTGCTAAGTAGAAATTGGTGACGGGATGAGGAATGGCTCTAGTAAAGATGTCTACAAGTTGGAGTTGTGAGGTGACATGAGGAAGAGAGATAACACAATCATCAAAAGTCTCACAAATGAAATGACATTCCACATTTGTATGTTTAGTCCGCTCGTGAAAAGCTGGATTGACAATAATATGAATAACACATGGTGTTGACAACATAAAGAGGTGTGACATCATGCTAAGAGAGTCCAAGTTCATTCAGAAAACTACGGATCCTAATTATTTTCGAACAAGTTGTAGACATAGCACAATATTCAGACTTATTAGATGACATAGAAACTCCAGCTTGCTTTTTACTCTTTTAAGAAATAATGTCAAGACAAAGAAACATGCACCAACCTGAGGCATACCTCCGCGTATCAGGACAATCGGTCTAATCTAAATGACTATAGGCAAGAAAGTTCAGAGACGTACAAGTTGGAAAGAATATATTCGATGAGAGGTATCCTCAAGTAACGAATGGCACGATGAACAACAACCATGTGAAGATGACAAGGAGTATGCATGAACTGACTCACATGTTGTACGAAAAAAAAATATCGAGGGTAATAGTCAAATATTTAAGATTGCCCGCCAATTAATGATACAACAAAGAATCAGGTAGAAGATCACTTCCACCGCAGAGATATTTGTCGTTGACTTATAGAGAAGTCCACATGGGCCGTAGACTGGAGGCTGGCTATCAAAATTAAATCTTGAGTATACTTATGAAATAAACATCTCAACCAAAAATAGGAGGTATATTTCTCATATCTCAGCACATTTTTTTTTACAGATGTAAATTAATGAAATAAATAGAATTTAAAAATGGTCAATTAATAACACATAAACTTATTTCACTTAGATTTCTAATTATAGTTTACCATCTTATATTTATTTAATATTAGCTCCATGATGTAAAAACAGGATGAATATGGTTCGACATGTGTATAAAACTTATTTAGCTTTTTATTTTTATTACAATTCAGTTTTTTTTTAGATGCGAAAATTAAAGAAAACGACACTAACAAAACAAAAAAGTGAATGACAATTAAAAGGAGGAAACTTTAAAAAACATAAAGATTTGTCTCTTGAGTAGTCATGATAAGGTTAATTGTATATCTATATAAAATTTGTTTAGACTATTGAGTACATATACTCCTTACACAGTTACACTATTTAAATCAAACAAACATGAGTCTAGTTTTTCACAGATATGTCCCTAACAACGAATTTATTACAATGTACAGTATATTAAATGCACAAGGACACCAAATTGTGATAAACATGTGCAATTCATTATGTATGATTTAACTACAAAAATAAATAACGTACAAGAAAACCTACAAAAATAAATAGGTTTTGTAGCGTGGACCTGGAGTCTAGACTCTCGAAATGGATCTGTTAATTTTTTTTATTTCAACTTTTTTCCATTTCCTATTTTCATTTTTATTATAAAAGTATCACTTTAGTCAAATTTATTTCTTATTTTGAAAGTTTTGTACATCAAATAATTATAATACCAACAATAAAAGCAATTTACGATTTCCTTTACAAAATTTAAAAGTAAAAAAAGTAGTTATAATAAAAACAAAGTAATATCCATTAGACTCATATTTTTTATATTAAAACTGAAAAGAGAAAAAAAAAACTACAGCTCATCAAAGAGCCATAGCATACTATATCCATAACAACTTCATATACACTTTTCATTATAAATATTGTATAAAGCTAACTTAATTATATCCCTCCATGTTATAAAAAAAGCTTACTTAAATTATATTAAAAATAATTTTTTTAACAATTCAATCTATGCAATCATGTTAATTCATTTATTAAACTTATCTGGTTTTCATGATTTATAAAATTAAGCATGGTTCGGGATAAAACCAACATATTTGACATTAAAATTTATTTTTCTTAGTTAAAAAAAATTATTTTTCTTAAAAACTATTGTTAATTAAAAATATTTTAACAACTCTAATAAATTTATTAGTAAGAACTATAATAAATAATACATTTCTAAATAACAAAACAAAATTACTATATTATTAAAGCACGCGTAAACACGTAAAACCAAAAACCAAAAACTTAAAGATTTCCACTACCAATCATAATTAGAAGACAAATAAAAAATAGTGAAGGCTAGGGTGATCATTTTATTTTTGGGATCACCATGAACCCAAGGTTATTTTGGATAATGTCTTTTTCTCATCTCGTACCTTCTCCCTCTCACCCCCAATCCCGACCAACCACTGGTCCACGACCACCGCTGTCATCCCTTCTCCTCCTTCTCCAAGTGTTGCCTCCACAACCACCACTCAACGCCCACCCAACCACCAATCTATTAAAATTTAAAGATGCTGAATAAATTTGCGAAACCACAAGTTGCTGGGGCTAATGATGAAAATTCATAAGAGCAACGAGATGAGAACACTGGAGATGAGTCTAGGCCTATCGCTGGTGAAGGAGCCAAAAGAGGTGAGTACGAATATTTGTTGTCCATGTCTATTGACACTTTGACCCTCGAAAGTGTAAAGTGTTCAGAGGCTGCTAGCTGACAAAGTAGAAACGAAAAAGGAGTTCGAGATTTTGAAGGCAACACCATCAAAACAAAAATAAATTCTCCCAAACTACGACGCATTAGCCCTAGGACCCTCCCTCGCTCCGGCGGTCGATGGCAGGAAAGTTATTCTTTGGGTTCACTTGGGGATTTTTCTTTCTTCACAGTATTGCAATTCACTTGGGTTCACCACATCCTCCGTGACACCAGCAGGGTTCCGGCTAGAGGTTACGTCGTCGTCGTGCACGGATGGAGCAGTGGTTTCTTGCTCAGTGGGTTGGTCTCACATTTGAGAGGGCCAGGGAGGGAGGGTTGAGGCTAGGAGAGAGGGGATATTTACATCTACACCCTTTTTACACTAGTTAAATCCTAACCACCCTTCTAAATAACATTCTAAGATTCCATGATCTAGCGGTTTAAAAGTAGGGGGAGCATCATGGTCCAATAAAAAGGTGCACCATAGCCTCCACCATAAAAGATTCATGCTTATTATTCATTCAAAGTTTCAGGAAGACAAAAAAACAGCTTAATCATTGCCAAAGATACACTATGATGCAACTTTCGAACATCATAGTGATTGGTCCAACATGCAATAACTCAATAAGCATAAACTCAACAACATTCATATATTAAAATCATCATAAGACGTAGCCTAACATATTGCAATTTTTGAAATGGCCTAAAGGTCAAAAATCCCCTAGAAAATATTTAATCTTAATATGGGAGGTAAATTATGTAGAAAATGGTCCAAAAATTACATTTTCAAGCTTTTACAAATTGTGTAACATGGTAGGCATGCTATCATGCAACACATACTCCATGCAACTGATACTAAAGCTGAATTTTACTTCTTTCCGCCACCGGAGACATTAAACTTGAAAAATATGATGTCCCCATCTTGGACCACGTATGTTTTCCCTTCCTGTTTATACTTGCCAGCAGCCTGCAGACAACACAACATAGAAATAGTTAGGTCCCTATAACAACTAGCTAATAGCAAAGTGCAGCACTTTCTAAAATCATCTAGCTCATAGCAGCTACTATCTCTTGATTCATATTACTGTTTAAGCATTCCCTTTTTTCCTTTCGATTCCTTCAAATAATTTACTAAAATGGAGAGATAAAATGAAGTATAAGTCAACTCGTACAAATAAACTTAAGGACAGGAAATTTTGTATAACTACCAATGATAGACTCGAAAAGAACACTGATAGGGAAACCAGAAAAGAAAATCCTCTCCAGCAACAAATCCGTTGATATAAACTTCTCAAAAAGTCCTATATTTTTCTCCATTCAAATACAACCTATCAACTTCACATCAACTTCAAAAAAAAAAAAAAAAAACTTCTCACATCATAAACTTTTTCCTTTCATTCCATATGGTTAATCATTTATCCTCCACATTAGTAAAATTTTAGACAAGACATAGAGCTTAGCCCTCATTTATATATAGACTACCTTCTCCAATGTTCAAAGATTGGCTTATAGGCAGTTCTTCCTATAATAGGAAATTTGTGGACTACCTTCTCCGATGTTCAAACATTTTAGGAAGCAGTAGCAATAAAGAAAAAGTGCATCTAAAGAATGGATGCATACCTTCACAGCTGACTCAGTACCGAGTTCCTTCAGATCATCAAATTTCATTACCTGAAACGACATTAATGAAGCACCTAGATCAGTTTTTGCAAGATTGAACATATTTATCAATATAGAAGTCACTGTAACAACCAAAGAACAGCTGCAAGGAAAAGAAAAATTACGATGATAAGTTAAACTACATATAACAAGTGAAGACTCCAGGAGGTCATGAAAATAGCAGAAAATAATTTAAAATAAGAGAACCATGGGGTACCTCATACTTGTTAGAAATAATAAAAACTAATGGACTATTGTTGAACAAACCTGGATGAATATAGATTGCCTTTCCAGATAATTTAGTAGCATAATCAATAGACATAGAACCATAATGCTAAACCAATAAGTTCTATATGAGGAAGAATACAACTGATCAATTCAAAATGAAGAAATGTCCAAAATTAATGAACTAACCTCAGCACAGATAAATCCTCTTTCAAAATCAGTATGGATAGTCCCTGCAGCTTGAGGAGCCTTTGTTTGGCGTCTAATTTGCCAACACTTGACCTGAAAAGAAGCAAATTATGCCCAAAATAATTATTTAATTATTGAGGCAACCAAACCAATGCTCTAATGTCAGACAAGGAAAAACTAAAGAAAAAATTCTCCGTGTGAATCACTGTCGAAGTCCCAACCATAGTTATCATACAGACAGAAAAGGAACAGCATTCATACACTGACAAAGAAATATCTAAAAGGGTCTAGCTGGTGGTCCTTATAGACAATGGCACCAGGCACAATTTCATTACCCCTACTATTGTTTTAGTTTTTGGGCTGTCTGCTGATCCTTCTCAGAAAACTGGGGGTTAGACTTGAGATGAACATCAGCTGATCACAAAAAAGAAGCATTCAAGATTGGCTCTGCAACTAGGAGAGCTAGAAGGGATAATTGATGCATATGAGATGAATTTGGAAGAAGTAGATGTTATTTTAGGGATGGTCAATGGTGCGGTTGGAAACTTCGGGGAAGGTTATGATGAGTTGGAAGGGGATGGCTACGGTCTTTATCCAGGATGGTCGTGCAATCAAACTAAAAGTAAATGCTAATGTCAAGAAGGGGCAATCTGTAAGAGCCTGTGTAGCTCTAGAAAGCATTGAGGATGATAAGGCTAGGAAAATTGTATTTGGAAAGAAGTATATTGCATTCCTGTGCCTTAAGGACGCATATAGTATTTAACAATGGTCAGATGAAACTTCGGGGAAGGTTATGATGAGTTGGAAGGGGATGGCTACGGTCTTTATCCAGGATGGTCGTGCAATCAAACTAAAAGTAAATGCTAATGTCAAGAAGGGGCAATCTGTAAGAGCCTGTGTAGCTCTAGAAAGCATTGAGGATGATAAGGCTAGGAAAATTGTATTTGGAAAGAAGTATATTGCATTCCTGTGCCTTAAGGACGCATATAGTATTTAACAATGGTCAGATGGAGTTTTCTATAGTTGCTCACGATATTCTCAGCAGCTGAGAAACTTCTAATTTTATACAATTTGATGAGGTATGATACAAATACCACAAAGCGCATTTATAAAAATTTAAAAGACAACTTCTATCAAGATGAAAGGAGGCATGCAGATATGTTACCTCATCAGGTCCAGCTGTGAAAAAGTAAATGAGATTAATAGCCGCAAATCCAGTCTTTATTATTTTGGGAAGAGCACTGTTGAAGCAAAGAATGCAGCAATTTAGTTAGCATATAAATTACATATAAACTCTGAAAAATTAATAAGCATACGAATCATTCAATAAAAACTGTAATGAAAACGGAGATAAAAATAATAAAACTAGTAGCAAACAGCAAAAAAATCAGGATGAGCTCCAGATGTAGCTTATCTACTGATAAAAAAAGGTATTTCTTCTCAATTTGTTTAAATGAGGTCATGGCTCATTCTCATTTCAAACATTTAATTGAAATTTTGCACTCAAACATTTAATAGCAGTAAGACAAATACTTTGAACAGACCTTTGAACTTTATTCTCTTCACAATACTTAGCCACTTCATCTGGAGGCAAATCTGCAAGGTTCCTCTCTAAGACACCGCTGAAAGGAATAATTGATCCCCCACCATGCTCCTGGACCCTGGAGAACAGAGGTGTTTAAGGTTAATTAAATTTCTTCTCTACAGTATAAAACACTAAACATTGAGATAATAATAATAATAATAATAATAATAATAATAATAATAAGGAAACACAAAAACTAAGGCACACTAAGAAAGTAAGTCAAAAGTGAACAGGAAATAAAAATGTGACAAATTGGTTGAGAATTTATCAATTTATTCTACTAGCGGGGGAGGGCACCTTGCTCCCATCCAAAATTAGTATGAAATTATTATTCAAATTTTCAAACAGAAACACTACACTACTATAATCTATAATATCATTTCAATTCAGCAACTATAAAAATAGAAATCTACTATCATACAACCACAGAGAGTGCCGAAAAGAACAGAAAAAGTAGATAATTAAGGGTGACTCTGTCCTAGGATTCTGATAGATAGACTTCAAAGTTCAAACTGCACCATTGCATGTAGATTCCTTCTTTAAAAGCATGTGAGATCAACTTGAATCCTAAAGATTCTAGCTCTGCAATGTAGAAGATCAGCTAGTTTGCACAAGCTGCTGATACACCAGTTACGTGATGTGACTCGTGCAGTCTGCATCCAACACTTATCTTCTGTTTTATACATATAAATACACACTTTTTATATCATTTTTCTTTTCCTTTTTTCTTTACCAATAGACTACATAAATATTGCGAATCAATAATTTTGTTGCAATGCTCAACTTGTGAATTAATAATTTTACATGTAGGACATGTAAGTGAAATTATGTTAATAGTGTTATTTAGCACATGCAAAAAATGTAGGATGAGGGTCAATAGTCTTCAAAATTGATTAGCAATGATTAGTTGCTGATTGCTAAGATATAATTAACTCAATTAAGCCTGTAGTTACTCTCTTAATTTAACACTGCATTAATAAAACAGCTTATATGTGAGGCGGCTAGTAAGGCACACTGTTTCAGACTTCAGTTCAATCCTTCTGTTTCTAATAAATTAGTTCACGTGTGTAATTTTAAAATAAATTATTAAGATACACTTGAGATGCACCACCTCTATTATGAATCTATGATTACAACCGGATGCCTTAGTCAGTTTGCAATGGCACTCAGACCCATCTTTATCTGAGTGCCTATTACCTAGGGTGTTGCTGATGAGTCAAAACCAGGAACAGAATGTGAGGAGTGAAATTGATGTATCCCATGTGCGTTAAGGTATATAATATGTAGACCAAGTGTACATACATTTTGAGTTTCACACTTCCTTTCCACCCATCATTTTTATCTTCCCAAGCACACCCCTAAGAACACATTGGCGTCTAAGGGGTATCTAAAATCAAGTAGCACAAAAATCAGAGTATCAGAGATATAGGTTTAAAGCCACTGGAAGTGTGCAGATAACTTGAATACTTTGCACCCATTTTTAGCATACTTCAGACTCACACAGAGGTTATCATGGAGAGAGACAAGGCTTAAATGGTTCATAGAAGAGAATAAGATTTTAAAAAACAAAACAAAATAACAGCATACCATGCATGAATTTTGGGGAGAAACTTGTTCTTTTTTCTTTGGTAATCTTTTTCCGTCATGTTAACCTGTGAGTAAAATGTAAGTATCAAGAGATAGATGTTTCATACAAACAGATCTGAAATACATAACACTAAAGAACAATATGGACTTCGATTTAACTCCTCGATCACTAGGGAAATACTTATAAGGAAAAACTTAGAGAAATATATGTGATGGACACAAAACAGAAACAGAGATAAGGTAACTTCTGAAAAATCTAGAATACAACATGACCAGGATAACCAAATTAAGTATTTAGATAAACTTATATATCCATACATGTCTGAGCACAAGCATGTCTGCAATGTGGACTTCACATACAAAAAGGTACAAGTGATATGTGAACGACAGGTTCATCTCACAAATAATGTGAGAAATGAAAGAGTTACTAGACGAGATATAGTGGCCCAGAAAATAACAAGATTTGTCAATATGGCTGCAAATGCCAGGGGATATAAAATAATAAAAACTTCATATTCATTTTCAACCAAACAACTATATATGATTATAATTTGGAGTCAACCACAATTAGCAATTACACTATCAATCTTCTGTCCAAGTCATATACGGGAGTTGAGGCATTCGAACAGTGTCTAATTGTGTCCAAACATATTAAAAAGGGAGAAACCTCTGACACATATCTAGCCATGCCCCAAAGTTAAGTAACACAAATAAATATCTTCAATTCCTAGAAAAAAAAATTGTATTAAAATGTGTTAAGATCCCACATCAACATATTTGAGCTTACAAAGGCTTAGGCAATCCTCACCTCATGAGCTAGCTTTTGGGGTTGAGTTAGGAATAACACAAATTCAAGAAATGCATCAAAATACATAGATTACAAGTTATTTATCCTCATAATATACATAAATAATGTATTAACTTAATGATGGTTTGAAAAATAAAAATTATTCAAGTCACACGTGCACATACACACTGATGGTTTTATAGGATATGATGCTTAATGCTAATAGAGAAAAAGCAAATGAAGTAGAAGAGGAAGCCCTGATTAAAAAATCATCAACATCAGGTCCTAATATACCATGTTTCCATTTTCAATCCCACTAATATTCCTCAAAGTCATAAAAAAATTTAAGAAAAACACTGTCAGAGTAATTAGCGTAAGATTAAGTATTGTATCCGACATATTATCCAATACGCATTGCAAGCTCATAAATATAAGCAATAAGGAATTTTGCACTACAGAGACAAACAACATTCCCAGTCGAAAGAAAAGAGAAAAATGTTACCAAGTATACAACGGGCTTGGCAGTTAGCAACTGAAAGGAATTTAAAATATCAATATCAGCAGCTTTCCACTCCCCAAGGCGTACATCTTTTCCTTCCTCGATAAATGCCTTGACCTGAAGATATGAAGAATTGCCACCATGATTTTCATCGGATATGTATCCACACTCTTGTATGTAAAAACTTGAGAACATGAGAAGTGAAAACGGGTGTGACAGTTACAATTAAATGATAGCATCACAATTATGGAAGATTGCAAAGCATAAGATTAAGACAACCACAGTCACAAAATTTATATCATCATATGCTTTGTCATAAGCTAAAATAAGTTATCTCCATTGACAACATTTTAATTTGACAATTTAGATAATCACAATAAATTTCAACCGGTGCCATGCCATGGATGATAGAATTGGAATTTTATCTGGAATTCTAAGTTCAATTCCAATTCTGTTAGAATTAGATTTGATCAAGAATCATAAGTTTTATGTTTCGAACTAAATAAAGAACCAAGATATAGAATTAAAATTCTAAACTGAATTGGAATTTTATTGGAGGAAATTGGTGGTTATGGTGATCAAAGGACATCAATGGCAACAATGGTAAAAAAGGTAGTGGTGGTGGTGGTGGTGGAGAGGGTGTTGACAAAGGCTATGATTGAAGATGCCAGAAGCGATGGTAGTCAGAAGATACTAGCAATAGCGACGGCAGAGGTCAACAGACCTACCAGCAATGGTGGTTTAAGAACGCTGGCGGTGGCAGTAATCAGAAGTTGCAAGCTTTGTCCGTGGCACAGCGCTGGGTCTCAGCAACAATAGTTGCCGAAATATGTCAACAGCAATGGTAAGCAACAAAGGCAACAAACAGTGAAAAGCAAAATATTGGTTTTAACTTATATATTTGATACTTGCAATTAAGACTTAGTGTCTTAGTTAAGATTTGAATGTTTTATAAAATTTAAACTTGTTATTTTTCAATTCCATGGGATTGGACTTAAATTGAAATTCCAATTCTTGTATACACTTCAGACAACATAATTGGAATTAAAAGGTCCCATTCCAATTCCAAGGCTCAATTTCAAATACTATCCCGTGCACCAAAAGGACCAAAGAGATGTTCAATTCCAGACACAAATACCAACTTGATAGTGAAACGAACAAGGAGCAACAAGAACTCCAAACAGAGATCAAGAAAATCTTGAGACACCTACCATATAGTCGTATGATATGATGCATCTGTTTCAACTAGATCCATGAAACCATCATGGAAGTATTTTCATCAACAATAACCACAGAAGTGAAGATACATTTTTCGCATTCGATACAAATAACATCTTACATTACAAATGAACAAAGATTATTGCAAAACTTAATACTAAATCAAGTCCATAGTCCATAACCCTCTCCATATTTGAGAAATTTGCTACAAGCAGCTACTGCCTTTTAATTGAATATATTATGGAATCCCAGAGAGAATCATCTCAGAGAACGCACTAATAACATAGACCACAAAAAAAGGATGGGAGATACAAGAAAATTGTGCCACTTTGTTTAAACAGATACAGGAGGAATAAAGCAAAATGTAAATTATATAAGATAAAGAAACAAAATGTGGCCATATTACTGTAAAAAAGTTCAACAAATCATATAATTCCAAGAAGCTAAACTCAAACCTTTTGACAACATTCAAGCTCGATTTTCAACTGCTTGTCATTGCTCCTCTTCATGCTCTTTTCAACATCTTCTATCTTTCTTTCCATGAATTCAATATCCTAGTATGTTACGCAAAGGGCAGAGCTTAGCAGTTATACTACAGTTTACAAAAACCTCTGGCTAACAGGTATACATCTTATAAGTAGAAAAAATAATAAATTTATTAAAATGAAAAGAAGAAATTACAATAAACTTTGAGAATAGGGAATCGTCCTTAACTTTAAAAAACACACAGACAACAGTCACACAGCAAAGAAAGAAAAATCAATGGAGCAAAGGTAACCAATAACTCCACATATCTGATAAGAAAGCATTTTAAAACTTATAAGATCATTTACTTTACAACCAACCAATAAAAAATCATGTGTCATCAAACAAAAATAATGGTTGTCTCAAAAGCCATTTTTAATGATAAAGAATTGCTAATTAAGCATACTTTCAGCCGTAACTCTTCAGTAATAGTCTCTAGATCCCTCACAGGGTCAACAGAATCATCAACATGGACAATATCTGAATCCTCAAATGCACCTAACAAATAGCAAGGGGCTATAGGTTAGTTACTTGAAAATCAGTTTTACAATGTCATTAATTCATAATGCAAGAGTAATGTGCAAAGAAGATTAGGCATCATCTTACGTAAAACATGAAAAATGCCATCTACGGCACGGATGTGAGATAAGAAACTATTGCCCAACCCTTGTCCCTGGTGAGCACCTCGAACCAATCCAGCTATGTCATGGATTTCTAAGAAAGCTGAGACCTGTCGTACAACATCGGCAGACATGTCATGATGCAGGACAGAGAGACTAGCCCATCCATAACAAACAAACAGCTAACAAAATATGTCAGATGCAAAAGATAGAACTAGAAGATGGTAAAGGCTTGCGTTAATGATAATAGATTAACAGAAGATAATTCCAATTGACATGGCCACCACAGATTCACCAAAAATTGTGAGTCACATTACATACCTCACTTTTTGGCTTGAACAATTGGCAAAGCCACTCAAAACGCTCGTCGGGGACATTGACCCGTGCCTCGTTAGGCTCAATGGTGCAGAACGGGAAGTTCTCAGCAGGTATTGCCATCTTGGTGAGAGTGTTGAAAAGGGTAGACTTTCCAACATTGGGCAAGCCCACCTGAACCACAGAAGAACAATAACGAACATGAAAAGACCACAGAAAATTTATATTTTGCAATTAAGAGTTTCATTTCATTAACTAAATCAAGTATCAAGTATTTAATCAAACGAACAAAGAGCAACTGAATGCTTCCAATTCAGTTATAGTGAACAATAATAGTTCTTATCTGACACTATCATGCAGAGTCAATCAAGCGTGAAGATGAAGTTGAAAAAGTGAGCACCCATTTTTGCAATTGAAAAAGGGGTGCTGAAAGTAGAATCAAAATCGGAAATTGATGGGTTTGCAGAGAGAGATGAAAGGAAGCATACAATGCCAATCTTGAGGTGAGAAGAGAATCGACCGAGGATGGGTCTCTCAGCCGGAGCTTCCTTCGATTTGGCAGCTTTGGGAGGCATTTTCGGCGGCGAAGGATTTCGATTCCGATGAAGAAAAAAAGGCGTCTCAGAATCTGATGCTCGTTTCTCGTAGGGTTTTGTTTGTGCTTTGTAGTAAGGGAAAGGGAGAGAGAGACTACTAGTTATTTCCTCAGTGTAAAACGTAAATGGCTTAATTACACATTTAGTCCTCTTACTTTTATACTTATTTCATTTTAGTCCCTTTTATTAATTAATTTCACAAAACCCTTATTTTTACTTCTATCCATCCGTTTAAAAAGAAATTACTTCTATTGATGAAGTAAAAAATGGTAGAACCGAGAAAAAACACCTTCAAACTCTGGGCAAGACGTCAGTGGCATGCTGGGAAGACCAACAGAAGTAGAGCTGTCAATATGGGTCCTAGCCCGCGGGTTGGCCCGGCCCGAGGGCGGGTTGGGTTGGTTAAAACGTGGCCCGTTTATAATGCGGGCTAGACCAACCCGACCCGTTTAACCCGCGGGTTGGCACTGTTTTTTTTTTTTTGTTCGGCCATGTTGAGGGCTGAAGTCTGAAGGGCCCAAGGGTCAACAATGTTGAACTTTTGGAGTGATTGTGTAATTGTGTTTGTATTGTTATTTAACAATGTTGGATGTGGATTTAGATATGCTCATATGCACAACAAAGTGTATGGTGCAATGAATTATGATATTGTATTAGTAGGTTTAGCAAAATGCATGTGTTAGTATTTTTTTTAAATGATTTTTTTTATTTTTTCACATTTTTTAATTGAATTTTCTTTTTTTAGATTTTTTTTTAATTTTTTCACTGTGAAAACGGGCCAGCCGCCAACTCGCGAGCCGGGTTGGGTTGGTATTTTTCTGGCTCGTTTAGAAACGGGTTGCTCTGACCCAACCTGTCACGGGCCAGCCCGTATGGGTCGGGCTGGCCCGTATTGACAGCTCTAGACAGAAGCTCATTCGTGAGTATGAGCGCCATTGGATCTCCCTGATGAAAATTGTCTGCCAACTAGGATTTTAGACACGGGAGTTCGAACCCTCAATTTATGAGACGATGAGAGTTAAACCCGAAACCTATGATCAATTGTGCCAACCCAAGTTGGCCAACACTTATTTTTATTGGGTCATTGAA
Source organism: Acmispon strigosus (assembly GCA_030819835.1). Lineage (NCBI taxonomy): Eukaryota > Viridiplantae > Streptophyta > Magnoliopsida > Fabales > Fabaceae > Acmispon > Acmispon strigosus. Next base: position 93,608,613 of record JAUAMA010000001.1, read on the forward strand.
CATTAAAATAATAGAATATTCGTCATCTTACTCATTATAATGAGCTATCACATCAAAGCCACCTCAGGAAAAAAAAAAAAACCTTTAAAATTTAGATGGAAAGTTAAAGGTGGACCATTTTTCTTAATTGAGAAAGAATGGGGACTAAAATTGAAAAAAATAACAAAGAGGACCAAAATCAAGTAATTATTGAAGTATGGAACTAAAAATGCAATTAAGCTAACATAAATTAATAAATTACATGTTAAAATTAGAAATATTAAGGTATGTTAGGTTAGAGCAAACATTTTATGTTTTTCTTTTCTTTTTCATTTTTTGAAAAATAAATTTCATTTTTAAATTTTTAAATTTAAAAAATATGTTTATTTTGACTTTTTATTTTTATTTTCACTGTTGTTGTCACTACCACCATCGCCACTACCACCCCACCTCCACTACCGCCATCGCCATAACTACCACTGTCGTCTCCACCACAACCTTCACCACCTCTACCTCTGTTGCCACTACCACCTCCGCCTCCCCATTGGTTCCAGTACCACTACCATCACCACCACCGCTGCCGCCACTGTTGTCGCCGCCACCATCACTGCTTTTAATCTCACTTGTTTGTGGTGGTTGAGGTCGCACTGACGGTGATAAAGGTGGTGGTGTCGATGGTGGTTGCGGCAACAACAATAGTGACAGAGTGGTGGTGGTGGTGGTGGTGGTGGCGGGAGCTTGTTTTCATTTTCAGTGAAAATGAAAACGATCTTTTTTTATCATATTTTAGAAAATAACATTTTCTAAATTTTATCCAAACATTTTTTTAGCTTCTTCTTTTTTTGTCAATGGTGCTTGGATGATACCAAATGGTTGTCAAGCGACACATACATCAGTGGGATTAAAATTCCAAGAAGTGATACAACAATGCAATCGGATAAACATTAAGAATATAACATGCTCACCCGTGCTGATCAAGAAGCTAACCTACTGAAAACCAAATAAAGCCCCTAAATTGCTACGAACAATAGTGAACTAAACTGGCATTCTGAGTAGTAGGTTTTTCTAATTTAACGAGCAACTCCAATTTTGCCAACCCTCTGGCTCGTCTGCAGTTGCGATTTGGAAAGCCTCCAAGGAAGTCGTCGTGGCTTCAACGACAACAAGAGGAGTCATGCCACCAACACTGAAACGGTGGAAAATAGGCACCTACAAAACAAAACCTGGTAATAGTGGCAATGGTTGAGATTCACTTTCTATTTTCTGTAAAAGTGAAAACAGAAAATGGGGGCAAACTGCAAACATGCCCATCACAAAGAAAAACATATCCTTCCAGCCCAATATACAACACGCCACCAGCTACTAAGGCAAAAATACGATTATACACCTTCACTAAAATATGCTGCTTAATCCTTCAGGAAAAGGATTTTTAATATTAAATCATCTTTCTTTCTCTAATTGGCGGGTAAATTAAGTAGAGATATACACGAACCAAAGGATTGGATTATGCATGGTTTCAAATAGATAAAGAAGATGCAATTAATATATTATATTGGATGCTCCAACACTGAATAATATCCAATTCAATCTCACAAACAAGTACTACTTGTTGAATTTTATTTCAATTACTTAATAACCATAACGTGGCACAACGTTAATATAAATTCATGCCACGCAAAAGCATAATCACTAAGTCATTATTATTAATTATTTAGCTATATGTATTTTGAGATAACTTTCACATACACAGTGATATCTAAATTAACACACATTAATCTCTAATCATCATGGAAGAATTTTTGTTGTTGGGGCATTGGCTTGGCTCTCAACTTCAGCAGCAGCATGAGGACCACCAATGTAAGCTTGGGTGCCGGTGGTTTTAATAGGAAGGTTGTGGCAAAAGTGACATTCAGCTGGTTGAGATAAACAAAATGATGAATGTACCATACAATAATCTGCCCAGGTTCCTGCAGGCAATGCCCCCCCCAAATCGGTTGAGGTTTTTAAACAATATGTTGATCACCACCACCACCACCACATTTCTCGGCCCGGGTAGCCTCTTCCTGCCGCCGCAGTACCATTCAAGAAAATCGCCATCACAAGGAGGAGGCCTAAAACCAATGAAGCACCAAGAGTGTTGCTTTTCGCCATGGTGAAAGAAATGTATGTATATATGTTACTCTTGTTTTTCTTTGTTTTGCATGAGAAGAATCGCCTCCAAATTACTCCAAATTTATAGAACCATATGTTAGTGTAATGGGAGTATTTGATTCCCAGAATTAGATGGGAACTGAAATAAATTAGCCCATGCATGAGAAAATTGATTTTCACAAAAATTAAGGTAAGATAGCGTGTGGGGGCCATGGTATAGTGTAGCATTAAATTCTGTTAAAAAAATAGTGTAGCTTTTTTTTATAAGAAAAAAATAATTTAGTGTAGTTTTAAATATTAAGGACCGTAGTTTCCTTAATTAGATGGGAATTTAACATCTTCCAAATTGAACTTTACTTTTTTTTTTCGTGGATTCATTTCTTCTTTCACATGTTTTTAAACTTTAATTTCTTGCTTTCCGGTCCTGTAATTTTTTTATAATTTTTTTATATTTATTTTCCTAAGTTCTTCAAGTTAAATAGAAACTAAGTTCTTTTCTTATGTTTGTTTAAAAAAAAAAATTCTTTCCTTATGTAACAAAAATAGAAACTAAGTAGATTATTTTTAATGAAAACAAAATATACATATTAGTTATAATTTATAACCTGAAATAATTTAAATTAATATAATATACTAGTAAGTCCTTTCATGCATAATTCTATCAAATTAAAAGTTTATGAACACCACTTTTAATATCAATCTTGCAAGTTGAAAGAGGAACATTTAGATCATATTTATCTTATTTAATTAAATTAAATTTTACGATCGAGTGTTCCTCTTGTTAATTTTTTTTTTAAATTTTACGTGTTTCATTGAAAATTCATTTAAATTTTATAACTATACTAATAATATTAGTGTAAGTTACAGTTAGTGCGTGCATTCATTGAAAAAAAAGTTTTAATGGGTGCATGATGTGTTATGTATAAAAGAAAAATGTTTTTAAATAAAAAATCTTGATTAGAGCTGTAATGTTGTTGAACTTTTATGGCCCGTTTGGTGGGCAAGACAGGATAGGATATGATACTTATCCTATCCTATTTTAATTCAGTGTTTGGTGACTCAATAGGATAGGATAGCTTATCCTTTTATCCTATCCTATCCTACCTCCTTAGTTCATTTTCTTATCCTAGGGGGGACATGGGATAGAAAGGGACTAGATAGGATTAGAAATTATTTCTTCTTTCTTTCCGTATCAGCCCTTCTGTTTTCCTCTTCACAAACCCTATCTCACTCACACATTCGTTGCTGTTCCTTGCTGTTCTGCCGGCCGTCGAGCTCGCCGTCACCGACGTCAAAGCCGTCGTTCGCCGTCGTTGTTGCAAGAAACCATAGGCATCTATTAAGCCATTGCAAATTTGCAACTACTTATGCAGGGTTACTTTATGTAGAAGATTTTGTACACACGCCCATGCCATGCCAAATATATGCGTTTGCATTTGAACTTTATTTTATATTGCCTTTTAAATCAACTATCTAACATTCTAATTAGTCATTTCCGCTTTGGAAATCTGTTGATGTATCCATGCTCCTAAAACAAATAAAAGGTGAAAAATGTTTATTACAGGTAAGCTGCATAACATTGAAGCTTCATTTTATGTGATGTGAAACAACGGAGGTCTTCCCTAGGGAATGTTATATAGAATCAATTTTTGGTGGTTGGACGGTCTACAAGAGAATGAAACAACAGAGGATTTCTGAAGTGGCTGAGATAAGCATCCTCATATTTAGAAGCCTATGAAAAATTGTTACTGCGTTTTGAGCCATAATGGGTTCAGCTCAAAACATGTTAAAGTGATGAGCAATAAATTGGATTTGATTCGTTTGAAGTAGTTGAGTTATTTTAAAGGATCATTATCATTTGAATTGATTGGAGTTATCATTAATTTAAAAGTTAATAAAAATAACTCATGAAATAATTTACTTTACATCATAGTGAATGGACTTACTTTAGAAAAGCAGCATAAAAAAATAACGTCAATCAACTTCAGTCTATCATAATCGGTGGAGGTTGGGTTATTAAAATTTACTAGCAAGCGAAAAAAGTTGCACGAAAATCTGAAAAATAGAAAAATTCCTGCAATAGATAGGATGAACATATCAAAATCAATTTGCATTTTTTAATCATGATATGGGTATGAATATTAAATTACTTATTCTGTATGAAATTAACACACCCCAAACTTTATAAGGAAACAAGTCGTTAAACTAATTTGCAAAAAAAAAAGTTTTTTTTGGTTACACAATAATTTTTTTTAACGTAATATAATATATTAGTAAGTCTTTCCATGCATAATTCTATGAAAAGTTTATAAACACCATTTTTTTAGTAAAAAAAATACTAAAAGAAAGAAAAAAAGAAGACAAGCTAATGGCTCAAAAAAGATGTGCCCCTATAATCTTCAGATGGCAATTACACCATCCAGGGATTGATCAAACACGTTCGAGAGAGACTTATTACAAACACCGTTTTTAATATTAGTCTTGCAAATTCTTGAAAAAGGAATATTGAGATGATAATTATCTTATTAAATTAAATAAATATAACTTCACCTGGTTCATTGACAATTTATTAGTTTAAAAAAAAAGATAATTTATTTAAATTTTATGTCTCAACTAATTAATAATATAAGCAAAAGTTAGGCATACAAGAAAAATGTTTTTAAATAATATCGATTGTAAACTGTAATGCTACTGAAATTTTAGTGTTAAGAAGTGTCTTACGATTCCTTGCATCAAGTTAACACCCCAATTACACACACAACTAAAGATATAAGATAAAAAGTGCTAGAAATAAGATTGAAAAGAAAATTGGGGGTTGGAATGAATCAAAAGTTCAGAAGTAGTGCTTTATTAATGTTAGAATTGTAAAACGGACTTTTCGCTTACTAAGCCATAGTAATTTGAGCTCAAAAGTTGTTAAAGTGATGAGCAATAAAAGATCAATCCACCAATCTATCATAGTTGTTGGTGGAATATTAAATGGATTGGTTTAATAAAATTTACAAATAGAAGAAAAAAAGTTACATGAATATTTTAAAATAGAAAACTTCATACCATAGATGGGATCAATATATCCAAATCAATTTCCATTTTTATTTTATCATGATATGCCTATGAATACCAAAATACTTATTCTTTATGGAATTTACACGCCACACACATATAAGGAAACAACCATAAAGAACACCAACTAGCTGATTCCACCGCTTTGGACAAGTACAAATTTACTCATTGAATAAATCATTTATAAACAATTTTATTTGTTGAACAATATATAATTATATATATAAGGTTATTCTAAGGTCACACCAGGTTAAAAATTGGTTCGGTACTTGTATATATTATTCACAATATACTTCTTATGTGCTAAAATAATTTTGTAGAGAAAATTATTAAACTTGTGAACCAATTTTGTTGATTCACATTAGAAAAGGCCAATTAGATATATCCTCTGAAATTCTTAAGTTTACTTGAATGAAAACGAGCTACCGTTGTCACTGCTATTGACATCTCCACTGCCAACCTGCCAGTGTCACCATCACCGTCGTTACTACCATCCTGTTGCCGTTGCCACCACCAATATTGTCGGCCCCACCACCCCCACCACCGTCGTCGTCACTACCACTGCAACCACGAACCAGTGAGATGAAAAACAGGGACAGTGACGATAGCGGCGATAGATAGTGGAAATGGTGGCGGCAGCGGTGGATGTGATTTATGTTCATTTTAAAAGTAAGTTTGATAAATGAATCTTGTTTGATTAGTTAAAAACACTTTCAAATTGTGTAATTACTAAAAGGGTAACAATTGAGTTGAGTTGAGATGAATGTGGATTTATGGGTCCAAGAGAACAAAAGTCATTTATGCGAGAGAATAATTCATACTGGATTTGGCCAATGGAAAAGTGACTCTGGAGTTAAGTTGAGATTGAAAGTTTATGACTGTAATTGAGTTTGACGAATGTACTTTTAAAATTGTCAAACATGATAGCACAACATTAGATATAATGTAAACTGAGTTTGGTCATTTCCAACGGAAAACCAAACATAGTCTAAATATACAGAAAATAACACTTCACATACTTTTAATTAATGGAAAAGTACTTGTTAGTGAAAATGAAAACATTTTTTTCATGCTTTGATCACAATTTAGAAAATACTTTTTAAGAAAGCATTTTCTTAATATCAATCAAACATATTTTCAACCTTATTTTCTATTTTCTATAAAATAAAAATAGAAAATGGGCAAACCTAACAAGCCCAACAAACCCATCATAAAGAAAAACATATCCTTCGGCCAATATACAACACGCCACCAAAGAAACAATTATACACCTTCACTAAAATCAGTTCAATAAGAAATCAAAAATGCATTTGAAAACTAAAATCATGACAATATCACCAACGTTAATGTTTCATGAACCCTGCTTTGTAGTGTGACACAAAAAACCGTGTGTTTTAGGCTGCCACAAAATACATTTTTTTAAACTTTTTATTTTGTGGTAGTAAAAAATGGCCACTAAATAAATGTGGAAACATTGAAAATGTGTCAATGAATCTATCACCAAAAACCAAATGAACTGTCTTTTTTCCTGTACTTGTAAGTAACTATCACTTTTCAAATTAAACAAGTAATAAAATAATAAAGCAACACCAGAGAGAACAAAAAAGAAGGTTGGTGAGAGCTAATTAATTTACCAGAGAAAGAAATTAAAAGAACCTGAAAAGAAAATCCAGAGAAAGCTAATTAAAAATGTTGCTCCAACACTGAAACATCTTTCAATCTCACAAACTTGTGGAATTTTATTTCAATTAGTAATTAATAACCATAACATGGCACAATAATATAGATCCATGCCAAGCAAAAACCCAAGTAGCTAGCTAAACTGTAAAATTAAAATCACTAAGTCATCACTCATCACCCATGATATTATTATCATTAATTATTTAGCTATATATTTTGACATCACTAGTCTCATAGATCTAATGTGGCCACAACAATCTGTTATCATCATGGAATTTTTGTTGTTGGAGCTTTGGGTTCACTTTCAACTTGTTCAGCACGACCTGCACCAGTGAAAGAAGCTTGGGTGGTGTTGGTTTTCAATTTCCAAATAGGAGGAATACCGATACAGTAACGACATTCCTCCAGATGCCACCAACAAAAAAGTGGATTTTTCCAGCAATATTTTCCCAAAGGTTCAAACGTTTCAGGTTTGTAAACACCACCATGATCAGCACCGTTCACGGCGGCCGCGTAACCTCTTCCTGCAGCCTCAGCACCATTCAGAAAAATCGCCGCCATCACAATGAGACCTAAAACCAGAGAAGCACACAGAGTGTTGGTTTTCGCCATAGTGAAAGAAATGTGTGTTACTCTTGTTTTGTGCATGAAAAAAATGGGGTGCAAGTTACTCCAATTTATAGAACTAAATGTCAGATTCATGGTAGTTAGATGAGAATTGAATTAAATTGGCCAATGCGTGGGAAAATTGATTTTCAGGTAAATTAAGGTAACTAGTGATAGCGTGTGGGGTCCATAGTGTAGCTAATTGCTTTAAATTCTGTTCAAAAAAATAGTGTAGCTTTAAATATTAGGACCAAAGTGGTTTTCTTAATTTAGATGGAAATTTAACATTTTTCAATTAAATTTTTGTATATTTTTTTATATTTATTTTCCTAAGTTTTTCAAGTTAATTAAATAGAAACTAAGTACATTATTTTTAATAAAAATAAATACTATTTAACACATTAGTTGTAATTTATAACCTGAAATAGTTTAAATTAATATAATATATTAGTAAGTCCTTTCATGCATAATTCTTTCAAATTAAAAGTTTATAAACGCCATTTTTAATATTAATCTTGCAAGTTCTAGAAAAAAAATATTTAGATGATATTTATCTTATTTAATTAAATTATATTTTTTACATGTTTCATTGAAAATTTATTTAAATTTGATAATTATACTAGTAATAATTGCTTAAGTTATAGTGTGTACAACCAACACATGTTGATTTAGTTGGTGAGAACAGACTACTTCCTTTCATAAAGTTATGTGTTCGATTACCGCTCTCAATGTAAGAATTGTGACTTAAAAGTATTTTTAATCCGCAGTGGTGATCAAAGTCAAACCTATCCGAATTTTTATTGATAAAAAAAAGTTATAGTGCGTGCATGATGACGTGTTATGTACAAAAGAAAAAAATGTTTTTAAATAATTGAAGCTGAATAATGTTGCTGAACTTTTAATGTTAAGAATGCCATATCAATATTAGAATTGCCAAACCGACTTTCCCTTGTTGAGCCATATTGAGTTCAGCTCAAAAGATGTTAAAGTGATGATCAATAAATTAAGGTCAATCCATCTCAGTCTATCATAATTGGTGGATTAAATGAGTTGGTTTATTGAAATTTACTAACAAGAGAAAAAAGTTGCATAAAAATCTAGAAAATAAAAAAATTCATACAGTAGACCGATGAACATATCAAAATCAATTTGCATTTTTTAATCATGATATACATATGAATATCAAATTACTTACCAGCAAAGTGTTGATCGAATGATAGACAAGCTAAATCCACGTAAGAGTGAGATCATAAAATCAAACTCTAAAAAAGTCATTTGCCGGAAGAGAATGCCACCACACTGCGAACACGTTAACACCTGCAATGACGGAAAAAAAAATTTCAAATTAATTAACACCTCACCAACTTTATAAGGAAACAAGTCTTTAAATTAATTTTAAAAAACAAATAGTTTAACTTAATACTATAATATATTAGTAAGTCTTTTCATGCATAATCCTAAGAAAAGTTTTTAAACACCGTTTTTAATATTAATCTTGTACCTTCAAAAGAATATTAATCTTGCAATTTTTTGAGAAAAGAATATTTAGATGATATTTATCTTATTAAATTAAATATAATTTCACATGTTTCATTGACAATTTATTTAATTTTATAACTCAATTAATTAATAATATTAGCAAACGTTATGTATATAAGAAAAATGTTTTAAAATAATATCGATTAAAAGCTGTAATGCTGCTGAAATTTTAATGTTAAGAAGTGTCTTATTAAGGAAAAATACGTGTTAACGCCCCAATTACACACAACTAAAAATAAAAATAAAATGTGTTAGAAATAAGATTGAAGAGAAAATGGGGTGTACCAATGAATCAAAAGTTCAAAGCTTTTGCATTAATGTTAGAATTGTAAAATGGACTTTCCCTTGTTAAGCCATAGTGAGTTAAGTTCAAAAGTTGTTGAAGTGACGAGGAATAAAAGGTCCATCCACCTAAATCTATCATAATTGGTGGAATATTAATGGAATGGTTTATTAAAATTTACTAAATAGGAAAAAAAGTCACATGAAAATTTTAAAATAGAAAACTTCATACAGTAGGTAGATCAATATATCAAAATCAATTTCCATTTTTTTTTATCATGAAATGCCTATGAATATCAAAATACTTCCATCCACTTAAATCTATCAAAATTGGTGGAATATTAAATGGAATGGTTTATTAAAATTTACTAAAAAGGAAAAAAGTCACATGAAAATTTTAAAATAGAAAACTTCATACAATAGGTAGATCAATAATATCAATATTCCATTAAAAAAATATATCAAAATCAATTTCCATTCTTTTTATCATGAAATGCCTATGAATATCAAAATACTTATTCTTTATGGAATTTACACGCCACACATATAATAAGGAAACAAGCATGAAGAACACCAACTAGCTAATTTCACCGCCTTGGACAAGTGCAATTAATTACTCATTGAATAAATCATTTATAAACAAATTTATTTATTCAACAATATTAATTATATAGGGAAATTCTAAGGTAACACATGTTAAAAACTGGACCGGTCATGAATTTACAACTAAAATTGGGTATATATTATATATAATATACTTTTATGTGCTAAAAAGTTTTTATAGAAATGTTATTTTAACTTGTGAACCAGTTTTTCTTGGTTCATGGTACAAAAAGCCCATAAGATATATCCTCTTGAAACTCCCAAGTTTACTGAAAATGAAAACATGGTTCACATAATTCAGGCCTAATTACACTTAACACACACAAAAAAGCCAAGCACGAAATTTCAAATCAACAATAATTTTTTTATTCACTGTTCACAGCCATAATTCATAGTTTCCCCCAATCTTCAGTTTATGTACTAAAGATTTTACTTGTATTTTTTAGAAGACAAATATATTCATGGCATATTTTTGAGCAATTTATGCAGAAAAAATAACCACTTCCTAAGTTTCTTTATGTTCATGCTTCAATGTATGTAGAAATTGGAAGCATACGCTAAATTGAAATAGACAAAAAAAATTGACATGTTGATTTCAAAGGTGGTGTTTGATTAGGTTATTCTAATGTGCTCTTGAGAAGAAAGATCCCAGGAATACTATTAATTGCAGAACATATCACAAATCTTGATATTTCACTTTTAGACAAGGTGTTCATAGATCACACATTCCACTACCATGTATACAAGATCAGATGCAAAAGAAACTGTAAGAGTAAACTTAATCAATAAAACAATAAAAAGAATCTGTAAATGACATTAGCTATAAGGTAATGGTTCTTCAATGGTTTCCCTCTCTGATTGGAATTCAGAAATCATTGAACTCAAATTGCAGCACTCAATTCTTAGACCCCTCCAATGTTGTATATTCAAATCTGTTTGAGATCTATACCAACCTCTTCTTCATCTTGACTTGAAGGTTCCTGCACCACCACTTCTAGTCCTCCATCTTTTACACCTCTGAGAGCTTGACTACTAGAGAAGGAAGTTTCATTGGTCTCCAAGTTGAGCCAAGCTTCATGCAGCTGCAGTACATACTCCAAGTGCCATAATACCTCCCCCATAGTGGGGCGGCTCTTCCCGTCGTCAGCAAGACACTTCTCAGCTATCTCCGCAAACTTTGACAAGGATTCCGGGCAGTAATTTCCTCTGAGTTGCACGTCAATGATTGTGTCGAGTGATTTCTGCCTTTGCCATCTCATTGCCCATTCTGCAAGATTGATCTGGTCTTTAGGCAAGGTGGGGTTTATCACAGCTCTAGCACAAATAACTTCAAACAAGACAACCCCAAAAGAGTAAACATCAGATTTCTCAGTCAGATGCTGTCTTCTGAAGTACTCCGGGTCGAGATAGCCGAAACTTCCTTTCACAGCAGTGCTAACATGGGTATGTTCAAATGCAGGGCCATCTTTTGACAACCCAAAATCAGACATTTTGGCTACAAAATTCTCATCCAACAATATATTGGTTGTCTTGACATCCCGGTGAATTATTCCGCGGTCAGCTCCGGTGTGAAGGTAGTGAAGTCCCCTCGCAGCACCAATGCACGCTTCTACGCGCTGCTTCCAAGTTAATGGAGGAAGATCACTCCCAAATAGATGACTTCTAAGTGTTCCATTTGCCATGTACTCATAAACCAAAATCATTTCATTTTTCTCTTCACAGAAACCAACCAAGGACACCAGATGCCTATGCCTGAGTTTTGAGAGCATCTCAATTTCTGTCTCGAATTCAGCCAGGCCTTGATCAGAATGTGGGTTGGCACGCTTAATCGCAGCAGGGACACCATCATCAACCTCACCCTTATACACCTTACCAAAGCCTCCAACTCCAATTACCAAACTCTCATCAAAATTATTTGTTGCAGCAATGATTTCCGCCAATGTAAACCGCTTGCCAGCTCTTGTCGAGGCGGCCGGTCCATATGACTTCTGAGTTCCAGCTGATCCCTTGGCACCCACAGTACTGTTTACCCCACCATACAGGAATAATGGTCTCCAACCTGGAGGGTTATTTTTGGTATCTATTGATTTTTTCCTCCTGCTTTTGCAGAAACAAAAAACAAGAACAACTATACATGCAACTACAGCTATAGAAGCTAGACCTACACCCATTCCCACCCAAATTCTTACTTTCGATTTGCCTGCCGAATTGTCAGCTATGTCATATCTCTCCACATGGGCAAGATTACCATTTCGACTAAGCTTGAAAATCTCTAGACCATTCAAGAGAGCATCAGTTCCTGCAGCACCGGCAGCTGTATCAGGACCCAGCTGAACCCAAAGGGTGTCGATCCTCGGTGACACGGAATCAAAATGATCCTGGTGGTATGCTTTATTCTTCCCCCCTGCTCGTACGAAGACATCAACACTATCCGCAGCTGTCCTGTTGTTTATGTAGATCCTGAATACTCTCTCATTTGCCTTATCATATTCAAGCTCACAGAAATGTAACCGGACCAAATAATCAAAATCAGGATCCACTTCAAATTTCCATGACATGTTAAATCTTTTCTCCAGGACTTGAGAAGTGTTAGCCGCAGCTCTTGCAGTTTCATACACAAGGAGAGGAGCCACTGAAGTATCATTCATGGAAGCATATGTGATGTTAGAACGGTTATGAACTGCCGAAGCAGCATTTTCTGTGATCATGTAGCCAGAATCCACTTCCCAAGTTCTCCAAAGATCTGGATCCTGATTGGACTCAATCTCAAGGCCACCAACATTTAACCGGTACATAGTCTCTATCGCACGTCCATTCAAATTCAAATTTCCACCACCAACTTTACTGACTGAGCCATCAAAAAGCTCACCCACAACCGGGACAATCTCGATGGCGTTGATGAAACCAAATGAGCCTCTAGTTGGAACAAACTCAATCACAAGCACATCCACATTCACAGCCAGAATATATTCTTTGATCAAGAAGAATGAACTAGCATTCTTCCCAGAATTCTGGTGAGATATCATACCTGGAACATCAAACTCCGACAATAGTTTCAGACCATTGACCACAACACCAAATGAGGAGGACTTATTTACATTGTAGTCCTCAGTCTCAAAGGGGCAGAAATGGAACCTAACAAAGTAGTTTCCCTGAACTAGTTTGACTGTGTAATTCAGAGAAGCTGTGAAAATTCTGGCTGTTTTGTAGAGGGAATCATAGGTTGAATTGCCACTTAAGGTAGAAGTGGAAAGAGCAACACCAGGGGAGCTGAGGGTGAAATTGCTGTTAGAAGCCATGTCCCCAACCCATCTCCTACCATCAACATTCACAGAAGAATTTGAACCACAATTTATGAGAAGTGATTTTGGTTGAGCATTAACAGTGCTCACCGCCACCAGAATCAGCACAATCAAAAGTCCCTCCTCAATGATTTTCCCCATTATTGCTGTTACCCTAATAGAACCTAGGGCTTACCTTTCAGCAAAAGAAGCAAAATTTACAAAAAAGGGGGAAGAAGCAAAAAACCCCAAAGAGCAACGAAGAAGGAAAATTCAATACAGACCCACAAAGCCAACAGTGCTCAATCACAGAAACAACAAGGAATCAAATTTCAACAAGCCAGAAGAAGGTTCATGAACAGAGAGACACTAGAGATTCAGAAGCATTCATGAAAAAGCAGAGGCCTTTAAAGCTAACAAGGTAAAACAATCTCCTGGGGCATGTGAATGTCCTTTATCCACACCATGGGAGTTACTACAACAAAGAGCTGAAAAAGAAAACCCACCTCCAGCTTTTGCTGAAGCCAATCAATCTCCAACAGTCACACACACAGACACAGAGCAATTCACAGATCTGAAGGTGAGGCAGTGGGGACCAAAGGAAGGAATGGCAATGCAGTATGATTGACAAAGAAGACAACAACCATGCTTATCTGTGATAAGGAATCCAGAGAAAATGCCAGAAAAATCAGAGATGTCACCCAAAATGGACTCTTTCTGAATAAACAAACAAGGAAATCACAACATGGGTGTGGTTGGAAACAGATGGGAAAAAGTTTCATTTCATCTCTGCTTGGGTTTGTATCTTATTCAATAAGCCAAGAATCTGACACTATTAAATTAGTGCTTTATTGTTTTTTCTTCCCTATGTAACTGTTGTATGATAATTGGTAACAGTAGCAAAATTTAAGTGGGTTGGAAATTATCATTTTTTTAGTAAGTGATTGAGTGCACTACTCTTGTAAATAAAAAAAAAATTATTTATCAGCTTCCATTATTTAGTGTGCTAAATTAATCTCACAATCATCGGTTGCGAATATCTTGACCAAGAAAATAAAAATGATTATGATGTGATGTGATTTATATGAAAGCGTTACACTCTTCTAGACACGTTAAATGAAATATTTTAAACTTATTTCCTATGTATAAGATTTTCTGATTCGGGAATTGGGATTTGATTGGTATCAGGGTACGAAAATTTTGAAGCACCAAGCGATACTTCAATTTTTTTTACAAGCGAAAGTAAAACGATACTTGATTTAAGTGAATTTAATTTTAATATATTGTCAGTATTAAATTTCTTTATACTGCATATTTAAGCTATTAAATTACTTTTTATTTTAATTAAATTAAATATTTATTTTCTGATATGATAATTAATTATTAAATGTTTATGCAAAGTTTTTTTACTCTGACACTATATATAAATTAAATTCATGTTTGATTCTCCTTAAAAATATCTCATATCTAAGATTTGAGTTTTGTAAAGTTGGAAAAAAAAACTCGCGGAAAAATGGATTTTTTCTTTATTTCAAATTTAGAAGTTGAGAAATCTAATAGTCAGTATATTTTTTTTTGTTACATAATGGATTAAAAGAGTCCGTCTGTTTAAAAACTGTTTTAAAAATCAGTTTCTATTTTTATTTTTTAAAACTAAAATAGGAGATAGCTCTGAGATGTTTTTTATTTATTCTACAATTTTTCAATGTTTGAAAGGATCTCATTTAAACAATTTTTTGTTTCTATTTAAAAATAATATTCAAAAAATTCTTATAAACTACTTTTAAATATAAATACAATTTTCAAAAATCGCAGTCAAACTCATCCTAACTCTATTAAAATGTGAATGATCTGGACGTAAATAAATTTACCGATATTAAATAAAAGAAGAAAATTAATATATGGAGGCAAGAGAATACAGGAGACAGAGATGGATGGAGGTGGTTCCATAATTTGTGAGGTGGGTCACATGGCATTGTCTTTGTCAGGCACATGATGAATTGAGAAGTGCAATTATTCTATTGATATTTCCGAAACTGACCCTGGCTTTTTAATATATGCAAAGCTAAAACATGTACTTTCTTGTCAAATGTCATTTCCGTACTAAGGGTACCCCTTGAAGGGTACCTTGTTTTTCTCTTCGTAGTTGTGATTTGTGACAGTGCCATCACTCAGCGGTTGGATGGATTAGTTCAGTTTCACCTTGACCAGAATCAATGCTCCTGCATATTATTATATTTATTAATTATCAAAATTAATATTCTGGATTTTCTTTATAGCTTCGAAGTTGTCATTAGCATCTAGGTACATTGGTTCAATGAACAATTGCTCATTTCCAGTTTTCTTATTATTCTTGTGATGGATGGTTGCCCTTATTAAAGACAAAGTTTTTTAATTACTTTTAGTATTTTTTAAAAATATATTAATGTAGTTT
Organism: Acmispon strigosus; assembly: GCA_030819835.1. NCBI lineage: Eukaryota > Viridiplantae > Streptophyta > Magnoliopsida > Fabales > Fabaceae > Acmispon > Acmispon strigosus. The sequence continues at coordinate 93,624,231 of JAUAMA010000001.1, forward strand.
TAATTTTTTGTAATTAATTCATGAAAATTACAAATTATCTGATTAAAATTGTGAAATTCTTTATTAGTTTTGTAATTTCAAAGACAATAAGTCAGTTTGGTAACATGCCAGCTGCATGTATTATTAAAGACACAATAGAAAACTAGAATTTATTATATTATTATGATGTTTTATTAATATTTTTCACAATTTAAAATATGGTATAAAAATTGTATAGCAACAAAATAGGATGATGTCTATCCAATACAAAACACATAATCGACACAAGCTCGACAAACATTATCAATATCCATGTATTATATACATACCACAGGGTTCAACATTGATATAGACGGCACAATGCAATTAGGTTCTAACCTCTAAGAGAGCTCTTAAAGTATATTTATAAATGGTTAAGGGCGAGTCGTTCACTGAAGTAAACGAACATTATCACTTATTTTAACATAAAAGTGTATAAACCTCACTATAAGTTAATATAAGAGTACTTTCATTTTAAGTTTAATTTTTTTTTTGGTTACAAGAGAAAGACATTTTAAGTTTAGTTTGTTCACACACTAAATGTCTTACTCTTACACATTTCAGATGTTAAAACGGCAAAAGGAAATAACTTAAAAGTATGATTAATACTTAATAGGTTCTAAGTGTCTGATTGATTTGTGAATATAATTTCAAATTTTTTTTTAACTAATAAAATATCTTACTTACATTTTTTAAAATTTTACATGTTAAGAAATTGTATAATATGGTAAAATTGAAAAGTTTTTTTTTTTTACAGTTTCCTATATAGTTATTTAAAAATAGGAAATAAAACAAAATTATCTTGTCATTTTCACAATTAAAAAAAATACAGAACATACTACACAAACCAAACAATCTCAACATTCAACCCTCATTAGTCATCACGTGCTAGGCTATATTCACATTGAGAGTGCTAACAACCATTCTTTTCTGCACATTCTTAGGTTTGTATTTTGTCCAATCACTTTTGATTAAATTCATTCAAGTTCCACCAAATGGAAAGTGGACTCGACCAACTTGGAAATAAAATTCACATAAATTATAATCAATTATGAGTAAAAGTTTATGTGGTAGCTTTTGACTTTCAAATTTATTATGAGAAAATTGAAGCTAAACCAAACATGGTATAAGTTGTTGATTCTATTCTGTTGCTTTTTTCCTCAAAATATGTAAGTTTTAGAACAAAAACCAGCAGCTACATCAGCCAGCTGCATGTATATCATGAACAACTCAGTCACCTGTATGCATTAGAAGATCTAAACAAGAAATGGATTAATTTGTACATACTGTCCCTTACTCTATATAGAATTTAATAGAGAACAGCAAGGACTAAAATACTTCATTGCACTGGGTTGCCAGTGTTCTGCAGAAACAAACATGAAAAGAGAAACCCCAACTACCAGAACTCTGCCATCTCTGTATAGATGGGGCTGATACGTAGCTGAAAATTATGAACCAATTTACACCATGATGGTGTTCCCTAATAAGTTACTTGTGAAACTCCACATCCAGTGGTTGATCAAGTGCAGGTTCCAGCAGATAATGATTTTCATAACAATGCTTCTTGGTTTTTGCAAATCCAAACCATGGAAAGATACAGTTTGTGTCAACAGCGTGTCCATCATTAATCTGTGTCTAAGATTTGACTCTTCTAAAGTGAGTTTAAAAGGTAAAGAAAGTCATCACAACTATTGATTAAGAAATCAATGATGGTGATTGTGATCATATCCTAGCACATGTATAACAAACTTTGGTGTAGTTTAAAAGTCGATCATTAATCATTGATTTCTCTATCAACGGTTGTGATGATATACTTTACCTTCTAAAGTGACTTTCAAACTTTAGGGGAGCTAAATCCCTGTCTCTAGCATACGATTGAAAAGCTAATTGTTGAAGCGGTACATAATATTTCATGCTTGTATATAAAATCATCTCAATAACCTTTATGAAGAAATGACTAATTATTCTGGACATATAGAAGTTATAGAGAAGATTAAACACTTAAATGTCTTTGAAGCTACACTTCACAAATTTAATTGAGCTTCATCAGCAGCTAGGTAATCAGACACAATGCTTAGCTGAATGTTGGTGTTGAGTTAGCAGGTTAGCAGGTTAGCTGTACACAATTCTACTTGTACTATCACTCCAAAGTTGATCTCCCCAACTATTGTAATATTGCACTAACATGACTCAATTCCCTGTTCAATCCATGGAATGAGGGGTTCCACTTATGTTAGCAGCAAAAAACTGAAAAAGCCTTCCATTTCAGGTCTAATTCTACATAACTAGAAATGCATTAGATACTCAATCAGATTAAGTTCAAATGATGTATTATTCAACTGCAGATACTGATATCAGTGACTGTGAGCTGGGTTTGAAATTGAAAATACAGAAATCAATTCAGAAAAAAACTCTAGTTTTCTAAATGGTGCCCATTCTTACTTTGTTTGCCTCCACTGGTGTCTGTCCTGGCATCTCCACTGGTGTCTGTCCTGGTATGCCCTAGTTTCCTTGACTGTGTCTCTTTTCTCCCTTCTCACTGCAACCACTTTTAAGTATTTCTCTTTTAGTTTCAAAGTTGAATTGGGGTGTTCCTTAAATGCTCTTACATTTTGAACAGCAAAAAAGAAAAAGAAAAGAAAAATATGATAACAAAATCAATATCTGTCAGTGCAGACAAGAGTACATTGTTATCTGCTGAAAAAGAAAGCAAGCCAATGAACACGAGTTCCTGTGATGGTAAATAAGACGTAAAAAAGAATGTATCAAGCCCATGGAATAATTGCTAGCATCCATAAGAAAAAAAAATGATCAACAAGATACATAGACTCTCAGAGTAACATCACATCGATGGCATCGTATATAGTGAGCTAACATTGAAAAGATTCACAGAAAGGGAAAGATTCTTACCCCAGGGTAATAGTGCAATACGGGTGAATAATGATCAAGTGCAATGTAATCATTCAATATCTCAACTAGTATATAAGTCCCTTCAAAAGTCTACATGAGATATAACCATTCAATTACTTAAATATTCAACTTTTTCTTCTAGACTAACTATTCATAATTCAGAACAGAAACAGAAAAGAGGCTACATTCTTGGTAAATCAATTTTTACTATTCTCGGCTGCATTCTCTTCCTTCCCAAGTGCAACCACCACTTTCTTCAAGATGGATTCTGTGGGTTGGTGAGCATTCTCAACTGCCTTTGAGATTACTTGCCATTTCTCTCCATGTTTTGGTTCAGCAGCAACACATCTCTTCAATACATCCTTCTGATTCTCCTCAGCTCCATGCTGTAGTTCAAATTTGTAGCATAATGCCCAGAAATCCCCAATATCAGGAGCTAGAGTAACAGCCCTATTCAGCCAAGTCCTGGCTTTGTCCACTTTCCTATCATGCCAAAATAATTTGGCCACAGCAGCAATAACATGGGGATCGTGGTCACATTTCTTTAGGGCATCCATACTCTTGGTTTTACGCTGGGGACGAGGAACCATCTCAATAGAAGCTGCCCACAGAATACCACTGTTGGGACACTCCTGCAATGCTTTTGCCATCAAAATATCAGCTTCTTTCTTATTTGCATGCCTCAATTCTGCCCTAACAGCAGCCAACCAAAGTTCAGGATTTTGAGGATTCCTTTTTCGAGCCATTGTGAGAACTGCGCGAGCTTTACTCAGTCCATTTGTCTCCTCTTCCAGATTAGCAAGAGAGAGCCAAAGCGGTACACAATTAGGACAGTTTTTCAGTCCAAAATCATAGACCTTTTTAGCTTCCTTCAGGTGATCAAGCCGCTTCTCAGGCTGATTAAGCCGCCTTGCATTCTCAGCAAGCTGTTCCTCAAGTTGGCCAAGCATCAACCACAACTTAAAGAATGAAGGGAATTGCTTCAGTCCTTCATCTAACAATCTCCTCTCCTCTTCAATATTTCCAAGCTCTCTCTCAACAATTGCAGATTTCATCCAAACTCTTTCTGTACCACCTCTCTCTCTAGCTTTAGCCAACAACATTCTAGCTCTCTCTGGTTCATGATTTTCAAATTCTAGCTTGAAAGCTGCAAGCCATATTTCCTCGGAATTGGGAATGGCAGCATAAGCTTCTTGGAGAATAGCACGAGCTGCAGGCACATCTCCAGCTAGCCACTTCTCTTTAGCACCCATAAGCCAAAGAACTTCAGCCTCTGGTATATAGGTAACTGCTTTACGAAGTAATGCATCAAGAGATTCCCTAGTACCATGACTCTTTTCAAGTTGTGCTGCTTTGAGCCATATGCTCTTCTTAGTTAGGAAGGCAGTCAAGGCATGAGCATATATAGCTCTGGCGGTCTCAATAGAACCTCTTTTCTTGCATTCCTCCGCATCAGCAACCCATGTCCTTTTCCTATCTTCTTCTTCAACACCAATTCCAATAGTATTGTGGATTATTGCTTGGCAAGTTGCAACAGACCCAGCACGTTCTGCCGCCTCTGCTTCCTTCATCCAAGCTTCTCTATCAATCACCACACCTTCCCTCTGCAAAGCCCTAATACCCCTTTCGATTATCTTACCAACCATGGAAGTATTCCCATTAGCTTCTTCCAATTTGGCAGCAGTAATCCATATGGTCGGCTCCTTGGGCAGCCTCTCTCTTGCCCTATTTAGAACCTTCTTAGCATTGTCATACGTTTCCAACCTTGCGAGCGCGAGCCACAATTCAACATGCAAAGGACAGCATTCCACAGCCCTGTGAAGTAAAAGGCTAGCATCATGTTCATTAGCGAGCTCCACAACGGCCTTCCACAGTCTAACTGAATCAGGAATGTGCTCCAAACCTTTTCTCAATACCCTACTCCGATTCGCATCATCATGTTCTAATTTTGCAGCTTGTAACCACAACTTCACAGAAGTGGGAATGGACTTAACACCCTGGGCAATCACAGCCTTGGCTTCCTCTGGATTCGCCAACCTACACGCCTCCAACCACACATCCTCATTCTTAGGACACTCTTCACAACCTTTCTCTATCAATTGCCTTGCCACTTGAAGCTTGCCAGCCAACTCCTCCAACCTAGCAGCCGCAATCCAACCAGGAGGGTGCTTAGGATTCGTTTGAGTAACACTCTTGAGCAACAACCTTGCCTTCTTGAAATCAGAAATCTCAGCATCACTTGTAATCTTCATACTATTCAGAACAGTTAAATATCCCTTTGGATCCACATTGGTCATCCCTGAAACTGAATCAGACAACCTATCCAACTTTAAGGATAACACAGTACCCCTTCCCTCGCCGACTGCAGTCAAATCAGTAACTGGGGTTTGTGCCCAGGGAGTCTCAGTTCCAGTGGCAGCCCTACTCTTGGGATCCAGAGCTGTCACATGCTCTTGCTCCTTCCTTGCCTTCTCAAGAAGCGTATCAGGCACCGGCACAAAACTCTCGAACCTCTTCTTCTTACTCCTTGAGGAATAACCCCCACTCTCAAACTTTTCTAAGCTCTGCCAATCGTCTGAAGAGAGGGTGTACAGCTTTCGTTTCAAATCAGCAAATTGCTCAGTGATTTTAGGGTTAGAAGCTCTATACTTCTCAATCTCCTCCTTCAACCTAGCTTCTCTCCTATCTTTCCTCCGCGAATCCATTCTCTTATCAATCTCTTCCCAGACAGCATCAGCCTCCTTATCATCCTCATCATACTCCGCCGAAGCAAACAACCCAACATCGTTTCCTTCGAACTCATCAAACTTCTGATTCTCATCGTACCCTTTATCTTCCCCTTCCTCATCCTCCTCTTCCTCGCCACCCTTCCCTCTTCCCCTTCCGGCGCCACCGGCAGCGGCAGCGGCAGATCTGTCCGGGAGGTCAGGAGCAGCACGTGCGGGTCCAATATCAGACCGGGTGGTGAAACCGGTAGCGCCACGGCCAAGTCCGGCGACGTAATTCGGCGGCGGCTTCGAGTTGAGGAAATCGAACCGGGGCTTGGGAACAACCGGAGGCTGCATTCCGCCGAAGAAGGGAACGTGGAGGGTTAGCGTTGAGTAGGGCCCCACACCGAGGGCGGAGATGAGGAGGGAATCGTTTTCTCCGAGCAATCGGAGACTGTGGGAGAGGAACAATCGCTGCTGTGAAACGGGTATGCCATGGGATTGTTCGATTGCAAGCTTGAGGAGATGGAGTGTGGTGGTGTTAGGGTTTACGTTCAGGGCTAGGGTTCTGCCGTGAGGAGGCACGATGAACACCATGGCTATGGCGGTTACGACAGCGTTTTGTGAAACGAGAAAGAAAGATTTTCCGTCAGAGATCAGCGCAGTAGAAATAATTGGGAGAATGGAATACACGGAGTGAATGCGAGGTTCGGGTTAACGCACTTGTGATGTGTTTGAAAGGACCAAGTTTATTTTGATTTATTTTTCATCAAAGTGAGTTTTCTTTTTCAATTAACTTACTAAGATATAATAGATATTTATCTTATCTAAATAAACAAGATATAAAAGATATTTTACCTTGTTCTCGTTCGTGGTTGAGGATCATATGTTCTTGACTCTAGTGTTGCTAGCAATGTGTAAATGAATGTTTTAAAATATTATTGATATACTCTTTTTTTTTTTTTAAGATATCCGCACAACCGACAATTATAAGACTAATTTCTCGAAACTTGAAAGTCACATTATGTGAGTAGGCTTATCCCAACAAATGTTTCTCTATATGCACCTCGTAAGCGTTGAACCCTAAACTAAATACTTAAGGAGCTCAACTATCTACTCATTGTGTTACACATCTTTAGTATTATTCATACTCTTTATTTACATACAGTGCAAAAGAAACATTTTTCTGGTGCAACTCTTGGACTTGATTTACACTTCTTTTGTTTTTGGGATGGTTTGTGTAGATAGAAGAAAATCTATAGTATGGTTGTCCACAGGTCGGGTCTGACACAAAGACAAAATTATGATTCAATTCAGATTTACGAGTTTGTTCCAATCAATTTTTGGCTAACTCGGGATTAATGGTTAGGCTTTGAGTTTTGGACCATTTTCTTCTCTTCCTACGTTCAAATCCTCTCGTACGGTTGTTCCACTTTGCGTATCAGCCAACCACCCATTATCTCATGTGTTATCAGCCATGGTCTTCGTGTTCGAGCCATCGTTCTTTCGAGTGTGCATTGACGTGCATCATGTTCAATCACTTTCCAGTCAGCCATCCACCATCCTGGTTAAGTGTATGCACTCATTCCTCTTTCTATGCTATTGGCCTTTCAAAATGTGATTTCATGGTTAACTTGATTCTTGTGCTTTTTAATTATATCACTCTCTAATTGAAACTGGAGTTAGGTTCCTTCCTTCCTTTTTCCCTTCTTCTTTGATTTTCTATTCATGTATTTGTGTTGTTTCACTCTCTTATGGTAATTCATTTGGTGTTATCATATGATTTTCTATAAAACATTTTGTACTTTTTTTTTTCAAAGATATTTTGGAATAAATACGGGTTGTTAAACGACACTTTTAACATGTGGGAAAAAAATCTCAAAGAGTGATACTGCAATACACAAATATAAGCAAAATCAGAACAAGCATGCCCACTCTAGTCCAATAAGCCCAACTAAACTATGACGTAAAAACCATCAAGCTCTTACAGAAACCCTTTAAAAACTCCAAATTATGTAATTGGTGTGCAGTTGTCTGTGTGTTGTATAAGTACATAAAATCATACAATTATCATTTTTGGGGTAGTTATAACTTGTGTAATTATTAGTTTTAATCTATATATCTAAGTTTCTCAACTTTTTATAATTTTATTTCATTATTTAATCATTTTTTAAATTTTATGGAATAAGTTCTATTTTTTTGTTATTTTAATACCCAACTGAGATTATCCAGCCTGATCTGACATGTTCATAATAGGTTAGTTTGGTTCAGGTTCAAAACAAAAAATTGTGAAAACCAATCCAACCCATTATGTTATTGTTGGGTCAGGTTTAGCTCTCGTTCTTGCATGAATTGACCCAAACCGACCCTTGTGCACCCCAATGAATAGATTGTAAGCATCTATAGTTGGTATGAGAGCGGAGAAAAGAGAGTAATAATAATGTGGGTCTCACGTCTTTTTGTAAGTTTCTCATTTATATTAAGATAATAGAGACAAAGTGAGCCATTTTTACTTATCCCACTTTTTACCCTTTGCAAACTCTAATAATTTATTTATAGTCAAATTTTAATAATTTATATTGACAAATTTTCTCTCTTTTCACTCTCTATTTAATTAAAAAAGTGAAAATTCACTTCATTATTTCCCTTATCTTTCTCCTCATTAGTCATCACGTGCTAGGCTATATTGATATCGAGAGTTCCAAATTGCTAATAACCATTCTTTTCAACAAATTCTTAAGTTTTTATTTTGATCAACTTTTGATTAAAATTCATTTAAGTTCCACCAAAATGGAAAGTGGGTTCCACCAAGTTGAAAATGGAACCCACATAATTTAGAGAATCATGCATAAATCTTAATCACTGGCAATAGTATGTTACAGAATATCACTCATATTTCTCATTGCTATTAGATATGGCAATTAGCAGAGTACTAAACCACTCGTACTAAAATCTGTAATTAAGAAAAAAATTAATATCTAAATCCAAACTCATGTGAATTTGAAAAATATATCAATTATTAGATATTTAAAAGCTTGAGGCATCTTGGATATCTCGATAATGAGCACAAGTTTACTCCATTTTCATTCAATCAACCATACGTCTTTGCAAGGAACAAACATTACACGTCTCAGTATACCCACACATCACTGGTGCATCAATATGTTAAAAGAAAATGAGCTAAAGACTAAGGTGTCAGCAACTCCATAAGTGCGTATTGGGAAATATTTCTACAATTAATTCTAAAATCAGAATCAATTTTGGAGAGAAGCTTCTATGAGTGTAGCTTATGGATAACAGAATTGATTATGAGGAAAAAGTAATTGATCCAAACATGCTAAGTTGTTGATTCTATTCTGTTGCCGTTTTTGTCAAAATATGTTTAAAACAAACCAGCAGCTACATCAGCCAGCTGCATGTAAATCATGAACAACTGTACAACTCGTCACCTGTATGCATTAGAAGATTTAAACAAGACATGGATTAATTTGTACATAACTGTCCCCTATTCTGTGGAACTTAATAGAAAACAGCATGGACTAAAATACTTCATTGCACTGGCGTTGCCCGTGTTCTGCAGAAACAGACATGAAAACAGAAACCCCCAAAAAAAAATTAAAGAGAAAATGCAACTACCAGAACTCTTGACATCTCTGTATAGACGAGGCTGATATAAAGCTGAAAATAATGAACCAATTTACACCATGATGGTGTTCCCTAAAAAGTTAGTTGTGAAACTCCATATTCGGTGGTTGATCAAAGTGTGGGATCCTGCAGATAATGATTTTCTTAACAATGCTTCTAGGTTTTAAAAATTCAGAGCATGGCAAGATATAGTTTTTAGTAATAGGGTGTCCGTCAATTTACCTGGCCAAAACATATGATTAAAAAGGCTTTCTAGACTCTCCACTCAATTCTCTTCTTACAAGCTCCAGAATCTCAATAATCTGCAAAATAAATGGCTAATCATTGAAACAGTTTTATGTTGACTAATGAAGATCAAGCAGTACATAATATTTTATGCTTGAATATAAAATCATCTCAATAACCTTCTCTATGAAGAAATGACTAATTATTCTGGATATATAGAAGTTATGGAGAAAATTATACACATATATGTCTTTGAAGCTACTATCACAATTGAGCTTCATCAGTAGCTAGGTAATCAGACACAGGACTTAGCTGAATGGTGGTGTTGAGTTAGTAGGTTAGCTGTACACAATTCCACTTGTACTATCACTCCAAAGTTTTTGTTCCATTAGTCATGCTCATAGAATGGTTTCTAACATGCACATGCACCTGCATAGAATTGTTTCTACTACGCACCTTGACCGTTCCCAAATTAGAATGGCACATTGAATCTCATTCCTCCCTACATAGGATTATGATTCCGTATTTCATAATGAGATTTAATTTTCCTTTCCTGATAAGATAATGCTCATTGGTAGAAAAGTAGTACGTAACTTTTATATGAAAATTTAACTGTACAGAAATCTTTTACTTTTTCTCTTTAAACTTTTTCTCCCCCATGATTTATGTTTTTTTCTCTCTTCTCATGCATTTGTACGAGAGGAATCATCTTTATACTAAATAACAGAGTTCATCCCATATCCTTCGATTTTTTTTTTAAATAGCAACTAAGATTCGTATTAAATATGTACACACATTGGATCTGTTTAGTTTGATAAAACATTTTCTATCTTCATTTCTTGTTTTTACTGATAGTTACAAAAGTATTGGCTTATTTTCATTTTATATTCTGTTTTAAAAATTATACAAGAAACAGTGGAAATAAAAAATAATCTTTTTCATTGTTGCATATCTAAATATTTAAAAATAAAACAATATGAAAAAAGGTGGAACTTTTATAATTACTAGTGAAAAGAGGAAATGAAAACAAATTATTTCCTTAAACCAAACAGACGCTTCATATTTCTCAAGAATAACAGATTCTCTTTTATTTTAGCATTTTTTTAATCAAATAGAAAAATTACACTTGAGCATCATTCCAAATGATATATAATTTCATATATTCATGTCTAATGAGAAGAGTGGTTTATTATGAAGGAAAGAGCAATTCTTGAGCATTAAATCATATACATGAACGGCAAAGAATAGAATTTAAAATCATCGGACTTTAACCATAAGTAGTTTTGAACCTTGATTATTCATGTATAACTTAATAGTCAAGATTTGCTATCACAATAAAGGCAACTACTCTCCCTAGATATGATTTATGTCCACACACACCCAAATACACACACGAGAAAAAAGTAATTTTTTTTTTTTACTTTATCTCACAAGGACCATTGATGTCATTTAGCTCAAATTTGGTTCCATTTACCATATTCCATGCCTAAATCTACCAAACTGTGACTGAGAATGGCTATTCTATTCCAGCTCCTGCTCCATAACACCATTCCATGGAATTGTCATTTTATGGACAAATGTGCTGCCAATTTAAAAGACAGATACCAGATTCCTAAAATAAGGCACCGTTTAAGATTTTCTGTACTTTCCTACATGATATCAATAGATAGGAGGAACAAACCCTAGTTTTCTAAATCTAACCATTCTTACTTTGTTCACCTCCACCGGTGTCTGTCCTGGTATGCCCTAATTTCCTTGATTGTGTCTCTTTTCTCCCTTCCCACAGCAACTATTTTAAGTCTTTCTCTTTTAGTTTCTAAGCTGAATTGAAGTTTTACTTAAATGCTGTAACATTTTGAACAGAAAACGATACGAAAAGAAAAATATGATAACAAAATCAATATCTGTCAGTGTTGAAGAGATTACATTGTTATCTGCTTCAAGGGAAAGCAAGCCAATGACCCTAGTTCCAGTGGTAGTAAATAAGACGTCAAAAAGAATATATTAAGCCCATGCAATAATTGCTATATTTTTCAACATGCAAAACATAAAGACGAACTTTTGATATTTTCCCTCATTAGTGTTAGGTCAAGTACAAATTGCCTCAATGAAGAAAGAAATAGTCCCTTCCTTAGTAATATCCCTAGAATAATTTGCAATTTTTCATCCATAAGAAAAAATAGTAATATCACATATATGGTTTCATATATACCTCAAATATGAGCCAACATTAATAAGATGAATCGAAAGGGAAAGATTCTTACCCCAGGGTAATGCTGCAATATGGGTGAATAATGATCAAGTGCGATGTATATCTTTTCAAGGAGGCTAAGAAGAGCATCTACCTCATCCCCCAACAGATCAACCTGAAATTACATGTAAAAACCAATTTAAGAAATTTAAGTATTAAAAAAGGAAAACGAAAATAATGTTCTTCATGTGAAATTTATATATCTTTTTAAGTTGAGTATTAAATGGTGCTAGTGCGTCCACAATGAGTGAGTTGAGGTGGTAAGCAGTTTTGACCATTAAGGATGAGAAGTTGAGAAAACCAAGTTTATATCTCAACTCTCAAGGAAAGAGTTCTTATGAAGAGGTTGCATAACTATCTTGCTCACACAGTCAAATGAGAATTGATCTAACCTTTGCTCATACTCCAATCCCAATAGTTTAACAATAGCAAAAAAGAAAACTAATGTTTCAGATTACATACCTCTGCTTCAGCCTTTGCAAGATCAGAACATCTTGTTTCTAACCTTTGCTTATACTCCAATCCCATGGTTTTTAGTACATTGGCTTTGTTATTGAGGCAACAGAACTCAGAACTCATGTTTTTAAGCCTGACAAGATGATTTCATACATGACTTAGTTCAGAGCAGAATCACCACAAGAATTAGAAATTGAATTTAAAAAAATATATTCAAAACAACTTATTACACTCTAAGATATCAAATCGATGTAGCAAAAAAATAAGATACAAATCGGTTTCTTCCTGCAAAATTTTCAAGCTGGTATAGATTAACATATATAAACATCTGACAAATATCTTTAATGCTCACATGACAACTGTTTCCCATACATACAGTATACCTCCAGCTTGCAGAACAATAATAAGGCATTTATCACAAGAAAAGATACATATAATATGCAGCACGTGCTAATAGCTTTTTATTTGGCTTAAAAAAAAGATATTTAAAAACAAAAATGACTAAGTTCCCTAAATTATTCCTTCAAACAATTAGATGCTAATCATATTCAGAATAATTCAATGGTAATCTCGCTCCCCTGATGTACTTGCTGGTTTAAATAGGGTTAAACACTTCATTATTGATAAAAAACCATATAGCAGCAGCAATCATAGAAACAGCAGTCTATCATAGATTCATGTGACATTAAATTAGAAATTAAGGGCCTTGACATGATTATTGCATACCTCAAACAATTTGTTGAAATATCTTTATTAACTCTAGCTTCAAAACCAGTAATCATGTTCAACAATCTATGGATGAGATCAATGGTTAGTTCCATCTGCTTCATGCTTTCCCTTTCTTTTGCCTCAAACAGTTTTAATGCATCTTGCTGCTTTTGTGTTGCAGCACAAAGTGCACTTCTTTCTTCATCAATTTCTCTAAGCTCGTTTGTTCTTTGTTCAAGACATCGATGTAATAGGCGCATTTGCTCCTTATATTGTTCAATTTCCTTCATTGCTGCAACCAGCTCACCCTGAGTGGCGTCCAACTCTTTACTGTTCTCTTCAATTAATTTATGTTGCTGAACTGTCTTAGCAGTCAAACTGTTAACCTGTTCAGAGGCAAACTCCATCTTTTGTTTCTCCTGTACCAAAGTAGCTGCCGCTTCTTGTATTAACTTCTCCTTTTCCTCTAATACTGATTTAAACCTAAGCATTTCATAATTTAGTTTCTTTTTCTCAGCAGTTTCAAATTTTAACGCTTCATTTGCTTCCATCAATGCTTCTCTAAACACAATATGATTAATATCCAATAGCGCTTGCATCATAGTTGACTCCATATCTTCCTCAATTTCCAACCCACTCGAAGCTTGAGCAGTGTCAGCAGTTTCTTTCAAAATTATTTCATATATTTCTTGCTCAACACTATTCCTTAGGTGTGATTCTTCAGTGTTGTATCTAAATTCACATACCATATCTGCAAAGAGACATTTATATACATCTTGAATAACCGACAGTTCAGCATGTGCAGCCCCTAAATCATCCTCAAGTTTCTGAATAGTTTGCAACCATTTTTTCTCAGTCAATTGTTGCTGTGACAATTTTTCCACTGCATCAGAAAGCTGAGAAGATAGACTCTTGACCTCCTTCTTCTTATCTGATAGAATTTCCTTTAATTGATGGTTCTCAGAGTGTAAGATTTCCAACCTACCCTTAAAATTGGTAAGAGATTCAATGTTTTCACTGAATTGATGCACTTCCTCATTTCCAACAAGGATATTATTCAGTTTTGAGATGACATCAGGGATTGTTTTCTTCAACAAATCCAAATCCTTATCCTTCTTCGATGGGAAAGAAGGACCTCTTTCTTTCAAATTCAATAGTTCCCGCCTAAGTCGAAAGTTTTCTTCAGTCATTTCTTGCACTTGAGATTCATGGTTCCTCTTCATTTTAGTTACATAAGTAACCAATTCATCTTTAGACATGTGTTTTAGTAAGCCGGAATCCAAATTTTCAGGCCTGCCAATCTCTGAGTCCTCCTGTGAGCCATTTTCGTCCAGAGTTGAAGGCGGTAAATGATCTGCTGATAGCTTGACATGGAGATGATCAGACTTCTTATTATGACACCAGTCCTCAGTATTCTCTAAGGATCCATGAGAAATAAGCAGCCCAGTTTCAGAAAGAGATAGTATTTTGGAAAGTGAATTCAATTCTTGACGCAAACTTGAGATCTCTTTAAATTGGTTAACATAATTTCTATTTTCAGAGTCAGAAATGTCCCCTAATTTCTGTTCAAACTCCTGCTGCAAACTCCAGAAACAACTGCTGAACACCCTCCGTTCAATTTCTGAACGAAACTCCTGCTCCTCCTGCCACTCAGAAAGTGAAGCCTTCGATAACTGATCCATAATTTCTATCCTTCCGCAGAAAGTGTCTATAGTATCTTTTAGACCTTCAAAAGTTTTATCCACATAAATCCATCTTTCTGGCACATTCTCCTGCAGAATACCCCCTAAACCTACCAAATCAGAACCTGAACTAAATCTTCTGATGGAACTAGGTCCTCCTATTTTATTTATTTCTTTCTTGAGCTGATTTAACTGCTTATGTACCTCAACTTTAAGACCATTCACAGACTTCACATTGTGCTCTATAACACCATCTGAAAAATGATGTTTTGCAGCTTCATCGGGTTCATTACAACACAGCGAAAACCGCTTTCTCATTTCATCTGAACCCACAAGGCGACTACGTAGCATTTTCTTCAGCCCAACCACCTCCAAATCTTTCTGAGCAATTCTCTCAGCTGCCTGCTCCTCAACCGCATTAACCATGCCCTTAATGACAGAGTCACTCACCATCCTGGAGATAACCAACCGCTCATCGATGTCAAGAAAAAAGGACTCCATCTCCTCAAGTATATGATCCCCCAGACTCCCATCCTCCTTACCATTATCATAAATCCTTTCATCACCATCCATAACAGCAAAACTCTCCATTATCAGTTTCCTTCTTTATAAACAACAATGAATCAGCAGCTTCGTGCCATTTAAACACAAAGTCAATTCAAACCCTCAAACCCAGCACACTGCCAAAGTCAGCAACATGTGTGAAATTGTTAGACTAACCAAACAGAACCAGGCAAAAAAAAAAAAAACACACGCGCACAGAAACAATAGTAAACTCATTACAATACTTGATTATCAGTAGCTCATGATTCAAATTAAACAAAACGGTCTTAACCTTACCGAAAAAAATTCAAACTTTACTCATGCCCTTATTCCATTATTCAATTCCAAAATCGTTGAAGTTGAATTCAATATAATGAAGCAAATCCTTTACCTGTTTTTCGAAAATGACCCGGGAGCTGAAATTTGAAGGGGAAGAACTGAAAATCAAGGTTCAGTGACTGTTAGCTGGAGCTTGCGATGCAGATTGAAAAATCCCAAACGGCATCATTCAGAAGCTTAGTGGTGCGGCGAGTAAATCCTCGGCGCGTTGAATTTGGCGAAATTAGCGATGGAGAATCCCGAGGCAGTGACGGTTGAAAAAGGTGGAGTACGATGTGCAGTGTGGAATTGAGGTGGTGGTAGTGGCTTTTTTAGGGTTTAACAGTAACAAACACAACAAAAGGTTTTGCAGCGAACAAAGGAAAGAAGGAAGAAAGAAAGATTTGGTGAGAGCGGGAGCATTTACAATACGAAGGAAGAAGCATTGACTTGTGTTTTACATTTTGACAATATATATACTAAATTATTTTGTACAATATAAAAGGAAATGTTTGTTTGTTGTATTTTTGTTTGCTTGTTTATTATCAAATTCTTAGAAAATAAATTTAAATGATTTTTAATGTAAAAATAAATTGTTATGATGAAAAACATTGGAACATATCTATAAAAAGGATCCTAAATTCTAGTAATACATAAACACTTAGCTATAACAAAAATTACCTCTTTCATTTTAAAAAAATATATACACAATCTTTTCATATAAATATTTATAATTCTTCTTTAAATAATGCACCTCTTTTGTTATTTTTAATATTTATAACATAGAACAATAAACTAGGGGGAATATAGCTATTTACATAAAAAAAAATCTGCTATATTTATTTAAAACAATATAAAGTGATTTAATATAAATTTATTTTTTATTTTCACATTTTTATCCAATTAAAATAAAAGTATACACTTCTTTATTTTTCTCTCCTTTCCAAATAAACCTTAAAATGGGTTTCTTTTTATTTTATTTCCTTATTTTCTTTCTTTTAACTCCTGTCATGATCTCACTGGTCAATTCATAGACCGTTCTTTTCTTGTAACTTCTGCACTGCATTAGCCCTGAATTTTAATCGAATAAAGCTACTTCAATTAAATACATGTTATTTATTTATTTATTTATTTTAGAACTAACTTTTCATTGAGTTGTTGATTGCATGTTAGGTGGTCTTCCATAGCCTTTTTCTTTTGTTTGATGCTTTTTCTTTTGTCATCATGTGTATGGACAATATTGATCAGGACATCATAGATTCAACTATTCTTTTTGTTTGTTTCAGCAAACAGTGCTAAGGAATTGTTGAGTGTGGCAATCTTTCATTCATCTTCTATGACTTGTAACATCTAGTGCTATTGGAATGGTTTAATTTAAATAATTCAGAATTAGTTTATAAAAGATCGCTCAAGTGGTAAGTGGTTAGAATTTGATGACATAAATTTAGAAAGGTAGGACCCAGAAATTAATCTTTAAATGGGAAATTTTACGATAAAAAAAAATCACAACTAGATTTAGATTTGCGGGACTCATATTTATAGCGGTAGATGCTCTTGCTAAGATAATGGTTATCTTTTAGCGGTCAAACTCACACTTATGAATATATGTGTTCCTTATGGAATATTGCTTTTTTAAGTGAAATTGCCTCCACCATCAATTATAATTAAAATTTACGGCATATTTGGTTTCAGCATCAGCAAGATTGAGAGCGATTGCTTCAACGAGAAACAGCCAGAATTGGATAAACATGAGATACCTATGAGTACTAATCACAGTAGCTTCTAGGTCTTGCGAGATTATAAGAATAACACTATTTCCAAACATGCAATTGGTGTATGAGTACTAATAAAAGCAACTGATATTTTAAACAATTGATGACTCAACACAATTTTACTGACACAAGTTGGAATATGTTCACACCCTACCATTTTTCTCACTGTATCTCTCTACATTTTTAACACATAACCTTTCAAATCACTCATACTCTCTTTTTTTCTCCTTTCTCTCATAAGGTAGAGAGACGGAGGAGTGTGAATCTACCACTCTACGTGTGAACACTTCTATGAGCATAAGACGACTTATAAAACAGCCATTAACATAATGCTTACATCAAATTTGGCTCCACTAAAGTGAGGGAGTCACTTAAAGAGTAAGGCGAACCATCATAGCCGTCAACTTTCCTATCAAAGGTTATGTTTGTGATCATATATTTTACACACGTACAACACAAACTAGTGTTTTGTAAATCACAACCACTGATTGGTTGCGGTATCTTACTATACCTTCTTCTAAAGTCAGTCTCTAAAGTTCCGATTTCATCATACACTGTCATCTAATCCAAAATCAATCCCATTTAAATCAAGTAAAGCGGGCGTTTAGGTCAAACTAATAACTTGAAAGCACAAGAATGCAAAATGAGGTCTCAAAATTGTTCAGTGTTAGTACTCTCAATCTCATTATAATCAAATACAAATTAAAAACAAGGATCTGACGCTGACACCAAAATATCGCATTCTATAGAAACAGCATAAGATGAAATAGCTATTAGAAAGCACCGAAAGAAAAATGACCCTAAAGCTGAAACAGGATCTCTCAAAAATCATTTCTTTTTTCCACCCTTGGCAGCATCAGAAGCCTTGGTCTGCAAAAACAACACATACCCCCGATTTAATTAAACAAGGACTAAATACAAGGAAAGAAATCATCAAGAAATCCCAATTATTGTTAGCTACAAAATTTACCTTCTTTACTCCACGGATCTTCTTAGCTCTATTCTTTCTCTCCTTCAATTGCTTCCTTGACTTTTCAACCTTAGTGTCAAGACCGTTCTGAAATAGATAAATATGTTAGTTTGCTGACTCTGCTCACACAAAATAATGCAACCATGGCCAACATGAGCATATTACAAAAGAAAGGTCAGACTCAGATGAAAAAAACACATGACAGGGGAGTAAAACATGACAGGATTGAGTTGCAAAATGGCAAGATATTAACTCATATCACTTATAAAACAGAATGATGGCAGACACCATTTCCAATGATAAAGCATTTCGTGGTATCTTCAGAACATTAGTGGAAAAACCTGATAACTAAAATAATGTTTCAGAAACACAATTTGAGATTATCCTACAGCATAAGTATTTATGCAAGTGTTTGATAGAGATTATGTAAGTAGCTTATTAAGACCTTATGCTCATCTATGACATATTAGTAGTTTATTTCAAAAAAAATCAAAACCTCTTATTCTTATGCGATAAGCTCTCATTGTCATAAAAGTTTAACTAAGTTGTTTAGCCAAACACACATATATACAACAAAGAAAATGAAGAGCAACGCTTGATAATAACAAGCAATTTTAACAAGCCCCAAAAGCGCGCTATCATGGTGTAAAAAACATACAACAAAACCTATATAAGGGGTTTTGTGCAGATCGTAAACTCACCCTGATAAGCCTGTACTTGGGCTCATACTTCTTGGCATTTTCAAGTGAATCATAGATCAAACCAAAGCCAGTGGACTTGCCACCACCGAAATGTGTTCGGAATTTGAAGACAAACACAGTGTTAGGATCCTTGACATCATAGATCCTTGCCAGCTTTTCCTTAAGCTCAGCCTTCATGACAAAAGACACAACATATTAAAAACTAATTCATCACTTCTTCAATTGCTAGCTTAAAACAATATAAACTCCTGAATACCTAATATCAATTGAAAAAAATTATAATTTAAAAAAAAAAAACAAAAAATGGAAATACCTTGGAAACATTTGCCCTCCCTGGATGAAGAACATCAACTACCTGAAAAAAATTACAAACGCATACATTATTGATAGATCCAGAGATTTTCATGAGTTGGTAATGAAATTAAACAAAGTCTATACGATTTTCACGAAACAGAAATTTGGGGATATGGAACTCACGAATTGCTTCCTGGAGAGGAGTCTGTTGGTCATGAACTTCCTAGTTCGGATGGTAACCGCTTTGTCTGCCATGTTCGTAGTTCGGTGAGGTCTGCAAAGAGCTGCTCCGCTTCTCAAACACGAGACTTACCCTAACCACTGTTTTTCTCAGTCAGAAACTCAATTTCGTTTCATAATATTAGGGTTTCTACAAGGTTGGCATGGGCTGGGCTTAAAACTGAAGAAAGTGCAGTTAAATGGGCTGAAGGGCCTCGAGAACTAGGTTACCAAAAATCGCATTTTTTATAATTTTTTAGATGGTTATATTATTTGACCAAAAAAATAAGATGGTTTTTTATTTTTTTTGAAACTGAATAAGATGGTTATATTAATAACTTTACGAATAAGTATATTTAGGAAAAAATAAATTAAAAGTAAAAACATGTTGGACATAGAATAGAATAAAAATACAAAATTGACATGCAATCCAAAAAAAAATTCAAAAGAAAAATATAACACATAAAAATGAATAGTTTGCATTTGAGTATCTTAAGATTTTATACATTAGAAAAAAAATTAATATAATTTTAGATTATTTTGAAATAAAACAATACAAATATTATTTTTACACTTTTTATTTTTTTAATAATTTCTTTATAACAATATAAAAAAAGTTAATTTGTAAATTTGTAAATTTTTATGTATATTTTGATGATAAAAAATTATATAAATAAAACTATATATAATATTTCAACGTGAATTGCACGGATCACTGCATGAAAAAGAAACGGTTCACGGAACATGTCTCGCTATTACTTAAAATTCATTATATCAATTAGGTTGGACATTCATCAATACAAATTCTAATGTATCCAATGAGTACTTGGAAGTTGAGACAATTAAGGTAGGGATGTAATCGGACTGAGTTGGTTCGAATTAAGGGTGTTTAAATGTCTATATCAATTAAGGAGGTTTAGTTTGGATTGGTTTGGATTTTCTGATTTTTGCTTTTGAATCCAATCTAAAGCAACCCGATCCCAATTGAATAGGTTCGGTTCAGATGATCAACTTTTGAATAAAGTAATATTATTTCACAATTTGCACAAAGTTTATTTAAAAAACGTGAAAAAATATAAAAAAACCAAAACATTCCATATATCCATATATATGGATGAAAAATATAAAAACTCCATATAAGCCAACATCTCCAAAAGACCAAAACTTTTCATATAATCCAACATAAAATCAACACCTTCAAAACAAGCATAAACAAGCAGCAGATTGTTACTCATAAGTAATTTCGGCTTTAACATAAACAAACATTTCTTAGGTCTTAGAGTATCAATACTTTCCAAGTATTCATTAAAATAAAATAGGCAGCAAAATGCTAAACAACTGGTTAACAACCGTAAGAGTATCTCCATATCTCTTTAGTTCCTACTTCAATAAAATTGAGTTGGTTCAGATTCATCGGATATTCAATTCCAAAATCTGATACCCAAACCGATGGTGATCGGATGGAGTAAACAAAATCTGAATTGATCCAATGACCTAATCCAACCATCAAAATGTGTTTGGTTCAGCTCGGATTAGTCAGATTCCTGATTGAACCGTACGCGCTTACACCCCTAAAATCTCAATACACCAAAGATAGAGGGATATTCAATGAATGGAATTAGTATATGGATGGTTAAGGTGATAAATGTATGGACTAGTTTATACTTTATTGTTTGACTAGACGGTGCTAACGTGGATCCCACAATTAATTTGACTAATGATGGACAGAACAACCACAATATGGATGTTGACGTCCCTTTTTGGAAGATGAGAATGAAGAATATGAAGGGTCCATTCCTTATGGGGATTTGTCTGACATGGACGTACTGGGCGACTTTGAAGCTAATCTTAAACCGTCCATCTTACTTCTGCATAATATGGATGTTGACGTCTTTTTCCTCTACATATTTTATTCCATCGACAATACCGCTTAACGTTCATTCCGAACCGCATAGTATGTACAATCAACATATTTGTTCACATGCTATATTGCCGATTAAAGAGTGTGCTTAATTTAAATTATTTGTTTTTTTAGGTGTGCAGAATATCCCATTTTGGATTTATTTTTATCAGTATAGATATATTAATTGGGAACACCCACATCAAGAAATAAATTTTTCTAGTTTGGAAGTGCCTAAGTCTTGGCACAAAGGTGATGAATTATATGTTAACCTATGTTATGATAGCAAACATGCCATTCAAATAGCTATCAAGCACTATGTGATGAATGTTCACCAATCATATTGTGTAGTTGAATCCGTACCAACAATTTTGACTCCAATGTGTCTAAATTTCACAACAGATTGCCCTTGAGGATGACAGCAATGATGTCAAAAAATCAAAAAGTGGATTGTGTCCAAATGGGGTGCACAGCACACGTGCGTCAATCCTACATGGAGTCAAGACCACAACAAGTTGTCCTAGACATGGTTAATGAACAGTCGTATGTCTTCGTTTAGTGGAATGTTCAATACAAAATCTCATACTAGAAAGCATAGAAAGTCAAGCAGAAATTAATTACAAATATATTTGGTGATTGAGATGAGTCTTACAATGAGCTTTCAAGGCGGTTGAAGTATATTATGTTGTTTTCCCATTATCCTTTTACACAACTTTCTTAGGGTGTTTTAGATGTTCAAGCAATGTTGTGACACATTCAATTATTGCAAGTCAATAACAATGATACATTCACATCCACTTTCTCTCTCATCTCATTTCCACCAATTTTTCTTCCTATCTCTTTCTGCATTTTCGCTCATTTTTCTCTTCTATAATATGAGGCGGAGGTGGAAAATGAGGTGTGTATCAAACATTATTCAGATGAAAATTTTCTTTATGAAAAGTATCGAGGTATGTCGCTTATCGGCACAACACAAGATGAGAATAATCATATCTTGCCCATAGATTTTGTAATTGTCAAAGAAAAAATGTTGGGCGCTTGGTCAAGGTTCTTGCTTGAGCGTGCAGTGGCTTAGGGCACTGTGGCCTTGATATATTCAAAGGTTGCTGTGCAAAGATTGTAGTTGAGACAAAACTTCCTTTCGTATTTGGTCTCTTCTTATTTTTCCCGTGGTAGTTAGTGGAAAAGGCTTCCTCCATTCAATGAACATCTTCGGTATCTTGAACCTGAAAGAAGATTCAAAACACATAATCATTGTGTGTCTTTGAACTGTGTGTCACATTGGTGTCGACCGATATTCAAACATAACCTAAACAACCGCTACATGCCTACATGCTTCCTTCACCAAAGTAGTCTTTTTTTTTAAGTTTAACCTCTGTTTCCAAAGTAGTCTATTAATAACAAATTTAACAAACGTGAATTTTGGAGACATACCTGCTTAAGTTATTTTCCACACAGTATTGCTGGAGATTCATGCTAGAGAGATGGAACTCATCTTCAATTGAAATAGAGTGCTCTGACCATTGCCAATTTTCTCTCAGCTGTATACAAGCTGCTACCATTTCAGTCAGATAAGAATCTGGGATTCCCACAATAACAACACTAGCAATCCCTGGATGTTCTAGTAGAACTGCCTCAACCTACTTCAAACAAATAACATATTCACACTTCCATGGAATATTAAATATCATAAACTATGTAAAGACAAGAACTTGACATAATTAGAAATGAACAAAAGAAAGAAAGAATAATGATGAACTCCTAGACACACTAAGTAGAAATGTGCAGTGTTACATTAACACAGTTATTTTGTTTTACTTTTGTGCTCTTTTTTTGAATGACAAAACCTTCTAATAAAGCAGCATATTGTTTTGGTCTCAATTCCTTCTTCATGATTAAGTGCATGTTTGGTTCCACATTTGGGAGCCACAAAATCAAATCTTATTGACCAGAATCACTCTTAGCAGGTTATACAGATATTTGGTAATTGACTCAGAACTGATTTTAGTCCTGAAATCACTTCTGCGAAGAAGCTGGAGAAGTAGCTTCTGTGGCAAACATAATCAATTGTGGGATTTCATAACTAAATTTCACAACATTACCTCATAAATGTATCAAACATAAATCACTTCACTATAAACTAAGTTTAAATCACGTTTACCGTAATCAATTCCATCCAAAACCAATTCTGACAACATTGATCTAAATACGCACTAAGCACAAAGTTTTATAGACACTTTTATTACCTCTTCAGGGTAAATGTTCTCCCCACCACTTTTGATACGACCATTTGTTCGTCCAAGGAGCCACAAATTGCCATCACAATCAATTGATCCAATGTCACCTGTGTCAAGCCAGGCTTCATTCCTCTGATTCAATGGGGGGTTTGTGAGGATTTGTTCCCAATACCTGAGCATTAAATGTGGTCCTCTAGTTAAAATTTTCCCATTGTGACCAGAGGCTTCTGCACATATTTTCAGTTCTACATGGGGTGCAGCCTTGCCAACACAAACACCTTGTGGCTGGTGAATTACATTGGAACCTGCCTCAGCAAATGTTTGAAGGGGCTGGCTAGTGGTTTTGTGCATTGGATCATGTAGTGTCAAGAATGTCATTGAAGAGCATGTCTCTGTCATCCCTTAGGTAAATGAAAAATATTATAAACAATAAAGATCATACTAGGTGAATTTCCATCTATTATAGGACCTAAGGAAATCTAAAAAGATCAAACTATAGTGCCCTTCATATATGGTAAATTCTACTCATTGGGTACATTGTATTGAGTAAACATAAAAATATAGAAGAAGGGCACTGGTTAAAGAATCAAAAGTGGAATTTTTTTCTTGGAAAGTGTTCAAAGTTATGGATGCATTGAGTAACATAGCTTACAACAACAACAAAATCTATTTTTTGATCCCTTAACCAGTGCTCATAGCAGGATCCATATAAAAAGGAAAAAGTGATAGACTTTTGAGCTAGTCATGGTAAAAAATTCAAGATTTTAAAGAGAGAAAATGAAAGAAGCACATATTCTTCAATGGAACTTAACAGTTTGTTAGGTTTTATTTTTTCTTTCGTTAGGCTAATAGATTCTAATAATTGATGTTCTCATTAAGTAGTGGCTTGTCTTAATATTCTAAAAAGGACTTCATTTTAGTTTCCAATATTGCATTTTAGCATATAAGTTTTCTGCTAGCCAACATTGGCTCAAGAGAGACCTACCATAAGCTGAAATGAGCTTAGCTTTATGGAAGAATGTGCTGGTGTCTTTGATGAGCTCAAGTGAGAGGCTTCCGCCCCCATTAAGTATTTTCTTCACAGTTTCTCCCCCTTTCCAGGTTTCTTTATGCCTATAAATATCAAACATCAAATCAAGACTTGAGAATAGTGGTAAAACAACATATTCAAAAACACTAGTTCTTCTTTTTCTCCTTTTGTGAGAAGATAGATAACACTTATGCATAACTGTTTGCAACAGTCAATTATGCAAATTAGATGTTGAAAAAGATGAAGCAGAGTTTGCTCTACAATTTACAAAGTTTTGTTCCTATTTGACGCTGGAACATACCTTACTATAGAAATCAGACTGGCCATTATTGCAGGAACTGTGATCAAAGATGTCACTTTATATCGCTCTATGACACTAACCGCTGATTTCGCGTCAAACTTCGGCATCAATACATGGCAACCTCCAACCATAAGTATGGCCATGGCTGATGACAACCCACCAATATGGCATAATGGAGCAGTATGCAGATAGACCTGTTATGGAGCAAATAGAAAAACTATGAAGAACTCAATCATTACAATAGCTTGATTTATCATGTAACTTGCAAGTGTATAAAATCTTTTTAACAGTTGATATTGAGAACCTCTTTTCTAACATAATGGTAAGCTTTCAAGTATAACCAATAACACAAAATAGCATACATCATCCTCACTATACCCAACTATGGCAATCTTGGCTAGGGATTGTATGATCAAAGCTCCATGACTTAGGGTCACTCCCTTGGGCTTTCCTGTGGTTCCTGGAGTCAAGAACATAATAATTTCAGAAAATAAAAGAGGATCTATTTGATTATGCTGTAAATTCCGTAGAGTAATACTTAAAGAATAGCATGTATATTAAGTGCATGTTTGAAAATCCTTCTACAATATTCTAGAGCCAGAGTCAGTTTTAGGGAGAAGTTTTTGGGTAACAGTATTGATTCTGAGAAAAAAAGTTGATCCAAACATGAAGTAATACTAGAAAGTCTTGCCAATGGAGCTAGCTTGTAAACTACTACTTATCTGCAACTAGCTTGTAAACAGCAATTTTGGAACTCTTAATTGAATAATTTTCTTAGAACTAAAACCTAAATGACTATAATTTTTAAGCTCACAGAACAAACCTCAACCTCCAATCTAACTGCTCTTTTCCAATTAGTTCCTCAAATATTAATTAGAGCCTCAATTGATTAATCAGCTCCATCCATTCATTCACAGATCACAAATAAATCGCGCTTAAAAAGTACAGTTCCACTTAGTTAAAAAAGTTGTCTGGAAAAGTAGTTGACTGGGAATCTTGAACCTGAAGTGAAGCATATTATGCCAGCGCCTTCAGGTGCCCAGGAGTAGTCGAATTCTAGAGGCTTTACATCATGCTTCTTAATCATTTCTGGAGTTAACCCTGCAAAACAGTAATAGTAATCAGTTATGACTTATGAACACTATTTAAGCCCCACAAAAAAAAAGGTTTTATGCATAATTTTTACCCAGCAATGTTCCTACCATTCCACTTGTTTGTAAAATCTGGGGAAGGGGAATCCAACAAAACATGCCACCTCAGAGATGGAATATCATTTTTTTGGAGTTTTAAGTACCATGAGTAGGAGCTCTCATCAATGACTAACATCACTGGCTTTACTGCAACCATTGCTAATCTTGCCTCCTCAAAGTTCTGCAGAAGAAGAAAAATCATTTACAGCATAACATTACGAAATAGATTGTGTGAATTGTGAAAGGACATAATCCCAGATGAAATAACAACAACATCTGAATATAGCTATGAAATGCCATATTAGCATGAACATGGCTTCATGAGAGAAAAATGGGGCAAAGGTAAAACTAGTGTTATAAAGCTCCTGCCATGTGCAAGGTCCAGCGAGTGGTCGAATCCACTTCGTGAGTCTTATGTAGGCAGTCTTGCCTTGCATTTTTGCAAGAGCCTGATTTCACGACTCCAACCTGGGACTGCAAAGTCACTTAGCAGAAGCCTTACCGTTGTGCCCAAGCTCGCCCTCGGCTTTATGAGACAGCTTGGAAAAAAAGCAAGTAAAAAATCAGTACTGAGTTAAGCAATGAAGCTCACAGCAGCAAATTTACCCAACGATAGTTCAGAGGAGCAGCTATTCCTCCAACAAATGCAATAGCTAATAACCACTCCAGATACCAATCACTGTAAAAATGAATAAATCAATCTATCAATTATTGAGTCTGTGCATTAACATAGTGATGAATTAGCGTTTATTCCCATAACACTTAATTAAGTTGTTTAGTGAAACTCACATTCACATATATAGTGTCTCAACATGAACCCTGCTAGGAGGGGTACCTGTTGTAAGCAGAGATGGCGACCACGTCGCCGGGTGTGACTCCTAGCTGGAGAAGGCCTTGTGCAAGGGACATCACTTCCTCCACAAACTGTTGCCCAGTCTTGCGGCGGTGGCCGGCGATCGTCACCGGGAAATGTCGCCGGGAAGTAAGTAGTTGACTCAAGCATTGGCAGATGTGAGGGCGGGAGTAGTTAGCCATTGAAAGGGGTGGTTTGAAACTTTCGAGTGTCTGCTTTGTTATCTAACATTATCTGCTTCAAACACAACAGAGACAAAAAAACCAACTTCCTCTTCCTCATGTGCAGATGTGTTTGTTATTCGTATCACATGTGTCAATTTTGTATTGGCCTGCCATAATTTCTCTATCTTTATGTTTGTAATACGTGAACTCCGGAAGAAAAAAATGCTAACAATACTCAAATGATTCACATGATGTATTGTGGAGGCAATTGCCCCATTGACATTCTTATTTTTCTTAACCTATATATGAATATATAAATTGCCTCAAAAGTTTGATAGTATAAGTTGTCTCTAAAAAGTTGTTATAGTAGTTTTGACTGCTAGCATAACTTATAATCCCACCCAAATTTCACCATGCTAAATAAAAAATTTCATGGATTCATTATAAGAGATGCTTAATACTTAAGTTTTATACAATAATGCATGGGTATCTCCATTTTAGGATGAGTACTTGTACCACGTATGTAACTGGTACTCATTAAGTATTTGTAAATATGTGTAGAGTATGTACCAAAAAAAAATTTCAAAGAAAAAATCTTGGGTACTAATAGGATACTTCTTAGTTACTACTTAGATACTCCATATGTTTCTTTTTATAAGAGATAAATTGAGAGTTGTCATGGTCCTTTTTATAAGAACTGTCTTGAAATCTGTAGTGCATTAATTATTTTTTGACAAACTTACCCTTACTTAATTTGATTTTCTCTCAATTTCCACTATGTAATCAATAGAAATTTTAAAAAGTAAGTTTAGGCAATTTTGGAAAATTGATATAAACTAAGAACAAATTAAATGCTAACAACCACTTTAACTACTTTTCTTAAGGGGTGTGTAATGGTTGTTTGACTCTTAGGTAGCGTTTGGCCCAGCTTTTTTTTAGCTTAAAAGTTACTTTTAAGTTAAAGCTCACAATAAGATCTTAAAAAAAAAGGCAAAAGCTGTTTGTCAATTTTCATTTTTTTTAACTTAAAAGTTACTTTTAAGTTGTTTGGTGGTCGGAGGCGGTGGTAGTGGCCGGAGGTGGTGGTGGTGGTCAGAGGCGGTGGTGGTGGCTGGAGGCGGGGGTGGTGGCCGGAGGCGGTGGTGGTGGCAGGAGGTGGCAGTGGTGGTCGGAGGCGGCGGCGATGGTGGTCGGAGGTGGCGGTGGTGGTGGTGGTCGGAGGTGGCAGTGGTGGTCGGAGGTGGTGGTGGTGGTCGGAGGCGGTGGTGGCTGGAGGCGGTGGTGGTCGAAGGTGGTGGTGGTGGCCGAAGGCGGTGGTGGCCGGGGCGGTAGGAAGTGAAAAAAGTAACTTATTAGAAAAAAGCTCCCTCAATTAACTTTTTACTTAAAAGTTACTTTTCAACATTTTGTGTGTAAAAAAAAAGTAACTTAAAAGTAACTTATTTTTTAAGATCTTATACAGAATTGTGTTTGGCCCAACTTATCTTAAAAACAACTTAAAAGTCAAAAAAAAGCTGGGCCAAACACTACCTTATTACGTTTTAGATACACATTAACTAAAACTTTATTTTCATTATCAACGTGTATTTCTTAAATGAAATTCCTACTTTGTATCGCACAAATAAAAATACCTTGATACCCTACCAATATTATCAAATTCCATAAAATTATTGTTTTATTCTTTACTGGTCGATGCTCGCTCGCATTAGTTCATGGTGGATAAGATACTAAAATCACGCTTCCATTCTTACATCATGCACAAATCTCATTTTTTTCTTATATGGGTAGTTAGTTTTGACATCAATGTATATTTTAATCTTTTATTGTAATTTTGTTTTTTTTTTAACTTTTAGAGACTATCACTTTCTTAACACACACATATATATATTATAAAACAAAAGATATCAGGTAGACGTTGTGAGAGATGGTAATTGCGGATACATGTTTATTGGTGCATTACTGGAAATGAATGAGGAGCAATGAGTTTCAGACCATACATGACACACTCAATCTCTCTCCTAGATAGATAGTCACTCAAGATAAGTGGATGATTTTACAAAATATTGGGTATCTTATTGCAACAAGGTTCCAATTGATACTAATTCAAGTGTCAAATACTGAAAATTTCACATTCTTACAACTCATGGGCGGTCCACCGGATTTCGATGAATAAAATGTTATAATGGTTGGTCATGTCAACAAAAATCATTGGGGGCAGGTAATTGTAATTTCATTTACGTTTCTTGTTGATAATATGTATAACAATCATTTTCTAAAGATTCATTCCTTTTCATTTCTAGGTATTTTTGAAGGAATTACATCTTATGCTTACAATAACATTGCAATAGCGTCGTTATTCTTAAGTTCAAGCAAAACAATGAGAATATTCATATTTGGAACGTATAAGAGTATATGAAGAATAACTACAATAAAGAATAAGTGAAAATTCTAGCATTGTCGGGTTCAGCATTTGGTAGACATAACACAATATTCATGAATTTTCTGATATCTGATATATTTAAACATTTATTATAATTGACATTGTATAATATTTGACCAATTTCAACATGTATTGTTATGGTGGTTACTGTCATGTTACAAAACTATTTCTGCCAATTTTTCCAAATACCGGGGTTTAAAATCCGGAATGTAGTGCATTACCTACTACATTCCGAGAATTAAAAGCCGAAAGGAATGAAATGCTTACAATATTCCGGGATTTAATAACTCGGAACTACCTATTAAATAACATCCGGGATTTGGAAAACCAAAAATTAAACCCCGAAATATTAACTGAATTTTAAATCTCGGTACATAATGCAATTATAAAATCCGGGTTTTGAATTTCTAGAACGAACGTAATGCAATTATTAAATCCGTAACAATTAACGTATCTTAGCGGTTACCTTCCGCATTATAAAACTCGACACGTAAACACTTTCTGGGATTAAATTCTTGGAATGCAAGATAAGTGAGTTCCGAATTTGTAAAGCCGGTAGACAAAATATAAGGATATTATAGTATTTTATTACAATAAAATGAGGTTTGAAATTGGGTAGATAAGGTGTGAAATCTATCACGAAAAAGACAAATATATAGTTAAAATAAAAGATAGTTGTGGTGGAAAATTCCAGTTGGGTCATCATCGTAAACATCACCACCATCACCCTGGGTCGCATCGTTCTCTCTCACCTTTTCTATTCCTCTCCGTGGATTTCAAACTCCGCCATTTCGATTCCTACCGGTAACTCCGTTCTCTCTGCTCATTCTGATCTCAAATCCACGCTCATAGATTTTCGTTTTTCTCTTTCTTCTCCATTTTTTTTCACCGTCGTCGATTTCATGCTTGTTAATTTTTCATTTTCCTCAATGGATTTTCGGTTCCAATGTTTGAATCCGTCATTTCTGACGGGTTGACCAAGCACTTAGGTTGCTGAATGCACTGTGTAATATCCATTTCGGACGGTTTGATCGCATCGTTTTCCATTTCGTTCTGTGTCACGAAATCTGAATGTTGATTTTGCATCGTTTTCCTTTTGTTGCTGCGCTGTATGAACTGATGTAGTGGACAAGTTTTACAGTTACAGGGCTTCGGAGAGTTTTTTTTTGGGTACTTGGCACAATTTGGCAGTGAAAAATAACTATGCTTAAACAAGTATTTGTTTGTTACTTTCCAGATTGTTTTGCTTGACTATAATTGAGGTTGTGGCCTTGATGATTGTGGGCTTTAAGCATGTCAGTGGATAATTACAGAATGGAATTTGGAAGGCCTGGCTCAGGTAATCAATCTTATGACACTTGATGTGATAATATGCATAAATGAGCTCTTTACAACTCAGAACATTACAGTTACATCAGAACAAGAAAAAGAACCATAATTTTGAAGAATACTGCAAGATTCAATAGTGAATTGTTGTATAAGATAAAGAGATAGGGACCATTCATCTCTATCTAAGTGTCAATAAGCATGCTAAGTGCTAACTCATTTTGGTGAAACATTTCAATATATCTCGCGTTTGCCTTTCTGTTTTTCTATTTGGCCCCTGCCCTTGCCCCGGGAAGGCTTGCAGTGAGATGATTTTGCTTACACTCCAACTAAGCTACCTATTTCCTGTAGCTTTCTGATAATGTTTATTCTTTAGGCGCATGTAAATCTTCAAGCGCTTTGGAAAATGACTATTGACTATGTTTGGTTAGGATGGATGATTGACAATTTTCTCCGGTTAAATGTTGCATACTAGATCAGGGGATCCTCTCTCTGGCTTTATATTGGTTGGGCTCTTAAGGGTATATTTCTATGGAGGGCCGGTTTGAAAGGAATGGGAAGGGAGGGTTAATTTTTTGTTTTTACGAAAGTTATAAAATATTTATAAATGAATAAGGGATGGTTGGAAGGTAATATGAAATACCTCATACCTGCCCTAAGAGCTAAAACTCTGAACTGTAAAAGCTTTAAGATTAATAGGCTAGGGGGCTATTTCAGAACAAATTTCATTTGTTTTTCTTGAGAAGTTGAATGATTGGCAGGTCTTTTACAGGTAGAAGAAGGTTAAAAGATTTATTACAGCAGAGCGACAACCGTTGTTGTGCTGATTGTAACGCTCCAAATCCTAAATGGGCGTAAGTCCTTCATTTTTGCACTCATAATATTAGTGGTTTATACTACGGCTTCCATTTTCTTTTACCTCAACCCCGAAAGAAACCAACCATCAACACCCCTTGACGTCCCTTAAGCTGTAGGAAAGTAGCTAAATGTAAAATATAATAAATAATGTGACTTGAATATTACTCTTTAAAACTGTGAATTCATTTTTCAGGTCTGCCAACATTGGAGTTTTTATATGCTTAAAATGTTGTGGTGTGCACAGAAGCCTTGGAACTCATATATCAAAGGTAAACAATTCACATATACTAATATGAAAAAGGTAAACCATTTTCAGGTTGCCTCATTGTTGCGGGAGGCATTACGCCAAGCCAATCTGCACGTTTTAGCAAAAATCCTGATGACTTTGATCGATCTACTTGTTGCATTGGCACTCCCTTCCAATTTTTTTATGGTTTATTAGGTGTGGGTGTTGAATATGATCTTATGCTATGACCTTATTTTTTCTTTTTATGCTAACATGATGTCAAATCATGTTCATGTAATGTGACCTAGTTTGTTTTCAGTGGGCTATGTCTATGAAGTGAAGAATGGCATCAACATTAATTTATTTGTTTGACAGCATCATTTTTAACTTTCAGGTTTTGTCTGTGACATTGGATGAATGGTCAGAAGATGAAGTAGATTCACTGATTGAAGTTGGCGGAAATGCTTCGGCTAATTCAATTTATGAGGCTTATTTTCCTGAAGGCTTTACAAAACCCGGACCTGATGCCAGTCATGAGCAGCGTGCAAAGTTTATACGGTTAGACATTCTTTCATATACACAATGCACTATCAGCTGTTAGCATCATTTGGTTCATTTTGAAATTCTCGTATCTCTGATCACCTTAAAGTAGGCAATGCGGAAGGTTGCTTATTCTTTCCCTCACTCTCTGATATTTGTTCGACCCATTTGCTTAGTCATTTACTTTCTTGACTCGGCTGTTCTTTCAACCAATAAGTTGAATGTCCTATTTAATTGACTGCTGTTTTAATTCGAACTATTTTGACTGCAGGTCAAAGTATGAGTTTCAAGAATTCTTGAAACCTAGCCTGCGCATTGTGTCTGGAAAAAGCAGTCTAGAATCAAGTTCTGCCAAAAGTTTTATGGATAGTTTTATAAGTAGTGGTTCACAGAGACTGGTAACTGTGTTATGTGTTTGTTCCTCTGGTTATCTGATTATTTTATGGGTGGGGGAAATTATTGAGACCAAATTTTGAGTGAGCATCTTTTTGAGAAATAGATTTCCATTGGGTAGAATCTTTGTTGTACAAGATGAAAGCTTTCTAAATTCTATTAAAAGATAATCTAATACAAGATGAGCCGAAGCATATTGCATTGGCCAACTTTACTACGTTGGCAGCAATGGCAACACAATTATTCTCATGAGTGATTTCCTTGGAATGTGACTGATATTGGTGGTAACAACAGGAAGGCTTGGTAGAATTTATTGGAATGTTGAAGGTGAAAGTGATAAAAGGCACAAATTTAGCTATCAGAGATATAAAGACAAGTGATCCATATGTTGTTTTGAGCCTTGGCCAACAGGTTGGCTGTTCTTCCTGTCAGTATATCATTCTTGGGGAACTGTTGCTCTTTATCTTCTATTTATTGTTGAAAATTCATATATGGTGATAATTTCTTTCTGAAATTGATTTGGTGCCATGGCCTGCAGACTGTCCAGACAGCAGTAGTGAAGAGCAACTTGAATCCAGTCTGGAATGAGGAACATATGCTGTCTGTTCCTGAGGACTACGGACAACTGAAATTGGTATGATTGAATTTTGATGTTGTGAATAACATACATTAACTTCTGTGTGTATCCTATTATATTGAGCCAAATCTAGCTGCCTGTGTTTTTTTTCTGTGTGTGTGTGTGTGCATGAGAAAGAAGATAGTTGATTTCTGATTTGAGAATATGACACTGTCTTATCAACTGGCTACATGGCAGAAAGTATTTGATCACGACACGTTTTCTGCTGATGATATAATGGGAGAAGCAGACATCGATCTTCAGTCGCTGATAACGTCTGCCATAGCGTTTGGAGATGCTGGAATGTTTGGTGATATGCAGATAGGAAAGTGGTTGAAATCTGATGACAATGCACTTATTGAGGATAGTACAGTCAATATTTCTGATGGTAAGATTAAACAAAATATGACACTCAAGCTCCAGAATGTTGAATCTGGAGAAATAGATTTAGAGATCGAGTGGATTCCTCTTGAGCAATAGCTACTTAACTGCTGGTAGCCTATCCATTCTCTCAGAGAAATCATTGTAATTCTTTCTCTTAATACTTTTGGCTCATCATCCTTGAGAAATAAGTTGATCTGACTGTCTTTTTCTTCATTTAATTAATGTCTGTTAAATTATTTAGCCAAACATTGAATATATTTTCTCCACAGAGAAGAGTGAGAGATCATAATAGTTTTTATAATTTGTTCATTATACATATTTACTTCTGTGGGCAGCAAATGCCAGCTTGCAACGTGTATGTCCATTGGTTCAGAAAAACTATATGCCTTAGGTGGAAAATAAATATCATTTACTTCCCATTCGATTTATTGCATATTAGAATCAGTTTCTCTTCTTTAAGAATTTATTTTGACACCCAGAAGCTATTAATTAATTCTCTCCAGAATTAATTTTAACCAATTATATAAAAATTTCCAAACATGCCTTAATCATTAAACCAACGATACAGTTATTACTTTTATATTAATTTATTTGTTTATTGACAGGTTGAGAAACAAAAGTGAAATTGGTTGGAATATATGTGTGCCAACGTGCACAGACGTCATATGATTTATTTAGTCCATGTTGCGTGCTTTTGCTTGAAAATCAGACGGTGCATGTGTTTTTAGGCTCAATTCTATATGATAGATAGCTTGTTGTTGATGACTTCTTTTTGTTATTAAAAATAATTGCCTTTGACCTTTTCTTCCTTTTCTTTTGGTACAGTCTTTTCAAGACAATCTTTTCAAGTGCGCAAAGTCATTGGATTGAAAATAAATAAATTCACATTCAATCCAATAAATAAATAAACACACACTAAAGGGTAAGAGAGTGTGTTTGCCTAGCATCTCTCATTAATTTATCATTATAATAACGTATTGGAAACACATAATTTCAATAATGAAAGAATTTTAAACACACAATAATATTATGAATAAATATAATGTGAATATAAATAAAGTGTACAAAGCAACATCATTAATCTACACAACTACCCTTGGCTTTTACATAGAAAAGTCAATCCAAAAATGTAAAAAAAAAAGTGGAAGAGAAGAGAACACTACAGAACAAGTTAACAGTTAACAAGAGGGAATTTAATTCAACACACATAAAGCAGAAGAAAAAGAAAAATAAGTCACTCTGCTGTGTCACGCATTATTACTGTTGTCGTCGTCATCACGAAATGGTGCGTTTAAGTTGGGTTTTCTTCTTTGTTAACGGTTAAAATTATGATAATTTATAGCCTAAATAACTTATAAATTATTTAGTAAATTTAAATTAATTCAAATACAATTATAATAATCTTGTCTCTTATATTTTTTCGGGACAGTTTTACTAATATATAATAAATAAATAAATATATATTTAAAGAACATTTTTAATTAATACATACATCATTATAATTAATAGTAAATAGCATACACTAACATTAAGAAATATAAAATAATTTTTGTAAATTATAATTAATAAGTTGTGTTGTATTATCAAATTAATTTTAATTCTTAAATAATTTTAATATAAAATATAATTAAGTTTCATTTTAATACTTTTAAATTCCCCTTCAATTCATGGTTGATTAAAAGTACTTTTTTAAAATACTATTAATAAAGATTGTTGTACTTTTAATTAATTATAATTATTAAATATTTTGTATCTAAAAATACTACATAGTCTCAAATTAATATTTTTTAATTTGTTCTCATAATTTGTTCACATGTCTAAGAAATTGAAAAGTATATTATTTTTAGTTAATAAAATTAACAATATAAAATAGTTATCAGTAACTTATTATAATTTTTATTAATATAATGTTAAAGTTAAATTTCACTTACATATATATTTATTTATTCAACTTTGGTCATAATTACCTCAAGTCAATTAAATAAATGAGTAAATATATTTTTAAAAAAAATTAAAAAAACACATACATTGTTGTAGCTAATATTAAATACTATATAATGTCATTTTTAAAGTTGATAACTATATTTTCTCAAGTAATTTTTTATGACACTAGTGTTCACATTTGGAAACACAAGTGGCTTTCTCATAGTACCCCTAT
This sequence comes from Acmispon strigosus, assembly GCA_030819835.1. Classification (NCBI taxonomy): domain Eukaryota; kingdom Viridiplantae; phylum Streptophyta; class Magnoliopsida; order Fabales; family Fabaceae; genus Acmispon; species Acmispon strigosus. The sequence goes on from JAUAMA010000001.1 coordinate 93,660,267, forward strand.
TATCTCTCGTCAGGACTTGGCCGATGCGACGAATGTCCAACGAGTGAGTGACCTTATTTCTGCTGAGAAGTAGAAATCTGATTTGATTGATATGATATTTCATCCTAATACGGTAAAGTATATTTTACCAATTCCTCTTCCTTGTGTTGCACATAGTGATTATTTGTTTTGGTCTTTTAATGAAAATGGTATCTATTCTACAAAATCTGGTTATAACTTTATCATGCAGGATCAGGATACCTCTGTGGCCTCCTCATCGAGGGTTCCATCGCTATCGGCTCAGGCTTTGAAGCGTCTGTGGCGGTCTCGAGCCTTGCCACGGTGCAATGAGTTGGTATGGCGTGCTGCTCTGGATATCTTGCCGGTTAGAGATCAATTGCGGCACTGAGGCGTGGATATTGACCCTTCCTGTCCATGTTGTGAGGTGGTGGAGTGCGAGACGTTTGTTCATGCGCTTCTTTATTGTCCGGATTCAGTTCAAGCTTGATTTGGTTCGTCGCTTGGCTTATGGGTGTGTGCCTGGATCGATCTTTCCTTTGTTGATTCCTTCCTTAGGTTTTTGGAAATTGCAGATGACCAGACTCTCATTTATTTTATCACTACGGCCTACTATATTTGAGAGAGGAGAAATCAGATTGTCTTCCAGTAGCGGCGGACTCCCACATCACTTATGGTTGACTGTGTGGGTTCTCTTCTTGGGGCTCCAGATTTGCGTGCAAATCACTGTCAGACTACGGTGTTGCTGTCTAGTTGGTCCCGACCGCCTCGAGACACTTTTAAGCTTAATTTTGATGCAGCTCTCCGAGACTCGACATTGGTTGGTTTTGGGATGGTGGCCCGAAACTTTGAGGTTGAGGTTCTAGCTTCGGCGGCCGCTGCTACTATCATGGTCTCGTTCCCCATCATCGTTGAAGCTCTGCGTTTCCCTTGGGCCATCTCCACCGCTATTGACTTGGGTTTTAGAAGGGTCATGTTCGAGATTGATTGTCTGAAGCTCTGTGAGTTTTGGCGCTGTCCGAAACCCAGGGTTCTTATATTTTTTCTATTATTAGGGATTGCCGTTTTTTTTTGTCATTTTGATTTACTAGATTTTTTTTTGTTAGGCGGGGAGGCAACGTGGTTGCAAACTCCATCGCCAAATTATCATTTACTATGCTATCTTTTGTCTGGGTTGAAGATACTCCTCAATAGATTTTAGCTGCTCTGCAGCATGGTGTATTGGCCTCTAACCCTGTTCTTGATTAATATATCTATTCAATTTCTTTAAAAAAAAGTCAATTTTACTTATATATGTATTATCAAATATATATAAATTAATTTTTCAAATAACATGCACATAATAAGAGGTAAAATTAATAGCATAACATCATTTAAAAATTTACAAACTACTTTTTCGCATAAAATTGTTAAGAAATAGCATTATTTAATTAAATGAATTTAATAGTTAATATATTTGATTTATATAAAAATATTACTGAAGAGTAATTTCGTTATTCTTTTGATTTTGACTATTCACAGCACACTCAGCTCTTCATCTTTCATCTCCCTCTCTACTAACCCAACCCATCAAACCCTAATCCTCTTTTCTCTTCACTGCCACCTTCGACCACCAGCCTCACTCCGAACCCCTTCACCTCTACATCGCTCTCTGCTCTTCTTCTTCTTCCATCATCGATTCTCCCCAACTCCTTCTCTCTTCGCCAACCTACGCCCTTCCTCCACTTTGAAAGAATAGAGGTTGGTTACTCTTGTTTGGTTTTGCTTCTCTGCAACATTGGAGTTTGTAACAGAGGAAAATTTTCACTACTCATCTTCTCACCTGTGTCATTTTTTGGTTTATAAATTATAAGTTTCTTTTGTTGTCTCAAAAATAAATTCTTTAGATTTTTTTATTTATAAATGTTATTATTTAATATAGGTAGTTGAATAGTTTTTGCAATGTTCTTGTAATTTGATTCGCATGGGCCAGGGGCTTGGGGCCAAATTTACAAATTTACAGCTCTAATTGTTTCTATTCAGTGACGTGGGGTGGTGCCAGCTTCTTTTTTTTCTGCAAAATAGTGAGGAAAACTCAATAGTGAGGAAAACTCAATAACCATATTGGATGGTGTTTTGCATTGCACGGTGCACACCATTTGCTTGATTAATGGTTTCACTGATGGTTTGGTCTTTTTGGTTATTAGGATAACTTTTATCACTGCCCATGAGGCTCTATGATCAATTCACAGAGATACTAAAGATTCAGAAGTTTCGAAGAATTGTGTCTTATACTGGGTTCTACTGCTTCGCTACACTTATCAGCTATGCTTATGTTAGCAATACGTGGGTTACATACTGTTAAAACCTTGTCATTGTACTCAAACCAGAGTATGGACTTTGTCTTTTGGTTCTCATCCTAATCTATAGTTTGTTGGCACGTGATTTTGGTCTTGCAGAACTAGGGCTGGGTACTCTAGAGCTGATCAATTCTATGCATCGTACCCGGCTGGTACTGAGCTTTTAACAGACACTACCAAGGTCTCTGCCATTATGTAATCTGGATAATGCTTATATCTCATATCTTTTTTAGTTTTAAGTATGATTGTAATGTTTTGAATTAATTATTAGTTATACAAAGCTGCTCTTGGAAACTGCTTTGAAGTTGAAGAGTGGGGTCCATTTGAGTTCTGCGTCATGGCAAAACATTTTGAGCGTCAAGGGAAGGCACCATATGCATATCATGCGGTGAGTTATATGTTCACATTTGACTCTACTTCATCTTTCTCAACCCACTACGATAAAATTCTTCATATTCTTCTTTATCTTTTGTATGTCAAGAATAAGACCTGTTTTTCCATTTGATATTAATCCTTATGCACATTGCTTTGTGAATCTTAGTTGTTCTCCAACCTCATGACAATTTGATGCTTTCATTTTCTTTATATAATTCCTCTTTGAGTTTTAACGACATGCTAAAGTTTGTATGATATATTCCTTTAAAGGTAGAGGTAGTGGTAATATTGCCTGCTGTGCTATGAACAGCATCAGTTTTTATTTTCCAGGGAGGAACTTTTCTTTTATTTAGAAATTATTATTATTATGTTGTTATTTCTTGGGCCGAGGGGTGTGTAGGGATTTGAAATTTGAATTAAGGCAATGACACATGTTAGTGTGTGTTTGGTTCAATTACTCCCGAAAAAATGAACTTGGAACTACAATATTCTCATGCTTGATACAAGCTTTTGGAAAAATATTACCAGACATATTGATTCCTATGAAAGAGCATGCCAAAATGCCATTGTTTGGTTTGAAATAACATTTTCTGACTTGATATCTTTTTTTCTCTTTCAATTATCAAAATACCATCTTGTTTTAACCGGTTTCCCATTTTCAAATATTTGTACAAATTGTTTTCGCGTTTTCCTACACTAATATTTGAAAAAAAATGAGATTATGGTGCCATTGTATAATAAAAATTGAAAACAAGAAATGAAACAGCCCTAACTTTCATATGGAAATGGAAATTCTTTTGAAATTCATGCAACTATAACTTCCGCCCCCATTTCCTTCTACCAAATCCTTTCTTCTTTTTGTGATTTTTGTTTCTTGACAGATGAATTTTGAATGTGTTAAACTTGATCATATACCTTAAAAACAAATCCCACTTAGTTTCTTATTTTCATTTTCATTTAGCAGAAACTAAAAGGGGTTTTCTGTAATGAAAGTTATAATAACTGGTTTTTACCATGTCCAATTAGGCTATCATCCTAACATGGGCATTGATTAAAAGTTTAAAACAAAAAACAAAGCAATAAAAGAATGCTTTTCGGCCGTGGTTATCTTTGAGGGGTCAAATTCAAAGAAAGCATGATGTTAGAAACATCAGTCAAGTGTGCTTATGATTGGAGCTCTTATTTCTAGAAATTTATTTGCCTTTGTTCGTTAGGAGCTTTTTTTCTCTGTTCTTTCCAACTAAAAAAAACCTACAGCTATGGTAGATGCGATGTTAATATTTTTCTTTTTACTTGCTCTTGCTGGAAGCTAAATAAATTCTTTGACTTGATTAAGCCCAATCAGTGTACTTTTTGCCATTTTTTTTAATATAATCTTTTAACCATAATCTGAACCATGCTGTTATTTTTGTTACATTTTAATATATTGATTCCATTTGTTTTGGGTCTTGGAAATATTTATGAAAGCAGGTTTAATGCTAAGTTTATCCTTAACATGTCCATGATGTCGAAAATATGTGCAAATGAAAAGGCTTTCTATCCTTGTTTTCAAAGCAAGTATGTGACACGAGGTCTCCCAATCAAGTGTCAGCATGTTTAGATGTGTGTTGGACACACACTTTAAAGCACATTAGCGTTGAAGCTACATATTGTAGCTTATACATATTAACGTGATTTTGAGGTCTATCGTGGAACCAAACATGCACAATTACTTGACACTACTTGTGCATTAAATGTTGGATGTTACACCACCATATTTTGTTATAACTACGATGTGTTGTACTATTTACAGCAATACATGGCGCATCTGCTTTCTCACGGACAGCTTGATGGAAGTGGTTAATGAATAAACTGAGGTATGACAAAGTGGAAATTTTTGCTGTATATGAAGACTACTTGTAAGGCCAAATGGGGGAAATTAAGGTTTGAGTTCCTGTATGATGAGAGGCAGTTCACTACATCTGATAAGAATAATGCTGTCTTCTTATATTTTGGTTTAGTTGTTTACTACTTAAGATAGGAGTGATGTTGAAAAAACCATATTACCATATTCATAGAGTAGAGAAACGAAACAATAGGTCAGATTATGAGTTAGCTATGTTTCTATTCCAGTTATCTGTATGTTAATATCATTATGGTCCTGTATCAATTTGTTTGAGCCAATCAAGTCATAACTTTACTTTTTTACAACAATCAAATGATAACTTGGAAGTATCGCCTCAATTATATCTTGTTATGGCCAACTGTATGTAACATACCTATGAAGTGTTATTTTCTCAGTTTATTTTAATAATTTTGTGCTGCTATAGTATTAGTTTTTTATTTATTAAATGCTATAGTAATAGTTGTTAGTGTTACCCTAAAATGTTGCACATGTAGAAATACCTGTCATGTCTAATGGGTTGCTGGGTTGCTGGGTTGCATTTTCTCTGTACACATTTTTCTTTTTGACTTCTTCAAGGGTAAGCTTATACGACTCGTATGCGTTTTGTCCTAGCATATCAATTAAAATTTGGCTATATATAGGGTATGATATCATGATGGGAAATTGGACCGGGTGGGTTGCCCTACCTTGGGGGACCGCCCTTTTTGGACCCTACCCAAGGGCGAGTAAGGCTCATGGTACTATGATTAGGCTGACCGCCCCTGAGGATGCGTCAACAGGGCCCACGTGACTAGGAGGTATGCTCGGAATTACAGACCGTATCCCTTTTTGTAGTAAGCATTTTTTGTACAGGTTCCTGGACCAATGATTGAGAGGCCCAGAAGACTCCATTTTAGGAAAATTAGGGTTTGGCATTTTCCCCTATAAATAGGGGTGCTGCATTGAATGAAGTGGATCTCACTTTTTCTGGTTCATTTATGACTAATTGCTTTTTTGCCAATTTTGCTTAGCCTCTCAAAGGCTTTTATTGCAAGTAGATCTAGTGTTGTAGCTTAGGCTAGAACATCTTGGCGCCGTCTAACAGGGATCGAAGCACTTCTACCCAGCAGATCTGCCACTTCTGATGAACAGAGGCGACAGGAGGAAAAGGGGTGGGCATCGCAGCCGTCAGCCCTTACGGCGGATGGGTGGACGCCACCCTGAAGCAGCGCAGGAGGAACCGGTGATACCCCAGCAGGAGGCCCACCTAGCACTGGAGCAACCGTCGGTGGGGGCACAAACAGATCTGGTCGCGCAGGCAAATTCGGTACTGTGCAACAGTTGATGGCCATAGTTCAGGCAATCCAGCGCCAGAACGACCACTTACAATCACAATTAACCTATCTTCACCAACAAAGATTATCGCCAGGGAGGGTGAGTGGAAGTGCAAAATGTGGTAGATTTCAGCCATTCGCCCCAGCCATGGCGGTGGTTGATATACCGGAGCACCTGCAGACTTTAATGCTGGACACTTACTCGGGCGATACAGACTTGGTGGACAATTTGCATTACTTTAACACAAAGATGGTGACTGACGCTGTGAAGTGTAGGTTGTTACCTTCAACGTTCAAGTCAACTGCCGTGACTTGGTTTGTCGCCCAGCTGCCCTACTCTGTTACAGATTTTAGGGACTTGTCAACCAGGTTTCTTACACAATTTTCGGCTAGCCAAGCACAGAAGGTAACAGTGGCTGCCCGGTATTCACTGAACTAAGGACCTGGGGAGATACCGAAGGAGTATATGGTGAGATACACTAAAGTTTCTGTACATTTGGAAGACTCAAACCCAATAGCGTTTGTGCAGTGTTAAACATGGGCTAAGGGCGGGGCCTCTGAATGATAATCTAAGTCGCAAACCAACACAGGACATATAGGAAATAAGGGCGAGAACGAAGGAGTTCATCCTGATTGAGGAGGATGATTTGGCAAAGAAGGCGAGAGAAGGATTGGTGGTGAAGCCAGTTGCCCCCCAAGGGTGATCCAATAGACAACAAGTACAATAAAACACACAACCAAGCACAAGGTCACATGAATTGCGCTCTTTTCAGGCATGATAACAAAGGGCAGCACCCTGTCTGCCCAACAACCAGAATGTGCTCTTTTCAGGCATAATAACAAAGGGCAGCACCCTATCCGCCCAACAACCAGACAGAAAGAAATGTTTTGGATATGTTGAATCTTCCACCAAAAACAATTCGGCCCCAAGCCCTAGGGCCAACCCCAAGCCCCTTTATTTTGGCCCTAACCCACATGGCCCAATATTAAGAATGGGCCAATAAGCCCTAACCCATTCAGCCCCAACAATCATAGTGGGATAGAGAGGGCCAACCCACATTAGTTTTTTTAAATATTAATTCCAAAAAGATTAATTTTAATATAAATAATAAAATGATGTCAGAATTGTTAATTGATTCTTTTCTCCCCAATTTTCAGAAATCAGAATCATGTCCTAATTTCATAGCTCAACAACTCAAGCTCGCGCCTGTCCTCCGATCTTCGCCGTAATCTTGTTTGATTTCCACCGTCGTCTCCTTCGATTTCCTCTGCCGTCTCCTTCGATTTCAGCCGCCGTCTCCTTCGATTTCCGCCGCTGTCTCCTTCGATTTTCTCCATCGTCTCCTTTGCTTTCTTTCTTTTCTCCACACTGTCGTGCAGCCCCGACAACCGAACCTTGAGAAGAAGCTGATCTGTCCGCCGGCTCCTCCTCCGGTTTCAACTGCACCACGACCTTGATGCTGGAGAGGCTAAACTCTGTCACTTCTGGCTCATAAGAAGAAGGGTACCATCAAATATAGTTCATTCATTTTGGGTTCTTTTTTTCATTTTAATTTTGGGTTCCTCTTTTCATTTACAATGATTGAAGGTTTGTACATTGAATAACTTAAACTTTAGTGAGGTTTGTGCCTTTATTATGTGCTGAACAAATTGTTGTTAACTGGGTTTACATTGAAATTCTAGCACTGAACCATTCTATTTGTATGTTCTATTTGTATTTACAGTGATTGCAGATGCAAGTTTTATTATTATTGCTTTGAATTGATTAGAAAGTCAAATAAAGATGCAAAATAAAATTAACGGGATAAATATGTTATTCGTTCCTAATAAAATTTTTAATTGCATTACGTCCTTTAAGTTATTGAGTTCTTTGCTTCTTGTCCGTTGACCAATTTGACGGTTAATGTGGCTCGCCATGAGTTGATTTTTTTTTTATCATTTTGCTTTTTTCTAATTACACGGGGAATAACAGGGACTAAAATAAATTAAAAAACAAAAATCAAGAAGAGCCACGGACAAAAAAATTCTAATTTCTAATTTCTCATCTCATGGGCATCTTCTTCCTCTGTTTCTCTTCTCTCTAACCCTTTTTTTCATTTCTTCTTTCTCTCTAACCCTCTCTTGTCGTTGCCTGATCTGTAGTTCCAGATCCTTTCTTCTTCTTCTTCTTCTTCTTCTTCTTCTTCTTCTTGACTTCTTCTTCTTCCCCCCCCCCCCCCCCACACTCCTTTTCGATCTGGATCAGGGGTGGATTTTAATTTTGGATAGGGTTTCGGTTTCTGGGTTTCCTGGGTTTTGGCTATGGGGTTTTGACAATCGACGGCAACACAGCAGCAGCAGCAACATCGAGACGGCGAATCTTGGTGGCTGGAGAAGAAGAGAGGGAGAAATCGTCGCTGATTTCATCGACTCCTTCTCCTTTCCTGTTCAACATCTTGTGTCCTGCTCCCGCCATCAAAACAAATTCACTTCCAATTACACAAAACAGAAACAGAGAGAATCAAATTTAACTCAACTTTGATGATGCTGGTGATTCGTGGAGCAAATTGTGAAAGCATGTTAGCGTTATAATAATGGAAGCAGGAATGGAATGAAGGTTGAAGATGATTGGGGATGAAGAGGATTAGAATGTTGTATCTTTTTATATTTTGGTCCCTATAATATACCTAGTGTGATAAGAAATAAATCAAAATGAAAATAAATTATACATAAACCATACCACGTGTAATAAAAAAAATTAAAAAAATATAAAAGTTACACATTACCTTTTACCTGTTGTTGCCTACATTGGCTAATTCAGAAAAATTCACTAGGCACGAAATTCAAACTCTCACCATAGTTTAGGGACGAAAAACATATTTATCGCTAAAATTAAAATATTGCAACTGGAAGCCAATTAACAAATTGACAGCTCTATTCGTTTCTTAAACAGATAAAGCAAACCGGAAGCTAATAATAGAGTGCCACCTGTGATGCCGCACACCAAGCTGGCCATCACTAACGCTCTTTCCAGCCGCCGTCCTCCGCCACCGCCGCCGTGGGTGACTCTCCACCACGCCGGCGGAAGGGACTCGGTGATGTTCCGAGGTGACGCGTCGGACGAAGAAGAAGAGGAGGAGTAGGAGGAGGAGGAGGAGGAGCCCTTGTTGGTGTTGAAGAAGGATCTCATCTCCAGTGAATAATTGGCCGGCGGGGAGGCCTGGAAACTGAGGCCGTGGGAGGACGGCCGGAGCTCCCTGCCGGTGGAGTCTCCGGTGAGCAAAAGGAAGATCGTGATGGTGATCGCGGTGGCGAATCCCGTGAGCGACGCCATCAACAGAGGTGGACCCGTGGCCGTGGGTGGGTTGCGTGAATGGAAATCAGTCACCCATGTATGAAAAGGTCAGTGATTGCTGGCTAACTAGGAGTATAAAAGGCATTTGGGATACAAAATTAAATTAAAATATAAAATATATTTTGGAAAGGTTTCAAAATTAATCTAAATTATAAACAAATCCATTTTCATTTTAAATTGATTAGTTTGAGAAACATAATTATTTTTTTCAAAAGGAGTGACTCATCCTTCCTCGAGAGCTAGTGCGGGTGCTCTCGTACTTCATTCCCAATGACAATGATTGTAGGCATTTATGATTAGGGACGAGCTGAACAACTATCACGCCATATCTTATGGTTGATAATAATGCTATCCTTAGCAATATATTTACATATTCTTTTTGGCCTCACTCTACATCTCTTTACAGGACTAAATACCATGTTATGAACTTTTTTCACCGGTGTCTATATAGACCTTCTTTATACATGTCCATGACTTCTCGGGAATATGCGACAGTCAAATATCTTTTCTAGATTTGCCCATTACGTATCTTATGTTTTCTAGTGTATCTACTTACCCATCTTAACATTTTCAATTCTGCTACTCCAACTTTTCTCTCATGTTGTCCCGTTAAAATCCAACATTCGTTACCACATAGTATAGTAGGTCTTATAGCTATTCGGAAATTGATATATTAATTATTAAATCAATTTTATGTGATTTTTAATTAAATAATTTAAATTTAGCTCGTAAGGAAGTATTGAAAGTGAGATATGATTGTTTTGTTGCTTAGCATTTAAGCGTTATGGTGATGTGTTTATTTAGAATGTGAATTGGTGATGCTGTGTTGTGAGAAATGAATACGGAAAAAAGCGTTAGTTAGAAATTACTTGTCATCATCGGAGACACATGAAATTCTCGTACGTAGCATCTCACCGCTCTCTCCTTTGTCTTTTCCTCATTATTTCCTATTTCCGTGAATTAATTTTCAATCAAGGGTATCAAAAGCCCGACATCAGTGACTATTCATCTCATCACAAACGCTCACATTACTCGGAACAAAACAACTAGTCACGAAATATGTTTCATTTCTATTTCTATTGACAATGTTCAAATCCCCAATCATAGTTTTCTATTGACAATGTTTAAATCCCCAATCAGTTAAAAGATGAGGTGAATAACCACTACGCCACTCGTGGTTAAAATGTTGCTTTTGTTTTGTTATTCCTTTTCCTAATTTTCTGTTTGGAGCATAAAAAGTTTGTTAAGCGTAATTGTCAAAATGTTCGGACTTGGATTCCGTTGCTCTTCTACGAACATTATTACTAAGAAATGAGAATGACGGGTAAACAAAACTATATGCAATTGAATGTCATTATTATGCCACAAGCTTCATCACACACAATTGATAAGATTGTAAAATATATTTAAAAAAAGAGAGAGATAAGATTGTAAGATACAATCAAATATCTATATAAATCTGTTTATATAAGTTATATTTTTTATTTAGATATCCTTGAACATGAACTAGTAGTTAACATTGTTTTTTTTTTATAAGAACACTATCCATGATTCTTCATTCAAGTTCAAACACAATATAACTTCATACCTTTTGATATTATTCAAAGTCTTGCTTAAATTCAAGAGCGCAATAATCCTAAATGATTAACATAGTTCTAAAATTGGCAAAAGAAGAAATGTGCCTGCCCTTAAGAATGTCTCTATAGCACCAGCGATGACTTGGTTTTTCTTAATTTGTATCCATCAAGAAGACAATATCTCACTGTGATCTACTAATAAAGAACAGATACAGCAACTCAAGCTGCTTAATGAAGATTATTATTAAAACAAATATCAAAGCTTTCAGACAGAGGAAACTATTCTGCATCTGCACTATAGAACTCAGTAGACTTCAACATGCCATTGCTTGTTCTTCTTAAGTTGTGAAAGCTTCTCATCCCAACTTTCACCTCTCTGCTCAGCAACCCTTTTCAGAGTTTCTTGGATCCCAGGCATCATCCCTCTTAGACCACAGAAATAAATGTGGGCCCCGTTATCCAGGAGCTTGAAGATTTCATCACTGTATTCCTCAATCTTATCCTGAACATACATTTTGCCACCATTCTTGTTCTTCTGCTCTCTGCTAAGGGCCCGGTCGTAGCGGAAGTTGTTGGGATAATCCTTGAGGTATTTGGTGAATTCATCATCATAGAGAAGACTGTCAGTGTTGGCAACGCCGAGGAAAAGCCATGCTAGTCCACCAAACTTGAATGTAGGGACTGATTCCATGAACATTCGGCGAAGATAGCCTCTAAATGGAGCAACACCAGTGCCGGTCCCAATCATTATATGGGTAGCATTTGGATCATCCTCAGGCAAAAGCATTACCTTCCCCGAGGGACCTGCAAAGAAAATTGTAGAATGTAAGGTAAAACCAACATTTGTTGTGACTAGGTAAATCAGTGTTGGCAACCCAAGACTAGGTAAATCATCACAACGTTATGTTACCATTTTGTTATCCATCATACTGTAACATAACTTAGATACCGTCACAAATTTTGCAGCAATAATTGCAACTTAATTATCAGTTGCAACTCGCAAGTAAATTTTAGAGTAAGCACCCAAATTTGTCACTGAGAAATTTGGCAGTGGACAAATTAATTTGTGAAATGAAAAATATTCAACTTGGTCCCTAAGAACAACAAACATCAGTCATAATGAGACTGCAGTCAAATTTTCCAAGGCCGGATTTAGGGATCTATTCTGAATTCTAAGATACCAAATATCACTAAAAGAACTAGTATAGCACACACACACAGATATATTTTATTAGCGTCATGTGTATATCTAGAGAAAACAAAGATACATAAAAACAGAGGCATATATATAAACAAAAAACCAATAATATATAACTAGAATTGTAATTTCTATATGTTGAGCTAGAGAAACCAAAATGAAAGGGGTAAATCGGAAGAGGAAAGAAAGGCCATTATATTCATTGAAAAGTGGAAACTAAACAAGGCAAAAATCTAATAGGGGCAAAAATCATGAATATGTACATGAGGTTAAGTACTAACTGTAAACTACCCTGTAAGGATTTATTCTTTATTAGTTTACCACTTTCCTTCACTATGTCTATATGATAAGAGATTGATGTTAACCACGGGACAAAATGTTTAAGTCTAAGAAGAACTATAAAATCGTGAAAATTAGGTTCACTGGAACACAACATGAAAGCCATATGAAGTTTAGCCTTTCGATAATTCAAGCATACCAAATCACCATGTCTATCTAATTTCAACTTTTCAAGTCATTGTTCATTATGTAATTATGACACTTAATCATATATCCCAATTGCTTCATCTATAGTTTATACAAGTTAGTATTTTCACATATAGAGGCGGCCAATGAAGTCCAATTGATTAACAAGAAAACTACTAGTAGTAGTAAGAAAGAACTGAGCAAGACATGTGGGAAAAAGAAGAGATTAGAAATTCTCTCTATTAAGCAACACGACAAAGCATTAATTTGCAAAAATAGGAGTTTTGAGAACTAGTGAAAGAAGTAAGTTAGAAATCATTTCAAGCTTCAATGGCGTAATAAGTTTTTGCTTTTACCTGTGATCTGAACTTTGTCTCCAGGCTTTGAGTTACACAAAAAGTTGCTACAAACACCATTCTTAGAAGGATCTTCCTTTCCTGTTTCAGGATCATAATAAACAGCACGACGCACACACAAGCTGGCTGTTTTGCCATCAAAAGAATCTCCATATCTAGTGGATGCAATTGAATATAGTCGAACATTATGAGGACTACCAGGTTTCTTTGGATTTTCACCCTGCCACCCATGTACAATAGCATTTATGAGTTATGAAATCATTTTCAGCATTTAACTGCATGACTCATACATCTGATCCCAGAAAAAAAAATAAAGGAAAAGATTCTTCTATATGAATTAACAAATTTAAGAGCTACCACTAGGTTTGAGATGGAATGTGAAGGGGAGGCAGAACCAGGTTAAGTTCTATCAATGATCAACAATATTAGTGAAGGACATTTAGTTGAATATTGTAAGATATAAAAAACAAGGTCCTTTCATCAAAATTAATTCACCGAAAAATTCTGAAGTCAAAATATTAATCATTATGGACTCACAATAACTACTAAGGAAAAAAGAGGAGCAGAAGCATAAAATAAGTATCACTAACAAGTCACTTACTGGTGGAATAACACCATAACTCTGTCCTTCCCAGTAGGGAACATTTCCACCATGATCAATCACAATATGACAAGTTTCGCCTGGAGCCTTTGGTCCCACTATTCTCTCAACAGAAACAATTGTTGCTGTATATGGTTCTTTAGGCTTGTGCAAGTTCAATGGAGGCTCTGTAGCATCTTCCAATTCCAATGGGGAGACAGCAACTTTGGGTACACTTGCTTGTTGCACGGACATGCATACCACCTGACGACTTCTTGCACAGGGGCTGTTTGCTTTCAAGTCCAAAGTAAATACCGGTGCCCATGATTTATCCCGAAAGTTTAAGTTAGATGCCTACAACACAAGTTTAGTTTTCTTTAATAATACAAATTATATCACCAAAACAGGAAGCTATTTTTCAAAACATAATTAAGTGAACATCATCTCTTATTCTAACAACTGCAGTATCATTCTCAGACACTACTTTTGAAATCAATTAATAAGTAATAAAAAAAGCATTTGTGTACTGTAGAAACAATATATGAAACTCAGAAATGAACACACCACAACTGCTCAAGTGTGTTAACAAGACACAGTCGTCAAAGCAGAATTGCACTTGGAAAACCAAAATACCACATATACAAAAGCTATACAAGCCTAAGATCATAATATTCACTTGTAACAGTTCTAAGCGGAAGATCATCTAGACCAACAATCAACAGTTTCTCTTTGGTAAAAATCAAAATAAGACTTTCATCTTTGACCGATATTTCTCAATCCATTAGTCTTGTAGATACAGAAATGATTAAATGAACCAGATTAAATGTATGAAAATATAGTTTCTTTTGATCTCATTCAGAAAGAAACATCCATCAATCTCAATAATTGCTCCCTCGAGGCTCTATAGCAGCCATACCAAATCAAATTAATCATAAAAATCCAACATATAACTAGAGATCCTTCAGACAGCTGAGTCTATACATATTTCACATGACAAAACCAGCAAAATCAATAAAGCAATCATAAAATCATGTTTCCAAGTTCAAAAGGCAAACAAAACGAATCAGAAGGAATGTCAAACCTTAAACCCTGATCTTCTGATAGACAAATCACTGCCAACAGGAACAGTTACAGCCACCTGCATAAATCCACAAAAGATTCAGTATTCATGAATAAATTTTTATTGTGCAACTAACAATCTAATAAAAAAAACTCAAACTTGTGTTAAATTTCTCAGCTTTAACGTTTTCCAAAGGCTTACACATCAATCAAAAACCCAGATTGAAAATAGTGGGGGGATAAAAACAAAGAGAAAAAGGTCAAATTTTGATTCCATTTGAGGTGACCCAATATTGTTGAAAAGCCAAAAAGAGTGTCAACGCGGAGAAAACGATGTTAGTGAGGAGGGGTTTACCTGTGACACTGCCAAATGAGCCATGATGAGATCAAAGAACAAAGAAGGTGTAGTAATCTCAAAAGCAGAGAAGTTGGTTAATATAAGGAAGGAAGGTTGGCAGAGCAAGAATTCGGTTTGTGAGAAGCTGGAGTTGGGTTTTGGTTTGATGATCTTTTGGAGAATGGAAAGGTCGCGTTTTCCTCTTCGATCCTCGTAGTGTCACTTCTTCACTCAGACCCTCACTCACCCACCCTTGACCTTCATCTAGTAATAGTTATTAATATTAAATATTAATATTAATTCTCTTTTTTTCTAGATAATTAAATTTAATTGGAATATACTAGTATACTTACACATATGTTTAATTATATCTCACCATCTTTGTTTTTTCAATTTAATTATAATGTTTGAAAAATAAAATTT
The DNA here is from genome assembly GCA_030819835.1 of Acmispon strigosus. Classification (NCBI taxonomy): domain Eukaryota; kingdom Viridiplantae; phylum Streptophyta; class Magnoliopsida; order Fabales; family Fabaceae; genus Acmispon; species Acmispon strigosus. Next base: position 93,675,505 of record JAUAMA010000001.1, read on the forward strand.
ATTTGAATAACTGTGTTTACTGTCAGTGTCTAATTATAATCTCTAAATAATTTAGGATTACTTAGCGAAAAAAAAAGACAAAGTTGGCCTCTTAACATTTTGCTGTGGCCTGTTCTGAAAAATATGGGCCGGCCCATCACTTTACACGGTATTAGTGCCTAATCATTAATCTCTAAGGGGGCGTTTGTTACGCGGCATGGAATCAGATTCCCGGGAATGTTGAGGTCGGGAGTGGACATTCCCGCGTTTGTTACAAGGTTAATAATTCACATTCCCGGGTATCAATCATTCCCAGGAATGGAATAACCGCTAACATTCCCTTCATTTCATTCCCATCAATTGGGTTGGGAATGCAAGATTCCCATGGGAAATGAATTATTTTAAATATAAACTTTTCACTTTTTTCACAATCTCTCATATTTTTCTATTTTTAAAATTTTAAAATTAAATTAATTTAAGCACATTCCCGGGAATACTAAAAACTTACCAAACATATGTAAAAACCTTACCCAGGAATAAGATTCCCAGTAATCTCATTCCTTGGAATATTATTCCCGGGATTGTAATCTCAAACCATGAAACAAACTCCCCCTAAATAATGTAGGAGCAATTAGAAAAGCTTTTTTTTGTTTTTTTTAATATATTTACCTGACCACATAATTATTTTTTATACAAACCACGTATATCTTCCACTTGAGATGAGGGTATGTGGTAATTAAAATTCTTCCCCCAATATTTAATGTAGGTTTATACTTAGATAATTTGTGATATATTTATACACTTTTTAAACTTTAATAAATGTTTAGAAAAGTTGTATATATATATTTATTTTTATTTTTAAGGATGTTTTTATGTCTTTGACCTTCTAACAATGGAGTATCATACACTTTTGAATTCAGTTCTTCAGCCCTTCAAAATCTATGATTTAAATTTTTTTAATACACTTTTTGCTGTTCTCTTTTCTAACTAGAGGCCCTATCAATATACCCCACTTCCAAATCCTCACTATAGTGACATACTACTTGGTGCCAAAAACACCCCCCACAACCCCTGTGGTGGATATCAAACCAAACATTATAATTGTTTTATGTCAGTATCTGCAATGGTTTGGTAGCAAGTGAAGGGTCATTTTTATTCATTCTTTGATCAACTGACAATACCATGCATAAGAGGGCTAACAACACACTTTTTTTTAATACATTCCTAGACATTTCATTGTGATTGATAAATGAAAAAAGTATGCAACTGTCATTATTTTATTTTTTTATTTATTTATCACTTTTGTAATTTCAATAGAATATTAACTATATTTTACCATTAAAATAAAGGTATATTAAGAGATTAAATACTAATTTTTATAAAAATATTAACATTAATTTTATTCCTTAATACATGTGTTAAAATTTTAAAGTAAGGAAACGAGAGACCAGTATGATTGTGTTAACTTTCAACATTTGCATGATAGATTTTTTTTTTATATTGTGGAGGGACAGCACTTAAACCAAGTCATGATTGATTTTGTTGGAATGTGTGTTGTTATCAAGTTGAAGAACCTATAATATGGTGTGGGTTAGCTAGGGGGACCATAATGTACTAAGTACTTTGATTGAATCTTTGTCTTGATGACTGGGTCTGGGAGGAAGGATAAGGTAAGGGAGTTTCAGCTGAGATTAATTGCTTTTGGATACTTGGATTTTGTTGGTTCTTGTAATTCACTCTTGCTTCTTGCAAATGCTCTGTATGAATAACGTGTGATGTTCATTATTTATAATGTTTGGGTTCATGTTTCAGAATAAATTATACTATCACAACTCACAAAAACCACTATGAGTAGCTTCTCTCATAATTAATTTTGTCTCAAATGTGAAAATCTAGTTACCGTGCATTCAAACATGCACATATTAAATTAGAACCACTAAGATGTAAGCAGAAAGTTAAAGGAAAAATTAAAGAAGAAAACATAATGCAGAGCAAAACCTAATTTTCTTGAGTAATTTCATTCATCAACAGATCCTACAATTCATTGTTAGGGATGATTCCCTTAAGCTAATGCCACCCATAGGCAACATCCTTACTAAACATTATAATATTCAAAAGTAACAGAGCATCTATTTGGGCTTAGCTATAGCTTTTGATAAAAGCCCAATAACAATACAGCTATGAAGACATTGAACAATAATTAGCTGAAGAAATTCATCTACTACTTTTTGTTCAAGTAAAAATTTATAACCACATCAAAATTAACATGGGATACTCTTGAGTCAAGAGTATATTCCCATGGGAGACTTTTTGTTCAAGAGTTTTGACTACCCCATATTTTTTTTACAAGAGGAAAATGAGACAACATTAGCTACTCAAAACGTCAAAATACATAGACGCATAAACGAAAGACGGAGACTGCTTCCAGACTTGCCGGGGCGCTCCATCACGCGCCGCTTGTTTCGCAAGACAATCCGCAGTGTTATTCTCCTCCCTTGGCACATGGATAACAGAGATCTTCCAATCCCAACTAAGCATATATTTCACATTTGTAATCTCCTCCCTATGCCAAAATGTGTTAATATCATTACGAATCTGTAATGTCCGCGCCACATCCTCACAATCACACACACATGAATCGCGGACACCCAGCTCTCAAGCATGAGTCAAACCCAACTCAACAACCTAAACCTCTGTGAGGAACGCGTTCTCAACATTGTTATTAGGATTTGTCTTATTGCTGCAAAACTACTTTTTTTTTCATTCTACTATTATTTTTACCAAAAGTTTTTGGCTTAAACTCTCAACATTGTTATTAGGATAATAAATTATTTGTTGACATGGTCAAAGTCAAGGAAAAGATCTAAAAATCTTTAATATTAGGCATTAGATATATCATATTTCTGAACCGAATCTCTTTAAAAAGAAGGTCTATTATCTTGGTAGCCCGCTTTCTTAAGTCAATGTCAGTTATGCAAGTGGAAACATCTGGTCACTAAAAACATTGTAGAATAATAAATATATTTGTTATTCGTGGAAAGAATAATAATTATCTAAATTACTAATTCATAAGTAAAAGAGCATCTATTTGAACTTAGTGATAGATGTTGATTAAAGGCCCAGCAACAATTAAGCTACCACTTGAAAAAAAAAAACACTCCTTAAGTATATTAGGTAATTCTTACGGCAGCTTAACCTTAGAGCTTAACTCAACCTCACTCATAAAGTTACTAATCCAAGCTCAAGTAGCCAAGCCAGTTGATGATAATCAATTAGTATTAATTCTAAAACACCTCCAACTCCAAAGTGTTTTCTTGCTTTTATATAATTATTATTAAATCTACTTATATATGCAATTGGTTTTACTCATGAACAGGTGGTGAAGAAAATGAAATCAGAGTTGTGATTCGTTCCTTTCCTATTATTGCTGACCATTTTGAATGCGTGATTTCATGTTCTTGAGCCAATGACACATTCGATTCGATACTCAGCATGATAAGGAATGTTGTCAACTAAAATTCAAAAGACCACTGTAATTGGCTTCTTTTGTTTTCTTACATTTATCAGATCCTCGAAGAGTCTACTCAGCAATCATATCATTTTGGCTAAAACTCTTCAACATTGTTAGGATTTGTCTTATTGCTGCGAAACTCTATTATTTTTATTTATCAAAAGTTTTTGGATAATGGATTGAGAAGAGTTTTCAATCACGACCTTAGCTCTCAACAAGATTTGGAAATTGACAAGAAACAAAGTTCGGAAAATTTACCAAAAGTGAGTACACATAAAAACATGTTTGGGAATCTTATTCAGAAACGTGATAATGCTTTTGACCTCAACAACCAATCAATCATGGAGGTGAGAATTTTTGAACTACCAAGAATCTGAAAAGTTTATATTTGATAACCCTTTTCGACAAATGAATTTCATAAGGAGTGGAATTTTCTGACACTTTTGAACCTTTTCCTTACCTGTTTTTACATAAATCTCTTGATTAAGTTCAATAATGAGTAAGTTCAATAATTTGACACTGATTAATTTAATTAGTTCCAATTTGAAATGAACGAATTGCCAACTATAAATGAAAATTAGTACTGTATGTGAAGCATAAGAAGATTAGGCCATAAACTTTTTCTTCATTTAAAGAAATGTGGCTTTGTTTTAAGTGAACTTTTCCCCTCCCAGCAGGTATATATTGGATAAATAGAAATTGAGGTGTTGAACTAAAAGGATGGTGAGACCCACTATATATGTTCCCCCCAATCTTCTGCATTTAAAAAAGTCAATGGCAATTTATTATTATGTAAAAGCCAGAAGATTAAGAAAAATTAAGTATAGCCATCTTTTAGCCTTAATTATGAAGAATGAATAAGCATATTCTTAATTCTCACGTACCTTGGTAGGCAATAAATTGTTAAATTCCAACAACACATTTTGCTCCCAACTGATTACAAAAATTCCTTCTTCAAGAAAAGGTCCACCTCCAACCTTTTATTAGAGCAGGACCATACTATCTTCTAGCTAGGGAAATAATTCCATCAAACCTTAAGTGAGGATGTAACATTACCAACAAAATATAACACTATAAAAAGTTATGTGACGGAAATTAGAGAATTATTTTTAAGTTTGAGGTGAATTCTTGGAAGAATCTATCCAAGTGGAAGAATATTGGATGTTTGGGTACAAACTAATAAACATTTATAAGAACTAGAATTTGGGTATAAGTTAAACGCAGTCAAAGTCGTCGGTAATTTTGAAATTTTGAAATTTTTGCGGCCAACAACTAGGTGGGCTTTTGAAAATTTTAACTTGAGTTGACGACAGTCATCTATAATTAAGTATATATGATTGTTATCCTTGGAAAAAAAAATTATTCAGTAACCTATAAATAGGCATTTTCCGAACCATTAACTCACATTTCATTTTTCTCATCCTCCTCACATTTGTATAAATTATGAATACTGATAATTTTAAAGGCCGCAAAATGCTTCTTTTTGTTGCGGATAAGAATGTCAATTTTATAGGTGAAATTTTCAAATGTGACATTTTTATTCGCAACAAAATGAGTTTTTTTGTGCGTACCAAACCAATTACAGATGGAAGTAGTCGTGGTAAGTTACCAGCGGGAAAAATTGTGTGTAAGTTACCGTTCGAAAAAGTCGTGGGTAATTTACCAACGTTCTAAACTGCTACCGATGATTTTTGAAATTTGTCAAAAAAAGTATCGATAGAGCCAATACCCGGCGTTTTTTGGTCATCGGTAATCAATGTTTCTTATAGTGGTCGATCTCCACACACAAACAGGAAAGCTTTCCCCTCTTAGTAACCGACTCCAATCTAAACCTCGTTGATCAAACCTTGTGTGATCATCAACCTTCAAGGTCCTACCAATGGCCTTGTCAATCCTAGTAAGACATAGCTATCGTAATACTTAATATGTAGATCTAAAATCTTGTCCCAGATCGCCTCACATTGCAACTCGTCCTCTGAGGCAAAAAAAAAACTCGGGTTTCCATTTATGAATGACAAGATATTGGCCAAGAATAACAAGGACCTTTGTAAAAAAACATGATCATAGTCGTCCCAACTAGAGAAAAGAATCAAGAAAAAATCGTTCTTTAAATCAATTACGTGCAACTTTGGTCACCAAAGCTTGTGAACATGGCCCTAAGGATATTAAGGCATGTCTTCCTCCTAAACAGTTTAACTATGATAAAATTCTCCTACTTCATGCATGTGCCTCCTTCCTCCCTGCACGAGAGAATTTAATCACCAGGCAAAAAGGATCCCTCACCTCCAACTCTTGGCCTTCTATAACCTCCTCATCTTCCTCCAACCAAAAATCACTATCGTCTGAGGTCGACCCAAATCAATCAAAGAAAGTCTCCTCCTCCTCCTCCTCCATACGAACCCTTCCATTGACCCGCACAAATATTTTTGTATGAGATAACTTTCTTCTCTGGAGTCTTCTCTGTAGCTGTAGGTAACAAGGCCATCCCACCCGCATCCTTAACTTTGAAAGTGCATCGTTGGAATTGATTTCTCTCCTTTGTCGAAGCTCCACCCTCACCACCGTCTTGGGTCCCAGAGGAAGCCATAGATTAAGTCATATTTACAGTTAACGTGAGATCTTAACTTAAGCGCATGAAATTAAAAGTTACTTATAGTGAGGAGCACTAATTTCTCTACTTACACTGGTGCACACTAAAATAAAATCGAAACAGAAACTATAGAATCAATTCATACATGGTGTTGATCATACGAAGATAATCAAGCTGGAGGACTTGTTCATGATCACATAAATGCATATCCATGACTCTTAAAACTATAATGAATATTAATTTCTTTTGATTCCTTTTCTAAAGTACAATTAGCAATTTAAATTCATAGTATATACGACTTAAAAACCACTACTAATCACAATTGATACCTTGCCATAATTGGCTACATAGACATTAGATTTTCACTCACATGAGCAACCTATGATGCTGGGCCTCCTTTTCTTCTTCCATGTCTCTACCTTTACACCTCTTATCAAATGCATGGACCCTAAAAAACAAGAGGATATATAGATGTAAAATGGAAGCAAAGGCATGCACACAAATCTAGAGTGAGAAATGTGGTGGTGGGGTCTAATTACAAGAGAGTCTACGACACTCTTTTGGTGCATGTTAAAAGGGGTTATATATCACTCCTCCACCATGGATTAAAAAACAAAACCTTTTGGGTCCCCGCATGGTACTAAAAGGAACCTCCACCTTTGCATGTTTTTTTATTATTAACAAAATCACGCAATGTAATTTGGAGAACAAAGTTTAGTGGACCTGACCCAATGGCGGGGTCACATTGTCCTAAATCATCTCTTCATCTTCCAGAAGGAAAAGGTATAAGCCAAGGGAGGATCCGTGATCATAACACATTGCAAAGGGAGACAAAAAAACACAACTTAGTCTGTGTATAAGCCAGCCAATAACCTTTGAGTCCACATCATAAAATCAACGAGATGGATACACGGTGGAAAATCGAGGTAAAATCTTCGCCTTCTATTAGCTTTTATGATTATACGTCGTGATTTTTAACCCTTTATTCAATGTACACACATAACAATAGATTTCTGATTTCTTAACAAAGAAAGAGAGTTTTTGCAACCTTTTGGATCATTGGATGCTTTGAGCTGGGCATGAAACTCTCATGTAAATGTCAACCTTGTAAAGATATATCTAAAAGTCAATTGCTTTTCTCAGGCATTGTCCTTAATCTTTCTCTTTCAGCTATTGGATCCTTATGAGTAAAGGGAGTTAAAGAGGTGGGAAACACTCTCAATTGTCAAAAAAAAAGAAGAGGAAGTTGGTGCTTGGTGGATCTCTACCACAAAAAGTTGGGTTTCATGGTTCAGACGATAGCCATAGCTTGCAGGCCTAAAACTTATTGAACACTTAATCGTAATTAAAGCAATTAGATTCTACACTGGGATACACTAGTGTTCTTTAAGTCATTACTCATGATTAAATTCTCTCCTTAATTAGTTAAACAGAAAATAAATAAATATACTCATCAGAGTGTTAAACTAAAATTTGTGGTGCATGGAAAAATGACTTCACGATGACGAAAATATTATTGTCCAAGTAAAAGGTAGGCATTTTCCATATGATCATATTATACGTTACACAATAATGAAATAATCAGGCATATATAATTATCAATTATTCTACATTTTTTTTCTTTCGTCAAAAAGTTTCATGAATGGTACTGAGGAGAAGAAACAGGTCGTCATGAAAGGGAGGAGAGAATCCTTATTTGGGACGAGGAAGGAGTTGGTGGTTCTATAAATTTTAATTAAGTTCTCAAGTTTTCATGCTTAAGAGGTGAGATACTGTTTAACACTATCCAATGTTTAGCCATACTACTCTATAACTTTTGGTTTAAATCAAAATAATTGTATATTTGATAAAGTGTTGAATAATGATATATAGTATAAAAATTAAATATTTTAACAAAAATTATCTTTAATTGAAAAATGCACTGCTTTTTTATTTTTGGTGTATTAATCTCTATCTATACAAATATAATTTTTTTAAGTTATAGATACTCTGTTGTTAATGGAAAAAGAGAAATTTTGTGTTCACCCTCCATTTTCACCTTCACCTAGGAGATATATGAAGAGAAGAGAGGTAAAATAATGATATAATAGGTGATGTGATGTGAAATGCATAGAGAGAGAGAAAAAAAAAAGTTGAATGTAAATGTATCAAAACTCATGAAAAAAATAGTTCACAGAAGAAACCTTGTAGAGACGCAACATAAATGATTTTTTAAACTTACTATTTGATAAAGTTCTGAAAAAATAGTTTTAAAAATTATATATTTTATCTAACTCATTAAAAAAACTTTATCAAGTAATTAACTTTACCAATAAGGTGTTAGTCTAGTTGTATACAAGCTAAATTCTTGTATGGGTGAGGTCATAGTATCGAATATCGGGAAAGTCATTTGTTGGGAGGGACGTTCGTTGTTTCCCTAACATGTTAACACATGCAAAGACAAAAAAAAAACCTTTAAAAATTGATAGCGTTATCAAATACTATCTCAGCTCCTAGTTATAATAATTAAAAATTTAATTTGCACAGTTTAAGAAATCTAGTTAAAGTCGTTAAGTGCATTAAATTTGTTTTCAACTAATATTGAACTTTCAAAATTGCCCTTGACTCACTTTTCTTAATTTCTATGCATCATTAATGCTTGAGAGAGTGGAAAAAGAGAGAAAATTCAAATAAATCAAATTATAATTAATGCATCACAAGCTCCATATTGGTTCTTATAAAGGGGACCAAGGCAATTCTTTCATTTGTTTATTATAAATAGGACTGGAGGCAGTAATTAACTTTATCAAATAGCGGCAGTAGTGGTGGAAGTGACAGATGGTGGCAGCGGTAATGGAGGGTGGTGGTAGTGGCAGCAACGACATTGGTGGTGGTTGCGATGACATTGGTGGAGGCGATGGTGAGGGTGAATATGGTGGTTGTGGTAGTGGATGTAGTAGTTACGATGGTGGAGAGTGGGGTGGTCGTGGCAGTGAAAATGGCAGTGTTGTAGGGAGTGGCAGTAGTGGTGGAGGGTAGTGATTTTGGTGGTGGAAGTGGTGGTGGCAAAGCATGGTGGTGGAGGCTTATTGTGGCGACGAAGGTGGTAGTGGAAGGTGGTGGTGAAGATGATGGTGGTGCGCAGTGGTGTAAGGCGGTGGTGGCGCTGACAGTGGTGATGACAACACGACAGTAGTGGCAATGGTGGAAGTGGTGACAACAACAATAGCGATGGCGATTACGTCAGTGGTGGTGGTGGTTGTGGTAGTAATGGTGGATTAAATATTTTCAAGTAACTTATACGACACAATTTTATCAGGTCTTATCTCACATTTGTAGGCTGAATTAAACCGTCCATCATGTTGACGTATAAGAATGGATCAATGGATAAATGTATACAACAAAATGTTAGTACCAAATAATAAATAAACTTTTAATAACAATAAATAAATCCTCAATGTACCAAACATGCTTGTAATATTGTTAATCATCAACATTATGGCTAAAAATACTTATAATTATGGATTCGATAACTCTAAGAACTCATTCTTAGCACTATTCACGTGGGTCTCATATACCACGTATGATGTAAGCAGTTATTAAGAATTGATGCAAATTTCGCTCCAGTCACAAGTTCTTACATTAAGTTCTTAACATTATTCATCTGGTCCCACAACACCTTATATTTAATTGATTATAGCCATTGAATGTGAAAGAAAAAATTATTTTTTAATATAAAAAGTGAATAAAATTAAGTTATTGAACAATAAGTTTTTCTTTCAATTCTTAGCAAAAATTACCACATGAGTTTATTTTGATGGGTGATGAATTCCAAGAACTCCTATCGGAAATGCTATAAGTCATATTTCTTCTTAATAAATAAATGAGTTTCTTATTTCTTACAAAAATTCAAGAACTCTACTTAATATGTGATGGTATTAATTTCACTTTATTGTATCAGTTTTTTGAGCAAGCGATGAAATGAAATGCGGTACTAAATATTTGTCTGTCTTTTTGTCTACTCTACTGTACTGTACTAGTCTTGCTTCACTCGTTTCGTACATCCATCCCCTCATGACTCATCTCTCTTCCATGTACCATATCACATGCCATCCACAGCAAAATGCTTATGTATGTATGTGTACATTTACCACATCACATACCATCATCATCATCATCCATATATACTACTGAATTTGAAACACGATGATTTCATGAAGTGAGAGAGAAGCTGCACTGCACTATTTGGTATGCCTATGCCTGCTGTATCTTTTTCCTGCACACAGAAGAAAGAGAGAGGGAAAGAGTTTTTAGCAAATAACAGGAAACCCCTTTCGTCAAAAAACGTGTCTGTTCTCTTCTGTTGTTGTGCTCTCTTGTCCTGTCCTCTCATTTATATCCCTCTCTCTTTCCCTTTTTCTTTTTCACTTTCTGCATCACACTTCATACGCCAACCCCAACAAAACAATGTATTACATAATGTGTCCGTGGTTAGCTCGTTTCATTATTTAACTATAAAGTTGAAAATTTAATCTTTATTCATGGAAATGAAATAAATTTTGTGACCAGCTGTATTTGAACACCTGCTGCTGCGAAAGGATTAATTACTACTGTCGTTGGACGAGACAATGTTAAAATAACAAAATAATATATTATATTATTTTATATCATTTTTTTTATACAGTATATATTATATACAGTGACAATACATAAAAACACACAACATACATACTTTCTTCCTCTCTTCTTGTTCCATCTCTTTCTGTGGTTGCTTTCACACACACTCTCTCTCTCTCTCTTGAGATTGGTGTCTGAGATAAAAACCCTCTAGCTTCCTCACTCACCACTGAACCTCTCTTCCATCTTTGTTTTCTGAGGGAACTCAGAGCGTCTCATGAAGGAGAGTGGAGGCTCTCTTGGAGAAGAGAGCCTGCAGGAAACTAACAACAACAACAACAGTGAAGAAGAAGAACAACAAAGCTAGTATCTTTTCTCACTGTTTCCCCATTTTCTTACTCTCAAGAGCTTCAGACATTTACACTGTTCTCAGTGATGGCGCTTTCTATGCACAAGGACTCTTCCAACAACATGGATTCAAGTAAGTATGTGAGGTACACGCCTGAACAAGTGGAAGCTTTGGAGAGGGTCTATGCAGAGTGCCCTAAGCCCAGTTCTTTAAGGAGGCAGCAACTCATCAGAGAGTGCCCTATCCTCTCTAACATTGAACCCAAGCAGATCAAAGTTTGGTTTCAAAATCGCAGGTAAATGCATGCTTTCACAGTCTCTTCACTTTTAACAAACCTTTCTTCAAAATGGGTCTTCACCTTTAGTTACTAGTTTTTCTCCCCATGTGAGAAAGTTAGAAACTTTCTCTATTTCATTCTCTTTTAATTCAAACTTTCTAGATGTGGGAACAATGCTTTGCTTTTTGTGGATAACAATGTTTTGTCTAAATGTGATAGAATGGTTCTGTTTTCTTTATTTCTCCAACCATTTTTCTCCAACTTTTTCTCACAAGACATTGTCAAATTTCTTGTGTAGGTGTCGTGAGAAGCAGAGGAAGGAAGCTTCTCGTTTGACTACGGTGAATAGGAAGTTGACTGCGATGAACAAGCTTCTCATGGAAGAGAATGACCGTCTGCAGAAGCAAGTTTCCCATCTGGTTTATGAAAATGGATACATGAAGCAACAGATTCACACTGTGAGACCCTCTTTCTCTCCCTTCCCTTCATCTTTTGTGTTATCTATCTGATTTCTGAGAATGTTCGTTGCTTGGTATAAAAGAATGCTAAGTATTATGTGGTGTTTTTTTGAGCAGGCATCTGCTGCCACCACCACAGACAATAGCTGTGAGTCTGTGGTAGTGAGTGGTCAAAACCAACAGCAAAACCCATCTCAGCATTCCCAGAGGGATGCCAACAACCCAGCTGGGTAAGTAACTTCACCTTTTTTGGCAATATGTATTGTTCATTTCAATGTTTTCATGACAAGTATTGTCCATGTCAATGCTTTCATTGTAAGCATTGTTCATTTCAATGTTTTCATATACACTGGTTGTTTTGTTCAGTCTTCTCGCCATAGCTGAGGAGACCCTGGCAGAGTTCCTATCCAAGGCTACAGGAACTGCTGTCGACTGGGTCCAGATGATTGGGATGAAGGTATAACCTATTCAACAATTTTCTATGGTTGTGACTTTGCACATATTTGTACATCAACATTGGTTCGTTGAATTTAATGTTCCATGTTTGTTTTTGTTGTGATGTATTGTCGAGTAGCCTGGTCCGGATTCTATTGGAATCGTTGCTGTTTCCCGCAATTGTAGTGGGGTAGCAGCACGAGCCTGCGGCCTTGTGAGTCTAGAGCCCACAAAGGTAAGCTGCTGTCTCCACTTTGGTTTGTTTCCTCCTTGCTGATCAATGGAATTGAGTTTGGTTATATTTTTCTTGACTTGTCTGCTTGGATATTCGTCTCAGGTTGCCGAGATTCTTAAAGATCGCACATCATGGTATCGTGACTGCCGATGCCTTGATGTGTTGAGTATTGTCCCCGCTGGGAGTGGGGGCACTATAGAGCTCATGTACATGCAGGTGCAGAAGAAGTTATGCTGATGTTTGAATTCAATGATATTTGATTTGTTAGATGTTTTGTTGATTTGTGTGTGATTTTTTTTAACAGACTTATGCGCCTACAACATTGGCAGCAGCTCGAGACTTTTGGACACTAAGATATACTACGACTCTGGAAGATGGAAGTCTTGTGGTACTGAAAAGCACCTAGCCAATATTCTATTATTTTCTTTATCCGAAGTTATGATGTGATTATTTCTAAGCGAAGTCTCCATTGGATTGTGTCATTTCATTGTCATTAACCTATTGAATTTTTTATGCTGGCAGATATGTGAGAGATCATTGACTTCTTCAACTGGTGGTCCCACTGGGCCTCCTCCTTCGAACTTCATAAGAGCTGAAATGCTTCCTAGTGGCTATCTAATTAGACCTTGCGAGGGTGGTGGATCCATTATTCACATTGTTGATCACATAGATTTAGATGTAAAAAGACATACAATTCAAATTGTGTTTGGAATTCCCTTTTATTTGAATTGAGTTTCTTAACATTGCTACTGTATGCAGGTCTGGAGTGTTCCTGAAGTGCTGAGGCCCCTCTATGAATCATCAAAAATCCTGGCTCAGAAAATGACTATTGCTGTAAGATTAAACAGTTACAAGTTAAAAAAATACAGTTAATCATTTCAACAAGTTTATTCATGAGCCTTATGAAATCTAATTTACAGGCCTTGCAACATATAAGACAGATAGCACAGGAATCAAGTGGAGAAATTCAGTATGGTGGGGGACGACAACCAGCTGTCTTGAGGACATTTAGTCAGAGACTTTGCAGGTAAGGACATACCATGCTTTAATCAATGCAAAGTTGGGCAGTGGAATTATTGACTTGGCGCATTTCACTTGTTGCGATTGAACTTAATTGATTGAAATCCAATTCTTCAGGGGGTTCAATGATGCTGTGAATGGATTTGTGGATGATGGTTGGTCAATGCTGGGTCATGATGGGGCGGAAGATGTGACTATAGCCATAAACTCTACCCCTAACAAGTTCTTGGGGTCCAATTACAATTCCTCAATGTTACCTGCATTTGGAGGTGGGGTCCTGTGTGCGAAGGCATCAATGCTACTGCAGGTACTTCAGGAGCAATTTCTGTCATGAACATAACACTAATCAATAGCGTGAACTATTCATAGTTCTGTTCCCAAAACCTAACTTGTTGAGCATCTACTAAATTTCTATTCATTTGATTTCTTCTGCAATGGTGGTTTGCAGAATGTTCCTCCTGCTTTGCTTGTTCGATTTTTGAGGGAGCATAGATCAGAGTGGGCTGATTATGGGGTTGATGCATACTCTGCTGCTTGTCTTAAGGCTAGTTCCTATGCAGTTCCTTGTGCTAGACCTGGTGGTTTCCCCAACAGTCAGGTCATTCTACCGCTTGCTCATACTATTGAGCATGAGGAGGTATTATTCTTTCAATTACTTCACGGCCTTCAGGTTTTCTGCACAATATATGCCCATTTGTAACCCACTGCAACTGTGCAGTTCCTGGAGGTTGTTCGAATTGAGGGTCATGCATTCTCTCCGGAAGACGTGGCGTTGGCACGTGATATGTATCTATTGCAGGTAGAGTTACTTGTTTGAATGCCTGGACCATCTACTGTTAAAATGTAGCAGGATGTTATAGAATGTTCTGCTAGTGATTCTTATTGACTTTTGTGTTATTCAACTTGATATGACAGCTATGCAGTGGAGTTGATGAAAATGCAATTGGGGCATGTGCTCAACTCGTGTTTGCACCTATTGATGAATCATTCGCTGATGATGCTCTCTTGCTGCCTTCTGGTTTTCGTGTCATTCCATTGGATCCTAAATCAGTTGAGTGACATTTCCCAATCACTTGTATGGTTTTAGTGGAACTTTGTTATGAAACTATTCATATTACGTAATACTTGTGATTCTAGTTAGGTTTCAACATGGGGATAATAAGTCTACCTAGTCTCAAGTTTGGTGCCTTAGTTTGGTTGGATACTAAAAATTAGAAATTAATATAGGCTAGCTAATCCTAGGACATCCATGCCCATGCTGTTGCATTTGCCTTTGTGTTGACTCTCTAAGTGTTCTTGTTTCTGTTACTTTTGCATCTCAGGATGGTTCAACTGCTACTAGAACATTGGATTTGGCGTCAACTCTTGAAGTAGGTTCTGGTAGTGCTCGTCCAGGCGGTGAAGCTGATGGTTACAACCTTAGGTCGGTCCTCACCATTGCATTCCAGTTTACCTTTGAGAACCATCTACGGGACAATGTGGCTGCTATGGCCCGCCAGTATGTGCGAAGTGTTGTGGGATCTGTTCAGAGGGTTGCCATGGCAATCGCTCCCTCTTGGCTCAGCTCCCAGATTGGCCCAAAGTCACTTCCTGGTTCACCTGAGGCTCTTACTTTAGTCCGTTGGATCTGTAGAAGCTACAGGTGTGTCTTCTATTAATTGCATAGTATTGTGAGATTAGTTTAGCCTTCTTAAGTGAATGATTTTCTTGGTTAAGGGTAGTTGAAGACTCGTAGTGCTGTTAGAAATTAGAAACCCATGATTATTATTAGTATATTGGTTGTTATTAATGTTATACTCCATAGTTGGCTGATTTTATAAGGAAGTGTTAACTATTAAGTCTATGATGAAGTTGTAACAATTAGTTTGATTTTTGGACACTTATTTGAAAGAGTTTTGCCCAATTTTACATTTGACATGGTACTTAAGATAAGGTTTTTGATTGTGTACTTGTGTTGTTTTCAGGATTCACACTGGTGCAGAGCTTTTTAGAGTTGAGTCCACAGCTGGTGATGCAATCTTGAAGCAACTTTGGCAACATTCTGACGCAATCTTATGCTGTTCCGTTAAAACAAATGTAATAACTTGCAATGCTCCTCTTGACAAATTAATAGTTTTTTGCGTTTGTTTATAACCTGCTATTATTTTCTTCAGAAACTATCTTTCTTTGCCCACTGAGCTCTTGACTTAGTAGTAGTTTTCTTGCAAAATTCTTTCAGGCATCTCCAGTGTTCACCTTTGCAAATCAGGCTGGACTAGACATGCTTGAAACTACTCTTGTTGCCCTTCAAGATATCATGCTTGATAAAGTGCTTGATGAAGCTGGCAGGAAGATTCTTTGCTCTGAATTCTCCAAGATAATGACACAGGTGATTAATGAGTACACTTCACTTTTTTTTAGTTTATGCCCTCATCCTTTTGATTATTACTGGATTATACAGGAATGATTATAGTATATTTATGTTCCTATCTTTTTTTTGCATATTTCTTCTATTCTTTATTCTTTTTAGTTACTGTCTAGCTAATGAGGCCTTCCCTTGTCTTCTTTCTTGTTTCTTTTACAGGGTTTTGCATCTCTTCCTGCAGGGATATGTGTATCCAGTATGAATCGGCCAGTATCCTATGATCAGGCCATTGCATGGAAAGTTCTCAATGATGATGACTCTAATCACTGCCTAGCCTTCATGTTCGTGAACTGGTCTTTTGTCTGATGAGGGAAACCATGATATCAAGAAACTTAAATATATGTTAACTTATATTAAGTGCAGTACTTAAGTACCAGATACTTTCAAAGACAGTTGTATTAATTTCAGCTTTTCTTTATGCACCTTTTGTGAATTATGTTCCTCTATCACCTTGTAAGAATCCTTAAGTTTGGTGAATCCTTGACTTGATAATTTTAGTTTACTACTGGTGAAGAGTATTTGTGTTACTTGGTTTACTTCACTTGAGGCTTTTTTTTTAATATTAATTCCAGATGTTGCAGTTGTCTCTTGTTTTAATCATGTCTCAGCAAAAACCATGGAGGCCATCATCATGGTGTTTTGCTTGCTTCTAAAGCAAAAATGTGATTTTGGTTTTAAACTTTGTGGTATTTTTGGAATTAACTTTTCAATTGTGATGGTTTGTGTGAATTGGATCTATGATTGTGTCTTTAGTTTCTACTTTCAAGAGGCCTAATGTCTTTCTCGTGACACTAGGTCTTTCATAATCAGTTAGCATTTATGTTCTTTTTACTATTTTTGGTTGCAAGAAAGGTAATAAAGCAAAGTATTGTTGCTATCTGTCTCTCACACTAACCCCTCTATTCACACTAATAATGTGGCTTAGGAGTTAAGATAAGGCTTATCATATGATTCTAATTTTTTTCTAAAGAATTTCATACCCCAATACGCAAAATTTTTAGTTTAATAGAATTCATCACATTTTCATGTGATAATCAACCAAAGTTGCTTAAAAAGAATAACAGAAAACACCCTATCTTTGACCAAAAATAGAAGTGCATAATAGCCACAAAATGTTCTCGCTAGTGTGGTCCAACTTCAATGGCGCTTTCTCACCTTTTTGTGTCATATATTGACACTACATTCAAACCTTTTGTGAGAATATATGAAGAGTTGGATCCTCTAATCTTGCATTAGAATACATATGATGATGGCATGCTAAATGGGGTTTGTGGACTGAGAAAGATTAATCATATTGTCTCAGATATAACCAATTCATCCATCATGGAAGAGAACTTTAACAAAAATATTGGCAATAATGCTAAAAGGCTTCAAGATTTAAGAGGGTGGAAGGGAACTTTGTGCATGACAAGGATGCACAAATTAAGAAAGTGACAGACAATTGCAAAAATAGCAGAACCTAGACACCTAAACTCTACATTTGGCAGCAGGACAACTAGGTGAAGATGATGGTGACCAACATTAAAGTTTGGGTGGAGGCCATAAGACCAGAAATTAAATACAAACTAGTACTATACAATAAGGTTGGTTGTTGTGGTTAGAAATTCTTTACATCAGAAAAGGAGGCTAAGATGTGACAAAGTAGTGAGATGTGAAGGAACAAAATCTTTCATAGCGAGATCAAAGGAGGAGCATATCACGGATATTGTCGTTACTGTCACACACACATATAAAAGAGCAAACTTATGTTCTCAAGTTTGACATCAATTCAATAAAGTTTGTAATTGGGTGAAGCAGCTAGTGCTTTCTACTTCTGGTTAATGAGGAAGGGACAAACAAGTTCTAACACAGTTGATAAATAGTCGACGGTCCGATTCCTAAGTTTATGTGGAGAATAATTTATTATGAGAGATCTACTATTAAATATGATCTCAATGTTTTAAAATTTAAAGTGATTAATCTCATAATTGTCTGTTGTGAAATAACTTGCTTAAAAGAAAGGCATTGATGAAGCGTTTTGGGATTGAATGAGACATACATTTGCTTCATCATCTAATAATGTGATTTAATTCATTACAATTCTTAGGAAAGTTAACCCTTTTCTCTATATGTCTTTAACATTGTAGTAGAGCAAAAGAGGTGGCTTCTAGCGTGCACTTGCGCTCTAAATGGTACACCGTGCACCACTTTGAATGACATGCTACAGCGTACAACAAATTTTTTTACTTGATATTTAAAAAAATTAAAAATAATAATAATTAGTCAATACCATTTCATCCCTTCTTTAAAAAAAATAAGTTTAAGAGTGTATGAAAGAGTGGAGAGCGTGGTTTATAATAATCAACAAATTGAAATTATAATAAATTTTAAAAATTAAATAACCTGTAGAACCGGTTACCAGTTACTCACGTGGACACTTGGTGCGATCTCATTAGTTAAAAGATGGTTGTACACGATGCACTACTTAATTGGTAGTTGTAAGATGAATGCTTCCTTATTTAATAACTTAAAATAGATAGATAACATAACTATACAAAGGAAAAGAGGCAGTTGTTCGAGTTTGAACTTTGAAGTGTTATCCTTGGAGTTGGAGGGTACCATGAAATTTGATTGGGAATGAATTCCATTCCATTGGGGAAGGAATAGAGATATGTGGGGCCCACAGAATCTCCCTTAGGAAAATGAGAGAGTGTGGTCAAGGGATGACGACACCATTTCTGTTTCTGTTGATTCATTACAACAAGTCTGTGTTCCTCAAATCCTGACCTTATGCAACGGATCCTGTCGCCATCTCTCTTTCATTTTATTAATTTTTTTCTCATTTCTTTCATTTTTACTTATTAAATCTCGGGTTCAAATAGCTGTGAACGCAGCTGTGTTAAAATTCGGTAAAAAGAGTTTTAGCACTGATAATAATTCTGTCTTACTCAAAATTGCTAGAGTAGTTAGATACACAAAATATAATGTTAGTGTCCAATATGTGGGTGTCGGTCTTAATTATAAAATATGTTACTTTAATCTTTAGGTTGAAGTTCAATTGTTATAAAACCACGAAAACCTTACCACACCCCAATTAAAATGGTTAAAGCAATTTAACACATAAACAAAATATAATATTACTACTTTTAGACAGATTAATATTTGAATCTAATAAAATAGTAGGAAATATAAACACATCTAATGCATGCATGAGTCATCATGTATACGGCATCGTTTCGATGTAAGCATTGCTAAGAGCGGAAACAATTACGTAAGGGCAAGGCCCCACACGTGTTGGCTATATATATATATATTCCTTTTCTGTACATGATCAGATGGTTACCATCGCATAGTTCCCATTTGCCATTTCAAGCTGCTCATGTTCCTGCTGTGACTAGACATCAAATGTCTCTCATGTCCCATGCCACAATATATATAATAATTACTATCTTCACAAATTCATGGTCTTGTATATTCATGGCATGGAGTAAGGAAACTAATTTCTAGTTTTACAGTTGGCACACTTAGTAGTAAGATTGATTAATGAACCTTTTTTATTCATGACAGTAAAATTTAATTCTTAATTACTTGTTTAAATGATAAAAGGTTACATCAACTCACTTAATTTTTATTTTTAAGGTAACTTAAGAAGAATTGAATTTATGTACGTACGAATCATTATAATAAGATATTCAACTTTATTAACGTGTGTGTATCATATTTAATCAAATTTTCAAAGCCCTTAACACTCTTTTTCAGCCATCACAAAATAAAATAAGCATCACCAGCTAGCTGCATTGATGGTGACATGCAGCAAGCAACCAAACTGAATAAAAATCACCATGTACGTATAATCCCCTACTGCTTTGTCCCTTCAATGTGTACACAAAAATTATGATGATGCATGAGCATATAAGCATGAGCATATAAGCATGATGATGATGATGATGGTACATTATAATAATATTAATAAAGGTGTTTTGTTTTGGGTTCCTTCAAGATATCCTTTTCAGCATTTGAAAATTCGAGGTGTTTTAAAGTGTGAGTGCGAAAGGCACTGTGTTTTCGAGCCTCGTGCCCGATTCTCTTTTTTATTTATATTTTATAATTTAACATCTTTCATCTTTGGTTAAGGTTTGATATTTTAGCTTCCATACAGATTTTAAAAATAAAAAATCACATTTTCTACGTCAATTTACTTTAGTATAAAGTATCTTATAATATTCTTATATTAGCTTAAACTTTTCGGGCGGATTCCTCCTTTTACTCCTCAGCTTACGGGGTATTAGCAGCTGTTTCCGGCTGTCGTTCCCCTCCCAAGGGCAGGTTCTTACACGTTACTCACTCGTCCGCCACTGGAAACACCACTTCCCGTCTGACTTGCATGTGTAAGGCATGCCGCCAGCGTTCATCCTCTGTCTTACCGCAGCTGCTGGCACAAAGTTAGCCGATGCTTATTCCCCGGATACCATCATTGCTTCTTCTCCTGGAAAAGAAGTTCACGACCCGTAGGCCTTCTACCTCCACGCGGCATTGCTCCGTCTGGCTTTCGCCCATTGCAGAATACTACCGTTCTAAAATATAAATTGTTTAAAGTTATGTATGGGTATTAAGAACTCAGTAAAAACTGGGGTGGACTATTTTTTTGGGACTACGTGATCCTCGTGTTTTTCAACCGTTAGATCATGGAATGTATGAATATTTCTTAGATGAGTGGCTAGGATTGAATTATAAGTAAAAGGGTAAAACTGTAAATGCCCCGACATAAAAAAATGAATTATTTGCATAGTTTTGGCCACGCGAGCCGCCTTCTTCTCCTACTACTGTCGCCGCCGCAGACCACCGCGAGCCACCTTCTTCTCCAGCCGGAAAAAAAAAAAAAAAAAACCAAAGTTTCAATCTTTATTTTCTCCTGCGCAAATTAATCTTCCAAACTTTGGCCCCTTTTCCCATATCACACTACTTTCTGGAACCCTTTGTTTTCAGGCTTGTAAAAAATTGATTTTTATTGAAGTGCTCAGCAGAGAAGTTCTAGAGATCTAAGAGTAACAAAGAAAACCCTTGAATCAAGGTGATTTTAGTAAGAATTGTGAAGTGGGTTGAAGCTAAAGTGTCTCACAAAAATGATAAATCAGACAAAGAACAACAGGGGAAGCGAAACACAAAACCAGACACTGTGAAATCAGCTTAACGATGGGTTTTGATGGAGAGCCGAAGAGGGGTTTCTGGTGGAAGGGAACGGAGATGAGGGTTTCAACGAAGAAGAAGGTCGATGGAGGTCTAGCGAGTTGGTTGAAGGACGCGGGTGAAGGGAGAGTGGGTCAGTGTTGGTTTGAGAGAGAAGGAGAGCGTGAATGAGAGGGAGGATGGTGATGGTGTCGGTGATGTTTGGTTGATTGAGGAAGGAGGTTTAGTGGAGGTTTCAGAAGGAGGAATCAGTGGTGGAATTGGTTGAGGAGGTGGACGTGGCTACTGCGGTTTAGAGCGAAAGAAGAAGAAGAAGGGTCGGTAGCGCAGGGAAGAGATGGACGAGAGGAGTGGGTGGCGGAGGCTAGAGAAGGAGAAATGCTTTCGTTAAGAGAAGAGATAGGAGGGTTGGAAGTTAATGGTCAGGGTGAAGGAAGGTGAAGATGATGGAGATTTGGGGGTGATTGGGTGAAGAAAGTGGCGGCGCAAGGAAGGGAAGAAGGATTATGGTTTGGTTGAGAGGGAGAAGTTAGGAGGAGAGGAAAAGACAATGTCCAAAATGACTCTAGGACCACGTTAGTCCCAAAAAAAGGTTCACCCTAGTTTCTACCTAAGAACTCATCACTTGATAAATATTTTGACTAAAATACCTCTACTTAAAGTTAAGTTATATTAAGGAGGGAGAAAGATGATTATTGGTTAAATGATAGTGGTAGATGAGAGATATAATATTAAATGATGGTACATAAAAGGAAGATAGTAAGAAAAAAATGTTTTAAATTTGCAATACAACTTATATTTTAGAACCAACTACAAATTTTAAAACAACTTATATTTTAAGTATAAATGGAATACATTGTATTGGAAATACTAAGTGAGTAACTCTTTCAATTCACACACTGCTCCGAAAAATTGAACTATTTTGTGAAACCAAACATAGACTATGTTTCTATTTGTGGGTGAATGTTGTCTTATATAGCATCTTTGTTAGTAGTCCAGGAGGAGACCACTCACTTTCTACTTTCATTTATCTCTAGCAATTATCATGTGCACCTTTACATGCTCCTACACATAGTCACATACTATTAGTATTTTTATTATATTTTGTATTGAATTTGAAATAAAGGTTCTGGTTAAGCGTGCTGTTTGGTTCCTCAACATATTAAAGTGCCAAAGATCTCCAGCTTTTCAAAATCCAAGGAAAGTGAGCCCTAGCCTAGCTTCTACACCCTATAGGTAGGTCCTAGGTGCTTTGTTATGTCACACAGGCTAAGCTTTGGTGGTGGGTATCTGATGCAGCATTGAGAGTTGAAAGGGAAAAAAAACATATCTTTCTGTTGCAGCATTGCAGGGTTTCTAAGATTTTTAGCAGGGGAAATTAAATAGAGGTAGAGGAAAAAGAAAGTGTTTTTGAATAGGATGAATAGGACACTAGACTATCATGATCTGTAAAATTTAGGGTGTTAATTAGAGAAAGTTGTTGACTGTGACTAGGAGATTTGTTTCTTTCTTCATTTTGCTAGCTGGGGCTCCAGGGGCAGGGGTTTTAGGGCTTTACTGTTTTCGTTGAATATGAACGTGGTGATAATTAAACTAGGGCTTGGGATTGGGATCTGTCAATGAGAAAAGGACATAATTTCACTCTTTTTATTTTAAATTTTTTAATATTAGAATTATTTCTTAATCCAAAGATTTTTCGTGTTATGTGCGGTAGCGAAAGATCTCCAGGTATAATGGTGTAGTGTTGACATAGTAGGAAAAACACTTACAAAGGCTTTTTAATCCTTCGATATGTGTAAAAGCATTGAGAAAAACCTCGAAGTCATAAAGGCATACAACGTTGAAAGTTGAAACTCACTTCCACCGTCTCTAATTGTCACATGAAATACACTTAGTTGAGGATCCTTTGGACGATTTTAAGTCTGTCAGCCTTTTAAAAATTGCGAATTAGTGAGAAATTACTTTACGTTATATTTATTTAATGGAAAAAAACTCATTGATCAATTTCTTAATTACTGCATGGTGCATTGATAATGAGATGGAAAATTAGTCTCGTGATAACGAAATATATTATTTTTGTTGGACTGATTCATGATTGTGATTGGTGAAGTAGAAAATGCCATGGTTATTTATAGGTATGTATAATTTCTGAGATTTTACTTATGTTGGAAGTAGAAAGTAATGAAAGAAGCGAACTTTGCGCTAAAGTTTGAGGAAACGCTTTTACTTGCTGCATTTACTTAAGAGGGCTCAGTGTTCTGATGTTGCACTAACTAGTTGGAAAATTAATAGCTTAGCTTCGGTTAAATAAATGCATGGATAGGACTGAACAGTGTTTTAAAATTGCAACTTTGCAGTGCAGCAACACAATTTGTCAGCTCTATTTGCCATCTAGTACCAAACAGATTCATAACACGCTTGTTGCAGGATGCAGATCACAGAAGAACCAAACAGATTCAATAACTAGTAATTATTTTCACTGTTTCTATTCACCCCTTAAATGCCCTTGCCAACAAGATTTCCCCATAAAGAAAAGGTATATTGCTGTGAAATTTGAACCTTCTAACCCTTGGTTTTGGCTATTATACGTTGGTTTTCTGGTAAATTCTTATAATTTGGGTTAGCTCTAAATCTATTGTAAAAGTCAATTTATGGGTAAGAGTTGCTCTGCTGTTTATTAAGTCTTATTTGATGATATATTTAGATAATGTGAAACTTCTTACTACAAATCTTATGTCAAGAGCTATAAATATCTTGAACGTAAAATTTACACGAATAAACATTTAAGAGTAGCTCATATATAACTAGTTCAATAAATAAATTTATAATAAACTTTGATATTATATTAAAATTTGAGTTATACTAACTTTAATAAATGTTTTGCTACCAAGTATTTTCAAATTTAAATAAGAAAATCGATAGCACTCAAAAAATGTAAACAATGTACTACATGATGCTATCATTCTATGTAAAAATTGCAATTTTGCAGTATTAATTTTATACATAATTACACAAAAGCGATGCACACAATAATAAAGTGAATAAAGTGATCACCATAAAGTTATTTTTTTGGTACATGATCACCATAAAGTTAACACAATATTATGAAGAAAATAGTTTTTTTAAAAGTAAGTGAAACGGGCCATTTGACTTGGGGTGCAAATTACTCGTTAAAAGATTTTGGGCCCATGACATCAATATGTTTGGGTTGACATTTGCAATTGGATTATTAGTGCTTTTACTTTTTTTATGATCACTTTAATCTTTTGTGCCAACTAGTTTGGCATATTAAGCCCTGAAAGTAAAATCTTAGAACTATCTTAAATTGATCTCCTTGTGATAAGAAAAGTAGCTCTCATATTCCCTTTGGGATACTTGTCCCCTCTTTATAGTTTTTTTAGTGGGACTAATGCCTTTCAAAGATAGCCCTTTTCGTTTTCTTTTCTATTTATAATGTTTTTTTATTTTTCAAGTTATCCCAACACCAAGTTATCTAGAAAACTAATCCTTTCGAGACTCAATAGTTTATAATGCTTTTGTAGTTAACTTTTCAGTAAGGTTATGATGATTTCTTATCTTTAAAATATCAACTTGAGGTGTACCACGATTGGTACATAGTTGGACTCATTAAGTATTTAGTCCAGGGTTTGATCACTAAATGGTGTGTATGAAAAAACATTTGTTGTGAGAGATTTACCTACTTAATGTGATCACCGAGACTGGAGGGATTAATCTCACGATTGTCGGCTTTGAAGATATTTTAGGGGGGAAAAATATTAACTTGATTTTTTAAGTGTTTCTTATTTGCTTCATTTTATAGTATCTTTTTAGTTTAAATAAATCTTTCAAATCAGTCTTATGATTTGATTTTACAGAAAACTATGACTCTCAAATGCTAATCACAAGTATTAAAAGTAATAATGCCCATTAAATGAACCTTTTTTTGCCCAGTTTCCATTGGGAAACCAAGCCAGTGTTGGGATGACTAATGGGCTCCATTTTGCTTATGGGCCGAATGCAAAGTACGAAATTCAGTGCCATTTCATTTTTTAACCATTTGATCAAGTACAGTTTGAGTCCAGCAACACAACTATGGATGACAAAACTTTCATACTAAGATTTTGCCTAAACACACACATATTTGTTGGATCAGGTGAATATGCTTTCACATTCTTGCAACACAAGAGAGAGATAGGAAAAGAAAATAATTGGAAATGAAAGAAAAAGAGTGATTTGAATATATTAAAGTTCTTTACACAATTATGCATAACCACTTGTGTCCATTTTTAAGTTATCACTAATGAAAAAAATTCAACTATATTTTGGGATCACTAACGATTTTGGTGGCAAATGGAGAATTTCACATAAAGTACTATATTTTGGTAACACAATATGGGTTTTATTTCAGCACTGATGAGGTGAATTGGAAGAAGGTCTTCTCATGGTGAGTGCTGTGATACATGCCATGGTTTTTTTTTTCCCAGCTTGGATTAAAAAAAAAGAGTGTTGAATATAATTACTATAGAGGGTGTGCTTTGTAAATTGTAACTGTGTGGTTGCAAAATCCATCATTACATGTTGAATCATAGTATAAAATGGTTTGTTTGAAATATTTTAGCAGCCATAAGGGGTGAGTTTTGTATTATTGGTACTGAAAACTAGGAGTTGTGGCGTGGTAATTGCTTACCTCGTCTCTTAATTATGAGATTGGTACGAGCACATGTAATGAAATGATTAGTGTTGTCGGCGTTGAATGCCGACAAAACTACATGGCTTTGTATGGTTTTTTTTTATTAAAAAATTGTTACTTACAAGTCCAACAACAAATTAAAGTAACAAACTGTGACCAAATCAAGGTCTAAAAAGGAGTGTGAGTTTTTGGAAGAAAATGATGAGATGCAGAAACGAAGAATGGGATTATCAGAGAATCCGATTCTTTAATGTCAACAGAAAAGCTACTAAGT
Organism: Acmispon strigosus; assembly: GCA_030819835.1. Lineage (NCBI taxonomy): Eukaryota > Viridiplantae > Streptophyta > Magnoliopsida > Fabales > Fabaceae > Acmispon > Acmispon strigosus. The sequence continues at coordinate 93,701,489 of JAUAMA010000001.1, forward strand.
TTTCATTAATCAGTAAGCAAGTTATTCTTTGCATGTTTTATACTTTTGAACGCACTACAATACCCACAATTGTATCTTTACCATAGGAAATAGGATCCATGTCCATATTTCCCTTATAGTTTTTTAAGAATAAAACATTGGGCACAAATATGGCTTTTATGTTAAGGAATATGCGTTTTCCCATTTTTGTTAATATGACAACCAAATAACTTTTTTTACCGGTGTAGTCATCCAGGCATATGTCACGTCACATATTGAATATATAATTCAATTATCGAATTTATGTGAGCAATTGAGAATTTTCTACACTGTTGATTTAGTGACTTCTAGGGTTTGTAAAATCCATTCTTAACGCTTGTCTCATGCAGTAATTAAACTAGCTAATGATTTGACTTAATAAAATAAATAACACAACAATTGAATTTTCATATTTTATCTCTATGGGTAGATAAAGTGTAATTCAATTTGGTTCATACAACTGATCACAATCTCTGAGTTTAACTCACACCTCTGCATAGGTTGAAGGTTCGAATCCCTCTGAATTCAGTAAAATCGGGCATTTGCTGACCTCACCAGCATGTCACTGACGTCATATCTAATAGTTTGAAAGTGTTTTCTCTCTGTTCCATAATTTTTGTATAAAAAAAAGTTAAAACTTCCTATAAAAAAATTCAGTAAAAGATTCATATATATATATATATATATATATATATATATATATATAATCATTGATCTTTAGAATTAACAAAGCATCTTTCGTTTAAAAAACAAAGCATCTTTACTAACTAAAAATAGAGACCATTCCTAAAAAAAACTTCACATTCAGTGAGTTGTTAGTTCAGAATTAGAACTTAAGAGTGGAAATTAAGATTATCCCCACACACAGGAAGCAGCTACAAAGTTTAATAGAATTTTGGAATGTTTAAATCATGATTTTTTAGTAGAAATAGAAGATATTAGCCATCACATAGAGTTTAAACTAATTAACCACCACTTAAAGTGGTTCGATCCCTGTAATTTGTGGTTGTAAAATGGTTTAGTGGATGTTTGAACGAGGAGCTGTAGTTTCTACTTTGTATCACAATCAAGCAAAACCGCCATAAATAGTGAGTGTGTGTTTTGGTATGCATGAAAAAGTACGAATTAAAATTAAAATATGAAAGAAACCACTTGCTCTTTTTTTTTAATTAGCGAAGAAACCATTTGCTTTCATTAGCTTAAATATGTTTTGTATCATGCTTTCATTAGATTCAAGGTACAAAATTAAGTGTTTTTTTTTTATATGTCACATTTAACTCTATGAGGGTGACTATTTTGAATTTGTGTGTGGTTAGAAATTTTCTAAATTATGTAATCAAGGAACTTAAGCGGTTTGTTTAAAATTGAATGATTATAAGTTTGAACTTATTCGCGATAACCAATCTTGATAAAATATGTGAGTCTTTCAATCTTTGATTGAACCTTTTAAATTTCTTAACTGCTTGAACATGGAATTTCCCTCGTATAAGATTGAATTACTAAAATTTTAAGTTCATGTCACCTAACCGTTCAGATCTCTTAACTCCTTCGACTTTAAATTTTCCTTATTGCATATAACCCAAAGCGAGTGAAATTTGACTGCTAAACTATATGAATTCGCACCTCTTAATATTTTGAGATTTAAAATTTGAAAGTAAATTTTCTTAAAATTTAAAACCAAAGGGGTGCCAATTTATGATGCTATATCCAACCCCGAACCCAAATCACAATTTTTTTATTTATTTCACTGAATATGATAAAAGTGAAAAAGGTGATTGATTCTATTGCTACTTGAAGTTACCTTTGTTAAACAAAAAATAAAAAAGGTAACACTAACTCAAGTGGGTTGTCTGTCCTCTACACGAGAAAAAATCGCCCCACTCCAGACGCAAACAGTGGTAAGTGTCTCCCACTACTCGCCATTGCCAACGCCATTTTCTGCTTCCCCAACTCTGCCATTTCCACTATTTCTATCGCCCCCAAAGTTCACTTTTTTCAAAACAGCATCACATAAAGTTACCATTTTTGCTTTGCTTTCCTCGTAAGCCCCCCTCTCACTGTGACACACACATCTTCTGCAACACCTACTTGGCTTGATTCAACTCTGCTGTTACTGCTTGTTTTGATTGGTTCACTTCACTTTCTTCTGCCTGGAAATAATTTCTGCTTGATCTTTGTCGGTGATGATGATACTTTTATACTTTATACCCCTTTTCACATTTTCAATTTTTTAAAGCTGCTGATGATTCAAGTAATGGGGTTGGGTTTTCTTGAACCCCATTTCATTGGATATGCTTTTCTTTTGCCTGCCTTTTCATTTACCTTTGAGTCCAAGTGGGGTATATTTATAAATCCAAAAACTGAATCTTTATTGGGTGTGTTATCTGCAGGTGTAGTAGAGGTGGGAAATTCAAGATGTCTAGGGCATTGGTTCATTTGTTGGGTGTTTTGTGGCTATATTGGTGGTTGGCATCAACTGGAGAAGCCCAAGTGGAGTACTTGAAATACAAAGATCCAAAGCAACCAGTGGCTACTCGGGTTAACGACTTGCTGGGTCGAATGACTCTGGAGGAGAAAATTGGTCAGATGGTTCAGATTGATAGGAGTGTTGCCAGTGCTGCGGTTATGAAAACCAATTTCATTGGTATGAACTGAAATTCTCATGTATAGGCCTCTTTTTTTATTTCATACAAGGAAAATCTTTATAGGATAATAGCATGTTTTGATTGGTGGTGGTACACAATTAAAAGCACAGTCACTCCAGAAGCTACACTTTGTATGTAGCTTCTCTCCTACGGGCTTCCCACCGTGTAATCAAACTTGCTATAAATAGGAAACTGAAGGAATTCATGAATTAGTGGTCAACAAAAAATTGGATTAAGAATAGGAAATCAAAGGAAATTATGACATTGTAAGGATACTCTATCAAATATTTATTAACTGGTTCTTTTACTTGTGTGCAGGTAGTGTATTGAGTGGTGGTGGTAGTGAACCTCTTCCAAGGGCTACTGCTGGAGATTGGGTTAATATGATAAATGAATTCCAGAAAGGGTCTCTGGCTAGTAGATTGGGCATCCCAATGATTTATGGTATTGATGCTGTTCATGGACACAATAATGTCTATAATGCTACCATATTTCCCCATAATGTTGGGCTTGGATGCACCAGGCAAGATTTTCTTTCCTTTTTTCATTTGTTTGCTAGATTTTCAGCATTTGGCACTAAGATTTTCACCTGCAATTTGATCTTTATAATTTCCCTAGCTCAAGGGTTTTGTCAGCTGAACCATTTAAAACTTATTGCTTTATTGAACAAAACTTCTTTATGGGTTGTGCAGCTGTTGCTAGATATGAAGTATGAGTAAATGATGTATCAATGATAGAACTAAATTACTAAAACAATTTTGCTGTTGACAGTTATCATGTTCATCCGCCTGCAATATACTTGTATAAACTATGCTGTCAATTCTGTAGGTTTAAAATTTTGATGATCTTAATCTTGATAAATTTTCATTGGTACCTTTGGTTGCATGTATGCTTTATTGGATGCATCCACCATTTATTCTGTTCTAACAATCTTTGGTGAACAGGGATCCTGACCTGTTACAAAGGATAGGTGCTGCAACTGCTCTTGAAGCCAGGGCTACAGGAATTCCCTATGTTTTTGCTCCATGCATTGCGGTAAATAAGATGAGATTCTAATTATAAACTTGTAAAAAACTTATTGTTACTGATTTGAGGTTGTCTTGTCAAATGTGTACTATTTTTTTCTTTATAATTTTACTGATTACTCCTGAAACGTAAATACAGGTTTGCAGAGATCCAAGATGGGGTCGGTGTTATGAAAGCTACAGCGAGGATCCAAAAATCGTGGAAGAAATGACAGCAATCATACCTGGTCTACAAGGAGATATCCCGGCCAATTCCACGAGAGGATTTCCATATGTTGGTGGCAAGTATGAAATTAATGCTAGTAAAGTATTTTTATATAGAAGATTCTGTTTCATGTGGTGTTTTACGTCCACATTTTATAAAATTTACTTCAGGGGCCACGATGTCTGGGTTTTGATGCCTAATAGTCTGATTTTCCACCCATGGAAAGATTATATAGTCTAGCACATATAGTTCATGGATCTTTAGTTTTTACATCACTAATGTAATTTAGGGAATAAAAAGTTTAAACTTTAAAGCAGTGTTGTCAAATATCTGCCTTGGCCGAATCTCATGACGGAATTCTAGCAAGGCCCCATGGCCGATATTCTGCCATAACCCTCCATATGCCATCAGTATTTGTCAAATATGGCCTGCTTTTAGCTTTCCGCCATCTGCAGTTAAAAACATTGCTTTAAAGTAGTATACTTTTGAAAGATTCTTATACATTTTAAAGGAAGTGTTGCTAATGGTAACACTATTACAGTATTACCCTGTATCTGCAACCTGTTGATATGATTTACGCTTTTATTCTGCCATCCTGGCAGCCACATGATGTGGAATCTGGATTTAATGGAGACTGATCAATCGAATGGAGACTGATCCATCATATAAATTTTATTTCCGTAAATAAGGCCTTTTTAAGACGTTTCTCTGAATCTTAAGTTGGCTGACTTTGGGGAAAACACCTCATATTAACAACCGTCACCAAGTAATCCTAGTCAATCAATTTACATCAACCACACTTATTAAGTTGTACAAAAATGAATTTAAAAAAATCACAATTATACGATTGACTTGTATTATGTAGCTACTGATGTATTAAAGGTTTGTTTTGTCCCTCTATCCTTCATTATTAATCTTATAAATTTCGTGTAGGACGAAGGTAGCCGCTTGTGCTAAGCACTTTGTTGGAGACGGTGGTACAACCAAGGGGATAAATGAGAACAACACAGTGATTGACTGGCATGGACTGCTGAGCATTCACATGCCTGCCTATTCTGATTCCATCATTAAGGGGGTCTCCACAGTCATGGTTTCATACTCCAGTTGGAATGGTGTAAAGATGCATGCAAATCGTGATCTAGTCACTGGCTTCCTCAAGAACACCCTTAAGTTTAAGGTGACTGGCCACTTTTTTGTTCTTCTTTTCTCTTACAGAGCTACAAAATAAATGTTGTTCTATGCAATGGAAGCTTCTACCAAATGCTTTTTCTGCAGTAATGCTTTCCACTTTTTTGACAGTCATTTGCCTTGTCTATATGTAGAAAAACAGACCCTGATATGGGTGGAAAACTATACAACTTAATTTGAACATGGCAACTCATGAAAATCCTAAGCATGTAATATGAGTCACATGATGTGGCATATAGACATCGATATTAAACCATATCCTTACATAGTTTCGGGGTATTAAAATGAGAAACAGCCAATATATGAAAGACATGTGCAGTGTATCTGGATTGTGTTAAAATTAACAGTCTAAAAGGAACTCAAAGATCATCCAAAAATTAAAGAAGGTATTCTATGACTATCTATAGTTTTCTGTAGTCAATTCTGTGTCCATATTTACTGCCAAAGAGGAAAGGCATGACTAGCATACTTCATGTAGCTGCTTGCTAACTTTCGAATTGAAATTGCATCAATATTTTTGTTTTAATATTTCTCATAGCTAAATACTTTCTTCTTAACTGTCTTTACACCATTAAAAGCTCCCAATTTTAAGCAGCATGGTTTTGTATTGTGGATGCTAAGAACAACATTTGTTCACTCATATGTCAGGGATTTGTCATCTCAGATTGGCAGGGTATTGACAGGCTCACAACACCACTTGATTCAAACTACACATATTCTGTCCAGGCTGCCATTGAAGCTGGTATTGATATGGTTAGTATTATGCTAAATCTCTGCAGGGCTAGAGTGAATGTAATGCTTACTGAATGATAGGATTATTGAACTCGGTCGTTCTTTTTGTTGACGAATAATTGCAGGTGATGGTTCCATTCAAATACGATGATTTCATTCAGGACCTTAACCTCTTGGTCAAGAGCAATATCATTCCAATGGACCGCGTTGATGATGCTGTCGAGAGAATTTTGCTTGTGAAGTTCACCATGGGGCTTTTCGAGAATCCTCTAGCCGATCTCAGCTTAGTCAATGAGCTTGGAAGCCAGGTGTTTCAATCAAACTATCCCAACCTTAAAATGGACATTTTTCATGATGAAATTGATGAGCTATTTCTTTCAAACAGAATAATGGAAATTAATATTCTCTTTTATTTGATGAAAAGCAGTATATTTGATGGAAAATTCTTTAAGAGAATTTCTTTGAACATAATACTCTTGTAAATTTTGGTCAATTCGCATGTGCTGTGTTAATATTCTGCAATTGCACTGCATTGAACCAAACAGAATATGGGTGTGTTTGGGTAAACAAATTATTTAAGCGCTTATGGCAATAAACTCTTATCGCATATGCGCTTATTCATAAGCTAATTTGAGAAATGAAAATAGGTTATAGATAAGCATAAGCTCTTATTCATAAACTAATTTGAACAACTTATGAAAATAAGCTCAAAACAACTTATATGTAGGTCATAAGCTATTTACGTATGCTCTCCCAAACATTTGCCTAAGTGCTTATGCTATAAGATAAGCTTGAATTAGCTCTTCCAAACGTGGCATATATTGGCATTGTTCATTAATATAACTTTTTGTCTTGACCTTATCTGATGTTTGCAAGTGGCTTAAGGAGAAAAACAATATGCAACTTTTTTGGCATTTCTTATTATGTGTAATTTGAGTTTATCCTAGCATAATTGAGACATTGAGAGTCATGAGGTATAAGATTATGTTTTTAACTAGGAACACAGGAACCTAGCAAGAGAAGCTGTGAGGAAAACCCTGGTGCTGCTTAAGAATGGGAAAAATGATAGTGCTCCACTTCTTCCTCTTCCTAAGAAAACCCCAAAAATCTTGGTTGCTGGTACGCATGCTGATAATTTGGGTTACCAATGTGGTGGCTGGACAATCAAATGGCAAGGATTCAGTGGCAACAGTGACACAAGTGGTAAGTGACTTGCAAAAGTAAAGGGAAAATTATTAAATTATAATAGAAATGAATTGACAGACTTTCTTTTCAATGTTCAGGAACAACTATTCTCACTGCCATAAAAGCAGCAGTTGATCCAAGCACAGAAGTTATCTTTCGTGAGAACCCGGATAGTGAGTTTGTTAAGTCCAACAACTTTGAATATGCCATTGTAGTTGTTGGTGAGCCGCCTTATGCCGAGACTGCCGGGGACAGCACGACTCTTACAATGTTGGATTCTGGCCCGAATATCATCAACAACGTCTGCGGGGCTGTTAAGTGTGTGGTTGTCGTCATTTCTGGCAGACCTATTGTGATTGAACCATATATTTCCTCTATAGATGCGTTGGTGGCAGCATGGTTACCAGGCACCGAGGGACAGGGCGTGACTGATGTCCTTTTTGGTGACTATGGCTTTACTGGAAAGCTTGCAAGGACATGGTTCAAATCTGTAGATCAACTCCCAATGAATGTTGGGGATCCTCACTATGATCCACTTTTTCCTTTTGATTTTGGGCTGACAACTTTATCTGTCAAGGACCTAGTTGCAAGGTAATATTCATTTCAAGTTTGAAAGCTTTTATATGCTAATTAATCTATACCATGTCTAGTCTATTGTGCTTTGCTTCAGCACTTCCAACTTCAATTTTTTAAGAGCATCTGTACAGGTCCATTGCTGTTAACAAGTACATACTGCACTTTTCAGTGTGTTTGGATACTAGTTGAGTACAATGTGAATAGACTTTCATCTTAATTCATGAGAAAGACTTTCGTCCTAGTTCATAAGAGTTATGTTCACTTTTTCTTGAAGTGCATGTTAACGTCTGTTTGCACTTGTAAGAACACATAACCTTAGTCATTGGCTGATGCCAGTTACTTCATTCTACATTCGCCTCCATTTGTTTTATTACCATAACCTTTAGTATAAATTTACCTGCCTCTTTTTTGTTATCATTTACTGCAATCATTTCTTTGAAGGGTTGTTTTGTCACTTTGGTGCATGTAGAATGTTGTTGTCAATGGTCAATGACACTTGTAATGAAGTATTTCCCAAAGATAAAGGAATTAAACTCAACGAAACGTGAGAATGGAATTGATTCCATTGAAGAGCATTATTTTACCAACTCTTCATTTACTATATAACTTTGTTGTTCAAGTTCAATGCTATTGGTCATTAACAACTTTTATATTTGATAAGAGTTGCTTCTGTTATACTGATGGAGCCATTGATTGTGCAGGTCAACCTCAGCTGCTGACAGTGTAAGGGCTTGTATATTTACCATTATGGTGACACTACTCATCTGCTTACATTCAACTGGTATGTTTGTGTTGATTTTTAAGTGACAGAAACTGAATACTCTTATGTTCAATACGATTTGTGATTGATTGTTTGTTCAATTTGATAGGTTAAGCACAATTTATGGGAGCTGATTATTGATGCTGGCTGCTAGAGAACTAACTTGTTATACTTCCCAGCTTAGTCTTATTTTAGTTTAATTCATTGTATTAGCATTAGGACACATTATGATTGTTCATGAACTAGGACATTTTTGGGCACATACCCTCTATTTATTCCATCATCTTTTAAGTATTTTTTTCAAGTTTGGGCTTCATTCACTGGTCGCAAACAAATGCCATGATTGGATATCGATTGGCACTGGTTCAACAAACGTTCGCACGCATTCCAAGATAAAAAGTGAATGGATGGATTAGGTTGAAAGTCTTCGTCCAAAGTGACAAAAAATTGCCTATTTAGGAGGTGTATTGTTTTACAAGTCACTTCAGCCTCATCGAAGACTTTCAATGAAAGTCATTTTTCAAACAGGTTTATACTTGCCAAAGATTAAAAAAAAATTGTATAAAACAAGATTAAAAAGAAGTTATTGAAAGTCATTTTTCATACAGGTTTATACTTGCCAAAGATTAAAAAAAAATTGTATAAAATAAGATTAAAAAGAAGTCCTTGAACTGAGTTATTTTTGCCTATTTAATTGAGATAGTAGAGGTGCAGAAATGAGTGTAATATTGGTTACCAGACACCTAGTTTCATACAGTTTAATAAAGGAAAAATCTTTTAAATTATAAATATTTTAAAATTATAATAATTATGTCGGTTTTAAAAGTAAAATTTTCAAAAAAATTATATTTATTAAAAGATAAAAATAAGTGAAATTTTGGCAATATATTTTTAATGTTTTTTTATTATTAGGTAAATCTCATGGTGACACAAAGTTGTGGTTTTACTTTTACACAGATAAAAGGAAAGATGAAATGAATAAAGGGAGTTATGGATTTAACCGATGAAATAAATGATAAGGGAGAAGAGAGACTGAGAGGGCGGGGATTGAAGAAGTTGGAGAAAAAGATGACATGAAAATTATTTTTGAAAGAAAAAGAAAAATTAATTCTTAAGTGACAATTATATAACACATCAGCTAATAATAATTAAATGACACGTAAGCTAATTCCATTTATAAAAGAGTAATAGAAGAACTCAATTTTCACAAATTAAAGTTTATGGGACCAAAATTACTCATTTTAAATATTAGGAAGTCAAATCGCACAATCACAATAGATGTGAGACTAAAAATACGTTTAAGGCTAATAATGGAAGTGGCATATAGATCGGTGACATTCCTTCTTTTGCCTCATGGTACGATGACAATGTTGAATGATTATGAGGCTCATTTGGTGTCATTATTTTATTTAATTCTTCAGATATCTTCGAATTTACTCAACCAGATTGGAGCTTCTTGCATAGGAAGCAACCCTAACCAAAGACTACACATGAAGGAAGCCATTAGAAGGATAGAGGAGGTACGTGTTTAAAGGTTATGGCAATAAGCTAGCTTAGTTCGAAGTTTCTTTTATAGGAGGCCATGGAAATATTGCAAAGTGTCATTTTCATGAATGATATCTTCTGAGAGCATGTGAATATTGAAGCAATGTAAAACAGAGTGATACAGCTATGATGCATGTCTACTGAATGCGATCTCATTGCCTCAATAGATTAGTCTTATGGCTGTCGGCTGTGTGATATCTTAGGGAACCAAAAAGTGATACAGCTATGAAGAAAATGAGTTCCGTCACGGACCAATTCTTCTAAAAGTTCAAGCTGTTAGAATGTCACAAGGATGGTTTCATATCTGTAATAAGCTTGATTAAATATTCCAACCAAGAGGCACACTGCTTTAAAAAATTGCCTAGAAGGCACGACAGTATTATGAAATCATTACAATAAAAAAATAACCCTGTATTTAAAAAAAAATAGAAAAAGACAGGAGATAACATGATAAATTATTATGCAACAGAAAAAACTTGCAGTGTGTGAGAGTTGGAACCTAACAAAAAGGAGGGAAGTTTATCAAATCATACATGGAGAAATCGATTCCATAGCTGAGCAGAAATGATGGGTATTATTGGGATGACTTCTTGATCAATCAATCATTGGCATTATCCTCTGACAAAGATTAATCAGCAGTGACCCTCAGGCATAATTCACAAGAAGAACCATCATAAGAATTTGATACTTTTGACAGATTACTCCAGAGAATATCAACCTTCTTGATCTCCAGAAATCCTAAAGAACATTCCAGGAATTCATGTTGATGACTGTAAATACCAGCAATACATATTCATGTATGTTTTAAGTCAGATGTAGCAGTGAACTAGTTGTAAAACTGAACTTTTATCTAAAGATATGATAATTTTGACAAAATTTCGGGGACCAGGACAAATCTCCCTTGTTCTTAAAAGTTTCAACTAAGCTTTTAACTCCACTATGCAACAAGGAAAAGACCTTTTAAAACAAACTATAATATAGCCAATTAAACTTTGTAACAAACATGGTATCATAAAAGTTATGAGTTATGACCATACAGAAAAGTTCAACAGACATATATGCAGGAAAATCAAAATTTTAACAGAAACAGAAAGTTGAAAAACATATAGTTGCATTATAATTGATCATAATTTCACATTTTCACTATCTCCCACTTGCCCACCTTCATTTCTAACTTTCAGTCTCTGTTCTCCTCCTTTCTAATATTTGAAAATTTATCTTTTTTTATTATTATAATCAAATTCCATCGAAGCCAGAGGACTTCAGTTCTATTTGGGGGCTGTGCCAAAAAAAATTGGGAGTATCAAGGTTTGCATGAAAAGTAGCTAGGTTGAGCGCAAGGAATCAAGTGAAACACCCAAACAAGCATTGCTTGACATTTTCAAATTGGGAAAAGAGACTTTGATTCCTAAGTTAGGTAAATGCACTGTTAATTTTCTCCTTCCTATATTTAATTTCCTTGTCTACATGAAAATGGCAAACCCAAGGACTGAAATTTTCAAGGCGGGAAAGTCTGTGGGGGTGAATATTATCATGACAGTAGAAACAATGTTTGAGTACATCACTCTTTCCAATCTTAACTTCTAGGGCCGCATACCCAATAACCAGGTAATTTATGCTGATATAATCTACTAATGAGCAATATATATGAAAGCAAATATATATTATTATGCTCCTTTTCTTCGTTTTCTCCTTTTCGTGTAATAATAACAACAAAATCTAATGTAAGCTTCTTACACTGCTTTGAAATTCACTTGACGTTCTTACAGCTGAGTTCTGAATTCAAGGCATCCCCGTACAGAAGAAATGAAAGTGCAAAAATTATACATAATCAATGTAATTAGGGTCAAGAACTAGAGATGAAGACATATTCAACTCTTCAAAAATGGGACAAGTACTACATATGAACAAAATAACCATTTGAAAACTTCAATATGATATTTGAGATGATCCTGTTGGAGTTCAATTCTCTTCTTGTCTTGTACTATGCATCCACAAGGAGCACACTTAATAGACTTGCATCCAAAGCTGCATACTCCTTCCTGTGGACTCACCAATGTAGCACTCCAAAACATCACGTGGAATTGTGTTCCATATTTCCAAGTGCTTAGATCTTTACCTCCATCTTATGTTCGAAGCAGAGGGGCAATCCCAATATTTTGCGAGTCAGATGCATGCACGAAAGAACTTCTGGCATTCCAGTCATTATATCCTTTCTCTGGCAAGCATCCATGGTGGGAAGGATAAAGATGTTGTCAACCTGAAAAGGAGACAAGAAAAGGTTTATTGGACACCAAACAGATTCAAAGAAGATGCCAGAGTGTAACATTGGGCATTGATTGATTCCACAACTTGAGATTCTAAATAATGAAAGACAATCGAAGATACAGGACTATAAGCAATTGAGTGAAAAGGTATTTCAACAAGGCAATGGTACTAACATGACAATACAAATAATTGAAGCCATAAAATCAAATCAGAGTCACTGACAGATAGGTATACTCTTAACATGAAAAGTGGAGAACCAATGTTAAATGTGAAAGAGGGAGAAGAGCAGAAGACTATCAGTTCAGAAACCAATGCAGCAGAAGATAGGGGGAGGGGAACAACTCTTACATTTTAGAAATACATGTGTGCATCTTGATTTTTTAGAATCTAAACAAGCATCTACACAATAAGGAGGGAATGATATTGGTTTATACTAACGGATATTTAATAAAATGTGAACTGCTGAAATCCAAATGAAAACAAAGAACGATGAGGGATTGAGGGAGCTATCTAGTGCTGGGTCAAGGAGGAGGAAAGGCTAGTAAGTAGTTATGTCTTGTGAGACGGCTATTAAAACGACACATTCAGTCTAAGTCCTTAAGAAGGATTTACGACAACAGGGCTTTATAAACCTATGATACAGGATCAAGTACAATGGCATCCTAGAATCCATGTAGCCAACCCCTCTCAGCGTGATTATCCTTGGATTGGTTGGTGGCAGCATGGTAGTAGTAACTACTGGTAAGTGTTCATCAGAATGACAAACTCAACATCAGAATATTTTCCATGGGTATTTTATTTAAAAGGTACTCAACAAAAGAGTATCATCTCTCTGATGATTGCAACACTATGCAGAGTCACTAACTGCTTAAGAAAGTTGTGGCATCATATGATAGTGTGAAACAGTCATAACTCATCACTATGGCCTATTAAGCAGTAGCTCAGAAGATTGTCATTAACTACATCATGGTGTATATCCCTGGGAGTACTGGGGTAAGAAACACAAAAACTTGTTACCTTAGTTTATAGTTGATTCCCCAAATGAGCTCGAAACTGAAGCAAAAGTCCTAATATAAAAAACTACTCCCTCCGATCTTTATTACAAGAACCAAATTACTACCTCTCGTCCAGTAAGAAATATAGTTAATGTAGTTGATAGCATTAAATTTGTCCTCAAAAGTGTTGTTAACGGATGCCGGATTATGGAGGAAACCCAACAACAGGCCATATTTGACAACACTAACGACAGATGGCGGCTTGCTGGAATTCTGCCATGAGATTCCACCATGGTGCCACCATGACCGATATTTGACAATACTGGTCCTCAAGTTATATTAACTTTTCCAAAGTTACCTTTCACCCACTTTTTATAATTTAGTTCCACTTCCATCATTAATGCATTGGAGAGAAGAAAGGGAGAGTTTGTACAATTAAATAAAGGTATTTTTGTCTATAAATAATTAATTCATTACAAACTTCAAGTTGGTTCTTATAAAAATTATCAAACTTTAACTCTAATTCGATTCTTATAATAAGGACAGATGGAGTATATAATAGCATGATATTCTCATGCTCAAACTTATGCAGAACGCTGGACTCTACCCAAGATTGCAAAGAGCGTTGAAATTTATGAAGACTTTTGAAATGATTAGCTTTTGTATCATGGCATTCACCTCATAAGAGTAGCAGCGAGGTCAAGACCAAGTCTCCTGGACGCTAAAGCTATTAGGCGAAACCAAACAGAATATTCTCTATATCTCTAAGATAGCAAGACACCAACTCAAACAAAAGACCTATGGGTTTGCATCGTGGATAATGCAGAAGCCTACCTAGTGCTCAAATGTAACTTCATTTAGATGAACGGCAGTGGCAAGGACCAAACTCTTTACCTATTTGCCATACTAGGTTCTAATATCACCTCAATGACTAAATCTCCTAAAAGCTTAAGATATTAAGAGAAAGCATGTAAATGGTTTTTTATATTTGAAATAGTTGTCACTCTTGTAACACATTTTAATAACTATATTTTGTGTTAGAAGGTAAAAAGCAGGAAGGAAGAAATTATGCGAAAAGAACAAAGCCACAAAGGTATCTTCAAAGTTCCTATTCAAAGACCACATACAAAAAAAAGGTATTTCTTTGTGAGTGCATATTACAATACCTTTTGTTACATTTGTGCTGCATTCATCTTTGCGTCATTTTCTTCCTCTTTGCTTGTGTTCCCATGGTCATCCTGGTTTGAGCCAACTAGCAAAGGTTGATTTCCTACAACACTTTCATTGCTCTTCAATGACGAGAGATGGTCCATAGGAAGAGAATTCCTTTTGTAATTCCAAACAAGCATTGAAATATAATCTTGAGGTGTAACAAGACCTTGTTCTCTGATACAACTCTGCTGCTCCTCCAAAGTCTTTGGATCTTCTAGTTTTATGTATTCTAACAATGACTTTTCATGGTCAGGCCTCCAATTACTAGGGAATGGTGAGTAATCCGTCTCGGGTACAAGAGACATCCTTGTATACTGGAGCCCATCTATTGATTCTGCAAGACCCATCCTCAGTAAATTATGGTACTCTGGAGACTGCCCTTTCTTCTCCTTAAGTGGACGGCTAAGGTTGCGGGCACCAATCTTGTATACTTTTGCACGCGATCGAAGCTTGTATTTTGCAGCATACAGCTTTGCAAGTGAGCCTCTTATGATGTAAGAGCAAAAGTTCACAATCTTCTTCCTATTGTCTGCATACCTGTACCACTCAACCACAGTTGACAAAAACTTGTTCATTTGAGCATTGGTGTGAGCTTGGGTGGCATGAAACATCCTGAAGCAAGGTTGAGGATCCGGATCCCTATCACCCTTGAGAAACATCAACTTTCTAAATTGCCTAATGCATTGCTTTAAGCTTGCTGTGACAGACAAAAGGGTCCCTACACCCTTCTCACTTATGATTTTACCACCGGTTGCAGTGTACCTGAGAGTCGGATAAACAACCCTCCTACATAACACATGATCAAGAAACATTATACCTTTAGTTATGTGCTCTATAGGAAGGCTCTCATTATCAAGCTTGAGCATTAACTTCTCATCACAAAACTCAATCAATTGCTTCCTCAGAGTTGCTGCATCCGCCCGGGGGCCTCGAACACCGATCAAGATATGACCCCCATATCTTATATAATCAATCTTCCTAGTTTTATCAGGTCCACTCGTAGGCACGAATTCCGGCCATGACGTGTTCCCCTGCTCAGCCTCCCCTTCTGGACTGTTCCATATAACATCACTCTTGGAGGGAACATAAAACTCCTTAATCTTCCCTTCCATCCAACGGTCCAACTCATCCAAGCAAATGTTGGCCAAAAGAGGACTCAGAACTCCACAATGCCCCCAATTGGGAACCTTCTCAGCCTCCTCAGGCGCAAACCCAAAAAACGTATCCAACCAATAAGGATCAGGCTTAGGCTCATCCTCAGCCAACACCCTCTTCTTCTGATACTTCCTCTTCGTCTTCTTCTTCTTCTCCCTATCATCAACCTTAGTAGTGACCACCGTCGTCACCAAAGCAGACTTCAACAAATCAATAATCATCTTATCCCTCACATCTCTCATAACAGCATTGATCACCAAGCCCACCTTCATCCCATCCAACACAGTGCTCAAGTCACCCTTTATATACCACAAGTAGCCAGCAAAACTCCTCCTGATGACCCTCAAAACAGTGTGGGGGGTCCTCCCAGGCCGAAAAGCATAGGACTTCGACGAAAACCGGGCCTCATAAATAGGCTCGAGGATCATCAACAAAACCTCCTGAACTATTTTATCTTGAAATGGTGCAGGTTGTGTGGTGGTGAGGATGATCTTGATTTTTCGCTTCGAGAGGGAATCGTAATCGGTTTTGTCCTTGGGGGATTTGATATGGAACTTGAGCCTGGCGCCCCACTTGAAGTTTCCGTCGAGAACGGCGTTGCGGAGGGCGAGAAGGTCCTCAAGTTGGGACCTTGGGATGGTGCTGCGCGGGGTGTAGGAGCCCGTTTCGTCGGTGAGGACTTTCTGGTAGGCGAGGAGCCAGAGCTCGAAGCGGCGGAGGGAGGAGGAGAGGTTGGTGACGACCCTGTCGGGATGGCGGAAGCTGTCGATCCACATTTGGGAGCAGAGGGAGACGCCGTCTTCCTTGAGGAGGGTGGAGGGGTCATTGGGGTCAGGTGCGGGGCGGCGGAAGGGAGTGAAGGAGTAGAGGCGGTGATGGTGGATGGTGGCGGTGGTGGGGAGTGGGTGAAGGGGGGTGGTGGGGTTGTGGGAGAGGAATCGGAGGGAGAAGAGGGTGAGGCGTCGATGCATGGTTTTTCTCTTCAGGGTTGGGTCAGGGCATTGTTAATTTGAGAATTGAAGATTCAAGATTGTGTTGTGGGGGGAATTGGAAGCAGGAAATGGAGTGAAGAGGAGCAAAACCCAACCAAAACCCTGAACCTGTAGCTAGCTGCTCTCGAGTTTGTCTCGTGTTTTTCCTTCTCCATTTTTTCTCTCCCATTTTTCATTTTATTTTTCAGGCTAATTTGGAATTTAAGGTGTATTTGGTTTGTCCATTTCCTACTTTTATTTTTAAAGAAAATAGAAAAAATAAAGTTGTAAACACGTTTTTTCAGTTGGTAATCAAAAAATGTTTTCTCTAAAAAATATGATCACAATAAATAAAAAAATCATTTTAGGGGTGGTAGTGGCGGCAGAGGCGAGGATGATTGTGGTGGTGATGTTAGAGGTTGTTGGTGTTGCCGGCGGTGATGGTTGACGGTGGCAGCAGCGACAATTGTGGCGATGGCAGCAATGGAGGTTGGTGGTGACGGCGACATCAACATCAGTGACCGTGGCGGTGGAAGAGCTGGTGGTGGCGGGGTGGCCGCTGTGAAAATGAAAAAAAGTAAAACAAATATATTTTCCAAAGTTTGAAAATTTGAAAATGAAAATAGAAAGTGTTTTCTCAAATTAAAGATGCGTGTTCTCCCTGTCCCTCTCAAGATTTGTCCCATGTCACATTACATTTTTTATTGATTTTTTAATCCTTGAGTTAAGCCATTTTATCTTTTAATCTAAATTCATATTCTACTTAACCACCACCACAACCATTGATATTAGGTTGTACTCTTATCTTTCTCAATAAGTCAATATTATTATTCTATCAATCACCTTATTTGGAATGTGGTGAATAGTCACGAGCCTCTTTGGCTTATCTTTTTATTTCTCTTTATGAACCTTATACTGTAGGATCTGGTTTCCCTATGGTTTGGACAATATACATTCAAGCAGTCAATAAATCTGAATTGTTTGATCAAAGATAAGTCAGCTCATATATTTCATAAAGATAAAAAAAATAGCGATTAGCTTAAAATTTGACCCCGGTGTCACAACTAACAACCATTAACCACTTGTTATTGCTCGTTCTATTACCACAAACAATAACACCTTTAAGGTCACTTATCCAACGAATTCAGGGGTCCTCATCTTTTTTCGTTATTAGGTTTGTTTTCTCTAACCAATAGTCTTAACGGTGAATCATCTGTTTAGGCCAGCATTCATGATCCTCAATTCGTATTGTGGTGGACACCATTTGCACAATGCACTCGCCTCAGTGATCTTCATTATCAGCACAACTAGGTTATCAAAGGATGAGATTGAGAGCTTATACACCTTGCTAAAATTTGTCAAGGAGAAAAATGCGTGCTTAAGTTGTCGGGACATGAGCTTGAGAGGAGCCTAGGTGACTTAGTCATATAGGTGTGCTCTTGTAACTTAATACATTTCTTTTGCACTATGCATAAAGCACGGATGGGGACACACTAATTAAGTCCAAAACTACCAATCCCAAGAAGGTCACTAGGTCGAGTTCCCTAAATTTGAATTACCCCTATCATCGACTCTAGCTCAGGTAGAAAAATCAAAGATCGAGCCTCCACAAAGGGCCTATGCCAAGCCAAATATGGTTTTGAGCAAGGGGCTTGGCCTTAAGAGAAACACAAAACCAACACCGGAAGAGATGCTTTTAAAAGCATGGAGTCATGTGATTTTTTAAAAAATTCACATGATATTTTTAAGTGGTGATGTGACAATAGAATTGTTTAAATCTTTACCGTATTTCCTGCATTCGTGAGAAATTTGGTAGAGGTTGGGTGCTTCTTTCTTGGAGTGATTTCCACCTCCCGAAGGTTTGGAAGTGGGTGCGGAGTCTTGCGACTGGGCGCAACGGCATCAGGTTCGTGGCAGCCATGTGGTGTACGTGGGAGTGGAGGAACGACATGACTTTTGAGGAAACACCTTGGACTCTTAATGAGCCCTGGCAGAGATTCAACCATGATTATGAGGACTTCAAGAGGTGCAGTGGCAATATCGTTGGGGAGGAGGGATGGCTTGGGTCGAAGGCATTGGACGGCACCACCAGTGGGGTTTGTGGCTCTAAACGCGGATGGGAGCTTCAGGCATCCTGAGAACCGTATGGTGACGGGGGGGGGGGGGGGGGGGCTACTTCGTGATGATCACGACCGGTGGTTATGTGGCTTCTCCTCCTCGTACGCGATGGGTGGTTCGACGTTCTTGGCAGAAGTTATGGCGCTTAAAGACAACCTTCTTTTGACATGGGATAAGGGGTACAAGACTCTTATCTGCGAGGTTGATTGTTGGAGTCTATTAGAGGAAGTTCATTAGACTGATGCAGCTAGGTTCATGCATGAGTTGCATGAAGTGCAGGACTTGATTGGAAGGGATTGGTAATTAACTATAAGGCGTATTCCCCGGGAGTGTAACACGACAACAAATTTTCTGGCTAGATCTGGTTCTCCTTCGAAGGGTGTTCGCATACTTGACACGCCATGCTTGGATTTGGAGACAATCCTTATGTGGGATGCTCTGACTTAGCTTCGTGTTTTCTCGCTTTTATTTAGTTTTTCGATGTATCAAAAAAATATAACGGTTGTAATATAAAAACATATTTCTTTTATATATATATATATATATATATATATATATATATATATATATCAAAGTCCACAATTGATTCGTTGATTGAATTAGTAACTCGATAACACATTACTTCGACCTCATGAATGACCGAACCGAATTTAATAACACTAATTTTTTTTAAAGCAAAATTATATATTAATAATGAGAAGGCCGCCAAAAAACAAAGTCAAGAGCCAAACAGAAGACGAGCTGCCCACCCACCATAAAAACAGGAAAAAAGTTACTACACCAAACAAAATGGGAAAATACAAAAACCCACCCTAAAACAACATCACCCTAATAATAACACTAATTATTAAGTAACTGAATTAATGGGGCATTTAATGCTATGAGCCAAAAGAGACTCACTAGTAGATTTTCATGGCTGACCTTATTTATGTCTACAAAATTTATGTAAGGTTGGAAAAAGAAATTCATAGTGATCCAGAAAATGGAGGACACGTTTTGTATGCTTCTCCTCACCAAGTGGACAACAATAATCCTCCAAGTTTGGAGGAGCAACCATAAATAATACTACTATACATTTTATTTCCTCATATTCTGATAAAATTAACAAATTATATAAGAAGAATTTGTACCAATGATGATAATTTTGTTCATCAAAATTTAATAACCAACAACGATATTCCCACAAAATTCCCATCTGTGTAAATTTTTCGCCCCCATTTTTTCCTTTTACTGAACAAATTTATTTTATGTGAGAAAAAAACAAATTTCTGGCAACTGGTATAATTTTTAGAAAATTAAAATTTAAAAATGAATCATACATAAATTGACAAATATATATGAAGATGGTTGTAATATTTCTATCATCGTTATCGTTATTCACTTCTTGTAAACGATCTTTCTCCCGCGATTGAAGGTTGTGTGTTTCGATTTCTCTCTCGATTGGATCTCCTTCAGTCGCTTCATCGTTTCCGATTCTAGGGTTTGTCTTCCACCAACAATTCCTCCTCTGATAGATTCGGTGCCGAGGAGGCGCTAGGGTTTCTCTGCTGCCAGATCCGTCTTCGATTTCTCCTCTATCTTCCTCGGAACCCTTACCTTCAGAGATTCAACATGTTTTGGCGGATGGCTGGTTTGTCCACCGCGTCTCCGGTGAGTTCTTGAATTCTCAATTTTTTGTTATTGTTCTGGAATCGGATAGTTTTAATTGGTGCGTGTATTGAACTAGGACACTGGGGTAATATGTGTTTGTGAATTTTCAAAATCTCGGTGCAGTATCGAACTAATGGAAGAACGTGATTGTTGTTGGCTGAGATTTTATTTTGAGTGAAAAAAGGTTTCGTCATGATAAATATTGGGGACTGAGGAGTATGTAAATGATCAATGCGCAGTTGGGAGGGCTTAGGATTTGTGCTTTTAATCAGGGTGAAAATGGGGAGCTTCGATTTGTTGCCTGCAACTTCAATTTCGGCAATAATGTGTATATATATTTTCCTAACCTGAAAGTTAACAACTCCAGTTTCTTTATGGTTCTTGTTTCAAGATTTGGGAAAATTACGGGTGGGGAATGTTTCATCCTTACAGGCTTATAGTTGCTCGATCAGAACGATAGGTCTGACCCGTCACCTTTGAACATTTTCTCATGATGTTGAAGGTTTTGCCAGCATTAGTAGGCTGCAGTTTTATGACACTGCTCAGTCGACACAGTTATATGGTGTATTAGGTTGGAGAGAAATGCCCGCATTTTTAAGTGTGTTATATCTCCATACTTGTTGCGAGATAAGATTGTATTCTTGGCCTCAGTTTGGTGTTATGCTTATTGTTGCTTGAGAGTTTTTTGTTCTGATCCATTTTGACTTGGTTATTTTTTATTTATAGTTTTGAGGATTTCTTATCCTCTGCCAGATGTACTGTAATACCTTACCTCATGATTTATGGGAGGGCATTTGTGTCTAACACTCCAATTCACATGTGCCTTGTGCATTTCAAACATTTTCTTTGATATTCACATTATCATTTCTCTTCTTGGTAGTTAATTTTTGCTATCTTTATTTCTTCATCGCCCCTATATTAGTAAACTGCACATGTGGGAAAATTTCTTTATTGTAAAATCGAGTTTTTTAGAAAAAAGAGTGGAAGTGCATCAATAAGGAGGATGAGATATTCTCCAAAATAGAAATAGAAAGTTATATTAGAGAACAAGAAGAAAATGCAGCAAAGTTGCTCAATTTTTCTGCATATACATGTGACCGTGTCCCTTGTCATGGTTAAGTTGGACATGAAACCCTTTCATTATTATTCTTGAAGGGAGATTGTTTATTATTACAGTAGTTTGACTGCTATGTTGTTTATAGTTATTTGATAGCATTTGCTAAGCTTTTTCAAGATGTTAGTGTGAAAATGCAGAATAGAATCAGAGAAAGATAATTGAGAACATGATGTGTAAATGGAATCAAAATCAGGACTTACTGACTTAGTGACAAATGATGGTGGAATCAATTGTATATGTAACAGTATGGTTATGTTGAGGTCCCACATTGATTAGAAATATGACCAAAATAGTTCTTAATAGATCTGTTATCAGGTCACTCGCTGATGTCCAAACCTTCAAACTTTATGCTCTAGATGTCCAACGGTCCAGCCATGGATATGGGGAGTTTCTGTCTCACACTAACTAGTGGTAGCCGAAATAGTCCTTATAGAGGGTAGAACAATCACCATCCCTAAGCTAGCTTTAGGCGTAAAGTTTGGTCTAGCCCGAATTCTTAAGAGGTTATAAGCTCTTTAATAACTTATTTTCCCATCTATATGAAATGAATGGTTGTAAACTATACTAGTGCTCATGTGGTGGGGTTGGATGAGGAAATATCATTGTTTTAAGGCTATTTGAATGAGGAAGGATTGGAAAATCTGCTTTAAGCTACTCTGTGTGTGTGTATTATTTGTTGTTTTCGATAGCCTGATAAGAATGGGATGTCTCAAATTTTTTTTTTTGTATATCTTCTAAACTGCATTAAAATTTGAATTTACAGCTATCAATTCTAGGGTATAATTTCAGATGATATTTATTGTTTGTTTCTTTGGGGGATAGAATTGCGTTGTTTTTATTTCATTTAGCTTTTTATATGAAATTTGGATACCTATTGGTTGTGTGTTTTTTTTTTTTTTGTTTATTTGGTGTATTATGTTGCAGGTCGAGACCATTTTGGATAGGGACAATTTTACTTTGGAGGAACTACTCGATGAGGATGAAATTATTCAAGAATGCAAAGCTCTTAACAGTCGCCTTATAGATTTGTAATGGTCTTTTTCCACTATCACAGTTGTGTTTCTTATTAGAAATAAAATTACAGTGGTGTATTTTTTTAGTTGCTTCCCCGTTTTGTTCTTTTAATGCAGAAATTATTTCTATGAAGTGAATTATAATATTAATCAGCAGAGTAGTTCATCAATTATTGTATGGAATGTGGATAAATACTTTTGACTTCGTAGTATCTTTGGGAATGAGATTATGGATAGACTTGCTTGAAATCATTTATGCAAACCCTTATTTTATTAAGTTGGCTTTGGCTGCTACATCCTAATTGGTTAGATTATGAAACAGTATAGGTTTGTGTTTCCATTTTGTTGACTTGTTAGGTCTCCTAACTTTGTATTGTAAAAAGTATACAAGTTTTGATTATCTGATTTAAGAACTTGAAAAATTATCATCCGGCTTGTAGATAATGAATTAGAGATAATGCTCATTTTGCATGTTTTAATCCCAATGATTGTGAAAGAAAACTCACTTTAGAGACAATTCTCATTTACTTTCTTTTTGTCTTCAAGCCACTCTGGTTCATGAAACGGGAAAGTAAATGAAAGTTGATGAGTTGCTTCCTGTAGCGTAACTCGTACTCTCATGGTCATGGTCCCATACTAATATGATAAAGGGTGGCTTACTGTATGGGGCTCCCACCATTTTAAACCTATCAGTTGCCAAAAATTTTAAAGAAAAAAATTGTTAGAAGCAAATGTTTTCAAGTGCAATGTTATTAGAAAATTTATTTCTTTACCTGTATTTAAACATTAATATAATTTAAGGTGTATATGTATATTAGGTATTCATGTTGCAGTGGTAGTAATTATGTTAGTCTATATTAATTGTAAGTAAGGAAGAGTGAGGTTTACCTCTTCAGTCTTGCTCCCAGTATGATGTTAATTTCCGAAAGATGTAAATCAAATTGATTCGTATTATTTTTCTTCCTTATGGATGAATGTTTTGATTCTAAATTTCTTCCTATGGATTATCAATTTGTTAGTTTTAGTCCTTCAGTTTACTACTTTCACACAATGTAAGAATTTCCTATCCAAATTATTCTATTAAGCGGTGATTTTTAATATTGAATTTTTTTCATCTTAGACAACCTTTGGTTATCCATTCGATATATCACTGTTCAACAAAGTTTTGATGTGGCGCATCAATATTTAACAAGTAGTTTGGATTTGGGTATAAATTGTGCTATAAGTTGTAAAGATGTAGCTCCCTGTATGACTTTATTTCGTAGCATGACTTTATTTCCTAAAGATGTAAATAAATTGAAGGAGATTGTTGGTGGGAAGTTGTATTTTCTATGTAATAAACTCGTGATATCTTTTTCCGCTGCAAGTTTTTTTAATTATATATCTCTGGCTTGTATACTATTAATGTTGTGTCTGGGATAATTTATTCCCTTATTGGTTTCTTTCAACTGTGGGCTTTTAGGATTATATGATTGGCTAATCATACTTAGTATTTTGATTCATTTTGCACTTAATGCAGTTTTATATTCTCTATTGCAGTTTATCTGGAAGAGCACAGGTTAAACAATTGATACGATACATTGTCGAAGAAGGTCCTGAAGATGCTGAAAAGAAACGAACTTTTAAGTAGGTTGCTCAAATTGGGATTGATTTAAGTTCCTGGTTTGCTGGATATTTGCAGTGATACATCAGATTGCTGTTGTTTTGTAACAGGTTTCCTTTTATTGCTTGCGAGATATTTACCTGTGAGGTTGATATCATTCTCAAAACTCTTGCAGAAGAGGAAGAAGTAAGATATCAGAACTTATATGCCCTTTAAGTGGGCAATGATTTTTAGAAGAACTAACCGCATTCCTTCTTGGCAGTTGATGAATTTGCTGTTCTCCTTTTTGGAGCCAAATCACTCCCATAGTAACCTACTAGCTGGATATTTTAGCAAGGTGCTGATTTATTGAAATTTGAAGTTTACTGCATGTGTTTGGTTATGCTGTAGAATAGAGTTACTTATGCTTTCTGTCTCCAAGATTATTTGCCCTCAAAACAGATCCTGGTTGAGTTGGCCAAGACTTACCCCTTTGGAATCATAACTTGGCAGTCTGTTTAATTTTCTTCTCAAATTTTTTATTCCATTTTTAAGTTCTTTTTACAAATAATCCTTGCCCTTGTTTTTATTAATTTCTTATGCTGCTAGGTAGTTGTATGCCTGTTGCTACGCAAGACAGTTCCTTTCATGCAATATGTTCAAGTAAGTCCACAACATCTTAATTTTTCTCACTCAGAAAGATCTTCATATCCATGGTTTGCTTTTATCACATTGAATTGCAATGCACAAATGATTATTGCAGGACAAAATTCATTTTCTTGTAAGTAATGCTAATCAATTGGTCTGAAAAAAAATGGTTATTTGTTTTTGTCCCCTGATCCATTATCTCTGTCTGGGCCCACGTGCCTTAAGTCTGTTAAGAATCTGGAGAGAGAGAGAGAGAGAGAGAGAGAGAGAGAGAGAGAAATGAGAGAGAATCTGATTATTATTTAAGTATGATCTGATAATTACAACTGTGATACGATCAGATATGTTTGCCTGAGAAGGCTTGCTGCACAAGCAGCTACAAACAATTTACAAAAGACTTACAATTGACTCTAACAAACTTCGGACTGTTATAACAACTCTCTGTCAGCAAGGAGCATCTGAGTGCTAAGCTACTAATGCAGTATGCGGCATATGCGAAGGACTCTATATCTCTATCCAAACCTGCAGTCCTTTTTATTCCTAGTGCACACTGTCTAATGTAATAAAACTACCGGACATGATTTCAAAGTTCAAAAGTTAAAGGTTGCAATTGAATCTTAACTTTTATGGATTTATATTAAGGCTAAACCTTATAAAAAAGCTGACTATATAAATTCTCTGAATATTACTTCTAAGAAATGCGTTGAAGGTTTATGAGAAGCAAGAATTGTGTATTTTTTCACTCGTTTGTACTGGAAAGTAGTTAGTGCCTCTTCTTAGAGGGGACAATGTATACCTTGTTCAGAAAAAAAATGAGGTATTTATTAGGGTGTGGGTTTAGACTTTAGAGTGATATCTTGGTATTTTGTAACCTTCTTTTAGCATGTCTATTATGTAAAATGGCTTGTGCTTAATTATGAGACTTTTGGCCCAGCTTGTGACCTGACCTCATGGTCATGGTGCAAGATGGACTTTTCTAGGGGATCTTTTGTGGAAGTGCAGGAACTTGGCTGATAGTGATTGAGGTTTAAGCATTGATCTAAATCTTGTAATGTTCATAGATCATAATGAATAATCCATGCTGCTTATGGATGTAAGTGTCGTGTTCATTGTGGGTTGAACTATGTTCAAGTTGTGGGAATGGGAGTCTTGAGTTGATTCAATATTGATGATAATAATGAAAGTTCAAGTGCATGACTAGAATGAGTACAAGTGGCTTTAACTTATTTTGGGTCTTTGACTTGCAACCTGTCAAGGATTTTTTTAGAAGCTTTTGTAGCAGAAGCAAGGAACCCTATATATTCGTGTGTAGACGGGGTGTGTGCGTTATGTAAGTTCAGATGTTAGTTTATGTCACTGGAGTGTTTATGTAATTTCTTTCACGTCTATTAAGATTAGGGTTTGCGCGTTCAGCGGCCACTCATACAGTCATTTTTCTTTGTTTTGCTTGTGCATGTTGTCTATGCTTCAGTATACATCGAACCAAGCCAAATTACGTCTATTTATCTCATCCTTATTCTCCATTGCACTTACAATTACAACAATCTAAATAGATGTTAAGCTTGTGAATTTGAAAAATACCCCGCAGATTTTCCTCACTCTTATCCTGGCTTTCAAGATGTACTAGTACTAAAGAAAAAAGTATGATATATGTTTTATGTGTGATTTTCCTCACCCATGTGGCTTTGATAATAACATGTCTAAAGCAAAAGGTCTTATGAATGTGTTAAAACGTCACTATTAAAGTAATTATTAAGTAGATTCCACGAATTTTTCTTAGCGTTTTACATTCTAATGAGCTGTTTGACTTCTTATTTTCATTGTTGTGTGAAGTTTCCATTTTGTTGCAAATTTGCAATTATTAATTTGCTAAATATGTTTATCCAGGCTCACCAAGAAATTGTGAAGAAGCTAGTTGAGTTGATTGGCATTACATCTATCATGGAGGTTGGTTTTTGGCTACATTTATTTCTTTGATTGCTGTATATTATCTTGCGTGATGGAATTAATAGTCATTTACTTACATTGTCGAGCTAATTTCTATTCCCCTTTCTATTCCATTCTCACATGTGGGTTTGTGTGATGCAAGGAAATCCCCAAGTCCTCCTCTTTGCAGGGTATTCTTCTGATAAACGTTGAATGCTCCTACCGGGCGAAGTGCTCTTTGACTCTAGTAATAGATACTCTCCTAATGAAGAAACTCAAAATCATATAATAATAAAACAGTGTCCATTGGATGTCTATTTATGACCCCAACAAAGCCAAGTTCCTATTCTAGTATTCTAAGATGAAGTAAAGTAACCCAAAATAGAATGAAATTCCTAAATGACAAACAACAATAAATAATTTCAAATCAAATATTCTGAATGAACGTGTTCCATAACATAATCACCCACATTGAACTCTTTGAGGATTAGGCTTAGCTAAATTCATGGAGAACTCAGAAATTTTTCCCTATTTTCTTAACTATAACCTCTTGAGCTAAAAGCAAGGCTTTTCATCAATTGTCAGCGGCTGAAATTTACTACCCATGTTGACTAACTAGGGATTCACACTTCTCTTGATTGTAACCGGGTCTCCAATAGCACAAAGCAAATCTGAAATTGTGTTGATCCTCAACAAGAACTCTGCAACTGATTTGTTAGCCAGTGTATTTTTTCTCAGTTTGGTGCATAATTGTTGTGCCTTAGCTTCTGTTTGAGAGTGAAAGTGTGTGTGAAGCAAATCTCAAGGTTGGTATGCATGCTTGCAACCAATCATCTTTGTCAAAGATCATCCTGCTTAAGATTGCGGCCGTGGAAGAAGGGCATCCTGCTGCTTCCTAGCAAGATTGGTATCATTAATAATACCTAGGCCTCTGATCAGATTTCAGTTGAGCTTTACTGGAATCTTTGGATTCACAAGGAAAGTATGCAGTCAATGATCAGTGATGACTTGTTTGACCAGTTGCTTCCATAAAAGGAAGTTTTTGTCATCAAATTTGTCGGAGACAATATGAGTGAAGGTGATCAGAGTATTCGTTGGTAAGAAGATTGCTGACGAAGCTACGGCAGGTGGCATTGCACTCGCCAGCGGCAATGGCGACTGGATGGGTCATGGTTGGGGATTTCAGAATAGTTTCCAGTGAACATTAGGCTCTTGGTACCGAAATAGAAAAAAAAAGAGTAAGGGAAATCGATTTGAATGATTGTTCTATTATTGATTGATTGACTGAATGTGATACATTTATAGTATGCTTCAGCTATGGGTAGGTCTAGCTCACACCAACAGAACTAACTAACTGATTGACAACTGTCAATAACAAACTCCAACTGACATCTAAGCTAGTATCCTATACAATATGTAGACCCATGTTTACATACTACACAAATTACCTTATTTTCGACCCCCGACTTATCTGTAACAACTTAAGTGTACTGCTGCAGCATCTATACCCAAGAAACATGTCCGGGATTAAAAATCCTTAGTAAATAATAAACTAAATAGTTCAATATATATTTTAATGTGTGTTTCTAATTCTAATGGTAATTTCTCTCTTCCACTAACCAGGTTTTGATACGCTTGATTGGTGCGGATGAGCATATGTATGTAAATCATGTGGATGCAATGCAGTGGATTGAAGACACTGATGTGCTTGAAATGATTGTGGACAAGTTCAGCTCTTCGGTAAGTATTATCAGTTTTCCAAAATCTGTGTTGGAGGATTTTGATATGTTAATGTTTGTAAATATTAAGACTGTTTTACAAGATTTGGAAGGATATGTTAAAAAGTAATATTTTGAAGTTGATATGGAATGCATAAGTAGATTGATTATGTGAATATTCAATATGCATGGATGCTATACAATTTTCTATGCTCTGACGGCCACTGCCTTTTTTAAATAAAACAGTTTGCATAATATTCTATTAAGGAATGGTGCAGTTTTACCCTCATCGGGTTTTTATTCATTTGATGTATATTTCTTTGTGTGGTTTAATTTCTATTTTTAACAATTCTGTCTGAGGAATAGCAGAATTTCATAAAAAAGTTGAACCAATGGTGAATGAAATATTAGAGATCAAGTGATGAAAGCTTGAAATATGAAAGCACCAAACTCAGTTATGAAAGCTTGAATGTAGATTAAGAAGGCCAGAAAATTCATTCACTTTGAGTGTACTTCCTTTGATGTGGCTTTTACAGAATTCTCCAGAAGTGCATGCTAATGCAGCAGAAACACTTTGTGCAATTACCCGATTTGCTCCAGCGGGGCTTACTGCCAAAATATCTAGCCCAAGGTAGATATTTTCGAATATTTTTTCTTTGTTAGAAGTGCAATTCTATACTGTTTTTTCATGATTTGAAGTTGATCCGTCTATTTCTATGTGTAATATCTGATATCCTCTTCTATTTGCAGCTTTATAGGAAGATTATTCCGACATGCTCTGGAAGATTCTCGGCCAAAATCTGTTCTTGTCAACTCTTTGACTGTATGCATATCTTTGCTAGACCCTAAGAGATTTGCATTTGGAGCTTATCATGCATATAACCGCCAAATAACTAATGGATCTACTGTAACTGCAAATCCTGAGACTGTTGAAGGCATGCTAGAAAGCCTAGGTAAGCCTTCCTAGTTCATCCATCACTTTTGACCTTCATATAACCTGTTATTTGTAGGTCTCAAGTTAGATATTGCTGAAATTATAGGTTTTAGATAAGGAAGGAGGGAAGAGAAAGAATACAGACTTAGAAATGTGATTATGGTTTGATAAAAAAGAGTAAGCATAGAGTCTTATTTATACTTGTCATAAACCAACTATCCCCAAAGCTTAAGCTGTTGGGTGAAAACACACGAATGGTTTTATATTATATTTCTAATATGCCCACTCACGCAAGAGCCTGATAGGCTTGAAGCGTGGACAATGCATGTGCTCGCCTTGTGGTGAAATCCAGCTTTTTTATCAGTATAATAGGGGCAACAATGATCGAACTTTAGACCATTTAGTCATAGAGGCCTTAATATTATGTCATAAGCAAACTATCTCATAAGTTGTTGGTAAAGACACATGAATGTTTTTGTATTATATTTCTAACGATACTAATACTAGACTGATATTCCTAATCCTAACTAAATTAGGAAACTAATCATGATAACTTCTAATTCTAATTAAATAAGGAAACAAGTAATGAAATATAAAGAAATTGGAAACCATCCTAAGATATAGTCTTTGATATAGTAAACTTCTCTAATATACAACCCAAATAGTGAGGCATTTTTCTAGTGTAACTTATATGAACTTTTATCATCTTGTTATTACAATGAACGAGCTCTATAAAGCATTCTTAAATAACCACCATGGCAATTGTGCTGCCATATTTCATCCCATATGGCATCGAAATGCCATATTGTGGAGGTTTCCTCATGCCTCATGGTAGCCAGCTGGCCACTATGGTCATGACACATGGCGGGATGATTATGTGCTGCCAAGAGATTATTTGCACTGAAATACAGCAGAGGGCTAAATGTGGGCACCCCTGTTTAGGGTGCTTTGGAGTTGTTGGGGTAGTTCTTAATTTCTATTGCTAAGGAAAATCAAGTAAACCACAGAAAGGAGCAGAGTGTAAAAGGAACTAGGCAAATGCCGCGAATGGAAAATGGCTGTTCAGTGCTAGTTGGTCATAGTAGCAAGTTTCACTTTCTTGCATGGCTGCGTAGACCATCTTTGTGGTATAAGATGCCTCCGGTCCTAGTTGACTCTAATGATATGTACACAATTGTCGGTTAGTACATGCATAACTGAGCAGGTTAACAGCACTTTTTTCGCGGGAATAATTTGTCTAAATACATGAACAAAATGGTATTTAACTTGCATGTTCATATGCATCTTATATTTGTTTCATCCACCCACTTGCTTTATTCGACCCACCCATAGCGAAAAATGAAGTTCATGCTTTTCAATCAGGTTAGAGTCCGTACCACTAATACTCTTGAATCCATCAAGCGTTTGTTCAATTACTCTTTTACCCGCAAATGCGTGTTAAACATTATCCCTTGATGCCATGTGTGTCTGCATGTGCATGCTTGTTCTGTATTTTTGTAATTATAATGTGACTGTTTTATACTGAAGAAAAGAGACGCTGATCTGCCTCTTATTCTGCAGGTGATCTACTCAAGCTTCTTGATTTTTCCTCTGCTGAAAATCTCTTGCTAACTACTTTTGGCAAGTTACAACCACCTCTTGGAAAACATCGTTTGAAGGTAAACAAACTTTTGGACTTATTGCTTTTGACTATTTGAGTCTATTGGTAATTGGCAGTTGAATTTTGAACATTTTCTCTCACATTATTCTTGATTTTCGAAAATGTTTGAAAAGAATTTTCATCTTTGCATAATGTTAACTTAAAATATACTCTTTCAGATTGTAGAGTTTATATCAGTCTTGGTAACTGTTGGTAGTGAAGCTGCTGAGAAGAAATTGATTGATCTTGGAGCAGTACAAAGAATAATACACTTGTTCTTTGAGTAAGTTTAACTATTCTGTTATCATATTCTTATGTTCAAGTCATTTGTCTCATGCCTTAATACAGTGTTTGAATGGCGTAGGTACCCATACAACAACTTTCTGCATCATCATGTAGAAAATATTTTAATATCATGCTTAGAGAGCAAGAATTCTTCTCTTTTGGAACATATTCTCCGTGATTGTGATTTAGTTGGGAAAATTATCCAAGCAGAAAAGCATGTTACATTGGATGCTGATACAAATAAGGTACATAATCTCTGTTCCCACTCCTCAAACAAAACAAAAAATCAACCCAACAAAAAATATTGCATGCGGATCAGTGCTATCAAATATCTGCCATGGCGCCGCCATGGCAGGTTTCTGGATCTCCGCCATTAACAACACTGATGCGGGTGAATGAATATTTATTTGTCTGTGTTTCGATTCACAACTGGTATGGATTTTATTTGATAAATGGATATTTTTTTATTTTCTAATTTGTCTTTTCTAAATATTCATGCAGCCAACAATACCTGCTGAGGGTAAATCACCACCCAGGATAGGAAGCATTGGACACTTAACCCGTGTATCTAACAAACTTATCCAGTTAGGAAATAACAACAATACGATTCAGGAACATCTG
This sequence comes from Acmispon strigosus, assembly GCA_030819835.1. Lineage (NCBI taxonomy): Eukaryota > Viridiplantae > Streptophyta > Magnoliopsida > Fabales > Fabaceae > Acmispon > Acmispon strigosus. The sequence goes on from JAUAMA010000001.1 coordinate 93,733,220, forward strand.
CAGGTCTGTAACTTTGTCTCCAGCAATTTCTGTTGGCTTTTTTATTGTTTAAATTTGTATGTTGCTATACAATTTGCTATTTGGTATCTCTTGATCAAATTTTTCTTTTCCCAGTTAGTAATTGCCTGCTGTTTTGATGTTATATTTGAATATAATGAATGTCAAAAGTTAAGTCCATAACCTTGAAGCTCATTTTCAATTCTTTTTTAAAACCTTCAGGGCAATAATGAATGGACAGATTGGTACATGAATGTTCTATCAAGCCGAAATGCTGTGGAAAATGTCTATCAATGGGCGTGTGGGTATGTTGTATTTCTTTACCAGCAATATCTTTTTCCAACCCATGGCAAAGGGTTTTTTACTTGATTTCTTGTCGTGCAGAGTGATTACAGAAAAGTTATGCTGATGTTCTTTTTATCTTGTTTTATTCTTTCATTTTTTTTGTAGGATAATCCTTCATCTTTTACCTTTATCTTCTAATAATTCTTCAATATCTACAATAATAATGGAATTGGGGCTATGTTTAGATTGGTGAACCGGGTCGAATGTAGGGGAATGGAATCATAATTGTGTTATTACTTGGATTGTTTATAATAGGACGCAACACATTCCATTCCGTCAAATACCTCACCCTTTTTTTCATCTCCAATTTTGGGTTTACAGGATGGAATCAACCTTTTCTCCATTCCATCATTAGTATATACTAAAAATGTAATGGAAAATTTATTACATTCTGATCTATTCCCCTCGATTCTATTGCACCTCGTTTCACTTCGTTCCATTCTCCATTAAATATCCAAATATAGCTTGATGAATGATCTATTTTTCCTTGTTCCTAACCTGTGGGACAGAACAGCATCGGATGAGTTATGGTGTATGCTTGTGAATTACATGCTTTGAAGCTACACCATATTATTAGAGCCTGATCTTGAATTTTATTATTGAAGGTCTCTTTATTATTGTTTGTATTATGATATTTTGAGGCAGCTTCAGTGTGACCATACCTCTTTAATGGACATCTTCTGTATAGGTCGTAATATGTGGTTTTGTTTATGTTTTAGTGGACACTTTGATGATTTTAAATTTATTGATGTTACAGGAGACCAACAGCATTGCATGACAGGACAAGAGATAGTGACGAGGATGATTATCAGGATCGGGACTATGATGTTGCAGCCCTAGCAAACAACTTAAGCCAGGCTTTCCGTTATGGCATTTACAATAATGAAGACATGGAAGAGGTATAGTCCTTCATGGGGAGCACCTGTCTTGTGCATTTTATAGGGTTATATCTTATCGGTCTGAACTGATGAACAAAAACATTTGGGGAAATTTCATTGAGATTTATTGGAGGGACTACTTTACCAACCTAGATTGGAATTTATCGCTGCTTGTAAACACTCTCAAAATTATGTTCTTCAACATGACCAGAAAATACCTACCAATTTAAGTGAGAATAGAACGGCTAGTCTGGGTTAAGGAAGTTATAAAGAAGTAAAACCTAAAATCTTCTGTTTGGCAGTAAAGACAACCTACAGATTTGCAACATCATATGCTTTCGATCCTAAGCAAATCAGAGTAGAGTGAAAAGCACATAATTTTGCCAGCTTCTTTGAAATTTTCTTGGCTTCCAGGTGCCTTTATAGGAATTTTGTTACTTGTCTACAGTTGATACAATATATTCTGAAATTCTAATAAACCAACTGCTTCTTTTTAGGCAAATTTTGACCAACAATTGCCAATTTGACCTTTTATTCATCATTCTTGACTATTAATTTGATAATAGAAAGATAAATTCCTGATTTCTAACTTAAACTTTGGTTGTTTAATTCTTTGATTATGGCCTGTTTTGTTTATGGGATTGGTTTGATACTGTTGCTCATCATGATTTTTGTGTCGATAGTAGTTGTAGTCTTTGGTTCTTGATTCCTGATCTTTAAATTTGTGTTTCAGGTTCATGGTTCTCTTGAACGAGATGATGAGGTATACTTTTATAAGTTTTATTTCCTCTCAAATGTTAATCTGGAGTCTTCTTGAATTTGGGGTGAAAATTATCATATAATTGAACCTGTCGAAGTTAATACTTGGATAAATTTTCTAGAGAGCGAAATGCTAGCAACACACTCCTTTATACACACTCCTAACACACTTCATTGTGATTGGTTCAATTTTTAAGAAGTCTATTTTTTAATGAGAGAAATATGTAGACTTTTGTGTAAATAGATCAATCATAAGAAGTGTGTATGAGTGGGTTCGAAAGAGTTGTTGCTAGCACTCCTCAATTTTCTAGTAGAGCAATTTGTCTACGATGGCAAGAATAAAATATGATTGCATCTGATTACTGCTTCACCAGCATATCGGGGAGGTTTATCTCACTAATACATTACATACATATTTCTCACATGAATATCTCGAACATAGGCTGTCAATTGAGTCATACCTTGTAGTTTGAGGGTGCTTTCATCCAAGTCTGCAGTCACAGCATATATTCATGTGTTTATCTTATTTGCTTACTTTTGGGTGATTTCTCTTGTTTGTCTTAATGGCTTCATCAGTTCTGATATTTCTTTGGAGTTTTTGGTGATATTCGATTCATGATCATAATGAAACATCTGATATTATGTATTCTGGCAGGATGTCTATTTTGATGATGAATCTGCTGAAGTTGTTATATCTTCTTTGCGGTTGGGAGATGACCATGAAAGGTAAATGCTGTGTGTCTCTGTCGATCATTCACGTGTCAGTTTGCTTTAAAATTGAACTGTTATGCCTGGTATTTGTTTTGAAGTTTTTTTATACTCTTTCAATATATACCCTTATATTTTTCCGTGGCACAAACCAGCGGGTCTCTCTTCACAAATTCCAACTGGTTTGCTTTTGAGGAGGATAGAGATCGAGTGGCCAATGAACGTTCAACTGGCTCCCTTGCTTCTCCATCTCCTAATGCTGAGGAAGGTGCTAACATTGCCAGTGGAGATGATAATGTTACTGCTGGTGATGATGAGGACTTAGCTGACACAGCAACATCTTCTCCAGAAGTAGGACCGAAATTAGAACCTGGTGGAACTGATAAACCAGTCGAGTGGGTTGAATGGAGGGAGTCTTCAGATGCCAGTGATCCTTCTGACGTTCTTCCCAACGGAGAACCTGAGTCAGCATCGGGGAACAATGATCCTGATGCAGCTGATTCGTCATCACTGTCATCTAGTGCTGCATCTACGAAGGATGAACAGATGGCTGCTGAGCCGTCAGCACCAGCCAACAAGAACCCAAGCATTGATACATCTGAGCCAACTCAAACAGGAAGTGAAATTGGAGGAGACGGTGACAAGGGCAAAACAGATGACACAAAATTAGCCGAAAATATGAGTAGCTAATGTAAATTCCTCTGAATTGGCTTGGGTGGCTAATTTTGCAACATTAACCAGGTGGGAAGATACATTATGGAGTGTGGCTGGGCAAAGAGTATTTAGGACCTACTCTGTACGCTGTTTCATTTTTTATAGGAACATTGATTTTTTATTCTCACCTGCTTCTGAAGCTAGAAATCCAATATCTAATGAGAGGCTTTAGCTCATGGTGTTAGGTGCTACTGAATTCTCCACCTGTTCATATCAATATTTGTCTCGCCCAGATAGGTTGTACTGAATTTTCACCTTTAATTGTTCATATAAATCTCTTCGGTCCAAGTGTTTTGGTATGCAAATGAGTTCCCTGCCTGACATGTTCGATCAAAGTAAACCATGTATGATATCTTATAGGAAATTCCTTCCTTGATTGGTTAATCGAAGCTCAGTCACGTGCATCTGAGAAAGTATTGCGATGCTGATTTGGACTTTCACTGAATAAGTACATGCTTAACCTTCTGGTTTCTGAAACTAGTACTGTTTGATCAGTATGTTGTTGTATAGGTTTCTTTCAAATAAATTTAGAGAATTGACATGCATTGCAAATTGTATGTTTTTTTATTACGTGCCCATAAGATTATTTTACACATTAAAAGCTGGATCAAAACCATTTACTGGACTTGGTTCACAAGCTTAAGGAAATCATGTAACTTAATATTAACATGAACTACTTTAAATAGTCATTTAGAAAAGAAACAAAAAACAGTAATTTCAAAATTGAAACAGCACCGCTTGGCTTAAGAATTAAAACCAATGTTATTAAGATCAGAATCTGAAAATTGACGTGTTTTGTAGCCACCAAATAATCTCAGCACGAGTCCCTTATACGGTTAGTGCCTTTTGGAAACATTGCAGGATTTCAAAAGCGATACTAAAGAAAGGGAAAAAATTTGTAATCGATACATATAATTAGATGGAAAGTCATCTTTCAACTCAACTGTTTTTGTATTAGTCAAAATTGAAGAGTTACAACATTCATTGCCTCATCTCATAACTTAAGAGGAAGAATTGAAACTCCATTCCGAGCTTCAGAGATTCGTCCCCACCTTCCGAGACGAGGTTCCTGTAGACAAATACATCTTACTGTTAGAAGAAACAAAAAACTAAATCTTGTAAACAAGAGATAACAAAAGAAGATTAGTCGGAAGAAAAATGCTAGTCACACATCTACAAGACATCTCTCTCAATACTAAATCAAATATGCACTATTTTACACAGATCTAGAGACAATCTAAGTGATGAGGGTTGTCCATACAAATTTGCGTCTTCCAGTACTGATTGATAGAAATGAGTTTGGGATGATATCAATATTCACACTTCAAAGTGATACTACTTCACCATTCGAACAAAACCAAAATTTTCAAAATCACTTTTAAATTTCATTGCCAAACAGAAATCAATTAATTTAATCTCAATTCTTTCAACATCATTTTTTTTCAAAATCAAATTACCAAACTCTGGAATAAACTTTTAGCCTCTTCCATGTTGGCTGTCAGCTATTTGCTAGATGAAACGAGACAATTTCACATACTTAGCTATAAAAGAAGAAACAAAAAACAACATTTGTCTTTTCAAAGTCTGCCACTATGGACATGCTCGACAGCAAGGAAACACAACAATTTACCAATTACTATAAATGACTCGTATATCGACCCTTAACTGTCTAACTACCAAAAGCAGATATTATAAGGACTCAGATAGCTTCTGTCAACGAGTGATTAAGAGAAAGTTCAGTAAAATATATAACAAAGAAGAAAAAGCATAGTAATACAAGAGCCAAAGAGTTTGAACAAAACTCACCTGCCCAACTCCAGCAATTAGGAATTGTGCTGATTTTGCAAAAGCCAAGGAATTCACAAACCCAACCTGAAATGGAAAAGGTTTAATTAGACGCTATAGATTTTTTAACTGCAAATAAGACTAAGCAAGGATTTGAATCTAATAATGGAAAGATGAAGGGTAACATGTTTGGAAGTTAATTTTGTCTTCAAAAGTAATATTTACTTTTTCATGTAAAACTACAAAGTACATGTGCAAACTTGTAAATATGTAGTGGAAGTAAATTTTCATCATTCTTATCCACTTTTCTTTGACCGAACTTAATATTAAATGGCATCAGAAGTAAGGTTTGTACCAGAAGAGGAGTAAGTTAATAAATAGGAAGAACATGACAAGCTGCTTTCAACAATATCAACAAGTAGCCTTTTCAACCAAAGCTATATTCAACATCCAAACAATTTATCTGGGAAAAAGGCAACTGAATTTAGTTTTAAATCTGTTTACTTACCATTGGCACGTTATAAAGGGATTTGATGTCATTGGCCTCACTGTCAATTGCATATAATCGGACAGAACCATTACCAGCTCCGGATGCACCAAGGTCACTGTTTCTACAAACAGTGACAGCACTGACCCACGAGAATGTTGACAAACAGTGATGATTCTCAGGATGATGGTGACCATTTTCTGCAGAGTTACGATAACCAAATCATTTAGGATCCTAAGATAAAACTAGCTATAACTAACATCCGTACTACAAATTCACACATTCATATTGTAAAAGTTGAAGTGCTATTTCAGCTAACAGCAAGATATAATGTTCTTTGTCATCTCATGGATACATTTCCTGAGTAAATGAATGCCAGATCATAATAGGGAAAACAGAACAGAATTCTGAGAACAGTGGGCACAAAAAATGTCACTGCACTCATCAAAAGTATTTTGCTATAAACCAATAATGTTTTTAAAGAATTGAAGGAACAATTAATATTAAGAGACATTTGACATGCAAGAAGAATTATATCAACAGAGTACTTAAAGCTTTACCTAGGTTACCATTGGGGAGTCTTTCAATATCCTTTTGGTCAGGTTTCAAGCTATCTGTTGCTAAAGCATGAGCATTCCTCAAAATGTAAACAGGCTTCTTTCGCTTCATACCCCAAAGCTCAATGCTTCCGTCATCGGACCCAGACAAGTATTCATCATTACTGACAAAGCAACAGCATTCTAAGGAAGATGCAGGTGCACGAAATACAAGACGTGATTCTTCATGAACCTAAGTTACAGAGAATACATATCAGGAAATAGTCAGAAACAAGTCCAAAAGAGAAATTGGATTGTCCCAAGAAACAGCTCTTAGAAGATAAAAGCTGTCCTTCAATCGCTTGAAAAAATTTCACACATAAATAGCCAAAAGAACAGAGCAAGTAAAAGTATATCTAACAAAAAAGATAATCCATAGCCAAATACTTCACTTTGTCAAAATTACCTTAAACAACTGCATACTTCGATCGCGTCCAGCAGTTAGTACCCTTTCTTTACGTAAGCAATCAATACTTAATACTTCACTTTGGTGGCCAAATAGAGTGTTCATGTAAGTTCTGTCTTCAACATTCCATATCTTAACTGTTCGGTCAAATGAACCAGAAAAAAGCTCTGATGTTCCTTGTCTAAAAGTCAGACAAGAAACAGGTCCTCTATGACCTGGAAAAGCCTGTAGAAGACAAAATTACGAACTACTCATAAGACGTCTAGACAATCCTTGAACTGTAAACTTAAGACAAAAAGATAATTATGATTTTTGAAATGCTATGTGTAAAGTGTCAACATGAAAAGTGCATTTAAAGTAAGTCAACTAGTTCAAGTTTCGCTTCGTTAACCAACATGTTAGATCCTGTTTAAATTCAATTTAGCCGAGTACCCACTAAACCACAAAATTCACAATGAATTATACAAGCATTTTGATAGAATAACACCTAGTGAAACATTTTTATTTCACACAGCATGTCGCCAAATAAGCAGCAGCAAAGTACATAGTTCACTCGATCAGTCCATACAAACAGTAGATAACCAACTCCCCATTTCACTAGTCACTACACCAAGAGCTCAACATCATGAATATTCCAGCCACTTTCCACTAAATTATTCATTTGAAAGAAGTAACATGTAAGGTACCTGAAGATGCTCTCTGGTGCGGGTATCCCATATATGTACATGGCGATCAAGGCCCCCAGTTGACAAATATCGACCATCCGAACTCACAGCCAAAGCCAATACCTGCTTACTTTGCCTCGAAGCAGAGCCTTGCGGATCCTTCAAGCCATGAGACTTGAGCACTGAATCACTGGGCCATTTATACCTGTCGCATTTTCCACTATCCACATCCCACTGCATAATGGTTCCATCTTTGGAAGCTGAAAACCCCTTCGAATCGTCCTCAGATAGAGCCACCGCAGTCACACTATGCCGGTGCTTCACCAACACCCCAAAATCACCGCCCAATTGCACCCTATACCACATCCACCAATCAAACAAACAAGCCCTTAGTGTCACATTCAAATCAAAACAAAACAAAAAACAATTGGTGAAGAATGCATCAAAATCAAATCAAACCTTGAAGAAATGGCTCTTCTAATGCGTCCACTCTCCTCTTGCTGATCCTGTAACAATCTCTGAGCTACGAGGGAATCTCTTGCTCCTTCATCTTCATCTTCGTCTTCATCTTCATCTGATTGTTGTTCCTTCTCTTTCTGTGTGATTTCCCGAACCTTTCGCAAATAGTCCTGCGCGATTCTCTTCCTGGCTTCCGCCCCGGTCTCTTCTTCTTCTTCTTCGGGTCCATCTTTGTCACCTTCGCCGGCGACAAAGCCGTCTTCTTCGAAATCGCTATCTATCTCGGCGTCATCGTCGATTTTGCGGCGTTTTCGGGATTCGTCGGTGAAGAAGGGGTCACGGTCATTGCCCTTCTTCTTACGGTTCTTGGCGGGCATGATTGAATGCTTACAATTCGCAGAGCAGGTGGAAAATGTTAGGGTTTTTGTGAAGAGGAGACAGTGTAGCTGGTGGCTAACTAGGGTTTAAGAAAACGGTACAATGAACATGTTTTTAGATTTATAATAATAATAATAATAATAATAATATCTATGTATATATATATAGGGTGTCATGTGAGAAAAATATTTTTATATGAAAAAATAAGAATAAATTATAATTAGTTAGATCTAATCATGAATGGACAAGATTAAAACAACTTAATAGTTACATTACTACTTAACTTTTTAAAAAGTCACATGACTTCATGTTTTAATCATAACTATTCATGATTAGATCTAACAGTCATGATTTATTCTTACTTTCTCATATAAAAACATATTTCTGATGTGATACATTATATATATATATATATCTTGTTTCAACTTTCATGTATTAGTACAATTAAAAAAAAAACCTTTCATGTATTAGTAATAATTTATTAGTTTGTTCCATCACATTTAACCTAAGAAAATCACGTGTTTGATTCTAACATGTTTTATTTATCGATTAAGTTTGAATTGATAATACTAAGTGAAATATGATGAAATGATTTCATGTCATATTATTTGGAGGAATGCACATTAAACAACTTATTAAAACTACTTAAATTTATTTAATTTTTATCTTCGGATATATTTAATTAAAAGATCAATTAAATTATAAAACATTTGAGACTTTCAGTTTAAAAAAAATAATATAATTGGTAAAATTTTAGTTTAACAATGATTTATAATTTTAAAATTTGATATTTTTATTTAAAGTAAAATTTATATTTACATTAATTTATTATTAAAAATTTCTTAACAAAGTTTTTATTTTTAGCAAGTTTTTTATTTTTACCAAAAGAGGTATGTGTTTCTCTGGGCAGAAGGAAACATATTGATATTGAAAAGTATTTTAGACGAACTGGGTTTGCCGGTTTGGGCCCTAAACCCATTATCCACACAAATTTGTTTTCTGTTTTGTTTTGCTTTGCTTCTGCTTACGTCAACCACATTTTTTTGTAATCTGCAGTTAAGTGATGCTCCAGGTTCATCAAGATATACAAGGTTGCCAAATTAATAGTGACCAAAACAAAAGTTTACCGAATTAATGGGTGAAAATATAAAGGTTGTTTCGGGTATATTTTAAGGGAATATTAAATCATAACTGTTGTTTTTAATTTTAAATGTCACATATACATTTTTTTTTATCATTTCACCAATGCATGTAAATTTCTCTTTGAAATTCATGGCTATTAATTTGTTTCATGAGTGCTTTGTCATTTTGGTAATTAATTTGTTCCCTGTCTGTGATCTTTTGGATTTGTGACTTGTGTGTTTGGAAGGTGGAGCTGACAACCTTGCCAATTTAGACCCACAAATTAAAGGCCTCCTCCAAAGTGATCAAGAACTCTACTCCTCTACTGACACAGAAACAATTGGATTAAGTTTTACATTCGAATATTACATTCAGAGTCACTAGTACACCCTGGTTCCTCCTTCGGCCAAGGTGGATTGGATTTGCTACACTAATAGATTCTTCTTCAATCTTCAATTAGAAACTCTATATCACATTTCTATTTCTATTTCATGGACTCATATCCTAAAATCGAATACTTCATTTACTCATAAACGGTTTGCAAACTTCAAGGACCTGAAAATTTGCCATGATGGGGGTTTATTGTGTTTGGCAAGCTGATATATATATATGATGAAGGTTTTCTAGTTCTAGTACTAACTTTATGAGGCTACTATAACATTTTCAACTTTCTTCCTTTCCGCCTTGAGTTGAGGGATGTAATATGCAGGGGTGAATTTCACTATGTTGGGATGTGTAGCTAAGTTTTGTATTGTTTGGTAAGTTGCTTTCTGGTTTGTTAACATTGATGTTGATAAGTTTATTGTATGGGAACTCTGTACTGATGTTGTTTCTTGTAGATGGGTTGAAGTACCCCATATGCTTCTGTGTTAAATGCAATTTTGGCTTATAAAAACTATATTATGTTTGATGTATGCATATCATTATTAGAAAAAGGAATTAGTAGTTGTAGGTCCATATCCATATCAAACACCCAAACAAGCATTGTGGTATCATTTACCATAATTTTTAACATGATATCATATGACATATTCTCAAAACATAGGAAAGCAAATCTTACAAACACAGTGGTATGTGACCATGGTGTATAGACTACAAACATATCAACTGGAACATACATGGCAGGTATGTGCCTCCAAAACTCTTTATTTGGTATCTCTTAATCTCTGCATTTTCCAACTAGCATATGCAAGTAATTAATTATATTACTAGTTCCTTATCAGATTGAGCTAGCCATGCCATCTTCTGCTGATTCTTGGCTGGCCACAGTAGCTAGTCCAGATTTTTTATTAACAAAGTTGCATTGTTTTCTGATTTCTCCTTTAGATCCTGTTAACACTCCAATCTTGCTCATTTTGATCATTGAAGCTATAAAGCTTTCAAAGAAAAGAGTTTGGTTATTGTTGAATCTATTGACAATTGCAATGGTAGCTGCACCACTTGTGGAAAACAACACTTGGTCACTCTGGAAAAGGCCTTTGCCACCTCGAAGATTGGAATAGTACTTGGAGTCTAATCTATTAGGAGTGGTTGGGTCCAAGTTGATAAGATTGGTACCAGGTCCACTGTTAGGACATAGTGATTTCAATGTTTGTAGATAGGTTGTGTTGAGAGTTGGATCAGGCTTTCCACTGTTACTGAAATTGTATAATCGGTTAACAACAAATTGGCATTGTCCTCTGCCAATTGAATGAGCACCTGAAATATATATACATACAAATTAACACACACTAATATGTTATAGAGATTAATTTGTTGAAGTTTTGATACCTGAGAGTGCAACTAGATCAGTAATGTTGAGGCCTTGAGCAGCAAATGAGGCAGTCAACTGAGTGAGATTGAAAAAGGGGGCTGGAAGATTTTGGTTAGCAAGGGTTCTGCTTGCGTTTAAACTATCTCTTCTTCCTACTGGAACCGCCCAAGCACCAGTACCATTAGACTGTCAAAATCGTTGTAAATATTAGAATAATAACAAGCATTTTATATATATATATATAAGAAAATTCGTTAGTTGTGGTTAAAATTAAAACAACTTAATAGTCACATGACTACTTAAAAATGTCATGTGACTTTTTAAAAAGTCACATGATTTCATGTTTTAATTTTAACCATTCATGATTAGATCTAAAACAGTCATGATTTATTTTTACTTTCTCATATAAAAAGATCTTTCTCATATGATACATTATATATATATATAGATGATGTATCATATGAGAAATATGTTTTTATATGAAAAAGTAAAAATAAATCATGACCGTTAGATCTAATCATGAATAGTCACGTAAAATCATGTGACTTTTTATCACTAACATTTTTAAGTAATCACGTGACTATTAAGTTGTTTTAATCTTGGCTATGGTACAGGGTACCATGAATAGTATTAGTTATAACAAGTATATAATATATGACAGTCATATTCATATAGTATGGGTTGACTGTTGACATACCCGAACAGAAGAAATTCCAGCAGCAAGGGCAAGAATATCAGCACAAGAAACAGTGTTAGGACAAGCTTTCTCCACCGCGGTCTTGATTTTGTTCACAACATCCAAACCTCTTATGGAATTGTTGTTTGGGAAAGCTCCTTGTTCACTCACGATGGTTGAGGTATCGTTCAGTAAGATCGATGCATCACAACCCTGTCACAGAAATAAAAATCAAAACACAAATAAATAAGGAAGAAGAATATACATAATACTCCTACAATACTACTACTCACTTGAACGAAACAGTCATGAAAGTGGAGTCTGATGAGACTTGCAAATATACGAGGATCTGAATTTGAAGCATTTAAGATCACTCCACGCACAATTGCACGCAAATTTGGACAAGTTTTGTTGTAAAACAAGGGATTTAGCTGAGCATCGGAGAAGGGTGGTGCTCCAATTAGCACAATAATCACCACACAGCACAAAGCAGCACTCAGTTCAACACTAACAAGCCTCATTTTTCTTTTATCTAATGAACCACTCTGGTGAGTTGTGAGACCCTTCATATGCCAACCATCTATTTATATTGCCACAACCTGCATTTTGTGATTCTATATTATTAATTAGCTTCCCAACAAACTTTGATCTCTTTTCTAATTATGTTGTATGTGCCACTAGACAATTTGCTCATAAAAGAATTGCTCATTGTAATGTCTAGAGGAATTTTGCATTCATACATGCAATTTTTAATTTTTAATAGATAAAACTCAACTATTATTGAAGCATCTTTCGTAAGTAAGCAGTAGTTCTAAAAAATAATTAATTTACCGCAAACTTTAAATTAATTCTTATAAAAAGGATTAAATTTTACATTATTTAGGGATTGGTTAATAAAATCAGCTAGTGTAAGAAATAAGTAGTTGATGGAGCATCTCACGGGTTTAACTTGAAGGGGGGAAATTAAGGTAAATAATTTTCCATTTGCATTATAAAAATCAATACGCGGTCAGAAACTTAAAAATAAAAAACCAGGGACACCGAACATTGTTATTATTTTATTTTATTTTATTGACGGAATCTTTTGAGGTTTCTACACATTTATGTTTTGTTATTGACTTTATTTTGGTCCTTGCCTACTCTCACTATTTATTTCAACTTTGCATACTTTAGCATTTCATGGTTTTGGATCATCCTGCAGCCCTCTACCTATTTAGCATATAAAACAGCTCATCATTATTAATTGCTAAACCTTTTAAATTAATTACTTTTTCATGCAATAATCTTAGTCTTTAAAAATAAAATAAAATAAAAATCAACAATGGTCAAGATGTTATAGGAAGGAGGCTGCAGACAATCTCTACAGGAGAGACTCCATTTACAACCATTCACTCAAATGTGTTTTTCTAATATTATGAGAAATCATTTTATAAATTATCATACTTTTACTAGAAACAAGAACAAGAAGACAAACCATTTCATTTCATTTTTTTTAGTTTTATTTTATTTTAATTTTAGAATGTGCTATTTTTATTTTGTATTATATTTTGTTGTAGTGTGAGAGATTAATCTCTTATCTAAGACTGGTTGTATTTTTCGTGTTTCACCTTAAAGTTAATATTTGATATTTTGTTCTTACATATATGTTTTAACAAAATTTATGAGTATTATATATCAAATTAAAAAATTATAATTTCATGAAACTAGAAAAATACATATTATGCATAACTTGTTAAAAATTAAGCAGATTTCATCACGCGGTCCATCAAATGGTGGTGGCCCTGCTTGAAGGAAAACTCATGCAGATTATCAGTTTTCTTATACGAAGAAGTCCATGCGTAGGAATCATGTTGTTAGTGTTGTGATTGACGCACAATCCGCACCCACCTTGTATGTCCATCGGTTTTGACACCAAATCTATCTCAATTCATTCCACCAACTGCATTTATGGATCAACAAGAGCACGTCTAGTGACACCTCGAGATTGCAGACCCTTATCACACATAGTTGACCCAATTCCTTCATTAGATGACATCAATGATTGTATTAATAAATTTGCTAATGATAGTGAAGGGAAAGTTGGGATTCTACAGAGCTAAATAGGGAGATCAATAGAGATCATTGACAGTTAGAGGAAATTATTCGTTATGCACGGGGTAAACAAATGATTTTTCCGGTGCCTGACGAGTATCTTTACTTAAATAATAGAAATATTATATTTATATACATTGTATGAACATTGTAGCATTTTTTTCTAGCTTTTTACCTGGTCGGGTGGTTGCCAAGGCCATTACTACTGTAAACCGGCAAGTCCCAATTTTAGGAGGGGATTACATCTTTTCAATATGTGAAAAAGGATGAGAACCTTTGTCATGATTGATTTGAGACGTTCAAGGTATGATTATAATTAATTATATGAAGAATAATTTGATATAACTTAGTTCATTACGTGTTATATATATTTTTAGCATTACTATTTATTTAATTACGAAACATGCTGATGAGGTTGCTCATGATGAGCAAGCTGTGAAGAAGAATTTTGAGTATAAATGCTCAAGTGGGTTGTCTGATATGCTCAGACCTGCACGAGTATTGGGGCAAAGACCAGAGTGATGGGCGAGAACGCTTGGGATAGTCTTATGCTGCATTGGTCCTCAAATAAATTCATGAAAATATCCCAAAAGGCTAAGAAGAATAGGGCATCAGAAAAAGGGGGATCACTTCACACAGATGGCTCCATTTCAACGCTTGAGCATGTACGTTGACGAATGTTAGGTTTATAATTAATATATTTACTTCATACTTATATTATATTTTTCTAAAAATATGCTCTATGTGTTATTTTAGGTGAAAGAGTTGGGTAGACAAGTTTGTTTTGAAGAGATCTTCATAGAAGACTGACAAGTCTTGGTTTGATCCGAGAACCGAAAATACATGGGTATATGTGTATTGTTCTAGTTTTTTGTTTTGTTTGATCACTTGTATTGGGTTGAAGTACCCCTCATACTTCCAATTCAATTAAGTTTGGCTTATCTAAAAAAAACATGGGTATGTGTGTAATTGAAAATTTGATATGTAATTACTTGTATTATATGTTTCTTAAGGTTTAAACATTACTTTAATTACTTGTTCAAACTAAGTTTGAGGATAAAGTTAATGAGAAGAGGTCTCAACATTCAGAGGATAAGGGTAAGTAGAGGTTGAATCCTCCACTCGTAATCAACTATGGATTCAAGCAAGTGGGGGCAAGCAGAGGGATAAGGTATATATATGGATTCGTAGACATGGTTGCACGATAAAGGCTTGGTGATAGTATCCACTCCCTCACGCAGGAGTCACAAGCCTCACAATCGTCTCATGTTTCGGGTTTGCATGTTACCACATAGTTGCAGGAGGCGATGATGAGGTTGGGGAGGGAGAATGTTGCACTTCAAGAACATATGGAGAAGGCCACACTCCAAGAGCATATTGAGGAACAGATTGAGCGGCAAAAGGCCCAGACGTGGACAAGTATAGCGATGAAGAGGTTCAACAGTTGTAAAAATGACCACTCATTTCAACACCATGCCAAAGACTATTCAATGGTTGCATCAAGTGAATCATAGTAATGTTGATCTTGCGAGAGTTGTTATCGTTCTTCACCCTACTCTAGCTTCTACTCCATTTCAAGATACTCCAAAGCCTACTCCATTTGCTGTTGTTGAGTGTATTGCAACTGCTGCTTCTCTGTGTCGTACTCCAGGCTACTCCTTCACTTCAGACTACTCTGCCTGTTGTTGTTTGTTCTTATTCACGTATTTGGAAGATGATTTGGATCCCCCTTATAAAATTTATGGATAGGACTATGATGATGATGATGATTCATGATCCTGACTTTAATTAATTTTTTAAAAAACGTGCTTTGCCGACGGAATACTTGTTAAAACATTTTGACGAATTTGACAACGACCTTTACCGACAGTTAATACTGTTGGTACGTTAGCGACAGTTTGGGAAAATGTAAACACTTGCAACTTTTAGTTTGAAAAAAATAAGAAATTAATATAATTGGTAGAAAGTTTTTTTCGTCGAAATTGGTAGAAAGTTTTTTTCTTCAAAACTGGTAGAAAGTTGTTTTTTTTTTTTTTGACGTGTGTGTCCACCCATTTGGGAATCTGCAGCTATCCCTCCCAACAAATATTTATCCTAGGAAAGAACTTGTGTTCTCACCTTACGGGGTCTAGTTTGCTTATCATTAGACCAATAACTTGTTGGAGATAGAAAGTTAGTTTGATAATGATACGTAGATGCCTAAAATTTTAAATTTTGGTTTTTTAAAATAAAAATACATATTTAAAACTTATTTTTACATTGAAATATTTTTTAATAGAAAAAGTTTTCTCAACAAACTTCTTAATTTTAACATGTTTTTTTTACCCAGAGGCATGTTTTTTTCTCAGCAGGAGGAAACATATTGAAAAGTATTGTAGATTTCGATTTGGGCCCAAAATCCCAATCACTCAAAGGCCGCCTACCTTAGCCCAGAGGAAGAAGAACGTTTTACGATCTCATTCATATATACCCCAAAGGAAAAATATGGGTCCGAAATTGGAGGAGAAAAATTGAAAGACAAATGACAAGAGAGAAAAATAAAAGATGGAAAATGATATAAGTTACTACACAAAATAGTAATACAACAAGTAGAGTTATCCTAACCACGATACCTTTCAAACAATTCAATAAATACTAGGCGTAGAATACAAGGTACAAAAGGGATATCATGTTCCACCACTAGCACACAATATGATTGTGCCTATAATCATATATGGAGAACCTTTATTTATGACCTATCATCTCATCACTGCATCTTTCATATTAATACTTAGATTGAGCTAAACATTCCATCATCTGATGATTCTTTGGTGGCTACAGAAGCCAGTCCAGCAGAATTTCCATTAACAAAGTTACATTGTTTTCTGATTTCTCCTTGAGACCCTGTTAACACTCCAATGTTACCCATTTTTATCATTGAGGCTTTAAAGATTTCAAAGAAACGAGTTTGGTTACTGCTGAAACTATTGACAATAGAAATGGTATCTGCACCACTTGTGGAAAATAACTCTTGGTCACTCTGGAATAAACCCTTTCCAACCTGAAGATTGGAGTAGTATTTGGAGTCAAATGTATCAGGAGTGGTTGGATCCAAATTAGTAAGGGTGGAACCAGATCCACCATTGGGGCATATTGATTGTAGTGTTTGTAAATAGGTTGTGTTGAGAGATGGATCAGGATTTCCAGTGCCACTAAAATTGTATAATCGATCCACAAAAAATCTGCATTGACCTCTTCCAAATGTATGGCCACCTGAAAATTAAAGCATGCATATATATATAGTCATATACATAAATATGTATATAATTTTTAATATATATAGTTCTATTTTTCATACCTGAGAGTGCAACTAGATCTGTAGTGCTGAGGTTTTGTTTGGTAAATGCAGCTTTCAGTCGAGTTAAGTTGAAATTGGGAGCTGGAAGATTTTCATTAGCAAGGGTCCGATTTGCTGTCAAACTATCTCTCCTTCCTAGTGGAACTTTCCAATCAGGACCATTAGCCTGTAAATAATTAAGACCAACAAAATAAGAAACCAAGTTTGTGAAAACAAAACACAACAACTCAATGACCAAAAACAAAAAGATCTCATTTATGTCCCTAAATTAAAAAGAAGGGTCTAAAAAGCCACAGGACCAAGTGGTAAGAAGGGATGCATAATTGCAACTTGTCACAAAAGGATTCCTATAGATAAATAAGAATATGTAAAGTTAAAGTCCATAGATAAAGAAACTCATCAATCGCATATATTTTGCTGTACATTATTGATTATTGGTTGGATTGTTGAATTATGGATGACCATTGACTACTGACACCATTTAATTTCACTGAGCCTTCATCAACAACTTTTTTTGTTTTTGTTCATATCATTGTGATGCTGATTTTTCTTACTCTCAAAATAGTCATATCATTAATTGTTCAACATGGAGTGATTAAGAAATGATTAAGGGTAAGGAATCTTGATAATATCTATATACATACATACCAGAACTGAAGAAATTTCAGCGGCAAGAGCTAGAATATCAGCGCAAGAAACAATGTTTGGACAAGCATTCTCCACTGCTGTCTTGATCTGATTCACAACATCCAAACCCCTTATGGAATTGTTGTTTGGGAAAGCTCCTTGTTCGCTCACAATGGTAGAAGTATCGTTCAACAAGATTGATGCATCACAACCCTGTCACAAAAGCATTCATATAGTTAAACATATAACGTATAAGCCAAAATAAGACTTATTAATGAAAATCCAAAGAAGGAAGAAGATTGATAGTGATACTAACTTGAACAAAACAATCATGAAAGTGGACCCTCATGAGACTGCCTAGAATGCGCGGGTCAGATTTGGAAACGTTTCTGAGCACATCACGCACAAGTGAATGGACATTTGAACAAGTTTTGTTGTAAAATGAGGGATCTAACTGAGCGTCGGAGAAGGGTGGTGCTCCGATTAGCACAATAGCCACCACAAAGCACAAAGCAGCTCTCACTGTAAGAGAGCACATTTTTGTTCTGTTCTTCTGAATAATTTGAGTGTGGGTTGTAGAGACATATGGGGTGGCTCCATATATATATTGTAGAGAGACGTGAATATTAATGCAACGTACTGGCCTTTCACATGGTTCAAATTTTGCCTGCGTTAGAAAAGTCCATGAGATGAAAAGTATTTAATTGTACATTGTATCTTACATCCAAATATGGTAATAATTGAGATCTTTAAACAATAAGTTTAGCTAGGGTTCAATCTTTGACCGTTGTGTATAGAAAATGAAAGAGAAATGTGATGTTAACTCTTGAATGAGAATAATATAAAGATAGATAGAATCATAGAAAGAAAAGAGAGAAATTAAGTTAAAGAAATTCATATTCTCTACAACCAATAAAATCATCATAACTTCTTTAATTTAACAAGTTATTTTTTATTTGGATAACCAATGGCGGGGGTGTGATGGAGATAAAAGTCCGAGACTGGGTGAGTTTAATTTTAAATTCATCAAATCCTTTTGGCAAGTGCTTTCACTAGAGATCTATAGAGCTCTTGGTGATTTCTATAAGGCAGGGGTGTGTGGCTGAAGGGATGTAATTCGTCTTTTATTGCGATGATCCCCAAATTGGATAACCCACAAAGCTTGAATGAATACAGACCAATATCACTTGTGGGTTGCCTTTATAAAGTAGTGGCAAAGATTCTTGCAAAAAGATCAAGCAAGTGATGCCCAAGTTAATTAGTGAGGAGCAGTCTGCCTTTATAGGGGGAAGGAACATGCTAGATAGTATTGTACTAGCAAATGAGGTGGTTCATGATGCCAAAATTAGGCGAATGCCAACTTTGATGTTCAAAGCAGATTTTGAGAAGGCCTATGACTCCATTAGTTGGGAATTCCTAATATACATGATGAGGAGGATGCGATTTGATGAGAGGTGGATCAAATGGGTGGGTGGGTGTTTGTCATCCGTGAGGGTATCAGTCTTGGTCAATGGGAGCCCGATTGAAGAGTTTGGAATGGAAAAAGGGACTTAAACAAGGAGACCCATTGGCACCTTTGCTATTTCTCCTCGTTGCTGAGGGCCTTAATGGTTTATTCAAGAATGCTCTATTATGTAGGAAATTCTCTAGGTACAAGTTTGGGGGTGATGACAGGATCGAAATTTCCCTACTACAGTTTGCAGATGACACTCTCTTTTTGGGTGAAGCAACGACGCAGAATGCCCAAATCATTAAGTGAATACTGAGATGTTTTGAACTTGTGTTAGGCTTGAAGGTCAATTTCCACAAAAACAAACTAGTGGGATTGCTTTGGATGGAACATATACACATAGGCTGGCAGCTTTGTTGAACTGCAAAACTATGCAGGTTCCGTTCATATACCTGGGTCTACCGGTGGGAGGAAATCCTAGAAGGATTGCTTTTTGGGATCCGGTTGTTGATAGATTGAAGCAGAGATTATCAAAGTGGCGGCAGAAGAGACTATCTATCGGGGCCCGGGTAACATTAATTGCTAGTGTCTTATCCTCGATACCATTATACTACCTATCCTTTTATAGGATGCCTCCGGGGGTGATAAAGACTTGCAGAACTATTATGAGGAGCTTTCTATGGGAAGGTGTAGATGGTCAAAACAAAATCTCATGGGTCAAATGGGAAGAGATATGTAAACCAAAGGCAGCAGGAGGTAGGATTGGAATGCCTTTAATAAAGCACTTTTAGGGAAGTGGTGATGGCGGTTGCTTCAGGAACCGATTAACTTGTGGGCCAGGGTACTCAAGAAAAAATATTCAATTCCAAGGACAGGGGATCAAGTAACGCAAACAAGGCAAGAATCAGGCTGGTGGAGAGATATTATGAAGACTTGCTACACTAGTGCTGATGTTGTTTGGTTATCCTCAAATCTAAATAGAGAGTTGGGGAGGGTGATGACACGCGATTTTGGCAAGATGTGTAGATAGGTCATGAGAGACTACAAATGAAATACAGAAGATTATACAGGCTATCTACTCAACAAAAGTTAACAGTCAAGGATATGGGTTGCTGGGAAAATGAAAGGTGGATATGGGGGCTCGAATGGCATAAGGAACTGCTAGATAGGGAGGTTGTGTGGAAGGGTGAGTTACCATCCTTTGTGAATCAATTAGAGCTCAGGCAAGGGAAGAGCGACAAGTGGATCTGGATGGATGCCGATATACGGTTAAATCAGCTTATCAGTGTGTGTCAGACCACTGCGAAACTGATTATATTTCGGCGTTTGATGAACTATGGCACGTTAGTGCTCCAACTAATGTTGTTGTGTTTGGTTGGAAGGTGTTGTGGAAAAGACTACAAACAAAGGACAACTTAAGGACAACCTAAGGAAGAGGGGTATAACGATAACAAGTTCACATATTAGGTGCCCTCTTTGCTCGCATGTCCTATTACTGCACATGTATGAGATTTGTGTCACCGTTGGCAAGGGATACTCACTACTATGCCAAAAGATAGCCGAATAAATTTTCTTCAATGCAATTTTGGATTATGAAATGTTAGACAGAAAAACGGGGCTAGGACTGTGTGGGTAGCAATCGTTTGGTCTATTTGGAAACATAGAATTTCAATTATTTTCAATAACGGGCAAGCAGATGTGGGCAAGATCTTCAAATTAGCACAGTTGAGAGCGTGGAACTGGCTTCATGCAAAGATAAAAAAATGCTCTCCTCTTTACGATTGGTTAGTTAATCCAAGGTACTGCTTACTTAGAATATGAGATGGGCATAATCAGTGCAGACGATGGGTCTGGCGGATGCAGACGACGGAGAAGCTAAAAACAATCACAACAGTGTAGACGTTGCAGACGATGGTTGAACATACTATGCAAAGGAGAGGATGCAGACGATGGTTGAGCAGGCAATGCAGACGATGATGGAGCAGACGATGCTGACGATGGTTGAGCAGGTGTTGGAGCAGTAGTAGACGATGCAACAGATCTTTCATTTTACGCCTATGTATTTGTATTTGTTTTTCTTAACCTTGATACTCTTTGTAATGGGTTTGGGCAGTTCTTGTGCTTCGTATTAATACATTTAGCTTATAAAAAAAAATTGGATAATCAATGGTTTAGAAAATCTCTCCTGTAGGGGATCTAAATTGAAAGTGAAACACATGTAAAATAATGTGATTATTAATTAGTTATGAACACGTTAGTGAATATTTTTTATATGATTGCGTAAACTCATCAATTTAATTTTTTTGGTTTGCGCAATATACAATTACATTAAAAAAAAACTTAAAAAATTCGACAACTTAGATTAAACTACGTTTTTCCACAAAAAAAGATAATTAAGTTTCTGCTTTAAACCTTAAAGTAAACTAGTAAAGTATAACCAATCGGCTGTGGGGATACCTTAGTTAATAAAAAAAAACTAATAAAGTATAGCTGTGGAAGTTTCAAAAAAAGAAAAGTATAGCTGTGGATTCCTACTAAAAAATAAAAAGTATAGCTGGATACCAAGCCAATGGTCAACAACCAATTTTTTTATCTTTTTTTAAAGATTGGATTGGATACATTCATATTTATTTATTTTTTCACTCTTTTTCTTTTTTTTTTGGCTACGGAAAAAATTTCCACTCTTTTTCTCATCCACTATTTTTTTTTTCTTCTATTACATCCCATTATATAATTACTTATTTCACTCTCTTATTTTTATTATCTCTGTTTTTTTTGTCGGTGAGTTTTGATTTTTCCTTTTTGGGTCAAGGAAATAACAAAAAGTTAATACCTGCAAAACAGTAACATGGGCCCTTGTGAATACTGAATAATACACTCTTTCTTAAATGTTCCAACCTGACTATCTTTATTGACCAAAAACCAAACCTGACTTTCTTTTGGTTCATAGTCAAATACATAATTCGACCAAAACAACTAGTAAAATACATAGAGTTTCGCGGTATAATTTATTTTATCAGACATATTTCTCTCACGTTTTTCTAACACTTAGATCCACCATTTGATATTTTATATATTAATTTTAATACCTTGTAGAATTTTAAAAATTCACATTACTTGTTTTTTTTATGTACTTCTCATACCATGACATGTATATTGGTTTATGATTTTTATATTAAATTTAAACAAAAAATTACGGGCCACCTTTATAAATTGTTATTATTACGTATAAATTAAAATAGTTATATATTCTGTTTCAAAAAAATAGTTATATTCAATGAAAATATATTATTGCTTTTCATAATTTCTTAAATAATAAATAAAATTCTTTACTCGATAACAATATTAAATCAAATAAAACATTACAATTTTACAAATAGTCGTCAAACGCTTGGTTAAAATTTTGAAAGTTTTAAAATATAAATCAGTATTTTTATTTATTTTTATATTTTATAAAGTTATCGTGTATACTGTACGGGATGTATACTTTCTATGTAAAAGAAAAATGCGCAAGACTCGACCGATTTGGTTATGCATATGATTCAGTCAAATTCGGATGAACTCAATCAAATTCGATCAAACTTGAAAGTATGCACATTCTATGCTTAGCCAAACCTTTAAGGTGGAGGTTCAATTAGAAAAGTATCAAACATGAGATTTGAAGAATGCTCCTAGAGGTTGTTGAGAAGCACCCATTTCACTATACCATCTCGTAATTTGGCAATATGTGTGCATACAACTATGTTTATAAGGTTTTTCATTGAATGCATTATAAACTAAAAGCAAATTACTTATTTGTGACAATTCAATTCATTGTAATGAAACATTTTTCTTGTTAGTTGTTTAATTAGGTATTTGTGTTGTGGTAATGATTTTAAATTAGTTAGTACTTCCTTTTTTTTTTGTTACAGTTAGTACTTCCTTTGTTTCAAAATAACTGTCTAGAAAGAGAATAACCACATATATTAAGAAAATTTAATTAATATTCATAACTTTTTTAATTTTTTTTCCGTATCTTATCCTTTGAAATATGTTTTTATCTCACCTCATTTATTTTTCTCATAGGGGCGTTATATGGAAAAACATCAATAAATTCTCACTTGAAATGTTAAGTAGACAGTTATTATGAAATCAAAAAATTCTCTTTAATTAGACATTTATTTTAAAACGGATGAAGTATTTATTAAATTTTAGAATATACACTAAGCCAAGCAGTCTTCTTAGTGACCCACTGGCTCGATCCGTTACTCAAAGACTCAGTACTTCGGTTAACTCAACGGCTGAACTAAATTTTAAAACACTGCACAAGATATAAGAGGAAAAAAGTGGGAAATGAGAAATATAGTGAATGGTGTGAAAGAAATAAGAGAGATAAAAAGAATAACGGGGAAAAACTGAAAAAATGAGTTGTAAGAAAAATTACGTGAATGTTGGTAGCCATTGCACCCATCAACAATTAACAACAATAATAAATCTGTGGAGAAATGAGCAGAAAAATTAATTGTTAACTTTTTTACACCTCACTACTTTTTTCTTCTTAAAATTGTTTTTAACCTAATTTTTCTTTTAAAAATGTTATTTATGAGCTGTTTTAGTTAATTTAATAAATACATCACTCGTTTAAACAAATTGAATCAACCCATGTCACATGAAAATATCAATTACAAGTCTATTTGTCTTTTTATAAGTATTTAAATAATCTCATATCTTTAATAGACATGAAAAGAAATAAACCTAAAATATCAAAATGTGAAGAAAAATAGAATTTTCACATGAGAACGATCATCAGATTTTAACTTTTACTCCCTCCGTTCCTATTTAAGTGTCACTATTTTTATCCTTTTTTTTTTCCTAATTATCTGTTATTTTACAAAGTTCAAGAAAGTATTAATTATGTTTTACCAATTCTACCCTTCAATTAATGGTAATAGGAAATTAAAGAGTCTAAATTAAGAAGAAAGATATAGGGTATGTTAGGAAGTTAGGTAGTAATTTTGATAGAAACAATAACATTAATACAATTCTTTAATATATGTGCAAAACCTTAAAGTGACAGTTATTAAGGAACGGAGGGAGTAACATATCACTAGTTTTATGTCTGTTACTTATGAGCTTAAGACAAACATCTTTAATATTGCTCCTCCAAACTTTTCTACCAGTATAATAGTTAATCAATGCCCAATAGTCCTTACTTTTCCAAAAGTCAAATGGGGAGTATAGTTACTACATCCGCACCATAAATAAAATCACAATTATTGATAAAAAAACAATTATTGATACTATTATTTTACAAAAATTCCCCTATTTATATTGTTATTTTAACAGGAAATGTTAAATACTAGATTAGAAAGAGAAAAATATAGTGGATAGAGAAAAATTGTGGTCAGTTAAAATAAAATGTGACAGGTGAGATAAAATTTATTAAACAAGGATATGGAATGAAAAAAGTGGGAAAAATGCATTGACTTTCTAAAACAATAATCATTTTAAAAAAAATGAAGAGAGACTAAAATAACAATTTTTATGAAATAGAGGTAGTAATAAGTATAAACATGATTTATATTATTTAACACTAACAAAAAGCACTTCCTCCGTTCCTATTTATTTTTTCCGTTCCTATTTATAAGTTACTTTTATGGTTTTACCTAATTCTCTTAGATTAAGAAAAATAGTTAGTAATAAATTTATAAAATGATTTATTAACTTTCCTAGATTATTCTTATTTAATTTCTTATGAATTTCTCTTTTCAAGTCAATATTTCAAAATCTCATTATCTCTTTCATATTAAATATGATGGTAGTTTAGAAAAAAATATTAAATGCCTCATCGATATTGTAAAGTGACTTATATTTTGAAACAACATTTTTTCACAAAAAATGACTTATAAATAGGAATAATATATATTTATAAGACCATGTAGATACATACTTAGTGTCTCCTTGTATAAGAATCCTACTAGATTTTAAAGAAGTTTATTACCATCTTCTATATATTATATATACCGTTAATTTATTTAACTATAATTCCAACTTTTTTATTAATATTTGTAATCAAATTTTTACACTATTCAATACATTAATTAAGAATAAATATAAAAGATTATGGTTTTTTTACACATATAGTGTAATTTTCAAACATAATTACAAATTTAGTGTTTTTTTTATAAGCCAAAGAATTATATTAAAATGGGGTAAAGGGGTACCCCAACCCTTAATACAAATTATAAATAATTGGAAAAAAATAAAATAAAGATAAAAATTAAGCATACAATTGGAGTCCAGAGTAGCCAAGAAACAACATCTCCTTGAGCCTTGGCTAGTGCATACCTTTCCTGGAAGCTTTAACAACAAAGCTAGAAGAGAAACATCCGTGGCCATGAGGTTTGAGGTTAATAGGTAAATTGATTAAATAAGAGAAAAAAATTTAATTTTATTTACGAAATTGGGGTATATTGCCACCAACACTGGCGACATCCAATTTTTTTTAATAGTCGCTACTCGCCACCATAACTGCCAAATGCCAATACATGTTTATTTTTTTTAGAAACACGAATTATGCAGCTCATCAATTGGCAAAGTACTCTCTATTACACCCTGAACAAGAATGGATAGAAAAGTCACTAGTTGTATTTCCTTTATGCTCTATTCTTGGCTTGGATCTCCCACCATGCCACTCTAATGAACTAATCTATATATTTGACATAAAAAAAAAGTTGAACATTTGTGACCACATTTAACAAGAACCAATTCCTGAAAATGTTAGATTTTGGGCGTAACCCGATCCTTCAATTCAAGTAATGCATCTTCGAAGCATTTGGCAAGAAACTCAGGGTCAGGGATGATGTCTTTGGCTACCTGCACTTGCATGTCTGCCCTTCCAGCATAGCTAACCATATTCAAAATGAGTGCATGAGGCAGGGCTGAATTATTTGCCCTTATGAATGCTATGGGATTGTCTCCAATCATAATCTCCTCTTGTGGTCCGACAACATTTGAGATTGTAAAGCTTGTGTTGCAGATTATCTGGTAATTTAGAAAGCTAGCAGACTTTGGACCAAAAGTTGACATTAAAAAATCTCCAATTCTGTATGAGAGATGAGTCTCCAAAGATTGCTTCTTTCTGTCAATCATTCTCTTGGCTCTCTTCAAATATTCTAGAGGATCTGAATTGTTGCTTCTTTGATAGTATATAGGCAGTAGAATAACACCAAATTTGTTACCCCACCTTGCTCCTGAATTGCTTGTCATCAAATTGGGTAAATCCTGCAATCATGTGTGTAAAAAAAAACAAAGATTATATAAAGTAGGGTTCAAACAATCAATTTTGAGAGATGATATTCTCTCCCAAAAAATCCTCCGAATCATCCTCCAAACAACTTGATTATGACACGTTGCAACTCATCATGTATCCCCATGCTATTAATTGATGTTCACTTTTTTTTTTTAAGTTCCTACTGCCCTTACTACTTCCTCCATCCTTGTATAAGTGTCACTATTTTCTTATATACCGTTTATCTCTCTTATTAATTATAACTTTTTAATTTTCCTATCGCCATTAAATTAAATGTATAATTGGTAAAACATAATTAATATTTTATTGAAATTGTAAAAATAACAGATAAATAGAAACAAAAATAAGATAAAAATAGTGACAGCTATTAAGAAACGGAGTGAGTACTACTTAATAGTACACCAAACATCTTGTTTCTTCTCCCTATAGTTTATATAGTATATAGTATTTAAAAATAAAAAATATAATTAATTAAAATAATAATGTAATAAAATAATAAAACCTCTCATTTTTTTCTTGACAAGTGTTGACATTTCAGGATACCATGACGGTCGCTATAAACAAATGACTTTCTCTAGGTTCGATCTTGTGACATAATGGGATCTAGCTTACCTATCATTAGATTACAAACCTTGTTGATAAGTCTAATAATATTTTGACATACTAATTCTAATTCATGACACATGTTAAAATATATTACTCCCTCCGTCCCAAATTATAAGACCCTTTAGAGACAAATTCGGTGTCCCAAATTATAAGACCCCTTCTAAATTTCAGGAAAAAATATAAGTTTTTCCTTTTTTACCCCTTACATTCATTATATTTTAAATTTCAAAACTTTAATTACTACCTCTACTAATTACTTTTTTCATATTCCCAATCAACTTTTGGTATATGTAATGCTTACATTAACAATTTCCAGATTTTTTAAAATAAGGGTATATTTGGAAGATTTGTATAAAAAGTAACAAAACTAACATATTAATTAGCTTATTACATGTTTTCTTAATAGGCATGATTGTCTGAAAAAGACCCTATAATTTGGGACGGAGGGAATAGCCATTTAAGACGAGTGATTTTGCCCATATTACCTTATCATTACTATAAATTAGAGTGATTTATATTTGATAATTACTTTCGGTTAGAGTTTGTTGGAGTTCTTCGTTCATCACTGATTACTTAATTCTTTCTTTATTTAATGTGTAGGAGGTTTTGTAGAAAAAAAAGGTGGAAAGATATAGCAAATCTTGGTGGTTAAAATTGATGAAAGGTGCCATATCCTCCCAATAACTTTGACTTAAACATCCTCCTATTCCTTTCATTATTATATGTTGCACAGTTTTCCAAATGTATCTCTTCTCCTACACATTAAATCAGTTTCCTTGACCACTATGCCCATGGCACCTCAAAGTGAGCACCATACTCCACCATGTTATATTACACAAATTAAGGCTTGAAAAATATGAAATCAACCTCGATCGACATTTCTTTATGTCTGTCGATCGGTCTCCATTGTCTGCATGTTTTATGACCTTTTGCATTGCATGGAGAAATTAAAGCACGTCATGTGGTATAATTATAATGCTTTGCTTGCTTTGTCACACCTAATTCACGTTGATGGCTAGCTATTTTTCTTTTCTTTAATTATTAGTTGCTCTCAGGAACCACACTCTGACACGATAATTTCGTATCCATTTTCTCAAACTTTTAGTTAGGATCTAACCTAAACCCATCGACTTTTGCACATTTCTTACGCTTACGTTATGGATATAATGATAATACTCTAATATAATAGACCAGACAAAAAAAGATTGACCTTAATTATGATCTAGAATCAAACCATCATGCACACACGCAAAAGATCCTATTAGAGTCGTTGGCTTGATTTTATGTAACTAATAATTATATAGCTAGATCGTAATTTCTCAATGAATGCGGCTACATATATTCATCTGTTCCTTTTTATAAGAACTAAATCAGTTTTGCATATTCTTTAAGAAAGTTAGGTAGTATAGTTTTTTATATTAAATTTGTTTTAAAATGTTGTTGAATTTCCAAAATTATCCTTAACATATTTCTTTTTAATCTATTTCCATCATTAATGCAATTCCATATTTTCATAATTGAATAGGGGTAAAAATGTGAAAAAATAATTAATATGACACAAAGCCTTATGTGGTTCTTATAAAAAAAAACATCCAACACCCTTATTTAGCTCTTATATTAAGGAAAAGAGGAAGTATAGTTTATTTGTTATGTACCCAAAAAATATATAGTTCCTTTATTAATTTAGTTTCTGAATTTGTGTCCAAAATGATCCTCTCCTGACAATATATACGTAAAAAAACGTTTGGGCAGAGTTGAAAGCCAAAGATATTAAATAAGCTATGTGAGGAACGACAATGCCAGCTATAGAGGTCTCATCTTAATGAGATTTGTCGTGTTTACAATTCGTAGTTATCCTTTTTTTTCTCCAAACGAAAACTTTTGCCTTTAATTAATATGGAATCGCACATGATGAAACCAACATAAATAATGCCTCGTCCATAACTGTCATTTAAAAATTTTAACGCATTTATTTTTTTTTTTTTTTTTTTTTTGAAACTGAATAAATATATTAATCAAGAAACGGGGGCAGAAGCCACTACATCATGCTGCAGAGCAGCTAAAATCTCTTGAGGAGCATCCTCAACCCAGACAAAAGACAACTTAGAGAAAGATAATTTGGCAAGGGAATCAGCAACCATATTGCCTTCCCGCCTAACAAAAGTAAGATCCATAAAATCAAAATAACAAGAAAAGGAACGACAATCCCTAATAATAGAAAAAAGATAAGAACCACCAGGTTTTGGGCGACGCCAAAGGTCAAAAAGCTTCAGACAATCAGTCTCAAACATGACCCTCCTGAAGCCCAAATCAATTGCAGTGGAGATCGCCCAACGGAAACACAGAGCCTCCGCAATGACGGAGGACGAGACCATGACAGTAGCTGCGGCCGCCGAAGCGAGAACTTCGCCCTCAAAGTTCCGAGCCACCATTCCAAAGCTAGCCAAGGTTGAGTCGCGAAGAGCTGCATCAAAATTAAGCTTAAACACACCTCTAGATGGTCGGGTCCAACTAGATGGCAACACCAAAGACTGACGAGGAACAGCCCGCAAGTCCGGCATCCCAAGGAGAGTAGCCACACGATCAAACATCAGCAGTGTGGGCGTCCGCCTCTGCTGGAAGACAATCCGATTCCTCCTCTCCCAAATACAGTAGACCGTAGTGATAAAGCAAATGAGCGCCTGATCATCTGCAATCTCCAAAAACCTGAGGAAGAAATCAGCAAAGGAGAGGTCGGGCCATTCACCCACCCGTAAGCCAATCGACGAACCAAACCAGACCTGAACTGAATCAGGGCAATAAAGAAGCGCATGGGCAACCGTCTCACACTCTACCACCTCACAGCATGGGCAGGAGGGGTCAATGTCCACACCTCGGTGCCGCAAACGACCTCGAACCGGCAAGATATCCAGAGCTGCACGCCATACCAATTCCTTGCACCGCGGTAAGGCACGAGACTTCCACAGCCGCTTCCAAGCTTGAGACGGCAACGATGGAACCCCTGAAGAAGATGCCACCAAGGAAACCTGGTCCTGCATAATAAAGTTATAACCAGATTTTGTAGAATAGACACCATTCTCATTAAAAGGCCAAAACAAATAATCATTGTGTGAAATACAAGGAAGAGGAATTGATAAAATATGCTTAGCCGTATTAGGATGAAATATCATATCAATCAAATCAGATTTCCACCTCCCAGCAGAAATAAGGTCACACACCCATTGGACATTCGCCTCATTGGCCAAGTCCTGACGGGAGATAATCGGGGTACCATGAGGAAGCCACTTGTGTTCCCAAATGTGAACACTAGTGCCATCCCCTATCTTCCACTGACCCCCCTTCTCAAAAATCCATCGGGAACCTAGGACACTCGACCAAGCGTAGCTCGGGCGAAAACCTTTCTTAGCAATCCACATGTCCCCGCGAGGAAAGTACACCGCTTTGTACAGCCGACTAACAAGAAGATGGGGAGATGAATAAAGTCTCCACCAATTTTTGGCCACCAGAGCCGTGTTAAAGGCCTTAAAATTACGGAACCCCAGGCCTCCCGACCACTTGGGTCGGCAAAGGGTCGACCATTTCCGCCAATGGATACCTCGTTTCTCAATGTCTCCGCTCCAAAAGAACCTGCTGATCATCCCCTCGATGCGAGAGCACACAGAGTCAGGCAAAACAAAACAAGACATAATATAAGCCGGAATCGCTTGAGCCACGGCTTTGATTAGAACTTCCCTCCCTGCCCGGGAAAGGGAACGTTCTTTCCACCCTTTCAATTTTTTAAACACTCTCTCAATGACAAAATTAAATATTTGGGTTTTAGATCTCCCCACAATAGCCGGGAGTCCCAAATATTTGTCAAAACTCTCAACAGCCTTAACACCCAGAAGCGCAGTAAGCTCAGATGAAGTAGATGCAAGCACATTTCGGCTACATGTGAGAGTAGATTTGTCAAGATTAATTTTTTGTCCAGAGGCCCGCTCATAGGTCGCAAGAATGGATTTAACACATTCTGCTTCCTCCACAGAGGCCCTGGCAAAGATGACGCTATCGTCAGCAAAGAACAAATGAGAAATAACCGGCGCCGATCGAGCAATACGAAGACCAGATAAAGAAGAACTAGTCACTGCTCGATGAATCTGGGCCGATAAGACTTCTGCACATAGAATAAAAAGGTAGGGGGAAAGAGGGTCCCCCTGTCTCAGCCCCCTCTGAGGGATGAATGCCACCTGCGGATTACCATTTAACAAAATAGAAAAATCAACCGTAGAGACACACCGCATAATAAGGTTCACCCAGCTGGGGGGAAAACCCATAGAGCAGAGAACCAATCGTAGAAAAGGCCACTCAACACGGTCATACGCCTTAGCCATGTCAAGTTTTAGGGCCATCATGCCCTTTCGGCCCGAGATTTTTTTACTCATAAAATGGAAGCATTCAAAGGCGATCAGGGCATTATCCGTTATCAGACGACCCGGGACGAACGCACTCTGAGATTCCGAAATAAGATCAGCCAGAATAATCTTCAGCCTATTAGCAATGGTTTTTGTAATAATTTTAAACAACACATTACACAAGCTAATAGGTCTAAATTGGTTCGCATGCTCAGGCTTCTTAACCTTAGGGATGAGAACCAGAAGAGTATTATTAATCATACCTGGAGATAGGTCACCCTGAAGGACCTGCAAACAGAATTGGGAAACATCATCCCCAATTATATGCCAGAATTTCTGATAAAACAATGCTGGTAAGCCGTCTCTACCCGGAGCCTTGGTAGGATGCATCTGGAAGAGCGCCTGCTCGACCTCAGCCTTAGTGAAAGGCTCATTCAGAATTTGGAGCTGAGAGGCCCCTACCCTCCCTGCAACAAGGGAAACCGCCTCCGGGATACCTGTCGGCGAAGATGTAGTGAAAAGCTCCTGAAAATAAGAGTTCAAGACCCGAGAAATATCAGCGTCCTCGACAACACGTGTCCCATTATCATCCAAAAGATGCACAATAGAGTTCCGTTTCTGTCTTTGAGAAGCTTTCCTATGGAAGAAGCTGGTGTTTTTATCACCATACTTGAGCCAGTTTGCACGGGACCTTTGGCACCAGAAGATTTCCTCCTGCTCGAGGAGCTTGTCCATCTCCTTCTCGGCATCCTGGGCCGCAGCAAGCACCTCATCAGTTTGCACCTTCCTCTGGAGCTCCTGAAGCAACACTTTCTGGTCTGATATCTTTCGAGGAAGGTCACCATATTTGTTTTTACCCCAAGAGTCAAGGGCCGAACTCACCTCACACATCTTGGTCGGAAGATCCGCAAGGGTTCTACACCAAGATTGGGCTACAATCTCGGTGCACTCGTCCTCACTTTGTAACCAGAGTTCCTCAAAACGAAATCTACGTTCCCGTCTGACCGGGCGTCGATTGCTCAGAGAGCAATCAATAAGAATGGGATTATGGTCTGATTGATGCCGTTGGCGATGATAGACCCGAGTATAAGGCCAAGCGTCATGCCACGCCTCATTAGCCAGGGCATAATCAAGACGTTCTTCTATAGTATGTGGGTGGCTCCTTTTATTTGACCACGTGAACCTGTAACCTGAACTACCCACATCAGACAAACCACAAGTCGCACACACCTGATGGATAGCTTGGAGTCTCCTGATATCAGGAGGGTCCCCCCCAAGCTTGTCAGATGGGCTCAAAACATCATTAAAATCACCCACACAAATCCACGGGATCTCCGGCAAGGGCTGGAATCGCTGAATAAGATCCCATGTTTTATGCTTGTTTCTCTCCTCAGGGAAACCATAAATAGCAAGAATATGCATTTGCAAAGAAATCTCAGAACAATTAAAATGAAAAAGAATATGGTTACTAGAGGAATGAAGTACCTGGATGTCAACGGTGCTCCTCCAGAACAGACAAAGGCCACCAGCTCTAGACCGACGGTTACCCGAACAATCCACCGGAAAGACATTGGGGTACTCTACCATCCCCCGTAAATTCCTCAACTCATGACCATAACTGCGTGTCTCCATGGCGAAGACCACATCGGGAGCTTCTGAGTGGATGAGCTTAGCCAAAGCCCGTACTGCCCCAGGGTTCCCAAGCCCTCGGCAGTTCCACGAAAGGATCCTCATTGGGTATGGCGAGGCTGCCCCGCAGCCTCCGCCAATCCAACCACGGACCCAGTAGTGACCCTCTTCAAAGGGGGTGAGACGCCTGTAGAACTCAAGTTTGAGATAAGCATATTGCCCACTGTACGTTTCTTTTGGTTACCTCCAACAGCGGGTCCAAGAGTCTTGCCTGCATGCTTTGGATTAGGATCACTTGGTTGGCGCGTGCCGACCTCCGAGGCACCTGTCACCCCCTCATCGTCAAACTGCTCCTCAACCCCAAGGGTCGCAAAATCCTCCGGCAAGGCAAAGTCAGGATCATCAGCAATGTCATCCGGATCCAGACCAACATCCGCTGTCTGATGCGTGGGTGCCGGAGGAGCCCGGTTAGCCGCTCTATCCCGACGAGAACCCCGCTTTCTTTTCGAAGAACCTGGTGCCGCCCCTTTAGGACGGTCAGAGACAGTGTGAGCCGCCTGGTTGGCGCCCCGTTGGCGATCGCTCTTCCAGGACTCCGTAGGTGCCCTAAGCCAGGGTCCATAAGGAAGGTCCTCCGCCGAGCCCTTGCCTTTGTCAATAGGCGCTGCATCGCAGTCTCGGAGTGTATGTTCCAAGAGCCCGCATCGGAAGCAGAAATGGTGAAGCTTTTCATAAAGGAAATTAGCCTGGAAGGGTTCCCCCCCCTCACCTGTCATCATCACGCATCTCTTTAGAGGTGTCGTAGTGTCCACCCATACCCTGATACGCAGGTATTTGCCCAGAATATCATTCTTGTCAAACCCTATATAGCCGGCGAAAACTGTGCCAATAGACGAGGCCACCGCCTCAGATCGAAAGCTCAGAGGAAGATCATGCACCTGAATCCAGAACGGGATCTTATCCAGAGCCACAGCCAAGGGATTGACATTAACATCAAGCTCCCTCAAAACCAGATGAGACTTTTCAAAAAACCAAGGACCTGTGTTCAGAATCATCTTCATGTCCCTCTTGTTGAAAAACCGGAACGTGAAGACATTTGGCGCCACCTCCCGGATTTCAACCCCGTCGGGAAGCTTCCATAATTTGGTCATCCATGACCGAAACCCAGAGACGCTAGAAGGTCGTTTTGCCAACAACCTTCCCACTAGCCATGCACCCGATGCCACAGCTGAGTCAGCCTGCACTTTGCCAACGTTCAGCACACTAGACTCTTCACCGGTGAGAGTGAACTGTTTCCTCATGGCCATCGCAGATTGGCGAACCAGAAATCCAAAAATAGTAACCGTCAAAGGACGAAGGGACCACGTTTACTTAGCAAAAGACCGGACCAAACAGCCGGCAAAACAGCGGTAACAGAGCCAGTTCCCACGCCAAAGGATGAAACGCAAGAAGGACCACCGCAAGAAACGAAGCCAAGAAGCCAAGAAGGATGGCTAAACCAGAAACGCACAACCACCGCGAGCACAAACCAGAAACCAGAAACCAGAAACGCACAAGCCCTGTCGTGGCTGTTAAAGGACCGGCGAGCACCGCGAGTCCACCGCGAGCACCGACGCTGAGAAACCAGAAACAGCGGCCGGTCAAGCAAGAGCCCACCGCGAGTGAAGTACCAGAAACCAGAGGACGTCCACCGCGAGCGCAAACCAGTGGGTGCGAGAGGAGAAAACCAGACGCAAACCAGTGGGTGAGAGAGGAGATAACCAGTGGGCCGTGTCGGAGAAAGGGAGGCCGGTCGCCGTTATAGGGAGCAGCCGCCGCAAGAACTGTGAAGCACGGAAAGCAATGGAAACCCTAGCGCAGTATCGGGGCCCATCTCACGTGCTTTTATTATCTAAACTCAAGTACATTTATTAAGAAAGTGTCTTATTATTATTATTTTTATCCGAATTACTAGTTAACTTTCTAATATACTCCTTTATCTCTTGTAACAAAAAAAAATACTCCTTTATCTCTCTTATTAATTTTTAATTTTTAATTTTTTATCAGCATTAAATTAAGAAACAATGTATAAAATATAATTAATGATTTCTTACAATTATAAAAACAATAAATAGATAAATAAGAAAAAAAAAATCAAAATAGTCACAGTTATTTAACAAGATAGGGAATATGATTAATGGCTTGACTTAGACCATTATATAAAAATTAATGTACGCATCGTCATGTGAATATATTAAAGTCAAGGGAAGTAATCCAAAAGTTGGTGCACTAGTATAATAAATCAATTAATGTATTAACTAGAGGAAATTATACGTTTTATCTTTTCTATATATATCACTTCTTGCTTTAATTATATATAAATATAATTCCATGTTAGTTATATTAAACAATTTTATATTTCAGTCAATGCAAGGACAAAAAAAATAACAAGTGCATTTCTTAATTAAAAATTGGCTATTCTTTTAGTAATATAATAATACTAATAATACTTTGACATGCTTAAATATACCATTTTTTATCATACTCTTTCCTATTCTCTCAACTAATTTAGCAGGTAATCTGTTTTTTTATAATAATATCTCTATTTACCTTGATATATTATTTAATTTTTTTAGTGTACAAAAGAATGTATGTCTTCTATCTACTTGAATTTATGTTACTTTATTTAAATTTTTATGAAGTCTTTCAATTATTATAATTTTAATATTCTTATTAAAAAATAATTACTGAATTAATATTATTTCTTCCTCATAATTATCTACTTGTCTTGTTGTGACACATGATATATTTTTCAAACGGTTTTTTTCTATTTAATTTATATACAACATTTAAAAGTTTTCCTAATACTTTAGGTATATTGTGTGTGTACATATCCTACTAGCTTCTACTTGTTGCTTCTCTTTGTTTGGACAGATTCCCATCATCGAACGTGCTTCTTCGCGTCCGCAGTGTAATTAATGCTAGCTTTATGGATCTTCGGTCTAATTTTTATGATTTAATTTGTCTTGCTGATTAAGGATATTTGTCTTTTGTTTATCAGGAGAATCAAAATGTAAAACACACGTTCGCTTAGCTCAAAGACCCAAAAAATGCAACAATTAATAACTTCATGTTTAGAAATTTGTGTACACACCTCATTACCCACATGGAAAACTTTAGAATGCTATTTTATGAGAGGGGGTTAAGTTAAGATGCCCTCTGAGCAACTACCAATAATATCATAAGAAAGTGTTATGTCATAGTAAGATAGTGTCATGTCATCTAAACTTATAAGATACATGATTTAGTCTTTCAACTATTTATAAGATTCATAATTTAGTTATTCCACTATTTTTATTATTAATTTTACTCTATAATAAAAATCTTTTTCTTTTCCGAAAATGTTTATTTTCTAATTTTCAAATTGATTTTTAATTTAATTGAAATTAACTATTAACATTTTGATTTGGGCAAAATAACCTAATTCCTCTTTTCCTCCTCCCTCTTTCATGCATCGTGCTTCATCATTAAAATATATTTATGTTTTCTAAATTATAAAATAAATAAACAATATAATCTTTTTTTTTCAGAAAATGTTTATTTTCTAATTTTCAAATTGATTTTTAATTTAATTGAAATTAAGTATTAACATTTTGATTTGGACAAAATAACCTAATTCATCTTTTCCTCCTCCCTCCTCCCTCCTCCCTGCATCGTGCTCCATCGTTAAAATATATTTGTGTTTTCTAAATTATAAAATAAATAAACAATATAAATAATGTTGAGTATAAAATAAAAATTACAAAAGTTCAAAGGACTACAATTAGTAATTGACAAGACTTAAGTTTGACTAGTCAAACACATGACATATCACATGACATGGCAATAACAGTACAGTCAGCAGTATCCTATTGGCTAAGAGAGAGGGGGTATTCCTGCTGTTTAAATTACAAACAACATTTTTAAGCTTCCCATGAAAAGAAAGAGACAAGTGATTTTACAAACATACATTTTTTGTATCATTTAGTGGTTATTTTTAACCCACGTTAATGTTAGTGGTAGCTAAAAATTGTTGCTAAGTCGTATGTTGTTATAGAAATATATGTCTACATATAGCCTATCGGGACTCAATATAATGTTTTGTGATAGAAAGAGAAAAAAATAGAGTGCACCTAAAATTTCCATTTTGTTTGGATTGTTCAAAAATACAATCCACTTTCTCTTTAATCTCATTTAATTTCCACTTACTTACTTCGTCTTCCTCTTCCCATTCCTATTTCTTTTTCTTTTCTTACTACTCCCTCCTATAAGAATCAAACTATTATTTCATACTCGTTAAGAAATACAGTTAACGTAGTTAGTAATATTAAATTTATTTCAATGTAAATTAACTTTCCAAAATTACTCATAACTCACCACACTTCTTAATTTCTATGTATCATTACTAATTTTGTGAGTGAAAAGAGAGAAACATCAATTAAAAATAATTAATTAACCATAAACTTTAAATTATGTTTGTCCTTGTATAAAAGACTAAAATTATTTCTAATTTGGTTCTAATAGTAATAATAAGAAACTTACTCATCATATCAGTTATTTTACTGTTTTGTATTTCTATCATTCTCACCTGCAGGTGTAACGGTGGGGTGTGAATATATTTTATTCCTTAACAAGAAATAGCTAGCCCCGCATTTTTTAATTGAGTGTTGATCATTCAGAACAACTTCATGAATCATATATCATATTTCTCCATTAGTTAATTAGTGCTTAAAGCATCACAAAATGATGAAGTGGCAACATCAAGAGAGAAGAGGAATCTGGAAGAAGAAGGATGGCAGGTCTATTTGGAGAAGGCAACACATGGAACTGGAAGGTCTCAAATGAGTGTAGAAGATCAGTAACTGTTTTCATTGATGGTCTCAGAGACAATATTGTGTACAAAGGTTTTTGGGTTCCAATTGATTACCAGATCAGAACTTCATTTTAATACTCTGTAATTAAACATTCTTTATTTGGTACCTCTTCATTTCTGCATTTTCCAACCAGTATATGCAGCTAATTGTGTTATTAAATACTTATTACATTGAGCTAGCCATGCCAAATTCTGATGATTCTTTAGTCGCTACAGAAGCCAGTCCAGAAGAGTTTCCATTAACAAAGTTACATTGTTTTCGGATTTCTCCTTGAGATCCGGTCAACACTCCAATATTACCCATTTTGATCATTGATGCCTTAAAGTTTTCAAAGAAAAGAGTTTGGTTACCACTGTAACTATTGACAATGGCAATGGTAGCTGCACCACTTGTGGAAAACAGCTCTTGGTCACTCTGGAACAAGCCCTTTCGAATCTGAAGATTAGAGAAGTATTTGGAGTCTAATGTATCTGGAGTTGCTGGGTCCAAATTGGCCAGTCTGTTAGGTCCAGCTTTGGGGCATTTTACTCTCAATATTTGTAAGTAGGTTAAATGGAGAGATGGATCAGGCTTTCCAGTGCCACTAAAATTGTACAATCTGTCAAGAATAAATTGGCATTGTCCTCTTCCAATTGTATGTGCACCTGAAAAAAGTAGCATGTATTGTATACAACAATCATATACATAAAAATTAACAGATTAATTTGAAGATAGATGTTGAAATTTTGATACCTGAGAGTGCAACTAGATCAGTAATATTGAGGCCTTGAGCAGCAAATGCGGCAGTTAGTTGAGTTAGATTGAAAAAGGGAGCGGGAAGATTTTGATTTGCAAGTGTTCTGTTTGCTGTTGTACTGTCCCTTCTTCCTAATGGAATTGCCCAAGCAGTACCATTAGCCTGTCAAAACCATTGTAAATTTTAAATCAACAAAATATAAAATAAAACTTTTAAATATGCTTATTAACAAATTTATTTTTTCAAACTCTATTATAAACATATTATAACTATTAAGCTCATTTCTTGTGCACATAGCGTATTATATTTTACAGATTAGAAATATTGAAGGGGTTGACAATGACATACCAAAACAGAAGAAATTTGAGCGGCAAGAGCAAGAATATCAGCACAAGAAACAGTGTTAGGACAAGCTTTCTCCAGTGCTGTCTTGATCTTGTTGACAACATCCAAACCTCTAATGGAGTTGTTGTTTGGTGCAGCTCCTTGTTCGCTCACGATGGTTGAGGTGTCGTTCAGCAAAATTGATGCATCACATCCCTGTCAAAAGCATTAAAGATATAATTACAAGATTTAAAGGACATAAGAGGAAGTGATACTGATGATGAAGAACAACATATATACTTGAACGAAACAGTCATGGAAATGGAGTCTGATGAGACTTGCAAGCATGCGTGGATCTGATTTTGAAACATCTACGAGCACTCCACGCACAATTGAATTCACGTTTGGACATGTTTGACTGTAAAACGAGGGATCTAGCTGGGCATGTGATCCAATTAGCATAGTAACTACCACACACCACACTGCACCTGTGATCACTTCAACACGAACAAGACTCATCTTTTAATTTCTGTTTGATTATGTGAGTCCCTGCAGCTTCCAATTAAGCATCTATTTATGGATCACAACAACCTGCATTTCGTCGTTCTAATTCCAATAATCAATTATCAATCATGCCACACCCAACAACTTAATTCAATGTGTACGTATGCTGTATGACCCAAGCAACTAACTATAGTGTATTTGTATTCCGTTGAATTTAACGTGTCAAACATCACGTTAACGGAGGAAGTCTCTCCCAACAAACAAATGTTTCTCTATACATACCGCTCATGGATCGAACCCAAAATTAGATGCTTAAGAAACCCAACTATCTACCAACTATTCTACACCTCGAGATACATATGAAATCACATTTACGTTTCTTTTTGTGGTTTCCTAAGGTATCTGTTGACGGTTATGAGACTAATCCCTCTAGAGTCGGATATCACATTAAGTGAGTTCACTATATTACATTTCTAATACACTAAATTAACGATGGAATCTTTTCAATGAATTACCCTAATATGCAAATAAATAATCGTACTAAGTTAACTTATTAAGGAGTATTATCTGTATTGTTTTGTCTTTATAGGAGTTTATGGGTCCCGCACGATGTTCCCTCTTTATATAAA
The DNA here is from genome assembly GCA_030819835.1 of Acmispon strigosus. Classification (NCBI taxonomy): domain Eukaryota; kingdom Viridiplantae; phylum Streptophyta; class Magnoliopsida; order Fabales; family Fabaceae; genus Acmispon; species Acmispon strigosus. Next base: position 93,773,455 of record JAUAMA010000001.1, read on the forward strand.
AATTCACTTGGCGGAGTGACTCAGAAATTTTATATTGGGGAGGAGACAATATATACATAAGAATTTAGTGTTAATAACATACATATTACTAAAAAAAATTATGAATAGATAGCATAATTGTTCTCTAAGAATTGTTGAAACATTAGTGTTGAAAGATTGAATAAAATGTGTTATGATTTTATCGGTTGATTTTAAAACTGTTTTGAAACTGTCTCAAATGAGACGGTACCTAAGAGATCACCATAAAACTTTTGATATATCAAAAATATTAAGGATGAAAATAGACTAGTTTGAGCTTTGCCTAATTAGATATGACATATTTAAAAAAAATTAAGATATATTCTGATCATCTGTTATATATCATAGGATTTTTTTTGGAGGTATCACATGTCTTTCTTGAAAGTTTGATCTAACCTGGTAGCGTGTTTAAATGCTTTTTCTATACTAAGATATCTAAGTATACCAATAAAAATATGTGTAAATAAGCCAACAAGCTTATAGGCTAATAAAATAAAATAAACTAAAACAAATTAAATTCATCTAATTTTTTTGTTTGTTTTGAAAACAAAATAATATTATTCAAATAATGACTATGCGAATAAACCGTCTCAAGAAGGGAATACAAATCTTGGCAATCGTGATGTTCGTTATAAATAGACCAAGAAATTCTAGGTTATTAGGTAAGGGTGGAAATATGTAGGGTTGTGTACTTTCTAAGATATGAAAGCTTATATAAAATTTCACTTCATAGCTCATCTAAGATGACATCTGATCACATGGACAAAGCCATCATGGCGACCCCGGGATGACCAATCCAACTTCATGATCAAGTCACATGTAGATAAAGGAAGACAAAACTTTCATTTTTCCAACTAGGTGACTTAACCATAAAAATTAAGTTGTTAGAACCATGGTCAAACTGCTGCAACTAGGGTATAAAGCCGTTCAATCATGTCCAGCTCGCAAATGTTTATCTCATACACAATTGAACATGCAAGAAGACCAGGTGTATATGTTGACTTGTGCTATAAGTTATTCAGACAACTCATATTAAGAAGATCAGATGTCAAATGTGTCTCTGCTTATCATATGCACCCTACATACACCCAACTTTTCACTCAATCTCTCTCATTATCACATGCATTATATATTGTATTTGTAACTTATTTCTCTCTTTTTTTCCTTTTATCTCCATTCTCATTAAGATGTAGACACCCCATATTTGTCTCTATCAAACATTATTCATTTTTTTAGAAAGTGAAATATATTATTAGATGAGAAAAATTCAATAGTAGAACCCTCACATAGTCTGAGCATAGTCCCCCGATACAACGTAATAAAACCTTACCTAGAACCAAGGTCGCCGCGAATCAGTTAAAACCATAACAATTTAGAACAAGCTAAATTGCAACTCGTTGGCAAAATTCCTTGAAATCAAATGGTGCACACAATGACAGTACCGCCGTAACACGTTCAGCCTAGTGGGACCAACCCATCCTCAAGGACCTAAACCCAAATCAAGCTCCAAAAGGCCAACGAGAAGGGGCATCCGTTGGGGACCGAGATGCGGTGATGAGCCACACAAACCCAACAAAAAAGGAGCCCCAATACAACATTGAAGGGATGCGAATCAGCACAGGACATCGACTTGAAAGCGAAATTAAAACACCAAACCCAACCAAACACCGAAGAACCAAGAGACCAGCGCCGCATCATAAAAACCCCTAGCATCTTCGAACACGGAGAAGCATCAAAACGAAAGCAACCGAAAACCCGTCCGCTGTTGCTTCAGATAGACAGATCCAGAGAACTCACCGCAAAGAGGGTCAACACGACCAAGAAAAACGATGCTCTGAAACAGAGCTACCGAGGTGACGTCATGACCCCCAAATGCAAAGAACCCATCTCAAACCCAACGATATCCAGATCTGCAACAAGTGCACAAAATCTGCAAACTAATCGTTGGCAGGGGAGAAACCCAAATCAAACTCGCAACAATAGCGTCCAAATCGCGAACTGCGTCGAACCTTCACAACGGCGAGACCATCTTGGACGTCGTCCTCAAAACAACCAAATAGAGATCTGCAACAAACAAGATCTGCAGTCCCATCAAAAACCAGAACCCACTGGCGAACCAGACTCTAAAAATCCGAGCGCGGCGGAGCGCTAATCTACGGCGCGGAGAAGATGGAGTTGTGATCTAATTCATGTTTTTATCCACCTTTTATATATATATATATATATATATATATATATATATATTAATCTTGTTTTATTTCCTTAGTCTTCCTCTCTCGTAACCAAATATATATATATAAAGATAATTTATTCATCAGAATTTTTTTGAAAACATCGCTCTCAAATAAGTATAGGAAAAAGACAAACACCCATCAAATAAATAAAACATCAACCCATACATTAGCAGTTTAGTCACCAGACCTTAATCTTCCAAAAGCAAAAGATATATATCAAAACCTATGCCCACCGATTCTCACCCAAAATTTAAAAATACTAACCTACAAATCCCTTTACCTTGTCAAAATTAAACCATTTCTTTTTTTAAATTGAAATAATAATTTTAACCACCCAAATTTCTGAATACCGGCTTATTATTATAATAATAAAGATTATTTTTCTCTCTATCTCTCACTTCTTATCAAATTACATTATATATTACATTTATTACTTCTCTCTTCTTTTTCTTTCTCTCTTTAGGTGTCTACCACTAATAGTGATCTATAATTGTTAGAAACAGGAATGAGTAGTTATAGTTAATATCCATATCAAACACCCAAGCAAGCATTGCAGTATCATTTACCATAGTCATGAACATGATATATAACCTATGACATATTCTCACAACATGGGAAAGAAAATCTCACAAACACAGTGACACGAGACCATATTTTACAGAGTACAAATATCTCACCAGGAACACGCATGGAAGTATGTGCCTACAGAACTCTTTATTCGATACCTATTTTCCAACTATCACATATAGGGAGGTAATCATATTACTAGATTGAGCTAGCCGTGCCATCTTCTGATGATTCTTTGGTGACTACACTAGCCAGTCCAGAAGAGTTTCCATTAACAAAGTTACATTGTTTTCTGATTTCTCCTTCAGATCCCGTCAACACTCCAATATTACCCATTTTAATCATTGATGCCTTAAAGTTTTCAAAGAAAAGAGTTTGGTTACCACTGTAACTATTGACAATGGCAATGGTATCTGCACCACTTGTGTTAAACAGCACTTGATCACTCTGGAACAAGCCCTTTCCAGCCAGAAGATTGGAGTAATAGGTGGAGTCAAATGTATCAGGAGTGGTTGGGTCCAAATTGCTCAGTGTGGTACCATCTCCACCATTGGGACATATTGACTGCAGTGTTTGTAAATAGGTTGTGTTGAGAGTTGGATCAGGATTGCCAGTGCCACTGAAATTGTATAATCGGTCAACGAAAAATTGGCACTGTCCTCTACCAATTGTGTGAGCACCTGAAAAATGTAGCATGTATACATATATTATTTTGTTATAGAGGTTAATTTTTTGAAGATGTTAAATTAATTTGGATACCTGATAGTGCAACTAGATCAGTAATGTTGAGGCCTTGAGCACTAAATGTGGTAGTGAGTTGACTTAGATTGAAAAAGAAACCTGGAAGATTTTGGTTAGCAAGAGTCCTGCTTGCGTTTAAACTATCTCTTCTTCCTAATGAGACGTTCCAATCAATACCATTAGCCTGTAAAAATCATTGTAAATATTAAAATGGACAAAATAAAACATAAAATTTTAAACATGAAGTAGAATCACCATCTACGCTTATTGGTGGACACAAAAAGTGTCTCGAAAAAAATATGCTATTTTCTGAAAATAATTTTTCCACTTTTGAACATCATTTTTGGTAAATTCACCATCTACACTTATTACTTATTACCTTAGCAAAAAGTGTTTTAAGAGGTGTTATTTTCCCATTTTTATACTTTCTAACGAGTATTCAAACGGGCTCTAAGTATTTGCTTGTTTAGTCATATTTTTTGAGTAATAATTCATTCATACTTCATTTTATCTCTTATTTCATTTCCACACATTTTTCTTCGTATCTTTCTCCGCATCTTCTGTCACATCATATATCGTATAACTTAATTCTCTTTTCTCTCTTTCTTTTTAACTAAGGTGGTGGTGGGAAAAAATTGTGAACACAACATTATTCTTTTTTTTCTCAATTAAAATAGGAGTAAGCTAAGTGGGTTAACGTAATTTTTGTCATTTTGTTTATGTATTTTTCAGCCAAGTAAAAGTGAGTTTTTAACTGAAAAAACTAAAGTTTAGAAAAAGTAGCTTAATACATAATGTTTTTGGGTTAGAAAACGTGAGTTAGGTGTTATTTTACAATATTTACTCATATTGATACAACATATTTATATTGTATAGATCATCTTATATTTATTTTAGTTATTTTATTTCTAAAAGTAAATTTTAAAAAATAAATGTTATTTAATATAATAAAATGGAATAACTGTTGGAGGTGTGATTGTCGTGCGAATAAATATTTTTTGTTTCTCACCACCACACTAATAATCAAATCTCCCATATATAGGATATAGGATGAGTTGACATACCAGAGCAGAAGAAATTTCAGCGGCAAGGGCAAGAATATCAGCACAAGAAACAGTGTCAGGACAAGCATTTTCCAGTGCTGTCTTGATCTGGTTCACAACATCCAAACCTCTAATGGAGTTGTTGTTTGGTGTAGCTCCTTGTTCACTCTCGATGATTGAGGTGTCATTCAATAAGATTGATGCATCACAACCCTGTCAAAAACATTGATATTATAATCAACTTAATTGGTGTTCCTTCTCTAAGAGCATGACTTAAGTAAAATTAGATAGATAGACGATGTTTATGTGCATACAATACAAGAGTTAAAGGAAACAACTGAAAATGAGAACTAAAGTGATGAAGAACATATATACTTGAACGAAACAGTCATGAAAGTGGAGTCTGACGAGACTTGCAAGCATACGGGGATCTGAGTTTGAAACATTTACGAGCACTCCCCTCACAATTGAACTCACGTTTGGACATGTTTCGTTGTAAAACAAGGGATCTAGCTGGGCATCAGAGAAGGGTACTGGTGCTCCAATTAGCACAATAACTACCACACACCACAAAGCAGCTGTCAGTTCAACTTGAACTTTGCTCATTTTTTATTTGATGTTTGTTCAATTTCTGAATCTGTAATGAGTTCTGAGACCCTTCATATGCGAAGCATCTCTTTATATAGCCACAACCTGCATTACTTCGTTCTAATTATATTCTAATAATCAATATCAATCACCCAACAACCTCAATGTGTAAGCATGCGCGCGCGGTATGACACAATTAATCAGGGCGTGTTCGATTTTTTGGTATGTTATATATATATATATATATATATAGAGGATGTATCTAGTGAGAAAACTCTTCTTATATGAGAATAGTGAGAATAAACTGTGACCGTTAGATCTAATAATGAGTGGTCATGATTAAAAGAAATAAGTGGTCACATGACCACTTAAAAATGTCATGTGACTTTTTAAACAAGTCACATGACTTAATGTTCTAATCATGACCACTCATTGTTAGATCTAACGGTCACGATTTATTCTCGCCATTCTCATATAAGAAGAACTTTCTCACTAGATACATCACGTTTTAGGATAAAGTCTGATAATATGTTATACTATATCGCGTTTGGTTATACACTGTATAACTTATCATGTCGTTTAATTAATACAATTCTATATTTGGTGAAGTATTGAATGATGGTAGACAATATAAAAATCAAATATGGAGGTAGTTGTACCGGTGGTCGTGATGGCACTATCAACAGTGGTTTTGGATCGGTTGCAGTGGTGGTGGCTGTGGTTGTAGCGGTAGCGGTAATGGTGATAGAGAGTGGTGGTGGGTGTAATGATGACGGTGGAGGGTGAGGTAGTGGTGGTGGCGGTGGCGGTGGAAGTTGCGGTGGTGGTAGCGGTAGTGGAGGGCGATGGTTATGGCGGCGGCGATGGTAGGGTAGTGGTAATGATGGCGGTAGTGATGGCGGCAATGGTGGCGGTGGTGATGTTGAAGGGTAGTGATGACAACAGAGACAGTGGTGGAGGGTGTGGTGATGGCAACGACGGTGATGGTAGAGGTGGTGGCAACAATAGTAGTGGTGACGATATGGTGGTGGTGATGGTGGCGATGAAGGTGGTTGTAGCAGTAATCAGTGGCGGAGGCAGGATTTTGATTTGGGTGGTGCCAAAACTAAAATGCACATGATTTCTAAGAAAATTTAAATTTCCACATGCATAATTTATTCAAAAAATCATTTTTTACCACTGTGACCGGTACTCTTGAAAAGAAAAATTAAATTTTGGGGGGACCATGGCATACCCATGTCCCCCCCTAAATCCGCCACTGGCAGTAATGGTGGTAGCGGTGGCAGTGGAGGGTGGTGATGGAAGTGGTGGTTGTGGCGGTAGGGTGGTGGCTGTGGCAATGTAGGTGGTGACGGTGAATTGTGGTGGTGGTGGTGGCGGTAGAGGGTGGTGGTGATAGTGGCTGTGATAGTAGTAGTGGTGATGGTTAAACTTTGTCAAGAACCAATTATCACAGAAGTTTAAGCTATTGGGTAAAAAACACATGAATGTTAATATATTCAGATATGTAAAATTCCAATTGCATTTATATCGACCCTAAAAGCATTCACTTAATTAGAAATTGAATGTTTTCATTGAATATAATTATCCTAATAAGGTAATTATATTTATTTTCCTATTAGAGTAATAATTCAATGAAGATAATTGTTACCTACGTACATAACGAAAACAAACATCAATTCATAAAGAAAGAAATATGATACTTAAAAGAAGAAACTTAGGTTATACTTAAAGATGACAATGGGTTTGGTTTTATTGACTTACTCAGAAAAGCCAACAACAACAAGTGAACCCAAATTTTCTTAGTTCATTGTGGGAAAAAACATTACGCGATCAGAAAAAAAATCAAGAGACATGGAACAATTTTTTTTTTTTTGGTTTATAGTCTTCTTTTGAAGTTTCTACGCATTATGTTTTGTTATTGATTTTCGATCTTTTGGTCGTTTCCTACTCATTGTTGATTTCAACGTTGTATACTTTAACAATTCACAATGTGACAGACCATTTCAATTATTTACCCATAATGGGTTACATCAATATACAATTTGTTAATATAAAAAAAAATAGAAACTATCATTCATTAATTAATTTTTAACATGATGGTTCAATAAGAAACTACTACGTCATTTCTATATATAAGTGATTTTTACTTTATTCGTTAGAATTTTTTTTTTATATTCACAGGTGTTAATCTGCTCGAAAAATACTAGTAGTCCGTCCAACAACTAATTTTTCAGTGGTTTAATCATGTGACATCAATCTTTTAACGATTTAACTTGCTTACCTTTAGACCAACATCTTATTGAAAATCTTCGGATTGCCTTGCTGGCATGGGTAGGCATATGTAGTGTTAGTTTATGGAGCCGACTACTCCTCATGTGAGGATTGAGGCTTTGCTGTTTCAAGATGTTTTAGCCCGGTAGTTTTTCGTTTAATTTTTCCTAATCACAAAAAAAATCCTCTAGGATTATGAAAAGTAGTTGCTAGTAATAAATTAGTAAAGAAATTTACTAACTTTCATAAGTTACCCTTACCTAGAAAATTACTAATTCAATAAATTTTTCTCTCCAAAATAATAACTTTAATTTCACTATCTCTTTCATATTAAATTTGAGGAGAATTTTAGAAAAAATATTAAATGTTTTATTGATAGTTTAAAGTGATTTATATTTAGGAAAAAAAACTCTTAAAAAGTGACTTATAAATAGAAACCAAAAGGGAGTAATAAATAATAAGATAGATACTTGTTAGGGGTGTTCAAGAGTTGAGTTGATTCAAGGTAAAATAGAATTTGAACCAATCTAGTTTAATGGGTTTGGCTTGGCTTGGTTTTTTTTATAAGCAAATTTATTAATAAGGTACAAAAGGGGTGCTCAAACCTGTAGTTTGTTTGGCTTGGGTTGTTATTAAGAAATCAGCAAATTCGTACCAAGCTGATCTTATTAAAATTGGTCTGGCTCATATCATTGGGTTGGTATATATATAAATTAAATCATTATTTTCTGATTTTTTATTCCATATATTTTTTTGGCTTAAATATATTCGGGGTCCCTAACATATTTGAAAGGTAATCATTCTAGGTCCCTGAAAATTTAACTTGTAAAATTGGGTCCCTAACAATTATTTTTTAATCAAATTAAGGACAAATCACAATTTTAAGCTGATTAGTCACCTAATTAGCACAGTCATCAGTCTACGTGTATTTAACTTATCACAACCATCTTTTTTTATCGTTAATTTTTTTTATTCCACATCATCAACTACCTTCTCTCTCATCCAACATAACTCTAACACTCTCCCTCTCTCTCTCTCTCTCCAGCAATCACCATTCATCTTTCTCCTTCTTCCTCCATCTCTCCTTCCTACGTTTTCTTCATCCCTGCACTTCATCTTACATCCTTTTTATCCAATCCAGAACTCATCACCAAAAAAATCCCAAATAAAACCCCTAAAAACCATTCCTGGATGGCTTTCTTTCCTTTCCACAACTGAATCAAAAAAAATCCCAACAACACAAAACAAAGACGCCTTCAGAAACAGATCCAGCTCTGAAGCCTTCCACGACCACCAACCCGCAACGCAGATCAACGCGAACGCGAACCGCGCTAAGTTCTTCTTCCCTTTCGTCCTCCTGGTAATTTTCCTTCTCCAGCCACCGACGAGGCGGTTCAGAACTAGAAAGGCACATCCATAGGAAAGCCCAATTCGGAATTGCAGGAAGGAGAAAGGGGGAAGTGGATGGTGGCACATCCAGAGATGAAGTGAGGGAGAAGGAGAAGGGGAAGTGGATGGTGAAATCTTACTCAATTTTAGCCTGCAATAGTCTCCTTCACTGTTGTGTTCTTCTTCTGCAGCTGTTTCACTGTTCTTCAATTTCAATTTAGGGTTTTTTTTGGGAGAAATTCATTTTGGGAAAATAAAATAAAAGATGATGTGGAATATTATAAATTAAGTAGGATATTAAAAAAATATTAATAGGTGGAAATGGTGACTGGGCTAATTACATTCCTTAATCAGCTTAAATTGTGATTTGTCCTTAATTTGATTAAAAAAATTGTTAGGGACCCAATTTTACAAATTAATTTTTCAGAGACCTAGAATGATTCCCTTTCAAATGGCAGGGACCCCAAACATATTTAAGCCTATTTTTTTTTATGAAATTTTGAATTTTGTAAGGTGTGGAGTTTTTGTGGGTATTGGTGAAGAAAGAGAGAGGTTTCATAGTGTTTTGAGGGAAGTAAGTGGTCCCTGTTTTTGAGAAGAATGCTCTGCTACATGCACAAGAGAAAGAGGAAATGGTCAAGGTTTTAGATGAACGTCTATTCAATAAGTCATTGTAAATCGTTCTAGCTTGAGTGTTTGCTAAGTGTAGAAAACTCAGGCGCTGCTATTATCCTTTAGCTTTCAAGCTTTCAGTGAACATCCTCCTATGCTGACCGTCTCTGGTTGAATCGGTCAAGAATTCAATTTGGAAAAGTGGAGGAGAAGAGGAGAGATTCGGGGAAGGGGACGTAGAAAGTTTAGGTGAGGTGGTTAATGGTGGCTAAAGGATGGATGGTTCGCCCGAAATTATGGTGGGGCGAAACTGTGGTGGGTGTGGGGAGGGAGAATAAGAGAAATGAAAAAGGATTAAATTTGATGAAATAAATTTTTCAAAGACTAAAATAGATACGAAAAGCTCACTAGGCCACCGTGAACTAATTATTGGTTAGAAAATTGAAATAAAAATGTCAAATAACCTTTAAATGACGTCGTATGAAATGAACTATTTTAAATCAAACAACAAATTTCAAAAACTAAAAAAAAGGAATATTTTTTAGAGATCATTTTAAATTTAAGTGTATAAGTCAGGGACAAAAATATATTTAACCTAAATGTAATACCATGTTAGTTAGTAGTATTAAATAATTTTATATTTTAGTCAACAATACCAACATTGTTACTTATTTAAGATTTGTCTAAATGATTCTAAAAAAAATTGAGTTAAATCATAAGTGGACAATAACATTTAAAATAAATAAATAAATATAGAATTACTAGCTCACTTATCTACTACTGTATCTACTAATTGTGAGTCCTCAATCTCAAACCTCAGCAACTCTTACAAAAAAGGCTCTCTTATATGTAGACACGTGTCACTTTATCAACCCAACAATTTCTCCCTCTATCAAATCAAATTTCCGAATTTAAATCATGATTTGCGATAATTAAGGAATTCAAATAATTATTTATTACAAATTTAAATCATGTAATTTATCTACTACTGTATCTACTAATTGTGAGCCCTCAATCTCAAACCTCAGCAACTCTTAAAAAAAAGACTCTCTTATATGTCAACACGTGTCACTTTATCAACCCAACAATTTCTCCCTCTATCAAATCAAATTTCCGAATTTAAATCATGATTTGCGATAATTAAGGAATTCAAATAATTATTTATTACAAATTTAAATCATGTAATTTATCTACTACTGTATCTACTAATTGTGAGTCCTCAATCTCAAACCTCAGCAACTCTTAAAAGAAAGACTCTCTTATATGTCGACACGTGTCACTTTATCAACCCAACAATTTCTCCCTCTATCAAATCAAATTTCCGAATTTAAATCATGATTTGCGATAATTAAGGAATTCAAATAATTATTTATTATAAATTTAAATCATGTAATTTATGATTGTATTATTGTTGGTTGATTTACCAAATATCTTTATCGTCTGCTCAACAAATATCTTTATCGTCTGCTCAACAAAATAGAAGGCCGAAATAGCTCATTAGCTCTATCGTCAGCTCTAAGAAATAAAAGGCGGAATTATCCCTATCGTCTACTCGGCAGCACTGTCTACTCTAGAGAAGTATCGTCTGAAGACAAGAAAAGTACCGTTTAGAGAAGTATCGTCTGAAGACAAGGAAAATATTGTCTATAGAAGTATCTTATGAAGACAATGAAAGTACCGTCTACAGCTCTATCGATTGTGAATTATACTTAGTGCTACCTACTCTTTATCCAGATATTATCAATTCTCTTTACAGAACAATATTAGCCTAATGTGTCATACAATTATTTTCTATTTATTGAAAAATATTTTAATCTTTAGATATTCTTCTTATTTCTTTATTTATATTATTTGCTTAATTTATTTTGTATTGATCTAACCTCACAAATTTTTAAAATAAAAGAAGTCAATAATATTAAAATGTAATTAAATATAGTAAATTCTTAAAAGAAATAAATACCCCACAATTTTGTCTACGCTTCCTCCTTCCAAACGTGCTGATGATGACACTGCATCCTTAACTTCAAACGACCATAAAATCTTTAATTCTTATCAGTCTTATATTAACTTTCTATATTATGAAAAATAACTTTTGAACTATGGTTAAAACGTGTTGAGATAGAGAAGTGAAAAAAGATTTTCACAAGAGCTTCCTCAACTAAAGAATTAAAATGTGTCAAGATAGAGAAGTGAAATAAGATATTCATTGTGTTAAGACTATTGTTACATAAGTATTTGTTGGATGTTTTTCTATTTCTGCTATCAAAACTTAATTACGTTGTTTGATTTTGGTATGACATAAACTTTAGATGAACAATTTTAATATTAGTCATTGTGTCTACTTTGGTTTTATCAATTGAGGACTTCAATATATCATGTGATATTACGCGTGTTTAAAAATGTTGACATGTGTCATATATTTATTAGCTTTACAACATCAACTAAAAAAATATTACAAATTAAATATTAAAAACACCCGTGCGTTGCACGGATTACTTACTAGTTTTAAATGTCATTGTTTATCTAAAACAGAAATCAGTCATTTATTTTTAGACAACCCCTATGTATTCTATTGCATTTCTTAATTAAAAGTTGGCTACTCTTTTAATACTTTGTGTGTGTACATATCCTACTTCTACTTGTTGGTTCTCTTTGTTTGGACAGATTCCCATGGTGGAATGTACTTCTTGACTTCTTCGCTTCCGCGGTGTAATTAATACTTTATGGATCTTCGATCTAATTGGATGTTAAATAATTTTTATATTTAGGTAGCACTTGACTAGTTTTTTTAATTTAAAAATTATTTTTAAATTAAAACTCACAATAAGATCTTAAAAAAAAAAAAAGTAAAAGCTGGGTAAAAAAAAGTGACTTATTAGAAAAAAGTTCCCTCAATTAACTTTTTACTTAAAAGTTACTTTTCAACATTTTCTATGTAAAAAAAAGTAACTTATTTTTTAAGATCTTATACAAAATTATGTTTGGCCCAACTTATCTTAAAAGCAACTTAAAAGTCAAAAAAAAGTTGAGTCAAACACTACCTTAGTTTGTCTTTTCTGATCATAACTGATTATGAATTTGTCTTCTGTTTATTAATAGGTTAAAATAAAATTTGGGTTAATATTTCCAATGGTTAAACTGATACATTAATTAGGACAATCAAAATAAAAAACGAAACCAACAATATTGAGCGTAGTTAATAGATAATTGAGCTATTTAAGCTTTTAATCCGTGTTCATTCTAGGTGATATCTATAGAGAAAAATTTATTGGGAAAGAAGCTTATCCAATTAATATGAACTTTGAACCTCGAGATTATTAGTCTCATAGTTGCGGGATATATACCTTGAGAAAAAAAATGAAAAAACACATTACTCAGCTCACAAGCCGAGAAAATGCAACATTTAAAAAGGTTGAGATCAGAAATTTGTGTATACACCTCATTACCCAAATTAAAAAAGAAAAATAAAGAGAAGAGAGATCAGTGATGTATACGATGAAAAATGTTCCATAAACATACACTTTTGATCGACATTCATTCGACATGCCACGTAGTGGTGGTTTTTAAGCCCCACGAATGTTAGGAGTGTCCATTCTGGTCCGGTCCGACCGAACCCGACCGAACTGAATTTTTTTTTTGTGAACCGGTTGGTTCGCTTTGGTCCTCGGGTGGCTCGGTGGAAAAAAATCGATTCTTGGCAGTTTGGTTCGGCCGGAACCGGTTTGGGTTGTGAACCGACTGAACCAGGTCTTTTTTTTGTCTAAACCGAAACAGCCACCAGATAACCCAACCCAAACCGAACCCTAACTATATAAATCTAACTAAAGTGACCCACCAAACCAAAACCCTAATTCCCTCACTCTCTTCTCATCTCAACCGCTGCCCTTTCCTCCCTTCACCTCCATCTCCCTTCTCTTTACTCCTACCTCTTCTTTTTTCTGCCTCAAACCACCGCCCCTTCCTCTTTTCCCCGTCGCTTCCACCACCGTTCAGGACCACCACCACCACTTGTTCCTCTGTTCTTACCTTGCTCATCGTCGCACCATCACCTCACCGTTTCTACCATTGTTTCAACTTTCGAGCACCGCCGTCGTTCTGTTCTTGCTCTCTACACCGTCTCGACTCTCGGCCCCCAATCTCCTCGCACTGTCACGACATTCTAGCCATCAGATCAGAGTCTCCTTCGCACTATCACGCGACATGCAAGCCATTGCCGTAGATGTGGTAATCGCCGTCAAGTTGGGGCTAGGATTCGCGTCCAGCCACCAAATCAGAGTCTCCTTCGCTTCCTAGCTACAGATCGGAGCTCCCCTTTGCCTTCCAGCCACAGATCAGAGTTCCCCTTCACATTTCTGACACAGATCAGAGCTCGCCTTCTAATTTCAGTCAAGTCTTCAACTTTCTGTGGTTTCTCACCCTTGTCATCTTTTCTGTTGCAAAATTTTAAGCTTTTGTATTATTTAAGCTTTTTAAGCTTTTTCTGCCTCAAACCACCGCCCCTTCCTCTTCTCCTTCTAATTTCAGTCAAGGGCTTCAACTTTCAATATCACTTTTTTCTTTTCTGTTATATTTAGATCTGAATCTGTTCTTTCATCTTCTTAGTCCTTTCTTTGTTGCGTTTCTTTATGTATCTTGTGTAACCGTGCGTATCCGACCGGCCAAGCCGACAGTCGGCCAAACCAAACCCGAGCAACCCGCTGCTTGGCGACGGACGGTGGCAATCTGGTGCTTTGGGGTTTTTCACTCGACCTAAACCGAGGTTTGGGCCCGAACTCGACCGAACCCAATCTATGGACAGCCATAACGAATGTTAGTGGAAGTTTTAAATCATTGTTAAGTCGCATATCATGTCAGAGATGTATGTCTACCTATCGGGACTCAATACACTGTGTTGTGATATAAAAAGAGAAAAATAGAGTGTGAAATTTTTATAATATTTGGGTGTTCAAAAACATAATTGAATTATTGTCTTACGCAGAGAGTTTGATACCAACACATCCACTTTCTCATTAATCTCATTTCTACTTACCTCCTCTTTCTATTTTATTTATTTATTATATCACTCATTTTACTGTCTTCTATTCCTATCTCTGTCTTCTATTTTTATCTCTCTCAATGGATTTCGTGTGTGGATGTATTTTATTCCTTAATGCTGCTCTCTCTTAGAGCTTAATTTGAAGTCAGTAGGACACAAACAAAGCAACAAAGACGGGGAATTTTGATTATGAACACCTCACATCATTCATAATACAAGACAGAATGAGATCACACACACACCACAGAGCCAGGGTAGTTTGATAATATGTTGTTAACAAAATTGTAGGAATTAGTAGTTTTAGTTCATATATATTATAAACCCCAACAAGGTATCATATAACATATTCTCATAACATAGGAAAGCAAATCTTACAAACACAGTGACATGTGACCGTAGTGTACAGAGTACGCACATGGTAGCTAGGTATGTGTTTACAGAACTCTTTATTAGGTACCTCTTGATCTCTGCATATTCCAATTAGCTAGCACATGCAGCTAATTATGTTATCAATTACTTATTACATTGAGCTAGCCATGCCATATTCTGATGATTCTTTGGTGGTTACAGAAGCTAGTCCAGCAGAATTTCCATTAACAAAGTTACATTGTTTTCTGATTTCTCCTTGAGACCCTGTTAACACTCCAATTCTGCTCATTTTTATCATTGAAGCCTTAAAGTTTTCATAGAAAAGAGTTTGATTACTGCTGAAACTATTGACAATGGCGATGGTAGCTGCACCGCTTGTAGAAAACAACACTTGGTCACTTTGGAACAAGCCCTTTCCACCCTGAAGATTAGAGAAGTATTTGGAGTCTAATGTATCAGGTGTGGTGGGGTCCAAGTTGGCTAGAGTGGTACCATTTCCACCATTGGGGCAAATTGCTCGCAGTGTTTGTAAATAGGTTGTGTTGAGAGTTGGATCAGGATTTCCAGTGTTGCTGAAATTGTACAATCGGTTAACAAAAAATTGACATTGTCCTCTGCCAATTGTATGAGCACCTGAAAAATTAACCTTATATACAATCATATACATGCCATTTTGTTATAGAGGTTCATTTTTTGAAGATGTTAAAATTTTGATACCTGAGAGTGCAACTAGATCAGTAATGTTGAGGCCTTGAACAGCAAATGAAGCATTCAGTTGAGTTAGATTGAAAGAGGGACCTGGAAGATTTTGGTTAGCAAGGGTTCTGTTTGCTGTTAAACTATCCCTTCTTCCTAATGGAACTTTCCAATCAACACCATTAGCCTGTGAAAATGGTTGCAAATATTTAAATGTATAAAGTAAAAGCAATAATTTTAAATAAGCCTGCTAACCTGGACTTTGATTTAACACCCTGTGAAAGCAGTCCTAGTTTTCAAAGTTGGCTAGATGCGAATATTTTTACTGTGGAGTATATCACACTCCGGGTTTGTTATTTGAGTTGAATTTAAAAAGTAAAAACTACCCTTTATTAAAGATAATAACGTGTTCTTTCTTTTTCGCTGATTCAAATTGTCTATTCATAATAATTATTTGTCTTTTTTTTTTATCCTTGTTTGCATATAATAACATGTTTGGAATATGATGACAATATTTCTTAATAAATGATTTTTTCATGATTCGATCTTATAACCTATTCTTCTGAGAATTTAAATTGTCTACCATTAGACCAACATCTTGTTGATATTTTTTTTTCTTCTAATTAATCAATAATATCTGAATTAGTAGCTTTTTTTTATACATGAAAATACAATTTCGCATGTCAAGTCATTTTAATTTCGCTTACCAAAAGAGTCATTTTGATTTCACTAATATAAAGGTTAATTGTTATAACTATTGAGTGCATAGCTAACATTTTCCAAAAGTTTATCTTGGCTCCAATATTATATTTTGCAAATAGAAAATGTTAGATAGACAACTAGTGAGTGTA
The DNA here is from genome assembly GCA_030819835.1 of Acmispon strigosus. NCBI lineage: Eukaryota > Viridiplantae > Streptophyta > Magnoliopsida > Fabales > Fabaceae > Acmispon > Acmispon strigosus. The sequence continues at coordinate 93,789,872 of JAUAMA010000001.1, forward strand.
GATGGTCAGAGAGACAAAGTGAAGAATGAAGAAAATTAAATATGATATGATGTGATAATAAATAAGAGAGATAAATAGAAAAATTAGGCTATAAGATGTGTCTATATTGTTGATATATATGGTCTATAGATTACAAATTTAGAATGAGTTGACATACCAGAACCGAAGAAATTTCAGCGGCAAGAGCAAGAATATCAGCACAAGAAACGGTGTTTGGACAAGCATTCTCCACTGCTGTCTTGATCTGGTTCACAACATCCAAACCCCTTATGGAATTGTTGTTTGGGAAAGCTCCTTGTTCACTCACAATGGTAGAAGTATCGTTCAATAAGATTGATGCATCACAACCCTGTCACAAAAGCATTCATATAAAATAACTTTCAACTTAATTAGTTAGTTTAAAACACTTGAAATTAACATAAGGGGAAGTGATGAAGAACATGTATACTTGAACGAAACAGTCATGAAAGTGGAGTCTGATGAGACTTGCAAGCATGCGAGGATCTGATTTTGAAACATTACGAATCACTTCACGTACAATTGAATGAACTTTGGGACAAGTATCCTTGTAAAACGAGTTATCTAGCTGTGCATCTGAGAAAGGAGGTGCTCCGATGAGCACAACCACCACACAGCACACTAGAGCTAGATGAATGGGCCTCATTTTTTCTCTCGATAGATAATGTCTAAATTCGAGACCCTGCAGATGGGAAGCATCGAAGCATTTATTTATAATGAGACAACCTGCATTTCGTGGTTCTAGATCAATCATGTGACCCGTATAGAGAGAAAAGTCTCAGCTTTCATGTTTGGTACTAATGCATTGTATAATAATCACATTTAAAATCATAATCCATTTTGGGAAATAAAACTCCAATGTGTGAGACACAACTTTTGGTCTTCGGTTAATATGGAATCGCAAGTAGAGGATTAATCGCACCATAATATGTACATATTCTACTAACTAGGTCTAGTACAGCTAGCTAGTAGATAATTGAGTTTATTAAGCATCCGGTCTAGGATTCAATTTCTGGACAGAGCGTATAAAGAAAAACTTAATTTTATTGGGAGAGAAATACTACTTAATATGATTTTAGAGCCTCAAAAATTAGTTGTATAATTATCATCTAAAGGATAACTTAGGGAAAAAATATATGCATTGTCATGTGCATGTAAAGTCAAGGGAAGTAGTCCAAGAGTTGGTGTAATGTTCATTATAATAAAGGAAACTTCTATTAACTGCACTTTTAGTCCCTACTTATATTAATAATGCGATTTTAGTTCTTAATAAAAAAATATTAGCATTTTGCGTCTTCCGCATTAATTGTTTTTAAACTTTTGGTTTTCAAACTCATCCCCGTCCAAAACCTAACGTTTTTACTAATGTGACATTTTTTTAATAATATTTTAGTTAAAAATATAATCTTTTAATTAAATAACATTTGGCTCGTTGATTTTTTGGTCCCCACTGTATAACCACCGCATTCTCTCCCTCAACTGCCACTCCTCCTCCTCCTTCCACACCCACCACCACCAAGATGAAGAATAAACTCAAAAACATCTAGAAATTAAAAAACCCATAAGTCTTTTATTTAGAATTTACAAAGAACTTGATTCACATGAAATAATGATCAATTCATATCGATAAATATAAGTTTCGCTGTTCATTTATGTAAGCATTCTTATTTTTACTATTTTATCGTTTTTTTATAAGCACTAACTCATTGTTCTTAACTATATGATTTTGACATTTTCTTCTCTGTACTATTTAATTTACTGGTAAGTGTCAAAATATTTTTGCAAGTATTTTCCCGTTGTGTTTTTGCACCAACATTGGAGATAGCTAGAGAGATTTCACCAATCAAGATCTATGAAGAACAAACCTATTTAGGAATTAAAATTTATTAATAATAATCTAGCCACCTAGCTTGGTTAACTATACGGTGTGTTAGTTACCTAATGCATAGTATATTTAGATATTACGTGTACATTTTTTAATTGGCTGAAGCAAAAAATTCAAAGAATCGAGATCTTGGAGATGAAATTAAACAAACCTACTTTTGTCCGTCTTGTTTGTCTGTCTAGCTTGCTGCTGAACTTTAACATGATAAACGACGCCGTGTGGTGCTTGGTAGTGCTGCTCCATATATACATGTGTGTATCTAACCTTGAACAGCTAAACTTCTTCTAGAACTAGAACCATGTGTGATATATCTCAGTATCTAAAATACAAATATGATAATAATTTATTACAATGTCTCAGATTTTCAATTAGGATATCCAACCTAAATCTTTAGACTTTCCCGGTTGCTTCATATCCCACTCCATTAGTCTCAAATTAAACCAAACCAAACCTAGATGGTGCCCTGTCTTAATTCAAACTTTTGAATCTGTGAAAAGAAAATCATGAATTATTATCATAGCTATATAATATATATCTATGATATGTCTGACTTTATGATTTAGATATATGGGTAGATCGGTAATTATATAAATATAAATATTCACTTGATATTTTATTTAAAGAAAACTTATAGTATCATGTTTCGTACGTGTATCTTTGCTGTCAATTTTTTTATTTAAATAATTATATGCGGATATTTTTTTTCAACAAATTAATAAATGACATTGATTGAAGAGTGGGTGAAGTTGATATGAAGAATTTAATGTAAAGTTTTTTTTAGGTTTTTTTTTTAATTTAATACTCATGCACCGTTACCGTAAATTCATTTTACATTAACATCTAATAATATTGTAATTTTGTGCCACATCAGATTTTTAATTTTAAAATTTATTAAAAATACTTGTATGAGGTGACAAATCTTTAAAATAAAATTGGTTGTCAATTAAAGTGATTTTACACTGAAAGTGCATGCGTATTAAACCATTTATTTTTGCTTGAAACTTGTGTATACTTGTTTTTAAAAAGATTGTGTCATTCTGATTTTTTTTACTAGAGTATTTATTATTAACAACAATGACTAATCTCATCTAATAGGGACCGAGTGGGCCAAAATTTAACACATGTAAAATACAAAACAAGTAATTGGAAGTGATAATATAAATTTTTTTAAGGTGCGAATATAATATTTATACACTATTTTGTTTAAGTTTTTTTTAGATGACTGTCCCATTTTATTATGTTTAGGTCTGTTTTTCTTCTCGACACTTGTGTTATCATTATGTGATAAACGACTTATTATAAATTTTATTTAATTTTAATGCCCAAAAATCAAACCTTTAACCTCATAGTTAAAAAGCGAGGTTCATAAACACTACATCACAACTCATAATTGATTGTTCATAATGGTTACGTGGCTGAATCTACTTTATAACATAAGTGTTTCATAATATGTTCAAAATTTAATTAGCTACAATAAGACACACGTGCCCATGTTCCCTTTTTTTCTTTTTAATAAAACGTTTAAGAGAAAAAAAGTTAAAGTTGTCAAAATTAAAAATTAAATACAATTTTACTGCAAATACATATAACTGAAATCTCAGAATTGGTGTTGAGTTCTGTTAGACATGGCCCAATTCCTGAAGCTGCAAAAAGGGCCAACTCATGAGCCCAAGAGGCTCAAAGATTACATCTAAATTATTGTTAAAAAAAATACTTTTTAGTTGTTAATTTTTTTATGCATATTATTTTGATTAGATTCCGATAGGAAAATTGTATGTTGACACAAACACACTTATATTTCACCTCCACCAAAAGAGATAGATAGAAAAAGAAAAAAGAATGATATGATTATGATGTAGTAAGAAAAAAAAAAAGATAGATAAAAAATGTATGAAAATTTGATGGAAAAAAAAGGAAAAGTATGAATTTATTCTGAAATGTTCAATCTTAACGAGATGTTCACGCTTGACACTTGTAAATCACCCTTCACTTTATGGAATTAGTTGGTTTCAAACAATAAAGTGTAAATCACCCCCTCACTTTACGGATTTATAGCTGACTATGTAGCAATCAAATTACTAGCTTTCTGTCTATTATATTTTTCTTAATGGATTAACACTTGGTTTGGTATATGTGCCTGGGGTGGGAGCACTGATTTATCTTATTTTCACTCTTTTTTTCTGCATTTTCTTACCCATCACGTGGCCATGGATTTGATTTTAGAACCAAGAATTATTCATGTGCTGGCAAAGTAACGAAATGGATTTGGGAGAACTATGAAGCAATATAAAATTCATTTCACTTCTTCTTATTTTTATTCTTTGCACTTTCTTAAGTTCCATTTTTTTCACGAGTTTTCATCCAACTCTTGTATCTCTTATATATATTTTCATTCTGTTTTTCTTCATATTTTTTTTCTCCTCTATTTTTAACGCATCGATTATCATATTACACATTTTTCTCTCATTTATTCATATATTTCTTTAAAAATGTAAGTTGGAGAGGTGTGAGTGTGAACTTCAATAATGAAAGAGAGCATTAAATAAAAGTAGGGGAGGTGTCCAGATCTGCTCTGTAATTAATGCAAGCACGTTGCTATCCTATCAAAATCGAGAGTTGTTCAAAAATGTTCTAATTGTACAAATATCTTATACTCCCTCCGTTCCTAATTAAGTGACACTTTAAGGTTTTTCACACTTATTAAGAAATTGTATTAATGTTCTTGTTTTTATCAAAGTTACTACCTAACTTCCTAATATACCCTTTATCTTTCTTCTTAATTTAGACTCTTTAATTTCCTATCACCATTAATTGAAGGGTAGAATTGGTAAAACATAATTAATACACTCTTAAACTTTGTAAAGTGACATATAATTAGGAACGAAAAAAGGATAAAAATAGTGACACTTAAATAGGAACGGAGGGAGTAAACAATATACAAAATGGTGATTATGTTTTCAAAAGCAGAGGATGAACACAAACAGAGCAAGTCAGATACAGAAAGAGTAAAAGTTTATTAAATATGAACCATTACAAGAAAGAAATGCCTCACATGGACAAAAACATATTAACTAGCCATGCCAGACACATGGCATTAATATGCCTATAGCTTTTTTAATTTATTATTCTTGGCCTCCAAACACAACATTTCATTTAGATTGAGCTAACCATACCCTCATCAGATGATTCATCAGAGGCCAGGCCAAGTTGAGCAGATTTTTTGTTAACAAAATTGCAATGTTTTCTGATTTCTCCTTGGTTCCCAGTTAGCACACCAATGTTGCCCATTTTAATCATGGCAGCTTCAAAGCTGTCGAAGAAAGCATCTTGGCTGCTACTGAATTTTTTGACAATGCTAATCGTGTCTGCACCACTTGTTGAGAAGAGCTCTTGGTCACTCTGAAGCAAACCCCTTTTAGCTTGAAGATTGGAGAAGTAGTTCTTGTCTAATGTGTCAGGAGTTGTTGGGTCAAAATTGGCGTGGGTAGAGCCAGGTCCACCATTAGGGCATATTTTGCGCAATTCTTGCAAGTAGTTTGTGTCAAGCGTTGGATCAGGCTTGCCAGTTTTATTGAAGTTGTACAATCGGTCAACGAACAAGGAGCAACTAGCTCTGCCAAATGTATGGGCACCTGAAATTAATTAAACCACAAATGAATATACTATTATCATGCATGTTCTTACTACTATTATGTTAGTTATAATATGTTGTTACCTGAAAGTGCAACTAGATCATTAGTGCTGAGACCTTGAGCAGCAAATGCGGTTTTAAGTTGATCCAAAGACAAGGAAGGACCAGGAAGGTTTTGGTTAGCAAGGGTACGATTTGCTGATCGACTATCCCTTCTTCCCAAGGGAACTTTCCAATCGGGACCTTGAGCCTGTCAGTCAATGACAACAAATAAATAAGAATTCCAATTTGAAGATGACATGCTGAATTGTATATAGAAAATGGAGGCATATATATATAGATATACCAGACGAGAAGAAATTTCAGAAGCCAGGGCAAGAATATCAGCACAAGAAACAGTGTTAGGACAAGCGTTTTCCACTGATGTCTTGATCTGGTTAATAACATCCAAACCTCTTATGGAGTTGTTGTTTGGGAAAGCTTGTTGTTCGCTCAAGATTGTATTGGTGTTGTTCAGCAAAATTGATGCATCACACCCCTGTCACAATTAATCATGGACAAGATAATCAATTCACTTGTTGTTCCGGTCTCACTTTATATTTCGTATTATATCATCTATCATATCATTTAGCTAGCAAGTATATTACTTTACTTACTTGAACAAAACAGTCATGGAAATGAAGCCTGACGAGGCTGGCAAGCATTCGAGGATCTTTCTTAGAAACTTCCCTGACGACTTCTCTTACAATGGAATGAACGTTAGGACAAGTGTTCTTGTAAAACGAGGGATCAAGCTGTGCATCTGAGGAGAAGGTTAGTCCTCCAAACACAACAATTACACACCATAGATTAAGATTAAGATTAAAGGACCTCATTTTTTGTTACTGATAAATGAAGCTGTGTAGGAGACTGAGCAGAACACAACACAAGCATTTATTTATAGAAAGACAGGAATAATATCCAAGTGCTACTTTCATGGTGGGACACTGGGACCGCATAAAGGAGGAGGCTGCTCGATACCACCAAGTACATGTCTTCAAATTTTAAGGAAATTATCAATGACATCCACGTCATACTCTCATGAGTTTTTTATTTTTTTATATACAACACTCAAATTCAGATTTTTTATACACCACAATTCAATTCATAGATTAACAACCGATAGATAAAGGAAAGATTGTTCGGAGGTGTGTACCCACTTAATGCGATCTTAGAGTCTCGTAAGATTAGACTCATAGCTGCTAGCTATTACCTTGAAAATCCAAAAAAATAAAATCAACAAATAGAGATACATCAGAGATCAAAAGATAGCTAATCTCCAAGGATAATCCTCAAGTCGAACTCTACTAGGCGACCTAAAAGCAAGTTTTGCCAAACAATCAGCTACCCAGTTACCATGCAGGTTTTGCTGAACAAAAAGTATTTAAAGAGATTGTCTAAATGGTCTTAGAAAACATCATTGGTCCACACATAAAATTTTTATATTTATTTATGGCTTAAATATGTTTGGGGTCCTAACATTTGAAAGGAATCATTCTAGGTCCCTGAAAAATTAATTTGTAAAATTGGATCCCTAACAATTTCTTTTAATCAAATTAAGTCATTTTGACCAATTTTAACCAGTCAACATAAATTTTAATTAATCAGCACCTTCACATCATCTTTTTAATCCTACATGGATTTTTTTTAGCCACATCAGCTTCTCTCTCACCCAGAACCCTAATCCTCATCCGGCCGCCACCATCCACTTTCCCTTCTCCCTCACTTCATCTTCTTCCTCTCTTTTTCTGCAATTGAGCCACCTTCCTCCGGAGTCTCGAACTCTCTCTTCTCATCACCACCACCAAGTTTTCTTCCTTCTTGGCCTGAATGGAGCACTCAACGAGCAAGGAAACAGCACCACCAACACACCAACACGAGCTTCCTTCTTCCTAAAAATCCATTTCGGGTTAAGCTCAAACCAGGGCCAGACGTCCACGAAATCAAGGTTTCTATGAAGAGAAGCAACCCAGGAAGCCATAGGAGGAAACTCCGTCGCGTTCTGAGGAACCTCCGGCGTGGGGGGCGGAACCTGTAAACGGATTTTCAGAGTCAGGGTCCCGTGGCTGAACCCAAGTCGACGCCGCCCCTCTCGTTTCCACCACACTCCCCCTCTTCTCCATGCCGCACGTGAACCGCCACCGCGCCTCTTCACCTCGTCATCGTCGTACCTCACATACACCTCCCCTTCTCTTTCTCTGTTTGGAGATCTGGAGATGAAAGGTGATGGGGGTATAAGCGTCCAAGTACACAAATAACAGGGGCATTTCAGCACTTTCGATAAAGCCTTCAAGAAGAATGGAAGGGCAGCAACGTCAGAATCCAAAAGGAGCAGGGGCAGCAACGTAATTAGCAAAATCCAATGGATATAGGCATAAAGCCTACGACGTCAGTCCTGGTGACAGAAAAGTTATTTTCATGGCACATCACCACAGGTCACGTACTTCTTCAATTTCTTTATTATTTTCCTATAGAAATACTACTATGACAACTAAAACAGGGACAATTTGGGAAAGCATGAAGGTGCAGAAATAGAGAGAGGAAGAAAAATGAAGTGAGGGAGAAGGGAAAGTGGATGGTGGCTGCCGGAGGGAAGAGGATTAGGGTTTTGGGTGAGAGAGAAGCTGATGTAGCTAAAAAAATATCCATATAGGATTAAAAAGATGATGTGGAGGTGCTGACTAATTAAAATTTCATGTTGACTTGTTAAAATTGATCAAAATGACTTAATTTAATTAAAAAAAATTGTTAGGGACCCAATTTTACAAATTAATTTTTTAGGGATCTAGAATGATTACCTTTCAAATGTCAGGAACCCCAAACATATTTAAACATTTATTTATTTATTTATCTTAAATTTTTTTGTCCACGTAGGATTAAATCGAATTTTTTCATATGATCATTTAAACAACCTCATTTAATATATATATATATATATATATATATATATATATAATTACTAACTAAAAATATAGTACAGGTTCCCATAGAAATTCAATTAAATTTTACTATCTAAATTAAAACTGAAAACAATAATGAAAAATATTAATATTAATATTAATATTAATATAAGGCTAACTAGCTAGCTTATAGCCACGTCAATGAAATATATTACAAGAATTTGATTGCTCTAAATTTTGAAATAAACATACTATGAGTATATATAATATTTTTTTACTCAAGGTATCTCATTACTTACATGCAACCATGAGACTTATTATCTTGAGATTTAAAGATCAATTAATTAGGTATGTCTATCCCAATAAATTACTCTCTCCGTTCTTATATAACAATCACTATTTTTATCTTTTTTTTTTCCTAATTAGGTGTTACTTTACAAAGTTTAAGAGAATATTAATTATATTCTACCAATTCTATCTTTAAATTAATGATGATAAGAATAAAAGAGTCTAAATTAAGAAGAAAGATAAAGAGTATGTAAGGAAGTTAGGTTGTAACTTTGATACAAATAAGAATATTAATATAATTCCTTAATATATGTGCAAAACCTTAAATTGACAATTATTGAAGAACGGATGAAGTATTCTCTATACACATTGTTCATGGATCATTAAGAGAATCATTAGTAGCATAACTAATTGTTGATCAAATGAATATGCTTAGAGAGTAAAGTGAACTAATCAATGATTAATATTTTAAAACCTTATAATTACTTTATCTATGTAAAATATATGTTCAGAGTTTCATTACTAACTGATGTGATGAGATTGAGTGATAAGTACTTACTTGATAGAAACCAAATCATAGAATAATTAAAATCATAAATTATGAACTAAAATCTTAGTTAACAAATGAAGTGGACCTACTAGTACTGGCTGCTGAAACAACACAGCAGCACGACTAGTATGCTTTATTAGTGTTATCCGAGTATTTTATTCAACAAAGCATAAGTATGACATTTAAGTACGTTATTTCAACAACAAAAAACACATTAAAGTACGTGCATTTCTTGTTGTTTTTGGGAGTTGTTGGAAACTGGGCAGAGAACGAATCTTCGTTTATACTTTATAGTTTATACTATAACAAAACAAATGGCCATATATGACTATAGCTATGACAGAGATGCAATGCTAGGACTACTATATATATTTTTTTTATAAGCAAAGTGTCGTAACCGAGTAAGTTAAAAGAAATAAATACAAATATATAAATATAAAATAATAGAAAGATTATTTAAAAGAAAAGAAACAAATTAAAGGATTTTTTTATTAAAAATATCATATTTTGAAAAAACATATTTTTTTGTTTGAATGATTTTATTATATTTTTTTGTTTGAATGATTTTATTAGGAGACTCGTTAGTGTTTGTTAATTCAGGTCATAAACTAAATCAAGTTGGTCCTGCTAAAATTATGATAATTTTTTTATACACGTCGACTTCAGTGAAAGCGGAGTTAAGCAATTACTTCAAAACAAATTGTAAAAGAATTATTTTTGTAAAGAACTAATTATATGGTTGGGAATGCGTGAATAATTTTATGTTATTAATTTTTAATATGTTCCTTACGCAATAGTTTGTTTGGGTTAAAAAAGTTGACAATTAATGCAAAGACTCAATTTCAATTTTATTGAAAAAGTTGGGAGCAATAATAATTAAATTTTAAGTTGTTTGGTTATAAAAGTTCAGATACGATATCAAGAACTAATTATTCTTAAAACTTGATAAGAACCACAGTATTACTATTTGTAACAATTTTGATAGCTTTAGGCTCCGTTTGAGAAAACAGCTTAATTAAGAGCCTATGACCATAAACGTTTATGGACGTTTATGGCATAAGCGCTTATTAATAAGCTCTTTTAAGATATTTATTATAATGAATTGAAAACAAGCTATATATAAGCATAAGCTCTTTTTCATAAGCTACTCTGAATAGCTTATGAAAATAAGCTCAAAACAGCTTATATGTAGGTCATAAGCTATTTACATAAGCCTTCCCAAACGCTTGCATAAGCACTTATACTATAAGTTAAACTCATATAAGCTCTTCCAATCTTCTAAAGTTATATCCTACACAAACATATACACGTGGGCGGCACGCGGTGAGGGAGATTTGTTTGTACAATCTAAAATATTCCTGACGTTTATCATTAATTAGTTACCCTTTAATTGTAATGGTCATGTGGTGGGAGTATGTTAATCAACAAGACATGAGTGTTGCATTGAAGTAAGCTCCGCTTACCATGCTCTAATTAACCTCAAATTGTATTAGTCTATTCATTTCTTTTAATATAGTACTCGGTTCCAAATTATAAATTAATTATGGTTATATATGAACTAGTTAGTATCCCGTAATGCATGAATTTTAAAATACTCATATTTAAAATTAAGTTTTATTAACGTGACATAAAAATGATTATTAGTTAAATGCATAGTGAGAGTTGTGATAAATATAAATTAAGGTGGTATGCGAGAGATATAATACTAAATGATTGTATAAAAGGAAGAGAGAGAGAGAAAAAATACTTTGGGTTTGTAAAACAACTTATATTTTGAACACACTACAAATGTTAAAACAATTTATATTTTAAAATTGAAGGAATATCAACAAAGTGTAAGTTTAGTGATTAAAAATTACATTTTTATAAGAGTGAGTTCACATGATGAAATTGCGGAAAAATTATTGGTTGAAAGATAGGGCTAGTGTATACCGAACAAGATATAACTTGCAAGGATAAAAAAAAAATCTAGATGTTATTGATTTAGCATTATTTTATTATAAGCAAAGGAGATTTCATTGAAAAAAAGAACATGACAACAAGATATGTTCAAGAAAGAACTACAAGTTGATGGTTTTTGAATTGTTTAGCAGTACAGCTATAGACTTTCCCTCAGTCTTCGTATTCATTATTTGTTTAACTGTTGCTTTGCCACTTGGTAGAGTCATTATTAATTGCAAGCCTTTAAACATTAGGTAAAAAGCCATGAAAGCTAGTGTCAGTGTGTCATGCATATGGGCATATTTCAATGACCCGATGCAGATAACCCTGCAATTTTTTCTTTATCTTTTCAAAACAATATAGCAGAGAAAAAAAAATTACTTTCACGGGTGGTGACTGGTGAGTATCTTAAAATTCCTATTAGATGCCATTCTTTACCATAAAAAAAGGGCAAAATCCAGGTACTTTGATATTATAAGCACATATAGTGTTATTGTATGTCATTATCTGAAAAAACGACTATACATTTGATTTAGCTTTTACAAATCATTTATCGATCATACAAATAAAATTTATCTATTTTTAAAATAATGTAATGTTGAACATTATCTTTATATGGACAACATTAGTTCCATAAAATTTGAATTTCTATGCACCAAATTACTAAATGAGGCATTACTTTCAATCGTAGGATTACAAAATGATGATATGAAAAATTTATATCTAATTGAAATTGAGAAGTTACTGCAAAGAAATGGTAGATCGTTAAGTGATTATCTATATTTGCTATCTGCCAAATATTCTGAAGCATAACAATTTGAAAATAGATTCATTGTTGATGAGTTAAACTATGATAAAAATGCATTGAAGGTAAAGCATGAAGAGTTGCTTAAGAAGCTTACCCCCGAGCAGAGGCCAATGTATGAAATGATTGTTAAATCTGTCCTTTCAAACTCAGGAGGCTTCTACTTCCTATACGGTTACGGTTGGACCGAAAAAACTTTTGTATGGAACACTTTATCTGTATCACTTAGATCTAGAGGACTAATTGTGCTTAATGTTGCGTCTAGTGGCATAGCATCGTTACTCTTACCTGGAGGCATAACAACTCATTCAAAAATTTGTATTCCATTAGATGCTACTGAGACATCAACATGCAATAATATAAAAGCAGGGCACTCTAAGAGCAAAGCTTCCGCTTGAAACGAGCCTTATTATATGGGATGAAGCACCTATGTTAAAAAGGCTTTGTTTTGAAGCTTTAGATCATACACTTCGATATTTAATGAGGTTGGAGAATGAAGACAACATACATAAACCGTTTGGAGGCAAAGTTATCATCCTTGAAGGTGATTTTAGACAAATACTCCTTGTTATAGTTGGAGGAAGCATACGAGAAGTTGTTGAAGCTACTGTTAATTCTTCACCATTATGGAGGCATTGCAAAGTTTTAAAGTTGACTAAGAACATGCGACTAAGTGCGGCACAGACTACTATGATGAAAAAGAAATCAAAGATTTTGCATATTGGATTCTCAACATTGGAAATGGCAATCATCCTGACTGCGGAACTGAAGAGTATGATATTCAAATCCCTTCTGATTTGCTCATTCAAAATTGTGCCGATCCGTTAATGGAGTTGAACAAATATACATATCCAAATCTTTCACGCAGCATGAATGACCGGAAATTCTTTAAAGATAGAGCAATATTGGCTCCGACACCGGAGGCTATTGAAATGGTAAACACCTACGTGCTTGGTTTGATTGCTGCAAAAAAACGTGAATATATGAGCTTGGGATCTACTTTACGCTCTGATGAATTTTCTGAAATCCAATGTGAGTGGTTTACCATTGAATTTTTGAACGACATAAAAAGCTTAGGGATCCCTAACCATAAACTACTATTGAAAGTGGGTACTCCTGTCATGCTTTTACGAAATATAAACCAAGCAGCAGATTTATGCAATGGAACCAAGTTAATAGTTGATGATCTTGGAGAGCGGGTTTTGCAACAATTATCACAGGAATAAATGTTGGGGACAAAATACACATTTCTAGAATGGGCTTGGTTCGTTTCGATCACAAATTTCCATTTAAATTCCAAAGACGACAGTTACCAGTTTTTATGTGCTTTGCGATGACCATAAACAAAAGTCAAGGACAAACATTGGCTCAAGTTAGACTCTTTCTTCCGAGACCCGTCTTCATTCATGGTCAGTTATACGTAGCTCTCTCTAGAGCATAGTCAAAGAAGAGTCTTAAACTTTGTATACTTGATGATTCCGGAAAATTTCAGACTTCTACCTTAAATGTAGTGTTTAAAGAAGTTTTTGACAATGTTTAAAGTATTGAGCAAACATTTATTTTCTTATTCTTCTTAACGGGTATAACTATCCTGTTTACTTAATTACGTTTTTACAATTACACTTCATTTAGCTCACAAGTAATATATATATATATATATATATATATATATATATATATATATATATATATATATATATAATAACATAATTTTAACTATTAAATTTTTCAAACATAAAAAAAAGACAACGTAACTTACCGTGGAACATAGGGGTGTACAGGACCCAACCCTGTCCCTTGACCCGTCCCGGCCTATGTCCCTTCAACCCACATCTCTTCGGGTTTCTTCGGGTTTAGGGACGGGTGAAAGTCAAGTTTAACCCGTCTCAACCCGTCCCACAAACACCATTTACCCACTAACTTCAAAACATGGTTTTGTATATCTTCTGTTTCAAGTGAATATAATTTGTATTCTTTTCTCTAATTAAGTATATTGTTATGAAAAACTTCAGTTTTATATAGTTTCTTCCATAATTCATTGATATGATAGAAATTAGTCTTTTTACAGAATGATATGTATTTATAATTATTTGGTGAAATTTGAAATTGATATTCAATTCGTCCTTCGGGCCAACCCGGACCCGTCCTTTTGCGGTCGGGTCTGTGTTAAACCCGCACCTCATCGGGTCTCTCCGGGTCTAGGGGCGTGTTCGGATTTAGAAATTGACACTATCAGTATTTAGGGCCGGGTAAAAGTCAAGACAAAACCGTCCTAACCCGTCCCATGAACACCCCTAGTGGAACGCACGGGGGTCATCACACTAGTAGCATATATGTGGTAAGACCTTGAGGAGTATTGTGATATGAAAAGAAAATGTGTTAAAAAAGAAATGACAATGATTCACAAACCACTAAACATTGTAGACACTTTATAACACATTTTATTTTCTTTTTGGAAAATGATTTATCCTCCTACTAATTCTCCTTCAAATCCTCCTTACACACTAAATGAAGAAAGAAGTTATCGCACTTAGTATCTTGTAGGAGAATGAGGTAGGATGATATAATAATGCTCTTTCTTTTTATTTTATTTCTTCCAATCACATCATATTATATATTACATTTATCACTTATCTTTCATTTATTTTTATCTTTCTAATAATCTATACTGTTTGAATGCACACCATTATTTATTAAGAAATAGTGTGAAAACTCATGGCACGACAAACAGATCTCGATGGAAAGGACAGTGAGTAGTGATCTCGAGAAACTTACGAAATAACGTGAATGTTGAAAGTCAAATTAGGCAGGTGGAAATTATATTCGCGGATGGGAGTTGTTATATATACATGTGTGTGTATTGTGATTATTCTTTTGTTTATCTCTACGATGACGATGCTGATCATAACATATATTATAATCACCATAACAACTCCCGTGATACCCTAATAACTTTTTATTTCATTCAAATGCTATTGAGGCTGCTGTTAATGTTAATTACTGGAGCTGTAATTTAAAATTAACTTTTAAAAATCTTCGGATAATAATTGAACGTTAATTTCCATGTACAAAAGACGTCATATCAATACAGCTAACTTAGACATTCAAATCAAGAATATCTTGACCCATGTGTACGATCACGGTATATTAAACACGTCTTTTCCCTCTTCTTCCGACGTATGGATTCAGATTTCCCCTTAAATTCTCAATAGTTTAAACTAACTGTTTGAATCTCAAACTTATACAATGTTGTTCTAATTTTAATAAAATTTTTGGGTTTGAGTTCGTGTAAATACAACTGTTTAAATATTTGGTAGGAAATATTCTATCATATATAAGATCATACCTTACTCAAATATGACTATGGGGAGAATACTTGTGGTTTAAGGGTTTTAACCAATGGGTCATATTTTTAGCTCCCGGACGTATTGGTCCTTTTTTAGTATATTGAAAAACATTTAAATTTTTCTTTTAAAGATTGATTCCTAGACCTTCTTCTACTTAACCCATATGTCCACAGTTCTTATTAGTTGAGTTATCGTTTGGGAACAGACTTATCAATCTTCATTCCTCTGTATTTTATTTGCTAATTATAATGCTGTTTTTAGGCGCTTAGCCCAGCCCAAGTCCTTGTTTACCCAATCGGCCCAATTAAATCCCCTGCTTCTCTCCTTGATTAAGTCCACGTTTATTGACCCCAAAAAATAAGTCCACGTTTATCCAATTGGCCTAATTACAAATTCAGAATGCATATGTAAGGCCTTTTAGATTTTTCTCACGGTTTATCAATAATTCCTATTTGTTTAAATTTCAATTAAATAAACAACTGCAAAGGATTAAGTTAATATGAGCACGCTAGGTCTTCTTTCAACTTTATCTAGAATACAATAGAGCATTCAAGAACAATACATCTTGAAACAGAAAATTGCTATAACAAAATTAAACATAGTTTTGCAGCCACTTGGGGTTATTCAGGCTTTACAATGACATTATTTAGATTGATGCATCTTTTGTGTCTTGGGATGCAACACCAGCTAGACCACCAAACGATTTGGCATTCACAAAATTACATTGTGTTCGTATTTCTCCTTTATTCCCCGTTAACACTCCAATATTACCCATTTTTATCATTGACTCGGCAAAGTTCTTAAAGAACAGACGTTGATTACTGCTGAAGCTATTCACAATGGCAATGGTATCTGCACCACGTGTGGAGTATAACTCTTGGTCACTTTGAAATAAGCCCTTATGGTTCTGAAGGTTGGAGTAGTAATTCTTATCAAATCGATCAGGTGTGGTCAGGTCCAAATTGGTGAGGTTAGTCCCATCTCCACTCTGGGGACATACCACACGCAAATTTTTCAAGTAAGTAGTGTTCAGAGTTGGATCAGGTTTTCCAGTGCCGCTGAAATTGTATAATCGATCAACGAATACACCGCAATGAGCTCTTCCAAATGTATGAGCACCTAAGTACATAAAAAAATATCAGTTTTTAACATGATCTACCATAAAATTGTTCATCATTAAGAATTTTTTTTCTCTAACCTCAATAAATATATATAAAGTTTATTTTGTATATATACCTGAGAGTGTAACTAAATCAATTGTGTTGAGACCTTGAGCAGCAAAGGAAGCTTTAAGTTGATCCAGAGTGAAGAAGGGTGGTGGAAGATTTTGATTTGCTAGGGTTCGATTTGCATTTAAGCTATCCCTTCTTCCCAGTGGAACTAACCATGAGGGTCCTCCTCCCTGTCAATAAATCAAGTAGTTATCACTTTAAGATAAATATATTTTATAAAAAAACACAGAAAAGGTGGATATAGCTTACAAATATATGTACTTTGCACAAATAGAAGGCATATTGTTCAAAATTATTTAACATATAAGAGAATATGTCTACACAAAGGCAGTAAATACATGTGATCATTCCATGCAGTTTAGCCTATATAATGAATACATAATGATAGGCTAATAACTTTTTAATGAAGAATAAAGTTTTTTTTTTTACGAAGGTGACAATCTCTCTTAAAAGATGATTTTTTTGGACTTTAAAAAGTTGTATATTTTTTTTATTTTTAAGGAAATCTAAATTGTCTACCACTAGATCAACAGTTAAATGTGGTTGCTTGTTTTAAATATATATATTTACAAATATATCCCTCCATAGTAAAAAAGGATTTACTTAATTAGTTTCACATCCAAAGATGCATGCAATCGTGTGAACATATACACATTTGACAAATAAACAACATAAGTTCATTTTAAAAGAATAATATCCTTCAAAGAGATATATTCCTTGTAACTTGCCAAGAAGGACCAGGCTAGAGTCAAGCTATAAAAGATATTGTAAGATCCATTTCCAGATCTGAGGGGCAAACTACTGAAAACGTGCATAAGTTGACCAAATACTACTCATCACAATAAGAAAACAAAATGGCCAAGAGCATCTTATAGTGTACATCTTATAGTGTACGTGCATAAGTTGCTGCTATATTTATTTGCTCCATCAAGTGTACATGTTCTTGGTGAATGCTGCTGCATAGATGCCCAAATCGCGGTGCTGTTTCCACTGTTTTAGGATCTTGATCATTTTGTGCCTTTAGCCTTGTTTCTGGTCATGTTATGTTTTGCTGGGTGAATATGCCACCTTTGTAACTTTTGCTTTTGTTAGTTTGGTTGTGTTGTAGTGTTCTGTTTTTCAGTTGTATTTTTGCTGTTTGTTAGTTGGGTGGCTGGCCTACCCAAACTCTGTTATGACTCAGTTTCTTTATTAATAATTTTATCCTTTTGAAAAAAATATATAATTCATTCAGTTTGTTATGAAACTAATCCATCGAAATTCTAAAATCACATTAAGTGAGTAAGTTTCTCCAAACAAATCATTCTTTATATACATTGTTCAGGAATCGAACGCTCGACAAAATAAATGGATAAGTTGATACATGAATATGAATGTTGTTAAAAATATATTCATACCAGAACAGAAGCAACTTCAGCTGCGATAGCAAGAATATCGGCACAAGAAACTGTGGCCGGACAAAGATCTTCCAACACAGTCTTGATGTTATTGACGACATCCAAACCCCTTAATGAGTTGTTATTCGGAAAAGCGAATTGCTCGCTTTCTATTGTTGCAGTGTTGTTCAACAAAACTGATCCATCACAACCCTGTCAGACTCAGTCACAAACATTAAGCATTAAAGTTGAGTTCAGTGGTTTAGTTTTTTCATTGACAATTATTCCTCAACACTGGGAACATACATATGATAATAATTAACGTACTTGGACAAAGCAATCATGAAAATGAAGCCTCATGAGGCTGGCACCGATGCGGGGATCAGTGAGTGAAGCATCGAAGATGACTCCAAAGACAACTTGATAGAGGAATGGACATGTTTCCCAGTAGAAAGCAGGATTGAGCTGAGGTTTTGAGACTGAAAACCCAGCACTACCATGCATCACTAGTGCGCACAAAAGTGCCACCACTACAACACGCATAGAACCCATTTTTTAGCTTCTCTTGAATCCTGAATTTGTCTTGAGATCTCATTAAGGAAGCCTTTATTTATAGAGAAAATTAGTGTAGGTCAACACGCTGTGTGAAGAGGACAATATTGCAAGTTGTTTTTTTTTTTTTTTTTAGAAAACAGAAATAGTTTTATTTATAAAATGAAAATATGGATAAACCCCACTCAGATACGAAAAGGGTAGGAAACACCTAAAATTTCAACAACATAAAAATTGGAACGTGCTGAATAAATAACACCACTGACACTTTCCCATCCAACATAAAAAAAAATTAACACCTCTGACAACTAACCAACCAACTTTGGATTTATATCTTAATGATTTTTAAAAAAATAAGACAATCGTTTGTAATACTAGCTACTTTTAAAATATGTTTCAAATAGGGGCAGAACTCGCAACTCTTAAGAATGGAAAAAAATAATTGGTCAGTCTCCTGCTGCTTAGTCGTTGATCGTAAGATGAGAGATTAATTAGTCTCACATCTATCAGCTATGAGATACTTAATTAAGAAAAAAAAAATTTCAAATCTAAAATGCACTTATCATGTGATCCCGAATACTTGCTCTTAATCAATTTTGGAAAAAAATTTACAGAATGAGTACATGCACTTATATAGCACTATTGATGAGCGCAAATTTTATATAAAATTTTGGCTAAATGCATTTTTAGTCTCCCTATTATTAACTTTGGGTGATTTTAATTTCTTTATTACTTTTGATTGTATGATTTTGACCCTCTAGATAATATTAACTTTGATTGATTTTAATCTCCTTGCTTTCAATTGCATGATTTTAGTCTTGTATTTTTGAGATGCTCAAATCAAACTGATGTTAAATTACCATATAGTAATTTTAATGAAAATTGTACACATCATCATAAATGACACACGTGCACACATTACGTTCTGAATGGTCGACTAACTAAGGGGTTTGATTTCCATGCATGGTTTAAAATATAACTCTATCCCAACTACTACCATCCTATATTTACACCAATTATATTATTGTTTTGATTTTGCTTGGGCTTGAGTTGAGGCCCTCTGTGGGTTGCGTAGATTACAAGAGCTGGATTTCATCCGCGAATCCCGGCGTCGCCGCCGCCATATTCGGTCCCTCTTCCTTATCTCTTGAATCGTCCTTCCATATCTTGGAGTGTGATTGTGTTTATGATACCCATTTTGATCGACAGCTGCGGACAGAAGCAACTTGAGCTGCTACAACGAGAATATCAGCACAAGAAACTATGACTGAATAAACAACTTGGTCGCTTTCTATAGTTAATGTTCAACAAAACTCGTCCATCACAACCATGATTCACTCTTTTCATTAAATGTCTCTGCTCAAACTGTGTCAATGTCAACGTAAGGTTTCAACTTTACCGGATTGGTTAAGTTTGGTAAAAATTCATCACCTCCCCTCAAAAGATTGTGTATTTGAATCTTGCTGCTGATTCGTATTGGTGGACAATCTATACATACATTTGTAAGCGACAAAAGATTCCCAAGACCTGTCTTACCCGCGGAGATGACCAGAGTCAAACCCATCTAACTTTTTTTCTTATCACATAGAAGGTTTCAACTTTCAGCACTAAAAATGAATAGTTTTATATATAGTTAATTTATTTTTTGAAATTTCGAACAAAAAGTATCAGCTTTTTTATTAATTTTAATTAGATGTGTAATCTTCATCAATTTATTGAGTAAATTATACTGGCCACTATCTTAAGATTTATCAATACGATATTAATCTCCAACCTTACTAAAAATATTACATTATATCTCATTCATATAAGTAGTACTACTTAAAATAAACATGTTTGCCATTGAAAATTATGATGAATATAAATATGTAGCTAATACTTACAAATTTAACTGTGAATTTTGATTAATTGGTTGATGTTTTTTTTTTGTTTTTTTTCCCATAAAAGGATTAAATGTTTTTTAAGAGTTTTTATAATTGACTTTTTGATTTAGTTATTATAAAAAAATGGCAAGGATGTTGTGAGACATGACATCCTACACGAACAACCGAGATCTCACAACACACAATTACATTTAATTTAAAGTTCTTATTTAAGAAAACATAAACGCGCTGTAAGACACGTCATTCTACATAAAGAGCCAAACCTTACGACGCATTCACGTTTTTTATTTTAAATTTATTTTTTATGAAAGAAAACACGAACTCATCGTAACGTAAGACACGACTTTCTAGACGAACATTTCACACGTTCGGTTATTAAACTCAACTTATTTTACTATTTATTATTTACCAAGACAAAGTTAAAAGCGACATACAAACGGTGCGTAAACATAATGACGAGCGAATCCAAAAACGTACTAAACGCGAATCAAAGCGTGCACAACCGGAAAGCATAAACAAAATGACTTCGGTCAACTTGTGCGATTTTTATATTTTTAGTTTTTTAATAAAGACTAAGATACTACATCATTGACATAAACAAAGATGCTATTGCATAAACAAAGATGCTACATTAACATTTTTACCCAACTTTAGTTAATGCCTTTGTCAAAGACTACATTTTAATTATCAAGCCAAGGAGTGACAATCAAGATCTTTCAAACACCAAAACAGTGGGAACGTATCATCACATATTAATCATATCAAAAGTTTTAGAACAAAGAAGAGGACTCATCACAATCGACTCATTTCACCGAATTACGGAGAGAGAGAGAAAGGAAAAGAACAAATCATAGACCAAAAACAATCAACCAGGGGAATAAAAAATCAATCTACATCTCGGACATAGCACGGAGGAAGAATAGCAAATCATGAATGCACAATTCAAACCCAGCACTTAGAGCCGTCAATTTGACCCTAAGCCTCAGGGCGCCCATGTGGGCTAGGGCTAAAAAGCTCCCAGAGCCAAAAATACCACATACAAAAGAAGCCTATAGGTTCAAATGCCCCCAAAAGACTTGTGGGTTATGACCAGCCCATGACCCTTATAATTTTGAAAAATAAAATCTAATAAATTTAAGGTGTAGTTGTTTTTTTTTATAACCCTTGTGGGCTAGGATACAAGTCTATATCTTTCGGTTGCAATATGTTAATTTTTTTTTTGCATCTTTATTTGACTTTTTGATCAATTCAAAGCAATAATAATAAAATTTGCATCTGCAATCACTGTAAATACAAATAGGTCATACAAATAGAATGGTTAATTTCAGTGTAAATCCAGTTAACATCAATTTGTTCAGCATATAATAAAGGCACAAACATCACTACAGTTTAAGTTATTCAATGCATAAACCTTCAATCATTTATATATAGAAAAACTCACTTGAGTTTAGTATTAAATACCAAGAAAACCTACATTAATAAGAGTATATGCTGAACAAAATGAATGAAATGAAGTGTTACTTGATTTAGATGAGGATTTGAGTAAATTTAGAGTTTAGGGTCTTATAGATAAACCTTAAGATTGTGAACAAGAAAACAGAAGGTGACCCATTGATTCATCTACTTCAGAACAAAATGGGCACTACCCATATTTTTCAAATTGTTTTGCTGTTGTAATAATAGTTCATAGTTGAAATAACCTGTTACTGTTATACGTAACAGCCAACGGAACAGAATCTAGCCAGACATCATGCCAAAAATTCGTATCATTAAACCATGCACCATCAGGCCCTTGAAAACAGGTTCTGACTATGTCTTTCCACCATCTAGAACACTGCGCAGCCAACTGAGATTTTCAATCTGGAAACAAGTTTAAAGCATCATGAGAGCATTACTTCTACAAGCCTCTCCAATAAATGAGGTATCGTCTGCGAATTGAAGCATAGATACCTCCACCTGCTTGCTGCCACAATCCATTATTAATAAAAAGGGGGCAATCGGATCCCCTTGGCGAAGAGGTTTCTCCATCATGAATTCACCACTTGGGCTACCATTAATGAGCACCGACACTGTAGTCGAGCTTAGGCAACCCTTATCCAAGAAATCTATTTTTCACAGAAATTTATACGACGCATCATGTAAAATAAGAACTCCCAATTAACGGAATCATAAGCCTTCTCAAAGTCGATCTTAAAGGCCATAGAACTATTCTTACTATGTTGTGCATCATGCACCCATTCATTTGCTATCACCACACTATCAAGCAAGTCTCTCCCTTCCAAAAATGCAAATTGTCCATCATCAATCACCTTTGGAAGGATTTTTTTGATCCTATTAGCGAGGATTTTTGAGACTATTTTGTAGGCACATCCAACGAGTGAAATTGGCATGTATTCATTAAAATTTAAAAGCACCTCCTTCTTAGGAATTAAGGTAATGAAAGAAGAATTGCAGCCTTTAGGCCACCTTCCCTGAGCATGGAAATCATCCAGGATTTGCTATACATCATCAGAAATCACATTCCAGAAAGATTTGATGAATCTGAAGTTGAAATTATAAAGTAAAGTGAAGGTTCAATTTCGTCCCTATAAATGTAAATAAAGAAATCCCACGGTCCCTTAATTGTGTCAAAGTAATATTTTGATTTTTCCTTCATAAAGAGTATTATAGCAATCCTTATATATAGAAAATTGTATATTTCATCAAGAAATCAATATATACTATTCAGTCTTTCGACTTACAATTACAATGTAGAATTTTTATATGGTTTATTTCTTACCGTTAATACTCACTCAGAGAGAAAATGAATGAAACTATAGTTATAGATTGAGATGAAAGCCCGTCGGTAACCCAACACACTTATTTCGAAAATCATCCTTGTAGTGCACATATACCACATTGTTGCAGGCTAAATAACCATCCATAAAATTCTTTTATTAAGAAAAATTAAAATGCCTTGAAATTGCATGAAAATTTTCTCGTGAGTGTGATACATTGGGGACGATATCCATTGTAAAATAAAGTCTCATATCTTAGACAACAATAAACACTGAAAAAATAAATGATCAGAATCTTCCACTACAAGAATTTAATTTTGCAGACTTGCTACCAAAATCTAGCTTGTATTATTGTTCACAGCAACTTAGGAGCTAATTTACACATATTAATTAACTAAACAGCTCTTCTAATAATATCGCGGGAAAACTTACCTATACGTCTCGTTACACTACTAAGCTCTCAGTTTCGCACCCTCTCTTTCCTGCCTCACTCTCTCTATCTGAAATTCGAGATTAAAAACAGTGTCATTTTTTCCGTTTCCATTTCAAAATATATGTTGTTTAAAAATATGCACAAATTTATTAATTGATGATATAGTTTGACTGAAATACTCATAGAGTTGTATTAAAGAGAATGTAAATTATTGATTAAATAATTTGTAAGAATCATGATAAATGATAAAAAATAGGTAGTTGGGAAGAAATATAATATTAAATTAAAGTGTAGATAAAAAAAATGGAATAAAATGCTTTAATTTTGTAAAATAACATATCTTAAAAAACAGAAAAAAATAATTTTTTTATGTATCATATTGTTCTCGTAATTCCAACCTCCTTAAAAATGCGTCTCTAAATGGTCTAAAATAACATACATTTTGAATCAAAGAGAGTATTTATTTATTTTAGTTGCTTGAATATTTTTGTGATTGCATATTTCACTCTTCACAAGTTCTCTCAAGTAAAAAAGTAAAAACAGAAGTTAATTTGTGTATTCAGTTTATTGTCACTTCCATTCTCTATTATTCACATTCACATTTGATAACTGCTCTTATCAAGATACCAATTAAGAGTTAAGACCTTACCCAGTGCCATGAACGAAATGCTCTGTGAAGTGTGAAGTATAAACCTTTTTTCATTGAGAACTCTCATGTGACCATCCCTTTACAAATATATAGGTGTACATTCCCCGAGCCTACTCTTTATCATCTTTATCACAATACATGAACATTAAATGTGCAATGAACAGTGTAAAAATTACATGACCGGTGAACAGAATCTTAATTTTCTTTTATGGAGCATCATGTCCCCATGTCTCTTTCAAGAAAAGAAAAAATGAACTCACACAAGCAATAGGATTGTCTCATCATTTCACTGAAAAATAGAAAGCAATGGAAACTGGCATTCTGGTTAGTGAAAGCATATGCTAGTAGTTAAGTGTTAACATCTTCTAAGCTTCGCCTTTTCTTTTTTTCCCCTCTCCATGTCTTGACCGCCTAGGTGCCTCATCCTCACTTTCACTATCATCATTCCTGAAGTTGTTGTTCGAAGCAGGATACTGATCATCTTGGTGTTGTGCCCTGTGTCCTTGCTGATACTGCATGTCGTCATCAGGACCACCACTTTGACTGAGCATGTCTTGACTCTTACCCTGCTCCGATCCGGGACCGTATCTATCATTCCGATCACTGGTTCTTTGATCTCTTCTGGCGACGCGGTTTGTATTCTGAGGTGGGGGCGGAGGTGGCGGGAACATCGGAGGCATATTAACTGGCCTGCCACCTCTTGGTGGATTTGCACCTGCAACCCCCATCCCCCCCATAAAGGCACCTCGTCCATGATTCATCATCATCCCAAATCCACCACCTGGGAACATCCCAGGTTGTGAGGGTCGTCCGCGAAACATCATAGCTGCTGGGGGGCCTCCAAAATCACCAGAGAACCTAGGGCCATATGGGGCAAAACCTCGGGGTCCCACGCCAAAAAGATCTGGCATACCAAATCCATCAGGTCCAACAGGCCCATAGGATAATCCATCACCCATCATAGGGTTAAAACCTTGCATTCCAGGCATGGGTCTGGCTCCGCGCCCAAGAGGCATGTGAGGTGGCCACATCATACCTCTGCCCCTACCTCTTCCTGGACCAGGTGGTCCTACACCATGATTAAAGATCTCTTCCTCTTCATCACTTTCTTCCTCTTCCTCTTCTTCGTTGTCTTCAAATGGGACAATATCTGGATTTTCTCCTCCATTATCTGGATTCACTCCCTTTGCTTTCTCTTCTTCTCGTTTAGCCTCTGCTGCAATTGAGACAGCCTGTAAATATGAAAACGAAGGGTGAGATTAATCTATTTCTTAAAATATTGCAGTTCAATTCAGCAGTTGATGTTTCCCAAATCCATTCACATTACAATAGCAAACTCAACAGATAACTGACACACGTTGCAAATAATCAAATATTCCTCTTAAGTAGTTAAGTGTTTTTTCCCTACTTAATTGTGTTTTAATTTCAATCATATCAGTGAAAATAAATATACAAATCCAAAGTCACTCAATTTCTCACATTTGTACATCATGAACCTATAACAGTTTCTATTCACTGGGTAAAAAGAAAAGATGAATACAAAAAGGAGAACATACCATAAGCTCACTATCTGGCTCAAGATAAAGCAAGGATGCCAACTGCTCACCGATAGAGGGTTCCAGCTCCTGACAATCTCTACTTATCTGCGATTAGCCGATTACATACATGAACAGAATATTTAGACATTGTCATGAACCGACACTAATGTCAGATAAGAAATGGAAATAAACTAGAAAGGCAAGAACAAGCAACAGCTTAATACACCTCATGAATCCACCCAAGATATATCATCAAGTCAAGAGAGAAAATCTTAATATTTAGTTATGGCAGAAACTTGTAATTCACTCCAACTGACCAGCTTATAAGTTGTAACCATCTTCTAGCCACACCTACTCTCACTAGTTGTGGTACATGCTCCTTACCCTTTCTAACGACAACCATCAACGACTAATGATTACAAGTACTTAGAACTACACAAATTACTAGCATCGCAAACTTAAGTCTTACACTTTCAAGATTTGTTCAAAGTCCCACGATTAATAATCCATCAAACTCAAAAGATAAATACTTTGTAAGCCAACTCCCCCAAAAAAATTGTTAGATAAATCTGGCTTTAATCGATAACTGATCTTATGTTTAGTAGTATTTATTTTCAAATCTGACTTTAATAGATGCAGAAGTCATACAAGTCAAAAGGTGAAAGGGATGTACAATTTGGGAAATAAACATTATAAAGGAACAAGATCAACAACCAGCACATTTATACTAAAGATATAGTATTACGGTACATGTGGCTCGCCCATTTGAAAATTGCAGAAATTATATGGTTTTAGATAAAGAAGGAAAAGAGGTAAGTGAGTCCCTGGATGAAATTCTCTAGTATCTTTGGATGTGACAGAAAGGACAAAGTACAAAGAATCCTAATCAGTTAAGGAAACAAATTATGAAATATAAAAAAAAATATGGAAACCAATCCTAGTAGATAATCTAAGATATTCTAAAATATAAAATAAATATGACATGTTTTTCATATATTCTCTCACTACCCCTCATGCTAAAGCTTATTAAGTTACAAGTGAACCTTTTAAATAAGGCAAAAATGATCAAATAACATAATCTGGTTTCCAAAAAAACAGGGCTGAAGAGGCCGCTTAAACGTGGCTTTGAATTCTCCATTGCACCACAGAATACGTAAGAGCGTGAATTAAAACTCGTCAAGCCGAACTTGTAATAATCTCTTTTATAATTAATTAAATCAAAGCACCAAAAAATCAAATAAATTAAAAACACAAAATATTAACTTTGTTGGGGTAAAGTAGATATTTTCAAACTTATTATATTTTTGCATAACTAAACAGAGGTAACCGTTTTTCAACGGACTTCATAGGGTGCTAACATTTTCCATATGCGCAATCAACTCTAATGTTTTGGTAGATGTAAAATTCCCAATTAATTGGTGATATGGAATGGATACTCCAAAGAACCAAGGAAACACAAGATAAAAACATTAACCAAGAAAGTGAGATGAAATTTAAAGTATAACTCTGGCGGATGGTGGGCCCAACTACATTTTCACGAGGATCATATCATTGCCCGATGGATTCAATCCTTGCTATATTCAAGGATATGACTTCAAAACACAAATTGCTGTGCAAGATTAAGAACCACTAAGAGAGGCCAAAAACAGTGTAGCGTGTAAAGAGTAAGACAAGAAAACAACTCTTACTATGCTTCGAATAAGATTATAGAAATGGAAAAGAAAATACCTTCACCGGTAAGTTCTCATTGTATGGATTCCTTAAATGGCGTGTTTTGTGGAATGACAGTTCACATAACTGCAACAAATACAATTAGACAGTTTAATTAATGCATAGAAAATTTCCAAAAATTATTACAGTTTCCAATAGTGGTTCATGAACAAATTTCTCACAATTAGCAAAGTTAAGACACGAACATTAATATAGAAAACTCTGGTAAAGTATGAAAAAAATAATGTTGTGGTTAACTAGACAGCCGGTTGGGTTTATAATCTATTTGAAAATTCTTTTCCTTTTTTCCTTTGTGATCTAATAGAAAAGAAAAATAAATATTGAATCCCTCAAATTACAATACCAAGCTTCTTTTTCTTCTTTTTGGATGAAAAGCTTAACTTTATTTCTCAACAGAGCCACCGAGCAAGCCACAATTGTTTTGTTTTAAAATTTCAAGCCAAATAAAAATGTTAATTAAAAATTTAAGAGAGAAAACCCACCGCCCACTATTATCAAAGCTGATAATCACTTTAATATGTGAAAGCAGCATCATGGGAAGAGTAACAACAAGACAAACTTATAGCATAATATAATACTCTTTTTTGAATTCCAAGGAATCGCAGGTTACTTAATAATAAAAATAATGATAATACTAATAATAATAATAACAATAATAATAATAATAGTACTATGTTCATACATAATATGGACTGATATGGGCTAGGAAAAAGAGAAGAGACATATAAAACGGAACGAAGAAAAGTAAACAAGAATTATTAGATTCTGTGATACTTTTCACTGTAAGAAAAAAGTTGCAACAAAGTCACCAACGGAGAAGGTAGAATAGAATAGTGCAGTGAGATTTTGGTTACAAAGCTTTTGACCAAGGCCCCACAGAATAAAGTCTTCCCTGATGATATTGATAATAACCACAAATCAAGGCAGGTAATAATGGATGGTTGTTTCGTGACTTAGAGAATAAATTAGTATGATTGATCGGTAGATAAATGGAAGGGGAAATTTGAAAGCTTTTATGAGCATTAAATCCCAACAGGTGAGGATTGTATTAGAATTTGGGAGACCTAACTCAACCCAAAAGCTAGCTCAATAGGTGAGGATTGTTTTCTCATATATAAGGGCTATTTTGGTCATATCTCTAGTCAATGTGGGACTTCTCAACACACCACCTCACGCCCAGGGCTGAAAATCTGAAGCGTGGGATATGCAAGAATGAACATCTGCGAGTGCCCCATATACGGGATAGACTCTCATACCATATTAGAATTTGGGAGACCCAACTCAACCCAAAATGTAGCTCAAAAGTTGAAAATTGCCTTCCCATATATAAGGACTATATAGGTCATATCTTTAGTGAATGTGGGACTTCTCAACAATCTGAATAAAAGACAAAAAACTGCAGATGCTATAAGTCACTTAAGTGAAGGAACTTTCTCAGTCAGATTTTGTCTGCATTTTTGGAAAGTCATTTCCATATCAAAGTTTAAAAATAAATAGCCCTTTTTGCATGGGTATAAGTGTAGTAGAAGATAATTAGTATGTAAGTGTTATAAGAGAAAGTATATTTGAAAATCAGATGCTGACTGACAGGTTTTGAGAAGAAAGCATAAATCAGGTATTAATTTACTGTCAGGAATGACAGGTGAACTACATCATTTGACATTACGTCAGTAATTCCAGCAACTAGTAGGTAGGAGAATTTGAAATTTCATTTCTTCTTGCATGTTGGAGTACACATATATTGCATACCTGATGTACACTATCAAAGCTCTACAAGTCTGCCGTAGTTAGTTGTAATATTTAGTCAAAGCTGTTATTCTGTTAGCTGATAGTTAAAGTTGGTTGTACTCACTTGCAGTCTATATATAGTGTGCCTAAGACTCAATTGTACACAATGAGAATACACAGATTTCACATTCATCTCTTTTCTCTCTACTCTATCACTTTAATGTGGTATTTGAACCTAGTCACCAGAAAACATATGGGTTCTGGCAAATCAACACCATTGTCGCAGAATTCTAATATTTTTCCGGTAGAATTCTAAATCTCTCTCCATTTCTAATTCATTCTCCTAATCATCAGAAGTTCCGGCTTGACAAGCCTCTTCAGAAGTTCATAAATCACTTTAAAGTCTTAATGCTAGCAGAGAACTAAAGCAGTGTTTAACAGGATTAATACGAATGACATGCTGTAGGTGCCACAGAGCACTCTCCTAATACGTTTCATGAATAAATCTAAATCGAAGTCAATGACTCGCATATTTCTAAGTTAAATTAGGTGTCTCCTTTAATTCTGGAACAGTTTCCATCTTTTAGAGATTTTGGAAAGATTGAAGATATTAAAATTCTATGGCGTTGTGAGTCAATACGATTCTCATGTATTGGAGCGAACTTTATGTTCAGGGTGGCAAAATGACAATTTTATCATATAAAGTATAGAACCATTGACTTCTGTTCAAGTTCTTGAATTCACTCCAACAAACATGCATTACCCCACAATATATTAACTCTTGCACCCCTAAACCTTCAAAAAGAGTCATTAGGAGCCTCTCCAAAATCCAAATTATAAAGACAACTGCTCCCAAAAGGTATACTCCAAATATTATACGGTATTGCAACTAAAAATGCCAAAGGTAATCAATTTAAAAGTTTATCCAGCACGGAAGTTTGTAATTTTAGCTTCCCTTTGCTACAGTCTTATAAGTTATACGTAGCTTCTAGTATGTTTGGATTCACCTCCAGGATTATTGTTATCCCTCAGATAAATCAAGTCAAGGAAGTTGATGGGAAAGTTTTGATACCTTTAACCATTTAACAGAGAAATTCCGCCCGTAATGTGCAGTTCCGTGAGCATATTTCCAGTTCCCGCCGGTAACAGAAGCACCAATCCTGGATGTCATCTTTGCACAACCCTGCCAAAATATAGATAGGTCCAGGTTCAGTGGCTTAGCCATAGCCAAAGCAAAGCCATCTAGGGATCTTTTGTTTATAAATACAATAAAAAAGTCCCCAACTCATGAATTGTTAAATGCTAGAGGCTGAAGGGGGGGAAAAGTCCCCAACTCATGAATTGTTAAATGCTAGAGGCTGAAGGGGGGGGGGAGCATCTGGCTGCGTCAGTGAGACATAAGGAGTTAATAAGTTAATCAAGTAACCAATTAGGCACGCATAATGCATATTTGAAAATTATAGGCTTAATTGCACTTTTTCCCTTCTACTTGGACTATGTGCGATTTTGGTCCGCAGTCCCTCTAGTTTTAAAATTAAGTAAATTTGATCCTTCTATCAATTTTCATATGCAAAATATCCTTAAGTTCTCATTTAGTATTCAAATATTTTGGAGTTTATGATGGATTGGAAATATAAAATAACTTGGAAAGTTTAAAAGTAAAAATTTTGGTGAAAGTTTAATAAAATTTGAAGAATTGTATAGGATGTGAGATTAGGTTTTAAGAGTAGAGTATTGGGATTTTCTCAATTTTAAGTGAAACTTAATATTTTGGTCGATGGGTTTTGAGTGGAGTAATGTCTAAAATAAAGTAATCGAATCAATTTGTGGAGATTTCACTTAGGAAATAAGAACTTTGAGAGTTTTGAGTACAATAGAAGTGAATTATTTAGTACCAAGCAAGCAATAACACATAATTAATTGGATGGATGCATTGTTTCATGCCAAATAAAACAACAAATTTAAATATCAAAACAAAATCAGAGAACATCAATTACACTCATTTTTACAAATAATCAATCATGATTAACTTATCTCAGGCACTTAAAAAATACATTCAGCATCTTAGTTACTTTTAATGTTTAGGGAACTTTTCAGAGAAGCCTCCATAAAAAAAAAAAAATTACACGTCTAGATTAAAATGTGGTAAATTAAATGTTACAAGAAACTACTAAATACAGCAATGTGTTTTATAGAGGTTGCAGAAAGAGCTATAAATTTCATCTTTCATTGTAAGCTAAGAAAAATCTCAATATTTATATAGAAAATATTAAAAGTTCTAGCAGCTTCAATGATGTTAACAGCAGAGGGGAGTTCATGGCAGCAAACCCAAAATCCACCACAACGATAGGAGTAGGACAGATGGAGCTGTGGCTTATGGCGGAAGCATAGCAGCTATAGTAAGTAAATACTAAGTATAATATATATATACATATATATATATATATATATATATAAATGCAAAAAGAACATGTAGAAAAAAAAAATCAATAACCTATATCAAGAACAGTAAACTAGAATATTGCAATACATGAAATCCACCCTAAGTATCATTATTAGCAGCCTTTGAACCACTGAATAAATAGTACAAAATCACTTGGAAAAAAATAGCTCGTATAGAATTGAGAAGGAAATAGAGAGACATAAAGGAACAGAGAACAGAACAGGATATACAGAGCAAGGATTGAGACTAAGAAAATAGGGAAATATGGAAAAGAAAGGGAGGAAGAGAATGGGTTGTTCACCGGATATTTGAATTTTCTGGAGATGGGTACTTCACTAGAGAAGGGCTTCTCTCTAGAGATGACAAAGGAGACGTGGAAGCAGCTGAGCAGGTGAATTTTAGCCTTTTGAGGTAAGAGTATAGACGTGTGAGTTATAGCAATCAGCAATATGTGCAAGAATGAGGGAAGAGATGAGCAGGTTTGTGTTAGGGTTTAATAGGTCAGTAGGATTTTTGCAAGTAATTATAGGCTAGATGGGTCATTAGGGTTTAAAGCAGGTCTCTAATACCAGGTAATTTAGCCACTATTTCTGCAACTGCTGTCAAAACCGCCCTATTTGCCATAAAAATAGCAGCCACCAGGCTACTATGAGAAAGTCACCATGTCATCACCATCAAAAGGTGTTTTGTCAAAATCCACCATGTCATACTGCCATGGCTGCCATTTGACAGCACTTGGCAGCTTCTTAACGTTAATCAGTAATATACTTTTAAAACCCTCTAAATCAAAATAAAAGCAATTTTTGAGATTTATTGCATGTGATAACAGCAGAGACATTGATGTGCCATTGAAAATTTGAGAGAATAGAAAAGGAGAAAAGAGGCAAAAACAACCCATGATAAGCAATACCAAAGAACACGTGATTACCATCAGACTTTTTAGATTTCTAATCATCAATAAGCTATACCAACCTCACCAATAACACTTTCAAGGAAGCATCTTACACAAAGAAACTGTCAAAGTTTAAAAAATGAGTGCCAGAAAGGCAGCATGGTTTAGTCATGACATTAAGTATGAATCTTTGTCCATTTATTTTCAGTCACCAAATGAGAAAATTAATTAGTTTTTTTTTTTAATGAAATGAGAAATTTAATTAGTGCTAGAAGGATTTCTTAGCAAAGAATTGAGCTAATAGTAGGTAGGTCCCCAAGATTCATATCTATCAACTAGTTTGGCACCTTGTAATCAAATAAAATTAATCTAGAGGCATGCTATATTTTAAAGAGGTGTTGACAGCTGAATATTTTCATTTCTGCAGTTGATTGGATAGCAAAGAGATTTGTGGCTTAAATTCATAAAATTTAACAAGCCTAGCCAAGTGGGGGGTGAAATACGAAACATACCTGGAAATGTCGAGTACGGTTGACTGAGAAAATCAATATCACGTTTTCCACAGAGTCAAAAGCTTCATTTAGTTTGGATTCGTTGCTCCTTTGAGTTGCCCATACTCCTTGTTGTACAGATAACTCCAAATTTTCACGATTGCAACTTTTAACAATAAAATACCTAAGGTTTTTAGAGGAAAAGTACATTAGTGTATCATAAAAAAAATTATAATATCAAATTCATGAAGCTACTCTACTCGGACATTTTTCTGTTTAACAAGTCAAACTTTTTGATTTTTTATAAATAAACTTCCTTCTCACTTTCAACAGGTTAGTTTTTTTTTTTTTGAACATTAGAACCGGATATAATAGCGAGGCAAGTGTTAACAGTAAGTAGTGAAGAACATTATTGCTTAGCTTGTTCAGCTATCATATTTCCAGGATGAATTAGAAACAAGTGTGAGGACTTTGGATAAAGTAAATTAGTGAGTAGTAAAGAAAACGTGAGAAATCAGCTAGTACAGATGTGTGAACAGCTATCGCACAGCATGAAATATATCTATACTGAACTTCCAAGTGAACTGAAGTATTCTTAGGAGAAACTAACTACACAAGGCAAATGTTAGTAAAAACTCCCAGACTAGTAGAGAGAAAGGTGAGATAGAAGCAAGAAAGAGTGTAAGTGAATCTGATTCTCATTGAATGTCTGAGAAGTGCACATTACATAAATATTTAGGCTCGGCCTATGCTTAGCTGTAGCCTTCAATTAACTCTAATTTCTAGCTATTACAGCTGTACTAACTACTTTCTAACTGCACACTAGAGGCTATGATACTATACAGCCAGTTACATGATATGCAATATACTACAATACAGACAAATGATACTAAAGTATGTATCTTCTTGTAGTGGTAATGTAACTATCAGCATACTCATAACAGATTTTATCTTAGCCCAATTGAAAATTACAAGACTCTGAACACACCTAGATATTCCTTGCGGTAAAGGAGTTGCAGTTCTATTGGCTTGATTGGGCTGGCCATTAGCAAGATTTTGTGTTTGGCTCTGGCTGTTCAGCTGCTGAGACTGTTGAACTTGTTGCTGCTGCTGGACATTTCCTGATTCTGCTGCTAATGGTTTTCCAGCTACACCTTGGTTTGTAGAATTAATTCCTTGAGGAAACTGAGATTTTTCAACTTGTTGGTTATAGCCAGAACCCCTTTGATGGAAAAATTTGTTAGAGGCGTTGTAATTGTAAGAATATAAATGTTGGATCTTTTGAAGGACCTCTTCAACAGGAGGAGGAGGTCCAGGAGACTTTGCATGCCTATATCGGCAATCAGGCCCATTAGGACAAAATCCTAACTTGTACCTGCAGATGCAAAAAATTAAAATAATAAATGTACATTTTGATATTCTCAATGAAGAAGTTAAAAGCCAGACAAAAGAACTAATCATATTAAGGATAAAGCATTTTTCTTTGATGAAAGAAAATGTTTATCCAAGAGTGGAAGAAATAAATCAATGAAACAATAGTGGGATAGAAAAATCTCGGACAACAATGAAAAGCTAAAAAAAAGCACGGGTACATGATCCAAGCACATCAAACCAATAAATCCTTCCAATATCTTTGAATATCCAACAAAGAAGGCAGCTCGCTCTAAAACTTCCATCATGAACCAACAATCCCTAAAACTCAAGCTGTTTGGTGAAGCCAAATGAATGGTTTTATATCAAATTTTCTAACAATTCCCCACATGTGGGAGCCCAACGGGCTTGAAGCATGGACGATGTGTAGGCCCACCTATCTTGTGCTTAAACTCAACAATCAACATTTAATTAGAAGAATAGGGGCGGTAAGAACCTAACTCTTGATCACTTGATCATAGAGACTCTAATATCATGCCATAAATTAACTAACCCAAAAGCTTAAGTGGTTGGATGAAGACACATGATTGATTTTATATTATATTTCTAACCACTTCATTACCAGAACATCAGAATGATGCCAATAAGTAATGCTACATCAATAACAAATAAAACAGAAACTTCTTTGCAAAAACTTATTCCCCTCCACTGAAAGGCACAAAGTCCATACTATCACAAACACTGCACACAACTCCGCAGAATCTATCCTTACCCATCTTTCTTCACCCAAGACCCCTGAAACGAGTCATGAAGCTCCTCCAACTGTTATGGGCCAACCCACTGTTCAGAAAATATGCCAAAGAGATCATTCCAAACAGACCAGCAGCTAGAATGCAATGCTTAATGAAAGTATAAACTAGAAAGTCAAACTAGAATAAATGTTTGATCAACAAAAAACAGTAAATGTCCTGAACATTTTATCTCTTTCCACCATTGACTATTTTCAAGACTCTATTGATCATTCTTAACATATAAAAATATCAGGCATTGACAATATCAAATACCAACACCTTTCATATATCATAGTGATCACCAGCCTCTACTAGTGATCTATCAACATCAGGAGGTGAAAGCAAACATTTGACTTGTGAATTATGGACAAAGAAAATAACTTAGTTCTAATTAAATAAAGACATAACTTGCCAGCAAGCTTGTAGATCAATTGCCACCAACCTGACTTTTAAAGATTGGGGTGTGATGTTGATTAATATCAGATGTGATCAACCACCAGAACCTCATATGCACCTCCCCGTCCAAAAGAAAAACAAAAATATAACTCTATACATCTAAGGTTATTGATTAACTTCTATGATTTATTCAAGAATCACCACGCTGTTTCTCAGTTGACTAAAAATACTTCTAGAAAGGCACTTGAAAATGAAATACTAAATAAATAGTATGTAGAAAGTACCTTAAGGTTAAAACCTGGTTTGAAAGGTCCAATCACAACTTATTTAACTTTTTTCTCCAAAATTAGTTAATTGTAATCAATATCATACAGCGACTAGTAATGGTCATTTTGTGATCCAATAGTAAAGAGCTTACTAAGAATGTAGACAAAATGAATTAAAATAAAAGGTTACCAAGCCAGGTCAGCAGTTCAATAGTAATGTAGACAAAATGTCGACTAGTAATGTTTACAAAACGTTGTTCTTTCTCTTGGTCATTGATCTTTATCGAAGTGCATGGTAGCTAAGTCGACATGATGTGAGACAACTAGGTGCTGGGCCTCTGGTTGATCTGTCTTAATAGTAATGTTTACTTAAACCCCCTCCCCCCCTCTAAACTCCTCCATCCAAGCATATAAGCACGAGATTGAAGTCGCAACTTTGCTACCAGACTTAGTTTCACTAATCCAACCCTTCCTTTCTCAGTACCAAAGCTGCAACTACTTGAAACTCCATTATATAACCTAACAATTTCTTAACAAGTTAAAAAAAATAAAAAAATTCATCCTTTCATCTAATCAAACAGTACTAGTGTATAAAAGATGCCATCTTTAACTATGCATAAAAGTATTATTGTAGAAGTTGAGTGCATCATTGCGAACAAAGAGAAATTTTTTAAGTCAAACAACTTGAGAGAATCTAAATCCTTTATCCCAGAACCAGAAACCTTGACACCAGTTCAATTGACTCATCAATCACACCTAAAACTTACAATCAAACAAGAAACAGAGCAAACACACATACACACAAAAATAAAAAACTCAACTTCAGCAAGGAAAAGCGAAAAAAGCCAAAGATGCAATAATCACATACACACACACACACACATACATGTTACACTCCTTGATATCTTCATTGGTGTGCTTATACACGCAATCCTGCTCGCGGCACTCCCCGTAGAGCCTGAAGAACCGGCACACCGGCATCCTGGCCTTGTCGTACTGGTGCAGGAACCCGCACGCGTCGCCCTTCATGCACAGGCTCCGAAGCCAGTGCCGGCACACCGTCTGCCGGAAGCTCCGCCTCCCGGGGACGTTGACGGGCGCGGGGTCCGCAGCAGATGGGGCGGCGATGGCACCGTTGGCGACGGCAGAAGCGGCTGATGTGGAGTCGTGCTGGACCATGGGTCCGGATGGTGCGGCGGCAACGGCGGCCGTGGCGGCGGATGGAGCGACATCGAGACCGCCTTCGAAATCGAAACTGAGGACTCCCTCGGAATCCTCCATTGAGATTTATGTGTTTGGGGTTGAAAGTGAATTAGGGATTTGAGGGGGAAACACTGAAAAGATGCATTTTTGGAGAGGAACAAGAGTATAACGGCGGAGGGGACTCGCTGCTCACTGAAATTGACACAAATCAAAAAATTCAAAACAGTAGGAAACACTTGTTTGTGTTTTTCATTTTTCATTATTTATGTTTCTTTTTTTTCTTTTTTCTTTTTTCTTTTTGACGTATATTTTTTTTTAACTGCTTTTTGACGTATATTATTGATGAATTTCGTATGTTTCTTTGTGTCTAGTTAAATCACACATTTTTACACCATGAAGGAAACCATATTTTAGGATTGCAATTTAACCTGGTTGATTTGATGGGTAAAACCTGCTTTAATTAGGTTGGTTTTATCTGGTGTTTAAATCAAGTTTAGATTCGAGTTTGCAGTGATGTTACTCACCTCCGAACCCCTAAAATTACAAAATTCGGTGGGTTCTAATATGATATGTGACTTTTGGTATATGACTCTTTGTGTTCTAATAATATATACGATATGTAACTTTTAATTCATGACTTAACAAATTATGACAGGTTTGTAGTAAGGTATCATATTTTAACAAATAATCATATTGAACAGCAAGGCACCACACAAGTTCTGATCATAACGCGTTTAGGGTTGGGTTAGGTAAATTCAAAACCTAATTGGGTCGGCATGAGTTCCACTTTCCAAACCTCTTGAGGTTAGGATAGGGTTTGGGTATGAGAGTTCGAGTTTTAATTTGAAATAGGCAACATCCGACCACGACCACGACCACAACCCTACATATTCTTCTTCCAAAAAAAAAATACCATATTCATGATAGAAGAAAATAAAGTATAACGGGTGTTGATGGAAAAAAGTTTCATTACAAAAATATCACTTAATTTTGTATGACTAAATTTCCTCTTATTTTTAAATATTTGTAACATCAAATAAAAGTCAACTATCAAACACTTATTAGATTGAAGATTATGACAAATACTAGAGAAAATAATAGTACTTTAGGAGCTTGTTAGCTGATCATGACGTGGAGAAATTTTTTTTAAACCATATCTATTATCCACAGAGATAATCTTATTCGAGTCGAGTATGACTACTATCTACTACAAAGCTCCTCCAACTAAGTATTTTAAATTATATATTTATTAAGATAATAGGATATGATAAGAATGTAAACTTATCTATTCGAGCTTAATAATGTAAATTTTATTTAGAAAAGTAAGTTAGGTTAGAAATAAGTAGGATATAATAGCTATTTTTCTCTTCTCACCTTCAACCTATATCATTTACCTTCATTGTTTAACAATCTCCTTCATTGCTACGACCATTCACCACCATCCATCAACATTATTGTCTCGCACTCTACATCACCGCTATCACCACCTAATGTCTTTCACCATTGTTTGACTCCTACCATTGTCACCATTGTTTGACACCTACCATTGTCACCATTTGACACCCCGACCATCGCCCCCACCACTGCTCGATATTTTTTAGTTTTGACACAATTACCACGACCATCAACCTCCATCATCACCATCACTATGTAACACTTCTTCCATCACCACCACTGTTGAGCACCCTCTACCATTGACATCGTCTTTTGACACCATCCATCTGTACCATTCAACACCTTTCATGAAAAACTTGTCACCCCTACCATTGTCATTGTTGTCAAGCAGCCTCAACCATCTTCGACACCCAACACCATCCATCACCATTGCTGTTGGGAACCCTCCACCACTGACACAAGACATAGATATAATCATTTTTAAATTCATTCCTATTATTTATTATTGTTAAAATACCATCATTTAAGTTCAGAATTTTCGTAAAATATATTAATGAGCACATGAATCAATTGGTAGATGATTAATTCAGTTTAACACACTTCTAGAGCTCAAATAATGAAACATACAGTAACATTAGAAAGATTTGAAGGGATAATGGGCTAATGAGTTTAGATTTTGGAATGAATATGGTAATGAGCATTATAGTATTACAATAACTATAATGATCATTTGTCTGGTTTGGTGTTTAAAACGTTCATCAATCATTGATGTTTAGTTTCTTCTGTTAATTGCAAGTAAGAATTGAATTACAGTTTCAGCCTACTTTGAAAGCAAACTACTTCTTGATTCTTTAAAACCTTGAATATGTTTGGAACCCACTACTATACCATTCAGTATACAAATCAAGTAGCATCTTAATAGCCAGCAAATTAACACTAACAAACATAAACTATAATATGGACAAATTATATCATAAATGAATACTAAATACTTGAATTATGACATATAAGATATAACTTAATAGCAAATTACATTGTACAATTTGAATACAATCCAAGTTTCACCAATCTATTCCCAAGTCTCTGGAAACAAAGAGTTTGTCAATATATTGGATTAGAGATGCCGATGCCGATACATATATTTGCATTTGATCTTTTGCTGATGCCTCTGAAGCAAAATATGCAAGCAACAAAAGGAAAAAGGGGGAAAATGAGTATCCTGAATGCATAAATTTACAAGACAAGTTTTGAACAACAGTCTCTGAAAATGGCTTTTCCTACTCCCATTCTTCTACACTGTCCTAATCTCACATAAACAAAGAATGGGAAAAAGAATAATCACAAGAAACCATATGATGAAACAGAATGGATTTGATATTATCTCTGTTGATTATAGCTTCAAAAGAAAAGAAATTACACTAGTTTAATAATAACGTGCAAAGGACTCAAACATTCATAATTTCATATCATGTAGCTTTGATGCTCCTAGGGTCTGTTCAGGAAAAGCTTTGACATCATTATGTAGGTGGAAGATTAAGCCTACTATGCTCCTGAACTTTAAGGTTAACCTTGAGACATGCAACTCTAATTTAGAAAAGGTCCCCAATAATGATTAAAGTATTTCCTGATTCACTGAAAATATATCTAACATAAATCATTTCTCTCCCCCTCCCCTGCCT
This sequence comes from Acmispon strigosus, assembly GCA_030819835.1. Taxonomy (NCBI): domain Eukaryota; kingdom Viridiplantae; phylum Streptophyta; class Magnoliopsida; order Fabales; family Fabaceae; genus Acmispon; species Acmispon strigosus. The sequence continues at coordinate 93,830,102 of JAUAMA010000001.1, forward strand.
CCCTTGTTCTACCACTAGAACCAACTACACTCTCAAGTAACTTTTCATGATTTAAACTTCAATAAATGTGAAAGTAAACTTAATGCTACACTTACCGTCCTCATTGAGTTTCTTCAAAAGCTGTTCCTTTGAAGGAAGGACATACATTCCAGCAGAAACAGCTTTTCTGATAGCCCAACCATGATAAGGTGCAAATACCTGTTCATAAGCCTTGGAAGCTGGATCTCTGAGGGAATTTCCCCTGCCATAAGATATTCAACTATCAGGGTTAACACAAGTGTTTCTTAAAACAGGTACATTAGCAGCGCCACTTGCTCACAATATCAGAAACAAATCTTTGTTAATTTAAATATGTATCAGTACATGTAACAGACCTTAGTTAACATAATAACGCTATGGAGATAACAACTTTTTTCTATAAGGAAAGTTATTTTTTGCGGCGAATAAAGGTGCTTCTGGATAAGTTAAGGACAATGGTGCTATTTAAATCTTCTGAATAGTTGTAGAAAATTTTCCAGAAAATTTCTGATGCCAAGCTTCTTCAAGAGCGGCTTTTATTTGATACACTGCACTGAGATTTAGCCCCAAATGACAAGAACCTCCATCGTAGTTTTAAATTTACAATTACCTCCAATAGAGTTTGCAGTTACATAACAAAAGCTGGTTGCGAAATGATGACATAGGTCATACGGTTAAATGCCATTAATTTTACTGAGAAATTACAATATTGCTCTTCCAGCCTCACTCAAGGCGTGGTCAACAGACAAACTTCATTCCCACTTTTAATTGAGGAAATTACATTGATCTCTCTAGAGAGGTCTAATGAAATTATACTCACACTATTAAGACATTTATGCTTTCTTAATCACCAAAAGCAAATTAACAACATTACGTGTAGCACTGAAATAATCAATTCTGAAATACATTTTCAAAAGTGCAAGTTCTTTAAAAGCACAAAATCTAAGGTAATGGAAATCATCATCATTAAGGAACATTTCATTGAACTATTGACTCATTTCATTTGTTTTTACCCTTGTCTAAGAAACTGGAATGGACAAGCTGTGATCATTCAACGGTTTAGTGCAGTGCGAACCCTCTGATTACTTCCATGGTCAAACTGGTATGAAACACAGGAACCAGAAAAACAGAAATAATGAACTGGGAACTGGTACAGTATTTGAAGCATTCACTTCTGTGATATTATAGTGCTTGCAAACATTTCTTGACCGAAAAGTGATTGATAAAAATAAGAAAATAAATGATGAAATATCACATGACCGCAACAAAAATGAACTGTCTTTACAGCACCTTCTGACAAATCGGAACTAGACAGTTTTTTTTACAAATACACACTTTCTCAAACGAAAAAAACAAAGCATTTATCTTAGCACCCCACGCTTTAATCAATATATTTCAAAATAAATAAAAAAGAAAAGAAAAAGGAAATACTTTCCAGTTTATCAGTTGCTATTAATTTTTCTGGGTCATACTGGTTTGACAATGAAACTGGTCAGGGGACTGAACCCGAATTAATTGGTTACAGTGGGAAGAGGGGAATATACTCATTGTTGTCAAACTATCAACTTGTAGAATCTTAAAAGGTTATGATTTTACATAGAGAGAAATTGAGTTAATTCGCATTAATACTTGTTTTCTGGATAGACTCCAGAAGAATTGCTCAAACTCACATGAATTTAAGTTTATGAAAGAGTCAGCAAGTCTACAGGGAAATGGGATTTCTACCCAAAATGTAGTGTTTTATGCATGAAATGCCAAGGCTAGGGCTCAATCATAAAATGCAAAACATAAACATTATCCTCATTCATTTTCTACAGAAGTTATTTTGCTTTCATCATCACCTTAGGTGGTTCTATCTGCAAAACAATTGAGGCTCAGTGTGATGTTCTGTTGCTTCCTCAATGGTTATCTTGCTTGTATATTTTCCCTAATCTATTTAAGCTTTATGTTCTGTGTTTGATTTGCTGTTTGTGCAAATTGATCAAAACACATCCTGCTTCTGTTGCTTCATCTAGTACAAGAACTGAGGTTAGACCTAACTCTACCCTAAAAACCAGCTTAGGGGTGAGGGTTTTTCTACCTTTTATAATGACTATTTTGACCATATCTCTAGTCAATGTGGTACTTTTCAACACCCAGCATCAATTTCTGGGTGTTATATAGTTCGTTATGGTTCTGAGTTCTATTTTGTGTTCTTGCCAGTATTGTGTTCTTCCTGGTTGAATGGTTTCGTGTTATTGTTGTTCTATACTCGCGGAATCTCTAAAATTGTTGGCTCAAGAAACTCATTTTAAATTGTTTGAAATTTTAGATATGTTTATATGATCTTAATTATTACTTTTGTACTAGGTAAACTCCTATGAGTTAATGAGTTGAGACTATAACAAGAGTTTAAAGAAGCTCCAAAGGTATAAATAGATTCTCGAGTTTAACTACCTTGAACTGGATACACTGGTCACCTTACAAAGAGCAGCCGCAATTGAAAACATTGTTCAACAAGGTATTTTTTAATTATAGGCACTATAGTGACAATAAAATGGTAAGGCAATGAGCTTGTAGCTCAATTGGCACCAACCCCAGTCTTTGAGATTGAATTGTGGTGATAATGTTGAATGCCAAATTCTCTACCGGGCTATTTTTCTCCCCTTCCCCACAAGCAACAGGGGCCAAAATGAATTACCAACCTCTTTCCACCCTGACTACCTGGGATCCACGGATGAAAAGTGGAAGCTATTCCTTCAATCCATTTTTCACCCCACTTCAGTTTCATAGCATCATCTTATCTTAATATTGTACAAAGCACAACATAGCAATTTATAAACAGAAGAAACTAGCACAAAGCAAAATGTAAAGCAGTATGTGATGTACATACTCAGTGACTAGCATTTGTTCAAAGAGTACTCTGACCATGTCAAGTCCACGCTTTACTCTCAACAGATTTCTGGTATGGCTGCCTGCAGTCCTGACAGAATTGGCTTGTACATCCCGATCAACCAAAGAATGTAAGGTCGGAATAGACTTCGATGCCTCTGCTAAATCTAAAACCTGTGATCATCAAACAGTAAACTAAAACCCTTGAGACCTTGGCATTACACAGATAAGCTAAATCATGATAACAAATAGCATTAAGTAGATACACTGAGTAGAAACTATCCAACATGGAGATTAAACTATATGCTCAATCTCACTTGATCTCTTGAGATCACTAAAAGATAAAACTAAATTACACACGCAGAAAATAAAACAACTGCACTGACCCAAAGAATAAAAAATAAAATAAAAAACAAAAAAAAAACTTTGTAATCATATAAAGTGAGCATGATTTAAATCAAGGGTTCTCACCTAAACAAGTGTAAATTCCTCACCTGAGACTTTCTACTGAAAGTAGCAACCAAATAAATAAAAATTCAAACTTTCCATGACCCTTTGTGTATTAGAAGAAAGTAAACCCAATTGAAACAAACAGTTACAGTTGAATCGAATACCCATGATCATGAATCCACAGATTATTACCTTGGCAACATAATCCCTTTCAGCGAACTTGAAGGCGACACCCAAGCATCCGAAGAGAGGGGAGACGAGAGAGCATGCTCGCGAGAAGGGAGCAACCTCCACCTCTGCGGTCTGCGAGTCGGCGACAACGGTAGCGAGGTCCTTGAATGCGCCTGCGATTTGACGCAGCGTTTTGTCGCCGCCGTTGCCCTCCGCCATTAAAAATCGACGAGAGGGATCTTCCGCTGTTGTCTTGTGTTCCTTGACGGCAACACTGCGAATTTGTTCTTTGCTGCAATGTGCTTCTTCGGGATGAAGTCGGAGCCGGCATTGATTGAAGGCATCATAACTTTCCCGAAATATTAAATTCTTCCATTATTAATCCAGCCAAATATTAACATAGTGGGTAAATTCTACCAAAAAAAAATAATGGGCAAATTCTCCCATTATGTTAATACTCGAATTAGGTTTACTGTAACTTTATTTTTAGACATAATTTGGTTGAGAGATGAGAATTATTTACTTTGGTGATAAAAAATAAAAAAATATTAATAACAGTAAAAATGACTTTTTCTCTTATACAAATATACAACTAAGGGTAACAAAACAGGTTCGACTCGCCAGGTCAACCCACCTAAACAAAGCAAGGTGAGACGATAGGTCTAGCTGTTCAGTCCATTTTAACCCAATCAATATAACTCACTTTTAGAACGACGGGTTGACCCATCGGGCCACTTTTTTTGTAAAATTAATGACATTATGTCTCCCACTACATCTACACTATTAGCCCTAATATTTTTATTTTTAGACTCAATAATTTCTTTTTTCATTTTTTCTAAACTTACTCGCTCTCAACTCTAAAGCCTTTTATCTAACAACAACACTGATTTTTTTATTCATCAATTTTGTTTTGGTTTGTGTTTCTCGGTTTTATCATGAGATCATGTGTGTAAGTTTAGTTAAGGTTACGATAGAAAATTAGTAATAACATATATTAACACAACAGTTTCAAGACCAGGACTCAAGAGAGACAAGTCGTCATCACCAAGACTCCAACTTGTGTCCTACGATCCGTCACACTCGCACGTTGTCCCGTAGTTAAATCATTTAATGATATGTCACATTATAGAAATTTAAATCATTAAAAGTATTGGATTTTGTCCCCACTTCTCAAGCAATTTTTTTTTATTTTCCTAGTTGGTGGGTTAGGTGGGGTGAAATTTTCAACTCATATATAGAAAGGAAAAACCCGACCCAACCAATTTTTTTGCGGGTCGGGCCCGTGAGGATGGCCACATTGACACTCCTGTATACAACTATACAGAACTTGTGTAACTATGATATTTTGTTTTTTTTAAGATATTAAAAGAACTGATTGACAGTAAAATTTGCTCTCTTAAATTTAATCAAAGTCAATATCCTAGCGTGAAAATTAGTTTAGCCATGAGATTTAACAAATGTGCCCTTTCAAATGTATATAATTACTCTTTGTTCCTTTTACACACAATTTGAAGGCCAACATACAGGACAATAAACATCTTTGACATGTATAAGTCCCAGAATGAATGTTTTGCATTTAGTCACAATACAATGAGACATTCTGATTGAACAGTACAATCTAATTCTCACAAATCAAGCACAGCTCTAGCCTTACCAAAATTCATCTTCTGACAACAACATATGCACAAATCACTATCACTAAATAGTAAATACATGTAATATATACCAAAAACTACAAGGATAATGTAGGTAGTAGTATAGAGGATTCAGCTCTGCACAGCTCAGACTCATTTTTCCTTGATCAGTCTCAAGCGGCAGTAAACCCAAAATCACAAGACTTAACTCACATAAAAATCCAACCCCACTATGAAATCCAATTTTGAATTTCTTCCTACTAATCTCCCCTCACTCTAACTGCTTGAAGACAAAGATGACAAAGTAGTAGCAGATGAAGTTCTTGGTGAAGGAGAGGAATTCTTCAACACCACAGTTGGCAAAATGCTGGTCTTTCTCCTCTCATGCTCCTTGATCAATTCTCCCCCAAACAACTCCAACTTGTCTAAGTTTGTGTTCTCTGCTACCTTCCTTCCCTTGAACAAAACAGACTCCACATTCTTCTGACCCAACATCTCCTCCGAAACCGCCAACAAGTCCGACGCGGTTTTCGCCTGCGCCGCCTTGCTCTTCGCCTTCGCCATCACCCCGTTTGACTGAATCCGCACATAATTGCTCATACCACACTCTCCAAATGCCATTGATACAGCTTGATCAACCTGCATTATTGTTTTCAACACTCATTTAGTATATTTGCTAATAATTAAAATTAAACCAACTCATTACAACTTTTTTTAAATAGATGTGTTTGGTAGGTGGGAAATTCATTACTCCTGACCTATGCTAACCACCATTTTTTTTATAATTAAAAAGGATCACGATATCAAGGAAATTAATTATTTTTTATTAATATAAGATTTCTTTTTGGTTGTTAGTTCTTACCATATCGGAAGCTCCTTCGCCGGCGATTTTGACGAACCCTGACGGTGAGTTAACGGCGTTGAAGTCTGACTCTCCGTTTCCGAGGGAGAGGACTAGCAGGTCAGAGACGCCGTTACAGAACGGGAACTCGTGCTTGTTGTTCAGCACGTGCGTGACGGCGGCGGCGGTTGGATTGTTCATCGCGACGCCGCCGTCGACGGCCACGATCTTCGTCCTCCCGTCAACGGACCTCATCTCAGTGGGGCCCACTGAGGAGGGGTCAGCTGACGTGGCTGCGCACACGTCGCGCATCTTGAAATCGTAGCCGTCCATTTCGAGCGCGTCGGCGCGGGAGAAAACGAACGGCGCGCGCGTGAGGAGGTCGTAGCAGGGGATCAGCACCGGCTTGAGCGTGTCCCTCAGCGTGCACTCGCCGAACGTCTTCCGGAAGAGCTTCTCCGCCCTCGACTCTTGCCGGAGAACTCGCCGGCGGAGGAACCCTGCCGGCTTCCGTGTGATCTTGCTCCGGTTGTCGGTGAGATACCTCAGCGCCTCGTCGGCGGTGAACATCGGGAGTCCGTCACTTCCGCGGGTGAAGAGCAGGGCGGCGAGGACGCCGCCAACGCCGGAGCCGGCGACGGCGTCAAAGTACCCAGCGACGCTCGCGTTCGGGTCGCCGGACTTTCGGCGGAGGCAGGCCTCGAGGTGAGCGAGGGACTTGGCGGCGAGGATGCCGTCGGTGGCGCCGGCGCCGTCAATGCAGAGGATCCTGACCTTACCGGCGTCGTGCTTGTCCAATTTTTGTGAAAATTGGGCCAAATTGGAAACCGAATTCTTGGGATTCTCGGCGTCGGCGTAGCCGAAGAGGAACTTGTTCTCCAAGATGGAGAAGATTTCGTAGGTGAGCTTGTCGACCTCGAAGGTAGAATCCATGGTGCTCAGTGCCGCCATTTCTGCAATTTGTTGTTTTTAGAGAGAGAAACTTAGAGTGAGAAAATGACTAAGGAGGAGTGAGGAGGATTTTGTTTTTGTTTGTTGAATGAATGCTGTTGATGATGAAGAAAGGAGTGGAACGTGGTTTATATAGTGAGTCCGTGCGTGAGTGAATGTTACGATCCAAGAACATTCCTAATTAATCGCCACGTCATTTCATTTATCTTTTTTCTATTCAGATACGCTAAATGTTTATTGATGAACGTATAAATAGTGACAAACACTCGATAGCGGTATATGTGACGGTTAGAAATCCACAAGGTGAAGAGTTTTTATAAACCTTACAATGGGTGGTGAGTTTTAACCGTCACAATTTACCGTAGTTGGGTGTCTATCTTTGTATGTTTACCAATTATTTTATTTGAAATATTTTAAATATTTATGTGTGGAAGGAAGGAGGGAATTGTTTTGATGGGCTGCGACAAAAATGTGAAACTAATGGTATTTTTAAATTAAAAAGATAAAGTGGTGAGTGAGAAGAAAAAGAAAAATGAGGAGACCACAAACAAAGCTGCAATTCAACTACTACTTTATTAGTTTATAAATATGATGATGATGTATGTTGAATTTAAATTTGTGTTGGTGGGTAGAGTCTTTTCTTTTGTTTGTTAGTCTTCCTTTTAGTGCTGCACCTTTCTTTCTTTCTTCTCTGCTTTTTTCGAGCTACTTTCATTTGAGCTTGTGAATTTTAAAACTTAGTGGGGGGGAATGTCCATGTGTGATTGACACTGTTCTGATCTTGTTGTTCCAATTTTTGATAAATGTGATTTTTGTTTATCATTCCTTTAGTGGAATAATAAATAAAAGCGATTTGGTAGAATAACTCTTGATTTATGGAATTCACGCTACTATTTTAAAACCATAGCCGTGATATGATGATCATAAAAATGGTGAAGTCATTTTCAGCCATTCCCTTTCACTTTCTCATAGGTAATTTTCCAACGGCGCAATACCAGTTTTACTTGACTCAGTTCAACTGGTTATTATCTAGTCTCACTTTCTCAGCGATCATGTATGTATTTATTTTTCAAGTGAATGGCTATGTGGGTACCTTAGTTTGTTTCGCGTCCCTTTATACAAGCGAAGTTTGGAGTGTCCTAGGTCTCATCAACATCGCCTAATTTCCTAGGTGCGACATGGTTCGCATGAGCCTTTGGATCTACAGGTGGATGGATGGTGAATCTACGCTCTACTATCTACAATGCTTATTCTCGAGCAACACGTTCAATGTTGGGCAGTAGGTCGTTAACCCTAGTGAATTTGATTGAAGACGATGGGGAAATGATTTAGAATCTTTCTAGGATCTCATAGGGTGGTGGTAATATGTTGGGGTTTGTACAAGTATTGGTTCATGTATCTCCAAGCGGGCTTGGCTAGGATGCTTTGTACACTAGTCAGTTAACATATCTCAGTCATGAAGCTTTGAGCCGAGCTTACTTCATTGACATAGTTGTGTCTCGACATGTGGTTATAGGTCGGGTGACATAGTTATATCTCAACCATGTGGCAAAAGGTCGATTGACATAGTTGTGTCTCGATTATGTGGTTATAAGTCGTTTGACATAGTTGTGTCTTGACCACTATGTAAGTCGGCTATGATGAAGGTCGCAACTCAGCGATTGTGTAAGTCAGCGAGGATGAAGTTTGTAACCCGACCATTGTGTAAGTCTACAAGGAAGTAGGTTATAACTCGATCATTGTTTAAGTCGACAAAGAAGAAGGTCGAAATTTAACCATTGTGTAAATTGCTATTGGAGATCATAACTCAACCTTTGTGTAAGTCAACTTTGGTAGATGTTGTAACACGACCACAACGGGTGGTACTGAACCACACCTTGAAACACAAATAAAATCTAAAGTATTCAAAATAAAATAAAATGTGGTAACTGAAATTTTAAGCATATAAAAAGCACACAAACAAAAAAGATAAGCATTAATTGGAGAACACCTTACAAATAACAAGGAGAATGATTATCTTGCCCCATGCTAGCGCTAGATAAATTAATGTCATGAATCTTGTATTTTTCATTAAAATCTCTTATCCATTCTAAGAAATTTGTACTTTCAATGTTCAATGAATGCCTACTAAGAAATAAGCATTTTCATCTTTTTTATTCTACCATAGTAGTAGTCACTAGTAAGAGTCCAAGTCCAACAACATGTGATGCAGAAAACAGAGTAGGTGTTCTGCTTCTACATTCTTGATTTCTTCTTACTCTTTCTTCATTTATTTCCATAGGCCATATCTAACCATTGTGGCATTAAAATTTGTGGGCTAACACCAGCAAAAAAGTAGTACCCGATGATGAATCACCCGTGCAGGCTATGTGAAGTTATATTTGATATTTTGGACATTAATGTTACAGATGATATCAAACACTACACCCATGTCACGTCTCTCTCTTTCTCTCTCTCACTGTGAGACTCAGAGGGAAAATCTCAGTAGGGCCTCTCAGAAAGATGTGGTCTCAGTCTAGATCTTACCAATATATTTAACTCTCTACTCTTCTTCGCTCTCTCTTCCTTTCTCTTACAGCCTGTTATCTTCTCTTCTTCTCTCAAAAGTTCATGCATGTACGGTCGTACCGACATTCATCTGCTGCCAAATATTTTCTTTTTCATTTTTCCACCTTTTTTATTGCATTGCTTTTTCATTTCTTTTTCCTGTTTTTTATATTAACTCTATTGTTAATAAATCAATTATAAATCTATCAAATAGTGGTTCCTTTGTAACGTGAAATAGTTATTTTTGAATTCTTGGATCCACATTTGACGTCTCCAAACGTGAAACCAAACACACCGGTGTTCCATTTGGATCGATCTACTGGGATTACCGTACAAACAATTGATTTTCATGTACAAACACAATCATAAACATGTGATTATTTATCTACCTTCCTGTTCCTCTTTCTCTTCTTTCATTCTCACTCATTCTTCTGAATTTTCTGAAAACTGCATAACTATCTTGAACATGATTATTTGGCCCCTTTCTCTGAATAATACAGTTGTCCGAACAATACCCACTGGCAAACTGTACCATGATGAGTCCATGAAAATGTACCAATGTACTAACTGCTAGTTGTGCTGCTGAGTTGTGGTGAAGAGACTCATCCTCAGCCATGACCCCTAAACCATAGAGGAATTTGAATTCTCCCCATTGCATTCATCCGAAGGATTCCTTAACTCACGCGGACCGCAGACTTCTGCGTGAGTCTTGTTTAAATGACTCAAAATTTCTAAATTCATGCTGTCAATGAATCCAAATCATTCAATTAAGGGTAGATAACTTGTATTTTATTTGAAATGAATGAAATATATGACCTGGCCCATATTAATCGAATAGTTCAAATTCCTTAATTAATTATGTGAATGTATGATTGATTTCCGTAGGGAGCTCAAATCCACGAGATAGAGGGGGGCACCACATCATATATCATTTGCTCTCAATTTAGTATAGAGAGATGCATGGAAATGGGGGAAAATCTAGAGAAAAGGGAAAAAAGAGGCTGAAAGCTAACACATGAATTTGTTGGCACATGAGCAATTACGATCAGGTCGGTGATGGGGATGATATCTGATAGGCTTCTATAAATTTACTATGGACCTTAAATGGAAAATTATAGAGGTGTACTTGTTTGCAAAATATACTAGATGCATGGCAAGTAGTCAAGTACTTAAATTCATATATGGGGTCAATAAAATGACGAAGGCCAGTACAAGATAATTCACATTTATCAATGGAATGAAAAGGGAACTGTTTTTCCTCTGTCGGCGGCACATGAATTTGTTCATTGCTTTTGGGTACTAGTTTATATAGTTTTATGAGGTGGGGTTGAAAACTAAGTGATATCACGTAATCCTTCACCACATCGTCTCTTAGTAAATGTTTAAGGTTTGAATCTAAATTTTTATAAGTAGAAAAAATAATTCATTAATCAGTATTCTACTGTTTAGTGCGTTAATTATGAAATGGATGCTTAATCTCACGGCTAACGGTCGGGTTTGAATTAGACCATTTAATTGAATGAATTTACAAGCATGCGGTTTGAAGAATTGAATGTTACTGGTGAGAATATAGCTCAGTGGGGTTGAATTAGACCCTTCTTGATTGAAAGAATTTACAAGCATGTGGTTTGAAGTATTGAATGTTACTGGTGAGATTATAGTTCAGTTTTTTCTACATTTGTTCATTCATTAATGGTGAGCCACTACTCGGGCATGTCAAAATTATTGGAATGAATAAAATATTAAGTACTGAACCTAAGTCCAAATCATGGACTAACTATTCTCTAACCACTATTGTACGTTTGATCATAAACACATATTTTAAGTTTGAGTCTCTATCCAAACTCAAATGTATTTGTCTCGGTGGATTTCTGTGTTCAAAGTTAAAGCTTGTGAGCTCAACCATCATTATCAAATTAGTTTTCATTTTATGAAAATTAACTAACGGTAACTAATCCCAAAACATATATTTGTCGTTGACTTTCAAGTGTCAAAGAGGGAAAAGGTGAGTTGAGTCGTGCTTTTCCGCCAAAAGTCTTATATTCTATCATACTCCACTTAATTTTAAACAGAGTAATTAACCATGTTAGTTGCACGTTTGAAACCATAATGATATATATGTCTAGAGAATGTATCTAGTGAGAAAGCTCTTTTTATATGAGAATGGTGAGAATAAATCGTGGCTGTTAGATCTAACAATGAGTGGTCATGATTAAAAGAAATAAGTCACATGACATTTTTAATTGGTCATGTGACCACTTATTTCTTTTAATCATAACCACTCATTGTTAGATCTAACGGCCACGATTTATTCTCACCATTTTCATATAAGAAGAGTTTTCTCACTAGATACATCCCCTATATATGTCTATATATAGAGCTTGCATTCTAACAAATTAAATTATGCTACTCAATGGGTGTACATTGCACTTTGAATTCTTATATCAAAAAAATTGATTCTTACAAATTTCACTTTCAGAGTATGTTTGATATCTAAAAGAAAAGTTAGAGAAAAAAAAATGAAAATAAAGAAGGAGAAAAGAAAGAAAAGAGAGTAAATTATGAGATAATTTTTAAGTTGTTTGGTTGAAGATAAAGTGAAAAGAAAAGTAAGAAAAAAGAAAAATGCATGTATATAAATGAAATAAATATCCTTAATTAAAAATTATATATGATAATTAATTTTTTTTAAAACTATAATTTAGAAATATTACTAAATAGTTATCATCGCTTATTTTTAATATTTTATAATTATTATTATTATAAACTATTAAGTGAAAGGATATTTTGGTTACATCACACAAAATATCTCTCTTTTCACATTTTCTCATTACATTGTAAGAGATAGAGGTGTACATGACCCGGCCCTGTCCCTTGACCCGTCCCGTCCCAGCCCATGTCCCTTAAACCCGCATCTCTTTGGGTTTCTTCGGGTTTAGGGACGGGTTCGGGTTTAAAATTTGGACCCGGTCAATAATAGGGCCGGGTGAAAGTCAAGTCCAACCCGTCCCACAAACATCATTTACACACTAACTTCAAAACATGGTTTTGTATATCTTCATTTATAGTCTAGTTTCAAGTGAATGTAATTTGTATTCTTTTCTCTAATTAAGTATATTGTTATGAAAAACTTTAGTTCTATATAGTTTCTTCCATAATTCATTGATAGGATATAAATTAGTCATTTTACAAAATGATATGTATTTATAATTTTTTGGTGAGATTTTAAATTGATATTCAATTTGTCCTTTGGGTCAACCCGGACCCGTCCTTTTGCGGTCGGGTCTGTGTTAAACCCGCACCTCATCGAGTCTCTCCGGGTCTAGGGACGGGTTCGGGTTTAAAAACTGACCCTATCAATATTTAGGACCGGGTAAAAGTCAAGACAAACCCGTCCCAACCCGTCCCATAAACACCCCTAGTAAGAGAAAATATTTTGTGTGAGTTTCACCATAACTTTTCCCTTCTCTCTATATTTTCTTTGGTACTAAAAGGAGAGATAACACATTAAAATTTGTGTTTTCTCTCTAATAGTACGTTTTATTTTCTCTTATTTTTCGTGCTTTCTAAACAAGGTTTTACAAGTCATTTGACTTTTTCACATCATTCATTCATTCAGATCGAAATTATTAAAGTATTTTAATAAAAAAAAAATATTATGCTGTGAAGCGAAATTGAACTTCTAAGTAAACAGAAGCTGTGGTTGCATCTTTTGTGACTTGGGGTGAAACGGGTCAAAACTTGAAAACACTCTATAGTATACCCACTAAAATCATTGTGGCCACGCCTTAATTTGAATAATTGCAAATCATAATTCCTCACCCATCGTTTTCAATTTAGTTTGTGGGATTAATTAACACAGATTCCTGGGAGTGATTGAACGAACTCGATCAATGGGTCCTCCAGTGTGACAGCAGAATCACAATCTAATAAAATATCACTAAAAAGAGAAACAAAAACATCGGAATTACTTGAGACTACAATTCATGTCCCCGCTTTTCACCCTTCCTTAGATCGCGGGTCAAAATAAATCACACCATCAACTATTCACTACATACATGTCTCACCTTTGCTTTCCATAATCTTTGGTCCAATCACGTAAGTAACACAATTTTATTAAAAATAGTTCTGGTGTTCGAAATTATAATTGTCCTTTCTAACAAATGTTTTGCTCAAGAAATTAAACTTGTACTTTTCATCTTTATAAATATCTAATTTACTTACCACTAAATCAACTAACGGTCCATGATTATGTTTAGTTGTTATAAAATGGTAACATTTTGTATATATTATTTCCTATAGAATTAAATATGTTTTTAATCCTTATAAAATAGAAATAAATCAGATTTGGTTACTCTAATTTTTTTTTTATAGTTTTTAGTCCCAAAGTTAATGAAATATGTGAAGTTAGTCCGTGTCATGCATTTTGCAATGGTTTAAGCCATTTCTAATGCATTTTTTACGGTTAAAAACTGTCACTAATTCACGTAAACCGTCACGAAATGAACGACATAAACTAATTTCATATAATTCATTAATGTTAGGTACTTTAAATTTTTTTGAAGCAACCAAATTAATTTCCCTTATTATAGGACTAAAAACATACTTATGTGATTACAATATGTTAATAATGTGTTAAGATTAATTTGCGAAAAGAATACATTTTAATTTTGTGAACTAAATTTTTCTTGATCCGATCTAAGTCGTATGTATATTCTCACCAGGCCGATACCATGTCATGTTTTGATATATAAAATTGACAAACTTTCGTGACGGTTTCCTCCAACATTCTCCGACGGCCAAGTGCATTGCTCTGAGAAATAAAATAAGATGACAACGTTATAAAAGACGACGGTATGAACCAGTATCGGATGATTAATATCTCTGAATATTTAGCATGTATGTGGGTACCATGCATGATGCACCAAAGTAATAAGCGTTAGGTGAGAAATTAAAGAATAGAAAAACTTGATTAGAAGCAAAAATTGCTACCAACAAGATTTGTCGGGGCACTATCATACATAATCCAATTAATTAGTATCACGCTTCTTTTTCACCGGACAAAAGGGTTTGTTTAAGGCTTTGTAAATCATGGGTTTTAACCTTTAATCATTGAGGTTTGTTAGATTAAATTAAAGTATATGATCCTGAATAAAGTCTGTTATAGTGGTACGAAAATTGGCTTGGCTCACACGCTTGTATTCCATGGACTCATTCTTTCTCTTGTTCCCTTGAAATATCCATATCTTTGACTCGTGAGGGGATGCAAGCTAGCTTGCATTCCTAATTAATATCTTTGCTAATTGTGTCTGTTGGTTAATGTATGACTTTGGTATGTGTTTAAACAATTATGAAATAGAGTTTTATCAAAATTTGAACTACCAATTAATTATGTCATTGATATTTTTCCTCCCATGGAAACTCAAAATATTCGATGATATGACATAGGATTGGATAAGAGGAATTCTAGTGTCAACCAACATAATAATACACTTGGAGACATAACTCTAGCTAAAAAGCTAGTTTAATTAAGAGGTGAGGATTGTATTTCCGTGTATAAGAGTTATTTTGGTTATATCTCTAGTTAATGTGAGACTTATCAATGCACACTCTCATGCGCAGGGCTGGTCATCTGGAAGTTGGACGGAAAAATAAAAGTGTAAACAGTTTTTAATGTTAGAGACGAAAATTGCTAATTTTTTTAGGGACCAAATTCGCACCAAGTGTATAAGTGAGGGACCAAAATTGTAACTAAGCCTAAAAAATATTCGATGATATAACATGGTTAGATAAGAGAAATTTTGGTGTCTTTTGGAAAATTATGTGTATTTTAGTCCTCAAGCACAAATCCCTCTCTTCCGTGAAGAGAAATATCTCCTGTTCTGGAGTGGCGACATGTTCTAGCCGAAGAGCAGTTCTAAGCCTCACATTGTTTACTTGATAAGTCTTCCACAAGTTTATATAATAAATCTCATAATGTGGTAGTTAAGAGCCTAGTAAGGGAGTTAGTCTTGCGGGCATGAGATTGAGCTTTGTTTGCCCAACACAGTGCAAATTAGATTATTTTCTCTTTTGTAACTTACATTTTGCATATGTGCACTCTTCACCTAGATTGTATCGCTCTGGGTCAATGTGTTGCCGCCCAACATTTATCTCCTCACTATCTTGTTATCCACAAATTCTTTCCTTATAATGAATATTGGCATTATGTCATGGTTTGCTTGATGCTATGTAGATTGCATCTATATTGTTGGTTGTTAATGTAAATTTAGTAATGACTTGCATCATTTGTTAATTAATTGTCATAAGTTTGTTGTCTCATACAAGCTAAACAATAGCAATGATTTGGAGATACTAAGCATTGTAACTCCAAGTATCTGTGAGCAAATGGTTATGACACCTACATCATGGATTTCACATTGACAAGTGTCGTTTTGATCAACACAAACTTTTTTATTTTCTACATCATACATAGTGTCAGCCAAACAATGCTATTTAGAGTCGACCTATGAACAATGCTATTTGTGTTAGGCTAAATGCGATCAATTAGGGACACTTAGATATTTTGATTCACGAGTTTTGTTGTCTCCTAAATAGAGGTTGTTTTTCAATACCTCAATGTTGGTATTAAGTGAGGGGATTTAAAAAAGATCTGAGAGAGGCTACATAGCCCAAAGTTGACCAAACAAAAAATGTAAAGCCAAAGAAAACCTCTTAATTTGAAGCAGCTAGGTGAATCTTACTCCTGAAGATCAGTTCTATTATCAGTGTTGATTGAGTAATGGACCATAACACAAATAAAAATTTGAGACATGAAATATAAGTAAATAATTAAACTTCATTAATTAATAAACATATGTATAAAAGACGCTATTACATCTTGAAAAAGTTGATGTACAGTCAATGTAAATTTGTTTTACATATGCACTTTTTAATTTATCATTTTCGTCACATTAATTTTTTTTATTTTAATTAAAATAAAAAAGTAACACTTGATTTTATAAGATTGAATGTTTGTGTAAACCTTTTTATACTGAAAGTGCATATTTATTAATTTATTTCATCTTCTTATTTTTCGAGTAAAAAGGAGAATGGAAAACAAATTGAAGGCTAGAGAGTGTGTGTGTCTTTCTTCTCTTTGCATGATGATTAGGGGCTTATTTTATTTCAGGTCGTAATTATCTATTTCGGACTACTTTTCTTACCTAACTAAATATGCATAATCATGAGCAGAAACCACCAAAACATACACCCTCCTCCAAAGATAGAGTTAGCATTTAACTTGAAATTTTATTAATCACCAAGTGAGTATATACGTAAGCCGAATAAAGTTATCAAATATTTTGCTCAAAAATTTTGTTTGAAGCATGAAACCTCCGCCAATGGAGGTGCAACAAACAAGAAGATTTATATAAACAAATGAGTGTGTTATATGAGGGATAAAAAGGTAGGTAAAACATGATTTAAATAGTCACACATGTCGGATGGGTCGGCGTAAGATGCAAATATGGGAATAATCTATAAATATTCACCATAATCATACATCTACAATTATTGCATCTTATCTTATATATCTTGTACATACATGGAGTACAATGTGTTTAATATTATATATGAATTAAAAAAAAGGCACAGATACACGTGTGAAAGATGAGAAAAGGCAAAAGAAAAAAAAATTTGGCGTGATTCGGGGGAAGACTAAAACATAAAAATGTGACATTCTTGGACTGAAGAAGCTACACGTAAACATAAAAAATAAAATAAGGTTTAATTTTGGTTTTTGTCATATTGTATTGTTGTGTAGTGTAGTTTGGTTGGGCCAACAAAATTATAAGGTTGAGAATTAGATGCATGAACTGCAGTTACATGGAGAATGCGGGCCACCAAAAGGACAAGGTTCTGGTAGGAGATTCCCTACCGACAGTGTTGAATTATATTGAAATTGAAGGATCAAAATGGAGACATTTCAGTAGGGATATCAATGGTGTTAGCATGGAAAGTTGCTGGTGAATCTTGTGTCCAGATTGCATTGTAATATTGTATGTTGAAGGGAAACTTCATAGTCAATTTTGAAAAAGGACAAGGACAAGGATCTGATTCATCTTTGTTCTTCTTTCATGTAATTGTCTTATTAATTTGAGATTTGTTGTCTGCTAAACATTGGTTAATGTTTTGATGACTCTATGTAGCTAGCATTAGGATTATAAAACGTAGTTCATGATTCATGAGAAATCAAATTTTATTTTATACTTGAGTAATTATAAGATAATATCTAGCTAGTTAGTGTGAAGTTATTCTAGCTTAAACAGATCTTGTTGTGTTAAACTCTTGGTATAGAGAGTTTTGTTGTTCATTGTAGTCATATACCCTGCATTAAACTCGGGAGGATATATGTATATTTTTTTTTGGATGTAATTTTGATAATTAATATTTTTTATGATTATACTTGACTATAACTGTTAAATTGATAATTGTACCGATAATCTTACAGTTCCTTATTTAATTTATTGGTTGTGTACATGATTTGCAGCAATTTATCCCAAGAGTCCGACAGGTACATCTGGCATTTGTATATTGCAAAGGAAAAAATATGTAAGGTAGACATCAAGTTTTGTTTTTTTCTTCTAATTCAACTACAACCCCATAGTATGAAGCAAATCAAACCTCTAATAAAAGATGCTACTGAACCTGTATGTATAGAATTGATTTAAGAAATACAAATCAAGCAACAAAATGCCAAGAAGACAACTAAGGGGGAAGTCAAATGCAGAAATATGAGAAAGATGCATGGGAATGAGATCTTGTTATATATGCTAGCTGGATCTAGCTAGTAGCAAACAGACCATTTGTAAATTTTAAAAATATATAACAGGATAGGAATGTGTATATAGGACAGTTGGATCTGTATACTGTTGATAGATCATAGATGAACATTATTAATGATATATGTGGTCTTTTATTTTGGAAGTATGCTGAGGGTGCATCACTTTCCATCATATTTGCCTATGTAGCAGGGCTTTCTCTTGCATTTTAGAGGTTCTGCCAGTGCCACCAATGCCTGATGAAAAAGCTAGGTAGTAACACCAACTCACATTGTTCAAACCATGATATCATCCACTTTCAAATCTACATTACAAATCATTTGAGTGCTGTGCAAAGAGAATTAGCAAGGCACCCCCTACATGATCCCACAATGACATCATGCAGCAAGCCAGCAACAGAGTAGAGTATGAAAGCAGAGCAATTCTCTTTGATCACATGTTTTTCAGTAATTAAATGTATGTTTGATACCTCTTTGGCCCAAGAAATCCAAGTTTCAAGTGTCTTAGAAAACTGAAATTTGTTGGGTTGAAAATTGAATTAGAATTACAGAAAGAAAGTAGAAGTATTAATAATGTGGATCAACCGTATAACTATTAGCTAACTGACACTAGACTAGTCTAACAAATTAGCTTAACAGACTAGTCTAACAAACTAGACTAGTCCTTTTATTTATTTCTGTTGCAACTTTTAGTCCTTGTGGTCTAATAAAGTATATCACTCAATCTAATGTATTTTATTTTCTTTGTCTTGAACAAAGATATTTTCCACATGTATGCTTGGTTTTGGGTAAAACTGTTATGGGTGACAATTAAATTGTTTTACTTGAAGAATAGAAAATATAATTGTAATATATCTTTGTGTTTACACAATTTTTTATTGGATATACTAACAAAGTGTTGGTCTAGTAGTAGATAAATTAGATCTCTGTAAAGATTAGATTACAAGATTGAACACCAGAAAAACCATTTGTTAAGAGAGAGCGTCACTGCATCCCGAACAGGTTAAAACTTCTCAAAAAAAAAAATTATTGGATAGAGAAGATGTCTCTATAAATAAAACATTAAATGAATCTCGACTAAAACATATTTAATGGGACTTACTTAGTTTTTAACCAATTTTTAAGAGAGTGTTAGAAAAAGATTGTTAAAGAGAGTATTCATATCACTCCTCTTGTATTAATAGAGGAAACATGTGGTTTAGATAAAAAATGAAAAAATAAGAAAATTTTGAACATCTTTAGTGATGCAAAATAAAGAGACTTGTTCCTTTATCTATTCTCGTTTTATAAGATTTTATTTTTTTATTGGGATACAAGTATATATTTTGCTTTTTATATTTAAAAAAAGACGAATTCTCCCGTGCTCCTTTTAAAAGTGAAGAAATTTCATACTTTTAGTTATGTTTTCTCCATAATAAACTTTTTAAATTTACAAATTAGTCCTTTAATTATATGCTACAAAATGACCTAAAATATACTCTCTATTTTCAATAGATACCGTAATAACGCCATTAAAAAAGTAGGAGATGAAGCTTTTTTATTCTTAACCAGGGAAATCCAAAATGAGGGAATACAAACAAATTGAAAACCAACCACCCTCATGAGTCATGGCCAACGTTAGCTAGTCAGAGAGCACATCTCCATTTGCTTCATGAAATATGTGGGCCAAGAAGATAGTCGTATTGGGCTTCAAAGAAAGAAAGAAAGCAAGGTTCATATTTTATCGAACAAAGAAAGAAAGCTTGTAACAGTGATGGGTGAAGGCAATAGAGCCTTTGAACCCTTGATAATGCAACTTGGAAAAGCTTTATGAAGCTTTATACATATCGATTTATTAAGGCAAATTTTTAAGCTTTCACAATCTAAAATCTAAAATGTGGTTATCTGACTAAATTACAACACGTGTTTTTTAAATTTTCTAAAGCTTCCACGCGTCTCTTGATCTATAAACTTGGTGAAATTTTAGGCTAACACTTATTTAGACTAACATATTTTATCACCCGTATCATTCTTTCGTACTTTTATTTTTATATAATTTTTTTTACTTCCGAACATATCCCACAACGGGCAGTTAAGAGATTAATCACTTCAAAACTTGAGATCACGTTAAGAAAATTCTATTTGACATGCATAACCAATAAACTAGCTAATAATTGAAAACTCAAGGCGGAAAGCTAAAAGCTGAAAAAATAAGTTGATTACAAAAATGTGTTTAGTGATCAAACTAGCGGCTGAACAAACATAAATTTGTAATGTAACAGAAAATGGCAATACTTATATATATATATATATATTAATGTTTTTCTATCTCACTCTTAAAGCGTGAATAAAATATATATTTTCTTTGGTATTATTAGTTATTTTTTTCAAAAGAGGAAAACTTCATATTTGTTTAAAAGTCAATAAGATCCCAAAACATACAAAACCAAGCCAACATTTCTAAAATTAACCAAAAAAGCAGCTACCCCAAACGCTATTCTGGGCATGTTGATCTGTGAATCCGGTTTTCATGCAGAATCTCAGTTACTTCAAATACCCCTTTCCAACGCCTCCATTACCACGCGACGCTCTCTCTCTCTCTTCCTTCTCCTCTGTTCCCTGTTCTCTCTCTCCACCACCACCACCACAGGGAAGAAGGAAACAGAAAATACAATGGATTTCACCAAATCCCTCGTCCTCCTCCTCCTCCTCGCTGTTGGCTGCACTCTCCTCTCACCCACCGACGCCGTCGGCCACGGCGGCGTCCCTCGCACCCCTCAGTCCCGCGTATGGTCCCTCTGCAAGTCCACCACGAACCCCCTCCTCTGTTTCCAGACCATCCTGCCGAAGGCCCTGACCGGCAAATTCAACGTGTACAAGGCCCTGGAGGTCCAGGTCGCCGTCACCAAAGTGCAGATCGACAAAACCGCCGCCCTCATCTCCGCCTTGCTCGCCAAGCCAGGACACTCCAAATCCATCGCCGATTCCCTCGCCATATGCAAGGATCAGTACGACATGATGAAAGACGCCATCGCCCTGTCCACCGCGCTCGTGGCCAAGCGCGACGTCTCCGAGGCGTGGTACAAGTTCAGCGGTGTCGTTTCGGAAAGCATGTCCTGCAACGACTCGTTCGACGGCGAAGCCTCGCCCTTCGCGGTCGAAGCGAAGGCCGTGTCCGACCTCACTGGAAACTGCAACGACATCATGAAAGCCATTGTAGATAGAGAGCAGCGCCGCCGGGGAACCGCCGCTCCCATTTCCGTCCCTTCGGTTGGTGGTGGTCCGTGCCAGGGTGTTATTGGAACTTGCGGTTAATTTTTTGAAACCCTGTGATCACGCCATTGCTATGCTATGTAACGATCGAACTCGAAAGAGAGAGAAATTCTTGTTTCAATTTGCTGTCTAATATTTTTAGACCTGACAAAAATCTGATCAAAATTTAACATTTGTACGATGTAATGGCATACACGGTATAAAATGATTTGATCTCACTACTTATAACTATTAGACTAATTCTTAAAGTCAGAAATTACATTATAAGAGGTCTCTCCCAACAAATGGTTTTCTAAATGCATTGTTTAAGGATAACTTAATTATCTACCAGCTATGTTGCACATTGTTAGTAACTTGGTATCATAAATAAATTGATACAATCTTAAGTTTGGTGAAACATTAAATAATGATAGATAGTATAGTAATCAAATATCTTAACAAAAGTTTTCTTTAATTAAAAATGCATTATTTTTTATTTTGGTTGTGTTTGTGTTCGTGTGGTGGTGGTAGTGGCAGTGTTGTGTGGTAGTGGTGACGACAATGGTGGTGGTGGAAGGTTATGGTGGTAGCGGTGGTCGAGGAGGGTGGTGGTGGTGGTGTTGTAGGTCGGTGGTGGATGGTGGCAGGTGTGATTTTGGTGCCGAGGTCGGTGAAGGGTGGTGGTAGTGAAGAAGAGTGGTGGCATTGAGTAAGGTTGTAGTGGCAGAAGTAGTAGTGACCCCAATAGTGGCGGTGGAGCATGGTGGTGGCGGCGATGGCATAAGCGATGACAGTGCCGCGATAGTGTTCGTGGTGGCGACGGCAGTGGTAGTGGATTAAATATATTCAAATAACTTGTATTTTATAAGTTTATCAGGGCTTATCTAACATCTGCAAGCTGAATTAAATAATCATCATTTTAAAGTAGAAAAGTGAATTGATAGATAAACTCATAAATACAATTTCAGCACACAAAAATGGAGAAACTCATAATGTATTGTATATACTTATACAATCAGACCTAATACATCGTATCAAACGAGCCATTGACTTTCAATGTTGTTCAAATAAATACAAATATAGTATTATAATGAATAAAGAACCAAAATCTAGTAGAATGTTTACTTAACATGATATTTGGCAAGAAAAGCTACAGAAAAATCACCTCAATATTAGTGATATGTCTCTCTGGTTTCTGAATTTTGAGTGTTACTGATAAAGAATGTGGGAGGCAACAAAAACAAAAATGTTAATCACTTGCTCAATGTTTGTGTCATTATTTTCAGAATTGATCCAAAACAAACAACAACTTAAAATGACTGTGAATTGATGGAAAAACTTACCATAGTTTTAAGCCACAGCTCCAACAGAGGCAACCAAGTCCAATGATATTATTTAATATGAAACAGTTAAATGTTTTCAAATATGACGACCTTCAGTTCAATCACCTCTCCTCTTTTTCAACCGGCCAGGTTGTACAAATGGAAAGTCAATTGAATTGCACATAGTTCATGAGTGTTCGAAGCATGTACAAGTTCAAATTTCATTAATGTATATTAGTTTACTCATAACAAAGCATGTAGGTTGACATTCTTAACAAAGCATGTCCGCATATTATAGAGTAAAGGAGACTTAACTATCATGCATGTGTCTTTGAGAATCTCATAGGAAGTTGGAAAGCAACAATCTTCACTATTGGTCAAGACAAAGAGAGGAAAAGGCTGGGATAAAATTTGAAAGCACCCCTATATTGACATTTTTTAAAGATAAACTAAGCATTTCCTTCATGCATGCATTGGCTAAATATAGAAAACAGATGAGTCTTATCTATTCTAAATCTAAATAAGAATAAGGCTTAATAGTACTTTTGGTCCCGCACTTATCACGATTTGACACTTTTGGTTCCTAACAAAAAAATTAGCCTAAATGGTCTCCCACTTTAACAAACGACAACACTTTTAGTCCCCCGTCACTATTCCGTTAAAAAAATAATGTTTTCCGTCAAAATTTAACAAAATAAAATATAAAAATAAAAACCCTAACTCCAAACAGATTCAGTTTCCATCTTCTTCTTATGTAACAAAAAAAAAAAGTTTCCTTCTTCTTCCTCTTCTCTTCAACCCTAGTCACCCTTCATCAGCCACCACCACCCACCTTCCTTCTTCATCAGCGGCGCCGCCCTCACTCCAACATTCAGCGCCGCCGACCTCCTCTTCTTCACCATCACCGTTTTCCCCTCTTCGTTCGAAGCCCTGCCACCGTCGCTGCTTCTCCTTCTTCGTCTCCATGCCGCTGTCGCTGCTCCTCCTTCGCTGTCATTGCTCCTCCTTCGCTGTCGCTGCTCCTCCTTCGCCGTCACTGCACCGATTTGAGGTGGTTCTTTCTCTATGGGGGTTTGGGTGGTGGAGGTTGCGGATCGCGAAAATTTGGGCTTCGATCTTATGGTGGTTTGACTTCAGTGGGTGTTGATTGAAACAGGGGATGATGCCATTGGCTTCAGCGGAGGGTTTTGATGAAGTTGCAGTGGCGTTGGGCGAGCGGAGGGGGTGCCCGGTTAATGGGGATTTGGGGTTTGTTCAATCGCTTTCTTCCTCTCACTTTCTGGCTGGGGTTTTGGTATTTATGAAGTGGGTTTGGGATGAGGTGGATGATTTGGATGGGATCGATTTCTGTTGAAGGAGAATCGATGGTGGCTAAGGAGGAAAAAGATAATTGGAGGCTGAAATGGGGGTTCTGGTTCAAGTCAAGATGGAGTTTTGGGATTCTGGGTTGGTTTTCCTTTCTTCATCTTCTTCTCTTCTTATTTGCTGGGTGGTGGAGGATTTGATTATGGTTCAAGTCAAGATGGAGTTTTGGGATTCTGGGTTGGTGATTCTGGATGATATATGATTCTTGGTCTTTGTATTTTGTAAAATTCTCTGTCTTGTAAACTTCATATCAATGAATCGTTGGCATATAATAAAAAAATAAGAACATGAAGGTGGTTGACAGAGAAGAAGATAAATGTTCTTTGCTTTTTGGATTGATGCTTGTTAGGTGGGAAGAAACTTGATGAAGATGATGATGAAGATTATGAAGATGATAATGAGGAAGATTATGATTATAAAGAGAACTTTAATTGTTTTTTTTTAAATTAATTTAATTATAAAGTACTGTGTTATTTTTAATTTTAATTAGCAATTTTTTATTTTTTAATAATTTCTGAGTTTTTTTGTTAATTTTTTAGAGAAACCGTTAAATATTGGACGGAATAGTGATGGGGGACTAATTAAAGTGCTGTCGTTTGTCAAAGTGATGGACCATTTTGACTAATTTTTTCTATTAGGGACCAAAAGTGCTATGAAGCCTAAAAATAATGGCCTAGATGAGAAAATTGAATAGTTAGTTGCTCACACAAACTTTATTCGAAGTTTTCAATTAACAAAACTGGTTCATACTAACACAAAATAGAACACATTATCAATTTCAATTGGACATATAAAACACGGAAGAGGGAAACACAAAAACATCGTATTAATAAGAACATTTGACTTAAACTCACAACGACAACAACAACAACAAAAATCTTATCCCACTAAGTAAGGTCAGCATTCGACTTAAACTCTATATGACTTATTTCATTTTACAGTAATAAAGTGTCCATGCAATTTCCATATATATAATGCAGTCATTCCGTCATTTCTTTTATTTAACTAGAAACAACTAAATGTTTATATATCTGTATACAAGGTATGCTACTACTGACAAGAATTAGAAAGTCAAACAGGAAATGTTTGACCATTTGTGATGCAACCACAAAATGAGTTGAGTTTTGAATCAAGAGAAAAACTAAATAACTTACTTAATGTTGCAGGAATATAGTGTTAATGGATGCCCAACATATCAAAAGCTTGTATCTTTTTGTGTATTTTATTTAAACAGTCAAGCAGCTAAATTTCAATGCATAAGTATGTCAATGGAAACAATTGGAGAGCCAACTACCAAATGTTTTCCAAATAAACTATGATACTAACCACAAAATGAGTGCTGAGTCCAGAGCAAGCTAATGACCAAAGCAAGAGCAATTTTGAGCTGCGACTTCATTTACTCAACCCATACACTATAAGTAAAAGAAGGGAAACCATTTAGTGCTACACTAGTACTTGGTCAACAATGTCCTTCATGTTATGTCATAAGCCACAAGAGATTATTTTCCAAGAAAATAAATTCATGAGCAGATGGAGAGCAACACTCAGCTATTATGTGTGTGAGAGATGGTGAGATTTATCCTCTTAATGGCTACAATGTATTTGAAGCATATATATTACAAGAGCCACATCATGGTCAAACTTAAGATTGTACCAATCCAGAATTATTTTTTTATTGCTGAAGTGTGTATATGTAACTTTCAGAAGTATAAAACAAGCCAGCAAACCAAAATTGGAACAAATAATAAAAATCATGACTTCATTTTCTGTACTAGAATCATTGCCATTTTAGAGATCCTAGTTGTAAAAGAAAGTGGCATCAATTAGCAAATCTGTCTTAAGAAGAATAGGGTTAGCCTTCAAATGTCTTGAGTCCCATCAACAAAACAAGCGGAAAACACAAAATTCCAACAAAATAAAAGATTAAAATATCAATAACACCGCAATTGAGTTTCTATATTATGCTGCAGCAAGTGGGTGTTGTTTTTGTCTGTCCTGATGAAGTTGTTGTGAACCAGATTGCGGCGCAAATTTTGGAGCGAAGAGCCTTGTAGGGCCGGTTGTTTGCTTTTTGGGGTGATGGTTTATTGTATAGGGTGTTATTGTTTTAGGTGGTCTTTGTATATTCCCTTTTTGTTTGGTGTTACTGCTCCTTTCCTATTTTTGTGGCGGGTGGGTAACTGTTCTTTTGTTTGACTTTTACAGTTGTTTTTTGGCGGCCTCTTCATTATTAATATATAATTGTACTTTCTAAAAAAAATAATTAGGGGTTAGGAAGTCTCTTCGGTCATGTGTCCATAACTTTGAGGCATGTGTATGTAAATAGGCTGAAATTGAAAAGAGTAGGAAGGAACAAACACTCAGTTGGCCAACAAACATCATAGGGTCTAGGTTATCCATACTCAGTGCCAACTACACTAAAACAAACATAAATCACTGTATACATAATAAGCATTGAAAGCTTGAACATGTAGTAGATCAGATAGCAGCTAGATGGCCTAGTATTGCAGCACTGGGTGAGTGGAAATGACTCAAATTATATGTCAGTAACCCATTTGCATTAATGTTCAATTAAAGGAGAGGCTCGAAGAAATCGTACTCTGCGTTGATGGAGAACGATGTGAAAGAACACGGAGTGGAGAGTGCGCTGAGAAGGAAATCGCGAACATGAACCCTAGTGATGGAGAGTGTCGAAGAAATCGAAGAACCCTAGTGGAAGAAAACCTGCGTTGATGGAGAAGGAAGGGGAAATCAAGCGCAAAATGGAAAACGAAGCGAGAAAGGCACAAACTCTTGAGAGATTTTGGGGAGGGATGGATAAAATAGGAAGCTAGGGATTGTGATAGTGAGAAAAACACACCAGAAATTGGGGTTTGAATTGCGTGTGTGATTTTTGAAATCCTTTTCAGTAAACAACGGTTATAAGTTTTAAAGATTTTTGCTAGTGAGTGTAGCGGAAGGTAATCTAAAGCTGAAAAGTAAAATACACAAGGTATTTATCCTGGTTCACCCCCTTAATTGACAGGGCTACGTCCAGTCCTTGGCTTCACCAAAATTTTCACTATTTTCACAAAATAGTACAAGTATTTTCCAGGACTTTTCCCAGTATTCTGAGGACTACTCCTTTACAAGTATTATATAAGGACTTCTCCTTTACAAGTATTAGACAGGACTTCTCCAAGTTCTTTTTCAAGAAGATTTTGGTTTCTACAAAGTCTCTTCGGTAAGAGTGGGTAGAAATATGAAGAGCAGATTATAGAGATGATAAACAAATTGGTTCTCTGATAGGTTTGTGTGAAAGGAAATAAGAGTACCACTCTGTGAAATATTCACACTTGTTGATGACTTAACTCAGGTGAGAAACATGTTGAGGTTGCTGAGTTTTTGGCTTTGAAAATTAGATAGCAGTTGATGAACTTAGAAAGTTTGAATGCTTTGATCGTGTGTAAGTTGCCAATTTGAATCTGATGCCAAGTCCTCTATTTATATCTTCAGTAGGATGATCAATGTGAGCTTGCTGAAGATTTGAAAAATAATTCCGTTTGAATTTCTCCTCCATTGTGAGTAACAGATACTTCTGCATCTCTAGTTCAGCATTGAATGCATTCTACCATGCATTTATTGCATCTTCAATGGCGGAGGTTGTCATCGTCTGGCTCTTCAAGACTTTCTTCTTTGAGCTTTAACTTTGGGATTTAATGCTCGTGCATCCCAGCTAAGATAGAAATTAATGTTCTGAACAGAAGATTTGAATTTGATCGTTGAGGAGATACGATGTTCAGAAAATCTCGACGTTGATTCTGCAAAAGCAGCTTGATTAAAGGAATATCAGAGGATTTGAAGAAACGAGGAATAAAGTATTAATTATGTCTCTTTCTTCATTAGTGCTCTGAAGAGGTAGTTAGTGTTTGACAGCTAAGCCTGGGTTACGATCTCTACTGAGTCTTCGTCACACGAACTCCAAAATGCGTTTGTTGAAGAGAAAACTCTCTGACAGAGTTCCAGGCGCACTTCCCTTTAGATGGGTAGCCAAGTAAACACAATGATTGAGTGACCAGACGTTCTTCTCAGCCGGACGGACTCTGAGGCAAACGTTCTCAACTGGCGGACTGATTCATAAGATTAGTAGCCGGACGAACTCCTCCTCTTTTCTTTGCTTGAAGATATGCTTTTGATAACGCTTTGTATGGATCCATGCTGTTTTTCTTCAAGTAGATAGATATTCCTGAGTGTGAAAGCATTCAAGAAGTTAGGAATTCTATCTCTAACAATACCAAGGCTTAACAAAAAAATTATTCATCAAAATATATAATTCATTAAATCATTTGAATCTAACAGATTATACTTCCAAGGCTGTTTGTAGTAGAAGCTCTCTTCGTCGTGAAAGAGAAAGGAATACTCCATTCGTGTTTGAACTTCGAAGCAGAGGTGAAATTGAAATCCCTCATGGGCCAAATTCCAGATCCAAAAAAAGGAGCCCATGACATTAGCCCATGTTCCATTTTGTTTGAGTGTAACTGCCCAAATAGAGAGGAAAAATAATGAAACATTGCTGGCAGTCTAACTAAGACTGCCAGCAACTATATGCCACTATAAATTACTTTTTTGTAGTGCCTTTTTCTTTTTTTCATTCATCTCCTTCATCTGTACTCTAGGTATGAGCATAATAGCTTTATCATCTTTCAAAATCCAAGGCCATGACCTTAAAACATGTTTGAGATTTATCTTGAAGTGATTGATAAATTTTATTTGACAAATTTACTTCAAAATCATCCTATTCTATTAAAAAGAGATGGAGAAATAAAAACTTTTTTTTCTTTGTTTAACAATACCAAATTACCACCATCTTTTCTCTTAATTCAAGAAAGAATAATAAATACTAAACAAATAAAGATTTCTTCAAATTAAAGGGCATGCATGCATACACATCAAAACAGATTTTGTGTGTGTTTTGTTCTGAGTTACCTTCCCTTCAGACACACATTTGGGGAGCAAACGCGGATCTGAGCCGATTTTAGATGTTTGGTTCACACCCTTTGAGAACCGATTCTGCCTTCCAGATGCGAGTTTGGAAGAAGCGTGGATGATTTGCTTCTCCGTTAGAGAGAATCGATTCTCTCCAGATCTGGGTAAGATCCAAAAACTCAATTCTCTTTATACCCCTTTCCTCCTTGCACCTTAGCCTCTGTTTCTGATCAAGATGAGAAGAAGAAATGAAGATAAGAAAGGGAATTTGTGATGATAAAGATCAGTGATTCTCCGTTTGAATTATCTCCCTAACACCGTGTCAGAGCTGATGCGCCAAGCCGTGCATGGCCATGATGTCGTGAAGCCTCCACTATCGCCACTACAGCAGCAATCGTGCGTCGTCGATCCTCTGGCCGCCGTTGCTCTTCATTTCTCTCTTGATCCACTTCAATCGCTCTGCTATGTTACTCCGTCGCTCCTTTTTTTTTTGTTTCTTCCCCTTTTGCTACTATGTTACATTTTTGGAGGTGAAAAATAAAAAAAAGTTTTGATTTATTTGGGATTAAGTGTGTGGCATTCGCACTTTGACCCACGTGTCTTTTTTTATTTCTTCTTCTTAAATAAAAATTAAATATCATTAATGTAATGAAATTAAATTAATAATTTTGTTAATAGTAATTAATTTAATAAAACCAACTTAATACATTTTTTATCATTCATTCAGTGAAATTAATTTTATAAACAAATTCATATATTCATTAAAATACACATACCCATTTTAATTATTACACGTCCAAAAGCAATTCTAATCAAAGATATCCAAACAAAATTATTTTACAGGAATCACGTTTATCCTACCTGTATCCAAACATAAATCACATCACTTAAACGAACGGACCGCACTCCTTCGTATATGTCAGGAGTCCATTGATGAGAAGGGGCTAGGGAAAGCTTGAAACCAATTCCTACAGTGATGAATATAAGCGCAATGAAATTCCCGGGGAGTTATACATTTGTGTATTGATAAGACCATTCACTATTTTAGAAATCAAAAAATTCCAATTAAAATTTCGTTGGCCCTTTAGGAGTAGCCCCGCAAGTTGCAAATTTTTATTCATTTTACCATTTAATAACTCATAATAAAATCTCATGGATAAGGAGAAATTTACAACTTGACAAATTCAAGGAAACCTTTCAAGTAATTAAATATTATTTATCACGTTTACAAGACTTAATTCTGGCCAGACTCAATTCTGCTAACGTTGATCCAAACAAACCCTTTGACATGGAGAACCAAGTATACCATCAAATTCTATGCACACCCATCAAGACCTATTTGAACATAGAACTAGTCTAATATTAAACTCATATTTCTAATAAAAAATCTAAAAAGAAAAGAAAAGGAAAAACAAATGTCTATCTAAACTTTGTTGTTGCAAAATTCTTTCCCATGAAGTTGGCTCTACTCCTATTGAGAGTGTTGATGTTTACCACTGGTACTAGCATTATTAGAAAAGGCGTAACACACTTCTTGAAGAAACTTATCCTCAGCTTTCTTCTTTTCTTCAGCTTTCTCCTGATCATAACCCTTCAAGTATGAATGACACACTCCCTGAATATACTTATCAGACTGAACCAACTCTCTAATTTTCGAAACATCAACCGCATCAAGCCTTGAAGCTTCCGCACCCTCGACCTCTTTTCCAGAGTTCTTCATATTAACAAGGTAAGCAAATTGTTGAGACACAAATTGCCGAGAAACAAATTGCATTATTTATACTATTAAACTAGTTATAAATTTAAGAAAAAATCCATAATAAACTTTTTATATATGGATAAAATATTCTTTTTCAATTAAACTTTTAATATATATTGATAAAGAAAAATTCAATGACATTTATCCATACATTATAATAAAAGGAAAGGATGCCCAACATAAAAGGAAAGGATGTCAATCAATGTATATTAATTTTTTTTGGTTACACAATGTATATTAATTTTAGTATCATTATTACTTAATTAATAAATATTCCAAATAACCACCGTCATCCAATAATTCACATTCCATATTGATTTACAAATAACATATATATGTTTATTGCAAATTTTTAATAAATTTATGATGGCAAGATGTTATTAAAAATAACTTATTCTATTATAGAATCACGTATATCAAATATAATAATTTATATAGATATCTTATAATTTTATATAAGTGTATAAAATAAAACTAGACATTGATATTTTGACTAAAACTACATAAATATTATGATGATCTTTAATAATTGTGAAATATTTAAATGAAATCAATCAATAACATGTATTGATTATATACAAGTAATTTATGTGGATAACCATTCTTTTACTGGTAATTTTAAATATAATTTACAATATAATAATATTAAAAGTAATTTAAAAGATTTAAATTTAAGGATCTGTTTGGTTCAACGGAGGGAGGGAGAGGGGAGGGATTTTAGGTCTGTTTGGTTCAAAGGAGGGAAGGGGAGGGGAGGGATTTTAATGGAGGGGAGGGGAGAGATTTTAATAGTTATTATGTTTGGTTCATAGGAGGGGAGGGGAGGAAAAATAACTCTTTTTTTGTTTGGTTCACGAGGGAAGATGAGAGATTTTATGATTAAATTACTTTTGTGCCCTTTATAAATTTACTTGTATTTTAAACATGTTTACATTTAATATTTTTCTATTATTGAATAGAGTTATTTTTGTCCAACAAAATGTTTCCCCTCCCATTCCCCCCACTTTTGGAGGGGACACAAAATTGAGTTATGAGGGGTTTTGGTCACCTCCATTCCCCTCCCCTCCCCTCCTAAAAATTGAACCAAACAAGTAAAGTTTAAAAAAAATCCTCCCCTCCCCTTCCCTCCGTTACCCTCCAACCAAACAATACCTTAATGGAGGGGAGGAGAAGGGAGGGAAGGGGAGGGGAGAGATTTTAATACTTATTATGTTTGGTTTATAGGAGGGGAGATAAGAGGAAATAACTCTTTTTTTTTGTTTAGTTCACGAGGGGGAGAATTTTATAATTAAATTACTTTTGTACGCTTTATAAATTTACTTGCATTGTGCCTTTTCACTTTTTTTGTTTTTGATGATGATGCTTTTGTTAGAAATAATGGGGTTTAATTTGTGTGATGCTTTATTAAGCCGAAAATAAAGTGGTTAGATCAAGGGGCGAGAAAAGAGAGGAGCCTAAACTGAAGAATCACGTCAATCTGGTTGAGCTTCTTGAGATATCTGATACGAAGAAAGGTTTGAATTTGAGACGAGGAATAGAAGAAGAAAAACGATGGACATGAGAGACGATGATTAGAATAAAAAGAGGAAGAACGACGAAGTCATGGTGCAGCAAATTAAGGAGTTAGGGATTGCTCAATGTGTGTTGAATTTGGGGTTTCTAATTTAGATTTCAGAATTGAATTAGAGATTGGGGGTTTTGGGGTTAATTTTAGATTTAGATAGATTAGGGGTTTTAATTTTAAAATAAATTTTATTACGTGGCATTCCTCAAAAAATTAAAAAAAGTCCACGTAAGCACCATTAATACAGTCAGTAATCCACATCTGCACCTGCCGGAGCTCTGGTCTCCGGTGAGGACTAAACACAAACTTGGTGCAAACTGAGAGACTTATATCAAACTTTTTTTCGGCGAAGGACC
Organism: Acmispon strigosus; assembly: GCA_030819835.1. Taxonomy (NCBI): domain Eukaryota; kingdom Viridiplantae; phylum Streptophyta; class Magnoliopsida; order Fabales; family Fabaceae; genus Acmispon; species Acmispon strigosus. Next base: position 93,862,968 of record JAUAMA010000001.1, read on the forward strand.
TATCGCAAATATTGGTACAAACTCAGGGACTAGTCAAACTATTAACCCAATTTTAAATATAATCTACAATATAATAATATTAAAAGTAATTTAAAAAAGATCTGTGTCCATTTGGATTATGATTCATGAACTGCGCGATAGTTCTTTTTCTATTCTATCTATTTCTTATGCACCTATCTAATCTAATATGTGACTTCTTTACACCCATTTTTATCCTCTACATTTGAGAGAGAGAGAGTAGTTAACCAAAAAAGGTGGTACCCCAACCGCTATTCTTGGCAATTATCCGGTTTCAATGCAGAAACTCAGGCACTTGAAATATCCCTTCCAAGCCTCCATCCCCACACGACGCTCTCTCTCTCTTCCTTCTCCTCTGTTCCCCGCTCTCTCTCTCTCTCCACCACCACCACAGGGAAGAAGGAAACAAAAACACCGCAAAAAACAATGGATTTCACCAAAGTCCTCGTCGTCCTCCTCGCCGTCGTTGGCTGTACTCTCCTGGCTCCCACCGAGGCCGTCGGCCACCGCCGCGCCCCCCTCACCCCTCAGGCCCACGCCCGGTCCCTCTGCGAGCCCGCCAAGTATCCGCTCCTCTGTTACAATACCATCCTGCCCAAGGCCCTGACCGGCAAATTGAACATGTACGAGGCCCTTGAGATCCAGATCGCCGTCACCAAAGCGCAGGTCGACAAAACCGCCGCCCACATCTCCGCCTTGATCGCCACGCCAGGAAACTCCAAATACATCGCCAGTTCCCTCCACGGCTGCAAGGGGTGTTTCGACCATATTACCAACGACATCGCCGAGATGGGGCCGCTCCTGGCGATTCCCAACTCCTACGAGGTGAGGTCCAAGGTCAGCTCCGTCCTGTCAAACCTCGAAGCCTGCAAGGACCAGTTCGAAGTCGAAAGCCTAACCTCGCCCATCGCGGCCGACACGCAGGCCCTGGTCGCCCTCGCTGTGAACATTCTGGACATATCTGCAACCCTTGAGATTAGAGAGAAGCGCCGCTCGCAAGCCGCCAATCCCGTTACCGTCCCTTCGGTTGGTGGTGGTCCGTGCCAGGGTGTTATTGGAACTTGCGGTTAATATTTTGAAACCCTGTGATCACGCCATTGCTGTGTAATGTAACAAACGAGAGAGAGAGAGAGAGAGAGAGAGGGAGAGAGAGAGAGAGAGAGAGAGATTCTTGTTTCAATACCAGTGGGATTATTTTTTCTCCTTTAGTCACGTTGATATATATATATTGGTAAAAAAATAATCTCACCATGCATTTGTTTCATTTCTTTTCTTTCTTTTCTGGATTTGCATGCGTGAATTGGGAGGAGAAATTAATTATTGCTTGATGAAACACAATCAATTTAATCTTGAAGCTAAATTAAGATAACAACAAAAAGAATTAAAAAGTTTTGTTCTCACCCACCCAATGACGGTTAGATCAATTTCTCACCTCATTATTACTATGCGCTAGGAGACTAATAAATTGTTTTTCATTTGTGAACGTCCCAATATAAACTAGACTTACACCACTGCATTGCACTAATGCACTCTGAAAAGGTAAGCATTTTTGAATATCCAAAGATGACACTGAAAACATGGATGAGTGCTAAGGGTTTTGAAGTATACAAAGATAAACTCAAGTTTCTGAACATGTACAAATAAATGGAATGGATAATTTAAATGTTTATATCCGGATCTAAACGCCCAACTAAACTCTTACATAAAGGATTACAAGCATCAACTACCGAGTTAGCTTCCGTAAAGATATGCTTGCAGAAAAGGTCAGTAATTCTAGCTAGCTAAAGCTAGTTTCACACAATGCCAAATTCCCCATAGTTCTACTTGCAGTATTGAGCAACACCCCAATCTCACTAAATAACCCACCATAAACTGACCCTCATGGTCCCTAAGGACTCCACCGCATGCAACAAGGTTCTGCTGAGGCGAGAAAGACTCATATGAATTAATCTTGACCCAAGACTGAGGTGGAGGGAATCATTTCAAAGTGGAAGTCTTGCTAACCCGAGCAACAAAGCAGGCAGTTAGGGAACGCAGGACCCAGAAGTACCAATAAAGTCATAGTTTGCAAAACTCTAGTTGGATAATAAGCTGGCTTTTTGGAGCTAGATAAGTATTTGAATTATTCTGGTTTGTTAGGTTTATTATCCCTAGTTTTCTGAGGTTGTTTACGTTAAAGTTGTAACACTTATTTAAAGTCATATTTTGAATTTTGGTGCATGAGAAATTATCTCAGTTAATCAATAGTGATAAAGTTCTTCACACTACTACTTTGACATTTGGTATCAGAGGTCCACCATGGGGCATGATAGAGTGATTGAACTCAACGTGTTTGAGAGGAAAAACACTAAAGGGAGTGAGTTAAACAAGAGTGTCTGAGAGGAAAAACACTAGAATGGGTGCAAGAAGTGAAATGCCACAATCAAACAATTTACACCATGTATGCCCAAATTTGGTGGAGAGTATGATAACTGAAGTTTGATCATGGAGAATCTACTTCGATCAAAGGAGCACTTTGATCAATTTTAAAATGAGTAGTAAATTTGTTATTTGCAAAAAAGAAAGAAATTTTTAATTCATTATGTTTCGTTTCAATTTGTTTCATTCCATTTTATTATTTTCATTTTATTCCGCTCTATTATGTTTCATCATTCCTAACATAACACTAATATTTAGTGTGAAAGATGTAGTGTTTAATCCACTTATGTGGTATGCTCAATCTCTCAAACAGGGGCGGAACATAGAAGGGACGGGGGAGGGCCTTGGCCTCCCGAAAACCCTTAAAAATAATCTTGTATAGTGTAAGCACTTTAAATTTTCTGTATACAAGTAATTAAATATATAGTTTTTTTTTTTTGAAAGAGAAAGATTATATATATATATATAGTTAACAGATGCAAATTTAACAACAAAGTTTATGGTGTCTTAGTGGCTAGACAACTCTTATTTTATCATCTTGATAATTTTACATTATTTCTCTTTTAACTAGCTGAGTCAGAAATTTTTTAGAAACTTAGGCTTAAACAAAATGAATCACGTCAACTCAATCACATACACATATTTTTTCTTTTTATAAAAAAGTGAGAGTTTGAAATAAAATAGTTTAAGAAAAAAATACAATATACAAATGCAATACATTTCTCCCAGAAAAACAATTATCAAAAATAAAAGAAAAAAATTCTTTTTTCAAGAGAAAAAATTGTAAGAATAAAAAAAATATCTGATGAAGATAAAAAAAAATTATTTAAAGGCAAAGATATATATTGAGAGAATACAAAATTGAAAAAATGAGAAGAGAATTTTCAAAAATATTAACATAACTTATAATAAATTTCTAATATTTAATTGTATGAATTAATTTAATCTTTAATTTTTTCATGAATATCCATGCATATTGTTGTTAAAAATATATTTTAATTTATATATTAAAATCTTATTTCGGCTCCCCGAAATTTTTCTTCTTAGTTCCGCCACTGCTCTCAAAGTTTTAAACATCTAATGGCTCCACACTTTTTGCTCTAATGCATGCAGTGGAAGATTCTCCCCATTTTTTCTCCATGTTGATTGAGATATATGCATTCTTGGTTTTGATTCATCCTTCCCTTCCAGGTGTAACATGGATGATTTTTGGATCACATTATAAAGGATGTGTCAAGAACAATTCAATTAACCATTCTTGATCCATGGCTGAAATAGGAAGCTAGGGATGTACTTCCATGGTTGTTTGTAGTAGAAGCTCTCTTCGTCATGAAAGAGAAAGGAATACTCGATCCGTGTTTGAACTTTGAAGCAAAGGTAAAATTCGAAATCCCTCATGAGCCAAATTCCAGATCCAGAAAAAGGAGCCCATGACATGAGCCCATGTTCCATTTTATTTTGAACGTAACGGCCTAATAGGGAGGAAAAATAATGAAACATTATTGGCAGTCTAACTAAGACCGCCAGCAACTATATGCCATTATAAATTACTTTTTTTGTAGTGCCTTTTTCTTTTTTTCTTTTATTCATTCATCCCCTTCATCTGTACTCCAGGTAGGAGCATAATAGCTTCATCATCTTTCAAAATCCGAGGCCATAACCTTAAAACATTTTTGAGATTTATTTTGAAGTGATTGATAAGTTCTATTTGACAAATTTACTTCAAAATCATCCTCTTCTATTAAAAAGAGATGGAGAAATAAAAACTTTTTTTCTTTGTTTAACAATACCAAATTACCACCATCTTTTCTCTTAATTCAAGAAAGAATAATAAATACTAAACAAATAAAGATTTCTTCAAATTAAAGGGCATGCAGGCTTACACATCAAAACAAGATTTTGTGTGCGCTTGGTTCTGAGTTACCTCCCCTTTAGGCACACGTTTGGGGAGCAAACGCGGATTTGAGCAGATTTTAGATGTTTGGTTCGCACCCTTTGAGAACCGATTCTGCCTTCTAGATGCGAGTTTGTAAGAAGCATGTATGATTTGCTTCTTCGTTAGAGAGAATCGATTCTCTCCAAATCTGGGTAAAATTCAAAATCTCAATTCCCTTTATAACCCTTTCCTCCTTGCACCTTAGCCTTTGTTTCTGATCAAGATGAGAAGAAGAGATGAAGATGAGAAAGGGAATTTGTGATGATAAAGATCAGTGATTCTCCGTTTGAATGATCTCCCTAACACCGTGTCAGAGCTGCTGCGCCAAGTCGTGCATGGCCATGATGTCGTGAAGCCTCCACCATCACCACTACGGCAGCAATCGTGCGCCGACGATCCTCTGGCCGCTGTTGCTCTTCCTTTCTCTCTTGATCCACTTCAATCGCTCTGCTATGTTACTTCATCGCTCTTTTTTTTTTTTTGTTTCTTCCCCTTGTGCTGCTATGTTACATTTTGGAGGTGAAAAATAAAAAATTTGTTTATTTGGGGTTAAGTGTATGGCATTCGCACTTTGACCCACGTGTCTTTCTTTATTTCTTCTTCTTAAATAAAAATTAAATATCATTAATGTAATGAAATTAAATTAATAATTTTGTTAATAGTAATTAATTTAATGAAACCAACTTAATACATTTTTTATCATTCATTCAGTGAAATTAATTTTATAAACAAATTCATATATTCATTAAAATACACATACCCATTTTAGTCATTACACGTCCAAAAGCAATTCTAATCAAAGATATCCAAACAAAATTATTTTACAGGAATCATGTTTATCCTACCTGTATCCAAACATAAATCACATCACTTAAACGAACGAACCGCACTCCTTCGTATACGTCAGGAGTCCATTGATGAGAAGGGGCTAGGGAAAGCTTGAACCCAATTCCTACCGTGATGAATATAAGCGCAATTGAAATACCCTGAGAGTTATACATTTGTGTATTGATAAGACCATTCACTATTTCAAAAATAAAAAAATTCCAATTAAAATTTCGTTGGGCCCATTAGGAGTAGCCCCGCAAGTTGCAAATTTTTATTCATTTTACCATTTAATAACTCATAATAAAATCTCATCGATAAGGAGAAATTTACAACTTGACAAATTCAAGTAATTAAATATTATTTATCACATTTACAAGACTCAATTTTGGTTAAACTCATTTCTGCTAACGCTGATCCAAACAAACCCTTTGACATGGAGAACCAAGTATACCATCAATCTCTACGCATACCCATCAAAACCTATTTGAACACAGAACTAGTCTAATATTAAACTCATATTTCTAATAAAAAATCTAAAAAGAAAAGAAAAGGAAAAACAAATGTCTATCTAAACTTTGTTGTTGCAAAATTCTTTCCCATGAAGTTGGCTCTACTCCTATTGAGAGTGTTGATGTTTACCACTGGTACTAGCATTATTAGAAAAGGCGTAACACACTTCCTGAAGAAACTTATCCTCAACTTTCTTCTTTTCTTCAGCTTTCTCCTGATCATAACCCTTCAAGTAGGAATGACACACCCCCTGAATATACTTATCAGATTGAACCAACTCTCTAATTTTTGAAACATCAACCGCTTCAAGCCTTGAAGCTTCCGCACCCTCGACCTCTTTTCCAGAGTTCTTCATATTAACAAGGTAAGCAAATTATTGAGACACAAATTGCCGAGAAACAAATTGTATTATTTATACTATTAAACTAGTTATATAATTTAAGAAAAAACCCATAATAAACTTTTTATATATGGATAAAATATTTTTTTTCAATTAAACTTTTTATATATTGATAAATAAAAAATCAATGACATATATCTATACATTATAATAAAAGGAAAGGATGCCCAACTTAAAAGGAAAGGATGTCAATCAATGTATATTAATTTTAGTATCATTATTACTTAATTTATAAATATTCCAAATAACCACCGTCATCCAATAATTCATATTCCATATTGATTAACAAAAGTTAACATATATATATTTATTGCAAATTTTTAATAAATTTATGTACAAAATAAAACAAGACATTGATATTTTGACTAAAATTACACAAATATTATGATGATCTTTAATAATTCTGAAATATTTAAATGAAATCAATCAATAATATGTATTGTAATTTTAAAGGGTTAATGGTTTCACATGTCCCTGAGTTTATACTAATGTTTGCGATAGGTTCCTCGCCGGAAAAAAGTTTGATATAGGTGCCTCAGTTTGCACCAAATTTGTGTTTAGTCCTCGCCGGAGACCGGAGCTCCTGCAGGTGTAGATGTGGATTGCTGACTGTATTAATGGTGCTTACATGAATATTTTATAATTTTTTGAGAAATGCCACATAATAAAATTCATTTTAAAATTAAAACCCTTAATCTATCTAAATCTAAAATTAACCCCAAAACCCTCAATCCCTAATTCAATTCTAAAATCTAAATTAGAAACCACAAAATCAACAACAAATCCCTAACTCCTCAATTTGCTGCACCATGTCTTCGTCGTACTTCCTCTTCTTCTTCTAGTCATTGTCTCCGTGTTCTTCTTATTCTTCTTCTATTCCTCGTCTCCATAGTTCTTCTTCTTCTTCTTCTTCTTCTTCTTCTTCTTCTATTCCTCGTCTCCATCGTTTTTCTTCTTCTTCTTCTTCTATTCCGGAGTTGGAGAATCTCCGAAAAGAATTCAACAAGATCAACAAGGAAGTCTCCAAACTCAAGCATGTCGGTGAAGATGCAACCAACTTGATTAGCGAATTAGAGGAGACCAAGAGATCCATAGCGGAGAAAGAGGTTGAGGTTCGACACACTCTGAAGCTCTTGAATTCCAAATTGGAAACGATTGGGAACCTCGTTCATGACTCCGTTCCAATTTTGTTCTCTTTATGTAATTCCTTTTCACTTTTTTGTTTTTGATGATGATGCTTTTGTTAGAAATAATGGGGGTTTTATTTGTGTGATGCTTTATTAGGCCGAAAATAAAGTGGTTAGATCATGGGGCGAGAAAAGAGAGGAGCCTAAACTGAAGAATCACGTTGATCTGATTGAGCTTCTTGAGATATCTGATACAAAGAAAGGTTTGAATTTGAGACGAGGAATAGAAGAAGAAGAAAAATGATGGACATGAGAGACGATGATTAGAATAAGAAGAGGAAGAACGACGAAGACATGGTGTAGCAATTTGAGGAGTTAGGGATTGCTCAATGTGTGTTGAATTTGGGGTTTCTAATTTAGATTTCAGAATTGAATTAGAGATTGGGGGTTTTAGGGTTAATTTTAGATTTAGATAGATTAGGTGTTTTAATTTTAAACTAAATTTTATTACGTGGCATTCCTCAAAAAATTTAAAAAAGTCCACGTAAGTACCATTGGTACAAACTCAGGGACTTGTCAAACCATTAACCCAATTTTAAATATAATCTACAATATAATAATATTAAAAGTAATTTAAAAGAGATCTGTGTCCATTTGAATTATGATTCATGAACTACGCGATAGTTCTTTTTTATTCAATCTATTTCTTATGCACCGATCTAATCTAATCTGTCACTTCTTTACACCCATTTTTATCCTCTACATTTGAGAGAGAAAGAGTAGTTAACCAAAAAAGGTGGTACCCCAAACGCTATTCTGGGCAATTATCCGGTTTCAATGCAGAAACTCAGGCACTTGAAATATCCCTTCCACGCCTCCATCCCCACACGACGCTCTTTCTCTTCCTTCTCCTCTGTTCCCCGCTCTCTCCCTCTCTCTCCCTCTCTCCACCACCACCACAGGGAAGAAGGAAACAAAAACACCGCAAACAACAATGGATTTCACCAAAATCCTCGTCGTCCTCCTCGCCGTCGTTGGCTGTACTCTCCTGGCTCCCACCAATGCCGTCGGCCACCGCCGCGCCCCCCTCACCCCTCAGGCCCACGCCCGGTCCCTCTGCGAGCCCACCAAGTATCCGCTCCTCTGTTACAATACCATCCTGCCCAAGGCCCTGACCGGCAAATTGAACATGGACGAGGCCCTTGAGATCCAGATCGCCGTCACCAAAGCGCAGGTCGACAAAACCGCCGCCCACATCTCCGCCTTGATCGCCACGCCAGGAAACTCCAAAATCATCGCCAGTTTCCTCGACGGCTGCAAGGGGTGTTTCGACCATATTACCTCCGCCATCGCCGATATCGGGCCGCTCCTGGCGATTCCCAACTTCTACGAGGTGAGGTTCAAGGTCAGCTCCGTCCTGTCAAACCTCGAAGCCTGCAAGGACCAGTTCGAAGTCGCAAGCCTAACCTCGCCCATCGCCGCCGACACGCAGGCCCTGGAAGCCCTCGCTGTGAACAGCCTGGACACCTCTGCAGCCCTTGAGATTAGAGAGAAGCGCCGCTCGCAAGCCGCCAATCCCGTTACCGTCCCTTCGGTTGGTGGTGGTCCGTGCCAGGGTGTTATTGGAACTTGCGGTTAATATTTTGAAACCCTGTGATCACGCCATTGCTGTGTAATGTAACAAACGAGAGAGAGAGAGAGAGAGAGAGAGAGGGAGAGAGAGAGAGAGAGAGAGAGATTCTTGTTTCAATACCAGTGGGATTATTTTTTCTCCTTTAGTCACGTTGATATATATATATTGGTAAAAAAATAATCTCACCATGCATTTGTTTCATTTCTTTTCTTTCTTTTCTGGATTTGCATGCGTGAATTGGGAGGAGAAATTAATTATTGCTTGATGAAACACAATCAATTTAATCTTGAAGCTAAATTAAGATAACAACAAAAAGAATTAAAAAGTTTTGTTCTCACCCAATGACGGTTAGATCAATTTCTCGAGTCCAAATCCTCTGTCTCTTAACCCTGTCTCCGTCTCTGTCTCTCAAATAAAAAGCTGACAGCTGTTTTATTTTTTACACGTCATATTTGACGTCATTGACGGCTCTGTGACGCTATCGTTAGACCCTCGAGCTCAGAGCGAGGTCTCTGTCTCTGTCTGGTTCGCGAGCTTCGCGAACTCTCCTTTCCACCCACCGCCCATGTAGTTCACCTTCCCCATCGGAGAGAACAGGGGTTCGAGGTTCTTGACGGTGGGTTCGTCGCCACCGGCGAAGATCGCTAGGGTTCCGTTCTTCCCCTTGACCAAGCCCTCGAGCTCAGAGCGAGGTCTCTGTCTCTGTTAGGTTCGCGAGCTTCGCAAGCTTTGCGAACTGCCCTTTCCCGCTCCCGCCCATGTAGTTCACCTTCCCCATCGGAGAGAACAGGGGTTCGAGGTTCTTGACGGTGGGTTCGTCGCCACCGGCGAAGATCGCTAAGGTTCCGTTCTTGGCGCCGCGGTCGCCGATGGATACGGGGGCGTCGATGGAGATGGTTCAAGACAACATTCCTAGCCTCAAGATGGCGACGGTGAACGACGACGTTTCTTCTTCTGAAAGCTCATCATGTCAGCAGCTTTCAAGGGAAGGCGTGAAGCTTCTCTCTTCATCATCGGAATCCCCTTTTCATCAAGATAGCAGCTTTCAAGGGAAGGCATGTATCTTCCTCTTAATTTGTTCTTTCACTGATATTTTGGTGATGAAAATGGGAAAAATTTTAATTCAATTTCTCAAGTGCTCGGGGTTGGTTGTGTTGTGCCCTGCGATTTTAGTTTCTGTTTTTTGAGTTGTCATGTTTGTTGTTGTGATATTGCTTGCAGCAATAGTGCTCGTTTTCTTTGGAAATCAATACCTTCCTCAATCAAAGAAACCCAGCCTGAACTTAATACCTTCCTCAATAGATATCTGATGTATATGTGCTTACTCTTCCGTGTGGGGTGTGGTGTGAAGATGAAGAGCTTTTGCAGCAGGAGGTTGTTCGGTTCTTTAAGGATATGTTTTTCTACTCTGATTTGGCGCAGGTCCATCCCTTGCTTTCTAGTAATGTTGTTGGTTTATCCGACGAGGGTGTTCTCACCTTGAGGAAACCAGTTACAAAGATGAGGTTTGGATGGCATTATCTTCGATGGGGTCCTTCAAGGTTAGTTGGTCCAGAATCTCTTGATTCTTATTCAAATGTTTGTGAGTGGCTTGGTATTTTTCCCATTTATTTTTTTGTCGATGATTGTTTAGTAATAGAGATCCAACTCCCCATCTTCTCAATGTATGCTTGTTAATGGGATGGCCAATAAAAGTACCTTCTAAGGTTGATCCGGCTCCAGTTATATGATATCATTGTTAGTTAGGAAGCTCACACAATAAGCTTTAAAATGTAGCAGCAATTGATTTGCTGTAGTTTTAAAATGATATCAAATGTTAAAGTGCATCGAATGTGCTTAAATTACATTGAACTTCAAACATCAAATTTGATCGATAAGGTTGTCTAATATTCAATGGAAAAATTTCAATCTTATGTAATGCCTACATAATGACGGGACCCTAAGTTATTTCTTTGTAATAACATATTGAAATCTTGAAGACGTTGCAAATATGGGAACTCCCAATGTTTGGCTTCCACAGAACAAAACCTGCGCCATTGCAAGGCAATAGTTGGCATCGGATGACCATCCTTTAAAAGAACCTACATATGAAAAAGAAGAAACTATTATTGAATAGTACGCGAAAGTAAAATACAAGTGTATACAATAGAAACAACATATACCTGCACAAAGTGATCCTTGTTGACATAACCAACATTTATAATCTTTTGTGAGTTCACAGGAGGTGGTTTACCCCTCAGTGGGAAGAAAGTCATACATCCATCCGGTGATAAGTAAACGAAAATCAATTGGAACCTTGTCGCAATAAGGTACCCCATATCTGGTAAATCCATCCATTTATCCCGAGTGGCATACTGTCCAGGAAAGATGCATATGGCATCGTGTATAGTCTTGAACCTTTCAGGGGTCCCATACAGTTCAAGGTACTGTTGGGAATGTTGTTGCAGCTCGTTCAACAACTCAATCCTAATATAGCCCCAGTTCTCCTCATGTTTTCCTAATAATGCAGCAATAGCTCTGTAGCCACAATTACCATCTGAGACAACATCTATCACGTTTTCAATATAACAACGAAACATTGGTGGGAATTGATTAATGTATGGGACATCCCTAATCATTCCTTCAAGTGTTCCACGTCCATGTTCAATGCTCGATAGTTGTGCCTGTATATATTTTTTAATTCTTATATTAATAATAAAAATCTTTTAGGCTCATAAAAATTAGTTGAAAATTACAATCATTCATCACCTGTAGCAGTTCCATCATGCTCATGTTACTAGTTGGCTCTTTGGAGGTATTGAAAGTGGCATATATTGGAACCTAATTCACCCAAATTTAATCATAATGAATAATCTAGCATGTACACAAAACATGAATTGTAAAATAAAATATAAAGAAAATAAAAAGAGGGTACCTGACTAGATTGGATTGATGGTAATTCATGATCTATGTTCTGCAATGAAGGTTCATCAGGTTCTAAAGGTTTCTTTTTTTTCATTCTTCTCTCAAGAGCACTTTTGGGTCTGGTAGACGATCCACGAAATCTTTTTTTTTTTAATCCCTTCACATTGTTGTTATTTTTTGGCGAACCACAATGGGTTTTGGCATCACTGTCTTTACCTTCAAGGCACGCATCTATCTCATTCATAGTCTTCTTCCACCCATTAACAGCTATATTATATGTTTCTTCAGTAAGTGCACCCTTATCAGATAAATGAGCATACATCCTACCTAAGTCTTTGCAGCGATTTCCCATTCTTACCTTAGGGTCCTCATGACTTGTAGGATGGCTTATTGCTATGTTAGTTGTAACTTTTGCATGTTTTGTCCACCTTTTTAATATATACATTTCAGGAATTTTTGTAATATTTCTTGATGCGAGAACTTTGAGAGCATGTGAGCATAAGATTCCTGCAAACTCAAACCTCTTACAACTACATTTCACAGCACCAGTAGATGAGTCATATTGAACTGTATGATGAAAACGTTTCTTATAAGAGGTAATTTCATATTTTGTAATATCCTCATTTTGAAATGAAACAACCATATTGCTATCATAAGCCTTCGATACCTCATGTTGGATCATCTTGGATACTGTTGGAGTATAAATTGTTGCTTCATGTCTTAAAATTGCCACATTAAATGACAAAGCTAAACTTGTTTGGGTTGCTTTAAAATCTGCCTTTGATTCCTCATAGCGACGATCATCAACTGGCCTCTGAAAATGATGGAAAAATCTCAGCAAATCATGCTTGTAACTTACATATTTTTTAATTAAACTGTTTAAGCTCTCACTGCGTTGTGTAGTTGTCATGTTTGCACAAAAGATCTCTCGCCCATAAACTAATGCCCATTTCTCTTTCACTGGGAATGTTTGCTTTAACCACTTATCATCTTTAAGATCATATTTCTCAAGCATAGTATTTCAAGCTACTAGAAACTCTTCTTCTTCTTCATACTCATAAATGCATCTATTGAAATCTTTACTGAAGTCTTCAAACTTTCCAAATACAAAACTAAGTCTCCTTAATGCATTTTGATACATGTGTCAAATACAAAGGCGATGGAAAGTTTCTGGCCATTCTAAAGATAAAGCTTTCGCCATTGTTGCATCTTGGTCAGTGAGAATAGTCTGGGGTTTCTTTCCTGACATAGCTTTAGCAAAAGTATTGAACAACCAAATAAAGGTGTCAGCAGTTTCATCGTATAGCAAAGCTCCGCCAAATATAATGCTAAGTTTGTGATGATTCACTCCGACAAACATTGCAAACGGACGACCTTCTTTATTTTTCCTTTAAGTAGTATCAAAACAAACTACATCACCAAAATATGAAAAATCATTCTTCATCTTTGCATCGGCCCTAAGAACTCCACCGCACGCAACAAGGTTCTGTTGAGGCGAGAAAGATTCATATGAATTAATCTTGACCCAAGACTGAGGTGGAGGGAACCATTTCAAAGTGGAAGTTTTGCTAACCCGAGCGACAAAGCAGGCAGTTAGGGAACGCAGGACCCAGAAGTACCAATAAAGTCATAGTTTGCAAAACTCTAGTTGGATAATAAGCTGGCTTTTTGGAGCTATGTAAGTATTTGAATTATTCTGGTTTGTTAGGTTTATTATCCCTAGTTTTCTGAGGTTGTTTACGTTAAAGTTTAACACTTATTTAAAGTCATATTTTGAATTCATGGAGAATCTACTTTGATCAAAGGAGATATATGCATTCTTGGTTTTGATTCAGCCTTGCCTTCCAGGTGTAAAATAGATGATTTTCGGATCACATTATAAAGGATGTGTCAAGAACAATTCAATTAACCATTCATGATCCATTAGAATGTATTAATCAAAAAGCATAAAATAAAATATATACAACCAGTATGGTCTACTCACAATCACATGTAGACTTTCAGAGACATCATAAATTCAATTCAGGAGTTTCCCTATCAGCAAAACTTTTCTTTGATTCCAAAAAAAATATACAGCTGAATTAGTACTAGGCATTGGAATTTAACCAACCGCAGCAGAACCAATTAAAAATTTATCTATGACAGAGTTCCGATTATGCTGCTAAACGCAGACGGAGTAGACTCCACCGGAGCATCATGGTGAGGAAAAGCTTTTTCCAGATCAGCAATGGTGTCCAAGCAGTTCCCTCCGAGCTGGAACACCTCGTCGGAATCCGAAGCGATCGGGAAATTATCCATCCCTTCAAACGCGTCCTTACAAGAAGACTGAAACGAAAGCACAGCGCTGAACTTGAACTTCGCCTCAATAACATCCCTTTTCGCAATGGCGTCAATGGTTTCTTTGATCGAATCCATGATGCTGTCGTATTGCTGCTTGCACGTGTCCAGGGAGCCTTTCAGAGATTTCGAAAGGTCGTGTTTCGCGAGTAATTCGCCGATGATGGCGATGGTTTTCTTGGTCTGATTCAGCGTGGCTTCGACTTCGACCTCGAGGGCCTTGAACGGGTCGAGCACGGCATGGAGGAAGTGCGGCTTGATGGTCCTGGCGCAGAGGGTGGGGTTGGAGGTTTTCTTGCAGAAGTCTAAGAGGTCCGATCGGAGTTCGGAGTGGAGGTTGTGTTGGACGACGTGGATTTCGCGGGACGATGACACCCCGTTGGGTAGAAATGAGAGAGAAATGAGAGATAGGATGGTGATGAGAAAACCGGTTTTACTTGAGTAATCCATTGTCTCTTTCTACAGGGGAAAGTGTTTGGATGGGTGAAGATAAGAGACAAATGGAAAATGAATGAGAGTGTAGCCTATGTGTTTGAAATTATGACAAGGAGAGTGCATGGAAAACGGTTTTCTTGGGAAATATACTCTAAACAGGACATGTTTTGTGGACAAATTTAGAAAGGTAGCTAGTTATAGACTCTTATAATTTGATAGTGGAGGATTATAATTTGTTTGTTCCATTTTGAATGGTTGGTGTTCCTGAGAAATTGGAGTTTACCACACATATATAACAAAGTACAATGACAAATCCTCAAATAGGAAATGGACAATATGAAGGGTCAACTAAGAATAGCCGAGTGAGAGAAGATTGAACATATTGATAGGTTAAAAATCCTTGCGAGAATAATAGAATGATTGAAATGAGGGAGACATTGGAAGTTGGAAGTTCTAGGATGAATTGAAAACCATGTCTGATGACAATGTGAGGTTATTTATATCATATCTGAAATTTTTTAGCCCCTAAAGGGAAAGGACAACCACATGATCATATGTAAATTTTCTTATATGAGTTATTCAAGCCTAAGTGCTTGTCCCTATTTAATTCATCTTCAAATTTATTTTATGATCAGAAAGATACAAGTTTCAAGAAATTATTGGTTTTAAAAGCATTTTTTTCTGTGAAGAGTTTTACACGGACCTCCAAACATATTTTGTCATATTTAGCTGCTGAAAATTTTAATAATTATTGATGGAGTTTTCATAATGCTCCTTTAGTCATAGACAATGTTATTTAAGTCTAAGAAAAAATATGCATTCGGACACTCCAATGGTCATAACTCATAATAACCACCAAAGCAAGGAATTGCTGATTGAACAGACCTCTCACTTATCATTAGGCTGCTCCAAAATAAAACACTTTATACTCTCTGTTTTGCAATTTCCTCACTCAGTCACTCTCCCTCACTCTTGTTTTCGCTTGCATCAACCACTCTTTACCTCCTCTTCTCAAGTCACTGCTATAAGCCAGCACTAAAATCACTCTTAACTAAATGAACAAGAATGAGAAAATACTGTTTTCTCTATTTTATTCATGAACACTAAAGCCTTTTGAATAGACTGAATACATATCAGAATATAACACAAAAACCAGACATATCAATTAGCTTGCAAATGCTGCAACTAACTCCTACAAGTATAACTTCAGTCTCAAGCAAATGGACAAATTAAGGGTGGAAAAGGGGTTCTGGCTCTGGAAAATTTAACATTTAAAAAACATTGCTTTGTCGAATGCACGCGCTTCTCTCCAAGTATAGTTTTGAGTGGTTGCACACCATCTATTTGTAATAAGTTACTGTTTAAGTATTGAAGCTGTTCTGTATCAAGCTACACTGGAATGGCTTGGAAAATGTTTCTAAGCAGTACTTGTTCTAATTTAACTGTGTTCTTCCCATTTCAGTAATATTTTTGTGGCTGTATTCTTTTGCAGAGGTTAGCAATCAGACATTGGAACTCTTTTGTGCAGAATTGAGTTCCATGATCTCAAGGAAGTGCAAGTGCCAAAAGGGGAACAAGAGCTGTTGAAAGGGTTCCTGCTATGAATGAGGAGCAAGCTAGCCTTGAAGCAAATATCAACTCATTCAACCCTTAAGCACACATCTTTAGAAAATTTTGAGGTGCCACTAAGAGGAACAAGAAAATCAAAGCTACAATGAAGTGCTGAAATGGGTAGTGAGACATTACTGATCACAAGGTGGACTTAGAAATTATTAGACAGACAGAACTCTGAACATTTGCCTCAGAAGGATGCCAATTGTCAAGGGAGAAAGAAGTGAAAAATGCAGCTAATTGCATCACACAAGTCTAGCTGCTTCATCACTCATCACACAGGACAGGAAGGTACTTTATACCTATGAATATATCTTCTATGAATTCCATGTGAACATACCAAATGATTGATTTTGTAGTCCTTGTGAACTTATTTGCAAACCTTGATGGTACAGAATATGGTTTTTAATTTCTACAGATACCCTGCTCTAACTATATGAGCTAATAAACACTTGTATTTTGACTGTGCAATCAAGATTAGAAAATATGGAAATTTGACATATACAGAAACTTGACCTGAATCTTTGACATATATAGACACTTGGAACTCTTTTGTGCAGAATTGAGTTCCATGATCTCAAGGACAGCAATTGACAAAAAAAAAAAAAACATTATTATCAATTAGCTGACCTGAATCATGCTTTGAAAACAAATTTTATTTTGCAGCAATTTTAACCAACACACAGTAACTTGATCCTTTTTCCTGTCAAATTAAGATTTGATTTAGTACTTCAGAATGGCATCTGCATATTCCTGCACTACCTTCCAGGCCTTGATGACATGAATCTCCTCTGTTAAAGTTGCCCCTATAGCACACCTAATCACGAAAATTCCTCCAACTATAGCATGAGTCATGTATACAGTGCCAGAGCCATTGATAGAATCCAACAGTTTGCGATTCATCTCATTTGCAACACCCTCAGTTTTGAGATCTCCATTTTGGACCTTGCAATTAGCAATCTTTGCAGCCACTGATGGTAAAATTCTGAAGCTGACAACAGCAAGATTTCTAGGCACTACGATCTCAAACCTCTTGTCCTTTTTCACTAGCTCTTCAAAAGTTTTGGCCATTTCAACATGGCTCCTCAGGAAGTTTCTAAGATTAGTCACACCATAGCTTCGAAGCACAAACCACACCTTCAGGGCGCGAAATCTTCGGCTTAAGGGTATCTGCCAATCTTTGTAATCCACCACTTGCTTTGAATCAGAAGCACTGTTCTCCAAATACACAGATTTCGTTGAAAGGGATTTTACCAGAGAAGGTGGATCCTTCACCCAAAGGCAGCAGCAGTCTAAGTTAGTAAGAAACCATTTGTGAGCATTGAGGCTAAAGGAGTCTGCATCCTCAACTCCATCAATCAAGTGTCGAAACTCGGGGCAAATGCATGCACTACCAGCATAAGCAGCATCAACATGGACCCACATGGTGTAATCTTTTGCCACCTTACACAGTGATCCTATTGGATCAATTGCAGTGGTTGAAGTTGTGCCCACAGTGACACAGAGATAACAAGGAACTAGCCCATTTTTAACATCTGATTGAATTGTTGATAAAAGTGCTTGTGGCTCCAAAGTGAATGAATTTGACTTGACAGTCTTGATGGCCCTGATGTTTTTGGGGTGAATTCCTATTATATGAGCTGCTTTCTGAACTGAACAATGTGTTTGATCAGAGCCATAAACAACAAGCTTTGTTAAATTTTCCCAACCAATTTGGTGAAGGATTTGATCCCTGGCTGCAACTAGTGTGACCAAGATGGCCTCACAAGTTGTCCCTAGCAAAACACCACCTCCACTACCTGAGAAAAGGAAACAATTGGGGAGCTTCAGAACCTGGCCAAGCCAATCCATGACAGTGCTTTCTAGTTCGGTTGCCGCTGGAGACGACACCCAGTTGAACCCAACCACATTGAGTCCAGTGCTTATCACCTCTCCAAGGAACCCTGCTGTGCTACCACTGGAGGGAAAGTAAGCAAAGTAATTAGGACTCTGCCAGTGAGTTATGCCTGGGATAATGTTTTGCTGCAAGTCTTGAAGGATGGTTTCAAAAGGTTCAGGATTGTGAGGGGCAAGAGGAGGCAACAATTTTGCAAGGTAACCAGGTTGTACTTGACTCAACACAGGATACTTGGCAATATTTTGGTAATAGTCAGCAAGGAAATCAATGATCTTGTGCCCTTGCCTCCTAAATTCTTTAGGATCTAGGGGGTTCATGATGAATGGAGAATTAGCTTCTTGCAGCTTGTTAGAATATATAAACACCACCTGAGTTATGGAACTTACTCTATTTCCCCCCGAATCGACAGATTTATAATACTTTCAAAAATATTCACATGTTTACGGCGTACCGACACGTCAAACATCTTTTTTTCATTTCCATCTCATTCTTCCAAACATATCATATTATATACGATGCTTAATACTTATCTTTCATCTCTTCTTATTCTTTTTAGTGGTCTATTCTAATATTTTTATCAGATAAACTATGAATGCCGAGCAAATTAGCAAAAATTAAAAAAGTTTGACATATAGATATCAAAAACATATATTAGATATATTATTTCTCATTATTCTCTTCATTTCTCAAGGGTTCGTATACCCAACATTTTTCAATAAAAATTATAAACATGAATATGAATAAATTTAGTGTCGGTCGTAGTGGTAAAAAATGACTGCTTGAGTATTTAGAATGAGAATTCAATTTTTAGGACTCACACCCTTGGGAAGTTCTTTGACATTCACCACACCTTGATTAGAATTGCGAAAGCAATTTAATAGGAAAAAGTTTAATACTCATGCACCATCGGTGTAAAACCCTTTACACAGACAGCCAATCATAATCTCTAAATTTATCATATCATAATCTAATTTCGTATTTAATTGAACAAGTTTTAAAATTAATTATTTGGTGTAACAAAAATCTAAATTATTATTGTTTATATGTGTAAAATTCTTTCTAAAAGAAACTTATTAGGCTCAAACAGAACAGTGAATATGCCATCACTACAAGTAAATTACTCAATGTAAATGTTATTACACATAATACTTGTTGTGTGTAGCTTTCACTTCCTTCTATCAATGTGAAATGAATTTAGCCACCGTGTATGTACAGGTGTTCAAAAGAGCCCATAGTAAAACGTGAAAAAAGAAATATTTTATAATAAATCTGTTAAAATGACTAATGTAGACAACCGGATAGATCAACCATTGTTTCATTTTCAGATATTACAATAAAAATTTAATACTATTATGAAAATGACAAAAACAACAATAATATATTATGTGTACTACTGAAAAATAGCAACAAAAAAATTATTGGACTTGTTTGGAATACGGTGTCAATTCCTCCCAATAAATGACTTATGTTTTTATTATAGGCATTAAGTAAATAAATATTTATATCTTATTCTACTGACCATTTATTTCAACAATTTTTAAGAATATACTTTATTTATAAACTTCTGCCTCAACAAATAAATGTAAATACATATTTGTTGGGATGGACCGCTATCATTTTTCAAATAGGCTAATTAACAAAATGAACAAATATATATAAATACATATTTGTAAATATTTATGCATATACTAAAAATGGTGAGATAAGATAGGTGAAATATGTAACAACAAAAAATGGGATTTGAAACCTAATATATTGTATAGGATAATATATTTAAACATTATACCATATCCAATTCAGTTCAAAATAATATAATATCATATGTTTAATATTGATAGAATAAATATATCTGGTTGTGTTTTATTTTATTTTATTGTCGATAATTTATTCTTTTTTTTTTCGTTTGAAAGGACATTTATATTTACTTTAACTGTAATTTGGAATCAGTAATTGATATAATGTATTAAAAACTGAAAAGATAAATTTATGATTGCTGGAATTTTGATAATTCTTCACCTTGAGGTCCATTCGCTGACAACAACTTGACAGTAATTTTTTTTAATCTAAGAAAGAATTCCATTTGGATGCACCAATGGTCATGACTCATGATGACCACCAAAGCAGGGGATTAATTGCTGATTGAACAAAGCTCTCACTTATCATTGTCAAATTTTATATTCACATTCATTTTTTTATCATATTTTTACACTTTTTTTTCTTACCTTTTTTCTATTTTATCATTCATCATTTCTCTAATTTCTCAATTATATATATGCCAATGTGAATTATTAGGGTTCCACATGGAACCAAAAAATGTGAATTATTAGGGTGACTTCATAAGTTCTGTCAGTATTTTTGATCGTAACAATACACCATTGGTACATGCATAGCAACGGTAAGTGAGACAGACGTAACCAATGGCAACCAGCTAAAACCTTATCCTTAAATTCATTGTGGATACGGTTATTATAGGGAGAGAAGATAATTAATCTAATTGACTTTGAAATAATAATAATACCAGGAAGATAACAATTTTGCAAGATAACCAGGTTGTACTTTTCTCAACACAGGATAGTTGGCAATATTTTGGTAATAGTCCGCAAGGAAATCAATGATCTTGTGCCCTGAGTTTTTTTTTTTAATATTAGAAAAGAAAAAAAATTAGCATTTTGGGGTTGGTTTGACAATATTTGTTAATATGGGGTGGTTTGCATAATTAGCCTCAAGTGAGGCGTTTTATAAGGGGCCTCAGATGAGGAGTGGGGCGATTTTTAGATAAGGACAAAAATGAGGGGAATCAGAATCTGCACTGTTAGATGGGATGTTGGGAGCATGGGAGCAGGCCACGTGCATAAAACTCCTCATCTGAGGAGTCTTATAAAACGCCTCAAATGAGGAGTTTCTTAGCTTTTCAGAAAACGCCTCATTTGAGGAGTTTTATAAGACTCCTCAGATGAAGAGTTTTACGCACACGTTGCCTGTATATTCCCCAACATCTACTCTTTCAACTCACACATTCACTCTCAATCCATTCTTCTACATCTATTCATTTCTTCCATAATATCAAAATTAGAGTTTTTTTTTTGAATATTGTAAAAAAAAAATTGTCAGTTTGGGGTTGGTCTGAACATATTTGTCAAAGTGGGATGTTTTGCTAGATTAGACATAAATAATACTTCTTATAAGATGAAAAAAATTTAGGAGTTTTATAAAAAGCCTTAATTTAGGCGTTTTATGAATAGGACAAAATAAAGAAATCAGAATTTGGCCTGTAGCTGATGGGATGTGGGGAGCAGGTTTGACTGGTACATCACACGCCTAAATTATGTCATAACATAAAAAGCCTAAATTATGTCACAACATGAAAAACTTTATTTTAGGCGTGTTGTGTACAATTACTACACAACGACATGCAGACTTCTATGCTGCCTATATATTACCAATAAACCCCACTTTGAACTCACACCTCCTCTCTCATTCTTTTCTTCTACTTCTACTTTCATTCATTTGAACAATAGATTTTAATTTTTGCTGATCGATGGCCGAAGTTGTTTGATGCGTTGTTTGAAGATGATGTTGTTGATCAAATATGAATAAAATTAGTTAATCGAATTTTGATAAGTTTTGTTGTCCTATTTATCCTACCCTGAAATGTCGTTAGTTATGTTAATTCGAAAAATAGCTTGTTGCGGAATATATAGGCAACCAGGATTGTGGCATGGAAACGCGTGCATAAAACTCTTCACCCGAGGAGTCTTATAAAACTCCTCAAATGAGGCCCTTTATAAAACGCCTCACTTGAGGCTAATTATGCAAACCACTCCATATTAATAAATATTATCAAACGAACCCCAAAATGCTAATTACTTTGCTTACTTTCCCTCGAGTGGTAGCACAGCAGGGTTCCTTGGAGAGGTGATAAGCACTGGACTCAATGTGGTTGGGTTCAACTGGGTGTCGTCTCCGGCCGCAACCGAACTAGAAAGCACTGTCATGGATTGGCTTGGCCAGGTTCTGAAGCTCCCCAATTGTTTCCTTTTCTCAGGTAGTGGAGGTGGTGTTTTGCTAGGGACAACTTGTGAGGCCATCTTGGTCACACTAGTTGCAGCCAGGGATCAAATCCTTCACCAAATTGGTTGGGAAAATTTAACAAAGCTTGTTGTTTATGGCTCTGATCAAACACATTGTTCAGTTTAGAAAGCACCTCATATAATAGGAATTCACCCCAAAAACATCAAGGCCATAAGACTGTCAAGTCAAAGTCATTCACTTTGGAGCCACAAGCACTTTTATCAGCAATTCAATCAGATGTTAAAAATGGGCTAGTTCCTTGTTATCTCAGTGTCACTGTGGGCACAACTTCAACTACTGCAATTGATCCAATAGGACCACTGTGTAAGGTGGCAAAAGATTACACCATATGGGTCCATGTTGATGCTGCTTATGCTGGTAGTGCATGCATTTGCCCTGAGTTTCGACACTTGAACGATGGAGTTGAGGTGCAGACTCGTTTAGCCTCAATGCTCACAAATGGTTTCTTACTAACTTAGACTGTTGCTGCCTTTGGGCGTTGGTACGACGCTACGGCTGGAGCGCGAGGCATGGCGCGTCGGGGTGAGGAGCACGGTGGCCGGCGAGGTCGAAACGCGAGGAAGCACGACGGTGGTGCGAGGTGGCTGGCGATTGGCGGTGGCGGAGTGTGAGGAGCGTGGTGGCCAGAGCGCGGGGTTAAAAAAACCGAGGCTACGGGGTTGCTAAGGCTTTGGAGAAGGTTCTGTTTGGTTTTGGTCCCTTTCTCTATTGTTGTTGTTGTTTTAATTGTGTTTTGGAGTTTTGATGGGGTTATTTTGATGGGGAATGGCGAGATGATGGCTGGAATTGAGATGGTTGAGGGAAATTGGAGAGGGACTAGGTATGGTTGTTTGAGGAGAGTTGCTGTTGTGGTGTGATGGTGGTTTTTTTTTGTCTTTGCTATGTGTTAGGATTCATATCTGAATGATGATGAAAGTTCAAACAAAATTATAGTTATGTTTTGCTGCATCTTTCTTCTCTTCTCTTCCTGGGCAAGACCCACTCTTATGTATACGTTTGAATGATGATGAAAGTTCACATGAATTTTGTTTACTGTATATTCATTTTAATGACATTATATGTACAAACAAATCATGCCAGCAGTTAAGCATAGAAAAGAAAAGGTACCCAGTTGAAGATTACGACTTTAGAGCTCCAAGATCCTTTTTCGTTCTCCTTCCTTTGCTATTTTGATTTCAGCTTCAAGTGCAAATCACCCGAGGTTGTCCAAAGAGTAAGCACAACCATTTTTAGAAGGGAAGTGAGTTCTCTCCATTCTTCAAGTCCCACATTGAAGAAAAACTTCAATTCTTCCTCCCCTGGCAGTCCCCCCTTTCTCCTTCCTTTTATCTTTGGCCCCTCCGTTTGCTTCTGTCAAGTAGTGTATTTATACACAAAAACTCCTCTCCATCTCCTCTCTTCTACTGCTATTTTTCTACTGCATAAAGATGCTGACTTATGTGTTGATTAGCAAAGAGACCCTTGAGACTTGTGTTTTGCAGACTTTAGCAAGCTTTTTCTTATTATGGTATGGCTTGAAGGGTTAAGCAAAAGTGAGAGATGATGAAGACTCTGCAAAGGGGAAACCCACACTCCACATTTCTTTCCTTTTTTCTCAGTATTTATAAACGTTACAATACTAGTTAATTGGTACATGCATAGCAACGTAAGTGAGAAAGGGACACATAACCAATGCCAACCAGCTAAAAGAACAAAACAATAGCATATTCCTCTATTCCTTAATATATATATATATAAAAGAACAAAGCAATAGCAGATTCATGGATGGTGAAGTTTTTCCCGTAGTCCTTAATATATATAGGCTTAATAGCAATTTTGTTCCTTCACATTTCACGATTTGGCATTTCTGATCCCTCTTAGAACTTATTAGCATACAAGGTCCTTCACTTTCACATGCAGTTGTAGTTTTGGTTTTCATTCAACTTCCATCCAATATTTAACGGAATATTCCGTAAAAAATTAATTAAAAAGAGACAACATAGGATAATAATCATATCATGTTGTTATCTGTTGTTTGTTGCGCTAGCAGGATAGGATAACACTATCCTGTCCCTTGTTCTATTCTGTCTATCATGGGTAAAAGTTATACTGAGGGGGGTGCTATGATAGAAATTATCCTGACAGGATAGGATATCAGTTTTTTATTTGTTTATTACCATGACGTGAAATTATTTTCAATATTTATATTTTATATAATTTATAATAATATTAATTAATAAATATAATTTTTTGATATTAATATAATATTAATTTTATTACTTATCAATTATTAACTGTTATTATTAATTTAAATTATTTAGTTACTGATAAATTTAATTAAAAAATAAAATTATTTATAAATAGTGAAAATATTGGATTTACTCATATAAAATAATTAAATTTTCATTATCACTTACTATTACTTAGTTAACATTATTTTTCGTTATTTATATTATAATAAAAATTCACAAAATAATTCTTCACTAACAATAAAATAGGCTACTGACATATATATATATAAATATTAATTTTTTAATAGTAAATATAGACTAATTTTATATTATCATATGATATTATTTAAAATTATTTCTCTACTTATATAGTTATAATTAATAATTTAAATATAAAATATTTTTGAAGGAATAATATCATTTAATAATTTTTATCATTAATCACTTACCGCTACTAAGTTAAAACTCATTGGTTACATATAATAATTTTAATTAAAATAGACTCCCTTCGAAAAAATTAAAATAGCCGAATTAATATTAAAAAATAAGCTATTTATAAAAATGTAAAAAAATTCAAGCTTGTATTGGGTTACTCTTTAACCCTCTTTTTTTTTATATTAGTTTATGTTTTTATGAAAAATTAACACACTGTTTAGAAAGTGATTTATAAATTCATAAAATTTAGAGATTATACCAATAATAAGAAGTGTTGACCAAGCTTGTATTTTGTATTTTGTCGGATAATTTTCCGAATATTTTCTAATATAGTTTTTTGGTTACATTTTCTAATATAGTTTAAATTGACTGTAAAAAAAAGTGTTTAAAGTTTTTATTTTGGAAATATAACTGTTGCGATCATTAATCCAGTTAATATAGTAGTTTATTAAATAGTAAATGATTTTTGAAAACGTGTTAACTATTATGTAAACGATAGTATATAATAAATAACGTATTAATAGAACTTTATTTATTAAATATAATATAATATGCGATCATTAATCCAGTTAATATAGTAGTTTATTAAATAGTAAATGATTTTTGAAAACGTGTTAACTATTATGGAAACGATAGTATATAATAAATAACGTATTAATAGACTTTATTTATTAAATATAATATAATATATTAAAAAAAATTAAAAATAATTTCTATTTTATTTTCTTAGACTTATGTGGGATGGTGATTAAAAAATAGTGATAATGTTATTTATGATAATAATAATAATAATAATAATTATTATTATTATTATTATTGATAGAATATACAATAACTACATTAATATTCTATCAATAATGTCGCAACCGGGGTCGCGGCGCGACGGTGTGTACCCTAAAACGCCCGTCCAAAAGACGGTACCCCTAATTAATTGTGCAATAGAAGTTAGCTTTCTGAAATATTTATTTCACCCTTAAAAAAATTGATTATTTGTTTGGATTAAGAAAAAGATTATTTATGAAATTGGCTTGACGGTTGTTGATATCAGCTCCTACGTATCCCTCGGTGCAATGGAGAATTCAAAGCCACGTAGTTCTTGATTTTTGTATTTTTGAAAGGCTTTAAAAAAGCATGGGTTTGAGAGGGAACCTTAGAGAAGGTTTTTATTAGAGTGTCTGTCAGGAATTGCTTCCCGACCTACGTATTCTCTGTCAGAAGACATCAAGGCTACGTAGTTCTAAGAGAGATGTTTGATATTTTTTGTGTTTTTTAACTTGATTAGTTTGCGAAGAGCATGGTTTGAGGTGATGACCTTTAAGAAGGTGGAGTTGATAGGAGAGAAGATTGAAGACGCTGAGATTTGATTTGAGAGACTTGAAGAAGTCGGGGTTTGATTAGAGAGGCTTTGAAGAAGCTGGAACTTGAAATTTTTTTGAAAGGAAATATTTGTAATATTTGTATATTTGAATGTTTTTTAGTTTTTTTAGAATTTGATTGTTCATGCTACCAAGTGGTAGTCATAGAAACTTTACGAGGTAAGTTATAGAAATGTTATTCCGTTACCGTCGTTTACTTATTTGAGAAAATATTTTTGTTCATTTTATAATTTTGAGATATCATGCTACCAAATGGGTAGTCTGTGATTTTATGAGATAATAAGTAGAAATGCTACTTTATTTTCTTTATTGATATTGATTCAAAAGAGTTATTATTTAACTTTGAAAAATCATGCTACCAATTCGGTATTCAATGATCTTCATGAAAATAATGAGTAGAAAGACTACTCTATTATCATCATTGACATATTTAAAAAAGGTTATTATTTTTGGATTTTGGATTATATACGTGTGTTTTGATATTTTAGTTTTTTGACTATACAAATCATTTTTTTTGGGTTTTTTAACATTGAAACTAGACAAATATTTACATGGTACAACATATATTTACAACATTTTTATCACTAATTTATAATTAAAGGCAGATAAACAAAATGACATGAGTTCAAAGGGTTGACGATGAGGCTGAGTTTTAGGAGTTATTGATGGCGGTTTGGGGTTTGATTCATGGCTGGCTGAGATAGGGTTTCAGTTCTGTTCAAGGATTTGGGCATTTGGGCTCTGTTTGTCTGCTGGTTGTGGATTCTAACATAGTGTATTTTCTTGTTAATTTTTAATTTCTTATGCATCTCTGGATATACCAGTTTCAATGGATTGATTAGTTGAAAATAAACTTGTATTTGGTTCATTTGCTTTATGGTACACAGGTTTATAGATGATTCATTTCAACAGGCAAAATCTAATATGAAGAGAACAATATCAAAGCATAGCATGGTAGCATCTAATTCAGATTACTTGGTTGATGCAAACTGCTTTCCCTCTTCTTTTTCCCTTCTATTTTCTTCTCCCTCTCCCTTCGTGTGCCGCTGGTATGCGACTCTAGATTGAGGCAAAATCCTCCTGTGTATGCTTCTGGTGCTACATTTTGTTCTTCTTTATTTTGGGCAGAGGAGAGGTGATTTTAGGTGAAGGCTTTTTGATGACCAGGGTCTTCTTAGAAGATGAAAGGAAGTTAAATGGAGGTTTGGTGTGGGTCTTACTGATGGAGATGAAGAATTAGGAAAATGAAAGAAGGGTTAGCAGCTGAAAAAAATGGATGAATCCAGGAGGTAGAAAGTGTTGTGATAGCCCCCTTTTCTACATGGCTTGCTAAGTCCCATATGGGAGAAAAATCTTTTTTCTTAGCATGGCAGCTTCCTCTCTCAGCGAACTCTTCTTCTCTTTTTATCTTCAATTTTCCCTTCTTCCTTTCCTTTCTTCTGATGTGATCCTCCCCTGACATTGAAATTTCTTGAGCCCTGTATCATGCTTGATTCTTGGAGATCTTTGCCTATTTTGGTATCACTTGAGGGAAATAACAATCCATTTTTGGCCAAAGAGACATGAAGGCAGCAGCTGCCACTCTGCAGAGGGGAAACCCACACTCCATGTTTTGCTTTTCTTTCAAACTAATTTCCTTAATCTAGTTTGTTTTGCTACCTTTTTTTGTGTGTTTTCACAACTCAATTTGCTTCTGTTTTCTTCATATTTTCCGTTCCCCTTCTTCTTTTTTCAATTTTCTGATTGTCTCTTTTTTATTTTTTATCTGGTCACTTACGTGACCGCCGGTATTTTTTTATTTTTTTTAATATTTCCCTCCCTCTATCCCATTCTTTCACCAAACCTCAATCCACGCCGTCACTCTCTGTGTCGCTCCCACTGTCCTCTCCACCGCGTTCCTCTCTACTCTGCCGTCCTCACTCTCTGTGTCACACCATCGAAACTTTTCAACACCCCATCGTACCCCCTTTCACCGGCCCAAGCCACCATCGAGCCACCATGACCTCTGTGGTTCTAGACCCTCTCCTCACCGTCAACCTATCAGTAGCCACGGTGCCGTCGAGCTACCAAACCCAGCCACGACGAAACCTACAACCAAATCGAACTCGATCCTCCTTCCTCGACTAAGCTTTATCGCTGTCGAACGCCCTGTCTCGCATCATCTCCACGGTAAGTTTCACATCTCTATTGCAATTCAAATGTTAGGGTTTCTCTATCGCACGATTAGAAGGAAACCACTGGGTTGGCAAATCCAGCAACTCTAATGTTTAAGCTTTGCTGCATATTTTGGCGCAATTGAGCAGTTTTTGTGTCTTTAGGCTTGACCATATATTGCTGGAAATCACTGGGTTGGCAAATCCAGCACCTTTAGCATCTGTTCTTTGGTTGGATGAACAATTGGAATCAGACGTGGAGCTAGACTCTCGTCACTGTAAGTCTCTTTGGTGGATGAAATACATTTAGTTTTCTCATTTTGTGGGCCTTTAATATTGCTATAATGTCCTATTTAGTGTATATTGAATTTAAATTAATTCTCTAGACTTTTCTGTATAATAAAAATCATTTGCTTATAGCTGTTTTATTCTATGTTTATAAACTGTTTTTAGTTTTTATCACCAGCAAAATTGTCATTCTTGTGTCCAAGTTGGAAACATAGTATAGCACATTTCATGGTTTTTTAAGTAATATACTATCATGATTACATGTGTGGCTCAGTGTCTACTTACTTATATGTTCATAGAAGCTTTTTCTTTCCTTGGCATGTAATAGCACGGCTTGTGATAATTTGGGTCAAGTATAAGCATAGGGTACTGGGTACCATAATATTTGACAGCCATAGGAAGATTCTCATGGCTTGTATGATGTTTATTTAAAGCAGCCATAGGAAGATTCTCATTAAGTGAACATGGCTTCTTGCTCTTCAATATCTGATCTATTTTCAAGGTTAGACACTCCTTCTCCTACTCAATGCTCTCTCTAATTAGCATGGTTTCTTTTACATTTAGGTTAGAGAAGGAAAATTTAAAAAGGGTTATATGTTCTGTTTGACTAATTGAATCATATAAAGGTTAGCGATTGTGGTTGCTGTAATAACTGGGTTGCATAGGGTGTTGTCTCTACTGCTATTTGATTTGCTTTCTTCAATCTTAACAATTTATGCTTTAAAAATCAGTATCTGATAAGAGATTGCTCTCTTCAGCTCTTCCTTCCCAAGCTTTTAAAATGATCATGAACTAATGTATCAGTATCTGTATTAGGGCATACATACATTCCTTTTGTATTTTTAACAGAATTGGTTTTATTCTTTCCTTTTGGCAGTTTTTAACCACTTCATTTCCTACCATCCATTTGGACCTTTGTTGCAGCTTCTGCATCTGCTACTGTGGTTTTCCGTAACTTATTTTAGTAAAAGGATGGTGTGCTGTTATACATGTGAATACTGAATAGAGAGACAGAGTGAGTGAAAAAGAACAGATAAGAGTTGACAGGTAGATTATTATTTCTTATATGGTTAAGTTTTCTACTGCCTAGCTTTGACATGTAATTTTTTTTATTGAATATTGCTTGTGTAATTCACTCAGAAGTCAGAACATAAAAAGTCCAATATGAGTTGTTTGATTACTCTGCCGGCCTGTATGAAGAATTGGAAAAGCTGCATATGTTAGCATTTTAACTTTCCTTTTTCCCCAAGGTAGCATGAGCTTCCTGTGTCACTGAATTTAGGCCACTTCCACTACGATCACAGCTCCGGTAAATTGTTAATATTCTTATGTTCTTTTTCCCCAAGCTGCATATTCATGTTAATTTTCTTTTAAGCACTTTTAATTGTGTAAAACTGATTGATATTCTTATACAAGTATTTTAGTTTGTTTGAATGATTTCTTGTGGTAGGAATTATTATAAAGCAGACTGAAAAAAATTTGTATACTTTTTTAAATTAATTTTCTAGAGAGTGGCGGCGGTTCCAACCGCCAGTAAGTTGTCAAATTTCTAACTTTGCCGGCGGTTTAGACCGCCCCCAAATTTTCCAGAATCTTTGCGACGGTTGAACCCGCCGTGAAAACCTAAGATTGAATGTGTACCGGTGGTGACCTTGGCGGGTGTTACAACCTCCGCTAATTGTTTTGCGGCGGTTCCGGAAACCGCCGGTAAATCTATTCGCGACGGTCAGAGTATCAGCGGTTGTCAAACCGCCGTAATCATTTTTAGCGGCGGTTTTAACCGCAAGTCGGTTATATTTATGTTTATATTTATATTTCCTTCAACTTCCATCCAATATTTACCGAATATTCCGTAAAAAATTAATTAAAAAATCACAAAATCCATAAACGTGAATCTTCATCCTTTTCATCACTTGGTTCATCATGTTACCCAAAAAAATGCAAAAAATAACCAAAAAATGTGAATTATTAGGGTGACTTTATAAGTTCTGTCAGTATTTTTGAACGTTAGAATACTGGTTAATTGGTACATGCATAGCAACGTAAGTGAAACAGGGACACATAACCAATGCCAACCAGCTAAAAGAACAAAACAATAGCAGATTCCTCTATTCCTTAATGGCTTAATATATATATATAAGAACAAAGCAATAGCAGATTCATGGATGGTGAAGTTTTTCCCATAGTCCTTAATATATATATAGGCTTAATAGCACTTTTGGTTCCTCACCTTTCATGATTTGGCATTTCTGATTCTCTTGGAATTTATTAACATACAAGGTCCCTCACTTTCGCAAGAAGTTGTAGTTTTGGTTTTCCTTCAACTTCCATCCAATATTTAACGGAATATTCCGTAAAAAATTAGTTAAAAAGAGATAGGTTAGGATAATAATCATATCCTGTTGTTATCTGTTGTTTATTGCGCCAGCAGGATATGATAACACTATCATGTCCCTTATCCTATCCTGTCCATCATGTGTAAAAGTTATGCTGAGGGGGGAGCTAGGATAGAAATTATCCTGACAGGATAGGATATCAGTTTTTTGTTTGTTTATTACCATGACCCGAAATGTTAAGGTTGTGCATACTTCTACTAAGCATGAAGGACAAGTGTATATTCCTGAGATCAACTACATGCTCATGATTGCATGTATTGTGGTCAGTGCTGCCTTTAGAACCTCAGAACAACTTAGTCATGCCTATGGTAATCATGCTTAAACTCTCCCACAGACACACACACAAATAGTTTGATGCATATGGTAATCATACTTAAGAATTATACTATGTATGATGCAGGTATTGCAATAGTTTGTGATATGATAATCACAACATTCTTGGTTTCTGTTGTAATGTTGGTTGTATGGAAGAAAAGCATATGGTTGCTTTGTCTCTTCTACTTTCCATTCGGTTTCATTGATTTCGTTTATCTATAATCACAACTTACCAAGTTCATAGAAGGAGGTTTTCTGCCCCTCGTATTTGCTTTTGTCATATTTAGCTGCTGAAAAATTTAATAATTATGGATAGAGTTTTCATAATTCTCCTTTAGTCATAGCTCTCCAAATTCTGATTCTTAAGATTATGGCTAGTACTAATTCAGTGATCCATTCAGATACAAATTGACAATGTTATTTAAGTCTAAGAAAAAATATGCATTCGGACACTCCAATGGTCATAACTCATAATAACCACCAAAGCAAGGAATTGCTGATTGAACAGACCTCTCACTTATCTTTAGGCTGCTCCAAAAAAACACTTTATACTCTCTGTTTTGCAATTTCCTCACTCAGTCACTCTCCCTCACTCTTGTTTTCGCTTGCATCAGCCACTCTTTACCTCCACTTCTCAAGTTACTGCTATAAGCCAGCACTAAAATCACTCTTAACTACATGAACAAGAATGAGAAAATACTGTTTTCTCTATTTTTTTTCATGAACACTAAAGCCTTTTGAATAGACTGAATACATATCAGAATTTAACACAAAAATCAAACATATCAATTAGCTTGCAAATGCTGCAACTAACTCCTACAAGTATAACTTCAGTCTCAAGCAAATGGACAAATTAAGGGTGGAAAAGGGGTTCTGGCTCTGGAAATTTTAACATTTAAAAAACATTGCTTTGTCGAATGCACGCGCTTCTCTCCAAGTATAGTTTTAAGTGGTTGCACACCATCTATTTGTAATAAGTTACTGTTTAAGTATTGAAGCTGTTCTGTATCAAGCTACACTGGAATGGCTCGGAAAATGTTTCTAAGCAGTACTTGGTCTAATTTAACTGTGTTCTTCCCATTTCAGTAATATTTTTGTGGCTGTATTCTTTTGCAGAGGTTAGTAATCAGACATTGGAACTCTTTTGTGCAGAATTGAGTTCCATGATCTCAGGGAAGTGCAAGTGCCAGAAGGGGAACAAGAGCTGTTGAAAAGATTCCTGCTATGAATGAGGAGCAAGCTAGCCTTGAAGCAAATATCATCTCATTCAACCCATAAGCACACATCTTTAGAAAATTTTGAGGTTCCACTAAGAGGAACAAGAAAATCAAAGCTACAATGAAGTGCTGAAATGGGTAGTGAGACATTACTGACCACAAGGTGGACTTAGAAATTATTAGATAGACAGAACTCTGAACATTTGCCTCAGAAGGATGTCAATTGTCAAGGGAGAAAGAAGTGATAAATGCAGCTAATTGCATCACACAAATCTAGCTGCTTCATCACTCATCACACAGGACAGGAAGGTACTTCATACCTATGAATATATCTATCTATGAATTCCATGTGAACATACCAAATGATTGATCTTGTAGTCCTTGTGAACTTATTTGCAAACCTTGATGGTACAGAATATGGTTTTTAACATCTACAGATACCCTGCTCTAACTATATGAGCTAATAAACACTTGTATTTTGACTGTGCAATCAAGATTAGAAAATATGGAAATTTGACATATACAGAAACTTGACCTGAATCTTTGACATATATAGGCACTTGGAACTCTTTTGTGCAGAATTGAGTTCCATGATCTCAAGGACAGCAATTGGCAAAAAAAACATTATTAGCAATTAGCTGACCTGAATCGTGCTTTGAAAACAAATTTTATTTTGCAGCAATTTTAACCAACACACAGTAACTTGATCCTTTTTCCTGTCAAATTCAGATTTGATTTAGTACTTCAGAATGGCATCTGCATATTCCTGCACTACCTTCCAGGCCTTGATCACATGAATCTCCTCTGTTAAAGTTGCCCCTATAGCACACCTAATCACGAAAATTCCTCCAACTATAGCCTGAGTCATGTATACAGTGCCAGAGCCATTGATAGAATCCAACAGTTTGCGATTCATCTCATTTGCAACACCCTCAGTTTTGAGATCTCCATTTTGGACCTTGCCATTAGCAATCTTTGCAGCCACTGATGGTAAAATCCTGAAGCAGACAAGAGCAAGATTTCTAGGCACTACGATCTCAAACCTCTTGTCCTTTTTCACTAGCTCTTCAAAAGTTTTGGCCATTTCAACATGGCTCCTCAGGAAGTTTCTAAGATTAGTCACACCATAGCTTCGAAGCACAAACCACACCTTCAGGGCACGAAATCTTCGGCTTAAGGGTATCTGCCAATCTTTGTAATCCACCACTTGCTTTGAATCAGAAGCACTGTTCTCCAAATACACAGAATTCGTTGAAAGGGATTTTACCAGAGAAGGTGGATCCTTCACCCAAAGGCAGCAGCAGTCTAAGTTAGTAAGAAACCATTTGTGAGCATTGAGGCTAAACGAGTCTGCATCCTCAACTCCATCAATCAAGTGTCGAAACTCGGGGCAAATGCATGCACTACCTGCATAAGCAGCATCAACATGGACCCACATGGTGTAATCTTTTGCCACCTTACACAGTGATCCTATTGGATCAATTGCAGTAGTTGAAGTTGTGCCCACAGTGACACAGAGATAACAAGGAACTAGCCCATTTTTAACATCTGATTGAATTGTTGATAAAAGTGCTTGTGGCTCCAAAGTGAATGAATTTGACTTGACAGTCTTGATGGCCCTGATGTTTTTGGGGTGAATTCCTATTATATGAGCTGCTTTCTGAACTGAACAATGTGTTTGATCAGAGCCATAAACAACAAGCTTTGTTAAATTCTCCCAACCAATTTGGTGAAGGATTTGATCCCTGGCTGCAACTAGTGTGACCAAGATGGCCTCACAAGTTGTCCCTAGCAAAACACCACCTCCACTACCTGAGAAAAGGAAAGAATTGGGGAGCTTCAGAACCTGGCCAAGCCAATCCATGACAGTGCTTTCTAGTTCGGTTGCCGCTGGAGACGACACCCAGTTGAACCCAACCACATTGAGTCCAGTGCTTATCACCTCTCCAAGGAACCCTGCTGTGCTACCACTGGAGGGAAAGTAAGCAAAGTAATTAGGACTCTGCCAGTGAGTTATGCCTGGGATAATGTTTTGCTGCAAGTCTTGAAGGATGGTTTCAAAAGGTTCAGGATTGTGAGGGGCAAGAGGAGGCAACAATTTTGCAAGGTAACCAGGTTGTACTTGACTCAACACAGGATACTTGGCAATATTTTGGTAATAGTCAGCAAGGAAATCAATGATCTTGTGCCCTTGCCTCCTAAATTCTTTAGGATCTAGGGGGTTCATGATGAATGGAGAATTAGCTTCTTGCAGCTTGTTAGAATATATAAACACCACCTGAGTTATGGAACTTACTCTATTTCCCCCCGAATCGACAGATTTATAATACTTTCAAAAATATTCACATGTTTACGGCGTACCGACACGTCAAACATCTTTTTTTCATTTCCATCTCTTTCTTCTAAACATATCATATTATATACGATGCTTAATACTTATCTTTCATCTCTTCTTATTCTTTTTAGTGGTCTATTCTATTCTTATTCTTTTTAGTGGTCTATTCTAATATTTTTTTCAGATAAACTATGAATGCCGAGCAAATTAGCAAAAATTAAAAAAGTTTGACATATAGATATCAAAAACATATATCAGATATATTATTTCTCATTATTCTCTTTCTCAAGGGTTCGTATACCCAACATTTTTCAATAAAAATTATAAACATGAATATGAATAAATTTAGTGTCGGTCGTAGTGGTAAAAAATGACTGCTTGAGTATTTAGAATGAGAATTCAATTTTTAGGACTCACACCCTTGGGAAGTTCTTTGATATTCACCACACCTTGATTAGAATTGCGAAAGCAATTTAATAGGAAAAAGTTTAATACTCATGCACCATCGGTGTAAAACCCTTTACACAGACAACCAATCATAATCTCTAAATTTATCATATCATAATCTAATTTCGTATTTAATTGAACAAGTTTTAAAATTAATTATTTGGTGTAACAAAAATCTAAATTATTATTGTTTATATGTGTAAAATTCTTTCTAAAAGAAACTTATTAGGCTCAAACAGAACAGTGAATATGCCATCACTACAAGTAAATTACTCAATGTAAATGTTATTACACATAATACTTGTTGTGTGTAGCTTTCACTTCCTTCTATCAATGTGAAATGAATTTAGCCACCGTGTATGTACAGGTGTTCAAAAGAGCCCATAGTAAAACGTGAAAAAAGAAATATTTTATAATAAATCTGTTAAAATGACTAATGTAGACAACCGGATAGATCAACCATTGTTTCATTTTCAGATATTACAATAAAAATTTAATACTATTATGAGAATGACAAAAACAACAATAATATATTATGTATACTACTGAAAAGTAGCAAAAAAATTTATTGACAGCTGCGGACCTATTTAGAATACGGTGTTAATTTCTCAAAATAAATTATTTATATTTTTATCATGGGTATTAAGTAAATAAATATTTATATTTTATTTTACTGACTATTTATTTCAACAATTTTTAAGAATATACTTTATTTATAAACTTCTTCCTCAACAAATATATGTAAATACATATTTGTTGAGGTGGACGGCCACCATTTTCCAAATAGGCTAATTCTTGTTAAGGACAAAATGAACAAATTTATATAAATACATATTTGTAAATATTTATACATATACTAAAAATGGTGAGATAAGATAGGTGAAATATGTAGCAACTAAAAATGGGATTTGAAACCTAATATATTGTATAAGATAATATATTTAAACATTATACCCTATCCAATTCAGTTCAAAATAATATAATATCATATGTTTAATATTGATAGAATAAATATATCTGGTTGTGTTTTATTTTATTTTATTGTCGATAATTTATTCTTTTTTTTTTCGTTTGAAAGGACATTTATATTTACTTTAACTGTAATTTGGAATCAGTAATTGATATAATGTATTAAAAACTGAAAAGATAAATTTATGATTGCTGGAATTTTGATAATTCTTCACCTTGAGGTCCATTCGCTGACAACAACTTGACAGTAATTTTTTTTAATCTAAGAAAGAATTCCATTTGGATGCACCAATGGTCATGACTCATGATGACCACCAAAGCAGGGGATTAATTGCTGATTGAACAAAGCTCTCACTTATCATTGTCAAATTTTATATTCACATTCATTTTTTTATCATATTTTTACCCATTTTTTATTTTTCTTACCTTTTTTCTATTTTATCATTCATCATTTCTCTAATTTCTCAATTATATATATGCCAATGTGAATTATTAGGGTTCCACGTGTAACCAAAAAATGTGAATTATTAGGGTGACTTTATAAGTTCTATCAGTATTTTTGAACGTTACAATGCTGGTTAATTGGTACATGCATAGCAACGGTAAGTGAGACAGGGATAAGACACGTAACCAATGGCAACCAGCTAAAACCTTATCCTTAAGTTCATTGTGGATATGGTTATTATAGGGAGAGAAGATAATTAAGCTAATTGACTTTGAAATAATAACTAATAATAATAATAACACACTTTATCCATGCACAAAAAGTTACGTCCCTTTCATGTACTTTTACTCTCATTTTAGATCTCCATATGCAACTTTTTTACTGGAAATTAGTGTGCAATTCTACTGCTACTAGACATACTTTTTTCTTTTAATTCCGTAAATTCTCACATTGGTGGTATAGAAATGATATCTAGAATAAGTTACTCATATTAAAATCAAGGTTTGTCTAAGTCACCTAATAAAATTATGGGGTAAAATTACTCTTATTTAAGTGACCTAGTAATATTTTGACATCTACTTTCTTAAGAAATTCTAACTCATAACACGTGTCAAAATATTACTGGACCGCTTAAGCTGGAGTAATTTTACCTCATATTTAGTTTGAGTGATTTAGACAACTCTAAAACCAAACATGCTAATACAAAATTGTTCTCATTTCGATCATAATGAAATGTTTAAGCAATTGTATACACTTAGCGCATGTTTGGTTTTATGTTAAACCAATATAATTGAACTCTCGACTGAGATCTTGGGTTTCTTTCACGCGATTTTAAGTTGAACGAATTTTAAAGAAATCTTGTAACAACGCTCAAATTTCAATGTACCGGATGTCATTTTCAACTAAAAGCCAAACATGTCAAGCTAATTATGCAGCTTGATTTAAAGTTCTAGGCAGCTGAGCTTGCTTATGATTTTGTTTGGAAGTTTTTGAGGAAGGGGAGGGGAAATGTGGGGAAGGAGAGTAAGTCTTCTCCTTGTTTGGAATTTCAAAGTATCTAAAAACCTTCAATTTGGAGGAATTCTAAAAAAATAGCTAAAGAAGGGTAGTTTTTAAAAAAATTGCAGAATTTTTACCCTACTTAAAAAAATTAAACAATTTCTTAAAATCTCAACTTTTGTTTCCTCCTCTTTTAAAATTCAACTTGCAAATAAAGTCTAAATTTTTTTTATAAGCATATGTTAATTGTTAGTAAATTAGTTTCTTCTTTAAGATTTGAATTCGGACCCTCAACCCTTAACTTAACCAAGTGAGCTATCATTTCCCCACGAACAAAACCTACAACTTGTTTTATTTTAAAGGTCACCCTCATAAACCTGCTCAAGTTAGCCAACATTAATTATATACGCTTGTGGAAGGAAAATAGGACACACCTCGTAACAATTAAATGTCACACGATTTCAACAACTAATTCGTTCACTACGGTGTTATTAAATTGAAACAAAATTAGGTGAAACAATTAATGATTGTGGCATTGGTCAAGCCTTGATGTATATAGTAAAGAGGAAATAGGAAAATGGACTGCTATAAGTGCTGACTACTACTTCTATCTTCTATTTGTATATATTTGTCACTATTTTAATTTTAATTTTATTTTTATTTTTAATTATTTGTTTTTTTATAATTTTAAGAAAACATAATTATGTTTTACCAATTTTACTCTTAAATTAATAGTTATAGGAAATGAAAAAGTCAAAATTAAAAAATAGATAAAGAGTATGTTAAAAAATTAGGTAGTAGCTTTGATAGAAACAATAACATTAATATAATTCTTTAATATATGTACAAAACATTAGAATGACAGTTATTAAAAAACGGATGAAGGGGTATTTGCAATTTTGATATACTTTCCGCTTATTATTAACTGACACTATTTTGAAAAAAATAAATTGTTCCTATTTATCTGTTATTTTTATAGTTTCAAGAGAGCATTGATTATGCACTACCAATTATATCTTTCACTTAATTAACTCTTAATAATGATGAGAAAATTGAAGAGTCAGAATTAAAAGGAGAGATAAAAAACATATTATAAAGTTAGCTAATAATTTTAATAAAAATAAGTAAAAGACATATTATAAAGTTAGCTAATAATTTTAATAAAAGTAAGGATAGTAATATACTTTTTTAATACGTGTATTAAAATCTTAAAGTGAGAATCAATAAGGAGTTGAGAAATTAACTAACTAAGCTAATTTCCACCACATTATACGTTTTTGTAACTAGCTTAGTAAATCTCTTCTTTTTGTTTTTTGTTTTTTTTTTTTACTTTTCTTTGATTTTAAATCTCTTTTTTCTAGTATAATTTTTTTTTTCAAAATTTGATCAACTTAATATTGATATATTCAACACGCTTTCAGTTAATTATCTCATGAGGTCCTACTTAATTTAACACTTCAATTAAAACCTTGATATTTGTAGAAATGAAATGAGTACTTGAAGGGTGATGCTATACATCAATGAAAAATCATTAATTATGCTAAGCATTGAGGTCCGGCCACGATGTAGATGTAGCCCTTATAGCATACACTTGAAAACAAGTTTTGAAAACGAAATATGACATCCATGTCTTGTAACGAAGAAAAGTACTGTTCAGTTTTCAATAG
The DNA here is from genome assembly GCA_030819835.1 of Acmispon strigosus. Taxonomy (NCBI): domain Eukaryota; kingdom Viridiplantae; phylum Streptophyta; class Magnoliopsida; order Fabales; family Fabaceae; genus Acmispon; species Acmispon strigosus. The sequence goes on from JAUAMA010000001.1 coordinate 93,902,366, forward strand.
CCATGCTTCATGTCAGCAAATGATTGGTGTACACTCAACTACTACTTTCGAACACCTTTTTTTTTTCTCTTTATCTCTTTTTTCTAATCACATCACATTATATATCATACTTATCACTTATATCTTCTCTCTTCCCATCTCTTTCTAATAATCTACCCTCTTTAGATATCTACCCATTTTTATTCTCCTTCGTGTCCTTGATCATAGTAGACAAAGTAGAAAGCAAATACAACTAAAGGCCCGTTTGGTGGTCAGGATATGATAAGAACAGGATAGGATAAATGATTGGATAAGCACAGGATATGATACGAGCAGGATAGACTCTTATCCTATCCTACGTTTGGGGTGGACAGGATATTGATAGGATATGATACAAACAATGAAAAATGTATCAAATTTTCCCTGAAATAAAAAATACATAATATTTTTTAAAATTTAATTTTCTAAATAGATTTTTTTTAAAAAAGTGATTACTCTATTAAATTTAATTTTTTTTTTCATTTTTATAAATAGCTTATTTTTTAATGTTAACTAAAATAAAATTATTTTTTATTAATTCGGCTATTTTAATTTTTTCGAAGGGAGTCTATTTTAATTAAAATTATTATATATGTAACCAATGTGTTTTAACTTAGTAGGGGTAAGGGATTAATAATAAAAATTATTAAAAGATATTATTCTTTCAAAAATATTTTATATTTAAATTATTAATTATAATTATATAAGTAGAGAAATAATTTTAAATAATATCATATGATAATATAAAATTAGTCTATATTTACTATTAAAAAATTAATATATATATGAGTAGCCTATTTTATTGTCAGTGAAAAATTATTTTGTGTATTTTTATTATAATATAAATAACAAAAAATAATGTTAACTAAGTAGTAGTAAGTGATAATGAAAATTTAATTATTTTATATGAGTAAATCAAATATTTTCACCATTTATAAATAATTTTATTTTTTAATTAAATATATTAGTAATTAAATAATTTAACTTAACAATAACAATTAGTAATTGATAAGTAATAAAATTAATATTTATTAAAATCAAAAATTTTATTTATTAATTAATATTATTATAAATTATATAAAATGTAAATATTGAAATTAATTTTGGGTCATGGTAATAAACAAACAAAAAACTGATATCCTATCTTGTCAGGATAATTTCTATCCTAGCTCCCCTCAGGATAACTTTTACACATGATAGACTGGATAGGATAAGGGACACAAACTAATTCACCACCTACTCGACCCACCACTAACACTCTCATTCATTTTTTGATTTCTTTCTCTCTCTCTCCATTCACGTTCTTTTCTTCCTTTTTCCTCTCTCTTGAAGTTTCTTCTTTTCCTCTCTACTCCATCTTTGATTTTCTTTTGTTTCCTTCCCAGAATCGATGGCCGAACCACCAACGGCACTAGCCCTGCTTCTTCGTCCTCCGCCAGGTGCCCTAAAGCAAGCCACGAGACACCACGACACCTGTCATCTCCTTCTAATTTGAAGATGATACAGTTCACGTACTACCCTTCTCTGTCTTGTATGTTTTGGAAATTACACAACTCTTAGTTTGTTGCTGTGTAAGCACATGCCATGTCATTTGGTAGGAAGCTAGCTTTTAACCGGTGTGACTTTGTTTTTTTTTTTTTTTTAAGTATTTCTACAGCGGTTTGTAAAGAGAGGAAGACAGAGATAAAAAAAATGAAAAGATATTTTTAGAGATGATCTTACTATCAATAATATGTTTCATGATCTAGTTTTTGATCGAGCTCAATAAGTAGTGAGATTCATATAGCCGACCTTATTTAATGAGATAAGTCTTTTTTTAATTTGAGAATGGTGATTTGATCACTTGGGATGATGAATAATGCAAATTAGAAGATAAAATATGAAGTTATGATTATTGATTAAAAAGTGAATGGCTGAAATAATAATAATAATAATAATGATAATAATAATAATAATAATAATAATAATAATAATAATAACATTTACATATTATATAAAAAAAAGTTTAATCTCACCTACCCCAATATGTCCTACCCACTAAGATCCTATCCTATATAATTATTTCCTACCCTAAATAATTATTTTTAGAACTATTTCCTAATTTGATTTGCCCAACTATATTTTCCAATTAAATATTAAAAAACAGTTTTGATTTAACACACTATTTTAAGTAATATATAATATGTTGATTTACTTTTTTAAAACATTATATTACGGATAAATAATATATGTTGATATATGTTAATTTGTTTTTTTTTAACATTATATTATGTAGGATATTTTAAATAATATATAGGTTGATTTATTTTTTTTAATTATCTTTTGATAAAGGCTAAAGTAAAAAAGTACAGCAACTCAAAATTAATAAATAATTTATCCTTTTTAATTGATTCAGAAATTCAAAATATTTTAATTTAAATATAAAACAAATTTTCAATATACCATTAGTTATAAAAATCATTAATGACTAAGCATGTTCCAAATGAAATAAGAAATAATTACATATTACAATATTTATAATTGTATTAAGTTAAAAATTAAATTTAAAATTAAATTTTAATATTCTGATTCCCTCCACTAATTTTGAAATTTATAATTTTTTTTAAATTCAATAAATTTATTTCATTTTTTCGAAAACATTAATAAAATTCATTTATATTTCCAAAAAATTATAATTTGAAATGAAAAATTAATATTCAATTTTTTATCAAAAAAGAATTAATACCCAATTTTCCTCCAACTATTTCAAAAAATAAAATATGAAACTCGAAATTAATGATTAAAATATCACAGCTTTGATCTTTTTTAGTTATTTCAAAAATTTCATCATAAATTAAGTAATTCAAATTTGAAATATTAAGATAATTGAAAAAATAAATTACGTAATGTAATTAAGTATTTTTTTTTTTTGGAAACTGAATCACTTTATTCATAATGAACCCACAAGTTGAGAACATCCATCTCAAATGAGTAATTACACACCAATACAGCAACCAATAATACAACCAATCCAAACTCAAAACCCAAATACACCCTATCACACTAACACCCCTCAATGCACACCAAACAAAACTGCAATGAGAAACAAGCCCCTGCATAAATAGCACTGGAAATAATGCCATAGCGGCATTCATTATACTCTACATAAAAATTATCCTATTTCCTGCATAAGATAACCAAATAGCGGCCCTGTATTAGCCATTAACATGTCAGTGCAGGCCAAATATATATGTGGAATACCCATCATACATATATACTATTTCCTGCATAATAAAACCAAATAGCGGCCTTGCATATATACTTTTTCCTGCATAATTAAACCAAATAGCCCTTAACATCTCATTGCAGGCCAAATATATATGTGAAATACCCATCATGCATATATATAAAACCAAAAACAAGCTTCTAATAGCGGTCAAAATCAGTAACCTGCATATCCGACACTTTAACTTCTCATGGTGCATATATATTCATTCCATAGCAGATCTTGCATAAAATAGCGGTCAAATTGCTCCCCTGTGTAAAATAGCGGCCAAAATGCTCCCCTCATGGAATAGCGGATAATGCAGCAAAATGATCTCCCACAATGCAGCAAATTGAAGCTGCAGGCCCTGTATTATGAACACAGAATGCACTACCCCAAAAACTCCCACAATGGTAACCCCTATCACACGCCGTTTTCGCCAAAAAATCAGCGACTGAATTTACTTCTCTGTATATGTGAAATACCCCAAAACAATTCACTTGTTTCATCAACAAATCAATCAAATTCAACTCATTACGCAATCTCCACGGCCTATTATGCTTGGTCGCCACCCACCCCACACACAGCGCTGAATCACTTTCTATAATTACATTTGAAACACGAAACTCCTTACAAAATTGTAATGCATTCAAAATAGCCTTCACCTCAGCTTGATGGGCCCAAAGTTGTCCCATTGGTTTGGAGAAGAATCCACATATTTCACCATTCTTGTTCCGCAACACACCCCCAACACCACTTAATCCCGGCATACCCCGGGCTGACCCGTCCACATTAAACTTCCACACCCCCACTGGCGGCGGACTCCACACCAGATTCCCCCGAGTCACAACTTCCTTCCTCTGCAGCTTTACGAACTCAAAACACTGCGCAAAATCATAAACTGAAAATGGACATTGAGGCCACCATGCTTTCACCCACCAAAGTATTCTCATAATATGCATCTCCCACAACTTATCATAATCAAAAACTTGATTCTGGAAAATAACACCATTTCGAGCCATCCACAATGACCGCCACAACGCGTAAGGTATCAGTGACCATAGCACCGGATCAGATTTTCTGCGTAAAAAGTCCCACTCATAAAGCAACCCGCGAAGAGTGGCCGGGACACACCACATGACACCCTCCCTTACTATTACTTTGTTCCATAACTTACAAGCAATAGGGCATAGCATCAAGTAATGTAATTAAGTATAGTAATTAATTTTAGTATAAAAATTGTAAAAATATTAGACCATTGAAATATTTTAATTTTAAAATCAAAATTAATAATTTCAATTTTTAATAATACGTGTGACCATATATTAAATGAATTAATATTTTTAAGACCAAATCAAATATTTAATGTTGCACTACTGAGCATTGAAATTTTTTGGATTTAAAATACGAAATATAATATTCATTATGTGTACACTTCTAATGCATAATCATAGTCATTCCTAAAAAATACCACAATTTTTTAATCATATCTTATTTGAAAAAATTAATATCCATGAAATTGTTTCTATTACAATTTTTATGAACTTTTTTGAAACTATAAAATAATTAGTAATATATAAAGAAAATATTTAGAAATGAATATAGATAAAAACGAAAAAATATTTAATTTGAAAATTATTAAAAAGTTAAGATTTGAAATTTGAAATATTGATGGTAAAAATGTGAAATTCGAAATTATTAATTAAGTTTAGTAATTAATTTACTGTAAAAAAATTGGTAATTAATTGTTATGTATAAATGGTAAAAGTATAATTAAAGCACTGATTCTGTTTAAATATTTTGGAAATTCTAAAATATTTTAAAGGCTTGGTAATTTTTTTTCTAAAAAGTAGTTAAATATTTATTAGGATATGATACTGCGCATATTTGTTTGTGTAATTTTTACTGTAATTTTAATTTTATCAACTAATCCTAAATAATGGTAGCAAATAATTATAGATTAGTACATCCCTTATCATTTGTTGTAAGAAAATTAACGTCATCATATTAACCGTGCTATAAATTCATATAAAATAATGAAGAAAAATTAATAATTTCCTTGATCAATATGCATTTAAAATAGTGAAAATTCAAAATAAACAGTTTAAATTTCAAATTCCACCCCCAAAATAAAATTCTTAACTATTTTTATTATTTTTGAAATGATATAAACCCAATTTATTTTTTTACTTATTGTTATTAAAAATAATTAGTTCTACCAGATTTTTGAAGTTAATTTTAGAATTCAAAATATCACACAGAAAAATATATTTTTTAAATTCTCTTAAAATATATTTTCTTGTAAACTTAATTTTGAAAAAAGATATTGGTTGTTATGACAAATATTTAGAATTCAAAAAAAAATCATCTGTTAATTTACAAAAGTTGGTGTCAAATGATAGTATTGATGGATCATATTGTTGTTAACAATATAAAAAATATGATCTAAAACTGAATAGAAGATTTTTAGTTTAATGTATTAATTAGTATTTATGTGATTTGGGATCAAATAATCAAAGCATTTATATTTAGTAATTCAAAAGGAATCATCATAAATTAGTTAATCATTATAAATATGTTAATTAACAGCGTGGATATCCTAGACTTATCTAACAACCATTTATTTCTTTTTGCAATTATAGGTATAAAACGTTACAAAAATATAGCATTACACACATTTTAACTTTGATTTATCAAAAGTTATCTGTGCATTTGCCCGGTTTAATTTTATGTCTAAACAAATAAATATCCACAAGTAGTTTGAGATTGAATTCAAATTCTTTTTGAATTTTTTAGTGAAAGCTTTAATTTCAAGTTCAAACAATGTAAATAATGAACATTTTACATAAATATACTTAAGTCTAAAGATTTTGAACAAATCAAGTATGTTTTTTTAAGGAAGCTGAAATAATATTAAGAAGAAGCCGCAGATGCAATTACATCAAAGAGCAAGAAAGCTTCAATCCTCGGAGGCCTCTCTTCCACACAAACACGATTGACAAAAGAGAGAGCCTGACGAGAGAGGAAATCCGCAACACAGTTCTCAGACTGGCGGACAAAACCAAATTCAAAAACGGAAAAAGCCAAAACTAAATTCTTACAATCCAACAAAATAGAATGCAAATAAGAAGAGGACATCAAATGTTTCTCCCACTTCTCCACCAATGACAAGCAATCTGTCTCGACTGAAAACCAACTGATAGCTAATCTCAGGGACCATCGAAAAGCAATAGCCTCAACCATCTTCGGAGAGAACACAGCAACGGGAAAATTTGTCAGCGATGCTATGATCTTGCCACACACCCCAAACCAGCAACGTTTCCATTCAGACATGAAGCATCAAAATTAAACCTGATCACCCCCTGAGCGGGTCTCGTATAAGCATTCATACCTGAAGTGACTGAAAGAAGCGGCTACCTGGAGAAGGGAGCGAGCGTGTTCGTTCCTGAGAGAGAGGGCGTTGGAGAGGTGTGATGCGAGGGTGGAGTCAGAAGGTAATGGATATCGGTGAAGAGGCGGAATTAGGCGGTGGAAAGGAATCATAGTTACTCACCTGGTTCGCGGCACAACTCAAACAGGAACCCGATGGAGAATGAAAATTTGACAATCACAGGAATAGGAAGCTCGAACAGGAACCCGATGGAGAAGAGGCTGCGTTGAACGATTGCGACGGCAGATCGCACGAGGAGCAAGGGAACATGATGAGGAGCAAGGGGAACGATTGCAAGAAGGAGAAATCATTCATATGGCGCAAAGTAGAATATGAACGCAGCGATAGAGAATTAAGATTTTATAGAACCGGCAAACGCTGTTGAAGTCAGTGGAAGAGACCGTAGAGGTCACGGTTCCGACAACACCTTTGCGAAGCTGTTTCATCGTTGTAGGCATATCAGCTCCTCCACATTGGTGTTTCTCGAAGAAGATGAAGAAGAAGAAGAAGAAACTGCCATTGCTGTGGAAAAAAGGTTCTCCCTTTTTTATTAGAAATAAGAGAGAAAACTCACAACTAAGTAAAGTTGTGAATCGGATAAGTGGTTGAGAAGATGGACAAACAACTTAGTTTTCCTTATCTTTTATCTTTTTTTGAGATGTGCTATATTGTCATAATTATTTTCATCAAAACACACTCTTATCGCTTTGAGTTGCACTATATCTTAAAAATCATTAAATAAATTGTAATTTTTTTACCTTTTTATCAGTTTTCAAATATAACATCTTCACATATTTAACAGTATAAATACCAAAAGTCACTTATCTTCTGTCTCCTCGGTTTGCAGTGAGGAAGTTTTAGTTTTTTTAGCAATAAAAGAGCTTTGTTTTTATTTTCTACCATAAAAATAAGAAAAGTTTACTTTCATAATTTGAATCAAACATATAATATATATAATTCCTACCATGGTCAAACAATAGAAATCATTTTACAACAATTACTTATGAGATTGTCTAAACCACTCAAGGTAAATATTGGATAAACTCACTTTAATCTTAGCCTCTTAGGTCATTAATATATTTTGACATGTATTATAAGATAGAATTTTGCATGTCAAAATACTAGTAGACCACCTAAACTATAATAGTAGCAAATTATCAATTTAATTATATTTATATGAAACGGTTGTTAAAATCACACATGTGGGAGAGTTTGCCCAAATTTAATGTATCAGTAGTATAATTTATAAATAATAATTGATAATTTTTTCCATTTTAAACCCTTCGTGTCAAATATTTTATTATTATAGTAAACAATTGAAAGCGCTAGATTATGAGCGTTGCATACGAAAACAAAGGTGGAAGAACAACTAAAACATTTGTATGAAACACTCTATCGACATCCATTAGATCGAGAGGTGATATTGTCATTAATTTTGCCTCGAGTGGGTTTGTTGCACTGTTGTTACCCGGAGAGAGGACGACGCACTCTAGGCTAAAAATTCCTATACCAATAATGGAGGAATCAACATGACAAAATAACATCTAAATTTAGCACAAGATGTGGCGTAGTAGTTAGCTAACTTTGTCCCTCAAACATGCAGAAGGGGGTTTCAATCCTTGCCCATGTGAGTTAAGCGCAAATTGTAGCCAACCGTTTACTGCTAAGTAACTATTTCTCACGGCTATAGTATTGACCACTATTGTCGACCTCACAACAATATGTATAAGAAGTTATTAAAAAATCATTCCACACACAATAATTTTAGTTTATCCAAAGTTACGCGTGCCTCGCACAGGTAAATCCAACTAGTACATATATTAAAAAAAGCTTCAAATTTTCAAGATCGCATCAATTAATTTTTTGAATCAAGTAATCAACTATTACGCAGTAGGATAGTTCAAGTGGTAAGAGTTTGAGACATATGAATTAGGGAGAGGAAAGTCGAGGAATTGAAGAAGAATTTAAATGTTTTTTAATTTAAAAAATAATAATCAACCATTACTCCTGCTTTAGAAAAGACACATAAAAATTCTTTTTTTATAAATGATCTGGTTTCTGGCCCTTCTTCTACCAATTTTTTTGGATTCAAGATTTAATTAGAGTTAAAACTCTTACCCCTCCTTATAGGTGCACTGTGTGGGAATCGAATCACAAAACACTTCCCACACAGTCAACTTGTGTTGCTATCTGAACTGCCTGTGAGTAAAAGAAATAATTTTGTCATAAATAATTTTTTTTTGAAACTATAAATAAAAAATTACTATGAATCACGCGTTTATCAATTTTAATATACCCTTTCTTATTGACGCATTTTCAAAAAGTCAATTGAAGAATTCTATCGGGTTACTCTTTAACACTCTTTTTTCATATTAGTTTCTGTTTTTATTGAAAAATCAACACACTGTTTAGAAAGTGATTTATAAATTCATAAAATTTAGAGATTATACCAATAATAATAAGCGTTGACCAAGCTTGTATTTTGTATTTTGTCGGATTTTCTTCCGAATATTTTCTAATATAGTTTAAATTGACCGTAAAAAAAAGTGTTTAAAGTTTTTATTTTGGAAATTGGAAATATAGCTGTTGCGATCATTAATCCAGTTAATATAGTAGTTTATTAAATAGTAAATGATTTTTGAAAACGTGTTAACTATTATGGAAACGATAGTATATAAGAATATACAATAACTACAATAATATTCTATCAATAATAATAATAATAATAATTACAATAACTAATAACTATATATATTTTGATTGAGAGTACTAATTAAAAATTCCTCCAGTGCTATAAAATCCATTGCATATAGACGAGTAAAGCCCACCATCAATCTCTCAGTTTCTGAAAAGTGTGGCATTACTGAAATTATGTCTACTGCTGAAGCTTCAGATCGTGTGGGCATGGTCATGGAGGAAAGGGAGACAGAGACACCTGCAGTGAAGATCCTCAAAGAGGAAAAGGTATCATCGGCAAAGCTCCGCCGTGTAGACTCCCTCAACTTGGAAGCTGGAAAAGTTTCCAACCCTACAAGCCACACCACTAAGGTCTATCTCTCTCTCTCCGAACCCTTTGCCTTGCATTTTAAATTTTGTATCTTCTCTTTTCTCACACCTGTTGTTTTTTCTCCATATAGTATATATAATGTTTTATAGCATTTTTTATTTTTTTGAAAATTTTCAAACAAAGTTTAGGCAAAAGCATCAACATAATATATATTTTTTTGTAATTATAACTTTTTTTTTCTGAATCGATCATTAACAGATGGGTTGGATGAGTAGTCTGAGTCTAGCATTTCAGTGCTTGGGCGTTGTGTATGGTGATCTTGGCACATCTCCACTTTATGTGTTATCAAGCACATTCACTAATGGCATTAGTAACAATGATGACATCCTAGGAGTTTTGTCTCTCATATACTACACCATTTTGTTGATACCCATGCTTAAGTATGTGTTTATCGTCTTAAGGGCAAACGACAATGGCAATGGTGAGATGGATCAAATTTCTCAACTCTAACTTTCTTTAAAACCTTGGGCTAATTAGCTTTACGATTTTTTTTTGTTATAAACGAAAAATCATTTTTCCGTCATGCTTAAGTACGTGCTATTCCTCTTGAAGAAAATGTCAAATGACAATTAATTAAGACTCTTTTGCGTTAATTAGGTGGAGCATTTGCACTCTATTCATTGATATGTAGGCATGCCAAGGTGAATTTGATTCCAAATCAGCAACCGGAGGACAAGGAGCTTTCTAATTACAAACTCCAAACACCATCTATTAAGCTAAAAAGAGCCCAAAAGCTAAAGCATATGCTACAGAACAGTCAATTTGCAAAGGTTTTGCTTTTAAATGTAACCATCTTGGGAAGTACCATGATTATAGGGGACGGCATTTTCACTCCATCAATGTCAGGTTAATTGTCACCTAGATTTCAGTTTGTTATAACTCAACTATTAATGTTCGCTAATTGAACTAAGATTATAATATATAAGAATGAAATAAATTGATAAAAATAATATAATGAAATTTGTGATAAGTGATATGAATATTTTGTTTAAACTTGTATGCAGTTCTTTCTGCAGTGAGTGGGATCAGTACAAAATTAGGCCAAGGTATTTGAATTAATAATCTTAATATTCGTTTTTTGTGTTCATTGTAACTATTAACTAATGATAATTATTATAACATGATAATGAATATAATTTTTGCTTATTTCTCAGATGCTGTTGTAGGGATCACTATAGTGATATTGGTCATTCTTTTTTCCATGCAACAATTTGGCACTGACAGGGTAGGATTTACATTCGCTCCAATTCTCTCAGTGTGGTTTTTGTTAATCGGAGGAACCGGTCTCTACAATTTGTTCAAATATGACATTGGAGTATTACATGCTTTTAATCCAATGTATATTGTTGAGTACTTCAAGAGGAATGGTAAACAAGGATGGATATCACTTGGAGGGGTCATCCTATGCGTCTCGGGTGAGTCACCTCTACAACATACATGTTTGGTTCCACAATTAACACATAATCCAAGACATATTGACTTAGAGCTAAGACTTATAGCTTTTAACCAGAATAGATTTTGGAACATGTGACCGTGGAACCAAACATGTTATCTAGTAGTCATGCAGGCCTTCTTTTAATATTTCAAACTATCATTTTTTAATTTTAATTACATATTTGTGCATAATCATAGGTTGTGAGGCCATGTTTGCTGACTTGGGTCACTTCAATGTGCAAGCCATTCAAGTAAGTAAATACTATATATTATTGTATATATCTCAAGCTTCATGTAAAATTATATATTGAAATTGGATTTGTTATCAAATAAACTCATACTGTAATGTATATTTATATTTACATTTATGTTGCAGGTTAGCTTTTCTTTTGTCACATTTCCCGCAGTATTGGCCGCATATAGTGGACAAGCAGCATATCTACGAAAATTCCCTGGGGATGTGTCCAACACATTCTATGCTTGTATACCTCGTACGTTGATAAAACTTTTAAATATCCCTTGACGTCTTTTAATTTAACCAAAGGTTTAATTAGTGTTACTTTTTTTCTCTGTTTCCCATGTGTGGTGAATAACATGCAGACCCCTTGTATTGGCCAACATTTGTTGTTGCTGTTGCTGCTTCCATCATAGCTAGCCAGGCAATAATTTCAGGAGCATTTTCCATTCTATCACAGGCTTTAAGCATGAGTTGTTTTCCAAATGTTAAGGTTGTGCATACTTCTACTAAGCATGAAGGACAAGTGTATATTCCTGAGATCAACTACATGCTCATGATTGCATGTATTGTGGTCAGTGCTGCCTTTAGAACCTCAGAACAACTTAGTCTTGCCTATGGTAATCATGCTTAAACTCTCCCACAGACACACACACAAATAGTTTGATGCATATGGTAATCATACTTAAGAATTATACTATGTTTGATGCAGGTATTGCAATAGTTTGTGATATGATAATCACAACATTCTTGGTTTCTGTTGTAATGTTGGTTGTATGGAAGAAAAGCATATGGTTGGTTTGTCTCTTCTATTTTCCATTCGGTTTCATTGAGTTCGTTTATCTGTCATCACAACTTACCAAGTTCATAGAAGGAGGTTTTCTGCCCCTCGTATTTGCTTTCGTGATGACCATGGTGATGGGAACCTGGCATTATGTGCAAAAGGAAAGATACATGTTTGAAGTGAAGAACAAGATTCCCACTGAGTATTTAAGAATGCTGACCAATGATCCAAACATAATCCGCGTGCCAGGAATCGGACTTCTTTACTCTGATCTTGTAAAAGGCATTCCTCCTATATTCCCACACTTCATTGCCAACGTACCGTGTGTGCATTCAGTTGTTGTGTTTGTAACCATCAAGGCAATTCCTATTAGCAGTGTTGCAATGGAAGAGAGGTTTCTGTTTCGACAAGTGGAGCCAAGAGAATACCGAGTTTTTCGCTGTGTTGTGAGGCACGGTTACACAGATGTTCTTGGGGATGCTGTGGAGTTTGAGTCCCAGCTAGTGCAGCAGCTGAAAGAATTTATTAGAAAAGAAAATGTTTTACTTGAGGTTGACGAAATAACAACAGAACAAGTACCTATTAACCCTACCAGTGAGAGTGAAATGGCGCAGATCACACAAGGACAAGGTGTTCTAGCTGTGTCTCATTCCTCTTCAGATTGCATTCAATCATTGGGTTTGGCCAATGCAGTTGAAAAGGAGATAAAGTTTATAGAGAAGGCAATGGAGAAGGGTGTAGTGCATCTGCTAGGGGAGGCAGAGGTAGTAGCAGATCCAAAATCATCCATCTTCAATAAGATAGTTGTCAATTATGGTTACAGCTTCCTGAGAAAGAACTCTAGAGAAAGGAATCAATTGATGGCAATTCCTAGCAAGAGACTTCTCAAGGTTGGAATGACATATGAAATATGATGCACAAGAGTTGCAGATGGTAAACTAATATAATATTGAAAATAAGTAAACCAGAGTGGACTTCATTGCACTTCTGGTCCCTAGTTTGGATTATGTATGTTTGGTTTAAGAAAATTCTATTTTCATTTTCTGTTCTCATTTTCAAATTAGAATTTTTAAAAAATATATGTTTCTTTTGGTTTCTTATTTTCTGTGTGAAGAAATGGGTGGAGGCAATTGCCCCAGTAACTTTCCCAGTATTTTCTGTGCCAAAGGCTCAAAATCTAATACCCGCATCTCCATTCTCCAATAAATGATGAAGTCTGCTTGATTTCCCTTAAATTTTAATTTCCCTCTTTGTGTTGTAAATTGGTGAACTGAATTACTGAAAATATGTAGTAATAAATAATAGAACCCTGCAAAGAAAGTTAACGTTTGTGCTGTTTAAAAAATAAAGTGATTTTAAAGTTAGAATAAAAAATTAATTTTATTTTAAACGAATTTTTGAAAAGCAGAAATTAATTTATGTGTATGTACCAAATGTAAAAATTGTTTTTCACGTGAAAATTCACTAGAAATAACTGATTAATTCAAAAGCTATTAAAAATAGCTTAAAGAAAAATCAAACTTTTGCTTTTTTTCAAAAGCATATATAGTTTGACTTAAAAATACATAAGTGGTTATTTTTTTTAAAATAAATGATTATAGCACGAAATAAGCAATGGCAAAGGACCCATATCAAACTAACAAATATTATATATCTTAGTCTACGTACTTTGGATAAATTGAGACATTTTCATTAAAAGAAACATAAGATCCACTTTGGTTAATGGGAAATGGTATATGTTTTGTATGAGTAAGTATTTATAAACTGTTCCTTGATATTTGAAAGTATTATTTTCAACTCCAGTCAATTTTTTTACCTCATTACATAAAGAATTCCATTAGCTTCTTAGAAGAGATGCTTAGCTCATTTGATCAAGTAACAAAATCTTCAATTCTTTTGAGTTTTCAATTTTCATTACAAATTTTTCCCTACCTATTAATGTACTTACTTCTAGAGTTAGTTTTGATATGCTAATAAGTTCCAGCACAATTGGTAGCACAATTAGTAGTTACTTAGACTTCTTGGGTATTTAGTTGAGCGTTCGACATCTAGGCGGTGAATATGGAGAAAAAAGTCTACCTACTTAATGTGATATTAGAATATCGAGAAGATTAGTCTCATGGTAACTGGTGGAGGGAAAAAATTGAATTAGTATTTCCTAAATGTGAAAACTTAAAGAAATGTATACATTAATTAGAACAATAAGTTCATATATGTACGGCCCCAACGACTTGAAATTTCTAGATCTGTCACTGAATTAAGGCCTTACATGCCCTATGATGTGGTCATGCACCCTTATGCCCCCGGCTCGTTATGTTTGAAACACAAAGTATGGCCTTAATGTGTCGCACCTCGCGTGTGCTAGCTCCACTGGAATCTACTTTTGAAAATGTTGTATGTGACAATTTTTCATTTTCATTTTAAGGCCGGGCTTCTCAAATAACTCCAAAAAAAAATCATTTTTAAAAATTCACTCAAATGTGTTTTTAACTTGTAACAAAAAAAACGTGTTTTCAACTATGTATTTTAAATTTTCAGTGAAAAAGAAAACAAACAATGGACAAACCAAAGAGCCCGCGTAAGTGCTTAACAAGTTCATAGAAATAATTTGAATGTTATAAGCTCAAAAAAGATGGGTTTGATGAGTACTCTGAGTCTAGAATTTCAATAAAATTATTAATGAATTGAGTGAAATGATTCTCTCAGTTCATTTAGGAGAGGTTTAAATCGTCTCTAAAACCAAAAATAAATAAATTGGCGATTAGAAATCGCCTTAATACATAAAACTGTCACAAAAATTATGATAGAGATTAACTTCACCTATTTCAATAATATTGAGACTAAAAGTTATGAATTTTTTTGACAAGACCATATTCAATTCAGCCCTATTTTACTGGCACTAAAAACACACTTAACTCCTATTTTTATTATTTTGATTTCGTCTTGTGATTAACTTTAACGGGAAAAAAGAGTTTTGATTCATTCACACTCATATTTCTCTTTCATATTATTTTCACTCACTTTCTCTTTTTATCTCTTTCTTATTTTTCTATCACATCACATACTATATCTTTCATTTCTCTTCTTATATCTCACTAGGTGTGATTGTTAGTGTAATTAAGTGTCA
Organism: Acmispon strigosus; assembly: GCA_030819835.1. NCBI lineage: Eukaryota > Viridiplantae > Streptophyta > Magnoliopsida > Fabales > Fabaceae > Acmispon > Acmispon strigosus. The sequence continues at coordinate 93,917,705 of JAUAMA010000001.1, forward strand.
ACACATCTTTTTCCACACACAAAAAGCCCGCTTTAGAATACGCATATGGAGCACAGCGGATATAGAAAATTCCACCAACCACGCTCACATTGCTCCACTGGTAATTGCCACCATTTACTGCCAAGTACCAACTAATTAATCAGAATCCAACGTGAAACACGGGGAAGTTCCTATTTATCTTTGTCGACCTGCTTGGAAGAATTTATTTAGGTCTATTTTACAATATAAGTATTTATGTAAGTGTTTGAGAAAAATTATATAAATAGTTTATAACTTACCTATAAGTTGTTTTAAACTTATTTTCACAAGACCAACTTATGAATAAAAATTTATACTCATTATTATATATTTTCAGCTTACTTTAATAAATTTCTCAAATTAACTTATTAATAAGTGTTGGTGCAATAAGCTCTTATTGTCATAGGTTATTAATTAAGTTGTTTACTCAAAAACATCCTTGATATTAGAAAAATTATTATTATCAACTCCAATCACGTTGCCTAAATTTTTATTTTTTGGTGAAATCCTAATTCAGTTTAAGTAAATAGAATATATGAAGGCCTTTTTTCTTGTCTATGAAAGGTCTCCTTTTTTTTGTCATTCGAAGGCCCTCCTTTTTGTATGATTTTTTTGGTGCACGTAACTTTTCATATTAGCCCACGTTAAAGGCTCTTGGACATCATTGACAAAAAAATAAATAGAAGCTCTTGTTACAGTTTTGTGCTTCAATTCCATTCTGCCATGCACATCCATACAATAGAGTATGTTTGATTTGTTTTTTCATTTTATCCTACCCCAAAAGTATAAAAATAAATACAATATTAACCTGCCCAAAAATTTACCCATTTCAATCACAGGATCTGTTGAAACTGAACCTACAGTATACTATACCAAATGTACTAAACAAAATCTTTGAAAAATGTTAGTTAGATACTCAATAATTGTAGATAGGGGTGGGAATAGGCTAGGCCAGGCTAGGCTTTGCGTAAATAGGCCTGGCCTATTTAAAAAATTTAAGGCCTAAGCCTGGCATGTGGCCTATCATAGGGTTTTTATTTTGCTTGGGCCTGGCCTTTTTGAAAGCCTGGCCTGGCCTGAAGCCTATTTATAGGCCTATTTTCGCACAAGGCCTTTAAATAGGCTAAAAAGCCTACATCTAAACAGACCAACATCTAAGTAGGCCAACAAACATACATCTAAATAGGTCAACTATGTTTGTCAATCGACAAGTTTGAAAAAGGTAAAATTAAATTTTCTACGAATACCAAAACTGGTGACATGTTAGATGGATGTAAATTGAATTTAATATTGTGATTTATTTGTATATTTTATTAAACTAATATATTAAATTAAGATGCTAATAAACAGGCCGGCATGATAGGCTTAATAGGCTTTTTTATAAGCCTAAGCCTGATCTATTTAGCTAAATAGGCTTTTTAAAAAGCCTGAGCCTAGCCTTTATATTAAACAGGCTAGGCCAGGCCAGGCTTTAAATAGGCCAGGCCATAGGCCCCTGTCGGCGGCCTGGCCTATTCCCACCCCTAATTGTAGACAGCCAAGTGAGAAAATAATGGAAGAGAAATAAGAAATAATATATGTGATATATAATGTGATGTGATAAGAAATGAGAAATAAAGTGACTTTAATGTTGCAAGTGCACCATAGGTTTTACATGGTGCAAGAGAGAAAATGACGTATAATAGTGGATATAAGTGACTGGTTGATAAAAATATGAAAAATAAATTTTTTAAAAATACCATTTTATATTCTCCCTCCTTTCTCTACCTCTCTCGCACCTATGTTCGCTAGACCACCATTGCCCAGAGCCCTGCCTCCTTTGTGCCAGAACCCTTCTGTTGTAGCGTCATTGCACGTTATCCTCCTCAATGGCAAGCACCATGACATCCTCCTCTTTACTGTCATTGGCGTTGAGAAGAACCTCAACATTGTCAACCTTCTTAATGAACAAGCGCAGTTTCTCATAATTGAGAACATCCTTAAATGCGAGCAAAGCTTCATATGAATTGAAATTCCCATTGGGTCTTTCTTTCGAAGCAATATTCATTGACACATTGAGAACAACATCAAGTGATCCCTCGGATGGCTTCCTTGAAAAGGAAGTGTCAATAAAAACCTCCAATTCGCTATTTTGAAACTCATCTTCACTTTGGCAATTCTGAGATACCACTTCCATAATAACCCTCAGTTATGATACTCAAACAACTATCTACATGCTCAGGCACCTCTTCAGATTAAAGCAGTCGTTTACGAATAGGGAACTCATACACGTTCAACAAATACCCACTTTGAGATTTGTCGGATGAAGTGATGAGAGAATCAAAGGGGTAAAACTCATCACTCGGATTGCAAACCCTCCCAAAAGTGTCTGTTTTATGGGGCGAGGGCGTATGATTTGTAGTTGTAGCTGAACATGGTTTGAAAAATGGAATTAGGATTAGGGTTCTGTGTGAGAGTGGGGCAAGGGGTAGGAATGGGATTGGTGGATGTAAAAGAAGAATAAGACCACGAGACCCTACCTTGGCGTTGAAATGGGAAGAGACTAGTGCGAATTGCTTGGGCAGTGATGGTTCGAGGGGGAGATTGGAGCGGTCGTGAGAGTGGTGGTTCTTGGTTGGTTTGCTGGGTTCTAATGCTGGCTTAAGCAGTGGGATTGGCGGTTCTTGAAGGGAAAAGGGGGTGTGGTTGGAGAACACGATTCTGGATGTCGCGGTGGTCAATTCCCTTCTTTGGTAGTGGTGGTGAAGGAAAATGGAAAATGAGGAACTAGGATGGTAGTTCTTGGGGTGAAGGAGGGGTCGGAGTGGCGCAGAGGGGAGTGGGAGAATGCGTGATGATGAAGAAGGAGGAGGAGTGGGCGAAAGCGTGATGGATGAGAATGGAGAGGAAAGGACATTAATGTGCAAACAAAATAAAATAAAAGTACAACATTACCGGTATAACTGGTTATGAGTATCTGATGTTGTTCAGGTTATTCAATCCTATGACTCTAAGACGTCATGCACCGGTGCAAGACTTGGGTGTTATTGCTCCTTAAAAGCCGCCGAAAATAGTGCATGTGAGGTGTTTGTTGTGTTTGGTGCCTCTTATCATAAATGAATCTTTTTTTAGTCTTTAACAAGTGCGAGCTCGTTTGCTAACAAATAACTTTTTTGGTGCTCAAATTTTTTCACTCACTTTTACGGAAATCTAATTTATCTACAACTAAACTAACACTTTAATGATATTTTAAATGGATCATTAATCCCATGTGACATTTTGGTTACCAATCTAAAATTATGAAAATGAAAAAATATTACTCACTTCTTTCCTAAATACTATAGGACTCCCTTGAGATAATTATGTTTATTAAAATAATATGTAATAAAATTAATTAAGATATTGATTTTAGAAAAAACTTATACAGTCATTTACTCTTAATTAATGTATTAAATATTATTAAAGACAATTAATTATTAGCCGTAATTAAAATCTTGAAAACCAACAATATATTGGTTCGAGTAAAATGAGCTGCGGTCTCTTAAGCACGCGGATTTAGGTTCGACTCTAAACACATATGTATGAGAAAAAAAAAACACAATCGACAGGCGTCCAGCTTTAGCTTTGTATCCCACATTACATATTTACATCAGGAAGATTAGTTTCTAATCTAAGGGTAGAAGCTAGGGAAGAAATTAAAATCTTGAAATTTGAAATGTTGAATGAAGGGAAGGGGTAACAAATACAGTTTTTTTACCATGAAGGACATACACGTGCAATAGTAAACAGTTTGAGAGTCTCTCATTCTGAAATCTCTTATCCAACCCCAAGAGGATTGAGGAAGTATCAACAAGCCACAACCAATAACAACAATCCAACTCAGCCTCTTTACTCTCCTCACCTTATCCACAATCCAATAACCACCACCAATCTCCCTCACTCAGAATCTAAAAACCTTCTCTTCTTTCCTCTGCTCTCCACACTCCATTCCATTCATTTCCACACACCACACACACTCTTCTAATCTTCTTCCTCCTCACCAAAAGAAAAGCAAAAACAAACATGTCTCTCACAATTCCCACAAACCTCTCCAAACCCACAACCTCCCTCAAGCCAAAACTCACCACCAAACCCAAACTCGCAACCACCATCCTCTGCTCCACCACCACCCCCAACCCGGAAAATTCCGATGTATCGTCCCACCTGAAGGCCTTCTCCGCCGCGCTGGCTCTCTCCTCCGTCCTCCTCTCAGCCCCTCTCCCCGCCGTCGCCGACATCTCGGGTCTCACCCCCTGCAAGGAATCGAAGCAATTCGCCAAGCGCGAGAAGCAGTCGATCAAGAAGCTGGAATCCTCCCTGAAGCTCTACGCTCCGGACAGCGCTCCGGCGCTGGCGATCAAGGCTTCCGTGGAGAAGACGAAGCGGAGGTTCGACAACTACGCGAAGCAGGGTCTCCTCTGCGGGTCGGACGGGTTGCCCCATTTGATCGTGAGCGGTGACCAGAGGCACTGGGGAGAGTTCATCACACCCGGCGTTTTGTTTCTCTACATCGCGGGTTGGATCGGGTGGGTGGGTCGGAGCTACTTGATTGCGATCCGAGATGAGAAGAAACCGACCCAGAAGGAGATCATCATCGATGTTCCTCTTGCTTCCAGGTTGGTGTTTAGGGGATTCAGCTGGCCCGTTGCGGCGTACAGAGAGTTCTTGAATGGTGAACTTGTTGCCAAGGATGTCTAATTTCACTTCCAAAAAAGGTTTCTAACTAATTAACCTCTCTCTTTGTCTGTTTTTTTTTTGATTGATCTGGTTTTTGAGTTTTGGTTTTGTTAATTTGTTGTTTATGGTGATTATCAGACAAGGAAGAGGGAGAGAAGAAGAGGGTGCTTTCTTCTAAACCAGGGGAAATTGTTAGTAGTGGATGATATTTATGCTCTCATTTTGTAAATTTGGATTCAACATTTGTGTCTAATGATGTAATGCATGTGAATCACAATCAAACTGATCTCAGCTTTTTGTTCATTGGTCACTACAAACCAAACCTCAACTATATTTTACATGCAACTCTTTCTCTTTACCCTGATTCAAGTCAAAATCTACTCACAATAATTGATTATGACTTTAAAAATTACATTTGCACCGATTTTAATTTGGAAGTTTAAATCGTGATTCTAAAAATGCTAATAGTATAAGCTAATTATTGATGTTTATGTTTAATTAAAAGTAAAGAGAATTGTGTCCACCAAGCGTACACATCAACTAGAACGAGTATGTTCTAGTCTAATAGGAGGTTTTAGGTTCGAGACTCTCTTCTATATGTTGATATGTTAAATATTTAGCAGGTAGAGCTTTGACAAACATAACGGTTGTACTTGGCTAGAAATTGCGAGAGCTTTAACACATAAAAATTTCCTTTCATCGCTATTTATGATTCAATTGCGAGGGATTAGTGTGGAATCCTTGTCCTTGTGGTGGTCAAAGCCAACTTCCATCCCTTGTTGCGGTGACGACCTCCTTCGCCGCTTTTTCTAATGGGTTTGCATAAGTTTAGAATTAGGGTTTTGCCGTCATTCATCTCTCTCTTTCTTCACCGGTGACACTACGCTATGGCTGGTGAGGGTGAAGTTAGAGTTTTGGAAAAGGGACTTTAGAGTTGTATTAACATTTGTACTCTTATCACAAATTCAATCATAATTTATTCACTCTTCCGAAACTAAGGAGAAAGATATAGCTACTATGGGGATTGTAATTTGGGCCATATGGAAGGGTGAAGTTATATAACATGATATAAATTTTTATGACTATGTGTGAATAGACGTTAGAAACATTTCAAGATGAAATGTGAACAAAACTTTTCTTTTATATTGAGATGAAAGTTATTCAAATTACACTCAACTAATATTTAAATGAACGTTATGACATTCCTCTCGTTCAACATATACATACTTTTAGTTTCTGATATAACTTAAGAACTATTTTCTTTAATTGGATGGTACATGTTTAAGCTTTGGAGCTTATTTAGCCATTAGCCTTAGGTCCCGTTTGGAAGAGCTTATATGAGCTTAACTTATATTATAAGTGCTTATACAAGTGTTAAGGAGAGCTTATGTAAATAGCTTATGACCAACCTATAAGCTGTTTTAAGCTTATTTTCATAAGCTAGCCAGAGTTGCTTATAAAAAAGAGCTTATATTTATATATAGTTTATTTTTAATTTATTTCAATAAATTTCTTAAAATAATTTATTAATAAGCGCATATGACATAAGCGCTTATGGTCATAAGCGCTTAATTAAGTTGTTCTCCCAAACACATCCTTAAAGTCCCTAGTGTATATAGCCTTATATTTTGTCTATATGTACATTGTTCAAATAAAATTCAAACCACAGGAAAACTAATAGGGGTGTTAAATTGTGTTGGATTTGGCACCGGCATGCCAAAAAAGGGTTGGCTAGTTGATGGTATGCAACCCATCAACCTGCCTAGCCCGTCCCATTTTGTTGAATGTGTTTTTTCACAACGGTGCTAAATAGTCCAAATTAAAAAGAATATATTTCAAAATTCATGTAAGTTGCAAAACAAAGTTATAACTACAACAAAAATAGAATTTTCCATGCCACCATTTGCCATGAGAGTCCACAATCATACTATAAACTTGTCCTCCATACATAGTAATCATATTGACAACAAGTGTTCAATAAAAATACCCTTCACCAAAGCCAAAATTAATTAAATGTATACTTAATTTTCCATCTGCCTCAAATACAAATGGAGAATCATACATCTGAACATACATATGAAAAAGAAAATTTATACAATATTAACTTCAACGTAGACCAACGTTGAATTTAATATAAATCTACTAAGCGGGCGAAGTGCCTCCACCACAGCTACTCCACCACTACTCCAACTCTCACAAAAGTGAAAGTGGCCATATTGTTTTGTTTCTTCCTATGACCTTCCATTAATTAGATATATAGATACTATATATAATTGTATAAACATATATAAGTCATCATTACCACATTGAACCACCATGTCCATAGCTCTCTTGATCCACCCCCATGTCCATGTCAAAAATAGGCTTAGCTTGTGATTCCATGCCTTTAGATGAAGGGGACCCACTATTTGTTGGGCTAGTGGATCCAAGTCCAGGATTGGAAAAGCCTCTATTTTGGCGCACCCGAAGGTGCACCACTTCAGCCTGGGCAAGAGCCAATTGGGTTTGTAACACATCAATTTGTTGTTGAAGAGAAGATATAGCCCCTACGCACCCATACACAGGGTCTCGAACCCTAGCATTAGCCTCATACACCATGCTACTCACTGCATCCCCTCGTTGATGCATTGGTAGGTCCTGCAAAATTTACATCATCATGATTTCAAGAAAAAGCAATAATATACTGTGTAGCCAAAGAAAAAAATGGACAAGAAAATTGAATTGTTAAGGCTAAAAGCCAATTGATAGCGAAATAAGCAGTGCTTAGTTTACAGAGACAGGTTCACGTGGTGCAAGAACAGATCGTTAGCTTAATTGCTTTATTAATTAGAGAAGAAAGTGAAGGCCCTGTTCTCAAATGTGGTCTACTAATCTGTGTCTGACCTTTTGGTGCAAAAATCACGTTTGGAAACTCCCATTGGCTCCCCAAATGGCCAAATCTACGATCATGAATGAAAAGGTTTTTATTTTCAATAAATTAAATAATTATTAAGTCACTGTATTATGCCTTTAACACGATCCTAGTTCAGATTTTTTTTTAGGAAGAAAGAAAGTAAACCTGCTAAAGAAAAATAAAATCACCAACAAAATTCATATTGTACCCCCTCACACCGAGGCAGGATCTGCTGAGAACAAGTACGTACCCCACAATTCGGGACATCCCATGCCTGAGCTGAGCTTGTCTATGTCTACATGGCTTGTTTGGAAAACAAGATATCCTTTCACCGATTAATCTTTCATTGACGCTGGCTCTCGTGTGAAAAAGAGGTGGAAAGAGGAGAGAGGTAGAAATAAGAGAGAGAGAGAATATGAGATGTGATTGGTGATATGGTATGAAAAGAAGAGAGAGATAAATATATGTAGAATTGATTATGGATAAAAAATGAAGTGTAAATGTATCAAAGTTTTCTTTCACTTATAATCACACGGGGGCCACATGCAATAATAAAGAAGAAACATAACCTAAAAACATACGAATCAAGGATAGATCACGGCAGGGATATCATGGGATTAGGGAGATAAAAAGAACGTGCAAATCATGGATGTGTTATCTAGAGACTCACAAACCCAAAGGACGAAAGGGACAACACCAATACAAGACAAAGAAGTGGAATAACAAAGGCTCTATAAACATGATAAAAGAGAATAAGGAAGAGGGGAGAAATGATGTTCACTTGTAACCACTTACGATCATTGTAATCGTGACCAAGGGTTCTCCCCCCACTTAGCATATCAGTATACTATGTAACCTTTGTGAGAACATCTGGCGCCCACCCTGGTCGAATCAAGAAATACACCCCTTAGTCAGGGTCTCCCAAAATTGGGGACGAGCCTTGATGAAAATAATGCAAACTTGATCGATTATCAACTCTAACCTTAAGGAGTTGTGTACCCTTCTGCATGGTCAGATTAAGGAGTGCACCCCTTTGTTAGGTATTTATAATCTGGGTCGAGCCTAAATGAAAATAACACAAGCCTAATCACTTATTAGTTGCATCCCTAAGGGGATGTGTACCTTCCAACATGGTCAAATTAAGGAATAGACGCCCTTGTCAGGGTATCTCGAAATGTGGGACAAGTCTTAATGAAAAAAACACAAGTCTATTCAGTTATCAGCTCCATACTTAAGGGGTTGTGTACCCCCACTCGATGGGACCGAGGTAGGTCTGCTGAGTATAACTACGTACCCCACAAATCTAGACATCCCCAAGGCCGACCCGAGCTCATCTATGTCCATAAGACTTATTTCGAAAACAACATATCCTTCCACTTGACTAGCAATAACCATAGTAACCACAAACAAAAGTAAAGAAGCAACAAATTTCAAAAATATAAGAATCAAGAACTGTACATGGTAAGAATTTCACCAGACTAGGGAGACAAACTATATGTAAAAATCAACGATGCATCGCTTGGTGGCTCATGAGCCCCAAGGACTAGGCATGTCAATAGTCCCGCTTTCGATCCAAAACCCACTTAACTGACTAGTTTTTAAGTGTTGCGACTGGGTCAAGTTGGACCACAGGTGGGTTATCTTCTGTAAAGAAGATAAAAAAAAATTAAGACATTTTTTGGGTTAATTAGCTTGTATGGACCATGACCCATTCTCTCATGATCTTCTTTTTTTGTTTTTTTTTTTCGGATTAACAACGCGTATGAACTTACTCGAATAAACCCGTAACTCGCACAACCAGCACCCAAACAACCTGTAACCCCTAACTGAACGCAGTCCAAGTTTTGTGTGCATTTGTTTTTTTTATGAAATTGTCTTTTTTTCTTCATGACCAGCAGATGGACAGACCTAAGAAGGACGAATGAGACATTATATAAAGTACAATCAAGAGAACCCAATACTTATACTTATTGAAATTTAATTTTTTCTTTAAATTTCAAATCATGTGAGCCAATCCGCGTGAAACAATTTAGGTAAGTAAAGCATTGATATAGATATGGAATATAATATTAATATAAATACAAATATTGTCTACTATTTATTATTTTAAAAAATGCAGATCATGACGCATCTAACAGGGTATCTTAATCAGTTAATCTCAGTGTACATGTATATGATTTCTTTTTTTCAGTGAATAAAAAGGAAAATTCAAAGTAAAGTCCGTGGGACAAATGAAAAATCATTTTCAAATATGAGCAATCAAAAGTTGCCCAAATAAGACATGTGGGGTAGTGAGTATAGGGACAATTGGGAAGGAAGAAAGTGAATTTACCTGAAGCATTTTGTTGACATTGCTGGCACCAAACACCCTGTGCACATTTGCAAACTTTTGGGGTTCATCAGCAGGAAAATAAGGAGCAAAAACACAATCCTGGGCACATCTTCTCCTCAGAAGCTTACATGCTGCACAGGGTGGTGCTGCACCCTGCTTCCTACTACCCCCTTCCTTCATCAATCCTAATTAACTACTCAAAACAGGGTGTACTCTACCCTTTCTTCCTTCTCTCTCTCTCTATATATATTCTCCCTTCAAAACAAAAATGAAAGAATAGCTAATAAGACATATATATATATAAGAAAGATGCCTAGTATGAGAAGCTGCGAGTAGTAATGGATGAAAACTCAGAAAAATGTAGAAAAGTTAGGGAGAAAGAGAAAGATAGTGAAAAGAGTCAGGCACGTAGGGAAGAGGAGGAATAGCCGGCCTGCATTATATAATTAAATGTGTAGCTGAGAGTGACACTCCAAAGGCACGCTAATCATAAAGAGATAAAAGAGTAATTTTTCAATTATTCTCTAAACACGCTCACACTAGAAAGAAAGAGAAAAAAAAATATGATGAAGTGATGATGTGATAAGAATAAAAGAGAAATTACATATGGAATGTGAGTGAAAATGAGATGAAATAGAAATTGAACTCTAAATTAATTAATACTAGAAACTAGAGATAAAATTAGAAGAAAAATAAATAAGATATATGATAGTAATTTAATAGAAAAATAAAGAGGAAATATGTAAAGACCAATAAGTAACTCTTCAATGTTCCAATATATTTAATTTTGGGTTAATGGTTTGGTTGGTCCCTGTTTTTGCATGCATATTTGCGTTTAGTCACTGCTAGAAAAAAGAGAGAGTAATCACTCAATCCCTAAAATTGAACACTCAATCCCTAAAATTGAATCCTCCTCCTCCTCAACAAAAATGCGTGCAAAAATGCTGATTTTTTTCTAGCAGAGACCAAACGCAAATATGCGTGCAAAGACATGAACCAAACAGGCCATTAACCATTTAATTTTTGAGATATAAAATTGAATTCAATATCTAAAGTTGACATTTTATTTAAATTTTTTTAAAAATAATCTTACTAATGAACATTTAATTTATTTATAGGCAAATTATTTTTAATCCCCGTAAAATATATATGTAATTGGATATCGTCCTTCAAAAAATATTTCATAGTTTTAGTCTCCAAATGAAAAATAAATAATTTATGGTAGTTGAAATGTACAAAATGTATGACAGAGACTAACTTCATCTATTTCAATAATGTTGGAACTAAAAGTTATAAATTTCTTTTAAAAGTACCAAATTCGATTCACTCCTATTTTACAAGGACTAAAAACATATTTAGCACAATAACTATTTAGGAGTTTCTTCGTATGTTCCAAAGTTACATGTGACATCTTCTGAAGCATTTTTAGGCTTCCTTCCTTTGCAAATCAAATAAAAAGTGAAATAAAAATTACTATTTAAGTGTATTTATTGCGCCGAACTTAATTCATATTTTAAATTTCAAATTTGATATATGATATTAATTAAATACCAAACCTTCAAATCTTTCACATATCTATTTGTCTACTAATAAACATTCTCCCGTTTCATAATAATTATCTAGAAATAGAATAACATATATATTAAGAAATGAAATTAATATTTTTTAATTTTAGAAAAGTATTATTAGTTTTCTTATTTACCTTTTAAAATGTATTTTTATCTCTTTTTTTTTCTTCTCAAAAGTGCATTATTTGAAAAAAATAATCAATGCCCTATTTGAATTAAGTCAGACTAAGTTAAATTATATAGTCATTTACTCCCTCCGTCCCAAATTATAAGACCCTTTAGAGACAAACTTGGTGTCCTATATTATAAGACCCCATTCTAGATTTCAGGAAAAAAAAATAAGCATTTCCTTTTTTACCCCTTGCATTCATTATATTTTAAATTTCAAAACTTTAATTACTACTTTTACTAATTACTTCTCTCATATTCCCAACTAACTTTAAATAGGGGTAAATTTAGAATATTTGTATATAAAATAACAAAACCAACATATTAATTAACTTATTACATGTTTTGATAATAAGCGTGATTGTCTAAACATGACCCTATATTTTGGGACGGAGGGGTAGTTATTAATTAAATTTTACTTACCCACATTAACAGAATCACATGATGATGAGGCTGAAAAACTTTCTCATAATGAGATGCTCATTGTCAAGATCTTAGAGTTTATGGACTCGATAATTAATTTTGGTCAACTATGGGGTCGACTAGTTGTTAGTCAATGGCTATGTTTTAGGGACACAGACACTCACTCATAGACTGCCTTCTACGTACCGTTCCAACTTCCAAGGGGCATGGCTAATGCCCTAATATTGTACTTCATTAATTATTATTAATAGCAACTAAAACGGTAGTTTTTTTTACATAAAAAAGAATCGGTAATTTTTTTCAAATCTTGAATAAAATATTGACACAAAAATAGCTAAAAAAGGAGACAACAACGTTAAAATTATACTACTCCTACTATATTCTTTTCCTAGAGAAAATTGATTTTAGCAACATGTCTAACCAAGTCCGATACATTTTAACCAAGTGGGTTGGCGTAGTGGTTCAGCACTTCGTCCCTTAAGCAAGTGGTTGGGGGTTCGAATCCCAACTCTTGTGAATGGAAAAAACTCATTGGCCAGCCCCCTACCGCTTCGTGCGCTGACCGTGGGGCGAAGGATTAGTCTCACGGCAACCGGCTGTGGGGATACCTTGGTCAATACCAAAAAAAAAGTCCGATACATTTTGTTTTTCCAAATATGTTAATGAACTAATAAGTTCCGTCACCTAGATAGTTGTATTTCTTAATTATTTAGTTAATGACCTCAATTTTTGGATAAAGTGTATAAAAAATATTTATTGGGAGAGACCTACCTATTTAATGTGATATATGAGTTTCGATGAGATTCGTCTTATCACTGTCGGTGGATGTGAGGATACATCACTACAATATTTTTTACTTTTAGCAACAGTTGACAAATGTAGCAATAGACACACAAAAAATGCATTTTCACAACATTGTTTACTTTTCGCAACACTTTTCGATTGTCTCATGTTCTGGCGTTACCTATTTCATTTAACAACAATTTCTCATACTCTATGATAACACTGTGAAAAAATGTAACATATTTTGGAGAAAAGACAACAATTATCATATAATAATTGTTCCAAAATGTAAGATAAAGAATAGAGCTGGGTACGCGGGCCAGCCCGGCCCGCATTAGCTCGGCCCGCATAGACACGCGTCTAAATGAACTCCTATTTAGGAGGCCCGCCCCGCGCTCGCCTAATTGCGGGCTGGCTCACGGGCTAGTATATGTAAAAAAAAAACTTAACAATCAAATTTTAGCAAACATACTACTACAAGCTTTAAAATTAAGAGTTCATTAAAATACTACATCAAATTAAGAGTTCATTGCAAACTTTTTGGTAGTTTACCAAATTAATTATACTAAATTAATTATTACAAATAGTCAAACACCATAATAATTCAAAACATACATCAAAAATCAATTTTAACAAGCATACTACTACAAGTTTTTTGAACTGATGTGTTGTGTGTGTGCAGTTGTGTTTTTTAATTTTAGTTTTTTTTTTTTAATTTCATTGGCCCGCGGACGGCCCGCGAGCCCTGCGGGCTAGCTCATTAAGTTCGCGGGCTAGCTCACGTAGGCCCGCGTTTAAATGAGCCTATATTTTCTGGGCCATAGACCGCGCGGGTTGCAGGACTCGCGGGCCGGCTCGTGGGCTTAGGCTCATATACCCAGCTCTAATAAAAAACACTTATTTAGTGTGTTAAAAAATGCTTTACCTAAAATGAACCATTTATAGCAACAAACACAAACTGATTACTGATTTCTAATACACATGTAGGCAACACTTTTTCATGTTGCATATACCTCTGTTACCAAAATAAAAAAAATGGTGTAGTGTGTTATTATAAACCAAAAATACGTTAATTTCCAAAAGCTATCCTGATCAGGCATTAATTAAACATATCATGATGTTTGAAAAATTTCGAAGAAAAATGAGAAAAGTTCTGAATGAGAAATTTGTCTCTTTCTAACCAGGACATGTCTAGAGTATATTTACAACAGTGTTGGGGGCTTGGTGCCTTTTGTAAGTTGTAAGTTTTTACAAAAAATTTGCTGAGTATAATTGCTCTAAACTAAACCCAAATTGTAAAATAAAAATTTGACCGTGAGTTATTTTCATTGAATTTTAAAATTAAGTAAACACTATTATCGGTGTAATGAATTACTTTATCTTTTAAAATGACTTCACTCATTTTCCAAAACTTAATCCATAGCTAAAAATACACATTGGCCAATGTTTTATTGATTAAGTTTCTGTATATTTGGTTTAACTTAATGTAAACGTGATTTCACGTATCATAATGTTAAATCACATTTCTTAATGTATTAACAAAGAAGTTAGGAATTGCCATGTGAATTTAACATGGATTAGAGAGTAAGATTTTACCACCTCAATTTTAACATGGATTTACGTTAAGCTCAACAGAAATTTAAACACATAAAACAACTTGTGTCGTAAGTATCTAAGATTGCATATACTTATATTTGGATACATTTATGAGAAAATAATTTATGTAGGACAATTTAATGAAATCCAATAGTGAAATCTGAGAATTAATTATGTAGACAATAGAAGTTTAGATTTGTAGCTTCATTACATAATTGATTTTGAAGATATAGAATCACATGTTAAAGAATACATACAAACATTGAAAAATTGATTCTGACAATTGAGAATCAATTCTACCTAGAAATGTGAACCAAATTTGCTATATGTGATTTTTTTTATGAAAAGAGGAGATTATGCAACTATTTGAAGCAACCTCCAATTAACATTGAAGAGTGGCATTGAACCAATAGAATGATTGCAGGCCCCGTGAGTTAGAGGGACCAAAAGGAATTCAAAGGCAGGTGAGTTAGGTAAAGCAATGATTACCCATTTTCCTTTTCTCAAAGATCAAACTCTGTCTTCTGGAACAATGTGATTTTAGAAGTGTACTATTGTAGTCAAGGGCAATGGGAACAAGCAGGTACAGATGCAACAGCTCTTCATGATCTTGTATGCTCAGAAACTAGAAAAGTGGCCATTTCATGGTCAAATTTAAGAGGACAGTGCTTCGACCGTTGGAGAAAAACAACTGCTTTTCTCTTTCGGTTGTTTTGACTTGAGATTTGAGAAAAGCAAATGTTTGAAAACATAAAAGGGATGTATCAAATTCAAGGCAATGGGGACCCATTTTGGATGATTCATGAAACCTTTTATCTCAAAAATATATATGCTACCGACAACAAATGTGTAAATTAACTTGCGTGAAGTTGTTTTAGTTTAAGTAGAAGTTTCAATTTTGAGTTCATGTGAGTATAACTGTGTTAAACACATGTAGGGAGAGCTTTACCACCCATACTGATCCTATGCAGCTTGAACAAGATTCTTTCGGTGGGAGGATACATGTGTTTAAACTTTAAACCAAATGCTTTGGTTTCTCTTAACTTTGATCCACTTTTGTGAAAATGAGGGATGCATCATGTTGAAACATCCCATGAAAGTTGAAACTTTCATTGCTTGGTTGCTGCTACTTAGAGTTGTTTGAGATATCCCATGTTTCACTAATCTAATGAGGTGCATATAATCATAATCAAACATTAAGAACAAGAAATGATACTTGCTTAAGGAAAAATCTTAGGGTCCAGTTTCCATGATTCACTAAGGAAAAGCCATTGTGGAGTATTTTTTATTGATCTTCTTTTTAAACCATCATCAACCAGTATAATCATCTTTAGCATTTTTATCAAACGATTAAGATTCATTTGGGTTCAATTTTGGGTATGGAAGGGCACACAAATTTCTATGGTGCTTAACTTCAAATGTGTATGCTTGCAAACTTAATTTGGATTATCTTTAATCATATTCTCCTTAATCATAATTTTTCAAGCACACTTTACTACTGTGCTGTTTCTGATGGATATGTATGTTGATAGTGGGAACATGAATTTGACTTTGTGAAATAGCTATTGTTTTGTGGCCCCTTTATAAAAGCTTACTATAAGAGAGGCCCCTCTTGCTTTTTTTATGGCATCTTTTTGAAGCAAAGTGCATTAAATCATCTTGGAAATAGTCTCTGGTGTAGAATTTAGTTTAGCCGACAAATTACGTATGTGGCAGAAAAGCAAAAGGGATTTACAACAAATTGGAATTCTCAAGTGCTCAAGGCCATCATATGCACATAAAAGGTAGCAATTCACAAGCAACCAAAAAATACAAAGTGGTATCTTCACTAGATATTATACATGAGGGTCCCTACTATCCACTTTTGCAAGCACTTAGAACACAAATAATTAGTAGTCATACGTATAGTGCTGATAATCAACAAACATCTAAAGTGAGAAAAGACGAGAAAAAAGAGAAGTAACAAATATAATAATAAAAGATGGATAGAGAAAAAATTTAGGTGTCTGTAGATATTGTTTGAATATGTAAGTATTATTGTTAAACAAACAAAGCATGGTTAACAAGGAACTCATGTTTTTGTGACAAGGGGGGGGAGAAAAGTTGCAGATATGATTTCAGATATCTATCTACCAACAACAAATTATGCAATTGGTTTTCTCCACCATATACCTACTTGGTCCACCAAGGATCTCTCGAGATCCAAGGCACAAAATAGATTTTTAGTTCATTAATACTAGCTAGCTAGAAGACAACATATAATGGAGAACATTGTGATGGTGCATCAGTCACGAGTTCATCTTTCTCTTGCAAAACCTTCCTTTTTCCCCCCTCTCATTTGAGCTTTTATTGATGAGCGTGCACATTATATGTATTGCAGAGCGAGCAAACTTGTGAATGAAGGAAAGAACAAGAAACATTGAAAAGGATAAGTTGGGCTGCTCATCAAAATAATGACATGACAAAACGTGTGTTTTTAATACCATTTTTTTATGGTTTTTAATCATGAATCCCCACAACCACAAGTACATAAGATAAAATTCTCCCTTGAGTGATGATTACAACCTGAAAAGAAAAAGCACAATATTACAACCTTCCTTTCTGTTTGAGCATTAGTTCTCCTTGCAGAAAATTTCCCTTTGCTTCAAGCCATTGCAGCAAATCCACTATGACAAGTTTAATTCTTCAATCAAGAAGTCTTAAATCTGAGTGTCACAAACATTCTGTGAAGTCCCAAGCACAAAATTTGATTTATTTGATCTGTACATAAAACTTTAAAATTTGCTTCAAGCCATAATTGATTTGTACATGTTTGAAAATGAGTTTACAATTAATTCAAAAGATGGATTGAATTTTGAGAAGAACTCGAAAGAAAAAAAATTACAATTTCATGATTTCATCTCATCTTTAGTCATATTATATTGCAACCCTCATGTTTTTGTAACTTAAACCAACTACAACTACAATGTTATTTTTGTTATGAACATTCGAGTATCCGATCACCTTTCTTAAAAAATCGACTATTCCGATTTCAGAACCCGTCATAATGAAAACTCTTCACCTCTTCTCCAAGTATTGTGCAGGATCGAAACCAATAGCTCTTCCCGTACATTCAATCCGTATTATCGACTAACCTACCCCTGAAGGGTAGACCAACCACAAAGTTGCAAAATTAAGATAGAATACGACAACTTACGAGTCCATAAGGGGAACGAACTAGAACTAGAACTGAACTCAGCAAGTGCCAAGTGCCATGGCAACAACACGAGCAGTGGCGTGTTCAATTCTCCCTACACACTCACGCCTTCCACGCACATCCAACAGCACCAGCAACACGTGTTCCTTCCCAACCGCGACTCACGCAACCGTTTCCCAACATTTCCGCCTTTCCAATTTTCCCGGAAAGTCTTCGCGCCTCCTCACCCCCGTCTCCGCTTCACCCGGCGATAACCGCCACGACACGTCTCAAGACCTCGCCGTTCTTCTCGAAATCGACGGGTAATTCTTCTTCTCCTCATTCGAGTTTTGCTCTGTTACTACGCTTCTCACTTTTTGTTCCGTTTCAACTGTTGCGTTGTTGTTTTAGGGTTCTAGTGGATGCGCATCGTGTGGGGAATCGCCTAGCCTTCAATAAAGGTATGACCAATTCCGTGCATCTGGAATTCTGTGATCGTCGTGAGTGTAACGTGCCGTGGTTTTTTCTCTCTTGTTCACGCAGCATTTGAGAAGCTTGGGCTTGATTGTGCGAGCTGGAACGAACCTGTCTATACGGATCTTTTAAGGTCTGTTTGTTTTTGTTTATTTATTAGATTAGATTGGATTAGATTAGATTAGATTCGACTCGATTAGATTAGATTAGATTAGTTTTTTTTCTCTTGCATATGCATGAAGGAGATTGATGGCACACTTGGATTCTTGTGAATCAATGCGTTGAATTTCATTGAAGCTTTAGCTTTCTTAGCAAACTTACCTGAGAGAAGACTGAAAATTATGTGAGTGAAGAATGTAATCAACTTGATGAATGTTTGCAATGGAGCTAGATTTGGCAATAAAAAACTTCATAGAAGCAGTGCATGCTAACTGAAGGGAGCTAGAGGGAACTAACTAATTAACAGAAAGTTAAACTGCCTAACTAACTAAATGTTGACTGCCTAACTAGCATAACTAACTGGACTCAGCTGCAGTGTTGTGTTCTTCCTTTTACTTCTGAGTGCTCAATATGCTTGGTCATTAGATATTGGAACCTATTCACTATTAGTTGCTTCAAATTGGTGTCAATAAATACTTACGTTGCTTGTGAACCATTTTCAAATAACTTTCCAGGAGAAGTGCTGGAGATGAGGAAAAGATGCTATTTTTGTATTTTAATCGAGTAAGTTGTTCATCTTTTTTCTGTAGTAGCAAAAGAAAGAAAAAAGGAACATATTTGTAAATTTCAGTTGTTTTTTCCATGGTTGATATTAGTTAAGCCATATTTTACTGTCATTGCTTGTAACATACAGATTGGCTGGCCTTCATCATTACCCACGAATGAGAAGGGACTGTTCACCAAAAGTGTTTTGCAGGAAAAGGTATCGCCCTTACCCTTGATCCTGATGAATTGTGTACTCCTAGTAATTTATGTGCTTTTACTTTGGTGTATGAGGATCATGAAGTATGTATTACGTGCACTTAGTTAACGAGGACTGTTGTTAATGATGAAGAATATAGAATCTTCAGAAATCCTTCTTAAGCTGTCCTGTTTCGTGTGAACTTCTGTTTATAATGACAGATACATTATGCCTCTCTACTCTAATACTAAACTTTACGAGCAGTATGTATCCCCTTGCAATGAAGCCTTTTCACTTCGAATTCCAAGCATTTATTGGAGCAGCAAATTAAATTTGTTCTGAAACAGAAATAGAAATTAATGTTGTTTGATTTCCAGATGGATATCTACTCCCTTCTTCCCTTTTCATTGTTTTGTAGATTTTTAAAGAATAACTTTATCCTCAGTTTTTCTGCTCCAAAAAGTAAAAGTAAATAGAAAATATAGAAGGAAAAATAATTTCTATTTCCTATTGGAGGTTTTTTTGGCAAAACATATTACCTCTGAATTGTACACTGTCTCTGTCATTAATTAATATGATATCAGGACTTATTGATGCAATTAATTACTTTATTGATACTAAGTCCTAAGGGATTAGATTGTATAGCCTAGTAAACTAAATATCCTTGCTCGAATGGTGAAATGATTTTTCAATTTACTTGTATTAAGAGTTTGATGATGAAAATTTATGGAGTTTGTGATTTATCTTATATTGCCAGAAAAAGGCGTTGAAAGAGTTTGTGATGTCAAAAAGTCTACCGTTACGACCTGGTGTTGAACAGTGAGTTATCTAACATTCATTGACTATGATTGTGCTTGTGTCATATGTGTTTTCTTTCTGGGGAGCTCTTTCAAGGAGAGCTGTATTTGCTGGGTACTGTTAGAAGAGCAATATGTACATTAGTTAGTGAGAGCAATCTCTTTAAACTTATGTCTCTATTAAGTTACCATGAGTGTCTCTATTAAGTTATCATGCTCTCGTAAAACTTGAATGTCACTATTAAGTTATCGTCCAAGACGTTCTTTCACATTGACACATTTTTGGTTGCTGTTTGCTCTTCAATGACAATTTTTTTTTGTCACACTTTAAATATTAGTAGTTATTTTTTTTTAAATTGAAAGATTTGTTCTTGGCCCAGTAATAAGGATAGTTTTGTTATCTTGCCTTAGAATTTAATTTGGTCTTTACTGGATAGCAATAAATATATTTTGCACAGAATTGATGGGCTGTCATGATGAATAGAGCTACTAGTGCAAGTTCCTAGATGTTTACATTTCATGTGAACTCCTTTTTCATTCTTGATAAGATTTATAATTGTTAGTTGGTCATCTATTGATTTTTGACAGTTTCAGTTTAGGAAGTCCCTGTTTAGTGTTTACAATGCTTCTCCTTGTACTGTTGTGCCTTAATAATGAACTGTGCTCCAATTGCTTGTGTTAATTCTCCGACAGGTTCATAGATATTTCAAGAATTTGAAACTTGGTTGATTGCGGAATTTCAGTTTGTATTCCTTAACAGAGTGTAATGTCTCCATTGACAGGTTTATTGATGAAGCATGCGATGAAGGGATTCCAGTTGTAATATTAACGGCCTACAGTAAAAGTGGTGATAGTGATACTATTGCCAGGTACTTGTATTTAGTTCCAAATCCTTACAATGGAACTAACTAGCATACTACTATAATTATTAGAAGCATATGGTTTTGCGGAGAGTATCTAGAGACGATTTTTATCACCCAGAAACTCAGCTTGCTGGTTTGCTTATAATATCTTTATTTGGGTGGTGGAGGAGAGGGGTAGATGTGTGCCCGGGTTCATTTTATTTGGAACAAACTTGGAGTGTATGATATGTGTAAGAGAACTAAGTCTTCAGGTGGTCTTATTTGTGGAATATTTTAGGGAAGGTATAATTATTAAGGTACAGCGTAAGACACATTTAGTACGCCTTCCATTCAATCATTTTGTCTACCATATCTATACTTTCTTTCTCTGCCCCCTGCTCCAAAAAAACCAAACTCATATTTTCTTTCTCTCCATTTCAGTTTTTGTTTCTTGCTGAATTATGGAAAATAATCTGAGTACTGGACTAAGTTCAGTGAAGTTGCATGGCATATGACTGCAAGTTCAAATGTGATTCTATTTCATGGTTATTAAAATTGCATGATTCACGTTTTGATCCAGCGAGTTAGCAATTCATATTATGTGACGAATCACAAGTGCCTTTGAATCGCACATACATGCATGAGTCAATGTGATTCATATCACCAATATGAATCGCGCTATTCAATGGTTCGTCTTGCTGCTAGGTGGAGTCCACTAAATAGACCAAATGATGTCAATTAAGCTTAAATTGTTAGATGAGTAGGAACTGAAGAAGCTCAAATGATCTGCTAATTGATATTCTATTAGCTGCATAAAACTTCACTATTTAAGGGGCCTTGGGATTCATGATCTACTTGTTTGATCGTTGCTTGTTTAGCTTCCTCTTTCTTATTTCCTGGAGAAGATTAGCACACTAATGTTTGCTTCCTTTTTGTCTTATGTTTATTAAAATTTGTAGGACCATAATGGAAAAACTTGGTGATGATCGAAGAACGAAGGTAATTACTGTGGGGAATAAGGAGGTTGAGGAAAGTTTATATGGCCAACTGGTCTCAGGAAAGGTAATTGCTTCTGGTTTGGATGAAGAGCTTGCCAAGGAAGCCAAAAGGGCAGGTATGTACTTCTTTAGTTGTTCATTATGCATGAGTCCCTCAAGCATGCATCTTTAGTTCACAGTGATGTGTGCCAACTGCTAAGGGGCTTTTCATTTCTGCCATTTTGGCTAGCTTCTGCTGAGAGACAAAGGTTGGCAAAGGAGGTAGCATCTGTGCTAAAGTTGACTGTTGAGATTGATACCTCTGAAAGGTTAGTTCATTTGTCTCCACTTATTTCTGCAAAAATAAAAAAAATTGCGGTCTTCATTATTTTTTCATGCATACTGTTTGGGATCCGTACTCATAGGAGAAATAAATAAATTTGTGTATGACTCAGCTTCATAGTTGTTAAAGTGACAGGGCTCACTAAGGGTGTGTTTGAAGGGGGAAGGGAAAGAAATCAAAGGAAAAGGGTGAGGAGGATGTAAACAGACTACGGGGGAGATGAAGAAGAAAAACAGTTATTTCTTCACGTGAACTGATCTATGCCTAATGTTTGCACAAAGTGATAATATCCAAGATCATTTATTACAGCTGACAATTGATATTGGATGAGCCAAGTCAAATAATTAATGACCATGGAACTGAAGTCTGTAGGAATTCTCTAGAGGCAGTGGGTAGAAAGTATTCTTTCATATTTATGTAATCAATGTGCTGTCTAATTTTATAATTTTCTCATGTTTGATTTCTTTTTTGCAATTAATTTTAAATTCAATCAAGAATTTTGTAGTTAAGTTAAAGAAGTGTGTTTCCTAAGTATATTGAATTATCCTTTTTAGGTGATTTTGTCTACTTTGTTGCTATTCTAAAACAGTATATTTTCAACCACTCCAGAACATGAGCTTATGAACATATATTTGCATTTGACATCTTATCATTGAATATTAATGACGTATTTGGATTTTAATTGCATAGTCGAATAGTAATGCTGTAGTCAATTATCATTTACCTTTTTGGTCATATGTCCACTTGTCCAGTCTAGATAAGATTGTAGCTGCGCTGTATGCGGGAGCCGAATATGCAGGGTTACCTCTCCGCAACTGTGTCCTTGTTGCAGGAAGCCAATCTGGGGTAGCTGGAGCTGAACGGGTGGGCATGCCATGTGTTGTTTTACGGAGCAGGTAATTGCTTTGTTCTTGGAAGTTCAATGAATGAACATATAATGGATAAGTGTACATAATTGAACTATTTCATATTTTCATTGGAAGTTCCTTATGTCAATAGAATTCTGATTGTTTTTATTTTTAAAACGGTGTATCTTAGAACTGTTTCTTCTTTTTGTTTGTTTCTTGCAGTTTGACATCTAGAGCTGAGTTCCCATTGGCAAATGCTACAATGGAGGGGTTTGGAGGCGCAGATCTAACAATTTCAAAGTTGCGCAATCTTTGCAGGACGGAAAAACCTAAGGATTGAATGGTAGTTTCTTAGCTGCAATTCCAAAATAAATTAAGAATTTTTCTTTTTAGTTTACTTGAATCAAACTTGTGTTGATGCTGAAAACTTTCCCACACTGATTTTCTTATGCCAGAGTTATCAATTTTCCCTATCCAAGAAATTTGCAATAAACACAACCACACTTGATCTGGATTTGAAGCTTTTTGCCAGCAGTGGCTGGAAACAAAGGGAATGGGCCTCTAGAAGGGGAGTTTAATATGGCTGTCTTCAGAGACAATGTGTGCTGCTGGTATTATAATTATTTCATTTCATGTTGATATTTGGCGCTTCTTATAACAAATCAACGATATAGTATGAGACAAATCATACTTATACATGTGCTCTTGTTGTCATAATTGCATGATCTATTCATATGCCTACCAGCAGCGTGAGGGAAGACTTTACTTGTTGGTCATTGTGGATGTGGAGAAGCTCTAACTGCAGTTGCTGGGTAAATATAAAAATTATGAATGTAATATTAATTCAGGTCTGATGTGTTTGTCTTTTATCTAAACGGAGCTGAAGTCCTTCTTGCAGAGTGTAGATACAAGATGATTTTGTATTTCTTTTCTTTAGCACTTGAAAAGGGCATCATGATGAGTTAGAAATATCCTGTGGGACTGAATGATTGAGTTATTTTTTGGATATGGACATTTGGTAATTGGTAGTTTGCCAAAATATTGATTAGTTTTCATTTTATTCTTAACACAATAAAATCATTAAAATCTGCTTTAGTGATTGATTTGTAGGTTCAGCTATATTGTAATAAACCCTAAAAGCTCAGAGAAGGAAGAATAGTTGGCAAAAGCATGAGTTCGTAACTTAGAAGTTTGTTTTCCGAAAGTTTACAAATCTGAAATATGTTAGATGCAGTTGATAGGTTCAAGTGCTAGACCCTCTATTCAAATCTCCTTCAATCCTTCCAAGAATGAGCCCATGTACTAGCCACCGACCATGGGTGTAATTTGAGCAACGAGCATCTCAGTTTGACCCATGGAAAGAAGGAAATGATGCTAGTTGGTTCATGGTCTAGAGGTTGGCAAAACTAGACAGATTTGGTGAACCTGCTCGTAAGACCATATCTCAGCACCGTGTCCTTCCTTCCATGCAGGTTTGTCTGCTCCAATTCTTGCAAGATCTGTGCAGGCCTGCAGGGTATCCATTCCATGGGATCATCACCAATAAAGGGGGCTTCATGTGCTTGCATCAAGCGATATGATGAGTCTCAATCATTAATTACTGCCGGAAAAAATAGAGGCTCCACTCCCGTTCGACTGGGTCTGAATCGCCTAGCCTTGATCCCCAAAGAACTCGAAGACGGGTCTATTAGTGATGCTAGAATTCCTCACATCTCAGCGTGCAATGTTGTGAAGGAATTGATGGCGTTTCCAACCTTGGTCATCACGTATTTGGGAACTCTAAATGATAACCTAGCTGAATTATGATGATTTGGCTACAGCAAGTCCAGATTCTTCAAAGAAAGCTCAGCTATTGTGCGGGCATCTTGAGCATCAATATGTTAGAAACCATGTGTGTGGGTATATAATAAAAAGAATTCCCCCTTGAACCAACTTCAATGAAAGCATGAAGTGATAGTAACAATTCTTATGAAACAAAGGAAGAATTCGTTGATTGAAAAAGGACCAAGCGCAAATGCTCCCAGCCTCCCAACCAAGGTTTATGGCCCAAGCTACAAGTTGAAGTTGGCGTGGGAAACACAATCCCTTCTCCCTTTGAACTTCCCTATTCATAGATATGGTTTCCCTGCCTTGCAAACTATATGTCCCATTTATTTATACATGTTAATCCCTCTCTTAAAGTGCCTTTCGGCCAACATAAGTACGTTTTTAGAGGCTTATCAGGCCCTTCTTATTTCTAATTGGGCCAAGGAACTCATCAGAATGGCTTGATATCAGGTTGGTAACCTAGCTTTGCAATTATCCAATTTTGTCCCTCTAATTTCTTTTTATACAGTACAACGCATGATGGGAGAAAAACAAATGCAATTGTGGGAAAAGTGGCTCTTTGCTGCAAAAATAAATTCACCAATCAATTCATAAAGTGAATATCGGAATATCAAAACACTTTAAAGTTGTTAAAATTCGAAGGAAAATTAGTTTACTATATCGTATTCAGTCACTATAGGACGGATAATATTTTGAAGTAGAACCCAAATAGGGGTCCTTCATATAGTCAGATCAATTTACACGTTGTAGTAAAGAAAAGCAAAATACAATTATAAATACAAAACTTATCCTGGAAAGCACCCTCACTAAATGATAACCTATTCTGATGCTAACTTCAACTTAAATTTTCTCAGCTTCAGCAACATTTGTTCTTCGCCTGTGAGACAAGTTTGTGGTTGAGTATTCACTATCATCGCCAGATGAGCCAACACTAGACACAGCCGAATCAGATATTACTGGATCAGGTTTTTGCACTTGATTTCTGTATATCTGAGCAGCTGAACTTTGTGGTTGTGCTCCTTGAGGTGTTGGATTCCCCTGAGCTTCTTCAGCTAGACGTTTAAGAAGGTTCATGATTGTGGGAAGAAACTTCGACGAAATGGAGAGTAGCCCAGGCAGCTGCAAAAAAAAAAGAGATGGTTGAATGATTCCAGCTTCGAAATTCACTTACGACAAAACAACTTCAACAAGGCAGAAAAAAAAAGTTTGAATTGCAAACTGTACTGACCATACTTATATTTAGTTAATAGCAGAATTTTTGCGTTGTACAAGGTTGTTATATTGAAAAAATGAAAAATACTAGCTACACTCTTTCCAACACTCGCATTAATTGGTTAAATTTTAAGTAGGGTCCACTAAAAATATGGGACCCGCATGATTTCAACCAATTAATGAGAGAGTGTTGGAAGAGAGTGTTGCTAGCACTCCTCTTCTGAAAAAATTGACATGAAAAATACTAGCTACACTCTTTCCAACACTCGCATTAATTGGTTAAATTTTAAGTAGGGTCCACTAAAAATATGGGACCCGCATGATTTCAACCAATTAATGAGAGAGTGTTGGAAGAGAGTGTTGCTAGCACTCCTCTTCTGAAAAAATTGACATGATAAATAGTTTAGTGCCTGTGTTGAGGTGTGTCCATAGCATGAATGTAAGAATACAGAAATACCATTGCACAGAATTTTGAGCATCCAACTGCTGGACAAGAAAAGAAAAGGAAAAAATAGAAAAATAAGAAGTCTATCCAAACTTACAGCGCCATGTCGAAACTCTCCAGCTATGTCCATTTGTATCCAAACGGCCTTTATGATTAGATAAACAACAAATACAAGCAACAGGTAGGCTGGGTTTCTGTTTCACATATAAGTCAGCAGATGCAATTATTAAACTGATGGAAAAGGGGTTCAATAAAAAAACATAATCAAGAATTTAGGAAGTGATATTTACTTTAGGAGCATCATGAATTCATTAAAACCAAGAATGACCATTGCCATGATTGCCCATGGAGGAGGTAACCAATTGTTACTTCGCTTGTAGGCCTCCTGAACCCAGAACCAAAAAGAAAAGGAGATAACTCCTTCGTTAGTATACCTAGAATTAGATAAAATGCCAAAGCAAAGACAAAGGACAAGAGTGGCATTTTCATAGAATATGTAGCAAAATAAAACAAAAGGACAAAAAATGATAAAAGCAAACACAGTAGCCTAAATCAAGTAGCATATACCATATAGAAAGTGGCATTTACTGTATTTCAGTTCTTATGTCTGAAATTTCGAATATAATTTAAAGATTGTACAGTTTCCAGTCTGGCAGTGCAGGAGTATTGTATTTCTAATTCCTGCTGCTTTTCTGCATACACGTTCAGGCCTTGGAAATGTACATGGTTTTCTGGATTTTGGAACCATTGGATAAGGATAACATCATGATCAAAATGCAACAAAAATAACTTTCAATTATGAATGTAAGTCCAACAGGCATCAACCAATAACAACTGCTTGGCTGTATGAATGATTCTTTTGATCAGCAAAAAGCCACATCATACAAGGTTATGACTTGCATATTCACTGACACTCCTTCAGCCATTGTCTCTTTCTTAATGTTATACACACACAGTGTAAGTACATAGGTTGCAATTGCAGCCCAAACATTAACAATTAGGTACTAATACTTGACAACCAGATAGCTGTTGTGGAACTGCCTGATGACTCGATTTTGTATGTTTTCATGAAAAAGCTTCCAAATTTTTTTTAAGATGTTAGGTTAAAGCACACAATGGTTCCAACATACCCCAGAAATTATTTTCCCTTGAAACGTGGACAATGCATGTGCCCAATCTACTTTGAATTGAACTTCATTTAAGAAAAATAGGGTGGTAAGGATCAAACTCCTAATCACTCAATCATAAGGCCACTGTACCATATCGACTGACCAATATAAAAAAGATTAAGCTGTTATGTTAAGGCACATGAATGGTTTTTTTAACTCTAACATAAACTGCAGAAAAGTTGGCTAAAACTGCAGACAAATTCAATTAATAAAGTGAAAGAGAAGAAAGAGGACAAGAATATAATCTTATGATTTTACCTGAGCAGAAATTGCTTGAGTGACAGTATACTCAGTTTCACCCTGGAATTGCCTCCACAAAGACTTGCACTGCACTGGAGTGATAAGTACATCTCCAGGAGAAACCTACATTTTATAGAGTCTCAAATATACATTATGATTGTAACACTATCAGGGAACCACAAATATCACCATATACTACCTCCTCCCACGTGCTTGAAGCCAGTGGATCCACAGAAGCTTCTCTACTTGTATATTGTGAAGATGATGCAGCAACAGTTTTGCTTTTATCTATGAGAGATGAATGAAGTACACTTTCAATACGATCGGGCTTCTCATCCAAGCGTATAGCAGCCAGATCTGATAGAAGCTTCAGCGACTGATACATGGCAGAAGAAGATATTTTACATATTGCTAAAAAAGTTATTTCCAGTATAATTTCAAGAATGAGCAAAGCTGGAAATTAATCCTTGAAGTTGCAGTCAATTACCGAAGAGCGAGCATCCCTTGTAATTGCTCGGATATCTTCCTTCCCAGTCCAAACCCTAGGTAGTGAATCATTGTCATGATTGAATACTGTGGAGAACCTGAAATTGATTCCAAAAGCCAGTAAGCCACCAAATCAATCTGAAAAATAAATAACATCTAACAGGAATAGAACAATTTCTTTCATCATAGTTCATAATAGTAAAGGAAAGTGCGAACTGCCAAGTACAACAAACGGAAACAAATAACAACCAAGCCTTATCTTGTTTGATCGGATCAGCTACATGGATTCTTTCAAATACCAAAATCACAGTAGAAGTGTAAAACCATTTAAAGCAAGGTCTTTTGTATGGGTTTCCCATTAGGTTTTCTCAAGTCTTTCTGTATTGGCTTAATGAGATATATGCAAATTTTCTGTCTCTGCATGTCTAACAAATAAACAGTTGGAACCTAAAAACCTCAACAAAACTTGTGTTTCTGGCATTCAATCCCAACAAAAGGCATCAATGAACACAAAAACTAGCAGAGCATCATGACTTATTTCAATCGTTACAACTCCTGACTTCAATCAACCAATTTATATAATGCAAGCCTAAGATCACCAAATAGATGAGTACAGATATCTTTAAAATGCTGTTACCTATCTTTCATACGAATAAGAATCTTTCCAGCTTCTTCTCTTGCTTTATTTTCCACCACTTTTCTTCCATAGTCCCTTAAGCTTTGTTGCATTCTTTCAATTGTTTCTTCATCAAGCTCAAAACCAGCAATGGAAGTTATAAATTCTGATACAACAACTTCAGTCTCACGTTTAAGAAGTTTTCTTATTGAAAGCCAGGTGTCTTTTCCACCTGCTTCAAAGAGGGATTCAACAGGCTCAGCCAATGCCTTGGCTAGTTGTGTCTGCAAAATATACTTCTAATTTAGTGGTTGATGGAGATATTGCAGGCATAAATAAAATGACTCAGCTCAACTAATTAATCTCCATAAATGAGACAATATCACCTCAAAGATAGTCGTTATCTCTGACAATTTTGCACTGCGCACAGATGAAGCGTGTGAATCAATATCACGACGAAGTTTGTCTCGCACTTTTGAAGCACCCCAATTGGCCTGTCTTATAGCAGCGTCTGGAAATTACAAATAATAATTAATAATCACCAAATAAGAGTGATCATTTCAGTGATTACAAAAAAAGTCTACATGATGAGAGAGACAAACAGTAAGTCCATTTCAAGTAAATCCATACAAGAGAAAATATGTGTCTCTAGAGCAAGAATATAGAAACATATCAACTTAATTAGAAGGATGGACATATCAACTAAGTCAAATTTAAAATTTTCTCTGACAAATTTTGGTAAGATTACTCAACAATAATTGAATAAACACAGTGTCGTAGTAATGTGCATTCTCAGAAGAACTCTTTCATTTTCCCTTTGATCTTTTGCCATACGCAATTGCAATTTGTTAGAACTATGGACTGAAAGTAAGTTATTGTATTATATCCAATAGACTCTGCATATTTCCTTCCACACAGTATAACTTGAGTGTTGAGACCATGTAAACCTTTGCAGAATTAGATCTAAAATCCTATAAAAATAGTAGTAATCCTGATCAATTTCTTCACCTTAAATATTCACTTCCCATATAAGTTTGAAGTGGAAAATGTACATCTAAAAATTACAAAGGCAGGGACAGAATGACATCTAATGTAAACTCAAAAAGCAAATGGACACTCAAGCTAACATTGGCACCCCACTTTTTAGTTAATTGTGAAACGTGCATATAAATAACAGGTGACCATATATATGCAATTTAGAAGAATCTTATCTGATAATTACCAGCAGAGCCTTTATCAAACTCGAGCATAATAGACTGAGTCAACGTGCGAACAGATGAAGCGAACCCTTCTCCATTATTTAGTGATTGTTCCAGCTTAGTCTTAAAATCATCTAGAGCTTTAGAGCGCAGATGCCCCAACATTGTTGTATAAGCAGGGTACACAAACTGAAAAGTTGACACCAAAAAAGAAGTTAGACATATCTTTGATTAAAAAAGTGCTTTTTCTTTACAAGAAAATATACATTAACGAGCCTTTCGCGCACACAGACTTCAGTTCAACAACCCATAGCCGCTTTATCAAAATTCAGCCCAAAGGAATCAAAAGCCAAAACTTTTACTAGAAATAAAGTTACAAGAAAGTAGCAGGCAGCCTTACATCCAATGCATTTGATTCCAATTGCTTTCGTTTTGCATTTCTTACAGCTTCATCAAAGAAGATTGCCTCCTCATCATATCTGATGAAAGCATATATTATCAGCATATGAAAAGGAAAGATTAAAACTTTAGCAGACAATTAAATAATCTAGAACTATTATACGCAAAACTAATACCCTCATCATAAAAAATAAAAATAATAAGTTTTAATGACTAGTTGCATCCTTGTAAACTTCCAAGGACAAATGCACATAAAATGCACTCTGCCAATCTGTTGCTTTTTCATTCTTTTATTGGTAGTGTTATTGTTCAAACATGTATCTTTGGACACAATTGCAAAACTTAAGAAAACTTCAAATAGGGTAAATAAATTTAGCAAAGATGTGAAAATCTCCTGGGTAATCCCCCTGAAAAAAAAGCCCCACAATTTATTTCAAAAATTACACTTCTTCAATGACTCATAAGCATACAAGAGTTATAGAAGTTGGGAAAAAACTGATTTAGTTTAGAAATTAAACAGAAAATCAAGTAGTTATTGCACATAAGATTTTTTTAGACTGAAAACAGCATCTGGAACTTACTGAGAAAGGTAGGTATCAATAATGGAGGTCAGCTTTTCCCCAAAACCTCGCACTGGACCTAATTCAACAGCTTCCTCCAATTCCAACCAATCCTAAACCAAATCCATTCATGTGATGACTGATTTTAAAAATAAACTGATGCAACATACAAAGTTACAATGTAGGGCATATGGATCAGCACCTCGTCATTACGTAGATGACTGAATTTTTCATTAGCTATCTCTTCACAACGCACAGTAGCAACCATTACCTGTTTAAAAAATAGCAAATTGATAAGAAAACCAAACCACAATTACATCTGAAAAATGATATAATAGGAAACCTTATGAGCCGGAAGATCAAGATCCCTGTTCTCTCGTATGACTTTCCATATTTGCTGTGCACTAATGGAAAAAGCAGACGCAGGCACAACACCACGCCGATCACCGGCAAGACCTCCAGGCGCTATAGAATGGAAGAAACGCTGCCTTAATTGAGCAACCTGAATGAGAAAGTACAACACTGATCTACACCATATAGCCCAGATAACGAAAGAACACAAGATGGAAAAGTTTGATGCAGGAATATTCAGAATTTCAATATTTGCATAAATATTTATAGGCACAATATAATCAATCAAAAGAACCAGGTCCGTAAGCAATAGAATTAAGAAATCACTGCAGAACGAACAAAAGCACCCATGAACAAATTCTTAAAAGCAATGGGCTATCTCATGAAAGGGTACCTCCTCTTTAAACTTATCCTCCTTGTCCTCATAGCTTGACAATCCCGTAACCTCCACCTTCATTTGAAGAGTCAAAAATCATATACCAGAGTATATAAGTAGATAGTTACAGAGGTATGAGAAAAGGGGAAATGGGTAGATCTTCTTACATTAAAAAATTCACTAAGAGGAGTATTTTTATGAGCTTGGGGTTTTGAAACTGCATCCCAAATCTGAGGAATTCATATAATGTCAAAAAATGATGAAAACAAGAAGAAACCAAACAAATGGGGAAAACTAAGAAATTAAATGGAAGTACCACCTTTTGAATATCTTCTCTCAGAATAGGCTCCAAATTTTCCATCGGGGTCTGCAGAGACATCCAGAAACATCGTAAAACATTATTAGATAGAGGGATAGAACAGAGGGGTGCATTATCAAGAAAGGAACAAGTGTTGCAGACCTTTGATTTATCACGAATAACAAAAAGCAATGTTGTCTTGCGGGGACTGAATAAACGCATCATGACCTACAAACAAAAGAAAGCCGAAGAATAAAAGCTCAAATACTGAATTCCAACCAGAGTCAAGCCCATGCTGCAAACTACCTGAAAAACTGTTTTTAAAAGAGGTTTATTGGCTGCTTGTTCTCGACCAATATCATGGCACCACCTGTGAAAGAAAATAAAATCTTCAATAATTGTTCAAAATAGTTCATCTGCATAT
Source organism: Acmispon strigosus (assembly GCA_030819835.1). NCBI lineage: Eukaryota > Viridiplantae > Streptophyta > Magnoliopsida > Fabales > Fabaceae > Acmispon > Acmispon strigosus. The sequence continues at coordinate 93,950,140 of JAUAMA010000001.1, forward strand.
GTCTACTGTAAGCTCCCATAACCCATGAAACAACTGACTACTAATTTGTCTCAAAAAAAAAAAGAAAAATAGAAATAGGATTTGGAAGGATTGCAAAGTACGCTGATGTAGGGGGAAAAAGATGCCTTCATGCATATCATCTACTTCTACACCTCCCATTGTGAAATAAATACACTGAATACCATGCTACACTGACTATATAAATGTCAATGATCCAAGTTTCATGTAGATAAGGTATGAGCAAGATTATTATGCAACATAAGTTACTAGGACAAACATGAAATGAACCAAGTTAGACTGAAAGATTTGAGATTCAACCTAGACTACGCCTTACTTCAAGGATCACCCAGGAATATGATTCATTTAATCAATTATATGCAATAATCTAGGCCTAAAAACTTACATGTTTATCAGAACAATATCTGATACTGCTAAAGCAAAAAGAGCACTCTGTTTCTCAAAAGCGGTATCATCCTGAAAGTTGTGTTTAAAAAAAGAAAGAAAGACAATAGTGAGCTCTGATTTAGATGCAAAAAAGAGAGAGAGGACAGCTCCATAATATAAAATATGTACACCATGTAAATCAAGACAAGTAGATGAATTTACAAGAAAAGTGAAGCTAGAAACTAAGTATTAAGGGGCACTAATAGCATACAATCAAAAAATCCAACTCCAAATATAGGGATCGAGTACGATACAAAGTTAATGTGTATTGACGAGTTTAAATAGTGGCATAAAATTTCCATTCATAAGTATAACGGCAAAAGGAAGAATCTTACATGACACTAAGGGCCCGTTTAGCATCCGGACCACCAAACGGGCCCTAAAAGATAAGCTTTAAAATTCCAAATAAGTTTGTCAAAAAATAACCTTTGGCAGATGGGGGGAGAGGTATCATTTGTTTAGAGGACATTATAGTTTCATTTGATCCATGTAGGTAATCCTATCTAGTGGTAAAGATCTCCGATTGTCTGAACGTTCAAAATAATTTGACCACAAGGAGAACTAGGCGCAGCAAAAACAAAGACTTAAACTCCAATAGATGATCAAAATCAATATCGTCTAATGAATCACCAAATGAAACTGATTGACCATTCACAGGATTTATACATAGACCAATAACAGTAGTGTGAAAATAACAGCATATATTAAAAAAACAGTACAGAATCAGTACCTCACCCCTCTCCCTTCCATCAGTGCCCTCTAAATCCATAGCAACTGTGCAGGGCTCAATTCCAACACACTCAGCTATCCAAATGCCCTTCGTCGTTTGAGATCTAAACAACACGATATTCAATTACTTGTTTATCATAAAACTACACGTAACAAGCAGGATGAATGAGACATCCAGTTTTCATCTATTGTCCTATCTCTCTATCTCTCTCATTTCAACGTTCTTCACTCAGCCAACAATTATAGCTCAATAATTTGAAAAACCTAACCTTCCCCTGAAAGCATCCATCTCCCTGAAAGTTGTGTGGAAAAGATGATTCATCAAGGTACTCTTCCCTGCTCAATTTGCAAAACAAGTTCATAAGACAGAGAAAGAAAGGTAATAGAAGAAGAAACCATACTTGTTTGATAGTCCATTGAAACGGCAAAATCAGAAACGGATAAAAGCATCTCCAATTTATGATGAAAGAGTTATTTCTAAATTCTAACCCTAACTGATTCAGATTTGTAGAACTGACACACCGCTCTTTCTACTAATTCACCACTCACTTCAACTAAACCCTAAACCTAGCACTACCACTAGTGAGTAGTTGTTTGAAGTAACCCTACTTCGGAGCGAGCTCGGAAACGATGATTGAAATCATCGATCAAAGCTTCGTCCAATTTCCGAGGAGAAAGCCATTGACTACAAGTTCGGTCGCGAAGAGCAGAATGAAAGCACGTACCGCTGCTTTGAGGGCCCATGATGGCGACGACGGCGTAGGAAAGGCCGCAAGCGGCGAGGTTGGAGGTTTTGATGAAAGTGTCGAGGCCGGCGACGTTGAAGACGCCGTCGCCGTCGATGAGTTGCGTGGCGTGGCAATCATCACCGCTTCTCGCCATGATTATTGGTGATGAATCGAAGAGCTTGGATCTCTGACTTGGATCTGCGATGGAAGAAGATTCTTTGATTGTGGTGCGACTCTTGTATTACCACTGCACTGCACTGTTTTCAAGAGAAGAAGAATACACGAGACTTTTGTCTTTGGTGGCTTCTATTTGACGTTGTTCCACGACACGTGTTTCTTACACACATCCAATCAAGTCACCAACTCATTCTTTTCCCCTCTTTATTTTCTATTTTAATTTTAACTAGCAACTAGCAATCACTCTCATTAGTCATTATTAGTTGATTATTAATTATTAATTGTCATTAATTAATTAAATTAATGACAGGTTAGATATTTTTATATTTTGAATTTAGTGGATTATTTACTACTGTATTTAATTCCTAAGTGAGTTTTATTTTATGAAGGTTTAGTAAATGGTCGGCTCGATTAATCATGGACCAATTAATTCAGAGTTGTTGCATCTTAATCCACACACATTTCAGAACTGTTTGGAATGAGGCGGAAGATAGAGTTTTGAGGGTGAGATAAGCACGTGATTCTTAGAGAGATACGCTTATGAGCAATGTTCCTAAATAATTTGAACCACACCTCCGTGCTGTTGAAATTTATGAGCTAGTTTTAGTTCAATTATGAGTTGATATCAACTCTTGTGGAGCTTGGAGCCCAAGACCCATATTTTCCATATGTCGGTCGGTGAGTGCATTACCACTCTACAAGTTGTTGCTTTGCAAGTTGACTTAAGAGTTGATAGCTGAGCAGTTATTGGGGTGACGTTGAGTCACTGGCACCACTTGTTCAAGGTTTATTAGGACTCACTCCACCTGTAAAGGATCTTAATGGAGGTCGATTGAAGATGAACATACTAAATCATAACTCTAATAATGTGCAAATCACAGTCCATGACCCTCTAAAGTTGGTGTGTTTGGCACGTGCTACATGCAATAGTATATCTTGAATTAACATGACACAAAATGCCAATAATAAGTAAAAAATTATTCCAATTGGTAAAAAAATATGGCTACAAATGTCTTAACACCTATGTATTTGACTATAGAAATTGTGGAATGCTAGCCAATAACAACACAATAAAATTACTTGTGGAGTGTGCTATTACTAACAAAATAGCTTCAATATTCATTTAAGGTGTTAATTCAGATTCAACAAAAAGGTTAAATAACTCAGCATAAAAATATAAGATTGGGTACCAAAGTCTCAAAAAGAGTTGTGATATGATCATTTAAGTGCTCTTAAGAACATATGACAACGTAATAGCTTCCAGAATATATCTTATTAACACAAATTTGCACATAAGAATATTTGGTAATAATATATAATAAGTCGTAAAACAAAATAAATGTATGTATACTCTCATTAATCCGTATAACATAGTAACATTAGATTCTCAATAGGGTGATTTTTTCAATTTATTAATGTTAAAATACAAATAATATCCTACAAAACAGGTATGAAAAAAAATAAAATAAGGCTTAATAGCACTTTTGGTCCCTCACCTTTCACGATTTAGCATTTATGGTCCCTATTGGAATTTATTAGCATATAAGATCCTCACGTTTACTAACTGTTGCAGTTTTGATTTTCCGTCAACTTCCATCCAAAATTTAACGATTTCTGGATAAAAGAAAATAAAGGAGAAACCCATAATCTTCATGATCTCCAACCATCTTCAACATTAAACTCAAAAAACCCAAAAAATAAAAAATAAACCCAATACCCCTAAAAAGACCAAAATTTAATTACATGGAAAACTTCTTCTATTCTCTATTCAAAACACATCTGCATTGCATTCGTCATCCTTTGGCAGAAAAACAACATTGATTCCAATTTCCTACAACCCAGGGATATTGCATTATTTCTACAAAAATTAATATGGCACATTAATAATAGGGGAGAGATCGTGTCGAGAAGAAAACACATGGACATGTCACGGTCTTAAATAACCTGAAGAAGATTAAGATTTCATTTTCGGAATATTTCGTATTCTCTAAACTGGTGATAGAAACAGGAAACTAAAAACAAGCTCTTCGCAGTTACCATTTCCATCAGGGAATAGAACTTGCAGTTAAAGAGAATGCGATAGGATAGGGAGGGACCAATAATTGTCGATAGTTATTAGTGCAAACTCGAAGCTCACACAACCACGGATCTGAACCAAATCCATAAAACTTAGATCTGAAACCATCACGTAGCAGCCACAGATTCCTCACCACGGCGTCGCAGCCGTAGATCCCTCACCATCGCGTCGCAGATCTGAAACCACTGCGTTGCGGGCAGAAACAATCGCGTGCCCAGTCGTTGGTCCCCCACCACCGCGCCGCTAATCTGAAACCACCGTGTCATTCCTCATGCGAGTCACTATGCCATGTGGGTTTGGGTAAAGGTTGAGTTTTTATAGCAAAGGGAACATGGGGACAAAGAAAGGTGTTGCCTTTGGTGTTTCTGTGCAAATGGGTACTGTTAGGTGTAGATGGATGGTGCAAAATAGGTATTGTTGCTTTGGTTCGGTTTAGGGGGAGAAGAGAATTTAAGAATTGAAGGAGCATAAAGAAACGACAAAAGTGTGTTGGATTAGAAAGTTATATTAAACTTTGAATAGAAGAAGTTTTCCACGTAATTAAATTTTGGTTTTTTTAGGGGTGTTGGATTTTTTTATTTTTCTGGGTTTTTTGAGTTTAATGTTGAAGATCATGAAGATTATGAGTTTCTCTCTTTTTTTTTTTCTTACCCAGAAACCGTTAAATTTTGGATGAAAGTTGACATAAAACCAAAACTGCAACAGTTAGTAAACATGAGGGACCTTGTATGCTAATAAATTTCAAGAGGGACCAGAAATGCCAAATTGTGAAAGGTGAGGGACCAAAAGTGCTATTAAGCCAAAAATGAAAGTCAATAAGTTTGGATTCAAAAAGTGGTCTGTTTAGGCGGAAAAGAGACGTTAGCTTTGCCGATTCAGGCGGAAAACACCGGGAAGCGCTTATTTAAAATTTACTTAAACATGTTCCGATAAAAATAAAAACTTAATAAGCCAAACGGCAGTTTGAATAGCCTGTAACAAACAAACGCTCTAATAATAAAAGAAAACCCAGCATGACCAAAAGGAGAGCAGTTTGGTAATTTATGTTGAGTAAATAGCTTTTTCTAAGAACACATTGCTCAAAGTAACTTCAGTATATAATAATGCTTGACTCATGATATCTCCCCAACTACCATCTTTTGAACAAGGCACTTAGAGAATGAATTTGTACGCAACAACTAACATTAAACCCACATAAATACAGACTCCATTCTAAATATGTTAAAGATGTCACAGAGCCAATATTCATGTATTTCACTAATGTCTGGGAGGGGCATATTGCACACGCTCTTCTGTACATATAAGCTGCAAAAGCAATTCAATGAGAGAAGTTTTCCATATACAAAATTTATTCAGTGCAAATTATGAAGATAGAAAAGAAAGATAAGTAATTAAGTAGTAGTGAAGTGTGGCCAACCCCAAAAACACTACAGTATGATAGCTGCTATACTGAAGATAATGAGGAGGGGGGGGGGTATGCATAATAATACACACATATAAATGCTCAAGAATAAAAAATTATCCAAAGTTCAGAGTTCAGACATATTTGAAGTCAGATATTAACACACAATCACCATCATCAATCTCGGCATATTTAACTAGTCAAATAGCAAGGGACCAAAGAGGGGTCGGAATCAATATTAACAGTAAAAAGAGACAAAATGAGGACGGAGAGAGGATGTCTCAGCAAAAAGAAACAGGATGTTAGAGGATGTGTCCAAATCCAAATATAATATCTGGAATTTCAACTTGTGATTAGAGTGATTGTAATCTTTATCCATGGTTATGTTACTTCTTTGTAGCTAATCATGTGTTGCCATTGTGCTTTACAGTGTATGTATTTATTTTTCCAGCCACCAGTCACCATCATATTCATCTCTTAAGTCTGATTTCTCCTTCAGCACAATACATTGTTTTAGCCACTTTAGGTTGTCTGACCATCTTGCCAGCCTCTGTTCTGGCAGCCATTCCTTCTCCAGCATCATTGGTGACATTTTGTATGCTATTTTAATTCCTGCTCACTATGATCAGTGACCAACTCGCATTCTGGTCCCCCCCCCCCCCAACTGTGTTTGTCATTCCTTCCACCAGCCACCTTTCAAATGCTTCAGGTCCACAATATTTCCCTTGGCTTATTTTGGATCATGGTAGATTTCAAAACCATCTTATAATTTTGGATAGGCCTACCCTAAAGTTAGCTCATAAGGTGAGAATTGCCCATTTCATCATAAGGACTACTTTGGCTATATCTCAAGTTGATATAGGACTTCTTTGTTTTTCCCAATAGGACCTAACAAGATTTTATTCATTTTTCAAAAGGCCAAAGGCTTAGGTAGGAATCTATTGTTGGCAACTAGGACCATCAACAGGAAATAAAAGCAGTCACTTAGGAAGAGGAAGGAAGTAAATCAATAAGTGTAGGGGGAGTGTTAAAAAATGACTACTCCTTTAAAATGTCTGATAGCAAAATAAAACAATTCAGGAGTGGATAAACACCCCAAGGTCAGTGAACTTCCTTGACACCTGTAAGTCTGTAACTTGTAAGTGTATGCACTAGTGAGCTCTATATTTTTTTTTATCAACCACCAACCAACTGTCACATGTTCAACTGACTTGAACACGTAGTAAGAATGGGCAGATAAGACGAATAAAACATCTACAGATTTTTTAACATTTTCCCTTCCATTTTCTCCATCCTCATTTTCCCTTCCATTTTCCATTCCATATTAAAGATTAGGTCACATTCCAGTAAAGTTACTGAACTGAGCACAACAATAGTTTCATAAAAACATCAGGATTCTTGAATTTTTTAAGCAGGTGTTCGGTTAACCTTATAAAAATAGCTTATGACATACCTAGAAGCTCTTTTGAGCTTATTTTGATAAGCTATTCTGATTATCTTACGAATAAGCCCTTTTAAATGTATGGTTATAACTTCTATTGGCTTTACTTCAATAAGTTTCTCAAATGTTACATAAGCGTTTAATTAAGTTGTATACCCAAGCGCCTCACATGATTATTCGTCAAATCCAATACTAGAAGAGATATACCTATGAATTAACGAAAACAATTTTACAACAATAGTAATATATGCTGATATAAATATCACACTAACAGAAAAATACAAACCTGCATCTCTTCTGGAAGGGCCTCTGAGACAGCAAGAGTGTAAACACCAGGAACAAATTTTCCTGCAAAATATTTAAGCAAAATCTAAATTTCCACAAGTGAACTACAGTACAAGATAGAAATTCATCTTATAAAAAATTTATATGTTTTCTTTTACTCTTCAAATAGTTCACTTGGTTGGCATGTAATTTGACTGGTTCTTTGGAAAGAAACTGTCCAAAATGTTCAAATATTTGCATGAATTAATATTTATGGCTTTTTCTTTTACTTTCCTTTCCCCTTTCCCATAACACAGAAAATTTAATTGAAGGAGGAAAGGAGAATATATGAGAAAGTAGCAGTGCTGTTGTTAATGGTGGATGGCGGACTATGGCGGAGAGCCAAAAACCCGCCATATTTGATTATGGCAGGGCCATGATGACAGAGAGCCAAAAACCAGCCATGAGATTCCACCATGGCGGATATTTGACAGCACTGGGAAGTAGCAATATGATATCCACCCGAATAGAAGGAAAAACAGCATAGCAAATGAGTAAATGCAAAATACAAATTGAAACAATGTATCCCGATGAACCCCATTTGTTTTGATTACTTATTAGCAACAGCTAAACAGCTTTTGCTTATTATTTTGATCCATTATATAAATATGCAAAACAGGAGTTGGCTCATTACAGATAAACACTTTCATATTCAGAATAACTAACAGAAGATAAAAAGAAAATACCAACTCTCAACCAACGTGCAGCCCAGCTCCGAGTTGGATCCATGACTGAAATGATCCTGTGGTAAAAATCAAGAAGAAAATGAGGGTGGAGATATTCAAAGGGGTTAACATTTGATGAAACAGTAACAGCAGCTAACAAACAAACCCATTAAAATTGGGGGTAGTACAATCCGCGATACGCTCATGATCTTCTTCCATCTTAAAGAATTGACAGTTCTCACAACCTGAATCTCTGAACTGCGTAGCAAAAAGTTTAGATTTTTGTTAAGAAAAACAGAGAAAACAAAAAAAAAACGACCGAATGGTGAGGAATCTATATGGAAAACCTGATCGTAGGTTTTGACGAGGCGGCAACGCAGACAAGCCCTCAACTCGTGGCCGAAGCTTGTAGGAATTTGTGCAGGTGCACTTGACATTGTTGTTAACAAACACGCTGTGTGAGATGATGGTTAGATTGATTCAACGAAACGAAATTCCGCAATGCAATGGAGAATGATGAATCGAAACCTAGAATTAGATGAGAATACAGATACAGAATTTAGAGAAGGCTACGAACTACACTAACATTCACAACAGAGAAAAACCATGAACATTGAACACTCCAACCCTATACCTCTGTTCAACGTTAAGCACCCATTTGCTGTTTCACCGTGGCAGCCACCTTAAATAATACTACTATTTTAGACTTAATTTCACTTTTAGTCTTTAGTTTTGAATATGAATGATTTTAGTCCTTGATAATCTTTTGAACAGATTCAATTCAGTCCCTCAGTTTTTTGTTATTGCAAATTAAGTCCGATATCATTCTTATTCTACATAAACGTAAAACTCTCAAATTCTCATTTCTTAGGAAAAATCTCCACAAATTGAGTCAATTTAATCATTCTAAATGTTATTCTCGTCAAAATCACTAATTAAAATATTAACTTTCAATCAAAAATTGAAAAATCTCAAATTCCTATACTCTAAAGTAAACACTAATCCTTCAAAATTTATCAAATTTTCACTATCTTTTTTTAACTTTTAAAATAGTATCACATATCAAATTTATAATAAACCCTAAAATATTTATAAAACAAATTAATGATTTTACGCATATAAAAATTGGGAGAGTAACTGTATGCTTAATTTTAAAATTAGAGGAACATTATTAACTAAAAAAAATTATATAGAATGACTTAAATCACAAAAAGTTTAAACTTAGGAGACAAAAATGCAACTAAGTCTATAATTTATTAAATAAATATGGAATTTTAGTGAAAGTAATTTATAAAATGCTTAAGTGCATTTTCAGCCCCTATTATGATGTTTGGGTTATTTTGATTTCCTACTTTTTTTTTTTGGCTTGATTTAAATCCCTTAAGTTTTCTAATCAAACAAATTTGGTTCTTTAGTTAATTTTCTATCACATATTTAATCGTGTTTGCTGACTTTGCAATGAGTTGGATAATTTAATTTAGTTAAAATTCATGTTATTCTAATTACTCACCGCTATGGACACTACTTCTTCCTAACTTTAGTACTCACTTAAATATTTGAATCATTATTTTTAATATCAACGATGTTTTGCGCACAAGTGGAACATAAAAACATACTTTTGTTTTTGCTTCACATTTTTCTACAGATTTTGTTTCGGTTATTTAGCGGCAGTTTAAAAACCCTGCAAAGTGATTTTCCTCAAAGCTTTCTTCCAAAATTTGCTTTGAAAATGTTTCGTACGAATTTTTCTACAAAAACTTTTATATCAAAACTTTCTTCAGATTTTCTTACAAACATTTACTTTGAATATTTTTGATGTGCAAAGTCCCAGCAGAAAAATCGGCAAAAAAAAATGTGTTCAAATATATCAGTGTAGTGTGGCTAAGGGGAGATACCTATGGAGTGACGAATGAATCGTTTTAGGGTTTCGGCCGAATAAAGTTTATTACCAAAATAAAATTGCATCTGAGTCCCTCAAACATTTAAATTGTTTGATATTAGTCCTCCATAGAGATCGAAATGCCTTTATGTGGCACTTAACACTTCATTTAATGAATTGAAGTGGCAGACACGTGTATTTAAACATCAAACATGAAATTACAAATGGGTAATTAATAAAAAACAATTTTATCAATTAAAAAAGTTGTAAATAATTCTCCATGGATTCACCTTCGTCATGTTCTTCACCAAAACAAGAACAAACCGAGAAATCAAACTCAGTTTCTTCTGAAGAACAAACCCACACTACACCCAAAATCAAACAAAAACCCAGAAAACCGCTCCTCTTCCTCTCCTCCCCCTTCCAGATCCTCCTGTTTCTCACGGCGGACCGTGGACGGAGGGCTGCCGACTGCAAACGGCGTTCATCAGGCTGCGGCAGGTTCACGATCCCGTGAAGTACCCATCACTCACTCTCATTCCCTCTCTTCGATCAACTGTGAATTTCGAACAATTTCTCTCTTCACTCCATCATGGTCAGTTCACTCTCATCGACACTCCTTCAATTGCCATTTTCTGCACCATCCGTTCCGCACCCATTGGTTTTGTTCATTTCAGCTTCACACACTCTCACTGAAGCTTTTTCATTGTTTATTATTGGAAGGTTTTGATAAAAAATGAAAAAAAGATTTCTTTGCTACTTAGGGATTTGATTTGAGGCCAGTGATGTCCAATGTATAGAATGTAGTTATTTGAAGCTTTTGTATGTTATTAGACAATGGTGGAGCTTTCATATTTTCCAAAGTTGGTTTGACTAGAAAATTGTCCAAACCTCCAAAAAACAGTTGCAGATCTGTTTCCAGTCTATGGTGGCCCAAACTAGAAACGACATAGTATTTGTATAGATTGATTCCCGCTATTGTTTCTGTAGAGAAAACCTTATCTGTATCTAACAGTGTAGGTTCCCATCTTTGGATTGTAGGTTGTAGGCATACTTACAAATTATTCAAAAAAAAACGGGAGAAAAAGAGAGAAAGGAAAAATACAATAGATAGAAACAAGGACCCATATTTCAGGACCACACACAATATTGGAGAATCTAGAAAGTTTTCTTTATAGATGTCATATCATTGAGTCACATGCAAGACCATCCTTTCTTTGAACGACATGGTGATGAAAATGTTAAGTTGAAGAACTAGATAGAAACAGTATTACAGAGGAATATGTGTCACTACAAGTGAGGGACTACTACAAATATTATGTACAGTGGCTGCATTTCGAGATCGATTGGCTTCACGAGTTATGGGATGCAAGGAATAGATTGTCAAAGGATTACTATTGTTGTTACGGCTATTGTTTGTGTAATTTTTGCTTACTAGGAACTAGAAAAATGGATGAGTTGTGGAATAATTATTATCATATCATTGTTTTTATTATTTTATTATATTTTTATTGTTCACATGTAATTTTTGCTTAACAGGGACAAAGAAAACACTTGGTTTGTGTTTTGTTTTTCAAATTCTCAAATCTAAAAGTCGAAATTTCCTTTTCTAGTTTTTTGTTTATGGCTTTTCAGACTTGTTTTATGAAGTATCTCTAGTGAAAGGATATACCTCATGTTGGATACTAGTTTTGATTCTTCGATCTTTGAATTATGAATATTTTCCAAGATATTTTGAAAGTTGATTTTGAAACTTGCTCTTTCTTTTCATAATATCCATGGAGCTAATAATGAATTCATTTTGGATACTGCAGTGGAATTTGACATTGAAATGCAGTCCATAGATAATACATGATATTTTGATCAGAATATGCACGGTATCTGGAGGATAAAATGTTTGAATTATACATTCAGCTTGCATAAATTTGATACTTGTCGTAGTTGTCTATGGTATTGTCTTCTGCAATGTTGTATGGAAAATTTGATCATGTTGTAGGTTTTATAAAATACAATGGGCTTACAAGATACTTGAAGGTGCTGGCATCTTCCTGCTAGCATGCTAAATGATAATGGACTTGTCCCCTAATTTGTTTCAATGACATGTTTTTTGGTCTTTTTAAAATGGATTTGGAGTTAATACCTTACATGCTTTCCGTAAGGGGAATTCTTAGCTTACTTTAACAAAAGATGCAGGATTCCCCCAAGTCAAGCGAAGAATTCCGAGTCGGCCAACGAGTACATGCATCTGGTGATTCACAGAGAATCGGTACAGTTAAGTATGTGGGGCCAGTAGAAGGCTATTTAGACACCTGGGTTGGAGTTGACTGGGACAATGGAGAAGGCAAACATGATGGATCCATCAATGGTGTCCGATACTTTCATGCTAAGTCTGAAAGATCAGGATCATTTGTTCGTCCCCGGAATTTGAACCAAGGGATTCCATTGCTGGAAGCTCTTGAAAGAAGATATCGGAGTCACTCTACCAATGATGAAAAGGGTTTGTCTCTGGCTTTAATTCCTTTGTAGATAAATATAGGCATTTTTTGTCCATGGAAGGGGTTATAGTTAGATATCTTCTAAAAGAAAAACATGGAAAAAAAAAGCCCAAGCTATTCAGATTATTAATGGCTTCACACTTGAAACATCCATGTTCACAACATTAAAGAGATGCCTTCAATCTAATCATGCCTCACACCAATTTCATGACCAAAGTGACACCTCTGAAGATGCAAGCATTTTACTCCAAATACACCAAATAATTGCATAAATTGTGCAGTCACAAATTATCATCAAAATCATAATAAATAACCATCAAAATAATGTGTCAAGTATGCCTTAAACAGTAAGTTGATTGGGAAAACTTAGTATTTCTAAATGGCTTTGTCAAGGACATTTTGTTGTTAGGAAAGTGAGTTAGGAAGATTAATTCACTAGAAACTCACCAGAAGAGTCTAAAACCAAACTCTGTTTGAATTGCCAAAGAATTGATGAGATTTGATCAAATGTAAAAGGAACTGTAATTCTCTATCATCTCTGTTACTCAAACTTGTTTGAAAGCGGAAATCCCAATCTAAATGAGAACCCTGAATAGAATAAAAAAGTTTATAATGGGCAAATGCAAAGTAGAGAGGCAATAGCGGTAGAGAAAAGCCTCTGAGATATGTACAACTGGAGCATTATTCAGTGGTTATTTTGAACTGCGCAATCCTACTACCTATTGAAGTTTCTATTTCCTGTCTTAGACATTGATTTAGCATGAAGCCTCAGGACCAATTTATATTCACTATTCAGTCTGGAATTTTTTTTGGGTAATAATTGTTAATTAAGAAGTTATTTCTTACTGTTCTGTAAAAATTGGTTAGACATGTTACTCTGACAACCTTGAGCATAATTCATGAGTTTCCTCTTCTTTGTTTTTTTCAGATGAAATGTATGTCCTTTCAACTAGCAACAAGCGAGTATCTATTCAACTTTTGGGTGAAAATCAAATACATGATAAGCTAAGTCGATTTGAAGAGTTAACCGCCGTATCATTGTCATATATGGGCATTAGTTCCCCAGGGGATCCATGTCATATTAATACGACAGTGCCAAGTGAGCTTGATTCCAGAACACCCCTACTTCTTTGTTTATATAAAAAGAAATGAAACATCGACCCAGTAGTATAGTATTTTTTTGTTGGGGAATAAAGTTTAGTATTATGAATTGGATGCTTTTGCCTGAAGTTTTTTTATTTATATTTTTTTAGCTTAGCTACTTCTACCTGAAGTCATAACTGGAAACTTTGTTACTTTTATATCTGCTGCCATCAGTATAAGGCAATTAGTTCCTTTGGAATTTTCTATTTTTGCAAAACCTATGTGCTGAAGACACCTTTTTTTATTAATAGATATTAAAGCACTTGATCTGTCTGGGAACCTACTTTCGGAGTGGAAGGTATGTCTGTGACTGGGTTTTGTGAACTGTTTTATCTTGGCCACTACTGCTTCTTTGAATCTTCTTATTTTCAACGTGCCATACAAATCTTACCCATAACCTTGATTTATTAAAACTGCAGAGTGCAGATGTTTATCTTTTGCTATTCTCAATTAGCTTTTTGGTTGGGATTCCTGTATTATGAATTTCTCCTTTATATTTTCATAATTTCATTATTGTTATTAGTACTAGGACTAAGTAATTTATATCACATTATAGATCATTTGATTTATTAAATTTTTGGGTACATTTGTGGCACTGTGATTTGAGTCGCCTGTGGCCTTCTGTTAACCACCTTAGCCCTCATCACTTATCTACTCCTAGTGACTTTTTCTTTTTTCTTTTATTACTACTCTGATAGTGCTACAGAATAGTTTAACTCTAAAGCAGTAATAGATCTAACTAATGACAGATGCTATTCATTTAAATTAAGAGTAAGAACTACAAAGAGTAATAATGAGAATAAAAAATCCTCTTAAGCAAAAGAACAAAACATAATCTAACAAGAAAAATTATAAAATCAAGGTAATAAAACTTCTCAATCCTTCAACATATCCATCAGAGAAACACCATAACAAATACACTGAACTTTGCACCAAATAGATGCCAACTGCCTAATCTTACCTCAAGTCAAGTGATTTGCCAAGGAAACGTCCTTAAAGATACAAAAGCTCCACCCTAACAAAAATATGCCATATTATAGCATAGATTGCACATCACTACAAAAGTTTAGCCTCTTCACTTCTACCAAAATCATGAGACCTGGGACACACCAAGCATTTGCCAAAAAAGCTGAGTTAGGAATGCCATAAAGAAATGGCAGCAGAACATGGTAAGAATGGATGAGTCACGAGGCACATATTCTGAGCAAACCCCCACACTTTACATATCAAGGGAAGGAGCCTTATCTGGCCTATGAACTTGCAACATATCATTAGTATTAATTTTTTCATGTACTATAGTCCATATAAAGACTTGAACTTAGACGGAGCCTTGAATTTCCACAATGGCTTATCATGAAGAAAAGCACCCTGCTCAAGGAATGAGTGAGGAACTGAGAAAAAGATTGACAAGAAAATTCCCCAGCAGGTTATTTTTAATTGGCAATCTCTGGGTAAATTTAAGTGAGTATACTGCATAAACCATAAGACAAGAGAAGCCCCTAAAAACAAGGATGGTTTTAAGATTTATTCCTTGATTTTAGTATATATAGATAGATTTTTGCTGAATGATTGTTCTGTTTCCTAGTCTGTTTTGTAGAAACAATAATAAGATAGTATATTTAATTTTATACATAAAAATGTTTTACACGTTTTACTCCAATTTGGGCATGCTGTCTACAAAAGTCTACCTTTGTTAAAGGATTTCCATCCTTCACTTTTTCACTTTTTTTATGATTGTGGTATGTTGGCATTGTCAGGGTTAAATTATATTGGTGAGACTATCTAGTATCTAGAAGATGGCAAGTTTGATGCCAAGGCTTTGCCTCCCTCTCCCTCTCTCTCTCTCTCTCTCTCTCTCTCTCTCTCTCTCTCATCCCCTAATAGTACAAGGATCATGTGCAAAAATCATTGACTTATTTTGCATGGCCAACTATCTTGTCAATGATTGATTGTCAGCATTGCCTATTTGCAGGATGTGGGGACAATTTGTGAACAGTTACTTGTTCTGGGGACTCTCAACTTATCTTACAACTTGATGACACCTTGTAAATCTGAGCTTCCATTAATGAAAAGCATCCGTGTTCTGGTATTAAATAATACTGGTGTAGATTGGGAGCAGGTTCCTTTCTGTCTTTTGTCAGCTGCTGTCTCTTGCTTAGATTTCCCCAATGTTTTAATTAGGAATTGCTAAATATTTCTTTTTTAACTGGGCAGGTTGAATTGCTTAGACAATCACTTATGAAAATTGAAGAGCTACATATTATGGGAAACAATATAAGCAGAATACTGGTATGTTGTCTTTGCTTTAAGCGTAAATTTCTTCCCCCAAATAACCCATTTGCTAACTTACAGAGCAGTTTGATTAACATGGTAAACCAGCACTACTTTTTAAGTACCTCGTATATTTCTGTTGTTCAATTTGGGGCATCCCGCATCCGGTCAATTGACCTCCCCTCTCTTCGATCCAAAATAATGTATAATAATGATAAAACAACCCATCCTGGTCCACCAAACCACTAAATTTCCCCATGTGAAAGTAGTACATAGAAGCCTAAATAAATAGGGAATAACATTGTGGATATAATCTTCACCTTTCGCCGTTTTTCAGCCTTTATGTTTCCCTTTCTACTCAAAGATATGTTGTTTTACAGGTAAAGTGGGTTGAAGGGATAAAAAATGTATCTTATTAGAGGGAAGCTAATAAAGATGTTTTTTTGTGTGTGGTTAACGTTTGTTTTTTTATTTTTTATTTTTTATTTTATGGTAGCGGTTGCAGTGATAATTGGGTAATGGGCTGCTTTGTTGAATGCGCTTTTCCTTTTCTGGCACTGGCTTGGATCTGCTACACTTTCTGTTATGACATTAATAATATTGGAACTTAGTCAATAGTTTAGGTTTGTATGTAGGTTTTCTCTTTCATTTTTAATAAAATGTTTCTCTACAACTTCTTATCAATAATTTTATAAAATAGATTACAAACAAATTTAAGCCTTCCAATTTTCCTTTTTTGTTCAGCCTATGACGTCCTCTATGGTTCAAGGATTTGATTCTCTGCGGCTGTTGAATTTGGAAGACAATTGTTTAGCTGAATGGAAAGAAATCATGAAGCTTTCTCAGCTAAGATGGTTGGTAAAGAAAGAAGTCTTATCTAGTTCTACAATACAATCTTGACTCCAGTTTAGACTGATGCCATTTTAACTTTTAACCTCATCTTACTTTAATAATCAAATATGGTTCCATGTTGGTCAAACCTAAATTTACTGCTGATTACTTAATCTAACAACTTAGCATTTTAGCTAACCATTTCAGCATGATTGTGAAAGTGTGTAATTAAAGTGAGATGTGGTTAAAGTCACAGGTCACAGGTGGTATCTGTATCATTGGAAGTAGTAATTGAACCTTAGAACCGACCTTAATTATCAGTTCTTTTCTCATTTTTGAATTTCCTTCCCTAGAAAAATGCCTCTGCTTTTGGTTAGATTTGTTTTTTAAATCTGTTGATTTGATAAATTTTCGTAGTTGGTATGTTTTGTTTCAGTTTGGAGCAGCTCTATTTGAACAAGAATTGTTTGAGTTCTCTCTTCTATCCTGATAATAATTCGCTGTATGAATCGGAAGTTATGTGCTGTCAGCCTTTTCAAAATTTGCGCTGTCTTCTATTGGGTAATATAATACTATTCCCCTTGAAATGATCTTCACACTGCAATGAGATGTGGATCTTAGCTGACTTCTTCAATACAACATTCAGGTGACAACAACATTAGTGATCTGGCCTCTGTTGATTCATTGAACTTGTTTCCTAACTTGGTGGTGAGGTTTATACTGTGAAGTATATATTATGCTTACATACTTTATTTTAATTCTTGACTAAGCTTGACATGGATTATGTGCTGTTATCTTTTAACAGTGAATCTAGGACCATGCTCTGTTGTATCAATAATCCAACTGATAATGGTTCATTGAGCAGACAATTCAATATTACTTATAGCTACAGTTACCTAAGTATTTGTGGGCTTGTCTTCTATATCTTCCTATCTTTCTTTTTTTTTAATATATTACCACCCCTGCTTCTTGTTTAATTTCTTAGATATATGTTCTACTAAACTACTCACAGTAGAATTCATAATTTGTCATTTTTGCCCAACCTCAATGTCTGTAAGGAGTTCATCTTCTGGTTTAGAGATTGAATTAGGAACCCAGTTTTTAGAGAAGGTTAAGGCTATAACAATGAAAAAGAAAGTTATGAATGGCTACGCATAACTTTTTACTGCACTCTACTTTATATTAAAGAACACTGAACTACAGGGGAAGACAGCTGGATGTCCTTTTAAAGTGGGACAAGAAAAAGAGTAACCAGGAATCAGTAGACAGACATACAAAGCTTCCTAATCTCTCTGAATATCCAACATTGAAAAATCGTTGAAAAATCTGTAGCTGAACATCACAAAGAAGTCCCCCTCCAAAAAAATTAGAACACTTCTCACTCATAGAAATCGCAAAAATTTATTCTTAATCTTAACTGTACTCTACTTGACTACTTCTTGACAAGTTTACTTTGAGAAAGAAATTAATCTGTTTTGTACAACGTTTCTTTGGTCTGTTTCATGCTACACATGCTTAAGCAAAAGGCCTTTATAAGTTTACTTTGAGAAAGAAATTAATCTGTTGTGTACAAATTTCATTACTATATATAGGGACTATTCTTTCCTTTGTTTCTCTTAATATTTTCTCTTTCTTTGTTTTTCTTTTTACTGTTTATTTGCTTGTGCATAATTTATTTACAGAAATGATTTGCTTGTGCTATCTTCTGTCCTAACTATTTATCTTTCATCTTTAATAACAACAAAGGATATCAGGCTTTCTGGGAACCCAATAACTGATTCTACAAGAGGTGGAATTCCAAGATTTGTTTTGATTGCTCGTTTAGCCAAAATTCAGATATTGAATGGGAGTGAGGTATAATGAAGATCTCTGCTGCATATTTGTGTCTGTTGTACACTCTTTTACCAAATGTAATGTTTTCAACCTAATTAACCTTTCAGGTTACGCCTCGTGAAAGGAAGGACTCTGAGATTAGGTATATTATTCTCAATATTTTGTGCTTTATATATAATTCATAATAACCATTTCTGTGTATTGTTTGAAGCATTTTACCTCTTAGTGATTTAGTAGTATTCTTGATTTTATTGTATCAAACTATCAATTATTTGAATTGATGTCTTGCTCCTATTTTTTTCTGATGATTTAGTTCTGATGTTTGATTTATGCTTATTTGAACTTAAGTTTCCGCATTGGAAACCTGGCTTGTTTACCGTTTTGCCATTAAATGAAATTTCATTCCTTTCCTTGTCATTCCATTGGGATGAATGGCCTTTCTTTACATTGTGTGCAAATGTGCTACTTCCTTCTTGGGTGGTGGGAAATTTATAGGATGCCTCTCCATGTCAATGCTGGTCATATCACACATGCTTTATTCAATTAGATGATTATCTTTCACAGAATTTAATTTCTTTTGTAATTTTTCCAATTAAATTTCACTCAATTATCCTTGTATAAGAAAAGTTTCTAGGGACCAATATACCTTCATTGGCTCTACTATTGAGGGTGTATCCTTTCCAGAGCATGCCTCTCATCTTGCTTTCTTTCTTGGCCATTTTCATTTGAGCCGCCACGCAACTTTAGAAACCTAGACAACTTTGAGCCTTCCAGGACAAAGTAATGCACACCAGACCATATAAACACAGGACACCTAATCAAAACCATGGGTATATGACATAATAAGGCATAAAATTGCTTGAACCTACGCATACAAGCTGTGTCAGAGCCCTGCTAAAAACAAATCGTAGCCTCCTGAATCTGGCTATGATCAAAGGTTCCTGTACCAAACCCTCTGCTGCCTAGATAGAAAATACCTACAGAACCCCTGAAGCCAGGTGCTCTTTGATTGAGCATGCCTCAAACAGATATTTTATTCTGGGTTTGAAGAAATAATTCTTGAATCAAGGATTGTTGTGTAGAAATAATTCAACCTATTTCTGGCACTCACTGTTATGATTTATGAAGTAAAACTTTTGTTGTCATTTCCTCTTTAAGGACTGGCCATTAAACCCTTTTGTATTTTGTTTATCTTTATACATGAGATTTTGTGTTTTTTCAAGTTTCAACCGTTCTTACCTTTGGGTTTTTAGTATAATTGAAGTTTCTTGTCTTATTAGTATTATATGTGAGCAGCATATTTTATTTACATTTTTTATGCAGGTATGTTCGTCTTGTGATCTCAAGATTGCATGCCAGTCCTGAAGAAATTAAACAACATCCCAGGTAAAAATTCATGCAAGTGGTTGTTAGAACCTTGTTCTATGATCAGTGTTCATTATATGTGTATAATGGCTAGAGAAAGCTGGATGAAAATGTTATTGACAAATCTGTAACTCTGGGTTTTGATGGGGACTGGGGAGTGTGAGTATGTAAGAATGGTTTCAGAGAATAGGTTAGAAACTGAAAGAAGGATTTACCCGAAACATTCCAGAAGAACTTAATTTACTATTTTCTGACCCAACTTGCTAACTCCAGCTCTAATATTTTGAAGATACTAACCTTTTCCCGTCACCTTCTGAGGCCAAAGTTTGGAAATTATAAGTGGAACATAATTTCAAAATATTGATACTATATTAAAAAAATAGAAATTAACTATTGATAAAAATCTTTGCCTTTAACTTTAACTTTAAGGCAGATAAGGTGAATTTGTAAAGATTACTGCAAAGGACACATGAGCAGCACACATGAGCTAAATGGACTCAACGAGTACATATTTATTTAGTTAGACAGAATATTTAAATATTAGAGTCCACATTATTTTCTAATTATATTTTACGTGCAATGGCCCATGGGGCAGGGGTCTTCCCTAAGGAAGCTCCACCACTGAACTTAAAAAGTTCAAAAAAATAAAGGAGTCGACCCTGCCTCTTGGATCATTAAGAAGAACTGAAGAAGGGCTCTGCTCTTTTTCTTTATTTGACAATATTCTGCCGCGTGCGTTATCTGACTGTTGGTGAGATCCTTAACATGCGAGCATGTCGTAGAAGACAACTATTTTGAAAATTGTCCTTGAACTTCTCATCTCCTCCCGCCGCAGTATGCTTTTCCTCCCTACTGCACCATCAGACAGACCTGAATGTTGAAAAATTGAAACTGATCTGTATTGGAGCATGAAGCAATTTCTCACGATGAATATGTTTTGTGAATGTACTGATACACTTCATTACAGGTTTTCCGAGCTAAAGAGTTTTTATGGAATTGAGGATGAAAGGCCTTCTTCAACTGGAGCCACCGGCCCGCAAACAATCAGCTCAGGATTATTGTGTATGGACTCTGGATGTTAATTTTTGTGCATCGGCTTCTTTTTCTGAAATTGCAATAGCTTGATTAACTTGATATAGAAATTAATGCAGCTATCAATCTGAAGTGTGTTGGAGCATCCATGGGTGAGAAGCCACCCATGACAAAAAAGCTGCCAGCAACAACTACAGTAAAATTTCAATACTTTCTTCAGTAATATTCAGCCTGAGAATACTTTAAAAACCGTTCTGATCACCTTGTTTTTCTTAGGTTGGTAAACTGAAATTTCTGTGTGAAAGCTTTTTTAAGCTGAAGTCCATGAAGCTAAAATTATTTCTTCAAGAAGAGGTTTGTTTCTGCCAAGTATAAAATGTGACATTTATTAGCATGTTTGCCTGATTCAAAATTACCAAAGCGAAACAACAATCTTAAAAACCATTTCAATGTGCCTTGATTAATACAAATTTTTTCATACTGATGTGCTGGAAAAACGGATTTCTTGTGGTGGATTAGTGAGGGAGGACTATAACTAGGTAGATGAATCATATTTATTTATTCCCCTCTTAAGAAACTTTCTTAGATAAAGAACTATGCCGGAGTAAAATGAACATTATTTCTATACCTGAAAAAAACGACGGTTTGATTTTGTTACATGTCTTTGAATTTACAGGGCTCTCCATTGCCTCTGCTGCTTGAGAATGACATGTCATCTCTTATAGACCTTGGAATTGGCAATGATTCAATTATCCTCGTAGACGAAGAAAGTTGATGAATATATCAGAAAATTTGTGAAGAACTTCTCCTATGCTGAAGTCTATATACTGTTCTTGTTAACTGCAATCCTTCCTAAATGAATGGTTTTGAAATGAATGTATTTGTAAGCACACCTCTTGTGTTGTGTTGGTCACTAGATTTTGTTCGGCATCAGTTGAAGTTATTTTCTGAGGTTTTGATGCACTACTTAATTGAATGTTCTGTTCCCTACATTGCCCTAGCCTTTTTATGTGAATCTCCAATTATTTTGATTCAATTTCAAACATATTTGGGTCTTGTAATCCTACCTTAGGTAGTAGAATTGTTATTGGAAAATGACCATAAAAATATAACATTTCGTTTTGTAACCAAAGGGTTGCGTTTCATCATGTTTTTTTAAAGATAAAGTGTAAAGAAGCACTTAGTTTGTAGTCTGAAATCTCTCCATCTTTTAGGGTGGGAAAAAGAGTTCACCCCCTTTTGATTGTGTAGTCACGTCTCATGTCTCCAACATTCATCATGCCAGAAACCAAAAATAAATAAATAAATAAATGGTATGGCTTAAAATAGACTCTTCAATGCTTCGAGCTTGTCACCAATCAGGGAATAATATTGTTTCATTTAATTCTTTTAGATGAAAAATGGGTTATAGCTTCCAATTTCCTTCGTTAAAAGTTTAAAGTAGTAAATCTTTAGAATAAAAACTAATTACTTCTATAAAAAGCTTTAACAAATCTCAACTGTTTACGTCGTCAAATATTATTTTCATTTTCATTTTAACATTAAAATTTACTTTATCACGCAAGATTTTGTCGCTTAAATTTATTTTTTATGCATATAATTTTTATCATCGATTTTAGTAACAATAACATAAGTGCTGATGGTAAGAATAAACAAATATATTGTTTTTATTGGAAGAGATAATTCTAATCAAACTTCCATAGTTTTAATGTGATGAATGCTTTCTTTTTCGATAAATTTTTATATTTTTGTATTAACGGTTTCACCATTTAAAATTCATTTTTCTTAAATACATTATTTTAATTTATGTTTTTAAATTGTATCCAAATTTTATATTTCCCATATAATATACTTACTACTTGTTAGTTTGATTTTTTTTTGAATTAGATATTATATCCTTATTAGTTCAATCATTTTATCCATTTTAAGTAACAAAATTAAATAATAAAATAAATTCATCTTTTTCATCTGAAAAAAATATTTAATCGTGTTTTACAAATAAAAACTGTAAATTAATTTTAGAACTATCTACCGAAAAACATGAAACTTTGAAAAAAATGGTTAAATGAAACTTTAATTTTCAAAACAAATTAGTTGCACCTAGACGATATTAAATCGATAATATTTTCTTGTAAAAAACAAGTAATTATGAGCACAGAGACAAGGGACAAAATTAGGTTTTACTGAAGGCAGGGTCTCCTTTTATGGTTGAAGCCCCAAATCTGTCTTTTTATTCCCTTTTTTTTTCAGTTCCAGATTCTGTTTTTCAGTTTCCCTTCTTGTTGATTCAGTTGTTGTTTCTGGCTAAGCAGGAGCTGCCACAATATCAGAAAAAAAAATGCTATCTCTGAATGTGGTTCCACCATCTTCCTCTGTCACTTTCAGCAAACCCAATCACCAATTTTCCATTAATGCACATCCCATTCTCAAACCAAATCTTCTCACAAGGTTTCAAGCTCAACACAACTACAGAGCCACCTCTCAGCTTCATGATTCAGGTTTCAAAAGCTCCAAACTTTCTCTCACACCCACGTCTCAGATCCAACACCCAATCACAAAGTTAACATCTTTCAATAGATTCCCCTCACTCCCATTTGATTTCTCTGCAAAACCCAGACCCCAGATTGTTAAAGCAGCACCTGATGCTGCTGATGCCAATCCTGAGGGAGAAAGTGCAGCTCCTAGTGTTCCCAAATCCAACAATCTCAAACTAGCTCTTGTGTTTGGGTTCTGGTACTTCCAGAACATTGTCTTCAACATTTACAACAAGAAAGCCTTAAACATATTCCCATTCCCATGGCTCCTTGCATCCTTTCAGCTCTTTGTTGGGTCCATTTGGATGCTGGTGCTCTGGTCCTTAAAGCTCCAACCTTGTCCCAAAATCTCAAAACCCTTCATCATTGCTCTCCTTGGACCTGCTTTGTTCCACACAATAGGTCACATATCAGCTTGTGTATCATTCTCTAAAGTTGCTGTTTCCTTCACCCATGTCATCAAATCTGCAGAACCAGTTTTCTCTGTCATTTTCTCTTCTGCCCTTGGTGATAGATACCCCATTCAGGTTTGGCTGTCAATTCTACCTATTGTGCTTGGTTGTTCTTTAGCTGCTGTTACTGAAGTGACTTTCAATATACAAGGATTGTGGGGTGCTCTCATTAGCAATGTTGGTTTTGTTTTGAGGAACATCTATTCCAAAAGAAGTTTGCAGAATTTCAAGGAAGTTGATGGCTTAAACTTGTATGGATTTATTACTATACTTTCATTGTTCTACCTGTTTCCAGTGGCAGTTTTTGTAGAAGGATCTCAGTGGATCCCAGGGTATTACAAGGCAATTGAAACTATAGGCAAGCCATCCACATTTTATATATGGGTTTTGTTGTCTGGGGTGTTCTACCATCTTTATAACCAATCATCTTACCAAGCCTTGGATGAAATTAGCCCTTTAACTTTCTCCGTGGGAAACACAATGAAGAGAGTGGTGGTGATCGTGTCCACTGTTTTGGTGTTTAGGAATCCGGTTAGGCCTCTTAATGGCCTTGGATCCGCCATCGCGATTCTCGGGACTTTCCTGTATTCACAGGCAACATCAGCAAAGAAAGCAAAGAAAATTGAAGGTGAAAAGAGTAGTTAGAGAAAAAGATGGAAAGTGGAAATATTAGACAGAAAAAAAAAGTTTGATTATTGAGTATTACTGTTAGCCATGTTAGATTTAGACATTGAATAAGATCTTCCATTCTGGTTTCTTTTGAACTGCTGCTTGATTTCACATTGATGTTCTAAATCACATTTTCTGTATTCGGTTTATTTTCATTAATATAACCCCTTCTTGCTTGATTTATGTTAAATGGATCTGATAGATAAAAGAATTGACCACAACATATTCTCAGTGTTGTTACTGCTTCAGCATAGTAGTAGAATTTACTTCTTGGTTGAACTTCTAGTGACTGAATGGAAGTGTTCCAATGTCGGTCTCATTTCTTCCAAATTTATCTCCCCATTCATATTGTTCATCTCATTCTTGCTATAGTAATTACACGTGATATTCTTCAACTAACATTTACTTGCTTAAGATTTTTAGGTATTATTTAATTTGTTACTACCTACAACAAATTCAAAACATTGTTTCTTAGTGACCAAGTGTGTTTGGATTTTCACTGAATCCAATGTTGATCCACTTTGGACTCAATGTGACAATCTTGTTTCTCCGGTTCATGGTAAAGTCGTACTTCTCTGATCCACTTTGAACTCAATGTTCCGGTTCATGGTAAAATCTTGATTCTCCGTTGGTACCTTGAGGTAAATGAAGTCAAGTTTGCATTTGCATAACATACACTAAATAGCTCAATTGAGCTTGAGAATATTTTTCTAAATTGCATTACTCACACTATTAGTATCCATGGCTTTCAAATAATCCGTTTTTCCCCCGGTTATATTACTGATAATCAGAAGTGAATTGAGGTTGTATACGATTTTCTCAATTCAATGTTGCAAAAGCTAGTGCAGGTTCAATTTTATCGGATTCTGCTCAGTCACATTGTTATGTAATTTACATATTTTGCTTTTGTTTTAGCTAGGGAATATTACATACTACATCATTGGTGACACCTGTCTAAGGTTTTTCATGTACTTGAGATACTTTGAGTGGTATTAGCTGTTCTCCCTTGATGTTGGATTTGCCTGATTCTAAAGCTTAATGGAGCATATCATGGAGTTGTCATGCTAATTAAGGACATAGGGCATAACATTAGTGACTTCTGATGTGTCAGAGTAGCAATCCACTCTGCATCATCAAATAAATATAAGCAATGGCTCAAAGCACCCACAAGTGTCTAGCATCATTGGTTAGCTAGGCTTGGATTCCATTTTGCTCTCCTATCAATTTTATTGGATTTTTACTGCATGCTTCACAGATTGGTTTGATGAAAACATGCAAAAAGAGCTCTACTAATTGTCTGGCACTTAATCATTTGGTCACTGTGGTTTAATGGTGGAATTACACTTTTGCTTTTCCACATTTGATGGATCTTATTAGAATTAGGTCATGATCTTGGTTTTCAACTAATTGATGTATGGTACAGTCATTGTTAATTTCACTCTCTGATTGGTACACGAGTCCTCTCAATTGTATGTTTCTAAGATTCTCTTGTTTCCTGATATCGAAATTGTTAAATATTTGGCTATTCAAACAAAAAAACGGCACCGTATAATTAATATTTTATAATAATACCCTGATTTTGAAGGATATTACACAAGTTATAATAAAACTTTTTTACCCTCTTTTTAACCCTTTCTTTTTTATTTGTCAAAATTCATATAGAGCCCACTAAATTATATGGGACTCACTTCTATTTAGTGAGATCTACATAAATTTTAACATATAAAAAAGAATGTATTAGTAAAAAAGTGTTGTAGCACTTCCCGTCGTTTGAAACCAAAATTACAATAATTTGAGGCGTGTCACATGACATTATCCTCAAGTTGTCCTCAAGTTATTGTGATTTATGTTGTAATCTTAGTTTCAGATCAAATGTAAACTATGTAAAATTTCTAACAATCTCAAGAGCTTATCCGCTTGAGTTACGACAATATCCTAGAATACAACAAACTATTCTAACCAAATGGTCAGAACTAAAAAAGAGAGATTGAAATATCAACCCAAGAATTAATCTTTTCTTGTCTCACCCTACAACGCTACCACCATGAAATAGCAAAAACCTTGGTGACTGTCACACAGGCACGTTAGGGAATTAGGAAAAGAAGTCAAAGCACGTCAGTTTGGTGAAAATTCAAAGAATAATTAAATAGTTTAACTATTGGATTTAATTTATACACACGTGTAAAAAAATTTCACATACATTCAATCATATTTTGAAATCTTCAATTAGTTTTAGGCTTTTAGCTTTTAGTTTTACTGCCCCACAAGGCAAATCATTCGATTCTGTTTTCAGCATGAAAATATGTTTTCATGAAAAGTATGTCAAAAAAAAAATGTTTTCGTGAAAAGTTTACCTGTAAAGTTGACCAAATTGGTGATGGTTGATTTGATATTGCAATTATTTTCGCAGCAAGCTGGAAAGTTAAGGGACTTATATAGCCAATATTTTTTTTTGTCATGGAGGTGTGAAAACACTACAAAAAGAAAGGTGCAATAAAAAATTTGTAGCAGAATAAATACATGACGATCTCTTCAGTGCTTAGCAAAATACAAGGTATATGGTGATAGCTCAATGGTTGACATCTTTGTAATGCATTACAATATAGGACCGTCTTAAAAAGATGAAAGTGGTGATAATTCATATTTTGTATGATATTATTTGCATTTATTGAGGATGATATATATTTGAATTTTCTCCAAAAAAAAATTAGCATGCCTTTATATATCCGCAGAGAATCTCCTGCTTCATCTGCCCTGCTCAGAGTTCATCTTAATACTATCCTCACGTTTAACTCCCATGTGTTTAAGTACAACATAAGGACTATAATGCTTATAGTACCTCGTCCTTATAATACTATTGAGATTATCACATCAGGTCTAGGACCAATTCATGCAAGCCACGTATTCTCAAAATCAACACAACTCAATTTTTATGCATGTCTATTGAAAAGTAACTAAGCCATTTTGCTTTTACTCGTCTTTAGCCATAAAGTTGAAAGTTAGATTGTAGGCTTAAATATGTTTGGGTCCCTAATATTTGAAAGAGAATCATTTCAGGTCCCTAAAAAAATAATTTGCAAAATTGCATCCCTGGCAATTTTTTTTTAATCAAATTAAGGATAAATTCCAATTTAAGCCAATTAAGGAATATAATTAGCCCAGTCGTCAATCCACATGTGAGAAGCATATCTCAGTCACTATTTTTTATAAATAAGTTTTTTTTTAAATCCACGTCAGCTTATTTGTTGAAGTAATTTTTTTTTACTTTTCCCCCAATTTGTCTTTCACCTTACTGAACCCTAATCCACCACAACGGGCTCTGCCCTTTATCTTCTTCTCACCGCCACCACTCCTCTTCCACAAGAACCACCGGACCTCCCACCTCTCTTCTCTTCCTCCTTTAATTAGTCCAACTCTAGCACACACAGAACGTAGACACTGATACTTGAAACGCATCAGATGAACAAAAGGGGAAAGACAGAACCGTGAAAGCAGAGGAGCGATGGAGAGAGAGAGAGGCTGACGGCAGCAAGAAGATCCAAGGGTGGCTGGACCAGAGTCCTGGACGGCAGCACAGTTGGGGTGGAAGGAAACGGGCGCGTGGTGGCTCGATGGTCGCAATGCGGTCCAGGGGCGGGACGAAAACGCGATCCGGAGAAGAAGATGATGGGGCTTTTGAAGGGAGGTGGTCCCGACCAAGCAGCGGAAGAGGGAGAGCGCAACGGTGGCACGAGGAGAAGAAACTAGGTGGCGTACAAGATTGACGGTACTATGGGCGAAGGCGCGGCATGGTTACCTTCTCCTGCGTTCTTCTCCAGCGTCTTCTCCTGCGTTTTTTCGTTCTTCAGATTTCTTCTTGATGTTGGTTGCTTTCATATTCTATTCGACTTGTGTGCCCAAACAAAATCCCTCGAGGATGCTAAGAAGGTCCATGACTACTTCTTACAATCTATCTGTAGGGGCGATTTCAATTTGATCAACGAGGTGGTTGAAATGTACAGGAATTGTAAGAGTATGACTGATGCACGAAGGGGGTTTGATCATATGTCTAACAGGAATATTGATTCTCTTCTTCCTTTCAAGTTCTTTCTCTTCTTCACAGTTCTTCAATTTAAGTTTTTTTTTTTGGTGAAATTATTTTGAGAAAGATAAAATAAAAGTTAAAATATGATGTGGAATATTATATATTAAGTTTGATATAAAAAAAATTTAACAGGTGGAAATGATGACTGGGCTAATTACATTCCTTAATCAGCTTAAATTGAAATTTGTCTTGATTTGATTTAAAAAAATTTGTTAGGGATGCAATTTTGCAAATTATTTTTTCAATGACCTAGAATGATTCCTTTTTAAATGTCAAAGACCCCAAACATATTTAAGCCTAGATTTTATCAAAGAAAATTTGAAAATTAGAGACAACATAGAAATATAACTTGTGATAATTCCATTTTGACATGACCTCCTTCTTACCAAAGATGTACAAGATTCTGTTTTTCTCTCACCACACAGTTGAAAGTTAAAAGACAATAGGAATAAAGTGATAAATGTATTTTTTTTGTCATGAGCTTCTTTGTAAAGATGTCCACAAGAAACCGGTCCATGGTATCGAAGATACGTAGGTAGTGTGGACCGTGATATGTGAAGGAATGACTAAGAAACCACCCATCACCCATGCATGAACATCACGCCAAATATAGAAGAGAATGTACAAGTACGTGAGGTAGATATGTTGTTCTGCAATTAAGTGCATGTTTGTATTGAAAAATCACGGTGGACGGCTACAAAAGCTAAGGGAAGTTGCTTCTGTCCGCCGTAATTTTAGCTCATCGTGGTTTCCCACGGTGTTTCCGAACATGCACTAAGACAAGGCATGCCGCAATTAGTGAATACCTACGTATGTGTCACACTTTCATGCCCTAGCAATTGAGCCAACCCTCACTGGTGTATAAACAAATTTTAATTTACACAAAAACACATTGTGACTAGTTGAATGAATTGAAGAAGCTCACTGTCTCATGGAGGGCCTGGATAAAGTTGTCAACGTCCTCCTTAGTGTTATAGAAATAGAGGCTAGCACGCGCACTTGCATTGACTCCTATATAGCGATGGAGGGGTTGGGCACAATGGTGACCTGATCTGATAGCCACTCCATGCTGAAATGATACACCTCCAAACATCAGTTATGCCAATTGTTTTTCCATTAAATTCAGGCGTTTTGACAATTTATTATATGAACCAAACTATCAAAAGACCAAGCAAATGCACATATATGAGGATAGCCCTTAATCCTCTTACCTGTTGGTCCAGCAAAGTAGCAAGATCAGTGGGGTGCAAATTCTCAACATTGAAAGAACAGAGAGCAGCTCGTTCAACTTTTTCTGAGGGCTTTGGCCCGTAGATGCGAATATTTGGGACTGAAAGAAGCCTTTCATACAGATACGTACCCAGCTCCACCTATGAAAATTGTTGTTTGATACAAAATATACATATAATTTATCTCACTGCCAGAAAAAATATAACATTTTAGCGATGAGCAAAAATTGGCAATCCTATAAACAACACTTAACTCAATGATCTTACCAATTTAATAGATGATTGATTGAGTTGGTTGAAAATCTAGTTTAACATGTGATTGTGATGACATCGAATAATTGCTTCATATGTGATGCTAATGAGGTTGAGGCATCAAATAATGAAAATTACGATAACAGAGAAAGAGGCATGAGAAGGAGAAAAGTAGAAAACAATGAGGATGACAAAAATTGAAACTCTAGATAAAAAGTTGAGAGGGGCCTTTAGCTTTGATTTTGCATACTATTTTGTCATCCTCATATGCTGATCAAGTTAAACAGTGTTAGTACCTTGAACTTTGACCTGCGGCAAGTATAAGATTTCTATAAG
This sequence comes from Acmispon strigosus, assembly GCA_030819835.1. NCBI lineage: Eukaryota > Viridiplantae > Streptophyta > Magnoliopsida > Fabales > Fabaceae > Acmispon > Acmispon strigosus. The sequence goes on from JAUAMA010000001.1 coordinate 93,980,532, forward strand.
TTATTTTGCTATTTGAACATTGTTGAGAAGTCTCACATTGACTGGAGATATGACTAAATAAGTCTGATTAAAGGGTAAAGCAATCCTCGCCCTTGAGCTAGCTTTGATACCATCTTAGATATCGGGTTACACTAACTCTATCTCAAAAGCTAGCTCAGGGGTAGGAATAGTTATACTTATACCTATATAATGACTTATTTAGCCATATCTCCGGTCAATGTAAAACCTTGACACGTTTAGGGTTGGACATCTGGAGGGTGAAGTTTGCAGAACTAGACATGGCTAAATAAGTCTGATTAAAGGGCAAAGCAATCCTCGCCCTTGAGGTAGCTTTGATACCATCTTAGATTTCGGGTTACACTAACTCTACCTTAAAAGCTAGCTCCGAGGTGAGAAAAGTTATACCTATATAATGACATCTTTAACCATATCTCCCGTTAATGTGAGACCTTATACACCCTCTCACGTTCGGGGTTATACATATTTAGGGTGAAGTTTGCAGAACTGGACATTTGCGGGTGACTCATTTATGGGTGGTCTCCAATAAACATACTTATACCATATTAGAATTCGGGTTAAGACTAACTCTACTCCCAAATCTAGCTTGGGTGTGATGATTTCTCTACCCTATATAAGGACTTATTTCACCATTTGACCATATTTCTAGTTAATGTGGGACTTGTTAGAGAGAGAGAGAGAGAGAGAGAGAGAGAGATGTGAGTGGTAATGATGGAATTGTGACTGAGTATTACAGAACATGACATGTTACAATGGAGATTGAATATTTCATACGACGAACATACAAGATGAGTGAGAAGAGAACGCATGTATCTGTTGAGCACTGGAGTGAGAGGAGCACATCCTCGAAGTTCTACTTACTTTATTTCTATCTTTTTCCTGTTATTTCTCCTTTAGTGAGTGAATCTTTACTTTCTTTCTCTACTGATTTGTCCCTCGTGTCAGTAGTAAGAGATTCAGTGTTAGCATTTAATAAAAAACAAAGCTATACTTCTAGACTCGAACACGTTATAATAAACTCATTAAATGAGGTGTCAACACAAGACTAGATGACAGCGTAAAAGAAGATTGACTGAGAGGTCACGGGTTCAAATCTTGGAAACAACCTCTTGTGTAAAAATCGAGTAAGGCTGCGTACAATGCACCAAATGGTGGGACCCCTTCCCGTACAATGCATGAAGCTCCTGCATATGCGGGAGCTTCGTGCACCGGGCTGCCCTTATTTTATTTGTTATAAAGTTTAAGCTCAACTGACCTCATAATCATGTATGGTTTGCATGCCAATCCCAGATAAGTAATCAATTGCTGCTCCTAAACCAATTGCTTCCCCAATAGCTGGTGTTCCAGCCTCAAACCTAAGAGTTAGGACAGTCAAAATATCACATTTAGTAAGATACAAGTAAATGATTGTATATGCAACAATAGTTGAGAAAAATTGTAACTAAGGCAGACGAAACTGATCTAGGTAGTAGGCATGACACTAGACATTAATAATGGTTATGTCTAAATTTAGGAAGCGAATAAACCACCAGAGTATCACTTTCTATCAATTAAGTACTAATAATAACAATCATTTGAATGGTTGACAACCATTTTTGAGTTTAAAGAATTTTATGGGTTTCAAAACATCAATGACCATCACCAAATCATAATGGTCTAGCATTAGCAGCCAGGCTAAGTGGAATGGGGAAGTGAAGAATTTTGTTAACCAGCAAAAGCAAATGAGAAGCAAGACAAGCTTAAAGAAAGCACGAATGAGAATATCACTAGAACAAATATTGCAATTTCTTTCAAGTTCCAACCCCAGAATCTCCAAGTAATTTCTGTATATACATTTTCAATTTTCAAATGTGAATCCCGTGCGTATAGCTTGCTACCTTCTTTGCAAATTAGTCCCAGGAGACTCAATTGTTTAGATGAAAATTTCAAGCTAACTTTCTTGACAACTGAATCAAGTAAATGTGCTAGACAGATAGAAAGCCAAAGTAAAGGAAAAGTGAGTAAATTTTAAAGACATAATAAAAACAAGGATTAAGCATTCACAAAAGCAAGGGTGTAAAGCCACTACTGCTATTTTTGCTTTTTTGGGGAGAATCAAACTTATGATCTCTACCCAAGCCAGTGTAGATTATCTATTAAGATAAGCTAGCTTGAGTTGAAGAAAAAACAAGCTCACATACCTGGAAGGAGGTTCAGCATAAGTAGAATGATCAAGATATACATCAGAAATCATTTCACCACCACCTAAAACAAGAAAAAGGTTGCCAGCAGTACATTAGCTTCAAAAGACAATCTAACGGACGAGGTGCCAAAACAGACAGGAAACTTAGATTTTATTTCATTAAATTTTAGTTAGTTTTTCATCGGGGAGATGCAAGTACAATGTCTAATAACTTACCTAAAAATGGAGGCATGGAAGACAAGAGGTTTATTTTCCCATATAAGAATCCAATGCCCGTTGGCCCACACATCTGAAACACGTATTTGATGATTTATTACACAGGTTTGGAAGAGCTACATTTCAAAAATATGTAAAAACAATACCTTGTGAGAAGAAGCAACAAGAAAATCAACATTAAGGCTCTGAACATCAACCACCATGTGTGGAACACTCTGACAGGCATCTACAAGCACTTTGGCTCCAACATCATGTGCCCAATGTGCTATATCTCTAATAGGAAGGACAGAACCTACAAAAAAGCAGAGTACAAATATATAAGAACTCATCTATTTCAGCTAAAAATTCTAAAAGTGGGTAACAAGTACTCTCACTGTAGAAAATGTTACAGATTTGAAATATATGCAAAGATTATATGATATATACAATCGCTTATAGATGGGTGTTGGAAAGTCTCTTTACATAGATGTAATGTTTTCTATCAAGTAATTATCATTTCACAAATTTATTCAGAAAGTTTATCTGTTTGTACAAGTTTGACCAAACCTACGTGCAGTGTTAACTGCTAATACATGCAAGAGGGGCATCAGTGGTACTAGTGCCCGGCTTGTCCACCCGGTGTGGCCAAGATGGACATACATTTAAATGCTTATCAAACATAAGAAACCTGCAAACCAGTATAACTTCAAGGTGGACAAAAATTCAAGGGCTTTGAGACCTAGCGCACCCTTGTAAAATAATGAGGGATTGTTTAAAGTTGCTAATAATAAAGAAGATCATTAATGTCAAAAATTACGAAATTAAACCAGGAAGGGAATCAACTTTGAGAACAAAAAATCAATGTATCATTCAGAAAATTAGAATTTTCAGAGTGAAAATTATGATGAGAAATGTACCGAGAACGTTTGAAACATGATGAACGACAACTAATTTAGTCTTCTTTGAGAGCGTTTCTTTCAATTTGTTAATATCTGGAATTTCATCTTGGTTTAAATTCACAAATTTCAAAACTGCCCCAACTTTTTGAGCTACTAGTTGCCATGGAACAATCGCACTGTGATGTTCAGCGACTGTAAGTATGATCTGCAATAATAAAACTGAAGATTTTACACGCATAATTAGGAGATAATGGCACTCTAAAGAAAAAAAAATCATTATGCTAAATGTAAATGAATAGATTAAAGAGATTTTGAAAAACCCGTTAATGTCTCTTCCTCATATCAGAATTTCTATTTCAAAATTACAATTTTCAAATTAAAATATTAATCTAGAATGAAATACCTCATCCTCTGGTTTTAAATTTGATATGCCCCAAGAATAAGCCACTAGATTGATAGCTTCCGTAGCATTTTTTGTGAATATAATTTCTCTGGAATCAGAAGCATTTATAAAAGCTGCAACCTTCCTTCTAGCTGATTCATACTCATCTGTGGCCTTTGCACTACATCCATAAAAATTATGCATGAGAAAGCACTTGGCGATTGATACAATCATAGACACAGTACATAAACACAGTCACACACACACACATACCACACATTAAAGTGCCTCCAAATTACATACGTAATTCCAAATATTACACAGTAAGTACCTCAAGAAATGTATGCCCCGATGCACATTTGAATTGTAAGCTTCATAATAGTTTTGCAATGCCTTCAAAACAACAGCCGGCTTCTGAGAAGTTGCTGCATTGTCTAAGTAAACAAGTTTTGAGCCATTTACTTCCTGTGGAGTGAGTTAAAGTATCATAAATTTATAATATGTATCAGAACAACATAAGAAATAGCATTCATCCATTGAGAAGAACATGAAAACCACACTTTGTGCAGTATATCATAATGCATAAAGAAAATCGAGGAATGAAAAACCATATTTATTAATAAAAGCTAATATTCAGCAACAGCATTGCAGATAGACTAGTTAAGAAAGAGATAATGGAATTAAGGCTTGTTATAAATTGCACCATATGTGTATTGATTTGATTCTTAGGATTTTGGATTAATTAGATTCTTGACATGTCAAAACAGTCCAGTCATATGCATAAGCATTGAAGGTCTTCGGAGATAACCTATTAGTATTAAGCTATTGAAGTATATCCTCAAGCTAGAATTTGTAACATAATAATCAAGTAAGCAATTTAAAGTTTAAACCCCAGCTGGGTTTAGCTCCTCTAAAGTGAGTGGACTTACTTTATATAGTAAAGTAAGCATCACAACCATTGATTGTGTTCTTATATTGATTTTTCAAAGAAGGTAATCACAATTAATGGTTGTGATGCTTACTTTACCATGTAAAGTGAGTCCACTCACTTTAGAGGAGCCAAACCCACCCCAGCTATCTGAACATTTAAATAGTTAAAAACATACTTTCAGAAAATCAATTTGAAACAAAGATATGAAAAATAGACACCTGATGAAGTATTGGGAAATGGGGTCGGGTGGAGTGGCCCAGAGAAGGGGAGCCAATAGTTGGTTCAGCTACTGCTTCATTGACAGTTGATGCGCAAACAGAGAGAGAAGATAAGCGGCGTAACCTAAGCCTAACACATGATGAGCTTCTAGTAGTGATTGAGAAGCAATAACTGGGGCTTGGGAATTTGAAAGACGGAAGTTTTGGCAGCAAAACTTCCATTGTTGACCACCCAGCAGCAAGAGAACTCCAATACCTCAGTTTAGTTGTATCTGAGAAAAGGTCAGCAAGAGACAAACGTTAAAGTTGAGAGTTACATGTATGAAGCAGAACATAATTTCGCTTGCACTGGGAAATTCAATTCGTCCAAAACTCACATAATAAATCCCAAGAACGTCAGTTAATTTCGAAAAAGAAATGGGAACTTTTAACAAAAAGATTCACTAGATGACATGGTAGCAAGAAAATAACAATTAAAGATGGTGGGAAGCAAATAATTACATTTGAGAGTCATGCTCTGCATCACAATTCAAAACCAATAGCAATTTGGGGTGAAAACAACAATATTAACAGCAATTAAGCTTACTAAGCTCTCTGTACTCTGTAGTCTGTACTAAACTTCCAGTATAGATAAATGTATTCAGATTAAGGCACTAAGCTTACTCAAAGAAATACAAATTGGCAATTAAAGACATGCATATTCAAAAAATCGACAATGAATCATGACAATTAACACGAAATCTTTGTTCATGTTCAGCACCTGTGCAAACGAGGAGCCTTTGTTGAAATTCGTCGTAATAAGTTGAATTTCCACTGATTGGAAGCTATTTTACATTAACAATTAGTAAAATACAATCGAAAAAGTGATCAATTTTTGTAGTTCGTGAGTTTGAAACAGACGAGACGAGAGGAACACAAGCTTTACCTCGACGACGAAGAACTGGAGGAGCGGCGCTTGGTCGCGGACTGAGCGAGTCAAAGAAGGCAACGTGGCGCGAACTGAGCGCGGACTGCACGACCCCGTGGCTGGATGGTTCGACGGCGGCGGTGGGCGACTGAAGGGATTGCGAACGGCGGCGGGAACGTAGCACAGATGAACGGCGACGTCGTGGCTGTCTGACTGGTTCACGTTTCCCTTTCCCGTGAGACCCGTAACAGGAAATCTAATCTAATCTTCCATAGTAAAAGCAAACCAGCCTCACTCCACTTTATTTTATCTTTTCCTATAAATATTACAAAATGACTTGTTTCCGGCTTTTTTTTAAAAGAAAAATTATAGTCACATTAGAGGCATCATTTATCAATTTAATAATCCTCCAAAAATACAGTTCAAAAAAAAATCCTCCAAAAATAAATTTGTCAATTAATTCCTTAAAATTTGGAATGCAACAAAATATTTGGTCATATTTCCACAATTCGTTACTAAAAATATTTAATGAGTGGAAGGACTTAAAAATTGGGTATTTAAACTTTAAGGACTTAATTGATAAAATTTATTTTTAAAGGAATAGAATGATAACAAATGTATATGGACTAAAATAGGGTTTAATTGATGAAAAATGCAGAGCATAAAAAATGTAATACTCCCTCCGTCCCAAATTGTAAAATCCTTTAGAGTGATTACATGTTTTCTTAATAAGCGTGATTGTCTGAACAAGTTCTTATAATTTGGGACGGATGGAGTATAATATATCAAATAGATAGGATACTGGAAGTCCACAGCTGCACCCTAACTTACAGAGAGTAAGACGACCTTCATGATGATTTTGATATGTTTGGAAAAGATACTGAGTGACACAGCATATTTTAAAAAAGAATCACCAAAAGACACAAAAATAGGGTAGCAATAGAAGAAATACATCAAGTAAATTCCAATTATTATTAATAAAGGCTACATAACCGACCCTAATTTTAAGATTCAGGCATGGTCAACCTCCTACTATCAACCTATTAAGCCATTGTTAGATTTAACAAAAGAAACAATATCTTCCATGCATTTACAGACAACAAATGTTTGTATAACCGGTCCAAGCTCACTTAGAAAAGATTAAGGAACAGCACAGAAGAAACAAACTGAAAAATAAAAGAAGAAGTGCAGCAAGCAAGTTGGGTTTGTTTTGGAAATTATAATATAATGCTATTCTATCTAACAAATTAAAGAGAAGAAAGGGGGCATTCACAAATCTTTTAGTCAACTAGAACCTTTCAGTCAGTGTGACTCTGATTGTGCTCTGATTGATGTGGGTTTTGTGGGGTATCCAATTCCATACACATTGGAATTGATGGAAGAGCCTATGCAAGCCTAACATTTAGTCCTGTGCTAGGACGCTGTACCATACTTTGTCTCTTTCTTTTGGTTCTTCTCTTTCTCTTGTGATTAAAAATATTGAAATTAACTAACATTTAACTAATACATACATGTAATATTATAATATATTAAATGTTGTAATTTAATTTCTCATCTAATACACGAGCGAGCATAGCAATCAACAAAAACATAAAAAGGTGAACTAAAAAAGAGAGAAAGGATAACTATGGCGATTTGCAGGTTGAGATCTCTGCTTTCTCTTGCCAAATGCAATTTTTCTCAAACCTTCCAACTTCGCACTCTCTCGTCTTCCCAGGTTCCCCCTCATCACTTGCAGGTCTGTAATCACTCACTATCACCGCTACACTTGAATCTACTTCATTGCCTTAACATACTCATTTTTTGATTTCTGCTTCTTGTCTCTTAAAACATGCAAAGCTTGCATCTTTCATGCTAATTCTTAACTGGGCACTTTACATAATTTATCATACCAGTGAGTTGTGGGCTTGTGGCGCTTTTTTATTTTTTATTTTTCTCTTGGGGTGTCTTTCTCAATGTATATCTCAAAGTTGAGTAATTTGGGTGTTAGGTTTTGCCTTTATGAACCGAAAGTTGAATATTGAAAACATCATTAACTGTTTTTTAGGATCATCAGCTACAATTCATCATGTTGACGTGCCCTGTAGACAAGACATGTTAATCTGAGGCTTGTTTTGTAAATTTATACTCCATTCTCATTGATGCTGTGATGCACTGCAGAATGTTGGATTCATTGGTCTTGGAAATATGGGATCCCGAATGGCAAATAACCTAATGAAAGCTGGATTCAGACTTACAGTTCATGACCTGTAATGTTTTGAACCTTTTCTTGATCTTACCTTGCCTTTTATTTCTTGAGTGCTGAGTTCCTAACTTTAACCTTTTGAGAGAATACTGAATTCTTATTTCATTGGAAGAGGCAATTCATAGGATATAGATATTTGGGGTATCGCGTGAAAATTTGTTTCATACGTGGAGTCTGAGTTAATCGCACTGTTAATTTGTTTTTGTTAATTTAAGAAGAATGCGATGCTGATTGGGATTTGAAAAAACTTGCCAGAAATTCTGATGTTCTCAATAAGTTCTCTCAGATGGGAGTTCCCACGAAGAAAACCCCTTATGAAGTTTCGGAAGCAAGCGATGTAGTAATTACAATGTTACCTTCTTCTGCCCATGTGAGTATAGCCATTCTAGTGATGTTTTCTTTCTTTGAATGCATTGCATCATTTGCTTTAGTTTCCTCTTTAGTTCTGCAACAACTTAATCTTTGCACTATGATTTCAATTTTCGGTTAACCAGCTAAGCTAATATGATTGTTGACTTCGCATATGGTTTTGGTTAAGAAAAAGGACATAAAAAAAATACTAGATTGACCCATGCTTCTCTCTTCTACACAAAATTCAAGGCTTCTAATTCTGTAACAGCATGAAACCTGATTTTTTTTCATGCTCGTCAAAGCTTCCTATTTAAAATAGGTAACGTGTTACCTGACAAAGATTTGTTATTTGTGGTTGGAGACATGGAAACGAACTTGTTAAGTAGTCAAGCATCATATCAAATTTTGATTGTGTGGTTATATATCGGTCACATCTAGATGTGTACTTAAATAACTCATTTAGCATTTTACAGGTCTGAATGCTTTGTCTTACTGCTTCCAATATTATAATATGACTGTTTTAATGCCAGGATAACATTCTTATTTAATTTAAGTAGGTGATAGATGTTTACACTGGACCAAATGGTTTGCTTCATGGTGGAAAACTCCTAAGGCCATGGTTATTGATAGATGCGTCCACTATTGATCCACAAACATCAAGAAACCTTTCTGCTACAATATCTAATTATATTCTAAAAGAAAAGAAAGGTAACATAAAGTGAAATGTCAGCCAAGTAAACTATATTTTAACTTGAATTGCCGTCTACGAATTTGTTATTCTTTCTATCACCTTAGAAAAAAAATTCTTCATATTCAGTCATAACCAATGTGCTGTGCATGGAAAGTCAAACCGTGAAAGAAATTGCTAATTTGTCACTTGATGAACCAGAGCTAAAGGCTGTACTTTTCAATGATTATGATCGACAAGGAGGCAAATGCCATTAGATATATTAGCTCGTTTTTTAAGACTAAGTGGTTACTTTGTAAAATTGTGCCTCTTAGTCTTTTTTGCGAAGCTCGTTGTCATAAAGCTTAGGAAATTGTTTTTTATGTTTTCTTTGTAAAAAGACTAACTAGTATGACATCATGTAGTGAGTCTAATTTCACATTGAAATACCTGAGGGCTAATTTCAGTCATTGTATGACATCATGTTCCTTATTAATTAGTGTTGAAGTCAAGTATTGGTCCTCATTTTCTGTAGTCAAGGCATGCGTAAAATAAATATAGTTAATTACTACATACTTGTCCCAAACTGAAAATTTCCAACTGCCTTACCAATGCCTATGTCCTACTTTTCGTTCATTTGTCAAGCATTTATGTAACTATTCGGCATTTTATTCATTAGGCATTGCTTTGTAGCTTCATTCAAACTTATGATCATTTGAAAGTGAGTTTTAAATGACAATGGATAGGTGTTCAGTGAAGTCTTCTAGACTCTAGAGTAAAAGTTGTTTTATTCTATTTTTCTTTATGGATGGAAAGAGGGACCATCATAGAACTCTGCTGGCCTATCAATTGCTTTTGAGAGTTTAGTATGCTGACTGATTTACTCTTTCTAGTGTTGTGCTGAATGATCACACATTATGTAGGTGATTGGGAAGTACCTGTCAAGTTGGATGCTCCTGTATCTGGAAGTGTGATTGCAGCAGAAGCTGGGACACTTACTTTTATGGTATTTCTTCTCTTTTATTCTAAGCCTATTGAAATCACAGACAAATTAAAATATGATTTTGGTGATAATTGTAAATTTAAAGGCCCTGCATTTTATTCTTGAAACCAGAAGAACTCTATATAACTAATCCTTTTGATTCTTATTGGGGACAGTAATTTTTAGAATAAACTCCCAATTTTTGGTCCTTGGAAGATTTTTGGAGCATCAATATGGTCTTCAGAAAATGTTTTCTGCTCATCGAATGATATCAATCTGATCCCAGTTGTCAGTTACTTTTAGACTATTTTGATATAAAAAAATTGACATTGGGAGATCAAATTAATGTAATAATAATCTTCTAACGACCAATTGGTGCTACCAAAATGGGAGTTCACTACAATATTAGTATATTGTTTCTCAATGTGTTATTCAGTTTTAATAATAATCTTTCCATAATATTATTCATAATGCGTTAAAAGTATGATCAGTTAGTTAACCGAGGGGGTAATGTTATGGGCCTTGTATGGGAATGAGGTAACAAATATAAAGCAGTTGCAGAAAAATAGTGCATTTTTGGCATAAGATTGAGTGATGAACAAGATATGAAATTTCCCTAGGTTGGTGGCTCTGAGGAAGCATATCTTGCTGCAAAACCCTTATTCTCTTCAATGGGTAAAAGTACAATATATTGTGGTGAAGCAGGAAGTGGTTCTGTAAGTTCCATACTTATAATTAGGGTAGAGCTATTAGTACCTCCGTTGCTGATGTAACTATAGATCACATGATTAAATTTTGTCTTGGGTTTCGTTATTAGGCAGCAAAAATCTGTAATAATTTGGCTTTGGCTGTGAGCATGCTGGGGATATCAGAAGCCCTTGCTCTAGGCCAATCTCTAGGTGTTTCTGCCAGCACCTTGACAAAGGTATTTAACTGCTCCAGTGCTCGCTGTTGGAGTAGGTATGCAGCTCTTTTCTCTCTCAACTCATCATAAAATAAGCTTCAGGGCTATAATGGATTTTGTCTGCATCTTTAACAAAATGTGATAGCAAAGATTCATAGAAATCTAAGAATTAATAGCGGTTATAGTGGAACAGGTAGAATAATAGAAGTATAGTTTCCCCTAATAAGTAGAAAGTACCGTCAAGTTATGAGGCCATAATATTAAAGTACTTTGTGTGAGACACATAACTAGTTGCCTAGACTGCTTCTTTAGTTTTTTATCCACAAAAATTTGATTGTAACAAAATGTGGCATGCGTAATATTCTGAGTCCCTTTTAGTTATCTCCTGATATCAAAAGTATGACTCCTTTTTCAGCATCATGTACAGTATAATATTCGTAAAACTTTCCTTGTATATCTTAGCTTACACAATTTTTAAGGAATTCTGCAACAATTTCAAGTTTTGGTGTTTAAAGAATGAAGTTAACAGGCAAGAGTTGCATTATTGCAGTGATGCTTACAACCCGGTTCCTGGGCTGATGGAAGGGGTGCCATCTTCAAGGGATTATAATGGAGGATTTGCATCTAAGCTTATGGTAACTAACTGAGCTTTAACTCAACTAGCACACGTTCTTGTTAATTTGGGTGATGGTACCATTTGGAATGCAACTAATCTAAATATAGACCAGCTAATTGGTGTGGGGATGCTCAGGCAAGGACATAAAACTTGCATATATCAAAGAACAAATATATTAGACATTATTAGTACTTTAATAGGATAGATCATAATGGTGATCAAATCAAAATTGCATATTTCATTTTGCTATATCTCCCAAAACTTCATGCTGGTTTGTCTTTGGGATATTGAATATTTCCATTCTTGTTGGGTGTATACCTCCCAAAAGTAATACTATGTTTACTGAAATTAATGTTCTTGAAGGTGGTCACCAGAGAGCAATACTAACAGTCGGTACTTGGAATCATATCATGCTTTGTCTTATTGTTGCATTCCTTCGTATACTATGGCATTCTTTCTATCTTCGGTTTGTCCATTGTATTGTAGTAGTTCATTTCAAAGTGTTGATTCATGCTAGTGAGATGAGTTTTAAATCAAATTACTGCTAATTCTCTTCAACCAAATTCACTCATCTTGATTGAAGAGAAGGTATAATTATTAAGAGAAATGCTAGCAACACCCTTTTTGTCACTCTCTTTTCAACACTTTCTCTTTAATTGGTTAAAATTCATCTAGGGTCCACTAATTTATATGGTTCTACCCCCAATTTGGTGGGACCTACATGAATTCTAACCAATCAATGAAAGAGTGTTGGAAAGAGTGACAAAATCAGTGTTGCTAGCACTCCTCCAACTCAATTATTAATTATCAATATGCAATAGCTCTGCCTTAAAAGGGTTGTACTTTCTCCTCTATCTTATTGAGCTGCCTGGGAAGTGCCAGAACTTTTTTACTTGGTGCACAATTTCTTCTTTAGAGCTTTTGGAATCTCCAATTTACTTTCTATTCATCTTCATTTGTCTACTATTTTCGCACTTTTCCTAGTGGTCCATTGCATATTTATTGTATCTCTTTCTTTCTTCTTTTTTGAGACTTAAAATGTTGGATTCTATTTTCACAAAATGAAGTGTAAGGATTTTTTTTAACTAAGCTGTTTCTACATTGAATGCGAAGCTTATTTTCTCCTTTAATGTTAATTTAAAGTATTTTTGTTTGCAATTGAATTTTAGCTTGTTATAAAAAGCCAAATTAATTGTATGTGATCTCCAGGCTAAAGACTTAAACCTAGCAGTAGAATCAGGTGAACTGGCTGGATGTAAATACCCACTAACATCTCAAGCACAAAAGATGTAAGTGTCTCATATTTTGGCTGTCTTTAGTATATAGAGTACTACTATCAAAGATTGTTTACCAGTGAACTTTGTTTTGCGCAGATACACAGAACTCTGCAATGGTGGCCATGAAGCCAAAGACTTTTCATGTGCTTTTCGTCATTATTACTCAGGAATAGATGAGAGAGACTCTTGACCACTAAATTAAAATGTGGGTGCCACAACATGTAACCGGTTGTGCCAACTCATGTTGGCACTATCATTGTAAATTGTAGACATTATAATAAGAACTATTGTTTTAATTTGTTATATAATGGTTTTTTATCAATCATGGATCAATGTATAATGGTTACGTATAAGTTACTCGTTGAATTCACCAATCACAGAAATAGTACTGGCTATTAAAATTGCAGAAACTATAGGTCTTTTTTTTTTGTTAGAAACTATTGGTCTATATAAGTATGCTCACACATTTTTTCTATACGAGCATCTTTATATGGGATTAAGATCATTTCTCTCATGGTGTCTCAATTTCGTGCTCCGCCAATGATATTTTGTCATGTCAATTGAAAAATGAGTGGGATAATGTATTGTTTTAAATGAACATGTTAAAATTTTATTAGTGAAACATGAAAATGAAATTGAGACCATTTTAGGACAAAGATTTCAATCCTTTGTATAGACCATCAGTTTTTATAGTTAGGTTATATCGATACTATTTCAACGACCGCCGGTGACCGTTGAGTAGTATGATACAAGTAACTTTTTCATAACTATTACACTTGATTGATAACATAATTTATTGTATTATGTGAGTGTTGGAGGTGTGTTTGGATATTAGTTCACTATCCTCTAACCAACTTTTGACTCATTCCATAACACACAAAGTAAAAGCAAAAATTTCTTTTATCGAGTTGAAAGTATGTTTAACTTAAAAGTGACTCAAATACAACTTAAGCACAAATTTTATGTGGTTGAATAGTACTGTAATCCAACCATAACTAGTCTAACAATCATCTTCATTTTGGTAAAATCTTGAGGAAATTGCAGGAGATCTTTCACAAGATCTTGTACTTGTTGATCTTCCTGTAAAAGTTTGAGAACATTAAGTAATTTTTTGCTTGTTTAGTTTATTAAGCGGTGAGAGCTGCTGCGGCTTAAGCTTTCTGACTTAGAAATCTGGTAACCACATAGTCTGCTGGCTTGAGCTATTGAATTTTTGAGAACCAAATATCTGTATTTTCTAGCGAAGCTCTCGAAGCATCAAACACAGTCCAGCATTTTAATTAACTGCATTAACAAATAGAATTTATCTTAATATAAAATTCATTTAAGACTAGAAACCACAAGACTTTAGTTGCTGAATTAACAATGCTAACAAACCTTTCATTGGATTTTCACATTAGTACTTGTTTCAATCTTTCAAGCAAATCTGGGGCAGGCAGTGAAATCCGGGTTGTTATCTACCTGCATAAATAAAACTTCCAATTAAATAAAAAATGTTTTAGCTATTTTTGTAGTAGAACTATTGAGGGTAATTTAACAATCCTCAAGTAAAACAATTAGAAAATAAACTATTAACATCACGATTAGCCAAGCAGGCAAGAATCCAGACAGGTCCTACCCAATATCTTTCACAATCAGATTATGAATCTGTATAAAAAGCTAAACAACACTACTATAATATTAGAGAAATTATTTTAGGGACGAAGAACTTGGAAACAACAACCAAACTGAAGAAAAATGAAGACTACTGAACGGTATAATTCAACTCAGAGCAAGCCATATACAGTATACTATAAAATCTAACACAAGGTTATGCAGAAATGAAATTCTATGCAATATGTAGTATCTTACAGAAACACAGATGTACAGATAGTGCCGAGTCAACATTAGAATGAATTCAGTAGAATAATAGATGACACGTTGAGCTTGTTCATAGTTCATACGTGAATCCAACATGATGCAACACGCAATAAACGGCTAGTTTGTTCATACCAGACTTTTGCATGCATAAGAAGGAATCGTTTAAGGAGGCTACGAGATATCAGAGTAATGTAGAGAGTAATAACATGCCTCTGGATGGAGCCATCCACTTTGGAGTCCCTTCATGAAGTGCTGAGTTATATCCCAGCAGCTGTTAGAAATTGAAATATTAAGTTAATCTATTTGAAATCTCTGCTTGAATAATCTTTACTCAAAATGTTATAAAAATATTTGCTATAACTTTTATATACACAAATTGTACACCCAAATATACACAAATGTTTACCGTAAAGAAAGTGGTCACAAAAACTTTTAACGCGAATTTGCTGTTATTGAGGTACAGCAAAATAATTACCTGTTGAAGAAATCCATTTGTCATTAACCATAAATAAAACCTTGGATTTGGGAAACTCTAGGCCAAACGTAAAGGGAGGTTTAAGAACTCACATGATTGTGCAAACCAAAGTCAGCATGATTGATATTTCAAGCAGAATCAACTTGGAAGTTAGCACCTCATTATATCAGCTCTAAGAGCCTACAGTAAGCTAAAGAATATATAATCACATACTTAACCGCTAAAAAGTAGAGAAATTAAAACAGTTTCTTTTATTCAAAAAGAGTTGAAACGAATTACCAACCTATTCTGCAAAAGCTTTCTTCAGGCATCCACAGCATACTTTTCTTTAATGGTCCTCAGAATTGAAGATTTCAATGATCGGAAAAGGAACTAACTGGACAATAATTGCAGCCTTCTCAGTTAAAATTTGGACTTTTGATGCCAATTCCTTCTCTATGAATCTTTCAACTCTACAACAAAAGTTGACACAAGTAAGATGCAAATAATCCGTTTAGTGAAAGCACCATCCCCTCCATGATAGTACAAATCAAAGCCAGTATGATTGACATTCCCATCATAACCAAGAAGGGAAACTATCCATTCCAATGTCTGTAAAACAGAAAACACCAACTTTTTAGGACATGAAGACTTCTTTATCATACTTGTCACTCCAACTTGTGCTCAAAAGAATAATGAGATCTCAGCTTGAATAATCTTTACCTCAAAATGTTAAATAAAAGATTTTCTGTAAGACTTGGTGACTGGTAAGTTCAATGGTGCGTGCCTCCCTGTACAACAAACTGAAAATGACAGGAAGAGACTAAGTTCTTTTCTTAGAAAACACGTACAAGACTTAAAAAATCATGAATCAGTTTTCGTTTGAAATAGGTTGAATAAAATAGGTTCTAGACTTGTAGGAGATAATTTTACTTGTTTAAACGATAATATAAAATTCTGGTGCATAAAATGGATGAAATTGGGCAAATGGCATTTACTTGAGAGATAGAGCTGTACAATTACCTGTTGATAATCCTAGTTCATCTCAAGAAATCCATCTGCCATTAACCTTAATGTGTCGAATGTGGGAAATTTTGGGCCAAATTTCCGGGTGCTTCATTTGGCACCGTTCTTCCAGCAGAGGACACTCCTTGATTTCAAGTTTTATTAGAGATGCAGGCAGCCTTTCTCCCGCCACATTCTCCAGCTTGGGACAAATTCCAATAATTAAATGTTGGAGGGAGGTGAGATGGAGAAGCCCTTTGCACTCCAACGTCTGCACACTTGTGAAATGTTGTAGCTGCAAGGAGTTAAGGGAGGGAGGCAGCATCACCTCCTCCGGGAAGGACTTGACACCATCGCATGGACCTCCAATGGTAAGACGGGTGAGCATGTCCATCGAAGCTAAGGATGGACTCCTCATCAATTTCTTGCAGTTTGTGACCACAAGTGATCTCAAGCTAGGCGGCATACTAGGAAAGGACTCAATTTCTTGGCAATAATCTATCTTCAGAAATTCTAACTTTGGGTGAAGAGTACTCATGTGACGCGGTAATGACTTTAATTTGTCGCAATTCGAAACGTAGAATTCAGTCATACTGGGCGCAGGCAATCCTTCTCTTGGGAACGATAAAAATTTGGGGCAGCTACCTATGATGAAATGTGTGAGATTCTGAAGAGCAGCATCCTGTACCGGAAGACTTTCCAGATTTTCAAGGTTTCTGATCTTGAGAGAATGGAGATTTGGAAAGGTCTCCAATGGGAGGGATGTGAGAGAATCACAGCTTCTATCTATAAACAGCGACTCAAGTAACTCGTGCTGCTGCTGCTTTGGAAATTCTAGCTTTCTGAAATTCAAGATAGACAAGTTCTTCAATGATGCAGGTAAACAATCTCCCGGGAATGATAATGATTTGGAAGATGAACAACTCCTTATATCTAAACTTTGAAGAGAAGTTGGTTGGGTGATGGTGATGGCCTCAAACATGGACTCCACCAACTCGCTTCCTTTGATTTCCAGACCTTTCACCGAAAGGGGTAGCTCCCGCAATGATACTTTATTGCTTTCCTGTATCACTAAACGGCGGATGGCAGGAGCTCTTGGAAGAGAAGAAGCAAGCTGCTCACAACTTGTAATACAAAGCACTTCCAAAGCTGGAAGGTGAGTTGGCAAGTCTCCCCTTAATCTGGGACAGTTACGTATTGTGAGGTACTTTAGTAGAGGAAAGGCATTTGATTCAAAGGGACCCCACACCTCCCAACAAGGCATGTCTTCAAATTCGAGATCTTCAAGGGAAGGAAATGGTGTCCCGGAAAAAGAACCGCTGACACTGTTCTTAAAAAATTCAACTCCAACACTCTCCAGCCCGTTCAACCTCTTAATCAGTAGCCGCTGGAGAGAGGGTAGTTGTCCAAGTGAAGGAAGCATACAGCAATTCTTACAATTATCCAGACGTAGCTTACTCATGTTGCGGTAGGAAGAATGTCCAACCCACTCTGGAAATTTTGTGCCCCTGTATCCAGATATATTTAGACGCTTTAGGTCTTGGTAAGGTTGTAACTTCTCAAGAATATCCATTTCACTTTGGGAATCACTAAACTGGCTCTCAAAAGACCAAGTCAAGATTAACCATTCAAGGTTTTTCTTATCCATAACCTTTGCCTCCAACGCTTCATTACCATTGGCAACATTCTCCAAATTGCTAATTTTAAGTGATCTATGAAGATTTGTAAGCTTTCCCAATTCTTTGATCTTCTGCTCTTCATGCTTGCCCACAATAAAATCACTTAAATGCTGCAAATTTTTTAATCTACTTATTCCTCTCGGCATCTCTTTTATATGAGTATAGCTAATATCAAGATGACGCAAATTTACAAGATTTTGCATGTCATTAGGTAACATCTCCAACATGTTACAATAGCACAAATTCAATGTTTGTAGATTGTATAAGTTACAAAGTGACTCTGGTAATGTCTTTATGGATGTAGAAGAGAGATTCAAGTATCGCAAATTAATCAATTCACCTATTGAATCCGGCAAGGCATAAAGATTATGAAAGGACTTGAGTGACAGGACTCTTAAATACTTCAAATTAGACACAATCATGCATGCTGCCTTTTCATGGTCGAATGGAGACTCTTCGAAATCTAATGGTAAAAATGTCCTCAACCATTTTACCCTACCAAAAATATCAAAAAAATTGGAGACTTGATCACTAAACTCACTGAATGACAAATGACGAGTCTTGATACGAACCTTAGTTTCTTTTCCAAGTTCTTCTGATCTAAAGTAGAATTCTCCACCAAGTAGGATTGCTAAGTCATGCACAAGATCATGCATCACAAAATGATCCTCCGAAGTGCTACAACGTTGAAAAAATGATCTGGAGACCAAATCATCAAAATACTCACAACCGACTTCTTCTAAAGTCTTTCCACTTTTTGAAGGCTGTAAAAGATCTTCCGCCATCCACAACAAGATTAATTCATGTTTTTCAAATTCATAATCCTTAGGATACAATGAACAATAAACAAAGCAACGTTTCAAACATGGAGGTAGATAATGATAACTAACTCTCAGTGCTGGAATAATCTTGCTCTCATTTTCAGAAAGTTCCCAAATGTTGCAGTTTAATATATTATTCCAGTCTTTGATATCATGCTTACCTCGCAATAAGCTTCCAAGTGATTGTGCTGCTAAAGGTGACCCATCACACTTTTTAACAATTTGTCTTCCAATTTTTTCAAGAGTTGGATTCCCATGAGATTCTAATGAAAAACATGCATGGTTCGCAAACACCGACCAACAATCTTCTTCCAACAATTGTTTTAGATGATAACATTGGAAAGTTTGGATTAGAGAAGCAACTTTTTCACTGCGGGTCGTCACGAGAATCCTGCTTCCCTTAGCCCCGAATTGAAGAGGTTTTATAAGAAAATTCCAAGTAAGATAGTCCTCCATCCAGACATCGTCCAAAACTATTAAGAATTTCCTCCCCATCAACTTTTCCTTCAATTCAAGATGAAGTAAATTTATATCATTCAATTTCACACAACTATTACTTTTGGTAATTGCCTGTGTGATACTCTTAGTAACCTTGAGAATATCACATTCATCAGAAACACAAGCCCATGCTCGTAAATCAAATTCCTGCATTAAATTTTCATCATTATACACCGCTTGAGCTAAAGTGGTTTTTCCCACTCCACCCATACCAACAATAGGGATCACACATACTTTACCACCACCCATCTCATCATCTAACAATAATTTGAGGATGGCCTCTCTGTCTTGATCCCTACCATAGATAGTAGACTCATCTTCAAGAGAGGTAGATGGAAGCCTCCATGAGAAGTTCTCCCTGGCAACCTCTTTAAGACCAAGAATATCTTTGAGTTTGAAAATAGATTCAAGTCTTCCAACTATGTCTTCCAACTTATTAACCATGTCCCTGTCTTGAAAATTGAAATAGCGGGAGAAGAAGTTGCTCACCTCCTCCTTTTGAGTTGCAGCTTTAGTAGAAACATGATCCAGGAAGTCATCAGCAACATAGACAGCATCTTTGAGGTCATCGAGCCACTTGTTGACCGCAGAGTCTTTGATCTGTTTCTGCTCCGCATCGTTCAGCACGGCTTCAACGGCATACAGAGTGTTCTTCAGCCTTTGGAGCAGATTTTCATCAAGCTTCTTCCCTCGGATGAAGTTGGCAAACTCAGGAGAAGCCAACCTGTCAAGAACAACTTCAATAAAAGCAGAGAGAAAAGCTTCACCCACAACTGCTGCTGCCATGATCTCAACACAGGAAGAGTAGGAATCAATAGGATAGATGAGAAGAGAGGAATTGAGTTGAGTAAGAAAGAAAGGTAAGGAATTGCAAGTTGTGTTGTGTTGTGTTGTGTTGTGTGGTGTGTATAGTGTATGTTATCTGTTATGTTAGGACAAGAAATTGACTTGACGTGCTCACTTTATGTGAGTGCTCACTTTATTTATTTGAATATTCGTGACTTTTTAATAATTTGGTTACCGTCGGTAGATATTTGTGCAATAATAGCATATGACTTTTTAATCAATGGTTACAATTGATAATCAGCTATCTTTTCACCATTCATGAGCAAGAAAGGAAGAGCAATTTCCTCGATATATCCAATTTTGAAATAGAATAAATTATTATGGGCATTGAACTTTTTCTGCTACAATTCTACAAACCTCTATCAAAGTTAGAGCAAAGAGTTCCAATGATTTTGGGGAGGAAATTTGGAAGGTTACGAGAGACAAGCATAGATTAAAACTTCACAAACCTGCTCCAGTGACTTGATCCCTTCCCAATATTGTATATAATTATTCTCTTGTATGGAAAGACCATCAATTGGGCGCAATGAAAATGCCAAAAATTGGTTCTGAATTTTATTTTTCAATTAGAAGTATTTAAATGCAATAATGAAAGTTTGGACACTATTCATAACAACTAAAGATACCAAAGTTAGGTATCAATATGGCGCTGCTAAATATTTAGACACCATGATACTGCAAATTAAATTCTAGTTGCTAATAGAAAACATATTCTTAGTAAGACTATAAAATTAATACTTGGGAACAAGCAAGCCTAAATCTATGTGCCTCATACAAGGAAAGCAGAGGCCACTTCAATATTTCCAGTCCCAAAAATCAATTAAGAAGAAACAAGCAAAGTAAATAACCTGATTTCCATTCAAGTATATCATAGGGTTTCATTTCCTCTTGTAACAAAAAAAAAAGTATATCATAGGGCTAGCAATGGAAGAAATACATCAAGTAAATTCCAATTAATATTAAGGCTTAAATATGGTTGGAGTCCCTAATATTTGAAAGAGAATGAAATTGGGTCCCTGAAAAAAATTTCTTTAAAATCTCATCCTTAATCAAGCCAAACCTAATTCCAATTAATATTAATAAAGGTTCGTTGAAGCTTACTGTCAAAAACTCAAAACCCATATCAAATTGCATGTGTGCAATTTCTCGATCGAGCTCAACTCTCGTTGCAAGATAGATGTGTTGAACAGTGATATCGTAGCTAAAGTTTTGTTTTAACTTTATAAAATAACAATGGTAAGTTGTTTCACTATTGTTCAGGACCTGATTCACCAATTCCAGTGTAATCTGAGTGGTTCATTCTTGCACGGCCACGGGACTTATGAAACTGCACACAGTGTGACATGGGTCGAATCTAATAACCAAATTGCAACTTTCAACATCTAAACCCTCTTCAAGAATTGATGTCGACCTGAATATTAAATATTACCCTTGATAAGAAATAGTATCTGGTTATTAAAACTCAATAGATCATCGAGTTTTAAAAAAAAAGAACGGCATTAAAATAAATGGGGATAATAGTAGAACAAATGCCCATATTTTTTAGTGTTTTGAAAACATTACTCCTTGATGATCATAATCATTGAAAAATATAGCCTTTAGCTCTGGTTCATCAAGTGACAAATTAGCAATTTCTTTCAGAGTTTGACTTTCCACGCACAACACATTGGTTATGACTGAATGAAGAAAAAAATTTCACAAGATAAAATATAGTTTACTTGGCTGACATTTCACAAAATGCTAAATGAGTTATTTAAGTACATCTAGACGAGACCGATATATAACCACACAACCAAAATTTGATATGATGCTTGACTACTTAACAAGTTCATTTCCATGTCTCCAACCACAGATAACAAAACTTTGTAATGCATTCAAAGAAAGAAAACTAAAGCAAATGATGTAATGCATTCAAAGAAAGAAAACTAAAGCAAATGATGTAATGCATGCAAAGAAAGAAAATATCACTAGAATGGCTATACTCACTCACATGGGCAGAAGAAGGTAACATTGTAATTACTACATCGCTTGCTTCCTTCCGAAACTTCATAAGCGGTTTTCTTCGTGGGAACTCTCATCTGAGAGAACTTATTGAGAACATCAGAATTTCTGGCAAGTTTTTACAAATCCCAATCAGCATCGCATTCTTCTTAAATTAACAAAAACAAATTAACAGTGTGATTAACTCAGACTCCACGTATGAAACAAATTTTCACGCATACCCCAAGTATCTATATCCTATGAATTGCCTCTTCCAATGAAATAAGAATTCAGTATTCTCTCAAAAGGTTAAAGTTAGGAACTCAGCACTCAAGAAATAAAAGGCAAGGTAAGATCAAGAAAAGGTTCAAAACATTACAGGTCATGAACTGTAAGTCTGAATCCAGCTTTCTGTAGCATAGTTTCTGTCTTTCTTTTAGTTTTTCTCTTCTGATTAAAAATATTGAAATTAATTAACATTTAACTAATACATGTGAGTTTCATAAAAAAACTAAAAGAAATGCCAAAAATTGGGCGCAATGAAAATGCCAAAAATTGGTTCTGAATTTTATTTTTCAATTAGAAGTATTTAAATGCAATAATGAAAGTTTGGACACTATTCATAACAACTAAAGATACCAAAGTTAGGTATCAATATGGCGCTGCTAAATATTTAGACACCATGATACTGCAAATTAAATTCTAGTTGCTAATAGAAAACATATTCTTAGTAAGACTATAAAATTAATACTTGGGAACAAGCAAGCCTAAATCTATGTGCCTCATACAAGGAAAGCAGAGGCCACTTCAATATTTCCAGTCCCAAAAATCAATTAAGAAGAAACAAGCAAAGTAAATAACCTGATTTCCATTCAAGTATATCATAGGGTTTCATTTCCTCTTGTAACAAAAAAAAAAGTATATCATAGGGCTAGCAATGGAAGAAATACATCAAGTAAATTCCAATTAATATTAAGGCTTAAATATGGTTGGAGTCCCTAATATTTGAAAGAGAATGAAATTGGGTCCCTGAAAAAAATTTCTTTAAAATCTCATCCTTAATCAAGCCAAACCTAATTCCAATTAATATTAATAAAGGTTCGTTGAAGCTTACTGTCAAAAACTCAAAACCCATATCAAATTGCATGTGTGCAATTTCTCGATCGAGCTCAACTCTCGTTGCAAGATAGATGTGTTGAACAGTGATATCGTAGCTAAAGTTTTGTTTTAACTTTATAAAATAACAATGGTAAGTTGTTTCACTATTGTTCAGGACCTGATTCACCAATTCCAGTGTAATCTGAGTGGTTCATTCTTGCACGGCCACGGGACTTATGAAACTGCACACAGTGTGACATGGGTCGAATCTAATAACCAAATTGCAACTTTCAACATCTAAACCCTCTTCAAGAATTGATGTCGACCTGAATATTAAATATTACCCTTGATAAGAAATAGTATCTGGTTATTAAAACTCAATAGATCATCGAGTTTTAAAAAAAAAGAACGGCATTAAAATAAATGGGGATAATAGTAGAACAAATGCCCATATTTTTTAGTGTTTTGAAAACATTACTCCTTGATGATCATAATCATTGAAAAATATAGCCTTTAGCTCTGGTTCATCAAGTGACAAATTAGCAATTTCTTTCAGAGTTTGACTTTCCACGCACAACACATTGGTTATGACTGAATGAAGAAAAAAATTTCACAAGATAAAATATAGTTTACTTGGCTGACATTTCACAAAATGCTAAATGAGTTATTTAAGTACATCTAGACGAGACCGATATATAACCACACAACCAAAATTTGATATGATGCTTGACTACTTAACAAGTTCATTTCCATGTCTCCAACCACAGATAACAAAACTTTGTAATGCATTCAAAGAAAGAAAACTAAAGCAAATGATGTAATGCATTCAAAGAAAGAAAACTAAAGCAAATGATGTAATGCATGCAAAGAAAGAAAATATCACTAGAATGGCTATACTCACTCACATGGGCAGAAGAAGGTAACATTGTAATTACTACATCGCTTGCTTCCTTCCGAAACTTCATAAGCGGTTTTCTTCGTGGGAACTCTCATCTGAGAGAACTTATTGAGAACATCAGAATTTCTGGCAAGTTTTTACAAATCCCAATCAGCATCGCATTCTTCTTAAATTAACAAAAACAAATTAACAGTGTGATTAACTCAGACTCCACGTATGAAACAAATTTTCACGCATACCCCAAGTATCTATATCCTATGAATTGCCTCTTCCAATGAAATAAGAATTCAGTATTCTCTCAAAAGGTTAAAGTTAGGAACTCAGCACTCAAGAAATAAAAGGCAAGGTAAGATCAAGAAAAGGTTCAAAACATTACAGGTCATGAACTGTAAGTCTGAATCCAGCTTTCTGTAGCATAGTTTCTGTCTTTCTTTTAGTTTTTCTCTTCTGATTAAAAATATTGAAATTAATTAACATTTAACTAATACATGTGAGTTTCATAAAAAAACTAAAAGAAATGCCAAAAATTGGGCGCAATGAAAATGCCAAAAATTGGTTCTGAATTTTATTTTTCAATTAGAAGTATTTAAATGCAATAATGAAAGTTTGGACACTATTCATAACAACTAAAGATACCAAAGTTAGGTATCAATATGGCGCTGCTAAATATTTAGACACCATGATACTGCAAATTAAATTCTAGTTGCTAATAGAAAACATATTCTTAGTAAGACTATAAAATTAATACTTGGGAACAAGCAAGCCTAAATCTATGTGCCTCATACAAGGAAAGCAGAGGCCACTTCAATATTTCCAGTCCCAAAAATCAATTAAGAAGAAACAAGCAAAGTAAATAACCTGATTTCCATTCAAGTATATCATAGGGTTTCATTTCCTCTTGTAACAAAAAAAAAAAGTATATCATAGGGCTAGCAATGGAAGAAATACATCAAGTAAATTCCAATTAATATTAAGGCTTAAATATGGTTGGAGTCCCTAATATTTGAAAGAGAATGAAATTGGGTCCCTGAAAAAAATTTCTTTAAAATCTCATCCTTAATCAAGCCAAACCTAATTCCAATTAATATTAATAAAGGTTCGTTGAAGCTTACTGTCAAAAACTCAAAACCCATATCAAATTGCATGTGTGCAATTTCTCGATCGAGCTCAACTCTCGTTGCAAGATAGATGTGTTGAACAGTGATATCGTAGCTAAAGTTTTGTTTTAACTTTATAAAATAACAATGGTAAGTTGTTTCACTATTGTTCAGGACCTGATTCACCAATTCCAGTGTAATCTGAGTGGTTCATTCTTGCACGGCCACGGGACTTATGAAACTGCACACAGTGTGACATGGGTCGAATCTAATAACCAAATTGCAACTTTCAACATCTAAACCCTCTTCAAGAATTGATGTCGACCTGAATATTAAATATTACCCTTGATAAGAAATAGTATCTGGTTATTAAAACTCAATAGATCATCGAGTTTTAAAAAAAAAGAACGGCATTAAAATAAATGGGGATAATAGTAGAACAAATGCCCATATTTTTTAGTGTTTTGAAAACATTACTCCTTGATGATCATAATCATTGAAAAATATAGCCTTTAGCTCTGGTTCATCAAGTGACAAATTAGCAATTTCTTTCAGAGTTTGACTTTCCACGCACAACACATTGGTTATGACTGAATGAAGAAAAAAATTTCACAAGATAAAATATAGTTTACTTGGCTGACATTTCACAAAATGCTAAATGAGTTATTTAAGTACATCTAGACGAGACCGATATATAACCACACAACCAAAATTTGATATGATGCTTGACTACTTAACAAGTTCATTTCCATGTCTCCAACCACAGATAACAAAACTTTGTAATGCATTCAAAGAAAGAAAACTAAAGCAAATGATGTAATGCATTCAAAGAAAGAAAACTAAAGCAAATGATGTAATGCATGCAAAGAAAGAAAATATCACTAGAATGGCTATACTCACTCACATGGGCAGAAGAAGGTAACATTGTAATTACTACATCGCTTGCTTCCTTCCGAAACTTCATAAGCGGTTTTCTTCGTGGGAACTCTCATCTGAGAGAACTTATTGAGAACATCAGAATTTCTGGCAAGTTTTTACAAATCCCAATCAGCATCGCATTCTTCTTAAATTAACAAAAACAAATTAACAGTGTGATTAACTCAGACTCCACGTATGAAACAAATTTTCACGCATACCCCAAGTATCTATATCCTATGAATTGCCTCTTCCAATGAAATAAGAATTCAGTATTCTCTCAAAAGGTTAAAGTTAGGAACTCAGCACTCAAGAAATAAAAGGCAAGGTAAGATCAAGAAAAGGTTCAAAACATTACAGGTCATGAACTGTAAGTCTGAATCCAGCTTTCTGTAGCATAGTTTCTGTCTTTCTTTTAGTTTTTCTCTTCTGATTAAAAATATTGAAATTAATTAACATTTAACTAATACATGTGAGTTTCATAAAAAAACTAATCCACCGTCTTCGGTTAATGCGTCTTTGTGCTTGGTTGTAAAATTGTGCCTCTTAGCCTTTTTTGTGAAGATAGTTGTCATAAAGCTTAGGAAATTATTTTGAGTAAACCTCCAATTTGGTCCCTGAAAGATCTCACTTATGGCTGTTTGGTCCTCATACTATTTCTTCCCACCAAGTTA
The DNA here is from genome assembly GCA_030819835.1 of Acmispon strigosus. Taxonomy (NCBI): domain Eukaryota; kingdom Viridiplantae; phylum Streptophyta; class Magnoliopsida; order Fabales; family Fabaceae; genus Acmispon; species Acmispon strigosus. Next base: position 94,007,131 of record JAUAMA010000001.1, read on the forward strand.
GTCCCTGAAAGATTTTCCGTTAGTCAATATGGTCCCTGAAAGATTGTTCCGTCAGGTCCCTGAATGATTCGCCGTTAGTCAATATGGTCCCTGAAAGATTTTTCCCGTCAGGTCCCTAGACGGAAGTGTAAGTTAGTCAAATTAGTCCCTGAAAGAGTAAATCGTCAGTCAATTTAGTCCTCCGTTATTAAAATTTTACAGAAATAATGTGAGTTGGGTTCGAACCTGAGACCTTTGCCAGTTGAGCTACTTAACCAATTGATAAATATGTGAACCCATATATATTTATATCATTCTTGTTCTTCTTCTCGGTTCTTCATCTTCATCTTCATCTTCCCAGAAATTGAAGAACTTCTAACTTTATAGTTTCTGAAATTAAAATTAACTGAATAAAGTTAAGGATTTTACAACTTGGAAATTGAACCCCATATTTTCCCAATCCCAGACGCACAAAATTGAAGCTAACCATGGGATTGTGCATGAACTTTGCCCAAAAAAACGATAAATGTAGAAAACCCAGAAGATGAAGACGATGAACCTGCCAAAACAACCCAAAGATGAAGATGATGAACTTACCCCAAACCCATAAACATGAAGAACAAACCCAGAAAATGAAGAACAAACCCAGAAATACAACAACAATCCTCAGAAGAATTAACCCCAAACCCAGAAAATGAAGGAGGGAAACTAGACAACAACAAAGCCAGGTCTTCACAATTTGAAGTTTTTTTGTGGTACCAAAATCGATGTGAGAAGGAGAATGGAGAGATACGTGTTTGGCGAGATGGGTCTACATCATCATTCCGCTCCCGCTCAGGTTGTAGCTTTGCTCTCGAACAGGGCCACCGTCGAGAAATCGTATAGTTTCAAGGAACCATATTCACTGTGAACTCGATCTGGTTCTTCCTCTTCTGGGTTTCCAACCCAGGATCTACAGTCACCGGCGTGTTCAGAGCCGCAGAGCTCAACCACCACACTCCTCCTCCTCTTTTCCTCCTCTTCTTCTCCCCATCCTCCTTCTTCTTCTTCTTGACAACAAAGCCAGACGTCCTGAACCGCACCACCATCACTCCGCTCTTAACCACCTCAACCCAGAAATCCTCAAAATCCCAACTTTCAGCACACCACCCTCACCAAATCTTCAGATCCAGAACCCAGAACCCACTCAATCTCCTTCTCACTTCCCAGATCAGAAACCCAAAGCCACCAAATTAGAAACCCAGAGCAACCAAAATCAGAAACCCTAAGGCACCACACTGGAACCCTCAACCTTTTTCTCCACTATACACGAGTAAGGCGCGCCAGTGGTTCGAGAAGGGGACGAAATGGTGGTGCGGCGTGGTGCAGTGGCCATTTCGCAGAGGGAGATAGAGCTCGCCGGAGGCGCAGTGCCTTCACGACGCCGTGGTCACACAGCGCGGCGAGGTGGCTCCAATACAGAGTTGAAGTTTAGGTTCGGTTGCCGGCTGTGTTGATTAAGGGGTGTTTAGGGTGGCTCTGTATCCAGGTGAGAGAAGGTGGCTGTCCATTGGAGTGAGGGATGTAGATACAAGGACATTTTAGTGAATTCAAATTTTAATCTTGTTCACATTTTATTAAACCCGAGAAGAAGAACAAGAATGATATAAATATATATGGGTTGACATATTCATCAATTGATTAAGTAGCTCAACTGGCAAAGGCTTTGTTTTGCTACTCTCAGGTCTCAGGTTCGAACCCAACTCACATTATTTCTGTAAAATTTTAATAACGGAGGACTAAATTAACTGACGATTTACTCTTTCAGGACTAATTTGACTAACTTACACTTCCGTCTAGGGACCTGACGGGAAAAATCTTTCAGGGACCATATTGACTAACGGCGAATCATTCAGGGACCTGACGGAAAAATCTTTTAAGGACCATATTGACTAACGGAAAATCTTTCAGGGACTAACTTGGTGGGAAGAAATAGTATGAGGACCAAACAGCCATAAGTGAGATCTTTCAGGGACCAAATTGGAGGTTTACTCAAATTATTTTTTATATTTTCTTTGTAAATAGACTAACTAGTATGACATCATGTAGTGAGTCTAATTTCTCATTGAAATACCTGAGGGCTAATTTCAGTCATTGTATGACATCATATTCCTACATGAATTCTAACCAATCAATAAAAAAGTATTGAAAAGGGTGACAAAATGAATGTTGTTAGCACTCCTCCAACTCAATTATTAATTATCAATATGCAATAGCTCTCCCTTAAAAGGGTTGTACTTTCTCCTCTATCTTATTGAGCTAAAGCCTGGGAAGTGCCAGAACTTTTTTACTTGGTGCACAATTTCTTCTTTAGAGCTTTTGGAATCTCCAATTTACTTTCTATTCATCTTCATTTGTCTACTATTTTCGCACTTTTCCTAGTGGTCCATTGCATATTTATTGTGTCTCATTCTTTCTTCTTTTTTGAGACTTAAATGTTGGATTCTATTTTCACAAAATGAAGTGTAAGGATTTTTTTTAACTAAGCTGTTTCTACATTGAATGCGAAGCTTATTTTCTCCTTTAATGTTAATTTAAAGTATTTTTGTTTACTTGCAATTGGATTTTAGCTTGTTGTAAAAAGCCAAATTAATTGTATGTGATCTCCAGGCTAAAGACTTAAACCTAGCAGTAGAATCAGGTGAACTGGCTGGACGTAAATACCCACTTACATCTCAAGCACAAAAGATATACGTGTCTCATATTTTGGCTGTCTTTAGTATACATAGTACTACTATAAAAAATTGTTTACCAGTGAACTTTATTTTGCGCAGATACACAGAACTCTGCAATGGTGGCTATGAAGCTAAAGACTTTTCATGTGCTTTTCGTCATTATTACTCAAGAATAGATGAGAGAGACTCTTGACCACTAAATTAAAATGTGGGTGGAGAGCATGTAACCGGTTGTGCCAACTCATGTTGACACTATCATTGTAAATTGTAGACATTGTAATAAGAACTATTGTTTTAATTTATCATATAATGGTTTTTTATCAATCATGGATCAATGGTTACGTATAAGTTACTCGTTGAATTCACAAATCACAGAAATAGTACTGGCTATTAAGATTACAGAAACTATAGGTAAACAATCTTTGATAGTAGTACTCTCTACACTAAAGACAGCCACTTTAACAATTTATTTCCAATATTTTTTTATTTATTTGTTAAAATTCATATTAAATTTATTAAAAATATATATTCAACTTCCAATTTAATGAAATTCACATTAATTTTAATCAATCAATTAAAAAGTGATGAAAAAAGTGTTAGAATAAGGTAGTGTTTGGCCCAACTTCTTTTTGATTTTTAAGTTGCTTTTAAGATAAGTTGGACCAAACACAATTTTGTATAAGATCTTAAAAAATAAGTTACTTTTAAGTTTTTTTTTTTTTTTTACATAGAGAATGTTGAAAAGTAACTTTTAAGTAAAAAGTTAATTGAGGGAACTTTTTTTCTAATAAGTTACTTTTTTCACTTCCCATCGCCTCGGCCACAATCGCCTTCGGCCACCACCACTGCCTTCGGCCACCACCACCGCCTCCGGCCACCACCACCGCCTCCGGCCACCACAACCGCCTCCGACCACCACCACCGCCTCCGGCCACCACCATGGCTGCTTCGGTCGTCTTCTCCGGCAGCACTCTCACAAAAAAAAACTTTCAGAAATATTTTACCAAATAACTTTTAACTTAAAAGTAACATTTAAGTTAAAAAAAAGAAAACTGACAAACAGCTTTTGCCTTTTTTTTAAGATCTTAAATGCTGGGCCAAACGGTACCTAAGTATTGATAGTTTACTTTAAAAAAAAAATTGTTGATACCAGTCATCTTTATTTTTTATTATTTTTTTTTTTCGAAAGGCCAAGATACAGTCATCTTTATTAAATGTACTCACTAAATCTACTATGATTCACAAAGATATTATGATCATATGCTGTCTTATGACAAAGATCAGCAAAACACAACACTATAAACATTAAGAAAATTACACAACCACTCCAAAATTAAAACTGTTGAAATATGCAGTGTGAGTTTGGCTCTAAGGTGGAGAACATCGTTAATAAAGAATTCACAACCCTCTGTAATGAATTTATTCCACGTAAGGCGAAACAAGTTCTGATACCCAATACCAAACTCTGAGGTGAATATGCTATTGTTACTTGTTAAGTCAATGAACTAATTTGTTTGTCATACACCTACCACCAAATTTGAAGTTAGCGGATAGTGATGAACCTCTTCAAGATTTTTCTTATTGCAAACATCTTATGAAAGGCCGATTTTTCTTATTATAGCAAAGCTCAAGCCACTAATCCATCATGAGGCCATACCTCAAGCTCAACTTGGACATGCATGACAAGAAAGGCAACCAAATCAGCAACAAGAAGAGGAGAAATCTTCAGATGACACTGAAGATATTGAGCAACAGCCACAACTACAACATGAAAGAGTTCTATATGCACATGATCCTCAGGTACCTGGAAGAGTTCTATATCCACATGATCCTCAGTTTGAAGTCATGTTGAATCAGTACGGTGGGCTACCTGAACATACAAGAGTTTCATTTCCATGTGATTTTCAGTTTGAAGCAATGTTGCATCGGTATGGTGCATTGCATTATTTAAATAGGTGTTTGTTAGTTTGATTTGTTTGCCAGGGCTGCTTCTTATGTTTTTCCTTTAGTATCTTTTTTTTTTAAATTTCTTACCACTAGCTTAGTCAATGCATCAATTATATTTGAGAAAGCTGTGTAAAGAGTAAATTTGTTTGAGTGTGTAATGTAATTTTAGAGGTACTTTTAGAGGTTAATTAATGTAATTTTGAAGGAATTTACAATCATATGGTTAAAAATGATTGGTCAAGTATTGGAAGAGAAAAAGCGGGGGCAATTTTGTCTAAATGAAAAGTGTGTTGAATGCTAACTTACTCCTTCTAAAAAATAAGTGAAAATAAATTAATGAAAAACTCCGCCTGGACAATTAGACATCCAACCCGTAATCGCAACGACCCAATTGCAAGAGCGGAGCTCTACCAACTGAGCTATATCCCCCGAGCCAAGTGGAGCATGCATGAAGGAGTCAAGTCGGTCTTCTATTCTTTTCCTTGGCGCAGCTGGGCCATCCTGGACTTGAACCAGAGACCTCGCCCGTGAAGTAAATCATCGCACCTACGGTCCAACCAATTGGGGGAGAATCATATATGTAATTTACAGTGAAAATTGCTCACGTAATACTTTATTTGCCCAGTTAGTTTTATCTACATAAAAAATTCATAAAAAATAAATCTACTGCATAGCACATTAATAATAAGTGGCTCACATTGCAATTTCAAAGCCATCATAGATGTCTCATGTGATACTTCTAAATCAAGTTTCATTTGCATAAAAATTTCTATATCTATTAATATTAATTTAAATTCAAATGTTGCCATATGAACTTTTAAAATATTTTTGTTATGTTTCATAGATACATTTATATCCCTTGCAAAAAAATGTATTGTTATCCCTATAAAAATATATATTGTTATTTAAAAATGTGACACTTCTAAGTTCTAAATTAAGTTTTGTTTCAATAATAACTTCTATATCTATTGATATTAAATTAATAATTTTTTCTATAAATTGATAAAATCTTTTGGCTTAATTTTTTCCTTTAGATTTTTCTTCTACTTACGATAATCAGTTTGAAAGTTATTTTAAAGATGTATGGTCTTATAGTGTACTTTTACACTTGAGAGTAATCACAAATTTTTCTATAAAACTTGTGGAGACCATGAAGTATATTATGTATCATTTGGTGTATTTACTATAAGAGCTAGTTTGGATATTAACAATGGCAACGACAATAATTGAAAATGTTTTTCCTGCTATGAATATAATCAAGAATTGGATAAACTGTATGGGAGATGAATGGTGGTTATATGCAGAGAGAGATTTTATACTATTGAAAATGAGAAAATATGAAATTGGTGGAAGTTGTCTCACGTGTCAATTGTCCTTTCGAAATTTTGTTATATATGAATTTAAGACATCATTATAAAATATGAAAAAGAAAATGAAAAAGAAAAAAGAAGAAGAAATGGATGTACACTTCATCCGGTGAATGAATAAATGCGAGGCTGGCGCAGTTAAGTGTGAATCGGGAAACATGGCTGTTGGTGCAGAAAACGTGCCTACCTTCATCGCTGCTCAGCTCACGCACCTCCTCTCTCACTTCCATCTCACCCTCAAGGCACTTCTTCTTCCATTCTCTCCCCGCTTTCCGTTTTCACCTCCGATTCATAACCACCGTAACCGAACGCGGTTTTCTGTTTTTTCTGCAGGTTGAGCAACTGTGGTCCGGTGACAAGTACAATTCCGGCGCCTTCGATCGCTTCACCCTCCTCATTCCCTATTGCTTAGACTTCATCAAGTGTATGCATCTATCCATAATTCCATACACATTCACTTCCCTTTGTTTCTTTCAATTTGTGAACCAAACACTGACGAGGGTTTAGGGTTTTGCTTCGTTTCGTTTCAGGGGATGTTATCTACAACGTGGAGTGCCCAAACGCTGCGCCCGATGTTATATTCGGCTCCGAAGACGAAGATTTTCATCCATTTCACATGCTGCCTTCCGCTGAAGGTGCTTCCCAGCCGAGTAACTGTTTGTCCGATTGGAGCCACAAAGACCCTACGCGTCTCTTAGTCCTCATTCAATTTTTGAGGTTCGGTTCGTTTCGATTTCATTGTGTGTGCCTTAGTAGGTTGGGTGAATGGTACTAATTTGTGTTTCTGGTTTAACAGGGATCAGTATGTGCTGTATCAGAGGAAACGTGTCGAAGAAGTTCATGATGAACGGTTGAAATTTGAAGTCAGCACTATTTTGTCCAGGGAGGTAATTTTTTTTTCTTTCTTATGACACTGTTTTCCTGCAAATATTTGGGAATTTGAGTTTAGATTAGATGGTGAATTTCTATTTCATTGTTGTGTCTTGATTATGCGTGAGGTTGGGGGAGAGACAATGCTGGTTATTGTGTGAACTGACTACTCTTTGTAGATTTTATATTTTCTATATTGCTTAATATGTCACTTCCACGATTTCTTTTTTCCATCTATTTTTGTGATGAATTGAGTGGTGTTGCTGAAGGTTAGCTGGTAGAAGACTTGACTGTGGTGAATTAAGAATCACTGAAGAAACTAATATCTAAGGTCTTGTTTAAATTTTATCCAAGAGATGCTGGAAAGACTAGTTAGCTATTATATATGGAGGTGAATATCTATAGTTGTTATGACAGTGATATGAGCTGGACTTACTTTACTTTTTATCAATTTGAGTTCTTTCGTTCTCCTACAGTGAATGCTAAAATAGGAAGATAAAAATAATTTTTAATTTATATCTAGTTGGTTTTTTATTTTACTGGAGACTTGGTTTTTTGTTGGAATCCAATGGTGTTGATTGGTCATACCTAGCTTGCTCCACCTAGTGGAGATTCGATGTTGTATATGCCTTTGATTGTGTGAATTGTATTTTACTTTATTAGCATTTGCAGTGTGCCCTTCCAGTTCTTAGTTGAATAGCACATATCTTAATTTCGGATTATTGTTTCTTTAATGGGTAAAATTGACGCCTTTTACTTAATTGAACTCATTACCTGACTGGAATTTTGCTACTGCAGGGAATAGAAATGCATAAGAGTTCTGGTGTTGAGAAGGTATTTCTTCACAAAAATGTGCTAATATTTCTATGATGTACCCATGGATGGTTGAGAAAATTAATGTATCCCTTGGTCAATATTCTTGACTTTGGTGACTTTACATTTTAGTGTAGTTAGAGGAGGTTAAATTTGCTGTGCCCCTACTGGACATGAACATAAACAAGATGGTGCCTGGCTGCCCCTGGAGATATTCTCAGAAGATATACTTACAGGTTATTTTCTTTAATCTCTTTTAAGGTTCTTTTGAAAATTTTAACTTGTTTTCAAACAAACAACTTATGATATGTTGATCTTAGGTTGTATATCCTGTTGGGAGGAAATATTCTCCTCGCCTGAAGTTAGTATCTTCTTCTGAGCTGAAAGCCCTGTTTTCTATTGATGACGTCAAGCTACCTCCTTGGTTGGATGGGATGTAAGCTTTTCAATTCGTTTATTCTTTTTGTCCCACGATAATAAATATACAGGATTTGAGATGGTTTTTCATAACATGTTTGTTTTTATTGTTGATCTATTTTGGAAAGGTGCTTGGCAGAATATCTTCCGAATCTGGAAGAATATCTTGACAAACAGGTTAGCTGAAATTACCTTTATTGTGTTGTCTATTAGTTTAACATGCGCTTTCTTGCGCTTAATGAAGATCCTGGGTTTTGTTTAAATTAACATTTATATATGTTGAACTTAGGTCCTTGAGGCTGTTTCATTAATTGATGTTAGAAGGCACTTCATTGAAGCATTGGCCTGTCTGCTTGGAAGGCCGGTTGAAGCTGATCCTGTATCTGCTCTTGACACTTATTCTGAATTTGCCAGGACTGCTTGGTTTTAATATTAATTGCTAATTTCTGATTTCTCTGTTTGTAGGTCTTTTGCAGAAAGGCAAATTTTCTTTCTGCATCTGGAGCTTTCACATTCCTGGTAATAAATGTCACTCATTACACGTCTGCATTTTTTGTGATAGAAGCTTGCTTTTGGAAATTGATTAAAACATTTTTTCCCAAGAAGTTTATCGCACTACTTATGTGATAATTTCTGTCAGTTACAAGTATAGGTATATGTGATTAGTTTAAGGCAGAACTCTATTGTTAGTATCATTCCCTTGATTTGATTGGAATTACTGGACTGGCCAGAAGAGGGGGGAAGAGTAAATGCGCTCTCATTCCTTGAAGTTTAGAGCAAGTACACTTGATAATTCTGTTGTTTAAGAATTACCACTTTCCCCTAATTTTTGCACTCACATGACAAAACCCCCCTACCACCTGTTAGCCTGGTCATTGGCAAATTTCTGCTAGTTATTGGCAAATCTTCATGTATGCCCATATCAGGTGAAAAAACTCTACCTCCAATTTCATTCACTTTCGTGTAGATTAATGCAGAGCATGGTTGTATCAGTGAATGATGTGGTCATGTGGTGTTTTTAAATGTCATGTATGTTGCCATTGGTCAAGTTGCAAGGTAGAAGATCAATGGGTTAGGATCCTCGGCAAGATGGCTTTGTTTCATTTGACACATTAATATACTACATGAAGACTCATAGACTTGTTTTTCCTTAATGGATGAGGTTCATCTTATGAAAGGGGCTCCTTTGCAGAAGCAAAAGAAATGGCACAACAAATGCCATTTTGGTCCAAATTGAATAGGACAACAACCAAAGCCTCTTTCACGCATGCTGGTTTGGCACGTGGATCTAACAACAACATTGCACTTTGTCAAATACCAAAATTTGGAAAAGGTTAATTAGACCATGGATTAAATTAGTTCAATTCAACTAATCCATAAGAAACCCATAATATCCACAAAAAGGTCCTTATTAAAGGTCCCTAACTCTAATTGCTTCTTATCCAAAAGTTTCCTCCCTGTCATTCTCAAAATTTTGTTTCTTTTGAAATCCACCATTTACCCACTCTCCATCATCTTCAATTAAATTGAAAAGCTGTGAGAAATTTTGCTTCATTTAACTGTTTGCTTTCCGATACAACATATAGGGGAGGGGAGTGCTTACAAACAAGAGGGATACCCAATGTAATTACTCTAATCCTCATGAGAGTATAATTTACACCTAATTGTAGCATTTTCACTATTTTCGGGTTGGTCATCCATACAAGTGATACTGGCATATAATTGTACAGTTGAATTTAATCTTCCGAGTAGTCTTAATGTTCTAAGGTTGATGCTGATATCTTGCATGCCTTGTTTAAGGTTTAGATTTTGGGATTGTATGCTTGTTTTTTAATTTCATATGTTCCACTAGTTATCAATGTTTGCACTTGACCAAAGTTCTGACTGTTGTTTATTTAGGCACACTTTGTAATTCCAATTCAGTTTCCAAAGCAGCAGCCGGCCATTATGCTTCAAAGTTCACAGGTCATCCATATTTCCACTTTCCACATATTTTTGTTTAGAAGTTTAAGGTTTGAGCATTATTTATTGTATAACGATGTAGGCAATACCGCAATAGGTAAAGAAACTGCTTTGCAATTAACTCATGTTACCACAAAATGTCAAATGTCTAACACTTAACTAATTCAATCAAATATTCGATGTACAGAAGTTGATGACGTGATTGCATGGTTTATTTTTAATATACTCTATTAGATTTCTGTCCTCAGTTGATGAACTGATAAGTTTAGTTGAACTATGATCCATGTTTAGATTTTTACTAGAGGTTCATAGTATCCATATGATTTAGAACTAGAAATTATTTTTCTCTTTTGCTTCTGAAAAGCATTGTAATTTAAATCTTTAAGGTGGAAATGCCCTCTTAACTGACAAGTCAAGTGATTATTCTTATCTTCACACAAATTATTTTGTTAGGACGACTTTCGAAGCAGGGCAGTGGAAACAAATGGGTATTATTTCAAGTTTATCATGCTGTATAATATAAGTTACTTTCTTACTGGGCTAGTGGGCTGTAGTCCCCTTCCAGGCTCCTGTGTTTGATGCCCCTGTTAACCCCATAATATTAGGAGGGTGTAGTTGTTATACGAGCACAGTTTCTGTAGGCATAACCAATCAAAAGTTCAAGATAATGTTAAAATAACTTAAGCACAGGTTCTGATGATTATTATTTGAATGCCTTCTGAGTTTTTGATAAGTTGTAACTTATACCTATATGCATATTGCACTCTCGCATAGATTTGCTTATTAGGAGGTTCGACAATTTCTTAAAGCTGTTGGCACTTGGCAATGATATTACCTCAGGCTAAAGTTCTTTCCTAGTGATCTTACCTGTGAGGTTCTTTTCATGTTATTTTGTAGCATTTTACTTCGCAAATGGCACCCATAAAGTCACGTCTTATGTCTGATTACCCATGGAGTCCGAGATGGGAACCATCACTGATGGCTGAGCGTATTAGGTGAGAGTTTTGTATTATTTGTTTGATTTTTGCCATTTGCTTTACACTTCTTTCAATGTCCCAGCATTGTTGAGCTAACATGAATCGTTTCTATAGTGAATTTCTAGCAGATGAGGCCCTGAACTTCAAGAGGCAATGCAACGAGGGTCAACTTTGACAGTGACATGGCCAGAGTATGTTCAGGTTAATCTCAATGTTGTGGCGGTCTCTGAAAGCTGTTCACCGAAAAATGTCATGTTGGCCTTTTTGGCCAATGCATTTTTTTTTTGAAATTGAATTTAAATGAATTGCAGTTTCATTTTTTTTTTATATTCCTGTGATTATCCTAGTTGATAGTTCTGCGTGTCAAGGGGTATGTTCTCTGATTTTTGGTATGGCATCGTGAATGTTCTTTTATGTATAGAAACCACGTACATAAGGCAACATGAAAAAAAAAAGTTTTTTTATTTTATTTATAATTTTCGTTTATACGAGTCATCAATGAATATAAAAAAATACCATCTTAAATATGTTACTTTTTATTTTTAGGAATCTTCTAAAATTGTGAGATTATCATTTATTTTCACCATTTCTATAATAATCATTAAATAGATTAAAAGGTGATTTTATAAGAGAATTTGGTTTGGATAATTTTAATAAAATCTGTTTTTGGGTGTGATTAAATTAATGATAATGTATGGATGATACTGTTAACTTCTAAAATAAAATGCATACCACCAAAACTTGCATATGATATGAAATGGACATCTAAACAAGTTAAATTATGCAGTCTGTTTGGTTAAAATCGCGCATTCCAGATTTGAAGTTGAATTTCATATGTATAATTAGTCACTTGAAATCTATACCACCCGACTTTTGATCAAATGGTTAAATGGTTATGGAGCAATGATTGCAGTAAATTTAGAGAAATTCAACTGCAACAGATCAAATCCAAATGCGCAGAGTGGCCATGCTATTATAGGCACCCCCCTCTTGTACGCTCTTCAAAACAGAATTCCAACCACAGTGGCACATGAATCCACCAATTGAACTATGACCAATTACTTGAATTTGAGGTGCCCAAGAAGCCATAATCAAGTACTTTTATAATTCTCACTTCCTCCTTTGATGAAGAATGCTCACCGTGTAGATATGTTGCATTCAGTTAAACGTTACTATGGCTTTTCACTTATTGCATGGAGAACGATAAAAGAATCATAGCACAGCAGAGTTATGTTGCGGACTGGGATGGACCAGTGTCTTGGAAGGACTACACAAATTCAAATTCATTTTTACACACTCTTGTTTTTGGTACTAAGTAATATGCTAACATGTGCTCAATAACGGAAAAACATGTGCTAAATAAAGCTATGGAAATGTTAGGCTTTTTTCAAAATTGAAAAAAATATATCATGTTTTTATTTCCACTTTCTTTCTTTTTAAAGTTTTGTCTATGAAATAATGAAAACAATATTTTATTTATGCAGAATAATAAAAGTAATAATAATTAAAACGATAACGATAAACCCTGGTCGCTAGTTCCAGAGAGTAAACCCTGGTCGTAAAATCGAAGCAGATGGAGTTGTGCACTGCAGCGATTCTACCATCGCAGCGTTGTTCAGTTCCGCCACGAAGCCTCTCTCTTCCGCCCACACTTGATGGAAGATTCCCCCATTCATTACCAATCAAAACCTCAGTTCCCCTTCCGCGCTTCACCTTGTGCTGCACCTCCAGAGACAAAGGTGAGCGAGTAGTACCCAAATTCAACACCAGTTTATCAGTTTCTAAACCGCTTATTGTTGTGTTAATTCAATTTATCATAATTCATTCATGAAACAGGACGAGGAGGAAGGTTGCGTTTGCGAACCCGTGTAGCCACTAACGAAGGCAGTTCGTGCGATGTGTTGGATGACAGCCGAATGATTCGAGTGTGCGACAAGCTGATTGGGGTTTTCATGGTTGACAAGCCCACTCCAACTGATTGGAGAAGGTTGTTAGCTTTCAGCAAAGAATGGGACACCATCAGGCCCCATTTCTTCACACGCTGTCATGACAGGGCCGTTGATGAGGCCGATCCCGCCATGAAGGAGAAGCTTCTCCGCTTAGCAAGGAAGCTCAAAGAGGTCTCATGTCATTCTCATTTTGCTAGGTTGTGTTTCATAGACATGTCACAACAAGACAAAACATAAATAGGAAGTGTGATTACTAGTGTTTGGTAGATAAGTTTAAACATGACAGAAAATAATTATGAGTTTTGTTCTATGTTTGGTGTGATTAAAAGTAGAACAAAGTTGGAGATGTGGTTAAAAAGTAATATAATTTGATACGATTCCGTTTTGTTAGTGTGCCAGAGGCTACATGAGATGGTTGCTGAGATACATTAATTGGAAAATGAGAAATAGGAATAGGGATTAGGGATGGTGCTGAGATAGTATGATGATTCGTAAAATGAAAATTGGAACCCAGATGATGCTAATTTACTTCTCTTGTGCAGGTTGATGAGGATGTGCTGAGACACAATGATCTTCTTGAAGTGATTAGTCGGAATTCTTCTGAAATTAGTGAGATAGTCTCCAAGCGTCGTAAGGATTTTACAAAAGAATTCTTCGTGCACCTGCACACAGTAGCTGAGTCCTACTATGACAATGTGGAAAAGCAAACTGGTGGGGCTTAATTTCACAAGCTTTTAGTAACTTAAGTTGTTGTTTCGAATAACTTGCCGGATTTAGGATGCAATTTCTTACTAAATTTGTGTCAGTTGGTTTTCTTGTCTAGTGAATCATCAAAACATATTCATTCAGTTGAAAATTGTTGGTCTTCTTTCTTTCTCTTAGTGTAATGGGATAGTGGTGTTTTCTATGGTCACCTTCACATGTTAAATTTATGACCTATATAGGGAACTTGAAAGTATTAATTTTAAACAAGACCTTAATTTGGAAAACATCAAGATATTAAGGTTAGTATGGGTGGAATTCTGATGGTTAGCCTTAGAATATATGTATCCCACCACCATGTGGTAGGTGTTACATGTTAACTAATGTGCTAGTTAGTTTAATGGGATAGTTTCAACTTGCATTTCCTATTGATTTGGCATTTTGAAACCTATGTTTTTTTATGTGACTAGAACTGGCAAAGCTTGGGAACACATGCTTGGCTGCTGTACAAGCCTATGATGCTGCTACTGAAAGCATTGAACAGCTAAATGCTGCAGAGCTGAAATTCCAAGATATTATCAATTCTCCCTCACTTGATGCTGCTTGCAGGAAGATAGACAACCTGGCTGAAAAAAAGGAACTTGATTCAACACTGGTGTTGATGATCACCAAAGCCTGGTCAGCTGCTAAAGAGTCTAACATGATGAAAGATGAGGTAAATTTATGGTGACCTCAGCACCTTCCTTCCTATGTGCTGTTCCAATTTATTTTAATTTAATGAATATGAAGGCTAAGAAATTTTAGATGATTATTATAACTTTCAAATAGTTTCTTCGGGCTACAGTACAGTATAGAGGAAGGTCCAAGTGGATTAGGTCCTTGTTTTCACTTTCATTTTCCATTAAATAAATTACTGGATTTCCTAAAAAAAATTACTGCATGTTTAGAATGGTATAATCATCTTCTTTTACTAGCAAAGTTATGGCAGAATGTATAGCAATATTGAATATTCAATGTAATTAATTTCCTTATCTATGATTTTTCCTTTCCATTTTTTTTATAGGAGAGATTGCATATTTTAGGTAATATAAGAATCAAATGAGTCATACTCGGTACTCACATGTTTATATCAAATTTTGTGGGAATGTGTCATATAAATCCCCTGCTCATGGGTCACCGTAGTTGTTGAAATTCTTTCATATGAAATATGATGCTTTGAAATAATTTCGACCATGTTTGATACTCTTACAAAATATGACTATACTGCTCACGAGCTACACAGTTTAAATTTTTTCGTATAAAATATGATGTTTTGAAATAATTTGATCTTTGATATCATTATAAAAAATGAGTACCTCGTTGGTTGAATCTGATTATGGGAGGTCCAATTTGACCTTTTATAATAAACCTAATAATTCAGATTTATATCCTAATTAGGTATATATATAATATGTTTTCTTCCATCATTTATTTGCAGGTAAAAGATATCCTCTATTATTTATATAAGACTGCAGTGGGAAATCTTCAGAGACTCGTTCCAAAAGAGGTTCGGATAATCAAGTATATTATTCGAATTGAAGATCCTGAAGAGCAACTGTGTGCCCTTAAAGATGCATTTACCCCTGGAGAAGAACTTGAAGGAAAGGATGTGGATAATTTGTACACGTATGTATTACTTATCAAAATACAAATTATCTTGAAATAGAATTCAATTTCGTTAACTTTTTCTTCGTATCGTTTTTTAGGACTCCAGAGAAGCTTCACACATGGATAAAGAGTGTGTTGGATGCTTATCATCTAAGCCAAGAAGGCACCCTCATTAGGGAAGCAAGGGATCTGTTGAATCCACAGGTCATCCAAAAACTGGAGACGTTAAAAAAGCTTGTTGAGAAGAACTTCATGTGAATATGAGTATCGAATACATACTAAGGTGGTTTCCTATTCTCAAACATAATAACGGGCCTGACCGCCTGAGATTCTTGATGATCAACAACTGCAAGCACTGGTTTACAATAGCACTGCTCTAAAGAAGGGTCTAAATTCTGGGTTCGAATTTTTTTGAACAATGAATAAGTTAAAATTAGGAAACAGAACTAGACAACTAGTATAGTTGTAGCATGAAAAGTTAGATTACCTTTGTTTTTAGTTAAGGTGAATATATCTTATGGCAGGTTGACAATCCAACCTAAGGCCTGACCCTTTGTGGGGTCTATTATGTTGTTATATGTTTGTAGATAAAATATATATTTATTTGCAGATGTATTTTATTGGTTGTTTATCAAAAGGTCAAATTTGTAATTTAAAATTAACAGAAGTAAATTTACAGTGGTTTCATTTCTGTGAAATAGTTTCCACTTTTTGGAAGTTAGAAATAATTAAACTTGTTTGGCAGTGTTGCTTTTGTTTGGTTTTTTAAAACATTATCTACATGTCATTATAAATAGATAATACGAGCAGGGGAATTAAATGTTGTGTTAATCATTTGAGTTTGGGTTAAATATGTTCCAGGTCCCTTAGATATAGGGTCAAATGCAAATTGGGCCCTATAAATTTTGTAAGAAACCCTATGTATGGTAGAAATTAGGGTGAATTTTTTTTTTTTGACCACCGTGGTCCCAGGGTTATTTTGGATATTGTCTTTTCCTCTCCCCCTACCTTCTCCCTCTCAACCAAACCCTAATCCCTCTTCCCTTTCCTGCCCCGCCACTTCCTTCACCCAATCACCCTCAAATCTCCATCATCTTCACCTTCCTTCACTCTAACCATCAACTTCCAACCCTCCTCTCTCTTCTCTTAACGACTGCACTTCTTCTCCAGTCTCTGCCACCCACTCCTCTCATCCATCTCTTCCCTACGCTATCGACCCTTCTTCTTCCACTCTAAACCGGAGCAGCCACCACCTCATTCCTCAACCAATTCCACCACCGATTCCTCCTTCTGAAACTTCCACTAAACCTCCTTCCTCAACCAAACATCACTGACACCATCACCCTCTTCCCTCTCATTCACGCTCTCCCTCTCTCAAACCAACACTAACCCACTCTGCCTTAACCACGTCCTTTAACCAACTCGCCTGACCTCCATCGACCTTCTTCTTCACTGAAACCCTCATCTCTTTTCCCTTCCACCAGAAACCCCTCTTCGCCTCTCCATCGAAACTCGTCGCCAAGCTGATTTCACAGTGTTCGGTTTTGTGTTTCGCTTCCCCTGTTGTTCTCTATTTGATTTTTCATTTTTGTGACACGTTAGCTTCAACCCACTTCACGATCCTTACTAAAATCACCTTGATTCGAGGGTTTTCTTTGTTGCTCTTAGATCTCTAGAATTTCTCTGATGAACACTTCAATAAAAATCAATTTTTTCCAGGCTTGAAAACGAAGGATTCTATAAAGTAGTGTGATCTGGGAAGAGGGGTTGGAGCTTGGCAGATTAATTTGCGTTGGGGAAAATAAAGATTGAAACTTTGGTTTGTTTTTTCTCGTCGGAGAAGAAGGTGGCTCGCGGTGGTCCGCAGCGGCGACGGTAGTTGGAGGAGAAGGCAGCCCGCAGTGGCCAAAGCTCTGCAGAGAATTCTTTTTTTTATTTTTTATGCTGGGGGACATTTACATTTTTACCATTTTACCCGTAATTCAATCCTAACCACCCATATAAGGAATATTCCTAGATTCAATGATCTAACAATTTAAAATAATTCCGAGGTTGCGTGCTGCTTCAGTGTTGTGATTATTTATTGGATAAAGAGTCATTGGCATGGGGAAATTCAAATTGTAAGTATTAGATTGGTTTAATAATCAAATTTTAAATATATGATATTTTTTTAGTATAAAAGTTAATTGATAGAAATTTATAAGGTAACTGAATTTTAAATATCAGATTGGTTAATTTAACTGATAATGGTGTGAAATATGTTCAACTTCCCAACAAGAAACGTTGGTTAGATGCCAATGATTATGTAGAGAGTCTGGTTTCACTTTGAAGTTGAGTGATGATAGTGTGAAATATGTTCAACTCCCCAACAACAAACTTTGGTTGGGTTATGTAGAGAGTCTGGTTTCACTTTATTAAGATTAAGGTCTTAGGTGACAGTTTGTTTTTCTGAATTTATGTTGAATTATGTAAGAGGTGATTACTGTCCCTTTAACTTTATTAATTTTTCACTTCTAATAGTAATAGCAGGGTATGATGTTTGAACATTTACCACTCTCACTTTTCCTCAAAATCAAAGTTTACCCTTTTGTTATGCTTGAATTACTTGCACTTATGATGCTGAATACGAACATTTTTTAACATTAAATGCAAACCACTGCGTAGTTTCGCGTAGGATAATGATATTTCTCGCATGGTAAGATAATGAAAATAGCTTCAGCTCTTTGTAGACGTGGGTGCCAGTACTTGTTAGTTGTTAGCCTAAACAATTATTTCATATACGAATTGGCGTTTCTATAACAAAGTTACCGACAAAAAAAAATGAAACTACTCTTATGAATAGTTATGATGAAATGACCAACGTATGTTAGCTTTAGCAGCAGGGACGAGTCACTTTCCCTTTAAAGATCGTGTTCAAATTTTATTGCTGATGTGAGAGCGGTGGTAGTGAGTGTTATGAAAGTTTATTTGTGTTGCATTCAACTGTTATCCAAACACACGCATACTTTTCCGGACCCACAAAAGTTATTACTAGTAGCTTCTACCAAAATCACTTTTTCCTAAATGTGAATTTATTTTTTCCTTCAATTTCTTAGTCAACTTATGATAACTTTTTTAAGTAATTAATATGCTCAGCAGGATGATTTATTGGATTATTTAGCCTTTTATTAATATAATTTTTTATCTTAAAAAATATTTTTTTTATATACGGAAAGTGAAAGACAAAGACGGACTATACTACAACGTTATGGTAAAAAACGCAATTAAATAAGAAGATGATTGCCTACAAACACATCTAGAGCTGCTTGCCAAGATCTTAGAAAACATGTAGTATGACTTTATGTTTAGTTGAAAATTGTCTAACTTAGTTTATTATAATTTTTTGTCATTTAAAAAAATCATATTAATTATAATTATAATTATTACTAATTCTAATATGGTTATGTTAAAAATTTATAATCGGTAACTCCACCGGTTCTAATAGTTGTTCTGGTTTTCAACTATCATCATCTCAGTTCGAGTTCTGATCATTTAAGATCTTGGATTTTTCACTCCGATCAGATATTAAATTTGATTTGTTGAAAAATGACATCATTTTCTCCTTCAAGAAGCAACACAACTAGCCCCAACGCTGCTACTACTATCGATCGCACGAAGCAATTGAGGAGACATGAAGTCGCCATAACCGAGCTTAACAACCTTCCTTCTTCTAGAGCCAGAATGCACATGGACTTTGAGTACTTCATCCATGGAACTCTGCACATTAGAGCCAGACTGTCTGTGTAGATGCACCTTTTCTGTATAGAACTTGACAATTACTTTGATGTGTATCGTTGCCAATGTGACAAAACAACTATAATCATAGCACTTGCAGTTTTTGCTTATTCTGGAAGTGTTTGAGTACGGAACTCTGCACATTAGAGCCAGATGCACCTTTTTGTACCTTCTGTATAGCACTTGACAGTGACTTTTCTGTGTATCATTGTCAATGTGACAAAACAGCTATAATCTTAGATGCGGCACTTGCAGTTTTTGCTTATTCTGGGAATGTTTTTGAATGTCATCCTAGTAGTTCATCAATTTAATCATCCCTAATAATTCATATGGTATTAAGTTGCCTGGTTTAGAATTTTTTTCTTCTTAAAGGTGGTATCTGATTATTACCTATTGCAAAGGAGTAATATGACCAGTTTTGTTATGCTCGTGTTTTCATGGTTGTCTTTAGTCATGCTACATAGTTATTTCTTATAATCAAGAGAAGCCTGAAGAGATGCAGTGCTTTGACAAAGAACCAAACACTATAATTTGTTGAAGGTAAACTCATGTTTCATTAATCATAGCTTTAATATTTCTGTTTGTATAAAGTGATATATGTATAAGTTTTCTAACTTCATTTTTCCTTTTTTCTTTTTCGTTTTTTGGTGGTAGGTTTGAATCATGTCCAAATCTGTGGATGATTGCCTTTAATGTCCTCTGGAATCAAACTATTGTTTCTTGTTATTCTCTATGTTAACTTGTTTACTTTTATCAATTGAACTTCTTTAATAATATATGTAAAATAAAAACAAGGGAAAAAAAATCCTTGATTCTTTGAACTTGATAAACGTAGGAGGCCTTTAATTCAGTTCATGGGACTTGAAGAATTTAGGACATTCCATTAAAATAAATTTTTCTGCTTAAATATTATTTCTAAGGTTTAAATACCTATACCCGTTTTTATTTTTCATTCCAATAATTATTTTTTTCTTAATTTTAGCTCTCCAAAAATTATATGTGTTATTTTTAATCACAATTAGTTATGTCAAATTAAAAAATAAATAACTGTAAGTGGCCGTGATAGAAAGTGGCTGTTTAAAGCCATAAGTCGAGAGTTCGATTCTTAGAAGTCACTGGAAAGACAATTGACCTTCACCACACGGGTGGAAATTGCGATAGCAATGAGCTATGATTCATATACTACTATTAGCGGTAGACATCCAGAAAGAGAAATAAAGAGAAGAGAGAGAAATAATAAATGTGATATATAATGTGATACGAAAAGAATTAAGAAATAGAGAGAAAAATAAATATTGGTTATATTTTTATGAATGTTTATTGGATAGCAATTTAACTAAAAAAAATCTGATCGCTGACTCCACCGGTTGGTTCTAGTAGTTGTTATAGTTTTCAGCCATCATCAATCATCTGCAATCGAGTTCTGGTGAGCTTGGATTTTTCATTCCGATCAGATATTACATCTGATTTGTTGAAAAAATGGCATCACTTTCTTCTTCAACTAGCCCCAATGCTTCTGCTGCTACTGCTACTGATCTCACGAAGCAATTGAGGAGCCATGAAGTCGCCATAGCCGAGCTTAACAACCTTCCTTCTTCCAGAGTATCACTAACTTCCTCACTCACCCTTTTCTTCTCTCTCTCTAATTTGCTTCTGAAACCAATTTCAATTTCAATTTCAATTTCAATTTCAATACATAGGGTTAGGGTTGGGGCTGCATTCAATTTTGTGGCTTCTCTGTTATATTTATTGTGATTAGTTGAGTTGTTGTTGAACCCTTCCCCTTAGGTAGAGCACATGAATCTTTTGCTTGTTCTTAGTTGCTGTGAGTTTGACAAATCCAAAGATATCTGAGACTGAGACAGACACTTTGTCAATGACTAAACTAGAAGCAGATATTCTTTTCTCCAATATAATGTAAATTCACCCTCTAATGTTTCATTGACCACTCTTTTCCACATCCACCTAGAGCGACATATGATAGATGATGTGATAGGAGAATAAGAAAGAAAGAAAAAATGAGGTTGAATTGAGATGGAAGAGAGGGTGGGATAGAGTGTATCAAAGTTGAAATTCTCCTGCATATGTTTTCTCTATTGTTTTATCATTTTTTCCCCTTACCTGCTATCAACAAAAATAATGTGATTTCTTTTAGTTTTAGTGTATGTTTGAAAATACTTCTCAATTAATTCTAAAGTTAGAATCAAATTCTGAGGAGAAACTTAAAGTGAATAGTTTCTAGTTTTCAAAATTGATTATGAAGAAAGAAAAGTTGATTCAAACATACTATTAGCCTGCTATTCCACTAACTCCTCTCGACAAGGCGAGGGAATCTTCGTGGAAATTTGTAAGAGGGTTACAAGAAACCTAATGGACTAAATTTTCTTGCTGTAGGCTGTCTATCACAGAAATGGGAACTTGTTTTTTAGGACAACCATCCAAGCAGCAACAACATTGGAGCAGAGTAGGATTTCTTCACCTTTTACACTATTCTCATTTCTTTTGTCCTTCTTAAAGAAGCATCAAACAAATATTTAAAGGTGCCAAAAATTTCTGATTACATTTTCTTTCCCAAAATTTGTGTTATGTAGAACAACTTGATTCAGCCAAAGCCAAGCTAAAAAGTCTGAGTTCTTCTTCGTAGTTATATGCTAGAACTCTGGTGATGGTTTGGTAGTAATGCAGCATTATCCAGTGCGTTAAGGGCTATGAGGCAAGGCTACATGTTTCCACATGAGAATCATTTTATTAAGAACTGTTATGTTCTAGATACTGGATTATGTTGTTATTATGAATGCATTCACTCTAATGAAATCACTCGAGGCTGCAAAATGATCCTAGATCGAGATTTCTTTCAAGTGTTTTAGTTGATCTTTGACATTTTATTATTGTTAATTTGCTATGCTAACCTATGATGCAACTGTAGCTTTTGAAGAAATTCTCTACTTGTGGTCCACTAGAGAGGTAGGCCATATTTTCACCTTACCAAGTGAACATCGTTTCAATATAGAGAACAGAAACTGGCCCGCAAAGCAGAGAAAGATTTGTTCTCTAGGAATTTTGTTTGTGTTAATAGAGTTCATAAACGAGTGTGTCTGTATTTCGCAGTTTGAATGTGCTTTTGAACAATCTATGTCTTATGTGTTATTGGAGTGAATGTGTTTATAGCCAACTTTAATATAAATACAAACACACTACGCATAGTCAATCAGCTCGTGTTTGGTTTTTAGTTCACACATATTAGGAGACATTTTAAGAAAAATAAACAAATTTGAAGCAAACGTGAGAGAAACTTCTTACTTCCGATTGCAATTCAAGTTGATCTCGACTGAAATCCTGGCAAAGCCTTAGTCATTAGGTTGTATTTGTATTATTGCAAACGAACAATAGCTTTCGCTTAAAGACAAAATAAATAGAATTTTTGACGTAGATTGTAATGAACGTCAGTTTACATTACACTAAATTGGCACACACTAATTTATCTCAGTAAATAAATGATGCTTTTAGGAATAATTACATTACCAAGCATCTTAAGAATTTTTTTGGTCAATTATTATGGCTCCTCCCGTCTTGTCTAGCATTTCTCAAGATACTAATATCAAAAGCAAAAATCTTTACTGAAAATATGTATTATACATTTTACATTTTTAATATATAAATACCTTTTTCAACGAACTTTCTTCTCTTATATTGTGTCATGCTCAATGTTACGTGTTAAGAATACCAAAAAATATTGAAAGATAATAATCGAAATATTTTGATAAACCAAGTATAAGGACCACACAAGTCGGTTTGAATATTTAATTTTAACGACGCTGTCTGCCTTACACCAATAATTGAGAAAATATGTAAGCAAATATTGACATTAGATCCCGTTCTGTTATTTAATGTCTCCATATTATAAAAAATCTGAAATAAATCAAACGCTTATCAACACAAAGACACCATATTATTAAATATTTACAACTCTTAACAATTATGAGTATCCGAGGTCCATCTCAGTACTTATCTATTTTTGGATTGTTTTGGTATCTACATCTATATTTTCAACGGAACTATTGGTCTAGTTCAATTGTGAATCACTTTCTTATGCTTCTCTTAATTATAGTAATTAATTGATTTTCAAGATCCACAATAAAATCAAACTAATTGAACTTTTTCTTGTCTTAGGTACAATAGTACACTTTGGGGAGCTTTCTCCATTTATTATAGAGTTTGATCCATTTTGCGGGCATTTTTAATCCATTACTTGAATTTAATAAAATGTACCTTGTAGCACTTCCTATGATATCTAAACAAACCTACCATAACCACCATAAATTACAGAATTGAAAAAAATAAAGCATAATTCTATTTGTGAAGAAGTAGTTCTAATCCACCCTTCATCGCTAATACTACTGACTAATTATTTCACGGTTAGTGCTCATAATAGAGCTAAATGACCAATCACGAAATTATATCATATTAAATATTAATCGTAATCGTAGATAAGGTTTAAAGAAAAGTAAACCGTTATAATATCACCATTTAGAGAGCTTAGGCTCACAATTATCATTTACCTAAACACGCAAGCACTTGAATAATTGATTTAGGATAAATTGTAAGCTTTATTAATTGTAATAATCTGATAATATATATTCTATGGGCTAAATTAGTTTTTAAAATTTATGATCTAAAGACTAATTCAACTTCAACCGAAAAAATAAAAGACTAATTCAACCAAACAAAAAGACATGTTTTTTTAAGACCAAATACATGTTAAAAGATCTTAATGGTAGTAAAATTCTACTTAGTAATGTAATATTTTTCAAAGACTAAAAAGTAGGGTTTGGTAGACATGTGTGGAGCGGAACCGATTAACATTATTTTGTTTCATTTTTGTTTTATTTTATGATGGAAAGTAACAAGACAAAAGATACTAATTTACCTCTTCCTAATAAAGAAAAGAATGAGAAATATCATGAATGATATAATAAAAATATATATAAAAACTAACATATTTTAATTCAGTTGATAAGATCATTGTTCATCAGAAAAGTTATGTGTTCAAACTTGCTGCCGATGTCAAAATTATGAGTGAAAATCCGTAGTAGTGAAAGGAGCCGAATGACCTCAACATCTAGTCAATTGAAGAAAATAGAAGAAAGGTTAAGTGGGAATGGGATGCAAGATAGATAAAGTTGGTGTAAAAAGCATGATAAATGAAAAGAAAGTGACGTTTGAAGAAAAGAGCGTTTAATTCATGTTATGAAGAGCGGTGACGGTGACGCCATTGTCAACGCAAGCAAACCCCAGCTGGGCACGCTGACGCCACCTCTCTCGTCACCCAAACCACTTCATCTTCTTATCGACACACACACTTCTTCCTTTCCCTGCAGTTACGCGTACAGTTCTCTCTCTCTCTCTCTAACTTTCTCTCTCCTCCATTGAATGAAAACGATAAACGAAACTTCTTCGCTTGGGCGATAGTGTGTCCTTGACCAGCATTAGAACTCTCATTCGCTTTCTCCTCTGCTGTCCCCTCATTTCTTTCCTTTCCGAAATTTCCTTGATTTTGATGCTTTGACTTGCATCTCTCTCTCTCTCTCTCTCTTCTGTCAGACACGCTGATTCTCTTTTCATCTGGGTTTCTGGGCATCCAAGTTGGAGCCTTTTTGTGATTTGGATGGATCTGGTGGGCGAGTTTACGAGTTTCGTTATGTGGGGTGTGGGTCTTCCTTGTCCGTTTTGGGTTTTATGGTACCATCACTGAAGCCTGTGTAATTTGAAGGTGAAGTTTTTTGTTTTTAATGTCAAAGTGAAATCTTTAGCTGGGTTTTGTTATTCAATTTCGGATCAGTTTCGGGTTTTGCTTGATTATGATGTTCTGGTGGCTCTGGAAATTTAAACAGGAAGCTTCTTGACCGGTTGACCCCCTTTGTTTTCCCCAGTTTTGTTGTGCTAAAAATTTGCAGACATACCATTACTTGTGTTTTCTATGCAATTTACAAGCTTGGTTTTTGAAATATAGAATCAGTTTTTTATTTTTTGTCTTTGATGTCAAGCCCCAATTGATAGTGGTTCTTTTCAACTTACACAGCATATAGAGTTTTCTATTTCTAGGCTGCTTTTGCTTTTTAGGTCTTTGCTGGAAAGTTCAAGGTCTTATTTAGTATTATCATATCCCAACAATATGTTGTAATTAAAAGTTTTTGGGATTCTATCTGAGAGGGGAAGCTTTGAAGTGTGAAGTTTTTGAGTTTCTGATATCACAAGATATGTTATAGGCTCAGATAGGTTTTCAAGTTGAGTAATGGCTCTTTCAGCTGAGCCCTCGTCATCTTTGAGCTTCACATCATCTTCCCATTTATCAAATGGCTCCGTTAGCCACAACATGTGCACTACTTATGGCTCTGATCCTGGAACAAACCTTGAGGTTATTAGTTTGAGTAAGCTTAGCTCTAACTTGGAGCAGCTTTTGATAGATTCAGATTCTGATTATAGTGATGCCGAAATCATTGTGGAGGGAATCGCGGTTAGTATTCACCGGTGTATTCTGGCCTCTAGGAGTAAGTTTTTCCATGATTTATTCAAGAGAGACAAAGGATCATCAGAGAGTGAAGGGAAAGGGAAATCAAAGTATTGTTTGAGTGATTTGTTGCCATATGGCAAGGTTGGATATGAAGCCTTCCACATATTCCTGGGCTATATATATACTGGTAAACTCAAGCCCTCTCCAATGGAGGTGTCTACATGTGTTGACAATGTGTGTGCCCATGATGCTTGTGGGCCTGCAATAAACTTTGCTGTGGAGTTGATGTATGCCTCTTCCATTTTTCAAATACCAGAATTGATATCACTTTTCCAGGTAAAATTTTAATGTATTATGACATAATAGAACACCAAATAACGCATATCCTTTTACTAGATTATCAACCTAAGAAACATACAACTTAGTTTGTTAATTTCCCAGAACATGTGAACCTCCATATACATCAGATAGTACTAGTGCTATAATGTAAATGCTTTCCTTTTCTGAAACAAAATTACTTAATAGTTATTATTGTTATTAGATCCAATTTTTACATTTCTTGATTCTTAAGGAGTATGAAGTTGAACTCTGTAATTAATTGACCATATATCTTGCTTTGTTTAGGTACATCCCTTGTATTGGCATCTTATGCCTTGGGGCTAAGTATTACCCTTAGATCCATAGTATCTTTTTAAATTATTGAATTCACTAACTTAACTTGTTCTGCTAAAGCTTGAGAAATTTCAAATTAATTTCACATCTAAATTACTCGCAATGTTGTATCTG
The DNA here is from genome assembly GCA_030819835.1 of Acmispon strigosus. Lineage (NCBI taxonomy): Eukaryota > Viridiplantae > Streptophyta > Magnoliopsida > Fabales > Fabaceae > Acmispon > Acmispon strigosus. The sequence goes on from JAUAMA010000001.1 coordinate 94,033,546, forward strand.
ATTAGGCTTAAGGGTTGAGGAACTAATTAATGCTTTAAATTTTGCAGCGACGCCTTCTTAACTTTGTAGGAAAGGCTCTTGTAGAAGATGTCATCCCAATCCTTACGCTTGCTTTCCATTGTCAATTGAGTCAACTTGTCATTCAATGTGTTGACAGGGTGGCACGATCGGACCTTGACCAGATCTCCATTGACAAAGAGCTTCCCCTTGAGCTCTCAGAAAAAGTTAAATTGCTACGCCGCAATCCTCAGCAAGATGCGGAGAATGCTGAAAATGATGATTCTGAAGTGGAAGCTTTGTCTCTGAAGCGGATCACTAGAATTCACAAGGCATTGGACTCGGATGATGTGGAGCTTGTTAAACTTCTTTTGAATGAGTCGGACATTACTTTAGATGGAGCTAATGCTCTCCATTATGCTGCAGCCTACTGTGACCCCAAGGTTGTTTCTGAGGTACTTGGTCTGGGTCTGGCTAATGTTAATCTTCGGAATTCTCGGGGTTACACAGTGCTTCACATTGCTGCCAAGCGTAAGGAGCCTTCCATTATAGTATCTCTTCTTGCAAAGGGGGCTTGTGCATCAGATTTAACTTTTGATGGTCAGAGCGCTGTTAGTATTTGTAGGAGGTTGACAAGGCCAAAGGATCACCATGCAAAAACAGAACAGGGGAAAGAAACAAACAAAGATCGGATATGCATTGATGTTCTTGAAAGAGAAATGCGGAGGAATCCATTGGCCCGGGATACTGCTATCTCTTCACATACCATGGCCGATGATCTCCACATGAAGCTATTATACCTTGAGAACAGAGGTATTGTGTCTTGGATAATATTCTTTTTGCTCATTGCTTATGTTCTATAAATTGTTGTCAGGGATCCAGCTTTTATAATTTGAAATGCTAAGTTTTCATGTTGTGGAGTGGAAAGTTCCCAAAACTGAGTCACTTCAGTCTTTTATACTGGAGAGTGGAGATAGTTATGATATAGTTGCCTATATTTACATTCTTCTTTTCTTTCTATATACTGGAAATTTTATTGTGCTAAATACCACTTGAGAGGGCTATGTTGTGAATTTTTGGGGTTTTTGATTACTTGTGTGATTGGACCTCAGGACAAGCCAGTTAAGCTACCAACTTTATTGATTTTTGTTGTTCAATAGTTTGTGTCACCGATTCTATGTAATGCAGGACTGATATGGCAGACATCAAAGATTCAGCGTTATAAAACTTTGGTTGTTTTGGATTTTAAAATAAGTAATTCTTTTTAATTCCTTGGCAAATGAATTAAGGCTAAAACCAAGGGAAAATATCTGTAATCAAATTATTTTTGTGCTTTAGGGATCTTAAGTTATATGTTTTGTTAACCCAAGTTAAAAAACAAATGCACCATAACTTGATATAGGACTGTTACCTTGTTAACAGGGCATGTTAAATGAAAAAGTTGGACATAAAGAAAAGTGCAAGTATTAGATGAATATTACGGCCTTGAATAGGGTTGCGTGGATTAGTTTACAACAAATATTGCTACTGATTGATTTCTCGTAGGATTTATCTGACAATTAATTGGGCTTTGGCTGAGGATGGTCATGTTGACATGAATATTTTCCTTATTCCAGCAAGTACTTAAGAAGAAAACCTTGTTGAGTTTTAAGTTTAGAGGCCTTGAGACCAGCTTCTTATGGTTGAATTCTCATGTGAGATCTGATGTATTGCTTCTTTTTGAATGTTGTTTTTAACTGAGTATCTGTTGCAGTGGCATTTGCAAGACTGTTCTTCCCTTCAGAAGCCAAACTAGCAATGCACATCGCACATGCCGAGACAACATCCGAGTTTGCCGGTCTTTCTAGATCAAAAGGTTCAAATGGCAACTTAAGAGAGGTTGATCTCAATGAGACTCCTGTAATGCAAAACAAAAGACTTCTTTCTAGGATGGAAGCCCTTATGAAAACAGGTAATTGCTGTCATTAGAAAATTCAATATCCTATAACCTTTTGTTGTAACTAAACAAGCAGCAGCTCTGGCCATGCATTTTCTCTGCTTCCCAGTGTTGGACTTTCATAATCTTTATTGTGATATTATTGAAGTTTATTACTATGATCTTGAAATTCTCCAGCTAGTGCCTGGTTGAGTATGTTTCTGAGTCTGACACCAACTATCTTTTGTGTTTGTTATGGTCGTGGCGGTGGCAGTGGAGATGGGGCGGCGGTACTTTCCTCATTGCTCGGAAGTGCTGGATAAGTTCCTGGAGGATGATCTGCCAGACTTGTTCTACCTTGATAAGGGGACCCATGAGGAGCAGAGAATAAAGAGGATGCGTTTCATGGAGCTTAAAGACGATGTCAACAAGGCTTTCAACAAGGACAAGGCTGAGTTCAGCCGCTCTGGGATTTCATCTTCATCATCCTCAACATCCCTCAGAGAATCTCTATATTACAAGGCTAGAAAAGTGTGAAAAAACTTAGTATCTTTGTTTATGACTTAGTGCAAATCCTAAAGGTGATAGATAATACCTTCCAATTCATCTGTATAATGGTGAAAGCAGGAAAGTTGATCTCTTGCTATCTTTTGTAATCAATTTGCTTTTTGAAAATAATCTCCATCACCTCATGTTTAGTTGATAAATGTATGATATAAATTTTGAAAAAGAAATAAGATATATAAGATCCACCATTCAGTAGTTAAATGAGTCTTGTGATTGTATTGCGATATTCCCTTTATGTTTTTTTTTTCTGCCTAAGAAGTTGGGCATTTAGAAATTATTAGTAAATCATTGTTTAACAGTATTCATTGGAGTTTGAGTAGTGAGTAGAACCAACTCACGTAACATAAACCAGTTCAAGTGTCAAGTTGGTTTATCGAAACAGCAAGAAACACATCTAACTAACTGACAAAAGATGAGTCACTCTTATATCTGTGCTAATGGTCATTTGTGCATGGAATGCTGAGTGTAAATTTATTTTTTACCCGGATATCCAATAAAGATTTTCTATTTTGCCACATCTTCAATAAATTAAAATAACATGATTGAATGTGTGTCTTAAACTCTTTAAACCACCAACACATGGCTTCCCTTGGACTCAAAGATGATCAAAACTGAAAACAAAAAAAAAGTTCTTATTTTGACTGAAAATAAAAACGAGCTACCAACACCGTCACCGCCGCTACCACCTCCACCTCTGTCACCACCGCCGATGCCGCTACCATCGCCATCACCATCGCCTCCTTCTCCGTCTCCACTATTACTGTCGCCGGCCGCACCACCACCGACACCGCCACCACTAACCAATGAGATGAAAAACGGTGATGGCGATGGCTGCGGTGGAGGAGGTGGTGGCAGTGGTACTGGCGATGGTGGTGGTAGTGGTGCCGGTGGCGATGACGACGGTTGTGGTGGTAGATGTAGTGAAGGTTGTGGTGGCGGCAACGATGGAAGTGGTGGTGGCGACAACGATCGAGGTGGGGGTGATAGCGGCGATAGTAGTGGAAATGATGATGGTGACGGTGAGTGAAAATGAAACCAAAAGGTCAAAATAAACATATTTTTTAAATTTGAAAACCAATTTAAAAATAAAAACTATTTTTTGAAAACAAAAATAACAAACTGAAAATGTTTTCTCAAGCCAAGTTCTTTTATATTTCTTAATCTTAACTAAAAACGAGAAATACAAATTGGGAGACATACAATGCTCATTGAAAGGTTAAAAAACAATTATATTTTTTTATTTATTCATGTAAAATGCATATTCATTCAAAATTAAAAAGAAGTCAAACAACAAAGCATTAGAATCAGAACTAAAGTTCACAATGTTCAGTAAAAAGTACTGTGTTGTCTTTGGAAATAAAAAAAGATACTGTTTTATATTTAAAAATATTTTATTCTTGGGCGTAAGAGAATAATTGTTTAGTTGCCATAGTTAATTTAAAAAAGTACTTTTCTGTATAATTAAATTATGATGGCAAGTAACCAAGAGTGCAGTAGCTGCGATTTACTACTTCGTCATTTAAGCATGTATTCAAGAGTTCGACTCACAACTCTTGTAAATAAAAAAAAATTATTGGCTAGCCCCTACCATTTAATGCGCTGATTATAGGGCGGAATATTAGTCTCATGCCTACCGATTGTGTTAATACCAAAATTATGATTGCAAGTGGTTATTTAGAATGGTACAAATGAAGCCATAGTTGTTACTTGTTAGGTGAAGCATCTTAGTTTCCTATAAGAAAAGTGTCTTGTAAAAATACACAAGTGGTTGTTTAGAATTGTAAATATAGATACAGGTTGGTCCAAAAGTTTCTTGGCTTTTATAGAACAGAACTTAAAGATATAAAATATAGCTCAAAAGATTCACCATTCACCAAAATCCAACCCTTTCCTTGTCTTCATTGCTGTGCCTCTGTATTTACCTTTAGCTAAGCTAGCTGTCTGTGTTATCTTTCTCTTTGTTTTCAGTTCAAAGAATGTCATTGAAGTTCTTCTTGCTTCAAACTTCTCTTTCAGCCACCAACACATGGCTTCCCTTGGAGAACTAACCTCAGTAGAAGGAGGCTTAATCCACCACTCAGAGAAACCAAAACACAAACTCCCACAACAACAGGAGAAAAAACCACTCCCTGCATACATCTGTCATGATCCAAAAAGCCTTGCTTCCTCAAGGCACAAAGATGAAGAAAAAGCCACAAGAAGAGGCTCTTCATCTGAATTCCAAAGAGCTGGAAAAACAGCTTCAGAAAGATCAAACACCAAGTCACTGGTGTCTTCTTCAGATGCAAGAATGGATGAAGGTGCCATTAGAGCAGTGGTTGCTATCCTCAGTGGCAACATAGGCAGATATGTGAAAGATGAGCATTTCAGGAAAACAATCAGAGAGAAATGCTTTTCTTTCTTGGACAGAAGAAAAAAATATTCAGGTAATGAGATTTTGCTGAACATGGAATTGGGTATGGAGAAAGTTAATAAATTGGTAGAAGATCATGGAACAAAGAAACAACAAGTGACAATGGTTAAGAGCTTAAGGAACTCCATTGAGCTTTTAACTATAGTTACTTCAACTTGTGCTGATTCTCATATCTCTGCTTGTGCTCACCTATACTTGGCAATAGCTTACAAGCTGCAGAAAAATGACAAGGTTTCCTCTAAGCATTTACTGCAACTGTTTTGTGATTCTCCAAGTATTGCTAGAACTTACCTGCTTCCTGATTTATGGGAGCATTTGTTTCTTCCTCATCTTCTCCATCTAAAAATTTGGTTCACCAAGGAGCTTGAGTTCCTTTCAAGTGAAGGTGAGAAGGAAAAGAAAATGAAGGTGTTGAGCAAAATTTACAATGAGAAAATGGATGCTGGAACTACTCAGTTTGCTTTATACTACAAGAAATGGCTTAAAAATGGGGCTAGTGAGCCTCCTCTTCCTGTTGTCTCCTTACCATCTAGGCCAAGTTACAGTAAATCAAGAAGAAGGTCTTCAGATTCCTCCATTTCAAACACCTCAATCAATCCAAATTTGTAAGTTATATCCACATCTTACATTCACCACAAACACCATCTTTCTATAAGAAACAAATTTAAGTGTGTGGTAGTTATGTGATCATAAGTTTTGGTTCTTTGCAACAGATTTAAGACAGTGTTCGGCCACAAATTAAATCAGCATTTTGGTGAACAAAATGGATTGTTGAAAACTAGCACAGGCTTTGAGATTGATGAAAAATTGTATGGAGATGAATACAAATGCAGTTTGGTTCAGGTTAGCTTCTTCAGTTCCTTCAATTCATTCATGAAAATCATCTGATTATAATTTTAAAATTGCATTTTAGGAATTTATAGCATTTTTGGATCAACTTCTGCATAGAATTGATTTTGACTTCAGAATCAATTATAGAAGGTTTTCCAAACATGTTTTTAATCTCCTTTCTCACTGTTGACAGAAAGAAGACAGGGCCAGAATATCTTTTGGAAGATCACCAAACCAAATTGATAAGAATCAAGCTCAATTATGGCCAGTGTCACAGAGATTGGACTATTTTCAGTACTTCTCTTGCAGGTTCATGCCAACAGAAAGCTTTGCAAACAACAGCCATAGATCCAAGAATGGTTCAACTGTTCTTTCAAATGACTTGATTGGAGCTATTACAACTATATGTTCATCAGATATTCTAAGTGAATGTGAATTCGCGGTTCGTGCGGTCGCCAAAGCTTGGTTAAACTCTCCTGGTGATCCTGTCATTGAAGAAGCACTGACACAACCCAATGTAGTTGAAGCTATCCTAGAGGTGTTGTTTACCTCAACTGAAGATGAAATTCTGGAGTTGATTATATCAATTCTAGCAGAATTGATCCAAAGGAATGATGCTATTAGACAAATTATCCTGAACTCTGATCCACAATTAGAAATATTTGTGAGACTTTTAAGAAGCACTAGTCTGTTTCTAAAAGCTGCAGTTCTGCTTTATCTGTCCAAGCCACAGGCAAAACAGATGCTAACATCAGAATTTGTGCCACTAGCACTTAGAGTGTTGGAATTTGGAAACAAATTGCAGACCCTCTTCACAGTACAATGCAGTCCTCAAGTAGCAGCATTTTACATTTTGAACCAGCTTCTTACTGGTTTTGATGAAGATAAGAACTTGGAGAATGCAAGGCAAGTTATTTCACTTGGGGGGTTGACCCTTCTCATGAGAAGAATTGAAGAAGGAGAGGCTCATGAGAGAAACAATGCTGCTTTGATGATTTCGTGTTGCATTAAAGCTGAAGGAAGCTGTAGGGTTTTTTTAGCTGAAAATATAAATAAAACTTCATTGCTTGAACTCATTGTTCTTGGGAGCAAACAAAATTCCAATGGTTATGCCTTGTATGTGCTAGCTGAGTTGCTCTATCTGGATAGGTATATACTAAGACATTTTTTTTCTTCTTCTTTGGTTTCCTTTTTCTTTAAGTTTTTCTCCTATTTGGAAAAACTGAGAATCTTTTGGAATCATGCAGAAGAACCAAGATATTAAATTTCTTAAGAAGGCTCAAAGATGGATGGGGTGGCTTAAACACAATGCATATTTTCTTCATTTACCTTCAGAAGGCTCCATTGGAAGAGAGGCCTTTAGTTGCAGTGATATTGTTGCTGCTTGATCTTATGGTAATTCATTCAACTTACTAGTGCATATATATGGATCTATTGGTTATGCACAATTATCTAAGTTCTATGATTTCATGATTTTTAGATTGATTGCACTTTAAAACCCTTTATTATCGTTAATGTGTAATTTTAGTCTCCCAAATAATTTCTTGGGAAAATTTAGTCCCTATTTTTTTAATTGTCATCTCAATTTATCAAATTGATTTTAATATCTTGAATATTTGACAAATGCAATAGCAGTTGTGTTGCAGGAAGATCATTTCAAGGTAAGCTTATATAGAGCAGAAGCTATTGAAGCAGTTGTATCTGCTTTAAATTGTCAACTATGTAATGATAGAGTTCAACAGCAATCAGCCAGAGCTCTACTCTTATTGGGAGGCCACTTTTCATATAAAGGAGAGTCATTAATGGAGAAACTGCTTTTACAAAAAGCAGGTTTCCAAGAAACTTGCTTAGAAGATTCATTTTCTCCTTGCAAGGAAATTGTTGTTTATGATTCAGTTCATGGGGTAAGCTTTGGTCAAAATAATAATTAGGCAATACATTTATGTCCGAGTCAGTTTCTTTTTCTCCAGCGTCAATTCTGGCGCCCGGAAGCTACTTCAGAGAAGCTTTTCTCTAGAATTGATTTTGTTTTCAGAATCAATTGTATAAGAATTTCCAAACATGCATGTCTTTATTTTACACATGAGAACATGGTTCTAGCACTTGTGGTTTGTCATTTCAGCACTTCAAAATTACTGATTAAATGTATGTCTCTGACTAGAATAAGGAGGAAGAAGAAACTGAACTTTGGCAAAAGAGAGCAGCATGTATCTTGTTTGAAAGTGGAAGCAAGAAATTGCTATCAGCACTTGCAGATTCCTTAGCCAATGGCATCCCACATTTGGCGCGTGCGAGTCTCATAACTATTTCATGGATGAGCAGCTACCTCAACTTAGTTGAAGATAGAAAGTTGCCACCAATGGCTTACTCAATCTTAACACCCCACTTGCTACAATCCTTGAATTATGATAATGATGTTGAGGAAAGAGTCCTGGCTTCATATTCATTGCTATGTCTTATAAAAAATTCAGGTATGTATGCCAAACTTTACCTTTTAAGTTTTAATTGAAATTTTATATCATGGTTTAACTTTTCTTCATTTTTATTTGTCCTTATTTTTGACATGATTCTTGCAGGAGGTTTTTCTGTCCTACCATCATTGAATAAAGATTCAATCAGACATCTCAGAAATCTCTCCCTAGTGACATGGACGGCCAATGAGCTCATCTCAAAAAGCAGCTTGCAATTTACACAATGATCATGAGCAAGTTTCATAATAGTTGAATTTCTCAGTGTGTATTTGGATACCAGTTCAGTGCAACGTGAGCGGAATTTCATCACAATTTATAAGAGTTTCTTTCACTTTTTGTCTTAAAATGAGCCCTAACTGCTAACATCTGTTTGCACTGGTACCAACGAGTATCCAATTATTTTCTCTCTTTCATGCAAGTGTGATTGTAAGCTAGCATCCTTGAGTTTTGTATAGCTAATTTGTTTGAAGGGAATATTTCTATCAAAAGAAACCTATGATAGTTTATGATTTCATTGTCTGAAAACCTTGCTTAGCCAAAGAAAGAAACTACAGAAAAGGAGGGGTTATAAAAGAGACCAGTGGCAGAACATGTCCCACTTAGCTTCATCTCTATCTCAGAACCAATTTTGTCCAAAGTTTCAAAAATTTGTAGATTGTAGTAACTTCACACTATCTCTCTGCGTAGACTCCCTCACATGGGTAACAGAAAAGATATAGACAAAAAGAGAGGTTTCAATATTGTATTTTATTTGTTTACACATGGATAACAACTTATCTCTTTCTTAGTTCTTCATGTGCTACTGTTTGCTGGAGATAGTGACAGGCTGAGCATTCATCTCTTCACAGAAACAGAATCTCTTGGATAAAAAAACCATTTCATGCCAAGAGTAGCAGACAAATTGTAATGAACAATTTAAAAATAATTGTAAACATGTTTGGATCAGCTTCTATTTTCGCAAAATCAATTCTGATAACTAGAAGATACTCACTGAATCTCCTTATAAATGATTATGACCTCAGAATCAACAGTAGAAGAATTTCCCAACATTCATTGAATAGTTTTGTGACATAGTGCATGTTTAGGTTGAAATGAGTGTCTGTCACACTCTAGTTTGTTCAGCTAAGACAAAACCAAATAAGTAACTGCTCTTCTTCACTAGTGTGATTTATGGTAAATACATATAGTGGTCAATCATTCTTTTATTATGATGCCCTCATGAAGAGGACAAATACATCTTGACTACAAGAACTGACAATCAACTAAGTGTTACTGTTTGATATATCCTTCTCTTAAAGGAAACTCTAGCAGAGCTTTCATTGTGTAGGACCAATTAATGCTATGATATTTCCTCCTCATTCATGGCCTCAACCTTCTTCCTATTGGGGTCCAAATGCATAATATTGACAAATGAGTGTTTTTATTAGAACATAATATTTTGTATCACAAATCAATCTAACAATCTGTCATGTGTGACTAGTGTTGATCTTCGAATATGAGAGTGGCTTCCCCACCCCACCACTGCTTCTACCATTGTCCTTATATGCACTAGATAAACACAAATTATTCATTCAGCTTCCTTCATAATGGCTCAAATTCAAGACATCAGTTTAAGTCAGAACAATCTTACACGAGTTGAATTACGGACTTGACGGTCACATGTTCACTCAAATTAAACTTTTTATTTTTTGTTATAATAATTAAGGGTAATTAGTAAGAATCAAACTTTAGACCAGTTGTCCGTTGATCATGGAAGCTGTGACACCATTGCCATTATTACATTAACCATCTGCATGGTCCCCCATCTATCATTCTTTGTATTGTTCACCATCACGTGGCAGTCTTATTATATCTTTCTGTATGAAATGTGTGTAAACTGTGGGATGGACCACAAAATGACATTCCCCATGGTACAATTAAAACTCATTCATGGAAAGGGGAATGTAAATTTAAACTCAAACCTAAGATTCCTTTTGAAACCGCATAATCCAAAGGTTGATACAAGGTTTGTATGTAAAGGACGTGTAATTGTAAATACATTCAAAGTTCTTGTGTTCTTTGGTGTTGTGATTAGGTCATGTGAAGGTTAGTTTGCTACAGTGTTTTTTGCTTCTACAGCTCCAGTATATGGAAGTGTAACAAAATTGAATTTTTTCTGAAAGTAAATTTAAACACTTTTTTTTTGTCAAGTAAGCTTAAACACTTCTAGAAGATTAAGTTATGAAAAAAAAAAGAAAAACTTCACTTCCAGAAATATAATTTTTTTTCATCCCTATTACATTTTCAGAACTTAGAGTTCCATTAACAATTTCTTTTTGTTGGTGAACAAATTGTTTTACCAACAATGTTTAAGAGCATGGTTGATAGATAGTTAAATTCCTTAAACATTTAGTTGATGAAGGGTGCTAGCAACACTCTGTTTTGTCACTCTATTTCCAACACTCTCTTATTTATTGATTAAAATTCATATAGATCCCACCAAATTGAGAGTGAAGCATATATCAATTGGTGGACCCTACATGAATTTTAACCAGTCAAAGAAAAAGTGTTGGAAAGAGAGTGACAGAGAGAGTGTTGCTAGCATTTCTCTTTAGTCAATAGTTCAATCCTTAGGTGATGTGTCGTAGAAGAGTTTGTTGGGAGAGACTTACCCACTCTCTCATAATCTCGAGAGGATTAGTCTCATGATTGTCAACCGTAGGATATCTTGGTAAAAAAAAAATCCCTCCAAAACATATTTTTTTAAAAAAAAAAAATTAACCTACTCAAGCCTAGTTGACAAGATCAGCCCATTTTAACAGCCCACCTTCCTTGGGGTAGACTAGGACTAGCCCATTTGGACAACAATAACTTTACCCAAAAAAACAGAGCAAAATAATTTTTTATTCTAAAAAAGAGATAATCAGCATAATTTAAAAAAACTGTCGTCGGTGAGTGTCGCTGTCACAGAACCCTATATATATGTTCAGTTCTGCACATTTTGTTCTTCCACTAATCCTGATTAATTAGTAGTAGCAATTGCACGAATGGAAACCGGTGATGGCGGAAAACGAATTCAGCCACCGCCGGAGGAGGTGGTTCTGCAACCGGAATGGAGGCGCCGGAGCGGAAGACCGGAGGAAGTCATTCTCCAACCGGAATGGAGACGGCCGCGGCCAATTGCTGAACCGCGGGAAGATCAACAACCAGAACCAGAATGGAGGCGCTCAAACCCAAGAAGCACTGTTTGGGAACCTGAATGGAGGCGATCAAGAAGGCTTGATTCGAACCAGAAACCGTTAGCGTCCGGCGGCGTTGAAAGAGTCAGACACCGTAACGACTCTTGGCGTCGTGCTCCTGCTCCTGTTCCAGGTATGTTCAATTGTTCAGTATTCAAATAAATTGTTCCACCTGCTACTTGCTTTTTGTGACTATGTTCCTGTGGTAGCATTTTGATAGTACAGGAAGAGCTCTTGGGTTCGATGCCCCACACAATACATACATCGGGGAGGATGGATAGCCTTAACTGTGACTAAATTCCGAATCCGGAATATATGAAGGGTTACCGGGATGGTGGTTTAAAAAATAAAATAAAAGTACACGATTAGGATCCTCTCTAGGGAATTGACAGTTGAACCATTGGGTCTCTCATAACTAACATTCAAATATTCCATCTATTTAATGCATAGGTAGGGAGAGATAGACACAAAATTCAAACTTGAGGAAGATTTTGGGCATATAACACATGCATTTTTGTTTTATTTGGCATATATTAACAATACAATAGAACAAGACAAAGTTGAAAGAGTGGAAGATTTTCAGTTAAACGTGCAACTTCTGTTATATCTTTATTTCTATAAATTATTGAAAATAATGTAACATTTTTTTAATTGTAGAATGAAACGAAAAAAGAACATAGGTTACAGCACACACTCATAATTTTTTATAAACCACAGGCACATGAATGTTTCTCTTCATTAAAGTTCTTTCTCGTATTAGCATCCCATGTATGCATCTGTTTGCGGATGGATGTGTACATATTGTCAGAAAGTCTTGTTTCATTATTAATTTTTCCTTGCAGATTATGTAGTTCCCAAATTGGAAAGACTGCAAATATCGAAAGAATTAGCCGTGTCATCTTGTACCCTAGAAAGAAAGGATAAGACTACACCTATTAAAAGACCTGATAGTGGTGGCACATTGGCGGTTTTAACGACCAGGCTTCGTGTCAATCATTTCCCTGTTAAATTCGATCCCGAGGGTATAATATTGCATTATAATGTCGCTGTCAGACCGAAGTTTTCCTCGAAAGTCGGTAAGCCTCAGAAGTTATCCAAGTCTGACCTGTCCATGGTTAGAGAGAAGTTGTTCTCCGATGATCCTGAGAGGCTACCCTTGGATATGACTGCTTATGATGGCGCAAACACTATATTTAGTGTAGTGCGTTTACCAGAAGAAACCTTTACTGTGGAGATCACTGAAGGAGAGGATGAAAAGACCATTTCGTATAGTGTTAGCATATCACTTGTGAACAAGCTCAGGCTTCGCAAGTTAATGGACTATCTTTGTGGGCACACCCTCTCAGTTCCTAGGGATATTTTACATGGGCTGGATGTTGCAGTGAGAGAAAATCCAGCTAGGTGCACAATTTCTGTGGGACGATACTTCTATCCCACAAGTCCTCCTTTGGTAATGAAGGATCTTCACCGTGGAAATATTGCTATTGGGGGGTTTCAGCATAGTTTAAAGCCTACATCTCAGGGTCTGTCCTTATGTGTCGACTACTCTGTGTTGGCTTTCCGAAAACAAATGTCAGTCTTGGATTTCTTGTATGAGTGCATTGATAACTTTAAATTGGTTGAATTTGATGACTTTAGGAAATATGTTGAGGATGCGCTCATTGGTTTAAAAGTTAATGTGACTCATCGCAAATCCAAACAGAAATACGTTATAGCAGGATTAACACCTAAAGTTGCAAGGTATGTCACTTTCCCCAATGACGATACCAAAGGCTGGAATCTCTCAAAGGATGTTAGTCTTCTTAGCTTTTTTAGAGACAAATATGGCAAGGACATTGTATACAAAGATATTCCTTGCTTAGATTTAGGGAAAGGCAACAAAAAGAACTATGTACCTATGGAATTTTGTGTTTTAGTTGATGGCCAAAGATGTAACAAAGAGCATTTGGGTGGTGTTGCTGCAAAGACATTGAAAGCAATGTCATTGGCTCACCCAAATGAGAGGGAGAGTGCAATACAAAAGATGGTGCAGTCAAGTGATGGACCTTGCGGGTAAGGGTCAGATTTAACTGCATTATTTGTAGATGTGTATGCCTCTTTGGAACTTGTATTATTGCTTTCATGGGTTCTTAGTTACTGTTGCATGAAATGACAATGATGAATTTTTATTTAAAGATTAAATTGCATGTTTCATATACCCTTCAATTTTTGCCAATGTGTGGATTAGGGCATACGATTTGAAAAGGTCCAAACAATCCCCTGAACTTAATACCAGGTGAACTGTGCACGTCACTGGAACAAGTCTGGTCCACATACTCTAGTACCACTGCGAAGTGGATGTTAGTAGATTCTTTGGATCATCTAAATGAGAGACTAATCAGAGCAAATTTAATAATAGGAAAGGAAAACTTAATTGCTACTAGGAAAGAACTACAATTTACTCTACACAGCAATCTTCGTATGTATTATGTTATGACTAGGAAAACAAATGGACTCAGGTTTCCTTGGAAGACCAGGAGAGAATATTATATTTGATGTTGTTCCTAGCAGAATTAGCAAATCGACTACTAGATTCCTTGGTGAATAATATGAATCACACTGCTACACTCCTTATGAAACTCCTAATGAAATTTGACTTGTGCACTAAAATTTTAATTTGTAGTGAGGATGATTCATTTTCGAATCATGAAATGGGTACACGTGATGAGTGATGACTCAGCCTTGTATCAGTGGCTATAGCTTGACATATAAGTACAAACTCACACATGATTTGTATTCATTGCTTCATAAGAGATGGATATTCAACTTTACAATCCTTTATCTTTCTTATGTGAGTGCTGGAAGTGATTAGTTGGAATATATATGTGTAAACATAAGAATTGGTTTTTTCATTTAATGTCTATGGATATATTTGTGATTCTATAATGGGTCCTCTATCTTGGTTTTCTAATTTGTTTGAAACATATCTCACTTTCGATGTCTTCTTTGGCAGTGGTGATCTTATTCAAAATTTCGGAATGAGTGTCAACACAACCATGACAACCATTGTAGGGCGTGTAATTGGTCCCCCAGAATTGAAGTTAGGTGATCCAAATGGCAAAAATATCAAGATAACAGTGGACATGGAGAAATGTCACTGGAACCTTGCTGGAAGATCAATGGTGGAAGGCAAAGCAATTGAGCGTTGGGGCGTTATTGACTTCACCAGTTTGGGGCCTTATAAGTATAAATTAAGAGCAAAGGAATTCATTCAAAAGCTTATTGGTAAATACAAAAAATTGGGTATAAACATGCAGGAGCCTATTTGGTATGAAGAATCTTCAATGAAGATACTTGCAAGTTATGACTTGCTATCTGAATTACTTGAAAAAATAAACAACATTTGTAAATATAACCAAGGCCGTCTACAATTTCTTCTCTGTGTAATGGCTAAAAAAAGTTCAGGATATAAGTACCTCAAGTGGATTTCTGAGACCAAAGTTGGTATAGTGACACAATGCTGCTTGTCCAGTAGTGCTAATGAAGGGGAGGACAAATGTTATACTAATATGGTTCTGAAGATCAATGCAAAGCTCGGAGGCAGTAATGTGGAGCTCAGTAATAGGCTCCCTTACTTTGAGGGTGAAGGTCATGTTATGTTTGTAGGGGCTGATGTCAATCATCCTGGTTCTCGGGACACTAGGAGTCCATCAATTGCTGCTGTGGTTGCAACTGTTAATTGGCCTGCTGCAAATCGCTATGCAGCACGTGTTTGTCCTCAGTACAATCGATGTGAGAAAATTTTGAACTTTGGGGAGGTTTGCCTTGAACTTGTTACATGTTATTGGAGAATGAATGGAGTCAGGCCAGAAAGAATTGTGGTTTTCCGTGATGGGGTGAGTGAATACCAGTTTGACATGGTTCTTAATGAAGAGCTACTTGATTTGAAGAGAGCATTCCAAAGATTAAATTACTTCCCAACAATCACTCTTATTGTAGCACAAAAACGACACCACACCCGGTTTTTTCCAGAGGGTTGGAGGGATGGGTCTTCTAGTGGTAATATTTTACCGGGAACCATTGTGGACACAAAAATTACACACCCTTTTGAGTTTGACTTTTACCTTTGTAGTTACTATGGAAGCCTAGGAACAAGTAAGCCTACTCATTACCATGTCTTATGGGATGAGCACAAGTTTAAATCTGATGAATTGCAGAAGCTCATATATGAGATGTGCTTCACCTTTGCAAGATGTACTAAACCTGTATCTCTGGTCCCTCCTGTGTACTATGCTGACCTTGCTGCTTATAGAGGACGATTATACCACGAAGCAAGGGTTGGGATGCAATCCTTGAAGTCGGCAGCATCTTCATCTTCTAAAGATTCATTTGAACAGGGATTGTACAGGTTGCATGCTGACCTCGAAAACAGCATGTTCTTCACCTGATGGAGCTATCATCCACTCTTCTAGAAGTTGGGGAAATGCAAACAACTTCTCTTCTGTATATACATGTTTTGTATCTACTGCTTTTTTCTGCTCAAAACAGTGAAGGGTTTGTGCGTGAATCTAACAGCTTGTAAGTCTTGAAAAATACCATCATTCCTTCCCATTTTAGAGGATTTTCCCCAGGCATATATATCGGCAGACTCTAATCAACAGACAATTCTGAAGCTGAAAGCTAGCTCTTCAAGTAATTATTTGATCTTTAAATAAGCTCATATTCAGTTTCACTGTCAACGTGTTATTCAGTTTCACTGCCAACAGTGGCGGAGGCAGACTTTTAGATTGGGGGTGACCATAATAAAAATAGTAAAACATATAATTTTTAAAAATTATGTTAGATAACTAAATTTTATAAATGATTAAAACTATTACATGCTTATCTAACCATAGACTTTATCCAATAAAACATTATCTCATTTCCTTATATCAAATTATATTATAAAGAGATTCAAAATTTTGGGGGGTGTCATGGCATATATATGCACCTCCTTGGCTCCGCCACTGACTGCCAACATGTGTGAATACGGAATAGAAAATTATTACCCAGCATCAATCTTTGAGTTCCTCTAAGCTTAGCACCATGAGTATCAAGCCAAGAAAGAAAAGCAGCTTGCCAATTTTCTACTCATGGTGTTAAGCTTGGAGGAACTCAATTTTCCATTCTTTCTTCTTTATTCAGTTTATTTATTCTTTGTTTGCACAATTATTAACTTCTATTTTAGGATTGAAGATTGTTCTGTGGTGGGTTGTGAATCAAAGGTTGTTCCCTAAGGCTTAGGTTAGATGTTATAACTTCATGGCCAAATGTTGTTTTAGAGTAGGCTGGAACCAAAGGTTGTCCCATTAAGGCTTTAATGTCAAGGTATAGAATCAAAGGTTGTTCTGATTAAATTAGGAACCAGAGGTGGTTCCACATTCAAAGGGGATTAAGATGATTTCACTTCAAGACTTGCAGTAGGCTGGAACCAAATGTTCTGTTAAGGAATTATTGTTTTGACACAAAATTAAAAGTTGTTCAGGAAAAAAGTCAGGAACCAAAGGTTGCTGACTTGTTAATATAATAGAGTTAGGGTGTTACGTAAAGTCTCGCAAAAGGCACTTGACTCTTGAGGATCTCTTGATATTTTGAGTTGCGTGCTACGAATGCTTTGTTACAACAT
This sequence comes from Acmispon strigosus, assembly GCA_030819835.1. Classification (NCBI taxonomy): domain Eukaryota; kingdom Viridiplantae; phylum Streptophyta; class Magnoliopsida; order Fabales; family Fabaceae; genus Acmispon; species Acmispon strigosus. Next base: position 94,050,602 of record JAUAMA010000001.1, read on the forward strand.
TTCAGTATTGCATTTTTTTATATAAGTTTGGTATTTAGTATAAACATTTACCATTTCCATTACTTTATACTACTTCGTTTCAATGGCCAAAGATGGACCTACAACAATGACATAACACCTCGAATAATCAACTCGTTTCCTATACCTACATACAAACACGTGCAGCTTTTCCTTTCCGTGTAAATAAATCAATTTTTGGCTCCATTGCCCGTGCAGCAGCGTCAAACCCCTAGTGGCCTAGTGTCCTTATTTATTTATTTTTTGGTACATGGAAGTTCTAGTCGTCCACTAACCATAAATTACTTAGAAAAATACTAACATATTATCCACTAACATAGACTTTTACTTTAACAGCGGAAGCCGAACACGCAATCTTATGAGAGGAAGTGGTTCGTACTTTTTAATAACACGCAATCTAGTGATATATTTGCTAAATCTTTATAAGAGTGAAATCACAAGATAAAATTTCGACTCCGGAAGATACCTCGAACCTGAGTTTAAGTTTAAGGGAAGAAAAAAAAAAGAATTTATGCTTTTCCATATCTCTGTCTAGTTGTACCTTCCCCTGATCATTTGTTCCTTTAAACAACCCTTTTTCTGTCAATTTTCTCTGTATTCCCAGCACCCCACTGTTTCTCCTTTCATCTCTCTTCCCTCTCACCTTTCTCCTTTTTCTCATCCCCATATATTCTTTCCGGGGTTCAAGGTGGTCCCTTTTGCTCTGATCATCACCCCCATTTGGTTCTTACCTCGATTGCTTTCTGGGTTTTTACCACAACTCTCATGCATGCGCGCCTATTCCCTCACTGATTCAAAGCTTTCCACAGGTAACAATATCAACATGCAAACGCTTTCATGGCTCCAACACCAAACAGAATTCTGTTATTTGTTGGTTTAATTGGTCTTGTTCTCGTGTTTCAAAATTTAAATGCCTTTTCATAATTCTGGGTTCTGATAGGGATGAGGCAATGATGCTATTGTTGCGAAGATTCACATGTATGCCACTGTTTTGACTTTTTCTGTATTGGACTGATCTTAGGTTGAAGATAGGCACAGAATTTTTTCTTTTTCTTATTTTTTTTCCTTTTAGAATGCAATTGCAATGAGATAAAGCTAAGAACATTGAAGGTATCTTCATTAATCAGAATCCAAATTCAATCTTTTCACAATACAATTCCATAAGTAATTTGGGCTAAGCTAATTGATTATGATGTTTTTTTTTCTTTTTTTCTTTTTGAACTTTCTGGAATGTGGTACTGTTAGTGTAGATATTCATCTTGTTACTGGTAAACTCTCTACTTAAAATTTGTTGCATTCTCATTATTCATTGTCCAACACACTTTCAGATTGTTGGGGGCTTCAAAATTGGATCTTGGCATGCTTCTCAAGGGGGCATGGATTTTCCACATTGATGTTAGAACAAATTGGTGTTTTGCATGGGAGAGTTAATCCTAATTCCTACATGGAAGTGTTGTCAAAGTTCTTAGGTGGTTCTTTGAAATCAACAGCAAGCAAATGCATGGTTTTGCTTGTCATTGTTTTGATCCTTAGAGTACTCTTGCTTCCTTCCTTCCCTGGCTTTGATGGATTTGAATGGAGCAACTTTGTATATATCAACAGCCATTCTCCATTGAAAACTTCTGAATTGGGAATTCGGCTAGATAAGTTTTTGGCGGTTCCGCAGCTTGTGTGGGGATTAAACAACCAAAAGATTGCATTTGCAAGGGCGTGCCTCACTGCTAGAATGCTGAATCGAACCCTGTTGATGCCTAGCTTTAGTGCCTCCCTGTTTTACAAAGAAATTGACCTCTTGCAACCCATTTCCTTTGATAAAGTGTTCCAATTTGAAAAGTTTAACACACTTTGCAGCGGTTTTGTTCGGTTGGGTTACTACTCAGATGTTTTAAATAGAACACGAGTGCTTGAAATGCAGAAAGGGAGTGGAAGGAGGTGGACACCGGAGAGAGACTTATCACAATTGAGGGAGTATAGCAAAGGCTCTTTCGATGACTATGAGGTAATCAAGATTGTAGGGAAAAACCCGTTCTTGTGGCACGATCATTGGCCAGTGAAGGACTATGCAAAGGTTTTTGAGTGTTTAGATGTGATAGATGAGATTGCTCAAGAAGCTGATAGAGTTGTGTCAAGGATTAGAGAAGTTGGAAGAGAGGTAAAAGGAAAATCTGAATCAGAGGAATTGAAAAATAGTATCACTTCTGACAGTTCTTCATTTCAGCCTTTTCCATTTGTTGCTGTCCATATGAGGATAGAAATTGATTGGATGATTCACTGCAAGAAGTTAGAGCAGAGATTGAACACAGAACAAATCTGCAGTAGCAAGAAAGAGATCATTGAAAGAGTTAAAAACATTGTTGGTTTGAAGACTCCGGTTGTTGTGTATCTTGCGGTAGCTGATAAACTCCTTAACAATTCTTCCATACTGGAAGATTGGGGAGAAGGGTTTCTTCCTTTTGAGAAGAAGAAACTTGGTGTGGATGGTATTTATAAGAAGTATCCATATCTAATTCAGTCTGCGATCGATTACGAAGTGTGTTTGCGGGCTGATATCTTTGTGGGAAACAGTTTCTCTACATTTTCAAGCCTTATAGTTCTTGAAAGAACACAGAAGATGATCAGAATGAGTGCGACCAGCATGTGTGGAACTGATGTAAGATGGCCTTGTTATGCTTACAATTTTCCAGGAGAATCAAATGGTCCAATGAGATGGATAACAAATATGTCTGAATCAAGTCTTCGATCAATCAGCTATGGAAGCAATCATATCTCTACTTGCAAGGACCATATTTTAATTTAATCTCAAAAGTCAAATTAAGAGTAGTTTAAGAGCCCCTTTTCTTATGTCTCAACATTTTCACTTGTGGAGTTTGATTAGCACACTCCCAAAAAAAGAAAAAGTAGATAATACAATGGAATATAGCTGTTCTTTTTACACTTAGGTACAGTTTCTTGTCATGTAAATTTTAACACCTTATTTTGAAAAAAGTTTTCTCAGATATTGTTGTATTGATTGTCTGATTGTTAAATAACAAAGCCCCTTCAAAAGGGTAAGTTTTGGTTTCTTTTGATATTTCTGTTATAATTTTGATGGTTGATTGGGTTCACATGTGAAACTGCAAAAGGTAAAGAGAACATGTTTACAACTCTGTGTTGGTGGTGTCTATTTGTTGTACATTTGAGAGAACATAAAGTGGACCCTCTTTACATATGAAGTTCATGTCCATGATGTTGTCAGCTTTAGTGGAAGTTCCATCTTTGGAAATAATTTGCTGGGTGCAGCACTCTAGTACTGTAGTGGGGTCTTTTGCATTTGCATACCATTAAACACTTGGATTTCTAAGTTTGAAGTACAACTGAGTATTTGAATCTGAGGTTATTCTATTTTAAGTAGTTTTGAGTCTAAGCCTTGTATATGCTAGTTTGTATTTGGATTTAAGTTCACATCAACTTGAAGCACATTCAATTCAACATAAATGAGGAATTATTTCATTTCCCGTTGAAATTATCTCGTAATACGTGTCAACTACAAACCAAACACACACGTAGTATGATTAGTTTTCCGTTTGACTCGATGCAAAGGGGGAAACACATCTCAACATACAAATGTTAAAGATTTTACCACAGCCACCATGATTTTACCTCGCAACTTCACCGTATATTTAAACACACACTCAAGAATTATATATTAGAGAGTTTTAATATTTATAGTTTTTCTATTTGATTCAATGTGGATTATCTTATATTTATTGTCCGAGCTAGCAGGTAAAGAAAGTTACAAAAATTATGAGGATCATGAAAAACGCGTTAGGAAGTGGCATCCATCTTCATGATCATATACTAGTGGTAGAGTTGAAGAACTTGGATTGGATCACCGCAAAATTATTTATGAGATGCCTAACTTTTCGGTTCAAAATGTCCCCCTTTACTTACGTCATAATTCATAATTCAGTCACTTTTTCAAAATGAAGTATTTTCTGCATCTTTCTCATTCTTCATGTGAATAGTAATTAATGGGATTAATAATTATAGATCTGAAGTTGACCCTTTCAAATAGTGGTCTGAATGAATTGTTTCAAGCCTAAAGATAAGGAGAGCCTTGTCTTAAGCTAAAAGGGTAGCTTCTGAAAATGGGTTTTGAATTTGACTTTTTTTTACAATGAAGGGTACACTCTAGAAAATAATTATAAGGATATCTCCTTAAACAATTGTTCAACTATGTAAGTTTGATTTGTCACGTGAAAGTTTGTTGAGATAGCTTTGGTGTTAAACATGCGACTTTCGTAACTTAAAGCCGTGAAAGTCATTGAGTCAATGATGCAAAAGGAAACAATAACAATAAGACGTGATTTTAGAGACAAAAATACACACTTCCATCACCTAGTAACAATGAGTCATTTTACACTCACATATTAACCTCTGCTCTAATATTGACACTAACTCTGACTCTTAAAAAAAGGTAAAAAAATTCACTTAATTTTAGAGTTAGCCGGATTAACTTAGTTTAGTGTGATTTATTGATAATTAAAATTATTGTCTAATATAACGCTCACCCACCAACAATTAGCAGCATTTAGAGCCAATACTACGTTGGTTATGACCGACGCAGTGGTTCAGGATTTTAGCTACCCACCAAAGGCAAAAGCCCAAGACCTTGGACTATGGAGGGTAAAGGGGAGGCACAGCATCATTTTGGGATAAAGTTCTTGGCCACTTGGTGCACTGCGAAGACTAATTTAATAGCACCCCAAGATCATAAACTACGCATGGAGGTTTGTACTCAATGGCAAGATGCATTGGTTAATTAATTAATTGGTAAGAAAGTAAGGGGACAATACTGTGCGTGACAGGCTAAAGAATATGTGGAAGCCCTTGAGGGATTTTGAGATCCTAGTGTTTGGATCCAATTTTAAATTTTTCAGAATCACTTATTTCTCTACAAAATAAAAGCTACTTCTAATAGTTTTTTACAAATATGGACTTTGTTTCTTCAGTCCCCATACACATACCTTTGTTTCTTCACTATTGGACACTTAGATGGTTTATCAACTATATTAGGGCAGGGAAAAATCATCACAAATATACGTGTATAATAGAGGTTGTCACTGTTGATGGTACGGATTTAGCTAGACACATAACTCTCACATGAGAATATCTAAATTTTTAATGGTACATATATTAATAATATTATCAGTAAACAAAGGTTGTTTAGCCACTAAAGTTGTCGTCTTTAGATTATTAGGGTTTTAAATATTTTAGTAATAATAGTAATAATACCAAATTCCAACCACACAGATAAGGAATATCGAAGCTTCACTGCTTATGGTTGATTCCATTTTCCTCTCTCTCACTCTCTCTCCTGTTATTGTTACCTACTGCGTACCATGGATGATGAAAGTCAATGACATAGTGGGTCCGTTTCGATTTCTTTCCAACGCAAAACGTTTGATTTGTTTTTGTTCTCTCTTTCACTCTTTGGCTGAATGAGATTTCTGAATCGCATTGTGCAAAATCTTGACTTCTTCTCAAGGATTTTGATTCATCAATTGGAGGACCCAAAAGGGGTATCTCTCTGATGTGAAAGTTCTGCAAAAAAATTTGGCTTCGGCTCTCTAAAAAAACGAATTTTTTGATCGATTCGTTGATGGGTTTTGTTGATATATTCTAGGTGAAATCTCAGGTGATTTTTTCGGGAAAATGGAGGATCAGGCTGTTTTAGGTGTTGGGGCAACTGTTAATGTTGGAAGAAAGGAAGAAGAAGAAGAAGAAGAAGAAGAAGTTGAAGAGTTTTGCAGTTGTTGTACTGAAGATGAAGATGAAGAACCATGGAAGGAAACTGAGGAGCCAGTGGTGGAAGGGTTGGAGGATGAGCTTGATGAATTTTCAGTGAAGATGTTTTTTAAGGGGTTGTCAATACCCAAGGTTGAAAATTCCAGTTCTGGGTTTTCTGGAATTGGAGTGTTCATGGAAAGATCATCAAGTCTTCCTGCTATAAGGGTGCAGAAAAAGCTTGACTTTTATGCAGAGGAGCCTGTAGTTGACTACTTGGCACTCCTGGATGGTTTGCTGGAAGCTGTACAGAACAAGATCCGCAGGGTTTATGCTTTCACTGATTCTGAGTTGTTGTACAATCAGGTTAGCTTTCAGTGTTTAATCTCAACCATCATATATTCGAATTTTCCTTTTTGATAGGGACCTTTTTTAGCTTCTATAATTTGCATATTAAAGTGTTTTAGAGGTTTCTGTTATAGACTTATAGGCTTGTAGCAGCCACACCATGTTTCAATTTGAACATCACACTACTTTTCTCCATAAAAGCTCAAAGGGCTACACTTCCATTTAGTGCATGTTTGCAAATTTTTCAACAATTGATTCTACCATCAGAATCAATTCCGTGGAGAAGTTCATGTGACTAGCTTCTAAATTTCAGAATTGATTATGAAGAAAGAGAAGTTTATCCAAACATGCACTTAGCATTCCTCTTGTAAGTAATGGGAATGCTTTGGGGACTAGGAGGATTGATTTACCATTTGAAGATAGCCTACATTCCAATTTTGTGTGAAGAATACAATAATTGAGGTTGCTTTCACATGTGCCACTAGCCCCTAATAATCTTTGATGTGTATTTGCGTGTGTTTTCCTAGGTCACCTATCTTTAACTATCCTATCTTTAATGTGAATATTTGGACAGATAACATCTGAGGAAGAATTTGACATGCCACTTTTGATGGCACTGAGAGAAAGGATTTTGGAACATGCCAATAAGTTTGAAACTTTTGCTCTGAACCTCACACCCAGCACCCTTCTTGAGCAGCCGCTGCAGCTGGCTAAAGTAGCTATTGGACTTGTCACTTTCCCTGACAATGGTGAGAGATTACTTGAGAACTGTTCTATTTGTTGTGATGAGAAGCCTGTGCCAATTATGGTTACCTTGAAATGTTCACACATGTTCTGTTCACATTGCTTGAGATCCTATGCTGATGATAAAGTTCAATCCTGTCAAGTCCCCATGAGATGCCCTCAACCAGGATGCAAATATTGCATCTCTGCAACTGAGTGCAAGCTTTTTCTTCCATTTACCTCCTTCGAATCTTTGGAGAAAGCCCATTCAGAAGCAAATATTGTCAAGTCAGATAGAATTTACTGTCCATATCCAAATTGCTCTGTTCTACTTGATCCTCGCGAATGTTTATCAGCTAGTGCAAGTTCATCTAGTCAGTCTGACAATTCTTGTGTCGAGTGTCCTGTTTGTCAGAGGTTTATCTGCGTGGAATGTGAGGTTCCTTGGCATTCTTCTATGAGCTGTGTAGAATATCAGATTCTGCCAGTGGAGGAGAGGGATGCTTCTGACATTACCTTGCACCGTCTTGCTCGGGACAAAAAATGGAAGCGTTGTCAGCAATGTCGTCGAATGATTGAGCTTAATCAAGGTTGTTACCACATGACATGCTGGTAAGATACAACTGCTCTTTATATGAAAAAAAAATGTTTTATGAAATTTTTATATATTTCATTATATAGTTCAATAATGCAGATCTGAAACATACTTAAATGTTGGCAGTCAAAAAGTATATATTGAAAGTTGAATAACATAGCCTATAAAATTTACATGAATAGAATTGAGAAACCTGCCTTTAAAGACCAGTTTTACGTGCAAGTTCTGTGTTTCTTTGTTTGATTGTAGGGTCACATTTTCTTATCATGATATCCTAAGAACCTGTATACTCTAAAAGTGCAAAATAAAACTGTCTGCAGACCTTAATTAAAATTGTGTTCGAGAGTTGAAACATTTTAAATTTGAATGTATTGTAACCTTAAACGAAATAAAGACTCTAGCACATTTCTAAATGATAATGCTTAGACCTAGATTAAGGAAATGTTTTTACTTTTTAAACCACCATTGTAGCCCTCTAGTTTCTGAACTTGGTGTAGATGTGTGTGAGAGAGAGAAAGATATTGGTTGGTGATATGATCCCACTACAATGATAATAGGTCAGAGAGAAGATGAAATATATAGAATTGCTTGGCCTGAACATTCACCTTGATTCCCTGGTTGTGTCTGATCAATTTAGGCCTCAGTATCAGTTTCAGATTGCTGTATTCAGTGTAATCTATGGCCTGGTGCTGCGGATTTGAACTGATTTGGTTCTCTAGGTAACGAACACATAGCTGATGCTAGAATAGTATATATTTTATGAACAGGGGTATCATAATGATATATTCTCTTCCCTTTTTAATTATTGTGAAAACAAATTAGAGTTGCAAAACTAAAGCAAAAAAACAAAAACTCAGGGCATGTTTGGTTTTGTTAAATATTTTCAATTTTCATTTCTTCCTTTCATTGATAATAATGAAAATGCCATCATTATTTCACTGTTTTCGATTTTCAAATATTTGCACGGGAAAAGCTGAAAACAATTCATTTCTTATTTTCAAAGAATTATACAGGAAATATTGTTTTTGCCATTTCCTGTACAAATCTTTGACAGTAGGAAACAAAGTGGAAAAAATCTCTCCCGCTGCAGTATAAATTGAGTTGAAACAATAGATATGTAAAAGCATGACATAGATAAAATGATTTTTTTTAATACAAATTAATGTGTAGGCCTTTTCAACCTGTTCAATCTTTTCTGAAAATCATAAAGTGTAAAAGCTTACGCTATTGCTAAATTTGAATATGGTTTGGGATGCAAAAGGCCAATTAAATGGATATTTTGGTGGATAGAGTGGATTGATGGGGGGAGATGGGATGTAGGGCTGGAAAATAGCTTTGTGATCCAGATACTTCAAATGAAGGCTTGAGAAGAATATAGCTGAGCTCTACCGTGAATTTGTGGATGGGATCATTCTAAGATGATCTGCCATTTGGGTTACATTGACTTTTAGAAGTTTCATTCGTGTATGATAAAGAACATTTTGGTTTGTGGTGGGCTCTACGATCAAAGTTGCAAGTTTTTTTGTTTTAGGATTTAAACAGTGTTTCCCAAGAAAAGGGATTTGCGGAGGGGTGGATTGATGGCTATATATTGAATCATGGTGAATTGGTGATATGATTTAGATTCAAAATTCAAACCTTAGTAAACTGGCTGACATAAAACCAATTGGTTGTAAAGTAACTAGGCAGGAGAGGATGGTTGGATGTTGAAGATATTGAGGGCTGGGGTTATTTGGTGCCAATATTGAGAAAAACATCCCAAACTTTTTATTTGTGTTTGCAGAAAGAAAATGTTGAGACTTTTGAAGCTTTTCTTACGAGTTACGACTGTGAGGATTATGAGTTTTGGGTGGTATGATCACTAATGAAATTAACTGGCAGTGAGGAATGAAGTGGAGCAATACATAGAACACTCATTATTCATGCCTGTTAAGCTTAGCGCATAATCTCTCTATCAAATTAATACTTTCAATATCTGAAATTGCTCAAGTATATCAGTCAAGTTTCATTAATTTTTTATAATAACAGAAAATGAGATACCATATTGAGAAAGGGACATTTTTCGAAATCCAAAATGGAATTAAATCATTTTAAGTTTGGCTCAACCCTTGACTGTAGGATTGAATTTGAGCCCTTGTGTCCATTGAATGTAAACTTTGGAGAAGCCCTAGGAAACAATGAACGTTGTGTTCAAAGGTGGACCAAGAGTGCACTTGGATAAACAACTTATTTAGCGCTTATTGCAATAAGTGTATCGCATAAGCGCTTATTCATAAGCTAATCTGAGTAGCTCATGAAGATAAGCTAAAAACAACTTACAGATAGGCCATAAGCTATTTACTTAAGTTCTCTCAAATACTTACTTGAGCACTTATGCTATAAGATAAGCTCAAATAAGTTCTTCCAAATGGGGCCCAAATCTGCTTTGCTGTAGTTCTTTTTCCTTACCTTTCTTTCACTATATAGCTCATCACATAGCCCTACAGCCTTATGATGGCAGGCTGTCAATTTAGTGTGCACCCCTTCCTGTTCTCTTTTCAATTGTTAATAGGATATAAAGTGGCATTTCTTATATTGATATGATTAAATTTTTGTTTGAACTAGTAGTCTTTTCTTTCATCTTATTGGTATGTATTTACATGTTTATAAAGCTATTTATCCATTTAATATCATATTAACAGAGGTAGTATACAAGATTTTATGGTTCAATAAACAGCCTTTGTATGTTGACAACTTTGTTCTTAGATTTTAGACATGCTGTATGTTTGATAAATGATATGATACATCGTTAAAAAGTTCAAAACTCTTGCTTGAATTTCATCAGAAGGACATGAGCAGTGTCTGGTTTTATCACATCCGTTCCTAGAGAGAGGCATTGAACCAAATAAAACCTCAATAGGAAAGACATGTTTGCAAGTTTTCAGGCCCCATTTGGAAGGGTTTATTTCAGTTTATCTTTAGCATAAGCACTTATTTATGCAAGTGTTTGAGAGAGCTTAAATAGTTTATGACCTACTTATAAGCTACTTTTAGCAAATTGTTCTAGATTAGGTTATGAATAAATATTTATGCGATACACCCTTATTTGCCATAAGCACTTGATTAAACTGTTTATCCAAACTCACTGTGAATTCAGTTGTTGCTTAGATTTTCTAATAGTTTTCAATTCATGTGTCATAATTTCAGGTGTGGTCATGAGTTCTGCTATTCTTGCGGTGCGGAATATCGGGATGGCCAACAGACATGCCATTGTGCATTTTGGGATGAGGACTACTCGCAAGACTCCTTGACACACTCTCTTCAAGAATCAGAACAATGGGCATGGGAGACTTTCCATTCTTTCTCCATGATCATGGATCAATACTCGGACCAGGAAAGATCGCACCTCGCACTTATACAAAGGTTCCTGGCTGGTGATTCTGGTCTCGGTGACCATAATACCCGCCAATCTCCTCCCTGCTTTACAGACTCCTATGCAGACCCCATGAAAGATCTTCATCAACTTCCTTGGCTAGAGAGATTTGTGTCTGTGATAAGTGACAACTACTATGAAGATTACCATGCTAGATCCTACACTACCTAGTTAGTTCATCAACTTACAATCTCAACTAAGGTCTGAAAGGATATGAAAAGAGTTTCTCACTCTGTCCACTTCTCATCATGAGGTATAGCAACATTTACATCATGCAAATTCTTATATCAAGGTAAAGAATCTGTTCATGATGGTTCTCTTAATGAAAGAATAAGAAAGAGGAACATTGGAAGAGAAAACAAGTTTGCTTGTGGTTGGGGCTTGGGGAAGAATACACTGCTGGTCAATTGAAAGAAATTCATGATTTTTATTTTTCATCATTGGATGCTCCTAGATTTAGTGCATGTTTGGAAATTCTCCTACAATTGATTTTAATGTCAGAATTATGGGGAAAAACTTTTGTGAGTATTTTCTGATTGTCAGAATTGATTATGAGAAAACAGAAGTTGATCCGAACGATGTAAGTATTTGTGAAGCCATCTAAATTAAGGGCACGTTTAAAACCAATTGTCATTCATTTGAAAGCAAATCAATTAATGGAAAACAGTGTGAACACATGCTATGCAACCGGCTAATTTAGCTTCAAGCCAAATGTTGAATTGTTAATGTTCAAACCACGTGAACGAAGTGGGTCTCAAATCAATGTAAGAGAAAGAGAGAGGGGAAAGAAACCTGGCTGATGCATGAAATGACCCAATTTGGGAGAAGAACAAGACAAGAAAATGTCACTGTTGAAAATGTTGGTTATTCGATAAGGTCAAGTTTCAATGACTCGTTTTTCTTCTCAAATCTTTTTTTTTTCCATATAAATTTAAACAGTGTCGTGTCATGTTGATTAATATTTCTTCTTTATTTATTTATTTTATTTTGACTTTGGTCTTCATTTATTTATCAAAAATGATTGGTAGCTTCCCCGCAAAGTTTGATTTTCATCTCATCATGCCCACTCTTCCACTAAAATTAACAAATAATAATCATAATAAACATGTACAAATGGTGAGGCCAAAATCTAGTGTAAATAAGTTTTAAATCTTTCTACAATTAATTCTAAAACCATAATTCATTCTAGGGAACAAATGTGAGTAGTTTCTAGATTTTAGAATTGATTTTGATGAAAGAGAAACTAATTCAAAGATGCTATAAACACCTCTAGAGGGTTAGGTGGCATTTTCCATTCACGCATCTAACGAATCTGAGTCTGAGTTAATTGATAGCTTCAATTTTAAGATATTTCTACCGTTTGATTTTGGTGAAAAATATGAGCTGCCTGATCTTACTTATATGATCTAAATTTTGTAAATGCACGAATGCAGTAAATTGGTGACCGTAGGGAACCCAAATCTATATTTTCTTTCAGATTTTCCCCATACCCCCCCCCCCCCCCCCCCCCCCATTTCCAACTTCCCTGTCTCCCCTGCCCTGTACCCTGCATCATGTACACTGCATCATGTACACTGCAGGAGAATGCTACCATGTCCTGCATGTTGAAATTGTTGATAAGATTTAGTTAACCATTACATAAAGCAGATTCAATCCCATACACTTTGAGTTTTGACACATGGAAAGAAACATATATTAACATCAGCTACTAGTTCTCAAAATGGCAGAAAGAGCATCAGTACCTCAAAGTGATTTTGCATAGTACTATAGTTTTCATATGTCCTTCAGCTCTTCTCATTCATGTGAACCAGTTTCTCAGCTAGTGCTGATATTGAACAAGAAAACCTCTTGGAAATTGAATGTGGAGGAACACTCATTGCCAAAACGGTTGGAAAATGGAGCTACTCAAATAAAAATGTACAAGGTTGCCAAGCCAAAAATACAATTCCTTACTTTAAGTAAGATTATATTAATTGTTAAGTCCTATCTTTTAAGATTCAGAGCTAAAGATAAATAAGTAAAAAGGGTGATATGTCACCTTAGGTCTTCTTACACACAGGAATCAAAGTGAAACATAACTAGTTATACATTCAAAAGTCCATTCACAGCCACAACATTACAAATTTACAGGAGGGCAAGTAAGAACCACAATGCAGGTGAGAAATAGTTCATGTCAATAACTACTGTACACATTTTCCTTCCCTTGCCTTCTAGTTTGTGAACAACCTCTGCAACCGAAAAATCTACAGTATTACTGTAGTATGTATTCCCTCCATTTACATATTTATATGTGTCCCTGAATGAATTTTTCCTTTTTCCAATTTTTTTAAAATTTAAAATAGAAGAAAATTGAATATTTATGAAGGGATCATGTACTGAGTGTTCAGTACTACAAGAATTTTGAAAATTTACTTCTCTGCAACCAATTAGTAAAAAATAACAAGTGTAAAACATCTCCTACCAAAAAGCCTGAAAATGCCAACATAATGACAATCTCTTCACAAGGGCGCATTCTAGGATGAGCCATTGATTCATGTGGTCCAAGTGAAGAATATGGTTACCATGGTAAAAGTAAATTAATTATTTGATGAATCGTCAAGGTGGTTAACCTTCAAATAATTTTCATAATTACTTATAATTTAGTAATTGATTGCATTTTCCTTTAATTCATCAAATTAGTTTAATTTTGTCATGATAACCATATACTTACGCATGTCAGATAAGCTCGGTCTCTACCACAAAATGATTAACTTTCTAAATAAAAGCATGAATAATGTCCATAATTAAGCTTATAACATAGTTGTTTGCATTATCTTTTAATTCGCCACCTAATTACTTTACTTTTGTCTAGTAACCATATAGTACTTAAAATTAACAACATTACTACATATGATTAATCATTAATATAAACTTCTCCACCTCAACCATTTGAATCAGTGACTCATCCTACTCTTGGCCCTTCACAAGATTCATCCTGATATAGCACTGATTGTTACACATACACAATATTAACACTGATTGACAATCACACACAATTTTGTGAAAAGACAGGATAATGAATCTGTGAAAAAATACACTATTAATAAACAACAACAACAATCATAAAGGAACCTGTCCACAATGGACTCCATGATTACTTGGCTCTTCCAAATTACACTAGATCTGACAAATCAATGCAGTAGCTAGAGTTAGAGAGATGGAGAGAAGATGAAAATGGTAAAATTGTAATTTGCAATTAGGCCTAAAGGATTTATTTGGAATTTGAAAACATTTTATGGTCATCATAGATTTCCATGCTAGCAATAGCATTGTGAATTGTGATTTGTGAGTGAACGAAAGGGAAAGAAGAGAAAGTGAAGGATTGATGGGGCTCAAGTTGGTGGTGGTCAGTGGGGACAATGCTGCCTGCACTAATGAGTATTTCTGCATTTGGATTTGTGAGGAAGACACATAAACCAACCCCACTTTCAAAACATTAACTTATGCTAGCTAGCTATCAGATTATTATTGTCATCATCATGCTGTCCTGGCCCTTTCTGCTTTAAAACCAAAACCAAAACCAACCCAATCCCCAAGACACACTCAATACAATTCATAAGTCACTTATGATTTTACACAATCATACTTCTACATCTTGTTTTTCTCGTGATAAAGGAATTGACAGTAAATATGTTTAAGTAAGTCTTATAAAATTACATTGTAGTGACCTTACTGATAGGCTGAGATTTACTCTCTTACAAGAAATATTCTTTATTTATGAGTGAGCCTGAGCCATACAAATTTGGTGGACATATATAATGCGTTTTTAAATTTATGTGTGAGGCTACCTCTGCCATTGTCTGATCTTATATGTATTTGGGATTACCCGAACTTAACTTTCATAACCCTGACTGACACAAGCTACTTTCTGCCATCCTCTCATTTGTTTTGTTTTTTTATGATTTCTTTCTTGGGGGTGGTGCCTGGTGGTTCCTACTTCCACTGTTCCAACTTCCAATGCTGCTGCGTCGTGTGTGGTCCTCATTATCTCAGATTTCACGTTGTCTTCTGACTATTCCCATCTACCCTCCATGGTATCTTCAATCTTCAATCTGCTCATTTATAAATGTTTCCCAGTTACGGCAAAAAGTTAACCATGACTCTGCTCAACGATGTTCTTTCTTGCTTCTAATTAAATGCTGTATATATCAGATAGAGTCATGCTACATGCCTCGAAAGTAGTGGAACTTATCAGAAAGGGACGTGAGAGTTGCTGTGATAGTTACATTATAAAGTTTAATTTTTTATAACTTTATGTGCGATCACTACAACAAAGACCCATTTTAGGGTCTAAATTTAGCGTCGCTCACGACATTGATGCTAAATCTGACTCATTAGAGTTGGTTTAGCCCATGTAAATCCCACAAAAGTCATCTAGAAAATAAATAAACTCATTTATATTTACCGTTGGCTGCACCAACACCAAACATCGTTGGCTTTCTGCACATTAGCGTGGACGAACGCTAAAATTATCGACCAACGTAGCATCCATCCTCAAGTGATTAGAGTCGATTTATGGCTGACAATGCATTCAACGACTTAACTTAGTGTCAATTAAAGCCAACTCTAATGTGTCAGGTACATCTCATTTTTCGAGCCCAAGGTTTTAGGTCGCCGCTAAGTTTCATTGAATTCTTCGTTTCATATTTAACATAGGCCCCTTTCATCCTTCAACCATCAAAACCTAACACTTATTCTCTCCCTCCTCCTCTGCCACCCTAGGTATTGGCGCCTCCCTCCACCTATGCCACCCTCATTGTCGACCCCTCCCTCTTCCTCCTCCTCCGCCATAGCCACCCTCTTCTTCTCCCTCAACCCCTACCTCCGGTGACATCTCCTAATCCATAGCAAGGTCGTCTCCCCGTTGTTGTGCAACCGTTGCCAGTGCGTGCCGCCCCATTGTCGTTGCGCCCCATTTTCGTGGTTGTCGCTGCCCCATTGTTGCGCCTCCAACGCCCGCCCACTACTACCTAGTACTAGTATTGCTAATTTTATTTTTGACTTATTTTGCTTTAGAGATTTGTATTAGATGTATCTGTGATTTGAAAGACGCATATGTGATATGAGAAATAAAATTATTTGTTACTAGTAGTTTAAAATAGTGAGAAAGAGTATAAATTATTTGTAAAGTAATGGAAGATCGTAGTAGAGTTGTCTCTATTAGGGAAACTGTTGCTAGGGGAGTTGCCACAAACAACAAGGATCGAGTGAGACATCCTTACTCTTGAAAAACAAATTTGGAAAATTGAAAAAAATGTTCATTTGTTTAAAGTTAAAGTTGCAAAAATTAATGAAAGTGTTAGACATGTGATGAGCCAAAATAATATTTGAAATAAAATAATTTAATGATTAATGTATAATATTATATTGCAATTGTTGTTTGTTATTGCTTATGATTGTTATTGTTGTTTGCTATTGCATGTGTTTTATAATTGTTATAGATATGTTATAATTATTTTCACCGTAGTTGCGCTAAATTTATGTTGGAATTGCTAATTATCCAATTTAATTGTTCTTCATTTTGCAGTGATGATAGAGTTGAATAGTTTTGATAATTGAGATAAATATAAATATGTTTTTATGTCTCGGTGTGTACCATACATCATCATTATAGGCTTTGGATTTTGTTCAGTAACTTGGCCACTTAATCACTCTAATAGCTCTATTCTCTATCTCGGCGAGGTAGATAATATGAAAATCACATTAATTAAGTTCCAAGTTATATGACTGAACTCAAAATCTATAATGACGATGCATGATACTCGATGACAAATAAAAAACATGTATACACTCCTTTCGTTCCAGCGTCAGTTTTTAGCTTATTAGTGTAGGCCGCACTTTGCTTGTTTTAAGGGTTTAAACAAGCCCTAAAAACTTCATTGAGGCTAGACTTGGTTTCTCAGCAACCAAATGAGATTCAAAATAGGTACAGGTTGAAAAGAGAGGTTTGATGAGTAATATCGATTTCAATTACCATGCATGGATGGTTGCGAGTTCTCACTGTAAATATAATCTTCCGACAAATGTACGTAATTTCTCCATCAGTCACGTTGTTTTCCTTTTTGTTTGTGAATATGAATTATGAGTTATAATCGATCTGATGAAGATGTCTCTGTCCCTCTCTAACCGTGCATATATTGTTTGCATTGCAGCTAGCGTAGTACTGTGAAATGTCGCTAGCTAGCTGATGAATGAACGTGGTTCTCTTTCAATTTCTGTATTTATATATAGCAAAATTAATAGCATTATAGCATAGAGATAGATTGTAGTGGGACTACTCAAACTCTGTCACTCCCTTTGATTCTGATGTCTCACTCACTCTCTACTTGGAAATGGAATATCACATGCTCACGTACTTAATGCCCAACAACACATGCTGCATATTATATATAGCTACCACTTACCCCACATTGGATTGATTGCATTGGACACTAGTCCACTCATTTTCCTAACTAAGTATTGGAACTACATCCAACCTAATTCATAAAATTTCACATTAAATTAAAAGGTAGCTTGTATCTTTGTTATGGAGTTTGGATTGTTCGCAGTTACATAATCTCTAAATTCACGTGTCTGAGTCATATGATGTTGATTGAAAGATATGAGTCAACTCATCTTAATATAATTATTTAAATTTCATGGATGCGTGAATGTAAAAGATTAGTGATTATAAGAAACCTAAATCTAAAAATGTTTGGTATTTATATACTATTGGCTGGTCGGAATGCAGATTGCGACTCAAATTGACCGCTCTAGGCAAAAGAAGAGACTAGGTGCTGCCTACTTGGGTGTGTTTGTTTCTCCCTAATAGAGATATAGTACAAATTTTAAAAACTAGTGGAAAAATTAACAAAGAAAAAGTAATGGAGAATGGCAAATGATCCAGCCCACAACCCAAATTAGAGCTAAGTGACTAGCTAGAAGAAATCATGGTTAAGAAGAGAGTGTGTTTTACTCTTTTCTATAAGAATAAGAATGGATTTTGTGCCAAAAGCAAAAAGCCAAAAGAATATGGTATAGTGGACTTGAGAGGAAAAAGAAGAATCAAAAGGTAATTGAATAGGAAAGGAGAAAGGGGATAGAATGAGGAGGGTATATGTGAAGCTTTTAATCATTCCATCCCAAATTGAGAAGAGAAGTACAACTAAAATTATACTTTCCTTTACTTTTTTGTGACAGACAAGTCACAAGACATGAGCCTGCTTGCTTGTGGAGTGTATTGGAAAAAGATAAAAGATAAAGTTTGGGGAAGACTGAAAAAGATGGCTATACCTGCAGGAACCTTGGTTTATCACTATACAATACATTGATGTGGGGAATATCACTTGACCTATATGAAGCAAAGACTTTAATAATAATAGCAATCATAAAAGTTTAGACAGATTAAAAGACAAGGTAGTGGGAACGGTATCGGTATCTGTGGTGGTCATGTTGGATTTGATCAATGCTTCTTGGTGATTAGGAATATTGTTTCTTTTAGCATTCATGAAACAAACAAAAAAAAATTATTAGAATTGTCTATTCAACAATGGGTCATTTACATGAAATTCTAGATTTAATTCCACTTCATTATTACTCCACTAAAAGGCCATTATTGCATTACTTCTTAGAGAAAAGTGCTTGTTCGGATATTTTTTTAGGAAAACAATTATTAGAATCTTGTTAATAAAATAGTTTATTATGTTATTAAATTTTTATGGTATATTAAAATATTCAATCAATTGAATTTAGTTATAAGAGTAAAGCTAAAAATATTTTTTATTTCTTTTTAGTATATTAAATATTAATTATATACTTTTATAATTATTTTAATTTTAATTTTTTAAATATTTCATACATACTTATTTTAACAAACTATTTAATTATAAACTATTTCAAATAACATAAACTTATAATTAAATCGTAAAAAGCGGCTTTCCTATTGTAACCAAAAAAATCGTATAAATGATTAACAAGGGAAATCAGATTGACATGAACTAATATGCTCATTTTGAAAATTACTGAATTTAATGAGGCGCACTATTTTAAATTTATTGCTTTAAGTTGATAAGTATTCATAACAAACAAAGAAACTTATTAATAATGCGAAAGTTGATCAAAATTATGAGTAGGACATAATAATTAATAAGTTGAGAAACATGATGTAAAAATAGAATCTAAATTAAATTTTATCCAAATTTATGTTATACATATTTTGAAAACGTTTGCTAAATTTTCGTAGATTCGATCACTGTCAATCCACCAATATCTCTAGCTATGTCTTGAAGATTCGCTCATAAAAATAAAACTAGCATGTTCCATGATTACTTCAGGAAAATAAAAAAATTGAATTAAAATATAAATTATTTGGAACTTTTTATAATAGTTAACTGATATAGAATCAATTTAGTGACTTTTATAAATATTTAGTTCATTCGATATTATTTATTGAATAAATAAGTATTAATTAAAGAAATTAAGAAAATTAATTAAAATTCATTTGATTGAATAACCTATTAATTAAAAGAAAATAAATATTTTTAAAGTTAATTATCATTGATAATCAATATCAATATTTTTTATTGATTATATATGCTTCTAAAATTATTTACTTAAAATAAAAAATATTTGTTAAGTCAAATATATATTCATCTTCATTAATGTTAATTATTAACCAAAAAATTACGCTTAATTATTTCTATATATGCTAATAATAATTTGTATTTTTACATGAACAAATTTCTTTTTTACACCATTCTCACATATCCCACCTTTTATTATAAAAAGGAGAATCACAATTTTAGATTAAGTACCATGACGATTAAACAATTTTGATTGTGCATGAATCACAATTTGGACCTCTTTTTTTACAATAGGAGAATAAAATCTTGTTATTAAGTTTTGGAGGGGGTGGGGACAGAGAATTGTAGAAAGAGAAAAGGAATGTGGTAAAATTAAAGGGTGGTGAGTGAAAAAGTAAAGATGAATATTAAAAAGGTAAAAGGAGGAAGCATCCTATTCCCATAATGGTGCAAAGCAATGGTACAAGAAACAATGATGCCGATTTGACAATGAGAAACTTTATCCTTGCCCATGCTCCTAATCCTCTAATGCTATTGCTATTACTATTGCTAGCTATCATTCATCAAAATCAATACTAGTACCAACAACAGGGACTTCTCTTTATGAGAATTTTAGACCTGTCTCAACTTTTAAGACTGTTGCTGCCCCCTTCTTCACCCCCAAAATTATCAATAAAACCAAACAAAACCAAATCATAGAATCAATGCAATTTGCAAACCACACACATCTTCCTCCACTCTACATGTTTCATGTTTGCACTTTGCCTTTTCTAAACCCTAGCCTTAACCCACCACCACCTATCACTCTTAATTCAATTTTTTTCATCTACCATTAAAGACGCGATTCACGCAATCGATTCCCAAACATCGCCGCCGACAGCGCAATCGCGTTTGGGGTTCCAAACGCGAGTTTGGTGTGCCGCCAACGCGTTCCCAAACACGCTCTAAAGCGTGTTTAAATATCTAATATCAACGGAATTAAATATCTCTTGCTTTATATAATGGTAAGGTATAATCACATTCAGACTCTCCTCTCCTTATTCAACGACAACATATTCCATAGGTGAATATGTATAGACTAAAAGTTAGGAAATAGTGTGGCTCTAGTTGGAAACATAATAATAACACATCAATAAACATAAAATAGACACTAATTTATTCTCTTAACACGCATTATTGGCATTGAAATGTATTATTATATTCCATTTTCTAATAAGCCTTATTACCAAAAACCTAACCAAGTATCAATCGCGGCTAGCGGTGTCTATGTTCGTTCGCACAAAACTGGAAACAACTAATCATGAAAAATACTTTATTTCATGGCTGAGATTGAACCACCAACCTTATAATCAAGAAATGAGATCGTCCCACTCGTGATTTACCAAGAACCTATTTGAGGTCATAAACCTAATCTTGAAAGCATAAATAAAAAATTCATATAAAAAACATAGGAAAAAGAAATAATCTGTATAAACAAAATATTTCACTATTTCAATTTTTTTCTCTTTTTGATCTAACTATGTCATTCTGACAAAAAGAAATTTAAAAAAAAAAAAAAACTATTTTGTCCAGTTTGTGATCACAACCTAAACTGTGATTAAGATTAAGATTAAGATCCTCCTAAGAGAGATTAACATGCACACTAGCATCCACACCAGACTCACAAACAGGGCAATTACGGATACCGGACCCACACACCGTGCAAAGGCACAAATGCCTGCATGGCAGCAGCAGCACCACCGACTCCCTCACCCCACAGCTCCGGCACTCCCTCCTCACCGCCGGCGTCGCCGCCGTGTCCTCGCCGTCCTCGGCCGCCACATTGCTCCCGCAGCACGAATCGGCGTCTTCCGCCACCGCAGCGGGAGCAGCATTGTGGCGGCCCTCGCGGCGCACGTGGGCCATGACCTGTTCGAGGTTGTTACGGAGGTAGTTGGCGGTGGTTTCGTTTGTTTGTGCCAGGTCCCTCCAGAATTGATTCTCTGCGCTTAAGGTTTTGACTCTTTCTTGAAGAGCCCAATTTAGCTTCCCAATTTTCTGAACCTCATCGTCTTTTTCCTTCAGTTTCTTTGCCACTGTTTCTTGGATTGCGCATGCTAGCATCCTTGATTGCCTCATCTTCTGTTCCTCCATCTCCATTCTCACTTTTTCTGTCTGTTCAAATAACAAACAAAATTTTCATTAATTAAATTACACACACAAATATATATACAAAAAACCCAATTCTGGTCAATCATGTTAAAAATTGATGCATTTTATTTACAATATACTACTCTTATCCTTATGTATTAAAATTAATTTACCAATTTTTTCTTAGTCAATACTACAGTAGACAAAGTATATAAAAAACACCCCCATTAATTTTTCAGGCAAAGTTTGAACATTTGTAACTCCCCTTTCAGTTACTCACTTCCCCCAGAAAAACAAACAGAAAAAGTTACTAATTACATTAAAATTCAAATATAAAACACCCTTTAATTTTTCTAAGAAAAGTTTGAAAAATTATCACACCCCTTTTCAGTTACTGGCTTTCATAGTTGGAAAAATTAACAAAATTGATTTGATTTCATAGAAATATTAAACACCTTTAATTTTTGAGAAAAAAGTTTGAAACTTTAACACACCCCTTTCAGTTACTGGCTTTCATAGTCTGAAAAATTAACAAGAAAACAGAGTACTCATTACATAAGAATATAATACACCCTGTAATTTTTTTAATATAAAGTTTGAAAATTTATCACACCCCTTTCAGTTACTGGTTGAAAAATTAACAAAATTGATTTAATTTCATAAAAATATAAAACACCCATGAATTTTTTTAAGGAAAAGTTTGGAAATTTACCACACCCGTTTTCAGTTACTCTGCTTTCATGCTTGGAACCGTTTGAATAGTTCCTTGTCCTTTTCTAACCCAAACTGAAAATAATTTTGCAAAAAAAAAATGTTGAATTGAATTGGAGTAAAGAAATTACATACATGGTGGGCAAGGACGCGATCGATCTCAGATTGCTGGTTCTGGAATTGGTAGAGAACTTGGTCGAAACACGATGAGTCAGAGGAGAGCTTGTTCTTCTGTTGAAGAGGGAGAGAGGCAAATTCAGAAGTGAATTCTCTGGAGCGTTTTCTTTGAAGAGGGAGATTGTAGGTGAGGCCACTATCTGCCGTGTTTGGATCACAAACATTGGATTGGTAGAAAGGTAAGAGAGATTCAGCCATTGTTGCAGGCATAGGCAGAGCAGAGGCAGAGTCTACTTGTGCATTATTGTATATATCCAAATTCAAGAGATTTTGATGTTGTTGTTGTTGTTGCTGTTGTTGATGGTAATGGTGATTGGATTTGAGTATTTCTCTGCAGAAAAACAAAGAATCAAACATATCAGCATAACATACTTTGAAAAACAATCCAAATTAACAATCAAAAACCTTCAAAGACAAAGACATATATACACAGTGAAAAACCACGGTGAAATCAGAATCACGATAGGCGCAGCCCCAAATGCTTAGGGAAATTGCTTCTATCGTGATGATTTTGGCTTGCAGTGGTTTTTCACAACATGCACAGTGAAACCAGAATCACAGCGAACACAACCCCAAACGTTGAGGGGAATTGCTTCTGTCGACCGTGATTTTTCGCGGTGTGCCTAAACATGCAAGCAAGGAGTTGTAAGGTGATAATACCTGTTGGTGAGTAGATGAGAAGGCAAGAGATTCATGCAAGAAGCTTCAACTGCCATGAAAAGTTGTTTGATGGGTTAGTTTGAAGGGGAGAAGGAGAGAATAAGAAGGAGATGAGGCAGAGCATGCAATAGATGTGGCTGAGTATTAGGGAGAGGCTGAATGAATGAATGAATGATTCAGGCCTTATTTATGGCTTTGGTTTTTGTGGGCGTTTATAAGAGGTGGAAAGTCAAACGCATCTTTTCTAGACAAAGAAAATCTCACCATCTTTATTTATGGAGAATAATAAATATAAACAACTCAATTTAATTTAATTATATTCACTTTACCCTTTTTATTTGGGGGGCAAAAATAAAAGATCATGCTGTCAGATTTTGGTCTGTATCCTATAGCATGATGCGCTTTAATGTTTTTTTCTACTTTCACTCATTTTAGAATTTGGATTCCTAACTTTTTTTTTCCTTTTTTCCCCTTGTTACTAAAATTACATGCATTTTTTTCTGATTAATTTTGCGGATTGGCATTAACTGAAAAAATTACTACCATTTATTTACCTTTGGCATATTTTCATGACAGCTTATTCATGCTGGTATCATGTATTACTTGGCTGTTTCTGAAAATTATATAAGTTCATTGTAGAAGGTCTTAATGTCTACCCAACAAATATATATTTGTAGGACCTTAATGATGCACTGACAAACTTCCTGAGCTGTGTAAATGTTGACACTAGGTGTGAGTATTTAATGCAACATTTAATGCTTTTTAAAAGTGTTAAATTATTAATGAATCCAATAATCAAATCTAGTCTTGTTATCTTCATAATTTTTTTGCATTAATTTTTAGCTAATTTAATTATTTGTAGATATGTACCTATATTGTAAATACTAAATCAAATATAAAAAGTAGCATAATAAAGTATTAGTAGTTTTTTATTTGAATGAAATTTTATAAATCTAATCTACTTAATTTTTACAAAATTTCCAAGTTAACTTCAATTTGTATATATGCATGCAATTTAATAGTACATATTTAATTATATTCTAAAGAATACACCATATATAAAAAGTAGGATAATAAAGTATCAAATATATTTTATTTGGGTGAGATTTCATAAATCGACCCTATTTAGAAAAAAATTATTTAATTAACAGTTGGATTGATAATATGTGTATGTACTATGTAATTTTCCGATGCATAAGTAAAGAAGATAATATGTGTTAACCAAAAATTTCGTATCAAATGATTTTAAACCAATCTGATTTTAAAATATTAAAATGATAAATATTATAATTTTTTGTTTTATCTGTATATATATAAACTTAAATGAATTGTAGCTCTCTCTATTCAAAATCTATATTTTATTTTTTTGGTGCATATTCAAAATCTATGTTTCAAATCAATGAAACTAAAAGCATGAATTAACGAAAGCAAAATAGTTATGATTTATTTGTTTTAAATGTAGGCAATTAGTTCTAAATAAACTGAATGCTGGTTATACACAAGAAAATTAATGAACAAAAATACAAGCATGCGTTACCTTAAACTAAAATAATAGGTCTTTAATACATTTCAATAGGTTGTGCTTTTTTTTAAAAAAAAAGTAATTCAAATCAATCCAGCAAAAAATATTAAAAAGAAAAATATTTGTGATTATTTGTATTATATAGTATATGTAGCCACCAGCAAGGTCCAGCACAGTTGGTAAATAGCTGAACTTTTAAAACATTTAGTTGACGGTTTAATCCATGAAAGATTAGAATCATGGATACCGGCTATAAGGATATCTTAGTAAACAAAAATGTACTCTATTATATAAATTAGTGTACTCTTTTTGCAAAGTGGGACTATCTTCAATATTCTCTCTTTATCTCATTGGACATTGAATATCACACACTACCAAGTAATATTTTTCTAAGTCAAAATAATTATTTAAATTCAAATACCTTTTGAATTTTAAGGTTTAAAATTTGTTTTTAAATTCAATTTTAAAAAAATCTTACTATTTTATTTTAATTACTATATATTATTATTATTATTTTGTAATATTAGTTTAAATTCCATTGTTTAGAATTTTGATTTTAGACTTTTTTGTTACATAGAATAATAATTTACTTTTTAGCCTACAGTTAATATTAAAAAAATCGTTTAAATTAAATAATTAGAGTATATTATTTCAGAAAATTTTCATTCAATTTATATTATTTATCCTGGTTTTTTAATTATATTTTCTTTATCATTATACTATTATTTATCTTTTGATTTTTTTTTCTATGATCTTTTTTTTCTATGATCTTATTATCACACCATGATTACATTAGACTCTCAATTCTTAACTTAATTCTCTTAGTAGATACTAAATCGAATTTGTAACAATCATCATTTAATATTAAATTTATAATATTTTATTTTTATAAATTAAATTGATAAATTATTCATTTAAAAAATTATACTTTAAAATCTAAATCTAATGTCTTTCTCTTGTAAAAAAAATCTAAATCAGAAATTTATTTATTTCATTTGTAATCTATAATATAAATTATGTTTAAAATAATTATTTTAAATACTTTTTTAAAACAATGTCCCGAACATTGCACGTGCAATATACAGACTAAAATACTAGTTATATATTGTTACTGAACTAACAAATTTGATTCCTCTAAATGAACAGATTCACTTTAGAGGAAAAAATGAAAAATCAACTCCTTTATAGATAATCAACTCCTCTAATTTGTGTTAATATTCATCCAAATTATTCAAATTATTTATTAATTATTGATTTTTCTAATCCATGGTCATGATTCCTCTATTTCTCCTCTAAAGAAGAGTACTACAGTACAAAATTAATTAAGGCACAATTGTGATCAAGAGATACTCAAGATTTCCACTTAATTAAGTTTTCTATTTTTATTAAGTCATTAGATACGTACAATTAATGAGGGCAGCCAGACAACGTTTACATCAAACAAACAATTATGAGAAAGGTGAATCTCATATAATTACAAAAGAGTAATACTACAATACTTAAGGATATGTTGTCAATGGCTTAGATCATCGACCGTAATTACCGAAGGCTTTTGAAATCCATTAGGAAAAAATTACTGACAAGGCCAATACCCATGGCTTTTTGGTCGTTTTTTACTTTTCTTTCAATTTGCTTTTGCTTTTTTTTTCTTCTTTTCTCTTTTTAACTTTAAAGTCTAGTCCCTTTTCCAATCCAAAATCTGAGAACACTCAATTCTTTTCATCACAAGGATGAAACTAAAGAGGACTTTGAATGCAGTCCCCAAGTTGCTTCATGGAATTTTATTTGTTTACCAAAAATCTGAGCAAACATCTTGCTAGTGGTAAAGTGGTGACAAACTGAGCAAAGAGTTCATCTCATCATCCAATGAGTATTTTCTCAAGGTCAATGGGAAAGCCCTACAAGTCAAACCATATGTGGCTCAAATAAACAACATGGACGTAAGGAAAGCGTCCAAACATTATGTAGGATCAGTTTCTCAAATGTATGGTTTTATTGTAGTTGGCTTCTTGAATCCCTTAGGAATGTCCACTTTAATGATTTCCTCACACGACAGATTATGTATGATCAAAATTCCAGCTATTTGACCAGAAACTCGTTCATGACGAGTCAAAGTTTACGCCTAACTATGCGCACCTTCTTCCCGATTCTTATGGATCTTCGTCTGCTCATAAGAACATTTTTTTAACGTGATGACTAGTGGTCTCAGAATCTTCCTCTATCTATATGTATGTGTGAAATATGCACTGATTTTCTAACTTTTGAATGTGGCACACTTTTTAACAAAATCATCAAGAACTGGAATATGATTTCTAATTTCCTCTTCCTGATGAGAAGATACTCTTGCATGTTCCGACTTTGGCTTCAAAAAACTTCTTGATATCCTGGAGTTGAGTGTCCACGAGCAAGTTATTTGCTGCGTGTATCCACCATGGTAATGGAATGAATTTGCGAAATTCTCATAGGCAACACGAATTGTTCTTTTAGAATTTGAACATAATGATTCTACGATTGAGCGTGGTGATGCTGAAAGCACGATAGAAATGGGGTGGTGCAACGTGGATTCACGACGTGTGAGATACTTGCAATATTCACTTTGACGCTCAAGTCAGATTAAGATCATAGAAAAAACCTCACAGTCCAAGAGAGCAATAAGAGGGCAAAATGAGTTGTGTTTAACTTACTATGCAGTCAAACTTGCATATACAATGATCGTAGGATCAATCGTACGTAGAAGCGGTTAATTGGTTGTCTTGACCGACCAACTTAATGGTCACTGATCATGTAGTTATTTGAATCGACTAAGATAAGAGTGGACTGAATTGTCTTTTGGGCCAATAACATCAACAAATCAATATTATGTTTCCTTGTAAAATGTCTCGTGTCTCAATTAAATTTAAGAGAAGTCTAAATATTATTTATCCTAAGAGAAGTCTAAATGTAATTCTTGTGAAGATGAGAATTAAATTTTCAGGAGAGATATTTGATAGAAAAGGGGCATCTACTCAATTGTCATTTTCACGGAAACAAACAATGAACACCTCTCCCATCTTATGAATGGATTGACATCATCAAACTTTCAAGTTTCAACTAACATGGAACCTACATATCATGTCATGCCTGCAAAATTGATTGCTCTTGTAAGGCACTGCAAATAAATAAATAAATAAATTTCCAATGTATATCAAATATGTTGACGAGTACTACATAGGTTGAATAAAAAGGAACACTCACCCACCTTGTCCGAAGCCATCTAACATTGCCAATTCTTAAATTTCCCCACAAGCACGCACAATGAATGAAAAGGTGTGAAAAGAAAGAAAAAGAAAAGGAGTGGCCAACAAAAAAGACACAACATCAATGTAGATTGATGGATTCCCATATCCACCTCCCCCATTATCCTTCTCTCCTTTCCATGTCCTCTTTTATTGCTTTCTTTCATCATCAAAACACATATCATATCATATCATAGATCCTTTCAAAACTTAGCCTTTATTAAACACCTTGGAAGTTCACAAAGCCATCATCATGAACAATGAAAGAATCTTCTTGTTTTTTAGTATTAAAAAAAGAAAGCATAAAAAAAGTTCATATACTTAAAAGAGTACACAACTAGATGTAGTACACTAAAGATAATGACCTTAATTTTTATTTTTTATCTTGCTAGCTATACATATGCTAATTTGATTACTCCAAGGCAAGTTAGCATTGTTCTCACGGAAATCCGAAGATAAGAACAGCTATTAAATTCCAATAGAAAATTTTCTATAAATGCATCAAAGTGTGGGCTTCAAAATTGAAATAATTTGTGTATGGGCATGAGATGCTTTGGGTAAGTAAAATTGTCCTTTTATAATGACAGCTCCAAAACCTAATTGCAGAGACAAAGTTTGGTTGCAGTTGCTTGTTACATGTGAGCTTGCATAAAACATTATATCTAGCTAGACATGACACAAAATGTCAAAGTGTGTCCAGATTAACATGTACTTTATTTTAGATGTCCATTTCATCCTTAATGTGGAAAGGAACACTCATACTAACTTTTTCCAAATTGCTATATTAAATTATTCAAATTTTGCTTATAGTTTTCAATAACACTATTTTCGAGAAATAATGTTGCTAATTTTGCTTTGAAGTCTGGAGAAACATCACTGATTATCAACAATTGTTGTTTAGCTTCTTCTTCTTCTTCTTTTTTCCAACTTTTAATAAGGTTGTATTTAATTATATGCCAACAACCAGTTCGAAAGATCTTCTGGTGTGATTAAGAAAGGTTTCAAAGTGTTGAACCGCGTGTAAGAAAAGATGTATGATTTTCGTGTTGAAAAGTGAAGAGAGGTGGGTAGAAGTTTCATGTGTTTGATTATGGTCTTGAAGTTGCTTTTGCATTATCTTCTTTCACTCTGTTTCTTTGTAATTTTCCCCAGTTCTAATCAAAACAGGAAGCAAAATAATATCATTGTCACTAACAAAGACATTATTTATAGCATCTGTGAATAAGTTTTCCTAATCAATTCTCAAACTTAGAAATTAGTCACAAAACTCTTTCCCAAAATTGATTTTGTCTCAAGAAATAGTTTCAGAAGAGATTTCAAACATGCACTTATCCGTCTACATATTTGGTTTCACATTAAAAACTTCCGGAATCACTTCCTTTCACATAAAATAATCATATTATTAGGTGAGTTTTTGAATCAACATTGTCAAAATTGATTTTGAATAAAACTTATTTTAGCAAAATTCATTATAATAAAAGTCAGTTGAAAATGAAGTGATTTATGTTTGAATACATTTATGAAAAAAGTGATTTCTTACTAAAAAAAAACCGGGGCGCCGTCAAGAACGACCCAAAGTCATCGGTAATTTCTACAGATTACCCATGATCCATAGGAGAGCCTGGTCGGTATAATTTACCAACAATTTGGACCAAAGTCTGTCAGAAATACTTTCGACGGGCTTAACCATCAATACACTTTCGACGATCAAGGTCATCGGTAATTTCATTAGGTTGAGCAAAAAAAACTCTTTTTATTGGGATGAAAGTGCTACGTTAGTGAAAATAACTTCAAAGGCCCTTCCATGACAAATATTGTTATCCCCATTTAACTACATTTCGCATTTCTACGTATGTCCCAATGCTCCTAAATAATATATAAAACACCTGATGTTCATCAATAAGATATTGACAAATAATAAAATTACTTATTAACATATTGACGTTCTTTATTTGTCCACTTAGAATTTTAAGAGAGCAGTAATTGATGTTTTTTCAAATAATGTTTTTGTAAGAAGAATAAATGAGGAGACATGAAATGAATTTTAAAGGGTAAAATAAGAAAACAAATACTCCCATCGTTTCAAAATATATGTTGTTTAAGGATATGCACATATTTTAAGAGTTCATGAATTAATCTACACTCTGACTAAAATACCCTTATTCAAAGTTGAGTTATATTAAAGAAGGGGATAATAGAAATTGGTTAAGTAATTTGCGAGTACTGTGATAGGTGAAAAAATGAAGTGGTTGGTGAGAGATATAATATTAAATGAGAGTATAGATGGAAGAAAATTAGATAAAATATTTTGGATTTGTAAAACAACATGTATTTTGAAAATAGAGCAAAAGCTAAAACAACATGTATTTTGAAACAGAAGGAGTAATACTTTTTTAAAAGTTAACAAAATTAATTGCATTTCTTAATATACGTGTGTTGAAGAGAGATTTTCACCACTCTAGTTTTGTTGTTTGTTTTGTCACTATTCTACTTTTAAATCTCTTTCAAGACTCAATTATAGTATAACAACGAGTTTGTCATATCCGCAGGGGATTGGTATACAAATGTCGTTCTTTAGCGTAATTACTTAAACAAAGGGGTTAATGATAGATTGAAAGTGGTTGTTAACTCAGAAACATAAATAAAGCAATAAAACGGATTTAAAAACAAGTTGATTAAACTGTTAGGATTAGTTTTCACCGATTAACCTCAATGCATTCTATGAATTCATACATAAATCTTGTCCTATGATTGGTTTCATCACATCAGTTCTTAACTTATCACACAGTCTCCCAATGCGAAGATTCTCATCCTCCTAAATTAACCTTCAATCTCTTGATTGATTAACTAAGAAAAAAACATTAGACATACTAGCAACACGCAAACTGATTATGGGTTAAATCAACTCTTACAATGACTCTCAAACATTTTTATCATTATCTATAAATTTTACTATGTGAGACTTGATTATAAAATTTCCTGATAAGAAATCAAATACGCAAATAGAATTATTTATCCTAAACACTTTAATAGACTGAGTTTCCTAATAAATACATTGTAATTTTTTTTGAGACTATAGTATTCACCACTGATAGTAGTGACTAATCTTTTTATCTTCTCAATACTTGTGTAATCATATATGATTTGTGTCTTTTGTAATTAAATTTGAAAGAAACAATATTTTTTAATTCACTGTTTAAGTGGGAAAACTTGACATAGAAAAAAGTAGTAAACCACATGTGCTTTTAGGCAAAATGACATAAAATAGCATCATGCTATTTCTGGGGAAAAGGAAAAAAGCAGGGATCTACATCGGATCTTGTGAGCTAGCAATAGCATGGAGTGAAAGAGGACCACTTTATTTGGTGCAAATTTGAGTGGATTTGAAGTGGGTAGCTAAATCATAATTAAACGGAGAAGCATTTGATAAAGTGCCTATGCTTTTATAGCACAAAAGTAAAGGGAGAACAAACATGGGGTCCCAAAAACCTTAAAGTTTTGGACTTTTGATTAATGGGTGATTATAGACCTAATGCCAAAAGGAAAATAGATCCCATTATTTTAATTGCAAATACCAATCTAGATTAAGTGATTAACTGATTTGACCCCCATTCTGTCTTATTAATTGGTGCTGCCTTAACCAACATATATAGGGGGTTGCTTTAGTCTAAAGTTAATGGCTACACTATTGCAAATCTTTGCTGTTTTAGGTACACAAATCTTGATTTCTTTCATATCATCAAACATGGCCAAGTTAACTTAATCACAATTAATTAATTAAAGTGGTCACCATTGGGTCTTAATTATAAATTATTAATCAGAACATCCTGATCGATGTACATTTTTTTGCTCAAACAATAATAAAACAATGCTGATGAATATAATAAAGTCAAGAAACCCATTTAAATTATAAAAAAAAACACTTATTGTGATTTGTACTATGCAATTGATGAGTTTGGTATTCTGTTTTGCTGTCTTGCTTCTTAAAGAAGATCAGAACCCACTTATTTATTGTCTCTCCCTCAATTTATGCTTAATTTTTTTCAACAGGGGTGTTAAGAAAAAGAGACATGTGACCCAATAATTGTCCAATATATTAAACAAATCAGTGTGCGCTTGTGTTGTGAATTCTTTTAGATGAAATAAAGAAGTCTTTTTTTTTTGTTTAATTTCTGTTATAGGCAATACTAATTTAATCTCACTAGCTTGTAGTGCAACTAAATGGTTAGTTAATCAAACACCATCTCAGAAGTATAAACTTAAGGTTTTAGGGATGGATTTTATTTCAACAGAGAAGCTTTTGAGAGAGTGAAATCTTTTAGATTTGAAATCTACATAAAAGGTGTCTTTTTGCATGTACATGCTCAAGTGAAATCTTAAATGTATTGATACTAGCACATTTGGTTTTACAAATAAATATTCTAAAATCACTTTTAATTAAAAGCCATAACAGTGCTGATACGTAAACTCCAACGAGTGCGACATACTAGTAACATAGGTTTTGTGAAACTCATACATCCCAAGTATGTGACACTGTGCTGAGGTTTACTAATTTTTATGGAAATTGAAAACCTTAACTTTTGAACAAATGTGCATTGTATTATGTGTAAATTTAGTAGAACCAAACAAAATCCAAGAATTTTATCTATGCTAGCTGTTAAATTTTACCAATCAAAATGTTAACAAATAACAACAACAGTTAGGCCTTAATATAATAGATCAATTATTTGATACACAACCTTAGAGTTAGAGATAACAGAACCCTTTATTGCATGGAGCAGGAACATTAATTTAATTAAGAAGAAAGGACAGAATTTGTACCTAA
The DNA here is from genome assembly GCA_030819835.1 of Acmispon strigosus. NCBI lineage: Eukaryota > Viridiplantae > Streptophyta > Magnoliopsida > Fabales > Fabaceae > Acmispon > Acmispon strigosus. The sequence goes on from JAUAMA010000001.1 coordinate 94,083,364, forward strand.
AAGAAAGCAAATAGGGACTCAATGGAGTCTTGATGCTTTAATTGTTGAGAGCTGGTATATGGACACTCCATGACTCATTATTAATGCTGCAGGACCAAGCTAAAGTCCAAAAATGAAAAAGGAAAAGAACAAAAAATGCTTTAGTAACGTATCAATGACATACATGTTCTCCTTTCAACATAGTCATAAATAATTTGCTTTAATGCTGCTAACTTGAAAGTTTGTACACAACCCCCATGTGACAACTTGATATATCTATCTCCCTAAAATCAGCACTTTCTCGTACATTGGGACCTAGCTAGCATCCATGTTATGGGGTAGTACACAACTTTCAATTATCAACATTAATGTGTTACAAATACTTACACGTAATCCGGTGGTTGCTTATATCGTCCCTTAATCATAAGGTTGGAAATTCAATCTTCGCTTGTAAAAATGAAGCACATTTCATTGTCAGCCGTTTACATTTACGTGCAAGCACTTAGGACAGATTGATTACTGTTATCGGGAGTGAGTGAATACGTTAGATTGAAAAAAGAAAAAACATTAATTGAGTAATTTGTTAGGATATATACTTAATCGATCAATTGTTATTTTCTACTATGCATCAATTATTTCAAATCATGCTGTAATGATCCATGATTGTAATTGTTCTAATAGAAAATATAATTTAATTTCTTGAAGATTAGTCTTGACCAATATAATACAATGATGAAAAACCTCCGTTTCCCAGAAGTTTCTTGCAGATATGAACTTGACTTTTTGTCGAACAAAATCAATTCCAACTTAGTAGCACTACAAGAACAAGAATGATGAGAATTTGAAAAAAAATGAAATTAATTGAATGATCATCATATATAGTTTGGACACACATTCTTTTCACTGTAATGATCAATCAATTCTGGTCCTTGACGCGTATAGCTAGCTAACAAGGAATTTCAAAACATGCCGCATGCAAATGAATAACAAAGTTGATCATTACTATATGATTTCTATTACAACAATTTTTCGTTTAAGATAACATTTATAATAACATATGCTTCTTAAAAAAAATATCTTATGTGTGTTATTTTTTCTTTAATATGAAGTGTTTTTTTTTATAATACCAACTAAATTAACAAACAAAAATTATATTAAATTAGGGATTAGATTCTCGCTTTCATCTGCCCATCTCCAATGTTTATAGGAATTCACATGCATAGATACATAATTGTATTAAGAGTATTTTAATTTTTTATAAAAAAAATCATTTTCATCAAATTTAAATTATTTGAATAGAATTTTTTTATGAAAAGTGCAAAGAAAAAATTTGGCGGTAGGAAATTTGCTATTTTCTAGTAGTATACAAAATAAATAATTTAAATTAAAAACCTTGTTAGTGACGAGTATTGGTGCGTCATAGTTTTAATGCCAGAAAATGTGACGGGTAAAATATTATTCATATTGTGACAAGATTTTTTTACAAAATTATTATTCATATTTTGTGATAGGTTGGTTCATGATGGGCATATTTAGCAGAGAAAAAGATATTACAAAATTTGAAGCTAAATAAGTAGCTAAATTATTTGTGAAAAAATTAATGATGAATATTTTAGTGATAAAAAATTCTGTCACTAAATCCAATTAGTTTAACATTTACAAAAATAATTTATGATATTTTCATGAGAATTTCACATCTTATTTTGTAAGTATTGGCTACATATTTATATCTATTACAAATTTTCGTTAGAAATGTTTTTTTAAGTAGTGTTACTTGATGCTTACCAAAAACAAATGTAGTGCTACTCAATGAAGATGGGGTGAAGTGTAATATTTGAGTGAGTTTGGAGTTTAGTGTAATATAGATAAATCTTAAGGTAATAGAGTGTAATTTACTCTTTTCAATATAGGGTTATTGATTTTGATCCCCTTTAATTTTTTCGTTGGATTTTGGTCCCCTAAAATAACGAATTATTGATTTTGGTCCCTCCATCCATTTTTTGTGGCGGTTGAAACTGTCACTATCATGTGGGGGTTTGTGCATTATTTATGGTTTTTAAACCGCTACAAAATGTGATAGTGGTGGTTTAGACCATCACATAAATGGGCGAAGGGACCAAAATCAATATTCACTATTTTAGGGGACTAAAATCAATGGAAAAATAAAGAAAGACCAAAATCAATAATTTATTATTTTAGAGAGACAAAAAATATATTTAACCTTTCAATATAGGATTCATTTTGCTTATATTATTATATTTTTTAACCCTCTAGTATATGATAAGATCTATAGGTGAATCTTTAAAATGAGAGGACCTGAGCTCTTGGGAAAGACCAGTCTCTTGACCTTAGAGTGGCTTTTTTTTATTGAGCGACGAGCTTTTCATTTCACACCATCAACTCATTAAGGTTGATTTTCATCCCAACTCGACAATTGGGTTTTGCAAACAAAGTCCCTTCTCCTTTTGCACTCGAGGGCCAATCTCGTCCGAACGAGAATTTTTTTTTTTCAAAACCACAAGTAATAAAAGATTTTAATTAAATTTAAAATTGATTTTATGATGTGAGAAATATTGATTGGATAAGAGTGTAGATCATATAGTTTGCATTTATAATATCCATAGAATAGAAGTGGCTAATGGCTATTGAGAAAAGAGCATAATGAATGAATACCGCAAAAGTTAACAAGAAATAGTGATGGTGATTGGTGTGCGTCACTTTCGTGGAATTTCTCTTTCAGAGGCTGCTGGGTGATCAAGCACGATAGGGAAGAAGATTTTGTGCTTATAATCAAAACAACTTTAATAGTAATAATTATTAATAATTCATTATTCATTATTCATAGCTAGTGTTGTCATGAGTCACGTACTTTAATCAAACTTTTATTATTATATATAATAGGATAGGGGTGTGGCCCAATCTTAATTATATTGGCATCAACCTCTTGTGGTGACATAGATGGATGATTGCATTTTTTGTTTCCTTTCTCAGTTTCAAATCAATTTTCTCAACTCATGCTAGAGTACTTGTTTGGCTTTACTCACAAAGTTGATGTGATCCATTATATGTGTGTTTCTTTCCTCAACGCACAAGTGGAAACCATGAAAAAATGCACCATGCACCCTTGTTTTTTTATTTATTAGGTTGCTCATCAATTTGAAATATTATTACGGGTCTTTTTCATAGACCTAGCACAAGGGAATACAAAGAAAGAAACACATGATATATATATTCATTTGTTTAAATTACGACATGGTGTCATTTTTGTTTATGGCTTTACCTTATTGTTTGCGTGTAAAGGGGAATTAACCACATGGCATGTATGCATGCGTTACAAGTTTAATATCAACAACAACAATGAATCAAAATTGTAAGAAATACTGATACTGATATGGCAAACTTAATTTTGTTATTAGACAAAAATCACGATAACAGTGAGAGGTAACTACCTCTTTTTGTGTTTTTCATCATAACATTAGTATTTTCCAAGGTTTTAAAAACTTGACTGATGGTTGAACCCATCGGTTCAAAGTTCAATAGTCAAACCGTGGTTGAACTAATGATAATTAAAAATATTTTAATATATATTATATATAATAAAAATTACACATAAGATATAAATTTTAAATCTTCCATAGACAAGGAAATCAAAATTTAAATACTTAATATATATATATATATATATATATAGGGAGCGTATCAAGTGAGAGCGATGTTTATTATGAGAGATGAGAGCGTTCAATTTTAGCCATTAGATCTACCATGAAGGGTCAAGATTAAAACAAAATGGCATGTGACTTTTTTAAAAAGTCATGTGACCACTAAACTACTTTTAATCTTAACCACTCATGAATGGTTGTACGACCATGATTTAACGCTCTCATATCTCATAATAAACATCGCTCTCACTAGATACGCCCCCTATATATATATATATATATATATATATGTATGTATTTTAACATTCAATTTTAAAGACAAGGTGCATACTTATAAGATGGTCCTTTCTTGCATTGAATCATAGCCTAGAAAAAACATGAAAATGACTGACCTATTTAGACCAATTCATTTTACCAATTCTGATCTAGTTCTATCAGTTTTTCGCCAGGCCGGTTATCAGAAAGGACTGAACCGACACAGTCCAATTCTGCAAATAATGGTATTTTTTTTAATAATCGTAAGTTAGGTTAAATATATTTCTAATCCGTGACTTATGGCGTTGCACCTAAAATGATCCCTGTAATTTTAATTTTTTCTTATAGTTTTTTGTTCCAATTTTTATTTTAAATAAGGACTTATAATGTCATAATGATTATGTGGAAAATTTCTCAGTAGATCCTACATGACTCATTTTTTCAGACATATCCTACATGTACAAACTAAATCCTACATGGACAATTATATTAACTAAGTCCATATTCTTGCCCTATGTGAACCCTAATTGTATCCAACATGGAGTCTCCCCTCCCTCATATCTCAATCGGGTCAACTTCTTAGAGTTTCAGGCCACCACTACCACCCCCTTCATCTTCCCACCCCGCCACCTACTTTCTCCAAATACCAACACCGCAGGCGAAGCCCACCATGCACCAGAACGACCTTGTCACTACCGACGAGTGAACACGAACCTTGAAGATGAAGTCATGGTGACTCCGGTGTGGATGGGGCCCGAGTCTTGGGATGGTGTGCTTGGAGGTCTGATGGGTTTGATCAAAGCTCTAATATGAGGATGGGTTCTCTGGGGCTCCATGGTGTTGGATTTTGGTTTGGTGCCCCTGTGCGTGGTGGCTTGGACGTTCACAATCTGAGCTTAGTGGTGGTCCAATCTTTAAGTGGATAAGAGAGTTGTTTAAGTGGAAACATTTGGGTTCTTGTGGCAATTTCAAATGTCCAGGGAAGAAGGTGAATTTTTCCCTCACTACAAGAAAATGTGGTGTACCGGCGGCTTCTTACTAATAGGTACAAAACCATTGGTAATTAAGCAATTTACTGACGGCTAAGCCTTTGGTACAAGTTTTCCCCAGACAAAAAAAAGTTATTGACAGTAGGTACTTGTCGGTAAAGTGACACAAAAATTAAGTGTGCAACTTGCCACTGGGTCTTTCCATCAGTAAAATAGCGCGAACCTTTTTTTGTGGTAAAATTGATCTTACCGACAGCCAAACTGTCAGTAAGATATGAATACACCGACGATTTAAGTCGTAGGTAAGGTTCCAAGTCCTAAACTGTCAGTAAGCTATAAGTATGCATGACCCAAATTGTCGGTAGGTTACTGATAGTCAATGACTAAATTTGATGAAAAAAGTTCAAGAGATCAAAACAAATGTGCAAAGTCCACATGGACTAGTGACTGGGGAAAAAAGCCACGTAAGCATTATGGCATCACAAATCCTTATTTAAAATAAAAATAAAAAATTTTCTGAAACCAAAAACTATAATTAAAAATATTTACAGGGAACATTTTAAATACAACCCTATGAAGCTATGAGGCAGAGACTGGAAACATTTTAACCCTAATAAGTTGTTTGGATTTATGTTGTAAAAGTACTTTTCCTTTAATCTATTATGAAACATGAATTTCAGCTCAAAGTAATTTGAATCATTATTAATGACGGAAATCTAAACACACATGTAGAATAAGTTTGCTTTACGGTTAGAAAATATGAAAATAGAAAATAATTCATTTTGAGACATTTTTTTGTTGAAGTAACACTTCCTGCAGATTATTCTCCCTTCGTTTTTTAATACATTTCAATTTAAGGTTTTGACATGTAAATTAAGAAATAGTTTTTTTTTTTCTATCAAAATTATTTCTACCTAGCTAACTTTTTAATATATTATTTATCTCTCTTTTTGATTTTAAATATTCCTATCATCATTAAGTTAAGAGTATAATTGGTAAAATATAATCAATGTTCTCTTAAAATTGAAAAAGTGACAGATAAATAGAAAAAAATCAAATCTGTGCACCCTAGTAAATGAGAGAGTATTATATCATCAACACAAAGGTTTTTTAGGCTTATGTGTGTGACTATTACCATTTAACATGATACAATGCAACTTTTCCTTGAAAAAAAGCATATTGCAAAAGTGCACCCTAGTAAATTCTTTTCTTTTATATTGAGGCCTTAACAATCGTGTCATCTGCTTTGTCCTCCAGGACCAAAAAATAATAATATCCGGTTTCCTCAATTGCTTTTATATTAATTAAGCCTCGTAAGATAAGAATTAAGATAATGTTGGGCAGCATACTTCTACTTATTAAAAGAAAGAGACAGTTTATTGATGACAAATCAGGTACTCCTACAAATCAAAGCAAAGAATTAATGACCAGAAAAGGACACATTTCACAATTTTAATCTGTTTGATTTATGGCAATTAGATTTGGTCCAACATGTCACACAAATACTGTGTACAACTTTTTACCCAACAACCATATGTTTTTAGTTTTGGCTTTGTTTGCATAATGTTCATCTAAAATTAATGAAGCAATTATAAGATATGATGTGATGGTTAGTTCAGTTCTTCCTTAATCATAAGGTTGAGAGTTCAATCTCATCTATGAGAATGGAGCGTTTCATGTTTACCGCCTAGTACAAGCACTTGCATCGAGGAGATTAGTCATTATTGTCAGCGGTAGATGCCATAATAAAAGAAAATGTAAGCAACACATCACTGATAATGGACCTGTCATTTCAGGGAAAACAATGAAAAAGATAATAAAACGGTTTATTAGGAGGAGGGCATGAATATTGTATGCAATTGTGTCATTTTCATTAACTGCACCCATTTATTTAAAGCTGATTTTGGACCATTTCATGTGCTTGACCCTTATCACAAGTTGTGTTTACATTTATTATTATTGTGGTTCTCATCATCTATCACACTTAGAAAGCAAGGAATCAAGTTTATGCATTTGGATTCAAATGCCATTGTTAGGTGAAACGTTGAATTAATGGGAGGACAGTGACATTTAATGAAACTCAATATCATGATCTAATTAACCGTATAATAAAATTGCCGCCTCAATTGATTGATTATATATGTTTTATCATATAATGTAAGTAATTACTATGCTAAAAATTATATTAGTCCATTAATTTCTGATAATGTCTATCAAATGTCAACTATTTTCAGTTTTTTCCTCTTCACTACGTGACTTGACCCGTGAAGCAGCCTACGTGAACAAAATGTCATGGACTCTCTATGAATCATTTGAATTTTCATTCATGGTGTGAAAACAACATGGATAAGTTAATTAATATGTATATGGATATGTTCATTTCTTTGGTAACTAACAATTTATTCAAAAACGCTCATGTTGATGGTAAATTACAACCTTCATTTCCATCATTTCCAACTTAATTAGAAAAACAGTAATGATAATCAAATATACAAACATACAAATATTTAAACAACACTTTATTTTTTCTTTTATTATTTTCTTCTATCATGTACCACATTCATTATTGCCCTTATTTTTCTTCCTTTCCCAGTTCAAATATTTATTGAATATTTACACTGTGCAAATATCTATAAATTATTTTCTATGAAAACAAATGAAAAAACACATTTTTCAAGACTAGAACTTGAGTCACACGCTTCTCTATATTTAGATATACATTGGATTATTGCCAAACATTAGCATTTTACCTGAAGATAAAAAATGAATAAAAGCACACACTACACTACACTTAACTAATATCCAAGCACATATTTTTTTGAAATAAAAGTTAATTCAAATTACATTTAACTAATATCCAAACACAATTTTTTTTAATCAAAGCACTTGCACTTTATCTCAATCCTAATACAAACACATCCAAAGTTATTGAAATTGTTGTCCAAAGTTAACTATTACAAGGTGTCTCACAAGTCACGATGAAAATTTTACAGGTGTCTTATTCCTTTTGTTTTATTATCCTACCATGTAGTCGGACAAAGACAAATGGAGTGTCAAAATTGCATGTAGAGTATTCCTTGATTGAAGGAGATGCCTTACATCATTGTTAAAAAATTCAGCTTCACACATTAATTCACAAATATTTGGCTACCTTAGACTTTGACTTGCTGGGACGAATTATTAACATATCAAAGATATTAAAATGAATTTGCATGCGTGTGTTTTTTTTATCTAGTACCCTACGGTCACATTCTCCTAAATTCACAGTTTTATAGTCGTCTAATCAAAATCACCCGACTCAAATTTAAAATCAGCTTTCAGATGTATAATCAGTCCTTTTAAATTTAAACCTTAAGATCTGGGGCAAACAGTTAAAGAGACTGCGGTGAATTTAGGAAAATCTAAATTCAACTGCAGCAAATTCAAATTCGGTTTTTCTTTCCATTGAAATTTCTAGTAGAATTGAAAAGCCATATTTATTAGAAGGCTTTGAATTAATTGGGCCGTCTAACGTATGAACTGAGCCCGTATAATTTGTGTTGGATTACAATGAAAGAAAACCTCTTTGACCAAAAACAAAACGAAATTTAGCTTCCAAAAAGAAAGGAAAGAAAACTTTTCAGCTTACCATGAATGACTTTGAAAATTTGGCAAGTTGACCCTTGCAAATGCAAAACATTTAAAAACAAATATTTTTCTTGACTATGTTGTCATTATCAAAGCATGATGTTCTTATCTATTTTAATTTTTTTTTACTTCTTTTTTGAACAATTTCCAAACTAAGTTTAGTTAATTAATTCTCAGCTGGTCAAAGTGGCTTGCTTGATTCATTGAGGTGCCTTTACTTTGTAGCTAACATCCTTTCCTTAACTTTTGGGTTATCAGACCCAAGAGAATAATGAGGCAAAATTAGCTTCAAACATGCATCATAGCTAAATTAAATGTCAATTTTTGGGGTCAAGTAGTCGCTTCTTTACTTCATTTCATTTCCAGTGATCACTACGAAATTGAAGAAAATCTAAGTTGGTAGTTTAGGGACAACACATGTTGTGCTTAAATCATGATAATGGGTTGTTTTATTTTCTAGCTCTTCCAGCACATATTATGAGTGATAGTATATTTACAAATGTATGATGTAGATACAAAATTTAAAGAAGAGAGATAGGAAGTGGAAAGACAATCAAAAAGTAGGGAAGGGAGCATATGAAGAGCATGGTTAAAGAGAATCATGTGTATGGCAAGTGGAGGATGCTTAAAGAGACAGAACTAAGCTTTTGAAATGAGAACCTAGTTTGGCCGAATAATCTGGAAAAGAGTTTCTCTTGACATTTTAAATAATGTATTAGGAGACCACAATGCTGCCCAAGATATATTCATTTCTAAGGTGTTTTTTCTTGGTCAATTGGTTACTCATTGAATGAAAAAATTGGGCTATAGGCCCAATAAACAACTCATAAGATAGTTCCTAAACACTTAAGCCCACGACTCCTTTGTATACATAAACAGAGTTAGAACTAAAAGAGATTGAAAAAAACAACTACTTGCAAGCCCGTAACACTGAGCCCATGTTAAATAGGCTTGACAAACCTAGCCTTTGGGGGCTGAGGCGTTGGAAGCTGCACGACGGCAAAGGTGGAACGACAGAGGAGGTGGGACGACAACGACTCCAAAGCTCAACCCAAAACATGATTTGTTGCATACAAAAGCGAAAATTTGATATAGAAACTTTAGATGCCACTTCTTCAAAACCTTGTCAACTTTGCCGTTTGCAGAAAAATATCTTTGTAACGAGGTCATCATCAAACAATGGTGCACAACACCTCTAAACAGGCAGAAGACCAGCTCTGGATGAAAGTAGTGATGTGACCATGGAGGTGTCGTCGAAGACGATGGTGGCCACAGTTGGTCGTTGAAGGTGGAGGCCGCGGAGGTGACGCTGATGAAGGCTGCATGGTTGGCGCTGGTGATGAACAAAAGTGGCCGTTGGTGGTGAATGTAGATTGTGATAGGACTCTTTTGGAGGTTGTGTCTACGACACGACAATGGTTGCACGACAATGACGACAGAGACGAATGGAGTGGAGCAAAACCATGTGGCAACAGAAGAGGGGAGAAACTAGACACAAAAAGGAGAGAGAAAAAATTCACTTATTAGGTAGTAAATCCACCGGTGTAGATGAAAACTCACCTAATGTGGGAGAGAACCCAAAAGATGGAGAATTTGGAGGAGGAGAAAACCTCCAAAGGGGGAGGAGAACTCGATTGGGGGTGGGGGGCAGCTAATACCTTAGAACACACCTAAATTGTGTTTCAAAGAACCAGGAGTAAACGGTCTCTTTTTTTTTTTTTTTTTGACTATCTTAAGAGAAAGGTGACGTTTTCTTGAGCCTTCCCTTGCCTTTGAAAATCACATTGAAATCCGTGGTAAAACAGATTAGCCCACTAGAAAGGGCAAAACTCCCTTATTTATTATCCCATTTATCTATTAGGCTAAAACAAATCACATTTACATACTAATTCATATGCTAAGTTAGGATTTTTTTTAACAAATTTTATTGAAAAAAAAACCAACATAGAAAATAGCCGTTTTCATTCTTTTTATCGATAGGAAAATGGTAACATTGAAAAAAAAAAAAAAAGAGACTAGTATACTATCAATGCCTTTGTAGGTAGGGAGCATGCCCAAACTCTGAAATTTTTATCCCTTGCCAACAGAGTTCCAAGAATGATCGAAGTTTGAACCAGAAAAACAAAAAGCTCAGTAACGATAGAAGCATTTTGAAAGATTAGAAGTTCAATTTTAAACTATCACTGAAACCTATAGCATTGAATCAAGGAAAGGAATAATATTCACATGACCAAAAAACAATGACAAGTGTTGGAAATGAACTGGAGACATTATAGAATAAAATCACGAAACATTTAATTTACATGATTTCGATGATAATAATATGAATAACGTGAATGGAAACCTAACATCAAATAGACAAACCCAGTATATATTTTCAGAAGTAATTTATAAGCAGAACACAGTAACCAGCAAACGGGATTTGTTATCTATACTACTACAAAGTCATGCCATAAGCTAATATCATTCCTCAGGTAATCACAAGATGAAATAACGAGATAAAAGGCCACGGCCCAACGGAGAATTGTGCTTATTTTTGGAACCCACGAGTGGCAGAAAGGACTATTATGAGGATCAGTGCTACCAATATTCCCAGTACAATCAGCTTTATCTTCATGTTTTGCAGCCACATTTTCCGGCGGATTGTGGTTCCGGAAGTTCTAAAATCTTGTGCCTGAGAAAATATTTCTTCCCTCAAAAATGGCAAAATACAAATCCACGCTACCATAATCCATAATTGGAAACCAAAAAAAGTGAAACCATGGTTTTATTTTGGTACAAGAAGGAAAAGAAACAAAATTAACTCCGAAGAGTTAAAACACCCGAAATCAGCAAACAAAATAGACGAAAAGCCTAAAGGGGGAGCCTAACTTACGATGGATGTGGAAAACCATCCTCGGAAGAGCCTAACTTAAACATATGGATTCAAAGGACTTCTTAATTTTTTGTTTTAGCAGGTAGAGAGAGGAGAGCCAGGGCATGGAAGACACACGAGACTCAATATGCCATCAAATACAAATAATGTGCATACTACATTCGGTAACTAAAACTCGGGTGTAAACTGAAAAGAAAATCCAACATATGATGGTTTTTTCTTAAAATCTTAAAATTAAATATTACTCACAGTCTCACACACACAAACATACACAATGTATAAGCAGCGGGTCCGAGAGTAATAAGACATCAAAAGAAACATGTCAACCAAAAGCTCTGTAAAACTAAGCACCCACACACAATCTCCTTTCTATATTTGAAATCCACTAAGCACCCACATCAAAACTATAGTAGCTAACCTGATGATGAAGGTTCTCAGTCTTGTCCACCAAAAGCTCTATCTTTTCACCCCTGTCCAGAACCTATATTAAATAAATAACATGTCAATATAACCTGATTAAATTAAATATCCTTATGCAGTAGACATGTTAATCCAATTAAAGTGGTAAAACACACGCACACACACAGACACCAAGAGAGAGAGAGAGAGAGAGAGAGAGAGAGAGTATGAACATAATGCACGGAACTCCTGATCAGTGTTGTCGCCACGATCCCAGAACTAAGCACACTATGCAAAAACATAAGACATGAAACTCCTATAGCAGCCAAGAATTTGAAACGTGCACATAACTTACGATGTTTAGGCAAGCATGATGCATGAACTTCAGAAAATACAAACTGGAATAATTTAAAGTTCTCTGTGTTCAGTTCTGCTAGAGATTTACTATGTTCTGTTCTCTTCATTATTTAGGGAATTAATATCACATCAATATTTCTCTTCACAAAAATGACTCTTGTAGGTAATTACACTATTTGATCTCTTCAGTTTCTGTGGCAACATCCTCTTAAATAAACGCATATGAGTAGATCATCTATACCTTTTCTATATTCTCCATCATGACACCTTTAACTTCAGAAACCTGAGCCTTCACCTTTGCAAGCTTGCTTATCTCTTCAGGATGATCAACACAGTACTGCATATGTTCCTTCAATTTTGGTCTGTGCAAAGAGCATGACACATTAGCCAAACCCAAAATAATATAAACCTACCAGCTTAAACGTTATCGAACAGAAGCTTAATACCCAAATTCCTTGTTAAGGCTGTTGGGAGGAGCTGCAGTAGCCTTTCCACCACCATATTTTGACACAAAATCATCCTTGACACGCTCTAGAAAAGCAATGGGCACCTGTCTTCCAATTGATTCGTCCGCAACAACACAATATGCTGAACAATTGCAGAAGTCAGACAATTTTGAAGGCTAACCTCAGCAAAATTAGTATCAGTTGATAGGCAACTGAAAAACAAGTAATGCTGGAATACTACTTAAGCTAGCAACGCATAATGTTACCCCAACCACGTATAAGTACATTCTTAAAGTTAAAGTAGCACATATAGATGTTACTCTCTTGTTTCTTGATTTTTTCTTAGGTTTTATATGTTGGAACTTCTGTCTATCAGTAAACTCTGAGAGATCTAAATAAATCTTAACCCCCAACCCTCCAAACCTCAAAACAAAATAAAAAGCTTTGATATATTATAATAAATAACACATTAATTTGGCCAGAGAATAAAAACACAAGATTGATGATTTAGGAACCCATTTAGTACAGGTCACCGAATACAAAACTTCACTGGCATTTAGAAGATCACCAAATGACTAACAGTAACAGGAAGCCTCGACCCACGTGTAAAGGTCCGTTTCAATTTTAACATTAAAAAATTAAACATAAAAAAACTGAGCCAGCCTTATGCCAGAATATGACTTTGCTTCCAGCAATCCAAACTGAATATATAAAGCTTAAAAATACATGTAACCGAAACGGCTTAAGATTTAAAAAAAAAGGGGGATGATCATGAAACTACACATTGATTGATAATTTAAGGATTAATTGGACTGCGGCTACAGTCATTTTCCAACTAAAATTTCATGGCGTGTATAGAAATGCTGGTTTTTCAGCTTCAATACGAAATCAACAACAACGAGAAAAACTAGGGTTTAACACCTAACTACCTACCTACACAATGTAACAAGCGATATGAGCAAAGACATAGAAAAAGCTTCAACTCAAAGTCAGAAGATATCCGATGAAGTCAAATGAGTTAGATTGAAATGACATACTGAAGCCATTGTCGACGAGGTAGTTGAAGGTGTGCGCATCGCAGTTGTAGGTGAACTTGTTGTTGGTGGAAGGAAGCTTCTGCAGGCACTGAAACGCGATGGAGTTGAAGTTGCCGCTGAATTCAGTGAACTCGGCGAGGATGACGGTTCCGCGAGAGACGAAGGCGTAGATCAGCGGCTTCTGCTTCTGGTTCGGTGGCCCCATCGGAAATCGCTGTTGCTGCTTCTGCTAAGGGGAGGATTTCGATTCTAACTGCGAGATCTGGGAACAGTTCAAAGTTTCGGTGAAGAAGGGAAATGAAATGTTCCTCTCTCTCTCTCTACTCGGTTTTCTAGAGAGAGAAAGGAAGAAGAAGAAGAGGAAAAAGGTGTGTTGAGTTGAGTGTGAAAGAAAAAGGGTTTCAGGAAGGTTTAAAAAAACACGTTGAGTGAGATCTTGATTTGAAAGGTGGTTTTAAGTTTTAACTTGTTTATTAAGTTTTTGATTTGAAATCTGTGGGCCTTGCCAGGTAGCGCGCATGGTGTAACGTCATTTTTGTCCATTGATTATATTTGTTATACTATTCAACGATTGGGATGAGTCGAGGAACCATTGTTATATTATTTGCAACCGGGTCCTTTTCTTTTAGATTAGTGTTTGGATGCTGACAAAATAGTAGTTATTAGAACTTATTTAATGTATTTTTTAGTAGTGAAACTGTGAAAGCTTTGGTATGTGTTCTTTGATACACAAACGGGTTCAATGGTCAAAACCCTAAACCATTGCAAGTTTTATGATCTTTTATATTTTTACCGTCGCCTCTTACTTAATATGTTCATTAAGCTCAAACTTATGTTCTTATCCTCCAACCCAACTTTGATGGGGAAATCCGCTTCGATCAGATTTGAAAAAAGACTGGCTCATAGCTCAAACCCAACAAAGTATAGATGAGAACGAGTTTTGGGGTACAAATACCAAACTTGACTCTAAACTCATCTCAATGAAATAATTAAATTTCAATTATAGTAATATTTAACACTTACATTTTGCTAAAGAATGATTTAAATATTATGTTTCTTATATTTTAAGATTTTTGTCGTATTTTTTATTAGAAATTATTTAAATTCAAATGTGTTTTCTACGAGATTTATTTAAAAATATATAGGAGTGGATAAAATTAAATTAAAAGTAAAATAAAATACAAAGGTTTGGGGTCCTTGCAGGTTTCCCCAACCCATGCAAATGAATTTGGTGTCACATTTTTATCCTCACCTTCAAAAAACCTACTCAACCTTGTCCTGCTTTTAGTGAGAGTGGGAGTAGAGCAAGAATGACCACCAACCGACATGTTTTTTTCTTAATGTTTTTCTATATGAATCGTTAAGGGATCGAACTTTGAATTAGATGATTAAGAAACTCAATTATTTATTAGTTGTGCTACACTTTGTTGGTACCAATCGGTATATTGCATGCCTATCTCATCTGGAGTTGAAGAAAATTCAAGAGAAAATAGAGAAATAAATAGTAGAATTCACGTTGCATTAATTAATATCCAGTACAGTTGAATTAAAATTCTAATTGTGTTTTTATGTAATTCAAACAACAAACTAGTAAGCTTTTTCAATTAAGAAGCATTATATGCTTTGAGTGTGTGAGAAGTTAAATCACAATGAATCCGTAGAATAAAGAAACTGCTGGACTAATCCAAAAGAAAATGGTAATTATATTTGTATGAAAAGTTTCTTGTATGAATTGGGTGCCATACAAAAAAAAAAACTGATTCAAGAATGCTATCAATAACAATTTTATACTTTCCCATTTCAATTAATAACTATTATATAGTTGTTAATATTCATTTAATTTAATATAAAATATATTTGAGTATTTTTTCTATTGATAATACACATAAGGATTAAAATTATGTGCACTATAGGTGTGTGCACTTTCCATATAAATTAAACTGTTTTACAGCGTCACAATTAAACCCTAAATAAGTAATAAGAGAGTTAAAAAAAGTAATAAGAGAAGCAAAAATATTTTTTTTTCTTAAAAAAATTATTCTCAATATATAATCCACAAAATATATCTATAATTATGTTTTATTAAGTAATTTTATTTTCTAAAAATATATATTGTCTCTCAAACTTAATTCAACTAAATTTAATTATATGAAGCCTAATTCTAACAATCGCAAAACGGTTCCAAGTTGCAACAATCCAAGTATGGGTTAATCACTAGATTCACTACTTACTAGTGTGTTAGCATGTTGTGAGCACACGTCATTTTCATTTTCATTTTCAGTGTGTTTCTCGGAACCCATTTCTGTTTTGGGATTCGGAGTTTCAACTTTCCTCTGCTACTGGTAAATCTATATTCTCTTTTCTTTATCATCAACTTTAAATCAATGCCTCTGTGATTTTTTGTTCTTGTTTAGTTGTAATTGAATTTCCTTGGTTCAGTTTATTTCGCTAATTCAAGTTTTTAGTTGTGTTCAATTATCAATTTGAAGTTATATTTTTCTCCAATGGTTGTGTTATTTTCATTTGATTTGGTGTGGGTTTGGAATATTGAAGTGGATTCGGGATTCACATCAAGTTGAAGCAACAAATAGTTGCTTTTCAATGATCCGCGTCTACTGCATCTAGAATTGAAACCAAACATGTTCTGAGCTTCGTGCACCATAACTGGAACTAAAGTTGGTGATGTCCTGCTTAAATTAACTAATCACCAATTCTGTTTGAATTACTTTCATTAACCCTTACCACATTTTCTTTCAAAAGAAGGTTTTCAAACATCACATTTGTGCAACTTTTGGTATGTAAGAGTGTTTTGCTGTAAATTTCTGACTTAACGCTCTGTGTGGGCTTCATGAAGGGCAGAAAAATGAGTGATATGGAGGATCAGTCACGTTCCTCAGGGAAAAAGAAGAAATCAGAAAGCCATAAATCTTATCATGGTAGAGATCCCAATCCTGGTAATAATGACCTTTGGACAGATGGACTTATTTGCGCTTTTGAATTTGTTCGAGGAGAGAAGAAACCAGTTAAATCGAAAACCTCGCCGTCATCTAGGGTCACAGACAGGCTACACTTTGATGGACAATATTCAAAGATTCATGTTTCAAATGGTTCAAGGGCTTCTTCCACGAGACTAGATCAAAACAAGCTGCCACACGCTTCATCTGAAAATGTATTAAGGGACAGTTCGGCTGGTGCTTATGATGATGACAAAGAGAGCCAGGTCCTTAAGGATCACCAATCTAATGCCCCAGAAAAGCAGCAGGGTAGTCACTGGGTACCAATTGGATGGCAAAGAATTTCAGAACTTGTCCAAGCAGTTCAGGTTGATGGAGACTGGTCTTCTCAGCATTTTGAGTTTGAGGATTCTGAAGATGATATTACCGTAGCAGATTTAGCAGCTCCCTATTGGGAGCGTCCGGCTGGGCCTATATGGTGGTGCCATGTTTCTGCAGGTCACCCCACTGTTGAGGCTTGGCTCAGCAGTGCTCAATGGCTACATCCTGCTGTTAGTTTAGCTCTGAGAGATGAAAGTAGACTTATAAGCGAGCGGATGAAGCACCTTCTCTATGAGGTATGTTGCATTTTCAGCATTGGTAATTGTTAGTCTATATTATCCTTAGGCAATGAGCATTTGGCTCTCTGTTTGCTAAGACACAATTAAATGCACCTGGTCAAGCATATGGTGACATATGAGGCTGTGTAAATACAATAAGATTTGAAGTTAAAATCTTCAGTTGTAATTTTCTTTTTTGTTGATGGCCTGAATTCTTCTAGGCTTATGGATTCTTTGTCATGTTTATGTTTGTCATATATTCACTTTTCAACAGGTTTTGGGTTTGTTTTTCTAGTATAAATTGTGGAACACTAGTGGATTGAAGGGTTAGAGTATGCTGAGAGTAGGGGGTATTTTTGCAACCAGAGGTTTTTTAGTGTCAGTTTGGTGGCTGTTTGGGTAACTTCTGGATTTCTTGTTGATGGGTTTTGGTTTCAACTTTCAAGTTAAGACAAGAAACATTTAGGGATATGATATTGTGAATTTTTTAGGAGTTTGCCAAGAAAATCAGATCCGAGAAGATGCAGTAAATTTAGAAAATAAAAAAAGTAAACCTGGGATTCCTTAGGCATGACACATAAGGCCTGAATCACAGAAAGAGTAGATAGCAATTTGCTGAAATCTCATAAAACTGATATGTCTGTAAGAAAGCATTACAGCTTTTCAAATGGATATTGAATGACTTGTACCAAAAAAAGGCCATCAATGACTTATCTTACAGGCTAAGTAACGGAGTTCTCATCCAATATTTGGGCTTCTTAACCAATTATGAAAACATTGGAGTTTGCCTCTAAAACATCTATTGAACCTAAGTCCAATCCCAATAACAGCCCAAGCCCTGGTTTACACAAGAAAACAAAATTGAAGATTAAATTGTAAGCCTTGAATGGCTGCTACCAGTCTCGTTCATCTAAAGCACATAAGTCTTTTGGGGCCTTTTGATATATCCAATCCAAGTAAGGTAGTGGTACTCTGGACTAGGCATGTGGGACAACCTTATCCAGCGTATCAAAGGGGGAATATTTACTTTTGTACGTCTTCGAAAGTTTTACAAGACAAAATAGATTGAAACCAGGGATCCGCAAAAGGTAAACAACATTTTCAACAATTCAATGATTTTCGTGCTACTTGTCACAGTTTTTCCTAGGACACTAATCTAACTCAATAACTGATCAGACTTTACTCTTATATGCAGGTCCCAGTCAGAGTTGCAGGAGGACTTTTATTTGAGCTCTTGGGACAATCTGCTGGTGATCCTCTTGTTGAAGAAGATGACATTCCGATTGTACTCAGGTCTTGGCAAGCACAAAACTTCCTAGTAACTGTAATGCATATAAAAGGATCAGTGTCAAGGATAAATGTTCTGGGTATAACAGAAGTTCAGGTTGTTCTTACATGGCATTTCCATTCACTGGCCTCTAGTGACAAATTAATATTCTTTTAGTAAGGTGTAATTCATTCAGTGTGCTGCCTTGGTCAGGAGCTTCTTTCTGCTGGAGGGTATAATGTGCCAAGGACAGTCCATGAAGTTATAGCACTGCTTGCTTGCCGTCTCTCACGGTGGGATGATAGGTAATGACAATATATCCTTCATATTGATGTGGCTAATATTTAGTTTGCGTAAATATGAAAGACTACATGTGTGGACCTTAAGTCTCATTCTATATTTCTGTTTTTAAGTTAAACTCATTGAATTTTCCTTAGCTACTGAAAAGATGATTGAACTGAACTTTGCTCTTATGACTTGACAAATATTTTTTCACTACATATCATGCTTAAGTAAACTTGCATATATCTAGTTTTGTTCGTGAGAGACAAAATCATGTGATCTGTATTCAGCATCATAAATGCATTCATGTTTGCCTTTCTTCATTGCCGATAGTCGTGGGAAATACAGGTGGTATTTTAGGAATAATTGTAATTTTAGTGCAGTGATATGTAATTAGTTATAATCTGTGCATAGGCTGTAGATTAGGATAGTTCCCTAAATCATGAAGATTACAAGTTAGAACAGAGAGATATTTTATTCCGTAAGTGATGCACATACAAAGGCTGTCGTTTTAGGGTTTGTGATGCACATACAGAGCCTCCCAGATTGGGAATTCTAATACCATCATAACCATACAAATTTTATACATGAACAATGTATCTCATACTTGCATTGATCTTCCAGTGCTCTTTTTTTCCAAACTGCATTTCATGTGAACTTCAAGTCATGATACTTTGGTTTGACATTTTTTTTAGTTTTTCAGGTTATTCCGTAAATCTATATTTGGGGCGGCAGATGAGATTGAATTGAAATTCATGAACAGGTTCTTAGATGTGCAATGTTTATGACTTAAAGTAATTCCAATTTGGTAAATTGTCTTGCACTGAGGTGACAATTTTTTCTTTGACCAGGAGAAACTATGAAGATTTGAATCTTTTTGTTGTAATTTTAAATCAAGAAATCAAAAAGTTATCAACACAGGTATGTTCATCTTGCTAAGCGGATAGAGTACTTGCTGATTTTACAATCGGAATAGAAATACATTTTTATGTAATTATTTTCACTTACTGATAGAGGATAACATTTAGGTTGAGATTTTCAAAATGTTTGATGGTTGTAGACTTGTAGTTCACAGGTTGTTTTTTCTGTTGCAGGTTGAATGTTGCACTTAACTAAATTATGCTTGATATTAGAGATAGAGAGGATACTCTAACTGTATGTCTAAACTAGACCATAATCAGTAATAAACTAATAATTGCAGTGGTAATTACAAATAATTATCTCCCAAATATTGCTAGAGCAGCATGAATATGCTTTACATATATACATCATCTGCTTTCCTCCCTAAAGAATACAGATGTTGAATTGGAACTAGAACCCAGAAATTTTTGAGATTTGTAAGAGTATTACAATTTGTCATACATAAAGCTTTCTTTTCTTGCTTTCCCTTTTCAAAAGCTGGATTCAAAAGTTACCAAGTAAAATTATCAATACAGCATTAGTGTTATCAGATATGGGCCTACACTTGACACCTTAAGCTTTTCATCCTTCAAACATGTAAAGATACTTTTTTTTTTTATAAAAGAAAAGATACATTTTAGTAATAATAACAATGCATGACCTATTTATTTGTGTAACTTTGTATCATTTGCTTTTGAAAATAGCTTTGAAAAACACAAGAAATACCAAAGTGAGCCATTTGTATGCCTCTTTGGGCTAATTTTTTATGACAATTCATGCTGGCCCAGTCCATTTCGCAGATAAGCTCAGTATTCCTGAGAACTTTTGTGTTTTATTGCAGGTTATCAGAGTGAAGTGGTCCCTCCATGCGAGAGAGGAGATTGTCTTTGAGCTTCTCCAACATCTAAGAGGAATTGGAGCAAGAAGCCTGTTAGAAGGAATAAGAAAGAGCACACGGGAAATGATTGAAGAGCAAGAAGCAGTTCGTGGCCGCTTGTTCACCATTCAAGATGTTACGCAGAGCACTGTCCGAGCTTGGTTGCAGGTATCAATGTCTCATGAGAACTTTTACTTCAAAGTCCTTTTATTTTTGGATAGTACATAGAACAATTTTATATTGCTCAGTGCTCACCCTAGATTAACATGATAGTTATCTTGCATCTGCTGGGATATCTATCCAGGATAGAAGCCTTCGGGTAACCCATAATTTAGCTGTATTTGGCGGTGTCGGCATGGTCCTCACCATCGTTACTGGGTTATTTGGGATCAACGTTGATGGAATACCTGGGGCAGAAAAGACACCATATGCATTTGGTCTCTTCACAGGCATCCTTATCTTTCTGGGAGCAGTGCTGGTTATAGTTGGCCTGGTTTACCTTGGGCTGAAAAAACCGGTTGCCGAGGAACAGGTTGAAGTTAGGAAGCTTGAGCTCCAAGAACTGGTGAAGATGTTTCAGCATGAAGCAGAGAATCATGCCCAAGTCCGGAAAAATGTTTCGCGGAATAACTTACCTCCTACTGCTGGTGATGCTTTCCATAGGAATGCTGACTATCTCCTCATACAATAGAGATGTCATAGTAGTCCAAGTATGCTTTAACAACATCACTACTTTTTTTAAAAAGTCATTTTAGAGGGTAAAGCAAGCCATCACAACTTTTGGTTCGAAAATCAATGGTTGTGTTTGTGATCATATATTTGTATATGTATGATAAATTATGGTTTTGTTTAAAATATCAACCGTTAATTTCTCAATCAGCAGTTGTGATAGCTTACTTTACAATATAAAATGACTATCTCACTTCAGAGGAAATCAAATCTGTGGATAAGGCATCCGTGTCGATAAGCTGATAGCTGCTCCGGGACATCCACTGCCCTTAAGTCTCAACATAAAATAGGACTTTATCTGTCTGTATTTTATCTTGAACAAAGTCTCAACATTTCTCTCTATTTTTTTTATACTTATTTTACACTTCTCTTTGTATCTTCTTTCCATGATTCGTTTATCTTTCCATTTCATCACATTTATGTTTAGAAAGAACGTAAATTGGGTGTAACTCCAAAGAATGTATAAAACACACTTTATGTCTTTATTTTCCAGTAGATTGTTTGTATTGAGAAAAGACATGTTTGAAGGTGTCTAAAGTTTTTATTTTATTTTATTTTATTTTATTTTATTTTATGAAGAGCATATTACACGAACACAATGGAGGGCTTTATATTAGGATTTACCACGGTTTATTCGAGGTGGTGCCTTTGCTCTGCATATGCTATAGGGACATGCCTTTGGATAACCAACACCATCGCTATTGTCAGCTAACACCCTTCATTGATAACACCTTCCACCACTATTATCATTATGCATTTTCCACCTCCTCCGTTGCCACTTAAGACCTTCTAAAAACAAGTGTGGAAAGTGTTAGATAGTGGTGTCAGAGGGTACCATATAGAGGCCGCAATTGATGTACCTAGTACATGAGCCCCTCTAGCTATATATAGATGGGAGAGCCATAAATGACATTTAAACGTCATAAATAATATTAAAATCTCATTAAAGTCATTAAATACAGATTATGGGTCATCAAACCTTGAAACACTGGGCCCAACAGCCTCAACCTATCGCCTGATTGCCCTTCTACTGGATGGGGGTGCTCACCCAGTCTAGTGTCAAGTGGTAGTGATCGTGATAAAGAACGTCTCCAAACAATGAACCCTTCTCATTTGTGCGGTTTTGGTAAAACCTTTTTAAAAATGTAGATCACAAAATATTAATGGAAACTTTAAAATTCAAAACTAGTTTTTATTTTTAAAATTTACAACTAAAAAACAGAAAGGTACGTAATATTTTGACATAATTTTGTATGAGTTTAATTTTGATGCAGTTTTTCACAAACTTCATTACACTATCGATGCATCAAAATTGAACTAATTTTTTATTGTCACTTCATTTTATGATGGTAATAACTAATAACCATGTCAAATTATTAATATGAAATATATTTATCCCAACTTTACGCATAAATTAAATATTATTTTAAAATCTTACAACCTATCCCCCTTCAACTTCATAAAGCATACGTTATAACCTTGTAACTAAGGAAATAATGGATGGTGCGAGCCATTTTCATAAGAATATGGACGAATTAGTACGTATTTCTTAACAATTTTCATCATTTCTGAATCTTGGGAGATGAAACAAAAATTTAAAAAGCTTAAATACGTTTTTCGCCATTGTAAAATTTTTCATTATTGATTTTAGACCCTGTAAAACTTTTATTCGTTTTGTCATTATAATTTTTTTACCAGGACTAAAATCAAAATGTCAATTTCACAGGAGTGAAAACATTTAAGTAATTCAAAATCAATACGTACTGAAATTGATTCTGACAAAATTTTCAGAAAAATATAGTATATGCGATATGCCATTATCCTGAAATTTAATGGGTAATTACATGAACAAAATGTTGCAAGAAAAAGTGTGCCAAAAAGCCTTTTTCACAACGCAGGTAAACATCACCATCCAGGTTCAAGAATGCAATGTAAAGTGATATCTGTATAAGCGTTTTCTAGGAAAGCCAAAAGATAAGTTTGATCCATTGCCAAATCTCATTTAAGAAGGGATCTTGCAAGATGTTCCCTGGCTGTGGCCAATGCTTGAGTTAGTGTCTGCAAAGGAAAGAAACACAGTTACACCTCAAATATGTGAATTCCATTTCAATTTTCTTTTCTGGTATCAAAATCAAAGTGAAGGATGTAAAATACCTGTTCAGACAAAGGAGCTCCAGAATCTATACTATTACTTGCCACTTTCCCAGCTATCACATTTGGATCAGTTTCAAGAATGATACTGCATCAAATATGAAGATATGAAATTTGAGTGAGTGACACCATGGCAGACCAAGACAAAGGTAGAGAAGAGGCAGTAAACAAGGAAAAGAGAAAGCAGTAAGAAGGTTGGGGGGAGCAAATTTTAGTATGAAAACTCAGTGCTCCTTCTCTCACAAACATAACTATTCATGGGACATGTGTCATTGTTTGAATAGGGGGAGTACATACATAACAGTATTGTATGTTTTTTCGGGTTGTGGGCGGAGCGGGGGAGAAGGAGAGGGGGTCGCAGCATACTTTGGGAGAACATTTCAGGGAGATGGGGATAGTAGAGGGGTATTTGAGGGGAAGATTCGGGGGTATGCCTTTTTCTAGCAAAATGTTTTTATGGTATGATTCTCTTGAAGCAAGGTACAATAACGTTATGTGTACTGTGCTCTTTAGCCCACATGAAACCTAGAGGAAAAACATTGCGTAGCAACATCATTAACCTTATACAAGATTTAAGTCATGTCTTTCAAGGTTAAGCCATGATCTCTTGAGAAAGCATGACTTAGTACATGATTGTCCACACTTTAAAATCAACATGCATTTAACCTTGTTTACATCACTTCATCCAAAACCAAACCTAATGTTTTAATCTAAATGGCATCTTTTCATTCAAGAACAAAGCAAATGACAAGATCATTATGAGGACAAATCAATCAGGGGCATGTGGTTGGCTTGACAATGAAAAGAAAAACTGAAAAAATAGATATTGTTTTATGATAAATTTAGTGAAATTTCCAGCAGAAATATCATGCACTCAGATTCTACTCTAGCTGAGGATGCTAATAAAACTTATGCAAGTCACATTTGTAACATCACATGGATAAGCCCAAATATTAGTTGAACATTTGAACGTTTATACTTTATAGCCTTCAAGAGTAACATGATTAACTTAGAAAGCTCCAAGCTCTGGCATTTATGTTCGCTTCAAGCAGAATAACAGTTCAAAGAACAGTAATTGTTTTCATGACAAGAAAATAACAACTGCAATCATTTAACTGCACTGACAAACCAAATAGCTCCTACAATTTGTAGTTTGGAAAAAGTGCAGGGAATAAGAGAAGACTTTGTTAAAGAAGCTAACAAACAATGAAAGTCGAAGAGCACAATTTTATTATGAATAGCATGTTGCTTACCCGCCATCAATAATTTCATCAATGCACAAAAGAATGAGATCCAAGTTCTCAAGTGCTTCCTTCTTGTCCACATTGCCTCTGGAGGGGGAGAAGGGGAGAAGCCAGCAAAAGCATCAAGGGCTACCGTGTTAATAGTGACAGATAACACCTTTGTACAAGTTACACATGTAAATGTTCAAGTACATGAAAACAACCTGAGCAGGAGGCCAACAGAGTCAAAAACTGCCTGCAGAACCGTGGCTAAGATAAGCTCATTTTCATCGTCACCCCCGGTAACAAAGAAGTGAAGATCTTGGACAAACTTGTAAACAACAATGTTACTCTCAAACATTGCTATCTCCGCTGTGAAATAAAAAATCCATCAAATGAATTCATGTAAGAACAGTGATTAGCAATCTATTCCAATCCAATCACATAAGGATCTCTAGAGAAGGAAGCATTCGTTCCACTCACCTTCGGTGCGGGCATTGGTCTTCTGAGTCTTGGTGAACACAAGCTTCTCAAAAGTCTCCTTTGCACTATTGGTTGGCCAGTCCTCGGAGAAATACTTGACCGCCACACGTCTCCCATCAGAATCAAGCAGAAGGATATTCTTCACAGAAGGGCATGACTCCTAACAAAAGCACACAATACGAGATCATAACTTTCCTCAAATTTAAAGTACCCCACAATAACATTTTTCAAAATCTCCTGCTTTCCACCGTGATTCAACCAACTTCAATCAATCAAGGCATACAAGGTTCATGCAAACAAACAAATAACCCAAATTCCACACAGCAATCAATCAATTCAGGTTCCCCAGAATCTCAGAACATTGAAGCCAAACAACACATTGTAAATCAATTCCTGTCAAATTCTAAACCCAACCAAGAGAAACATAGCGTTAGATCAGGTGAGAAAAAGGGTAAATTTCAAAATACCAAAGTTTGGACCTTTCAGCTTCACTTTTGCAATCAAATCAAAATGAAAGACAAAAATCTCACACAGGAAGTGAACAAATACATTGTTTCAGGAATTGGATGAGAAAATTCAATTATAATAAAAATTCAGTAGGAAGTGATGTTTCCAGGGTTCTACACTAAAATGAATCAGCAAAGCTAGATCTGCGGCATCCAGAAAAAAAAGCAAATCGAGTTGAAGCAAAGTGTTGAAGACGAGCAAGATCTGAATATGAAAGATTCAGAAAAATTGAAAACAATAAGGATCAAAGACGAAGGAGAGAGGTTACAACATTTGGAGGAGGAGACATGGTGAAGAAACCGTCGAGGGAAGAACGAAAGAAAGAGTAGCCTCTGAGACTGAGTGAATGTTTTTTCCAACCAGTGTCAAATAACTCTTCTTTATCATAGTTTTCATTTCTTTTCATTTTTTATAAAATAATTTATGATCAATATGAAATTATATAATAATTAAATTAAATTAAGTAAGACAATTGTTTCTCTGACATTTTTGAAAAACCCATTGACAAGTATATATATATTATTCTTTAATTAAATAAAATAATTGTCTCGGTCAAATCTTTAAAATATAATTAGTTAACATTATCAATGTATAAAACCGTTTTTTTATTTGGTTCAATTACACTTTTTTGTCTCTTTATTATATAGTTGATATGTGTTTTTAATCTCTAAATAACATTTTGAAACAAATTTAGTCTCCTAGGTTCCAATTCATGAGCAACCAGCTGCCATGTAAACTTTTGAACCAAAAAAAAAGCAAAAGCAACACTAAACTTTGGAGGTATTCTGATAAACTAATTAATTAGGTGGTGTTTATTGGCTAATCTTATTTTTTTTATAAATAAGTTTAAAATTATATTTAAGTATAAATGTTTATTGATAAACTAACATGAGTCACTTATAAAAATTGTTTAAAACAACTTATAGGTAAGATTATGAGCTATCTCAAATACTTATATAAGCGTTTTAAGTATGATGACCGATGATATAAAAATATAAATTTGGAATGAACTCTTATTTCAAAAGAGAATTTTTGTAACAATTATAATACCTTATTTTATCAAAGTTTTCACTCTGCTTAGCCCCAAAATAACAACATTCTTGCATTGTCCACGAGTAATGCTGAATACATCAGGAAAAAAATGCGTAATGATGAGAATTTTTTCAACAAAAAAAATACCAATTTATTTATTACTTTTGTTGTCATGCAATTTATTGCTTACTGCTTAATTTTTTGTTAATTCTAAAATTGATTTTCGGTGTTAATCAGATATCGCCACGGGCACAGCCGATAGATGTGAAACTAATCTCTCACCCCACTGTTAGTGCATTAAGCAATAGGAGACGCCCAATGAGTCCTGATGAGTTGCTTTGGATCTCCACTTAACATTATTCTTTCACTAGAATTACTCTTTTAACACCTTACTCGTTACTGCACTATACCTATATTACATCAATTATTTTGGATTAAGTCCAGCCCGGGGCTCTGACCGCGTGCCTGTTGAAGAATGAGCCGGCAACTCATAGGTAGTGGCTTGGTTAAGGAAAATCACCGGAGCCGTAGCGAAAGTGAGTCTTCATAGAGCAATTATCACTGATTAATCTTTTCAATTTGGTTTCTAAGTAAATAGACAATAGATTAATCTTCCAAGTTACTGTTAGGCATTAAAGGTGAAATTTTCTCCCAACATTACTTTTTTATACACATGAATTTTTCATATGTTTAAGCGATTTAAGCCCTACCATTGGGACCTATACATGTTTGGGAAATTTTTTTACACTATGATTCCTATATACTCTAAGTTGTTAGGTTGTTACCCAGTACAGTATTGAGAACATGCAAGAAGATATTTGACATAGGAGTATTTGGTATTTAAGACCATTTTATTATCAGGTTTGTTTTGATTTTTAATTAAGTCCTTGCCAATGGGGTGTAGTATTTTAGATTTTTATAAATAGATCAGTAACTTAATTAGGAATTTCAGAATTTTAAGATCTACTTTAAACAGTCCAACTAAGAAAAAGACTAAAAGTGTGAAGACCTGTAAAACTTGTCATGAAGCATTGCAATGAATGAATGAACAATGTGAAGGAAAATTTGGTGCTAATAATATTCTTTTCACTTATGCTATGATGAAATTTGTAGGAGCAACAATAACAGCAAGGTTGGATGAACTCAACAGCTTCATGACCAACAGCTGTGGTTATTTTTATGCAGTGACCAAATCAAACATATCCAAAGAAGAACCATGGCAAAAGAAATGGATAGTAAATTATGTACAACATATTGTTAGCACTATTCTTGATTTATTTATTCAATCTTCTCTGATACAAGGCGAATCTTATTCAAAGACTCTTTAAATGCTTGCCAAGAAGCCATATAATGATCTCGGGATATCATCCCTTCTTCAACAATTTGCATGGCACGTTTGTACAAATGATCAAAACACTGAACTGGGTTGCTAATATCAACATTATTGGAGCTGAGATGAGGTACATATAATCTCTTAAAATCCTTCCTCCATCTTGATAAAATGTATTGACATGGAATTTCCTCCACACCATTATAATTAAGGATATACAAGGCATGTCTGCACAGGTAGCCTTTGAAGTTAAAGCAACTACAAATGCAGCGTACTTCTGCGCCAGCTTTATCATAAACCACTTCAAAATGCCTTGCATCTCTTGCAGGTTCTTCCCCTTCGCATTCGGTTACCATGTACGTTACCGCAGACCCATTTGTTTGAATTTCTGAGACATGTACACAAGAGGGCATCATCAACACCTCATCTTGGAACTTCCTGAATATTGCATTTGTGTACAGTTTAGAGAGTTGCAACTCATAGTAGCATCTTGTCTTCAGTAATGGGCTCGAGCTCTGTGACTCCAAATCATCAAGAGCTTCGGTTTTTTGCTTTTTTTGCAGAACTAATTCATAAATCTCAAAGAATTCTTTCAAAGTAGTTTGCTGATGTACATGACCCTTGAAAAAGGGAATGACGCACTCACCCTTTTCGCAATCAGAAATTCCGCCAAAGAATGTGTCCTTGGAGTAAACTGGAGCCCAATGCTCTCGTTCATCATGCAAGGTTTGAAGCTTTTCATGATTTCTCATGCCGAAGCGCTGGGTCAGGTCATCCCAAGCCCTTTCAAATTCATCTACTGTTTTAGGGTAATATATCACTTTGGTTAGTGCCATCTGAAATGCCTCATATTCCTCAAACTGCACCAAACATCCAAGAATGTTCTGCATGATTTGTGATAGAGAAATTCTATGGTGAGCTCTCGGGAAAACCTCTGATATTGCACTTTGCATGGTCTTACATTGGTTTGCAATAATAGTTTGTGGAGGGCGACCAGACATACATGTAAGCCATGCCCTAAATAACCAAATATACGTCTCAAACGCCTCATCCGCAAGCAGACCACAGCCTAGCAAAAAAGATTGCCCATGGTGGTTAACACCGACAAATGCAACCAGTGGAATCTCATAATTGTTTGACAAACATGTTGAGTCAAAGGCAATTATGTCACCAAAATAACTATATGCAGCCCTCGATCTAGAGTCAATCCAAAATATGTTCCTCAGTTGTCCATCATCATTCAGATCCATCACATAGAAAAAATTAGGATTCTTCAGTTGATTGCGGCAAAAGTAATTTGAAATAAGTTCTGCATCACCTTTTTTAAGTTTCAAACGTCTGGAAAAATTAATGGTGTTGCTAGTTCTTCCTTCATTAGAATTTGAGCTCCCATAACCCGATGTATCTACAACTGGCATTCGATATAACTTGATCGTTCGTACCTCAACATCTAGAGTTGGCTCAACTTTTCTTTTGGCCCCACTGTCCACCCTCTTATGTGACTTAGAGTTTTGTGCTCTCTCAGGATCAAATGAATGGTTATGCTCAAGCTTGACTTCATCCACCTTCCACCTGTTAGATTCCACTAATCTCAATCTAATCATTGCTAGACAGCCAGTTCTTGTTTCTTTCCTATGACTATTTGCTTCTTTAATTGTTCTGAAACCTTCACAGTTGCAGCACAGCACAGCACCACGCTTCTCTTTGCTGTGACGTTTAGTCCACGAAGATTTAACCCGAATAGCAAATCCAGTTTGCTTGGCATAACTATTGTAATAGTTGTAGGCATCATCATAAGTATCAAATTCTATTCCCACAGCTGGTGGGGGGTACTCTTTTCCTTGAGATTCTCCACTACGACTATCAACTACTGTTGTTTCATACCTCCCATTTTCATGTTCACTTCCATCAATCTCAAGTAATTGACCACAGCTATTCTCAAGCCTGTTGCCCTCATCCTCAAGTTGTTGCTCACTGTTTGGCGATCCCTCATCTATCTGTAAAAGGTGGAAAAAAATAATTCCAAATTCAACTTAAGATATATTAAGAAATAAGAAATTTGAGTAGCATTAAAATTGATAACAGCAACTGAAATATCTTGACAACCCAGCTCACAGATGGCCTTGCCAGTTGCCAACTTAAGGTTGTAAACTGCTGACTAGTGTGAAGTTTCTTTTATTTGCTCTTTAAACAATCACGATCCTTCACCCACCCCGTTTTCCCTCTCTCTCACTTTATGCTATTATAATATATTTGCACCAAAAACTCAGCTACTTTTTCCACACTAGTGGATAGCCCAGATCTAGATGAATATCCAGAAAAGCTTGAGATCCGTGTCAGATTTAATGATTTGTAATGCACTAACTTTTATTTGCTTGATGTTCAATAATTCTGTAAATTAGTTACTGTCATTCTAGAGCACCTATGGCACCCTAAAACAAACAGTGACAAATTTGAAGTGAAAGACAAGATAACTAGGTGGCTTATAAGGTAAACTACCATTGGGGTGGTTTACCAAAACACTAAAAAATGATCTGTTATAACAGGTTCTTTTACTGGTAAGCATAAAAATGAAAAATAAAGAATGAGTACAGTAATCATCTGAAATTGCAACAAAGGAACCCTATATTGAAAAGAGCATTATTCTTCTCCCTGTAGCTTCGATATCACTTGGTTTTCATTACTTGTTTCCCATTAAAGTGTTCAACTTAAATGCGTTTGATGCTTTAAAGTATCTACTAGCAAATCTCCTTTCATCTTTCTCTTATTCTTCATCCTCCATGTGTTTGTTGTTTTAGAGCCTACCTGTTGGTGATTTTTTGTTATGTATAAAATGCATATGGCATCTCCCAAGATATGTCCATATTGAGTATCGTTTATTTGTTATTTGACAGTAATTCATAGTTTTTGTATTGGAGGTTCATGGTGTATTTGCTGGATTTAGTGGCATTACAGTTGGCCTATGTAGCACATACTAGGCTTACTTTAACCCTGGAGGAATATCTCATCCTAGGTTGCTGGACCCTAACACTTGAATGTGGCATCGATGCTTAACCTCAAATGGACAACCCCGACTTCATTTGATAATTTCCCCTTTCTAATATATTCAAGAGGCTTGAGAATCCAGGCTTCATTACAGGAAGTATACCATAGGAAGATAGCTTAGAAATATGGTCTGCAACGAAGGAAAGCATGCTTCTTTCTTCCACATCACCACATTTTGAGGTCACATGATGCAAAAAAAAAAACATAAAAAATTTATTTCAGCTACCACAGGCAAACAAACACCCACCCCTCTTCAAACTAACTTACAAGCCCCACGCAGATGGAGGAAGTCACAAATCAATCACCCTGGACCAGCAAAATTTTCCACTAATTAGAGGAAGTCACAAACAACTTTTCTGGTAAGTGGTAACACAAATGGAGGTCACACTTATTCAAACAACCATCGGTAATCCTGGTACAAAGACACCACTAGCAGCACCCATCCCTCTGCCCTTCTAATGTATAATCTGACCCAGAAGATCAACCCCACCCATCATTCTTGTTTTTTCTCTCACCTAGCGCCTTCAAAGTAGTTACAGTACATGAGACAATTACAGCAACCACTTCAGATTTGGGCACTTCTATTCATCCCCCCCCCCCTTCAGAGTCCTGTGTTTATTCCATATCAATTATCAGGATACCCAAAAACCAAATCAACAAAGCGGAATCCTTTCCAGATATTGTTTCTACATCTCACACCACACCCTATCAGATTTTCTTCCTTCATCCTCGGCCACAACCATCTCACTCCAACCCTAGGTTTTCTTCTTTCATCTGTCCCCAAGACGAATAAGCAATTTTCAGATGGACAGAAGTGTACTTTTCACCATTTGACTACAACCAGTGGCCGGTGTACAATCCAGGTCGTCCATTAAAAAAGCATTAAATCAATGGGTCAACAGAAATACTGCACCGGTGCACAATCTATCCCATACTTCATCGTAGACACCACCAGATAACTAAAGGAGAAAACTTATATCAAGTTCCGAATATTCTTGCCATCAAGTTCTCCATTCAAACAATAACACATGGATATTTTATCTGACAATAAATGACATTCATTTAAAATCAGATGTTGAATTTTAAAAAAGTATCCACATGTATTATATAGTTGGAGAAGTCGATGAAATGAATATAAGGAATTTGATTTAAGTATAGTCCATAATTAAAACCCATCCATCATTCTCTTTTATTTTAACAGTGACCACAAGACAATTGATACACTTCTTCCCTCATTTACCTCACGAGAAATTCACAGCAGTAACGAAAACTTGGAGAACCCCTTCAGACTTAGATAACAAGCAAAAACTCTCAATGCATGAAGCATCAAGCCTCGGGTTCTTCAAGACATACCAAAACATATCAGTTAGAAATGAAAACCATTCACAAAGTTAAACTGAACTAAACGCCATGCAAGCATCACAAAAGTTTTAGATTTCGCATGAAAAATTCAGAGCTAGCATTCATTAATTTGGGCAACAGACAGACAGACATGCTCCAGCCCGACATTAGACTGCCAACCGAAAACACAGCATAACACAACTAAGCAGGCATGATTCCAGAGTTTAGATGAAGAATTACCGTGATGTCGAGATTAGGACTCAAAGACAAGCCCTTATCATTAGGAGAACACACGGTGTCGTCGGTCATGGTCTGGCCAGAGGGTTCACATGAGTCCTGCTCCTGCCAGTCAAATTATAATATGTTGTTAGCCTGCCTTACCATACATAATCTCAGTTCTCAGGTAATTCAAATTTGGGCTTAACAATGAAAGAATTAATTCAAAATTCAGCTGAAGCATGCTAGTCATAAATCACCAGAAGCATCTAAATGAATACTCTTTCAGCATATATTCGAACACTATTACTAATTTATTACTGCTAATACACTGAATAATCCCTTGCACTGATTGAAATGAGTACATAGAACAAAGGGGTTGTAAGAAATTTTTCATGGTGTATATTCCATCAACGCTACAAGAATGAATGATAATCAACAATATATATATATATATATATATATATATATATATATATATATATATCATATATAATCAGAATCAATTTGGATTTCGAACAAAATTTGTAATTGAATCAATTGGGTTACAATTCGGGTTCGGAAGAACTCACCGGAGCTACGGCGGTGAGGTGTGACTGTTGCAGCGACAAGAAGCGAAGAGAAGCAATAGAGCGTTGTTGCGATGAAGTAAGAGAGAAACGAATGAGGTGAGTGATAGAGAGAAAGAGAAGAGATGAGTGATGCTGCTCGTTGCACTGCACTGTGCCGTGCGTTAGTCAAAATAATAATAATAATAATGCATCCATTCCATTTCTTTGTATTTATTGCTTTCTTGTTAAAATATTTGGACAATATTTCTTCTTCAACTGAAATGGATGATGTGACCAACACTTTTTTTATTTATTAAATTCATCTCGCTTCCGACCGGTGTGGTGAAAGTTAAAGCTTCTATAAAAGTGCGGTTCTTAGGAATTGAACTTTCAACCATGGGTTCAAACAAACATTTATTTATTACCGCAATTGACACTCGTTGATAATGATGTAGCTAACATTAATCTAATGTTTTTTTGTGGTACATTGCGTAAAAGAAAAAAAGGAAAATCGGGCAAATAAGGTACCCATGGCACAAGCTAGACAAAGCAGACTCAAACCCTCTAAAGGGTTGTAACGATCACCAAAGATTTTACCGGACTTTGTGCTTAGCTAGGAAGTATGCACAAGCATTCTCTTCTCGCAAAGTGTGATTAATCTCCAAATGCTAACAAATTCTTAATATCCTAAATGAGCCAAGCATGTGCATGACGATGTGACGGCACATTACTCACTAATCTAATGTATGAGTACCTAATAATGTCATTATGAATTTTTCTCTATAGGTAGTAAAGGTATGACACGTGAGAAAATAATTATGTAGTTAAATATATAAAATTCATGAAAAATAGAGAATGTTACCTTGCTCTCTCATCTCCCTTTGTTAGTTTAGGGCTTTTACAATTTGTTGAAGAAGAGATGGAATTGTTTCGGCTAAGGAAAAAGTACACGCAAATAGAAATGGAGGTGAGAGTGAAATTTCATATGCTACATGTTCGAAAATGCGAAGAAGAATGAGGCGCTATAATTACGATATTGAAGCTTTATTGATAACCTTGCGGATGCACAAAATATGGTTATGAATGTTTTTAAGTAACCCTTAATTTTACCATATAAAATCTACGTATGTAGCCACTTTCAAGAAAAAAATCTACGTATGTAACATCATCAATCTCCCTTACTCTTGTTTAATTGTAAAGGTAAGGCAACAAGGGTGCAACTTTTGGTAAGATTAATAAGTACTTTGAAGAAAACTTGAGTTTTATATGTCAAAAATTTAAGAAATTTGGATCCTTTGAAATGTTTTTATCTTCCTTGGATGACGATATCTAGTTTATGTATTCAAGAAATTTCAACCAGAACGGAATGGAGAGAAAATAGGACTTATTCTGGAACCTGCATGTCAACTATTCAACTTTCAATGCAGTAGCACTATCATGTAAAGAAATCAGACTGATCAGTTATTGCATAAATGACATGAGAAGAGCTACATAGGACTTAACCCAAAAACATATTTTGCTATACAAGTTAATAACAATGTGAGAGGACCAAAGTTAAATAGCGCTAGGCAAAAGCAACTAGAAAAAAGTACCATAGATTAACAGTAATTTTTACAGTACATTCAAGGTTACTCTTGTCTCTGTTCTACATCATGAACCTTACTCAGTGATTCCTCACAAGTCTGCAATGCTACGTTGTAATGGTCTAGAGAAATTGTCCCTTCCTCCACAACTTGTAGGGCACTTCTAAATAACTGATTAGACCATTGAATAGGGTCAGTATCATCAGTACCAACAGAGCTATGATCAGGAACATGAAGGCGCTTGTAATCTTTCTTCCACCGTGAAAGAATGTACTTGAGAGGTATCTCTTCCACCCCATTAAAATTGAGCACACACAGTGCATGCCGACATAAATATCCATAGAAATTAAAGCAACTACATATGCAACGAACTTCACCTGCTGCCCTACTGTACACAACTTCAAAATCCTTAATCTCCCGTCTGTTTCCATCGATCAAAACACGCTCCTTGACCAAGAAAATTATGATGGGACCATCCACATGTAACTGTGTTGTACCAAAACAAGAAAACATTTCTTCCACTTCAAATTGGAACTTCATGAATATTTCTCTTGTGTACATTCTGGAGAGCTGCAATTCAAAAGAACATCTAGTTTTCAGCACAGGGCATGAGCTTCTTGATTCAGTATCTGCCAAAGATTCTTCCTTGTGCTTCTTGTGAAGAGCTAATTCATACTTATCAAGAAACTCCTTCAAAGGAGTCTGTTTGTGCACATATCTGACAAAAAATGGACTAATGCTATCACCAGGGCGTGCTGCTGACATTCCACCAAAAAATATGTCCTTCAAAAATACCGGTGCCCAACGAACTCGGTCTTCATATAGAGAATGAAGCCACTCATGATCACTAACTCCAAAACGTTTAATCATAATGCCCCATGCTGCTTCAAATTCAGTGATTTTCAATGTCTCATAAATTACTTTAATAAGTGCTTTCCTGATACCATCGTAATTGCGCAACCCTCCCAATTTTTCTGGTACTTTTTTCATAATTAATGACAAGCCAAAACAATGATGAGATTTAGGAAAGACTTCTACGATTGCACTCTGCAAAGCCTCAGACCTGTCAGTAATAATAGTTTGGGGAGAACATCCTGACATACATGTAACCCATGTTCTAAACAACCATATATAAGACTCTGTTGTTTCACCTGCAAGCAGGCCACATCCTAATAACACTGATTGGCCATGGTGATTCATTCCAACAAAAGCCACAAGAGGGATTTCAAATTTGCTTGACAAATAAGTATTGTCAAAATAAATAACATCTCCAAAATAACCACATGCAGCCCTGGACCTAGCATCAGCCCAGAATGCATTCCTCAAATGCCCTTCATCATCGAAATCCATCAAATAAAAGAAATTTGGATTAGTCAATTGCATGCGACAAAGGAAATTATAAATGGCTTGTGTGTCACCCCTTTTAAGGTTCAACTTATTAGATATTTCAGAGAAAGTTCGGTCATCTCTTGCACTGGGATTTGAACTACCATTACCTCCTGCATCTATCACAAGTGCACGGTATAACTTAACTGTTTGCACCTCAGAATCGGAACTAGGCAATGACTTCCTTTTAGCTCCAGTTCCCATCTTCTTAACTGATTTGTGCATCTTAGCACCTAACATGTGGTTATGTTCAAGTGTGACCTCAATTATCCGCCATCTCTGAGACTCCACTAACCTAATCCTCATCATTGCAGGACAACCAGTTCTTGTCTCTTTTCTCAAATGGTTAACATCTTTTGTTCTTTTGAAACCCTGGCTGCTACAGCAAAGCACAGCACCGTATTTTTCTCTGCTATTTCGCTTGAACCATGAATTCTTAACCCTAACACCAAAACCCACCTCGTTGGCATAGCAGATAAAATAATTGTAAGCATCATCATATGATTCAAACTCCATTCCAACAGCAGGTGCAACAAATTCCTTTCTTCCTTCAGAAAATCCATTCCGAGAATCTAATTCAATTAGTGCAGCATCTTCATCTTTATGAACCTCAATACATTCCCCATCTGGCAAATGTTCACAGCAGAGAGAGGTCTCTTCCATCTGGCATATTGTCAAACAAAATCAATAAGCTACCTCTAATCAACAGCATTTGAATACAAGATTCTTTGACATATAAAGCCACAACTGTAATTTCCAATCATATATCAGGTGCTTAACCTCCCCAAGTGTTGTTTGTTGAATGCAACCCAGTTTGACCTTGAGATAGTAGCTCAAGCAACAAGCTTTTGGGGCATCTTTAAGAGACCACTCTTCTAGCCAGAATACATAGCTCAACTGGAACTGGCCCCTGCCGCTAAGCTTGGAGTGTAATGATGATGTTAGAGGTTCAAGCTTCCACTAGCTCAGCTATCCCCTTCCCCTGCCCAAGCAATTGCACCTCCTGATCTACCAAAATAGATAAATAAATACTATTAGTGATAGAAAATGATAACAGTATTCCTAACTCACACAACATGCATTCGTAACTCAAAGAGTCATTGCACCCTGAAAGATGATTTATATCATGACAATGTACTATAGCCATCCAAATCAAGGTAGTTAAAATTGGAATCTTACCTTGAATAAGGAAGGGGAGTGAAAATCATAATGGTAGAATCATAAATCGAATTGTGAAATTTTACAAAATTCATAAATACATATAATGATATACATATCTATCTATCTATCTCTCTATCTATCTATCTATATGCGTGTGTGCAACTTCATATCTGTACATATAAAATAGCATAAATAAGAAGAAAAAAAACTTTAGATCACTAAAAACACTTAAATAAGCTTGCACTCATGCATCATAATCCAGATTCCATAAGAATGGCATGCATAAGCAATAAAGAATCTAACTAATTTTCCACGTAATAATCATAAGGAATTTCGAATTCATGTTATACCATTTGGGTAGAAGATCCAGTTTCGAATTTGGGCATTTTTATCCGTTGGTGAAATCCTTTGAATCCCTATTTTGATCCAATTTATGCTTTGAATCAGGATTTTACCTGCGATTTTGCGTCGCTAAACCCTTCTCGAATGATAAAGTTTGTGGGATTTTACGAGTGGAATCAGGATTTTAACTAGCATAATCCAAATACAATGGCTTCACTCATCCGAAATAATATGTCAGAACAAGAAAAAACTCACCGGAGGAGCTACGGTGGTGAGGTAGTAAGATTGTTGTGTGCGGCAAAATGGAGCCTTGTGTTGTTGCGATGAGCGAGTGAAGAGCGAATCATAGAGAGAAGAGAAAGAACGAGTTGAGTTTCAAGTGATCAGAATGAGTATCATGTATCTTTTTTTTTTTATTGCTGTCTTTCCCCCTTTTCTTCTTAATAATTAATTGGAAATTTGGAATACACTATAAAACTAATTCTACACTATAAAATTTAATTCTACAACTATCATGGGTGGACACCAAACCTCCCTCCATAAGGTTGAAAGTCAAAATCATTTGTTATGTTGGGGTAACTTAATATGCACAAGTTTTCTCTTGTGTAACCTTACACAAACTCATTTTGACCGCTTATCACTGGTTGTCTTCAGGTAAAATGTTTTTTATTATTATTTATTCTATTTAATTTGCCTAAATATGGTGTTAATTAGTATACTAGAATTCCAAAAATTTACTATCCACCTAAATCCAACCTCGATATAGTTCCATATCCTCCGACCCTCCGCCACTTTGGCTTCCTCCGAAGCCATTCCACGACCCTTTGCATCTCCGTCGGTACCGGCTACGAGGTCGCCGACCTCTCCCTCCTCAAACTTGTCTTCCTCCTCTTCGTGGTACAGGGACAGCGATGGAGGCGAAGGAGGAGGGGCTAGGGAATCGATTTATCAGTCTGCTAAGGGCTGGGGTTTCATATCTGCATTACTCTCAGGGTTGCAAGGTTTCTTCGAGGCTTGATGGAATTATGGGGTTTAAGATATGTAGAACCCTAAATTTTGTTTCTGTGCGAGAACCCAGAACAAGAGTAGCTGCAGTTGCAAAATCTCATCGCAACAATGAGCATCGACGACGGTGGAATCCCATCACCGCGGAGAACAACACTTTGTTGAGGGTTGCTAACGTTCTTGTCGATTCATACTGGCCCATCCTTTTCGCCAAGCTTGACTAGAGTAAGAACGTCGACAACCTAGTTTTGAACGTTGGAGTCGCCGGTGGTGCCGTCGTTGCCCTTTCTGCTCCTAGTGCCGCTGTCGCTGGTGGTAGTGCCGCCGCTACCGTAAAACCTGCCAAAGAGGAGAAGAAGGTAAAGGAAAAGGAAAAGGAAAAAAGTGATGACGACATGGGATCCAGCTTGTTCAATTCGGCTTTCCAAATGGTGATATGCGATATGTTGAATTTGTTAAATGAATAGGTTGAGTGGTGTAAGGTGAAAAGGTGGTGTGGTGGGACTTGTATTAAGGTGGTTGAGTTTAGCTACACGTTTGGGGAGGAAGATGGTTGTGTGGTGGCCGAAAGTTTCAGGTGAAGGTTGAGTGATGATGGATCATGGTGGTCGAAGGGGAGGTTGGGGAAGGAACAGTGGTAGTGGTGGCCGCTGGGTTTTCTTTCAAATTAAAAGTAGTTAATTTTATTAATCTAAAATTTCAAATAAAAAATAGTTAATTTTATTAATTGGAAAAAAAAAACCGGTACACCTGTGATAAGCGGTCAAAATGAGTTTGTATAAAATTGCATAAGAGAAAACTTGTGCATATTAAGGGGACCTGTTATGTTGGATCAACTACTTACTAGCTTATTTATATTATTTGTAATTCCAAAGAAACTTTTAAAAAACCATATAAAAAGATTCAAAAGATAATATTAGTGGAATAATTATGAATCATCATTCTTGTTCCTCCCAATAATCATCATACTTCATCATACTTAGTAATGAAAAAGATCAACTATTTTTGTATGTTCTTATATATTAAATGCATTTATTTAACTCATTAAATATTCTTTCTTTTGAAGTAATATGAATATTTTAGGAGGATATAATATTACTCAAATCAGTCTTTCTATCATTTGTGAATATTCAGCAAGCTAAAAGTAAAGGAAAGAAAACAACAATAGATGATCATTATTAACACATTGCATTTTTTATAAACAAAAAAAAAACCATTATGTCTTAGTTATTTTCCTAAAATAAAGTTAAAGCTTCAGGGTTTAAACTTAATTTTGGCTATTTTAAACTTCCTAAAAATAAACTTGAACTCCATTAAACCTAAATTTGAATTTGACTATTTTCAGGGTTTGCAATTAGGGTGTTTTCGACGACCACAACGAAGTTGACGAAGGCAGCCTCGACCATCTTCTCTAGAGGAGGGCGTCGTCGCAGCCCTTGACGAGATTTATGGCGAGATCCAAAGATTGAAGGATGTTGATGAGCGCGCATGCTCCTCCGTGCGCTTGCGCTTGGGAGTGTGGTTTAATGCTCAAGCGCATGGGGGTGTGGTTTAATGCTTGGTGGCGAACTTTGTCTGGATGTCTTTGCCTCTGGTTGACACGATCTGCGAACTTCTTCCGTTCTTTTCCCAGTTTGGATCACATCTCCAGCAACTGTCAATGGAATTTGTGTATTTGGTGGTATTTGGATCCATTCAGAGTTCTGTACAGCGGTATTTCATTATTTTGTTTCACATGCATTATCGATGATATATACAGAGGAAATTGTTGAACTAGCTAGCCTCGGTCACAAGCTAATTTCAGCTTGAGAAAGAACTCAATCATGAGCTAGTTCTACAAAGAGGCTCTGAACTCAATCATCCAGGGACTATATTTGAAATCCCCTAAAATTGAGTTTGGGGCCCTAATACAATATCCATACATTTTGGATAAAGTAAAACAAATAAGTTTTTAAAAAAAAAAAGAAAACTTAACCTATTCAACCTTAGATATGATAGAAGGACATGCCTAGGTTCGTGCAACCTTGCACAAGCTTTTATTTGTGTAGGCTAGGTGAACCCCGGATTTTTTGATAAAAACTACACAGGCTAGAAAAGGATGAAAGAAATCTCACTATCAATCCTTTGATTTTGTATCATCTCATGTCATTCCTAAAACTATGCCACCAGCATTTTGTCAAGTTTTCATTTGTACTAAGAGAGTTTCTATAACATAAATAACTACCTAGATTTCAACAAGTAAGAAGTCAGTTACAAGTAAATGAAGTGACGGGACAATAACTAAAAGAGCGTTCTGCATGATCATGGTGGCATCACTAAACATGAGCAACATGAAGTCATAAACTGCTAAGTACATGTTTATAAACCCTTCTAAATTTCAATTGTAGGCAGAACCAATTATGGATAGAAGTAGCTTCTCAATTTCATAATTGAAAGAGAAACTGATCCGATCATGCTGTAATAAGTGATATAGAAGTAATCTGGTTTTGAGCAAGAACAACCTACCTAGAGAATAGGATCTCATTCAAACAAACCAAAAAAAAGGCAAATAACTGATCACAAAAAACGATTCCAAATTCAACAAGGATAGGACGACACAAATGCCACTCAAACACAAGGATTGTATAAATCATCACAAGTCATAATAAAATACACTGGATCAAGCGAAGCTTGTCAAATGTGCAATAAACTTTATGCAACAACTTGGAAAATTGAGAGTTTAAGACTTAACTAGCCAAGTTGATCATTCCACAAACTATGGATATTTCCATATGAGAGTAACTAAGGCTCAAGGGGAGCTCCCCACCAGAAAGTCTACTATTTAGTTGGCACGGCTTTTGAAGACATCAAGACTCATCTCAGTAGGATCAGTTGCTTGCAACTCTATTTGAATTCCATCCAGCTCCCTCTTGAATCTGTCTTTGGAGCTTGCATAAATCATCTTGTTCCTGACCCTTGATGTATCAGGCGACCTGCAGAGAAAAACGACAAAATCAATGCAGACAATAACATAGCATGGAAAGCATCCAGCAAACCCAAAAAAACAAACATTACCATGCAATGAAAAAAATTCTGCTTTTAGGGACATTCCCTTCTGTCAGATACTCAAAATCATAAACAGCATAGCGGCACTCATTTTCAGGAAGGTTAGCAGTGAAATCATCATAGCCTTGGCCTGGCTCACCGAGCTTCTCCACAATGACTTGCTTTTGAACCTCCTCAATCTTATAAACTATGAACCTATATGTCCTTTTTGCCTTGAGCTCCATAAACCTCAACTTGCAGTCATCATGGACTGCCATGCCTGATGCTGCATTTGCCTACAAGAATTGCAGTCGCAGACACATATTAATGCCAAGAACAAGCCCATTAGCAATCCCATGTGATTGTACACAAAAAAGATAAATAATCTTTCCATTTAAGTTGCCACTCAGGGAAAGAGAAAAATAATGCATTGTTAATATGGGTTGGCAGGCACAATCTAAAAGAAAAAAGAAAATGGGGGAAAAGCTAAGGACATGTTTGGTTTCTATTTTCATTTTCTGTTTCCATGTTCTATTTGTCACACAAATTTCTTATTTTCAAAGTTCACATGACAGATCAGATACGGAACTTATAGATGGGAACCCAAACACACTCAAAACAACATCTTGAAAATAAGAAACAGAAAGAAAATAAAGTAGCTATTTGTAATTAAAATTAAAATTGAAATGAAAACTGAAAATGAAATGGAAACCAAACATGCCCAAATAGTCTAGCTTCAAGAGGTTAAAATTGTACATGTTGAGTATTGCAATGATATAGGAACATGAAAGATCAGCTATGACTATGTTTGAACATTTGTTAGCACATGTGAATGAAACTCAACTTGTGTATTATTGGGAATCCAAACACACGCTCAAAACAACAACCTTTGGAAAATAAGAAACAGAATGAAAGCAAAGTAGCTGTTTGTAATTAAAATTGAAAACAGAAAATGAAATGGAAATCAAGCATGTCCTAATTTAAATTGTACATGTTGAATATTATATTGCAATATTATAGGAACATGTCTCCAACTAACAAAGTAAACATTACCTATAATACAAGCATAGAATCGTGTTAATTATAATGAGGACAGAAAGAAATAGCTAAAATAAGAATAAAAAGGCGTGTCATGTTCGATGCGTCTTCTTCAAGCTAAAGAGAATATCATCATATTTTATATTTTACTTCATAGAAACTTTACCAAAATAAATAAATCTGATAAAAAGAATATATTTTTAATTAAAAAACCCTCCCAGCCCCAATAATAATAATAATAAGCACATCAAATCAAAGAAATTGAAGCGGCATGTTAGATCAGGAAACCCTCACAGATCAAACACATGATCACAAATCACAAGCTGCAGAAACGATCAAAGCACGCGATCAATCGAAAAGAACAACTCAATCGGAACAATGAAATCTCGAAACAGGTTCTGAAAAATGTGATTTATTAAGAGAAATTGAGGTGACGAAACACGAAAGGAGTTGGAGTTGGATCAGATCAAGGAGTTAAGTGAAGAGCAAGAGGTGAAAAGTAACAGCGGCGAAATTAAGCTACCAATAGATACCAGCGAATTTGGAAAAAAAAAATAGCTTAAAAAGAAAAAGCGATAACGAAATTGGCGGAAGATTTGTGAGAAGAAAGACTAACCATGTTGGTTGGTGTTGTTGGAGATTTCAGAGGAGGCGATGACGGTGGAGGAGATATAGGAGGAGGAATCAATTCGAGTGTCGATCGCAGAGAGAGAGAGAAGGTATGTTGTGATGTGGGAGCGTGAGTGCGTGAAGTTATTAATAGTCGCAGCAGCGCGTGCTTTTTCTTCCTGAATGGCCCAATCGGCGCTGCCACCTCACCCCCTCCATATATATCTCTTTACATCCCCTCCATGCTTTCTTCCCACTTGGGCTCGGGCTTCAGGCCCATACATGTTCAATTTCATTTATATAAATCATTTTCATGATTATATATGCACCCAATTTAACCAACTCACTTGCCGTAATGGTTCACCACTTATGGTTCCACCACTTTGTCCTCTGACATATAGTCTGTCGTAGGCTGAATTTAAAAGCTGGGTTTGACCTTTTGGACGGTCTAATTTGGCTTACAAGCCTATTTACTTGAAAATATCCTCTTAATATGTCAATTAGTAAGTGGGCTAATAGGCAACGGGCTAATATATGTGATGAGGTGGGCTAATATGCATCGAGCTAAAAAGAGATAATATATCTGATTTCTATTTTTTTTAAAGATGTTTCTATTATCTAAAATAGTATATTAGTTTACTGTATTTATATATATGTTAATAAAAATAATATTAGGTAAATAAGTTGGTCTATCGAGCCAAATAACCTTTTTTTGTTAGCTTGGCCCTTTTTTACTAAACGAGTCAGGCTAGGTCGCAGGCCTCTAACCGGCCGCCTAGCCTACTTCCATCTTTAACTGACGATGGGGTGAAAAATTAGTCTCACGACTGCCGACTTGGGATACTTTGTTATGTTAAACTAAAGAAAAATTTTGCACACAATTTTAAATTATCAAATATTCATAAGTGTATAATATAGTAATAGTAGATACTTACTTACATTTCAAATAATATCGTTTTTTATCAACAATGTGTAGCATAACTAGTAGATATTATAACTCCTTAAGCATTTAGTTCATGGTGACAGCGGTACGTATGGAAGAGTATTTAGGGGGAGAAATGATTAGTCTTATGACAATCAATTGCGGAGGTGGATACCTTAGGATAAAAATAACATGTTTTTTATTAAGGTAAATTGACGTGCAGAAATATCAGTTAATCATTTTATTTTTTTATTAAGGCAATTATATTGATTATTCAAGACTTACATTATGCATATCAATAGGAAATTCATGAGCCAGAGGACTGAATATTGATATTTAGAATGATTAATATTAGCACATGAATTCATGTAACGTTTTTAGTAGTAACTGTTAAACTATTTAATCATAATTATTCATGTATGATCATATAATCAAGATTTACTTCTCCAACTCTTATATAAAAATAGTCCGCTTATTACATTACATACAACTTCTTTGTAATCATGTTCCTAACTTGAGTCTATGATATCACATTCAATGCATGTGAACTCCACTTGTACCACAAGTTTGAATATTTGATAAATATGTCATGCAAATCATACCACACCCCATGTAATTATATAATGCCTCTTAAAAGCTCATGTTTCAGATCTTAAAGATAGCTGGTCTGTCAGAAACAGACATGTCCGACACCGAAAAAGCAAGCAAGAGACAAGAAGTTCTTACGAAAACTTTCTCTAAACATCTGCACCCTGTCACAAGACGTTTGAAACCTCAT
This sequence comes from Acmispon strigosus, assembly GCA_030819835.1. Classification (NCBI taxonomy): domain Eukaryota; kingdom Viridiplantae; phylum Streptophyta; class Magnoliopsida; order Fabales; family Fabaceae; genus Acmispon; species Acmispon strigosus. The sequence goes on from JAUAMA010000001.1 coordinate 94,128,322, forward strand.
CTGCACATGCTGAAAGGCATCTCAAGAGCCTCAACTAAAATAACTACACAAAAAAATTCTATAGCATCCTAATAAATCAATTCAACACACCTCCTATATACTATATATAAATAAAGGTATTAAATGTCTGTTGAACTTTCAAGATACTTTTACTTTCTCATTCTTAAGCAAACGAGGATGCTAAAATTGTGTTGTAAGATAAAAGATGATACTGTTCCTTTGAAATGCATCAAAGTTCATCATGTATTCTTTGTTCCAAAGGAGCCTCTGTATTGTGAACATGATGAAGATTCATATCATCTGCAACAGCTTGGGGTCTTAGATCTGCCTGCCCCACCACACCAGCCTTTATGGCCTCAGTAACTTTTCTCTGCAACGTAAGAAGTCCAATCCGCTTCGAAACAACATAAAGAACCGCAAGGGAGAACAATAAAAAGCCAACCCCAATTATCACCCTGTTAGAAGATAAGTTATGAGTTAATTTCTAGGATATAGGAATAGGAAGACCAAACAAAGAGGGTGGACAAAAAAATCCGTTTATTTTTGTATTTCCATACCTGTCTATGACATCTTGACGTTGCATCGTAGATAGCAGATTTCGTGTTCTCATCAACAATGAGCGGTGCCCTTTATATTCACTCTCAGCTTTTTTTAATACCCCAGTTGATTCATCTGTGTATCCAAGCAATTTCACAAAACGAATATTCAGACAAAGTTGCTTCACAACCCTCATGATATCATCGATAAATATCAATCTATCAAAACTAATATCACTCAATCCATCAAGTCAAAACTAAATCATTCAACTTAAGTTTTAACAAGCATTCCAGCACAAACAGTAACAAAAATGAAGCATCTTTACATAATGCACAAAAGAGATGATAGGTAGAACAACCAGGAAAGTCACTCAAAGACATACTCCTAGAAGATTAAGCTATAATATAGTACATCATCTACAGCATACAAGGAGCTTAAATCAAAAGGACCTTGTTATTAGTGGTCAGAACTGATTCAAAAATTGGCTCCAAATTTAAAAACTCTCAACCATATTATAGGTTGCCTAACACCCTCCTGTTCACTAGAATGTTTTTAAAGGCCCAGTAACTCTATAGGCTAATAGGCAGATCTGTAAAGTAACTAATGTTATATGAACCACATAAAGGTATCCTCAAACAAGTATCAAACCAAAAATATGTTATATCCTACAAAGAGCTCAACGCTGAGCATGGATTGAGCGGAATGATGTAAAGGAAGGTGAAAGAAAGTAACGGGGGCACTAATGATTTTCCATGTGTTATATATAAGGTTTAATAAGTAACCCTCGAATTCCCCGCAAGCCTTCATTTTGAGTTTCTAAAAAATTGGGAATTACAACTTACATGCACTACCTCTCATTTCTTTCCCTCCATTACATTCAATCCAAGGAAGAACAAGAAAGTCATATCTCATCCCTTCATTCCTGTCCTCACCTTTATTCTTATACCTATTTTCTTTCCACCACTGTTGACTCCTACTTCCAAGCGATCCCTTAAAAGAGTGTTTTACCATGTGAAATTTAAATGCAAATTACTATCCTGTTCAAAATCATCTTCGTAGATAGTCTAGTGATTCAATTCAAACATATCCAAATCCAAGATACAATATCTGTAAGCTTCAGTTCATTCTATAATTAACTACATCCCAGCAAATTACTATCCTGTTCAAAATCATCTTTGTAGATAGTCAAATGATTCAATTCCAACATATCCAAATCCAAGATACAATATCTGTAAGCTTCAGTTCATTCTATAGTTAACTACATCCCAGCAAATTTACCATTATGGTTCTAAAGCTTTGGCTGTTTGAGTATTTAACTAGAAAATACTTCAAATTTGTCAATTCTAATGCCCAATAAACTTTCAAGGAATTCAAACCTTACGGGTTCAATCTAATTGATGTTACAAAAGTTTAACAGGCTATCAAGATGTTTCAACTTAATTTTTCCTCAATATTTAGCTTCAAATGTATTTCAATTGATTTTCATGGTTCATGGACTTAGGGCAGGGCTGGGGGATTCTTTTCTTAGATCTTATTTAGGTTTATGTTAAGTTACTCTTGATCTTTTCGAGGAGGGGCAAGGTGAGGAAAGGGGGATAAAAAGAGAATCCAACTATCCAAGGAAAGGAAAAAATAGAAGCTGAAAGAAAGAAACATTACACACAAATACAAATGGGCACACAATTAGTGTAAGACACCAATCCCTTTGCAAGCCTTGCAAAGTGCAAAAAACCATTGCCAAACACCATAAAAGGTTAAGCCCAAATAGGAGACGGAGAGAAGCATCCTTGAAAATTTTAACCATAATGCTTAACTCATGTAAAGTGGGTTTTGAATACTAAAAAGATCAAGAGCATAACCAATTTCATCATAGTTCTTATTTCTAAGACAATATAATCTTGATTTGTGATATTAACTCAATTTTCACCATTAATATAATTCCTATTGCCCAGAAACCAATTAATATAGTATGGGAAACTATAGATTTTCTGCCTATAATTAGGCTGTAGATACCAATGAAACCAATTAGAGGAACCTAAGCTAAATTCTGTTATTTATTTTATCCCCTCAGATGATTATAAACGTGTGCCAGTTGGAGAGTGCCATTACTTAGGATGAGCAAGCTTAAGCACCATTTCAAGTCAATTTAGCAAACAATGTATGTGTAAAAAATAACTATATCTCAATATGTTCATCTTTATCATAACATATAAAATATAATGGGCAAAACAATTTCAATACTACCTAATGAAATGGAACCTATGCAGTAACTTGAGTAATATACACAGTAAGAATATTGACTGCACTGACTATACTACAGTAAGAATATTATGGCCGCTTCTCTATGGTACCAATTATTGCTTCATTGAATTGGTAAATTAAAAGGACCAAATAGGCGTTTCTTCTATATGTTCCTCCAAGTACATCCTTCTTTACTAAAATAACCAGTCTCAAATAGGCGCTTGGACTGCGTATAATTACTTTAAACATTTTTTTGTTCTTTCATATAAATTTCACATACACCAAAAAGAAATTTTATACCAGTTAAAACTAAAGAAGGAAGTAAAAAGATGAAAGAACCATCATTAATATAAAAAGAGGAGAGGGAAGATGTACCTACCAAGAGTCATAAGTGTGCTAGTGTTCCTTTCGACCTCCTAATTAAGACAGATATACAATGAGTATGCTAATCAATTCACCATAAAAGGGTCATATTTTATTATTTTATGAAGGAGCAAAGCAACAATGATGGAATAAAATATAACAACCAGGGAGCACAATAGAAAAATTAAGTTTAGAAAGGAAAGATACCTAACTACTAACCTGAACCATCAATTGACGAGTACGACGAAGGCTTTCTGTGATACTCTCTGCAGCAGATGTCATTCCAGCTTTTGTCCTGGAAGAAAATCACATATTTGAGAACTAAAATAATTCACCCTCGAATCATGTCATGCTAACTGAATTTTCCAATCAAATGGCACTAAAAGAAAAATAAACAGCAAAATCATAATTTGACCCCAACTGAATATGGCACCAAGGACATACTGCAAATTACGTCTGCGAACTGTAGACTCTTCTCCACCACCTAGAAGTAGTTCTCTCTGCATCATATAGAAGTAGAATCAAGTCATGTCACACTCCAACCCATCAATGTAAAGAAGCACAAATCACACACACCCATGATCACAATAATACTAGGAAATTTAAACAAGAAAAGCATTTAAGCAAGAAGATGAATAGAAAAATACTACGGTTAAGGATAAAAAAGAAAAAGCAAATTACCTCTTCCTGAGCAGCTTTCCTTAAGTTAGCCTTGGCTTGCAGATTAGCATTCCTCAGACTTAGCCGCAAACTGATTAAAACACATGTGCATACTATCAACAGAAATTAAAAATAGAATACAACTCATAATTCATTACTAAATAACCTATTTTAAATCAATCTGCTTTGGAGTTTAATAACAACTAAACAAAATTTTAATTTCAATCAGAGAGAGAAAGAGGGTACTTTTGAATCAGGGTTTTCCAAGATTCAAGCATGGCGCGAGCAGATTCAACCTCTTGTTCGGTGGGCAACTGTGGAGTGAGGAGATCGAGGGTGAATTGCAAGGAAGAAAGGAGCGCCAAGCCATCCTGAGCCATCCCATTCAACCTGGCAAGCGAGTTTTTCTCTTCCTTGGGTCTCCCTGACTTGCCGTAGTCACCAATTGCCTTGATGTGGAGTTGTGTTTTGGCACAAGCCTCATCCCATTCCTTCTTTACCTTTTCCACCTCCTCCACAACCTTGTCCATTCCCTGAATTCAATATCTGATTTAATCACCTTTTGGTGAGGAATGAAGAAGCGAATGCTGAATGGTCTGAATAAGCAATACGATACAGTGAAATTTTAAAATAAAAAATATTATCTCACATTTAAGATTTCACCTAAACATTTTACATGTAATCAAAAAGGTGTTTCAGATCTAGTAAGTGAATAGAATTTCCACAGCTTATACATCCATATGTGAACTCCGAAATGTTTTGTTACTAAAAATTTCATCAACTCGAGCAGAAAAATCACGAGCATGGATCTGTGAAAAGAAAATCACATCTCTTCCTGTACAGTCACGAACAAAAAGTTAATATATCATAGGTCACACTAGGGATAGAAACTGGCACGTGGCCACAGGTAGTAGTCACCCGCCCCGCGGGTACAAATCCTGAAATCTGTACCCGTTCAACATATTTTAAACAGGTTTTCATATACCCACGGGTGCCCATGAATACCCGTGCCCAACGGATTGGCTAACTTTCTTCTAAGAAAATATCCATAAAAAAATAGTAACAAAGCTTGACTGGGGGTTTCAAAATGGAGTCTTCAAGGACACATGACTGGTGCTTTTGTTTGTCAAATTTGAAGCGATCAATATATAGTATCAGTACTTCAATCCCACTATCCCCAGGTGAATGCTCTAAAAGTTTACTAATCTTGTAATCATTCCCCAGTATAAAGACACATTCAAAAACTTTAGCCTTGTATCTGCAATCTCATCAGAAATGGCAAAACAGGCCCAGGATTGATACATTCTGGATGCTTCAATTTTCAATTTTCAATTTTCAATGTTAATAACTAGATTGGACAGATTTCCTCAAGCACATATCACATACTTATAAAGAATTTCTTGCACTAACTCATTCTACATATACATTTTGACAAAAAATGGAACCACGGGTTCAATTAAACAGAAATCCCCCATTTATGTTGCTGTCTACTAAAGCATGTTAAAAATCAAATTGACCAATATGTAAAGAAAGAAAAACCAATTGGTAATTGCATTAGATCAGGAGCAAAGCAAGTGCAGCGATGAAATTCGACAGAACCCATAAGGGGATCGGTATTTGCATTATCCAGAAGTGCCGAAGCATAACGCAGAACCAGAGCAAACGCAGTTACCTGGTTGGCTTTGTTCGATGCAGGCGAAGAGCAAACGAAACGGGCCGAGAAGGGGAACAGCCGCGATGAAGGTGACGCCGCGGCGACGAATGTGAACGGTACGGCGATGGAGATGAACGGAGCGCCGGCAGCCGATGAGGGTGACGGTGAACCTTGGCCAATCACCTTACTCTCGTTGAAGCTTCTGGAACCCTACATCCATAGCGCCATCGTGTTTGCGCCGCTCTTCAATGGGATTGGTTCGATGGGTTTCAACGGCGGAGGAGAGAGGCTCGGTGGTCTTTGAGGCGGAATGAGGGTGTTTCAGCGGTGGTTGCTGGATTCTGGGTAAGGTTTGTTAGGAGGCTGCTGTTGAGAGGAGTGGATTCAGATTTGATTCGGGCAGAGGGGGAAAAGAGGAGGTGGGTCGATGGTGGTGATGATGACGAAGGGGGCTTGAAGTTTCTGGTTTTTCTTCCTCTTCCCCTGTTCTGTAAATCTAGACTCTGTTGGGGTCTGGGTGATTGATTTTGATGGCAGAGGAAAGAAGGTAGTGTCTGATTTTGTTGTAGGTCTTGTGTTGCTTCTATACTTGTTCCAATGGCATCAAGATTGGTGGGGCTGTGTATGCAAGGAGAACAAATGGGCTAACGTATTTGCCACTGATTTTGATCATACTCTGCATATTGGGGTGTTGTTTTGGTGGATAGTCCTTAGAATTCCTAGTTATTCAGATTCTATGTTTTGTCCTCATTTGCGGTAATTTCATTTGCACTTCACTTTTTATCTTTTGTTTTAAGGGTTGGAGTACCCCTTGCACTCAATTTTAATACAATTTAGCTTACAATTTTGTTAGTTGGGAACATCTTGTTGTGTTTGTGAATATGGGGTTTTGCCATTTGCTTGAAGTCCATATTTCCTAATAATTTATGTGTTGTTTATGTTAGACGCGCATTTATTATGATGTAAAATCTATGGTTTTTTACAACTTATTGATGATATTTTGTTGCAGTAAATTTTTTAGCTTAAATATGTTTGAGGTCCCTGACATTTGAAAGAGAATCAGTCCAGATCCCTGAAAAATTAATTTGTTAAATTGGGTCCCTCACATATGTTTTTTAATCAAATTAAGGACAAATCCCAATTTAAGCAGATTAATGATTCTAATTAGCCTAGTCAGCAGTCCACGTGGCTTTTACTTTTTTTTTTTTAATTCTATATCATTTTAAAAAATAAAAACTAATTTAGAAATAAAATATTTCTTCTTCTTTCTCCTTTTTCTCCCTCTTCTCCCTGTCGTCCAATCCTTTCTTTCTTCTTCTTCCATTTTCTTTCTTCTTTCTTCTTCTTCTTCTTCTTCTTCTTCTTCTTCTTTCTTCATTCTTCTTTCTTCTGTCTTCTTCTTCCATTTTCTTCTTCTTTCTTTCCTCTCTCTCTCTCTCTCTCGCGACCCTCCCTCTTCTCTCTTCTCCCTCTCGCACGATGTGTTTCCTCTTCCTTCCTTCTATGGCAACCGATTGGCCACCACCACCGCGAACCACCGTCGCCACCAAGCCGCTCCACCACTATTCCTCCTTGTGGCCACCATCGCCGCTACCGCGGCCTTCTTCTTCAAGTTTTGGAACCCTCGCCGCGCGCCACCTTCTCTCTTGTTTTCCGGTGACGCCGCACCTCCAATGGAGAAACCGCCACCACCACAGGAATCCCCTCATCTTCCGCAACAAAACCCCTAAAGTAATTCGAAGATTGGCCACCGTCGAGCACCGCCGCCGCTTCAACATGGGTTTGACGACTTGTTGCCCCTCTTTCTCCCTCCGCCATCGTCTTATTCTTCCCTCCTTCCCTTTCGTGATCTCTCTTCTTCCAGATCTGTTGGGCAACACTCCCAAGCCTCTGTCGTTGTCTCTGAATCTCTTCCTCTTCTTTTAGATTTGGTGGATTGTGGTGGTGATTAAGGTTGAAGATGGAAAGAAAGAGAGATTTGATGATGAAGATGTTATCTTTGGGGTTTCTGGATTCTATGGAAGAGGTTCTGGAAGGACGGCGGCAACAATGGAGTCGCGGAGGGAGGGAGGGAGGTCATAGGAAGATGAAGATGAAGAGGATGAGGATTTTCTAAACGATTGAGTTTTAATTTTGTAATTTTTAATATTATTCAGAAATGCTGATGTGGAATTAAAAAAATTGCTTAATATTAAAGAATTGTGACTGGGAGTGCTGATTAGGCTAATTAGAATCATTAATCAACTTAAATTGGGATTTGTCCTTAATTTGATTAAAAAACATATGTCAGGGACCCAATTTAACAAATTAATTTTTCAGGGATCTGGATTGATTCCCTTTCAAATGTCAGGGACCCCAAACATATTTAAGCCTAAATTTTTTATGTTAGTTGTTTAATTTTTATTTTGATGTATTAAGTTATTAATTAATATTAGGTGGTATTATTATTATCATTAATAATATTTTTTAATATATACCGACTAAACCAGCGAGTTAAGCAATCCGCTCAATGACTCTTTGGTCCCACCAATAACTCGTTGACTCGACCGAGTCGAGGACCGAGTCGAGTCTTAAAACACAAATTAATTCTCTTATATATTAAATGGAGAAAAAATATTGCATTTGGTATTTTACAAGTGTAAAAATCATTTAATTTTTTCTCTATTTAGTGTATAGAAGGATGTGTTAAAAGAATATAACAATGCTCTTTTTTTATTGGAATCATGAAAATGTGTTTTATGCTATGCAAGATTGGATTATGGGTGAAAATAAAAGGAAAATAATATAAGATAAAAGATTATGTTTTATCAGGACCAAATAATTAAGGGTGTGTTTGATTGTGTTTTCGATTTTTTTGTTTTCAAAATTGTTTTCTAAAATAGTTTTTAAGAACTACTTTTTAGAACAATAAAAGAAAAAAACTTGTTTGGTAATATGATTTTAAAAACATTTTTGAAAATAAAAAAATAAAAAACCGTTACTTTCTAATTCCTTTTAATTACAGTAATGCCATTAATGAAATGAAAGAAAACAACATGTTTTCCGTGTCTGGGTTGTTTCTGAAACAAAAGCTGAAAATAAAAAACAAAAACAACTTTTTTCTGTTTTGGTTTTTCTGTTTAAAAAAAAAAAAAGGAAACTGTTTTTAAATTAATTTTAAGAAAACATCTTAAACAAACAAGTTTTTTTGTTTTTTAATTTTATAAAACAGAAAACTGTTTTTAAAAACAGAAATCAAACAGGCCCTAAGTTACCCGCTCCTTAAAAAATGTAGATTGTGCCTTAGGTTGGGCTATCGGCGTAGGGAACTTCCATCAATTGTTTCTTATATGTTGAAGTGTTTGTCAAGCTCTAGTAAGATCACTGCCCCTTGCTCGTTAGTTGTGACCGTGTGGGGTGGTTCACACATCTTCTAAAGATAGATCTTTTGGGTATATTGTAACGAGAAAAACTTATTTTCGACACTTCAATCTTATCTTTACGTTGAGATAAATGGTGAAATAATAGATAAATTAAAAATATGATAAGTGATATGATAATAAATCTTATTTTCCCTACCATCTTCGATGTCCCACACCACACTCTCCCCTTCGGTAAATTTTTTACATATGTTTGGTTAGTTTTTAGTATTTTCGGGAATGTGTTTAAATTAATTTAATTTCAAAATTTTAAAAATAGAAAAATATGAGAGATTGTGAAGAAAGTGAAAAGTTATATTTAAAATAACTCATTTCCCATGAGAATCTTGCATTCCCAACCCAATTGCTGAGAATGAAATGAATAGAATGTTGACGGTTATTCCATTCCTGAGAATGATTGATACCCGAAAATGTAAATTATTAATATTGTAACAAATGTGAAAATGTCCACTCCCAACCTCAACATTTCCAGAAATATGATTACATACCGCGTAACAAACACTCCATTAGTTTTCTTTTGTCTTTTACCTAACTTACACACATTACACTGAGACAAAATACCCCTTGCAGGTGGAAGTTATTATTACATGCATTCAAAATTAATGAAGAAAATGATGTGTTGCTTGGAAAGCTCGAGGTTAACGAGTCAACATTTTGAAGCCTACTCTCTGCACATTATTTTGGCAGTTCAGACATTAGTCTTTAAATCACATATCTTTTGGTTGTTCTTCAATTATTTATAGGTAGATCCAATTATTGGTAGACCCAGTTATATAGTGATAAAATAGAACTTACTTACTCATTGATCGAGCCATAAGTAAAAAAATTGTTAGTGTTTGAGGAAGATGAAGAGGAAGAAGGGGATGAGATTTTTTTTTTGCATGAACCGGAACTAATGTCTTTTTTTTTTTTTTTGAAACTGAACCAGAACTAATGTCAAAAGTCCACATGTACAACTTTCAATTTACTAGAACTACCAAGTGGGTTGCTAAATGTGAAAAATCGAGTTATGTAAACGTTGGGACATCAATAGGAGTTATAAAAAAATATTAAAAAACTTAAAACTATGAAATTTTTTCAAGCGACCAACTTAGAAACACTATAATTCTGAAATGTGTTAAGATCAAATTAGTGAAAACAGTTTACCATAAATTGATAATGCAAAATAAGAATTAGATTGTAAAACTCAAAATTAGTACAAACCCATAGAAAGAAAGAAAAAAAATGTCCTCGGGTCCAATGAAAACCTTTAGTTTGTAAACAGTTAAAACAAATAAATGAGATTAACGTAGTTTTTCACGCAATTTTTTTTTAATTTTTAAGTTGCTTTTAAGATAAGTTGAGTTAAACACAATTTTATATAAACTTTTAAATAATAAGTTATTTTTTATTACATAAAAATATTAAAAAGTAACTTTTAAGTAAAAAGTTAATTGAGAGAACTTTTTTTTAAGAAGTTACTTTTTTTCACTTCCCAACTTCACTCTCATACCCTCATTTAGACCCCTTTTTACTAGCAAATCCAACCTCCGGCGACCGCCACTGCCTCCAGCCACAACCGCCTCCGGCCACCACCATCGCCGCTACGGTCGTCTGCTCCAGCAGCATTTTTACAAAAAAATAATTAAATATATTTTACCAAATAACTTTTAACTTAAAAGTAACTTTTAAATTAAAAAAAACTCACCATATTTAAAGTGACTTAATAATTTTTTGAGTTAAAGTAAATATTATTTGTCAAATATTGAGAATTTGAGTTAAGATAGATAGACATGTAATAAACATTCATTAAACATACATTTGTTTGTTTTTGGTTTCTAACTCAGAACAGTTTGCATTAAAAACCACGCACAAATGTGATTATTGGAACAATTATAATCCCTGTATACTTACTACAGTATAAATGATGTTGGTGTTGTGTCTTTATAGAATGAGATTCACCTGAGAAGAAGGTAAGGTGACAAGAGATTGAGGGTGAGTGAGAAGCAATAGCATGGGTAACCCGAAAACGGAGGAGGTTGTGTGCATCACCGGAGCCAACGGATTCATCGGCTCCTGGTTGGTTCGAACACTGTTGGAGAAAGATAACCCACGCTACACCATCCACGCCACCACTTTCCCTTCCTCCGACCCCTCACACCTCTTCACCCTCCACCCCGAAGCCAATTCCCGCGTCACCATCTTCCCCGCCGACATCCTCGACTCCGCCGCCGTCTCCCGCGCAATCCACGGCTGCTCCGGCGTCTTCCACGTCGCATCCCCCTGCACGCTCGACGACCCCGCCGACCCTCACAACGACCTGATCCAGCCCGCCGTGCAGGGAACCCTCAACGTCCTAGAAGCCGCGGAACGCGCCGGCGTGAGGCGCGTGGTGCTCACCTCCTCGATCTCCGCCTTGGTCCCGAACCCTAATTGGCCCGCGGGCCAGGTGATCGACGAGGCGTCGTGGACGGACGTGGGGTTCTGCGAGTCGCGGCGGAAGTGGTACCCGGTGTCGAAGACCACGGCGGAGAGGGCGGCGTGGGAGTTTAGGGAGAAGCAAGGCGGCGCCGAGGTGGTGGCGATTCATCCCGCTACGTGTCTAGGGCCGCTGCTGCAGCCGGAGTTGAATGCTAGCTCCGCCGTGCTGCAGCGGCTGATGACGGGGTCGAAGGACACGCAGGAGCACCACTGGTTGGGTGCGGTGCATGTTAAGGACGTTGCTAAAGCTCAAGTCTTGCTTTATGAGACTCCCACCGCTGCGGGAAGATATCTATGCACCAATGGTATCTACCAGTTTTCTAGTTTTGCCAGCGCTGTCTCTGAATTGTACCCTGATTTCCCTATCCACAGGTTAGTTCTTTTGTTGTTGTTTTTTTCAATGGTTTTAGTTTTAGCACATTTGGAGTTTGATGATGATATGGTTATTCTTTATGATCCCTTCAAAATGTGACATGATAACTTGTATAGATAAGGAGTAATACTAGCAAGATGCTTTAACATGTGAAATTCACCAAAGCTACACATTGGAGCTTTTATCTAGATGTGATAAAAATGAAAGAGAGATGATGTTGCTCACTAGACTTGTGATGCAAAGGAAAGAGAGTGATAGAGGGGTGAAATGTGTGTAAAAATAAGAGTTAATGCAATTCACCAATATATCAGCTTGTGGCAGTTTAGATTTGCTAGATGGAGTAGTGAGGAACCAAGTGATATTGTGGGCAAAATGTGGTTACTGTAACCACTTTGGAAACGGACACCAGTTGCCATTTCTTTTTGGAGTATATGTTGTATCCTAGATGTCTCTTGGTAACCTTTTGCATCTTTTTCCCCTGGGCTGAATGACATCATTCAGTCATAATTCATGGAATATACTATTAATAAGAGTTTAATCCTGTTCTTGTATTTATTGAAAATTGTCCAACAAATTTTGATTTGAAAGCATGGTTTGGATCAGAAAGAATGATCCCCATTATATTGTTTGCCACTAGCTGCCGAATGTGAGAAACTATAAAACGTATCTTGTTAGCAACTTTTATTAGGAAACTGTGTTCAAAATCTTATGGCATACTTTATCTTAAACCTTCAATTTTCTAGGAATAAAATCAATTGGCTATATAGAAAGAGGAGAACCTTGCTATCAAGATTTATATCAATCCACATAGATTCTCTTATTAAGCTAATTTGAAACATATTTAAACTCTATTTTTGTACTCTTGATCTTCTAAATTATCTTTCATAGTGTGCAAGTTTTCTCTGAACAAGAACTACATGCAGGTTCCCAGAGGAAACTCAACCTGGCCTGACACCATGTAAAGATGCAGCAAAGAGGCTAATAGACTTGGGCCTTGTCTTCACACCAATTCAAGATGCTGTGAGAGATGCAGCTGAGAGCCTCATAGCTAAAGGCTTCCTGCAACGACCACCCACAAAGAAATAGAGTTTAGATTTCATTTAGGGTATGTTTGGTTTCCATTTCTAACTTTTATTTTCAGTTTTAGTCCCTACAAAAATGCTACCTTGTTATCTCTTTATTTGCTGTTTTCAAAATTTTGTATAGGAAGGAAAGAATGAAAATAATAATAAAATTAGGCAAAATAATCATTGCTTAATTTCTTTAATATAATAAAATTAATTGTATTTAGTTTATCAACTTGTGGCTGTAGTTTAGTGGTGAGAATTCCACGTTGTGGCCGTGGAGACCTGGGCTCGAATCCCAGCAGCCACAATTAATGTTTTTTATTTTTTATAACCAACCGTTGGTTTCTTAAACATGCTTTGTTTCTATTATTAATTTAACGCATTTCCCTTAATTTAATTTATTATTGTCTATGGAAAAAAATTCTCGTAGTCTCTTATTTTTGTTATACTTCTTGCTTTATTTTCAAATAAATTTCGCAACGACTATTATATAATATTGGAGTTTAATTTTAATACACCGACCTACGATCATTAAGTGTCACTTAGTGATAAAAGGTCACATTCATTTTTAATTAAATAAAAAAATGATTTTCTAATGTGGCTACCAATGAATCTCTTGGATCTCTTTGTAAAAAGTGCGCATACACATTAAATTATGAATTTAGTTTCTGTGTCGGTATAAATTTTCTTTACACAAATATCAAATTAATTTCCACCATATCAGAAATTAAAAATTTATTTTAATTGAAAAAAACATAACTATTAATTTTAGATGAGATATAATAATTGGATGTCAATGTAAAGAATTTTTACACCGTCAAACTCTTAAATTATATTAAAGTTTAATTTTAATGAAAAACAATATTAAACTGAGCATAGGAGTCCTTTTCATTTAATTCATGTTATATGTAATCTTCACGACGTGTTTTTGCCACATGTGCATGTGGTTTAATATGTTGAAATCTCCCTTGTCTTTTCTGATAAGAATGAGAGTATATAATAATACTCCAATGTCAACTCTCCCCTCTTTTATCAGCATTCATTTTTTTAATAATAAACACATTCATCCATTATACTTGAGGGAAACAATGTGGGGTTGACATGAAGTTCCAAGAATTATTGAAGACTAATTTACAAAATGATATCTGAGGTAGTGGGTGAGATCCGTTTACAGATCTCAAGTAACAATTTTATTAATATTAATAATTGAAATATTTTATTTTAGATGGTTGGTTCATGATCCGGTATCACAGCTTGTATCACCAAGTGGGTCAGAGTTCGATTCTCCAATTATTCTATTTGATAAGTCAGCAGAAGATCGGCTTTAAACCAAGCATGCAAGTGCTACAATACATTCCTTGAACGTCCACATCGGCGCTTCACAATGACCGAAGTTCATATTTAATTAAGGAACATGTACAGAACGTGGAGTGGAATTAGTATTTCCCTTCCTTGGATCTGTATATCAGATCATAATGTTATAGTATTAGTAAGTAGTAACCTCAAATTCCACCCTTCTCTTCTCATCTTGTTCCTTTCTCTAATTCTAAGGAAAGAGAGAAATGGGAATTGAAGCTCATGACCAACAACAACACTCAAAAAAGCTCCCACTTAGTCACAACCAAAAGCACAAGATGAAGCCTCTTATGCTAATCATTTTCACCAACCTTGTCACCATTTACATCTTCACAGGTCCACTTAGCTTTTTGTACCACTCCTCTCTGAGGCCTAGTGACTCAAACTCTATACTGCAGGAACTCAACTCCACCAAAGCTCAACTTGCTGCCAGTCACACCCTCTTGTCAGAGCTGCACCACAGACTCAACTCTACTAACTTACTTGTCCAGGTAAAGGAGAACCTTATTCTTGGTATTTACGAATGTCTCAATAAATTTTTCGAGGTTCGAACTTATGTTCTCGCCCTTATGGGATCTAATTTGCTTACCGGCCCACTAGAACAACACCATGTGTTGATAAAGGAAAATTTAGGTAGAGGAGAACTTATATCTCTATACCCAAATTAGGAAATATATGTTATAGTTAATTAGGAAACTGTGTCAACATTATATTATCAAATTAGGAATATATGGCAACATGGATTAGTTTTAATATATTCCTTAGATATATTGATATGTTTCCTTATTTACATTGTATATGTTTATATTCGTTTTGACATTCTGCCGATTATCTTTCAATGAATTTTATCTAAACGTAAAAAAAATTAGTGATTTATCCTAAACCTTATAATTTCATCACCAGGCCTTGCTTATTGATCTTACTGCCCAACAAGACAAGAAATCAAACAGAGAAGATCAGAGCCCTGTGACGGTGAACCAGGAAAATGATGATTCCACAACACCAGATGAGCTCAACATTGCACTTGGCCCTCACAAGCTCCCTTTTGGGCACTCACAAAGGATAGGATCAGATGAGATTCACATGAATATTGGTGAAGGTTGCTTGAGGCTCCATGATGAGTTAAACCAGTACATGACATATGAAAATGGAGGAGAGTGTCCTGTAGATGATGGTCTTGCACAAAGGCTCATGCTCAAAGGGTGTGAACCGCTCCCTCGTCGGCGATGCCGCCCAAGATCTCCTACAAGTTATGTAGAGCCAACACCTTTGCCAGATAGCCTCTGGAAAATCCCACCAGATACAAGCATTATCTGGGATCCATATTCTTGTAAAAGCTACCAGTGCCTTGTTAATAGAAAGAATGAGACAGGAGGGTCCTATGACTGCAAGGATTGCTTTGATTTAGAAGGAAAAGAGAAGGATAGGTGGATCTTTGATGATGGTGGACTTGATTTTGGAATAGACCTAGTTCTCGCATCAAAAACCGCAGGAACGATCCGTATCGGACTCGACATTGGTGGTGGAACTGGAACATTTGCTGCCAGAATGAAGGAAAGGAATGTGACAATCATCACAAGCACACTGGATTTTGATGGTCCATTCAACAACATGGTTGCATCAAGGGGTTTATTACCATTGCATGTTAGCCTCTCTCAGAGGCTTCCATTCTTTGAAAACACACTGGATATTGTGCACTCCATGGATGTGATCGGCAACGGTATACCGGAAACCATGCTGGAGTTTTTGTTGTATGATATATACAGGGTGTTGAGGCCAGGGGGGATATTCTGGCTTGATCATTTCTCCTGCTTTGGTTCACAGCTCAACCAAACTTATGTGCCAATGTTGGATCGAGTTGGATTCAATAAATTGAGATGGCATGTTGGAGTGAAACTTCATCGTGGGGGTCACAAGAATGTATGGTACATTTCAGCTCTCATGGAGAAACCAATTGTGTGAGTTAGACTTAATGTAAAGAGTGTGGAAGATCTTAACCAATTTGCATATTATGCTCTTTCTTCTAAGCCGGAGATTCTTCTATTATTAAGAGACACCTTTCTTAAAGAATTTGTACAGTGTACCACGTGAACCAGCTACCATTTGTTATACACACTATTATTGAATGTGTCATCCATCTTGGTTATAATTCTTTGTTAAAATTTAGGAGCAAAAAAATGTCGTCAAGTGAAAGACAAGACACAAGAGTTGATTATGTAGTCTTTTTACATCAAGCATATTAAGGGAAAATTTAGATACATGTTACCTCATGTTATTGAATGATAGGGATTAATAAAATTATACTGATGTAATCAAGATTACAATATATATATATATAACATAATCCTACTGAATACTAACCATCAGGAACAAAAGCCATATTTGCATAAGATATGTTGCACAATCACAACCAACTTTAATCTGAAAATAAACAAGAAACTAACAGAAGGATTTCTCATCAAACTTCATCTTCAACCATGTTCAGCTCAAGCAAATACCATAATAATTCATTATATTTACAACATCCACCCCCCTGCTTCTTACATTGCTTCAACAAGTTATTTTTAAGCTGAAACATGAAAAAATCCCACATAGGCTCACTTCATGCACGTGGAAGTACCACACTTGAATCAAAGTACTCATTGTCATAAGGATGATGGGAACTCCCCTTACTTACTTCATGGCTAGATGAAGTGGATGCTGATTCAGCATTAGGGTTTGCACCAGCCAAATGCAACATGTTTTCAATCTCTTTAACTACATAGTTCATTGAAGGCCTGTTAGAACTTGACTCTTCAACACATTGTATTGCAAGATCCACAAACTTCTCAAAACCGGGCAGCAGTGTCCCCAAGTCAAGGGTTGGATCAAGCATTTCCTTAAGACCACAAAAGTCTTTTGTCTTGTCAATAGCACTCTTAACCACTTTCACAATATATTTCCCTCTCTCTATTGGCTTTCTTGCAGTTATTAGCTCCAACATTAGCACTCCAAAACTATAAACATCACTCTTCTCATTCAACTGTTGAGTCATATAATACTCTGGGTCCAAGTAGCCCTGCATCAGAAACATAATCCATAATCATCACTTAATTTTGATAAGATCCAAATTCTTTAATAATAGATGCTAGTTACTATAGACAAAGGAGATATTGCTTTCTGTCTTCATATGAATCGTATTGTAGGGACAGTAAATCACAGCTTAATGGTACAAAAGAATCCATCCTCACTCCATTAAATAGTTGAAGTTTGAAAGTTTAAGGTGTCATTTTTAACAAGTAAATAATATATATGTTCCCATAGTCCTTTATAGTGTAAAGGTTTGGAAAATGATATACAAACCATTGTTCCTTTGACTTGAGTGGTGATATATCCTTTTTCACCATCACCCAAAGGCTTGGAGAGACCAAAATCAGATACTTTAGCATTCAAGCGCTCGTCCAGTAAAATGTTGGTGGATTTGATGTCCCTGTGTATGATAGGAGGGTTGGCATGTTCATGGAGATAATCCAGCCCCCTTGCAGCACCAAGGGCTATTTTTAATCTTCTTATCCAGTCCAATCTAATTCCTGACCTCCCTGCACAGAATAATCATATTTGAGTTTAAATAATGATGGGAACTTTCTAAATGGTCCACACTTGACACAAGTTCCCTTTGAAATTCTGGGTGCAGTTTATGAGAATAAATTTGGCCAAGCATTATCAATAGCCAAACAAATAAGGTGGAACCATGAATGAAAATGTACCTGAAACAGCATCCTTTAGAGTACCATTTGCAATATACTCATAAACCAGCATTTGTTCTCCTTGCTCAAAGCAGAAACCGAGAAGGCTAACAAGATTTTTATGGTGGACCCTTGATAGAAGTTCAATCTCAGTTTTAAACTCCAGCCCTCCCTGGATAGATTCCTTTTGAGCTCGTTTGACCGCAATTAGTTGCCCGTTGGGAAGAGTTCCCCGATAAACCTGTTAACAATTACCTTTTTTAGGACACTTCATTAATGTATATCAAAAGGTTAATTGGTGGTAATGGTATGACTATAAATATGCTGGCAAAACAATCTCATTTCTTCTTCCAGAAAGAGTACCATGATTAATGGAAAATTCATGATACAGGAATAAAATGTGGCTTCACTACACATGATACTATAATTGAATGCGTCATCTTGTTGAAAGTTCGAACGAACTACATTAGATCGATGCTGCCATCTGTGCAGGTGTGAATAGATTTGATTGTGCATGGAGTTTCACTAGCATTAATCTATTTTGTTATTGCTTAACTACTATAGAGAAATGGAGTAAACAAAAGGCATTAAATACCTTCCCATAACCCCCTGACCCTATATTATTGGCTTCCGAAAAGTCTCTGGTGTAGCTTTTCATCTCTTGGAAAGTGAAGCGCCTTGCTCCTTTTAACTGTGGGATATTAGTGTTGCTTTCATCCGGATCCCATTGCTCTCCTTTATATATGAAACAAAATATATAAATAAATAAATAAACTCAACTCCATAATGTTATCTATATAGAATAATTCTTGTATGAGCACATGCAACCAACTAAAAGCTTAAGATACTATCAAAATAACTTCAGCTTGAGTTTTGATGTCTTTATCATCATTCATTATTTTAAAGCATCTCAAGTTTTTGATTGGTTGTGTCAATTAGGTGTTGTGCTCATGATGCAAGAATTGCTCTCTTAGTTATAGAGGAGTAGCTAAGCATACATGTACTGTTATCTTACCACTCGCTTTTTTCTCACTCGCTTTTTTCCCCTTCTTCTTTTGGCGGAAAGCATAAACACTTGCAAGGAGTAACAACACCAGCAGGACAGAACCACCACCAGCAGCTCCAGCTATGATGCCAACATTTGAAGATTTACTGGATGCCACAGGACCTTCTAATACAAAATTACAAGAAAAAAAGTACTGTCTTAAAATGAAGCAGTTACTATAATGAATTCATTGCTATATGTAGAATCAAATTTACCTGAATCATCCAAAAAGTGTTCATAAATATCAGCAATGAAATAATATGGCCCAAAAATTTTAGGAGGCTTATATGTCTGGTTGCTAAGCATGAAGGCTATACCAGAAATCCCAGTTCGATTGAAATGATCTTGGCCTGATGGAAATACTTGTAAAGTCAAATCGAGATACTGAATTGAATTCCTCCTTGGATTTCTTAAAGAAACTGAATCCACAGGTTTAATATGAAGTTGAAAAGATTGCATCAGAGAAAACTCCAGGTTTGCAAAAACAGTCTTGTTTCCTGTGCCTGAGAAGGTAGTGGCTCTGAAAGTTAAAGTTCCTGTATATGGATGTGCACATATGCAGTTGGGGCTTAATATCTGATCTGAGCTGCATGCAACAGGCACACAATTATTTGGTGGCGTTGAATATGAGTCATTGGATTTTGAAATGGAGCAGTAAGTCCTTGCAACTCCTGTGTCTTGGCAAACTGGGTTATTCGCAAGTCTGCAGATAAATGTCGATTTCACAATCAACCTTGTAAGTGGGAAAGCAAAGACAATATGGAAATATTGAAACCTCTACAAGTAATGAAACTGCCAATTCTAATAAGCGAACCATTGAAACTTTAGCTTACATTATCTCCACTTTGGAGACATCAATTTGTGGATCAAATTCTACAACTAAATTAGTCTGCAAATCAAGGAGCTCCAGTTGGTTGCTGATAGTTGTGCCAATATCTAAAGTGCCATTCAGGTGATTGTTTTTCACCACCCTATGACACCATAAACAAGAAAAAAATAAGCTTAGAAAGCAAAATAACAAAGATGAGAGGGAACAATCACTTGCAACTATATTTAAACTGAGAACCATGTAAGATTTTCAGCATCAATTCTCATCATAATATTGAAATGTCAAAAAGCAAAAGTGGGTTTGGTACTCACACTGTCTGTAGCTGCGCCATCCTGAACAAAGAAACAGGAATTTCTCCTTCAAGTTGTGTATTCTCCATCATTCTGCCTTACAAAAGAGAACCATGAGATTGAGCATATAAGGCGTTGAAGCCTGAGAGAGATAGTGAAAGCAGATAGCTGAAAGAGTATAGAAAGAAACACATACAATGTTGTAAGAGATTGTAGAGTTGATAACCATGGTGGAAAATCTGATGGATCAAAACTACTATTGCTCAAATCCCTTCCAAGCAATAGTTACAAAATAAGTATTCACTTTCAATGACAAAGGTTATATAAAAATAAAAGATAAAAAATTATCTTGGATAAATGATTTACTAATTACAGGTAATTGAGGCCATTCAATCCACTGAGGTCAGGCAGGGGACCAGATAAGCGATTGTTGGACAAGAACCTGACAAACATAAAATCAAAACCTCCATTCATACAGTGAAAATTGTTCCCAAAGGAATAATAAAGTACTTTTAGAATGAGTATTGTCTAACTTACAAATCCTGAAGATTTGTAAGATTGTTGAGGTTCAATGGCAAAGGTCCACTTAAAAAATTACCATCAAAGCGCCTGCAGCCTCAAATATATGTCAAGACGAAAAGAAACAAGAATTCTAATTACAAATTTAAAGTATGAGAATGGACACTCACACCACCACCAGAGACTGGACAAGTCCTAGAGTAGATGGAATAGTGCCAGTAAGTTGGTTGCCTTCAAAAAGTCTGCCAAAAAAATATTAAATTCATGATTTCCATAATCTCTTCCACCCTAACAAAAAGAAAAATAAAACAGAAGAAAGAAGTAATATTAACAAACTGGGAGGAAAGACTAACTACAGTGACAACTGCACCTATGAGTGACTCCAATTTAATGCAGATGAATATATATTGGGAAGGATCTTACGCATGTATCAGAGACATTTCAGAGCTAAAAAGTTGAGAAGGAATATTTCCTGAAAGCTTGTTCATCCCAAAGTGACTGTAGATAATGGAAATTCATTATAAGAATATTGATAGATATAAAGTCAGTTAGAGAGAAAAAAAAAAAGAAAAAAAGATAATGTCAACTTTTACATAAAGGATTTCACATACAAGTGCTTTGTATGGTGCAGCATATCAAGACCAGGAGTACTTCCATTAGATATTGGGATGTGGCCCTCAAACTGGTTTTCAGCTAGGTCTAGCCAATAAATATTTGAGAGGTTACCAATACCACTTGGGATTGACCCACTGAAGCTATTAGAATTTACAGATCTGTAATTGAATTTAACTTGGTCATCACACGAGAGATCAATAGCATAAAAGAATATAGTGACTGCAAAACAAGAAATGGAAATATGATACTCATAGTCATTGCATACAGGTCCACATATGAAGTACAAAAGACTACAAATGCAATCCTCATTCAACATGTTATTTGTGAAGCCAAATGAAGAGGCCTTTAATATATATCTTTTGAAAATAAAGCGAGCAACACTTACAGGAAGACAAGCTGTTCTAGATTTCCTATCGTCTCTGGGAGAGGACCACTGAAACCACAATTAATAAGAATTCTGAAAGATGAAATAAGAAAGAGCATTGTTAGAGTTGTTTGATCAAACTTAATCAGATTTGGGTTTCAGTCTTAAAAACATTCAATACAGCCTTACAAGTATGTCAACTTTTTCAAATTTGCAATTTCGTTGGGAAGTGGTCCTGTTAGCTTCTGATTGTAAGACAGATCTCTGCAGAGCAAAATCAAGAAGAAAAGACAAGGGGAACACAATAAAAATTATTTTCCGATACTCAAATCAGGGGAAGTTATAAATGAATATGAAATAAAGTCTCCATGCAATTACATAGATAGTAGCCAAACATAATTACTTTCCAGGATGCAAAGATCAAAGACAATTCCTCAACATGATTTTGATGTATATTCCACACATTTAGCAGACAATTTAATGAATCATAAGATATTTTGATCATTGTAAATATTTGATAGGGTTGAAGCTGATTATTGTTTCAAATCCATTCATTAGTGACTTGAATACAAGATATCAATAAAATACTAAAGAAGAAGACGTACAACATCCGCAATTCAGACAGTAATCCGATGTCTGAAGAAAGCTGACCAGACAAATCCATGCTTGCTAATGATCTGAAATACTAGCAAGCTACCAAGTTAATCTCACAGATGATAATTCAACACAAGATAGAAACTTAGCACAAGAATTTTAAAATAAAGTACATGCTGGTAATGCGAGAATTGGAGCACTGAATCCCCTCCCAATCATCACCACAAGGATCTGAGCCCACCCAATCTGGTGGCGTGTTCTGCCACCCAAACTTCAGAGCCAGCAGAGCAGTGTCTGCATCAGAAATTAAGAGGACAACCAAAGAAATATTCTAATCACTAATCTTAAAACAAATACTGCTAGAGAAGACAATCGTGAATGCTGAAGGCCTCTTTCAAAAATTCAATGCCTATCAAGCATTCAGATTTTGTTTGCAACTAAAAACAGGTTTAATATTTCTGATTTCAAATGCTGAGTTCTGTAGTCTATGAACTTTTTATGGAACGATGTGCATACAATAATGCCATTTTGGATGATAAGAAAAATATTGAACATGCAACACATAATAAAGCTAAACTTACAATCACTTTGTGCTGTTTTTGCTACCACAATCAACAAATAACTCAAAATGAGTAGTAGGAGTACTAGAACTTTTTCACCCATGATCAACATAAAGGAGGACACAAAACTTCACTCCTAATAACTAATACTAAATAAAAAGATCATTTTTTGGTAGCATTCAGAGCCTATCTAGTGAACCAATGGAGAAAATGTCAAAAAACTAGAAGTTCTTTCTTTTATCCGGTGTCTGTTTCATTCAATTAAAAAACTAAATGGATAAATAACTTAAGTTTGATTTGGTAAATCCTATTAAGAATTACCACTAACTAACCATAATGGCGTATACATCATTTGAACAAAAGTATTAACAAATTATCAACAAGATTAACAAAATACAGAAGTCAATAACAACATTAACATATAAAACAAATAACATAACTTTCTTATACCTGCAAACAACCTTGTATGTCATTGTCTGGCCACCACTAGCACAGAAGATGTCAACTTGCCTCATAGTCTTGAGTTGACCTTTCCTTAAGTACTATCTTAGTAGAAAATTGGGTAACTATAAGGATATCTTACAAAGAGGGCTACTTACTAAATGTTTGAAATGTACTATAAAACTGTTCATGTGTCTACACCCAACGGTTTAAAGTTTTGAGATTGTTGATTCATGACATGGTATCTGACCTCTATGATCAAGTAGTATGGAGTTCAGTCCTTTAAAGCATTGTCCACGCAAGAGCCAATAAGATGGTGATGAAACTTGCACCATAATTGCCTAACATATTAAGGGCAATGAACTCTTGCGTCTCGAGGTGTGTTACAAATATAATACAAAACAATTGTTTAAACATGTGTTGATGGTTTTATATTATATTGACCTAAACATTCAAAAACAAACAATAACAAACTGAACCCCCCCAAAAAAAAGAAATTTTGATTGGGTCTTTCAGTCTTCGTAATGGTTGGTACTTGGAATAAAGCATGAACAATATTCTATATTTGATTTTTGGAGAAGGAAAATAGTTGGATTGAACGTGCAAACACATAACAGACAGAAATCAAGGACATGCCAAAGGTTAAGATAAAGAGCAGCTGAATCTTTTTTTTCTTACATATATTGTACAAATTCAAATCTAACCATTAGGTAAATATAATACTAGTACTAAATTATAGTCTTACATGCAATTTGAGTATCGAATCGCCGATTAAGGAGCCAGGGAAAGAGGGCGTTAACATGGTCATGGATGAAGATGAAGGTTCTTCAGTCCTTTCATTCCTTTGTGCAGACGCGCGTTTTTACAAATATTCCCATTTTTATAATTTTTTAAAAACAATATAGATGTTTTGAACAAAAAAATACAATTTTATAAATTGTTTAATTACACTTTAATTTTTATATACCAAGCCTTCATTTTATCTTCAGTTTGGAAGGGAGTAAAATGAGAACAACACTCTCTAATTCTCTCTTTTTTACATTTTCTCTTCTATTAGTTAAAATTTATGCGGAGTCCACTAAATCATTCTCCGTACACACGAGTCACGACTCAAAGATTGAACCCTGAATTAATACTTAAGGAGTTCGGTTATCCTTAATAACCTTAGCCTAACGAAATTGGCGAAGAAGTACGATTATTGATATTAGCTTAAGGTAAAGCGAATAATAGCATTTTTAAATCAATTTCGTTTTCTCTCAAAAGATCAAGCTGGCTTAAATCACTATAGCCGGTCAAACTCTCCATATCAAATTTGCTTAAGTTAAAACAATCATGTCAGTTAATCTACGAGCTTGGTGATGTATACATAAGCTTTCTGCCTAATTAATTTTGACTTTGAAATATGATTATAGAGCATGTTCCCAAGCATTCTGTAATTTGAAAATAAATGAATACTTAATCTTAATTAGTTACTATAATGTTAATAAATACCAAAAATATATATTATTAGCTAAAGAGTAAAGATACATGAAACTACAAAGAAAGACATACATATGGAAAAAAAAAAACAGACATAAATGAGAAAAGTTCAAAAGATAATACATGAAAATATAAAATTACTTAATAGTGATTCTCCTTCTATTAGAATATAATATAAAATTCTTCATGTCACATTACCCTATAACTTAGCTTTTGAAATAATTTATTATTTGACACAAGGTAGTCAATCGCGGATCGCGGCCTGTCGCGGATGACCCCCAGAATTGAAATCCCATACATGTAAAACCGGGATTTGGCCGCTATTTGGCCGGGATCGCGCCCTGAATCCTATAGCGGCAGGCCTCCGCTCCGCTACGGCGCTATAGCGCCGCTATCGCGCGCTATTGATAACTATGATTTGACATAGTATTAAGAGTCGATAATCACTTCGAAATAAAAAGTGAATGAATTCGGTAGATGCCAAAGAAACATCTAATGTCGCTTTCCAAACAAAAACTTGCAACCACCCTACTCGAGCCCTTAGCTAAACAGACCTTTTATCTTTGGATTGAGGAAGCTCTCATCAAATTTGATTCTATCTTGTCGTAAAAAATGCTAGCCACATACTCCTTTGAAAGACACACTCCAACACACTCAATGTGATTTTTTTTTTTTTTAAATCAATACTCTCACAATGGGTTCGACCTTTGTCTATGAATTACTTATTACTCTAAATAAAACTTGCAAGCATTTGCCAATGAGTTATACTCCATAATCTGGCCAAACAAAGCATACAACAAAATAGAATGGAGGGGTTAGAAATACAACCTTGTAACCCCAATTGCAGTGAGCCAGAAAGTTCTACTTCTCCGTCGTCAAACGCAACATGGTTCGACATGGAACTTCCACTGGGAACATCAGAAGCAGAGCCATTTCGATTGGAGAAAGCTGTGTGCAGCCATGGCCTGTTCATGATGGCTCCCAACCGTTGGGACCCACTCTCCAACACCCTCACTCGCCCACTGCGTCTTCACCATAATCACAATCACACTGACCACCCTTCTTCTTCTTCTTCCCCTTCGTTCATCGTCTCTGTTTCTCAGCGCCCCACATCGCTCGCCGTTAGGGTTCATCATGGGACCCACTCGCTCTCCCCTCACCAAGTACAAGCCTTGATGGTACCAACCTTCTCCATTGGCTCTTTGAATTCGTGGGTCTTCATCGGAAATTTGACTTATGTTCTGTTTCATCTCCGACGTCGTTTTAGGCTCAGGTCTCGAGAATGCTGCGTTTGTCCGAAGCGGAAGAGGATGCCGTAAGAGGGTTCAGAAACATCCCCCTTGATCATCACAATAGAAGCTTTGCTGGGAGGGTGTTTAGGTCTCCCACATTGTTTGAGGATATGGTCAAGTGTGTTCTCCTCTGCAACTGCGGGTGAGTCATGCTCACTATATGTTTGACCTAATGCCTAAGCATGGTGAATACTTTTATTATTATTAAAAAAGTATTAATTATAACTTTCCAAAGTTAATAAAACCAAAATCTTTATCATCATTATCCTTATCATTATTACTATTGTAATTATTATGTTGAACTTGTTAGAAAAGCTTCCACTTTGGTTCTTTTGTTGATTCTGGTGTATCTTCTATTCATTGTGTGAGTTGTGTGATTTGTTTTCATTTTCAAGTGAGTAACTTGTGAAACCTTTCAGGTGGCCAAGGACTCTGAGCATGGCTCAGGCGCTTTGTGAGCTTCAGATGGAACTGCAAAATGGGTCACCTGGTGCTGTTTCAAACACAGGCAACCCTAAAGTTGATGAGACTGGTGATTTCACCCCCAAGACACCAGCTGCTAGAGAGACAGGGAGAAAGGGTGTTAATTCTTCTGGTGTTTCAACAAACGACATGTTTGTGAAGAAGAAATTGGAGTTTGAAGTGGATGGAAATTCGCAAATGGATCTTGTGTTTGAATCTAGTTCGAATTCGGCCTTGCTTCCAACAGATATAAATGGCAATGCAGGTCATGGTTGCAACTCGTGTCCAGCTACAGAAGAGCTTGATTCAGATGATACTTTCCCTGATGGAAGAGAGTATTTTAACCGTACTGGAAATTTTCCATCCCCAAGTGAGCTAGCAAACCTTGATGAGAGTTTTCTAGCAAACCGATGCAAACTTGGGTATAGAGCAAGTTATATTATAAAACTTGCTCGAGCCATTGTGGAAGGCAAAATTCAATTAAGAAAACTAGAAGAACTCTCCAAAGGTGCAAGCTTATCAATTTATAAACAGATTGATGATCAGCTGAAGCAAATTAAGGGATTTGGCCCTTTTACTCGTGCCAATGTACTTATGTGCATGGGATATTACCATGTCATTCCAACTGATTCTGAGACTATTAGACACTTAAAACAGGTGCTGTGTTCTTGATTTTCCTGTTTAATTTTGTCTTCCCTTAATTTTTGACCACATTTGATTTGCATGAGATGCGTTAATGCAGGTTCATTCCAGAAATTCAACCTCCAAAACAATTGAGAGAGATGTAGATGAAATTTATGGAAAGTACGAGCCCTATCAGTTCCTGGCCTACTGGTAAATAACTACATAGCCAAATCTACAAACTGCCTTTATGTTCTGCTGTGCATTGTCTTGGGGTTTTATAAATGATCTCATCTATAAGTGTGAGTTCTCTTACTCGGTTCTACTACCTTTGATCAGGTCTGAGTTATGGGACTTCTACGAAAGAAGGTTTGGGAAGATGAATGAAATGCATTGTTCTGACTATAAACTTATAACCGCTGCTAATATGAGGAGCGCTGGTAAAAGCACAGGTAAGAGGAAGAGACCATCCTGAAAATGCTAATGCTAAAAGTCATCTTAATTTTTTTGAGCTCATATACCTACTTGAACAAGGTGTTTGGGTATCACTTAGAAGAAATTTCTCGTTTTGTGTTTATAAGTTTTAGTATATTCCCTGAGCACAAAAATTTCTCTTCACGTTGCTCCATCTTCAGAACTGTCTTTGGAACATCAACCACCCCTCTTCTTCTAACCGAAGAAGAGCAGAGTAAGGGAGCATGAGTTGTTATTATTGACTTTAAAAAAGTCAAAACCTGTAAGAATTTGAGCATGTTGTCTAAGCTATTTGTTAAATTCAAATTAGGTTCTCTGTTTACTTCAGCTTTTTAAAAAAAAAACTATGCAGTGACCGATCCGATCCAAGAATTCTAAATTGTGAGGGCAACATGTACACGTAAACTTGTCACATAAAAAACATCATATATTACTATTAATAATTTGAATATACATTTAAGTGTTGTTGATCCACTGGATTACGATTATTTATTTATTTACCTTAAATATTATTGATTCACTAGAACTATTGTAATTTAACCTAAATTTTTTCTATTAATCTTTTGAGAAAAATTATCCCGCATCCAAAAACATTATCGTATCGTGTATCATATCTTTATATATAATAGCGGATAATTGATTATACATTTTTAGATTTTTATTGAACAATTTTTTTTTGATAATCACATGTTTTTAGTTAGATTTCATGAAAAAATAGTTATAATAGTTTCCTGATTAATTGGTAACCCTTTCTTATTATTCTTTGGAGATTTTTATATTTCACAAATCTAAGATTTATTCTCGTTCAAAGTAAATTTTAAGCTATCTAAAAAAAGATTAAACCCAAAAATAGACTATAAGCTCTATTTGCAACCGAAAGTCCCAGAGGCCTGCCCTGATCCGTAGTGGTGACCGGAGCCGAACCACCCAAACTTTTAGTAACCAAAAAATACTAGCTCGTCGCCGGAGGTCCTTTGGTTCGTCAAAGTTCTGCAACAAGGGCAAAGGAAACAGAATGAAGAAGGTAAAAAAGTACAATGAGCTTCCTTTAGATGTGCTTGGGATTATTTATAGTAAACAAGATTTTGGTGACCTCTTCCAAATCGTTGGAGAATAATTCATAAACATTATTGTAGAAATTTCATGGAATTTCAATCACCATTAATTGTTGAAATAACGACACTTGCTAAGAAAGTATGTTCTTTCCATAGCATACCTGATCTAAAGATTTATCGTTCGACAATCTATTGAGGATTTTCATGATATTCGGAGGAGGTAGCATGAAAGATACAGTTGTGCTCATGAATCCATTTACAAGAAGAAAGAAACAAATGAATACCTCTGCCATTAAAGATAAATTTTATTCTTTGTCTTGTTGTGTCTTACTTGCTTTTGCCAAAGGCTTCAGCATGGGGATATGATAGCAACTCTGTGTATTACATTTGGTCATGGACTCCAGCATGTGAAGTGTATTCATGAAATAATAAACTGAATAGTGCGTGATACTTTGGAGCTCCAACTCCTAAAGGAAATTCAGCACCACATTGGTTGGGTTGGTGTTTTCGAAGGTAGATTATTCTGTGCGGTTGATTGACCTGCTTATTGAACGCCATGACCATGATCCTTGTGAATTTTTTTGTTAAGGAGATAGTTCCCCATTATTAAAATTTTGAATTTTATAAAAAAAATTGAAGACTAACTTGACCGATGATTTACCCTTTCAATGATTAATTTAACTGATTTACATTTTCAGGGACCATATTGATTGACGTTTAATCTTTCAAGAACTAACATGATGGGTTAAAAAAGTATAAGGACAAACCTAATATTCAAAACTAAAATGGAGCTTTACTTTCAACTTAGCTACCAAAGCTTAGCATAAGAATATCCAGTTTATATGAACCACATCTTCTAAACAAACAACCAAACAGAAACCAACCAGGCAAAAATTCCGGGCAACCTAGTTTTTTTTTTCTCAACTCGCCACACCCACGATGTCTTCAATTAGATTTTTGTGGATTGTGGCGCTGTCTCTGACAACAGCATCATGCGCGCTAAGCGAAACACCGAACAAGCTCTCCACCTACGATGTGGGATAAAACCACAAATCAAAATCTCACTCATCATTAAAAAAAAGGGTATCAATTCTCAAACCCCAATTGCACGCGCCACCTTCATCTTCCTCTTAATCTTCTTCTCAATTCCACCATCCTCTCCCGGAAACACAACTACCTTAACTGCCTACGATGTCCTTCAACAGTACGAAAATAAATTAAAAAATAAAAAATAAAAGTGTGGAACGTTGGTTTCATGGTTTCCTGACAACAACAGAAATAGGGTCCTACCTAAGGAACGTGAGACACTATAAGAAAACACGTAATTACAGACGGCTTGGAAGTGATCGCAAAATCTTGCTGTTACCGACGATACTTGTTTCCTAAAATATAAAAATATAAAATGTTACTGGGTAACGGAGTAGACCGTCGGTAATTTGGCACTAAATAATTTTTAACATTATTAGTCACCGCCAAAATATCGGTGACCGACTGGTAATTTTGTGGTAAATAACTTTTTGGGTGGGATAAGTTACAACCAAATTACCAACGGCCTTGGGCGTCAGTATACTGAAATGACCACACAATTACCGACGTCCTGCATCGTGGGTAAATTCGAAGGCTTAAAAAATTTTGTGCACCAGTTACCAGCGGCAAAGCCGTCAGTAATATATAAGTATCTTGAAGAAACCGTCAGTTATATACCAACAGTTAAAGTCGTCAGATAGACATGTCTGAAACCTCAAACTCACACTTCCTTTTCTTCTTCTTTTCCTCACGGTCGTATAAATTATGAATAATGATCTTTTTAATAGCCCCAAAATGCTCCTTTGCTATAGATAAGAATGTCACTCTTATGTATGAAATTCCATGATGGTGACATTTTTCTTTACAACCAAATGAGTTTTTTGTTAAGGAAAAATCAATTATATGTAATTACTGGCAGAAATAATCGTCAGTATGTTACCGACGAAAATTGTCGTCAATAAATTACCCACAGGAACAACTGTTGGTAATTATCTACGTAAATAACCATGGGTAGGTTACCATAGACTTTAAAAAACCGTCGATAATAATTAGCAACAGACCCAATACCCAATAACCATGTGTAAGTTCCTGTCAACTTTAAATAATCATTGAGTGTCAGTCTAAAGTAATTTTTCATGGACCATGTACATTCACTAAATTCAATATCATATTTTAGCGGTGCATAATCAAGATCGTTCATTATAATCTGAAGGTGTATAATCCATCCTTTACTAGTGAAACATATAAGTGATAGTTCACCTTAGGCAACATCTAAATTTTCAAATTTTCATAAATATTTATCCTACAATTTGTAGTTATGAATTTAATTTTCATGCACAGTCAATGAAAACATCTTTACACTAAAATTTATTATTTCTTGTAGCATCAGTTTAAATTGTTTCATAATTTATTATAAAATTAAAAAATAGTTTCTAAGGTGATAAATAATTGTTGAATGTTAGTCAAAGGTAGTTTTACATTGACCTTGTATATTTATTATTATTATTATATATATATATATTAAATTTAATATTATTTTTTAAAAGTAATAAATTCTAATTTTATATATTTGACTGAGTATATTTATATAATAATTTTTAATAATAAAAAAATAGGTCATAACGTCTCTTGCATTTTATAATAATATTATATTATATATTTGACCCATTTAATTTTACAATAAATTTTCCATTTTAAACCCCCTCTCTCTCCCTCTCTCCACCCTAGTGATCTCAGACCGTTCATTTTGGATTTTGTCCACATGTCACATCAATGCGGCATCACACAAATTTGAAGAAACAAAAAAGTTTCAATTCTTTCATCTTTCCATGTGCTAAGTTCTGTTCTTCAATCTCTAAAATTTTTTGAGTGTGAGATTTTAAGAATCCATGAAAATATCAACAAATACAAGTGAATTAATACAAGCCTTATAGTTGTAGATACACTTATAATATTTTCCTTTTTTATTTTATTATGGTCAACCTGCGGTGGTTTTGTTCAAAGCAGAATCAGATGCATTAAATAACACTCAGGAAAATCACAGATACATTAGCACCTATCATCAACCCCTTCCTTAGTATATAAATACAAAGAATGCAAACCCTAAAAACACACACCCTTAGATCACATAAGCAATTAAATTTTCAGAGTGATCACTGAGATATGGAGCAACATATCAAATGTCCACGTTGCGACTCTCTGGACACCAAGTTCTGCTATTACAACAATTATAGTGAGTTGCAACCTCGATACAAATGCAAAGCATGTAAGAGGTACTGGACACAAGGTGGAGCCTTGAGAGACGTACCTGTTGGTGGTGGTTCCCGACCTCGAAAGACAAGGCCCACCGAAAGCTCCTCTTCATCATCTACCTCTGCGGTGTCACCACCACTACCGCCACAATCACTGCCACAAGAGGTGGTTCAAAACCAGATGGTAAGTCCTTCACTTCCAATTATTTATCATCAAGGTAGTGATGGTGTTCGAGATGGGGATTATTATGTGTTGGGTTCAAAGAATGCCACAAATTCGAGGACTTCATTTACCTCCGCACCGCCACAACCATTGCTGCAACAAGTGGTTCAGAACCAGTTGGTAAGTTCGCCAGTAATGAACCCAATATCACAACCTTTTAACTCACTACCAATTACTAGAAACTATCATGAACCTTTCAACCAGCCACTCAACCCAATATCACAGCCTTTCAACCAGTCTCCTGATGGTGATGTTTTAGTTTTGGATCATTCTGATTTGGCCCTTTTGTCTGGTTTTAAAGCTGCTGAGTCTCTTGCCTTAGAACATCGCGTACGGAACCGGATTCGTCCAGGTTGGGGATACTACCAAATGGATGAAAATGATGGTATAGAATCTTTGTATCCTACAGGTCAAGGTTTGGTTCAACCAAGTGTGGCTGATAATAATGCTGATGTTGCTGCTTCTCACTACACTGATGATCAATACCCGCAAAGCATCATCAATAATGATAACAATTTGGCTTCTGATGATCAGTACCCACAACCACTTCCACAAAAAAGAGTTCATAATCAGTTGGTAAGTCCCTCAGTTTTGAACCCAAAATCACAGCCTTTCAACCAGTTAGAAAGTCCTTCACTACCAATTACTAGCAACAATCATGAACCTTTCAACCAGCCACTGAACCCAATATCACAGCCTTTCAACCAGCCTCTAGATGGTGATGCTTTAGTTCTAGATTCTTCTGATTTGGCCCTTCTGTCTGGTTTTGAAGCTGCTGAGTCTCTTTCCTCAGAACACCGCGTACATAGCCGAATTCGTCCAGGTTGGGGATACTACCAAATGGATGACAATGATGGGATAGAATCTATGTATCCTGTAGGTCAAGGTTTGATTCAACCGAGTGTGGCTGATAACAGTTCTAATGCTGTTGTTTCTCACAACCCTGATGATCAATACTCGCAAAGCTTCAACAATAGTGATAACAATTTGGCTTCTGATGAGATTTTGTGGAGTAATATGTTCAAGACCACTTCCAGTATCAGTGGTGACGACTCTGATATGAAATTTTCCATGCCAAATCATTTGCCTGGATTCCCTGGCTATGGCCCTCCTCAACAATAATAGTAGAAAATATTTTTCAGATGTTATCTCTCATGCTTCATAAATTGAGTGAATGTTAAATGTACAAAATGGAATTGTCTTATCTATCATAATAATGAGTTTTGACATATGAAATCCTATTCATTTGTTGTAGCCAAAAATGCACTGTCACATGTCTCAATTTCTTTATCGTTCTGGTTGATTTTTCACACATTCGTGCATGGTAGAGAGTTTCATGATATGGTTATTGATGTAAACAGAGATAAGCAACCATAGCCATTTTGTTTCTTGTGTCATACATTGACAATTACATATATAAAAAAGTTTATGCTTGGGTTAGGTTTGGGAAATCACCGTTCCAGGCCCAAAAACCATCACCCACCTTGTCTACTTTACCAAACAAATTTAGAGAAACAAATTAAGATAGAAACTGCCCTTGTGGTTAGAAAATTGTGAAGAGAGATGAGTTCATTGGCGTCGATGATGAAGAAGATAATGGCTCAGCTTTGGGGGCTCACAATGATGGTACGTGGTGGTTGGAGAGACTAAGACGAAGGTTGGCGATCACAGTGATGGCCAGAGATGCTAAGAGCGCAATGGCAACGACTATAGTGATGGTTTAGTTTTCTGAGAAGGGAATATTATTTCGTAATTACAATCAATTTGAAGGACACATATGTAATATTCTTGTTGTGTATTTGTTCTAACCTATTTTTAAAAAGAAGTGCTAATAACATTCTCCTTAACACTTTTTTCAATGCTTTTTTATTGATTGATTGAAATTCATCTCGGTTCCATTTAATTAGAAGTAGGACTCATATTTTTTGTTGAACCTACTTGATTTTAACCAATCAAAGCAGAGTGTTGAAAAGAAAATGTTGCACCATTTTGAATTTTCAAATGTATGGTAGACCACCCATTTGTTTTGTTTTGTTGTGTGTGGTATACTACTGTAATCCATTTTCACATGTAGAAATTTATATCCATTTTTTCTTTCATTCGCTTGCGCTCATTTTTTTCCAACTCTCTTCTTTTTGAAACACATCACTCATTCTTCTCTTTTATTTCTATCTCTCTCTAGGCCGGTGAATTTGGGCTATTAACAAAAAAATCATTTAGTTTGTTTATAATCCTAATCTTTTTAAATATCACGCTATCACCTAATTCTTCTTCTTATCTCTCTTTACTTTCTTATAAAAAATACTTATTTATTTATTTTATTATCTCATTTAATGGTGTCTAAATTTACTCAAGAATATCTATATTATAAAAAATATGGTTTTTCTTCAAATATTTTTCCTTATTTTCCTATTTTACCGTACTTTAATGGTAATCATGTTGCTAGAATTGCTAATAATGCATGCCAAGATATGTTATCTGTCTTTATTTGGACGTTTTAAAATGCATATCAATTTATATATGCATACATGATCTGCATGGTTTCCATTAAGCAACTGCCCACATTGGTGTTTAATAGTTTTTACTAGGGGTGTTCGCGGTCTGGATTGGTTCGGTTTTGAGGGGAAAAGTCATCCGATCCAATCACTTCGGTTTTGTCACTTCATCATCCAATCGGTTTTTTTCTTTTTTTAGATCCGAACCAATCCGATCCAATTTTTATCGGTTTGGATTGGATTGAATTTCAGTTTTTTAAAGACATTGTAAATATCAAAATCAATGAAGAAATAAAAGTTAATTTGAATCATATAACGTCACATTACAAGCCTAAACGATGAAAGTTTGAAATAAAAAATAAAGACGAATTAAAAGCCTCAAACAAATTTCCACATTCATCATTCTTGGCTCAGTACCTCTAAAATAAAAAGAAGAAGAAAAGTTAATCCTGCATAGATGACATATTTTTTCAATATATGTTTTCTTTGATGCATATTTTTCAAATTATTACTTGAAACTCTATTTACCCAAATATATCTTCATAAATAATTACGTGTCATATTATAATTATTAAACTTATAAGGACGGAAAAATGTAAGTATGAATTATATTATATATTTACAAATAAAATTATATATATATTTGTAAACATTCGGTTTGGATTGGATTGGTTCGGTTTTGAAAAATAAATCCGAAATCCGATCCAATCCGAAAAAAATATTCGGTTTTCTCGATTTTGGATCCGTTCGGTTTTCGGTTTAATTGGATTTCGGTTTTTTTGGATCGGTTTTTCGGTTTTGATTGGATTGGATCGGTTATGAACACCCCTAGTTTTTACTCTCCTTGTTGTTAGACGAGATAAGAGATTCTAGGTTATTCTAGTTTGGAGAGAGATTATTTATTTATTTATCTATTTTTTTTTGTGAAAATGAATAACTACATTGATATATTGAAATCCATGAGAACAACCTTCTCATGAAGTAGGTCATGATAACATACACCACCCATACATACAACAAATTTATCAGAATTAATCAACCCAAAACGGCAAAACCCATCGCGAGGTAACAAAATTACACTACATTCTTATACACTCATAAAATCTACCATTTCTAATTATGAAGGTAGAACTGCACCACTAATATCAACAATATTTCCACCAAAGCAAGATTTTCTGAGACCCCAAATATTAGTAACTTACACCCTGCTACAAACAAGGTCACCTCGTTTAGACATTAACTACACTAAATTTTCACAAAAAAAAAATCTAATAACAACATTAGTTCAGCACAGATTTAGAGGTAACATTCGGTCACAATTGATTTGAAATTTTTTAAACACTTCCAAGAATTTGAAGAATATAGGTTTAAGTAAAAAATTGTTACTTAAATGAATTAGCTGACGTGAATATAAAAAATAGCTTTAAGTATAAAAAATAATGACTCGATATGATATTTACACGTGGACATGAGAATGTGATAATTACATGACTAATTAGCTTAAAATTGAGATTTGTCCTTAATTTGATTAAAAAATATTTTTAGGGATGTAATTTTTTAAATTATTTTTTCAGGGACCCAATTTAATTATCTTTCAAATGTTAAGGACATCAAACATATTTAAACCTAAATAATTTTGTTTGGACTTAAGTCATGAATAATTGTTTCCCTTAAGTTTTCTTAAGTTAATTTTACTTATATTTTTTATAAGTAAAATTAACTTAATAAAAAATATAAGTAAATTTAACATTTAAATTTTGGATTTAATGTCTGTATATAATCAGAGTAAGCATTTTTTACACAGGCACCCAATTGTTTTCCGTTATATCACAAATTAAAAATTTAATTTAATTTAAATTAAAAAGGAACGTAACCATTAGTATGTGCGACAAACAATGATTGAATGTTTGGGTAAAGAAACTTTACACTAACCATGCATAAGATTAAGCTCTTAAAATTATAAAAATTTAGAACTTCCAAATATAAAACATAAATAAATAATTTTATTTGGAACTTAAGTGATGAATAACTGTTTCCTTTAAATCAATTTTACTTATATATGTATTATTAAATATATAAATTAATTTTTCAAATAATATGCGAATAATAAGAGGTAAAATTAATAGCATAACATCATTTAAAAATTTACAAATTTTTTTTCATTATTAAGAAATAGCATTATTTAATTAAATAAATTTAATAGTTAATATATTTTTTTTATATAAATTTTTTTTTTGAACTGTTTATATAAAAATATTACGAGTAATATTTTTGACTATTCATCTTTCCTCCCTCTCAAAATCTGGTCTCCCTCTCTGCTAACCCAACCCATCAAACCCTAATCCTCTTTTCTCTTCACTGCTACCTTCGACCACCAGTCTCACTCCGAACCCCTTCACCTCTACATCGCTCTCTGCTCTTCTTCTTCTTCTTCCATCACCGATTCTACCCAACTCCTTCTCTCTTCGTCAACCAACGCCCTTCCTCCACTTCGAAAGAATAGAGGTTGGTTATTCTTGTTTGGTTTTGGTTCTTTGTAACACTGGAGTTTGTAACAGAGGAAAATTTTCATTACTCATCTTCTCATCTGTGTCCTTTTTTGGTTTATAAGTTTCTTTTGTTGTCTCCAAAAAAAAAATTCTTTAGATTTTTTTCTTAATTTATAAATGTTATTATTTAATATAGGTAGTTGAATAGTTTTTGCAATGTCACTTTTTACAGTTTTTTATTTATTTAATGTATTTAATACCTTGTAATTTGATTCACTCTTTTGTTTTTTAAAGGCATACTCGTTAATGTTTTGAAATTTATGTTTTGTCTTGAAGCAATTCCAAGTGTAATTATAACCACTCATTGTGTATACAAATTTACCCACAAAAATTTCTACAATTGATCTAATTTCAGGACTCAGGTTGAAAAATGATGCATATTGTAAAGATTTTGACGTTGGTAATGGCCATAACTGCTCTATGGGTTGGCCTTCTACAAACTTCCATGATCCCTCAAGGTCATACATGGTTGGTATGTATTCATGTTATTATATGCTTGATTTTAATATTTTTAAGTATTTAGTTGGGTTTTGGTACAAAACTGTTTTAGGGAGTAGAGGCTTTTCTTTTCTCCAAGGCAATGGCATGCAATAGGCATCAATGAGGGCTTAAAGTGGTGCATGTGCTGGATTCAAACTTAAAAAGCCTTTCAATACAAGCAAAGTGCTTTCATCTTTTCCAGCTGAACCAATCCTCTCGGTGCTTCTTTTTTTATATAATGAAATTCTAATCCATGCATACATAATGCTGATAATGCCTTGTTTCTGTCCTCTGTGCAGCTCCCAATCTATTTTGTAGTGTCTTTAGGATGTTACGGTCTATTAATGGTTGGAGTTGGTCTGATGAATTTTCCTACTTGTCCGCAAGAAGCCCTCTTATTGCAGAAGGTATTCTTCTACTCCTTTTGTTCGTAGAGATTGTATTTTTAATAGTTAATGCAATAATTTAATTTGTGATTATGTAGTATGTATGGGTAAAGGAGGAAGGTTGTGTTAGGCATGCGGAAGCCAACATAAAACTGACTGTAGCTTTAATATGGAACACGTGATCTTTTTAACCGATATTAGTTAGTGGGATAAGACTTTTGTTATTGTTATTGTTATTGTTATCGTTATTGTTATTGTTGTAGTGCGTATGGATGTGGGTGTTCCTAGATGTGTGCACATGTGGAATTTACTCTCTTGCACGATTATGTGTGTATGCATTGAAGTAATTTCAGGATTGGAAAAATGTTTATGTTTAACTCCAACACGTGTATTTTGGATAAAATTAGCAATTTTTGAGGTTCATCCAATCTGGGAAATTGGCTATCAGAGGTTATAGTTATGAAAGAAAGGACGGGATATCCCTTTAATCTTATGACTGAGAAGGAAAAATATGAAGTGGGAAAAAGAAAGTTTTAAGAATGAATGACCTTCAAAAATAAGACTATCACAAATTTCCCAAAACACCATATTGAAGAAGTCTCCTCACACATACTAGCTTTAGTGTGTGTTTGGATACCAATTAAGTTCTCCATGAAGAGTTCCGTTCATTTTTTGCCTTGAAGTGAGTGCTAACTCCCGTTAGAATTGATGCCAACGGGTATCCAACATACCCTAAGGGAGCACGCATTTTTGCATCGAACTGAGTGCTAATACCCATTAGGAGCACACTTTTCTGCCTGTCATCTAAACTTTTTCCTTTCTAATACACTGTTTTTCAACTTTTTCTAATGAATTTTTTATAATTTTTCGTAATTATATTGAAATGTTTTCTACAAAAATAAGAAATAAGAAACTCCACTATAGTGATATCAATGCCACTAGGGTGGCCCTCATGATTTTCGTTTGAAGCATGGGGCATGAGTCTCGGTTGTTCTTTGGTATTAATATGACCACTGTAGTTGGTACTATTTTACCACCTGGATCCTTTCCTTCTTCCCTCACATTGAACATTTTGATTAGAAGATATTGGTGAAGAATCTGGACTGTATATTGGAGTCTATTTGCTGTTTTGCAAATGCAATGTCCAAGAAGCTTCAGATACATTAATTATTTCATGTTTTGCATATTACGTACCTAGATTATGATTCAAATCCCTTTATTTTGTTGTATAAAAATTTGTGCAACATCCTGTAACGGACCATTGTACTCAGCATCATTGAATAAAACTTCTGTCACTGATACATAGTCTGTAACTCTTTCAATGTCATGCTCAGATGTACTGCACTACTGGAATAAAAATTCATGTGAATTCTAAGCAGTAAATGAAAAAAAAAGGAGAAAGAATGCATTTGATGTAGATCATCGTGGAACCAACTCATATCTTGTCCCCTCATATGTATATGCTTTTAGTAGACCTTCTTTCCATATATTTGTTGAGAGTAAATGTTGTCAGCTAACCAGTAATGTATGAGTTCTTTGCTGCTTATATCCAATGCCAAATTTGCACCGAATCTACTGGTTAGAATATGATTTTGCTTCCAGCAATCTTAACTCTGTTCATTTTGGTGGTTCAATTGCCATATTGTGTTGCCAATGTTATCTCTCTCGAATGCTTCTTGAACAGTTCAATAAAGGTGATCATTACGACCAGATTATATAGCCTAATGCTGGGATTCATAGTTACCATTCAGATAAGGTCTTCTGTTTGCGGCATGTCCGCAAACAATCTTTGCTTATTTTGCTTCTTTTCAGGACATTGTTGAGGCCAAGGAATACTTGAAGCAAAGAGGAGTTAATGTTAGTACTAGTTGATGTGGTCTCTAGGTCTTTCATGAAGTTTTGAATTTGCTGCTGACAATTAATTTCTTGATTAAGCATTTATAAGGAATTTTGGCGTTTTACATGATTGTTAACTGCTTTGGAATTCAGCTAATGGTACATGTACTCTTTCTATTTCGACCAATTGATCGCTTTTCTCTGTTGATGGTTATGTTTATGTTTATGTTTTGATTGCAAGCTTTTATCCTTTCGGAGCACATGAAACTAAGATTAAACCACGATAGCTCACTTAGGCTTGATAGCCATGTTTGGTTATGGAACAATCTCAAGATGTTGTTCGCATAGAAGTATATGAAGTCGAGACTTTGTTGTAGATATCCTATCAATTTAAATTTTATGCTTTTCTATCGTGTTTTGATCCTTTTGGAGCATTAAAGTTACAAGATTTAATTGTGATTCCTTTACAATTATAAATTTCTCTGCCGTCTAATCATTCACTGTCGTATCCATTCAAAATGTTGAAAGTGATAAGAACTGAGGAGTAATACTCATTTGATGATGGAACATATGCTTGAATGATAGTAAAAATGGATCAAAATGGGAAGATTTGTGAGTAACAAAAACCTTTTTGTTCATATATACTCCCTCGGTTCCTATTTTAAGTGTCACTATTTTTATCTTTTTTTTTTTCTAATTATCTGTCGCTTTACAAAGTTCAAGAGAGAATTATGTTTTACCAATTTTACCCTTCAATTAATGATGATAGGAAATTAAAGAGTCTAAATTAAGAAGAAAGATAAATGGTATGTTAGGAAGTTAGGTAGTAATTTTGATAGAAATAAGAACATTAATGCAATTTCTTAATATATGTGCAACCTTTGCATGTTTGAAATTAATTTGAGGGAAAAAAGTCTTATATATGAATGATTGGATGTTATTCCTAATGCTATTAATGGTCCATGTTCAAGTTGGGGAACATTCACATCCTAGTGGACTAGTTGGGGTTAATTATGTTCCATTTGAACCAACAAAAATAAGTACATTCGGTTTGCATTTCCTTTTTCCCCTCCTCTATCTCACTTCTCTTTTGTCCATTTTAACTTAGAAATTTTTATTAGGTCCAAAAAATTGTTCCCGAATCACTTGGAATTGGATTCACCCAAGATTCACCCAAATAAGTAAATGATAAGAAATGTGTCATATTTCTATACCATAACTTAGTCTCTTTTCCAAATTTTTAAGGTTGAACATGAGATTTTTCTCCTGTAAATTAATAGTCACTTTAGAAGGTAAAGTATATCATCAAAACTATTAATAGTTGTTACTCACTTTGAAATTAGTTCTTCACTTTAAAGAAGTCGGACTCTTGAATGTGATTGAAATTGACCAAACCCCTAATGAGGGGGGCAATGACGTGATTCTGCCATGGTTAAATCTCTTGCCTCACTTTTCCTTTATTGAAAATCTGGCATTGCTATATAAATGGTAAAATATATTTTTTACCCTTGTAAATATTGGGTTTTAGTCCGCATCTTAAAATATCTCATCTCGGCAGTGAAAATGATCTCACGTTCCGGAATCCATAAGGAACAAGGCAATGCTAGCGTATAATATCATCTCGTGCATCCAAACTTTATTGTTTAATCGTGGTCCACCAAAATAGTCCTTATCAATCTCACCATAAAATAACGACCTCCAGGGGTCCCCAACATCACCAGTTCAGTTTCAACTTTCAATCCTCAACTCCAATAATAATATCAGGAAATTAATATCAGGTCACATTTCGGGGATCAATCAGTTATAAATCAAGCATTGAAAAGTAAAAATGTACCAAAATGATAACAACTATCCTATCATAATCTATATAGCATGCATTCACAGCACCAGGTGAATGATAAATTTTTTACTCTACAAAAATTGTCAAAAGTGTTGTACAGTTTAGTGACTAGTTACCATTCCAAAAACACTGATTCAAACTAGTGTGCTGCATCTGGTTGGTTCTCTGGCAAAGCATCGCGGAATGCGGGAATCTCTTTATATGTGTGGTGTAGTCCTGCCAGAATGGGGAACTTTTTCTGTTTGGGCAACAATGGTAGAAGTAAATTGTCATCTGATGAGTTTACTCAAATGTATTTTCATAAATGTCATAAGATTTTGCAAACTATAAACCTGCACCAGAAAGGGATCCACGAAAGAGAAGAAAAAGAAAAACAGGGAAAACTACTCCTGAATAATGAATTAAATAAAAAGTTATAGATGGTAATGAATGAACGGGTTTTCAGTTTTCACAAAGTAATGATTTAAGTTTAAATTAATAATGCATGTGATATCAAACATAGTTCACATATTTCTTCACAAAAATGATTACATGGACTACTTCAAATCCTGATTGAACTCCTTAACAGTAGCTACTTCCTTCTGATTAAATGGCCATTTCAGTTTTTAAAATTGTTGAAGCCATGTAATTTTCTGAGACTTTACCATCTAAAAGATCCAAAAGTAATAATTAACATTTGCTCTGCATCTAAGAAATAACATACACAATCATGTTTTTAGCATGATTTAGAGAACACTAAAGGATTGGTATTAATCATTTGAAAAAACCATTCAACTCAAAGCTAATAGTACTATGGCAATATAAGTATCTAATTCAGAGTTTCAGGCATTTTATCAACTTTTCCCCAGCCCAAAAGGTACATATGAGGAACCATGGATAGAATACTACCATGTCAATGTTGGACAGTTTAAATGCTGAATTTATCTGAGGTGCTAAAAACAAATCAGCCTGCATTTAAATGATAACCAATGTGTTAGATCTTAATAAGCTATGACACGCAACATGAACAAGTACAAAATACACATAGAAACATGAAAAACATATGAAGCCAAGATAGATAGATACCAGGAAAATTCCATCTCCGGTTGCATATCTCCCTACATGGTCTTTCAATAGCTTTTCCAGCGCTGAAACGCATCTCAAGAATTAGTTTAAGATTAGAGCTTAAGAAAGGATGGTGGGTGGCAAACATAGTCAAACCTCACCTTCAAAGCCT
The DNA here is from genome assembly GCA_030819835.1 of Acmispon strigosus. Lineage (NCBI taxonomy): Eukaryota > Viridiplantae > Streptophyta > Magnoliopsida > Fabales > Fabaceae > Acmispon > Acmispon strigosus. Next base: position 94,171,120 of record JAUAMA010000001.1, read on the forward strand.
TTTTCAATTGCACTTTTGGCCCAAGATTGCGCTTCTTCAGGGCTAGCTTTTTCCTTAATGTACTTCTGCAAATTGAAATGCAGAATAGCAACAAGCATAGAACATTCATTCTCACGTCCAGAAATGGTAACTTCATACAACAAAATATATGATCAATAGTCATACTTATATACAATTTTTATTTAAGTTTTCATAATAGTTTGTTTATACTTACCAATAAACGTAGATTTTGAAAAGGCTGTATGGATGAATAAACAATATTGGCAGCCTGTGGACCACATCATTAAAAGAGAACCTACATGTTAGAGCCTGAAATATAGCTTCGGAATTCCCCTCTCCCCACTCTTAGAGAAACAGATTAATTTTATGAAAGAAGAAAAAGAATAAATCAACTACAATAGGAGGCATGAGTTTGTAATTCCAATCTGGATATCCAATTGCCATCGCTTTACCATTTGATTTCCATTGATCTCAACGCCGATCCACGTTTGAGCTAACGTGTTTTGTTTCTACGCTGATGTGTTGAGATATGTATTTTCCTGTTTGCGTCAGCTCAAACCAGAAAACCAAATGGGCAAGCATTACTGGCTTAACAAAGGCTAATAAATATATGCCTTCTAATTGATGAACTCCCGAGCCACAATGAGGAGGACATGTGATGTATAATAAACAGTGAATTTTTATTTTTAGAAACAACATGAAGCCATACCTGGAAATTGATTGCTCTTTTATGAATATCATGGGGCAGAAAAGGGTTCTGAGGGTACCTATCCTCCAAATACTGCACGAAAAACATGAAAATAAGCATATTAGAAGAGACACAGGGAAAACATATAGAAAACCATATGCATCCCAACGGGCAGGAGAGTCAAAGAAAGCAGAGAATCACCATGACAATGGCTAAAGAGTCGGTGATCACTACATCACCATCCACTAAGACGGGAACAAATCCAATAGGATTGAGCTTTAAAAACTCTGAACAGGTCAAAATGAAAGAGGAAGGTCACAAATAAGCAAACAAAATCATCACTAATATGTCATCCCCAACAAACACTCTATTTCTCTATTTTCTTTTTAAACAATTTGCAAACTTTATTCATTACAATTTACAAACATCAACATAAGAGCGTTCAAACATAAAAACAAACCAGGGCCATATTGTTCGCCTTTCGACAGATCAATTGCTTTGTACTCATATTTAACCCCTGAATAACAAACAAAGAGCAATCTCAGCAAGATTCCAGCTTCAGGCAAGAAATCAAATAAACTTTCCGCGCGCCTGTATCACGCTTTGGTGCTAAAACATTCTGTTATAAGTCAGCAAGAAACATAGAACATTATCACATGCACCAAACTATACACATATATAACTATTTCCAATCAATGCTGTGAGAGACATAGCAGTAAGGTACCTTTGAGGTTGAGAGCAATTCGGACTCGGAAGGAACTTGAGCTATTCCAGTATGAATAAAGCTTCAGATTATTGTCAGCAACCCCTTCACCACTTACAGTAGCCTGATGAAGCAAAGTAAACAAGGATCATCATGAATGTGCTATAGCAGTGTGAACTGTGAAGCACAAAGCCAATTAGATTTTTTTTTTTCACTGTGAAGCAAAGTAAACATTCGCTCCGGTACCGGACATACATCCGACACCTTTGCTACACAGATCTCGCATTGGCAAGGATTAGAACACACAATTAGATTATGGGCCCATAATTTGTTGGGCTTAAACAGTACTGCAGCCCAACTTCATTTTATTTATTGCAACAAAAGCAAAGCTTACCTGCAGGGGCCTGCAGGGGCGAACAGTGAACCCTCGTCGGTGGCGGAGAAGGGCTCCTTGGTGGTGGTTGACGACGGCGAGTGAGGTAGGAGGTGGAGGCAGCACAAACAGGGTGCGGTTTAAAGGGATCTCGGCGGCAGCAAGGCATTGTTGTTGCAGCATTTTGATTTTGGAGTCTAATGGTGAATGAATGTGACGACGGTGAAGATAGATACTGATAGTAGAAAGAAGTAGCACGATATCCTCCTCTTCAATTGTTTTTCAATCTCAACTCAACATTTGAATACTTGTGTTTACAACATCAAATTATTGAGATCCAAACACAATTATGTTAGGCATATACATATATGGAAAATATTTAGTCTTACCCGTGTTGAAATTGACCAATTAAATACAGATATAAAAATTACTCGGTATACTTCCATTTTTTTTTAAATCAAAAAACATTTAAAATTCTCTTACATGAATTAGTCCTAGACATATCATTTTCTAACTCACATGGCCACGCATCTTACCACATGAGCAAAGACAATTATAAAATGTTTTAAATACATGCTTGGTTTCCTTTTATATAATATACTTTACTAGATTTTAGAAAAAATTACTAATTTCTTTTTTGCATATATGGTATTACATTTATCAAAAACTTATTAATTTTTGTTATTGAATGATGTGAAAGTGGATGATTTAAGAAGTGTGGGTAACTAATTAGGTTTGTTTAGCGGTTCAACTATGTTAAGTTTTTTTTTATTAAATTATTTTTGTAATTCCCATTCGAGTGTGGTGAGTGTCAAAAGCCTCTTTAAAAATGTGATTCCTAAAGATCGAACACTCAATAAAGTGTTGGGTTATCCCTCCTCCTAAATAGTGTCCAACTTATTTTTATTGAAACGTGTGCTACTTTATGTTTTATGGGCTTGACCATGCACGGATCTACATAGGGTGTGAGGGAGGCAAGTGCCCCCACAAGGTTTTTCATTTCTCACAATAATATATTACATATACACAACACTTTTAGAATATTCAGTAAATAATCGCCCCCACAAAATAATAAGTGCCCCCATTGCTTTGTACTTTGGAAAAAGATGAGTTCACATTGATTTCACTCACACTCATATAAAAGAGATGAGAGTAGATAAAACAGAGGTAAGAGATATAATAAATAATGTGAAGTTGTTATATATTTGTCACTAACAAGTTCAAACTTTATATTATTGTGATCTACCATTTTAACGTTTTTATATGTAATATGACAATATTTTAGATTCATAATAACTCAGTGCTTCATTCATTTTCTTCTTCTCTTAACAGTTCAAAGTTCTCATAATCTTACCCAACTTCTTGATAGTATTGAGAATAAAAAAGTTGTATGATGTTTTTAAAATATGAATACTCATAGAAAATAATAATGATATAAATGAATTTTTTTAAAAACAGTATATTTAATATTAGAAATTTATATGTATATGCTGCCCCTACGAGTTAAAATTTCTAGATCCGTCACTGGGCTTGACCATCCTTTGGTTTTAAAAGGGAATGAAACCCTTATTTTGAGGATAAGCTACTTGTTGCTTCAGTTTGTGCACAACAGTGCACCAATGTTTTGGAGTATGTGTTTTTGACTCCCTGACACATTTTTGTCATATATCATGTGTACTCCATTGGTTGAAATTTTAGTAAGTGTTATATGTCATGGTGCTCGTTATTTTAGTACCTTTTATTTGGGTTTTACCATTTTTGTTGGTTTAACCTTTTGTTGGATTTTTCCATTAAAAAAAACTTTTTTGTTGGATTTTTTACTGTTTCTATTTCCACCTTTTTTGTGATGATTTTAATGTCTCTAATTGTTACGGAGACACTATTTAGTACCCATTATTTTTTTTATAGTGGATGATTTTTGATTTGTGTTCATGGTTGAGGGAAGTTTTTCACGTTAAAAAATTTATGTATCTTTATTTTATTTTATTGCACCTATTGCTGTTACCGTTGGATTTGTTTGAAAGTTATTTTATTCAAGTTCTCACAAGTACAAATGAGCTTTTATACTCCTATTTTTTCCATGTGCCACTCTAGTACCCAACAATATAGGAGCACTTTTTAAATCAATGAGAAATTTAATATGTCTAACTGGGTTGTGTTTAAACTTAATATTACAGCATAATTTCTTTTTGTCTTTAAGATATGTTCGATCCCATACCCACCTGTAACTATTTACATCCAGTATCGATTTCCCTGATCCCTTTCTCATAAAAATAAAATACGCGGTGAATGGCATTTGGACTTCTTGTGGCTTTTAGAGTGCTCTTGCACCGTGCACTATTTTAAAGATCTACTACAACAAGCTTTTTTACCTGATATTTAAAAAAATTAAAAATAATAATAATTAGTCAATACCATTTTTATTCCTTCTTTAAAAAAAATAAGTTTCAGAATTCAGACTGTATGAAAGAAGTGAAGAGCAAGGGGTTTATAGTAATCAACAAATTAAAATTATTATAAATTATAAAAATTAAATTACCTGTAGAACCGATTACCGGTTACTCACCTAAACACTCAACGCGATTTCATTGGCCAAAAGCTGATTGTGCACAGTGCACTACTTAATTAGTAGTTCATCCTAGACAACACCTGGACTTCCGAACTTAACTCTGTGAATGAATCATTGGAAAAATCATGCTATATATTTCAAACGAAGAGTCCTTTCTTATTCTGCATTTCTTCTTCTCACATTATTTAAGGGCATGATTTCAAAATTAAAACTATATGCTTTTTAGGAGGTTTTATTTATACTTGCTTTAAGCCAGCCATGTAATATACGATTTTCTCTTTATACCCTTCAAATTTCAAAATAATAAATTTGTGAAATTTATAATTTGACATGAATATTAAATTAAGCAAAGAATAAAAATAGATGTAAAAAAAAAGCAAAGAATGGCAAGTTAAAGAAGGCACATAGGAAAAGTAACAGGATTACAGGAATCTAACTTTTCTTTCCTTGTGGAAATAGCAAATAATCTTCAAAGTAAGTAGTTTTGAAAACAAAAAACAAAGCCACTCATTCAAAGTTCATTACAGAGATTTAGAGCTCACATTTTCCTTCTACACTTGGAGCTATCTAACCATTTTCCTTTAGCAGTTCAAATAATTTCCCCCAGGTAACAACCAGTATATCAAACCTTTTTCTATCATTCAAAATGTTAAAAAATCATATTTATATTTTTTCTGTATAACGAATCTGATCAAATTTTAACATATCATCTAATGTAATTAAACTATTTCATATGCGGGTGCGTGCACAAAAACAACATAAAATTTGTTTCATTTTTTTCACTTCACCTATATAGTTAGGTTTTTTTTTTCATGACACTTAACTAGGATTAAACCCGCGAGATGCACGATCCTTTTTTAGTATTCAAATGTAATGTTTAAAATATGACATTTTGAATTGTAATATTATGTTCTTCCAATGTAATTAGAAAATTAGATTACATATTTTATTTACATCTACCGAGAATCAAAGACTTTTTATACATGCATCGAATTATGCGAATCCACTTTCAATTTTGAATATTTTTACACAGGTATTCAATAATCACATTACAAATTATTAAAATCTAGTAATGATATTATTCAATAAATGTTGTCTTTTTATATCATTTTTTTTATTTACAAATGCACCTATAGACACAGACGCTAACTTATTTACAAAATTTGAAGTCTCAATACCCTTTTTTTCAGGGTTAATAATTCTAAATAACTATAGAGTGAAATAAAGTATTAGACCAACAATTATAAAGTTACCTTAAAAAAACAATCGTAAGGTAAACTAAAGAAATGGATCAAGTTAATAAATGGACCTTCAAACATGGAATTAAAACCCAAAATGAACTGTAGCTTTTAAGTATAAACCTTTGTAGTTTTTATAGATAGATTATAGATACAACATGCATTCACCCGCAGAGAATTTTACCAAATAAGATAATTGACGCCATCCCTCAGAATTGCTTCATGTTTGCTATTTTATTTGTGTGACGTTAGGGTTGAATTCCCTCCATAAAATTTATATATATTCTGAAATTGGAGACAGAATTTAGGTTTAAATACATTTTTATTTAGTATCCGCAAAATACGCTGTTTTTATTTTTCATCCCTGAGATTTTATTTTTATTTTTAGTTATCCAAAAATTATATGTTTTGTTTTTAGTCATTGCTAGTTGTTTTCCCATCCAATCCAGATCTGAATACAATTTCACACATGCTTAGATGTGTTTTACAAGCAGTGAAATCGGGTTCAGCCATCTCAGATTTTTTTCAAATTGTAAAAACTCATATTTGAATGGATAGAAAAACAATTAACAAGGACTAAAAACAATACATGTAATTTTCAGAGGACTAAAATAAAAATTCCTACGTACGAAAAACAAAATCAGCCTATTTTACAAGTACTTAAAATATATTTAAGCCTAAAATTTACATTGAGTTTTGTCCTATACAAGACATGGTTTGCTGCAAAAGTTTGCATCCTCTATTGTATCTCAATACTCTTGTCATTAGTAAGAAACTGTAACCCATATTTGGTTCAATTTTTTTTCCTAAATATAATTTTAATCCATGCAAAATACATTATTTTTTGTTTTTCATCAATGAAGTATTTACATTGAGTTTTGTCCTATACATGACATGGTTTGCTGCAAAAGTTTGCATCCTCTATTGTATCTCAATACTCTTGTCATTAGTAAGAAACTGTAACCCATATTTGGTTCAATTTTTTTTCCTAAATATAATTTTAATCCATGCAAAATACATTATTTTTTGTTTTTCATCAATGAAGTTTTTTTGTGTGTTTTTAATCTTTTGAGAATGGTATGTTTTGTTTTTTTATCCGCCCTATATTTTTCCATACATTTAGATCCGGATTTTTACAATCTAGGAAAAATTTGAGATGGTTGAACCTGATTTCACTACTTATAAAGTAAATCTAAGCGCGTGTCAGAGTGTTTTCATATTTGGAGTGGATGGGAAAACAAAGGGTATGGATGAAAAACAAAACATATGATTTTCAAAGGAAAAAAACATAAAAAAAATTTCTTAGGGATGAAAAACAAATTTAAACTTTTTTTTTTTTTTTTTTACTTCATCATTGAATAATTGCCTCTGAGGCTAAAGTTTTATAAACCTCTTCTTAGGAAGCCAAAGGGAAAAGAAGATCAATTTGTGTATTGTTCAATCAAAACATGGAAGCAGCTGCACCAGATTGGACAATCAAATTGAAACACCTCGAGCGCGATGTCCAAAATCTGCAGGGCAAAACAAAGAGGGTTACTTGGTATTGTGAAGACTTGAAAGGTCAAATTAACTGGATAGAGAGAGTTGATGAAATTTGTAGAAAGGTGATTGCACTCTCAAACAACTATCAAGGCAAAGGTGCTTGCACAATTTGGTGGTTCCGACACTGTCTAAATAAAGAAGTGGAGAAGATCAACCAAGAAATTTCACAATTAAACCAAGAAGGAGCAAAATATTACAACCCAAAATCCAGAACAGAACTCCTAGATGAAATCATGGCAGCTCTGAAAGACCCTTATATTGAAGCAGTTGGAGTATGGGGGCTAGGTGGTGGAGGCACAACCTCATTAGCCAAACAAGTTGGAGATAAAGTGAAAGAGCAAGGCTTGTTTGATGAAGTGGTCTTTACCACCATAGTTGGGGAGACAGGTGTGGAACAAATTCAAAAAGATATTGCAACTCAGTTGGGTGTGCAGTTTCATGAGGAAACTCGTGTGGAAAGAAGAGACAAATTGCGACAAAGAATAAAGAAAGAGAAGAAGATTCTTGTTCATGTCGTAGTTGATGATTTTTGGGCAAAAAGGTATGATCAAAATTTTGATTTGGAGGAACTTGGAGTTCATTTAGGGGATGAATGCAAATTATTGATAACATCAGGAAATCTGGATTTTATAAAAAATATGAGGGGCAATCTCAAGGTGTTTCAACTAGAAGTGTTGTTAGAAGATGAAGCTTTGAGCTTGTTTCATGAGATCGTTAACTTCTCGAAAGGATATCCAGTAATCGGAATGATAAGAAGATGTGCAGGTTCATCTCTTTCAACTTTTGTTATTGCTAAGGCATTAACAAATATGGGTAAGCGAGGAAGATCTAATGCTCTAATTCTGCGCCTGACCTTAGAGCTGCTGAACCAAAATGTTCCACCGTTAAAAATATTCTTAGATAGTTTATTTGAGATCGAACTCAAAGACTTTTTCTTGCTTCTTACTATTCGAGGAAGAAGGGTTATTCATAAATCTAGTTTATTATTTGACATGTGGAGAATTTTATTCCAGAATCTTAGAACATTAGAGGATGCAAGAAACAAGTGTGATTCGTTGATCAATGATCTTAAGGCCTATGGCCTTGTGGTTGAAGATGGAAAGGAATGGGTTAAAATAGTTGACTCAATATGGGAAACTGCTTATTCAATAGCTAAGAATGATCTATCATCTTTAATGATTTCTGGAAGTTGGCCACCAAAAGAGTGGCGGGGGATTTTCCTCTTTTGTCATGTGACCATTATTAGTGGTTTTCAAATTCCAAAAAGGTTGCCCTCTCGAAATTTAAAAGAGATTGTGCTACATACACAAAGTCCCTCAATCCAGGTTCCAAATTCCTTTTTTGAGGAGACTAAGCTTCTAAAAGTCTTAGATTTTGTTGGATTTGATTGTTCAAAGTTACCAAGTAGTATTGGTTTGTTAAAGGACCTTCAAGTGTTATCCATGTCTAATTGTAAATTGGGAGATATAACTATATTCGGGGAGCTCACAAACTTAGAAATACTTAGCCTTCAAAGAAGTCATATCCAACAATTGCCCAGACAAATTGGACAGCTCCAGAAGCTACGGTTCTTGGATTTGAGAGATACGTATCTCCAAGTGATCCCACCAAATGTTCTAAAAAACTTGACAAGTTTGGAAGAATTATATATGAAAAACTCATTTTCTAAGTGGGAGGTTGAAAGATCCAACAATGAAAAATGCTATGCAAGCTTGAAAGAGCTAACAAACTTGCACCGCTTGACGCATATAGAAGATTTGTACGTTCCCAATCAACAGGCATGGCCAGTGGACCTGTACTTTAAAAATTTAAAATCATACACAATTTTTATTGGGGATGGATGGGAGCATACCCATGATGGTGATCATAGGTTAAAGACCTTGAAACTCAAGTTGAACAGAATGTTCCAATCTGAGGAAGGGATCAAGAAGATGTTGAAAGTTGTTGATGTTTTGTACTTGGATGAATTAAATGGTGTTCAAAATGTTCTCAGCGATTTGGGCAGTGATGGGCTTCCTTATCTAAAGTCTCTAGTTGTACAACACAATGCTGAAATCAAATGCATAGCTAAGAGCTCAAGTCAGTCTCTTGATGATGTCGATGTTTTCCCCAACTTGGAGTCATTGTCTCTTTACAATCTAAGAAATTTGGAACATATATGCCATGGTGTTCTAACTACGAAATCTTTCTTTAGATTAAGAGTCATCAAAGTACATAAGTGCAATGGATTGACATATCTCTTATCAAATTCAATGTTCAGAGGCTCTCCCTGTCTTGTTGATATTGAAGTTTCAGAGTGCAACCACATAAAAGCTGTGTTTATTGAAAATGTATCAGGTTTTGCCATAAATATTTCTGAACTACGCTATCTAACCTTACGAGGACTCCCAAAATTTGTCACGTTCAGCTTCAGTTTTCCTCATTCCACATTACTTTTCGATGGCCAGGTATGCGCTATATTTCAAATCCTATTATTTTCATGTTTTAAAACGATAATAGTGTTATTATGTTCATAATGACAGTGATATTAATTTATTTTTTCCTTACATGAATAATGGAATTTAGATATAAGGGCACTACTATAGCATTGTGTAACACAATAAGTTATAGTAATTCAGTTATTCTTACTTATTTTTATGCTCATATTCTTGACAATTATTGGAGATTACCTTATGTTCTTTGCAGTTGTCATTAGACAAATTGAAGGTGCTTCGTGTAATAAATCAGGATATTGAGCAACTCTGGCACCACAGTTGTCCCCCCAAATCATTATGTGAACTGGAGGATCTGACTTTGAGTGACAATAATAAACTATTGAGTGTCATCTCCAGCAAAATGATCATGAGATTCAACCACCTGAAAAAATTAAATGTGCACAGATGTAAATTATTAACAGCTGTTTTTGACCTTGAAGATGGTAAATCAGATCAAGCTATCGAAACAATGATTCCTCAACTAATGGTATTAGGATTAAGTAACCTATGCAGTCTAAGTCAGATATGGTACAAGGAACCTAAAGTTCCATTCTTCCAAAAATTGGTATCACTTCACATTGTCCATTGTGGTAACCTCAAAAGTGTATTCTCACTTCCTGCTGTTAAAAATCTGACACAACTCAGATTACTCAAGCTATATAGTTGTGAGAAATTGATTGAGGTAATAGAAGACGATGGTGATGATGAGAATTTATCAATCACTTTCCCCAAAGTGGAATGTCTTATACTCAAAGACCTTCAAAATTTGGTCAGTTTTCATGGACAGAGTAAAAGAACTTTGAATTGGCCTAAATTGCAGACAATCAGGGTGAGCAATGTTGGACGTATGGTTACATTTTTTGATGGTGTTCTTAACACGCCATTGCTGAGAACAGTTTGGGTATCCTTTGTTAAGAAATGTTGGTATGGAGACTTGAAGAAGACCATATATCACTTAAATTGATATGCAACTTTCAACAATTTTCTTTTCTTTGAAGGTTCCCCTATCACTAAAAAGCGATAAGGATGGAACAATAGTGGTGAATTTTGGGAGAATTGGATGCCACCCCAATGTCATTCCTCTTCGAGCTTATTATTATTCCAAAGATGAGATAGTTCTGGTTTATGACTACTATAGCATAATGAAGCAGCTTCTAGGAAGTGTTTTTGAGATTTTATCTTATAGAGATGCTCAAGGATCTGGCATGCAGCAGCTAGAAGATGGCAAGTTGAGGTGAGGCAGTTAACTTAATGTGCTTGTAGAGAACTCATGAGCCTTACTTGTTTAATTGCATTGCTAAATCAATCATCTAATAATATATATGTGATTTATGTGAATCCGAATCTGTTTTTTTTTATTTTGCAGTATCTGCTACTTTGGCAGAGACTACTTTCATTCAGTGATGGGAGTGATATTTTTAATGAAGGCATTGAGATTTGACAAGTATCATGGTGCAAGATTTAGATAGTTCCTAACTGTAAGTTTGATAATATTATTTAAATTTTCATGAACTGATCTTTATGTTAAATTTTTAACATGTCAATTTCAGTCATAATCTAGATTTTAACATGTCAATTTCAGTCATAAACTAAGAGTGAATTTATGGTTTTGTTCCTTTTTAGAGGTTAATTTTTATTTCTGCAAAATCTTCCTTCTGGTTCTGGTCTAATTATTCCCTTCAGAAGCTTCAATGAATTTATTTTCCTCCTCTTTCAAAGGTCTAAAATCTAAATAGCAAAAACTAAGATTTCTTGCAAACTGACAGTGCTCCTACATGTGCATAGTAATTCCTAAGACATCTCAACTGGACTATGGCCAGTAGTCTAAGGATGGCTGGAATATAGAGAGACAAGTGAGGGCTCAACCATGAATATGGAGAGACAATTTGCATCAGCTCAAACAGGATTTGCTAGCCAATTCTGGAAATCATAGCCAATTCAGCATCAGCTCCCATCTTTTTTAGCTCAAGTTTGAAATGATGTGTATATTTGTCTATTAATTTTGCAATTGTATTTTCTACAAACTTTACTGATGAATTTGCATATATGGAATTTGGCATTATGTTGAATTTTTAGAAGCACTCAATCTTTGAATTTTTTAGATGTAAGTGTCTGATAGTCATTATGTTGAATACTTGAGTTATATGGCTTATTTTGTATTTCTTGTGGTATACAAAATGGCAACGGTTATAACTATGCCCTACAATAAAACCGTTCTCTTATAATTGTGGGGAACAGTTTTATATTTTATATATGTTCTCCTGTTTTTCTATGACATTATTGAAAATGAGTGAGAACCATTGTCATAGATAAACTACAAAACCGTTGCCTATAGCGTACTATTGATATGTTGTGATACACAAAACCGTTGCCTATAGGAGTTGCGTTTGGCGCCCCCAATTGCGCCATACGCCTCCCCCTATTTTCAAAAATTCCAAAATTGCCCCTGACTTGAAAAAAAAAAGTTGTACCAAAGAAAAAACTCCAAAAATAGTTTTTTTTTCAAAACCTCACCTCCACTCCCTTCAACTCATTACCCTCACCATTTCTCTCCCCCCATACCTTTCCGTTCTACCCGGATAATGAAATGGACGAAAGGAACAAGCCATAACCTAAAGTGGGTTAACATGAGTGAAAGAAAAAATGGATTTCGAAGTTTTGGACGCGTTCTGGTTAATATTCACACTTGTAAGTGCGAAATATTCTTCAAAATCGCACTTTTCGCACTTACAAGTGCGAATATATGCTATTTTTTTTAATATATTTAATTTGGTCGCACCTTTACATGCGATTTTGAGACAATTTTCGCACCTTGAAGTGCGATTTCATATTTAAAAACATCTAAAAAAAATTTAAAAAATGGCCAAATGATTTTTAAAAATCATGGGACCACCACAGCTAGTCTAGTTGACATATTTAGAAATTTATGGTGAAATATTTTATTTTCAAAAATTAAAAAAAAATAGCAAACGATGGAATTTGGCCTCGGGACGTCGAGCTTATGGCGAAGCGATAAGCGTCCAATTACTTTTTTTTTTCTCTTCAACTTTGTAGTTCAGCCCGTCGTCATCTGAGACTGTTAGAAATTTCTTTTTCAGGGCCAGGTATATTACAAAAAAATAATTTAAAATACTATTTCGCACCTATAAGTGCGAAATGGAGGCCAATTTCGCACTTTTAGGTGCGATACACTTTTAAAAAATTAAAAAAAAAATTAAAAAAAATTAAAAAAATACTAGTTCACATCTATAAGTGCGATTTGGAGGCAAATTTCGCACTTTTAGGTGCTATACACTTTTAAAAAAATTTAAAAAATTTAAATTTTTTTAAAAAATACTAGTTCGCACCTATAAGTGCGATTTGGAGGCAAATTTCGCACTTTTAGGTGCGAATTTTAGCCAGTCGAAACTGATTGCAACCAAAATATAGGAAACGAGGGGAAGGAGCATACCACCCATGATATCCGGCGATGGTAGACAAGGAGGAAACAAGAGGAAGGATGTTGATGGTTAGTAGATGAAGGAGGTGGTTGATGGAAGATGATGAATGTGGTTGTGAAAGGATGGAGAGAAAGGGGGGTGGGAGAATGGTGAAAGGATGAAGATGATGATATTTATTTAATTTTTTAAATTTAAAAGGGTAAAATGGTAATATTTTAAATTTTAAAGGGCAAAATGGTAAAAGACGCATTAAAGGGGGGGCATATGACGCAATAGGGGGGCGCCAAACGCAACTCCCTTGATATTATATACCACTGACATTTAAAATAGATAGTAGAACAATGAAAAATAATGTTATATTAATTGCAATGTGGATAGTGCAATGTGGGAACTGAGAAATGTAACGTGGGAAGTGCAACTTTGATGATTATTAATAATAGTGTTTTGTATTAATAAATTTACATTTTTCAAAAATCTAATAAATATAATATCTGTTATTTTTATATTCTCAAAATTGAAAAATTAATTTGTGTTTACTCATAATCATATGTTTTTTATGACTTATATATTTATAGCGTTGTATAAGTTTGTTATTCATTCATTTAAAAAAAGAAATGTTTTATTGTTTTTACCTTGAACTTAATTATCAAAAAGATATTTAATATCAAAGTGTTGCAAAACCTCGCATTATTTCTTTCCTTACGTTTCAAGTTCTATTGATCATCATACTTAATAAGTCTCTTTAAGATTCTTATAAAAAAAACCAATTCAATACGTTTACCTTAGACCCCAAAATAGTTATACACGAGTTCGAGTGAAACAATGTCACAACATATCAGCAATGATGACCCCAAAATAGTTATACACGAGTTCGAGTGAAACAATGTCACAACATATCAGCAATGATGGCATGCATGCATGTATACTTACTACATTCTCAGTAGTCACTCTCTGTTCCTTCCTGCAGTAAACTTTCTTTCACTCCTACTACATTCTCAGCCACCAGTTTTTTTTTTTTGAAATTGAAATCTTCGGAGATTTTTAGAGAGCCGGAGAAAGAGAGATTTCTTCATCTTTTACTTTGACTACTATTTTCGGGTGTTGAATTTCCCACCTTATATTCAAGATTTTTGACCCCATTTAACGGAGGAAAAGACTAAAATACTCTAGAATGAGTTCCTTTCAAATTCTACAATTTCAGAAGTGTTTTTTTAATCACTCTGATATATCAAAATCTAGAACACATTCTAAATTTTTTGCTTTTAGTTTTAAAACTCAAAATACATTTTCTTTATTACTGTTCCATAATCTATAATTCCCAAAATACAATAAAATCTATTCTGAGATTTTCAAAACGCGAAAGGGTTTTAAAAACACGAGAAGGAGAATGACTAAATTTGATGAAAGTGAATTTTAAAATATTAAAATTGATGTGAAAATTACGCGTGGACACTTATACCTGACTAGAAGTGTTATATAGCTGGTGAGTGAGTAAAAATATTGAAAAAATATTTTATTACATTATAATGACTATTTTTAATCAAATAAATTTTGTCAAGAACTAAATAGTAGGAACTATTTTAAATTAGAGCAGGATATAAACGTAGTTAATCCAAAAATAAGCTAATAAGAATTAAGAATTAGCTAAGACCTTCTTATAGTCTCTAAGACCCTAAGTCGGGTCATGTTTCTCTATTAATATGTTTATAGTCTCTTATGGTTCGGAATTATCATTGATTTCATATGAAGTGTTTCAATTTTATCTTTGCTTTAAAATTTTCTCTTCTCACTATAACTCTTTCCTTCGGCTATGACTACTTTTATAAATAATAAAAAAGGAAATGGATCAAAACGACACCTGTGTCAAATTTGTATAGTTACATCACTTCATAACTTTTTATACAATGCAAATTTACCCAATCCAAATCAGTGAGTCATCATATATTATGCTAATTATCATGCATATAAATTTTCATACAATTTGGATATTCATAGGCATGCAATCAAATAGTAAACATTTACTTATATTTTAATAACATATTATACGTTAAAATAAAGTGATATGATGAAGTAGTAACTAATATTTTATTCATATGAAATTCTGCAAATTTGATCTACCTTATAAAAACATTAAATTCAACAGTTTGGATTGAGTTAATTTGTATTATATGAAAAATTACGAAGTGGTGTAACTGTACAAGTTTGACACCTGGTGTCGTTTGATCCATCGTAATAAAAATGTAGTTTAAACCCCCAACATGAGCAAGGAAAAAGAAAAGGCCAGCGAGCGAACACCTAAGAAAGAAAAGCAACAAGTGGACCTCCTTCTCCAAGTGTCAATTTCTAGCTTTCACTTTCACATTACCATCTAATATCTATCTCCACAACCTCCTTCAAAACCATCTCTTCTCTTATTTATTTGTAGCCTTACACAAATGCAATCATATATCGTCCAAAATTTCAATAATTCACATCTTTTTAATTTCCAAATCAATTACCACTCCCAGGTTAGAGATATAAGAATGTATGTGGAGTGTTTTTCCAAAAACATACACAAACTATCAATCAACACTGCATCCCACTTTGACACACCTCATTTAGTGGTGTGCTATTCAAAAACCGCAATTAAATAAGGTGTTTGAAAGTGAATCACATTTTCAAGTGATTTGTGCATTAAAACCAAATATTTTTATAGTTTGATTTAATGCAATCATAATTCATAAACCTTTTCACAATAACGATGTAAAGTGTGTAATCCTTAATTTGTACTTCACAAACATTTTTGCATTTTATATTTTTTTAACTAAAATATCTCACAATTAATAGTTATTTGTCTAAAATTTCATGCCACCACTGCACTAAGCAATAAAAAACTTATTAATGAGATTTATTTTTCTATTTACAAGAATCGAAAATCAAACCCAACCATTTACTTAAATAAAAAAATACATTTCTGCTTTGAATTTTTTTAGTGCACGAAATTAAATTTAGGATGAGGAGATACTATTCCAATCTCAAACAAAGAAAGTTGTCGTACTTAAAAAAACACACTCATGCCAGTATTACCCCTCGTATGCTCCACCACTCGTGTTATATCATTTTTGCTTTGTATATGAGTAGTTGAGTACGTGTCACTTTATTCGGCAGAAAAACGGTGCTCCTCAATCGGTGCCATTAATTAGTTTTTTTTTTAACTTACAAGTTTTGTTCTCTATTTGCTAAAAAATAGTGTCCCTTAGTTGGACCCCACGTCTCTCTTTGTTCCTTTACTCTTAATGGTACTTTATCTTTATACACAAGAAGGCACGAATGGTCCATTTCCATTTCAAGTTTTGAACCAACATGATAATTTCTAAGTGAATGAGTGTTTGATTTACGTGACCATTTCAAGTTTTGAACCAACATGATAATTTCTAAGTGAATGAGTGTTTGAACCAACATGATAATTTCTAAGTGAATGAGTGTTTGATTTACGCTGCTGATGTAGGATTGTGTTGATGAGCGATTTATAAGTAACCACGTGTGACAGTGACAGTGACCGAGTTAAATCCATCCTAATTTTTTTTAAAAAGTACTAATGAACGTGGTAATGTGCCATTCATTCCACCACATGTTCCGGTTTGATAGATATTCTCATAATTCCTATAGTGTGGCTCTACTATTCTCAGATGGAGATATTTCATTTGTGTGGTTCAAATTTCACCCACATTTTATGTGATTCTGATATATCTTCATGGTTCCATTGTTTGTCTTTTCTTACCCTTCCACCTGGTATTTCTAAGGGGCATTATGGTTCCTCATGTAGAAGCAGGTGTCACAGTGAGGGCATTGTAGGATATTACTTCAATGGGGAAAAACTCCGTTGATTATAGTCCCTTGCTTCGTCCTCGCGGTGATGAAATTGCTGGGAAGATGGAGAAATCATCTCCTCTTGTGTCAGCTACCAAGTGGACTCTTAAGTCCTTGATTTGGTTGATCTTCACTGCATGGGCAGCTTTCATTTTTCTGTTACCATCAGAACCTGGGCATGCCTTGTTTTCAAAATTGATCAATTTCACCCAGAGAACTCCCTTTGGAGTCACAGGTTGTTATCTTCTCTTCCTGTTTTTTTACTGTCACTGAGTGGCGTGAGTTCAAAGCTAACTGTGTTATGTTGTGTGTTCTGCAGGAAGCACTTTTTTGATCCTCTGTGCTCCAGTTCTCATAATGGCATTCCTTGCCATTGCACACCTTGCTATTTCTGGGGAGGATCATCTTCATGAGTATGTGATTTTGCAGAAAATTTTTCATTTTGATGTACTTGGTACATTGTTTATGACTTTGATTTTGATGGCAGGAAGAAGACTTCCAAGTCTCCAAGATTTCGCCTATGGACGTTTCCTGTGCTTGTCAATGGACCTTTTGGGGTTGTTTCTGCTGCAGAACTCATTGGGATTTTTCTTTTTAAAGCGTATGTTGGCTCTGCTATCTATTCTTATACTGTGCAGGCCCTTGCAAGTATGCCTGATCAGTCATCTTTCAAAGCCAAAAGGTACAACATTCTAGGGCCGTTTTTTTACTTTCAGAAGTTTAAGCTGCAGATTTACTTTATTTAAGGGGTGTCTTTGTTTTTATTGAAAACTTCATGCAGCAAATTCTTTTTCTTGTATCATTTGTCCCTATTTAAATTTTGCATGTCTAAAACTTGACTGAAATTATATGAAATATACAAGAAAATCTCAAATAAGTTCAGTGCTACTTATATTTGTAGATTACCGTACCATGATGAGCAACTTCATGTGGCCCAACACATGCTAAGTAGTAAGTTTAAGATGCCACTGGGATTGATATAAGTTTCATCATGAACTTGGATGTTTACAATCTATTAGAGGTCTTAGAATTCAAGTTAGGTCTAACTCTATCAAAGGAAGGAGCTAGTTTTAAAGGTGAGGATTGCTCTATCCTATTCCTATATAAACACTTATATGGTCATATCTCTCGTCAATATGAGGCTTTTCAACACACCCTATGAAGAGTTAAACCTAACCCAAATTCTAAGAGGTGCTCACATGTTGATAGTGTTTGTTAACCTGAGCCAACAACTCTTTCCACAGACTGAGAAATAAAAAAGGAAACTTCACGAGCAAAAAATGGGAAATTAGACTTCCATGCGTTTGTGTAGCAGAACTTGTATTCTTTGATCTAGCCATAGCGTAGTTTAACCTGTAGCTTAATATCATTTCCCTGTAAGCATGCATATGAGCAGCTTTACCTAGGCTGTTTCAAATCAGGGATCTTGGCATTGACTCTATGTGCTGTCCACTCTTGCTTCAAATTGATTTTTTTTGCATGTTTAATTGTTTCTGAGAACTATCATTATCGAATATTATCATCATGGTCATGGAACAAGTATTTAGCATCGAACCTTCACTACGATCGTGTAGTTTTTACACATGAATAAATATGAGAAGCTAATTTTTCTGGTTTACTTCAAATTTACAGCATGTACATGTTGGATATTATGGGACTTCGATTGGGCGCAATTGGATTATATTGTTTGGCGTTTTTATTTCTCCCAATTTCAAGGGGATCTGTTCTTCTCCGCTTCATAGATATCCCTTTTGAACATGCTACAAGATATCATGTATGGCTAGGACACCTCACAATGGTGATTTTCACTCTCCATGGACTCTTCTATTGTATTGAATGGACGATGGACGGCCGCCTTGTGAAAGAAGTGAGTCCTCTTTGTTGGATCTCTTTTCTTAAAGACAGTTTATGCTTTATGCACAGAATGTACAAACTGCAGACAACACATTAGCATTCTTCTTCAATGCCCTTTATGTTTCTTTTAATTTTTCTGGTGTATTTGTGTGTGTATGTTGGCAGGAATATATGGATAGGACTGAAATATTCTTGAAGAATAGTATAGGATATCCATGGTTGATTTTCACTCTCTGATTCCACTATCGGTCAAAACCTTACAAACCAACGTGTATTTGGTCCTACTGTAAAAATAGAAGAGTCAGGTTGTTAGGGAGCAAAATAAACTGAGGATTGAACTTCATACCATTAATGCAGGACCTTCAATAATAAAATGTATTGTATACAGTTATACATAGAACTTGCTGTTGGTGCTATTTGCACTTCAATTAATTGACAAGTAGATAATTTAGTAATTGAATTTGATATAGTTTCTTTAGTCTAGGAGAAGAAGTATATTACAGGCTATGAACTCCTTTTATCTTATTATTTATCTTTTTTTTTTTTTTTGCCTTATGCCTTGACAAAACTTCTACAATGTTATCCTAAGTCCCACTTAGATAGTTGTTTATTAATGGTGAAGTGACATCCTTTATTACTGAATGAATTTCGTTGCTTGGGATAGGTTTGAACCTATGACCTCTAATGCCTAGCCCATTTGAAGTTGTGGCTTGGTGAATGATTTAATTGATCTCAAGTTCCTTGAATATAGAATGAAATTATGGTTTATGAGCAGTGTATCCTGATTTTAATTTTTTTAACTCTTAATCTGGTCAGCCAGTAAACGGGGGTTGTTCAAATATGAATCTATTTGAACTTGCCTTTTACTTCGAAGTGCGAAGTTTTTACTGATAGCTTAAGCTTTTGTTCAAATACATTCGCTTAATCAAGCTAACTATTTACTTCTCTATACGTAATTTGGTTCCCTTTGCAGTTACTAGGATGGAAAGACATTGGTGTTGCCAATCTCCCTGGAGTTATCAGCCTTCTAGCTGGCTTGTTAATGTGGGTGACCTCGCTTCCTGGAGTGCGAAAGTGGAATTTTGAGCTGTTTTTCTACACCCACCAACTATATGTAGTCTTTGTTGTCTTTTTGGCTCTGCATGTTGGGGACTTTATTTTCACTATGGCTGCTGGAGGAATATTTATTTTTTTGCTTGATCGATTTCTGAGGTTCTTCCAATCACGAAGGACAGTTAATGTAATCTCATCCAGGTGCCTTCCATGTGGTACTGTGGAATTGGTTCTGTCAAAACCTCAAAGTAAATATACTTATCATAGTATTTTTGTGCAAATAGTGTGTTACCATTACCATATCAGTGACAATAAAATCTTTTTGAAATGTAGATTTGAGATACAATGCATTAAGCTTTATTTTCCTTCAAGTCCGGGAATTATCATGGCTGCAGTGGCATCCATTCAGTGTTTCTTCTAGCCCTTTGGATGGAAAGCATCACCTTACTGTTCTCATAAAGGTTCTTGGAAAATGGACGGCGAGGTTGAGGGACAGGATTACTGATGCTGATGCACAAAAAGATTTATCTGCTCAGCCTCATAAAGTGATAACAGCTTCTGTTGAGGGGCCATATGGGCATGAAGTACCGTACCACTTGATGTAGGTGGATTACATGCCCAATTTATTTTGATGTTGCACATATAGTAGATCATAGAAACCTTGATTTAGTCCTTAATATGCATAGACTTTGATACCAAAGAAGTTTTTTGCCAACTTTTGTTTTAATACTTCAACTAATGAAATTATTTGGCCACTTGTTCTCTTAGGTATGAAAATCTTGTACTAGTGGCTGGTGGTATTGGACTTTCACCCTTCCTAGCTATATTGAGTGATATTCTTCACCGTGTGAGGGAGGGGAAACCCTGTCGACCAAGGAATATCTTAGTTGTTTGGGCAGTGAAAAAATCAGATGAGCTTCCACTTCTTTCAACCATTGACATGGAAACAATCTGTCCATTCTTTTCTGATAAAGTTAACATTGATGTGCATATTTACGTCACTCGAGAATCCGATCCTCCAGTGGTGAGTCTACCTTTCTTTTTACAATTTTATACCTCCTTCCATTATGGTTTATTTATTTTTTGACTTAATTGCTTTTGATGGTTATTATCTGCAGGAAGAGGGACACATTTACAAACCAATAAAATCCTCTATGTGCCCTTTTCCTAGTGATTTTGGCATGTCTGTTTTGGTTGGCACAGGAGACCATTTTTGGTCTGGACTATATGTCATCTCATCTACCTTTGGCTTTGTAATCTTGCTTAGTTTATTGTATATTTTCTACATAAACCCATATGGCATATATAAATGGTGGTACAAAGGGCTACTATTTGTAGTATGCATGATTGCTAGTGTTGTTATCTTTGGTGGAATAGTGGTTGGATTGTGGCATAATTGGGAAAAGCGAAGTTCTCTGAGGAATAAGTCCAGTAACACAAAGGTTGATGAGCAGAATGGATCCATGGCTCTTGAGGATCCAAGTCAAGACAATATTACAAGGTCAACTCTCATTCGTTATGGTTCCAGGCCAGACTTTAATGGTATGTTAAGTTAACTTTTTATTTTAAATCTTCATCTTAAACATGAGAGATGTGTTGTGTAGTCAAGTTTATGCTTTTACAAGTGCATTCAGATACACATACCTGCTGTACATGTGTAAACTTGTTTTAAATCACTTACCATGAATGTTATTCTCTTTATGTGAAGTTATTTCTAAGAAACTCAATTAAATTAAGTCATGTTTCAATCAGCTTCTCTTTCCTCATAATCAATTCTGGCACTTGGAAGCTACTCACAGAAGCTTCTCTCCAGAATTGATTTTTCTTTTTGAATCAGTTATAGAAGGATTTCAAAACATGCACTTAGAAGTGGGTATGTAGGTGGGTTCTTTTATTTTTTGGTAACAAGGGAGACCCTTATTGGGATCTCAAAGGGAACTTGGGAAATGGCATGCAGGGGGATTGAACTTCCCCACCTACCATGTGAGCTAAGGCTCCACATCTATGCTATCCTCTTTCTTTATTTCCAGTGAGAGATCTCTTATCCCCATATGTTATATGAAAGATATAAAGCTAATAACTGATATGATTGTTGTAAAAATAAACATTCCAACTATGACATTTGAAGGTTGTCTAGTTCCACAAGTACAAGCATGATACAAATGTCACCTTGTTCCAACTCCTACCTTCACTCCTTTTTCTCTCTTTTATTGTTTCTTCACACTACCAAAATCCTAGGCTTGACATCTTAATCTTACTAAAGATGCATTTTCTCCACATTTAGAGGTTACTAATATGGATACATATTTATTGCAGAAATTTTTGAAGCGTTGTCAGAGAAATGGGGCAATGTTAATGTGGGTGTTATAGTTTGTGGCCCTCCAACCCTTCAGTCAAGTGTTGCTCAAGAAATCAGGTCACACAGTTTGACTAGAAAACCCCATTATCCCATCTTCCATTTCAATAGTCATAGCTTTGATCTCTAGCTCCCTAATGGGAACTGGGAAGATGGAAGGCATGGATTTACTAATGAAGAAGAATACGTACTGTATAGTGTGTATAGCAGCAATCCAATTCTGCAATCCTTTGCAGGATAAAGTACTATAGTACTTAGAACTTAGAAGGATTCTACAAGGAAACCTAAGTGTGATAATATGTTACTCCTTTTATGTGAATATATTGTCGCTAGAGACATATTGTACGCAATTTAAGCTTCAGTGTTGTATATATATACTTGTTTTTCTTACTTCTTTCTCTGTCTCAATTTTTTAGCTGTCTTACTAACAATGTCATTTCTCAGTTTTCTTTCCCTCCTTGTCTATCTCATATCTGAAGAGTAAATGAGAATCATATCATAAGCCCAAACTTGTAAGCAATATTTAAAATAAGTTTCTACCAAGAGCCTAAATTTTTGGATTCACTTAACAAAGAATAAGCAAACCTTTAGTTGTTTTAGTGTTTTTCTAACTTTAAAATAACAATGAAATATCTATTCATAGCAAATAAAATCTTGGAAGCATCTCGGCACATTTCATCCACTAAGTCACAGTGTTCTGGAGGTTGATCCGATCGACCCTTGATAACTTGGTCTAGGGTGATCAAACCCTGGACGATTGAGCGCGAGACAATCAAGCCCTCAACGATCAGCTCTTAGACGATCAAGCTCTGTGGCCCATCCTAAAGTTCACTGGAATGTTAAAGCCTTCAAATCGAGGGTGTTTGTGTCACCTCACCGCGTCCCATCACGAGTCACTTTCTTCCTAGCTATTATTATAGGTGTGGAGCTCAAGGTCTCGGGTCTCGCTTACGAGGCCACCACAACCTTACGATCTCATGACGGTCCTTGATACCCTCCATAAGCGTTCCTCTCATATAAAAGGTGAAATCCCAAGGTTCACCTAAGTACACACACTTAATCTCCAACACTTAGAGATTTTGTTCCTTGAAACTCGGCCTCTAACTTAGGCATTAGAGTGTCTTAACAGGGTGTCTTAACATGATTCCTTCTGGGCTTGGAGACGATGAACAATCGTGGAGCCTATCCTTCTCCGCACCACTCAGACGACCTGCACTCGCATTTCATTGTTCCCTCTTCAATAAAAAATGTTTGCAGTGATGTGACCGGATTCGTCCAATCATCATGGTTAATCATGTTTTACTTGTAGTTAATTATGGAAGCGCAATGAGTAATAGGGAGTTGTTAATTTTGATTTAACTTGATCCATATGAACAGTGGAGACCATTGACATATAATTCAATTTTTTCTACCAATGGCAATATCTTGTCGAAAAATCTTCAACCAGATCACATTGTTGTGTAAGTGGCAGAAGGAAAATGTAAGTGTAAACTTTAGCAAATCAAACTGTATTAAGACAATAAATATTGTATTAATACAAATAATGTTTACATTGATATTGGGGTGAAAATACTCTTTCTTATACAGATATTGTACGACACTACAACTTACTCTTACCCTTGTTTGCATTGCTTAGAAGACATTGGTTAACAGGTGTGGATGAGCTATCCTAACTTTTCAACACTTGGGTTTGATATGGTTTATCATTAGATATTGTTGGATTTCTTTGATGATTAAGTGCGTGGTTGCTTATAAATTGAAAAAAAAAACGTAAAAGCACATTCTATTCATCCTTTTCATTATGTTGGCTTTTTTTTTTTTTTTTTTGCCTTAGAATGCTGCAAACAAAGGATGGAAGGTTAAACCAAACACACCCTAACCTGGCAAACAAAACTTACAGTTAGGAATTGGACAAAGAAAAAGACAAAATCTATATGTCACCTTTATGGTGGTATGTTTTATTTATAATTTTAATACTAACAAGGGTGATCATTAGTAGGACCTCCAAACCCGTTGTACCAAAAAAAGGACCTCCTAATCCTTAACAATTAATAAGGAAATAATTTTACAACGATGATCGTAAAGATATTGTATCAAAAATCAAAAACGATCTTTTTGTAGTTTTATTATATATATATAAGAAGTGTATCAAATGAGAATTTTTTTTTTCTTTTTGAAACTGTATCAAATCTACTGCTGTATCTACTAATTGTGAGTCATCAATCTCAAACCCCAGCAACTCTTAAAAAAAAGACTCTCTTATATGTCGACACGTGTCACTTTATCAACCCAACAATTTCTCCCTCTATCAAATCAAATTTCTGAATTTAAATCATGATTTGCGATAATTAAGGAATTCAAATAATTATTTATTACAAATTTAAATCATGTAATTTATCTACTACTGTATCTACTAATTGTGAGTCATCAATCTCAAACCTCAGCAACTCTTAAAAAAAAGACTCTCTTATATGTCGACACGTGTCACTTTATCAACCCAACAATTTCTCCCTCTATCAAATCAAATTTCCGAATTTAAATCATGATTTGCGATAATTAAGGAATTCAAATAATTATTTATTACAAATTTAAATCATGTAGTTTATCTACTACTGTATCTACTAATTGTGAGTCCTCAATCTCAAACCTCAGCAACTCTTAAAAAAAAGACTCTCTTATATGTCGACACATGTCACTTTATCAACCCAACAATTTCTCCCTCTATCAAATCAAATTTCTGAATTTAAATCATGATTTGCGATAATTAAGGAATTCAAATAATTATTTATTACAAATTTAAATCATGTAATTTATCTACTACTGTATCTACTAATTGTGAGTCATCAATCTCAAACCTCAGCAACTCTTAAAAAAAAGACTCTCTTATATGTCGACACGTGTCACTTTATCAACCCAACAATTTCTCCCTCTATCAAATCAAATTTCCGAATTTAAATCATGATTTGCGATAATTAAGGAATTCAAATAATTATTTATTACAAATTTAAATCATGTAATTTATCTACTACTGTATCTACTAATTGTGAGTCATCAATCTCAAACCTTAGCAACTCTTAAAAAAAAGACTCTCTTATATGTCGACACGTGTCACTTTATCAACCCAACAATTTCTCCCTCTATCAAATCAAATTTCCGAATTTAAATCATGATTTGCGATAATTAAGGAATTCAAATAATTATTTATTACAAATTTAAATCATGTAATTTATCTACTAATTGTGAATCCTCAATCTCAAACCTCAGCAACTCTTAAAAAAAAGACTCTCTTATATGTCGACACGTGTCACTTTATCAACCCAACAATTTATTATGAAAAATAACTTTTGAACTATGGTTAAAACGTGTTGAGATAGAGAAGTGAAATAAGATCTTCACAAGCTTCCTCAACTAAAGAATGAAAATGTGTCAAGATAGAGAAGTGAAATAAGATCTTCATTGTGTTAAGACTATTGCTACATAAGTATTTGTTGGATGTTTTTCTATTTCTGCTATCAAAACTTAATTACGTTGTTTGATTTTTGTATGACATAAACTTTAGATGAACAATTTTAATATTAGTCATTGTGTCTACTTTGGTTTTATCAATTGAGGACTTCAATATATCATGTGATCTTACGCGTGTTTAAAAATGTTGACATATATCATATATTTATTAGCTTTACAACATCAACTAAAAAAATATTGTAAATTAAATATTAAAAACACCCGTGCATTGCACGGGTTACTTATTAGTGAGAATTAATTCTTATTGTATAAAATGAGAATTGAGAACTAATACGCTATATATATTACTATTTATCTTGGCTTTATTATTCTATTATTATTTGAAGTACTATTCTAATTTTCTTATAATCTTTTTAAGTATCACATTTAAATCTAAATATGCAAGTTCGTATATCGGACTACTGAAAATATACTAAAATACATTTTTGTAAAATGTTTCGGATTCAAGCCTAAATAAATGTAAATGTGATAAATATATGGTAGGCAAAGCTCCGCCTATAGTGGTATTTTGTTTTTACTATTCTCATGTCATTTTGACATAATTAATCTCCTAAAATAGTTTCTTTCTTGTTTGGCCCACCCCAATATCACTAAAGAAAGGGAAAAGAAGGAAAAAGTGAAAATGAAGTACCATATGTATGAAGGTGACACATGCACAAACAAGTAAAAAAACCAGAGTGAGTTTTGGACAAACGTGAGAGAGAGAGAGAGAGAGAGATAATATCTTTGAGTGTCGGCAAACCTTTGTTTGACAACTAAAGCTTAAATGTCATGGTTGGTTGGTTCCTTCTTAAAGAAGTGGCATATGTCTCTACCACCATGTTAATTACAATTATTTCTTTGTTCTTTATTGGGATTACAATTTACAAACATTATGAGATGCAACACATTCCCTTGGCCTTAGGAATAGTCACACAATTTTAATTAATAAATATCAATAATCGTTAGTTGGAATAGATTATCTAGCCATGCACACCGGTTGAAGGTTGCAGTACTGCAAGTGCCTTTAAAAAAGTAGGTGCCAAGTAACCTATTCGTAATTACCAAACATAGAGAAACTATGATATTGTTTTTATTAATTTATATATACTTTCTGTATAACTGCTTCTGAAAATTTTATTCATCATATATATTATATTGACTTTTTTTATGAATTTTTTTGGTTTCCACTGATAATGTAAAAGGTTTTAGGCTTCTAATTATACCTTTTTATTTTTAATTTAATTATAATGGGGTAAGATGGTGATTTCTAGTTGCTTTAGTCGAATTATTTTACACTACATAAATATGATTACAAAACTTTTTCATTTTAGCTTAATAATAATAGTATATCAAATTTATATTAATCTGAATAATGATAACATGGAGTATTTGATTGGTAGAGAAGAGAAGGGTGTTAGGTTTTAGACAGACAGACTGTCGCTGTCGATTTATGGGATGGTGAGTCAGTGTCTTCAACCTAATTAATATAATTTCCGAAGCAAAAATAAAAACACTCAAAAAGAAAAACATAAATAAATACTATGAAAGTAAAATCCCAACCCACATGACTTGAGTGTTAAACAATCATTTATTTATTATTGCTACAGGAAGCACCGTCACTACCGTCCAAGATAAATGTCCAAAAAGTTTTGTCTTTCAACCAAAAACACTCTAATCAAAGAAACCACATGATTAATTTTCCCCACAAACGATTAAAAAAAACTACAAACTAGTGTAAAAATATAAAAAGTATAATAATAACCTATAAGTTTATTCTGGTTCTTTTTCACCATCAAAGACACATGTCCCTAAGAGGAAAATTACCCTTCACCTACAATTTAGATAAATAAAACTTGTCATTAATTCAAGCAGTGCATATTTAGTTTTTCTTAAATAAAATTTCAGGTTTGAAATATTGTAAACATAATCTCACTATTATTAGTGTGTATCCTCCCCACTTAACAAAAGTACCTCCAATAATGCGGATATACATGGAAGATAATTGATGGTATATTTGGTTGCTTGCTTTTAAAATCATCCTAAAATGACTTTCCTTATAAAAATTATTCATTCTTATTAGTTTTCCTTTTTACAATTACTTCTCACCAATACATGAAAATCTATCATATTTCAAACCTTGCATTACATTGACTTATGATATCATGTACTCATTTAGTAATAATGAATTTATGTGTCATATTTTCTAATGTGAGAGTTGTATTGATGGACAATTAGTCTTGAAAACATATTATAATTCGTAGTGGTGATTGGGTGTCGAACACACCTGAACTTTTTTTCACCCCAAAAAATAATTTATATATGAAGGCATTAGTTTGGTGAAAGAAAAGTTGATTAGTGTGAATGAATTCCTTGATGGAAAAAATGAAAAAAGAGAAAAATTATATAAAAAGAATCAAATGAGACAGCTAGAAACCAGCAAGCACAATGGATACTTCATAGCTCATACTTCATAGCTCAGCTCCACACTGCACTGCTCAACCCAACCCACTCACTAGAGAGAGAGAGAGAGAGAATCAATCAACAAAACTACACTCACTGTGATTCTTCTTCATCTTCTTCTCTTTAGCATTGAGATCGTGTATTCGTGTTGTGTGATTGTGTCGGTGGCTTCGTTTGATCTGATCTGAACCGAACAAGATGAGCATGTACGGCAGGGATCCGTGGGGTGGCCCGTTGGAGATCAACGCCACGGACTCCGCCACCGACGAAGATCGGAGCCGGAATCTCCAGGACCTCGACAGGGCGGCGCTGTCGCGTCCGCTCGACGAGACGCAGCAGAGTTGGCTCCTGGGCCCCACCGAGCAGAAGAAGAAGAAGAAGTACGTGGATCTGGGCTGCATCATCGTCAGCCGCCAGATCTTCGTCTGGACCGTCGGCACCCTCCTCGTCTCCGCCGTCATCGCCGGATTCATCACGCTCATCGTCAAAACCGTCCCTCGCCACCACCACAAGCACCCTCCTCCGGATAACTACACCCTCGCTCTTCACAAGGCCCTCATGTTCTTCAACGCCCAAAAATGTAAACTTTTCCTCATCTCCGACACCGCCTTTTAGTGCATTTTTGGAAAAGTTTTAACAGCTAAAATCAATTCTGGAGAAGCATTTTTGGAAATCCTTTTATAATTTATTCTAAATCCACAATCAAAATCAATTCTCAGAAAAGTTTTTGGGTATTAGAATTGATTATGAGAGCATTCTAAATAATGGGTGTGAGAATTGATTATGAAGAAAAAGCTGATCCAAACGTGCTATTAAGTTCTCTCCTTTTGTGTTTTTTTTTCTCACTTGATTTGTGTTTTTTGCAGCTGGGAAACTTCCCAAGCATAACAATGTTTCGTGGAGGGGGAATTCTGGTTTGCAAGATGGGAAGGGTGATGGTGTCTCCGCTGCCATCAAGGATCTGGTGGGTGGATACTATGATGCTGGGGATGCTATCAAGTTCAATTTCCCTGCTTCTTTTGCCATCACCATGTTGAGCTGGAGCGTTATTGAGTACAGTGGCAAGTATGAAGCTGCTGGGGAGCTTAACCATGTCAAGGATATCATCAAGTGGGGCACTGATTACTTTCTCAAGACCTTCAACAGTTCTGCTGATACCATTTCCACCATTGCTGCACAGGTAAAGCATCTTGATTTGTATACTTCTGACTATTTTGATAGATCATTTCATCATATTGTGGATTTAGTCAATTTGAATTTACCATGTTGATGTGCTGGAATTTTTTGTGGTATAACATGGAGTATGGTCTACTCATGCTTGTTTAGATTTCTATTTTGATAGATCATTTCATCATGTTGCATAAAAAGAGAGGATTTTGTCAATATACCCTGTTGATGTGTCGGACTTCTTTGTGGTATAACATGGAGTGTGGTCTGCCCATGTTTGTTTACTTTACTATTTTGATAGCTCATTTCATCATGCTTCATAAAAAGAGAGAATTTAGTGAATTATCCCTGTTGATGTACTAGAAATCTTTGTGGTGTAACTGGAATGTGGATCTGATGTGTGATGTGGCTTTTGGGCCTGTTATGACAGGTTGGGTCAGGAGACACCTCGGGGGGAAAAACAGATCCCAATGACCACTACTGCTGGATGCGCCCTGAGGACATTGA
This sequence comes from Acmispon strigosus, assembly GCA_030819835.1. Classification (NCBI taxonomy): domain Eukaryota; kingdom Viridiplantae; phylum Streptophyta; class Magnoliopsida; order Fabales; family Fabaceae; genus Acmispon; species Acmispon strigosus. The sequence continues at coordinate 94,200,900 of JAUAMA010000001.1, forward strand.
CTATGATAGACCCGTGACTGAATGTCACAGTTGTTCGGATCTTGCTGCAGAGATGGCTGCTGCCTTGGCTGCTGCATCCATTGTTTTCAAGGACAACAAAGCCTATTCAAAGAAACTTGTTCATGGTGCCACCACCCTTTTTACATTCTCCAGGGCTCAGAGAGGCAGATACAGTGCAGGTAGTTCTGAGGCTTCCATATTTTACAATTCTACTAGCTACTGGGACGAGTTTGTTTGGGGTGGCGCTTGGATGTACTTTGCAACTGGAAATAACTCGTACCTTAAGCTTGCTACTACTCCTGGCTTGGCCAAGCACGCCGGTGCCTTCTTTGGAGGCCCTGATTATGGGGTAATGAGCTGGGATAACAAGCTTGCTGGTGCTCAGGTAATTTTGTCAAGATTTCTTTGTAAAACACACTGTCATTCTGCAGCAAACTTGTGTTTCTCTAGTGTCTGTACTCTGTAGTAGACTGAAAGTTTCATGGAATCATAATTTAGGATTCCTGGTAAAAGCATCTACTATTTTGTCAAATTGACCAAACACGAGTCAACATATGATTAACCCATTAACCTGTCCTTGAACATTTTTAACAAATTGTTTGGTTAATTCTTCCTGATTTGAAAATATTTCTGCTTAAAATCCTTACAATTTTCACTCTCTCAAGTTCAACTTATCCATATTCTGATTTTTGTGTAACTCATTTTTGGATAGTGTTTGTCACAAGTTGCAATGTTTTACTTCTTTAGGCATTTTTTTTTAGTTTTCCTGATCATGGACTAGTTGATGCATAGAATTGTATGTATACAGTACTTTTTCTGTCGGTTCAAATCCACACTCTAGCTTTTCGTCTCTTTAGTTATCTCTTTACTGTCCTTCCCAGGATATTTTCATCTCTCTGTAGGTCATAGCAATTTTAGCAAAAAAAAAGCATTTTACTAATATTTAATCTTGACTTCTGGAATTTAGGTTCTTCTTAGTCGTTTGAGGCTGTTCTTGAGTCCTGGATATCCATATGAAGAAATTTTATCGGCCTTTCACAACCAGACCAGCATAATCATGTGCTCTTACCTTCCGGTTTTCACAAGCTTTAATAGAACCAAAGGTAACGGTTCTTACATCAAACTTTTTCACTGGCATCAAATTTCTTGATTTTCCAGTTTCTTTTCTGATGCAAATGTTTGTACTTTAATTCCCCAGGAGGCTTGATTCAACTAAACCATGGTAGGCCTCAGCCTCTCCAATATGTTGTCAATGCTGCCTTTCTGGCTACCCTATACAGTGATTATCTTGAAGCTGCTGATACACCTGGATGGTATTGTGGACCTAATTTCTTTTCAACTGAGAAACTCCGAGAATTTGCCCGGACTCAGGTGTGTGGCATTCTGCTTGTTTAATGATATATATATATATATGTGTGTGTGTGTGTGTGTGTGTGTGTAGCAAACCCAATTCTTCCTCACAGTACTGAATTTTTACTGAGTTTGGTGTCTGGGCTAATTTCTTTCTCTCTTCCCTTTTTGTCGGTAATTTTGCAGATTGATTACATCCTTGGCAAGAACCCTCGGAAAATGAGCTATATCGTAGGTTTTGGTAATCACTATCCAAAACATGTCCACCATAGAGGTGCATCCATACCGAAGAACAAGGTTAAGTATAGCTGCAAAGGTGGATGGAAATGGAGGGACACATCAAAGCCAAACCCAAATACACTTGTTGGTGCCATGGTTGCTGGTCCTGACAAGCATGATGGTTTCCATGATGTTCGTATGAACTACAATTACACGGAGCCAACTCTCGCAGGAAATGCTGGTTTAGTAGCAGCACTAGTTGCATTGTCCGGTGACAAAAGCATCCCAATCGACAAAAATACCCTTTTCTCAGCTGTTCCTCCAATGTTTCCAACACCGCCACCACCTCCAGCACCATGGAAACCATAAGGTGTCATGCCATTTGTTATCATCTTTTCCCAGCAAGTACCTCAAATGACTTGAGTGCACTGATAGCTTCTGTTAATTTGCATCAACTGGAAGATCAAGGTAATTTTGAAGACAAGGCCATGGAGGAAATAGAAGTATTGGAGCTTGGCCTAGTGAATCTAGTTGGCTCGGCTAATGGCAACTCAAGATTAGAATTTAGGACTTGATAAAGTGGTACTTGAGAGTGTCTCTTTGCTTAATTTTCTTTTCTTTTTTGTGATATACATAGTATATATGTATCAAAATCAAATCTTGTATTCTTTAAACATGAAACCTGAACAGCTTGTAATTGTTTGACAATTTTATCTAATGTCGTTACAGTTTTACTCTTTCCTTTCATTCTCCCTATATATTTTTTAAGTCTGGGTTATCTCCTTTCTTCATTCTAATTTGTAAGATAGCCGGTGGATCCATGCATGCACTAGCATAGTTTAGCTGCTATAAACCATCCTCTTAATTTGCCTGGTAGCTGCCAGAAATAACATCAGCATTTGAATACTAGAAAAAGAGCCAAGGAACCCCCCAAGGGGTTGGTCAAATGCATTGCAAGGTCTGGACCCTCAATTCTGAGATAAATGTAAATCTTGTGTAAGTGCTCATTAAGCCCAGCGACAAATCTTGTGTAAGTGCTCATTAAGCCCATCCTAAAGTTTGGTTAACAAAAAAAAGAAAGAGTCAAGGACATGTCTGTCACTCATATGACAACGCCCCACTTCTTGATATTTGGATTTTCATTGAACTCCACCGATTCACGTTCGAGTAAATGTGATAAAATTTTGCTTTTGCGTTGATGCATTGGGATGTGTATTTTGTCATTTGTGTCGTTGATGCATTGGTATGTGTATTTTTTCATTTATGTCATCGCAAATAGGAAACCAAACAAGTACTATGGGTATGAGAATAGTGCTGGCGATTCCATTACAATTATTTTCATCTCAGCAAAAGAAGAAAGAAAAGGGTACCTTGCAACATGGGTGTGAAACAAGTTACCTTTTTTTATTAGTCAATTCTGGACGCTACTGGTGACCAGCACTTCAGAATCTGGTTCCAGGTTTTATGCCAGCTTCATTTAGTTATCTGCGTATTACTTTGATGCCTAGAGAAAACATTCCTTGCTTGCTGGTATATACAAAGTGTACAGAATATAGCTTCCTTAGCTCCCATCACTTCCTTTCCAAAATATATGAAACAGAGAGTTATTATCAACTCACCAACTTGACAAACTTAATTGCTAACAGAACATGGCAGAAGAACTGAACGAGTCTCTGGAATATACGCCAACATGGATTGTTGCAGTTGTTTGCTTCATCATTGTTTTCATCTCTTTCTGCGTTGAGCGGGCACTTCACCGGCTTGGAAAGGTACTCTACCACATACCTTCACATTTTTAGGACCTCAACATGATGTTTTTATAAGCTGGTTTAGGAGCCTTTGAGAACCTAAAGCCGTGTTTTGTTTAGATGTTCATATAAGGATATGCAAGAAATATTTGCATTGTGGTTCCAATCCATGACAGCAAGCATAAGAGCTGCAAGAATCTGTATAGTTACTTCATATATATGTTTAATTGTAGATGGAAAACTTAATAAGAACATGTTCGTTTGTTCTCTTCAGAACATAAGAATATTACTTAACCGTTTATACACTAGAAGCCAATTGAAAGTCTGAGTAAATGAAAAAAAAAAAGCGTATTTTAACAGCTAACAGGAATAGTTCAGCTGATAGATTGCTCCTTTTTGTACGTTAGAAGCTTGTCCTATTTACTGGTTTGTCCCATTAAGTGTCATAAAAAGGTGCACTACTTGCTTATTTCATAGCATTTCTCCATTGGGTACAAACATCATGTGCATGCTGTATTAGTCTAAGGTTGAAGCAAATAAGCTGGAGCATGACACATAATAGATGAGATTAATTTAGAACCTTCTGCAGCTTGGTGCTGATTAATATTGTACATAGACATTATGGCCTGGTTGATCTCTCAAGCATCTTGTTCTGTTTAAGGGAGTTACTGTTGCTCTAGGTACATAATTTTTTTTTCTTAATAACTTATTTTGTCCATGATGAATGTTTGTTGGGTTGGATGTTACAGTTCTTAAGGAGTAAAAAGCAGACAGCACTATATGAAGCCTTAACAAAATTGGAAGAAGGTAGTTTCTTATATGAGTTTAAATTTCATTCTGAAGTTTTACACACACACGAACTATGATGTGTTAATACATCATGTAATTTTTATGTTTAACATTTTGACCTTGAATGAATATTATATGCGAACTTGAAGCGATAATCAATAATATTGTACCTTTTCCTTACAACAAATCACTAATTGATGCTGACCTTAGTCTGATCTAGTTCCTAAAGGAAAAAATTATCCAAACAAGTAATAGTAAATCCAAAGACTATTGATTAATAAGTTTTCTAGGTAAAGAGTGAATATCAATAATTGGTATTTTGAAGTGGAATAATCAATCTTTTGCTCAATTCCTATTGAATCTTGCATTACAATCTGTAGTCTAATCAGTGTGTACCTTATGTTTTCACCAGAATTGATGCTTTTAGGGTTCATTTCCCTTTTTATAACCGTCTTTCAAGGCGTAATAAGCCAAATTTGCATGGAACCTAAGTTTGCAACTCAAATGCTTCCATGCAAGAGGCCTCATGGGTCTACAGAAGGTTCAGAGCATTATCAGATATACTACGATAATATAATCAACAGAAGAAGGCTTTTTTCTACAGAATCTGGTTCAGACCATTGTAGGCAAGCGGTAATAGTCTGATTTTATTTTGATTTATTAAGGCTGCTACCATGAAGAAGTAGTACTCTACTAACACTTGTATTTATAACAATAGTTCTTTTTCCAATGCAGGGGAAGGTTCCACTGCTATCACTGGAAGCACTACATCATCTTCACATTTTCATCTTTGTATTGGCAGTTGTACATGTTGTATTCTGTGTCACCACAATGGTTCTTGGAAGTGCAAGGGTAATATATTGGGGATATGATACTCGTGAAACCATTATATGCTTAGTGATGTTTACTGGTAAAAATATTACTGCATTCATGATTTGTGGCATAATGATGTTTAATCTTTACCTGCTATAGATCAGCCAGTGGAAAGTCTGGGAGGATCATGCTAGGAAGATGATTACAAGTTCAAGAGGTAATTTGAATATGAAATTCTAGATGATGTTTACACTAGAAAAATGAAACGACTTGTCCTTGTGCATTGTAAGTTCTAGCTTTTCTCATATGCAGGTCAAGCTCTCAGACAAGAGATAGATGAGTTCTTCAATGAACATGCTCAAGGACATTGGAGAAAAGCAGCTGTTGTTAGTTGGCTGGTAAGTCCTAGATTCACATATGTGTGTTTTCTTAATAACCGTATTTAGAACAGCTTTGGATTAAGTTTTCAATAAGTAGGAAAAGAAAATTTGAAATGATGTTGCAAATTGCAATGACTGTCTTCTAAATAGTACATTCCTGCATAAGTTGAAATCAGTTTCTGCACCTTATCTTTTCAAAAGTTATCTCATCTAACTTCTCCAAAAGTACCTTAAAACTTAAGAAGACGTCATAAGTTACAAATCAAATCCTTATCTCAATTGAGAAGTTTCCATAAGCTAGAGCTAATCCGAATCAGGCCTCAGTCTTCTTCCAACTATAACCCATAGTATGTATGCATTATGCCTGCTTGAAATGGATTGAATAAATTGATCATTTTGAGAAAGAACATGTATGAAACATGATGTCTTTTCCAACTTCAGAAAATGGAATACAAAAATTTTGCGGTTCATAGAAGGGAAATCTTGCCAAATAAACAGATGGTTGAGTTATTGTCTCGAATGTATCGTATTTTGCCCCATGTATTCATATAAATTACAAGTCTATGACAATGGAAAACTTGAAAATGGTTTTCACTGTAATAGATTTGTGGATTCAGCAATTTTAACTACTGAGATGACACATGGGGGATGATGGAGGCATTCTGACAAAATTGTGAATATATATGACTAAAGATAAGTTGCAAATGGGTGATAGTCTGATAGACTTTCTACAAAAAAGAGGGTGTTTCTGTTGTACTACTAAGATTGGTTTTTTATGTTGTAATTAACCTTTGGTGTTGGTTTGCATTGGCAGATATCATTCTTCAGGCAATTTGATGACTCTGTAGCAAAGTATGAGTACCTTGCTCTGCGGGAGGGATTTGTCAAGGTTAAAATTGGGTCATATTGTATATGGTTGATCTCTTTGAGAATAATTAATTTCATCATATGGACATACTCTATATTCCTTATATTGTAACCTTTTCCAGGAACACTTCCCAGATAATCTTGATTTTGATTTTCATAAGTACATGATTCGGACACTTGAAATTGACTTCAAAAAAGTTGTAGGCATAAGGTGAGATTTCAAACATGTATATCTATTTTAGTCTATTGCATACAAAGTTGACTTCTAAGCTAATCATTCTTAACTGTTGTACTGTACCTACCATAGCTGGTACCTGTGGCTCTTTGTTGTGTTGTTTTTGCTGTTGAATCTTGAAGGTAAAACCAAGGATCCTGTTTGGTAATATTCTATTAAACAATGGTTATTTTAAGTCTTCCTGCTTATGAGTTTCCTATGCAGGCTGGCACACTTATTTCTGGCTATCCTTTTTACCATTGATAGTAAGTTACCAGATTCTTCCCAAATGCATATTTTGTTAACATTACTATGAGAATGGAATAATAGTCGGACTTATATTCAGCTTACTGATGAAACAGATTCTACTTCTCCTGGGGGCAAAGTTAAAGCACATAATCACTCGTATAGGGCAGGATTCAGTAGCAAAGGAAGACCATCCAACTAAACAAGTGAAGCTATCAGACGAATACTTTTGGTTTGGTCGCCCAGTCATTGTCCTTGACTTACTTCACTTCACTTTGTTTCAAAACTCTTTCGAGATTGCTTTTTTCTTCTGGATTTGGGTGAGTGTTTACACTATAAACTTCCCTTCCAAATCAAAGCAAATATGATTTCGAACTGCATCTTTTACTCTTTAAGAAAAATATCAAATATAGGTCTATTAAAATTCAGGCTAGGCCTAACTTTACTCCAAAAACTAGTTCAGGATGAGGATTACTCTACCCTTTATCAGGACTATTTGGGTTTTATCTCTAATTAATGTGGGATCTTAACACCCTTTCTCATGCCCAGTGAAGTTTGCATGACTAGACATATGTGGATGACCCAATAAATCTATCTTAGGTCTATTTATTAGGCCACCCATAAATGAAACACCCCCAGATTTTCAGTTCTGCAAAGTTCATGCTCTAGATGTGCAGCCATGGACGTGAGAGACGTGTTAAGGTCCTACATTGACTAGAGATATTGCTAAATGCTAAATAAATCCTTATAAATGGTAGAGTAATCATCACCTTTGTGCCAACTTTTGGGGTTGAGTTAGACTTAACCCGAATTCTAAGAAGGTTAACTTCAACCATTTGAACAAACATTTTTTCTATCTATGCAGTGCACATATGGATTTGAATCATGCAGTATGGAGAAACTAGCCTACATCATCCCAAGACTCATAATAGGGTAATATACTCTTTAAAGATAACAAATTATAGCATACTTTTGCTCAAGCTATATTGCTGCTAAATGCTGAGAGCCACATGCTATATTCTTAATTGTCATCTTTGTGCTTGGTGGTGATGATATGCAGTGTAATTGTTCAAGTGCTTTGCAGTTATACCACCTTCCCTCTGTACACTCTTGTGACTCAGGTTGGATAATCTAAGGACATGCATTTCTACATTTGAACCACTTTTGTTTGAAAGCACAATACAAGCTTTGATCAAAACTCTCACATGCTTGTCTTCTTTGGTTGAATCTCCCTCACTGGGTGCAGATGGGTAGCAGGAGCAAGATTGACAAGGTTGATGATAAGTTGGAGTTATCTCCCTTGATAAGGGCTGACAGAATGACTAAAGAATCAACTCAGCATCCTCAAATTGATGAACAAGCTATAATCATTGATGGAGATGCAACAACATCTACAATTGAGCTTACCTGCATTCTCCAAGCTCCTTTGGAAAGACCTAATGCATTCAATGCGCAATAGTTATTCTTTGACAAATATTCAGTAGTCCAATGGGATTGACTGATTGTAGAGGAAAGAGTGTCCATGCAATAATTACCAACTTACATGGTTTTGAAGGTTTATTGCATCATTATCCCCATGAAGTAGAGTTTTTGAAATGAACATTTTAAGAACACATTTGATTTGTAAATGGTTATTATTTTCAATTTAAAAGTTATAAAATCAGGAATATTTGATTTCTAAATTATTTTTATTTTAGTTGTTTATAACTTACTCAATGTTGGTTAGATTTAATTTGATTGTAGCTTTAATTAGACCATTGAATTTGGCTACTTTGTATGATGTTTGTTGTTTTTTGGATTATTGAACATAATCTTATTTGTAAGATTTGCCTAAAGAGAGCTGCATGATATTTTAAGAAGAAATTTTCCAAAGGACAAAACTTAAAACTTAGGTATAGTTTCATGTTGCTCAATTAGAATATGACATGTTGGAAAAAGGTAATTCAAGAAATTATCACAATTAAGTTAGTGAATAGCTGAATTTTTATTTGTTAACAGCACAAATAGCACCCAAAAGACTACACTTAAGCTTTATCCTTATTGAAATCCGTCACTTGAGTATATAAGAGTGATAAACAATATTCTATTATATAAAATTAGTGTACACTTATTGGGGATCAGGATCCTTCATGTGCCATGTTCTCTCGTGTAGAATTTTTGTGTCTAACTCTCTCTCTTCACATGCATTAAATATGTGGGATCTTTTGAATATTTATGAAGAGAAATACACACAATGTTTCACTTGACATTGTCATGTCGTCCAAACCCACTTATTGTAGAGTAAGGGTATAGCAATCTCTACTCTATTAAGACTATCTTCAAAATGTTCACTCTTCTCTTATATTGTAGTGTGAGTTTCACACATTATCTCTAAGAGTGAGATCCTACTAAGTTAAAATTATTTAAATTTAAATACTTTAAAATTTTAAGATTTAACCTTTGTAAAATCAAATTCAAAACCTTTTATAATTTTTATTCTAATTATGATTATTATTTTAATATAAATATAAATTTCTTTTTTATAATTTCTTTTCTTAAAGTATACTTAATAGTAGAAATTTATTATTAAATTAAATAATCATACTAAATAAATTAATAACACGTATTTTTACATGTTGTGTTACATTTTATGTAGATATATTTCATTTATATATTAAATTGAAACCAACGACACATATGTAAAAGAATATTTTTATCAATAACTTAGATGATAGATTATGAAACACACTACTAACAAAATATTAACATATTTTTATTTAATTATAAAAATATATCAAATTTCAAATAGATTTCATCATAAAAGTATTTTAACAAAATATTCCACGCATCACGTGAGTTTAAATAAATCTCGTATAAATCTAATTGTTTACCAATTTTGTAAAATCTTAATTTGTCAGTCTTTTTTTTCTTTCTTTTGGTTTAAGGTAAATGTATCATTCACGAACAATCATGTTCGAGTCAAGTAAGCTCACTTTAAACAATAAAACTCTTCATATCAAGTATTTGACGCAATTGCATTCACAATGACTCAAATCCAAAACCTCTGCATAAGCTAAAATAATAACATGATAGTTTATCTACACGTTTGGTAGTATCTAAATTTGTTTGAGTGGACAGACACTCCAACTCCTTTTTCCCCCCTAAAATTCGCTTTAGAAGAACGTTATCAACTCCTAATTATTACCTAACGATTATCATATGCACAGGGTGACAGAGGAAGGGAGTAACTGCTATTGGCTTTCTATCCCAAATGCTCATTCTAGTAAAATTAGTAAAGGGCCCAATGGAATGAGAAAGTAGTCCTAAATCAAATTTTAGATACATGAAAATATACACTCTAGATAAATTAGATAAGGTTCCTTTCAATGGGAAGACTTCTCCATCTCAAGACTAGCATTCCCAGAAACACAGGCAGCTTCCTCATTGGCCTCAGCAATTTTGAGTTCATTCAGAGTCCTTTTGGCATAAACAGTGAAGCCAACAATGGTAACAACAGCAATGATGAAAGAAATAATGTTGTACACGATTTCTACTGTGGTCAAGTGGTGCTTCCCATACTGTGCATCTGCCAAGGTCCTTATTAATCGACCACTGCAAAAAATTAACAACCATTAGTAAATGAGAAAAAGAAGAAAGATGCAGATTTTTACTAATAAAGATCAATAAAGAACACAAGTTTTAGGTTCAGTCCTATCCGGATAAATGATGTCATATTTAGTTCTCATATACCATATATATCATAATCAAAACAAATTTTATAAGTTTGACTCTGACCACTTTGTGTTCCAACCTTAGATTGGTCGAAGTAACATGTGCTCTTTACCACATAATAGTGATAATTTTTCTTTATCTTTTTCTTTCTTTAAGAAAACACTGAAGTAGAAAAGAATATGTAAATTGATTTACTTGGTCCCCTTTAGAAAAATGTTCTAACTCCAACCCTACCACCATCCAAACATAGCCTTAAAGGATAAATAAAAAAGGACAAACCTGTAGATGTAGAGGAAAGCTTCTGGAACCATCCCTGCTATGGATCCACATAAGTAGGGCCAAAACCTCATATTTGTCACTACTATAGCATAGTTGAATATAGTATACGGAAAAGGAGAAATTCGAAACAAAGCAACCATTTGAAATTGATGGAACCAGCTCCCTTCCCCAGCAAGCCTAATCATTGCGGCATTCTGGGGCCACCTCTTTAACCAATGCTGAACAAGATAGAAATGAAGATCACAAACAGAGAGTAAGAACTAATTAAAATATAAAAAAACCAAAACTCTGGAGGATTAATTAGAACAAAATGACTTACATGAATGCGGTCACGGAACAACAGTCCAATTAAGTAAGGAAGGACCATCCCAATGGTTGTTCCAACCATTATGATAACAAAGCCGAGGCCATAACCAAAAATCATCCCAGCCAACCACATGGAAGGGCCAGAAGGGAGTAATAATACTGGGAATAAAGCCAGAGAAGCAACTAGTACAAGGGCAAGAACTGGACGGCCAAAGGCAGTCGCTTCCCATTCCATGATTGGGTAAAGAACCTACAATAATTATTTTTGAAAGATCAAGCTTCAAATTATGAATCAATCTGAGCAATCACGCAGAATAACGCAACCCATCACACGAGTATTAGAATATAGAATCTAAGTTTTTTCAGTGTTCATAGGCAATAGCATATCTGTTTAAGTAATTCTCCAACCTTTTCAAGTCCATTAGCATATAGCTGTGGCATTTAATAATATAATACTAGAACATACTTAGAATTTTGGACAGAGCAATACACATAAGGACTATTAAATATCTGCAAACAAGGGGGGAGGAGGGAAGCAACGATTCTTGCTGAGTTGCAAGAAAAAGTCCTTATTATTCAATTGAATTTCATCCATGGAACAACTAACTAATTAGGTACCAACGTAAATACCAACAGTGTTATCATATCAAAATCCAAGTATTTCCCATAATCTAAATTTATGTCATATCATCGGCGTTGATAGAATTAAATCAAGGTAGCAATTCAATTCCCCATAAAAATTCTACATCACATTGGATAAAAGCATAGTAAACTTTGCATTGATGCCGTGTAATTCATGAAAATGGGGGTGAGTACAGAACTAGTAGCTCTTTGTCAGGGTATATGCATGAGCTACACATGCACACACTGGATCCCAGCTAGACAGAGCAGCTAAGCTGCTGTTAGAGTTAGTTAGAGTGGTTAGAGAGTCAGCAAGAGCTGGTTGTTGCTGAGCTAACCTCAGCCACACTATATATAACAAAGTAAAACTATCGTTCAGATTAATGGGTATAAGTTTCAGTTCATGAAATTTTTGCTTCTCTTGATCTTCTTCACTCTTTAAACTAATCTGCAAATGACCAAATACATAAACTGATACCTAGGAAAATGCCGAACTTCAAATATCATGGTCACAAAAAACATTTCAGTTTAAGAAATTATGAGCCTGAAAGCGACATGAGAATGCCATAATTTCATCAACATCAATTGCAAAGCTCATATCCTCAGTGAAGACACAACAAGAAAAGCAACTCTAGTGCCAGAACAATTTTAAAGTAAGAGGAAGTACCTTTTCAAAAACAAATGGCACTCCCCATTTCAGTAGAACAAGAGCAAGTATAACAGTTGTAATGCACCATAAAAAGACTTTCATCCACCACCTGAAAGATTTTATTCTTGATTCTTCTTGAGGCTGTAGCATCTCAGTTTCAACAGCCCTCGGTTCATCAGATATGACGAGTCTAACATATTCACTATTTCCCCTCCCTCTCACATGATGACCTGGTATTGCATGTTTTTCCATCTCTGGTGATTCTGGCATCATCATTGAGATGCCAGAGGGCTACAAAATGAAACAAAAGCAGAACATAAGCAAGAAGCTTAGAGTATGATTCAAAACTCAAAGTGTAAATCTGATTCTACATACATAAGTGGAGCAAGAACAATCAGAAGGCACAAGCAAAAGAAAATTATCTCAAAGAGTAAGACCAGGAACTCTTGAGCCAAATTGCAGCCAGTTAACATTCACATTATATTACAACAGCAATGACAGCTAGTAACCAAAAAGAAAAAAACAAGGACACTTAAGAAGATACTGAACATGTCTTCCAATTATATGCAGGTGAAGAATATGGACAATTTTGACAAAGGTTGCAAGTGTAGAGTAGAACTACAGAAATCAGTGGGGTAAGCTTCTGCTTAAGAAATTATTACATGGAAAAGAGAAGCAACACATAGTAAGCAGGCATAAGAAATTATACCTAATGGGCAGAATAAATTGTGCTTCAGCATTTTTGCCTAGCTATTTACATCAGATAAAACTATGTTATGATAAAACCGTATTTAGACTGTAAGAAACTGCATATAGATCAAGTGGTTCCACATAAGGCAGGAGCTATGCAATTTAACCCAAAATGCTAAGCAAAACAGAAATATTATGCAAGTTTGATGTACAAAGCATCTCAACAAAAGACCATGTGATTGGAAAAATTTCAGTGACTGCAAATAGCCCTTAAAAGCTTCTCTCATCTTCCCTCCCTTTTAGCAAACAGATCATAGTTCTCACAATCAACAAGGCCCCTCAAGAACTTATTCAACAGCCTTCAATTCTAATAGGAGAAACCCTAAAATCTCAAAAGTTTAAACCTTAAAGCCCTTAAAATCTCAGTACCCAGTGCAGCAGCTACCCCTCAATCAGAAAACCCCAAAACAAAAATCTTGTCCTGATTCCACTACAAGCAAATAACCTTCAAAACACACACACAGAAAAAAAAATTGTCATTTACCTCTCTAACCACCTAAAAGCAAAATTTCCCTAATAGAATGTAGTTTTTGTGGACTGTAATGAACTAAGCCAGTGAAACATTAAATCACCATAAACATCACGTGATTTCACTTTTTGGAGTTCAATAAATATATAAAATTTAAATATCAAAACCCCCTCCACCACTCAACATCCACAATTAAGAAAGAAACACGCAAAAATTAATGCTTTTTTGAGAAGAAGTTTAATTAAATGAAAACAAAACATGCTTTGAAATTATTAAACTCACCAGCAACAAAGAAAGAAAAAAGGATGAAGAAGAAGCACCGAAGCAGAGCGTGTTGTACTAAGCTGAGACAAACGAGAGGTTCCCGAGTTAAGCCGGAGCAAGTCGGCGACCACCGTGGACGGCGGAAGAGCTGGTGAAAACAGAAGCGTCCACCGGAGACAGCGATGAATTGAAGGAACTTGAACAACCTACCCAACCAAATCAGAAAAAGGCTTTGCCTTCAAGAATGTTTCTTTTTCAAACTTCAAACTAAACTATGCACCTTCCACCTTTGTCTATATTCTTATTCTTATTCCTCTTCTTATTGGTATTTCTCATGAAATTAGTGTCATCTTTTTTGACATAGGCAAATGTCATCTTATAATTGTTATTATATTCTTATTTTTTAACTTCAATTTCACCCGACTCTTACATATTTTATTTTTTTAGGGGTCGGCTAAATAACCACATAATTAATTGGGTTATTTAACCTCATGTTCATATGGATAGTAAGATTGTGTTATTTATTGTATTTATTTTCAAATTATTTTTTAATTTTAATTTTGACACAATTTTACTGGTTCATGTAAACGTGTGGTTAAATAACCTCAATTAATCATGGGCTCAAACAACTTTTTTTTAAATTCACAACTCACTAAATCATTTAAGCACATGTAAGTTAAATCTCACAACTGGTAAATGATTCACCTTTTAAACATCTAGTCCAATGTTTAATCTCCGAGCAATAAAGGTCTACTCACTTAATGTGATTTTCGAGCAGATTAAACTTAGCGTTATCGGCTATGGAATATCTTGAGAAAAAAAATATTTTTATTTTTAAGTATATCGAAAATCATATAAATTCTTTTTGAAATAATTGATGTCAGGACCTTCCTCTCCCCAACTAACTCTTCACACTTGAGTGATCATAAGGAAAAGATAGCAATGACATTTTTTTAAATAATTCTTTTAATATTTGTTTTTTTTAATCTGAAAACATTTAAATTTTCTTTTCAAGTTATTTCCCTCCCCAACTCATATGTCATAACTTTCATCACTTCAGCTATTCTCCGAGAAATTCATTAAATAAAAATTACATTTATCCAAGATTATAAAACCTTAATGTTTATATTTTATGTCATTTTTTTACTAGAATACCAACGCTGTTATTGACTAATTTACTCGCTATTAGTGTTTGTACTAGTTAGAAATATGCTCCATTCATTTACTCAAAAATAAAATTAACATGATTTTAGCATTTATTTATTTACATGGTAAAGGGTTTAATTCCATTTAAATAAAATGTTTGAGCTCCTTGTTGCTTTCCAACACACACCATTAAAAATTAGTTGGCAGGCAGTTGGCACATACCATACCACACAAGTAATTTTAATGGTTAACATAAAAAGGACCAAAAACATATTCAGCTTGTTATTGGGTTCTTTTAGCATTATTATTAATTATTTGGACTTTGGAGGCATCACCCAGTCAACGCGCTCACGCGCCGAACCAAATAGACTTTGATTTTGGATGCTTCTGCGTCTTGCGGGTTGATGTGAAACACACGCACGCTCTCAGCGCGTGCTTATGTGATGATAGACCGATAATAGCATCTCATAATAGAGTTTTGATATATTCATTTTTATCCACCTTATTTTCACTTATTTTTATTTCTATCTCTTTTATTTTTCTGGTATCGTATCTCATATTTTTTTTTTATTTTTTTTTATTCTTATCTCTCTTCCTTTTTTTAGGTATGAAAATAATATTTTTAAACATAATATTAGAATATCATTACAACAAGTGCAGGTGGAATGTTATGCAACAACGGCATGGCATGCATATTCTTCTCCTTCTGCATGCAAAGCTACCGAAGTCTTAGCATCTAGAAGAACATATTCATTAGTCATATCTATTTACTATAATTAAATTATGTTATCTAGAACTTCAAGCCCTGAGGAATTGACTTATTGACCGTTTACTTTTCTTATGAGTGTCGAATTATGTATTAAAATTTCACAATTTTATTTTAACAAGATATCTCATCACCTGTAGCAGTAAGACCAATTCTCTATCTCCCTCTCGACACATTAAGTGGTAAACTGGTAATTAATTATGAGGTTTTTTCCATTCACAGGAATTATAAATTAATTGAATTCTTAGCCGTTATTTAAAGGAGTACGTGCTGATAACATTTTTCTTATAATTTTCACTAATGTAAATAAAATTAGAATATTTAAAATATATAAGATGAGATCATTACCAACTCAACTCTTGTAGTTTAATTAATAAGAATTTTGGTTCCCCTTTTAAATTCTCATCTGTCCACGAAAAAATATATTTTGAGGGAGTTTTACCTCGTTTAATTAATGTCCTGTGACTTAATTTAGAATACTCGGATGTAATATAATTTCTAAGTTGTGACGGCTTCAAATAAATAAGTAAATAAATAATTGAGATATTTTTTTCCCGCAAACTTGTTTTTATCCATTTCTCATGATGATTGTCAGAGATTGGATTACTTTTGCACTCGAAATGAAATAATAGATGATACTATGAGATTCAATTCAAAGTTTAACGATGAGACAATAGGTTGTTGCATCATGATTAATGAGCTAAATTAAAACTATCATATTCAGGTGCAATCGACACAGTTTGGTCCCTCGTGCATATTAATAAGAGTTCGATTATTGGTCATAATTATGAATAACACTTTTTTATGAAAGACAAGTCACATTTTAGCGATCTCCATACACCTCAAATGATATCAATCTTCGATTGTGTTGGCTCAAAAAACATCAACGCAATATATACAATATTCAAAATATGAAACAAATGTGAAGAAATAATAATACGAAAAATGCTATCAGGTACAAAATGCAAGTTTTATTCAGAAATGCTGAAGCCAGCATCAAGGAATACAGCACAGAAAAGTGAAACATTTTCTTACTACATAAACTGCATTTTTTATGAGAATTTAACTTTCATTTATTTTAGTGTCAATCGTTTATTAAATACAATCTGCATTGTCAGAGGCTCAGAGCTGACAATTGAAGGTTCATGTTACAACAACAATGTCCTCTTCGACCTTCTTTTTGCTTACTTAGTAAAGGCGCATGGCAAAATTTTGAGTCGAGATTCCAGAAACGTGATCACATAATAAGAGAGCAATTAAAGTAAAAAGTATTTACTATCCTCTCCGAAGAGTCCCTTACAAGCCACACAAAGGATGCTGCAAATTTGTACATTTCTTTATTCGCAAAATCAGCTTCTATTTGATTGAGTGAAATATAGATAAACATGATATTAAACTTACATAAAGAATCAGAGAAGATAAAAAAAACTAAATTAGAAAAGGAGGGCAAAATAAAAGTATCACTCTCTTCATTATGGATTAAACAGCTTCCGGAAAGGGCCATCCTTCCTGTCTTTGGCAGCTTCAGTTAGAGCTAGGAACCGCTTGAACCCTGTGGTGGCAGCCCCACGTCCAAGAGCAGCAGCCCTAGTTAGAACATCCTCCCGGGAAGCGATGAGTCCAGCAGCGGCGGGACTAGGTACCACAGGAGCTACTGGAGGAGCTGGCACAATTGCAGGCGAAATCTGAGTTTGCTTAATACCAGGGCCATGTTTGTTGAAGTCATCAAGTATACTTTGTTGATCAGCTTTTTTAAGACCCTGAAAACACAAGGCATAAGTCATCCCAACAGGAAGCATAACTTAAAAATCATGCATTCACTTGCATCTATCTTTTTAAGAAATGGTTCATATTCTTTTTAACATTACTTTATTCTTAAGCAATGATTCATTTGCT
The DNA here is from genome assembly GCA_030819835.1 of Acmispon strigosus. Classification (NCBI taxonomy): domain Eukaryota; kingdom Viridiplantae; phylum Streptophyta; class Magnoliopsida; order Fabales; family Fabaceae; genus Acmispon; species Acmispon strigosus. The sequence continues at coordinate 94,218,383 of JAUAMA010000001.1, forward strand.
TATGACTACTCAGACAAAATTAACATTGGTAATGAACCCAGTAATTTTATTTAATTATGAAACAACACATGAAATTTATTTTATGAATTCAATAAGAGACTTGACAGACTTTATCTCAATGATCAGAGTCAGAGGTCCAGAACAAAGAAATAAAGCATGAACAAGTAATCAACCAACTAGGGAAATTAAAAGAAGAACTAGCAAGAAATATTAATTATAACCTTAAGCTCCAATATTCGCTGAAATTCCATGGGTGTGCCCTCAGGTAGCAATGCACGGTATGTATCTGCTACAGAATCAACGGGAGAAAGTATAACCTAATACATAGATATCCACACAAACTTGAATCAGAAGGAACCAAGTGCATGTTTGGTTATTTGCTAAAAAAATTACCTGTTCAATATTTGATCTTAAAATCGTATGCGGAAGAATAAAAGAAAAGATCGAGCATAGACCAAAAGTTTCAAAAACTTGTTAATAAACAGACAACTTTTTGACACATCCACAACATCTAAAAGTGAAAAATGCCCAACGTTTTTTTCTATTCTCGATAACCCTTCTCTCCAACCCTCCATTTTTTTTCCCTTATCTCCCTTAAAAATGCTTGTGCTGTGCTTCAATCATCAAAGGCCAAACAGAAAAAAATAAATTTGTAATGATGTAATTAAATTATTTGTAATGTGCTCTTCTACTTGTCCTGTCTCTCAGCATGCATCAAATACAGCCTTAGGGACAAATCTTTTTTTTTTCAAAATTCCTTCTATAATATTTTGATTTGAAAACAAAATAACCTAATCAAAACAAACTAAATTATTTTTACAAATTTTTTTGGGTAATAAATAGACAAGAAACCTTCAAAAGGGCCTCAGCTTTGCTCATCTCACGGCTTACGAACTTGGAATAGCTAGCAGCACCTGATGTCTGTCGCAAAAATAAGCAGTCAGTTAGTGTAATGAAATAAACCAGTGACAAGCACACAACAACAACTAGATATGGAAATAGAATAGTATTATTTTCACTATCTATTTGACAAAGGCACATTTCTAAGACTTTAGATTCCTGGAAGGTGATCTTTAGTCTAGGCAGTGGAATATAGTTTATAGTTATATGCGAGAGAACATAGATGTTTGGTCCAGAAAGTCACTCCATTATTGTTTCCTTCTCAGTTAACAAGTAATTTAGAATCTCAAGCAACCAATTCTTTTCTCACCATTCCAGCTCAAGTTTCCAGCAATAAAGTAGAAATCATTTATACACACAGATGTTGTGCTTCAGTACCGCTTGTAAAGTAGATTCTTTCAGTGTGATAAAATTTAATACAAGTGGGAATGGATGACCAGCAAAAGCTGAAAACTTGTTGTTTAATTTCTGATTCAGATTGGTTTTCTAAAATATCAAGTCATAATCCAGATAAGTATGTATATTTTTTCTTTAAAGCTTTATTAAGAATAAATATATCCCATCTCAGAACTAGAGTAAGAAAATATTTAAATGCTTCTGGTAAAAGAAGAATTTGCACCAAAACCCAACAAAGATCCCTGTGAAACTGAGTGGTCATATTCACTAGATACAGTCTACAAGAGAGAGAGAGAGAGAGAGAGAGAGAGAGAGAGAGAGGGAGACCATAAATCTAGAGTTATGTGATGACGATGATTCTTATTGTAAGATAAGCTGTAGTATCTACTAGTGACTTCAAATTAATATTTGCATGAGCTAGATCACCTGTCTACCAAGGGAAGGAATTTCAAGAAGGATTGTCTTAACAGCTTGTGTATCCAATAGCATCTGCAGAAATCACTTTACTAGTTTATCAACAACATTAATAAGGTTCCAAGGAGCTCCTCAGAAGAAGAAAAAAAAGATAATTACAAATAAATAATTAAATAAATCAACAATAAATAAAGCAAGTCAGTCTCAAAGCCCAAAGAAGGGAAAGCGGTTCAAACTAACAAAAATATAGTAAATAGTAATACAAGCTAAACATTACACATCCCCAATAACTTTTTTGCTGTCAAGAGGAAGCAAAGGACACTTGTCACTGTCAAAAATATTTCATCGCAGTGGTGAAACACGATAGATTTGATTTATTTGTTACTTTAATATATGGATTGGATGAATTGTTTTGTTTAGGATATTCATGTCTTTCCGTATTGTTAAGATTAGGAATTTTATCTTTGATAAGATATCTAGTTTTAAATAATTCATACTTCATTGGGGTTTGTATCTGATTAGAATTTATTTAGGTTTTTCACTTACTAAGAATTTTATTATGTTTGGGATATAATACCCTTTGTATGCCTTATGTAATTAAGACTGTTATATAATTGATAACTGATATTCCTTTATTCAAAGATTTTTTGAAACTTGAGTTAGAGAAACATTGTGTCCTATATGAGCGCTCTAATTTTTTAGAGGCTACCCTTCCATGAGGAGTACACGTAACCTCAACCTCATATTTAACCCTCTTTCCCATTGAAGTTAAGCTCTGACTTTACTCTTAATGTAACTAAAAGGATATACAAAAAAACAGTCAGTACCTGTTGTGCTCCAGTTTCTGATATTTGCTTGCATTTGAAAATGTTGGAATAAAAGCGTGGACCAAGGGATGATGCAAGCTGCAGATAATAAATGCAAGAAAAGATTTAAAGCAGACAACTAAATACCATATGAATTATTAGGGATGATTAAATTGATGAACTGCTAGGAGATGTTATCAAGAATAAAATTCAGCAAATTTTCATGACAGAAAAATCCAGCATAGGCGAAAATTGACTAGACTTAAGTCAGAAGCCTGAAATGCAAAAAATTATTAGTATGTAAAAGATAAACATTCACAAACACTCCCAGAATAAGCAAAACATGTCTTGCCACAGAAACTATTGAAGATGAATATGAACTAATACAATGACATTTTCGCCAGAAAGTTATTTAAAACAAAAAATCAATGTATACTTAATTAGTTATAGAACTGTAAGTCTGTAACTAATGCTACAAAAGAAGATTCCCTCAACACCAAGGTTGGATGTAAAAAACCACAATTTCATGTATTTAATGAGCTTTATAATCACCTTGTCAAGAAAGAACTGAAAGTAGACAGTTGAAAGAAGACTTCCAAGTGTAGGAATGCTAGTGGTAAGAATCAAATTTATAGCATTAACATATCTGCAAGAAAATAGTACAATTAAAGTAAGGAACTTTCTCAGGAATAAGAATGATTAGTTAAAATTTATTAAGGAATTCAGCTTACTCTGATTGGTCGCCAACACTTTCAAGTGTACCCCATGGAACACGTGTCATCACAGCCATTTCAATGTCAAACTTGGTTTCCAGGCCTTGCACTAAGGTTACCAATGATTTCGTTATAACAGCTGAAAATTCATCCTGCATAATTGCATAGCTCCATAAGAAAGAGAGCTGTTGAAAAGAACATTATTTATTAAGAAGATATTATTACCTGTACTTCTGACATATCCACCCCATCTGCAAATTGAGGATCAATTATTTTAGAAACACTTTCAGCCAGTTCACCAGCCTGTCAAGGACAAAGCTAGTTAGTAAATCTGGCATTTAATCATATTAACTGGATGAAGAATGTTAACGAAACTAACCGTTTTGTGGCAATATTCGGCTGAATTGACAATATAACAAATCACTCTTTCATCCCTATCAGATGTCTGTTCAACATTTCCAAACATTAAGAACAGAGAGAGAGAGAGAGACAGAGTTGTTTGATAACATGAATATTCTCACATATAATGAAGACCAATTCCTTTCAAGATACCTTTATCTGCCCATCCATGCCTGTGGCTGCAGCAACAATTCCTGTGCCCCCCTTTGGGAGTCTTGCAAATAGTTTTGTAGCATACGCTTTAAGAATTCTTTGGAAAACCTAAAATTGAAAAGGAATGAAATGATAAAATGCATGAAGTATGAGTCTTGCATGATGCCCTATAAAGTTTGGCTCTTTTAATTGTGTTGGTTTGAAGTTGAGGACTATTTAGTCCTCAAGAGTGGGCTATTTAGCCTAAATTCCATCACAAACATCATCATTTAACAGTGTTGGTTTAACATCATATACTAAAAAATGAGGGACTAAAACAAAGTCTTAAAAAATGATGGACTAAAATCAAAATATGGGAATTTTATAGGGGCTAAAAACATATTTAACCCAGCCTGAAAATTTGATTTAATCAAGAAAACAAACCAAATTATAAATATTATTTAAGCAGAAAAAAATGGGATCTCCTTAATTCTCCAAGTCCCGCTCCCATGAACTGAATTAAAGGCCTCCTATGTTTAACATGTTCAAGGAATTGTTATAACTTGTGTCACCAAAACCACATATTATTGAATCCTTCAACTTTATTTGAGCAAGGGTTTTTTTTCTCTTGTTTTTATTTTTCTTTATTAAAGACGTTCAATTGATGAAAGTAAATAACTTGACATGGATAATGATAAAGAACAATAGCTTGATACCAAAGGAAATTAAAGCAATCATCCATAGATTTGGACATGATTCAAAACAACCACCAAAAAATCAAAAACAAAAAAGGGAAAATGAAGTTAGAAATATACATATGATCACTTTATACAAACAGAAATATAAAACTCTATGATTTATGAGTTTACCTTCAACAAATTATATAGTGTCTGGTTCTTTGTCAAAGCACTGCATCTCTTCAGACTTCTCTTGATTATAAGAAATAACTATGTAGCATGACAAAAGACAACCATGTAAACACAAGCATAACAACACTGGTCATAAATAATTAAATAAAAAGGAAAGAGGAGGTGGAGGCGACAGATTTAGGGTGTGTTTGGGTAAACAGCTTAATTATGCGCTTACGGTAGCAAGTGCTTATGGCATAAGCGCATATTCATAAGCTAATTTGAGAAACTTATTGAAATAAACTGAAAATAGGTTATGGACAAGCATAAACTCTTATTCATAAGCTAATATGAACAACTTACGAAAATAAGCTCAAAACAGTTTAGGTAGGCCATAAGCTATTTACTTTAAGCTTTCCAAACACTTGCATAAACATTTATGCTATAAGATAAGCACAAATAAGCTCTTTTAAACAGGGCCTTAAGCTTTCAAACCACATTACACTTTTGCAACAGTTAATAATCAGATACGATCTTTAAGAAAATGAGAAAAGAAAAAAATCTAAAGAGTCATAACACATGAAACAGGGTAGAAAGGTAAGTTACCGTGCTCTATAACATAACATGTACAAAGAATTAGTGACTGACCTGCATGCTACTGGATAAAACACTACTCTGACCTCCCTCCTCAATATCCCATGTCTCCTCCTATAGTGGATGAAATGAAATGTTTAATCAAGGGAAAAATCCAGAAGGAAATCACAGAGCAGATATCTGAAACGTGAGAACAAAGTACCTGAACAAGTTTCTCCAGACTTTCCATTAGCGTCTTCTCTTCCAATTCTATGTATACTTGTAAGTGAGGTTCAAAGCAAGATGAAATAATTCCACGAAAGTTGAACTGTCAAAACAATCAAATGTCTATGAGGTCAGTCTTAAGGAAACAGATCAATAGGAATAAAATGAAAAGACCTCTGAGAAAAATACCAAGAGACACCTGATTTCTTTGCATCAACCTCACTTGACTTCTTTTTTATCAAGAATTTTTTACTTCCAGCTTTTCTATTTCCCTCTTTCCATTTTAATAAATATGAAATAATTATAAAATAACTGAGAGGCAACTGTACGACAAGAGTCAGTATATAAGCTCAGACTTAGGGTCAAAAGAACAGAAGTTTTGAAATCAAGAATATATTATTCCATGTATTTCAGGGCTTTACTTGAGAAGGAAAACGGGAAAATAACCACAACTCTAGTTTGAAAATTTAAATATTAAGCAATATCATGATGTAGCACATTTTTTGAAGTTTTAGTTAAATATTAAGCAATTGAGACAAACTTAGAACTATTGGATAAATAGCTGCATCAAATAAGTGATAAAAAAGGTAAGAAAGCAAAACCACAGGAAGACAAACCAAAAAGGTTAATCCCTAAAGCATTTATATCAATATGACAACACCTCAGACACCACAAACGTAAAAACATGCACTTAACCTTTAAAATTAATTATATGTATAAGAAAACAGTACATAAAACCATACCCCAGCTCCAGGCACAGCCAAATCCTTACTTCCATCTTTTTCCTATTGATACAAAATCAAAATGTAATGGTCATTTGATAAATTCAATTTCAATAAGTCCTTATGAATAAATATTGTCAACTTCAGCAATTCACAAAACATACTTCATTCTCGCTTCCTTGTTGCGCAGCAAGCTTTTTTTCATATTTCTTCCTGATATCAGAAGCATTACTGCTAGAATTAGCACTTCGACCTATTTCTTCAATCGCATTCGCAATTTCTCTGTTTTGAGTTCCTCCCCCAAATTTCTCAGCCAACTCATCCTCAAACTCTAAAGTTCGCTGCAAAGCCTGCAGGAATTTAACATATGTAACACTGTAATAACACATAAAAATCCAGGTGTTTTCAGGATAAGTACACTATATGAAAACTTGTGCATAATAACTACCATAAATGAAATAGAAAAAACAAACCATCAACATTTATTTTGTAATTAAAAGCCTGGGAATGAGAAATAGTGGCAACTGGTAAGAAAGTGTAGCTGTATAACACTATAGCATGTGAAGGCAAAGTAATTTTTATAACAACAATGTCAGCTTCTCATTATTTGACTGCTTACCAGCAACAAGGCCCCAACATCTGGCTTTTCCTTTAGATTAGCAAGAATGTCCTCAAGTTGTTTCCTGTGGAGACAAGTATCATAAACACAATATTTTTGTATATAGTAGTAACCCTGAACTGAGTTCAGTACATATGACAAAGCACAATATTCTGTTAAATGCTTAATTTCGTCACCTTTTTTGTAAAAGCATGCCACATATGAAGTCTACAACAAAGACATCTCAAAATTTTGATACTTGATCAAACTTGATGTCGGAAATTCAATATCAGACAGATGGGGAAATTGGGAAAATAAAGTCTAAATAACATTTAAAGCTGCAGCAGAAAGATTATTCACTAAACAAATTAAAATGCCATTTTACAACAAACTAGAAGTAATCGTGTTTCACAATGGCCATGGCTTCTTGTACTGGAGAAGTCCTTAAAGATCTATCACCAGTTCACCATATAAATTACACTAATAAGGTGCTATAAACAGATAGATATCATACCTCGTCTTTTTGCAAAATAGGATACAGAGCCTATAAGAAACATGCCATGAAGATGGAAAGATTTTCCAAATTTCTTCATTTGATCTCATTCGGCGCTTAATCCATGCATATCTTCGTTCAGTTTTATCCAGCTTTGCCAGTTCTGAAAGATTTGAAAAAAAAATAAAAATCAAATTTGCAGTCATTAAAAAAGAACTTCATGAATAACCTAACACAAAATTAACATTATAGATAAATCAAACACACCAGCTCCTTCAAAAATTTGCTCATACGAAGTAAGCTCCCTATTGCAAAAATTGTTTACCAACTCTTCCCTGACAGAAGCCTCTAATGCATCAACAACCAAGCAGGCATCAGACAACTGCTGTAGCAAATTGGTTTCTTCTGTCTCCTTTCCTGTACCTAAGCTGAGACAAAAACAGAAAATTGAGAAACCCAGTTAAATATAACCTCTTTAGAACCAAGCTGCTTCAATAGTTAGTGAGGTTAACTACATATCAGAAAATAAATCAAAATTATAAGAAAAATGCAGGTAAGCTATCTAAATGGACATTGTATATCCAATTGATATTACAGTGCCCATGGAGATTTTCAAACACAGGAGAAGATGGAGATCAGTAACAATATACCTCGAAAAATCAGAAAACACATGTGACTTGAGTATCTGCTTGATATTCTTAAATTTCTCCCTCAGTTCTATGATCTTTGGAATATCTCGATAGGCCTCAAAATGGCTACATAACTGGTTCACTGCCTGAAATACAAGATTACAGTATCAAAAAATCAATAGGTACAACAACAAAAATTATAATTTGTTTCTTGAAACAAAGGGCATTAATTTCTACATGATATGGACAAAAATTAAGAAAATCATGAAAGATTATCATTTACTAAGGGCTAAGGAGCAAATAGAACTGAAGTAGACATTCAGAGTATCCAAACCTTGTCCCCGAAGTGGGGATATAGTAACTTATTCAAAGCCTTACAAAAATAGGCATACATCCAAAAGCACAAAATCAATTGGAACTTGGAAGTGTATTGTTATTAGAAGAGGAAATAGTAAATCTAAAGATGACTCATTTTACCAACAGACTATTCATACCCACAAGAAAGAAGAAGAAAAAAAGGAAACATAAAACAGCCTATTTGTCATCATCCTAACCTTCAAAGGAATTGGTAAAAGAAAAGATGATTTTTATGGATTGAATGAGGTTGAACAGAAAGAAGAAAGAATTGTCCTCCAAGGGTTTACCCTTTAAAAATGGTTTCCCCTCGCAACTTAGCACTTGATCATTTCTATACAAATACAATTTCCTGAATGTACTTTTCAACTATTGCCCTTAAATTATATCCAATTGAGTCTTCTCTAACTAACTACGGTACTAACTTATTAGCTAATTCTAACACTACTTTGACATATTCTGCCCTTTTTTCGTAAAACCTCCTCCCAAAATCTGTAGATATGTTGCATTAGATGAACCATATAGGAACCTTCCTAGAATAAAATATCTGTCAGTTCCCCACTCTTTCTGATTCTTTGGTTAAGATGCATTGCCTACCTTAAGTAATGTTACAAAGATGTTAAAAGAAGACACTATTAAATGACTTCAACTTTCACAAAAATTCTCTGGATAACTCCAAGATAATATCTAAATGAAGATGATAGATTTTCCTAAAACACAATAACTACGCTTCCTTTTCAATGCCAAATGAAATATGACATCAGATTCCATCAGTAATCCAAAACAAAATAATAATAATAATAGTGAACTAATTTCCTTCTCTTACTGATTGGTAGAATAAAACAAGAATAAATTAAAACCAAATTAATGCAGTATGAGAAGAGGAACCAAGGAAAGACGTATACAAACAAATTATTTTTATGCAAATTTTATTATTAAGCTTAAAAGTTAACAACCTAACTTATATTACACACGTTGCATAGGCAACTGAAAGTCTCAAACTGCTAAAAGAAACAACCCAAAGTAAGAATCAACTAACAAGAACTGATGATAGAAAATAAGTTTCTACTTTCTAATGCCAATAATCTAACCAACTAAACAGTGTAGTCCTCAATAACAAACTGGGTAGTCCTACATAACTCATACGTAAACCCCAATTACAAGTAACAATTCCTAAACCACAAATACAACCCACACAGATACAATAATCATTGATATCATTATTTCATCACACACCTTCAGAGATGCAATAAATTTTCTTTCTACCCCGTGCCACCAACACCCACATTAAAACACCAATCCACTAATGGCAGTAAATAGCAATGCAGTAAGTAAGCAACAGTTAAGAAAAAAGCTGTAAAGACAGATTGGATACCTCCAATTGTGCAGCTGCCTCTTTATATTGACGCTTTGAAGCCATGACTTGAAGCTGTTCAACAGCAGAGACTGCCATATGATAGGTAAGCTTGTTGAAGTAAAATTTTAAGAAATTCTATGCATCTCAAAAACTATCAACTATGCAACAAACCTATCGTATAGATGTACATTTCTTATTTGTAAATAGCAAGCTAAGATTGCATCCACTTAGTTTAAACATTTGTATCAGAAAATTGGTCTAATGTCTCATTAGTGTTGATGTTTGAAATCCAGAAATACACGTGCAATTGCAGCCATCACTTGGCAGTTGTTAGCTGCAGTCAATTATGGAGAATCGTATGATGCATGAATGTTTATGGACAAATAATGTAAAATCATGTATAAGACGATTTGGTTATATCATACAATCATACCAATCCTGTCTCTAGTCAAGTAATAATTCTCAAAAGTCAGCAAATTTTAGTAATTTATAGATTATGCATGTTTCCATTTAGACTGATATATTCCACAAAATGACAAGATTATAAACAAAAATATACAGCATCTAGTTGTGTTTCGACAGAACTAGACTTGTTCAAGCTAATCAACACATCTAAAGAGCTATAGAGTAACAAATCCGGAAATGGTGAAACTAGCCACCTAAAGAACCACTAACAATATAAACAAAAGGTACCTTATTTTCACCAGGTAAGAGGAAAACCAAGACTTACCAAGCATTGTCAGACGATGAAGCGCAGTGATCGTGGTAGTTATATGCTTCTTTGCAAAGTCCAATTTCTTAATGTCACGGCATATTTCTTGAACCATCGTTTCACTCTGTACAGCTTTAGTTTTTATTTCTCGAATCTTATACATAAGTTCCTGCATTATGAAAATCAACAGGCTTAAAAACACTGAACCCCCCAAGCAACACAGGTTCAAACAGCACAAGGCATGCTCCAAAGCAAACAACTACTTAACAAGCTCAGGCATACCTCAACGGCACTCGTAGCGGCAGCGAGATCTTCTTTGGCCTTAGTTCCTGAATTACTCTGAAATCAGAGAAGCAGAGGCATTAAAGAGCGGAGAAATTTGTGGAAACAAATTATGCTGAATAGTTTTTACCTGTTGGCGAACGGCAGTTAAGATTCCAGCATCAACAATGCGAATTTCGTTCTGGATTTTCTGCATGAGTGGCTCCACACCAGATAGCGATGCTTCTGCACAGTAACCAAATGTGAGAAATCAAACACAGTAGTACACTACACAGAGCATTCAATTGAAATCAATGGAAATTTTACCGTTTGGGAACATCTGGTTGATGTACTCCAGAGCGCTTGACTTGTCCATTGTTGAGCCCTGCGAATAACTGTAATCGTGAACGGAGATGGTGGTGGTTCCGCGGATCTCTGGATTCGCGAGTCTTCAATCGCGCGCTCGCACCATTTTTGCTCTTCGATTCGTGTCAGATCCAGTTACACTTCAGCAGCTATCCGCTGTGCACCTTGTCTTCTTCTTCTTCAATCTCTGGATCCTGCTCTGATGTACGAAATTCAGAGGACTCGTACTCAAATTTTCCAAAAAATAACAAATGAAAATAATATAATAATTATATAATTATTGTTTGTGTATGTATAATATATAGGGTGTTAGAATTAACGCCCCCAGCACTGGAAATAGCACCCCAGGTAAATATACATAATCCCTATAATACCCTTTGTACCTTTTAACCCCACACCCCACCCCATTCCCTCCTCACTTTTCCGGATTCTATACCTCGCGCTTCATCTCCCTCGAAGCTCAAGCTGTTCGTCTCCCTCGCTCTTCCTCTCCCTCGCAGCTCAAGCTGTTCGTCTCCCTCGCTCTTCCTCCCCCTCGAAGCTCAAGCCCTGCTCTCTTCCGTCGTCATCATCAACTACACAAGGTAAGCACACCCTTCTTGTTCCTACATTTCTTCATGACGTTACATTTCTTCAGCTCTTCGTCGTTCCGTTTTTTAAATCTCGTAACATGTTATTTGCTTTTAGAGTTCCGGGATTTATATCCCGGAAGTATAGAATTTAGGGCCAAAACCGAGTTTTAAAACTCGGAAGGAATGAAAACACCTTTGTTTGCTTACGGGTTTTAAAACTCAGTATTATTAAACAAAGGTTTGTTTGTCTCCGGATTTTAAAACTCGGAAAGCCACACACTTGTGCTTGCTTCCGGATATTAAAACTCGGAAGTGTAAAACACACTATTTTTTCACTCCGGGTTTTAAAACTCGGAAGCAAGGGAAAACACCTATGCTTGCTTCCGTATTTTAAATCTCGGAAGGCTGAATTGTCTAGACCCGAGTTTTAAATCTCGGAAGTATAAACCAAAGTTGGTTCTTTCCGAGTTTTAAATCTCGGAAGGCAAAATTTTTTTGTTCCGAGTTCTAAAACTCGGAAGTGTAAACCAATGTTGGTTTTTTCCGGGTTTTTGATCCCGGAATAATAAAAACATTTGGTTTTTGCTTCCGTGTTGTAAAACCCGGAAGTGCAACTGACAGTTATTGGTTTTTTTAGTTAAGCATGTTTTACTGTAGTGTTTTAAAACTTGGACTCATGTTTGCATTTGTTATTTAACGTAGATGGCCAGGACTCATTTCGGACCACGCGGTCGAGGACGCGGCCGGAACACCAGCGACGGAAGCGGGCGTATTCCTGGTGGGCGTCTTCCACCCACGGCGTCGAACAGGAAACGCAAAGCCGATGCGTCTTCCTCAGCCCCACCTCCACCTCCTCCTCCACCAGCAGCTGTTGCTCAGCCTGAGGTCCTTCCTCCTCCACCTCCTTCACCTTCTCCACCTCCTTCACCACTATCAGCGGCAGCGGAGGTTCATTCTGAGGCAGAGGCTGAAGAGTTCGTTCTTCAGCGGGAGCCTCCATTTGCAGGAGGTCCCGAGGACTTGTCCTTGCTCCGGAACTATCCGGAGCACGTTGCACCTATACTCTGGGAGTCGTATTTGGAGTCGCACCCGGTAAGCATGGACATTTTCAAGCATGGTAATGGTTAATGACTTATATAAAAATTTACCTTTTTAACATGGAGCTGTTTTTTATTTTCAGGAGTACGTTGATAGAGGCGGTCTGACGCTCACAACCTGCGGGCACAAGCTAGCGAACCTCTCGTGTGAGGACGTGCCTGAGGTTTTGGAGATAGTGAAAAGGTCCACACTATATCCCCTCGTGTCCTGCTCGTACTCGATGATGGACAATGGGCTAGTGTCTGCCTTCGTCGAGAGGTGGCACGCAGAGACGTCGTCGTTCCACATGCCTTTCGGGGAGATGACTGTCACCCTTGACGACGTCTCATGTTTGCTGCACATACCTGTGCACGACCAGATGTTCTCATTGCCGGTGATCGATGAAGCAATTGCCCTGGAGGCGTGCACCCGGTTGCTTGGTGCTGACCGAGAGGATTTGCGGGTTGAGTTTGGGAAGACGAGGGGATGCAACCTCAGGTTCTCATGGCTAGCGCAGCACTACGCCAAGGCGGTAGCAGGTAATGACTAATCTAAACACACTTTTAGTTCTATAGTATGACCTGTTTCGCCGCGTAATAATAATTTTTAACTTTCAGAGAGGCGATGGGAGCACGCTGCCCGCCTGTATTTTCTTCACCTTGTTGGTGTGACGCTGTTCGCCAACAAGAGTCACACTTTCAGCAGTGTGACATACCTGACGGCGTTAGAGGACCTGAACATGGTCGGGACTTACGCCTGGGGGACGATGGCGTTGGCGGTTTTGTACGACCAACTTGGAGTTGCTAGCCACTACAAAATGAAACAGCTAAGTGGCTACACATCCCTCCTACAGGCCTGGATCTACGAGCACTTCCCACAGACCATGTTCTTCAGACATTCAGTGCTGAGCTATACAGAAGACAAGCCGAGAGCGGCCAGATGGCGGTGTGGGAAGCAAGGGACGGTCCCTTGCCGGACGCGGAGAGAGCATTTGGATGACATGGACGCCCATGCAGTCATTTGGACACCATACAGTGGGCATAGGGACCATCGTCCGTTGCATCCAGTGGCTCTTTTCTCCGGTTACATCCGCGGACCCGACGCCACCCGACCATACTTGCCTGATAGGGTCCTCCGCCAATTTGGCCATGTCCAAACTGTTCCGCGATCCCCTCCTGGCCCACCTCCCGCTGCAGAAGACATAGATGCTGCATTCGCAGCATTCACAGATGTCGTCATCCCCCTCGGGCTCCAGGTTTCGTTTCCTGCGGAGTCCTCCCCGGATTATATGGCCTGGTTCTTGCGGCATTCCCACCCTCTACTGATACCGGATGCCAGGCGTGACAGTGTTGGTGTAGCGGTAAATTCTTTACCTGAATTACATATTATTAATTGATATTACTTATACTTTAATAATTCGTTGACTTTATAATTTGATTTCATTTCAGTCTATGCTCCGGAGACTAGAGGATTGGTTGACGCAGTCTCTCGCGGCGCACGATGCTCCCCCACCAGGTGGACCTAGTCGAGCTGCACTACAGAGAGCTTTAGATTACACCAGACAGAGGATGACGGCAAACTTTGTATACCAGAGGAGGGGAAAGGGAGGGGGTTCGACCTCGACGTCGAGCGGGGGAAGATGATTATTGTACTTTAGATATATATAGATTAACTTTTTATGTAATGGATATATTTGGTAATCTTGTTATATTTTTGAGTTTATAAATATTTTGTTAGATTGTATGTTAAAAACCTGTTATTTTTTATAAATTTTACATTCCGGGATCTATAATCCGGAAAATACATTGTTTCCGGGTTTTATAAACCCTGAATGTATACGTGCACAATTTTCCGGGATTATAGATCCCGGTGCACAACAATAAACATTCCGGGATTACTAATCCCGGAAGTTATTTCGAATATCATTCCGGGTTTAATAAACTCGGTTCGTAAACAGGTTATTCACATTACATTCCGGGAAATGAAATCCCGGAATATAAATCAATATCAATTCCGGGTTTTATAATCCGGTAGGCAATAATCAGCCCTTGTTCCGAGAATATAAAACACGGAACCAACAAAATTTGACTTCCGGGTTTTAAAAAACCGGAAGTGAAAACATTAAAGGGCATATATGACAATTACTCCTCTAACTTGGGGTGGGATTTCCAGTGATTGGGGTGTTAATTCTAACACCCTAATATATATTTGAATCAATATTAGCGTGCTCTCATTTAACTATTAAAAGATTATATAAAAAAATTATAATTTTTAAGTGTAAACATTCAATTGATTTTCACTACATTCAATTAATTTTGCTACATCAGAAATTTAGATTTATTTTAATTAAAATTTAAATAAAATGTAATTGTTCAATTTTATGTGTGGTTGAATATTATTGGGAAAATTCTTTACACCAAAAATGCATAAATCTCACATTTATATTTTTTCATTGCTAAATATTTTATAAATTGCTAAATATGCTCTACCTGTGTGTATATGTTACAATTAGAATTTTGTATAGGAAAGATGAAGTATTCACAAGAATTTAAACATGAGTGTCTAAAATATGATTGTTTCCACTTGATGATACATGCGTTAAATAAAAAAAATCTCACATTCCAATTGAAAATGTGAAATGAGACTTCTCCCACTTCCATTGAACTCAACTATAGTGTAAAAATGAGTATAAAATTAGGTTTTCCTATTATGCACAATTTTTAAATTGTGTAACCTTGCACAACCCCATTTTGACTCAGTATAGGGGTTGTGCCGTTTTTTTTCTTTTTTTCAAAATAATAAAATTAAACAATTTTTAATTTGAAATAAAATTCAACCAATAATTTTTTGAATTTTGCGGATTATGTAAAGACAAACATCATCATAAACGAAGCACAACAATGTGCAAGACACACTCCAAACCAAAATCACCAACAATTGAGGAACTAGGGATGCCAATAGGCTGGTACCCAAACCCGCCCCGATACTCGTGGGTATATATTTGGACCCGAACCCGTCATAAAATAAATGGGTATCCATTTAACGAGTATGAAACAGGTATAGGTACTCGTATCTGTGACTTTTTTTTAAATAACAATATTTTTTTTACATGTAATTTAATTTACATCAAATTTGATTCAATTTCAGACTTTTAAACACTTTCTTATGAAACCAATTTGAACTAACTTTTCTTTAATGAGAATTTTTACTGGTAAAAAAATTATATCATTTATAAGAAGAAAAAGGTAAAGTTTTTGTAAATTGTATCTTAATTAAAATTTATTTATTAAATTAAATTCATGATTCTAATTAAATCACTCATCTTCAAAGCATTCTCAGAAACTTTTAAAGTAAATTATAAAATTTAGTGAGCACAAAATAATAACGAGCATAGGATTCTATAAGTAACTTTTCATTAACATGTGCCCGCGGGCACAGGTAAACGGTACCCACCTAGCCCCGTTTGTAAACGGATTGTTAAAAAACTCGTATTTTCAACTCGTGGGTACTTGGACCCGCGAATCCTATTACCTGTGTTGGTATTTACCCGCGGATCCGGTATTTTTTTCATCCCTATGAGGAACCCAAATATCCTTAGCGATACCATCTTTCTAATCGTGAGAAAATACCCACCATAACGAATTTGTGGGTTTGAGTTGGGGGAAAGAGGGTGTTGTTGTGACGGCGGCGTCGCCTCCGCCTCGTGGAAGTTAGCCCGAACCGTGCCGGTGGATGCAGTGGTTGCCGTGTGTAGAGGAAGGGTCACAGGGAGGGAGGTGGTGGGGAGGAAGTGGAGGAAGGAGAGGGTGGTGGTGAAAGCCGTGGTTATGATGTGGTGGTGGTGGAAGCCATGGCGGCCATGGTGGTTGCTTGAGATTGTTCATCGCGAAGCAGGAAATAGGAAACACTTATCAGGCATTATTATTTAGATTGAAAAATTTCGGGTCCAATTATATTATATAAATTAAGAAAACAAAAAAAATCAATTAACCTAGAGGCAATCTATTATAGTGAGTCAAAAAAGGGTTGTGCAAGGTTACACAACTTAAAAGTTGTGCATATTAGGGGAACCCATAAAATTGAGTTTAAGGGTGTGTTTGGTTGTAATTCTCAAACGTGGATCTGAGCCCCAAACGTGGATCTTCATCGTTTTAAAATGTTTGGAAACCAATTTTGAGAATCGATTCTACAAGTTTGATCCGAATTTGACAAAATTGACTCAGGGTAGCTTCTCCATCCGGCTGATCCGATTTTTTGTAAATGTACTAAAATTTAGTTACAAAAATCAAATTTGGCTAATGTATCTAAACATAAATCACGTCACTTAAATTTACATTACCAGACTCAATTATGGTCAGATCCAATTCTGCTAACGCTCATCAAAACACATACTAAATTTTTTAAGGATTTAATGTGTAGTCGGTGTAAATTTTTATACACATGTATTTAATGATTGATCACCACATCAGAAAATAAGTATTTAATTTATTTAAAATAAAAAATATAACCAATTTTGAACATGTGATGTTAAATAAAATTTCCACTAACATTGCACATTCATTAAACTCATCTTTTAAAGAGGGTTAATTATTATTATTTTTTTTAGAAAGCGAAATTATATATAAATTATCATAGGCCTACAAAACACCAATAGTGCTGTCCTCCCACCACAAAAACAGGAAAGGAAAGGCAGCACCAGACAAAAAGAAGATATACAAACCCCACCCAAAACAGACGAAGGCCAAAGCACAAAAACCCAAGGTCACAAACCGCACAACGCAGGCCTTTGATCTACTCCTAACCAAGAAAACAAAAGCGCAAAGCCCGGCCTCCTAATCACAACCCCAACCAGACAGAGACCACCCACCCACACAACAAGATCCCAATCGAAGCCTACAACCTCCTACGCTCCATAATTTGAGCCGCAATATGCTTAACTGCCACGCTGTCAGGGCACTCGAAAACAACACCCACCTGTTATATTATAGAACTTTGAAGTAGAGAAGTGTAGTTACAATCTAGGAATTCTAAAAGTACAAGATTAATATCCAATGTTTTAACCAAAATACAATAAATAGTTAAATACAATGTTTTTTTTTTGGTTACAAAATACAATGTTTTAATTTGTCCTAAGCCATTTTTAGATAATTTTAATCATTTAATATAAAAAACAAAGCAGGTAAATCAAAACCAATTTCATGTAATACTTGAGAAAAGTCAAAAGTGAACTTTTTTCTAAAGGAAAGAAAGAAAGCAATGGCCCTCGGTGTGTGGAAATGACATTACAAACATGGAATTTGTCTCATATTTTTATTTTATTTGAGGGGCCACAAATTTTTGTCATTAACTTGTTTATTTTAATAATTTTAATATAACAGTAATATTCTATTAATCTCTTAAACACATGTAATCATCGTCAATTTTTTTTATACCAAACATCAAAATGACAGTCACGGGAAATAAAATTAAGAGACAATTTTATATATTTAAGAAGGTGCAATCAATGGAAGAGAAGCACAACTATTAGGTAGTCAGGTTTTTCAAATACTTAATTAAGGGTTTGAGCATTATTTAAGAGAGACCTCCCACTTAATATGATTTTAGAGCGAAATTACTTTCATTTCAGCGCACGAAGCGGTAGGAGGCTGGCCAATGAGTTTTTTCCATTCACAAGAGTTGGGATTCGAACCCCCAACCTCTTGCTTAAGGGACGAAGTGCTGAACCACTACGCCAACCCGCTTGGTTAAAAAGATGTTGTGGCTTAGTGGTTAAGACTTAAGCATTTGATGGGAAATTACTTTCATTTAATACCTTCCCTGAAAAAAAAAGTGAAATTACTTTTACAGTAGATTTTAATAAAGTAGGGTTCATTCTTTATTTTTGCATTATAATATTATAATTATAATTATAATAATATACTTATTTTTTAGCTAAGAGAAGTTAAACAGAGTTCAAGAGCAAAGGAGAGAAACAGAAATTGAAAGATCGAAACAATCGAAACGCGAATCACATTCTATTTTGCTCTGATTTCGTGAAGAACAGAACAATCATCAATCGAATTCTACCGAATCGAATCGAGAAGTTGAAGGAGCGGTGGTGGGAATGGGCTCGGAGAATGAAATTTCTCCGGCCGATGGTCACAGGGCTCCCGGCAAGGAGCAGCAAGCCGCCGGCGTCGGAATCCTTCTTCAGATCATGATGTTGGTCTTGTCCTTCGTTCTCGGCCACGTTCTCCGTCGCAAGAAGATTTACATCATCCCCGAAGCCAGTGCTTCTCTTCTCATAGGTACCTTATCTTTCTCTTCCCCCATCGTCCACTTTCTAACCTAAATTCCACTCCTTTTTTGTTTTGTTTACTCTTTCCACTCTGTGCAGGGTTAATTGTTGGAATACTAGCTAACATTTCAGACACTGAAACTAATATCAGGTTATTTTCAAGTTTCAACCTATAACATCACTCTCACTCTCTCATTTTTGTTTTGTTTTTGGTGGTCTAAGTTCTTGTCTGTCATTTTTTCTGCAGGGCTTGGTTCAATTTTCATGAGGAATTTTTCTTCCTGTTCCTGTTACCTCCCATCATATTATATCCTTTTTTAACATTGTTATTGTCTCTGGCTTTTTTCATTTGTTTAACTCATGTATAATGCTTTATCTGCTCACGCCATTATTTGTGTTTCCGTGACTCTTGAGTTTACTCAGTCTGGCTTCAGTCTCTCTCCTGTAAGTCACTCTCTTTATTGGACTTGCACTTTGTTCTTTGGGACAGGGTTTTTGACTTATCAGGGACTGGTAATATGGCTTTTCGCAGAAACCGTTTTTCTCAAATTTTGGAGCAATTGTGACATTTGCTATATTCGGCACCTTCTTAGCTTCCATTGTAACCGGCGTCTTGGTGTATGTTCTATTCCCCCCACCCTCTAACCCTATTAAAATGGTTACTTTTACACTTATCAGTGATACACATAACACATTAGGGTGGTTTATTAGCATTTTTCAATTCTTTGATTATGTTTTTACCCTCTATGCTCCAGTTATCTTGGTGGACTGCTCTTCCTCATGTATAGACTCCCATTCGTTGAGTGCCTGATGTTTGGGGCTCTTATATCAGCAACCGACCCTGTTACTGTTTTGTCTATATTTCAGGTGATTTGTGGCTCTCTTTCCTTTTTTTTTTGATAATTCCATTTATACCTTTACTCAGTTAGATACATGTTATGACTTATGACTTCCAAGATTATGATCTATATTGCTCTAAGTCCAATGGGTGTCCAATATAAAGACCATGAGGTGTCGATGAATAGTTAGGTCTTTAGAATTCCCCTACACTTGCTTGTTTGTTGCTTGTGTTCATGCTTCAGCTACTACATTTTTTGCATAATTGAAGCATCTAATTCACTATTGCTAACTTGGAATTTTAACTGCCTTCTTTGCAGGAGCTGGGCACAGATGTCAATCTATATGCCTTGGTTTTTGGAGAATCTGTTTTGAACGATGCAGTAAGTTTCTTTTGGTACTTACCACAGCCTTTCTTTAATACTTGACTGCAGAGTTGGTTTAAATATAGTTGGTGCTAATTTGCTGATCTTTTGCTTGATTGGGCCCCTTGTTATTTCTTTTGTCCTATCCTCCCTCATTCACTATGGACAGATGGCAATTTCTTTGTACAGGTACCTGAACTTCCGAAGCATCTTTTGCTTATCTGAACTGAAGTAGCCCAAGTTTCATTAAAGTTCACTTTTAACTCAAGCACTTACTTTGCAGGACAATGTCATTGGTTAAAACTCATCCATCTGGACAAAATTTATTCATGGTGGTTGTTAGATTTTTGGAGACTTTTGTTGGGTCAATGTCTGCAGGTCAGTCTTTTACTTAATGTTCTGTTTAGGCAGTATTAGGAGGGAGCCTCACTAGAGTTTTTTTTTTTTATGAACTTAGGGTCTTAGATGTTGTTGTGTGTTGT
Source organism: Acmispon strigosus (assembly GCA_030819835.1). Taxonomy (NCBI): domain Eukaryota; kingdom Viridiplantae; phylum Streptophyta; class Magnoliopsida; order Fabales; family Fabaceae; genus Acmispon; species Acmispon strigosus. The sequence goes on from JAUAMA010000001.1 coordinate 94,238,891, forward strand.
TATGTTTTCTATATTGCTAAGTTGTGAGCTGTGATTTCTTTTGATGGATCTGCAGGTGTTGGAGTTGGGTTTATATCTGCTTTGATATCCTTTTAAATCCTCATGTCCTGTATATTTGCAGCATAAATATTTAGAAATTTGAAAAATCAAGATTTATTGTAAAACCTTGACTATCAGAACCTATTTAAGTATGCAGGGTTGGATATTGACAGGTAAACATTTAATATCAGTTTTCTTTCTGATATTTGTCGTTTGATGATTCACATTACATCTAGAAAATACTGATCAGAAGAATTTTATGCTTATATCCAGCCTTCAGAACTTAGAGAGCTGTCTTTTTGTTCTTTTCCCATATTTCTCGTAAGGAACCTTCCTGACCATTTCTTGATAACTTTTTCACAAAAATTTATCAAGTTTTTCCATTTAAGGTGCTAATCAGCGTAAAACTATTTACTTTTTCAGGTACATGCTTGCTGAAGGCCTTGGTCTGTCTGGAATTGTATCAATACTATTCACAGGAATCGTAAGTTCATATTACATTTCCCTGTGTTGTTTCATGACTGTATCATAACATTGTTATGATTATTTTGATGTTTGGTTTTAGGTCATGAAGCATTATGCATATTCAAATTTGTCACAAAGTTCTCAAAGATTTGTCTCTGCATTTTTTGAGTTGATATCATCATTAGCAGAAACATTTGTGTAAGGAGGATTTCATTGACAGTATTTTCCCTCTTCTGCTTAAACATTTCCTCTAAATGATGGGTTAACGCATTTTAGTTATGTTCTACAGATTTATATACATGGGCTTTGATATAGCTATGGAGCAACATAGCTGGTCTCATATTGGATTTATATTCTTCTCCATTGTATCCTGTTTTATTCCTTTCTTTTAGGCCCTTAAAATTTAAGTGTTGTGATTTGTATTAGCTTTAGCTTAACATACCATGTTCTTTTTGGTACTTTTCCTCAACTCGTGTAATTACTTCAGATATTCATTGGAATTGCGAGGTATTTGCACTGATTTCTATCATTATAAGTCCTTGATTATAGTGGACATGTTAATTTCAGGATTTTTGGATATTCTATGCTTTGCTTTCACATGTCTCTTGGAAATCTTAAACTGGATTGTTGGGTCATTTCATGCAGAGCGGCAAATGTCTTCTCTTGTGCTTATCTGGTCAATCTGGTTAGACCAGCTCATCGAAAGATACCTCCAAAACACCAAAAAGCACTTTGGTACAGTGGTAAGGAATTAACCAGCACATTAATCATTGTCTTTTTGGTGGAGTACTTCGTCAAGGAAACAAACTGCTTGTGTATACTTTAATGCTGTGCTGTGCCTGGGTTTTTCTCTTTGTGAACATGAACAGGACTTCGGGGGGCTATGGCCTTTGCCCTTGCTTTGCAATCAGTTCATGATCTTCCAGAAGGACATGGACAGACCATCTTCACTGCAACTACAGCAATAGTTGTTTTGACGGTAGGCACACTCTTGTTGTCCTTTAGTTACGCTAATCATTCTAAATACTAAGGTAGTGTTAGGTACTTGGCTGTATTGGTCTTTCTGTAAACTGTAAATGTTACTTCTGTTCACGATGTGCCAACAGGAGCAAAGACTAAGTGTAGGGGAGATGAGAATGTTGAGGTAGATGAGTACACAAGAAAATATAAGATCATGAACAGATTTATTCAGGAGAAAATTGAAGTAAGAAATTATTACTGTATTTCAATAAGAGAAGAAAACATTGCACAGATAAAATATAAAGAGGACACAGTTGAAAAGTTACAATCCAAATACAGAGTGAGGTGCAGAGAAAATTGAGGGCTGTATTAAAAAAAGAGATTGGAAAAAAAGAATATGAAAATATGAAATGGAGACAGTAGAAAAGTTAAGTTGAGATCTAAATAAAGAAATCTTTAAATTAATATATCCTCTCAACCTCTTTGGGAGAACCTTACAGAAAAGTGCAAGATCTTTGAATCTAATTTTATGCAATCACCACAAAGATCATGAGCTACTGGTCTTCTGGTACGATATGACACGAATGCCATTCAGGAATCTCAGATGACTCAGAGAGAATTGGGTTTGTAAATGGTGACCAAATTATAAATGGAGGAAGTTGTGGTAAGTAATATGTGGTAAGAGAATATATAAGTAACTTTAATTGAGTAATCTGATCTGATGGTAAACACCCAATGAACTAAATGAAAGTTCTGTCAAATTTATGTAATTGTCTTATGTAGGTTATTAGCATGCAGCCAACTTTTTCTTTCATTTTTTGTTTAGTCACCATTCCTGAGCTCCATTTTCAAATTGAAACTTTTTTTTTTTGTTTCAGGTATTGCTGATTGGTGGTTCAACAGGCACCATGCTTGAAGCTCTAGATGTTGTAGGTGGAGACAGTCCAAATGATAGCCCTTTGGCTTCAATCGGTTCCATCCCAGGGAGTTTTGCAACAAATAATGTAGGTTAAGCTCTATAACAATAGCCCGTTAAGTCCTTTCTTGTATGTTATGACTTTTACCTTTAAACTTGCATTTGGAAGCAACACCCATCATTAATATTAGAAGATGAATGGCCAAATGCTTATATGATCTGGGCTTATAAGTTTTCACTTTCACAAGCTTACTGTTAGATTATGTATCTCATTTTCGTATAATCTCATTTGTCCTTTTAAAGTGATCTTGATATGTGGTGTCATTGTTGAATGCTTCAAAGAGAAGTAAATGACTGTAACAAACATGTGTTGTCTTTATTGAAGGAAAAGAAAAAAAAGAAAGACTTATATCACATAATGCTCACATGAAACATTGTTTGCAAGGTTGTTTATTTATTGAAGCATTATATGCATGTTTTTCTTGTTATAACTTGGATTCATGTATAGTAGCTTGGCTGTATAATTTAATTGTAACGTCTGTCCTCGTTATCTCATGATTTTGAATTTTAAGAATCCATATTCTGTTATAAATTTTTGTTTTCAAATTGTTGGTTCGCTTCCAAATTGAAAATCTCAATCTTGACAGTCCCAATGACCCTGACAGTGGATAATATATAACTTGATGAATCTACTTCACATGTATGACTGTTTCTCTTTCAACTGACACTTATTGTTTTATTCAAGGTTTATGAGGGGAACAATGGTTACGTTGCTCCGTCATACGGTGAAGAATCATCATCATCTGGGAACAAAATCAAGATGAAGCTAAAAGAATTCCACAAGAGGTAGTATCTGCGTTCTGAGTGTGTTATATGTACTTATGAATGTATGTAACTAAGCATGTACGAAGGAGAAAGATGTTTAATACGAAATTGTATCCGTCTAAACCACTTATACTGCTTCTCCTTTTCATTTTTATAGTTGTAAACCACTTTGTGTAGATTCATGCAAACTGTTATTTGTAAATATAGGATAACTCATGTATCTATGTAATATGTATATCTTTCAATGTGCTCGCACACAAGAAGACAGTGTTTGGCACAGTTAGAACAGAAAGAAATATACTACACCATTTTGTTCTTTTCTATTTTACTTTTTTAGTAGAACCAAATTATCTCAATTTTTTAAGACTTATATTTTATTCTGTTCTACTTTTAAAATGTAACAAACAGACTATAACACATACGTTCATCCCACTAACTTTTTGACCTAAAATGCTACCTTAATGATGTCGCCATTGCTAATTTCTCTTTGCTTCTTTTTTGCAGTGCTGCGTCTTTTACAGCATTAGATAGAAACTACCTTACCCCATTCTTTACTAGTCAAAATGGAGATGATGATGATGATGAAGGTAAATTTGACTTTAATTTTTATTCAGAACTGTGCCATTTATGCTGAAGAACTTATGTATTAGATACGTAGAGTATTGGTACCTTGGCTCACTTTTTTCTCTCAAATTGGCTTGATAGTGATTCATCTATTTATTTTTAATAATTACAGAAAACAACTGTTATGTTAGTCTTTGGACTTACAAAGCAACTTAAGTAGGCCCTATAATGGTCATTCTCAAAATATGAACTACCTAATTTTGGAATCAGATATTTCTTGGACGTTTTTTGTTTATTTTTATTTTCTTATTTTTAACAACACTTTATAAAGTTCAAGACTAAAGTCTTGTTAAAGAATTTGGACCAGCGTCTTTGGCTATTATCTGGTTTTCAAGTATTTAAGACCATGTTCTTAGAGCGAGCATAGGGTTAAAAACCTATAGTTTTCTATAACCACTAGTCTCCTTTGGAGACATTTGATACCAACAGCTACTTTGGCACAAAATAGATATTCATATACCTTATTCTTTGTCCATTGTTAGCTTGCAATTTTCATGGAATATTTATAGTTGTCTTTGTGATAACTATTTTCCTTTTATGGTCTTGGAATATTTTTCACAACCCGCTATTGAACCCTAACCGGTGTACATGCTAAAGCTAGCTTACCCTCAGTTAGCCTGACCAGCCTAACAGTGGAGCTACACTAACAATACACAAAGACAGTTTAACAAGCTACCAAAAGTTTGACAACTTCCCCCAAAAATGTAACAAACCACAAATTCATTTGACCTGCCAAACCACAAAATGAAATAGCCAGAACCGGTAACCAAGATTTATAACCTCAATGTACATATATCAGAATGCTGCGTACATGGAAAACTCAACGAGTCCTCGAAATAATAGTAAATGTGCTATAGAATCATACTAGAACTTTGTAATCATTTACAGTTCGGAAAACGAAGATAATCACTATCCCTATAATAGTATAATTGCATTGTAGTGGAGTCAAAAAAAATAGTAGTCACGGCACATTGGAAGCCTACTAAAAACCCCAGGAATCCGCTACTCAGCAACTAGTGAATTTGAATGAAAGAAAATTAAAGGAATGAGTGACAAAGACCAAGTGAGGCATAATAGACAAAGTTATCAAAAAGGAGAAACAATTATCATGAGGGTTTAAAACCAACATAACTAAATGTGAATCAGAGAGAAAACTATCAAATCAGTAACCCAGAAGCAGCTTACAAAACTCAGACTTTCATGAACCAACCCCAAAAGCTTAAGATGTTGGGTGATGGCACATGAGTGGATTTATATTATATTTCTAACATGCCTTCTTGCACGAAAGCCCTTTGGGCTTGAAGCGTGGACAACTCACTGCTTATGCTTAAATTTAACATTTTACTAGAAGAATAGAGACAGCAAGTTTCAAACTATAGACCACTTGTTCGTAGAGTTCCTGACACCAATATCATGAATCAACTGTTCCAAATAGTTTACGACCTATCTATAAACTCTTTTAAGCTTATTCTTATAAGCTTTTCAAATTAGTTGATGAATAAGCACTTATACCTATGTGTGAGCTCTTCTGAGTTTGTTTCAGTAAACTTCTTAAATAAGCTTATGAATAAACATTTATGTAACAAGTGCTTAGTACATGAGTGTTTAATTAGTCTATTAATCCAAATGCCCCTTTAGTAAATAATTTTCTTTCCTGTTTTGTGTAACTGAGTTAATTTCATATCACCACAATTTGTTGTTCTTGGTTTTAACAGCCGAGCCTTTTACCTCTCCAAGATCTGGATTTGATGGCCAGAACCATTATTCACCATGATTCGTTCAAAGCACATGTTGCTTTCAAAATCTCCTCTGTACATAACTTCCGATACGCAACTTATAGACAGCTCGTAGGAATTGGCATAATACAAGATTCACGTTTACATCCTGCATTCCAAGTTGTACGATTGAGAATCTCTGGACAAGTGTCATTAGATTGGACAACATCATCTCTGCAGAATTAGCATTCCACATGATGATTATATGCCTCTGCCTTGAAGTTGGAGGTTTTAATCTGGAACTGACGACACATTTATTTTTATTTTGACGTTTTTACAGATTTTCTCACCTAGGTATAGTTCTATTCAGTTCTGAAAATTGTAGTTTACTTCATTATTGTGACAATGAGTTTATTATATCAGAAAATGAATGTAGTACTTATGGAGTAAGGATGAGCTTTATTCAGGAAGTTCCTGACACCAGTATTTGGCAAATGAGCACATTACTGAACAGTCTGAATGCAGGATTTTCTTCATATTTAATTTTTTTCATGGAGTTATTTGGCTCTTTGAGCTTGATGCATGCAGTGTTTGAGTAAATTTTTTTTGCAAACTTAATTTTTGGTGATTTTGATTTTGTGAAATTGAGTTTGTTTAATAGGGGTTTAAAGTAAAGCGATTTGTGTTTACAAAAGTAACCCATCATTTACTTTAATTTAGAACTGATTTGGACAAGAAAAAACCGCTGGAATCATGAGAGCAGTTCAAAAGTATTCTTGTAGGATGGTATTTCTTTCATGAACTCTGTGTTTCTTTAATGAAAAATGTTCTTTTGACTACAAAAACTCTTTGAATAAAAGAAATTGAACATCATGTGTCGTGTGAATGTTGGACATTGTTATTTAAGTTTAAGTAAGATGATTTAAAATTGAATTAAGTTATCAAATAAATAGTAATGACAAATAATAGTTTTTTTTTTTGATAAGCATAATGACAAATAATAGTAAATAAAAAACTTTGACCGTAAAATTAACCCAACAACAAAATCAACCCAATTTATGTCAAAGTGAAACCAGACGATTGAAGAAATAGAAGCAAAGTCTATTTTGTGTAATTAAATCTCATTTTCTTAATCTCAAATGTATGTGTAAATATAATAATTAATTATGATAGATGCACATTATAATCCATTTGGTCAAATATACATCCAAAAGTAATTTACTAATTTTAATAAATTTTATTTGAACAACGTTATCCTAAATAAAATTACTATTTTTTTTAAATGTAAGTATCAATCACTATATTTTCAATAAACTTTAATCATAAATAATTTTAGTAAAATTAATTTTATTAACGCAAATCTAACCCACAATATAAATAATTTTATTAACGCAAATCTAACACACAATATAAATAGATGGACTAGTAATTACGTTTGAGGAGTGCTAACATCAGTTAATTTGACACATTTTATCAGCACCCTTTCATTTATATACTTAATTTGACACCTCATTTTGTACATTCTTTTGTTTGTTGATTGAAATTTATATAGGTCCTGCTGCTTTGTAACTGTAACTGTGCCCCATATTTTTAGTTGATTCGATATTTTCTTTGTTTTCTAATGCTCTCTCTTTGATTAATTAAAATTTATTTAAGGTTTATTAAATTATATGGGTTCCATTCCCAATTTTGTGAAACCTACATGAATTTTAACCAATTAAAATAAAAGTGTTAGAAAGAGAGTAATAAAAATAGGATTTCTGCCCTCCTCTTTCAACTAATGTGTTAGAAAGAAAGTGTTCCAAGTTCATGTGGCCATTTTCATCAAGTAAATAAATAAGGTTAACGAGAAACAAGAGACAATTTATGAAACAATAAGAGAGAGAGCGCAGGGTGACATAACAATTAACAAACACTTAAAAAATCCCGTTTATCGATATTTGAAATTGGAACCGTTACAACGTAAACCCACACAAACAAACATAACCCCAACGGATACATCTTCTCCTTCCAACACAACACAGAACTCGAACCCCCCTCTCCTCTGTCACTCAAACTCTTCACTTTCTTCAATTCACCCACATCCACGATTTCCCTCTTCCCAAAGTCTAAATCTTTAGCGCTTTCGGGTAGATCCATAATCTGGGGTGCTTCCAATTCCTTCATGGTGGAGGCGCCGGTGGAAGTTCGTGGTGCAACCGACACCATGCAGGAAAACAAGCACCTCGCCGATTCAGACAACCCCGCTCCACCTCCTCCGCCGCCGATTCCACACACCCGCCGGCCGAGGGTCCGGGAGGTCAGCTCCAGATTCATGTCCCCGGCGGCTTCCTCCACCCAGAGGCGGCATCATCGGTCGACGGATTCAGACCTCTCCGGCGACGAGAATTCTGAATCCTCGTTCCCGATTGCGAATTCTGTTTCTCAGAGGAAACAGAGAGCCGCCATGAAGCTTTTCAGGGAAAGCAATGGAGTTGTTGAACAGTTGCCAAACCACCCTCCTCACCCTTCAAAGTCATGTTCTGGTAGAATTGGAATTGGTGGTGGTAGTAATAACCCTAATTCCACTGCTACACCTTCTAGGCCTGACACTCCAATTCCCTCAGTTTCTGTGCCTTCAAGATTCAGGCTCACACCCCATCACCACAACCACAATCACAACCACAACCACAACCACAACCACTATAGATCTATCAATGGCAGTGCCTCAGCTGCTGCAAAATTGATGCAAGCTAGTGGTATGTCATTGTCCAAGGGCAATGCTGCTTCTGCTTTGTCTCATTTGGAATCCAATTCCCGTGATGATTCTGGGATAAGTTGTAGCACACAGTCACTTCCTGAGTTTTGTTCTGAGAATGACAGAGATATGTTGACTCAGAACGCTGAAAAAATTGGCAACAGTGGGGACTTGAAATTCCATCCTTCACCTTTGTCCCGTTCTGTGACACTGCCTTCTTGTGGCAGTGAGCACTTGCTGCAGGTAAAGGGGTCTGAGAAGCAGCATGCTTCTATGTCCAAGCTGTGTGGAAATGGAAATCAATCAAACCATATGAAATTAGGGCTTAGTTTGCCACCGGTTCCTCCTCAGTGTGCAAAACCTGCAGTGGACATGAGGAAAGGGAAGAAAGGCTCTAGTCATCAGGAAGATGTGCATTCCCTCAGATTGTTCTATAATCGTTATCTGCAATGGAGATTTGCCAACGCAAAAGCAGCCACCGCGATGAAAGCTCAGCAAAAAGAAAGCGAGGTACCTTCTATGTCCTACTTATTGTCAAAGTTACAAATATGTAGTAGTAGCACAAGACTACAACAGAAAAATCACTGTTATCTGGCTAGTAAGTTCTATACTTTCTAATTCTCTAGATACAACAAAAGGAATTTAGCAATGGTTGTTTGGTCATGACTCTAGAAGGTGGATTTCTATTTCAGTTACACTGCCTTAAGTAACTTGCAGGAGATGATGAAATATAGACACTGATTGTAGCTTAAAAGATCTTGTTAACTTTTTATTTTCCTGGACCTTCTAATAGATACAATAATTGAAAGATATAGATAAGTCACGGGGATACAGAAAGGGAAGAGGACAAATCTCTGTTAGTCTCCATCAAAGTTTTTGCTTTTGAATGTGTAAACTGACTTTTTCTTATCACATCTTCATTTACTGGTTATCATAATCTAGTTTATTTGAAATTATACTCCCATACCTTTTATGTGGCTATTTGGATCAGTAGGAAACTTTCATTCATGTGCATTTGTTATTGTGCTTTAGATACTCAGAAACTCTTGCACATTTACATCTACTCAGTATTACAGTTGGTTATGATATAACATCAAAACCTGGGCTATCCTTTACAATTTAATCACCTTCAGCTCTTCTTGTCACTCTTTGTTTTTCTTCTTCTTTATCCTTGCAGAAAGCACTATATTCTCATGCAACGAAAATATCAGAAATGCGTGATTCTGTGAACAGGAAACGTGCAGAACTGGAGCTTTTGCGGAGATCAAAGACTCTATCAACAATTCTTGATGCTCAAGTGAGGCCACTGATACTTCTGAGTGCTTCTTTTACATTTTTGAATTCTAGTTGTGCACATAGTAAAGCTTCCTGATTGTGATACTGAGAGAGATTATTGCTTGATGACTTCTTATGGTATCAATATTTAAGTCTATATGTTTTTGATAGAATACCAAATTCTTTTGCTATCAGTTCTCTTTCTTTCTTTTTTCTTGGTAAATGCACCGTATTAGTAATTGTACATTTTATGGGATGCAATTACAGATTCCATATCTAGAGGAGTGGTCTTCTATGGAAGAAGATTATTCAGTCTCCATTACTGAAGCAACTCAGGCTTTGGTGAACGCCTCAGTGCAACTTCCAGTTGGTGGGAACGTTAGGGTATGATTATAAATCCTCTTCTCATGTCTGTTGATCTGCTAGAAAGTGTTTATTTTCTTTCTGCTATGCTTATTCATTGGAATTGTCTTCAAGTTCTACTTGACAAAAATGTATTATGCAACAGGTTGATGTTAGAGAGGTGGGGGAGGCCCTGAATTCAGCATCAAAGATGATGGAAACAATTGTTTCCAATATCCAGAGATTCATGCCAAAGGTGAGAAAAATGAATGTATTCAATTGTTTTGTTATAAATCTTGCTCATCGTTTCCCCCTCCCCAACCATGCTTCTCATTTGGTCAGCTTTGTTTATATTGTTAAGTAGACATTAGGGTCAATTAATGAGTTTCTCTAAGTGAAGAAATCCTATAAGATAATGCATAGGGTCAATGTGTGGGAGGAGGAAGTTTGTCAAACTCTTAGCTATTGTACTCAGATTTTTTTTTGTCAAACTCAGGCAGAAGAAACAGATAGTTCTATGTCAGAGTTAGCCAGAGTTGTAGGAGGAGAAAGAGCTCTTATTGGAGAGAGCGGAGATTTATTGTCAAAGACATACAAATCACAGGTTTGTCTTGTAGATATTGGCTGAATTCCAGCCATCTGTAGTTTACTGCTTATGTCCTTCAGCAGTTATATTAATATCTTGAAGGTGCTGTAAAATTTTCAGGTGGAGGAGTGCAGCTTAAGGGGCCAACTAATCCAACTGCATTCAATTTGTGATAAGAATAAGAATAAAGAATAACAAGCAACTGATAATTTTCAATTGCAAGTCAACTGTGGAAATACCGCACATCTGATGTTGTTAATAGTTTGTTAAGGGAGCATCAACAGTACAATGCCTGAGAGGATTCAATTCTCATGCACATTCTTTTTCTATTAGTTGAGAAAGTGGGAGAGGATCATGATTGATCACATGTAAAATATGTGTTGCTTATCTCATGAAGTTTCACAATGTATTCTTGTCACTGTAGGGCTGAGGCAAGTTGTCACCATGGTCTTTCTCCCTATTTCACTCACTGGATGTCAATAAAACTAATAGGACACTTTGTCCTTCAATGAATGGAAAGTTTGCTTCAAATAGGAGGTGAAACATTTGTTTTGAACTTGTGAGTGTTTTCTCTCATACATGTAAAAAAATATTCCTGCTCTGAAATGGAACTTGAAATTTTTTTAAACTCTTATAGTGAAGTGAAAAAGTCTACATCTTATTATCTTGTAGATGTTTGATTGATTGTCTTTTTATTGGTTCAATTTACACATCGTATAGTTTTAACTTATTATATAAATTTTAATAAAGGGGTAATTAAATATTTAGAATAACCTGTGAAACAATTTGAGAAAAATAACGCAATTACTCACAGGTCACAGCATAACATTTAAAGGATGCATAGCTTGTCAAAGAGTATCCCCGAAAAACTAAGTTTAACGGTTTACACCAAAAAATAAGGAAATGCAATTAAAATAAAATAAAACTTACACATATCAGACCTTCTTTTCTTATTTGATTTCATTACTTCAATATTACTTTTATAATTCACATAACAAAAGGTGAAGAATTTCACTAAGTAAAAATTGTGTTTGTAAACACTCAAATTTGGTTCGAACTCATATGAATTTTTGAAATTTTAGCTATCAATTAAAAAAGAAACAATAAAATAGAAGATTAATAAGGTTTTAAAAGTTAAAAAGAATTAAAATACAAAATTTTAAATTTTTATAAAATAGGTTCTCGAAGCAGCACTTTGCAACCAATCTCGCATAGTGTACCTGCGGACAAATATTTCACCATATATACCTTTTTGTAATCTAGTCACTTTTACAATGAGGGTGCTCTACCCCATATCTTCACCTTCAAAACAAAACAAAAAACTCATATCTTCATCCACATACTCTCTTGCATACCACCATTCATGGGTTACAAAAAGGGATTGGATCTAACACCCTATCCTCATAATTTCACACTACTTCCCGAATTTAAAACTTGAAAAACTTTGCCTTCCAAGATTTAAAAACTTGAAAATTATGCTCCCGAATTTTAAAACTCAAAACACAAGGGGTGGTGCGAAATTGTATGGATAGAGTGCTAAATCCAGTTCTCTACAACTAATTTACTATTTCAGTCCTCGCGGCCCATGAGCCATTTTTTTAAAAAAATCTTAGAAAATATAAAAATAGTTTTAAGGTAAAATCGTTTTTCTACCTCATGAAAAAATAAAACAAAATAACCAAAAAGTAAAAAATAAAACAAATAAATGTAGAAAAAATAGTAAATATATTATCATTACTCTTTTTCTTGTGCTCTAATTAAAAAATAATACTATAAAAATTAAACAAAAAATACATCTATTTTTACAATGTTTATATATAAGTGGTTCTCTATTCTCTAATTCTTTTGTTTCTTCGAACAAGTTGGAAGCTACGAAGAGAAGCAGAGTTTTGTGTTAGGTTCTGTTCCAGAACTCAAATCAAAGTAAAACAAAGGAGAAGAAGAAGAAGAAGAAGATGGCGCTGAAGTTTTTGAACAAGAAAGGGTGGCACACGGGAAGCCTCAGGAACATAGAGAATGTCTGGAAAGCGGAGCAGAAGCACGATGCCGAACAGAAGAAGCTTGACGAACTTCGCAAGCAGATCCGAGAAGAACGCGAACGCACCGAGTTTCGTCTTCTTCAAGAGAAAGCTGGCCTCGTCCCGTAATTTCCCTCTCTCTCCTTTTCTATTCCCCCTAATCAATCCCCGATTTTGATTTCAATTTTAGGGTTAGGGTTTCTCTTCGGATTCCAAATTGAAAACAAACAAGCTAAATTAATGTTTTTTCTTGCAGTCACCAGGAGAGGTTGGAGTTTTTGTACGATTCTGGATTGTCCGTTGGGAAAACTACCTCTGAAGGTTTCAAAACCCTTGAAGCGTTTCCCAAATCCGATGCAGCGGATGCGCCTTCCACATCTGCTTCTGCTTCCAACGTACGTTGACCTGATCTTCTCGTTGAATTTTTATACTTTTATAGCAAAATGTTTTTTTTTGGTTGGGGGGTTGGGGATTGTTTATTTCTTCTGATGTGTTGATTTATGGTTGATTGTGCAGCAGCAGGGGGCAGGTGTGCCTGGGGCATTGTTCGAGGATAAGCCTCAGTCTGCCAATGATGCATGGAGGAAGCTTCATTCGGACCCTTTGCTCATGATTCGACAGCGCGAGCAGGAGGCGCTTGCAAAGATAAAAAATAACCCTGTCAAGATGGCCATGATCAGAAAATCAGTAAGCCTATCTTTAATCTTGGATTTGGAAATTAGATGTGATGAAGTGTTAAAATTTATGAAATCATACTAGTTTGTAATTTGGTTGTATACGTGTTTTTAGATTGATAGAGGGTTACAAGGTAGGAAATAGTTATGCTTTTAATTAGCTGGACTGCACAGGCGGGTAGGTACAGGTTAGCTTGTATCAAAGAAAAATTTGAGATTCACCTTTGAACTTTGTTGGTTTGGATAACTGATTAATTGTTGTTACACTTGACTTAAGTTAAATTAGTTCACTTGTATGTGTGAACCATATTTAATACCCTGGCTAAGATGAATTGCAGTGGTCATGTTTTAACTTTTAAGTAACACTCATAAATGGTTGGGGTGCATTGGTGAACATATTGCAGAAACTGCGGCCCAACCAAAACCTTGTTTACTCAGGAATTCTACATGGCTCTCCTTGTGAATTTGTTAAGACCTAGTGCTGTTACTATAGCAATATCTCCCAGCCCCCACACTTATTTGCAATTTCTCTGTAACCTCCTCCTCCTTGGTGACTTCAACTTGTGTTTAAGACCATCCATTGTCTGCAAACCTGTGTCCATTGCAGCCACCTCAGGGGTGTCCATCCGATTTGCTACTGTTCTTCATGCTATCTTCAGTTTCTGTCTGATGAATGATATGTGTATAATTCTATGCAATTGAGAATTATGTTACTTTATAGTCTCTTTATTGGGCTTTTTTTTTTTCTCTTTATTTCATTCCAGTCTTTAAATTCTATTCATTGAATAAGATGACAAAAACAATTATGATTTACTTTCATATTAAGACATTTCTAATTTATGGCCATCTTATTTTTTTACAATGTCAGGTTGAAGGAAATGAACACAAGAAGAAAGATAAAAGTAAGAAGGAAAAGCGAAAGAAGCACCATTCTAGTAAATCAAAGCACAAAAAAACGTCTGATTCCGAAGATGACACAGCTGAAAGGAGAAAAAGAAAAACTGGTGATAGAGATTTTGACAAGAAGTATCACAAGGCTCAATCAGATTCAGAATGTGAATCAAGTGAAGGAGAAAGGATAAGAAAGAAGAATCACTATGAAGACAAAAAATACAGAGAAAGATCACCCAGTCACTACCAGAGGCAAAGAAATATCAAGGACTATAAAGAAGATGCTGATGACAGAAACCATAACAAGTCAAAGCCAGGAACTTCAGAAGGTCGGTCCATCATTGATGCACCAAGAAGGGGGAATGTGAGCTTTCCAGAACCAAGCTCCACTAGATCTTCAGCTACTTCACTTGAACATGGATCACACTATAAGCGCAGAAACGCAGCTCCTAAACTTTCAGAAGAAGAGCGGGCTGCTAAACTTAGGCAGATGCAACTGGCTGCTGAGTTGCATGAAGAACAGAGATGGAAACGTATAAAGAAGGCCGAGGAGACTGATGCACAGGAAGCAACCCAAAATAGTAAATCTGGTGGCAAGAATTTCTTGGATACTGCGCAAAAAAGTATATATGGTGCTGCAGAAGGGGGGAGCGTATCTATAGCTGAGAGTGTCCGGCGTCGCACACATTATTCTCAAGGAAGATCTGGAGGTGAAAGCAATGCATTTCGGCGATGATGGACTAGAATGCTGGGGTGGTTTGTCACCGTTTTTAGTTATCTCGAGTTTTCACCAGAACACTTGGCATATGTTTTCTTCCATGTACCACCAACATGACTCCTGTGTATCAATATATGAAATTCTATTTGATATTTATGACATGTTACATTAAGAATTCTTAGTTCTTTCTTTATGGTTCGAAATTTTCATGTGATTTTGAAGTCATGTTCCAAACTGATATACTTAGTAGGTTACTGTTGATTTCTGTTTAGGTAAATGTATGTATAATGACATGTATATGTACGATAATTAATTCATATTTTCAATTGATGCTACATATCAAGACGAAGACTACGACAATAGTTTTAAGAATTGCACTGAGAAAAACTACTTAGAGAAGAAAGTTCAGTTATAGCACCATTATGGACAGCAAAAACTTCACTTTCTTTCCTGAGAAAGAAAATAGCAACTTTCGCTAGCTAACTTTGTCAGGGGCAATCTATTATGGAGGTTCAGTTTAATTAAAGCATGAATGAGCTGTGACCCTGGAACTTACATGCCGGTAGTATCTATGATATGCAGGCAAAAAGATGAGGTTGCAGGTTTACAATCAAGGGAAGCACTGTTGTTCTTAATCTAGCCAGTGATGGCTATGCATGGCTTCCTCCTTGATTAATAGTATGGTGCACCTTATGGTAGCATGTCTCTGTCATCAGTTTTGGGAAGGGTAACTGTTAAATGCACCTCCTGCCGACAAACCCTCTGATAATTATTGACTTCTGGAGCTGCATCTGAATGTGCTCAGGGTAGGCATTTGCTTGATATATATAACTCTCAGGCAAATAACTCCATATCATGATATAGTAAATATAGCACAATGAATTGGTCACATTTATTGCCTGCTCGTGTGTTTCCTTATTGATTGATTGAGCTAGAAACATACAGCTGCACAAGGACACCATAAATTAATATTTGGCTAGCATAGTTACTCTTCCTTTTACTCTCTTCACTTGTGTATGTTTAGATTATGTGATTAATGATAGGGTCTACCAAGGTAGATTAATGATAGGTTGAGTATTTAAAATGTGGTTGTAACAACCTTAGTCTATCAAGGTATATTTTACTAGAGGGTCACAGGACCATGTGGCTAGTTGCTCCATCCTTATTCACGAGGTATGTAAACATCTTGGGTCAGTCAAAGGAGGAAAGCGGTTGAAGGGTATTTAAAGCATTCACTCCAATGCTGCAAATGAAAGACACGAGTTTGAACTTTGGCCCCATGCTACAAACTATTATTTTTGTACATTTTTCAGTTGCCTCATTGATAGGGAAACTAGCTCAGAATCAATTTTGCAGAGTCAGCAAAATAGGATGAGCCTCTTCTGGTTTCTAGTTTCTCTGCACATCTTGCAGTAGCATCTCCTCTGGAGGAATTTGAAGGCATGTATCGCAACACCTTGCTAGCTAATTCTTAACTTGATTGAAGCAAAAACTTCCTTATTAGATTGTACTGTGCTAATATGCCGCACCATAATTAACAAGAATGTTACCTTTGATACCAAATTTACAAGAATGTTACCTTTTATATAGAAGTTTTTAATTTTCTTTAATTTACAAGAATGTTACCTTTGATACCAAATTTAAGACAGCAATTTGTTGAGTTTTTCCAATATTAGAATGAAATTCTGAATTTGTGCTTGTAATTATGATGTCTAAACTTGCAAACCATCCATTTTGCAGATAATGATTTGAGGCACAAGCAAGCTGGCATGCAGCTCAAGTTGTATCATGTTACAGCTCTTGACTCCTCTCTAAACTCCACATCACCATTTAGATGAGGAGCGTGTCAGGCCTCTTCATTCCAGATTAGTTAATCATTCAGATACTACCGCCTCGTCTGATAAAGTAGGGGGACCAAAACTTGTGAACACACCATTGAAATCAGGTTTGTCAATAGGCTCAGGAAATTACTATGTAGAAATAGGAATTGGGACCCCTGCTAAGTATTTTAGCGCTTGTAGACACTGGCAGCTCTCTCTCCTGGTTCCAGTGCCAGCCTTGTGTTATGTACTGCCATGTGCAGGTTGGCCCCGTCTTCAGTTCTTCCACTTCCAAGACCTATAAAACCTTTCCATGTTCATCCTCTCAGTGCTCCTCTCTCAAGGGCTCCATACTCAATGCCCCAAGTTGTTCAAGTGCATCTGGTGCTTGTTTGTACAAAGCAAGCTATGGTGACACTTCTTTCTCAATTGGTTATTTGAGTCAAGATATGCTAACCTTGACTCCATCAGAGCCATAATCAAGTTTTGTATTTGGGTGTGGACAGGACAATCAAGGGTTGTTTCGAAGGGCTGCTGGTATTTTAGGTCTAGCCAATGACAAGATCTCCATGTATGCACAAGTGGCCAGAAAATCAATCTGGTCATGCCTTCTCCTATTGCCTTCCCCGGGAAGGCTTCCCACATCTTTTGCTACTCCTAACTCTTCCAATGAAGGTTTCTTGTCCATTGGAACCTCATCATCATCATACAAGTTCACTCCTTTCGTTAAGAACCCAATGCTTCCCAGCTTATATTGTCTGGATTTGACAGATATTACTGAGGGAGGAAAGCCATTGGGAGTAGCAGCATCAAGTTACAAGGTGCCTACTATCATAGTCAAAAAAGATAGTCACTGCTCAGTATTGATTGGATGGCATGAAGAGTAAAGTCCTGCAGCTTTTCAAGGAACCTAAGAATAGCGTAGAATCATTAGTCGACTGAATTTATTGAAACTCTAGGTTCTGGAAAATGAAGCTCATTCAATTCAATCTCATGGTGTGAAAACAAAATAATAAAATTGACAACTCATTTCATAAGGTGTGAAAACTTCTCTACCAGGAAACTTTGGGCATGTTCCCTCAGCTCTTCGAAACACATGAATGGAATGTCAAAACAGATTTTATCGCTTTCAATTGATAGGGTTGTGACTAGTAAATGTTCAACACATTCTTCCTGACAAGACTTCACCAAAAACTGATCAGCAATACGCAGTACATCTAAGAGTTTTGATAGCTACTTTGCAAATGTACAGAGTTGCTCGAAGTAATATAAAAGATTATCGTACCACGGGGATTGCGTAAAATTATTAATTTGCTCTAATTCAATGATTCAGTAAACAAAAAGGAAAATAAAAAGGTTTGGGGGGGGGGGGGATTGGATTGGGTGTTGTTGCATTAAAGAGAAGCAAAAACAAAATGTTAGCTTCACCTGAGTTTAGCTTCACCAATTATCACTCATGCCTTTAACTAAACACGCTTGTATGACTTAAAATTATTATCTACGGTGATCTAGCCTAAGTTCTTAACTCACTGTTTCACAAGCTAAGTAAGACTTTCAGTCCTAAGACTAGGTTTGTTTCACGAGCACCTAGCACGTCGAATCGAAGGTTAAATCCTAATTACTAGCCACCACAATTAGGTTCTACTCTTATTCCTAAGCAGTAGGTAAGGCCTAATTAATCCTGTTCACTTGAGTCCTTAATTCCTAATCAACTCTCGTTCTCATAGAAACTAGTTTAACATTTGCTCTTGCAATCAAACACAAAATTAACTATAACGGAGTTCATAAATTGCAAAATTAAAGTCATAAGGTCATAGAAAAGTCAAAACATAAGATCCTAGAGGCTTGGCACCCCAAGTGCTAAAGAGAGGTTTAATTACATATGATCATAGAAAGCATAGCCAAACAAGAGAGGAAGTACATAACCTAGATGGAAACGACAAAGAATCGGCGCCTCACGGTCTAAGAACGGCTTCTCCCAATGTCTCTTAATGTTTCCTCGAGCAAAAGATAGGTTTTGGGACAAAAAAAACGTGTTTTAAAGGTCTAATTTCGCTGCTCCTGCGTCCGTACCGCATATGCGGTAGCTTAGGCACCGCATTTGCGGTAAACAGGGTGTTACCGCATATGCAGTGACCCATTTTACCGCATATGCGCTGGCCATCTGGCAGCTCCAACCTCTTTTCTTAAAATGGCTCGTACGGACTAGTCTACCGTCAGATCGGGTTGAAATTTTGATATGTTCTTGACTCATTGATATTCAACTTGACAGGTTGGATTGTCAAGAAAACATCTGACCTAGGAGAAAAGGTCCACACAAGTTGTTGCTGAATTATTAAAATAAAACCGGTAAAACATAACTCAAGGAAAAGCTCATAAAAATATTCTAATTAACTCATTAAACTAAATGTTAAATAACTAAGAAAAATAATTTTAAATCACGAGTCATCAAATTCCTCATCTATACTGTCAGGATTGTCCTCCAATTCTCTGATGTTAATGAATTCACACTTCCACATGAAACAAAGGCTATCTGCAAAAGGTAAGTTTTGTTAGAAAGAAAAATTAGAAACATAAAGCATAAACATTAAATAATAATCATTGATCATACCCCTCACGTGGAGGCGAATGGTGACAAAAAGAGTATACTATTCTTTCATTCCACTGGTGAACATCTTATTAAAGAAGGGACTCGATCTGTTCACAAAATTTGAAGGCATCGATAGCACTCTTTCACCATCTTTAGCAGTAAGATCACCACTTGCCTAGCAGCTCAACCAACACCCTCACGGCTGCGCCTCGACTGAGAGTAGCAAGTGTTAAAAACCTCTCGGTGACGGGAATATGTAGCAAGGAAGCCACTTCGTCCAGCATGATATTCATATGAAAATTTGTGTACAATATTAGTTTTCTCCAGAATACTTGGCAATTGGCATATGTTTTCTTCCATGTACCTGTGTACAATATATGAAATTCTGTTTGATATTTATGACATGTTATATTGAGAATTTTAGTTCTTTCTTTTTGGTTAGAAGTTTTCATGTGATTTTGAAGTAATGTTACAAACTGATATACTTTGTAGTATATATACTGTTGATTTCTGTATTATTACATGTATATGTACTATAATTAATTCATATTTTGAATTAATACTACATATCCAGACAAAGAATACGGCAATAGTTTTAAGAATTGCACTGAGAAAAACTACTTAGTGATGAAGAAAGTTCAGTTATAGCACCGTTATGCACAGCAAAAACTTTTTCTTTCCCGAAAAAGAAAATAGCAACTTTAGCTAGCTAACTTGGTCAGGCATAATCAATTATGGAGGTTCATTTTAATATAAGTATCAATGAGCTGTGACCCTGGAACTAACAGGCCAGTAGTGTCTATGATACGTAGGAAAAAAGATGAGGTTGCAGGTTTACAATCAAGGGAAGCACTGTTGTTCTTAATCTAGTCAGTGATGGCTATGCATGGCTTTCTCCTTGATTAATAGTATGGTGCACCTTATGGTAGCATGTCTCTGTCATCAGTTTTGAGAAGGGTAACTGTTAAATGCACCTCCTGCCGACAAACCCTCTGATAATTATTGGCTTCTGGAGCTGCATATGAATGTGCTCAGGGTAGGGATTTGCTTGATGTGTATAACTCTCATGCAAATAACTCTATCATGATATAGCAAATATAGCAGAATAAGTTGGCCACATTTATGGCTTGCTCGTGTGTTTCGCTATTGATTGATTGAGCTAGAAATATACAGCTGCACAAGGATACCTATAAATTAATATTTGGCTAGCATAGTTACTCTTCCTTGTGTATGTTTAGATTATGTGATTAATGATAGGGTCTATTATGTTAGATTAATGATAGGTTGAGTATTTAAAATGTGGTTGTAACAACCATAGTCTATCAAGGTATATTATACTAGAGGGTCACAGGACCATGTGGCTAGTTGCTCCATCCTTGTTCATGAGGTATGTAAACATCTTGGGTCAGTCAAGGAGGAAAGAGGTTGGAGGGTATTTAAAGCATTCACTCCTCCAATGCTGCAAATTAAAGACACTAGTTTGAACTTTGGCCCCATGCTAGAAATTATTATTTTTGTACATTTTTCAGTTGCCTCATTGGAAGGGGAAAATGTCTGGTTGCTCTAGTGTACCATATATCTGCTGAGGGAAGAGTAAGAAACTAGCTCATAATCAATTTTGCGGAGCCAGCAAAATAGGATGAGCTTCTTCTGGTTTCTAGTTTTCTCTGCACATCTTGCAGCAGCATATTCTCTGGAGGCATTTGAAGGCATGTACCTCAATAACTTGCTAGCTAATTCTTAACTTGATGGAAGCAAAAGCTTCCTCTTTAGATAGTTCTATGTTATTATGCTGGACCATAATTAACTACCAGTTTCCTTTGTTGGATAGCGGTTTTTAGTTTTCTTTAATTTACAAGAATGTTTACCTGAGGTACCTTATTATAGATAGCAGCTATGTTTTGAGTTTTTCCAATATTAGAATGAAATTCTGAATTTGTGCATGCAAATTATGTAGTTTAAACTTGCACTCTGTCCATTTTGCAGATAATGATTTAAGGCACAAGCAAGCTGGCATGCAGCTCAATTTGCATCATGTTTCAGGTCTTGACTCCTCTCTAAAATCCATATCACCATTTTCATTCTCTGACATGTTCATAAAAGATGAGGAGCGTGTCAGGTTTCTTCATTCCAGATTAGTTAACCATTCAGATACTACTGCCTCTTCTTATAAAGTAGGGGGACCAAAACTTGTGAACACACCATTGAAATCAGGTTTGTCAATAGGCTCAGGAAATTACTATGTAAAAATAGGAATTGGGACCCCTGCTAAGTATTTTAGCATGCTTGTAGACACTGGCAGCTCTCTCTCCTGGCTCCAGTGCCAGCCTTGTGTTATATACTGCCATGTGCAGGTTGACCCTGTCTTCAATTCTTCCACTTCCAAGACCTATAAAACCTATCCATGTTCATCCTCTGAGTGCTCCTCTCTCAGGGGCTCCACACTCAATGCCCCAACATGTTCAAGTGCATCTGGTGCTTGTGTGTACAAAGCAAGCTATGGCGACTCTTCTTTCTCAATTGGTTATTTGAGTCAAGATGTGCTAACCTTATCTCCATCAGAGACATTATCAAGTTTTGTGTTTGGGTGTGGACAGGACAATCAAGGGTTGTTTGGGAGGGCTGCTGGTATTTTAGGCCTAGCCAATGACAAGCTCTCCATGTTTGCACAAGTGTCAAGCAAACATGGCCATGCCTTCTCCTATTGTCTTCCCACATCTTTTGGTGCTCCTAACTCTTCCAATGAAGGTTTCTTGTCCATTGGAACCTCATCAGTGACATCTACATCATCATACAAGTTCACTCCCTTGGTTAAGAATCCAATGCTTCCCAGCTTGTATGGTCTGGATTTGACAGCTATTACTGTTGGAGGAAAGCCACTAGGAGTGAAAGCATCAAGTTACAAGGTTCTTACTATCATAGACTCTGGTACAGTGATTACAAGGCTACCAAAGCCAGTTTATACTGCACTAAAAAACTCTTTTGTGAGTATCATGTCCAAAAAGTACGCACAAGCACCAGGAATTTCAATATTGGACACTTGTTTCAAGGGGAGTGTTAAAGAACTGTCAGAAGTGCCTAAAATTCAGATGATATTTGGTGGGGGTGCTGATCTTCCACTTAAGGCTCATAATACCCTTATAGAACTTGACAAGGGTGTTACTTGTTTGGCCTTTGCTGGAAGCTCTCAAAATAACCCCATTGCCATTATAGGGAATTATCAACAACAGACATTTAAAGTGGCTTATGATGTTGCTAATTCCAAGATTGGATTTGCAGCTGGTGGCTGCCAGTGACTTCCAGTTTCAACTCACAAATCTGGGGTCGGTTACAATTTATCAAATGATGTTTGCAATTGCAAATATATATGTAGTAATTAATATTAAAGACCTCCTGCAAAGGCTTGTTCTGTATAATAGCTGTGCAAATAAGAGCAATGACTATTTAAAATTCAGACGAAACCTGCAGTTGAATTAGATTAAGGGAAACTTTTGCTTTGAAAGTTAATATTTGTATAGGGGCATGTATAGCTGCATGTTATGTAATGAGATATAATCACCATCAGCAGAGCACAGCACAGCACTCTATTATGTAATTGCCACTGTTCTTCAGCTTCTTTGAACCTTTAAGTATGGTAGATGAATTATATTGTAATATCAAACATACCTTGTTATTGCAATGAAGTTTTATTCTAATTAAGAATCCCTTAACGTAAAGAATTATAGTCTGATAAGCATGAATTGAATAACTAACTATATTTAGTTTTAAAATCATGTTATGAAAATAATCATTTTTAATCTAAGCATTAATGGACTAATTCTAATAGCTAGACACCTTAATCTGATAAGTTAGTTAGGCATAACCCTTACCACTACAAGAAAATGGAGAATTAGCGACGGTTCACCAACTCCCGTCGAATTTCGCGCCGCAGAGCCTCCTACGCTCGGTTTTACGCAACCGTCATCCAAACCACTAGCGGTGGTTAAACCGTCTCTAAACTAACTTTTAAAATAATCGTTGAAGAAGTGAATTAGCTTGTATATACGCTGTACAAGCAAATTAGCACAAATAATAGCTATTAATTGTGTGACATGCAACTGTGTACAAATATAGTTATTAAAAGATTTTTGCTTTAGATTAGCTTTTAAACTATAAAAATAAAATATGTCAAGCAACTCCTACTATATTTCCCCTTCAATTATTTTAGGCATCCATGCATTATAAGTTAGCAAATGTTTGTAAGCAGCATCGGCAGATTGACCTAAATGATTATGATCAACAACTTTCCTTATACATAAAACAATTAATATTATTTTAATTATATTACTTTGACATTTATTTAATTTTTTCTCCAACCAATTTAAATGAGGAAGGAAATAGTGTTTTTAGAAAAGGAATACACATCAATAAGTACATCTTCACTAGCTTCCAATGTCTTAATTTCAAATTCCATTTCAACAGAACTAGCTACATTACAAAAAACCAGAACAGTAGATAGAATGCTTAAATCCTATCACCCCTGCTTATAGTCCCTGCATGCTCCATTTTTCTGATTTTGTGACCTGCCAAAAGCCTAGGGAATTTGTCACGTAATTAGAATAAGGACAAAGGAAACTTGGAGGACAAGCTGATCTTTTATTATTAATACTAGTGTAATAGCTTAGGACTTTAGAGCTTTTACCTCAACTTCTACTACTACTTCATTTACTTCATCTTATTCTATTTTTATTAATTTTTTCATGAGTTGCTAAACTGTTTATTGAATCTTACGACTTTAATCATATTTTATATGCAGACTTAAGGTCTTGTTCTTAATGTTATATTTCATCTTGTTAACGAAGTTGATTTATATTTCTTCAATCTAAGCTTTGGTGTGTTTTCAAGCTCTTGCTAGCTGAATTTGAAATCATACATTGTTCTAAAAAGCTTATTTAAGAGAGTTGTAAATCAGTGTGAAAGAAGCGTTTATAATCACACTTCTTTAAAGAACAAAAATCTTCAACACTGATTGGTTGTTGGTTTTAGGGATTTAGTGACCTAAGATTGTTCTTGTACTTTGAAGGAGCGTTTGTCACTTCTTAACTTGAATAAATTGAATTCTAGACAATTGTCTAGTAGAGCATCATGATTGTGGTTGGGGTTTAACCCAGAAAATCTAATAACAAATTGAATATATCTTTTGTGGCCAAGGAAGATTTGCTGCAATTGATTGATTAATACCCAAAATTGACGCTTTTGGATTTCTAAATCCTTTTTACATGCTGCACTTGTCAACCAACCAACCCCTCTCCCCCCTAACTGTTTTCACTGATAATCTGTTTTATTTTCCGTTTCTATTCACTCTTAACGCAATTAAGCTTTCACCAAATCCTTATGAATTCAATTCAGGTGTCTTGACACCTTGTACTGCATTTTCTCGTCAATAACCCCACTGCTGGAAGCTCTAAAACTAAAGTAACCCCATTGACATTATAGGGAATTATCAATAACACATTTAAGGTGGCTTATGACTAAATTAGTTTCAACTCACAATTTAACAAATGTTGTTTGGAATTGCTAATATATATATGATGTAATAAATATTAAAGACTTCCTGCAAAGCCTTGTGCTGTATACCAGTTGTGCAAATAAGAAAAATGACTCTTGAATACTCAGATGAAACCTGCAGTTGCATTAGTTTAAGGAAAACTTTTACTTTGCATAGGGGCATGCATAGCTGCATATTATCATGTAATGAGATAACCATTATCACATTAGGATCTGCAGCACCGCTCTTGTCCTAAGCATTATTTGATCTAAGCATTATTATAACTAGACACCTTAATGAGTGATGAGAATGTTAGGTATATAAGTTATAACCCTTTCAAGCACCAAAGAAGCTTAACCAATAAAGTCACCAACAAAACAAATTAGTGAAGCTAAAGAAGCACCAATATTGCATAATTAATCATAAATTCAGAACAACATATAGTCACCGGGGAGCTTAATAATCTTAACACGGTGAAACTAGACTTAAGTCATGACAAATGGCACGGTCCCAAACGATGTTGTCGGGAAGTAGTTGAACATTTTTCACACTGTTATCTCTTAGATTGTACATGAATACATCAGGATTTCCCTTTACGAGCAACAGGATGTCACCATCTTCACTCAAGCACATCCGCAGCGCATCAAACTGAAAGCCACCACGTAATCCGAGAGGTTCATAACTAACACTCACCAATCGAGTCCAAGACTCTCGAACTCCATACTCTCTCATTTGCCACACAACAAAATGGGTTCTCTTTTGGTCTTGAAAAAGGTACAAACAATTCTCCAAAACCCCAAGGTGTGTCCCTAGGTTAGGCATGTGACTAGTACCCTCATTATTAGCACCCTCAGGCAGTGACAAAGACCTATATACCTCCTTGTGCATGTCAAATGAAACAATCACAAACTGGTTGGGATATTTCAGCTCGTTAAGTGCTAACCAATTAATACAACCACCCGCAAAAAGTCCATCACTTTGCTTTAGCGAAAATGGGAAACCAGGGTTGCTCATAATCTTTCTCCAACCACTATCAGCATTCATGCAATGAACAATTGTCTCCAATTTGCGCTCTTTACTGTTGCAATAGTAACTTGTAAGTGCCACCACCTTGCAAAGAGGAAATAATAAAATTAACCTAAAAGAATCATGTGTCTGCGTTGAATAATGAAAATTATGTAATCTTTAAATTTTCATTTCATTACTCAAATTAAATTCACTTATCTTATCTGTAGGCTAATTTCTTCTCTATTTTTTATGATCAAAATAGTCCACAAGGTAACTTGAAGTGGGAATAGACTTGACTCAAAGAAACATCATATTCATATTAAAACTAAACTTATATTCTCAAATATTTGATTGGAGACATTGAATTTTAACTCACCTTGTAAGTGTCACACAAATCATCATATCCGAACCCAAAGCTCACGAGATCGGTATTGTCATAAAAGATTGGTGACTTGTTGGACCTCAAGCGCGTGGCCGGGTTCCAAAGTCGGACCCAGAACTCACCCATGGTATCAAGATCATAAAAGCCGCGCAAACAGACCAAACCATTACATGAGCCAACAACGATGTACTTGGCTTTCAAGTTGCAGAACCCATCTTCATTGATCGTGGATGAAGACTCCTTGAGCAAACTACGCACAGGGCACAAAATGGCGTAGAATTCAACATATTCCAAGAGAGAGTAGCGGTCTTGTAAGGTGACGATTACGTGCCTGTTTTTGGGCGATCTCTTCAGGTGTAGTTTTACTAAGTCTTTGTCTTCAGAGATGAGTGATTTCCATGACTTTGAAACACACCTTAATTGCATGAGGGTCTTGATGGGAAGCCTTGACAAGATTTCTATCAGGAGTTCTGAAGGAAGAATGGGAACAAGCTCAGCAGTTTCCATGGTCGTGAAAAGAAAACTTACTGAATCAAAGAGACTCACAAAATATGTTCCCAATGGAGTTGAATTTTTTGATATACGAAACCTAAACCCTGATATTCAGTTCCACTTTTGATACCCAACCCCTCGATTTTAAAGTACCCTCTGTTTCCTTTTCTCGTCCTTTAATATATATTTATATATGTAACTAAAGTTGACTTGACATATTCATTAATAACAATATTAATTAGTTATTAATAACCTTTATATGATTCATTATATTACCTAATAATTGGAAAAAGATTAATTTCTCATATTTAAAAATAAATATTTATATTATTTAAAATTTTAATTATTATCACAACTTGAGGAAAAAAATTAAAAATAATAACAATAATAATAATCAATATATATAAGTAAAATTGACTTGACATATTCATTCATAAAAATATTAATTAGTTATTAATAACCTTTTATATGATTCATTTCATATTTAAAAACAAATATTTATATAATTTAAATTGTAACAAAAAAAATCACAACTTGAGGAAAAAAATTAAAAATAATAATAAATAAAGTAAAATTGACTTGACATTCAATTAATTACTAATTGTACAACTTTTCAATTTCTCATATTTAGAATTGAATATTAATATTATTTTTATTTTAATTATAAATCACAACTTGAGGAAAATTTTCAAAAATAATAATAATAATAATAATAATAATAAAAGTAAAATTGACTTGACTTTTACATTAATGAAAATATTAATTTTTTTAAATAATATTTTATCTTAATTACTAATTTTGACAATTTTCAATAATTCTCATATATAAAAAATAATTTTTCATATTATTTAGTTTTAATTATTAATCACATGTAGAGGAATTTTTAAAATAATAAAATAAAACTAATTACTATTTTTACCTATAAAATATAATAAGTATTAAAATTAAATTGACCTATACATTAATAAAAATATTAATTACTCATTATATTAATTACTAATTATATAAGTTTCGATTTTTGGTCATAATTAAATGTAAACATTATTATTATTTAAATTTTAATTGTTAATCAAAACTTGAAAGGAAAAAAATAATAATAGTAATAACAATAACAATAATAATAAGTTAAAGTAAAGTTGACTTGACCTTCACATTAATGACAATAATTATTAGTTATTAACAATCTTTTATTTTAATTAAAAATTGTAAGACTTTTAAATTTCTCATATTTAAAATTAGATATTAATATTATTTAATTTTTAATTGTTAGTCAAATCTTGAAGATTTTTTTAAATAATAATAATAATAAGTAAAATTGACTTGACCTGTACATTTATAAAAATATTGATTAGTTATTAATAATATTTTATATTACTTATTAATTGTAAAACTTTTGAATTTTGCATAGATTATGCATCAAATTTTTGTCGCATATATTAAAATTAAGATTATATATATATATATATATATATATATATATATATATATATATATATATATATATAATCAATGACCAGATTAATTGTAAAACTAGTTATTCATTCGTATTTTAATTATTATTTATATTAATTGTAAAACTTAGACACATAACTAAAATATTAAATATAATAAGTAGTTAAAATACTAATTATCAATCAATAAGTTAGAAAAGATAATTAACAAATTATACAAAGTTATATCTTTAAGGGTTTAATATAAGTTTTGGTCTCTTATACAATTGAATCCAAAATGCTCCCTAAAAAAGAATTCTTTTTTTTTACCTAAAAAAATTTATTTGATTTAAATTTGTCTCTATAACGTGACAAAACCTATTTAGCAATAATTTTTTACCTAATAATAAGTCCACGTACGCGGCCCAAGTAGACATTTCATATTCATTTTGGTTTTTTAAAAATTTATTTGGCTTAATAGCACTTTTGGTCTCTCACCTTTCACGATTTGGCATTTCTGGTCCCTCTTGCAATTTATTAGCACTCAGAGTTCCTTAACCTTTGAAGAAGTTGCATTTCAGGTTTTCCATCTAATTTCGTCAAATATTTAACGGTTTTTGAAAAAAAATTAATAAAAAAAAATCCAAAACATTCATCCAATTCTTGATCAATCTTCATCTTCATCTTCTTCACCAACATCTTCATCATCTTACTCAGAAAAAATCAAAAAACATACATAGTCATCTCCCTAACATTATACCTTCCATCTTCATCTCTAACATCATTCCATAAACATTAACATTCTGAAAAATACATAATATTGAACCTGAAATTACAATTACCGAAACACTCATTTCCAAGCCGCACCAATTCCGATTTTAACAGCAGAATCTAAGACCCAAATGCCCCAACTTCACAACCAAGTTCCAATTTTAATGGCAGAAATGAAGACCCAAATGCCTCTACTGCAAAACCCACCAGAGAACCACCAGGTCAAGAAAATCACGCAAGGGGAAAAAGAATCACCAGACACAAAGCATGCACTGAAATTCTGAAACAGATCAAGAACCACCAGATCTCAGCAAGGGGGTGGAAGAGGAGGATGAAAACATAATCGGACAGAGGAGGATGAAAGAAGGGAACATAGTCCAAATCAGAAATGAGGCAAGCAAGGGAAGATGAGAGGAAGAGCAGTTCAACCTCTCTGCACAGCCGCTGCTCCTCACGACCACCTTCATCTTCATCCCTGCACCACGCCATCGAAACCCCTAGCCAGGAACCCGCCATCAAAGTCGTCGCTTCACTCCACCGCCAACTGGATCCACCGCTTCAATCCCTCAAGCAAATCAAGAACCACCGCCCTCGTAGAGCTCCATGACGAGGCAAACGGCGGTGGTGAGTTCGTCCTCGTATGTATCCTTCTCGGATTTGGAGATAAGGGGTTTGGCATAGGAAGAGGCTTCGATGGTTTCAATTTGAGGTGGAGAGGGAGGAAGAGAGATGGCGGCCGAGAGAAGAGAGGGTTTGGTTGTGACATCGGGAGGAGAGCTTGGAAAGGTCGAAGTAGGAGAGAAGGAGTGGTAGAGCATATGATAGGGGGCAGAGAGGAGAGTGGGGGCTGCTGCTAGGGTTTCTGGTTGTGGGAGAAGAGGAAGAAGAAGGTTTGATGAAGGAGAGGGGCAATTTTCTGGAAAACCAAAAAAGCTGATGAATTTTATTTTTTTAATTAATATCAAAGGAATATTCCATTAAATCTTTGACGGAATTGGATGGAAAACCTGAAATGCAACTTCTTCAAAGGTTAAGGGACTTTGGGTGCTAATAAATTGCAAGAGGGACCAAAAATGTCAAATCGTGAAATGTAAGAGACCAAAAGTACTATTAAGCCAATTTATTTCATCAAATTTAGCCATTCTCCACTTTTTCCTCCTCTCACCCACCCTAATTTCTCCCCACAGATGTTTCCGGTGCACCTCTTCCTCTTACACAAACACTTACATTCTAAGAATCAGCAATGAAAGAATCAATATGCTAGGAAGCTTCTAACAGCAGCATGAGCAATTCCTCAACAATTACTTCAAATTCAAACGCAGAAAATAGAGAAACATAAATATTCAGCAACAAGTTAAAGTGGAGTTAAAGAACCACCACTTGCATAAATATTCAACATAAATTTAGAAAAACATGCAAATTGACACAGCTAGAAGAGCTTAATCTTAACGAGGTGAAACTAAACTTTCCACATAACTTTGGACATTCAGCCAAAGTTTGCTGTCGGGGTGTTGAACATGTTTCACCCTTTTCTCTCTTATATTAAACTTGATTGCTCCAAAACCATGTATCAGCATCATGATATCACCATCTTCACATAAGCAAATCCGCGGTAGATTAAATACATACTCTACAGATCCAAGATGTGCATAACTGACACTCAACAATTGAGTCCAAGACTCTCCAACTCCATACTCTCTCATTTGCCACACAACAAAGTGGGTTTGCTCATGGTCATTATAAAGACACAGACAATTCCCCAAAACTCCAAAACCTGGCCCAATATGAGGTACGATACTACCATTACCCGGCAATGGTAGAAACCTAAATGTATCCTCACGCATGTCAAATGAAACAATCACCATTTGGATACTTTCAATGTACTCTTCGTCCTCACTATCATCAAGGGGATCATTCAAATGGTTGGGATCTTGTGCTAACCAATTAACACAGCCACTCACAAATTCTCCATCTTTATTGTTCCACATTAGCGAAAGTGGTATGCCGGGATCGCTCGAAATCTTTTTCCAACTGTTATCATCCATGCAGTAAACCATTGTCTCCGTTTCCAGCTTTCCACACCTACGAAAATTTGAAAGCACTACGACCTTGCAAACAGGAAATATAAAATTAACCCAAAATCAAAATAGCATTCAAGGTAATTTCAAGTGGGGATGACTTGACCCAAAGAAACATTATTTTCATATTAAAGACTAGCTTAAGTGGTAAAGTTCTTCTTCATACAAAAAACTATATATGATTATAACATGAGTGAATCAAAATGGTTTAGGGTTTTAAATTGTTCTCCACAACTTGAGAGCTTGCTATCCTCAATTTTTCACAACCACTAAAGTAACAACAATCTAAAACTTTGATGTTATTTAATTATCTTTTGAAATAAAGTTATATTCTCAAAGATATCTATCTCCAAAAGGATTGGACATTGAATTTTTAACTCACCTTGTAAGTATCACGTGAATCATCATAGCCGAACCCAAACTTCCTGCATTTGCCGATACTAAAGGCTGGTGATTTCTCAGACATCAAGTTCGTGGCCGGGTTACAAAATCGGACATAGAACTTATCCATGGTGCCAAAACCAAAATCATAAAAGTTGCCCAAACCCAAACAAACCAAGCCATTACATGAGCCAATAATGTAGTACTTGGCCTTCAAATTGTAGTATCGGTCATCGTCAATCATGGGCGATGGCTCCTCGAGCAACCGCACAGGGCACGAAGCAACGACTAATGTGTCAGAGTCTTCTTCTTCTTTTAAGGTGAGAAGTACGTGCTTGTTTTTTTGTGATCTCTTCAGGTGCAGTTTTTCAAATGCTTTGTCCTTAGAGATTAGCAAATTCCATGATTTGGAAACACACTTGAATTGCATGAGGGTCTTAACGGGAAGCCATGATAAGATTTCTATCACAAGTACCCATGGGAGGAAGGGAACAATATCACAAGGTTGGGTACTGATTCTCTTCATGATTATGAGAAGAAAAATGACTTGAATTTTGATTTTTTTGATATACGAAACCCTAAACCCTAATATTCACGTTCCACTTTGGATACCCAACCTTCTCGATTTTATAGTACCCTTGGTTTCCTTTTTTTGTCCATTAATCTATATATGTAAGTAAAATTTACTTGATGTATTCATTAATAACTATATTAATTAGTTTTTAATAACATTTTATATGATTCATTATATTATATAATAATTGGAAAAAAAATTAAATTCTCATTTTAAAAATATAAACTAATATTATTTAAATGTAATTTTAATCACAACTAAAGGAAAAAAATTGTAAGAATAATTACAATAATAATAAATAATTTAAAGTTGACTTGACATTTACATTAATAACAATACTAATTTTGTTTACAAAAAACAATACTAATTTATTATTATTAATACTTTATCTTAATTACTAATTACTAATTGTAACAATTTCCATTTCTCATATACGAAAAAAAATATAAGTATTATTTAATTTCAATTATTAATAACATGTTGAGGAAATTTTAAAATAAAAAAATAAACTAATTACTATTTTTGCATGTGAAATATACTAAGTATTAAAATTGACTTGACCTATACATTAATAACAATATCAATAAGTAATTATATTAATTACTAATTGTATAAGTTTCAGTTTTTGATCATATTTAAAAATAAACATTATTATCATTATTATCTAAACTTTAATTATTAATCACAACTTGAGATAAAATTTAAATAATAATCATAATAGTAATAAGGAAAAGTTAAAGTTGACTTTACCTTCACATTAATAACAATATTTATTAGTTACTAATAATATTTTATATTAATTAAGAATAGTAAGACTTTTGAATTTCGCATATTTAAAATTAAATATTAACATTATTTAATTTTTAATTATTAATCAGATCTTGAAGAATTTATTTTTTTAAAATAACAATAATAATAAGTATAATTGACTTGACTTTACATTTATATATAAAAATATTGGTTAGTTATTTTAATAATCTTTTATATTAATTACTAATTGTAAAACTTTTCAATTTTACATATATTATGCATCAAAAAAGACTTCGCATATACTATAAGAGTTTAATAGATATGCGACAGTCGCTGTAAAACAGTCTTATCCTGATAACTAATCACATCATGTCACGTATGAAAAATAATAACTTTCATTTAAATTTTAATTAAAATAAATATATATTCTATGATGTGGCGAAATTCAATTATTTGTTTACACTGACTGACAGTGCACACACATTTAATTCATGTTGAGTTTAATACTCATGCAATGTCAGTGTAAAAGAACTTTACACAAACACCCAATAACAATTTAGATTTTTACCATATCAAATAACTAATTTCAAAACTTATTCAATTAATTATGAAATTAGATTATAACGTGCTAAACTTATAAATTATGATTGATTGTCTGTGTAAAGTTCTTCTACACTGACAGTGCTAAATCTATCTGTATCAAATATTTTTGAATTTAATTTCTATACTCCTTGTAAATTTACACATACATCACATCCAATTGATTTCCTCCACCTCAGCAATTAAAATATTAATAACAATTTTAAAAATTTCATATGATAATTTTTGTAAAATAATACATATATATAATTTTATATGTTCAATCAAATATTAAATAACTTTGACTGGCAAACAAATAACTCTCTACCAAAAAAAAATATGAAATAAATACTTTGTCCGACCTTTTTTGTCACATCCTTCCGTTTAGTGCGTTTGGTGGGGAATGGATTAGTGTATCGGCTATCAGTTGTAGAAATACTCACCAAAAATAAAATATTAAACACATTGATTTATATATATCATTAAATTTAGAAATCTGTTCTAATAATTTGAAATTACCGAACAAAATACACATAACATTATTATCATTATCATGTTTCGTCCTAAGTTTCTTGCTTCAATTTTTAAAGATTATGGTTATAGACCAATCAAACTAGAGTCGATCCCAATCCCATAAGTAAAAGAATATAAGTTAATATAAGAAACACAAGAAGATGTGGTTATCAGGAAGTATTCCCATAACTCATGTAACTTTGCAACCTCAGCATTTCTCGCATTTCTTACTACTTTCCTTCGTAATATATAGTATTGTTGATCCAATATAAAGTTGAAAAAAGAAATCAATTTATAAACTCCAAAACTGAAAAACATAATTTATATTGGACAAAAATGGATATCAATTTCAATTTTGAAAATCTATCCATTTCAATTAGTCCCAGCTGAACTTATTCGCAAACATAATATTTCAAAAGGAGCCATTAATTTCCATTTATGCAATGTTGGCTTGTTGCATCCTTCAAATCTCAATATACTCAACAGAGAAGAAATTTTGAATTGCTTTTTCTTGAAAAAAAAAATTCGTTTTTCTGTCTTTTGAAATTGTCTGCTCGTGTCTTAACAACATCAACTGGCAAATCAAATTTTTGCAAATCATGTGAATTGGAATTAGTTTACTTTGCATATTAATTCATTTTTTCTACCATTGATGTAACATGCATTTGATGATGATGTAGCATGTAATGTCATTAGTAGTGCATCTATTTTATTTTATTTTTGAAAAGCTTGTGCATATGATTAATCAAATCTTATTTCTTAGCCTTTGTGTACTGATAAAACATTTTGAGCAAAACCCGGATAGAAAATGAGATTGTTTATATATGCAGCTAACATAAATTGATACATGAAAAAGGCAGAAAGTGGCATCATAGCAGGTTCTCTTCTTTTGTGTATGTTATTCCAAAGTCACAAACCCACAATGACAAAATGGAATATCAATAATAAAGATTTAACTCGGAGTCAAGAGTGCATGCAATTTAGAAAATAAGGTGTACAATAGTAACTTCTGATAATAAAAAATTTGTCAAAGATTGTAAGTTTCATATCTTTACAATTTATTATGTACATGCACATATTTTACCATAATGATAATTGATTTTTCCATCATATCCTTGTACTCATCTTCTAAAGTGCATTCCCTTACTTTTAGGGCACCCAAGAAGAAGAAAAACCCTTCCTCTGTTTCATTCTTCAATATAATACAGGGATGTCCAAGTTAAATGCATTTACTCATTCCAGGTTTCATCCAACCAAAGAAAAGACAGAGAGATCCGACAGGAGTCTCTACCTACAGAACAAAGCACAAGTTACAAAAAGGTAGATGCAACAAAATGCATGCATAGGTCAGCTACACCAAAATCCTTCACTTTCTTCAATTATTAGCATTAGAAGATTAGAAAAAATATTGGCAGAATGTAATTTAACATGAAGATGTGTAAGAAACAATTGTAACACCCTCATGCCATGATCTACACTGTATGATGAGGCAATCTACTGGTTTTTCACGTTCCTAAAAACTAGACAAGGACATAAGCTGTAGGTACTTACAAGGGGTATAAGTTTACCAATTTACAAGTAGTCAAGGTACATGTTGTTTCTGCGCCGATTGAGCTGAAGAAGGCTTCCATAGGTGCGATCCCAAACACCAATAAAAAGTGATTCTGTGTCAGGGCTAAAAGATACACCAGAGATCTCCCCAAAAAAATCGATCTCCTGCTCCTTCTCAAACCCATGCTTTGCATCATATACATGCACAAAGTCAGCTGGCTCAGCCATTGCCATGAACTGTCCATCAGATGAGAACCGTATTGAGCGTATAGCTCCAAGGTTTCCCTTAAGAACAGCAACAGACTTCGACAAGTTTCGAATATCCCAAACGCGACATGTTTTGTCTTGGTTCCCAGTGGCAAAAATGCGGCCCTCAGGATGCCATGCAGATGCAAATGAATAATCCAAGTGTCCGCATAAAGTTTCCACAGTCTACAAAGACAGCCAAGATTATAATTAGATATCCATAGCTCTTTGCCACTTGGCACCTTCACCTGCACCCTCATCTCGTTCAAAATTGCCCTCTTAAATAAAGAAATATACAACCAGGAATTTGTAAACACAGACAAAATGACCATGCCAACCTTTCCAGTTTGAGAATCCACCAGTATCGAATCTGGGTTGTCTCCAACAATTGCAATTAGTTTCCCATCAGGGCTCAACGAAGTATGCTGCAGAAAGAAAGGGCACAAATTCATATACTATTTATGCGATTCACCAATAGATATTGATATCATATCTCTTCCAACACTAGGAGTGGGCACCCGCAATGCAAATGCAGAGAGAAAATAACGAATATATATTTAGACATTGATAGGGACTGGAATTATACGCAAATTAAGAGAAATTTGAAGGAGAAATTCTCTTTTGCAAAGGAAGAAATTCAGTCCAGTAACAGATACAATGAGCAGAATAGATAGGAAAATGTAGTAAAAACATAAAGAGCTGATTTCTCAGACTCTTCCCTCTGTTCCCTAAGCCGCCAAAACACTCTCTAAAAATCCTTCTTTACTCTCTCACATCATTGCTTATTTTTCCTCTTGAGTTTCACGTGAGCACTGTTACACTCTCCCTCCTCCTTGCCCCCTAACTCATACAACATTCCTCCCTCTCCACTCATACAAATGTACTCCCTTGGTCCACCCTTCTCCAGTCCATTCGTTTTTCATTTTTTTCTCTTAAATAAATGTCAAAGGCCCATCAGACGCACTTATTCCCAATTCTCTCTCCCTTTTAAACGTTAACTATAAGCTGTAACCTACACATTATGCTACTATTTTGTATTTGTAAGGAGTTTCTAAAATATAGATGTGAGTGTGAAAGCCAACCCTTGAACAAAAAAAATATATCAAAGTCAACTTTAAAAATTTCAATCCCCAAAAAATTCAAGAAAGCCCGACAACCATAATGCTATAGTCACAAAATGATAGATTAAAACTGTCACAAAACCAAAACGAAAATGAGGGTAAAATGTATCTACTAAGCATATATAATAAAAAATTTGGTCTTTGCAAAACATAATTGTATTCTTCCGCTTCGATCTCCCTCTTCTCATTCCATTGTAATACTAAAGTAGTCTAAACTAGCAAAGCATGTCAATTCAAAATTTGCCAAAAATCTTGGATCAGTTTTTCAAACATGGAAAAGCAATTAGAGTATTTACATTTACTGGCCAAGGAAAGCAGAAATGCTTTGAAAGCTGAAACCTCTCCATATCAAAGTCTCTAACTCCACAGTCATTGTTTGAAGCCATGAAATGAACAGCTCCACTGACAGATTAATTGATTGTTAGTAAGCAGCCATACTTGAGCGTTGAGACCAATGATTGCAACCACCAATTTCAACAATTATTCAAGACCAGAAAAAAAATCAATAAAAGGAAAAAAACAATAGAGAAAAAGAGAAGACCTGGGATTATCATAAATCTCAACAGCATTTGTAATCGCATTGTCCTCATAAGTAGTTCGGGAACAAAAGCTAACCCCGGGTCTATCTAAGTACTGTAAGACATCACATATAATATATATATCATCAATCAAAAGAAAAATATTGAACAAGTACATTAATTTAGAAGATCAAAGATAAATAAAAATAAAAATAAGGATAACTTCCGATTTTTCCCATTTTTTAATCAGTATTATTTCAATTTATCATATCAAAAAAAAGCTACATACACTAATTTGTGCAACAAAAGCGGGAAAAAAATGGTAATATTATATATGATGTATCTCAATGTCCATAATACATGGAAAACTGGTGGCGTTGTAGCTTTAGTACATTATAAGTAAAAAGACAATAAATACAGAAAAGAAAATTATAAGTAAAAATGATGTACCTTGCAAATAAGTTCCCCTTGAAAGCCTCCAGCAATCAACAAGTTATCTCTAACAGCCAGTGTACTTATTTGTGTCTGAGTAAAACCCTCCAAGAGGCTTCCTGGGTGTTTCTGTTAGCAACACACATTTGAAAACTCATGCTTTTTCTATGTGATACTTTCAACAACAAAACAATGCAAAAATTATTACCTCACACGGAGCTATATGCCCTGATACATTCAAGACTTCAGATCTCTTAGAATTTAATGAAGACCAGTGAACAATTGAGTAATGTGAAACAAGATATACATCATGCTTTGATGTCGACCAAACCAAGTTCCTCAACTGCAAATGATAAATTAAAGGTTTCAAGTTAATGTTACTTACATTATTGGCAATAATTGTATAATCGAAATTCAGAAGGAAATTGAAAATTATAGACATATATCCCCACATAACAAAAAAACTTATCAGATATCACAAGGTATACATGCAGGCACAAGTCTTTCCACGAGAGACAAGATAATATGAGTGTAGACCAAACAAATCTTATCACATCCTCACATGATTCAAAGTAAACAATTACTAAAACAACATACTTGGAAATGAAGTATTGTTGACTTCACAGATCTAGTGTTTTGCCAAAAATCATAATACATTCCACCTTTATCTGTGGATTTGCATTCCTGTAGACAAGTAGGGAAAAAGTATAGGGTCAAAAGATATCCTCAAAATCATTACTCAAATTCCTGCAAACTATAAGCAAGGCAAATTTACCTTCTCTGACAGTTCCCCTGATTGGGGTATATTTTCATAATTCTTGTACTGCTCTAATCTAGTTTGTCTATATTTCTCACGACTAATACTCAGTCTATCCCAAGGTATACCTTGAATATCCTTTCCCCTCCTAGCTTCAGCAGCAGTGGTATCTGTTATTCGGTTTTCCTGTAACAAGGAGCACGAAGCCCCCACCCCAAGAAAAAGTGTGAACAGGTGGAAATGTCATGTCAATGGTTGCAAGGTAGAAAATATTAATCACGCAAACTGAAGTCGTTTTATGAATAAGGAGACAAACCATAAGGCAGCAGCAATACATATGCCATAAAAGATATATACACACACATAAGTGACATAACATTCAAAAAGGGCTTCACAGTGGGAATGAACAACATCCCACCAAAATGAAATTCTCAAATTCAAATGATAACCAAGGGTTTGCTTATGACTCGAAACAAACCAGAGGGTCATATTCATCATCTTCGTCATCATCTGAATCGGATTCACCAAATGCTCTGCCACGGAGATACATATCATCTTCTACTTCCGCCATTTCATTATCATTTGCAGCATACTCCATTTCATCCCCATGGAACTGAGACATGCTTCCTCGGTGCTGCTCAGCTGTTGATACTTGATATCTAGTTCATGAAGGAATGGACTCATATTAGCTTCTTAAATTCATTGAGTAAAAGAAAATAAACATCAAAATCCATGACAAACATCAAATTCGGCATGACCAATGTTTCAATTTCACAGGAATGTCACTTAGAGATATTTAGCAGTAAATAGAATTTTAATCTAACCCTAAAACCAAATGCTTTCTTCTATTTGATTATTTAAAATTCCCATCTCCTCTCATTTAGGTTAAGCCAAAACTAGCAAAGCTTGAGGGCAACATGGTATTAATTTGGGCAATTCCCAATTGCCCCAAGAAATGAATCCGAACATCAAAACGATGAATTCACATGGTCTCAGAAAACAAACCTCGAAAACCAATAACATCAATGAAAGGGGAGAAAAGGGATAATTGAATTAAGAAATATAACAGGGCGTGAAGCACAATTGGAATTCATTGCAGGAAATGGTGAAAAGGGTTTACAAAATTCTAACCTTTTTTTTTGTTGTTCGTGAAGCTGCTACTTGTGGTTGAGGGTTTGTTGGATCTTGGTGATAAAGACCCGAATATAATCTTCTGTTATGCAAATGAGGTACCTTTGGGAATATATATATAAAAATAAAATAAACGAGATTTATATAAATGATCGATCATATATCCTCTTGAAAAAAAAAAAAAATTCACAAATGAAGCTAAAGTAAATTTTTTAAAAAATTAATTCAATTTTGAAACAATTTTAGCCTATTTTTTAAGATAAAAAAAAAAACTACTACATATAGCTTTTAATTTTAGAAATAGTTTACATTTGTATATTTTGTTTTTCTCCATCTCCTCTTTTCGCTTGTCCTTTTACCACTATATATATAGTTGAGCATCCACCATTGTCACTGTAACCAGGTGACACCCTCTATCACCACCATCACTTCCACACTCTATCACCACCATCGCTTCACGTCATCTATAATCATTAACATGTAACACCCTCAAATTTTTAATTTTTACTTTTAGATCTTTGAATTGTATAATAGTATGGTTTGGTACTTGTTGAATTTTGATTGACTCTTGTGTGAATTTAGTGATGGGTTTTCAATTATTTTGACAAAAATGGTTTTGTTCATGAGTTATGTGAAATATCTTTTTCTAAAATTTCCATCTCTTTGCTAAAGGGATTCTATGGTTGTTATTGGGTTTAAAAAACAGTTTTCAACCACACCCTAACCATGGTTAGGCCGCGGGTTACACCTCCTATGGGGAAGTCAAAAATCACTTTCAAACTCTCTTTTATCTAGTATTAGGTCGCGGGTTTGTATAGGCCATGGGGGTTCCAGTTTTCGTTTTCCGTTGTTCGGTTATTGATTATTGTGTTATTCTATTTGCAAGGTTGGACGTGAGCCTTCACGACGGTAAGGGTGACTTCAGTCGTAGAGCGTCTCGAGTCATGCATGTGGATGAGATGAATATATTTTGTTATATTATTGATGCTAAAAATTTAATGATTGATGTTGTTTTATTGATTATTTGGATGTAACTGAACATGTTTGAGTTGGGTGTTTATTTGCTGAGTTTTGACCAATGAATTGATCCTTGTTATGTGGTTATGATATGATATGTCTCTAGATTGCTTGCTGAAATTTGAGGGAGATATGCCTATCAATTTGATGATTTACATGCGCTTGTAACATTAACTAATCAATGTTTTGGTTGTTGAATTTTCTATGGAAAGACCTTTGTTGTTGAATTCTTGATCAATTGCTAGTCGTCATGCGATTGGATATTGTTGTTGGATAGTAGGCATTGGCATCATATGCATTTGTAAGATTTGGGCAGGTCATTGAGATGGATAGTCGTCCCATGTGAATGTCATGGGGTCAACGAGATGGATATTCGTCCCATGTGGTTGTACCCGCCGGAAGGCACCTTGCTAGCTTTTGGTAGTGGAGCATATAGACTCATCCTTAGGATACTAACCACATTGATATATGCGTGTTTGTTATTATTTATTGTTTTTATTGTGGAATAGTTTAATATTGTCGGCTAAGCTTATCTTGTTAACTTTCATTATATAATTGTTGTTATACTATTGTACTTGTTGTCTTGTTTGAAGAAGTTAACCCTTTCTGCTCATTTGTTTGTTGTTTGGGCGTTTAACGTCATAGATTATCAGGTTGGGGAGCCACGTGATGCTTAACTTGGTTTTCAAAGTTTATACTTGAAGTGGCGGTCGGATTTAACTAGAAGACTTGTGAAATAGGTCTTGCCTCTGACTCTGACTGAAGTTTTGATGAGGACAAACTCATTACAAACAGAAGAAAATAAGACTTAGAAAGAACCAACTCAACATACTTCAAGACAAATTCAAGGGTTCTAGATTTGACTAAGTCTCACTAATTACGTAAGTTATGCTTTTAAGGTTACTTTACTTATGAAGGCTCAAAAACAAGTTAAATAATTGAGTACAAAACTTTTTCATAAGTTAAAATTGATAGAAACACTCAATTAGGACTTAAAGGTTCATAAACTAGAAATTGGACTTGAGTGTAATCGATTACACACTTTAGGTAATCAATTACACATAGACACGTAATCGATTACCACATGCTTGTAATCGATTACATGTTTGACTTTGAAATTCAAACTGCAACGGGCAAATAGTGTAATCGATTACCATACTAACGTAATCGATTAACAGCACGACCAAATGTGTTGTTTCATGAACCAATGCATCCCAAAATGTTTGGGAAGCTTTGTGATGGTTCATGGACGATCCCTAGTGCCTATAAATAGTCCACTAAGGCTCGGATACGCAACAATCAATCACATACAACTTTCATATTTATTAGAGCCATAATTCTGAGTTTTTAAGTGTTCATTTTCAAGAACACTACTGTTCAACTTTTGAAGAACTCAGAATATAAAAGAGCCTTCATATGTTAATGCCTAAAGCATAACTTGCACATTCAATCCATTCTTATATCAGAGGATTGATTCAGCTGTACAGAAATCTTCTTCATTCTCATTCTGGTTTGAGTGAAAGTTCACCGTAGGGTTTGGTGAAGGTTGGTACTTGGAAAGCGGTTTGCTTTCTGGTTGTTGATAGGGATTCTTAAAGTTCTTGGAAGTAAGCACTTGTAAGAAACCTTTTTCAATAGTGGATAAATCCTCAAGGGTTCTTGAGGGACTGGACTTAGCCTTCGGTGGTTTGAAGGTGAACCAGGATAAAACCTGTGTGTGAATTTTCTTAACTCTCATCTTTTACTTTCAAGCAAAGTTTTATTCCGCTGCATTCACAATCAACAATTGTGATTCTCATTATCTTGAAAGTAATCAGTTTTGTTAAGGCGAAAATTGAGAGAACCTAATTCACCCCCCTCTTAGGTTGCTATCTACACTTACAAGACTTGGATAAACTGATGATGAGAAGCGGAGGCTTTTATATTTTAGTAGTTATCTTGTACTTCTTTACGTTTTCTTTTAGGCACGTGTTTTGTGCAAAACTTGGTATTATTTTGAATACTTGTTAGCACCATTTATTATTAATTATTGGGGAATATTATAACTTATTATCATCACCTGGTTTAGAACATGTTTTGGAATATGAGTTTTAAGAGAGGTTTTTATAAAGTTTGTTCAGTTACTAATATGACTGATGACCTAGAATTGAGGTGTTACACGAGCTGTCACTATTGCCAGCTAACACCCTTCATTACCACCACAATTGTCACATCGCACCTTGCACTATTGTCAATAATCACACTACATCATCACTTGCACTCCAGCATTGGTCACCTTCCATTTAGATAGTTCAGTATTGCCACGGGATCCCCCGTCACCCTCAGGTCGTTACAGGCATACCACCCGCGGCGAAGGAGACAAATGCGAGTTACACCTCGTTTGGTACTTGAGTCATTGGGTTAGGGGTTCATGCTTCATTTTCAGCATTGAGCGTAGCAGAGTACATGTTATGGTATTACATATATTATATATTGTGATGACACCTCCAAATATATGGTCGCTTGATAATGTGACTGCAAATGGTAAGTTTTTTCTATGCAACTTACTATCAATGATCATGCTTTTACTTTCATCATACCCTGACACCAAATCACTTTCTGTTTAGGTTGCCATTAGGCGAATGGAGGATTGGCTGAGAGAGGGGATAACCTCACTGAATGTGCTTGCATATGACACAAAGAGTTGAGCTATATTTCAGAGGGTCTGAGACTTTGCCACATGGATGAT
This sequence comes from Acmispon strigosus, assembly GCA_030819835.1. Classification (NCBI taxonomy): domain Eukaryota; kingdom Viridiplantae; phylum Streptophyta; class Magnoliopsida; order Fabales; family Fabaceae; genus Acmispon; species Acmispon strigosus. Next base: position 94,282,072 of record JAUAMA010000001.1, read on the forward strand.
GACATCGAACTTCGTATATCAAATGAAGAGGAAGGCCCTCGGCACATCCAACTCCACTTCATAGTCATTTTCATGTATTCTGATCATGTATGAATGTATGTGGATCATGTATAAATTATATTTGGAGTATGTGTGGATTATGATTTGGTCATGGATTATGTATTTTGATCATTTTGAGTTATATTTATTGATGTTATTTTGATAACGATGTTGATTATATTGTGAGTTGTTAATGTTGTGTTGATAATAATTTTGATTATCATTGGTGGAAGTAGTAACACTGTTATCGGGGTTTACACTTCGGAACAAACTTCCTTAAACAATAATGAGTTTTAAAACACAGTATTGTTAAAACACAATACTAGGTTTTAAACTTCTCAATATTGTTTGTTTTAGCGCTCACTAAACCCAGAACATATTAAAAAAGGTTGAAATACCGGATCTTTAAAAATTAAAAAACACAAAAACATTAGTTCCTATAACGTAGTTTTGAAACTAGTTTTCAGAATTAAAAATCCAAAACAAATATGTACTTGTACGTTTTGAGTTTTTTTTTTTACAAGAGGAAAAAAAAAAACAAAGGAAAGAAAAAACAAACTAACTATTTAACGCGTCAAGATACATAGACGCATAGACAAAAGACGGAGATTGCTTCCAGACCCGCCGAGGAGTTCCATCACGCGCCTCGCCAGACAATCCGCAGTGTTATTTTCCTCTCTTGCGACATGGATAACGGAAACATTCCAATCCCAGCTGAGCATATCCCTCACCTTGACGATCTCCTCCCTATCCCAAAAAGTGCTAATATCATTACGAGTCTGTAAAACCTGTACCACATTCTCACAGTCACACGGGTACGTTTTGAGTTTTACATCTAAGTATCTAACACGAGTTTAAAAACCCAATAAAGAATAAATATGAGAGTATTATAGGAATTTATTACACTAAACAGGGTGAAAATTGTTGTGATGGGGGCTATTATGTGGTTCAAAAGGGGAAAAAAGAACATTGCACAATGGAAGGGTATATATACATAAAACACATAACACAAGATGAGAGAAGAATCTGAAATTGTGAGCCTTAACAATAACATGAATGTGGGTGTGTGTGACATGCACTCTGCTATCTGCAGCACCTCCGTTTCACCTTACCACCTTATTCGCCCGAGCACCGTTCGGAACCCTAGCCAATTCCGCGTCAAATCATCGCTGCTAATTCAGAAACAGGACACCCAAGTCGCAGATCCCTTATCAGATTCCGTGTCTCGCCGCCTCATTCTGCTTCGCCATGCTCAGAGTTCATGGGGAAACCCTTCTCTCCGCGGTAACCCTTCATTTTGTGAATTTCTGCATTTGCCCCTTTTCAACCTTTTCACTTCAAAGTCTCGAACTTTACGATGTTCGGAACGTTCCCATTTGAGGATTTGGAAGGGAAACGTAAACATGTTATTGCTTCTAGGAAGAACAAATTGTGGGTTTTTGCTTTGAGCAATTTTTAAGTTTAAAGTTTCAAACTTTATTACCCATGTGAAAACTTAGCGTCGGATTTAAGTGGAAAAATGGTTTTTGGTTTTTGTGCAGACCACGACCGGCCTCTGAGTAGGTCAGGGCAAGATGATGCTGTGAATGTTTCGCGTAAGCTCCAACAATTGGGTTGGATTCCTGAGCTTATCTTGTGTAGGTTAGGACTTGGGAATTATTTGTTTGTTGTTTGTTCTGTGATATTGAACTGGGTTAACTGTTATTGAAGGTTCATCCTTTGAGGTTTTATGTTGATTTCTGTTTTGTTGTAGCGATGCGACGCGGACTAAGGAGACACTCAAGATAATGCAAGAGCAAGTGCTGGAACTGTTAGAAGCTGAGGTTCATTTTGTTTCTAGTTTCTATTCAATTGCAGCCATGGATGGGCAAACAGCAGATCACCTTCAAAAGATTATTTGTAGATATTCAAGGGATGACATACTTACTATCATGTGAGTATCTACCGATTCTAGTATTTTAAGTTGGTTTCTAATTTTTTCTTTTGTCTCTATGTTTGAAGGTGGAAGGTCGAATGTGTTTTTTTGTTCTTCCATGCTACTACACAAAAAACCTATGGAAACAAAAATAATGTGGCTATAGTAATATTAGTACTATATTTGCAGATTGAATTTGCTACAATTGATAAATAAGATGTTCTGGTCAAATATGGAAAACAAGTGAAGTCCCATTTCATATTTCCAGTTTTTTGCACCCCAGTTGTTTTGAATTTTTTGAGATATTGTTTTGAGCTTTCTCAACACCTTGAATTGAAATTCATTTTGATTAACTTAATTGTTAGTTGAATCCTTCCTGGAGATCACCCTATAAGGCAAGTATTTGTTATCTTAATCATGTAACATAAAGCCTATAAATATTGAAGCAATGGCCAGCTCATTTTCAAGAATCCTCTAGGAGTCCTTTTTTTTCCTTACAATATCTTTTCATTTACTTTTTAGGAAACAGAATTTGATACATACAAACTGCGATTGACAAGATATGATGGATGTTTGATTATTGGGTGGTAAACAGGTGCATGGGACACAATAGGGGGTGGGAAGAGGCAGCCTCAATGTTTTCTGGGGCATCTGTGGAATTAAAGACATGCAATGCTGCACTACTTGAGACTGCTGGGAAATCTTGGGATGAGGTTTCATTTTATTTCCTTGCACTACTGCATGATGTGATATTCTATGTGATATTTTATTTCATTTTACCCCGTGCTACCTCTGTCTATATTTCTTTGAGATTCAGTTATTCTGCAATAGTACGATCATAGTCATCAGGGATCACATATAGCATTTTTCGGACTTAAACATGTCTGGAAAATATTTATATGGATAAATAGTTTTTTTTTCCTTCCAAAAGCTCTCTGCAAAAGCTCTAAAAAATAAAAGCTTTTTGGACTGCAAAGCTAATCCAAACATACCCTTATTTGTTGCGAACTATTATGCACAAATTAACTTCTACTTATAGCAGTTTGGAGTTAATGTTATGATAATAGGCTACAGATTTAGAGTCAGACCATTTTCTGTAGAATATGTAATTGAAGGACTTGTCTTCATGCATTGCCAATAAAAATGTTTTTACCCCCCTCAAAAAAGTAAATGCCTTAGTGTTGGCAATGTTCATATTCTTTTATTTGCTCAATTTAGTCATGGTTTACAATAAAAGCGGAAGTTGTGTAGAGAGTTAGTAGCAGGACCTTAATACTTGAGCATGCCTTAAAGCATCATATATGATGAAATGACACCTTTTTGTGTGTGATTCTCTTCTCTTCTCTTCTAGATTAGTTTTTTTTTTTTTATATTTTTTTTTTTATATTAGAGAGGTAATAAAGCCATTCTTGACCTTCAAATAATTCCTTAAGCTTTTTGGGAGAGTTAGCCTTGACGCTTTCTAGTAAGCCGAATGAAATCTGAAATGCTGCTGTCCATTGAAGTCCTTTATTGTTCATAACAATTTGTTTAAGCTTTTTTGTATATGATTAAGCATCCTTTATTGTTCATAAAAAATTGTTGTTCATAAAAATCTGACGCTTAAGCTTTTATGTATATGATTAAGCATCCTTTATTGCTCATAAAAATTTGTTTTGAATATTTAGTAGAGGAAACGTATAACTTTATTTACAGAAAATGTTTTATTATTTTTTTAGCAGCTTGTATTTCCTTTTCAGTATTATATGACTCTCTAGTTTGGCAAATAAGTAACAAAGTTATATTAGCAATATTAATGCTATAAGGGTCTGGTAATCACCTTATAATAGTTTCCTACTCAGTACACACTAGTACTGGCATGTGGTTTGACAGAACTGTATTGCAACTTCCTTGTAAAAGGGTTAGTTCCGGTAACGTAATGCATGGCAGGGAATGCATTTTGCACATGATCATCATTCTCTGAAATCATTCATTGCCCTCTATCTGATAAAAATGCAAGCCTAGATGTTTTATGTTTAAAACCTTTTAACAGTAACCCTAGACAGTTAGCCATTGGCTCCATGAATTTCCATAAAGCTGCTTCTTAAACTATTAGCTACTATACTTGACACTTACCCAATGAGGGTATTCATAAGACTTAACTGATGAACAATATTTTTATGACTAATCGTGTTCACAACATGCTCGCCACCGGAGGTCTTAAAAGGAAAATAAACCGAAAAATTATCATATCGTGTCATCGTCTTCATGAAAAGTTTGATGTTAAAATGTTGCAACGATATGTTATACTCTAGTCTTAACCCTAAAACCTAGGTCTACTGGGATTTGCTATCTTTTGCATGATTATCTTCAAAAGCATTAGTATTTAATACTAGAGCAGTGCCTTTGAATAATTTGCAAGATTGTTTGAAAGTTTGTGTCATCATTATACCCTCCTTCCTTCTCCCATCACCAAAAAAGTTCTCCAAAATGGACTAGGAAACACTCACCTAGATAGGTTTGACCTTTGAGTTTTTACTTTTACCCATAACTTAAATTGAAAAAAACTTATCTGAGAAGATGTGTATCTAACACAATATCTTACAGGCATTTGCTGCAGCAGGATTTGGTGGGTGGAAGCTTCAGGGCATAGTAAAACCAAGTAGCTAGCTAGTTGAAATTTTCCGTGTCGGGTGAACTTATAAATAGAGGGCCAAAAGAGAAAGTTGGAACACCATTACTTTGTTTAGTGATTCAAAACGCCTCAGTTAGGTAGTTAAGGTTACAGAGCTGATGATGTCGGAAAGTATACTGCAGGAAAGATGAAAAATGATTCATAAGGCCCTAGTTAGATCTGTTTAATTTGGCAACTATGAATTGTTTCCATGGAGATTCAAGATCAAGATGAAGCAGTGCTGATGATAATGTACAGGATCTGAACCCTTCATTTCCTGCTTAGTGTAGAGCACAGACGTTCATTGAAGTGAACTCATGCTGCTGAGTGGTTGCTGATTGGTACAGATCTTCATGTTTCCTAAGAAAAAATGATATATGCTTCTGTAAATCATGTGATAAATATTACATGTTGCTTTTTACCCTTACCTTCTTCTACCTTGGTAATAAAGACTATGAAATCTTTTTCGAAATCCCGCAATGATATGGCTTTAATGTATATCAAAGTGCAAGATATTACTTTTTGTTTCCAAAATCAACTCGCGTAGATTTCCTCATCATGAAAAGTTTATTTGTTGAAAACTGGTCTCTTGTTTCAAATGATCGGATAGCTTCATTCCCTCCACAGCGTTCGCTGTGTGTTGGACAACAGTGCTGGTGGATGGTGCTTGGCAATGGTTGTGGAGGGTGTGAGCCAGCACTGATGAAGGCGATGGTAGAGGGTGTCAGGTAGTGATAACAATGGTGAAGATGGTGAAGAATGCTAGCAAATAGTGGCGGTGTGATGGAGGGTGAAGGAAGTGTATATTTTATCACATTCATTTCTAACCCAACTTTCTTTTAAGATAAAATTTACATTAATAAATATGGTATGATATAAGCTAAATGGATAAGTTTATCCTATTTATCATCTCAATAAATACTAAATTAAAATAATATAAGATCATCTATTATATCTCATTCCCTTTATCATGCCCAACAAATTCAGATTCAGATTCTTTTAAGGAATGGATTGGATTGTATATGAAGAACCTCACAAGAAATAAATTGGTGCAGGCCTAATAAAAGTAATTTATCATAATAGAAAAAAATTAGATAGAGAAGTATATATAGATATTAAAATTTATTTTGGAAATTACACATTTAAAATAAAACATATCTACGTAATATTATTTTAGAAAAATTACTTTTCTCATTAACAATAAACATGTCAAAAGTCTTCCTCTTGTAACTAAAAAATAGACATGTCAAAATATAATTTATTTCACATTCAGCTTATTAAGGGTTTGAGCCTGATGAGGGATAATTTGTACTAACTCACTAACAACTAATATTTGTCTACCTGAGAAAAAATAACTTACTTAACCATAATTGATTACTTTTGACAGCTATGTACGCACTTAAAAAATTTTAAAGTATAGTTTTCCCATGTATCAATTTTTTTAAAAATTATTATTGAATTGGTTACTTAGTTGTGCCTTCTACAGACCTTTCTAGGTAGTTAAAGCTTTTTTTTTTTTTTTTTTGAAACTCTAGGTAGTTAAAGCTTAATACAGCAATATTGATTGGATAAAAAAAAAACATATTTTATGTAAAGTTGTGAACTTTTAGTTTAATGAATGGTACAGAATCTCAAATAAAAAAATGGGTATAGACTATGGAATATTAAAAAATTACAGGAACAGCACATGTTCATAATTTCTTAGGAACAAAAATAGAAAAGGACAACAAATTTTAAGGAAAAATCCAGCTGGCTGCGTCTTAGATCTTCTCCTTCCTCTGTTCGTTTCCCACCTCCGATGATTCCTCCGACTCAGTAGATTCTAAAGGACGAACAACGAACAATAACAAACTCTCTTCATTCAATTCCAATTCCAATTCCAATTCCAATTCCAATTCCTTTGAAGATTCGCTTACTCTTCAGACAAGCATTTTGCTTCTGCTTCTGGGGACGTATACCTCATACCCTTCTCTCCATTCGGGTAAAGTTGGTTTCTTTTCATTATTCTTTTTCTATTTCCCTGGTTTCTTCTTCCTCTTATTTGCCAAAACGTATTCAGAGGGCGTGCGCATTGTTATTCATGGACAATGTCAATGTGGCAGCTAACAAGGAATTATTGTCCCTCGTTTCTTGTCTGCCCCACATTGTTGTTTCATGAGTCAAACCATTTCCTACACTTTTCCCCCTTTATTGTTCCTCATTTGGAACTATTGCATTTCATGGGATTTATGTGTTCGCTGTAACCCCAAGCTTTAAATTGTTTTACCTTGAACAAAGTTGCTACAATATTGTTTCCCTGGCTTACTTTGCCTTTTATATGGTTTTTCTACAACCAGTTTTTTAATTTTTTTTGGGGCATTTGGATCTAGAAATGCTATTACTTTATTGTTTTGCCCCTCTCTCTCTCTCTCTCTGAACCAGCTAGCTTGTTGTACATTTGATTAACCTTTGGTATTGGGATTCACACTGTTTGCCTATTGATTCAAACTGTCACCTTCTTAGTAGCCTGTTATTTTTGTTCCTGGGAAGGTTTGAGATTGAGGTGCAGTTCAAGGAGTTTCATTTGTTTTAGAGATGAGGGAGGAAAGACTTTGAGCTTCTCGGAGACTCCGCTCTACTTGTAATCATATGAAGCGGAGCTGCTATGAGCATCATCTAGAAGCAAGATGATTGAGCAATTCGTCAATTTCATTATTCGGCCTCCCAGGTATTACATTTTGCTGTATATGTTGGTGGTTCTAGACTAAGTTTATTAACATTCCAAACTTGACAATTAAGTAGCTTTTGAGTGGTATTATATTGTCAAAGAGGCTCAAGTGCTCAAGGTAGTAGATTCTTCGTTTCATTTTATCGTAATTCACTTTACGCTGTATCGTGTTCAACTGAATATGCCTCAATCATCTTGAAAGAACTAACCATGGACTTAAAGTACTCCTGTTTCTGAAAATTGTTCTCCTGTACTTAACTAAGCAAATAACTAAGTGCCCCTATATCCATTGCTCAACCTGCAGTTATCCTTTTTATATCAATTGAATTACAGTTTCCAGTTATCTCCTTTGTCATATATATAGGGCTGAGTATAATCCAGATCAGTACCTATGGGAAAGGGAGTTCACTCTTGCAGGAAGAAAATACCAAAGGCAGGATTTGGAGGCAAGTATGGACAAATTTTATAGATGCAATTATACTGTCCAATTGTCCATTTTTAGAAGTTACTTCATGATTACGATTTACAGCAGTATGTTGAAAAGGGATTATCTTCCTTTTTGTAAAACCTTGCAGCTCAAGAATACCAGAGGCTATACCTTGCAGTGTAGTCATTATCTCCCTTCACCTTTCCCTGAAGATGTTTCTCTTCCATGTGTTGTATATTGCCATGGAAATAGGTATGCCAATCTTTATGGACACTTCTATTCTGCTCATTAGAGCTTCTGCGTGATTCTGAGTCACAATAATAAATATCAGTTTTTAAGATTCTATATTTTCAGAATGACACCTACATTCTGTTATTCTTTCTTTTGATATGTGTGTATATGAACAATGATGCAGTGGATGTAGGGCGGATGCCAATGAAGCAGCTTCCATTCTTCTTCCGTTGAATATTACTGTTTTTACTCTCGACTTCTCGGGTTCAGGCTTATCTGATGGAGACCATGTTAGCCTTGGTTGGCATGAAGTAAATATCCTCTTATGCATATATTTATTTCTTTAATTAATTTCTGGCATTACATCTTTTGTGCATCAGTTTCCTCTTCAGTTTCTGCTTTATGAACTAACAATGGAACACATTTATAAACACGCATGCTTATTTGTTTTATTTCCCTATAGTTTTATCAAGTTTAAAATTTCCTCTTTACACGCATACAAATAGACACATTTATTTATGTATGCGAAACTTATAAACTCTTTTTGTTTCTCTGTTCCTTCATGTGACAGAAAGACGACCTCAAGATTGTAGTGTCGTATTTAAGAAGCAACAAACAAGTAACCCGTATTGGTCTCTGGGGACGATCAATGGGTGCTGTTACTAGGTATTTCATCTTCAAACCAACTTTTTTTTTATCTTTATTGCTTTTAGGAAGAATATATGTTCTACTTCTATACTTATTCTATGCTAATTGTACATAAACTAAAATAGAAATAAAAGGCTCCTCAATGAAAGGAGATGACTTTTCCTTTTCTTTTTTCATTTGAGAGTTTGAAAGAAAAGAGAAAAAGAACTCACATACACCTGTATACTTTTGAATAGATAAAATTTACAAATTTATATGGCCCCAAATATGCCTCTAAACCTAAAACTCAACTCTGGGTTTTAAAGTATCCCTCATCTGTTCCATATACATGTAATAATAAGCCACATGTAGATGAGACTCTCTGGTTTAATTGACTTCTCACTCTGCTTTGGAATACTGTAGCCTTCTTTATGGAGCTGAAGACCCTTCTATTTCTGGAATGGTGGTGGATAGTGCCTTTTCAAACTTATATGATTTGATGATGGAGCTTGCTGATGTCTATGAAATTCAACTTCCAAAGTTCACTGTACTCTCTCTCTCTCTCTCACTGTATTCTGATTTTTCGTTTACTTTAATTACATTTACTTATATGTTCATTGCCTATTATGTAGGACAGCTGACACACAATTTTACTTGTACACTGTTTTAGCATTGTACTACGTAGTTCTTCTAGCGGGCCTGGCAAAAATATTTTTCATTTTGGGTGAAAAGTCCTTGACTACCTGCATTTTACTTTGAAAATTGTTTACCCTATTCAATAGGCTTTAGCGAGGTTCTTTTTTATCGTCCATTCTGATCATTGGACATCATAGTTCATGTTAAATTTTTGTGTGTGGTTAAAATGGGAAAATGAATCCCAGAGAATGAAGATGAAGAACAAGTTATTCGTCATCATTATGGTTAGATTTAAATAAGATTTTATTCAGGATTTAGGGTTCTTACCTTTTAGGATTCCTTTTTTATTTGGGAATTTTTTAATTATGAAAATTAGAGACTTGTCCATTATCATTTTTTGGCTCTAATCATTAATTAAACTAGAGAATGGTGGGAGGCCAGTGGTTAACTGGTTACATTAATTAATTATGCTGGATGATGGAGTTATTGATAGGTACAAAAGCAAAGGATGGGGAAAATATAGTGTATACACTTGAAGAGAAGAAACAAACACGACAGTTGGTAGTTAGAAGGGTGGTTAAGGGAAACTATTTAGTAGTCGAATTTTAGAAGGAAGAGGCATCTTGTGGGAGAATTTGTTTGTACCTACTTACTGCTTGTTGTAAAGGGGAAACCATTTGGAAGAGTTCTACTCCTTGAACAATACTCATCAATAAAAGAAATCATTCTTCCTTTCTATTTTTTGGACATTTCTAATTTTGGTTAATAAATCTGAGATTTTGCTGTATTTGGTCTACAATTAGGTTAAGATGGCTGTACAATATATGCGCCGGGTTATTCAGAAGAAGGCAAAGTTTGATATTATGAACCTGAACTGTTTGCTGGTATGGATTTATTGATTTCCTTACGCAGTTTGTTTTTCTTTTATTTTGTGATAGAAAAATACCGTTCTAGCTTAAAGTAAAATTTTACAGCACAACTATAAGACATGTAATATTGCATGAGACTGAATGCAAGGCCTGGGTTGTAAAGAGAAAGTGCATTCACTGTTACACATGAGTATGTTATGTTGGATGAGTAATCACACCAGTAAAGATTGGATTCAAGGCCGGTCCAAAATATTTGTTGGCCTAAAGTGAACTCTAAAATGAGGCTAGTTTCAAATTCTTAAAAATAATTTATGAAAATTATTTTAACTTTATTTGAAGTTTTATTTTTTTGACTTTGTGGAATGTAAAGTCATTTATTAAATTATCGGAATGAATTCCATTAAACATTTTCTTTTTTAATTGGTAATCTACCAAATCCATTTAATTTATGCTGAGACATTGTTGATCTTAAATAAGATTTATTAATTTTAGTTCTGAAAACAAATTTTTAATTAGAGTTATTTCCTTCCCATGACTTTCGTAGATGAATAATTTAAAATCTTACAGGTTGCACCGAAGACATCCATTCCTGTTTTATTTGGACATGGTAATGATGACGAATTCATTCAGCCTCACCACTCTGATCTCATCTCTGAACTATATGGGGTATGCTTGCAAACCTTTAAGCAGACACAGTTTTAGTAATTTTAACTGTCTTGACATAAACAAAACATCTAACTAAGTCTCTATATCTGTGTAGGGAGATAAAAATATCATAAAATTTAATGGTGATCACAACTCCTCTCGACCGCAGTTCTTTTTTGATTCAGTTTCCGTTTTCTTCTACAATGTCCTCCGACCTCCTAACGTTCGTAGAGCTTACAGTTTGGGGAATTTAAAAATTGGTTCTGCTGGGAATGAGGTAATAAGCATTTAGAATTCTATCTTGATTTCCTATTTGGGTTGGTACAGTCTAAAGTATATTTATCCCGATGACCACTGCCACTGTTCAATATTGATGATTCAACTAAAATGCCATCTTCGCTTTAATAGAATCTGGATCTACAAGAGATAGACATGAATTTATACTTTAGACCCAGATTGCAGTTTCTGAACTCAAAAAAAGGTGCATCAGCAAGCTTTAAGTGACAATAACACATCAACATAATGAAAAAAAAAAAAAAAAGCAACTCAGTGAAACCTCAAACAAGTTTAAGATGTTAACTTCCATTTCACTTTTATTAATGCAATATAATTATGTAGATGTCTACATGTTCATTTGATTCAGCTTTTATTATGTGGGTGTTATTTTAATAATAGACACTAATTTTCTCTTGCCTTCATGGTAGAAAGTCTTATACAAAGTACTCTCCAGTCTACAGTCTGCAGCTTCTGTTGCTTCAAGTTCATCCTCTGCTCCTCCTAGCAGTTCAAATTTGACTACTGCATCAGTTAGGGAACTCCTTTCAAAAGTTGCTCCTGCGACCGCTGCAGTAAGATGTCTCTTCCATCTCTAAATGTTATTTTCTTCTATAACCTTGGTTCTGTTAAATTCACCAGTTGCTTGTAATGCAGGAGTCCATTATAGAAGACATAATATATGGCAAGGACGATAAGCCTGCAGATGTAAAGGTGATTTTATCAAGTACCGTCTCTGAATTTAAGAAATTGTTCATGACTATTAACCTCTAGATTGCACTCTCGGAGATAATTAAATTACCACTTTATGGAATCTTCAAAACATGTACTGCTCTTATGAAACTTTTACGCATACAGACATTTTTATTATGTTTTGGGCCATTAATGTTGTTTTGTCTGCCTCAAAGTCTTGAGCGGGACAGCACCACCATTGTTGTCATTTGGAGTGTGATAGGTGATTGAAAGAACAGAGGAAATGAAGAAGAAACCTATGCAGTATTAACTGTATAGGTTTGAATCAACTGATCACAGGTCCAGGGTATAGTTAATATCTACATAAGCAGCAAGAAAATGAAAATATCCTGTGCAATTCAAGAAGCTCAGTTTCTCCCAAGTCCAATCCAAGTTCCTGCCTACCTCAGCCTCACCTCGCTTAACCTCTCTCATTAACTCCCGGCCACATGCGTTCACCACCACCTCTGCCAGCTAGGCAGTTAATTAGTCCTCTCTCTCTCTCTCTCTCAATTATGATCAGGTGCATCGCACCTGATAGGCTGATCTGCTACATCAATTGTATCATGCTTCTTACACCTCTCATCAACATTAGTGATTCTGGGTTTGGGCCAGGGGCCTGTTGAGATTATTGTCAGATTAAATGTGATTTGATTATAGGATATTAGGTTCATATCTTAGAGCACATGCACATCAGAGTCATGACTCCATGATGACACCATGTAGGTGTTTATTATAAAGTTTTAATATTATAGAAATCCAATACTTAAATTAGCATGAAAAATTGTTGAGTACACAGTTTGCATCTTCATTTTACAAGGGACCATAAACCTGACTTGAGGAAAACAATTTCAGTATATTCTGTACCAGTGGCATTTAACTTTTTGATTGAGTAATTTTTATACAACAACAAAGCCTTTTTCCACTATGTAGGGTTGGCTACATGGATCACGCAACTCATTGTGTAATTTTTATATTTCATGAAGAAAAAATATTTGAAATGGTATAGCCTATAGACTGGCCTATGCCAACCTGCTTCAGGTTATACATGTAGCTGCATTTTTTTGTTTCTTGAAATTTTTGTTTACTTAGAAGTAGTTTTTGTGTAGTAATTGTTTGCTAACAGCTGCATACCTGCATTTGTGGTTTAAGTGTGTCCTGAAAATGACTTTTAATGATTCTACAGGTTGAGCAAAATTGCGTAACTGAAGATTATTTCTCATATACTCGCTCAACTAGGGAAAGCTGGGGCAGATGTTCTTCTTTAGGTCTCAGTGATGAAGAATCTTCTCCAGATTTCAGGGGCGATGACAGTGGTTCTGAGGTCTCTCCCTCTCTCTCCACATGCACACACACACACACACACACAAACCATGATATTTTCTGGTAATTTTCATACACTGACATAGGTGTTTTGTGCTTCATGTGTGTATGATATCAAAATACTGTCAAGGTATTTGCAACACCTCGGGAAAGTATGAAAGAAACCTCGTCACTCCCGAAAGAAGATGAAAAGAATCAAAAGAAGAAGAAAGCTGAAAAAGTTTTAAAGAAGGTTAAATCTGAGAGGTTTGAGAAGATCGAGTCCCTCAGTCGACGCCTGCGGCTTTGCATTTTGAAGGGATCCGCTCATAGAAGACAGCAGTCCTCTTGATTTCTGTTGTGTCACTCTGGTATAGTTCATCTAACTGTATTTGTTCTCAATGTAATTATACTACATTACTACTTCTAGCCAGTTCAATTCTGCTTGTTTGTAGGAAATATCCAATATACTCATGTGCAAAATTTTAGTTTCTGTGTCTGGCTCATCACTCACCTTGCTGCCTGGTGTTTCTATATCCACACTGGGGACTTACTGTGCTTTGTCATGTTGTGTGGCTGGATAGCATTACTTAATACCAAACACTGGCACTTGAGTAATGTCAAAGGTTCCAGATATAGGCAAAGAAACTTTTACAAGGGATAGGCCAATCATTAGAGTTATGCCAAAGCCGGACTCAAGATGATATTAGAGTTTATCCTAAATTTAATGTTATTGTGTTGCCCATAATGGGCCACTTCATAAGTTTTGAAGTTCAAGAATAAATCTACTATACAGTTGTCCCATAAAAAATTAAGTCAATCTTCGCCAAGTTAATCTAGTTTTGCAGACATTTCACGATGGACATGGATTTTATAAACATCAAGTTTGCGATCTCCATATGTTCAACCCTGAGTGTGAGATGTGTTAAGTACGCATATTAACTAAGATGTGTTAAATACGAATTTGGATTCTCTCATGTGAAATTTCTCTCATGTGCCATCATGTGAGAGTTTTGTGTCTATCTCTCTCTTCACATATATGCATTAAATAGATATAGTGAAACCCTTTAAATGTTCAAGAAGAGAGAGATAGACACAAAACTCTCACATGATGACACATGAAAGAATCCAAATCCGTTAAACACTCATATGTTTAGCCGTACATTACGACTCAAATAGAATCTTTATAAAAATTAAAACAATCTTCATCAAATTCTAAGGAGTAAGGAGGTCTCAATTAATTACTTCTTTTTTCTCGAATTTCCAACCCATTGTTATGGATAATGTGACAAACTTAAAATTGAAACAAGTGGCATAAATGTTGGCATTAACATTGACGTCTCAAAAACAAGAAAATAACATCTCAAAACACTTCCTTCATAAAAAAGTAACCTAAACACACTTAATGAAAAATGAAACAGGTTCCGAATAGGCTATTGTAATTATGTGTTTGCATTGTTTGATTTGCTTTTCACAATTTATGCAAATATTTCTTTTTTATATATGGAACCAGTCTCTAGTGTAAAAACAATGTAAGGTCGCATACAATATACTAAATGGTGTGACCCTTTTCTAGACCCTACGTATGCGGGAGCTTCGTGCATCAGGCTGCGCTTTTATTTCTTCTTGATATAGTCTGAAGGAAATGCTATGTTACTAGAGTCCAAGAACATGTGATTCCTAATAACTTGCGCAATCTCATTCCGCGGCGGTAGCACCATCACCACAAAATTCAGCTCAGAAAATACGAGCAGATGAGAAGATGCTTTCTCTTAACCCAATTCAAATAAGTTCTCTAAAAGTGATAAAAAGCTCGATGTTTAGTCAAGTATTGAACTGAAAATTAAAAACCTTGAATAATCTATGAAGAACAGGTTCCTTCGTCTACTAAGGAATACATATACCACAAACTACAAGGATCAGTCCTAGTGCACAACCTACACATCATACCAAATCACAGATTACCACCACCAATCTTGTCCAATTCCTCACTTCTAGTAGACATCCCCAAAGAAGAATCAAAGTGCTCTTGAGTAAGGAAAACAGTGGTTGGTTGCTGGAATGAAGGCATGCTTGACTCGAGTATCTGATGTGGAAGCACCATGTCTGGTTTAGAATATGCTCCCTCCATGCTTACTCGTTGCTTCTTC
This sequence comes from Acmispon strigosus, assembly GCA_030819835.1. NCBI lineage: Eukaryota > Viridiplantae > Streptophyta > Magnoliopsida > Fabales > Fabaceae > Acmispon > Acmispon strigosus. The sequence continues at coordinate 94,297,278 of JAUAMA010000001.1, forward strand.
GTTGATCTCTCCTCTTTCGGGCTGTCAGCAGGGGAACCAACATGGCAACCGGAATCTGGTGTCATTGGTTCATGGTGAGATGAAAAAGATTCAATTGAAAGACTCTTTGCTGGGGCGTGCTGTTTGGCAGCTTTTTCTGGGTCTGGGGTTGCAGGGTCAGTCTTGTTATCAGGTTCTCTGCACACGTCTCCAGGTGCCTCGGAAAGAACACCGCTGAGCCGCTGTTGCTCTTCAATTATCTTTTTCAAGTACTTACCCTGGGCTTCTATCCTTAACTGTAGCTGTCTCTGCACCTGTTTCACATTGAAAAAAAATTACAAGATAGAAACTAAAAAGGAGGATACATGTTCTATTTCGATACAACAACAACAACAACAACAAAAGTCTTATCCCACTAAGTGAGATCGGCTATATGAACCACACTATGCCATTAAGCTCGTTCGAATTCTGTAGTGTTTGATCCATATTGAAGATGTCGACGGGTTTTACGTTGACTGCCGAGGCCTAAAACAACCCTCCTCCTTTTTCCGGGCTTGGGGCCGGCTACGCAAGCATAGGCGGAGTGAAAAAAGTGATAACAAAATTATCTCAAGTTTTTAACTTTAAATTCCCACATAATGAGATAACTATCTAATATATTCTGGATAATCATCTCTTATAAAATAAGATAGAAATTTTAATTCACAATTCTGTCTATTCTGACTTTCTTGATTCAAAATTGAGAAACTATAAAGGGTGATGCATGTTCTATTTGTATTTATAAAAAATATAGAAAATCTTTTAGAATGCCAAAAGAAAGAAATTTAGATTCCTCAACAGTAACGGTTCTGTGACAACTGACAAGAATATACAACTTTCAGAAGTTGGAAAAAGCATGTGCATCTCTTTTAGTGTGCTCATCACCTAGTTAAAACAAAGTCCCTTTCTACTAGATAACTTATATAAGAACTAGTTCAGTTTACTACTCTTCAGATACACATCATGTTGACATGGCCCTTCAAATGCATTCATGTAAATCTATCCTCCTTCCCCTTCATATAAAAGCTTGCATTTGAAAATCTTATAAGTATGTAAAGTATATTCAAGTGAAACTCCAAAGCAACAAAAGGCTTGGGCTACTAAAGCAGAGACTATTAAGACTTTCAATTGGTATCAACATTAGCCATTCAAGTCTCATCATGAGATATGCACCTTGGATGATGCAACCTGAACTTAAACATCGATGGTACGTTAAAACCAATTTAGATTAATATCATCATTTGATCTCGAGTAACATCTCATATACGATTCTTCCTATTTCTCTCTGCATTTCCTCTCACATCGCTAATCATATCACTCATTTCTCTCTCTTTCATTCCTATCTCACCCTTGGTGTGAGTGGAATTAAGGTCTGAATGAAATATTATTCTTAATCTCAAAATCTCACAGGTTTAAATGTAATAGAAATCATAAACAGTACAATCAGCTAGTATAATATAGTCATTAGATCAGTTCAACAAGGAAAATATACCTCCAATTGTTCATGTAGTCGCTTCTGGACCTCCATTTGAAGCTTTAGTGCTTCAGTAATCTGCATCCCACTGAAGAATGACAAGTGCACACGTAAGTTAAGTTATTCCTATCCTGAACTTATCAAACAATAGGATCATTGGATACATTTTTTTATCCAATAACAGTTTTGATGCATTGAATAGAAAATAAAAAATTTCTATATTGTTAACACCACCCTAAATATGACTCGAGGATGTAAAAGCATATGAGACGGTTGAAGCCTAGCTGAATGTGCAATATAAAATATTTTGATCATAAGTTTCCATCAATTTGTATAAATATGAAAACCCATATGCAAGAAGGGAAGCTATACTCACGATGAACCATCTAGATTGGAAAGCATATCCCCTGTTTCTTTCTTATCAGCTTTTTTTCCTTCTATGAACAATTAAAAGTTATCAACAAACAAATCTAAAGGAGAAATCAAAGTGAAATGAATGAGTTTAATGGAAACCAACAAAGCCTAAATATTATATACTAAACATTTCAAAAAATGAAAATCATACAGACATACCATCGGAAGAGGAGTCAGGTAGATACTTAGCAAGTCGGTATTTCTGGATACAACAGAATAGTAGAATGAATAAATGTTAATGAATGAGAGAATAATGGACTTTAAGTTAGAAGGTCCTAAATTTCACTTTACCTGTAAGTGGCTTTTGACATGATAAATGGTTAAGCCTTGTACACCCATAACTCTTAGGACACCTTTGGGTGTGGCTCCTAGGAAAAATGATAGAGATTAAAAGTTAAAACACTTTTATGCTAAGTCTTGAAATCATGCATAAAAGCTTGATAATTGCTTCATAGTTCCTACAATATTAGGAGTCGAGACATACGTACTAGCTAACTTCAAACTGATACAACTTTGCATGAAAATAAGCACCTATGCACATACACTGGGGCGGGGAGAGATTGGTAATAATTAAAAATTTACAGGTCATTTAAAATTTATAAGCAGACAAATCTCCTGGAAATTATGTAGAATTGATTAGAACAGGGCACTTCCATTTTTTTTATCTTCTAAACAACCTAGCATTCTCATTTAACTGAATAAAGTCATGTTTTAAGTTAGGGTGAGAGAACAAGAAGAAATATTTCTACTCAACAAATAAAAGGGGGATGAAATACTCACGATCTGGCCCACCAAGTTGAGCCACAGCATCCACAAAGCGTTCATGTAGCTCATGTGTCCACCGCAAACGTTGTTTTGAGTTGTTGCTAAGACTGTTTCCACCATTGCCAGGATCCATTGTACTGCCACCACAATCTATGTGCTGCCCATGAACTAATGAATTGCTTCCAATTAAACTTGAACTAGTAACATTTTTTGGATGATACATTTGTCATTATCTGACAGCAAAGCAAATAAAAGTGAACATAATGTAGTATGGAAATTATTATTAACATCTCAAACTTAACTGCATATTGGAATCAGTTGATGAAGAAATGGGGAAATAACCAGACACAAGGACAGAGACGCATAAACATATAGGTTCCTCAAGATAAAAATACTTTCAGAGCAATTGCCTTGAACTTTTCTAGTTCCAAAACTGTTACAGTTATAAGCATTAGAAAATTAACATTTTGATCCCAATTCCTAATCTGCACTGGTTCAACTCAAATTTTGATCGATCATGGATTTACATTATACAAGTCTCCCTTGATCAGCTTTCCAGGTTGCCACTAACAAAACTTACTAGAGGGAACATTTAGCACTCTCACTACAAACCTCAACAAATACCTCTAATCTTAGAACCAGGTTAACATTTTTTCGCATTTTTGTTTATGAAAAGCAATATATGAGAGCACACTGATACATAACTTAAACGGAACGGCATTTAGCTTCCTGAGGAATATTACAATAAAGTCCTTTGAAGTACTTCGCAATTTTTCTGCAATTAGGATTCAACGAAGACATAATGTAACTTTAATGCAGTGCAATAGAAAGTTGAATTGAATTTCATACCTAGACACATGATCTAACAATTAACAGCAAGAATTTTGGACTAAAAAATGTGTTAATATGGGAATCTGTCATTATTATTATTATTATCATTATTATCATTATTATTATTATTTCCTTTTATATGATGTATTATTTTCTTGACATTATGTTGCTCAGACAGTAGCAAAGAATCTATAACAGGCGGAGTCAAATATCATCCAACTTCTGCAATGACTAAATTACCATCTGTAGTATTGCAGAATATACATACTAATATTGCTAGAAATGGAGAAAACAGGCAAAGAGAAGCCAGCACAATTTAAGAAAATCACCCTTTCCGTAGTAAAGTAGCCCCAACAAAAATAAGAAACAAAATTAGGTTGATTTTTCCTTATACTTAAGTAATCACAAAGATGCATTCATCTGATTCAACCAATTAACATTGGTAAATCGGAAAACAGTGTCCGAAGTTGACAAATTTGCATCATGTTAATACCTCTTAATATCAGGTAAGACCCTCAAAATTGATGCTTCAACACTTCAAACATGGAAGAAAAGACCCATAAGACTCACCAAGGCAGAAACAATTGCAATAAACCAACTACTTAACATAAAAAATAAAATAAAAAAATTGTAGTGGCACTTGGGGTTCTAGACCCACAACAAGAAGAACCCAACAACAACTCTCCAGTGGTCACAAAATTTGAAAATTTTAAATCTTTCAGACTGATTCTTAGGAATGCCCGAATTCCCAGCACAAAGCAGAAAACTTTACGAGTGGGGCAACAGAGAAATTGAAGTCAAAGCTTAAAAACATAAACTTGAGGCTAGGGCAGAGACAGTAGCATCATTGAGCTGAAGCTCAAAGGAAAGAAACCAAAAGGGTCGCCAAAAATTCAAAAAAAAAACGAAGGGAAAGAAAACACAGGAAAGCACAAGCTAGAGAGAGAGGCGAAGAGAGAGGAATAAAGAGAGTGGTTGAAAATTGAAAATTGAGATAAAAGGAGAAGAGAAATACGTACCCAGATCTACGATATCCAACAACACATACTACAAATTTTCGGTCCCTCCTATTTCGGAGCTCTGCAGTGCTGTGCTCTGCGTTCTCTTTCTCTCTCTCTCTTCCTATACAGTGATATCCTCCAATAAAATTAATTATTTTTTTTATTAATTTTCGTGTTGCTACATCAAATCATGAATCTTCTTATAAAATGGAAAATGGAACAAAACAAAAACAAATGTCACACTTACTCTATCTCTAGAATCGCGGTGAAAATGATTTATTGTGAGATGTTTATTTTTTTAAATAATCTTTAATTTTGTGTTAATTAGTCCTATAATGATTGACCGTAAAGATACTTTGAGGAAAAAAAATGTTTCACTTGTTATAAATTTGAGTAGATAAAAGCATGTGTAGTGTAAATATGTAAATATACTCATGACTTCTAAACTAAAATACATATAAATATGGCATCAAGATTATAAATTAATATGTATGGTGAAACTATAGACATTGTTACTTTGAAAACATGAAAGCTTTTAAAATTTGAAAGTTATTTAAATAGTTCTTAAGTTTATTTCTAAAGTTATTAATATACAGTTCTCTTTTCTTTTTGTTCCGTAGTATGAAAAAAAGCTATACTTAAAAAAAAATGTACTCTTTTTATTTTTTTTCTTAAGATATTCACACACTTGACAACCATGAGACTGATTCCCTAAAGCTTTAACATTACATTAAGTGGATATGTCTCTCATTACAATTTATTCTCTATATGCACTGATCAAGATTATCAAACATTAAACTGAATGTTTAAGAAATTCAACTACAATCTTGCGGATACTTTGTATTCTTTGACTACAATACTTGTTAACAATTATCTTAGTTATTTTATTCGAATAAAAAGTAAAATTAAGTCTCTGGACTATTCTTTCCTTCAAGTTCAACCGATCCAACGTTTTTCATTCATCATTCAAAATTTTCTAAAAGTCTTCATTTGCTGATTTTCTGGTTTACACCCACTATTGACTTTGCTTTTGCCCTTTTTTCTAGCACTTCTTGAGATATTATAAACTTCATAACTGCGTTACTTTTTAAAGCTAATTCAGTGTGGTGTTTTATATATTTATAAAAACTTCTATTCAAAAAAAAAATATTTACAAAAACTTCATTTTTAAATAAATCTAGCATATGGATAATATTTCACCTTTTGATATATAAGGTTTCATTCTAAAATTGATCTTGACCAAGATATATATTTCATATCTAATGCATTAAAAGTAATGCATAAGAGAATATGAACGCATTAAAAGTAACATTCATTTTTTTTTCCGATGAAGAAGTAACATTCAATTAAGTTTTTGTTTTGTCTCTTACAAGTCCCTAATGCAAAGATTGTGATTTAAGCTTTCAATGGTTTACATTTGTGAATGTGAGTTGTCATCAGCGCTCAAATAATCTCACTCTCACCATACCATATCTCAAATGAAGTAATCATTACCTTAATTTAAAGTTTAAAGTTTAAACATGAAACGTGCATTTAAATTAATTAAATACATCCCACCTAAATTTATGATAATACAATTCAAATATAGTTAGCCCAGCCCATGCATCGCTTCAACCGGCAACAAATCTAAATTAAATAAAATAAACTATTTACCTTTTTTTGGTCAAAATAAACTATTTACCTCTATGCTCTATTCGAAGTTATCTTTTTGCCAAAAATATAGTAACTTAAATTATGTATCTAGCATTGACATTCATTTTTGAGGATGAGTAAATTTCATCATTCAATTAACCTCCACACAAAGAATGTCAAGTAATCTATAAAATTCAAATTAATAACTAACTAAATTGTTTCGCGTGATTTCATGCACAAACACTACCTCCATTCAAATATTTCCTATGCATGCATGGATATAGGAACATACATATTTAATATCTTATTGTTTCTCATGCATTATCTTTCATGACATTCCCTGCTGGTGAAGTAATAATGCTACTTGAAGTTGATTCCTGACCCCCACCTTTACTATATATTTAATAATTTCATTAAGAGATCAGGTTAATTATATTATAATTAAAATAAAAAAGAAGATAATATAAAGTAAAAGAAGAAGAAAATCAAATATTGTGTTTGTTTGGCTTAGTTGATAAAGAACTATGGAGAGAGGAGTGCATACCTGGTGAGGTATAGAAGGAGATAGATAGAGTTTCCAAAACACCTTGGAGCTGTGTAGTTTCTGTGCTCATGTAATATTAATTGGCTTTTATTGTTGTTTTGTTTTTTATTGGTGTAATTAGTTAAGTGTGAGTGACATGAACCAGTTCAAATCTAATGGTGTTAGTGGCGAAGATGACAACATAGTGTCGCCTAGTAATCAGCTAACATGGAATCTTTCAATTAATATTCTAGATGCTTTCTATTTAAACTATGAAATGAGATCACATTTTCACATATATGTAGTAGTACCTTTTTATGAATAATGTAAAAGAGATAGCAAGAAGCCTGATGGGGTGAAAGTGTCATGTTATTGACGATTAATGAGTTGTTGGTTTAACTGGTACATGTTTGGTTTTCTTTTATCAATGTTTTGGGTTCAAGCGTTGTGGATATGGAAAAAAAAAACTCATTATTAGCACCACCATAATGTGAATGTTCACGTAAAGAACGGTTAGTAAAACCATCAATCAATAAACTATAAAAGAAGGGTAAATGGACCGTGTTATAAAAGTCTATATTTAGACTCGTCATTGACATGAGATCACATTTTTCATATTTACAATGTCTTGTTTTTTTTCTTTAACAAAGACACGGTTTTGTCTGAATTTCTATGCTAAATTAAATTGATATTAATTTCTCATCAACTAGTTGATGATATTTATCTAGTTGACATAATTCATGTAGTCAAAACTTCATCACAGAAGGAAGTTGGTGTCAATGAGAAAGATATGAAGGCTGTGTTTGAAATAGCATTTACATAAGTTTAAGTCTATTCACGCTGTACTCAAATGATATCCAAACACACTTAAATGATATCTAAACACAATGGGAAATGCCACAGTATGAAAATGTTGGGATTCAGTATTTGAGTTTCTGTTGAGAAGGATGCAGGCCATTGATGTTATCAACTATGAAGCTATTGGTTCCAAGGTGATTCGGCTGACGCAAAAACCAAGTGAATAATGGCCCTCCACGTGTCTCAGCATAAGTATGTATATTTTGTCCATAGCAAATTTAAACTTTCCAAGCACTAAATATATACTATTGGTTCTAAAATGGCCCCCATTTTGAAGAATACATATAAATGATGATCAATTTTCTCATTTTAAAATCACAACAGAATTTGAACACTGTTGGCTGTTCAGCTCCACCATTGTGACATTCCACCTGCCACTAGTATCACACAACCAATGACAAAAGTTCTTCATTTCAATTCAAAGTTGCAAATTTCATTTTGTTTGACTTGCAGGCCAAGACTATGGACCCAACATGTGCCAATGTGATGTATTAATGTGCAAAAGCCTCATTATAAAGCATGCCAAGGACCACCACTAGCAAACAAGAATGGACGTGTGGACCATTCATACCTAGAACACATGACTTGAAGTAAAACAAATATTTTCTTTCTTGGTTTGACCACATATATTCTCTATAAGAGGCAATCCTGTTCGAGCTAGGAACATTCACCTCTTGGTAGAGCTAGATCTCCTAGCCAGTTAAGTCAAATAAGTTAAAAAATTATTTTTATTAATTGGATCTCCAATATCTTGTGACCCGAATATCAAGGGTTTAAAATAATTGTTGAAAGAGAAGTTGTTGACCAAGATTCTATATCTTGGCTTTTGCAAGTTCAACGCTACTGAAAAGGCTCAAGAGTTTCCCTAAATGACTCTACTACTATATTGAAGGAAAAGAGAAGACCAATCTATTCAGAAAGGTGCAATAAGCAATAAAGAATCCATGAAAATCAGCAAAACAGACATTTCTTGTATGGTCAAAGATAGCTTTTTGCAATGTTTAAAGCCAGAGAGTAGTTTGAATGTACAAAATGGGTAAAAAATTGATTCCAACTTTGTTCCCATAAATTCATAATAACTTACTAGACATGAAGAGATCATAGTTCAAGTACCTATCTGAAAAGGAATGAAGCTCAATGGTGTATCTCTTATTGAGAGAATGAACCATCAAGTAGACTTTCAATGATTCCATCCTTACATGCCATACCTAGTTATTACATGAGAATTACCATGGGCTAGATTGATGGCTTGAGTTTTCATCTTAGCTTCACTCCAGATCAAAGGTGCTGCAAAAGAATCCATTCCCAGCATCCTTCTTCTCCCCTCACTTGGAGAACCTTCTAAAGCCAATCCCCCGGAACTCTCATGCGAGGTTAAACAACTTTCAGTTGAACAATCAGCCCTTTGGGATGGGAGATTGTGTGCTATTTCTTCATCCGGGACACTCACTCCAGCCGCCTCAGTCGACGGCAACGAGTAAAAACCAGGATGATCAACCAAGGAGCCTCTTGGTGCTTTACTTCCAATTCCTTGAAACTTTTGGTTTTCTGTGTCTGTAACGGTAGCACTAATAAACTGATCAGCCAGCATCTTGCATGCTCTTTCAACCATGGCCATGTATCTCCGCTCCGCATCCTGGCGAATCTGCAAGTGCTTCTCGGCCTGCAGTGTGATATTTTTTTGAAATCAGCACACATTATCTGCTAATCATTTCAATAGAATCTTTTAATGATGTCGCAAAACAGAAGTAACAAGCACCAACTTGTTTCAACAATACTTGTTAGGCAAAAAGCATTCACCTCTATATAGGACATAATCACCAAAGCTATATAGGGTACACAATTTGCACTAGGAAAATGAAATTTACCTCCACTTGCAAGTGTAGTTTACTTTGCACTTCCATCTGTGCTCTTAATGCCTCCTTGATTTCATAACCCCTACATAAAATTAATCACTCCCTCAATTTGGTAATTCAAAACCATTGAAACATTCGCACGAAGAAGAAACGCCTTTGTTGTGAATTAACGAAAATTCTTACTCGTTCGTATCAGATGTTGGCAACTTTGGAGAAGGGTTATCAGAACCAGGGCTTTCTAAAAGATATGAACCTGATATTCCTTCCATAAATTTTTAAACTGTTAGATGAAGCCAATAATAAAACAAACATTTAAGGTAAAATTACAATTTAGGAAGTCCTGGCAAAATTCCTTCCAATTTAAGAACGGTTTTCCATAGTAAAAAAAGAATGGTTAATCAATGTTCAAATTCAAAGAGTAACTAATGGGTTAACCATAATTGAACTAGGTTATCCAGTTTTCCAATGAGGCTAGTATGCTCCCCAATTAGAAAACATGGCCTCAGCAATCTGTATCAAAATATAACCTAAGCCGCAGTTGTATGATTATAATGGTTCATATGTTATACAGTCTAAAATTCCAGGTGGACCTATTCTCTAGGGAAAGGCGAAAGACACCACAGAACAAATTGGATAGAACGAAATCAGATGACGGGAACATCCACAAAGGGGAATGACAACCATACCATCTTTGCATCCCTCACTAAAATCTTTCCCTGATTGCTTACCAAGTCTGTATTTCTGCAATACAGCAAGAAAAGTTTCAATTTCATTGCAAAGTTTAAAATTGGGTAGTGTATTATTAAAAGAATTGAAGAGACCTGAAGATGACTCTTCAAATGAAATAGAGTTAAACCCTTGACATTCATGGTCCGCATGATTGCTTTTGGTGTAGCTTCTGCAGATAACATCAAGAACCTGGTCAGAAAATGATATTGATGATAATTTACACATGAAGATTTCAACTGGAACTAGATGAGCAGTGGAAAGTAGGTTTTAATAGCTACTGTGCATTCAAGTAACAAGTCAAGATAGGTATCGTTCATAAACATCAACAACATACAAGGGTAAATATAGAGCAAAAATAATTACAACTTTGACAGCTTATAAATTCATGGAAAAGCATCTTGCTGTGCTAGAATTGCCATAAAAACAAGACAACTACGTGTAGTTTGGGTTGAGGATGCAATACATAAAATCATGATATCACACACCACTCTTTCAAACCCTACACGGAATAAATGTACATAAGGAGGCCAACTCTAGATACGAAATTAACCCACTTAACCCCGAAAGTAAGCACAAAGGAAAACCTGAAATTGACAATACACAAACTCATCTCACTCCCAGGTCCCAGCACAACACAATTGGCTCAATTTTCAATGTAACATTATGAGTTATGACTATCAAAACAGCATAAACCCAAATTGTCACCCCTACATTTGTCTTCACAGTTCAACTCAGTCAAACAATTTAAAATATTTACAGTTAAAATTAGAAACTTTTCAGAATCTAATAGTAGTATTGAGCACTGAGCAGTGAACAATTATAAATAAATCAAACATTATAAATCTCTCAACCTATTTCCCTGTGCATATCAGGAAATTATTCATAGCCATCATCATAAATCTAGTCACTCCTTAATAAAAATATAATCCTACCAGGAATTACAAAGAGAATTAATCTCTTGCCTTTTGTAGTTATGTTTTTTAAATAGCAGTCTGCAAGAATGTTTATTAAAAAATTTATAATTTCACCATCCTAGAATCATTTATAATCCATCAAAACATCGAGAATATGCTAACACGTTCAACAATTATTAGCAAAATCATGTCGTGTCTGCATGATTTTCACCATGTTCAGGAAGGATGACCTCATTATTGGCAACTTCCACATCACTTTCCAATCAAAGTACTTAATGGTGGAAATGGAGCCAAATCATGGAGCGAACTGCTACAATGAAGAAAATTACTGCAATGAGAGAACTATGAAAAAAAAAGACTAAGCTAGCCAATCTAACCCATGAAACTGGTTATTTCTTTAGTCTGAACAACCTAAAAAATTGCTTAGCCAAAAAACCAGTGAAGAATTTATTATGAAGTTAAAACCTAGATTGGTTAAAAAAAATTAAAAATTATTTATCAAACATTTTTGGAGACAAGTAAACCAGTGAAGAATTTATTAAAATGTTAAAACCTAGTTTAAACTAGTTTGGTAAAATAAAAAAATTATTTATCAAACATTTTTGGAGACAAGTAGAAACTGGTTATTTCACTAGTCTGAACAACCTAAAAAATTGCTTAGTCAAAAAACCAGTGAAGAATTTATTAAAATGTTAAAACCTAGTTTAAACTAGTTTGGTTAAAAAAAATTAAAAATTATTTATCAAACATTTTTGGAGACAAGTAGAGACGTGTGTTATAAGATCTACATGTAAATTGCTATTATATAGTCTTTCATTATTGATTTTTTATTGTACCAAACATATAATAAAATTCTTTTATGCTAACTTAAAGTTTTACCATTTTCTTGTGATTTTATGTTAGTCTATAATTTAATATACGACACAATATTAAAAATATAATATCACCCTTTGGCCATGGTTAAACCAATGAACCATGAAGTACTAGGGACTTCATAATTTCAATGATTAGTCCAGTTTTTAAAAGACTTGGGGGAAATTCAAAATTTGTAAAAACTATATAATTGAAAATAGCAGTAGTGTTAAAACTATATAATAGGAAGTGAAAAAAGTAAACCACCAGCTCGGCCTTAGAAACATTTTGGAATCATCAATCTGGTCCTGAATTGATCATCGTTGTCATCAAAAGATATCAATTTGGTCAATAAACTTGGAACTATTTTGACAACAAAAAGCCTGAAAGAAAAAGTAACAAAATTGGTGGAAGAGGGGAGGAAAACAAAGGAGTTACTGTAAAAAACAGATCGATTAACTAAATTATGGGCATAGCAATATAACTAATCAAGTTCGATAACTATAACAAACATAAAACATAAACAACTACCAGCGATGCATTAATAATGATATGTATGAAAGAAAACAAAAAGGAGAACAACTACACAAACAGCACCATGCCCTGTCAAATACATTTCTTATCCATATAGCCATTTGCAGGCAATAATGTACCTAAAGTCCCTAATGAGGTTCAAATAGGAAATTTAGCCCTCTAAAGAATAACGGCTGCTATGACCGTTATTGCATTTTATAGCTCTCCAACACACAAGAGCAGGAATGCACAATGCACCGATACGATAAAACTGATATTGCATTTTGTAGCCTCAAGGCACAGTAGCGGTGATGTACAAATATGATGTAAGTATCGGATATGACACGTATCCACTGCAGAAATGCAACAAATCTTATAAAAATATACGATATGTAAGTAATGAAAGGCTTCATAAATATAATAAACATATAATTGCAATTCTAAAAATTCAAACTAAAAACATACATATTAGAAATTAATTCATACAACTACTAGGATGGGTGGTTAGAAGTGTGTGTTTTAAATTCAGAATAAAATTCTAACTAGAAGAAATTGCAATTATGCAACAAACATAACTGCAAAGAAGAAAAAATTGACTTAGATATTTCACATATTAGTACTGGTGAAGTATCGGAGGTAATCCGCATCAGATACATATCCAATTACAATACATGAAGAAAATGTATGGATGTTTCATACAGCATAGCAATAAAAATCTCCACCAATGCTTCACTTTGCACCTATAACGGATTAACAGCTGCTAGAGCAGCAATTGACAACCCCATAAAAACAAGGGCGTTGCTCCGGCCCCCTCTCAAAATGGGAGGGTTTGGAACCCTTCAAGTCAATATTTAGAGTATAAAAGACTAAATTGCAAATTATTAAAGTTTGTTATAAGGAAATCATGGAAAATTAAGCCTAGAGGGAATGAAACCCCTCCTAAAAACAATCCATACAATTTATATATGATCAATTCTAATGAGTAATGCTCAGTAATTTCCAAAAATATCCCTTGCTGTGTTCCCATTAGCCAACCAACTACCCCTTTTGAATCACTGAAACATTCAAGAGAAGATCTTAAAGAGCTGCCATCCATGCCCATTTCTATGCTCCCTCCCAATGAATATCAATTCAAACCGTCCTTCAATTGTTTTTAAGTGTTAGTTAGGTTGAAAATAAATGCATAAACCTCCCTAGTCAACAATCAACAAATGAGGGGGGATGATCGATTCTCTAAAACTTCTGTCATTGATTTTATATTTTGTGATCAAACTCAGAACCCACTGACAATGGCCTCAAGTCAAAATTGTCATTCAGAAGTCAAACAAACAAACATTTGGTCGCTACTAGTCTGCTCAGGAAAGCATTCTTAATCTGCATTGTCAAAATAAATTCTACTCGTTGCAGCTCATAGTCCAAAGTCCAAACAATTGCTGAAACATAAAACACATGTATACCAAGGAAGACCAATTGCTCTTAATAAACAAAACTAATTCCATATATTACAACCAAGACAGAATTAGAAAGGAACTCCAAAACACCTAAATGATGGAGCGTCAAAACAGAGAGATCAAAAGAGAAGGGAATTGCGGATATACTACGAAAAACAATATTGAAGTGAATGAAGAAAACTTGAACAAGAAAAAAAAGCTTCAACTTGAAGAAAGATGAATGATTGAGAGAGTAACTTACTACTGGGACCCCCAAGCTGGGTGACTGCATCAACGAATCGTTCATGGAGGTCCTGTGTCCAACGAAGGCGAGGTTTTGGATCAGCCGTCAAAACCAGACATGGGTCTCCCTTGTGGTTAGAGACACCTCCACCGTCATGCCCAATAATCCCTTCGTGGGGGTGTATCAGCCTCGGAAACATCCTCCTCCTTCTTCTTCTGCTTCAGCTTCTTCAATGGAGAAACAGAAAACCCAACAACCCCAGAAGCTAAAGATTGCAACTTTTGAATCAGGGGAGGAGCAGATCCATGGTGAGGTCACTACCCATTTGGCTGAACATGAAAAAGGAGCGAGCTTTGAGGGGAAAAGGCGTGGAGGGGGATGAAAAAACTGAATAACACCGTACGAATGAGAAAAAAAAACTGAATCTGGGTCTGACGAGGGCACGCCTTTCGGGGATCTTGTCCCTTTCTGCTCTTTTTCGTGAAGAAAAGAAAGGGGAAGGAAAGGAAAGGAAAAAGACCAAATTTTTAAGGGTTATTGTCTGTGTTGTGTTGTGTGTGTTACTTCTATTATTGCTGTCTCTCTCTGCTTTGCTTTCTCTCTCTCCGTCTACGACACCCTGTCCTTTTTCTTTCTTAGGCTGCAAATGGATGTGGATTGTGTGAGGTGAGGTGAGGTGAGGTGAAGAAAGTAAAGGGTGGAGATTCACATGTTATGATACACTCAGCAGTCAGCACTGCCACTACCACTGCCAATGTATCAATTCACCACGTTTTCTCTTCTTTTTGTTTTTTAACATCTCTCTTTTTTGTCTTTCAAATTATGGTATGTTTTGCAGCTTGGGTTATTGTGGGAAATAGTATGAAAAAATGATGGTAAATGATCATTTAATGATGTATTTTGGAAGATTTGTGTGGCAATGGAAACTTGGAAGAAGGCTACTGTTGAAGGGGACATCGCTTATCACAATACTGCTTTGAACGTGGTTTTGTGGCGTTTGAAGAAGATGGATAAGATTAGATTACAAAGCGTTCGAAGATGACATGTAAGACTCAATCGAACTTTTTAGCGTTGAAACGTTAGCACCGACTGCTAGAGTCGTTAATTTTTTTTAGATCCATCAAGTGACATTGAATCAGCAATCAACCAATTCTTAGTGGATCAAAGGTGAATGAGAAGATGGGCAGCAAAACCCATTTTTGAGGGAAGAAAAAGTTGAAATCAACACTGAAACAACAAATCGAGAAGGATCACCAAAGCTTGCGATGGAAGAAGGAGAAGAACCGAAGGAGGATATGAAGCTAGAATGTCATCCATTGGTAGAGAGCAAGGCGCAAATTGAAGGTGTTGTAACAATGATTTCTCGTGTTCACAACATGGATTTGTGTGAGATAACATTGCATGAACATCAGGAAGAGATTGTTGAGTTGAAGATAAACTCCACATAACTATTGTCGTGTTCTGATGTCGATGTGATTTGTCCATATAGACTTGGGTTATAAAATGAACTTGGGTGTTTCCTCGACAAACGAGGGTGGGCTCTCGAGTCTCAACATTGATGGCGCTATGGGCTTTTACCATGTTGACCAAGTAGTAGGGTATGAACACTTGTGCACTTGCTAAGTTAGGCATTCACCCTATTTACCGGCTGCAATAGGTTCCTCGAGGAGGTGATTTTGTTTACCATGAAACATGCAAATTTTTATTAGCTTCCAACCTTGAAGACAAGGTTGAACTTTTGGAGAGGAGTATTGTTAGGGTTCTAAATTATAGTCAATGACCTGTTGTGTTAAGTTTGATCTTATATGTTTACTTTTGTTGTTTGCTTTGGTATTGAGTTGCTTTTATTATTTGTGTTAGACCTATGTTGGATTAGAATTATTTGCTTAGTAAAGTTTGTTTATTATAAAATAGGAGTATTCTCTTTTAGTTATAGTATGATTTAATACGAGTATTAGATTTGTAAAAGGGTTTCACCTTGAAAGAAAATTCTCCTTCTTATGAATTTATTATGATTGTTTTTCATACTCTTTTCTCTTTATCTCTTATCTCTTTCCTATTCTTACTTATTTTTCAGTTTTAAATATTTTAAAATATCAAAAGTTATTCTTATTTTCCCTTTTACTTTGTGGCTGCTGTTAGAATTTTCTAAATCCTAATAGATTTGTGATTAGTGAAGTAGTATAAAATTTTAGGTTTTATTGCACTTTGATCATATTTTGGACTATATGTGATTTTAGTTTCCTGTCATTTTTGTAGCAAATTTAGGGTGTGTTAGTTTTCTTATTACCTTTCAATAATAGATATTCGAGTTAGGAAAACGTAAAAAGCACAATTTACAATGAGAAAAACATGGATAAGGGGTGGGGCATGAATTAAATTTAAAGAACTTTCACATTAATGTAAAAGTTTACACAAACACACACTTAGTACCTCAATTTTTTTAATTATTATAATTAAATCCATCAATCACTATTATTTAATTTAAAACTCACATTACCATTTTCTAATAAAAATATTCACATGTTAAATTAATTTAATTATTAAAGACTCTCTTTCCATCAAAACTCAATAATCACAAAAATAAAAAAAAACTAATTAAATAGAAATGTAAAACTATTTACTCTATAAGTTCATCAAAATTAAACTCAATAACAAAGAAGTTGACGAGGAACATATCATCGAAGGCCTTAATAGAAGTCAATCTCATGTCTTAAATGGTGGTCTGGAAACACACTGTGTGAGATTAAGAAATGCTTAAAGCTAAGTTATCAACACGTTTAAATCAAAATATACAGATTTAATAAAAAATTCACAATAATTGTAATATCTGTATAAAAACAGAGCATTATTATATTCCACCCCCTTTAAAAACTCATTACAATATTTAATGGACAAAACAAAATCATTAAGTGGCAGTTCACATTAATTTTTTTTTTCCTTCAAGTTATCTCACATCAAGATGAATTTTTTAAAATTCGAAAATTATATTAAATGAGATATCTCTCTAAATAATTTTTTTCCATACACACCGTTTAACAATTAAAATATTCAAGTTACTTGGACTCTAATAACTAATAACAAGTTGGTGATTTTTGAGACAACCAAATGACCTATAATTTTTTGAGACATAAAATAATTTTCATTTCAATCAGCACATT
The DNA here is from genome assembly GCA_030819835.1 of Acmispon strigosus. Lineage (NCBI taxonomy): Eukaryota > Viridiplantae > Streptophyta > Magnoliopsida > Fabales > Fabaceae > Acmispon > Acmispon strigosus. Next base: position 94,314,493 of record JAUAMA010000001.1, read on the forward strand.
GCTACCATCAGAAGGTAAAGGTAAGGAGTCATAGGTGAGCTAAAATATGAACGCAATAATTATACGCAATTATGTATGGTTGAGTCAAACAATTATACTAATTTTTTTCCCGTATACATGTGCATTTCACTAATCATTGTGGTTTTAGTGTATTACAAGAATAACTTTAATCAATCCCCTTAGGAATGAATATATTAATTGTGATTAGGTATGCTGTTATTTATTTAAATAAATGTCAATTGTTTTTTAAGGGAATGTCAATTGTTTATTTGGGATTAATTTGTTAAAAACAACTTTTATATATTATATACACCTCAGTTTCAAAAAATAAAAAAAATCACAAAACTCACTACACCATATCTCTCATGTGTTAATGGTTAAGCATATTCGTCACCCTTTTAACTTATTTCAAATGCATAATATGATTTTAATTAATATACATTACGCATGTATATAGTTTTACGCATAGGTCCAACCACGTACCTCAACCTTATTACTAATAATCTCAAAACATAGTAGTTATTCTCATGACGATCAACTTGTTGGATAATCGTGGAAAACAAAAAAAAAATCTCAATCGTGCTTTTTTTTTTTCTGTCTTTTTATTTAATAAATATGATGTGCTAAGATTGCGAAAACCTAATTTTTTTTTTTTAGTCTTAACTAAGGTATCCCAACAGTCGATTGCTGAGACCAATCCTTCGCCCCACGGTCAGCGCACGAAGCGGTAGACCCCAACCACTGTATCAATATAGTAAAATACTCACTGTGCCACAAGAGTTTTTTCCATTTGGTTACGAAAACCTAATATGAGAGCATGTTAAAATTTAACTACTCACTGTGTCAATATGGTAAAATATGATTGTAGGTCAGTGTACACTAACTAAATTCATATTCAGAATGTTGCAATTGATTCACATGAAGAAAACACAAATTATAATATTCCATGTTCATTCACTATTCACTATATATTAAAACATTTAAGCTATTTAGATTCAAATTTCATAATAACTAATAATAAATTAATTGGCGAGAATTTTTTTTAACTAAAATATTAGTATTATGTCTTTTTCAGTTGATCAATGTTTTCTTTTCCTTTTTAGTAATTGTTAGAAACCCAATATTTCAAAAGTTTTAGTTGTTAGATTTTATTTATTTTAATGTATGAATGAATGAAGACTTTATAAAGAAATGGTTGTAGTGCTAAGTGTGGGTGATGGTGATAGAAAGTGTTAGGCAATGATTGAAGTAGACAGTGTTAGGTTGTGACAACAATGGTGGAGATGTTGGACAACATCAATGGCAATAAAGGGTTTTTACTAGCAATAGATTTGCTGAAGGCCGTGAAAGATAGTGTTGAAGGTGGAGGAGCTAGGTAACGAAGGCATAATAGTAATTTTCTTTTTTAGTCATCCGATCAAATTCAGTTTAATATACACAAATTATACCTCAACAAGTTAACACAACACAATAGTAATATAAATAATTATAACACCGCATCATCTATCTTATAGTGTGTTTGAATCTGTGGTGATAACACAATTGAAAAAGCATGGTATAATTGATATATTTGGAAAAAAAAATTCCCACTCCCACCTACGACACTTACTTTTAATAGTATTTTAATTTTTTTTTAAAAATGGGTGGTATAAAATAAGGAAAGAAAAGTGCGATTTCAAAAGAAATCCCTCTTACTTTCAGAAAAAAAAATTTCTCCGACCTGCCGGATTCGAACCAGCGACCTAAGGATAGCCATATGGCATATTAACCAACTACAGTCCTCCGCTCTACCAACTGAGCTAAGGTCGGTTGTATGCCAAACAATCACCTGTTTTATTCTTGAATCATAAATTGTAGTGGATGCTTGAATCGTATTGGGTCGTGGGCCTATTGGAAGCATTATGGCCTCAAATTCATGTTTTTATTATTTTATTTCAAAAATAGTTTCTATAATTTTTCTAACAAGTAAAGTTTCTATACTAAAAAGTCACTTCACACTTTTTTTTTGGTTGAGAGTAAATACTTTTCGGCAAACTCTTCCTACCAAATTTTAATGAAGTGCATTAACGGAGACTTGAATCTCAAGACCTCTGCTAAAGCTAGAAAAAACTCACATCAGTTGATATAATTAGTGGTGTTAAGACTTAAGAGTGAAGGGCTGAAATTTTGATCCATACTGGGATTAAACCACTTTTAACCTTAACCATCACAATATTTTGGTGTATGAAGAAACAATCTTGGGTATTCAGGCCTAACTAAAAAAAATAGGTGGGTAATAAAGGGGAGAGAACATAATCTCTTCACATGAATACATTGGTTCTATAAATAAATAAATAGCTGCAATTTCAAAGTCTGTAACCATGCAAGTGCTTGGCCCATCTTCTAGCCATGTAAGGATCATGAAAATCCCAGCTTTCAACACTGCTACTCCTACCACCTGCAGTGTTCATCATATCCCTCACACTCTCCTCACCACCTTCTGAAACATCACCACTACCTTTATGATCTCCAACACCAATAACAGTTTCCCCTGTCCTCCTAACACACTCATCAATTTCACCTTCAATGTAGCTAAATTCAACATACACATGAGTAGTGCAGCCACCAAGGTCTAATAGAATCCTCCTCTCTTCTCCGCCTCTTATCTCTCCAATTCTTATGACTCTGCCACTTCCGGCTTCCTCCCCGGCCCCGCATATTCTCAGTTGCACTTCCCTAACAATGCCTCCCAGCATCTTCCCCAAGAACTCCTCAAACTCCTGCATGACAAACCCGCTTGAAGTGCCAAAGCCGAACCCCACATGAAATCTATGGATAGGCGTGGGTGGAAGTTCCATGCTTGTAGCATGATATGGTCTTGTAGGATTATCTGATAAGTGCAGGATACAGGACTCAGGGTTCTTGTGCACGCGGTCTTCGAGTATCTTGATTCCTTTCTTTAGTCCTTCAACTGGATCAGCTTGCCCCATGTAGAACAAACGGTCAATGACTTGAAGCGCGGTGCGCTTTCCGTAGGATGTCATGCGTTTCAAGGGGAAGATGCGAGCGGCGGCCGAGGAGTATGTGACGATGGCCAAGCGGTCGGTTTGTCTGAGGGAGAAAACAACAAGAGCCATAGCTTGTTTGAGAAGCCTTAGGTGTGGTCCATTGGGGCTAGCGACTAAGACCAAGTCGGTTGCGCGTTCATGGGTCAGTTTTACTGAAAGATAAGCTCTATTGGAGGAGGGGCATGTGATATAAGGTGATTGCATTGGTGGTGGGGAATGTAATAGTGATGAGGAGCTGCAAGTTAAAGGGTGAAGGGATAGGTGACAAGGACATGAGGCATGTTTGGTCAATTGCAATGCTGGATGGAAACTACCTGGTGCATTTGGTGGAATTGGTACAAGGGAGAAGCATAGCTTGGGACTGTGAGGTGTGTCATCAGGCTCCACAGGGTCATCATCATCGTAGCGAGCTGTGCGCAGAAGAGAGCGGCGATGGACACGGAAGGTGGCAATGGAATCATCGAGGATTCGCAGGATGGGATCGCTCTGGTTACTAGAAGTGAAAGAACCACAAAGACTGCTGTTTAGGTTCCGCGGGAGCTGGGTCCAATGGGCACGGCAAATGGGGCAAGTAACACTGCCGTGGCGGACATTGGAAGAGATGCATGCGAAATGGAATGCATGAGAGCACTGGGCAGTGAATATAGCTTGGCCTGGACTGCTGCCCTTGCTGTGGTAACTCAGAGGATCTAAACATATTGCACACAAACTCTGCAAACAACAGAAACAAAGAGTCAAAAAAACAGTCTATGAAGCAATGCAAGTATACATTCATGACTAAAAAGAAAAACCACTGCTATAAAGTGACTAGAGATTGAGATTTGATTCTGGAGTAAAATCTAACAAATTAAAAGTTTTACCACCAGGGTTCTGACGTCAATTCCTTACTTAGCTTGTTCGTTAGTAACTTCAGTTCAAGGTGTATGTAATTTATTAACTATGCACAGTAGCTAGAGAAGAAAAGGATAAGTCCATATTTTCAGAGTGATATCTCACGCACTTCAATAATTTTCATTTTTCAAATTAGCAATACATAGGAAGGAAAAACCCAAGTAGTGAGCAATCAAGAGTTTACTACAAGAAGCATTTTTTAGTGAAAAGAAAAGTGGCATACGGAGGGTTGGATCAGCTTTTCTTTCATCAGAATCAATTTTGAAACCTAGAATGCTCTTCACAGAAGCTTCTCCCCAGAATTGATTCTGACTTCATAATCAATTGCAGAAGAGTTTTCAAACATGCATTAAAACTAGATGAGGATAGGAAAGTATACATAACTTTTATTATCAATTCCTACATGTAATCCTTCATCAATAGGGATGTTTAAGTACCACTACAAGCCCTAGCTGAGGCTTGTGGTTTTTATGCCAAAAGTCATACAGAAATGCATGATTAATCAATCTTATCTCACTTTTAACCAATTGATTGAAGTAGGGGAGGATACAGTGAAACTTTTTGGTAGTTAAAATAAAAAAGAGATTCCACACTCGAGTGACAATAGATTTTGTGCACCATAAAAGCTCCGTCCCTTCACTAGGAAGTTATTGGGCATGTACATAACTATATACAATAGCCCAGTGAGGTTTTTACAACAATAGAAAGAAAAGTATGATCATGCATGTTGTGGCAGGTGAAACTTCCCAAGTGGGGTCTGCATTAATAATGAATATATTCTTGACCTCACTTATGGCCATGTGCTGGGGTCTTGACATGCTGGTATCCTCTATTGCTGTTCTAAATAAATTTCAGTACCACAATAAATGCTTTAAAGCTGTGCTGCCAATTCACAGCCTGAAAATTTTGATAAAGCAAAAGGATAGTTTAAAAAAGAAAATTTAAGCACCACATAAAAAATTTCGAGAAAAAAAAAATTAGTTCCATGAGGTCTAACTTTGAGGCTCATTGGATTCCAAAGTATTAGAAAATAATAAATAGAATGCAAAGATAGAAAATCCTAGAAAGAATTAAGTACCATAATGTGAAAATAGCTCAGAGACAGAGACACTTTTTAGCAGGGATATGAGGTACTAGAAGCTGAAGAGTGTCTTTAATCCTAAACTTATCCATATCTTAACATTAAGACATCACAAAGATACCTCTGAGGAATGTAAGTAATTGTTAATTTACAAAAAAAAATTAGCCTGGGTGGTGGTTTAAGGAACTACAAGCCAATTACCTTACTTTGAAGCTCATTGTTATAGATGTTAGTAGGGGGTCTACAATCTATTTCTTCTATTATCTCTGTTGAGGAATTTTTTGTTGTTGATGGAGACACAAATGGAGAATTTGAGATCTGAAAACATGCAAATAACCAAAGATAAGTGTCAAAACTCTTATTTGAAACAATCACACAGGGAAAGGGCTCTCTCAATCATAAAGTAACTTCATCAGAATTGAATATTAACAATGACATTGATAAACAGAACAAATTCATAGCAGGTCCAACTCACCCACTCAAAAACAATTTCCTATCAGCAAATGTATTATTAGAGAAAAACAATTGAGAATGGGAAATCAAAACCCACATATGGATTAACAAAATCAATTCCAAAATTTTACATTTTTCAGTGCTTTCAACAAAATAAATGAAGTGGGTACACCAATTCTGAGAGATGGAAATTTAATTTGACAAAATTGAAGGAAGCCCATTACAAAATGCAGATAAAGTTTGCATCTTTTTCCAAAATGCTTAGAACCCAGATAAGGAAGAAATGCATAGGGGGAAGAAGAGGGACATACAGTAGCAGATAGACTACAAGAGTTATCAATGAGAACTGGATCCACCGGAGCTTTTCTCCTGGAGAGTGCCCCACATGCATATGCTGCTGCCACAGCCACCTTCCTTCCTGCTTCTCTAAGCTTTGAAGTTCCTCTTCTTCTTCCTTCTCCTCCTTCACCCATTCTCTGTGGGTCAAATTTCAGAGTGTGACCCTCTGAGCCAGAGAGGCTTTTTTGTTTTGTGTTTGTGTCACAGATGAGAGAGAGAGGAAAAGAGACAAAGAGGTCTGCAGAATTCAGCAACGTTGCTATACTTTTTAAGCCACTATTATTGTTGTTGTTGTGTTGTTTTCTTCCTTCATCAAAACCACGCACACTTGCTTATATAACCCAACAACAACAAGTACATTTTACATTGAACTTCTTCAAAGCACTGCCACCAATATATATTATTATTATTATTATATGAGGCCACACTTGCCAATGAATGAAAGACTAAAAGACTGTGAAGAATCACCTTTTTTGTTATTTTACCTTTCAAACCAATAGACCAGCCCAATTTGCATTTCGTACTTGCTTGCTTTGCTCTAATTACAAGGGTGGATTTGAAATTCTGCTTTATGGTTTTATGTGAGGATGATGATTCTTTCTTTTCATGGACATTTTGTAAGAGTTTGGGTAGCTAAAGTTATTTGAAATAAATTGTTTATTTCATAATTTTTGGGATATTGGAGAAATATTTGTTGGGATCTATGAACATTGAAGAATTAGTTCCATGGTTGTCGGCTCCACTCATATGATCTAAGGATATAGAATGAGTATTGTAATTGTTAAAGATAGAGTATGTTTGGCTCTAAGTTTATAACGGTTAGGACAAATTTTTGAATGTTTCATTTCGCAATTAATTTTAGGCAAATTCTTCAGTACTTTTGTAAAAGTGAAGGGGTTCCATACCCTTTAATTTTGTTTTTTCCATAATAAATTTCTCAAATTTACAATTTAATCTTTCGTAGGCTACAAAATGAACTAAAGGGTATTATACTCTTCTATCTTCTATTTTCAATGAGTGCAGTAACAACCCCTTAATTTTAATAAAACTACAAATCCTAACTTTTCTACTATAAACATAAGTAATTGTAGAATCCTATAATTAGATTTCACTACATTACCATCAACTTTTTTCCATAAATATAACTAAACATGAATTACTTTACTTTTACCTCACATTTATTACCATATCTATCAACCATCAATTATAATAACATTGATCCAAATATGCAGTGAATGGAACGAGACTAAGGCAGATTTTACTTAGTCATAGCATCAAGAAAAATGGTTGTGGAAATTGATGAAAGAGCATGAAATGAGGATGAGTGAGGAGGAGAAGGACTAATGTGTCCCTTTTCAAAGAAAATGATAATATGGGGCCATCCCACTCAACCTGATTTTCAACCATTATTTGCTCACAGCAATTAATAGTGAAATCCCTCACTCGTCACTCCACTAGGACCACACTTTTTTTCATCCGCTATCTTTCACATTTGTTTATTCAAAAAATTTGGAAAAGTTTTATTATGCAATGAGCACTGGTGAAACATAATGACAATTTATGAGATGAGTTCAATGATGATAAGCTTCCATTAGATTTTATTTTTAAGCATTCCACCCCCAACTTTCACACATGGAATCGGGTCCACTAGTTTTTGGCATAGATGCGCATTTCTTTTCTTCTTTTTCACTTTCAAACATTGTAGCTCCAAAACAAATCACAAAACTTGCTACCATTATTAGCATGTATTAGTTACATTTACTTTTGAACTGACTACATTCATAAAACTTAAAACTGAAATTTGAGAACAACGTGTGAGTGTGTGTTTGCTTTTCCATTTGTTACAAGGCAAATGAGAAAATAGAAAATTTAGACGTGTTGATTTCAACGTTAATCAACGTTGACTTCAATAAAAATTTGGAAAAAAGAGATAAATGAGGCGAAAACAAAGAGAAGAGAAAAAGAAAGGAAAATAATTTTTGAACCCGTGAACATTAGAGCATCTCCAATTGTGAGATCTTAGTTTGGTGTCTTAAACACCTCTGGTGGGTCCATACTGCCACATAGGATTTAAAACACTCATAAGATCTCATTGCACACTTCGCTCCAGTGGTTGAAATCTTATTTTACTTTTAGTTGGACCCACAATACACAATATATTTATATTATTTATTTCCACCTAATATTAAATTAAATTAAACTAATAATTTTGTATACACATAATTAATAATTAAAAAAATATAATATAATTAAATATCAATTGGATAGGAAATACATAATTAAAGCTCAACATGATATTATTTAATTGAAAAAGAAAGGAAATACATATTACTGAAAAATAAATGACAACACATTTTAAATAAATCACTAGAGAGAGAAACAATAATATTTTATTTAAGATCCCACTTTAAAAGAGGAACTAGCTAAGACACTAAAATAAGATCCCAAGCCATATCACCCCTCTTCGATGAGTGAGATTTTATAAGATCTGAATTTTATTTTAAGATTTCACTTTTAAATCTCCATTGGAGATGCTCTTAGCGACATAAGTGGATTCTGGCGGTCAAAATCCGCTAGAAATACGTTAACGGACAAATTTGACAATAGGTTTCGAGTTTTAATTCTGAAAGTTTATTTTTGCTAATTCACGCAATTTTGACAGATTTAACCGTTACAATATGTATATGTCACTTTAGTGTAGCAAAATAGTGGGACCAAAGAAGAAATGAGTCAAAGAAGTTGAGAAATTGACCGTTGCATTTGAATTTGAAAGGTTCACCATTTAGTTCAAGATAGCTTCCATACTTTGGTTCTTTTTTAGGTTGTTGATAAACAAATTAAAGAGGCATGTTATTTGCAACCCAAAGGTAGCCAAAGCAGAGAGAAAGAGACTCACGTTTGGGCTGGCGCCAAAATGCTTTTCTTGCAGCGGTTGTATTCCACTTGTAAATGGGCTACCTTATAAATCTCTTTTTCTTTTATCCTTGTCCTTACATGTTTTATAGATAATATACATGATCTCCTGTTTAGCTTTTTAGGTTTGATATCAACTGGATTCTCACTTTGTTTGGTTTCATTTGGTAAACCAATTAGTGCCAAAATCACTTCTAACAAGAAACAATAGTTACTGTGTGTTTGGTAGAGTGGTGGGCACAAAAGCCATATTGTAGTTCTATTCGAAAGCAGCTTCTTGCTAGAATTGATTTTAGATCCAAAATTGATTTCCAAAAGCTAAACCAAACACACCATTAGTGATATATTAACATAAAAAAGAGAAGGGAACTTTAAAGGGCAGTAGTAGCTTCTTATCCGCTTTTATAGGTGTGTTGCTTTCTTTTCCTTCCCTTGGATCTGAAAAAGGATTATTGTCCCATTGATGATTGAACCCAGTTAGAGTAGCCATTCTTTGAATAACTCCTTCCCTATGTCACCACCAAATTCTCTTTCTGCTTTTTCCCCTTCCAAAATCTCTTTCTAGTGTCCCAAAATATCAAAACAAGAAAATAAAAGGGACCCAAATTACCTAGATATTAGTAGGGTGTTTAGATAAATTAGGTTCATGTTTAAACCTGGTAGAATCACTTCTTTCCCACAAAAACCTGGTAGAATTACAAGAATAAGTTTAATAATACAAAAATGAAAATAATTAATATTATTTCTATAAAAATATATATCAAAATTCAAAAATAAAAATAAGTAATAATTAAACATTATGTAAGTTTTAAATGATTCTAATTTTTATTTACTATAACCTATGATGTGAGATGTATTGTTTGAGAAAAATATATTAATAATCTATATTTTAATAAAGTTGATTTGAGGAAGCATAAAATAAGATCTAATTATGAAACAATTCACAAAATATTTTACTTAATGCTATTTTATGGCATCTCATAAAAATTATTACAATATAAATTTTAAAATTTATTTATTGTCGATGAAAAGAGTGGCCGTAATTTATACTAATAAAAATTATTTAACGATGTTAAATAATTATTAATTGAGTTAAAATTTAAATTCACTTATATTATCAAATATATAAATTAATTTTATTAATAAACTTTATTCAATGTTAATTATTAAATATTAAATATAAGTTTAAAAGTAATATTAAGTTTTCACATAAAGATAATTCTAATTGACTACTACTTAAAGTTGGAATAATGAACTAAATAAACCTGTCTTGAAACTAAGAGAGTAAAATTAAGGATAATGTATTTCATTTCAAACAAAAACATATTTGTAACAAAAATAAAAACAAAAACATATTTCAACATTTTGAAAAATGTATATAGAGTTCACCCAAAAATGTATATAGAGTTGCAAGCCAATATCACAACACAAATGTCTATGATTTCATTATATTATATTATTTAATAAAATCTTACATACATTATGTAAATATTTAAAATAAAATAATTAATATAACTCAAAAGACCTATGAAAATTAAGAGGTAGAGAACGAAATTATGATTATTTTATTTTCATGTTATCGGCACAATCATAAACTCTTACTCCAATATGATTTTAAATCTTGTATTAAGATAGGATTTTCTCATTCTAAGTTGAGATTTGACATTTTGAAATTAGAATGACGAGTGTGACCATCTAGAATCTTGTCGTGAAATATTGAAATAACTTGGATATGATAGCTCATTTTCAATAAATATGTTTGATTAAAAAACTACATAAATCAAATATAAAATTTGAGAATAAGATACATGCACAATAAAATAATTGTGATATAAACGTCGGGTCTGGTATGGTTGGTTTGGAGTGTGTGGGTGATAAGAATCCAAAGAGTTTGTGCTTGAGGATGTTTTCGATTTTGTTAGTTACATTTTGACAATCTCGTTATGATTATTTGAATTGGTATAGCGGCAAGTACCCAAAATATGGTTGGATATCTTTTTAGCTCTAAATGACTTGTTAGTCCTTTAATGGAGACATGCTAGCTTGTAGCACATGGATCTGCATTAGATATGGTTTCATCAACATTCACAGGGATGTGGTTATGGAAATTAAGATTCTTTCTCTGTATTTTCAAATAACGAAACATTTGTGTAACTGAAGAGATGTGGAGGGGCATTTTGATGCAAAGAGGACACATACTGTCTCAACTCTCAACTAATTGTTTGGAATGCAGAGAAAAATGAAAATGATGATTCTGGGTGGGCTCATCAGTACAAAAGTGTTATCAGTTATGAAGCTACGAGGGAGGCATTTGCCAATCATGCATTTAGTGCCAAAATCAATTGTAACAAGAAACAACAATTAATGTGTGTGTTTGGTTGAGTAGTAGGCACAGAAGTCACCCCTCTTCTACTCAAAAGCTACACCATATGAAGCTTCTAGTAAGAATTAATTTTGGGTCTAAAACTGATTTTCATAAGCTAAACCAAACACAATATTAGCGATACATAAGGGTAGTTCAGTTGACAACGCAGATTGAATATGTGCCTAAATGAGGGATTGAGACTCTTAATTGTAACTAGATCCCACGTCGGGACAACCATCATCTAAAGTTTGTGTGTTTGTGCATGAAGTGCAACTAAACTCAAACTCTTATTGGTGGAAAATTTGGATAAATTCCTAATATAAGATATTCACATTGGTATTCAGATTTTATAATGAGTAATTTGGTTGTATTTCCAAACCATCTCAATTCTTAAAACTCATTGTGCATGGATTTTAATTTGAACAATTTGATTAGATAGTGACAAATTAGTAACTAGTTCCAGTGTTTAAATAAGGACTTTTTATTTTCTTGTGGCAGAATTTTAACCAGAGACCTCCTCCAAAGTATATCATGAAGAATGTGACATTTTTTTTTTGGTTACAGGATAAAAACGAAGAATGTGACATTTAATTCACTGGTTTATTTTCTAGATTTTCTATATTTTGAATTGCAATGTGAAAAAAGACAAAGTAGAATTTATTTGATCATGTAAGTGCAAATTGTGAATGAAAAAGATAAGGGAACTTTAAAGGGGATTATTCTGTAGTAGTAGCTTCTTATCTGCTTTTGTAGGCCTGTTGCTTTCTTTTCCTTCCCTATGTCACCACTGTGGCAAGCTAAATTGCGGCGGGACGGCGCATACAAAATTAATTATTAATAGAGTTGCCACTGATGTTTTTTAAGGAAAAATATTAGAAAAATTTAAAAATGACGGTACCCCACATCATCCATCTATGACGGTACCTAAGATTAATTATGCGATCTTTCTTAGCTTTCTATCTTATTTATTTTACTCTAAAACTAAATTATTTGTCTTTTTATTACTTATTATTTTATGAAGGAAAAGAAAACTATTTCAAATATAGATTTTAGGTTTTGTAAACTTTTTAATCATTTTTAGGTTTTTTTTAGTGTTTTTTCCTTAAAAGATATTAGTGACGGCTTTGTTAATAATTAATTTTGTATGCGCCGTCCCGCCGCAATTTAGATTGTGACAACCACCAAATATGCTCTTTGTGCTTTCCCCTCCCAAATTATCTTTTTTTTCCCCAAAATATCAAAACAAGAAAAAAATTAAAAGGGACTCAAATTACCTAGATATTATATAGTAGGGTGTTCAGATTCATATTTAAACATGGTAGAATCACTTCTTTCCCACAATTTTTTTTCCTAATAACTTCTTTCAGAATCATTTTTTCTCCAACGTGAAAACATACCATGTTTCCAAATACACTTAAGTTGTATGTTTGGATTTTTTTATACAATTAATTTGAAGTCAGAATCAATTATGGAAAGAAGTTTCTATGAGTAGTTTATAAATTTTACAACTGATTTCGAGGAAAAGAAAATTATCCAAACATGCTAATAATGTCCAAAAGTGATTTTGGTGAGGAACATGCACATAACCATCTTTACTACCAGACAAAAAATTGAAAGATAACTAACACTGCCCAAACTCAACTGCACAACAATTTGTAAAAATTAGGCACCTGCATAAGATAAAAATATCTAGCCAGATATAACCATTTAGAAGGGGTTTGTATCATGATATTCACCGAACAAGGCAAACTAATACACTGGATCACAATTTGAGAAATCAATTAGGAAACCACATTTGTGAAGATGATTGTGACAAGCATGAACATATTCCATGAATTAAGCAAGTTTTTGTCTACGTTAACGTTATCTAATTCTTTTCTGCTGCCTAAAAGTTGTTTGGAATTAGGTAACGATGCTTACATTCAGATGCTGCAACCAAGACATATAACATGCAGACAAATGATAAAATGCCAATGATTTCTAAGTTATATATGAAGTGTCCTGGGTAATCAATCACTAAAATTGAAAATGCTATTTTTTGATTCATTGAACAGAAAATATCCCATGTTATATTATTGTACATATAATATTGCACAATGTATAATTAAAATATATGGTTTAATTGATAAAGATGTGTTTGTGTGTCCAACAAATGTCTTTCTCAGGGTCCAACTTGTGTTTTTACTCTTACGGGAATTTAGTTTGACTACCACTTCACCAACCAACATTGTATTTTGAAAAATCTTTGATAGTTAGTCTAATTAAAGAAAACTATTTTAATGAAAAATTGTAAATAGTGTTTATGAAAAATACTTAAACATCCACTATAAAATTCCAAAGATTAATTTCACTTTTAGTTCCTCTACTTTAATGATTTTGTGATTCTTGCCCCTCTATTTTATTTTTCACAGTTTCAATCCTCGTAGTTTGGTGATTCTCTGATTTTGATCCCCTTGCTTTTCTTTTTGTAATTTTGATCCCCTAAGTTCAGTGATTCTATAAATTTAGTCCCCTATTTTGTTAATTGTCCCAGTATGATTTCGTCTCTAACTCTCTATCCAATATTTAACACAAAGTAGGGAGATCAAAATTCTAAAATCACTAAATTAGAGGGACTACAATTGTGAAAAATAAAGTAATGAAAGCAAAATTGCTTAATCAGTAAAACAAGGGACCAAAATCATTGAATTAATTAAGATGGACCTAAAATGTAACTAAGCAATTTTTTGTTTGACTAGATATATTCTTTCACGAGATAATCCTTTTTGAGCTAGGAGCTTCCGCATCATGGACCAATGACCAATCTCTCCAACAAGTTTTTTTTTCTATTCAAAAAGCTTGAAGCGTATTCAAAAAGCTTGAAGCGAGACTTTACTTAAGAAGGAACCAATGCATGCTTAGATTAGATATACAGTAAAAAATCATAATGAGCCAAAATGATAAAAGACGGAAGCAACTTCTTTTAACTTTTGTCACTGTTCACCATAATTTTAGCTCCATGTGATTTGTCATCATGTATACCACTCGAACCAAAACAGGTAGTAGGTAAATTACTAGTAATATTTGCAGACCATACGATGAAAGCGAGAGGAGTTAAAAATACAAAAGATGGAGTCATAATACTCAAATACTTGAAACTTGGCGATATGCATGGAGAGAAACTTACATATATGGCAACTCCACAAATCATAAGCTTTTTGGGTAAATTTATAATAGATAAATAGATTGGATAATTTTCTTCAAAGCAAGTTGCCCCAGTAAAGCTAGAAAACGATGGATGAAGCAAAGGAAAATAATTACAGTTGTGAGAGCTCAGGGAATCTCTCCTTTTATGAATGACATATAATATAGGTGAACCTATCTTGCTTCTCAAAAGAAGGTAAAGGGGAAAGGTTTCTTGTGTCTGCATAAACTTGCTGCTTGCTAGCTTACAAAAAGGAAACGTGTCTCATTGATTGTTCAAATAGTTGAATATGACCTGGTCAAATCCATGTTCTATAAAGGGTTTGAACTTGGATTATATGCATTATGATCAGGTTATTATCTCTCTAATCTTTTGCCAACATGTTGCAGTCTCTATCAGTACCTTCTTTCTTGTGTCATGAATAGTCCTTCCTTAATTTAATACAAGAGCCGGATTTCCTGGTGGTTGTTAAGAAGTCAAGAAGCCAAGTTTTGGCATTTTCTAATTGTTTAAGCCCCTCACTTTTCATAGTCTATAAATCATAATGTAACTGGATTTCATGGTCACTTCTAAATCTTTTCCTTCCTGTGTGGACCACACCATGAAAAAGAAAAAGTCATACCAGCAGCTTTTAGAAATTCCATGATTATAACAGACCTGTAAATCATCACTTGTTTGAATTTGATTTGGACTTTGGAACTGAACGTTAAGCAACACTTTCACTTTTAACCTTTCCGGTTCCCTCTTCCTGTGCTTGTGTCCACTCCTGCTCATTCAGTCATTCGATTGCAAGAAACATAAAGTAACTATTTTGCTCAACCTTTGTATTCTCAACTATATTGTTGCTCTTGTTTTAGTTAAACTTTGTAACGGATAATGAAGTAAAAAAAATAAAATTAAATCATATATAACTCCTGTTAGTGATTAATTAATTGTGAAAATAATCTATCAACAATGAGTTCTCTGGTGTATGAACTGTTTCCCTCATCAAAGGTTGAAGAGTCTGTTGCAACAATCCGTAAATTTCCTCAACCTGGGGATGAGATCGCTCCCCAACAAAAAATACATGATTTTTTCCTTTTACTTGTATTTGACTAAAGCCTGAAATTTTCTTCACATTCCTCTCCTTCATTATTTTCCTTACTTGTGCAAACTCATCCCAACGCTCTTCTGCAGCGTATGCATTGGATAGTAGTACATACCCCCCTGAACTAGACGGCTCCAACTCTAGTAGCTTCTGGCCAATTGAATTTGCAATTTTAATATCCCCATGTAGCTTGCAAGCACCAAGCAAAGCTACAAGAACAGCTTCATCAATCTCAGAAGGAGGGATAGTTGATACTACATCCATGGCTTCATTCACAAGTCCTGCTCGACCTAGCATATCTACAAGGCAGGAATAGTGCTCAGCCTTAGGATTTAAATTATAAGCACCCTTGATTGAGTCAAACACTCTTCTACCTTGGTTGACAAGACCAGCATGACTACAAGCTGATAAGAGTCCCACAAAGGTGATTTCATCTGGTTTAGTTCCTGATATTACCATGCGCGCAAATACCTGTAATGCATGGTGACCATGTCCATGGTTTGCATAGGCTACAATCATTGCAGTCCATGACACTACATCTTTTAATTGTAGAAGCTCAAAAACAAGCCTTGCTGAGCAAAGATCCCCACTTTTGGAATACAGAGTAATGAGAGCATTTGTAACCCACGTGTCTTGCCCAAACCCAAGATGGATGACCATTGCATGAGCTTGCATGATCTCGACCATGCCATCACAGGAAGTGATTATGCTAGTCATAGTGGTTTCATTGGGTCTAAAGCAAGATCTCAGCATCAAAATAAAGAGCCTTAAGGCTTCCCCTACATCACCTTTCCTTGCATAGCCATCGATCATCGTGTTCCAAGTTGCAACATTTTTCTCTGGCACTAAGTTGAAAAGCTCACAAGCTTCATCCAGGAGCTCCTCATCAACATATGCAGTGATCATTGCAGACCATGCAGCCATGTCTCTATAAGGCATGAGATCAAAATACTTCCTGGCAACCCCAATCATCTTGTTTCGTGCCAAACCTGAAACCATAGCCGTCCATGAAATATGATTCCTATCCGGCATTTTCTCAAAGAAATGTATAGCCTCATTCACTCTATTGGCACTAAGACAACCCGAGATCATGATGTTCCAAGAACGAACACTTCTTTCAGGCATTTCAAGGAAGAGTCTATAACCCTCACTGAAGTGGCCATTGTCAAGATATGACTTCACCATAGCTGTCCAAGCTATGGTGTTCTTTTCAGGCATGAGATCAAAGAACCTGCGAGCATGATCCACCAATCCATTGTTAGCAAAACCCGAAACCATGGTAGTCCAGGACACCACATTTCTCTCAGGCATTTGATCAAATAACCGCAAAGCCTCCTCAGTTCTTCCATATCTGAAATACCCAGAAATCAAACTGGTCCAAGAGAACGCATTTCTCTCAGTCATATTATCAAACACCTTGCGTGCACAGGCCAAGCGACCAGCTTTGGCATACCCATCAACCATTGTGGACTCAGCAACAACGTCTCTTTCAGACATTGCATTGAATATCGTTTCAGCCCCGTGCACGTCCTTGTTCTTCAGATAAACGGCGATCATGGAGTTGTAGGAAACGGCATCTCGTTGAGACATTTCGTCGAACAGCTTCCTTGCTTCTTTGAGCTTTCCGCGGCGACCCAGAATCGTTATCTCGGAGTTACGTTTGCGGAGTGCCCAATCGGGTGATCTGGAAATTGAAGCTGTGAAATTCCTCAGGAAGCGAAAACTGGACTGACATTGTGAAAACATGCGGCGATGGTGGCAACAGACACCCATGTTCATCACCAGTCCTATGTTCAAATCATGAATTCTCATCACCCTCTTCACTGCTCAATGTTTGAATTTTTTTTTAATAATTCGTGTATTTATACAATACTTGAAAAACTTGATAAAAATCACAACTTTAGAATCAAAACTAATTTCTAAACATAGAACTTGCTCTACTTGTAATCACCAAAAGTGGGTGATTTCTAAACATTCTTAGTTTTCATATCTAAATCATTAATTATATGGTTGTGTCACATAACCTTACACTAGAAATTTGAGTTTGGTTTTGAAGGGAAGCGAAAGGGAGACTTGTGATTATAGGGTGTGAGAGTTTTTAAGCAAACGGCAATAATTGAGAAGAATTTCTAAATAACCATCTAAAGCCTCCGTTAACCCAATGAGTGTCGGTCACATGAATTAAAAGTAGTTGTTTAAACTTCGAAGTTGAGAATTCAATTATTAGAAACTGCACTTTTGATGAGACATTTAACTTTTACTACAATCAAATCAGTTATGTCGGAATTGTGAGACACGAGAAAATAAAATATCATAGAAAGAAAGGAACTCTCTTTTTCCCAATTTTTCTTCTCCACCCTCTTAAAAACTCAAACAAAGTCTTCAAGAAATCAATTGGCCTTGACACTAACCTATAAACTTGGAATTGGGTTCCAAACAAGGTCTATGTTTATTTTGAGGTTAGTGCAAACTTAAACATTAACAACTGAAAAGTTAGGACTTGGCATGTCGGTAATGGTAACAGAAATCTAAACACACATAGGTTTCAAGTTTGGGAAAGAAGAATTTATGAGAAAAATTGTTACTATTAGTATACTTGATTTCCTGATTTTGCACATAATTCAAGGCGTTTATTCAAAACTAAGAATTTGTAGTTTCATATTGATATTCTGGACTGTCCTGTATTCATACATAAAACCACCAACAGAGATTAGAAGCATGTGAACAATTTAGAAACAATTACACAAATTTCACAAAGATAGATAAGTGATTTATGTGCACAAGCCTAAATCTCTTACGAGACTCTTTACCACCTTAATGTGAAGCTTAACACTTAAATGAGATAAGTGGACTTTTGAAATGCTCTATTTTAATAGCAACTCTAATCTCCAATTGATGCAGCATTTGGCATGAGTGTCATGGTGTTGCTGATACTGACTTAGAACTTAGAACCACACACACTTGTTCGTATTTATATAGTGATCCCGTTTCCATTAAAATCCATTAAACCGATTAAAATAACTCAAAATGAATAGAAGTGGAGATTTTTTTGTTGAATTTATTTTTCTAACTTTCGCTACATAGCAATGTAATTTCAGTGTGAGTTATTAATATTTAGGTTTAATTATATTTTTGGTACTCTTAGATTAATTACGATTTTGGTTCCCTGGTTTTTTTGAGCTAATTAAAAGTCTCCCTACTTTTAAAATCAAGCAAGTTTGGTCACGGTCTCAATTTTTGTATGCATAAAATCACTAAATCTTTCTTTTCAGATATCCTATGGCTTATGATGAATTTGATATTTGATACAATCTAAAAAGTTAGTGAAAATTCATTAAATTTTGAAGGATTTCGTAGGTTGAAATTTGGCTTTAAAGATGTGAGAAACTGAGATTTTTTTAATTTTGATTGAAGTTCAATACTTTGATGAGTGAGTTTTGGATGAGAATAACGTCTACAATGATTTAATTCAATTAGTGAAATTTTTATTATAAAATGAGATTTTGAGAGTTTTAAGTAGAATAGTAATGGTAGATGAACTTAATTTGCAACTATTAAAATGTTTTATGGACAAAATCCACTAAAAAAATTATTGGGGAATCAACAAAATGATATTAAAAATAAAAACATAAGTCCTCCTTTTCCCTTTAAAAACCTTAAAAATAAAAAGTTTACCACTCAAGTAGTTTTATCCACGTGAGATGATGAGGTGAAAAAACATTGACAGAAGACACATTTAAAGGTTAAAATTTGCCCACTGTGTATTGTGTTGTGTATGCACATGGTAGGCGATACGAGACAACATTAACCAAAGAGGTGGATACGTTGCACTAGTATAGTGCTAATTTGAGGAGCATCGAGTCTTTGGTTCATCTTCTGTAGGAAGTGTCGTTGCACCACATTTTTTGTGAGGGAAATGTCCCTGCGGCTGCGGCTGCCCTTGCTAATGTGGGCGTATGCTCCTAATAAGTTTGTGGTTCATTCCACCCCTACTAGAATAACTGAGTTTCTCTCTTTAGATGCTCTATACGACCCCTTTTTAAGGTCTTAGGTTATTTTGTTTTCTTAGCTTTTGTAATGAAAAAAACTAAATATCAGTTCACAACTTAAATTGGGCGTTTAAGAACCAAATTAAATTAGTGTTGAGTGGGTCTCTATTGATGGAGAAAATTATGACTGTTAATTTTGAGTAGATTACTGTATTGTTATTTTTGGAATTTGAAATCCCCTTATAGTTTTTTGGTCAAAATTCCCCATTGGCCCATTATATGCAAGTGCCAAGATGCCTGGGGAAAAAACGTTTGACAGCTCCAAAAACTATGATTCCCTCATGACTCATGAGAATATATGATCAAAATGGGTCCCTCCATCCATAAAGAAATAAAATGGGTTCCACCACCACGTGATCCCAAAACAACTACCAGTTGTAGTGCTGATTTATTATCATATCTATGCAATGTAAGTCCTATTTGGTATGGGACCCTGCAAAATTATGTTGTGCACATGATGATGCATCTTCCACTCCAACTTACTTGTATTCAACTCACAACCATCTTTCTTTTCTCTTCTACCACACTTGCACTTTTCTTTCTCTATTGCTACACTTCTTAACTATTACCTAACCTACTTGTAACTTAAGAGTGCCAGATCAGAAACCAGCTGTTACTTGAAAAGTGAATAGTCACAAGCCTTTGTCGGTGGAGCACCCTATGAAATTGAATAACTTGCCTCTGTCTTTACAAACTAAAAAACCTGCAATAGTTAGACATGACAATCCCTAAAGGCAACAAGGAGATTTAAGTTGTAGACAAGTAAAAGTTTGGATATTGAGAGTATTTCAATCCATTTGAAATGAAATGTTAACCATACTTAGTTGATTGCCACATGTCACACAGAAAAAGGAAAATAGATATCAGGAGATTTATGATGGGTTAAAATTGATAATTTGCACAAGTTATTGTTACATATAGCAAAAGAATGTCAATCTAGTAAGTGTCATACATACAAGCTCAACACTATTGAAGAGTGTCAAACTTGAAATGAAACATGTACAAGAAACAAATGGAAGACTAGAACACAGGGGAAAGGGGAAGGAACAATCTAAAACACAGGGCCAACAACAGAAAAACTAGCCTCTTCATTTCATTTACAACTTTCAAGTACAGTTAGCATATCTCCACTTTAGCTCTGAATCTTCAATTTGCTAATATAAAAGAGGAACACGCATACAAAAAGAATTGTAAAGCTTTTAAAAAACAAAAGCCCTACACATAACGAATTTCAGACGTAAAAGGTGCATCACAAACTTGGATGATGCCGGGAAAACTTCAATGGTCAAACGTACCAAAAATACACATCTACAGACTGATGTTGCATTCTCGCAAATACGCGTGATCAAAGTTGACATACTTGGCCCAGTAACTTCGAAACTTGGGAATACTTATCTCAAGCCATGGCTTCAGGTTCCCATTGTAGTGTATAACAGCAGACCGCTCAATATCTTTTTGGTTGACGTTGGTGTTGTAACCAAGACCCAAGACATGCCAAGATCGGTTCAGTGGGAAAGTGCGTTTCCAGAATGTTATGAGACCTGGTGGCAGTGTTCCTAACTTCCATAGTTGTCTATCATGATTCTGGATTGCAATTTCATCAGAAGAAAAGAAATCAGTTCACATTCAACTACGAAACAATCAAAACATCTCAAAGACTTGTACTTTTAGTCAAAGCGCGCACAAAGTTAAAGGCTTGTACTTTTAGCCACTATTCCACTAGGTTTATGGCTTCAAAACTTTAAAAATCATTGTTTACTTCAAATTAATCCATAACCTCAAATTATTTACAGATTGTTAGGAAGCAATACTGATGAAAGGACATGATTGTGACAATTAAAAATTTGAGGAATTAAATTCGACTAAAAAACTATAGAAGGACCAAAATCGTACACTGACTAAAAAAGAACAGAAGTGCAATTAAACCAAAATAAAATTGTTACAAATTTTATAATATGATTAATGTGCTTACTATCAATCATATGGGATACTTGCTGAAAAGTAAACCAAAGTGCATCACTTACCAGATTCTGCCAGTTGTGGTACACCTGTGTGATGTTTTGCCTCTTCCATTCCACTAAGTCAAATACATTCATACCATATGCCCAGCCACAAGCACGTGGGTCAAATTTCTTTGCAATAAGAGGATTTGAGAAGTTGAGATAGCGATCAAATCGGTGGAAACTTTCTCCACAAGTTTCTACAGCACCATTTACGTTGCCTTTCAAATCTACTGACCAAAGAGCAGTCAGATCCTTCTGTACAACTATATCATCATCCAAAAACAGCACTTTGTTGAGCTTTGGAAAGATTTCAGGCAGGTAAAAGCGGAGGTGGTTCAAGATAGACAAGTACTTAGGATTCCGAAACTTAAGGTTTGAATCTGAAGTTGCTCGATGAGCCTTGAAGTAATAATCTATCATAGCTGGGGAAGCCAGCTGCTTAAGCACAGGACTGTAACTTGAATTCAACCATGTAAAGTCTTCAATGTTCTGAACTTGAATGGTAGCCTTGCCTGGTGGATTCACCAAAAACCACATCCTCATTGCCGCATAATTGAGCCTATCAGTAACAATGTGAAAAACATGTTTTGATGCATCCTGCAAATTCATTAGAACAATATTGGTATGAGCAAGTTATGTCAATATCTAAAAGTACCATTGGCGTTATATTGAAACTTATAGTAGCTTTTTCTTTTTCAATTCTTCAATAATTGGGGCCAAAAATGAAAAAGAAGCATTTTTTTTGTTAGCCATATCAGATAAAGTGTAGTTACATCATTTTACAGACATACTAAATTATCCTTGATGTTGGTGGCCAAGGAAAAGTCAAAAAGAATTCTTAGAGTGGAAATTTTTTACCTTAACATTGAAAACAGTTGAGTTCACAACAACAGCTGTTGCCAATGTGTTGTCTGAAAATATAGCATAATGGTATAGTTGTGGGTCTTCTAACTTCTCTTGGTTGGGGAACTGTTGCTGAGAAGAATTCAATTTATAATACTCAGTTGTAAGGCGCAATGGAAGACAGTGAAGACCTTTGGGCAGCGTTTTTGCTGTCAATTGTGTTAAGAACAAAGTCTGCTTCTTGAGCACATTAACCTGCTCCTCTGTTGAATGGATCATAGCCCGAAGCTTCTTCACAACAGCAGAACAATCATCTTGGATTTGCTTTCCTTTCATCAAAGTTTGCTCCATTGCCTTCATTTTCTCATTTGCACTGGCATGTGTACAAATATAGATTAACACTTAACAAATTGCAGCTTAGTGAAGAAATTGAGCCATTCATCATGTTTATATGCATCGGCAAGAGAAACTTAAAGAAAAAAGTGCCAACTTCAAAATCATAACAGCAAAACATGAGGTAGATAACAGAATTCTTAAAGGTGAACATACTTCCTAGGTAAATCAGAATCTTTGCTTGCATCCCCAAGTGTTCGTGCAATTTCTTTTATCCGTAAACGAAGCTCCCGAGTGAGATGTGGGTTGCTTTTTACTATGGGAAGGGAAAGATAGACCTTAGCTTGGATGAGCTGATCTTTTAGTTGCTGTAACTGGGCATCTGAGGGCATTTGGTCATTCTGCTTATTTGTTCCAGTTAATACAGGTCCTTTCTTGTTTGTTTTGCTAGAAGTTTCTGTTGCTTGTTGTTGCTCCTGCTTGGTAGCCTGAAAAAAGATGAACTGAATTTGAAACCAAAAAAATAAAAAAGTACACCCTGAGGTTGATTTTTTCTTTAAAGTAATGCAATTTTCTGAAAATTAGGGTTTTTTAAATGTAGTAATGAGTGTTGACAGACAGCACTGTATTAGCAGCTTACTTGCTCTTTATCCTTGATTGAAATTAGCAGTTGAAATAACTCATTGGTTTTGATCTTTCTTCGATACAAACTCATTTTCAATGTACAATAAAGACCATGATTTATGAAAGCCAATAAGAAAAAGAAAATTATTGCACTCACTCGACATGTCATTGTTGCATGTGGCCTGCACAAGGTTGCAGGCCGCACAAATTAGTTTCATGTTCTCCACTAAACTGCATACAGTCTGGTCTAAGATGTCTACATCATGGAGACACAAGCTTATATATATTAATTTATTAAATACCAATCTACCATTTTCTGATGCAATTCAAAACGAATAATGTCAGCGCTATCAGTGAACAAGTTCAGACCTTAAATTTAAGCTCCTAATAAGATGACCAAATTCAAGCACCAGAACTCCTGAGTGTACAAAATATTATATTGACAGATGATGGATAGCCATAAACACTATTAGAACTTCCATATTCATGCAGCAGCAATACATACGAAATTAGCAAAGAAACAGATAAAAATAAGGACAAAAATGTACACCCTACCTTAGTTTGAGGCTCTTGTTGAGAAGCATGAGTTGACTTCGCCAGTTTCCCGTCATTGTCATCAACATCAATAGCATCTTCCCCATTTACATTTTCACCAGTTGCATCAGCTTTCTCCAAGGTTTTTCCACCTTGATTTCCTTGATTATTTTCATCTGTCACTAGTTTGATGGGGTTCTCCTTTCTAGTTCGGTCTTCCTCAGTTGTGGTTGACAATAACCTGGCAGATACATGCTCCCTTGATTTCACCAATTGCAAGCCTAGAGGTCAACGTTACAATGAGATTATATAACAATGGAAATACAAGAAATTGGACTCAAGAAAAGGAGAAGCAAAATACCCAAATCTTTCTAAACAGCACATAAAGCCCAAACAAAATACCTCTAGAAATTTTCTTTGAAATAGTCGAGTCCTCCGACTTATACACAACCCCAATAGGCTCCTTAAGGGCAGTTGAAGTTTCCTATTTGCAAAATGAGAGATTTCAGAAATTATCACATCTTCAATACCAAGGTATATGTAACCAAAAAGAAAATGTTTTAAGATTAGAATAGGAAAAGAGATGAACTTTACCTGGGGTAGCAGATTCAAGTGGCTAGAGTCTGCCGCACTGAAAGTCTGATACCAACACAAAGAAAGAAGAATCAGAAACTTTAAGATCTCTCTCACTCTTACCATAAGATACAAAGAACTGAAGAAAATTTCAAGGGTATCAATATCACCACCACTTACAAAAGCAGTAACATCTTCAACAAAATCTTGCTTGGCTGCAGAATGCATTCAAAACCCAATCCAAAGAAAAAAAAATCATCAGCAAATGAATAACGAAAACAAAGAATTTTAGACCAAAAAATCCCAAGGGAAACTCACTGGAGGGGGATTCAGAGGTGCCAAGGCGATCAGTGTAGAGCACAATTGGAGCAACAACAGTAACACACAGCAACAACAACACAATGTTTCTCACCCCCACCATTTCTGCTCAAGGAATTGTACCCAGATCCTGT
The DNA here is from genome assembly GCA_030819835.1 of Acmispon strigosus. Classification (NCBI taxonomy): domain Eukaryota; kingdom Viridiplantae; phylum Streptophyta; class Magnoliopsida; order Fabales; family Fabaceae; genus Acmispon; species Acmispon strigosus. Next base: position 94,339,264 of record JAUAMA010000001.1, read on the forward strand.
TTTGTCTGAGATGAAAGAAACTGAAGGCAAAGAAGGGAACTTTTCTAGCAGAAAAGAAAACCCACTTTATCTTTTCCTTGTGGGTGTGCAAGGAATCTGAAGCAGTTAGGAAATCGCGTTCTGGGATCGGAAACAGAGAAAGATGCGTTTGTGATGTGTTGAGTTTCGTGTGTGTGAAAGAAATAGGAAGAAGAAAGCAATAAGACCCGTTCTCCAAAAACTGCTGCAATTGTTGCTATTGTTTATACTATATGCAGGTGCTTTTCTTCTTCTGCACAGAGAGACTCAAGAGAGAAGAGACAAGAGAAGAAGAAAAAGACGTTGTAGAAGATAACAGAAAATGCAAGAAAAGAAAAATATAACAGAAAAAGAAAGACATTAAACGCTTAAACACTTCTGTTATTTAAGAAATTTATTGAAATATATTTGTATTTTTTGGTAAAATATATTTGTATTAGCACTTATTTGTCAAAAGATTTAATAAATAAATCATAAATTACCTTTTTACAAGCCTATTGAATCATTTATTATAGAAATGTCAAATGTTCATGGCTTAAATTAGTCAAGACAATGAATTTTATTTTTTTAATAATTGTTAGAAAGCTAAATTTCAATGTGGCAAAGAGAGAAAACCGTGTTCACCGCGCGTGATTGTTGCTTCCTTTTCTGTTGATCAATAAATAATACCAAAAAGTTGTGTTTTTTGGTGTTTAATATGTAAAATTTATATAAAGTAAATTGCGATCTACTTCTACTCATATTAGAAAGAATTTCAAATTCTAAGTACTATTATGATAAATATCTTATTTCTCCAATGTATATGATATTTACTATAAAGTTTCTTAAATGCATGATTACAAATTTGATAAGTTTCCACATTAGAGGAAAAATGATTTTAAGAGAGGAGAAAAGTGACTATAAGACTTAAAAATAATCTAAAGATGCTATAAATATAAACCATTTTTTTCTCATATGATAAAAGGAGGGAAAAGAATGCATAGAAAATATGGAGGAACTAAGGAAAAATCAGTCTACCATAAATAAAATATAACATAACTAGTAGACAGTTGAACTTTTTAAAAATTTAATCTTTTGATGGTAATTTTTAAATATGGTACTCACAGAATAATTTGTCTAATATAATAAATTGTTTCTTCTGCTTGAGCCATTGTGTGTGTGCTATTTCAATATATATTTTTAATCACAAAGTAGGGTCAGGCCAGTAAGAATGGAACATGACACATTTGTCATCTAGATCATATATTCTATATAAGGACAGATGGGCATGCCTATTTTAATTTTTGTGGTAGACTGCTATTTATGTTCTTAAACTATCCTACTATAATCTTCTATTGATACAACAATATGTCTCATCAACAAATTTCATGAGATGAAGATAAAAACAACCCTTTATTTTCTTATTTTTAATTAAGATAGCAGTATTAAACTTTTAGATACAATTAGAGTGTGTTTAGATTTAAATCTAAAACAAACCAATCTAATTGATTGATGTAGTGATTCAGTATTTCATTCTTGAAGTAAGTGATTTAGAGTTTGGCTTCCAACTCTTATAAATGAAAAAGAAAAACTACTAGTCAATCTCTTACCATTTAATGCATTGATTGTGTATGACTACCGAGTGATAAATTGGTTAAAAAATACCTCTAACCTTGACTTGTAGCTGGGTTTAGTGCACTAACTTCCATGGCATTGGACACCAAAAAGAAAGGATACAAAAACCAATAAAATAAAATCCTCTTAAAACAATTCCTATCTTTAGCAATATATTAGCCAATTATAGAAAAATAACATATTATTGTCGGCAGTTCATCATATTTAATATCTTTCAACAACTTCAATTTATTCAAACTCATACACATTGTCCTTATTAAGGCAGTAACAGCCAGAAGTAAAAAAATTCAATATTTTAACCTTTCTCTTTTGTATCCGTTTAGATTTGTCTAATTAACTATCCGTTTACTAACAAAATTTAAAAGTCGAACATGTATATGATACTCTCTTCATCAAGTGACGTTATTTAGATTATTTTTATAAACCCTCGTTTGGTTGTTAATGATACGACTTTTACACTTTTAGACCTAACATTACAGCAATATATCACACATTAGATATTGATTAATTAGCCTTTATTTAATTTACCGGATGATTGGTTTCACTCAAGAAACCACATTTAGTAAAAATAATCACGTTAAGTCACAAATTATAATGTGTAGCTTTTGAAATTACATTTTTTAAAATGTATGCACATCTAAACACGATGTTAACATATATGTGCACGTGGATGTTATGCAAGAGCCTATATGTTACACTTCTGATTCTCATTGTGTGGCTAGAACAAAATGTTTCCTCTAATTTGTATTTTATTTTAGAAGCTTCCTAAAATTTTCTTCAGTCTCGTTATTTTTCAAAAAAAAAAATATCTATAATTAAAATGTAATTTTATCTTCAAGCTTTCCTCTTTCTAATCTCTTTCAAAAAGAAAAAAATTAACATCCATCTCTCTCATAAAATAGAAGGATATGTAACAAAAAAACAAAATATAGCCTTATCACCATTTATAAGGAAGAACGTGTCTCAATCCATTAGCAGTATTTTCCATTAATAGCAATTTTTTGAGAATGATCGGTTGTTCATAGATATAAATAGAATCACAACGACAGCAAGCCCCACTGAATATTTTAAAAAGCAATGTATAATGGATTTCAATTCAACTTTAGAAATCATTAAAGCAGCACACGTATAATTGTTGAAATTTTTAAATATTTAGTGCAAGTTCGATATTTGAATTGTGAGACATCTTACAAAGAAAAAAAATAAAGAAATGTTACCAATATTTTCTTTTGAACATATTTTTCAACACACTCTATTTGATTTTTTTTATAGAATGTTTAGTCGTAGGGTTGTGTTTTTTTTTTTTCGTCAAGTTGTAGATTGTGTTAAGATGAAATATAATGAGGTTGGGGTGAATGAGACTGGGCGGTTGGAGCTTAGGTGATCATGGACTAGTGTTATATGTTAGTGTTAATGTGTGTATGAGCTTGTTTGACTGAGTCTATCTAAAGTTTTTTTTTTTAGTTTGGAAAATTTTATTAGTTGAGTTTTACATATATTGAGCCAATGTATTTGCTGCAAGAGTCTCTTCCTTGTAAGAAGGTTTACTTTTTTTTTTTTGTTCTTTTCATTAACAATATTAGGTCACTTTAGAAAGGGAAGCAATTCATTGGTTTCTTTTATTCAACATCGTAGTCCATCTCTTTCTGGGAATTCGTTGATTCCTATCTTGCTTCAGCATTTTTAGGAGGGAAGTAAGGGCAATGTTTACCGGAGACTAAAAACTCTCAAACAGGAAAGGATCGTTGGCAATTATTTGCGGGAATTTGAAGCATTGGGGACCCAAATTACAAGCCCTTCCGAAGATCAAATGCCCGAGTATTTTATGGGGGGCTCAAACCTGAGGTTCATTGTAGGGTATATTCCTTCCGTCCTATGGAGGTGTTGCGTGCTATGGAGATTGAACGAGATGTCGACAAGGAGTTTCATCTTGCTGGGGGAAACCACTATCTCGGGGAGTGGGGGGTTTCTTGTCCTCCACACTCCCAAAGCAGAGGAGGAATCGTGGCTAGTATTCTAGTGGCTTTTGCTTCTAATGTCGTGGGCAGCAACAAAGTAGCCCAATCAAGGAACATCACGATCCTCTGACGAGTGGGTATTCTTTTGGGCTGAATAGCCCAAACTATGGTAGTACGAGACTGTTTCAACAATCAAGAGTCCAAGACAATTGCCTTATGCGAAGTTCGTGAAACAGAAGGAGGAAGGGAAATGCTTTAGGTGTGGTTTGGCTTATGAACTTAGGCATAAGTGCCCAGATGAGAGCTTGTGGGTCACTTTTTTGAGAGATAATGAAGATGGTTGCAACCTTGAGGACATGGTTCATGCATTGGAGGGGAGTATTGTTAGGATCCAAGAGATAGGCTTCACACGTTGGAGCTTGGTGATCCTGGGCTGGTGTTATATGTTACTACTGGTGGGGTTATTAGCTTACGTGGTTGAGTCTTTCTTTAGTTTATCTTCTCTATGTTTTAGTTTGTTTTATTATTTGAGTTTGACCTATGTTGGGCCAGTGTTATGTGCATAATATGATTAATCTATTATAAATAAGAATACTCTTATTCAGTTAGGATTGGAATTTGATTATTGAGTTTGGAAAAGGGTTTTACCCTTGGAAAAGTTTCTCCCTTCTTAGAAGGTTTACCTTCTTGTTTCTTTTCATTAATAATATTAGTTATATTTCAAAATTACTAGTCTCCCCTTATTTCTTCTGGTGTTTGGCTGTTAGGTTTGGTAACAAGTTGAGAGTCTTGTTATCATTTTTGAAAATAAATTACAAGGTGTAACTTTTAAAGTAATTATACTTTGAATTGTCTGTTCACTGTCAATCTAAACACACTATTCGTAGATTTATGAGCAATGCATACTCCACTCAAATAAAAGAATTAAAGGGAGACAAATTATTTTCAATTGAAGTTCGATAACCTTTGCCCCTCTAGAACAGTCAATAACATTACACTCATTCTAACCTCTAGCGTCTCCACATAGCTAAACCTTTCTCTCCTATCTTATCTTATTCACGAAATTTCCTTTTGTCTAAACTGCATGAAAAGTTACTCTCAGTGGTGAACAGAATTTGCTTTCAATTTTAAGGATTAGGCCACACTAGCATCAACTGGTAGTGTATTGCCGATAAAAAAAACACTGGATGTGTATTATATTACATGAATTAGAGCTTCTAGGTTCAGATTTCAACATTTTATATCAGGAATTGATCCACATTAAGGATACATATATGTCCCACACAAAATAAGTAGTAAAGGCAGAAGCACATTTAATGCTCATCACTGCATCAATACAAGGCCCATATTTTAATTGACTAGCATACAAGTTCATCCAATTTTATTTGGACAATTAAAGACAAAGTGTAACAAAATTGGTCTTGGCTTAACCCCAAATAAAAGCCATGCTGAAGGGGAAAAGGGGCACAAAGAAAAGGAAAACTGGGACTAGGACGAATCAATGGACATTAAACTAAAAGTTGAGATATCCATCATTGATCTGAAACCAGAATCAATTATAGGAAGAAACTTCATTGCGGAGTTTCTCAGTTTTAGAATTGATTGTGATAAAAGAAAACCTGATAATGCTTGAAGATTGTGGGTGGAACTATTAACATAACAAAAATGCCACATGTTGTTTATGTGATCAAATAGGCTTATTTAGCAGAGAGCCCCAAATACAATCCAAATCTTCTGCTTCCAGCTCCAACCCATTATCCTCAAATGGATGCCACACATCTTCTGGAACATGAGAAGTTGATGCTTCTGGGATGTCACACAATCCACATTCCTCAAAGATATCAGCACAACCATGACCATTTTTAGAGGAAGTGTGAGAAGATTGCAAGAAATTGTGTTCAAAATCCAAGAACCAATCCTCTGAATTGGACATCACACCATCTTTCAGCCAAGGGAAATCAAACACTGCCAAGTGGGAAGAATCCCAACCCTTGAAACAACCATTCTCTTCCACTTTCTCCTCCTCCTCCTCCTCTTCCTTTATCATGAAGCTTCTGCCATGCACATCTCTCTTCTTTGCATTGTTGTTGTTATGATTCTCAAAAGAAGACCCAATCTCATTCTCACCTTCATCATCTTCTCTTGCTCTCTTCTTATTCCTCTCCTGCTCCATTTTCTGTCAATGGAAGATTACAATCAAAAACAAAATCTATATGTGGAAAACAAAAGCAAAAACAAGATTTACTACGAAAGTGAAAAATTGAACCTCTATTAATGCTTGTAAAACAAAATGATCAAGAAAAAATCGATGCATTTTTTGGAATGATAATCTCATGATGATGATGATGATGATTGAAAGAGCAATAGATCATAGTTGGATAGCACCTACCTATGAGTCTTGAGGCCAAGGGACAGACAGCTAGGGACTTAGGTAGATGTACATATGTTTGGTGGTAACGTAATCTAAAGATAACAACTGATTAGAAATGGTGGTGAGCTTTATAAACACGCTACGCTTATTTTAAGGTAAAAACCGAATCACAACAACTAACTAATATTTAACACACATAGAGCAGACACAATCACACGTAACCATTTGTTTCACCCTTCACCTTCTGTCGTAGATATAACACCATCAATGTGATGTGAGACAGGGGTTAGTTAGTTCCTCTTTTTAAGGTTCTAATTTTGGTTAAGGAAAACTAGTATTATACCCGTGTATGTTATATATGATAGGGTCTGCGCGTTGCACGAACTTACATTAATATAATAACTTTTTTAATTAAATGATATTTATTTTAAAATATTAAATACAATTAAATAAAAGAATAACTTAAGATGTTGAAGTTTTAACTCTTGTGATATTTTTTAAGTCAATGTTTTAATTTTGTTAAATTAATAGTATTTGATAATAATTAAAAGATTAAATAAAAATAACTAATAATAAATCATAAAATTAGCTTTACTACTTATACTAAATAAATACTAATTATGGTAACAAAACTTAATTTATTAATATTAATTTTCAGAAATGAGAAATTTAATTTAACTTTTGTATTATTAATTTTTAAAGAAATATATGAACAAAAAATATGCATTTAATAAAATGTTAAGTAAATATTATATTTCTATGTAGATAAAAATATTTTTTTGGGTAAGCAAAAATATTATTAAAGAACAACTTGAGATCAAAAGTCTCAAGAAGAGAGAAACAAACAATCAAAACACCAAAATAGTAGAAGACCCTGCAAACAAACTAAAAAAAAGGTGTCCCAAGGTGTATGAACTATTTAGTGGTTTGTAAATCACTACTAAGTAGTTCGTGCAATCAATGCACGTGTATTTTTAATATTTAATTTGCAACATTTTTTTTAGTTGATGTTATAAAGCTAATAAATATGTGTTAACATTTTTAAATATTCGTAAGATCACATGATATATCGAAGTAAATAAATCTCTCAATTGATAAAACCAACGTAGACGCAATGACTAATGTAATTAAGTTTTGATAACAGAAATAGAAAAACATCCATAAAATAGTTATGTAGCAATAATTTCAATACAATGAAGATCTTATTTTACTTTTCTATCTTGACACGTTTTAACTGTATCAAATTGCAACAATTTAGGGATGGAATTTTGAATTGTCTTTCAAATTGCAACAATTAAGGGCAGAGGTTTGAATTGCAAGATTAATAGTGATTTTGGCTATTAAGGGAAGGGATTTTGAATTGCAGGACAAGAGTGATTTTAACAAGAGGCTGGGAGCGATAACTTTGGTACTTGATGTGGAATTGTCTTTCAAATTACAACAATCAAGGGAAGGGATTTTGAATTGCAGATTAATAGCGATTTTGGCAATTAAGGGAAGAGATATTTTGATTTGACAAAGTGACACGTAACAAGGGGTGTAATGTTACTCTCCATTGCTGATCACGGGTGGTGGTGGCGTGTTGTAACATAAACAACTATGTATGTTCATGGTTTTATGGTAATTTCATGGTTTATTGATACCAGCCGTACCCGCATGTGGAGTTGATATTATTTGAGTCGTAAACATTCACCTTATAGTGGGACTAGCTCTCCTGCATGGATTTTATATTCATAAGACTCGTACACGAGACATTTCTTTAAGAGAGTCAGACATGTAAAAGATTGAACTAACACCTGTTGGTATTGCTACCACGATTTGTTTTCCTTTCTTGGGGTTGATTTCCTTGATTTTTTTTTTCTTTTCTCGAGAAAAAGAATTGTAAGGGTTATTATTTGTTAAGCACTGATGGCATCAGATTCTTGTAGTTTATGGGAAACACTTTGTAACACAAAACAAAACGCAAGAACAATCTAGTTGCAGCACTAACATGAAATATCGGAAAAAGACCTTGAGTCCAAATTCAAATGCTAATTTAGCTACATTAATTGTAAAGTTTAAATAACTTGGATTAGTCCAAATCATTATCACTAACTCCTGATTTCCAAACATTCATTACTTGGGTGAGTCCACATTCTCAAAAATCAAGGAGCACAGAAAATTGATCAAGGCCTATGTTGCCATAACTGCTAGTCAATGCTTTGTTGCAGCCATTGCTAACCTCAAATGCTACTACCCTGGATTCTGTTCACAATCCAATTGCAGCTTGGAATCTCGTGTGATGTTAACTTCTTCATTTGACGATGTTGTCACATTTTTCCTTGTCCCTCAGGTGAAGGCAATATCTCTAAAAAGAAGCATACAGAAGAAGTGAAACTATTTCAACACAAAACAGTTGTAAAAAGGAAAGTAGGCAACTTCACCCCTTCCAAACTATTTAGATATATCTATACAAAACCAGGGTGGATATTCAACGCTTACTGCACAGACGATATAGGACACTCATTTACAGCTCAATAAAACCGAGTTTACGACATGCATGAGAAGACGAATTATGCTCGCTTCTGAAGGGGGGGTAGTTGGTAAATTCCGAAGATGGCCCAGAGTCCGGTACACTTGATCCAATATTGGCCGGACATGAGCAGCAATCCTAGGATCTGCTGGGTTTATAGCAGCAGCCACATCTGTCATCCATGCTAATTTTTTGGGAGTCTCATTATTGATGTCAGTGGACAATTGTTGTAGAAGAGATAGAAGTACCCCTTGGCTTAATGGCAGTGGCACCATTGTAACGATACCAGCTAAATCAACCTGGTTATGAAGAGGCATGGAATTAAATGTTAGCCACATTGACTTTGTCTGATATAATCATGCGAACTACAACAAAATAAAATATGTATTAACCAATAATATGAGATCTGATTTGATCATGTTTGGGATAAGTTGAGTGATTATACTGGGTTTATGAGATGTGATTTCTTAGAATTTGGGTTATTTTTAACTCTACCCCAAAAGTCAGCTAGGGGTGAAGATTGCTCTACCATTTATAAGGATTTGTTTGGTCATATCTCTAGTCAGTGTGAGACCTTAACACACCCCTCCCATGCCCAAGGTTGGAGATATGGAGCGTGAAGTTTGCAGCACTGAGCATCTGCGGGTGACCCAATAGACGATCTAAGATAGGCTCTGATATCATCTTACAATTCGGGTTACACCTAACTCTATCCCAAAATCTAGCTTGCAGATGAGGATCGCTCTAGATTATTTTTTGGTCATATCTCTAGTGAACAAGGGACCTTGACAATTTCAAGTTACACATACAAGATGGATCCACATTATTGTAGGAACCACAAACGAATTATAAAATTAATAGTGTACACTTATTCCTTTAGTACGGACACCAAGTTTACAATTTTAACAAGGGAAAAAACTCCATGGATTAATAAATTTTCCCCAAAATCACTGAAAATTTTGTTGAAAAATACAGAATCAAGTTATGCACTATCTACAGTTCAGTTGAAAAAAGCACCCCTTTCACTATCATTCAAGAGTTCTGTTTCATTTTGATTATTAGTTCTTAATAAGCACCATTGCCAACAAAATGGAATTCAGAGTCGTGACTCAAGTCAACTAAAGACAGAACAAATACCTGAGAACACACCCATGAAACTATTGAAACATCACTTCTATGAAGGGCTCCAGTAAATGCTTCCTCAAATTTGCCCTCGCTTATTAACCTTGATAGTTCTTTAGTAGGATCCTCAGTCTGTCAAGGCGCAAGTCATCTCACAGAATGAGATATCAAAAGCACTGATCAGAAATTAGGAAGGGAATGACAAACAAACATACCATCTCATGCAAGCCATTGTTGATTTGTGTCACGAATGGATCTGCCGCTACTTTGGAGTTAGCTGCCATTTCTAACAGTTTACGTTGGCCATCAGCCAATTGCCCACTCAATGTTTGAGTGATTGATGATGCTGAATTAATTGTATCCTGTGAAATCATAACACCACATATTGAGTTTAAACATGATAAATCAAACATTCAAGACTTCAGGATTAAGTTAAAGAGAGGAAGGCCTGGATTATATTCAGTATATGATACTGAACCAAGATTCAAGACTCTTGCAAATGAAAATAACAGGAGATATGCCTGATGAGAATTGAAGTGCAGCTTATAGTTCCAATATAATTTACTAGCAGAAATTTTTTAACTCTTTTATAAAATCATATGTTTTTGGTAAGGAAATGAATCATGATAGATCATCTGTACTAAATTTTTCCTTTAAAAAAATTCACACATAATGAAAAGAAATCCTATTTCAAATTATTCATACAATTTTTAAAGGAACGATTGGTTCTCCAGTATACTCCAAAGCTATTTAAATTACATCTGAGTATCTGACTAGTGCCACTTAACTTATAACAAAGTGTAACAATGTCATTGCCAATCAAAGAAACAAACAGTAGTGTCTATAATGATAGAAAGGCAAGAAAGTCTCTGATGACAGGAAAAAGGTAGAAGTCGTATTATCTGTTTTCAAAACAAGAATTCTACACATACCCTCAAAGTGATGGCAAGCGGAGAATGAGTAGAATCATACTGCTGCTGGATAGCAGTTGTGTGCTTCAAAAGCCCATTCTGAAATGTGATGTCAATCTGTTCAAACATGGCTTTGCAAGACATCTCAAATGCAGGGATGATTGAAGCTTCCAAACTAGTCTTAAATGCTTCCTACAAAGTACAAACAACACCAAAGAAATTATTAACCAAATGCCCGTACAAGGGCAACAAATTCCAGACCATTTTAAAGCAATCATCAAAGTAAACCCAAAATATGAATTAACTTGAATTGCACCACCATATGAAATAAATATAGATACCTAAAACTTAAGAATTATAAAAGCACTTTAAAAATACAGGTTGTGAGAAATGGGTTTCAAATTACAATTTAAGGAAGTATGATTAAACATTACCCAGAAACAAAAATACAATAGATTTAAGTTTGAACATATTAAGGATCTAGCTAGGCATCTAAAATAGCTTGAAAACCGAAGCCTCTAGCAAATTATAGAATGCCAGAGTCTAATATTTGCAAGAGGTTTGAAGGAACAGCCTAAGATGGACAGCCGCTAAGCTTCTAACTTCGTAAGAACAAATGAGACCAGCAAGTAAAACTAGAACAGAGAAATCGTCCAGTTGAAGTCAGGTTCAATGTGCAATTGCACAGTCATACAGACACATCTCAGCTAGCGACACTTACGATGATATATATAAATAAATATATATATATATATATATATATATATATTTAATTATGAAAGAAAATATCAAACCACTGGTGAAACCAAACTGATGATACATCTATCAGATATTGATGAAAAAAGCTAGGACTGGCTCTGAGCAATAGTTATCACAAAAGTTCAGATAGAATAGACCTTATTTTCAAACATTACCTAGGAAATTATCAAATTCTACTATATCTTCCTTATCGTAATAACACAACGCCCCAGATCTTTTGAAGCTGTAATGGTCCTCCATATACACATCCTAAAATAAGTCACTACATGATATAAGGCTGTAAATAAAGACTAACCAAGACAAGCTACATCAAATATTAGCATTTGAGATGGATTTATGGGATTAAGGATTACAATTTTTTCATCCACCCTTCTAGGGATAAATTTAACCTGGTGTCTGAATCATATAATTGAGAGAACAACATGAATCAGTCATATTTCTGAGACGAACGTAGAGGTTCTTGCCAAGACTGCAAAGTTGTCCTCTTATTTCATTTCACTAATTCAATGTCATAGGAGAATCAGTAAGCTTGCGGGCCAGGACTATTATTATATTTGCACATAAAGCGCATTATAAAGAACAGAAGGACAGGCAAAAGAAAATTCATACTCAACATGATCCAAAAAAAGAAAGGAACAGGATGCAAAAAGTGCTCTTAAAATATATACTTGATGTTGACCAAATGCTGCTTACCTGAAGAGCTTGCTTGCCAGAAGTTTGAAATTGTGTTTGGATCTGCCTAGCCACTGTAGCTTCAAGTTTTGAACTAACGGATTTTTCTAGTTGATTCAATACCTTATCTCCCACCCCCTTCTTCAGAAATAAGTAGCATAACCTCAGTTAGACATTCAAACAAAAATTGTCATTCTAAAAGCGAGTAAAACGTGAGGGAGAAATGAACTAGCAATTAAACAGATAGGACAGAAAATCAAATAATACCAGTTGGCAAACCATAATTGGCACAGATTTCTAATATAAACCATTTAAATTTGCATTATGGTATCACATCCAACTACTTTACACCGATTTCTGGTTTGCCAATTGTCATGTGATGCTATCATTTAGAATGAGGATTTCCCCGTGCAAATTAACAGAAAACTAAGTTACTCAGAAACTCATGTGCTCTATTTGAACTGTAGCACTTTCAAATGTTGAAATTAATATAAACCTGGAATGACTCTGTAATAGCTGATGATATTGTTTTCTCTATAACGTGACTAATCGAACGGGTAATGGTTGTTCCAATTGAAGACACTTCCTTCTTAATGGTTTTCTCTAACAGAGATGGCATATCCTTGTTTAAGAAATTGGAGATCATATTTGTTATTTGCTGCATATGGTCTCGTTCTAACTTCTCTTGCTTTGCATTTTCATCTTGTAAACGAGCCCACAAAGCATCAGTGCTGGCCTTGACAACTTTCTCCATGGTTCGACCCAATGATCCTTCCAATCTTTTGCCTTCCTTGGTAACTGGGGCAGAAACCATCATATTCATCTGCTTTTGCATTTCTTTATGCATGCTTAATAACTGTAAAATAGGAAATAAAGGACATCAAGACACAGAAAGAAAATAAATAACTAAATAAATAAAAAGAGCTCATTTCGTGACACGAGTACCTAAAAGTGACAAAATCATATAAAAGACATGGAAAGATGCCTTCACAGGAAAGACTAATAGGTTTCCATAAGAGTTATTTTGGATGAGAGCGCGAGAAAGTGGCATCACTACAAGAGCCAATAGTTCCATAATAATATCAACCTCAAGTTACTTTTAAATTATGTAATCATAAAACTGTGGCGCCACTGATAAATACAAGGAATGTGTTGTTCACTGATATTTCAGAATAACTGATTCGGAATATAGTAAGAAGGAAATGAAAATGATCGGGATTCACCACAAGTCAGGTCTATCACATTTTCAGGCTGCATATGCTACACATTCTGTATGCCTACAGAAACTTCCATAAAGTTTGACAGAGAAACAAACTTCTTGTTCCAAATTTGGTCGTGAACTCATGGTAAAGATATTTAATAAAATACATTCCAACTACAAGGTTACAATAGGAGCTAACTAGTAATCTAGATAACAATTAGCTATGCTTTGCTTGTAGCACGTTGAAACATGAAACCCATATTAAACTACACAACACTTTCAACAATTAGGTCAGAAAGAATATCACTACCAAAATCCTGGGAAATAGTATAGGCATTGTACATTGGTGCATGTGAAGCCCACAAAATAAGATTCAAGTTCAATGCAAATTAATAACCTGGCCCAGCATCTCCTGCATAATGGATAACTGTGGTGAAGCAACCTCCATTGATGAGCCTCCTGGATTGCCAACTTGATCATTTGATGAATCTGTTGAATTAAAAGGACTTGGAGAAGGGGAAGATGTACCAGACAATTGAGAACTTTTTCCTTTCTGTCTTTTACCTTTCACGGCTAGAGCTGGAGACTGCAAAGTAGCAACCCCAGTTTCTGATTCACTGATGTTTGCAGGTACCCCCTTACTTGTGTTTTGAACTTCGTCCCCAATAGAACTACAGCTTTGATCAGGTGCACCAATAGTATTAATATTATCAGCCTGATGAACTACCTCATTGTTATACGTATCTCTGGCCATCTGAATGCCCAAATCGGAGGCCTGAGAATAGAATAACTTCTCTTTCTTTTCATTAACATTGGTCTGTAGGTCTCTGTCTCTGTCATGCTCATTACTTTCTTGATTAGAGCCAGTCTCACCTACCACTTTAACCTCTACTTCATACTTCTCTGCATCACTATGGGAAGTCACATCTTGAACATTCATACCTTCAGAAGCATAGGAATTATCAGAAGATAAAGCAGCCTTAGAGGTTATCTCAGATGGAGTTACCAGATGGGTTGGATGTTCAAACACTGTAGGAGAATTAGAAACCATAGAAACATCATTCTCTACAACTTTGTCAGTTTTTAGCAAATTGTCACCTGATGCAGGCATATCAGCCACATTATCCTTTTCAGTCTCAACTCTCTGTTCAGTGGAAGAATCAAGGTTTCTATGATCATTGCTGTGATCAGCACTTGTTGAACTAGTCTCTAAATTATTTGAACTTTTGGAACCTGGTAACTTCTGTGATAAACTTGGACTGAGAGGAAGTTGAGGTGGAGCAGTATGGATATGATCAAAACCATTATGAGATGATAAATCATTTGGCTTGGTCTCTGTATCTGATATTGAAGCTTCAGGCAGACCAGAAATATCTGAAGAAGCCAAATTTTCAGAACTGCTCGAATGAACTTGTGGCATATTTCCAGTTTCTTGATTAGTAGATCCATCCAAAGCATCAAAATCACAAGAGGGTTCTATTTTTTCAAGTTCAACATTGTCCAAGGGTGGAGGCAAACATTGTGACAAAGTGAGACCATATTGCTGAATAGCTTGTGTTTGGACACAATATATCTGTACAATATGCTCTCCATCCGGTAAACTATCACTAGTTCCAGTAAGACTCAATATAGGCATTGTGACTGTGAACTCAGCAATGTAATCCAAGCGGGTAGCAGTTGGATTGGGTCCATATTCTATGTGCACAGCATATATTGTATTTTTCTTGGCATTTGCTAGCAGAAACAAACCAGCACGAGGCAATGCTACAACTTGATTAAAGAATGCATCCTCGGGGTTGGGTTCAGAGGAACTTTTTATATCCAAAGTCTGAATACAATTCCATGACTCGGAGTCACTAGGCAATAACCAGCCTTCCTCATTGTCAGATACCCATATCTTCACTTCCCGATTTAAAGGCCCCTGTGGTAAAGGAAAAATATATTGAAAGAAATTAGTTTATGAAAGATACAAGGGGAACCTGGATGATGCCACTTTGAGCAGAAATGACTAATGATGGTCAAGCTGCATATAAAATAGTCCAAAAGCAGGCACAATTGAAGCATATTAATATACCGTGTTTCCAATAATGGGAAAGACTAGGAGCATATACCACTGTGATAAGAATGATATGATCAGGGCGGTGAGGAGCAGTCAAGAATGTCACAGAATCAACAGGTTTTCCATCATATGGTCTTAAAACAGCAAGTGGTGTCGCCTTCCGTTCTTCCCATATCTTTACCTGTTGACAAAAACGAGTCATTCGGAAGTGTAAATAGAAGACTGAATTCAAATCTTGTCTTCAAATTGACAACCCCAACATGTAATTCAATAACATGAACCATTTAAAGCCAAAGGTTTCGAGAGTATATTAGTATTTTCACAGATTCCACGAGTGTAAACTGGATGGCAAAACCAAAGAAAGAAAAACAGCAAGGCAAGAAAATAGAGCCAGATGCAGACCGTGCCATCTGCAGATGCTGAAGCTAATCGACTCTTCATCCATTGGCACATTGACAACTCAGTTACATTACCGTCATGCTTACCGACGAGGTGCACCCCATCAATCAACTTATCAATGTTACATTTGAGAGGATCCTCTGCAGAAAACGTTCCAGCTTTTCCAGCTTTCATAGTGTCAATTTTGAGGATACGGTTTCCAACAGCAACAATTAAAATCTCCTGTTGGTCAATTCAAACTGGTAAGCTATATTTTTAATGGAGTTAACACCAATTAGAATATAATAAACTTAAGGACCAAAAATACAAAGTCGCTGTTACTTGTTTATGAGGGTGCCAGCATACTCGTGGATGAAATGACTCACTCTCCCCTAACATCTGAATGGCCAGGATAACTTTTCCAGTAATTTGAGGCTTGTCTTCCTCATCAGGGCCCTCATTGATTCTCCATACAAAAATTCTCCCATCAGTGCTAGCACTGTGAGTGCAAGAGCATATTCAAGGGGGAAATAATTAATAAACGTAATATAGCCAAAAAAGTGATAGACAAGAAACTGAAAAGGAATATTTACCTTGCCAACAGGTGAAGATCCTCAGCGAAGAAAGCCATGTCTGTTACTCTCTGCATAAAAAGTGATATGCATAAATTGGAGGGGGAATAGATTGGAAATCAAATAAAAGGGGAAAATTACATCTCAAATGCGTGTAGCAACAGCAAACTTATTATAAGAGGTAGAGCAAGTTTTACATGTTCAAATGAAGTTGAAACTTTAAATCTTAAAAATATGATCCACCATGAGATAAAAGTTACCAAGATTACCCCATACGATGGTTAAAGTAAAGGATCAACGGGCACATCTATTAATCTCAAATTTTAGGACCTTGGTATACATAGCAACATAATCCGAACAAATAAAAAGATAAAACTGTTCATGAAAGAAAGAACAGAAAAACATTTTTTCTCATATATCAACAAACTCGTGCTATCATTACCATATCTTGCCTTTCTGCAAGAAGCTATCTAAACTAAATAAGATAAGCTTAAATCAAGAGAAGGTAACATATTGAATACAGAAAAATGTAAGTTTAAACAGATAGTCCTACACATTTCCTAGGTGCAACTTTTCATGAAATTGAGAGGGGGAGGAAAAAAAACCTCATGCTATTTTTTCATTTCATTGCAACAGACAACAAATGCTTTCTGTGTGTAAGAAGTGGTTAGTGCAAAAAGAATATATACTCATCAAATTTGGCTACCCAACTGTTCATATTTTAACACATACATAATTTGTTATGCATAAGCATGTAACATCAACAGACGATATTCTCATCAGCATTGGAGATGTTTTATTTTCCTCCATAAAGTGAATTACTCACTTTAGATTAGTCAAATCCATCATCATCATATGAAACCCAAGTTCATATAACCCCTATGGCCTGTCGTGTTGTCTCAAGCAACAGACAGCGCTAGAGCACATCATGTGGATACTATGTAAATGAAAAACGTCAAACATGAAAAGGATGTAGTACCCTCAATCAATGAGCCAATGCATCAATAGCTCCTAGCACCAAGAAATCTTATTTGACTAAATAAACAGTATTTATGCAAAAATATGATTCAACAACACTCTAATCATTACAAGAGACGTGCAATGCAATCAACCATAAACAACTCATCCCACCTGGCTATGACCTCGAAGCAAATATCTTAATGCAGTATTGATGTTAAGAACCCGGATGGCACCAAGTTTGAGTCCATAGCATATGTAAGATCTATTCACTGCAATTTGACGGCCAAGCACAAGGCCAGGATCAGAGGCATACTTGGTGATTGGAGTGACTTCAAGCTGAGGCTGCACCTCCCCTTGCAACCTAACATCAATGTCATAAACAACATGCTCTCCCCTCAAATGCCGTCCCCTTGGAAGCTTTGTACTCATCATCCTTGCTGGAGTAGACTGAGGACTAACCAGATTTGCTGAGGGCAACACTGCAGGATTTGCTGGCATTGAGAATTCAGAAACTGCAGGTTGTGATGGTGATGGTGATGGTGATGGTGATGGTGATGAAGGTGAATACATAGCCAAGGATTCTGGATTGGAATGAGGGTTTTGGGTGCTCAACAAGGCCATTAGGCGTGCACCAGAGGGGGCATTGGGATTTGGGGATGTAGGAAGGTGGGGTGAAGAGGGAGAAGGTGAAGAAGAAGAAGGAGGTTGAAAGATGGGTCTTTGAGGAGCATGCATTTGAGGAAGGTAGTTTGGGAACATAAGAGGGTTTTCCTGTTGCTGCTGATGGTGGTGGAGGTTTGGGAAAGGAAGATAGTGAGGGAGATGAAAAGGGTGTGTGCCAGTGGGTGGAGGGTATGAAGAAGAAGGGGTAGGGTAGGAAGAAGGAGGGGGTGTGGAAGGAGAAGGAGAAGGGAATGATGGAGAAGAGTTCAAAGGTAAAGGATTAGGGATGGAAGGTGGTGTTGCTGCCTTGAAAAGCTTCTGCAAATCAAAATGGGTTCCTTGTTGTTGTTGATGTTGATTTGGATTCCCAGGTGAAGCCATAAACTTTGACCCACAAAATTCAATTGCAGGAAGAAGAAGAAGAAAAATCCAAACTTGGGAATCAAGAATCAAGGATCCGGTTGATGGTGTGAATTTGAGATCTGAAATTGATGTTGGTACCGCTTTCGCTTCCACTGCTACTTGGAACTTCGTTTTCTGTTTCCTCGTACTAGTTAAGAAATCGAAGAAGAAGAAGAAGAAAGAAAAAGGAAAAAAATAGCAACAAAATTGGGGTTTTTCACACAAACCTTTTCTCTTCTCTTTTTCTTGTCTTGGTCTTCTCTTCTCTCTCTCTCTCTATGCTGTAACCAGAAATGCTAGAGAGAATTTCTGTAGAAAGAAAAAGGGTAAATCAATAATTTACGTTTTTGCATCCTGCAATTCAGTATATAGATGATGCCAAAGAATGGAAATTTTGAAGCAAGGGCAAGCATCATGGCACTACAAAGATGGTTCAAAATGGCAAATAATGATATGGAGAGAGGACTTTTATTATATAAAATTAAAATATCAATTAACACTATTGTGGAAAAATCTAATTTCATTACTTTATTTTAGAGAAATTTTGATTTTTTATTTCACGTATATCAATCCATCAGATTTTGAAGATATGCTACATAAATCAATTAAAAAATTTATTTTCCTATATCTTTAAAATCTATTTGGTTGATAGCCTAAAAATTATTTGTAAGGTGAGAGCATGTAACTTCTTTCTAAATAATAAATCATATAACTATTTGTTTAACCTAATGTAACATGAGACTAGAGGGCTTGAACCAATCTAACTCAACTTCCCTTCAACCAGCATAAAAAATGGATGTGTGGGTTGACCCGTTTTAAAATATAGGTTGGAGACCTAATTCCACCTTTATTAGATTGTGGTGGGTTAACTCGTCAAATGGAGAAATAATTGTTTGAGAAGTGGGAATTACTGTATCTAATATGTGTAAACCTAACACTTATGATTTAAATCTTCAACTTATGTTTGAACTTCAAATCATTTTATTGCAAACCATCCAATAGTTGTTGTAGGTTAGGGTCTCGTGCTAGCTAGTGACTTGTAGTTATCTATCTTGTCTTGAGTCTTGAAGAATGAGTTCACGTCTGCATTATGGCTATGTCACAAATTAGTATTTACTCTTTACAATTACAATCTCAAACAAAGCTAGTTTTTTCAGGTAAAATAAAATGTGTGAGAGTGTGTAATGGACCAACAAGATTTCTTTTAAATGGTAAAACACAAACGTAACTTTTTTTAATTACTAACCAGATGAATTAATCTACCCGTCTAGCTTTTAATCCGTTTTAAAAGTGGGTTTAGTCAAAATGAGTTAAGGAGTCAAAAATCTCATTCTACCCGTTCCATTTAGGTGGGTTAACCCGACGAGTCAAACTCATTTTACCACTCCTACATAAAATATTAGATGTTAATAAAATAGTACATGAAAATTGAAGTCTTAAAGTTTTTTGTGAGATAAGATGGTTGATATTTATTTCTTTCTACAATAATACTCTTGCCATAGTCTTGATTTTGTGGTTAATACTCCCTCCGTTTTTTAATAATTGTCATTTTAAAATTTGCACATATATTAAGGAATAGTATTAATATTCTTGTTTCTATTAAAGTTAACATATTCTTTATCTTTTTTCTTAATTTAAATTCTTTAATTTCCTATCACCATTAATTTAAAGATAAAACATAATTAATACTTTTTTAAAATTATAAAAGTGACAATTAATTATAAACAAAAACAAAATTAAAATAATAACAAATATATAAGAACGGAGGAACTACATGATTTTGACCGAAGTCTAAGATAAATATGAAAAAGTATAACTATTTATATCTAATCCACATTAACAAACAACATCACAAACTAAGAGAAAAATCTCAAAAGTCAGTCATTAATTTCCATGACTTTCATAACCATACGTAAAATAAATATAAATTTGAGATTTATACTTTAAAAGCATAAAGAGTATGAACGAATACAAATAAAATATTTTTTAGGAGAATTAAAGTAAGAGTTGATGGATGAGATGAAATCATAATAAGATAAAAAAAAGGTATCACCAATCTTATTCCGACTTCTCACAACATCTTCCCACATCATACCTGAGAGACTGGGCTCATAAGTAATGTGAGGCTCCAAAGTGAAATTTCTACCAAAAATATTTTTCATGCATAGATACTAGAAAAGTAATTATACATATACATACATATATACATACATATTTTACTATACACTATTCGAACATATGATATAGCGGTAGTTTCTGACATTTCCAAAGAATTTTGTGGAATTTAAAAATGACAGCTAAATTGTATATCGAAAAAGTAACTGACAAAATAGTATGTTTACCAATCATTTTCTTTTTGAACTCATTTTTCATACATAGTTTTAAGAATTAAACTTAAGACCTAAAAAACACAGTTTTCCTCCACTCCTATCCCCATATTATTAGTGATATATTCCAAAGAAGAGGATAAAATGTTAAGACAAGTCGTCTAACATCTGAAAGTGTAAATGTAATTACTCAATCACACCTCAAAAGGTTTTTAAGATAAATGGACCGGAGATACAATAGTTGTGATAAAATGTGTACCTCATGCCCCTTGGTCCAAACGATTTATTTTTTCAAAAGAAAGAATTGAAGTGTTGATTTAACACAAAAATTGCTTATAAGAAGTTAAATTGTCATGCTTTTAAAGCTTCCTTAGGAAATGAGGTGAATGTGAGTCATTTGCTTTCATTTGCTATAAAACTAGTTTAATAGATGTTTCTATAATTTTATGGTAATTTGATTCTAAATCATTTGTTTATGGTTCTAATTCTTTATAGCGGTATTAAATTATTTTCACAATTCCGATTAGATATGGTGAAGACCAAAAATCTCATCAAAAGTATGACTCTTAGTAATCGAACTTTTGACCTAGCAGTTCAAACATCTACTTTTTACCACTGCAACCGATATCTGTTGGATAATATTTTGAATTTCTAAAACAACAAACATTTCAAAATAATATATTTCTTGAAAAAATTATACTAACCAGGACTGTGAATTTTAGAACTTTGATTACTACATCATATAACATGATATTATCACGATAAACTTCATGTGATCTGTCTCTCTCTCTTTTTTACTTCATGTGATCTATAATCCCAAAAACATTCAAGTAATTTCACTTATTCTTGACGTGAGATGATACCCATCCCTAATCTCTATAATAATGAAAGAGGCGGTAATTAATTAGGTAATCAAGAACTAAGAATACGCTTCAGTAAACGACATAATTAAACACTTATCACAACTAGTGTTTATGACATAAACACTTATTTATAAACTTAGTAAAAATTAGTGTAAATAAGTTATAAATAATTATATACGTATGTGCAACTATGAAAAGAAGTTCTATGTAAGTTATTAATTATTTACATAAATTCTATCTATCGCTTGTATTAACACTCGTATCATAAAATAATCTCAAATAAATTAGTAAAAAAAGATAATCTAATTACTTGGTTGACAAGCTGTTACTTATCAATAAGTTCGTTCTTATTCTGAATTAGTCAAACAGAAATTGATGACAACAGTTGAGGTAAGGAATGGCCCTGGTCTAAATTCTTGATTTGAAAACATTGTCACAACCTGAGCTCCCTCCACCTCATCAAGTTCTTCAAATTTTATGGATCATACATGTCAGGGTGCTTTCACAAGTTCCCTGCACTTGCCGACTTATCTATTCGAACCACACTTTCATATCTGTCTTGTCGTTAAATTTCATGCACTATAGGGAACATGCTTGGATATATAATAGACTATGATTTTTTTGGAAATATTTACCTTAGTTAATAGTTAATGTGATCTCAGAGACTCAACGAATTAATCTCATGACTGCTGGCTGTGAGATATTTTAGGAAACCAAACTAGTTCCAACCATTTTTATGGAGTTTATGAACGAAATTGTTTACACACATCAAAATGAAATTTAGGGGGCACAAATTCTAATATCCAAACATGCAGAAAGGTTCTAGACGGCGGTGGATGCATCATATGATCTGAATAGTGGATAAACATCAAAATATAAAATGAAAAGAGGAAGGAATACATAATTATGGCGATCTAAATGGGAGATCCTATTGCCCCCTTCCCCAATTCCTTAACCAAGATATGTATATTCTCCAATAGAAATAATGCTCCAATTCCTAATTGAAACTTTATATTCAAGTTATCCTGTAGAAAATGCGGCTGCTTTGGTCCCTAGCTAGTTTCGCAATTATTAGATCTTTTTATTTTAACCAATGTATGTAGTTATAGTGCTGAACCACTACGTCAACCCAATTGGTTCACAATAAGTAGATCTATAACAGAATATAATAAATCTAATATTTTTTCCAAGTTGAAGGGAAGATCAGCCATTGACATGAATTTTGGATAAAGTCTAGAAGGATAGGCAAGGGAAGGGAAAATAGACGAAATTCCATAAGCAATTTTGAATCCTTACACTTTTGTTGTGTGTTTCATAACTCAACCAAATGAACCATCTTAAAGAAATGCATTAGCCCTCTAACTCTTAAGTATGCTATTGTTTTAGAGGTAAGTAAGAAATATCATTCATTACAATGATAGATATTCAAACCTAGAGTAACAAATCTTGAAAGAGCTTTATACAACCATTCATAACCTATGGGATTTTTTTATGCAAACTCATAACCTATGGATTAATCCCACAACTCTGCAGGGATTCCCAATTAAAGATAAACATCATGTAAAAATTTCACATATAGAATGATTCTTTCCACTCTACCTCATGAGTTAAAGAACGTTACATTACTTGAAAGTACAACCATGTCATTATGTGTAAATTAGTCAATCCGAGTAACTTGTAACAACTTCCTTATTGAAAGTAACTAATATAAATTGTTGGCTACACTAACTTGGCGTATTCATCTTACGAGCATGTTGTAAAAGTCATTAAGTTATAAATATGTAGCTTTTCTTCCAAGTGTCTTGGAGGGTGTCCTCGCCACAGAAGCGAAAGCACTTATATTTCAACAAAAGAACAAATCTATTTGACACATGAATGAAACAACAGATCAATTAATTATGCACACAAATATGGACAAATAATCAGTTTAAGTCAAAGAAACAGAGTAGAAATTAAAAAGAAAACATTATACAATTATCTGACTTTATCAGTGGACATATATATCTTCATATTCAAACCCAGAATAAAAGAAAGGAAGAGAGTACATAGAGAACTACATTGAAGCAAATAGGTTGCTGCAATATGTTCAATTCAACTGCAGCAGCCTCCAGCCGAAGCAGAAGGGCCATCCCTACCTCCAGATGGTCCAGGAATTCCACCATATCCTACTTTTATTCCATAAGACTGCAACAATATAAAATTTATCAGCATCTTAATTCACCCTTATTGAATCAGGAGTATGTTTCTACATTCTAATCATCATCCCAATAATGCATTCACAGATTGTAAAAATATAAGGTAGAGTGAAATTATATATCCCAGAGATCCTTTGTATTTGAAATATAGTAATGTGAAATTCCCACTAAATGTGATATAAAAGATGAGGTAAGGAATGACACTGCAAAAAATAAAGAAACGAACCTCATTTGATACATCAAAAACTCCATCCTGAATCTTTTTGTATATGGTTGCAGCTGTTTTTATGAATGCCTGCAACAGGATAGGTTATATTAGAACTTCCATAGAGATAACTTCACAAAATATTCATCTTAAGAACCTAGATATGCTGAAAACCGCCGTTCGGAGGTGCGTGTGGACAAAAAAATGGAGAAAGTCCAAGTTAAATGATATGACTTCTGACCTCTTCAACATTCTGAGCAGTTTTTGCTGAAGCCTCCATAAAGATCAACCCATGTTCCTTTGCAAATTGCTCACCTTCTTCTGTGCTTACAGCCCGTCTGTGAGCAAGATCACACTTGTTGCCGATCAGCATAATTGTCATATTTGCATTTGCATGCTGCCTTGCATCTTCCAACCAACTAGCCAAGTGATTAAATGTCTCCCTCCTATGGTAGACACAGGGTTAGCACCATTTTCATTGCTTAGTTTATAAAATAAACAACACATAGCTGTCATACATGATTACATAAATATGTGTGCATTGCACACAATCTGTAGACTGTAGCCCCCATTAAATTGGATAGGTTCAAAGCATGTATCTCCTAGGTAAATAAAAACACATCATGTGCTGTTTTCGATCAATGCTCTTTAAAGTATATTGATATTTATTAAAAGCACATATCTTCCCTCAAAATTTCTAACAGTAATTTCACTTAAATTGCATTTAAACAGCTTATTTATGAAATCATTTTGATTAAAATGATTTACAAATCATATTTGAAGTGATGGAATATATAAAATATAAAAAAGCATACGCAATGTTATTTGTAAATAAGATTGATTCTTAAAAATATTAATTTCTTTATAAATGATAACAGTTATTTTTTTATTTTATTTTAGGATTCTGTTAGGGTCCAATTGCGGGGTAGGCAAATTGAGTCCCAACTCCCATGTCAGAAGCATGTGATCTGGTGTGGGGTTTATAAGGCATTGGGCTCTCAGACTACAACGGCCAGATTTGTGCTAAGGTTCTCCCAAAAGTTCTTATCAGATTAAAACAGAGTTCAAATTTGAGAATACCTGGTTATATCATACACAAGCAGTGCACCTGCAGCCCCTCTGTAATAAGACCTTGTAATAGATCTGAAGGATTCTTGACCAGCCTGAAATATTACAAGGAAATTCAGTACCTTAAGCGTCACAACTCAAGCAATTAATGGAGAATATTTTCTATCCCTCAAATCTGGATAATGAATCCAATCTGAAAAAAATAAAAATCAAACCCAAATTACACTAAGCTAGATGATTATAATTATAATGGATAGTTCAAAATTGCAGCTTTATTGTCAATTACTGAACTCATAGACACTAACCATTTAAAACATGAAAGGTGCCTCATGGGGTCAACAGAGTACATATACTTCCTAGGTGACTAAGTCTTTCCACCCATATCTCAAAATCACTTGAGAAGATGGGTTGAGAAAGGTACCCAACCTCTCCAAAGTAAAAAAAGTTTATTCTACTGTATAAAGTAAATTTAATTTTGGATAAATTCATGAATAAAGGCTACCATGCCCAACTAATTAGGTTTTCAACAATGGAGATGGATCTTCCCGCAAGAGCAGAAAAAAGTTAAAGTGGCAGATTACACCATGCTTGGCATGATGTTCTTAAAAAAACGCTGCATGGATATCAACGTTAAGGAACAGACTACACTTCTGACAAGAGATATCATCAGTCCTAGCCACACTACCCATATGATTTCTATCAGGATAGCTCTTTGCATGAAAATCAGCCAAAAAGTCAATATAGAATAATTATATGGTATTCTCATCTTGAAAAATGCTAACATGTCCGTACAAATAGTTAAAGTTCCAAAAGTAGCAAGTAATAAATGAAAAGGAAAAGCTTCTTAAGTTTCCAATGTATTAAAGTTTTCAGTAAAAATACTTCTCAATTCCTGATTCTTTAACAAGTGCCTACTTGGTTATGATCTTCCACTGATAAACCTCTGCAGGTTGCATATAAAAGCTAAAGGATAAAAGGCCCTAACTTAAAATGATGACCACAACAAACTGCCAATTCCTAGAAATAAGAAACAGCAGCAAGTTTCACAGATTCTAATTTGAACTAATCCTATTTATTCTGAGTTTTATGAAAGGGTTAAGGGTCGGAACTAACAGTATCCCATATTTGCAACTTGATAGGCTTATTGTCAATTGTGATCATCCTGGCTCCGAATTCAACACCGATGGTCAAGTCATGAACGGGTTGAAAGCGCTTGTCGGTGAATTGAAGTAAAAGACATGACTTTCCAACTCCTGCAGACAAAAAAAAAACACTATGACTCCACTGCAATTAATTACCGCATGAGAAGCACCAAACAAAAACGTAGTAACAAATTTATATAAAAAAAAAAATTAGGTTTAATTGTGATAGAATTGATATAGAACAATTGGAACCAAACCAAATCTCTTTAGCTATCATCTTATGCATCAAATCATTCTAACAAAAAAAACCTAAAAACGAAGACGATGATACATAATAAATCCGATCGTGAATTAAGAAGAACAGAGCGAGATCACAATGAAGTTACCGGTGTCGCCGATGATGATGTATTTGAAGAGGTACGCGTAAGACATTCTTCTGTGAAGTTGAGATCTTTCCAATCCCGAACGAGAATTGAGGAAGGGGAAGAAGAAGGTGTAAGGAAGAAGAGCGATTTGAAGAGAAGAGAAGAGAGTCAAATCAAAATCAAAATCAAAATCAAAATATAAACAAACAGAAACAGTTGCTTCTTCGTGTGTCTCTCTTTCTGTTCCAGCGATGCAATACGTTTCCTTCTCCGAATTCCAATTACCACTCTCTCTCTACGTTCCTTCCTCTCACTTTTCTTCTCTCCTAAGATAATATCATCATCTTACTATACGTATTTAACAGGCCCGCAACATTGAGAAGTTGGCCCATCTAGGCCCACAGATATTTTGTTTGCCCAGGACAGAAAAAAAATGATGTCGACCAATATTAATAACACACTATTTAATTTAGTCTTTTTAATATACTCATCATTCAGTTAAAAAAATATATATATACTCATCATTACACAACAGGTACTGGTTGTAGTGTTAAATAGTGGTTGTTTAAACCCTTAGTTCTAGAGTTTCATTTCTGAAAATTGCACTCTTGGGGAAACATTTGACCTTCACTACACTCATGTCGGAATTGCGATAACAATTTAAAAGAAAAAAAATACAAAAGAATGAATTTGTTAAAGCTTTAGGGAACACATTATCTAACTCTTCTCCTTGTGGATGTTGTGCACATAATGAGTCGTGTAACATAGTACTTCTCTTTGGTTTGAATTATTTAGCTTTATATGAACTTCCCTCAAATTAGGAGTTGATCTGTTCGTATACACTTAGAAGTTGATCCGTCTAAAATCTAAATACATTTAGGAGTTATTTGTCCAGATACATCCGCTACTGTTTTATATCTACTTCATTCAATGAATAATAACACATAACATATTCACTCATGCTCTTATATTTTTTTAGACAAAAGTAACATTAACAACACTTTTTGAACCAAATTAAGTATTTACTCAATAACTAATGTAATTCCACTTTTTTTTTGTCCAGGTACTACTAGCCTATTTGATTACAATTTTTAAAAATTGTTTTCTATTTTTAAAAACTAAAAAATTTAAAAATATGTTCGGTAAATAGTTTTTAAAAATTGTTTTATGTTTTATATTTTCTATTAGAACATATCTCATTCAACAGTTTTTTCTACTTTTATTTTGAAAAACAGTTTTTAATTTTTTTTTTAAATATAATTTTTAAAAACTGCAATCAAACAAACTCTACGTTTATGTATTTTTCTTTTTTAAAAAACTGCAATTAAATAAATCATACACGATTGTATCTTTTTCTTTTGTAAAAAACATGATACTCCTTGAAACAGGCCGAAGTCAGGCCCAAAGTCAATAGAAGGGGTAATGGGGTAGATACACGCGAGGGACCAAGAGCCATACTTTACAGCTCACAGCCTCACGAGGTACACCTAGTACAGTTTAATTTTCTTGAACCGAGTTGTGGGCCTGGCTCAGAGCCCAAACAAAGTATATTCTGGAAATTATATTTGACTTGGGTACAACTCATCATGCCACCGATAGTTTCCGATAGTTTCCGCTAGCAAGACTCACTTTTCAACACTCTGTTATTGATTTATTAGAATTCATATGAGCTCCACTAAATTGAATGTGAAAACCATATTTTAAGTGGATTCCACATGAATTTCAACTAACTGATAAGAGAGTGTTGGAAAGAGTGTCTCAAAATGAGTGTCGCTAGCATTTTTCTATCAAAATTTTGAAAAACAAAAACAAAAATCTATACATATGGCATGTTAGTTGGCCTCACTAGACCTTCACATGACAATTCACTCAAAAAGAAACCTTTTTGTTGGATTTAAGACACATAAATATGTTTTTTTTTACTGGACACATAAATAAATATGTTTAACAATAAATAAAGGTGCTCAAATAATATTGAACCCCACATAACTCCAAATTGGAACAAATTATTATCTATGATAAGCTAATTAGAACTGTTCTATCTGCAGGCTGCATGTAGCATGAAAATCGAGAGCAACAAAGTTTGAAGTTCACAATGTTGAAA
Source organism: Acmispon strigosus (assembly GCA_030819835.1). Taxonomy (NCBI): domain Eukaryota; kingdom Viridiplantae; phylum Streptophyta; class Magnoliopsida; order Fabales; family Fabaceae; genus Acmispon; species Acmispon strigosus. The sequence goes on from JAUAMA010000001.1 coordinate 94,367,705, forward strand.
GTAACAAAGCTAGCTTGGGATTCTCAATGTGATTAATATCTGAGACTACAATGATTTAGCAATTAACCGGCTTAGTTTCTTTCTTTGAAATGTATACATAAGAAAGTTTTTGCTTCACAACTCAGTAGATGCTTTTCCTTTTTGCCACTTGAAATGTATCAGACTTTCCAATGAGAATACCTTCACCATGTGACTTCAATTATGTAACACAAGATTCCAATTAATTGTTAGTCTAAAATCACTAGGTAATAGGGTGAGTTCAACCTTAAAATTTACTTTTAGTTTCCCCTTTTTGGGTGAGATTACTTTAAACACTCATCACTTTGCTAAGTCAAGTGAAGTATATATATCATGCATAAATTAATTTGGTTAGAACAAGTAATCCTAATCGTAACCGAAGTCTTATCCCATTAGATAAGGTCGATTATATAATTTACAGATTCATATTAATGATATCAGTGTAGCTTGACATAACTTTTCTTCTTTATCCAATCTAGTAGATTTAAGATTCCATATGTAAAAAAGTACCGCCACGAGTTTTGCTTAGAATAAGTAAAAAAAAAAAAAAAAAACTTTGTCTCATCTTACTCTTACTACAGTTATTTTCTCTTGATTATAATTATAATATTGTGTATAGACATATAGTTAACGAATGAAACATGACATGAGTTACAACTTACAACGGCTAGAGCTAGTTTAAACCATTGATAGATCATAGATGCTGCACAAATTTTCTATTATGGTTAGTGTTTGGTGGTGAATCTTGTGATTGAGTATGAATTTCATGACCACATTTGTCCATATTGGATCCAACTTCAGTTCTGAAAGGTGCCGACCCCAGCTACAAACTCAGCAAAAGCACACTGCAACTCTGGCTTTGTCTTATTCACTGGTTTTGGCCTCGTGTGGGAATCACAATAAGTCATTGACCCTTTTTTTTCTTGTTTTTTCCAAGTGCTTGTTCGAAAAACTATGTCAATTCTTTTTTCTTAATAGATAATTTTCCTGAGGTTTGAACTTATGTCATCATTCTTACAGAGATCGAACTTACATACCGGCCACAAAATCAACATCTTACTAGTAGTCATTGCCCCTTTTGCTAACATGACACAATAGTTTTGGGGATAAAATAACATGTGGCTAACCAATAGGCTTGTAATCCATTAAGTTTAAAAGCATGTGCAGTTGTACAATAAAAAAAGTAAATTCGGTGCTACCAAACTCCAACTGTGCGCGAGATTCAGTGAGAGATTGGACTTAATTTGTTAATTTAATATAAATAATCTTACCTTACATAGTTGCAAGAAGTTAATTTTACAGCTCGAACGAACGATGACATAACAACAACCCCACAGTTACGCCAAATTCACCCTCTTTTGAACAATGGTAAAAAGGATTTGACAGATAGGCATATATAATATCCAAATTTTACATGTAACTTAGTTGATGAAAAATGTGATGAGAAGTTTGAAACTGATTTGAGTTTTGTTTGTGGGGTTTTGGGGGAAGGGGGGTCACCTTTTCCAAGGGAAGAAAATCCAAAAAGGAGTACCTGTAAATCTCAGGCAGCTTTGGCTTTATTTGATGGAACTACTTGCTACAAAAGAAGCCTCTTGGCTGCCGCCTTTGCCAATTTTCTCCTCTTCTTTCTTTCATGGATTTTCTCTTGTCTCTCCTCTCACTTCTTTCTGCTTCAACACCTCCTTAAATCCCCCAAAGGTGTTTTTTGTTAGTTCTAAAAGCAAGGAGACTCATTTGAAGCTCTTTGAACTCATATATTCAATAAGCAGAATTAGTCCCCATCCTTATAGTTGGCCTCATCTTTATCAGTCTGATAAATTAAGGTATGTAGCTCTTGATTTTTATCACATCACAGAAACACATAAGTGTGTGTGAATTGCTAATTCTTAATAATCTTTGTCAATCTTAGTGTGTGTTTGAAAAATCAATAGGTTTTTCATGTTTGGGGGAGAAGTGATGATGGGAGAATCTATTAAGAGTAATTTTTTGAGGGGATAAGTGATTCTGGGAGGATAAAAGTAGATCCAAATATGCAAATTGCTAGTTTTGACTAATTCCTATGTGTGTTTATGTCTACAACCATTATGATTTTTTGGAATTGGATATGTGAATGAAAGGTAAACTTACAGTTTACTTCATTGTTTTGATGGTGCAGATAAGCTTGAAAGTATTATCTACTCTGATAATCTGAATTGATGTGCTTGCCTGGCTCCCTGAATGCCATCTAAGAAGCTTATCAAAAGAGTTGACAACCTTTTTACATGGCATGAGGGGAGTCATGCAGGCTGCTCAGTCAGACCTGATGACAAATGTAACTCATTAAAATTATGAACATACAATATATCCTTTTTTGTTTCCTTTTTTATTTCTTAATTTTTATCTCACATCAACTGATCAATCTCCTAGGAATCTTATGCAGGTCTCACGATCACATCTAAACATTCTATTTTCCCTTTCCATGCTTCACTTTTGATGATGCTTATTTCAGGAATCAATTAGTATGTATGTTTGGTAAAGATGGCCTTGCACCATGTTTCAAATGTCCAGGTATCATTTACATGTCATTCCCTCTCTTTTTTTTCACTTACTAACCAATTATTATTGGATCTTGCTCCTTTAAAGTTATTAAGGTATATAACCTGCAGGTCCATGTTTATAGTAGGCCAGGAGTAAAATGTGCATGGGGAAATTGCAGTGCAGCTTCTATACAATTGAGAGTTATTGAAGAGAAATTGCACTCTGACAAAAGTGTTCAAATGACCACCAATTTCAATGAACTCTGTCTTTAGGTATCAGATGAGTGATGTAAACCGACACTCACTTTTATTCACTTTTCGTATCCAAAGTAAATGGATACACACTTGAGCAACTGAATGTGATTGTTGAATACTCAATTGTGTAACACATTACACATGTAACTCTTATGAATCTTAATGGAGTTTCTCTATTTCAATCTAGTTTAAGCCCAGAACACGAGCCACACATTCTTAGGTACTTGATTTGAAGGAATTTTTTTTATTTTTAAAAAAGTGATATTTATGTCATTAGTTTCATATTACTCACATCACACATCAGTTTTAGTTCAAGACTTTTTGGTCGTTGACTCTGGTGGACTTGTGTAGCCAAGTTTGACACGGCGAGATGGTGACCTATCTATCTATATAATACAAAAGTAGATTGGAATATAATGATTAAAGGGGGAAGGTGACAAGAAAACAAGTATTAAAGGCAAATGTTGGAAAATGGATTGAAAATGAAAGGCGGTAAAAAAATTCAAGTAAAGGACTCCAATGTCACCAAAATTTGGATTTTTGTCACACACACCTAATAGAATTATTTTCAATCCACCTTGTTATATACATGAATTTCAGAAAGTGTTTTTAATCATCAGTAATGTAAATATAAACAACATGTATCAGGATCCTATCAATTTATTGGTTCATAAATATACTTGGTCGCTTAGGAAATTGATTCGGTCGATCAGAAAGTTGTGTGATTGGTTGAAAAATTAATTATGATTTTATAATCAAGTGATTGCTTGAGGAATAGACTTTGTTCCTCAATATGGATTCCTAAGATACTCTAAAAAATTTTTAGTGCATCGCTATTGAAGGATGTTGAAATAGGACTTTGACTATGAACTAAGATCTACTACTAAATAATATAAAGGACTGAAAAGCGGTAAATAAAATAAAGGCTGAATGTTGTAAATCGATTGAAAGATAAATTGTAGAAAGCGATAAAGAATTTAAATGGCTGAAAAGTAAAATAAAGATAAAACGCGTGAAGTTTATAGATTTTGATTGATTGATTTGTGTCTTTGTATAAATGACTCTTCCTCTATTTATAGAGGCAAATCGGCTAACTACTTGGCAGTTGGAAGGAACATGCGAAACCCCACATTTTCTGTTTATTACAAGTGTTTACAAAATCATGGGTATCGTTGTTCCCTCTCTCCTAGTCAGCCTAGAGGCTTTGTTTCAGTCGTTCCTCATTGCATTGGCTAGCTCGCAACCACTTTCTCTTATTTCCGCCGGAGCGAGCCCACTAACTACTTTTGCACGTGGAAAACTTCTAGAAACCTGGTGACTCATCCTACTTGAAGCCTAAGTTTCTGCATCTTCCCTGAATCTTGTCCTTGTACACTCAATTCACTTTGACATATCACTTGTGCTATCAATCGACTAGATCCACTCAAACCAGCTGCTATTCTGTTCGATCATGCTATCCAATCAACTCCGGTGGCTCTTTGATCAGCTCCACACTAGCCATTACGGATTCTTAGGTGTCAACACGATTATAAGTTTTGTTAGGTTTTCTCAATTAACCGGCTTGAGTTGTCTCTATATGCTTAGTAGTGATATGGCAGGGCAAGAAGCACGAACGAAATTAGAAAAAAAAGGCATGGGTATGAAAATTTAACACATCAAATAAAAACAACAATATTTAGTTTTGATAGACAATATAAATTTTATCCGGAGCAAATACTTGAGAAATAATTGAGATCTATACATGATTATAAAATACCAAATATATTAAGATAGGGTGCCAGTAGGTTCAAAGAACACTTACAGAAAATTTACATTAACCTACCCCAAGGAGATTAGTGGAGTTTCGAATCTGTGACTTATCATGTATTACACTCTATCATACTCCACTAGATCAACCCCTTGGAGTTCACGTTAACAACTATGGATGGGCTTGCCGAGTTGTTAATTTTTTTTTGGGTACAAAGATGCTTAATTTAAAAGAAAAAAATAGAGATCACCAAACTAATGCTTAAAAACAATGTACCAAGGTAGTCCTCCATCAAAGACGAGACAACACCCACATGAGAATGCTCATAAAACACCAAGCTCAAAAAATACATCGCTCCTACCTGAGCCAAAAAGTCCGCCACCATATTGCATTTACGAATGGTATGTTTCAAAACAACCTGTCAATCCTACCTAAGAAATTTGGAGCTCAAACTAAAATAGGCGCATACTTATAGAATTATAAGCATTAAAAATAGAATAAATTCAATAAGCTTAGTTAGAAGCTGTCTCAAATAGTTTATTAAAAATCTATAAAGTACATAATAAGTTCTTTTACCAAACATTTTAAAAGAACTTTTAATCTAGTTAAAAAAAGTTTAAACTAGTTGAAATGATTTACCAAACATAACCATAGATAATATGAACTATTTATAATTATACCCTAAATAAAGTTATCTCTTATTTATAGGATGCAGAAATAGACATAAAGAATTTAATTTGTTCAACAACAAGTACTTATAAATGAATTATTAAGTAGCATGGGATAATTTTTTATTTTTTTTGAATGGAGCTTGGGAGAAGATACAACAACACAAAAGTTACAATCACCTCAAATTTATTTATTGTGTTTTTTCTTCTCAAGATTTATTTATTGTTATTTTATTTCTGGTCTTCAACTTATTGTCTACAATCACCCCAATTGTACATGGTGTGATTGGGCTATTAACTGAGGCCTAGCCCATAAGAGAGAGGTTCTAACTAACCCAGTATCATAAGGCCGGGCCCTAAATAAAATTAACCAAAAAGGAAGCGCTAGAAGGAGGGCTTGAACCTCCGACCTTGTGGTTAACAGCCACACGCTCTAACCAACTGAGCTATTCCAGCTTCTTGATAATTAGGCGTATTATGTCATAATAATATTTATATGTATCTGATAAATTGGAACCTTTTAAGGAGCTATTCTACTATGTTGTTGAGGACAGTTTAACTTTCGTATACAGTTAATATAAAATGTTTAAAATTATAATATAATGATGATTTGACTTAACAAATTGAATGATATTCAGATTTCATTAAAAAGTATTAACCTCATCCCTAAAGAATTCGGATCCTCTCCCGTTGAACTTCTCTCCAGCACCCGTACAGCACAAATTTGAGCCACAAGATGAATCAAATGGCTTTAAATGGATGGACATCTTGATGTTGTGCAACAGGGAAAAATAATGTCACTTCCTAGTTTCCTAATTTCATTACCTTATTCAGATTATTACGTATATTTTTTTTAAGTAGTACGTATATTTTAAATGTTTGTGAAAAATAAAACTAATTTAAAAAATAAAATATTATACCTTAATGTGTCTACTAAAAATCAAAGTGAGTGTTGCTAGTATTCCTCTATTTAATTTTGGTACCCAAAGTAAATTTGGGTGATTTAGAAAATCCTTAAATATTGGGTAAAATCACTCTAATCTTAGGCGGCTCACCTAGCTTGAAAAATACACAAAATTTTCTATTTTTTATATTTGATAAATATAAAGAATATATTTGTTTTTTTTACAAAACACTTATATTTTTTGGTTACAGAACACTTATTTGTTTAAATATACCACTCAAAACAAAAAGATGTAAATTATACTCCGTTCGTTTTTTTTTATAAGAGTCAAACCAACTTTGCACACCCCTTAAGAAAGTTAGGTAGTATAGTTTTTGCATTAAATTTGTTCTCAAATGTTGTTGAATTTCCAAAATTGTCCTTAACATATTTTTTTTAATCTCTTTCCATCATTAATGCAATTCCATATTTTCAGAATTGAATAGGGGTAAAAATGTGAAAAAATAATTAATATGACACAAAGTCTTATGTCACGGTCAACCCCTCTCATCTAACTCTTATAAAAAGGAATGAATGGAGTATAAAATACCCTATTTCAAATTTTTTAATTAATTTTTTTTTCACAATCATTTAAAAAAGGTACGATAAAGTAATTCATTGAGTAATGCAATTAAGTATAAAACAAGAAAGTGGCATTTTCCCCCTATAGTGCAACTGCAAGGTGTATATGCTTTTAAAGCCATTTGATTCATCTTGTGGCTCAAATCTGTGCTGTACGGGTGCTGGAGAGAAGTCCAGCGGGAGAGGATCCGAATCCACCTCTAAATAATGTATTAAATTATTGTTAAATTATAATATAGATTTTTTAACCACAGTACTGTTCTTCCTTAAATGATCTGATTCCTCATATCTTGCTTGCACGAAGGAGCTGCTTAGAAATGGTAGGAATGTATTTGCAGAAGACACTTTGACGCTCAAGCCGATGAAAGAGCAAAGAGATCGAATGTCAGAGTCTACAAGTGTGCATAATGAATATTGCTTAATGTCAATGAACGACTATACCCGTTTAGATTTTCCTAGAACTCAACGTGGATCCATGTTGAAGCCAACGTGTCAAAATCGTATTTCTTCGATCCACGTTAAGCTCAGCGTGACAAATTTAGTTTCTCTGTTTGTCTTGAGATAAATGAAATTACGTTTGTGTTTGCCTAGCGCTCAATGTCCTTCATAACTATCTATACAAGTTATTAGGAAGTCTTGTGGAATGACTTTCTAGATTGAGGTTGCCCCCTAAGTAGAGCTGTCAATACGGGCCAGCCCGGCCCATATGGGCTGGCCCGTCACGGGTTGGGTTCAAAACGGGTTGGGTTGGAGCAACCCGTTTTTAAACGAGCCAGCAATTAATCAACCCAACCCGGCTCGCGGGCTGGCTCGCGGGTTGGCGGGCTAGCCCGTTTTGGCAGTAGGAAAATAAAAAAATCTAAAAATTAGGAAATTCAATTAAAAAATGATGAAAAAGTAAAAAAAAATCATATTAAATAAATATCTGTTATAAATACTAACAGATGCATTTTACCAAACCTACTAATTCAAGATCATAACAAATTAACAATGTTGCACCATACACTTTGTGCATATCTAAATTCAAGTTCAAACTTCAAGTAATTATTGAATTCCAATACAAACACAACCCAAGATGGAAGAAAATCACTCCCTTATCTTTGCAGACTCACATCACTTTTCACGTGACACTTAGACTTAGTGGCCCAACCCAAGATTTAAATAAATCAGCCAAAAAAATATTTTATTTTATTTTATTGCCCAACCCGCGGGCTGGCTCGTTTAACCCGCGGGTTAAACGAGTCGGGTTGCTCTAACCCGTATTCTAAACGGGCTGTGATTTCATCAACCCAACCGCCTACGGGCCGGGTTGGGCCGGGCCAGCCCGCGGGTTGGAACCCATATTGACAGCTCTACCCCTAAGCAGCCTTTTGTGATTCTTAGTAAATGTGTCTTCGTATGACCAATTGACTTCAGTGGAACGAGATGTTCACTAACTAAATCATCTCGTTTGTTTCTATAGTGCTCACTTGGTTGCACAACCTTTGAATCGATTAACAAGTTTTTAGACCTTTTAATCTTTTGAGTCACGCAAAACAAGTATATTAAAATTAAAATTAAACTGTATGATATGACGAGCTTAATGTACCAAAATAGCCCCATCCACAAATCAATGCTAAAAATTAAAGAGAAGGGATTATTTATAAACAGTTTCCTTTTGATAGTTTATCTTGACTTTGCGTCAACGGGACCTTTTATAATTAAAGAGTTTCCTCAATTATACTTATATAATAATTCTCACACTCAACACCAAACAAATTCCCTGACGCGTTCTCTGGACACGCTTCAAGGCAACACGAACTCTCAGAAACTTCTTGTTTGATGTGACATAGGAGTAGTTGCATGGCTTCAACCTTTTCAAACTTTAAATTTCTACGAAAGTGATTTTAGATCAAACTTTCCTTATTTAATCTTATTTTCATTGATTTTGTCTTTTTACACTGCACGACTTGACTCGAGTCTGCTCTTAAATCTTATGCATATAAAATGCCAATGCAACTGCACATTCTTCAGCATATTGAGTCTTAGCTCTAAGATAATCAAACCACGAATTTAACATTAGAAAACATGAAGGTAGATAGATACACATTCCTTGCAAAATGCAATCACTTTTTTGTTTGGAATATGTATAATTTTCTGACCCTTTTGTATGTGCTTCTTGTTTTGCAGCAAAAGATTGTGATGTGGGTGCACATGCATTGCCAGAAATGCCGAACCAAGGCACTGAAGGTTGTTGCTGGAGCAAACGGTTAGTCACTCAACACCCCCACATCCTCTATCTTTCATTTAGTGTATGTTTAATTTGAGTACACAGTGAAAAGTCACGACAAAGTCAAATCACGGTTGACAAAAACTACCTCTCTTAACTTCTGTTACTGTCACGATGATTTTAGTTTCACTCTGTTTTTCCACCTTATTCTCAAACATGCATTCAATAACATTTTCTTATGTCATGAAGGAACCTCAATGGTTTGGCATGAGAAGATGCCAAAACACTAGACAATTATGAGAGTATTTTAAAAAAAAATAGACCATGACTGTATGAGTCAATATTTCACTTTATATAGTGTGTGAGTCTTCTTATTTATTTATTTTTATTTCTTACTAAAAAATTCTCTACACATTTTTGGATCAATTTTCCACCTCTCAATTCTAGAGCGGTTTAGTTCTTTATGGGGTTAATTAATGTGCTTTGGGTTATGAGTCACCAACAATCTAAACATACTAAGCTTATTTCAAAATTGATTTTTGCCATTATACAACGTGTTTCAAAACAATAGAAACATACTTGATTATCTCAAGAAATATAATTTTGAAACAAAATATTATTGCAGGTGTAAGTTTTGTGGGGCTAGAGGGAGAAGAGAAGGACAACTTGGTGGTGATTGGAGATGGCATGGATGCTGTCATGTTAACAAAATGTTTGAGGAAAAAGGTTGGACAGACTCATATCATTAGTGTAGCTGAGGTTAAAGCCAATTAAACCATGAGCAAGAGATATATGCCACATTCATATATACAATTTTGGTCTCTGTTTGTATCTTCCAATTTAATTTTCTTTTTTACGGTGGCGAGAGACATAGCATTTTTGTAGTCCAATTAATAAATAAAATAAAATGTAAACAACGTTTTTTTTTTAAAGAAGCCTACATGATTGCTGATACTGAATGAACTTTTTTTTAAACTGAACATCATACATTAAGAAAAAATAGTCAGCTAAGAAACCATTACATCAAGTTGGATAGAAGTGTACACTTCCAAAGAAAACTCCTCAATCCAAAAAAAAAAAACACAATTAAAGAAAATTTAGCTAAAGCGTCAGCGACACCATTACCGGTTATATGAATAAAAGATAAACAAAAGACATTAAAGTTTAATTTGGAATGCTCAAGCGACAATCACAAAACACTGAATCTAGGTAGGAATGACCTTCCGCACGGTACTTTCAAGCCTAAAAAGGAGCAAACAATCAGTCTCAAAAACAACAAGCTAGAAACAAAAAGTGGCCCTCTGAACCCAAGAGCTTGCTAGAGATGGGAACAGGACACTCACATGATCTGAAGCAGCCACTACAAGAACATTGCCATGAGGATCACAAGCTATAAACCCAAAGCCAACAAGATTCTCCCGAGAAACCGGATGAGCTTATTAAATCTTAGGAGGTTTTCATGATATTTGGTGGTAATTAAATGACTTAATCTTTAAGAACGATAGTTTTATATTAATGTTCTGCTATTTCCAACACATATAACAAAACTAAAAAAAACAAATTCATAAATTTTTCAATGTTTTATTATCAAAATATCAACTAGTAGCAGGTTTGTTGTGCCATGGAATTCTGAAATTTAGCATATATGACATAATAAAAAGGTAATGAGCCGGTCCAGTTATTAAAATAATAAAATTTGACATTGATGTTTTTTCTTTTTCTTTTTTTTCTTAATTTTTATTTTATTTTATTATGTGGTGTCATTTCCACATCTTCGGATAAAGCATATGGATGAGTGTTTATCCTGTGTTTATGCAAACTATTTTATATTAACAAGTGGTAAAATTAAAGGGTCTTCTTTTACATTTTTTTTAATCATCCCCTGCCCTTTTCTTAGCTCATAAACCTTTCAGAAACTTGGATAAATCTAATGAAGAAAATTGGTCTTGTTTTTCTTTAACAAGTTGTATGTTTTGCTGGAAAATGTGATCATCAATAAAGCATCCACGTTATAAACCATCACAAGTGACGTGTGCTCAACGTGGAAATTACTACTTTATATATTATGATTGATTAGCATGTCATGATTCTCAAGAGAAAATAAAATTTTGTTTTTCGAAGATTATGCAATCATCTTTCTGGTATATTTAAGTCCAAAGAAGATAGAGTGACTAATTAAAGTTGTGATTGGACTCAGGGGCCAAAGATGTGTGTAGAAAATCTTGAATCTATGTAAAAATGCAGAGTCCTTGGTGCAATGTTGATGCAAAAGCAGCCAGGAAGTGATAAGCATGTGCCACTATTGCTTTTCAGTACTGTGGTGGCAGACACACCTAGTCAACGAAGTGTGTTGACGTAGTGGTTCAACACGTTATTTCTTAAGTAAATTATTGAATGTTCGATTCTTAACTTCTGAAAAAGCTCATTAGTCAGACTTTTACCACTTAATACGCTAGCTATTGGATGAGATATTAGTCTCGTGACTATCAGCAGTAAGAAGACGATAAAAAGACAAAGCTAGTTAACAAGGTTTGTTGAATAAGCTTTCTATATTCTATACCAACCAGGCCAATGGACGTTTGGATTCCCTCAAAGTGGTCAGAAAGCAATAAAGAGAGGAAAGATTTATTAGGTGTTTCTGAATTAGGAATCACCAATAACAAATTTGCTGAATGAAGCATTTCTGATAAGTTCTTCTTGCAATGCTGACTTTTATTAAAGAAGTCTGAAATAAAATACTAGAAAGCACTTTTTTCTTTGTTTAGCCTTTTTGATTTGGTTGAGAATAGGAATACAATATCTTGGTTTTCTTTTACAATTCTTCAAAAGCTTGTAAAGTGGTCTTGATTTTGTCTTGTAATAGAAACGTATACTGAACAATCCCCTGATCCACATGTTTAGGAAGGGCAGTCCCAATCTGTTCAATCCCCAAAGGTACATGGATATACAATTTTTCTACACTTTACAATGAAATTTCAGCTGGCATAAGGAAAAGATAACAGAGAATCAGACAATTTTTGCTCTATGATTGTAAGTCATTTTTCTTCTATGCTTGTGTCCTTTACATATTCGGTTAATATTTTGAGGCATGTATAATATAGTTGTGTAATAGTGGTGTTAAGCTAAATTAAACAAACAAGATGTTGGTATATATAGTAGTAGGTAAGTTACACCTTCATAAGGGTGATGACACAAATTCAAACATGTGGAATGTAAAACATTTTACTATAATTTTCAATAACTATTTGACATGTTGAAAAGTAAATCTAAAATTTAATTAACATAAAAGATTATGTAACTGGTTTTTAGAAAGTTTACTCATGTGGTATATATGACAATGCATCAAAATTAGAAGGCATTGAACCGGCTTAGAAAAACGATAACTAAGGTCACCATTTCTTTAATATAGTGTGACTTAGAAGGCAAGATATACAATAAGTTCATAGTGGAGAGTGATTCATCCTGCTCGATCAATATAAAAACCATTTTCATCATTCTATTTGGAATAAGAGCCCTCTTAATTATTTGCATGCATTTAATACTTATAGGTATAACATATATTTACCAAAGAATGTAGAGACGAACTCAAGGGGGGATCGAGAGTTCCCTAAAATAGTGTATTGCATCAAAGATCGAACCCTACTTCTCATCTTCATATAATGAATTAAACCGAGCATAATCACTTCACCCAAAGATATACCTTTTTTATGTGTTATATACGTTTCCTTATAATATACACAAGATCTTGATAATATACGTTTCCCTATGAGAATGGACGTTGAGGAATAGTTTTTTTTTTTTTTAGTTTTAGAAGTTATTTATTAATATGATACTCCATCCGTACCTTATTTGTAACTATTAAGTATAAATCACCACTAAGATTAGCGACATTTTAAAAAAAAAATCACCACATCCATTAGTGATACCACTTTATAATTACTTTTAGATGTCACCCTTGGAAATTGTGACTGTATTTTTTTTACTCTCATCACGACGGAATTTCTCAAAAGTTATATTAAATAATAAAAAATAAACTAGCGACAGAATGTGGATATAGAAGTTTCCTGTCGCTAAGCATTTAGCGACAAAATATTATTTGCAACAGAAGTTTAATTCGTCAGAAAATCCTAAGAAATAATGGAAAAGGAATTAGCGACGAAATGTTAAGAGAGAAGTTTTCAGTCGCAAAGTAATTAGAGATAGAATATTATTTGTGACATAAATATTCTTGCTCCACATTCCGTAGCTATTTCTTTTTCTACTTTTTACTAGAATTTTATGACGAATTAAATTTTCATCTCAATGAGAGTCCCTATATGTTATTTGATTGTAATAGATCCTTGATTTTTTTTATTTCAAATCAGTTCAAGTAATGTCACTTTGACTCCATAACATGAATTTTACTCAGTCACCAGTCCACATGATGAGTTTAGTTCGTTGAGAGGTGACTACGTGAACTTTTCGGATTAGTTTTGGTCACTCTAATTTTTTTTAATCACTTTCAGTCCTCATCTTCCCTTTTCTTCCTCTTCCCCCAAACCCTAACTCCACCTTTTGCAACGGCAACGACAGCCATGGTGCTGGAGCTTACTGTGGAACATGTTTCTTTTTTTAATTTTTTATTGTACAACCTGGCCCACGGGATGGCCCGTGAAACCGTGGGGCGAACGCGGGCTACTAAAATGGAGGCCCATTTGTTTGTGGGCCCTAAGTGGGGCGGGCCAATGCTGGGCGGGCTGACCCACGTACCCAGCTCTAGTCATTAGATAATGCTGTCAAAATATTTTCATCATGTTGTGCCCCTTATATCAATACATTTTTCTTCCCTTCATGTATCTAAATCAAGGTTTCTTTTGGTTGTTGAAAAAAGATCTAAATCTAGTAAAAAAGACAATATTTTGATCATCTTTGTTGCGAAATAAGAGTAAAAAAAATGCATTCACTTTTTATTCTAAAATGCTTGTGAACATTCATTTGTAATGAACAATTAGAAATACAAAGTGTTTTGTTCAGAAATATGATAAATAATATGGTAGAAATAAAATAAAGAAATAGAAAAAGAAATTAGTGAAAATGGGATAAAAGAGAACATGAGTTGAAAATCTAAAAATAGGCTTGTGAATTGAATGGGCTAAAAGAGGCAAATCTTGCCGATGCCGACATAAGTGGAAAAATAACTAGAAAGAAGGGGTATTACGGTAAAATCGCAACCAAATCCATCCCCACAATAATAACCTTAGATTAGCTCTTATTAACAAAGCTGGTTACTCCACACAATTACAAACACACACTCACAGACACAGTGTTTCTTTCTTTCTTCAGCTTTACTCATTCATAATAGCAATATGAACCAACCACTCTCTGATGCTGAAACCATGAATCCTCACTACTAACTAACTTGTCTGCAAAAATCTCTGCTTCTTCACCATTCACTCACAATGTTGGAACCCAGATTGTGTTTCGTGCTTTCCTCCCTGTGGCTTCTCTACTGGAGCTTGCTTCCGGCGGCGGAATCAGGCATAGGTGTCAACTGGGGCACCATTTCCTTCCACCGGCTCAAACCCTCCACGGTGGTTGATCTCCTCAGAGACAACAGGATCCAAAAAGTGAAGCTTTTTGAGGCTGATTCTGATGTGCTTAGGGCACTCATGGGGAGTGGTATTCAGGTCATGGTTGGGATCCCCAATGAGATGTTGCCCCAATTAAGCTCCTCCCCTGCTTCTGCTGATTTCTGGGTTCGCCAGAATCTCTCTGCTTACATCGGTGGTAAAAGGGGTGCTGATATCAGGTAATAAAGCTTCACCCTTTCTATTTCTAGGTTGCTGCATAGTAGCTTAACTTCATCTTTCAAAATCCAAAGCTTAACTTCACCTAGTTAAAAATGGAATAAACCCAATATTTTATTTCATATGTACATCCAATGAAGTTGGTTTAGTGCAGTGTGTGCTGTTATATTTTACCAGGGAATATATAGTTACTCTATTAAGTATCAACTACTTACTTTATTGCTTCTTTTCTTACACTTGGATTTTAAATATTTTTAGTGATAAATTTTTTTTGGTCCTATTCAAGGTGATTTCTCCAGTGGATTTTTTTTGGGAAACTGTTAATTAAACTGGTTATATCGAGACATTTCATGTGTATCCAATTAAAATATTGTCATGTCTATGAGCAGCTTTGTTTGAATTCCTTTATTTCAAATCTTCACAACCATATACCCATCTGTTGTAAATGTACTTTTAGGTTGATTTTAAAGTTGTTTAGATAATGTGAGTTTTTGGGGATGAACTATTGAGTATCAAAATATTGGGAATCAAAAGCTGTATTCAATCAAAGACTGTTTTGTGTTATTAATCTTTTAGTTCTTAATTACAAGTTTAAGTTAGTGTTTGTATTTACATTCAAATTGACCAAAGCACATTCACTCCAATGACACAAGACATGGATTGGCCAAAAGCACATTCAAGCTGCCTTGGAATGTGAGCTTATACAAACACCCTAAGTTGATTAGAGATACGAACTTAAGATCAATGATGAAGAGTATTTGTGTGAGTTAAACTTACTCTTATATCAAGCTTCAATTTGCATCGGATGGTGCTATAGAAACAATTCTCAGATGCATTCCCTTATATTTTGAAATAGAAACAATGGTGATTGGGTTTTGATCTAGTTCTGAATTCTAGCTAACTTGGTACCAGGTCTTTGAATAACAGTCACATCTCATTTCTAACAGAGAAAACTACAGCAGACAGTACAGGAAGTTTTCATTATTGTTTCCTCTCTAAAACGCCCATGAAACTTGTATTAAATGCCTTTTTGCATTTTACTTTTGCAGTTTGTGCCTTGTTGCTAGATTCTCTTAAAATATACGGAACATGTTGATTTTCTGCAGGCCTTTTACCTTGTACTTTGTACTTTGTATTGCAGGTATGTTGCTGTTGGAAATGAACCCTTCCTTACAAGTTATAATGGTCAATTTCAGAACTTTGTCATGCCGGCTATAACCAATCTACAACAGTCTTTAGTCAAAGCAAATCTTGCTGGTTACGTAAAGCTAGTTGTCCCTTGCAATGCAGATGCTTATGAGTCCCCGGGACCTCCTTCCCAAGGGGCATTCCGACCTGAACTGTCTCAGATTATAACTCAACTGGTTCAGTTCCTCAACTCAAATGGTTCTCCATTCGTCGTTAACATTTACCCGTTTCTTAGCCTTTATGACAACGGAGATTTCCCCCAAGATTACGCGTTCTTTGAGGGAACTACTCATCCTGTCACTGATGGTTCTAACGTCTACACCAATGCGTTTGATGGAAACTACGACACGTTAGTTGCAGCCCTCAGTAAACTCGGATACGGTCAGATGCCCATAGTTATTGGGGAAATTGGCTGGCCTTCGGATGGAGCCCTTGGTGCAAACGTCACCGCTGCAAAGGTTTTCAATCAAGGCCTCATCTATCACATTGCAAGTAACAAAGGGACCCCCTTGAGGCCAGGTATTCCTCCTATGGATGTTTATCTTTTCGGTCTCCTTGATGAAGGAGCTAAGAGCACGCTTCCGGGAAACTTTGAAAGACACTGGGGAATATTCTCGTTTGATGGGCAGGCTAAGTATCCATTAGACCTTGGACTTGGAAAAAAGGAATTAAGAAATGCAAGGAATGTTCAGTATCTTCCATCTAGATGGTGTGTGGCAGACCCCTCCAGTGATTTGACTAATGTAGTTAACCATATAAGACTTGCCTGCAGTGTTGCGGACTGCACCACGCTTAACTATGGCGGTTCATGCAATGAAATCGGCGAGAAGGGTAATATATCATATGCTTTTAACAGTTACTATCAGCTAAAAATGCAAGATTCACAAAGCTGTGAATTTGATGGGCTTGGTATGATCACTTTCCTGGACCCTTCAATTGGTGATTGTCATTTTCTTGTGGGCGTTACAGATAAGGGTTCAGATTCATCTACATCTCAAACAACCTATCAGTGGTGGGTTGTAGTATTACTTCTAATTCTACATGGGACTTTTTCTTTTTCAAAGTGATTTAGAGGTTTCATAAGTGGGTTTTTCATGGTACCCCCTTCTGAGACTGTTAGAACTAGAGTAGCTGATATACTATTTAATCTTAGAAACATTCAAAAGATTCATGGTTTGTAGCCCGGCATATGATTGAGCCATTGTATCATATAAGGGACTGTGTAAACACTATCACGGTGGTATTGAATATTGCACATATTTATTTCATGTTTGTTCTGGTAATGCTTGTTGAGTTAATTGAATGAATCAGAATACAGTTTTCCAGTTCACCTTTCTTGGAACAGAGTATAGTTTTCTAGCTCACTTCCCTTGGAAGTAAGTGAAGATGCATTGAGTCTGCATTTCTTGGAGAAGCATGGTTTTATGTAATTCATATCTTATTGAAGTTCTAAGGATCTAGTGTTTTAAGTCTATGCATGCTCTTTGTAAACTCATTTGAGATGTGATGGAGGGAGCTGTAAGTGATTTTTGAATTGAAATCTCTTGGCGATGAACATATTCAAAAGTTTGATTACATCAGTAATCAATAACACTACAAACTTGTACGCAGGGCACTTATTCATTTGGTTTCCTGCACAATTATTTAGCAGCAGCACATAGTTATGCTTCTGGGTGAAGAGAAACATATATAGGACTTATAAGGGGTCTTCTTTTGCCTTCTGATGTTTAAGTTGAAGAACAACATCCATCTACACAGCATACGTTGCCACATCTGATCATTGGCTTCAATATGAACCAGCAGCACCGACAACCTTCACAGAAAAAAAAAATGCCATAACAGTTACTTTTAGCTTACTTGAACTTTAGGTGCTATTGGGGATGGAACCCTGAAAAATGAGCGTGAAGATGAAAATTTAACACATTAAGTAAAATTTACAGTCACTGATTGAAGGAGACAGAAACAACATTTGAATACTATTTAAGTTTTTTTCTGTTGGGGGCGAGTCGTCTCATTTTTCCCTACCGCATATGCTTAGATTAGCTTTACCTGCTTGAGGATAGTAAACCATGTTCTTGGAAGTTGGGGGATGAGCGCTTGTGTTATCTGCATTAGCTGAAATGACTATGAAAGCCGTCAGCAAGAGGTATGAGAAAGCAATAACCAAAGCTGTTTTTTTCACCATCTTCTCCACCTTGCTCATTCTTTTACTACCCTTGCAAACCTATTTATAGTAGGTACTCATCTGGACAGTGCTTGGAGCATGAAGTGGTGGCATTATACAACTTGAGTCTTGATACCTTAGCTAGTGCTGCATATCCTTTTGCTTGAAACATGGGCAGCGTTTGTCTGTATGCACTGGTCCTCATCTATATGCTCGCCAATTTTGACTATCCCCACATTTCAATACAAATACATAGCTAACATAACAATCCCTGTTTTCTTCCATACAAAAAATAGTCCAAGTTTTGCTGATCCTCTTGTTTCTTGCATTAGCAAAAAGTTTGTATAATCTAAAGAAAGATAATAGCAATACTCATTTTTAACACTTTTTCTTGTGAGTGATTAGTTGAAATTTATGTCTCGTACACTACAAATATGGGGCGCACTTTTTACTTACGGAGAAACATAAATTTCAACCAACCAATGAGGAAATTGAAAAGAGTGTTGATAGGACTCCTCAAATCTGAAATATTTGTAAATTTAATGTAAAGCTTATCATTCTCAAGTCTCAACATGACTGAGTAATGCACTCCTCACCGTAGATGAGTAACCCAACTGACACTGGCCGACCTTAATATTAAATGTTAAACAATGTTACTAGATAAACACAGCCATGGTCATTTGAAACGAAAAGTAGATATGCAGGATCCATTTCATCAACTTTCATGGCCAAAAGTTTTTTTCCTTGCTGCCCTTTCCTTGGCACTTTCCCTAAAGTTATCTGAAGCAAACTGTGACCAATCATCTATGTATGCTTCAAACCACTAGGATTATAATAGTGGTAAAGGATTTGGATAGTTTGTATGAGATTATAGGTTTAAATCTCATTAATACTATTGTGGAAAAACCAAAAACTGATGATGTAGCTTGAATTAAAAGTCAAAACCTGAGTCAAATTAGATATCTTGTTAGACTCCTTTTGACTCATATCAATCAACTGGCCATATTAGAAATCAGTCATACACCCTAACACCTAATACCAAAAATGAAAAGTAAGAAGTTATGTACAGATTAAAAAGAAAAAATCCTTTGTTTAGTTTTATTTTTTAAAGGAAAAATGTATAAAAGTTGTATCAATATGTTTTATAACGTAATATATGTATTGCATCAATATATTTCCCATCAATAATTTTATTTTATCATTCTTGGATCAAATTAAGGAAATTAGGTGGAAATATAATCTATACTAAGTTTTAAAAAATTATTATAGTAAACCACGGAGGAAATAATTGAGTATACATATTATTTTTGGCAAATATATCCATAATAATTGAGTATCCATGATATGAAAAAATCTATCTAGAATTATTTGATTACAATGTTTTATTCGAATATTCATAAATTAAGAAATGTCACTGTATCTAATCAATACATATCATTGATTGATTTCATTTAAATATTTCACAATTATTAAAGATCATCACAATATTTATGTAATTTTAGTGAAAATATCAATGTCTTGTTTTATTTTATACACTTTATATAAAATTATAAGATATCTATAGAAATAATTATATTTGATATAAGTGATTGTATAATAGAATAAGTTATTTTTAATTACATTTGGCCTTGATAAGTTTATTAAAAATTTGCAATAAATATGTATATGTTAATTTTTGTAAATCAATATGAAATTATTCGATGACGGTGGTTAATTGGAATATTTATAAATTAAATAATGATACTAAAATCAATATACATTGATTGACATCCTTTCCTTTTATTATAACTAGTAAGTGGCCCGTCCATTAATGCACGGGTATTTTTAATATTTAATTTGTAATATTTTTTTAGTTAATGTTATAAAGTTAATAAATATATGACATATGTCAACATTTTTATACATGCGTAAGATCACATGATATATTAACGTAAATAAATCCATCAATTAATAAAACCAAAGTAGACGCAATGACTAATATTAAAATTGTTCATCTAAAGTTTATAATATATCAAAACCAAACAATGTAATTAAGTTTTGATAATAGAAATAAAAAAACATTCACCAAATACTTATGTAGCAATATTCTTAACACAATGAAGAACTTATTTCACTTCTCTATCTTGACACGTTTTAATCAGAAAAAAAACTATAAAAAATCTATATAATATTCAACATGGAATTAAAAATAGTAAAGAAATGAAATATTAAATAATACTGATTTTCGCGATATAAATCAAATTTGCAATAATAATGAATAATATCAATATTTAGTGTTGCTTCAATTAACGTATTCAGCCGTTAATGAGTATAAATGGTAAAATTTCAAAATTTAGACACACTTAAATTCAAATTCAAATTTGATAATTCTAAAAAGTTTAGAAATTTATAATTAAATATAATATATACATTGTAATTAATTTTAGTAATTATTAGTTGTTACGTATAAATGATAAAAATTTAAAGCATTAATCATTTTTAAGTAATTAATTCAAAAATTCTAAAATAAATTAAGTAATTCAAAATTAATTTTATTTGAAATATTTTTGAAATATACTGAATATTTATATTATAACTAAAAAAAATTAAATTAACTTCTACAAAATAGGAATTTAAAATCCTTATGGATATCAATTCTAAAAATTCTGAATTTGAAATGCAAAAATAATCTATTTCCTTCCAACCATTTCACACGCTTAAATATGCAATTCAAAATTAATGTTATAAATTGTAATCAAGTTTATTAATTAATTGCCACAAATAAATGGTATAACTAATAAAGAGTTGATCTTCCTTCCATATATAAACAAAAAAAATAAAGAGTTGATCATTTTTAAATATAAAATAAAATTCTATCAATTTAAAAACTTTTAAATCATTCTTACGAGTGACACGTGTCAACATATGAGAGAGTTTTTTTTTTCAAGAGTTGTTGAAGTTTGAGATTGAAGACCAAAAATTAGTAGATACAGTAGTAGATGTATAGGTCGATGTCATTGAAAAAAATACTTTATCGATATATAAAAAGCTTAGTTATATATAATGCAATTTGTTTCTCAACAATTTATTTACCTTGTTTTTTTTGTTTACCTTGTTAATATGAATAACTCTGGAAAAGAGGTTGAGGGTGCCGTTGATGTTTCGGGAGTTAAAGAGTTGGTTCAGTCTGATAAGTATATTTAGAGAGTGTGCCACTCCTACTTGAAGGGCTATGATCAGGAGAAAGCTGAAAAAAAGAAGAAAGTTGAGGATAAGTTTCTCTAGGAAGTGTGTTATGCCTTAATTGATAATACTATTACCAGTGGTAAACGTTAACCCTCTGAAGAGGAATACAACCAACTTCACGGGAAAGAATTTTACAACAAAATTTAGATGGACATATGTATTTTCTTTTCTTTTCTTTTTAGATTTTTTTAGAAATATGAGCTTAATATTAGACTAGTTCTATGTTCAAATAGGCCTTGATGCGTATGCATAGAATTTGATGGTATACTTGGTTCGCAATGTTAGAATCTATTTTGATGTGTATGCATCATGCATGCATGCCCTTTAATATGAAGAAATTTTTATTTGATTAGTATTTATTGTTCTCTCTTGAATTAAGAAAAAAGATGGTGGTAATTTGATATTGTTAAACAAAGAAAAAATGTTTCTATTTTTCCGTCTCTTTTTAATAGAAGGGGATGATTTTGAAGTAAATTTGTCAAATAGAATTTATCAATCACTTCAAGCTAAATTAAGGTCATGGCTTTAAATTTTGAAAGATAATGAAGCTATTATGCTCCTACCTAGAGTAAAGATGAAGGAGATGAATGAATAAAAGAAAGAAAGAAAGAAAGAGGGAAGGAGAGCAATTTATATATAAATTTTCAATTCCATTCCACGTTGTTATTAGTAATTTTAATATAATTCGTCTAACTCTTTTAATAATTTTATGTTGTTTTTATTTCTGTCAATAATTAATTGTTTTTCTCAAATAACGTTAAAAAGTTTTTAAATAAATCGTATAATGTGCTCTGTACTGTTATATTTATAATTCATTTCATTTTAATTTTAATATAAAAGACAATATTTGAGTGCTCAAAATATAAATTGACGCAGGGATATTAGAAATAGTAATCGATACTTTTATTATGTGAATTGCTCATCTTATTCCTTAACTATGTGATCCGGAATTCAATTCTCTATGAGATTCAACTCTCCATGAGAATAAAACATATGGGTGGTCATCCGTTTACACCTTAGTTTGAGCACTCGCGACGAGGTGATTAACCACTACGGCTGTCGACGGTGGTATCCTAATCTCAACAACAAAAGAAAATTCAACGTAACTAAAAAATTAGAAAATAGGTCACGTAGCTCATCCAAACAGAAAAGTGCACTAAATAAGTTTGAATAAGTGTTTTTTATTTGCATCCAAACAGGATATTAGATCTTTGTACAACCACTCAACTTGAATATAAAACATGCCCCTCTGAGTTTTTACAGCACATTGTCTCACAGCTGCAAAGGTTTTCAATCAAGCTATTCCTCCTATGGATGTTTATCTTTACAGTCTCCTTGATGAAGGAGCCAAGAGCACGCTTCCGGGAAACTTCGAAAGACACTGGGGGATATGAAACATATATAGAGCTCAGAGGGTGTCTTCTTTAGTCTTGTGATTTTCAAGTTGAAGAGCAACAACCATCTACACAACCTACTTTGAGGATAGTAAACCATATTATTGGAAATTGGGGGATTACAGCTTGTGTTTTCTGCATTAGCTGAAAATGGCTATGAAAGCCATCATCAGTGAGAGGCATGAGAAAGCAATGACCAAAGCTGATTTTTTACCATTTTCTCCACCTTGCACATTCTTTACTCCCCTTGGAAACACATTTATAGTAGGTACTCATTTGGTTTGGACAGTACTTGGAGCAAAAAGTGGTGGCATTCTACAACTTGCTATCTTAGCTAGTGTTGCATATCCTTTTGCTTGAAATATGGGCAGCGTTTGTCTTTAAGTACTGGTCCTCATCTTATATGCTCGCCAACTTTGACTATCCCCATATTTCAGTAGACATAGAGCTTGTTTGGGTGTGAACCGAAGGGGGCTTATTGGAGTATATCCAATGCTTTTCTCAGCAGATAAGCTTCAATAAGTACTCTTTGATCCCTATCAAACAGAATCATAGCTAACATAATTACATAACGATCCCTGTTTTCTTCCATACAAAAACAGTCCAAGTTTTGCTGAGCCCCCCTTGTTTCTTCCATTAGCAAAAAGTTTGTATAATCTAAAATATCTTGTCAGTCAAATGCAACATGACTGAGGAATGCACTCCTCATTCTAGATGAGTAACCCAACTCACATTGACCGGCCTTAATATTAAATATTAAACAATGTATTTAATTGAAACGAAAAGTATACATGCAGGATCCATTTCATCAATTATTAACTCAAATTGATATTCACATGGCTAAAAGTTGTTTCCTTTGCTACCCTTCTCTTAGCACTACCCCTAAAGTTATCTGAAGCAAATTGTGACCAATCATCTATGTATGCTTCAAACCACTAGGATTATATTAGGGGTAAAGGATTTGGATAGTTTGTACGAGATTATAGGTTAAGGTTTAAAATCTCAATAATACTATTGTGGAAAAACCAAAAACTGATGTAGCTTGAGTTAAAAGTCAAAAACTGAGTCAAATTAGATATCTTGTTAGACTCCTTTTGACTTATATCAATCGAGTGGCCATATGAGAAATCAGTCATACACCCTAATACCTAACACCTAATACCAAAAATGAAAAGTAAGAAGTTATGTACAGACAAAAAGGAAAGATCCTTTGTTAAGTTCTGTTTTTTCTCCATTGTGCAGAACCAATTACATAGTATCTTAACCACTAAATCCTTTTCCTACCTGGGTTCATGAGCTGAATAAATGACTACAACCTGTGTAACATCATCGGCAGTGAAGTGAAGCAAAGTCAAGGTGACTCCACTGAGCTGGTTTCTGCTAGTTAAAGGAGCAAGAGTTAGATAATGATTGTTAGATAGCATTCTAGTAAAAATTTGGAAAGAAATACTGAAGAGATCAAGAGAAGATAACATGACTTTTTGTTAAAAATTGTCTTGGGGGACAGATCTTAGGCTCATGAAATCCTAAGGACAACTTGTATTAAGGGAGATCTCGTCAATAAAATCTCATCTTTTCTTTCATTGTTTATCTATAACATAATTGGTTTTGCAGAGAAATGCTTTAGAATCACTTCTAACTTGAAGCTACTAAGCCTTAGCTTTTAAGTAAATGTGTCTTGCATACTGGGCAAATCGTAAAACCAAAGATGCACCTAATCTTTGAATAAATGTCTGTCAAAAACTAATCCTTGATAGTGAATTAAAACTCCAGTCATCCGTTCTTACAGATTACCATATCCACAGAAAGATGTGAGTCCAAGATTGACATTTTTCTTTGGTACACAAAAGTATAGGGGGAGATAAGGTCTTTAGAATAACTTTGATCTTCCAAACAAACCCAACACTTAGAACACTCATCATTGTCGAGTTAAAGAGATGTCTGGAGCTTGAACTTGTAAGTACTAGCTTCCCCGACCGCGAAAGATGCATCAGATAATTTTCCATGGGCTCTCTTGTTGTCATAACCAGGATAGTCACCCTTGAAGAATGGCACAGCTTGTTGCAAGGCCAGCCCTATTTTTTCTGCCTTCTTTACCAGATCCCATTTGTTGTATGGATCACCGTCCTTGTGCGTTACATGAATCTCTCCTCCCCCTTTCTTCAATAGAACTTTGGCATTTGCTAAAAAACCCTTCACCAACCTTTTGTTCAACCTGCTTGGTTGTCCCAAATTCAGATCCGTCAGTAACAATGCACTGGCTCAGTAGATGAAGTAAGATTCTACTTAAAACAAACCAAAATATTTGCCCCTCTCTCCATAGTCCATTATGTATCAAACAAGAATGCATAAAAGGCAGCCCGAGCACAAAGCCCCGCATGCGTGGGGACTGGGCAGGGCTCTGACCATTTGGTCTATTGAACGCAGCCTCACCTTGTTTATTACACAAGAGATTGTTTTTAGGACTTGAACCCGTGATGTATCACTAAATGCATGTATCACTAAATTCCCATTTGTCATCTTAAATGTATCAAAGTTAAGCAAGACTACATGATGATCAATACCAGTTCCAAAACTCGAATTTCCTTTGTTAAAAGGGAAATCTAAGGGTTCACTGGGTTGAGTAGGTGTAAAGTATGATGATACAAAATAGAGGATTAAGTGAAAATGAATTTCGACAGAATCTATCATTATGCAGAGTGAAAATGAGTTAAATGTTAATTTAGACCACCTTTTTTTTTCTTATACCAAGCATGTGTTGACAGTAGAGTAACTTCTGTTAGAAGATCCCCACCTTCCTACTTTCTACAAATTACGGGCTATGACTGCATATGATATCTATTGGCACTTGTGCAAATGGGCGTTAGCATGCATTTCAAGGCAAAAAGTGAACAAAACTCTTCTTACGGATTGAGATTAAAGTCTGTTGACGCTGCACTCAACCTGTATCCAAATTTCAAACACACTAGAGTTTTTTCATGCTATAGAAGATTCATGTTATGGCAACAAATTATACTGAGCATTCTTGTGCATAAGTGTGACTACTATCCTTTGAGGCAATTTCCAGAATCCAGAACAACTCTAAAGCTGGAAGCTGCTTGCAATTATAATGAGTTGACTCCAATTGACCTTTTGTTTTTAATCTTTAAGCTGTTATCTTACACCATGATGATCAAACTCTATGCTTTAATTTGCCTTGTGCTCATCACAGTCACAGAGAAAGTTTCTTACAGACATTTAAAACTATCTCAGAACAACCTAATTCAGGCTCTGAGCAGAAGGAATAACCATTAACAAAGGATAACAAGGTAAAGCAACATCAAATTTTAGAATAAAGCAAAACAAGTAACTAACAAGAGATAAGAAGGTAAGGGAACATTACTGAATCTGGCAGTGGCTATTCTCAGGGTAAAGAAACCCAACATGAGGGAAGTTATAGACAATGCGATCGAATCTCTGAGTCTTGAGAAAGAAGTGCTGGCTCATGTCCTTTGCATCAACACCATGAAGAACAAGGCAACCCTTTGCTTCAAGCTCCCTAACATTGCTAAGTCCGTTACTATACTTCTTCGCAAGATTCTCTGCCAAGAAATGAAAGAACAATGAAATGGGTATTTCCAAGTTTTGATTTTTTTTCTATTCAGGAAGCAAAAGTGGGAATTTTTATGACCCTGGGAATCGAGTGAAGTGGCGACGAGGTTGGGAGCGGAACCGAAAGCGGTGGCTAAACAGAGAGAAAAGGAGAAGTCACCCTCTCCAACAAGAAGTATCCTCTGCTTTGATGAGTAATGCATCATCCATTTCTCTGATGACTCTTGTTGATCATCATCATCAGCATCATCAGTGTCAAGTTCATCATCATTGTTTACTCTGTCTTCTTCTTTGATTCTACCCATTTTTTATTTGATCAATGATGAAAATGCATTGCATTGGTCTAAATGATTCCACTACCAAAACCCAATTTGACGAATCGTTTACCAAAGTGAACACCTTTATGACGACGTCCCTCTATATCCTGCTTTTTGCGGTGCCCAATCCAAACATACACTATAACGAGTACCAGCAATTTAGAAGGTTGCAATTCCATTCCACGTTGTTCTTAGTAGCTTTAATATAATTTGTCAATTTTTTATATATATATTTAATTGTTTTCGTAGTTTCAAGCCGGATAAGACTATTATCGATGGTAATATTCTTTATACAAAGTATTTGACTTACCTGCGTTCAGCCATCCGCATGTCAATTCTTTTTATAATTTAATATTGTTTAATTATTTTCTCCAATAACTTTAATTTTTCTAAAAGTAAAACTTATAATGTACTTTTTTGGGTCACAAGAGTAGGGGTGGCAATATGGGCTAGGCCCGTTGGGCCAGCCCGTTTGGCCAGCCATTTTTGGCGGGTTGGGTTGGAAAATTCAGCCCACTAACCCACTTCTGACCCATTTTGCTAACCTATTTTTTTAGCGGGTTTTGGCGGGTTGGGTCGGGCTAGCCCGCCGGGCCTGCATTATTTTTATTTTTTTTGTGGATCTACAACAATACTAAGGAAAACTGGAAAATGAAGTAAGGATTCATTATGGAATACTATTCTTCAGACTTCAGTGTGTGTGTGAGCCTCTATAACTGTGAGGGTTTCTAACTTTCTGTTTCAGCCGCGCCGTCGCGCTCTCTCCTTTCTAACTCCCTCCTCCACCGCGCTCTCCTCCAGTCCTCCGCGCTCTCCTCTCTGACTCTCTCCTCCACCGCGCTCTCCTTCAGTCCGCCGCGATCTCCTCTCTAACTCTCTCCTCCACTACGCTCTCCTCCAATCGCCGCAATCTCCTCTCTGACTCTTTCCTCCACCGCGCTCTCCTCCAGTCCGCCGCGATCTCCCCTCTGACTCTCTCCTCCAGTCCACCGCGCTCTCCTCCAATCCACCGCACTTGAATTTATAACTTCTTGGATGGCTAACCCAGCTTCGTAAGGAATTATGGATCATGGCTGCACCACCAGCATCTTTAATTGTTTTTCTTTGAATATTCCTTTGAATGTTAGAACTTAGAAAGTTAGAATTTTAAACTAAGACTATTTTTTTTTCCACTACATTACAATTTGGCGGGCTCGCCCGCCAACTCGCTAGCCCGCCAAAATGTGGGTTGGGTTGAGACTTTTAACCCATATATCAAAAGTGGGCCAACCCAACCCACATTTTGGCGGGTTGGGTCCGGCCCGGCCCGCGAGCCCATATTGCCACCCCTACACTAGAGGAATGTACTTTGTACTGTAATGGAATAAGATAAGATATCTATAGAAGTTATTATATTTGATATGATTTTTTTTATGATTGATCTATAATAGAATAAAGTTATTTTTAATTACATATTTCTATGATAAATTTATTAAAAATTTGCAATAAATATGTATATGTTAAGTTTTGTAAGTCAACCTGGAATTATTCGATTACATTGGTTAATTGGAATATTTATAAATTAAGTAATGATATCAAAATCAATATACATTGACCCATTCTTTCCTTTTATGTTGGGCATCCTTTTCTTTTATTCTAATGTATAGGTAGATGTCATTGAAAAAAAATATTTTATCAATACATAAAATGTTTAATTGAAAAAAATATTTTATCGATATATAAAAGTTTATTATGGATTCTTTCTTAATTTAGATAACTCATTCAATAGTATACATAATGCAATTTGTTTCTTAACAATTTTTGTCTCAACAATTTGTTTACCTGGTTAATATGAAGAACCATGGAAAGGAGATCGAGGGTGCTGAAGGTTCAAAGCTTCCTGAGAACACCTTTTCTGCTGTGGTTGATGTTTTGGAAATTGGAGAGTTGATTGAGTCTGATAAGTTTCTTCAAGAAGTGGTTCATTCCTTTTTGAAGAGGTATGATCAGAAGAAAAGTGAGGAGCACAAAAACAGTGGTAATGCTAGTGGCAGTGGTACTAAACGTAAAGCCGATAGTGGCAATGGTAATTCTAATAATGCTGGTGCCAGTGGTAAACGTAAACACACTGAAGAGTAGAGCCAACTTGATGGAAAAGAATTTTGCAACAAAGTTGAGATACACATATGTTTTTCCTTTCATTTTCTTTTCTTTTTTATAATTTTGCTTAGAAATTTTTATTTACTTTTAGACGCGTTCTATGTTCGAATAGGTCTTAATGCGTATGCATAGAGTTCGATGGTATACTTGGTTCTTCATAGAGGATCTTATTTGATATGTATGCATGCCTTTATAATATGATATCTTCATTTGTTTAGTATTTTTTTAAAATCATTTATTGTTTTCTCTTAATTAAGAGAAAAGATGGGGTAATTTGTTGTTGTTAAACATAGAAAAAAAAAAAAACTTTACTCTGTCGGGGATGATTTTAAAGTAAAATTCTCAAATAGAATTTATCAATCACTTCAACCTAAATCTCAGATATGTTCTCGGATATGTTTTAAGGTGATGGCTTTGGATTTTGAAAGATGAAGGTAAGCTATTATGCTCCTACCTAGAATACAGATGAAGGAGATGAATGAATAAAAGAAAGAAAGAGGTAAGGAGAGCAATTTATAATGTTGCAATTCCATTCCACGTTTTTCTTAGTAATTTTAATATAATTTGTCAACTCTTTTTTTAATTTTATGATTTTTTTATTATTGTCAATAACTAATTGTTTTTTCCCCAATAGCATTAAAAAGTTTGGAAATGAATCGTATAATGTACTTTATACCGTATATATAATTCATTTCATTTTCAGTTGAATACTCGGTAGTCGGTGCCCAAACAACATAACTAAACGAGATAGTGTAATCTTTTAAGTTATCTTGAGGGGAGAGTTGTTGTTTGTTTATTTCTGTAACCCAAAATTAATTTTAATATTTATATTTTATATAATTTATAATTATATTAATTAAGAAATATAAATTTTTTATTTTAATAATATATTAATTTTATTATTTATTAATTACTAATTGTTATTGCTAAGTTAAAATTATTTAGTTACTTATAAATTTAATTAAAAAATAAAATGATTTATAAATTATGAATATATTGGATTTACTTATATAAAATAATAAAATTGTCATGATCACTTGCTACTACTAATTCTTCACTAACAATGAAATAGGCTACTCACATATAAATAATATTTTTTAATAGTAAATATAGACTAATTTTATATTATCATATGCTATTACTTAACATTATTTCTCTACTTATATAATTAAAATTAATAATTTGAATATAAATTAATTTTAAAAGAATAATATCTTCTAAAAAAAGTTAGTTATTTTTTATTGTTGATCCATACCCCTACTAAGTTAAAACTCATTGGTTACATATATAATAATTTTAATTAAAATAGGTTTTCTTAAAAAAATTAAAATAATCGAATTAATAATAATTTAGTTTTAGTTAATATTAAAACATAGACTCATTTATAAAAATGTAAAACAAATTAAATTGAATAAAATAATCATTTTGTTTTAAAAAACTATTTAGAAAATTAAATTTTAAAACATACTTTTTATTTCAAAGGAAAATTTAATACATTTTTCACTGTTTCATATCTTATCAATATCATGTGCACCTCTTATCCTATCCTGACCACCAATCGATGCTCTTATCTGAATTGCTTATCTTGTTCCTTAACTATGAGGTCATTAGGCTTAGTGTGAGCACTCGCCGCAAAATTAGTCAGTTGACAGTGAATCTCCTGATCTCAAAAAAAAGAAAAAACAATTCAACTAAAAATTTGGTAAATCGATCACGTAGCTCATCCAAACAAAAAACATCCAAACAAAAACCAAAAATTATGACCCTATTATGTGAAAAAATCTCAGAAAATCCATTCCCCTATTGTACAAGATCTAGTCTTGTAGATATAAAATTCATCTACTTGAGATCCACATTAGATCTTTGTACAACTCAAAACTTGAACATAAAACATGCACTGAGCTTTTTACAGCATATTTTCTCAGTTAGTTTGTTTTGCATGTGCTAAAATTTCCCAGGTGCAGTTACTTCAGCGCGCTCCTACATGGTAAACCTGCCTTCAGAACACATGAAAAGGCTAATCAGTATAATAAAGCGGATCCAAAAGAAGGATGCACAGTCAAAGCATAAACAAGAGAAAACTCACCAGCAAACCTTCTGTTATGAGGTTTTAGATTGGCCGTCTAAACTTAGCAAGCTCACTCACTGAATCTTCAAGAACTTGTGTGTTAATGTTTCTCTTACTCTGAAATAGATCAATGTTATGAGATGGCGCCATCCAATTGGCAAGTTGTTTTCTTTTAAGCAGTTTCTTTTCTTTACAAGTGGGCGAACAGACAACTCAAATAGGTCTCATGAGTATGGATAAAAGGTGTGTTAAGGAAAACAGCTTATGACGAATAAGTCCTTATGCATAAACTAACTTGAGAAGTTTATTGAAGCTCAAAATAGATCATAGGTAGGTATAAATGCTTAATCATAGGCTAATCTGAACAACTTAAAAAAATAAACTCAAAACAACTAATAGGTAAGATATACTCATACGCCCTCACAAACACTTGAATAAGCATTTATACTAGAAGAAAAACTCAAATAAACTCTTCCGAACGGGGCTATAATAGTCAGAAGACTAGGTAGAAAATCTTTATCAAAAAAGGGTCAAGCAGATATTTGGGGTATAATAAACTAACAGCCCTACTTTTTTTACAACAAAAAAACAAAGCAATAATTTTTTGCAACTGCACTTACTTATCCATCCAAGGAAAACTTCCATTTCTTAATAAACACTTAAACATTAATAGTGAAATAATATCATTATACAACAAAGACCAAACTCCTTCCAATGACGATTTAATAAATGAAACATAAAATGCATCATGCCATACCTTCAATGATGGGAGGAGAGCATAAACTTCATCAACAGATTCTGGGCACAGATTAGCAATCACACATACCTGCAAGGGACAATGATGTCAAGAGAGCAACATAATACATAAGAATTTAAAGGAAGTTAGAATAAGATTGATAATACCTCACAATCCGTGAGACCATTAGCTGCAAGAGGCCTAATACTGAGTCAAGAGATGAACATTATGGAGATAAGAGATAAGAGTGATGGTGTAAAGTAAAACAATAAGCCATTTAACCATGCAAACAAAACCAAACACGATGTATAAACACTGTCCACACTGGAAATTTAAGGATACTCAACAATGCGTCTAATGGACTTTGAATTTGTATACTTGCTGCTACTTTTAGCATACTGCAGTCCCTTGTCAAATGGTCTACAACAGAAAATAAAGAAAAAGTTCAGATCAGTGAAATAGATCTTATAATCCAGTAGTAAACCTCAAATAGCCCATGCATCCTTTTCAATAAAAAAGAAGATCGGTGTCTCTCTCACTCAGGGATTTTGATAGTTGGATCTCTAGATAGTGTGACCATCTGGTCTTGAATTCCCTGTAAAATATCTAAAGCCTCACAATCCATCAGGCATTTGACCTTTGGCGGAAGTTCTGCACATGTCAGCCAAAGAGAATTAATATTGTTGAAATTGTTAAATCAGAGATAAAGTGGGGTTTCAATCTAATGCAATCTAAACAGATGAATCACAATGTGAGTCAACATAAAGTACAAATTAATATATGATTTACAAAAAAATCACAGGGGGAAAAAACACATGAGAGATGATGAATGCAGGCATCAACCTTGATCAATTTTAAGGTCTTGTGAGTCTTTTGACACAGAAGCCTTTCCATCATTTGCGACCTTGTCACCCTTTCCAACTTTGCTAAAATCACCTTGAAAATGAAAAATGATACACGAAAAAGAAACATAACTAAGAAATCAATAAAAGAATATGAGCAGTTAATTTAATGATTGGAACGAAGATGTGCCAGAATGCAAACAAAAGAAATGATGAAAACAATAATAACTTTGGAAATCACATTTTACCTTTTCCACCAGATATTGGTGAACCGTTCATTCTGGACTCAAATGGACCTAGAATATACACCCAAACAATGATTTCAGTAAGGTGATTGCAGAACTAGTTGTAAAATTTATCAGTATCCCAAACTCTTTAGATATAGAAGCAACTGCATCACAAAGAAAGCTCCCAGGACTGGCACAGAGAAGGAGTACAACAATCACAGAAATGATGCTAACCTTCTTTGGAAAACTGAACCTTCCTCCCCTTTGCTGATTTGGTTGCACTATCATCTTTCCCTTTCAGGGAACCTACCAAGAAAAAAATAAAAACAAATATTAACAATCAAGAGTTTAATTACCAAATGGTTAAAAGTATTGAAACCTGCTATGCTCCATTGATTGATAAAGCCAAGATGAACACATATGTATGAAGTTTCCAACACAACCATATATCAGTAATCAAAAGAAGCAGAAAAACAGATATAGGCATCAAGCAACATATGCAAATCAAAAGATAGTATACATCAAAGACATATCCAACAAATAAAATGGGGAATAGATACATTAAAGAATGGATGTAACATCTCATATCTCAAAACAGGGGGGAAAATTAAGAAATTCCCAAGGATGTATTTGGGAGTTCCTTAGGGAGGGAAGGGGAAGGGAAGTACAGGGGAAGTGAGGGAAAGCTCTCCCCTTGTTTGTAAGCTCAAAATTCCACAAAACCCCCAATTTGGGGAAACTCTACAAAATAACTACAGGGTGGTATATGATTTCAAAAATTCCCCAAACCCTTACCCCCTTCTTAAAAAACTCTCAAACAAGGGGAGGACTCACAAGCCTCTCCTCCAAAACTCAATTCACAAATACACCTCAAGAGAATGTCAGTAACAGCAGTAATGTCATGGGTCAAAACCCAGTCCAGTATTTTTTGCATGATGACCCAATAGGCCA
Source organism: Acmispon strigosus (assembly GCA_030819835.1). Classification (NCBI taxonomy): domain Eukaryota; kingdom Viridiplantae; phylum Streptophyta; class Magnoliopsida; order Fabales; family Fabaceae; genus Acmispon; species Acmispon strigosus. The sequence goes on from JAUAMA010000001.1 coordinate 94,401,274, forward strand.
ACCTAGAAGAAAATTCAACCCCCAACAGAAGAGGGGAAAAAATAACAAATACCCAAGAGTAAAAATTGAAACTCTTTGGAGAGAGCAAGTGATATATAAAGAGGGAATGTCAAACACTTAACCTGTTTTGCCAAACAGCGAATAGCCCTTTCCTGTTTTGTCCGACATAGCAAACCTAGAAAATTCCAAGTAGAAAGCAATGCAGGTAAAGCAAACAACCCAGTGATCTCAAAGACTAGTGTTATTGAACGATTCGCTGTGTCAAAGGCAACATTTTCGAGTTCAATTTTTGAAAAGAAACGATTCTTCAGGACATGCATGAAATTCGATGAAGTGCAGAAACATGGGTTACTCGTGAAATAGGAGTTGAGCTTCACTTACCACAGAGAAAGCGCAGCACTCAAGGGAAGAAGAAGAAACGGAAGAAGAAAACGTCAATTCGAGTGAATGAATCAGATGCCTAACAACACAACAATGACTCCAATACTAAGGCTTTGTTTGGTTGCAGGAGAAAAGTAGGGGGAAGAAATGAAAAAAATGAAAGAAAAAGAGGGAAGTAAGATAAATTATTGTTTTATTCATTATTATTCTTATATGGTGTATAAACAAGGACATTTTAGATAAATTATTACTCAAAATATCATTTATTTTATGTTTTCCGTCTAAATTGGGGTGATCATATTTATGTAAATTCCACCGAAATTATTCTTTCGTTCCTCTTGTTTTTTTCATACCAAGCGGAAGGAAATATTTTGAAACTTGTGTTTTCCTTCATGCACAATTCTTTCTTTCCTACTTCCATTGTTCCAGACGGAGCTTGAGGGTGTGTATGTCTTTTCCTCACCAGGCTTATTTAATTCTCAAATAAAAATAAAAATATAATATGAAAAAAAAAAGTTGGCTAAATGACCCCGTGTTAATTTGGGGTCATTTAACCCCATATTCAAATTAACCAATCAGAATGTGCTATGTGATTTTTTTTTTCAAATTATTATTTTTAAATCTAATTTTACTTTTTCATCTTAATTAATTAATTCAATTAGTTAATGTAATTATTTAATTAATTTTATAATATATTTGTTAAATCACATATTTATGTTTAGACCCCAGTTGAATTTTTTTTATCATTTCCAACCCTCTCCCCTATCCCTACCCCTGCAATTTTCATTTAGCCAACTTGTAAAAAAAATAACTTCTTTTTGAAATAATTTTCTATCAGAAGTTTTTGCTAAACTGGCAATACTATTCTAAGGCATATTATTATAATATATAATTAAAAGGTAAAACTGTAACAAAAAAAGGTAAAAATGTTTTTAATCCCAATAATATTAAGGTGGATGTGGTTGAAGTGTGTGAATGCTTTTAGAAGGTAAAAAATAATTTATCACAACATTCTGTCAAAAAAAAATCACAACATTGAACAATTAATAATCTTTGAAAAATATCCTTCAAATAAAATATTTGAAAAATGCAACAGTTTGTTATATATGTGCAAATCCACAAATATAAAATCCAGCAAAAAAAATTAATACCTTTATAAAAAATTGGAAATAATGACGTTAAAAAGAAGAAGAAAAAAAAACTATCTGATAAAATCATTTAGGTAATAAAAAAACTTTTATATAGTTTATATTTTCCTACTTGTTATATAAGCTCTCATTAAAATTATGCTTTCAAGTAGACGAGTTCGTGGGACGAGTTAGGACGGATTGAACTTTTTTTTCACGCGATGCAAAATACTGATTGAGACCGTTTTTAAATCTGGGCACGTCTCTGGACTCGAAGAAACTCGGTGAGGTGCGGGTTTGAAAAGACCAGATTGGCCCGAAAGTGGTAACTCAAATGGTAAAAACTGATGACATGAGTTGGGGAGGGGAAGCTTCATAGAGCACCGGTTAGGGAATTTAAATGAGTAAACCTCCAATTTGGTCCCTGAAAGATCACACGTATGGCTGTTTGGTCCTCATACTATTTTTTTCATCAAGTTTGTCCTTGAAAGATTCGCCGTCAATCAATCCAGTCCCTTAAAGTTTTTTCCGTTAGGTCCTGGGCGGAAAATGACAAATATCCAATTTTTTTGCCATGGTGGCCTCTGATGTGGCGGCTGACGTGGCAGACTTAACGTTTCCCTCCCAAAAAACACAGTCATATTAGTCCCTTGCAAGGTGTCACGACGTGATTGGTGGAAAAAATGGGCAAACAAGTCCTTGTAGAGGAAGAAGAAACATTGCAGGTATTTTGTTGGATATTTTTTGGTTGGATATTTTGTTGGGTTGTTGGCTTTGTTGTTGGGATGGGGTTGACAAAATTCTTGGTTTGATTTTGAGTTGAGAAGAAGAAGAAGAAGAAGAAGATGGGTTTGTAAAAAATATAGATCTAAAATTTTTGGTCATCATATTGATTTGCTCAGTGGTACTTGATATGTGGGTTCGAACGAGGGTTTTGCAGTGGAGAGGGTGAAGAGGAGGAGAACGTGGACGACAGTGGCTTCGGTGGGGTGACGGGGTGGTGGTGGTGATGAGGTTTGAAGATGAAAAGTGATGAAGATGGAGATGCAGACCTCTTCTTCTTCCTCTGCAATGTTTCTTGGTTGCTCTACAATATTTCTTCTTCCTTTGCAGGGACTTGTTTGCTCATTTTTTCCACCAATCACGTCGTGACATCTTGCAAATGACTAATATGACAATGATTTTTGGAGGGAAACATTAAGTCTACCACGTCAGCAGCCACATCAGAGGCTACCGTGGTAAAAAATTGGATATTTGTCATTTCTGTTCAAGGACCCGACAAATAAATTTTTCAAGGATTGAATTGACTGACGGCGAATCTTTCAGGGACAAACTTGATGAGAAAAAATAGTATGAGATCTAAACAACCATAAATATAATTTTTCAGGGACTAAATTGGAGCTTTACTCGAATTTAAATGATTTCCATAAAAAAATAAAAAGACCAAGACACCCACCCTAGCAACTCTAACTATTTTCTCTCCTCCCGTGATTTTCTCTCCTCCCCCAACCCTTACAGGTGTGCGGAACACTCCGAAATGTGAAAAATGATCACCGGAGGCAGTGAAAATTGACCATAGAGGCATGGTTGAAGAAGGGGTTCAACTGCGGCAGCTGAGATGAGTTGATGAAATCATAAAATCTGCTCCAAGGAGGAGACAAGACACAATGTAAGGGTTCCCTATTTCGTCTGCCAATTGCGGAACACATGGGAAGAAATCAATTGCACAGTGTCCTTCGTTTTACTCATTGAATTATTCACAAATTGGAATTGGGAAAGAAGAGAGCAAAAAGACAGATTTAAAAAACTCCTTTACTTGTTGGAATTCAAAGACAAAAAAGCTCTTGGCCCTCGAGGAATAAAGGTATGTGTGTAAATACGTATGAAAATCTATCTTATTGTCTACCTTAAATGCCTAAATTGATGCCAGCAAACAGAAAGAAAATTGCTGAACATAGACGGTTGTTATTGGGGCTTTCAGCTTTAATTTGGGTGTAAAAAATTATAGATTGGTTGGATTGTAAGAGGTTCATGGTTCACTTCGTCACTTGACTATGGGGTTGGGGACTTGATTCTTTACCGCTTAGTGCAAAAACCCTTGGCGAATGGGTTAGTCACGGTTGTCGCCGTGGATACTTTGGGCTCAAATAAAAGAAGAGGAAAATAAAACATTCACACTCTTCCACCTCCATCTATGGAGAGAGACAAAGAGAAAAAATAGAATTGAGAGATATGATAGATGATGTGATAGGAAAATATGAGAGAGATAGAAAAAAAGAGTTTGTGATAATGAGATGAGAGAGCATATGAAGTGTGAACATATCATTGTTGAAAAGAAGAAGAGGTGCATGGCTGACTTGTGGCATAGGAAAGGGTGATAGATTTGTGAAAAAGAGGGAGAGAACTGAGAAGGAATGAGAAGTGTTGTTTCAAAAAAGAAGAAGAAGAAGAGGTGCATGGCTGACTTGTGGCATAGGAAAGGATGATAGATTTGTGAAGAAGAGGGTAGGAAAGGGTGATAGATTTGTGAAGAGGGGGAGAACTGAGAAGGAATGAGAAGTGTTGTTTCAAAAAAAAAAAAAAGAGGTGCATGGCTGACTTGTGGCATAGGAAAGGGTGATAGATTTGTGAAGAAGAGGGTAGGAAAGGGTGATAGATTTGTGAAGAAAAGGGGGAGAATTGAGAACGAATGAGAAGTGTTGTTTCAAAAAAAAAAAAAAGAGGTGCATGGTTGACTTGTGGCATAGGAAAGGGTGATAGATTTGTGAAGAAGAGGGGGAGAACCGAGAAGGAATGAGAAGTGTTGTTTCAAAAAAAGAAAAAAAGAAGAGGTGCATGGCTGACTTGTGGCCTAGGAAAGGGTGATAGATTTGTGAAGAAGAGGGGGAGAACTGAGAAGGAATGAGAAGTGTTGTTTCAAAAAAAAAAAAAAAGAGGTGCATGGCTGACTTGTGGCATAGGAAAGGGTGATAGATTTGTGAAGAAGAGGGTAGGAAAGGGTGATAGATTTGTGAAGAAGAGGGGGAGAACTAAGAAGGAATGAGAAGTGTTGTTTCAAAAAAAAAAAAAAAAGAATAGGTGCATGGCTGACTTGTGGCATAGGAAAGGGTGATAGATTTGTGAAGAAGAGGGTAGGAAAGGGTGATAGATTTGTGAAGAAGAGGGGGAAAACTGAGAAGGAATGAGAAGTGTTGTTTCAAACAAAAGAAGAGAGGTGCATGGCTGACTTGTGGCATAGGAAAGGGTGATAGATTTGTGAAGAAGAGGGTAGGAAAGGGTGATAGATTTGTGAAGAAGAGGGGGAGAACTGAGAAGGAATGAGAAGTGTTGTTTCAAAAAAAAAAAAAGAGGTGCATGGCTGACTTGTGGCATAGGAAAGGGTGATAGATTTGTGAAGAAGAGGGGGAGAAGGGTGATAGATTTGAGAAGTGTTGTTTCAAAAAAAAAAAGGAATGAGAAGTGTAATGATATAGAATGTAAATTTAAAACTAGTTTAAGGGTAGATATGTCAAATAGGGGTGATGCAAGCATACACAATTTGGTAGGGCGTCACTCTAATCTACACCTTAAGCAAAAAAAATATAACTTCAACCATACAAGAGAACATGCATCCACGCACCACTACCTGTGATATTTCAAGCCTCACAAGAGTTGACACATGCTATTAGCACATGTAGATCAACTTTTGTTTCTTAGAGTCAATTCCGACACCAAAAAGCTACTCTCACATAAGCTTCTTCCAAAGTGATTTTACCTTTAAAATCAACTGTAGAAGTATTTTCAGACATGCACTACATCTTGAAGCGGAAATTCTCAAGGTGAGTGATGTCTTTCCAACTGCAGCATTAACAAGCCACAATGATAGATATATTTCTATCTAAAATTCCCTGTTGCTAATTCTTAAACAAATTTTAGTCCCAATAAAGAAAATAGATAACCAAATCCAGCAATTCAATTACAAACCATATTGTCTACCCAAAAAGGGAAGGCAAATTAAGTTGTTTGATGAAAACATAAACAAATACAAATGAAACTGGCAATGTTCATATTGCTAAACATCAAGAAAGTTCTCTGACAAGACCAATGAAACTGACATCAATGATGTAGTTGCCTTAATAATCTTCAACCTGAGAGTGAAATATGAAACTAGGAAATGTGGTTGTGATATCCCTGCAAAGAAAACAATTTATGCTATGTTAGATGCTAGAACTTAATAATAAAATGGCAATCTTGTTAAACTAAACATGTGCCCTTGAGATACAGAACACACATTCGCACACACAAAAGATGCCACCAATGATAAAGGGTGTGTTTGAGTAAATAGTCAAATCAAGCACTAAGTTAATGAACATTTATCATATAAGCTCCAAATCATTTATTTGTAAACTAATATGAGAAACTTATCATCATGATAAGCTCTAAAGAATTTTAAATGTTTTCATGAAAAGTGCAGATGAAAAATTACTGCCTCATTTGTGTTATAAAGCCATAATACTCATAATATATCATGTCATGGTTTAAATTGTTTAAATTCCTGAAGTAATAGCATACATCCAAACATAAACTGTAAAATTTCCATCCCTGGCTATAGAATTCCAAGTAACAAGAAGAAACTTACTTAAGATAGGGAAGGGTCATATTCTTCAGAAGAGATGGATGCTGTGCAACAAGTCCTTTCCATTCATCAATGTCAATCTTCCCATCAAGCTTTGTGTCAACTACCTTAAATGTCTGAACAACATAAATACTGTTAGCAACAGCTCTACAGAGAAAAAATTTGATAGCAAAAGAATTATTTTGCACACCATAATCATCAAGCCAATATGCAAAATTAACAGGGTTCACAAGAACAAGGTTGAAGAAGGTTTGCTTTATTTAGGAGAGAAATTTAATAGAAACTTTAATCCAAGTATCCAACCATTAAATCTTATTTGCATGCTTGATTAGATTGCTTTTACATCTATAGATTATCAAGAAGAGTGAAAAAAGAATAGAATTCAAACATTAACAAAACCTAAGCATAAAATAAAAAGGAAGATAGCAAGAAAGAAAGAAACAACTTATTAATGCTCCAATAAACCTAGACTTATGAATATATGATATGACATCCACATTGAAGTGTTCTCAAATAAATAAAACACCTTTTCAATGATGCTTTCAATCACATCATCTGTAAGTCTCATCCCAGATTCAGCTAGAGTGGACACCACCATTTGTTTCAACTATGCCAAAAAACAGAAAGGATCAGTGTCTATCAGATAAAAACCAAAATGCATATTGGATCATACAAACTCTAAGGAAACAGAAGATACTCAAAGTTATGAAGAGGCAAAAGTTAAAAAAAGAGAGCATTAAGTAGGTCCTGAAAGATAAAAAAAATTGTTATTTGGGTACTGGGGAAATCATTCAATTATGGACATATCTATCCCTGTGATACACTTCCAACCTCACATAGTACATGGTCACAATTTATTCAATATTGTGTAGAAAGAAAATTAAATTACCTCTTCTCTCGCAATATATCCTTGCTGTTTGAGATCATACAACTGGAATGCAACTGCAAGAAGGGAAAGTTAGGAATCAGCAACAGCAAAGGAAAATAACAGACAAGTAGACAACTATAGAAGCAACACAGATCATACCCTCTCGAATAAATACCCTTACCTTTTTAATCCTTTACAAAATTGTTTGCTAGAAGATATCTAAAGTCTTAATAAATATATATCTATCAAACTTACAGTCAATCTTATCATCAATTGGAGCATTGGGATGAAAGATCGAGAGAGAAAGTGCAAACGTTTTGAAATCAAGTGTCCCCTGGTGCGTTACATCAAACAAGTCAAACACCTACATAATTTAAACAATATAAAGTCATCAACAGGGCAAATACATTTCCAAAAATGTTCATATCATTTGCATATGGCATGTAACAAATTTCAAAGTGTAAAGGTAGAAAAAGAGTTTTTAACAAAACCACAAGTCAAAGCTTTTACATACCCTAGCAGCAAATAAGCTCTCTTTTTTGTTGGTCTTGAATAAGGCCAACTGAAATTCTTCCTGCCATGTAAATTAAGGTACTTATGATTATAATACAGGGATAGGGTAGAAAGAATACCATTGGTCAAAAAAGTTTAACAGAAAATATCATAAAAAATAATAATACAAAGTAGATTGATAGAACCGCTGAGTATGCTGAGCATGAGATAGAACTACTAACCTTATGGATTAGTCCATCGTCAATCATTGAACTGCTAATCTTCTTGTATAGCTCGTACAATGCTTCAACCTCACTTACACTAACTGCATTGAAACTAAAACAGCTTGTATTCAAGTCTTAACAAGAGCCTTAGTTACTGAAAAATGGTAAAATGATGCAGTTCATTTCTAGCTAACAATTTCCAAGATCTTCAAAGGCCTTAAGAGGGTGTAATATCATAAAATGGAAACACTATGGAAATAATAACATACACACTGTTTCTCTTGCAATTGCTTCCGGATTTTTTAAATATCCAGGTTGCGGGGACAAATCAGCAGCTTCAAAGCAGTTTAACGCAGCAGCAAACCACTGCTTTAATCCTTCGAAGCACCGCATCATTATATTTTTCAGATATCAAAACACTGCATACCAAGCAAAAGCAGAAAAAAAATGTAACAGTGATTAAATGTGAAAGTGTAAAGAAAGGAAGCTCTAATATAGACTTAATAAAGAAAACAAGTTAAACTTCTTAACTAAAACAAACCAAGCAAAGCATAATGTTCACATATGCAAAGTGAATAACTGTTTATCAAAATAAAAATAAAAAATGCAAAGGGAATAACTATGTAACAACTTGTGATGAATTTTTCACATTGTCACCTACACTTTCTCAATCATGATCGTCTCTCTATATGCTCATGGACTGTGGTAAAAAGATAGACAGGACAACAGAGCATGATAGAGTTGGTTGGCTCTACCGCTGTTTAGGGTTTAGGATTTCCATTGGCACTAGCATCATTAGTGCCATTATGATCCTCACTTTTCTTCGGATCACACAGCATGAAGAAGGAACCAACCACTCCTTAAAGACACAATTCAGACTCGAGCAAACAAGTCTCTTACTTCCGAAACATCAGACACACCAGAAAATGCCTTTTTAGCTAGCTCTGATTAACCTTCGGCGCATCGTTCCTCAGTGGAAACACCATCGACCTCCTCTGTATTGTTCTTCATCTCACCAACATCTCATTTTCTGGGGTGTTTGATGATTTGGAAGTTAGAGAGTTGCTTGAGACTGATATGTTTCTTTGAGAAGTGGTTGATTCCTTTTTGATGTTTTATGATCTGAAGAAATGTGAGGAGCATAATGTGGCAGTGATTATGCTAGTGCTTGTGGCAATCCTAAACCCTAAATAGGGGTACAGTCAGTCAACTCCATCAGAAAAAAATTATCATAGGTTTGAAAAGAGTTTTCATAGACAAATGTTTTTTTGTTTTCTTTTGTTTCATTTTCAGAATTTTTTCACATATACGAGTTTGATATTAGACTAGATTCCCAAGCACTGAATAAGCCTAGAAAAAATTTCCAGATCCACTAAGCTAAAATTCAGAATCAACCCATCTACTCAGTGTCATCTAGTTTTCTTGGCGTTTATATTTTGTCATTTATCGAGAAGACTTTTTTCTCGACTCCAATAGTACTTTTGCTTTCAGAAAAAATAAAGAAAACGCCTATATACATGACCTGTATTAAAACTCCCAATTGATTAGTTTAAAATTTGTTAGAGGTAATCCAGAGAAAAAAAAAAAAGCAATTGCAAAACTAGGTAATTGGAACATCACAGTTCAGACAGAACAGCACCAAATTCAGACATCCAGACACAATTCCACAAGGAAGTTTGATCTCTACATCTATGGGCAACAAACAAAACACAACAAAGAGAGATACTTTGTAACAAACACTAGACATGGCCATGAACTAAACCCCCATTGCAAAGTTTGAAATAGCACAGACCATACAATGCTCAACAGATTCATCATTTTTCATGATTATTAAACACACCCATGGAGCAAGGTGATAACTTTGATTGGACTAAACAGTATACAAAGTTGGAATTTTGAATAAAATCTTAAGAATAATAAAATACGAAAAAGAACATAAGCAAACTGCAAATAATTGAGAAGATGCATGGTATAAAAAGGAAAAAATAGAGAAGCCGAGTTTACCATTCATAAAAAACTGAGAAAAGGAGAAGGGGGAGTCATACTTGTTTGTTTGTCTAATGTAATATATAAAGTGAGAAAAAAATGGGAGAAGCACTTGGTTTATATAGATAAATAAGTATTTATTTATTTAAAGTATATATTAAATATTTTATTGGGAAATGGGGGTTTCCATGTTTCCATAAGTATTTTTTATGTTTCTGTAACTGAAATAATTGTTTTTACACTAGACTATTTTATTAATAAATTAAAATAAAATAATGAATTTAGTGTAAACAAATTAATTCCATATAAAGACATTTTATATAATTAAACATAGTAATTAATATTAACAATTAAATGATGATATCAATTATTCATAATAAATTCAAAAGTAATATATAAATAAAAGTATTTAAGGATTTAGTAATATTACTTTAGTCAGAAATTTAAATGCACTTAGTTCTATTTAATATTATTATATATTAAAATAATTTCAGCATTAAATACTAGAAATGTGTAACTTAAAATATTCTATATAAAAATTAAATTTTCCTTTGAAATTTATAATTTAATATTTATGCTATTTTATTTATATTCCAAATTATTTAATACATAAATTTAGTTTATTTAAAAATTATTTAATGCTTTAAAGTAATATAAAACTGATTTGATGAATCATTAGTTACAGAACTAAATAATTATTGTTTGAGTAGAACATACATTTAATATTATTTATACTATTAAGTATTTTAATTATTAAATGTAAAGTTAAAATATTAAATATCCACATTACTTCATGATAACGGAAAGTGATTGTAATGATGAAATGTTTAAAGTTGCTATTCAATTCAAATCTTATATATATACATATTATAATAATAATAATAATAATAATAATAATAATAATAATAATAATAATAATAAATAAATAAATAAATAGTTAATGATAATGTTGGATATTAATTGTTATTTTTCAATATACTTTTCAAAATAATTTATTATTGTTTTTTTTTTAACTAAGGTATTTCTACCATCGATAATCATGAGACTAATTTATTGTCAAACAATCAACGCACTAAATGGTAGAGGGCGATCCACATAGTTTTTTTGTTTTTTTTTTTCCATTCTTATGTGTTGGGAATGAAACTCTTACCGATTAAGGGACAAAATACCGAATCAGTATGCCACTTGTTTAATTTATTAATGTTTCTTTTATATATATGTTAAATAAGGAAATATGTGTTAATCATATTTAATGATACTTTTGTATCTTGTAATTATTTAGGTTATATCTTTCAAACACTACACATATATTAAGTACACTAAAGTTTAGTTTAACATTTAGTTATTAAAAAATCCGTTATTTCATGAGCAACTTGATAAACTTTCGTAGTATAATTATAATTATATTATATTTTCAACAAAACTTTTAGTAAATGGTTGACAATGTTTAATATTGAAGAAGTCTTTGAATTACACTAAAGTGGCGTTTGGTATATAGGTCAGAATGAGACGGAATATGATATATAGGTTTTGTATTATGTTTATTATATTTTTAAGATATAATAAAATAGGACATAAGACACCTTGCATGATACACTTAGAGCTTGTTTGGTGGTCGGGATAAGATAAGAGCAAGATAGAGTCTTATCCTATCCTGCGTTTGAGGTGGACAGATATTGATAGGATATGATACAAACAATGAAAAATGTGTCAAATTTTTATTGAAATAAAAAATACATAATATTTTTTAAAATTTAATTTTCTAAATAGTTTTTTTCAAAAAGTGATTATTCTGTTAAATTTTTTTTTTACATTTTTATAAATGAGCTCATGTTTTAATATTAACTAAAATCAAATTATTTTTATTAATTCGGCTATTTTAATTTTTTTCGAAGGGAGTTTATTTTAATTAACATTATTATATATGTAATCAATGAATTTTAACTTAGTAGGATAAGTGATCAATGATAAAAATTAATTCAAATTTTAAAAAAATTATTAAAAGATATTATTCTTTCAAAAATAATTTATATTTAAATTATTAATTATAATTATATAAGTAGAGTGATAATTTTAAATAATATCATATGATAATATAAAATTAGTCTATATTTACTTTTAAAAAATTAATATTTATATATATGTGAGTAGCCTATTTTATTGTTAGGGAAGAATTATTTTATGTATTTTTATTATAATATAAATAACAAAAAATAATTTAACTAAGTAGTAGTAAGTGATAATGAAAATTTAATTATTTTATATGAGTAAATCCAATATTTTCACCATTTATAAATAAGTTTATTTTTTAATTAAATTTATTAGTAACTAAATAATTTTAACTTAACAATAACAACTAGTAATTGATAAGTAATAAAATTAATATTTTATTAAAATCAAATATTTATATTTATTAATTAATATTATTATAAATTATATAAAATATAAATATTGAAACTAATATTGGGTTATGGTAATAAATAAATAAAACACTGATAACCTATCATGTCAGGATAATTTCTATCCTAGCTCCCCTGGGATAACTTTTACCCATGATAAGATAAGGGACATGATAGTGTTATTCTATCCTGCTGGCGCAACAAACAAATAACAACAGGATATGATCATTATCATATCTTGTCTATGCTTATTTTGTCCACCAAACGAGCCCTTATATTCTATGAAAAAAAAAAGAACTAGAAGAACAAATGAAATACTCATTTATAACTTTTACATGGGCAGCCCTTTTTTTGTGGTGGCCTGTTTTGTAATTGTGTTCCCCTTATTAATATATCATTTCACTTTAAAAAAAAAACTTTTACATGGGCAAAAATATCACTAATTTATATTTGAAATCTGTTTGTTATATAATAATAGAAAATGATGAAAATAAATTATATATACGAATATGAATATAAATTAATATTACTTACAAAATTATGTTTGTTTAACTATATTAACAAAAAAAAAAATCTTAAAAATATCAGTTTTTAATAAATTTAGTGCTAATATATTGTTATGAATTATAATATTAATTTATAAGACGAGATTGATGCTCAAGAATTCAAAAGCTTAGATAAGATGAGATCATCCTCATTCGATTTGAGGGGTGGGTAGGTGTTTGCGTTTGTTTATGGCTTGGTGGGTTTTGTTTGCTTTGTACATATTACTCTTTTGATTATTAATAAAGTTTCACTTTAAAAAAAATATTAATAGTAATTTTTTAACCTTTATATGGTAACTTTTTTAAAATTATGTATGGACATATTGTTGAGATTGGCCGTCATAACAAGAAAAACGCTGATTTCTAATGGTGAAAAGCTATTGATAATCACGAAAGGTAATGCTTAATTACAGACGACCGAAAATTCAGTGGGTGTTGGCCTCATCGATACTATTTTGGATGACTTTAAAAAATCGTATGTAATTATGGACAGTTTAGGCTGCAGGTAACTTACTTACAGTTTTTTCCTTCAAAACTTACCCACGATTATTCTCGTCGGTAATTGATTTGGTCTTTACAAAAAAACTCATTTTGGTGCAAATAAAAAATTGGGTTCCCTAGAGCATTCAATCTTTGCTGGCCCCTTATCCTCTGAGGATTGAGAGGTATGCTCTTGAACTCTCTTAAAATTGAGTCTAAACAAATAAAAAATAATGTTAAAACCGCAAATAATATATATTATAAGTTACTTAATGAATGTTTAGTTAAACTCTGTAGACCTTTTAACGGCCCAACTCTTGTAAAAAGATAAGCTTTTTATTGACTTTAATTGAGTTATTTTTTTTGACTTTTCAAATTAGATAAGCAATATTAACGGTGTGATGACTCACTTTATTCTGTAAAGTGACTCCACTCATTTTAGAGGAGGCAAATTCAAATGACTGCTTCAACGTATTCCCCATCATAATAGGGAAATCAATCTATACATAGTTCTAAAGATTTTATTTGGTTTTATTCGTGACTTTTGAAACTTTGTTTTTTGTATTTTTTTACATGTTTTTGGATTATTGTGATAAATAAAAGCATATCTTTTAGATTTTTTTATGACTTAAGACCCAACACATATGCCGTATGTGACCGACCGGTAGAAATGTTACTTCAACGCAGCTAAAAAGATTCATGGAGTAAATTATAGGTAATTTTGTAGCTGACAATAATTCCTATATATGCCGTATGTATTTGCATCAAATAAAGATCTTGTGCCAGTACTTAATCTCTGTTATTTTATTTAAGCTTTCTAGAGCAGATTGTGTTTTTTGTATTTCAATGCATGCATGAGTTCCTGGTGATTTAGATATTTAAGTTGAAAAGGGGGCTAAATTTGGTTGAGGCTTTTCTTCACTGAGAATTTTATACCACGGGAACTATGTTTTCTATTGAAAAATTGTACTATCAAAATGGTAGATTAGTGCTAATTAATTATTAATAACCATTTTTATTTTTAATGATATTACTTATTAATTATAAAACTCCTCAGTTTCTTATATATATAACTTATATAATAAATTTTGAACTAATTTGAAATAATAATTATCAATAAAAAATTACAAGAATAACTTTAATAAAAAAAATATTATTTATATAAAAATACATATATCAAAATTCAAAAATAAAAATAAGTAATAATTAAATAAATAAAATTTTAAATGATTCTATTTGTTATTTACTACAACCAATAATATAAGATGTACTGTTTGAAAAAATTACATTTTTTAAAAAAACCAAATATATATATTAATAGGAATAGGGTCCAGCCCTTACAAAAAGATACATAATTCTCCCATCATAACACACTGCAGGTCCAGAACATAAGAAGACCACTAGGAAAATTTCCAAAAGACAAAGAAAAAGCAACCAAAAAAAAAAAAAAAAAACATGAAGCAGTGTTATGCAAGCAGAAGCGGTGCACAACACCTTCCAAACAAGTCAGGAAAACACCACGAGAGGAAGATAAATAAAATTACATAAAAGAATTTAATTTTATAATGATTCTATTTGTTATTTACTACAACCTATAATGTTTAATGCATTTCTTGAGAAAATTACATTAATAATCTATATGTCAGTAATATTGACTTAAGGAAGCATAAAATGAGATCCGATAATGAATCAATTCACAGTAATATTTTGCTTAATGATATTTTATGCCATTTCATAAAACTTATTACAATAATAAATGTTAAAACTTATTCATTGTTGATAAAAAGTATGAACATAATTTATGCTAATAAAAATTACTTGAGGATGTTAAATAATTATTAATTGAGTTAAAAAATTATATTCACTTAATATTATAAACTAAATAAATTAATTAAGTAATAAATATTCGACGTTTATTATTAAATTTTATATATAATTTTAAACAATTGATTTGAACTTTATATTAATGAGAATACTAATTAATTATTAATAACCATTTGTATTATTTATGATATTAATTATTAATACCAGCATTTTGTGCTGAAGCGGTTTGGAACCTGTTGGGCAATTTTTGGTGGCTTTTAACACTAATGCAGGGAGCTTATAAAGGAACCTATGGTGAGTCTACAAACATAGGAATTTTATGGTCCCCCTACTGTATATGCAGGATGCAAATTGGGAATGAGTACTACTTAATTCAACAATCATATGTTGTTATTGTCTCTGGTTTTTTGGTTGTTGGGGGTCATTTTAATTGTAATATCTTGGGTATTGTTGCTATACCCTCTTCCTTTTTGTGAGGACTGTGTGTCCTCTACCCATTCTGTACTGCTTCTCTAAAATCAATAAAGTTTTCTCAACTTTCAATTTTTTTTTATTAATTTAAAATCTCCTCAATTTCTTATACATAAAATTTATATAATAAATATTGAATTAATTTTAAATATTAATTATCAATAACAAATTACAAGAATAGGTTTAATAACAACAAATTAAAATAATTAATATTATTTAAGTAAAAATATATATAAAATTGAAAAACAAAAATAAGTAATATTCAAACATTTTGTAATTTTTAAATGATTCTATTTTTTATTTACTATACAATCTATGATATGAGATGTATTAATTGAGAAATATATATTAATAATCTATGTAACATTGACTTGAGGAAGTATAAAATTATAACTAATAATGAATCAAATCACAAAATATTTTACTTAATCATATTTTATGGCATTTCATAAAAATTATTACAATTTAAATGTTAAAATTTATTTATTGTTGATGAAAAGAATGAACATAATTTATACTAATAAAAATTATTTGATGATGTTAAATAATTATTAATTGAGTTAAAATTTAAATTCACTTAATATTATGAAATAGATAAATTAATTTTATTAATAAAATTTATTCAATGTTAATTATTAAATGTTAAATATAAGTTTAAAAGTAATATTAAGTTTTTACATAAACATAGTTCTAATTTACTACTACTTAAAGTTGGAATATAATAAACCATATAAGCATGCCTTGAGACTAAGAAAGTAAAATTAAGGATGATGTATTTCATTTGAAACAAAAACATATTTCAACATTTTGATAAATGTATATAAAGTACTAAAATATTACAATGCAAATGTCTATGATTTCATTATATTATATAATTTTAAAAAATTCTTACATATATTCTGTTTATATTTAAATTAAAATAATTAATGTAACTCATAAGACCATTATATGAAAATCAAGAGGTAGAGGGTGAAGTTACGATAATTTTATTTTCATGTTATCCGCACAATCATAAACTCTTACTCCACTACGATTTTAAATTTGGTGTCAAGATAAGATTTTCTCATTCTAACATGAGATTTGACATTTTAAAGATAGGATGACAACACATGTGGTTATCTTGAATCATGTTGTGAAATATTAAAATAACTCCATGATCATTTTCGATGAATATAGGTTGATAAAAATTTACACAAATTCAAATATAAAATTTGAGAATAAGGTACTGCACCAACATTGTAAAATTTTTATACATTATCAACCATTTATATTTCAAACATTGGAAAAATTAGTTTTTAATTAAATTTAATTAATTGACTTGACACGCATTTTAAATATAATTGAACTGTTTATGCATCAAATTTAAACTACAGTTTAAAAGAAACTCATAAATATAATATATACATTATAAATATATGGAAGTTTTTCTAAATTAAAATTCTAAAATTTTAATAAGAAATAAATCGATCTACATATAAATTTATCTTAAATTTTTCTCATTCACTAAAAAATCACAGTTCACCTTTAACAATAATTTAGATAAAAAATAAAAATAATATAAAGTTCTTAAATGTAATTAATATTATAGAATTTGTCCTATAGTAAATAAAAAACATTCTTTTATTTATCATTTACGATATCTTATATTTCTTTTAGTGTTAAAAAAATATTTAATTTTTCGAATATATTACAATAACTACTAACGTAATAGTGTTTTAGAATAATATATCACACAATAAATGTTTTATGATGTTAATAGTTCAACAGGTTCCTGAGTTTGTACCAATGTTTGCAATTGGTTTCTCGCCGGAAAAAAAGTTTGCTATATCAACATGTTCCTGAGTTTGTACCAATGTTTGCGATTGATCACTTGCCGTAAAAAAAGTTTGCTATAGGTCCCTTAGTTTGCACCAAGTTTGTGTTTAGTCCCTGCCGGAGACCGGAGTTTTAATGATGATTATGTAGATTTTTTATTTTTTTAAGGGATGCCACGTAAGAAAATCCTTTTTATTTTTAAAACCCCCAAATTGTTTAGTCCCTGCCGGAGACCGGAGTTTTAATGATGATTATGTGGATTTTTTATTTTTTTTAAGGGATGCCACATAAGAAAATCCTTTTTATTTTTAAAACCCCAAATTAACTAAATATCAATTTAACCCCCAAATGATGATGATGACGACGACGATGATGATGATGATTTTAATTAAGATGATTTAGGGATTTAGGGTTAATGGGAGTTAAAGTGATATTTAGTTAATTTGAGGGTTTTAAAAAATATTAGTTATAAATGTTTATTATTTGATTGCATGACTAATATCTAAATTGTATGAAAGTTTATATGCATGATAAATAACATAATATAATATGATTTAGTGATTTGAATTAATTACATTCGCATTATATGAAAAGTTATAAAGTAGTGTAAGTGTACAAGTTTGACTCAACAATATCCTCCCACCTAATATGACAGTATGCAAAAGTTTCCTCCCGTGGAAAATGGAATGTGACCCACCTAATAGGACGCCACTTATATTGTCGTGCAGGTGTGTTTAGCCGCAGGTTTTTATGAAAGGCATGTCTTGGATTTTGGTGTTGATGCATTACTGTTGGTGAATATGGCTTGTCGAAATTATTGCTGGGTACAAATTATGTTTTGTGCAGAATAGGGAGCATGGATGGAGGAGATGATGATGACAGTGGCCTTGCCATTGTCTACGGTGCTACCACTGTGTTTACTAAAATTTGCATTCGTAGGGGTCTGTTATGCTGTTGATTTTCTATTAATTCCTCAGTTAATTTGGTTCCTCTATGCTTTGATCTTATTGTAATTTCAAATGCATCCTCTCTCTTTACTTCTTTCTTATATTCTGTTTTGTATTCAGGGTTAGAATACCCCTTGTATTCCCTTTAATTCAATTTAGCTTATAAAAAAAATCCATAATCCGTTTCCTATCCTCTAAAGGATCGTACTTCAATCTGGACCATGCAAGAGTAAGGTCACATACACATCATCTTCACAATTTAGCTCCAATTCATCACTGGTTAGTTGAGATTTCATAGCAGCAAGGGTGAACTCGGGAAGCCTTGCTGGGATTGTAGCGAACCTGTTTGCCAGACTTTTCAAAACATGCTCCTGCAGATCATGCATATAAAAATAGGGTGGTTCCATACATCGGATTGCGAGTTCAATCGGTAGGGTATACCGCTGTAAAGGGTGACACACTCTTTGCCACAAGACTCAACAAGTAACATGTCTGCCACAGGAAGCAGGTCCACTAGATTATCTTGTTTGTTGGGTGTGAGAGAGAACTCCCCTTTTTCTATAAAATTCTGAAGCAACACGAAAGAACATCTATCTGCAAAAGGAGGTAGGTTAAGAAAATTAAAAAGGAAATTAGAATGAACATTAACATAAGTTAAGAAAATTAAAAAGGAAATTACATGAAAAGTATGTTGTGCTAATGAGAAACTTGTAGATTTGTTTCTAGTTCTCCATATTATAGATAACTAGTATAGAATTGCTTAGGGTTGTTTGCTGTTAAAGTTTTTCTGCTAATGAGTTCTATGACTGTTGGATTCTTGTGTTTTCATCACTATATACTCACTGTTTCATGCTTTTTAGTTGGTATTCTAAAAATAAAATAATAGAGGATAAGATATCTATGCCTTACCTACATGTCTGTCGTTTGCTGATAAACATGCGCATCCTCATCTTCTTAGTTAATTACTTTCATTTTGATCCTTATAATTAAAGTCTAGACGTATCCCCAACTTCCACAATACATGGAGTACTTGATCCATCTTAAATGGTATGAATCAAAAGCAAAAGGATTAACAAAATGACTGGTTCCTTGGAGCTAGGTTTGATTAAGTCCAAACAGTCTCTTTATTTATAAATTGAAATGCCAAATGAGAAACAGAATGGTACAATGCCACATTGCTATTTTTGTGGAAGGAATTAGGCCACAATACATGGAGAATCTAAGTTTCATTGAACTGGAAGCCCAATTACATGACGCATTTTCAAGTTCAAGCACTCGAAGCATGCATAGGCGGCGTGGATTTATATAGAATGCAACACAAGTGCATTGGCTCATCATCGCGTAGCATAAAATGTAGCTCCTCCAACTCCAAGTGTTGCGGCACAAGAGTTCTTTCATACTTGATCATCTTTATTGATAACTTGGCACAAGTTTAAATCCTCATAATTATAATTTTTAAGGATCAAGTCACGTATTAGATCATGAATACGACAACTTTCTACTCTGCCATCAATACTGAATGAAGATGCTTTTAGATATCCTTCACCTACTTTTAGCTTTCAGTTCCAACGTACATGTTGAATGCGCTGCACCGCGCGCGTCATCATCTTTTTTATCACTTCTCTTCTGCTGGCTGCCATTTAAAGAACTTGATCTTACATGCTATTTGAAGAAGAAGACTCATTGATTTGATGAAGCCAACAGCCTCAGAGGGTAAAGCAGTAATTGGAGGATCACGAGCAGGCTTCCATTGCTCACAGAATGTGTATTCATCGATGGTGAGAGAAAGAAGACTTTGCATTTCCCTTGGTCATTGTTTAATGTTTACTCAGAAACTTGGATTTAATTACTATTGTACGTCTGTCACTGAACAATAATGCCACCCGTAGGCATATCATTATTCTGTTGTTTGATGAAAATTTTATGCCGCATGGAAGAAGACAACAAGACATGCCATTTTCTAAAACAATTCCAATTAAAACCCTAAAAATCATTCCAAATAAAAAACCATTTCAATCCTACCCTTTGTCCACACTAAGATCACAACCACTGTGTTGTGTTGCATCGTTCTAAGCCCACTTCCTCCATTTCTTCGCCAACAGTAGCAGAATCGTGCCTACTGTCTCAGTCCTCACTCTTCTACTGCAAAACCAAGTACCCATCATTTGTCTCAAATTCCTTTAAGCCCCTCAAGCTGGAACTCCCATGCTCCAATTCCATGGAGTTGAAGGTTTGTGGGTGTTGTGTTGTATATGTTTCTGTTTTCTAGCTTTTCGATGTTGAATCAAGATTAAGAATTGCTAACATTTTGAAGGAAAAGAGTGCTTTGAATATCTGGGTTTGTGGAGATAAAAGAGGATGAAGATAAAGATGAAGATGGTGAAGTCACGAAGGGAGGGAGATGAGTGATTAAAGATTAATAATTTTTTATTAATATATTTGGATTAAGTTTTTCAGTGTAAAAATAATTGGGCAAAGACCAATCCCAGCTATTTGCCATACTATGGGGGTGCACTTCAAAAGTTACGCCGACAAGTCCAGGATGAAGAATACTTTGTCTTTGAGATGAGAGCACTACTTTATGTCCAAATTATTTTGATTTTTGTTATAATCTTGGTTTTATACCAAATGAAATATATTGTATTTCTACTATGTAAAACTTCCAACACATGAATGGTTGGGTGTTTTAGCTCCTTTGTAGTGGTCAATTTTTCAAAACTCACTCAATAGGTAAGTTCAGAAACTTCATACAATTGATGACTACACACAGGCTTATCATAATATGTACCAGATTGTGTTCTGTATATAGATTATAGAATTGATTACTCCATAATAAACATATTAAAATGTCTATAAACGTTTATATTGATGTATCTCAATGTCATATTCAAGGATTTTGGATTGATGTGAAATTTTATAGATGTGATCTATGTGATGAATTTAAAATCTAATTATTCGGCAAAAAATTATTGAGTGTGTAAAATTACAGTGTAGTGAGTGTAAGTTAACCTCTTCCCAAACATAAATAAGGAGAAAACTTAACTAAAGTCCGATAGAATTAAAAAAAAGCAGTAAATCATTAGAATAGGGCTAGAAATCAATGATAGTTATTTTTCCTTATTTGAAATTACAAAGACATAATTGAATGAAAAATAACATCGTACATTCATAAAAGAGAAATTAAACTTCTACAATAAATTGAGTACTTTTCTTTTACATCTAAAATCCCCTATTATTCAAATAAATGAAAATGAGAAACATTAGAGATCCAGAGAGACTCCACTTCTGATGAGTAGTCCTCCATCCAAATATGCTCTCTTACAGAAAAAGCCAATTTGGCTAAAGAATTAGCAACAATATTAGAGTGCCTTATTTCATGAAATAAAGCGCAGTAAGAGAAATATGATGACAAAACAAAACCCAACAATCATGAACCACAGAAGACAAATATGAGCTTGCTCTTCGTCTAAATCTCCATTCTTGATAAAGAATCAAGCAATCTCTCAACAATGACATTGAGAAAGCATAAGTTCTTAGATCCCTACAATTAAAAAAATAAAGCATACACCAAATAAGTATGAGAGGTATAAGTAGAGTAAATATGTTAGGAAATGCATAAATTTTGCAAATTTTTTTATGAATATTATTTTATAATTATCGAGAAGTAAATGCACACCTTCTTTTCCGAACTTCAAGTGATGAGTTAAGAGATTGCCAGTAAGGTCCTCATAATGAACTTCTACAAAGGGCACATGCTCAATGATTTGGCATTGTTGGCAATCCTCAATTGTAATTGAGCAAAACGACATTTTGAGACGTTTAAGATTCTTTAAGTGTTGGAAGTCTCTTGGTACCTTCTTGAGCATGGGGATGGAGTGTAATGAGAGAATTTCCAGAGAAGGCAGTGCTCCTCCTTCAACATGGAAGAATTCTAGTTTAGAAAAAGCTGTAAGTTGTAGATGCTTTAGATTCGGAAACCCCCCATCATGAACATCCAATGTGTCACCACCATACGAGCTGGAGATACTGAGGAACAACAAGTTTGGCATGTTTTGGAGTGTTTTGAATGTATCAACAGTTAACCACGAGCCCACCATGGTCAACCTAACAAGATTTTGAAGCCCTGTAATCCACTTTGACAGATTATGTAACCCTCCCTTAAGTTGAAGCACTCGTAGCATAGGCATGGTTGTAGAACTCAAATCAATGATTTCATTATACCTTACTATAATATATAGTTTCTCCAAGAGTTGCATTTTATTTAATAAGGAACATAGAGCTTCTTCATGTTCTTCTCTAGCCTTGCACATCTCTAACACTCTTAACTGCTTTAGCTTTTCTAGCTCAATTATTAGCTCTAGTGCCCTATCACCATCTAAGCTCACACCACGTAGCGTTTGGAGGGATGTCATACCTCCAACACTATCTTTCAATGCAGTAAAACTGACACCAACAGGTATGTGTATCAAATTATGTAGAAAATATCGTAGTTTTCTAAGCTTTCCCATCGACTTTGGTAGCACATCCACATACGTTTCCCTTAGATCCAAGGTCTCTAGGTTCTCAAGTTCACCAATGGATTCTGGAAGACTTTCTATACATGTATTCCTGAAGCTCAAATACCTCAATTGGATTTGAGTTCCCAAATTTTCAGGAGCACCATAATCAAATCTAACACCTTCAAAATCAAGTACCTTCAATAGCTTGTATTTTGTAGGGATAATCCCCATAGGAAAAGCTTCCTTTATGAAAAAAAGCAGTGAGTGGATGTACGAGCTTTCAGTACTTATCATAAACTCATTGAAATCGGTTGTTATTGATAGCCGCCGACTTTTCACATTTAAGGCTGACCTATCATCTTCAAGAATAAATTGGCAAAAACTTAAATCCTCAAATTTTATAAGGATCATGTCACGTAATAGGTCATGAACACGACACTTAATTTTGCCAAAACCTGTGAATGAAGATACTTGCACCAAATTTCTACAAATTAATTGTGCTAAATATCCTTCAGCTACTTTCTCCAAAGATTTTCCTCTTTTCCCTTTGACAAACCCCTCGGCTATCCATTGCCTGATCACCCTCTTTGGTCTAATTTGATAGTCTTCAGGATACATTCCAAAATATAGTAAGCAAGGTTTAAGAGAGGGAGGCAAATCATCATAACTCAAACCTAAAATCTTCCCTATACTACTTAAACATGAACCCTTTTCTAGCTCTGAACTTAGATTTTGACTAAAGTCTTTCCAATCTAATACATCTCCTTTTTTTCTAGCTAAGACACCAGCAATGACTACAATTGCTAATGGTAAACCCTTGCACTTGTTAACAATTTCAGAAGATATATCCACAAAATTTGAGGGACAACGTCCATTCAAGTTATGGAATGCATTCTTAGAGAAAAGCTCTAGAGATTTTTTCTGTAGTTAAAGGTTGCAGCTCATGCACTTTAACAGAAGATTTTATGCAAGAATTTATAACATCCCCATCCCTTGTTGTGATAAACACCCTACTTCCAAGTTCATTATCAACTAAAACAAGCTCAACGTCATCCCAAAATTGTTTGTTCCACACATCATCAAAGAAGACAACGTACCTCTTTTCTCGCAAGAAGTTTCGCACTTCAGTTTTCAGTTCCACCCGCTCCATTGTGGAAATGTCGCTAGGAGGAGACAGGTTTCGTTCTTTGTAAAATGCCTTCAACATGCTCCTCAACAATCCCTCCACATTGTATGACTGAGATACTGTAACCCATGCACGGCAAGTGAAGTGCCCAATCACCTGCTGGTTGTTGAAAACTTGGTTGGCAAGAGTGGTTTTCCCCTGCCCACCCATTGCTACTCCTGAGACGACAGTGCGCTCTTTTCTTCCGTTCACCAACCAATCAACCAATGTATCTTTTGGGCTTTCAAACCCCACAACTTGAGCTTCGTCCTGTAAAAGAGCAGCATCTCGAAGGTTCTGCACCGCCGTATCTTGGTTTCCACCAGAACTGCTTGGTGCTTGTTCCAAAGGCGATGATACTAGTAAGCCATCATCTTTTTCATCTATCTTCTGCTGCCATTTAAAGAACTTGATCTTACACGCTATTTGAAGACGAATGCTGATTGTTTTGATGAAACTAGCAGCCTCAGAGGGTAAAGCTGCAAAAGGAGGATCACGAGCAGGCTGCCACTGCTCAGAGATCATGTATTCATCGATGGTGTCTTCTAAGCGAAAAGCTCTTTCCAGCAGCTGCTTCACCCTTTCCTTGTCTACTTCAGTAGCAGACATTCTATCTGTTTCATAAATGAAGGTTTGAATCTTTTCCAATTCATCTTTCATTTTCTGAACTTCTTCTGGGAGTCGTTTTATCAGATTGACAAAATCCGCCATTGGAAGAAGGAAATGGCGAGCGAAGGACAATAATGGAAGATCACACATTTTATTTTTTCTAGTTCTGGTTTCTGATAATTGAGATGAGAGGATTGCTTTATGTCTTTCAAGATCTGAGCATCTATTTATACAGCATAAAGTCCATGATGAAGGCACAAAGAAGAAGACTAGAAGCCATTTTTTAAAAATCAACTTGTGAAGGCAACATATGCTAATTTAATCAGTTATATATATAAAGGTGTTTTGCTGTCACGTGTGTGTGAATATCGATGAGAAGAAGACTTTCAATTGCAATGAGTCATTGTGTGATATTCATTGACTTTCACTTATAGCTGTAATAACTCATTAATGCCAGCATCTTAATTATTGTTTAAAGCCATTAATCATACTTTTCCAATTCGATCGAGATTTGATCTGAGATCTATCAGTAATGATGATTGTTACGAATCATCCCACAACGAAAGCAACGAATTCAATTGCCACCGTTTGATCTGTCTTCCAATACAATCATTTATGTGTTGTGGCAAAACGTGATTGGTGAGATTGTGAATTCGTTAAATTCGTGACTATTTTTTTGGATCCATATAGCATCACTGGAGATCTATACAGCCTAAAGTCAATGGTTAGAGGAAAAAGAATTGAATCATTGTTTGTTTAAATATTCGAATTAGAACTCATATGTTATGCCACATGGAAGAAGACACGAAGCCAAGTCAAGTTGTGAAGGAAGCATGTGGCCATGACAAGTCATATATATAATTATCGATGAGAACAAGTCATTCATATGCATTTAGTCATTGTTTAATATTTATTGACTAACTTGGATAAAATTAAATTATAACAATGACTCAATAATTCCAGTATCTTATCTATTGTTTAAAAAGCCACCATACTTGTCCCTATTAGTTGTATCAATAGAGAAAGAAATGATAAAACTTCGCTAAATTAAAGGTGACGACAGCTTTTATATCCCTCCAAATTGAAGAAGACTTTGAGTTTGCCTTGGTCATTGTTTAATGTTTATTGAGAAACTTGGTTTTAACTACTATTTTATCACTCTCACTGAACAATAATGTTCAATATTATTCTTTTTTCTAACTGCCACTAAATTCCATAAGTGACATCATTCCATGGGATGCCACTACAAGAATTTTGTCATTTGGCTACCAAACATTTCCTAGCAAAGTGCTAGCGATTTCTTAGCAAAAGGCGTTTAAACTGTAAATTAACTGCGTTTTGGCTTCCAAATTTTTGGTAGCATGAAATGAGAGGCTGATTAGCATGATATGATGTTGAGAATGAAAAACCAATCACAAGTAAAATATATTTCATATTGCTGATGAGATATTTAATTCACTAAAATAAAGCAGATGAGTGCTATGGACGTAATCCTCATCCTCATAGTAACCCTCAACATCTGCATGAACAGTAACTTGTACATGGGGCACATGCTCGATGATTTGCCATTGTTGGCTATCCTTAATTTTAAATGAACCAATCACTTCGAGACTTTTAAGATTCTTCTAAGTGTTGTAAGCCTTCCGGTACCTTCTTGAGCCTAGGGATTTCTTCTAATTTGAGAGTTTCCAGAGAAGGAACGGCTCCTCCATCAATTTGGAAGAATTGTAACTCAAAAAACATTTTAAGTTGTAGATGCTTTAGATTTGGGAACCCCCATCATGAACATGCAAAGTTTCACCAGAAACAACAAGTTTGGCATGTTTTGAAGTCATTAATGTTGAACGATGGTGCACAACGGAAACAGAGAAAACAAGAGAGCCTACTACAAGTTAAGCCCACTAACTAACTAATTAATTTTGAATTACACTTTTTAACCTCCCCTAAATTCTAAAGTTAGTAAACAATACTACAGAACAAAAACGACGCATTAGACGAAATAGATAGGAGTTGAAATTGCTAAAAAACATTATCTCATGTTTACTCCAATCAATGAGAAATTCTTCTTTATCTGTTTGAATTCGTGATAATAGAAAATGCAAAACCATATAATTATTTAACATGATGAATAAGCTTGTATCATCAAGTTCACTGCGATTTTTTTGTTGGTCAACAAGATGAAGATGCTGCTGAGATTGGCCAATTTGGCACCAATGGGAGGCTGTCCCCTTTCGTGATACTGCCAGGATTAGTTTTTCTCTGAGAAGTTCAAGAAAAATTGGAAAACTTTTCCTTGGAAACCAAACAAGCAAGTCTAAAGAAGAAATTTTTAACTTCTCTGTTGATAAAACTGATGACCTGGATGGCCCATATACTTGGCCTATTTCCATTATAGCCCTTGCAGTGTAAACTGTGCTCTAAATCGGATGATTCCAATGGAATATGATAGAATATGCAACTTTTGGGAATCTTAGCCCCAACACCTGAAACTTGAAAAGATACAGCAGATTCTTACATCTTAGCAAACGCACAATACGCAAACATAAAAAAAAAAACAAAAAAAATATCACTGCTTCTACGTATTCCCCATCATAATAGGGAAATCAATCTACATAGTTCTAAAGATTTTATCTGATTTTAATCGTGACTTTGAAACTTTTTTTTTTGTATTTTTTTACATGTTTTTGGATTATTGTGATAAATAAAAGCATATCTTTTAGAATTTTTTATGACTTAAGACCCAACACATATGCCGTATGTGACCGACCGGTAGAAATGTTACTTCAACGCAGCTAAAAAGATTCATGGAGTAAATTATAGGTAATTTTGTAGCTAACAATAATTCCTATATATGCCGTATGTATTTGCATCAAAGATCTTGTGCCAGTGCTTAATCTTTGTTATTTTCTGGTATTTGTGGCTTGAAAGGATCACCTATTTATTTAAGCTTTCTAGAGCAGATTGTGTTTTTTGTATTTAATGCATGCCTGAGTTCCTGGTGATTTAAGTTGAAAGGGGGCTAAATTTGGTTGAGGCTTTTCATCTCTCTTCTGCTGCCATTGAAAGAACTTGATCTTACACGCTATTTGAAGACGAAGGCTCATTGTTTTGATGAAGCTAGCAGCCTCAGAGGGTAAAGCTGTAAATGGAGGATCATGAGCAGGCTGCCATTGCTCACAATATTGCCAGTATCTTATTGTTTCCTTATACATAAATGATCTATGTACATCTCAATAGTGTAAACGTGTCACATTTTGTTTAAGAAATTAGCAGTGGTTTCAAACTCCCGCAAAGTCCCTTTCTGCAGATTTTCCTACAAAAGTTTTCTGCGAATTTTGCTCCAAATATGTTTCTGGCGAATTTTCCTACAAAATGTTTATATTAAAAGCTTCTTCCGAATTTTCTTACAAAGTTTTCTTGCGAATTATGTTTGATGAAAAATCCGCAGGAAACGTTCGAAGGTAAATCCACAGGAAATCACTGAGCGCGACCATTCCTTGTACGCAGAGGCGGAGGCAAGATTCTGACTTTAGCGGGGCTAAGACTAAAATGCGTATAACTTCTAAGAAAGTTTAATTTTTCACATGCATAACTTGTGCGAAAAATTTATATATAATTCATATTTTTAAAAGAAATATATAATTAAATTGAGTTCAATAAATACTAACAAACATACGAACGTCACTAGATTAGCAACAATATTATCTCAAAAAGTAGTAGAAAAGTAGCGCCGCATAGCATAGAACTGAGGAGAATAATAATCATCCGTCTCTCCAAATAAAATTAGCACCCCATGTCCAAAAAGTGAAAGTGAAAGATAACTTTATTTGGTATAAATGTAGGTGTATGTTTGTTTTGGTGTTAGAGCGAACACAGATATAATTTCACGTATCTTATGTATCAACAGAGAAGTTAAAATTTAACATGTTGAATTTAGCGAGGATCAAAAAAACAAAATTTGAACACATTGACTTCAACGTTGATCCATGTTGAGTTCAACGAAAACCCAACAAAAAGTTAAAAACTTAAAAGGTTTATCATGAATTTTGTTTTATAATTTTAATATGTAAGAAAAGTGTCTAGGCAAAAGCTATGAGTCTCATGACAAATAAATGTAAAGAAGTTAGAGAACCTAAGTTGCAATGTATTAATCTAGATATAATCACATACACTATGAATCATAAGGGGTTCTTTGATGATTGGACGGTGGAAAGAAAGGGTTGGTTGACATGGGATTAGAATTATTAAAGTTGTGGTTTGTTATGAGGATGTAACATAGCGCAATAATCAGAGAATAAATGACAGATTTAACAACACTATCCCTTGAAGTCGCATATTATACTACATATATAATAATTTTTTTCAAAAATTTGGGGAGGCAAGGGCCCTCCCTGTTTCAATGTAGTTCCGCCACTACTTGTACGAGTGAATTTTGGTATTAGTTCATCACTAACGTAATTTTCGAAATACGTCATTAAAATTAAGGAAATGATCGGGACTGTTCCTTCCTGACGTCTTGACTCCGACCACTATATTTTTTATCACCGGCGGTCTAATGTGGGCCATATCATTTAATAAGAGACAAAAATCATTTTTTTTTTATAATGAGGAATCTACTTCAAATTTCTTATAAAAATTAAACCCCTTCATCATCTTCATCCTTAACAACAAAACCTAAAATTTATCACTAAAGTAATCTCAAATTCAATCCACAAATTTATCACCAAAACAATCTCAAATTCAACATCAAAATTTTATCACGAAAACAATTTCAATTAAAACCCTAAAAATCATTCCAAATAAAAAGCCCTTTCAATACTACCCTTTGTCCACACTAAGATCACAACCACTGTGTTGTATTGCATCGTTCTAAGCCCACTTTCTCCATTTCTTCTCCAACAGTAGCAGAATCGTGCCTACTGTCTCAGTCCTCACTCTTCTACTGCAAAACCAAGTACCCATTTGTCTCAAATTCCTTTAAGCCCCTCAAGCTGGAACTCCCATGCTCCAATTCTATGGAGTTGAAGGTTTGTGGGTGTTGTGTTGTATATATTTCTGTTTTCTAGCTTTTGGATGTTGTATTCACTGTTCAAGAATCAAGATTAAGAATTGCTAACATTTTGAAGGAAAGAATGCTTTCAAGATCTGGGTTTGTGGAGAATAAAAAGAGGATGAAGATAAAGATAAAGATGGTGAAGTCATGAAGGGAGGGGGATGAGTGATTAAAGATTAAGTCTCTCGATAAGTCGGTATAAAAAAAATTGGTTTTGGTCCCTCACTAAATGACGTGATAGCGTCACATAGATCGTTGGTGACAAATAAACATAGTGGTCGGAGCCAGAATGTCCGCAAGGACCAATCCCAGCTATTTGCCATAAATGGGGGGGTGCATTTCAGAGGTTACGCCGGCAAGTCCAGGATGAAGAAGACTTTGACTTTGAGATGAGAGCAGTGCTTCATGTCCAAACTATTTTGAGTTTTGTTATAATCTTGGTTTTATACCAAATGAAATATGTTGTATTTTTACTATGTAAAATTTCAAACACATGAATGGTCGGGTGTTTTAGCTGCTTTGTAGTGGTCAATTTTTCAAGACTCACTCAATAGGTAAGTTGGGAAACTTCATACAATTGATGACTAGACACAAACTTATCAAAATATGTACCAGATTGTGTGATCTGTATATAGATCATACAATTGATTACTCCATTATATGCATATTAAAATGTCAGGATTTTGAATTGATGTGAAATTTTATAGATATGATATATGTGATAAATTTCAAGATTTAATTATCTAGTAAAAAATTATTGAGTGTGTAAAATTACTGGGGTAGTGAGTGTAAGTCAATCTCTTCCTAAAAATAAATAAGGAGAAAACTTAACTAAAGTCCGATAGAATTAAATAAAAGCAGTAAATCATTAGAATAGGGATAGAAATCATGATAGTTATTTTTCCTTATTCGAAATTACAAAGACATAATTGAATGGAAAATAACATCATGCATTCATAAAAGAGAAATTAAACTTCCACAATAATTTGAGTACTTTTCTTTTACATCTAAAATCCCCTATTATTTAAATAAATGAAAATGAGAAACATTAGAGAGACTCCACTTCTGATGAGTAGTCCTCCATCCAAATATGCTCTCTTACAGAAAAAGCCAATTTGGCTAAAGAATCAGCAACAATATTAGAGTGCCTTATTTCATGAAATAAAGTGCAGTAGAGAAATATGATGACAAAACAAAACCAAACAATCATGAATCATAGAAGACAGATATGAGCTGGCTCTTCATCTAGATTTCCATTCTTGATAGATGGTATGAATCAAATTAGTCCACAAACTCTCTTGATTTGTATATTGAAGAACCAAATGAGAAATAGAATGGTACAACTAATGCCACATTGCCATTTTTGTGGAAGGCCAAATGGAGAAACTACATTTCATTGAACTGGAAGCCCAATACCTACCAAGTAAAGGACAATATTAGTACAGAGCATTACAATTGAGAGATATTGAGAATGAAAAATCACAACTAAAATATATTTCTTGATGCGTAGAACAATACCTCATTGGTTCATATTGCTGACGAGATGTTTAATTCCCTACAATTAAAAAAATAAAGCATACACCAAATAAGTATGAGAGGTATAAG
This sequence comes from Acmispon strigosus, assembly GCA_030819835.1. Taxonomy (NCBI): domain Eukaryota; kingdom Viridiplantae; phylum Streptophyta; class Magnoliopsida; order Fabales; family Fabaceae; genus Acmispon; species Acmispon strigosus. The sequence continues at coordinate 94,432,379 of JAUAMA010000001.1, forward strand.
TAGAGTAAATATGTTAGGAAATGGATAAATTTTGCAAAACTTTTTATGAATATTATTTTATAATTATCGAGAAGAAAATGCACACCTTCTTTTCCGAACTTCAAGCGATGAATTAAGAGATTGTCATCAAGGTCATAATACCGAACTTGTACAAGGGGCACATGCTCAATGATTTGGCATTGTTGGCAATCCTCAATTGTAACTGAACAAAACAACACATTGAGACGTTTAAGATTCTTTAAGTGTTGGAAGTCTCTCGGTACTTTCTTGAGCATGTCCATGCTGCGTAATGTGAGAGTTTCCAGAGAAGGCAGTGCTCCTCCATCAACATGGAAGAATTCTAGTTCAGGAAAAAATTCAAGTTCTAGATGCTTTAGATTCGGAAACCCCCCATCATGAACATCCAATGTATCACCATCATATGAGTCGGAGATACTGAGGAACAACAAGTTTGGCATGTTTTGGAGTGTTTTGAATGTATCAACAGTTAGCAACGAGTTCGCCATGGTCAACTTAACAAGATTTTGAAGCCCCATAATCCACTTTGACAAATTATGTAACATCCCCTGAAGTTGAAGCACTCGTAGCATAGGCATGGTTGTAGAATTCAAATCAATGGTTTCACCAAATCTTAATGAAATATAGAGTTTCTCCAAGGGTTGCCTTTTATTTAATAAGGAACGTAGAGCTCTTTCATGTTCTTCTCCAACCTCGTGGATCTCTAACACTCTTAACTGCTTTAGCTTTTCTAGCTCAATTATTAGCTCTAGTGCCTCATCATCAGATAAGCTCACACCATGTAGCGTTTGGAGGGATGTCATACCTCCAACACTATCTTTCAATGCAGTAAAACTGACACCAAGAGTATACAGAAAATGTCGTAGCTTTCTAAGCTTTCCCATCGACTTTGGTAGCACTTCCACATATGTTCCCCTTAGATCCAAGGTCTCTAGGCTCTCAAGTTTACCAATGGATTCTGGAAGACTTTTTATGCCTGTATTCCTGAAGCTCAAATACCTCAATTGGATTAGAGTTCCCAAATTTTCAGGAGCACCACAATAAAGTCCAACATCTTCAAAATCAAGTACCTTCAATAGCTTGTATTTTGTAGGTATCATCCCCATAGGAAAAGCTTCGTCTATGAAAAAAAGCAATGAGCGGATGTACGAGCTTTCAGTACTTATCATAAACTCATTGAAACCGGTTGATATTGATAGGCGCCGACTTTTCACACTTAAGGCTGACCTATCATCTTCAGGAATAAATTGGCAAAAACTTAAATCCTCAAATTTTTTAAGGATCATGTCACGTAATAGGTCATGAACACGACACCTAATTTTGCCAACACCTGTGAATGAAGATACTTGCACCAAATTTCTACAAATTAATTGTGCTAAATATCCTTCAGCTACTTTCTCCAAAGATTCCCCCCTTTTCCCTTTGACAAACCCCTCGGCTATCCATTGCTTGATCACCCTCTTTGGACTAACTTCATAGTCTTCAGGATACATTCCAAAATATAGTAAGCAAGGTTTAAGAGAGGGGGGCAAATCATCATAACTCAAACCTAAAATCTTCCCTATACTATTTAAACTTGACTCCTTCTCTAGCTCTGAACTTAGATTTTGACTAAAGTATTTCCAATCAACTAAATCTCTTTTTTTTTCGGCTAAAACACCACCAATAACTACAATTGCTAGTGGTAAACCCTTGCACTTGTTAACAATTTCAGAAGATATATCCACAAAATTTGAGGGACAATGTCCATTCAAGTCATGGAATGCATTCTTAGAGAAAAGCTCTAGAGATTTTTCTTCACTTAAAGGTTGCAACTCATGCACTTCAACAAAAGAAGATTTCTTGCAAGAATTTATGACATCCCCATTTCTTGTAGTGATAAACACCCTACTTCCAATTTTATTATCAACTAAAACATGCTCAACATCATCCCAAAATTGTTTGTTCCACACATCATCAAAGAAGACAACGTACCTCTTTTCTCGCAAGAAGTTTCGCACTTCAGTTTTCAATGACACTCGATCCATTGTGGAAATGTTGTCAGGAGGAGACTGCTTTTGTTCTTTGTAAAATGCCTTCAACATGTCCCTCAATACTCGCTCCACAGTGTATGACTGAGACACTGCCACCCATACACGGCAAGTGAAGTGCCCAATCACCTGCCGGTTGTTGAAAGCTAGCTTGGCAAGAGTGGTTTTCCCCTGCCCTCCCATTGCTACCACTGAGACCACAGTGCGCTCTTTTCTTCCGTTCACCAACCAATCAACCAATGTATCTTTTGGGCTTTCAAACCCCACAACTTGAGCTTCGTCCTGTAAAAGAGCAGCATCTCGAAGGTTCTGCACCGCCGTATCTTGGTTTCCACCAGAACTGCTTGGTGCTTGTTCCAAAGGCGATGATACTAGTAAGCCATCATCTTTTTCATCTATCTTCTGCTGCCATTTAAAGAACTTGATCTTACACGCTATTTGAAGACGAATGCTGATTGTTTTGATGAAACTAGCAGCCTCAGAGGGTAAAGCTGCAAAAGGAGGATCACGAGCAGGCTGCCATTGCTCAGAGATCATGTATTCATCGATGGTGTCTTCTAAGCGAAAAGCTCTTTCCAGCAGCTGCTTCACCCTTTCCTTGTCTACTTCAGTAGCAGACATTCTATCTGTTTCATAAATGAAGGTTTGAATCTTTTCCAATTCATCTTTCATTTTCTGAACTTCTTCTGGGAGGCCTTTTATCAGATTGGCTAAATCCGCCATGGGAAGAAGGATATGGCGAGCGAAGGACAATGCAAGATCACACATTTTTTTTTCTAGTTCTGGTTTCTGATAATTGGTGGGTACTGAGATGAGAGGATAGTGCTTTATGTCTTTCAAGATCTGAGCATCTATATATACAGCATAAAGTCCATGGTGAAGGCACAAAGAAGAAGACTAGAAGCCATTTTTTAAAAATCAACTTGTGAAGGCAACATATGCTAATTTAATCAGTTATATATATAAAGGTGTTTTGCTGTCACGTATGTATGTATGATTATCGATGAGAAGAAGACTTTCAATTGCAATGAGTCATTGTGTGATATTCATTGACTTTCACTTATAGCTGTAATAACTCATTAATGCCAGCATCTTAATTATTGTTTAAAGCCATTAATCATACTTTTCCAATTCGATCGAGATCTGATCTGAGATCTATACAGCCTAAAGTCAATGGTATGCCACATGGAAGAAGACACGAAGCCAAGTCAAGTTGTGAACGAAGCACGTAGCCATGACAAATTAATTTAAACATTTTGATTAAGGTGGTTGAGCTGTCATATATATATATATATAACTAGTAAGTAACCCGTGCAATGCACGGATGTTTTTAATATTTAAATTTGTAATAAATAATTATTTGAATTCCTTAATTATTACAAATCATGATTTAAATTCGGAAATTTGATTTGATAGAGGGAGAAATTGTTGGGTTGATAAAGTGACACGTGTCGACATATAAGAGAGTCTTTTTTTTAAAAATTGCTGAGGTTTGATATTGAGGACTCACAATTAGTAGATACGGTAGTAGATTATCGACGAGAACAAGTCATTCATATGCATTGTTTAATAATTATTGACTAATTAGCAATAAATCTGGCAGCCTATCAAATAATATTATTCATACATTAGAAATTACTTTAAAGAAAAAAAAAATATTTGACCAGCCAAGTTGGACCTTATAATCAATGCTTCTAGCCAGGAATCTATTGCACAGGAATTCAGCACAAGCATTATTAATATTAGTTTTAACAGTAATTATTTTCAATAGAAAATGATCAGTGCATATGAGTACCTTTTAGATGGTATAAGGGGAATCTACTAAGGTATATGATATATCACACGGGTGTATTTGCTTTGCAATTTGCATACTGCAGATGAGATATTGCAGGAAGCCCAATACCTACCAAGTAAAGGACAATATTGGTATAGAGCATTACAATAGCAGAGAGAGAGATATGATGTTGAGAATGAAAAATCAATCACAAGTAAAATATATTTCATATTGCTGATGAGATATTTAATTCACTAAAATAAAGCAGATGAGTGCTATGGACGTAATCCTCATCCTCATAGTAACCCTCAACATCTACATGAACAGTAACTTGTACATGGGCACATGCTCGATGATTTTGGCGTTGTTGGCTATCCTTAATTTTAAATGAACCAATCACTTCGAGACTTTTAAGATTCTTCAAGTGTTGGAAATCTTCCGGTACCTTCTTGAGCCTGGGGTTTCTTCTAATTTGAGAGTTTCCAGAGAAGGAAGTGCCCCTCCATCAATTTGGAAGAATTGTAACTCAAAAAACATTTTAAGTTGTAGATGCTTTAGATTTGGGAACCCCCCATCATGAACATGCAAAATTTCACCCTGATCCGACTGGGTAAACAACAAGTTTGGCATGTTTTGTAGTGTTTTGAAGTTATTAATGTTGAACGATGGTGCACAACGTAACAGCGTGGACAACCGAAACAGAGGAAAACAGAGAAAACAAGAGAAAGAGTGGGAAACTGAAATTTTTGAATTTAAATGTGTTGTCGTTCTTGTACATGTACACGTACACGGGCTATTCTATTTATACACAAGCTCAAATCTATCTATTCTGACTAAGTTAAAGCCTACTACAAGTCAAGCCCACTAACTAACTAATTTTGAATTACACTTTTTAACATCCCTTTAATTCTAAAGTTAGTAAACAATACTACAAAACAAAAACGACGTATCAGACGAAATACATAGGAGTTGAAATTGCTAAAAAAACATTATCTCATGTTTACTCCAATCAATGAAAAATTCTTCTTTGAATTAGTGATAATAGAAAATGCAAAACCATATAATTATTTAACATGATGAATAAGCTTTTATCATCAAGTTCACTGCGATTTTTTTGTTGGTCAACAAGATGAAGATGCTGCTGAGATTGGCCAATTTGGCACCAATGGGAGGCTGTCCCCTTTCGTGATACTGCCAGGATTAGTTTTTCTCTGAGAAGTTCAAGAAAAATTGGAAAACTTTTCCTTGGAAACCAAACAAGCAAGTCTAAAGAATAAGTTTTTAACTTCTCTGTTGATAAAACAAGAATGCAAGAAAAAGGGAGTTTGAAAGGGAAGTGATAATGCTGCTACTCACCAGGAGCAAGTGCTGGTTCAGAGAACTTGTAATCCGAGGAAGGAAACTACTGAGTTTGCATGGAGGTTTCTGCAAATGGGTTTTTTATTTGATGCTTTGGATTTGAGGGGAGGATGGAGTCAAAGGTAGTTGTTGCAAAGATATAAGAGAAGGTAGAGGAGGAAGAGCTGGGTAGTACCTCTGATACTTGTTCTGGTTGTTGTAGAACCCAAGCTGACCTGAGTACTGAAGCAGCTCATGGTGCTGATAGTGATGATGCTCATGAGAGTTGGCTCCATTCCTTAAGCTCCTTCTTTTGGTGGTGAATTTCTGGTTAGCTTTGGTGGACTCCTCTATCTCTTCCTTTAGCATTTTGGTGGTGAATGATGGCAAACACAAACAACAACTATATTTGATTATTAATAATTTGAATATACTGCACTTTCATTCATAGCTGAACACATTTATTCAAAGATACATGAGCATACCATCAGTTGTACACCAGAACAAAAGGCAGGAATAATTTACATTAACTTTAATACTTTTTTAGGAAAGGAGAATATTCTGTAACCAACTTTGGATGTTTTAATGAATTCAAATGCTGAGTTAAGACCCTTGTTGGGATTGAGAAGTTTCCTTTTAAGGCTAGCCACCCTGTAGCGAAGTTTGTGTCCTCTTTTATAACTCTTCAAAACCTTCTTCATCTCCTTCATCCTGTAACCTTTGAAGTTCTCTTCTCCATGTTTCCATCTGCCAACATCAACCCCTTGGTTATATTTTATCATTTCCACACGAAAGCCTTTGCTCATGAATAGTTTATCCAGCCATTGCTGTGTATTGGCCTGTGCAAGGGACCAGACAAGATTTGGTTTTACTCTCCTTTTTTCTTGAAGAAGAAATTAAATCAATTGCAAACTAACCTTGATCTCTATGTCACACTCAGCTAACCAGGCAGGCAACTCTCCCACAAAAAAGGATCCCTTCATGGCCAAAGTGCTTATCGTTGATAAAACCTCTTCAAAATTTGCCACTGTCATCACAGGAAACCCCTGCACAGTAATAAACCCATATGGCTAACTTTTAAATTCTCAAGCAAAGATCCCTCTTCCCTCAATATTCACTAACTTTGCTTGTGATTTCAGGCATTTTATGAAGAAAAAAATATGATAAAACTGATGACCTGGATGGCCCATATACTTGGCCTATTTCCATTATAGCCCTTGCAGTGTAAACTGTGCTCTAAATCGGATGATTCCAATGGAATATGATAGAATATGCAACTCTTGGGAATCTTAGCCCCAACACCTGAAACTTGAAAAGATACAGCAGATTTTTACATCTTAGCAAAAGCACAATACGCAAACATAAAAAAAGAAAAGAAAAAACAAATCACTGCTTCTACATATTCCCCATCATAATAGGGAAATCAATCTAATAGCTCTAAAGATTTTATCTGATTTTAATCGTGACTCTGAAACATTTTTTTTGTATTTTTTTACATGTTTTTGGATTATTGTGATAAATAAAAGCATATCTTTTAGAATTTTTTATGACTTAAGACCCAACACATATGGCGTATGTGACCGACCGGGAGAAATGGTACTCCAACGCAGCTAAGAAGATTCACGGACAATAATTCCTAATTCCTATATATGCCGTATGTATTTGCATCAAATAAAGATCTTGTGCCAGTACTTAATCTCTGTTATTTTATTTAAGCTTTCTAGAGCAGATTGTGTTTTTTGTATTTCAATGCATGCATGAGTTCCTGGTGATTTAAGTTGAAAGGGGGCTAAATTTGGTTGAGGCTTTTCTTCACTGAGAATTTTATACCAGGGGAACTATGTTTTCTATTGAAAAATTGTGCTGACTGTACTATCAAAATGGTAGATTAGTAGTCACAAGTTTGGGATTATTTTTACCAAGCTTGGTGGTGTTAAGTTGATTCTATATAAGCTAAGCAGTGTTAAAGGTAGTTCCATTTGTTACATGAAAAGTATGTTGTGCTAATGAGAAACTTGTAGATTTGTTTCTAGTTCTCTATATTATAGATAACTAGTATAGAATTGCTTAGGGTTGTTTGCTGTTAAAGTTTTTCCGCACATGAGAAGACCACGAGAAAAAGCAAAAAAGAAACATGAAGCAGTGTTATGCAAGCAGAAGCGGTGCATAGCGCCTTCCAAACAAGACAGGAACAACACCACGAGAGGAAGATAAATAAAATTACATAAAAGAATTTAATTTTAAAATGATTCTATTTATTATTTACTGCAACCTATAATGTGAGATGCATTTCTTGAGAAAATTACATTAATAATCTATATGTCAGTAATATTGACTTAAGGAAGCATAAAATAGATCTAATAATGAATCAATTCACAAAAATATTTTACTTAATGATATTTTATGTCATTTCATAAAACTTATTACAATAATAAATGTTAAAACTTATTTATTGTTGATGAAAAGTATGAATATAATTTATGCTAATAAAAATTACTTGACGATGTTAAATAATTACCAATTGAGTTAAAAAATTATATTCACTTAATATTATAAAATAAATTAATTAATTAAGTAATAAATATTCGATGTTTATTATTAAATTTATAAATAATTGACTTGAACTTTATATTAATGAGAATACTAATTAATTATTAATAACCATTTGTATTATTAATGATATTAATTATTAATTTAAAAACTCCTCAATTTCTTATACATATAATTTATATAATAAATATTGAATTAATTTTAAATATTAATTATCAATAACAAATTGCCAGAATAGGTTTAATAATAAAAAATGAATATAATTAATATTATTTAAATAAAAGTATACATAAAAATTGAAAAACAAAAATAAGTAATATTCAAACATTTTGTAATTTTTAAATGATTCTATTTTTTATTTACTATATAAGTGAGATGTATTGATTGAGAAAAATTTATTAATAATCTATATGTTAGCACAACAAAAAAAGTAATTTATAATGGCATGTAATTACTGGCAGTCCACTATTTGCTCCATTTTAAAAAAAAAATTAATTTAATTTTATTAGGTTTTTGAAATGTGAAAATGTTTACTCATGTAGATTTTCACAACCAATGCCATTCTCGCCTTTCACCGCCATTCGATCCGTGATTCTCACCTTTCACCATCAACGCCATTCTTGCCTTCACCATCGACGCCTTCTCCTTCTCTGAATCTCCGTTTGCGATCCCTTCTTCCATCCATCCATCGACGCCTTCTCCTTCTCAAAATCTCCATTTGCGATTTGCGATCCTTTCATCCATTGACGCCTTCTCCTTCTCTGAAGCTCCATTTTTGCAATTCTCGTCCTAAAGTATGGATGTCTTCTTTTTTCTCAGAAGTTTATATATGGAATGCTCTCCATTTGTGATTTGTGATTTATTTCTTTCCTACTCTTAAATTTGCAATTGAACTCTCTTCTTCTATATTGACGATTACAGTTGAAGTTGAGTCAGATTGTTTGGTACTTGTTAAGTGCTTCCTAAACCAATAAATAGTCCTTGAGTGGCTATGTTGTTTTTAGTAATTGCTGATTTCCAGTATATGTTTTCCATGAAATTTTATTGCTCATGGTGTAGATTCTTTTTCAGTTTCTAATCAGGGTGCAGTTTAGTTTTGTAGTGTCCCATTTCACATTTGAAATGGTTATTGTAGTGATCTTTCATCCTTGTGTCAGTAATGTTATCATTCATTTCCTTAAAAAATAGGATTAAGTTCGAATATCTACCATATGCTTTGACTAGCTACTGAATTTGACTAGGTACTTAGCTGAATGAACATTATTGTAGTATTTAATGTTTCTTATAAGAATTTCTTGGGTCAAGATATGGGTAAAAAACTCAGGTGTGAATTTCATGTTCTCTTGCTGTGGTTCAATTTTTTCCCTTTTGTCTCTTTCAATGATATCCTTGTTGGAAAGAATTTGGATCATTAAAAGGATCAATTTTAATTTGAATATGAATTTTCACAAGGATCTTGATCATTAGCCATTGTACCTATTGCTAGATTTTGGTGCAATATCTGATATTTGCAAATGCTGATGCTTGTTCCTTGCTAATGTTTTGGGTACTTTATATAGCTTCAACTTGTGTGTTTTACATCGTATTACCATGTTTGTCACAATTGTGTAGCGAAGGTGATGATGATCATGTAATTTTTGGCAAGAAACCATGACCTGCAAATGTCGTCTTAAATAAACTATGTTCATGCATGCAGGACAAGAAGCTGTCACTGAGAATGCACATATTATCATCAATTGTCACATTTAACTTGCTCACTACCCTCATAAGACAGTATCAGAATTACCCTAATTACATGTTATTTACTGCTGATATCTTGTGATCAAGTTGTGTTATAAAGAAACTTCATTGTTCGTTGGGCATGCCAATTTGAGTATTGAGACATGTTTGCAGTTCCGGACCACATTAGGGCTTGCATGCATATTTGGCTTGCAGAAGAGTCAAATTGGTTCTCAAGAAGATTTTAGCCAAATCTAAAAGAATCAGATGAGGGTGTTGTTACTTGTTAGAAGAGGCTTTGGAAGGCATTCTTTCATTTTTCTATTATACAACTTGCCAGCTTCTTGTTTTGGATCCATTCTGGGTATTGTTAACCCAAAATTAAAATCAGTGTAAATAGGCATATATATGTTTCATTTTTCTATTATTTTCTTTTTAACTTCTTTTATGGATTGATTTGATTTGATATTTAATTCTCAAAAGCGAGTTGAAGAACTTGGATAGCTTTTTAATTTTGGATCACTTCTCAGGTACCTTTGTATGTGTTGAGACTCTATTGGTTGAAGTTTAACTACTTTATTTGTGTTCACTTTATTTTGTTACCAACATTTTTAGTATTCTAAGACCATGCATGTTTCGTGGCTTACTTTGCAGATTTTTCACATGGTACTGTTAAATGCATTCACAAACCTTGCTGGTATGTTGACCTTTAACTTTCTTTCTATTTTAAGCATTCTTTTTATACTGCTTGAATCATGATGGACAAACATTGTGATGTTTCTTTCGCTGTTTCCTTACTTAGAATGCATAATGCACAATGCCTAAGAATCAGGAATAAGAAAGAAAGAAAGATAGAAAGATAGAAAGAAAGAGGCCCTTAACTCATCTATATCTTCCTCATCCTCTGATGTACGCAAATAAACTACTAAATGATAATAGTTGTTAACTTTAACCAAAATCTTCGTCTAATTTCATATGGCTCAATTTTTCTTGCAGGTTATGAAGCACCAAATTTAAGGTATGGCTAACTCTCATGTATGTTTTTTATTTCTAATATACCAACTTTTTGATAGTTGGGATTTGGATTCCAGTTCCTCCAAGTTGTTTTTGGCTTCATTTTTTTTTACAAACTCTAAATCTTGTAATTGAAAAAGATAACTAGTAGATTGCCCTTTCCAGAAAATTTCCTTCATTAGAATAAGTATAGAACTCATTGTCCGTTGCCATATTTTCTGCTGTATGTGCGATTAACTCTTTCCCAACTCCATGATTAGTAATTTTTGAGATGCTACTTTATCTTTGCTTCATATTTTGTAAGGCAAAATGGTAACAAATAAAATGCCACGTGCTCATTCCTTTGTAATTTTGTCATCATCCTTGGTTGATATGGTAACTCTGTGCATTCAAAGACTTCTGCCCATTCATCATCCTTGGTTGATATGGGAAACATTAGTGCTCCAATTTTACTTCTTTTGTTACTTTTGTCATCATGTCTTTCTTGTTGTTAATTTTAAAACATTAAAATATTTTGTGGTGGTCAATTTGACGGTTTGAAACCGCTAGAAATTTTTGTAGTATGTAAAACCGGCAATTGGGTAAAAACCGCCACAAAATGTAAAAAAAAAACCTGTCACTAAAAAATACTTTTTTTTGTAGTGTAGTAACATTGACTTGAGGAAGCATAAAATTAGAACTAATAATGAATCAATTCACAAAATATTTTACTTAATCATATTTTATAGCATTTGATAAAAATTATTACAATTTAAATGTTAAAATTTATTTATTGTTGATGAAAAGAATGAACATAATTTATACTAATAAAAATTATTTGACGATGTTAAATAATTACTAATTGAGTTAAAATTTAAATTCACTGAATATTATGAAATAGATAAATTAATTTTATTAATAAAATTTATTCAATGTTAATTATTAAATGTTAAATATAAGTTTAAAAGTAAAATTAAGTTTTCACATAAACATAGTTCTAATTAACTACTACTTAAAATTGGAATATAATGAATTATATAAGCCTGTCTTGAGACTAAGAGAGTAAAATTAAGGATGATGTATTTCATTTGAAACAGAAACATATTTCAACATTTTGATAAATGTATATAAAGAACACCCAATATATTTTTTAGAATAATAACGGTTTACTAAAATATTACAATACAAATGTCTATGATTTCATTATATTAAATAATTTAAAAAAAATATTACATATATTCTATATTCCGTTTATATTTAAATTAAAATAATTAACATAACTCATAAAACCATTATATGAAAATCAAGAGTTAGAGGGTGAAGTTTATGATTATTTTATTTTCATGTTATCCGCACAATCATAAACTCTCACTACAAAAAAAGTAATTTACAGTGGCATGCATTTTGTGGCACTCTTAGTTAGACAGCCACTAATCTTTCATTATACTATTATTTTTAGCTTTTAATTGGTTCATTTTCACGTTGTGTGCAGGCACATAGTATTGTCATGGATTGAAGCTCATTCATTCTCTTTCAATTTTCACGAACGAGGTTTATTCTCTCAGTTTTTGCTTCGCGAATCCTAACCCTCATTCATTCCCTCTCTGTATTGAAAAACCCAGCCATGGATTGAAGCACACACGGCCATGGATTGAAGTATCGACCTCACTCTACCATGGATTGAAGCTCACTCAGCCATGAATTGAAGTCTCGATCTCGAAGGTAAGCACCTCGTTCTCATCTTGCGATCTGAGTTTCTTCTCCTCTCTAATTTCAATTTTCGCGAACGAGGTTCTTCTCTCTCAGTTTTCGCTTTCGCTTTCGCGAACCCTAACCCTCATTCGTTTCCTCTCTGAATTGAAAAACTCAGCCATGGATTGAAGCTCACTCAACCATGAATTGAAGTCTTGATCTCGAAGGCAAGCACCTCGTTCTCATCTTGCGATTTCAGTTTCTTCTCCTCTTGGTCCTCTGACCTTTGATCTGCAACATTTGTACTTTTATGATTGATCAAATGATAATTTTCTGAATAGAAAATTTTAGCCCCTAATTGTATTCTGTTCTGTGTGTTGAATGGACTGAACTGAACCATAGTTGTACTTTTATTTTCAAATAAGTTACCTTTTCAATGAATTTGTGTTTAAGAAGAATTTACTTGCTAAATTTCGTTTTAACCTAAGGAAAGATGAATTTGTACAATTCGCGATGCAGGTTGCATCCAAAAAGAAAAATGTGGCTGATGAAGTTGGGATTATCTTACAAGCCAAACTGAAGCAATTAGCATCTTCATCATAAGATTAGCTGGTTTAGAATTCAATTGCTTTCTTCCAGTGCATTGTACCATAGAAAATCATAACCAGCGGTGTTGAAGTTTGTGATGTTGTATGTTGGTTAATCCTGTTCTTTGCATCTAATAGTATGTGAGTGTTGGTTTTTCTACTATTGGTAATGTATTCATTACTTAGTTTTAGCTCAATTTTAAATTGACCCCCCATCTTTTTGAGTCTCCAAAGCTAGATTGAAGAAAAGATAACTTATAATATATCTAAATCATTTGAAGAAGCCATTCTTTTTTATTAGTTACAATTGGTAGATTTGATAATTCTCATTAGTCGTTGCTTAACTTCTCCGTTATTCTTTTGGTTGATTTAAGAATGCCAAGACTACAAAGATGGAGCATGAGAAGAAGGTTGCACTCCTAAGGAAGCTAGAGATGGAAAGGGCTGACTATGTGAAGACAGAGAAAATAAAGAAAGAAGTGGAGAAGTTAGAATCACAAATGATGGTTGCTTCCCAAGCCATAGAAAGCACATTTGCTGAAATCATTAAATTAAGGGAGATAGAGCTCTACCCTCAACTCATTGAACTTGTCAAAGGGTAAGTCTTCTATTTTTCACACTGCATTACATGTCTGTTATGCATAAATATATAGTCATTATTTTCATCCTGTTTCTTTATATTATTTTAACTCACCTTGTTATAATTTTTTCTGTGCATATTTGGTAGTATTGTCTGGTTAATTCTGATGACTCTGTTTCTTCTGGTTTAGATATTTTGATTCTGAGGCCTTTTTTCTTTAACTGGGGTTGTGACTTGTGACTTTGTGCAACTTATATTGCTTAGAAAATCTTGAAATCTATTAGTTTAAGGCTGATATATCCCTGATTCCTTGAATTGGGCTGGTGATTTCTCTTGCTAAATTTCAACTGTTGATAGGTTAAGGCCTAACTAGTTTGCATATGAGAGTAAAATCAGAAATCAAGTGGTTATCAACTCGACAAATCCAGAGGTAATTGCAATTCTCCTCTAAAGTCATCAGTTCATAATAGGATATAATTGATTTGCTTGATTTTTTTCGTGATAAACACACAAGTTACCAAGTTGTTACTCTTTGTTGTACCAATTGTACGTACTTTAAAAGTCAAAAGCCATTTTCTAGTCATTTTCTTAGTAAGTTACTTTGATTGGCCCTGAGGTTGTTCTTGGGACTAGATCTATATTGTCTAAGCTTCTCTTAAATCATTTTGATTGGTCATATCCCTGCATTTATTTGATAGTAATGTAATTTGGAGACAATTTAACTGTTGAAGTAGACAAAAGAGCATCAGTGCAATAGTAAATTTTCTGTTGAAACATTTTGTGGCGGCCAACTGGCGGTCTGAAACCGCTACAAATTATTATGGCATGAAATACCAGCTGTCACGAAATAACTGCCACAAATACGCTTGTGGCACCTGGGAAGGTCGCAGTCACGTGGCTGCCAGTAAAACACTTAGTGGCGGTTATAAACCGCCACAAAGTGTTAAAAAGACAACCACAACGATTTTGAATTTGGTGTCAAGATAAGATTTTCTCATTCTAAAGATTTGACATTTTGAAGTTGGAATGACAACACGTGTGGTCATCTTGAATCATGTTGTGAAATATTAAAATAACTTCATGATGATTATTTTCGATAAATATAAATTGATAAAAAGTTTAAACAAATTCAAATATAAAATTTGAGAATAAGGTACATGCACTAACATTGTAAAGATTCTATACATGGACTATCAACCATTTATATTTCAAATATTGGAAAAATTAGTTTTTAATTAAATTTAATTAATTGACGTGACACGCCTTTTAAATCTAATTAGTTGACAATTTACACGGTTTATGCATCAAATTTAAACTACAGTTTAAAAAAACTCATAAATGTAGTATATACACTATAAATATACGGAGGATTTTCTAAATTAAAATTCCAAATTTTTGATACGAAATAAATCGATCTACATATAAATTTATGTTAAATTTTTCTCATTCACTAAAAAATCGCAGTTCACCTTTAACAATAATTTAGATAAAAATTTAAAATAATATAAAGTTCTTAAATGTAATATTATAGAATTTTTCCTGTAGTAAATAAAAAACATTCTTTTATTTATCATTTATGATATCTTATATTTCTTTTAGTGTTAAAAAAATATTTAATTTTTTTGAATATATTACAATAACTACTAACATAATAATGTTTTAGATTGATATATCATACAATTAATATTGTATGATGTTATATTTTAAAAATTAAAAGTACTACAAAATAAATTTGACAATTAAATATTAATTATTATATTTTATAACACAATTAATTATTAAAATTTGATAATAATGTTTTCACATCATATAGAAAGTTATGAAGTAGTGTAAGTATATAAGTTTGACACCTGGTGTCATTTGATTCATTCCCTTCATAATTATTTAAAAAAAAGATTTAGTATATATGAATTTTTATTATCTATTATAAAATTCTGAACATTAAATTTTAATCAATAATATTTAAAATTTTAAACGGCATGTTTTGTTTGTGGGGTCTTCTACTGTTTTGTTTTTTTTTGTGTTTTCATTGTTTGTTTCTCTCTTTATGTTCTCAAGTTGTTCTTTAATAATATTTTTGCTTATGAAAAAAAATGTTTATATTTACATACAAATATAAAATTTACTTAACATTTTATTAAATGCATATTTTTTGCTCATATATTTTTAAAATTTAATAATACAAAAAATTAAATTAAATTTCTTATTTTTGAAATTTAATATTAATAAATTAAGTTTCTTTACCAAATATTTATTAAGTTTCTTTATGATTTAATTTGATATTTGCCTCTTCTTCTTTAATTGTAAATCTGTTGCCTCTTCTTTTGAGTGTGACTTGTTAATGAATGTGGGGAAGCTGAAGGAAGCATTGCCCAGTATATAAGTGGCATAATCCTGCTGCTCAGAATATACGCAGCAGAATATACTAGAACGTGGAGCTAACTATAAATAACTAACTACAAATAAAACATGGAAATAGTAATAACTAACTATAATTGGTGAAGCTCATTATGGCTGGAGGCTTCTACCAGATTCAAACCCCAAGACAACGTACATGTTGAATGCGCTGCACCGCGTCATCATCTTTTTTATCACTTCTCTTCTGCTTCCATTTAAAGAACTTGATCTTACATGCTATTTGAAGACGAAGACTCATTGATTTGATGAAGCCAACAGCCTCAGGGGGTAAAGCAGTAATTGGAGGATCACGAGCAGGCTTCCATTGCTCACAGAATGTGTATTCATCGATGGTGAGAGAAAGAAGACTTTGCATTTCCCTTGGTCATTGTTTAATGTTTATTCAGAAACTTGGATTTAATTACTATTGTACGTCTGTCACTGAACAATAATGCCACCCGTAGGCATATCATTATTCTGTTGTTTGATGAAAATTTTATGCCGCATGGAAGAAGACAACAAGACATGCCATTTTCTAAAACAATTCCAATTAAAACCCTAAAAATCATTCCAAATAAAAAACCCTTTCAATCCTACCCTTTGTCCACACTAAGATCACAACCACTGTGTTGTGTTGCATCGTTCTAAGCCCACTTCCTCCATTTCTTCGCCAACAGTAGCAGAATCGTGCCTACTGTCTCAGTCCTCACTCTTCTACTGCAAAACCAAGTACCCATCATTTGTCTCAAATTCCTTTAAGCCCCTCAAGCTGGAACTCCCATGCTCCAATTCTATGGAGTTGAAGGTTTGTGGGTGTTGTGTTGTATATGTTTCTGTTTTCTAGCTTTTGGATGTTGTTTTCACTGTTCAAGAATCAAGATTAAGAATTGAATGGAAAATAACATCGTACTTTCGTAAAAGAGAAATTAAACGTCCACAATAAATTGAGTACTTTTCTTTTACATCTAAAATCCCCTATTATTCAAATAAATGAAAATGAGAAACATTAGAGATCAAGAGAGACTCCACTTCTGATGAGTAGTCCTCCATCCAAATATGCTCTCTTACAGAAAAAGCCAATTTGGCTAAAGAAAAAGCAACAATATTAAAGTGTCTTATTTCATGAAATAAAGTGCATTAAGAGAATTAAGTAAGAGAATTATGATGACAAATCAAAACCAAACAATTATCATAGAAGACAGATATGAGCTTGCTCTTCGTCCAGATCTCCATTCTTGATAAAGAATCAAGCAATCTCTCAACAATGACATTGAGAAAGCTTAAGTCCTTAGTCAAATCCATAGACCATAGATGGTATGAATCAAATTAGTCCACAAACTCTCTTGATTTGTATATTGAAGAACCAAATGAGAAATAGAATGGTACAATTAATGCCACATTGCAATTTTTGTGGAAGGCCACATGGAGATACTACATTTCATTGAACTGGAAGCCCAATACCTACCAAGTAACGGACAATATTAGTATAGAGCATTACAATTGAGAGATATTGAGAATGAAAAATCACAACTAAAATATATTTCTTGATGCCCAGAACAATACCTCATTGTTTCATATTGCTGATGAGATGTTTAATTCCCTACAACTAAAAAAAAAAGCATACACCAAATAAGTATGAGAGGTATAAATAGAGTAAATATGTTAGGAAATACATAAATTTTGCCAAACTTTTTATGAATGTTATTTTATAATTATTGAGAAGAAAATGCAAACCTTTTCCGAACTTCAATTGATCAAATGTGAGATCGTTACCAAGGTCGCACACCTGAACTACTGCTACGAGGGGCACATGCTTAATGATTTGGCATTGTTGGAAATCCTCAATTGTAAGGGAACAAAGCCACACTTCGAGACGTTTAAGATTCTTTAAGTGTTGGAAGTCTTTCGGTACCTTCTCGAGCGTGAAGATGTAGCGTAATAAGAGAGTTTCCAGAGAAGGCAGTGCTCCTCCATCAACATGGAAGAATTCTAGTCGGCCAAAAAATTCAAGTTCTAGATGCTTTAGCTTCGGAAACCCCCCATCATGAACATCCAATGTGTCACCACCATACCCGTCGGAGATACTGAGGAACAACAAGTTTGGCATGTTTTGGAGTGTTTTGAATGTATCAACAGTTAACGGCGAGTTCACCATGATCAACTTAACAAGATTTTGAAGCCTTGTAATCCACTTTGACAAATCATGTAACTCCCCCTCAAGTCGAAGCACTCGTAGCATAGGCGTGGTTGTAGAACTCAAATCAATGGAATTTCCAAGACTTACTGAAATATATAGTTTCTCCAAGGGTTGCATTTTATTTAATAAGGAACATAGAGCTCCTTCATGTTCTTCCTGAGCCTCGTGCATCCTTAACACTCTTAACTGTTTTAGCTTTTCTAGCTCAATTATTAGCTCTAGTGCCTCATAATCAGATAAGCTCACACCATGTAGCGTTTGGAGGGATGTCATACCTCCAACACTATCTTTCAATGGAGTAAAACTGACACCACGAGTAGTGCCGGTAGCAGAAGCATACTGAAAATGTCGTAGCTTTCTAAGCTTTCCCATCGACTTTGGTAGCACTACCACATATGTTCCCCTTAGATCCAAGGTCTCTAGGTTCTCAAGTTTACCAATGGATTCTGGAAGACTTAAAATGCTTGTATTCCTGAAGCTCAAATACCTCAATTGGATTAGAGTTCCCAAATTTTCAGGAACACCACAACAAAATCTAACACCATCAAAATCAATTACCTTCAATAGCTTGTATTTTGTAGGGATCATCCCAATAGGAAAAACTTCCTCTATGAAAAAAAGCAGTGAGCGGATGTACGAGCTTTCAGTACTTATCATAAACTCATTGAAACTGGTTGCTATTGATAGGCGCCGACTTTTCACACTTAAGGCTGACTTATCATCTTCAGGAATAAATTGGCAAAAACTTAAATCCTCAAATTTTTTAAGGATCATGTCACGTAATAGGTCATGAACACGACATGTAATTCTGCTAAGACTTGTGAGTGAAGATACTTGCACCAAATTTCTACAAATTAATTGTGCTAAATATCCTTCAGCTACTTTCTCCAAAGATTCTCCCTTTTTCCCTTTGACAAACCCCTCGGCTATCCATTTCTTGATCACCCTCTTTGGTCTAACTTTATAGTCCTCAGGATACATTCCAAAATATAGTAAGCAAGGCTTAAGAGAGGGAGGCAAATCATCATAACTCAAACCTAAAATCTTCCCTATACTATTTAAACTTGAATCCTTCTCCAACTCTGAACTTAGATTTTGACTAAAGTCTTTCCAATCAAATACATCTCTCTTTTTTCTAGCTAAAACACCACCAATGACTACAATTGCCAGTGGTAAACCCTTGCACTTTTTAACAATTTCAGAAGATATATCCACAAAATTTGAGGGACAATGTCCATTCAAGTCATGGAATGCTTTCTTAGAGAAAAGCTCTAGAGATTTTTCTTCACTTAAAGGTTGCAACTCATGCACTTCAACAAAAGAAGATTTCTTGCAAGAATTTATAACATCCCCATCCCTTGTTGTGATAAACACCCTACTTCCAAGTTCATTATCAACTAAAACAAGCTCAACGTCATCCCAAAATTGTTTGTTCCACACATCATCAAAGAAGACAACGTACCTCTTTTCTCGCAAGAAGTTTCGCACTTCAGTTTTCAGTTCCACCCGCTTCATTGTGGAAATGTTGTAAGGAGGAGACTGGTTTTTTTCTTTGTAAAATGCCTGCAACATGTCCCTCAATACTCCCTCCACAGTGTATGACTGAGAAACTACCACCCATACACGGCAAGTGAAGTGCCCAATCACCTGCTGGTTGTTGAAAACTTGGTTGGCAAGAGTGGTTTTCCCCTGCCCTCCCATTGCTACCACTGAGACCACAGTGCGCTCTTTTCTTCCGTTCACCAACCAATCAACCAATGTATCTTTTGGGCTTTCAAACCCCACAACTTGAGCTTCGTCCTGTAAAAGAGCAGCATCTCGAAGGTTCTGCACCGCCGTATCTTGGTTTCCACCACAACTGCTTGGTGCTTGTTCCGAAGGCGATGATACTAATAAGCCATCATCATCTTTTTCACTTCTCTGCTGCCAATTAAAGAACTTGATCTTACACGCTATTTGAAGACGAATGCTCATTGTTTTGATGAAACTAGCAGCCTCAGAGGGTAAAGCTGCAAAAGGAGGATCACGAGCAGGCTGCCATTGCTCAGAGATCATGTATTCATCGATGGTGTCTTCTAAGCGAAAAGCTCTTTCCAGCAGCTGCTTCACCCTTTCCTTGTCTACTTCAGTAGCAGACATTCTATTTGTTTCATAAATGATGGTTTGAATCTTTTCCAGTTCATCTTTCATTTTCTGAACTTCTTCTGGGAGGCCTTTTATCAGATTGGCTAAATCCGCCATTGGAAGAAGGATATGGCGAGCGAAGGACAATGCAAGATCACACATTTTATTTTTTCTAGTTCTGGTTTCTGATAATTGGTGGGTACTGAGATGAGAGGATTGCTTTATGTCTTTCAAGAACTGAGCATCTATATATATAGCATAAAGTCCATGGTGAGGGCACAAAGAAGAAGACTAGAACCCATTTTCTAAAAATCAACATGTGCTGTGACAATTTAATTTAATCAGTTCTATTAAGGTGTGTTGCTGTCACGTATGTATGTATGATTATCGATGAGAAGAAGACTTTCAATTGCAATGAGTCATTGTGTGATATTCATTGACTTTCACTTATAGCTGTAATAACTCATTAATGCCAGCATCTTAATTATTGTTTAAAGCCATTAATCATACTTGTCTAATTCGATCGAGATCTGATCTTAGATCTATACAGCCTAAAGTCAATGGTTAGAGGAAAAAGACTTGAATCATTGTTTGTTTAAAGATTCGAATTAGAACTCATATGTTATGCCACATGGAAGAAGACACGAAGCCAAGTCAAGTTGTGAAGGAAGCATGTGGCCATGACAAGTTAATTTAAACATTTTGATTAAGGTGGTTGAGCTGTCATATTATATATATATATATATATATATATATATATATATATATATATATATATATATATATATACATGTATCACATGAGAAATGTGTTTTTATATGAGAAAATGAGAAAAAATCACGATCGTTAGATCTAATCATGAATGGTTAAGATTAAAACAACTTAATAGTCATGTGACTTTTTAAAACAACATGACATTTTTAAGTAGTCATGTGACTATTAAGTTGTTTTAATCTTGACCATTCATGATTAGATCTAACGGTCGTGATTTATTCTCATTTTCTCATATAAAACCATCTTTCTCATATGATACATCATATTATCGATGAGAACAAGTCATTCATATGCATTTAGTCATTGTTTAATATTTATTGACTAATGCCACCATAAAATTAAATTATAACGTTAGTACCAACTACCAATAGAGAAAGAAATGATAAAACTTTACTATAGGTGACGACTGCTTTTATATCCTTCCAAATTGAAGAAGACTTTGAGTTTGCCTTGGTCATTGTTTGAATGTTTAGGAATTAGGATTAATAGCACTTTTGATATCTCATTTATCACGATTTGATATTTTTGGTTCCTCATGGAATTTATTAGCCTACAACGTTTCTCACATTTACTAAATGTTGCAGTTTTAGTTTTCCGTCATGTATTAGATCATGAACATGGCATCTTTTAACTCTACCATCAATTGTGAATAAAGATGCTTGCACAAGACTTCTACGTATCAACTCTTTTAAATATTTCTCAGCAACTTTCTCCAATGATTCACCCCTTTTCTCTTTGACAAACCCCTCATCTATCCATTGTCTAATCACTCTCTTTAATCTAACATTATAGTCTTCGAGAAACATTCCAAAATATAGTAAACAAGTTTTAAGATAACTAGACAAATTATCATAGCTGACAACTAAAATCTTTTTCACACCATCTAAACTCAAATTATTCTCCGACTCTGAACTTAGATTTTGATAAAAATCATTCCAATCAATTAAATCTCTCCTTTTTCTAGCTAACACACCACCAATGGCTACAATTGCTAGTGGTAAACCATTGCATTTGTCAACAATTTTCACAAGATTTGGGGGACAACACCCATTGGAGCCAAAGAATGCCCTCTTATAGAAAAGCTCTAGAGATTTATTTATTTATTTGAAGGTTGCAGCTCATGCATTTCAACAAAAGAAGATTTCCTGCAAAGAATGTATAACATGCCCATTCCTTGTGGTGATAAACACCTTACTTCCAAGTTCATTATCAATAAAAGCATGCTCAACTCCATCCCAAAAGTCAGTGTTCCACACATCACCAAAAAAACACAGCGCACCTCTTTGCTTCCAAGTTCCAAGTAGTTTTGCACTTCAACTTTCAAGGCCACCCCATTTATTTTGGAAATACGTTCTGGAAGAGGCTCATTTTGTCCTTTGTAAAATTCCTGCAACATGTCCCTCAGCAATCAGTCAATGTTTGATATGGGGATTCAAACCCCACAACATCAGCTTCCTTCAGGAGGCGAGCAGCATCTTGAAAGTTCTGCACGGCATAATCTTGGTGTCACTGTCCACTAGAACTGCTTGTTGTGAAGAAGATGGGACCAGTAGTAAGCCATCATCTTTTTCACCTCTCTTCTGCTGCCATTGAAAGAACTTGATCTTACACGCTATTTGAAGACGAAGGCTCATCAGCCATGAAACTAATCCATCAAGGCTCTGAAAGATATCTCCCAACAAATTCTACTGCATACGCACCGTCCAAAAGGAGTTCAGCTATCGACCGACTTGCTACACTTGGTGTACTTAGTGGAAATATTGTTTAATATTTATTGAGCTACTTGGATTTAATTACGATCTATAGGTAATTATTGGATTTAATTACCTGTATTTGCCTCGCTTCCTTCTAATTTTGTCTTTGTCAAAATTCAGCAAACCATTCCATACATTGTTCTTGTCCTTCTGCAATTAGATAAAATAAACATGAAATCAAATAAACGTGAGAACTAAATTTTTGAAAATCCAAATATTTAGGAATATAAGTATAAATCTCACCATTTTTAATCCTACCATTTTGCTAGTTAGCTCTCATATGAGTCATTTAATCATCGTCCTGACATATCCACTATTTCTTCCATTGTAAGTCCTTTTGAGGAAATATCTGATTCATCAGATAAATAGATAGGAGTTGAAATTGCTAAAATAACATTGTAGGGTTTTACACTCATGTTTACTCCAATCAATGATAAATTCGTCTTTATCTGTTTGAATTCGTGATAATAGAAAATGCAAAACCATATAATCATTTAACATGATGAGTAAGCTTTTATCATCAAGTTCACTGCGATTTTTTTGTTGGTCAACAAGATGAAGATGCTGCTGAGATTGGCCAATTTGGCACCAATGGGAGGCTGTCCCCTTTCGTGATACTGCCAGGATTAGTTTTTCTCTGAGAAGTTCAAGAAAAATTGGAAAACTTTTCCTTGGAAACCAAACAAGCAAGTCTAAAGAAGAAATTTTTAACTTCTCTGTTGATAAAACTGATGACCTGGATGGCCCATATACTTGGCCTATTTCCATTATAGCCCTTGCAGTGTAAACTGTGCTCTAAATCGGATGATTCCAATGGAATATGATAGAATATGCAACTTTTGGGAATCTTAGCCCCAACACCTGAAACTTGAGAAGATACAGCAGATTCTTTCATCTTAGCAAACGCACAATACGCAAACATAAAAAGAAAAGAAAAAAAACAAATCAAGGACAAAAATTATATGCATAAAAACAAGCTAAAATCCTTATTGACAGATTTTTGTATCTTAGGTTTGACTCTTTTATCCATGCGATACACTGGTTCTGTTGAACTTCTAACAACAATATTGTAGTTTATAAAACAGTTGTCGAGTGGATTACAATTATTTCCTAAGCATTTCATTCATGGGATTCTGGGAAAGAAATAAAATTAAAGACAGCCCCCCTTGCACAACAAATTTAGGAACCCTTTGGCAGTGTTTGACAAGTTGACATAACATGATTTTGTTTTCTGTTCACTTTGGTTTGACCCTTTTATAAGAACCAAAATGCACCCTTTTTGGTAATGTATGTCATGTTCTGTTCTACTTTAAATATACACCGAACTTAGATTAAAACCTATCAGCTGTTCTAATTTGTCTACCTAACACTAACTCTATGTTTCTCTGAAATCCAAATCTTAGAAAGTACCAACTTTTCCACTCACACAGTCACACTATTGTCCCTATGATCAACTTTTCCTGAATGATATTTGGTTTTGCCTTTGATATATGCTTAAAAATTTCATCAAATCAACTAACACCACCTTTAAGCTTCTCAGCTGCAGTTTTAAATACTCTTTCTGGGGATATGTCAAATATTATGGTTGAAGTCGGCCAATTAAGCCTATATGCCCGTGTGTCCATGCCATTAGTCAACAAAATTAGCTGCAAGAGGGAAAATCCTATCAAGCTATGCAATGTCATCCAAATAACACGCTAATTAGTAATTAATCAAAACATCAATTTTTTGGTTATCCTTTTCATTCCCAGCAGGTTACAATTTATACTAAGATTTAAACAAGGTAATCCTAGGACTAGGCAGTGTCGTACAAGTGGCATAATCCTGCTGCACAGAATATACTAGAACATAGATCTAAATAACTAACTAGAAATAAAACATTGAAATAGTAATAGCTAACTATAATTATGGATGGAGCCTTCTACCAGATTCAAACCCCAAGACAACGTACATGTTGAAAGCGCTGCACCGCGTCATCATCTTTTTTATCACTTCTCTTGTGCTGGCTGCCATTTAAAGAACTTGATCTTACATGCTATTTGAAGACGAAGACTCATTAATTTGATGAAGCCAACAGCCTCAGAGGGTAAAGCAGCAATTGGAGGATCACGAGCAGGCTTCCATTGCTCACAGCAGAATGTGTATTCATCGATGGTGTCTTCTAAAGTCCATGGTGAGAGAAAGAAGAGACTTTGCATTTCCCTTGGTCATTGTTTAATGTTTATTCAGAAACTTGGATTTAATTACTATTGTACGTCTGTCACTGAACAATAATGCCACCCGTAGGCATATCATTATTCTGTTGTTTGATGAAAATTTTATGCCGCATGGAAGAAGACAACAAGACATGCCATTTTCTAAAACAATTCCAATTAAAACCCTAAAAATCATTCCAAATAAAAAACCCTTTCAATCCTACCCTTTGTCCACACTAAGATCACAACCACTGTGTTGTGTTGCATCGTTCTAAGCCCACTTCCTCCATTTCTTCTCCAACAGTAGCAGAATCGTGCCTACTGTCTCAGTCCTCACTCTTCTACTGCAAAACCAAGTACCCATTTGTCTCAAATTCCTTTAAGCCCCTCAAGCTGGAACCCCCATGCTCCAGTTCTATGGAGTTGAAGGTTTGTGGGTGTTGTGTTGTATATGTTTCTGTTTTCTAGCTTTTGGATGTTGTTTTCACTGTTCAAGAATCAAGATTAAGAATTGCTAACATTTTGAAGGAAAAGAATACTTTGAAGATCTGGGTTTGTGGAGATAAAAGAGGATGAAGATGGTGAAGTCATGAAGGGAGGGAGATGAGCGATTAAAGATTAATAATTTTTTATTAATATATTTGGATTAAGTCTCTCAGTATAAAAATAATTAGTTTTGGTCCCTCACTAAATGATGTTGTCTAATAGATTGTTAGTGACAAATAAGCACGGTGGTCGGAGCTAGGATGTTCGCAAGGACCAATTCCGGCTATTTTCCATACTATGAGAATGCATTTCAGAAATTGTGCCGGCAAATCTAAGATGAAGAAGACTTTGACTTTGACTTTGAGATGAGAGCATTGTTTTATGTCCAAACTATTTTGATTTTTGTTATAATCTTGGTTTCATACCAAATGAAATATAATATATTGTATTTCTACTATGTAAAATTTTCAACACATGAATGGTCGGGTGTTTTAGCTGCTTTGTAGTGGTCAATTTGTCAAGACTCACTCAATAGGTAAGTTCAGAAACTTCATACAATTGATGACTAGACACAAACTTATCATAATATGTACCAGATTGTGTTCTGTATAGATTATAGAATTGATTACTCCACAATATGCATATTAAAATGTCTATAAACGTTTATATTGATGTAACTCAATGTCATACTCAAGGATTTTGGATTGATGTAAAATTTTATAGATATGATCTACGTGATAAATTTCAAGATTTAATTATCCGATAAAAAGTTATTCAATGTGTAAAATTACTAAGTGTAAGTCAACCTCTTCCCAAACCTAAATAAGGAGAAAACTTAACTAAAATCAGATAAAATTAAAAAAAAGCAGTAAAACATTAGAATATGGATTGAAATCTAGTTATTTTTCCTTATTTGAAATTACAAAGACATAATTGAATGGAAAATAACATCGTACATAAATAAAAGAGAAATTAACCTTCCATAATAAATTGAGTACTTTTCTTTTACATCTAAAATCCCCTATTATTCAAATAAATGAAAATGAGAAACATTAGAGATCAAGAGAGACTCCACTTCTTATGAGTAGTCATGCTCTCTTACAGATAAAGCCAATTAGGCTAAAGAATCAGCAACAATATTAGAGTGCCTTATTTCATGAAATAAAGTGCACTAAGAGAAATATGATGACAAAACAAAACCAAACAATCATGAATCATAGAAGACAGATATGAGATTGTTCTTTGTCCAGGTCTCCATTCTTATTCTTGATAAAGAATCAAGCAATCTCTTAACAATGACATTGAGAAAGCATAAGTTCTTAGTCAAATCCATAGACCATAGATGGTATGAATCAAATTAGTCCACAAACTCTCTTGATTTGTATATTGAAGAACCAAATGAGAAATAGAATGGTACAATTAATGCCACATTGCCATTTTTGTGGAAGGCCACATGGAGAAACTACATTTCATTGAACTGGAAGCCCAATACCTACCAAGTAAAGGACAATATTAGTATAGAGCATTACAATTGAGAGATATTGAGAATGAAAAATCACAACTAAAATATATTTCTTGATGCCCAGAACAATACCTCATTGTTTCATATTGTTGATGAGATGTTTAATTCCCTACAATTAAAAAAATAAAGCATACACCAAATAAGTATGAGAGGTATAAGTAGAGTAAATATGTTAGGAAATGCATAAATTTTGCAAAACTTTTTATGAATATTATTTTATAATTATTGAGAAGAAAATGCACACCTTTTTTTCCGAACTTCAAGCTATGTGTTAAGAGATCGCCATGAGGAAGGTCTATCTGAATTACTCGTACAAGGGGCACATGCTCAAGGATTTGGCATTGTTGGCAATCCTCAATTGTAACTGAACAAAACGACACATCGAGACGTTTAAGATTCTTTAAGTGTTGGAAGTCTCTCGGTACCTTCTTGAGCATGGGGATGCTTAGTAATGTGAGACTTTCCAGAGAAGGCAGTGCTCCTACATCAACATGGAAGAATTCTAGTTTAGGAAAAAGTATAAGTTGTAGATGCTTTAGATTCAGAAACCCCCCAGCATGAACATCCAATGTGTCACCATCATACGAGTCGGTGATACTGAGGAACAACAAGTTTGGCATGTTTTGGAGTGTTTTGAATGTATCAACAGTTAACGACAAGTCCCTCATGGTCAACTTAACAAGATTTTGATGCCCTGTAATCCACTTTGACAAATTATGTAACATCCCCTCAAGTTGAAGCACTCGTAGCATAGGCATGGTTGTAGAATTCAAATCAATGGATTCACCGGATCTTCTTACTGAAATATATAGTTTCTCCAAGAGTTGCATTTTATTTAATAAGGAACGTAGAGCTCCTTCATGTTCTCCCCCAGCCTCGTACATCCTTAACACTCTTAACTGCTTTAGCTTTTCTAACTCAATTATTACCTCTAGTGCCTCATCTTCAGATAAGCTCACACCACGTAGCGTTTGGAGGGATGTCATACCTCCAACACTATCTTTCAATGGAGTAAAACTGATACCACGAACACACAAAAAATGTCGTAGCTTTCTAAGCTTTCCCATCGACTTTGGTAGCACTTCAACATCTGTTTCCCTTAGATCCAAGGTCTCTAGGTTCTCAAGTTTACCAATGGATTCTGGAAGACTTTTTATGCGTGTATTCCTGAAGCTCAAATACCTCAATTGGATTAGAGTTCCCAAATTTTCAGGAGCACCACAATAAAATCCAACATCTTCAAAATCAAGTACCTTCAATAGCTTGTATTTTGTAGGGATCATCCCCATAGGAAAAGCTTCCTCTATGAAAAAAACCAGTGAGCGGATGTACGAGCTTTCAGTACTTATCATAAACTCATTGAAACCGGTTGCTATTGATAGGCGCCGACTTTTCACACTTAAGGCTGACCTATCATCTTTAGGAATAAATTGGCAAAAACTTAAATCCTCAAATTTTTTAAGAATCATGTCACGTAATAGGTCATGAACACGATACCTAATATCGCCAACACCTGTGAATGAGAGTGAAACTACTTGCACCAAATTTCTACAAATTAATTGTGCTAAATATCCTTCAGCTACTTTCTCTAATGATTCCCCCCTTTTCCCTTTGACAAACCCCTCAGCTATCCATTTCCTGATCACCCTCATTGGTTTAACTTCATAGTCTTCAGGATACATTCCAAAATATAGAAAGCAAGGTTTGAGAGAGGAAGGCAAATCATCATAACTGAAACCTAAAATCTTCCCTATACTATTTAAACTTGAATCCTTCTCCAGCTCTGATCTTAGATTTTGACTAAATTCTTTCCAATCAAATACATCTCTCTTTTTTCTAGCTAGAACACCACCAATGACTATAATTGCTAGTGGTAAACCCTTGCATTTGTTAACAATTTCAGAAGATATATCCACAAAATTTGAGGGACAACGTCCATTCAAGTCATGGAATGCATTCTTAGAGAAAAGCTCTAGAGATTTTTCTTCAGTTAAAGGTTGCAGCTCATGCACTTCAACAAAAGAAGATTTCCTGCAAGAATTTACGACATCCCCATCCCTTGTTGTGATAAACACCCTACTTCCAATTTTATTATCAACTAAAACATGCTCAACGTCATCCCAAAAGTGTGTATTCCACACATCATCAAAGAAGACAACGTACCTCTTTTCTCGCAAGAAGTTTCGCACTTCAGTTTTCAGTTCCACCCGCTCCATTGTGGAAATGTTGTAAGGAGGAGACTGGTTTTGTTCTTTGTAAAATTTCTCCAACATGTCCCTCAATACTCCCTCCACAGTGTATGACTGAGACACTACCACCGATATACGGCAAGTGAAGTGCCCAATCACCTGCTGGTTGTTGAAAACTTGGTTGGCAAGAGTGGTTTTCCCTTGCCCTCCCATTGCTACCACTGAGACCACAGTGCGCTCTTTTCTTCCGTTCACCAACCAATCAACCAATGTATCTTTTGGGGTTTCAAACCCCACAATTTCAGCTTCGTCCTGTAAAAGAGCAGCATCTCGAAGGTTCTGCACCGCCATATCTTGGTTTCCACCAGAACTGCTTGGTGCTTGTTCCGAAGGAGATGATACTAGTAAGCCATCATCTTTTTCACCTCTCTTCTGCTGCCATTGAAAGAACTTGATCTTACACGCTATTTGAAGACGAATGCTCATTGTTTTGATGAAACTAGCAGCCTCAGAAGGTAAAGCTGCAAAAGGAGGATCACGAGCAGGCTGCCATTGCTCAGAGATCATGTATTCATCGATGGTGTCTTCTAAGTGAAAAGCTCTTTCCACCAGCTGCTTCACCCTTTCCTTGTCTACTTCAGTAGCAGACATTCTATCTGTTTCATAAATGAAGGTTTGAATCTTTTCCAGTTCAACTTTCATTTTCTGAACTTCTTCTGGGAGGCCTTTTATCAGATTGGCTAAATCCGCCATTGGAAGAACGATATGGCGAGCGAAGGACAAGGCAAGATCACACATTTTTTTTTCTAGTTCTGGTTTCTGATAATTGGTGGGTACTGAGATGAGAGGATTGGTTTATGTCTTTCAAGATCTAAGCATATATATATATATATAGCATAAAGTCCATGGTGAAGGCACAAAGAAGAAGACTAGAAGCCATTTTCTAAAAATCAACTTGTGAAGGCAACATGTGCTAATTTAATCACTTCTATTAAGGTGTTTTGCTGTCACGTATGTATGATTATCGATGAGAAGAAGACTTTCAATTGCAATGAGTCATTGTGTGATATTCATTGACTTATTAACTTGGATGAAATTAAATTATAGCTGTAACTCATTAATGCCGGCATCTTAATTATTGTTTAAAGCCATTAATCATACTTGTCCAATTTATTGAGAATCCTAACTCAGCTAAAGGAAAAGGAAGAAAGAGAGAGAGAGAGAGAGAGAGAAGTTGCAACTGAAACTGAATTTGTTATTCTGTTAATGAATCTGCACAGTTCAGTACATAGGAAGTTATATAAGCAAAGCAACTATATCTAACTAACTAATACAGCTGTATAACTAACAGACTAACTAATCCAGCTGTCATATTGACAGCTGGAGCTTGCTGAGCACGCAAGCTATACACTGTATATTACATATATCCTAACATTCCCCCCTCAAACACAGCAGCCTTGTTTGACAGAATCAAGGATGCCGAGTTTGTCCTTCAAATACAGAAATCTTGAAGTAGATAAGGGCTTAGTTAGTAAATCAGCAAGTTGCTCTGTAGATGGGACATGAATGATCTTCAACTTTCCTTGAACAACCTTCTCCCTAACAAAAAAGATGTCAAGCTCAATATGCTTAGTTCGAGCATGCAGGACGGGATTATGAGCAAGAAGAACTGTGCTTTGATTATCACAGTAAATCTGTGGAATCACATAGGGAACTTGAAGCTCAGTCAGAAGTGATTCCAGCCAAAGAATCTCAGCTGCTGTATTGGCAAGGGCCCTATACTCTGCCTCAGTACTGGATCTAGCCACAAGAGTCTGCTTCTTAGACCACCAACTGACCAGATTAGGTCCCAAGAACACACAAGAACCAGAGGTTGATCTCCTGTCATCTGGATCAGAGGCCCAATCAGCATCACAATAGGCAGTAATTGTGAGTGGTTGATGAAGAGACATGGGTTTTAGATGCAAACCAGCATGCTGAGTGCCTTGAAGGTACCTAAGAATCCTCTTCACTGCTTTCCAATGCTCCTCTTGAGGTTGTGCCATAAATTGGCACACCTTGTTCACTGCATAGCAGATTTCAGGCCTAGTGATAGTTACATATTGCAGAGCACCAACAGTGGACCTATACAGTGTAGGATCAGTAATGTAATCTGCACCCTGCTTACTTAATTTAGTACTAGCAGCCATAGGAGTAGGTTGAGGCTTTGTGTCTTCCATATGAACTTTTGCCAACAAATCTCTTATGTACTTAGTCTGGGACAGTAAAAGAGAGCCATCATGCAGCTGCTTGACCTGAATGCCCAAAAAATAGTCTAATGGACCAAGGTCCTTAAGTGCAAAAACTCCATTAAGCTTTTGAATTAGCTGCTGAATCTGAGATGATGAATCCCCTGTGATGATGATATCATCAACATAGATGAGCAGAAAAATTGTATGTCCTCCTGAATGCAAAGTGAGAAGGGAAGAGTCACATTTACACTGCTGGAAACCCTCTTGCAGCAAGGCTGTAGTCAGCCTGTCAAACCATGCCCTGGGGGCTTGCTTAAGGCCATAGAGAGCCTTTTTAAGTTTACACACAAGATGCTTTTCTGGTACTTCAAAGCCCGGAGGTTGCTGCATGTAAACATCCTCTGTGAGATTGCCATTTAAAAATGCATTATTGACATCAACCTGCCTAATAGGCCACTGTTTTGACACTGCTAGAGACAGTACAGTCCTTACTGTAACAGGCTTCACTACTGGTGAAAAAGTCTCTGAAAAATCAAACCCTTTTTGCTGATGAAAGCCCTTTGCAACCAATCTAGCCTTGTACTTATTAAGAGTACCATCTGGATTTTCCTTAACCCTAAAAACCCATTTACAGCCAATGGCTTGTCTACCATGAGGTAAAGGAACCAAGTCCCAGGTCTGATTGCTTTGTAAAGCCTCAAACTCTGCATGCATAGCAGCAGCCCACTCAGGTTTAGCCAAGGCTTTTCTATAGGAGGTAGTTCTAGATGAGTAAGCAGCAAAGTTGGATGCAATCTGGGTTTGATAATACCATTTTTAGACCTAGTCTGCATAGGGTGAGTATTTTGGGGAGTAGGTGAAGAAGCAACCTGATCAGAAACAGTGGCAGAATCTAAAGAAAATTGTGGAGGTAATTGAGTAGGCTGGGATAAAGCTGGTGACGGAGAAAGAGAAGGAACTATGCCAAGAGGAGAAGAGTCTAAGGGTGAAGTTGGAGGGGGAGAGGAAGTTGAAGAATTTGAAGTAGGGAACACATAAGGAGAGACAAGAGGTGGCATTCAGAAATGGGAACATTCTCAGAATGAGACTTTACTGAAACTGTAGGAAAAAGAGAAGAATAAGGGAATCTAGACTCATGAAACAGAACATCCTTAGAGATGTATATACGACCATCAGAGGACAAATATTTGTATCCCTTGTGAGAGGTTGAATAACCCAAGAAAACACACTCTTTGGAATGAAATTCAAACTTAACTCTATTATAAGGCCTGAGAAAAGGAAAACAAGCACACCCAAAAACCTTTAGAAATTTGTAGTCAGGGATTTGGTTATACAAAACTTGGTAGGGTGACTTATGATGCAAGACAGCAGTAGGCAGCCTATTAATAAGGTAACAGGCAGTAAGAAATGCATGGTCCCAATATTGCATTGGGAGTTGAGCATGAGCAAGCAAAGTCAGCCCTGTTTCAACTAAGTGTCTATGCTTCCTTTCAACAGAACCATTTCAATTCCATCGAGATCTGATCTGAGATCTATACAGCCTAAAGTCAATGGTTAGAGGAAAAAGACTAGAATCATTGTTTATTTAAAGACAAGTGCAGTTTGTAACAGTCAAATTTACATAAACTCCGTAGTTTGTGGCACTTTTGGTGATTGTGTTTATGTAAATTCTACCCGATATGAATTGCAAGTGTCTGATGTTTACTAAAAAACGGTGTACACGAATTAGAACTCATGTACCTTAGCTACATATGTGATGCAAAGAGAAAAGATATTTTTATAAAATAATTTAATTTAAATTTATAATATTTTTTATTTTTGAATAAAATTTTTATTTTAGTGTTAAAACTTCTTCTGGGAGGCCTTTTATCAGATTGGCAAAATCCACTATTGGAAGAAGCATGTCACGAGCGAAGGACAATGCAAGATCACATATATTTTTTTCTCTAGCTCTGGTTTCTGATAAATGGTGAGTGAGATGAGAGGAGTGCTTTAACTTTATGTACTTCAACATATGAGATGTATATAACATAAAGTCCATAGTGAGAGGAAGAAAACTTAGAGTTTTCATTAGTCATTGTTTAATGTTTATTGAGAAAGCTTGGATTTAATTACTATTGTACGTCTGTCACTAACCAATAATGTTCATTATTCGGTTGTTTAATGCCTCTAGAAGGCATACTTACATATTGATTGGAACTTGTCTGTATTTGTGGTTAATTTACACACAACTTGGCCTTAAATCTATTAGTTGGAAAGTTTCTTAGTAAAACTTCATATTATATATATATGATTATCGATGAGAACAAGTCATTCATATGCATTTAGTCATTGTTTAATATTTATTGACTAATGCCACCATAAAATTAAATTATAACAATGACTCAATAATGCCAGTATCTTATCTTATGATAAGACATAGGACATCAGCATAAAGGAAAATAAGGCAAAGTAAACAATAAATTAAATGTAAGGGAGCTCACCTCTAAAACTTTGTCAATCTCATTTTCCACTCTCCAATGTATGCAATCAATTAACTGTAACAGTTTAAACATTAAAGTGTAAGCAAAGTATGAATATCCACAGATCAAGACTTGAGTAATGCTAAGAGCAATCAACTTGGCTGTAATTCCAACTAAAAGATTTTACTGAACATAACAGATCTAACTAACCATTTTATGGGCTTTGGCAATATTCCAGTCCCTAGCTTTGAGAAACTGTGATAACGTTTCATTTGGATAGCCTACACACATACAAAAATAGTCAGAGAGAGATCGAACAAACAAATTTGATCAGTGCATACCAGGAATCTATTGCACAGGAATTCAGCACAACCATTATTAATATTAGTTTTCTAAATTGTAACAGGAATTATTTTCAATAGAAAATGATCAGTGCATATCAGTACCTTTTAGATGGTATAAGGGGAATCTACTCCCCTGTAACTTGTAGTGAAGAGTTGTCTAGTGAGTTGCTCAGTTGTCTAGTAGTTTCCTTTTGCAGTAAACTTGACATTCCAATTACACAGAAGATGTCGAAGCTTTCTAAGCTTTCCTATCTCCTTTATGTCCAAGGTCTCTAGGTTCTCAAGTTTGCCAATGGATTCTGGAAGATGCTCTATGCGTGCATCCCTAAAGCTCAAATACCTCAAATGGATTAAAGCCCCCAAATCCTCAGGAACTCTAAAACCAGCATTTTCAAAATCAAGTACCTTCAGTACCTTGTATTTTGTAGGGATTATCCACATTAAGAGTATAGGAAAATCTCT
Organism: Acmispon strigosus; assembly: GCA_030819835.1. Lineage (NCBI taxonomy): Eukaryota > Viridiplantae > Streptophyta > Magnoliopsida > Fabales > Fabaceae > Acmispon > Acmispon strigosus. The sequence continues at coordinate 94,466,797 of JAUAMA010000001.1, forward strand.
CTTTATGAAAAATAGCAGTGAACGGATATACGACCTCTCACTACTTCTCGTGAAATCACTAGAATCGCTTGTAATTCATAGGCGCCGAGTTTGCACACTAGAGCCTGACTCATCACTGATAAAGTGGTGGTGAATGATGGTAAACACAAACAACAACTATATTTGATTATTAATAATTTGAATATACTGCACTTTCATTCATAGCTGAACACGTTTATTCAAAGATACATGAGCATACCATCAGCTGTACACCAGAACAAAAGGCAGGAATAATTTACATTAACTTTAATACTTTTGTAGGAAAGGAGAATATTCTGTAACCAACTTTGGATGTTTTAATGAATTTAAATGCTGAGTTTAGACCCTTGTTGTGTCCTCTTTTATAACTCTTCAAAACCTTCTTCATCTCCTTCATCTTGTAACCTTTGAAATTCTCTTCTCCATGTTTCCATCTGCCAACATCAACCCCTTGGTTATGTTGAATAAATATGTAAACGATATAAAGATTGATGTGACATTTAAAACTAGATACTCAGTGGAATCACTTATATGATGTCTTTTCTTGTCAAAAAGACAAAAAACAAGGTGTGGGAAAGAAGACATAGTATAAACGATTTCTAAAAGAAGAAAGGTGTGTGACTTAAGCACATATGACTTGACAAAGTGAGTAGTTTGAAGAATGCTGAACCAATAGGATAATGATCAAGATATTAGAAGAACAACCTCTTCGAAAAAGAAAAAAAAAACATTGCTACCATTTCCATACCTGTTCATCAGAATGCCGCAGCTGTTCTGCAACAAACAGTATATTATTGTAGTGTCTTGTAGTAAAATCTCTAGCAAAACTCTCTGCAACTCCTTCATATTTTATCATTTCCACCCGAAAGCCTTTGCTCATGAATAGTTTATCCAGCCATTGCTGTGTATTGGCCTGTGCAAGGGACCAGACAAGATTTGGTTTTACTCTCCTTTTTTTCTTGAAGAAGAAATTAAATCAATTGCAAACTAACCTTGATCTCTATGTCACACTCAGCTAACCAGGCAGGCAACTCTCCCACAAAAAAGGATCCCTTCATGGCCAAAGTGCTTATCGTTGATAAAACCTCTTCAAAATTTGCCAGTGTCATCACAGGAAACCCCTGTACAGTAATAAACCCATATGGCTAACTTTTAAATTCTCAAGCAAAGATCCCTCTTCCCTCAATATTCACTAACTTTGCTTGTGATTTCAGGCATTTTATGATGAAAAAAATATGATAAAACTGATCACCTGGATGGCCCATATACTTGGTCTACATCCATTATAGCCCTTGCAGTGTAAACTGTGCTCTAAATCGGATGATTCCAACGGAATATGATAAAATATGCAACTTTTGGGAATCTTAGCCCCAACACCTGAAACTTGAAAAGATACAGCAGATTCTTTCATCTTAGCAAACGCACAATAAGCAAACATAAAAAGAAAAGAAAAAAAACAAATCAAATCAAATCAAAGACAAAGACAAAAATTATATGCATAAAAACAAGCTCAAATCCTTATTGACAGATTTTTGTATTTTAGGTTTGACTCTTTTATCCATGCGATACACTGGTTCCGTTGAACTTCTAACAACAATATTGTAGTTTATTAAACAGTTGTCAAGTGGATTACAATTATTTCCTAAGCATTTCATTCATGGGATTCTGGGAAAGAAATAAAATTAAAGACAGCCCTTGCACAACAAATTTAGGAACCCTTTGGCAGTGTTTGACAAGTTGACATAACATGATTTTGTTTTCTGTTCACTATGGTTCGACCCTTTTATAAGAACCAAAATGCACCCTTTTTGGTAATGTATGTCATGTTCTGTTCTACTTTAAATATACACCAAACTTAGAGTAAAACCTATCAGCTGTTCTAATTTGTCTACCTAACACTAACTCTATCTTTCTCTGGAAATCCAAATCTTACCAACTTTTCCACTCACACAGTCACACTAATGTCCCTATGATCAACTTTTCCTGAATGATATTTGGTTTTGCCTTTGATATATGCTTAAAAATTTCATCATTCACTTGATCCAATCAACTAAAACCACCTTTAAGCTTGTCAGCTGCAGTTTTAAATACTCTTTCTGGGGATATGTCAAATATTATGGTTGAAGTCGGCCAATTAAGCCTGTATGCCCGTGTGTCCATGCCATTAGTCAACAAAATTAGCTGCAAGAGGGAAAATCCTATCAAGCTATGCAATGTCATCCAAATAACACCCTAATAAGTAATTAATCAAAACATCAAATATTAGATGAAAAATAGTAATTAAGAGGATAGAGAGTGACCTGCTTAAGTCCATCAACCTTGCTCACTGTCTGAAGCAACTTATCATCAATGAACTTGGTTGCAAGGCAATAGGGGTGCAAGTCTTGAATCACATCCTTGGGAATATTAGGAGAGACAAGACAAGCAGCATATGGGTCTACAAACAGAGGGTCTGCACTTGCAGAGAAGGAATACCGTGAGGCATGTTGATCTTAATATCTTATACACTACATGACATGACAAAGTGTAGCACCTAAATATATAAATTTGTTTTCAGCTACAAAAAATGTGATATATAACTAATAACAATAGAAGAGAATATATAAATATACAAGTCAGTGGACTCAAACAATTGACTTCCTCATGTAGGCTATAAAATGCTACCTACACTATGATGCAGATATGAATCCGAAAAAGCAAAACATGATATATATAGTTCTGGGCATGGTCACAAAATTTATATGTTTCCCCCAAGATAAGTTTGAACTTTGAAGTGAGAAAACTCAACCATAGCACACATAACTCACCATCGTATTTGAAATGCTCGATAAAATGTCTAAAAGAAAAAGCATTACTTAGTTAAGAGTTTGGCGGAATGAGAGTAATTTACCTGGTCGAAGAGTTTCATGGTAACGAAGAGAAACAGAAGCAGTAGCCGCGAGGAGTAACGGGTCGTTGTCACCGTCGAGTTTCACAGCAGAAACGCAAAACCTCCTATTGGAAGTGGGTCTGAGTGGGGGATGAGGGATGGTGTAAGCGAAGGGAGATGTTTGTGCAAAACCCATGAAGCATTCCAAAGGAGACAACTTGATTCTTCAGTAAAAATTGTGTCTTTATGGGTATTGGCCTTCTCTGATTAGTGATTACAGACACCTGTGCCCGCTGCCACCAAATGGGGATTGCCCGCTGCCAATAACAATATGGCATAAGGTTTGATTTTTTTTTTTTTTTTTTTTTAAAGGTTAGCTGCAGCATTGGTGACATCCATTGGGCATATGGATTAACAGTGATTTTCAATGGACTCTAATGTTTGCAACAGTTAAAAACCACCACTTAACCATATGTCGATTGGATGTTTGTTGAAATGTATATATACACCTATTATCATTTTTTTGTTTTGTTTGAGCATAGTTATCATCCACGCTACACAATCAATCATATTTGAGCGAAGAACATTTATATCTAGGTGGAGCTAGCTCTTTCGCATAAGTGTATCACTCAAACCCACCATCCTTGCTTGGTGTAATAGGTTGATTCTTTTTTATACATGGCAATTAAAAATCTAATGTGAATTGTATCAGTCTATGAGAATTCAATGAAACTGCATTTATTGCATTGACCTCTTCTACAAATACAACTCTTTAACAGAGAGAGTAAGTACAATGGATCACACCCTGCTTACATTTATGACAAAGGTTTAAATGAAATCATAAGAATATTATAGAGACTTCAAATTGCATATATAGAGGGATAAGATTTACTCTGAAATTTTCAAGCATTATTTGTTCTATTATCTATCTTCCCTTTTGATGGCCATGTTCTGATTTGTTGCTTCTTGCCCTTGACATGATTTTCCTAGTATCCAAGTCCAATTTGCTGCTTGGCATGCTTTCTTCTTTGGCTCCCCTTATTGTTTCTGACCCTGTCTCTTCAGTTTTTCCTCTTATAACCATCTTTCTTTCCAAGTCCAATGCCAACTTACCATCTAATCTATTAGTTTCTTGCTGACCCTTTTCTCTACCTTCAGCATGGGAGGTTCTACTTGTGACTTCTTCTTTCTTGAACCCTTCTTTGTCTTGGCCTAAAGATCGCTTGCAATGGCTATCTCTTGTAGCTGGTCTCTTTTTCGCTGCTAGAAGTAGCTCGTGTGGTTTTTGCAGCTTGGGATTAGTGGTTGGCTTTGAGTCTTTCTCTTGTTCAAAGTAGAGGAGCTGCACCACAGTTCTTAATGGTAGTGACTCGTTTTTAACCGCATGTGCACGCACTTCTGGGGACAGTCTTTGGCACTCTAGGTTCCGACACAAGCGCTTCTTGTCTACCTTGCTCAGATCAGGATGCACCTGTTTTTGAATTAAACATAAGTCACATTATGAATGCACCGTGAAAATAACTTAAGAATAAAATCTCATCCCTAATTATCTTATAGTGGATGTAGTTCAATGCTAATTTTAGAGTTTTGTGTGAACACTGTGTACTAGTGTAGACAGTTAGCATGTCAAGGTCTTCAAGAAATGTTGAAATGTCTTATGCTTCATGAGGATTTGTGAAGTATCCAATAAACAGATTTGATAACTCAACAAAGTTTTGCCCTCTTTTTTTTTTGTCTAACACGGGTATCCTCCACAGGAGGCAATCCTAGTGGGAGTGCTAGCTCTCCCAGCATGTTTTTTATTTCATACACAAGACTTGAATCTGAAACCTTGCTTACAGGAAATTAAACATGTATCATTTGAATCAACTACCTATTGGTAAATTTAGACCTTTCTGTTTGAGAATTTTGTTTTCACAATAAAATGTTACCTGGTTTTCACCTTGTAGAAAGGAAACAATGAAAATAACATTATTTCCATGGTTTCTTATACAAATGTTTGAAAATAGAAAATAAAATGATTACAAGGTAACAGTTTTATTGGACATTGTATAAGAAACTGCATGTATGACATGGATAATTCACCTTAAGATAGATGTTAATCGCCTGGTACAAATCATCATGCTCTATTCGGCCAATAGCTGGTACAGTTTCAGCAAGAGCTACAAACTTCGACACTGGCATGTTTTCATCCCTTGCAACCACTTGAAGATAGGAATCAATGAGCTTACCAACTTTCCTGATTGATCTTAAGAAGTGCCTGTTATCCACAGCACCAGGGGAGATTCTTTTCCAAAACTTCAAAAAGCTTTCCAACACTGCTAGAACTAACTCAGTATCATAGAAATTCTGGTCCAGAGAAGATGTTGATGGATAAAGCAGGTCACTCACTGTTGCCTCCTCAAACTGTATGCTTGCTCTCTTTATTAGTTCAGTTTTTGTAACTGATGAGACACCAAGATGACTTGAAATGCTAAGAAGTTTTAGCAAGAAGCCAACTGAAACTGACCCTCTATCGGCAGGAATCATGCTCACAATTGTTTCGAGAATTTTTCGGTTTTTCTCCTTAGATTCTTCTGTTTGTGGTGCTGAACTGCCTGAACTTTTAGGCTTCGTTATGCCAGGTAACCACTTACAGGCATAGACATGCAAAGCTTCGCCGATAAGCGGTGGCGGGAGCACATGTGTTGATCTTATAGCCATTATTATGCACCTGAAAAGATCTATGTCAAGATTAGACACATCCTCTGTCCACCAATCTTTTGGTACAGAATGGTGCTGTTTTCTGTTGTAACCAGGCCTTGTGTAGGTGTAGGACCATTTGACCTGCGCATAATCATCACTGTTAAGCAAAAAAAAGTCCTAAGTATCAATCTTATGGAAAAGAAGTTTAGTGCATGTTTGGATACACGGTGGAAAACCACTGTAAAAATCATGGTGGACAGTCACAAAAGCTAAGGAAAGTTGTTTCTGCCCACCGTGATTTTGGCTTCACCCTGGTTGTAGTGTATCCAAATATCCACTTAGTTTTCTTGAGTTTTTTACCTGTGGTGGAGGTGTAAGAACTTTCTCGATAATTGAATCAATGCATTTTCTTATTATGCCAAGATTCTCAGACCACTCTGGTAACTTATCAGTGGCCTGCAATGTAGCTATAGAGTCCTTCCAACCTTCAAGAATGCATGAAGTGAAGAAAGACTCAAGTTTCCCTACAAAGTTTCCCTTCTCAATTGAGTCATTCATTTGGAGGAGCTTAGAAGCACAGAGTGCCGGTACGAAGTTATGTGCACTAATGTTGATTGAAACTCCATAGCAGAACTTAGCACAGAGTTCAAAAGCTTCAGGTCCTCCAGGCATATCATGAAGCTCAAGAGGAACACTCTCAGAATCACTAGAACCAGAGCAAAGTCTTTGTAGAAGGCCACATTTTTTTAGAAGCGGAGACTGCAGCTAACAAAAGTAGTATTATAGATGAACCATGATTGAATTTTTACTTTCTTTTTACACACATAACACTCAATCTAATTCAAATACCTTGTGTAGCAGATAAGTAGTATTATTGATTCTTATCACAAGGTCAGCAGGTAAATCTGAAACCAGACTCCTGCATTTATAATTATGATAAGGATTAAACTTAGATCAAGTTTCTTATACCCTTTCAGTCAAATTATCAAATCAGACAATGATATGCTAACATTTTTTCCAACATAAAATAGACTATTAAAAATATTCTGCTGAAATTATGAGTACCTGGTGGCTTGTTCAGTGTAGAAAGTATCTGGCCTTGTTCCAAGTTTCATGAACTTCATGCCTATTTGTTTTGATTATACCCAATGGTTAAGAAAAACCTCTCCTTCAAAGCCTGCATAAAGTAAAGGTTTTGATACCGTGCATAACTGGAGGGAGAGAGAGCAGCAAGCATTTATGAAACCCCTTTTTAGGTGAATCAAAAGGATTATCTAGTAGCATCAAGACATTGGTGAACATGCTTAGATGAACTATATACGGTTCTAGTTCATGACTATTCAACACCCCAACATTGACATCAACAACTTCTATTTCAAGAAACTAAGAGATGAAGGAGGAGAAGAAAACACAACAGATGAAGCTGGAAGACCAGGACATGAATTCACATACATGATGTCATGTCCCTTCATTCTACTATGTATGAAAAATTCCAGAAAATAAATTACCAAAGAGAAAGCCTTACCTCAACTTTCACTTATCAAGGGCTCTCACAGCCTCATTGATCTTGTAACTCTTCAAGCCTTTCAATTTATAGAAGATGATGCCCTCACCTACAGAACAAAGAAAACAAACAAAAATAGAACCCAGTTTCTTTCTTCAAGCACTGAGAAGGAGTATGAAGAATAGTATGTGCCAGGAGAGGTTCTTATGCTAAGATGCCATGCAATGATGCAAATTTGTCTCTACTATAGTACCCTTGGAAGTGACTAACTTCAAGGTGAATTAAATGGGTGAAGTTAATCACAATAAGGTTGAATGTGGAATACTTTAACTGAGTTGTACCTGAGTTTCAGATCTTTTTTCTCACTCTGCTTGTTCCTGACATGTAACAATAAACTGAAGAACATGAGAATTCGAGAACTAATGCGTGACAACATATAAAGCAACTCATAAATATTATTTTGTAACAAATTTATAGAAGGGAAAATAAAAGTCAACAAGGACAGAACAAGGAAATTGATAACTAGAAATGCTAATATCAGCATCCACATAATAGACTATATATATCAGTTTCATATTAAAACACTGCACTAGCAGCAGTGCCGACAGAGTAATTTCCATTTAATTTTTCATTTAAAGTGGACTTTCACCTGTTGATAGGAAGTTGGAAATGAACTATTAGGTTAGACCAAAATAAAGAACAAAAAGTAACTGTAGCTTTAACAGTATCTAACGGTTGGATCAAAAGTGTATGTATCAATGCACACCACAATGTTTTTATATATATACTTTTGATTTCACATATAAAAGGATGCATGATTATATTAAGAAAATGGTAACGAAATCCAAGAGAAAGTGATTCACCAAGCAAACAACAAGGGTGTGGCCAAATACTTCCCAAGATAATACAAATATCATTCAACCTTTTGTGAGGTCACTTTGGTTAGTCACTTTCTCTGTGTAACCAATTAAGACAGACTCCCATATAACTAACATTGAATTTTTTCAATTGAAACTTATAACAGCGTGTTTGGTTCTGCGGCATAAAGTCTCATAATTAGTTCTCAGAAGAAGCTATAAATTGTAGCTTCTGGAATTACCATGCTTTGGATTGTGTGTGCAAAGCTAATCCAAAATCGCTAATAATTGGTCTTCTTTTTCAATTGAAAAATAGTGATCCTCTGCTGAAGTGTGGTCTTCTCAATTATCCCATCCTTAAGTACATAGGAACCGGGAAACAAGGAAGACAACTTTTTCTTTTTCTTCCTAACTCTCTTTACACAAGTTTCCAATTTTAAAATCAGAAAAATTAACAATATAGTGGAAATAAAGAAGAACCTATATAATGGCTCTTGAGGTTGAGGATATGAGATTAGTGTTCAGCCCTTTTCACCTTTCAATTGTTAAAACCTCATACAGCTTGGTCTGTGCTTTTACAGACAAATGGTGGAAAAAGCTAAAAGTACTATGTTTGTAGCAAAGCATCCATTGCTTTCAACAAGACACAAGTAAAGTCCTTCATGTTTTTCTTCCAAAAAAGATATCACCAGGAACCTTTTTCTTAGAGGTAACTCTCACAGATCCCAATTCCATGATCATGAAGAAATTTCAGAAAGTGTATACTACATAGTATAGTTAATGTCAGCTACCTTTGCTCTTTCCAAACTCAATGCCATCCCTATTTGATTCTTAGGTGGCATTCATCCAGTCATTTAGCCAATTACATGGCTCTTCCCTTCTCAAATCAATAAAGTTCTCTACCACTTTCTCTCCCTCCACAACAAGGTTCATCATTTTCTTTTCGTCCTTTTTCTCTTGGAATTTTATAAGCATATAGAGCCTATAACATGATGCTTTTTCAAAAATTAAAAAAGAAAAACAGAGAAAAGTGCTCTTCATCTTTATAACAGAATGAAAAAGCTTTTAACTGGTTGAGAAGTGTTAAGTCAAACAGAATGCTTTAATCAAATTTCTACCTAGTCCCTAGTGTTCTCCCTATGCTCATACCACTTACACATTTAATCAAACACTAAAAATGCATAGGAGATACCTAAATTTTTTAAGAAAAAAGATAAAGAAAGAAGAAAACATACCCGTGAACATATATAATTGATGTCACTTGAATGATAGGTAGGAAGCAGAAAAAGCATTCACAAGTGGAAAAACTGTGTGGTTTTGGAGAAACTGTGCAAATTGAAGAAAGTTGGTGAAGCAGAAGCATCACTCACTGAACAAAAGCCAGAGAGATATGGTGGCCTAAAATCAGAAGACAACCATATATATATACACCTTGACATGTGAAGCAAGAAAGTGATCAATGATTTACTAGTTTTTCATGCAAGTAATCCTCAGAGACAAAGAAATAGAGTTGGTTAAAAACAATGGAGAGCATCAAGAAAAGCAAAAATACCACAAATTCTCCTAAGAGTGCTATGAGGTGGAAAAGAGAGAGAAAAGGAGTGCTGGTTTGTTGGAATTAGTCAACATAGTAATGTATCAAAAGCATGCCATGATGATAAACTCCTTTGAATAGAAAAATAGAATATGGAATATAGTAAGAGAAGGGGGAAAATTGAAAAAGAAGTCTTCACATCAAGAGATTGAAAATTGAGGATGCATGATTAGGATCACAAAAAGCATGCAAATGCAAGTGGGTTAAGGCATTGGAGAGTGGTGCTATACTAATTGAAAAGAAGCTTGTGTGGGGCTAAGTCTAGACATAGGTGAAAGATCCACTGTGCATTCATCATCATGCTTCCCCCCACTAAACTTTGGGATATTCTTCTTCTATTAGCATTGTGCTTGGGCCACACTATTGTGCATGTCGACCATGTGTCAATCCCTGTGCCGTTTGTTACATCAACCTTGATGCGATTGATATAACCTTTATGCGGGATCGGATCCTCTCATGTCACATGACAGTCGAATTTAAATTCCCTGCACCCCAACTGCTGTCTCTCTGCAGTTAATAAATCATCTTGGACTCTTTAATTTGATATGTTGTTTTTTATTTAGATTAATCATAGCCATAGATTACAGAAGTTAATAACCCATAATTATGCATAAGAGAGCCGTAGAGAATATCTGCTCCAAAGAATTCAAATTGATGACGAATATCAAGGGAAATATTGTGTCTATCTATTTCTATCTACATAAATATTTAGAGAGATTGTAAAGAAAGAGACAGACACATAATTTCACATGAAAGTGTCGTGTAAAGTTTCCACGTGAGAAGTGAGTGATCTCGCTACTCTATAGGTTTCATTTTTAAAACCAAACAGAGACAACCACTTCTCAGCTCATTCGTCTCATCCTATGATATTTGCTTAATCATGCATGCGTGAAGGCTTCTTACCTCTGCTCCTGTAAAATCGCTCGTGCGTGGATCGTTTAGCTCACTTTCTATTTTATGTCACATACACAGGAACAAGTGACCCTCCACCAATCTCTTCAGCTGAAAGAGGATGTGCTAACCATTAACGTTTGGATGTTTGGATAGAGTTAACTGCGAACAAATTTTTATATCAATTCATAAAAGGAGTTTCGTTCACTTTTTATGTTAAAACGAATGGTAATATCTGTTTTCGTCGGTACCAACCGATATTCTACATAGACTTTAGGCGTAACTATCCACAAGGTAGAGAAAAAGATAGGTTTAGTGACAAAGGTCAATCTTAAACTGATAGCAGAAGAAACTGCGTACACAAAAGCTGAAAGCTATTTCCTTGTAACTTTTTTTTGGTCCAAATCCAATCCAAATGATATCATGAGTCATGACGAAGAGCTGATTGTAAATTATTTTATTGTATTTGAATACGTGATATATAATAAGAACTTTAAGAATCCATAATCAAAGTATAACATTTATTCAAAATCAAAGCTGACCCTTGAATTTTATAGAATTTGCAATTAATGAATAGAAACTTTATTTTGAATTTGGATCTTTTCATCTAACGTGACATTGTCATGTCAAATTATTATTATCTTTAGTAAAAAAACACTCTCTGATAGGGTAGAGACAGAGAGAATTTTTTCCATTTTACCTTAAGATATAAAACGGTGCTCCTCACAAATAGTTGAAAGTTAAGAAAAATCTTTCTAAAATTCATGTTTAATTTCTTCATTTAAATATTATTGCCTTTTGTTATTATTAGACTATGCAAATTTATCACGCCCATTCAACATTTCTTGCATTGATGTCAATGGTGATGATGAACACCATAATCTCAATAACATGATCATGATAATAGTGATCATTATTAATTAACAAGATCTTGTTATTATTATGAAGTGTTTAGACTAATCTTTGAACCGACCTTGTGCCTTTTCATGAAGGTAGTGACTAGTCACTTGATCTTCTGCGGATCTGCTTGTTTAATTAATGTTTATTGTGCATGCTGCACTTTAATTGATGTGCTCTTCTTTTTCCCCATATCATTGCTGAAATACATTTCCCCTGACACCTGATATCAGCATGATCAAAGTTTATATGAGGAAAATATTTCCAAATACATTTTGATACAAGATTATATTTAGTCATGGGAAAGAAGTGTCTACTGTAATCTATACAGATATTGTTCTGGTATCGTAGAACAGTAAGAAAAGAGGTTGGAAGCGGAAAACACTAGTTAGGTTAAGAATCCTAACAGCCAAGCAACATATTATTATCAAGTAAGAGAAAATAGTTTTAACCCATTTTACATGAATCCTCCTTTGCTATTTATAGAGGGGAAAGAGATGGAACCCTAAATTTATCCTTGGATGGGCTCTTGGACCTCGACAGATTCGGCCGAACAACTCCTATGGTCAGATCCTGCTCCTACGTTCCTGGTCGCCCCGCTCGCCACCATACTGGTCTTTGCTCACCACCTACTGGGCGAAATGCTTGCCAAGTCCAAATATAAATTATAGTATTGACATATTATTTATTTAATCAACTCAACTCTTACCAAATCAGCAATTTATCTAAGGTGTAATATTTTGATTGAGTTACACTCTATACATTTTATCTTATTGTGGTTAAAATAATAACATTTAATTTCTTTTTCTCATATCTGCCATTGCTTTATCCTTAATTTTCTAAAAAAAAATTAAGAAGCATTCTCAATAAAATTTAAGTTAGAAATTGATTTAACATAAATAAATTATTGAGAAATGCCTTCCCAAAATTATTGCTAAGGCTAAAGTACTAAACAATAATTTATTCCCAAAATGTATTCCTCAACACTGGTTTTGAAATTGTTGATTATGATATACACTAGATGTCTTTGACAAAAGGAACACTGTTTTGCATATATAAGATGTTAATTAAAACAGATGGACGGGTTAAAATTCTTTTTAAGGCCAATTTGATTCAAGTTATTGTACACGTATCACAACCTTATTCTTGTAGCCTTATACAATACCATATTCATTCATTAACTTATCGCATAAGTGCTTATTCATAAGTTATTTTAAGAAATTTATTAAAATAAGTTATATATAAGTATAAGCTTTTTTTCATAAGTTATTCTGAACAGCTTATGAAAATAAACCCAAAATAACTTATAGATAGGTGATAAACTATTTACGCAAGCTCTTTTAAATATTTGCATAAACATTTATGCTATAAAATAAGTTCAAATAAGCTTTTTTTCAAACATAACCTTAATTCAAGGTAGTAAAATGACTCCTACTATTTATAGTGAAGAGGAAGTGACGTCTAAGAGTTTATTGTTGACATATAAATAGTTGTTGCTTTTTAAAATGATGCAAATAGAGGCGTGCTTTATTGTAACGATTAATATTTCTTACAACAGCAATTAATTATCGATGATTATGTCTATCTTTTATGAAGCGGGAGTTAAAACTTGTCATTTAAGGAAGAAAGCCTTCACGTATAGAATCATGTTGTTTGCATATATTTTAACAATTTCTCACGAATCAAAAATATGAATTGGTCTAGGAGGCATCATCAATAATGGCCATGACATGCAAGAATATAAGAGCATCCATCCCCGATCGGAATTCTAAGAAGTGAGCTTTTAGCATTATTTACGTGGATCTCATGTACCACGTAGGATCTAAGCAGTCCTTAATAATTGATGCAGTTTTTGCTCTAGTGGCTGGTTCTTACTTCCGGTTCTTAACACTATTCACCTGGTCTCACACCACATTGTATTGATGCATATTTTGTTGAATGAGAGAAAAATATTATTTTTTAATGTAAGTAGCTTATTTAATAAAATCTTGCTTTCACTTCTTAACGAGAAGTGTCATCTCATTTTGCTCCAATAGTAAATCTTTAAAAAAAAATCAATCATTGGAGATGCTTTATGATTTGTAAACCTCCCATTAATGAATATAGTACTGAATAATAACTCCTAATAAGTATGGTTTGAAAACCCTGCCCTAGTTTCAGATGCCCGTAGTCAACTACTACTCGATTAATATGGGGCCACTTCTTCTAACCAAAGGATAGCTTGCATCAGCCTCGCACCAGTTAATTTTGTTTTTAAATAAGGGACTATTATTTCCCACAAAAATAATTCATTCATGAGCTTGGGGCACCAAAGTAAACACATGTTGGTTAAATTGGTAAAGTTAAATGTCAATTTCTCTTAAAGTATTGTGTGTTCGTTTTTTTTTTTTTTTGTTGATATGAGTGTTGTGTTGGTGGGTAATCTATAAACACATCAGTTTTTAGTCGTGGAAGCATGTCATGACATATGGCAATGACCAGAGCCGAACTCACTTGAATTTTTATTCATTCGAAAAAAGAAAAAAAAGCTAGGTGAACCAAAATACCCCACATTTCTGGTCTTCCTAAAGGGCCAATGGGCTTCATAGAATGTGATGATCCTGTTCGAACTCTTTGGTCGAAGAATCTTAATGTGGATCCTGCATTACAGTTCAGTTAGATCCTGTTCTGTAAATGTTGCCCTAAAAAAAGATTCTACTTCTTAAAGAAGAATTGCATTTTTTTAGTTTACTCATCTAGTTTTTTTTGTTTTTTTGCCAATTTTTAACATTGAGAGTGCTAAATTTAATGATTTTCTTTGCAATGACTCCGTGATCTTCAAGGTTGTAGTTTGCTCTCAAATTTTTGAACAAATGCACATGTAAAAGGACCAATTTATCCCTTTCAATTGATCAGCTGAAGCATTATAAGATTGGGAGTTTTTTTAGATGATATTTGTTAATAATCTCAATTTATGTTAACTGAGTTAGATCTTTTCCGAAGCATCTAAAAAAATATAAATATATAGAAATGTAAAAAAAATGAATTAAAAAACCGTTGAACAATGAAGGGCACGCAACATTTGAAGTTAGTATAAGTATAAAAAAAAATTTGAAGTATAAGTATAAATTGAAGTTTTACAAAATAGATTTTAAATATATAGCACTTCAATTTGTTATATTGGTCTATATTGTACCGAATAGGTCGGTATAAATTGTTAAATATATAGCAAAACATGTCCACTAGACAATGTTGTGTTGGAAACTAAGTACAAGGGTGCAGTTTCCTCTGTTGAATAGAAGTTCTGGGTGTGAACCATTGTCATCATGTGCTGTGCTGGTCTTGTTTGAATGATCAGAGATCTTGAAGTGACTCATGAACACGTCTACTGAAAGCAATGGTTGTGCTGTGTGTGCCCAACATGCTCAATCCCTTTTGTTTTGTTATATTGTCTTGGCATATTCTAGTCTTATTCTCTTTCACAGTATGGTTGAAAATTTTACTATAATTGTTTTCAAGTTAAAATTCATTCTGAAACCAACAAGTAACTCACTGTAACTTTTTTTCTATAATTGACTTTCGAAGTATTTTCAAACATGCATGGTCTAATATTTCAAAGATGAATCCTGTATTTCATTTAGGGTCAGATGAAACCACTAAAGCCCCCACTCAGTTCCTTTGGTTATTTCACTAAATACTTAGTCATCAACTGTTACACCTTCTGCAATAGCATCTCCAACTATGATACCTATTCGGAGGCATATTTTTTTAGTATCCTTAACCCAGAAATCAATGTATGCTCCTCCGTCAATCCATATCATTTTATTTTTTTTTGAAATTTATGGATATACATTCAATCGCATTATGTCAGACCGAGAGCGGTTACATTTCTTTCGTTTTTTAATCATTGATGACATATCAAGAGCAGCATAACAGAAAATGTTGAGAAACCATGACTTGAATGAGCTATTCAATGGTTCCAGTTCCATTTAAGGCTAACTTAACATCTGACCTGCCTGCAATGGAGTTAGTGGAGCATGCGCCGGAAAACATTAATGATGGATTGTATGGAACAATAAGTCCACAAGATACAAAAAGCATGCAACATAATCTTTTTGCATGTTTTGGAATCCCTATGTCAAAATCATACAGAAATACCACAAATCTAATCCCTAATCCAGTCTGCATAGATCCAATAGTCACCCAAACAAATCATCATCATCATCATCGTCATCTCCATCAGCATTGCTTTGGATACTGTCTGAATTTCCAGTTAACGTATTCCCTTCTCCATCGTCCTTAGCTGAAGGAGCTCGTTCACCAGTATTGGCGGGTGAATATGCCCAGGAAGATCCAACTTTGACAGATAACGATTCTCCATAAAGGTCATCATAAATCCCAGTTTTAACTGGGGTTTTGATCTTTCTTAAGACTTCTTGTAGTTTATCAGTCACACCTTTTTGGGATGAATCAGTCCCCTCCTTAACAGAGGACTGCACTTGCCCCTTTGGTATTACAGTAATCTGTACAAGAGATTCATATTTACCGACAAGACTTCCTTCTTTAACACCAACTGGACCAGGTTCTGTTTCTACATCAGCGCCATCTGAAATTCCAACAACCTCAACTAACTCTCCCCCAACTTGATCCCTGAAGGCAACTATCTTCCTTCTTTTAGCAGCTCTTTCTGATTGGTAGTCCTTATTTTTGCGAATTGCTGAACTACCAGACTCATTAGATTTGGATACTAGATCAGACTTGTTGATGCCGTAACGATTCAGAAGTGTATTATATGCAACAACAGCTTCTTCATCAGATGGGTCAGGAGGTGGTGGGAAATTAATCTCCGTGGGTGCTGGAGGACGAGGGAAAAGAGCTGCCTCATTCTTTCTTAATACATATAATCTTGTTGATGCAGCAAACCGTAAAGATTGCCCAACTTCAAACTCAACTGGTGAATCCTTAGTCAATCGCTCATTTGCAACAAATGTACCGTGAGCAGATCCCAGATCAATTACATATATGCTGCAATCAAAAAACAATTTCATTAATCCCAACAAAATTGCAATTCCCAAGGATTTTAAAGCTCCACATAAGAAAGGCCTTTATTACAACCAAAAGGAGAATAATAAACATCCATCTGTGCACTCCAAGACATAGCATGTGTCTGCCGTTCAATCACAAAAGATAATGAGTTATTTCCCCTTCAAAGTCCCCTTGTGCACACTGAATCGTCATTTCCTAAATCTTATGAGAACTTCTAGTTTAATATCGAAAAGCACTGAGTGCCTTCTGAGTTATTCATTTAAAAACTGATATATGGCTTAAAAACTTTTGTATGAAATGCATTATCATCCATGTGGTCATCCTCTGATCATGTAGAGTTATTTTTGGCCTATCCCCTTTGCATGATTGCCAAAATGTGATTGATCAATGATTATGTCATGCTCTGTTCATGCAAGATATTATGTGCTATGTAGCAGTGCTCAATTCATTTCTATGGATGGCTGATTATCAGAAATTAACATGCTTGAATACTTTAACCTCGAGACAAATTCTTCAGAATATGTAATTCAGACAGAAAAGTCACCTAATAGAGAGAAGTATTGGATATTTGGATCTACTCTAGTAACACTGAAGACAAGAGAGAGGTGTTCTAACCTCCCATTTTTGTGAGGAACAACTGCAGCATGCTGGCGAGAGACAGATTGATGATCAAGCACAAAATCACAAGTCTGGACTTGCCTCCCAAAGATAGTCCTCCGTCTGTCGAGATTAATCCGGTCCAGCACCTGGCCATCCTTCAAAACTTCAAGGTAAAAAACACCCGGCCGCGGCTCAATCGCCCAATCTGGCGGCTGCCACGTGGACTGCCCTCCTCCAACCTGAGTCGCCTGCTGACTCTGACCCAACAACGGGGCCGCCTCCACTCCCACAGCTTTCTGAGAAGCATGCTGTTGCTGGTGTTGTGATTGGTGAACAGAAGTTTGAGACTGTGGGGCCCTAACTACTTTGCTAGAGGGTTGGGCTACATTTGTTGAAGACGAATTGACAGCAACGGAGAAAGGTTCCAAAGTCTGAGCTTTCTTAAACCTATCAAGACCTGATGCTCTCCCATACATTCTCTTTAAATGGAGTTACCGGTTGAGCTCCGTTAAGTTTGAGCTCACAAACAAGTTGCATCACAATGCCACCATGTGATGATATCAAGAGGAAGAACAAAACAAGCAATGTTCAATACATACCTCAAGAACACGTTACAAAATCTCTCTTTGCAAAGACCCTAAAAAGTTGCGGGGGAAGAAAAAACAACATTCAAAACATGCCTTGTGGACGAGATACACAACATAGAAATTTGTTCATAAGAAAATACACACTATGCGATGATTAGAAGAAAAACGCAGGATTGGTTCCACCCTAGAATAAGAATATAGTATTAATCTGCTATCAAATAGGGGATAAATCTAATACAGGATATACATGTAATTGAAGCAATTCAAGAGAAAATTGAAGACTGATTCACATGTCATCATCGAAATCCAGAAAAAAGAAAGAAATTTTCGTGGTTGAATGATGAAATCAAAAGATAGAGAATCGCACCGGTTAGGGTTTTAGAACGCTGCGTCTTGGAGAAGTGGAGACAGAGAGTGAGAGAGAGACCAAAAATGCTGAATTTCCATTTCATACAGTAATGTTTATGTTTTTGTAAATACGTTATTACAATTATCTCCCTCAATTTAGACCAATTTTCCCGCTGATTTCTATCCAGGGGCTCAACATGTAATTAATAGGAAAAAAAATCAATTGTTCATTATTGTTATTTTTTTATATTTTACTTTAAATTCAAGAGTTTATTCATCTCAACCAAAATATTAAAAATGTGTTATAAAAGGTTTTGACATCAACTAAAATATTTTTTAATCTCTCATTTTACAGTTTAGATTTAATTTGAGACCCTACTTACTCCCTAGTATAATCAACTAAATTGGGGACTAAAACTTATTCGGACCATGACAAATCTATATAACCAACTAAATTTAAATATAATTTTGAAGAATATATATGTAAGAAATTATATGACAATAAAAAAAATGTATTCAAGAATATAAAACTCAAATTTCATATATAATGATTAATTGAAAATTTGTTTATTCGAAATTTCTCAAGTTATTTGTATTTATATACTTGTACCGTTGTACGTACTGCGTGGAAGGTAAGCTTGCAGAAAGCATAAAAAAATCTCCTTTATTCTTATAACTTATAAGGCTGGGTTTGGTGAAAGTAGACTTTTTTATATAACAATCTCACTTTAATTAAGAGTTTGCTTATTCTTGAAAAAAAAAAGAGCTTGCTTGTTCTATCTCTTCGTTAAATACTTGAAAATGAAAAATGAGTCATGACTCTAAATCCTTCTTTATTATATTTTAAACAAAACTTAACATTATCTATCGCAAAGCGGAGGAGCAGCATTCCAAGTAACTCCTCAACCAGGAGTTCCACCTGAAGAAGCAGGTGTTGCGGTAACTGTCGAATCTTCTGCTGGTACATGGACAATCGTGTGGACCGATGGGCTTACCGGTCTTGATCGTTACAAAGGACTTAGAATGCTATGTTAGAAGTTAGCAACCAGCCAACCAACATAAATTCCGTATTGCAAAGTCAAAAAGATATCATATTATGAATGTGTTCTAAATTTTAACAAATCAATAGAATAAGAGTTAAAGGATCTGTGCTTTGTCTCATGGCGTTCTCAGGTCTAACAAAAGGTTTACAACATTTCCTATATGATAAAAAACAGTTGTTCATCTAAAACTGTGTAAACTGTCACAACTAACTATTATGAGGGAAATTCTAGTTGCCGACCCTCCTAAGAAACTGCCAACTGTGCACAACAAACCCAAAATTTAAACTGCTAAAGCTGCTGTTGCAACGTAAGTGAGTGAGTTATCTTCTGCAGAGTCAAGAGTCATGTACAATTTTAAGACCAAACTTGGTAGCAAATCAACCAAAGAGCAAAATTTTCAGCACCATTATAACTGTGATCAAAGTTCCCCCACTAGCAGGTTCATTCCACTGATATAAAGTGAAGTTAGCATCATGCAAACCAACCCCAAACAGCACAATCACATGAACCTTGTAATTTGATGCATCATCATATATTCCAGTCCAAGCCCGTAAAATGAAACAACACATTGGCAGCTAGCTATCCATGTTTAAGTCAAATTCAGGAAGGTTCATTTGCTATTTCGGTAAAAGCTCCTTCTCAGCTAGACTAAAGGTCACCTTTAAACGTTCCTGCAGATTTTGGTGGATGTTCTTTGTAATCCTTTTCTGATTCTTTGTGCTTTTCAGCCATTCAAGTCCAAATAATACTTGTACTCTACATCCCTTTGCTTTTGGGGGTAAATCCTCAATTTGGTAGCGAAGGTGTATCTGTTGCATATAGGTGAGACAAAACTCAGTGGTGCAGGAGATAGAATGACAAGAACAGATAAATCATTGAAAACAAATATATAACAATCAGGCGCTAAATATGTAAAAACAAGTAAATTTGGGTCACTTACATTGAAATGATCACCAAGAGGAACTCCATGAAGATTCATAACTTCTTCCACAAGCCAACCCTTTCCATCCAAAAGGGGAGATCTTTGCTGAGTACTTGTCACTTCACCTTTATAACTCGAAACACGCTTCTCGAATTTGTAATACACTGCCCTCTCAGAGATATCCTTGTATTCTGATACCCAGGGGGTATAAGAATAATTAAGACAACCAGATTTTTCCATGACCCGACGGTCCAACTCTCCCCCACTAAATAGCTCCATGAGGAAACTGGCCTACATTAATTAAAGGGAAAGAAGTATAATCAGACAGGAGCAATAGCAAAGTTGTAAAGAAAATTGAATGAGTCAATAATTGGCAGTCATGCTAACAAGTGGGAAAGGTTAGGGGACAAAGAGAGATTACAGGAATTGGAAGAGCACAAGAATAAATCTCAGACATGCTAACATCATCCAGGCCAAGTAATGAGCCACCACTTTCTTCACTTATAAGGCTCTTGGTTTCAGATTCCTCTTCAACAACTTTGACCTTCTGTTCAGGACTCAAGGATCTGGCTTTCCAGAGAGCCATGATAGTCCTACATAACCAACAAAATAGTTTCTTAGTAACACATGATTATCTTCTATAACATTATATATTAAATTTTCAGATATTTTTTTCGAAGTGGGGATATTTCATTTACATCATACCCGTAGATATGGATAAGCATCATATAATAAGTCAGATGAGCCAAAAAAAACCTCTGAAAACTAGGAAATATTTATGGGGCAGTTGAGAAGCAACTACGATTTTGTCAAAAATAAAAATCAAATAGCTGAAGGTAAATACTGTCAGATATTTCCATATAACGAAGTACCCATGTAACCATGTTTCATAGTCCATGTACTGTACAAACATTTACCGAACTGCACGTTCGTCACCTTAAGATCAAACATGGTTTTTCTTTCTATTATTTAGGAATATAAGAAATGAAAATTCAAGGTAGTCAAAATCGAGATTATGCCTTTAATCGAGGAGGGGGTGTTAATCGTAAATCAATCTCATCAGATTTAGCAAAATTCATATCTATGTATATATATGCATATAAAATAGCATAAATAACAAATAAAAAACAGTTTAAATAACTAGAAACAGTTCAATAAATTTGTACTCATAACTCAAAAGTCATAAACATAATTCATAGGACTGTCATACTAAAACAGCCTTGGTACTAGCTCCGGTCCCAGCACCACCACTGAACCACAGTGCTAGTCTATTGTCGCCGGTGGAGGAGACTTGTCGAAGGTTTCGGAGTGTCATTGTCGGTGCAGTGAGGGAGAGAAGGGGGCACACTAATGTGAGTGAGGATGAGAAGGGGGCTTGGGCCAAGTTTAATCGCATAATCAGGATTAAGGAGCTATTATGCAATTTTAGTTGCGTGAAAGGTTAGATTTTGCCATAAAAGGATTATGTGACAGATTTTATTCGCCCATGTGCATTGTAATCACATAATCGTAAGATTAAGGGATTAAAATCGGGATTTTGGCTACCATGATTATGAAAGTGTGCTAGTATCGCTATATACCTAAACAAACAGGGAAAAGGAAAAATTAATAGCAAAACAGAGAACAGGAAAAAATTTTATAGAAGTTGAAGAGATTTATATATAAGAAATAAGCTCGTAGGTAGGATAGTATAAAGTGTCCCTTGTGTACCTGTGAGCAACACCGAAAGACACAAAGGACTGGAAATGGAACTTTAGCCTGCCTTGTTCATCTTGTGTTTTTGCACCATGTCTTGCATCGATGCCTCTACCCGGCCGAAGAGTTATGACAATTATTGGACTCCCCATTGATGAAAATGTAGGAGGAATGACCTGAATGTCTTCAATATCTTCCCAAAGAAAAAAGAAATTTGTCTTCTTTCCAAACAAATTTGCATGAAATCCAATTATTCTTGCGGACAGAAATAGGCGGCCCTGGAGAGAAACATTGGCAACTTGATGAGATAATACTAAAGAAGCATGTACCATTAAATACCAAAGAGAAAAGTTGCATGTGACTTGCAACATCAAATAATATAATAACCACACCTGCATGACCATTTTTCTTTTCAAATGACAGGTGAAATCATTGATGAGAAATTCCTCTGGTGGAAGCCCAAAGAGTTTCTGGAATGCTGAATTTGTTTGAGGAGACCGCAAATTAATCTACAATTTTTAAAAAAAGAGTCAGAAAGAAGGGTGGCAAAAGAGGATTACAACACCAAAAAAGCTAAGTGTTTTACATACCTTCTTCCCAACCTCTTTCTCCATTTTATTTAAATATTCTTTTGCAACATTTCCAGCTCTAGTATTGTCCAAGAAAATTCGTAAGTGCAGCTTAGACTGACACGCCAAAGCCAAACTTCCTTCCAGAGGAACCCATATATCAGCAAGATCTGAGATGTTTGCTTTTAGAAAATTGATTTCAGCATGTCCTAGAGATGCAGCTTCATCAAATGGACCGTCAAAATCATAAACTTCCACATCCAGCACAGAAGGAGGATCATCCATTGCATCAAACTCAAATATTTCTGCAGAGATAGACAATATTCTTGACTAAATCAATTAATCATATGATAATACAGATCGGTTAGAGGGAAAACTAGAGTTAAGTATAAGATCACTGGATTCATAGGTTTATATTCAAGTTATAAGACAAAAAATATAAATGATATCATGATATTCACCATTCCATGAAGGATTTAATTTCTGGAACTTGATTGAACTGGTTCTTGTTTTCCCGTTGCAAGTAAACACCACATATGGATCAGAGAACCCACCAGACTCAACAGAAGCTAAATTGCTTCCTTCAATCAAGGCAACAGTTAGTAACCACCCGTCTCCTTGTGCTTTAATTCCATGGTCACTACCTAATATTGGAGTACCAAAAAATATTCAATACATGGGCTTTAAATTAAGTAAACATATACTGAAAAATTAAGAGACAAGAGAGAAACAAACTTAAAGTCACTCTATTAAAAGCAACACTCAGTCAAGGAGATCAAGGAAAACCAGATTGTTGAAATGTAAGTGTTTGAATTCAATCAATGTGAGATTACCTTTTCGTGCTCTGGCTTGTATGAAGCGTGAGATTAAACGCAGCATGCGTTCCCCTTGAAGAACCAGGACAGCACAAACAACAAATTCACCAATTGTATCTGGCAAGTCAAGTCCCACAAACTCAAGCCCTTGAATTGTACTGGGTGCAGCCAGCCATATGTGGACAAGCACATACAATCCCATGAAAATTGTTGAGACTACAGTGAAATTAGCAAAGTACTGCACTGCCAGCTTCCAATCTGACTGGGGCTCTGCCTGTAATGATGCCAAAGCTTGTTCCTTACCCGAACTAAGGTCCTTTGGATCAACAGGTTTAGCAGTCTGAGATAACAAACTGGCATACTGCTCAAAGCTTTCTTTCATACCTTGCCGAGCCCCATTTTCGATCATTCCTTTCATCATGGTGCTCTGTATAAAATTCATTCGCCATGATACAACCAGATGCGAACACTGTTCTCCTGTGGGCAACTCTGGTCCAGGTGTGATCACATAGAGTACTTCTGTCCTAAAGGTACTCCCATATATAACGTCAGGAGTGCTGACACTGGCTAGAACAGCAAAGTTCTTGCCATCAGCTTTTAAATATGTGTGTTCCTCAAAGGCTTTGACAGCCTTAATTAATTTACTGGGAGCCTTGACGTATGTAATTAATCTTTTGAAGCTCTCCCCGCCATTCTCAAACTTCCAAGGGCCGATTTGCAATTCTGTATTACCCTGTACCTCTGCCAATGACTTGAGAAAATCTGATTCAGATGAAAATAGAAACTTGTTCAAGTCTTCTGGTGCAATACTATAATGTTGATCGATAAATACCCCTAGAGGTAGATTGCTAGGAACTTCACTGCCTTGATCTGCTGACTGCATTTTTGTCATAGCTTCTTCAAAAGTCTCATTAGAGGATGGATCCTCAGTCGCGACCTCACTAATTTCTGCTTTACTAATTTCAGATTGTTCTGAGTCAATGCTTCTCCGGGATGGGGTTGAAGACATATCAGAGCTCTTATTAAAGATTTGAGCAATTCTGCCTGTGAGTGTTTTTTGTGTACCATACTTTTCATCCTTAGCAGATGCAATTTCTTCCCTCACAGGAGAAGATGAGCTTGAATGACCCGTGGAAGATCTTGAAGGTGATTCAGTAGCTGAATCAGCAAGTTTTTTTGGATGGAATAATAGATCACCATTACCATTTGACTCAACAGATGCATTCTTTTGTGAAAAATATATGTGTAAACGAACCTCACCTGGCAAGAAAAAAATAAAAATGACAGAGCTCAAGTTCAAGACAACAACAAAATCGTGATCCATACATTCATGTTCACAGTTGTTAAGCACATTATTTTCCAAAAAGAATTGAGGTGTATAAACAATGTCAACAACTAATGGTGTGTTTGAATAGTTGTTGGAGGAACGTGAACAGACGTTCAGGCAATCCAACAAGTGAGCATTGTTCGCTGAATGTGCCTCAGAAATCGGGAATGTGATGTGGAACAGCATTGCAACGGAAGTCAGCAGAAAAACAAACACACCCTAACCTTTTCAAATTCATGAATCAGCTAGATAGATCAGGTCACGACATGGTGCCTACATATAACAAGGTCTACATTGCACTGTCGAGACTATGGATTGTACATATCGAGATGCCCTGTGATATGTACAATCTATAGTCTCAGATTCGAAATAGGGTAATATATAGACCATGTTATCTATGACTACGAGCATCATGGCGTCACCTGATCTATACATCATGTTATCTGTTATGTAAATAAAATACGAAACCGATATATCAACAGCACAGGTCAAGACAATAAAGTAAGGTAAAACCTCATTTGGTCTTAGTTTTCAGAACATCAATTTGACCTTCATAAGATTGCTGCATTAAATTGGTTCTTAAATGATACCTTTTTGACATGAAAATAGTCTACAAGTTACTTCTTAGTGAAAACAAATTGATATCATGCCATGATCCAAAATCATTTTGAGTGCCAATGTGATGTGGCTAAACCTTGGAGGACCAACCTAGGGTGTTTACATATGACATAAATAAACATTATAACTGGTAGTTGAGAAAGAAGCAAAAATGTGGAGTGAGCAATAAACTGCATGATACAAAAGTTTATTGAGCAGCATAACACACCAGTTTCCTTGTTCTTGAACTTCTTGCTCTTGGGTGTCAAAGTATACCAAGCAGTGCCAAGGGATTTGATATCCTCCTCAAAAACAAGTGACACGGGCACTTTAAGCTGACCCACAAAGTCATCATTGAAGAACTTATCTTCATCCATGACAGAGATTACAAGCTCTTCGTTAAGGTCTTCCACCCTGAAGCTAAACTCTTCATCCCACTTGGGATTCAAACTCTTCTTGATCACCTTGGTCCTGAACCTCTGCCTCCCCAACTGCAGCCTCACGTACGGATCACTCAACCCATTAGGATCCGTCGGTGGCAAGTTCTTTCCCTCAATTACACGAACCACAAGCTTCATTATTCAAAAAAAAAAAATTAATCAAGGGCATCAAAATCTCGAAGTCAAAATGTCAACTTTTCTTGTTACCCTGAATCTACAGAGCACCCCAGAAGGATCTTCCAAAAGGGTAATGCAGGGTTTACACAGGGAGAAAAAAATGGGTATTGAACAACAAATGGGTCGTTGAGAAGTAGAAATAACGAATAACTTGATGGAAAACTAAGAATTGAACTGTTCAACACTGTTCAAATCCTTGAGTGAAGAGAAGAAGATGAAAAACTGACCCAGAAAAGAGACAGAATCATCAATCACGTAATAAAAAAACATAAAATAAAAAGACTTTGATTCCACCGAAAGAAATGCTGCGGGAACTGCTAATTTATTGAAAAAAAATAATTCAAAGGAAATCTCTTGTCAATGAACAAGTCAAGTCAAGAGTTAATTCAGACCAAGAAGAAGAAAGGGGAAAAGAATTGGAGAGTGGATAATGAATCCGACAGGGATTAATTGAAGGATACTGAAGAATCAGAATGAATGATTGATCGAAGGAAAGAAGAGGAATGGATAGGAAAGAGAGGGAGGAAGATGCAGTTTTGTTTTGTGAGTTGAAAAGTAAAAATACTTTTTCGTATTTATAAAATTGACCCCAATTTGTTCAACTGTTTGTCCACGGCGCGTAGAAGTTGTCCACAAGCCTCCACTCCTTACCTTTCTACTCCACTGCGGCGGTTAGGGGTAAGTTTTTTTTAGATATGTCACTTATAAAAGTACCTAGAGATAGTTGTGGGAATAGATTGAGTCCATGGTAACTTTACTTAAATAGGTTAACATATTTAAAAATTCTATTGCCTATCATTTTGCTTGTTTTTTTTTTTTTTTTGGTTTGACATATTTAAAAGTCTAATATAGCTCGCTAGTTTATTTAAACGCATATTTGATAAAAAAAAAAAACTTTTACTTTAGGTAACAAATTTATATGTAAAGAGACTAACAAACTTATAGACTTACTGGTTAAATTATTGTAAAAGAAATCTTTCTATAAACAAACTTATTAGGTACAGATGAAAGTAAGGTAGAATATATTGGACTTTTCAGTGTGAGTATATTTAAAACCATACTTCATATTAAAGTATTTAAATATGTTATAAATCTATTTCTAAATAAACTTATATATTTTAAAACTTGGTTAAATATATAAAAATGTAAATAAATATATAATATCAAGATATTATAATTTATTTCTAATGTAGCAATGAGCTTAAATAGGCTAACTTATTATGCTTATAAATTTTTTTTGAATAATTTGAGTCTCATGCTTTGTCTATCTATAAATTTGGATCGGCCTAAGTTTGATGTAGGTTAGGCCATAGGTCATACGAACGGTCTGACTTATTTCCATCCTTACATACAGATTGTCCCCAGCAAAAGTTTTCACATCGGTAGCGAGAACCGAGTACATAATATTTGAGGAGAAGTGATTTGTCTTTACAAGTTGAGCTAACATGTTTTAGATTTTACATGTTTAGTTACGCGCTGAGAAACTATGTGAATCAAAATCATAGTCAAAAGAAGTAACTTTTCTTAATTTTCTCACCATAAATTTGGCATCACCATAATTTTCATTGTATATCTAAGCGTACATATTCTCTTTTGTTTGGCCGCATATATCAATTTTTTATTAACATATGTACGTTTTTTTTCTGTTTAAGAAAATACTTTATTTTTCAAAATATATTTAAAACCCGTTAATTATACAAGTCCCTCGAATTTCAACTCATAATTTTATTTTATATTTACAAAAATTTCAGCATAGTGTGGTATGGGAATTAATTGATAAATATTTAAATTTATCATTAAGTCCATAGTTGGAGATCATTCAATTGAGAAAATTATTTATGAATTATTTAAGAAAATAAACTAATTCAAACATGGTATAAACTTAAGGGAAAGACTATGAAAAATGCCACTAGTGATCAAAATGATTAGAGGAAGGAAGAGTTTTGTTTTTTATTTTATTTTTTGCTTTTTTTGATTCGTGATGAATGGTCTATGGACTATGAAATTTGATACTCCATATAGCTTGCCCTTTGTTTTGTCAAATGGCAGCAGCATGGGGTCCATTTTGGAGGGCACACACGCCTGCCGTGCCGTCTATGAGCGTTGGGGTTTAAATCATGACTGGAGTTAATTATAGAAGGAAATTATAATCCACCGTTCATTTTTATAAGAATTAAACTAATTTTGCACACCCGTTAAGAAAGTTAGGTAGTGTAGTTTTTTGCATTGAATTTATTCTCAAATGTTGTTGAATTTCCAAAATTGTCTTTAACATATTTTTTTTAATCTATTTTCATACAATTCCATATTTTCAGAATTGAATAGGGGTAAAAATGTGAAAAAATAATTAATATGACACAAAGTTTTATGTGGTTCTTATAAAAAGGAACGGCCAACCCTCCTCATCTAGCTCTTATAAAAAGAAACGGAGGGAGTATTGAATATTGATGTCACCCAACACATCCTAAAATTTAAATTTTCCAAAATTAACCTTAGTTATATTTTCGCTCACACTTACAAAATATGGTAAACAATATAATACTGCAGTTTAAAAGTGCGGTACTTTATGTTAGTACTGCAATTTAAAGTGCAGTATTATTTGTTTTAAAATTTACAATTTTGACTGTAATCAAAGCTTGTTTAATGGTGGAAAACCGGTATTTCCTAAGTATTTGGCTTGTTTTTTTGTCCTTTTAGTTTTCGCCAGTATGCGGTAGTTGGTCGGCAGGCTATGACGCATTTTAAAGTGCGGCATTGACTGTTTCAAGACTTACAAATATTAGTGGTGGAAGACCAAAACAATTTTCTAGGCTTCCTTCTTTGCCTATGTATATGGACAAAAATCACTTATCTCTGGCATGCTTAGTGTTTTGTTCTTGCTTCTGATTGTTCCTAGTGTTGTTCCTGCAATTGTCATGCAAAATCAGGTTTTATATGGACAATGTTTGCAATTCATTGGGTTTCATCCCCAACTCTAGCTTGTTTGATACACATACTCTAATTACCATCATCCCTACTTCATTTTTTTCCTCATCGCATCATCTTTTGCGTCCTTGTTTAGTCTCTTTCTTTTCTCCTTTTTTACTTCTATTATCTTCGTATTCTCTCGTCTCTACACCTCTTTTCCCCAAATAAAGGTGTGGAAATTTTCTGTGTTCATAACTACAAGTAGGACCAGTTGGTCTCTCATCTCTACGTGTTGCTAGTTTGACCAGTTGATCTTCATCCTTTCCATCTACCAGTCACCCGCCAGGTTATGTGCCTCATTAATTAAGAAAAACCTAGTCTTTTCCGACCAGGTTTGGGAAATTATAGTTATCACCTCTAACAAATGATTTTCCTAGAGTTCGAACTTTTATTCTCACTCTTATAGAGATCTAGTTTGCTTATTACCACTTGAACAACACCTTTTTATTGTTCATATGCTGTAGATTGTAGAGGATCTAAACAAGAATACAAGATCAACCTCAAATTTAGAACAAGAAAAATTATTAATAACCAAACAAGTATCACAAGACAGTTTACATGATAAAATACAAATTTATCACCCTCAAAAAGGGAAAAAATAAAGGACAAGAAGAAGATCCATTTTTAAAAAGTACATCCTCTAGATAGAAATCAGGATTCTAGATTCTATAGCATCTTCCACAATTTTGGCCCTGGCCTTACTTCTGCCTCTTGTAAATTTTAGCCAAAAAGGACTTCAATACAGCTTGAACTGCTTTGCTAGGATGAGCTTCAATGGAGCTCACAAGCTTCTCATAGCTAGAGTTCTCATACTCCACAAATACACCCTATTCATACGAATTGAGTAAATAATCCAAAGAAAATCAACAAAATCATAATGAGCAGCAATGTTTTCAATGTGTAGAAATATTCTTTTTCATCTAGTGTCTTAATTCTGTTTCCTTATTGTTTGCCTAATTAGGTCATGTCTATATATTGATATAGCGAAGATACATGTTCAGGGTTGCGTTTGCCAATAAATTATTAATCAGAAATAGCTACAAACGAAGTTCAAACCTGAAGATTAATCTCGTTATACAGGGCTTTCACTTTAGCAACATTTTCTGGATCTGGCTTCCCATAGTTCTCCTGCGTAACACAAAATTGAGCAATTTATCCCAGTTTAATTATGGTAGAAAAAGCAAACGTTTAGAAGTGCCAAGAATAATAGGATGCTTACTTACATATAGAACTTTCTTTTGTTCTTCATTGCTAAGTTCCACTGCTTTCACAGCTAACCAAGAGCATTTATAATCTTCAATATCTGTACCTATCTGGTCCCATAGATAACTACAATGAGATTGTAAAGAAATTGATGTTTCCAGTACCCACTATCTAGTATGCTTACCTTTCCAATTGTTTGAGGATCACCAAAGCAATCCAAATAATCATCCTAAAACAAGAGGGGAAAAGAATGAGAACAGATAGGTTAAATATAGTTTACAAAAAATATTTCAATCTGATAGTGACAATATGTAGACATATGCCGCATTCTAGAGTATAAAAGAGCCGCAAAATAAAAATGAGGTCAAAGCTATGCAAACAAAAAATTACCTGGACTTGAAAGTATGTTCCCATCTCAACAAGAATGTTCTTTACATCAATATGGTTATCCAGATTCTCACCTGCCATGAGCAACGCACATGCAACCTGTGAAAGGAGGAGATATAAAAGAAGATAAATAACAGATCATATATTCCAGTGTGATAGGATTATTATTG
Organism: Acmispon strigosus; assembly: GCA_030819835.1. Taxonomy (NCBI): domain Eukaryota; kingdom Viridiplantae; phylum Streptophyta; class Magnoliopsida; order Fabales; family Fabaceae; genus Acmispon; species Acmispon strigosus. The sequence continues at coordinate 94,496,984 of JAUAMA010000001.1, forward strand.
AAAACATCTCAAGTACAAAATAAAAAAGAAACCGTTTCTTTTGAGAGAAGACTTGGTAGAAACAATATGGCACACTTACGATAATAAAAAAAAAAAAAGAGGAAACACAAAATGAAAATATGTGACTTCAAACAGAAGAACACGTTACATGTGTTTCATTATCTCTTCTCTTGTTGGATCAGAAAATGTTATTCTCTAGAAGTGTGAAATACAGTGTGACTGAAGAATCAGTAGTCATTAGCATCTCAAGGAAAGAGACAAGGAATAAACTTAATTAGGGAAGCAAGACAAAAATGTAGGATATAACACTTACAGGAAGGTAAAATGAATAATAGGAGGTCTTGTACTGAACAATACGCCGGTGCCTGCAGAAGATACCATTACCTAGTTATTAGTATTGATTCAAGATAAAAGAAACAACGGACAAGAAACTGAAGTTGGCTATATGAAATTGGATAGAAACTTAGCACATTGCTAGCTAGCTATAAGGAACAGGTAGCATCCAAATTTCACATGATACTCATTAGCATGCGGAGCCAAAAAAAACATTGTTCTTTTCGAAAATCTTAAGCAGAGCTCACAACAACAACAAAATTCTGTAAGATAGCAGAATCATCAACCGTCCCTCATCTTATAAAATAAATATACTGCCAAGAGCCAAGTATATATCTAATAGGAAAGCAGCTATCTCTCTTCTTCTGACACTAGATAAGATATGGTACTGCTCTCTGGTAGAAGAATTTTTTATTTTGCATGGTTAACACACTCACATTCACATATCAACCAGAATTTTATGTTTGTCAGAAAAGAGGTATTGTTTTTCTATTTCTTCCATACTCACAGTGATAATGTGTATTTGGACAGGTCCTTTTCTCCTTCCAGTGTGGTTATCAGATCTATCATCTGTCCTGAAGCAGTCTGGAACTCAACCTAATAGTAAATCAACGGAGTCAAGTCTAAGCTTATTAGCAAGATGAAATCCACATAATTCAAAGTTCAAACCCTGACATTTGTCTTACCTCATTAAACAAATCAAGAAGATCAACGTAATATGGCTTTCCCCTGAAGTGTTTCTTAAGGATACGGGGAATATGATTTCGTAGGAGAACTCCATCATTTGCTGCGATAATTCCAACCTTCACCATACAGTAATTTAGAGATAATTACGTTATCATAACAGCAGTAAAAAGATAGCATGAAGGCACATGTTTACTTTTTTTTCAGACCTTGGGTACTCTAAACCAGCATGGCTGACCACGACGTGTGTGAGAGTTATCCATAATGTCATCAAGAACAAGAAAATAAGCCTGAAGCTGCAAAATTCATCAAAATACAATTGTATGATTCCACAATTCCATCAAAGTAAACCTCTAAAGTGATTAGAACAAGTTTAATCATTCAAACTATAAAAGTAAGAGCTTTTGATTGCCATACCCATTCAATACACCAACCAAGAGCACTAGCAAGGAATATTTCGTCATCATTTAACGCCTGTCCTTCTTTTAGCAATCTGTAGCTGTCAATAACTGACAGTCCACGGTTCAGCTTCCCTGCAATGTAAGTCATAATCCATCTTCATGTCAATAGGCTTTGTCTCTTTCAAAAATGCTTCCTCAATACCGTAATATAGTTACAACTTACAATAAACTTATAAGTTATTCAGCACAAATTTAAAAGAAATTCTCAAGTCCTACCTCCAGGAACATTGTAGTCCAGCATCTGCAGTAAAATAGAGCATAAGACACTGTAAGTGACATAGCAAAACACATAAAGCATGTTTCAATGAAATGGCAACTTGATGTGCAGGTTTCATCAAAATTCAAAAGTAAAAAACCCTGAGAATGATTCCACAAGAAACAAAAATATTATTTAAGCATCTTGAAAATACAAAGGGATGGTTTAACTTAAATATCCCACCAGAAACAAAGATATCCCATGATCAGTGCAGAGTATTTGATTGATTTTTTTTTAACAGAATCATTCTGTATGCTTGGACAATCACCATCAATTTAAGCATCATACCACATCCACATGACCCATCTAACCAAATAACGCAATTCAACTTCGAACATAAGCATACCTATAACTTTAACAGCATGAAATTAACGTTCACTTGATCCAATGTCCCATATTCAAACACGGCAATTGAGCCAAAACCTCAATTTTCTTCCACCCCGAAAACAAACACCCACATTGGCATGGACAACGAGTGTAAACACCCAACACTGAGCCTCAATTAAAACATGCTAAAAATTGAATTTTGTTTTGAATTTTAATCAGAGGAATTAGAACCCCATCCTGGAAGACGATTATGATGTGAAAAGGGGGAAACAGATAGAATGAAGATATACCCGATCAACCCATTGACGAGATTCATCGGACCACTCGAAAGCGGGATCGTGGAGGAGCTCCGATTTGAGGACAGAGTAGACATTCAAGAATGTGGACTTGAGATCTGCCATTGACAACCGAGAAGATGATGGGGTTCAAAGGAGAGAGAGAGAGAGAGAGAGAGAATTGCAATAATATATAAGCGAATGGAAAGGAATGGCGGGCGATAAAAACAGAGAGAGAGGACGAGAAAGAGAAGGAACGACAAGTGAGGAGCTGCTCTGTGCGAGTGTGATGATGAGAGGTAATAGATTTGATTGGTAGACATCTTTTAGGTCCCAAGGTGAGAAAGTGAGAAAGGAACTGAAGAAATAAAGAGAAATAAGTAGTAAATGTAATATATGATTGATCTGATAAAAAAAGAAATAAAAGAAAAAATGAAGGTATTTATTAATAACTACCCTATTTATGTATGTTTATGAATTATTTCTGTCTGAGAGGTAAAAGAAGCCACAAACAAAAACAAATCAAAAAATATCATGTCAAATTCGTGTAAGTCATTTATCCTCTAAATTGTAAAAATATTATTTTTTCAGTACAAAAAGTTAATTAAAATCAATTTAATTCATAGTAATTAAATTGATAAAATCAATTTAGTAGTATTGAATTATAAGAAGGAAAATTTTAAACATTACTCGCACTATCCGCATTTATAAGTCATTTTTTATGAAGTTTTTTATTCCTAAATATAGGTGACTTGATTTTTTGTGTGAAATATATGTGGCTCGGGTCATTTGTATTTCTCTGATTTTGTTACAAATAATTAATAGTGTTTTGTATCAATGAGCCGTATAATTGGCAGGAACCATTGCTCATGCAAATTTTTTTTTTGTTGAAATAGCAAACTTTTTTTTAAAGAGAAATATAGTTTAATTTTTAAAATCTCAAATATTGAAATAATTAATAGAATATTATTTTAATGATGGTTTCTAAAATAAATTACATAACAGATATTAATAGAATATTATTCAGTTGAGGGATGATCAGGTGTATTTTTCACATCATTTTTTGATGTTATATGGTTGATGTTAGGTGCATGTTTCAAACAGGCTAAGGCATTTCAATTGAGCGATGTAAGTCGGAGTCGACCTCCGAAAAAACTAGGCGCATGTTTGACATGGGCTAAGGCATTCTGATTCAGCGATGTAAGCCGGAGTTGACTTCCAGAACAACCATCACAACATAGATTCTGGTCACCACATCTTGTCCCGACCACTGCTAAGCCTCTTCCTCCCTCTAAGAATATTATCACTAGCATAAACCAACTCAAACCCCTCAATACCTAGAAAAAAATCACATCTTTATGACTTGTTTATCATTCAAGGTTTAGCACGACCGATGGTGAAGAAAAAGAAAAGACAATTGTCTTATTGTAGTGGCCAAGAAGGTACTTTCTTTTCCTTTTTCCTCTCTCCAATACTTTGAATAGAAAAATCACAATTACGCCAATTAGGGTTCAATCAAACTTCAATTTGCAAATCCATCTCCAATACTCATCACATTCTCTTCCAAGTCCCAAAATTCCCCCCTACTTGGTCCTCAAATACATCACACCGAGCCTCCATAGCTCGCATCTCCAACAACCGATCATGGCGAAGTTCTTCGTTCTTCGCTTTTTGCACCATCTTATACGTTATAACAAGGGACGAACGTAAAGAACCCTTCATCATTCGGTCGTCACACCTTTGCCTGGTTAAGCACCGCTTTTGGTTTATATTGTGTGGCTCATTATGCCAAGATTCTCCGTTTTGTTCAGCATCTTTTAGCTAATATGCATTTTGTGTGTATGAGGAGACATCTTAAACAGTAAACATTGTCATAAAGTTTTGATCATTTTTTGGGTTGTGAGGGGTTTGAGTTGGATCATGGTAAGGATGATCTTCTAAGAGGGAGGAAAAAGGCTCGGAGATCGAGACGAGGTACTGTGGTGGTCAGAATCTACAGAGTGGCATTCACAAAGGAAGGGGAAGAAGGGGGCTGAGGAGGACTGAACGTGATTAAAAAAAATTAGAGGCAAAAACTTATGCAAACAGTATGTATTATAATTTGGGAGGTCTAACTCAACCAAAGAAGCTATTTTTATAGTTGGGGGTTGCTCTACCCTTATAAAGACTATCTGAGTCATATCTCTAGTAAATGTGATACTTCTAACATACACTATCACGCTCAGGGCTGGACATTTTAAGCAGAAAATATGCAGGACTAAACATATGTGGGGTGACCCAAATCCGAGAGGTCTCCACCAACTAACGGATCTGTGATAGATTCTTATACTATATTAAAATTTGACAAGTCTAACTCAAGCACAAAAGCTAGCTTGAGAGTTGAGGGTAGTTCTACTCTTATAAAGACTATCAATGTTAGATCTCTAGCCAATGTGAGATTTCTAACAGTACGTGGACTTCCTTTAGTTGACTAAGCCTGCCACATGGGTTGGTGACTTGCTAAAAAATGTGGTCATGTAAAATAAGTGATGACAAGTATACTCATTTCAAAAAAAAAATTGTTATGGGCAAAAGATATGAAATATTTTTATAGGATCCATTTAGATTCCCTTTTTTTTTTTGCGGGTGTTGTTTAAGGTGCATTAGCAAATAAGTCGTGCACCGTGCATCAACGTTTTATAGCCACATAATTGAAATATTCAATAAAGATACTCAATGAGCTACCGGTTAGATAAGTAAAGGTTTAATTATGATTTATTTATATTTTTACAATAATACCCCCTCGCCAATGTGTTGTCTAAGGTGAACTACTAATTAAGTAGTGCACCGTGCACCACCAGCTTTTGGCCAATAAAATCGCGCCAAGTGTCCAGGTAAGTGACCGGTAACCAGTTCTACAGGTTATTTTATTTTTATAATTTTAATTTTTTAATTACTATAAACCTCTTTCTATCTGTTAATTTTCTTTTTATAATTCATTTTTACCTTTTTTTTAAAAAAAATTGTAAAATGTAATTAACTAATTATTATTATTTTAAATTTTTTTAAATATCAGGTAAAAAATCCTGCTGTAGCAGGTGATTTAGAGTGGTGCACAGTGCACCCTAGAAGCCACCTATATCTGTCACCACCAACACCTTAAAAAAAATCTGCTGTAGCATGTCATTGCTTTTGAGAAAATAAGAACCAATCCAAACATACTACAAATTGTTGGAGAAGGGGGATGAAGGTGGAGGATGCTGGTGATCCAAAAAGAGAGAAGATAGAGCAAATAAAGGTATTATTGTAACATAACATTTAAATTTTTTTTGAGCAGGTAACTGTTAACCTATTATAAAATATCAAAATGGATCTTGCATGGTGCAATATTTAGGGTGCAATTACATCCTAAAAGTCACATTTATTTGTGAGGCAAAAAATGACATATTTATACATGCTTCTTTAAATTACATAATAATGCAATATTTCATAATTATACAAAAATTATATTAAACCGGAAAAAATTAATTAATTACCACATTAAATTGACTGCCTTTGCATTGTGATTTACGAAAAGAAATTCCCAAACAAAATTGACTGCAATTTTTAGCTTTTACTCAAGTCAAGTGCTTTCAGAAATGCCCCTTAAGTTGTTGTGCATAAATGCCACGTGTCATCTTCCAATTGGTGGCTGGGTATCCTTGTCGGAATCAGATCCTGTGAAGAGAGAGATTCGCCCACGATGCCCTCGTTGTCCGCATTTTACAGTTTGCAGAACCCACGAGGGTTGTGCACGGGGCTATACAGTGTTGACCCAATGTTAGGTATTGATCCAGTGTTTCGCTCTTTCAAAATTCACATAATATATCCAGATCCTATGGTTTATATTAAAACACTTCAGAAATCTTGATTAATCGGTGACGCCTAGATGAATTGTGTGGTTCTGATCTATTTATGAGGAAAGAAAAAGAGCGAATGTTTTCAGCTGAAGCCGCTTTTGTTGTACGCATCTTCTTTTTAAAATAGTTACGTATGGTTCACGTGGTATATTTGTTTATTCATAGTTCTTTGTTAAACTGCCTCAACAAAAAAATATATATATATGTATTTTGTCTTTGTAATTATTATGAAAGTGATGTGGTTTTAATTTTTCATGAGAGACTAAAATAACAATTTTTTTTTTTTGTATTTTAAGGTATAAAAGTCAATATACGGATGAAAAAATTTATATTACTCACCATGTTTCAATTTATCGGTCACTTTAAACTAATTTACATAGATGATAGATTAATAAGGTCGGCTAAGATTAGCCGTTAATCTCACATCTCTTCCGCCGTGCACACCTATTAAGCCGGAATAATGCCCCGTTTGGAAGAGCTTATTTGAGCTTATATTATAGCATAAGCAACTATGCAAGCGTTTGTGAGAGCTTATATAAATAGCTTACGACCTACTTATAAGCTGTTTTGAGCTTATTTTCATAAGCTATTCAGAGTAGCTTATGAAAAAGAACTTATGCTTATATATAGTTTATTTTTAATTCATTATAATAAATTTCTTTAAAGAGCTTATCAATAAGCGCTTATGCCATAAGCGCTTATGGTCATAAGCGCTTAATTAAGCTGTTTTCCCAAACGGGGCCTAAGTCTGTAACCCGCTCATGCCAAGTACGGGACACCGACCTGAGTTACCCGACTTACCAAGACTGAGATTCGAGTTACTGATTCATGAGTCCAAGGTAGCACCCCGTGATACTCAAATTCACAAGTGCACGGTTGATTATCGAAGTAATATAAAAGATATCGAACCCAAGGGACAGGTGTCCAATTATTAATTTATTTAGAACTTTGTGCTAGAAATTAAAATATTGATTTTGATGTTCGTTTGTTTTTAGAACAAGAACTTGGAATAAGCATAAATAAATAGAGAAAAATATGATGATGAAGATTAATCACATGGGTTGAATTACATAACTTATAAAATATGCTAGTAACCTTCTACCTTATTTCTGAATTTTAAAACAAAAGTTCATGATGCTCTAGCCTATGGTTTCTACAAGTTAATTCCTTACACATTATAGACCTTTCTTTCTAGTTACTAAACTCAATTCCTTGCAATTTAGTTAATTAAAGAAGAAGATGAAGAAAGAGTTCAGGCCAACATAAAGCAAAGTCTATCATAATTCCTTAGCGATATGTCATATTGCTTCTTTTAAATCCTATTTTCCTTACTACTTACCAATTTCCATTGACATACGAAATAAGCATAAACACTTGTATACATCAAGATGAAAATAAGAACAAGGAAATAAAACATGAATTTGCAATATTATTCAGAAACAAATATGAAGAAAAATAAGACATAAATTATAAGCTAAAACAACTCAAATACTTAAAAATAAATTAGCCAAGCATGACTAGTAGAAACATTGAATTACCCTGGACTAGGAGCTCAAGAATGGCTTCCCACAATTCTCAAGAACAATGCTCTTAAGGGAGAAAGAAGAATGCTTGTTGTATTCTGCAATGAGGTGTGAATGTGTGTTTACAAAGGAAAGCAAAGCCCTATTTATAATAAAATCTGCCACGTCCCAACGCTCAAGCGTTGGCACGGCTGATGCTTCCTATTCCTTGGCTGTTTTTCTCTTCAATGGTGGAGGAGTTGATGGCCATTATGGCCTTCATTGGTCACCAATTAACTTCTGAAAACTCCTTCCCACTACCATCAATTCTCCACTCATCCTTTTTCACATGTGCAAAATAGAAGTGATGCTTCATATTCAATCTTTTCACTTTTGGTCCTCTCTTTGTTAGCACTTCCCTTCTGACCCTTCATTTTACTAAAACTCCACTTTCAGTCCTCAACTCTTGAGCTTTTGTTCTTTGGCCCTTTATTTCCTGAAAATTACAGTTTGGTCCTTGGACAAAAATGACTAATTCTACCAGCTTTCCTAAAATATAAAAATACCTATAAAAATTCCTAAAAATATAAAAAGAATAAAAAACCGATATGAGACTCAAAAATAACAAAATAAAAAGACCCTAAAATTATCATACAAAATACAGTCATCACCCCGCATTAGCGATGTGCACACGCGGTGCGACCTAAGAGGTCGAGCATACGTCATAACAACATTCTCAGTCACCCACATGACTAAACCCTGACCCCCGACGAGACTAGGTGTGTCTGAGACACCTCGTACCGCGGTGCCTGACTAGAGAGTAGAATCTACCCAATCAGAAGTCGTGAGTAGTCGCGAAACTTCCACAATCCTACTAATCACTGAACATCTCTATGATGATGCCCAATTCTCATTTAGACAACTACGTAGGCGAGAAACAATACTTAAGCAAAATCACCCCAAGAAATGCAAGATTCGGGACTGGCACACCTCCCCAAGGTTTTTGCTCGCTTAAGACATTGCACCTGGAAAGTGACCCTAGGAAATAGAGTAGGGTATAACAGAGCGGAGGAGAGCAGAGATCCAACTGTTCGCTTCCTAAAAGATAGGACAACTTGTCTAGATAATCCAACGACTATCTCTGAAACACGCCTACAACGATGTGGATGTCTCCTATGACACCTCTGACTTCGTACCAATAAATACCCTCAAAGATGAAATCAAAGGCAACTCTCTTACCCCTTCTTTCCCTCAAGGATCCTTCCCACAATGACTTGGGTGTCGGAGTTTATTTGCAGGTATCACCTCCGACGGGTCCAAGTGGTCGGAGGAAAGCCGCAGAAGCACGAAGTCCCCCAATGCAACTCATTATCCGTGCCAGGTTCCTGAAGGAAGAAACACTCCAAATATGGGTGATTGATCGGACTTGTTCCAATCAACATCTATTAAAAAGTACGTTAACATTCCTAAATTACTCCTATTATAAAACTAAAGAATTTATTAGTAATTGTTAGATAATTGAATACAAAACAGTAAATGTTAAAAAAATTAGTAATTGATAAATATTTGAGAAAGACTTATATTACTTTAAAAATCTGATGATTATTATAAAGCTTTATATATTTTGGGAGCAAAAGGCATGTTATTATGGACCGGTCTCTTGGGCCTTGCATTAGGCCCTAGGGTCATTGGCCTAGGCCTATCGAGAGCGGACCTCAGCCCACTCGCCTAAAGGCCCTATCGCATGAATCAAGCGTTCAAGTCCCTACAAGATAAGATATTAGGTTAAATAACAAGATATCTGTAAACATTTTGGTCTTCATCGGATAATATGAAATATCTCCTTCATAATTACTGTAATAAACATGAGTCTATCACGTACAATGGCCTGGTTATCACAATCTCTAAATAAATGGTCCCCTTGACAAATTAGCTACTTACACTATTTATTAATTGACGCTTTCCTAAATCATTTATTCACTTGAACGTTAAAGTCTCTTTTACATGTGACCCCAAGGTACACCCACATTTATCTGAGTTCCAAAGGTAAAATAAGCAAAAAATAATAATTTTATTTACTTGTATTCCATACTAGGTGAGACGTGTACGACACACGGGGCCATTTATTTATACTTCTTGAATGTCTACAACATATAATTGACATTTTACAAATAATTAGATAAGATGAGAGATGTTATATATGATAAACTACTACAAATATAATCTAAATTAATTGTTATTTCATATATGAGTAAGTAATAGAAAAAACCCAAATGAAGTGATGAATTGGTATTAAAAGAAAATTACAACGAAGTAATAAATATCTAATACGAGACGTTAGATAAATAATAGTGATCAAGTACTAAAAATATATCATTGCATCTTACCTACTTCTCTTATTATTTCCGGCAACACCTTTATTGAATGTGTACTAAAATCATTAGTGTTGTCGGTTGTATTCTTCATCTTCAACCCCTTCTTGCCCCCAAAAACCAAATTTGGATTTCCTAACCTCTCTTTTATTGTTTTTCCTTTTCCAACGGCTTACATTGCCTTATCTCCTCCCGATCAACTGGAGATGCTCCTGGCCTTTTTTTCTTTGACCTCTCGAACACACTTTTCCGTCCTCAAAGTCCAAAAACATATCTGCGTCATTGGCATTGTCAGCAAACCAACTTTCTTGTCCTTGCTCCTCGATTTCTTAACAGATTTGATATCCTCCTTACTTTTGTTTGGCCCGTTCTTTTAATTTCTGGGCCTGAACCTCTTTGAGCAATCTCTTGGCCTCTTTGGCCTTTCTTCTCTCTTCAGTCTCCTACATCTTCCGCTTCTCTGCTAAGAACAAACCTTTCACCTTTACCATGTGATGCAAATTTGTTATATTTAGAAATTTGCATTTCAGTAGCCTACATATATAATAAATATACTTTATAGATAAATTGAAATCCAAATGCAGAAAATGAAATCACAAAAAATTTAACTGAAGTATGCTAAAGCTACACTTTACAAAAACATATATAGAGTTCACCACGAAATCGAACATTACATCATCAATAGATAATAGAGCTTCGAAGCATGGAAATGAGAAGAACATTTTTAGCTATATTCTCCTCCTTGTGCTTCCTTTGATCTTTCTTGAGCTGGTTATCGAGTTCCTGCTTCAAAGCCCTATAGACAAAGCCCCAACAAAAGAACCTCAACAGGGAAAAAACCATTACCAAACCTTCACAAAAACCATCTTTTACACTGACAGCCTAAAATGAAAAGAGGCATTGGAAAACATAAGTCATTGCTTGATCAAACTAATCACCACAAAAGTTCATAACTGGTCTATAATCCAAAGCCATCGGATGATTCACCAGGAAAGCCATTGAATATAAAATATAAATGATACAATAGGAGAATAAAATATAAAATACACAAAAAACACTAGTATTTAAATATTTCAACGCCGGTAAGATAAAGAGAGATCTTCAGTCACATAAAACACTACCCTTGCTATTTCTTAAAGAGGGAGAAGAAATTGCATAACCATTACCTCTCACAAATAGACATTGAAAACATAACTGGCCAGTAAGAGTTGTTGTAGACCATAAATGCCAAAAAGGCTTAACTACTCATTTTTTTTTAATGGAACTACTCATCTTTGATGCAAGAGATTATAGTATCTGACATATATTACTTCATGTCATTGACACTAATGTAATAAGGCCATGCAATAGTGAACACATTAAAGTAAAATGCTTCTACAATCATCTCAAATAACTCACTTAATTAAGAGTTCGTTTAGGGAGGAGATTTGGGAGTTGGGACCAAGTAATTTGAAAAATGATCTCATTAAAAAGAGAGAAAAAATAAACTCAAATCAAATCTAACAGAACAGACCAGAAAAGTGATACAGTCACTCAATCCTGCAACTTCACGTCTCCATTGTTTCATTTTTCAAAAAGTAGAGTGGAAGAACAAATATAGGACAGTAGAATAAAGGTGACCCCTTGAGTGGTTTAAAAGTTAAACACGGGTAGAAAACGTGTACAGCACACAATGCATTAAAATCATTTTCAGATAAAGTAAAACATGTTGAGCCCCATAAGCAATGCTGCCATGCATAAAATGCTTGGTTAACCCAAAGTAAATCAGATTCAATCCATAAGCAATCCTGCAATGCACTCTATAATAACAATTTGTGAACGATAACATACAGTAACCATTAGCCTTCCATCTACCAATTCTAAAATCAACAACTATAAATCAAATATTCCAAATAACAGTGAATTTGAGCCAGTAACATGACAAAGTGTTCATTATTAATATCTTTCTGTCAAGTGCAACCTTTTTTTTTTTTTATCTAAAATCATTTAGCAATTAGAAGCTACTTTCTAATGATTCATACTATGTTTAACATCACCTACCATCCACATCTCACTTTTTGATTTCTTCAAAGACTACACGAGAGGAAAGATGGAACAAAACTGAAGTCTTCCTCACCGTGCATGATTACTAATTACCAGCTTAGAAACTATTGGAAACTAATAATATATGTTCTCGAATTGAGAGAGCATAGAGAATAAGTGTTATTAGAATATATAGAAATGATCCAAGTCCCTTTTACATGAGCCCCCTACTAGCTATTTAAAGGAGGGGAGTCATAAATAACATTTAATTCAGACTAAGTCTATGAGTCTCAAAGATCAGGCCTAATGGGTTGCAAAGTTTACCCCCTAAGTATTATAAATATGCCCCTAGGGTCGCCGCCCCTTTACTAATGTGAGGCGCTCACCCAGTCCAATATAGATAATAAGAGTTCCTGAAACTGAAAAGCATGATACGTCACAAATGCACAAGACTACAAAATGGAAAACTTCTAAATAAGCATTGTCAACAAAACTACTTCTTAAGGCAAAACCACATGTGTAGCAATTAGGGTACTGCCCCAACAAACTCAAATCACTTGTTGTCCTATCATCCTTCCCCGCATCTTCTGAATGGCTTCTTCGGCCGATGGTCTACATGCTCTACAGACATTAGAAATGGGAAAAGGTAAAAACTACTATTTAATAAAATAATGAAAATTGTAATAAAGATCGTGAAATAGCTCAAAATGTGCAGCACATTCAGGTCACTGGATTATATTCTAATTATCTCAAATAAAAAGCTCACATGCTTAAGAAGAATAAGGGGAAAGAAGACCTATTCGGCTATTCCCAAATTGAACAAAATCACGTCCTTTGCTGGCTTGAATTTTGACAGAAACTATCTCTTCAAATTGCAAAAACTTTTGCTTCAACTCCCTCTTTTAGACCTTAAGATCCAAAGTCCAAACTACCAACAAAAATCTGCAATGCAAAAGTATGTAAGAAAAGCTTTAATTTGCTGCAATCAATTAAAAACATACATCTACTTATGGTAAAACCTTAGGATTAGATAAAAAATCAAGACTAAGAATTAAAGGGCGTATAGATCAACCACAAGACTTACATCCTCTTCGAACTATCAACCTTGCCCTTGTTTCAAACCATAACCACCACCAAAGCCCTTATTATTCATCTTTTCAAGTAAGAAAGAAAACGTGTAGAAGAAAAAAAGCAGAATGTGATGCCAATTTAATGGTACTTGAGTACTTAGCAGTTATAGGAGATCCCATGTCTATAGCAGATGCAGCTGGAACTGCCTTCTTCAACTCCGCCTCTGCCTCCCTTTGGTGACCGGTGCTTTCACACCGCGCCCACGCTAGATACGGCCACCACCTCTCGCCTCCGCACTAGAGCACCACGATGTCGTCCCTCATACGATCTCCTCCGCGAAGCCACCACGCCGTCAAAGCTCCATCAATCAATGTCTCTAAGTCAGTTCCCTTCCATAGGTGGTGAACTGATGTGTGTACCACTTTATCTAATCTCACAGTTTCTTCTGTAATACACTACAGGCACGCGCAAAAAGTGACAAAAATAAATCAAGAGCAATTCTTACCATATACCCGCGAAGTACCGAAAAAATCCCCTCATGAACAGTACCAAAAGTCTTCCCTGTGTGTAGTTGTTATACCAAAAGTCTTCCTGTATCTAGTTGTTATAGATTCCCCTGTCCACCAATCAAATGTATCGGAAGGGAAGCGAAGGGAACGGTGGTGTTTCTTTTTAGGCAAAGAGAACGAAGCTGCTCTCTCTGCTCCGCATTGATGACGAGTTCGCATTCACAGCCTCTGTCATCAGAGAATTTCAGAGATCTCTTCGATTCCGTTGAAGCTTTTCTCTTCGATTGCGACGGTACCACGCTTAACGCTTTACCTTTACCTTACCTACATTCATAAATCATAATCATGAGTTAGTTATTTCACTTCACTTCATTCTCAGGTGTGATATGGAAGGGTGATGAGCTTATCGATGGCGCTTCCCAAACTCTCCACATGCTTCGCTCCAACGGGAAGAAGCTAGTCTTTGTCACCAACAATTCCTTGAAATCCAGATCCAAATATGTTGAAAAGTTCCGCTCTTTAGGAATTCCCGTTTCCCAGGCAACCCCACCAACTATTTCTTTCAATCTCATTCTCATTTTCCATCTTCTCTCAATCATTTCATTTCTATTGTTCAATTACAGGATGAGATCTTCTCCTCCTCATTTGCTGCTGCTATGTACCTCAAGCTCAACAATTTCCCTTCACATAACAAGGTTGGTTACTTGTCAATCAACAATTTCCCTTTAGACTTGTCCTGTCCTGTCTCAGTCCTACATATAATAATGTTTGCCATTGGTGTTCTTCTCAATTTCCAGGTTTATGTAATTGGTGGAGAAGGTATATTGGAGGAGTTGCAGCTTGCTGGCATCACAGCTTTTGGTGGGCCTGTAAGTTCTGCACATTTGTAAACTATAACCCATCTCCCTTTTCTTCTCTTTCCTATTTTGTAATTTAAGTTCATGTTCTCAGCAAAGTTATTGAGGAGGCATGCACTGTTGTCCTACTGGATTAGTTTTTCTCTTCAAATTTATCTTTGGCTGGTAAATTTTTATGTTTGAATGATTATTTTCCTCATAGGAGTAGGAACTACTCAGGGGAGAAATATATATACTTGTGCGTGTCTTGTTAGTAACTAGTAACCCTTACACTAACAGCGTGACTCATGAAATCATGGAGTGTATTAGGCTACATTTACTTAATGATGATGCATGCTTCAAACAAGACAGACTGAGGGATGAGAATCTCAAAGTTGTCTCTCAGGTTATCCTCACTAAAACGTTCATTAATTGCAGGGAGATGCAAATAAAACAGTAGACCTGAAGCAGATCGGCTTTTTTGAACATGATAAGAGTGTAATGTAACACCTAGCCCATTGTTACTTTGAGTATCTTCATATAGATCAATGCTTGCAGTTATCTGATGAGTTCACTCTTGCAGGTTGGAGCTGTAGTGGTTGGTATAGATCCAAACATTAACTATTACAAGCTTCAGTAAGACAATCTTTTCCCTGGCTCCCTTCTTGAGCATTTCACCTTCTGGTTTATGTTGTTCCAGATCCTTGTCTCCAAATTTTTAGTTCCAAACCCTTGACAGCTTATAAATACGTAGAGCCCCAAATGAATGTTGATAATAGCAGAACTATATTCCAGTTGCTCGTATGATCTGAAGTAACCATATTGCATAATGCACATTCTTCTCACCAAGCTGACTTAACTGAGCTGCTGAAGGTCTTTATCGAGCCTCATCATCAGTCCATGAAAGTTTCAAAGCTTCTTTCAAATGTTTGTTTGTGTTAAAGACTTGTATGGTTAGATTTGCTGGCTTTTGTATTAAATTCATAAGATTTCAAAACTATGTAATGAACAAATTACTTTTTTTAGTGAGTACATTAATATTGTACTAAACAGTTAAATTAGCCCAAAGGAGAACAACTTTTCTATAAGTTAGTAACTTAGAAAGTTAAAAATAGACTCTTCATATTAATTTTGGTATGTAGTGAGTAGGTAGTTTTTTTTCCTGTTTTTAAATACAACATAGGTGGTTATGAATTTTCAAAGTCATTTTTGTAAATGCTAGCATCCTCCTAAATTGTGGCTAATAAAAAACTGTAGTGTTGAGAATTCTATCCACATAAATATAATTACTTTGTTTTAGTGGTTTCATATGTTGATATTCAAATTTCATGTAATAGGTATGGAACCCTCTGCATACGCGAAAATCCAGGATGCCTTTTCATTGCTACCAACCGTGATGCAGTTGGACATATGACTGCGCACCAAGAATGGCCAGGTCCTTTATTATAGTCCATTTTATTTTATGGGTGGAGAATCAGTATGTGACTTGATTGTATGGCATCATAATGAAAGTTGAATTGCAGGTGCGGGGTGTATGGTTGCTGCAATATGTGGATCAACCCAAAAGGAGCCTGTTGTAGTGGGAAAACCATCAAACTTTATGATGGAGTTTTTACTTACGAAGTAAGACAGTTAAGAGCTTTACTTTGTTAGCTTTGTCAGATGGGACTTCTGTGTTTTACTTTATATTTTTTTCTCAGCATATAACTCTTTTTAAGCAGATTCAATCTAAGTAGCTCCAAGATGTGTATGGTGGGTGATAGATTAGATACTGATATACTGTTTGGACAAAATGCTGGTTGCAAAACTCTACTAGTACTTTCAGGTAATGGGACGTATCTTTTTTCGGTATAGTAGACATGATAGCTACTGAAGTTATTCATGACATTACTTTTATTGTGTAAACAGGTTGCACAACTCAAACAGAACTACAAGACCCTTCGAATAATATTCAGCCGGACTATTATACAAGCAAAATTTCTGATATGCTTGACTTATCGGGAGCATGAATCGGTTCTTCCCAATTTAGACATTCTTCTCTGCTCATTGAGACTATAGATTAATGCCCACACACACTTATACAGACTCCTACCTTGCATTGATACAATTATCACCATCTTATTATAGTGGATCACATCTCGTTTTGGTGAGAGGTGATGAGCTGTTTCTCCATGTGGATCAGAATCATTAGATACTTTGTTTGGTATGTTTTCAAATGGCATTTTTTCGATTTCCATTTTATGAGTAGTGTGGTGCCTGCGTTCTAAAGCTCCAAGCCTTCATATTGATGTACAATCACAGTGAGGTTGAGACTCATCCAAATCAGCTGTGTTCATTGGATTTAAACTCAGCTGCTTTATCAACCATAATCTTGCAGCTGAGGTTCCCAGAAATAAATGCAATTGCTCATGAATTTGCATTAACCTTCCCTCTTTGTTATTGGTTGCGATTTAAGCAGAACTGTAGTTCACTTGGGTTGCTTTGATGATTCTGGCTTTTATCTCCTTATAGCTTGGATGATTCAGTAATACACCTCTGTTTTTCATTGGATCAACCAAACATTCCCATGAACCGTTGGTCCATTACTCTGTGATTTCATTGACTGCAAGGGAAAGTAACACCCATTTTAGGTAACCAAAAATCTTGATGTCGGCTTAAGTGATGGGAATTTGTATCTCCATCAAATGGATCGATGCAAACATAATCATAATAACAATTATTGTCTATAGGAAAATTAATTTCTTCCCCATTTTTTTTTCTTTCTCTTTTGTTATATGCTGTGATTTTGAAGAGAGTATATAAGATAGCATAGTACAATGTGCTCAACATTATGGGGACGTTGTCATCTTATCTAAGATTATCACACCTGCTCCCTCGATAAAACGTGCTTTTCTATGGACAATTTAACAAATCTTAACAAGTTGTTCATATATGAACGGAATATTCCATACAAATTCAAGCTAAGCCTTAATCCATTATTACTTTTGTTATAAAGTTGTCTAATCAAGTGGTTGTATGCAATTTAACGAGAAACACGGGCCACATTAAAATCGCCTACCCTACTTAGTGGCATTATTGTTCATTTGTTAATAGGGATGAAAGTAGGTCAGGTTGCCGACAGGGGCCTACGGCCTCGCCTACACCAGATCCAGACCAAGTTAAATTATTAAATAAATAAGGTCAATACTTTTTTAAAAGCCTATTTAATTAAAAATGCCAGACTTAGACCACTCAAAAAGCTTTGTAAGCCTAACATGCATCTTATTTAAGTAATTATTAATTCATTTTATTATTCATATTACTTTCAATTTTTATTATAATATATTTTTTGAAATTTTTATTATAGTATCTTAAAACTAAATAGTTGTTGAGTTATTTATATGATTAAATATGTTAAATTATATAATGAATTAATCATATAAACTTCTTTAGAAAATAACTATACATATTTACTTTGAATTAGACCATATAATCATATTATTGTATTTTAGTTCACTAGTCTATAAGTTTGTTAACATTTTACAATTAAATTTTTCGGTCTACTTGAATGTATTGCAATAAAACAAACTTTTAAATAGGCTACCAGGTAAGGCTAGACTTTCAAACAGATCAGACTCAGGGCTAAAAAAAAAGCCTATGACAGACAACAGGCCAGGCTCAGACCTTGAATTTTTTAAACAGGTCAGGTCTATTTAAGCAAAGCCCAACTTACTTCCATCCCTAGTTGTTAAACAACAACCAAGGGAAACTCCAAGTCTTCTTCCTCTCACCATGGACTTTAGGTCTCAAATATCGAAGGACATAAACCATTCTAAATCTAATTCTCATCTTATCATTTATCAGAAACCAGAACTAGAAAAAAAATGTATCTCAGTCATAAACTGTGGATGATTTGCTGAGGAAAATATTGCAAAAGCAGGCCGCCTATGCTTCAAGTGCTTTATCTTGATCAAGTGTCATGCAATTTTCCAACATGGAGTACTTGAAAATCTTGTTTAGTTGACCATGCATGTATGATGGGAGTTGGTTTTAGGACCATCCCTTTGATCCTAAAACCATCCCTTCATTTTCCATATTCCTATAATACCCCTGTTTTTTTTTTTAAAAAAAAAACCACCCCCCATCCCCCATCACCATCACTATCGTGTTCTTCTTCTTCTTCTTTCTTCTTCACATTTCTTCTCCCCTAAACCCATAAACTACAGAGGCCTTCAAGCACCCTTTCTTCCTCTTACTAGGCCCCTTCTTCTCCTTGTTCTTACTCTCACAGCTATTTCTTTTTTTCTTTTTGTTTGGGATTTCTTGTTAGGGATTGATGTTAGGGATTCCATTGTTAAGGATTGTTGTTTTTTGATTGTTGTTGTTGTTTAAATTTAGATTATTAGGAATTTGTTGCTGAGAAAATGAATGCAAATTGAAGTTCGACGGACTGGTTAAAAATTGCACCTTTAGGTGCGAATTGATATGGTAAAATCGCACTTATAGGTGCGAATTTAATAAAAATAGTTGTGACATCAAAAACTAGCAGTTGCGTAAAAATTGCCAAAAAACGCTTAGTGGCGGTTACAAACCGCCACAAAGTGTAAAAAAGACTGCCACTAAAATTCATTCAGAACTTCTAGTACGTATTAACATTAAAATAGCACTTTAAAGTGCGATTTTAGGGTAAAAATCGCACTGCGATTTTTATATATATCTACATTTTTAAATGTTTTAAAAAATATTAACACTAAAGATTTTAGGATAAAAATCGCACCTTAAAGTGCGAAAAATACTCAGATGTGCTTAGTGGCGGTTACAAACCGCCACAAAG
This sequence comes from Acmispon strigosus, assembly GCA_030819835.1. Taxonomy (NCBI): domain Eukaryota; kingdom Viridiplantae; phylum Streptophyta; class Magnoliopsida; order Fabales; family Fabaceae; genus Acmispon; species Acmispon strigosus. The sequence goes on from JAUAMA010000001.1 coordinate 94,516,323, forward strand.
TGTAAAAAGACCCCCACAAATGTGCGAATTTGGTTGTAGCCAAATCGCACTTTAAAGTGCGAAAATTACACAGTTTAGTGCGAAGATGAAGGATATTAATGAAAAAGAAAAAGAATTTAAGTCTAATTTTGTAAATTCGCAATTGAGAGGGGTGGTTTTAGAAATAAATAGGGTGGTCCTAAAACCAACCCATGTATGATTGCCATATACTAACGTGCTTGTGCTTCTGTTTGAAAAAGACATTCATTGTTAATTAATTATTACTGAGTTCTTACTCACTTAACAGGGTTTATTTTCAAGTTTATCTTATTTACAATTTTTGTATTAAAAGACTAAGATAGTGTTTTGTTATAAAACGGAACATATATGACAAAATAAAATGAAACACATCGTAACAGATATGTGTACTGTGCTTAGAAACTCCAGTACATTAGAACAAAACCACATGTTTATTTATATATAGAACCCTACCGTGTTTAAGATTTGATTGACCATACAAAATTGAACTCAACATAATATTAATATTATATATATATATATAGGGAGCGTATCAAGTGAGAGCGATGTTTATTATGAGAGATGAGAGTGTTTAATCTTAGCCATTAGATCTACCATGAAGGGTCAAGATTAAAACAAAATGGCATGTGACTTTTTTAAAAAGTCATGTGACCACTAAACTACTTTTAATCTCAACCACTCATGAATGGTTGTACGGCCATAATTTAACGCTCTCATCTCTCATAATAAACATCGCTCTCACTAGATACGCCCCCTATATATATATATATATATATATATATTCACATACACATATATATAACTTTATAAAAGTTATCATATAAAATTTAAAAAATTATTATTACTATTTTAATTTATAACTAGTATAATGATCCGTAGTTTTATTTATAGATATATAGATATATTTGAAAAATTATATGAAAAAAGTATTGAACTTATATTAAAAAATAATAATTTACATTTTAACATGATTCATGTATGAAACATTCCGAATGGATTTTATTTTATAATTTTTTCCATAATTCTTATAGCTAATTTTTTACAAGTCATAGTTGATAACAATTAGATGAAAAGCTTGCATTATATTAGGATTTTAAGTAAAGTTTCACATATCACAATGATTAGTAAAATAATATTTCATTCTTAAAATTCCAAATGGATATAACTGCATTCATATCACAATGATTAGTAAAATAATATTTCATACTACTTTATTTTTTACAGATCATTGTTCTATTAAAAGAAAAATAACTCATATAAAAAATCTAGTTTTTGTAAGGGTTTTTGGGAGATTTTTTTTTGTGGAAGCATTGTTTTTGTAATGAACGCGTTTGGTTTTTTTTTTTTCATAGAGTTTTGTGATAAGTGTGTCTATTATTATTAATTTTTTTGTGTTTTTCGTTATTTTCAACTATTAAGAGGTCATTTCAATCAAGTGAGCTACTTCTCTCTCTTTTTCCCATTATATCACATGTTTCTTTCATACTGTCCCTCACCGATGCTCCAAGGGCGAAAGATAAGCTGGTTAAAGGTGAGCATGCATGAGTATGAGTTCATAGAAACTTTCCTCACTGATTCTTCTTCCACTACAAGAAATATTATTGCTTCGAGCTGCTACGTTACGTACTTCTATAATAACTGATGGCAGCAAAATAGAAGAACCAGAAACCCCATAACATAACATTGAAATATTGTTTAATAGTTATTGTCATGTGACACGAGAGAGAGAGAGATCCTAATGCTCATCCAAAGCTTGTATTTATATTTTTGGTCAAGATAAAAACCCAAAGCTTCTTTTTTTGTCAAGAAAGATCCAAAGCTACTTGATTGGGCTACTTGTATGGTATTTAACCCATATCTTAAATCGGTCCATGTTTGATTTTCCCCCACCAAATACCACTTTGATGAATGATGAGTCTCTTGTGTGCCCCCTATAAAAAAACCTCTGATGAATTTGTATAAGGCCAGCTTGTTTAATTTTTCTGGCAAATAATATTTAAAGTAGCTTCTCAAAGATAATTCCAAAATTGATTTTTTTAGATTCTCATTTTTAAAAAAAAGCAATAAAATTTTGTAAAAGCTTTTTTTGAACTGGAAGTAATTTTTTTCATAAAAAAATTGAATCAAACAAGTTCCAAAGGTTCTTATAGTAAGCCCAGATAAGGATCCTATGATTTTTCCCACTGTGAGGAATATTCTCATTATGTGCTCTGTCATAATAGCTGACTTTCTTACAGCCCCTTATCGCTCAACAGAGGCACCAATCAATAAATCAATTACCAAACAAATTTAATGTGGTTCTACTTCTACATCTACATACTTCACATGGTATCTAGTAAACTATTTAACTTTGTCCATATTTGATAATTAATCACATCACTATTATATCAGTGCCTTGCTGTTAAAATTTCATCCTTTCAATGAAGATGATAAGCATGCCTCTAATTAAACTCAATAGCGCACATCACAAAGAAGCTTCAGTATCATAATTGGTCCACATTTTTCTATCCTTTCCAGCCAGTTCACAGGTCAAATGGGATGTGAATGATGATAAGTGCAAGAAAAGGACATCAAAGGGGAAAAGGTATGGACCATATAGCCATGCCAACATTGAGTTTCATACTTCTCATGTTTGGATTAACTTCCTCCTGCATTAGAATTAATTCTAACATTCAGAAACTACTCACAAAGACTTTTCCTTTATCACTATGAATGTTGGTGCATTAAATACTTAGTAAGGAGAATTTTACCGCCTTCTCAACTTATACAAGATTGTATCAATGAAGGACACATATGGTTTAAACTAAGAAAAATTCTTCTCAAAATTGATTTTGAATTTAGAATCAATTATAAAAATTGAGATTTATCAAGCAATTGCCAAAGCCAAAATTTCCACACTTTCTTTAGTCATTTGGTGGTAGAGATTTTGACATCAAAAGAAACTAAAAAGTGGAGCAAAAAGTGAAGCTAGCAGCCAAATCCCACATCTCCAAAGCTTTCTCAAAAGCTTTTTTTTTTCTGCTGGGTGATGTTATCAAACTCTGAAGCATCAGAGTCTCCCGCTTGAAAGAATATATTCCCTTCTACCAGTAAAACAAAAACTATTCAAACTTTGTAGAGACCCAAAGTGAAATAAATAAATAAATAAATAACTATATACATATATGTATGTAAATTATGTTGAAGGGCCCAAGACTCACATGCATGCCACATGTCAAAATCTAATTGTACTTGTGCTACCATTTGGTTGTTGCAAATACAATATTAGGGTTCATCAGAAATATTTAATCATAGTGAGTTTAATATTGAAGAGTTGAAGAGGACCACTGCATAAAATTGCTAATTTTGATTCAAAAGACAGATCGTGCATGTGGTTATGGGGTGTTAGCTCGAACCTCAATGCATGAAGCTCAGATCTGCTTTGTTTTTCTCATATACTTTAATTTGCCCTTTGTTTTGTTTTGTTTTATGCATTGTTTAGTGTTCCTATATCTTTGAATGTGTTTCACTGCCTTGAGTGAAAATTGGAAGCAGAGCAAGTAGGAACATATGCAGAGGCTTGCTCAATCAACCTGCATTGTTTTAGTTTAGAAAGCCCCAATTATGTCCTAAAAAGGTCAAAAAGGGTTTTTATCACATAATGGTAGTGCTAATTTTTAATTAACAAAGTGTTTAGAATACATTGCATTAGAGCTTTAAAATTTGTGTTGTGCACTATGTGTTTATCAATTTGTATTCTTTTCTTTTTGGTCAAACCATTTGGGTTCAAGTCTCAAAATTCAAGTTTTTTTTTCTAATGAGATATACTACCAATGTTAAATGGCTTGAATTACAAATTTCACTAATATTCACCACATTGAAGCTCTTGTTAAACTTGTTATATTAGCCTAGGTGTCTATGGTTTTTTTTGGAGTAGGAGTTCATTTAGATGCATATAGCTTAACTTGGTAACTTTAACAATGAAATTAACACTAAAACCAGTTGACAGTAGAAAAAGGCTATGAAGTTAACAAACAAAAACCCAAATAGACCAATAATAATACTTGTAAAAGAAATAAATTTTTAATGTATATATTGAGCAACCTAAAATTCAAGATACAAAAGCCAATGCTAATTTTGTATTTGGGAAAAGGTAGCCTAGTCTGGTTCCACTCACTCTCGAGATATCACATGTTTCAAAACCTAGAAAGAAAAAAGGCAGAGAAAAATCTTATCATCATTCAACATTTTTGCTGATAACAAAAGGAGCCCCTGAATAAAAGGATAAGCTTGGCCCAAATAAAGTTTGATTGACCAAGAAAAAATATTTTTATGGTGGGGGGTCCTATAAAGAAAGAAAAAAGAAGAATACGAAGTGTCTGTTTGAGAATACAAAGTGTCTGTTTGAGAGAGGGAAAGGACCATAGAAGCGTGAAGTGCCCTTCTTTGCTTTTAGCCTGGGACCAAACTTAGGTACTATATATTTTGCAGAGTCAAATGACTTGGGAGTAGAGTAATCCTCATCCGCTCGACCTAGCTTTCTTTTGAGTAGAGTTAAGTCTAATCCAAATTTTATTACTCAAAGTTGAACCTCACAAACCTCCCCTTCATTGGACCATGTGTCTTTTGCTGAAAGACTCCAGAAAATGACTAGAACCAAGAAAGTTGTCCACGACATGAGCAATCAAACGAAACATTGTAAAATAAAGTCACATTCCAAAGTTGATTTATTGTCGTTTTTGAGACACTTGGATTCTCAATTGCGTATTCAGATTTTCCCAATTGTGCTGATACGTAACTAGTAGTGTTAGAAACATATTACAGGTGAGATAAAAAAAAAAAGAGAGAATTAAAGAATGCCTTAGAAACATTTGATTGATGCTTGAAGGGGACATGTTTGGTCATATTGTAAATAAAAATTTCTATATTGTGTGCATGTTTTCTGAGTTATTGGATGGTATTACTTTTGTGGTGGATATCAAAGGGAAGAATTAAAGTGATATCTCTCTATGAATTTATATCTTTTTCTAAAACCCTCAATGCATTATCAGATATCCTATGCTTTCTGGAAAGAGAGAGATTTGGATTACATGAAACACTAAAAAGATTGGGTTCATATAGGAAATGAATTCCAACCACCTCTATTGCTATTATTTATGAGATTTCATATCAATTGGGTCCTCATACAACCCATATACCACTTTGATAAAACTATTTGTGCACTAATGAAATCAAATGATACTTTATACACGTATCACTACCAACATTTAAAAGATATCTATTTTTTTTTATCTTTCTCTTCATATTACATCTACCATATATCATATCACTCACTTCTCTTTATTTTATACATTTCTCACTCTAAATGGCTATTGAATATTTACATATGCGAACGTCCACAAATCATTTTCTTTTATCACATATATAAGGTTTGAGTGATTCTTATGTGATCCCTTGTCCTGTCATAGCACAATAGCATTTACAATATTGGGCCCTGCTTGGCTAGTATTATAAAGACACAGAATAATAATCTTAATGTGAGGATATAGAATGAGTTTTGTTATTTACAACCTCCATATTAAACATAGTTCCTATCTTGCAATTTTTATTTTTTTAAAGAAACTATTTTGCAATTAAATTAAGAGTAATTATATACATAGATATTCATATTTTGTCACACACCATTTGGACATACATCTTAGCAACGATTGTTAACCTACGTAAAATTTTGTGATAGTTAAAAATTACAACTAAGTCATATGTTTATAAGGTGTCTGATGAAGTTACATTTCCGACCTATATTTTTTATTTGTTAAATTAAGCTAGTAATTCGTACATGCATAATGAAAAGCTTTAATGGCAATTGCAGTGAGTGTGTTGGATGGTCCACCTAAACTTATAGCTTAGATGATTCAGTAATACACCTCTGTTTTTCATTGGATCACCCAAACATTCCCATGAACCGTTGGTCCATTACTCTGTGATTTCATTGACTGCAAGGGAAAGTAACACCCATTTTAGGTAACCAAAAATCTTGATGTCGGCTTAAGTGATGGGAATTTGTATTTCCATCAAATGCAAACATAATCATAATAACAATTATTGTCTATAGGAAAAACAATTTCTTTTTCTCTTCACATTTCTTTTTCTTTTTTGTTATGTGCTGAGTTTGAAGAGGACAACATAGTTAGTACAATGTGTTCCACATCATGGGGACGTTGTTATCTTAACTAAGATCATCACACCTGCTCCCTCAATAAAACTTGAATTCAGTGCTTTTCATATGTAAACATCCAGTTATGGACAATTTAACAAACTTTAACCACTTGTTCATATATGAACGGAATATTTCATACATATCCAAGCTAAGCTTTAAGCAATTATTATTTTTCTTATAAAGTTGTAAAATCATATTTAATGTCATTATTATTTTGTCGGATATTCTTCCAAATATTTTCTAATATATTTTAATTTGACTGTTAAAAAAAATATTGAATATATTTATTCTTCTAATTTTGTAAATATAATTTTGTATTGACATAATTTCTTTATGTAATTATGATTAAATTCAACTTATTCCTTTAAATGGTTTATATTTTGATATTATATATCACCCTAAATAAATGTGAAATAACATCCTTGGTATTAAGTTACAAAAATATTATTCAAAATTATCTTGAAAAGAAATTATAACAGTGATATACACCCAACATTATTCAGGATGTATAAAAAATAATAAAATAAGGTTAAACATATTTTTATAAAAAGTTCATAGCTTTTAGTTGTTTTTTTTTTTGAACTCTAGCTTTTAGTTGTTAGCCTTAATGAAATATATGAAGTCAATCACGACTGTTCTTTTGCTTGTTTGACGATTTTTATTTATCAGTGGAAATTTTTAACAACTGCTAAATACTTTAGTAACGATTTAAACCTCCACAAAAAATAAACACACTAATTTCATTTATTTCATTAATGTTAGAAATTAAAAACTATAAATTTATATGCAGAGAACAAATCCAATTCCCCATATTTTTTTGTTTTACTAAGGTATCCCCGCTATAGTAGTCATGAGAGTAATTCCCTTAGCCTAGAAAAACACATTCAGTGGGTGGTAGCATTCTCCGAACAAATTAAATCATTCTCCATATACATCATCCAAAAATCGAATCATCGACTAAATGCTTAAAGAGCTTATCTATCTGCCAATTGTGTTTGACTTTATTGGTCAATTTCCCTTTTTTTTGTCATTGATAAGTGTTAACATATTCGGGATACGGTTGCGGTAATTTCCCCTATATCAAGAGATTAAAAACATATGTAACCAATAACAATATGAGTGTGTGTTTGGATCAGTGCAGTAGAATTGGACCGGGTAACGTGAATTTAAGTGACGTGATTTATATTTGGATACATTAACATAGAATTGAATTCCGTTATAGAATTTCGTTTGGATAACTTTAATTAGAATTAATTTTGATTATGTAATAACCAAAATGGGTATGAATATTTTATTCATTATATATGGCTTGCATCATTTTTTAAACTTTATATTAAGATGAATTAGTTTACAATTTAATTTCACTACATTAATTATAATATGTATGAATGATATTTAAATTGATTTCACAAAGTTAATAATAAAATATAAATGCTTAAATTGGACGATAAAAATCATCAAATTAACATACAAGCAAATATAAAGTAGTCTCTTAAAGGTGCAATAAGAAATTAAAAATATAGTGCAATACAACTTGAAAAATAGCTATAATACTAGTTAATGTTATTGAACATTACAGTTTAATCTCTAATGGAGTCTCGAACATGATTTATATCTGGTGAGGAAGATATGTTCAAAACCGAGGAGGACTCCAAGTTAACATCACAATGATCATTTGTGTCAGCAACTATGTTCTCATCTTCATAACGAATGAAATCTAACTTGCAGGAATCAAATATCAGTAGGCCTTTATCATAGCAAATTCACATAATATTTGAAAGTTTCCTTCACACCATATTCCTTGGTGTTGCCTCAATTTCTCCTTAGCTACCCTCATATTTTAATCAAATTAAAAATATATATAATTGGTACCTATCTTTTTAAAATTCTAAAACTTATAACAGAATTTACCATGTAAAAAAAAACTAGTGAAAGTGCTTGTAAAAGTACGGGAAAATGATATAATTGAACATGACAATCACCATCACTAAATCCGTTCCCAAAATTGGATCAGCTTGATTCAAAAGCTATTCTTTATTGATTCTGCCATATCCGAATCAAACTTGTAAAATCAATTCTTAAAATTAGTTTTCAAATGTCTTCAAAACAATGGAATTACATATTTGAGATTGACAACCAAACACACCCACAATCTAGATAATAAAATAGAAAAGGATGAGGGCAAGAAAAAAAAAAAGGAGGAGAAGAATTAATTAGCCAAAGGCAGGCATGACAGACAGGTGCAATACCTCAGAACTGTTTAGTGATTTGGACCTCTCTTGGTTTTGGGGACAAAAACCCATTGAAATTATTGAATGAACAAACAAAAACTTTGCTTTACCTTTGACCCCTCTCTCTCTCTCTAAAACACACACTCTTTCTCTCTCTTCCTGCCTAATACTCCACCACAGGCCAAGAGGCCCAGTCTAATTTTGTGACTCTCTCTCTCTCTTTCTCTCTCTAAGGCCTAAGCTACCACCAGGAGCTGCTGCCTATCTATCTACAGTGCTTTTTTTTTCTTCTTCTTCTCTCACTGCACTGCAAAAGCAACCAAGGCTGAGCTGAGTTCTGATCCATCCTTCAAATTAGGTACTCTTTTGGGCTCATCTTACTTTCCCTTCTGGCGTCTTGCATTTCTTCTCTTACTGTGTTCATTGCTCCTTCAAACCCCCTTTCAAGCTTTAACTCTTTTTCTGCATCTGGGTCTCTCTCTTTCTCTTCGGATCTGCTTCAGATTCCACCCAAAACCACGCTTCCTTCATCAAGATCCATTTTTTAATTCAATTGCCTCAGCAACTGTTTAAGGTAACACTTTCCCCCATCTTGCCTCTCTCCAAACCCTGCATTCTCCTATTCACTTTACCCTTTTTTTGGTCTTCCAACTCCAACCTTTCATACTTGTTCTATGACCTTTTTCAATTTTTCATTTTTTTGTAAGTTGATTCTTATCTTGTTGGTTACCCAGAAGTTTCGAACTTTGCCAATCTGAGCATGTTCTGCATGCACCTTCACTGCTCAAGTTTTATTCTTTTTAGAGATTTATGCTTGATTTGCTATCCGGGTCTGTTAGCTTCTGTTCACTGTGTGTTCATGAATAATAACTAGCGCGTGAATCTGTTTTGGCTAATTATATTGTCATGTCTTAACTACATGTTGTGATACAAATTTGTTATGCATCAGTGGGACGAACTGCTTTGCTTATTATTGGATCTATTTATCTCTTGTTGAATGCGCGCTATTTGCGTGTTGATTTCATCCATGCTTTGGTCTTTCTGGAATAGATTGATAGATGATTCTCTGTCCACATGTTATTGTTAAACTGTGCTTGTTTTTTATTCTGTGGTGAAATAGCTGATAGTTGTTATTTTACTTTTGAAGATATAAATGGATGCTAAGCCATGGATTTGGTCAATCTGATCCCAATTGAAACTCTTTAACATTTCTGATGGACTCAAAGAGTAGTGCCAGAGCTCCCCCAAAGCATAGTCAGAAGACACCTGGGATTCAAACCCTTGAGGCAAAAGATATCAAGCCTTCTTCAGTGCCGGTTCCGAAAACGGGCAAACCCGAGCTGGCTGCTCCAGAAGATTTGTCTAAGTCTGTCCAAAACACGTCAAAGCAGAATACTGCAGAAATTTCTGAAAGCAAGAAGTTGGGAGTTTCAATCCAAAAGGGGTCTGCTGATTCCTTGAGTAATAAAGGTGGTTCTGGTGCTTCCTCATCTGTTCTTGATAAAGCATCTCGAGAATTGGATCGTGCTGTTAATGAGAACCTAGGCTCGCAGAAAAGCTCTATTGATCAAGGAAAAAAGACATCGGAGTATGGAAGTGTGAAGAACAGTTCTGTTTCTGCCAAAGTTAGTGATGGGGCCAGCAGTCTTGCAAAGACAAGTGGAAGCGCCAAGATCAGTGATCGAGCTGATTTTGTGGAGAGTGGTAAGAGCAGTATTTGCAGAGGAAGTACAAGCAGCGATGTGAGTGATGAGAGTACTTGCAGTAGCTTTAGTAGCAGCATAAACAAGCCTCACAAGGCAAATGACATGAGATGGGAAGCTATTCAAGTGGTTCGAGCTAGAGACGGGGTATTGGGTTTAGGTCACTTTAGACTGTTGAAGAGGTTGGGCTGTGGGGATATTGGCAGTGTATACCTCTCTGAGTTAAGTGGAACTAAATGTTACTTTGCGATGAAGGTAATGGACAAAGGGTCCCTAGCAAGTCGTAAGAAGCTACTTCGTGCTCAGACAGAACGAGAAATTCTGCAGTCACTTGACCACCCCTTTCTCCCAACTTTGTACACCCATTTTGAGACCGAGAAATTCTCATGCTTGGTAATGGAATTCTGCCCCGGTGGAGATCTCCATACTCTTAGGCAGAAACAACCAGGGAAGCATTTTCCTGAGCAAGCAGTAAAGTATGTTTAATTTATAACTCAATTTTGGTTCATTTGTGCTGGTTATAATACATATATGCTGTTTCTCTTTTGATTTCCTATTTTCTTTTCATTGACCTCACAAGTTTTACCCGTAGCTGATTTACACTGGTTCTAATTTAATTCTCTGCCACTTGAAAGTGATGGATTCAACAATTTTGTTTGCCTGCAACATGCAATATAGAGCATTAAAATAATTGAAAATGTTTTTATCTTATCAGAAGTGATGTAGCTTATATTTTGTTCTAGTATTAGTTTGTGAAAGAAGGTTATAATGGATTTGAGGATAGTTGTTATACTGGTGAAAACTGGACCCAATTTCAGATATAAAGCTTTAGTGGCGTGTTATATTCTACAAGGAAGGAAACTAGGGTTGAACCTTTTCCGGATATTGAACCTTTAATGTAGGAAGTTACAATGGGGTTGTCCTTATTCCTGCACCCTTATTGACTTGTTGCTCTAATTGCTACAATTTATTGAAACAGCTGAATTATAATGCTTAAAAAGTTAGATTACTTCACCATAGCTTGCAGATCCTATTTACAATTATACAAGCATCTAAAACAATTTATTTGGATAATGTATAAAGAACATTGAAGGTTCTTTACCTGAGAGTTTGCATGCTTGCATTTTTATTTTTAGTCTGCTTAACATGCCTCTGGTTGCTTTGTTTAAGTCCTATATGAAGTGAAGTAATGAACTCCTGACAATTTCAGATATCTAATTGTTTTTTTGAGGTAGATGACTTCTTCGTTTTGTCTAAATGTGCAAAACTAATACAAAATCTCAACCAGAGGAAAAGAAAATCTTCAAAAGCTTGCTTGTGGAATGGTAAACTAAGTGGAAATATTAATTGTCACTAATCTTAAAAGAAGTCCTTAGCCTCTTTGATTTCTTAAAAATCTGTCTGCGGGAAGGGAATGTTTCATGTGAACAGATTCTCTTAAATTAAAATTACACTTGACATGGTTATGTTAATATTTGTCTATCTCTCTATAAATATTCACAAGTTTTGATAGGGTCCCATCTATTTAGTATAAATGAATAGAGAGATAGACGCAAAAGTTCAAACGAGGTCATGTAAAGTAACAATATGAGAGGATCCACTCACAATGTTTGATACTTCTTAAGCCAAATCATGATTTCTTGTTTTTTATTTTGGGTATTTTGCCTAATTTGATATAATGTTAATTTGATTTTATGGCAACAACTGCTAATTTCCTTGTGACTTGCAGATTTTATGTGGCAGAGGTCCTACTGGCTTTGGAGTACCTCCACATGCTTGGGATTGTCTACCGGGACCTTAAGCCCGAAAATGTCCTTGTTAGGGATGATGGACATATTATGCTTTCTGACTTCGATCTTTCCCTCCGTTGTGCTGTCAGCCCAACCCTCGTTAAAACCTCATCCATGGATTCTGAGCCTTTAAGAAAGAACACTGGTTACTGTGTTCAGCCTGCATGTATTGAGCCACCTTCTTGCATCCAGCCGTCCTGTGTTGCTCCAACTACATGCTTTTCACCCCGTCTATTTTCTAGCAAATCAAAGAAGGACAGGAAGCCTAAAAACGAAATTGGCAACCAGGTGAGTCCATTACCGGAACTCATTGCCGAGCCTACCGATGCTCGGTCCATGTCATTTGTTGGAACCCATGAATACTTGGCACCGGAGATCATTAAGGGTGAAGGTCATGGGAGTGCAGTTGATTGGTGGACTTTTGGAATCTTTCTATATGAGCTGTTGTTTGGTAAAACTCCTTTTAAAGGATCTGGGAACCGAGCAACGTTGTTTAACGTTGTAGGTCAGCCCCTGCGGTTTCCAGAAGCACCGGTTGTCAGTTTTGCAGCAAGGGATCTTATAAGGGGGCTGCTTGTAAAGGAACCTCAGCACAGACTGGCTTATAAACGAGGCGCTACTGAGATTAAGCAACATCCCTTTTTCGAAGGTGTGAATTGGGCATTGATCCGTTGCGCTACCCCACCGGAGATTCCAAAGGTTGTAGAGTTTGAGAAGATACCTTCTCCAGCCTCATCAACTGGCGAAAAGGCTGTTAGCAATATGCCAACAGCAAATCAGAAAGGTTCTGATAATTATCTGGAGTTTGATTTCTTCTAGATAGACACTATTGATTACAAATGGTTTCTCTTAGAGGGGAAGGACTGTTTTTCAATGTTTCAGGAACAGATGATGATGAGGAATTGTATGTTTGTTTTTGTTGGCTATTTCCAGTTTCAGATTTGTATGGCATTATTAATGCATGGCTTCTCTGACATCTCAAAGGCATTAAACTACTTTTCTCCACATTGTATGATGAAAACAACATTGTCATGTCATGGAGAAATAAGGACTCTGTTGGCCTAAGGACTAAACCAAGGCTTGTACGCATTGTCAACATTAGAAATTGGAGGATCTGAACCCAAAATCAACTAAATTACACAATAGTTTGTGTTTTAATCATGGCAAGATGGTTAGTAAGATTTCTCTTTATTTGAGTGTTCATTAGAGGACGTTACACAATGCAAATGCAGGAGAGGAGAGTTGAGTAGTGTTCTTCTCTTTCACAAAAGTTAAGTTTCTCAAATGGACAAATGTAATGCAATACAGTATTTTGATACCAACGGCTTGTTTGGTGGAAGCATAAGAGTAAGAGTAGAATATGATATAAACATGATAAAATTTTAAGTTATTTAATATTTGATGCACATTAGAGATGGTGGATATAATCATATGTAATAATTAAATTATCCATATGTTGGTGGTCGGGCAATGGTGAAGGGTGTCGGAAATGATGAACAGTATTCAACAACAATGACTGTGGTGGAAGGTGTTAAGCTGTGGGAGGGGTGAACATTGCCTGGTAATGATGGTGGCAGGATAGTAGAGTGTCGAGTGATGGGGAGGGTGGTGGTGTCGACGATAGATGGTGTGTTGGTGGCAATGGAGGCTGTTGAGTGGTGGTGGTGCAGGATGCCTCATGTTGACAAAAGTAATAGCGGGTGTCATGGTGGTGACAATGGTGGATGATAAATGGTGGTGGTGATAGATAGTGTGATTGGCAACGATAGAGGAGGTGAGGCATGTTGGTTGGTAACAGAGGGTGACTGCTGCCAGAGGTGGTGGAAGTTGGAAGTTATCTGGTGGCAAAGATGGGTGGTGATAGTGGTGAATGATGTTTAATGGTCTTGGCAATTGTGTGGAGCTCAAAGATATTTGAAAATTAAGAACTAAAATAAAATATTGACAGTCTTATATCGATTAAGAAATATATTTTACCTTTCATATCATATTCTTCTCATCTTATCCACCAAATGAGTTTAAAGTTTACCTATTGTAATAATATCTTAAATACCTCATGTGTGATTGCATAAGTAGTGCACATTGCCCCCAAGATTTTCAATTTTGGTTATCTTACATGTGGTACATATATATGTGCGACGTAGAAACCATTGTAGGCGTGTTATATTCTTAATCATGGTTAAGAGGATGTTATCATAATTTAAGGTTAAGAAAGTTTTCAAGCACAAAAATTTAAAAAAAAAACGTTGCTGTTGGCATATTGCTAACAGCTCATAATAGTTTCACTGTGAATTAGAATTGATGACACTTAGGTTTGTTTGTGACTTTGAACAATGCAACATAATTTTTTCCTACTTAAATGCTCCTTTTTTTTGAGGTATTTGGCCAGTGACCATAATTGCTTTTATTTGGTTATAGAATTTGTTTTGCTGCTATGGAGGAGGAGGAGAACGGATTTGGAGTTTTTGCAGCAGAATCTAGGTAAGTCCCCTAGCCTAGCACACTTTACTGGTTTCTGCCTCCTTGTAAAGTTGCTATTTACAAATTTACAATTAACAATGTGCAAATATTGTTCTCTTAGAGGACATTGAGCAGGTGAAATTTTGACTCTTGACTACACAAATAAAGGATGGATGTGTCTCTTTTAATCTTGCATCCTCGAGAATTTAATATCAGTGTGTGTTTGGATCAGCATTAGCAGAATTAAGTCTAATCATAATTGAGTTTGATCAAAATTGAGTTTTGTAAACATGAGTTAAAATAACGTGATTTATGTTTTGATATATTTACCACAAACATAATTTCTATAAAAGAATTACATTTGAATACCTTTAATTAAAATTGTTTTTGGGTGTGCAATGACCAAAATAGATATTAATGTTATAATCAATATTTTAATTTACACATGCTTGTGGCGGTAAAAAAAATCATTACGTGACTAGTTAATGTTTTTACCCAGTTTTAATTCTTAAATTAAAATTTATATTTTTGGAAGAGAAAAAATAAAATTAACTCTAAAATAAAATTTATATATTTATATATATAATGTAAATATATTAACAAAGAGATTAGTTAATGTTTTTACCCAGTTTTAATTCTTAAATTAAAATTTATATTTTTGGAAGAGAAAAAATAAAATTAACTCTAAAATAAAATTTATGTATTTATATATATAATGTAAATATATTAACAAAGAGATTCTGTGACCGTAAAAATAAAAAATAAAAAGACATTTTTGTTGGTCAAGAAAAAAAAATCAGTCCATGCCTCCATGGCCTTTTGACAATAAAAAAATAAATATGACATTATCCCCAAATACATCGAGAACCATCTTCCACCAATCATCACTATCATTAACCATCCAACACACGCCCCTACTTCAAACAGAAAGAGAAGGTAAAATTGAGAATTTATCATTGAGCTCCATTAATTATTGATACCTAAAAGTAAGACTCGATACTCATAAACTCAGAAACAAGACCAAATTGCTTCCACTCAAACTCGAGTCTGCTCCCATAATCAGGTGTTGTAGGTCTCTCCCAAACATAAAAAAATCACGTATGAGTGAACAAGATCCATGTTAGAGTTGATGGACGTGGAACCAAACACGCTCTCAGTTCATTTGCTTTAATAGTATGAGCATTGCATGATAAGTATTAAGTCAACTTGAGAGGCAACACTTATTTGTATTATCTGAATTTTAATGTGTATATTAGCTTTGCTGTATTAGAAAGGGAATCTATTATGCTGTTAGTATTACTATTTCTTGTTTATATTGTACCTAGAGCCTTAATTAGAGTCAGTAAGCTTTTTCTTCATATTCTTCATAACTCTCTTTCCTGAGTTCCTTTCTCTCATTCAACCTCTCTTGTCCATCCTTTCTACACTTTTTCTTTCTCAAATTAGTTGTGCTACGCATTGAGGACAGAAATATGCATCAAATGTACAGACAATGTGGGAAAAAATACTACTGTTTCTTTTTTAGGTAAAAAATACTACTGTTAAAGTAATAACTAAGACATTATTGTCTAGGACCTGCTCTAACACAAGTTACTGCAAACAACTGTAAAGAAAAGTAAGTGTATGTTCTGTTTGACATTGGTGCAACTTGAGACGCTAACATTATTTCACGTCCATGTTATGTTGAGTTCAATGGAAATCCAAACACACATTGTAGTTAGATCACTTTTTCTTACCCCCTTTTTAGTCATAACCACTTTCTTTTCTTGTTGGGAGAGTATAGATTATAGAGTGAAACTGAAGGTAAACTAACAAGCTATGTCCTGAGTAAGGTAATGTGTATGATTGCACTGCTATATTCAGAGGCTTCATTTGAATCCAAAAAGATCCCATTAAAAACTAGTGAAATAAGACAGGGCTATTTATGGCTATGACTACAAAAGTTGAGCACCAAGCTTCCAAGTCTAACAATTTGATCAACCATAAAAGAAGTCTTGTTATACATATTCAATCTCTGCTCATATTGTTGGTTAACATCTGGGTCCAGAATCTAGATAACCATGTAGTATTTGGCATAAAACTCAGGGAAGGAATAAAACAATGGGACTTAGCTTCTTGTGAAACTCTGAAACTTGTGCCATAACTGGGATATGAATATGAAGAGCTGCCAATCATTTGATCAATCACTTCCTTTCCATCGCATATTATTTTAACATCACATATTTCTGGCGCATTCTTTAGGACCTTATCTGCTATGGCATTTCTCCTTCTAGAGACAGATTTACTACACATCCCAATAATAAAATTACTGACAGATTGAGAATAGGTTATTGTTCTTAATTTAATTTCAGATATTGCAGGGTGTGGTACCTTAAATTAGATTTGTTAGTTCCAATCACCAATTTCCTTATACCAAGATTCCTAACAAGGTCCACGATGGCTTTCGAAATGTTGTCACCCTCAACAAGCATCATCTCCACCTTAACCTGAATTTCATCACCATTTTTTTTTATCTTCAACCACTACAGAAAAAAGCCTAGTGTCCATATAAACTCATGTGATGTGCTTTATTTTTTCTAAGCTGTGATTTATGTACATACCTTTGAATCAGTGCACAAGTCAATGAACCTTTGAAGGAGCTCTTTCTTCTTGCCTTTCTCTTGAGTTAAGTGAAAATTAACATACTCTGGATCTACAAGGTTCCTTGGAATTATTCCAACTGCCATTAAACATTAAAAACAATAGGATCAAGCACATAAAGCCATAGCTAAATGAGTAAGTTGCGGGAATTTTTGTATGAGAAACCAATAAAACTTCGTATTCCTCATTTTAGATTAACTTTAAGAGTAGTTTTTGCTGGGGAGAAGTATTTCTATAAGGTTTAAAAGTGAATCTAAACATGGTTATACTAGGATTTATGGTGTGTCTGGATAAATAGTTTAATTAACCGTTTATGTGAGAAACTTGTTGAATTAAGATCAAAATAGGTTACAGATACCATAATCGCTTATTTATAAGCTAATCAGAGCAATTTATGTAAATAAGTTCAAAATAGTTTATAAATAGGTCATAAACTATTTGCCTACGCTCTCCAAAACACTTGCATAAACATTTATGTATAAGATAAGCTCTTTCAAATAGATCTTAAGGCCCCGTTTGGGAAAACAGCTTAATTAAGCGCTTATGACCATAAGCGCTTATGGCATAAGCGCTTATTAATAAGCTCTTTTAAGATATTTATTATAATAAATTGAAAATAAACTATATATAAGCATAAACTCTTTTTCATAAGCTACTCTGAATAGCTTATGAAAATAAGCTCAAAACAGCTTATAGGTAGGTCATAAGCTATTTACATAAGCTCTCCCAAACGCTTGCATAAGCACTTATACTATAAGTTAAGCTCATATAAGCTCTTCCAAACGGGGCCTAAGTCTTAGAGAAAAGTACTAGAAGTCTACCATCATCATCTGCTATAGAAGCAGAGAAGGAGAAAGACAAAATGGGTGCAAAATATAAGAGCATGACTCACATGGAGTTGGAATGAATTTGATTTCAGGAAAAACGTGTATGAGACAGACAGTGGTAGAGGGTGTGACAGCATGGTTCAAGGTCCAGAAAAGTGCTTCCATGCTTGATTCACCATCCTGGCCTACTGCCACATGAACAATGTCTTTTTCATTGTGAATATCAAAAGAGAACACACTGCTCTCGCAGTCTTCTGATATTATATCCGATGGCTCCTCGAGATTGATTTCAAACAGTTCTTCTGAATCCTTGTTGCCTTTCTCGCTGCTGCTTTGGCTGTAATTTAACACTTGGTTTTTTCTCCTGAACCCAATGGGAAAACAAATGCAACTGGATGTTTCTTCATGGGAATCATAGTGCAAAGAGTCATGCCCCATTTCCAGTGCAATCATTGATATGCTTTTGGTGAGTCCAAGTTTATATCAGCTTGGTTTCTCCTATGAGGTTGTAGACTTTGTGATGAAGAGAAAAATGCCAGAAAAAGACTAGAATTTCGGATTAGATTAGAGTTTCATCATGTAAGTGTAATTAAGACGAAACTTTGGCAACTTGAGAATTCATGTATATTATTAGAAAATGCTAAAAGAGGAGTAGGCGTATTTTTAGTGCTCAAACAAAAGGGTACGTACAAAGTTTTATTTTAGAAAAATAATGAAAGTGATATGAAGAGAATATATATGAATATATAAATAGAATTAGGAAAGTGATATGTGCAAAGAAATGTTATTATATTAATTATAAAACCATTGATGTGGAATTATGCATACAAAAACTTTGCAGACCGTAATCAAAATGCATTCTTGATGTTAATATCTGTTCTTTTGTTCATGTCGTATTAATGTCTTACTGTCATCAAGTCTATCTCAGAAAAGGTTACCTAAATGTATTTAGAAAATCGTTGATTTAAGGGAAAGTTTGTGAAATCAGATAATCATCAATACCCGTGTCTTTTAATTGCAGCTCAGTTAAGTTTATGAAAAGTATGCTTTAACTATTTTTAGACTATTCAGTGTGAAGATAATGCTACCTTATTTGAAGCTATTGGATTAAGGAAGGGATGCAATTTGCTTTGGATATGTTATTCCTTAATCTTATTGTTGGGTTAGATTGTATGTAGGTAATTGAAGTTTGGTCAGAAGCTGATACTAATTTTTTTTTGGGCCTTGTGATACATAATTGTAAATCCCTCCTATTGATTTTTCATTTTTTGTTGGTTAATCATATTGACAAGGAGGGAAATAGAGTGACTCATTCTTTAGCTAAGTTTGGTTTGCTTAATCATGATTGTAATTGGATTAGATATTCAGTCTGCTTTGTTGGTACATTATTTTCATCATTAATTTATTTATTGATCCATTTACACGTCAAAGAAAGCATGATAACTCAGCAGAAGTTGATCCCATGCTAAGTGGATCCTCCCTCTAAATTATATGTAATGATGTTATCATTGTCATAATAAATCTTAACAAAATGATATATGTATGTATACATGTTTAAGGATTATGGTTTGTAGTTTCTTAACGTGTCAGAAACGAATGATTGAAGTGACAACACCGTGTCTTGCTCTTCAAATTTATAATAATAGATAATAGATGAGGACTACCTTAAACTAAAAACATTGGCAGCCCAACCAAAATCATAAACTGATGATGTTGTATGAAAAGCTTCTTCTGCCATAGAGCACTTCATTTTCATCTACACTGTTGATTTTTCATATAGCCTAAAATCTAAAACCAATATTCAATGAGGTAGCCATCTCTTGTGCTGAAATTCACATTTCAAACTCATTGTTATGACAAATTGGGGTCCAAAGTCAAAAGCAAACACATGAAAGTGAGGAAACCCAATCATTTTGCTGCTCTTCTTCTTTGTGGGACATGGAAGTATCATTAGCTGTCTGTTGATTTACTTCCTTCCCTTCACATATAACTCTTACCTTGCAACTTTCTGGTGCATTTTGAAGTATCTGATCAGCCATGCTATTCCCTTTCCTTGACCTTAATTTTCTGCAAGAACATTATGTTAGTTGTTCAAACATGAAAAAGCTTATATAGGCCTAAACTAAAATTCTACTCAAATGCAAATGCATTAATAGTAGGAGATTTTACCTTAATTGGGATTTGTTGGCCCCAATTACAAGTTTTCTTATTTGAAGAATGGGAATGAGATCAATGATAGCCTTTGCAATCAAGTCACTCTCAATCAGAATGGTGTCCACCTTGACCTGTTTAATATTTTTATCATTTCATCTCTTGGTTTTGGGTGAAATTAGGAGAAAGATTTGAAGTACTTCTATTGTAATAGTAGAGTCAGTACCTTGGAAGCAGAGCATGATTGGATGAACTTGTGTAAAAGCTCACTCCTCTTACCTCTTTCTTGGGCCATATAGTTCTCCACCAGCTCAGGACTCACTTGGTCCTTTGGAACCATTCCCACTCCCACTGTCATCACAGAAGCATAGTGACAATTCACATTCCAAAGCGGAAACATCCATATTGGTTTATCAGAAATAGCATTTGACTTTCAACTTGAGTAAATCAGCATTTGCATTTAGAAAAGGAAAAATAGTGTTGACTTAGTCCTTAAATTTTACATTTTGGTCTTTAATAATTTATAATTGTATTAGGTCTGGCCCTATCTTTGTCCAAGCTAAGACTTTAGATCAATCTTTAGTAATCATTTGTTGACTCTTGGATCATCTTGACTTAAGAACTCAAAATTGTTCACAGATTGAAGTGAAGAAACCAGAAAACCATATTCTCAAGAAAAAGTTAAAGAATTAGAAAGAAGTAAACTTTGTAACTGAATTGAAGTTATTTTCCCCCTTTAATCAAACTTCTAACCATTTTCTACATCCCTAGATCATTAGAGGCAATAAAGATCACGTTTTCTGGTGTAAAAATTACATGGTGGTTAAGATTTCAACCTCACAGGTAGGCCCAGCCTCCTGTGTGGGAATAATTTGCACCCATCCACCATTGAGACAGAGCAAGAAAAGAAAATGGAAAATTTATGTGATGGGGAAATTGGAAGAAAACTTACAAGGATTGGGAATATGCTTGATCTCTGGGAAAACATGTATGAGATACAGTATGGTAGAAGGAGTAACCAAGTTGTTGAGGGTCCATGACAGAGCTTCCAGGCTAGTTTCACTCTTACCCACTGCCACATAAACAGTGTCTTGTTCTTCTTCACCCTCCTTCTCCTTTTCCTTCCCTTCACTAATAGTTGCCATGGGACCATCATTCAAGTGCAACTGGGATGAGCACTCTTCCTCTATCTCGCTGACAGTGGTGGTGGTTGTGGTGCCATGGCTGTAGTAGTGGTGGGAGTTGTCCTTATCCATGGACACAAGTTCATCTGAATGGTGCAAGCTGCAGTGCAAGGTCTCAGTTAACATTTCAGACATGTATAGTGTTGTGCTTTTTTGTGCAACTGAATACTAGTTGTATTTATGGTTTAGAGATGAAGAGTAAGAATAGTTGGTTGAGGAAGAGAAGAACTTGTTGTGTGGGGTTGTTGAAGGTGTAAATGAGAAGACAAGAGAAAGAAACTATGCTCTATACTATTTTCTGCTAAGAAAGTAAGAGGGGAGGTACAGTGTATGGGCTGAAATAAGTAAATCATTATATATAATAATTGATTCTAAAGAAAAATCAATTTTGCAAGTAACTTAGAAAGCTTGAGCCTAGGCTTGCACTCAAGATGACAAAATTGAGGAAAGGAAAAAGGCATGTGGATCAGGGATGAGAAAATTCAAAGTTTGAACAAACATCAACTTTGACTTTCAGTTTTGTCTTCAGAACAAGAGGACCGAAATCTGCGACATAGATATTTTAGATGTTGACGTTATCAGCGTATATATATTATAATACTCCCTCCGTCCCAAATTATAGGGTCTTATTCAGACAATCACCCCTATTAAGAAAACATGTGATAAGCTAATTAATATGTTGGTCTGATTGGATATACCAAAAGTTGGTTGGGAATATAAA
This sequence comes from Acmispon strigosus, assembly GCA_030819835.1. Classification (NCBI taxonomy): domain Eukaryota; kingdom Viridiplantae; phylum Streptophyta; class Magnoliopsida; order Fabales; family Fabaceae; genus Acmispon; species Acmispon strigosus. The sequence continues at coordinate 94,538,244 of JAUAMA010000001.1, forward strand.
AGAAGTAATTAGTGGAGGTGGTAATTAAAGTTTTGGAATTTAAAATATAATGAATGCAAGTGGTAAAAAAGGAAAAACTTATTTTTTTTTCCTGAAATCTAAAAGGGGTCTTATAATTTGGGACACCAAATTTATCTCCAAAGGGTCTTATAATTTGGGATGGAGAGAGTATAATATAATATGATGTCCAACATGTCACTGTATTTTACTTGTGTTTGAACAAAAGAAAATGTTGGGTAGAAATCAATGAGGGCAGATACTCATAAAGCATAAAACGAGAGATAAATTATAGATATAATATATAATATGTGATTTGATCTGATAAGTAAGAAGGAAGAGATAAAAAGAAACACGGTGTGTTAATGTGTGTCTCAACTATATGGTGTCAACATGTGATAACTATTGAGTAAAATATCGGTACTTTTTTTTTTATGAAAATATATTATCGATCTCTTTGTTTTTAGTTTTTAATATGAAATTGTTTTCTGATTCGAGTGTGATAAATGTAAAAAGTCTTTTCAATAATGCGACTACTAATGATCGAATTTTCAATTTAAGGGTTCAAACAGTCACTTCTAATCACTTTGTCCAACACTCATTAGATGAGCTCTTTATTTTTTTGGTTACCAAAGGTATCCTAACAGCTAATGGTCATGACACTAATCAATCGAGACTCGGAGATCACATTAAGTAGGTAGACCTATCCAACAAATGTTTCTCCATATGCACCGCCCAACGATTGAACTATGAATTAGATGCTTAATGAGTCAAACTATCTGTCAGTTGTGTTACACCGTGTTGAGTGAGCTCTTTATTTATTACCTGCTCAATTCCTTTTTTATAAAAAAATTGAGATAATTATATGATGTCCAATTATTTATTTATTTTTGTCTTTGTGCACGCATGTTGACTCAATTGATAAAAACGAATCAGTTTTCCTTATGTGTGAGGGTTGTGTTGGTAAGTGATTTGTACTTCTCTTTGTAAGTGACTTATTGTCCTGAATGCCGTAGTGGTAATCGGAGCTCAAACCAACCAATTTTTTTTTTTGAAAGTGATTTTTAATTTAATAAATACAATACTAAAACCAATTTTTTGGTACAGGGGAATAAAACAAAAAGAGACTAAAACCATGGTAGAGGAGCAGTGCAAGCAAAAATAAAGTACCTAAGTAAGTATATACGAATATAGTTCATGGTTAAATTAGTCCCTGAATTTGTAAGGGAGTTTGATTTTAGTCTCTCGGCGGAAAAATGATGTTTAGTGGCAGCCAAAAACTGCCAGTAATTGTAAAAATGACCGCCACTAAACGTCATTTTTCCCCTGATGGACTAAAATCAAACTCACTTACAAAATCAGTAACTAATTTGACCATACGAATATTAAAGCTGGTTGAAAATATCTAAACTCGAATACGTCAAATCCCAAAACAGAATTTGATCGTCCGTGTACGTAACCTTGGTAATTTCAAACTCTTTAAGAGAATATCCAAATTCTCAGGTGGATTTAATTTATATGCAGTATTACAACATATTCAATCATATTTCTTCATTTTTCATTTTAAATACTTTTAAAATTTAATTTAATTGTGACATGAAAAATTAATGGATTTTAATTGGATGATCTATGCATATTAGTAATTAAACTCTTCTGATGTTTTCAGTTAAACACTACTTTACAACATATTAGTAAATTGTTGCAGAAACATATGAGATGATTACTTCTGTTCAATATATATTGCTGCAAAGTGGTGCTTGCTTAAGTTCATTTGCATGAAAACTAATCATATTTATTTTCTGGTCAATCCAAATACAACATTTTTTTTGGGGTCAATAATCCAATACAACCTATTGAGTCCATCTTTTAGTTGGGCTCAACTATGCAGCCTAGCTAGAACCCTTGGTAGCCAAAGTAAGTCCACTCGGAACCACACTATGATAAAAAAAAAATATAAAAAAAAGCTTCGTTTTTTTTTTTACCAAATTATAAAGAAAATGCTGAGCCTGTTTGTCCAATTATATTATATTTATCATTTTGATAAAACTTGACTTTTTTATTGTAAGGCAAAAAAACTTCAATTCTCTTAACCCTATATGAGACAAGAGTTAAGAAAATCAAAGTTTCTTTTTTTTTTTTTTACTTTTGAGAGTAATACAAACGAACTTTCTATCTGTGCCAATGTTTTTTAAAAGCTTCAATATGTGTTTCCTTTCACCATTGGGGATTCAAATTTATTTTTATTTTTCTTTAAATAAATAAACATATTAATTCACACAAAAAAAAAGTAAAAAAAAAAAAACCATTCTTAAACATTTTTTATAGAGCCACAAGAAGACTAGCTATACCCGCAGGCTATTTTTTCCATAAGAATCAAGCATAGCATAAATTACCTCAACTTTTGAATCCCATAATGCATAGAATTAATTTAGTATAAAAAATTAGGTTTAAATAGATTTTTAGTTTATGCAAAATACGTTGATTTTATTTTGTCTTGGGAAAAAAATCTTATTTTTAATTCTTTGAAAATTATATGTTTGTTTTTACTCATCGCTAGTTATTTTTCCATCCAATCTATATCTGAAAATACTCTCATACGCACTTAGATCTACTCTATAAGCAGTGAAATCGAGTTCGATCATCTCATATTTTTCCCAAATTGTAAAACCTCAAATTTGGGTGGATTGAAAAACCACTAGTTGAGACTAAAAACAATATATGTAATTTTCGAAGACTAAAAATAAGAAGAAAAAATTTTAAAGACAAAAAAAAAAACGATGTATTTTGCAAGGACAAAAATGTATTAAAAAAAATGTCATTATTCTTACTAGGATTGAGCTCGTAATATGGAGTTCAAGAAGTTTACATGCATGAGCTTAAATTTTCAAGCTATTTTATGGACTTACGTTCAAATTAATATTAGGATATATATTAAAAACCAAAGTGTAGCGTAACTAATAGAAAGTTAAATTTCTTAAATATTTAGTCCAGAGTTCAATTCTTAAATCATGCGTATCGAGAAACATTCGTGTAACTTGTGTGTTAAATTTTCTGCAAGTAGGTTGGTGCAGTACATAGTGAGTCATATTACGCAATTACTTGTCTTCATTGTGGATTTTTAAAATGCATGATGAATATGCTGACAAATTCAGTGACTTTGCACTTATTGGATTCGGACACATAATTTAATTTTGCTAAGCTTGTACGCAATTGTTAATTGCTTATTGTACATGCCTGCTGCATGCCACACAATCTCTTTGTCTTTTATGATTATGATTCTGGGGATTCACACTTCACAACATGACTTTTCAATCGTGAGCAGAGCTACCATGGACATGACTTGTTAAGTTGTTATTCTTTGCCTATAATGTGAAATAGACACGAGTTTGGTAGTTAATGGTGAGAAAGAAATTAGGGAAACAAATTTGTTTTAAATAAAAGACATGAAAAAATAATTAAGTAGAATTTATGTGTATTATATTTGGTGTCAGATAAATAGTTAATACAAAGATCAAAGGATGGCAGGATGAAAGTTATCCTAGCCAAGAATTGTTTCTGTGTTTCCGGAAAAATCTCTAGAAGGAAACAATAAACTATTTTGGTGATCAATGCTTAGTTTTCTCATACTTTCTCCGTTGTAAGTTATTAACCATACATTTTAATGTTAAGGATACATCCCTTAGATTATAGAATGTCTCACAAGTGGCATGATGATATAAAAGGATATTTTAGAATGCAGTAAAATGAAATTGAAACTAAGATTAAATGAAATTTTGTAGCCATTTGGGTTTTTAGGTATTTCTCTTGAGTCGCTCAATTGATGCTAGGCCTTGATTGAGATCTTCAATGATTAAACAACATCTTCTAATGAGCATCAGATTCTAAACAAACTTCTGATTCTGAACAAGTTTCAGAACTTGGATAGTTTAATTTCAACATCATTAGGTAAATAAACTTCAGAGCGTAAGATGTGCTTCAGTAGATGTTCAACCTCGTTAGTACTGCTTTGACAACTTCTGATTCTCTACGAATTCAGCATGATTCTTTCATAAGGTTAACTAACATTTCAGAATATGACTTAAATTTTTAAACCAATATTTTCCTACAAAACTTTAAAGTGTAATACGACAAAAACTTATATAAGTGTGCTATCATCAAAAACTCAACAAGGGGATATCAAGATCTAACATGCATTTATATTTGCGTCCATTTAAGAGCTATGCGTCGCCCTCTTAAAATATCTTTTAAATGGACGCAAAAAACTTGTAACGGACTCATATTAAACATTGCGCGCCCTCGTATACATGCATGAGCTCACAAACAATAAGCACCCAACAAGGGCGAAATGTTGGATCCTTTGGGAAGAAGAGAACTTAAAAGCCATAAAACACACACGCACTAAGTTTCCAACAAATAGAATACATCACATAGGAGATTTTCCCAAAAGTGAAAGCTTTATTAGATTGTCTAGAATTATCCTACTTTTAATCGCCTTTTCTTTTTCTAGGACATCATTTTAAATTGCATTTCCTCTTTAATTTGATATTTATAGTATACGCATGCATATTCTTATTGGACATTCTGCCAAACATATTTTAATGAAATATCATATATTTAACATTAAAAACATCTTTGCACCTGAGAAATACTGCATTGCTCCTGAGTCACTCTAATATTCTAGGGTGGCATGGAATTATGATTTTGGTTTGAGTTATTTAACCCCAAAATAAATACTAGCACGACGCAATGCCATAAATTTAGAAAATTCTCAACAAACTAATGATTCTCATAATTTATACCATTACATATTAAGTGAAATTACAATTTAATAAGATCGATAACCTTCACTTAAGGAAATTATTGCTAAATTTAGAATAACCTAACAAGTAATACATTTCTATAGATAAAGATTACAATATGTTAATTTTTGTATCTGTAGTAAAGAAATTATATATGTACCTAGAGGATCCATGATCACTGATTGTCAGTGTGTGAGAAAAGAGGTAAAGAGAATGTTCAGAAAGTAAACCGCTCTATGTGATGTATTGCAGAATTATGAATCAGTTTATATACTATCAAATGAGACCAGGGTCCTCTCAATGACCATAGTTAACTGACCTAACCCATCATAAGCTAGTTAATAACAAAAACTCACTATATCATCTATCACAATATTAATAATTTATATAATTAATATTAATGAGCAAACAAAATATATTCTAATTAATTGATAATGTTAATCCACATAACTAAAATAGAAAATTAATTATAAATAATATAACAATTATGAAAAGAAAGAAGCGGTAGAAACGTGCAAATTATATACTGGACGAGTAAAGCTATTTGACGCGATAAGTGCAGAGATAAAGCAATCCAATGGTTCCAGTTAATTTTAAAAATGCCAAAAGAGAGAAAAAATGCGGAAGTAAAAGTTGAAAGCAAATACATTATCTCAGCACATTTTCATGTTGGAAAATATCTTTTAGTTAATTTAAATTTAAATGTTGTCGATGATATTTTTTATAACAACTATTGTTATCTTTGAACATTTTTTTACTTCATTGTTACATTGATGTGTTTGATTGTAGTCCCTCTTTGTTTGCATTGATGTGTTTGATCAGTTTGTAGTTCTTCTTTGACTATGTTGGTTGCCTCTCAATATTTATTTGTGTCAATTTATTTATTTTACGTTTCTTATTTCAATCAATCTAACAAATAACATCATATTGACTTACTTAGTAAGAACGAATTACATTTCCTCAAAAGATTATGTGTTTAAAATCCGTTGCCGATGCTAAGACTGGTGGCCGATAAAATCAGAATTTCTATTCGCTCCTCTACGAAGATAGCACGAAGATACGCTGCAGCGAGAGATTCTTTGAACTCATGTTAACTGTGTATTATTAACAGGAGTTTCAAATAGGTTAAAGACCCACCAAGATTAATTGCTAAAAATTAAGAAATCACTTACCACTATTAGATGCTTTCATAACAAGTCAAAGAATCACCAAAAATAGAAATAAATATTTTAAATAATGAAAATTAATAGAAAATATGTTATTAAAAATATCAGCAACATTTAAATTTAAATTAACTAAAAGATATTTTCCAACCGTTCCAACATGCACTTTCGTGGAAGTTTTTGACTACTAAAACTTGTGGGTATCTGAAACTAACACAAAATGTTTTTTTTTTTTCTGTCTTCACAGTTTTTGCCGTAAAAGACCGCAACAATACTTGTATGTTTGAAAGGTGTCTGAAGTGTTTCCGGTCCAAAAATTATTTTCCCGTATTTTCATATAATATATAATCATATTTATGAAAAGTTCCTGGTGGAGCATGATGATACAATCAGTGGTTATATAGAAAGCTTTGGTGTAGTGTTGTTGGAGGACGAGCATGCATCCAATATTTGCAACTAACATATGAAAATTTCCAATTTTATAGCCCTAAAGCTGCATCGTGATTTACACATGGCTTCCATTTTCTGTTTATCTTCTAATTCCTGAACATTTTCTTTTTCTCTTTTCTGCTTTTTTGGTTAATTAAAAAATAAAAGGGATACACATTCGAATACCACTGCGAATATCCATCATCCCATTCATCGTATTTAGTCAAAGACATTATTTTTTAGCTTAAATAATATTGATTATTCTAAAAGCAATGTTTCATTTAGAGTATTACATTGCTGTAATATTAAAAATCAAGAGGAGCAGTACTTTTTTTTACTCGAATTTGAGTTAGTCAATCCGATCTAGATTTAAAATCAAACTAATTTAAATTAAATAGGATCTAGGTCACTTTGTTGAAATTAGTTGGTTTTGTTCATTAAAAATTTATCCTAAAATCAATAAAAAATGTGAAAATATTATAATACTTATTATACCCCAACAACACGACCCAGATTCCTAATCGAATTATACTAAATTATTAACACATGACACAATTGTGGTTTATATTTTAGTAACATCAAGTGTACGGACTCGCACTTTAACATATAATATATCACTCACGTCAATTTTTGAGGCTGAGGTTGGGACCCACCATGTGATCATAATCAGGCAGTGTCAAAAAAAATTACATTTTTTAGATAAAATACGAAGAGTTTAATTAATGCATTCATTAAAAAAATTATACAAAGTTTATTTTTATTTAAAAATAAATAAAAATAATTAGGGAGGAATAGAGTATATACTAAATGAGACTAGGAATAGGTAATGAAACAATGAAAAATCATGTCATATAAATGTTTGTATGAATAATTTATACAATAAGTTTTTTAAAATTAAAACTGTTCAAATCATATCTAAGGTTATAAGATAGTTGGAATAAGTTGTTTATTTTATCTATTGAAAGCGAAATGTTAGAATTGTTTTATTATAAAACTCGGATAAAAGATTTCACAGCTCAAAAAACTAGAAGATTAATATAAAAAAGGCTTAATAGCACTTTTGGTCCTCACCTTTCACGATTTTGCACTTATGGTCCCTGTTGAAATTTATTAGCTTATAAAGTCCCTCACGTTTACTAACCGTTGCAGTTTTGGTTTTCCGTCGAAAACCATCCAAAATTTAACAGAATATTCCTTTAAAATTAATTAAAAAATTTAAATTCAGAATTTATCATCTTCATCTTCTTCTTCATAACAAAAACTTAAAAAATAGCACTTTTAAATCCCAAACAATCCCTACAATTCTTAAAAAAATTATCATCAATAGCCCTGTCACAATTCGAATTTATAATCAAAAGTTCTCCTCATCTCAGGATCCATTTCCCTCGGATTATTTTTTCTGTTTCCTTATTAGCGAACCATTAGTGAACACTGTGCTAGTCAGAGCACCTCTATAATGAAAATCGAAAGAAGGAACCAATAGCTTTTTCTCTCAGCCGCCATAAGATTCGATTCACACCACCACCACCACCACCACCATCCATTCTCTGAATGATTTGATTTTCCCTTTCACTTCCTCAATCTAACTCATACTCTCCCTCTCAAACGGGTGAGTCCTTCTTCTAATCTCGCTCTTTCCTCCGTGTTCGATCTACCTATTCGGCGTTTCACTTTTATGCTATGGACGGTGCCAATGATTGATTCAGAGTATGGATCTGCATCGGGAACCTTTTTTTTTCTATTCCTTGAAATTAGGGTTTCGTGTTCTGTTGCCGATGATGCTCTGTGTGACTGTGTGCGATTAATTGGGAATTTCACTTTTTTGCTATCCTTTTCGTCAAATTGTTGCTTTACGAGTGATTGTGATGGTAAAGTTGAGGAAATTGAACTTTCCAGGGTTTCAAGTTGTGTTCTTTGTCTTTACCCCTAATTTTGCATTTGTATGGTCTGTGTTGAGTGTTGGCAATTCATGAATTATGATTATCCACCGATGGAATTGAAATTGATTATCTAGGTTTTGTTGTGGTGGAATTTTGATGATAATTTTTGGTTTTGATGATGATTTTCTGAGATGATGAATTTTCTAAAATTTCCTGGGTTTTTAGTTTTGAAGATGATAGATGAAGAAGATGAAGATCAAGAACAACATTCATGTTTTTTGGGTTTTCTAGGTTTTTGTTATATTTTATTTTATTTTTAACTTTTTAATCTAGAATTTGTTAAATTTTGGATGGTTTTTAACGGAAAACCAAAACTGCAACAGTTAGTAAACGTGAGGGATCTTGTAGGCTAATAAATTTTAAGATGGACCAAAAGTGCAAAATCGTGAAGAGTGAGGGACCAAAAGTGCTATTAAGCATATAAAAAATGAAAATTTATATGATATATCAAGTCTTTTTAAAAAATTTATTAAAAGAAAGTCACTTTAACATTTTCACCTTATATCACAAAATATTTAAACACGACTCTGATGATAATACAATATTCATATTTGAAAAAAAAAAAAACTCCATTGCTAAATTCCATTACTAGTATTTCTTTACACATGTAACAAAAAAATATTCCACAACTAGTGCCGTATATTTTAAACTCTTACATTATTTTCTGTTAAAATATTTTAAAATTTACGATGATTTGTTGATGTAAAATGATTTAAAATTAAAATTAAGCGAAATTTTATAAATGTAAATGTTTTTAGAATATTTAAGTATTTTAAATGCAATTGAATAAATTTTTTTTTGGTACATTGGAAAATAAATGCAATTTAATAGTTTGGTGGTAAATTTTGTGTAGAATAATGTTTAAAATAATATAATTAATTTAATTTGAAAAAATATATATGAATAAAATTTGGAATGTTTTAAATAGAATAAAAATGATGGATTAATTTATGCATAATAATTAAAATTTCCTCATGTATGAGTAATTTCTTTAGTACCATCTGTATAATTATTAAATTGTATGAAAAATATGAAAATCTAGATTGTAGGTTTTACTATTAACTAGTAAATGAATTATTTTCCTATTTTACGAAAAAGAATATGCCAAATGAAAGTGTAAATAACTAATTTTGCATATGACTCTTCATTCTCCTTTTATACAGAAGACAATATAACGAACCAGGTTGAATACCTCTAGATAATTTGACTCCTTTGAATTTGATTAGAGAATGATGTGTGTGAAGAAAAATTATTATGATAGATCTACACACTTAACGTAATATCTAAACCACGATGGAATTAATTTCATAATAAATGGTTGTGTTATAGCTTATGGAAAAAAAATATAAATGTGAATCAGACGTCGAAAGATCAGAATTCTCTGCAATTCAAAAAGAAATTGTTGGGATCCGTTAACTTTTATTTTAAAGATAATATAATATTAATTGTTGATAAATAAAATAATTGATTTTGAAGGGTTAGATTTAGAAACGCACACTGTGCACTTATGTTTTCAATTGCAGGGGATCGTGATTCATAGTTTAAATACGGATTTGAATTCTCAATTTCTTTCATATGATCGTTAAAATACATATCTACGAGAGTGGGACCAAAAAAAGAAAAGTGCAAATGTATTGATGACCACCAGCTCATGTGTATAATTACGTCATAAAATTAATTGCTGAAAAATGACATATTACCAAGTACCAAAGGAAAGGCAAAATAAACAAATTAAACATGAAATAAAAAGTTTGCCTTTTGGGAAAGTGTTGGACACTAGTATAAAACTTTTTCCAAGGAGTCTTTGCTAATTTTTCCTAAAAACTTTTCTCACCGAAATCACCGAAATGTTGATAACAATTTGGATTAAATATCTTCCCCCCCCCCCCTCTAATTATATCATTGGCGGAATTAAATCTTTCACTAAATTAAAGTTGCATTTGAGTCTCTTCAACTTTTGTTTTTCCTTATTTTATTTTCATCACAATTTGAGTTGATTATGTGTCTGACAAAGAGTCATGCGGCCTCGTACATGTCATTTAATGAGATTTTGACATCGAGGTGGGTTTAAATGACCTACATCTCAACCAATTAAAAACTTTAATCACCAATTAATCGAACCTAACCTTAATCCAATTTCCAAATACTTGTTGCCTAATACTTTATCCGTAAAATTGAGAAGAGAAAAGTGTTAGACTGGCACCTCATTCAATGAAAACTTTAACCTTTGAGAACCCTTCATCACTTTCTCCCTCCATTGATCGCCATAATTGTTGTCAAACATTTGGATTTTGTAACCCCATGCCCCGTTCATCACTATCGAGGTGGTTAGGGTTGTGTTCAACCTTGTGCGTTGTTTGTGCAAGGGAAGTCATTTTTGTTTTCATTTTCATATTCGCTGTTGTCATTTTCACTATTGAGGAGCCAAGATTCATGATATCCATGGGTTGCGTTACACCACCACGATATCCATGCATTGCATTACACCACCAGCCCGAACTGTCGACCCAGCCAACATCTTCCCGTTTTGGCAAAGAACCACCATTAGCAACCATCAACCTCATGTCCAAATCAGAGTAAGAGCATTATCGCCATATGCGATGGTTGCCACAAGTCCCATATCGTTGTTGTTTGAAGTCTCATTCAACCTACAACCGACCTTTTCATTTCAAGCCTTGAACTTCCATGAACGAAGCTTGGCCTCCTCGTCCTTGTCGCAAAGGTCAGTCGCACCCCCTATTCACTCCAACCATTCTCGAACACATCACGAACAACCCCAACGTCGTCGCATCGAATCAGTGATGGGTTTTGCGATTTTAATGTGAAGTTTGAAGCTTTTGTTAATGAGTTTGTGCATTATTACTTATCATTTATCAAACAATTGTGGTGCTCAAAGGGCAATGTCATTGCGGTGGAGTCAGCCGAAAGAGAGATGACATGGATGTTGGTTAGATGACATCGATTACATCATTGCAACATAGTTGAAGAGAGAACAAGGCGGAAGCGAGCGCACTAATGGTGAAAAAGAAGAGAGGTGAAAAGATATAAATAAGACCTACAGAATAAATTTGTCTTATTTGTATATTCTTTTCACACCTGTGTTTGCACTATACCGTGGTTCTCAAGCATATTCTTTTTTTCCCTTTTCTCCTAAAGCAAATAGAGTTTAAGTGAAACATAATCATGCTTTAAAAAATAATTGAAAAGGGTGGAAGTGGGGGTGACTTGTTTCGTTGAATTGAATCTGAGGTGTATCTCTCTCTCTTTCTCTTTTTCTCTAAAAATGTAAAAAGGAGTCACTCACTATTTAAGCATAGGATAGATAGATATTCTCCATTTTCATCAAACTTTTTTGGGGTGCTGTCTGGTCTGGACTCTCGTGTCTCTCACAGTAACAATTACAAACACACTCAGGAGCAAAACACGGGATCCAGAAACAACACTGAAGCTAAAGCTATTCTCTACTCTGCTTTGGGTTTGGTGATTTCATTTTCTCATCAAAATCAAAATGGGACTCGTTTCCCAGGATGCTATCAAAGATCTTCAATCTCTCATGGATCAAGGTCTTACCTTTCTCTCATTTTCTCACACCCTTATGTTGCTTCTTCTTTTTTCTTAATTGTTTCTTTTTCCATTGATGCATGCCAGTTGAGGAGCCCCTGCAGAGAACTTTCCAGGTCAGTCACCATTTCAGTTACTCTGATTTTCTTCACATCCCAAAGTCTTCAACTTTACTGTTTTTGCTACCTGGGTTGGGTGTTCCCTTGTTTTTTCAACATTTGCTGATTCTGATCTATCTTCTCTGTGAACTCTGTCAATTACTCTCATTTATGGGTTCTGATGTGCATGTCGTGTTTGTTTCAACCGGTTTTGTCTCCCATGCCTGGGAACCCTGAAATTCCCATGATCGCTGTGTCTAATTGCTTCATTGGTTCTTCTACATTCCTCCATTTATGTTTGTGAATTGTGAATATCATGTGCTTGGTAATGATTCAGCTAAAGGATGGGGTAGATGTTGAGATCTGATTTCAAGTATGAACCAAGTCTTTCTTCAACACCCTGGGTTAATTGTTTGAGGGAGATGGTTATTTCTTATTTTTCACACCTACTCTTATATGCATGAGTATGCTGACAAATGTGATTGGTATTAATTTCTTTCTGTTTCTGGACTGCTGCAAACTTAATCAATTAAGCATGATTATTTACTATTCAACTGGGGTTTGGTGAAATCTGGATGTCTCTTAGTAACTGATTGTAACTTCTTAAGGCAAGTGTTTTCAATAGAAAAGCCCTCTATCTCTTCTGTTGGAATTAAATCGCTGTTATTTGCAGAATGTTCATCAAGGATGTGTAACTGAAACCTTAATGCGGTTTCTAAAAGCAAGGGAGTGGAATGCTTCCAAGGCCCATAAAATGGTAAGATATGTACCGGGAAAGTGTTTTGTTGTTTTGTTGAACGCTTTGCAAATATGGACTTCATTATTGTAGATTGACTATGATATCTGATTTATTTGTAAATGCCTGTATGACGTTTCAGTTAGTTGATTGTTTGAACTGGAGAGTACAAAACGAAATTGACAACATATTATCGGTAAGTCTATTTTATACTGATCCTTGTATAATTTTGTTTACACATTTCTTTTGGCCATTATCCTTATCATGGTACCAATGAGTTCTTATTGTTAAGCCTGGCTGGTGATTCACTTTTTCAGAAACCAATAATCCCTCAAGATCTATACAGATCAGTGCGCGACTCCCAACTCATAGGATTGTCAGGGTACTCAAGAGAGGTACTCTTAAAAAATATTCTTTTCTCAGTTTATTTCACCTTTATTGTGCTTGAAAGTATTTGCTTGTCAAAATGTGCAAATTATGCTGTAACCAAGTTTGATAAAATTGTGATCATACTCATCAGGTGGCATTATTCATGACATTATTCTATGATTTTTGCAACACCAAGTAATCCCAATCACGATCTATGTTTGTGTGTGATTGTCGTGTTTAGGCATGGGATCATAGTGTTTAGGAATGGGATCAGTGGAATCAAACAAACACACCATGCTTATGAAAACCCTCGTTTTGGGAGAAAAAATAATTGAGACCCCTCTCTAGTTTGAGCCCCAATTTATTTTTTGCTTTCTTGTCATCATCTCTGTTCTGTGGTTTGATCTATGAATCGGGTTTGTCTTCCATGTGTGGGTGGTTTGTCCTTGCTGATGATTGGGTGATATATCTTTGCTTGCTTGCTACACTGTTCACTGCTCATCCTCATGGCTTGTATGTCTCGTGAGTGCCATGAAGAAAAGCGACATTGTGTTTCTATGGTTCTGTTGGCAAAAGTTGTACTACACAGAGAAGACCACCTCACCCCATAGTTCAAGGGTTTTAAGAAGAGTAAATGGGTAATAAAATCAAGGCTTCTAAAAAGAGTAAGTCATTAACTATATTGAAAATCATATGATAATTAACCATATCGAGAGTTCCAGGGATGCATCTATGCTGTATCAGATTTGCAGATTATTAATCTTTTTTTAAAAAGAGATATATGTGTTCATAATGTATCTGCACATATCTATCGGATACTGATATGTAAAGCAAGTTGACGTGGTATATCCATGCATGAGAGTTGATGGCTTGTGGCTAATGTCTGGACGCCTGGTTCAAACTTGTTTGTGGATGATGGTTTTGGTTGAACTCTAATCTCCTTCGAACCTAGTTGTTGCTGAAAACTCGGTGTGAATTCTTGCTGGCTTGTTTCAACATTTTTCAAACACTCTTCTTTCCTTTTAATTTGTTTGTAGTTGCTTGCTGGTTCAGTGGTTCCTTCGAACTACCTCTTTTCGGGGTTTGGGCAACGACACACTAGGCATTGTTAAAACATGTCTTTATCTTGTTTTGTGTGTGTGTGTGTGTGTGTCTTTTGTTAGTAATAAGTCTATCTTTAGCGGAGAGCTGTGGCTTTCTCATGCATTTTTAATTGAAGTTTGATTATATGTTAATTGTGATTTTGAGGTTTATTTTTGTTATATGTATATGTATTTGTTCGAACATAATGTTACGTCTAAGGTAGGACCTTAGGTCCGTGTAATGATCACACATTCTCTCTCTCTCTCTCTCTCTCTCTCTCTCCTCAGATCATTGTTTGGACCTCAATTTTGACATCCCGGGCTATATCTGCATGCATTTATTATCATTGAACAAATTTACTTAACTTTCTTGTTATATTTTCTCTTTTAGTTTTAATGCTTTCTCTCTGCCATTCTTTTTAGGGTCTTCCTGTCTTTGCAGTTGGTGTTGGGCTTAGTACATTTGACAAAGCATCTGTAAGTTTAATTTATTAGAAACAGGAAAAGGAACATGGGTTCGTCTGGAGCACTATCTGTTGCTTTATCTTAAAGCACTGTGTTTTTTTTGTATGATGGCAGGTCCATTATTATGTGCAGTCTCACATTCAAATTAATGAATATCGTGATCGTGTAATCTTGGTCAGTATTGGTCTTTGGCACCCACTGAAGATTCTTTAGTTGCCTGGTTAACTTGTTAGTTTAGCTTCTGTCCCCCCTTTTGACCCATATATGCATGCAGCCTTCTGCGTCAAAGAAGCATGGGCGTCCTATTACAACTTGTATAAAGGTTTTGGATATGACTGGCCTGAAGTTTTCAGCCCTGAATCAGATTAAGGTACTTTTTAGTTGATACAGCTGCTATTAACTTATCATGATCAGTAAACTATAGCGTGTCTGGAAGTACTAGACATACAGAAACTTGCACTACTTGATTGTTACCAACTGTTATTATTTCATAAACAAATATATAAAGCAGAAAGTCTGTCAACTTTTTTGTTTAGTTTTTGAATATTCCTTTACGCCGTTGTCTTTGATGCTGTTGCAGTTGTTGTCAATTATATCATCCATTGATGATCTGAACTACCCTGAGAAGACAAATACTTATTACATTGTAAATGCCCCATACATATTTTCAGCATGTTGGAAGGTAAGAAGATATTATTCCACTTGACTTGGTTTCTTGAATGATATTTTACTTCTTGTCTTGCTTTAAGCTGAGCTCCTATTGAAACCTCAGGATAATGTTGAGCACATTGCATTGGCAGGTTGTGAAGCCACTTTTGCAAGAGAGGACAAGGAAAAAAGTGCAAGTCTTACCAGGTTCTGGGCGAGATGAGCTGTTGAAGGTAAGGGTTTTTCCCCTCCTATTCTTGGATGAGGACTACTAGATTACATTCTTCAACATCACATGCTCCTGGAGCACTTATAGTTTTGGAATAGAAGAGAGAAGTGCAAAGAGATGACGAGTAGGAAACAATACCCCATATAGGAGACCGTGGCATATTCTTAACCTTGAAAATATTTCTTCTATTTCTTTCAACCATATGCATGACTGTACATTGCCTTAAAGCTTTTTCCTCTTTGTGCTTCAAGTAGCCTTTAAAAGTAAAATTAGTTGTTGTAAAAAAATTCAAATTTTTTTAAACCAAACTAAACATACATTGAAAACACCAAAAAGTCTACTCCACATTAATCCAGAACTTGATGTATATATAACGGAAGCCTATTCCATGGGGAAAATTGCAATTGCTTGGGCTCGATACTCTCGAGATAATTTGACTATGTTTTTTCTCTCAACCATAAATAAGGACAGTGGAGCTCATCACTAGCCAGGGTTTAAAAAAATTCATGAACTTCACTCATGCACAATTTGGCTTGCGTTTATCTGCTATTAAGTCTCCATATTTTTTTCTATAAAAAGTGGCAGCAGCATGTTATTCTTCTGGACATGCATTTATTGTTTGTGAAAATGTATTCACTTTTTATTCAGTTCTTATTAATTAGCCAAGTGAAGTAGTTCCTTTATATCATTTGAGTTTAACAAATAAAAATTGGCTTGCAGATCATGGATTACGCGGCTCTGCCACATTTCTCTAGAAAAGAAGGCTCTGGATCATCAAAATCTTCAGACAGTGGAAGTGAAAATTGCTATTCCCTGGATCACTCCTTCCATCAAGAGCTGTACAATTACATCAAGGAGCAATCCAGAATCCATGAAGCTGTTGTACCCATCAAGCAGGGATCTTTCCATGTAGCTTTTCCTGAACCTCCTGCTGAGGAAGCAGAGATTGCCAAGACTTTAGAGTCAGAGCTACACAAGTTTGAGAACAGCCATGGGAATGGCGATTGATACTATATATTTATGAGTTAACAGCCAATGGTATCTTTGCCATCTGATCCAAACCTGTGTAGTTAGTGTTGTTTATGTTAGCTTGACAAATTTAGGGAGTAGTCATAATAAGCCTTGCATTATGCCATAATGCAAGAGAGAAATGTCAAATATAATATTTTACCATCGAGTTTCTTCTCTAAGTTTAATCTTTTACATTTTTGTTATTATAGTGCCTTCGTATAAAATACGGGACTTCAAAAATAAATTTAATTTTTTTTGAAAACAAACTCATCTAACTATTTCAATGAAGGAAAATACAACAAATAGTATATCGAAAATTTAAAAGTCTTTATTTTTAGTTAAACACGTTTTCTATTTGAATCTTTAATTATAAGTACTCGTTACCATTTTGATAGTTTAACTTACAAGTCAGTTATCCATGCATAATAAGCAGAAGCTAGCCTCAGCCATTCTGAAACAAACATATATGCTTTATTTTCTGTACTTCAAGCTTCTTATCTTCACCTTAATATGGTTGTAAATAATGAAATCAAAGGAACATGTTACATATATGCTCATGTTGACAATGAGCATTCTCATATCTGCACAGGTTTTTCAGGTTGATGGAAACACTTGAATTGCTTTCAAAGAAAACTGGGATTGTTGTAGACTCATAAATGATCATGCAGTTCTAGGAGCTTCTTTTAACTCCCTAGAGAGAGGAATAAAGCCAATGCTACAATTTCCTGTGTTGTTTCTTTTGATGAACTCATCAACATATCTGATACTGAAAGGTTCCACTTCTAGCTCCGCAGGGAGATTGGTCTTGGAGAATTATCTGGGAATTCAAAATCAGACACCACTTTCTGTTCTTCATTGCGCCGCTTCCTGAGTTCACCCTCCACTGCAAGTTTTGCGGAATCTGCCATCTCTGCATTCCTCAAAGCCAAGTCTGTTGCAGCCTTTATTTCTTCAATTGCTTTAATATTAGCTTCCACCTTTTTGTCCACTTCATTCTTCCTTGTGTTGATTGCTTCCACCTGAGCCATGGAAGCTGCTTCTGTCCTCTCAATCAAATCTTCAGATTCCTTGATTTTCCCACTCAGAGAAGCAAACTCCTCAACTGTCAGTATGATCTTGCCATTGGAATCTGAAACTGAGACTCTTCCACCTTGTGCGTCAGATAGCAATTTCATCTCCTCAATGGCTTGTTGTTCTGCTGCTTTCGCTTCTTCAGCCTGTTTCAAGAAAAGCTCTAGCTTCTGCTCCATCTCTTCAGCCACAGCTTTGGATTTTTCAGCTTCTTCCTTCAGCTCTTGAGCTTTTGTTCTCATTTCCTCTTCTTCTCTCCTTGCATTTTCTGTCTCAAATGAAAGCTGCTCAATTTTAAAGTTTGTCTCATTACAAGCATCAGAATCTTTGTTCTCCATAGAATCTGTCTCTTCCTTGTTGCTTTGTATTTCACCAGTTAAGTTTGCAGCAAGAGCTTCTGCTGCCTGTTCCTTCTCCTTGAGTTCCTCTTGCTCTTTCTTCACTTGTTCTAGTTCTTCCTTAAGGGAAGCTACAAGGTTTCTCAGTGAGCTCTCTTCTTCAGAAACTTGCTGCAGTGTCTCTGTGGCTTCTTTAATCTCCAGAGTTACGAGTTTCACAGAATCCATCTCAGAAGCATGTTTGTCTTTCATCTGCTCTTGAAGCTCTTGAATCTCTTCACTTGTTTCAGCAAGTTTGGCCTCCAGATTTTGCATAAGTTCAGGGTCATACTCATTCTTCAAAGCCACTAATTTCAACTCTGCTTCTTCCTTTGCACTCTTGTAATAACTTAGTTTCTCCTCTCTTTCTCTCATGGCATTTGCTTGATCTTCTTGTGCTTGTGAAGACGCAAGTTTCAATTGTTCAATTGATGCTTTCATGGTTGCAATTTCCTTTGAGAGTTCATTGACCTTTTCCGAGTTCAACTTCGCGGAACGCTGAGCTTCTCCTGCTGTTTGGAATGCAGCCAATTTCGCCTCCAATGCTGCATCAAAATCCTGCCTGATTTTGTTGAGTTCTTGCTTGGAAGCATCTAGTTCCTTTACTGTGGTTGAATATTCTTTTCTTGCATGCTCTAGTTCACGTTTCCAAGCTTCATATCCAATAGCTTTTTGGGATAGCGCCCTTTCAAGTTCTTTGGCCTGATTCTTCACAGCTTCAGCTGCTTCCATTGCTGTTTGCTTAGATTCTCTCACGCTAGTGAGCTTCTTTGTCAATTCCTGAAGTGTCACATTGGCCTTGTCAAGCTCAGAAAGTGCTTTAGCTTTTGTATTCTCAGAACTTTCAAGCCGTTTCTTTATCTTGCTCAATTCTCTTTGAGCCAAGAGAAGCTGGGTCTCCTTTTCTAGTACATTCTGCAAGCAAATCACACAATTTACTAATTCTGAAACATAACAGAATATCATACTATTCATAATGAAAATGAAACAATTACTCATTCACAAAATCATGCAAATAAAGCACTTATGCAAAATTGAAAATCTCCTCAAGTTGTGTGCCTTGCAAAGACAAAGAGGACCCTTATATTTATTCAGTCAGCATGGTAATGCCTTTGTCATCAAGAATTCAAGATTTCAAGTATAAAAGATGGGAATTTTCTTCCCGTCTTTTGAAAAACTGTTCTCTTAAAAACAGTTTTATTTTTCAGTTTTCAAAACTAAAATCCAAAGCATCTCAGACATGTTTTATGTTTCGAAGTCGCAGGTATTCCAGCTTTGTAGAACATTTCATTAAAACAGTTTTTTCTTTTTCTTTTCTTCTAATGAAAAAAATAAGTTTTAAAAGTTGTTTCTTAAATTTAAAAAACTGAGAATGGAAACAAACAAGCTGTTGGTGTTTACCTCTGATGATCTTCTCTTGATAGAATTAGAACGTTTGTCCCTGGAGATGGCTACTTCACCAAATAAACCAATAGCAGCTTTGACAGATTGGAATGGTGCCCTTGTGTCAATCTCTGCAGCCTCTCCTCTTGGAGAACTCGTATCTTTTGGCTGATTATCTCTGATTCTGAAACTCATTGTATTGTTTTTTTCTCACCACCAAACTGTGCCTGCAAGATAAATAGCAATGAGAATTGTGAAGATAAATCTTGTTATATGAAACAACAGAACAAAACATTTCATGCTTTCAAACCTCACCAGCTTCAACATATAACATGGTGCATTAGAAATCAAAAGGGTTGGATTCACGTTCAAATCTTTCAGAATCAATTTTATTCCCATAAAACCTACTAGGAGTAGTTTCTCCCAGAATTGATTTTCCTTCAACGTGAAAAATCTACCGTGTTTCCAAACATGCATTAAATGGATGTTTACACTTTACCTAAAGGCTTGATGTTTCAAGAAAGCCTGAAGAATCCTTCTTTCACCAAGATGAGAATGAATTTGCAAAGTAGAGATGTTGGAACTCAAAAGAACCAAGATGAAAGGGTTGGTTCCTTTTAAGTCCAACTTTTATTTACCTTTCGAAAACAAGATAATGTCCTAAAATATTGGTGGATAAATTTGCATGGATGTAGAATAGGCTATATGCTATTTTAGCTCAGGGGACAGAGAGTTTTGAGGTGGTTCTGACACTAAATTACCAACCATACATGGTTGTCAAATACAAAAATGAACCTCTCATATCTATAATTGGAAAACATTGGGGGTATTTGCTAAAATTAAGGAAGATTCAAAGGAACCATGCTGGATATTCCACATTAAACATTAACTTGGAAAGATCATCACAACAATTTTACCAAAGGGTCGATATGGTGCAGCTAATCCCTAGTATTTAGAGGCTGCCTAATTTCTGGTTTATATCCTTATGCGGTTAAGGGAGATACATCATGTGATGGTAAACCTCTAACATAATCAATATGGTTAGGTCCTTAGCTATTGTTACAGCTACTCATTTAATGCTTATAGCTTATAACTAACTACCAAAGAGGTTGAAGAGGCTCTTGTCTAATCTAACATAGATCATTTAGGCACAACACAAGTGATAAGAAAGAGGGAGGTTCAACCGTTTAAAGTACTAAGATGAGATTGTGCTGTCAAAGTTCCATTGCGATGTGCTTGTTTTCTTTTTTTTAGGAGAGTGATAGGTAAGTATGTACTTTGTGGCAGACATTCATTAGACATACATATTTGTAGCGGTTTTAAATCCAACAACATTTTGTGAAAGTTAATAAACACTTACCAAACCGTATGTCTAAAGAGTGTTGAAAAAAATGAATGTCTATCAATAAATATTATTGTTTTGTTTTTTTCTTCGAGAAAATGCGTCTCCTTGTATGGTTGTGAAGTATATCTATTAGGAAAGTTTAATCTAATGGGTATACGGAGATTGTTAGAACATATTAAGAAAGCAAGTGTTGATACTCTATCAACTTTTCTTATAATCTAGCTTTAGGGACTTTATAAGGAGCTAGAATAAAGTCTCTACATAAATAAGGAATGTAAATAGACAATAGATCATCCCATTAATCTTTTACAAAACGTCTAAGCTTGTCCAACAATAAATTTTTTTTTTCTAAATATTTCTAGATATAATATAGATAAAATGTAAATTAAGTAAGTTGATGTAGTGGTTCAACATTCATTGCTCTCACATGATGTCGCCAATTTCTCAAATAAAAATTGAATATATAAAAAAATTAATTATAAAATCAGGCACATATTCAGTTATTTTTTCTAGATTTGAAAAATCAATTTATGTGAAAATTTATTTGATAGACCACGTTCTTAAATTATTCTTCAAAAAGTATGCACTATATTTATCCATTTAAACTTATTTAGTTGGTGAAAATAGAAGACCGAAAAGAATATTAATAACGCTATTTGACGTTCTCCTTTCAATACTAGTCAGAATTCCATTTTTGATTCAGCTTTAATTTCAAAAGTACCTTCTTTACTGTTTTTAAAGTTTTAAACTGAATAAGAAAACTTCCAAAAACATAAACAAAGTGAAAACAAGATGATAGTTTTGTAATGAAAGCTGGAAAACTGAATTAAAAACAAAGAAGCCCTATTTCCAACCAAAAGCAGTAACATTACACAAAATCGAAAGATACAGTCATATTGCTCGGGCTAGTTTTCTAAAGTGAAACAGTTCACTTAATTCTATAATTTTGTACTTAACTATTTAAATTGCAGTTTCAGAGAAGAGAAATTCACGATTAAACACAAAATGTACAAAATTACACTACTCATATCAACTTGACAAAAAAAACCAGACATGCTAGATGTAGATTTACAACAATGCATTGAGCATATCCCAAGCCAATCAAAAAACTCGCCTAAAGGTAAGATTAATGCGTGTAGCATCCGCTTTTGCACGCTTTGGTATGGAGTGAATCCAATCTCGTTGTGTATAGCCCCTCATCAGCAAAAGGGATCCATGCTTGAGTCTAAATGTATGCTGATCAACATGGCTACTCTTCTTTAAACGCTTGCTTGCAGGCTCATCACTTCCATCTGGAGGTCCAAACCAGATCAGAATATGTTCATGAACACCAATATAAAGGTCAATTGTTCTTGTACTATTACACATACACATAGAGAAACAGAGAGTGAGAGAAGCACTATAATAACATTTGGAGTGCAAGGTTGAAAAGTGCAGTGACTGATAACTCTAGTCTCTAGTAAGTATGTTTGGGTCAATGTTGTCAGAATTGATGGTCGATATAATTCTGTTTTCTCATAACCAATTCTGAAACTCAAAAACTACTAACAAAAGCTTCTCCACAGAATTAGCTTTAGCAGAGGGATTTCCAAACATACAAGTAGAAGTGATTTACGTTGGTGCAAATCCAGTTGCGAAATCCCATAATGTCTACGACGAGTCCGCGAAAGCTAGAATATGTAGCCCCATTCCATAATTTATTTTGGAAAACTAAAATCAATTGAGAAAATGAAATACCCAAACATCCAAAACTTAGCTTTGACAATAGAGAATCAATTCTAACAAAACCAAACATGCTCAAACAAAAGAAATCATACCACAAGATTTTTTACACGGCTTCTTCTTCAAAATGAAGTCACGTTCACATCCGAAAGACAAAGAAGCAATTTCAGGAGTTGGACCATAAAGCTTCTCATCATCAGCATGCCAACCAACATAGTCATTACCACCTTTATACCTATTTAACAGCAAGCTATTAAAACTACTCCCAGGGAGAGCTTTATGAACCTTCAAAAGCAAGTAGACAGAAACACTAAGTAACATCAACAAACAAACACAGACCAAAACCCAATATTGATTAAAAATCATTCATTCTTACAGCATCCAAGATGTCTTTAAGTGGAGGATAATCATCCCAAGAATATGCATGTGGCTGATATCCACTGTACGTCAATTCAGTCAATCCTGGAGTTGCAACATAACATGTGTCTCGAGGCTGCACAGAATTCACATTGCATTGCATAACATTAACAACTGATTAAGGGCGAGCAATTAGTGCTCCCGGTTAACACCGAAAAAAACAACGGAAACTAAACTCCTTCAAATAATGGTTAGCCTATAAACTACAACTTCAAATGGTTAACTAACCTGATATTAACATTCAAAAAATAATAATTAAAGTGAACACATTTAAGAAGAGTAAGAGAATTTGCTATACTATATTATAAAAAAAGGGATAATTCTTGTTTCAAAGGCGAATGAACAAAAAAGATGAGATTTTGGAGGAAGCCCAGAAATTGGAGGGGATGAGAGAGTGACCTGGAGGAAAGATTTTCCGAAGACGCGAATATTGGGTCTGGTCCATGGGATGTGTTTGTCGAGGTAATTGAACCAATTCCATGACTGGTCGGAGGGGATTAGCCTCTGAATGTAAACGACGTCGCTTCCGTTTCCGAGATCCACCGTCTCAGCCTTCTTCGCCGCGTCGTTAGGGCTCGTCGGTGACACCGCCTTCAGCTTCAACACATTCATCGATGATGCCGATTGTTCATCACTGAGAGTTCTATTTTGTGAAATAAATTAGTTAAATTTGGATTTTGTAAAATGGGGTAAAAATGTAAGGTGAGCTCTATTTTGCCCAGGTTTTTTTAGCAAAAAATTTGAATAAAGTTAAATTTATTCAATTTTTTTTTTGAAACTGTAAATTTATTCAATTTTACAACTTTGTAAATTCAGGATTTAATATATTTTATATTTAACCAGTGATAAATATTACTTTACTTACTTCTTTTATGGGATTTTATTAATATATGGTGTGAATAAAGTAAGTGATTAGAATATCTAATTAGAAAAATCAATTATCAAGTAACACAACTGTTGCTAGATTGTTGTACTTTTTTAAGAATCTAATTCAGGGTTCGATTTCTGAACGGTACGTATGGAGAAACATTTGTTGAAAGAGCCACTTAACGTGAACTCGGAGTCTCAAGAATTATTCTCATGAATGTACTCAGGAAGAAGAAAAAAAATTTAACAATCATCATTCTGATTATGTATTTATATGTATATAATAAAATTATGTATTTATATGTATCTAATAAAATTATGTATGTCTTTGAATATTCAGGAATACTTTTTCACTCAATAATTATAAGTACTAATTATTTCACCTTAATGTATAGTGACTTTCTCAATTTAGTGAAGTATAATCACACTTAAGTATTACTTGAGCTGAGCATGTAATATATAGCTAACATTGTATGGTTATTATTGGTGTTTGATTTATGTCATGTTCGATTTATGTCTACACTTTTTTAGTTACAAGAGGAAAAGAAAAAAGAAAAATAAAACTATTATGTCTTTATAAATCTCTACACTACTACTCAATTTTCAATTATGTCTTTATAATCTAAAAACTTTTGATTAAGTTATCATATTTTTCAAATTTTATAATTTGTTTATAAAAAAAATAAAAAACCTTCTAGAGGGTTAACTCCACTATACTATGAATTGTTCTTGATTTGCTCATTATTATCTCATGTTGAAGATACATGTAATGTAATGTAATTCTAGACAAGAAAACAACCATTATCATCTAATAAAAATGACTACTATGTGAAAATTTCAATTTGGCATGAAATTTCATCAAGCAAAATTTCAGCTTTCTACTTCCACCGGCCATATCTATCAACTTTAGAGTTGGTTTAAATTAGGGTTTATTTGATTGCACTTTTTGATGTATAAACTAGCAGAGTATGAAGCATCACAACTTCCTTTTCTTGACTCAAGCAAATCAGTAGTAACACCAAAACACACTACAATGAAGGGATAGTTTTCTAATACTCTTTTTTTTAATACAAGGTATTGAGGTAACACAAACTCAACACACCATAAAAACCAATGAACTAATAAATTACAACTTCTTCATTTAGAAGAGCAGCTTCAAGTGCCTTTTGATAACTGGGGATGAAGGAGTTTTTTCATTTTTCAAATTTTTTTTTTGGTAGAAACATCTAGGAAGCAGTTAAGCAGATGCAACACTCAACAACTACATATAAAATGTTACAATTATGATCTTGTTAGAGATCTACCCTGAGGACATTTGCAATTTCTGCACTATCTTGAGGGAGCACCTGGTGTGATCAACTTGATTGTCAATTCTACCTCCCCGGATTCTACTCCGCGAAGCCTTAACCAAACATTCTGCACCACCTCACCATTAACACAATTGATACTGCTTTCGCGGATAAGACAGTTTTCACTATCAGGCACCACCTTCCTTAATGTTGTCTCACCGGAAGAAACTCGTAAAATATCTCTCAATCTAGCTGCTGAGACTAATGGTTGGAGGTTGACGAAAGCATTTCCCATCTTGTCATCAGACTTCAGAAGATCTTTATCAAACACCTCCTATGAAAGAAGCAGCTTGGTTATCCAACATGAACATCTAAAAAATAGTGCCTTGAACTCATAATGAACTTTACTACCTTCCAAGTCAAAAAGACTAAATACATGTTTGGATATACGGCGGAAAAACCACAGTGAAGACAAAATCATGGTGGACAGTTGCAAAAGTTCACGGAAGTTGCTTCTGTCAACTGTGATTTTGGCTTCATCATGGTTTTCCACCGTGCATTCAACCATGCACTAAGTGTATGTTTGGAAATACTTCTACAATTGATTCTAAAACCAAAATCAATTCTGAAGAGAAGTTTCTGGATGTCAGAATTGATTCTAGAGAAATAATCTGATCTAAACATGCTATGGTAAACTAGATGGGACATACTACATATCAGGAAACTCACCAAATTCAAAACTCCCAAGGGTTCTTTCAGAGTGAAATTGAGCTCTTCATTCCAAACAGGATTCAAACAGCTATTAATGACCTTGGTCTTCGCGGTCTGGTACAATTCAACAAATTACTTAAAGATTTTGAGGCTAAAACATGCTACCTAATGTTAATGTCAAGAGAAACAAGCTAAAGCTGAAACTGAAGTATAAATCCTAGCTACCTGATTCCCAAGTTTGAGCACAACATAAGGATCACTGCTCTTGAAATCCCGGATCACCAATCTTTTCCCTTGCGCAACTAGTACTTTTAGCACCCCCAATTGTTCACTCATTATACTCCTATTGACAAGTTAAATATTAATCAAAAGGGTTCACACAACAACAAAACATATGAAGCTGAAATACTCACTACTCAGTGCTCAAGTGCAGAGAACAAACACAAGAAAGACAAAGCAAGAAGGAGGCTGAGAACATATGATGTTAACCATATTTGGTGGCAACTATTCCCCCTTTACAAAGAATCATAGGTTATCTGTCAAAAGTCAAAACCAATAGGGGAAGAAACAAGAACAGGACAAAAAATATAATAAAAAAGGAATGGTGAAATCTTCTTTTTAATAGTAAGAGTTATACAGCCAAGTTACCAGGAGATCTAATGCAAGCATAATGAAAATGAACTAAACAGGAGA
Organism: Acmispon strigosus; assembly: GCA_030819835.1. Classification (NCBI taxonomy): domain Eukaryota; kingdom Viridiplantae; phylum Streptophyta; class Magnoliopsida; order Fabales; family Fabaceae; genus Acmispon; species Acmispon strigosus. The sequence continues at coordinate 94,564,646 of JAUAMA010000001.1, forward strand.
ATAGAATAAACCATGAATATTCTGCTGGAGAAACACTTCCAAAGAAGGAACCTATAGCAGTGGAAATCAACAAAGCTAGCAGCCTCACCCCCAAAAAAAATTGATCTTTTTCTAAAGTGAATATTGATAATTTGCTATAATAAACAAGAGAAGGACAAAACCCCCAAGAATACTGAAAACCAACCCATTGGTAATTCAATTTTATAATGAGAAATAAGCAAATGAAGAAATGAGAGTGTATTAATTGCTCAGTGAATCCACACAAGATGAAGATATATAAACAAAGGAAATGAATCACAGGTATGAGCAGGACCGTGTTTGGCATTTGGCAAATCGATTTAACAAACCAAAAATTGATAGAATATCAATATCTGTTATTGAATCTAAAGCCCAGAAAGCAACAAAGAAGAAAGCAGGAAGAACTCACCAGATGGATGATATGTGTGTGGGGGTAACAAAACAACAACAGGTTTTGGATTTACGGTGATGTGTTATTATTATGTGTACTTTGTTGGTGGTCATTCAACAACAATCAGCATCAGACTTTAAAGACAGTGGAACAACCTCTTCACCGGCTGCTACAGGTGACAAAGGAGGACAAGTGATGATAGAGACAGGACTCTCAGGTCGCATAAATTGTTTTATATTATATTCTAACTCGTTTTTATGTAATAATCATTTGGCTTTGAAGCATGGATTAAAACTCTATTCAATTTTATTAGAAAAATTAGAGGCAACAACGATCGAACTCTAAATCACTTAATAGACTCTGATATCGTGTCAAACAATTAATTATAGTTAAAAATGCTATTGAATGAGCTGGATCAGGAAACTGTGCGTGAAACACACACCTGTCGGTGGAAATTATGATCAGTGAGGGACTGTGTTGGTCACAAGATTGACCAGACCTGGTCTTAGTCTTGTTTTTTTATCCCAGTATGATTATATCCGTATCAAACTCCATATTGCATTGCAGTGCGTGCGCGTTCTGTGACTCAGTTCAATGCTGACCATTACAACCCTTTTTCTTTCAACAGAGGCAAACACCAACCCCAACTCATCTTTGATTCAAACTGCAGGTATGGTCGTCCCACAATTCTTTTCGAGTCTGGTGGGACCTCACGTCAAAACTCTACTTATCAATATATAACGCAGCATTTAAGCTTGATAATTCTACTTTAAGTTAAAACAATTTTATGACAGTTGATGTACGCACTTGGTATTTATGCGATACACCATTTTATCTACGGTTAATTTTATTAATTGTAGATTAACTATAAAACTATGAATTATCGTGAATTAACTATACATTATTTGGGTACAAAATTTCCTGTAGCTGTGAAAGTTAATCACATTAAATACCAAGTAGTAAATGTGTGTTAAAATTGCTGTTATATTTATTTAAAAGTACTTTTTGTTGAATACATTATAAGACAAACACACAGTGATGTACATGGCTGTAAGCTCAAGTTTCAGCTTTTGACCTCGTACAGTGCCGTGGTCCATAAAGCGAGCTTTTGACAGTCTGGTAGTTTCTGTGGTCACAAGCTCTCAAGTACCATCAAAATTTATATGATTTAACTCTCTCGTGTAAACCGAGTTGAAAGTACCAACATGTTTGGATGTGAGTTAAACACACACTCCAAAACACATTGATGGGAAAACTCCTTATTGTAGTTTGTGTTAACAAGATTTGAGGTTTAATGTAAATTTTAAACGTCAACCAAATATGCATGTTCTTTAGTTAATTTTGGTTACTGAAATACTCTTCATGTGATGAGTGATTTTTTTAGGATCGCGTGATTTGAACCGTAGTAGTAAAATTAACATTCAATGAATGTTTGGTTTTTTTGACAGTTTAAAACCGTGTGTAACGTGCATTGTCACAAAACATCTACCGAAAACTAAATTCTATAAATATTTCTGAAAATTACATTTCAGAAATTAGTTTTCAGTAGTTGATTTTACAACTTTACACATTATTGGTGATTTTAGTTTGCCACAATATCATATGTTGATCAACGCTTAACATGTACACATATTATAAAGCTGTTGATAATGTTTTAAAAGCTTGTGGCTAATGTTTATTTATAAATGTTTATTATATGATAAGAGTGTTTTGACAAACACTTACAATAATTATATTTATATAGTTAGTATAACACGTGTGAATGGCTTAGGAAAAGAAACACTGTCAAACTAACTTGTGATATTATAATAACTTGAAGACACAAAGGAAGTCGTAGATAGTGGGTTCATTAGCTTTTTCTTTTCTTTTTCAGGAAAACAAAGGTTTATTAGCTAAAATAATAGCATTTCTAAGACATCAAAGAATTTAAAAGTTAGTGTGGACATGTGCTGGAGTCACTCGTTTTGTTAGTTGTCCCTAATTTTGTCTGCTTGTAGATTCACACTTGCAGTTGTGCTTTCAACAAACGCATTAAGAAAGAAGTAAACAAAAATAATGTGCAAGAAATATTGTTCCATTTCCAAATTTAATAACTATTTTATCAATTGCATAGCTACACAAGTCAACAAGGCGTGGTCGTGGAACTCATTTCAGTTCACAAAAGCAGAAACACAAAGTTCATAAACCATGTATGACACAACAACATGAAGGAACTGATATAGTAAAGGTCATCTTTCAAATAGATGCTCCTAACTTAAGACTACAAAAGCATGAAAGAACTAGAGTTACAAATACAATTATCACCACATATAGCTGTACATGTTGCCCCAGTGAATAACAACTATGTTGGAAGGATGAACAACATCCTCATGAATCATATGCTAAACCTATTATCACCTACACTAATAAAAGGTCATTTAGCTAGCACAGCATAACCCTAAACGACCCTAACGCGCCATCACTTGTTTTTCTTCTAAACGTGGGAATAGATCGGTTATATTACATCTACAGGGTACAGGACATGCAAAGCACATCTATTAGTGTGTCAATAAATGGCAGTCATCATCCACACTGATACCTGAGGTTACTTGTACTGAAGCAAACTAAATAGTAAATGCTGCATCAGCAGCACTGCAACTAAAACCTTCAGAGATTTATGCTACATCAGCCAAACTGCTCATCGTTTTTGCCCCGAGCTCTTCTTTCCTGATGGAAGTTTCCATTTGCTCTGCATCAACCAATATCAGTGGTTACTGATTAGCTTATAAAATGTACTAAACTTGATATAAGAAAAAGTAAATAAAATAATTAAACCCCAATTTTTATCCGTAACCTTGACATGATTTTACATATTAGTTCATACACTATAGTAACACGAATAAAGCTTCTCTCGACTGATGGTTACTGTAACGAAAGAATCACGAAGATTCCTCAATTACAGCATCCAATCCAGACAAATCAACCAACCCATTGGAAGATAATCTGAATGAATGGATTTCCTTGATTCATGGAATCAAATCAAATAAATATCATAAAGACTCCTAATAGCATTTCCTTATATACATTATTTTACCGCTAGTGATGTATCTATATATAATATATGTACTGAATTTCTCTTGAATCAATAATAATAGAAACCAGAATTCATTCCAGCATTACTTTCATTTCTCTATTTTCAAGCTGGTGTCAGAACTTGGCTGTTCAAAACAATGTCCACAGAAGAACCCAAACTTTCTATTCAATCCTTTCACCAATGCTCCAGCTCAGTTTCAATCAGATTACCTAGAAAAGTTTCTTACTCTGGAAATCCCAAATCCTACCATTGATTCGAAGCCTCAATATTGAGCATCGCATCACAAGCTCAGAAAAACCAGCCCATGAAGTCATAGACTCAACTGGAAACAAATAAAAAAATGCTGAAAAATAGTACTGGGTGCTGGATGATGGATTACGCACATCATGGCTTCTTGGTAACATGAAAGAAGAAACTCTTAGCATGATTTAAGGAGGGGATACAACTTATTCAGTCTGGACTACACTCCATGACCAGATGCTGCTCAGCACCGAAGACAGGAAGGCCAAACTGAAAACCAACCTCTATGGCTTCTCAAAAGGGACCTTGTCCTTGGATGAATATATCAGAAAATTCAAGGAAATTTGCGACAAGCTTGCAACAATTGGCAAACAACAATCGGATGTAGACAAAGTATTCCAAATCTAAAAAGGGCTTGGAAGCAAATACAAGGAACTTCGAATTGCGGTTTTATCAAAACCTCCATATCCTTCCTTTAATCAATTTATCACGTCTTTGCAAAACTTTGAACAGGTTTACCTAGCTGAAGAAAAGTCCTCCATTGATCACATTCATGCCTTTCTTAGCCTTCAAGGAAGAGGTGGCGGCAGTGGCAAATTTAGAGGACATGGCTAGAACAACTTTACACAAAATTGTCCAAGTAGCAACCACAACTATCAAGCCTCTAACTTTAGAATTTCACAAAATTCTAGCCATAAGTAGAAAGGACCATCAAGACACCAAACTAAAGAAGCCTATAAAATTTGTGGTAGAACAAATCACATTTGCCACAAAGTGATATTACAGGTATTAATACAATAGTGCTGATGAAAACACCCCAGAAGCATTGGTTGCACTGAATTTGAATAACGACAATGATCCAAAATTTCATGTTGACTCCAGAGCAACCATTCACATGACAAGCTAAGGAGGTGACTTAAAAAATCTTAAACAATAGCATCACACCTGAGATATGGCATACATGCTTAGCGACTTAGAGCATCCAAGTTTTAAATTTTTGCAAACTTTAAAATAAACAACCTATCAAGGTTTCAAATTGGCAAACAAAAGACATTTCATCTAACAGTTGTCAATTTGGAAATAATTCATAGTGACCTATGGGGGCCTGCTCCCACCCTTCCCTCCCAAAAATTTCAGTACTATGTGATCTTTGCTGATGGTTTTACTCGCTACAAATGGTTATATCCTTTAAGAAACAAATCTGATTTTTATACTTTCTTAAGATTTGGGCTATCCTAACTCTACCCCAAAAGCTAGCTTAGCGGCGAGGGTTGTTTTACCTTTATAAGGACTATTTAAGCCATATCACTAGTCAATGTGGGACCTTTCAACATACTTGTTTTCTTAAATTTCAAGCCTTTGTTGAGAAACGTTTTGACAGGAAGATTTAAGTCTTTTAAAGTGATGGTGGTGGAGAATTCGCTTCGAATCAGTTCATGTATCATTTACTTCTAATGGCATTGCTCAATAACTTTCATGCCCTCGTACGTTGGAGCAAAATGGTCTTGCTGAACGTAAACATCAGCATGTTGTCGAAACAGGATCAACTTTACTCTTTCATGCAAATAGTGCCTTAAAATTTTGGGTTGATGCTTTCCTAATAGTCATTTACCTTATTAATTGATTGCCACTCTCATCTATCAGTAAGGAAACTCCATATTCCAATTTTATTTTTAAAATCCCAAATTAGTCTAGACTACAAGTTTTTTATTGTCAACACTTTCCATATTTGAAGACTCCTCGACTGCATAATTTTTCTAGAAAAACAGCCTATTGTGTCTTTTTAGAATATAGTCCATTACGTAAAGGTATCATTGTCTTGATCCTCAAACCTACCGTGTTTCTATTTCTCATCCTGCAGTATTTAATGAAAATTACTTTCATTTATTTGCCTCACAAATTCCACACACTCACAATAGTATGATTCATCTATCACTACCTTTCCTAACTCTGATGAATGGTTTTCAGGGAGTAAGAATCACGCATCTTCTCTAGACGATTCACAATTTATCCCTTCTAAAGTTTTAGTCTTGGATTCTCGTGAATCGACCTCATCCAATTCAGTTTCTGCCAATCAAGAGCTTGTTACCTCCAACCTCGAAGCAAACACATCTTTAACACCTTCTATTTCCTCTCAACCAATGGATGCTACACCTTCGGTTGATACTGAAACTTCTCAACATCATAGTCCTTCTCCCACCAATAGTCCAACTAAAAACAGACGCCCTCCTTCTCACCTAAAAGACTATGATTGCCCAACCATTCAAAACCCTTCACACTACCATAATGCCCTTATTAAATCCACCACGAGCCCAAAACCTATAAAACTGCTCTCATACACAAATTGGAAGTCAGCTATCCAAGATGAAATAGATGCCTTTCACCACAACCACACTTGGTCTCTTTTTCCTCAACCACATGACGCTAATGTTGTCGGTTCCAAATGGATCTTTCAAACTAAAGTTAAAGAAGATGACACTATAGACAAATTTAAAGCCCGCTTGGTAGCTAAGGGATAAACACAGATTCCTAACATTGGCTTTGGAGAAACCTTTAGTCCAGCTGCCAAAGCTCCAACTATTCGTGTTATCCACAGTTTAGTTGTGCGTTTCAACTGGCCTCTCAAGCAATTAGATGTCAAAAATGCATTTTTACATGGCACACGTAATGAACGCGTTACATGGAATAATCACCAGGCTTTGTGCATCTGTAATCCTGATCGTGCTTGCCTTTTTCACAAATCTATTTATGGTATTAGACAAGCGTCTCGTGCTTGGTTTGCAAAATTATCTACTTGTCTTTCTTCTGTTGGTTTTATATGTAGTAAAGAAGATCCTTCACTTTTCATTTATCGCCATGGCCCTATCTCTACTCTCCTAGTCAATGTACACGACGTTATCATTACAGGCAACACTCGAACTTTTATATCAGGTTTTACCCAACGCCTCAACAAGAACTTTGCTCTCAAGGACTTCGGCCAACTTCATTACTTCCTAGGACTTGAAGTTTAATACTTCCCCGGCAGTTTCCCAAGCAAAATATGTGCAGGACCTTCTAGCCAAAGTCATCATGCTTGACGCCTCAAAGGTTAACACTCCCATCACCCCAAAAGCAATTGAACTATCTGACAGTAGTGAGCCTGTGGATCCTACCAAATACCGTCACTAATGTAGCTCTCTCCAATATTTCACATGCACTAGGGCAGACATTTCACAAGCGACCTATCTTGTGTGCCAATATTTTCAAAATCCGACAAAAGGATTTTCTTGTCGTAAATAAAACGCATTTTGCGTTATATAAGGAACTTTAACACATGCCCTCCTATATTTATCTCAATCTTCTTTAACTCTTATTGCTTTTTGTGATGCAAATTGGGCAGGATGTCCAACCACTAGGAGAAGCACCAGTGGCTATTGCATCTACCTTGGATCAAATTGTGTTTCTTAGGCCTCAAAGAAACAACCTACAATCTCTCGTTCGAGCACTAAAGCTAACTACAGATCTTTAGCAACCATTGCCACTAAAATCACATGGCTTCAACATCTCTTCCATGACCTCAGCATTACTCATGGGGTGTTGGTTTTAAGACCACCCCAATTGGTCTTAAAACCATCCCCCTTATTTGCGAAAATACAGTTTTACCCTTTAAAAATAATTTTCATTCCCTTCATGTTCTTCTCCTTCTTCCTCTCCCTCCACCCACCACCCCCTTCCTTCTTCTTCATCTTTCACTCTCCACCACCCCCTTTTCCATCCCCATCACCATTACCACCACCACCACCTCTATTTGCTCACCACCTTTCCTACTCCATTCCTACCTCCACCATCTTTTTCTCCATTAAACCATAACCTCCATCACTTCCAACCTCAAACCAAACCACTCATCATCTTTGAGGGTGATAATTGCATTTCCCCATCTACACGAAGGTCTGTTTCTTGTTCCTCATCATCTTCTTCTTCTTCCTCATTTTTTCTCGTTCCTTGCGTTTTTTTTTTAAATGTCGTCTGTGAATTTCTCGCACTGCGAACTTTTAATAAAATTCGCACATAAAGGTGCGACCACAATATATTTTTTAAAAATCACATTATTTTTATTATATCCGCACCTATATGTGCGAAATTTTAATAAAATTCGCACATGAAGGTGCGACCACAATATATTTTTAAAAAATCACATTATTTTTATTAAATTCGCACCTATAAGTGTGATTTTACCATATCAATTCGCACCTAAAGGTGCAATTTTTAACCAATCCGTTGAACTTCAACCTGCATTCATTTTCTCAGCAACAAATCCCTAATAATCTAAATTTAAGCAACAACAACAATCAAAAAACAACAATCCCTAACAATGGAATCCCTAACAAGAAATCCCAAACAACAAAAAAGAAATGGCTGCGAGAGGAAGAGAGAAGAAAGGGCGCTAGTGAGAGGAAGAAAGGGTGCTTGAAGGCCTCTGTGTAGTTTGTGGGTTCGGGGGAGAAGAAATGGGAAGAAGAAAGAAGAAGAAGAACACAATCGATGGTGATGGTGATGGGGGGTGGGGTTTTTTAAAAAAAAAAAACAGGGGTATTCTGGGAATATGGAAAATGAGGGGATGGTTTTAGGACCAAAGGGATGGTCTTAAAACCAACTCCCTTACTCATGAATGTCATCACCTTCTTCTATGTGACAACCAAAGTCCGATTAACTTGCCAAACCATTGGAAGATAATCTTAATGAATGTATTGCCTTGATTCATGGAATCAAATCAAATAAGTATCATAAAGACTCCTGATAGCATTTCCTTATATATTATTTTACCATTAGTGATGTATCTATATATGTACCAAATTTCTCTTGAATCAGTAATAACAGAAACCAGATATCTTTCCAACATAACTTTCGTTTCTCTATTTTCTTGTGTTATGACAGTCACGTTAATCTTCAAATTATTATTATTTCTAGTATTGTTCGAGACAAGAAAAAAACAGGGTTTAATCTGAATGAAAGTAGGTGCTGCAATTATGCAAAGGCTGAGTTATTTACCAGTGGCTCATCATCAGAAACCTCAGGAATTCTGTTATCATGAGGACTTGCTGGCTCTGTAAGCGGCTTTTTCACTTTTCTAGGACTACCCTCCGCATCACTTTCAATTTGGTTCCCTTCAGATCCCGATTCATCTTCTCCATTAACATCTTCTCTCAAAGTTCCTCTCGATTCATCCACATCTCTCCCTTCTGAAGTACTTTCTTCATCATCATTTTGAACTTCTTGTGGAGTGCTCTCTCTATCTTCAGAAAGCTTCTTAGAATGTTCCTGCTTCTCTTCGTCAGGTTCTTTCGTATAACTCAACTTCTTCTCTTTCTTAAGTCTCTTTCCATGTGAAACTTTACTGCTAGGTTTCTTCTCCTTGGTTACAGTTACATCAGACCCTTCAGCCTGTTCCCCTTCAGAACCACCTACCATAGAAAATTAAGCAGAATTAAAAAGTGGAGCATATGAAAATAAAGCAGAAATCTTACATGATAATGAGGAACTACAAAAACATTACTATAGTCAATAATAGTTGATGAAACTCCTGGCATAATACATTTGCAAAGCTAACTGGCAAAAATTTAACCATCTCACAAAAGTGAGACTCCTTAGTTGTCAATGATCATGATCTCAGTGCATGTTACATTGGAGCCAACGCAAACGTGATTTCATGTATCTCAAGGCACCATCGGAGAAGCTAGAATTTGCCATGTTGAGTTTGATGTGGATCGGAGAATCAAGATTTTGACATGTTAGCTTCAACGTGGATCCATGTTGAGTTCAATGGAAATTCAAACGGACACTAGATTCCTAGTTAAAGGTTATAATAGATTTGATATCACAAGTGAACTATATGCCTCCATTTTTGCAGCACATTAGTTGCCAGGGGTTGGTAAGTGGTAACAAACATCTCCCAACAACCTTTCTCCTCTAAATCATGAAAGTGCCTTTTCAAAGATAAGAGGGTGAACCTTGGCCAAATATTAACGTGGTCACGGGTTCTAGTCGTAGAAATAGGCTCTACTCTTATGGGGAGAAGGCCCTTCCCAGACCCCCCCCCCCCCCAAGTCCAATTGGCAAAAAAGGAAAAAGAAAATAAAGGGAATATCACCATGATGCTCTGTAGATAAGGACAATATTCGTGAGCTTTTAACTTACAAATTACAACGCAAGAAGTTAGTTTCCTAACTGAAATAACAATGCTGTGATCATGGCACTTTCACATTCTGACAGTATCTATTTATTCGAATGTATACAATTTGTGTAAACCTTGATAGTTGACTCATAGTCCTTATAAAAAAATTATGAAATTAAACTAACAGGCATGCATCGGTTAACATCTATCTGCAGTAGATGTTCCAAAATTGAGACAGAGAGATGATATTCCTAGGAAGGACATGTAAACATAACAAGCACCCATTTAACGGAAACATTTAAGTAAGCCTAGATATATAACCTGTCATGGGATGGCTTGAGCAGTAGTTAAGTTTTACCTTATATAAATAATTATCGTTTCACAAAAGAATTTAAAAATATTAAATATAATAGTAGTAGTTTAGAAGTCAAATCTTGAGTGGTTTGTTGGTTTGGAAAATATCCTAATTCCAATAGATCCCAGGTTCAAAACCAGCACAATGTGAAAGCTAAAGCTCCAAAAAGAAAGTCAAGCATGGGGGAATTTCAAACAGAAAAAAAAATCACCATCTTTTCCCTATTTAAAATGAGTTATCAAATGAAAGAGCTGAATAAAAGCTAAGAAAATTTTGCTAGAGGACGGATTTATACTCAGATCAGAGCTAGAAATATGTTACCGAACGAAAACTGAATAGTTAACTACCAGGCTTATGGAGGTCCTGAAGTATTAAATCCAGAGCACAAATTTGCACAATACATGCAAAAATTATCACATATAATCAATCAAGAGAGTAAATGATTCAATACATGCATTAGACACCTTTTAAGTTACATTACCTGGCTTAATCTCAGCTTTAGATATCACCATCTCTTCAGGGTTTGATCGCTCAGAACTCTCTTCGGTGTCCTGATGGAAATTATTTTCTGATGCACCCTTTTGTCCACGTTTTACATGTTTGCTTGGAGATTGTTTACCATTAACTCTAATAAAAAAATGGCACAAGTTACAATGATAGTACATTGAACAAAACCACCAGCATAAAATAGGATCTCAAATTTTCCACTAACATTTTTGTTGTCTTTTTACTCGATGAACCTCTTGGACTTCTCTGTTTCTTCCCCGTAGATCTATAGAACAATCAAGAAAATCAATCCACAAAAGTAAGACCACACACTTAGAGTGGGTTACAAGACTATGTCCAATTAAGCTAGTAGAAATAGAACTCATTACACTTAAAAGCAGGTGAACATGCATTCAACTTTCCCTAAAATATTATGGAAATTTCATATTCAGATGTACAGTGGCACATTTATTTAAATTAAACTAAAAAGTAAGAACTAAAATCAATTTGTTAAGTGAATACTTACACTTCATGGAAAGATGGATTTCTCGCAGGCTTTAGCTTCTGGAAAGATCATAATATAAAAAAATTAATCAAACTTCAATGTTTTTTATATCTTCTAGTGAAAAAATAGTAGAAGCAGCACAGAAGAACTGCTTAAGAGAAAGAAAAGACTAATGGAAAATCAGAGACCTTAGAAGGTTTGGAATCCTTGTTAATAAGCTCCCAGTGCTCCTTTTCCAAACGGAGTACTTCTTTTTCCCCATCATCATATAATATCTTCCACGTAACGTGCCACAGTAAAATTGTCATGATTGTGATAGTAATCTGGCAAAATAACTTAAAACCAATTCAGAATGTGAGCTTACCACATGCTTCCTCGTTGAAGGGTCATAAGATTTCACAGTTCCTTTATAAAATCTGCAGAACATCAATACACCAACAATGAGAGCTTTAATTAGAATTTAGAACTCCTAGGAAAACAAGAGAATTGGGGATTTTATAAATTTTGTCCCAAAAGTTTAATGAAGGCATACAGAACGCAGACAAAGTGCTTCCAATATCACTTAAAAACCCCAGTATATTTCTTTTTTTTCCTGTATATAAACAAAAATAGCGGAATCCATGCATTGTCTTGCTTCTACGAATCTCTCTAAGCTTATGATAAGCACTTACTGCTTATCTAGTGGCCACCAAACTTTAATTCTGCAGCCAATTAGATCTTCAGCATCACTGTCACCTTCCATTGTCGTACACTACAGAAAAAAATCAAATCAATTATTCAAGAGACTTGCTGGAGCAAAAATATTATAACATGAATACAAACAATGCTGACATGAAAACCATAACAATATTGACTACAAAAGTACTAGAGAGATTCACCTTAGATATTCCTCCAATACTTTTTCTTTTCAGCTTTTTAGCAGATCCAATGGACAACTTGAAATTGTGACTTTCAGTCTTATTAGTTGGCTCTAAATTATCAGGACTCTGAAACAGAGGATGAAAATAAGCAAAAGTCTACAACATTGATAAATTTTACATTATCCAACACTTGTATAAAAATATGTTAGACAGTAAGATACCACCTTTATGTCACGCTCTTCAGATTTGACAGGCTCTTCAATGTGATAGCTATCAGAGGCCTTAGCTTTTGGTTCTAATGAGGACTTTCTGCCTTTGACCATTTTTCTCTGCATAGTTTGGCTACCTTTATCAGATTTAATTTTCACATCCAACAATAATTTCCCACCAGAAGCGTCTTCCCCAGTAACTCCATGGGCCTTTGAAGTACTTCTTGATTGAAATTTTCCATGGGTAAAGGAAGACCGCCTCCGTTTAGGCACTGGAACAGGTATTCCTTCTTCAACTTTACGTTTTTTTATTGCTGCAAACTCTGGAACCATATTTGCCTTCTTACTAGAAGAATTTTCATGACCATTACTTGATTCAAAATTAGAAGATACCCCCAAGTTATCCAAATTAATTTTCCTAACCATATTTAAGATATCAACATCATTTGCATCTGTTTTTGTTTCAGCTGGCACAAACTCGTCCTTTTTCACTTTTTTGCCTTTGATTAGCTGAGATTTTATGTTTTTTATTATTTTTCCCAGGGGCATCTCGTTTGTGTCTTTTTCACTGTCCTTTACAGCATCACCCTCATCTGATTGAGATGGAACCTGACATATGGAAGAAACATCACCACGTGACTCAAATTTTACTTTCTAATATATCTTGGGTTGTTTACCCTTTCAATCAACCTTACCATTTCTACATCAAGTGATTCGAAATGAGCCACGATACTTTCATCAGCCAACCAGGTTTTCACTTCGCTTACCTGCCAGATGAAATAAATGCCATTAATAAGAACCTTTCAATTAAAGTAATTCATGATCTTACAAATGTTCAAAAACTGTAAATGAAGAGACAAATCCATATCACTTCCATGTTCATAATAAAACGTACACAAAACAACCCTAATCAAATTATCTCTTGAACCATACCAAAAGCTTAAATTGTTAAGTAAAGCCACATGAATGATTTTATATCACATTTCCAGCACCCCAACTCATACAAGAGCCCCTGAGACTTCAGGGGTGGACAATGCATACGTCCACCTACATTGCGCTGAAATTCAACAGTTTATTAGAAGAATGGTGGCGGTAACGATTAAACTCTAGACTACTTTATCGTAGAGACTTTGATATCACGTCATGAACCAACTATCCAAAAAGCTTAAATTCTTAGGTGAAGATATGTGAATAGTTTTATAGTATATTTCTAACTCTTTCCAACAAACAATAAGATGTTATCACAATTTAATCACCGGGAAGTGTTTTCCTGAAATGCAAGTGTCTATTTTATAGACAAAGTAGTCAATCCCGAATAGCGGCGCGTAGCGGCCGACCCCAAAAGTGGGATAGCGGGATGGCCGCTATTCTGATTTTTCATATATAATTTTATATAATTAATAGTATATTAGTATATACATATACATATACATATACTTACTAAAAAGTGATAAATATCACTTAAAATTCGTAGCATTATGAAATGATAGAGAAGAGAGGAGGAGGAGGATGTCATGCTGATAAGGAGGAAAAGAAAGGAAAGAAAAATAGAGGAATAGAAAGATAGAAAACAGAGCAAGCACACTTGATAGACCAGAAAACTCAGAACAAAACAGAGGTCGAAGGGAAACAGGGGCGGTGGTCACCGGAGAAAGGCTCGCCGGAAGCTGGACGGTGCTCGTCGGAGGTCGGGCTGCGGCCATGGGTGCTGGTCGACGGTGGCTGAAGGAGGTCGCACAGTGACCATAGTTCTGGACTTCTGGTTGAGGTCGTAGGTGAAGAAGAAGAAGATGAGTGAAACGCGCGTTTCATTTATTGAGAGCAAAATCCCAAAAATACCCTCAAATTTTAACCTAATTTTAAGATTTCAAGGGCACTTTGGGTTTTTCCACGAATTTCAATCATCTTCAACCAGGAGCGCCGCGATTCGCGCGACTGGACGCAATTTGAGCCGCGATTCGCGCCGCGACGGCGAAGCGCGACGCGATTTCAGAGCAGTCGCGGGGAAGGGCCGCGACACGACGCCGCTATAGCGGCGCGATCGCGCGCAATTGACCACCCTGATTTTAGATCCCAACAACAGCAACAAAAGTCTTATCCCACTAAGTGAGGTCGACTATATGGATCACTTGATCCATATGAAAGATACGGCCAATTTTACATTAGCTGCCGCAAGCCTAACACAACCTTCCTCCCTAACCCGGGCTTAGGACTGGCTACAGCACAATATAGGTAGAGTTTTATTTTAGATCCCAACCATCACAAAAGTTTAATCTAATAAAAAGATCAAATGCCTTATGTTGAGTCAAGTAACAACAAAATCTACAACTTAAAACATAGTCATTTAAAATGTTCAACAAGATTAAAAACCAATACAATTTAATATGAAGCAACCAATGACAGTGTTACAAATCAAACGTATAGCACCTATTCGGAAGGCATTTTGCACAGCATGTGAATGAATATTTAGCCTACCAGAAGGAAACTATATAATTTGACAAGAGAAGAAAGTACCATGAGGTCATTTTCCTTCTCACGTGCTTTGTACAGTATGGGAGGTAGGGAAACTGAATGAGACAATACTTGCATATCAACATCCTTCCGTACTAATCGCTTGGTGATTGCTAATCCAAGATCACATATGGCATGAGAATTCTGGCCATCAATTTATTACAAAAGTAAGATTACAGTCTCTCATCACTTTAACATTAGCAATATCTATCTGTCACAAATATTAAAATAAATAAATTATCCCCCACCTTTGAGTTTGATACATCAACCATATCTTCCGAGTGCTTAATACTCTGAAAGATAGAAGTGATGGTAGATATAATTTCCTTCTCTTCTTTAGTAGTTACTTCTGACTTGACATCTTCATCTCTTTGCACTAGCATTGATAGTATCAAGTGCAACTGCCTGCAAATTCATGACAGAATAGGAATTCTGTAAAAATGAACCCCCAACTTATACCATATTTTGAAGCTTACTAGCAGGAGTAAATCTATAGGTGACAACCCAAGGGGCACTCTACATTCATATTTAAGAATATCATCTACAGATATATGTATTGTGGAGTGCAATAAACCAGTAAAATAAAAACATTTAGCTGTTTCACCCTATTAGAATTTGGGAGGCCTGATTCCACCCCAAGTGCTAGCTTAGAGGTGAGGGTTGTTCTACCCTTAATAAACACTTATTTGGTCATATCAATAGTAAATGTGGGACTTCTCAACACACCCCCTCACGCCCAGGGCTGAACATATGGAGCGTGGAATATAAAGAAATGAACATCTAGGGGTGGCTCATATATGGTAGTCTCCAATAAATGGATCTAGGATAGGCTCTGATGTCATATTAGAATTTAGGAGGCCTAACTCCACCCCAAAAGCTAGCTTAGAGGAAAGGGTTGCTCTACCCTTTATAAACACTTTTGGCCAAATCAGTAGTCAATGTGGGACTTCTCAACACAGCCAAACAAAAAACAGTGCATATAGACATATCTGCATTTGAATAGGGCAAATCCACTAGGCATTGACTAACACAAGTGTGGGTCATGCATCCAGTAAAGAGATGTCCTATATGAGTAAAATAGTACCTGTATATAGTATCATATGCTTCAACATCCTTGCACTCGTCAACATTGGGGCAAGATATGTTAGCAAGTGCATGAACTAGGTATGGAAGGATGTATTCCGGGTAAGGGGTCAGGGAAATTGCATCTGATTGTCCAGAAATCTGCCGATTCCCTGCTTGGTGATGCATGTGAATAATGTCAGCCAGGTTCTGCTTATCCTGCATAAAGACACAGAATTGATGTCAAGCTAGAAAATTTGCAATTACAAAAGGATTGAATCGATCAAAAAATTACCTCTGCAAACTCCTCTGGCTCGGATCCAAATATGTTCAATATAAAGGCACATGCATACTTGGCATCCAAAAGGTGATCTTTTATATATTGATGAACTTTGCTTAAGAAAACCTTCTTAGCTTGCGGGAAGCTAATCTATAAAACCGGAAAAAAAAGGCAGTTAATTCTAACTGGAATCAAAACTTCAAAAAATAAATTTTAGTCAATACAAATAACTTGTTTGTCTGCTAGAGTCTGATGGACGTACTCTCCATTATCTACCCGATCTATTCACTACACATAAACCTGTCCTAAGATTATTAAGTGCGTGCCTTTTGTCCATGATCACAGTCAAACAGGAGGAAACTAGATCCAAGGGCTTTAAAATGCGTCTTCGACTATTACTCTTTGACCCTACAAGTGTTATACTGTTATTACCCTCCATTCGAAAAATTACCTATCTCCAAGGGCATTACAATCAATGAAGAAGAGTCATATTTCACCAATCCTTATCTTCAAGGAGAGAAATCAAGGAGGGAAGAATTTCAGCTTGATTTGCCTCCAAAACATGTCTAAAGATCCTCCTGAGAGGCCATCTAAAACAAGTTCTTAAACTATGCCTGCAACCACCACTGACCCCGTACTCAAAAACCCGAAAGATATAACAAGTACTTCTCTAAAGAATGGGAGATATGTCATGCAAAGTGTTCACAAGGATGAAGGTGGATGTCCCTGAAGCTATGCAGGCCCAAGAGTCCACATCGAAAACTTTGAATGATGTAATAATCTCTACCCCTTCATTGGTAGGTGAAACTCAATGTCATATGGATAGTGACCAAAATCTTCCTATAGTCATTAGAAAAGGATATAGAGAGTGCATAAAACGGCCATCATACCTCTTGCACACTTCTTTCCTTAAAAGAAATTCTCACCAGTGCATGAATTCTTCTTCCTAAAAGCCTAAACACCATTAACATACCCAACCTCTCCAAGGCTTTGTCCAGTGAAAAATGGAAACAGGCATGAATGTGGAGATAAAGATAAGAAAAGAATTAAACTTGGGAGCAAGTGCGGATAAAAGCAGGAAGAAAATTGTGAGGTGTAAATGGTTATATAGAGTGAAAAAAAAAAAAGGGCAGGTGGATTGGTAGTAAAACACCAATTGATAGCCAAAGGGTATAGCCGAACTTATGGAATTAATTATCAAAAGAGCTTTGCACCAATCACACAAATGAACATGGTTAGAGTTTCGTTGGCATTATCAGCTAATATTGGTTGGGATTGGGATTACAGCAGTTTGTTATTAAGAACACTTGCTCGCATGGAGATCGAGGAGACTGACAAATTTATATGACGGTTGTACAAGGATGTGGGAAAGATTTGCATACCAATGTTGTATGAGTTGAAAAAGGACTTTATTGATCTTGAGCAATAACCACAAACGTGGTATAGAAGGTTTGCAAGCGCTGTTCGAAAAAGGGCACAGACAAAGCCAAGGAGATTGCCCATTATTTGCTATGCATTCTCCTTCAAGTTGAGTTGCAACACTCTTGGTTATCATGTATGGCAATGATATTATAGTGACAAGAGATGATGCTAAGGAAAAAACAGATTTGGAATCAGTGCTCAGCTAAGAAGTTAGAGATTTAAAGCATTGGGGGGGGTTAAAAGAGGAAGATCTGCAGTAATCAAAGACATATACTAATGTCAGGTGGAAAGACTTATCTACCTATACACACAGGATGCAGCATAGCATATGTTGTAAACTTGATTATCCAATTCATGCATTGCACAAGTAAAGTTTATATGCACGCAGCACATTGAGTAGAATGCCTAAAGGGAACACCAGGACATTTTATTTTTTAAGAAAAATGGAGGTGTGGTACTTGAGACATTCACCAGTGGTGATTATGCTGGGCCACAATTGGATACAAGATCAAGCAGAAATCTTGTAACTTAGAGGAGTTCAATAAAACAGAATGGGGTAGCACATTATAGTTCAGAAAAGGAATTTAGAGCTATGGCTCACGTTGTACGTGAACTATGTCAAGTAAAGATCACCCATGAAGATTTGAAAATCAAGTGGGATGGACAAATCAGACCTTACATTGACAAGTCTGCAATCAGCATAGCCCACAATCAAGTACAAGCTCAAATAAAGCACATCAAGATAACTTTATCAAAGAAAAATCTAGTGTGTGGGTTAATTTGTACACACAATATATCAAAAGACAAACTGGAGTGTGGACTAATTTGTAAACCCTATGTGTCTACACAAGGTCAGCTTTCTGACATACTCAATATAGAGTTGTGTAATCCAGCATTTCATAATATTATGCTCAAGCTGGGAATGGAGAATGCATCACCGTTCACCAGCATGAGGGGGAAGTTGAAAAAACTCGTTAGTTTCTTCAAGAAATACTTTGTAACAAATTATATTCCTTGAATTAGTCTTATTTAAATGCATTTTCTGTTGATTACTATATTTATTATGTTTAGTTGGTTGTTAGTATGTTGATTACTATATTTATTATGTTTAGTTGGTTGTTAGTAGTTGGTTGGTAAACTATGTTTAGTTAGTTGTTGGTAGTGGAGTTAATGAGGTAGGATGATTGTGTATATATATGTATGTATTCAGAGCTCATTCTTTAAGGGAAATACTAAGTTTCAATATGGTATCAAGAGCCAATTGAGACAAAACTCTTACCCGGTGAACCCACTGTTTTCCGGTGAACAAATTCACTCTATAGAAGCCGTGTTCATCTCCGGTTTCTGCTCCTGCCGCCGTGTTCCCTTTTCCGGCGACCAGAACCACTATCGCCGCCGTCGCCTTCCTCTCCTGGACTGATTATGACGACCCCTACTGAAACCTCAAAGCTGTTCACCAGTTTTGTGACCTCTCCTCTCACTACAGAGAAGCTAGATGGCTCCAACTATGACACTTGGGCTTCCGATATTCAGTTATGGTTGGTAGGGCAAGGTTACAAGGAGCATCTCACCAAAAAGGCTGAAACTGTGACTGACACCACTGAACGTGTGAAATTTGAAAAAATTGATGCTCAGTTGTGCAGTATTATCAAATCCACCATTAGTCCTGTCATCAAACCGATTTTCCGTCCTCACGTCACGTGTGAATCGGTTTGGAGTCAAGCTAAGGAACTCTACACTAATGATATTCAGCGTCTCTACGGGGTGTGTCATGATTTAATGACACTCATTGCACCACGGATGTTTGATGGTCCTATGTCTACCTATCTCGGTCGTGTCCATGCTGCCCTCCATGACTTTAATGAGCTATTACCTCCTGCTGCATCTAATGCTACTGAAAAGATGAAGGAACTTGAGCAACGAAGCACTTTTTTTATGCTTCTCGCCCTTTATGGCTTGCCTCAGGATTATGCTGCCACCCGTGATCAGATTTTGGGATCTGCTGCTGTTCCTACTATGTCCAATGCATCATCGGTTCTTCTTCGGGTCCCAGTTAAGTCTACTCCTGAGGTCTCGGCACCCTCTGAGCCAAGTGACACTGCTGCACTTGCATCTCAGAAGAACAATCAGGGACGATCTCGTGGTCCTCCATCCAAGTTCAAGAGTCGGCCCAAGTGTGATCACTGCCACAACTTGGGGCATACAATTGATCGATGTTGGAAATTACATGGGCGTCCCCCACGCACTGTTAATGCAGCCCAGACTCCTCCGATAGAGTCATCTGAGAACACAACTAAAGCTAAGCCAACTTCATCTGATTATGAAGAGTTTCTCCAATGGTTTGAGAATCGCCAGAACTCGGGATCCGTTGCTTCAAGTGCACTCACTGGTAAATCATTTGCTTGCGCCTCTCAATCATCTTCCCTCGGCCCTTGGGCCCTTGATACTGGTGCATCTGACCATATCACTGGTAATAAAGCTCTTTTGTCCTCTATTTCTACATCTGGTTACTTACCTACCCTAACCTCAGCTAGTGGAACTAAAACTCAAGCACGAGGAATTGGCACGGCCCAACTCCTCCCCTCTTTATCTATTGACAATGTCCTTTATGTTCCTGAATGCCCCTTTAATTTAATTTCTGTTAAACGCTTGACTGAGTCTTTTGATTGTGCTGTTACCTTCACTAAGAAACATGTTTCCTTGCAGGATCGGATATCGAAACAGATGATTGGCGACGGATGTGAGTCAAATGGCCTTTATTACCTCTCCTCATCTAAAGCTTGTGCAATCACCGATTCTCCTCTTACAGTACATGCTCAGTTGGGTCATCCTAGTCTTCGGAAATTACAAAAGTTGGTACCAAGTCTTACTAAACTGTCTACTTTGGATTGTGAGTCTTGTCAATTAGGAAAACACACTCGTAGTCACTTTCCTAATAGAGTCAATCAACGGGCTTCGTCCCCTTTTGCTTTAGTCCACTCTGATGTTTGGGGTCCTTCTCGTACTATCAATACCTTTGGATCTAGATATTTTGTTACTTTTATTGATGATTTTTCCCGTTGCACGTGGTTATTTTTAATAAAGAATCGGTCCGAGTTATTTTCTATCTTTGAACGATTTTATAAAGAAATTAAAACTCAATTTGGTGTGTCTATTCAATCTTTGCGTAGTGATAATGCCCAAGAATATTTGTCACAACAATTCCAAACTTTTATGGCATCTAATGGCATCCTTCATCAAACGTCTTGTGCTTACACACCACAACAAAATGGGATTGCCGAACGCAAAAATCGCCATCTCATTGAGACTACTCGGACCCTTCTCCTTCATGGTAACCTTCCCACTCGTTTTTGGGGGGATGCAGTCTTAACAGCTTGTTACCTTATAAATCGTATGCCCTCCTCTGTTCTTGATGACCAAACACCACACTCTATCCTCTTTCCTCATACTTCACTACACCCTCTTCAGCCACGCGTATTTGGGTCCACATGTTTTGTTCACAATCTCTCTCCTGGTCTTGACAAACTTTCGGCTCGTTCACTAAAATGTGTCTTTCTTGGTTATCATCGGTCTCAAAAAGGTTATCGTTGTTATTCTCCTACTCTTCAGCGTTACCTCATCTCCGCCGATGTCACATTTTTTGAGTCTATCCCTTATTTTGAGTCGACCGATTCAACTAAGGAGCCACTTTCCACAGCCCTTCCATTGCCTCCTTTGTCAATCTCTCTTGAGTCTGTCACCACAGAGGCCCCTCCTGCGGCACCGCCACTACAAACATATCATCGTCGACAGCGACCATCTGTAGTCCACATTCCCGCCCCAGTGTCTACTCCAGAGGCCATACCAGACTCACAGCCAGCGCCATCTCCCGTTTCAGATCCGATTCTGCCACCTGAGCCTGACCTTCCCATTGCTATTCGCAAAGGTATACGGTCTACTCGTAACCCATCCCCTCATTACATAGCTTTGAGTTATCATCGTCTTTCACCTTTGCATTATACTTGTCTTGCTTCTTTGTCTTCTATTAGTATTCCTAAATCTGCAGATGAAGCTTTATCCCACCCAGAGTGGAGGCAAGCAATGATTGACGAGATGTGTGCACTCCAAAGCAGCGGTACTTGGGAACTGGTACCTCTACCTTCTGGGAAGTCTGTAGTCGGTTGTCGTTGGTTGTATACGGTCAAGGTTGGGCCGGATGGTAAGATTGATCGTTTTAAGGCTCGATTGGTAGCCAAAGGATACACTCAGATATTTGGGCTGGATTATAGCGACACATTTTCACCAGTCGCTAAGATGGCCTCAGTTAGGTTGCTTCTTTCTATTGCAGCAATCAGACATTGGCCACTTTATCAACTTGACATCAAAAATGCTTTTTTGCATGGTGATCTTGATGAGGAAGTCTATATGGAGCAACCACCAGGGTTTGTTGCTCAGGGGGAGTCCTCGAGCATGGTTTGTCGACTTCACATGTCACTTTATGGTCTTAAACAATCTCCACGGGCCTGGTTTGGCAGATTCAGCACTGTGGTACAACAGTTTGGCATGACTCGTAGTGAAGCTGACCACTCTTTATTCTATCTACATTCAGCCCATGGATGCATCTATCTAATTGTATATGTTGATGATATTGTTATAACTGGTAGTGATCAGGAGGGCATACTCCAATTAAAGCAACATCTTTCGAGTCAGTTTCAGACGAAAGATCTCGGTCGACTCCGTTACTTCTTGGGCATTGAGGTAGCCCAATCTAAGGATGGTATTGTAATCTCACAAAGGAAATATGCCATGGATATTCTAGAAGAGACAGGTCTATTGAATGCCAAACCAGTTGACACTCCTATGGATCCAAATGTCAAACTTCTACCTAATCAGGGGGAGCCACTTTCAGATACTGGGAGATACAGAAGATTAGTCGGGAAATTAAATTATCTTACTGTCACACGTCCGGATATTTCCTTTGCAGTCAGTGTGGTAAGTCAATTCTTGAATTCTCCTTGTCAAGATCATTGGGATGCCGTGATACGAATCCTTAAGTATGTTAAAAGCGCCCCAGGAAAAGGTCTTATTTATGAAGATAGAGGACACACTCAGATAGTTGGTTACTCAGACGCCGATTGGGCAGGCTCACCCATTGATAGACGATCCACTTCTGGGTATTGTGTGCTAGTTGGAGGAAACCTGATATCCTGGAAAAGTAAGAAGCAGAACGTTGTTGCAAGATCTAGTGCTGAAGCTGAATATAGAGCTATGGCCCTAGTGACACAAGAGCTTATATGGTTAAAACAATTACTCAAAGAGCTTCACTTTCAAGATGATAAGAAGATGACTCTAATGTGTGATAATCAAGCAGCATTGCATATTGCTTCTAATCCGGTCTTCCATGAGAGGACTAAGCACATTGAAGTAGATTGTCACTTTGTCCGAGAAAAGATTGAATCGGGAGACATCTCCACAAATTTTGTTAAGTCGAATGATCAGTTGGCCGATGTCTTCACAAAATCTCTTAGAGGTCCTCGAACCAGCTACATATGTAACAAGCTCGGTGCATATGATCTATATGCTCCAGCTTGAGGGGGAGTGTTGATTACTATATTTATTATGTTTAGTTGGTTGTTAGTATGTTGATTACTATATTTATTATGTTTAGTTGGTTGTTAGTAGTTGGTTGGTAAACTATGTTTAGTTAGTTGTTGGTAGTGGAGTTAATGAGGTAGGATGATTGTGTATATATATGTATGTATTCAGAGCTCATTCTTTAAGGGAAATACTAAGTTTCAATATTTTCTATTATAGGAAATCCCAAAATCATGAAACTTGACTCTAGTTTCTTGTCTTTCCTATGTGGTGAACAAATCATAAATGTTCAAGAAAGAAAGTAAACAGAGGGAGGAACCTACCTCTGGTACCCTTAAAGTTAAGTGGAAAATATCAGCAGGTATCTTATGATCCCAGAGCCTTGACAAACGAAGAACTGCCTTTGCAGAAGTAAGCCTCAAGTGGGCCTTATCGACTGAGCTGCAAGAGGGTATAAATGAGTACATAGTATTTGAACCCATAAATCCAATTTGAAATGATATTGACAGCTTTAACGTAATTTAATTAAAAGAATATAGCAATGTGAAGCTGATATACTTCGACTTTATGTCCTTTGATATTTCACCATATGATAGCATGTTTCGCAGGATATCCAGAAGACCATCAATACCAGGACGAACAAGAGCATCTTTGACTGGCAAGTAGCTTTTCACTATGGTTTTGATACCATATATCTGCAGCAAAGAAAGAAATAGAAGAGAGACAAATAGAAGAATAAAATAAACTGTCAGGAAGTCGCTAAATTACAAGCATTATCCAATGTGTCAAATTAAAGAATACAGATACTATCCAAAGTGTGGAAAAATAGAATAGACTATCTTCCTACCGACCTTCAACACGCAAAGATCACTTCTATCATCCCATGATGCTGTGTGATCCTCTTTCTGAAACCATGAAACAACCATTTAAACGGAAATTAATTCTTCCATGCTTATCTCATAAAGGAGCAGCATTCATTCTAAGGAATTTAAAAGGCTTACACTATCACTTTTAAGAATCTTGTTTATTATAAATTCTTCAATTTCACTCTCTCTAGTTTCAAATACAGGCATTGCAGTCTGTGCTATACACCCCAGAGACTGCAATACTGCAGGTAGATGTGTTTTCTCCTCAAGCATATCTACAAGCCTCTGCATATAAGACGAGAACAATCAGAAAAAAACATTATAGAATATTATAATACTGGGAAAATCACACTTCACTAGAGGTAAGCACTAATTACATTTACACCTTTGTTATTTGGAAAATTACACCTTCCTCCCTTACTTTATAAATACTATTCTCTTACACTTGGACACCTTTATTTTATTTTTCGTAGAAACTACATATGCCTCATTACTTATACCTAAGAACCATAAATAAATCCCCTTAGAAATAACAAGGGAGGTAAGTATAATTTTTCAAACAAAGAGTGTAATTAGTGCTAACCTTAGGGGAAGTCAGTATAATTATTTCCTATAATAAATGAATAAATTATACAATACCTTGTATAGAACAGAGAGAGACTTGAGGCCATCATCCTTTGTTATTGCAGCTAGAGCATGCACAGCATACTTGGCCTGTTTACGGCTGCCTTCTAAACAGAGTCTCTCCAACATAAGGTCTACGGAACTGCATGAACAAAGAAAATTATAAGAATATTATGAAAGGAAATGGAACTAACAAGTTAACAAATTTTACAGTGGCACCTCGATGTAACTGCTAGTTGCTCACGAATAGTACCACCAGCCTTTGCTAAAACATTCAAAACGCCCTCTTTAATCATATCATTATTATCTTTAAGTAAATTCATCAGCTCCTCCTCACTGCCACTGAAAAGATACGGACTGAAACGGGCAATTATCTGCATTTTATTATCAGTGAATTTAACCAGAGTTAGAAAAGGTAAATACAATATTTAATTTTCATGTAGTGACTGAAAACATGCCACTGCTTCATAACAAAATCGTAGGACCATATGAAATAATTGAAAAGGGAACTCCAAAATACAAGCACTCTAACTCATATAAAACTGTTTAAGATGAAAAACTCAACCCATTATTGTGCCTTCTTCTAAGTCCTAACCTAACAGCTTAAACATTACAGAAGAATAGGCTCCGTGACATGGTACCAATGGCTTCTTGATAAATAGCACTTATATTTACCATCCCCATTTACTCAAATTAAATGCAAATACATGGTACTGGTGGGACTGTGTCTCCACATTTTAAGCTTAACGAGATTTCACATAAGCAGCTGTGTTATAATTATAAGTATTAATAAGTGGGGCTCTATCCCCACATTTTAAGCTTAAAGAGGTGTCAAGTGAGCAGCTGTGTTATAGATAACACTAAAATCATTCATGGGCCTCCTGAGCTACTCCAACAGCTAAAGTTTTTCAGATGAATTGGTATTCAACAGATGTTCACCGTAAGCCCAAAGATACCAATTAATCAACAGTAAAAAAGACCAAAAAAAAACTCTGCAATCAGTACAAGCAAAAATATATAAAAGCTTAAGAATTTTTCTTTTGCCCCTTTGGTCTACAACGAACTCAATTGGAAATTGTTCTGTTAGATAATCCATAATACAAATGTGAAATGTCCAAGAATTAAGTTCAATAGGTCAATACAACCAAAAACGGCATACTCTTACCACTAATATATTAATGCAAGACGGTATACGCTGATCATTCTCTGTGGATTTACATCTGCTGATTTCTGAGAGAACAGCTTTCACATGCTCCTTGTTGAAAAGCAAATAGGAACACTTTACATATAGGGTATTCAGAAATTCATAGAGTCGATGTTTCTCACCAAGTATTTTAATCAAATCATCCTGCACATAAAAGAAATAATAAGTGTAAATGACAGTTTCCTAATTCCTTTCTTTCCTTATTAGAGAATATATATCAGAGCACGTCAGCCTGAATCATAACAACATTGTACCATTTGGATGTTCAAACTTCAAATACCGCTCTCCTAGTAGACTCTAAAAGTTTAAAGAACTGAGATTACAATGCTAACATCAATGTAGTTCATTTTATTGACTCCTTTTTAAAAAAAACATAAAAGCAACAGGAAAGTAGATCCAGAGATGTATTAGCAACAAGTTCTGAAGTTCAGTGATATATTTTACACAGGCATTGCCTATTAACTTCAGGTATTTAGTTTCAATATCTTAACTTTCATGATTAATATCCATGCAGTTTGTAACTACAATTGCCAAATATCTCGAAAACCATTTCAGATTATATTACCCTGTATACACGAGTTTGATGAAAGCTAATATTCGGATCAACAAGATTCGTCAAAATTTCCCAGATATTAGCATCTTTTAATTGATCAAGAATCTGGAAACTCTCTTCAGCCTTTATTGGTTCAGCAAATGAACGGGACATTACTCGAAAACAGAACACAATCTTTTTTTGGACCTCAGGAATGCCCTTATCCTGCATTTAAATGAGAGAAATCCTTTTAATCACATCAAACTTCTTTCAAATGTTCAGCTTTCTAACTTCCTAGGTTACATACCTGACTCATCTGCCTCAGAGCCAGATATTTTTGCATCTCTTCCTGTAACCTGTGATTAAAGTGATACCATGAAAACTGAATTTAGGAGACAAGGCCCAGGATGAATAAAAGCCATCACAGAAGTCAACCAAGCTTACCTTTGTTTTTGCTCCAGTATCTTTTCGAGAGCCTTGACTTCCACTTTACCAAATCCAGAGAAAATCTCAATCCAATGTTTAACTATATCATTGGTAGAAATTTCTGATGGAAATAGGGACCCACATAGAACAGATTCGATTATATCTGATCTGCAGAATGAAGCAAACAAATAGAAATGTCAATGCTTAGAACATCATTATTACTGGGAAAATAAAAAACAAGAAAATACAAACGAACCTACCGGAAAAGAAACAAACAAACTCAGAGGAAACAATTATTCTATTATAGCAATGTTCACAGCTAAGGCACCCCACCCCACTCTTTCCATTTTGTATGAGTATGTGGAAACCGGAAAGATTATCAAAAGCACCTAAATACACAAATCAAAGCAACAAACTACTTCTTGAAAGTCATTGATCTATTGTACCAACGAAATTTCAGAATCACAGATTTAATGAAGTTGGAGCTGATTGAATTCCATTATTAACACTATTTAAAATCAAGAACAATTTCAAATCCTCCTAAGGATCTTCCTAATTACTAGATGAATAAAGTAATTCTTTTTATGTTTCCAAGATATTAAATGCACCAACTTCCTAATATTTAAGTCTTAGGAGGTTGTTTGGCAGGATATTGCAAAACTCTTCCATTAATATTATACAGATAAAAAAAAACCCACAATATTAGCATCTTCTCACCTTAAATTAATTAAATATACACTTCATCCTTCCAGGAAAAGTAAGTTGAGGTTAGTTATTTAAAAATTTAAAACTAATTCATTCCCTCTGCATTCTCTAAATAAAAATAGAGATCTAGAATTCGATACACTTTCAGTTTAAAACATTTCGCAGCATAAACCAATGTTGTGCTAGTACCTTATTTAATCACTTTGACTATGTTAACCACGTAAGATGTCAAACTCAATAAGTGGAGTGGTAATACATCATTGATGCAAGAACAAAACTTTTTATAATTTATACTTAATAGATACAGTGCATAGAATAAAATTGAAAATTTTAATTATAAAGAAAAATGGATTGACATAATAGAATTAATACTAATACAAACATATATTAACATATCTCAGACTCAAGCACATGGTATGATATTTAGTTAATAGTCATGCACTCCAGGATAAAAACCATGAACTCATATGACAAAAAGAAAATAGAAAAACCCCTCAATTTATAAGATCAAAAGTTATAATCCGTGGTGTTACTAAACTGTCAAAGTAATCTATTTTCCCATCAATTATGAGGAGTCAAAATGAATGGTATGTATCTGATGGATCATGTATATATTTCCTTTCCATTTTTAAAAGAGTGAGAGAGAGAGAGAGAGAGAGAAGAGAGAGAAACTGAAACTGTAACTGACAAACCAATTCTGTTATTCACCAACTGAATGTGTATGCTTACATATACATTTATAGTGTCCAGCTCATAACTGAGCCTAGTCAGAATATATCTGAGCTATACTATTACTAAGAGCTATTCTATTACTATACCTATTACATTTTCCCCCCTTTTTGGGTGGTCATAGAAGCAATTTGTTACACCAGCATATTCAATAATTCAATTTAGAACTAGTAAGAAAAGGAGGGTCAGTCCATATTTTATTGCCACAACACTATAAAGGTTTACGCTTCCTTTGTCCTCAAATATTATATGGAAAAGCAAAAACTCATCTGCAAAAATTAGTTACCATGACAGAATAATGGCAAATAATATAACCCAATATCTAGTTATATGCAGCATAAATATTTCACCTGATATCTTTGTCATAAAAACATCTAAGGATCTTCCCTGGAATCCAATCATATTCAGTGGCGTTAACTGTGTCAGATCCATTCTCACAAAAAACTCTATATATCTCAGCCAATCTCTCCATGGTATACATTTTAACAAGTATCTGGAAATGTAAGGCAAAAAAAGGATCTCAGATTGAAATCGAATTGTAGGAATTAAGAGAGAATGTTAGTAAAGCCATAAATTAGGTCCTACTTACTTTCATGTTCATTTTCTATTCTCATTTCCTGCGTTTAGTTTTAATGGCAAAAATGCCCCTTGTTTTCACTTTATTTCCTGTTTTCAAAATTTTGTATAGGAAAGAGTGAAAACAACTTTGTAAAACTTTGAAAACAGGAAACAAAACGAAAATAAGGGCCATTTTTGCAACTAAAAATAAGGAAATTAAAATGGAAAGTAAATAGGCCCTTAGATTTTAGAGGAATACATACAGATTTGTCACAAAGCCGTTCAGCAACAAGCTTCATAGTTTTAAGAGGGACTGCAGGTAGGGCATGGCATGCCACATCACAAATAACAGCTACAACTTGCTTTCGAACATTTTCATCAAAATCCAGCAGACGATCACAAAGGACAGCTAAAAAGTTGTACCAAAATAAATTTCGCTTATCTAGTAACAATATAAGAAGCTAGGACTGAATATCATGTACATGCATTAAAGGAACTCACAAATTATTTGAGGAGCTTCAGCCCGGTAAGGATTTGACAGCAGAGAGCTCTTGACATGCTCAAGGACAGACATGCGTACCCCAGAATCTCTATCAGTCAACCTCTTTAGAAACTCAGAAAGTATAGGCTGAAATGCTTCAGCAATAGAAGATCCAGGAAGGACACTTATATCACCAACCAAGTTAACTGCTTTCAAACGAGTTTCCAGCTCGTCATTCTGCAAATTTCAAAATTACAAATGAGAATGCTGGCATCAAATTTGAATGACAGTAACGCGTATAATTTTGCTTCCATAAACTAAAGTTGATGAGGAATGAAAAATACATTTACACTATGAAACATCTTTATCATAGCATCAATGTCAATTTCATGGAAATATGTGATAATTAAGAAACAATACAGAGCATCCGGAAAACCAATAAACGAGTAGTTACCAGTAGCTCCCCTGTGATATAAGGGACAACTCCAGATAGGATCTGAGGAGCACAGTGATAGAGATCATAGATAACTTCATGGCAGTGAACTTGACTGTTCACTGGTTTGCCATCTCCTGACATTAACGACAGAAAAAATTGTTTAATGATGGGTTCAAGTTTTCCTACACATTGCTGTATGACATTCATGGAAAGCTTCCTCGCAGCTCCAGTAACATCCTGGAATCAAAAATTTCAGAAACTCATGTTTTTATTATAATATTAGAGATAGCACAAAAGACTTGAATCGTCCTTCAAGAGCATAACCTATTCATTTCCCTAGAACAAGAAAAAAATTAAGAAAAAGTACTTACTCTTTTTTCACGACCTAATGCAGACAGTAGAATAGATAACAGGTCCTCACCAACATCCTCACTCTCTTCTAAGAGAGCAACCATAATATTCTGCATGGATGACAGAACACTTTCTTCATGATCATCTCTGAGCATTAAAAAAATATACAAGCATCACTCATCAATCCAAATAGAACCTTTAATCAAGAAAACGAAAATAGAAAGTTAGACATTCAAGAATTACTACTTATGATTAATGTTCAAAACAGGTATTGCACAGAAAAATATTACTCAACACGTATGATTTATAAATCAAAATTTGACGACAAGAACTGGTAAAATAATGAGGAATTAGGTTAATCTGATATGGCACAGAAACTCTTCGCTCTTGATATAAAAACTTATCTTCTTTCTTCCACTTATGAAACCTACGAGACTCAAGAAGAAACATTGGACAGAGAAACAAGCAAGAAAAGTAAGAATTTATTTTCCCAACATACTCAGTTTTCAATACTGTAGAACAGAGCATGTTCTTTGCTTGAGTTTCTAACATTTAGGATGTTGGGAAAGGAGTTGGGGTGCCACGGTATCTCTGTAAACCCACATCCATTCAAAGCTACAAGGTGTAGCGTTTACAAATTTTACACAATTATTAGATTTGGGATGATGTGCACATTGTCAATATTCTTTCTGAAGCTGAACTTCAAAGTTGGTTTTGATGCAAGGTCTGAACAGAAAAACCACGTCCTACTGTCAATGATGTTTCAGGTCCATTAAATTTTACAACACATAAACTATAAAATTCTAAATTATGTTTTAAGTGATACAATGGTAAGAAAACTATGAGAAGGAAACGTTACTTAATACATTTGTTGTATAGTATAATAATTCATATTCATATTTAAAACTAGGAAACTTTTGTGAGTATTTTATAGTCTATAATTTAATAATTTATGTTTAAAATTAGGAAAATGAATATTAATGTCTAAACAATTCTTAGCTTAGATTTTTTAAAGTATACTTACATATTTAATATATTTTATATATAAATATACATACATGCCCTACACTTACTGTATCTGTATTTTTAAAGAATGGTCGTATTGCAGTATTTATCAAACCCAATACCTGTATGGTATCTGTGCACCATAAGTTGCGGGTGCAATAACATGCCAAAAATCAGACATTCGATATCCTAAATGAATTAAGAAAATGAACACACAAGGACATGGAGCAAAAGAAGCAGAGTAGTTTCACTGATTTAGAATTACAGAATTTCCCTCTCCATTCTAAAAACATCATATTCTAAGAACGCAAAAATGTAATTTCTGTTTGTCAAATAATCATCAATTTCTTGCCTCATTTTATGAACAGCAAAAGGAACACAGGTTTGAGAACCAAGTACACCGACAAATTATCAAGTTTGCAATTTTCAGGGGAACAATATAAATCTTTGACTTGAACAGACCTACAACCAATTAAGCAAGAGATTTTAGGATAAACTAACCTGGCAACCGCAAAGAAAGTACTGAACATTTTGTTCACCATATCATCACATTCAAGATCCAACATTACAACACATGATCTATATTTTGCAAGAGTCTCCAATATGACAACTCTCTGTTTAAAGGATGGTCCACTTGTATCACTCAGACCACTAAAAGTGCTCACAATCAACTGAAATATATCCTGCAAAGTCATCTAACAATGATTAGGATGAAGGAGACTATGTTTCCTACTAAATTTCTCCTTATGTTTGCCTGAAAGTAAAAGGATAACGATTATACTCAGTTAGAAATAATAATTAGACAACCTAATTTTAATAATCAGATAACCAGAGTAAATAGAAGGCACCTTTAGAACATCACCATCACTGTAAGGAGCATCGGGTGCAGTGATCCGAGTTATCTCACAAAAACATGTCGCAACTAGAAGCTTGATATCCCAATCTTGGTGCTTCAGCAATTCTGGCTTAACGATTGCTCTGAAAAAGGGCTGCATTGACTGCAATGTTGAAGCTGATTGTGACTGATCCAGCTCAGTTAGGCGTGCTGCAGCTTGCTGCAGTTGGGCAACATTTCGTTTGGGAGGTGGGAGGGTTAGTCGTTGGCAATCAAAAATCAACTAGACACTTAAAATGGAAAAGTTTATGCTCCAGCATTACAGATTATAGACTGGTTTTAATTGTAAGTGTAAATTTGGTTTTTGGTTTTTTGGCAATAGCGCAGACATTAGCAGGAGGCAAATGACCAACACAACGCATGGAAAAGCTATGTACTGTTCAGAAATCCATTCTTGTAAAACCCTTATAGTAGTTTGAGCAGAAAGGAAGAGTTTTCTACTAAAGCTTAGACAAAATTTGTATTTTTTGTTTATTAGAAATTTCAGCCATAATTGAAAGATCTAGTAGCTATGTTTCAAACAACAATCATAAGACTATGGCAGCATGTTCACATGTACAGATTAAACAGTAGTATTAACTATCTAAACTTTACATGAAGCTCTAATATGTTTCTCAATTCTCTCTCTTCATCCTCCAGATTGCTCAATCAATAAGGACCTAGGTATTTGAGACTAAACTACTTTACTACTAGTTGCTACCCATCTGGTTACAGGCTTGAGCATACTTATTGAGCTAATGAGCCACCCCAGCCACGCATACCCTTAAAAGAATCCTCAAATTTTCCAAGAGAGTAAATATTAACACAAAGAACCTAGAGCAGTACAAGTCACCTTAAGGGGAAGAAAGAGTTATTACCTCATAAGTATCAAATAGTGCAAAGACATCAAATAACATGCTTGGTACAACATGAATTGACAAGATAGATTTTAGGATCTATATAAATGAGCTGAACAATCATTCAGCAAGGGTGATGCCACGTCTAACTAATTTAATATTTTAGTGTATAAGTATTCTAGAATTCATTCCTTGCCACCCACATTCTTCTAATCAAAGGTTGAATTTCAACACAAGATAGGTGGGCGTGCACAATGCCCACACTTCAAGCCCTAATTGAAAATTGAAAGCGGTCCCTGATTCATCCAGAGTCCAGACATGCATCCTATCACCAATACCATGTCATGTGATTCACTCATTGAAAAACCAGACAATAAGATTAAGAAAAAACAAGTGGTTGAAACTGGCAGCTGCTAATTTCTTCTATTTTTACTTCTAATTCTACTTCTTTGCCTCCATTCTCATGCAAAGTTGCAATACTTAGTAGCTTTACCCTTTTCCAGCTCAGTTTTCTCAGCATCCTGAATATAGATAGCTTATTGAACTTAACTAAAGCACAGGATAATCCCAATTATCAATTATCATATTGCAAAAACCTAACTCCCCACAAACTTGCTTTCAATTGAACCAAGTTTGACATCAAACACACTAAATCTGCCCATTGTGTGCTTCTAAATAGTAATATGAACATTGTGCATGAACAATTGCACATTAAAAAGTAAACCTAACTCCCCACAAACTTGCTTCAAATGAACCAATTTGGACATCAAACACACTAAATCTGCCAATTGTGCTTCTTCTAAGTAGCAACATGCAAACTAACACAACCCAAACCCTCAATTACAAACCACTTCCATACAAAGAAGTACAGAACTTGAAACTAATCGACGCAATTGAGCTCAATTGAGCAAAATTGCATCCGTTCTGTTTGCCTTGGCTCCTCCGACATAACGAAACAGCGAGTAACGGACTTGAAAACTAACCCCAAAACAGAAAAGTTCAATTTTTAACTTTTTTTCTTCACACATAAAAACAACAACAACAAATTGGAAGCAAATTGGGAACGAGAAA
This sequence comes from Acmispon strigosus, assembly GCA_030819835.1. Classification (NCBI taxonomy): domain Eukaryota; kingdom Viridiplantae; phylum Streptophyta; class Magnoliopsida; order Fabales; family Fabaceae; genus Acmispon; species Acmispon strigosus. The sequence goes on from JAUAMA010000001.1 coordinate 94,598,502, forward strand.
TTAAAACCTGCAAGAGAATGATGAGAGCATCCTTGGAAGTGGGAAGGGTGTCGAGCTTGGATCTCAGCTCCTTAAACTGAAGGTGGGGCTTCGGAGCCATGTTCCCGAGTCCAGCAAATAAAACGAAGTCGTTTCAATGGTGTTTCATGGCTCGAACAGAAGAAGAAGAAGAAGAAGAAGAAGAAGAAGAAAGTAAAAGAAGGGTTTTTGTTTCTCTTTCTCACTCTCTCTCTCTCTCTCTCTCTATCTTGTTGTTGTTGTTGCTGCTTGTGTGCGTGACGTTGAAGTTGAGGCTTTCGATTTTCGAACAGCAAAACGAAATGCACTCAGAAATCAGAATCCCAAATCTGTGCGGAATGTCACGCGCTGACTTTATTTATACCGTTTTGCAATAACGCCCCTTCTTTTCCAATATCTTCGAAACTACCCCTTTTGTATCTCGCGTTTCTTGTAATTTTGCCCAACTCAATCTCATTATTGCGAATGTTGGGGAATAGAATATTTGAATGAAGCAAAACCTATTCTCAATGAAACTGAATGAGAAGAGAGACTATGGAGTTAAAAATGAAAAATGGTGTGTTAAATTGCTCGCAATTCTGATCTGGGGTATAGTGAAGGTCAAATGTCTCCCAACAATGCGGCTCTAAGGTTTGAACATTCGACCTAGGGAGTTAAAATGTTTTAATTGGTGTCCATTAATGTTATTTTTTGATATAAAAAAACTGAATACTATACTATAAAAGTAAAATTAACTTAACCTCTCTGTAAATAATGATATTAATTAGTTATTTATAACCTGTTAAATTAGTATTTATATTAATTATTATGCTCAAAAAAATTATATTCATTATTAATTATAAAATTTCTCATATATAAAATTAATATGAATATTATTTAAATGATATTATTAATCACAAATTAAGGGAAAAAATTAAAATAATAAAATAAAACTGTACAAATATATTAAGTATTAAAGTTAGTTATTGACTTGACCATTACATTAATAATAATTTTAGTTAGTTATTGATAATTTTTTTATATTATTAATTACATTAATTACTGGTTGTAAAGCTTTTTCAATATCTCATATATATAAAGTTAAATTTATTTTAATGATAATTACTGTTTAAAAAAATGATAATTTGCTAAAAACTAATAAAACAAAAATAACTATTTTTCATATATAAAAATATATTAAGTATTAAAGTTGGTCATTGACAAGACGCTATTTTATTAATAGATATTTTACAAAAAAAAAAATAGGGAATACAAAAATATCTATTTTAAGTCACGCTTTACGTTATATATATTTCACTTCGATGTAGGGGGTTAGAATTGGGACACTCATCACCCAATTCTAAACCCCAAGGTATTTGTAAAAATACCAATAATACCCATTTCCGGGTTTTAAATCTCGAAATGTAGTTCGTCCAATAGAACTACCGGGAATTAAAACCCGGTAATTAACTTGACCGTAACATTTTTCCGGGATATATATCCTGGAACGTGGCTAGCCTACCGGGATTTAAAACCCGGAAGTGTAACTACACTATATATAATCCTGAACTTCGTTTTCTCCACCATTCTTACCCATTTCTTCTTCCTTCTTCCTTGAGCTTCATTGTGCTTCTGCTCCCACCACACCACCTCCATTACACACCACTAGTTTCTAACTCCAAATACCATTGTTGTGCTCCTTGTGACCACCATTCATCAATCCTTGAAGCTACCACAACTATCAAGCTCTGTTAGCCACGATCTGGTTGATTTCGTTCTCGTGTTCTTCGAAGTTTTCCGTTTTCCGGATTCTATTTCCCGGTAAGAACGTTATTCTGTTTGTCTTCCGGTTTTTATTTCCCGGTATTACATGAATTAGTATCCGAGTTGTAAATCCCAGAAAATGCATGTCTTCCGAGTTTTATAAATCGGAAATGGTGCAGTGTTTGAAATATTTGTTTTTCCGGTTTGTAAAATCCGGAATTCCAAAATGAAGATTCAAGGCATATTATTTCCGGATTCTACATCTCGGAAAGGAAATATGTATTACATGTTTTAAAACTCAGAATACATACAGTGGTGTTTATTTTAGACGTTTAAAACATGGTTATTGAACAGATATGGCAGATCAAATATCCGAGGAAGTTGACATGCTACCGTATGTTTTAGCCCCGGAAGATGACCCGGATTACGGTGGAAAAAACGACGCGGAGGGTGAAAACGGGAACGGTCCGGTTCCTTGTGTTAGTGTGGACTGCACGGATATGTTCACCACTAATCAAGTAATGTCATATGTAATGCGGCTGTTGATTTGGAATTTAAACTGAATTTTTTTGGAAATGTACTAAATACATTGCTTCTTCCGAAATAACAGATTTTTGAGACTCGTGATGATCTCTGTGTCTGGGCTAGAGGGGTCGGGAGGCAGAATGGCTTCGTTGTTGTGATCACAAGGTCTGATCTTGGAGGTCTTAACAAAAAGGCGTTTATTACTCTTGGGTGCAAAAAGAGTGGAAAATATAAGCCCTATAATGACCAAGGATTGTTTAAATACAAGACAACTGGTACCAGAAAATCCGAGTGTCCTTTCAGACTTAAGGGGAGGCCTAGGAAGGCTGAAGGAGGGTGGTGGCTGAAAGTAACTGTTTTATAACCCGGAATTTGGTTCTTCCAACCAACGTTCCGGATTTTAGTTCCCGAAACATACCTTACACCTTCCACTTGCTTCCGGGTTCTAAAACCCGGAAAACAATCAAATAAAATTCCGGGTTTCATGTTCCCGGAACCTTGTAATTAACCCTTCCGGGTTTTGAAAATCCGGAAGACGTGAAAAACCATTCCGGCTTTACACATCCCGGAAGACACCTATTCTGTTAACATATATTCCAGGTTGTATAACTCGGAATTATTTCTAAAAAATGTGATTCCGGGATATATGAACCGGAACAGAAAACATCACATAGATTCCGGGAAAACAAAACACGGAAGTTTATCAGATAACGTTCCGGGTTTAAAAAACTCAGAAAGTAAAATTTAAAAGGGTATTTAGGACATTTACTACACGAAACTGGGGCGTTAAATTTAACCCTTGGGGTGTTAAATCTAACCCCTTTGATGTATGTGCTTAGTATTTGAGAAAATTATTTTAAATAAATTTAATCTTAAAATATATAAATAAGAATAAATATTACATAATAAATTTATTGTTATGAAATATTATAAATAAATTCTATTCCAATACACACACAACCTTTGTGATTGTGTGATTTATATAAAAAATGTGTTTTTCATAAAATATGGTTAAAAGGAATTGTTGTATAGGGTCATCTCCCTTCATTGATTTATGTTAGGGTTTCCACTATAAGTAAGTGCCTCCAAATCTTATCTTGGTTTGTGCACCTCGTAACTTGTTTACGTCCTTTCCATAGAAGTTTATATGTGACTTTCTGTGATTCCTTATTGCCGGAGTTACTACAATATATGCATCAATGTGACCTTGTTGTGATGTTATTGTTCTATCTTTTTATCTTCTCACCAACATGAGCAACGTGCGTCTTCGAGAGGAGGATGATCTCATGATCAATGTGGTATTGGAGAAGGAGGCTAAAGGAGAAGGCTCTTATGCAAAAGCATGGATGTTCTGAAGGTGTTGACGAAGTCATCATACAATGCACGTGCCTTCAAGTCCACGATCCTATAGACATGGAGGGCTAAGGCTGAAGTAGAATTAAGGGAGGTGGCGAAAGGGGCATGGATCAAATTCTCAAGATGCTCCATAGAACTTTGATCGCCATTTAGCGGTGCTTATGGTTTTGGGTATGGACATCAATCAGATAGAGGCCACCATTATGCATGCCCGTTTATGGGTGTGAATACGTGATCTCCTACTTGATATAGGAAGTGAGACGGTGGCTAAGGTGGTTGACGACTTCATTGGTAGTTTCCTATAGTGGGATTTGTCTAATGTAATAGGTTGGAGTTTCACCTGTGTGAGGACTCAAGTTGATTTGTCTTACCCACTGAAAAAAGGAGCTCGAGTGTTTAAGGAGGGGATCCAATCAGGGTCTCCTTGAGGTACGAGTGGTTATAAGACCTTTGGTATGGGTGTGGCAAGTTGAACCATGTTTTGAAGGGATGTGAAGCTTGTGATCTTACTGAGGAGGACACGGGTAGTGAAACTATACCATATGACCCCTAGATCATGGAATCTTTTCAGAGGGAGAGTATTGTCTCCATTTTGAAGGCTAAAGTTCCGAATAAATGGATCAAAAGGGAGTGTTACAGTGGGGAGAAAATTGTGAAATCATTAGATAAGGCAAATGAAGTTGATGTTATCACTAAATGCCTCCAATGTGAAGCAGTGAGTGAGAGCAAGGAGGATGTTTTTGTTGTAGGGGGAGTCGTGACAAGGGGTGATGATGGTGTAACTATAAGAAATTTATATATTACATAGTTGAATGCAGGTCTTGGCCATTGTCCTTTGGTTAATGATGATGCTTTTCATCCAATTATCTCGTGTGTGACTGCCCTAGAGGTGCTCTACAATACTGTCCCTGTTGTTCACCAACCCTAGTGGAGTCGACTTTTCCTTCACATTATGCATACTTTGGGAAGAATTGGAAAAGACTAGATTAGAGTGCTCGTGATGTGTCTGGTTTGTATGAATATGTCCCTCATAATAGGGGTTTGTAGTATGTTGAGCTGATTGATTGTAGAGAAAATCCTCTGAATAAATTTTCTCTTTCTCCCTTGGTGGAACAATGCTCGGACCTGGTGGAATCATGTTGGTTCTCCTCGCTTGCTAATACTACAACAAAGTTGTCAAACATAGCTTTGGAGTTTCGTAGTTGAAGTGATAGAACCTTTGGCTCTTTATCGAAACAAATAAAGAAATCCAAGACAAATTTGAAGTCACTCTAAGCCTGTGAGCAGTCCCCTCAGTTAGTGGCTGACCTCATTGAAATTTAAAGAAAGTTGGACGAGTGAATACACCAAAAAGAGATCCGATGGTGCCAACACTTAAGGACTTCTTGGCTTCACCATGTTGATAAGAAATAAAGCTCTTCCACCGGAAAGCTTCTCAACGACACCACGTGAACCATATTAAGAAGATTAAAGACAATAACAAGGTAGTGTATGGAGAATAATAGGATATTAAAGAGGTGGTTTCAAAGTACTTTAAAGACTTACTTACCTCTTATCGCCCTTTTAATATTTAGGAGGTAACTTATATTTTATGGGATAAAATTACTATTGCTCATTTCTCTATCTTGAAAGCTCTTTTTTTATTGGGAAGAGGTCCTCAATTCCCTTAATCAAATGCACCCTACCGGTACCGGTACCAAACCTTTATAGATCAAACCTTGATTGTGAAGGAATATTTAAAACATAATCACAATTAACCAATGATTCATACACACCTCATATTATATTACATGATTCCATATCATTTTCGTCATTGATTTAATATTTTTTACGTAGTTTATCACATCACATATTGAGTGGATTTGAAGTGTCAATAAACTATTATTCAAAATGAAAAAAAAAAAAAACTATTATTTAAAATAATAAGCAGTTAAACACTTGTGTATTTCTTTCTCCCAGGAAACAGTTTATTTTTGGGGAAAAAATAAATAAACAGAAAAGAAAATTGCCAAATTATAGAGCGTATTTGGGCGGGGGAGTTCCAACAAATCCCTAGTACCAAAATGCCGGAAGCGGAAGCGGAAATGAACGGCGACGCCGGAGGTCCGCCGCTGAAGACGGAGATGGAGGAGCCTCAAAATGACGGAAAGGCCCTCGGGGAGGAGGATGAGGCTCAAGGGGTTGTCTTGTCGAAGAACGCGCAGAAGAAGCTGGCGAGGCAGCAGAGGTGGGAGGCGAAGAAGGCGGAGAAGAAGGCGGCGGAGAAGGAGCACAAGAAGAAGGAGGTGGAGCGGAAGCGGAAGGAGTGGGAAGAGAGCCTCGCCGGCGTATCTGAGGAGGAGAGAGCGAAGCTCGTGGAGTCCCGAAGGTGCCTCCGTAAGGAGAGGATGGAGAAGAGGTCGCTGGAGAAAGATAACAAGAGGGAGAGACTCACCCGAGCTAAACACGAAGGCCAAAACGTCGTCGTCGACCTCGAGTTCTCTCATCTCATGAACCCTAACGAAATCCGCAGCCTCGTTCAGCAGGTAAATTCTCATCTTACCTTTTTTCTTGTTGTTGAAATCATTCAAATCAAAATCCGAATAGTTAAACTAGATTTTCCTCACTGAAAGATACTCAGTCAGTCACTATCAAAAGATGAAAATTGCCAAAACAAAAGTCCCTCAGAGATGGAAGATGAGATTTTGTTCAATTTAGTAATTGATTGGTTTCACAATTTGTACAAAAATTCAAGACACTGTTACTTAGAAGCTAAAGCTTGCAGCTTCTATGTAGAAGTGATCTTAGAGCATTTCACCATTTGACTAAACATGATATTCGTGTTACTCTCAAGTATGCTAGGGAAGCATTCATTTGATTGATGGACTGATATTCCAAATTGTCCCCAAAAAAATGGGACTGAATATTCAAGGAACTTCATTATAATTTTCATTGTTTATGGACTAATATGAAAATTTTGTATTTTTTAGAGATCAATTAGAATATTTGCGTAATTTTCAGCTGTTGTTTATTAGTATAATTAGTTTCGAAGATGTAAAATTCCTAAATAGTGGAACTCAAGCTAGGTCTCCAACTTGCACTTTATCTGTCAAATTAGTTCTTGAATTTGTTTTAGACTATTAAAATTGGACCTCAAAATTCCTGATGTGAGGATTAATTTGATTGACTAAATAAACATTCAGGTACTGAAATTGTAATTTCAATCATTGAGGAAATAACATGACAGACACTATATCTATCTTTTAAGAATGAATTTGACAATTTACTCATTAGTCATTACTATAAGAATAAAATATGTGTTATCTAACATGAGACGATTTGTTAGAGTGGATTAGAAGGAAGAGAAAAATAGGTAACTGTAGAGATCAACAAGTGGAAGATTGGAAGTTAAAACTTTCTTTACAATTACATATTGTACAAAACTATTGAATTGCTGTTTGCACTAATTTGCATGTCTTTGTGTGATTGTATGAGTGTTTGCAACCTTGATTATGAATGAACTGGATTTTGTAGAATTAGTGTTGCTTACAATTGAGTTTGAGGATGAGTCATTTATAATTGGAAGATTTTATCTTAAAATAAGTTTATAGTAAATTTTGGTATAAAATTTTCTTAAAGCCTTTTCTGTGCAAACTTGGTCTTGATAAAATGCATCCGAATACTTTTTTTTTTTGTATAAATTCTCGATTATAGAATTTGGATGTTTGTTTGGGTAGTTGAAAGGCAAATCCAAACATATGCTGATTATTACTAATTATTTTTTATCATCTACTGTTAAGTAATGGAATCATGTGCAGATTATGTATTGCTATGCGGTGAATGGAAGATGTGCTTCCCCTGCTCACCTCTGGCTCACTGGCTGCAATGGTGAAATGGGAAACCAGTTGAAAAGGATCCCTGGCTTTGATAAGTGGATAATTGAGACAGAAAAAAGGTCCTATATTGAAGCATTGCAAGATCGTAAGGAAAATTTGGTTTATCTCACGGCAGATTCAGAAACTGTTCTTGAAGAGCTTGATTTAAAGAAAATATATATTATTGGTGGGTTAGTGGACAGGAATCGGTGGAAGGGAATAACCATGAAGAAAGCGCAAGAGCAAGGAATCCAAACAGCTAAACTCCCAATTGCAAATTTCATGAAGATGTCTAGTTCTCAGGTATCGTTCATCTTAATTGCTCATTCTTTTTCTTAGAAATTGGATCTGTCCAGTGACATTTCTACATCAGGTGGCATCGCACTTTGTTTATCATTTCCTTCTTTTGTTGAATTGATCATGTCATCTGCAAGTGACCCTTAATGGTGTGGTTATTTGAAGTTTTGAACCTTGGATGCCACAAAGTTTGTGCTGATGTATGGTGGCATTTTATGTTCTCAATTTGTAGCATGTTTTGATCAACTTCTCTTCCTTCAGAATCAATTCTGAAATTCAGAAGCTACTCACATAAGTTTCTTTCCATAATTGATTCTGGCTTCAAAATCAATTATAGAAGGTTTTCCAAACATGCACTTGATAAGTTGCATGCTTGCAGAGAACTTGATTCTGTGAGTGTGCTCCTCTACCCGGCAGTCTTCTGATATGACAGGGGACAACACTGCAGTTTTCCATTTAGAAAATGTTAAATTTCCTTTTGTATCCTAACTCATCTTATTTCTAATTTGAGCTTTCAGGTTCTTACTGTAAATCAAGTGGTAGAAATACTACTCAAGTTCTTAGAGACAAGGGATTGGAAGACTTCTTTCTTTAGTGTTATCCCTCAGAGGAAAAGATGTCAAGCTGATTCAGAAGGAAATGCTGAAGATACAATAGAGGAAGAATGTGAAGAAAAAGGTGATGTAATGGAAAGTAAAAGGAATTGTTTTGATGAAGTCACTTCTGACTGTTAGAAACTCGGAATAGTCACTGGCTGCAACCTTAAATTTGCGTCTGGAAAGCCAACACATCAAGACACAAGGTTACCGGATTTTCTATCAGTTGTTGCCTCGGAAGAAGTGCTTTAAGAATACTTGGTGCATGTTTGGCTAAACGAACAAAAAGGTTCATTCCATCACAAGGTGGAAACCCATGATCGACAATAACAATTTTTCGTAGTTTTTGCGACCGTCCATCATGATTTTAGTGTTACCTTGATTTTCTACCGTATATCCAAATATGTACTTAAAATACCTCTTCAATGACCCTTTTGGTACGTTAATCCTCTCGGCTTAAATTTATAGACATTTTGTTCATTTAGACAAAGTTGTACCTCACTTCTTTTCTTTTGTTTTGTTTTTTTTTTTTTAATTTATGAGTTTCTTGTAATTTTGCTTATCGAAATATTATTTAATTTTAAACTAAAGTTACTCTCTATCCTATCATCTTGTGCAATGTTCCAGCCCGGAACGAAGTAAGAAATCAATATATTTCTAAAGAAAAATGTGAAATGGATTTGGATTTTGGTGTAATGCATATGCTTTTCATTTTTTTTTTTGAGTTGTTCCTTGTGACAGTGGATCACACTACCCATAAAAAAAACACGCTAACTATAGAACGAATTATTAGTCACCAGTTGTGAAATACTCTAAGACTAAAAAATTAGTTCTCTATTTATTAGAATATTTTTATTAATTTATATTTGTATATCTCACGGATGAACTGGGCAATGGACGCATCCCAATAATTCAGTTTAACAGTAAATAAATTATTTGTCTACGTCATTTATCTTCTCATTATTCATCACACATTATTGTTTAAGAAAAAGTCAAATGTTTTAAATTTATGTTTATCTTAATTATTTTACTACCAATAAACCCCTATTAAAAATACAGTAAGAATATATGTAAATACCATTATTGTTGATAAAAAATCTTAGGTACATCAAAAAACATGGATATAGATGCATGGTGATGGATGCACCCTTTTAATTTCGCTTATTAACTACTCATTTCTTTTCCTACCTAAGATCAACTTGACTTACGACTTTGGTCTTTGAACTTGACTAACGACTACTATCCATATTCCATTGTACAATTCTCAAGTCTCCACGAAAATACATGAATACATCTGAACCTGATTTTTTTTTTTTTTTTAATGTTAAATTATCCAAAAAAATTATATCATTAACTAACTGGTTTATTTAAATTAAAACTTTCATCCAGCCAAATACAACTATGTAATAATGTATTGGTGAATGTAAAACTTTTTTTACCTTCTATGTCACGTAGGACTAGCGGCTAATTCTTTTACATTTAAATTAAATCACAAATATTTAAAAATTATAATGTACTGTGTATTTTCACTAACAATGCACAAACATTAAATCCATAATCTATATCTATAAAAAAACTATGTTCGATGCATACTCAATGAATTTCATTTTATCTCAACCTATGGCGTTATATAAAGTTTCAATTTATATGCATCAAATTATTAAATGAAGCATTACTTTCAATCACAGGATTACAAATCACAGAAGATGATATGAAAAATTTATGCCTTATTGAAATCGAGAAGTTTCTGCAAAGAAATGGTAGATCGTTAAGTGATTATCCATCTTTGTCATCTGCCGAATATTCTGAAGCACAACAATTCGAAAATAGATTCATTGTTGCTGAGTTAAACTATGATAAAGATGCATTGAAAGTAAAGCATGAAGAGTTGCTTTAGATGCTTACCCCTGCGCAAAGGTCAATGTATGAAATGATTGTTGAATCTCTACTCCTTTCAAACTCATGAGGCTTCTACTTCCTATACGGTTACGGTGGGACCGACAAAACTTTTATATGGAACACTTTATCTGCATTACTTAGATCCAGAGGACTAATTGTTCTTAATGTTGCGTCCAGTGGCATAACATCATTACTCTTACCTGGAGGCAGAACAACTATTCAAAATTATGTATTCCATTAGATGCTACTGAGACATCAACATGCAATATAAAACAAGGAAGTCTAAGAGCAAAGCTTCTTCTTGAAACGAGCCTTATTATATGGGATGAAGCACCTGTGTTAAAAAGGTTTTGTTTTGAAGCTTTAAATCATACACTTCGAGATTTCATGAGGTTGAAGAATGAAGACAGCGTACATAAACCGTTTTGAGGCAAAGTTGCCATTCTTGGAGGTGATTTTAGACAAATACTCCTTGTTATAGCTGGAGGAAGCAGGCAAGAAGTTGTTGAAGCTACTATTAATTCTTCACCATTATGGAGACATTGTAAAGTTTTAAAGTTGACTAAGAACATGTGGCTAAGCGCAGCAGAGACGGCTGATGAGGTAAAAGAAATCAAAGAGTTTGTAGATTGGATTCTCAGCATTGGAAATGGCGATCATCCTGGCTGTCGAAATGGAGAGTATGATGTTCAAATCTCTTCTGATCTGCTCATTCCAAATTGTGCTGATCCATTAATGGAGTTGATTGAATATACATATTCAGACCTTTCACCCAGTATGAAAGACCCGAAATTCTTTCAAGACAGAGCAATATTGACTCCGACACTGGAGGTTTTTGAAATGATAAACACCTACATGCTTGGCTTGACAGCTGCAAAAGAACGTGAATATTTGAGCTCAGACACTACTTTACGCTCTGATGACGATTCTGAAATCTAAAGTGAGTGATTTACCAATAAATTTTTTAACGACGTCAAAAGCTCAAGAATCCCTAACCATAGACTACTATTGAAAGTGAGTACTCCAGTCATGTTTTTGCGAAATATAGACCAAACAGCAAATTTATGCAATGGAACCAGGTTAATAGTTGATGATCTAGGAGAGTGTGTTATTGCTGCAACAGTTATCACATGAACAAATGTTGAGGACAAAATACACATTCCTAAAATGGACTTGGTTCCTTCTGATCCCAAGTTTCCATTTAAATTCCAAAGACGACAGTTTCCAATTTCTGTGTGTTTTGTGATGAGCATAAACAAAAGCCAAGCATAAACATTGGGTCAAGTTGGACTCTTTCTTCCGAGACCCGTCTTCACTCATGGTTAAACTTCAGACTTCCACCTTAAATTTAGTGTTTAAGGAAGTTTTTGACAATATTTGATGTATTGAACGAACATTCATTTTCTTGTTCTTGCTGAATATAATTATTTTGTTTACTTAATTATGTTTTTACAATTATACTTCACTTAGCTCACATGTAATATATATCAAAAAAATAACATGATTTTAACAATTAATTTATTCTTAAATAAAAAAAAAACCTAACTTACGTTGCCGGGTTATCACACTAGTTTGTATATATGTATGGTGAATGTAAAATTTTCTTACCTTCTATGTCACTCAGGACTTGCGGTTATATTCTTTTACATTTAAATTAATTTACAAATATTTAAAAACTATAACGTATTATGTATTTTCATTAACAATGCACATACATTAGTTATAAAAAAAAACAATGCACATACATTAAATCCATAATGTATCTGTTAAAAAAAAACTATCTACAATGTATATTCAATGAATTTCATTTTATCTCAACGGAAAAAGTAATAATTTCCAGTTTCACCATTACTCCCTTAAAAGTGACTCTTTTGTTATGTTTTATTTTAAATTTATTGTGCTACCTTAAATGTACCTCTAATTTTGTTCTTCATACCTCTCCAAAATTAATATAAAAACCATGTGCATGAATTAGCCAGAATATTGTCTGACACACATGATATGATGAAAACAGCTTTAATTTGTATTAGATAAGATGGGTGTTATTAGCAGCTTCATTACTAATAACAGAGCTGTTGCAACAGGGCTCATGGTTTTGCTTTTAGTATCCTCCATTACCATGTTCCCTCACTTTATGAGCCCAGAACCACCCATTTTCATACTTCTATGGTTATGTTTCATCCCCATTTTTACCTTTTGTTATGCTGTTTTCCTTGCAATTTTCGTCTGGTGACTTCAATTATCAAGGATTTAAGTTAATCACAGAGGTTGAGGAGGATGATATATACCTCATCTGCTGAATTAGATATGTAAAATGGATGTCATAGAAAAAAGTGTAGAAATATGATCACCAATCAATAATATACAGTGAAATTCCCCTGTTTTCTGATTAATTTTGGAGAGAAATTCAAGATGTTACTATTATATCATTTGATACTGTTTCGTTATTATTTATATTAACTTTTTTTCTTTTCAAAGCTGATAGATTAAGGCCTAGGTGAAGTTATAAAACACTTACAACCCAATAATTAATTGAGAGCAAAATAACGTAGCACCACAAATAGTCAACACAGTGTGGGTGGTGGCAAATGGTGGCAGAGAGGTGGAACTGGAGATGAAGAAAGGAGTCAAAAGGGAAAGATAAAAAAGTAAAGAGGAAAAAATCCTATTAGATGATAGTTGCATTCACAAATGAGAAGAAAATCGCGAGGGAGAGGGAGAAGGTTATTTCTAAGTTTTGTGATTTTGGGTTAGGTAATGTTTGTTTGGAGGGGTGCAGAGGCGAGATTTTTTTTTAAGTTGTCTTGTTTAATTCAATTTTTAAGGGGGAAGAAGAGCGGAGGGGATGAGACCAAAATCCCTCCTAACTAAATTTTATGTCTCCTCTAAAAGTGTGAGAGAATTGGAGGAGAATAAATTTCTTGATAAAACTACCCCTTTACATAATTAAAATTCTAAATCTTTTATTTGTTCTCTCGGTATCTATTACTATACCTCATTTCACATGACACTCATCTTCCTTCTTCCTTCTTCCTCTTGCTCTATATAAAACTATGTCTTCATGATATATAATATGTAATGTTTTTGTAGGAAAGAAAAAATAAAGACCCTAATAACTTGTAAACAATTATTTACTAAAAACAATTGGGCTATCAATACTGAAAACAATTTGTAATAAGAAAAATTAATGCGAAATTTATATTTAAAAAATATTAATGGTAATTCTATATTAACAGTTTAAACTTATAGACATACAATAATTGTTATTTTATAATTGTTGTGTTTTTAAGTGTAATTTTTTCTCACATCACAGATTTTATAATTTATTTATTTTTAAACAATCAGTAAATATATAAAAGGTGAAAAAGTAATTTAATTATAATATTCCTCTTAAATAAGTAAATGACTACTTTCTCTCCCACATTTTCCCTCAAACCAAACAAAACAGGTTATTAAAATCCCTCCCCTCCCCTTCCCTCCCTTCCCCCCTCCATTAAAATCCCTCATCTCCCCTTCCCTCATTTGAACCAAACAGACCTTTAAAGTTCTTTTATTTCTGGAAGGGGTAAAAGGTCGGGGTTAGGGTTAGGGTGAACAGAAGGGATGGAATGAGGGTGAGATAAAGGAGAAGACGTAGGGGATGAAAATGAAGATGATGGAAATGGAGATTAAGATTTATTTTATTTTATTTTAATTTAATTAATACTTTATTTTAATAATTAGTAATTAATTTGGTCTGAAAATTAAAGTAAAAAAGAAAAAAGGAAAAGAAAATTCAATTGAGTTTCATTAAACATATACGTAATTGCCATGTATGAATTAATGATGCCACATGACAAGTTGGTTGGAGCTCAAACTCCGATGAGGACTAAAAGTTAGTTATTTTTTAAAATGTCGGTGTGTGATTAAAACCAGACTAACTCTATTTTACAAGGAATAAAAACATAAATAACCCGTTGAAATGAGTATTTCACTCACAATATCTCTTATTACTGCTTGATATCATAAGTCCAACTCGTCATGATTGTACTAAAGTGTTTTTCCTTAAGAAAGTTGATGAAGTGCGAATTTAATGGACATGAGCTTGGATAAATAAATCAACTGAGACGAATCTTGCACATACCTTATGTCTGTTTTAGTTTGAGCTTCTTACTTGAACCTTTGACCCTCCTTTTAGCATAATAAATGAATACAAGAAATGGGTTTTTACTCAAGATATCTCTTACGTGACTACTTGATGTAATAATCGAACTCGTTTAGTATAAGTGGTTCTAATATTAAAGAAACAAATTGGTAAGATTGAGCGTTTTGTACCAATCAAGGTAATAGGAAGAAATTCCTATCAAATAAGATCTTCTAAGAACTAAGTAGAAAATAAAAGGAAATAAAAGAACAAAGCAAAGAGGAGAGCATGAGCTCAATTTTCTGGGTGTCCTCTTGACGAAAATTCATTACAACTTATATTAGCTAACAGTTTTCTTCCTAGAACTAATAGCGGCTGTGGCACCATCATCAGTGATAAAGTATTCTAAAATGAAATAATAACAATGAAGGTTGCAAACTTCAAATAAAAAAATTGATCACTATAATGATTTGATTTACTTTTTCTAATAAATGATGCATAAATTAATATAATACTTCTCATTTTATGGGTGTATTAAATTGTTGTTGCAACTCTGGCCCAAGTGTGGTGAATGCCAAAAGTTTTCCCAAGAGCGTGACTCCTAAGGTTTGAATACTCGAACTAAAATTTCAAACAACCACTTTTTACTACTGCGACCGACACCCGTTGACACTATCGTAAGAGATATAATATTCTAATAAAATGAAATAAATTTCTCATTTACTACCTTTTTTAAGATTCTACTTGAATTAATCACCAATTCCTTTCTTACTTTTTAAATTTCACTTAAATTTAAAATATTCGTATAATACATGAGTAAATGTAACAATGAAAAATGGCAGTGAGATTTTTCGAAAACAAAAATCACTTGTATATTTATATTAGATGAGTTAAATTAATACTAAATCAAACGAAAATCCTCAATTTGTCAATTAATTAATTAAAACCATTTAATTTTTTTTTACCATGTTTCCATCAATTATTTCTTTTTTTCCAATAACTGATTTCTTTTTTCGCATTTTGTTGATGTTAAAAGTAAAAGTAGACAAATACCGAAATACGTAAAAGGAAACGCAAAGAGTAGTGTTGGTTCCAGTTGGGGTGCGCCCCAACACCAACCATCGTGATCACTTGCCACCACACTCTGATCTCTTCCATTTCCTTCAACTCTATAAATACCACCACCATCACCATGCATGCAGCACTTGTGTAAGTAAAGAAAAGTAATTGCTCTCTGCAGATCCGCTTCTGTTCCGTTTCCGTGTTTCGATAATGAGGCAACCTGAGGTTTGGGGCCATGGCTCCATTGTGGCGTTTCTTATCATCGTAGCCATTCTTCTCTTTGGTCCCTTCTTCCTAACTTCCGTTTCACCGCCAGGAATTCCTCTGCTTCTCATCTTTCCGGTGGTTATCGCAGCGGTTATCATCTTTCTCATTGTTGTCACTGACTGACGATCCGCATTGTGCATTTTCATCCAGCGAATGCTCTTTTCTTTGTTCATTTCTTTTCAAATGTTGTTGTTCTCTTGTGTGCTATCGTGAAGATTATTCTTCATGAAACATATGTTATGTTATGTAAGTCCAGTACTTTTTAAGTGCTTTCAGTGAAATGAAACCCTTTATTTTTTCTTGATTTATTGTCTGCTGCTTCTGTTTATATGTGGTCATCATTCCTTCAATTCCTCTGTTCTGTAGCCATAATTAAACTGTTGTTTGTATCAAAGAGAGTTTCAATTGAATGCAGTTCCTGTTAATTTTCGAACATCTTGTGGGGTTGGTGCACTGCATGCATGTTCGATAACACCACAGAAATGAGGGAAATACCAATTAATGTAATTCTTTTGAGTGCAGTTTCAGTGATTCAGTTTTGTTTATTTACAACCCACGAATTAGCAAATGAGTTGTGAGAATATTAGGGCATGCAAAAAGCAATTTCCATCGTTTCTGTTTCCTTTAGAATCACTTTAAAAGATAAATTAGAATGAAATCTCTCTTTTCTTCCAAATTGCTATACATGATGAGTTGTGCAATCTTCTATGCATGTCTTATATAGTTGTATATATATTTCTGATTTTGTCATATTTCTAGATTTTTGTGACATTATTAAATCAATATAAAATTAAAAAGTAAGAGTAGTAAATTATTTTTGAAACAAAAAAGTAAGAGCAGTAATTGAACCATCAAAAGTAGCATATCCTTCATATATATTGAGATTGTTCTTTATTTTATTTTTTTCTGTATTTTCGTTCCACGCGCCGTGTGCGGTATAGCCAAAATGATAATCACGCACTTCTCACATCACTATTTCTCTTCTCTGTCGTCTCATTCTCAATTCCACAATCATGCCACGTTTTGCTCACGGTCACATTAATTTGTCATCCTTTTGAAATAATCACGTGAAAATGCAAGAAACAAGTGTTTATTTTCTTTTCTTAAAATCAAAATATTTTTATAAGGTTATTTGTGGTGTGGTGAAATAAAAAAATTTATCGAGCATACGTTAAAAAGCTTTTACAGTCACAAACTGACAATGCATATTAACTAAAGTCTATTTACTCATGGAGTCATGGACCGGACATTTTAAATTTGCAATTCATACTTAAAAGAGTTTGTACAAGATGAGTAAAGAGAAGATTTACATGTAAATGTATTATTAACCACGCACTTTGATATGAGGCTCACAATATATTTTGTTTTCTTTTTAATTTTCTTCCTTTCTGTGATTTTTATTTTTTATTTTCCCTACAATTGTTTGTCCCCTTTTCTTTTTTAAATGATGTATCAAGATTAACAAAGTGTAGAAGATTGAATCAACATTTAGAGGGTTGGAACAAATTATTTACCTTTAAGTGGACCAAGCTAGTATGTATTGTACTGTACTATTTGTAGTTTTACCACCCTTATTGTGTAAGCGTCATTTGGCTTGGGTTGAACCCTTAATTTATTCTAAGGTGACCAAAAAAACAGATCCAAAAAGAATTTAGGTTGCTAAAATAAAAACAATTTTTTTTGAAGGGGAAGCATACTGCCAAACTGTATCACAGCATCTACAATAAACCATCTCAACCTATTTCACAACTACCGGTACAATTTAAAACTACCACAAGAATTGAGGGAGATCAATGATCATATAAGAAAATAAACCAAATATTCTCTAAGTGTATGTTTGGATTGACGTTAATTTTTTTTTTCACTCGTTGCATGTATTCCAAAACGTTAAAGCTAAAGGAACGATTGATTGAATTGTAGTTGAATGTGTTTTTTCTCACTTGTAGTTCTTCTATCTTCTGATGTGTTCCATACCTACATAATAGTTAGTTAAAACGGTCAATTTCATGGAGAGAACTATCAAAAATACAAGATGGTTGGTTGTTTGAAAAATCTCAAAGCTTTACCTATGACAAATAATAGGAGTTAAATGAGATTATTACAAATGTAAAAGCTACATTGTGAATTCTTATTATTATAGTATTGGGGTATTACAAAGCTTTATATAGAGGCTGAAAAATAAAACTAACTTTTAACTAATTCCTAACAATTTCTAACTAATTCCTAACAAACTAAAACTGAATTATAAACTACTAACTAAACTAAAACTAACTACTAACAACTATATTAGTATTCTTGATAGAGATGAATTCCAACCTACAGCACCATTGTAGAGGAAAATAGAAAAATTGACTTTACCATTACCGTTTAGTTCAAAGATATTCATTTTCAAATGGAATATTTCTTTTAGCATATATGATCATTATACAAACTCAGTATGGACTATATTGGAATCTACAGTGGAGGACAGAATTAGGGGATGAGGAGCGGAGACTAATGGAGGAATTACTTATGAAACTCAATGCGTTTTCACCTATTCTTGGCAGATCAGATTCTTGGCGATAGATTAATGATTCTTTGGGTAATTATACTGTGAAATCAGCTTATGAACTGATTCTTGGCGTAGCTCCTAATTTGGGTATGTCAGTCTTTAATTTATTGTGGTCAGTTAAAGCTCCATCAAACTCGCTTGCCTTGGCTTGGAGGATTCTTTTGGATCGAGTGCAGACTAAAACAAACCTCATGAGAAGATGTGTAACATTTGATGAGGATTTAGTGAAATGTACTCTGTGTCTGACTAAGGCAGAATTCACTTCTCATCTTTTTTTCTCCTGCTATTCCACTTGGCAGGTATGGATGGGTATTTATCCTTGGTTTGATGTACAAACTGTTCTTCCTCTTGATTGCCGATATCACTTCTTGCAACATTTGGAAAGTGTTACTTGTCTAAAACGAAGGAAAGGAGTCTAGTTAACTTGGGTTGCTGCTGTGTGTTGTCTATGGGCAGGACGAAATGCGGCTATATTTAGAGGCGAGAATTTTGACATATCAATGATTTTAGATCAGATTCAATTCTGATCTTGGTGCTGGATCAAGGCGAAGGTATGCAATTTTTAGTACTCATTGTTTGAATGGAAACTTTCTCTGTTGACATGCCTTGAATGTTTGTAAAAAAAATTCTGTTAAGGAGAGTTGGATTCATAAGAAATAGCTATAATCTGGTTGTGTCAGTTTGGTAAACCCCTGAAGATGTGGATGAATGTGGCTGTGCTTATTCATTAGTTTTGTGTAGCTGTTTGAAACATTTTCTGCTTTCTTGGTCATTTGTAACGCAAGCTACAGGTTTGAAGGGTTTGGATTCATACAGCTTGGAATGTTTGGATGCTACAGTACCTAATTAGGTGGCTTAATTTGTTTTCTCTTGCAAGGTTGTAATGTTCGTGTAATTCTCATTATTTTGATTGTTTATCTTCTTAGAGTCCTTTGTCTGAGTGATTCTAATTTTATTTACGGGTTTGGGCACCCCTTTGTGTCATATTAATTTATTTTTGCTTATAAAAAAAAGAAAGATATTATTGACTCCAAATAATTAAATCAGTTGATGGTAGGGAAATTATTGTATTTAATGATTTGATTAAGGAAGAAAATGCAACATCTTTTCCAATGTCAACATTTCGTGGAGCTTTAGGATCAAATTTGTTTATCACATTTGCATGTTCGTTTTAATAAAGCATTTAGGGCCCGTTTTGGGGACAGGATAAAGAGAGACAAGATAAGATAGTAATCATTTCATATTGTTATCTGTTGTTTGTTGCGTCAGCAGGATAGAATGACACTATCCTGTCTCTTATCCTATCATGTTCATCATGCGTAAAAGTTGTCCTGAGGGGAGCTAGGATAAAAATTATCCTGACAGGATAAGATATCAGTTTTTTGTTTGTTTATTACCATGACCTAAAATTAATTTCAATATTAATATTTTATAAAATTTACAATAATATTAATTAGTAAATATTAATTTTTTATTTTAATAAAATATTAATTTTATTACTTATCAATTACTAATTGTTATTGTTAAGTTAAATTATTTAGTTACTGATAAATTTAATTAAAAAATAAACTTATTTATAAATGGTTAAAATATTCGATTTACATTTACTCATATAAAATAATTAAATTTTTATTATCACTTACTACTACTTAGTTAACATTATTTTTTGTTATTTATATTATAATAAAAATAGACAAAATAATTTTTCACTAACAATAAAATAGGCTACTCACACACACACACACACACACACACATATATATATATATATAAATTAATTTTTTAATGGTAAATATAGACTAATTTTATATTATCATATGATATTATTTAAAATTATTTCTCTATATATATAATTATAATTAATAATTTAAATATAAATTATTTTTGAAAGAATAATATCTTTTAATAATTTTTAAAAAAATTGATTAATTTTTATCATTAATCACTTACCCCTACTAAATTAAAACACATTGGTTACATATATAATAATTTTAATTAAAATAGGCTCTCTTCGAAAATAATTAAAATAGTCGAATTAATAAAAATTAATTTTATTTTAGTTAGTATTAAAACATAAGCTCATTTATAAAAATGTAAAAAAATTAAATTTAATAGAATAATCACTTTTTGAAAAAAAAAACTATTTAGAAAATTAAATTTTAAAAAATATTATGTATTTTTTTTCAAGGAAAATTTGTTGTACTTTTCATTGTTTGTATCATATCCTATTAATATCTTGTCCACCTCAAACGTAAGATAGGATAAGAGGCTATCCTGCTTTTATCATATGTTGTGCCTATCCAATCCTTTATCGTATCATGCTCTTATCTTATTCTAATCACCAAACGAACGCTTAAATTTGAAGCTGACAATTCACTACCACAACATTTCCATCTTGGGTCATAATTGTGCAGTAAAAGGTCCCTAAATTAACAGATAAAACTTTAGCTTCCTGAAAGCATGCAGCAGATGAAGTAAAAGCAGAATTCAAGTTCAGATTTAAGAAAACCTGCACTTGTTCCATGCAAGACCAAGTACTGAGTCAGTGTGACAGTCACCTTTGGATTTGATTGATTTCTATTCTACCACAAAACAATTTGCAGAATCAGAAAAAGAAGTTCATATAATAAAAGCTATACAGAAAGCTTTAATCAAAAGAAATGGCAATGGCATATTAAGTTTAAATCTAAAAGGGGTAACGAAAGTAATGATCAAAGTAGATTTCTCTCAGTTGTTAATCAATTAGTATTAAAAGATTAATCTGGGACTGGGACATGAACGGTGTCTAAAATAAGAAAGTGTAATCAAATTGTACAAGCAAATGAGGGAAGTTGACAATAGCATAGCTTCAATCCTCATATGCATAATAAGACCTCTGAATTGTCAGTTCAAATTAAAGCTATTCACAGTCCAAAAACTACAAGCTATAAAAATTTACAAATCACCAAAATATGTAGTCAATGAAGTATTATTGAGTCATGAAATGGACAAGAATGTAGAACAACCTTTTTTTCTCTTTCTCTTTTCCTCTACATTGCCACCCAACACTGCACATGACATGGCTGTACTGCACCAACCTGAGAACAAAGGAAAGTTAATTTTTCAAGGTATTCCTAAAAAAGAGCTCTATCAATGAATGTCAAGTTGCAGACAGTGCAGTGAGATTTATACTCTAAATCCACTTACATCATCAAAGGTCCTAAATTTCTATGAAAGTTTCCATTGAACTAACAGCTAACAAATTCTGTGATCATAATGAAGTTATATTAAGATAATGTCAAGCAGCTATTGAGTCAAATTTTAAGCATAAGTTGCAACCAATGGTGTTGTTTTTAGCTTTGAATTATGAATTGTAGCTGAAGTTACAACTTTTGTTGCTTCATCTTAAAGACTTATATGTTCCCATGAGTTAAATTTTTTGGATCGGTCACTGGATTTAGGTGTTTGTTGTGGTACCTTAAGCCAGATCAATGTGTGGTATCAAAAATGAGTTGGTTCAGTAATAAAGATTTATGTACAGTTAAAAGATCGATTTTGTCCTATCATAGTAATGCAACGTTTCATTCTTAGGGACGTGAGATTTGTGAGTTATATTTTTTAGGTTTTATTCAACCGTCAACCATAATCATTTTACGTGTATCTCGACTACCATCGTTCGCATTCATCGCTAGTTTTTTATTAAAAAATGAATTTATTGAGACGAAATTAATTATCAAGTAAAATAAAATCTGAAGATGTAATGTTTACGTTGAGAAATATAATAATAATTTATTAAATCACTGTAAGTATCACACACAAAAAAATTTATGGGTACCACCGAATTTACCATAAGAAGCTAGTCGTGTGGAACCGCGGGATCCTCTTCAATTCAACATTTAATATCATAGCCTTTTAGAGCTAATTTAGCCATAGGTCAACTACTTTATTTCTTTTCATAATTTTTATCCTATTTCTTTTGATCATGCAAATTTGACTTTATCGCTTAGGGAGTTATTGTGTGCGATGATAACACATTCATTACCAACTTAATTAATAGTGAGACCACAAAAATTGACATCATCTCTTATTTTATATTAATATCTATATCACAACCCCAAAAATAAATCAACACCAAAAAATATATTTATATCATATCAAACAATCGTCTCTTAAGCAAGTGGTTGAGGGTTCGAATCCCAACTCTTGTGAATGGAAAAAACTCATTGGCCAGCCCCCTACCGCTTCGTGCGCTGACCGTGGGGCGAATGATTAGTCTCACGGCAATCGCCTGTGGAAATACCTTGGTAAAGACAAAAAAACAATTACCAAAATTTACTCTTTCTCATATCTTCTCACCCTATCTCTCTACTCAACTCTCTTTTTATCTTCTCTCTTTCTCTTATAAACTAAAGAAGACACAAACTTAAGGACTAAAATTATGAAAAGAAAAGTAGGAAATCAAAATTGTGGAATCACAAAATTAGGAGTAGAATTGCAAAAATAGGTGGACCGTAACCGTAAGGGCTTTTTACCCGACCCAACTGGTCATCTGGCATGGTGCATTGGAATTTTGAAGCAGCGCTTTTCATTCTTTTTTTAAATTTTTTATCATATCATCTATCATATCACTTATTTATCTATTTGCTTCTTATATCACTAAGGTGGAGACGGAAACAAATATCAAATAAATACTATTCTAAAATCGTGAACAAAAGGCAACGAATCTGTTCCTAGTTTTCCATGCTAATTATTTTAACCATGGTTTCACGCTTTCGTTCCAACCAAAATTAAGAAACCTTAATTTGTTAATTACACGATCACTGGTCTCTACTTTACCTCCTCGATCTGTTTCATCGTTCCAAAAACAAAAGATAGCATGCATTGCTCAGCTAGCTAAAAGATAAGAAATAACATGGATCAATCGGTTCTTAAACATTAACCAAATTAAAGGTCTTTCATTTATATAAACTTTCACTTACAAATTACAACACAATAAACACAAGTAAGAGCTTCCATCCATCACAATTCACAAGTAACAACAACTACAACACACATTATAGTATTATTGATCCATATCTATATGAATGTTTATTTATGCATGCATGAATGCACATGCTATCTGTAATTAATTAATTGTTGTTCTCGCATTTGACGTGAGCGGGCACTGAGTGACCACAGCCGAGGAGTATGCTTTGTATGGCTAGATGAGCGTCGCCGCCCTCGAACTGCAAAATCTGGCCACTGAGTGACCAGCAAATACAGTAAACGGTATATTGAATGTCAACACCACAAAGTTGACCGATGACGGAGCAGCATTTCTTCTTGTCTGCTGGAGGACCACCCCAAGGTAGAAGAAAACTCCAGCAAGCATGTAATTGCACGTCCGGACAAATAGTTGAAGGTGGTGATAATTGTGGAGGTGATTGTGGTGGTGGGGGTGGTGGCGGTGCTTGCGGCGGTGGCGATTGCGGCGATGGTGGTGGTGGTGGTGGCGGCGGCGGCGGTGGTGCTTGCGACGGTGGTGGTGGTGGCGGAGGCGGAGGTGGCGGCGGCGGTGGTGGCGGCGGTGGTGCTTGAGGCGGCGGTGATTGCGGCGGCGGTGCTTGAGGCGGTGGTGCTTGCGGCGGTGGTGCTTGAGGCGGCGGTGCTTGCGGCGGCGGTGCTTGAGGCGGCGGTGTTTGCGGCGGCGGTGCTTGAGGCGGTGGTGCTTGCGGCGGCGGTGCTTGCGGAGGCGGTGTTCCAGGACACCCTGGTGGTGATGATTGTGGTGGAGGTGCTTGCGGAGGCGGTGCTTGAGGCGGCGGTGCTTGTGGTGGAGGTGCTTGAGGCGGCGGTGCTTGTGGCGGAGGTGCTTGCGGCGGCGGTGCTTGTGGCGGTGATGTTCCAGGACACCCGGGTGGTGAGGAGGAGCTAATAGCGGTACCGGAGAACAAAAAGAGGTTAAGTAGCAGGAGAAATGCAACGGTACTCTTTGAAGGACCCATTTTCTTAACCTAATTTGCTTGTGTTCGATGGATGGATATTGTGAGGTTAGTTCCACAATTTATAGACAAAGTTGCTTGTGGTTGATGGATGGACATTAATTGTGGGGTTAGTGTCTTCTAGACTTAAATTGAGTGTGTTGTCATTTCTCTTCTACAAATAGTGCCACTGTTAAGGACTTTATATATATTTATATGCATGTAATATCTTACTTATAGGATCGATGTATTTGTGAGTTGAGTTTTGGAGGGGACCAAAGAGAAAAGAGATATTTATAAGAAACTCTCTCGTTGTTTAAGAGTTTTTTTAAGAAGGAGATAATGGTTTGAATGTTTTTTGAAAACCATTCAAAACACCTCAAAGACTAAGAGGAGGACTTACCGTCCCTTCCCCTCTAGTTATTTTGTGGAGTACTCGCAAATTGAGTGTTTTGGTAGAATTTGTAGCTTCCATAAATAAGGGGAGGACTTACCCTCACTTTCCCTTCTCTCCCCTTCCCCTCAAAGCCTTCCTATTCCCTCACTCAAAAACTATCAATGTGTTTGAGAAACTTTTAGTGAGAGAAGGGGAAGACTTCGAGGGGAAAAGGAATGAGAGGGCCAGAGGGGAAGGGAAGGAATGATAAGTCTCCACTTGTTTGGAAGCTTAAAATTCAATAAAAATTTCCAATTTGAGGGAACTCTACAGAATAACCGGAAGAGTGTCTTAGCTAGAGAGGGGTTTTGGAGAGTTTCAACAAATTCTCCAAACCCTTATCCATTTCTTAAAATTCTCTCTAACAATAAGAGGACTTCTCATAAGCCTCCACTTTCCGTGCCCTCCCCTCCAAAACTCAACTCACAAATACATAGTTAGAGTGTATTTATGCGTTGCGTTTTGGAATGAGAAACCACATTATTTTTTGAGATTTTGAAAAAGAAGAAAAGGGTATGAAAACCTCCAAGATCTCTCCCAAATTCTATTTTAGTTATATTTTTTAATTTCTCAAATCAAGAAATTTTAGGAAATTTTGAATGTCTAAATGAATAAGGGAAGAGCTTACCTCATTCCCCCTCTCTTGCTCTCCCATCCCTTTTCCTTTAGGGCACATTTAGTGGTCAGGATAGGATAAGAACATGATAGGATAAAGGATGGGATAAGCACATGATATGATAAGAGCAGGATAGACTCTTATCCTATCTTGTGTTTGTGGTAGACAAAATATTGATAAGATATGATACAAACAATGAAAAATGTATCAAATTTTCCTTGAAATAAAAAATACATAATATTTTTCTATAATTTAATTTTCTAAATAGTTCTTTTTAAAAAAGTGATTATTCTATTAAATTTAAATTTTTTACATTTTTATAAATAGCTTTTTTTTAATATTAACTAAAATAAAATTAATTTTTATTAATTCGGCTATTTTAATTTTTTTGAAGGGAGTCTATTTTAATTAAAATTATTATATATGTAATTAATGGGTTTTAACTTAGTAGGGATAAGTGATTAATGATAAAAATTATTAAAAGATATTATTCTTTCAAAAATATTTTATATTTAAATTATTAATTATAATTATATAAGTAGAGAAATAATTTTAAATAATATCATATGATAATATAAAATTAGTCTATATTTACTATTAAAAAATTAATATATATATATATGTGTGTGTGTGTGTGTGTGTGTGTGTGTGTGTGTAGCCTATTTTATTGATAGTGAAGAATTATTTTGTGTATTTTTATTATAATATAAATAACGAAAAATAATGTTAACTAAGTAGTAGTAAGTGATAATGAAAATTTAATTATTTTATATGAGTAAATCCAATATTTTCACCATTTATAAATAAGTTTATTTTTTAACTAAATTTATCAGTAACTAAATAATTTAACTTAACAATAAAAATTAGTAATTGATAAGTAATAAAATTAATATCTTATTAAAATCACAAAATTTATATTTATTAATTAATATTATTATAAGTTATATAAAATATAAATATTGAAATTAATTTTGGATCATGGTAATAAATAAACAAAAAATGATATCCTATCCTATTAGGATAATTTCTATCCTAACTCCCCATCGGGATAACTTTTGCACATGATGGACAAAATAGGATAATGGACAGTATAGTGTGTTATCTTATCCTACTGGCGCAACAAACAACAGATAACAACATGATATGATTATTATCTTATCCTGTCTTTGTTTATCCTGTCCAACAAATGGACCCTTAAAGTCTTCTCCCATCTCTTAAAACTCCCAAACACCCTTGGAATTGGGTACCTTTTCTAATTATTTGTAAATGGATTATTAGAAACGAAATTATAGGGTCACACATAGTTGGAATGCCATAAAAGACATGAAAAAAATGAGCGGTCACGGTTTTTATGATAATTATATGGTGGACTATGTTAAGAACATGTCCACATATGAAGCAAATTTTTAATGTTATTTACAATATGGTCTCCATGTGCTAAAATAATTTGCAGAGAAGCCCATCTAATTTGTAAACGATATTTTTCTTCATCTTGGGTGGACAAAGCCTAATTTTTATATACTAAAATAGGATTACAAACACCCTATTTTTCTATCTATTTACCTTTTTACGTGATATCACATCTATTATTTTTAGCTCTTATACATGTACCACTAGACAATACATGCCACTGTCATACACCATTTTGTCTCTATCTCTCTTCTTGTCAGTGACATTAAAAAATAAAAACCTGAAATGTAAAATTTTATAAAAATTTGAAATATTAAATTGACAAAAACAACAACATCAAAAATAATTAGTTAGGGTAAAGTCTTAATAGGTAGGACATGGTGGGGTAGGTGAGATTAAACCTTATTTTAGTATATATATATATATATATATATATATATATATATATATATATATATATAATCCATATAACATTGAGTTTTTTTTATATATTTAATATACACCGAGTCAATCAGTCCGACCAGTGACCTTTCGGTCCGACGAGTGACTCATTGACCCAGTACCTCGGCCGAGTCGATCACTGGGCTGAGTTTTAAAACACTGATTCCAATGGTCGTGTGAAATTATTAAAATTTATACTAATAACATTTTTGAATAACTCCCTTTTATCAGAAATAATTATGAAACCGTAAATTACTTACATAAATTTCTTCACATAATTAATTTTGGCTCAAAAATTAATACAATAGAAGAACGGAGAGATATAAAAATAGAAGAATTTCTGACTATGCATTAATTGCTCGTTTGGAACCACATTACCAAGCATATATACGCTCATTCCATGAGAAGCTTTCTACCCCTATGTTCACATCTAGTACACTCACATCAATAGAGATATAATAATAGAAGAAAAAGAAGTGAAAGGTGTGATAATGGTATAATGAGAAAAGAATAGAGAAAATAAAAAAGTGGGCGTACATAGAATGGTTTGAAAAAAATGAGTGTAAATATATTTAACTTATTTCTAAACACACTATAAATTGATTTGGTATTTTAAAACAACCATGTGAATCTGGATGTCGGCCTACACTTATGTTACATAAAGCACTAATTAGTATAAACACTTTATATACATGACATTTTTACGCATTTCTCAGTTTTTAACACTACATTTTCTCATTTTTAAACACATTACATCATATATGCACATTTATTACTTCTCATTCTTCTATTTCCTCCTCAATATTTACCCTTATTAAATGTTTACGCAACATTTTCTCATCGGGTTATAGTTTTGTCATGTGGGCCCCGATACATTGGTATATCAAAATTTGACATGATCACCGTTTCTTGTTTTGGTGAGTTTTTATAATTTAGTTTTAAATTTCAATGTGGGAATCGTAAGCTAAAGTTAACATAACTATTCCAAAAATCTCAAAATCCAAGGAGGAGTTTTAAACATTGGTTTGGGGAAGCATGGAAGTCGTTAGGAATTAGGATAAGTAAATCCATTGATGAAAGAGTACCGATAATACTTTATAGATGCCAAGGAGAAACTATAATAATAATTGTAAAATATTTGAGGGAGTTGGTTTTAGGACCACCCCTTTGGTCCTAAAACCACCCCCCTGGTGTAGTAAATTACTTTTTTGCCCTTCATAATTATTATTATTCCTACCATATCCTTCATCTTCTTTTCCTCCCATCACCATTACCACCACCACCCCATCACCCCCTTTTCCTTCCCATCACCATTTCCACCACCACCACCACCCTTCTCACTCCATTAAACCTCAACCTCTTTCACCTCCAACCTCCTTCACCTCCAACCCTTTTTCGAAGCTCCGATCAACCTTCACGTAGCTGTATACCGCAAGAAAAGAAGGTTTGTTTCGTTCTCTGCATTATTTTCGCACCTTAAGGTGCGATTTTGACCTCAAATCGCACCTTTAAGGTGCGATCACAATAAAATGGTTAAATTTAATTAATAAAAAAATATGTATATTTAAATTCGCACCTTAAGGTGCGATTTTGACCTCAAATCGCACCTTAAGGTGCGAATTTAAATATATATATATTTTTATTAATTAAATTTAATTGTTTTTTAATGTGATCGCACCTTAAAGGTGCGATTTGAGGTCAAAATCGCAGTTTAAGGTGTGAATTTAAATATATATATTTTTTTTATTAATTAAATTTAATTGTTTTTTAATGTAATCGCACCTTAAAGGTGCGATTTGAGGTTAAATTCGCACCTTAAGGTGCGAATTTAAATATACATATTTTTTTTATTAATTAAACTTAACCATTTTAATGTGATCGCACCTTAAAGGTGCGATTTGTGGTCAAAATCGCACCTTAAGGTGCGAAAATAATGCAGAGAATGTCATAGTAGGTGACGATAGGGAACGAAACAAACCTTCTTTTCTTGCGGTATACAGTTACGTGAAGGTTGATCGGAGCTTCAAAAAAGGGTTGGAGGTGAAAGAGGTTGAGGTTTAATGGAGTGAGAAGGGTGGTGGTGGTGGAAATGGTGATGGGAAGGAAAAGGGGGGTGATGGGGTGGTGGTGGTGGTAATGGTGATGGGAGGAAAAAGGGGATGGTGTGGGAGTGGGGGGGGGGGGGGAGAGTGGTAGGAAGAAGATGAAGGATATGGTAGGAATAATAATAATTATGAAGGGCAAAAATGTAATTTACTACACCAGAGGGGGGTGGTTTAAGGACCAAAGGGGTGGTCTTAAAACCAACCCCCCACTTTCCCCAATATTTGATACCAATGATTTTTTTTTCTATAGAAATTTTAGTGAAGTGGGTGTTGTTTCCAGGGTAATCTTCTTCTCTGTAATTTGATGATTTATTCTCTGTTTCACCAATAAAATTATGTGAGACATAAAATTATACAAATGAGTTATTAACCGTATATTGGTTTTTATATATGTGTAATATAATTTTTACACATATTTATTAAATTAGTGCAACTTTTTTTTTATTTACTAAATTGGGGTAAATCATCACTCTAACCTGCCATAATTTTTTTTAAATCTCTAATGGTAGTGGCGACAACCCTATTTCTTTGCTAACAGAAACAAATTCATCACAAATCCTAGTATATTATATAAAATAAATTAGTGACGGAATGTGGAGATAGAACATTTCCGTCGCAAATCATTCAGCGACGAAATATTGTTGGAACGAAGTTTAATCCGTCACAATATCTCAGTGAATAATAGAAATTGAGTTAGCGATGGAATTTTGAGAGGGAATATTCCCATCGCAAATAAATTAGCGTTTGTGATGGAAACATTCTCTCACCACATTTCGTCCCTAATTCCTTATATATATGTAGGATTTTGTGATGGATTATATGCTAAGATTTGTGATGGATTTGTTCCCGTCACTAACAAAGAAAAAAAAAAAAATAGGCATAGCGTCACTACCATTGGAGATTTCAAGAAAAAAAAAACTAAGGTAGATATCGCCACTGCACATATTTATCCCAATTTGGTTAAAAAAAAGTTACACTAATTTAATAA
Organism: Acmispon strigosus; assembly: GCA_030819835.1. NCBI lineage: Eukaryota > Viridiplantae > Streptophyta > Magnoliopsida > Fabales > Fabaceae > Acmispon > Acmispon strigosus. The sequence goes on from JAUAMA010000001.1 coordinate 94,628,728, forward strand.
ACATTTATAAAAATTACACTATACATGTATAAAAACCCTGTATATTCCATCATCAAAAGCAAATTACGGTTTACTATTATTTTTAATAGAAAAATGATGTTTAATTTGATGTGAAACATGGGAAGGTTGTGATCATTCATATTAATCGATAAATTTTAGTCTTGTGCCATAGATCATTTTCGACTGTATTAATTGCATTCATATTTGGATAATACTAAGCTACTTTTTGTGGCTACAAAATTCCTTTTGCACGGTAATTCTGTGTTTGATAAAAAAGAAGAATTAGCTTATCGATTCAGATCAAGTGAAGATTTTGTTCTTCTTCTTTTATGAATAATATCAATTAATTCTAAGTATAAGGCGTGTAAAATTCTTCATATTTAAACTTCAATAGTTATATTGTTCCATCATTCAAAAATTAAGATTTGAATATCATAATCAGTCATAACTAAAACAAACATGATAGTAGTAGTTATTTCCACAATCACTTCTCTCCAATTTGGAAATCTACTTAGTTATATCCAAACACACAATTAATCACATAATTAATTTTATTGGTACAACCCTTCTTTTATTCAATCAAAGAAGATGAGTAGTAATCTTCCATCAAATAGCAGAACAATTAAAAAACATGATAGAGAGAACACATGAATTCAAGGACACTGGAAACCAGAGTTGTTCCTTCCACAATTATTGAGGATGACGCTCAAGGAAATAGGAACATTAAGGTTTGTGCCGAGGATGTTAGCTTTGAGCCCAACACAAAGACAAGCAGCAGCTTCAACATCAGCAAGACCCTGAATGAGGTTGCAGCAAGGGAGTGTTGGTGGGGACCCCAATTTAACTTTGACCAAGTTCAATACTTTGGCACACACACCCAACTTTAGTGCATCTATAGGACATGTACCCTTTGGAGAAGGTGTTATTGGGACTGGTACTTGAGGGATATTGTAGGTGGTGGAGCTCACCATGGTGAAGGAAATTAGGAGATTGAGACAGATGAGTAGGGTAACATAATAATAAGTGGATTCAACACTACCCATTTAATTAATTTCACACAATTAGTATCACAGTCCTAATTAAGTGCTGGGATACTATGACTCAGAGTTAATTTGAACTATGGAAGTTGAACATGTGTAATGGGGGGTTTTATAGCTAAGCATGTGCCCTTCAATTCCATTTTTAATCACCCCGACAATAACAATTAATACCTCATTTCCCCCCTTTATTACTTTTCTTTAATTAAACCATATCTTATATTACATTTATTCTTTCTCTCTTTTCACTTCCTTTATGTCTTGTTTAATTAATGGAGATTATAGGTAAATATTCACTCTTTGGTTGACATAAATAATAATAGCAATTTCTAACCACAACAACACTTAATGGCAGTTAAAAACCGTCGCTAATATGTATATGTTTATGGGGTATCTGCCAAAAGTGGATGTTCAGAAAATTTCCATTTAATTAATTTCGATGTATACATTCAATTGGGGTGTTTATAAAAGTTTTTGTGCATGGTTTTTACCGCTTAATATTAAGGAGAAAAAAAGTAATAAAACACTAATAAAGTAATTTATTGGAAAATAGTTTATTAAAAGAAGTTGAAAATAAGTTATAAATAATTATAAACTATTTTTCATAAGCGATTATGAACAACTTGTAAAAATATGCTAAAAACAGTTTATAGGTAAATCATAAGTTATTTACATAATTAAGTCTTCTCTAATACTTGCATAAACACTTATGTGGTAAGATAAGCCAAAAAAAACTCTTTAAAATAGGACCTTAGTACATATTATTTACAACATGCTAGTAACATACTAAAATTAATTTGTAAAAAAGCTATTTTAACTTATATATGAATTAGAGTTTTGTTGATCCACTTTAGACAAAAGCAATGGGTATTGATGTTGTTTCTTTAATTTGTGTTAATTAATTTTATATGATTATTAGTTAGGCAAACCCGTGAACACACACACACACGGGGGTTATGATTGAGAATTGAGATGCTCAACGCAAGCTGTCGCCATGGCAGGGCAAGGAGGTTCATATGATAGTTGTGTGAATTTTATTTTATGTAATAGAATCACTGTGAATTGCGTATAGTTGGTGTTCTTTTTCGAAATCGAATAGGAAGATAAAATTAACATAAAAGATTAAATATACTGATATGATGTTAAAAGATATTTGTTAGTATTATCAATTTAAAAGGAAGTAGTTTTGGATTCTCGCATAAACCACAAAAATAGATTTTGGACGAATGCATCACTCATGACTTATCAAAATTAGGTTTAAAGTAATGCGTTATAAAACATACAATCTGTAACTAAAATTTGTAACCATGTTTCACGGTTCCTCCTAATGTTGTCTACTTCTCCCCATCCTCTTTGATAATTATAGGGTTAAAAAATATGACGTCTTTATATATATATATATATATAGTGTATTAAGTGAGAATTAGTGCTTATTTTAAGAAATGAGAATTATTAATATCAATTATTAGATTTAAATGAATGGTCAAGATTAAAACAACACATTAATGCCACCTTAACGCACATTAAAATAACACAAATATAAACTGTTCCTTTTAATACTAACATCTTGCAGCATTAATGTGTTGTCAGGATATGGGGATATAAGATCACCTTGCCTTAAACATCTTCACGAGGAAAATGAATTGCCATGACGTTCATTCACTAGGATGGAGAAGCTAGCTGTCACACACCTCATAATTAAGGATATTAACCTTCCCAGAAACCCCATAGCGGAAGAAACCCCCACTTAATCCGACTATACGCCTTCTCCATATCCAACTTCAAACCCACGTACCCCTCTTTCCCCTTCACTTTCTTTCTAATGTAATGAAAAAATATCAAAAGCAATCAAAGCATTATCAATTATCAATCTCCGGACACAAAAGCACTCTGATAAGGGCCCACAATAAGAGGAAGGATTGATTTCAACCTGTTTTCTACCGTTTTTATTCTACCTAATTTAATAAAATTATGAAAATGGAAAATAAATTAAATATTAATAGTATACTTTTAAGATGATAAATAATTTGAACTAGATTAAAATATTCTCAATGGTAATTATTTTAATATAAATGGCACATATGTATTGTTGTGTAAATAAAGTAATGTTAAGTATAAAAAAACTATATAAGTATGTCAATTTACTATTTTAGCTTGTTCAACAACTAGTTTTATCTATCACTTTTTTTCAATTAAGTAGTTTTTTTGCTTTCCGCTTTCAGGTAGTTTATCATGTAGGCGTGCCAAACACTTGAAGACTTACTGGATTCATCATTCAAAACATGAATTCAAACATTATTTTTATTGCTAGTATTAGTATTTTCTTATGTTTAGTTTGTTCATTGTTTCGGACTTGTATACTAGCCTACATAGAATTTAGTATTTTTGCTTGTATTTAAACTTGGACTTGTATTTTGGCCACTTAGATTTAGGATTGAGCTTTTTTTGTCGAAGGAAAGCAATTTCATAGATAATGGGTCAAAAGCCCAAAGAGGTTACAAGTAAACAAAACCCTAGAGGCGCTCAAGTGAGTCCAGCCCTCATAAGCTACAACGGAGGGAACTCAAAGTAGTTCACTTGCAAGTCCTAAGAGTGAACTAACAATTCTTAACAGATAAAACATTTCAAAACAAAGCATGTTCACTCATGCTGATGCAGACAATCACCAACTAATAGTCAAACATAAATCCTAAATTCCTAAGAGTACCAATGACCAAAAATGACTTTCTAAGCAGTAGTTGATAAGTGTCATTTTTACGTATAGAGGAAGAATCATTTTAAGCACTTATTTGACCTGTATGTTTGCACTATTTATCATTTTATCCCCAAAATAGTTAATTTAATAAATTCTTAATTTAGCCTAGAAATAATGTAAATATTATAAATTTCATGTTCTAACTTGAAGCTTTGATGTAAGGAAGAAATTTGCAAAGAATCCAAGTTGGAATGTAAAATGAAGATTTAAAGAAGGATGGGTGCTGAGCACCTATGACGGCTTAGAAAATCCATGCTTGAAGGAAATAGGGTGTTGAGCACCTAAACAAAAGTGTTGAGCACGATTTTGCAGCCCCTTCTTCTATAAAAATCCGAAACACGAATTTTTCAGGATCTTCTCCATTTTTCTTCTATTTTCTCTCCCAAAACACAATAAGGGAGTTGAGCTTCATGTAGGAGAGGTCTCTGGGCCTAGGATTGAAGGTGTGGAGCACCGAAGTGATGGTGGCAGCCGCGGGAGGACAGTGACAAGCTCTCGGAGGCCATGGAAAGCTTGGGAAAGTTTCTATGGTCGTAGTTCCGTCTCTGTTCTTTGGGTTTCATCTCTGTTCTTTATCAGGATTGACATTCTTCAATGAAAGTAGCATGTTACCTGGACTGACCTTGTTGTCAACCATTTTTGCAACCATCGCCTTTTCTTCACTTGTTAGTCGACCAACATAAGCATGACCAACTAAACTTTCATCTCTTTCATGATTATGTTTTCCACATGACACCTTCAACCTCCAACCTCCGTCCAACTTCCAAGGTTTCCCTCTTAACCTGAAAGGACACCCACATTTTTTAGTTCCCGTCCCTTGTGCTTCAACACCTTCTTGTACTGCTTGTACTTCCCACCCCGCTCACATCCTAAAGTCAAAATTGGCTTCCTTGTAAGGCTCTCACTATCAGACTTTGCGGTGACAACAACAAACCCATTTTCCCTGCCTATATTCCAAGCCCAGTCAATAAGCTCATCTCGAGATTCAAATATCTGCACCCAACAAGATATTGGTCATGGTCAATAAATTCAACTATATATGACAGTAAAATATATGTAACCATGGTTAAATAAATATCTTACCAGTAGTAAAAGCTCTCGTTAAATCAACAGAAACTTCAATAGCTTTACCCCTATCGGCATTAGTCTTCTCCTTAGCAGCAACAATAGCCTTTAACTTATGAACCTCCTCATACTTCTTTAGACCCATTTCGAAAGAAACTAATTTGTCAGGCAACCCGCAGTTTAAACTGTGTACCTTTCGCAGTTTAAACTGCGTAGTTTAAATTGTGACCTTGCGCAGTTATAAACAATAATTAAAAAGTATTTTAATCATTTCCACAAAAATAGAATGATATCAATAATTATGAGGGTGCCACCTATAACAATGCCTTCAATTGCTTCGATTCTTCAATTTTTATCTTCCGATTGCTTTGACTCTTCAATTATGTTTGTGGTTCTGGATTTTTGAATTGTGTTTTATATGGCAAATTAAAGGCAAATTTCAAGAAGATACTCATTCGATAGAAGTTCAATCGAAGTCGGTGTAGGAGTCCCAAAGTTTGGTCATGATTTGATGAAATTACAAATGAATTCCTATTCTCTGGTATGATTACTTCTTCTTTTTTTTGTTATTTTTTTGATCAACCTCACTAACTATACCATTGTTTTTGGATCGATGACCGTTCTTGCCCAACGCATGTATGAGTTTATAATTACCATGTGAAATTCTTTTTTAACCAACCGTTATGCTTCACATTTGAGTTACTGTCATTCATCTACCAAAATAAAAAGCTACGCTCAAGTATTTATTGGAGTTTCACATTAATCAAAAAGAGGTCGGCTAAATGACCCCATAATTAATTGGAGTCATTCAACCCCATGTCCATATGAACCAATAAGATTGTGTTATTTATTTTATTTATTTTTACATTATTTTTTAATTTTAATTATGTGACAATTTTATTGGTCCATATGAGCATGAGGTTAAATGACCTTAATTAATCATGGGGTTATTTAGCCAACCCCTAATTAAAAACAAATAAAATGAAAATTTTATAAGAGGTGTGATTTATAAACTTAATGTGTTAAGATTTTAAATTAAAATGTGGTGTCTGATTTTCTTAATTCAGTCCATTATTAGTGCTTATGGAAACTCCCCAACAAGTGATATATATCATAATCCATGAAGTATGATAATTGGTGCTTTAGGCTCTTCCTATCTCCTCAGCATGTGGTATCGAATCATATGGTAAACAAATAACGGTTGTTGACCCATCAATCAGTGCTTTGGCTCCCCACTCCCTAACACACTAATTTATTTCATTTATTAGCTTTGTTAGATCAAAAAATATTAAATAAAATTGATTTGTTATAATCAATAATCCTACTTTCCAAAAAGCTTGAAAGTCAAACTATAAAAAAAATTCCAATAACTGTTACAAACATTTTAACGGTTGAACTCCCCAAATTTAGGAAGAAATGAGATGGAAGAGAAAAATGTAGAGGAATCAGTTAGGTACCTGTGGGTATGATTTTGGACCCTTTTTTATGATTTTCCAATCCATTGTCCATCAAATTGGGAGCCATGTCTTCGATTTTTTGTAATCCACGTATGTAAAAATCATAGTTAACAGAAGAGCACGAAAATGAAAAAGACTACTGTTGTAAATAGGGTCGGTTTACTTGAAAAGTGCAACATAATAATTTTGAACTTCTACGGTGAACGCAAATTTTCGTGCTCCATTATGTTCTATCAATCCAAATATATTTTTAGGGCTTTATGTTGTTGAACCAAATTTGCGTGGTTGATGAAGAGTAAGTAGCCGTGATTTCCTTAGGGCCCGTTTGGTGGACAGGATAAACAGAGACAGGATAGGATAGTAATCATATCCTGTAGTTATCTGTTGTTTGTTGCGCCAACATGATAGGATAACACTTAGAGCTGGGTATGCGGGCCGGCCCGCCCCGCATAAGCTCGGCCCGCATAAGCCCGCCCCGCGTAGGCTCGCTTCTAAATGAGCTCCTATTTAGGAGGCCCGCCCCGCGGCTCGTCTAATTGCGGGCTAGCTCGCGGGCCAGAACATGTTAAAAAAAAAAAACTTAAAAATTAAATTTTAACAAGCATAATACTACAAGTTTTAAAATTAAGAGTTCATTAAAAATACTACATCAATTTAAGAGTTTATTGCAAACTTTTTGGTAGTTTACCAAATTAATTATACTAAATCAATTATTACAAATAGTCAAACACCATAATAATTCAAAACAAACATAAAAAGTCGACAACAAATTCAAACACGCATCAATCTTCTTGTTCATATAACACTTGACTCTCCCATGGTTGTAGTAGGTGGCTCCATTATTATTGGATCCCCATTTTCATCTTCTTCTTATTTTCCTCCTAATCCTACAACTCAAAATCAAAAGTTAGAATTTGCTTTTTGGTTACATTATGTGTTGCGTAAGTGTTTGTGTGTGCACTGTGTAGTTTTATTTTTTAATTTTAATCTTTTTTTTTTAATTTCATTGGCCCGCGGATGGCTCGCGAGCCCCGCGGGCTAGCTCATTAAGTTCGCGGGCTAGCTCACGTAGGCCCGCGTTAAAATGAGCCTATATTTTTCGGGCCATAGCCCGTGCGGGTTGCGGGACTCGCGGGCCGGCTCGCGGGCTTAGACTCATATACCCAGCTCTAATAACACTATCATGTCTCTTATCCTATCCTGTCCATCATGTGTAAAAGTTATCCTGAGGGGGAGCTAGGATAGAAATTATCCTGACAGGATAGGATATCAGTTTTTTATTTGTTTATTACCATGACCCAAAATTAATTTCAATGTTCACATTTTATATAATTTATAATAATATTAATTAATAAATATAAATTTTTGATTTTAATAAAATATTAATTTTATTACTTATCAATTACTAATTGTTATTGTTAAGTTAAATTATTTAATTACTAATAAATTTAATTAAAAAATAAACTTATTTATAAATGGTGAAAATATTGGATTTACTCATATAAAATAATTAAATTTTCATTATCACTTACTACTACTACTTAGTTAGCATTATTTTTCATTATTTATATTATAATAAAAATACACAAAATAATTCTTCACTCACAGTAAAATAGGCTACTCACACATATATATATATATATATATTAATTTTTTAATAGTAAATATAGACCAATTTTATATTATCATATGATATTATTTAAAATTATTTATCTACTTATATAATTATCATTAATATTTTAAATATAAAATATTTTTGAAAGAATAATATTTTTTAATAATTTTTATCATTAATCACTTACCCCTACTAAGTTAAAACCTATTGGTTACATATATAATAATTTTAATTAAAATACACTCCCTTCGAAAAAATTAAAATAGCCAAATTAATAAAAATTAATTTTATTTTAGTTAATATTAAAAAATAAGCTATTTATAAAAATGGAAAAAAAAAAATTAATAGAATAATCACTTTTTAAAAAAAAATATTTAAAAATTTAAATTTTAAAAAGTATTATGTATTGCTATATGGCTCGAAGCATAGTGCATGAGAGACCAACGAATGCATTGGAGCCGTTCATTCACTTTACGGATCTGAATAAAATTAATATTAAAGCAAAATTAAAAAACTGCATCTATTGGAAATAACACTTCGTTGCTTTCGTTGAGAAAACGCTTTCGCACCAAATATCATTTTCCATTTTTTATTTCAAGAAAAATTTGATACATTTTTCATTGTTTGTATCATATCTTATTAATATCCTGTCCACCCCAAACGCAGGATAGGATAAGAGTCTATTCTACCCCTATCCTATCCTGTTGCAATCCAGCTTTCATATCCTATCCTATCCTATCCTATCATGTCCTGACCACCAAACAGGCCCTTAGAGTTTAGAGACGCTGCTCCTATATTGTGAAGTTAATGGCAGAAAGAGAATGAGCAATGAACTTTATTTGTGCAAGAAACTCTTGCTCGAATCTGATTTCGTAGTCATCGACGTCTGCGGTGCCAAACGGTGGAATATAATATAATCACAGGATCGATAATGAAACGCTGAGGCTTATGCACCTTCGTCACTAACTATAAGCTATATACTCTATTATCAAATCAATTCAGAAAGACAAAATATGACTTTTATAATATGTTTTTGGGCACTGCTTTTAGTTTATAGCTTTTCTCTTTTTATTTATGTTTAAATGGTGTTCATCTTAACTTTTTCCCTCCACTCATCACTTTGTCTATTGTGCCTCACTAAATCTTTGTGATTCACACCTTTCATTTCTTCATTCAGGTAACCCCCTATCGGGATTTGTAACTTTCACTTACTTTTAAGAACAAGTAAGTAGTAAGTCATACCATTAGGATTAGGACTGTATATTACAAATTATAATTTATTACTTAATCCTTTTAAAAGTCAAGTGGAATATATATATAAAGGGACCAATTGAGATGAGGGCTCAAACTTGTATACTGCACTACTTTATAATTTTTTATACAATTTAAAATTAATCAATCCAACCTTTGAATCATGTAAAATTTGGGTATTCATAAGTATGCATTCAAATAGTAAATATTTATTTATATTTAAACAACGCATTATACGTTAAAAAAAAATGTTGTGATAAAGTAGTAACTAGTAATTTATTTATATGAAATTATGTAGAGTCGATCTACTCTATAAAAACATCCAATTAAACGGTTAAATTGACTCGTTTCACATTACGTAAAAAGATTCAAAGTGACGTAAGTGTACAAGTTTGACACCTAATGTCAATTGGTGTCTTTTTATGGGGATGTATCTCATAAAAAAAGTGATTTATATGAGAAATGTAGGAATAAATCATGTTTGTTAGATTTAATTATAAATGAAGATGATTAAAAAATTTAATGCTCACATAACGACTTAAAAATGTTATGTCACTTTTTAAAAAGATACATAATTTAATGAATAAAAAATTAATTCGGATTGAAAAATAAAATTTTGAAAACCAAATAAAAATATACGACAATTTAAAAAATTACTACTTTAAAGTTGGGTAGTGACTAGTGGGGGACTCATCTCAAGTTACATGATAGATATAAAGGACCGGGACGGATCTGCATAGAAACAAAGGACCCCACATGATTTTCAAACAATAGATTAGTAATATACTATAGAATTAGGTCCTAAGTACTATATTGCCCCCAAACCAACAAAATATTTGTCTAAGTCAAATTTTTTGTAATATCTATTGTGTAATATTAGTAAAAAAATGCTCCTACTGTGGAATATTCGTTGGATCACTCTCTTTTTTTTCTATGAAATTTAAATTCCTTTATTTTTAACTTTTAAAATTATATCATATATCAAATTCATCATAAACCTTAAAATATTTGAAAAGAAAATAAAAATGTAATGATCATATTTATATGAAAATTGAGAGACTATTATAAAATAAAAATCTAGAAATACTATAATACAAGGACTTGATTAGCTTACTTAATTTTAAAAATAAAAGGATTGATTAGCTTGAAAAAAACTAAGAAAACTAAAATCACGTATAGTCAAAAGTATAGAGACAAAAATACATTAAAGCCTTTATTTTAAAATAAAAATTTACTCCTAATTAAAGTTATTTTCACATCACTCATCTTGAATAATTTATTCGAATTATTTTTAAGTCATCAAACACAGTTAAGTATTGGATGAAAGTTGATGAGAAGGTTAAAATTGTTTGATTAAAAACATTACACGACAAATTGAGTGGAAACAAAACAGGGGAGTAGAATTACCCAATCATTATATTAGGAGACCGTCCTATATTTAATTTCACCTAACATAAGAATAAATAAGCAAACCTTCAGCAGTATTAGTGTTTTTCTAATTTGAAAGAAAGACAAAACTTACTAAAATATAAAGATTATTTTTTAAATGAAATATTATGTCTATCTTTTCCATATATTTTTAAGTCGTTTTTTTTTTCCACATATTTAATATATATAAAAAGAGATTAATACAAATAAGAAAATGTCCACATGAAAGCATCTCTTACCTTCCGTTCTACTAATTAATGCATGTTTTACTTTTACTCGAGTACAACATTACACTTGGTTGGAAAGTGGATGTTGAAGAAGCTATAACACTAACAAAATTAAAAATTGGGCAGGTGAGATTTTTATTGAAAAACAACACAAAACTATATGTTTTTTTTTTCTTTCTAAAGCTGAACTTTATTGAATGAAAAAGCAAGCAGAGAGGGAAAAACTCTCAAGAAGGTACAAAAGACAAAAGAGACAAAGGCCCCAACAAGCTACACCCCGCAACTCAAATACAAGCAATACCACACTGCCAAAAGAACCAAACACCAAAACCAGACACAAAGCAAGTGCATGTGTCGCATCCAAAAAAAAATTATAATTTGTTAAATCAAGATTTTAAAACTCATCCAAATTTACATCTCTTAGGTTTGAAAATATGTTGTTATTTAAATTCAACTTTAAAATTCAATATCTTAGTGTCTACTCCCTCATTCCATCAGTCCAATGAGTATGACAATTATAACATTATATTGGTGATTACATGACATAATTTGCCACAAACGGTGATTGAGAATTTCATTCTGTAACAATAAAATGTGAGCAATGACTATACTCTCCCTTTTTATGAAACTAATGACTATAATCTTTAACCTTGGGAGTTTGAGACTTTTTCTTTTTTTACTTCCTTTATTTACCGGTTACTTTTATAATTTTAAGGTAATATTAATTATGTTTTACCACTTAAACAAACTTATTATAATTTTCAATGGTTAGAGAAAAATTGAAGAGTCCAAATTAATAAGAAGGATAAATGGTTTATTAGATAGTAAGTAATATTAATAAAAATGAGATTGTTTCTTAATACATCTATCAAAACTTTAAAGTCAAAGATGATAAGGATAATAAGGAGAGAAAGGGAGTCTTACTCTTATCAAATTATCATAAGACATTTAGACACATTATTTTAACTACTCATATGGAGTATAAAATAAAATTTGTTTTACTCATATTACAAGGATGACATTCATAAAAGATTCAACCCAATGACCTGAAGTGAATACATAAAAGCAGAGTTGAAGGATTGTATACTGTCTAAGAGTTCATCAATGCAGTGATGACTAAAATCTAAATAAATGAGTGCAGGAGGTTATCAAGAAGTTTCACTGCTCTCTTTTAGATCAACCTTAGGAACATCGTTGGTATTGCTACACCCATTTCCAAGACTGAGGAGCCCATTTTTATACAGAATGTCCAGCTCATTAAAGTAAAGGCAAGTTTTAAAATTTAGACTCCATTTCTTGCCGTTCCCCTTAGTCCTCTTATAGTACTTATTGATGTTTTCCCATTTTTCCTTGCACTTCTTTGCAGAACGGTTGTAGCCCATGCTATGCATTGCTGCAGATATCTCCTCCCATATTGATCCTTTCGATCCCAATTGACGAAACTTGTGCTCCATTGAAGTTCTTAGAGTTATCAGTGCTTGTACTTCAACATCAGGCCATCTTTTGTTACCTAGACCATTGTAGAATTCTCTTTGAATGTTCACCTCAACTTCATCCTCTTTACTTTTGCTGCTCCCTTCTGCTACTTGGGGGATTTGAATTTCATAGCCCAATAAGTTCTGAATGAGCGATATGAGGGCCAAATTACGAGACCTCTCTTGCGCTCTAGCTTCTTCATCCTTTTTAATTCTTTCCATCTCCTCACGCCTCCAAGCTTCTTCTCTCTCTATTCTTTCCCTTTCCTTGCTCTCTATCATGTCCATCAACTCTTTATGCATCTGCTCTTGCTTTTCCATCACCCTCCTTACCAAATTTTGCGCAAAATCTTCGAGCTTTCTCGATGTCATTTTCCTTCTCTTCCTAGAGCCGAGTTCTTTAGTACTCACCGATGAATCATCATCCTCATCATTATCGTCGTCATCATCATCCAAGGATGAGCTGAAATAAATCAAAACAACACCTCAAATTCATGTTATATTTGTACAGGCTTCGGTCAAAGGTAATAACAATCCCTGAGACTAGCTAGCTTGCCCAATTCAATGGGATAATGGTTCCATTCCACATGTTACAAAAACATGAATTGTGCAGATGAAACATAATTGGAGATTATTGACCCAACTATAATAGATTGTGTAATCTTTAACTAACAACAACAACATAAAAACAAAACATTTGCAGTCAGAAAACGATGAAGAGTGATCAGTGACTGCCCTATTTGAGGGATTTGTTTCCCTCTTTGATCAACACAGATTTTATCATCATGAACATCAAATAGACAAGAATTATCCTGAAACATTTGCTTGACACAATTTCTAGTTAATCCCTAATTTGCTTGCGCAATGTCACCACTCATCACCACAAATCACAACCTTTTGCAACTGAACAAAAAAAAAGGATGTAACTTAACCGGTTGCTCTGCCCCATTTCCGCAAAGATGAGAATAAACAAAAGAAAAGAGAAAGGGTACACAAATTTAAATTGAAACTGAAGGTAAACCCAATTTTTATGATTTGAAAATTGAAAAGTAAATAACTTTGGCAAGTAGAGACAAAAAAAAATTCGAGGGTAGTGGAGAAATGAACTCACCCGGATTCCTGCGCTTGGGGAAACGGGTTGGGACCCGACCCGGACACCGCCGGATCCTGCGTCTGGAAGGAAGGTTCTGGAGGAGGAGCAGGAAAAGGAACGAGGCTGTGAGATGAGTCGAGGTAAGGAGTGGAGGAGGTGGAGGGGATGGACCTGATGGGGCGGAGCTTCTGGGGGTTGTTGCGGTGGGAGAGGAGGTCGGCGGCGTAAAGGAGGTGGCCGGAGTCGGGAAATGGAGCAACTTGGTCGGCGGTGAAGAGGTCCATGGTAAAAAAAAAACAATGGCGGCGCGAGGGTTTAGGGAGGAGGTGAAAAATGGAGTGGAAAGGAAGTAAAATGGCTACTGCATTGGTAAATTAATACGCACATTAGAGATTATTAGGTAAGTGTAATTTTTTGGTTTTCTTAATACATCGCTGTACATGTATCGGTTCTTTTATAATAACATTTTATTATTTTAAAACAATGCATTTTCTCTTTTGTTAGACGGACATGAGGTTTGAATAGAGGAAATTCCGTGACTCTTCAATTTATGAACTCAGATGTTTTAATTTCTTTGCTCTCTGTTTAATTTTACGGGGGTGATTTAAATAAAAGCACAACGTTTAGACAATTAGAAGATAGTTAAATTAATTAAACATTTTGTTTTAAAATTAAATTTTTATGAAGAATAATAGTCATTGAATTAATTATGAATTTTTAAAATTTTCTTACTAAATACTATTAAACAACTCAACATAACAAGTAAAAAAGATTATTAATACAGTTTTAAATTATTCCTTGTATGAAAATTTTTTAATAAAAAAACGGTAAATTTAATATTTTTAATTTAATTTCCTACCAACTGTCCAACAAGGCAACAAATACTAATTGACAAAACTCAAATAAATATTGGGTTTGCTTCAACTTTTGACAACATATATAAGGGTTCTGTTAATAATACTTAATTGAATAAAAAAGATAAAATCTTTAACATGTAAAAGCATAATAAAACAGCTTAATACTTTCTATAACAAAATTAAAAAGATTATGAACACAATTTAGAATTGTTCATTAAATTGTTGGCATATAATGACAAGCGTATCCCCACTTCGGCTTGTTGAATTGGACCATTTTCGGCCCAAAAGTCATACATCTCCATCAAGCCAAGCCCAGCTCAGCCATACATTAAGCGTCCATTGGGTTGACTGGAAAAAAAAAAAACGTCCATTGGATGAAGAAAAAAAAAGTCCATTGCGACTAGAGCTGAATATATGGATCTAGGTTCACGGGTGGGCTTGCGTAATTCACAATACCAGATGAATGAAACATGTCATTCCTAAATGGAACGGGTACATTTTATTTGTATATCGGAAAACATTTAAATTTCTTTTCCAGAGATTGATCGATGGACCTTCCCCTCTCCAACCTATATGTCCCAAACTCTTACCACTTAAGTTATCCTTCGAGAACGGAATGGGAAAAGTTGTCTCGTACTTAGCGCGTCACCAAAGAGAGAGCTTGAGAGAGAAAGCTTGCAAGGTGCTACATTTCTCCCCTTTAGGGGATTTTCCCGCCTCTAGGGAGTTCATTTCTCCTACTTATTAGGTGTTTTTCCCATAATAAATGAGTTCTCTACCACATTTGTTGTTTTTTCTACTCAAATAAGTAGATTTTTCCATGTTTTAGTCAATGTTTTTCCTTCTTACCGGAACCTTAGGCTCAGTCACTCCACCGTCGACATAGCGCCCATCTCGACACCGCTCCACCTTGTGCTGTAGCAGGCACCAGCCACCTCCTATAGGAACCGGCTAAAACTCTTGCCACATCCTCCACCTCCCATCGTTGGTTTTTGCTAGGTCACCGCTTCTGCCGCCATCCCTCACTTTGCCTCAGTTGCCTTCTTTCAGCAGCTTGTTTGGGATCTACAAAACACTTTCTCTTCTCCCGATGTTCTCAGAGATGTCGCATTGACACATGTTGGTGTCGCTGAAGTCATGTTTTTAGCTTCCTTAATAGCCGCTAGTTTGCAATTCTGACAGAGTTGGATGAGTTGTTAATACGAGAGCGCTGTTTAAAAAGTTAGATAAAAGTTATTTCTCAATCGCGAGGTAAATTTCAATGCACTGCCACTCCATACTTGCTTTGTGTTGTAGATAATTATGGATTGGTGTGCCTCTGTTCAAGCACTCCTCATCGTGTTTTATTGGTTTATCAAGGTATCCCACAACCGACAGTCATGAGATTAATTCCTCGAGGCTCGAATATCACATTAAGTGGGTAGGTCTCTCCCAACAAATGCTTCTCAATTCATATGCACCACCAATATATCGAATTACGAACTAAATACTTAAATAACTCAACTATCTATAAGTTGTGCAACATTCCTCATCACGTTTTAAAAACATCTAATATTGTTGGTCATTGCCTTCACATTGAGTTGAAGCGTCACTAGACAAGCCTTCTTCCAAAAGAAGAAATCTAATTGACATTAACCCCTGGGAGCCTTGTAACGTTTTAGCTTCATTTTCTACTAAGTTACTGTTAATTTCCCCAAGTATCTATCTAGCCAAAGAGAATGGCCAATGGCCAAAACGTACCATTTGTTATCAAATATCCATTCCCTTGACCAAAACCACCCACTCATGCGTGTTTGAACAATAGAATTTTAGTCATGAAGTCGCTTTCCTGTTTATCTTCACATCTGCATATATTCACAGACAATTGCACTATCACATGGAAACACCATTATCCGGATAACATTAACTTTGTTGTCTATTTTTATAATTAATCATTCTATAATTTGTTAATCCAAATCAAAAGTATTTTTTTTCTTTTCTTAATCTCTAAACATCTAGATTCAAACATGCCCTTAAAGACTCCGGTTCAATTTTTTTTTTAACAATTAGATAATTAGCTTATATAATAAACTTAATACTTATCCAAATTCATGTTTTAGGGAAGATGTTGGTGCACAATATTCATTCAATTCAAATGAGATAGTAGAAATTCAAAGTAACAAACAAGTCTATCTCAAAATACAGTCCTCTTTAATTTTATTTAATCATTTATATTCTAAATAATGAATAAAAAGATTTCAAATCGATCAATATGCCAATAATCTCTCTTGTCAACAAAAATCCATAGTATATATGTAAGTCATTGCACCATTTTAAGTCCAATAAAGATACGTGAACACCACCATTTAGGTGGCATCTTCAACACAAACGGTTGTGAGGTTTGTGACGGTCTGAAACCGCCAATAATGTCATAGCTGCCGCATAATTTGTTCGATATACTAATCGTCATGATTTGAAGTCTAATAACATGGGGAAGCTTAAAGGTAGAAATGTACAAAAGTATATATAACTTATCACCAAAAATAAAAAACTAGCAAGTTTCAAGGTAACAAAATGGAATTTGTGGTCTCAGCCATATGTATTGGGGTTTTATTTGTTTACCACTGGACAAACAGGTGGTTCAGCCATTTACATTTTTGTTCCTTAAAAAGGAACTAGTAAACTAAAGTATCACATTACCACCACGCTACTATGAGTAAATTAACAAAACCTTAATAGTCCTGCTCTCATTCCCTGTTCCTGCAGAAAATGCAAAGAAGAAATACAAAAATTCTGTGTAATCACTTTCTCCACATCACCATCCACAATTAATGTCTAGCTATCTGTAATAATTCTTAGACAAGCAAAGAAATTGCAAGCAACAGATTCTAAAATCAAAGCACATGTACATGAACACTTATCTTCCTTGGAAATTAAGCTGAAACAGATTCATAATTAAACCTGTTATGCTATCTAGTACTCCTCCCTGAAGATGGTGATCCTCCACTCCCAGATCCACCACCATACATATGACTCTGATGTTGATGCCCCATCATCATCATCACATGGGAAGATGGCATCCCATGACCATGACCATGACCATAAACCCCACCACTGTCACCACCAGCATTATTCACATCCCTCTGTTCACTCTGACTCCTTCCTCCCCCAACCACCACACCAGTTTTCTCCCCCTCCATCTCCCTGTACTTAAGCAGGTAAATCTTCAGCGGCTCCACATAATCTTCAAACCCAAGCGTGGTCATGGCCCACAGAAGATCATCACCGTTGATCGTCTTCCTCTTCTCCTTCTGGCACTTATCAGAAGCCTCCCCTGTTATGAAGCTGATGAACTCAGAAACGCACTCCTGCACCGTCTCCTTCGCCTCCTTCGAGATCTTCCCGTTCGCCGGTAAAGCCTTCTTCATGATCCTGCTCACGTTCGCTATGGGGAGGAACCTGTCTTGCTCTCTGCAGCCCAACAATTCGCCTGTGTTGCCTCCGGTTTGACCCCCTGACTCGTTGTCTGATTCTGCCATGGCTGATGATGACTCTGGAGAAGAGTAACCAACCAACCAAACACAGCCTTATATTATATGTGTGCAGTGCATATGTTGTTGTGTATTTATATATTTATATTTATATTTATGCTGACATAAAGTGTATATACTATTCACTGGTGGCTACTAGGCACTGAGGAAAGCTCCATGGTGTGTACTATATATGTATATAATGATTGAGATTAGATTGTGGGTATCCTTCGATTCATCTAGAGTACAATTGAGCGTAGTGAAAGCGCTAATTCGTCTCTTAAATAAGTAATTAAGGGTTTGAACCTCAACTTTTACAAATAAGAAAAACTTATTGATTAGCTTTCTGTCGCTCAGTGTGTTGACAGTGGCGGAAGAGATTAGTTCATATCTATCGACAACGAATACGTTGGTTAACATTGAAAAATTATCTAGACAACAATGAATCAAGTTAGTTAGCATAGCGTTATACTACTTCGTCCATTAAATAAGTAATTTGAGGTTGATTCTTAACTCTTGTGAGTGAAAAAGACAACCCCAATCTAACGCTTAGTGCAGTGATGGAGTGAGAGATTAATCTTCCAGTTCGGCTAAGAAAAAAAATCTAGACAAGGTTTGTTTTATTGTTAGTGATGGAGTGATGTCCGTTTTTTTTTTTTGTTAGTGATCAATAAGTTTGAGAGTGAATGATTGAGATTAAAGAGAAAAGTTCAAAATGGGAAAAAACTAAGAAGGGAACATGAATGGGGAAGGTTGGAAAATGGGGGGTTGGAGTGGGAAAAGTGGGTGTGTGGGGTTTGGGTGTTAATGTGTATATCATTATGAATTGGTTGGATATATATGAGACTATGATTTATTAAGAAGGTTCTTTGGAGTTTAATTATTATTATAGTTAATACAAATTACTAATTTTTTTTGTCCTTATGGAAAATGCTGGAAGTTCCTCACAACAAATAATTTTATTGGGATTCGATTTTTTAACCTCACTCTTACAGTGATTTAGTTTACTTACTACTAGACCAACACATTACTAATTTATTCTCACTTATTTGTTAGTATGATTTTAGTAAATTAAGATATATCTTCCCAATTACAATATTTAGGGTAATCATAATATTTTCTAATGTAATTAGGAGGTATATTGCTTTTTCGGATACAAATTAGAGGTATATTGCTGGTTTGTTACTGTTTAATATAATAAATCTTAATTCTTTTAGAAAATAGAAAAAACATGTTTGATGAGAATTATTTTGAAAAACAGTTATTTTGTTAGTTTATAAAACTAAAATTGCAAAATTATCTCAAAAATGTTTTATATTTTTGTTTTAGTTTACAAGTCATATGTCTTACTCAACTTACAAGAAAATTAATCAAATTATAACCTGTAATGAATTATTATTGTTGTACTGTTGCTCCAAGTTAACCAACATTTTCTTCCTACCAAAAGTCACTTTTTTCTTTTTTTTATTACAAAAAGTTTGAATGAGCTTGACTCCGGTCACCCCCACGGGTTAAGGCAGGCTTCCGGAACTTTCAATCACTTACAGAAGTACTTATAAATCCCCGCAAACAACACCCTCACATCGGCAACACGACTCGAACATGCAATCGACCTACGAGTTATTGATTTTTCTTTAGAAAAAAAAAACAGAGAGTTTGATTATTATGGCCTTTGAATATGATACGTGGGCAATTTGGGACCGTTCGTGTACGTGACAGGTTATTGACTCGTGTTCTTGTTGTGGAGCGTTGGATTGGGTTACAGCTTTACAATCAAAGCACCCACGTTTTTTAAATTGTGCCCAAGGAGACAGTGGTTGGCTAGCGTTGCGGCTCGGCTAATACAACTACAAGTATAAAAATAAGGGTTTATTAACATTTTAATCCCTTTAAATATGGTATTGTTGCTGTCATGGGTGGCCTAAATGGTACTTGTTATAACTCGATTCCTCATGTCCAAACATAATCAAAAGTTCAAATCCGGTTGGTAACATGATTTGACAAATGTTAATGTTGTATCACCTAAATTTTTATCAGACACATAAGTACTTTGTTTGAACTCAATTTAGATCATGATTATATCCAAATTTTTCTTTAATCGTTATCATCCAAATGTAGCTCTTCATGAGAGACTAAACTCGGAAGACCCTATATTTATAGGACTCAAAATGATAATTAACCTTAAAAAGAAAAAAAGGTAAAATTGATTTCATCAAGAATTTATTTTCCATATATCTTAGAATTTGGGTTATACATAATTTTACTCTAAATTGAAAACTACCAGTATTTGATGATTTATAAATATTCATTCCTATATATACCATGTCTGAGATGTTTAGTCATAGAAGTTAAAAAGTAAGTTAAAATCTCATAAATATATGACTAACAATTCTTTTCAAATGGGAGAACAATGTTCACTCCAAACCAATTTTTACATTGAGTTAATTCTAACTCAAATTATAAAAATTTCTTAGTTATTATATTGGTTGACCAATTATGAGCATGCCACGTTCAAACATGTAATATTCCAAAAGTAAATAAACTAAGGTTTCTTGTAAATTAATGTATGACTCACAACAACAATTCATTCAATTAAAGTGGATTGGACTGTAGTAATGATTATTTAAAAAACCGAATCCATGATTAGATCGATAAAAAAATAAAAAATACGGGTTTAAACTTTGGTTAAATTGAACATTCATAAAATATATATATATATATATATATATATATATATATATATATATATAGCTGCATAAATGAACCTTAATTAGCCGCGCCACAAGCCAATAACCTAGCCTTTATTCTCGTCAGCGTTACGATAGATGACGAACACTTGATAGTGTGTGTGTGAATGTACAGTTAAACAAATCCAGCAACACTTATTTTATTTTTTTAAACCACGTATATCCTCGGTTAAGTAATTTTATTCAAGTTGGATAAGATTTTTATGAGTTGCATAACTTTTTTTCTACAAAATTAAATCTAAAACATCTATTTCATTTAAAACAACATCATATCAGTTGAGCTACATATCTGGTTCATTTTTTTTGGTCTTGACCAAGGTATCCCCATAGCTGATTGCCGTGAGACTAATCCTTCGCCCCACGGTCAGCGCACGAAGCGGTAGGGGCTGGCCAATGGGTTTTTTCCATTCACAAGAGTTGGGATTCGAACCCCCAACCACTTGCTTAAGGGACGAAGTGCTGAACCACTACGCCAACCCGCTTGGTTATATCTGGTTCATTTGATAATGAAGATCTTGAACACATGATTGCTAAACCATACATTAATTCCACCACCTTCAGCCACCTGGCAGTGGATAGCATGGGGTCCAGATTCTAAATTTTTTAGGTCAATATGCTAGCTGATGAAACATCACACTGATTACTACTCGATTAGATGCCTAATTTATAATTAGTTAGTAGCTAATTGGCGGAGTTTTAATGTTGGAAGCAAGGTGGGTTCCACTGTCACAGGAACTTGTTTTCTAATCAACTTTTGTCTTCTTTCCCATCAGCACATAAATTAAAAGGAAAGAATTAATATTATACACAAAAAGAAAACAACAGAATATTTGTTCATAAACGCATGAAACAGAGCGGTATCATATTGTATTCATTTTCATCAATGAAAAACAAATGAGAATAATTGGCAAATATTATGACCCAAGTCCAACTATATATATACTATATAGTGAATTTTTCCAGTGGGAAAAGGAATGTAGAAAATTTGACAAAATTAAGGTTTGGACGTCTCTGTCTTACTTTTGACATTCTATCTTCTACCTGTTGAAAAGAAAAGAAAAGAAATAGGTGCTGCATCTATTCGTGTCTTACTCCCTCCTTCACAAAAGAAAGTACATAGATATTAAAAAATAAATTTTTTTTTTCTAAGTAGACAGTTAATGTGAAATATAAATAGTAATATATTATTATAAGATAAATCGTGATGAAAGACCCGATAATATAAAATTTAATTTTACAAGACTTGATCAAATTTAATTTTGAGACTATAATGTCCTTTTTATATGATAGTATAAATATCAAAGTTAATGGAACTTTGAGCATGAGAGGTGTCACCATTTTTTGCATGCTCTGAAGAAAAAGCTTTGATAGAATTGGGCCTCCTTCGAGCATAAGAAAACATTGGCCCAAACCAAAAACAAATAGGTCTCACAGAAAGAGAGATCATTTTGGACTACAAGAAAAAGAAAAAGAGATAATTTCACATAGGTGGTTTCATTTAACTGATATGAATCCTAGCAATACACTCTTTTACACACCCAGAAGAAGATAAAAAGCTCAAACTCGTAGTGTTTTTGACTTACCTAGAACTTTAAAAGACAAAGACCCTTCTTCATTCCTTAACTAGTAAAAGAGTATGATCATAAGCCAATAGACTTAAGAATTTCAAAGAGGACATTTATCTAATCCCAAATTGTTCTTAGATATATTTGTTTATTTCACATGTAAACACAATTACACTAATGAGTGATATATGAAGTTGCCGAAGTCTTTACCGCTTCCCGTGAAAATTATATTATTTTAATAGACAAAACTTGTATCAAGTTCCTTATATCAATTTCATCACACATGTACAATTTTTTCAAATTTAACAATTAACTTTTAATAAATGTCATTTATTTTTTGAAACAAAACCCACTTGCAAATGTTTGAATGCAGAACTTAATGAAAAGGATGTAAGTAACTTGACAAGTTTTTTCCTATTTTAATTTGCTTTTGATCATGGTGGGAAGTTGGGGTTGGGATTGACTATGGGAGTAGTTAGAGAAGAATTCTGATTGTGGTTGCCAATGAAGATATGGTTGGGTCAGGCTTGAAGATAGAAATCAGAAATCTTTGTGTGCGACAAAGCAGTTTTTTGGGTTAAAAAAAGATAAAAGAAAGATCAGGTATGTCCCAAGTTTATATGAGGAACTTGCCGTACGTGTAATCAATTGAATGGAAGTCTTGCTGCAAAAATTGAAGTTCTAGATGCTGTGAAAACAAAGTTAATGAAAATGAGATGGAATAGCATGCTTGCAGTATGCTGGTAAATGAAGTAAAAATTAAATGAACACATGTGAAGCAAAAAAAGGCTCCAATTTACATCACCATTTCGGTTCCCCAATCCCCTTTTCCCACCTCTCTAATTTTATTCAAACTGATAATAATGTAATATATAGCTTTGATTAAGTTGGCTTATCATAAGTTGGTTTGTCAAAAACCTTTCAATGAGATATCATTCATGTGTATACTGGCGAGCAAACTTGAATCTTTCACGCAAAGATACTTGACTAATTAACAGCATGGACTAAAACCAAATACACAAAACCATATAATTATACAAAGGAAAAACTGTAATTTGAGCAGTTAGAGGGAGTACTGAAGGATGGGAATTGCCTAGTTCTTGTGTTAGCTTGTTTGGTTTAATACATGTTACGTGAAGCCAAAGTAGATAAACAAACACAAAGAAGATGAGCTACTATACCTGTGTGATGCTGCTGCTTCTCTGCTTAATCTTCTTGCCTGTATCTCCCACATTTGGAAAGGAAAACCAGCTGTTGAAGATATCAAGCAGAGATGATGAACTTGTACAAATGGCTGGCTATGGAGAGGAGAAGCTATCTACAATTCTTGTCACAGGGTCAGTTATTTGTGAGGCCAGTTTTGATGGTGGAGGGGACCAACCTCATGCATGGCCAATACAAGGTATTTGAATTTTGTTGAATTAGTATATAGTTTGTTTCTTTTTATGCATGAATCAAATAAGTTTTGTCCTTTAAACATAAAATGAAAAATATTGCAGAGAAACTGAATTCAAGGTCATATTTTCATAAATCAAATACATATTTGAGTCATTCTAACATTTATGCAGGAGTCTCTGTTGCTGTGAACTGCCACAGTCATGCCACCAAGAGGAAAGGCAAATCAATGGTAGCAAGAGGTGTTACTGATGAATTTGGAGAATTCATTGTCGACCTCCCTTCCCACCTTCACGCTATTCCCAACTTGGAAAAGATATGCAGATTGAAAATTCTTCGCATTCCAAAGGGATCACTGTGCTGGCCTGCTCATGCCAAGAGACACAAGGGACTCAGGCTGCTATCCTTTGAAAGCGGCACCCGCATTTATAATGCCGGAAACATAGCGTTCCGGCATTCAACATCTGAATCAAAGCATGCAGCCGTGCCGATGGTATAAGGGAATATAGAAGGAGAGATTAGAGAGCACATACATAAGCTTAAGTAGGTTTCATAATTATGTCAGTATGGCGCTTTTAGTCACAGAATAGAGTTGCATGGATTTTAAACATCTCCCACCAAAAACTATAGAAATATGATCCGTTTGTAAAATATGTAGGTGAAATTGAGAGTTGCTTGAGATGCATTTGTGTTCTGTGTAAATACCACTAGCATTTTGGTCATCTAGAGGCTAAGAATTATCCCATAAGCGGTTCGACGAATATATATAATACAACCGAGATACTAATGTGTACATGGAAGAATTTAGGATAGATCAATTGCTTCATCATAATCTTCAAACCGGTGCATTTCACAAAACAAGATTCACTAGGAAACCTTTGAGGTCTTTATGCATTCTACCAATAACTGCCTCAATGAAGCAACTTACAGATCAACTAACATTCATATTTGTAACTAAGCTGACTTAACAGAGATCCATATAGCATAAGCACAACCACAAAAACTGAATGCCAAATCCTAAAAATAAAAGTGAGAAGTTATGGCTTTTCTACATTTTTCTGATCAGCTTCAGAGGCAATGTATTTTGCAACATCAGCACAGCACGTGAGCTTATCTGCCTTCTCATCAGGGATTTCAATAGAAAATTCTTCTTCAAGGGCCATAATGAGTTCCACCCGGTCTAAGCTGTCCATGTTCAAGTCTTTTTGAAAATCAGCTGTTTCAGTAACCTACAAAAATGGTCAAGTAGAATAGTAAAAGTAATGACAAGCTTAACGCAATATAGTCCCCCGACATACAAGATAATTCAGCAATATTGAGGTCTTCATATATGAAATGTAAAACCAGAAACATGGATTGTCAAGCATTAAATATATATAGTATATACATATAAGAATGAAAATGTCATATATATCATTAATGTAATTATACCTTTGAGGCATCAATTTTATCATACTTCTTGGTCAGTGCAATGACACGGTCAAGTATTTGATCAGAACTGGCAGCTGTAGAAGAGCACCAGCCTCTCAATTGCATCTGCACCCTCTCATCCCCAACTAAAAACCATCTTTCAGTTGACCTCCTCAAGTTCATATGGGCCAAGATAGATTTCCTTATGCTTTGCATCTTAATGAAATCTGCAATTGGTCCAAGCTGGTTAGTTTCAAAATATAGAAGAGGTGTAATCAAAGGGTGAAAGTGAGGGTAACAGAGAACTTTTCCTCCTTTCCCTTATTCAAAACAGTGTGCTAATATTTCTCACAATTAAACTAATTAGTTGAAGCTAAGAAAACACTTAGGTGCTGTTTGATATATATAATTGGATTTTCTAATTCCAATCATCTAAGTATCTTGTTTGTTGTGTACATTAGAATTGAAATTCCCATTTTGAGTCCAATTCCATGGAAACGAAAAATAACTAAGTCATAATATGTTAAATTCTTAACTAACATTCAAAGATTTACAATTCCAAGTACTAAAAATAAATTTACAACCAATATTTTATATTTCATTGTTCATTATCGCTTTTATATAGATGTATAAAATTTTGTAGCTGGCACACTTCAACAGCTACCATTGATGGCACCCACCATGGTGTGGCCTCCAACCACCACCATAGTGATGTCTGCTGGTAACTATTGCAATCGGCATCCTTAAACCACCATCTGTAGGTCCTCCAGTCACCACTACCAGTAGCATTCTCTTTCACCATCAGCGCAAGCACCCTCGAACCATGGCCGTTGTCGACATTCTCCCACCATCAACAATGTCGCTATCATTTTGTGATCATTGTCACCATCGATGTCCTCTGGTCACTATAGTCACTGATATCCTCCAATAGAATTTAAATTTCATACATCGATTCTTTATTGGTCCTAAAAATACAAGTTAAGATCCTTGTTTTGGAATAGAAATTAAAGTTCCAGATTATAATTCCAACCGTAATTCAAAGGAACCTGTTTATATAAAATAAAATAGTATGGCCCATCAAAATGAACCAAATATTAAATGCCACAGAAACACAACTTGACTGATAGAAAAAGCTAAAAGAAATTTAATGCATAGTCTTATTATCAGTAAGGATCCTAGCTAAATATACTACAGGACATAATTAAGACTAAAAAGGTCTCAGATAACAACAACACATCTCTTGTCACTAGTAAGAGTGTAAGACTAGTGTTATTATAATGTTTGGAAATCCTTTTGCGTAAAGCCAAAATCAATTTTGAAGATAAGCTTATGTGAGTAGCTTTTCGATGCATGAATTGATTATGAGGAAAAATAAATCAATCCAAACATGCTATTGCTACCTACACAATACTACACAAAGAAAGGTGCTTGCTTTTCCCCACTTCCTTGGCAACAGGAACTGTATTACATTCCATCAAGGCCAAGGAATATGGGAAACTCCTTTGGTCATTTCAGTGGTAATTGCGGCAGCAAGCATATGCCAATTCCATCAACACGTATCCATTAAACTTTGTTGGAAGAGAGAGAGAGAGAGAGAGATTACAAACACTTTTACACAAACATCTGAAATGTGATATCATATTTCTATAGAACAAACTAGAATCACTCGTTATCGGTTGTAGTACCAAACGAAAATTGGGTAAGCTAGAAGAGCTACAAATAGCAACAAAGGTTGAAAGTAGCAAAATACAACGAAAGAGGAAGGGACAGGAGTGGGCACTCACGAGATTCGTCACGGTGGCTGGGATTTGGTCAAATATAATGACAAACGATCCGGTCGGTTAGGTGTTTGATAAAATGCCTGATAGAGCACTCCTTATCTCTCTAACTCGCTCGCTCACTCACTCACTCACTAACCCTTCCACGCTCCTACTACTCCTACGTTCTTCAACAAACCACAATATAGCGCCTAGGTTGATTTAAGACTTAAATACATTTTTATTCTCCTACTTTTAACTTCTGGATGATTTTAATCCTTTTCAATTGCTTAATTTTAACGTTCTTACTTTTAGTTTTGGTTAATTTTAATTCCCTTATCAATTTTAATTCCTATATTTTTTTTATTTTATTTT
Source organism: Acmispon strigosus (assembly GCA_030819835.1). Classification (NCBI taxonomy): domain Eukaryota; kingdom Viridiplantae; phylum Streptophyta; class Magnoliopsida; order Fabales; family Fabaceae; genus Acmispon; species Acmispon strigosus. The sequence goes on from JAUAMA010000001.1 coordinate 94,655,746, forward strand.
TGCAATAAATCTCTCCATTAAAAATATCATTCAATTTGAAGCCAACTTTGATGATATTATCAAGACTAATCCATATAGCAGCTAATGTGTTAAATAATTAGAAATAATATACAACACATTTGATTAGCACGTGAGCTTAAGCCATTGGCTTAAATGGGGCGATCTTTACCGGTTGAAATTTGATGGAAGCCTTGGGTTATGTGGTTTTAAAGCGTTCAATATGACATTTGTTGGTAAAAACTAGTGGTATTCGAGGGAGAGCTCTTATATAGATTCGATTGTTAAGGATTATAGTGATCTTGTTTTAATTTTCTGATCTTCTTGTTTTTCCTTTTGTTGGTAGGATTGGTAATTGTGTTGCTCAACATTTCCCTAGGAACTATAGCTCTTTCCTAAATTCAATTTGGGTTGAAGAGGTTCCTCGTGGTCTAAACTCTCTTAATCAGCGTGATATTTTGATCTCAGCGCCTAATTTTTCTTCTTAATTAATGAAGATTCGTTTGTACCAATTGTTTTTTATGTGCTCTGAGTATCTACTGACAACAGTGATGAATTCTCTCATTATAGACGCTACACTAAATAGTAAATGACTAGTAATAAAATGTGTTTTATTGACAAATCACACCAAATTTTAATTATCATTATTATTGAAACGTATAATTCACGAAATAAATGATAGTTTTGTTATGAATATATAAACATCAAGTAACTTATAAATGGCATTATGGTTAGTTTATAGAAAAAATTTGAATTATTAAGATTGAAGGAGGAGGAGAAGGTTAATTAAATGAAGAAAGCAGTCACGATCAGGATCAGAGAGAGAAAAGGGAGGAGGTGCGATAATAACAGCAGAGCCCTCTCTCTCAAGTCTCAAGTCTCAAGTCTCAACTCACTCGTTCACTCACTCTCAGTGGGGAAGAAAGAAAGAACACACAAACATAATCGCATTTGCACGTTGAAACTCCCAATTGGTTTCGAAAATTGAGAGAGCATAGCAAGAATAACATGACGTGACCCATCACCACTCATTGCTCTTTTTTTCCCTTCTCTTCTTCCGAAATTGAGAGTAACGATGGGGAATGCGAATGGGAGAGAAGATTTGAACGGTTCTCCATCAGGGGCTGAAGACGAAGAAGAAGAAGAAGACCGAGGCGGCGGCGATTGCATGTCGGCGCCTCAGGATGGGCTTGGGAACCCTGCACCTCCTCCTCCTGAATTGATGGGTCACTCTCCCCCTGCTAGCCCTAGAGCAACCCAATCTCCACTCATGTTCACCCCTCAAGTAAGTTCCTTCCTTTTCCACCTCTTTCATCTTTTTCCAATTCATGGGTTAATGGGTTTTGTTAATTTCCATCCAGATTGTATAAAGTTTCCTTCTTTCCCCCACTCCTTCCCTTTTTGATGAGTGGGGTGTCTAAATTATTAATCAAAAGTCAAACGTGCGATCAAATAGGTCTTGTTTTGATTTGATGTTATTTATTATGTCCGGTTCCGACAAGTTTAGCCGCCATGAGGTCACAAAGCATTCATTTTGGATGGTGAATCAGTAATCTCAGCCTACATTTTTCTTTTGTTTTCTTGAGATTTTTTTTGGGACTAAAACAACTCCTGTTGTTGCACACTAGCTGTTTGATGCAAGTCCGCAAGGTAGATGATGAAGTTCTAAGGCTCTTTTTTCCTCCATCTACTGCTTTACAGTTCCATGCTTTCACCTGTTGGCTTTTGGTAATTGGATCACCGAGACAGGGAGTATGGGAACCTAATTGAGTATTACTTTAAAGGAAACAAGTTGCTTACGATGTTGGGGTTACTTTAAAGGAACTGTATTCGCATCTTGTAGACTATTGTCCAAATCAAGAATGAACTGCACTACCCTTTCCTTACCCCCCCCCCCCCCCTAGTTGATGGTGGACACTGGAGAGTAGCTTCACGTGATTGTGTTGTCAATTCATAATAGATGTGTTATTTGGTCTCTATTAAACTTGGTTCTGAATTTTTTTTTCTTTTGGATATATATGTTCTTGGCTGTGACCTGATTTTATATACAGGTTTTGTAGATTCTTTGTTTTCATCGGTTGTCAATCACCCCATTTTCCCTTTGTTTAGGTCCCGGTTGTTCCACTACAAAGACCTGATGAAATGCATGCTCCAAGTCCTTCCTGGATGCAAACTACTTCAGGGTATGAGGATTTGTACAACGAACTAGGAATTCCAACAATGATTACTTGGAGTTATGATGGTAAAGACGTAGCTGTGGAGGGATCATGGGATGATTGGAAAACAAGGTTTGCAAAATTTAGGATCCATTGAGTTTCTTATTTGTTTATTCTGTTCATATGTTTTCACTAATGTCTTCTTTCTTTCCTTCATTTCCTGCTTTCAAGTATAGATTTTGTTGTTTCCGACATTTCTTTTGCATATTTGTTAAATAGCAAATGAAATGAAATGAAAATATCATGACATTTTTTTTAAAATTTTGGTTGAAACATATCAACTGGAAATGAAAACAATAAACAAATCAAATACATCCTTAATGTCTTATTCATGTATGTCTTCGAAGGTGGCTGTAACTGTTGCTTAGATTCTGATATTCCTTGTTCATCAGAATGCCCTTGCAGAAATCAGGAAAGGACTTTACAATAATGAAGGTACTGCCATCTGGTGTTTACCAGTATAGATTTGTTGTTGATGGACAGTGGAGATACGCACCTGAGTTGCCTTGGGCCCATGATGATGCTGGGAATGCTTACAACATTCTGGACTTACAGGTACTATTTTGTTAACATATTTAGTATGTGACTTATGTGATCAATATCGACTTGTCATGGCTATTATATGCATATATGGTAACCTTTCTACAATTGATTCTGAAGTCAAAATCAATTTTGGGAAGAAGTTTCTGCGAGTAGTTTCTGGATTTCAGAATTTATTCTGATGAAAGAGAAACATACTATAGCTCAGTAATCTGATAATATTTTTCAAGTTGAGCATATGATGATGTCTTCAATAGCTAACTTACTTTTGGGAGTATCAAATCTGCCACTGATCAGGGAATTGTGCACTAAGTGAAACCTGTATGAGTGAACTAAAGGGCCATATTATTTTGCAGCAACTTGGCATTGTGATTTATTTCACTTTTATCTCCTTAGGGCCTTATTATTTTGCAGCAACTTGGGATGTATTTCACTTTTATCTTCTTTTAGGGTATCAAACTTGTTTTAAAGGTTAAACTTGATTTTAGTGTAATATACTGCTGCATTGATTTTCTTCGAGATGTCTTTCCTCCTTTTAACGAAGGGGAGCCTTGGCGCAACGGTAAAAAGTTGTTGCCATGTGACTGAGATCACGGGTTCAAGCCCTGGGAACAACTTCTTGTGTAAAAAAAACAATGTAAGACTGCGTATATTAGACCATGTGGTCAGACCCTTCCCCGGACCCCGCGCATAACGGGAGCTTTAATGCACTGGGCTGCCCCTTTGATGTCTTTCCTCTTTTTCTTAATTCATTTCATGCTCTTTGACCGAATTTCTCGTCTCTTCTTGCATGAACCTTGTTTTCAACATGAATGATCCTAAAACCATTTGTGGCTAAGTAGGTCAGTAAGTCTCCTTTGATGTTTTGATAATCATCCTCAATATGGATTAATTTGATTTTTTTTTTATAAGCATTAGTTTGATTTTTGTAACAATTTCCTGATTAAGGTATCCTCTTTTCAAGTCATTTCACTGCCTTGTAGAGTGCAACTTCATATTTATGAAATTTACTAATAGCGCTATACTAAAACACGCGCACAACGATCTGTAAAACTTGAAATTACTAAACACTGGGTGGGAGAATGATGGTAAAACTGTTTTCATTGCAAATCTTGCCGGACTGATAATACTGTCTTCATTATATATTACTGCTAGAAGACTTTGAAATCTTAATTGAAACTGGCGATTTTATTTATCATATGCAGGAGTATGTTCCTGAAGACACTGGAGGCATTTCTAGTTTTGAACCTCCTAAATCACCGGACTCTAGTTACACCAACTTACAACTTGGCTCCGAAGATTATGCAAAGGAGCCGCCATTGGTTCCTCCATTCTTGCAAATGACACTTCTTAATGTTCCTCCAGCAAATATGGAAACCCAACCTCTTCCATCTAGGCCTCAGCATGTGGTGCTCAATCATCTCTATATGCAGAAAGGAAAGAGCAGCCCTTCAGTGGTTGCACTCGGTACGACTCATCGGTTTGTAGCCAAATATGTCACTGTGGTGCTGTACAAGTCTTTGCAGAGATAAATTACATATATGAGATGGACAGAGCAGCCTTTAAAGTATTTGTTAGTTAATATGGCTTACAAGAGTGAGAAATTCTAAGCTCCATCAGGATCATTACATGAAAGTCAAGATTGTGCTACATATAATGCATTTGCTTGATGGCCATTCATCATGCAATTTTGTTCCAAATTCTGACATCATTTGGTGATGCTATTTCTAGGAATTTTGATCAAACCACTAAAATAAAAGGGGGAAGAGAAAGGTAATTCCATCATAGTTGTTGGTCCAACATATTTTGCACCTCATATGCATCAATTCTATATCCCCCCTCCCTTCTACATGTATATACCATTCAGTAATGTGGTAAGTGTGTATGCCTAGAATATGTGGCTCCATATAAATCTTCAATCATCTGAGCTTTAAAATGTGTTTTAGAATCACAATAAATTCCTGTTTTTCTGTTAATGCGTTGTGATGTGTGTTTTTCCCTTTATGGAAAACCAACTGCGCACTTGGAAAATGTTCCAATTGCTTTGTGCTATGGGTACTGTTTAATCCAAAATTACTATTTAAGTTGCGTTGTATTCCCATTAACATGATGGATATATTATTATTCAATGGAGGTGGTAACAACGATAAGCCTATGTCATAGTGTTTCTGTTTCCTACTTTGCTACCTCTAAAAAGCACTTCACCCCAGCTTTCCAACAACCATTCTGATTTTTCCACATGTTTTTTCTCATATTCGTTTTTTAGATTAAACTTTAAAAAATACAAAATTTTGGCTTATTATCGTTGCAAGGTTGCATACTAGATAGATAGACCCAGAATAAAATACTCTTGATTCGCCTTTTCAGTTGGATGCATCCTTTTAGATGTCACCTTTGCTATCTTAAACGTCCCATTATTTCAGAGTTTGCATGCATCCTATTCCTTTTGGAATTAGATTCCGTGAGACACTACTTTGCATGATTCTCTTTCTCTAGAAAACCGATAAAATTGCAACTATCATGTCCATTTTACTTTACATTTTAAATTCCATTTCCCCTTGAGGTGCAAAACCAACTCTTGAAAACGTATCAGAATCATAAATTATTTGTTCCATTACGAAATAACTAAACAACATTATACTTATTTGACATATAAGAAACGTTTTAGATGGAAAGACCCTAATTCATAATTGCTAAGCAATTGGTCCCCAGTCTTTACAGCATTGGATTCTGTTGTTTCAAAGTGAGAGTTGTAGAGCAAAATGCAGAGTTACAAGTACAACTATTGATTTATATTGTGAGAAATGACAAGTCACTTGTGTATATATATAATAAACTTCAAAATTTGAAAATTTGAAAATTTATTTTATTCATGGAATCCACTCAGTATGCTTGTTTAAGTAAATGAAGAAAGCTGAGAAGCTAATGCATTGAAGTCTATACAGTCAATTGAAGACTTAAATGCCTTGTAAATTCTGTCAATTACAATTAAGACATTTCAAGTTTTGGTTGAAGTGCCATTTTCACAATAAGGTTATTAATGTCCACATTTTAACGCAATGTTATTAATGTTTAGTTGCTCACATTATGGGTACAGAAGTTGTAGCCCAAAATTTAGTAAAACTTTTCTTGCCACATCAAGGTAAACTCCAACATTTACGAGACTAATTCGCTCGAGATTCTGATATCACATTAAGTGGGCAAATCTCTTTCAATAAGTTTTTCTCACAGTGTACTGTGATCAAACTCTTGACGAAATGCTTAGAAAGTTCAACTATTTACTAATGTGCTGATCCAAAATTCTGTAATACTATAGTAATACTAATAGTACATCTCAATACACACAGAGGACAATATAAGTGATTGCATGTTCACCATTTGGCAAGGAAATACCTTAAAAGCTCATAAAGTCATAAACCCTTAAATACTCACCACTATTTATGTTCATGACCTGCTCTTACTACATATATAGCACAGAAATATAAAGCAAATAACTGCTGATCTACATAACAGAGCATGCATTTGGATTCTCATCACTGAAAATCTGAGGATCATAAGCATAGTCAACGTAGTTTCTAGATGACCAGTATTCGCTACGCTTGATGTCAGTTTTATTATCACCTTCTTCTTCTCCCTTGTTTTCTTCACCTTCTTTTTTCTCTTCTTCTTTCTCTTCCTTTTTCTCCTCTTGTTTCTTTTCTTCTTCCTTCTTTTCTTCCTCTTTCACAATGGACACTTGCTTTTTTGTCCTTTTGAACACCTCATCAACAAGCTTTGATGGGTCAATTGTGCCTTTTACTGTCACTTGATCATTTCCCAAGTTTGTTTCCACTGATTCTACTCCTACACATTGTTGTTATAATGACAAGACTAATAAGTTTAGTCATGTTAGTAATTAAACTATTCAATAAAATATATTAAATGCTCACCAGTCAATATTCTTAAAACACTATTATGAATACTTGTTTGTTTGTTTTGTGTCGCCAGATCAAGACATATTTTTAGAATCATATGCTGCTTACAAAGGACTTGCAGGCCACCCAAACACAACACTTACATAGGTCGTGAGAATCAAACATATAACTTTCTGAAAAGAAGTGGTCCGTCCTTACTAATTTAACCAATTTAACCAAAATTTGTTGGCAAATAAAAAGGCATGGGACTATGGGTAGAAAATACAGATAAAAATTTAGAGACTCAGCATCTAAATAGAAAATTAATTTGTATGGTACTGGCACAGGGTTTGATGTAAAATCCTCACTATCAAAATCCCAGCTCTTTCGGTCAAAAGTTGCATTCAAAACCTTGAAAGCTTTTGAATGAACGGGATTAGCGCCACAAATTATGAGCTTAACCCATGATTAAGTGAAGAAAATCAGTAAATTATATGCTCCTGAACCTGGCTTAGTGGCTTTTGATATATATGAAACTCGTGCATACTTAAAATAATGACTTTTATATTGATATGAGTGCACTGTGCAGCGTGGCTTTGTTGAAGTGTTACAAAATTATTTATAATATGAAGATTCCAATATTTGCATTGTATCTGTTTTTTGTTTTTGAAGTTTCAAACTTATAATTTGAACAAAATTTGCTTAAACATCATTCAGATTTTGAAAGCAAAACCAATAAGGCATGAGACAAGTTGACATAAAAGGATTCGGTTCCTCTAAAGTAAGTCAGCACAACCGTTAATTAAGAAACAATTGGGATCGTGATCTTATACTTACATTTCTATAAGAAACTATGGTGTTCTCAAAATCTAAGCCGATTTCTAAACAACAGTTGCGATGACTTACTTTAATCTCAAAAGTAATTCAAGGAGCTAACTCTGATCTAAAACGTGTTTGATGTGCGGAAGAGTGAGAGAGATCAGTGGGAGAAAGTGTGCCGGAGCAATCAATATCAGGAAGAGAGAGAGAGAGAGGATGAAACTATGTACCTTGAATCTTACGGATACGCTTGTGTATTACTTGAGCACATGCTTCACAATGCATTCGAACTTTGAGGACTACTGTTACCGAAGGAGGCGCCTGACATTGAAACAATTTTTCACTGTTTAGCCATGATTAACACATGTAACATAAGCAATAATGTCAATTTAATCAATTAGAACAATAACATTGTTTAAAAATCTGTAAACAGTTTTTAAAACCAACCTAATAACCTTCTTTCTTGTACTAACACATGTATCTTTCAATTCGAGTCCTGAACATCTACATATCTATAGAGTTAACTCATCTGACCAACAAAATGTTTTTTCATACACAAAATTTAAAACAAGATATTATTTAAAGGAAAATTAAACATGTATTATTTGGATCGAGCCACTTGTTAGTAATTTTATTTCACTTTATTTTTTCATCAAATAGGTTGTGAATTGTGACAAACAATTTGAGTGGCCCACAAAGAGGCATCTATCTCTATATATGTGCTGCTTCTACTATTTTCTATTTTATCAAGTTAGAGATGGGCCATATGGGGTTTCCAAATGTACCATAAAAGCCAAGGGAGAAAAGATTACAATCCTGTTAGCAGAGGAGCAGTCTCAGAAAACTACCTTATTACCCTGCTGATCTCATCCAATGCATAATGGAGAACAGCACCTGTTGTTTTATCCTACTCACTGTCACATGGTTATGTTGACATGTTTAATGTGTTTTGTTATGTGACTCCAAATTTCTGAAATCTGTGTCACATTGATAGACATGTACTCTCTAAAAAGATTACACAATGTTGTGGGCACGGTGAATCCAAGAGGGTATGTTAATAAGTCCGTGACCCCATTCAAGTTGCAGCAAAAGAGATGAGTGAGTGGGGTCAAACCCTCTTAATTGTCACCATCTTTATTTGCCCTCGTTTCATGTGCCTTATGGGAGGAGTAGTAGGACCTTGTTTCGTTACTTTCATTGTTAGCAGTATCCACCCATTGTGGAAACAACAGCAACTACAAACCAAAAGAGAAAAAAAGACTATGGATGGAAACTCCACTCACAGTGTTTCACCCTGCAAGCATGTTAATTAGACATCTACAAGACTATACAACCATGTCCAAGTTTGTTATGCTTAATCTTTATCATACATTGTACTCGTAAGCTACTCATAGAAATTTCTCACAATTATAAATGAGTTTCCAAAGACGCACACAATATGGGAAATAACAGCGACTTTGCATGTTTCTTTTCACAATTTACATTAAATCTATGGCGTGTTAACACAATAACTAAGACTAATGCATTTTTTAAAGTTCGTTTTGAAAATCACGGTGAAGTTAAAATTATAGTGGATAAAAGTAATTTTTCTTGGTTTTTGTTTCCTTCCACTATAATTTTGGTTTCGTCATAGTTTTTGAACTAGTTCCCAAACATGTTAGTGCAGATTTGAAAGTCTCTCTACGTGAGTAGCTTCTGAATGTCATAATTAATTATTAGAAAATAAAACTTGATTCAAACATGATATTATAGCTTCTAATCATAAGCGATTCGCAGTGGAAACAGAAAAATGTAATAAGCTAGAAGATAAAGATTTACCTCTTCCTTTTTCTGCTCTGGCTGAGGTTCTTTGATTTCCTCTTTTTTATCCTCCGGAGGTTTAGGCAAAGGTGAAATGAGCTCTACTTTCTTACCACTTTTCTTTTCTAGTCTCTCACGCACCTTTATGGGGTCTGCCGCCTTTCCTTTCACCACCACTTTGCTCGCCTTGCTATCTGCACTCACCTCCTCCACTCCTGTAAAGATACATCAAAATTGAAAATTTGTTTATGACACTTTATTTTCAATCATTCCCACCTCCTAGACATTTATCTTTCTACTAAGCATGAATGCAATGATGAACTTTTGACTCTATTGGAATGGACATGTGTAAAACTATCTGTAAAAGTTGAGAATCATGTATACCAGACAAACTATTTCATCATGTGGTGTGAATATTCAAAATCAATCATGAATGGTAGATCCCTCTAACAAGAAAAGAAAGAGGGGGAAAATAGAACAAAAGTAGTTGCTGAATCTAAATTCATAATGAAAACTAGAAAAATCTGTAATGTGATTGTTGCCTAAATGGCTTGCTGCATGTTTGGATACAAAGCGGAAAAACAACTGTGAGCTAAAATCATGGATTACAGAAACAATTTTCCTTAACTCTACGTACAACATGATTTTGACTTCATTCAGAGTTCATTGCAGAAAATTAATGTCCTAGAGCAGAGAGTGGAAGGAAAAAATGACCTTGAAATCCTTTCAATGATTTTTCAACTTTCCTTGCACAGGCTTCACAATGCATATCAACCTTGAGTACTATCTCTGGAGGCTCCTCATCATCCTTCTTCTCTTCTTCCTTCTTTTCCTCTGTAGTTTCTTCTTTCTTCCCTTCTTCCTTGTTCTCCTTCAACAACAAACAGAACATTTACAGAAATATTGAAAAGATGAACCCAACAAAAATCTCCATTTCTTTTGGCACTAGCATAACATTATGCAATAGTGGTACCAAAAATGCAGAGAGCAGAGATAAGAAGATAGAGACATTGTCCTAGTTTAGTTAATTTTCAAAGAAAAGTTGTGAATAGGAGGAAAGAGACAGAGTGATTAGTAATAACTATAGACAAGAAAATGTGCAAGTGGACTCTTACTTCACCCATGTCTATGATAAATGATAATTGACAATGGCTCCTGGCTTCAGAAATTTTGCTGGCAACAGCAGATGCTGCAATGTATTGGAGCTAGCAATTGATGCTTCAGAACTTTAGAGGAAGAAAGAACATTTTAATGTGAGGTGGATCTGAGATGGACCATTCAATGCAGATTAGGGTCATAGACATACGTAGCACCATGGCTGAGTCAGCATCACCACCAGAACTAGCTTTCACTTTCTGTGTAAATGGCCTACTGTGGGCCTTAGCATTCAAAATTTTCATATACCTGCACTAACTTTCCATTCAATCTTATTTTTGTATAGAAAGGGATTGAATCTATCTTTTATCAATTTGAATATGAGTTCAAATTTCTATAGATATAATAAATGATAGAAAACTGACAACAACATCATAAATGTTTGTTTCAACTAAAAAAGTATTTTTTTTACAAGAGGAAAACAACTAAAGAGAGTTTAAAATTTAAAACTTAAAATACAAAAATCAAACTAAGTACTAAGTACACCAACAGGCCCCAAAAAGATGGTGGAGGGATCCACGACACCAATCTTAATCTTGAGAAGATGAAGGTTTGGTGAGAAGATCATCTAATTGATGGCCGGACGAAACATATGTAAAACTTGAAGCTCTTTATTTGTAGTCTTTTTTTTATTGAGAAACAATTTGTCTAGCTAATGAGTGACATGGTGGGAGGTTCTTGAGTCGAGTAATAAAGTGGATTCAATATCTTTAGATTGTGGTCATCTATCATTTGCTTCATCATAAGACTTTGGTTCTCCCAATTATTGAGTAGCACATATTCTGTTGGAGGATATTTGGTTTGGGGTTTAGGCATCCTGAGAGGTCTTTTTAACTGAAACTCTTGAAAATTTTGATCTTCGTCGTCATAGTCTTCAGCTATATCATCATCGGTACCACTTTTTCTATTACCATCAACTATTTATTGAGTTGGATCGTTAGTAATTGGAGGTTCATATTCTTCATCTCCAACATCTTCAGTTGCATCTCCCCTAATGCTCTCGCAGAATCTCCCCTAATTCTCTCGAAGAGGATCTGAATCCAAGTTGTTTGGAATCCATGTTGATTGGATGTTCTCAAGAACCAACAAGCTTAACACACTTACGAATATCTTCAACATTCTTGTATTCAAAGAAGGCAACATCTTTGCTTCTAATACTCTTTTTCTCAACAAGATCTCATAGTTAGTATTCGAATTATTCATTTCCATATCTCAAGAAGATGCACTCATTTGAATTGGAGTTTAGGGTTCTCTCATCTTTTGAAACATTGAACAAACGCTCTACAACTGAAAACCTTCAAATGGTTGTAGAACACATTTTCACATGTTCAAAACTTGTTTGGACCATCACTATTTAGTGGAGCCGAGAGAGCCAAATTGGTCAAATTAATTGCAATCGTTAGAGCTTCACCCTAAAACCCCTTGGTTAATTTGACATGAGATAACATTGTTCTCACTCATTCTACAATAATTATGTTCATCATCTCAACTGCTCAATTGTGCTGAGGCATCGTCGGAATAGGTCATCCATGCCTAGTTCCATTGCTCACATAGTAATATCTGAAAGCTTCCATAAATTCTTCTCTATTGTTAGTGCAAACACACTTTAACTCTTTACCCGTTTATCGCTCAACACTAGTATGAAATTGTTTGAATACTACAAACACATGGTTTTTTATTTTGAGTCCATATGTGAAAACATTCTTAGAGTAATCATCAATAAAGGTAACCAGCTCCATGAATACTAGGGATCATCGGACCACAAACAGCAGAATAATTGCCTTAAGCCTATACATATTATAGGCAATATTTTATAAATGTCGAATAATTTCCTTAAGCCTAATACATGTTATGGGTCTACTTATCTACTATAGACCGTTCACACACAAAAAAAGCCCATGTTGTAACGCAACATCTAAAATAATCCATGAAATTGATTTTTTTTTTGAAAAAAATTCCTCAAAAATAATCGGCTTTTAGTACCTTACTTTTATGGGCTTGTCTAAATGGTTTAAGAAAAAAATTTAAGTTACACAATTCTTATTCTAGGTGGACCAATGATATTTAAAATAAATAAATAAATATGAAATTTCTAGTCTACTTATCTTAAATGTCATTGGTCCACCTAAAACTTAAGTTATTTAACCTAAATTTTTTCTTAAATCATTTAGAGAATCCCTACTTTTATTTGCCTATATGCTACCTAAACTTGATCATTATATTTATGACATCTATCGTTTTTCTTAGTGTAATAATTAGTTTTGGTGGTTTTAACCAAACACCATGTTTCCAGCAGCCTTCTAGATGGAGCTTTTTTCCACCACAGAGAAACAAAATAAATGAAAAGATAAATTGCAAAAATGTCAAAGTGTCAAACTATAAGGAAACACATTATTCCCGCTCTATATCCACTTCCACTTTAAAAGGAAAGTTAAATTAAAAGAAAGTTGAGAACATAAAAGACAAAAATAAGAAATTAAAAAATATAAAAACAAAACAAAGTAAAAATACGATTCAAGAAAAAGTGGTTATGATAAGTAAAATTAAGTTGTACAGATAAATAAAGCCTCAACTATGAACCGTGTTTACACAAGTGGCAACCAGCAACCGTGACATTCAGTTAAAAACTATGATTGTAAAAGCTTTCATTACCTCCAAGAAATACATATGTTGACACTTGCTGGACCACACCCAACTCCAACTCCCTCTGCATCAACAACCAATTGATTAGGTAGAAAGCTGGTATTACTCAATTCCAAACTTCTAAATCAATTTAACCATCCTATATACTCATAACTCACTACCTAGTAAATGAAGCATGATCTCTCATTATACATGTAAGACACTATGTCATCATATGAAAATGAGGTCATCATGTTTGAGCCACAAACATAACACTATAATGAAGCTAACTGGAATAGGAGAGTTTTTTTCATCCCTATGTTATGTTATCTGCGCATAACCAAACTCACATAAAGCATAATACAAATATGACAAACATCAATTATAACTACTGATAGTAAATATTTTGCAACATGAAATTGACACTTAATTAATTACTATAACTATTCATAGAGATTCATGAACTTGCATTGAGTCAACAATTTTGGGCGTGTGAATCAAAGATAGCAGCACATGGGGATGCAGAGCCATATATATATATTACCACACCCTTACCTTCAGATCCGGCAAGCTTCAGCTTCAGCTTCAGCACTCTCCACCGTCGCGTAACGACACCGGCATTGACAAGAAATTCAACCTTCTAGGTCTACGTGTTTGCGTTTAATTGGTTAGAGTTTTCTTCTTAAGTTTGCTTTCTCTTTCCTCTCTCATATTATTATTATTGCTCTAATCTCTTTAATAATTTTGTCCCCATTCTCTTTCACTTTCTTCTCAGCCACAGCCTCAGCCTCAGATCTGAACTCTCTCATCCACAACCATGGCTGCAGAAAAGGTACTTTCATTTCAATTGTTTTCTCAAATTCACCACCACTCTTTCAAATCTTTCTCATAAATCAATCAATGCAAATTAGGAGGAATCCTAGATTTGCATACTAATTGGTGATTTTCTTTCTACGACACATTGTTCATTCAGGTTACCCTCATGAAGCTCAAGGTTGATCTTGACTGTGAGAAATGCTACAAAAAGGTCAAGAAAGTTCTCTGCAAGTTCCCTCGTGAGTTCATCCAGACCATCACCTATTAATTTTGCTTGATTAATTAGAATCACTTGCATGCATAATTTGATAATTTTGCAATTGAAGATATCAAATTGAGTTAATTTTTGGTTGGTGAATTTTTGTGAACAAGAGAAATTCGAGACCAGAAGTACGACGACAAAGACAACACTGTGTTCATCACAGTGGTGTGTTGTAGCCCTGAGAAGATCAGGGACAAGCTCTGTTGCAAAGGTGGGGGTTCCATCAAGAGCATTGAGATAGTGGAACCGCCCAAGGCCGCTAAACCGCCTGAGCCCAAGAAGGACTCTGACAAGCCCAAGCCCAAGCCTGCTGCTACTGAGCCTGAGAAAAAGAAGGACGACGCCGAGAAGCCCAAGGAAAAACCCAAGGGCGCTGAGCCCGAGAAGGCGGTCAGGTTTGCGGAGCCTGAGAAGAAGCAGAAAGACGGGGGTGAGGGTGCTAAGAAGGGAGGAGATGAGAAGCCCAAGGCTGAGGGTGCTAAGAAGGGAGGAGATGAGAAGCCCAAGGATAAGCCCGCACCTGCAGCGGGCCCACCACCAGTGGCAGTTCCGGTTGGGATGATGATGTGCGCTCCAACTCCGTGCTATGAGGGCAGGCCTGCATACTATGGGGGCATGCCTGCCGGGCCGGGGTTTAACCAGTATGGTGGGCCCGTGCCCTGTTACGATGGGTATTACGGGAGGCCCGTTTATGATAGTTACGGTGGAAGCAGGCCCTATTATGTGAACAACCGGTGTGATCAGTATTTCAGCGAAGAAAATCCGGAAGGGTGCGCAATTATGTGATCATCACATTCACATGCATCTACGCCATTGCACATTCTCTCAACTCTCATCATCACGTTCTCAGTAACTATTTCTTTGTATTTGTTTTTAAGATTCATATATTTTCATTGGAAAGAAAAAAATTGACAATGAGGGGGGGTGAAAAAATAAAGGTTATTTAGCGGGTTAAATGCAGATATATTATTATATATATCATGTTACTTTGTTTTAAGTTTTATAAATTAATAAAGTTTCTTTACATTCTAGCAATCAAATTTTTGCTATAAGAATTTGAAGTTAGGAAGATGCCAGCCAAAATGACCTAATCGCATATTGTCTTATATATAAAATGATATTAATGGAATTAGTACTGGCTACTCATTCTTTAGTGGCTATTGAATATTGATTAATGACCTCAGTGGACAATGACAATTTGACTACCATGATCTTCTTTTTCCCATGCCAGCAGTTTTGGCTACAGAGTATGTGAGCGATTACTACAACAAATTAATATACTTTCTGTAACTTTCATACAAAAGTAAACCTTCATTGAAAGTGAACAATATGGATATACATAAAGTCTGTAGGAAATGCATGAAGCTAAGGATTTATTTTATTTGATAAAATATTTTTAATTTTCATTAATAATTACAGACGTGTTATTTGTTTTTGCTAAATTTTTTATTTTGTAGAATTGTATAGAAAGCATTAATTAAATGAATACAAAAAGTTAAAATAAGTAAATAAAATATATCTTAGCTGGCAAGGGGTGATCTGAACACATAAATTTTAGTTGAACACGTTGAAAAGTAGTATATGAAGAAGATGTTTCTTGTAGTAGAAGGGAATTGGGAAGGGACGTCGTCTCCATCAAGAGACAAAAGTTGCTTTCACCTAAAGATAATGTTTACATTTTATCAATACTTTATGGTTTATAGTTCATTTTTGAAAAATCAACTTTTTTATATTTAGCTGTACTAAATAAGCTCTTCTTCCTTAATTTAAAAACAGCTTTGATATTTTTCGTTTGATGTGTTAACGTTTCAACCCTAAATTAATACATAGCTTTTAGACAAGTTGATAAAGGTAAGGTAGAATTATTAAAAAAATGTAATGTCTAGTTGGCAAATATGTGTTGAGAAAACAAACATTGAATATTATATGTAACAAAAGACAAGTAGCACTCAGCTGAGGAAATGGGGTCTCTGAATTAATCATTCGATGATGAGGTCATACAATTAAATATATATATATTTATATATAATATGTGCAGCCTCCACAATGAACAAAAACCTCAATTATAGGTTCATCTACCATCATTTCAAGAATCTTTCGAAGTTACGAACCCACCATATTTTTTGTCACTTTCTTCCTCAAGCAGTCAAGCACCACATGTGTTCTCTGGACAGATTTATTTTTTCCTCAACTATTAATAAGTTAGTACAAATTATTTCTTCTAAGTTCGAATCCCTACAATTATTTTTAACTTAACCATGTAAGTTACCCAACCTTCCTTGTGCTCTTTGGACAAATAAGAGAAATAAATAGTATTTGAGGAAGCTACTTGTTCTCCGCGTATGATCCATAAACCGTAATCTTCTTAGACTCTACGAAGACGAAAATAAGAATTGTGTCGGCAGTGTCTAGTTGTTACTTGTTAGCAATATCAAAGTCAATTTGGTGAACAGTATTGGATAAATAGTGATAAAATAAGAAACTTGGATAATAACACAATATAATAAAAGCAGGATAAGCTTTTATGTTATCCCATATTTGAAATATGAATATATAATAATAGGATATAATATAAATAATCAAAGTGTTTTGATGGGTAATCTCAATTAAAACTATGACCACATATATCTTATAGTCCGCAACACATTGTGCACCAGAGCTAGAGGTTATTATTTCAATAGGTAATCTTCCCATCACCAATGACCGTGCGCCTCCACCCATCAAAAATCATTCACCCTCCTATTACCAAAGAGCACACATCCTCAACATTGCCCATGGCCGATCGCCGAATCGAAGACACTTATGTCACATGTAATATCTGAAAACTAGCCTCACGGTAACAACACAAGTTTTTTCAGCGTGCTTAGTCCTCACTCACGTGCTTCCTAAGAAAAATTCTCAAGAGGTCACTCACCCTAATATTGCTCCAAGGCAATCATCCTTAACCTCAGAGTTTTTATGATGAGTTGAGCTCCCGAAAAGAAGATGCATCTCGTTGTTATAAGTAGTACAAATCAAATCTTATATACCCTCCTCAATTGTATAGTCCCGTACGAGTACAAACTCAGAACAGTTCTCATTCGGGTGGGAGATCGGTTCATTCATGTGTCCCTTCGCCTAAAAGCCTTGCCAATACCTGCTCCTTGTCCGTGCCTTTTCATTGCACTGGCGATCACTCCCTGTCCTCATCAGCCCTGGGTTTCACATCGTTTCACCACATCACATCACATCACGAGTCTATGGTACAACAGCCAAGGCTTTGGTGCAAGACAAGGGCGCAGGGCTCGAGAGCGTACTGGACACTCATGGCCACCTGATCCCGACAAAGCCCAACTTCTATAAAAGGCAAGGCTTTGGAAACCATAAGGCACAAAATATCCTCACCATAACTAAATCCCTTGAAACTCCATACCTCTCACTTGAGTGTCAGAGAGTCCTCGCAGGGACCCCTCCCAAGCTCGACGAACAATGAAGCACCACGAAGACCATCATCCGGCCGCCATCTTTCGCCAGAGTTTCACCGCTTCCTTTTCAACCAACACCCTTCCGCAAGTGATTGATCGGCTTGTTCTCATAAAAAACTATATAATATTTTTTTAATTTGTTTTTTCTAAATTAATAATTTTAAAAAGTAATGAATATATTCATTTTTATAAATGTGTCTATATATGTTCTAAAATTACATCACATTGTTTTTTTCTTATTTGTCTTTTTTATCTCAAGGTAAGCCCACGGCCTACAACTACAAGACTAATCCCCAATGCTACGAGGTTACGTTAAATGAGTTAGTTTATTTAATTTAAAAATATATAAGTAACCAATTATTTGTAATTTAATAGTAGTAAGTGATAAATAATAAAATTAATTAAATTTACTAACAGTAGCTATTAATATTTCAAAAAAATTAGTCTATATTTAAATTATAAATAATTATGTAAAAACATGATTGATTTTAAATGATAAAAGAAAATTATTCAAGATTTAGTATTAGTTTATATTTTTTATTATTATAATATAAAAAAATATTAAATGAGTAGTATCAAGTGATAATAAAAAAACTGTTTTTTTTATATGGGTAAGACCAATATTTTCACCATTTATAAGTTAGTTCATTTTGTAATTAAATTTATATGAGTAACTAAATAATTTTAACTTTTTAGTAGCAACTAAAAATTAATAAATATTAAAATCAATATATTATTAAATTAGTATTTTCTGAAAAAAAAATTGTCGCCTGATTAATCTCATATATTTTTTTAGTTTAAAAAAAAATAAAAAAAATCTCATATATTTTTTTAAAATAATTAATCTCATACTTACTCGCGAATGGATACTTCAAGAAGAAAAAAACTCATAATTTACTATGAAAAGTATATGGGCTGTTTGGCTTACATTTGGGCGAGTCAGCCCAATTGCCCAACAATCTCATGTTTTTCTAAAGTGAATGAACACACTTTATAGTTTATATAATAAAATGAGTAATTATCCACCTTTAAAAGTCAATAAAAAACTCAATATATTCCACTGACTTTACAAGCTGCACCCATTTTTTAGCATTTGGCGAGGTGCCACATTTGAGCGTAGAAGAGAAGGAAAATGGTTTCACGTCTCTGCTTTTCCTACTCTTCACTCACTTCATTCTCTTCTTCTTCTTCTTCCCGCAATTTCAAATTCAAAACCTTTTTTCCCCTCAACCGCGCGTCGTCATTGCAGAACGCAAGTTCTCACCACCACCCACCTGCAAATTCTTCATCTTCAAACAAAAACCAACCTTGGGTCAATCCCAATAGTCCCAGAGCTCAGCTTTTCCTCAAGAGATTCTCTGATGCCAAGTTCACTCTTCTCCTCAAACTCACCGAGTCTCTCAACTCGTGCGACCCCACTCAACAACAAGTCTCCGCAATCCTCGAGGGTTTAGGAAACGACGTTCCAGAACGAGAAGCGGTGTTCATTCTTGATAGGATGGCGAATTCTGAAACCGCACCCTTTGTTCTTCGACACTTTGTGAACAATATTAAACCCACAAGAGACAAAATGTTGGTTCTTTACAATGTAGCCTTGAAGGTTTTCAGGAAGTGTAAGGATTTTGAAGGTGCGGAGAAGATGTTTGAGGAAATGCTTCAGAGACAGTTGAAGCCTGACAGCATTACCTTTTCAACTCTGATCAACTGTGCTAGGATGTCTTCTTTGCCTGGCAAGGCTGTGGAGTGGTTTGAGAAGATGCCGGGTTTTGGGTGTGAACCTGACGCTGTCATATTGTCGACTATGATATTTGCGTATGCGCGTGTTGATAATGTTGATATGGCTGAGTACCTGTATGATCGTGCGAAAACAGAAAATTGGCGCCTCGACGCGGTGACGTTCTCAGCGTTGATTAAGATGTATGGCATGTTGGAAGACTATGATCAATGCTTAAATGTTTACAGTGATATGAAGGTTCTTGGTGTGAATCCTAACCTGGGAACGTATAATACTTTGTTGCCTGCCATGTATAGAGCAAGGAAGCCCCTGCAGGCCAAAACCATATATGAAGAGATGAAAAGAAATGGCGTCTTGCCGGATTTTATAACATATTCAACTTTATTGCGAGCCTATATTGGAGGCTATTTGAGGGAAGATGCTCTTGATGTTTATAGGGAAATGAAGGAGAACAGAATTGGTGTTACTATAGATCTTTGTAACCTGCTTTTATCTATGTGTGCTGATGTTGGCTTCCTTGATGAAGCTGTTGAAATTTTTGAGGACATAAAAAGTTCTGGGACTTGCCAGCCTGACGAATCAACGTTTTCAAGCTTGATTACTGCATATTCATGCTTTACGAAAGTTTCAGAGGCAGAAGCAATGTTAAATGAAATGATTGAATCTGGATTTAAGCCTAATATCTTTGTTATAACACCGCTTGTCAAGTGCTATGGAAAAGCAAAGCAAATTGATGATGTTGTGAAGATAGTTAAGCGAGGCTTGGATTGGGGCATCGTTCCGGATGGCCACTGCTGCTGTTGTCTTCTGAATATTATGACAAAAACACCAATGGAAGAGCTTGGCAAGCTCATAGATTGCATCGAGAAGGCTAATCCAGAACTTGGGTCTGTGATAAGATATTTGGTGGATGAGCAGGAGGGTGATCAAGATTTTATAAAAGAAACATCAGAACTTCTTAACTCAACTGTTTCTGAAATAAAGAAGCCCTTGTGCAATTGTCTAATTGATCTTTGTGTCTACCTGAATTTACCTGATAGAGCACGTGAACTTTTTGACCTAGGATTGACACTTGAGATATATAAGGATATACAATTCAGATCTCCAACTCAGTGGTCTTTGCATCTAAGAAGACTTTCAGTGGGAGCTGCTATGACTGCGTTACATGTTTGGATAAATGACTTGTGTAAAACTTTGGAATCAGGGGAGGATCTCCCATCACTACTTGGAATTAATACTGGGATTGGAAAATACGAGTTTTCAGACAAGAGCTTGGCTAGTGTATTTGAATTGCATTTGAAGAAACTCAATGCTTCATTCCATGAGGCTCCAAATAAGGCTGGCTGGTTTTTAATATCAAAGAAAGCAGCCAAATCATGGCTGATGTCTAGGGGTTCAGCCAAATCAATTGCTTCTTTGAACTCTCTGAGTCTCTGGTTTTAGGTATTCCAATCCAACAATGACCCTTCCGGATGCGTTTCCCTATTCCGTTAGTGGAAATTTTGTATGAGCAGACTCAATATATATACTAAAAACCTTTTGATGTTAGACCTGATACTCAGTTTTTCTTTATTAATGTACCTAACTACCTATATATTATTGATCTTTTTAGAATAGACTATTTAGCTCAAAGAGTGAAGAGGAGAAATTTTAATGGAGGATAAGCAATACACTTAAAAATTAAATTGATAGTAGATGTGCTGTGAATGCAGCTCCGCTAATATGGACTTACGACCACCATTCCCATTACTAGTTACTAGTATAGTCAAACCAAGCGCACCCTCTCTGTTTTTTCTGTGTTTTCATCATAAACTTATTTTGTATCCTAGTAGTCAATTTGGCATGGATACTAATGTGTCTACTTGTGATTTACATCATACACTTCTATAATTTTGGGCTGCTGGCTTGAAAATCACTGTTAACCAAGAAACTCAGCTTTTGACAAGTGTCTATTTTAGTATGTAGTTGGATTTCTAATACATTCACTTGAAAATGCTTTTTTTACTATCCGTGATGTGACTTTAATTTTCACTAAAAGTACTTCTAATTATTATTAACAAAAATTCAAGGCCAAACTTTTGAAAAAGTAAAAAATAAATAAAAGGGAAGAAATATTATTTTTTTTATAATGGAAGGGGCAAAAGAACAACAAATTCAAGGAACAAATCTGGGGAAGAAAACCCCTACAATATTATCCGAAAGGGGAGGAGAGAGCTGAGAATATGATCCTGATCAAGGCTTTCACATGGTGAGCTATGGCCAAGCCTAGCGAGATGGTCTGCACTACAGTTTGCCTTTCTAAAGATTAGCTGAAAAGTCACCTCCTAAATCTGGAAAGCTAGATACTGAATGTCCCTAATCAAGTCTGCACAAGGGTGGGCAATGAGCACTTGATTGTGATCAGATTAAATGCGATTTGGAGTCAATTTCCACTACAATCTTTGCTGGAGCAAGAGTACTTGCTAATCTGAGACCCTTCAAGACGCCCCACAATTCAGCCCTCACCGGATTGCAAAGCCTAAGGGCGGAGGAGAAACCAGCAAAAACCTTTAAAAAGGAAGAAATATTTGACCTTTATATCCTTCTTTACCTCGTCAATACTTACATTTTTATTTTATTTTAGACTAATTTGCATGCTCTCACCAAATTTGAGATTTAAAAACTCCATAATCAATTATCAACGCGTAAATTAACCGACACAAATTTATCAATGAAGGATACATGTGTTCATCGGTCTACCACTAATATTTTTTTAAGTAATGATTCATTCATACTTCATGTTCTTTTTCATCTCATTCTCAGTCAGTTTTCTTCCTATCATTCTCCGCATTTTCTGTCACATTACATTACCAATTTATCTCTTTTCTTTTCTTATTTATCCCAAATGTAAGTGAAAATGGAGTATCAACAAAACATTATTCTATTTTTCTACAGCAAGTTATAAAAGAAAAATTTCCTCCGCAAACCATGAAAGATTTGTTCATGCGTATTAAGAGGCCGGGGGGAGAAAATGGCTCAAGCTCACTCTTTGCTCTTCTTCCCCTTATTCTGGCTTCCATGATTGCAAACCCAAACTCATGACCACTCTTCCTATCCCTTCTTCCCCTTCTTCCCCTCTTATCCTTAAGTAACGTCTTTAGTGTTTTGCGTTTGGAAGAAAACCTCCCATAAGACAACTAATGAATTAGCCCCATAGGGTAAAACTCTTATATAAAAATTAGTCTCATCAAGATATGAATACTCACGGTTTGAATAAAAATTGTCTCATATGTTAAACAAAATAAATGAAAAACAACTCTAATTATCATAATTAGAAGAGTGCTAACATCACTCTTTTGACCACACTCTCACACTCAATTCATATGATTGGTTTATAAAATAATCCATATTTTTTCTAGCCTAGTAAAAAATGTCTTTTCTTACAAAAGAAAAGCTGTTTTCAAATGAAAGTATATTAAAGAGCATGTTAAGTGCAAATTGCAAAAGAAAAGCTGTTTTCAAAAAATGTGTTCTAACATTTCTCATCACAATCATATCTATTATTATAGTATATTGAGTTGAGCTTAGACAAAAATCACAAATTTTGTACTCTTACATCCCCCCCTTCATTCTCTCTTGGTTTTCTATCTATGATTCTGTGTAGCTGATGTGATATTGATTTATTGGGATGATTCACTAGTTATGAGATTACAAGTTTTAAAATGAAATTATAATAATAAATACAAAAATAAAAATAAAAACCAGACATGGAGTAACATAAAAAACTCATAAATGTGAAGTAACATTCCCTCATTATTTTCCCTTTGCTTCTTCCCCCCAATGTTACTCAGTGCTGCAGCATTCTGAGAGTGGGAGAAAATGGCTCAGTCTTACCCTCTTTGCTCTTCTCCTTCTTCTTCTGGCTTCCATGGTTGCAAACACATGACCCCTCGTACTACTTCCTCTTCTTCTTCTTCTTCTTCTTCTTCTTCTTCGTGTTGCAATCTCAAAGTGCCCAACTTTCCTACTTCCCGTAAACTCTTTCCTCTCACTCCTCAATCCAAAACCTTTCTCCACGCCACCCACTTCTCCTTGCAAGACCCCGTTCCGCAACCTCTCAATTCTCTACAAGATGCAAAACTGGATAACCCAGATGCAAAGTCTCCACCTTGGTCGAAATCTCACATCTGGGTCAATCCCAGAAGCCCCAGAGCCAAACAGCTTATGAAGAAATCGTATGGTGGTGGTGCTAGTTCACCTCCCGAGAGACTAGCAAAATCTCTGGACTCGTGCAATCCCAGCGTGCAACACGTTGCTCAAATCTTGAAGGGTACAAGACATGACGCTGTGGCTATTCTTAACAACATGGTGAACCCCGAAACTGCACTACTTGTTTTTAAATACTTCCAGCTGAAGATTCAACCTGCTAGGCATGTTATTCTTTACAACGTGACCCTCAAGTTGTTTAAGGAGATCAAGGACTTTGGGCGAGCAGAGAAGCTGTTTGATGAAATGCTTCAAAGAGGGGTCAAGCCTAATCTCATTACATTTTCAACTATGATTGCCTGTGCTTCCATGTGTTCTGTTCCACACAAGGCTGTGGAGTGGTTTGAGAAGATGCCCTCCTTTGAGTGTGAACCCGATGACAACTTGTCCGCGTCTATGATATATGTTTATGCACGGATTGGTAATGCTGATATGGCTTTGAGCCTATTTGATCGTGCAAAGACAGAGAAGTGGCGTGTTGATACGGTGGCATTCTCAGCATTGATTAAGATGTATGGGATGTCAGGAAATTATGATGCATGCTTAAGTGTTTACAATGACATGAAGGTTCTTGGGGCTAAGCCTAACATGGTAACGTACAACAATCTGTTGTATGCCATGGGGAGAGCTAAGAGGGCCCGGGAAGCCAAATCTATATACGAGGAGATGATAAAGAATGGATTTTCACCAAATTGGCCAACCTATGCAGCTCTCTTGCAAGCTTATTGTAGAGCACGGGTTAGTGAGGATGCTCTAAGTGTGTATAAGGAAATGAAGGAAAAGGGCAAGGATGTGGATACAGTTCTTTATAACATGCTCTTTGACATGTGTGCTCATTTTGGTCATGCTGATGAAGCTATGGAAATATTAGCAGACATGAAAAGTTCTGGGACTTGCCAGCCAGACAATTTTACATACACATCTTTAATTAACATGTACTCATGCATGGGGAAAGCTACAGAGGCGGAAGCCTTGTTGAATGAAATGATACGTTGTGGATTTGAACCTAATATTTTAGCTCTAACATCACTTGTCCATTTGTATGGAAAAGCCAAACGAGCTGATGATGTTGTGAAGATTTTTAATCAACTATTGGATTTGGGCATCAGTCCTGATGATCGATTCTGTGACTGTCTTCTGTATGTCGCGACCCAGATACCTAAACTAAAACTTGGCAAGATAACAGCTTGCATAGAGAAGGCCAAACCAAAGCTTGGGTCTGTGGTTAGATATTTGACCAAAGAGCATGAGGGTGATGGAGATTTTAGAAAGGAAGCATTGGAACTTTTCAATTCAATTGATGATGATGTCAAGAAGTCATTGTGCAATTGTCTAATTGATCTTTGTGTCAATCTGGAAGTGCCAGACAGAGCTCGTGACCTTCTGGACCTGGGGTTGAAACTTGAGATATATACAGATATACAGTTCAGGTCTCAAACTAGGTGGTGTTTGCATCTAAAAAAACTCTCACTTGGAGCTGCTATGACCGCCTTACGTGTTTGGATAAGCGACTTGTCTAAAGCTTTGGAATCAGGCGAGGAGCTTCCACCGCTACTAGGAATTAATACTGGGATTGGGAAACACAATGTTTCAGATAAAGGCTTGGCTAGTGTATTGGAATCATATCTGAAGGAACTAAATGCTCCATTCCATAAGGCTACTGATAAGGCTGGCTGGTTTTTGACCACATACGAAGCTGCCAAGTCATGGCTGCAGTCCAGGGGTTCACCTAAAATAGTCGCTTTAGACTCCAGGGTTTTAGAGGTTCCAACTGTGGCTCTTCCCCAGTGATAGTGTTGTTTTGGCATCCATTTGCAATAGGTTTTTATGCATTTCACTTTACCTTGTGGGGAAATTTTGGAACAAGTAGATTCAGAAAATAATATTTTTAGATGTCTTACTCTTATCTTATACGGTGAATGAAGGTCTGATACTAGTATCATGTATGTGGTATAGTGCCTACTTCTGATCACTTGTTCAGTGACCTAGGAAACTGTAAATTTCTTCCAGATTATATTTTGTGCATTGCATAACCTGACTCACAATTTTAAGGTGCCGTATGGTCAAAAGCATGAGTGAGAATTCTCGTTGGCTCTGTGGCTTTGGCGTAATGTGGAACTCCTCATGTTTTAGGGTGTTAGAAGTGTTGATTGAGTAACTGGATAGTGGATCCTGGAAATGATGTCATACACAATGCTGCTTTTTTTGTTTTGTTTTTGTTTTTGTTTTTTGGTCAAGTCAATGCTAAGTTCAAAGCTATGAATATGGGAAGTTTTGATTCATTCAGGCTCGGTTTTTTATTCAATCACATTTCCCACATTTTCTTTTTATCTCCCTTTTCTTTTTCTAGTACATCGTTCAAGTATCTTTCATTTATCTCACCTCTATTTCTATGTAAATGGCTTGTCAACCAATCATTTTTTATGAATATGGTGTCATATTACTTTTTTAACTGTTGCAATAGCCCAGAGGGCGGCAAACAGCTGAGTCAGCCTTTTATTCATTTGATTTGTTTTCCAAAAAGCTTACAGAAGAAAAATACATGAACAGGGACGGTTGAGGTTGACCTTTATATTAAACATGATTGTTGTCCTTACTTTATGACTTTTTTTATTATATCGGTTGACATTGAGTGTATGGTCTGGAATTAGTGTTTTCTTATTTGTTTTTCAGCAAAAGATTGGTTAAATGAAGCAAGGAAGGGCTTAAGAAAATATTATACAAGTGATTTGGAGTGCTTGTTCCAGTCACATCCCATTTGACCTTTTTGGCTTCTGCTTATTTTAAAAACAAGTCAAAATTAGAAAGAAAAGCTACATGATCAATTATGGGTTGCACGTTAAAATTTCGTCCAACGTTGACACAAACCCAACCCTCTCTATATAATGGTGAGGGTCTTTGTTTGTTTCATCAAGCACAATGGGAAACTGTATGACAGGCCAATGTCAACCAAAGAAGCAAACCAGAGGTCCTCTAATTGAAGGAAGAGAAACAGATGTTGATGCCTCTGTGCAAGTTGAAGAAAATATGAACTCTGCTTCTACAAAACATTACATAGCGGTACGTAGAAAGCTGCATCAGGGGGAGTTGGACCGTTTTGCACCATTACTGAAGCATTCTGGTGTGGCTTTTGTACCTTGTAGCACAGATGACAACAGAAAGCTGAAGACAAGGTGTGTGAAGATTGTGGTGACTGCACAACAGTTGGAACTGCTGTTGAGTGAATTAAACAAGTTCCAAACCAGAACTAGAGTAAGTTCTAGGTTGCGAGGGTGCCCAAAATGGTTCCCTTCTTTACCAACTATTCAAGAGGTGCAGAACTATTGAATTGTGGAATGTGATGCAACTTTAAGCTTTGCCATCATTAGTTATGCAACGAATTTGCTTAGGAAATTAAGGATGTTTACCTGCTCAGTTTTTAAATGTAATAGCAGGCAGAGGAAAGAAAAAGAAAGAAAGAAAGAAAAGCTTTCCTATGTACATCCTCTTTTATTTTCTTCAGGTTTATGAGCTTTTCATTCATACTGTAGGAGTAGGGAATGCTATTGTTCATATTCTCGAACGATGAACATATGTTATTTGTCAATTACTATTGGTTAAATGATAGTACTGGTAGAGTTTATCAATGCTATTTCTCTGCTGATGCATTTGACAAACTTGGCTTGTATGTAATAGTAATACTCACAATCACAGAGCACAGAGGATATCACTTAAATAAATATATAGGGACACATAAATCACTTCTGTTCTGTGTGAACTTAGTCAGATCCCAGACTCCCTTACCCCAGTGGAACTTTATTTCAAGTTTCCAACATGCTAACTCAATAAGTTTTCATTTGTATGTACGAAGAAAAATTGCCTTCAATTTTCTCTAAAAGAATCTTCAACGATCTTTCATCACCCTGCAATAATTTTATGACAATGTTAAGGTCTAGTATCAGACAAACACAACACACTTGACAATTAGCAGTAATAAGAATCAGTCATTCAAAAAAGAAAAGTTACATAACCTTTTAGAGGAATTTAAGCTTCTAATTTTCCTGGTACCATTTGATTTTGTTGATGCAGCCTCCTTCTCTTTAGCAGCTGCTTCTCTTTTCATTTTCTTCCACTCTACTTCCATAGCCTTTGTCAGCGCATCAACTTTCTTCGTCAGCGTCTGAAAAGAGTATTTTTAGTTCTAACTTCTAATCTAGGTGAGAAAACAGGATTATAGCTGTTACTAGTACCTTTATTTCTTCATCTTTAGTGTGTAATCTACTGTCTTTCATTTCAGAAGACATCCTCAAATTGATTACCTCTTTTTGAAGCCTATCATATAGAAAACCTGAGACCATGTCTTCGCTGCTTAAATCATTGCAGCTATTGCTTTTACAGTCTTCATCAACATGTACAATGGTTTTGATTTCTGCTGCTTCTCTTTCATCATTGCAATTATTTAAATTCTTGCCCGTGTTCGCAGGCATCCCATTTTCGTTTTCACCAGTATCTGCAACTCTATTTCTTGATGCCCATATACCTTTCTTCAAAACATCTTCTGAAGAACCATATTTCTTTTTTGTAATGCTACCCTGTTTTATATTCCCACCAACACTATCCATGTTACTTTTTATATTTGGCTTTTGGCACAAAGAACTTCCAACAATAGATTCCCTTTGAAGTGATGTGGATCTGTTTCTCAGTCCACCATTGGTCGATAGGAAACCTTGGATGTTGGACTTTTCTGCTTTTGGAGACCCAGAAAATGTATTCGAATTTACTGGGTAGCTCGAGAAATGCTTTAAGCCTTCTTCAAGTGTTCTTAACCTCAGCTTCAGTTTATCCTGAGAAAAACACTACATAGCATTAGTCATTGCTAAAAAAATTGATTTCTATGCTTACACAGAAAACAAATAAGTTACCTTCAATTGTGATTCTGCCTTTGCTGTTCTTTCTGATATAGCTAGCTTTTCTTTCAATCTTTGCATCTCTGCCTGCATATGCATGAATATACTTGATCATAAATATCCTTTGCTCATAATTAAATAACCAAATTTCAGGATATAAATTCCTTTTGAATTGCCTTGTTCAACAATTTAATAGTATAGTTAGGAGTTAGGACATGAGTTGAAAATTAAATTTTCTTGATTTGATTGGACTTGGATCTTTCAAAGTTATCTTTGCCTATGTATATTGTTCTTGAAGGGGAGCCTTAGTGCAACGCTAAAATGTTGCTGCCATGTGACTGAGGTCACAGGTTCAAGTTCTGAAAGTACACTAGACCATGTGATCGGACCCTTCCCTGGATCTCTCACATAGTGAGAACTTTAACATTCCGGGCTGCCCTTTATGTATATTGTTCTTGGACTTATAACTAGTATTTTTGGGTAGAGAAGGCATGACCATAAGAACTTCAAAGAAGACATATATACCTGCATAATCCTTCTCTCTTCCAGCCATTGTCTGACAGGCATGACCTTTTTATTTTCATCCTTCCACTCATTACCCAAAGCAGTTGCAATTCTGTTGGCTGAAACCTTTACCCTTGCAAGCTCCCTCTCCAGTGTCCTTTTCTCCTCCTGAAATTTTTTGCTAAACCATGTTACTACATAGATCAGCCAGAAATCAGAAAGTCACTATATCCAAAAACAAGTCCAAATTGAAGGAACAATATTTGCTTACTTGCAATTCAGAAACCTGTCGCTGATAATCACGAATGGCGTTAGCGTTGGCTCCCCTAGATAAGATGAGCTCTTCAAGTTCAAGGATAGTTTGGCTAAGTTTTTCAACTTCCACTATCTTTTGGCGGTGGGTTTTCTCTAAGATTTTGTTCTCCTCCTGTTCATTGAAGTAGTAAATTGGCTGAACCATCTAGACTTCCATGATAGAAAATAAAAGTGAAAATGGAAACACAAAAGTTTATGCCTGGAAGATTTCAATCTGTCTCTTCAAGTCCAAGTTTTCATTCTGAACTTCCTCAACTATTAAAGCCCTCTCTAATGCACTTCTTAAAATCCTTTCTGCTTCAAGCAATGCCGCCTCTTTTGACTTTGTGAGTCGTTCTAAAGCTTTGTTGTCTTCTTGTAATGATATTATCTGATAACAAAATGGATGCTAGTATAGTCATTGTGCACAATACACACACATTCTGATATTATTATTTCCTTGTAGAAGCATCTCTGGTGGAAATTGCATTTTTAGTACCTCAGTCCTATACATCTTAACCTCAGCCTCAAGAGGAGCAATGACACTATCAATTGGAAAAAAGTCATCTTCCTTTTGATCTGCATGTACCCTTCTAAGAGCTGCTTCAGCAGCATATTGTGCAGCCAATGCTTCTTTCTTTTCATCAGTCAGTTTCTTGATTTCTAGATTCTGGACAAGAACAGATTTTGAAGAATATGCATTTTAGAATTTAGCATTGTAATTGTTTGACATGGTTTTCTAACTTCTGAGGTATACTAGTACCAGTTCGGAGTACCTTGTGTTTAAGATGATCCTCTGTGAGTCTAAGTCTCTCGTCGAGCTTACTGACTTCATTTCTCAGCTGGAATTGGAGAAAGTTAATTACAGCAACTATCAGTATCAGTGAATAGTAACTGAGGAATTTATATATCTTGCTTTTAACAATCAAATGTGTAGTGCAACTAAAAGAAATTAAACTAAGTATCAATGGATCAAATTTTACTCTTGAAAGAAATACCTTTTCTATGGCCTTATCCTTCTGAGCTTCAGTTACCTTTAAGGCCTTGATTTCACCCTGGCAAGTGGACAGTTCCTTAACCTTTTCTGTCATATGTTAAAATGTTAGTTATAATTTTATTGATGAAACGTTGATTTAACAATGTAGCAGGAAAGGGCACTCTCATGCTTCTTTTATATTTAAATAAAGCAGGAAAGGATCTTCTTATGTGACACAAAGTAAAAAAAACATATCTGACTAACAATAATAATGTGTCCAGAGAACTATCATTTTCTGATAATGAAATGGTATCTGCATTCAGTGAGTCATAAAGCATGTCAATGTGGCACCTAAACAATCAGGACTTCAAACAGTGATAACATGACCAATCAATGGTGAATGCACCTTGTAAGTTGTGGTCCACTAGTCAATGGACAATGGATTTTGATTAAATAGCTCTATATTTTAGATTGTCCCCACTATCATTTATAGACGTGAGAAAAAAAAATTGATATATTTATATTCCTATTTCTCTTACGTATCATTTTCACATATTTTTCTTCTTCTTTTTTCTTTATTCTATCACTTCACTTATTATAACACCTATTTCTCTATCTTTTATTTATATATCTCACCAAGTGGAGAGGTGGAAGAGTGTATAATAACATTTTCCAGAAAAAAATTCAAAATATAAGCTATCATTTTTCTTGAATACTTCAACCATTCTGACAAACAATTATCCTTCAACTAGTAATCTATCTATTCCATTGTATACTTTAACTTCTTTTTATTTGGAGTCTTCTCACACTGAGGATCAGTTGTAAGGGATGAAACAAAAAGGAAATTAAGTTCTTATTCTTTCCTTGAAAAAAAACATAAATTTAGGGAGACAGTTGACTAAAAAATAACAAAATGAAAGGCATATTCCTGTACTAGTTTCCTACTTGAAGCAATTGATAATAGTATGAACCATAGATTAGAATTCAAAAAAACAATCACAGTTTTGGAAAGTTGCCTTCTTGTATATATAACATTCCATTTATACTGCTTCTGTGCTTCACATAAAAAAGCTTAAGTTTTGAAAATCTGAGCTAGCAGACTCTGAAAAGCTATCTGAGAAAGTATAATGCTGAAGCAGAGAAATGAATTAGAACTAGAACTAGAACTAGAACCTGTGAGTTGGTCTTGCAAACTATGAATCTCCAAAACCACAGGAAGGTCATGATCTCCTCCACCATATAGCTCATCACTGGCAACCATTTTCCTCTCTCTTAGTAAGAGCAAAAGTAAATGCAAACGGTTCCACAGATTGGTAAGCGCAAATTCAAATGCTTCCACAGATTGGTACGTGCAGATGCAAATGCTTCCACAGAGTTCAACGATAAAAGGAGAAGGGGGGACCTCACTAACTGTATCAATAGTATTTTCCTTTCTGTCTCCTATTCTGTTGCTGGTAAGTGCACTGTGCACAGCTAATGATGGCTCACAACTCACAAGGGCAATATATAATAACAATGGAAGGTATTTTTACAGCAGAAAGTAAGAAAGATCACTCATTCGTGTAAGGAATTGACCGCAAAGACAGGGAATGAGGGATTAGATGACATAACATTTCCCCTGCAGTGAAGCAAACTTGACAGATAAACTGCATAACAAGCCAGCTACTGTTTTGGCTCACTAGCTTCTCCTAAATTCTTTCTTTTGACTATGTAAGGATAAATGATTTGATTTGAAAGTCTAACTCAACTCAAAAGTTAGCTCGTACGAGTGTCTTCCCATATCTAAGGTTATTTCAGTCACATGTTTAGTTAATATGAAACTTCTCAACACAGCGCCTCCGATCTAGGATAAACTCGGATACCATATTAGCATTTGGGATGTCTTACTCAACCTAAAACCTAGCTCTAAAGTTGATGATTGTCTTATCATGTATAAGAGTTATCTTGGTGATATCTCTGGTCAACGTGAGACTAGTTATTTTCCTTCTATATCTTAATTTTGCTTATTAAGATGGGTTGGTTCGAGTAGAAAAGACTTGCGATACTTTAACTGCATGTTAACATCAGGTAAGCAATTGAGCTAAGTGTTTCTGCTTCAAAAACAACAATTTTTGTATCCATAAATTCATTTAGAATTAATAAAGTTCATGTTACCTCCAGAATCCAGAGGATTAGACTCATTGACAAACACGCAGTTTAACTCAGAAGAATAGCGTTAAATGAAGATGTCTTAGGCGTGATTTCTCATGTCTTTAATAATACTAGAATCGTCTTTTGAGCTTATTGGGTTTTTCATATTTATTTGTATTGTTATCAGGTCATTAAATAATGTCATGATTGGATAGTTTAAATTCAAGAGTCCAGCAGAGGCCAACAACATTAGTGCTCTGTGAGATTTGCATCTTTTATGTCGAGATATCGTGGACAGTAGCTCGATAGCTACATTTAAGATTAAAAAAAAAAGATCCAAATATATTGTAGGATAACTAAATAGTGCACATAAGGATGAGTGAGTTTTGAAAAATTTAAGTTTTTTTTTTCTCTTTTATATCATTTCCAATTACTTTCTTTTATTTCTATCAAATCACATATTATATCATATCAGTTATTTCTCTATTTCCTCATATTTTTTTATTAGGTGGAGGTGAATTTAGATTATGAACATAAACTTTTCCAAATCAGAAAATGTTGTTTACACCCTAATGATATATATGAATAAAAAAGATAAAAATGAGTTGTATAATATGTGATATGATAAAATATAAAAAAATAAAAAAAAAATAAATGAAAATAGTATGTAAGAGAAACAGAAGAATTGTGAACGTATCAAAATTCCTGGCAAACCTCAATTTTGAGAGTTCCAAAATATCATAAAGGTTCTCACAAATAGTACAAAATCAATGTTCTGTCAAATCAGTTTTAATTGGATGTTTTACATATGAGCTATGATTTATAGACATCTTTTAGGTATAAATACTCATAGAGAGAAAAGAAGATAAGAGATATATATGATTGATGTGATAAAAAGTAAAAGATGAAGAAAAAATTGAAAATGTTTATAAGTGTCTGCACTATTTATATGTTTATTGATCATTATTTTTTACATATCCTTATAAAAATCAACATGATTGAGGTTGGTGTCATATAGAGTAAAACTCTATTTGTAAGTTTTTGACTTGCTAAGGAAAATTTCTAAAGAAAGGGTAGACAAACCAACAATATTTTCTTGATGGGCAAACTCAGTAATTCATCGATATTCTATATGTATCAATGAAAGGATATCTATCACTTTGGACTATGTATTGCTTGAGCGCTAAAAACGTTCTGATATCATTTCTCTCTAATATTTTTCTTGCTGAATTTAGAAATTTCTGCACTCATGACTCAAATTTGAAAGCGACGAACTAAAGTGGCTTCAAAGAACAAATAATTTTGGATTAATATGCAGAGAAGGTGTCATCTTTGCTTAAAAGTATAATAACAATGCACCCAAAAATAAAGTATAATAACAAAAATAAAGTAAAAAATTTTAAAAAGAAACTTTGTCTACTGCTCCAACCAAGAAAAATCTAGTTTATAAGTTAATAAAATGTATATAGTTCATAAGTTGACTTGTTTTTGACATGATCTCACTAGTTTTTGACACACAACCATGCCAAATATCAATTTTAGAACGGAGGACTAAAATCTAAAAGATTATATACATGTTTTGATGCACGCTAGAAAATTATGAAGATAAAATCATAGTGGAGAGAAGTAAAAACTAATGAAAGTTGATTTTATTCATCACGCCGCTAGGATGAAGATGACTATAAAAAATATTATGAAATGCAGCTAGAATGGCGACAACAAATGCAGCTAGGCTTTACCAAGTTACCACCAACCAATGCCACATACAAACCCTGATAAATACCATAAAAATAAGTCAAAAGGGTCATTGTTAAATAAAATTCAATTTTTCTGTACTAAGAAAGGTTTGATAATAGAAGTCATGTAACATGAAAGCTAAACTTCTACTCTTTCCCTTTGTGCAAATATACATACTGTCTTAAAGAATAAAATTTTATCCACTATCCATACTCTAAAACCACCTCCACCTTATGAAGATAGGAAGAGAAACAAAATAGAGATATAATAAGGCAGTGAAAATGAAATAAAAGAGAAATAGAGTTTAAATTGTTTAAAACCACCGCTCAAAATTGTTGTAGAAAAGGACACAACAAAAAAAAGAAGCCAAATGATCTAGAGATAAATGCTTGCATTGGTAAGGAAAGAAAATTTCGACTTTTTCTTTTAAGTTTGATTGACCGTATCTATTGTGTCGTGGTTGGGTCTCTTTCACAACATTGAAGGTTACCTCTTACCGCAAACCAATTCATAAATTTGATCTCATTTATGAGATGGAAGTTTTTACCTCATACCCTTTACATTCAGAGGTGAGAGAACAATTAATTACACTAATATAATTTGCATTTTCTGGGTGCATATAAATCTCATTTTAAATGACTATATTTTTTTGGGTAAAAAAAGGTCTGAGTGCATGGATTTGTTTCAGCACAACTCCCGCATCGATAGTGAGAATTAAATACATAACATTTAAAGAATAAGTATTTCATTCTTACCAACTGAACCAACATGTATTGGTATATAAGAAAATATTTAAATGACTAAACTAATAATACCATCGCATTATCTTGAATAGTTTATCCTCACACTTCTTGTTGAGGGTTTAATAATTTATTTTTACAAATCCATTTGGACTTGGATTAGTATATTAAGTACTACTTTTCCGTTGAAGGAAAAAAATATTACTCGTAAGTACTGACACATAAGTTCATTTATTAGCCAAAATTTTAACTAAGTCAATAATTTCCTTGTGATCTCACTTTCAATTTCAATCTTAAATTTAATATCAATCATTGCATATTAAACCCTCACTCAATCACTTTTCACATTTTCAGTAACATAAAAGACTAATGGCATTTTCAACTCTCCTTGTTTTTTTCACCATACTTAGTTAATCATTTTTCTCAATGACAAATTGATATTCATCATAAAGTTTCAAACAGATAATAATGTAACAGTATATGGAATAGCTAAAAAATTTTACAAGTAAATTATCAAATGTCGGTAGTATCATCCAAATTAAAGAGAGTTTGATTATATTGTGTGATTTCTCCGTTCCTACTCTCTTAAGATAATTATGTTTATTAAAAAGACATGTTATGAGATCAAGTAATGTATTGGTTTTTGAAAAGTTTATAGAATCTTTCATATTTACCTTAATTTTTTTTTAAACTCATGGTTACCTTAATTAATGTATTGAGTAATGTGAAAGAGAATTAATTATTAGTAGTATTAGTAAAAGATTTGGAATTATAAAAGCTAAATAAATACATGGCTATATGTGGAAAAAAATATAAATATTATTAAAATTAGTAGAAAGTCTTATAATCAGGAACACTAATAAAATTCTTATAAAAAAAAACAGAAGAATATTATATAAACACCCAAGCAAGGTTTGAATTCTTGCACAATCCTCTAAATTAGAGAATGCATTACATAGCTATTAAAAAGAGTTATAGTTAATCAACAAGATCCAACATAGTTAGTAGTTAAATAGCTGATTTTTTTTTACATTTAGTAAAAAGATTAATCTCTGTGTGGAAGTGTTTATGAGAAAAATTTATTATAAAACATTTACGCACTAAATGTGATTTCTTAAGGATAGTGCTACTAGGAGAGATACAAGAATACCTTAAAAAAAGTTATGGTTGAAATTAATTAAAGAGGTACAAAATGAAGCTTTGAATGCATGATATCATTGAGATTTGAGAAAATACATAAGAATCTAACTGTTAAACCGTACAAGTGGTCCCATACTTGCCTGAACACCCTTTTTTGAGTTTGGTCTATTTTTTCTCTTTATGGAAATAGTTTCGACATCATCTTAGCCCATGGTTCTATACTTCCCATTTGCCAACCCACTGTGATTTGGATTTTATACAAATCCATGCGTTCCAACTTCCAAGAGGGCAAGCTCATAAAAGTGCGCATATGAGAGAAGTTAAGAATGAGAAAATTGGTAGGGTATAGGTAGAGTAGGGTACATAGGTCTATCTGTATTTTCAAAAAATATAGTAGTATTTACTCTCATACTTGTGTAGATATCAACTTGAATGTCATTGCTCATACTTTTTGAATACTTATATGTCTATATATGTATCTGTTACATGCAACTTACTTCACCAAAATATAATGTTTACTAATAGTTTTTTAATAGAATACCAAAATATAACACCTATTATAAAATAGAAATACAAAAGACTATTCAAATAATTTACAAGTAAAACCATTCAATTATAAATTTGTTGAAAAGAATAAGCGAGAAAGTGAAACCTTTAAATTTATAATTTTAGATCTATAATAAACTCGTAAAGTTATAGGTTATTAAGTTATTTTAAAATCAATGAAAGTAAACTAACAACTACATATAATATTACGACTTCACTAACTTATTTAACTTATTTTTTAAATAAAGTTAGAAAGTTATAACTTTAAGTTTGTGAGTATACTACCAAATGTAAGTGTACGTGATATTTGTGTGTGCATTACCCAACCTGCACTTATACTCATAACTTTTTACGGATACTCATGTCCAACCTCGTACTCATTCAGTGAATTTTACTCTATCTATTATAGGTATATTTTACGAGTATCCGATGATTCTGAGTGACGTTATCATTCCTAAAAGAAGTTCTTGTAATAGTAGATACAATTGAAAGTAATTTTGAATGGTCGGATTAAATTTACTACACATGCAAGATAAATATATTTAAATTTGTAGCACATGCATGTTATTAGTCTCATACATTTAAGATAACTCGTGTACGAACCAAACGCGTAGATTAATTGACACATAATTATTATAGCTTAAGTAGATAACTCAAGTTGAGTACCTGTGAATGCATATGTATTAAATTTTCGTGAGAAAAGCTTTACAATTAAAAAAAAGGGTTTTATTGTTGAGAAATTGTTTATGGGTTTACTATTGAGAAATTTCTAGGTTTCTCACTAGACTTGGGGAAAAAAGGTTTTTTGGTGATGGGTTTTTCTGGGTTTCTCATTAGACTTGGAATTCCCCAGCTAGTGTGTCAATTTCTATTTTGTATAAATTGAAATTCAAGTAATTAGTTGACTACTGTCAGCATCATACAATTAGGATTTTAATTAGCGGCTCTTTTATTACATTTTTTTCTCTCTCGAATCAATTATGTAAAATCTGATTCTCTGGAATCTTGTTCTTAATTTTTAGATTTTTGTTCTTGAATTCTGGCTTTGAAGACGAAGATGGAGATGAATGTGAAATTGAAGATGAAGATGGGTTTTTAGCTTTTTTTTATCTCTTGCTTTGAAGATGAAGATGAAGATGAAGATGAAGATGAATGTGAAATTGAAGATGAAGAAGAAACACGACGAAGAAGATGAGTGTGATGAGTTAGGGATTGCACGATGTGTTTGTGTTGTTAGGGGATTTCTAATTTTGATTTATGAGATGATTTAGGGGATTGGGCGTTAACTTTATATTTAGTTAATTTGAGGTTTTAAAATTAAAATGTTTTTCTAACGTGGCACCCATTTACAAAAATTTCTACATAATCATCATTGAAATAGTCAACACGCTACGTATGTCCTCGTCAGAGCTCCGGTCTCCGGCAGAGATTAAATACAAATTTAGTACAAACTGATAGACTTATATCAAAGTTTTTTCTAGCAAGAGACTGCAAACAATGCTACAAACTCAGAGACATATTCAACCATTAAAATAAATAAATTAGAACTCGTGCGGTAGACACTAAGGTGGTTAAGTAGCTCGTGCGTTAGGCATTGTCCAGTCACCAGTGTCATAAGCAGGAGGCCATGTGGCTTGCCTCCAAGCAACCATTGGGGGCGGACAGACCGCTTTTCTTGCCGCACGTTGCGCTGTAACAACATTTTCTATGTATCAGGTATGCATTGTTTTCAGTTCAAAAAAAAAAAAGGTATGCATTGTTTTCATTACACTCATAATAACTAAGGTGGTCACATTCATGTTTACTCATCATCTCAAACAAACAAACAAAGGATTCAAATATTCTCTTACTGACCTTGAACATATTTAACCTTAAATTCTAAAATCAAAATATTGTAACTCGAATCAATTCTTTAAGATGACTCCCAAACTAAAAGTGATTTTACATGTGAGAATTGATTCTGAAGTTCCCACTTAAAATACACTAATTTCTTGTTTAGATTTACGGTAAAAAAATCACAATATAAAAGATTCTGATGAAGTTTTGGAGTTTTGGTTATGAATTTTACACACTGGTTCATAGATGCTCGAGTACTAGAAACACTCATCAATCATCTTGTCGAAAAGATACTATAAAGGACAGAGCATACATTTTAGATTGAATTTCATTTCATTTCACAGTAATTAAGATTCACTAAAGATAAAGATACTGTGAAAGTCCCATTTCCTTCAAATTAACGAAATCTGCAGAACTGAGAAAAACAAAAGTTGAATGTGAGAGTTTGACGGTAGAGTTGAGCCAAAGAGGGAAAGTGGGTGTTGTAGGTATGAAGTTATTGACTGTGTCTGGGAAAATGTCAGAGACAAAAGGAATCTGCTTTATAAGCTGTACAATTCTTTTTCTCCCTCGGGGTTATTGTCTTACCTAACACCTTTGTCTTCATTGAAATATGATTTTCCAGCTGTTTAATTGCATCATTAGATTGGATTATATGTGGGTATTCTTAGCTTCTTTTTTTTCAAGTTCTTCCAGTTTTAAAATTAAGTAAATTTCGACATTCTCTCAATTTTTATTTTTATATGCGTAAAATCATTAAATCTTACAATATTAAAGAATTTAGTATGATATGAAATTAGAGTTTAAAAAATGGAAAATTTTGGGACTTTTATTTTTTTAAAATTTAATATTTTGATTAGCAAGTTTTTATAGAGAGAATGTTTACAATAATTAAATTTATTCAATTTGTGAAAAATAGTCTTTAAAAATGAGAATTAAAGGTGTAATTAACCCATTTTTACAGCTATAGATCGAGGGTTTACATGACTTGGGAAATCTAACACTTGATTGAAATTGGAATTTGATTTTGCAGCTACAGATTGAGGGTGTAAAGGATTTTGGAATCACTTTGTTCTTGTTGATTAATCTTTGTCGACTCTGTAGCACTGTCCATCAACAAACTAAACACAGTTACAGTTTCATATATGCTAGCAATCCCACTTTGCTTCCATGTTTATAAAATTGTTGATACGCTAACAAAAACTGTCCTACCTTTCAGTCTTTGGATATGTAGCCATCAGGATAGTTATTTTATAATTAGCAAAACTTTGGAAATTATATGGTTCCTCGAATAATTAAAACAAATACACTAACAACTAATTAGGGCATGATTCCGTTTTGAAAGAAAATAAAAAATAAAGCTGAAAATATATGTTCAGGTGATATTTAAAAAGTTCTTTAAAAATATAATTAAAAATTGAAAATAAATACGAGCTACTACCACCACAATCGCATCACCACAGCCACTTTCACCACCACAACTAGCGTTGTTGTTGCCACCACTACCTTTGTCACCACCGCTGCCGCCACCACCAGTGAGGTGAAAAGCGATGATGGTGGCGGCAATGGCGGTGACAGCGACGATGATATCAGTGGTGGCGGCGGAGCAGAGGCGACGAAAGTTGTGGTGGTGACGACAATGATGGCGATAATAACGGTGTAAATGAAAACTAAAAATTAAAATAAAAGTGTTCTCTAAATTTAAAAATTTTAAAAATGAAAACTATTTTCAATAAATAAAAAATGAAAAATAAAATCAGAAAATGTTATTTCAAACTAGTGCTTGGATAGCCTAGTTTACATGACTGATATAGGTTTTTTTTTCAATTTTTCTTTTATTTTTTCTCAAACCAAACAATCTGTATAGGTTCCAAACAATCTATTCTCAAAAAATCTCTCAGGTCACGGTCCTTTCTATTCCCTTCCTTTCTTTCCAAACCAAACATTCTAAACATGTTTGCTTGCTTTTGTTGGTTTTTACCAATGTTTTTGTCTAAAATATATTTTAAAAATTAATAATTGAACAAAATTGTGGTGTTAAAAAAACATAACGGGCCACGTGAAAAACAACCCTCTCTAGCTAATGGCCCAACAAAATTGGAACAAAAAATACCTACGAAAAAAAGAAAATCAAAATTGGTTTTCTTATTATTTTTTCGTGAATTTCTCAGAATTTGTAAGATAGCGCATCAGGACTTAGGAACAAGACGAACCAGAGACCAAGTTCGGCAAAAAAAAACAGAGAACAGGGGTTTGAGCCCTTTGCAATCCTCCCACTCTCTCTATCTCTGGTATACTCTTTGCACTCAGTAATTCTCGCAAAGCTTCTACCTTTTGTTATTGTACCATGTTGTTTTGCTTCGTACCAAAATTTCCAGGCTTCAGTTTCTGGCTGCAAAGATTGTATCTTGTGCAAGTTTATGCTTCGGAATTTTCTGGGTATTAATTTTTTTCCTTTTTTAGTATTTATTTTTCCAATCCTTTCATCTTTAGCTCGTTTATTGAATTTTTTTTTTTCTGTTCTGGTTTTGTTGTTTGATACTACCTGCTTCTGGGTCATTTTAAAGTTTCAAACTTTGAGCGATCTTGACACTACATTCAATCGTAATAATGTCGTCTGTACCTCCGAAAAACATTTGGATTCGGAGGCAACAATGCCCTTGTGGAGATTGGAAGTGTTACATTACATATGAGGGTGATGCTGAAGAGGGTTCTGCAGCTTCAGAATTGGTGAAAGCAGAGAAAGCTTCATCTGGGGCTATGATTACCCCCTATGTTGGAATGGTGTTTAAGAGTGA
The DNA here is from genome assembly GCA_030819835.1 of Acmispon strigosus. Classification (NCBI taxonomy): domain Eukaryota; kingdom Viridiplantae; phylum Streptophyta; class Magnoliopsida; order Fabales; family Fabaceae; genus Acmispon; species Acmispon strigosus. The sequence goes on from JAUAMA010000001.1 coordinate 94,696,897, forward strand.
TGATGATGCTTTTGAGTATTATGGCAATTTTGCTAGGAAGAATGGGTTCTCTATCAGGAAAGAAAGATCCAGGATTAGCCCTCAGTTGGGCATTTACAAACGTGACTTTGTTTGTTACCGGTCCGGGTTCGCTCCAGTGAAGAAGAAGCCCAATGGAGAGCACCATAGAGATAGGAAATCGGTGAGGTGTGGATGTGATGCGAAAATGTATATGTCTAAGGAGGTCGTGGAAGGGGTTTCCCAATGGTTTGTTGTGCAGTTTAGTAATATACACAATCATGAACTTTTGGAAGATGATCAAGTTCGCCTTCTGCCTGCGTACCGTAAAATTCATGAGGCGGATCAAGAGCGTATACTCTTGCTTTCAAAAGCTGGGTTTCCCATACATAGAATAGTGAAAATGCTCGAGCTGGAAAAGGGGATTCAAGGTGGGCAACTGCCTTTTTTGGAAAGGGATGTGAGGAACTTTGTTCAGAACCGCAAGAAGGTTGTTCAAGAGAATGAGGCATTGCTCAGTGAGAAAAGAGAAAATGATACACTGGAACTTCTTGAGGTATGCAAAGCCGTGAAAGAAGCGGACGATGGCTTTGTTTACGATTTTACAGTGGATGAGAATGATAAGGTTGAAAATATAGCTTGGTCATATGGTGACTCTATCAATGCAAATGCTATCTTTGGTGATGTAGTTTACTTTGACACTACTTATCGATCAATCACTTATGGATTGCTTTTTGGAGTATGGTTTGGTATCGATAGCTATGGTAGAACCATTTCTTTCGGTTGTGCCTTATTGCAGGATGAAACACCCCAATCCTTCACATGGGCATTACAGGTTTACTACTAGCTTCATCTGTATGAGATTTTGCTTGTGCCTTCATTAACATTCTTATAATGATTATTCCTCAATGCAGACTTTTATCCGGTTCATGAGAGGAAGATGTCCACAAACAATTCTATCTGATCTAGACCCTGGGCTTAGAGATGCCATTAGAAACGAATTTCCAACAACTAAACATGTAATTCCTCTATGGAATATTCTAAACAAGTTGCCCTGCTGGTTTTCTTTTCCTCTTGGGCCACGCTATGCAGAATTTAGATCGGAGTTTGATGCCTTATTTCACATTGAGAATGCAGAAGAATTCGAACTTCAATGGAGCCAAATGGTTTCTGTGTATGGACTTGGTTCAGATAAACATACTGATTTACTGTATTCTGCTCGAGCATCCTGGGCGCAATGCTATGTAAGAGGCTATTTTTTGGCCCGAATGGCAACAATATCTTACTTGAAATCTATAGATGCTTTTCTGAAAGCGATCTTCACTGAACATACATGTTTGCGTAGCTTTTTTGAGCAGGTATGTCGGTAAGAAGTTATTTTTTCCTCATAAGCTTGCACTAGCCTTGCTCACTTTTCTCTGTAATGACTTTCTTCCTTCTGGTGGATACTGTTGCAGGTTGGTATTTCTGCGAATTTGCAACATCAATCACATCAAGAGACTCAATATACGCATCTCAGAACTTGCATACCCATTGAAGAGCATGCTCGGAGTATTCTCACGCCTTTTGCCTTCAATGCTTTGCAGCAACAATTATTGCTGGCAATGCAATATGCTACATCTGAAATGGCCAATGGATCATACATTATACGGCACTTCAAAAGGATGGATGAAGAATGGCTCGTAATGTGGTTGGCTGATGCCGAACAGATACACTGTTCTTGCAAAGAATTTGAGTCCTCAGGAATATTATGCAGACATGCTCTTCGTGTATTTGTATTGAAGAATTACTTTCAGTTGCCTGACAACTACTATTTAAGTCGATGGAGACGGGAATGCGCTTTACTTGTTGATGATGATCATAATAATCGAAGTATTGGGGGGGAATGGTTTCAAGAATATCATTCCCTAGCTGAAACTTTATTTTCAGAATCATCAGTTACAAGGGAGCGATCTGACTATGTTCTTAAAGAACTTACTAGGACTCTTAATGAGGTTAGAAATTTGCCCGAGACTGATGGAATCTGCATGAACATGACTGTTTCGCCAACCAGCTAGTTTGACGCGATGAAATGCAAGTTTGCAACCACTGGACTCATGATAATACAATGGAAAGAAGTTACCAAGTAAAGAATGTCTGCTCAGAGTGAAAATGCCAAAAACACTTCCAGCTTATTTTACATATATGTTGAGATGATTTGTTGCTGAAGTGTTAGCAGCTTTGTTTTCTCCTTGATAAGTAAGCAGGATTCAAAGAAAGTTCATGATGCAGAAGGATTTTACTGATGGGCATGCTATATGCAATTGATGCCATTGCTTAAGTGCATGTTTGGAGTCAATGTTTAGACATCAAAATCACGTTAATCAATAAGCTGCAATATGAAGCTTCTTCAGTAACGTTAAATCGTGAGTCTCATTCCGAATTTGGTGCTTCCATTTCCTATTTAATGAGATCTATATAAAATTTTAGCTAGCGATTGACCCAATTTTTTTTTAACTTAAAAGTTACTTTTAAGTTAAAGCTCACAATAAGATCTTAGAAAAAAAGACAAAAGCTGTTTGCCAGTTTTCATTTTTTTTAACTTAAAAAGTTACTTTTAAGTTAAAAGTTGTTTAGTAAAATATTTCTGAAATTTTTTTTTTTTTTGCGAGAGTGCTGCCGGAGAAGACGACCGAAGCGGCTGTGGTGGTGGCCGGAGGCGGCGGTGGTGGTCGGAGGCGGTGGTGGTGGCTGAACGCGGTGGTGGTGGCCGAAGGCGGTTGTGACCGGGGCGGTGGGAAGTGAAAAAAACAACTTATTAGAAAAAAATTCCCTCAATTAACTTTTTACTTAAAAGTTACTTTTCAACATTTTCTATGTAAAAAAAAAAGTAACTTAAAAGTAACTTATCTTTTAAGATTTTATACAAAATTATGTTTGGCTCAATTTATCTTAAAAGTAACTTAAAAGTAAAAAAAAGTTGGTTCGGACACTACTTTAGTCTTTTATTGAAAAAATGTATCAAAATATGTTTGCTAGATTTTTCAAAATGAGGAAAATACTAAATGAAGACTTCTAAACTGGTTGAGATCTCCAAACTACACTAATATGTGTATGAGTTACTTAATGAGATGGATTAGATGCATGTCACAATGTGTGACATGAGAGAAAAATTAAATTATTGGTGAAAAACTAATTTTTTTATGATTAAACACATTTATGAGATACTCATCGGGTGTTTGTCACAGTAGTAAAAAGTAATTGCTTGAACTCTTTGGTTGAGTGTTCGAACCTTATGAGCTGCACTCTTGAGAAAACCTTTGGCATTTACCACATTTAGGTTAGAATTGCGAGAACAATTTAATAAATAAAAAAAAGAAAAAAAAACACATGAGATGATTGTATTATGGGATGATGGAAATTAAACATTCTTATCAAGCAGCATTATCTTATTCGAATAGATGGAAATTTCTGGACAAACTGTCCTAACTTTCATCTGTACTAAATTTCTGGAAATTGCTCTAGCTGATTGTATCTATGAGATGAACTAGTAACCACAATCTCTTGAATTGTCTCCACCCTTCTTTTTATGGACCCACGTGAGTATTGATTAAATAATGAACATAGGGCGGCTAGTTGTGTACTTGTCTTTTTACAATGAAATGTCGTTTTTTTCAACAAAGTTAGTGGTTTGTTAAAGATCATTGTTGTACTGACCCAATTATGTGCACGCTATATTTGTCTTAATGTGTAGACAGATATTTGTTTCTAAGTTGCATGGCTCCTTATCAAGCTGGGGCCCTTGACCCTTCTAGATTTCTCCTTTGGAGGTTGAATAGAGGTTGTTTGTGGTTGATAATTTGATGTGGCTACTTCATATTCATTTAGAGTTTAAAGGGATAGAGACCTTGTCCATGATATTTGATCACAACATATTTGAATATACAGTAATACTGTTTACTTTCTTAGCCACTATGTAGAAATCTAATTGATTAGTCGGTGATTGTACAGTTTAATTTAGTAGATGACAAAAAGGGAAAAACAATGTTCTTATAATTGATGATTAAGTCTTTCTACTGTCAAAACAATCAATACTAACAGTAATATGTTTTATGTGCTTTTGGTAATAGTGATATGCAGAGTTTGAGTAAGGTATTTAAGTGTTCATGTTAGATATGCACTCTAGGAAAAAGTTGCTCTTAAATCCAAACATATACGGATAACAATTTAATTCATGGAGATTCAGATCTACATGGATTCCATTTTTAACCAATATTGGCTAAACCAACCCTCACTCTTTTAAAACTAAAATGTATATTTGGTTTGACGTTGGTGTAAATGCAAATGTAATTTTATGTATCTCAATTTATTAAACAGAGAAAATAGAATTTGTCATGTTGAGCTTAAGATAGATTGGAGAAGCAAGATTTTACCACGTCAAGTTCAACATAAATTCAAACATGCAGTTTTGAGTTTTGCTGTGGGACAATCAGTATCTAGTGTTAGGTTGCAATCATAGAGCTTTTGGCTGACGATAAATGTATTTTTTATAGTTGTACTGTTTTTGGCTAAACAATTATGATTCAATCATAGCAGGCAAATACGGGTTTATCGTCCTCAGGGATTGTGAACATTAGTTCCACCAGTTAAATGTTTATTTGAGCGGATAAAAAGATGTTTAAGAAATTGTTTTTGTGATTTTTAAATAAAACAAAAAGAAATAAAAGAAGGTTTACATAGATAACAAAGAAGAAGATGTATTCAGAAATGCAGTCACCTAATCCTCTGCCTATTTTTCACTCAAACACATTTATAAAGTTTCATTTCACGTATGATGCCGAGAGCTATCCATCTAACTACCCCTAGCCTAGGCAAATCTATCAGTTGAAATTCCTAGACGTAATCTCTTACCATCTAGAAAACCCAAAAGGAACAAGACAGCTCAAATTCTCTCTCAAAGACATTTCCAATGTCCAATCTATCATAAGACAAGGTATCCTAGGCTTGCGAATCCTCGTTGTCACTCCGGAAACTCCTGTTAGAACTCAGAACCCCACCTGTCACGTGAAATCCACTATTGTTCCTACCCAAGATATTCTCACCTAAGACAATTATTTCACTTAGTGGTTTCTCTCTTGAACCGGACTCGCAATTATCTCCCAATCTCATGTTTGTCCGTAGAAGTATAACCAGGGATGGCAATGGGTAGGGTCTGGGTAGGGTACTATAGTACCCATCCCCGTACCCGCATTTTTAAATAGTACCCGTGCTCGTCCACATACCAGCGTGGGTAGCAACTTGAGTGCCCATCCCCATACCCTCTGAGCACCTATATGCCCGTACCCATTACCCCACAATTTTGTTAAGAGAATATGATTTTCACTATTTGCATTCTAAAATTTCAAACTTAAATTATATGGTAGTCTACTTACTAATTTAACTCACTAAAAAATTTATATATCAAAAAAGTTACTTGCTACTTTTATTAAAAAAAAAACTTAAATAAAATTATTATGTTAACATATATATTATAAGTTAGCATCTTAGTATAATTATAATAATATATTACAATAATGATATTATAATGAAAAATTATTTTACAGTGAAAAATTATCTATATATATATATATAATAATTATATATATATAATGTGTGTGCGGGTATGAGGCGGGGTGGGTAACATAATATCCATACCCGCACCTATACCCACTAACTTTTTTGGGTATTTGCCAATACCCAACCCCATACTCATTTAGCGGATTTTTACCCTACTCATAGTGGGTATTTTTTGCGGGTACCTAAGAGAGGTTGTCACTGCCCTCCCACAGCTGCCACCATCGCTCCGGAGTTTCGCTCCTTCAATCCTAATCCCAGGGACCCTCCTACATGATGCTCTATTTCCTCTGATGTCCTTTTTGGAAGAAAAATAGGAGAAGCCCCGAGAAGATCTAATTTCTGGCCTTAAATAGAAGTTGAGGCGGTCGAAATGGCGGTCAGCAACTAAAAGCTTCGTCCTTGGGTTTCCTAAACTGCCTTAGCCTGTTGCCGATCGTTAATTGGACGATGGGAACGTAGACGATGGAGACCTAGACGATGGGGATGTAGACGATAGAGACAACAGACAATGGAAGCAGCAAACGATGGAAGATGGAAAGAGTAGACGATGAAAGCAGTGGACGATGGCGACATAGACGATGGGGCAGTTGCAATTTTTCACTTTAAACTTATTGTTCATGAATTTCTTTCCCGCATCAAAAGTCCAAGTTAAACACATGAAATAACTAATATTTACATTATTTATAGACTAAAATTAAGTATTTACTAAATTAATTACTTTGAGGGATTAAATGATCAATAATTCAAGCATATAAGTCAAATAAGTGTCTGAAATCAAATCCAAATATACGTAAAAATAACACTTATCAGCTGCATAAAAATGGAAGCACGTGTAGAGTTTGTGTCTCAATGTGGGGTATTTGGCATAATTTTACAATGAGTTTATTAAAGGCCAATGCAGAGATTAACTTAAAGCCGATTACAGATTGTGGATTTAAGTGCTTAAAGGCAGTGGGGGATAGGAATTGATTGTGGATTTAGCAAAAAGAAAAATCATTCTAGCATGTTTAGGAATTCTTCAATGATTCTAAAGTTGAAGTCAATTATAGAGAGAAATCTATGTAAGTGATTTTATTGATTTTTGAGGAAAATTAAGCTGATCCAAACATACTAGAATGATCTTTTCTTTACACTAATAACTTCATGATTTCTTTAATCAAAGCTTTAAGTGGGTGGTACATGGTATAGATTTGAATAGTTGTTTAGGTATGTTCCCACATATATTCTTGTGCTTCCTCTTGTATTATTGTTGGGGCAACAAGTTCTTAGAATAGAAGTATAAACCCTTCTGCTCTATCTTTTACCAATTTCTTTATCTTTTTCAATGCATGTATTGAGATACGGACCAGTGACCCAACTGTTTTTGATTAAATTCATCTTCAAATTAATTCCATTGGTTATATATGCTTATTCAAAGTGGTGATTAAAAAGAACACCATCAAGGAAAGAAAGCTAGAAAGACATGAGAGGAAATGGTAACACAGACAAAAGTAAGACTACTTTATTGAACTTAGATGCATGAGGCTTAGTCATTTGGAATAAAAAGAGACAAAGCACTTTATTCATCGCCATCTTTTATTTGGGATACTAATTACTACACTGCAATAAGCGGTCTTTGAGCTTCAATCCTCATCTCCTCTTTCATCTTCCTTATAAATTCTTCAATCTTTCTGTTCAGTTCTTCTGTAGTTGCCAATTCTTCGCTTGTTGCACTTGTCATTGTAGTTGTTTCTGCTTGTTCATTATCTTGTTCCACCTCAATACTTTCTGTTTCTCCTCCTCCTCCTTCTTCTTCATCAATCTCTTTGACCTCCTCTTCCTCTTCTGCTATGCAAGCCACATTTTTAGCATGCAAGGTGCATTCTTCTTGTTCTTCAGCTTCTGAAACTTCTTCATGGCATTCCTCTTGCAATTTCACTTGCTCTTCAACCAAAAAAGAAACACTTTCAGAGGATTCAAAGCTTCTGAGAGGAATAACTGCAATTTCGGAAACGGGTGCCTTTGTCTCGGACAGATCATTGGAAGCTTGAAACTCAAATTCAAAATCTGTTATGGGTGGTGAAGGGGACATGAGTGAGGTCTTGGCTATAAATGCAAGAATTGCATTAAAAATGAGAAACATGTATTTCCTTTCAAGGGTGTGAGTGATCATGGAGAAAAGGCAGGTAGAGAAGTAGGCATTGAAGGATTGAGGGTGTATGGAAAAGCCAGAGGAGTACCAAACAGAGATAGAAAACACAGAAACTGAGAAAACAAACTGCAAAGTTCTCTTCAAGAACTGTTTCTTGTTGAATCTCTTCTGAATCTGGTCCTCCTTTTGAACCATCTTGATAGAGGGTAAAGCTGTATATTGAGAATTTGTCAGAGAAGTGTAGATGGCTTTGGAGTTGTTCTTGTCGTATTGTTAAATTTGTGACTTTTGAGTATTTCTGGTGTATTTGAGTGAACATTGAACTCTAAGCTCCCTACTATTTATAGTAAGCCTACCTCTACAATAAGTTTCTTGGTTTGCTAAATAATTTTACCAAAATGGACAAATTTTTATAAAAAATTATTGTTGGACACCATTTTTACAGTGACACCTACTATTAGTGAAAGTTATTGTCAGCCACAAAGGCCGCGTTTAGAAAAACAGTTTAATTAAGTGCTTATGACCTTAAGCGCTTATTAATAAGTTATTCTATGAAACTTATTGAAATAAATTGAAAATAAGCATAAGCTCTTTTTCATAAGCTACTCTGGTTAGCTTATAAAAATAAGCTCAAAACAGCTTATAGGTTGGTCATAAGCTATTAGATAACCTCTCTCAAACACTTGCATAAGCACTTATACTATAAGTTAAGCTCATATAAGCTCTTCCAAACAGAGCCAAATTGTAGAATTTAATTTGTGGAATTAGAAAACGCCATAAATTACATATAATTGCATGTCTTATATATGTCCGTGGCAACTCAATTTTTATAGATAGCACGAATGATATGAAAAATGATTATGATATATGAACAAGTGGATGTTTACAAACACATATGCATCAAGGTCCATAATTACATGGGGACAGCATTAGTAGCTAAAAATGAGGTCAAAAATCAAAATGATTCAATCATTCTATATATTGTTTGGACGGTGGTGATTGATAGGATACCAAAAGATGTTCAAACACATATTTTGTATTGGGCTTAAACCGCCACAAATATAAGTGTTCAGATCTGCTTTCACTGTTAGGTGGTCCAATGATCATTTTTGTTGTTTGGAAGGAAGAATCAAAGGTGTGTGATTAATAAAGAGAAGAAGTTGAGTGAAGCTTCTAGTTGTCACCCTTCTCCACCGCACATACAACACAACCACTGTAACTGTTGAAAGAAAAAAAGATTTCTTGTGTTTTCCAAGTGTAGATGTACTGGCTCAATAATTTGCGTGCAAACAAATTGTGGGTCCGAAGAGACATTATCATTGTAAAGCCTTGAGGTAAAAAATATATAACAAAATCATGTCTTTCATCTCTTTTTCTATCTGTTTTTTCTTTTCTTTTTCATCATCATGAATAACATCTTCGTACCAAAAAATCATCATGAATAAAATCCCTTCTATTTCTCTAAAGATTATAAATGTTTTATTCTAAATGAAATATAAAATAAACTAGTATAAATTAAAGACTCGTGTCATTGTTGCACTGAAGAGACATCATACTAGATTCTTCCATGCTGACAATTTCAAGAAAATGTTCCACCTGGTTTGTGTCACTTGAACTTAACAAAAATACTAGTTTTGATTTTTTTTCTAAATAACTAACTAACTAACCCATTACTTATTTATATGTGTAGAACTGTTATTGACAACACTGTATGTCATCCAGAAAACAATGACTTCTACATGTTTGCTCATGCTGGGATGATTGTAAGTATTATTGTCAGATGCATATATATATAACTAATAATTTATCATGTGTTCTAATTTTTATTTTATTTTCTTGGAACAGGGGACAAGTAGACCTAGCCATTACCATGTTTTTACATGATGAAATAGGGTTCTCAGCAGATGGTTTGCAAGAACTAGTGCTCTCTCTCTATCTTATGCGCGCATATCAGAGAAGCACGAGTGGCGTATCCATTGGTAAAATTTCTACGACCTTCTTCAACTTATGTTTTTTCCATCCGATTTTTCTTCCTTGTTAAGCATCCAACTCTAGCTAGTGTCTAGTAGATGCTGCATTATTGCAATTTATGGTGAAAAAGATTTTGATACTCTTGTGTATTAGAAGTCTCACACTGATTAGAGATATGACCAATCAAGTGTTTATAAGGGTAGAACAAACTTCAAGAGAGAAGAAGCTTGAGGAAGAACAATACTATTGTGACCACTTGGCCAAGCAAGGTTGTAATATGGAGAGGAGCTATGGGTCCTTATTAGTGTCTCCTCAAGCACTGCAATCTGTTTTTCCTAAGAGACTATTTTTTAAAATGTTTTATTGCTAAAATAAACTCTGTTGAAATTTGAATTATGATCTTAATTTGGATCGAATAATTGGAAGATGCGTATGTATGTGTGAAGAAATTAAAAACGCAGTGCATGTATGTGCTTGCGAAAGATATGAGAAGAGTATTTATTATTTGGTTTAAATTAGTTGAGCTAGTTTATGGTGCAACATCACCGGTGTGGTAGTTTTTGAACCATTGGATTAAATCCGGATTGTCAGCGTTGAAAAATTGAATAACACGTGTCATGATTTTATTAGTTGAATTTAAAACTGACAGCACCCAAAATATTTATTGAACTTTGTAATAATTAAATGAATAATAATTGGTAGACATTTAAAAGATGTACACCATTAGAGAAAGATAAGAAGAGAAGAGAGATAAGTGATAAGTGTAATATATGACGTAATGTAATTGGAAGAAAGAGATAAAGAGGAAAAATAAATGTCCAGATGTATCTGTACTATTTAGATGTACACGAATCATTGCCCTAATTAAATTTCCATCAAAAGAGAAGAAGCTTGCACACAAGTGTCACCATTCGTAAAGAGAAAGAACTTGAGGGATCATCTCCACGAGTACGCTAGCTGGAGTTCTTTATTTCTCAATGAATTGACTATGTTACGACCACGTACCCGGCCATACCCTAATCATTGAGATAATAATAATAATAATAATAATAATAATAATAATAATAATAATAATAAATTTCCATTCACACTCTACACACCTCCACGGCTCCACCTTATGTTAGAAAGGAATAAAAAGAAAAATGAATAATATGAATGGTGATGTGATGAAAAAGTAATAGAGAGATAAAAAAGTAGATAGAAAAGAAATAAAAATGCATATAAATCAAAACTCATAAAAACTTGTAGATATACATTAATTATTATAATTATAATTATTCAATCATAAGGTGGCTTTGCAAAGTTAAGCTTGTATGTTCAACCTTATAGACGTACATTAACTAATGGTAAGTAAGTTAAATCCTGTTAGGAGTACACAAATTTAAATTAGAGCTTCTAGGTACAGCATTTTGAACGGGTGAGAACCTCTACCAAATATCAAATATAGCCTTGATTCATGATTAATTTGGATGCTGATAATATTGTTAAAAGAAAGTTCTCATAACTTGTTGGCAATATTTTATAATGACATGCAAGTTGAGACTATTTGGTAGTCATTAACAATGATCCCCTGCCCTACACTTAATCGATGAATTCAGGGGTACACATGCGGGATTTTAGAATGTCTTGTCTCGTTTTTTTTTTTGCTAACTAAAAGATGATGCATCGATATTTATATTCTTTCAAAATGACAATATTTTTCGGATTTTTTAGTAGTTTTTTTTATAAAGATTGGTATAAACCTTTAGATGTGTAAATCACTAGAGATAGATAGAAAGAGATGAGAGATAAACGGAAGATGTGATATATGATGTGATGTGTGCAGAAGAGAGAGATAGAAAAAAAAAAGAGTTGTCTCGAGGTGTCTGCACTGTAAAGTGGTTAATGAATAATAACCCGTTTTTTTTTTTCTTCTCATCAAATTTTCAATGACATGCAGCAGCAGGTCATGCACATATATAAAAGAAGAAGAACAACAACAATTACAAATACACACTGCCCTACATATGACACATTATCAACATATATAGAGAAGTATAAACACACATAAAGTCTCTCTCTCTCTCACTTTACTATATATATATAATTATCTATATATGTATCACACGACGATATATATCAAGTACAAAACTTGTACATTTATTAGTATATAGCATAAATTAAAGGCATTATGATTCAATTAGTTAATATTGATCTGGCCACAAGAATGCTCCCATAGCAAAAGCCCTCTTGTCATGAAGGTTTCCCTTGAAACTCAACCCATACTGGTTAAGAAGCAAGTCCACCTTCCATTCCTCCATGCTCTCATACTCTGCTTTTGTGTAGCGTGGATAGTGAAGAGGCATTTGAAACCCTGAATTTGAAGAAGAAAGGCACTTCACCTCTGAAGATCCAATGATATTTTGATGCTTGCTATATTGTTCTTCTTCTTTGGTGTACCCCAGAACATGGCAAGCTGAGTGGACAACCCATCTAAGAGCCATTAATTTCTGAAATTCACAAGTGTGTCTTCCTTAAAGCAAATACTGCTGCATTATATATATAGGATCAGATCCAATGTGACTGCGTATTAATTTACACGCGTGAATTGAGCAAATTTGGAATATTCAGATTAATTGGGAGTTACGTCATGTTCAAGACTAATTATATTATACGTAAGATATTGAAACATATATAGCTGTTGTTTTATCCTATACATCTGTGGTTGCTTGGAGTGCTTTGATAGGGCCAAGTTTTCCTTGGATTGGTGTCTTTACCAATGTTACTACTTATATTACATAAATTAAATGGTTGTGTTGTGTCCTTGTGTTGTTGCGTGTATGAGCAATTAGCGGACATGTTGATGTCACATATCAATAATGCGAAATAGCTTTCTAATTACGATAGGAATATTTTGTTTAATCTAATTATGGTGCCTTTGTGTCAATGTGATTCTAATCAGCACAATTGATCCCTCTCTGTTCCAATATAATTGTTCGAAAAGGGAAGAACACACACAAATTGAAGAATCCAATTAATTTTTTTTATTTTCAGAAAAATAAAAAAATGTTTTTCTATTCTACGCTTTTAAACTTTGTAGGAATTTATTTATTTTAAAAAAGACTTGTCTAAATGACTTAAGGAAAAACTTGGGTTACATAATCATTGTTCTAGGTGGATCAATGATATTTAAGATAAATAAATAAATATGAAATTTTTAATCTATTTATCTTAAGTGTAATTGGTCCACCTAAAACTTTGGTTGTTTAACCCAAGTTTTTCCTCAGGTTATTTAGACAATTCAAATAGATAAAGGGATGAAAATTTAACTATTTCCATAGTCTAGAAATTTATTTTTTTGAAAAATTAATTCATAGACTAATATCAATAATTCACTAAAGTTTAGAGACAAAAATATATTTAACCTAAATAGTTTGTTGGCATGGGATTTCTCGACCAATGACAAATTCTAGTTTAGTGTTGATTGGTTTCATTTCACATCGTTAATTGCATTAAGTAGATTTTTGTATTATTACCATAAAAAGAGTAGAATTTTGTATTATTCAGTTTAAGGCAAAATGCACACTTTTGTTTGTTTCTTTAGGCAAAAAAAAAATATTAATTACGTGAAAATTCGCATGAAGCCATCATCTGGGTCGTCTTTTGACATTAAAGAACTCTGAGCCTTCAAGTCCGAGTCTGTCTAAGCGAAATAAAGAACGGCCTTTAGGTTTCTGAACATTTGAGAGCCCGAGCTTAAAGATTTCTCGTTGCTTCCCTTAGCTAGAAGGTATAACCTAAACTACGTACCTCGCTAGAGATTTAGCGAAAAAAGTCCTACATCTATGGTAGTTAAGTTTGCGTTTAAATGTGCACTTACGTTTATGGGTGATACATGCATGAATATGTAAGAAATACTTATAGGGTCACACGCTTAGAATTAGTTCAGTAGAACATATTATCTTATTGGACTAGCTCATTGGATGAACCTAATAGGCTCCAACAAGGATTAGAGTTAGCCTCTTTGTAAAGGCTCGTAATTAGAGCATGAGATGCTCTGACACTAATATAAAAATCCACACACTCTTATCTCTACTAGTACAAGGAGCCTTTGAATGGACTATTGTAATGAGCTCAAGATATGCCAATAATTATATGTAGTCACTTTTTTCTTTTGTCAATGGGATGGGGGAACATTTGGGTTCTTCACCTTAGAGGATTTGAACCCCTAATCTTGGATGTAACCACTTGAGCTATGGCGGAAGAACCTACTAGTTTTTTTTTTCGTAAAACGGTTCTATTTGTTTTATTTTTTTGTGAAAAGGTTCTATTTGGTGGATTACTCCCTCATCGCTTGTATGGTTTGGGCTTTTCCTATGGGCTTTTTAGCGTTTCCTTGAAAGGCTTTGCTCTTCATCTTCCCACGGTCACGTTACAGCTTGTGAAAATTGCGTTATATGTACAAAATGATTTGTGTGGATGGAAATGAAATAACTACACAGCCAACAACAAACACACCAACCTTATCTCATTTTTACCTTTCTTCCCATGGGCCGAGTGTTAATTAGGTAAACCAAATTGTAATTGTTCCCATGGGCCCTAACAGACATTGCGATTGAACTCCAAATATAAACTCTTCTTTACATTTATTAATTATAATTGTTATACACCGTAATATATTTATCATTTAGAAATAATTACAAAAATGTGTGTTACAAATTGGATTTAGACCTTCTCCCTTAATCCCTTTTATTGAATTATTATATGTGATTTTGTCAAAAAAAAATTAGACAACTACTTTCTTAGCACAATTAGTGATTTTTTTAAAAGACACAAACTTATCACCATTCAATCAAAGAGGAGCTTACATAGACGTACCAAACCATGTGGGCAGTCGTCAATTAAAACAAAATAAAGCGTTAAAAGAGCAAATTTAGCTGTAAAGTCAACTGGTAAATTAGTCTTTCTACACATAAGCAAAAACGGGAATGAGCTGAAAAAAATGATAAATATAGTCACGAATAATAGAAGTTAAATAAGAAAAATATGAACGTGAACCCATCCACGCTCCATGCAACACAACACTATCCATCTCAAATACAACATCATGAAAACCAAGCTCCAAAGATAATGAAATACTCATTGCAGTGCTACAGCTTCAGGTAGGGGTGGCAATATGGGATCACGGGGCGGGCCAGGCCCGACCCGCCAAAATGCAAGTTGGGTTGGGTTGGCCCACTTTTAGTATATAGGTTAAAAGTCTCAACCCAACCCACATTTTGGCGGGCTAGCCCGCCAAAATGTAATGTAGTGGGAAAACAAAGTAATTTTTGCTTGCTGGTTCATTTCCATCTCAGTTTAATTATGATTTTAACGTTTTTGGAATTACCTGCAATAGTTAAGATATATTGATTTCATAAAAATGTGGTGAACAAAATAAAAATGAGGAAGCACTCTGATTGGAGATTGTTTTGATGAAAAATCCTCAATTACTGCTTGTTGTGTTGCGAATGTTCTGTCTACCATAACTCTTCACCTGAGAATAATTATGAGAAGCAAGCACAAACCAACAAAGTTCTACATTCTCACAAGTTGCAAAAATACACAAATAACACAAGTCACAAGTCACATGTTACAACTCATAATTGTCTTTTAAAACAACAAAAGCAAGCACATAGAAAGGACTCTGTTAGAAGCAAATAGATATAGGTGTCGTGACGCAAGATGGAGAGGAGTACACACGGTGGCGGGCGCGATGAAGGCGCGGTTGCAAGCGTGGTGACAGGCGCGATTGTGAAGCCGTGAAGGATTTATCCGTTTCTAATCATGAAGCCGTGAAGGGTTTCTGCGTTTTGGTCCTTTTGAAGGTACTATCTGTTCTCCCTCGTGTTGTCCCTCTTTAGTCTTTAGATCCATATGAATGATAATTAAAAAATTAAAATTTAAGTAAAAAAAAAAGGTGTTCCATTAAAAAAAAAGTAAAAAAAAAGGTGCTGGCTCGACGGGCTGGCCCGCGCCCGACCCGCTAAACCCGCAAAAAAAAGGTGGGTTCGAAGTGGTTATGTGAGCTGAATTTTTCAACCAACCCGCTAAAAAATGCGGGCCAAACGGGCTGGCCCAATGGGCCTAGCCCATATTGCCACCCCTAGCTTCAGGCAACACTACTGGCAAATTTCCAAATCGCTTAACTGAAGCTGAAGCAAGAAATTCTCTCCAAGAGTTATGAGCCACCATCCCCAAGCATGTGCGGAGAATCCTACAGGTGCCACATCACCACACACCAGGGATAGCGGAGACATAAACTAGAGGCGCGATACAGAGCTACAGAAAAACAAAGCACGGCGAATATAATATGATAGTAAATTTACCATCAATCGTGATAGTCTTTTTTTTCCTCTATATAATAGGATACTATCTTATTTAACAATATGAGATGGAAACTGGTGATTGGTTAATGTCGTACATCTTTAATTCCCCTTGAGTAAGATCCCGTATTCGAGTCTTATTTCTAGAAAAAAACAGAAGATACATGTGCTAGATTAGCCCTATAATAATGTTGTTATTTCCGGATCAAGCATGATTACTTCTAATAGAAAATACCCGTGCTAGACAAAAAAAAAAATGAAATGGCCTAAATTTATACTAAACAATGGAATTCAATAACATATTAGGATAAAATCCTATTGTTGAAAAATGTGAGGATAAAAATTCTTATTAATCATTAAATTTAATAATATATTAATAAGTAAATTAAAGTGAGGAAAATAGTAAAACAACACACAAATCAAGTAAAAGGGAAAACCTATAAGAACAATTCTATTATTACATCCTATAACATGCTTGCTCTAAAAACTATAACATTTACAACAAGCAATAAAAAAAACCATAAATCCACCGCTACTTACTCTGACATCAAAACCAAACATACGACTAAAGTGCTTTTTAAATAATATCTATGTTTTATTGTCATTGTGTTTACTCTCGGATCTAGTCGGCATTGTCGAAGCGGCTCCTATAAATATTGTCAGTTAGAGAGCAAGCAGCTCAATTGTATCAAATTAAAGCCACTAGAGGTTGGCTAAAATGACAACCAGGGGAAGGAGATAAGGAAAAAGGTCCTAAAAAAGGTGAAGAAAGGAAGGTATGAAAAGTTGTAGAGAAAATAAAATGCAGGGAAAATGATAAAAATGAGAACTCAAATATGACTGACAAAGGGAAGGATGGGCTCAGTGAAGGAGGAAGAAATGAAGCATGGAAAAAATAAATACTAAAATAAATCCTACTTGGGATGGAAAACCCTCAGCGGGAAAGGATGAATACTCGGTTGTAGTGAGTAACTGAGTATAAAAGTCACCCAATGGTGGGGGGCTAAACCCTTAAAGTGCCTGTTATGTGTTGGTGGCTCTATGTTAGGTTTTCAAGTTGGGGATGACCCTTGCTTGAATTTATATTAGATATGTGTAAAGAGCTATGGACTTTCATTCAATTATGTAACTTTTGGAACAACATGTGATGATAAGTGACGTCATAAACAAGTCCCTTCATGAATAATTTAGCATGAACTTTAACATGAATTATTAGTGTTCTTCTGACCCGAGCGTGCGTGTGTTAGATGTTCTTTTTTTGATTTAGAGTCTCTACTGTTGCGAGACTCCTCAGTTGTTATGTAGTTTTTGGTTTGCTGTTTGGTAGTTTTCCAATGTATAAAAAGAAATTACTTCTAACAATAATTACGCATACAGTAAAAAGAGAAATCCTAATTGTCAAGATAACAAAAGAGAAGAATGCATTTCAGGTAATTTGATTGGTTAGTTTTCCTTGTATTTATGCAAATTCAACTTGAACACGATAAAAAATGATAATGTGATTGACACCTGGTGTGTCATATGTTTTGCGAGGAAATACAGTTATAATAAATAGAACTTCTATAATAAAAGAGCTATTTTATGGAATGCTCGAATCATCGTGTGTTCAATTTTCTTATTTCGCACTAAGAATTGCATGCAGATGCACAAAAAACTACTATTTATAACTTCACTCTCATGCAATTTTAGTACATGTACAATTCTATTTCTTTTTTCCGCACATACACTATATTATTCTTGACATGCACACAATTGTCGATGGTTTTTTAAGCATGCAATAAAATTAGTTATGAATTTCATACATTATTTTTTACTAAATGAATTTTTTCTCATCATATCATGTTCTCTCTTTTTTTTTTTTTCTCATTATTATACAAAATACAATTACTCAATTTATTTTCATTCTTTTTTCAATTGCAATAATCAGTTCCACACTTCCACTTCCAACCTCTCCATCCAAGTCCTGTCAGCCCATCCCACACCTCCAAAGTCCAATCCCATTCCCTGGGGATAAAACGGCGTCGTAGACAAACCTGCCAAAAAACGAAAATCCTGGTATTTTTATTTTGCACTGCCCTAAAGAGCCACTATTGCCTACTGGCATACTAGCGTACAACCGCATGAGACACCATGATGATTAACGATCATACGGCAGGGGAGGAATCAAGGTGGGCCATATAGAACCCTACAAGTGCCACGTGTCAAGAACTACACGTACATGTGCAGCACCAGAATATCCCTCTAGGAAACCCTGAATTTCCTTTTACGCCCTCATGGTGCTGCTTTTCCTTCACCTCTTGATTCACCATACCATTCCACAGAACACCACACCGCAGCGAAAACCAGAGCTCCGCGGCACCACCACCACCAACCCAACCCAAACCAAACCCTTTTTCTCGTACTGAATAATCATCTCTCCGCTACCCATTTGGTTTCTCAATGAAAGCAGCCAAACCATGAACTCTCAAACCAAAAAAAGTTTGCTTTTTTCCCCCTCTTCCTTCAACCCCACACACCACCACTTCACAAAAACCTAGCTTCACGTGAATGCAGTTTCTCCTTTCCGTTCCTTTCCGTGTTTCCTCCGCTGAAACTCCAAGGTTTTTGGTGGGGGCATTGTTTGACTTCACTGCTGTTCCCTGGGCCGTGGTTTCTCGGTGAAGCTTTGTTTTCTCTCGGTTGAATCCTGATCCACCCCTTTTTCTTTCCGACTTCACTTTTTTCTTTGGAAAAATTGATTTTTTTTTCTGGGGTTGGTTTTTTGTTCCATGGTTTGAGTTTAGGAACGGTGTTATGTCATAGGGTTTTTCCCCAGTCCAATTTGGGTTGGTCGAGGAACGACCCATCGTTGCTTTGTTATCCTTTTGATGTGATTACAGTGGGATTGTTGGTTGGTTGCTGCTGAGAATGTCTGCTGGTGAGGCTGGGCCTGTTTTCGTGGCTTGGGAGGAGCAGGTGATATGCCAGGAACGTGGGAACCGTGTGGTTCACTTTTATCTGAAGGACGCGGCGGGGAATTCGGTGCTTGCGGTTGTGGGGACTGAGAGGAGTGTGAGGCACATGATGTATGTTGTCCCTGACCAATTTTTGCAGGCTTATGGATCCACTCACCCAATCAACGCTTGTAAATGGAGGGCGAGGAGAGAGGTCGCCGACTGGCTCACTTGTTTGGTCTCGCAGAACCGTCCACACCATGCAGGTGATTTGGTTTGGGTGTTCAATCTGTTGTGCTTCAAGTTTTGTTTTCAATTATATGCATATGCTGAATCAAATTGCTTTATGGATGGTTTTTGTCTCTTGTGGTACTTTGTCATGATTGTTAGGTTATTATCCCCACCTAGTGGGATAAGGCTTGATTGTTGGTTCCTAATGTGTTGGTCAAACCTGTGCTGTATGAATTGTTTATGTCATTGTTTCCTGTAAATGAGTTTTTCACGACGATGCATGGCTGCTTACTGGTGTGTTTATGTAGGCGTTCTTCGCTTTTCGAATGGATGTTGGACGTGGAAGCGACGATTTCTCACTTTCACATTTTGTACATGGGGAAGAAAGAAATCCCATCTTAACGCCAACACGAACATGCTATATACTATAGACCCATGCCATAAAGATTCAATTCGGTTTTTTTACGTTGGCAGTCGACTGTCTAACACAACGTAAACATTCAATAGGGTTTTACGCTGGCTATGCTTAACATGACGTAAAGACTCGATTTTGCTTGTTTTTGTTGTTGTTCTTGATCTATGACCATTTACCTGAAAGTTGTATTGTCTGATTTTATTCGTGGTGTCCTGTTGTTAACTTTCACATCCATGATTCATAATTGTGGGTAAAAGAAATTAAGAGATCAGATCTCTTTGATGGTTTTATTGGAATAGAGTAAATTGGTTTGTTTCAAATTGGTTTGCATTCCTTAAGTAATTGTACGAATATATGCTGTCTTTTCAAATTTGAAAATATTATGATGGATAATTATTAATAACTGTACCGTGTTTTAGCTTTCGTAGCTGCTGTATTAGGGTAAGTGAATAAATGTGAGGATAGGCCTGGTTGGTTTGTCCTTCCAGTTATGGCCTGTCGTTTTTGTTAATGTAATATATGAAACCATGCATTATTTTTACTATAAAATATTCATTCTTTTTCTTTCTTTGGAACCTGATTTGAGGTATTGTAACTGAATACATGATGAAGAGAAATCTTTATGAAGTTCAATAGGAAGAGCAAGTTATACTACCGTCCTTGCCAGCTACCACTCTGAGCAGAGCAGGCTGAAAATGCCTATGCTTTGTGACAAAATTAAGATTAAGAATGTGGAGGTTGAGGTATAATGAGAGAACTAGGGTTTCAGGGTTGATGAACCGCTCAGACCTAAAATAATACATCATATGATAACTAAATATAATTTTACTGACTATTTATTCTCAGTTCACTAGTATATTACTGAGCTCTGCCCAAAGAATTCTAGTCCAATCTAAAACACTGATTGCTATTCACTGAAAGATCACGTGCTGTTGACGTTAAAATCGCCGAAGAAAGAAAAAGAAAATTCCGTGTACATTTTTTAGCCTCTTTAAGCTCATTCACACGTTACTTTAAAGCTGTTCTTAAATGCGTTAGATCGCACTAATCACATGTAGTAACGCATGTTGATTAGCTGACACCTGCCTTAGATGTGTCATGTTGAAAGTTTGTTCCTCGGCCATGCCGGTATCTCGCCTCCCTTACTTTAATCTGTGATAATAATGATGTTGGAAATTTGACCCTCAGCCATGCCGAAATCTCGCTCCCTTGCAGAAATGTGATGATGATGATGTTGGAAGTTTGATCCTCCACCATGCCACTACCCAAGTTCCTGCACCTACAATTTACCCCTCCCCTGCACTCCCCTAAAAAAAAACTATAAATATCACTAAACAATTAACCAGTTCCTTTCACCAGATTTGCCTCTGCTTCATTGATACTGCTAAGGCTGTCGCGTTGATAAGGGATAGAAAGTGGTGAAAGAGATGTGTTTTTTGGATCGAATTGTGCTCCATGAGGTGACGGGTACTGTTCAATTGGTTGATTAATTTCCTTCTCTTTCCATCTGTGCTAGGTTCTCATTTCTGTGATCTGTTTTAGTGTTTTAGATCTATCTGTTCTGAATTTGCATGTGGATCTGTCAGTTTTATTTCATTCCATCTTTGTCTTAGTTTAAAGCATTTAAAATGGTGTGATTGTGTTCTGCTGATTGATTAGCCTATGGCCGTCGAAATCTAAAGATTTTTTATTTTTATCTTTTGTTTATTTCGGCCTGTGGCTTTATGCATTGGTACATTTGCTGCTTTGTGTGTTGTGACCATGAGTAGTTTTAAAAACAGTCTCTCCCCTTAGTGTGTTTGCTTCAAAGGAGGGGATGGGATGAGAGGAATTATGATGGAGGTGAAGGGACATGAGGCAAAAGTTGGGGAGGAGGGATTTGGCCCCCAACTTCCCTCCTCTCTCATTCCAAATTTTAGAACTAAACGAGCAACATGATTTAGATCCCTCCCCTCGCCTTCTATATTTTTGAACCAAATAAGGAGACTTGATTAAAATCTTTCCTCTCCTTTTCATTTCCTTCCAACCAAACATGTAGTTTATGGTGTAAGGCTGCATACATCTGACCCTCCCCAAGCCACTTGATGGTGGGGGCCTCATAAACATGGCTGCTGTTTGATTTTTCTCTTTTCATTTGGATGTGAGCCTGGATTAATTTGGCAGGGCAATAACGAAAGATCTGAACAACCCCAATTTTTCTTTGGCAGGTGTACAGCTGGATGATTCAGCACAAGCAGTAGAATCTCTCCATATGTTATCAGCTGGAATCGATGTTAACAGAAAAACTGTACCTGATAAACTGGTATGGAAATGACAATCAATTAAATCCACCTCTCATTATTTTCCTTTGTATCTTTAAATGAATATGATGTGATCAGTTCACCAAACCTTTGTTTTCTGTTCTCCAGATTTCTAGGAAGTTGAGATTTCAAAGTTCAGATATTGAATGGTCAGGCGTTGCTTGGTTTTGTGCTAAACAACTGAAGCACTACTCAGGGTTCTGCAGGAATGGGACAACAATATATGTAAGAAAATTGTTTCATTTATATCTTAATTAACACTTATTTCCTCAAATTCTTGGTATCATTCACAATTTTGGGGGGAGGAGTAATTTTATGGTTCTCAATATATTTCTTCTAATTTCCAGGTTCATTCATTTGTTTACATAATGGCTGAAGAGGAAAACCACTATATTGGTTACTTGGAAGACATGTATGAAGACAAAAAGAAACAAAAAAAGGTTAAGGTGCGGTGGTTTCACCACGGTCAGGAAGTTAAGCATGTGATTCCACAGCTGAGTTTGCAAGAGGGAGAGGTTTTCATCACCCCTCATGTCCAGGTGGTCAGTGCTGAGTGCGTCAATGGTCCTGCAGTAGTGCTATCTCCCAAGCATTATGAGAAATACCAGGCTGCTGTGCCCCATACCTCTTTATCTGAGATCCATATTTGCTTTAGGCAGTTTAAAAACAACAAGCTTAAGCCCTTCACGCTTACTAAACTGCGTGGATATAGTAACCAATCTATACTTTCTTCTCTGGATAGTCCTATTATCCCCAAGAGAAAGGCCAAGTGTCAAAAGTTGCCCACAGAAGATGATGAGAACATCACTCAAGATGATCTCCTACGGTCCACCAATAAGAGGAGTAAAATTTCTACAGGGAATCAAGTTCTTGAAAAGGGGTCTTCTGGTCTGCAAAACTCTGCTCCTATGAATGAAATGACAAAATGCGAACCTAAATACCCAAGTTTAAAGTTGAAACTATCAAGAAAGACAATGGGTATCAAGGTGATCGGACCTAAGCCTCAAGAGTCTTTGAAGGTTGGTGAAAATATTGAGTTTCTATCTCAAGATAGTGGCATTAGAGGATGCTGGTTCAGATGTAAAATCTTGAGCACCTCTCAGAGGCTGCTGAAGGTCCAGCATGATGATGTGCTGGATGTAGAAGATTCAACGAAACTAGAGGTATGCAATGGCTTAGAATTCTTCTCTCTTTCTCTCTCTATCCATATGCGTGTGTGTGTGAGTGTAATTGCTAGGTGTTTTTCTAATCAAGTATAATGATTGTGATTTTTGGGCTTGGAAGAAGTTCAGTCATCTCACTAATTGAGCTCTAGTGGTGAAGCTAGGGAAAGAATACGATTCTCAGCCGTGTTGTCAACATGTGTAGGAATGGGTCCATGCTTCTAGGGTGGCAGCTCCTGACAAACTGGGCATGCGATGTTCAGGCCGCTTAACTGTACGGCCACGCCCTCCTGAATATACTGCAGATCATACTTTTGAGGTTGGAGCAGCAGTGGATGCCTGGTGGTGTGATGGATGGTGGGAAGGGGTCATAACTGCAGTCAATGCTAGCGGAGATGGAATGCTGCAGGTTTATTGCCCTGGTAGGGTGTAATAGTTTTTTTTGTTGTTGTGCTATATTCCACTGGCTCATGAATGAACAGTCTGGAACTTTATTAATCATGTTTTGTTTGGTCTAGTCTCATGATTGGTTATATGATTTTCTATATAGGTGAAGAGAGATTGATTTTGGTCAAGAAGAAGAATCTTCGAATTTCCCGAGATTGGATTGATAACAAGTGGGTTGACATAGTGGGAAAGCCTGACATTTGTAGCTATTTATCACCGAATGTCAGCTCCGGCATCAGGCTGTCAGCTAATTCTGCTTCTGCAGCAGTAGATGGTTCCATGTCTGTAGAAAGTAAAACGTCGCCAATTACCAAAATTGAAGTTGCTCAAAAGGTCGAACCAGAATCATCTGGCCCGGAAGCACCTGAGGACCTGGAAAGTATGAAGAAAACAACTCTGTGGAAGCCACTTCATGCCATTGACGAAGACAAGGATAACTCTGGTGGCAGCAGTGATGATGGCTCGGACAATGCTGATGACGAAAGGAAGCCACTTGATGCCGAAGAAGACAAGGACAACTCTGGTGGGGGCAGTGATGATGGCACTGACAATGTGGATGATGAAAGGAAGCCACTCGACGCCTATGACGAAGAAGACAAGGACAACTCCGGTGGTGGCAGCGATGGCAGCACTGACAATGACGACGATGCTGACAAAACTGAAGAGGACAGTGAGGAGAACTTGACGGTGGAGGAAAACTTTGAGTGTTCTGAACCAAAACTTGATGCAGCAGCAGCAATACAAGTTGCATGAGGAAGAGGTACATGGGGAATTTTTTCTCCTGAATATATATACTTGAGGTGGGAATCACCCACCTTGTTGTATATAAAACAACAAAACCTGGGGTAAGTAATACATGCGGAGTATAATGACTATCGTAGTGTATAGCTTATGTTTTTTGGACTTAGAGTCTTAAATTAGATCGACATTCTATATTATAGGATGATATATCTTAGGTCATGTGCGTGTTAGATGCACTATTGCACATACCAGTTGAAACTGCATATCAGAGTTAGTCCTTGCGTAGAATCTGCAATGAGATTTTAAGTAGTTTTGGCTTTTGACCATGGATCATATAATATTTTGTCTTATAAAGATTACAAAATTTGTGGACCTGTTGATTTGGCTGTGCGCAGTTTGAAAAACTGGTCTTGGTGAACCAGTTAAATGTTTGTATGTTTTTTCTCGAACCGGGGACCATTTATTTGGGCGAGTATTTTCAAACCAACAAACCACTCCCCCATTTATTTGGGCGAGTTTTTTCAAACCAATAAACCACTGGTTAATCGGCTGATTTTAGAATTGGATAAATCTCAAAAGTGGCTGATTTTATAGTTTTTTTTTTTGTTTGAAACTGATTTTAAAAACTCAAATACCTGTTGTTTTTTGAAACCGGCAATGTTTTTTTTTTTGTTTTAGTTTTTGTTAAATTGATTCAAAACTGGTAGAAAAGCAGTAGTTAAGAATTGGTTGTTTTATATATATAAAAAATATTACTTTTTAAAATTCTATTTAAAAATATTTTTACCTACCACTGTGCGCGTGATGTTTGGTTCGCATCTTCCTTGGGACTCTATCTTGATGTTGTGAGATCATTTCCTGAGGTTTTCTGAGTGTACATATCATGAGGTTCATGACTTCATGCTACCTTTGCTATGATGGCCTATGTGATTGATTTGGGAAGCTCGTGGTTTTTTACGGTGTGCCTTTCTCTTGCGATTCAGTGTTGGCATGTGCTGCTTCTTTGCGAGCTTTGCCACACTCTCCTCTAGAGCTTCCTTGTGCGGTGATGGAGCAGGTTTCCTCCTAGTGCCGTCCTCCTCCAAGTTGGATTAAGATCAACGTGAGCACCTTTGCTCGAGATACTTCTGTTGCGGGGTTTGGGATGATTGCCCATGATGGTGATGGAGAGGTTTTGGCTTTAGTCACCTCTTTTTTGGTTTAGGTTCAATCTTCGGGGATAGCCAAAGCTCTTGGTCTTCGTTGGGCTATGACTATTGTAATGAAGCTTAGCTTCATATCAGTTTCCTTTGCAACTTACTGCTTACACCTCTTCTAGTGGTGTCGTTGACGTTCTTAAGGATCTTCCTAGTTAGATTTACTTATGTTAGACTGTTGTTTGATCATGCTAATCTTCTTTTTACTCGTAGATCCCCAAGCTGTGCAGTTGAATTTTTTGCTAGGATTGTTTCCACCTTTGCTAATTTAGTTTGAGTGGAAAAAGTTTCTTCTAATTTGATGTCTTTGGTTCATTTTAATGTATTATTGCCTTAAGTGTCTTCTCTGATTTAACATACTGCACATTTTCCTTAAAAAATTATTCAAGTCGTAAGTATGGAGCAACTTTATAAGAGAGGCAATTTGTTGTTTATGTAAAATATTTTTTTTTTCATTAATTTTTTATTTTACAAATAATATTTTATCCATGGATTATAAATTGTTACAAAATATATAAATTCTCGTAAATTTTTGTAAGGAGCTTGTTGCCATAAGTAAGGTATTGAGTTCAAATTTTATAAAATATAAATGGTAAAAAAAAATAGGTGTTATAGAAATTTTGTCCCAGTTCACCTAACTCAATTGAGATTGAATATAACTTACGAAATTGTAATTCCGACATTTTTCTAATTAATATGATTGCATAATTTTTTTTAGTGTTATGATTGCATAACATTTATCTTTTACTACGATGTCCTTACAAACATTGCCATGAAAACATTGTTGCAACTTGCAACTGATGTAACCTTTTTTGTACATGATGAGAAATAAGAAAAATTAGTATTTCTATTCTCTCTAGCAACTAGGATAACTTTTGAAACATTACGTTTTTTACAGTTTTAAACTTGCTTTGTAGTAAGAATTATGGCACCATAATATGATTCTTCATGTTAAGAGGCACTATTGTTTAAACTTAATTTGATTTTCTCTTTAGTTGTGCAACTTTAACTCTTTATTTTTCCCACACATTTTCCTCATTAAAAGTATGGTTTTGATCCATACTTTTATAGATAATTTTAGTTTTGGTTAACACTGTTAAAATCTCAGTTAATTGTAATGTAGTTTGTAAAGTATCACATCACCATTGTTACTTGTCCAAAGTAATTATATGTGGTTTATTTTGCTACTAATTCACTTTTAGTGGCTAGCTCTTTTAACAAAAAAATATTCTCACTACACTACAATTCAACTTCAAGAAGCTTCACGTGATTGTGAGGTTTTTTTAAGATTAAATATGTTTTTAGTCCCTGACTTATAAGGGTGAATCTAAATTGGTTACTGGAAGATTTTTTTATAGCTTTGGTCCCACAATTTTTTTATTTGAAATAAGGACCTATGACATCAGAACAAGCGTATTTTTTACTTAGACACCGACCCATGTGGCTTCCTAGTCAAATGTAGGTTGTCTTCGTGGATTTTCGCATCACTTTTGCTCCTTACAAAATTTCTTTGGTCCTCCTCCCCATTTTTCCTTTCTTCATCTTCCTCCACTCACCCACCACTCACTCTTCGCACCATTGTTTCTGGCGAGTCATCGTGACACACTCATCCCATAGCCATTGTTAACCAGGGATGAGAGTTTTGGGGGAGAGGAGGGAGTAGGTTTGGGTGCAGTTGTTAAAGGTGGTCGCGTGATAGGTAGGTCACAGTGGCTTGTTGAAAACAATGGTGGGGAGAATGGATGGTGGAAGAGAAAGAGGAAGAAAAAAAGGGAAAAGAGGAAGGGAGGGCCGAATCACATAAAAGAAATTTTGGAGAGCAAAAAGTGATGTGAAAAGTTTACTTGGCCCTACATCTGACTATGATTGCCATGTAGGCTGGTGATTGAGTAAAAATATGACTCATATGTGTTATGACATCATAGCTCCTTGGGAGTTGGTTTTAGGACCACCCCTTTGGTCCTAAAACCACCCCCTCTTAACCATTATACCCATAATACCCCTCTTGATAAAAAAAAATTTACCCATCAATACAAACTCCCACCACCCTTTTTCCAACACCTGCTTCTCCATGTTCCTATTCTTTCCTCCCCTTCGTCCGTTTCTTTTCTTCTTCTCCCTGTTTTCACGTTTCTCTTTCTTTCCTCCCCCATTCCCTTTCGTTTTCTTCTTCATTTTGCTGGGTTGGTAGTTTATGTTGTTAGTTATTGCAAAAAAGCAGTGGATTTGAGATCTGATAGTCTGGTTTCCAATATTTTGAGAATTTCGTGTTCCTGGTTAAAAATTGCACCTTAAGGTGCGATTTTGGCATGCATGATTCGCACCTTAAGGTGCGATTACAACATATTCAAATAATTAAACGAAATTATTATTATTTTTAATATGTTTTGTGATTTTCGCACCTTAAGGTGCGAATCTAACACACCTAAATCGCACCTTAAGGTGCGATTACGATATATACAAATAATTAAATGAAATTTTTATTTTTTTTTAATTTATTTTTTGATTTTCGCACCTTAAGGTGCGAATCTAACACACCTAAATCGCACCTTAAGGTGCGATTACGATATATACAAATAACTAAATGAAATTTTTATTTTTTTTTAATTTATTTTTTGCTTTTCG
The DNA here is from genome assembly GCA_030819835.1 of Acmispon strigosus. Taxonomy (NCBI): domain Eukaryota; kingdom Viridiplantae; phylum Streptophyta; class Magnoliopsida; order Fabales; family Fabaceae; genus Acmispon; species Acmispon strigosus. The sequence goes on from JAUAMA010000001.1 coordinate 94,724,986, forward strand.
CACCTTAAGGTGCGATTGAAAATTTTACAAATAATAATGGTGATAATGCACCTATATGCACAAATATATGCACAAATAGTTTTCGTACCCATGGAATGTGCGATTCCAGCATATATATATATAGTTTATATTCCATGGGCTAGGAATTCAAGAGTACAAATAAATATAAGGTGCGATTCCAGCATATTAAGGTGCGAAATATATATGTGTGATTTTCGCACCTTAAGGTGCGAAAATTACACAGAGCTTTCGTGACCCCAAAGTGAGGTTTAATGTAGGTATGGTTTAAAGTTAATGGAGGTATAAATGGGGTAAGGGTGGAGGTGGTGGTGGAAATGATGGAATAGAAAAGGGGGGTCGTGTGGGTTGGCAGTAGTGGTGATGGGGTGATGGTGGTTAAGGTGATGGGGTGGTGGTGATGATGGTGATGGGAGGAAGAAGGGGGTGGTGTGGGGTGAAAGGTGATGAGTGAGTGGGTGGGGGGAAGGGATATGTCAGGTGGAAGATGAAGAGGGATATAGGAGTAATAATTATTATTAACAGGGGTATTTGGGTAAATTAATATATAAGGAGGGGGTGGTTTATAGACCAAGTGGGTGGTCTAAAAACCAACCCCCTAGCTCCTTATTTCAATTTTATTTTATTTTAGAAACCAAAAGCTATGTAATTTTTTTTCAAGGGCATATTTAGATTCACCTCAATAAATCAAGAACTAAAAGCATATAAACTTCTTTTATTAAAAGGTCTAGCTATAAATATTGACTTGTCGGCAAAGTAGGTCACATAACATTACTCTTTACAAGTTTCAATGGTGACATGTCCATCTATCAGCCAAATTAATAGCAAAATATTAACAACTAGCGCCGAAACCAAAATTATCTGTAAAAGTAGAGACTAAAACCATAAAAACTAGATAGAAGAGATTTAAACCAAAACTACTTGTAAAATGTAGGACTAAAAACTTATCTAAATCAATATGATACTTTAGTTATATACTAAATTTTCATGTATTACTTACAAAAAAATTTACATGTTTTTAAATTTTGGCCCCTTTAGAAATAAAATCCTAGATCCGCCATTGCTCTTTAAGAAGATATTTTCTATTAAATGAACTTGTAAACATACTAGTAGGTCAGGTCAAACCGTCTAAAAGGCAAGACAAAACTTTAAAATTTGGCGTATGAGAGGCCGCCGCCTAGACTTGGACCACAAAATTAGAGTGTGAATCAGGCTAAAGTCTAGTTTGGCCTAACATATTTCCACTCCTATGTATGAGTGAATGGAGTGAGCCACATAATGGAATCATAACTTCTCAATTAATAGCCAAATTTATTAACAGCCAATGGCATAATAATGCACCCTAATAATAGCATAATAAAGAGCAGATAATGACAAAATGACTGCTTAATGATTGAAAACTAGAAAGGTAGCCGATAGCTTATAAAGGAGGAAAAAACGAAGTCAGGATCATTTTCACTCGTATACACTTTCTGAAGACTAGGCTAGGTGCCCTTATTACTTGGTATAGTCCTTGGAATTCTGAAGAGAACATAAATGTCTAAATTGAATAACATTGATTTTCATATGAAGACAATTCATAGTTTTCTCCTAAGCATTCAAACCACACATAACTTCAATTTTTTTAAGTAGGCTAGACTTATTTGCGCAAAACTTTCCTAACCTAGTCTATTCCCACCGGTATACACCCATAACCTCTATCCACTCTCCAGTAATGCAACCACATTCGTGGAGCTGGGCTGGGGAGGGGAATGACATGTCATATTGAATCCTGTGTATATAGTACATCCTTGCTATAACTCAGCCCAAAACTAAAACTTAAAAAATTTTTAGAAATATTGATATACAACAATATAAATTGATTTAGATTACTGGAGGCTAGAAGAGAATGATAGATAATGAAGTGACGCGAAAGAAGCATGAGACTTCTCAGGGTGAACCAATTCCCTTTTTAATGAGCATATCATACACCCTGTCAATTTTGATGGGATCCATTTTGAATAATTGGTGAGCATCTGATTTTGTAGAGACATTGCCAGCAATAATTTGTACAGTAAGTTGCTCTTGCATCTGTAGATACAACGCTGGAGGCAACCTTAGCTCACAGCATAAACGTTTCTCCTGCCAAGAAATTACAGAGATGATAGATTCAGAAAAATATGTGAAGAAATAATGTACTGATTTAAAACGCAAACTTGGCAAAGACAGTGATATGTTATCCAAAAACAAATCATTAGAAGTTTTTTGTAATCTCCCTCTCACCCCAACAGAAAATAAAATGAGTTTTAACTGTCAGAATCACAATTTCTATTATTAACAAAGAATCCAATTTAAATAAATTGGGTGGATTTTATGCTGGCATCCAGCTTTACAAGCAGAATGGCAGTCACAAGAACCTAGAAAATGAAATTTTTAAAGAAACTCAGAGGACGGGTAATTTTTAAAACCAATACCATGGATCAATGACTTTTATTTTAGGGGGGAGATTGCTTACAGGTTCAGAAAGTAAATCTGCTCCATAGTATCCAATTACATCAATTTCATTGACAGAGCTTGAAGTGGCAGGTCTCACGCTTATATCCTTGCCAGCAGAGTCTGGAGACATTAATGCATTTGGTACCGTCTGGCTGCTTGGGCCAACCTGCAGAGCACTTTCCTTTGTCCTAAGAGCACTATCTTCAGCTGCCCTTCTTCTCTTTTGTACCAGATACCTTTCTGCTTCAGCTGCATTGCGGCAACCAGCAGCCCGGGCTTCCTGCAATACAATAGGCCACACATGTTAGAGTTAATGTCAATTGTTTGATTTGTATAATGTGTCAAATGGTTTTATGGTTTGATTCCTTTCTCTTATATTATTCCACATATATAATACACCGCATTTACAACATTTAATGACAAATAATTGTAATTCCTAATTTGTGCAACCTAAAATAGGAATATAAATAATCTACAATAAATCTATTGATTCTATTTCTAAATAATACAATGTATAATAGGAAACATAAATAATATTAGATTGCCAGCCTAACACCCCCCCTCAAATTGATGTGGTTGGTCAAGAAGCATCAATTTGCTAAGCAGAAACTGATAGCGAGGTTGAGGAACAGCTTTCATGAAGATATTGGCAAGCTGGAGTTGGGAGGTGACATGAGGAAGAGAGATAACATGATCATCAAATGTCTCACAAATAGAATGACAGTCCACCTCAATATGTTTAGTACGCTCATGAAAAACTGGATTGGCAGCAATTTGAATAGCACTAGTGTTGTCAGCATAAAGAAGGGTTGCATCGTGCTAAGGGAGTCCAAGTTCAGCCAACAAGCCACGAAGCCAAATGATCTATGAACAAGCTACAGACATAGCAGATTTAGACTCAGTGGAGGACTTGGAAACTCGAACTTGCTTTTTACTCTTCCAAGAAATCAGGGCAGGACCAAGAAACACGCACCAATCGGAGCCAGATCTTTGAGAGTCAGGACAACCAGCCCAATCCACATCACTATATGCAAGCAATTTGAGCGACGGACGAGCAGGAAAGAACAGACCCCGACGAGAGGTACCCCGCAAGTAATGAATTATGTGACGGACAACAGCCATGTGAAGATGAGGAGGAGCATGCATGATTGGCTAACTTGTTGGACAACAAAGGAAATGTCAGGACGTGTAATGGTCAAGTAAATAAGACTCTCCACTAATTGACGATATACCAGAAGATCGGGCAGAAGATCACCTTCATCACGATGATATTTGACATCAACTTCCATAGGAGTAACCACGGGAACTGCAGACTGAAGTCCAGCCATAGAAATTAAATCATCAGTATACTTATGTTGATGAAGAAAGATGCCCTGGGGGTTTGAATGAACCTCAAGACCCAAGAAGTAGTGAAGACAGCCAAGATCTTTCATATGGAAAGAAGCTTGAAGTTGTTGCTTAAGTTGATGTAGGAACACCTGATCAAAGCCTATAATAACTATCTCATCAACATAAATGAGGAGAAGAACTATGTCATCAACGTTTGATGAATGAATAAAGAGGAGTCATAGTGACTCTGTGTGAAGGAGAAACCAAGAAGAGTAGACCGAAATTTCTCAAACCATGCTCAGGGAGCTTGTCTCAGACCATAGAGGGAATGCTTGAGTTTGCACACACCTGTTGAGGAAGAAAAGAGGTCTGGAGGAGGGGTCATATAAATGTCCTCAGCCAAGTCACCATAAAGAAAAGCATTTTTCACATCCATTTGATCAAGTGACCAGGCTTTGGAGGCAACAATAGAAAGGATGATATGAACAATAGTCATTTTGGCCACGAGTGCAAATGTCCCATCATAATCTACCCCATATTCTTGTTTGTTGCTTAAAGCCACCAACCGGGCTTTGTAACGATTGAGGGAACCATCAAAGTTCAACTTTACAGAGTACACCCATTTGCAACCAATGGGTTTAACACCCAGCAGACAAGGAACAATGTCCCAAGTGAAATTTTCCTGAAGTGTCTGGAGCTCTTCTTGAATTGCTTTCACCCAACACATGTCCTTAGTAGCCTATGAATAACATGTAGGAATAGATGTGCAAGATAAAGTAGGAGTAAGAAGAGTAGACTCCCATCCATACCTATCAGGTGCATGATGCATACGAGAGGATCTACATATAACAACCGGTGCTAAGTCGGACGAAGAAGCACCCAGGGTTCAGGTGAATCATCATCAGGAGGAGAGGGATCAACAACGGGAGGTGGTGGATCAGCATCGCAAAGTGGTGGATTAGCATGGGGGGTTGGCTGAGCAATCGGGCGTCTAACATATACTTGTTCAGGTTTATAACGGGCTACAAAGAGAGGAACATGAGCAAAGCTAGGAAGAGTGACAAACCTGTTAGACCCAAAAGGAGGACAAGGGAAAAAGTATTGATGATCAAAGAAAACCACATTCCGAGAAGTTCAAATGTGATTAGCAGAAAGATCATAACATAAGAACCCTCTTTCAGTGTTACCATATCCCATAAAAACACATTGTACACAGATTGTGCTTGTGTCTTTCGGTAGGTGGTAAGTGGACAAAACATATACACCCAAAAGGATGGAGGACATCATAACTAGGATGAATAGTAAGGAGATGAAAGAAAGGAGAATCAAGATCTAAAACCTGAGATGGAAGACGGTTGATCAAATAGACCGCAGTTGACAAAGCTTCAACCCGAAATTGAGGACGAACAGAAGCCTCAAGAAGTAATGTTCTAGTAACATCAAGCAAGTGACAATTCTTCCGCTCGAAACACCATTTTGTTGAGGCGTATAAGGGCATGAACGTTGAGAAATGATGCCCTTTTGCTGCAAGTACTCTTGAAAGGCATGAGATACATACTCACCGCCAGAGTCAGTGCGCAAGACCTTAATACTTGCCTGGAATTGATTCTCAACATAGGTCAAAAACTTCTTGAAGTTAGAGAAAACCTCAGCTTTAGAGCGAAGAAAATATACCCAAGTGAAGCGGCTATAGTCATCAATAAACGTCACAAAGTATTTAAATTGTACATGAGATAAAATAGGAGACACACCCCAAACGTCACTATGAATGATATCAAAACATTTAGAAGCACGGCAACCATGAGACGGAAAAGGTAAAGATTTGCTTTTAGCCAATTTGCACGTAGAACAAAAAAAAATTCAGAAATAACAGTTTCATTTCCGAACAAACCATGTTTAAGCAAATAGGACAAAACCATGGAATTTGGATGACATAACTTTCTATGCCAATCCGCACACTTATTTAGAACAGCATTACAAGCTAAAGACAAATGACTAGGAAAAGAAAACTGAAGTGGAAACGATCTGCGAACTTTAGGCCCCCTCGCAATCACCTTCCCCGATGCTTGATCGGGCATAGAACATCCAACACGAGAAAAGTTAACATTACAATTATTATCCACCAATTGGCCAACTGAAATTAAGTTGGAAGCATGTCCAGGGGACACAAACACATCCCGAATTGAGGAATTAATGTCGCCAACAGAGGAAATAGGAATCATGTTACCATCAGCAATCTGAATTATCTGTGTGCCATTATGAGGGTGAACATTGTGCAAATGTTCAGAGGAACCAGTCATGTGATTGGAAGCACCAGAATCAACAAAAAGGTTGAGAGATGGTATTGGACTTACCCTGAATGCCCAAGGCAGAAAGAGCATATAGTACCATTTGTTGCACAGTCTTCGGAGTCAAGGTACCAACTGCAGAAGCTGCATGAGGAGTGTCCATGCTTGCGGGCATGCAAAGCCTGGGTTGGTCTCCAGGGTGGTCGGATAGGATATGCAGCGATGATGTGACCACGTTGCTTACAATAGTTGTAAAATTTGGTGGTGCAATTTCGAGCAATATGGCCGAACGGTTTGTAGGTGTAGCATTGGACTTGTTTCAGATCTTTACATGTCCCTTTCTGTTGAGAAGAATAGGCAACTGCTTCCGTAGTGAAGGTGTGATCGCGTGACATTGCTCCATTAGTCAAGAGAAGCTACTCCTCCTGAAGTAGTTCTCCAAGACAACTATCCAAAGAAGGGGTTGGAGACCAATTCGGAAGAGCAGCACGCACAACTTCAAATTTGGGTCGGAGCTTCATGAGAAATTGATCCCGCTTACCAACTTCATAGAGCTCTTGCACAGTAGTAAGAGAATCTTTGGAAACATCAGCATGTAAAATAACAGAATGTTCGTCCCACAAGTTAAGGAATCAGAATAATAGTCTTGAATGGAAAGATTCCCCTACCAGTAGTTGGCGATGTCCAGCTCCAACTGAAAACGCTTGGCAGCATTATTATGATTGTAAACAAGTTTCAGGTAATCCCACATCACCTTTGCAGTAGAGAAGGAACGCATATTGTTAACCATGTGAGGGTCAATGGAACCTAAGATCCAAGAAGCAACCTATGCATCATTTGTCTCCCATGCCTCCTTTGCGGCTTTAGCCTCCGGAGCCAAGGTAGTCTCATCCACATGGCCCCACAACACTTTCCCTTTCACCACAAAAATTTTGGATTGAAATTCCTAAGCACTATAATTCTTTCCAGTAAAACGGACACTGATACTTTCGGTTGTCATGACAAGCAACGAACCAGAACAACGGCACAGACCAGATAGATAGAAATAAAATAAAATAAAATCAGGCAGTACCAACCAGGAATTGAACTCGCAGCAACAGATGTAGAAACTGAGGCAGGGCAGGTTTGACCAGCACACTCAACACAAAACGAGAAGCGGCGGAGAGCAACAACGGAATCAGGATGAGAAAGACAGCACGAGATCGACTGGCCAGGAAGCAGGATGTGCACAACACCAGGAAGCAAAGTACGCAAAACAGTAGGAAGCAGGATGCACACAAAATGCGCACAACCAGGAAGCAGGATACGCAAAAAAAACAGAGAAGAAAAAGGACGCACAACCAGCAAGAGGGATGCGCACAACAGAGCCAAACAAACCAGAGAAAAAAATGAGGCCCAGAAGAGCGATCAATCTCTGTGGGCTCTTGATACCATGTCAAAAGATTTTCTGGCTGATGCCTTTCTCTCATATTATTCCGCACATAAATAATACACCGCATTTACAACTATTAATGACAAATAATTGCAAATCCTAATTTGTGCAACCTGAAATAGGAATATAAAAAATCTACAATAAACCTACTGATTCTATTCCTAAATAATACAATGTATAATAGGAAATATAAATCATATCAGATTGCCTGCCTAACATAATGCAGTATGCAAATCACATATAATCAGCAGTTAAATGAAGCATCCATTAAAATCGTAAATTTACAACACAAAAACAAATGTAAGATCTGATATATTTAAATAACCAATTCTAGCACAACTTATATCTAGTACTTCGGGTTGACTAACTGACATGCTTTCAACCTAGATGCTTGTAAGACACCTAAAAAATTGCATAACCAAACTGCCCAGTATGAAAAATTTCCTAACCCCTCACAATATGTACCCTGTTTTTCCAACAAAGCATAACAATCTAGAATAGAGGAGTGCTAGCAACACATTCTTTTAAACTCAATCTCCAACAAACTCCATGTGATTGGTTTATTTTTTAAAAAGTCAACACTTTTCAAAAAAGTGAGGTAAGTGTGTTGACTTTTTAGAAAATAAATCAATCTCATAAAGTCTATTAGAAAGTGTGTTTAAAAGAGTGTGTTGGTAGCATTTATCATCCGGGATATAATGATGCCAAAACTCCATTTTCAAAAGAGAAGAAAAAGATGAATGTCTCAAACCTTGAGCTCTTGAAGTCTTTTAAGAGTTCTGTGTTCAGAAATAGCTGTTCTAAGCAAGTCCAGATGATCTTCCTTAGTGAGAAAGCGCATGAATATGTCATATCTCCGACATATTGACTTCTCCTCAGGTGTTAAATCCTTCTCAAATGGATTTGGGTATAACAAGTTTCTTTCAAGTATGAAATCCTTCCTACGCTTTCTTTCATCAAGCCTGCAACAAATTTCAATTTAAAAATGGAAGTGTCAGCAATACTCTGCAAAAACTTAGAAACATCATTACTGTTAACGGTTGGGCGCTTATGATTCAGGAAGAGAAACCTAAAAATTTGAGTCATTTACCTTTTTGAATATAAACGCAACACACGTAGTTTTATCTCTCGCTCTTCCTCAGTGTCATTGTCCTTAAATTCCATTTCAGCGAGTAGTTGTTCAGCATCATTATCATATTCAGGATCAAATTCCTGTCTTTTTGCGTTAAAACCACTTGCTTCTACTAAAGAGGGACCTTCATTTCCTGAGGGATTTGGCTTCTTTCCTCCAAAATCTCTGTCTCCTCGAGAATCTATCAGTGACAAAGGAACTAAGAAGTTTAATAAAGAATATTAAACTTATGAATTTCCTCAAGGAATCTGCATGGTAATAGGTAATCTACTGCCTCTAAGAAAAACAACATAAAGGTGTCAATACCGTTGTGCAAGAGAAGAAGCTGCTTACGCTACCTCAGCATACACCATCTTACTTTGAGTTATACAAGTAATAGAAGAATTGTTATATTTCTTCAAATTTAGTTTATTGCTATGGTTGAAAAAGCATGCAAAATAGGCACACATGTGAAAGTCTTCTCTCCCTTTTTTAATAGGAATAAAAGCAAAAGGTATAATTCTAAAATGATGGCTTTTCAAACTATTCTATGGAAGAGGAATTTCAAAGGATAGAGTTTATTTGATGTCAATTGGGATTCAGGACCAAATAAAAAGATGCACACCTTCCATTTTAATGACTCCAGGACCACCTTTTCCTCGGGCCATATTGGAGGCCTTCAGGTTAGCACCAGCTGCAGCTTGTGCGTTACCTGAGGGGCCAGAATCTAACTCTGCAATTTACAAAAAAACATAGTGATGCAAAGAAGATGAACATGGGAAAATTGTTGCATGGATGATAGTGATGAACTCATTTTGCTTTACCTGAATTCAAACTGGAAGGCAAACGACTAGCGGAACCAGCTTTATGGGAATCTTCAACTCTGAACCAATAAAAAGAAGTCAAAGAGAAAGGTATAGAGGATAGCAAGAGACAATGCATATAAAAAATGTCAGACTTACTTGACTCTAGATGGAGAAAAGGGAGATTCTTCCTTTAAACTAAGGTCCCCGATTGAAATTCCTGTGAGAATCACAAGCATCCAATGATTAAAAAATGTGAATAAAACACACAAACTACCAATCTGTAAAAGATCAGAAACCAAATATGATTATAAATATTTTCCTCCTTTTATCTAAAATATTTTAAGCAATTATCAGCAGCATGTACATTGTCTTCAGCCAATCTGCACCACTGATGCCTTCAGGTATTAATTCATTATTGTTTCTAATTTCAAGATACATTGTACACAATCTTATGTTACAGGGTACAAGCTTATGGCATCCAAAAGAAGTGATATATGAAGCATGCCCGATTTACAACAGAATATTATGCAAGTGAAAATTAAAAAAAAAAAAAAAAAAAAAAAAAAACAACAACAACAACAACAACAACAAATAAACCAAATGAGCTTGATGTTTTGTATTGTGACAAACCTTTCTTGTCCTCACCGTGCACTCTTGCCATGGCGAGAAGTTCTTTTCTGTTTTTCCCAACAACATGAGACATGTCCTTGAAAATAAAAAAGGTCAGGATTTAAAATACCTTGATAAGAATAAACATAATAAGAACCACTGATTGGGCTTCATTTGATGCCTATCATACCGGAAGAGGAAAGAACGGGGAGTTCAAGTATACATTCCGATAGTGTTCTATGCATGATTCTTTGTTCTTTGTACCAACATGCTCAGCAACTTCTGTCCAGTTTCCTAAGCCATACATTTCAATTCCCTAAAACCAAAAAATTATTGCTAGAAAGATCAGATGTAAATAAGAGATTTCTTCTTCGAACACCAAATATTATGCTTCGTAGTTTTGAACTACAAGTCACCGTTACTCCGAGGAAATAAATATAAAGTACCTCTAGAAGCAAAATTTCATCATCTGCATTCCAGTCCGGGCAAATAAGAGGGAAAGACAAATTATCCTAGCGAAATGAAATCATATTAAAACAATCCATCATAGAGGAATAACGCAAACATAACAACAATGTTGACAAAACTAGCAGAAATGCAATTTTCTTAACAGCAGTTTGGCAGATTCACTTAAATACAAATTCTTTCAAATATGAATTATATTCCACATATGGTAACAAAACAACTTCAGAGTGAATTCCAAATCTAACGTAACCAATCGATACAGTAATTGTCTCAACCTGATCAGTCTAGCAGGAAAAATTACACACAACCTCTCTCTAACAAAAGCTTTATATCAACAAGACATTAGAAAATAAAACATTTTGAATTTAGTGGTTAGTACTGACCATGACCCTGTAAGGGTGATTGCTTTTATGGGGTGTCACCTCAGCTCCAACAGAAAAGCACTCTATGCATAAGTCAAAATCTGGGCACATGGCACATTTAATACGGATTTTTCCTGAAAGATCTTTATTACAATAATTGCAGTGATACAAAGCTTTATCACTTGATCCTTGGCCTGGCTCACATGAAAACAAGTAAAATTATTTTCAAACATCAATATCCATGAATCAACAATAATAAGAAGATAGTTAAAGCTCTAAATAACTATGACCATTATAATCTTTAACCTCACAGACATTCCACAATCCTGTCAGTACAACTCCAATTAATTTATAACTTTCTCCGTGTTTCCATTATCAAAAGGGAAAATGAAATTCCAGGCAACACCTATATTTTAAATATCTTCAGTACAACATAATTAAAGGTTACTTCTACAATACAGTAGAGTTACATAGTACAGAGTTATAGTATATGCATACATTCTTGACATATTCATCACTGAATTGTTGTAAGTGCATGAAGATGGTCATGATTACCTCAGTTTAGTAATTAAAAGTAATGGAGATGGTAATGTATTAATATACTGTAACTTCACATGTACTGTGTAGAATTGACAATATTCAGATAGTGCATGATGTTGGAAAAAGTACCTGGAACTCCAGATTCTAAATTTTCTCCACTTGCAGCATTCTTTTTTCTCCTGGACCTGCACAAACAATAAAACTAAGCACAGAGACATGTAGGGGAAGAAACAAGAACTTAGTGGAGCATCATAGAGCAAAATCACCATAACATTTTACTGCATCTGTGATCATTCATACACATTCAGCAAGACAACTTTTGCAAAATTCAATTGTGTGATTGGAATCCTTACACCCACAACGATACTTGCATTTGAGATCATACCTTTGATTGGGGTCCTCATCGGCGTGGTGAAAATTCCCACGAGAACGACCCATTGAATTTCTGCGCGAACCCCTCAACGAATTTGTGTTTGTTGAGAAGCACAATCACAATTAAATTCAATTTTTTTGGGGAAAAAAACCCTAGATAGTTTTTGCAATTTTTTTGGGAATGGATGTTGCAGTTGGGTCACTCAGATTTTCACCAAAATTGAAGCTTTCTCTATGATGCTACTGAATAACTGAACTGTATTATGATGAAACATTAAATATTATCTTTGTCGAACCAAACTGCGACATGAGATAAGGGAGGACGATGTAGGTCAAAGTCAAAACAACTCAAAGCATATATGTTCAGTTTGGGTTGCTCTAACCGAAACTGGATTAGGAGGATTTTTTTTTTGTTTGTGTGTTTTTTTAGTGTAAAGGGAAAACCGGAAAAGTAAAGCAAGACACTACACGGCGTCACAATACCTCATATCAGAAGTAAGAAGCGGAATAGAGTCGTCGGGGCGGGACAGACCAAGTCGTAAGACCACACTGCAAACGCAAATCGAAGGCTGCCGACCAATTTGCACAATAGTGAGCTTTCCTGAGAACGTGTCTAAATGAGATATTCTAAGGACGAAAGAAAATGACAATAATCTCATTCAATACCAAAGCCATAGGTGACGTCCTAGGTGCTTCCAACAATAACGAACTACATCAAGAGAGCCACTCTCACAAATTATTCGTCGGTAACCTAAGTCCCTAGCTAAAAAAATGTCATGTTTAATGTCCGGTAACTCAGCATACAAAAGACACGAACTGATTCATTTAAAACTCAAAAAATTAAACAACTTTTTCATCATTTGGGAAGTGATTACAATTAAGATGCATTTGATTTCTAAACTCTTTTGTAATTAAAATAAGAGTTTAACGATAGTGTAAAAACATTTTACACATTTATCTAATTAAAATCCACAAGTTTATCATGTCATAATTAAATTTAAACTTAAAAATATTTAGAATGAAAAATTCAATGATGCAATTTGATTCATGCGTAAAACTTTTTATAATGTTAGTTCGTATAAATTAAATTCTTCAATATGTCATGATTAAGATTTTAGTGAGAGTTTTTTTTAAATAACTTTAATTTTTAGACAATTGCCAAAAATTGGTTGACTTAAGTGTAGGGATGGAAGTAGGCCAGGCCGCCGACAGGGGGCTACGGCCTAGCCTACATCAGGCCCAGGCCAGGCCAGGCTAAATTACTAAATAGATAAAGGTCAAGGCTTTTTTAAAAGCCTATTTAGTTAAAAAGGCCATGCTTGGGCCACTCAGAAAGCCTTGTCAGCCTAACAGGCCGGCCTATTTAAGTAAATATTAATTTATTTTGTTATTCATATTATTTTGAATTTTTATTATAATATATTTTTTGAAATCTTTATTATAGTATCTTAAAACTAAATAGTTGTTGACTTATTTATATGACTAAATATGTTAGACTATATAATGAATTAGTCATATAAACTTCTTTAGAAAATGACTATACCTTTTTACTTTGAATTGGATCATATAATCATATTATTGTATTTTAGTTCACTAGTCCATAAGTTTGTTGACATTTTACAATTAAAATTTTCAGTCTAGTTGAATTTATTGCAATAAAACAAGCTTTTAAATAGGCTACCAGGCCAGGCTTTCAAACAGATCAGGCTCAGGTCTAAAAAAAAGCCTATGACAGACAACAGGCCAGGCTAAGGCCTTGAATTTTTTAAGCAGGCCGGGCCTATTTAAGCAAAGCCAAGCAAAGCCCAGCCTACTTCCACCCATACTTAAGTGGTACATATTTAATTCATTTTTCGATTCAAATCTCGTGTGTTAGAATAACGCAACGTTAAAACCATCAGAGCACCAAGTAGAGTGGTCATAACCAATCCAATTAAAATTGAAAAACCAATAAAAAACCCGAAATTCAATTAAATTGAAAATAGAATATTTGAAAAATATATATGCATATATATATATATATATATATATATATATATATATATAGTTTTATTTATACATATATCTTATCATTCATATTTACATCTTTGACACATACTTGTTTGTATTAAATAAATAGAGTTTCAAGATATGCATCAAAATGAATAATTATAATCATAATTTTTAAAAATATTGGTTATGTAATAATTTATGAATGTTATATTGATGCTAAAAAAAATTATCATTGTATTTATTATATATTTTATACTTTTGAGATTCATATACTACAATCTCACACGAGAAAAAAAACTAAAACCAAAAAGTTTAATCCAATCAAATCCAAACCGCTATAGATTGGATCAGATTGGATATAATTTAGAGTCAAATCCATAAGATGACAAATTAATAAAATCGATGAGATTTAATCAGACATTTTTTCCCTTCAAAACCGATCCAATCAAATCCATGAACACCCCTAGCATCAAGTATCTCTTGTACTCTGCTTTGTTTGATTGTGTAGACAAAAAAAAATGAAAAGAGGAAAAATGAGTAGAGAGAAATATATGTAAAATAGAGTACATTTTGTAGATTTTATCAAAAAGTCATTTTTGTCCAACCAAATATAAAATAAAAATCTAGTGGCCTTTTGAAAATGAGTCAGTTTGTGTTTGCTTAAAGTGATTTTAAAGTTTAATAAAAATTTAATTTAAAGCGATTTTTTGAATATTGATTTTTGTTTGTATGCAAATACAATAATTGTTTTCACTCAAAATACACTATAAATAATTGATTATTTCAAAAACTACTAGAAATAGCTTACAGAAATAATCAGATTTCTGATTTTTTTCAAATTCTGCTTTTTATTAAAAACATGCACAAACAACTTTAAGAATACACAAGTGATATTTCCAAGCGATTTTTTTTTGAAATAAGTGATTATATAATGAAATAAGCTATAGCAAACAGGCCCAGAATATTATTGTGCATGACGAGGCATAAGGGTAAAAAAAGAAGAAGCTTACCGATTCGATCCCCTTTCTCTGCTAATTTGACGGGACTGAAAAAAGCGCATGGCCCCACTCTTTCTACTCTCTCTCTCCACTCAAACAATGGTAGGCCGAGAGCGATCCTTCTTCTCAAACTCTATCGGCTCTCTTTCCGTCAGCACATAAACTTTTATGTAGCAATCAGAGTCGTAACGTACATGCATTTTAACCTCGAAAAAAATGTATCGGTACTTTATCAAATTAAAAATTTATGATTACAAATGTTTCTTTTATATTAATTTAATTGATAAAAGGCTATTTTTGACTTCAATAAAAATATGTACATACAATAAAACATATATTTTAAAATTTTAGTCATCATTAGAAACTAACATGTTTATTATGTTTAATATTTAATTGGAAGAAGGAAGTAGTAATTAATTTAGAAATTTTAAGGAAAGTATAAATTTCATTTTATGGAATAGTTGAGTAATCAGTTTCAAAAAAAAAAAAAGTTGAGTAATCATAAACTAATTTAAAAAAGGGACATGATCAATTGCCACTAAGGTATCAAACTTTTTAATGACACCAATAATGTGCATTAATTGCAGAGATGATGGTGGCTTAAGCCCCCCTTGCGAGCTCTGCTAGGGGTTCTGTCGCCCCCTTATTCTCCAGCGGTGCCGGCGATTTGTTTTATGCACACTCCTTCGCGTTTGCCTCGCTTCCGTGCTCCTCTGCGTTGTTCATTCTCTCAGCTTCACATCTGCTCTCATCTTCTCAGCGCATCCGGTGCTTGGGGTTTTGCTTGGTGGTGGCGGCTACCTGTTTTGATGTCCATTTCCATGCTGCTGCCTTCTTCTGATTCGTTGGGATGAGTTTCAGTTCCTTGAGGTTCTCGAATAACTGTTCTGTCTCGACGGCCGGCGGCTCTTGACCCGGGGTGGAGATGGAGTAGGATGACGAGGATGCGGACGGGACGACTAATGCTTTGGGGGGGGGGCGGTTATCTTCTTCGGACGCGGGCTTTGGGTCGGCGGCTTAAAGGGCTCCTTCGATGGCGTTCTTCGGCGGTGTTGTGTTACCCTGTTCGTCGACGACATTGAGGAAGCGGTTGGTTACCACCATATTCACGGTCTGTTCTTCCTCTTTGGTCGGATATCGAATGTGTTCATGCAACGGTTCAAGAGGTCAGGAAGGCGCTTCCGCTTCGGTTTCATCCGGTTTTTCTCGTGTAAGAATCCTGTATCTGCCATTTGTGTTCTTAATGGTCTGAAGATGGGTGGTGCGAAGTTGTCGGTGGCTCCGGCGTGGTCCCTAGGCGTGTCCTGGGTGGCGCTCTGGTGAGGGCCCCCCGCGTGTCTGGGTTGCGTGTTGTATTGCCCAATTCGTCTTGCGTCTGCAAGCGAGGGATGGTGGGTCGCGCTGGTGGTTTGAAAACCTGGGCACATGCTCTCGAAGGGAAATTCTTTGATTCTGCTTCTCGTGTGGTTTCGTTGGTTCTGGGAGACGAAAAGGATCGTTGTTCCACTATTTCCAGAAGTTGGGTCCTGGTCAGATGGCTCATCCGGGCCGTTGGCTCCTCTGTTCCCGGAAGGTGCGGCCGGTGGGACCTCTCCCTCTCCTTGTCCCTCCTCTCTTGGGAATATTGACGTTGTTGGGATAGGTTTGCAGCTGCATAGAAGAAGGGGCCGCCCAAAGAAATAGGCTTGTAGGGGCAGGTCAGCTTTGGTGGCTTTTCCCTCGGATGGGGTGTGTGGGCTTGGTGTGAAGAGGGCTCGGGGATGGCCCAGGAAGGTGACGCCTAGACATACAGTTCCTAGCATTCCTGCTGATTCAACTCTTCCCGTTATGCCTGAGGAGGGTTCGCCAGAGGTTGAAGGAGCCATAGATCGTCTGTTGGGGCCTTCGCCGGCTGATGGCTCTATGCCTCTGAGGGTTCTGACGAGGGCTAGGCATGCTCTTGCGATCTCCAAGCAGGTGGGCGTTGTTATCGAGGATTCTGATGAGGTTGCGCTGAATCACCTTTTGGCTCACATTAGGTCGAACAGGTCTTTGTAGCGAGGTATTGTGTTCTGGGTCTGTTTTAAGGGGTTTTGTCTTTTTTGCGCTTTTTGGGTAGGCTCGTGGGGTGGTTTTGGTTCTGGTTTAGGCTGGCTTTTTGGGCCTCTTGCTGTTTTGGTTAATGAGTTGCTTTTTGTTTAGGGTTCTTTTTTGCCCTGCTCGGTCTGTATTTTTTGCCCCCCCTCTCCTTTTCTTAAGATTGGCTGGCTGGTATATATATATATATATATATATCTTTGTGCTTTAATAAATTGTGCATTAATTAAAGTTTTTCTCTTATCGTGATGTATATCACATTATTTAAGATATATATGCTCTCTCTTGGATCAAATTAAGATAACAACGTATACGGTTAAGAATTTAGTTTCTATGTACTGTTAGTATAAACCTTTTTTACATAAATATCCAGTTGATTTTCGCCATATCAGCAATCAAAGATTTAATTTAACTAAAATAAAAAAAAAGCATAACTACTAGACTACTAGTCCCATATGTCATACAATGATTGAATGACAACCTAAATAATTTTTTAAAATTAAACTCCATTGTTAATTTGAATATTAACTTCAAACTTATAATTTATTTTTCAAAATTGAAAAAATATGTATATTTATCTACGGTGAGAAGCCATCTGTAATCACTTAAAATTCTCGGTAATGTAAATTTATCGATGATTTACAATTCATCGATGTTTGGCTCGTTAGAAAATTTTACTGATGGTTTTGGAAAATTTTACTGATGGTTAAAACCGTAAAAAGTTTTCCAACAGTTTACGCCGTCGATAAGTTACTGACGTCTGTCAGTAATTTTAGTATATTAAATTGAATAAAAATGACTTTATTTTGTTGGGAATGATATGTTAGTTTGCCAGAATAATCTAGATGTATGACAATAGTGAAAAAAATTCCCAAACTGTCATTAAATACATATGTTTGTAGGGATTAGAAACTTTAACAACCAATATACTAACAAAGTCTTATGCTCCTCTTAACCAAGATAATTTCCCTATTATCATACATATAATTTCCCTATTATCATACATATAGACAATTTCGGTTAACTAACTTAACTTGTCCACTATTTTTCTCACGCATTTCTCTCTTGTCTTCTTTATTTCTCTCATAAATCAGATAAAGTGTAAATGTGGATGTGGAACCGATGTGAAGAAACATTTTCTTTTTCAGATTGGGAAGTAGGGTTGTCCATCAGATGGTTTTGGTCGATTTTGAGCTAAAAACGTTGATTTTGTCAGATGAAAAACAACAAACGACTAGGCCCAACACTGCCCGTTCACGATATTAATTTGGTCGGATCTCAGTTTTTATGGGTTGCGGGTGTGTCAGTCGGTTAGACGGTAACCGAGATTTAAATCGTGAGACAACAAATAATATAGAGAAAAGAGAAGGGAAGGAAGAAGATGTGAATTTATCAATATAGAAGGACAATAAAGTCATACTAGAGCAACCTCAATACACAAAAATGAAGAGGAACCTCAATAAAAATAATCTATCAATAAAAATAACCGAGTTGCATGGAGGAACCCAAAACCATAGATGAACAGAAACCATGGAGGAACCGAGAACCAAAACCCCCTCCACCATGATGAGACCCTCCCCCCCTCGTGATGAGAACATCTCCTATTTCAATATGCAATTTTGACTCCTTAGGTAAGACAAAGGAGTGAGCTTTTGGGGAGACGTGGATGAGGAGATGAAGCTTACATACTTTGCACATCTCCTCATTAAGGTCAACCTCCACAACCGCAGGGTTAGTCAGGTCTGCGACAGGGAGAGAGAAAGGATGAAGACGACGTTGATGGTGAAGACGTTGGGGGCATTGATACTGAAGACGGTGAAGACAACATAAGATAAAGGAAAAGAAAATGGATCTTCGTGTGGAGGTTGCTGCGACAAAGTGGAAAAGAAAAAAAAATGAGATGGGTGGGTAGGTTATGGTGGGAGGAGGGTTTTGCTGGGTGTGGGTGGAGACGTAGGAAGGGGAGAAGAGAAAGAGACGATGGGCTAAGGTTTGCTCACTAAAGGTGTGCGATGACTAGTGAATGAGTAATGAGTTAGTGAGGATATTTAAATGACCAGGATTTGCTAACAGGCTGGGTATGGGCTAGTGTTTTTTATAATATAGTTACTCTAGTCTGTTTTGTCGGACTCGAGCCCAAACCAAAATTAACCGCTCAAACCCAAGTGAACCCAATTTTCTAGACTGCCCAAAATCGCAACTCGCTCAACCCAACCCAATGACAAAAAAAGGTCGTTGTGGTTTCGGGTCAGGTTGGATCTTGTTGGACATTCATGTTGGGAAGATCACAAAAATATAGTGGATCCCACTATTTTTTTTTTCTCTTCCTTATCTCACTCTCTCCTCCCAAAATCACTTGTAAGTTCTACCAAACAAAGTGTGAAATTGCACATGATTGATGGGCTTCTTCCTAGTATAAGAGTAATAATTATGCTATTTGCATTAGCATAAATTGATTACGTCAATAAATACCGATACCAATACCAACTCTTGTGATTTGTGAACATTGCAATGTTTTCCTTTATTTCGACCAGAAAATTAGGAGGATTTAAAGTACATAACTAATGGAAGTCAAATAGCAAGTGGAGATTCGAAATTAAAACTTGAGATAACGGAACACAAGACATTCTGTAGTGTGTGCCCCAGAGAAGAAAAAAACAAAGGCAAGTGATGAACAAAAACAGTTCGGCTTCAGCACAGCCTCACCTGTGCCTGATTTGTAATTTCCTTTTTTGTTGGGCCTAATTTTCAAATCCATCAAAACATAACCCCCCCGCGCCCAGCACGTGAAAATTTGAATTAGCACAGCGGCAAAAAGGTACACCCCTGATCATCCGCCACGTGTCCTCAACTCGACATCCCACGGCTTAGAAATTTCTTCTTCTTCTTCTTCTTCTTCAGCTCAATCATTCTCACTCTCTCTCTCTGAAGCATTTGAATTAGGCATCAATGGCGTTTTCTCTGAAACCCTCTTCGAGATACAGCTCCTACGATTCTCGCTCCTCAACCTCCTCTCACTTCTCCGATCCTTCTTCCTCCTACGAATTGAATTCGAATTTGAACCGCCACAACCCAAAAACCTCTTCATCTCGTGCACTTGTGAAGGCCAAACCCTCTACCGTAGCTCCGACCAAGCGTGTGGACCCCACCTTGACCACGATGGTCAAGAGGCTCATGGAGAAGAAGCCCAAGTCGGCCAACGCCGCCACCAGGTTGATCATTCCCTGCGATGTGATTGCTCAGGATCTGAAGAAGGATGCTAGGAAGGTTGCGGGTTTCTCTGCCCTGCAGAAGAAGCTATTCGGGAAAGGCGCGTCGTCGTCGGAGAAGAAAGAGAAGGTGAAGGCATTGACTGAGGTGAAGGGGAATACCAGGACTCTGGCTATGGTGCTCAGGAGTGAGAGGGAGCTTCTGAACATGAACAAGGAGCAGGAGATGGAGATTTCGAAGCTCAAGCTCATGCTTGAGGAGAAGAATAAAGAGGTAGTTAAAAGGTTGTGTTTTTCTTGAAACCAATTATCCATGTTTCCAATTTTGCAATGTTGTTTGGGGGAGTGAGATAGAATGGGTCTTTGAATTTTCAGTTAATTGATATCCAAATTTCATCAATGTTAAAACTTAATTGAAATTTCCATCTCTATCATGGGGTTAGCTTCTCATTTTTATGCGTGGAACTGTTATTTGCTTATTGCAATTCTTGGTGTTCTGATTGAATTTTAAAAGAGTGGTGATTTTGCTGCAATTATACCAAGTCAATTTGCTTTGTTGAATGTGTCTACAATTGATTCAAAGCCAAAATCAATCATAGGGAGAAACTTGTTTGAGTAGCTGTTATGTGATAGAATTGATTTTGAGAAAAAATTTAGCTGATTGAAACATGCTATGTGTAGGTGGAGAAGCTGAAGGATTTGTGCTTGAAGCAAAGAGAAGAAATCAAGTCATTGAAGAATGCGGTACTCTTCCCGGATGTTATGAATTCTCAGCTACAAGATCTTCTGGAGAAGCAAGGCTCGGAATTGAAGCAGGCCAAACAGGTCATTCCATCTCTACAACAGCAGGTTTCTTCTCTCACTGGTCAGCTTCAAAGCCTGGCAGAGGATCTTGCGGAGGTATAACTTACTTCCTTGTATGAAATCAATTCCAAATTCATTGTCATTTGTCAGGCTAAGGTTGGTCATTGAAATGCATTCAACATATTGCTGCTACATAGGGCTAAGTTATTTCATTGAATTACTTTCAAATACTGATTCTTTGTAATCAGCTTAAATAGGGAAGATGCTTTATTAGTATCATTTACTACTAGGATATCGAGTAGTAGAAAGTTTATTGTTTTTTCATTATTCATATTTTATTTGCTTGATAGGTCAAGGCTGATAAGTATTCAGCAAAAGCAGGACTCCAAGGTTATGGAAGTTCTCCAAGAACACCAACACATGGCCGGAAAGATGCTACAAACTCTTGGGTAAGCTTGCAATTAGAATATGATTGAAAATTGTAATTCTGGACAACCATGGAAAATGCCCTTAATCTTTCTTTAGCAATTCTATAATCTTTGGACCTAACAAACATTTTGATTAATCGGCTCTACACTTAATACAGGACTTCAGCTCTGAGGACATGGATGATGACCTACTACTCAAAGATCTAAATCCCTGCTTAACACCTTGCAATGCCAAGTCAAGATCCAGGGTAACTAATAGTATGTTTGGTTTCACAATTAGCACATAATCAAAGACACATTTACTAAGAAGTTCAAAGTGCATGTTTGGAAGACATTTTTCAATTGATTTGAAGTCAGAATCAATTCAGTGGAGGACCTTCCTTGATTAGCTTTTGAGTTTCAGAATTGATTCTAACCAATTCTAACCATAATTGATTGTAGAGTATTTCATCGTGTAACTAAATATGCTATAAACCTCTCTACCACCGTTGTGTTTTAGAATTGTTCAAATAGTGGCTTGTCCGGCCCTTGATCTTTCTAATATGAAGATTCTTATCTAATAAACTCCATTTCCTGCAGGAATTCGAGGGTATGTGTTCTGGCTCTCTGCTTGATGACAGCTTATCCGGGGATGATGCCAAAATATATCCTGATTTGGATGATTTTAGCTCTTATGATCAGAAATTTTCCAAGAGTTCCGACTGTTGCTATAACAATAGAAGCGTCACAACCAAATCAGGTAGAAGATCTGATGAGAGCAAACCAGTCTATGGAGGTAGAATGAACCATTAACTTGCATAAATAACCTCAATCCTGTTCCTTGTTGAGATTTCTCATCTCATGTCGCCATCTTTCAGTTTTGTCTGTATACTTACCATATGTCTGTTTCATAAGTTAGACATTCTCTCTAAAAACATGTAAGATTAAATTATTGCTCCTTGTATATGGTGCACATTAGTGAAGAATAAGGTTTTGAAATCAATACGCCCCTACTCAACATATAGCGTATTTTGATTGGTGGTGACACAATCCAAAACGCAGCAATTCCATAAGCTAGCTAGCTTCTCTCAATAATGGATTATGAGATTTTTCACCGCACAACCAAACATGCTAATAAACTATAAAGTATAAACCCCCCTATCACCAAAATATACTATAGATAAGTCTTGCTAAGAAAGAAGACCTCAAATTTCATATTTGAACTTGAGCTGAATTCGCCAGGCCTCACAATCTTAGAATATGCAGCATTGGGTCTAATTGGCAAGTTTATCCAACGAAAAACCAAA
Source organism: Acmispon strigosus (assembly GCA_030819835.1). Lineage (NCBI taxonomy): Eukaryota > Viridiplantae > Streptophyta > Magnoliopsida > Fabales > Fabaceae > Acmispon > Acmispon strigosus. The sequence goes on from JAUAMA010000001.1 coordinate 94,747,586, forward strand.
CTGCTGCAATGCATAGCAAAAAATTCTTGCAGGCTGCAGCTATAGTATCAGCTAAAGGGAGCACCAATTGCATGTTTGAAAACTAGTTTTTTTTTTGTTACAAGAGTAACTCTAAACAAGAAACAAAATTAAGCAAGAGCGTCTAAATACAAAGATGCATAAATCGAAGATGGATGTTGCCTCCACAAAACGTGGAAAGGGTGTAGCTTACATGTTTGGGTGCGGCACATTATCAATTATAGGATAAAAACTCAATTTTAAAGTGTAGCAATGGATGCATGGTAGCTTTTGCAGTGAAACCAAAACCAATTCTCATTTTATTATGTGGTAAATGCATCCAAGTCAATTCTCATAGGCAAAAATCAATTTTAACAAGAACTAATTCTGCCAACGTTGATCGAAACGCACACCAAAATGAGAAGCAACATATGCATAGCTTCTAGCCTTGAGAATCGATTCTGGCTAATAACAATGCAAATCCAAATTTTAGATGAGTCTAGTTCCCTCACCGCGTGGGCTTTATGACTTGGGCCATTTAGAATTGTTGTCCTAACTCCTAAGAAACATTTCTTATTAAAATCTCTGTTTGATACCACAAATTATGATTTCTACTCTAATTTTAAGAATAAAAGATGCACTTTGACTTGTTGAGCATAAACGATGAGAATAATAAAGGCAAAAAAATATGCAAGAAATGTACATTTATTTATGGGCAAAGTCAAAACTTATTCTCACTTCTCAGTTCTCAGATCACTCAATCAACACATAGCTGATCTGAAGTGAATTACAGTATCTTCTAAATGCCTATTTATAATAATTCTTCTTAACCATTCCTGCTGTGGTTTAGCCCATCATCCCACGACCTCTAGCAATCCTAATGATCTGAAACAGAGCTATCAACAAAAAACAAACAAAAAAACAAAATCAGTCATGCATATTTCACAAAAAAATATAGAATAACAATGTGCAAGTCAACAATCACTCTAACACTATTTTTTAACCTTCTTTAATTGATTTGTTGAAATCCATGTGACTTTCACTAAATTGGAAGAAGTAGGATTCATAACTTCAGGATCTCACGTGAATTTAAAAGAGTAGTTTAGGAATTAGAGAAACAAAGAGCATACATGTTCCAACAACAACAAAGACAAAGAAGCCAAGCACAATTGGACCCATTGGGTATGGAAATCCCTTCTTTGTTCCTCTCTTTATGCTGTTCCTTTCAAACCTTGCCACTTTCCTGTCTGCTACGCGCCTTGATGTAGTCTATCAAATCAAACCCAACAACAAATAAAAATCAGATCTTTACTTGAATTCAAACAACCCCACTTCAAAACAAAGAGAAAAAGATGAAAACTTTGGATGAAAAACAGGGGAATTGGGAACAGAGAATGTGAGGAGAGGGGAAAAATTGCAAATGTAATATGACACACAACATCATTACAAAAAGGAGAATCAAATCTAAAAGTAGCAGAAGAACAAAGGATGAAAGGAAGAAATTTTACCATAGCTGAGAGCAGATTATGAAACCAACAATAACAATGGATTATGGACAGAGGAATGCAGTTTTTAAAGAGTAAAATCTAATATTATTTTATTTTGTAGTAAAATAAAATAATTGTGTGATGCAACCAGGGTTAAGGAAAAGGATGAAGGTGGGTTTTTGACATATGATGTGTTTGTGTGTCACTTGATTAAGGTGACTCGTGGACTCTATAACCTTAAACCTGTTACCTACTCTCCTTTTCTGTTTTCTGAAAATTTTCCAAACATCTCTTACGTTACGCCTAACATTAAATGCAGATATAACTACAGAGGTATCAAGTTTCAACGAATGCACGTTGACATTGATACTACTACGCATAAATCATTAATGTCTTACTTATGTTTTATATTTATTATTACTTTCATAAGAATAATTTGGAAAAGGTATAAAATTATATACAATTTTTTTTGTAATTTTACTCAAAGTCCACTTTATCTGTATATGATTTAAAATATTTAGAATAGTCATTATAGTACTTAAATAATATTAATTGACCAGGTATATGATTATAGAAAGATTATATGAAAGAAATATTTTACATTAAAAACTAAAGAACCATTTACGTTTTCAAAGTTAAAAAGGCAATGGTCAAATCATTTTGAATTATTATCTAGACTAAACTAATGCTAGAATTTGTGGTGAAATATAAATAAAATCAATAATTTGACATAAAACTTATATAGTAGTAATTAAATTCAAATTATTGCATGTATTTGACATTTAAAATTTGACTACCTGTAATTAATAATTTTTCATAACATTCAGTATATTGTATTTGATTACTAGAGAATTTGATAACAGTATCAATTACACATATTGAATTAATTCTTTTATGGTAATATCTATATTAAATTTAATACATATAGTGTTTAATAATATAAAAATAATATATATTTATAGAATTTGAAATTGACTAAGTGTAATAATTAAATTTTATAATAATTAACATATTGTAGTCAGTCTTTACAATATTTGATAATTATATTTAATAAACATAAAACTAATATATTATTAATTAAATCTAAATTATTATATGTATTTGACAATCAAAATTTAACTACCTATAAATATTATTTTTTAGCATATTATATATATATATATATATATATATATATATATATATATATGTCACTTCAATATATATAGTAAATTTGACTTGACCTATACATTAATAGGAACATTAATTAGTTACTAATAGCCTTTATTATTATTCATTATATTAGTTACTAATTATAAAATTTTTCAATTTATCATATTTAAAAATAAACATTATTATTATTTTAATTTTAATTATTAATCACAAATTGAATTTTCTTAAAAAAATAATTATTATTATTATAAGTAAAAGTTAAATTGACTTGATATTCAATTAATAACAATATTGATTAGTTATTAAAGACTTTTTATGTTATTAATCATATTAATTACTAATTATAAAAATTTTCAATTTTTCATATTTAAAATTTAATACTAATATTCTTTAAATTTTAATTATTAGTCACAACTTGAGGAAATTTTCTAAATAAATTTTTAAAGCAAAACTTTATTAATGACAAAAAGGAAAAAGTATATACAAGAATTTTATTATTATTATTATTATTATTATTATTACTATTATTTTAAATAATATTAATAATAAGTTAAATTGACTTGAACTTTACGTTAATAACATTTAAAATTATTTAATTAATAATATTATATTTTAATTACTAATTGTAAAGTATTTCAACTTCTCATATATTAAAATTCATATATTTATATTATTTTAATTATTAATTACAAGGTAAGGAATATTTGAAAAATAATAAAATAAAAAACTATTATTTTATATATATATATATATATAATAAATATATTAAATATTAAATTAATGTATACTTAGATAATTAAAATTGACTTGAGTTTTGCATTAAAAATAAAATTACTTAGTTATTTATAGTCGTTTTCATTGTTGTTTATAAATTAACTAATTGTAAGACTTCTTAGACAAATAAATAAAACATTATATATAAGAGTGGTTAAAATATTAATTGTCAATCTTTAGTTGAGCAAAAAAAATAAAAATAATAAAATTTTAGCAAGTAATATCTTTTATATAAAATAGATAAATTAGATATTAAAAATTTTCAATTGTAAAATTCCTTTTGTACATATTTATTTTAAAATTTATTTTAAAAATATTTAATGATGATGTATGTTGTTTAACTATAATGCTTCTCCGTGTTATTTTGAGAAGTACTTTTAAATACATTAAATATATATATATATATATATATATATTATAAATATTAAGTATTTTAAAAAGTGGAGAATACATAAGGTTCTATTTGGAATAAATTATTTATTAAAAAATACCAATACAATTACATTTGATTTCAATACAATTCTGTTTATTGTACAAATAAATAAATTTTTAAGTACTAATTAAAAATAGTTAGAATGTTCATTCTGAATCATAAGTTGAGGAAAATATTAAAATTATTAAGATAAAACAAATAAATACTTTTATATATAACAAATATTAATAATTAAAATTAATTATTAATAAATATTTTAGACAAAGTGGTTTTAAAATCCTCATTGTATGGTATTTAATATGAACTATAATGCATGTGTCTATTATTTGAAAAATATTACACACGAAATAATCATGTCCAAAGTTGAAAAAATTTAACTTTACTAAATAATATTTTCCGCCAATAAAGTTATACCTTATATAATTTTACAAGTTCCAATTACTTTACTGTTAATAAAAAAATATAAAAAAATGTTAATATAACTATTTGATTATATCAAAAACTTATTACTTGATTCAAATTATTTCAAATCTACTTAATAATTTTTCATATTATTAAATAAATAAATAAATAAGTAAGTTATTAAAATTACTTCAATTTTAATTATTAAATATAAATTATAAAAATTCAGTAATATTAAGTATTTATTCAAAGAGAGCTATTTGTTTATTTAAACTATAATAATTGTTATTATATAACTTAAAAAAACAATCTTAGTTAAGTATTTTTGCCCCAACTATTATGGGCCGGAGCCTATTCTGTTGGACCCTGCTGGCCACTCCGAGACCCAGTCACGATGTGAACCGAGTTGGCCCAGCTTCAACATTCTGTCAAGGAGAGAGCAGCAACCTAGCTATGGTAACAACAACCTAAATGGTCTTAGTTCCTTCAACTTCTTATCTTTGAGATTCAAGATATAGCATGCCAAAGCCAAAGTAGCTAACTACATCAAAGAGCATTCAACTTTAGTGCCATCTATTATTAAGCATTCATTGTATCAGTACAATAGCTGGGGTTCTCATATTACCATCACCATTCACTACTACATATACACTAGAAGCCTTGTAAATTGCACAACAATTATTAAAACTTGAATCCATGGCAGCTTCTAACCTACCAATATGCATTTTTTAATTTGTTACCACCATTGTACAAACGGAAGAGGCTGAAAGCAGAAATACATGACAGGACCACCATACTAAGACTAGCCACGAATGCACTTGCTAACCCTTCTCCAACTTGATTGCAGAATTTCCCATACATGTCGCATATCTTCATCCATTGCAGTTCTGGTTGGCCCAGCTTTGCAAACATAGCAGATTGCGCAGCCGCCGCCACTGCAGCCACTGTTATATATGCCATTACCTGCATACATAAAAAAGTTATGTCTTCTACTTCTTGTTATTGCTATGGATTATTAAACAAAAAAGAAACATGTTATTTAGGATCAGGACCCATTTCTTTAAAATTGAATATAAAAACATTTCTTCAATTAATGGGTTTTTCAAGTTGTAGGTTAAGACCATACCTATCATCATGACCATGGTCTTTCCCAACCACAAAACAAGTTGAGGGGATTTGTGATACCCCTCAATCATAGGATTAAGTATACCTTGTGGTGAAGGATTCTCCATTCCTAACATCAATATCATTCAGGTATGGCTATAGAGCCAAGGAGGTCCCACAGTAACAAACATGAGGTCACTATGGCTTGCTAAGTTGCTGCATAAATTTGATCCTTAACTTCAAACCATATTCAAACAGACCCTACTCTGTCTCTCTGAAACAGGGCATGCTTGCTAAGTCAATTAGATGAATCAATCAAATGCCACTCTCTATGAGGTTTGGCCTAATTAGTTTGATATAGGTTCACTATTCCATTCCTATAATCAATTACAGACTAAACAGAATTAATTGGATGCATTAATTAACATATTGTTGATAAGAACTCCTTAAAAATTTAAAACATCTACCTGAGTCCCGAGATACACTTAAAAATTGGGGAATTGTCTTACGGAAGTTACCAAAACGTCACTAAAAAGCAGTAAAACTAGAATGCAGTTATGAACTTATGATCCACTAAGATAGTAATTTCAGCATCTTGATATATAAACTTTCGGTCATACTAGAAAATAAGAGCAAATATACAGTCTTTGTATCTAAATTTACCTGATCACCAGAAAAAATGGCCCAAGCTAAGGGCTTGCTGAAGAGTACTTTTCCCCGGATCATACTCACAACACAGCGCAACCCTTGGATTAAGGAGTAGCCAGCGGCTAATCCATTTGCAATTACCAGGAATCTACAAAGTTTATGACCATCAAAATCAGAATAAAGCATCATGCAATGTTTTGGCAATCAAAATAGAAGATGTATAAGATGTTTATAATAAATTTCCAAACATGCACTTAGTAATAGAAAACTTACACTAAAGACTTCATGTCTGTAAATTTAGCTTTCTTCTCAATGGTGAAAAACACTTTAACTTGGGAATCTGTCCCTATAAGAACAGCTGCAAGAACTCCTAAACCAAGGATCACACACCTCAACACCAGTTCAGTTATCCTGATCCTCCTATCAAACACCTTCAGGTTTGTGTTGTGGTACACTGGAACAGTCCCAGGACTCACACCAACACCTAAATAACTCATTTTTCAACCTGAAAAATCAACTCTCACTAGAAACACAGAATAATGTAGGAGAATTCCTGAAGAAAAACCAGTGAGCCCCAACCTTTTGCTCTCCACTACTTATATTGGTGATGGTGAAGCTTAGCTACAAGCAGAGATTGCCAAGTGGTCAAAACTGGAGGCTTGCTAGGACAGAGAACAGGTTTAGATAAAGGCACCTCAACCTATACATACATAGGGTTATTAAATGGGTCTGCTCTGACTCTGGTTCTGCATTTAAGGACTTGATCATAAATGTAAAGAGAAAAAAAATGTGGTTTTTAGCGCTCCTTTATTGTGTCTAGGAAGAAGTATCAGTTCTCGTCCCTAGAAAGGATCTGATTTATAAAGGAGTGAGTTAATTCTGGTCATAAAATCACAGTGTCGTTTCAATTTATGATGCCCCATTTCTTTTGCCTAGGCCATACCATTATCAAACAGGTGGTGAGCAAAACGTAGTGTCTAGATTTTACCACTACCTTTTCTTTTGGGTGGGTTAAAAACAAAGAAACCTTGTAGTAGAAAATTGTGAACACAAAGCCATGTAGTTAGAAAGAAAACGTTAAAGCTATTGAAAATTATTGGTTTGTTAATAATAAAGTGAAAAGTGCGTACACTATTCATAATAACAATATTATTATAAATAGTTGCATGATCTTGTAGTTTTTCATTTCTCTCAAATACTATAGAAGAAAATTAGTTTTTCTCTTATAATGTTCTTCTAGTAAGTACTCTCCTATTTAGAGATAGGTGTTGTAATCTTTTCCACTCAGCAAAACACTTTTCTATCGTTGCTCATGGTTTTTTTACGTAAATATTGTGTATTAATTCCTACTCTCAAGTCTCTAATTTTAATTGCGTGATACCATTTATGCTACTAACTGTTAAGGCAGAATGACGTTGGGTTTCTCTTGTTTGGTCTTGTATAGAAATTTGGTTGTTGAAAGATGAAAACTGAGCAAGAGAAAAAGCTGATGGAGGACCATTAAGGCCATCAAGACCATTGAGTGCACGCTTGCACCTTAAGCCAAAAATCAATTATGGGGAATAGTTATTGTGAGTTACTTCTATCACTTAGTTTTGTCCAAAAACTATGATTATTTGGTTCTTTTGGTGGACCATGTTCAAGCAAGTGCGATTGTGAGGTGTGACTATCACAAAAATTCTGCATATCATTAGTCCCATTCCTATTAATAAACAATTGAGAGTTCACAGTCCAATGGATCGCAAACCATGCTATGAATAAATGAAGATAAAGCCCTCCCACTACATATCAACTACTTCGTTCCACTAACACAGGTTCACGTTACTTTAAGTTATCTTCAAAAGTTATAAGATGGCCTTTTTCATGGAAAGTGAAACAAATTATGCCATAAAGAAATATATCAAGATTAGAATCACAATACAAGAATTTAGTGTAAAAAACTTTAAAATTTTAAAAAATTACTGTTGTTGTCTACATTAACAACAAAAAATGGAAATATGTGAAAATTATTTCTCTCATAAAACTCTTTAAAAACATACTTAATGTGTCTTTATATAAAGCCTTCAAAATTTTAATTACCACTCACTATCACATATCATGTATGTTACCCATTAAAGTAGGATCAAATTCCTCTATCCCCACTAAAGAGTTCTATTTTCAATAAAGATAAATGTGGAAGATTTTAAAAAATTAATACATGAATTAAACTTATTATATATTTTCTCAATAAATATAATTGTTCGAACATGACCTTATAATTAGAAGCAGGAGGAAAACATCTCATAACCTTTTCTCTTAACAACCGATGATCTCTGTTCCTCTTACTATGCGTACACGCTTTTACTATGCAAGGTTACTGTGCACGCACAATGACTTTACGCGTTTTGGTTACTGTGGAGGTTTCCTATGCATGCATTTTTTGTGACAAATCTCCCACTTACAGTAACTTTCGTGACCTTTCAAAAATTTCTCCACCTTTCCAGTTCGATGTTGCTCAAGTGTGAGTAAACACGTCACACTTTGCTCCCACTCCGCGAATCCTCTATTGTACACACTGATAACCATAGTTTTCATTGGAAACCATCCATAGTTCAAAGGAACTATAATACTCCATTATAAAAAGCATGTTTCATTTGGAATTAAATCATTTTAAGAATTTCTACATGTCGAAACCCTACTAAATATGGTGTCACTTTCATGTTGGCTTTTCCTAAAGTATTCTTCAATCTTCGACATAACATAACCGCACACTTTACGTCAATGTCAACCAATGCTCATATTCTATCACCACACACCTTGCATCCATTTCAAGCAATGGTCATATACTATTACCACACATCTTACATTAATGTCGACCAATGCATGTTGTCACATGCACAGTTACATGCTCAGACTTTCTTTTCAATATCTTGTGCAATCGTGATTGTATAAACAAACCCATCAAATTTTTCTATAACAAATTTATTTTATGATGCGGAAGATCAAACATACGATCAAAGCATACTACAAATTTAATATCACATCACACCTGTGGCCCTCACCAGAAACTATCCTCATAGAGAAAATTTAACGTCGAAAACCTTAAAATCAAAGAAAAATCATGATCTTTGTCTATATACAACCGGAGAATAACAAAATACTGTTTTCATTCACCACGATGCTGCTGACTATATGGCCAAGATGGGTGCAAAGCTGCTAATAGCTCGGGCCTCTCCAAACCCTTGATGAACCTCCGAGCCATATGAGAAATTGTCAGCTGTATTTTAGAAAGTAAAATTAATTAATAATCGTTGGATGAAAAATCAATAATTATAATTAATTAAGTATATGTGTATGCTTTAATTAATTTATTAATTAACATGAATGATTTCAAATCTAGAAACTAAACAAAAGTTTGATGCTGCAATTCTTGCTGAATAAGGATGGTGCCAAATAGCACAGACATTGAGGTAGATGGTGGTGGAGTGGGGTTGAAAGTGGAGGGACCTTTGGATGCGTGTTGCGGTGGAAAGAGAAAGAAAGGGTCACTAATTATTAATTAACGTTGAAATAAGAATGTCTGAGTCCTACTGGCGTGGGTTTTGAGGGTGTATATCCTTAAGAATGCAAGGCACATGCTGAGAAATGAGAATGATAACAGCTCTCTCTCTCTGTTCACACGAGACTTGATGTCATTCTTCCATGCACTTGAGATCATACAGCAGGTACTTTTGTGATATTTGATGAAACAAAAATAAGGCCTAAGAGCTCCATTTGTAATTACAGAGAGGACCATAGCTTTTGTGTTTCTTTTTTAAGGACCATAGTGCTTTTCTGTTTGGCCCTTTCCACTTGTTAATTGTTGGACATGGTAAACCCTCCTCCCCCTCCCTCAGGGCCCAATCCAAAAGGAAAAGAAACCCAAATTGAAGTAGTAGAGCCCTGATAAGTGAATGGAAATGGAAATGCACCCGCCCTTGGTGCTTTGGTTTATTTCAGTTAATGAATTTATTTCTTCTCAATCTAACTTTTATATACTCACGCTTAATTTATATTTTATCTCATTATCACCCATTTAAAAGGTAATAGGGTGTGTTTGAATGTACATTAGTACACACCGCAAGATGTGCTATTTTAAAAGTTATACATGTGATTCAAATATAATTTTTTAACAATACGTGGCTTCCATGAGTAAACAAAACTCCCACTTTACATGAAAACCCACAACCAATACTCACTTTTCATTTGCCCATTTTCATGTAAATATGACATCTCATTTTCTTTTTACCAAAGAAAATGGTAAAACTTAGGGGTTATTGATGGATACACTAAAAAAACATGAACTTTGAAAAGCATATGTCCCACATCCAAGCTTTGCATGAATGCATGCTATCCAAGCACTTCCTCATGTTCTACCTAACCTCAATTAGGTTCTTCATGATGAGATCTCATGCTAACTGTTCTCTCCCTACCCCTCTCTCATGTTCTTATTTAGTTATTTATTCATCACATACATCCCTGCCATCACCTATACCAATTTTCCAAGAAACCTACACTCTTCTCTCTTCTCTCAATGGGCCTGCAGTGTTTGTTTGTGATTCTTTTTCTCCTTGGATTTGCAGAATCACAATCTTCCATGCATGCCTTCAACCACACTGACATACAAGCAGCAATAGAAGACATGAGATCAAAATCATACTACGGATTCGCAATGCTTTTGCAGATGCTGAATGGAACAACATCACAGCCAACTAGGGAGCTAACTTTCTTGATGCCAGATGATACAGAACTATCTGCTTCTTCCATTTCAGCTGATGAAATTGAAGAGTTCTTGCTAAGCCATGCCATCCCAATGCCTCTCTACTTCAATGATTTGTCTCATTTCCCAACTGGTACCCTTGTTCCATCAGGGATGAGTTCCAAAATGATTCGGATCCACAGCCGCGGCAGAGGGGCTTTCTTTGTGAACAATGCACAGATTGTTTCAGCAAATGTTTGCTTGAGCTCTGTCATCAAATGCCATGGAATTGATGCAGTAATTGAATATGATACTTGAGAATGTATCATGTAATGTAAAGGGGTATTAGATTCTATGTTATGCTTTTTAAAACATAAGTTGATAAATATAATTTTGTGCACCTCATTTTGAAGCAGTAGAAAAAGATCCATAACTTCGGCAGCAAAACCCCTGCATATTATAGCCCTACAAGGTGTATTAGGTGAGAATACACACTTATGAGAGAATTATACAATCATAATAGAAGTGTAGGATTGGATTGATTTAAGTAAATTAATCTCGATATCTATGTATGGTTGTACAATGAAAATTAGTTTTTTTACCTCTCACTCTCACTAGCTGATGCACATTATCTGTTTGTGACCACCTGGCTTAATTAGTATTCAAAAGATAATATTTATAATAGAGGTCTTTGTAAGGTTCTCTCATATCCAGTTTCAAAAAAAAAAAAGGTTATCTCATATTCAAACATGCAGTAAAAAACAAATTGGATTCGTTGAACTTTGAAGACATCTTCATTCTTGTATTTTTCATATATCATGTTGCATGAAAACCGTTTACTTGTTCCCAGCGATAAATTCTTGTATGTGTTCCTTCTTTGTTTTTGCTTTTTTGTTTTTACATTTGCGTTTAACCAGTTATATCTTCACACCTTCCTTCCTTCTCAGTGCATATAAAAAATCCAATATGAGCCATGTCATATTTGGATTGGATTAATCAATTCTGACTTTCCAGAAACTACTTGAATATATTTCTTCCCATAATTAATTTTGACTTTCAAATCAACTATAAGAATTTACAAACTTGCGCTCAATCTAATGCAAAGGTGGAACCACCTATTGCATGTCCCTTTTTTCAAGGAAAAAGTAAATTATCAAAGAAGATTGATGAGAAGGAAAAGGACATATGCTAACAAAAAACACACTAACTTTATAGACCAAAATCAGAAAGGCAGAAACCTAAAACCAACCTAAAAAAAGAAACAGATGCTTCATAGATGGATATTTTGTGACTGATAAAAGTTTCCAAACAGACCTCATGTTCATGCTATTTCAAGCCTTATCACTTAATCTTTTCATATTATTAGCTAATAATCACAGAAAGTGATGATGGTAGATAGCTAAGCTGATTACACCATTCCATCATGTCACAATCACAACAGCATCAAAAGCTACAACATCATTAGACAATTATAGATTCTTTTACAGGTGAAGAGAAGTGTCAACACCAGAATCAGAGCCAGAGTCACAATCATACACGTTCTTCCCTGAAACCTGTGCATGTGCATAAGTACTTGTGGGACAAAAGTTCATTGACACAGGAGTTTGAACACTTCTTCTGTAGTCCTCCTGTGATGCTGGCCAGAGAGAAAGAGAAACATGAGGTGGTGAAGAAGACCTTGATGGAGTGATCAATTCAGGGTGAGAAAAGGCATTGGAATTGGAATTGAATTGTTTAGGTTCATTCAGTATCTTTTGAAGCTCTCTCTCCTCCCTCATTTCTTTTACTCTCTGCAACTGTCTGAACCTCTCTTGTAGAAGAGCAATGGAGGAGTTAACAGTGGGTTCATGGCTTTTCCTACCCATTATATCTTGTGGCTTCAAAAAGCATGAAGCTTTGAATAAAGAGGAGTACTAAGGAAGCATGAAATGATATCCATGTGTTTATATAGGGTGATGGCATGGTTAAGATTTTCTACTTGACATGAGTTATTCTAAATTTAGTATCACCATGGAATTCTAAATGATTTTAAAAATGTATGAGAATCGGCAGATAGGCTGCAAAGTCCAAAAAGAAGATGTTGATTGGCCATCTAACCTGTGTATGTGGTGGACAAATTTTTATACATTCACACTCATATCATCTCTATTCCACTTATTTCTTTTTTAACGAATCAATTATGTATGTGCGTGTTTAGTTCTCGTGGAACCTCATAAACCAATTTTGCAAGAGTAAAATCAATTCCGTATAACCTCATAAACCTTAGAAATGTTTATGAATCATTTTGGAGAATTAATTTCAGTAGTGTAATCAAATTGATTTGCTCAAAGCTAAAATAAGCGTCGAACATAATCAATTATGAGATTTTACAACTGAACTTCACAACATTACTCTGCACAAATCACTTTTCTCACAAATGTATTCAAACATAAATTATTACACTTTCAATTCACGTTTGTTATAATTAATTTTTTCAAAATTAATCTTATCCAAAATCAATCATGAAAATGTTGACCCAAACGTGCACTCCGAAATGCAAATGTTACTTCCTAAAATTGACTTTGACTCATTAATTAATTATAGAATGATTTCTGAACATACAAAAACTATATCTTTCTTCTTTGGTCATTATCTTGACTCATCATATTTCTCACTTGTCTTTTTCTTTCTCACTCCTAGTGTCTAGGTATAAATGAGATGTGAACATAGGACCAGGGGTGGGGGACGGAGGCAAAATCATATCTCTCCATATTTTTTGGTACCAAGAGGCAAAAGCAACACCAAAGCAGAAAATGACTAGAAGAAAAGGACAAGGGAATGTCGGAAGTAGCACATGGAATGGTGCGTTTGGAGGAATAACATGTCTAGTGATGCTCTGCCAACATGTCCCAGAAACCCTCTTCAGCTTTGGAGATGGTGGAGCCTTTTTGGTGGGCTTTTGTTTGAACATGTAATGCAACATTATTTTATCATGGTTTCCCTCATCCTTCTTTTTAGATTTAGTTCTTTCTTCCTCTCAACTTTTTCCTTTTGTTGGGAGAAGGGAAAAATTGGAGAATTGGGGGCAGTGTGTGATAGCTAGAGGACAAGGCATAGAAGGAGGAATAATATATCTTTGGAGGTCATCATGCTTTGATTGAACAATCATGTATGACAAGGACAAACATACCAACATTCTTCTCTCTCTATGCAACTTCTTTGTCACCAAGTGTTTGGATGTGAATGGCATGCAGAAATGAAAGCTGCAGATACCACTAATGCATGGATTGGATGCTTCTTTTATGCAGCAGAAGCACCCTCCTCTATTATTATTTTCTTTACAACTTTCAAATTTAAAACATAAATTGATTGATTGATTGAGATTAAATTAGACACTAAGATGGACAAAGCGTGCATTATGAATCATATTATATATTAGATTTCATTAGCCTTTAAATGGAAAAGCTTATGTTGGTGGAAGGATGCGAGCAATCTGTGCCTAATTAGCAACATACAAGCATAAAAAGTTGATGAGGCAATAAAGGTTAAGGTGCTACATTTCACTGATCAAATTATCTGAAACAGTAGCAGTGTGAGTAGTTAGTGCCTATAACTTGTGCCGCGCTATGTCCAATAAAGGAAAAGGCACTTGGAGCTTAGTTTGAATGAACGTAGCAGCTTCATACAGAAAAAGGGAGTTAGGTGATTTCAAATCTATATTTTTTTTGATTGAAACCGGTATGTTAACCGCCGATAGCTGTGAGTAATTTTCCGATCACGGACGCTTGCACTAATCGATAAATGACTAGCAGTGAAATATGTTCAATTCTCATTGATGAGCAAATTTAACAGCTTCATTCATTCAGATATAGTGTGTTTGGAAGCCCAACATGTTAAGGAGAGAAGTGATTCTGCCAGAAGCTACTAGGAGTAACTTGGGGGCAGGGGAATTATTTTGAAATATTTAACCGTATATCCAAACACCTTGTGATCCATATTTCATGACCAGTACTAGTCTTAAGTTCCTGTTAAAATCCTAACAACCATGCTCATTTACAAAACACCATTGTGTCAATAAGCTTTTGGCAACACCTTGACTTGACATTACTCTTTTAAGTTATGGTTGATGGATACATCGATTGTCTATTAATTAACTTTGAACAACAATTTTTACTGATAAATCTCTAGGGGCTTCTATCCTAACACCATGCATGGTGTGTCTAATGTCAACATACTTGATTTCAACATCAATTAGCAACTGATTACCTTTTTTTGTCCTTAATAGTTGGCATATTTTTTGTTTTGGACTTCTATTGATTTCTTCCTCTATCGGTGTAGCACTATCAACTTGTTTATTCTTGTTGGTTTGAATTATATTGGCCCTAACAGAATTTTTTTCAATAACATAATGATGAAATATGGTCTTTTTAGAAGAAAAATAATCTACATTACTCAATTATTACTCACTTTTCATATAAAAACGAATTTCTTGATGAAAAATATAATTTGAAGCACCTACTCTTATGCATGCTCGACTTGACTCGGCCTAACCCGCCCGAGCCGTCGTCGACTCGCTCGACCTAGCGCTAATTTTAGAGTTTATGGCCAATTTTAGGGAATACGCCCAATTCTAAAGTTCAGGCCGTTCTGATGTCAGGTTGTGCGGGTATGCGCCGGGTTGGGAGGGTCGACGCGAGGTCGGTCTGGTCAATTGGCGCTAAGTCAAGCGAGTCAGCGACAGGTCGAGTGGGTTTGCGTCGAGTCGGCACCAAGTCGAGCGGGTCAGCATCAGTTCGGGAGGATGAGCACCAATTCGGGCGGGTTGACATTGAGTCAGAAAAGCAAAATGGACAGTTCAAATTTAGAGCTTAGGGCCGACTTTAGGTTTTAGAACTAATTTTAGAGTTTTGGAACGACTTTAGGATTCGGGACGGGGCGGGCTTGTCGGCGCCGCGTCGGGCGGGTTGACGCGAAGTCGGTTTGGTCGATGTCAGTTTAGGCGAGTCGGCGATGGGTTTGGTGAGTCAATGTTGGGTCGGCACCAATTTGGGAATTATTTTTATAGTATTTTTTGGTCAAATTATTTTTTTAAAATCACATTTTAAAAGTAATAAAAAAAAACTAAATAATGTCATTGTGGCTGTGGGTTGGCCCTGGCCCTCGGGCTAGCCATACCTAGCCTACTAAATATGTGGGTTGGGGTTGATCTAGCCCCCACTTACCTTTTACTTGTGGGCAAAATAAAAAAGAGGGTAAAAAGAAGCTGAACGGGTTGGCTCCGGAGTAGGGCTTAATTGACAACTCTATACACCTAAACATATTTAGCTAATATTGCCAGTTTCAAATCGCCGGTTTACACTAGTGCCTTATGAAGTGCTTGTTTGGATTTGAGTTGGAGCAATGTGAAAGTACATTCATCCAATCTAACAAATGTATTCCGTTGAATAATGTACATTAGAATTTACAATGATCATGTGGAACAAGATTCTATTGCATCTAAATAGAAAAATAAACACGCCCAAAATTATTGTGCTCAAACTAAAACTGGAATTAAAAATCACACAAGCTCCAAAATTAATAAAGATTAACCTGATAAATTCCTTAGTATCAGCGTGGACATTGTTGTTGTGCATCAAACACCACCAATATCTCTTTTATGGACTATAAAGCCCGAACATATTTTTTGGCATACCAGGAATGCAAAAATGAACGAAAAAGTGGGCCGAGAAGTGAAAATTAAGGCCCAAGCAAACGCACAATTTGACAGAGAAAATGAGAGAGAGAGTTTCAGCAGTGACACATAGAGAGAAGCATTGTTGAAGATTGCAGGTAACAGTAGCGGAGATCGGATTGAGATTAGAGATTGAACAAGATGAACACAGACATCACTGCCTCCACGAAGCCAGAATATCCGGTCATTGATCGCAACCCTCCGTTCGGCAACGTCGTCGGCAACTTCAACACCCTCGACTATCTCCGTTTTGTCACCATCACCGGCATTTCCGTCACCGTCGGCTATCTCTCCGGTCAGCATCCTCTCTCTCTCTCTCTCTACTTATTTTTACTTCTACTTCCACGTGTTACTTTGAATTGAATCTAATCGAATCAGAAATTGGGAATTGATTTTGTTGGTTAGGGATTAAGCCTGGAATCAGAGGACCTTCCATGGTGACTGGAGGTCTCATTGGACTCATGGGTGGATTCATGTACGCTTACCAGAACTCCGCCGGTCGACTCATGGGTTTCTTCCCCAACGACGATGAGGTAGCTCGCTTCAACAAGAAATGAACATTTTTTCAACTTTTCAACTTTTGGGGTGTTTGTTTTTAGGGTCTCCTATAATGAAAGAACCCTCTTTTATAGCTCTCTTTGAATAATCAAATGAAATGACCAATGGGTTTCTTCCCCAATTCATGTGATTGTGTTTGTTAGTAGATTTCTATGTTTTGTTTGTTTTACCTCCATTTTCCAGATAGACAAAGGTAAAACTATAGGCCAACAGTGGTCTTAAGAACGCACTTTGTGATTTCTATGAAGAATTCTATGCTGTATGCCTCTTACCTACAATGGAACTAATCCTGTGCTTGGCCAAAATGAGTTGCTTTTACATTGGTAAACATGAAGTTTAATCTTTAGAAATATATTAGCAGTGCTTCCTAATATAGTCTTTAGCACATTCTTTATTATTTGGTGAAATTCATGCTCGTCTCACCAAATA
Source organism: Acmispon strigosus (assembly GCA_030819835.1). Lineage (NCBI taxonomy): Eukaryota > Viridiplantae > Streptophyta > Magnoliopsida > Fabales > Fabaceae > Acmispon > Acmispon strigosus. The sequence goes on from JAUAMA010000001.1 coordinate 94,764,997, forward strand.
GATAATTAGACCCAACTAATTTAGCACATCTGTAATGTGTTTGTTGAAAAAATTGTGTTAAAGTGTTATAAGCATTCCTCTTATCATTAACATGCCATATATCTTTATTCTGGTTTTGAAAATCCTGACTGTCTACAGATTATAGGTTTTTTTAGGGGGGTGGGGAGGGTATAGATTCTCATATGTTGAGGATTATGGACTGATGAAAGAGTTATAGGGTGTCTTCCTATTGTGCTATTCACATTATGTTTCTCAATATACAATTCTATTAGTGTGTTCGTAGCAGAGTTTGGAGCCTTCATACTGTTTTTAAATCTAATAGTCGTAGTTTCTCACCGACTGCACATTGAATTGTGTGCACGATATGGTTCCAAATGGTCACTGTATGCTCTATAATGTAATCTTAAACCTTGAGTACCTTTATAAGGATTTGTGTCCCAAAGTTTTGTGGGTTGTGAATCTAAAAGCACTTTTTTTTTCTTACAGTGTTATGGTTGCTTTATAAATTAAAACATCATTTACTGTATAGTTGATAACCATGTACAGACGTTCTAATAACATGATAGTTAGACTTGTCATTTGCTTGGTGGATAGAATAGGAAAGTAGGAGTTGCTGATTTTTCTCCTCAGTGCTGTACATTGTGGAAAAAAATAAATCTAAGATAAATTGTGTGTCCTTGCTGTAACTCTGAATCATGTAAAATTATATGCTTATGGTACAATACCTTTGCTTTTCCCTCCGTTATCGCCCTGTCTTCCTTCAACATCTTGATACATGTTAGTAGTAGGCCATTAGCTCACCTCAGTTGCTAAGTTCATTCAGTGGAGCCTTTGTACTTCAGAATATCCACATTGGAGTGTGAACATCAGATTTAGGTATTGCATTTTGGATTTTGAAGTACTCAACTTGATTCTAGCATTCCACACATAGAAAGTGTTGGATCTGTTAAGACAAAGTCTAGGATGGTTTCAATATAGTCACACCAAAAAGAAATCGGATTTTGGAGATTTGTTGAAAGATTTTTGCAGTTGACACTTTGGGTTAGTTTGGCCTTATTGACACTTTAGTTTTTGAGTGCCAAAGATGTAGCATCGTTACGGTTAGTCTTTACTTTGGATGGAAAACATTGCTAGTAGGTAATTGGAGCAATATTTCACCTTTTCTTCAATGCTGTCACTGAACTATAAAGAGCGTATCCGGTAATAACTTGAGAATATGAGAATAGTTATCGAGAAAACCCATATATAATTGTAAGGTTAATTATATAAGCAATGCATTGATATTTCACATTATTTCCCGAGGACCTTTTGATGTAAACATTGATCTGTTTAGCTGGGGTGATACCAAGTTACCAACCAAAGTATGTCCTTTTAAAGCTATTTTGATCTCCGGGGTCAATTTCTAACCAAGCTTATTTGCCTTCAATCCTAAATTTAGTGAAATACTAAGGCCTATTTGGAATTACTTATTTAAGCTTATCTTATAGCTTAAGAGCTTGTGCAAGTGTTTCAGAGAACTTATGTAAGTAATTTATGGATTATCGATAGGATGTTTTGAGCTTATTTTCATAAGCTATTTAAATTAACTTATAAATGAGAACTTACACCTATTTATTTCAATAAGTTTATTAAATTAGCTTATGAATAAACGCTTATGCAGTAAAATTCTTTTTGTCATAAATGACTAATTAAGTTGTTTACCTATAAGCACCCTAAGTCGACAACCGAGGATGGGGGGTGATGCAGAGGAATATGATTCAACATCTTGGGTCATTGAATTTTTGTCTATTTGCTTTGCCAAAGATTATTGACTTGTTTTATGGAAAAATGAGGCAATGGGATGAACCAGTTTGGAGTTGGGAGGCGGTTTCATACATACACAAGAAAATATTAATTAATAGATGACATGCTTATAAATGTCTAAAGTATCTGGACACACAAATTTGATGTGCGTGATTATTATGAAGATTGTAAGTATTAGGTGCTTTTTTTTTAGTTAATTTTATATTTGAAGTTAGTATTAATTTTAAAAGCTTACTCTTAGTGTTAACTGATGCCGACCCTACATGCAAATGCAATTAGTAACTAACTGGAAACTCGAGGAAGGTATTTTTTTTGCCAGCATATTAATTGGATTAACTTTTCTTTTCTCAAAATCATTTCTAAATTCCAAAATTTGTCCGTAAAATCAATTATAGCCCCACAATTAATTGTAGAGTGATTTCGAAATATGCTTTAACTTGGCTTTAGAAATCAATTCATGATCTAGTGAAATCGGTGGGGCTAGCAAATAGATATTAGTTGACTACTACTACTACTAAAAGAGCTTTTTTGTCATGAATCAAATGTGAAAACAAAAGGTGAGATAGATAGAAACAAGGACAAAAGTTGGAAAGTGAGAAGTTGTTTCATACTACATGAGTATTATGACTCATACAAAACATGTATGTTATTGTTAATGTTCCTCTTGGGATCTGTCTGTGAATTAGCCCATGTGAGTTTGGGTCTCTGATTTGGGCTCCTTATATTGTTTCTGTGAGGCAAACGAAAGAGTTGATTCTGCTTCATCGCATGATGTCTGGATCCATCTCCGTGTCGTGAATTATTATTAGGTCAATGTCAACCATGGGCGAAGCTGTCAAATGAGTGGTTCGTCATTGAATTATTTGCCTTATTATTAATTAGCACTTGAAACTTTTGAAATTAATAATTCCCGTAATTATGACATTAACTTTTTTTTGCCTTATTATTAGTAGATAGGCATTCAATTTTACGTAAAAAAAAATAGGTATTCAATTAAATTTGAGTTTAAGGGATATGTACTCACATTGTAGAATTGTTTTACACTGACATTCAATTAAGACATGTCATGTAAGAGATATAGTTACATTCATTTTTAATTTTAATTAAAAGAAGAAGATACTTTATAATTTGGTGAAATTCAATTAATTGTATTATTTACGCTACGTACACACCATTAATTCATTAAATTTTTCTTATAATGAATACTCTAATTTATATGCATATGGTATCATCTCGTTGTACCACGTCACTACCTTTGACTGAATGTTGAACGAGTAAAGACAAACATACACAGATAAAGTTCAGTACAAAGTAAAGTGCAAACCAATATCTTTTAGAGCAAGAAATTATTTAATCACTCCTTCATTAGTTCATTTATCATCCCATGAACAACTTTCAAAATTAAACACAAAAGTACGTGGTGGTTAATCTGAAAATTAATCTGTTCACATTCTATTTTCAGTCTTCATCCACACGTACAAAATAAAATGAAAAAATGATGTGAATATATAAAAACTAGTTAATCCCTGTTATCGTATTGAACCGACCATAAGGATTTGCAATATGTACAATTTTTTCATATGATAAGAGCTTATGCCACAAGTGATGAGAGTAAGAGAGTGTTTCACTCGGTGTGGAACCTTCTAAAAACCGAGTGGCGCTGCATCATGCAGGTCCCACCCACACAAGGTGTAAATGTAATTATCACTGTTTCACAGGGCAAATATTATAGCACCTCTTTTTATTATAAATAAATATATTTGAGATGGAATGATGCAATGTATATAATATAAAAATTCACATATGACATAACCGCTCGCTGATTGTTAACACCCACAGATTTTAGAGTCTAGACTCTAGAGTCGGCTTTCACTTTTGTTTTCTACAAAACAAAACCACTCTCTTCCTACCTTTCATCCCATGAATCTCTGCCACAAAACTGAACCTCAGACGTACCAACAAAAAAAGTATGTTCTGTCTCTGCACTTTGTTTTACCGTAGGTTTTTCCTTAGATTTCATATCTTGAATGGTTTTATGTTGTTGTGCTTGACTTGTGGGTGATGAGTGACATGTGGTTTTTCTTTTTATTCCTGTTTGATTGAGGTCCATGCTTGGTTGGAGCTATTAATTTGCTGTGTCAAGATAGAGTTTTCATTTACCTCTTTTGATTCCTTATCTTTGTCATGGAGTTTGTGGTTGCATTTGGAAGAACAATGTTTGGGTTGCTTCTGTTCTAACTTCTGGTTTTACTAGCAGTTTTATGTCTATTTGGGTGTTTTTTCTTTACCACACTGTAACTGTTGATGGTTTTGATATTAGCATTAAAGAACCCAAGACAAAAAGGAAAAAAATTACACTTCCTTGTTATTTTGGCAGTTACTTAAAAGTTAAAACTCATTTCTTTTGTGTTTTGAGGCAAGATTTTTTACATTTTTCGAATTTCTTTTACTGTTTTATTTTCTTGTTGAGCTAATGACTTTCAATTTTTAATTAGTCTTCGTTTCTGTGTTATTTGATGAAGTTATGTTGCTGGTTTTTTTTTTTTTTTGTAAAGTGAATTAGGTGTTACCCTAACCCACATGCTGAAAAGTTATACATTTATCCGGAATAAGGAATAAAGCCTTGTTTTTTGTTCTTATGATCTGTGCTTTCGGTTGCCATAAACTCTTTTCTGATCCCTTGTTACATAAACTATTACTAATAGTTTATTTACAAGTGGATCATTTTTTAAGAGTTATTGCCTATTCAAATCTATAAGATAATTATAAAGTTGATTTTTGACTCTTAATTGGTCATTCGATTTCTAGAAACCACCTCTCTATTCACAGAGAAAAAATCCTAATTGGACTGCACATCCTTATCCCCTTCTCTTTTCCTTTCTTTAATTTGTCCTTTTCTGAACGTGACTCACATTGAAGATTGCATTTCATTATTCCTAAAGCAACTCAACAGGATTCTTCATTTGCTTTATGGTAGAAAACTTCTAAAACAGAACCATATATCATAGGTTTCCTCAATTCTTTTGCACCTATAGAAATTGTGGTATGTTTCCAGATCATCACAGGCAAGGATATGTTGCATGCATGCTGTGATTGCTCTGGTGCGGTGTATTATACAACATGATTCATGACAGGCAAACAGGTCCTTATCTTGATATGTGAGTTTTAAAAGACAAAAGAATTTTTAAAGCTAATCATGTATTGTCTGCCATATTGATGCTTGAAATCCTTGCTTCCTTTCATTCTTATGTGCTAATTCAGCCTTAATTAAGATTGGGGCTTGTGAATCCTAGCAGAATTTTAACTTTTTTTTGTATGAGTGGACATTTACACAGAACCACATCAGTGACATAAAACTTTTGTATTATTGATTGTCATTAGAAATCCAAGTTTGAATTTTTGTATTGACAAGCTGATAAAAAGTTATATTTCTTGCATTGTTTGATCAACATTGAAACTCCACTAATGATTTCTCTTATTAATCCAGGTCCAGTGGCTCATTTAATACACTGTGAGCAATAATTTTTGCTGATATTTAAAGCATCAGCTGACCAAAATGGAAGCGGATCATCGTGCAAAACAGTATCATTGAGAGCTTTATGCAGTTTTGGTGAACAATTCACCAGTTGGGAAGCATTTCTACAGATACAAACTTTTGAGAACTCATTATTCTGATCACTTTCTCTTAGCTGAGTAAACAATTTCTTTATAGATGCAAACATCTCAGAAACACTCCACTTCATCTGGTGTCCATTTATACCAGGACATTGATCCATATTCTCATTTCCAAATATTACAAAGCAATTCAAGCCATGATATCAATGATAGCAACAACAGCCAGGGGGGCAATTTTTCTTTTGAAACCTGCAAGGAGAATTACTTTACCCTCGAATCATCATCTCCACCAGCCACTGGTATCATAGGTTGCGATTCGCCTTCGTATTGCAGTGTCTCATCCAATTACAGGAGTCCTTCTCAGTCATACCATTCGGATCAGCATCAATCCTCCAACAACACCTATGGATCGTCATCAGTAAGCGCTCGCTCGAGCGACGAAGGTAGCTACAAGTTGAAGCACAAACTTCGCGAGCTGGAGATTTCATTGTTGGGGCCGGAGTCAGATGCTGTTGACAGTTGTAACTGCTGCTTCAAGGGTGGAGCAGGAGCATCTCCAATAGCTAATTACAATTGGGCTCAGATTGAGGAAATGATCCCGAAGTTAGACTTGAAAGAAGTCCTCATTCAATGCGCGCAGGCCGTGTCGGATGGTGATAAGCAAACTGCTCTAGGCTGGATGAATAATGTGTTGGGGAAAATGGTGTCAGTTGCTGGGGATCCAATTCAGAGGTTAGGTGCTTACATGTTGGAGGGTCTAAGAGCGAGGTTGGAGTCATCAGGGAGTTTAATCTACAAAGCCTTGAAGTGTGAACAACCAATTACAAGCAAAGAGCTTATGAGTTACATGCACATCTTGTATCAAGTTTGTCCATACTGGAAATTTGCATACATGTCTTCCAACGTTGTTATTGGAGAAGCAATGCAAAATGAGTCCAGAATTCACATAATTGACTTCCAAATCACACAGGGCACACAATGGTTGTTACTTATCCAGGCTCTAGCATCTAGACCCGGTGGTCCTCCTTTCATTCGCGTGACCGGTGTTGATGATTCACAATCATTCGATGCTCGGGGCGGCGGACTTCATATTGTTGGAAAACGCCTCTCGGATTTCGCCAAGTCTTGTGGGGTGCCATTTGAGTTCCACAGTGCTGCCATGTCTGGCTGTGAGGTTGAGCTAGAGAACCTTGTAATTCGACCCGGGGAAGCTCTGGCTGTGAATTTCCCTTTCGTTCTGCACCACATGCCGGATGAGAGCGTGAGCACAGAGAACCACAGAGACAGGTTGCTGAGATTGGTGAAGAGCTTGTCGCCAAAGGTGGTGACCCTTGTTGAGCAAGAATCCAACACCAACACTTCTCCATTTTTCCAAAGGTTTGTGGAGACCTTGAGTTACTACACTGCCATGTTTGAGTCAATAGATGTGGCCCTCCCGAGAGACGATAAGAAGAGGATCAGCGCGGAGCAGCACTGCGTGGCGCGCGACATTGTCAACGTGATAGCTTGCGAGGGGGCGGAGAGGGTGGAAAGGCATGAGCTCTTTGGCAAGTGGAGATCAAGATTTTCAATGGCTGGTTTTGTTCCATGCCCCTTGAGTTCCTCCGTGACGACTTCGGTAAGGAATCTCTTGAATGAGTTCAATGAGAATTATAGGCTTGAACACAAAGATGTTGCTCTTTATCTAGCTTGGAAGAACAGAGCTATGTGTACCTCTTCTGCATGGAAATGTCACTGACTCAATGCCATAGGTGTGTGTGTATTTTCCTCATAGTTCCTTCTTCTATTTTTGGGACCTTCAGCATAGTTTAGTCTTATCTGCAGACTGCAGTTTCACTACAGGACTAGAGGTTTAGCTAGGTTCCAAGGTTGTGGGTTAGACAGTTGAATCTCTAAACTTGTACATTTCAATACTAGCTAGAATGAAAGATAGAAAAACCTCAGTCATAGTTTTTTTACATGCCCTCTTTTGCACTCTGTGCAGTTTTAATATAGCAATTACTTTGATGATGAAAGTCTTATTAGAGTTTATTCAGTACTTTAGCAGTAGAGAAATTTTAATAAGTGTTTTTGGGCAGACATTCTATTTGAAGTCAGAAACTAGCATGTAGAATATGACATATGAATGGACATGTTGAACAGGCCCAAGTGTTAAATAAAAATTAAATAGTACAAATTGCCACTAAAATACTTCCATAGGAAATTGACCAAAGAAAAAAAAATACTCTGAAGTAGGAAAATTTGTAATTTTTTGTTGTTGATAATAAAAATAAAGCGATTAGTATTACACGTTCTTTTCAATATTCAAAGCTCATGAATAATTGGTTAGTAGTATATCATGAGCGTTGCATGACATAACATTTTTGAAGTGTTGTGAACAAAGCACTACTTTTCCACAAGTCTAACATTTTGCATTTTATTGCATATGATAAAAATCTTTGAGGGTGAAACACATAAATTAAGAGCCCGTTAAAAATTTGACATGTATTAGAGACGCAGAGGATGTTGTGATAGAAAAACAAATTTAAATAATTCTTTTGCGACTAAAATTTCAACAAATAACACTCACATTGAGAACAACATAATATCACGCATGTTGGACCAACATTGATATTTGTTGGATTTCGTTTATTGTTCTGTTGATGATTGTATTCCTTTTATTTGAAGCTTGGATTTAGATAATTTAAGGAGGATGAGGCTCTGTTGATCTTATAAAAATTGAAAGGGTATGAAACATGTGCCGCCCAAAAGATCTGCTGATCCTGTTGATTAGTTTGGGTCAAATGTAGCAACACAATTTGCTTCTTAAGGAGGACAAGATTTTGAGTTGATGAGGCAAACAGTTGTGCGATGATGGGGATGGCAAAAAAACTCATACATGTGGGTACCCGACCCGACCCGAATTTACGGGTAAAACCCGTTCTGTTTGGGTTCGGGTTCGGGTTCGGGTTTTACCCGATTCTGAAAGTACTATTCGGGTTCGGGTTTGGGTATGGTGAAACCCTACCCGAACTCTACCCGAAACCCGATCTCTATATATTAAATTACTAAAATATCTTTATATATATATATTAGTACTTTAGTAATGATTACTAGGATTTAATTGTTTCAACTTTCAAGTTTCTGATTACTATGATCTTGAATATGGAATTTTGAATTGGCTTCTAGAGTCATTTTTTAAATCATTATGAAGATGTTGTTGCTACTGCATTAGTAATCGGGTTCGGGTATGGGTCGGGTTTTTGGGTTTTTTATGGTTTCCCTTTGTTTACCGCGGGTATGATTTCGGGTATGGGGAACCCGAAACCCGACGGGTTCGGGTTCGGGTATGTTTTTCTACCCGAACAGGGTTTGGGTTTGGGTTCGGGTATATGATTTCGGGTTCGGGTTCGGGTATGGTTAAACCCGCACCCGACCCTACCCGTTGCCATCCCTACGAACAACTGATCTTGCTTTTTGGGAAGCAACTGTATGTTATATCAAAATATGTGGTGGCTTCTACGGTACAATAAAAAATAAAATAAACAATATTTAAAAAATAATATTTCTAAACAATAAACATTATCTAAATATAATATTTCTAAAATTAAATATTTTTAGACAATAAACAATAAAAAATTTAAACTTAACACTAAACAAATTTTATTTCTAAACAATAATATAAAAATTAATATTTCTAAGCCATTAATATTTCTAAACTATAAACAATAATATTTCACAAAATTTATATTTCTAAGCAATAAACAATAATATTTCTAAAATGGGTATATTTCTAAACAATAAAAAATAATAATTGACAAAATAAATAAATGTAAACAATTTATATTTCTAAACAATAAAAAATAATATCTTAAGAATAATATTTCTAAGTTTAATATTAGTAAACAATTAATATTTCAGAAAAGTAATATATCATAACAATTTAGATTTCTGAAAAATAATACAAAGATTTATATTTATAAAGAATAAATAATAATATAATCAATAATGTTTCAAAATAGAACTATAATTTGAACAATAATATTTCTAAATTTAAACATTTTATATTTTTTAATAATAAAAAATAATATTTCTAAGATTAATACTATCAGACAATTTATATTTATGAAAAATAATATATCTTAATAATTTATATTTCTGAAAATTAATATAGACATTTATATCTATAAACAATAAACTATGATATAATAAATAAAATTGCAAAATAGAATTCTAATTTAAACAACAATATTTCTAAAATTAATAATTTTAGAAAATTTATATTTCTTAATAATAAACAATAATATATATATATATATATGTGAAAATTTAAATTAAACACTAACCAAAATGAGAGGACTCGATATGATAGTGAGAGATGTTGAGATGGAGGACTTGAACTTGAGAAGCATGAAATGACTTGAGGATAGTGAAATATTTGTGTTGAAGTACCACCAAAAAACCAATTTTGTGTTGCACTAGTTTGAGAGGAAGGAAGGAGTTGTGTTGCAATCAACAAGTTGTGGCGGTCTATTTATGTCAGAAACCTCAGTGCAAGTCGCGATGCATGCTGCGACTCCACTGACACGTGGAACGCATGCATGCAAGTCGCGAGTCTTGGTGCGGCTCTTTATGGCTGACAACACTGGAATCAGAGCTTTGGGGGAAAAACGAGTCGCAGGGGTCAACGCGACTCCCTGCCTCGTAGAACTTGTGTTCTCTTGTTTCCCAACATGAGACATTTAATCAGTGCCCTAACTACCCCACAAGTCGCGAAACACAGTGCGACTCTCACTCACCAGCCACCTCACTGCCAATGTGGCTAAAACAACCGCATTCTATTATTTTTGTTTTGTTTTAGGACACATTTCTCTAATTGTTTTTAGTAATATTAAGAAGAAAAAAACGCCCTTCTCGACTTGTTTGTTTTACTGTTCCTGGTACGTCTTTTTTTCTTTCTGCAGGTTCCCACCAATTTATTGTGTATATATACTTTACTCAATTTATTGTTTTACTTGTGTTCTCTTCACTTTGGCTTCGTAACATATATGTACAACCAGTTGAGGGGATTATATATGCATTGGAAAAAATTTATTTAACAAAAAAGCAATATAATAAACATAAGGAAATGTGTCAATCAACTTAACTAGTCGAGATTTGATATTTTAAGAAATAATAAAAAGTTATTATACACGGTCAATGTTTAGATAATCATAATCATAATCATAAGTATATATAAATGAGAAAATTATCAGGGTCCCACATACTCATGCGGCACCTCAAGCTCTATTGTTCAACCCACATAATCCACATTCATATTGCAAAGCAAATGAATTATTCCTTTTTACCTTATTGTGTATTTTAGAAATTCATATTGCTCGTTTTTGTTGCTACAACATTTGTTCCTTGTTCTTATTCGTAGCAAGTTACCATTTGTGCATTATTATTCTTTTTTGTTGTTTGTATCATTCTATTTCTAGCCATGACGTTCAATCAAGTATTAATGCTGTACTACTGCTGATGCAACAATCAACCCAGCTAGTAGCCAGGGCTTCCCAGAGTGCGAAATTTAAAACCTCATTAACACCTTGCACACCAAAACTAATAATAGGTCAAATACCGAAACTAACATGAAGTAGTTTTTTATTCACTCATACCTCACATGTTATTCTATCATATTTGTACGCTCACTTTTTTTCTTCTAATTTTCATATCTTTCTATTTATCTCTCATGATTATTAAACAGATAAAGTTCGGTCATGTCACTAAGAACAGCGTTGGGGGTTTAAGGAACAATGGAACGCATTACGTGTCGTCGCCGGAGGGTTGAGTGGGGTGTGTTTCACATTCGTCCGTCGCCTCCACATCCGAAATGGGTCCCTGTTAAAAACACTTCAATGCCTAAGTTAGTGGTTGGTGTTTCATGGGAATATCTCAATCTTGGAGATAGAGTGTGTGTACCTTGTTAATCTGAAGACTCGGCCTTTTATAAGGGTGAATCATTCTGGGTGGGTTTCAAGGACCATCATGATTACTTGGTATATCTCCAACCCTGGGCCATGAGATCTCCTGTCGTCTTCAGGAATCATGGGGCTGGGATGGCCTCATAAGTGCGGCCCAAGCCTTGGACAACAGTACCTGTGAGAAGAGACCAATGATGGAAAGTTTGTGGCGTTGGCGAAGCATGTATCCCAAGTGCAACATCAACTCAAAGTATTCCTTAAGGATCACATAGTCCTTAAGCGTGGATGGCCTAGTCTGGGGGGCTTGGTCTGCTCAAGCTTGGCCGTCACAAACATTCTCAGTAGCAGTTGGATCATCCTTAGAACAATAGCCCCTCAACCCTAGTATTTAGCAATAAATGTCGAGGGGTGTTGTACGCGATGTCGTAGGGGGGTTATTGTGGGTTGACCAACACTCTCAGTAGCAACTGGATTCTTTGACGGACGATCATCATGATCCAAGTAGATCGTCCTCCATAACAATATCCCCGACCCCGATATTTAGTAAAAAAATGTTGAGGGAATCACATGTCACCTGAGCTGATTTTTTGGGAGTTGTGTCGCAGGTCATCATGAGCGGTTTGAATTCGTGGTGCTCCTGAAAGCTTAGAGGACGTGGGCATGTAGGAGCAGGGACGCGCCTTCTGGCAACAAGCACGTCTAAGGACGTGTGGCGTCGTGCGGACGCTATGTTTTTAATGCGTAGTTAAAGCGTAGATTCACGTTATCCGGTGTTTAGATATTTGTTGAGCTCAATGTGGACCTACGTTGAACTTAATGTGACAAAATCTTACTTCTGTGATGCATATTATAAGCTGAATGTGACAAATCCTAATTTCTCTATTGATACTTTCAGATATATATAAAATCACATTTGTGTTTGGACCAATACCAAACCAAACATACATTGTGTCTAATAAAAATCTTCTTAGGGGGGAGCCCATTAATTAAGAGCCCGTTAAAAAATTGTCATGTAGAAACGCAAAGGATGTTTTGATGCGTTTCTTGTGATAGAAACTAAAATTTCAACAAATAACAGTCACATTGATTACAACATTAGATGAGGCATGTTGGACCATGTATGTGGTTTCAGATTCATCACTCATTTGACAAACTCTCCGAAGAAGAACGGTTATTATGGATGTATAAGCAAAGCAAGTCCACGAACCTTGTCATGCAGATCTCAACCCAAAAAAATTAATTAAATAAATAAATAAAATTATTAACAGAACTTGCTTCATTCTGGCTCCTCACTATTCAAATCTGCAGTGACAGGTAAAATGTTTTCAGCCTAGCTAATCTCCATTTTAATCCACAAATACTTAAACCATTTCCAATTTCACAAATTCAAATCAAGTTATTAGCTTTTATAGAACCGAAAAATCGTTCAAATTTTAATGCTCCATTTATATGAATGATCCTCATATCTGATATATTTGTAATTTGTTGAAGCAGATATAGTTTGATCATTAATTGTGACAAGTATTCCAGATTTCCATGTATTCTATTTTGTTGAATAAGGCTTTACATGTTAAGGATGACATCCATGTGAATTGGATGATACAAGTATTTATCTTGATTGAAATTTGTTGTTCCTTTTTTGGGTTGTTGATTAGGAACATACATAAGTCACTATCAATGTGAAGAACAATCCTAATCTCTTATTTTTTGTTATGGGAAAAAATAAATGGTGGTATGTTTGGAAGAGATGTTAAAAGGGTGAGTGAGCATGGAGAAAGTGGAGTTACGGAGGATGCAGAGGGAACAAGAGAGGGAGAGGAGGCGAATACGTGACCGGCAGAGGAGGCAATCCATGACTCAAGAACAAAGGGAACGCCACCTCGCGAGGCGCCGGAGAAACTACCAGCTCCGGAGGCAAAGAGCTGCAAATGCTCACGCTCATGGATTCATTCCCCTTCCTCAATCTCATGCTCTAGAATCAAGTGCCGGTGAAGCCAGTGCCGGCGAAGCCAGTACCAGTGATGAGTTTCATGGCATTGGCCTCAACCTCAATTATGGACAAGAAACATTGGATTTAGGAAACAATTTTTATCAAGGTCAGATCTTGTTCTCTTCACGTACATGATGTTCCATTTTTTAGCTGCAAATTCTAGACCCTTGATTGTTGCAACACATAGTCTAGAACACTCTCTAGTCTCTAGTACACTTTTTTCGATATATTCTTTCATTATTAGGTAAAATTGATATGAATCTCACCCTAATCCCTAAACATCCAGATTGGTGGGATCCATTTTAAATTTCGCCTAAGAGTCAGTTATTGTTTTAGAAATTAGCAATTCTCTCTATTTTTTTTCCATTAAACAAAAATTTGTGTTATTTTCTGATGCTGCATTGCAATTTGCAACTACTAGGATCATCATTTCACTTAGAAACATTCCAAGCTTATAAACCAGAAAATTCACCAGGAAGGCTGCGTCGTCTAAATCATATTAAACGACTTGCACGAAACCTGACACGTTCAATGGTTGATACTGCCCCTACTCACCAGGTTGCAGCTGAGTTGATTACAAAGGGTGATGTATCAGTTGGTGATTTTGGTGAGTAATTGTTTGGTTTAATGAGAAATGTTATTAGTGAAAGTTTTCTTGTAGCTGGCAAACTTTGCTAATAGTTTGAATTTTCTGAAAATTTTCAGGTAGCACACCGAAATCGTTACGTTTGAATAGCGTAAAGCGCCTTGCTCGATCAATAAATTCTACTCCCAAAGAGACTGTTCAGAAGGACCACAACATTTCACCATCACAAGGGATTCCATTGCTTGGTCCTGAGAGCTTCATAGCCTCTAGTTAACTTTCTCTAAGGTACATTACAAAACAAGTTGCATAGCACTAATTGTACCTTGATGATGTAATGGATCGTGTTGTTTTTTTTCTTCTGTTATCAGCACATATAAACATAGTTTCTTTAGGGACTATTTCTAACTATATATCAATCCAATTGACAGGATGGAGAATGTAGTTGAAAGAGAAGGGTGGCAAGAACTTCTTGGAATACTGATGTTGAAGATAGAACCTCTGTGAACTGCAAGGGGAGAGCAATTTCTAATAGTTGAGAAAAAACAGACAATATTCTAAAATTTAAAATACTTAGATTAAAGCAAAACTTAATCGTTTATTCATATATATGCTGAATTTTCAATTTTGATTTCTCAGTCTACTCTTTCATTTTATTGTCACTTTGTTTTCCCCTTTTTGTTATATATGATTACTGATTAGTGTAGAGCAAGAGCACTCGGATCGCACAAAGTAAAGGTAGAAAGAACACATGATCTTTATTCACGCAGTTCGGCCAATTTGTCTACTAGAGTAGTTATAGCTCATTTCTCATTCATGAATAGAAAGTTTTTGCCTTTCTCATTCATGAATAGAAAGTTTTTGTTCACGCAGTTCGACCAATTTGCCTACCTCTGCGGCGGGTACCAAGTATCAGCCCTAGTAAGGTTATAGAGTTTACCTATTTATAAAGATTCAATGATTCAGATATTACAAGATAATATCTCATTAAATCCTATCACTATCTTATCACAATCCCCAACAGATCAGATTCAAATCTAAATAGATATTAGCTAATAATAAACAGATGTTAAATAGATAATTAAAACTGATGAGCCAAATTACCAACAATCTCCATCTTAGCGAATTCTCAAACCCTTGTGAGATGAGCCAAACTCAACATATAGTTTTTTTTTTAGCATATGGTTACAGATAGTGATTTATGTCTTAAAACTTGAACATGATGTTTTATATTCATACTAGCAAGGTACCCGTGACTCTTATTTTTTACTAAATACATGAGTTAGAACATGTTCTTGACTTTATTTCCTTGATCTTATAATGGATGGAAACTTTCTCCTTCGTCAAATTTATGAGGTTATATACAATCATATTGCCCTAACCTGTTTGCTTTCGCTATCTTTCACATTTTGTGCATCGGGATGCATGATCTCGAGTTCTCAAGCAAGTGAGTGTGAGTTGGGGGTTAAATTCAAACACAAGAAGAGATTCACCCTTTTATAAGTTTACAATGATTACATTCTTTAATTTATGAATAATTGTTTATTCACATTTGGACGATACTTGAAAGAAAGTAAAGAAATAAATAGGAATAAGTGATGTGATAGGTAATGTGATAAAAACGGAAAAAGATTAAAAGAAAAATGGAGTTAAAATAAATTGTAAAAGAAGTAAAATGTCAACCTATCATAACTTTTAATTTATGGAGTTATTCAACAATATGCTGCAATATTTGTTTTACGTTGAAAGCATTTAAAATGGGTTGTGCTGCACTATTTAATTATACTTATGCTTTTCGATATTCATTTGAAAAAAAATGGATACTCTAATCTAAGACATAATAACGTAATATTTTCCAAGTCACGGGGTAATTAATTAACACTTAAAAGATAAAAAAAGTAATCAGAATTTTCTCTCTGGGAAAAAAATTAATTAAAAAAATTAAGAAAGAAAATTGAAATTAAAATAAAACCATATTGACCAATAATCATGATATTGAATGTAATTCCAAAATAAAAACATGATTTATTAATTAGAGTTGTATTATATGTGAAGATAAATACTTGATAATTTTTAGACAAACACTTTCTGCCCCTGCAATACACATTTTTGCGAAACGATTCGGACACGGGATCAAGTAGTGGCAAAATACCTTTTGTGCCCGTTGAGCTACACAATCAATTGATAATATTATGAACAAACTTTAATTTATATCATAAATAAGCAACACAATAAGTTGAGTTATGCCATCTACATCTGCAACAATCCAAAATCCAGAATCCACAATCACGTTTTCTTCTTCTTCTTCTTCATATTTAAGCCCATGAAATTCACCTTCTTCATCATCCCAAAATAAAATCCCAGAAATCAAACTACCATAGTATCATTCTATCATCCTCACCATCAGCCAGGACCAGCACCGGAGAGCCAAGCCGCAAGACCACCGCCGCTCTCAACCATCGAGCTTCCATTGTACAACCCACATAGAACATCCATCGAGCCTCTATGTCGTCACCGTGAACTTTGTCGTCATTGTCGATCTAGTCTCTGAAGGACCAATCGAACCACCGCTCAGGTCGAGGAGGGCGCTGCTGATTGAATTGCCTCAACCACCACGCCACACCAAACAAACCTCAACAACCACCAATGGACCTTCCTTGAGCTAACCCAGTCGATCGCTTCTTTGATCTGCTCCGGTCTGCACGTTGGTGGTGTGAGTGGTAGTGGTGGTGTTGCAGGATTCTGGAAGGAGGTTGTGTTGAAGAGAGAAGAATAGTGGGTCTGAGGATATAAAAGGAAGAAATTTAGGTGTATTGAAATCAGGAACAGTGAGCATAAACCCAAATCTGGGTGGGGAAGATTGAAGAGAAGGTTTCAATTGAAGTTGTTGTTCATGACATGATCTCCGATTCAAACAACTACAATTCATCTTGTTGTGAATTGTGATTTGATAATGCTTGTTGAAACTTTGTAATCTGATTCACGTTCTCTTCTTTGGGGCAATTCTTCAATGTTGTTTTTTTTTATTACTGTTCATGACCTGAAGTTATGGGTAAATTTTCTGGGTTCTAGAAAATGCCAAAGAAAGAATGAAGATGGTGAAGAACATGGTTGCAGGAGGAGTGGTGGTGGTTGAGGGTGAGGATGATAGAATAATTTTTTTTTCTTTTATTATTATGATTGATGATATAAATAAAAGTTTGTTCATAATATTATTAATTGATTGTGTAGTTCAACTGGAAAATTGGGTGTTTTGCCACTACCTGGTCTTGTGTTTGAATCTCACTCACCCCTTTTTCCAAGTTCTGAAACTGATTTAATTCCAGGGGGTACAATTCGTGACAAAAAACTAGATGGGGTACGTTCCGCAAAATATGTAATGTTTATTACCTTTTTTTTTAATGGAACTTAATAGATATATTAATCAAGAACAGTGCCAGAGGCCAATACATCATGCTGCAAAGCAGCTAAAATCTCTTGAGGCCTCAACCCAAACAAAAGATAGTGTAGTGAAGGATAATTTGGCAAGGGAGTCCGCAAACACGTTGTCTCCCCGCCTAACAAAAGAAACATCCAGTAAATCAAAATGACAAGAAAAAGAACGACAATCCCTAATAATAGAAAAAAGAAAAGATAAGAACCCCCGGTTTCGGACGACGCCAAAGATCATAGAACTTCAGACAATCAGTCTCGAACATGACCCTTCTGAAACCCAAGTCAATAGCGGTGGAGATCGCCCAACGGAAACATAGAGCTTCAACGATGATGAGGGACGAGACCATGATAGTAGCAGCGGTCCCCGAAGCTAAAAACCTCACCCTCAAAGTTCCGGACCACCATCCCAAAACCAGCCAATGTCGAGTTTTGAAGAGCTGCATCAAAATTAAGCTTAAAAGTTATAGCCGATGTTGATATAGGGATGATAAATTAATGTGACAATGTATATCATATTCATCCACTACTAATTTATTTATTTTCTTAAGCAAAGTATATCCATCGGTGCAATATGCAGTCCGAGGTTATTTAATGAATTTTTTTCATTAAAAACGAATCTCCAACCACTTACTTAAGTAATAAAATATTAAACCACTACATCAACTCATTTGATCATCCACTACTTAATCTAAAAAATAAATAAATGTACTAATGCTTGTTTTCTCATTTCACGACTATATATCAATGAGTTGTGATTCTTTTCACCTATTTTATTTTTAATTTTTGATTTTTATTTTCATTTTTGATTTATCTTTTTTCTTTTTCTTCTCATTCAATTATATCATTGCATTCTTCTCTTCTCTTCACTTCATATACACTTTTAATGAGTGCGAGTGAAACTTAAGTCGTTTTTCCTTAATACCATATAAGGTCACATTTAAGTTTCACCCATTTCTTAGATTATTATAACGATGTTGATAAGTGACCTTCTCAAAGCATAGCATTTTTGTATCCTACTATTGCAAATTACAAAAATCAAGTGCTCAAGATACATGACACAGTAAAATAAAATTTATGGTTTCAATCATAAGTGTACCAAAATCCCTAAACTCTAACTAATTCCAGATCAAAATACTTAATAATAGTGACATACACGAATCAATATCGTATGTTTTTATATTTTATATCTACACGTCGAAAAGTATTTCAAGCAGCTTTCATAGCTCAGTTGGTTAGAGCACCCGTTTAGTAAGCGGGAGGTCTTGAGTTCAACTCTCAATGAAAGCAAAATATTTTTTCCTTTTTCTAAAAGATATCATTCTGGGCTTCTGGCCCAATTTTTTACAATTGGATCGATACCAATAACATTCTGGGCCTAATATTTATCGATTTGACCCAAACCAATAAGAATCATTAGAAGTATTATTTGCAGATTTCTATGACCCTCACAATCAGTTTTGTTCTTCTTGTAATAATGGATACATCTCTTATATTTAGATATAAAAAAGCTTTTGTGACGATCATCAAGGATTTCTCCAAACCTGATTTTTTCTATCAATAATAATTTGAATTACTTAAATATATACAATAGTGAAATTATAAATCCTAATGAACTTGTACATTTTCATACCTTGTGTCATGCATTAATTAATACACATGATTGATAAAATTTATTCAAAGCAGGTGAAATGAAAAGAGAGAAGCGGAGAGTTAGTATAACTGTATGTATGAAACTGAACCTCTTTGAAATTTAACAAAAAATTTATTTCATATTTCTACCATACTGATTTTAAGCTGAATGAGAAAGGTGGATTAATTTTCTACAGGACGAAATATTACACTATACATTAGTAGAGAAACTGAGGCATGAATATAAACTTCAAATTGCTATATAAATGTAATCATAAAAGTAATTAAACATCCATGGCCTAATGTATTAGTATTATTTAAGTAAGCAGAACCTGATTACCAGGTATATATACACACACCCACCATACTAGCTGCTAGAACTCTTGAACTTGTTGTGACCATGGATGAAGGAACATAGATGAGCTAGGTAGAGATGACTATAATGCAGAACATGAGAATAATTGCAACCATCAGAAACACCACAAGGAGAGCAATTCCTAGAGGTGATGAAATGGAACCCATGATGATGGATGGACCAAACACAACTATGGCTGCAATAAGAAAAAACAA
Organism: Acmispon strigosus; assembly: GCA_030819835.1. Taxonomy (NCBI): domain Eukaryota; kingdom Viridiplantae; phylum Streptophyta; class Magnoliopsida; order Fabales; family Fabaceae; genus Acmispon; species Acmispon strigosus. The sequence continues at coordinate 94,784,564 of JAUAMA010000001.1, forward strand.
CATCATGATGCCATGGACACGTACTACATATCTCTCATCCATGATCTAAAGAAAAACAGAGCATTATTCTACGCAAACAAGTAAATTGATGAAGAAAATACCAGTGCAGTATTCTATTGGGCTATATATAGGGCATGTTTGGTGGAAAAGATAAGCAGAGACAATCATATCCTGTTATTATCTGTTGTTTGTTACGCCAGCAAGATCTGTTGTTTGTCCTATCGTGTCCATCATATGTAAAAGTTATCATGAATGAGAGCTAGGATAGAAATTATCTTGACAGGATAGGATATCAGTTATTTATTTATTTATTACTATAACCTAATATTAGTTTCAATATTTATATTTTATATAATTTATAATAATATTAATTAATAAATATAAATTTTTTATTTTAACAAAATATTAATTTTATTACTTATCAATTACTAGTTGTTATTGTTAAGTTAAAATTATTTAGTTACTAATAAATTTAATTAAAACTAAACTTATTTATAAATGGTGAAAATATTGGATTTACTCATATAAAATAATTAAATTTTCATTATCATTTACTACTACTTAGTCAACATTATTTTTCGCTATTTATATTATAATAAAAATACACAAAATAATTCTTCCCTAACAATAAAATATGCTACTCACATATATATAAATATTAATTTTTTAAAAGTAAATATAGACTAATTTTATATTATCATATGATATTATTTTAAATTATTTCTCTACATATATAATTATAATTAATAATTTAAATATAAATTATTTTTGAAAGAATAATATCTTTTAAAAATTTGAATTAATTTTTGTCATTGATCACTTGTCCCAACTAAGTTAAAACCCATTGGTTACATATATAATAATTTTAACTAAAATAGACTCCCTTCGAAAAAATTAAAATAGCCAAATTAATAAAAATAATTTGATTTTAGTTAATATTAAAACATAAGCTCATTTGTAAAAATGTAAAAAAAATTAAATTTAATAGAATAATCACTTTTTGGAATAAAACTATTTAGAAAATTAAATTTTAAAAAATATCATGTATTTTTTATTTCAAGGAAAATTTGATATATTTTTCATTGTTTGTATCATATCTTATCAATATTCTGTCCACCTCAAACGCAGGATAGGGTAAGAATCTATCCTGCTCTTATCATATTCTGCGTTTATTTAATCTTTTATCATATCCTGCTTTTATCCTATCCTGACCACCAAACGGACCCATAGGTTATGTGTTACCATAAACATGCATAGTGATACTGCATAGAACCATCCCAATAAACGCTTCAAAATGTCTGTTTTAGTTCTAGTTTTCCATTTGATTTCTTCTTTATTTCAATTTACGTTTAAGTGATTTATTTTCTCACAGTTCGAACTTTGATTTTACATGCAGTTTTCTTTGGTTTACTTAAGTTCAGTTTGCCTTTTAAATTCCACATTTTACACGGTTTTACGCCATTATGGTCTCTTTTGTTTTCTCCTCGAAATAAGATAATTTCTTGCGATTTACATTGATGTCATTTAGTTTCCTGGTTCACTTATTTCCATTGTTCGACTTCACTTTGATTACATTTACAATGGAGTCCATGATAATTGATTTTACCAAACAAAAATTGCAAGGAAAAGAGCATAACAGAAGCAAAAAATAGGGATAGAGCATAGCCACAGAAGTAAGAAAATGGGAGGTTCTGGGGTCATATAGTAAGGGAAAATCACAATAGAGGATAGTAAAAGTAAACACATAAGCACGGTTGCCACAGTTATGTTATCCTTGATGCCACAAAAACTCATCTTATTTGATAGAATGGTGTTTTGATTGCTCTGAAATTTCTACTTCTATTGTCATGAGACAATGTGGCTAGTTTTTAATTTATAGTGGTGAAAGGAAATTGTTTTTTCCGTTCAAGAAAAAAGATTAAATATACATACGTTTTTTACTGATGTATTTGTGAAACCTATAATTTAATTCATTCAGTTACATCCATTTTTCTGCTACATGTATACATATATCAATCAAGATCGTTGGTAAAATTGTACTTGATAATTGTACTGAATAAAATGTTGAATAAACTACATAATTAGTATGTCCAGATTGACTACCCTACATTTACACAGGCTGAACAGTTTGAAATCCACATCTATCAAATGAAGCAAGTTCAATACCAACTTTTGATTTTAGAATAAATCACTAACACAGATTGACATGCTAAGTTGGAAATAAAAAGACCCTATTTTAGAATTCTTCCCAAGAGGCAGAAAACTAGGAGTGCGGCTGCTGAGAAAAGTGCAGTTATTTATGTATGGGAGCCACATTCAACCTTCTGGGATTCAAGGACAACCCTTGCCGTCTCCATGGCTACCTGTCCATTGACATAGTGCTGCCGACACACGGGCATGTAGACATCGACTCCACCAATCAACTCAACTTGTGTCTCCTGTGTTTTCCTCAGGGTAAAGAAAGCATGCTTCCCACAGATTTCACATCGGGCGGTTAACTTGGTTACTGAATCAGCAAGGGGAATTATATCAAGGACTGAACCAAAGTTCCTCCTGCCAGCGAATGTGCCATCAGCATGGATTTGATAATGTGAAATTCAACCATAACCTACTGATAAAACCCCAAGCAATACAAGATTTGTTGAAGAAACACAAAGGTCCAAAAATAGAGCTTTAGTTATACAAATCAAGCTTGTACTGGATGCTTAACTAAAAAGTTGGAACTGGCTCTAATCAAGTCTAAGGTTTGTGATCCCATTGCTATTATCATCCTTTTCCCAAAGATAAAAATAAGGAAGTACCAGGAAATAAAGAATCAACTAAACCAGGAAGTCCCATGTGTCATCTTACCCTACTCCCCAGACTCCAGTATTTCAAAAGCTATAAACATATGTATAGATGTATAGTAACGAGAATTTAGCTCAGTCACTTTCATTAGACCAAGTATAGTTACTGGCTGAAATGTTCAAGATGATTTCCTTTCAACTTCATGCATAGTTTTTTTTTCAGTTATAGCTCTAGTTCTGGTTATATATCAGAAATAAATCCAGTATGTATTCAGACCATGAATGGGTTCTGGTGGTTAGCCATGACCATTATCAAATAGGCAACTTGTATAGCCTTGAAAGAATTAATTTTCACTTTTTGGAGTTCTTGGTAGCCGGTACCTAGCTTACTAAATTGTCAGATGTGTCAACTATCAATGCTGAAAAACAACTTGGAAATTTAAAACTTATAGCTCAGAAAAAACTAACACTAATTTGTTAGTGTCATGTGGAAACATATTTTAGTTCAGTTTCATTGCACCCCAGTGGAAGTTTCGGTTTCATTGCAGCCCTACCAAAAAAATGAAACTTTGAAACTTAAAACTATGAGTAGTAGTACCTCAAATAGTTACCATCTAGTCCTGCAACTACTACTGTTTTTCCATCATGATCCGCAGCTTCACGGCAGAAGTCATAAAGGTCATCAAAGAATTGAGCTTCATCAATACCAATCACATCCAGCTGTCATCATCTATCAGTTGTCAGAGTCAAACAAAATGCATGCAGTAAACTGGTAAGCCTTGGAAGGGGAGGGGGCAAGCACATTATCAACAGCCATGCATTATACAGACCAATCATATAAATAAATATTGGAGCAAAACTATTTAAAAAAGAAGAAATATGCAAATCAGACTAGCATAAGTTTCCAACAGAATCACCAATTACAGTGTATGCACACATTGATTTTTCAGCAGTTTAAATAGTTAAATGCATATTATAAAGCTTCAAATGATCATACCTGCTCATAAGCATCAAGTCCAAACTTCTGCTTGAATGATGATAAGTTTGCTAGCGGCCAACATGGTAATTTTGTACCATCATGTGTAACAATTGAATCTAGTCCATATCTTGTATCCTTGCTTGATTTAATTATTGCCACATTTCTGCGTCAAAGAAACATAAGATAAAAATCATGTAGCTCGGAAACCAGTCTATTTCTAAACCATGTGGTCCTTGAACAAGTATGCAAATATTTCATTACACTTGTCATGGATAAGTTATATATGAATAACCATTTAGATAGCCAGCTGTTTACCTCTAGATATTATCAAAACTAAAGGAGCTTTGTCACATATTGATCTTAAGAAGAAAAAAAGGTAAACTATTACCTATCTAAAAGATTTATACAATTATTTATATACATGTTAATTTATTTTCCCCTTTCAAACAGAGGAGATAGCATCAAAGTATGAAACACTAGACATTCAGAAAACCAGAAAAGCAAATAAAACATCAACTAGAAAGTCAACAAGCACCGAAGGATGTCAGTAAAGGTGAATTTGTTATAAATGGAATCTACCTACTCTGCAACTTATCATATTAAACAATTCAAGAAAAACAACATTTTCGGAAATTGAGGATTCTCAAGAGTATAAAGGAATTAATCTTGGAATTTTGATCATGGTAGTAATAACCGAAAACAGATAGGATTCCCAAGAACTCACTTCACAAGTGAATCAATTTATGCAAATTATTGAACTGACTCAGCATTATAGCACGTGAATAGGTATAATGATTGCTCAATAGCATGGAAAGGAACCAGAATTTGAAAATTGAGCAAGCAAACCAGATAGCTAAAAAAACAGAACATGTCTGCTAGGTATATTTCTAAGAGAGTATAGTAATAATGGTATCAAGACCAATACTGGGGAGAACAGAACTGGATCATACTGACTATCATCAGTATCATGTATACTCTAGATCTTTTCATAAATTCTATATACTGACTCCTGGGAAGAAAATAATCACCACTGGCTATCACCGAGCCGCTTGCCAAATTATACATCAACAGCACATTATTCCATGTTAGTGAAGAATGTACATATTATTATCGCACAACGTCCTATAAGTTGCACGTTCCACTTCAAATCTACAGCAGCCTGTAATTCAGAAGCATTCTTTGCAGATCAGAATGTTGTTTAAATTCCTCAAGCATCCTGTCTAAATCATCAAGGACAAGGCAAATTGTGTAAACCAAAATTTTAAACAGTGGAACATTTATATCCCATGTTTTTCACTGCATATGGTATGTGTTATGAGTTTCATTTCAAATCAGGAACATAGCCTGCATCCTTTAAAACAGAGGTGATCTCTCTAATTACCAAATAAATCTCATCCGCTTGTCGATGAGAAACAAACCCCCTTTTGTACCTCAACCCTGCTATAACCAGGCTCCTTTGCCATCCCTGATTCCCTCAGTGTAGCCCTAACCTCCTCTGCGTTGTCCCACAACCCAGAAGAGGCATAAGCATTTGCCAAGACAACATGCTTTCCAGTATTTACACGATCAAGCTCAAAATACTTCTTGGATGCAATTTTTAACAAGTCTAGGTCACCATGAATCTTACAAGCCCCAAGCAGTGCACCCCATATCACCGAGTGCTCTTTACAAGGTGACTTTAGAGCAAATTCATAAGCCTCTTTTAACTTCCCAGCACGCCCTAAAAGGTCAACCATTGCTGCATAATGTTTTGCTTGTGGCATTATGTCATACTCTCTTATCATTGATTGAAAAAATTTATGTCCTTCATCAATCAAACCCCCATGGCTACAAGCAACTAAAACTGCAAGAAAAGTAACATAATTTGGTCTAAAACCTTCAGTTGTCATTCGACGAAAAGAATCCAAAACCTCCACTACTCTTCCATGCTGACCATACCCAGATATTAGAGTAGTCCAAGTAATGGTATTTCTACTCAAACATTTATCAAACAGCAGTTGTCCGTCACTAATACAACAGCATTTAAAGTACATATCTATCAGGGCGCTGTTGACTACAACATTGTCCTTAATTTGACACTTGATCATGACCCCATGGGCTTGCTTCCCAGGTTCTAATGCTGCCAAAGTTGCACATGCTCTGAACACCGATGCAAAGGTGTACTGATCTGGTCTCAAACCAGCCTGTCTCATCCTATAAAAAAACTCCAATCCAACTTCTTCAAGGCCGTTTTGAACATAGCCAGCTATGATTGCATTCCATGAAATTAAGTCCTTCTCCACCAAGTCATTAAATAGGAAGTGGGCAGTTTCTAGGGATCCTGATTTCGCATACAATATCAACAATTTGATCTTCAAATACTCATTGGGAACATATCCAACAACAAGCATGTGCGCATGAATTCTTCTTCCCCTCTTATACTGTTTCCAGAATATACATTCCTGCAGCATCAAGGAATAGGTTCTCGGGTTCACCGGCAACCCTGAACGCCACAATAGCCCAATTGACTCAGCCAGCCTTCCAGATATGCACAGACCTTTCAAGACATTATCCAAGGCGGGATCTTTTTTTACACCACTTGACCTGAAAGCTGAGAATATCTTACCAACTAGAGATGATTACAACCATAGCATAGCATTCCAAAACAAAAAGGCTTTCCCTTTCAAGATTGAAGTTCAAAACACATGCATAAATGCTGTTGCACCATTAATAATTTTGAATTCGCCTAAAACTGCTCAACCATCAATTATTCAAGTAGAGAGGCTTCCAAACTTGAAGATAAACAAAACAACAAACAAAAAAGCCTTTTTTATGTAAAAGGGAACTTTGATACTAAAACTAGAGATAAAATATTATAGAAGAGAGGAGTTGACCTGCCATTGCCGGACTCCGATTGAATCCGACGGATGAGTGAGGTGGTCTTTCCGGCGAACATGGGACCCACTATGACGTGAATCTCTCCGGATGAAGATGCCGACGCCTCCGTTTGCAAGCTTCGATTTTGATTTGTGGGAATCATGTTCCTGGATGAAATTTGTGTTGGGTTCAAGCGGAGATGATTGGGGATCCGAATGCAGAAAGGGGTCACGGATTCAGAAGGCCGTGGAAACAGAGCAAAAGAAGAGAATTTGGGAGATAAAGCTGAGAACTTTGGGTTTAAGATGGACTTCATCCTGCAAGTATAGTAGAAATAGCGTGCAGGAAGAACCGAAGAAGAAGGGTTTAAGGGTTTTGCAGTTTGTGAATAGAAAATAAATTTTACTATTTTGCGAGGGTTTCAATTGGAGGGAAAATTTGGAGGATGGTACTTAAAGCTAATTAACCAAGCATTAGTGGGTGGCAACTAGGGTGCACAACTTTATTGTTGTGTAAGAGGATTTTGACTCACTATTGTACGTTTTTCGGTTTTTTATTATTTTCCAATTAATAAAAAAAAATTTATTTTTGGCTTGAGTTTATTTAAGTTATATTAGGACCAAACCACCATCACCAGACCCAACCATCGTCGTTCCTCCTCGCTACAGTAACAACCATTCCTAGCATTGATGTTCAGTTAAATCAACCACATAAACATCAACCAAGAAGATGAAAAGGAGAATGCGAGACGGTGAGATTTTAGACAACATCCTGAAGGAAAGAAAATTTGATGCAACAAAACAGAACATAACATTTTTGCAATGCTAATAAAGTGTGCAATATTCTAATGAATTTGACACCGAAGGATCAAACTTTTTAGCAGAAAAATCTCTTAATTTTAACAAAGCATAAAGCAACATTTTAACACTAAATTCAACATACTATTCAGCCCCAATGTGCAACCAAAATCCCCAACAATTGAGGAACCCAAATATCCTCAATGAGACCATCTTCTAATCGTGAGAAATGACCCACCATAAGAATCTTCTTTGTGTTTGTGTGTGTTGATGAAATCGAGCAAGAATGGTGCAACTCGCCATCAATGACATCAGAACAAGGGTTACAGGGAGGGAGGGTGGTGAAGAGGAGGTGGAGGAAGGGAAGGGTGGTGGTGAAAACCGTGTTTATGATATGGTGGTGATGGAAGCCATGGCGGCCATGATGGTGGTGGAAGAAGCCAGGGTTTTTCGCTTGAGATTGTTCATTGTGCAGAAGGAAGAGGAAAAAATTTTAAGGCATTATAATTTAGGTTGAAAAATTATGGGTCCTAATATAATACATAAAAAAAAAAAAAAAACAATTAACCTGGAGGCAACCTACAATAGTGGGTTAAATAGTGCCTGTGCAAGGTTGCACACCAAAAAGTTGTGCTCATTAGGTAAATCCGGTACATCCACAATAGAAACATAAGAGAAATAATAAGGTGCAAAGTAGCATTTTGTGTAAAAGATAATTTTATCCCATCAATATACAGTAACAAAACGAGTATTTGTGGCAGGGCAAAAAAGGGTGCAATTTCTCTCTCGCCTTACCAATCGTGTGCCAAACGGGTTTGAACTCTGTTTGTCTTGCGTATCTCTTTCTTTGGTAACTTTTACTATTCGCAACTTCTATTTGCAACATTATATGACAACATCATTGCAAGTTTGTATTTTATCGCTCTCTTGAACATTGGGAGTTAGTGTTGCGTCATGTTGTTGTCGTGGTTGATGTGTTACATTGTGAAGGTCAGTCTGTGCATGTGTCCCTTAAGAGATGAGTCTCTTAGTAGACCCCTTCAGATAGGTGGGTAGCGCTTAATACAGGGAAGAACAGGGTTTGGCGGTGTTGTTTGGAATGACATTGGCGGGTGGATTTTTTGCTTTTTTGGTTCTATTGGGGTCTTTGAAATTCTAAAAACAAAACTTCTAGCAGATCTCTATGGGCTTCAGCTTTGTTGGGAGTGTGGTGGATTGTTGTCCACACTTATTTTATGATGGTTCTCTCCCTTTTCAGAAGAAGGAGTCTCGATTTCATCTCTCTGCTTGGACTATTAGAACGATTTGTTACTTGCTTCGGCATGAGTGGCGGTTACCGTGAAGCATACACTCTTTGTGAGGGGAATGTAGTGGTGGATTTGTTGGCGAAGGACAGTGCAAATAGTTCTCGTAATTTGATGGTGTTTGATCTTCCTCTAGTGAGCAACCAGCCATCTCTGGCAGAAGATTCCCAGGACACTTTGTTTTTAAGGCGCTAGCTTGGTGATTTTTTTTCTTTAATTTCTTTTGCACAAAAAAAAAAAAACAAAATGCACACCTAAGCTTAATGTTCATTTTATAACTAATATTTGGATAAATTACATTACCACTTTTGGGGTAATTAGGTAATTCCTTTAATGTGTTTGTTGTAGTACCTTAAGTCCGATCAAGGTGTGGTACTCAAAATGAGTTGGTTCAGTAAGAAAAAATCATGTATCAGTTAAAAGGTCAATTTTGTTCTATCGTAGTAATGCAGCGTTCCATTATTAGGGACGTGAGATTTGTGAGTTGTGTTTTCTAGACTTTATTCAACCGTCAACCATGGTCATTTTACGCGCATCTCTACTGCCATCGTTCGTCTCCACCGCTCGTTTTATTTATTAAAAAATGAATTTAATGCGATGAAGTCAATTAACGAGTAAAGTAAAATATGAGAGGTAGCATTTATCTTGAAAAACATGAGAATAATCTTTTGGATCACTTAATGTGGGTTTCACACCAAAAAAAAATTTATGGGTACACAGAATTTGCCTTCCTTTAATCATTTATTCGAACCATTAATCGGGATTGACCAATAACCAAATTCCATATCAAGCATTACTTGAAGCTTAGTGTTGATATTAAAAACTTATCTCCTTCTTCAAGTTTTGCACTAATTAAATGATTTACTCTGCCTGTACCTCTACTTATATGCCTCCCGAGGCTCGAATAAATATATTGCAGCCTACCAAGTTTATTATGATTCTGAATTATCTATTGTTGTTTTGTTCAATATTAGGGTTACTAGGTGAATATGCACGGATTAAATCTGTCAAAATGGGTTTCACTTTGTGAGGCAGCTCAACTCAACCAACTTTTTGAGTGGGTTGTGTACAAACCAAGCTATAACTTGGGATAGTCCTGTAGAAGGATAAAAGAGATGAATTAGGGTTTGTGTAGGAGAATTTGGGGTGGTTTTACATGACTGTCACCAAACAAACGCCACTAAAATTCACATTTCTTTTTTGGTGAAACTAGCATAAAATGTCGAATAATATAAAAATAATAAATAATACAAATTACTAAATAATTTTTTTTATTCCTTTATAAATATCAAGTTTACTAGTATGAAATTTTGATATACATGGATACAATCCATGATTCGTTCATTTGACTATTTTTTGAAATCAGAATATCTGCCGATAATTAATTAATCATAAAATGTATTTCTCTTATAATTAAAGAATTATGTGAGTTATCCACCAAACCACAGCTCAGGGTAATTCATTCATTTAACTAATAATCTATTGATTCAATACCTGACAGAGTTCATGTTTTATAACATTGGTTTAAATTATTTACAGCATATATATTTGGTTGCACACCGCTATCTCCAACTTTAGCATAGATGCTAATGGGACGCATTGTCAGCATAGTTGGCTTATGGCTGTTTCCAATCATTTGTCCCATATTTTAATTATAATTATAATTATAATACTACATCCCTAATAACTACGAATTTAGTTATTGCTATTTAATTCATAACTTAACATTCATATGCCTAGACTAAGCATCCATCTTATCACAAAGCTTGACCCCATCCACCATTATTACCTCGCACGTGGGAATCAATTATGCAACAATCTATTTAGCTGGAAAAGGAAACCAATTATGCAAATTTGATTTAAATTAAAGAGCACACACTACATATATAAAAACAGGAAAATAACAAAAAAAATCAAATTATATTTATTTTCGTATTATATCAAATAAATATATAACATTTTTATTATCACAAGAGGAAAACTTAATTAGTATATCATTATATATGTAATTTATATGATGATAAGTTTCCAATTTTTGTGTGATTGTGTCTCCTGTAATTTTAGTTTGATTGTAGTTTTTCACCGTCCACATAAACTTGCAATGAGACAAGCGAATTTTTTCATACAATAAATGGTACAACCAGATAGAAAACACCTCTAAATTATTGGATATGGCACACGAGGGATACTAGAGAGATCAGCAAATACCCACTTCTAAGTATAAGCATCAGAAAATATCCCCAAGCAGAGTTACCGCTAATATAAATTTTACTTGGCATAGATGGATTCAAACTCTCATCATATTATCGTATAAGGATGTGAGAATTAAACCCGAAACTGGTAAAATGTAATGAGATAAGAGTATCCATCAAACTTAAGTGCATTGATCTTTGAGCGGTCGCCAAACAGCATAAGCGAGCGAACCAACCTTCCTTACCCACGTTAGGCAAAAGGGTTACTTGTCTTTGATGCCACTGCTACCATATCCTTTATCCGCATCCCATGCATGTTTTTCTGGGACCAAATTAATTAATTACCACCGAAGTGCTTTTTTATTCAGCAACAACAAACAATCAGAAATTGGAGTAATAAATTTATGATCTATAGAAATAGAAGATTTCTCTTACCTCGCTATAAATATTTGTTTTGTGCTATGCGATAACAAAATTTTATGCTTGATGCGTGTTTCTCTACAATACAATCTGCACCCATTTTGGATTTAGTGGCGATTGTTATACTAATGAACGTTTATTTTTACGGTGGTTTTTTAGTACCATAAAGTATAAATAGAAAAAGGAAGTTATTTTGTAATGATTAAAAACCGCCATAAAAATAAATGTTTAGAATGATAGATACTGTATATTATTTTTTTTGTTTTGGATACAATAAAACCCAAAATAAATATATGGCTCAATCAAGTGCAATTTTACGTTAAACTACGTTAAAATTTAATCCAATCATGAATCATATTTTTATTATTAATATTTAGTATATATTATTTACAATAATTTTTTTTCTAAAATTAATTTATAATTTTTTTCTGTGAACTAGATTTTTTTTAATCCACCATATATATATATAGAAGCCTTCAAACAAAGGTTAAAAATTGCAGGTGGCTTTGTGCTGTGCTAGCTAGTTAGCTAGGAAAGCTACACTGCACCGTTTTAATTTCTAAACATTTCTGCAAGAGATACTATTTTTTTTGGTGATGCAATAATAGTACTAGTATATATTAAACACAATCAATTTAGATTTGTGTTGATATTTTTTTATTCATCCCAAAAAAGGTGTTGATATTAAAATAAGTTTTGACATTCTTTCATTTTCTTGAATTTTGTATATATATCATGTCTATATTAGTGTTTATACAAATATTGCTACGAGTCATCCAGCCGGAATCAACCATTTCCATTGTTTGTTTAGTTTTTTTATTGGGATCAACTAGAAAGTCAAAATTAAATATGTTGCCAATTTTCACAAGGCAAAACTGATTTTATGCTACCATAAAATTAAGATACCGTGTAACGTATGTATGGTTAGAAAAAGATATAACAGCATATGTAAATTATGATACATGTAAAAAGATAGTACACCCTCCGTCCCAATCTTATTCTTTAGAGAAATTTTGTGTTCTTTAATATAAAACTCCTTATTAATTTAAAAAAAAAGTTATTACTTTTTTCTATATTTATTCATTGCATATATAAAGAGAGAGTGAGATAACATTAACGATATAATGAGATACAAATAATATAATAATGAAAGAGTTAAAGATAAATATAAAATATTGTATTTTAAAAAAAAACTAATCTATTAATTAAATTGATTATATATTTTCTCAATAAGCGTAATTGTGTCGGGGGTATTATAATTAGTGATAGATGGAGTATATTTTAATAAAGAAATAGCAAAAGAGAGTATTTTATTTTTTTCTTTCCACATCTCAAGTTTTGTCTAACATTTCTCTTTCTCAATTCGTACAAAAGTAAAACGTATTCCTTGACGAATTTCAATTTTTCCTAACTTTTCTTTTGGTATTCTACTCTAAAAAACACTACCTATTGTGATTGTCGAACCTCACCCACAACCACAAGGACATATTATTAAAGTTCACCAAATTCTTTTCTCATATTGTATTGGTTTGTCCTTTGCTTTTATTTTCTCCTTTTGTTACAATCCACGTCTAAGGATTTGACTTTTTTAAAATAAATATTTTTCAAGGAGAAATTAAAAGTTTTATTAGGTTAGCAAAAATAATAGAAAGCAAATTTCTATAATTTTCACTCTAAAATGCATCTCTAACTTTAAAGAAGTCAAATTCATATAACAAAATAAAGTTCTTATTATTGATAGTGGGGCACTTCTCTATTCTATTTTTTTTTATTTGTTAAGAGTGTGACTTCACCATTAAAAAATTATTTTTAACCTTTGACTTCTTAAATGAATTATCTTTAAATTTTATACTAAAGTTGGATATTTTTGTTTTTAAATATTCATTGCTATTTACTTCCATTTCCTCTTTTTCTTCAAATTCCAACTAATACTTTTGCCTTGTTCTTCCAGAGATCATGTTGCAGATCCCTCTGTTCTCTCCTTGTGGTGGTTTCAAGTGGTGGTGAGCTTATTGTCCACGGCGAAACATGATGGGGAAGTACTTGTACAAGACACTCCAACGTTCAATTAGTTTAGAGTTAAAAAGAGAATTCAAAGTCTAAGAATAACATAATGAACAAGTGAATAATGCTTAAGTTTAGGAGGGATCAAACCTGTATTCTTAGAGTTCGGTATGATGTCATTGAGACATTAGGATAATAAACATCTTTGAAGAGAATGACTACACTTGAACAACCTTTAAACATTTCATTATTACGGTTCTGCTTTTGCTCAACTGACTCTTGGACGATATAAATTTTATTTTGGTCATCTTGCTCGATAATCATAACGTTTATTTGATTGTAAATCTTTTAGCCAACTATAACAATATTTGGCCTAATGACTATTTGGTCGGCAATACTTTGCCCCTTTGTTTTTAAAGAAGACAAGATTTTATTTTAACAAGATGGATTGATAAGGTTAAGGTATATTATTATACGACCCATGTTGCATGTGCTCATTTCTTCCTATTGGAATCCATTTTTTTTAAATCTGAAGTGTAATTTGTTATGAGATTAGAGATAGATAGATTAAAAGAACAGAGGCAAATAAATTATATAGTCAATGGATAATAAAACCAAAATAAGAAGGATCACAGCTAGAGGTGTGGCTATGAATTTGTAAAGCAATAAGGTTATGCACATGCATTATGCTCAAATGTGTTTGTTTTGCTTCTTCTATTCTTCTTCGGATGAGTGGATGCACAAGCGATCCCTTCTGTCATTGGCACATAACCCTGCTTATTCTTAATTTTTATATTTAAAAGTGGATGGAAAGGTGTTTTTGCATTGCAACTACTCATAATATTTTATATTAAAACCTCGATGCTTGATTTTGCCGGTTCACCTCGAAATTCATGGAATTCTTTCTCAAAATGATACTACAATTTATCATATCGCCATTGTCTAAATCTTATTCATCTAATTTTTGGTTTCTTTGGCCCCAAGCAACGGTTGCAGAATCTCTGTTTGTTTCCAATCTAATATTACCTCATTTTAGCATCATCGCCAGTAAAAAGAGGAGAGAGAAGAGTAAGAAAGAGGAAACCCAAGTCCTAGAAATTTAAAATAGTAATAATACAGGTATATAATGCATCTTTGAAAAACTCATCCAAGATCCATGTTTGAGACAGATTCACGTTTTCAGAAGTAAGAAATAGTTGCTTTTGAATTGTTGGATCCACGTTTGGCCTCTCCAAACGTGAAACCAAACATACTCATACAAATAGTGTAAAAACCAATTAGATGAATTCAGATAATAAGAGTGTAGAAGTATTGATTAATTAAACTTTTTATGAATCAATCTAAACGATTCAATATATGAATCAATGGTCAAGATTTTGCAAACAATTTATATTATCTAACGGATACCACATTTTTTCTCTGAATGAATCCGGTTCATCTAGGGTGAAAGACTCACTTTAGAGGGTAGAGTAAGTAATCTTTACTTTTAATTGAGTTGCTTTATTAACTTTTCAAAGTTGGTAATCATTATACATAGTTGTGATAACTTACTTTACCCTTTGAAATGATTTTTTCATTTCACAAGAGTTAAATCTCTCACTTCGAATGTCTATTAAATGTCTATAATGCAAAGATGTCTACTAATATTTTTCATTTAGAAAAATTATATAATTGTTTTTTAGTTTTTAAAGTTGTTTTGTTAATTTTTTTCACAAGGGGTCAATGGAGAATCATCCCTAAACAATAAGGTGAGCAAAATCAGTCTTTTTTCTTAAAAGAAAAGAGAAAAACATTTACTTTTTTTACCTTTTTTCCTCAAAAATCAAAACTTGGGAAATGGCCAACCAGGAGTCACCATCTTCTCTCACAAGAGGATAGATAGACAAAGACTCTCTTCTCTCTCTCTCTCTCTAAAATAATTATATTACTAATAATAAAAAATATATAAAAACCGTGATGAAAATTCCATATTTTTTTCTCCCCATACATATCTCTTGCTCTGTGTGATACACGGCTTTCGTTCATTATATATATTTATCTGCTTGAATCAATCGCAATTGTGAGACAACCAACACAAAAAGAAAAACAAGAGGGCCTCTCGCCCTCTCTCCCTATTATGCCTTCTCTCAGATCTTAGATTTCATCAATTTCTCATCTGGGTTGTCTTCATTTGGTAAGCTTTTTCTTACCCAATGCTTTGTTTTTCTTCTCATATCGCTTCTGTGCTTTGCTGTTGATTGTTGAACTCCTTCCATGTTAAAGTTTGATTCTTTTTGCAATTTTCGATTGTGGGTTGATCCACTATGGATTCATCAAAGCTTCTATCTTTACTGGAACTGTTGTTTCTTATTATCTGATGTCTGCAATACCATGGTGTTCTGTAAAACTATCGGGAAAAAACGTAGATTTAGTTTTCTGCATGTTTTGTTCATCCGGGTTTAATCAGCATTACGATGTTATACGTGTGATGCTTGTTGTTTCATTGAATTCTATGTTCCCTTGCCAGCTTAGAACCGAATACGAGGTTTGTGCTTGTACGGAGATTGTATGAGTTACTGATTGGATCCGATTGTTTCTTTTGCTGTTTCTACTTTTGGCATGTGTTTCAATGGTTGTTGGAGTAGAATTGTGCATTTCTATGATTCTATTCTTTTCGTGGATGTGAATTGTGGTTTTGAAATAGAAGTGATTGAATTGTGGGGTGGTGCAGAATGGAAATGGACCCTGGCAAACTTTTCATTGGCGGGATTTCCTGGGACACAAATGAAGACCGACTCAGACAGTATTTCCAGAACTTTGGAGATGTAGTGGAAGCTGTGATAATGAAGGATCGCACCACGGGGCGTGCCCGTGGTTTTGGATTTGTTGTTTTTGCTGATCCTGCTGTTGCTGAGCGAGTTGTTGTGGAAAAGCATGTCATTGATGGTAGAACTGTAAGTTTGTCCTTCTTTGTTTATTTAGAGATATCCATGCTAAATCCTCAGTATCGTATTATAACTTTCTATTGTGGCAAAGTGAATCAAGATGCCAATGCCCCCCTACAAAAAAGATTGAAACATGTGAATTTATCATTTCACTTGAAGATTCAGATGCATTTTGCTGTGGTTTAAATGAAGCTTCAGATTTAGAATAAGAGATTGTCAACTTACAAATACAATATTGATTTGGAGAGGTAGAAATTTGATTAGTTTTCAAAGTTTTGGTTTTCTTGTATGAAATTGAGCATTAAATATTTGAATCGGATTCAATGTAGCATGTTCATGTTGATGCAAGTTTAAATGTTTTGAATCGTTGAGGAAATTACAAAGGGTAGTTGACATGGCAGCAATGTCTTGGCAAAATGTTAGAAACAAATAATTTATTGATGCCACGAGATGTTATGGCTGTATGCAACACTCCATGCTCTTTAGAGCAAATAACATAAAAAACCAGTGTAGTAAGAAATTCTGATTGACTACAGTAGCTATTTCAAATGTAATATCATGTCAGAAAATGTGTGCTGTGCTGCATTTGGACTAGGGAAGGGGTTGAATGTTATTTAAGCTGTTTTCTGTGGGCTGACAGCTATATCTAAATCTTCATTGAATTTGAAGATATTCTTTACATGTGAATCCTAATCAAGGGTCAGGATTTGAGCTGCTAAATCATTTTGTAAGAAATTTTAGGGAAAGAAGTGAGATGATTAGACTTGAGGAAAGCAGAAAGAGAAGTCATCTGAAGTTTTTTCTTTCCATTCTCCTTCATATCAAAAGCTCCATAATGGCAATTGAGTCTCTATTTTCTATTAGTCCAAGTTGTTATCTAATCTAAGTACATAATTTGCAGTCTCCCTAACACAAATTCCTCTACCTCAAATCCTGACAAGCGATCATTCTTTCTCACAGATTCTATTAGTTTTATAGTCTAAGATTTTAAATTTTGCTGCCATGAATTCGACTTGCAGGTTGAAGCAAAAAAGGCTGTCCCTAGAGATGATCAGAATGTTCTGAGCAGAAGCAACAGCAGCAGTCATGGGTCGCCAATTCCTTCTCCTGTCCGCACAAAGAAGATATTTGTTGGAGGTCTACCATCCACAATTACTGAGAGTGATTTTAAGAACTACTTTGATCAGTTTGGAACAATTACAGATGTTGTCGTGATGTATGACCATAACACCCAAAGGCCTAGAGGTTTTGGATTCATCACCTATGATTCTGAGGAAGGAGTTGAGAAAGTTCTGTACAAAACTTTTCATGAACTGAATGGTAAAATGGTTGAGGTTAAGAGGGCTGTTCCAAAGGAATTATCTCCAGGTCCAAGTAGAGGCCAGTTAGGTGGATTAAGTTATGGTATGAATAGAGTTGGTAGCTTTGCTAATGGTGGCATTCAGGGATACAATCCAGGCATGATTGGAGGCCATGGACTTAGAATAGATGGTAGATTAAGTCCTGTTACTGTTGGTCGTAGTGGATATCCTCTTTTGAGTCCTAATTATGGGTCAGAACTCAACTTTGATCCACCATTGAGCCAAAATGAAAGTGCAAACTTTACATCTAACTTCATCATAGGACGGGCGTTGAACTCTTCATACAGTGGAAGTCCGAGCAGGTACAATAATGCCATGGGGTATGCTGGATCAAGCGTCAGCAACAATTCAACCATAAGTTCAAGTTCAACAAATCAGAATTTGTGGGGGAATGGGAATATTTACGGTGCTACTAACCCTGCAACCTCTAATGCGTTTGTTGGTTATGGAAGTGAAAATTCGAACATGGGTTCTTTTGGTGGTATTGGATCACTTTGGAGTTCCTCCTTTGGAACTAATCAAGCTGGAACCATTGGCTCTGGATATGGTAAGGGAAGTCTTAGTTATAGGTCTGGAGATGTGATTTTAGGGTCAAAAACAGTAGATTATGGAAGAAGCAGTGACAACACTGTTACATCAGCTCAATCATATGCTTTATCAAATGGCAATTTTGATGAGGTGTACAAAGATACTTATGAAGCTGGGCCATTTTATCGTGACCATGCTTGGAGATCATCAGTTTCAGGACTAGAGGATTCTGGCTCTCTTGGTTTTGGTTTTGAAAATGCTGTTTCAGATTTGATGAGCAAAAGCTCTGGAGGTCACATTGGGGCTTATACTGTTGCTAATAGACAACCAAATAGAGGTAGAATGCCTTTCTCTTTTATTATCATTTAAAATTAAGAAAAAGTAATCTTCATCGTCTAACGTTCTGTACATACCTTGGCATAGCTAATTTGTTTCATGTTTAGCGTTTAAATTGATTAAGGCTAAAACCAGTGAAGAACTAAATATTATAACAAAAGTTCCAAATTCTTTGTTTTATGTTATATTGATTGTGGCTGTGTCCCCCAAAATCTTGTCAGTGATACTTGCAGGTGCCTATACAAAATGTGCGTGTATGTTCCTAGTGAATTAACTAGTTCAATTAGGATATGTTTCAAAACTGCTGGTTCTGTGAGGAGAACCATGTTGTCATTTTAGTTCAAATTTCAGTTGAATTGTTTGTCTGGCCATGTACTTATAAGTTCCTGATCTTAAACTTTCCAAGTGCAGGGTGATAAACTAAGAGATATGACTTACTTGAATGAGAAAGTACGGCAATACAAAGCTTGTCATGTACTAATGTGCCTTTGAACATGTTTTGCTTCAGGAATTGCTGCTTAGGAAGGTTATGTCATGCCATGGATACTCTGACAGTTTCAGTGAGGTATTTCTGGTGCAGAAGGTGAATGAATGTGGAAAGCTTGAATCTTCTTGTTTCAAGATACTTGGATGCTTCTAAAGTTTCATTAGAGCCAGTTGGTTTGGCTGTGTTGAATAACCTGCGAATACAGAACAGTTACAATGACTTTAATATAAGGGTTGAGCTTGAGTGAAGTATAGGTTTTCTTTCTTTCAGGTTTTTGAGACTTGTAATCAGGTTATGAGTTAGTCAGCAATGTCATTTGATGCACACCTCCCATTATAGAGTAATACACAAAACAAGACCTCTCCTTCATTTCTTTTTGTTATGTCCTGTTTTGAACACTTGGACCATGTTGCCAGTGTTGGCCAGAATCTTTTTATTATCTCCTGTTCAGTGTTTTGGTTTTTCAGAATCTGTAAAAATACATGATTAATTTCTCCATGATATTATCATTGGGATGTTCATCTAGCTTCTTTAAAATAATAGCTGATTCATCTATGCAATACATTTGTTTTTTTTACACTTGTTGGCATGTAAGCTTCAATTGTTCATTGTGCATGATTGATTTCCTACAATAACAACCTTCCTTTTCCTTAGTAAATTATTCATAATTTTCTTATTGTTTATACAGATCACATATGATGTCTCTCTAAAGTCTAAACACAATACAGTAAAAGACATAAGTACCATTTTCAAATAGAAAAATTTATTTAGCATCAATTTGGGTCCTCTTTGGTTAAAACTCAACCCTCCCCATTCCTCTCCAACAATTTAGATCGTTGGATTTGACTACTTGTGTGTGATGTGTGTTGTTCTTGGAAAAGTTTATCTTGACCCACACTCACCTCCACATAGTGAGGGATGAAAATAGAGAGGGAAATAAGTGATAATATGTAATATCATTAGAAAATAAGAGAGATAGGAATAGAAAGTGGGTAGATTGAAATGAAAGTTTTTTTTTTAGAATTTTGGAGACCTAACTCTACCCCAAAAGCTAGTTTAGAGGTGATGATTGTTTTCCCATATATAAGACATATTTTGACCATATCTCTAGTCAACGTGCGACTTTTCAACACACCTCACGCTCTGGAATTGACATCTGAAGTATTGCAGGGTGGCCCATATATGGTGGTCTTCATTGTACTGATCTAGAATATGCTCTGATATCATTTTAGAATTTGAGAGGCTAGCTCTAACTCAAAAACTAACTTAAAGGTGAGGATTGTCTTCTCATATGTAAGAATTATTTTAGCCATATCAAACTGGTTGTTCTTTGTTCTTTGTACTATTAACCTAGATAAAATTTGGCTTGAGATAGATAGATAGGTTTTTTGGTCGGAGACAGAGAATGCATACTAAAAGTTATTTTGAGTACAGGGTATTTGGTCACGAAATATGACCTATTTCCTTAGGTGATGATTGAACCCTCGACCTTATCGTTAAGGAACGGGGTGAACTAACCACCACGCCATACCTTGTTCCATGACCTTGTTAGTTTAATTATTCCTTTCCTTTTAGTGGGTCTTTTGGAATTTATCCAAGCTCACAGTTTTATATGAACAAAAACTTGAGTTTGTTCTTATATTTAAACATTAAAGTGGTTCCACCATGTATAAACATCAAGCATGGAGCATCCAACACATAAAAGAAAATATGAATTGGTCCAAGAACGAACTTCCAACATCAATGGTATATATACTAGTTAAGTGGGGGTTGTTTTTAATAAATACTTATCCAGTTTTATTTTCATGTAAGTTGAATTATACACATATAGTGGGGAAAGAATCTGCTGCTGTTCTGGTTTTAATGATTTGTTGAAAGGTGGTCAGCCCCCAAGAGGTAAGTTATTATTGAGTATAAAAGGATCATGGATAATGTTGAAAGTTTTACATACAGACAGATGGACATATAAGACAATATATATATATGGGATGTATCACATGAGAAATGTATTTTTATACAAATATAATCATTTTTTTTCAAAGGCATCCCCCATAAGATTATTGGACTTTATTGGTTATATCAATGTTATTTTCTTTTTACATCAAAAAATATTTAAATTTCTTTTCTAGGGATTGATCATTGGACCTTCCTCTTCCCAACTTATATGCCTTCAACTCTTACCACTTGAGTTATCTTTCGGAAACATATACGAACGTCATCTAATAACAAATAATCACTTTTATTTAATTAAAATATTGTAAAGTATTAATTAGGGAGTACGATAAAATAATTAATTTGTCTATTTGAGACATAAAATTATTTCTACATGAAATTTTAGAATATCATTATGTTGATGAATTTAGTCAATAATAATTTAAACAACCATCAAATCTCCATTTGAGGCATTTAGACGGTGGAAGCCCAGCCCAAACAGATAGCGGTTCAAAAAAAAGCTTGTCCATGAACAGTGAAAACAGAACTTCAAAATTAAAGGTTATAGATAGATAGATATAGATTAATGGTTACCCAAAATGGTAAACAAAACAACTGATTGGTGATACTCACCGGAGAAATTGAAAAAGAGTTAATGCGAATAATAGATGACAAGCTAGAGTGATGTCTCTCCGTCACTAAAAGGCACCACCTCCAGTGCACATGATTATTTGCGGACAATTTGTTTAATTGGTGGTGAATTTGCGCTGATTATTGATTTAGTGATTGCAGCACTTAATGATCTTAGTCCAACTTTTTGAGAATTCAATGCCCCAATTTGCACCAGGGCACTCTTCTTCAATTTCATGAATTATTTGTCTAATTGGTTGACTACAAAAATTTCTTCCATAAATCAGCATGAAAAAATGCTAGCAACACTCTCTTTAACATTCTCTCATTAATTAGTTAAGATTTAAGTAGACTCCATTAAAAAATTTAATGAAAAAGTGTTGAATATAGAGTATTGTTAGCAGCACTCCTCATCAATGGATTTTCTTTTTTGTTTATTTAGCAAATAGTTTAAATTAGCATTTTCAATTTTGAATTATTCTTAATTGTAACAAACATCTACCTTATTGGTTATTAGTTTTCATCATGTATTATATATATATAGGATGTATCATATATGAGAAATATGTTTTTATATTTTTATATGAGAAAGTAAGAATAATTCATGACATTTAGATCTAATCATGAATGGTTAAGATTAAAACATGAATTCATGTGACTTTTTAAAGAGTCACATGACATTTTTAAGTAGTCATGTGACTATTAAGTTGTTTTAATCTTGACCATTCATGATTAGATCTAACGATCGTAATTTATTCTAATTTTCTCATATAAAAACATCTCTTTCATCCTTACTATATATATATATATATATATATATATATATATATATATTATAATTTTTACTCGTATTCAGGGGCGCATCCAGCAGATGGTTAGCAGGGGCCACAGTCCCACCAAACTTTTTAGTGTTTTTTAGTGACTATATGTATTTTTATATATAAAGTTTTTTATTCTTAGTATGTGGCTCAAATATTTTGTAATTTTTTTTATTACAACTGTTTGTTAGTCCCTCGCCCCTCTCCCAAAATATTTGTCTAGAATTTTAATCTGCCTCTTCAAATAAGGAAGCTTCATTGTTTAAAAAAACAAATCAATTCAAAATTCAAAATACATTAATGATTAATTGACAAAATTTTAAAAATTGAAAGATAAATCATATCTTAATAAAATAGATAAGATAAATTAAATGAGATAGAAACTTGATAAAAAAATATATAATTGGAAAATAAAAAATTATCTTATTTTTCTATTAATTTTTTTTATAGATTTTGTAGATTTAAATTTAAATTCCTGTACTTTCTCGTAAAATATATTATTACATACATGGTAAATTAATATTATTTTTTGTCTCTTTGTATAACTTTTCCTATTGCCATCCTCCACAAACTCATATAATAGATAAATTTTATTCAGCAGTTGATTTGCAACTATTTACATTAAATATAAGATTTAATGTCAAGGCAGTGTACCTTTTTATACTAAGTTCAGTTTTAAATCTTAAGGAAAGTGTCAAATCATTTGATAATGAAAAATTTCTGTAAGCTTGTTGAGAAATTTTATGCAGTTGATTTTTTCGAGATGGATTGACACATATTTTTTGGTACATCATGTTTCAACAATATCTATAAAGTGAGTTTTTTCTGCAATGAAAGTTGTTAAGACTTGACTTGCAACAAGATCGAAAATGATCTTCTCATAAATTTATTAGTTGTATATATTGAGAGAAAATATCACTCTTGATACTCCTATAATAATAGATAAATTTAATAGCAAGAATGAAGAGTTGTATTTAAAAAAAAAAATTATTTAATTGACAAAAAAATACACATGCATTCTTCCTTTATATGATTAACATCAAAAGAAAAGGAAACAGAGAAGGGGATGAAAAATACATATTTCAAATTTCTTTTTTGTTAGAAAGAAATAACAAGGAGGATATATATGATTTGCAACTATCTACATTAAATATAAGATTTAATGTCAAGGCAGTGTACCTTTTTATACTAAGTTCAGCTTTAAATCTTAAGGAAAGTGTCAAATCATTTGATAATGAAAAATTCTGTAAACTTGTTGAGAAATTTTATACAGTTAATTTTTTCGAGATGGATTGACACATATTTTTTGGTACATCATGTTTCAATAATATCTATAAAGTGAGTTTTTTCTGCAATGAAAGTTGTTAAGACTTGACTTGCAACAAGATCGAAAATGATCTTCTCATAAATTTATTAGTTGTATATATTGAGAGAAAAGATCACTCTTGATACTCCTATAATAATAGATAAATTTAATAGCAAGAATGAAGAGTTGTATTTAAAAAAATTATTATTTAATTGACAAAAAAAAAAAAAAAAGCCTCCCAACAAGAAAATTCTGGAAACGAGCATGCTCATATTTAAAATTTAATAAAATACACATGCATTCTTCCTTTATATGATTAACATCAAAAGAAAAGGAAACAGAGAAGGGGATGAAAAATACATATTTCAAATTTCTTTTTTGTTAGGAAGAAATAACAAGGAGGATATATAATGGGACAAAAATGGAAATTTTATTAAACAATAAATCTATTCATCTACTCATGACTACCATTATATTAAAAGGATATCAACTTATTTAATAACAAAAAATCCTCCACAATTAATAGAAAACTAAGTTCCTTAAACATTCAATTGATTGTTCGATATCATACCTTGGTTGTAATAAAAAAAGATGTTCTACTTTCTTTTTCTTTTCTCTTTTCTCTTTTTTTATTTTTATTTCTTTTCTAACAAGTACCACTTCCGTTTCAAAACTTTTGTTATTTTGCTTTTCACCTATATTTTAAAACTTTTGTTGTTTTAGAAATCCAAGACTAATTATATTTTTTACCTTCATCTATACTCTCATATTTTCACCTAACACAATCCTTACCAATTAACTAGCCAATAACTATCATTTTCTCTCTTTAGTATAACTTCATTTTAAATAAGATCTTTAAGTCAAATAACAACATCAATTAATGAACTTTTAAACAATGTACATAACCTTAAACAACAACAAAATTGGAACAGAGGAAGTAGATTGATTGCAACAGGTTCATTATTGAGCATTAAATGTGACATTAATGACAACAACATCATTAATGTCACATTTAATGCTCAACATTGAAGTTACGAGTACTTTATACTAATATACTCTCTCTGTTCTTTAATACTTTCTCCGTCCCTTATTTTAATTCATTATTTTGAAATTTTTTTGTCCCAAAATATAAGTTACTTTAGCAAATCTATAAAGCATTAATTATGATTTTCCCATGTTTACCCTTATTGAGATAGTGGAATATTAATATGGAGAGATAAACTAATTGAATTGATAAACTTTTAAATGAGGACAACTTGGGAAAATTAGTAGCAAAAACTACAAATTTATTGTTACTAGCTACCTTTCTTAATCCTAGAGAATTAGGTAAAAAAGACTTATAATAAGGGACAAAGGGAGTAACTGTTAATATTTTGAATATTTTTTTTTCATATTTATCTGTCACTTTTATTATTTCAAAAGAGCATTAACTACGATTTACCAATTATACCCTTATCTTAATAAATTCTTATTGGTGATAGGAAAATTGAAAAGTCATAGTTGATAAGATAAATAAATGGTATATTAGAAAACTAGGTGATAATTTTAGTAAAAGCAAGAGCATTAATATCCTTCATTAATTCATGTGCTAAAATTTTAAAGTAACAGTTATTAAACAAGAAATAAGTAATTTTCTTTTGCAACTAATACTCGCATAAATATTTATTACTGGGTTAGTTTCTTAGAAAAATACACATCTCAACGTATTAATGAAGAAAGACATCCTATTAATTGGAAAACAACCATTATTTTTGTGTTTTTTATAAAACAAATGCTTACAACAGCACAACACTCACTTTATCACTTTCTTTTCATTATTTCAATAATTTCTCATTCATTAGTTGAAATTTATGTGAAGTCTAATAAAAATGTGGATTTCACTTTTAATCTAATAAGACCCACATGAGATTCAACAAATAAGTAACAGAGTGTTGAAAAAGGAGTATTTTAACACTCATCTTCTAATAATTAAATACATATAAAGAAAATGTGTTTGCATGACTAAGAAGGCGTTGGTCAAGGGTCTGGGAGAGACATTCATTGGGATAGGCATGTAACCATAGTCCAAACGGTGACAACATCAGTAAAAAAAAACAAACAAAAAGTAAAAAATAAGTGTTTACATGGTGAAACTTGACTTAGCTAATCCTTCTTATAATATTTGTTTTATCCTTAAAGGGCCTTTTCAACGTTGACCTCAACGAAAATCTATAAAAACACTTAGAATATACGAATAGAGTTGTTTACTTGCATCCTTAGTGAAGTTTTTATGGGGCTAAAATACCACATAAAACTTATGCTGCTCATACACAACTTTTCTAGTTTTCACTCTAATGGTAATTTACTTGTTTTATCCCACATATTAATGTATTTTTTAGTTGGAGTTTTCAATGATTACATTATCGATTGAAAGATAGAAAAAAATGTTATTCTAATACTCCCTCCGTTCCTAAATAACTGTCACTTTAAGGTTTTGCACATATATTAAGGAATTGTATTAATGTTCTTGTTTCTATCAAAATTACTAACTAATTTCCTAACATACCCTTTATCTTTCTTCTTAATTTGGACTCTTTAATTTCCTATCACCATTAATTGAAGGGTAGAATTGGTAAAACATAATTAATACTCTCTTGAACTTTGTAAAGTGACAGATAATTAGAAACAAAAAAAAGATAAAAATAGTGACACTTAAATAGGAACGGAGGGAGTAATTAATACTCGTAGAAACTCTTAACCTTATTTTTAAGTTATTTGAAATGTTATCTAGATTTGCTCAAATGAGAAAAAAAGTAAGGTATAATTCCTTAGTAATGCGTTGCACATAATTAATTATGGCAGCCTTATCCAAACATGTGAAAATTAATTCTCCACCACATTTTCTACTTCAAAATCAATTCAACTGTTTCTCACCGCACTCCCAAACATACAAGATTGCCATTTGGTTTGCTAACATGGTGAAGAAGGCAGAATGACAATGGCACAATGCACATTGAAGTTCACATGACAGACCACAGTTATGACTTATGAGCGCACCAAGATGTCATGTCGGTCCAACACATTAATTTTAGATTAATTACATTTATTGTCTCTGACTCTACATAGATTGAATCAGTAACACTAACAACTAACAACAGCTTCCGTCGCTCATTTTTGTTTTTACTTCTAATTTTCTATCACATCAAATCATATATTATATCTATTGTTTATATCTCTTCTCTTCCTATCTCGCTCTAGATATTTACACTATTTATATGTACACCAAACATTTTCCTAATTTCAAACGGAGTTTACTTTTGCGGTAGAACCTCAAACTGTCTAATAGTGTGTTTGGATTTACGTTTGGAGAGGCCAAACGTGGATCAACAATCCAAAAACAACTATTTTTTGCTTCTGGAAATGTGGTTTCAACCCAAACGTGGTTTAATATGCACTGCACCGTTCTGACTTATGGAGTTATGGTACAGAACTTTGGCTCCATCCCCATAATTTTGCCACTGCATGAAACAAACCATTTTGCTTTGACTTTACACAAGTTTTGGTCTTTAATATAATTTCTGGTGCTTGAAAACCATGCGCTTCTTATAGTAGTTACTCATTAATAGTCATAACAGAATTAGTACTTCTTCAAAGTCAAATCCACTCTCATTTATTATATCTGGTACTTCCTTTTCCTTCAAGCTCACTGTTTACTTCTGTAAGTTTATTTTACAAACTGAGTTTCTGACTCACAATTCTCATGCATTTGGAACCTGCGTATATTTTCAAGGTCCAAAATGGAAGAGGGGGCTCACCTAGACAAGACCGAGTTCACAGAATGCTGGCGCAGAACAACTGAATCACCTTATATCATGCGCCTTGCTTTTTCTGCTGGCATTGGGGGTCTCCTCTTTGGTTATGACACAGGTAATAGAATAGAACCCTTGTTCAATTTACTCAGAGGTTTCACAATTCACATTGAGTGACCATCATGTTTTGGAAACATTTCTACAATAATTGACTTTGAAGCGAGAATCAGTTTTACAGTTCTCGGTTTCAAAATTGATTCTAAGGAAAAAGAAGCTCATCCAAACATGCTACTATTACTCAGAGTGGTTTCACAATTCACATGGAGTGACATCTTGTGCATTCTATTGTTTTGAAATAGACTGCATTTCAGAATTAATTCTAAGAAAAAAGAAACTGATCTAAAACGTGCTACTATATTGACCATATCCTTTGCCTGCAGGTGTGATTTCTGGAGCCTTGTTATACATCCGTGACGAATTTGACCAAGTTGACAAGAAAACATGGCTGCAAGTGAGTTTAATCATACTCATTTTGTGTTCTTCCTTTTGGAGCTAGTTGACAACATGGTTGTTAATTTTATTGTGCAGGAAACCATTGTCAGCATGGCTGTTGCAGGAGCTATAATTGGAGCTGCATTAGGAGGATGGATAAATGACAAGCTGGGGAGAAAGAAATCTGTTTTGAGTGCTGATGTTGTGTTCATTCTAGGTGCATTAGTTATGGCTATTGCTCCTGCTCCATGGGTTATCATTGTTGGAAGGGTTTTGGTTGGTTTGGGAGTAGGTGCAGCTTCCATGACTGCACCTCTATACATCTCTGAAGCTTCCCCTGCTAAGATCAGAGGAGCTTTAGTCAGTATCAATGGTCTCCTTATCACCGGTGGTCAATTTCTGTCTTACCTCATCAATTTGGCCTTTACCAAGGTTTGCAAGATTGGAACATTTGTAGTTATTACTTGAATGACATAATCCTTTGAAAATATGATGTTTGAATCAGCACCTTTTTTCCTTAAATCAATTCTGTCACCTAAAAGATACTCACAAAACTGATTTTGCTTTGGAATCAATTGGTGAAGAATTTCCAATATGCACTTATTCTGAAAGGGTTATTTTTCTCTATGGTCAATTTGATTTGTTTCAGGTGCCTGGAACCTGGCGTTGGATGCTTGGGGTGGCAGGAATTCCCGCTTTGATACAGTTTATATTAATGCTGTCCCTTCCTGAGTCACCTAGATGGCTCTACAGGCAGGTTTGTCCCACACAAAATTTTGAATTTTCCCAGCCGTGTCAATGAATCTTGAAATTTCTGTACTTCCTTTTGAGATATTCTTAATCTACTGACGAGTTTAAATTCTTGTAGAATGTTTGAATCAGCTTTTATTTCATCGGAATCAATTGTGACAGTTAAAAGCTAAACACAGAATTTTCTCTTCAGAAATGTTTTTGGTTTTAGAATTATTTCATGTGACAAGATAATAGCTTAATTGTGTTTGTTGTTCAAGAACTGAGCTATGGTTTTGATGTCAGCCTTATGCTTGTTCACAATGAAAAAAGTTTTAACTCTTCTTATATCCTCTTGCATAATGAATAATGTTCTGGTTATCTATGAGATGTTGAGATGCTGTGTCTTTAGTTGCAATGTGTATATATTTTAACTGAGTTGTCAGCTATCTTCAGGAATCTTCACTTTGCATTGATCTTTACTTCATCTCTAAATAGTGAATGATCAATGCACAAATAAGTCCTTAGTTTTCTTTTCCATGAGAGTTGACTCCTCAGATTGCAATGTCTTATATTTCATGTCTTCAATTCTAAATGATCAAGAGTAACTTCTCAACTTCAGTCCTTTAATTATCTTTATGGTTTTTCTTGGAGTCAATTTTATGTCTACTGCTGAATTTCTATTCCCCAGAACAAGGTAGAGGAGGCAAGGCACATTCTGTCAAAAATCTATCACCCTGATGAAGTTGAAGAGGAGCTGAGAGCCATGCAAGAATCCATTGAAACAGAGAAGGCAGAGGAAGACTCAACCGGGCATAGTCTTCCACAGAAACTTAAGGGTGCCTTGTCAAACAAGGTAGTTCGAAGAGCGCTCTACGCAGGCATCACAGTCCAAGTTGCTCAGCAGATTGTTGGTATTAACACCGTCATGTATTACAGCCCAACCATCGTTCAGTTTGCCGGAATCGCCTCCAACTCCACAGCTCTTGCACTTTCCTTGGTTACTTCTGGTCTGAACGCTGTTGGCACTATCTTGAGCATTGTTTTCATTGATAGATGTGGAAGGAGAAGGTTGATGCTCATCTCCATGATAGGCATCATTGTTTGCCTTGTGACTTTAAGTGTCACATTCTACCAAGCAGCTCACCATAGTCCTGCCATCAGCAACATGGATACCCTTAGCTTTGGGGCAAACTCTACATGCCATGCTTACACAAAGGCCCCAGATTTCTCCTCATGGAACTGTATGCATTGTTTGCAAGTAAACTGTGCTTTCTGTGCTAGAAGTGAGAGTGAAGTAAGTTCTACTAAATTCTCTATATGCCTCGTTTATAGCATGTATATTAACTTTATTTTCCTTAGAATCAATCCTGATGGCTAGAACTAAAAGCTTCTCCTCTTCATATTATATTTGGATCAACTTCTCTTTCATTAGAAATAATTTTGAAACCTAGAAACTACTTACGGAAACTCATCCTCATAATAGATTATGATTTCAAAATCAATTATAAAAGAGTTACTAAACACGCACTTAATTATGCCTTTAGAATCAATTATTCAAAGATTTCCAAACATGCACTTAACTTCAAGAACAATTCTGAATTTTCAGTGCACATACTACACATATCATATATGACAAGTATCACTTATTTCTCATTTTTCCTTTCCCTTTCTCTCACTTACTATTTGGATTTCTACACATAAGACATCGGTGCATGTCTACCACTCATTTTCCTTTTCAAGAATTAAGGTAGTCAAATTGTCATATGTTTCTCACCCTTTTCAAAGAATGTGTAAAAACCTGAACTTTGTCCAAATCATAGACAGCTTTGATTAAGCAAGAGTTAATTCAGTCTCTCTCTATCTGTTATCCAGTTTCTTCCCGGAGCATGTTTGACAGCAGAAAAAGGTATCAGAGGCAGGTGTCGTGCACAAAATCGTGTATGGTTTTCAAAGGGTTGTCCAAGCAGAATTGGGGTCCTTGCAGTTGTGATCCTTGGATTGTATATCCTAGCATATGCTCCTGGAATGGGAACAGTGCCTTGGGTTTTGAATTCTGAGATTTACCCACTGAGATTCAGGGGTCTAGGTGGTGGTATAGCAGCAGTTTTCAACTGGTGTGCTAATCTACTTCTCAGTGAGTCATTCTTGAGCATGGTAAACACTCTAGGCACTTCTGGCAGTTTCCTCCTCTTTGCCGGCTTCTCCTTGATTGGCCTTGTAGCAATCTATGCATTAGTGCCTGAAACCAAAGGCCTTCAGTTCGAGGAGGTCGAGAAATTGCTTCAGAAAGGCTTCAAACCTTTCCACTTCGACAGAAAAAAGGAGGGGGATAACAAAGGGAAAGACCAAGACTTGGCTTAATGCTACTATCATCAAGCCTTATGTTTAAGAAAAAAGACCATGGTCTTTCTCTCTTTAAGAAAAATATTATAATAAATAAGATTATGTACATTAACTTTCAATTTCAACTATAGGTAGAGATTCCTGTTAATAGTTTCCAATGTCAACTCTAAATAGTAAATACTGAGTCTGATGGGCATCTAACTACTAGTGTTTAACTTTGTTTTTCGCATTTTTATGACGTACAAGTTACTAGTTTAGAAAGCAACTTTGAGAGGCAGAAGCATAGTGAAGACGTGAGAATTCAACATCCTTTTGGGGCTATTGAATGTCCCAAGAAGCTTCAAACTTTAGCTAAAAGAGAAACCACTACTATCTCACCAAACAGATTCGCCTTTTTATGATGCAAGCAATCAACCTAATCCTAAGAGTGAAAGGCAAGACCACCGACACCTTGTAATTCAAAAACTTAGGATTTAATGAAAGTGCAACCATCCAAACAAACTGCAGGACAAAACGTACCTGCCCTGCCAGCTAATTAGTGATTATTATAAGCGACAAAAAGATTTGAAAGGGGGCAGAGAAAATCATAACTAGATGTAATGTACAGATACTAGATGAGGAAATTTTGTACTACAAAAATCATGCAACCTGTGGTGGAATGAAGTTGCAAGAGGGGGTGGGGCTCTGATTTGCAATACAGATGTAACTTGGAACCTCATTTGGTAGCATGCAGCGGGTGAACCGCTTCACAACAAGGACAACCAGCCCAAGGGACCCACAGAAGCAGCAGCATCATCACATTTATTCAAATAAACACCCTCCAAAATATGTCCCAATCTCACCCCTACAACAATTTTAGACCAACCAATTAAGATCTTCCACTAAGATAACGCGCAATGTCTTCATCAGCTGGAGAAAGATGATGATGAACACTAATCTTAAATGGCCCATCTGAACTGAATTTACAGACTCGTTCTTTACTCTTTCCAGGACATTGATAAAGACTTTTTCGAGAATCCAGGGTCTTTTTTGGAATTCTAATTTCAAGTTGTGTGCTGGGAAATTGTTTGAATATCACAATCAATCAATTTGGTCCTTACAGAGAATTCTCGTAGCCATACAATACAAGTTGCTTGGTTTACCCACAAATGTCAACATTAGCAAGCACACATTCAATATCTTCTCTAAACTTTCCAACCATTCATATTCCTAAATTTCCACACCACACTTCAGCTCAAATTTTACATCCCAAGAGGTAATTAAGACAAAGGGAAACTCAATGGGAAGTGGAAAGAGATGGAGTTGATTACTAGGTACATTCAATACAATAATATACACGAACTCAAGTTCCGTTTTAATCAAAAGAAATTATGGATACAAATTCCAAGTATCCAAGTAGTAGTGCAGTACAAGCTCTGTACTTTCACTACAAGCAGGAAAATTAACATACATTATACAATCAGAAACCCTTTTCACAAAACTAGGGTCATCTAAACAAAAGAAATTTAAAAACCTAATCAACCCAAAACTCAAAAGGCAACCATGGAACTCCAGGAAACATAACAAATTGAAACTAGGGAAAGCAAAATGCCAAACCTAGCTATATTCATACACCTACAGGTCAGTCTATAGCTCTGCTAGCTTCCTCTAACTTCAAATAAACATCCTTCCCAACTATCTTGGCCACACTGTACAAACCAGAAAACCGCTATATACACAATATCCAATTACATTGTATAATTACCTCCCTAAGTGGTAACGTAATTACTTCCCTAAGAACCTGAAGATGATGCTTCTTGTCTTGATTCTCTCAAATATCGCAGGAGAGTTTCAGCCTGCAAAATAAACCACAAGCTTTCATAAATGGAAAGGGAAAAGGAAAAAAAAAAATTACAATGAAGAGCAAATAGCAAGGAAGAATACAAAAGCTCTACCTAGGTCAGTTCTTCAACATAAATCCCCTAATGCAATGAAAGAGAAAGGAAATTCAACAACATGCACCACTATATCATTGAACATTATTTACAATGCATGCACTATACTACTGCCTAAGGACAAAAAGATCAAACTTCAAGCCAAATGCGTTATGAGAGACTACTTATCTTTATCTGAAGTTTGGTTATGATCCCAAGTATTAGTAACAAGGCAAATATAGGCAAGCTATCTGACATGCATTCAAAAGTTGGCTAACAAGGAGATCCTTCTCACGGTTTATTACAACTTTTGATGCATATATACATACATAACATAATACATGGAACATAAGAAAATATTTATAAGAGCTACAAAATCAACATATCTAAACCAGATGAAACAGAGTCATCAGAATTAACCACAAGAGAATAAATTAGGATGAACTCAAAATCAAAATTTCTGAACCAGACTATACTACCATATATGCACAGAAAAAGTTTGAATCCTATCATACCAAGCAAACAAGGATTTAGAGTTCAGTTCAAAAGTGTAGATTAAAATTTGAAGGACTCGCTCGCTCACCTTGTGTTTAGCTCGAGGAGTCCCAGACTGTGAAAGAGCAACAAGAGGGGGTATCCCTCCCTCTCTCACAAGAAGCCCTCTGTTCCTGACACTGTCCACACACAGCTGCAGCAGCGTTAAAACAGCAAACTCTTTTCCCTTCACCGACCCATCTTCAATGGCTTCCACAAGAGCAGCTATCCCACCTTCTTCCACAATCGCATCCTTCCCGTCCTGAATCGCAGCCAAGCTGTTCAGCACCACCATCGCCTTCTCCGCCAGGCCAGTCCCTTGCTCCGCCACGAGATCCACCAGCGGCTTCACAGCTCCGGCGCTCACCGCCCTCTCCTTGTTCAGCTTAACGGAGCACAGCTTGTACAGCGTCGTCAGCGCGTCCTTCTTCCCCCTACTGGAGCCGTTAATCAGCAGCGAAACCAGCGGCGGTATCGCCCCGGAAGCGCCGATCGAGCTCTTGTTCTCTTCCACCAACGCGAGGCTCAGCAAAGCACACGCCGCGTTCTGCTTCGAAGTCTCCGTCCCCGTCTTCAGCACATAAATTAGCGACTTCACGGCTCCGGCATTGGTTATCAGCTTCTTGTTCTCGTCGTTGAGGGACAGGTTCAGCAGCGCCGTCACCGCGTGCTCCTGCGTCCACGGATCGCTGCATCGAAGCAGTGGAACAAGAACAGGAACCGCACCAGACTCGCCGATCAGGGCACGGTTATCGGCGCGATTCTTCGCAAGGAGCCTCAGCTTGGCCGCCGCCGATCGCTTCACGTTCACCGATGATGACTGGAGACCGTCGATGCAGAGCTTCACCGTCGGCTGAAGATCCTCCGGCGAGATGCTCTCGATGATCTCGGTGGAGAAATTCTCCCTCTGCAGGAAACCCATGCAGGGCTCCGGCTCGGGTTCCTGCTCGACGACGCCTACGGCGTCGGTTTTCTGGACATACTCCGGCGAGGGAAGTGTGGCGAGGCGCTGCAGCTCGCCGGAGATGTCGCTGCTGCAGGCGGAGAAGTCGCTGAAGGCCTGGGAGAGATCGAGAAGGTCCTCATCGGCGAAAGCCGAAGAGGACCTGTGAGATTTGTTGCTCCGGGAGGCGAGCTCGCCGAGGCGGAGGTCGACGACGGAGTCGGTGAGATTTTCCGAGAAGCAGGTGGATTTCTCGGTGAAGGAGCAGGTGCTGCTGCTGTCGTCTTGGAAGAAATTGGAGCGGATGGTTCGCATGGACCTCCCTATGTGACGCTGCGTTTTGGAGGAGTGGTGATGGTACTGGTAGCTTCGCGATAGCGGGAAACGGCTCGAATTGGAGCGAGATTCCTCTAGCGAAACCATTCTCGAACACAGACTATTGGGAATTAGGGTGTGAATGTTCTGATATTTCTACTTCAAGATAGTTTCATAGTTAAAACAACGAAGAAGCGAGAGTGAACGAAAGCTGCGCCACCAGGTTGAACAAGAAGATGACGAAGGAGTTTATGAATTTATTTATTATTTTAATTTGATGGGAAATGAAATTGAAAGGCTGGTTTTTGCTGTGAGTGGTGGCTTTGGT
Organism: Acmispon strigosus; assembly: GCA_030819835.1. NCBI lineage: Eukaryota > Viridiplantae > Streptophyta > Magnoliopsida > Fabales > Fabaceae > Acmispon > Acmispon strigosus. Next base: position 94,819,612 of record JAUAMA010000001.1, read on the forward strand.
ATCTGGGGAGAGTTATGATCACAGGGCGTTCAGATTTGTAATGGTGACAGTCGGTGATGATAAGGTGGGGCATGGTTCAATCGACGTTCATACACGTGTCGGGAGGTGAAAGTGGTTTTTATGTGAAGCCATCGTCGTTTTATCAAATTCACTCTTCTCTGCCTGAAATTACTGTAATGTCCTTATAGGAAAAGAGAAGATTACAGTTGTCAAAGAAGCCCAGCCCAGGATTTGAGACGCACGTGTTAAAGCCAATAGTGCTCACGTTTGCGCTTTACCGCAACTCATATTCTGCGCCGTCGGATATGTAATAGCAATAATATCGATGGCAAGTAGTAAAAAAATGTTTTTTATGCGACGAAACAGAAAAATGAACATTGAGGCTCCAGTTATCGTTTACAGTGAATTGACTACTGACTAGTCATTCCAGACGTTTTCTTTTTGGAAAAACAAATCTCTCACACGAACTACACACGCCAGATTATCTAATGGAGGGGTCAGGTGGGCTGTGTAATTAAAATTGCCAAGAGGGGGTGTTAGTAACACACATTTCTTCTAAGAGCTTCTCCCATACGTACTGGAATTTTATTCGGGTGTTTTAAAGATTTTTTTTGGGTTCATACTACCACATAAGATTTAACGCACTTATAAAATCTCATTGCACAGTTTGTTCCAGTGATTATGATTTTATTTTATTTTTAGTTGGACCCACAACATACAATATATTTATATTATTTATTTCCACATAATATTAAATTAAATTAAACTAATAATTCTATGCAAACATAAAACATAAGAAACCGCCGCTCTCTCCCTCTCCTTCACGGCCGTCGGAAGTGAGTTTCAGATATGGGGATCAGAAGGGTTTCTTAACCCATTTTCTAAATTTTTTTTATATGCATTTTTATTGTATTTTTCATCTCCTGCTGTTGATATAATTTTTAAAATTTTCGCCTCAAATATATCTCTTGATTTTGCCATTGTTTTATTTATTTCATCTCATTTCATTCATTGTTCTATTGAGAATTTCCCTCTGATTTCTGTTGGTTGAATGAGAGAGAAACAATATTATTTAATTTAATATCTCACTTTGAAAGAGGAACCAGCCAAGACAGAGATTTTAGCAGCTAAGATCTCATGCCATGTCACTTATTTTTTCAAAGATGGGTATATTTCTCTTATTTTTTTAAAAAAATGTGCTTCAATTTTCAAAAAATACACATTTCAATATAAGTGTATTAAAGCGTGTCATTAAAAGAATGTGTTGCTAATATTTTTCATTGCAAATATATGATAGAGGGTGTGGATGATGTCTAATATAAATCACGAAAAATGGAGACTCACCATATAACACCGAATAGTTACAAGTATTAAGATATGATGTCAGCGGGGAAACCATTGTGTATGGTGCAGTAGTTCCGACCAACCTACTAAAAGTTCTCCTTAACTGCTTCAACAATCTCTTTAAAATATCTTTATGCCTCACCGCCACTTTCTCCTCCTTGCCTTCAGAGCATCACCACCGGAGACAGACTCCTTCCTTGCCTAACTAGTTATGTCTCCCCCTCGGGCGAAGAGCTCACAGAGATGTGGTAATCCCCCCACTCGCTGCACTGAACCTCCTCTCGCTCCTCCTCCAGACAAACAAGTTCGTGTTAGCGCAAGAAACTGTATTCCGAGTCCTCGGGGTCAAACTGGGGTTGTCAAAATTCAACATTTGCATTCACAGTTTTTTGATTCTCAGTGTGAGGTTTGAACAAGTTAAATGTTGTCTTTAATTCTTATGGATTATCGGAATTCGGCATTTCTGCCTTGTGATTTGAAGTATCGGAGTGGTGAGGGAAGTAAATGAAACCTGGAGGAATCTGAGGAGGGTATATTTTGTTTGAGTTCCAAACAGGGAAGGTTTTGGAAGTTGTAGAAGGAGCTTGGCGGATGATGATGTGGCAAATGGAGGGTGAAACAACAGAAGTGATTTGGGTAAGAGAGTGTACATATGAAAATACTTCAAAACCAATGAATCTATTTGAAATTTAAAAATAAATAAAAAAACCTATAGTATCATAAACTATTCGCTGACATACGGTGTGTATTGGTGAAAATAAATGAAACAAACATAAGATGTGAGTTTATCCCAAATATATTAACTCTATAGGGTAGTGTCAAATGTCAAAGCAGTTCAAACATAATTCAAGGATTATTTATCATAATTTTAATGAAAGGTGATTCATATGCATCTATTGGGTGTGGACACATAGAGAGAAAGAAAGTGAATTAAGGGAAGATATGATTGTAATATATGATTAAAGTGAGAGATATAGAGAAAAATGAGGTGTATGAGGGTGTCTATACTATTGAGTGATTTATGAATCATGGTTGAATTTAATTTAGTTCAGAGGTGAGACTTCATAATTATTTTTGTAATATTAATTATGGGTGAACATTTTTTGCATCATGGAAATAGGTGGTCTACTAATGCACTATCAATTTTTCAATTGAAAATGTCAGGATACCCCTGTGTTCAACCTATATCCTACAAACCCTAGATTAATAGAGTCATCGTCGCATCATTGTTCCTTAGCTAGGTCTCATATTCTCTTTCAGTCCTAAAACATCTTAACCCACGTTCATTAGCCCCGCCAAACCCTCTCCCATGACCACTCCATCGAGACAAACAAGATTATCCTCCCTTTGTCGCTCAGTGGTCGACCTCTCATATTGTTGGCCACACCATGCCTTCAAACCCTCTACCAAGGCCACACCATTGAACCCCTTTTCTACATCATGCCACCGAGTCACTTGAGCTTCATCAATCACATTGACATTCCCTTTCATCTTCGTGTCTCCCTCTTTTCTTTGTTTCTCCTTTTTAGATCAAAGGTCTCTTCTTGTGTTTCAATATTGGTTTGGTTTGGGCGGTTAAGGTGCCCTAAGGGTTTCTGTTGTGGTGGGCATTGGTGCTTTTGGGTCTGGTCACCATTGTTTCTGGTGGTTTGCAGTGGGTAGCCTCTGCAAGAGATGGTTGTTGTGTCGATCACGTGTTTATTTGCATTTTTTTGTTAGATTTGATGGAGGTGTTGGAGAAGAGAGAGTCGATGTGTCATCGCTACTTCCTGAGGTCTAAAGTTGATCTTAGGCATGCAATCATCGCTTCTAGTGGTTAGTAGTGCGTGACGGCAAGTTGTGCGGCAAAAAGTATGTGAAGCAGCCGATTGAGTAGATTTCAAAAGAAATCAAATTGAGAGTATTCAAGTAATTTTAATATTGTAATGTTGACTGTTGAATGTTTAGTATTCCCTCCGTTCTTAATTATAAGCTAACATTGTAAAATTCACGCTTATTAAGAAAATAAATGATAAAGTTAATTGATGCATTGGTTTTTTAAAAAATTGTATAATCTTATCTATTTACCTTTATTTAAGATCAAACTTTTCAATCATTATAATATTAAAAAATCAATAAATGCAAGGGTAAATATGGAAAGAAAAATTAACTTTTCTTAAGTTAGTTTATATTTAGTGATACTTTATAGGTGTCAATATTAACTTATAATTAGAGACGGGGTATTATATCCTAGAATCAAATTACTAATGCACGAATAAACCAACTATTTCATTGGTACAGAAAATACGCACCAAATAATTATTTGAAAATATTTTTGTGAAAAAGGCTTCAATTATATTTCTCCGCACGTACGCAGTGTTGTGAGCAGTGAGTACCCTTCTCTGGCGGTCCTCTGAATATAGCCGAAAAATGAATGTATTTTTTTTACATAAGGAATAAAAAATGAATGTATGGCAAACAGATGCTGAATTATTATTTTTATTATTATTGATTATTTCGAAGCACCAATCACACTTCAAACTTGACAATACTGAGTTAATATATGATTGAAGTGTTTACACTTACTTTGTATCAAATCAATGTTAAATTTCAAAATGCACTAATCGAACGCATGCAGCATGAACCAATATTCAATTAGTAATCCCTTTGTCTATGGGCTGCAAATGCATTTTACTTCACAAATGTGGTGGAAGCTTGTACATATTGTCTTATTATTTGTTAGATAAAACATGCAATCAATACAGGCTGATTATAAATCTTGACATTAAAAATTTTAAGCATATGATCTCAAAAGATAACTTGTGGTGAAAAAGTAACTGAATTTCCTATATCTTAATATCTAATAAGCAAAATTAAAATGTTTAATACATAAAAACTTAAAAGAATTACTTATATATATGGTTGTCACAAAATAATTATGAAATATTGAGAATGGTATTATAGATAAGCATTATACTATGAAATAATTATGAAATTACTTAATCGTTGAAATGGTATTTATATTGAAAATGAAATATTTATTAGTAACACAAAAATAAATTAATATTCATAATTGTTCTTTTGAGAATGAGATTACTCGGTTCTTTCGTCCACGGTGGTGATGCATGTGCGACCTCAATTGGCTTTGTTTGTACAACGGAGTTGTAAAGGACAAGATATAAGTGTACATGTAAAAGACACTCTAACGCTCAATTAGTGAGGGAGCAAATAGAGAAACCCTGAATCTAAGTACAACTAAAAGTTTTGCATAACGAGGGAAGTGAGTATCAATGAATGACAACACTTGTTCCTAGGAAGCCATTCTGATGGTCTTTAGAGTGTAAGGTTGTCTTTGGACAACCTTGCTTGTTTGCTATTTAAAGGGTTGTTGTGCGATTGAACGACCTTTGCTAGGATAAGACATTCCTTAGCTAAATCATCCAACCCGCTCATATATGGTACTCACTTAACCATGAGACATTTGCGCCGACTGAGATATTATTGGATCTTATAACATTTTGGGCATGTCGGAACAATAATCAAGAATAAGCTTGCTTGATTTAATTTAAAGACTTTATGTAAAAAGGGACAAACTTTTTCTTTGATGTATAGCTCTCACCCATTTGTAAAATTGTAACTGTGTTTTTTAGTGTAACATACTTAATTTGATTTCCAGCCATGTAAATCATTTTTTCCACGTACAATAATGTACATCACTAGAAAAATCACAATAGATTTTATAGAGTCTATCTCCTATCTTTCATATGCTACGTACAAATCTTGTAAATGATAAATATAGTTGCAGTGTCCTGCATATTTTATGAACCAAATCTAATATTCTAATTTTATTGTTAGGTTGGGATGCAGCATTCTGAGTTGTCCACAACCTTAACTATAGTCTAACATCGATCGAGAATCTTGGTTTCATTCATATTTTGCACCAGAGTCTCGTTTTTCTGCTAGCTACGTTTGATTTCTTGTGCAACAAACTAATAAAATTGATTTGATAATACTGATGATGAAAATAAACTAATGAAGAAAGCAAATTGAAATTGAATATACAAACATGATTGAATATGTGTAGTTAGAAAATGAAATTATAGGCGACAACTTGCCGAAAATGAAATTATAATTTAAATTTGAGCTTGCAAATGTGTAAGACCAACATCTTGGTGATGTTGAAGGTGATTTTTATTTAGTTAATTATTATATCGGCCATGTCGCATGAACATTGCAGCTTTGCGATTAGCTTTAATAATTATATACATGATTGATTGCTTAGTTTTTGTATTAAATTGTTTCTTTTTATTTTTTTATCGTTATGGGTAGACTGATATATTTATGTACGTAGCAAAGTGACATTATATAAAATAAAATAAAAAGTGTATGGTGTAGTGGTTGCTTAAGCTCTACAAATTGGACGTAATTATGATAGTTGATATGTCCCAAAAAATAATATTAAAATTTGTCTGAGTTTAATTAGTTGAAGTATTAAGTGTTTTTCATGATAACGCGCATTTGACTGAAGTATTAAGTGTTTGTTAGGGAACTGGGTAGTTGAGACACACAAGGAAATGAGATCACTAAGAGTGAGATTTATAGGAAGAACGAGAGATTATCTTGTATGATTGTATCCACGACAAAAGTGACTTTTTGAGCTTTTACGTTTTCTGTTAATGATGGCTGCGCACTTGGGTTATTTGTGGTTGCACTTTAGTAAGTAAATTGAATTAATGAATGCTACACTACAATGGCAACTTCCGCCAAAGTAAGAAAAGGAGCATACATATGAAATGACAAAAAATAAATAATGTAGAAACTAACTTTTATAGTTGACTCAATGGTGGAGGAGGTGTGAAAATGATGGCTCTGATGGTCGGTAAAGTACCAATGGTTTTGGTCATGCCTTTTATAGAGTACTGATGGTTCGAGCTGTCGTTAAATTATCGATGATCTTAATTTATGAATGTTGTATAATTTATTGACGGTACTAGTCGTCAGTAACTTGGTGGCCAACTTTACCGCCAAAAAAACATTCGCGGCAGGTTATTGACGTAAATAGCCGTCAGTTAGTTGAGTGCTTAAATTTATCACCAAGTTAACAACGATTTTTGGAAATAACAATTAACGACAACCTAGTCGTCAATAAAGTGCTTAATTACCGACGATCTTGTATCCATCCACAATAAGACATCGAGAATACAAAGTTTTCTTTGTAGTGACACAATAGGGAAACAAGGGAACTATACTCCCTTATGAGAAAGGCAACTTGTTACCGTTGACAAGGAACAAGTCAACCAAAACGACGATCACTTGGAGATGAAGGTGAACCAGCCTTCGTCGTCTCTGCATAACCAGCCACAACCGCTTCCACATGGCCAACGACCTTCAGATTGCGAAGCCTTCCACACTTCCATTAACCTATGTGATGAACTCATCAAGGTGTTGGAAGTGCAATTGTAATATGAAAGAGAATGTAATTAGATGCCAGTGGTACCCCCTCTGACCAATAATATACATGTGTAGCCTATGATGGTTCATCATGCCAGTGCATCCATCCCAACGTAACCTTAAGCAGTTAACGCAATCATCCATAGGCTTATTCAAGAGTTAGCGCATTCGGGTCCACCTTAGAATCAAGGGAGTCACGTGGAAATCTCGACAGTTAGCCACAACGTGAGCCGGCCAGCTCCAATTGTCACTCGTATACGGGTATTGGCGACTATCCCACACCTCGATGAGGATGATGACTATCCCTCATTCCTGACTCCTTATTTCTCGGTCTTAGTGGCCTTGTAGTTACCAAATGGACTCCAGAAGGCGCCTGCGACTAGGGGTGGGAATAAGCCAGGCCGCCGACAGGGGCCTATGGCTTGGCTTGTTTAAAGCCTGGTTTGGCCTGGCCTGTTTATATAAAATCTAGGCTCAGGCTTTTTAAAAAGACTATTTAGCTAAATAGATTAGGCTTAGGCTTATAAAAAAGCCTATTAAGCATATCAGACCGTCCTGTTTATTAGCATCTTAATTTAATATATTAGTTTAATAAAATATACAAATAAATCAAAATATTAAATTCAATTTACATCCATCCAAGCTGTCACCAGTTTTGGTATTTGTAGAAAATTTAATTTTACCTTTTTGAAACTTGTCGATTGACAAACATAGTTGACCTATTTAGATGGAGGCTTGTTGGCCTGCTTAGATGTTGGTCTGTTTAGATGTAGGCTTGTTGGCCTATTTAAAGGCCTTATGCGAAAATAGGCTTATAAATAGGCTTCAGGCCAGGCTTTCAAAAAGGTCAGGTCCAAGCAAAATAAAAAGCCTATGATAGGCCACATGCCAGGCTTAGGCCTTAAAATTTTTAAATAGGCCAGACCTATTTACGCAAAGCCTAGCCTGGCCTAACCTATTCCCACCCCTACCCGCGACCCATCCATATTTAAGGGTAGCTACCCACAGGACCACCTTAACGCTTTTGAGAATAAGATGTGTTGTCTCAGAGCCCCTCGCACAAACATGTGTCAGACCTTTATCAAACCTTGAGGAAAGCCACCCTTATGTGGTTCTAGTCCTTGACACCCAGATCTAGGACGCGGTGACGTGATCTCTCCACCTAATATGTCCACCACTGCATCAATAACAAAGGCCTTCTGAGAACATCTCATTCTTTGGCCCGCATCACACACACGAACAATGAACCCCTCTACGCTTTCCTCTCTAGGTTCTTTTACAAAGCCTCTTTCATTTTTTTGCCTCACATTACTATGTTCCATATAGGAGTGGGATCATTGAAGATGGGATACGAGTTTTCATTATCTATGGCCAATCGCCAATCTAAATCGCTTGGTGATTTTATAGAAAGATCACTAAAATTTATCAACAAGGAGGACCTCCTCAGCGAGATGGATACTAGGGAGCCTGATGGTACCCAACGGGTAAAGTAGAAGCAAAAGGACTCAAACAATAAGCAACCTCGGGCCCCTAACATGGGAGTGCCTGTAATATCTCCATGTTATATGGATTATACTAGCTCCTTTAAATGCGAAGCCTTCCAGAATCTACCAAAAGGTTCTACATGGTAAATTTACAAATGTCCCTATGTTGGAAACATCCCGTATCTCCAACAATGTCGACATGTTGAGAACAAGCGAGCTTCTCTTCTCTTTAAATCTCTCTTAAGCTCGAATTCTCAACTTAAGCAAGAACCTTGTAAAATACACCTTCCTTAGATTTAAAATTTCCTTAAACTTTCATCCAACATCAAGATTTAGGGATCAAAGATGCATTTTACACAATAACTATACTCAAACTAAATATTTACCAAGCTATCAATTTGAGGAATAAAATAATATATAATTGAAGCATATTGGTCAAATAAGTCTCTAAAATAATATTCAAAATATTTGTAAAATTAACACTTATCAATTTTCCCGAATTTAGCAAGGGTTTTTTCCATCCACAAGACTTGAACTCAAGACCTAGTTAATTAAGGGGAATTAAACATGTATCACTTGAATCAACCACTCGTTTGTGAGGGTCTATTATTTAGAGATATACTTAAATTTGGAAGAGAGAGTAATAAAAAGAAAACAACTTAATTTCTAAGAACAAAATTTATACTCTTTTGTTTGTCACCAAATTTATACTCTTATGCTTAAGTAAATTTTCGTACTTATAGACCATCTAAAAAGGTTGACGTAAAAAAAGAGCTCAAAGCTGAAAGGCCAATAAAAAAAGCCCAAACCCATTGCACTAGAGAAGACGGATATGAATAAATAGAAAGTATTGACAGTGACAAAATAAAAAGATAAGTATTGACAAAAAAATATAAAAATAGATAGTATTCAATGTATATTCATTTATGACTTACATGGTCAACTAAATATAGTATTATAGTAATATATATTTTTTCCTGCCCAATAAATATTATTTAATGTATGCAGTAAATAATATCAATAAATGGGTAAAAGTTAAAATAAATTAAAGTATGTCAGTACAAATATATTTATGAATCACGTGTAGTAATTAATATTCACAAATGAGTCCAAGTTGAAAAACTATAAAACAAGATAAGAGGCATAGCATGTTGGGTTTTGATTTATTTGCAGTTTTTTTTTTCTTTCATGATATTTTCACTCACTTTCTATTTTCTATTTCTCTATTTTCTCCTATCAAATTGCCTATCTGTTATGACTTTGTTTTTTTTTTTTTTTTCATTTCTCTCACTTGATTTGAATGTGATTAGGGTGTGGATAAATACTTTCTCTTGCATTCTATTTCGTTCATTTTCTTTTATTATCCCTTTTTTTCCTATGGGATCTAAGCTATTATCTTTCATTTTTCTCTTCAATTTTTATGTTTTTGAGTGTAAACTGAAATAAGTTCATGAATAGAGTTATGACACGCAGACACACTAGCATAAACTCCAGAGTGTATTCTCTCTATCTTTCACTTCTACTCATAGCATAAAGTTTAACTTTGATGTACTGAGAGTGTAAAATTATTTACACTATCATCTATTCATTGTATGTTATCTAAGAATAATAGTTATGTTTCCTTTTTATTTTGATTAAATTAAATTTTTAATTTATGATGTGGCGGAGATCAATTAGATATTCGTGTAAAAAAAATTTACGCGAACAGTGCATAAAAATTAAATTCCATAACTTATCACATATCATATTCATTACTTATTAAAAAAAAATTGACAAAATTATCCGCGAGAGAGTTCCCGAACCTACAAACAAAAGATAAATCTAAGGGAATAAAAAAAGAAACTAAGTGATAATGGTGTCAGGCATAATGTTGATGAGGGTTGCGTTGTGGTTCTCTGTTTTAACCTCCCTAATTCTTCACACTCAATCATGCAGATGCAGCAGACACACCTTCCCTCACAAGAAGGTTTTCTCCACTTGCCGTGATCTTCCTCACTCCCCCTCTTTCCTTCACTGGACCTATCACAACTCCACCGGCAAACTCAACCTCGCATTCAGACATTCTCGAATTCACAATCCCACAAACACCTGGGTGGCATGGGCTATTAACCCCAACATCCACAACCTTAATCAAGCTATGCCAGGAGCACAGGCTCTGGTTGCAATCCCTGTAAAATCAAGTGTTGGTGGCCATGGTTCTGTCATCATGAGAGGCTACACTTGTTCAATCTCAAGCTACAACACTTTGTTGGAAGAGGGTAATATCAGTTACCCTCACTCCAATTTGAAGGTGACATTTCATAACAATGAGGTTACCATTTTTGCTACTCTCACTCTTCCCAAGGGTACCGCCTCGTTGGTCCACCTTTGGCAACATGGTTCTGTTTCTGGTTCTGTCCCTGAAGTGCATGACATGGCTTCTGCTAACCTTAACTCCAAGGAGATCTTGCATCTAGTTGGGCATAACAATATCTAAGTGCTTATATTATGTGTACTTAGTGTTTCATATGACGATAATTAATAAGATATATGGATCATTTCATATAAACTGTAAATTTTCCAGCTCACATATAGGTAGCCCAAGCCCAGATTTTTCTTTTTCATTTTTTGTTTGGGCGCAGTGGGCTTTTAAGTTTAAACTTATTAGATTGACAAAAAAAAAAGTTTAAATTTGTTACGGGTTCGATTCTGCGCATGTAGTTAGATATTGTGCGCATATTAATTCATGTAATCTCATGGCTTGGTAAAGCTCCTCCACACAAAAGCAAAATCTTTTAAAATTATGGGTTGGGTAAATGACCCATGATTAATTGAGTTATTTAATTTCATGTCCACATGGACCAGTAAAATTATATCATTTATTTTATTTATTTCTAAATTATTTTTTGATTTTGATTTTGGCACAATTTTACTGGTCCATATGGACATGGGTTTAAATAACCCCAATTAATCATATGGTCATTTAGCCAACCCCTTTAAAATTATCTTAAAATACTTACGTATCTATCACATTGAAGGTTGAATTTGCAATTAAGAATCATGCAGACATTGCTTATCTTATTTGTTGAATGTTATGTGATCCCTCTGGTGGGACATAAGTATTTTTTGAGAGATCAAAAAATCGTCTGTTTTAAAACACACGGACAAAATTCATCCAATCGCGATATTAGGAGACAAAAATGCAATTACACCAAAAAATAATTTATGGAGTAGTCATGAATTGAGAACTATTTATTGTTTTAATTCATTTTATATTTAATGCTAAACATATTTTTATGAATAATACTCGGCTTGGTCTATTATATATATCAGGAAAAATATGGTTAACAAATTAATAAAAATTTCCCTGCATATTCATTTTAATATATAAGAAGTATATTGTAAATAATATATACCAATTACTACATTTTTTAACAAGTAAAACTATCATTCCTAGATAAACCATTTTTTAACATGATCCACAGTTGTAGAATTTAATGTAATACAATATCATATAAATAAGTGATTATATTTTTTGGACATGTAAATAAGTAATTAATCAATATTCTTTTGATATCAAATAAGTAGTTAACTTTTTTTGAAGGGAAATAAGTAGTTAATATTGAAAATGAATTAATAATAAATGAATGAAAGAGCAACTGATGAAACAAAATTGGTGATGTCACTTGTAAGGATGTATTTAATGAATAACTTTTTAGTCTTCGGGAAATACTTGAATATTCAATAGTTTTCTGCATAGTTTCTATAGGCCATTTTATTTTTATAATAATTAAAGTAACTACGTTTAGCCCCACTAATTCTTGAATTAAGATCCTCCCCTGACGTGCAATCCCAGCAGCAGCAAACTATCCAATCACATACAAGTTTTATAATTCAACTTTTCATTGATCAAATCTCAGCCATTCAATATAACACAATCAATGGACAAGATTTTGATTTTGTAGGAGATGTTGGCTAGAGAGGATCCACTATATATCCTCATTAATCCTTATATAAACCCTCCCCTACAATCTCTCCAGCCACTCCATTAAAAAAAAAAACTCTCCAGCCACAAATAGTCTGAAACATGTTGAGGCTTGTGTTAGTCTTGTCTATTTCAATCTCATTGCTTCTCACAACATCCTTGGCTAAGACATGCAAGGAACACAGCTTCCATGATGACAACAAGGTATTCTCCAATTGCACTGATCTTCCTCATTTGTCCTCTTTCTTTCACTGGACTTATGAAAAGGCCACAGGGAAGCTAGACCTGGCATTCAAACATGGCAAAATCCCTTCAACAAACCGGTGGGTTGCATGGGCTATTGGTCCTGAAACTTCGCACGGCTTAGAAAATTCTATGGTCGGAGCACAAGCTCTTGTGGCTATCATAGACTCAAAGGGTGCCTCAAGAGCCTACACTTCCTCCATCTCCGACTACCACACCATTTTGGAAAAGGGAGACATCGCTTATCCTCACACCAACTTAAGGGCTACCTATAAAAATAATGAGTTGACCATTTATGCAACCCTCACTCTTCCCAATCATACTGGCGCCATCGTCCACCTTTGGCAACATGGTCCACTCTCTGGCCTTCTCCCCCAAGGCCATAGTTTGGCTACTCCTCACATCAACTCCAAGCAGATTTTGCATTTGGTTTAAAACCTCAATTATCTTGTGGTTTCTTTTATAATATATTAATATAACTTAAGCTTTATATATGTAAGAAACACCCTTGTGTTTGGAAAACATCTATGAACATAAATGTATTTGCTATGACTTCTTAATCTGAATTATTCGCTAGTTGCATGCTTTATTCTATTATGTCCATTATATGTAAAAATTATTTTGAGTGGGGAGTTGGGATATAAATTATCCTTATAGAATAGGATATCAGTTTTTTGTTTATTTATGAAGATAACTCAATATTAATTTCAATATTTATATTTTATATAATTTATAAAAATATTAATGAATAAATATAATTTTTTTTATTTTAATATTATATTAATTTCATTACTTATCAATTACTAGTTTTTATTGTTATGTTAAAATTATTTAGTTGCTTATAAATTTAATTAAAAAATAAAATAATTTATAAATAGTGAAAATATTGGATTTACTCATATAAAATAATAAAATTTTCACTATCACTTACTACTACTTATTTGACATTATTTTTCGTTATTTATATTATAATAAAAGTACACAAAATAGTTCTTCACTAACAATAAAATAGGCTACTCAAATATAAATATTAATTTTTAATAGTAAATATAGACTAATTTTATATTATCATATGCTATTATTTAAAATTATTTCTCTAATATAATTATAATTAATAATTTAAATATAAATTAATTTTGAAAGAATAATATCTTTTAACAACTTTTAAAAATTTAATCAATTTTTATTGTTGATCACTTACCCTTACTAAGTTAAAACTCATTAGCTACATATATAAATTTAATTAAAATAGACTCCCTTTAAAAAAAAAATAACCGAATTAATTTAATTTTAGTTAATATTAAAATATAGACTCATTTATAAAAATGTAAAAATAATTAAATTTAATAGAATAATCACTTTTTAAAAAAAACTATTTAGAAAATTAAATTTTAAAAAATATTATATATATTTTTTAATTTAAAGGGAAATTTGATTAATTTTTGTTTGTTTGTATCATATCCTATCAATATCTTGTCCACCTCAAAGCTCTTATCATATCCTATCTTTATCCAGCCTTTTATCCTATCCTCCTTTTATTCTATCCTGACTACCAAATGAGCTTCAACTCTTTGAGTGGCATCCCACCCTCCTCCTTGAGAAATCATTAATGACAAATATTTAAATTCATTTATATTATTATTTATATTCGTTTTAAACTAATAAATATTAACATTAAGTTATACTAGATAAAGTATGAAACAAATATCTTTACCAAAAAAAGTATAAAAAAAATATACATTAATAAATCATGATGTGTATTAGATCATTTCGTCCATTAACCATATGGTCGGATATTCGATCCTCGTCCATGAGAAAATGTAGCGTATTTCGTGGCAAACTGTTTATTGTTTAGTGTGAGCAGCCACAGAGAAGAAATTAGTCATTAATATCAACGATCGATACCTAATCTCAAAAATATATACATTAATAAAATAATTCAATGAGGATAATAACTAATTATTAATGTAGTTTAAAAAATTTAAATGAAATTAATGATACTCCATTCACTACTCATTATAAGACCGAGACGTAGTGTCCCTTTTTATAAGATCTTTACTTAATTTCAAAATATTATTATCATGTCAAATACATACCCCTTGAATTTATGAAACTTTTATAATTCCAAATTTTGATTAGCACTAATAATTATTTTGTTCAACGCTACTCAAATAATTCCAAAGTCAAAGGTTAAAACCAATATATTAATTAAACTCATTACATTTTTTTTATCCCTAATATACTCCCTTCGTTCCTATATAAGTGTCACTATTTTTATTCTTTTTTTTTCCTAATTATTTATCACTTTACAAAGTTCAAGAGAGTATTAATTATGTTTTACCAATTCTACCCTTAAATTAATGGTGATAGAAAATTAAAAAGTCTAAATTAAGAAGAAAGATAAAGGGTATGTTAGGAAGTTAAATAGTAATTTTGATAGAAACAAGAACATCAATACAATTCCTTAATATATGTGTAAAACTTTAAAGTGACAGTTATTAAGGAACGGATGGATTACCATTTATCTCTTATATTAATTTCTACTCTTCAATCCTCTTATCACAATTAATTTAAAGGTACAATTGGTAAAATATAATTAATACCTTATTAAAGTTGTAAAAGTGTCAAATTAGTAAAAACAACAAAGGGAGTAATGAATGCTAATTAATCACATTAATTTCTTCAATTAATTTTTCAATCAAATTATGTTTTCCTAAAAACACACTTCAAAGCAAGTGTATTCAATATCGAACTTGAGGGACTAAATGCTAGTACTAACTTCTGGAGATTTTAATTGTTAAGTAAATAAGAATGATTGTGAGTAGGGGTGGAACTAGGCCAAACCAGGTTTTGTGAGGCCCAAGCTTGACAAGCATTCTAATTTCTCGACCCAAACCTAGCCTGAGGTTTATCATAGGCCAAATTTTAAGGTTTGACTTGGCCTTTTGGACGGCCTAGTTTGATCTACTAGTCCTTTTAATAGAAAATTCTCTCCTAAAATGGCTAATAGGAAAACAGACTAATGAGTCACGGGCTAATAGGGCAGCAGACTATTAGGTCTTTTTATACATCATTCCCTTTTTACAAAAAATAAATAAATTGTATTTTGAGTTTTTACAAAATTAATTAAAATAATGTACTATATTTATTTATATTATTAACAAAATAATATTAAGTAAACAAGCCGACCTATTAGGCCAAACAAACTTTTTTTGATAGTTTGGGCCCAGCTTTTTTAGTTAACCAGACTTTTGAAAAAGTTTAAGTCTAGTCTTTCTAATAAATAGGTCAGACTAGACCAAACCTTTGACGTGCCAAGTTGCGAGTCTTTGACGGGCTGCCTGACCTATTTCCACCCATAATTGTGAGAAAATAGTTTTCAAGCAAGAGATTGTTTGCAAGTGAATAAAGAAAATATCGAGAAAAGAGATTTACATCATATATTAAAAGACTTATCCTTAGGACTTTAATTGATTAGATTCCTCCAATTCTATTTTAGTTAGTGAATTAGTTGATTGTTAATTCTACTTCTCAAGTTGCTAATCAGTTCAGTTATGCAAACTAATAGTTTTTCCCTATTCCCACTATCTATTTAGTCATGTAGAAGTTTTAAAATCGCGAAAGTATGAAGTGTGTAGAAGTTTATTAATAAATTAAAGTAATTAAATAAAGCAATTGAAAATATAGAAGGTCTAATTGGTCATATAGGTTTCTTATATTTTATTACCCTCAGTTTCGCTAATCTACACAAAATGGTCATGTAATGTTAATCAACTAATAAAGTACAACAAATGATGAAGTTAAAATAAAGGAATAAAGTAGAGAGGTTATCCAATGAAATAGAAAACTATTCGCTAAAATAAAATTGGGGTTTCATAGCATCAGTTATATAGTAATCTTAAGAAGGATGTTTAGCCACATATCATAAACATGAAAAACACAAATCTAATGACAACGACTATTAACATCACAAAAACTTGGAAGAGATGAACCGACACAAGGAGTCAGTAGTTTCTTCTCGCTTCTCTATCTGAATAGTACTCTAAACTTTAAAGTATCCTCAACAAATTTATGAACCCAAAATGAAATCTAAGCTCCTCGACCTAAAGCCTACCCCTAATTTATAATGTGTAACATGCTTGCACTTTAGGACGACCGTGCTACAAGTTAGCATGGGTGTGGTGATCACCACAAGCGTGGTAAAGGGGTAAGAAGATCATGTTGAAAATAAAATCCAAAATATACTTCAAGGTTGAACACGCTCGTGCTAAACACACCACGACTGTGCTGAAATGGCCATGATCGTGCTATATAACACCAAGTCATGTTGTATATCACCAAGTCATGATGATGAAAGATGTTGGTTGGTGTTAGCCGTAACTTAGAAAAGTTATAAGAATGAGTTAAAAGTACAAAGGATTTTTTAGAAGTAATTGAGATATGTTTAGAATAGTAAGTGGGTAGTATATCTATGCCAATGTATGATAATGAAAATACTAGACAAATTTGTTCAAATACATATACAATACCCATGGGCCAAATATCTTGTTGAATGGACATGTGGACCTTTTCAGCTGATCACCCACCATTACCTGCACAATGATCTTGATCATGTTTCATTGAAATTAATATTTTTCTCTTAAAGTATCTCACAATTGGTAGATATGAGATTAATCTTCGAGATTCATAGATTATATTAAGTAGGTAGATTCCTCTCAATAAATTTTTCTCTATACTTACTGTCCAGTTATTAAACATTAAACTAAATACTTAAAAAATTTAACGATTTATCAGTTGTGCTAGAACTTGTTTGTGAAATTAATATTTTTTTAATGCTATGGATATTATAAAGAAAATGTTAATGGACAATTACCTTGGACACTTGTGATTCAATTGAGATATCTGCCGGTATTCCATGCATCTCCATGTACCAACTCCTCCAAATTTACAACTTTAAGTTCATTTTTTTTTTTTGGGTCAAAACAATTCTGATTTTTCAATAGCTCTGTTTTTTTTTTTTTTTTTGTGGTCCTAAAGATTTTTCCAATAGGTCATGACAACATGTTAACCTCCCAGGCCACAAGCCACTCCTTTGAGAAAACAAATAGGGGATGGGCCAGGGGAAGAAAGATTCAGTAATATAAAATAAAAGTCTTCATTTATCAACCATGCAGTGACAACTTCAAGGCTTTATATTTCAAATCAAACTTCTTTGGATCTTTGCTACCTTCTACATCTAACATTGACACAGGTCTTGGCATGGGCCTTGTTCCATTATTTTTAAAACCTTACTTTTTGAAATTATATAAAAACAAATAAGAAACTGTCGCTTTTTATTTGTTACAAAAATCCAAATAGTGTCACTATATATTATAGGGTGGGATTGATATAA
Source organism: Acmispon strigosus (assembly GCA_030819835.1). Lineage (NCBI taxonomy): Eukaryota > Viridiplantae > Streptophyta > Magnoliopsida > Fabales > Fabaceae > Acmispon > Acmispon strigosus. The sequence continues at coordinate 94,837,469 of JAUAMA010000001.1, forward strand.
GCTTGTCGTCATAATATATTAGAAGTCCTTAATAACTTCTATTCACTTACTCAATTAGAAAATTGTGTGTCAACCTCTGGATGTTGATGTGAAAATTGTGTTGATTAGCGATTTATAAGTATCTCTGTAAACGAACAAAGATCCTAAAGACATTCATTCAATTCAATTGACTCGTGGAAAAACAAACCTATAAAATTCAAAGTGACGTATTGCTGTCGTCAAATTTCCTCTACTTTTGAACTAATTAATATGGACTTTGGAGGTTGTTCTTGGTGAGAAAAAAGTTGTGCATGGATATGGATGTTTTCTAGTAGCAGATACATATAGTGCTAGCTGTGTTCTTCGAGTGAACATAGACATAATTAATGGTCCTGAAAGCAATAGAAAATTTAATTTGGAATTATTGACAAGCCCTTTTTCACCAATATAAAACCTACCAAGCACCCTGTCCTTAAGAATTATTACACCACAAAAATGAATAGTAATATTTAATGTTGTGAAAATGGTGCAAGGTTTAACAATCTCTTTTGAAAATAATCCCAAGTATACTGAACAGCAGAAACTAAACAGTAGCAATAACTAAAATTAATCACGTAGGCTTTTGATTTATTAGGATATAAAAAAACAGAATGTGAGTTGCACATTATTATGAGAATGTTTGATAGCTAGCTATGTCTGGAGCTTTAAAATAACTCTGGAGTATTTGGGAAAGCTATGACTCCTCTGTTTGTTTGCTGCATTAATAGAGCATGCTCTTCTTCTTGGAAGGACCGAAAAGATTTCTGTCTGCTTCAAAATTTTGCAAATTACTACCCTGTTTTACAGTGATGGTCGCTGCTGTATCTCTGTTCTGGTATACTAACTGTGGTTATTTTTTTGTTTTCCCTTTTTTTATGTAATTAGTTATGCTTCCTATTAATTCAAGTTTTGCTTATAAAAAAACATGTATATTAGAGCCCAAAAAACCTAAGAATGGAACACAAAAATCCTGAGAGTATATCATGCTGGGCGTTGATGTTAAATGTTACTCCCTCCGTTCTTATTTAAGTGTCACTATTTTTATCTTTTTTTCGTTCCTAATTATCTGTCACTTTACAAAGTTCAAGAGAGTATTAATTATGTTTTACCAATTCTACCCTTCAATTAATGGTGATAGGAAATTAAAGAGTCTAAATTAAGAAGAAATATAAAGGGTATGTTAGGAAGTTAGGTAGTAACTTTGATAGAAACAAGAACATTAATACAATTCCTTAATATGTGTGCAAAACCTTAAAGTGACAGTTATTAAGGAACGGAGGAAGTAGTTAATTTGTGATATGATTAGTCATGGTTCAGTCACATTTTGTTTTTGTTCATTTATGCATTTCTAGGTGGTTAAAAGTATAATGATGCTAGAGTTTAATATCTTTTATGTAGATACTTATCCTCCTTTTTATTCACTGCAATTAATAGAGAAACTTTGTAAATTGAGCTGCAAGAAACTTCAGAAAATAAAAAGTTGAGATTATAAAAAATAGTCTATTGCCTATGAGGTACGAGTAAGATCATGGTTTAAGGAAAAAATGGCCTCAAATAGTGGCTTGTTTTGTGGGGGTTAGCCCCTCCATTAAAAGAAACGTTCTTTATTTCTTACCATATGTCATGACACATGATTAACGTTTCACTGTTATATTATTGTGAAGCAGTGTTCCATAAATAAAGTGATAGATTGTTTAATTGCTCCGCCAGGACTCGGTCGAAATTTATTTGGATCTGATTTTTTTTCACATGAGCAGCAAAAGACGTAATACGTGACTTCACCATGATACACATTACTTCTATCAACGAATTTGTCTATGTTCGTGTAAAGAGATTAAAGACTTAAAAACATGAACAAATTTGTAGATATAAATAACCTAAACAATGGTGATATTGACTAAGAACCACGCGGTACAAATTTGTTTAGTTCAAATGATGTTTCAACTAGATTTTTTTTTTCAAAGTTTAGTAACAAGTAATCAACACTCTATATTATTTGTTTCACCCTTTTCAAACTTCTTTATAAAAGAACCTGGAAAAAGTAAGTAAAACAACAACAAAAAGTAGGAGGACCTAACTCAGTACTCTCTTAAAATAAAAGGAATACCGATTGTCTCAGTAAAATTATAATAGTTTTATTACAGCACCCCTTTTAAGGTTTTTTGTAGCGATTGATTAAGGAACCAATATGAATAGGTAACTCTTTTATAGTGATTCTGACAATAAACCAGTGTAAATAGCAAGGACGTGACTAATTGCTATTTGTTGCGGTTATAGTCTAAACCGCTATAAACAATTTGTCAAAATAAGTAAGATTTATATTTTTTTTCATTAATTTTTTATTGACAAGGTCCCTTTTCACAACCTTCTTCAGACAAACCCTAGCCATCACATGCACCTAGTCGGCCCCAACCTTCTTCTTCCCTGAACCCCAAAAACCTAGCCGCCACCTACCAAACTGAAACCTTCGGCTACAAGCAGAAACCAACCGCGGCTCACCCTGAGACCACTACTAGCAAAGTCACACGACCATCAGCTGTCAACCCTCCTTTGCGGCTAACCCATTTTCCTACCCATATTGGAGTCTAGATTCTCCATCCATCGAAAGAACCACCGCACTTGGATTGAGTGCGAGGGAGAGATGACAGAGAGAATAAGAATGAAACTTAAGCGCATTCTTAAAGAGCCTTCTAAATGATGATGAAGATGAACAAATTTGAAGATTTAGAGATTTAGTTTTGATTTAGGAAGTGGGGTTTAATTTCATATTTAATGTAAGTTGTGGGTTTTAATTTTTCAGTTTATTTTATGTATATCCCATTTAAACAAAGTTAAAATTCCACTTAAACTTCATTTAACCGGTCAGCAAGTCACGTATGCACGCGCTTGACACTTGGCACCCTCGTCGAAGTTTCGACCTCCGGCAAAGACCAAACACAAACGTCGTCCCATCGGAGGAACTTATTGTTGCATTTTTTCCCGAGAGTGATCAAACGCAAACATGCGTACAAAGACATGGACAAAATAGATCATTAACCCTTAATTTGTTAAATGAAAAAAAGCCCTTTATTTGGTTAAAAAGGCCTAAACAAACACACCATTCTCCCTTAAACACGGAAACAACCTAATTTAGACAATTTCCTCTGCCTCGGTTGCAGTGGAATTGTTCTGTTGTGGTGGTTAGTTGGTAGCTAACTAGCTAATGTCTCATTATCAGAAACTCAGACTCTGTCTTGGCTTGGGTGTGTGGGTTTGGTTCGCGTTTATTGACTTGTGACGCGTCTTCACACATGCAGCATCATTCTGTCCAAGTTTGCTGACTCACTCAAATTCAGGCTGCTACAGATTTATAATTACACATTCTCACAGTTGACTCCGACCAAAACTTTCGGACTAACATTATTAAATTTATAAACCTAAAACGTTTATCATAGAAGTTCATCTTAAATTAAAAAAAAAAACAAAAGAAAAAGTTCATCCTAAATTTAATATTTTTGGTTACAGGAATGTAACATCATTGTTAAAACCTTTTAATTTGTTTCCTTTGCAATCAAAAAAAAAAAACTTTTTAATTTTGAAAATAGAACTACGTTAGATTTGACTGTTTTAATTATGACTTCCAAATTTTATTTGAACTTTTTCATCCATAAAAAAAAAACGTATATTGCAGTTGAAGTTAAGGTTGTGACGTGTTAGAAACACAAGTGAGCACATGATTAAATTTGTAAAAAATTAAAATACATATTTTTATTGAAGAGCATATATTAAATACTACATCCGTAACCAATGGAGTTGGCGTAGTGGTTCAGCACTTCGTCCCTTAAGCAAGTGGTTGGGGGTTCGAATCCCTGAATGGAAAAAACTCATTGGCCAGCCCCCTACCGCTTCGTGCGCTGACCGTGGGGCGAATGATTATTCTTACGGCAATCGACTGTGGGGATACCTTGGTCAAGACCAAAAATAAATAAAAATACTACATCCGTTTCTTAATTTTACTCTTATAGGAACAGAGGGTATCATTACCGCTACCGTACATATGTCACGACCAGGGAATAATATACCGTATGTGAACCCCTTTGGACTATTTGAGTGACGCCATCACAACGCAAACACAAAAAATCCAAAGCGGGTGAGAGAACACTTGTTAGATGCATCACAAATGGCACCTATATTTCTGATTGGTCAACAAATTCACTTAACTTCGGCTATCCATAAAAATCAAGTTTGCAACTTTTGAAGACTCTTTAGTCTATACACATTGCCCATTCCAAAAGTGATAATTCATTAAATAAAATGGGAATTTTTTTGTCATACTTTAAAAAAGTCAATAATAAAATTTAATTAATAATTATGATCTTTAATTTACTAATTCAAAATAAATTTACTTATTTTAGAATAGTCAAATCTAAAATGGAGAAATTCCATACCTTTTACTCTAATTGGCATAAATTTTTTTAATTCACAATTCAATCATTTATAGTCTAAATAATATACTCTCATTTTCAATAGTACAAGAGCAATGTCCTAAATAAAATGTGTCCCTCAAGTCTTTTTTTTTATGTTTGGTCAAAGTCTTTTTTTTGTGAGTTCCGCAAAGACGCGTGTGAAAAGGAATGGGTCGTTTGGGAAAGGTGAAAAAACTTGTCAATTGGGCTAAGTCGGAATTCCAATTGATTTCTATATAAAACAAATCAAATTGCCTTAATTTAATACCACACGTAATGGAAGCTTCCTCTTATAGGGCGGGTGGACCCAGCAATGGGAGTTTAGTGAAATTTTTGATTGAGATTTTAAGGTTTCTTCGTTAATAAAAATTCAAAAATATAATACTAATGAATTACTTGAGTACAACATAACATTTTCGTATCTAATAAATTGCAGGTTTGAATACGTTTCATCTAAGTAAACAAATTGCAAGTTTGACCCAACAATTTTTCATATCTTAAACTGCGTTACCATCCTTCCACTCTAAATTATTGGTGCTTTTAACTTTTTACCGCACAAGGAAAGTAGTAGGAGAGTAGATGTTAAGAGAAAATAAAAACAATTGCCGCATGAAATAAATTTTTATTGATACTCCTTGAATTTGAATACACTTAAAAACTACAAACTAAAAAATAAAGGTCTATGAGTTTAGAAACAAACCCACATCTAATTTTAGTAAACAAATTGTAACAAATTTTAATTATCATATCTTAATAAGTTTTATTCAATCTTAATTAAAATATTAAAACTGACAATTTAATTTTGAAATTCAAGATAAATTTTTATTTAAAAAGAATCGAATATTTGGTTGTCTAAGACATGGGATGGAATATGATAAATGTAATCTAAAATTCTTAAATTAATTCACACTTTACCCTAACTTAGCATCTAGACTTGCGGTGTTTATTTTAAGATTAAATTTTACCTTTCTCTTCTGGTTTGATTATATTTGTTTTTCCTATCTTTCAGACTTATAGTCGCCGTTGGACATCAACCACTCAACTACCTAAACCCACCCACTCTTATAAAAACACCTTTCTTCTCTCTTTCTCCCACAACCACTTCCAATTCATTCAACTCAACCTCAAGACCCAATTTTGATAGAGTCTAAAAGTACCCTTTTGCAGAATCAACGAAGGGGTAGCAAAAGAATTGAAAATTTGGAACAACATGGTTGAGAATTTTATGATGGCGAGGTTTGTGTTAGCCATCTCTGTTTTGTGCTCTGTTTTTCTGACATCCTCTGCACAAACATGCCAGACACAAACCTTCACCAGCAACAAGAAATTCACCTCGTGCCGCGATCTTCCTCAGCTCACCTCCTACCTTCACTGGACCTTCGACCAGGCCACCGGAAAGCTCGACATAGCGTTCCGCCACACCGGAATCACCTCCACCAACACGTGGGTCTCGTGGGCAATCAACCCCAGCAACAACCTCAACTCTGCCATGGTGGGAGCGCAGGCTCTGGTGGCGATTCCGCAATCGAGTGGTGCTCCGAAGGCCTACACTTCCTCCATCTCCGGCTACGGAACCAGTTTGGCGGAGGGGAATATCAGTTACCCTAACACGGGCTTGACAGCGACGTATCAGAACAGTGAATTGACCATTTACGCGACGCTCACTCTTCCTTCTGGGACAACCTCTTTGGTTCATCTCTGGCAAGATGGGCCTCTCTCGGGCTCTACCCCTCAGGCCCATGCCCAGGGGAGTGCGAATACTCAATCCAAAGAAAGCCTGGATCTTGCTTCTGGGACCACCCAAGCTGGATCAAGTGGAAATTCAGTCAGAAGAAGGAGAAATGTGAGTACCTCAATCAACAATCTTCTGGAATCTGGAATATCAAATTTGTTCTATTCTGCCATATGGTTTTCTTTCAAATTGATCAAGTGGAAAGTCTGATTTTTTGTTTGTTTTAGGTTCATGGAGTGCTGAATACTGTGAGCTGGGGGATCTTGATGCCCTTGGGTGCTGTAATTGCAAGGTACTTGAAGGTGTTCAAATCTGCAGACCCTGCTTGGTTTTACCTTCATGTTACTTGCCAAACCGCTGCATACATAGTTGGTGTTGCTGGATGGGGAACTGGTCTCAAACTTGGTAGTGATTCAGTTGGAATTGAGTATTCAACCCACAGAAAACTCGGAATCACCCTCTTCTGCCTTGGAACCCTTCAGGTATGAATAGATATTAGATTCAGCCCTTGTCGCTTATTGAGTAGATGCTAATGATTTGTTTCTGAAAACTCTTCTCATGAACTGAAACAAACCTCTGCAATTGGATTTTCAGGTGTTTGCTTTGCTTTTGAGGCCTAACAAAGATCACAAGATCAGATTCTACTGGAACCTTTACCACTGGGGGATTGGATACGCCACTATCATTATCAGTATTGTTAACATCTTTAAAGGGTTTGATGCGTTGGAGACATCTGTTGGGGATCGCTATGATGACTGGAAGCATGCTTATATTGGGATTATTGCAGCTTTGGGTGGCATAGCTGTGATTTTGGAAGCTTACACATGGATCATTGTGTTGAAGAGGAGGAAAGCAGAGAACAAGACGGGTCATGGAGTAAACGGGGTTAATGGTTATGGTTCTAGGTCACAGCAGGTGTAGATGCTGGATTTTGGCTTCTGAATTCTATATACATGAGTTTTTCTTGTTAGACCCTTTTGTATATTTGCTTCCATGTGTTGAGTGTATTTAGGATTACATTAGTCTTTTTTTTGAGATGATTCTTTCTTAGGATAGTGAATCCCTGGGGTGTGGTTTTCTCCATGCTGTTCCAGATGATAGATATTTTGTACGAGTTCCTTCATATTTGTATTTATTTATTTACTCTTTCTCAATACCTTCCAGTTTCAAATACCTTTATTAAGTTCTATCTCTGGGTAGGATGAAGAAGGCATTCAATTTTAACACTACTATATCGACTTAAATTTCTTTCTGACACTTCAATTTAGGGTACAGTTCTAGAAGTGTATAAAGAGTACAGGTTAGATTCCATGTACATTACACATTTTGATGGACATTGACCCTGCCTTCATCGGAATCTTTTGAGTTGAGAAGGATGGATGCATTGCGTTTTATTTTTCTCATATTCCTCCGAAGAAAAAGTGCATCCGATTGTAAAGTATGATTTTCTATCTATTTATGAATAGTAATTATGCTCTTTTTTCCATTTTTTAACACGTTTTTACATTTGGATATTAAATGAAACTAATTTTTCAATCAGATATAAGGCATAACAAGATATTTACAAATTGTTATGAAAGTTCAAAATAGACTGCAATCAATAATATTTTTAATATTATTATAAATTCTCTCTTTTCATACTCACCTTCCCCGAAATTTCTTTACATTAAATAGCATTACTTTTAATATCCCATGTTCCACTTTTTCGCTGTTTGAAAACCAAGCCCACAAGCAGACGAGTATGCCAACTCATTTTTTAAGCAAAAGGTTTGCAATTTGCAGTTATATTCGCATCTGCCAATATTTTTAATTATAAGATTGTGCCAAGACACAGCTACTAGTCATAAGATAACACATTAGAAGGAGAAGAACAAAAGAATCAACGCATAATCAAGACACAAGTTTCGGGAAGCTCTCATAGCCCACGTGAATGGATAGCTTAATGAAATCAGCCAAATTAACAAATAAGACAATGGATCTATTTTAAAATACATTGTGATATTAACTCATAAATATCTAAGAATGATTCCAACATTACTTTCTCACTTTATGAAGAGGCTTTTCTTTTCGATAAATTAAAGCGAGTTGCAGCATCTTTCACTTGAGACACTTGTTTGTGAATTAGCGCATACATGCTAATAATTTAGGGACAAACAAAGGATTTTATAATAGGATGTACTTTTTGAGATGATTTAAAATGATTATCAGTGACTACTTTGTCTGGAAATTCACACAAGAATTTAAAAATTCTGAAGCATTTTTTACCAGGTACATGTTATCCAAAACTGAGTTTTTATTTTTTGAGCAAAAGGTAAATGAATTAACAGGGACCGACTTGTGGCAATATTTCCAGGTCAATCATCAACAATACTAAAATTTTCACACAAGGTCGCGAAGAGCATCAACAAGTGCATCCTTCAAGAAAGGGTTTGAAGCAGCTACTCTCTGAGCTGTTATGTCAAAATCTGCACCAGACCTGAAGCAAACGAAACATCAGATGTTGACAGAAATATGAAATCTTTCTACATATCTACCTACGCAACTACCTTTTTATACTTTTATAGTTTTCTATACTGATAGTGAGTCCAGCCAATAGTGCATAAAATTTGCCACAAACACAATGCATGTGACTCACAAGATGGTAGTGCATGCAAAGAGTCAAACGGACCATGTACCTAACATTATAAAGACCATCTAGAACTTCATACATATTCCTCTCGTTAAGAATAAGGATTATCTAAGCAAAGTCACTTACGGATCAAATACAACACCTCCAGCTTCTCTAACAATGACAGCACCACCTGCCACATCCCTGGAAAAAGAAAGAGGCCATGTGAATAACAACATAATCACAATGTCCAAAACTTATGCAGGAGAAACTCATACCATGGGCCACCAAAGCCAAGTTCAAAGAATACATCTAGCCTTCCACATGCAATTCCGCAAAGATTCAGAGCGCACGAGCCACTCATTCGAAGAGATCTCACCTGACATAAAAAGGGGGTAGTTATGGCAGAGTCAGTTATATCACATTACTCCTATAGGTTCCATGGCAAGTCTTGGCTTTACCTTGAAAAGCAAGCTATTAATCCTATCGGTTGAGGCATCTAGAGTTATCTTGTCACGCTTAGTTCCAGCCTGCTCTTTCAGAAGAGAAAAAGTTGATGAATTTCAAATTTGTATTGATTTAACAGGCAACATGTTAATAAGTGGACCTCAACATAGCATTCCAGAAATTATGATAATCTTACTAAACGTAACGACAAGCTTTTTATGAAATTAAACACGATAATGCTGGTAAAAAATACACCTATACTCATGGAGATACAACTTAAAGCCGGCAGCGTAATCGACTAAATGATCAGTGCAATTTTGATATGTTAGCAATTTCCTAAGATTAGAGTGTAGTGTACTCCTAGAAAACAAAATTTTTACTACGAGAATTAAACCAGTAATACTTCCGCCAACAACTCACACTTATTGCTAAAAAATGAAATGTTTAGACTTTGTAGATTTTGAGATTGCAAACAACACTACGGATTAGAAAGGTTATGAAATGCATATCTAGCAAATATGCTTAAAACTTGGAATATTTAAGCAGGAAATGGCAATCCAGATGTGAGGCTCTAATCTAATTTGTCTGTCCTAACACACATTCAAATCATTTTCAAACATCTAAACATCAAGGGGTACGTAAATTCTTTAAAATCATTATGGGCAAGTCACAGACAGATATAGATATAATTGATTATCAGCCACATAAGTTTTGTAGGATAATTAATTCTATGGAGATAGACACTCTTCTGAGAGGGTTACTACTTTATCAACTGTATCAAAAACAAATGAAACAAGAAAGGGTATATTTTTGGTCTTCAAAAATGGCAGAACGGAGAGAAAGCAACTCCAGACTACCGGGCAAGGCATCAATGGCATGCTTGGGAGGCCAGCAGAGGCCCACTCCTAGATAGGAGCGTCCGGGGATCTCCCCGAAGAGGGTGGCCCACCAACTGCGATTTTACGAGACGCAGGGGGATTCGAACCCTCGACCTAGGGGGAGGTGAGAGTTAAACCCGGAATCTGTGGCTAGTTGTGCCAACCTAAGTTGGTTAAGAAGCGAAATTACAGTAGTGAAGGTACACGCACGGATATACTTGAAAATTTTCTTTTATTTGAATAAAAAAGAGCGAGTATTATGACTCAAATGGGTTCAGCATCACTGGTCATGATGCAAGATTATGCAGTGTTATATTGAAAAGACATGAACACATGTCTATCAGATGTAGAAAGTTAAGAGTTATGCAAGTTTGTGCACTAGCCACTGATATTTAAAATGTTATGCAACTACATATGTAGAAAGTTAAGAGTTTAGACATAAATTTGTTAAACAAGACTATAAGATTATGATAGAGATCATCTACTAATAGAAAGTCATGGCATATATGATTGGGTGTTAGATACAGGGCAAGGTTTATTACAGTTTACGTGGTTGGTATGTAGCTACTTTGATTAACTGAAAGAACTCAAACTTAGATGCCCATAGCAGACATGGATATTTTGCGGCAAATTATATTTCTCGGTTCATGTTTATCATGAACACATGCACACAACAAGAAGAGGGAGAGGAATACACTTCATTGATGTAAATAAAATGAAAAAACAAATAGATTTCGCATTATCAATTATAACAGGCTTGACATACCTCAGTTGCCAGAAGAGAGCTCATTAGTTCAGTCTGTGATGATACTGCAAAATTCAAGACTTAGGCATGGCATCAAGATTAGTAACAAACAACAGAAATAAAGAACCGAGAACACACCTTTTATAGGGTTCCCATTCAAAAAAGCACCTTGTCCACGGACACCAGTGAACAACTACAAGTAACAATCCCAAATTTCAATTTGCATACTTAGCAGGAAGCGAAACTTAACTTAGAATATTGCAAAATTTCATACCAATTGTCCTAATTGAAACATAAATTATACAGTCATACTCCTAAATTAATTACTTCAATGTCTAGTCTCCAACACGTCTTTCTGCTCACATCGTTACCAAAAAGAGTGATCATATAAGACAAGAGAACCATTGATCAAGATTTGACTACAATGTTCAATCTTTCCCTGTTTCTACATTTTGCCAGTTTCCCAAAACCAAAATCCAAAAGTAATACATGCAGAATTATGTTTGAACATTTACTGATATTTTGCATATGTTTCAAATTTCCGTAAATTTTAACGGTTATGTGGTCAACAGCTTATAAACCATCTTCAAGAGGAAAAATATCTCACCTCATTCATTATTGGGTTGTACACAACACCAACTTCAGGAATTTTTCCAATTGTAAGACCAATGGAGACACAAACAAAGGGGAACCTACAAACAGTAGTAGAATTATAGCTTATCTATATGGAAATATGACTACATCACTATCTGCTAAAACATAAGAGTTGATTATTACCCATGCACGAAATTAGTAGTTCCATCCAGGGGATCAACAATCCATGTGGGATCATCTGTAAGTTCTGTAGTGCCAAAAGCAGCTGTGGTTTCCTCCCCAATGAACTAATAAAAACATAAATATAAATAAGCCCAAGGATACACTGTCAAGGGGCAAGAAAAAAGAATAGCCGTCCATTTTAACTTGATTAATATGAGGTCGATTTGTTTAAGAGAGATCTGAATCAACCTTGTGAGTGGGGTATTGCTGCTTGAGCTGACTAAAGATAAGATCTTCACATGCTTTATCAGTTTCAGTGACCAAATCAACCTGTGCATCACAACAAAGTAAAAGACAGTAGGCAAAAGGGCTATAATCTTTTATCATTTATATGTTGTGATAATGCCCATATTTTACTTAGCACCTGCCTAAACGAACTTCTTTACAAGATCAGAGAACAAGAAAGCACCCTAAACTTCTCCCTAATTTTTCTCCAACATAGCCATGTCATAGTGGATGCATGTTGAGCTTGCTGTGACTTGGTTGGACATGTGATATGCACAAAAGCTTATGCGTTACTTACTAAGTGCGTGTTTATGTGAGCTTGTTCAATGTGAGGCCTTTTGTACTAAAGAAGATAAAAAACAACCTTAGTTTTCAACTTTTAATGCCTACACATTAGACTCATTTTCATTTGATTCCTGCATGAAAAAGTTGATCAAACTGGTCACAATCGTGAATGAATTCGTGATAACACCGACCTCTACTCATCCTACATGGCGAGCTCGCGGCACCAACCTGTGTTTAACTACATTAAGTTGAAAACTATTTTCATGTAGGGACCAAATGGAACTGAGTGTAAACGTATAACAGGGATTATTGGGGACTAAATTTGAACTTAATCATAATCAAACACCCACTGAGTAAATTGGTACCAATTTATGTCGAGGAAAAAGAAAAATCATATGATCTTCTTTTTTAGAAAAATAAAATTGAAGGCAGAAAGAAAAGCAGAAAAGGAAGAAGAGAATGCAAATTAGAAACCTGTCCTTTGTGCTCAACGTGTTTTGTCAGGTAGAATCCTTTTCGAATAAGCTGAAACCCATTCATTCATACACAATAGAATAGAATAGATATGTAAATAATGTGTGTGAAGAGTAAAGGAATGAAATGGAGAATGAATTAATGAAAATGAACTGACCTCACCAGCTTTCTGAGCAGCTTCTATGGCAGATGCTAGGAATGCCTTTTTTGATTCTGCAGATGAATTTCAGCCAATGGAGCCAAATCAATGAATGATCCAGTAATTGAGTATGAGAAATGAGAGAGAGAGAGAGAGAGAGAGATTGGATCGTACCATCGTCCACCATTGTTGTGAGAGGAAGGAAGGAAGGAGGGTACTGGAAAACGTGATGAGATGGTAGAGGCTTTGCTTTCTTCGTGACCTTTCGCGCACTACCACCACACTACTCACTGTCACTCACACTGCACAAACCCCATCTGCCGTATATATTCGTAATGCCCAGGGGGACGCTGATTTTATTTTAATAATTTTATTTACTCGTTATTTTATTTTAAGGGATTAATTAATACTCAAATATGCATTCATTTTAACCTTACTATCTTTTAAACATATTTGTAAATCAAACTATATGTTTTAAATTTTTATCAATTTTTTTTAGTGCAGAGTATCTACCGCCGACAGTAGTATGATATATGACTGACCATAAGATGTGTTTCATTCTCACATGCTAGAATTGAACCCCCAACCTCATGGTTGTGGGGTAAAGTGAGCTAATCACTACATCACGTTAAATTTTATCAATCTTATGTTCTTGCATTGTGATACATTCTCATTTAATCATGTATTCATGGCATGCATTCTGATATCATTAAATGGGCTTTATTATAATAACATTAATTACATAAAATTTAATTCTTTTTTATTAAGATATTAATGCGTGATTAGATTCATAATTAAAATATTTTCCAAATGTAAAAAAAAAATACATAATTATAAAAAGTACACTGAAAATGAGATAAGCTCTAACCATAGCAGGTGCCAGGTATCACAAGTGGTAAAACAAAGTTGAACTTTATTAAGAGAACTAGAGATCTCTTTATACGCATATCATAAAGAACTTGGATTATGGAGGAGGAGCCTCAATATTCTCGGGTTGATAATTACTCTTACTCATAAACATAAAGAAACTCAAATATTCCCTAAAATAAAAACTAAACAGCATCTTTAATTAAAAGTATTTCTAAAAATAGAAAAATCAGTTATAGAATTATGTATAATAATTGAACTAGCAGCGAAATGAATGGCATATGGAATATGCCAATACTATGCTGATGCGTTGTTTAGATTCGGTGCCACACTTTTCCGAACATACCCCTGAGAAAGGCCAGGGAGATGGATTGGTGAGCCCGATTGGGCCCCCTTGTGCTACTCTATTATTGCTTGTGAGAAGCCTCAAAGAAGATGCTGAAATAAAAAATGAAATAAAAAACTCCATTCCTAATTTTTTTGTTTTTTTATAACTTTTAATGTTTTAAAAAATAAAAATTATTTATCTCACTACCTACCGAAAGTTGATCTCACTACTGGGTATGGCGTCGCATTAGCACTCAATTCAAAGTTAAAAAGCAAACTGAACTCTTCTACTGAATTAGGATGAATGTGATTCACACTCACAAAAGCAAAAGCAGCCGAAGGATATCATACATAAGTAGAAAAAGATTAGGCATGCATGTCTGTGAAGGTAAGATTATTGCATGACCAGTACAATTTATAATTCACACGGCAAGCCAGGAATACTTTATTGCTGCTTTCTAATACCTGGAAAACCATGGGCCGCGCGTAAGCAATTTATTTATCTAATATTTTACAGGAAGGTTATAAAATTACAGAATGAAAGCATCCAAATCTGTATCAAATTATAGAGTCTCTCTCATCTTGATGAAGAAGACTAACAGAACTACTACAATACACAGTTCACTAAAGTGAATTGCCACATTGCAACTCTGCACTTGCAGCTCAGAGCCTCAGACGGGTTATTCCCTAAGTTCAAGAGCAGAAATTTCCTCCATCACTTGAGTTTTGTCAGCTTCAAACTGTTCATCCTCTGCACAATCACAACAAATATGTGATCATGGGAGCTTTGTTAGCTTCAAATTGTTCAACCTCTCTACAGTCACCTTAATATCACCCTCTAAATTACCTTTATCGATTTTGAATTCCTCCAATAGTCTCAGAATCTTGCTTTTGTTTGCATAAAGTATGCCCACAATATCATCTGGTTTATTTTGGTTAGCAGCGAATAGCTGTTTTGACAAGCAAATATCAGTTACCGCACAGGTTAAGAATAATCAGTTCCAAATGCATGCTGCCATATAATTGAAGTACCTTGAAAACATGAAATGCTTCTATCTGTATGCTCTTGCTGGACTCCTGCAGAAAGGAACCCACAATGACCCATTAAATGGTCACTTTCACACATGTTTTCTAATTTTGACGCTTGGACAAGCAGTAACCGTAAATCCGTAATAACAGGTTCAAGAGCTATATATTTTTATGGAACTAATGCACTTTCACATGCTAAAAGCAGCAAAACATAGAGGAAAGGAATACATCAAAGATGCAAAAAAAAAGGAATGGGAAGCAAAAAATCAAGGCAAGAAGCTGAATAATAATTCATGTCATTAAGTTTTATATAAATTATAAAAGACCATACTCTTAGAAGATTCATCAAAATCCTCATGTTTTCTTTTGAGCTGACATAGCGAGTCATTACAGCTGAATTTGAACGATCAAGTAACATATCTCCCAACAACTGAAAGAGAAAGGAATCAACTCAGCAATTATCTATACATCACCATGACATGAAACAACAAAATAAAAATTGCGATAACTGTTCATTGACATATTAATTATAACATAAAACTGCAAGGACCAACAACCAAACGTCACATGAGAAACAAAGGAAATCATTGCACTAGCAACATAATTGTTGATTAGTTGTGATGGATATTTTATTTTTCAATAACATTCAAAGGTCAAACGATGTGTAGGTAAACAAGCAAAGATTGTCAAACTCAGTTAAGTTTTCAACAGGGAGAATTTCTAATGCCCAGGCATCCGTAATCTGCATGCTTGCTTCATTCAATATTCTTACAAATTAGTACATTACAATTAAGATCAAAGCCAAATAGATATAGCACCTTGACAGCTTGGCGCCTTGTAATATAATTGGAAGACTCCAACAGCTTAGAGTTATATTCTGCAAAAAACTGAAAGTGGCGACAGCAAAGGTAGAGAGTACTTGATAAGTAATTCACATATAACTAATTAAATAGACCAGATACAAATAGAACACATTAAATATGAACTGACAATCAAATGATTGTATGCAAGCAGAAGAAAGTTTCAAAATAAATCCAGTAGAAATAGTAGTATAAAATTTTATTTGATAATAGTTAAAAAAGAAAAAGAGTTGCTAATAACCACAATAACAAATATGAATATCTAATAGGAAAGTGCTTCCATCTACAGCGCATGAAGAATCATTTTCCAAAAGTGGATATTCTTATCTGTATCAGAAATCTACATTTAAAAGTAAAGAAACAAAAAATGCAGATCTAATAGGACCCATACCAGATGAATGGAAAGAATAAAATTGAAAATAATAATGAGAAAAGGAGGTTATAAAATTCTTTTTCTCAGATCATAGAAGTGATTTCCATCCAAAGCTCATCACAAAACTAAAATCATGACTTAACTCATGCGCAATAAGCAACAAATGACAAGCTCATATATAGGAACCTTTATCAATAAAGTAAAGCAATTCAGGCATGTTATCCCGCAAAAGAATTGAAGGATAAGAAAATAGGTGGCGTGTCAATAGATAAGTGTATGTAATAACATTGAGATGCTTCTTTATACTTAGGCCGAAGATGAACCTACCCATTCATAATTCTTAGAAAGGAATTCAGCTACCGTGGATTTATGTCTTGTCAAGAGTTCCTGAAACAAGACAAAACTATATAACATTGACTCTGTTGCGAAAATTTGTATGGCACAAAATAAGGAGATAGTGATCATAAATTATTTCGGATGAACCCCACCTTAAAAGTTGCTGCAGCATCTGCTGCAATGTCGAAATTAGGAAGTTGAATATACTCGAAAAACTTCTTCATATGAGGTGAGTTCAGAACATATCTGGTATAAAACCGTGAACAATTATGGTATCAGTAGTGGTGGAGAAAAAATTTCCACACCTAGGCAATTTTCTCTTCCATAATACAGCACCCTCTCATTTAGGATAAATATCTCAGAGGTGCAATTATGTGGAATTATATGAACCAAAAGTGGTTGTATATGAACAGAAGATGTTATACTATTCTATGACATAGATCACAACACTGACCATAACTCCATAAGGATTGTGTTTCTAGGAGTCATCATTAACAGCTTCGAACTTGATAATACAAGTTAAGAAAAAGATAACACAATGAATTTATCAGCTTAATTTTCCTTACTTTGCAACAATCTGGTGTCTTATGCACTCCCTCAGCATTGCACCATAGTGTAAAGCCATATCTGTATTTTCATAGCTGAAAAGTGACACGAGTTAGTAACTTGTATACTAGAATCAAAACTAATTAAGGCATTATCTAGTTACAAGCATAGTAAGAAATCCAAAACACATAGCATAACAAGATATGACAAAACACCCGTGACAAAACTAAATTTGAGCTAAAAATCATAAATTCCCGTAATCAGGGGCATGGGATAAACATGTCTCAATACTTGGTAGTTGGTCAGAAAATGAAATCATATTTCCATTCATTTGGGCCAGCAGAAGAGTCCACCACAATGATTTCAAAGCTTACTAGAACAAACATCAAGCAACAAAAATACTCATCCAATGATTTCTTACCCAACTATCAAAATATCCACAATTTCAATATTTTTCTCCAGGAAATCAGATGCAATCAACTTAGACTGAACCGGTTGCCTTTGTAAATTTGCAACAACTTGAGTGGCATCTTTTCTGGCCTGCAAAAGCCATGGTGTCAACTCTAAACATTACCAAATACAAAATAACCACAGTCCAGCACCGAGATAAATATTCATATGTGATTCCAACCCTCACCCAGATGATGCAAGAATGCTAATATACTGTCAAGCATATCCGTCCACAAAGGATATAAGTAAACCTAGCAGCATGTTTATTGAACTGCAAATATATGGGGATTTCATTAAATTCCTTATTACCTCCAAATTCAATTTTGGAAGACATTTGATAATCAGGCACAGCGTGTTCTCTTTGAAAAATTCCTGAGTCAATTGTGCACAAGCTTCTGAGACTGGTTCAGATTCACTATTTCCATAAAGGATTGACTTCAGCTCCCTTATATTTTTACACAGCTCGGACATTTGCTGTTAGATGCATCACAAAAACATATTAAACATCAAATATAAGAATGGGTGACATTGCTTGTCAAGATCATATAAAAATGACTAAATAGAATTGATTCCAGCTGTTTCATTTTTACAACAACTAGGTCTATTCCCACTAGGTGGGGTTGGCTACATGAATCATCTTACACCATAATGCCTTGTCATGAATAAACATCTCTCTTAATGATTTATTTCTAAACCCCTCTCTTAATGATTTGACTAATAGCTCCTGCTGTTTTGTTTTTGCTTACACAAGTTTTACTTTCTTACTGCCCTATAAGATATCTGATGGCACGTCAAGCATGATTACACCTACATGCTAGTCTAACTTTTCCTTGCAAAACCAAAGACACGAAGAGAAATTACACTGAAAATTTCACATGGATAACAAGAAGAAAACTGCAATGATAAAGTATGATAAAAGAACAACCACAAAATTGAAATATTTAAAAGAAATTACTGCCTACTAGAGCAATTCACTACACAGGCCCAAAATAAATTGCAAATTGGCATAACATATACGCATATTTAAAACAAAGTAAAAACTATGATTTAATAAGGCAAAACAGCACAACACTAATATCATGTTTGAATCAGCTTATTTTTTCTCACAATCAATTCTGCCACCCCCAAGCTACTTATAGAATGAGAGAAGCTTCTTCACGTAATTGATTTAGATTTAAAATCAATTGTACAAAAATTTCTAAACATGCTATAAGTATAATATCAAGAAAAAAAGCATCATAAACAGAAGAGAGGAGAGATTATTGTGATTCGCACATCAAATCTCTAAAGTTCGGGCACGGTAACAGAATGCTGAAAATACATCATCCGCGATAAGCAATCGCAGAGAGCTTGATGGAGATCACAATCACGGGAAAGAAATGAAATAAAAATGCGGGAATCAAGAGATAAAGAGGCAACCTTTTCTTCGCGCTTGGTTTCGCGGGTTTCGGGGGCACGATCGAAGAAGAGGAGAAGATCTCTGGTCATGCGCACAATTTCAACAGGGGTGCGCGGTTTGGGCTTGAAGAGACCCTTCATCTTCTTCTTCTTCTTCTTCTTCTTCTTCTTCTTCCTCTCGAGTCCCACACACCGATTAGGGTTTCTGATTGTCGTGGAATTGTGAGAAGGAGAAGGATAGTTATGTGTTTTTGTTTCCGAGTTTTATGGGAAAATCATGGTGATGGACGAGAGGATAATCCACACTGAATGAATATGCATTCAGATACGATCTGTTACAAGATTCAACTTGACAACAGAAAATAACAAACAAACAAACCTACGTTGCATCATTTCCTTTACTATCCCCAATTCAGTGTAAAACTAAAATTACTAAAGTCGATGTGATATCGGTTTAAAATATGAAAAATTTAAAATTTGTTTTATCACAATTTATTTTTAATTTACTATTTTTAAAGAATAATTCTATTCTAACTTTTTAAAACTATAATACCATAACAGTATATTGTTTTTTTTTTCTGGAATTAATTTTTAAATTATATTTTTGAATGTTAGAAATATCTTTTTTTTTTTGAAAAACAGTTTTAAATATAAAAAATTAAAACTCAATCAAATAAGCACTAGCTATTTGCAATTTTGCATAGATTAGATCAGATCATATAAGGATTACACTTATAACAGGGAAAAGTTAAATTAATTTGAAATTTGAAATTTTTTATCTTCTAATTTTTTAATTTATTAAATTAAATTATTATAGTATATTCGACCAAAATATGGTGAAGACCAAATGTTTTCTCAAGAGTAACGAAGTCAAAGAAAGATCAAAATCAATAATGTTTTGATTACCTAATCGACCAACCAAGGCTACCCGATCCGAAGCCAAAATCACATGTTGGTTAGGGCTCGCAGGTAAGTTTGGTTTCAAATATGGACAAACCAAGGTATTTGGTTCGGATCCAGGCTTCTAAAGGATTCAAGTCCGAACCAAATCGAAGAGCCGACCTCTCATGCCACTTAAACGAGCCCCAATTTTGTGAAACTAATTTTCATTCGTGAAGCCGACGTCCTCTCAAGTCGTAAAGCCCTCATCCTCTCAATTCTCAAACCTAATTTGACCGACATCTTCGTTCGTTCATCTTGAAGCCGCATATTCTCTCTTCTTCTCTAAGTTAGCGCCACCTACACCAAGGTAGGTACTCTCCTCTTTTCTTTTCTTTTTTTGTTCTTTTTCATGCAGCCATGCAATCTTTTGATTTTGGATTCTGAATTCTGATGCATTTGCTTTCCTTTGTCTGAGCCAGCACCACCATCCAATTTTATGATTTTTTGCAATTTTTTCATTTTATTACAAATTTCTCTTTGTGTTATTATTATTTTAATGATGACTCTACCACCCAACCCGGGCTCAAAAAGAAAAAATGTGAAATCCAAACCGAACTAACTCAATATCAAATCTCTTTTGGCAACCTATCGAAATCTTCGTGTATGTGCACCCTTATGTTTCTCACAACACGAATTGAAAGATATGAGACTTATGGCTAATAGGCCTTACTGAGCCAAGAAGGTATAATCCAGCTTCACATTCACGAGTTTCCATTATTTAACAAATTAATGTCCAGCTCCACACACCCGCTGCATTATTGGTTTCAATGCACACCCAACTCAATGTGACTGTGGGGATGGGTTGGCTTATATTTTGAACCCACTCAATTCTAATTGCTACATGCAGTGTGACCATGACTGACCGAAACACCCTTATATTGACCTTTTCACCTCTTTAGTTTTGGAATAAGATTATTTTAGTAGAAAGCCACCCCGTCCAATTTTAATAATTGAAGGAGAAAATTTGACATCACTGAAATAAGAATCAAGATTGAGTTTTTCCTAATATATTAGCAATGGAGCAATGATAAGTTTAAGAGCCAGATACTTGACTTAAATTTGAATTCATTCATCTCAAAATTCTTTTGTAAATATTATTACATGTGTATTTTGATATATTATTTGTGTGTTTATACGTGTTTGGATCCTCTGATGACTCACAATCGCACTTTATCTTTCTATCTTGTGTGTTTTAGCTTTTTCAAGCTTAATTATGGAGCAAGCTTATACATGTTGTCAAAGTGGCATGTGGAGCGCCAGAAATTACACATTTGTTTTTGCTTATGATAGTCTCATTTTCAATCATGCAATAGGATTGGGCCACATGAGTTAGAGGCATAAGCAATGACATGATCTATTATAAAGCGTGAAATTAACGCACCAGGGGAGGGGAATGTTGTTTATGCAATTAACGAGCAAGTATATGAGACACAATATCACAATTTTTTTGCACAGCAATTGGACAAGTCAAGATAAAGACACAAGAATAGTGTGTGAGGTGAGAGAGCGCTGAGGTAGGAACAGGACTAATAGTGTGACTAGGGAATCCACTGTACAAAATCACAAATCTGCTTATCAAAAGAAAAAAAACTTGAGTACTTAATTATGAATCTATACTTGATAATCATCCCACCGTGGCAGAATGACTAGCTCTGCCTTGTTGTCTAAGAATGGCTCAGTTTTCTCGGGATGATGTCATTATTGAAATTGATCTGTCATGCAATGAGAAATCAAGATTGCGACTTACATGTTGAACTCACAAAATAGTAACTCTTTGTTGTAAATGGAACAAAAAATTTATTTTTTTCATTTCCAAAATTAATGGTTGTCTCATGTAGTATGTAAGAGAATAAAGTAGGATGATATAATATTAAGTAACATTAATATAATTTGAGAACGCTACTAATAAAATTGTAAGGTAGTTATTTGATGGTCAAATTGGGAAAAGGAATAAAAACCTAGTTCATGCCTCAAAATCTAAGCAAAAGTAACATGACTTTTTTTCTTTTATCTTTTATCTTTTATCTTTTATCTTTTTCCTTTCTAAGGTTCTTCTTTCTTTTAAAATTAAAATAAAATTACCTATATAATCTCAATTGGCAAGAGACATTCATTTGCAGACCTAAGAAGCAGAGCAGAGATGACAAATGAAATTTGCAGAAAAACCCCCAAAACCAGAAAACTGGAACTTAACTTTATTGACAGAAAACAAAATTACATGATTATATAGATTTAGTCATAAGTCTCAGGTCACGAAACTGCACATAATGAAGATTAATCAATGAAGGGGGTTAAAGGAAGTGAGATTCCTGAAGTGCTCCCATAATTTCTCCCAAACGACGGCTTCGTAATTGTTGGTGGCGGATCCGTCCTTCGCCGCGAGCACGAGGCGGTAGTTGGTGCCGGCGACGACCTGAGTCTCACCGCTGACGACCTTAACCAGCTTCAATTTCGCCCCCGATTGCTTGTCGTACTCGGTCACCGCGAAATCGGCGATCTCCTTCACGTGAGGGTCGTTGATGTCCTTGATGGGGGTGTAGCCACCGACGAAACCTCCATTCTTCCGGGCAGCGGCGAAACCCGAAACGGAAAGGATGAGAAGGGACACGATGACAAGGCGATCAAATCTCATTGCTGCTAAACCCTGACTTTCAAAATCTTGTTTTGGGGTGGTTGCTGCAATTTATAGCGATGTGTACATGTGTGTGTTTATGGATGCGGTGGTTTGTTTGATATTTATAGCACGCAGCAGGTAACGGCTCTTCCTGAATTTTCCAATGGTAAGCCACTCGCCCCATGTTTGCCCTCGAACTTAATGGATATTACGAGTGTAACACGCACCGCGTTGCGTGTCGATGCAGCTTTCAATTTCTGTCTCTCACCGTGCAACAAAATTTTTTTTTTAGACTAAGACATCCACCGTGGAGTAGTTATCTAAATGGATGTGTTTCTATTAAGCGGTAAATTATTAATTGCAATAAGTTTTATATTTCACTGGCTATGACGGATAGGGCTGTCCGTTGGTCGGGTTCGGTCGAGTTTGGGTTGAGTGAAAAATCCCAAATCACCGGACCGCCGCCAAGCAGCGGGTTGCTCGGGTTCGGTTTGGTCGGCTGTCGGCTTGGCCGGTCGGATACGAACGGTTAACAATATACAGAAAGAAACGCAACAAAGAAAGCACAGAGAAGATGAAAAGAACAGATCCAGATCCAAATATAACAGAAAAGAAAAAAATGCTATAGAAAGTTGAAGCTATCAACAGATCAACAATCAATTAATTTTACAAACTTACAATAATACAAAAGATTAAAATTTGGCAACAGAAAAGATGAGAAGACACAGAAATGGCGATGAACGACTTGACGGCGATGACCCCATCTACGGCAATGGTTTGCATGTCGCGTGATAGTGCGATGAGACTCCGATCTGATGGCTAGAAGGTCGCGACGGTGCGAGGAGATTGGGGGCGGAGAGTCAAGACGGTGTAGAGGGTAAGAATAGAGCGGCGGCGGTGATGGTGCGACGATGAGCAAGGTAAGAACGGAGGAACAAGTGGCGGCGGCGGTCCTGAGCGGTGGTGGAAGCGACGGGGAGAAGAGGAAGGGGCAGTGGTTTGAGGCAAGATGGAGGTGAAGGGAGATGGAGGTGAAGGGAGGAAACTGGGGAGACAGCAGCGGCGGCTGAGAGAGAGTGAGGGAATTAGGGTTTTGCTTGGGTGGGTCTTAGTTAGGCTTATATAGTTAGGGTTTGGGTTGGGTTTGGGCTGGGCTGGTGGCTAGTTCAATTTACAAAAAAAAAACCTGGTTCGGTCGGTTCACAGCCCAAACCGGTTCCGATCGAACCAAATTGAAAAAAACCGATTTTTCCCACTGAGCCACCCGAGGACCGAACCGAACCGACCGGTTCACCAAAAAAACAGCTTCCGTTCGGTCGGATTCGGTCGGACCGGACCAGAATGGACACCCCTAATGACGGAACCCACAACCTCGTGATTGAGAAAAAGATGAACAACCTTCACGTCTACACGCACATCAATTCTAATCTATGCTATGCGCCCTTATTTAGTGACTATTGATATATTTATACCATCATATATTATGGAATATGATTTTTATGATGCCCTATAAGTGTAAAAATGTTTTACTTCGACATTCAATAATGTAGAAAATCACATTTTAAGAGAGGTCACATTCCTTTTTTTTGTGATAAAAATAATAATTCATGTTCTATCTTGGCATAAATCAATTGATTTATGTCTAAATAAAATTTGCAGTCAAAATATATAGAGTTTAAATCTTATATATATTTTTTACAGTTAGTAACATCTTTAATTAATTAAGAATAAAAGAAGGTACAACTGCCGATAAGCACAACAACAAATTATAATGGTAGTCTTCAATGCACATGGAAAGACAATAATAAGATCCTTTCCTACCTAAATAATTTGCCACACAACATTACCCTCCCTCTTAACATGAACTTGGTCACAAAAGATAAATCAAGCGAAAAACAAATACAATCTCAAATCAAAGAGGCTAAATAGGATGGGTTAGTTTAGTCTTCCAAGCCCGGATAAGGTAAGACAACCAGCCTCAAAGAGCGCACTTTTGAAACACAGTTTATTAGCTAGTCGAAGCGCCCACTTGAAGTAGTAAGTTTCGGAAATAATAGGGGAGCAATTATCCATAGAACTTGTTCGGTCTTGAGAATCACAAAGGATTCCCTCTCGGAACTGACACTGGCGTGCAGTGGTAGGTGTTCTTGAGGTGACGGCAGTGTTGTTGATTCCACGGCAAGGGGTACTTCAGAAGACACTCCGACGCTCAAGTCAGTATAGGTGTTGGGAGAAAATCCTTGAGTCTCAATAGAACTCAAGTCTCAAAGCTAGAATTGAATAATATGTTACGCAAATTAACCATAAAATCTGTATTTACAGGCTTGTAGACGATGGATGTTGTCTCTGCAAGTATGAGGGAAGTCATTTTAAAAGGGACTTATGTGCACGTCGACAAACCTTTAACCATCTTTTTTTAATTTCAATGTGTCTTAGTCCTTTAGCTGACGATCGGACTTGCGGGGCGAGGATGTTTCTTTCCTAGTCATTCAGTTCGTCCTTACTGGCAAGTGCTTAAGTGCATGTCTTTTGGTCGGGTGAGATGCTTTCGGGCCTAACTACTTTACAGCCAATCGGAATAGGAGCCCCCCCAGCTTGGCGTGTCAAATTTTGGCACGTCAAATTTAAGTGGGACTTCCGAGCACGTGGACAATCTTTGACCATCTCTTTTAAGTTCATCGTGTCTCAGACCCTTAACGACCAATCAGATACTTACAGGGCGAGGATGTTCCTTTCCTAATGTCAAATTTAAGTGGGACTTCCGAGCACTTAAACAACCTTTGGCATCACTTTTAAGTTCATTGTGTCTCAGTCCTTTAACGATCGATCGAACACTTGCAGGGAGAGTATGTTCCTTTCCTAGTGTCATTTAAGTGGGAGTTATGAGCACGTGGACAACCTTTTACATCTCTTTTAAGTTCATTGTGTCTCAGTCCTTTAACGGTCGATCAGACACTTGTGGGGCAAGGATATTCCTTTCATAGTCATTGAGTTCTCATTACCGACGAGTGCTTAAGTGCACGCCTTTTGGTCGGCTGAGATGCTTTCGAGCCTGACGACTTTACAAACAACCGGAACAAGAGCCCCCCAACTTGGCATGTCAAAATTTGGCATGCCAAACTTTGATCGTGAATTACTCAATCCACTCAGTTTTCCAAGTGCAAAATTTCCGAAACATTTCCTTACCTTTTAAACTTACTAACCTTGCTACTTGAGTTTTCCATTATCTTTCACATTTCGGTCTTTGGACATTCCCTTCCCCTTTTTTAAAGTTTATCTAAAAGTGTGAACTACGAGGTGATCATGTTTTCTCAGTTGCAAGTTGCAACTTGGCAATCAAATTTAATTTCCCCATGTTTTCTTTAACCACATTTGGCAGTTTCTCCTTTTTTTATGCTAGGTATGGCTCTTATTTTCGGCTCTATAATTTCAAATTTCAAATTATGGTTCTTATTTCCTCTTTTGGCAAAAAGGACAATGACAAGGAAAATGGAGGAAAGTCCTCTTCATTTTTCTCCTCTTTATCTATCTTTTTTGCATCTTTTTGAAGACACTAATGATATATTCACCTGGATCATATTCAATTCCTCCCAGTTTAAATTTCATTTCATGTTTTCAGTCGGAATCTTTCTAGGGAGCTTCTAAGAAAAATATTTTTCCTGAAGTCACTTCTCATTCGATTCTCGTTCACGTTTCTGCATATTCTCCCTTAATGGTGCGCATGAAATAAAAACAATCTTCACGACTGATCCCTGCATATTTGGGAGGCTTTCACTGGATATTGACAAAGAAATTTGACTAACGTCATACATTCAACTCTTCTTCTTCTGACGTCGGCAACTTGAACGTAGCCGAGAACTCCGATAGACCAACCCTTACTCCTTTATCATTCCTAGTAAAGGTGACCGAATTTGTGCCGATCAACCTAGCGGGTTCTTCATGTATATTTTCTATTTTTCCGAGTTGGGAATCAATGTTCCTTTTTCCGCACTTGAAATCAAAATTCTTCATGTAAGTTGGGGTTATTTTACCCAAAATAAATCTAAATTGATTTAAACAACCTCATACAAAATTATTTTTGAAAACCTCCGCCCAACGTCAAACATTGCATGTGAGTACGATGAGCTGGTCACCAATTAAGGGTGTGATTGGAGTATGGACAGCAGGAAAGGACACATGAGATAGGAAAGACACCATGCATGGAACAAAACCGTGCGCGCAAAGGAAGGATGAAATATGGACGATTCTGCCATAGTAATAAATTAATTAATAATATAACATCGAGCTGATTTGGAAGAGAACTATGTGCCCCTAGCATATAGGTGAAGAATATTTTATATTCATGTAGTCAAACTCATTTTTTATTTCACTCATTTTTTCCTTCTTATTTACAGAAAAAATTTATTAGATCAAGTTATTTGTATCATTTCCATCAAACTCTCACAATATGATAGGTGGACTTTAACTTATTTGAAAGAAAGAGTTTATTTAAATTTATTTTATTACTTTATGCAATTGTTTGAGAGATTATGTAAATAGCTTATGGTCTATTAACAAATTGTTTAAATTAGCTTATGAATATAAATTTATGCTTATCTATAGTTTATTTTCAATTTATTTCATTTAATTTCTCAAATTAACTTATAAATAGTGTATATGCGATAAACGTTTATTGTCATAAGCGTCTTATTAAATTGTTTTTCCAAACACACATTTTACCCTAAAAGTAAATTCATAACATTTTTTAAGAACTTGTTATTAAATTTTAAAAAATACACACATATCATTAGAGCAACACTAGTAGCTTTAAGTATTTTATCACTAAGCAACCGATTTTTTTTATCCATTGGAGCAACCGAGCAAGTTTAAGTGGCACTTTAAAGAGTTTAAAAATAAAGTTTGAACTTTTACAACCAACCGGACCTTATTGTAGGATCCAACAATAAAAAGTAAGAAATTATCATTTTGAGTAAAAATTAGAAGAGTTGCTCATGTGTATCTTAAATTTTATGCAGCATTAGGGATCCACAAAAATATTGCTAAACAACTTTTATTGTAGATGCTATAATTGAAATCTGGATGAAAAAGATGCTAGAAATAATTTTGAATTTTTTTTTTCCGTTGTATCTCCATGACCAGCAGCTATGAGATTAGACTCTAAAACCTAGTTAAGTGAATGTTTTTTCATTTGCACCGCTTAGAGATCAAACTTTAGACTAAATAAAAGTTTAACTTTCTATCAATTATACTACACCTTGTTCGTGTAACCCTATCTCTCTAATACGAAATTTGAGCATGAATAATTTTCTCCTACAATTAAACCATCCATTCACTTTCCTCCCTGTCACAAACGTCGGGATTATTAGTTGACGATGACATTCAAATCGTCCCCTTAATATACGGTTCGTGAATAAGGTGAGTGGGTAACTATCGTTTTGCTCAGTTTCAAAAAAAAAAACTATCGTTTTGCTACGCATTAACCATTTAATTCTAGGAAAATGATTTTCATACCCGACCAAAATGATTTACACTGACCGTAGTGGTTAAAAACTGTCAAAAGTTTAAAAAATTGGAACAAAATCATTTATGGCGTCTTTCAACCTGTACTTATACCACTACAAAGTTGTACATTTATTTTATTTTGTGGATATTATCGCTAATCATTTATCACTAAGTGACTATTTCTCACAACGCGAGTATTAATCACTATTGTCGACCTGATAACAACATGTATGAAAAGTTATAAAAATAAATCATTCCACACACATTAACTTTAGTTTATCCAAAATTACCTGTATTTTGCACACAGGTTAATCCAGCTAGAAATGTATCAAACTACTCTAACGAATTATCATTATTATCGACATGACAACAACATGTATAAAAAAATATAAAAATAAACTATTCCACACATCAACTTTAATTTATTTTATTTTTTGGATTTCAAAACCTTACCATACGATTTTTTTCTTTATTTTTTACTTTTTCACATTTAACGACGGGTCCAATTAATTCTATGACTTCACATATAAGCTAATGTATAGGTGATTTTCGATTCATTATTTTTATATTAAAAACAATATCATCCCATATGAATTTGTTTTGGTATGTGTGGACGTAGTTGATGATATTGTCTAATGTCGATTAGTAACTATAAAAGAATATATAAAATTACTTTATTATAAAAAAAACTGTTTTTTTCACTATTGTAATAAAAAACTGTTTTAAATAAGAAAAAAAAATACATGCACTCGCACCAACACCAAATTAGGATGACTTTTACCGCATCGTTACCAACACCAACAGAGGGCATTTAAGCCGAAGACACTATTGAATTAGAACATCGTCAGTTTTAGTCTTAGGAGATACTACAGTTGAAGCATACTTGCTTCGAGATATTTTATTATTTTCTTTTACTTGTTAAGCTTTACTTCAAGCGCAGTTTTCCCATTTGAAAAGTTTCTAGTCGCGTGATTAACGTTAGACAACCGATGCAGATAGAAATTTTTATCCAAGTTTCTAGTCTGAGACCATGTCTCTGATAAGCGATACATCATCTAAATTTCTTGTCCGCAGCACTGCCTCCATCGGCTCGTGTGCAAAAGTGGGTAGAGGCAAAATCACACTACACCAAAAAAATAATTTTACGTCGAAATTTTAGCGGAAACCGCTGTGGCTGCTTTATTTAATGCATAATGTTATGGCGGTTTAGCCAACTGCCGGCAAAAAGGTGGTACTTTACGACAGTTGCAAACCGCAGGTATGTGTTTTAGACATTGCGTGGTAAGGTTTTTTTTTTACTCCCGCGACCAAATTTTATTTCACACCCCTGAACTAGATTTTATTTTCCTCCTTCCTTTCACCAAAACCCTCAACCCACAACTGGTCCTGTCGCCCACAACCCCCACGACACTCTCGGTTTACCTTCGATGACGGCCTCGTCCTCTCCCCTTCCACGACGTCCACAACCGTCGTTCGTCCATTCCACGGCGCCCACAATCCTAACTAATCACAATATGAAGAGCGAAGTGGAGTGAAAGAAATCAAGGAACACTTTGATGAAGGAAAACTCTTGCTTGAATCATTGATGTTTGAAGGATTTGAGTTGGGATTCAGGTGGGGATCTCTAAAAAAAAAAGCATGTGATATGTGGTGATTTTCCGTCGAGATTTGTATCCTTGTCCACCAAGGGCAAGCACATGGATTGCAAATCATCGCCTGACGGATCTGGGTGGCTATGATGCGACGGATCTGAAGGTTTAGAGAAGGGGAATGTGGAGCGCAGAGAGAGAGAGAGAGAGCGAGTCAGGGAGAGGGATGCGATGCTTGTTTGAGATGAAGAAACCAAGTGGGCCTTCCAACGCTTCCTTCCTCCAAGAAGCTTCCACTGCTTCTCCCCACTCTGCCTCCTCCTCCGCTGACGACATCATTTTCCTCGAGATCCATGACTAGCACAAACCCAACACCGACGTTGTCGCGCCCCTCCAGCCAATAGGGTCATTTTTCCTAATGGGCCTCCTCACTCGTTTTGGATTTGTCCTTCTTCGTAATTCACTATTTGATTCGTCTTTTTGGTTTATCAGGATTGAGAAAAATCATGGCTTGGTGGTCAGCAATTGCAAAGATCCGCATCCTCGGCACCGATAGAGGTCAGCAAGGAGGTTTTGGACTTGTAGGGTTATGGAAGTGGAAGAGGCATAGCCTCTAGTGCGGCGGTGAGGTTCAGTGGAGAGGCATGACCTCGTCATTGAGAAGGACGACGTGCGACTACACAGCGGCGGAAGGGGGTCGTCATCGTGATAGTGGAGGATGGAGAACAACGGAGGTCGGAGTCGAACGAGTTCGTGATGGTGGAGGCCAGGTTGAAGAAAAGTATAATTTAGCAAATACAATTTCTTTGGAGTCTATTCAAAATGGATTGGCTCCAAACCTTTTATTTTGACTAGTCATGATTTCTTTCGTAAAAATTTTTAAATATGCAACTCAGGTTTTTATAGTCTGAAAAATGAACCGAATCCTCTCATTTTTCAGGGTACTAGATCAAATTTCTTTAGTAAATTGAGGTTATTTAGGTGATCCTAAATTTTACAAAATTATTAAGTTTACACGGTGGTTCATAATCGACCTTTATTTTAGCAAGTCCAACTTAGATGCGACTGTTAGGACTCCTCCTTCTTATTTGATGGTAAAGTTGGGAAGTGAAGAAAAATCTAGTTCAACTTCAAAAACTAGACAAAACGTAACATGAAATAAGTAAATTCTTAAGTACATATTTTTCTCTTTTCTAATGTTTCTTCCTTAGTCATTCTTTTGAAAAATTGACCTTCTTATATGTAACTGTAATCTGTATTGTCCAGAGACATTCATTTCAAGACCTAAGAAGCAGAGAGGTGAGGGCGACAAATGAAATTTGCAGAACCCCACAAACCCAGAAAATTGGAATTCAAAAGTTCCATTTGCACACCCTCAACTTTAGTGATAAAAAACAACAGGTAGAAATGAACAAAAAGACATGAAAGAAGTCATATGATAGACGAAATTGCGCATGATCAGTGGCGGATTCATGGGGGACCTGGGTGCCATGGTCCCCCAAAATTTTATTTTTCTTTTCAATACTCATATAAAATTTTATACGGCACCACCCTCAACGAATGAATACCGATAACAGTGGTAAAAAGTGATTTTTCGAATAAATTACGCATGTGGAAATTTAAATTTTCTTAGAAGTCATGTGCATTTTAGTTTTGACACCACCCAATTTAAAATCCTGCCTCCGCCACTGCGCATGATGATTAATCAATGAAGGCGCTTAAAGGAAGTGAGTTCCCTGTAATGTTCCCATGACCTGTCATATACGACGGCTTCGTATGTGCTGGTGGCGGCTCCATCCTTCACCTCGAGCACGAGGCGGTAGTTCAGGCCGGCCACGAGCTGCATTTCACCGTGGACGACCCTAACCAGCTCCAACTTCAGCCCAGATTGCCTGTGGTACTCGGTCACTGCGTAATCGGCGATCTCTGGCACATCTAAGTCATTGATTTTATCGATGGAGCACCAGCCGTCAAGTGTGTCATCATCTGCGTAATCTGAGTCATTGTCATTGATGTCTATAATGCAATCAAATCTCGTTGTCATTGATAAACCCTGTTTTCTTTTAACAAGAAGAGCTTATTCTCTTAGAACCAGGATAAACAAGAAAAAACAAGCACTCTTGAACTCATAAGAAAATAACACGCTTCACATAGTATTTACATATAAGAAAAGTTGTGAAAAGGTAATAATGTCTTACTGATACCACAATAAATTCAACATCATATTTAGAAGCAGCAAAGATATAAGTGGGTAAGAACAAATGCCATTACTACCTATAATGCAGTAAACCTCCCCAGGCCATAATGTTATAATGATAATTCTATCAGCAGCCATTTAGTTGGAGTTAGTTATGACAATTATCTTATTTATGGTTAATTGTGGAAGAGTTAGTTGCAAGGAATTATGCAAGCAGGTGAGTACATAATGGTTTGCTAAGTTGCCTTTTGCTCTCGACTCTCAGGGCTATCATAATTTACAATCAGAACATTATGTATTCATGGAGTCACATAGTAGTTGTTGGTGTAGCTGAAAGTTTGGAGCAAAACTTTTCTTTACTTATTAGAACTTGAACGCAATAACTTGCAAACAAAGCCAATACCAACGATAATAATAATGAAGACAATAAATAATTTATGGAAAAACAACCATGAGAAAAATAATGGATATAAAATAATGTCTTTTTAGTATTACTAGAGATATCTTTTTGAATCAAGATATTTCTTTTGTTTTACGCCTCATAATTCTTCCTCCGCCAAACTTAGCAGAATAGCATAGCAAGTGAAAAAATATTAATAGCATAACAAAAATGCGTTCTTTGACATTAATATATTTGTTTGCTCACATAATTGTGGCCTCTTGGAAGAATTGATGTATGCATCAAAGATGCACTTGCTATTGCTATTGCTAGTACTAGTACTAGTACATCTGACAGGTCTGAATTGATTGGTTTTCACGATCATTTTATCTATTGTCAATTCTCATTCTACCACAACATTAAAATAAAAAATTCACATTGGGTTTAGAGATAATCAGGCTCGAATTGATGACTTTCACCATGTCAAGGTGACACTCTACCATTTAGTTATACTCTTGCTCCCATCGAGTGATACATCTGACTAATCCTAAGGCAAATGGTGGAAAAACTCAATCCCACTATTCTTTAACAATGCACACTACTACTAAGAGATAATAGAGAAGGTAAAAACTCAAATAAAAATATATTAAAATCACAAGCTCATTAACAAGAACAACATAATGAGATTTCAGCGAAAAGACTAGAAATAATATACCACAAATCTGTGAAGGAGATCAAAACTTGTCTGTATGCGGCGCTGCAACGAGAATTCTTTTTCTCGCTGTACTGTAGCTCACATTGGCAACCAAAAGGGTTTAATCAAATGCCCTTTAAAATCAAATATGGGCTACGGCCCACAAATACCAAATAATATATTATTTTTTCCCATTTTCTTTTCTTATGGCCCACTAATCCTAGCTTTCATATCAAAAAATTGAATTTGTGAAACTTAGCTTGGAATCTGAATCATAGTCTCGGCAAAACAAGAAGTTCAGTAACAAACACGATTTGAGTGTTGACGAGCACAGATATATATAAGGTAGAAAATCGTACCAGAAGCAGGATTCTGAGCTCACGGCAATTCCTTTGCTTCTTAGGATACTCTTCACAACTCCAAACAGGTGCATTCTCGCAATCGCAGCCAGTGCTTCTCTTCTGAAGCACTCACTAACTCTCCTCTCCCTAGTGATTTATAAACAAGAACGTTCATGTTATATAAGCCCATCTCCTCAATGGTATAAAGCGGATCAGGCTCATTTTTACATGCAAATCGTATGCAAAAATTTCTTTGCTACTAAGACAAGTAATTCACTATTAGAGCCGAAAACATCATGTAATTTATAATTATAATTAAAATAAAAAATAAAAATAAAAATTTTCTTTTTATAATTAACTAATAATTTTCACCAGTCTCATCTTCATTTTCATCAACAACCTCCACCCCAACCCATAAATAAAGGCAGCAACCCCAATCCCCACAAACCTAATAATCCTTTTCCCTTCTTAAAAATGGAACATTTCCACACCCAACCCAAAAAAATTGCACCACCTCCCTCACCCTAATCTCTCTTTGCACCTAACCACCTTTCTTCTTCTCTTCACGACGCAAATCAAACCCTAACCATCATTCTTCTTCTCTTTATGGCGCAAATCAAAACACCCT
The DNA here is from genome assembly GCA_030819835.1 of Acmispon strigosus. NCBI lineage: Eukaryota > Viridiplantae > Streptophyta > Magnoliopsida > Fabales > Fabaceae > Acmispon > Acmispon strigosus. The sequence goes on from JAUAMA010000001.1 coordinate 94,871,353, forward strand.
GAGTGGAAGTGGAAGCGCCTTCTTCTTCTCTTCACGGCGGCTCAAGGCCAAACACCCCCAAAGAGCATTACATAATAATAATAATATTATGCTAAAGATGCAACTTTCAATATATTTTTAACACACTTTTCAACACATCCTATGAAATTAGTTTAATTTTTAAATAGTTCACATATTTTAAAAAATTCAAGACAAATGTGTTAACCCTTTAAAAATTTAAAACAATTATAAGGAGTTTGAGGGAGTGTTTAGAAAAACTACTTGCTTAGGACTCTCTTTCTTATTTGATGGTCAAGTTGGGGTTGGGAAGAAAAATTTAGCTCAAGCTTTAAAACCTAGACATAACTCAATATGAAATACTCTTTTTCACGCTCTCATTCTAAAGTAAATTATTCATGAACATCTAGATAGTGCAAATACCTTGAAACACTTTTTTTTTTCTTTATATCTCTTATGGTCACACCATACTATATAACATATATATTACTTATATGTTATCTCTTCCTGTTTTTTTTAGCGGTCTACACCTAAATGATGTACACCAATCTTTATTGTTCTTTCTAACATGTTCTTTAATTGGTTAAAATTTATGTATGGTCCATTAAATTATATGGGTCCACACCCAGTTTGATAGAGCCTACATGAATTTCAAGCAATCAAAGTGAGAGTATTAGAAAGATAGTGAGAATGAGAATGAGAGTGTCACCTACACTTCATAATTTTCTAATTTCTAATGTTTCTTCATTCTTTTGACAAATTGACCTTCTTATACGTACAATTGTAATCTGTGTTGTCCAGAGACATTCATTTCAAGACCTAAGTAGCAGAGGCGACAAATGAAATTTGCAGAACCCCACAAACCCATAAAAATTGGAATCCAAAAGCTCCATTTGCACACCCTCAACTTTAGTGACAAAAAACAACAGGTAGAAATGAACAAAAAGATATGAAATAAGTCATATGATAGACGGAACTGCGCATGATGATTAATCAATCAAGGGGCTTAAAGTGAGTTCCCTGTAATGCTCCCATGGACAGTCATATACGACAGCTTTGTATGTGCTGGTGGCGGTTCCATCCTTCGCCTCAAGCACGGGGAAGTAGTTGAGACCGGCCACAACCTGAGTCTCACCGCGGACGACCCTAACCAGCTTCAACTTCGGCCCAGATTTCTTGTGCTACTCAGTCACTGCGTAATTGGCGATCTCCTGCACATTAGAGTTATTGATGTTCCTGATGGTGGTCAAGCCGCCGCACAAGTCATCATCTGAGCCGCCGCATATCATTCTCCATCATGCAGCATGGATTGGTGCCATACATCATTCTCCATTATTTTTTTCAAGCTTTCATATCAATTGAATTGTCAACTAGAGAGAAGTTGCACGCAAATCTTTCCACCTTCAGCCAATTATGCATGTTCAAGCATTCAATTGAGTCTGTTATGCATTTTCACAGTGATTGCTTAACTCAACGAGATACGATTTGCATCAAGCATGAAAGAAAAGCGCTTAAACCTGATAATTGCTTCCAATTTGTATAACTCGGAATCTGGATCATAGTCTGGGAGAGAGATCGAGCAAGTGGCAAACACGATTTGAGTGTTGTTGAACACAGATTTAAGGTAGAAATTCCCACCAGAAGCAGGACTCTGAGCCTGCGCATGGTGCTGGAACCAAAAAAAGTCTTCTCATCTTCTTTGAGCTTCAAATTCACCACTCCAAAAGCTTGAATTTGAAGCCCAACTCTACATTGATATAAAAACGGACCGGGCCATTTTGCCACATAGATTGTATGAAAAAACGGTTACATTCTGTTAAAAAAATACGGTTACGAAGAAATTGGAAAAAGAAAAATCAGAGGGAGCGATTGTGTCATCTAAGTTAAATGAATCTTCATAGAACTCAACTCTTACTTAAATATAGTATAAAGTCATTCTAAAAAAAATTGATTTTGTCAAAATGTGCAAACAATCTCAACATGACCCCAAAATTGAACCTATTATCACAAATTATAATCAAGATAATTAAATGAATCATAAATAGTTCTTACAAACATCATGTATCAATCATCTAACATCCAATCCCTTTTTCTTTTCAATAACTTTTCTTTTCTTATAATCTTTTCTCATTTTTTTTTTTCATTTACTTTTTCTTTGTTTAATAAATAAAACTCAAGTGTCAAAATAATATTTCTCTATACATATATAGTCCCATCCAAAAGAGTTTGCATTTGTCACCTATTGAGTGCCATCATTTGTTCCAAAAACTATAGCTCCTGCAACAACAAACCTTAGAAGTCAGAATCATTTTTCAACCAAATTGATCTTCTCAAAGTAAATGTGTACCCAACAAAATAGTAACTCACCCAGTGATGGCATGAGAAGAGATAGCACAGCAATCCCAGCAAGCTTAAGTGGCACACCAACTTTAAGCATGTCCTTAATTTCAATGTGTCCAGTGGCAAATCCAACAACATTTGATGGTGTTGAAGTTGGAAGCCAGAAAGCAAACTCAGTTGATATCCCTCCAGGGATCATTAGAAGCAGGGGATGCACATGCATTGTCTTGGCTATGTGATACAGAAGTGGAACAAGAAGAGTGGCAGTGGCATCATTGGATGTGATGAACTCAGTAATAATGCTACATAGAAGAGTAACAACAGGAACAATGGCCAAATATGGGACATTTTGCAAGAAATCTAAGGCTCTTGAAAGCACATCTGCTAGGCCACTAGATTGCACTCCATCTGCTAAGGCAAATCCAGCTCCTAGAAGCAATATGAGGTTCCAAGGTAACCTTTTGCATTCATTCCAGTCCATTAGCTTCTCCCCTTTCTTCTCCATGTTAGGGATTATGAACAACAAGACAGCTGCTAAAACCTACAATATATGGTAGTACAATGTCTTCATTCTGTTGATTAATTGGATACTTCAATTTTAGGTGTAATGAGTCATAATTAACTAGAAAAACATCAAAAGTAGACATAGCACAATCACATACACTGATACTTCCATCACCAACAAGGCCATGGAATAAAGCTCCCCACCCAGGTAAATCATCTGAGATTCTTCTTGTCATCCATAATATGATCAGCAACTATATTTACCACTTCTCTAGTTAAAAAATGAATTAAGTTTCTTCATGATTGAGAAATAAAATTTGAAATTTGATTGATTTTAGACATGCATACCCCGAAAACAGACAGCACCATCTTCTCAGCAAAAGCCATTGGACCTACAACAGCCAGAATAATTACAACTGCATCAGCTTATTTAGGAGAATATATATGTTAAAACAGTTTTTTTAGTTAATTAAAACTGAAAAAAAAAATGTTAGTCGGGTATCTCTTGAATTTGAGTTAGGTGCACTAACCTAACCCCAAAAGCTACCTGGGTGAGAATTGTCCTAACTTATAATTTTTGGTTATATATAACTCTAATCCACGTGGATTTTAACGCACCTCCCTCATTCAACTAGACATCTAGAGTATGTAGTTTACTCAACACCTAGGAGTAAAATCTAGAATAAGCATTAATAACATATTGAATTTTGGCTATACCTAACTCAGCTCCCAAAGTTACATTGGTCGAGAAGATTTGTTGAATTTATGTGAAAACTTATTTAGTCATATTTTACTCAAAGATATAATCTGCATGGCTTAGATGGGATTGGGAAGCAAATCCATTGGATAAACCATTTTAAAGATGTCTATCACAACTTCCATGAGTTCAACTTGTTAAACTTTAATGGAAAACAAGGATTATAAAAAATGTAAGCAAACAACTAGATTGTAGTACATAAAAATAAAAATTATTGGATTAAATCTACAACTATGTTTAAAAGTTGAATATTCATTCTTAAAATAACATGAAACCACATTATTGTCAGGCTTTTCACAAACCCATGACAATGCAATCATACTCGAGAGGGGCCAGAGAATGTACGTCGACAACTTCTATAAAATATATTAAAAAATAATGTGAATATGAAATAGAGCTAATATATATTTAAAAAAGTGAAAATATTATCAATATTATCAATATTTTCGTCACGAAATGTATGTCCACAGCTTCTATAGTAAAGATGTGGGATATAGGAAAGGAACTTCTATCCTCTCCATAGCCATTAATTGCAAAAATGAATGGCTAGAATTTTGCATGAGAGGGGCCAGAGAATCAAAATTCATTGCAAAGAGCATAATAAAATATGTATTTAAAATAAAATTATAAATCTATAAAAAGGTAAATAAAATTAGTGGAATTAATGTTGTAATATTCTCTATTTTATTTAAAAATTATTAAATTATATGTAAACAGAGCTTGAGCCTGTGGCCTATAATTAAGCTGGATTAACTTTTTATTATATTAATTTTTTGGTACATATTTTTTTATATTATTAATTTCAAGATTAAGTGCTTGTCTTTTTATAGTTTATGTCGAAAATAATAATTTAACGGTTAATTGGAACGATATTTTATACTCTTTGCTTTAAAAAAAGGGGTTGGCTAAATGACCCCGTGATTTATTGGGGTCATTCAACCCCATGTCTACGTGGACCAATAATATTGTGTTATTTATTTTATTTATTTCATATTATTTTTTAATTTTAATTATGGGACAATCTTATTGGTCCATGTGAGCATGGGGTTAAATGACCCCGATTAATCTGGGGTCATTTATCCAACCCCTTAAAAAAATTATGTTTGGTATAAAGTAAGCATATTTTTTTTTAAAACAAATTCATTTCCTTTTCGATTTTAGACTTCACCTTAGAGCTTAGAGAGGTGCAAATTTACTAACTTACCAATAAAAATTATTTGGAATATGTATATTCAATGATCAATTCAAAGTATTTTTTTCCCTCTTTGGAAGTAATATCATGATGATATGTCCACAATCATGTTTATGGTTAAACCAACTATTATCTACACGTGAGAGAATTGTTAAAATTTAATATATTTCAAATTTTCTATTAAATCATTTAAAATGATAAATAAATTATTATTAAACTTTCTTAAATTTAATAATACTAAAATTTGTTTTTTTGTTATTCAAAATTTAGGGGAGGAGATGATGCCTTAGTCTAAAGTAAGGAAAATTGCGAATTCAAATAGCACTTATAAAAAACTTACATTTACCTCGCCCAACGAGACCCGTGGGAGTTCAAACCTGCAACATGCTTGGTACGAGACTTTATTATGCTCTACTAGACTAATCTCTTGGGTTTATAACAATCTTATTTTTTTAAGATTCCCCTTTATTTTTTTCTAATATAAATTATTTTTAAGAAATATTTTTCTAACATATAATGATAACTAAATTTTATTATTTTTAAATTAAAGTCTACCTAATTAAATTCTACTAAGCTTAATTTTACTACCTAACCCTCTCTTAGATTCTTTTTTCTTCTGTTTTTGACAAGTGGTTGGATTCATTCACACTCTCACTCATTTTCATATTTATTCTTTATTTGTCTCTCTTCTTTTTCAATCATATTACATATTTCATTTTTTATTCTCTTCTTTTTTTTCTTACCTTTTTCTTCTTTCCACATTTTACACCTATTTAAGAGGTGGGAAAGTAACTTACTTCTTTCAATTATTTTGACAATGCGTCCAATCATCTAGGTTGGCGCTAGAACAGTGGAATCGAACTAATGTATCAATGTGCCAGCAGAGAGGAACGACAGAAATAAATCAAAACGACAAAAAACAAAACTAATCACTCCCTGACTCATCTTCCTCCTCTGTTTTGTTTTAATTTTTAATTTTTAATTATTATTGTGAAAGAAGGAGAAACTTACCAAGAGCTTCGAGGTCCATTTTCAAGTGCGCTTTATCCATGTAATCAGACAAAGCCACACGCGACCCTTTTCGGACATACAGCAAGCACAGGATGCACCAGAAACATATCAGAAGCAGAACCGCCGCCGGAAACCCAAAGAAGAACCACGTGTTGAAGCTTATCGGCTTCCCCTCCGGGACCAAGCTCTTCCACATCCCGATCAGTATCAGGTTCACACCTGTCCCTGTTAGAGTGCTCATTCCCCCAATCGGCGTCGCATACACCACCGTCAGAATCACCGCCCTGCTGAACTTGTTCACCACCTCCGATTGCTCCTCCGCCGCCGGCAGCCGGTGCAGGATCCCCGTCGCCACCGGCATCATCATCACCGCCGCTGCCACGTTGTGCAGCCACATGCTCACGAAGAACGCCGTCGCACACAGCCCCAGCAGCAGCATCGCTGGATTCAACGGATCGCCACAAAATAGCAAGGTTACCTGTGCTAACAAGATATATAATTACAAATAAATTAATTTATTAAGTTGTTAAAAATTGGGGTTGAAATCAATTATCACTGACATTCAAGGCCAATCTTCTGTGAACGTTGTAGCGTTCGACGGCGAGAGCGAGAATGAAACTACCCAAAACCAAGGTGATGACGTCATCCATGTAAGAGTGAGCTACCGTATCAGCTGAGCTGATTCCGAAGAGGGGGAACAGAAACAGGGGACACATGGAGGTGACCGGAAGCGGCACGGCCTCGGTGACCCACCATGTGAAAACCCAAGCAATCACGCCGAGCATTTTCTGGCTGGTCGCCGGAGCATTGTCGAGCTTCACTAAGAGGCAGATGACGAGGGAGAACAGTGGTCCTAGAATGATGTAGAAATTTTTTAGTGTTAGAAAGGATTTGAAGGTGAAGGAGGTGCTGTGTGTTTCTTCCCGGATGGGGAGGAGTGGCGCCTTCAGGTCATCGGGAGTTTTTTCTCCGGCCATCGTGTAGGAAAGGAAAGCAGGTCTGTGTGAAGATATATAACAAGGACGGAGCGTTTTTCACGTGGCACTCAAGTAGGCCCAAAACTTTAATTTGTTAGATCATCATCATATCATACAGATGCTAATGCTAATTAATACTATGTTTTTAATGGTTTAGCAATAGTAGAACTAGAACCTACATTTGGATGAGAACACGAGATTAGAGTTATAGTTATAGTAGTTACAATCTGAATTTCAATTCCTGGCCCAAATTTTGTCTAGCTAGTAGCACCCCCAATTTGTGATCATCTGCAAGTGGTTGGATTGGGACGTAGCATAATTGTTGGGTCCGACTAATTATAACATATTGTCTTAACAACGCTAGTTAATGATAACAACATATACTAGATCCACTTATCTTAATATCATTCATTTAACCTAGTTTTTAAAAGTAAATTTTAGATATTAATGAATAAATTATGGTCATTACTCCGGTACTCTCTTAAAATGGGAGGATTTTGAACACTTCAATTCATTATTTAGGGTACAAATGATTAAATTACAAATTATAAGAATTTATTATAAATAAATCATGAAAAATTAAGCCTAAATGGTATGGAACTCCTCCATTAACAACAAGGTGTAACACAACTGAATTGAAAGATAATTGGACTCCTTAAGCATCTAGTTCATAGTTCGACCCTGGGCGGTATGGAGAAATATTTACTGGGAGAGCCTTACCCACTTAACATGATCTCAGAGTTTCAGATGATTAGTTTCATGACTGCCAGCCGTGAGGATACCTTGATAAATAAAATAAAAAACTCCTCCAATTTAGATGGGTATAATAAAAAAATTACCATAAATTATTATATCCAATCAATTATTTTGGAAATAACAGTTTTGATTAAGGAAATTAATAAAAGTTAAAATTTCATTTCATTAAATAATTTATTGAATAGTTCATTTATTAAAATAATATTTATCTTAGAAATTAAAGTGTACAATGATTTTTAAAATATAAGAAAGAAGATTCTAATATAATATTATTTAAATGTATCTTAGAGTGGTGGATACCTTCTTTTAACTAATATTAATACATATAATATTAATATGTTTAATATAACATTTAACACTCGTTCAAATAAAATTTCTTATATATTTTATTCTATTTATACACAATACATTAACTTTATTTAAATATAGTATTCAATAATTCATTTAAATATAGTATTCAATAATTCTTCTAATAAAAGAAAAAGAAGAAGGATCAGCAAAAGAGGAAGTAAGGCTAAATTAAAGTTTCTTCGTAATATTATTAATTGATTGTGTAACTCAATTGATAAAAGGGTGTTTTGCCACTACCTAGTCCCGTGTTTGAATCTCACCCTTTTATACCCGTGCTAATACTGAATCTCTGAATTTGGCACCCTAGCATAAAGTAAGATGGATCAAGGCTCGCAAACACAGCGACAGAGTGTGTTTGGATTAGCGTTAGTAGAATTGAATCTGACTAGAATTAGATCTTATCAGAATTGAGTCTGGTAACTTGAGTCTGGTAACGTGAGTTTAAGTTACATGATTTATTTTTGGATATATTTACCTAAAATTGATTTTTGTATCCGAACTTTACTACATTTACACAAAATCGGATTACCTAGATGGAGAAGCTACTCTGAATCAATTCTGCCAAATCCGGATCAAATTTGTAAAATTAATTCTTAAAATTAGTTCACAAACATCTCCAAAATGATAGAGATCCACGTTTGAGATTCAAATCCACGTTTGAAGATTTTAACCGAAGACAGAGTGAATTACCTATTATCCTTCCATAGGCTAATTAAATCTCCAGCCGAGCCTATGACATAAACCGAGACATATTTCATTTTAAATATAAGTGCGAGTCTAAATGAAGAGTTAACACACCTTTATTCAAGATATTAAATAGTTTGCAGCATGTGTCATGCACAATTGCACAGCTAAAGTCAATATATGACTAAAAAGTTGAATATAGTTTATGGTCCAAGTTTGGCTTCTTGGTCCTAAATCAAGCTCCAGTACTGAAAATCCTGGCAAACTACCCCGGTTATGATTTCAATTAATGATGCCATCACAATATTTGATTTCAACTACAGCAGTATTCTTCTAATTGTACGAACTGAATTCAATTGAAAATGTTATAATATATCAAGGGTAGGTAGTTTAGAAATTATTTTAAATATTAGGTTTTCTTTTTATTTTTAATTATAAAATGTCTTCTACTCTTCTTGCTTTTAATTTGTTTTATATTTTTCAAAGATTTATGTAAAAAACAATTTCAATATTTTTATGTAATGATTAAAACTAGAGTTAAATATGTTTTAATTTTGGTCTGATTTTGGCACCCTTTAAAGTGTCTGTTGATTTATATTCCAATTCATGAAATATCAAATTTTGGTCCCTCCATTTATTTTTGTGGCGATTTTAAACTGTTGCTAATACATTTTTTGGTGATTTTTATGAGTTAGTGACGATTTTAAAACCACAAAAAAATTATTAGTGACGGTGTAAACCATTATAAGATACACCACATCAACATTAAAATGAATCGAAGGACAAAAACCTGATCATTTTCATAACAGAAGATTTAAATCAACAAAAGAAATTTAAAGACATACCAAAATCAATAATTTACTATTTTAGGGGACAAAAACATATTTAACCCTTAAAACTAATATCACATTTTAGAAAACTAAATTTATTTTTTTCAATACAAACAAACCCTAATTTTATTTTATAATGTAACAAGCATTTATTTAAAGGACCAGCAATGTCAATCCTTGGAGGGTAGGATAAGGTTGTATCTAATTTGATTTGATTACTCAGCATTTCCCTATCTGTGAAAGTGATGAGCAACTAGTTATAAACCATGCATGTGTAACTAATGAAAGCACCACCAACAAGGTCCGAAATAAATAAGCTTTGCCTAACCCACTCGTCAAATGGCTCAAAACATTAAAGACATGCTGCTGCTTCTTCTTCTATGAATAAAACATAACATTGGGATTTTAATTATAATTGATTTGCGGGACGTGGCTATTAAAAAATAAAAATACACTTCCTCATGAGTCAGTATATTATATTGTAGTGTGTGGTCATGGAGGTCTCATGACTCATGCTTGTCTAAGTGATACCAATTTTATGTTGCAAACATCCACGCCAAACATTAAACACGTGCTCTTAAATTCAATTCTTAAATATATAGTTGAGAGAGACACACCACGTTTAGCATCTAATTCATAATATTAATTTTTTTAAGCTAATTGATAACCCTCACATTATAAACAAACAATATACATTTCAAATTAGCTGTTTGATTTCTGTTTTTAAAAACAGTTTTCTGTTTTATAAAATTAAAAAACAGAAAAACTTGTTTGGTTAAGATGTTTTCTTAAAATTAATTTAAAAACAGTTTCCTATTTTTTTGTTTTTAAAACAGAAAAACCAAAATAGAAAAAAGTTGTTTTTGTTTTTTATTTTCAGCTTTTGTTTCAGAAACAACCAAGACACGAAAAATATGTTGTTTTCTTTCATTTCATTAATAACATTACTGTAATTAAAAGGAATTAGAAAGTAAGGGTTTTTATTTTTTTATTTTCAAAAATGTTCTTAAAATCATATTACCAAACAAGTTTTTTTCTTTTATTGTTCTAAAAAGTAGTTCTTAAAAACTATTTTAGAAAACAATTTTGAAAACAAAAAAATCGAAAACACAATCAAACACACAAGTTCCTGCGGATTTTCCTACGGATTATGTTTTGTGGTGCTTATTTTTTTAAGATTTCCTATGAATTTTGCTTTGAATATTTTCTACAGATTTTCCTACAAACATTAATTAGTCAAATAATTATCTAATCTCAAGTTAGAATACTGAGATACATTTTTATTTTACAAGAGGAAAACAGAATACTCAGATACATTGAGTAGTATGTTTTATAACTTATTTTTATCTTATGAATCATATAATATGATAATTTATATTAATTTGACTTTTTCATATTTATGTTCATAAATTATTTAATATATCATATAATATGGGGACATATAAATTGGGGATAGAAAGGTTCAGGAATTAATCATTGAAAAGAGAATTTAAATGCTTTCTAATATAAAATAATTATATAATATATATATTTAAAATTATTATTATTATTATTATTATTATTATTATTATTATTATTATTATTATTATTATTCAACCATAATTGGATTATGGTTTTTTTTACAGGAATTATGGTTAAATCATTAAACCGTGAATTAGTGTCATCACCGATTTAATGACCGGTTTTATTTTTAAAATCATCAATTTTAAATAATTTTTTTTATGTATTGTTTATAGTCATGAAGATAATACCTACTTTTAATTCTCATGATAAAAGGGTGAAAATCCTATCAAGTGGCATATAGTGCACCGCCAATGCACCATTAATTATAGGACACCTAACATTTAAAGCAAAAATGGTGCAACCCAATATCATAGCATATAATTTAGGGATAATCATCATATTAGTCCCTGTGTTTTACTCGCCGTCTGAACCAGGTCCCTCCTCGAAATTTTTTTTGTAAATGGTCCCTCAGTTTGTAAAGTGTCTGACATAGGTCCTCGCCGGAGCCCGAAGCTCCGGCAAGTGCTTACGTGGCATTACACGTCAGTAATTAAAAAAAAAAAGAAAAGAAATTAAAATAGGGAAATTACTAATATAACCTTAATGAATTAAAACCCCAATTTGGAGAATTTGAATAAGGTCCCTCACTTGAAATCCCTAATTTGGTTCTACTTTCCTCTTCCCCACATCCTGTTATGCACTTCTTATGTTCATCTTCTTCCTCCCACCATTGTTGCAGCTGCTACTGTTTGTTCTTCTCTCTTCTTTTCCACCATCACCGTTCCTAATTCTTCCAAGCCTACACGCATTGAATTTTACTGCAAAAGGGGTTCTCAGTACGCTGGAGTTCGATGCAACTGTAATAGCTGGTCTGGTGGCCCTGGCTCTGGTACAAAGATTTTTTTTTTTGTTCTTTAAGTTTTTTTTTTCCCTCTGTGTCTCTTGCTGCCACTAATGTTAATTATGTGTTCTTGAATGGCACGAAGATGAATATTGAATTCTATCATCAAATTATGGGTTCATGGGTTGCTGTTGTTTGAATTTTGTTTTCACCCTTAGTGTTGCTGCTTCTAGTTCTGCAATTGTAACAGGGTTGGTTTTATTTATTTATTTAAATTCTTGGGATTGTTTGGGATTGTTTCCTATAGCTCTGCTGAAGGTGTTAGTTGTTTTAGTATGGAATTTGTCCTAATTCAATGCGTGTAGGCTTGGAAGAATTAGGAACGGTGATGGTGGAAAAGAAGAGAGAAGAACAAACAGTAGCAGCTGCAACAATGGTGGGAGGAAGAAGATGAACATAAGAAGTGCGTAACAGGATGTGGGGAAGAGGAAAGTAGAACCAAATTAGGGATTTCAAGTGAGGGACCTTATTCAAATTCTCCAAATTGGGGTTTTAGTTCATTAAGGTTATACTAGTAATTTCCCTATTTTAATTTCTTTTCTTTTTTTTTAATTACTGACGTGTAATGCCACGTAAGCACTTGCCGGAGCTCCGGGCTCCGGCGAGGACCTATGTCAAACACTTTACAAACTGAGGGACCATTTACAAAAAAATTTCCGGGGAGGGACCTGGTTCAGACGGCGAGTAAAACACAGGGACTAATATGATGATTATCCCTATAATTTATTTTAAAAATAACATTCACCTTCATTTGAAATAAAAAATGAAAGTGAATCTCCTTAATTGTTTTTTGTGTGTTTTGAAATTCCTTTTAATTTTTAAATAAGAAATAGCTATTAATTAAATTTATTTATAAAGTGAGTGGAAGAGATATGATGGCTTGTGATAGTAAGACTAAGTTTGGTAAAATAGTTCAGTTAGTTTAAAGCTTATCTCTTATAAAGTATTTGGTAAATGAATTTACTTTAGAAATTTAAAAAAAATGTGTTTGAGGTTAAGTCCTCCGGTACTAGTAGTTTTATGGCTTTGTAGTTTGGTTTTGGGGGCTTTACCCCTCCGACTGAAAGAAAAAATAAATAAAGAAATGTGTCAAATTATTGTGAGAATAATGAATGATTTGAAAAATCATCACACCTGTTCTGACTTTAAAAGATTTTGTTTACATGTGATTTATTTTTTCATCATCCATATTTTCCTTTCAGGAATTAATCTCTAAACCTACCTCACCTCCATGACATGTGTCTCCGTAGGTCTTATCATTTAGGCTATGCCGTGAGACTTTACAATAATCACACGAGACATTTTTGTTCTTAAATAGGATACCCATCTTTTATTCCGTGGTTGGAAAAATGAATTGAGCCTTCAGTTCAGTGGTCTAAAATGAAGTTCCAACGGTTTGCATTGTGTGGCTGAAGTAGATCCGGCCAATGAATTCTTGCGTACGTGGTTATCATGTATTCATTGACTAAAAAATTTCATAAATACTGAATTTAGTCTTTATCATTTATTTTGTAGTGATTTAAAACATTACTAACTCATTTTATGACAGTTTTTAACCGCCGCTAATGCAAAAAACAACTAATAACTTATTTTATGTAGTTTTTAGCCGCGGCTAATGTAAAAATAAGCTTCACATAATGAAACAAAGACTAACATCACATATTTTATAAGTATTAAGGACAAAAAGATACAATTTTTTTATAGAAACTAAAACCAATTCCCCATTTATATTCAAGGCTTAATTTTTCCCCATTCATATTCAAGGCTTAATTTTTTTTCCCATAATTGACGACCGTTGATCGAGTCGATTGACTGCATGACTTTAATGTATCATTTTAGAGATTTGGATCCCCTCACGTGGGATTTGAATTCTCCCATGTCAAATGTCAAATTGATGTTATGTGTCATTTCGTGAGAGTTACGTATTCAAGGCTTAATGTTTTTGGTCCCTTAGATTCGTTCTGCTCAGCTTACTAGTTTAGCCTAAAATTTTGTGGTATTGTTTTAATCTTGCCGTTACAACTGGGGCAAAGGGTCGCGACTTATCTTAATCTAACTTTTTTGTGAAGGTGGAAACATTCATATGGGTGGCTGCCTTTCACATCGTTATCATCATCATCATGTGATTCATGTCATAACATGAGTGCCCCCATGGCCCATACCATACCATGCCAATACGTTACCTTTTATCCACACGATACGCGTCTGACTCACCAAACCCAACCAAACCTGAGGCTCTGAATCCGCATCGCCAACTCCTTCCATGTCCGCAGAACAAAACCCTACTCTGAAATCCCTCATGGCGGACCTCCCGGCGGAGGTCATCGCCGACATCCTCTCCCGTCTGCCGGTGGTCTCCCTCCTCCGGTTCCGCTCAGTTTCCAAGTTATGGCGGTCCCTTATTGGCAGCAAGCACTTCATGGAACTCCACCTCAACAACTCCCACCATACCAACCTCATCCTCCGCCACGGCTCCGAGCTCTACCACGTCGATTTCCCCACCATCGGACCCGCCGTTAACGTCAACCACCCCCTCATGTGCTACAGCAACCGCATCACCATCCTCGGCTCCTGCCGCGGCCTCCTCTGCATCTGCAACGTCGCTGACGACATCGCCTTCTGGAACCCTTCCCTCCGCAAGCACCGCCTCCTCCCCTACCTCCCCACCCCCCGCCGCCCGGAGCCCGACAACACGCTCTTCGCCGCCCGCGTCTACGGCTTCGGATTCGACCCCTTCGCCGCCGACTACAAGCTCGTCCGGATCTCCTACTTCGTCAACCTCCACGACCGCACCTTCGATTCCCAGGTCAGGCTCTACAGCTCCAGAACCAACGCGTGGAAAGCCCTCCCCAGCATGCCCTACGCCCTCTGCTGCGCCCGCACCATGGGGGTCTTTATCCACCACGCCTTACACTGGATCGTGACCCGGAAGCTCGAACCGGATCAACCCGATTTGATTGTCGCATTTGACCTCAGCCACGAGAGCTTCTCCGAGGTGCCCCTTCCTGAAACGCTGAACGAGAGTGATAATGGGGATTTTGAGATTGAGGTGTCACTTTTAGCAGGGTGCCTCTGCGTGTCTGTGAATTATCACACTACCAAAATCGATATTTGGGTGATGAAGGAGTATAAGTTCAAGGAGAGTTGGTTTAAGCTTCTTACTTTGATGGAATCACCTGACTTGAGATCCTTGAAATCTGTGAAGCCTTTGGGTTACTCCATTGATGGGGTGAAGGTTTTGCTTGAACACAACCGTAAGAAGCTCTTCTGGTATGACCTGAGAAGTAAACAATTGAGCCATGTTAGAATTCCAGGAATGCCCAATTTGAATGAAGGGATGATTTGTGTGGGAAGCCTTGTTCCACCATCGTTACCTCCTGAAAATTGCAGGAGGCATCCCAAGTTGGGATGCGAAAATGCAAGGAAGAGAAGGTACTTAAGAAGGGACTACCTTTGTTTATCTGCATTTTCTTTCACTTTGAAAGATGTATCAGATCAATGGGCCCATTATATTTTATCCGTACTTAACTTTTTATTATATGTCAATTTGAATCCTCCACAATAGAGAATCCTTGTATGTTGTTTGTTACTATGAAATGAAATGTGAATGCTCTGTGTTCTGTTTATGAGTTGACCTTGACTAGTTCAAGTTCTTCAGCCCCCTTCCTTGACCACAAAAAAAATAGTTGACTCTTAGACAAACGCATTTGCAGGAACTTTTTCCTTGTCACCCTACAAAATCAAGTTAAGAAAGAATCTAAATATGAATATTTTTTGTAAACTTCATATCTTCAGTTCACACCTATATTATTATTTCGACAAGCTTATTTGGGAGTGTTGTTGACTCTGTTCTGCCTGGCCTTGATTTTTGTCTGACAGCATCTCAATATTCAATATTGTGCATCTTATGCTGAAATTTTCGTTCTTAAGAAATTTGGCCACCATCAAATTTCTCTGAATTTATGTATAGTTCCTGTCAAAGCCCAGTGAGCCCTTTACCTCTTGTGATCATGATAATCTTACTTCTTTGAGATTCACGTTTTTACAGGGATGACTTCCTGTCTCAAGGATTCAAATTGACTCTGTAAGAAAGAAAAAAGAAGGTATAAAATGGTGTGGGGTTGAGACTGGATTGATGATACCTTCTAGAGTTACCTCTGGTGATGAAATTAGACGCCTTGGTTCATGGGTAGTGTTGAGTTGATCGTGAACAGGGCTACTCTTTGTTAAGATCTATAGACCTCTTTTCCTTGTGCTGGCTTGGTTTGGCAACTTTTGTGCTGTTTTTTGCCAGCAAAGAAGGTGAAAGAAAGGCCTGAGTGAGAGAAATGGCTTGAGTTCACATCTTCGAGATGAAGAAAACAGTAATTGAAGAACAAATACAGACATTGCTTCTTAACTTTCCTTTTGTTTGCTGGATCACTTTGTCCAGTAACCTCTAATTGCTAGGATCCTGCAGAACCTGCTATCCGCAATAGAAAGAAAATGGCCCCGTCTTTTTTGTTGTTGTGATGATGTGTTGAAACTTTTCATTTTCTCTTGGTATTGTATATATTGAATATATGCGGATTGATATGGTTGTACAGCTACTATAAAAGAAGGCTTACATTTGTATATCATGCATGAACTGTATTTTTGCTTGCATTATAATACAAAGATGTATATTATGTGATAGCCATATGACATACATTTTCTATATATTGATAGTAATCAGAATCATAAGATACATAGTTAGCTTTTCTTTTCTTTTCACTGTTTTTTGTGAGATTTTTCATATTTGAAACATGCAAATCATTTGATCCGAACGTATAAATTAGAAAATTCATGTTACTTCATAAAATTAATAGATAAATATGTAATTTTTTCAATTCTCAATAAAATAAGATGGTCGAAAATTTTGACAGCCAATACATTGGTAGGAAAGTGATGCGGTTAACAAAATATTATATTTTGAAATAACGAAAAGATTTCATTTTGTGCAGTACATTCATTCCCGAGCATTGTATTGTAATTTTGAAATTTACAATAATATTTAATTTGATTGAGATAATATATTTGATTTTATTTCCATAATGGTGATATCATCCGATGAATAATTAATTAATTGACATGTAACATTACAAATTGTTTGAAAAATATTGAAAATTAAAACATATTCTACAGGTAAAGGATGATTTAACATCAACGGTTTTCTTTTTAATGTAAAGTTCTCAATATATTAAGCAGAAAGGGACCAATATACAAAAAGAGGATGAGCAATACAAGGTGGTGATTTGGTGATTCATCCCACCATAAGCTTGAGGGTAAAAAAACTACATGCAATGGATGCTAGAATGTGTGCAACATTATTAGCTTGTCTCCTAGCATGATAGAAAGATTACTGGGAAACTTAGTGCTAAAGCTCTGCAATCCTTTTCGTGTTTGGGATGCGAGAACCATGCTACCCTGGTCCAATTCATTGAAGAAAAATGTGGTTCAGTGGCTCCTCCACCTGCTGCTGACATAGAAGATGCTCAGTTTGCACTTGAATTCCTCTTTTGGCCAAATTTGCACAACAAGACAGAGTGCTTCAATTTAGACAAAGTGCTTCATTATGTACCTACTAGTGGAGATAAATTGACAAGACTGTGTGATCACCATGGTTTGGTGAGGAGGGATGTTGTTAGGGTTTGAGAAAGAAGAAGTTGATGAAAACGGAAATGGGGTGGATTGATAAGAAAGAAGAAGTGGGAATGGGGGTGGGATATATTGTGTTGGATTTCAAGTGATGAGAGTTTGTTGAAGATAAACAAAACCCATGATGAAGATGAAGGACATTTATCAACACTCATGAATTAAGTGAGGTATTGATCAATAATTTTTAATTGGGGAATTGCGGCATCTGAAATTGGTATTAAGGGTATTTTAATTTTTAATTAATAATTTAATTTTTAATTATATATGTATAAAATAAATATGAATTAAATTACATATCACATTCCAGACGCACATTACAAAGTGGCCAGAGCTTCGGCTCAAATAAAAAATAAAACCACGTTGTTTACCTAAATACAAAGATGTTTTTCTGACTTTATTTCAGTGAGAGAGAGACTGGAATCAAGGGTTAATAATATACTGGATCCCTGTAAGGCTGTAATTGTAGTGAAGTTTACGATAAGTTTGTTGTCGGTAAAATATTTTGTATTGGTCCCTACGATTGACATATGTTTTTTTAGTCCCTATTAGAGTCGAGCTCCGGTGAATACTGGTATGACACGCTGACTGGTTTAATGAGTCTGACGTGTAATTCTTTTTTTAATTTTTAATGTTTGTCACGTCAGAAAATGAATAAAAAATACCTTTCCCCAAGCAGAAACCCTAATCCCCTTCACCTCACTCTCACAAGCCGCTGCCGCCCTTCCCTCTCTTCGACCTCCACCGCCATACTCTGCTTCTCCTCTAAAATCTCCAGCCCCCACCACCTTACCTCTCTTCTACTCACTGCCTCTGCCTTCCTCGCTGCCGCCATCAAACCTTCTCTTCCTCTCTGAACCCACCTTCATCTCCACCACCATCAAGCCCAAACCCTCAACCTTCGAAACAACCCTCACCACCGATCCTTCTCCTTCGATCTCTGTCCCCGGCGCCGCCACACCTCCGTTCTTCTCTCCCTCTCGCGTCGCGACATCCTCACCACCGCCAAGCTCATTTTTTTCTCAGATCCCGTCGCATCTTCTCTGTTTCAGCGGCCGAAGGCCACCACTCATCTCCGTCATCACTCACTCTCAACCTGAACGCCAACACTCCTCGCGTTTTTCTCAGATCCCGTCGCATCGTCTCTGTCGCTGGGTCTTTGAAGAGGATTTCATAAAAGCTTCCTTCTCCTCTCTGTTTTCCTTTTTCCTCGATTCTGATTCCCTATTCCAGGTTGTTGCCTGCTTTTTCATGATGGTGTTGCGACGGGTGATGCAAAGTGGGTTGGCTTTGTTGATGGTCCCTCTTTTACTCGTTGGGTGCTGCGACGTCGTTTTGGGGGTTTGAAACCGAGTCGTCCAACTCGGCTTGAAACTCAACAACAACCGCTTTCATATCTACCCAAGAGGAGGAGGACAGACATGCTCGGAGAAGAACCTTGCACCTCCCCCTCCACTTGCTCGATGATGTTCATAACTGGGTTTCTGGATTCGGGTTGGTGTTCTGGGTTGATGGTGTTTTGTTTCTGGGTTTCTATATTTCTAGGATTTTTTGGGTTTCTATGTTTCTGGGTCAATGAGAAGGAGGGGGAAGAGAGAAAGGGGAAGAGAGAAAGTGAAGAAAGGTGGAAGGAGAATGAGGTGGTGTTGATCGTAAGACCTTGAATGTCGCCTTGTAATTAAATTATTTAATTATTTCAAATACTATATGGATCCACTCGCGAGTATCGACCGATGATGAACGCCAGTAATATTGACATGGTTTCCTTCCGGAACCCGGGAAGGACATTTCTCGCTAGCGAGACTTTCAGGCGAAAATCCAGCAAGCGAAACGGACAACTTCGGGACCTCGGATTGAAAATCCGACTATCCGAGATTCACCAAACGACTATGTTTGACGTGACTAGTCCAGTTATGTGATAAATTTTTTTGTGAATAGTAAATTCTGTGAATAGTTTTTTCGAGCCGTGTACGACACGAACTTCGAGGAAGAATAACTCGGGCATGAGTTGCACGAGCACGGAGCCCAGAGGCAAAGAATGCCCAGTGGTAGAAACTCTCAGTGACATTAAGAGACGCACCAATGACCAGAATCAGATGGCGACCAGTGTTGTGACGCATTGACGCGCTGACGCATTGATGCGTCATAGATTTGGAATATATTAATAAACAAACCTAGATATTTATTAGAACTTTCTAATCTTAGAGTTTAGTCCCTGAACTTTAAAACTTTACGGTTTGGTCCTCAAATAGTAAAATGTTTTTTACCTTAACCTTTTACCTTTCCTACTTTAGTCCCTAGATTTGGAATATATTAATAAACAAACCTAGATATTTATTAGAACTTTCTAATCTTAGAGCTTAGTCCTTGAACTTTAAAACTTTACGGTTTGGTTCTCAAATAGTAAAAGGTTTTTTACCTTAACCTTTTACCTTTCCTACTTTAGTCCCTAGAACTCGTGAAAAGGTTAAAAACTTCCCCTCTTTTACCCTAGCCGCGGCCTCCTCCCTTTAAAAAGGGCTCCATGTAGTTTTTTTTCTCATAAGTTCATTAGTGAAATTTTAGTGAAGTTAAGAGAGATTAAGAGAGAGAAAGGATACTTGAAGGAACACTATTCATCTTCTTCCTCCTCTTGAAGCTTGGCCGAATCTTCCTCCCTCCCTTGCAACCTCTTCCACCCATTTTCTCTACTTGGTTCTTTGACGTAAGTTACTCACCTCCTCTAGATCTACACTTCTACCGATTCAAAATTTCAATATGTTGAGTTTTGATTTTTAGTAGTTGCTAGAACCATGAACTCCATTCGTTAATGTTGTTCATATGATCTTAGGCTTCAATTTGAACTGATTAGAATTTTGATTGGTTGAGTTTTGGTCCCTAGAGAATTTTGAAGTTGAGCTTTTGCTAGGGTTGCATATAGGAAAGTTGCTCCCATGATATTGATCTATGGATATGCCTAATTAGTTTTCTTGGAAGTCAAGTTTTTGCGAATTTATTATTTGAAATAAGTGATTTTCAAACTTTGAAATTTAGTTTCACCATAGATTTCTTGTTACCTTTAATGTGTACAAGTTAGTTTTGAAAGAAAAATTCATCTTGATAATTATGGGTGGTTGGCCGAATTGTTTTTGGTTTTGGGCTAAAGGGGAATTGATTTTCCAACTAGCTTTTGGGTGTGTTCAAATGCTTGTACATGATTTTGGGTATTGAGGAAAGGTTTTGCCCTAATTAGTGTGCAAGGGCCTAGAGGAAATTGCGTGTTTAAGACTTTGAAAAATTATTTTAGAAGGTTTAGGAAACTTGGAATTAAAAGGTTGAAAATTGAGCTCTTGGGTAAATTGGATTTTGGAACTTATATCTTGATCAGGGCTTTAATAAGCTAAGGCACTCTTGGGAAAAATTGTATTAGAAATGGAAATAGAAATTATGTCTTGAATTGTGAAATTGTCTTGAGAAATTTAGGGTAATGTTTAGTGAAAATTTGAATTTTTTAGGGTTTTGGAACCTTAGGAAAGAATTGAGAATTTGGAAAGTTGTGTGTTTTTGCTTTCAAAATCTTGTTTAAGGCCTTCAAATTGTTTTGCAAGCATCTAGCCTTGTTGCTCTTTAAAAGATTTGAAGTTTTGGGAAGTTTTGAAAATTATAACTTAGTAATTTCAGATTTCTTTTATCGATCGTCAAAGTTGCGAAAATGTTTTCGACTTCTAGAGACCTCCCTAAAAAGTAAGACCATCGCCTAAGTAATAGGAACCCTGATTAGATTAGTACCAAGACCTTAGGTTTGAGTTTCAAGTTCTAAGCTAGGTTATGTTTTTTAAAGGGTTACGAGACTTCGAGCAGACCAGGACGAGCAAAGCTTACGTAACTGCCCAGATCGATCACTCCTTCGGCAAGGGCACTTCGTTTCATTAGCTCCTAAGCATAAGTATTTAATTATGTGAATGTATGCACTGTAATTACTTGGATTGTAGCTGACGACGTTCTGAGAACGACCTCATTTAAAATTGTATTGATTGAAATATTAATGCAAGTATCTGAAGGCATCTGATATGCTGGATTAGAATTGATTGATGTGTGACATTGTTGAATCTGATATGAATTTGTGGCTTGACTTATTGGATGTTCCTTGCTATATTGATAATTGAAAGCATAATTTCCTTTCGACATGATTTATATCTGTTTTAGATATGTACGTATGCTCTACATGGTTATTGTTAATTATGAAGCTATGTGAGACCACGTCTTTGGACGGTTAAGCCTTAAATTTGAATCGTCGTCTTCATGTCGTGTCAAGCATTCTTTGAAGTCATCATGGTTCAGGGCTATACAGAGTCACAGACTAGAGATGCAAACCATCGGGGCATTATACAGAACGTTCTCGTGTAAGGGGAAACTTCCGACTGACTACCTTACTTTCTAGTTCGTGTGGAGTTATGTTGAGTGTCCCACCTGCCTGCGGGATTCGGTGCTACGTCCGGATAAATCTTCTTGTACAACAATGGTTGTGCGTGCATATAGGAGTTCTAGGGTCCTCGACGGCTCGAGTCTTATAACTGTAATCTTGTGTCTGCTAGTTAATACTTGATTGATATTACTTAATTGCTTGATAAGCCTTGGCATTGTTTTGGAAGTGACCCTTTCTTGTATTTTATTTGGTTGAATCGTGGACGCTTCACCAAATAATGACGGACGGAAGACCGGAGCCCCCAGTCGTGGACACACTCCCTTGAGGAGGCCGGACCTTCCATTTCATTGACTCCGAGAATCCGGACACTTGGACGATCGACCCGTTATCCAATAGGGTCCGGTACTCGGGTCTCGTGATAGAAGCTCGGCTTACCCCTCTTAGATATCGCTACATCGTGCACCCCTGCCACGTTACCTTCCACCTGCCTCTGCCACCCCTCTCGGGCGCCCAGCGGGAGTTGCAGTGACGGTTCAAGAACTATGGGATAGTAGTAGGGATGTATATATAATACTTTTGGGGTGGTCTAACTAATATAGTAAGGAAGGACAAGGTAGGTTTTTGATACATGGCTTTTTGTGTGAGCTCCCCTCACGGAGTTCGCATGAGAGTATGTCGGTCTTATGGAGTCTAGTTCTAGGATTTCACAACCTTGATGTATTTTCCTCTTTTTGGGATTAGTCGGTCTATAATATAACTTTACTGCTCGCACCACACTTGGTGATGTAACCACGCACGACTCAAACTACTTTGGTACCACCGCACACTGAGAGCTATGTGGATATGAGTATTATGTATGCATTCCGCTTTAGCATGATTTCAATAAAAATATGCTCACGTTCTCGTAAACATGAAAGATTTCCGCATAGTCATTTATTGTTCATTTGCTACAATAATACCCTGAAAATCGGGGTGTTACATTGAGGATGAAGATAAGATGATGATGATGATGATGATGATGATGATGATGATGATGTAGATGAAGATGAAGATCTTGAAGTTGATGGTTGCAGGTGATGTTGAACATGATGATCATGATGATGCTGGAGATTTAGATGTGAAATGTTAGGATTTAGGGTTAAGTTGGATTAATTTAGAAATTAATCAATCTTATTAATTAATTTTCTGATTAGTATTTTTGTTAATTTTAATTTGGGAAATATTAAATTTTATTCATTTTCAGACGTGGCAAGGCATTAAAAATTAAAAAAATTACACGTCAGACTCATTAAACCAGTTAGCGTGTTATGTCAGTGCTCACCGGAACTCTAGGCTCCGGGCTCCAGCAGAGACTAAAAAAAACGTTGTCAATCGTAAGAACCAATGCAAAACTTTTTTCCGACAAGAGACTTATTGTTAACTTCACTACAATTACAGGTACCTAGTATATTACTGATCCTAAAATCAAAACTCTCATTTTTAGAGGGACCAAAGTCTATTTATCCTAATATATTCAATATCGATGTCCCCAAAAGGGTCTAATATGTTTGATAGCATTAGGCATGATCTTTTTCATTGCACAAATTTATTTACAATACTTCATAAAAATAATTAATATTACGATCATTTAAGGTTATGATAATCTAAAAATTTAAAAATGAAAAATATTCATTAAATGTTTTTTAAACTTTATTTTGTCACTCAGTTCTTTTTATTGTGATTCCTCAAATTAATTTTACTATATACATATCCATATATCAAATTTATTTATGTTTATCTTATGTATTTAAATTATTAGTTTTCAATAATATGCACGTATATAAGAGTAAAGAGTAAATAATATTTAATATTATTTAATTTTTTTATTAATTAGCTTATTGCTTCTATTCGGGCAATACTGGCCGAGGATTGGAAGATTCAATTCTCTTATGTTATGCGGGATAGAAATGCTGTGGCAGATGCGTTGGCGAGATAGACTTCTCAAATAGGGTGTCCGATGCGAATTTGAAAGGAACTTCCTTTGTGAACCTCATTCCTTCGTGATTCCGCTCTTGTGCAAAGACGCGGTAGTTTAGTTTGTTTCTTTTGTTGTTTGCTTTCTTTCCTTATGTTACACGTGGAAAGAAAATTAGCAAGAAAATAAGTGTGATTAACTAATCTATTTTTTAATACTTAATTTATTTTTTATGAATAAAAACTTACTTAATTTAATCTTATTATTTTTAATTTTCTTATTGATAATTAAATTTTAAATAATTTAAATATTTATTGTTTCAATTATATTTGTGAGAGGCTTTACAATTAATATTTGATACAATTAGTAATATTAAAAGTCATTAATAATTGATTATATATTTGTTATATATAAAATATCACTGAATTTTGTTTTATTGTTTTTAAATTTTTTCTTATTGATAATTATTATTTTAACTAATTTTAATATATAATATTTTAACTATATGAGAGGTTTTAGAATTAATGTTAATACAATCAATAGTAAAAAGATTCATTGATAACTAGTTAATGTTTCATTAATGTATGGATTTTTTTATTATTGTAACTAATATTTAACTAATTTAGTATTTAATATAATTAGTAATATAAAAATTTTATAACCAAAAAAAAAACTAGAAAGTCATTAATAATTAATTTATATTTTCATTAATGCAATGGTCAAACCAATTTTATTTGTATATTTAATTTTATATATCTTACTATAAAATATTATTAACTATTTATTATAAACAAACTACCTAGTTGACTTCAAATGCCTAAACCGAACATTGAGGAATTCGATTTGGTGCAGTTAAAAAATGGTGCTCTCACTCGAGTCATCAAATCATAGCCATTAATATGATCCGATATCAAGTTGATGTTTTATTTCCAATTTGTGGAATTAGCTATAGACCGTGTGATCATTATAAACGGTTCTGATTTGCTGAGCGCATAAACTGCACCATATTTTTACCGCACCGCAGCAAACCTAAGTCCTGCGTGTTGTGTGATAAAAAGCTCATTCTGAGAGGGAAAAAGAGAACGTTTTGCTTTGCTTTGGATTGTTATTGTTCTTCACTCTCTGCTCGCCACTGATCAATTTCCGGCCGCAGCGTGCCATGGCCGCCGTCACCACTCCAATGACAAAGCGATGTCGTCTTTCCATGAACGAAGAAGCGGAAGCCACGTCGTCTTGCGCGTCGCGGCTGCAGTTCTTCGTTCGCATGTTTCCGAACGGCAACAGCATAGTGATGCAGGCTTCTGCAGAAGAGACCGTGAAATCGATCCACACAAGGATCGAGAGTAGAGTCGGAATTCCGGTTCAGTACCAGCGATTGATTCACTCTGGGAAGCAGCTCCATTTGATGCAAAGTCTCGGCGAGTGCGGCATCGAAAACGACGCGACGCTTCAACTGGTGGCGCACCTACCCAGCGAAGTAGACAGCTCTGGCCAGCAGGATGTGGTGGTGGGCGACATGGTCAACCTCTTGTGGCGCATCTACATTGGGAAACCAGAGACTAGCAGCGGCATTTCCGATTACGACACCGTTCAGCATCTCATGAGGAAGCACTTCAAGGTCAAAGCCTTCATTGCTTTTGAGTCTTTAATGGCTCCTGAGTTGCTGGTCATGCTCTACCATTCCAAATCACCTGTTCACAAGGGCATTGCTGATTACGCCATTAGATTGTTCTTGGACGGCTGCTGCTCCTTGTTCAATAAAGGGTTATATCTATGTTGCCTTCGGACGGTGGTGAAGTTTTGTAGTCTGCTTAGAGAAGACAAGGGGGATGATTGCGAACTCTATAACCTTTTCCAGAATTCTCTCAACAATATGCTTAAGGAGTGTGTCGGTAATCGAAATCCTAATCGGGAGGTTCTGCTTAAGGGCATTTTCGATCATGTTCGTGAGTTGGTGAATGGGCT
Source organism: Acmispon strigosus (assembly GCA_030819835.1). Classification (NCBI taxonomy): domain Eukaryota; kingdom Viridiplantae; phylum Streptophyta; class Magnoliopsida; order Fabales; family Fabaceae; genus Acmispon; species Acmispon strigosus. The sequence goes on from JAUAMA010000001.1 coordinate 94,897,153, forward strand.
TTTAAGTGATTTAGATTTTAGCATAAACATCAACGTACCGTTGGTCAGCAATTTTCAGAGCCTAATTGCATTCTTAATCCCTATAATGCATGCAATTAGGGTCACGGGGATCCAAGCTTGGGAGGCCCGGTCAGGGGCCGATGAGGAAGAACCATCGCTTGCGAAAGAGATTTCCAAGCTTCGTCTCATGTACATTCGGTTATTACACAAAATGGATGCTGTTTTTGAGGAGATTGAGGATTACGTGGATAAGAAGACACAATGGAATGCGGGGTGGTATAAGTATATTCCCATATTGAAGCAAATGTCTCAATTCTCTAAGCTAATAGACGATGGCGAAGAGATTCTTAGGGCAGTTTTGAAGCGCAGATGGAGAGCCATGTCTGAACTAACTACGTCGTACGTAGAGAGAGATGATGAGGATTATGAGTGGATTCTAGAGCATAAAAGTGTGCTAGACTCTAAAGCTAGGAGGCATATCGCACTCATGTTGTTTCCTAGTGAAAAGCACGAGGATAAGGAAACGGAAGACATTTCTATTGACAGGTCTAATCTACTAGTTGAATCTTTCCATAACACAGTGCGCAAAAGGCCTGAAGCTATGCGAGCTGGTCTTTCTATAAAATTTTTGAATGAGGAAGGGGAAGGAGTGGGTGTGGAGAGGGAGTGGCTTCTTTTGGTGTGTCAAGAAATATTTAATCCGCTAAATGCTCTCTTTGTGCCATGCCCGAATGACCGCAGGAGATTTTTCCCTAATCCTGGTGAGTTTCATCCCCAAATCTATATGCATTAGTTTAATTTGATGTGTCCTTTCCCAAAAGGAATTTAGATATGAACATATTTGTAGAATATGACTGTTTTTTTGTCTAAAAAAGGATTGTAAGCAAACCCTACTTCATGAATCATGAATGAGATATTGCCTTAAAGACAGTAATTTTTTTTGAAAATGCTAGGCTGCAGCTAAGGGCAGTGAAGTTGGTGATAAAAGTTATAGGTTGTCACCTGTGCAAACAAACTTACTTTGAGAAATAAAATGAATGGAATTCTTTATAATCATATGAATTGTGATGAAAGTACTTTCTTTATAATCTAATGAAAAAATTAATGTTTGTGCACGGGCATGACACTAGAAAACTAATACCCCAGGATTTATGCTTCTAGGAGGTCCTTTCTAGAGTGTGTTTGTGAGTTTTTAGGGGAGGGAAGGGGAAGGCTTTGAGGGGAAGGCATGTGAGGGGGGAGGAGGAATTTGGATCCTCTCATGTGAAAGTTCTCTTATGTGCTATCATTTGAAAGTTTTGTGTCTATCTCTTCATATATATGCATTAAATAGATATAGTGAGACCCTTTAAATGTTTAGAAAGAGAGATATAGACACAAAACTCTCACATGATGGCATATAAGAGAAATTTCACATGAGAGGATTCAAATCTCGAAGGGGGTAAGTTCTTCCCTTGTTTGGAAGTTCCATGTTCCTCTCAACCCCCAATTTAGGAGAACTCCACAAAAGAACTAAAGGAGAGTATTGCCGGGTTTAAAAAATTCCTCAAACTCTTTCCCTTTTTAAAATATTCCAAAGTAGGAGGGAGCTTCTCATAATACTCCCCTTCCCATCCATTCCCTCCAAAACTCAACTCATAAACCCATCCTTAAGGAATGATGTTGTGGCTTCTTATCTTTTAATGTTCAATTGTTATTGTGTGTATCAGTCTAGGTGTGTCTCTCTTGTTCTTGTAGACACGTGTAGGATTTGATCCACTAAAGTGAGGTGAAATGCAGTGGAAAGCATTCGTGAACATTAAGGTGTATGGTTCTTAGTTAGTCTTGATTTGAGTCTTGATGCGTTCTGATTTATATATTGTATCATCATTCATCAGATAACTTCCACACAAAAAATTAAAGTTTAGTTTAATATTCATCTACTTGTGTGCAGCATCCAACGTAAATCCTCTGCACCTTGATTACTTCACCTTCTCTGGTCGCATGATTGCTTTAGCTTTGATGATTGACCTGCGAGTGGGCATTGCTTTCGATCGTGTGTTTTTCAAGCAATTGGCTGGAGGATGCATTACTTTGGAAGATATACAAGAAGCAGATCCTGACCTGTATAAAAGCTGCAAGCAAATATTAGAGATGGATGTTGAATTGGTTGATTCAGATGCATTAGGACTCAGATTTGCTAGGGAAGTGGAAGAATTAGGACACATGAAAGTGATTGAGCTTTGTCCTGGTGGGGAAAGCATTGTTGTGAATAGTAGGAACAGGGAGAAGTATATTGATCTTCTTATACAGAATAAATTTTTAACATCCATATCTGAGCAAGTATCTCATTTTGCCAAGGGTTTTGGTGATATCATTTTCGACTCAAAGCTCCGACAGTTCTTTCAAATTTTAGATCTTGAAGATTTTGATATGATGCTGTACGGGACAGAAAATGCTATTTCTGTTGAAGATTGGAAGGCACACACTGAGTATTTTGGCTATGAAGAGACTGATCCTCAGATATCTTGGTTTTGGGAGGTATGTAGATACTAATTTTTAATGTCTTTAATTAAATTTCTCTTCTCTCATTCTTTTCTTTTCCCTCCTTTTCTTCAGTTTTTCAAAATCCTTTGTGAATGTGATTTTGTTATATATATTTTGTTTAATATTCAAGAGCATACTAAATCAATTTCCCCTATATGATTTGTTTTATGCATGGGCTAGAGCTGCTTCACTCTCAAGTGCCATATTGACCACATGTCATTTACTTCACTCACATTATCCACTTAATTGTAAATATATCCTTCATTAGATATGCAATTTTTATTTAAGGTTTAGCTAAACATAAAGTATATAAATAAGTTTGAATTTTTATAAAAATGTACAAGTTATAGATCATCTCAATTATTATACGTTGTTAAAGGCTACTACTTTCCTTACCTGGACCTCAATCATGCTAGAGTTCTCTTATGTGATTGTTGTAAATTACTAATTCTCTAGCCTGATAGATTCAGCCACGATGTGCTACATTTTGTAAAATTATCTCCCTTAAGTTCATTTATGCCTGCAGATAGTAATATGTTCATTTACAACATTTAATTTAGAATCTACTGTTGCTGAATTGCATAATTTTGTAAAAATCTATATATTAATTGCAGAATTTTGTTAAAATCTATTAGTTGTTGTAAATCTATTGGACCCTCTCAATCAGAGTAGTAGTTTCAACTTTTGTTGAGATGCAATATATCTGAGCAGTAAATTCTTCTTTTTTTTCTCCTTAATTTGCTTTAGACGTCATTTTAACTAAAAGTAGGCCAGTAATACTTTATTTTAGACATGTAATGAATATAGATACCCAACAAACATCTCATTTTATCTATATCACTTTCTTTTTATAATAGTAATCATATATCACATATATTACATTTCTCTTTTGTTTTTCTCTTTCGGTCTGAAGCATGAATGTCTGCATTTTGTTAGAGGTATACAAATCATTCTTCGAAATAGGTGTTATTGAAACCTTTGAGATGATTCTTTTTACAATGTTTTTCGAATAACTTATGATTTTACTTTGCTCTAGATGCTACTCTATTTTTTATTTTTATTTTTATTTTACTTTGTATTCTGTAAAAACAACTTTGCAGGTTGTTAGGAGAATGTCAGCAGAACAAAGAAAGGCTCTCCTATTTTTCTGGACATCCATAAAATATTTACCAGTTGAAGGTTTCAGTTATATGGACAGCAAGTTACTAATTTGCAGAGCTACTGAACCTGATCTTCTACCCTCATCTGGGACATGCTCATACAGGCTTTCTTTGCCCTGCTACTCATCTATGGCTGTCATGGAAAATCGATTAGGTATCATAACTCAAGAATATATTAGTAGCAGTTTTGGCTTTTATTGAATGCAGCTGCAATATCACAAATTACCTTTAGCTCTATTTCTCGAATCGATTTGGGTTGCACTGTAATATTGTACTAAAATTGTACTTTGCTTTATTTTGTTTCTCAAAGTACCTTGTTTTGTAACATCGATGATCAAACCATATATATTAAATTCGAATAATTCTGAACATTATGAAGTTATTTCTCTAGTAGACGCATCTCACTTTTTAAGCACCAACACTTATTGGTTGAGTTGATAAGGAGATACCATTTTTCCTTAGAAGGTGGTGTGTTCGATTCCGACTGTCAATTTGAATTCTGTGTTGTTGGGCAATCTATAAATATATATGCATGTTAGACCCGTGGTGGTGATCGGAGACATACCCACTCAAATATTTTTTCATGGAAAATAAATCTCACTTTTTAAGCTTTCACATTAAATCAATTTATCAATCAAATTTTTTACTTCTCTTAATTTTTTAAATTAATGTGTAAATTTCTTTAAATAGAAAGTAATAATAATTAACTATTGAATCTTTTAGTATTTGCATTTTATATTTAAATTTTATTTCAAATCATTAAAATATTTTTTAATAAATTTAATTTCTTAAAATATTTTGGATCAAACATGTTTTTATTCCCTTTAATATATGGCAATCTAAATTGACCCCTTAATTTTTTTTACAACGTTAATGGTTTGTAAAAAAATTATTTGAAATATGTGACACTGCCGACGAGCGCGGGGAGTGAAAGCCGAAGCAATGAGACATGGATAAGGAGTGACTCGTGGCAATGATTCTAGGCGAAAGGACAATGAATGAACCGATCCAGCACCTGAACAATAGGTAATCTGGTACTGTATAAGTTTGAGACAATACAGTTGAGGATAGCATATAAGAATTGATTTCTGCTACTCATAACAACAAGATGCATCTTCTTTTCGAGAGCCTAACTCATAAAAACTCTAAGGTTAAGGAGGATTTCCTTTGAACAACATTGGGATGGTGACCTCATGAGAAGTTTTCTCAGGAAGTGAAGACAAAACACGCTGGAAAGTCTAGTGTTGTAAGGTGAGGCCAACCGTCAAGTTGGGATGTTACAAATTGTACCAGAGCCAACCTCTCCCAGTATGGTGTGGGCCAGGGACGAACCAAGTAAAAGCCGGTGGGAATGTGACACTCGGGGCGACGAGGGCGAGGAGTGAACGCCGGTGCAAAGAGGCTCGGACTAGGAGCGACTCCTAGCAATGCTTCTAGGCGAAGGGACACATGAATGAATTGATCATGCACTTAAACAAGAGGTAATTCGAGACAATATAAGTATGGAACTATACAGCTAAGGAGTTGAGGAAGACTTATAAGACTTGATTAAAATTTAGAGTTAAATATGTTGTAGGTCCCTAACTTATATGGTTAAATCCAAATAAGTTCCTAAAAATATTTTTAAGTATTTTGGTCCTTAACAATTTTTTTAAACCCAAATAAGTCCGTATCACTATGTCCTGCTTAGGTGGCCAAATTGTTATCAAGTCACCAAACTCACCATGCTACATGGATTTTTTAAAATACTCTTCTTCTTTCCCTTCTCCCTCACCTTCCCCTTCCACCACCACCACTGTTATTCTTCCCCTTCTCCAACACCTCCCTCTTCCCCCACCACCACTCTTCTTCCCCTTTCCGTAAAGACAAAACAAAAGGAAGAAAAGAACTATTGGAGCTCCAACTGAAAATTAGTTTGCACTGAAAACCTTGGCCTAAACCCTGTAACCTTTCTGTGCCGTGGAAACAACCGCTTTGTTGTACTTCTCCGTGCAGTAAGCAGCTTTGGGCAACACGGCGCTTGCCACCTGTGGGAAGAGGGGCAGCTGGTTCAGCCTTCGCCACGCCAACACGGCGCACCGTTCGGCGGAGGAAACGGTCATTGACCTTGCGATCAACGTAGTGAAGGAACTCGGCGAATTTATCGTAGACGTGGCCCACCACCCTTTAAAATTCCAATTCAAACGATTCAATATAAATTAGAACCCTAAATAAACAGATAAATAAAGATGGTTGAAAGAATAAGGGGAAAAGAAAGAAAAAATGAACAGAAGGAGAAGAACAAGTGTGGTGGTGGTAGTCTGGTGGAAGGGGAAGATGAAGAAGAGTATTGTGAAAGAATTAAAAAATCCATGTAGGATTAATTAAATCCATGTGGCATGGTAATTAGACAAAAAATTGGCCACATAAGCACTAAGGCCCCGTTTGGAAGAGCATATTTAAGCTTATATTATAGCATAAACAATTATGCAAGCGTTTGGGAAGGCTTATATAAATAGCTTATGACCTACTTATAAGTTGTTTTGAGCTTATTTTCATAAGCTATTCAGAGTAGCTTATGAAAAAGAGTTTATGCTTATATATAGCTTATTTTCAATTCATTATAATAAATTTCTTAAAAGAGCTTATTAATAAGCGTTTATGACCATAAGCGCTTAATTAAGTTGTTTTCCCAAACGGGGCCTAAATAATGCTTTGGACTTATTCAGATTAAATTTTTTTTGTTAAGAAACAAAATGCATAAAAATATTTTTTAAGGAGCTATTTAGATTTGACCCAATAAATGTAATATATTTAACCCTAAAAACTTAAATTTTTTTATTTAATATTTCTTTTTATTTTTGAGGGAATTTCTAATCTCGTCTAGAAAATTGTCACATTCTCTCTCAAGTCTCAACATATTATTTTCTCAAAATTTAAAATTATACCCTTTTTTTTATGAGATTTAGTTTGTCTAATTGTCTACGAGTAAACTACCCCACTGTTGTTGGTAGTTAAAAGCTCATTGTTAATATGAGTTTTCAAATTCTCATATTTTAGTGGATCACAAATTGGACTGTACTCCTAATCTGTAATATTAAATATGATTACCATAAAAAAATTATGATATTATTTACCATTTAAAATGTCATATTTAAAAAAAAATCTGATTTGTATTAATTTTTTGAAATTGAATAAAAAGCTTAATCTAGTATATATATTAGAATACAAATCCGTGCGTGTCTTGGCCTTCGAAAACCAATATAATTTGTATTAATTTTTATATAATATTTTCTGTAATTTGCTTAATGTAAAGTCTATTTGCTCATTCACACTTGATGATTTGACACAAGTCTGAGATTGATTATCAGTGATAGTTATCATGAGAAAGTGAAACCATTTGATTTGGACAATTTTTCTACTAATAGTTCTGCAGCTTCAGGTTCTTGGATTCTTGACACTTACAAGGACATCCTAGTATTGGCAAAGTTGTGTGTCCTCAAATGAATTGTTAACATATAAAGTTGAAAACATTTATATCATTCTAAAAATAAAACTTAAATGTTTTTGGAGTGATTTGTTGGTTTGGAGAATCCCAATCACACAAAATTATCGATTCGACACTAGCTAAGCACGGAAAAGATTAAGCTTGAAAACATAATTATAAACTAACATGATTATAAAGTATAAACTGCTACAAAATAGTAAATATCTTTTATTCAAACTAGAGAAAAACAGAGTAAACGCACAATGACAAACCCAGGTAACACACAAACTCGACCACTTGCCATGTGTGCTGATGTGGCATTACCCTATATGTGGGTATACCCTCCATAATGTAAACCAGATCCCAACACTTACCACCATAATAACATCATTAATAAATTAAAGAAAAGAAATAAAAAAGAAAGCAGCTTTTCAACCTTGACATGCAAAATGGTAGACCTGATCCCAAAAACTGGGACCATTGAAACATTCTTTTACTTCCCACTCTCTATTCATAGTTCTAAGCTTCAGTCTTCTCAACTGGAACAGCTTCTACAGGGGCTTCCACCGCTTCCTCAGCTGGTTTGTTCTCTTCCTCTGCAGGTGCTGCTGACTCTGTTTCAGTAGTTGCTGCTGCTGCTGCTGCAGGCTCCTCTGTTTTGGTCTCCTCTTCTTTCACTTCCTCTGCTTCCTCTGCTTCTGGCTTCTCTTCCTCAGGCTTGGCTTCCTCTGTTACCTCCTTGTTCTCAACTTCAAGTGGGTCTTGGGTTTCTGGAGCAACTGGGGCTTCTGCTTCTGCTTCTGCTACTGTTTCTGTTTCTGTTTCTTTTGGTTCTTCTGTGGTTTCATCCTTTGGTTCTTCTGGGGCAGGAACCTCTTCTGCTGGCTGTTCTGGTGCAGCAACCTCAGTGGCTGGTTCTTCTGGGGTTGTTTCCTCGATCTTGGTTACCACGGTTGGTTCATTTTCTTGCACTGTTGTTGGTACTTGCTGTGCAACCTGATGCAAGATCCATTTTCATTCAACAAATTGATAAGAACGGGAAACCAATAACTTAGTATGAAACTTCACATAATCAAAACTAGCATCATCATGTCATATCAATGTAAATTGTCTTAACTATCATAATATATAGTTTATAAAATTAATCTATAAATAGAACTTTTGATCACAATTCAATTCCACGCAGTAGTGAATAATTCAAAGATATTGATCCACTGGAAAACGGTTCGTGCTTCATAGTCAATCAACGATCAAGAAGGCCATGAAATACTCGATCGTATAGATTAAGTTGCTTTATGTTGGATCGATCATCCACACTGTTTATATGTACTTTATATTGCCTTTGTATTTGTGATATGATAAGATCTGAGGAAATAATAAAAAGATCACAAAAGGATGAAGAAAGAAAAGTAGATCGGAAAAAAAATTAGTGTTGATTTGTATTATATATAGATGGTGATCAAATATGCCGTGATTATATTGGTTGCTAGAGATTTCTATCTGTATTACCATCCCAAAGATCGCAAGTAAAAAAGAAAAAATTAAAATCAAATAATGAATCACAACAACAAACAAAATAAGTAAGTGAAGAAATATATAGTTAGATTGTGTTATTGAAGTTTTTGATTTCCACTAAGAACTAAATTACACATGGACTAATAAAGAATGTACTAAACCATAGGCATTAAAAGGGAAACTCTATATATGTTTGAGTTACCTCAACACTGGCCATTTGGAAAGGAGATGAAAGGGATTGAAATAAAACTGAAAGAAAAGGGAATGAGCAGAACAGAGAAAGATTAGTGCTTAGTGCTTGTTGTGAATGAGGTGAGGAGGTGATGAAGCTGAGAGAGGTATATATAGTGGCCAAAAGTCATGAATAGTGTGATCAAAATGCTCCAAAGAGTGTGATCAATTCAATTGCAAGAATCTTTTTCAAGGAGGCCCTCATGTCACTGACACAAATTAAAAGACATATCAGTTTGTCCAGTTGTCAATGTTTTTCTCTTATTTATTCTTCCCAGCAAAAAAAAAAACTAACATTAAAAGTTACTATTTTTTAAAATAGTTCACTAAATTAAAACATTAATAAGGTTTTATTAGTTATTTATTTTTCTTCTTAAATATAATTAGTTATTTAACATTGGGAACCCCTCTTTTTACAAATACTTTTATGACAATAATATCTCTTTTAACATTCATATCTTTTTTTTTTTTGTCAAATATCTTGAACTAGTCTTATGTATGGAAAAATAAGATTTGAATTATCTTGCGTGAAGGATATAATTAATGAATTATACTATAAAAATTATAGTTTTGAAATGATAAAATTTACATTTACTCAAATTACAAAAAATTAATACAGGGTGGAAGTCCACTAACTTCGTTTTTCAAGAAAGCCTTGGCATTGGCTATTTTTAAAGGCAAGGATAGAAAAATAGATAGTTCAACTCAAGCTTCTATTTTCAGGTCCCACAGCTGGAAATGGCAGAGTCCCCGTTTTGTATGAGCAGCAAGTCTTTCCTCAACTCAGTGGGGACTAGGGGTTCTATATAGAATTGTTTTGTGCATGGTAAAGACTTCATTTTCCTTATAGTCACACCTTATAATGCATCGTTAGACACGGTGAAAAATTATGATAAAATTAAAATTACAGTGAAAAGAAGCAATTCTTCTTAGCATTTGCAATCGTAACCATATATCCAAGAATACACTCTATTTTAGAGGGATCCCTTTTCCGATACTGATGAAAAGTTAGCCAGCTATGCCATCAAAATGGAGCATTCATAAATTAATGAAAATAAAATTCAATAATTTTCACAGACAAGAACAACATGTGACGCATCTTAATTAAAACCGTACACAATTACTTCAGCACAATACTTCATTATAAAAGCATTAACTACAAAATCAGGCCTTGGTTAACGGGTGTTGTGCTGATTAAAGTACTAACATTTACTAATGAATGTGATTACATTAGCATACCAGCCGTGGCATGTCATGTGAGGTGTGAAGGAAACTTTAGTGCCCTTAAAATGTTAAAGATAGGAAAATACATGCTTTTCCCTATTGTGGTCAAGTTATGTTGTTTACCAAATTTCGTGTTTTTTTTTTTTTGTGAGAGTAGTTTTTAATTTGCTAAGTGTGTGTTGGAATATGAAGTTAAACACATTCATCTCTATCTATAAGAAAAAATATATATGTTCATTTTTTGTCTCAAAATAAACATTAGCGTCCATTAGGACTAACGCCAATGAGTATCCAAATATACCTTAATTAAGAGGGTTTGGAGTAGAGAATAGTGGACTGATATAGTAGTTCGGCATTTCGTCTTTTAAATAAGTGGTTAGAAGTTCAAATCTCAATTCTTACAAATGGAATAAACTCATTGGTTAGTCTCATACTGTTTGATGCGATAATAGTAGCACAAAAAATTTGTTCTATGATTTTCGGTTGTGAAAATACGCTATTAACCTCGGAAAAAAAATATAGAACAAGTGGAAAGGCAGCAACAAAGGGATCTATCTAGGCCGGTGACGATGTGGGGCCCGTAATGAATGGGCATCATTAACGTGTAAAATACAAATGAAATGGGTGGAGCCACATCATGAGAAAAAAATAAGAAAGAAAAAAACAAGAAAGAAAAGAAGAGTTTAATTGCGTGGACAACTTTTGGTTCCCTGAATCGGCCCATTGCTCACATGGCCCCACATGGCCGTGCTTTCCACGTCATTCACTCGTGACAGGGTCCCACTTCCTGCCGTTTCATTTGCCACGTCAGACCAATATCATCTGCCGTTAGTTTGAACTCCGGAAAGTGTGAGTGACTGGCGAATTAGGCAAATATTCATTCATGCGGGTTCTGTCCAAATCAATCAATCAATGTTGCGAAGGTTCAAGTATAATTGTAGCCTTTAAAAATAAGGCTAACTTTAAATTATACCCTCATTCTAATTTTTAATATTTTAACTCCTTGCATTTAATAAACTATTATATTAAAATCATGTTAATCTCAATTATGAATGTAAGCTAAAATGTCTCCTTTTGATCTGTACGCAATCGCATGTCACAAGCTTCTCTTCATAGCCACCCATTTCTGGTTATTCAGTTTTCACTACGCCTTGTTATTTTAATTACTTGAGTTAAAATTGACACAAGTAATTTATAGAAGTTTACTTACCTTCAATGAGAAGAATTATGAATGCTTCCAATCTACTTGAAATGAGAGATGTTATGCACAAGTGTGCAATCCTTGATCAGGATCTTCCTCTCCATCTCCCTTTCTATAATTGCGCTCTCGATAGAGAGACTGTGCAGCCAAAGTTCAAGAGAGGGGAGGAGACTCTGACTATAAATATATTTATAATATAAAGAATAACCATAGTTTTCATCAATCATGGCTCCTAGGTTACTTGACCTTATTGTACACAACGACTCCCAAACCCATAATGAATCGTGCAATTACATGAGATTCTAGGAAAATATCAAGTTTCCAACTCAACCTGTTTTATTAAATCAAAATCCACAATAAATAGAAGTTCAAATTTAGAAAATTCTAACAGTTTAGTCAAGAAATTAGTAGCATTTACCACGGACAGTAGTGACTAATCATCTCGTTGTAGGTGTGCTACTGACGATACACAGTTCATCACAAAATGTGATTCATTCTCATAAACGATAATCAAATCTCCGATCTCATAGTTAAGCACATCCCATCTGGTGGTTAAATTAGTAGCATTTTTGTGGTGGAAATTTGGCAACCTTATTATCGAAATTAAACACTAGTAAATTTTAGAATTAAGTGGTATTTGAAGAAGTGAGGAATTCTTAATCTTAAAACATCCCAAGAAAGGTTGAAGGCATGGATGGTCTGTAAAGCGAAGCGAAAAGTTAAGGGGCGGTGTCCCACTGAACGAACCAAAGAAAAAGCGGCTGGATTTGATTTGGAGCCGTTAACCTCAACACTCGACCAATAAGAACCTGCCACGTCAACACAAACATGCTACTGTGGCAGAATCATTCCAATAATAATAATCCACCTCATGTGGGGCCCTTCAGCTTCTCATAGATTCCTTCCCTGCGGAATATTAATTCTATTCATTTATTTATTAGCCCTAATAACGATTTATGACCTTTCAGCTTTTTTAATTATGCAAAATAATGATGCTTCCAGCGTGTTTACACGTAGTATTTTGATGGACAGGGCGCACTCACATCTCCATCGATCGTCACCACGCCCCTCAAACCAGAAATTGCTCATCTTGTGTTCAATCGCCATTTGGATTTAGACAGCGACTTCAATTGTCATTTTGAGATAATCAGTCAGCCTCATATTAATCACAAAATAACGAGTAAACCTCTATTTTGCTTTCTGAAGATGTTCACTTATAACTGGTTGGTCATTATACTATTTTGACCCACCACTTTGGCCTCTAAAAATGTCGACATCAGTACTTTGGTCTTTTTTATATTTTCCGTTGGTCCTGGGACGAAAAACGTCATGTGTCACGTTCTTTGACACGTGGATTTTCAATTTAGTTTCTGAAGTGAAGTAACTTGGGTTTTCTCTAACATTTCACCATCTTATGCATTTCCTCACCCACCACCATCCAAACCTTCTCGAAACATATCTTCTTCTTCCTTTCTTCCATCCGTTAAAACAGAGTCAAACCACCACCTGCATGACCAAGCCCCAGCCCTGGGAAACCGAGACAACACTGTCACCACCGTTTCCCTCGCCATGGTCGAACCACCAACACTATTCTTCGTTATGTTTCTGGAGAAAATCACCACTGCCACCTTCTCTCCTCGATACCGGCCAAACTACTAGGCCAACAGACAAACCGACACCACCGCTGGACTCCTCGTGAGGTCCGCATCAAAATCCCCAAGTCAGTTCATCGTTCCGCCGCTGCCGACCGCCACCACCGCCGCCTGAAAATGGGTTTTCCGGCCGACTCCTTCACCGTTTGAGGAAACAGACACCACCACGACGATCCTCACCACGAGTAGAAGAGGACCTAGTAGCTTTTTCCCATCGCCGCCGAACTCCGCCGTGAACCGTCATGGAGGGCGATTTCCGACCGAGTTCTGACGAACTTCGTTTTGAAAAATGAAGGTACTTTCCGAAGTACAATGTTGGTGCTTTGGTTATAGAAAGGGTACTCGTCGGAGATGAGCTTCATGGTGAGTCGCGTCGGAATGGGTCGAACGAACCTGCTAGATGAAGAAGAAGGCCCTAGAAGCCTTTAGCGTCGAGCTCTGCCACGATCTAGATTTGCCTCCGACGAGCCGCCGCACCTGCAAGTGCGTTTTCTGGCCAGCTCCGGCCTCTGTTCACTACGAGGCCACCACCATTGCAATCCTCGACGCGTCCACAGCAAAACCCTTGTTCAATTTCTGCTCCGACGACATTCGATTTCTGCAATCCTCGTCAAGGCCACCACCATTGCAATCCTTGTTTTACTTTATGTTCTAATTTTTGTTTCCCCAGTTTCGCGCCACTGTTGAGGTCTCGACATAGGAGGTGAAATTTCAGCCAAAACAAGGAGGGGATGAGACTCTGAGTTTATGGTTGTGAAGCTTGAAGAAGATGTTTCTAACCCTATGTTTTGTTGTTGTTATTTTCAGAGTAAGGAAGAGAGCTTCTGCCTCTCTCTTTCTCTCTCATAACAGGAACGGAAACAGAGCAATGAAGAGAGGGAGAGAGCTAGAGAGAAGGTGAATAGTGTAAAAATGAGAGAGTTTATCAGGGATTCAAACTTATATATGGTTGCACCCTTGTGAAGAAGAACTAAAGAAGGTTTGTGTGTGTGTATTCGGGTGAGAATGAAGAAACATAAGAGAAGGAAAAGGAGTTATCACGAAGGGACTGATTTGATTGATTTCAAGAAGTTAAAATATGATATTGGAGCAGACGTGGCAAGCTTGCGTGACATTTCTCTCTCTTATTTGGAACTTTCCGTTCCAGGGACCAACGGAAAATGTAAGAAAGGACCAAAATGACTGACGTCGACATCTTCAGGGACCAAAGTGGTGGGTCAAAATAGTACAAGGCCCAAACAGTCATAAGTAAACATCTCCAGAGACCAAAATGGAGATTTACTCACAAAATAACATTACAACAAAGAGTTATTTTAGAGTAAAAAATTAGCATTATTCCCCAACGCTAAATTTTACTTGTTAGTATATGCAAGTCAAGGCTATTGCTTAGAAGAAATTATTATCCTTAAAGTAAAATAATATTTTAATGCTTTGTGTCGGTTCTGTTAAGTTGAGGGTATTGCTTAGTCCAGACGGGTGTGAAACTGCGATCAAATGGCTATAGCACCAATTTTGCATTGAAAACTAATATCTGTGTCATCCATGGCCGATATAAACATTTTAATTTTCCACGTCATACATATCATCGATCAAGTTGACGTTATTTAATTTAGAGTCATACTATACGAACGACACTAAATTTTATGAAATTACGTTGATCGAAATATCAAGTAGGTTGTATTGATTTAGATTCGGGTAAACCTACGCTAAATATAGCATTGGTCATCATAGTCAACGCTATGACAAATCCACTAATGAGGCCTAGTTACTAATTGAAAGAGAAAGTAGTGATATATAGTTATACTAATTAAAAGAGAAAGTAGTGATGAGGACCTGATAATTTTTCATTAGAAAAACCTTTCTTCTAGATTAACAAAATATATTAATGGCTAAAAATATGTTTTTGGAGTCCACCTGAAAAAACTAAAAATATATTTGGGGCCAAGGGTTGGGCCGGCCTAGGAACCTTGTAAGTAACATTACATACTTTTTCTCACTCAAAATGCATCAACAATCAAATACATAATATACACAATAAATATTTTAATATGTTTTTGGTATTACCAATTCGTCCCGACATCCAACAACATGAGACTAATCATTTCAAATTACGGAAATTACATTAAACTGATGACATCACCAAAGATAATTATACTTTGATAGGTTATTACATGTCTATATATCTATATTGATATTAAACTTCCACAATAATTCAACGTAGATAAAAGTCTTTAATTGACGTTGAGAAAAGCTTGTGTACACTATGTCCTCCTCTCTTACGAGGTAATAAGGATAAAACTATACCATATAATTATAGACACTATAATACCATATCACGAGTTAATTATATAAAATACTTAAATTGTTAAATGAAAATACATAAATAATTTTATATCATGTGAGAAATTGAAATACGGCCTAAAACATAATAAGAGAAAAAGGGTGGAGGAAACTACATTGAGCGTGCATGCTAATTGAATTTCAAGAAATACCAGTTTTAAAAGGTATCACTCCTTCATCTGAAAATTTAAACTGGTCTTCCTACCTGTTGAATCATGACAGAAAAAATCGTGGTGCAAGATAATAATTCAGTTTTCAAGAGAAGAGCAGGGACTAATTGTGGAAGTTGCTTTTGGGAGACATGCTTTATTTCGGAAAACGACCACTTGGCAAACATCGTTTTCATTTTGATCTTTCTTTTTTGGACTTTCCTTTATCATTGTTCGATAATGTATTAATTTGCTTGTTCGTTTTGTGTCCCAAATTAGCAACAAACTAGGTCCCTTTGTCAAAGTTGGGACGGAGATTGCGCCATCTATGCTCTAAAAACTTATCGTGACTAATCATTCATAGAACATGTGTCAATACGTGAATAAAGAGAGTACATAATATAGTAGTACTGATGGTGAATATATAGCTTTTCCAATCCAATCATGTACAACTATGTTCTTTTCCATTTAGCAGGTTTCATTGCATTTCTAGCTGCCATCTCATGCATATTGTTAGTTTTACAAGCATGCAAGACCAGACAGGGGAAAAACTTGGGGAAGAGATCGGAGATAAACTTTAGACAAGATCTTCAGCATTCAAATGCTTTATTTCATTAAAAAAGAAAGTTATGAATTCAATTAAGCAGACAACTTCCTCACTGCTTCAGCAAGCTGGTCAAGATTTGTTATCACTCAGGGAGGCTCAATTATGAAACGATACAACAGTGAAATTTTATTGGGGAAATACTGAATTTTCTTTAAAACCCCCCAATATGGATTACTCGTATATCTTATCTGTATTTCGCTAGGTATCCACCTTGAAATGCGCTCCATTCTCATCGGCGATGACCGAACCATGGTTGATGAGAACTATTAGGTAACCCTGAAAAAATAAACACAAAATGGTCTGATATGCTAAAAGGAAACATTAGGAAAAGTTGGAGACTAATAAAATATGATGAATTTGGTTTTTTGGTCTTAAAAAGTTTCTTGTTTGTCTGAGCCCGGGTTCGAACCGGGGACCTCTAGCGTGTGAGACTAGCGTGATAACCGACTACACCACCCAGACATTTTGTTAGTGATAATGATCAACTTGTTTACACCCTTAAAATCGAGACAGTAGAGTAATATAATTACTGGTATTTTGGGGCAGAATTGAAAATTAGAAAAATGAGTTAATCACTAATATTTTTATGTACTTAATACAATCCTGAAGTAATAGTTAAGTTCCATACGAAAAAACTAAATATTCAGATTAATACTAAAAAGGAAAATAATTTTTAAATATCAAACAAAAAACATCACCCTTAAAATGGTTGAAATTATGGGCAACAGCTTAGGACTTGTGAGGAGATACCTAGCTTGGAGGTTGCATCATGGATCAATTCCTTTTTCATATCATTCAATACTCCTTAACCTTGCCCATTTTTCCTGCACACCTTGCCTGTAGTTTAAAGCATGCATGTTTCTCCATCTTCATCTATATAACAATTTTTTTTTCTCTCTTTTGGCTAGGAGATGCTGAATTGAACTGTTTTTATATTTTGTCCCTTCCATGTTGAAAAATTGAAATTGTTCCCATCATCAATGACTACCTTTTCCATCAATGGTCCCATACAATGCAACAGAACAATCTCATTTCCCCCACTGTCCTTTTCCAATATTACCTATAATTCTTGTAATGTTTCCCTTCATAGAAATGTTCATGCACAAGGCAATTTTCTTTGTCCATTTTCACACCAATCTTCAGTTCATAGAAATTTGTCTTGTGATAGGCAGAGAGGCTTATCCCTGATTGCATTTGATGGTAATAAGAACTCAGAACCAGTGGGAGAAGATGATAATCAGGCCCTGGATGCAGTTATGAAGCTGTACTCTGCCTTCAAGAACAAAAACACAAACGAATTGTCAGAGATACTTGCAGATGAATGCAGATGTGTGTGCAATTTCCTCTCATTCTTCCAAACCTTCCAAGGAAAAGCGGTATCTATTCTTCCTTGTTTAGATGAGTTTACTTTGTGTCTGAGTTAAAACTATTGAGGAACATATCGATTGGAATTAAATAAGTAAATTCATTTTCATGTAGACATTTACTGTGTTACACACTTACATAAAAGTAAGCCCAAACTGCTCAATACATTAAATGTTTAGTTTAAAATTATTTTTAACTATTTAAAATCAACGTTGATTGATTAATTGTGTTCAGTTATATTTCTGACCGCCATAAATTGCAGGTGTATGGTGTCTGCCACTATTTTGGTGTACACGAATCATTTTTAATTTAAAATACCCATACATGCTTATCCAAAATCACTATTATAGTTCTTTCTAACAAGCTATATGTTACTAAGAAAAATTGTAAGAAAAGCTCATGTGCCTAAACTAACCGCGTTGTTTGTCATTGAAACAAGGCCTAAATCTTCTAGATGTAAAGTATCTATGGGTCACATTATCATATGGTTTTCAATGCAGCAAGTGTTGGAATTCTTTTCTTCCCTGATAAGCACGCTTGGGGACAACGTTCAGATTGTGGTGAAACCAACTCTGCATGAAGGCATGAATGTTGGTGTCCAATGGAAATTCGGTATATATTCCTGATCTTTGCTCTCAAGTAATTAGAACAATGTAAACTAAGTCTTTTATTAGAGTTTCTTGTGTATGAAGCTACCCTTACAGAGTTACAATTTCTTCAATGCAGAATGGAACAAGATACACTTTCCTCTAGGAAAGGGATTCAGCTTCCACATATGCCAAAGTTACCAAGGAAAGGCGGTAATAAGGTTTGTTTACTTCAGAAATAAAATAAAAAAAATGTTAGATATTGATTCACAAACTCAGATAAACCAGAGAAAGATAGAGGGAAGATACTGAATTTCGATTTTCTATACTAAGATTTCTTACAATTGATAACATCTTTTATGTCTAATTCAGGAACATTGAGATGTTTATGGAGCCACTGCTCTACTTAAAACCCTTCAGACTGGTATGCTAAATTAATGTTTTATAATAACTGGAATAATGGCCTAAATAGCAAAAGCCTTCCAATTATTTTTCTTCTCTTACTTGTGTCTCCTCTTATGCAGGAAATGGTGGCTAGTTTCACAAAGATTGTGGAGAAGATAGGTTCATTCATGGCGTCAGAATCTAAGAATAAGGCTAAAAGAATTTTATACATTGTGCTTGCTGTGTTATTCCTCACTGCCTTGTTACTCTTCATAAAATTAGCTTCATAGAAAGCCCTGTCATAAATCATGCCATGACCAATTTGCACTTTTCTTGACATAGCAACAAATTGGCTTTAACAAGTTAAACCTTCTTGACAAGATTTGGAATATCAATTTCATAAATGGGAGGAATCATGCGAGAAAAGAACATGAGAAAGAGCCATAAGATGTACAAAAATCTTAAAAATTGCCCTGCAATGCATGATCAATCATTCTAAATCATGAAACCAAGATGTGTCTAGCTTATCTTCAATTCTCTGTAATTTTAAAATAAAGTATGATGTTATTAAAATAAACCTTATATAGAACGGTCTTTGTCATTGAGTTACACTCACTTACTAGTTTATTTCACAATCATATGAGCTGTGCCTCATAAATTCAACATGTAGGACCAGCTTCTGCTTATATGTGATTTATGGGTTGTCTCTATCAACCATGGGGCTTAACAGCCAGAACAATATTGAGCTGGCTTGAAAATTGAAATTGATTTGTTAAGGAATTTTGTGGTGAGGGATTACAATTTTTTTATCCCAAAGAGACATTTAGAGACCTAAATTTCCTTTAATTCAGAAAGACTGGTGGGAGCTCAAACCTTATTTGATGTTAGACGTTTTGTTCCATTCAATCAAACTCTTTGGTGTACTTGTAACAAGATTAAAATGGAAATATTTTTTAATGGTTATCATTTGTAATAGTGTAATAAGCACAAATATTTACGGGTTTGGAGTACACTATACCCATAATCTATCAATCATGATAATGATAGCCTGGTCCAAAAGAGAAGTTGAGTCGTAAAACACCAATGTTTAAAGCCAAATTAATTAGTCACTTTTTACTTCTTAGTTAACTAAGCTAATTATGACGTTATTCAAGGATTTAATAATTACACAATACATGCAAAACGTCCAATAAACTCAAGAGACCATCCAATGTTATTAAAGATAAAAAAAAAAAAAAGGCACGTACGAGACATCTTCACTCTAACCGTAATCCTAAGAGCCAGATTGTGTGTTTATCACTAAATTTGATTCCCCAGGGTAGGGGAGGAAGAGAAACAAAGGAGATTACATGGCTAAATTGTCTTAGGGTGGTCCAGTTACTTTATGGACTAAGGAGTATCCCTTGGGCTACGGCCCATTCTTTTTCTTTTTCTTTTAAAAGTAAAATATATATATATATAAATAAATGATGTATCGTATGAGAAATGTTTTTATATGAAAAAGTAAGAATAAATCATGACCGTTAGATCTAATCATGAATGGTTAAGATTAAAACATGAAATCATGTGACTTTTTAAAAAATCACATCATATTCTTAAATAGTCACGTGACTATTATATTCTTTTAATCTTAACCATTTATAAAAACAGTAGTTATCTTTTTCTTATATAAAAATATATTTCTATTATCGGTTAAAGTTAAACCTATTGTTCAATGTAACCAAAAAAAAAAAAACCTATTGTTAAGTTAAAGATTAAGAAAAGGTTTCTCTTCCTGGAATATTGGTCTTGATCGATCACATTTGTGTCTATTTTGTCGTTGAAATTATCCTCTCTTTCGGATCACCACATGACCGTTTCCCTTCTCTGCTCATTTCCCAAAATAACACCTTTGTCTCTCTCACACACCTTCTTGGCGTCTTTTCTTGCTACCACACTTATCTTCTCATTTTTCTATTCCATCTTGTGGGATTCTTTGACCCACATCCCTTGAATTCAATTCAAGCCCCTCCCACAAACAACAACAACACATTTTTCTTTTTCTTTTTTTCTTGTTTCCTGAACCCAAAGGTAGTACCTTTTTCCTTTTCTTTTGTCATTCTCGTTGTGTGTGGAAGATTCTACCAAGTGGCTCATTCGCTCTCTGCTGCTGCTGCGGTTGCTTTGTGTCACGCACCCATTGTCTTGATGGGTTTTTGTTGATGTCTTTGGCCATTGGAGCGGTTTCGAATTCAGAAAGCAAAAGCATCATCATGGGTTTTGATGACAATGTGAAAACCAATGACGGAGAGGATGACGCTTCTCGTGTCCCGGAAGCGCCGCTGCACGCTGGAAAGACTGCCACCGATGATGAAAGCGGCGATGAAGAAGGCCGCACCCTAAGCAGATACAGGAGCGAAAGCTCCATTGCTGCCACCGAGGATGAGGACGATGATGAAGAGAGGAAAATCGAATTGGGTCCTCAGTGCACCTTAAAGGAGCAACTCGAAAAGGACAAGGTTGGTTTCACTTCTTAATTATCTTGTCCAATTTTCTTTGATTTGTGTTGTTCAGGCATAAAAATCTTTCCTTTTTCCCAATTCAACCACGGTCTCGTTTTTGCGTGTGACATTAGGATGATGAGAGCTTAAGGAGGTGGAAGGAGCAGCTTCTTGGAAGTGTTGACATAAATGCTGTTGGAGGTAATTTTGCTTCTTTAATCTAAAATCAAATTGGTGATTAGGTTTCAATTTCGTTTTCTTCATTTTAACATTATCTTTTGTTACATTGCTGGCTCCAATATCAGATTCAACTCAATTTTTGCACTGAATTCTTCTAAGATTCTAAATCATAGTCAATAGAACATTATCTAAAACAGAACAAATATAATTTTGTTCTGTATATTGGTCATGAATTCTTCACCATCTTTTCTTTGAGGCCTCAGTATGTCATTTATTTCTATTGTTATCATTGATATATCAATTTCTTTGTTATTATCTGGTAATTGAAAATCTGTCAATACCTTTCTATTCCTGGTTTTTCCTTTTAATTATGCTGTTTTGTTGGTTTATACAAGTAAACATCATTTCATTTTGTGAATTCTATTGTTTCCCTATGTTATAACTTGCAATTGAATCAGTCAAGAGTTCCATTTTGCCTGTCTTGAAATTGCCTTTATGAAAATCCTTTGGCTTTGGAACTTCTTATCAGACCTTCTTTCTAACTTTGAACATGTGTTCTGAATAATTTAGAAACTCTGGAACCAGAAGTGAAGATCCTTAGCCTTGCAATCAAGTCTGCTGATAGAGCTGATATTGTTCTTCCAATACCAGAAGGAGGAAATCCCCAGGGTTTGTGGTTTACTTTGAAAGAAGGTAGCCGTTATAGCCTGATGTTCACTTTCCAGGTCAACCATAACATTGTTTCTGGTCTCAAATACACCAACACTGTGTGGAAAACTGGTATCAAAGGCAAGTTCTATCACTCTCCCAACCAAACTATGTGAAATTACAGATAATTTGTTTGTAAACTTGACTCATTTTTTAGCTTTGTTACAGTTGACAGCAGTAAGGAAATGATTGGAACGTTCAGCCCTCAAACAGAGCCTTACACACATGAGATGCCTGAAGAGACAACACCATCTGGGATATTTGCTAGAGGAGCATATTCAGCTAGAAGTAAGGTAATTTTCACATGTGATGTGCTTCCTTAACACTGAAGAGTAACTACTCACAGTCACAGGCTCACAGCAATGCATCTAACTGTTTGAAATTTAGTCCCAAGACAAATGGATAAAATTGGTAACTTTTGTGCATTTACTATCCTCATGCATTTCATGAGACACTATTTGAAAAACCATGTAAGTTGTGGGGACCTATGCCTTCCTGTAATGATCTGCTACTTTCACCAGCGAACTGCTACTTACTGTGTACTGATTAAGAAAAGGAGTTAATTCTGAATCCTAAACCCTGACTCTAAACTAGACTTTTGTTGAACCTCTCTAGCCGGTTTACCTTCATTTGAGATGAGATGTGATAATTTAATTGGTTGGACATGGGATAGAGGATTTCCCTCCTGGCTAGAGAGGTTCCTCTCTTTATATGCTTCCATATTAGGAATATGATGGCATGTTTAGAAAATCAAGTGAAGCTGAATTAATGCCTGTTTTGCATCTATCAGACCATCAATAAATGTTGTAATAAATTTCGCACCAAACTTCATGTGCACCCTTTCAACCACTTTCTCAAAGTTTCTGAGTCACTTTTTTGGTAGAAGTCTTTAATTCTGATGGAACTTCTGTCGTGATGGAATCTTTAAATTAGATTACTTATAAAAGATTGTTTTGCACTTTTGCTATCATTTTTTATATATGTTGAATGTGAACTATTTGAGTTCCTGTTTTGTTTTTGTTATTTCAGTTTGTTGATGATGACAACAAGTGCTACTTGGAGATCAACTACACTTTTGATATCCGAAAGGAGTGGCAGTAGGAGTTAACTGAGTTCTGTTCTTGAGTGATGTGTTTAATCCTTAATCATTGTTATTTGTGCTGAAATCTCCTTCAGTGTTGACTTACTTCTTTTTTCATTGCTTATTTATTTCTAATCCTGTCTGAGACCGGTAATCTTAACAATGATGAGAGGATTTGGGGGATGAATTGGTATTCATTTCATAGATAGTTTTGTTAATAAAATTGAGTTTTGCCTGTTTGGTTGCACAACTATGCTCCTTCTTCTTCGTGGATTGAAAATACTATAATTTCTTCTTTTCCATAGAAGAAACCAATGTGTCAACTCAGTATTCTCTAGAATTTGATGTAACGACAACCTCAAATAATTCCAAACTCTAACCGGACAAGGACATCTATCTATGGAACAAGTGATTCAAATTCTACAAAACAAACTACTGTTTTAAAATTGAAAATAAGATAACCTTTTCCTTTTTCAAATTTTTATCTCCTTTAATTTATCTTATGTTAAATTAATATGTTGGCCCCTATAGTTTTGTCCAATTTTTAATTAAATCCTTATAATTAATTTTTCTTAACTAAGTCCTTATAATTTTAAAGAATTATAATCAAATCTTTAAATAATAACATTGTTAAATTTTTTGTTAAGCACATACTGTTATGATGTTGCAATCTCTATTTTTATTTTCATCTATTTTTTTCGTTTCATTTTATTAAATGAAGTTGTCTAAATCATCTAAGATAAATATTAGGTAAAATCACTCTAATTTTAGGTGATAACATTTTGGCATGTGTCATAATAAGCTTACGTGATTTTACCCAAGATAATAAATCCTAAGTGATCTAGACAACCCCTTATTTAAGATGACTGATTTTTGAATTCCAACATCCTCATTCTTCTATGGATTCATATATTATACGTGAATACGAACAGAGTTATAAGACCCTTAATTAATTAAATGATTAGGTGATTATTTAATTATTTGATGTATATTTTGGAACGCTTTCTAGAACAAGTTAATGTCATGAGCTATTCGGAGTATCTATGCAATGTTTTAAGGTGACGATCCGCCGTAAATAATCAAGTCTTACCTTGACTAACGTTCGAGAAAGAATTTGACGTTCTTCTTATCAGTATGACGATAAGTGAATGATTTCATGAAATTTGACTGTAAAGTCGACATGGTTTAGTTCCGGAGTTCGGAAAAATTCCTAACACGCGGTACCGACTCGCAAGAATCCCACAAATCATTTGGATATGCAAAGTATTGATGCTATGGCTAATGCATTGGATGAATTTACCGGAGGAGTTGTTCTTGTTAGTGCATGTTCGAAAAATGTTGTCTGGATCTACGTTTGGACCAGATCCACGTTTCCAGAAGCAATAAATAGTTGTTTTTGGATTCTTGAATCCACGTGTAGCCTCTCCAAACATGAAACCAAACACACTATTAGTCATGATTCAAGATTGATATCAGATTTTTTTTTTTTTTTGAATATAGGGAAAAAAATTGTCAGTTTAGGGTTGTTTGGAAAATATTTATCAAAATGGGGTTGTTTTCGAAATAGGGCAACATTATAACGTGTTCAAACACGTTAAAATTATGACATGTTTGAACACGTTATAATTTTAATGTGTTTCAAGTAGGACAAAACATGAATAAGAATCAGAATCTCTAGTCTGTGTGGTATGTGTCTAATTGACTGATGGGAAAGCAGAAATGTGAGTAAGACACGTTATAATTATAACGTGTTTGAAACACGTTATAATTATAACATGTTCTTCTCAAACTTGCTGCAGCGCCCAAACCCGATCTTTACCTATTTATTCAGAGTTTCTTCACACTTTGAACACACACTCCTTCACTCACTTCTTCTCCTCACTTTCATTCAATTCTTCTCTTATTTATGAGTTAGTTTCTAGTGGGCCAAAAATCGATAGCAGAAGTTGTTGCAATGATCTACTACAATGGTAGAAAATTCGAAGGTAGTGAAGGGCAAACGTTCGAAGGTGATAGGAGAACCACACGACTCAAATATGGCATGAGTATGAATAACCTAAAGAAGAAACTTCATAACAAGTTGAAGCTTCGTCGCAACCAGCTCATATCTTTAGTGACATGTCGATTTTTGGTTTCAGCCAATCCAAGGCAATACATTGGTCTTGAAGTATGCGACATCAGAGATGTGGGAATCATGATGGACACATTTCCACAGCAGACATTCATGAAAGTGCTGGAATTGTACGTTGACATTGATGAGGACGGTAGCTCATCCATACCCGCCCCACCTGATCAAATGAACGTACAACAATCATTACCCTCTTTGATGATACATATGGTGGAGAAGAACTTGATAGTCAAGCTCTCATCATTCCTTTGGCAGATGTTGGTGACCACAACAGTAATTTTAATGTTGATCCTGACGCTTATGACACCGTTGATGACGGTGAGCGTGATGATGATCACCTTCTTCATGATGATTCGTCAGATGCGGAAGGTCCGATGGCACCAGTCTCCCATTCATCACCAATCCATGTGGAAGTACCGATCAACATCCAACGAGAAGCAAACGGTACGTGACATTTTTTATATTCACACGCCCTAATGTTTACGTGGTATGTTGTTGATGATTTAATTTTTTTTTATGATTTAAATGTTTACGATCAGATGGGGCTACTGTCCCTTTTTGGAATGGTACTCCCCACTATACATACATTAATTGGGGACATCCAGATCAAGATCAAGAACCAGAGCGAGATTGTTTGGCCGTACCTGACAATTGGGAGGCTGGGGATGAGTTGTACGTTGGCCTATGCTTTGATTCCAAAGAAGCTGTTCAACATGCCCTGAAGCACTATGCATTGAAGATTCACCAATTTTTTCGTGTGGTTGAATCCAAACCAACCGTCTATTATGTAAAATGTCTGAACTCCACAGAGGAACACCCTTGTCCATGGAGAATGAGGGCAATCTTGTCCAAAAGATCTACAAAATGGGGGATAACGAGATGGGGCGGCCAACACACTTGCGTCAACCATATGTATAGTCAAGACCATAGCAAGTGTAGTTCCGACTTCATATGCTCATGCATAATTGGTACAAAACTTGTTTGACATTGTTGATTTTTTGCTTTGAGATTTGTGAAAATAAAATTCCTAATATTTTGTTGTAATCTATTCTTAGGTATGGTCAAAGAAGATCCATCAATCTCCATTTTTCTTATACAAGAGAGGGTGAATGGGATATTTGGCTACTCAGTTTCATACACTAAAGCATGGAAGGCCAAACAAAAAGCACTTGCAAAGGCGTTTGGTGATTGGGAGGAGTCCTACGATGAACTTCCTCGATGGTTGGAGTACATGTTGCCGTTTGCACCTGGTTCTGTGTACAAAGTTGTCACTCACGAGTATAGACGAAATGGGGTCATGGACCCTCCTTATCAGATTTTTAGCCGGGTTTTTTGGACGTTCAAGCAGTGTTGTGAAGCATTCAACTACTATAAGCCCATTATACAAATTGATGGTACGTGGCTTTACGGGAAGTATCGAGGTACCTTGCTCATTGCCACTACACAAGATGGGAAGGACAATATTTTGCCTATTGCTTTTGCAATTGTCGAAGGTGAGACCTTGAGCGCTTGGTTATGGTTCTTGCAGTTGATACACCTCGACGTGACTGCGAGACAAGGTATATGCCTCATTTCAGACAGACACGCAAGTATCAAGTCAATCGTGGTTGCGGCTCCCGAATGGCAGCCACCTTATGCTCACCATGTTTACTGCATAAGGCACATTGCTAGTAACTTCAACCATAAATTAAAAAACAAGCAAATGGAGGATGAATTGGTTGACATAGGTAATTTTTAATCTTATATGTCTTATTCCAAAGCAATTGTTTGATGATGCTAATGTTGACTATGTTTGCTCCATTGGTGCAGCTTATGATCCCTGCCCGTACTATTTTGAGATGAGGTTGGCCCACTTCCGTGCAGAGGCTAGCCCGGCCATCCGCGAATGGATTGACAACATACGAAAAGAGACTTGGAGCATTGCTTGCGACGTGGGTGGGCATAGATACAGACACATGACGACCAACTTGGCCGAAGCTATTAACAAAGTTCTAAAGGGTGCTAGGAATCTACCAATCACAGCCTTGGTGAAATGCACTTACAGTCGACTAGTTACATACTTTGTTAATAGGAGTGGACGTGCAAGAGCACAGTTGGTTGAGGGCAAGGTTTATTGCGACGAGGTCATGAAAAAACTAAATAAAAATCAGGGTATGCGGGTAAGTGACATGTAGCATCATATGACCTTTCCAAATCAAAATTTGAGGTGCAGGAACGAGTAGATCCACTCACTCAGAGCAGTGGCACGAAATGGCGAGTCATATTGAATGGCAGATACTGCGAGTGCGGGCGCTTTCAGGCCTACAAGTTTCCATGCGCCTATGTTATAGCCGCATGTGCTCATGTTGCAGTCAACCACTTCCAGTACGTGGACCCTATGTACAAACTGGAGAACGTAGCACAAGCTTATGGACAGGTGTGGAATCCAATTGGTAACGACTTAAACATCCCTGCAAGCAATGGGCCTCACATTATACCTGTTCCCTCAACAATTTGTGGGAAGGGGCGCCCGAAGTCAACTCGTAATCGGAACGAGATGGACTTGCCGGAGGGTCGATCTTCAAACAGATGTGCGCATTGTCACGGGCGAGGTCACAATAATTAGAGGAGAATTTTTTGAAGGTGAAAGGGGGATGAATGATGTGGGGAAGTATTTGGAGTAGAAGGGTTTTAAAAGGGGATTAAAGGGGTTGTGAGAGGGGTTGGGTACGTGGGAAAGGGGTATGTGGGAAAGGGTGGGATGGGGAATGAGGAATAGGAGGTTTTCAGACCTTGGGAAGGGGGACCAATGAGGTTGAAGACGTTAAAACTTTAACGTGTTTCAAACATATTAAGATTTTAACGTGTTTCAAACATGTTATAATTATAACGTGTCTCAATCACATTTATGTGCTCCTTCTTTTCCATCAGTCAATCAAACACAGACCACACAGGCCAGAGATTCTGATTCTTATTCCTGTTTTGTCCTACTTGAAACACGTTAAAATTATAACGTGTTTAAACATGTCATAATTTTAACGTGTTTGAACACATTATAATATTGTCCTATTCCGGAAACAACCCCATTTTAATAAATATTTTCCAAACAACTCAAACTGACAATTTTTTTTCTTATATTAAAAAAAATCTCTAAAATATATTATCACTCTTGTTTTACATTGACTAGGAAAAGACCTTCTATGGTTCGGAAAAATGGAAGTCAAAATCATTTTGGTTTGGGATTCCTCAAATAAAAAATCACAAAAACAGAACAATCGATGTAATTAAAAGTTAAAACACTCTTAACCGTTTAAAATTCTTTGTTACATGATATGAAGCGAGCCTAAAAAGTAACTCGCACTCCTCTAAATCAAACCACATCAAATTATTGATAGAAAGAAACGAGACTACGATAGAAAAATGGAAAAGTAGAGATAGAAAAAAAAGTTAATAGTTAAATTATTCCATAATTTTGTAAGAGAGTTTGATTTTAGTCAATCGATAGAAAAATGACGGTTAAAAACTGCCACTAATTGTAAAAATGACTGTCACTAAATGTTATTTTTCTGCCGATGAGTTAAAAGCAAACTCACTTATAAAATCAGGGACTAATTTGATTATTAACCCAAAAAAAATATTAGTGAGATCAAGATAAAAGAAAGAGTAAAATATGAATGAATAATAAGTCTAACAGTAATTAGACAGTGCAAACATCCAAACAAACCGTAAATTTTTCTCAATTCTATCCTATATCACATTTATTTTTTCTTTCTTTTCTTTTGTTAAATGAATGTATGCACGAATCATTTTCCTTACTCTAAAAAGTAATTTTAAATATGCTTTCAGTGACATGATACACACTAGTTCCCTGCACTATAATTGATTATGAATCATCACAGCATCATGTTAGAGAGAAAGAAGGCCAATTGAAGATGGAGGGAGAAATCAACAATTTCCTCATGGTATGGACCTTAGCCGCCGCAACAATGTGTTACTGCCACACTATCGGCAACCTCATCCCTCCCGGCAAACCCAGGCTCGCCGCCCTCTCCCCCGCCATACTCCTCCTCCTCCTCCTCCCTCTCAACCTCACCTCCGTCCACCTCGGCGGCCCCACCTCCTTCTTCCTCGGTTGGCTCTCCACCTTCAAACTCCTTCTCTTCGCCTTCGCCAAAGGCCCCCTCACCTCCCACCCTCCCCTCTCCTTACTCCACTTCGTCTCCCTCGCATCCCTCCCCATCAAATTCCAACCGCAACAAACAAAACCGCCACAAATTGTCAAAACCCGCCACAAATCCCCAATCAGTTACATTTTCGTCACAGTCATTGTCATAGCAGCATTCCTGATTCCTCTTCTCGGTGAAAAAGATCAAAATCTCCACCCGAAATTCGTGTTGTTCTTGTACAGCCTCCACATGTACATTGGCCTCGAATTCTTCTTCGCTCTCACATCTTCCTTCACGCGAAAGCTTCTAAACGTTCAGTTAGAGCCACAGTTCGATAAACCTTACCTATCCACCTCTCTGCAAAATTTCTGGGGGCAAAGATGGAATATCGCGGTTAACCGAATCCTTCACCCAACGGTTTACGAGCCCGTTGTAACCGCATCTAGCCGCGTGATTGGGAGGAGGTGGGCCCCGCTTCCCGGTGTGCTTGCTACTTTTGCAGTGTCAGCGGTGATGCACGAGCTGATTTTTAATTACTTAAAGCGGGAGAGGCGGCACACGTGGGAGGCGTGGGAGCCCTCGTGGGATGCCATGTGCTTTTTTCTTGTTCATGGGGTTTGTTTGGGGGTTGAGATTGGGATCAAGAAGGTGGTTGGAGGGAGGTGGAGGATGCCGACGGCGGTGGCGTGGGTGCTCACGGTGGGGTTTGTTTACTCCACCGCGCTGTGGTTGTTTTTTCCGGCGCTCGTGCGGTGTCGGCTTTATGAGAAGGCGACGAGAGAGATGGCTGCAGTGGCTGGGTTTGTGAAGGGCGTTTCCAGGTTTGTCTAATTGCATTTTTTGTGGTGAGAAGCTGATTAGATGCTATTTGGGCAAAATGCAAGGTATACCGAATACATTGTAATCAATCATATTCAATCTATAGTAATTGGATTGTTGCTGTTTAATTTCAAATTGAGCTCAATATTTGTTTTAATAAAGCTCACTCAAGAAACTTATGTTACAGCTCAATTGGTAAGTTTGTGTGTTCGATTCTCGCAACTAATGTGTGAACTATGTTAGTAGATGATTTGTAAGTATGGAATGTCTCATAGACATACTCTCTCATAGACATTTCTAACCCAATAATCCATAATGGTGTGACCAGAGCTAAACTCGCCGAACTTCCATTAAAAAAAATTCAAAAAACTTATGATAATGAAAAGGTTTTCAAACTAAGTAAGTTGCTCGTTTCACCATTTAAGCAAGCAGTTGAAGATTTGAATTTTAACTCTTGTAAATTAGAAAATATGGATAGCTTTTCAAAACAATAAAGTCATATTGTTAATTATTGTTACAGTTTCTTAAACTATTCAATGCTAAGCTAGTCACACTTGAAAAGCTCATGTGGGTTGACCAAAAGTAAAACTCATGTCGATTATTTTTTTATTTTTCAATTTATTGAGTCGCAGTCAGTAAATTACAAATTATTGAAATAACTATATGCAAAGAGACAACCATAGATCCATCTCATTTTAGTTCACCCAATTGAAGGAAAACTATCAAAGATATGCTGGCAAGCAAAAAAGACAAACCTCGAGGACCACCTAAAATGGGGAACCTCGACTTGGTTTAACATCATTCAATTTGGTTTCTTGTAAAGGGACCAAGAACTCTTTAGACAATTATATGGTTCCATTAGATGGAGAAATAAACAGACCCATTTGAATTTCAGAGATTTTTTTTTTCTGGTCCAAGAATTTCAGAGATGTGAAGTTCTAAATTTTGCAGTTACACTGAGAGGAGCTTCTACAAGATGGACTGTTCCAGTCTCCTTCTTGGCCCATAGGGAAAGACTCGAGCTCTTAAGTCACGTCCATAACAATAATACGTGCTCGTACTTTTAATAGAATAATAAATATGTATTTTGTCCCCCACAATTTAAACTTTCTGTAGTGACTTGGTGTTTCATTTCATATATGCACAAGTTGAAGCACTCCTTTTTTTTTCCCCTGTCATGGGTAGTTCCATTCGAGCCTTAAAAGGCAGCGCACATACATTGTGATTAACGACTCATAAAGAGTGATTTGCGATCGCTAGAACATAACATATTACAAATACAAATCAAGCAAGCTCTCTCAAAATTCATTAGATAAAAACAAGGAAAAGAAAACAACTAAAAATCCACCGAACGCCTCAGTCAACTGATCCAAACCAAAGAGAAGATTTTATATATGTTTTTTCTTTTTTATGTCTCCGCTTCTGTTTATTTTTTCAAGCTCATCCGCTGATGTTGTAATCATACTCATGGGCAAAGATGACCATCAAACGACTATGTTGTTATATGAAATAGAAGTTAAGGAAGGTGGTGACGATAAAATCATGAGAAGGATTGAAGGAAGTTGGCAACTGTTAATAAAAAACTGAGTGAAGAGACAAGAAAAGGTGGAGTTGATGATAGGTGAGGAGGAACAGGTAACACAAAAAACATAGAAAGAAATATCAGAGAGAGGAGAGCAGGCATAGAAGGGAGGAGGAAGTGTGGCGATGAGAGAAGATGGAGAAAACTGAAAAGGGAAAGAAGCAGTGGCGGAGGGAGGGGGAGACATGGCTATGCCATGGTCACCCCCATTATTTAAAAAAAATTAAATGATAGTGTAGAATTATTTGTTAGCTTCACTCAATTTGTATTTTCTTATAGCAAAATCATGTTCAAATACTACATGTATGCAAGTATTTTCTTTAATGTCATAAAGAAGTCTAGTTCTCAACATGTCAGTGTGGCATCTTGGTGTCCTAGGCAAGCAACTCATACGCGCAATCAGTGATGAAGAGTGCTGGCCAGCAGCAATAGTAATGGAGGGCGCCAAGTAGGGCCTCATTGTGAATTGTGTCAGTTGCAGCAGTGACAAAGGGTGTGAAGCAGTGATGGTGATGACAAAGAACCAGAGTGATAAGAGAGGGGAAAAAATGTTTATCCTACCCAACTTATTTCCCTTAGGATAAAATTTACAATGATAAGCTAGAAATGATAAACCAATGACAGAAACTAATTCAATCACATTAGCTCAAGAAATACGAGACCCTAAGAGTCTATTTTGGATTTACATTTGCATATTGTTTCCATCCGTATGCATCTTACCACAGAAAATATTGCTTTCCAAAGCTTTAGCTATGGAAGCAAGAATTGCAATTGTTGGAGTAAATGTACCTTGACTTGGGGTTTCAACTTTTTTTACATACATACATAGTATAATAAAAAATGTACCCTAAGAGGTTCCTGTTATGTGTACATTAATCTGCAGAGCGGAGACGGTGTATAATAAAAGAAAGAAAAAAAAAAGACAATATAACAAAGAGAAATGCTAGCAACACACTCTTTTGACTAGCATTGCCACCATGCATTGGTCCATTTAGGTTGATTTAAAGGATAGCCATGAGACCATTGTGAAAACCAAGAGAGCCCTTGGCTGCCAGAGCTTCACAAGAGTAAATGAGTGTTTAATAGCAATTAAATGCTTCCTCATTTTCGATGCCTTATGTTGAATCTCACAATTCTGCCTTGCCATATTAATCTAATGGTAGAGCTAGCACATATAAAACTCTTCTCCACATCCAGTGAAGAGCACTCTGCAAACATACAAAACTCTTCTGGTACACATGGAAACGAAGACGCAGGCAACGATTGTCCAAGTAGAAGCACTGTTGCTGATTTTGCTGGCGGTGTCTTCACCTGTACTGGGCGGTTCAGTGAGTTGCCCACCCGCCAGTGGCAGAGGATGCAAAGGCTGCATTGTAACCCAGATGAACACCGATTGTCCAACCTGCTCACCAATCCTCCACTGCATGGCTCAGTGCTTGTGGGATGGCACTTCAAGGCCCAATTGCATCAACAAATGTGACACCAACACTAGCTATCCAACACTCTCAGACTGCAAGAGATGCATGTCGAAGTGCAAGTGTAGCTGCATCAACTAGCACCACCTCAAACTACTCTACCTCAGCTATGATCACACTATCTACTATCTTAACTACTACTACTACTTATCTTGGCTCAAAAATAACATCCTAGCTACTATGTATCTCAGGGTTTCAAATTGCAGTCCGCAGCCTCAATTGCAGCCGCAAAATAACGTGTTCTTGAGATTGCGACTGCAATTGCAGCCGCAATTCCGCGACTGTAACTGCAATTTAAAACACTACTATGTATATAAACATAAGCAAGTCCAACACTTGGTGGATCTTGCACTTGTTCTGAATCCTTCATCATCAATCAATTCCTTGGTACTAATTTGCAATTTTCAATTGCTTTAATTAACAAAGACTATCTTAATTTCTTTAACTAGGTACAAATTAGAGATACAACTATGCAATTATACTATTATACTATTATACAATACATATATAACAGAGTATTGTATGAGATCAGGGTTCACGAAGAAACCTTTGTAGACAGCGAAACCCCAGATTTTGAGCACAAAACTTTTCCATCTCATCACCACCTCTCTCCCTACAAACACTTTCTTCCATTTCTTCCAAGACTTGATCCCAATTATTCAAGGACCATTCATCAACCTTGGCTTCCGAAACAGAGTCCAGAATCTCCTGCAACCCCACGATCCGGCGGGTAACTTTCCTCCGGGCTTCCCGCACCGTTGGATCAATCCCGGGGACCGAATCGAGCTTCAGCAGCAGACTCATCAGCGCCTCGTTCATCTTCAGCTTCTCCAATTGGTTGCTGCGCACGGCGTCCACTGTGTCCTGCCGTTGGATCAGGCGCTGTAGCTGATCGGCTTCGGAATCGACGGCGACGATTTTCCGGTAGAGGGTGCGGATCCTGTGGGCCCGGTATGTGGATTGGATGGCGATGGCGGCGGTGGATTGGGAAGTAGGGAGTTGAGTGGAATTGGCGTGTTGGGGAGGGGTAGTGTGGTCATTGCGGTAGGTGTAGGTGACGGTGGTTGAAGTTGAGTAGGCGGAGAAGGAGCCTAGCTTGGAAGAGGATTTCATGGTGATTTGGGAGTAGTCAAGAGATTGCAGATGAGAATTGGAAAATGGTTTTTGTTTCTTCTTCTTCTTCTTCCCTTGAATTATGTTGGCGCGTAACACGCTTGTTGTGAGATGAGATTAGAACTTAGAAGAACCTTTCGTTTTTTGCGGGGACCCCACGCTCGTTTTGAGACAAAGGACTTCACTTTTCTCCTACCACCAAGAAAAAATACATACCTATGCCTTCCCCTGCTTCTTCTGTCTCGCACGTTTTCATTCAGGTTTTGAATTCAAATTCTGAGACACACTTTCGTGGATAGAAATATAATATAAATGATTATATTATATTATGAGGAATCAAATCATTAGTTTGAAATAATAATCACTAAATTCATTTAATAACCGAAGGATTCCTCCAAAGTCAATTAAGTCATCTAGAGTATTATAGGCGATGATCAGAAATGAGTTAAGACACATTTTGCCTCACCTAATCTCGATATATTGAAGACTTGTGGACTGGTATGACCGAGGAGGGTTATCGGAGAACTTGTTTCCTATCTAACCGATCTTAAAGAGCGTTCATTACCCCAGAGATTATTCGCGTGAAGATAAAGTACGAAGCCGATCTCGTCACCTAGAACACATGGGAGACCGATTTCATGCATTTGGCTGATCTTTATCTTTAGAGGGGTTTCGAGAGGATCAACTCGACCGACATGGATTATTTGACAATTTGACCCAAGAGAGCCAAACGTCTTGGTCATGTATTTATGAGCGCACCTTTAGGAAATTTGAATAAATCAATTATATGATCCCTACAATTGTGGGATTGGGGAATGATCGGGGGATTTGATTTCTTCACGGGGGATTTGATTTCTTCATTAATAGGATGAGATAGGTTTTCAATGTATAAGGGAAGCAAATAGGTCAAAATATGTTCATCATTGTATTCTAGGACTAAGCTTGAATTACTTTGATTTCAATTTGTCTTCCTAGGATTTACTTCATGAACATCATCTAATGGCACTGTGGTTCTTTTATATGAGGCTTGGCGCTCACTTTACTTTCTTTTCAACCCTCTATTTTATTAGTTGAAATCATTATAAGGCCTATTAAATTATATGGATCTCACTTGCAACTTGCAATTTGATGTGACCTACAATGCTACATGAATATTAACCAATAAAAGAATGTTAGAAAGAGTGTCAAAATAAGTGTTGCTAGTCTTTCTCGATATATTCTTCTCTTTTTAACATGGGTAAGCTGCGACACTAAGATCGTGTTTAAATACACAGTGAAAAATCATGGTGAGAAAAAATCATTGTTGACAAAAGCAACTTCCATTAGTTTTTGAGGTTATCCAAAATGATTTTGGTTTCATTGCAATTTTCCCATGTGTAACCAAATATGCACTGAATCAGTGCACAAGTGAAATGCATAACAATTTTCTTGGAACTTATTTGGTTTTTTGAAGTAACTTGAAATAACTAATCTTGTAAAATATGTCCTGAGAGAACGTTACAAATTACAATGATTAGTTTATCTCATTGTATGATCCACGCCCATAAAAGAAAATTATGACCATCATAAAGGGCAGGTTTATTATAGTCTGAGTCAGGTGCTGAGTATATTACACCAAGAAAAACACTTAACAGTTCATGTGTGGAAAGAAACCCGGGCTTCCTTATAGGACATACAGCTTCTACTACTCACATCACAACTGCAAAAGAGCATGGAATAATAGTGTTCTCAGGGAGCTGGGGGAACAATCTTGCCCGAGCAGTTACCAAACCCAACAGTGTAACCATTTCCCTGCAAAGCAACAATATCAGATCTTCCCATAGAAGTTCTTTTAAATAAATATGCCACCTTGCAGTAGAGACTTCAAAGAAAAAGGAAACAAGCTTGAACTGCTCCATCCCCCATGATAAATTTGTGGTGTATAACACTTTCAATGTGATCATAAATGTGACCATCCTTTAAACTTATCTCAGCATTCTAATCTAAAGTATACTGGGGTTTTTAGGAGATTTAATCATAGTCCAAAGAGGAAAAGAAAATCCTTATGTTCTGCAGGTACACATCCAGTTCCCTGCAGACTGCAGAGCCCAAATCTGTTTATCGTTCATCTGTAAATGTGACTTGAATCCTAACATGATTTTCTGATTATAAAAAACCGTTAGAAAATTCTACTGTTCAAGAAGTTTGTGTTAACATAACATTCTTAAAAGAGTTTAATAATATTGGTGTAATGAAATGCATACAATTGTAAGAAATGAGAACAATGCATAACCAAATCTGCAAATGGAGAAATTGTTGAAAATGATATGCCCTGTAGGAAATATGACAACAAGTAATTAAATTCACATGAAATGACTGTTGTGGCAAATCAGATCTAGCAGTGCAAATTTTAAAGTCAAGAATATAGATTAGCAGTGATTTTATCATGTGGTTCGTTCCTGGTTTCTGGTTTCTGTTGGTCTCATATGCTAGTTTAAGGAAAAACTAAGCAGTGTCAATAAAAAATTGAAAATTGAAAATTGAAAAGATAACAGCACTTTAAAAAACAGAGACATTGAACATGTTAGATGATTGCAACCTTGCAATGTCCAGTTAAGGTGACTTCATCACCATCTTGAAGAAACTTCCGATCTAAACCATTCAATGACAGTGAGTTTTGTCCATTCCAGGTTAACTCTAGCAAGCATCCACGCGACTCTGGCTCCTACAGTGAAAAAATGCACCATAACTGAAACTTGTTGACCAGGTTATAAGGAACAATTCCAAAAAAGTGAAAGAAAAACAAGTAACTGGAAGTTAGATTGCACAAAATGTTGAATCTTACAGGGCCACTAATTGTCCCAGTTCCAAGGAGATCGCCTGGCCTCAGGTTGCAACCATTTATTGTATGGTGAGCAAGCTGTTGAGTCAGTGTCCAATATCTGCAAAGTAAGAGTGCCATAATAAGGGGATATTTATATTAGGTATATCAGTTTAAAGTATTGGCATTCTGTCACATAAGTCAAATTATGCACAAAATAATACCCAAAAATTCTAGGTCAGTCACTTCATTAACCAACATTGTCATAGCAATTGCCTTCAAGGCTACATGACTAATAAATAAGTCAACCGGGCAGGGAACTAATTAAAACAGTATTATTTGAAGAAAAAATCCTTACAAGTGCTTTAGGTTACTCTTTGTCACCACACTTGAATCGTTATGCTCAACAGGTTTGATGTGAACCTTCCACCAAAAAAGCAGTTATATGATTAACTTAATAATCCAAAATGTCAACTGCTTATCCTCTGGGAAAAAGAAAGCATAAAGAAGACAAAAGACCTCAAAGAAAACTATCGTTTGACATACAAAAGGAGGAAAAATACTAAGAACATGTGAAGCAAGGTGTACCGAAATACCTCTAGTGAAATATCATAGTTTTTGGATACTTTTTCAGTCAAGTAAGGAAGTGGAGGAGGATCCTGCATTTTATGAATAGCTTAAATTGCATGCTGTGCTTATTACAAACTTCAGACATAGGAAACCTGATTATAAAGTTCCTATAATGTCAATCTCCAAAGAAAGAAACCAGTTACCTGTTTTGGGGCTTCGCAAGCAAAAGGTTCTAATGCTTCCAAGGTCACAATCCAAGGTGATATTGTAGTCCCTACACAATTTTGGTTGCATGCCATAAAGGAAGATTAATAACACCACAAATAGTACATGCAATCATTCATGTCAAGTATACTGCACAAGCCCCAAATGCTCAGCTTTTTTCAATAGGACTACAAGATTTGAAGTAATTAATTGAAACAACTTACCAAAACTTTTGCCCAGAAAAGGACCAAGAGGAATATATTCCCATGCCTGAATATCCCGAGCTGCCAAATACAATTCAGAAAAGCATCAATTATAGGGCATGTAACATAAAAAATACATATTGAATTGGAGAATTACCACTCCAGTCATTCAATAGAACAACTCCAAAGATATGGTCTTCAGCATTGTTAATATCGATGGGTTTTCCCAATTCATTTCCAGGTCCAACAATAGTAGCCTGTAATAAAACTAATATTTTAATTTACAATATAACAAATGAAAAAGCAGTGCAACTCATTTAGAACAACTAATAACAAAGGAGAAAGTGATAGAATATCTAATATTGAGTTTTATGTCTGTAAATAAAACTTTGCATGTACATTTTAGGGAGAAAAATGGCCTAAGAAGATATAGGTAAACAAAAAGCTAACCACTTCCAACTCAAAGTCAAGCTTTAAGGTAGGGCCGTAGTAGGGTCGAGAACTTCCACTTGGATGAGCTTGACCTCTGAACAATAAAAGTGGTAGAACATTGTGATATAGAATACAGGGCAATGAAGTGTACAATGTCTACAAAAGGAGCTAGAGCCTAGAGCTGTCCTTAAATGTTTTTAATTTCATGAATATAAGACACATGAAGATTGGCATGTAAAGTCATGAATATAGTTGACACTTGACAACATATGCTAAAGTCATATTGATATACTTGCATTGCAAAGCTTCCCAAGTCAACCAACCAACAAAATGTTGATAGAAAATATCTTTATAATTTCATAAACATAAGACATAGAAATAAGCAAATAGTTTAAAAGAAGCAACTTAAGAACATGGACTCGTGAAGAGAGAAAATTTCAATTAGCAACAAAGCTTCTGACCTTGGTCTAACAATATCTGTTCCAGAAACAACAACAGAGGATGCTCGTCCATGATAGGCAACGGGCAGGTTATACCTGAAAGACAAGTTTTACTTACTTTCCTCAGTTACACAGAAAAATGAACTCTTAGTTGATTTGTAAAGCCTTTCAAATCAACTTACCAATTCTCCATAACAGGCGTCTGTGGCCCGCGAAATATGAGCCCACAATTCTTAGTGTGATGCAGAGAGCAAAAGAAATCGGTGTAGTCCCCAATGGCAACAGGGAGAAGTAATTCTACACTGCTCTGAAAATGCATACATCACATCATAAGAAGTGACAAACAAACATAACACCACCATTTGAAAATAATAAACCAGGAAAAACAATGTGCATTACTATTGGCACAAGTGACTTCTGCCTCAGAACCGCATTGTCTCTCAAAGTTGACTCAGTTGCTGCATTTTAAAACAAAAACAACAAAACCCCAATTGACATAAGAATTGAGAACCAGCCTTTGCAGCTCATACAAAATTTAAGATGCACGTACATATCCCAACAATACTGAGCAATGTAAAGACAAAAAGAACAAAAAAATGGTTGAGAATTGAACAATATGTAGAATGAAATAAGATTGTACCTGATAAGAGCTTTTGAAGAGTTGCACGAGCTTCCTTCCACGCTGGCCTTCCGAGGGATACAAAGCTATTTAGAGTAGGCTGTTACAAGAAAAGAACCAGTTAGAACAGAGGTTCCTAAACCTGAACCAACATTGTTGCCTTAAAGACTAAAAATTCAACCTTGCTTATTGCAAACAAGGGTAGAAAGTGTTGATCCAAATAATAAGGTTTTCTTCCAATTTCTCGGGGAAACGAAAAGACTGTGAAAACTGAAAATTCGAAAAATAACGATATCACAGGGTAAGAAAAAAGCAGTTTTGAAGTTACACAGATTGGTTACTTTACTGAGCTGAATGAATCAGTGAAACGAAGTATCAATTTGAGATTTTGGAGGAGGCAAAATGGGAAGAAATACATGCAAGCAAGTTGGGGTTGAGTTGAGGCTCACCTGGAAGAAGCAATCGGAGTTTTTGAGGAGAGGGCCGTCGAAGAGGCCGGCAGAAGCGATCTCAGAGAGGTCGAGGACGTAGTCGCCGATTGCGACGCCGGGGCGAGGAGACGAAGCGGGTTGGGGCTTGAAGACGCCATAGGGGAGGTTCTGTATGGGGAAGTGAGAGTCTGGGT
The DNA here is from genome assembly GCA_030819835.1 of Acmispon strigosus. NCBI lineage: Eukaryota > Viridiplantae > Streptophyta > Magnoliopsida > Fabales > Fabaceae > Acmispon > Acmispon strigosus. The sequence goes on from JAUAMA010000001.1 coordinate 94,937,164, forward strand.
GAACCTCGATGAATGATTGCAGCAGAGCCATGGTGAGGTGAGGGATTGTGACTGTGAATGATGAAGTTCAGATCAATGACAGCACCACAAAGAGACAGTCAAAAGTGAAAACAGAGGTGGGTAGTGTGGAGTGGAGATTATAATGGACGTTGATTTTACCATTTCAAATATATTTTTAGTCCCAATAAAAGTAAATTATATTATATTTTTAAAAAAATAATGTAAAAAAATAAATTAATAAATGGGGAAATTAATTCCTTTCCTTTATTTTTATTTTTTACTTAACCAAAAAAACTAATATGATTTATTATATTTAATGTGTGTAAGATTAAGTTAATTAGAGCACCTGATTTCCTTTTCTAATAAACGGAAACTCTCTTAAGCATTCACTCTTAATTTGGAACTATATATTACTATGTACACCAAAACAAATGCAGCTGCATTACTTATTGCGTGGTTGACTGGTTGTTGGGACGGGACCGACATCACAGTGGTTAGGTTAGATTCAAAGCCACCTACCCTCTATATGCTTACAAGAAATTATTCATTTACATATTCCTTTCATTTTATTTTCACTAATTTTTTCATATTTCTTATTTATATTTTTTAATTTTTATTACATTACTTACTATCACTGATTTCTTTTTTTATTCTTCATATCTTCTCTAAGTGCGAGTCGATTTAAAGTATGAATAAACTATTTACCGACCTTTATTTGCATAAGTAGTAAGAAGCATTAGGTATACAAAATCCATCGATTTCATAATTTCAGTTGGGCCATGAAGTCATGAACCACGTAGGTGGGATAAAAAATGAGCTCATGTTGTTAGGCCGAAGCCCCACGTGGGCTAGTGCAGGTGTAAAAAAATACAAATTAAAAGGCTTGCCCGGTCCGGTTTGCATCATTTTCTTTCCATACATACACCACCTTATTTTTAAATTTTTGTTCAGCTAAATATGTTTTTGGCGCAAGCAAGGTGCATGACTGAATACATGATGTATTTGTGGGTGATAGTTGTTCTCCTTAAATTCCAGGGGTCCTAAGCTTAGAGGTTAAAGTCCAGTCCTGAATCAGCGTTAAAGCGAAGATATCTGGAAGATGCAATCAGCGTTATAAGAAATTTCGCAAGGAACTTTTCAAGCATCAAATCATTTTATGTTAAATATATAACATAACCATTTAAGAGATAGTGTGCAAGCGATACAACTTTCTCCAAACTAAGCCCTGTTTGATGTGTTATAGAGAAATACATAGTGCATCTTTCTGTAACTTCTATAAATCATCTAACATGCTTACTTTCAATTAGGGAATCATGGAATACACATGAATGACAAACAACTTGAGACATATACTATACAAGATTGGAGGGAGGTAAAATTACTGCAAAGTGTGACTAATTGTAATGGCATAGCATGTCCATGGAATTTTGTTAATGTAAGTACTTCTAAGAAAAATTTCAATGATCTTTTAATGTATCAAATCAATTTCCCAATTTTGTATATGTTAAATATATAACATAACAATTTAAGATATACTACGCAGGCGATACAATTTTCTCCAGACTATACTCTATTTCAACATCTGTGATTTGTTATAGAGAAATACATAGTGCATATTTCTGTAACTTCTGTGAATCATCTAACATGCTTAATTTCAGCTGAGGAATCATGGAACAGACGTGCTGACAAACAACTTGAGACATATACTATAGAAGATTGGAGAGAGGGAAAATCACTGCAAAGGGGGACTAATTGTAAAGACAGAGCACATCCATGAAATTTTGTTAATGTAAGTACATATAAGAAATATTGCAGGAAACTTTTCATGTATCAAATCAATTTTCCAATTTCATACGTGTTAAATATATAACATAACCATTTAAGAGATAGTATGCAGGCGATACCGTTTTCTCCAAACTAGACCTGTTTCAACATATGTAATTTATTATAGAGAGATACGTAGTGCATCTTTCTGTAACTTCAGTAAATCATCTAACATGCTTAATTTCAAATGATAAATCATAGAGAAATACATAGTTCATCTTTCTGTAACTTCTGTGAATCATCTAGCATGCTTAATTTTAGATGAGGAGTCATGGAAAAGACTTGCCGATAAACAAATTGACACATATACTATAGCAGATTGGAGAGAGGGAAAATTACTGCAAAGTGGAACTATAGTAATGGAAGAGCAAGTCCTTAAATTTTTTTTTATTGTAAGTAATTATAAGAAATTTCGCAAGGAACTTTTCAAGCATCAAATCATTTTATGTTAAATATATAACATAACCATTTAAGAGATAGTGTGCAAGCGATACAACTTTCTCCAAACTAAGCCCTGTTTGATGTGTTATAGAGAAATACATAGTGCATCTTTCTGTAACTTCTGTAAATCATCTAACATGCTTACTTTCAGCTAGGGAATAATGGAATACACATGAATGACAAACAACTTGAGACATATACTATACAAGATTGGAGGGAGGTAAAATTACTGCAAAGTGTGACTAATTGTAATGGCATAACACGTCCATGGAATTTTGTTAATGTAAGTACTTCTAAGAAAATTTTCAATGATCTTTTAATGTATTAAATCAATTTCTCAATTTTGTATATGTTAAATATATAACATAACAATTTAAGATATAGTATGCAGGCAATACAATTTTCTCCAGACTAGACTCTATTTCAACATCTGTGATTTGTTATAGAGAAATACATAGTGCATATTTCTGTAACTTATGTGAATCATCTAACATGCTTAATTTCAGCTGAGGAATCATGGAACAGACGTGCTGACAAACAACTTGAGACATATACTATAGAAGATTGGAGAGAGGGAAAATCACTGCAAAGGGGGACTAATTGTAAAGACAAAGCACATCCATGGAATTTTGTTAATGTAAGTACATATAAGAAATATTGCAAGAAACTTTTCATGTATCAAATCAATTTTCCAATTTCATACGTGTTAAATATATAACATAACCATTTAAGAGATAGTATGCAGGCGATACCGTTTTCTCCAAACTAGACCTGTTTCAACATATGTAATTTATTATAGAGAAATACGTAGTGCATCTTTCTGTAACTTCAGCAAATCATCTAACATGCTTAATTTCAAATGATGAATCATGCAGACCTGCTGAGAAACAACTTGACGCATATACTATAGCAGATTATTGAGAGCAAAAATTACCGCAAAGTGGGACTAATAGTAATCAGAGAGCATGTCCATGGAATTTTGTTATTGTAAGTAATTATAAGAAATTTTGGTAGAAACTTTTCATGCACCAAATCAATTTATGTTAAATATATAACATAACCATTTAAGAGATAGTGTGCAAGCGATACAATTTTCTCCAAACTAGATCCTATTTCAACATTTGTGATTTGTTATAGAGAAATACATAGTGCATCTTTTCGTAACTTTTGTGAATCATCTAACATGCTTACTTTCAGCTAAGGAAAGCATGTCTTTGGAATAATTTCAGACATGTATTTTAACAGACTAGAGAGAGATAAAATTACTATAAAGTGAGATTAATAATAATGGGAGAACATGTCCTTGGAACTTTGTTAATATATGCACTTCTAAGGAAATTTGCAAGAAACTTTGCATGTTTCAATAAGAGAAGTTTCTTGAATAGTTACAAAGAACTCATCCATTCTTGAATAGGATAAAGTTCTCTTATTAAAACACTAACACTTGTCCATTTTTATTTTTTAATCTTTTTAAATAATGGAGGGTACTTGTAATTTTGACTATATTTAGATTAATGGAAGACAAAGGAATGGAGGGTAATGAAATCAAATCACGTTATGCTTGCTTCGTAGATTTAATGCTTTTAAAAGTGATGAAATTGAATGGAACATAATGAAATTGCATCTTGTTTCGTTGTATCTTTTTTTATCCCCTTTCAATTTGGACGTACGAGATAGAGTTAATAGGAAATTAGTTTCTAAAATTATGAAAGAGTATAATTTATATGCAATGTAGGTGTAAAATCTCTTTATATAGACATTCAATAATCTCTCTTTTTCTTGTCACATCATTCATTCGTGTGCTTTTTTATATTAACTTAATTGAATTAAATAATAAGAAATTATTTTTTCCTGTAACTCATCCCCAACCTCCTGCACTCTACCAATAAAATAATAAAATAAAGTATTGGTTTAATAGTAAATATATTATATGCTTGGAAGGGCGAGAGTATGAGTTCAATTCTCGATAAAGACTTTTATTGAGATAAGAAACATGTCATTAACTTCTTACATTCCTCCATTATCATCTATTCTCTTAAGTCTTCACACCCGCACAATCCGCAGATGTCACTGCCGAACGTGCCTTCATCAATCTCTCTCATCCTCACAATGAATCAAGCCACAAAGTTTTCTATCGAATACCCTTTTCCCTTCTCTTATGTTTTCACTTTCGTGGTTGGTTTTAGACTGAGCTCCATCTCCATTGCTTGGTTTCAGATCACCATGGTGCTATTCTGTTTTTACTTCCAGTAGTTGTGAGACATAATTCATCCGGTTGCGATCTCCATCAACAGACCCTCTTAGATCCGCACACTCCGTCAATTATCACCTTCACACTTGCATCGACTCCCATTGCTGTTGTAAAATGGGTTATCCTCTGTCATGAATCTCCTTATTGCCGACCACTTTATTCTTTTATTGTGAAATTAACGTCTTTTTTCCTTCTCTTCTTCCCCTCCTCCTTCAATGAAATCCGCATAGTAACAAGATCAACAAAGCAAGATGACGAAGCAAATGATGCATTGCAAATTTCAAAACCGGGTAGGAGAAGAGGGAGGATGCAGCGATGCGTACAAGTCACAATGCAACATTATGATTCATCTATGGTTTTATTTATGTTTAAATTTTAAATTCAAATTAATGATGCGGCAAAAGACCATAATATGAGTAATGATTTATGCTCATAAAAATCTTCCGACGTGCTAAAATGAACCAATATTAAATAAAAAATTAATGTGTTATCTTTGCTTCATTTATGTTTTACTCTTGACCATAATTTGCTTAATTTATGTTTTACTTTTGACATTTTTTTATCTTAAAAAAAAAAACAATATCATATTGATGGTTTTAATAGTAAGGGTAATAAACGAGTAAAAAAATTATTGATTCTCTTCCGGTATGGTATAAGAGTGCATTATGATTCAATCCAAGTAAGTCCTCCCCTGTGACTTCAAATTCCCGAATCGAATATTGCGTTGGAGTTCTGCGCTCAGAATTTGAACGGCGACCACCAAATTTTTGAACTGAAACCTAATCTTACCGACGGAACCCTAGAAAATTCGCTTGTTTGTTGGAACCGTGAAGTTGATCCTGCAGTGTTGCGACGCAGAGGAGAAGAAGAAGAAGCAGAAAGAAAGAACGACGATGGACCTGCAATTGAAGTCGAGCTGTAGCGGATGTGGATCAACCGCCGATCTCTACGGAAGCAATTGCAAGCACATGACTCTCTGCTTGACTTGCGGCAAAACCATGGCGGAGAACCGCGCCAAATGCCGCGATTGTGGCGCCACCATCACTCGCTTGATTCGAGTCCGAATAATTCTAATCCCCCCCTACCATCACTTTTTCAATTTTGCATATTCTAATTGATCATGATCGTATTCGATTTTTCCCCTTGTTTTCTTGCTGCATCAGGAATACAATGTTCGTGCTAGTTCTCCCAGTGATAAGAACTACCTTATCGGAAGGTTCATGGCCGGGTTGCCTGATTTTTCAAAGAAGAAAAGTGCTGAAAACAAGTGGTCTCTGCAGAAGGATGGACTTCAGGGTCGCCAAATTACTGATACTTTGCGGGTATTCTAAATCAAATCTGTCCTTGCATTATTGCTATCAATGTTTCGTCTTTATGTTTATGGCTTCCCTGCATCATATTTAGAAGGATTGCTTAAAAGCACCATGTTTCTAAAAAAGACTTGCTCATCAAAACTTGAAGTTTTCTATCTTTTGGAAGTCAACTACCAATTTCATAAATAAACTTTATCCACTGAGTTGAGATTTGTCCCTGCACTTACATAATAACAATCTAAACCTTGAACAGTGTTGAAGTCAACTACCAATTTCATAATTATTTACTTTGGCCATGCTCCACAATTGTTTTTATCAGTCAAATTAGTTCAACTAGGGACTCATACCTTTAAAAGTTTGATTGAGAACTTTCTTATGGTATTTCTTTAGTACAGTGTTGTTCACTCGAAGTTTTTCAACAATTTATGAAAAGGCCCGTATAAACTTATTGGTGTTTCCGGAGAAGTTAAATAAGGGAGCTTCTGAAAAGTTGAGACGCATAAGCTTGTTTTAACTTACATGGAAAGTTACGGTTTAAAAAACTTATAGTCATTGCACGATCATTCCAACTATTCTTTTCTTTAAGTGCTTATTGAGAAAATTATCTAAACTGGCTCATATTACTTTATTATGCTAATGAATGCACGTCACAGCACGTCATAGTAAATTTCAAATTCAAATTTCGAGTTTCCAAGTAGATGATTGTTGTAGACATTGAAAAGAGGTTGTGTTTGTCATGGAGGTGAATGATTACATGTGAATTTGTAATATATCATTTTATTTTTTCATGCATAATTTCTTGTTGCATTTCAAAGGAGAAGTACAAGAACAAGCCTTGGATCTTAGAGGACGAAACAGGTCAGTCCCAGTTCCAGGGTCACCTAGAAGGCTCACAATCCGCTACCTATTATCTTCTGATGAAGGAAAAGAAGGAGTTTGTGGCCATTCCTGCTGGTTCTTGGTATGCTTTTCATGTTCTGGATTGTGTTTGTCTATGAGAGGAACTTCTCTGTGATTGTTGCTTGTTTCTCTTCTTTTTAATTTTCTATGTTTATTACTGGTCAAAGACAGTATGAAGATGTGTATTATGGAATATTTTTTCATAGGTACAACTTTAACAAGGTTGCACAATATAAGCAATTGACTTTGGAGGAAGCGGAAGAGAAGATGAAAAATAGAAAGAAAACTGCTGATGGATATGAAAGATGGATGATGAAAGCGGCAAATAATGGGCCTGCTTTATTTGGTGAACATGGGAGGTTTGATGACAAGGAAAGCAACACAGGTGGAGGGAGAAGCCGTAAAAAAACTGGTGAGGATGATGAAGGTCATGACTCTGATAAAGAAGATAAAGGAGAGGAGGATGACGAGGAGGCAGAAAGGAAAAATAGATTTGGACAGAACAAAAGAGGAGGTGGTGATGATGATGAGGAGGAAGGTCCAAGGGGAGGGGACCTTGATGAAGATGACGATGATGTTGAGAAGGGTGAGTATCTTTCCTTGTTTGTTCATTATAGTTTTTTATGAAAATGGTGGAGAAGGCTCCCCTTCAGACTCAATACTAATAGCCACGCCCACAAATCTCCTGTTCTTATGTGATTTGATGAAACTTTCAAATTATAAAAAATATATAATTTTGCAGTTGCATCTTTCTTCAATGTGTCTAATCAAATTTAATTTCTCGTAATATGACTTTTCTGTTAATACTAATCATAAAAGAAAGATAACAGAAGGTTGAAAAGGTTTTGAGCAGTCTTGACAGGCTGCTAACCACTAAGTAATAGACATAGACTGACAAAACTTAGTTATCTTGCGTTAGAAAAACACCAATTTGCATGTTGTAGCAGCTATCTATCTTTCCGATGCTATAATTCTTTAGAGGAGAGCCAAACATGCACTCTAAACATGAAGCTGCTGATTATGAAATGTCAGTGTATAAACAATTCTCAAATTTGAAAATAAAAGCCAATTCTTGAATTAATGGGCAGGATAGCAAGGATAACCCATGAGTTGTCATCTGTGATCTGAGCAACACGGTTAATTTTATAGCATGATGAATTAGCTTGACTATAGAGTTGATTGGTCTAGATACTTGTATAGTCGTGCTGGAATCCTTTGTCGGTGATCACATTCTGTTCTACGAAACTTGACATGAGTTGATGAATCTCGAAAACATTATTCTAGGACATCAAAAAATAAGTTAATTATATTATTCTTATTCAAAATTTACATAACACTTCAACAAGTCTGTGTTTATTCTTTCTTCTTAGTATACTTGTACATCTGTTACAGGTGATGATTGGGAGCATGAAGAGATTTTCACAGATGATGATGAAGCTGTTGGCAACGATCCAGAGGAAAGGGAAGATTTAGCTCCTGAAGTTCCTGCTCCTCCTGAAATCAAACAGGTTAGTTTCCGCTTAAATACTTGAGTTGTGACCTAGACATTGGATGCCTAATGGTACTCTTATTAGTCATTATGATGTCATTTATGTGCCTCAGCTAATTCTACTATTAATGTTATATCTTTTGTATGGATTTACATAATAGGAAGTAGGAACTAATTTTATAATAAGACCAATAGAAGGGAACAACCAGTAGCAAGCTCCAAGTACAGTGTTTAAATAAAAATTCAGAAATAAGAATGCTAGAAAATAAATGACAGAAAACATTGGAGAAGCATGAATGAGATCTCTGCCCTATTGCTTCAGCCACCCCCTGATTACCTAACCATACTTCCCTCTCATCCTTCTCCCCCTTAATTGTCCCCCCTCTCCCCATGCTTCCCACTTCCTCTTCTCCAACGTCTGGTTGCTCCTTGTCCATTTTGCCCCTCCCCTCCCTTTGTTCCCAACAGACTTCATCACTTCACCAAACACAATTCCTCTCTTATTTCTCTCATGTGGTCTGACATATGAGGGTCTAACATTGCATGTCAAAGTTATTGTAATTTATTTAGGGCTTTACTTTACTCATTTCAGAATGCCATGGTTTCCTTTAAACCGTTTTCCGATATTGTTTGGTTACTTTTCAAGCCATTTTTAGGAACTTAACCATGACAGACATCCTTGATGTATGGTATTATTTTGTACTTTCATGTATAATATTAAATGGAGTGGATAAGGACATTCTCATATTTGGTTTCTATGATATTGTGGATTACACTATTACAAAATTCCATCTTGCATTATTCTTTACTTGCAATTGCAGGATGAGGAGGACGAGGAGGAGGATGGGGATAATGACGAGGGGGGAGGTCTGAGTAAATCTGGGAAAGAGCTGAAGAAGCTACTTGGGCGATCTGGTGGTATGAATGAATCTGATGCAGAGGATGACGATGATGATGATGACGATGTATGGGCTTTGTTCCTTCTTTTTTCCTTGTTAATATAACATATTCATCAATTTTTTGCAAAGTTACTATAATTATTTATTGTTCTTCTGACACCTATAAGATGAAATATAAGCACAGCTTAGTGCAAACTGCAATCCGTTTGTGGTTAGCTACAGGTAGATTTTGCATTTTTTGTGACTTTTCTAAAGGGTGAGCGGTTGATTAGTTTTGATTTCATTGAAGTTCTGTAAAAAGTTGAATAATTTTTTAACTAGGCTTCAACATTTTTCATCCATTAATGAATCATTTTTACTTGTGTAGATGGATGATGAGGATGGTGCTCCTCCTGTGACTGCTATAAAGCAGAAGGATGCACCTAAGGAAGAACCTGTTGACAACAGCCCTTCAAAAACCATGGCAACAGGACCTGCTCGTGGAACACCTTCTTCTGCAAAGTCTTCTAAGGGGAAGAGAAAATTAAATGAGGAAGCAAAGCCATCCAATGGTGCAAGTGCAACACCAAAGAAGGTGAAGACAGAAAATGTAAGTCATTGCCTTTTCTTTTTGGCTTGCTTGATTATGAGAATCCTTTATTATAATTTTTGCTTTAATTACCTTTTTATAAAATATTATCTGCTTGGATAACTTTGTAAAATTTCAAATTGAACAAACAATTAAGTTGGTCTTTCGTTTATTTTATAAAACTATATTATTGCGATAGGTAATGCATCCTCTTAGGTTAGTTAGAAGTTAGTTACATTGGTTAGAGGATTAGTCTATAAATAAGAGGGGGTTAGAGAGGATTAACCATCCTTGGGATCATTTGGGAATTAGGTTTTGGGAGATGGCTGGGACTCTCGAATATCCCAGCAATCTTGTACATTTTTCTACTCAATAATATCAGGGTTCTATCAATTGGTATCAAAGCTGCAATTCTTGGAGCTGTGGGTACCGACCGCGAAGATGACTCCAGAATTTGACGGAAGAGAGGCTTATGGATGGCTTATCATGGTGGAGCAGCACTGCGAGGCCATAGGAATATCTGAAGAGAAGAAGTTTTGAGAGGCGGAGAAGTCTTTGACAGAGATGCTTTCTTTTGGTGGTATTTCTGGAAAAGACGAAATCAGAGGGCAAAGTGGTGGGATTTTGTGATGGCATTTCTGAGAGAATTCGAACCAGAATTGGAATCGTTCCTGCCAGATCCAGTTCAGGATTCAGGGAAGGAAGAAATCCCTAGAACCGAAGAAGCATGGGAGGAAGGACGGGAAAGTGATTTGGAGGAAGCCAAAACAGAGGCGAATTTAGTGTTGTCGGCGAAATCAGAGACCAAGCTACATTCGCCGGAGATTTCTGAGACGGAAGCGTCGCGGAAAGACTCGGATTTTGCGGCGGCAGCAGAGCAAACATCAGTGGCGTCACAGTGTCAATCTGTCGCCGTGGTCGATTACATTGGTTGCTCGTTGGCGTCAAAGGGAGAGGACGTAACAGAGGAGGTCATCTTCTCCGAGCGGTTACAGGAAGGTTCTTCGATGGAGAAATTGCAGATTCAGAAACGCAACTTTCAGGTAGGGAATCGCAATCGGGGGGGGGGGGGGGAGAAGAATCCACGAGTTTTCCCTAAAATGGCGATTTCGGGTTCGATGCGGTGGGAAGGCCTCTGCAAAAACCGCCAGACTCATTACTCTACTAGACGGTAGCTATCAACCGGCCGAACCGCCAGATCGCCTCACCGGTGGTCCTTTCTTCTTGGTCGTTTTCCCTTGCGAGTTGGTAGCCGCCAAACGCCCCCCCCCCCCCCCAGCAAAACCGCCGGATATAGCGGCAGACGTTACGCGCCCTCCAGCAATACCGCCAGATACGGTTGAAGAAGGCCGTTTCACAGATGGAAAAGGCATTGAGGATCGTGGGTTGAAATGCTTTGTTTTGGGATCTACCACTGTGAATGAAAGGCAGAGGGCAAATCACCAGTTGGATGGACCAAGCCCAATACACTGAACAAATGAAATGGGCCTTAGTTTGGATGGTCCAAGCCCATTACACGGATCAAAAGAAATGGCCATTACAGAAAATAGTTTTTTCGACCAAAAAAAAAACAAAAATAGTTTTAAAATGCTTATTGGGCTAGCAGCAGGTCAAGTCAAGTCTGCTAGTCAATTAAAAAAAAGGTGTCGTCTTTTGAGTTTTGACTGAGAATACACCCACCTGAAGTAGTTTTTCTATTTTGCTTGTTTGAGTTTTTGGAATAATGGTTCCATTCTTAGGCTTATATTCATTCACCTCACCTTGGGGACGAGGTGAATCTTCGGGGGCGGAGTATTGATAGGTAACCGCATCCCCTTAGGTTAGTTACATTGGTTAGAGGATTATTCTATAAATAAGAGGGGGTTAGAGAGGATTAACCATCCTCGGGATCATTTGGGAATTAGGTTTTGGGAGAGTGGCTGGGACTCTCGAATATCCCAACAATCTTGTACGTTTCTCTATTCAATAATATCAGGGTTCTATCATATTGTAAAAGCTGATACTGCGTGAATGGATTTTTTTTTAAAAAAAATAATTTGAACCAAAATATACTGCTAATTAAACTTGAAGCACTTTACAAATGATGCATCCTAACACCGTATGGCTTTTTCTTATTGTATAAGAGATTTTCAAGAAGCTCTTATTGTCAAAGAACTTATTTTTTTTCCGGCTTTAGTTACAAAAAGAACTTTATCATTAAAGCTAATTGAACAGGTTCTCCCATAACTGTTATTGAAAATTTTCATTGTCTTACTGAATCAGGAACCAAAATCATCTATCAAAGATGTAAATGGCTCTGCTTCTAAAAGTAATCCACCTGTAAAAAGCACACCACCATCATCATCAAAAGCTGGGCCTTCTACCACAGCTTCCGGACCTGTTAGTGAGGAAGAAATTAGGGCTGTTTTATCGCAGAAGACCCCAGTGACCACGCAGGATCTTGTAGCTAAGTTTAAGGCAAGACTAAGATCTCCGGAGGTAAGCTCTACTTTTGCTTTAGTCTTTGTTTGAACAGTATATGTTTGCTTAGTAATATTCTTATTATAACTAATTTTTGTATGCTTCTATCTACATATCATTATCTTTTTATATTCGAAGCCAGCTTTTTCTTAGTCCCTCCTCTCTCAGGCCCTAGGTTGATGATTCTTAACCAATAGTGTGGTTAAACTCAACATGGTTCAACGTTGAACTTGACGTGGCAAAATTATGCTTTTCCGATCACGTTGAACTTAACGTGACAAATTGTAGTTTTCCATTGATACCTTGAGAGACGTGAAATCGCCAAAGGGGACATACCCTTAGTCAAATTTAGATATGCTGAAGAGTATAAACTGGTCCAACCATGACTGATAAAGTTCAATTTCTTTCTTTGCTTGAAACTGCATCTTGTGCTTCTTTGGTATGTGCAGGACAAGCAAGCGTTTGCAGAGATCCTGAAGAGAATCTCTAAGATACAGAAGACTGCAAACGGGTCCAGTTATGTTATCCTGAGAGATAAGTGACACTATATTTCCCAATGATTGGTTGTGATGGAAGACGCAGCATCAAAAGAACATCAGTTAATATACGTTGTATATTTTTCACATTTTGGGCACCATCTTCAAGATGCTATGACTAATTTTGTATTAGGATTAGTAAGCTAACGACGATTAAGTATAAAAATGAGTTGAAAAAACTTATTTCAATGAGATGGACACGGAGACTGTGTATATAGTGTAATGCATTGAATAAAAAGCTTATACCAATTAACGACGTTGGTAGATGTATAACATAACACCTTGTTTTTAAACAATGATGGAAATGAATAAGTTTGAACTCTATCAGTGATTTACAGTAATAGTATCCATGCATACTTATCATTACTTTTCATGTTATGCCAATTATTAGGTAACACTTACTCAAATTTGATATGCTATATGGTATACGTAGTTATTAGATAATGTATTTAAGATTAAAGCAAACTAAATTTAAACAAATCTCTCTCATGACTTGATATACTTTATAGTATAAATAATTAAAAGCTACTAAATTTTGATTTACTATATTGCTTAGCATTATTTAAAAAAAAAAAAGAGCCTATGTTGCAGTGGTAGTTGTTATTCTCACATATAATTTATGAATTATGAAAGTGGAAGTTGTCACTGTTCGGTGCAGCTGCAGCATCACTGTCTTGAAAACCTAATAGAGGAATGTTATATTTTCTTGCTTCATTCTCCTATGAATTCTTCTCACATACAATTTATATATTTATTAAGGGTTGATCTAATTTTATCAAACTTTGAGTAATTCACTCACGTTAAATGTCGTTATTTATGTCACAAAGTCACCTTTACCATAAGCATTTATTTTTAATAAGAAATTTTTTTTTTGTGATTTAATAAAAAAAACCACCTTAAACACTTTGAACAAAATAATCCCTTCTTAGTTTTCATCAATGACAAATACAAACTAAGACAATTCAAATCCAAGCAATACAACAATATTACAATACACAATCGGCCAAAAATGCCAAAAAAAAAACACACAATTAAAGTAGACACTTAAACTGTAACAAAAAAAAAAGTAGACACTTAAACACGTGGAAGCTTTGATAAGCTAAGTGAACTAATTATCAATAAGCTAGGTGCTTAATAGTAATAGTAACGCAGAATAACAGCACGAGCGCAAGAAGGGTGTTGTGAGCATAACGGGCCGAAGCAGAAGGACTAGTGGGCTCAGCAGCCAGGAATGTTGGAGTAGTAGAAGATTGAGTGATGGGTGATGTGGAGTTGGGCTTGGGCTTGGGCTTAACCTCGACGTGGAGCTTGAGACCATTGTTGCAGTTCTCGGTGTCGCTGCTGACGAAGTACCTGATTCCTTCCCTCTCAAGCGGGATGGTGTGCAAACCGTCCGTGTACATCTTGATGGGATTGCTCACATCGCATGCCTCATATTCTTCCCTGCTTTTCACCTCTGCTACCAATCCCTGCGCCGCAGAGTACGTGAGCCCTGCACGTTTTCCACGAGACATAGGCCCACAAAAGATTCCATAAATAAATAGGGGGAAACATGACCTAATGATACCCAAATCTTTTTTTTAAGAAAATACTCCTTAACTGAATAATTAACCATATCATATTTTAATTTTTGCTTTTATACAATATACAGAACAAATTAATGTTTTTTGTTTGGCCTAGTTTGAAGAGATTTTTTGCCACAACCACACACATCAGAATTGTGAGGGCAATTTAATTGTGAGTGAGCCTCTATTTGCTTCCATAGGAGTTAAAGATGAGACAATCACCCCCACCAGAGATTTCCACTATGTCATTGAAGTGTCTCTTTGAATCTTTCCATTTTTCTTACCAAATATTTTTTTTTTACTGGAAATCCAACTCATATAATCAACTGAAAGGGATACATTAGAATGCAAAAGGGAGCTAATGGCAGAGGATAATCCTCAAGCCACAGCCTACTAAATATAAAGTTAAATGTTAAACATGAATATTAAATTATGTTTGAATTTTATTATCTTTTAAAAAACATCTAAGTATATAGAAGAAATGAAGAATAAAAAAAAAGACTTACAGATTTGGTCTCCAACCCTGAAGACCCTGCCTGAAGACCAAGCACGGAGGTCGGAGGCTAGATCCCACCCAGGGTCTGCTCCGACCACATGATGCACCTGAGCTTCCACCACACATTTCCCGGCGAGGTTGATGGCCACCGCAACAGCAGCAGCGAAAACAATCACTCCTCTGATTTGGAACCCAATAACACCACCACCCATTTTCTTAATAACTTTTGTGGAAAGTGGAGGAGGCGAGTATTGCTGGTTAAGAAAAGTGAGAGAGGAAGAGGAAGGACACTTCTTTAAACTTACACGAACCTCAAAAAGGACTTTACGACTGGTTGGTAGCTTTGGATCTGATTCAATCCTCAATCGCTCACACCAATTGTATTTGTATGTGACATATTTGCTCCTCTCTTTTACTCAACCCTTTCAAGGGACTATTTGGTTTAGCATTAGAATGTATCAATAAAAATTTGTTGGTATAAAATTACTCAATTTTTGGACCATTCCTTTTTTAACCTATATACGTGTTTTTTAAGTTTTGAGAGATTAATTTCATGTGGCTGTTCACGGTGGAATACTTTTAGAAAAAAATTCATATAAAATCAAGGAAGTAATACGTCTTCGTAACTTTTTGTTGAAAAAGTTTTATGTGATGGTTTTTTTTTAAGACATAATAAGTATTTTTGAGATAAATAAGTGTAACATAAATATTATTATAATAGTAATATGTAATAAATATTGATTAAAGAATGATATAACTCACTTAGAAACACAATACCTCATTTGGTTTTTTTATAATAAACAGTATAAAATATAATTATTTAATTTTTTTAAAATTTTATTTTTATAAATTTAATTATCAAAGATAAATAAATACATAGTGCTAGTTTGGTATAATGTAATACCTGTAGTACTCATAATGAGAATTTAACTATCATAATAGTCTTACCCGACTCACTAGCTCATCTTCAAATTACATGTTATCTCGAACAAAACATTAAATAATAACTAGCTCGTATAATATTATGGGTAACTATATTTAACTTAATTCAGATTCATTTGACAGTTAAAAAATTATTTATACGAGTAATTTTCATGGTAGTAAAGGGATAGTGTCTTACGAGAGTTGTAGGTATAATCATAGACTACGAGTTTTTTAAGCCAAATTTCTTTGGCCCTTTTGTTTATTAGCGACTCTCTCTCTCTCTCTCTCTCTCTCTCTCTCTCTCTCTCTTATTTGGCTCTTTTTATATATCTCACATGGGCCTCTTTCGATTGGGCATTTTAGGTTTCCTTCGTCTCATGTATGAATCGTTGTTTTCTTTCTTTCCCATGTGAGTCATTCTTCCCCGCATCCTTTGTGTGTCCTTTGTCTGTAACGTGCTGTTGGAATCTTCGCTCCATGTTGCCTTTTGTCCTCATTTGTCTTTGGTATCAGTTTCACCTTTGTGTTTGGTTCTCCTTTATTATCACCTGTTGTTCCCACATACTTTATTCTTTTGTATAAATCTTCAAGGAATTCATAGAGTGTGATGACTAATCAGGTATTGTCGAGCCAATTCGTGTCGGCTGACTAGTTGATTTGGTTTATTCCCTTAAAGGGCCCATTCAAGAAAGTCAGATATGCCGACCTAGTAAGTGAATAATTGAATCCAAACGGTTGGACCTGGAATGCTTTGTTGGTGGGCTTTCGTGTGAGCTTACTTGACATGGGGTAGAGAGACTACACTTGAGTATGGACCAACTTGGTGGAAGGGTACACATCTACATAAGTCTTGAACTTGTAGAGCAAGTAGACATGAGTGTAGGCCAACTTGGTAGGAGGACGCCATGAACCAACTACCCCAAGAGCTTAAATTGTTGGGTGAAAACACATGAATAATTTTATATTATACTTCTAACATGCTCTCGCGTAAGAGCTCATTGAGATTGAATGGTGGATAATGCCTAGATTACATGTGCTAAAATTCAACTTTTTATTAGAAAATCGTGCAACAATGACTAACTATAAATCACTCGATCATAGAGACTCTAACACCATATCATGAACCAACTATCTCAAAGATTTTAAGTTGTTCAGTGAAAGACACCTGAATGATTTTAGATTTCACTTCTAACAAATGATACAAAGCCTCACATGCATTGAGCTTGTATGACGAATAGACTCGAGTGTAGGCCAACTCGGTGGGAGAGTACAAATATGATTCTCTTGCTTCTTTTTTTCCCAGGGTACCTCAACAGTTGACAGCCACGACATTAATTTCCTGATACCCCGATATCACATTAAGTAGGTATGTCTCTCCCAATAAATAATTCTCCATAAGTACTATCAAATGATCGAACAATGGACTAGATATTTAAGAAATTAAACTATCTACTCATTATGTTACATTTATGTACAAATATGATTCTCATCATAAGATTAAGTTCACTTTTCCATTTTAATGTTCTTTGTGGAAGATTGAAAAAGCTACAAAAGTGAGAGGGGCGTAGAGAGAAGGTTATTTTCGTCCTTTGTCTTTTTAACCCCACCCTACCGTACCCTAGATTGAAATTTCACAAGAAAATTCCGTGATGAAGTTAAATGTTATACAGCCAACAACAACCATTATCAACGCCCGCCCAATTATTGAACGGAATAGAATTGCCGTTCGCACTTGTCTCTTCAAAGGAGTGCTACTGCTACTAATGTCTAATGGATACTCTTTCCTTTTTACGTCAAACTATTCGTTCCTTTTATTTTTCTTCAATTTTTCTTATTCCTTCTGCTTCAACTAAGGTTTATTGTGTAAGGAAGAAATTTGCTTTACACCCTAACTACATTCGTATGTATCTAGAGAAATAAAAAGAAAAGAAAGAAAAATGAAAAAATGTGAAGAGAAAGTTGAATGAAATAAGTACAGAATTAAAATTTCATGTATAAATTGGAGTGTACAGTTTAAAAAAGGATGAAAATTGCCAGTACGGGCAATGCTAGTTAGAAAGTTGGATTACTGGATCCAGTTGAAATTAAAATTCCAAATAATAAAAAGTTTTTTTTCATAAATACTTCACAAAAAGTATTTTAGTTTTTTAATGTGTCTCGGCTTAAATAAAATGTTTAGGGAGTATATAACTTAATGACTTTATTGCAGTTTTGGTTCTCCTAATTTCGTGAGTGATGGATTTTAGTCCTTACTTTTTTTCCAGCAATTTTAGTCACCATAATTTGTAAATTGTGCAATTTTGATCTCACTGTTAACTCTCCTTCCATTTTTTAACAGTTTATGTTGAACTGACATTTTTTTTTTTTACATCAAAAAGCAATGATCAACATTAACCTAGCAGTATAAATACTTACTCTAGAAAGTTTCATAGAATAAATAAAAAAACAACAGTTACAGTATATAGCAATGAAAAAAAAAAAGACTCGATGCGTAAAAAAAAATCCAGCAGATAATTAATCCAAAATCGCAGAAAAAATTATTTACAAGTAACGGTTCGAGTTAATCGCACTAATATAAAAAATTGAAAAATGTTGATTTTCTTAACCGAACATTCAATTCATGGACTAGAAGGTGAGTTTTCCAAGTAGACTGACCGGTACGGCCACCAGAGCTTTGTTTCTCTTCCCATGCAAAGGATTGGGCCACACCCTTAGTATTGGGCTTGGCCCAACTTTTCAATGAATTACTATTGATTTGACAAAAAAACTGAAATTTTTGTGATTTGTTTAAGTCAACCAAATTAAATATAAAGTAGAATCATCTTAGCTTAGTCTATCCAATCATATTTTAGCATTAGTCTTATAAAATTTTACCTTATGACACATATTAAAATATTATTAAGTTGGGTGAAGATGGAGAAGAATACTTTAATTTTAGCTTATAACTGATTTTTTATAATTTTATTTTTATGTAATTTGAAGTGGAGGAAATTGAGGTTTGATATCAATGCCTCATTAAATATACATGAGTGTGCCACATAGGTTGGATGGGACACATAGGTAACCTCGGCTCAGGCTTTAGCGATGACTAAAAGTGTTCTATTTATTTAAAGATAAAGACTATTTTACTACTTTATTTCGGCGAATGACTAAAATTAAACTTCGCTATAATACAGGGAAAACATATTTAATGCTTAAATGAATGGAAGGCATGGTTAATATAGTCACTCTTGGAGAATCCACATGCTACCTTTAATTTGTCAACTAAATTATTAATAGTTTTATGCATAACATAATTGAAGCACTTGCTCAAAACCAATCTACACATTACAGCAAATTAGCTGTGACATCAACATATATAAAACTGATGTCTTTTACAATGCCTTTCTTTTTTTGAGATACCATTCTTTATAAGCATTATTCAAACAAGAACGATGGACTATACCCTAATAGTACTGTAACTATATATGACCAATTTGGAGTGAAGCATTTTGACAATGGAACAAATAGAGAGCAAAGCATATATATATATCTTGCCATGAAGAGCCACTTTCCAGATTCCTTACTGCTATATTCTCTATCATGGGGGCTAAGAAAAGAACTTTTTCCTTTTCAGATTCGATGGTAACATTTCTAAATACTAGAAAGTAGGTACTATAAACAGAAAAGTTGCTATAAAAATGCTGTTAATGTCTTTGTTAGAGTGGGGTGTTTGTGTTTTGAGCTAGACCTCACCGTCCGTTATCTGAAAATTGATAGCTATTAGCATATTTGTTCTCACATTAAAACCTTTCAGAATTAATTCTCATTTCACAAAGCTATTAAGAGTTAATTATGACTTTAGAATCAATAATAGAAAATTTTACAAACATGCACTAAATATAGTTTTTTCCATAATCAATCCTGCTCCTAATATCAAAGTCTACACAGTTTTCAAATTACTTAACTACTGTTGATAGTTTCAATAGTGTACATACAGGTGGTAAATTAGCAGTATATAGTTAACTAGTTAACCATATAGCATCGGATACGAAATTTCCTAAACTGGCTTCAAATTCGTTCGTTTTCAGTGTCATTTTTGAATCATGATTTTCACATGTGCAATATGTTCCGGACCACGTTTTTTCTATCGTGTGAAAAAATCAACATGATTAATTATCGCATTTTCCGTTTTGGATTCTCTCAACTCTGAAGTTTCATGTTTCCAAATCATAATTTAATCCCAGGGCTTTCAGGAGTGTTAAGTCTTGAGGGGAGAAAATGATTGATGCGGTAATCTAATAAAGCAATGCTAATACCCTACTTAGTTAGTATGAAAATGTTATGAAGGCGAATATTACTAACAGCATAAATGCACAATATATATGTAAATGTCAAATGAAAAAATAAGTCGATTATACAAAAAAATTATCTAAATTACTATAGTCGCAACAATAATATTTAAGATAA
Source organism: Acmispon strigosus (assembly GCA_030819835.1). Classification (NCBI taxonomy): domain Eukaryota; kingdom Viridiplantae; phylum Streptophyta; class Magnoliopsida; order Fabales; family Fabaceae; genus Acmispon; species Acmispon strigosus. The sequence goes on from JAUAMA010000001.1 coordinate 94,957,279, forward strand.
ATATATAAATATAAATTTTTTTACTTACTTATTTTAAATATTATTTAACCTAAATTTTTCCTAATTTTATATAGACAATCTTCTTCTAATATTCTAATAAGTAACTATTTTTGTATGTTAAAAAATTAGAGTGGGGTAGACTCCAATTACCACCATACGTCAGGACATGTCTTCATAATCATATGTTGCTTACAAATTTACTTATAGATCAACCACTAACACCACTTTTATATTGATAAACGTATATTTATGTGATGAGAGGTAATCTGTCCTTACGGAACATGTGTTGATTTTAAAGTAACTATATAAATATTTATATTTAACAATAAAGTTTTATTCGCTCACATTTATTTATTATATAAAAAAGATTCTTGTTTTCTGTTATATTATGGTTCACATGCTTGAAAGGAACAGGGAAACCATTTATTGAAAATTTCATAAAGCACAGATTTTTTTTTAGCTTGGACACGATGGCATGTTTTGATTGGGTAAGCATCAAGCATCTCTCAATCTAAAATACCCAATTCGACCCCTAGAAATTCTAGAGAATACCTATTTTTCGGCAAACAAAACTGAATCAGGAAAAGGAAATAAGGAAAAGAAAATGGAAATTAATCAAATTATTATGTTAATAAAAAATTGATAAACAAAAATTAAAAGAAACGAGCCCCTCACACACAATAATGATCCTCTTCTGCTGTGTGTGTTATGTGTGATTGCGCCTAAGAAATAATTTCTTGTTTTCTACTTTTCGAGATACGAAGAAGGCTTCACCGTTTCGGTGCTGTGCTCGCTTCTCTTATCTTCTCTCCCCTCTACTGTTAGTTATTCTTCGCATTCGCTTCTTCTTCTTCATTTCGCGTTCTCTCTCTCTCACAGACGGTGTTGTTCGTTGCTCAGCATCAGCAGAACCAAACCAGGTTTCGTGAGTTTTACCATCTCACTCTGGCTGATATAATATGTATCCTGCAGTTTCTCTGCTTTCAAGTACTTTTGTTTTTTTGGCTCTGATATGGATTTTAACTTGAGTGAACTGTTTCTGATTTTGAATCTGAAGGTCTTTTCATCTTCGAGATTCGTCACTGGAAATATTTGCTTTATTCCTTCCGTTAATTATGCTTTGGCGCATTTGTATTTTGTTGAAACTATTTTCATGCTTTTTGTGTAATTTGCGATTGTTTGGATGGCAGAGTGGTGCATATGAATGAATATATAGACTTCGTGGAAAGAAATTCGGGCCTGTGGAGTAGTAGTAATGCATATGCCTGTTTGTTTATTGGGAAAGGAGGTTGTGCGAGAGTGAGTTTTATTTGTATAGAGAGTGAAGTATCTGTATATGGTTAGGGATCGATCAATTGTTGTTGAAAATATGGCGTTCCTAGAATTTGGGAACTTATACAAACACTTCAACTTCTCTCTTCAATTGTGATTCTACATTTGTATTTTAGTCATGACTCGTGTATTGCTGATACCAACATAAATGAGATTCAGCATGTATTTTTCATTTAAGTTATTCTTATTTGGCTTTTGTGGTTTGAGCTCACAGTTGGATCTCTGTATTTGGTTTTCCTTTTTTTTCCTCTTTATTATTTCACTTTTATCTGAGCTTTAAATTCGTTGCTCTATTGTAAAGGTGCAGCTCGAACCACCGAGGAGGAGTCGAGTGAAGACTCCTCTGACCACACTAGGAAGCAAAAGGTATTCTATGCTTTGAAATGGACATTCAATTTTCTTTCCCTGCCTCTCACCCTGTCTTTTTCTCTGGGTCTTGTGCTTGAGAGCAACGTGGAAGTTACCATCAGCCAAGCAACTAATACATGATTTTTAAAATATCGTTTTTGCAATACTAATATATACGGTTTCTGCATGAGTCAGTAAATTTTATTTCCTAGACATTCCTTTCTAGTAGATTCACTAATGTCCAATGCCTAGTTACTCCACGTACACAATATCTGGTTGCTACTTTGTCTTAAATAGGAGACTAGCTAGCATGTTGTGATTATCTTGTGTTGGTGCCTGGCTTTGCTATTTACAACCGACCAAACTTAGGCTATGAACATTAACAATTAGCTCTTGAGGTTGAATGTGTTAATAACAGGACAATTTTTCCTCTTTTTCTTCTTATTATGTTACTTGTATTTCAAAATATAAAAATAGCAGATTGGTATGCACTACTTGAGACCTACTATATATAAGAAACCCATTGTTAATATATTGTACAGTGAAACAACTTCAGTGGAATTCTTTTTCTATTCCAATTTATGGTAGTCATATATTTAAGTCTGTTTTATTTTCCTCATTTTTGTGAAAGTTATTGTTGCACTAATTTTATTTCTGATGATGTGAATAGCAGGAGTTGATTACTTATCTGTTGCTTCCTGTGATCACTTGATTGCATCTCATCTTGTTTTTCTGGAAAGCAGGGTAAGAAATTATTTGTCTTATGGTAGAAATTTATGTTCATGTCACTCCTTACTAATAACAAGCTAATTTTGTTGCATTCTTTTGTTTCTTTCGTATTTTATTTTGCTGCTGTAAGAGTTATATTCTGGACTTTTGAGTATCAAACCGTAGTTGACAGTAGTAAAACACACATTATTCTTGTTATAATTTTCTTTTCTACTTCATATCAGTTTCAGTCACACTTTAGCTTGTACTTGTAAATGTGGTATGAGTTTGGTTATAAAGTTTGCACATTGAGTTTTTCAATTCCATAATTTTTTCTTTGAACCTTTCCACCGTGTCCTGAATATTCTTATTGACAAATTGATACCATCATTTTGCATACTGTTGAGTGACTCCTTCCTCATCCCTTAAATAGTGAGCAGTAGCTGTAAAATTCTCCTTAGAGTGACGACTACTTGATTTGAACCCTTGGCATTGCAAGTAAAGTTTTCTTGGACTTGCTGTTGTAGTTTTCAACTTTTATTTAGTGCACTTTTTAACTTTTATTTTTTATACTCAAACCATGTATTACATGTTTGGGCTTTGGAATTATACAATTTGCCTAATACATGGAGGGATAAAACATTACCAGAGAAAGAGACATAGAAAAACTTAGAATTACTTTGTTAACTAATTATAAGTTTTCTTGCGCTCGGGAATTTCTGATCGCTGTCACTTTCAAATTTTACAACTCGTGCATCCCACTTCAGCTGTGTTGTTAGTTAGCTCCACTGCAGATATACTTTTAATATATTGGTCTCCATTGATCATAAACATATCTTCTTTGATTTGTGATTTTCTTCTGCTTTGTTGTTTGTAGTTGTCTGGTGATGCTACAACTGTGACCTATGACCGAAATTCATCCTTGTTTTGCTTTTTCTATTTCTTGGATTTAGATTTGGGAAAGAAGAAATTGCTAAAGAACTGTATCAGTACATATTTGAAATTGCTAGTTATAATTGTCAAAATCATATCAAAATGCTTTAGTTACTAATTTCATGTTAAAAAAATGACCGCCACAATTTTCTTGTTTTTTGTAGTGATGTGTGCTACTGTTTCCCAAACATGCACAAATGGCTAAAATAATTAAGATGCTTGGTTGGGTGAGAAAATGGTGTTAGTGATAACAACAGGAAAAGAAGACTCATTGGTATGATTGAATAGCAGCGTGCACAGATGGCTGCAGATACTACAGTTATATTGTAGTATGCATATCTCTAATGGACCAGATCACTGAACTTAAAACATGACTCACTTGCTAAGTTCATTTAGCAAACCTTCACTATTCAATATTTCAAATGGATATAGCTGCCTTCTTATATGTCATATGATTTGATTTCTGGCACTGAGTTTGTGCTATGTAAGGGAAACCAATTTAATTTGATTGGCTTCTTGCCAGAAAGATCTACGAATTGGACCATATTTTATAAATGCGTTGATTATGCTTCATACACACACAGGAATATATTTCATGTCATTTACTTCGCAGGTGTCTACTTTCTGGCCACACATATGCTTTTTGCGTTGTCTTCCAATTGGGTGAAATCTGATTGAAGAGCCATGCAGAAGGATACGAGTACCAGTGCCCCATCAAATACAAGTGGTCGGATTAGGCACCGAAAACGATCTAATGAGGTTAGTTGTTTAAGGTTTTATTTCTTACTTTAAATTATCTTTTGTTTCTTCGCATTAATAAAATATTTTGATTAGTGCCTTTCATGTTGCAATTGATTCAACCTACACAATGGGTGATCCTGAAATTTGAGAGAACATTAAAAAGTGTCAAATTCTGGGAAACAAATAATGGGAAGCATGGTTAACTTTGGTTGACTTTCTTTTTCCCTTTTTTAAATTATAAGTTTGTGTACTTTATTCGTATTAGGTTTCTTCTTTGTTTTGTCTCCCTAGATGAATTTGATGTAATAAGTTCAATGATTTTGGGACTGCATCTCAGCCGTATTTTTCTGGAAAAGTTTCTGTATACTATTTGAAGGTGATTTATTTTATGATGTCTTTATCTCAGGTTATTCCAGAAGTTAGCAAAGCAAATGGAACCAAGTTCCTTGTTAATGACAAAAGCAAGTACAAGTCCATGCTAATTCGGGCATATTCATCCATTTGGATGATTGGGGGATTTGCACTGATTATCTATATGGGTCACCTCTACATTACTGCAATGGTTGTTGTTATCCAAATCTTCATGGCAAGCGAGCTTTTCAATTTACTCAGGAGAGCTAATGAAGAGAAGCAGCTTCCAGGATTTAGGCTATTAAATTGGTATCTATCACAAACTCATTAGCCTCACAGTGCGATTTGTTCTTTTCACGATTACCTAGTAACTAAATGGCAAGAAGCATTTATTTTTTCAGAAAGTTTAAATCACTTGATAACTTGTTTCATTTTTTGTTGGTATATACCATTTCAGGCATTTTTTCTTCACGGCAATGCTATTTGTTTATGGACGGATTCTGAATCAGCGTCTGGTTAACACAGTAACGTCAGACATGGTTTTATATCGACTAGTGAGCAATCTTATAAAGTATCATATGGTTATCTGCTACTCCCTGTACATTGCAGGTAACTTGTGAATATCAATTTTGTCTTGTTAATGTTTCATTAGCTAGTGCTTGTGCAATGTCTCTATCAGATACTACCTGACAAAGTTCAAGCTAGTTTTTATGATTGTGGTTTTACTGGTTATTTTTCAATACTGTAAGGATACTAATACTTTGATTATCTTCCCTTTTATTGATTGGGCTCAGGATTTATGTGGTTCATTCTCACATTGAAGAAGAAGATGTATAAGTACCAATTTGGCCAATATGCTTGGACACATATGATTCTAATAGTTGTATTTGGCCAGTCATCCTTCACCGTGGCAAGCATTTTTGAAGGGATTTTCTGGTAATATAACTTATAAAATAAAATAATGATTATTTGACAACTATGCTAAATAAACCTTCTTGACTATTTGTGGAGGATTCTATTTTGCATTATATCATACTTCATGATGCTGTTCCTCATACATGTGGATCTTTTTTTAAGCCAAGGATCAGATTTTAAGAATATTATAATGGTTGAGTGTTTGCACAAGACAAGGTAGAGTTAGAAATACAATAATTAAAGAGAAACTTGGGGTAGCTCCCATTGTTGAGAAGATGGAAGAGTTTCGTTTTAGATGGTTTGGAATTGTGTGGGGAAGACTTGTAGAAATAGCAGTAAGGACGGTTCAACATATGGAGGATAGTCTACTAGTTATAGGAAGAGGAAGACCATGGAAAACTACAAGCCTAAGCTATTGAAAAACATTTAAAGATAAACTGTCTATCTATGAATTTGATGTATGGTAGAGCATTATCACGCTGTTTGATTCATGTAGCAAACCTGACCTCGTGGGAAAGACTTAGTTGTTATTGTTGTATTTGACAGGTCTTTAATGACGTAATAATGCCTTAGAATTGTTGTACATGTACGTATTAAATATTTAGTCCTCTTGTTGGTTGAATCATCACCCAGGATATTATCAGTTCTTGCCCAACCAGTGAAATTGAGGCCTTAAGATAGGATTAGGAATTATGGAGAAAAGATAAGAGATTGAACAATGCGTGAAAATTTCGTACTGTGTGGGAGGTGACCAGGTAAATATGTTCTCATCAAAGAGGATGACTACTGGAGAACTGGTTAAGCTGTAAAACAGGATTACTTGCCCACATTTCAGAGCACAGGGAACTGAGTTCTAAAATGTATTGCTTTTTCACTTATGCAGACCTTGAAACAAATGATCTTTGAAAGTATATTGAGCTTCCATTTGCATTCATAAGCATAAACTGAACTACTGAAGTGAGCAATTAAACAAATGAGATAGGAGCTTTTGAATGATATCCTTATGATCAGACTTCTCATCTTTGTTATATGAGAAGTGCTCTATCTTAAGCGCCGTTTAGTTTTTTTATTACTGTCACAAGTTTATTTGAAAAACTGATTTGTGAATATATTCAACTTAGAGTTTAAAATCCGTGTATTTTGACTATCCTTGATTTTATGTGAATAAGACATGTGACTGTACCATTGTTTTTTAATTGAATAGATGTTACTGTCTTGCTTGATTTATTTAACAATTGGACTTATTGTACAGGTTTCTTCTTCCAGCTTCACTTATTGTCATTAATGACATTGCTGCTTATATCTTTGGTTTCTTCTTTGGAAGAACCCCTTTGATCAAGTTATCTCCAAAGAAAACTTGGGAGGGTTTTATTGGGGCATCCTTTACCACCATCATCTCTGCATTTTTGGTGAGAACAATTAAAGTCTGTTTATGAAGTTGCAGTAGATGGAAAGGACTTTTTTTTGGGGTTGGGGGGTTGCTTGTCATTGAACCAGAATACTTGGTGATGTCATATATCCCTGCCACTGTAGTGTTATTAAATGACTTCAATAGCCTAAGTGAACTCTGAAAGCTTTATCAAATTTATGGCACCTAAAGTTCTTGCTTTAAATCTTGGATGTTAATATTGTTGTCCAAAACTCTTTTTGTAGCTTGCTGACATCTTGGGTCATTCTCAATGGCTAACATGTCCAAGGAAGGTAGCTCTCTGACATACCATAACTCATTGATATATTATAAGACATTAGTCAACAACAAACCAACTAATGTTCACGTCTCTGGAAACAATGCAGGATTTGTCAACTGGTTGGCTTCACTGTGATCCTGGTCCAATGTTTAAGCCAGAACCTTACTCCTTACCAGGATGGATTTCTCACTGGGTAAGCACTGCACATTTGACTAAAATTTCCTGTAACCTACAAGAATATCCACTACACAGTATCCGTGTGTTTGTGTGAAACTTTAATACGTGGATGTGAAACTAAATTGGGCTAAAACGAGCACAAGTCAGCTTTAAAGTAGTTGGGTCACCTACTCGGATAGCTGTCATATGACTCAAACTCTAATCGGCTCAGTTATTAACTGTAGTCTATTTTTTTATTTTTTATCATGAATGTAAAGAAAGTCAAACTTGTACCATTTATTGTAACTATCATCATTCTTGGATGAAATTGTCATTAAAAAAGTATCTCTTACTCAACATGGAATTGGAAAACCAAAATTTCTACCAACCACTACATGTTTTAGATTTTTAATTTCCACATTACAGTTCAGCTTATAAAACATGACTGCAGTGTAATCTTGAAATGCCAGTCCAGATTCCTGGAATTTCTGAAAATCATAATTTGTAACACACTATGTGTTTATATGCAGTTTGGTTGGAAAGAGATATCAATCCTACCAATTCAATGGCATGCTTTATGTCTTGGCTTGTTTGCTTCAATTATTGCACCTTTTGGTGGCTTCTTTGCAAGTGGTTTCAAAAGGGCTTTTAAAATAAAGGTATGCTTTCGATACTTTTGCTTTTCTAATCGAGAAGTGAGAAAATATCATCCATTTAGGTCAGGCGTAAGGTGACAAAAAAGGTCAGATATGAACAGATTCGCTGTGTTCACATTTTTGCAGGATTTTGGTGATAGTATTCCAGGACACGGTGGAATGACTGACAGAATGGATTGCCAGGTAGACTCTCTTGATGTTTCTATCTACAAATATATTTTAAGTCGGTTATATTCGACTACTTAGGAATTCCTTGTACTTATATATCCTTATAGGGAGCTTCATCATAATATACAATCTAGATTCAAAACAATGGGTTTTCTCTCCCACATCTCTAACCCCAGAAAAAGTTCAAAAATAGAGGGAGAAAATAACTCCTAAGGGAAAAATGGCACAACATTAAAGATGAACATGTACATTGAATATAGAACGGAAATTTTATATTCACGTATAGCCTTTTTGTTTACACTGTTGGTGACCAAGTTGCGTGTTATGTGCTATGTTTTGTGGAAGGAGCCTCATTCTTCCTTCTGAATGGGCATTTAGACCCACTCTAACTGAAAAACAGACTGTTGATTCAAGTGCAAGTCAATAACATCCTATGGATCTTTAATGAACTTAACTAAAAAAAACTTCAATGATAAGTAAACATGTGCAATTTGGTAGAAGTCTCGGTTGTCCAGTATAGTGATGTGTCTGTTGCATACTGTCTAGAAGGTATGATTTAACACAACTATGAGAATAGTTAGATGCATTCTTTGCAGATGCACGTTTGTCCACTTGTATTTTAGGGTGCCTTTAGTTTATAACTTTATATGTAAAAGGCCAAAGTTTTCCCTCCCTCTCACTACTTGTTGCCCTCCTGTGCATCCTGTTGCCTATCTTTAGTCTTATTCATTTCATTAGTCAAGGCAAGGATTGGAAGTTAAAACCATTATTGATGTATAAGTCAAGGAGGATTTGACCCATTTGTCCTGGTGCAGATGGTTATGGCCGTGTTTGCATACATATATCATCAGTCATTTGTTGTGCCACAAAGTTTGTCAGTTGAAATGATTTTGGACCAGGTATTATGTATATTACTTTGTATTTCTATTGACATTTTGAAAAATATTTTGTATATTTATGTTGCTACCGTTGGTCGCTTCAGATATTGATGAACCTTACATTCGACGAACAAGAAGCTCTATATAGAAGGCTTGGGGAAATGTTGCAACAGGGGATTCAAAGGATGTCTTAGACTCATGGCTTATTTGTTCTCTAACCATCTATGCTATTCCTTCACTTGCAAGGGGAAAGAAAAAGTGAAAAACTACTTTGTACATGTGTGTTTTATCTTGAGTGAAACGATTCTAAGGTTCAGGAAGCTGTTGAGATGTGTATAGTGTATTTGACCGTTAACATTTCACTCTGTTTCTCTCGAACTTGTTTTTGGATTATTTTATCGATGGCTTTGCTTTAACAGCTAGCGCGCACTCATGATCTTTAGAATATGGCCTATAGCAGAAAATAAACGCCTATATTGATTGTATTCAAATCCTTTAGGGGAGCGTTTAACATTTTTCATTTACTTTAGCTGTAATTTGGATCACGTTTGATTATTGCAGTGAACAATAAGGTATTATTTCACTATCACTTGTTGCAAATATCGTGAAGGGAAAGGCAGCTTGAAATACTTGGATTAATTAATAGGATACAAATTGCTCTTGCTTGGAAGAATATAGTCTGAGTTTGTTTATTGCGCAAGCACTTAGCACATATTTAGATAAGTTTGCAAAAATTGTTTATGATCTATATATAAGCACTTTTGAACACATAAATTTTTTAAGTTTGTTCCGATTAGTTTCTTAATAAATTTATGAATAAGCATTTGTAGACGTTTAGTGTTTAATTAAATGATTAGCTACACGCATTCTATTTTGGTTGTGCTTCATGTACCTTCTTTAGTCAATTTCATGTGGTTTCTCATGCAGATTTTGTGATCTTTTTATCTTTGGAGACGGGGGATAGGTAAAGTAGGGAGTACGAGTTCAAATTGAGATAATGCGACAAAGCCTTATTTTCCTAGACGTTTAACACCATGGAACTTCAACCGTAAGCATGTAATTAGCAACGTTTTAATGTTCTCTATCCACCAAGATCCATAATGCAACCAGAGTTTTACAGCATAATCAAGGTTAGTGCTACTTGTTGACATTTACAGTACCAACAGAAGGTAGAATATTGCTAACATTTCTAGTTAGCTCAATTTGCTTTAAGGTTATTATCAAAATGGTCGTGTGCGCTTTTGACTACATGCAAAATAACCTATAATGCACTAAGAGCTACTCAGCTGTAAATGAATGTAAACTACATTAACACTATCTCAGACGGAAAAAACAATTCCCAACTAAGTTTGAGAAGATTCATAACAACGTGGCTCTAGCCAAAATAAACGAGTTCATAGATGTTGAAGGAGGACGCCAAAACTACGAACATTTTATGAAGGAGATCTCCCTAGTGAAAGCAGCATCGAACTTAGTTTGCCGTTCTGTGTGTTTTTCAGTTGGGAACGTTCCCAATATACATTCACACAAATTCAAAGACATAAAAGCCAATGGAACCAAAGAGATGGATTGAGCGAATGTGCTTTTACTTTTTTTCAACTGAAAAACACACACTAAAGCTCCAGAAATAAGTTAATAACATAGTCAAATTCACTTGGAAAGGATTATAAACAAAATGATACCAGTAAAGTGTGGGGTGATTCAACTGAGAATTGAACAACCAGTACTGCAAAACTTTTGGTTGTCATAAGAAGTTTTATCCAGGATCAAGAAAGCATCCACATAGTGATAGTGGCAAAAAAATATAGCATAAGTCCTATGTGTGCAACAAATTCATAAAAAAATTATAATCATTTAACCCAATCTAAACCAGAAAAACAAAAGGCCAAAAACATGAATCCTAAGGACTTCACTTTTCCAAATTGTATCACGACTAAAACTTCCATCTTCTATTGTCTTTTTGGTTTCTCAATCTTCACATAGGGAAAAACACCCATGAAACAAACAACTTTCGGAGACCAGCCACGTTGTTGAGCACGACAAAACATTAAGAATGTGTTTGCAAAGTAGGAATTGAACCCCGTGAAGACATGCCACAAAGCATGACCTTGTGGATTAATTGGCCAACCCGATATTTCATCGCAGAAAACACGATCACATAACCAAAACAAACTTCCTAATAGAAGAGTGGCTACGTATAGCTTTCCAAGCAGCTTGGCAGACACATCATCAGTGTAAATATAATACTTGTACATTCTTGGCATGCAAAGGAGACAGAGAATGCCATAATGGACTATGAAGCCAATGCCATAATGGATCATTGAATGGCCTATGGCAAAAGCAACACCATACAAAAACAGGAAGATGGGCATTGTTCTCCGGTAATGCCAATCTGGAGAGTATAGGATGTACATGTACAGCAGAATTTCCCACACCATCGGAGTTTCATCGCTCTGTTGTTGCCTGAATTAAAGTGCAACATCTGAAGAATAAATAGTCACCCAAAACAAACAGATACTAATTGATAAACGTAATTGTTTTGATAAAATAAAGAATGAAAGTTAATTAAATGACACATTCCTATAGAGGACACACGTAGGAACTTCAAATACCTTTCTCCTAAATGTGGCCTCCATAAAAACCCTAAGCATGTGCACTATCCTAAAGTTCCTACGTAAACTTGGAACTTGACACAGTCCCAGTGCATTCTGTTTTCAATTCTTCATGATGGTGACCAGCTCTTAGTACCAAAATCGTTCAACAATCGATATCCAAATATAATCATACAGTAATTTTACAGCTATAATATCAAATTAACCTCTCCTTCTAACCCAGTTGGGAAAAAAAACTGTCATGGTAGCAAATATAAGATAAAATAGTGTTGTCTAACACATGGAAACATAGAACTAAAAGGAAAAAAAGGATGCAATGACATAAACATAACCCTCCTAATTCAAATTCATAAGTGCCCGATGTGCAATCATAATATACTTCAGATGCATTAGATAGAATAAAGTTCATGAGTGAGATTAAACATATATCTCAATTTGATCTTTGTAAGGTCAGAGAAACCAGTGCTAATTGTTGAAAAATACAGAAAACAACTAAACAAACATTTTTCTATAACTTTCTTTGTGTGTGCCCATGCTACTATGCCAAAACCCCGTCTAGTATTTGCGTTTGAATATTTTCCTATGACAACATGAGGCTAATCTGAGATTGCATCCCTTGTAAACACCTTAAGTCTGAACTCTTCAATTATTCAACATACATTTGTATAAAACGCCAACCTCATTTTGTATAATGCAAAGCATCTCAAAACAATATAAAAACAACCAACCAAAACTTAATATAAAATATAAATAACTGCACAAGATGATAGAGATCAGTACTTACACATATTGCAGTGTAGCATGGTACAACATGCTTCCGATGGCAAGTGTCATATTTGATACATGAAGAACACTAAATCTTTTCTCAAACCGTTGTCTAAGAGCATTTATAAGACCAATGAGAGCCAAAAGAATGGTCGGAATGTTGGATATTGTGTTATAAAACTCTGCTATATAAGATGAATATGCATAATTTTGTTCACAATACTTTTTAGTAGATGTGACTGGACCCCAGAAGCTAGATATTGTTTCTGCCATTCTCCTCTACATCCGGATGATTGTTTAATTGAATTATCTGTATTTAAAAGAGTTCAAAAATTCCTGCAAATCATGCAGAAAAATGCAAAATACAATCAGTACAGCAACTTGTTCATAGGGATGGAAACAATTCAAGCAAGCAGTATTCATAGATCAAGTAAATCAAAATGTTAATTCATATCAAAATCGCGATGGACATATTAAATCAACACAACATGAGAAACAAAATAATAGAGCTGCCAGTCCCACTCTAGTTCCAAGTGCAAGAGAGCAAAGCAATGAAACTATTCAGTAGAACCTATAAGGATCTCCATTTGGGCCACTACATTACAAGAATAACAATGTAGATAAAACACAAGACAAAAACCTAAACAATCAAAGCAATTGAAACTGAAAAAGAGCTATTGATGGAATTCAAATTGACCAACAATGTTCACATTCCATGAAGTCATGATGAGACTCTGAATTTGTTAAGGAACCGGTTATCTCAAAAGCTTAATTTGTTGGGTAAGGGGCACATGAATGATTTTGTATTATATTCTAGGAAAATACTGCTATGTCTAATACACCCAAACATGCATGCATTAAACAAAAAAAAGGTCAACTTTTACAACCCTATCAGTCAATTCATAGCATCAATATGAAAGCCAATATTCTTCTTGTTAAACAACAACTTCAACAGAAAGAGCAGTGTAATATGGGTTAAAAAATGTAATACTTTACTAATTCCTTAAAACCAAAGATAGAGATAGCCAGATCCTACAGGGATTAGTTTTTTCAAGAGGAATTCTCATAATAATGAAAGACTAATAAAAACTGAAACTTTATCGTGTGCAACACTCTAATTCTACCAAATTTGCAAAGAAGATCCAATCTGTGTTGTTATTGTTTCTCGTGATCAGCAATTTTCATCTGAGTTCATGCCAAAAAACAAAAAAAATCAAGGTATGCTTAATGCTACACCGAAAATATATGAAGAAAAAATTGGAGTGAAAACAGAGAAGAAAAAGATACATACTTGGGGAGATTATTGAAGAAAAACGAGACGGTTGTGAAGAAGCACGTAGATCTCATTCTGGGTTGTGTTGGGTTGCGCCCATTCTCTCATTTTCTGAGTATTCGCCAATAAAAACAGAGGTGGAGAATCTCTTTTGCTCGTATGGGATCAGCTTCTCAAATTCAATTTTTGTTTATCTGTTTTTTCAAAAAATAATACATTTTTTTAAGTAACAAGGATTTATGTAGGAAAAAACTGATAAATAAATTAATTGATAGCTAGAAAGTAGGGGTGTTCAAGCCTTAGGTTCCATCAAATTTAGGGTAAAATAAAATTTAAACTGATTACTTTTTTAACTGATTTGGTTTTGTTATAAACTTAATTTTTTTGGACAAATTCAAACTACACCGATCTGATTAAAATTGGGATACAAACATATACTATTTACGCAAATACTATGGTACCCATCTAAAAATAAAAATGGGGGAGTTTCATATTCTCTAGGCTTAAAATTGGAATACAAACAAATATAATTAATTTTTTAAACTATTATCCACATATATTATTTGTAAAAATATTCAATTTTTAATTTTACAGTAAGTAAAAAAATTATATGTTCCTTTATGCATAGTAAAATCAATTCTACTATTAATGTTAATATTAATTTTAGGTAATATTATTTTTGTTTTTATAATTTTGTGTAACTCAAAAGTCCTTTTATCTAAAATATGGTAATAAAATTAGATACTGGTAAATAAAGCTAAAGACATCTGATAACCTATGTGATGAAGTCCAAGTAAGATAAAAAATTAAAAATAGAAAAGACATATAAATACTAGAGCTTAACAAGTATAGATAAAAATGTTTAAATATAAAAAATAATTTGGGTGATTGGATCAAATTGGTTAAAATATTGCAATTGGTTTGATTTGAGTGGAAAGTGAAACAAACTAATCAGTAAAATGTAAAAATAATGTGAACCAATTAGATTGATTTAGTTTGTATTATTATCATGTTCAACTGGTCGATCCCGACCAATAAGTACCCCTAGTGAACAATTGAATAAATTTTTTTTTTTTTGATGTATTGTTTTTTTAGGTAAGAGTAAAATTCATTAACAGACAAATGAAAATTACATAAGTCATTTAACAAGTATAAATAAGCCGTGGAGGGTCAATCCAAACATTGTTAGCTACAGTATAAGCTAATTTGGAGCCGTTTAATATAAATAAATCTATTAATACTTTTTAGATAATGTGTGTAGTAATCTTATAGGTAATTTTCCTTTTAAGGTTTTGATTTTTTTTTGCCTATAATACTTTTTAAATATTCATAACATATTATTTATAAAATATATGGCTATTCAATTGTAAATGTTGATTAATTGATTAAACTTAAGTATTGATTTAAAAATTAAGAAAACTAATAATATATTTTGATTGAAATAATTGTTTAAGTAGATGATGATTAACTATTAAACTGGTAATTAATTAGTATTATTTTAATCTTGATTTTATTTGAAAACTCATAACACATTACATGACGAGATTTCATGAAAAATGTTCTTTTAGAAGATGACCTTAGATTACTTTTGATCTTCCTATTGTGGTTTTCGGTTGTCCACGACAGAGCATGATAGTGAGGTTTTGCATAATGCACTTTGACACTCAAGTCAGTTTAAGATCGAAAATAGAAACTCAAAGTCGTAGAAGAGCATATATAATGAGCAAAATGAGTAATGTTTTTGTAATTGAATGAAGTTTGTATTATAAAGCTTGATATATCCTAATTGTAATGAAAACATTTAACCTTAATGAAACTATACTAGGATAACTTCCGACATGATGATTGCAATTGGACCGCCCTCGAATCATTAATATTACCTACTTTGCCTTTGTCCGTCTAGCTATTGAATGAGATAAAAATTTGTTTTTGTCTCATATCCGATCAACACAATGTTCATTTGGCCGTGAATCCCCTAAACCAACCGGGACTGTATTAGGCTTTATGTCATTAGGGCCAGAAAAAAGAGAGATGCCTGATATATTTTCTTGAGACTCAAAAATAAGAATTCAAATTTAATATATAAGAATAATATTTATCTTATTTGCTTACAAGTTAGATTAAATTCACTCATTATAAAAAAAAAAATTTAAATTCACTCAAATAGTGTTTCAAATACATGCATTTTAAGTTATTATTATTTATTTACTTTCCCCAACTCATGTTTGGATTAGTGAACAGTGATGATAGATAATCCAAAGTATATATGGTAAGTCTAGAAGCTACACCTCCATATAAATAATTATTAAATTCCTCACCTGATAATCATACATGTTACAAGAATGTTGCTATATGCCACGATAAAAAAAGATCACAAAGCTGATAAAACTCACTTTTACTTTGACATTTTGGATATAAAGTTAATATAGTCACTTTTACTTTGATTATTTGAACATATTCAAAAGGCCAGTGGTTACTTTTAGAGTTTTTTTATTTATTCAATCACAGTTCAACCGGGTAGTATCTAGTATGCAGATATAAACTTCATTTTATGCATTATTTATAATGTCAAAGATTTAAAATTTTAGAGTCTTTCCTAAGAAAATATTATTTTACGTAACCAGCACGATGAATTGATATCATATGTTACATGTGCAGATAGCAATTCTCAATTAAAAAAACTAATCTACAACATATATTACTCACATAAAATTTTGAATGAAGAAGGATCACTATCAATGAAGATTACCAGGTATGATAAAGATCTTGCTTAGACGTCAACCTCTCTGCAATCTATTATTGAAGCTTACATAAATAATTAAAATGTAACATGGTGACTTAAAAAATTCATATTTATTAGATATATATAATTCCTTGATAAGATATGGATCTTTTATATTTTTTTCTTGACCAACATATTTGAAGGTAGATATGTGTTCCTTTTACTCTGGTAATAAGCATTTAATCATATTCTGAATGTAGTAATAAGTTATTTGTAATAAATGTCAATATCGTTAACTTACCAAAATAGGTAACATCCCTTATTTGGAAAGAGAGATGTTTGTTTTGTTTAGTTTCATAGTAGTTTGTTATGAACACTTTGTAGAGAAAAGGCCATCAAATTTCTACCTGATAATCCACTTCAGAAAATGTGACGTACGTAAGATTCAATGAATGGAGACATTTGGTTGAGATTCATTGCACCTGGACTCACCCAAACACAATGCAACAACAGATAATTACTCTCATCAAGTGAAGACAGTGTTTGACTGGAGAATTTCCTTTTTAGTTTTAAGTATAATAATATAATTATAATTATTTGGTACACAACAA
Organism: Acmispon strigosus; assembly: GCA_030819835.1. Classification (NCBI taxonomy): domain Eukaryota; kingdom Viridiplantae; phylum Streptophyta; class Magnoliopsida; order Fabales; family Fabaceae; genus Acmispon; species Acmispon strigosus. The sequence goes on from JAUAMA010000001.1 coordinate 94,974,136, forward strand.
AAAGTAGTTTTCAAAGCAAGCAGATTTATGTTGCTGAAATGAATGATTATGGCCCACGCTCTGTTCGTCTGTGGAATGATTATGGCCCAACACTTAAACAAGGCCGTTCTTTCGAACCAGTGAGGAGCTACTTCCTACTATTTTAATCTCACCATTCATTTTCCTTTTCAGTTCATATGTAATCTAACCATTCTAGTTATACAGTTATAAAATCAAGAGCTACGTGTAGTGTAGTGGTTTGATCACCGTGTCTTTTAACCATGAGTTCGGGTGTTAGATCATTGGCTATGAAAATGGAGTTAGCGCATTTCGTGACTAATCGTTTATCGTTTAGTGAGAGTTCTCGTGACTATTGTTGTTGGTGGTACATACCTACTCTAAAAAATGCTACGTGGTGATCATAGTTCCTTCTAATCTGGTTCACAAACTTACAATCACAAGAATGTCATGTCTTGAAGCGTATACAAGTGCATTATTGGTGGAAAGTACTGGAAACAATTTCAATGCTTTAAATCGAGTGATATAAGTTTTTAGAATGTGTCCATGATGGGCTTTTGCCCTCCATGTTATAAAAAAAAATAGAATGTGACTAAGATAAAATTGCATTAACAACTCTAACTAGCTACATGCAATGCGCCAGTAAATAATCTTCTTTTTAAATAGAAATCAATCTTTGATTATTAAAAAACTATTTAACTATAAAAATAGAGTTTTTTTTTGGTACGTTTAGGGTTTAGGGTTTAGGTAACAAATCCACCTAGTGTGGAAGATAACCTTCTATTGTGAGAGAAGACACCTACTTAGGAGGAGAAGAAGCCTTCATGAAGGATGAGGAACCCCCCAAAAGGAGAGGAGACCCCAAATGGGGGTGGTGGCTGGTTCACTCTTCAAACCCTAACAGAGGAAATTTGGGGGTGAAAGTTGTGATAGCCTCAGACTTTTTCCTATTTGATAGCTCACCAAGGGTTGGGAGTTCACCATCCATATTGGGCTAAACGGCTCAAGTGATTTGGATATCATCCACATATATTCACCACAAAACCATAAGACAATGGGTGAGTATGTCTTTTCACTTATAAACTTCTCAATCCCTTCTTCTCCATCCAATATGAGACTTCTTTCATTTACACTTGTACTCTCAGAATATCACGAGTTAGGAGAGAGAGGTGTTCCAAGAATAAAAAACTAGGAAAAGGAAAAAATATTAAGACAAAATGTTAGTATTGATAAAAAAAAATTGTCATATATACTACATTATTAAAACTACCTTCAGAATGAGGGACTTATTTAAAAAATGATAAATATTAATATAGTTTAATTACTACATTTTGACATGGTAAAGTTTTACACAATTATTCAATTAGAATTTATCAATTTATCATGTCATAATTAAATTTAACTTTATAATCTAATTAGAACATCTAACAAGTTCTGATCTCATTTAAGATATTTAAAATAAAAATAGAGAGATGTGACTTTTAAAAATTTCAAAAAAAAATAGACTTTTAAAACTCTTTGCATATATATAAATGAAATTCATAACAAAATTTATTTGACGGGTAAGTTCATATCAATAATGATACCGTACATGGCAAACCTGTTTTTAGAAAATGACAAAATATTGCGTGTCATATTGATGAAAAAGGATAAATTATTTTTCATTATACATAAATTATGTAATATTGCTTTCCGATGATAATTTTTTTTTTTTTTTTTGTAATATATTGGTAGTCATCGTGGGGAGTTTGTACGGTTGGGAAGTGGAAGCATTGGAGGATTATTTATCGTAGTGCGTTTCGATTCTGGCGTCACTATTCTGTAAGTTTTCACATAAATGGACTACAAACAAGTAAAGAAAAAAAGCAGTGCAAAAAAGGCAAAAAGAAACAAACAGATGAAATTTTACTTTTTCTGTGATGAAAATGATTTAAGTAATACAGTGATTATTTAATGTGATTATTTTATTTGAATATTTTGTGTCTATCCTTCACCTAAAATGTATTAAATATGTAAGACCTTTTTTATATTTAAGAAAAGAGATATAAACAACTTTCATTTGTCATTGTGATATCATATGAGATTCAAATCCAATGTGTTTGCTTAGTTAATCCTCCCTTGTTAATTAGTACTAACTGTTACTTCTTCCTCAAAACATCATTTGAATCTGAGACGCAGAGTTAACGCGGACGCTTTTTGGGGCTAGGTGCATTAATAATTGGTCTACATTCATGGTGTAATTTGGAACTTTTAACCCCAGGCTCTCTGGTCAATCGTGACATGTACATTTCACCAAATATGTATAAATATAACGCCACTTCCATCTTCTCTCATCATCCTTACTCCATCTTCCTCTCATTCTGTTAAAAGTGTAAACACCATTTCAACATTTCAACAACATACTTACATATCTACCATTAACTCACTTACCTTCACAATTCAGATTTCTGTCTATATAATATATATGTGTGTACACATTGTGATTACAAATTACCTGTTTAAGGCACAAGAGAGAAATATGATGGCAAGGATTCCGGTGAGGTTTCAGAGGATGGCTGCGGCGTTTGAAGCTGACGTGGTGCGTCTGAGGCCAAGCAGCGGCGAGAGCAGCGGAAGCGACCACTCGCCGGAGAGTTTAACCGATTTGTCCGATCTCGTGAATTCCTTCATGGAGAAGAATGAGGGATCAGTTGATGCAGGAGAAGGTGGTGAAGAGGAGGGGGTCGATGTTGATGTTCATCGTGGGGAGGATGACAAGAAGGGTGATGATGAAGAAGAGGTTGGAAAATTGGAGTGGTCTGATTCTCAGAAGAGGGAAATGTTGCTGGGTTTCTTTGCTGGGAATGAAGAAGGTGATGATGATGAGGATGAGGATGAGAGGGAAGCTAAAGAAACAATTAAGAGAGATGTTGAGTTGGCACTCGGAATTGTTGGTGACAGTTCTGTTCCTGAATTCAAACGCAGGTTGATGTCAACATTAAGGGAGAAAGGTTTTGATGCTGGTGAGTCCCAATTACAATCCTTATAATTGATTTGATGAAGCATATACACCTTTAGCTCTTAATTCAATTCACTTTATTTAGTCAGATTCAAAAAAGGTTTTTTAGGGAAAAAATGATTCCCAATCCTGATGTTACATTTAGAATATGCTGTATGTTCTGAATCATTTGATGTTGGTTAGTGGGAAGTTTAGCTGTTTTGTTTTTGCAATTTTGAGTTGACAATAATGACTCATTATCTTCTAAGAGGTAGACTGAAAAGATTTGGGCCTGTGTATTGATGATGTTGTGTTCTCTCTTCGAACAGGGCTTTGCAAAACTAAGTGGGAGAAAAATGGAAGATTAACAGCTGGTGATTATGAGTACATTGATGTCAATTTCTCCGGAAAGCGCTACATTGTTGAAGTTTCCCTTGCATCCGAGTTCGAAATAGCTCGTCCCACACATGAGTATACTTCTTTGCTGGATGTTTTCCCAGTAATATTTGTTGGTAAAGTGGAACAGCTGAAGCAGGTTGTGAGGCTTATGTGCAGTGCAATTAAAGGGTCCATGAAAAGAAAGAACCTGCATATACCTCCTTGGAGGAGAAATGTGTACATGCAAGCCAAGTGGTTTAGTTCTTATAAGAGAACAACCAATTCTGTTGCAAACAGAAAAGCATCATCACATTTGGTTCATGAGTCCTTATTTCCTAAGAGGTCCATCGGATTTGAAGCAAGGCCTGTGAAAGCATATAACTGCAGGGAACATCATGTGAGCAACAAAGGGTTCGGAATTGGCCACTTGACAGCTGCATTTAATTCTGATAACTTTGGTATGCAATTATAGTTAGTAGTATATTTTTGAATAGATGTTCCTTTTTGGGGGGGGTTGGAGTTGATATGTGATTATGTGAAGTGCCTTAACACAGGGCACAAATAATGCTTGAGAGCACAATTTTGGATTAATGCCTTTTCTAGGTAGAGATATGTATCCTAGGCAATTAAGGTTCATTGCTAGCAAAAAATATTCATCAACTATTTAGAATAATTATTGTAAAAATCATAATATTGTATAGTGGAGAATTGGTTTTTGGATGCTTGCTTCCTAAAATTTATGCAAGTTTACCGATAAGCTCAGTTCTTAAGCATTTTCAGTGTTGAACCACCTTTAAATAACTAATTTCACCAAAATTGTCATTCAATTGACAACTCTCTCTATGTTTGATTGCCTACTCAGCCGACCCACCTTAAATAAAGGAGGAAGATTGTATTATGCTTTCAACCGCCAACATAAAATTAATCAATATCTTTCATACGAATCAGTCATCCATAAATTTGACATAGTGGAATAAGACCCATAAATTTAACATAGCGTAACATAGTGGGATAAGACATTTTTTACTAGTATCATCGGATTGGCATGGTGGCTAAAAATAGTTGGAGTCTCTTCCTCAAACTTAATTTGCCTAACAGGACGATCCTGTGATGATTTTGGTATAAAGCATATTGTGAGTAATAAACTATCAAATCTCTCGATTTATTCATCAAAGATATATCGAGGAATTTTAAGATTGTCAAATAGCACTTCAAATCGCTTCTCGAGATACTAGTGAGCATGCTACCTCTTTACAATTCTAGACCATGGTATTATCACTAGGAGAACCGTTTATCTAGAACTCAATCTACCCGGTGTATTATCACTAGGAGAATCCTTTTCATGTTCCTGGGTTTTATTTTACTTTTTTTTATTTCCTTTCATGTGGGTTTGATTTTCTTTTCCATCTTCTTTTCTTATCCTTTTCATGTTTGTGGGTTGTGGGTTTAGGCAGTGGCGGAGCCGGGGTGACCGGTATGGGCTCTGGCACCCCCCAAAATTTTGTAACTTTTTTATACAAGTATCCTTATTAAGCAGTGTGGGACTTAGCTGGCAGTGTGAGACTTACTCTTTTTCATTCCGGTCTTCCTAAGATTAAAGTGCTGCCTCCGTCAGTGGGTTTGGGGTCAAGTTTCTGGGTTCCTAAGTGCGGTCGAGGATGGTTCTAGACATGAGGAGGCTGAAGTTGGGTTGGGTCTTTCCTTTTCATGTTCCTGGAGTTCGAAAGAGGTTATGGTGTTGTTGGCTTATGGTGAAGGTTTGATGGTGGAGTTTTGGTGTTGGTGGTTTATGGTGAAGGTTTATGGTTGTGATCTATGTTGGGGTTTTGACTCTTTCCCCTTTTTTTGGGGGTTTATTGGATTTTGTGAGTTTTACTTTTGGGTCTTAATTGATAAAGGGGGAGAATGGAGGAGGAAGGGGAGGGGATGGTCGATTTATTGTCGTTTTTATTCATTGGAGAAGATGAAGTTGAAGTTGAAAATGAAGGTGATGAATATGATGGAGGAAGGGTTAGAGTTTAAAAATTTTGAATTAGAATTAAACAAAATAGAAAAATTAGAATTTTTGGTTTTTCAAATTTTAATTAATTATTAATTACCTATGTATCATTTAAATTTTCGGGACCTTCTCCATACCATCTCTAATGCACTAAAAGACATAAAATTATCATATGCAACTTAAAATATACGTAGAGTAAAAGAAACACTAAATAATCAAACATCAGAATAAAAAAACGTAAAATAACTGGCAACTTGCTAACTAGGTAAAGATAACAGCGATGTCATATGAAATGTAGTAGCGGAAGAAGCCCCCCAAATTTTAATTACAAGTTACGTGGAAAATTCCTTATCATGCTTCGTCGGAAGTAGGCTCCGTCGCCTCCCGTGAGGACTAATTAAAATCAACAATTTAAAAGTTTTCAGGACTCAGACGCAACTTTATTTTGATGAGAGACTAAATTTGACCGATGGTATAGTTAGAGGGACTCAAAACATATTAGCCACATAATTAAATTGGGAGAATAAAATTAAAAAAAAGATATTTTAAAAAAAACTAAAAAAATATTGTGCGTCATATTTAAAAAAAAAAATAGGGCAAAAGGATGTGTCTCATTCAAAGGCTAAGACAATGAAACTGAAAGAGTCTTACAACAATATTAAATTTACCTCACTTAATAAGAGGTGAAAAGTTTGATCGTGCGACCTTTTAAACACGAGACATTGTTTTGCTCCACTTAACCGAATACTGGGAGTTAAATATTGTACATCATATTTTTGGTTAATGGGAAAATTATTGCATATCATTTTTTATAAAATGGATTAGTTAACTTTTCATTATACATAAATTATTTAATATTTTGATTTGGATTACCATAAAAAAAAATCAATAGGATAAATATCCTCCAATGTCAAATTCATCTATGATGTTTCTTCATAAATATTTCAAGAGTTTGACTTATACTTATTTGGATAAATTACACTCATCTCTGAAGATTTGCCAGAATGACAGTCCATCCCATTTTAAAGACAAAACTTAGTGACAGAAAAACATGTGTGACATAATTTACTTATATTATATATTATTAATGTTAGTATTATTACTTTCAAAATAAAATGTTAGTATTATTATTGTTGTCTAATTCAAAAATCTTAAATGCTTTTATAATGGTTTATATTATTAAGTAAATTAATTACTATATATAAAAAAATAATTTATTAAAATTTTAAAAAAATGTAATTATTAAAATTTATATTTTTATAAATTATAATTATTACAAATTGTAATTGAAAGAACTATAATTTTTCAAATGTAAATATAAAATATTAAAAAAATTTATATACAATTTCAAATGTTAATTAATAATTTTAATAAATTTGATGTTCAAAGAAAGAAGCTAGTATTTATTAAATGTTTTTTGGTGCAAGTTGAAGAATAATCACTCACTTACATTATCAGCGACAAATGTTTTTCCATTACTAAATTCTTCTCTAAAATGGGGTGAGGGTAGATTTTGGAATAAGATTAAATATTAATGCACTCTCGATTCTGGCGTCACTATAGTGAATTTTGCCATAAATGAGCTACAAATGATCTATTATAAAATGAAATGCCAAAACTGGTAGAAAGAAATAAACAAACGAAAATGATGTGGTAACTGGTAAATAATGTCTGCGCTAGCTCTAATCCTCACTTATTATAATTAAGTGTTGCTTCCTCCTAAAATCGACGCAGAGTTCACCCGGACGCTTTTACAGGCAAGGTTCATCCAAAAGAGCCTAATACAAATTTGGTCTACATTCATTCATAGTGCAATTTGGAACTACTATAATTATAATGTATAAATATGACACCATTCATTTCCACTTTCTCTCATCATTCTTACTCCATCTTTTTCTTCTTATCCTTTCATTCATGTGAACACCATATTTTCATGTGAACACCATATCAACATCTCAACAACATCCCCTAGCTAGCATTAATCAATCACCTTCACAATTCAGATTTGTCATTTGTGTGTGTATTGTGATTACTAAAGCGCACGAGAGAAAGGGATTACACTTATGATGGCAAGGATTCCGGTGAGGTTTCAGAGGATGGCTGCGGCTTTTGAAGCTGACGTGGCGCGTCTGAGGCCCTGCGGCGGTGAGAGCAGCGGGAGTGACCACTCGCCGGACAGTTCAGCCGATTTGTCGGATCTCGTGAACTCCTTCATGGAGAAAAATGAAAGATCAGGTGCAGAGAAGGGTGAGGAAGATCATGACAAGGGTGAAGAAGAAGAAATTGAAAGGTTGGAGTGGTCTGATTCTGAGAAGAGGGAAATGCTGCAGGTATTTTTTGCTGGGACTGGGAATGAAGAAGGTGATGATGATGATGAGGATGAAAGGGACGCCAAAGAAACAATTAAGAGAGAGGTTGACTTTGCATGTAGAATTGTTGGTGATAGTTCTGTTCCTGGATTCAAACGCCTTTTGATGTCAATATTGCGGGAGAAAGGTTTTGATGCTGGTGAGTCCCAATTACGGTCCTTATAATTAATTAATTCATTCATTTGATGTAGCATTCTTAATTAATTCAATTCAATTCACTTTACTTGGTCACGTTCGAAAAAATGATTCCCAATCCTGATGTTACATTAAGAATATATGCTGTTCTAAATCATTTGATGGTGGTGAATTAATGGGAAGTGCTAATCTTATATATTGACCATGTATCCAATCAGAATATACTGTAAGCTGAACAGGGTTTGGAACTTTGTATTGATGATGTTGTATACCCTTTTTGAACAGGGCTTTGCAAAGCTAGGTGGGAGAAAAATGGAAGATTAACAGCTGGTGATTATGAGTACATTGATATCAATTTCTCAGGAAAGCGCTACATAGTTGAAGTTTCTCTGGCTGCCGAATTCGAAATAGCTCGTCCCACACATGAGTATACTTCTTTGCTACATGTTTTCCCAGTGATATTTGTTGGTAAAGTGGAACAGCTAAAGCAGGTAGTGAGGTTGATGTGCAGTGCAATTAAGAGTTCAATGAAAAGAAAGGACCTGCATATACCTCCATGGAGGAGAAATGTGTACATGCAAGCCAAATGGTTTAGTTCTTATAAGCGAACAACTAATGCTGTTGCAAACAAAAAGGCATTGTCACATTTAGCTCCTGAGTCTTTATTTCCTAAGAGGTCCATTGGATTTGAAGCAAGGCCTGTGAAAGCATATAACTGCAGAGAACATTATGTGAGCCATACTGGGTTCAGAATTGGCCACTTGACAGCTGCATTTAAGTCTGATAACTTTGGGATGCAATTATAGTTAGTACATTTTTGTATAAATTTGCCTTTTTTGGGGGTTGGAGTTCATAAATTATTATGTGAAGTGCCTTAACACAGGGCACAAGGAATGCTTGAGAGCAAATTTTGGATAAATGCCTTTTCTAGGTAGAGATATGTAGCCTAGGCAATTAAGGTTCATAGCTAGAAAAATGTTTTTCATCTATTTAGAATAATTATTGTAAAAATCATTGTACAGTGGAGAACCTATTTTATGGCAAGTAATTCAGTGGATGCTTGATTCCCAAAGTTCAATGCAAGTTTAAGTTTACTCACAAGTTGATTATAGAGATTAGAGAGCATTTCATTGTCCAAATATGCTGTTAGTATAGCCTTCAAATATCAAAATTTCAGCAAATTATCATTAGATTGGAAACTCTCTCTACGCTTGCATGGTTGGCCCTAAGCTCAAATAAAGAAGGAAGGTTTTGTTAAGCACTTGACAACTAATATAAAACTACCGATATCTTTTGTGTGAACCAATAGTCGATCTCCCTTAGTGAAGTAAAGCTTCATTGCTCGTATGACTCCATTGGCATGATTGTTAAAAATAATAGTCTCTTCCTCCAACTTGCTTTGCCTAACAAGATGATCCCATAAGTGATGGCTTTGGTAATGTTTCGGCCAGCCTATATTGCTTTAAGACCCAATATTTTTTGGTCCGCCCAAAAGATCGACAACCAAGTGAACATTATGTTGGTCGACGAGGACGACAAAAGTGAAGTCTTAACTCGTTCAATAACTAGTTGAGCAAAGGCAAAGCTGGCATCATTAATGATGTAAAGGCTACTCATTCATAATTACTAAACTAAGGTTAAACATATCTCATTTGCTCACTATTGCTTTTCTTAGACTGAGTCTCTTACTGATCTTAAACTGACTTGAGCGTCGGAATGTCTTCTGTAGGTACCTCACCCGTCGTGCTCCTCTGTGGACATTTAGATCAATGATCTTTTGTCTCTTTTCTTTTGAACAAAAAGAAGAAGAAGCAATCGCTTTTTGAACATTGAAGTACCTAGTCTTTAGATCAACTGTTTCATCTCCAAGAACTTTTTTGATAAAATTTATCTTCCGAGCAAGTTATTCGTTTTCCTACGTAGCACGGAAATGTTGGCTCTCAACATCTTAATACATTTTTCACTAACTTCGTTGGCCTTAATGTTCTTGGAGGTTTTCTCTTCATAATGAGCTAGGAATAAGTGAACAACGACGGAGCTCAAATATCAAGAAACCATTAAAATTCTTGAATTTTCTTTGACTACTTACGGTCAGGACGAGATAGCATCAACACATCAATTTGGAAAAAACCTACGGAATCCTATCAGAATATAATTCAGGATCCTAGAGATGAACCTCTTTCATGGAAGGATTCTTTCTCATCTACTTCTCCTTTACCTCGTCCATGACAATTTTTCCCTTTCCCTTGCTGTCACATCCTTTTTCCCTTAGTTCTTCCTTTTCTTCTTTGGTATAACTGATTTTGGAATTGTAGAAGAACCCACACCGCATTCTATCGTGTTGGTTATGCATACATTATTGAATATTTTGATTTGGAGTACCAATGCATAAATAAATCAAACAATATTGATCCAATAGTCATCCTAGTGTGTTTGTACACTTGGAACCAATGGAGAATTAATAATTTTAGTGCGTCTTATTGCACTTTGGATTCTGGCATCACTGAGATTTTTTCATAATGGTCTACAAGAGTGACAAAGATTGTGAAATAAAGAAAAGAGCAATACAAAAATAGCCAAAAGGAAACACATGAAAATTTACCTTTTCCGTGTCTGCGCTTTAATAGTGCTGTAATGAATTTGTAATTTGTGTCTTGTTATCTTAAAATTTCACATGTTTATCTGTATGACTGTTAAAAGAGTCATCATGTGACATGAGAAGATAACCCTCCCTTACTTAATAACTATTGCTTCCTCCAAACATCATTTGAATTTGAGACACTGAATTAACCCGGACGCGTTTAGGGGTTAGGTTCATAGAAAAGAGCCTAATATTTGGTCCACATTCATAGTGCATTTCAGCCCCTCGAGTCAATCATGTAGTATAAATATTACTCCATCTTGTAGTACACATTTCCATCTTCTCTCGTCATTCTTACTCTTATTTCATTATTCATTCATTCATGTAAACACCATATCAACAACATCTATAGATATAGCCCTGCCCCTACCATTAATTCATTTCCCTATACCTTGAGAATTCATACATGTACACATTGTGATTTGTGATTAGGGTCGGGTGGTGCTACTGCTAGCTTTTTGGATATGGCAAGGTTTCAGAGGATGGTTGCCGCATTTGAAGCTGACGTGGCGCACTCGCCGGAGAGTAGCGGGAGCGAGCACTCGCCGGAGAGTTTAACCGATTTGTCTCAACTGGTGAATTCATTCATGGAGAACGATAGTGAAGCAGAGGGGGAGGTTGTTGTTCATCGTGAGGAAGATCATGAGAAGGGTGATGAACAAGAGGTTGAAAAATTGGAATGGTCTGATTCTGAGAAGAGGGACATGTTGCTGGGTTTTTTTGCTGGGAGTGAAGAAGGTGATGATGAGGATGAAAGGGACGCTAAACAAACAATTAAGGGAGAAGTTGAGTTTGCATTAGGAATTGTTGGTGACAGTTCCAATCCTGGATTCAAACGACTTCTGATGTCAAGATTGCGGGAGAAAGGTTTTGATGCTGGTGAGTCCCAAGTTAATTAATTTCATGTAACTCGCACACACACACATATATACACATTTAGCTCTGAATTCAATTCACTTTACTTGGCCACTTTCAAAAAAATGTTATTTGGGGGAAAATGATTCTCAATCCTGAGTTTACATTAAGGATATACAGTTCTAAATCATTAGATAGTGGTGAGTTGGAAGTTTTAGTCTTTCTGATCATGTGTCCAATCAGAACATACTGTATTATTATTCTATTATTGGACCACATTGTCTCTAAGATGAACAGGACTCTGGGACTTAGTATTGATGAAGTTGTATACCTTGTTTGAACAGGGCTTTGCAAAACTAGGTGGGAGAAAAATGGAAGATTAGCAGCTGGTGATTATGAGTACATTGATGTCAATTTCTCTGGAAATCGCTACATAGTTGAAGTTTCCCTTGCTTCCGAGTTCATAATAGCTCGTCCCACAGATGAATATTCTTCCTTGCTAGATGATTTCCCAGTGATAATTGTTGGTAAAGTGGAAGAGCTAAAGCAGGTTGTGAGGCTGATGTGCAAAGCAATTAAGGGATCCATGAAAAAAATGGACCTGCACATGCCTCCATGGAGGAGAAATGTGTACATGCAAGCCAAGTGGTTTACTTCTTATAAGCGAACAACTAATGCTGTTTCAAGCAGAAAAGCATCACCAATTGTGACTACTGAGTCTCTATTTCCTAAGAGGTCTATCGGATTTGAAGCACGGCCTTTGAAAGCATATAACTGCAGAGAAAATTATGTGAGCAATACTGGGTTCAGAATTGGCCTCTTGACAGCTGCATTTAATTCTGATAATAACTTGGGTATTTAGAATTAGTACTCCTTTTTTGTATAGATGCCCCTTTTTTAGGGTTGGAGTTTACAAGTTATTGTGTGAAGTGCTTTAGCACAGGCCACAGGGCACAAACTGCTTGTGAACAACAGGGTCACATAAATGGCTTTGACAAGTTGACCAGATGTGTCCTAGGCATTTAAGGCTTACTATCAATTTTTTCATCTGTTAAGAACAATTATTGTAAAACCATTGTACAGTGGATAATTGGTTTTTAGGAATGTAATTCAGTGAAGCTTGGTTAGAACTTAGAAGTATTCAGCAAATTATTATCACTGGTTTTGAATATTGAGTTTTGATATATTGTTACCTCAATTCCTAAAATTGAATTGTGACTTCTTCCATTATCTTGTGTCCTATTTATTTATTGTCCATATTTTAATATTATATTTCTCCTCTAGCAAGTTATGTTTCACCAACTTGCTTTGGTATAAAATTCAAGCATATTGTGATAAAAAATTGCATCTCTTGATTTTTATTCATCAAAGATATAACGTAAAACTGCTGGGGATCACTGGGAAATCTTTTGTCTTAAAGACAAACTAGCAAAGCGATTAGAAATTCAGTACAGATTGGGCTTTCGCCACATAAATAAATCAAAAAAAAGAGTTGTATACGCAGGTTTTCACTTTCATTCTTTATCAGACAACAAGAATTTCCCCAAATGCTCTTAAATCAAGAAAAATCAGTAACAATTTGTTTTCAATCTGAAAAATCAAAAGAAATGATCAAATCTGTAGGCACCGTTAGACGCAAGCTGCTGAAGATTCAAAGCAGAATGCCTGGAAAGTGACCCTTTTGAGAAATATCTCAAAAGTGTTAATGTAAGAGAAGGGTCTCGAAAAAAGCCAAATCGCTGGCTTATTTCTCTCTTCTCCCTTCTCGTCACAAAACCAAAAGGGTCAAACCCAAAAACAAAACAAAAAAAAACCTTGAACAGAAGCGATTAACATATAGAAATAGAAAATGTGAGAAGCTCGGTAAGCAGATATGTTGACGGATCTAACAACAACCGGCCAGATAGCTTCTCATCGATTTGATTTGGCTACAGCCGCTATGGCACATTCAAGATCAAGGGTACTGGCTTTTTTATTCACCACCCTTCTCTCGGTACAATGTAGCCTTGCAATCACAATATTCAATTTCAAACAACACACGAATTGGAAGAGAAGGATGATGGTGAGGAAGAGGATCTTCGGTAACCTAACCCTAAAAGAATTGGGGGCTGATCTGATTAATACAAGAGACTAGCGCCGTATTTATAATCGCAGTCTCACAAGCCAGCTTCGCTGAGAAAAATCCTGACCGCTCGTCTCGCGACCAATCGTATGGATACGAAGGGACCAGCATAAATAGAGTAAGATTTTAGTTTAGATTATTATTATTATTATTATTATTATTATTATTATTATGTGTGATTTTGGCCCTCCGAAACTTTTTCAAGCTAACCAAATCTCTCTATTTATAAAATTAAATAAATAAATTTGGACTCCCTCTCAATTCTCGCACAATTTTAAAAATAAAGTAAAAAAATCAGTGAAAATTCGTTAAATTTTGAAGAATTTGAAAGCTGTGTGAGACTAGAGTTTAAAGGGCTAAGAGATTGAGATTTACTATTTTTATTGGAATTTAATATTTTAGTTAGGAGAGTTGATTTTTTCACACCATGTTTCTCACTCCCCTTAATTTCTAAAACGCACAATACGCTAAATTTAAAAAACTCATATCTCCCCTTTACTTAAATGGCACCACACACGAAACCCTCCCCCCTCCCCCCTCTTCTTCATTATTCTCACTCCGCTCATCATCTTCTTCTTCCACAATCTCACATATCACCGTCACCTTCTTCTTATTATTAACTTCACCTCACCCCATCACATTCCTTTCATCTCAACCTCACTTCCATTTATCTCAAATAAGTTCCCATGACCTTCGTCTTCTTGGATTTTCTTTTTTTTTTTCTTCCTCTTACGTCTACGACGAAGCTTCCACCATTGGAGTATACCTTCATTATTCTCACTTCACCATCATATTCTTCTTCATCAATCTCACATATCCCCATCATCTTCTTCTTCCACTTCAACTTCACCTCACCCCATCACCTTCCTCTCATCTCAACCCCACTTCTATTTATCTCAAATAAGTTCCCATGACCTTCATCTTCTTGCATTTTCTATTTTTTCTTCCCCTTACATCTACGACGAAGCTTCCACCATTGGAGTGAACTTTCGTCACACTAAGTTTTAAAATTCGGCAAATGTTGTAGTGTACCGGATTCTAAAACTCGGTAGTGATTAGGAAAGACCTTTGTTGGCGAATTTAGGGCCTAATTTAAGTTCAATGTTTCCTTTTTTCGATGTTTTAGAACCCATAATAGTTAATGTTTGCTTTTTATATTTCAGGTTCTTAAACCCCACAATACCTAAATTTTGCATTTTTTTCCAGGTTTTCGAACCTAGTAATAATTAATGTTTGCTTTATATATTTCAGATTATTAAAAACCTGGTAGTATCAAAAGTTTACACTTTTGTTATGGCTTTTAGAATATGATAATGCTTAGGTTTGTTATGAGTTCTGAATCCCAATAGTGGTTACATATAATTATGCTTGTTTTGTTAACTTTATTGTTTGCTTTATCATTGTTTTAATTATCACATCTCATTTATTATGTTGCAGTGCTGATATGGCAAGAACAAGGGGACCATTATGGAAAAAAGCTCGAATGTGCTTGAGGTGGTCCAAAGATCAATTCTCTATCTCATGTTGTCGTGCTCACACCACATGGTGAACTAGGGCTTGCTCACGATGTAAGTATAGATAGCAACCTAAGAGGGGGGTGAATTAGGTTCCCTTAACAAAACTGATTACTTTCAAGATAATGAGAATCACAATGGTTGATTGTGAATGTAGCGGAATAAGACTTTGCTTGAAAGTAAAGGATGAGAGTTAAGAGAATTCACACACCGGTTTTATCCTGGTTCACCTTCAAACCACCGAAGGCTACGTCCAATCCCTCAAGAACCCTTGAGGATTTATCCACTATGATCAGGACTTCTTACAAGCACTTACACTAAGGATCTTAAAAACTCTTGTCAAACCTCAGAAGGCAAACCACCAACTGATGACACCGGACACTACGACGGACTTTGAATCAAACCCGATTCAAAGGACCCTTTCCACAACCACCGAACACTATGGTGAATCAAGAATCAAACCGATTCAAGATGAAGAAGGAGCTTTTGCTATGGCTGATGCAATCCTTTTGTCTAATTGGATTGGTCTTAGTCTGTATGCTCCAAGCAATTACAATGAAGGTTTAATTATTCTAAGTTTATTTAATGTTGAACAGTATGAGTGTTCTTATGAAAATGAAAGAGCAATTACTAAAAATAATGTTTCTAATGAATGTGAAAATTATGTTTCAAGTTCTATCTCGTTTATGAACATCAATGGACTATTTATAGGCATTAGAGGTCGTCCATGAACCATCACAAGGCTTCCCAAACGTTTTGGGATGCATTGGTTCATGAAACAACACATCTGTCGACTTGGTAATCGATTACAGCATTCTGGTAATCGATTGCGCTATAGCCGTTATGATCTAAGTGTCATTTTATGACATGTAATCGATTACTGAAATCTGGTAATCGATTACTGACTGCCTGGTAATCGATTACGCTATGCCTGTAATAGATTACTGAAATCTGGTAATCTATTACTACAAGTCTGAAACTTGGTTTCTTGATGTTCAATCCCTAATTAAGTGTTTATACTTAATTTTAGCTTTTCAAAACAAGTTGTACCTAATTAGTTGATTACTCATGAGCCTTCAAATGCAATATAACCTTAATAAAGCATAGCACACTAAGTTAACAAGACTTACTAATAGCTAGAACCTTAATAGTTGTTCTTGACGTTTTGAGCCGGTTCTTGAAGTCTTTTTGTTTCTTCTTTTTGTGATGTGTTTGTCTTCATCAAAACCTTAGCCAGAGTCCAAGGACGAGACCTTCTTCACACACGACATTTGTTGAGAGGTGGCACCGAGAAACCTTTCTTCCACCTGTCGATCAGGAAGATGACCATCACATTAGATATCGTGTAATCTTTGCTTCACATTCCTATCACTAGGACATTTTTCACACTTCAAGAGATCGATCAAGTCGAGGCAGCCAATAGCTTGGTTGTGTTTCTTGGTGTCTTTAGGGAGGAGGCATTGATAGAGATGTGCACCACTAAGGGACGCTTGTGCGTCACACATGACTTTATGACCAATACACTGATGTTATTGTGCGTTTGATTCTCATTTCAACATCACATTTTTATTTTTTCTTCAATATATACCTTCACAGTGTTATACATGTGTATGTTCAAATTACATATGAGTGATTCGATCACGCGTCTAGATGCTTCCTTTTATACCTTGTTGGTTGCACCTTCTTTGCTAATGAGAGCCGCATATAAACATGTACCGTCTACCTGTCACTGTTAATGGATTTGGAGAATGTAGGGACATATATGCATGGGGCTGCGCGCACTTGCACATTTGTATGACGAGATCAATGATAAAAAAATTATTCTTTAATTTAAACATTCGCCTGCCACTCAACTAATTACAAATGATGTGGTTTAATCCACGTTTACAAATGATGTGGTTTAATCCACGTAAACATTCGCCTGCCACTCAACTACTTTGCCGGAGCTCCGCCCTGAGGCAAGGACTAAATTCTGCAAGCATTCAATTGTAGGAACTATCTGCTAATTTTTTTTCACGGATGAACTAAACCTGGAGAGTCACAAAAACACATAGACCAAATTGATAGACCAAATTGATGATATAATCCCCATATAGTGTTAGAAAGTAAATTGAGAAAAACTACATACTAATTTGGACGGTCGCGATTGCCCTAGCACAGGCAATATAGGTACATATGCGAGGCACGGGATCATTCGCCTGAACACGCAAACCAAACTATAAGAAGGAAGTAAAACTAAAAAACACTCATCGTTAGAGAGAGAAAGAAAGGGTTTTTCGCTGAGGGGGAAGAGAGAGAATTCGAAATCCAAAATCCAATTTTTACTTTAAACATTAAAATAAAATAGAGGCGGATCGGAGCGAGTCGCCACCCGAGTCAGAAGCGGAGATCCGGTGTTGGTTTAGATGGAGGGAGTTGGGGCCCGACTAGGACGGTCCTCGACCCGTTACGGACCGGCGACAGTGTTCACCGGACCGGTGAGGAAGTGGAAGAAGAAGTGGGTCCACGTATCCCCTTCTGCCTCTGCCTCTGCCTCTGCCTCTGCTTCCTCTAGTTCCAACACCAATCACAATCACTCTGCTTCTAACGGTAATAACGGTTCCCATCTTCTTCTTTACAAGTGGACCCCTATTACCCAGAGCCAGAACTCCAACGCCAACAACAGTAATGGAAACGCCAAGGAAGCGCCGCCGGAGCCACCCGAAGAACCGCCCCGGAGGAAATTCAAATATATCCCGGTATTTCAATAGCAATGCGCCCCTTTTATTTTTTTGTTTTTTATGTTGGATTTGGGTTTAGATTAGGGTTTTATTGGATGAATTGAGAGAAACGTCGCGTGATTTAGTGCTTAGGAATAGGAATTGGGGAAGGATTCACTTCACATTGGATAAAAACAGAATGTGTTCTAAGCACTACAACATTTTGATGAATTGTGCCCTATTTGGCAATACACGCTTACTTGTTGTTCCTTTAGCATTGCTAAAACTTGTGTCTTGTCAATCCATCTTTTAATTTATTTCTATACATTTTTATTTGGAAGATAAAAGAAATGATGTAGGAGCCATTAAATTCCAATTTACAAATTACTGATCTATGACCCCGCTTCCTTTTCCCCGTTAAGCAAGAACTTAATATTTATGTTAAGGTGGACTTGCAATGAGAAAGATCAGGTAGCTCCCATAGTAGAAAAGATGATAGAGTTATGTCGTTGGGGGACTTGGGTATTTATGGAAAAGACCAATCGAAGCACCCGCACTACAATGAAAAAACCAATATTGACAATCAACTAGCCAAGGTTGTGCACTGTATTTATTATTCTCTCTCATTCACCTCAAAGAATCTGTTTTTCCAAGAGTAATAAAAAACAACAAAGCAAAGGAATAAAATATGGTGGATAAATTAGCTGCTTTATATTCACATTCCTAAACATCATTATAGGAAAACTCACTTTGCTATCAATTAGTTAAAAGTTTGAAGAAACGAGAGTCAGGAACGAGAAAAAGGTTTAGGATTCTTAGCCCCTTTCTATTACCCTGAAGTGTCCAAGTTCTTTGATTATAAAATAAAATTCCCTCTATTATGAATGCACCAGAATGGAAATATGATATGACTAGAGCAGAAAATCTTGAACGGTGTCAGTGACAAATAAAGATAACTAATGAGAATACCTATAAAAAAGTGGTGGTATTTTTGTCTGGGGATAGGATTATAAAAATAACCTGTGACAAATGCAAGCATGCTACTTGTATGATGAAGAAAGAACAACTCTAGTGCAGAAAATGATATGATTCAAATATCAGAACCCGAGTTCTATGAAAAATACTGCATAATGAAAAACAAAGTGTGTTGGAGGGAAACCAGGATTATCTTGGTGGAAAAGGAGAGGAAGGATATTTTACTTAGCGGTTGTGGCCCTAGATGCAGTCTAATGGAAAAAGAGGAACTATTTGGAAGTATTTGAATTTGGTAAGCCTAACTATACCCCAAAAACTAGCTTAGAGGTGAAGGTTGCACTACCCTTTATAAGGACTATCTTGGCCATATCTCTAGCCAATGCGGGATTTCTAACACACCCCCTCACGCCCAGGGCTGGACATCTGGAGCGTGGAATTTGCAGAACTGGACATTTATGGGGTGACCCAAATATTGGGAGACCTAACTCTTCCCCAAATACTAGCTTAGAGGTGAGGGTTGTACTACCCTTTATAAGCACTATCTTGTCCATATCTCTAGCTAATGTAGGACTTCTAATAGGAAGAACTACTCAAACTTAGCCAAATTAGTTTTTGGTAATTTGTTACTGTGTTTACCCATGCAGAGATACCGATCTCTTCTGAGTGTTGGGTGATGGTTCTAGGCTGAATACATCTATTGAATGCATAGCTGATCTTTTCTGAACAGCTGATAAATTTTTTTTACAGGATTATTGATTGAACATCCTGGATAAGCTTTCTGGTCTGTTCTAATATTACATTATAGGGTGGTAAGGCTGAGACAAACATAATTATACTATTAACCATAAACCCCCAGTATAGCCCTCAAAAGATTATCAACATCTGTCTGGTCCTCATATAACATCAAATTGACCTCAGTAAGCAGTAACTTCTGGATTATTTTAATGTCAACACGTACTGTTAAAGACCAGATAGACGTGATAATCTTTCGTGGACCACATTGATCCTTAAAAACTTTTGAGAACCAAAATGGGTGTTTGATCTACTTTAGTTATTCTGATTCATCTATGGTTTGCCAGTGCTGCATCACTGATAGGATTTCAGATTGGAGGAATTGATGCAGTTAACCATATGTTGGCTGTCAAAGAGTTAGTTGTTTTCTGTCATTAATGATGCTGTGACATGATTTTGTATCTAAATAGTTGGATACTGATCATATACTTCCGCTTAATCTTGGGAATTGGTTGTACTGTCTTAGACTTGTAGGTAGTGAATAGTGTGCGTTCATCATGGAATGGATCAATTTTTTTTTTGGTTCTACTTCTACCCCATTTAGTGGAACAAAAAGTGTTTAACCTATTAACCTCATGTCCTATTCTGTTGTATTTTTAAAATGCATCAAAGACATATGCTTTGTCCCACTGTACCGACTACCAAACACTACTGTACTGTTGCATTGGGCAATGGGTACTGTTCTCTCCAAACTCTCGGGAACTCAAGTTCGGCGATCAGAATACCAAGCCTAAGTCCAGAGATAGCGTTATAGTGAAGATGCTGGACCCAAGTTTCCCTAGGTCTTTAATAGACTTAGGGTTGTCTCTTGTGTTATTGGCTGTTTCTTATTTATTACATGATTTATTAGGTTATTAAGTGACATAATGATTGACCAATAAATTTGGGGGTTACGGGTGGGTAGTTAATTTTGGTGGTTATGGTTCCTCTGGCTCATTGATTTCCGACTAAATGACTCAGCCATTTTATTCTCCTTGGTTATGTGATGTTAATCGTCCCCCCACCCCTCCTTCAGGCCAGGCTATCATGATTGATAGCTCGGTAGGTACAGGTACATTACACGATGTTGGAGATGGTATGTGCAACCTTCAATGATGTTAGTCATATTCCCTGTGAAAATATTTACTAGTCATTAGGTGGAGCTTACTACTCAGAACAAGAGTCAGCTGTGTTGCTGCTTTGAAATTCAATAATATATTAATATTATACTTATGAATCATTGTTAAAAATTACCAATTAACAGCTGGAGTTTTTGATCCATGGATAGTCATCTGTCACATCATACCTCCCCCATTGATATATCATTTAAGTATTTTTGCTTGTGATTCTGTCTAACCTGGATGGATATTAGTAAATTGTTACTAGTCTTTCTTATCTGTTAAATGGTAATGAGGATTGGCAAGGTGTGGTAATCTGGATTATCTGATGATGCAGGTTGCTGTACTAGAGGAGCAGAGAAATGAGGCTGCAGAAAACGAGGCTGCTGAGAAGGTTGAAGATGAATCTAAACCAATCGATGTTGATTCAAGTGCAGCAGAACCGACTCCTAAGAATGAGACTTTGGATGAAAAACCTGATATAAATGATGTTCCTATGGAAGAAAGCCAGGTAAACTTTTGCTATCTCTTCATTTACTTCATTTATTTATAGTATGTTCTTCCATGTTTCCAAAGTATTTTCTAGAAAATAATAACTGCTCATTAGGCCCAGTAACTAATGAGCTGCTTGCTCTAATTTCTTTCTATTAAAATTATATATAACAATGCCCTTATTTTTCAGTCTCAGGACAAAAATCAAGTAGTACGTCAAGATCTGAATGAAAGCACATTGGATTTAAGTTTGGGCTTGACATCACATGATGATGACGAACATAATTCTGATTCAAAAACTACTCAAACAAGAGATGACCAATAATGCAAGGTGAATTGTGGTGCTGAAATTAAAGGGGGGCCTCGTGATTCTCCACATGAATGTTTCAGTCTGTATATCTGTCTGATGGAAGGGAATTTCCCTTGAGTTTATGTTCACCAACTTGTTTAGTTGGATTATTGTAACGGCATATGCCTATGGTATATTTATTCAGTATCCTTTCTTGGCGTATCAGAATATGTATTTGCTGGAACATATGGTATACCTTTCCCATCAGTGGACATGTATTTTTTCAGATATTTATTGAAATAGGACATTGTGGACTTAGAAGCTACGACCATGTGTAGCTAAAATGTATTTTTTTTAAAATTCAAATAACATAACTGTTGACATTGTGTTATTGATACTCTCATCCTGGTCATAGTTGAACAGCATTCCCTTTTGAAATGTGTATGGTTGGTTTGGTGTTAGTGCAAACACAAACATAATGGAAAAGTTAAAAATTGTCATGTTGAGTTTAACATGTATCGATTAAAGAGTTGTTATGTCAAGTTCAACGTAAATTCATGATGAGTTCAATTAAAATTCAAACACACTTTGTCTTGTAAAAGGTCTGGACTAGTTTATTGGTGTCATCATTTAATTATGTTAGCTACTTTGAATAAGTGAAACATAGCACACCAATATGCTTGGAAAGCATTTAATTGCCATAGCCAGTTTGAATATGTAAACAGAGAACAGTAATATCCCATTTCTGTACATTTGCTGAATTTCGTTTCATCAATGTCCTTCGCCAAAAATCAATTTCATCAATGTCCAGGCTATGTTTGGATATCAAATGTTAATACTCATTTAGTTTTTAAAAGTGAACGAGGGTGTGCTTGCATCTCTATCAACACACATTCTAAGGCAATTTGAATTCAAATGTGCTTTTGATTAATCAATGTCTCTTGTCACATTGGCGTGAATGTGCTTTTAACCAACTTTTACGTAAATACAAACACATTGGCGTGAATGTGTTTTTAACCAACTTTAACGTAAATACAAACACGCATCGGAATTGGGATGAAATTTCATTTACATTGCCAGTTTATCCAAATACAAACCATATTTGCTTAAGGATTCTTATACTTTGGTGTATCTTTCCATAATCCCCTATCGTCAATCAACAATAGTCCACTGATCTTATGTCTAGCAGGCTGGGTTTTACAGGAACTCAGTTTTAAGCCAGTCATCATCATATCTACTTCGTTGTCTACTTTATTATTCCTTACCGGAACTGGGTTTTTGTTTAAAATCAAGTTATCTACAAAAGAGCATAATGCTGAGCACAGCAATGTTAACCAATTTAATTTGCAGGTTGATTGCAAATGTGACCTACAACGATAACTAGAAATATCAACACGTTCATACGGGAGGAGCCTGAGGTATTTAATCGCCAATTTAACTTGAGCCCCTTATTTTAAAACAATCAAATACGGTAGGAAATGATTTAGCTGATTGAACCATGCCATGTACAAAATAAACTATAAGTCCAAACAGAAGAATTCCATTGTGTTCAGTAATGAAAATTATAACTAGGATATTGGCGTCCAGGCACAGAAGAACTTTAGATTTCCAAATACTTTGGCATCATTCTTTTGCAACAGCCTCCTCCTCAGAGAAATATTCATGCCTGGAAAGTAGCACAAGTTAAAATATGTATCATGGTGATGCACGTGCAGTGGCAACAGCAATCTTTGCAACAGTACCAAAATATAGCAAAGATTATCACAAAGATAACCAACAAAATAAGGCAGTTTCTTCTGATCTTGTAGTTGCGTTTCTTTCATCTCCAAATTTTGATTTTATGATAAATTAGGCCCAATAAATAGCAATCATATCAAGACTAACACAAATAATAATAAATATTCACTCACTTCAATTTGCGTGAAAGTTGGTATATGCCTGTCCCTGCCATTGCAACATTTACACTAAAAAGGTTCCAATTTTTCTGCAAGACAGAAAATATAATCACACCATTAATGTACTGGATTATGCAAACTTCTATATCATCCCACGAAAACAAAATGAGAACGACTTTCTTAAAAATAGTCATAATCCATAAGGTATCTTCCATTTTTCCTACTCTTATTTTCTCTTTTCTCTTTAGCCATTATGACCAGTAAACAGAAGTTCATATAGTAATTGTTGAACAATGTGCAACAACTAATACCTAAATGTCGCTGTGTTTGACTAAGATTGAAATTCTGGTATTCTCAAGGTTTTACACTAGGCCTGGCATCCACTGGCAGATGGTCATCACACACTAAAACAGTAAGAGGGAGGGAGGGAGCTGCTTAGTATGGCATACAACTATAGTTCAGAGAAAAGAGGGATTGAAGGTTAAGAGACACCAAAAAGATTATGGAGAAAAGAATAAATGCCCCAAAGAGCCAGACTATTGATTTCATGATTCATTTATACTATGAAATACAGCAATTTAAGGTTAGGTCCCGAAACGCATATTAGAAGGACCATTTTGTAGCCTAGATGGCGTCGTAGAACCTAAAAGACAATAGCGTCATACGTTTGCAATGCAAGAAAAGAGGATTATGCAAACTCCAAACCAGAATGATGTTATATGTAATGTACAGTGGTGAAGGTAATAAAGTGAACTTATTAAATTTTGTTTGCATTGAAGGTCCATAAATTATCCTCCTGCCCACAAATACTTCATTATTTGAAGAACTAGTCAAAAGCAACCTGTCTTTCAAAAATCAAACTTACAGGAGTGATTACAGTGCTGTAACGTGACCAGATAAGCCCAGTAGCTGTGACCGCTGCAGCAAAAACAAAAGGAATCAGCAACGTATAGATTTAAATAGTTCACAATACATGATAATATATGCTAAAACTGCTCGCAACTTGAATACTCAGAACATTAGATAATAATCCACCCACTTGTGCACATGTATGTATATAGAGTGAATAGCAAAAGCATATGTGACAGCGTCACATTGAGAGACTTAGAGAGCGAGAGAGGTCTGTGACCATGACAGATGACAGTAAATACAGCTGTAAATGCACAAGCCTACCTATTTGCTGAGGAAGGGAAATTTTCTCAGGTGGTTTTGCGAAATCAGCAATATTGGCAATACTGATGCCCCACTTAAACGTTGGTGCCCAGAAGTGAACTGCATAAAACAACTGGTTAATGTATGCATCGATATAGGTTTACAATGACAATGTTGAACAACTGGTTAGTTTATGCTTCGATATAGGTTGACAATGGCAATTTAACACTTAATTACAACATTGGTGATGGGAAAAAAAAATAAGAAACAACAATTTGAAATAGAGGAAAAATAATGCCTTTCGCCTCTAAAATATAATCTGTTTGGTGTTGCTACTTTGAGGAAGTGACATTGATACAATCACATATATATGAAGGATTAACAAGTGACATGTGACAAGGAAACCTAAGCACATACAATATAATATCAAGGACTGTCTAACTTACTCCCAACAGTTAAACTCCAACATTGGTGGAGCAGTGCAATTAAGACCTTACATTCGAAACTACACCTAGTTCTTTACTTGATATTAAACACTTAGGACCAGTTAGACACCTGCATTATACTCCCATCATTCCTATTTATAAGACCCTTAGAGACATACTTTGTGTCCCTTTATATAAGACCCTCGACGAGATTTCAGGAATGTTGATTATCTTCTTCCATAAATACCAATTGTATTTATTTGGTTTTTGTAATTCCAAAGTTTTGATTACCACTTATAATTAATTCTCTTCCACGCTACGCAATACATTAATTAAGGGTGAACATGGAAGATTTCATAAACTTTTTTAAAACCAATACAATAATTTATCTCATTACATGTTTCCTTAATGAGCGTAATTATCTTAAGAGGATTTTATAAATAGGAAGTACAATATAACATTTAAGTAATATGGCTTGACTGCATTCAATCATTGTTATTTTTATCAACTACATTTCAAAAACTAATTTCCTTGAATTTTTTCCTAGAAAGTCAAATTAAAGATCTGATGCATTTTTACAGTCACAAAACACTATGTAACAAGAGCATACTTCCGGTTCACTGAAAACAGGGAGTCTACATAGGTACCTGGACCCAGTTAGTTATAAAAGGGGGCTGATACCAAATGCTTAAGTTGCATGGGTCAATATTCCCTTTCCATAACAGTTTTTGGCTTATAGCCTGGGGCTGGAAGTATTCACCTTGGCTGGGAGCGTTAAATGTTCTATATTTTTCTTCCAATTTTCATTAACAATACAATCTCCCTTGTTAGATATAGATAGGAATTGTTCCTATCAGTTGGAGTTTAAATGGGAGTGGATTGAGGGAGATTTTCGGTGTATGCACACACGAATAGCTTCACAAAGAATTGACACCCTAGAAGCTCATATGGTTCGTTATACAGGGGAGTTCAGAGGGAGAATAGCAGTGTTGTTAGTCGCGGATTGCAAAAAATAGCGGAAAGCCAAAAATCCACTATGTCAAGCCCTTAGGGCGGAAAATAGTGGGAAGGATAACAGTGAACCCTCAGAACGCTCCGCTATAGTGCCGCTATATCCGGTATTTGACAACACTGGAGAATAGATTAGGTAAATTCCACAACAATTTTTAGCTGATAGCTTGGGGCCATAGCCTTAGTTGGGTTGGGAGCATTTCCATAACAATTTTTTTGTCTTCTTTTTCGATTTTCATTTTCTATCATAACAACCCAAGGCGTAAGCATGTAGAATTTGCAAATCCATCAAGATAACTTATTAATTTTGATTTGGATAAACAAACCAAGCAAAACACTCAAGTAAGAAGAATTAAGACTGAGACTAATAAACGAATCCCAATCATCCCCAATAATCTAACCAAAACTTATGTAACCCTGCACACCCAAAAAGGACCCCTTTTTAAGGAGCAAGAGCAACCAGAAGCCAATTAACTAAGTATGCATTTAGATGACAGTAACTATTTATTTTTTTCTTTAATAAGGGTTGCAAATCAAACCCTTATCTCTAATCACAATCACAATCGCCCAAACCCAATAGCTGTTTTATACACATAAAAGAAAAGAAATTTATTCAGATAACAAATCAACTAAAGGAATGAAGATCGGAATCGCTATATCGGATAGAAAAAAAGCAACGGAGGGTTTTGTCGAGAACGAAGGATTCAGAAAACGAAATGCAGAGTGACTCACTAGTTTTGGGCCCAGCTGGGTGATTCCATAAAGCTTGAAGCTTTGAAGACGCCATGAATTAAATCCGTCTTCTTCCCTTCGATTGAACACGAATCGGATTAGGACTCAGCTCCTCTCCTGCCACTGCGAAGACGTAGAAATAATGCAACTTCATTATTAGTTATAAGCACAATTATATACCGGATGGACGGGACCCACACTACAGCCATTCAATCAAATAGCAACACGTATCCAGTCTCACTCAACCTAGGATACGGGTTGCCCTGCCCAAGCTTGACCTGCATTTTAATTTCGCGGCCCAAACCTGGTCTTTGGCTCGCTAGAGGCCAAAATTTAAGGATTGGACTTCTCTAAAATGAGTGGAGTCACTTTAGAGAGTAAAATAAGTCATCATACCATTAATAGTGATTATTTAATTTCAAAAGTCAATAAAAAACAACACAATCAATGGTGAGATGATTTACTTTACCTCATAAAATGAACAATTTTACCTCATAAACTAAGTAGACTCGCTTTACAGGAGTCAGACTCAAATTTTAAGGTATGGTCTAGTCTATTAAACGATTTGATCTACTAAAATGTCTATTTAACTAAAAATGTTATCTTAAAAGAGGTCGATAGGCGGACTACTTATGCCGGCGAACTAATAGAAATGAATTAAAATTAAAATTATTTTGGAAAAAAATTTATTTTGAATATTAAAAAAATTAATTAAAATTGTATACTATTTTATTTATATTATTAATAATAATGATATTATATAAACAACTGACTAAATAAGTTTTTTTATACTCCGGGCCCAAACTTTTTAATTAATAAGATTTTTTAAGTATTTAAGTTTGACATTTTTAATAAACAAGCCATGCCAATTGCCAAGTTAGATCTTTGATGAGCCATGCTACAAGCTCCTAACACCTGGTCTATCGAATCATATTTACCAATGCTTGCTTTGGGGCATACTGGTAAAATCATATGCAGGCAACACAGAAAATAGGAATATATACCATCATAGAACAAGAATAAGTAACGGATGGATAGAGATAAGGATTTTCTCATGTCAGAATTAAGGATGCACATGAGTTGGATAATTGTTTGGGCTAAATAAAATTCAAACCAATCGAAATTGTTTGCATTGGTTAGGATGTATTTTTACCGGATTTGGATCTACTCATGTGTTAATTTTACATGACTATGTCATGTGAAGATTTAAATCTTTAATTTTTTTTAATGAAATCTGGACCCTTAATGGATATATAGAGAGAGAATATTAAAATTGTGCAAGAAATAATATTGATCATCGGATTTCATTAAAAAAGTAATTAAGGATCCAGATCCTTCACATGACATAATCACGTGAGATTAACACATGAGAGGATCCAAATCCATTTTTACCTTTGAATTCGAACCGAACCGAACCAAACCAGTGATGTTTAAGTTGGATCAGATGGATTGATCAGATCGCGATTAAAATAATAGTAAATATGAAATATTCAAAAAATAAAAATAAAAATAAAATTATTAGAAATTAAAAAAAACCACAAAAAATTAGTAAATCTGTTATATGAACCTATACCAAATGGTATGAAATAGTATCATTCAGTGTATTTTACTAATTACAAATTGACCAAATCGTATATAATTGTGAACTCGATACCCAAACGAATCAAAATGAAGGGGAAAAAAATTAAGGCTTCATTAACTTGGATTTACATTTACACATTCCATGTATTTTACTGTTTGGGGAAAATAAATTTTTTTTATTAAACATTCGAGTATCTGGTTGACTCGAATTGATGCATTTGCGAATTCAATACCCTAACCGGATTTGGTTGAATTGCATGCAAATCCATCCGATTAGACTTGTTTGCCCAATCGAATCTGCACTTTTGCTATCAGGTAGGGTTGAGTTGGGTGAGTTGATCAGATCTGCCTGACCCATGTGCATCCCTGCAAGAATTCTCTCATGTTTTTTCATGGTGAAACTTTTGTGTCTATCTCTTTTTTTGTATATATTAAATAAGTATTAAACCGGCACAAAAACTTCAACAAGAACAACAGAGAAAACATGCTTTAAGATTTAATTGTTTGCATTAGTAACCGTGGACACTTTGAACATGTAAACAGAGAATAATAGTATCCCAGTTCAGTTCATTTGCTGTACTTCATTTCATCAATCTCCATATCTGCTTTAGGATTCTTACACTTTGGTGTATCTTTCGGTAAGCCCCCATTGTCAATCATCATCATCCACTGATTTTATGTCTAGCTGGTTAACTTCTATCCCAATCATCACCATACCTATTTTGTTGTCTACTTTATCATTCTTTACTGGAACTAGTTTTAACGTGAAATCTGAGCAATATTATTTCAAGCCACCTACAAAAGCACATAATGCTGAGAACAGAAATGTTTAACCAATATAATTTGCAGATTAACTGCAAATGTGAGTGCCTTCAGGGAGGAGCCTTTGGCAATTTAATCGCCTATTTACCTTGAGCCCCTTATTTTAAAACAATCAAGTACAATTGGAAATTATTATTTAACAGTTTGAAGAAATTCCATTTCATGTCCAATAATGAAAATTACAATCAGGGCATCTATTTGCCTCCAAGCACACAAGAAACTCACATTTTCAAATACTTGGAAATCATTCTTTTGCAATGGCCTCCTCAGAGGAATAATCATGCCTGCAAAGTAGGCAAGTTAAAATATATATCATGGTGATGCAGGTGCAGTAGCAACAGTACTAAAATATAGCGATGGTTATCTCACAAAAGTAATCTACATTCTACAAGATAAGGCAGAGTTTCCTTTTTTTTTTCCCTAATCTTTGAATAATCATGAAAAATATTCCACTCACTTCAATTTGCGTGAAAGCTGGTATATGCCTGTCCCTGCCATTGCAATGCTTACACTTAAAAGGTTCCAATTTTTCTGCAAGAAGAAAATAATCGCCATTATTATGCAAACTTGTATTTCATACATAAACAAAATGAGAATTGTTCTCTTAAAAATACTCGGAAGAAATAAATATATGAAGTGCATTTCATTTTTCGTACTACTCCTAGAAGAAGAACCAATCTGTCTTTAAAAAGCAAACTTACTGGAGTGATTACAGTGCTGTAACGTGCCCAGATAAGTCCACTAGCTGTGACCGCTGCAACAAAAAACAAAAGGAATCAGCAGCAGTGTAACTTCGATTTAAAGAAATTCAGCTATTAAACGTATATGAAAATTGATAAGTGCCAATTTGACTATCTCTTATTAAAATTGACACTTATTTGTTCTAAACATGTGATTTATTCTTCAAACTATCCCTCATTTGCTTAAGTTGCTATTATTTTGATTTTAGTAGTATTATGTCTTAAATACTCTATCTGTTCCAAATTATAAGGACCTATTCAGACAATTAAGAAAACATGTAATAAGCTAATTAATGTATTGGTTTTATAATTTTTTATACAAATCTTTCATACATGCCCCTATGTTAGTATTGAATATATCAAAGGTTGGCCGGGAAACATGAAAGAGACGTAATTAGTAGGGGTGATAATTAAAGTTTTGGAATTGAAAATATAATAAATGCAAGGGGTAAAAAAGGAAAAACTTATTATTTTTTTTCTGAAATCTAGAAGAGGGTCTTATAATTTGGGACGGAGGGAGTATGGTTTAAACTATAGATAAACTTTGGGACACCAGGCACATCAACATGGCGCTTAGCGCCGCCCTGTTTCCAACACTTTATATTTAAGCATTTTCATCCGATTTTGGGTGAGGAATTCGACCCCATAGCTCTTTTGACACGTATTCTTGAGGGAAACACATAAGAACATAGGAGAACATCAAGGAGAGCTAGGAGCACTTGGAGAGGAGGCTTGGGTATCGAATTCGACGGCGAGACATCGCGACGGTTTCAATTCTTATCGTTTACTTTCCATGTTTGTAAAGCTACCCATGGAAATGGATAGATAATTTCTCATTTGTTGGGGTTGGAATTAGTTGTTTTGATGCTCATGTAATCTATTTGTTTTCCTTTAATACAAAATCCATGTTTCTATGTTAAAGAATCAATGGTTTTCTCATATGCTTCATGTTATATCTTAGGTTGATCCCCTAGGTATTTTGATTGATTCGGACTTGTGTAGGGAACTCACATGCTCTTGAGTCCAAATTAGAGTTAATCATATGTTTCTTTTCTATGATTCAATGAATTTACCTTGTGTTTAATGATTGTTTTGGATTGATCACCTAGAACATGAGTTTAGGTTTGATAGGGCGGTGGGAACCGGTTATTTAAATATGAACTAGGAAACATCATCTAATGATTCTAAGGTATATGGATAGAGTTAGATCATTAGTCTATTCAAATATCCATACTTAATGCTACTCACTATTGTTAATCGATCAAGAGATTGAGAGTTAAATAGTTGAGATGGTAATCTTCTACGCCGGGGGACCGAGTAGTAAGAGCATCTCCAATGGAGATGTTAAAGTGGGATCTTAAAATAAGATCTGGATTTTATAAGATCCCACCCATTGGAGAGGAATGACATGGCTAGGGATTTTATTTTAGTGTCTTGACTGGTTCCTTTTTTAAGATGAGAACTTAACTAAAATACTATTGTTTTTCTCTCATACTATTGTCATTTATTTTTCAATAATATGTATTTCCTTTCATTTTCAATTAAATAATATCATGTTGAACTTTAATTATGTATTTCCTATCTAGTTGACTTTTAATTATATTATATCTTTTTTAATTATTAATTATATTTGTATAGAATTATTTGCTTAATTTAATTAAATATTAGGTGGAAATAAATAATATAAATATATTATGTATTGTGGGTCCAGTTAAAAGTAAAATAAGATCCCAACCACTGGAGTGAAATGTGCTGTGGGATCTTATGAGTGTCTTAAATCTATGTGGCAGTATGGGCCCACCAGAAATGGTTAAGATACCAAAATAAGATCTCAAAATAAGATATCCATTGGAGATGCTCTAAGATAACAAATAACTATATTTATATGTGAATCGATAGAATACATAGAGGTTAGATAACAAAATTCTAATCCCAGCAAATTCTCATACTTGTTGTTTCTTCGTCATTTTACTCGCTTTCATATTTATTTTTATGTTCTAAAACAAACAAAAATCAATCTCTTTGTTAATTATCATTTGAGTTTGTTGACTATTGAAAGACATACAGGACGACAAAACCTGTATCTGCTTACTACAATTGCAGTTCAATCAAGGAAAAAACTTTAATAAAAAATTCTTACTTATTTGTTGAGGATAGGAAATTTTCTCAGGTGGTGTAGCGAAATCAGCAGCATTGGCAATACTGA
The DNA here is from genome assembly GCA_030819835.1 of Acmispon strigosus. Lineage (NCBI taxonomy): Eukaryota > Viridiplantae > Streptophyta > Magnoliopsida > Fabales > Fabaceae > Acmispon > Acmispon strigosus. Next base: position 95,006,031 of record JAUAMA010000001.1, read on the forward strand.
TACCCCACTTAAACGTTGGTGCCCAGAAGTGAACTGCATAAAAACAACTGGTTTATTTATGCATCGATTTAGGTTGGCAATGGCAATTACAACATTGGTGACAGGAAACATATAAGAAACAACAATTTGAATTAGAGGAAATATAATCCCTTTCACCTACCTCCAAATTATAATGTATTTGGTGTTGGTAGTTTGAGAAACTGACATTGATACATTAGCATGTTTGTTTTAACGTTTGAGTAAATGCAACGTTATTTTAAGACATTAACAGAGGAGTTACAATTTGACCCATTAAGTTTAGCGTAGAACGAAGAAGTAAGATTTTAACACGTTAACTTTAATGTAGATTCATGTTGAGTTCAACAGAAATCTAACCACACACCTATAAAAGAGTTTGTCCGATTTATTCACAGTGACATGTGACCAAAACCTAAACACATCTCTAATATAAGTGACTATCTAACTTACCCTCTAGTGTAGAACAACCCAAAATCCTAGTAGAATAATGTAATTAAGACCTTGTATTAGAATTTGCACCCACTTCTTTACTTGACATTCCATGGACAAAATTGCCACATACAGTAGGGACCGGTTAGAAGTGGGTGCAAATGGGATTGTTTAACACTAGGTACCGGCTAGACACTTGCAACATAGATAGCATGGCTTGACAGCATTCAATGATTGTAATTTTTTCCAACTACATTTCCCAAACCAAACACCTTGAATTTATTTCCTAGAAAGACAAATTCAAGATTTGATGCATATTTAAATCTCAAATCACAATATAAAAACAAGAGCATACTTCTACTTCACTAAAAGCAGGGAATCTACTAATAGGTTCCTGGACCCAGTTAGTTATAAAAGGGGCCTGATGAAGTTCTAATGCTCAACTAATATGGGGCTATGGGCCAATTCCCTCTAACGGAAGGATTAACTTGTATACCATATTCCCTCCAACTCAATTTCTTTCCTTTCTCTTCTCAATTATTTTATTTTGTTACCTTCCGATCCTCGTGTAAAGATCCTCTCCGGCTGTTGCACTTACATTACAGCCCAAGAGAGAAGACTGAAGTGTATTATAAAATAATTAAATAATCAATTTTTTTGAATTAATCTTAACCGTTAAATTTACAGCAGTTGAATTATCCTATATTCATTGCAGTCACTGTTTCATAACCCACACGATCCTATGACTAATATAAAAAGAGTTTATAATTCAATTTAGTTTGTTAATTCTGGTAGAGTGGTAGTTAATGTTATGCTAGCTAGAAAATGTTCTAATGATCTTCTAATAAACAAGTTGTTGTCATCTGCATATACTAATCTCTCTCAATTCTCTCTTCTTACTATCATAGATTAGTGCTAGTTTCAACAACAAGACCTTTTAACAAATCACTAATCAGCAATCCAAGTCTAATCCAGACGCTATTAGCTGCTTTATACATATACAAGAAAAGAAATTTATTCAGATAAAACAAAACAATTGTCGGATAGAAAACAGCAAAGAAGGAAAAAAATAATTGTCAACTCAACAAACAACAATGAAGGGATTCAGAAAAGGAAATGCAGAATCTGAATCACTCACTAGTTTTGAGCCCAGCTGGGTGATTCCATAAAGCTTGAAGCTTTGAAGCCACCATGAATTAAATTCAATCTCTCTTCTTCCCTTCGATTGGATTAGGATTTAGGAATGCTTCAGCTCCTGCCACTGCGAAGAAGAAAAAAGAAAGCAACTTTATAAAGTCAACCCTCCTAAGGCGTTGACCTGAGCTTGGTTTGGGGCATATTGGTAAAATCAGTTCCGGGACATCACAGAACAAGAATAAGTAACGATAGTTACGATACTGATCTCTGGCATCATTAGGGTAAGATTTGATTGCTTTGAAGATTTCTTTGCCTGCATCATTAGTAACCGTGGATGATTTATTTGATTTTACTCAATTATTTTCGTTAATTTAATATATATATATATATAACTCACTAATTCAGACTCGATTTAAATTGCGTTACTTTCAGATTAAAAAATAATGATTTTTAACCGTTTAAAGAAAAGAGATTAATTTTTAGAGATTTTAAGAAAAACATAAGCTAATTTGTGTTTGCTTGGACTATTTAAAATTATTTTTTTTATCTTCTCTCTCATCTATTATAATGTATCATAATAGATTTTCCTGAGAAACTAATCAAATCAACTTTTCAAAATAATCTGTTTTCAATAATAATTTTTTAAAAAGCTGAAACAAACATTTAAAAATTTTAAAAAATAATTTTTTTATTAAAAAATAATTTTCTCTAAAAATAAGTTGAAATAAACGCATTCTTAGGGTAAACAAGGAAGCGACATTCATGGATAATGGATTCACATTAGTATCTGTTGATCGTGTGGCTTTTAGTTCAAAACAACATTCGCTACTACTCTATAAATATGAATCACGATTTTCAATGCACATTCACTCAATGGAATGCACTTATTGGATTGGACGAATGTGCTTTCCTATGCGCCCAACCCAAATCCAAAGATAGTGACAGAACCTCGTAGTGTTTTTGTTTAACTACTTTTTTTCAATGTAGAGAATTGTCGAGGTTTTGGAGCTTGCTGGAGAAGTAATGGATGAACTTTCAAGCACAACTGGTCCAAGGAAAGATGTGGTCCAAAACCATTGCCTTGAGTTCATGCAATTGATCAAGGTCCTTCTCTTTTTAACGCTTTTGTCCATACATGTAGACACAGGATACAAATCCTGCAACCACTTATTCAAATCCTCCAATGTTAAGAATTGACAATACATAACAACCATATATTTTAGTGTGGTAAATCTCACGTTAACTAGAAATATGGATAAAATAATTTTTGTATATGGGAAAACAATCTCCAACTCCTAAGCTAACTTTTGGGTTGAGTTAGGCCTTCCAACTTCTAATATGGTATCAATGTTTATCCTACATCCGTTTAGTGGATATCATTCATATATGGGGCACTCATACTTGTTCATTCTTGCATATCTCACGCTCCAGATGTCAGCCTTGGCGTGAGGGGATGTGTTGAGAAGTGTCACATCGACTAGAGATATGTTTAAGATAACCGTTATATATGGAAAGACGATCCTTAATTCTTGAGCTAGCTTTTAGATTGAGTTAGAACTCCCGAATTCTAATAGAATTGATTTTCAGCCTTACACTAATCTATTATTGCTTGCATTTCGCAAATTTATGATTGTATGACTTTACAATTCCTAGACATTTCTTAAATCTCAGCATTCCATACTTCGCCCAACATATGGTGAGAAGAGATTTGATTATTACCACTTAAATTGAAAGTTCAGCCATGCTTGCTCCTGTAATATATAGTTCTTTTTCTTTTTTGTGTGGATGCTCAATAGGTGTTAGCACAACCTATGAGAAAGACCACCTCCTTTGTGATTTGGCTTCTGCACTGGTACACTCTAGGAAGGACTAAGTTCATGAACCAAATCGATGTAGAGTAAAAACCAGGAACTTAGAAACAATATGTATCAAATACACCAAATTCCTAAACATAAATCTCAAGAAACCCCAATTTCTACAGGGCATAATATACCTGAGATCCAAACAATCATATGCATGTTGTATATGTGAAAAATGCATAAGATCAAGTGCGAGAGAGAAAGGGTTTTGGGGAATGAATCAGAATCACAAAAGTGATGATTCATTTCCTTCTGATTTTATTTATACTAGAGCTATCCAATGTGAATCACATGCTAATTCTACTCAGTTAGTGTTAACAGAGTAACTACTAACTAACTGACAGTTAGACTAGTTAACTAACTAAAAAACAGAAAGTCGAAGTCTCTTACAGAAAGAGAGAAAGCCTAAGAGAGAAATAGTGTAGTATTTAACAGAAAACATTTTTTTCTTGATATCAGTTGCTCATGCCTCATTTCAAACATAATACTATTAGCTTTTTCTATTCCCTTTCTCACAAGAACAGTATTCATCTGCTTTCTCCCTCTTGGTAATTGGAATAGCTTGCTTTAAGATACAGATATAGGCTTTATTGTGAATAATTATTTATGAAGTTGTTGGTAACAATGATCACTTATCATAATTATTAGGATCAATAATGATAGACCCCAGAAAATTATGGAGTGTGATTGGTGAAAACCCTAATTCCCAATTTGGGAATCAGAGAAGATACAAGGGAGAGACCCAACACTCTTCCTAAACCCATGTCCAAGTGACTCCTCAAATACAAAAGATACCCCATAGTCTCTCTAACTCTCTTATTTATATGCAACAAGCCACATTAACCCTCTTAAATAACCCTCTAACTCACTAACCTCCAACTCAAATAATGTTTAAGCTTGGTGTATATTAAATAGGTAGCTGGAGACCTGGAATTTTTCTGACATTTGATGAGTGAATAGGCGAATAACTCATTCAAATTCACTTGAAATTGTGGTGCCAGCTAGGTCTTAAAATAACAAAGATGTCAGTAATATTGTTTTCTGCTTCCTAAACCCTTTTTGAGCATTAGTTACACAACTCCACAAAGAAAAAGCACATAATGTTATACAGCATACAGTACCCAACTGATTTTGGGAAAATTTAAGATCAAGTTTTGCTATCAATTTTTCCAATCAAACGACGATATATGGATTTTTCTTTTCTGACATTAAATAGTCTCCATTAAGAATTTGTTTTCTAATTTTAGAAAATTATTCTCTTGTCATTATTTGATTGGAAAAATTGATGGTAATAACATAGCTACGTAACTTGATCTAAGTGCATTATCTTAATATAGGGCGAAAAACCACGATGAGCCCGAAATCATGGTGGACTATTACAATAGTTATGCGAAGTTATTTTTGCCCCCCTTGATTTCACTGTGTATCGAAACATGCACTAGCTTTTTTTCCCTCAACTCACTAGTTGCTACTGTAGCTATACAACATTTTCTGCTCTGTCCAAGGGGGACCAATTCAAAGCTGGCCAAATACTTATGGATATGGTAAGTCCAAACTCCAAGCCATCTTTAATTTTAGGCAGCAAATTAACAGAATCTGTTTTACTGAAAAGCTATATTGAGTATTGACATTTGAGCACTATCTATAAAACCTCATTGGAACACAATTTTAAGCCATGATTTGCAGTGTAAAGTACGTATTATATATAACCAATTATATAAAGACAGAGTGCCCAAATTCAGAGTATTGTTCAGTGGTGAGGTCAACATTCTGAACCTAATCCTCCATTTTCTGTCTTCCAGCGTGCTTTAACTGAAAATAATAGAGGGTGTTTTTACCTTCTGTAATGCTTTTAGTTGTTGCCATATAATATTTGGCAAAACGCCAAATGTGGAGCCAATAAATATGAAGGGACTTTTTGGGATAATGAAGAGTGAAGACACATGAGTACAAGACAAATGGCAAGTTGAAATCTTTAATAAAGACAGATGAAGTACATCATATGGCCTATCATGTTGCAAACATACAGTGCCTTTTAATCACAGTGGCGCCACCATTGTCTAGTTCCATTTAAGCTAAATGAGTCCCTATCTCACTGATAAAGCATGTTGGTTGGAGAGTTTAATTCTGGTAAACAAGCATGGTGTGGTAATCAACAATGTACCTCAAAATCCTTTGGAGCTTTACAGGATAAATGGTAATCACTATGAAGTTTATATTGGTGTACCAACAAGTCGTCAGTAATTATGGTTCTAATCACGGTCAATTACCGTCATAACACACTTTTATGTGGATTCCTGAAATCACATTTATGATGTTTGCAATGGCTACAAGGAGCAATGTGATCGTGAGAATTGAGAAGAAAACCCTAGAGTTAGCTCTTTATAGAGGGATGAAACACGGTAACACACCGAATACACCACTAGGTAGGCTAACAAGGTCCAACATACCAACCAACCTAGTTTTCATAAATCTTTCTATAAACAATTGATTTAAATGGTACGTGTTAGATTTCTTTTAGCCAATATCTCAGATTTGAGTATTGTGTGTGGGAAAAACTCATGCTTTGAGATCTAGTTTCACAAGAATGTGAATATGAATGGCTCGAACTTACACCCTCACTTGGAGGTGCCAAGCTTAAATTCACTTTTATGTAACCATGTTTGATTGCAAAACCTTGGTTTGAAAAGAAGTGATTTAGCTTTGCCAATTCAACGCGAAACATGACCTTCTTAGAAGAATTTTTATATTTAATAATTAGTTTGAAGAGGTCAGTCTTGCATATATAGTTTGTATTACCTCACAATTACAATATTAAATTGACTCTGCTTTGAGATTAAATTTTGACAGAGAAAACTTAGCATGTTCCGTCAAACATTCATACTTATACTAGATTCCTTCAATATTAAGTATATTGCGTGGTATTTACTCAGCAAATGTCTGTCGTTTGGTTCCAATTTTTTTGGTTTTTTTTCTTCTCTTTTTTTGTTATTCTAGATTACAAATATCCTTCAGCCCACGTAATTTTGTTTGAACTATTTAACACAACTGCATATTAGGACATATATTTCCTTAATTAATAGTTGTAAAAACAGATCTTATTTAAATACATTTTTTACATTGTTGTAAAAAGGATAATATGTTAATCTAGAAAGAGGATTGGGAAAAAAAAAATTGTTTTTACAACGACAAGGTTAAAAAACATCATAAATCATGAGAAAACTTTACCTTAAAACTATAAACTTCACTCCCCCCATAAATTATCTAATAAATGTTGATTTTATAAAGACAAAATATCGACAAGATAAACCAACTCTGTTTACGAAAAAGCAATACATCGATATATGACGATAAATGCATAATAGAGATAGAGGTGACAAATTCATGTGAGGGAGTAAAAAAAGGCGTCATAGACTATAGTAGTATTATAATTATAGTAATATATACTTAGGCCAAACCGATCCCACCAAACAATGCCCTAGACGACGTACTTGTGGCAATTGCAGGCGACTTCATGATATGATATTGATAGCATAACTTGGAGAGAAGAATGAAAGAGTGATGTCCATTGACTTTACTATTTATGATATGAATTTTTATTACAGTGTTTCTTTAATTATACTTCCAGAATAAATAAATAAAAACAAAGAATTTAATTAGTATGCACAGGCAGTGTAAATATATATATATATATATATATATATATATATATATATATATATATATCCTTTGGCACATTAGAAAATAAGTTTTAAATTTAATTAAAATAAAAAAGAATATACCTAATTTTAAGTATATGGTATTAAATAGCTGGATGTCATTGTAAGAAAAATCTAGAATAACAATGCATTAAAATTAAACTCTAAAAATAAATAATATTACACCCGACAAATTAATAGTTTGTTAATTAATGTTAAAAAGAAATTTTTACCAAACTAATATTGTAAATACAAATTACCAATGTCGTTATTTGGTCGTTTGTGTCATGTAAGAATGCGAGTTGTAGAGAGTTTTGAATGATGTGGCCTCACAAACACCACTTAACCACTTTTCAACTGCACTAATTATGAGGCTTGAAGATCCTCTTAACGGTAAATTCTCTCGAGTTTCCTCAAGTTGAAATTATATGAGGGTTGTCTGTGCAGAAGTCAGTTCGCGTAAGATTTCTCAAGAGCATATCTGATCACATTTGTTGCACTGTGTATTTAGTGCGCATTTATTGCATGCAGTGAGATTCCACTAAGTAGCAATAACCCACTTTAATGTAGGGCGTCAGCGCAGGTTTCTGTCGATCAAGGAGCAAGTTTTTTTTTTATCACGTGCAGATTTTGGGGTCAGCTACATCCAATGTGTCTGAACCTCACTCTTGTTCATATCCACAGGGGCACTTTAACTTGCACAGGTTGACCTAACGCCATTTTGGCAAAGCTATCAGCGCATATGTGTGTTTGCGTAAGATTTCTCAAGAGGAAATGTGTTTGAATTTATTGCACTGCGTATTTAGTGCATGTTTTTATTGTGCGTGAGACTCCACCCAGAAGCGACAAGCCTTTTAATGTTGGGCGTCAACACAAGTTTCAACCCATTAGAGTGTAGGATTTTGGGTTAAATATGTTTTTGGTTCCTGTACTTTGACCGAGATTTGGTTTTAGTCCCTCGCCAACGTAAAGGTTGATTTTGGACCTCAGACTTTCATTTTTGTTTGGTTTTCGTCCCTGCCGGAGTCATTCGTTGACTGTCGTGCCTACGTGTCACGGCGGAGCTTACGTGGCATAGGCCACGTCATTTATAATGAGTACACCTGGATTTTCCTTTTTACATTAATATTTATTAATAATATTAATAAACATAAAAAAAAGGAAACAGAGGTGTGGTGTAAAAAAAAAAAAGAAGGAAACAGATGGGGAGAATCAGATCCGGCCCCTTTTCTTCTCACATTCGAAAACCCTTCTTCTTCCTGCGAGGAGCACCATAACGGCGCGGTGGAGGTGGGCGCGAGGAGCACCATAACGGCGCGGTGGAGGTGGGCGCGAGGAGCACCATAACGGCGCGGTGGAGGTGGGCGCGAGCGAGAGGGTCACGATGGCGAGAGGGAGAAACAGAGGGGGAGAGCGGAAGGAAGAAGAAGAAGGTCGAAACAGAGAGGGAGAAGCAGGAGAGCGAGAGCGAGGTCGAGGTCGAGGTTGAGAGGGAAGGAGGCACGGCGGCGCGGTGGAGGTGGGCGCGAGCGAGGGGGTCACGATGGCGAGAGGGAGAAACAGAGGGGGAGAGCGGAAGGAAGAAGAAGGTCGAAACAGAGAGGGAGAAGCAGGAGAGCGAGAGCGAGGTCGAGGTTGAGAAGGAAGGAGGCACGGCGGCGCGGCAACCGGGCACAAGGGTTTATTGCGGACGTGACGAGGGTCACGATGGTGGTGGTCTTGCCGTGGACGGGGGCCGGAGAACCCCCCCTTACAGGTACGGCGGAGTTGGCGGAGGTGCCTCCGTTCTTCGTCACCTTCGTCCAGAATCCAGAATCCATGTGTTTTCATGTGTTTTGAATCAGATCCCGTTTGCGATTTTTGGGTTTTTGGGGTTGTGGTTGTGGTGGGTTGATTCTGGGTTTTTGCTTTCTTATCATGAGGATCTACTTGTTCAAGTTTCTTTTGAGTTTGTTCATGATTGTGTTATGCATTTATGGGTTTGCTCATAAGTTTTTGGGCTTGTTCATGAATTTGCTATGATTTTCTGGGTTTTTAGATGAAGGAAATGATTGAAGAAGATGAATCTTCATAAGAAGAAGAAGGAGGAGGAAGAACGACCTTCTAAATCAATTTATGCTGTGAATCAATTTATGGAATTAATTAATTTGTAGATTCGGAGCTGGGTGGTTTGTATGGTGGAGGTGGAGGAAAGAAAAGAGAAGTTGGAGGTGGTTTGTATGGTGGAGGTTGTGGCTGGTGGAGGAACCAGGAAGAAGATGAAGAAGATGAGGGATGGAGAAGAAGAACTAGGAAGAAGAAGAAGAACCAGTAACCAAGAGAAAGAAAAGAAAATTAACAAATCTGATTTTTAATTAACAATTTTAATTTTTTAATAATTAATAATATAATTTAAAATTGAAAAAAATATAAAGAAAAAGAAAAGGAAATTCCACGTGGCCTCATTAATTGACGTGGCGTTGCCACATAAGCTCCGCCGTGACACGTAGGCACGGCGGCGTTGACCAAACTCCGGCAGGGACGAAAACCAAACAAAAATGAAAGTCTGAGGCCCAAAATCAACCTTTACGCCGGCGAGGGACTAAAACCAAATCTCGCTCAAAGTACAAGGACCAAAAACATATTTAACCCTAGGATTTTTTACCACATACAACTTTTGGGACCAGCTCCATATCTTGTGTGTATGCACCTCACTCCTACTCACATCCATGTGGCCAAAACAACACCACGTTGGTATTTTTTTCGCATTATTCTGGAAAAAGTGTTCTTAATATTATTTAAGAAGCCCAAACTAGTACTAATATTATCTAGGTAAATATTTAACTTTAATTTCTAATTAAATATACATTAACGGTAATAATTACAAGGGGTTCAAATAAGGGAAGGGGCGACCCAATGCCATTATGCCAAAGTTATATATTAACGGAGATGTGAGTTTGCGTATGATTTCTTATAATCTGTTTAAATTTACTACACTCTATATTTAGTGTGTGCTTTTATTGCGTGTTGTGTGACTCCACCCAACAACAACAAACCTTTTAATACAGGCGTCAACACAAGTTTCAGCCGATCAAAGTGCATGATTTTTTACCACATACAGCTTTTCGGACCAGCTTCATCCTATTCCTATGTGTGTGCACCTCACTCACACTCACACTCACACTCACATCCATGTGGCCGATACAACACTACCTTGGTATTGTTTTTGTATTATTCAAACTAATACTACTATTATTTAAACAAAATATTATTTAATATTTAATTTCTAATAAAATATACCTTAACGGTAATAACTTGATTTTTATCTATTCCAAGTGTGTTCACTTGGATAAAATAAAGGACGACTTCAGAATTTCTTCTTTGGTTTTAAACTTGGTATCTCCCAGAATTACTGCATGAACAAAAACAAAGCGCATTATTTTAATTATTACAATTTTTTATCATGAAAAACGTATTATGTTTATGTAGAATATAATAATTATTGGTGAAAGTAAGATAAAAGAAAAATGAGAAGGAATGAATTTTAGTACTCTAAAAGGGAAACGGTTCGTGTAAATTTCTGACATGAGGGTACATTGTAAGATCGTACAAATAAATAGAAGAAGGGACATATGAGAGACGTGGTCCCCATCACAACAAGAGTGTCCCAATATCAACTCTACATCACAACAGTGACTGATACAGGAGCACCAAAGTCCCTCGTCGCACCCAAACATTCCCCTTAACCCATAATCTACGTCACCAACTCCATTTCTCACAACAACTCCATTTTTTAATCAAAGGTATCACATCCGAAAATTAGACACTGACGTGTCTGTGTTTGTAAATTCGGTTGATTTGTATTTTTAATGTACAAATAATTTTCCTTTAAAAAAAGGTGCAAATAATTTTCGAAAAACAAAAAGTGATTATAAGTAACTAAAAATGTCTTAATATATTATAAGAGTTGTTTCGTTCTTAAATTTAGCTGAAAATGTTTATATTTTAAAATAAAACATTTTAATTCATATTTAAGAGAAATTGTTCACATAGTGAACCTAGCGAGACTAAACAAAGAAAAGGGAATATAGTTCAAAACTCATTCCATGTACATTTAACATTAAGCATATCCATTATACGAGGCAACTCGCTTGTACATTCAAGGTTATGAGGGTCATGTACATTTGACCTAATCAATTGAGATATTTCAAATGTACAAGGCTTCTGTGTTATATACAACATAACTCTCATAAATTTAGTTTGCCTAAGCTTTAGGTCAATACTTAACATTCGCTTGGTCATGAGATCACCTCATTCAACTCAATACGCTAAGCCCAAACAAGCGATTTCTAGCCCAAGTAAATGTCGTCACCGCCCAAGTCGTCAATATCAATCCACAAGACACAAACAAAGCCTTAAGTATTGAGGCGAAATGTGTCTTAGAACATGCTAGTCTGACGCTCTTCAAGTATCACTGTGTTGCCACTAACCTCGCCCGTGTTGAATCCATGACTTTGCTCGCTTCTGACCTCGCCCATATCAATCTATAAATAGTTTTAATTATATTAAGAAGAATTTATTATAAATTTAAAATTTAGAAAATATATTTACCCTTCAGGCTTGAATCATTTTATTACTATATTTAAGAAACAAAATTCATGGTTTGATCAATGAACTTATCCAAATGATTCAAGAAAAAATTTGGATACACAACCTTATTTTAAGTTAACCAATAATATTTAAAATAAATAAATAAATATAAAATTTATAATCAACTTATCTTAACCAAATTTTTTCTTGGTTAATTACACATTTAGACACTCTGTTGATAAATTAGAGTAGACCTCAATCTTTCTAAATTCCATTCCAAACGCTGAAAAGGAAACGCCAAAAGCAAAAGCAAAAGCAAAACCCTCATCAACCCTTCAAAGTTCAAACACTCTCATTTCCTCTCTCTCTCTTTCTGTTCAGCGAACAACTTTCTCTCTCTACCTCCATCATCATCTCTTTGTTTGTTGCTGCGTTCCACCATGAAGAAGCTCTACCATAAAGCGACGGTTCATCCGTCACCACCGGCTATATCAGACCACCTCTCCTTCCTCCCGGCCGCCATCCTCACCCTCGCGGCTGCGCTCTCGCCGGAGGACAGGGAGGTCCTCGCCTACCTCATCTCCTGCTCCTCCGCCTCCACCCCTCCGGCCGCCTTCTCCAACTTCTCCGGCAACCAGCGCCGCAAGAGCGCCGCCGCCGTCGCGAACGGCGGTGACCACGCGCCTCTGTTCGGCTGCAGCTGCTTCCGGTGCTACATGAGTTACTGGGTCAGGTGGGACGAGTCGCCGAACCGGCAACTCATTCACGAGATCATCGATGCGTTCGAGGACTGGCTGGCGCAGAGCAGCAAAGGTGGGAAGAACAACGGGAAAGGGAAGAGGGAGAAGAGGAACAGAAAAGTAGGGTCAAATAAGCACTCGGGCGAGTTGAAACGGTCCGAGTTGGTGAGTTCCGGGAGTAACGAGTTGGACGAGTCGAAATCGGTGGGGGAGAGTGGTGGCGGTGCTAGCGGCGGCGGTGAAGCTGAGAGGGTTGGTGATGAGGAGAAAGGGTCTGTGAGAAGGTTTGTGAGTTTCATTGGAGAAAGGATTTGGGGTGGCTGGGGACAGTGAAGAATTTTGAAGAAGAGATGATGAAGTTAATTTGATTAAGAAGAAGAAGAAGAAAGGTAGGTTTAGACCACTTTCTTAATTTGCTTTTTTATTTTCTTCTCTTTTTTGTACATTAATCACTACTACCCTGCAATGTTTAAAATGTAATGTAATGGTTGGTTGGTTTTTGTGATGCAAGGGTTATAGTTTTGGTATATATAATCAATCAAATCACCATACATATTATCAATTCACTTGCTTTTTGATTCAGTAGCTGCATCTCAGGATTCGATATTACAGTTGAGGTTGTGTTTAATTGGGTTACATTTCAGAATTTCTACAATAGCTACTTCTAATAGTTTCTCCAAAATCATTATTATTCCCTGTGTTTTCAAATTTCAAACACACCTTTAGGTTGAAAATTGCTTTAGTTTTGAATTTGACTATTGCAAGTCTTCATAGCAGTTTTCTAGATTTTCGTGGTCTTCTGAGTTCTGATTTCACTCTCTATCTCGATGACGAAACATACCCTTGATTTCATTTCATTAGTGAATGTGTGTATTTGTTGGTATCTGTACGTATATCTATAAATGAAATTGTACTTGCAAAATCGTGGCGTAAGTAGGGATGTCAATGCATACGGTGGGCATGGTAGTATATATATGCTCTACAGGTAAATATTCATACTCATACCTGCTCGTTACCGATAAGGGTTTTAAATAAATTTTAGAATATCCATGCATATTTATGGGTACTGATGGACATTTTTTTTATAGACCCATGTACATATATGAATTCACATAATTTTTTAAAATAAAAATAATATTAATTAGACTCATGACCATGTGCCAAGGCGAATACTTCTTTTCTTTCCCCCTCATTGGGTCGAAGGGCTTATTTTTACTATTATTATTATACAAATTTACTTGAAGGAAAATCCAGCCTAAGGCCCAAATACAAAATCATTAAAAATTAGACTCAATATACATCTTAAATATCTGCACTCACCCTATTAATAAATGAATAGTGAAAATATTTATTAAATAAATATGTGGATACCCTTGGGTGCGGGTAATTTTATCTATAACCGGTTTTTATCTACAAGCATCCGTAGGCGTAGATAATTTTGACATCCCTGGCCGTAAGATTCGGGTTTAAGTTAACTTTTTTTCTAAAATTTAGAAAGTAACTTTTTTTTTGACAGCCAGAAAGTAATAAATTGGTAGAAAATGATGTGTTATTATTGTTTTCGTTGTCAATTTTCTATTAATTATATCATTTTCAAAGAAAAAAAAAATATGACTGGTGCATATTCTTTGAATCTGTGGCATTGTGGATAGAGTTTGGGTTGGTAAACAATGCTAGGAGGGTGCATGTAGTATTTTGGTTAGTGTGGGAGGGAATTCGAGTTTAAAATTCATCATTTTTTTCTTAACAGAAGCAGCATTAATAGTTCTAGGAAAAGAAACCCCATTAAAATAATTTATGACTATATTTTATTTCTCCACGTAGTGGGATTTGGATTCTGGATGCTATTAGAGGATGAGTAATGGCAAAAGGAAAAGTAAAGGCTTTTGATTTAAGCGCAGGAGGCAGAACAAAATATATTCTCCACTAACTATGGAGACACACTTGACTCCAAATCTCTTTTATGTTGGTCTTCATGGTGAATATATTTGTATAACTGTTTTCAAAAACTTTCACACTTGACAGTAGACACTAACTTTCTTGTGGGGTTTATCTTCAAAAATTTCTTGCAGATTTTTCTTTAAAAATATTTCACAAACAATTTCACTACATAATCACTTTTGACGAAAAATTCATAAAAAAATTTGTTCCAAAATAATTTTTTCTACGATTTTTAAAAATCTGCAACAGTTTAAAATCTCTACATACTTGATTTTCTGCAAACAAGTACACAGAAATTTTAAGTTGTTGTAAATTTTCAAAATTTACAAGAAATCAATTTGCGCGAATTTTAAACAGCCGCAATTTTTTTTAAAATGTGTCAAGTTTGTGTCCGATATAGGTGATGTTATACACGAAATATTAATGCTTTCTTAAATCCTACCGTGTAAACCAAGTTCATTTCTTTAATGAAAGTGGACAAAATTTTCTATTACATACAGATTTATATACGCTTTGTCTCCATATTGTATGGTTCTAGTGAATGGATTAGTTGTTTAAACTTCAAATTATATATTATACTCCACGTCTCCACCAATAATCACAACAATTTTTAATACATAGATATCTTAAAACTATTTATAAATTTAATTCAAGTACGAGATATTTATGTGTAATATGATGCTGTAAATGACACATGTGGCACTTTCAATTAGTTAACAAACCTTGATATATAAATTCAAAATTATAAAACTACCACAGCTGAATTTTTTTTTCTTAACGGATATTATCACTAGCTTTTTTTCGAAAGCAAAATGATATATTAATAAGGGATATACAACCACCAAAATGGCCTCAATAAGATGGAGCGAGAGTTGTCCGTCCGCCTAAAAAACAGGCCTCCAAGACAAGAGAGGGACAACGCCAACGCCTCAGGCCATGAAAGGGAAAAAACACAACCGCAACCAAAAGAAAATGACCTGAAAATTACACAACGAAATGCCCCACAAAGCAACACCTGCGCAAAAAGAATCTGCTCCTACGGAAGTCTACGATCCATGATTTGCGTCGCAATCTGATTTACTGCCTCGACATCAGAGCAATAAAAAACAACACCCACCTGCTTAGCCACCGAAATGGCACGCCTAGCTCTCGTCATAATACACGGAGGCACCGGTGACTCGGACCGTACAACGGAGGAAAGGATACCTTCACTTCTATCGCCTCCCGCCACGACCTCCACAAGAGAACAGGAAGGAGTGGATATGGCAGGATTGCGTATCTCCTGGCAACATATCTCCTTCCTGGGGCGGCCCCGAGCCCTCTTAACCCCTTGCCCTCGAACCTTAACTGCCGACTTTGATGCCACCTTAGAACCGCCTATACCCTCCAGTTTCTTGGGACGACCATGTCTTCTTGGTGGTTGCAAAATCAAACCCTCCTTGACACCAACCTCCTCCGCCCCACAATAATCAGCGATATCCCCGCTGGAGATATCCTTAGGAGCAGGAGGAATCTCCTCCTCGAAAGATCCAACCGACCAAGGACCAATTTCTGGAAAAAGAAAAATGACGGGGGTTCTTTCACCAGAAAAACACCCCTTGTCAGAGCCTAGAACCAAAGCTATCTCCTGAGCAGCGGAATCAGAAAGATTCCCCGCAAGAGCCTCCTTCCACGAACGATGGCGGCCAGCACCGCCAGCCAACCCACGAACTCTGACCCTGGGGGAAACAGACCCCACCAAAGGCAGACCCTCGCCGCGCAAAGACCGCGACGTAGAGCAATGCTGAAAATCCCTGGGGAACTTTGTCGGTGCCATCGTTAGAAAAGCCCCTCCCACCTTAAGGCCATCCAGAGCACCAGTTGCGACCATAGCCTGATGCACGGAGGAAAAATGAACGAAACCGAAACGGAATCGGTGACCAATTTTGCGTTTCCACTGAATGAACACATTCAAAATCCTGCCAAAAAGAGAAAATAAACCGCGGACTTGGTGGTAGCCAACCGTCTCCTCGATGCCGTCAATGAAAAGAGTAGAGCAACCGCGGCGAGGGTTGTTGCGAATCAGAAGAGCGTCACCCCCTTCAGCCACAATTTCTCTTTTGACCGTCGAGACACCGTCCAGAGTAGACAGACCACCTAGACCATCCGCCGACTCGTCCTCTGCCGCCTCCTCTCCTTCAGCCGCCATCCCAAGACCAGAACCACCAATTGCAGACGCCGAGCCAGAAAGGATTGGAGAGGTCGATGTAGAACAAGAGGGCTCCATTGAGCGAGGCCGAACGCAACAGAACAAGGGGACAAAAGTTTAGTTACACGAAGCAAAAAGATGGAACTAACCACTCTGCAGAACAAAGGTTCTGAAAAAACGCAAGAAGCAGGACGATTGAAGCTGGAAAGGGACACGACCTTGAGGTCGATTGGAACAGAGGCTTAGGACGCGATGCAGTATGGATGAACAGGGACGCTATGCAGAACGGAGGAGCTTCACGAGCAGCTGGTCGAGCAGGTAGCGTCGTAGGAGCGGCGGAGGTGGGAGATCTGGCCGCCGGCCAGTACCCCAGCGCCGCCAAGGAAGAGGGATTGGGGAAACCCTAGTAGAGGAAAGCTACTTCAAATTAAATTAGAGACTGAACTTTTAGTTTGAGATACGATCGCATGTTTCTTCGAATAATGTCTTTCGCGGGATTCAAACTTGTGCTCTCATTCTTATAAGAGTTTAGCTTGATTCACCAACATTTTGTTGGTTACCACAGTTTAAGTCTGCACATACCAATAATTAATCAAATAAGTAATAATATATACTCTCTCCATTTCAAAATATATGTTGTTTTACCTTTTGCTCTATTTTTTAAAAATATATGTTGTCTTACACTTTCAAAGTACTTTATCTTATTTTCTTTCATCTATACCCTCACTTAATATTATATATACCAAACACTTACTTTTTTCACCTATCACAATAAGTGGTGTACATGACCGAGTCGAGCCCGAAAACCCAGCCCGACCAAGTTCTTTTTTATCGGGTTTTACCATGTCCTTTTTAAAATGGGATAGGAAAATGACATTCAATTAAAAACCCGGTGTTTAGTAGGGACAAGTTCGGGTTCGGGTTGACCTCGGATCACCCATCTCATCTCGTACTAATTATAAATCCAATTCGATTTTATCTTTAATATAATTTCAATCCACTTTTATTTATCTATGTTTTTTCACTTATTTTTTTTCACTTATCATGTGGTTGAAGTGACATGTGGTTGAAGTGACATGGTTGGTTCATTGTAATTGTTTCAAAATTTAGAAAACAAAATTATCAAATAATTTTTGTCCTTTGTTAGTGTCTTTTGGGTCAGCCCGGTCCGTCTCTCTTTGACCTAGTTCTAATTAGATCCGAACATTGCCGGGTTGCTTCAGGTTTATGGATGGATTAGGGTTCATAAATTGGCACAATCAAAATATAGGGCCGGGTGAAGGACAACCAAACTCGTCCTAACCTGTCCCTTGTACACTCCTAATCACAATTCTCACAAATTACTTAACAATAACTATGATTCTCTCTCTCAACTTTAAATAAGAGTATTTCAGTCAAACTATACTATCGATCAATGAACCCTAAAACTGTGTACATAACCTTAAACAACATATATTTTGAAACGAATGGAGTATCATATAAAACTCTTATAATGTTGTTAATTTTTACAAAAATTTCTTATGTCTAAACTATTAAATTATTTAACATTAATTTCAAATTTATCATAAATGCTCTACATATTTGGAAAGAAAAATGAGATTGGGAGCATTTTAAAATATAATAAATAAATAAACTTATGAGCACATAGGTTTTTTTTGGTACATCGAAAAATTAACAAAACAAGAGAAAGATTATAAGGCTAACAAACCCCAAGCCAAGGGTGGAATTAAAATCATGAGGAGGATCCTCTAGTATAGTAAAAGCACCCATACTGGCAAGACAATCCACTCTGGGAAGCTGGACTGTACACGGCAGAACCAAAATCTGCTTAATTTCTAGAAAATCCAAAGCCAACTCATGATACATGAATCTATCATCAGCAAAAGCTACTACTATAAAAAAAAGTTACTACAATAAATAACGGAGTAGTTTAATAACATAGTAGGTATATGATGTAATTGCTTAAAAAAGTTACTACTATAAATAACAATAAAAAATTGAAATTCGGTTCATTAACTCGATTGGTGGAATCAAATAAACCAATCTTGGGTGACCCAATCATTAAATAACGGAATTGAATTGAGTATACCTTCATTTGTAATCAAGAGGGATGCGAGGGGTGCATATATCTTTGTCGTTCATACTTCGTAGTTAAGTTAATTAGAATGTGGTTAACACATAAACGCATGGATGGTTGTTAGGACTGAGGCACAAGTCAAGATTCCACAGCATTTGCATGGTGGTCCTGGGAGTGGTGGTGGTGAAGGTGGTAATGGTGGTGGGTGATAATGATCATGAACATGTTATCGAAATGAAAAACCACAATTAGAAAATTATATTTTGTGGTTTTACAAATAAAGATAAAACTGTTTTGAAATTGGATAAAAAACTAGTTCAGCATCATTTTTGTCGAACACGTTTAATGGGCCCTAAGAGAACAAGAACTTATGACCAGTAGTAACGGACAGTGACAGATCTAGAGATATTAACTCGTTGGGATAGCAACAACATACAAATTTATAACATTAAAAATATAATATATTGTTATTAAAAATCTTCATTTATATATATCATTATTATTTTCTATGAATAATCATTTTTTGAAAATATTATACAATTTTTTTATTCTCAATACTATCAGAAAGTTTGGTAAAGATTATGAGAACTTTGTACTATTAAGAGAAGAAAAAAGAGAATGGAGCACTGAGTCATTAACCTACAAATATTGTCACATTGCATATAAAAAAGTTAAAAAAAAGTGGATCACAATAACATAAATTTTGAACTTGTTAGTGACAAATATATTACAACTTCACATCATTTATCATATACCTTACTTCTGTTACATCTACACTCATCTCTCTCGTGTGAGTGTGAGTGCTCTCATATGAGTGGAATGAATCTAAACCCATCCTTTTCCAAAATACAAACCCATGGGGAACTTATTATTTTGAATTGAGGGGGCAATTATCTACTCAATATTCTAAAAATATAGTGTATATATACTGTATTGTTGTAAAAAATTAAAAACCTTGTGGGGGCATTTGCCCGCCTCACCCCCAATGTAGATCCGGATTTAAGAAACTTGAAGGTGTGGGAACAATAAATTTTTATATAAAAAAAGTTTGAGTGAATTTATTTTCAATCACCACCGCAGATAAATACATGCCTCTAAAACCATAAATCACTTAAGAAATTACTTACGGATCACCCACCAACACATCAGTTGTGGGGCAATATATTTACACACATATAGGTAAACATAGATGTTAAATTATATTTATGGGGACAATTAATACTTACCGTATATATGCTTCCTTGGTTCCTTATTAAATGCTTAATTAGAAAGAGAAAATACACACATATTAAGGCATGCAAAAATGCATCTCACTTTCTATAAGTCCAGAGGCTATTCACACTTTTTATTTTTTTCAAGCCATTCGCACATATATGTGAGAAATTAACACAATGAAGAACAAAATTTCGAGAACGAAAAATGCATCTCGACGATACGTGCAAAAAAACACGACGGGAAGGTGAGAAAGTGCAAAAAATAAGACCCAATAATGATGGGTGAGATGGAGAAGATGATTGTGGTGAGGTTAGTTTGAGGTGGGAAGAGGATGATGAAGAAAAATGATGAAGATAGTAAGGGAGAAAATTTGTTTTTAAGAGTAAATTAATAATTGACCATTTAATGGGGGTGACATAGGAACCAGTTGAGATGGCATCAGAACAAATTCCCATAATAAATAAATACTACATTAAAAAATTTAAAATTAAATTAGTGAGGAGTGTTCACATTTGCATATTTTAATCAATGAGGAGTTCCGTCCTTAATTAAAACGCTATTTAGAGACATACTTAGTGTTCATTTATAAAAGACCATTTACTATATTTTAGAAATATTTGTTATTTTTCTCTCGGTATACCTCTTGTATTTATTATAATTTTAAAATTTGATTACCACTAATAATTAATATTTTTCCATGTTACTCAATGCATTAATTAAGGTTAAATGTGAAAATTTGTATACTTTTTTAAAATAATGTATTTATTAATATCATTAAATATTTTCTTAAAAACATAATTATCTTAAAAAAATCTTATAATTCGGGGGACGGAAAGAGTATTAAAGTTACTGGTGCTATAGTTTTTTCTTTAATAAATACATGATTGATACTTGGGCTTTTATTATCATCACTGCCACCCAGCTTTTACTCACATCAATATGAATTCTTATTATGACAAAAAAATTAAGTTCAAGTCAAGTCAATCTCGAACCATTTGCGTGTTTAATGACTCTGAATAAATTCTCCTTCTAACCCAAATCAGATGTCTTTGACTCGGTTTCATAATTTTATTCTCTCAAGTCTTATTACCTCATCTTGAAAAGGCCATCCACCTTCATCATATCTTCACTGGTCAAATTAAATTTCTCAATCTAGCTCCCGATCAATACAAACGGATATTACCAACTATTTTACAATTAGCTTAAATTATCCGAGATTTAAAATTATCCTAGTTAATGTGATTAAATAATAGAGAATTATAACTTAAGATACATGTTAAAATATTATTAAAACAATAATTTTGAAAACCGGACTGTGTAAGTAACGTGCCCCTATTATTAAATCATTTGTATGTATCGCGATTGAGACCGGTGTACTGTGTAACTACCGTAAAAGAAAATTACTAATTCTACTAATCTGATGAAACTTTCAGCTAACAGTGCACCGTCCTTTGGTTTAGATTACCAGTGTCCACTAATTGAAGGTGGAAACTTTACCAACAAAGTATAATACAAGTAGCAGATACTTGGACTCTTTAAGTATATAGCCTAGGGTTTAATGTGCGAAGTATTTACTGGAAGAAACTTATCTATTTAACGTGATCTCAAAACAGTCATGACTGCTGGCTGTGACATATTTAAAAAAAAAAGTTGGAAACTTTTAAAGTTTAAACCCAGAGACAAAGATATCACAGCGACCAAAGGTTCCAATAATGTAAGCGTTTGTGGTGGTAGGTGGAACATATATAGTAGTAGCTGGTACATTAACGCAGTAGTACTTTGTCCTCACTGTTTGGTGGATGGATGGTTTGCTTAGACTCTGGATCTGGAGGTTGTTGTTAGTTGGTGAACTGCTTCAAATTACTGTTTTCTGTTAGTTATATATACAACCGTAATATTGTTGCTCAACTTTTTTCACAGATCCACACCACATTATTATCACTATATTCCACTCAAACATTTTCTTTCAAAGATTGTGCTAAACAATTTATAATTAAGCACGAAGACTAATGCACCCCTGCATATTAAAATTTTGGATGAAAGATGTGGTGTTAACTCATTTGTGTTTTAAGCATTTTGCTGTCTAACAACTGAAACATTTTGAGAGTGTATGAAGGAAATCATAAATTTGATTTCTGTCTCTGTCTACCTATCATATTTCAGTGTACCAAACATTTTCTTTTCCTTTCTCTTGCCAATTTGAATATAGAAGGTGTCTACCAAACATTTTTCAAGTCAATGCAAAATAACAGATTCAGTTATATCAGTATTGATTGAATTAAAAAAATATATAATAAAAGAGCCAAACTTGAAATTAGTAGAGTTACATATTACAATTGAAAGAACATGAAGCTTGTATATAAAGTATGATGGATTGGACTATATGTATATATATACAAACACATGGGATAGGAGATAAGGACAATTATATACTACCTTATAGGGGGGAATGAATTAATTAAGCAGGTACAGGTATGGAGGAGGTGATGGATACACAGCCTTTAAGACGTTGAATAATTACATTTTTGGTGACTAACACTGAATGATGAGTTAGAGGTAGCCCCTCCTTCACACACTCATCGTACTTCTCCAATGCACTCACTATCTCACTGAAATCTGGCCTCTTCGACGGGTTTCCTGACCAGCATCGCTTTATCAGATGTGCTAGTGCGGGTTTACAACTCGCCGGCAGCGGAGGCCTTTCGTTCTGATCAAAACAATTCAATGTAAGAAGTGAGAGATAGAAACAAAAATTGAGGTGTCTATTTTGTGTCTGCACTGAATGTAACTTCATATATCACACTAAGAGAACATTTTAGAGTTTAGACATATCCAACTAACCTTCTCAGCCACAGCAAAAGCAGCTTGCACTGGAGTCATTCCTTGAAAGGGAAGAAGAGCAGTTGTGAGCTCCCAAAGCACAATGCCAAAGCTATACACATCAACTTTGCGAGTATAAGGCTTTCCCTTAATCATTTCTGGCGCCATCCAACGATATGTTCCCATGTTTCCTTTGGTTTCCCTGCATCTTGTTTCAAGACATGATGTGCCGAAATCTGCTACCTTTACTCTCATCTCATCATTGAGAAGCAAGTTATTTGACTTGAGGTCTCTGTGAATCACACCTTGTGAGTGGAGGTACTCCATGCCCCTAGATATGTCAAGAGCTAACCTCAGTACTGTTTCAATTGAAAGGGAGTATGGCTCTTTCTTGTTCAGATACATCCTCAGAGTTCCTTGTGACATGTATTCTGTTATGATACAGTACACTGGCGGTTTTTTACATGCTGCAATAAACTGTAAATTAAGAGTCATAATTCAAATACCAGACCTTGTGCATACATTAATAAAATGCATTAGAAATAGAAACACCCCAGCAGATAAATACTACAAGATCAATGACCAAAGATAAAAGTTAGGTTTTTCTGATTGTGATGGCTGTGGCTAATAAATCTGTGGTTGACAATGTATCAAAACCCAAAGCCCATATATAACCACTAGTTGTGGCTCAGTTGGCAAAGTAACTCTGTTTGGGCCAACTTTATCTAGAGGGGTTCAAAACTTAAGAGAATACTTTATGGCCAGAGCTAAATCAACATAGTCTTACACTAAAAAGGTCTTACCAGCAAAAACCCAAGCACAAAGATAAATATTGCAATACTCATGTTGCAACTCAAAATATGGCAGAATGACAGAAAACTTGATTATTGACAGCAAAAGTCACACTTTGTGACTTTTTATTAAATTTGATTTTGGAAACTAAATTGGTTTGTAAAACCTTAACAAGACACTAAGTTAGCATGTTTCTATAAGCTTACTTTTCATCAGAATCAATTCCGATGGCTCGAAGCTACTCACAAAAGATTTTCTCCATAATCGATTTTATCTTTAAAATCAATTGTAGAAGGTTTCCTAATCATGCATGGTTGTTTAGATTGTAGGAGCCCCTCTTTGTTCCCATCCCACCCCCTCTATGTCTCTAAATTATTTCACTTTTGACAAAGAAGACCTTAGTCTTCATGAAATATATTTTGGAAAATGCGATCTCATTCATAACAATTGTATGAATGAATATGATTTGGTTGTTAGAATGCAAGTGGGGTATACAATATCTTCCAAAAAACAATTTTACATGGACTTAATCATACATTACATGGACCTTCATAACAATTTTTTTCCAATAAAATAGAACAAGGAAAGGTATATTAATCATAAAACTTAGCTCTTGCTTACCTTCAACTCCATGGTCCAGACCCACAAAGACAAAAACAGGTGAGGACAAACAGACATACTAGTAAATAGTAATCACCAAGCAGACAAGAAGAATAAATGAGCAGAACAATTAACAAATAAACAAACACCTTACCTGCACTATATTATGATGAACCAGACGAGAAAGCAAAGCCACTTCAGACTTGAACTGCTGCTCCAGCAACACTCTTCTCTCCTCATTCTGCGTTGGAATCCTCACCATTTTCACAGCCACCGCTCTCTGCTTGTAGATTCCACGGTAAATCCGGCTGTGAGCGCCGGAAGCAAACTTGTTACCGATAAAAAGCTGTGATAAATCTGCAGTCCATTCTTCCTGGTCCTCTTTTGAATTATCCCATGTATCCAAATTCTCAGAGTCCAATATCATGGACCATGATTCCATGCTGTCGAATCTCCTCTTTTCCATGTTCTCCATGTCGGGATTCAACCGTTTCTTTGATGAAGATGAAGGGTCTTGTAAAGGTTTACTCTTTGATCTTCTACGACGAAGCCCGTAGAAACATGAACCCGCCATTGAAAATGGTTCTGTTTTTGAATGAAACTTGTGAAAAAACAGAGAGTCAAAATAAATTTTCCTCCAAAACTTGTGACATGGTGTCAGGAAGTTCATGAACAGGGCTCGGAACAGGGGATTCAATGAAGAATGAGGAATATGTCTGAGTTTTCATGAAACCATCAAATTGATGAACTTGCATATCCAAAGAAGACCATTTCAAGGTCATTTTACAAACCCAGATTAAAAAATGGTTACTTTTTTGTTTCATTCAAAGTTGTGATGAGTGAAAAATCTTACAGCATGCAGAACCTAAAATCAGGGGAGCTAGCAGAAACAGGGGATTTCATTGTTCAAAGGAATTGGAGAGGAATGCAAGAAAAAAGAGATCATAAAAATGAAATGAAAGAGAGAAGTATAAGAGTAAGAAGAAGAAGTAGCAGTTTTCACGGCTTTTAACAAGATTAGGTTGTTGAATTGGAAGGAGAAGCTTCAAGGGTGTCTCGTGATTGTGCTTGGTTGAAATGTGAAGTAATTATTATAGTGAGAGAGAGAGAGAGAGAGCTTTTTGGTTGATTTGATTCAGCTTCTTTTCTTTTCCTTTCCTGCATTATCATGAATGAATGCAATATTGCTAAGTGGTCACAGTGCAAAGTGAGGCGAGTTGAGTTGAGATATGCGATTGGCTCATCCAACAATAGCCACTTTGATTTGCATGCAGTCTTTTCTCACACTTTGGATATATCCCATCCTTGTTGTGTGGGACCTAACAAAGTCTTAGAACACATGTGGCACCTAACAAAGATGAATAATATTTGGATCACATACAATTTTCACCTACACTTGGTGACATGAAAAAATAAAGATTTGGATCACACACAATTTTCACCAACACTTGGTGACATATGAAAAAATAGAGAGAAATGAGTGATATGATAGATAATTTGATAGGAGTTGCAAAGAAAAATAGGAAAAAAATGAGTAAAAATGAGATGGAAGAGAAAGTAAAATGTGAATATATCAATACTCAACAAAGACATGTGGCAACTCAAGAATTGCTTGATTGATATGAGTTAAGTGTATGTTTGGATTGACGTCCATGCAAACGCAACATGATTTCTTGTATCTCAGTATATTAACCGAGAAGTTAGAATTTGTCACATTGAATTAAACATAAAATAGAGATGTAAGATTTTTCATGTTATATTTAATGTAGCTATATGTTGAATTCAACGAAAATCTAAATACTCACCTACAATTGTTTTTCCTTAATTATTTATGTGAGACATGAAACTAGTATTTGCTGATGTACTGTATGGATAGCAGTACATATGGTACTTGAGTTAGTAATGGCCTAATGGGCCTACTACATTGGCTTCAATTCTCTTCCATCCAAACAAGGTTCCTTTACTTTATTATTCCAATAGAGCACTAGGCTGAAAGATTACTGTTTGATTAATTTCGAATCATTGAAGGCTTGCACTTGAAGCTTTGAAGGTAGAAAAGAAAAAAGTGTGGAATCTAAAAGAAGGCTAGTATTTTGAGAAAGAAAATACAAGTGTGAACAAGAGAAAGAAGGATTGAGAGGAGAGGAGCATAATAATGATAATATAGTGGGACCAAAACCTCTACTTCACCATTCAAGGTTTCTTTCAGATCACACTTTGTGGCACGTAGACAGTCCAATGACTAGGATATGCTGGTTGAACTGCTGCAGATCTTTGAGGTGTGGGCTTATTAGATGAGGGTGTTTTTATTTCTGTTGTTATAAGGGATACAAGGGCTTATCCACTTAAGGTCCCAGACACAGTTTTCTCTAAGTCCTAGCAGAAAAACTGTTGCAGCCTTGTGTTATTGTCACATATCTGTTCTTTTTGCCTCTTCTTCTTTTTCTACTTATGGGCCTTTCTCTTTGGGCTTTTAGCGCTCTCTTCATTTTGTCCTCTTTTATTTTGCATGTTGTCTCTTTCCTCCTTTTCACGATGCAGATGATTCTTTCGGCTGTCTTTAATTTGGATTGATGAAACCTCATGAAACGGAACAGTGAAATATAAGTAAATGAAATAAAATGAGATAGAACAAAAAAAAAACTTATTCCCATTATATAGATATTTTATGATGATGTGAAAAAAAATTATCACTGAATTATTTGGATAAATGATAAAATGAAATGAGTTATAACTCTTTTATTCTTATGTTATTTTTACTCCATTCTATTCTTATTATAAGATTGTATAGAGACATATTTGATATTTATTTATATATCATCTCATACAATAAATTTTAGAAATATTTATCTTTTTTCCATATAGGGTTATCTAAATGACCTATAAAAAATTTGAGTTAAATTACTCTAATTCTAAGTGGACCAATGGTATTTAAAATAAGTAACCCAAACTTTTCCTATGGTTATTTAGACTCTTTGTAGTTATTAAATATTTTTAATTTCAAAATTTCAATTATCACCGACAATTACTCAACCAGATCTTTCAAAATCTATGGCTTTTGAAATCTCCAAAGCTGCTCAACTTAATAAATTTTAAATAAAAATAAAATTCGACGGAAATGATGAAAATTTCAATAAAAAAATTTGGTATTAAATCTCAATTTATAATTTTTTCAATTAAATATCGCACACAATTCCGACCAGGTGTGGTGAATATCAAATGTCTCATCCATAAAAGTGCAACTCCTAAGGGTCGAATACTCGACCTACGGGTTCAAATAACTAATTTTTGGCATAAAATTTTAAAAGATGAAATTAATTAAAGGTTGAATAATATTAAGGATATAGTGAGATAGAATTAATACAGTGATTAAAGGGTGTTGTTTTATATATATGATAAATGTGAAAGATTGTATCAACTTTTTCTAAAACCAATACAAAAGTTAACATCATTACTATATTTAGCGTAATTATCTGAAAATGAATTCATAATAAGCTTGGAGGGAGTAATACTGAATATAAAATAAATGTATGAGTAGAAAAATAATTTTAACAATTTTAATAGTGATAAAATCATATTTTATTTGTGGTTTTCCTACTATAAAATGTTTTGTTTGTTGCATTATATTGACATAACTCATGTTTTTCATCTTAAATATGCAAGAGACAAATCACGGGTTATCAAGTGACAAGGAGAAGGAAACATGGACTAAGGAAGGAAAATGCTCAAAAACCAATATGAAGTGTGACTCTCTTCCAAATTGTTTATGATGCTAGCCATTAATAATTGTTATTGGTTTATCTCTTCCAATTTGCTTATGATGTTAGACATTAATTGTTGTTATTATGAATATGTTCTTCATGTTGATGATGTGTGATTAAACATATTTCTTGAGGTTACGTTATAATTGATGTCGTGAATACTATTTTTAATTTAGTGAATTATTTCCTAATTGTATGGATTATCTCCCCCCACTTCATTTGTGTATATTAACTTAATCACTCGTGTTATTTTATTAGTTGGTTAGAATTACATTGTCATTTTGTGTTAATTATAGAAAAAGAGAGATAATCGAGTATAAGAAACATATATGATTAACTAGGCTTTCTATATTTTTAATTAGATTAATTTATTAATCAACTTCTTTGTGCTTCTTGTTTTCTCAATTCTAACTAATTGACCAAATAGATATTGGAAATAGGAAAAGACCGTTAACTTGCATAACTAAACCAATTAACAACTTGAGAATTATAATTGACAATCAAGGGATTCATTAGCCAAATTATAATTGAGGGAGTCAGAGTCAATTGACTTTGTAGCCTTAAGTTGTCTTTCTTTAATAACTATTCTCTCACAATTTTTATTTGTCTAAACAATAAATAGTTTTTGAAAAATTGTTATCCTCCTGATAAAAGCATGAATAATGTCCATTTTTAGAGTTATGGTTTTATTGTTCGCATTCTTCTTTGATTCAACCCCTAATTAGTTTATGTATGTCATAATAATTATATAGTACCTAAAATTATTTGTATTAATACATATTATTAATCATTAAAACAAACTCTCCGACCTAGACCATATGAGTCATGAGTCAATGGCTTTTCCTAGAATCTGCCAAAAGAAAGGATCATTGAGAAAAGAAAGATGAAACAATAAATATAAAAGGTTGTCTAAATCTTTCAAAATAAATATTAGATAAGATTATCTTAGTTTTATATGATTTAATAATATTTTAACATGTATTATGAATTAGATACATTTAAAATATCATTGGGTTATCTAAATTAGAATGGTTTTGAGGCAAATCTTAAATCTTTGTGTGGTTTAAACAACTCATAAATAAATGATGGTGCAGAAAACACCGACTAAAGAGTATATATAGAGTACAGACTATTGGTACGTGTATTTATATCATATGTTTGTTATGTAGTAGCAAGTTGCACGAGATAGTGATGCTCAAAATCCTTCTGAATAGATGTTGTAGGAAACTTTAGTTAAGATTGAGATACGTGATGCCAAGGATTTGGGGTACATATAATATAATTAGCTTAAGAAAGCAAAAGATCACCAACCTTCCATGCTCAGAGGATTCTAAAATATTGAACATTGCATTCAGTCCAAAACGACTGATTGATGGCAAAGATTAAGCGGACGATGTTTCCTTAATTGAGTCCAACACCCCACACACTAAATAATGTCACAAATAAATAAAGCACAATTAATCTACAGATAATATGCAAGAAATAATTAATTAAAGAATTGCGACCCTAGAGTGACAACCTTATACTTTAACGGAGGGGAGGGGGGAATTAGATAAAATTCATAGTAGTTTTACAAGAGTTTAATAACTGTATTCACAGCATTACACACGTCCAATTACGATTTATTATTCTAATACGTCATAAATAAATTAAAATACAACAACAACAAAAGTCTTATCTCATTTATTGAAGTTAACTATATAAGTGATACTACGCCATAAAACTTGATTACAAACTAAATTATGAGAGATATTATTGATAATGAGATAATTCTTAATAATATTTTCACATGTTCTTTTTTATCTCTCTATTCCTCTCTTTGCAGGACTAACAACCATGTTATTAACACGTCTCATAACTGCTTCCATAGGTCTTTTTTGCACATGTTCACACCACCTTAACCGGTTTTCCGTTAACTTCTCTACGATATGCGTCACTCTCATATCTTATCTAATCCGCTCATTGCGTATCTTATTCTTTCTAGTGTGACCACTCATCCATCTTAACATTCTCATTTCTGCTACTCCAACTTTTCTTTCGTGTTGTCCCATTAGCTCTGCTTATGCTTGCGTAGCTGGTCCCAGGTCTAAAAAAAGGAGGTGAGTTGTGTTAAATCTTAGCAGACAATATAAAACCCATCGACATCTTCAATATGGATGAAATAAATTAAAATAAAAATGTTAAAAATGAAACATGATAGTAATTGATTAGATGCATATACAAAATTTTGTATAATGGAGTTGTCCAAATTATTATAGAAAAAACTTTGGTTAAATCACTTTAATATATATGGACCAATGATATTTAAGATAATTGGATTAAAAATTTCACTTATTATAATTATCATTGTCCACCTAGAATTAGGGTAATTTTGTATAATGGCGTTACGTTGGGCATTGTCGTCAGCTTTAGCTTTGCAGTTAGAGTTGGACACTGTGAGTGTTGAATCTGATTCATTGGCAGAAGAAAGAGATTGTTGTTCTCGAACCCATTATTCATGACTACAAAAATATGAATGCAGGGTAAAAGGAGAATGCAGTACTTTTCATCATTCTTTTGAGTTTAAAGGATATTTTCATCCTTTTCAGACGCATCTATCTCTCCACCGACTTCCACTTCGACATTGTGCTTCGCATGACGGGAAGGGATTGGTTTTAATACTACCACTTTGGTCTTTAAACCACCCCCTAATTTCCTGAATTCCCAAAATGCCCTTATAATTAAAAAAAAAAACCTCCTTCCCCAACCCCCATTAAACGTATACACACAGTACCCCACCCCCTTTACACTAACATTTGCTTTGTTACTTCCCTTCGTCGTTCCCTCTTCTTCTCCTGAGTTCTGCGTGTCCTTTCTTCTTTAGCATCTGCTACACCAGAAGCCAAAAGGAAGCCTAGACACAAAAGGAAGCCCAGTGGATTTGAGATCTGATAGTCTGGTTTAGAATATTCTGAGAATTTTGTGTTACTGGTTAAAAATCGCACCTTAAGGTGCGATTTTGGCATGCATGATTCGCACCTTAAGGTGCGATTACAACATATTCAAATAATTAAACGAAATTTTTTTTTTAATATGTTTTGTGATTTTCGCACCTTAAGGTGCGAATCTAACACACCTAAATCGCACCTTAAGGTGCGATTACGATATATACAAATAATTAAATGAACATTTTATTTTTATTTTAATTTTTTTTTTGATTTTCGCACCTTAAGGTGCGAATCTAACACACCTAAATCGCACCTTAAGGTGCGATTACGATATATACAAATAATTAAATGAAATTTTTATTTTTTTTAATTTATTTTTTGATTTTCGCACCTTAAGGTGCGATTCCAGCACATCTAAATCGCACCTTAAGGAATATTTTTTTTAATATATTTTGTAATTTTCGCACCTTAAGGTGCGATTTCGATGTGTTAGAATCGCACCTTAAGGTGCGATTACAGTATATACTAATAATAAAATAAAATTCTTGTTTTTTTAATGGTAATTAAGTGAGTGTCGCACCCTAAGGTGCGAAATATATATGATTTTCGCACCTTAAGGTGCGAAAATTACACAGAGCTTTCGTGACCCCAAAGTCACGGTACGAGGACGACGAAGATGACAACGGTGAACAACACAAACCTCGTTTCTTGCGGATTAGAGCTGCGTGGGGAAGATCAGAGCATCTTTAAGAGGTTGGGGGTGAATGAGGTTGAGGTTTAATGTAGGTATGGTTTAAAGTTAATGGAGGTATAAATGGGGTAAGGGTGGAGGTGGTGGTGGAAATAATGGAATGGAAAAGGGGGGTCGTGTGGGTTGGCAGTAATGGTGATGGGGTGGTGGTGATAATGGTGATGGGAGGAAGAAGGGGGTGGTGTGGGGTGAAAGGTGATGAGTGAGGGGTGGGGGGAAGGGATAGTTAGGAAGAAGAAGGATATGAGAGTAATAATTATTATTATCAAGGGTAATTTACTATATAAGGGGGTGGTTTAAAGACCAAATGAGTGGTCTAAAAACCAACCACTGACGGGAATCCTACCAATTTACATCTAACTAATTAACAAACATTAATAATCCCTTCTCGTATAATGTAATATATAATAAAGGGTCCAATAAACTTTAGTTCATAATTTAGACTATAAAAGACTGAGTTCCTAATTTAAAAAAATTATTACCAAAGAAGAAGTGAATGACAAATTAAAGTATAAGGTATGAAACTCCTTTATCTCAGACATTGGTACTAAAGAAACTACTTTTTTTAACAAAAATGAAAATAGGGATTTGGACTCAAATTTATGGCTGTCTGATCAACTTGTATGACTCAAATTTAAAATTAGTGTCATTAAATAAGTCATCCGATGATAATCCAACATCAATGGATCTCTGCTTGCAAAGACCATAGGAAAAGTTGACTGCACTTAATCCAAATCTAAAAAATAGAGAGTAACCAAAGAGACTCTAAACCACCTCATTATATAGCCTCCAGAGTGCTTGGAGGGTTATTAATTTCACATGATCTATCAGATCACAATGATCTTGAAAGGAATGCAATGGGGACCAGTTTTATTTAGGAAGAAGAAGAAGGGTCCCATTTTATATGTGCTTGGGGTGTGCTCCTTTGGAACTTTGTGGCAGATAACACTTCACGAGAAGAGAAGAGGCTTTCAATTGTGGGCACATGATAGAGATCGTAGATCTACTACTATTGCTACTGCCTTAGAGTAAATTTGTTCAGTCCCACACCAGTAACTTTTAATGGTGATGGGCCATTCAAATTTACATCCATACCGTTCAATCTACCATCATTTCATTTGGACACCAAAGGCTACATATCATTAGAGCCTACAAAATCTTCCTCCAACATCAGAATCCGTTCATGTTTGGATTCATGTTTGAATGCGCGTTTCAATCTCAAAATTTATTTTAAAATAAAGGAGACAGGTGAATTTTATTCGAATTATGGTTTGAATATTTTCAAATGAAATTTCATATGTACCGACACTATTAAAGGTCACTCACCCATCCCAAGGCCCAAAAATCTTATTTTTCAGATTGACAGGAAATTTTTGAAAAAGTAAATGAATCCGTTCTGTCCTCATTTTTCCAACATCGACGATGAGAATTTTAGTTCTAAGTCTCTGTTTAAAAAGATAATTACTCCCCTCCGTTTATTTTTATAAGAACTAAATTAATTTTGCAAACTCTTTAAGAAAGTTAAGTAGTATAGTAGTTTGTTTGCATTAAATTTGTTATCAAATGTTGTTGAATTTTTAAAATTGTCCCCAACATATTTTTTTTTTAATCTCTTTCCATTATTAATGTAACTCCATATTTTCAGAATTGAATAAGAATAAAAATATAAAAAATAATTAATATTATACAAAGTCTTATATAATTCTTATAAAAAAGAACAATTATCACCCATCTATTAGTTCTTATAATAAAAAGGAACGGAGGGAGTATAGTTTATTATAATTGCATTGAAGTTTGAACTAATACAAAGAAATGCATCCTTAAAATTTATTGCATAAAGAAAAATTAAATGAACTAAATGATGCCTTTGTAATTCATTGTGTTATGTTAAAATATAGCTTAGAGTTGAATATAGCAATTAACTAACAATATAGTGTTACCTCGTAATTGTATGCATAATTGTATACATGTAATTATCTAACAATATAAATCATTTCCGTTTCTGAATAGTCAATATAGTGTTACCTCATCTATGTCTCCTGCTACACGTTTTTCTGTTTTAATTCGTTCAAAAGGTTCTCCCGCTACATGTTATTCGAACTCAATGTAATTTTTGTCTTATAGCTTTTTGATTCTATATGGACATTATGTCAATTTTCACCACACCTGTTCAAATTAATCACCCAAATATATATGAAAAATTCAAAATGCATCATCTGGTTTATTACTTGAAGAAGGCTACAGCCTACAAAGAATCTCTTCAATACTTAATTTCCAACCCTCTTTTATCTATTTATTGAAATTCATGTGAGTTCCACTAAAAATGTGGGCCGCACTTTCAAATTAGTAGAATTCACGTGAATTTCAACCGATGAATAAATTATTTTTAAAAGAAGAGTGTTGGAGAGAGTGTTGCTAACACTCGTTCTTACTTTTACTTCCAAGTTCTAACCTTTGAGTCGATGATGAGTGCTAACAACACTCTTTTGTCACAATTTTTTCAATACTCTCTCATTAATTGGTTAAAATTCATGTCTGTCCCACCAAATTGAGAGTAAAGCCCATATTAATTAGTGAACCCTACATGAATTTTAATTTAATAAATCAAAGAGAGAGTGTTGAAAAGAGAATGACAAAGAGAGCACGAAAGTGATTCGACGATCATCGACTTGCATCGATCACAGCGGCCTTTCTTCTGCACGTGGAAAACCACTTTGTAGCAACACATAGTAAAAGGGTTTAACATTCTAAAACAAATTACAATTTACATGAATTAAGAAAATCAATTTACATGATGTGTCAGTTTTCAGTTAGAATTCTCATCAAAGTGTCTATATCCAACGACTAAAGTTAATATTACACAGATTTAATTGATAGTTCCCAATATATAGGCTCGGCAAAGTTCATTACACCCACTTATATCAAGACATTATCACCATATTTTGGAAAATAACAGAAAAAGAATATAGTAAGAGTGGAAAAAAAGTAGTAATGGAAAAAATAAAGTGAAAGTAGTAAAAAAAAGAAAAAGGAAAAAACAAATAAAGGTAACAAAAAGGGTAATACAGTAAAATGAAGAGAAAAGCGTGGGGACAAGGAAAGCATGAAACTGCAAATAAACCAGCAACAAAATGCTGTACGCTTGTACCACCCTCCTCAACCCCAACATTATTAGCCTCAGCATTCAGCAAGCACAGTGCTTCCTTTTCTTTTTCTTTTTTTCATTTTTATTATTATGTCACAACCATTCGAAAGAGACAGGGACATAGTTGTCATTATCACAAACCTCAACCCCATTTCTGCAATTCCGTTGAAACCTCTCTCCCCACTTTGAAGTTCTTACCTCCACTTCCACTCACACACACACCCAAAGTAGTGGAACACCAACAACAACAACTGTAACAGGAAGTAGAACAAGAACTTGAACAAGAAGAATCTCTTCACTCTTTTACAGTGGAAAGTTCGTTGCTTTTCTCAAATGGGGACCCGAATCCCTTCACACCAGCTCAGCAGCGGCCTCTACATCTCGGGTCGACCCGAACAACCCAAGACCGAACGTCAGCCCACAATGGCGTCGCGCTCCGTTCCCTACACTGGCGGCGACCCTAAGAAATCCGGCGAGCTCGGCAAAATGCTCGAAATCCCCAGCCTTGATCCCAAACCTTCGCGCACCTCTTCCTCCTCTCAGCCCAGCAGCGGGCCTGTGAGATCCGGACCCAACTCGGGTCCTGCTGGAAGGAGCAGCGGTTCGGGTCCCCTGTCGAGGAAATCTTCCGGGTCTGGTCCGATAGGGCCGACGGGGCTCATCACGTCGGGACCGATTGGCGGGGGAGGGAGGCGGTCGGGCCAGCTTGAGCAACAACCCGGGTCGGTGGGGAAGGCGGTGTACGGGTCGGCCGTGACGAGTTTGGGCGAGGAGGTGAAGGTGGGGTTTAGGGTTTCGAGGGCGGTGGTTTGGGTGTTCCTGGTGGTGGTGGCAATGGGTTTGCTTGTTGGGGTGTTTCTGGTAGTGGCGGTGAAGAAAGCTTTGATCTTGGTGGCGTTGGGGGGGATTATTGTGCCTGTTGTGGTGTTGCTCATTTGGAACTGTTGTTGGGGAAGAAGAGGGCTTTTAGGGTTTGTGAAAAGGTACCCTGATGCTGAGCTTAGAGGTGCCATTGATGGACAGTACGTCAAGGTTACCGGGGTATTTTTCTTAATCTTTCCTCTTTCCCATTATAATCTCATTAATTATCGCTAATCATGCCAAAATTTCTATTTGTTGAACTAGCATTATTTATTTATGATCACGTTTTTCCCCTCTTCACCTACCAGTGAGTGTGGAGAGATTTTATTTCTTAAGTATTTAATAATTTCCTTTCTTGTTAGGTATGGGATTTTGGTATGGGTTTTGTCATGAGGATTGCGACCCCTACCTTTTTTCTTGTTTGTCTTGTCCTATATATTGAACGATTCTCTGCTAGGGTATGGATATGCTTTATTGATCTTGCAGATGGTGCTAAAGGAAGGAGCTTACTTGCATTTTTTTCGGAATGATTTTTTCAGTCAATAAAATTTAGAAAGTTCTGATCTAATGATTATGGTGACCACTTGAATTCAGTGTAGATGGTGGTATGTGATAATGATGCATAATGTGCATTTATGGGGTGGTAAGGGATAATGATGTAATGTATAGTGTTCATTTATGGGGTGGACTAAAGAAGGATCAAGTATTTGCTTATCTAAGAATGTCAAAATTAGGAAGCCTTTTGCCTTGTTGCAAAAAATAGTTGCCATGTAATCATACCCTTTTGCAAAAGTAATTGGATATTAACCTTGGCTTCTTAGATTCGACTACTTTGCAGTATTTAGGGGAATTCATATTGCTACCGAATTGGATAGCATTCGAGTAGTCATTTTTGCTTTACCTTCCCTTCCTTTTTTATCTCTCTTCTCACCTTTATAGGTTTCCTGGTTACCATTTAAGAACAGGCTGCAGGGAAAAATCTTCTACTATCCAATATTGATATATCATGCTTGTCAGGTTGTTAAGTTGTTAGTTGATTTAATAATACTCCTGACAGGCTCACTACTTACTCTTAATTACTGATTCATTTTATTACATTAGTACTGAAATGGTCTTATTCTGTGTATGGATGATAATGTCCTATAGTGTGTTTGTGCTATTATGCATGCTCATTTTCTCAAAATTTTGTTCTTTACTGAAGCCTTCTAGCTTTTACAGTTTTATGTTAGGGAGTTGCTGTGATTAGTATAGTTCTGGAATAATGTGAAAAAAATGTATTTTAATAGCCTTGCCTGAACCACAAAAAAAAGGCCTGATTTCCATACTATATTTTATATTTATCCTGTTACTTCTGTAGGTTGTAACCTGTGGCAGTATTCCTTTGGAGTCGTCCTACCAAAGAGTACCTAGATGTGTATATGTTTCCACTGAATTATTTGAATATAAAGGATTGGGTGGAAAATCTGCAAACCCTAAACATCGTTGCTTATCCTGGGGTTCTAGATACTCTGAGGTTAGTTTGTTCAAAACTTCAACTACTTCATTGATGTTATGTGCTGAACTACTGATTCAGAATCATGCTCAATTTGGGTGTGGACTAGTACTTGCAAGTGTATAAATTGTTTTCAATTCTTTAGCTTATAGCTGTTGCTCGTTGATTGAAAAGCTGACATTACATTGTGTCTATAGTTCTGAATATAATCTATTGTGTATCAGCAAGTCGATGTAATTTTCCTAAATTTAAATATGCTTGTAGAGGGTAAATATGATATGATTAGAATGAACACTATAGACCAGAAGGAAATTAAAACAATAATTGCCGCTACTAAATTTCCTGTCTCTTAAACTGTCTCCACTTGTTGGGTAACTTTTAACATCTATATATTATACTTCATGTGTGCCATCATTTATAAAGAAGATATTTGTACGTACTATATAGTCATATGAATTCATGATGACAAAGTCAAATGAAACGGGAAGTGTTGATTCCATTGAATAGGGATATCAAAAACACTAGAGTGGATGCTCCTTTAAAAGCAACCTAGCTTATTTCAACAACCCTCCCATCACAATCTTCAGTTGGATTCAAGTCCTACAGCTGGCCAACCACACCTCTAATCCACCTAAGATTTGTAAAGCCAAAATTACTAGGATTACTTGAACTCATTCATCATTCATGTCTTTTAATGTATCATCCTCAGATAGATTACACATAATTATTGTTAGCCTGTACATGAATAAAATTACCCAAATATCTTTATATGGTGCCTTTAATGATATGGTGCCTTTAATGAATGAATAGACCTTTCATATTTGGTTGAGGTACCTAACTGAATTATTATGTCCAGTTAGCCACTTCAAATGCATGGTGGGTGGAGTCATTAAACTCTAGATGTGTTATGTAGCTTCAAATTCCAAACAGTAAATTCATTGAATCTTACCATCTGATGTTTTGTATGAAGTTTTGATACACTATAACTCTCTAATGCAGGAAACTGCTGCTTAAGGATTTTAATTTGTATTTTTATTTCTGTCTGGCTTCTTGATTACTGTATGTGGTGAGTCTGTCGGTCTTACTCTACATAGAGCAACAAGTTTATAATTTTCTATGTACAGAAATACGTAGCAGACTTCTACATATCAGATTTCCAGACTGGATTAAGAGCATTAGTGAAAGCTGGCTATGGTGCCAAGGTTGCTCCTTTTGTTAAACCAACTACTGTAGTTGATGTAACAAAGGACAACAGAGAGTTATCTCCGAACTTTGTTGGCTGGCTTGCAGACCGCAAACTCTCGAGTGATGACCGGATAATGCGCCTCAAGGAAGGGTATGGACTACATTATTTTGTGGTTTACTATTCGAGTTAATTTGACAGGAACTGAAAATCTCTGAATGTCATTTATCCTACAGTAAGGGAGCTCAGCTCCTTACAACATAGAAAAATCCAATAGACAACACAGATTCAGTGGCAAAAAGATGGAATAAAAAAGATTGCCAGAAACTGCAATTAGCAATCTCAACCCTGTCCAACGGTCACCAATATGACCTAATATTCCCCTCCTTATAGACATCTGGCTTTCTCCCTCTCAGGACCCTCCATGCACACACTCCAAATGACAATTCTGTTATGATCTGGGTCCACTAGTCAATTTGAGATCACTAGTTAATATTCTTTCATTATTCCTCTCTTAGTCTCTTACATCCATACTCTGCCCTTATTTCTTTTAGAAAACAAGCTTTGATTTCAGTGCCTACCAAAATTATGCTCCCCTTTACGAAGAGATGCTTATATTTAATTGTTCTTCCCTTGATATTTTAAGACCTCACTTCTCTTCCTTGAGAGGTAAAATGTAGCCCATTTTTGGCCCCATTTGAAAGAGTTTATTTGAGCTATAGCATAAGCGCTTATGCAAGTGACTTGACAGCTTATGTCAATAGCTTATGACCTACCCATAAGCTGTTTTGAGTATTTTTATATAATCTGCTTAAATTAGCGTTATGAATAAGCGTTTTTACCTAATTATAACCTATTTTGAGCTTATTTCAATAAGCTTCTTCAATTAGCTTATTAGTAAGTGCTTATGCGATGAGAGCTTATTGTCATGAGCGCTCAATTATGTTGTTCACCCAAACCCATCCATTTTAATGTAAATGAACTTTTTTGCAATGTTAAACGACTACGAATAAACTCACCAATACCAAGGTTATACTTCCTCTCTCTTTGCAATTTCAAGTGTCACCTACCTCAAACGTTGATGCCACTTATCAATTTGAAACTACTACTGTCGACTGTGAAAGTTCATTTAAAATACTCAATTAGTCTAGAAGTCAATAGTAGGGCTTCAAAATTTACTACCAGTGATGCTAAGAGTCATAGAGACAAAATCTGTCCCTGATAAATTTGTTCCATTAAAATGTAGGTTAAAGTGCAGCAATATGTTAATCTTTCAGGGAAAAAGATAATGTAGTTTGTTAAAATGGAGGTGAGAGCAATTTAACTTAAGCATCTGTAAAAAGAGAACAGTGTATTCTTATTTTACCCTGACTACTTTCATTATGCTCCGACATTGTCTCTTTTAGTCTTTTATTTATTTATTTATTTATTTATTTATTTACTCTTTTAATATCTTCTTTATACTTTTGTTTGGTACTCAGCAAATTTGGGTAATGCACAGGTACATCAAAGAAGGTAGTACTGTGAGTGTGATGGGAGTTGTCCGTCGACATGATAATGTGCTCATGATTGTTCCTTCAACAGAGCCTGTCTCAACAGGCTGTCAATGGCTCCGCTGCCTTTTGCCAACCTACGCGGAAGGTCTTATCTTGACATGCGAGGATAATCAAAATACTGATGTTATTCCTGTTTAGTATCTTGCTTTCTGTTCCTTGGAAATCAGTGTTGCAATACTGAAATTGCAAAAAACTGATGGGGGAAGTCCTACACTATAGAATCAAAATGTATTCAACTAGGCACTAGCAAGTTTTTCTGTAAATTGGCTTGGTAGAAGAGATGCAAAGTAGACAATTAAGATTGTCATAGTAATCAGAATATGACATGAGGATCCATGAAGGCCAAGTACAAGCAGTTTGAGAATGTAATATCCACATATCCACGAAGATAGTGCCACATTGTCCCTTTTTCTGCTTATTTCATGTACATAGGTAGAGTTGCCCGAAGGGGTTCATAGTATTGTATGAGTTAATTGTAGCCGGAATGTATCTTTGTATTAATAGCCAAGTTGTATTCTTAAGTCAATATATTTTGTCCTGCTCATGTTAGCAGTTGTAAAAGCTGAAAACCATCAATGTTACCACGATTTGTATAAATGTTGCCTAAATGTAAGTTTTAGCTTTTGTTTTGTGTTATCCGCTTTTTGTGTTTTATGAATAATGCTTATAGAACAAGACCAGGTTGAAGTGCACTGTAGGAACAAGAGAGAACAGGCCTGGTAAAACAACAATAATGATATTGTTCAGTGGTTGCAGAGCATTTAATGTCATTGTTCAATCAAGAAACTATACGTTTTGGGTTAGGGCCACCACTAAAAGATGAACTTGGAAGCTTCAACCTGGAAGGTACTCTCCCCCAGCAACCACTAGATTTTCTCCTGTTATAAGGAAGCCTCATCTGATGCCAGAAACGCTGTTGCAGCAGCCATGTCTTCAGTTGTACCACTCCTTCTAATTAATTTGTTCCCTTCAACCTCCTCCCTCTGTGGTAACACAAAGAAAACCCATTTAGTTGATTCATGATAGTGATGAGGAAGAAACTTGAAGCAATAGTTATAAATAGAACCCTTTATGTACTCTCTGCAGCATCATTATTGGTAAGGAATGCAGTAAAATGAGTTGGCACAAGACCAGGAACAACACAATTTACACGAGTATTGGGAGACATTTCACTAGCCAGGGCCTGCATAATGAATGATAAATAGTTAGATAGTTTTATTAGAGTATTTGAATGAACAAATGCAAGCTAAGCAGTACCTACTTTGGTAAGTCCAAGAATGGCTGTTTTGGTCACTCCATACATAGCCATAGTTGGTGGTGGGTTATAACCAACAAGAGAGGAATGAGAACAACAGAAGAACCTTTCTGCAAGTAAGGAGCTACATCCTGTATAAACCAGACAGATAATGAAATAATACCATGCTACAATTTTTATTTGTAAAGCTAGACCATTTTTACTGTTTTATTTGTCTGAGGGAGAAAAGGACCAAGTTGGTGCAGCAGTTCCATCCAATTTTTCATGAGCAGTTGTTTATGTATGAAATGAGCAGTTCATTTATTCTCTTTATATATTTTCTTTTATTAGTAAATTATAACAGTTTTATAAATTGCTTTGAAATCCTAAATCTTATGTATTTGCTTCTTCAACTTAATGGAAGTAGAATACTTACTATTATTTGGATATTGATACAACGACTGAATAAGCAAAAGCTTAAAATAAAGGATAAGAATTAAGATTGTGAAATTCTACTTCAGAAAAAAGAAGGGCAATATTGTTATTCTTAGTTTTTGGGTATAGCGTTCTTGATCCAAAGTTATGTAAAAGGATGCTTATGGAATCAACCGGTGTGAACAATGAACAGTATATCTATTCATTATCGTCTCTACCTCAAATAAAGGGGAAACCACTCATACCAATAATTCTTGGCGCATAATTACTTAACTACAAAATTAAATTACGGCACGCTTATTTTAAAGCTTTCTTATCAGTATTTTATTTTTCAAAGAACTACCTTCTTATCAGTACTACACACTATTTACGAACATGGTGGTCTCAAGCTCCCACTCAAACGGACGAACTAGAAAAGTTTGATAAAAGAGCATCTTCATATGGTGCCCTGCCACTCATTATAAGGCATATAAAATGGCAAGGTTCTACAAAAGTTTACTAAGAACTGAACCAAATATGGACATTAAACAGTGAAAATGAAACCATCCCCAATCCATTAACAATGAATTCAAACATTAAAATCTGGAACTAAAACATATACGACAACTGATAACATGCTAAAACTTTTATCAATTTAATCATAAGGATTTCTGAATTTCTTCAAAAGCTCCGGTATTTCATACCCAAGCATGTCATCTACTGCTTGAATCATTTTAGGCTTTAGTTTCTCAAATTTGTCGATGCTATAACGACTTAAAACTTCTTTGTAGTGCTCTACATTGGGAAAATCACCAGCTGGTAGATGATACTCCCTTTGAACCTGTTTTGCAAAACAAAAATTATAAGTAATTGAGAAATTAA
Source organism: Acmispon strigosus (assembly GCA_030819835.1). Lineage (NCBI taxonomy): Eukaryota > Viridiplantae > Streptophyta > Magnoliopsida > Fabales > Fabaceae > Acmispon > Acmispon strigosus. Next base: position 95,048,320 of record JAUAMA010000001.1, read on the forward strand.
GCAACCAAGGAAGGATTTAGTTAAGGAGGAGAGACCTTTGCAAATTCATCCTCAAGGTTATCTATAAGCTTTTGTTGAGCCTTGGCTTTGCCCATTATCGCAGGCATCTCCTTCTTAAGATGGCTAATTATATATGCATGAATCTTAGCAGATCTAGCACGTTTAACAAATTCATTGATCTGCACCATTCGATTGACAACAAAAGAAACGAGAAATAAATACATAGTAGCAGACATGAGGGGTATAATCGACTCAAATTGCACCAACAGGTCACAGATTATATGGAATAAGCGACAATACCCGACGATCACAAGCCTTCTTTGGAATATCTACCAAATCTACTAGTAGATCATTCTGTTCCTTCTCAAAAAGATCATGTCCTAAGGAACCAACAAAGCCTTCATCCATAGGCTTATCATTAAATGAGCTGTGAAGTCAGGAAAAATAGCAATATTAGATGTAAATTTCTACAAGCAATGTAAACAATAAACAGAAAGATCAAATGGTTCTCTAAAACTTCGAATAAGCCAAAGGGTATGCTGACATCGAACTTGAAATTTCAAATCACTACTAGATGGTATAAGCTTAAAGGAATGATTGAGTACACTTTAAACAAGGCACTAGATAATTAGGCATATTTAAAGATAACAAAACCTACCCAATGTATACGCGTGAAACTTCAGGGGTATTTAAAACTTTCCCCAATGACCACATCAAGGCTCCATAAACTCTCATAAGCTACAATATTACAATTGGGCATGTAAGTAAACAAAATATAAGATATCAAATACAAAATCAGGTTAAACTATTATCAGTGTCTTACCTGTTGAGTATTAACTTGGTCTGCCTTGTTCAGAACCACCCGTATCTTGTCATCATTACCATGTAAAGATGCAATTACGCGTTTAAACTCATCACTGATGTCAAGTTTATGGGGATCAAATAGGAGAAGAATGAGATCACATTTGGCAGCAAACCAAGAAACAACACCAGTGAAATCATAGCTTCGTTGAGTCCTTTGTTTCTCTCCAGATAGGACACCAGGAGTGTCCACAATTGTTACTTCATCTAGCAACTAAAAGAAAAATTGCTTCAAGTTCAAGCACATGTAATCACAAAGTCACCGGGATTAGAAATATAAATAAGACTCACTGGATGTGGCATTTGAGAACATTGGAACTTGGATAAAAATGAACCTCCAAATGTTGTCAGGCCACTAAAAGGCATGTCAGCATCAACAGCTATAGTATTTCCAGGAACACTCCTCTCATCAGGTCCAGACTATTAAAAAAAAAGACAGGGGCTTTTGAAGCAAGCTCCATGAACACTAGAGCATAATAACTGAACACAACTTATGGGAGATAAATATGGCAACAATAACAACATGATCTCTATCATACAGACAGTTGTTTTTCTGTTTAAACTTAATTGATTTCCAGAAGTAATATTGGGATTTGGGACAAAAAGGTACTGTACCATGACGACAACAAATCTGTCGGTTGTAGGCTCTGGTCCAACATGTGCTCCTGTAAAAAGAAAGAGTTAAAAAAAACCTATGGGCCAAGATCAATATTGCAGTTTATTTTTGTTCCTCAGTCACCCACAACTAAACCAACCTGGATAGTCACATTTTAGCAAATGTTTTATGAATGTTGTTTTTCCTGTGGAATATTGACCAAGAAGCATGACCATGGGCTTAGCATCAAAATCACTGTTGGTCTGAAAGGGAGAAAAGAAGACATTTTTGGAGTTAATATCAGTAAAATTATGAGGACAAGACATGCTAATTAGAGCAAGTACTATGTCCATTCTCACACATGCAGGTGATAAATTTTATTTGTACATTGGATGCAAACAACACTTACCAACAATGGAGATACAAAATCATTATATCGATACATGACTTCCAGGGGCTTTAGCCTCTCAATATACAGTCTCTTCAAGCCATCAATTATAGATGTAACTGCACTTGGAGGTAACTAAGAAAAACAAACTATCATGATTAGAATATATTTGGTAACATTAAAATTCAGGAGGACTATATGCAGTAGATCTTGATATTATAGAAGAAGTGATCCCAAAAAACATTCAAAATGTTATCAATCAGAATTGCCATGTAGTAAAACTGTACACAATCCATGATATGACTCATTAGAGTAACAAATGGAATTAGGCGAGGAAAAGAAGTATGAATTCTTAACAAATGAACATCTATCTCTCAAAAAAAAATCGCACAAGTGGAGAAACATACTGCAGTCCATGATTGAAGTGTGGACAGAATTGACAACATTCACCAAGCACCTTTGTATCAGAAATTAATTATAACAAATATTACCAAAGCTGTTAAAAGAAGGAGCCTTAGTTTATTGTTTCATTATTTCAAAGTTTACTTTGTTTTTGCCCAAACTAGGCATCAATATTATCTCCTCTTCAGGCAGAAGAACAACAAAAGGAAGATAAATTCTTGGGATCATTGAGAGTGTCAACTACAACTTGAATATTAAGTAAAATTCTATACACAACCCCATTCTCCAAAAGTTGTGTTTAAAATCTTATAATTAGGTGTTAGAGTGAGCAATATTATTCGTGTTTAAGATTCAAGGATCTCTCAACTCTCATTCTCTGAATAACGATACAACCAAATAAAAAGAAATGGAGAATTCTTCTTCAAAACAATAAACATCCAGCCCTAACAACTAACTGAACAACATGGATTTCATAATATGCTTACACAAAACATGTAACATGTAACTTGGAAATTTGAATTTTATCAAAACCAAGACAGACCACAAAATCTGAGAATAGATAATGGGAATAACCTTCTTTGAAGATTTCGAAGCAAACCATGAGTTAGTCAGAAATGGTTGAGGGCGAGGCTGAGCAGTCTCTGCATATCATCAGTGAAAAATCCTAATCAAATATTCATATAATGAATTAAATAATAAGAATAATCAAACAGAATAAGTTATATATCTAACCATTTACTTCGGGTGATGCATTAATTGTTAAACTCTTTTTCTGGAAAAAAAGGAAAGGAAAGAATACAATCAACAAGGAAATGAATGAATAGGAATTATATTATCAAAATTATCTAAGCTATAAATCACAAAGTGAGATAAAAAGTGCTGCTCACCGCGGCTAAAGCATCAAGTCCTTCCATCACCGGAGGTTTGATATTCTCCTTGTCAACTGCGATCGATGAAAATGATAAAATGAAATCAATTGAAACGTGTAAATTGACAAAAATCATTCCGAATCTGCGTTATGTTACGACTTATGATTGCGAATTTCATCATGTTCAATCCAGAATGCTACTACACTTACTTTGAGTTTTGAGGATATCTGAGTTAATTTCGTATCCTGCTTGTGCCAGTGAAACCAACTGTTTTTTGCGGCAACGAAAGTCGAATTCAAAATCCACTTCATACAACCAGAATCAGATATGATACATGAATTAAACTTAAAATTGAGAACCTGCATCGCAGTAACGAACTCAGGGAAAGCCAAAAAGCCTTGTCGCCTGGTATCGGCGAGAGCCCAAAGCTGCTTGAGTTGAGAGCGAGGCAAGTTGGAGAGAGCAAAGAAACTGGTAGCATCGTTCCCAGTGATGCGGCCATCACCATCTACAATCAAAAAACCAAATCAAAAAACGAATCGATTCGAAAATCACAACAAAGATTGAGCGAGGCATTAACCTGAATCTGCCAAGTTGAACCATTCCTGATACGTCTTGGTTTGCGATTCCGTCTTCATCTTCTTCGTCTATCTCTCTCACCAGAGTTTGGAATTCGAATTGCAGAGAGGGAGGGTTCTTTCTTCTTCTTATTATCAGATTTCAAGGGGGGGTTCATGTGTGTGATTTTGACACGTGGATTTTGATTATGGTTTGAAGTGGGGTATTTCCTGTGAACCCGGATTGGCGGGTTACTTTTACTTTGATGTGAGGCCCTGATTGGATATCCACCGAATGGTTATGTGGACGGGTCCGCATTGGATTCATTCTTCCCATTTTCGAACTCTTGAATTTGGGCGCCATGCGTTGGGGCCGTTACATGAAAAACGCTTGCACGCATCATTATCTACGCTGATTAATTTTAATCATTCAGTGTAAATTAGCTGGTGCACGCTCCAAAATTAAAATCATAGAAAAGTTAAATTAAATTAAATTATTTATTAACATTAAAACAATATTGGGATTTGGGAGTGTTGAAAAATAAATAAAGGGAAAATCCATATGGAGTTCAAATTTAAAAAAAGAAGGGAGTACATTTAATGTGAGAGATATACAATCGTATTTCAAATGAGTAGTGACATCTATTATTAAACAAATATTTTAATGAAAATACAACATAAATTTTTTACACTGACATTTAACTATTTAGTACCACATACTCAAAAGCGATTTACATTTTATTTTATTTTAATTAAACTAAAAGCTTATTTTTTGATATGGTAACCTATCATTTGATGCATGTGTAAATTTTATTTATGGTAATAGTATATATTCATTGAATCATTTTTAAATAATGCACTTAAATTATGTGCATGTACAAACACCTATTTTCAGTATAACAAAAAAAAAAACACCTATTTTCAGTTTTATTTACGTTTTTATCATTTAAATTCCAACATATATTTATTACGTTTACTTTAATTTATCAATCATTTACAACTTTTATCATTGTCTTCATTCATTTCTTTCCAACTTCTCAGCCATTTACAAACATTAGCATTAAGCTACTATATTTGTGAGCAGTTACTTTAGTTCTTCCATTCAATAAGTGAAGCATTAGAAAGATAACTGAAGGTCCAATAAATCAAATTAAAACAAACAATAAAGAGTTATATAACAACAATAAATGAGTTCAAAAACAAAAAAAAACAATAAATGATCCCCAAATATATATTATAACATTTTAAGAGGGATAAATAAAATCAATGGCACAGATGAGTAGATGACACTTGGTTCATTCATATTCATATTTAGTTACTGATTAAGATTAAGATTCTAAATTTAATTAAGTCTCTTGCTGGCCACAGTAAACAGCAAGTCCTCGTTCATTAGCTTTCACATGAAAACAAACAGCAACAGTACTGCACAAAATTATGATAATTTTCATGAAGTTAGTCGAGGAAATGGAAATCAATCGATGATTACAAAGCTGCTTTTAATTTGTTGAATGCAAATTAAAATTATGAGTCGCTTTCTTCTGGTAGTTTAGCATTTTTGAAAAGGCAGCGGAGGAGTATGTTGCTCCCTTCTGTTTTGTTGTGCCCTCTGCAATAACATTCTCCTTGTCGCAATCTTATTCCACATATATAAGACTATAAGAGTTTTATTCTAGGGGCTCCGTGTGGAAATAAAAAAATTATTATTAATTCGTTCAACACCTTTATTTGATCATTGCCATTAGTCATTACTTCTTCCAAGACTTAACACTTCACTAGTATCCTGCACTGTAGAAGCATTATTTGAAGTTCTTTCTGATTGGACGTATTACACTAGTAGATGGTGAAAGGTCATTTTAATTTGGGGAACTTTTCCATACCACTTTATAAGAGAGTGCAACATGCCACTCCAACGTCTAGTGTCACATTTTTTATATGTCATTAATTTGACTAGAAAGTTTTCCACTTCACATTCTTAGTCCCTAAACTTGTTTCAATTTCACATTTTTAGTCCCAAACTTGTTTATAATTATTATCACGTTATTTTTTATTAACTTTAAACAATTACATTTTAACATAAAATCAGAATTTATTCTTAGAGTTAAATGAAAGTGAAAACTTTTAATGCAAACCCTAATTTCTATACTTTCTACTTCTGCTCTAGCCGTTCTATTCATTTTAGTAAGAAACTCCACCACCATCGTTCATTTCATCTCCCTCGACGTCGTTCATCTCTCCTGACGCCGTTCAAGAGTCCGGGGCATCTCTTCCTTGCCTCCTTCAGCACCCCGACACTGCTACACCTCCAACGTCTCAAATTATATTTTTCTCAGGCATTATATTATATGTGAATTTGTGAATAATCTCCATTGAAATTTCAAAATTGACAAGTGCCCAACGTGAATTTCATATAGTAGAGAGGGCTGAAAAGAAAATATTATAATGTGTTAGTTTCTCTTCAATTCTTAGCCTAGAAAAATACCATATGAAGGGTCGTTTTTAAAATATAAAATGAGTAGCAATAAAATATAAAATGTCAAATGAGATAAAATATTCAAAATTAAAACGCGAGTCATTATTATGGGAGGATTGTGAGCTGCTTAAGCGAACAATGTAAGATAACAATGTAGTATATTTGTAAAGATATAAATCTGAGAAATATTTCTGAAGGTCTAAAATCAATATTAACTGTATTTTCAGGGACTAAAAAGATATTTAAGCCTCAAATCACAGTTTCACATTCGCGCGATTCTCCCCTTCACTCATTCGCGCGAAACGCTGCTTCTCAAATCACAGTTTTGGCCACCGCAGCGTAATCCACCACAATTTGTCCACTGCACAGGCAATGTCAAGAAGGAGGTGGAGGTCGCATGATGGTTCTTTCTCTCAGAAGGTAAGCCGTTGAATCTGAAACCTCCCCTCCATCTTCGTTTCTCGTTCCTCAATCTAATACTTGAGCCTTACAGAGGTCATGCGACGGTGGAGGTTGCGAGTTTTTGTGACGGTGAATGTTGAGACGGTGAAGTTTCCAGTTCGGAGATTGAAGCTACCAGTAAGTACCCTAACCCCTTGAATTGAGTACCCTAAAATACAGTTTCTGTCCATGGGTATAAAAAGGAAGAGATTCCAAGGTTTCTTCACCTCATCGAATTGGACTATTTCTAAGTTGGTTCTTGATTTGTGCAGATCAAATGTTGCATGCTCCTGCATCCATGTGAGTGTTATTTTTCTAATATCATTTTAATATTGGCTTCAATGATGCTTCATAATGGATTGGGTTGGACTGGGTTGTTTCTGATGTGTAGTATTTTTAGGCTTTGAGGATGTGGTTGAATCAAGTTTTGTTGCACAAATATTAGATAAATTGTGTTTGCTTGACTTGTTGGCCTGGATGAACCAAGTAAAGTCTGTAGCTTTTCTTTTTACTTTGGTATTGAATCTTGTTTAGGTTTTGCTTTGCTTTTATGGTGCTCTTTGATATTGATAGTTTTTGCTTTCATATAACTTGGCCGCATGTTGCATTTGGAGGCCTCCATGCTTTTTTCTCAGGGAATGATGTGCAATGGCCTGACAAAGAAAGGTGCATGGAAAGGAAACTGTGAAATTAGCATTAACTAACCAATGTGCTGTCCAATTTGTTTAAATTGATTTTTGAATGGACCACCGCACAAGGAAGATGGTCTGTAGGGGTTGCATCTTAGATAATGAACTTTTAGTTCATTGTTGAGTTGCTAAGGGGATTTTATATTGCTAGAAAGAAATAATTTGGCCGTAAAAAAATGTTGAATATACTTGCTCTAAGCGTTTCATGCTTGAAATACTTTGGAAATAAGATGGAAGCATGCTGGAGAATGTGCTTTCCTAACCTGATAATCTGCTTAATACACTTGCAATAAACTTTACCTACTAAAGGATCAAATAAATATTTATTGATTTGGTTTGTGAAACATGCATCACATGTATATAAGCACCATTCAGTTTTTCAATGCTGCAGGATCATTTAGTAGCACCTGGTTCAACCATGTCACCGTTTATCAATAATATATGTACTTGTGAAGATCAAGGCATTGATAAATGTAAACACACAAAACATGCATTCTTTCAGCTTTTTTTCTTTTCCAGCCCTGATATATCATTTTTCAACTAGGTTTTGAAAATTTAAAAGATTTATCATTTACCCTCTAATGAATCACAGATCCCCTCATCCCCTTGTCCGGGCACAAACATGAAACATTGTTCTTCGTCCTTGGAGGGTTACTAGTGGCCGTCATCTTGTTGACTCTTTGGTTTTTTATAAGCTCTCTCAAACACTTGTATAAGTGTTTATGCTATAAGACAAGCTCAAATAAGTAATTCCAAACGAAATAGGGTAAGAGCTTTACATGTTTATATCCTATTATACTCTTTATTCTATCATCTTGTGCCCATGCCCACAAAATGAGCTTTTAGCATCTAAAAGCATTCTAACAATCTCAGCAATATGTAGAGCAGACGTGTATGTTTTCATTTTGTACATCATAACGCCAACTATTCGACCCCAATTAACAGAAGAATATTTAAAATATATAATGAACTGGGTAGCAGGATCATAATTCATAGCAGTTGCTTTCCAATTCTATATTCCGATAGTCTTGTTAAGCAGCCAAAGGCAAAGAGCCATTTCAACAGGAAAAATGGAGTAGAGACAAGTTCTATCTAGCATGAATCCAAACACTGAGATTCCTGCTCTATTGTTCTCCATGTATGTCACTGCATTAAAAGATCGTAAATCAGGACAAATTAAAACACAATTTGTGTAATGTTCTGATAAAAAACACAACAGTATTGAATTCCCATTTACCTAGAGCCTGCCTCTTTTGGAATGAGATGTCATGTGTGTAAATTGGTTGCAATTTGATGTTATCCAACTCATCCTCTTCATCTCCTTCCTTGTCATCTGTTAATCCCAAACTAGTAGTGGGAATTATAGTTTGTGTTGAAGCTATTGGTGTCTCTCCATCAATGTTGTCAAACGAGTTTATGGTGACATGTATATGCCACTTAGCAGCAAGGGCTGTGATCGATTGTGCTTTATGTGTGATCTTTGTTGCAGTTCGCAAGAGTATGAAAAGTCCACTCAGAAGGGTAACAGAGACAATCTGCAAGATTAATTGAACTCAACCTATTACTCCATTTGCAGTATCTATACTTGAACATATTAAACAAGCTGAGCAAGAGTGTAGTAGATATAAGGTAACACACTTTACAAACACTTCTAATTTTATTAAGCAACTTTGTTTGCTAGATATGAAAGAAAAAGAAGGTTTACCGCAAGATTTCCAGCCTTGAGAACATTAACATCAGCGTGAGGTTTTGTAGCCATGAGCAGAAAATTGAACTGGATTGCTGTGACCAAAAGCAGAGAAGCCAAAATAAAAAATCGAAAACGATGGCTGATGATCCGCAGATTCCTTCTTATTCTTTTGTGCTCCAACAAGATGGTCTCCACCTCAATTTCTCTCTGAAAAACTGAAGCTAAATCATCTAGCCTGAGAATTTGCAGGTTACAGATGAGTCGAAAGAGGACACACACAAGGAAGAAAATGGAGGTTCGATAAAGCCAAGAACACAGGTCCAATGCGCAGAGAAGGACGCTGCTGGTGTATTTTTCACCATAAAATGGTATTTGGTGTAATCCTGAGACATACCACCATATCTTGTAAGCACATTGAGCTAAGAAACAGGGAAGACCCCAACGTAAGATCAGCTTCGTGGTGGCCTGCATAATAGAAACAAGGTCAACTTTGTTGAGCAGGAGTGTAAGTAATATTTGGCTCTTTCATTTGCATTGGTGTATTTTGGCAAAATTTGTTTAGTTCCTTTCGTTTTGGGTGGAAAAGAAGGCCGTGGGAAGAGAAAAAAGAAAAGACTAAGAAATGTGATGAAAAAAAGAATGAGTTTATTTTTTTTTTCTTGACCAATGTATCCCACTCCTTCGCCCCACGTTCAGCGCTAAGAATGAGTTTAATTTTAATGCATTAACTATTAATCATTGAAAAAAAATCTCCCTAAAAAAACTATTTACCAATCAGATTTAAAAATGTGTCACATTAGTTGATTAAATTGAATGAAAAAAAGTTGTTTTTTCATCTTTAAAATCTGATTGGTGTGACAAAAATGCATGTAACTTTTTCTCAAAAAGAAAAGGGATGTGAAATAAGAACAGAAAAAAAAAATTACGTTTAAAAATTGATTCAGCATTGAAACTAGGTTTTGGTTTAATGGTTCAAGTGTGGTCAATTCAGTAATAATAATATTTTAAATATTATATAACATATTTAATAACTTATTAATACTAAATCTTAAGAAATTAAATCAAATTAAATTTTAAATTCACATAAAACTATCATAATGTATCTTTTATAAGATAAAAATGAATAGTCAAAAATGAAAAACTGATCTATATATGTGAGTATTTTAACATGATATTAGACATTTATTTAAATAAAATATATTTAATTAAATATTTGAAAAATATAGTTTAATTTTTTGGAATATTTTAAAATATAGTTGGTTCAAACTGGTTCTAATCGGCTCAATGACACTGATTTTGGCCGATTTTGACTTGAGTGGTTCTAAATCTATTTGGCTTTTTCTTCATATGAACTTGTGCTTGACTGATTCTCAGTTCAATTGATCAAAACAGTCGGTTCGATTTTCAAAACTGCGAGATTTAGAGCCTTTTGGGTAGATAACTTTTTCCATTTTAATTATAAATAAGTGTGTCAACACACATAGTAACATGTGTTGTTTGTGTATTTTCTCATTAGTTAAAAGCATGTTAAGTGTTATTTTACAAGATTATTCATTTTGAGACTCAACTTTTATATTATGTCTATCAACTTATGCAAACTTTAGTAATTTGATCCCTAAACTTGATTCTTTTTATCTACTCAAACAATAATTCATTCTTTTGAATTTAATTCTGTCATAGTTAATTTCATAGACAAACGCTTAATTATATTTCTATTTTTCACTTCAACGAGAGTTCTGTGTGTTTCCCAATTCAATATAATTAATTACATATACAAAACACCAAATTCATGAACTTTTAATATTCTCTTTATAATTATAGAACTTGTTTTTTGTGATTTGAATTGTTTTGATTCCTGTTTGCATTTCAAGTTGATTTTTCTAAGTTTCCAATAACAACCATCATACATTAGAATACCAGTTTTTGTGCGGTTTTAGATTATAAAAAAGTGGGAAATTTGAAAATAAACTAGAGCATTTTGTGGCGATTCAAGACCCACACAAGCATTGGTGTGGTAAATATCCGCCACTATTGATTAGTTCATTAAGATAGTGAAGAGAAAAACAGTGACATACCTGCATCTGTTGTTGAATCTTGATGCTTTGATCGTTCAGTTTATCAAGGAACAGAAACGAGCTCCAACCATATTTACTATCCCATCTAGAGAGGCAGATGAAAGAGAGGGTAGATAACACAGACAGAGAAACCTGCGCCGGGACGTAGTATGGTCGACTGTGATCAGCGTCGCAGGTTCTGGGACAGTGAAGTAGCAAGTGTGACATAACCGGCACAACGAACGTTAAGGTGAAGAACACGGTCCAAGACAGAACAGTTTTGTACACGTTCGATTGATCCACGAAAACCCATCCTAGGTATGATCCACGAATGGGGTTTCCTAATACCTTGTGATCACAAATTCCTTTTTCTATACAACTTATGTTGTTGGAGCTGCAAGCATGAGAAGAAGAAGCCTTCACTTCATCATCACCAACTTCACCATTTTCTTCTACTAGTACTTTAGCATTTTTGAAAAGGCAGAACATTCTCCTTGTCACGAGTTTATTCCACATATCAGAGAGTTTCAATATATTTTTTATTCAAATCGTTCGACCCATGCCCTTATTTATCATGCTCTTCGAAGTCTTGAGAATATCCTACAGTTATCGACCACTTGATTCCAAAGAGGAATTATTGCCTTCCCAAAGCAGCTGGCCCTGCATTAATTGCCAAAATCAGTGCCACCATATAATAAACTGGCTTCTGTGTTTTGCCGTGGAAAGCTTCTCGTGTTTTGTGGAGGAAAATGATTGAGGGTACGTGTTGGAGATTCGGAGCTGAAGGAGATGGTGTTTAATAAATACCATTGTATTCCATCACATCAAATACTTGAGTCACTCGTGTTTTGTGGTGGAAACTGGTTGAGGGTGTTGGAGAGTTGGAGCTGAAGGAGATAGTATTTAGGAAAATGATCGTTGGACCCCAGAATAATAGTATCGACATTCTTTGAACATGCACAGCCAGATACATTTCTGATAGACTAGGGCTGCCAACATGACAGTCAAAAATGCATTTTTATCTTTTGCTTATAGATATGCGATTTTTACGTATTAGAATTGCAGTGTTTAATAACATGGTAATGATTTTTGGACGCATTGTTGAGAAGCGTGGAGTTGAATCCTAAGTTGGTTAAATATGAGTGGAGTGAAGACTTTACACCTTAAGATTTTGGGTTAAGATGTGGTGTTCAAATCTCTTGGTGGTCTTCGATGTTAGCCCATTAGTGCATGCTTTTATCATGCTTTGAGCTTCCTTTGTCTTCCAAACACGCATAAACTGTACAGACACCCAATGTATCTGTTCATTTCTCATTATTCTGTGTGTACTATATATTTACATTCTACACTATATAAATGTCTATAAATTTATTCCTTAATATAAAACACCATCACATCAAATACTTGTGCGAGTATTTCTTACTAGAGAAAAAAATTTCACTAAGAAAGAAAATAGTGTTTCTCTTGTTAAGTTATCCTAATGATTGTTCTCCCATTTAAGAGATAGTGCGATTTAATCTCTTCTTATATTAAGAGAGATGAATTGTAATTTCCTTCACTTAGTAAATCTTTTTTTATGGTTACTCATGGATTTTTCCTTATTTCTTGAGGATTTTCTAAGTAAAATATTGTGTTAGTTTATACTCTCACATATCTAATTTTAGTTGTGTGAAACTATCTCGTTACTTTATTAATGATGAGAACATATGTGGCACATGAACATTGAAGAACAATGATCAATAATGACAAAGAAGCATTGAAGATGATAGAGATTAGTCAAATATATATGTTAACTCATAGACTACAATTGCTAATAAAATGTTAGGAATACTCTATTTCAGACACTCTCTTTAACCCTTTTTCATTGATTAGTTAAAATTTAAGTAGAGTCCACTAAAAATATGAGACCCACATGATTTTAACTAATTAAGAAAAGAGTCTTAAAAGAGAGAGCTAAAAAGAGAATGTCTTTACCACTCCTCATTAACCAAAACATAACTTCACTTATAAAATGAAGAGTATTGATTAAAAATATAAAAGTCGTCCAAATACATAATAAGTAAGAGTATTGATTAAATATATAAAAGTCGTCCAAATACATAATAAGTAGTATGATTCAACTAAATACAAGTCCAACACATAGGTCACAAATAATTATTAATTCATAGGCGTTTCATTTCTTTTTAATTTTAAGAAACATTTAAATTTAGAGTTAGTAATTTTAATTTAATTTATTTTAATTTTATTATATTCACTCATAAAAGCATAGAAGTAGGGGAGTTTGGTAAAACATATTTTATAAACTAGTTAAAAATTGAAAAACTAACTGAATTAAAACGGTCTGATAAAACTAGTCGTTTAATTATCTGACATAAGAAACGTACCCTATGTGGGGATGGGGACACATAACAAGAATATCAGCAATATGTGGAGCAGAGTCGTGTATGTTTTCATTTCATAAATCATAACAACAACTATTAGATCACAATAAACGGAAGACTATTCAAAATATTTAATGAACAATTCACCACCAGAATCATATACAGCAGTTCCTTTCCGACCTTATATACCAATTGTCTTGTTAAGCAGCCAAAGGCAAAGAGCCATTTCAACAGGAAAAATGGAGTAGAGATTCTTGCTCTATTGTTCTCCATGTATATCACTGCATTAAAAGATAGTAAATCAGGACAAATTAAAACACAATTTGCCTAATGTTCTGATAAAAAACATAACAGTATTAAATTTCCATTTACCTAGAGCCTGCCTCTTTTGGAATGAGATGTCATGTCATGTATGTCAATTGGCAGCAATTTGGTATTATCCAACTCATCCTCTTCATCTTCTACTTCATCATCCGTTAATCCCAAACTAGTTTGTTTTGAAGCAGCTACATGTGTTGATGGTGTCTCTCCACCATCAATGTTGTCAAAGGAGTTTATGGTGACATGAATATGCCACTTAAAAGCAAGGGCTGTGATGGATTGTGCTTTATGTGTAATCTTGGTTGCTGTTCTCAAGAGTATGAAAAGACCACTCAGAAGGGTAACGGAGACAATCTGCAACATTGAACTGAACCTATTAGGAAACACACCTTATAAAAACTACTAATTTTATATAGTAACGTTGTTACTTTTTGAACTTTTACACCAATTTAGACAGGAAAATGGTTTTTAGACATCTGTATAGCGCAGACACCTAATAGACACTTGTAGTGAGAAATGAAGAAAAAATAGAAATAATTAATGTGATATATAGATAGAAGAAAGAGATGGAGAAAAATGAAGCGTTTGTTAGATGTTTGCTTTGTTTGTTAGGTAGTTAGCATCGGTTAGAGATAATTGGAATCTGTTTGAGTGTGTTATAAACTGTCTGAGTCAATTACATTCAGCTACCTATATACGTAAACATTGTATTCACTCTCAGTTAGTTATGAATTCATTTTACTTCAATGAATGAGATCGATTTTTCTATTCTCTCTTAGACTTTCTCCTCTTTCCTAAAGCTTGGTCTAATATACCTTTAACTGAGAATATTACCCTCTTGGATGATACAATTTTTTGGGAAGCCATTGTGGAGGTATGGAAAGAGAGGGGAAGCGAATGGAGAGGTGGGGACCGGCTAGTTGGTGGTTGTGGAGGTTGAGCTTTTTTTTTAATATTGTCAAAAAAATAGTATAATAAGGCTGAAAAAATAAATTTAGCATAGCCACGTGGGAATGGGGGTCTGAGAGAGGGAGTCACGGACAGCCGTGCGACTCCCAAAAAGCTGTTAGTGGTTAGTGGGGAGCAGAGGGTAGGTGGAAAGGAAAACGAGGTGAGGGAGTCGCGCGGTCGGGTGCGACTCCCCCTTCTTCTTCTACTCGCGTTGTACCATAATGTGAAAATAGCTCAGAGACAGAGACACTTTTTAACAGGGATATGAGGTGCTAGAAGCTGAAGAGTGTCTTTAATCCTAAACTTATCCATATCTTAACATTAAGACACCACAAAGATAACTCTGAGGAATGTAAGTAATTGTTAATTTACAAAAAAAAATAAAAATTAGCCTGGGTGGTGGTTTAAGGAACTACAAGCCAATTACCTTACTTTGAAGCTCATTGTTATAGATGTTAATAGCGGGTCTACAATCTATTTCTTCTATTATCTCTGTTGAGGAATTTTTTGTTGTTGATGGAGACACAAATGGAGAATTTGAGATCTGAAAACATGCAAATAACCAAAGATAAGTGTCAAAACTCTAAATTGAAACAATCACACATGAAAAGGGCTCTCTCAATCAGAAAGTAACTTCATCAGAATTGAATATTAACAATGGCATTGATAAACAGAACAAATTCATAGCAGGTCCAACTCACCTCGTTTTATGCATGACAATGGAAGCTTAAACACAACGTCGAAGAAGAAGAGGGAGTCGCACCCCACCGCGCGACTCCCTCACCTCGTTTTCTACAACATCAATCCTGCTTCCCACCTACCCTCCTACTCCCACTAACCTCTAACAACGTTTTGGGAGTCGCACGGCTGTCCGTGACTCCCCCTCTCAGACCTCACCTCCCTGCCCACGTGGCTAAAACAACCATACTTTGCTTAATTTATTTTTTTCTACCTTATTATACTAATTTTTTTTTGACAATATTAAAAAAAAAAGCCTGGAGGTTGGGTGGGAGGAGAAAGAGGGAGAGGAAAAGGAAGAAGGGGGAGAGGAGATGAGAGGAGAAGGACATAAAATGATTGAAGAAACTTTAGAAGGTCCTGATTTAAAAAGTCAATGTGGATGGACTATCTAAGCACCATTACCTCATTTGTCCTCATTTAAATTAAATATTTCTAAAGACCAAAGATTATAATTTTATTTTCTATAAACTTATTTGGATTTAATTTTTATATGTCAGAAACATTAATGTTACTTGGACCAAGCTACATACCAAACATAAAAATACCTCAAGTTTGTGATGGGTTTTGATAACCACAAAATACGTTCTTTTATTTTTCCACTTTTTGGCCGCCAATCATCTCTCTGTCAAATGTGATTTAGAGGTAATTAACAATATGTTGTTCAAGCATGAGATATTTATTCACACTCCCCTTTTTCTATAATTTCATTTTCACTTATTTTTATTTTTATCTTTCCCTGCCTTTTGTGTAACATCATCTATCATATTACTAATTTTTCTTTTTTTTCCTACCTTTTCCAAGTGTAAGTGGAAATTTTACATGAACAAAACATTATTCTATTTATATGCTTAATGATGGGTTCCTTAATATGCACGACTTATAAGTTGTGTAACCTTACACAACCAACTTTTAATCCAATATCGTAGGTTACCAACAAGTTAAAATGTTTTTTTTACAATTAATTATTATTAAAATCAATAATATGAGTTAATCTGTTCAGTCCTCTTGTTCATCTTCTTCACTAGAAACATCATATTCTTCCCTCTCACCACCACAACCACCGCCGCTGTCGCCGCCGCCACCAGATCTGCCATAATTGAGGCCACCAGAACACAAATATAGGGGGTTGTGCAAGGTTATCTTCTACCCCAGGCCGGCGCACCCCATCGTGTACAACATATGAACGCAAACTAATTGATTCATCTTCTCCATCAATTTTATATAATCACTTGTTGAGTCAAAAACCTCAATGTCAAATGGTCCTTCAGGGCCTGTAAAGTTTGTAACACCTACTTTGGTGATATCCACCTGGGAAAACAAATTGATGATTAGGAACAAGGTTTAGGCAGAAATCCCCACCACAATCAGAAAGAAAAATACCCAAAAATTAAAACCCAGAAATGAAACCACCCATCCTTTTTGGTGGATCCAGAGCTTGCGAATAAAAGGGGTTGAGAGAAGACACAAATCTGTTGTTGGAGGGACACGATTTGAGAAAGAGGAAATAGTGGGAGACGAAATCATCTGTCTCATATCCCTGTCTCCAAACCCTGTCTCTCCAATAGAAACATGACACGTCATTTAAAATTTACAACTCAGCTTTCACACATATCACTTTTAATTAACACGTAAATGACTCTCTGCAACTTCTGTTAATTGAAACATACATTATAACACTGTTTCTGATAATTTATACAAATTTGTGGTTTTTTTTCTTTATATTCCCAGATCTGCGATATGCGATATTCGGAAGAAAGAATGAGAAATCACCCAATACAGCACTGTTCCTGATAATTTGCCCAAATTTGGGGTATTTTTCTTTTACATTTCCCATATTTGTGTTTTTCAGGGAAAAAAATGAGAAATCACAGAATATAACATTGTTCCCAATAATTTTACCCAGATTTGGGTTTTTTTCTTCTTCTACGCTTCCCAGATCTGCATTTTATACAAAATTAAACATGGGGACAAAACAATAACCCAGCCCTAACGAAATTCAACCTGCTTCCAGAAATCATCACTTGACCAATGCTTCGAAATTCAAAGCATCTTCTTGTCCCCATCATTAACTCTCTCCCCTTCCTTTTTGTCCCTCTTTTCCTCTAGTCCGTCTCTGTCATTCTTTTGTACTGGGTTTTAATTGATTTTAATTTATCTCTCTAAACTTACTTTGGAGAGAAAAAAAATATAAACTTAACTTATGATAACCAGAACTTAATGTAAAAATTGCTGGAAGCATGGTGTTGTTGAATTCAGGGAACACTGTGGTGGTTATCGAAAGACGAAGAAGAAGAAAATTTCTAACGCAGTTAATAAAACGTGAAAGCTGTGAAAGTTGAGTTGTAAGTTTTAAATGACGTGTCATATTCTTATTGGAGAGACAGGGTTGGAGACAGGGATAAGAGACAGAGGATTTCGACTCAAATAGTGGAAGGTGGGATGGAAATCGTGAGGCCTTGCCATGGATCTGGCTAGATCTGGGTGTCTGGGATACCATGGATCTGGTAGGAGCCATCGCCGCTCACTTCTTCCGCATCTTCATCGTCCGAATCTGGGTGGCTGGGCTACCATAGATCTGGTTGGAGCCATGGTCGATCTCCATCTCCCTGGCACCACATGCAACAATCTGAAGGGGGAGTTCCATGATGGAATGGATGCAAAACAAAATGGGTTGGAAGCTTCCTCTTTGGCGTTCCGTGGTGCTCGTTCTCCATCTCTAGTTCTCAATCTATCTTTGTTTGGAGGGATGATGATCGGTGGGGGTGAGAGGGTGGCGGCGGCGGCGGCGGCGGCGGCGGTGGATGTGGCAGAGGTAATGGTGTTGGGGACAAATGTAATAATTTTATTAATCTTTTTTTATTTTAACTAATATTATTGACCTGGAAATTAAAAAAAAAAACTGACTCACCTATTATAGTGGGTCAAAAGGGGGTTGTGCAAGGTTGCACAAGTTGTGCATATTAGGGGAACTCCCTTAATGATGTTATAAGATGAGTTATTTTTCATGCCATCCCTACGATTTTTATGTTATCCATTTTTTGTTGTAAACTCCAAAATACCTTGAAAATATAAAAAACAAAAAAAACCACCCAAACATCACAAGGCACCATCCACTTCTTTCTTATGCCATTTACTAGATTTTCTCTTACCTCCATTTCAATTCCCTCATTCCATTACTCACCACGCACCATCCACAACATATCTTTCTCCTTCCTCAAACCCACCATGCGACCAACCATCCATAGTCACCCACATCTTGCTTTGGTTCTTCTTCTACTTCTTCTAATTTAAATTAATTTGAACAATTTCAATTCTATTTTGCTTGTGGTTGTTCTGGTAGTTTTACTTCTTCATTTTGTGTTTGGGTTCCCGATCTGCAAAAAAATTGCATTTGTAAATACGATTTGTCCTCTTAGGTCGCACTTACAAGTGCGAAATTGGTCAATTCTGTTGTTGATTTGAGTCGCACTTGTAAGTGCGATTTCTACATATATTTTCACACTTATAAGTGCGAAATTAGATTTAGTATAATTTATTCAGCTCTGGTCGCACTTATAAGTGAAAAATTAGACTTAATATAGTTTTTTCAGAGGTCTGATCGCATTTATAAGTGAGAAATTATATAATTTTTTCAGGTTTGATTGCACTTATAAGTGCGAAAATTACACAGTGTGTATTTTTCATTTATAAGTGAGAAAATATGTTTCAAGGAGAAAAAAAGAACCCAATTATATCTTCTCACTTTAAATAAACGAAAAATTCGATGATGCCAAAGAAATCAAGTAAACTCATTTTCTGTTGGATATCATAAAACATACAACCGCGTGTTCCACAACCTTATCCTTCCTTCTTCATTCTCAGCCAGTCAAAATCCATTTTAATTGAAAAAGCTACTACCTCCATCTTTTACGTCCAGTTGAACGCGGAAAGTTTTTTTATGCGGGACCTATGGAATCTTTTCCCTTCCCTCCTTTGTTTTCTTCTTCTTTATGATCTTTCCTTACATTTTCGGTGGACGTGGCACCAAACAAAGTTTAAAGGAAACTTTGAAATGGTAAGAAGAGACCGGTGCACTGGTTAACTCACTTCATCTCTTTACGTTAAAGTTTTAATTCTCCTACATGGGAATAAAACGCATATTGTGACCTATCATTTACCGCTTAATGCGAACATTTCCGATAGCGATGAATAGTCTGGGTGAAAAAGAATGAGTAAAGTGAACTCCTCCATCCACCTGCTGTTTTCATAAATTGTATATAAACACTTGTTTTATATATTTGTAAGTATAGTTGTTTGATTTATAACAGACAAATTGTTGTTGAACTAAATCATTTGAGTACAGTGAGATATCATGGCAAGTAGAGCATCACCATACTCCTCTTCCTTTACCAATGAATGGAAATATGATGTTTTTCTCAGCTTTAGAGGCCTGGATACTCGGCATGGTTTTACTGGTCATCTTTACAAAGCCCTTTGTGACAAGGGAATACACACCTTCATGGATGATCAAGACCTTCAAAGAGGGGAGCAAATCACCCCATCACTTGTTAAAGCAATTCAAGAGTCCAAGATTTCGATTCCTGTGTTCTCTAAGAACTATGCTTCTTCCTCATTTTGCTTAGATGAACTTGTCAACATCCTTGCCTGCATCAACAAAAAGGGTAAGTTGGTTTTGCCTGTTTTTTATGATGTCGATCCTTCTCACGTTAGACATCAAAAAGGTGGCTATCAAGAAGCATTTGCTAGACATGAGGAGAGGTTCAAGGATGGTAAAGATAAGGTGCAAAAATGGAGGATGGCTCTTCGTCAAGCAGCTGATTTGTCTGGCTATCATCTCAAACATGGGTATTGCTATTGCTTTACCTTTCTATATTTCTGTTTTTTTTATTTGTCTATTGGCATTGATTTAATATTGAAATTGAAATTCATGGATGTGGATTGTGATGCATTTAGTATTACGATATAATATTAAACCATTCATGACCCTTACCCAAAAGTTTAAGCTTTTGTGGTTGAGTTACATCTTTCATATTGTAATATGGTAGGTGAGTTTGTGCATTAGCCACGCTTCAAGCCCAAATGACTAGGGCATTAGTTTTGGTGTCACCCCCTATTGATTCTTATGCCACCCATTTTGGTAGTTAAGTTCGCACCTATTAATTTTCGCACTTAATATGTGCGAATCAACCTTGATCGAGCAGACGCAGCCTTTGTTTCGCACTTATAGGTGCGAAATTTATAAAAAAAATGATTTTATTCGCACTCATAAGTGCGTCACATAATAAAAATGATTTTATTCGCACTTTTGGGATAATTGATTATTTGACATGGTATCACGCTCCACGCGGCAATCCCTGCGGCTCCACGCTTCAACCTCAAGCTTAAGCTTACATTTAGTACCTCTTCGCTTGATTGTTTTGTGCAGGAATGAGAATGAATATGAGTTTATTGAAAAAATTGTTAAAGAAGTCTCCAGAAAAATTAACCGTGCTCCTCCTTTACATGTTGCTGATCACCCAGTTGGATTAGAGTCTCAAATTGAAAGAGTAATTTCACTTCTAAATGTTGGATCCGATGAAGTGGTCATGGTAGGGATCCATGGAATTGGGGGAATAGGAAAAACAACAATTGCTCGAGGAGTTCATAATTTGATTGCCAATCAATTCGAAGGTTTGTGTTTTCTTGACTGTGTGAGGGAAAGTTCAACTAAACATGGATTAGTGAATCTCCAAGAGACACTTGTTTCTGAAATTGTTGGGGAGAAGGATATTAAGTTAGGAAGTGTTGATAAAGGGATTCCAATAATACAGCAAAAGCTCCACCAGAAGAAGGTTCTTTTGGTTCTTGACGATGTTGATGAACAAGAGCAGTTGCGGGTTACTGTTGGACGGCTTGATTGGTTTGGTCCGGGTAGTCGAGTCATCATTACAACTCGGGACAAGCATTTGTTATCAAGTCATGGGGTTGAAAGAACATATGAGGTAGATTTTTTAAATGCAAAAGAAGCTCTTAAATTGATTAGTTGGCATGCTTTTAAAACTGATAAAGTTGACCCAAATTATGTGGATACTTTATACCGTGCAATATCTTATGCTTCTGGCCTTCCATGGGCTTTGGAGGTAATCGGTTCCTTCTTGTTTGGAAAAAGAATTGAAGAATGGGAATCTGCATTAGATCACTATAGAAGGATTCCAAATAAAAAGATCCAAAACATACTTAAAGTAAGTTTTGATTGTCTGGAGGAAGACCAACAGAAATTTTTTCTTGATATTGCTTGTTTCTTCAAAGGATATAATTTGCCGCATCTTAAAAGAATACTTTATGGCCATCATGGTTTCTGCCCAGAATATGGTATTGGAGTGTTGATTGAAAAATCCCTCATAAAAATTAATAAGGGTGGTCAAGTGATGTTGCATGACT
Organism: Acmispon strigosus; assembly: GCA_030819835.1. Classification (NCBI taxonomy): domain Eukaryota; kingdom Viridiplantae; phylum Streptophyta; class Magnoliopsida; order Fabales; family Fabaceae; genus Acmispon; species Acmispon strigosus. Next base: position 95,070,150 of record JAUAMA010000001.1, read on the forward strand.
TGATTGAGGGCATGGGTAAGGAAATAGTCCGACAGGAATCACCCGAAGAGCCTGGCAGACGCAGTAGGCTATGGTCCTTTGAGGACATAGTTCAAGTTTTAGAACAAAACATGGTGAGTAAGACTGAAATAGATGGCTTTATTTATCTCCTTTGAATATTATGTTTCAAACACCTATATCTATATGACAGTATCTTTATGGCTTTGTTTCTGATATTTCCTTCACAATGCTATTTTGGAACCTTCTCCAAATTCGCACATTGAGTTCCTAACACACTCAAATATACATGTATTATGGCTGATTTTACTTTTTCTTCTGTCTTGAAGGGAACTAGTAGTATCCAAATCATAATTTGGGATTTCCGCAATTTTAAAGAAGCAATCGAATGGGATGGGAATGCATTCAAGGAGATGACAAACCTTAAAACACTTATAATTAATGAAAATTGTTTTTCTGAAGGTCCCAAATATCTACCAAATAGTTTGAGAATACTGGAATGGTTTGGATATCCTTGGTCATCATTACCACCTAATTTTCGTCCAACTAAACTTGTATACCTGAATTTACCTCAAAGTTCCTTAATGTCACTTGAGTTTCTCACGTCAATGAAGGTTGGTATAGTAAGTTTTTTTTTTTTTTAAATTTATTTATTTATCATTATTCATCTTATTCCTGATTCTTTTTCATTGTATTTTTTGGCAGAAATCTTTGAATGTAAGAGTTTTGAATTTTCAACACTGTCAGCATATAACAGCGATACCTGATTTGTCTGGTGTCCCAAATTTAGAAGAATTATCAATCGGGCATTGTGAGAATTTAAATAGTATCCACAAATCGGTAGGATTCCTGCATAAACTTAAAGTCTTGTCAGCCCATCATTGCATCAACCTTAGGAGCTTCCCACCTATCAAGTTGACCTCTCTTGAAATACTTGACCTTTCATATTGCCTTAGTCTTGAGAGTTTTCCAGAAATATTGGGGAAGATGGATAAAGTGACAGTGCTTGATTTTACAGGCACTCTCATAAAAGAAGTTCCATTTTCGATTCAAAATCTCACTCAGCTAAAAAGACTAGTGCTGATGGGCTGTGGAATGGTTCAGATACCAAATAGCATTTTGGTGATGCCTGAATTTCGACAGTTGATCATTGAGAAATGTGAGGGGTTGCTAATATCTAAACAGGATGAAGGTGAAGCACAACTGAGCTCGATGGTATTGCAAAACAACATTGGTATTAGCCTTTGCAATGGAAATATATCAGATGAATTCTTTCAAATAAGTCCCTCTTTTTCATCTAATGTGAAATGGTTGAAAATATCACAGGCTAATATCACAACTATTCCTGCATGCATCAAAGAATGTCACTTTTTGAGAGCATTTTTTATTGAAGGTTGTAAGAATCTTCGAGAAATTAGAGGTATTCCAACCAGCATAGAAACATTCTCTGCAAAACAGTGCACCTGCTTAAAATATTTAGACTTTACACTTCATTTCATATGCACCGAAGAAAGTTTCTTGTTGAAAGAAATTTATTTGGAAGGTTGCAACAGTCTTCAAGATATTAGAGGTATTCCACCCAGCATTCAAACATTCTCTGCAAAACAGTGCACCTCCTTACAAGATTTAGACTTCACACTTCATTCCATATGCACCAACGGATGTTTCTTTTTGAAAGAAATTTATTTGGAAGGTTGCAGCAGTCTTCAAGAAATTAGAGCTATTCCTCCCAGCATTGAAACATTCTCTGCAATACAGTGCAACTCATTGAAAGATTTAGACTTCACACTTGTTTCTGAATGCTCCCAGGAATTTTGTTTTTTAAAAAAACTCCGTTTGCAAGGTTGCAAGAGACTCCAAGAAATTAGAGGTATTCCCCTCAGCATAGAAACATTCTCTGCCAGAGACTGCCCCTCCTTGACATATGAGTGCAGAAACATGTTACTGCATGAGGTTCTTAATTTCTTATATGTTCGATTTATAATTCATATATTTCACTTTGGCTTAGACCATACATATTTGTTCTGCTAAAATGTTTGAATGAACTATAACTAACAGGAACTGCACGAGGAGGGTGGAGACAAAAGATTTGATTTGCCAGGAACAAGGATTCCAGAGTGGTTTGAGCACCTTGTTGATGGACGATCAATTTGTTTTTGGTTTCGTAACAAGATCCCAACAATATCTCTAGGTTTCGTTGTTGGAGCCAGCAAATATATGGGTGCCACTTCACCCATTGTTGAGATCAATGACAAAATAAAATTGTTAAATGTGTTCAGTCTGAACTACCGAGTAACAGATCATATATTCATTTATGATGAGAAGAGGTTGATGTCTGATTCAAATGATGTTCTTTTAGAAAATCAATGGAATCGTGTGGTGTGTACTATACCTGGCCAACCAAACAAGCCGTTAATCAAACAAATTGGAGTCCATGTATTCAGACAAGGATGTAGCATGGAAGACATTCTATTCACTGATCCACTACTGGTGGAAGAAAAGCAAAGATTGGTGAATATGAGAGGTTCTCAGAAACAATGTATGCAGCACCAAAAATCAGAACTGCAAATGGGTTTGGGCAGAGTGTTACTTTCACTGCTTCCACCTCCAGCATCATATAATGTGAACTGGCATTCAAATTCTATGGTATCAAAGCGGATTAGCAGCAAACACAGTTTCAAAGGTAAATATATTTTGTGGCTCTATTTGCTCTGTATGTTTTCACCATTTAATTTTACCTGCCCTGCATATTTTCTTCCTATACGTAAATGGAGGAAACAAAATGCTTGTACCAGAATTTAAGTGCTCATATGGTACACTATTAATTTTTTATTTAAGAAAATAATATTTGTAAATTTCAGTTTGGCTTAAATGGTGATAAACATTTTTGCCTTCTTATATTTGAATAACCAATTCACCTGTATCATTTCAACAGCCCGTAACATTGCCTCAAGGAAGAGGAAACTCGTGGCACATTCAGAAGCAGTTATTGATTCAGGAATCTCAAGCTCGGATAGTGGTGATATTAGTCATGGAGGTACACTTTGTAGCATTTATTTCTCCTTATGTTATATGATTAAATGATAAGAGATGCAAATCTCAAGAGATTGGATTTTGATTTCTGACTATAAGATGCGCGTAAGGATTTTTATTAAATTACTAATTAAACCAAATTGGGTGGTCAATTGGAATTTCAGCTCCACTAAATAAGTTTATTCTCTTGGCTATACCTCTCCCTTGAATTACCAAACTTAATTTGGCATGTAACGTGGAGTTAGAATATAATATAAAACCATTCTTGTGTCTTTACCTAGCAGTTTAAGCTTTTTGGATATTTGGTTACTTGACATGGTATCAGAACCTCTATGATTAAGTGGTCTAAAGTTCGATCTGCCCCCAATTCTTCTAATTAAAAAGATGAATTTTAGCACATGGTATAGGTGGACATGTGCATTGTTGTTAGTGTTGAATCTTTTCCTTAGGATTAAGTAGGTTAAGTTTATTAGGAAGCTTTTTGGAGTAGTGTAATAATGATATTCAAAACATCATTAGTTAAGTTGCATGTTTAAGTGGTTTTACTTTTCTGATTTTTAAGAAACAATGTGTTGTCATAATTATAGCAGAAACTTTATCTTCTCTCAATGTATTTTGTATAAATAGGTTTATCAATGAATGAAAATGTAAGCTGTTAACTTTTGACTTCCATCTTAGACTCTAAAACCAACAATTGTCCACGCTTCAAGCCCTAGTGGGCTCTTGCGTGATGAAGAATGTTAGAATATACTCCTACAAAATCATTCATGTGGCTCTTACCCAACTGTTTAAGCTTTTGAAGTATTTTGTTACTTGACATTAAACGTACATTTACTCAGCATAATAGGATGTCTAGTGAAACTTTATAGTTGAATATCTCACCATCCCAAGAAATTTTAATTTAATCTTATTATTACTAATGCTTCTATTTTTATAATTTGGCTACAAATACACCAATATTCTATTTGCATTATAACTCGTTCTCTAGATTGTCACGTTTCACAATAAAAATTTGATATTTCATGACTAAAGTATGAAATTATTACTTTTTCTTGGACGCAATGTAAATGATTTCAATTAGTTGTTTGTGTAATGTAAGAGAAACTGATTTCTGTTAGATTATGATAAAGTAAGACAACGTAATATTTGAAAATTTTGATTTGACTTACATGTTCATAAACTGTTTTGACTTCTTAATTTGGAATAACTTATTTGTCTTTACCATCTTAGCAGTCAGTGATGTTGCCTCAAGAAATATGTTAGAGGATAACTTGGTTAGTCCCACACCTTCGAAAGCCGTTTTTAATTCAGGCATCTCAAGCTCATATATTGGTGATGGTGATGGTGATGCTAGTCAAGGAGGTAAACATTTTGTAGCATCCATTTCTCCTCATGTCATATTTGAGTCTTCAAAGAAGAGTTTCATAACATGAACAATGCAGATATACATTCGGCATATAAGGATCCTTAACTAGCCAAACAAAATAATTGAATGTTTCAACATCTAAAAAAATTTAGTTTGCAAGTTTATTATTACTAGTACTTCGGTTTTTTATTTCTTTTTGAATTTGGCTATAAATAACCAGTCTTCTATTTGCATTAACACTCAGTCCAAAATTTGCATCTGTCACATTTAGAATTTTATGTATTATGATAAAACTAAACTATGGAATCAATAATTGTTTCTTAAATTAAGTATAGATGATTTGAGTTTGTTCTTCAAGTAATTTAAGAAAAGTTGAATTCCATTTGACTATGAAAAATCAGAAACATTTGTAAATTTTGATTTAACTTGCATGTTTATTAATATTTCGACTTGTTAATTAGAAATAACTTGTTCACCTTTTGTCATCTAAACAGCATGTGATATTGTGTCAATGAAGAGGGAAGGAAGTAGGTTAGAGTTGGTCTTCACTACAGAAGAAGACAGTGTTTTGCAGCAGTTATCTAGGCATGGTTGTTTTGAAGGGAGCAAAGTTATTGGAGAGTTGCGACCTTCCCAGGCAGCCCTCATGGGAATAGCGCACATTAACAAATTTAAACCCTCTACCTCCAGAATCACATCTCACAGTGATGAAATATTGTTTTCAGAGTCAGTGTGTTTGGAGAGGCCAAACGTGCATTCAGCAATCCAAAAGCAACTATTTCTTACTTCTGCAGAGGTGAATCCAGCTCAAACGTGGATCCAACCCCTTTTTCCAAACATGCACTGAGTTGTTGATGTTTGTGGATGAGATTGAGTTGAAATATGGAGAAATATATTTTTATTTCTTGAATTAAAACTCCAAAGAGGTTACATTATATAGAAGACAACTAGATATGAACCCAATCTCCTAATAAGATAACAAAAGATAACAACCTAACTAGATAATGAAAAATATCTCCTAAAAACAAATATTCAATATATCAGAACACTCCCCCTCAAGCTGGTGAATGGATGTCTATCATTCCCAGCTTGCAAGTAAGATCTCGAAATCGTTCCAAGGGAAGTCCTTTGGTGAGCACATCAGCCAATTGTAGTACTGAGGGGACATACTGTGTAGAAATAAGACCACTGTCTAACTTTTCTTTGATGAAGTGCCGGTCTATCTCTATGTGTTTCGTTCTATCATGTTGGACTGGATTGTGAGCAATACTAATGGCAGACTTATTATCACATAAAAGTCTCATGGGAGCTTCACGCTTTATCTTCAAGTCATCTAGTATGATCTTCATCCACAATAACTCACAGACTCCTTGAGCCATGGCTCTGAATTCTGCCTCTGCACTTGACCTGGCAACGACATTTTGCTTCTTGCTCCTCCATGTCATTAAATTTCCACCCAAGAACATACAGCATCCTGTAGTGGACCTCCTGTCATCAATTGATCCTGCATAATCTGCATCAGTATAAATTTCCATAGATAACTGCTCATTTTTCTTGAACAATAGACCTCTTCCTGGACTTGCCTTCAAATACTGCAAGATTCTATCCACAGCTTGTAAGTGCCTCTCTCGTGGATCATGCATGAACTGACTGACAACACTAACTGAATAAGCTATATCAGGCCTAGTGTGAGATAAATAAATGAGCTTCCCCACAAGTCTCTGGTATTGAGCCTTATCAACCCTTGGGTCCTCCTCATTACTCCCAATCTTGTGATTCTGCTCTATAGGGGCTCCAGTGGGCTTACAACCCAGTTTGCCAGTCTCTTTGAGAAGATCAAGAACGTACTTTCTCTGAGAGATGAAAATGCCTTGCTTTGAGTATGCCACCTCCATACCTAGGAAATATTTCAGCTTTCCAAGGTCCTTCATTTCAAACTGAGTTGCTAACTCCTTTCTCAAGTTTTGCTTCTCAAGATCATCATTACCTGCAATGATCATATCGTCTACATAGACTAACAGAATGGTGCGTTTGCCATTTTGAGTATGTTTTATGAAGAGCGTATGATCTCCTTGGCTCTGTTTATAACCAAAGGAAACCATAGCTTGAGTAAACCTCCCAAACCAAGCTCGGGGAGACTGTTTGAGCCCATATAGGGCCTTCTTCAATCTGCACACTTTATTTCTTCCTGAAGTAGGATCATAGCCCGGCGGAATTTCCATATACACTTCTTCCTCCAAATCTCCATGCAAGAATGCATTTTTAACATCAAACTGTTGCAACTCCCAATCAAAGTGAGCTGCTAAGGAAAGAATGATCCTTACAGTGTTCATTTTTGCAACCGGAGCAAACGTCTCCTCATAATCAATTCCATAAGTCTGGGTGTATCCCTTTGCAACTAGTCTCGCCTTATACCTGTCAAGTGTGCCATCAGGTCGATACTTCACTGTATATATCCACCTGCAACCTACAATCCTCTTGTCACTTGGCTTCTCAACAATCTCCCAAGTCCCATTCTTCTCTAGCGCATGCATCTCTTCATTCATGGCTTGAATCCAGTTCTTATCTGTTAATGCTTCTTGTACTGATGCAGGGACTCTAATAGAGTCAATAGCTGATATAAAACTCTGATGCTCCAAAGACAGATTTTTAGTAGACACAAACTGGGATATAGGGTACTTGGTACATGATCGTTTTCCTTTTCTCAAGGAAATAGGTAGCTCATCAAGGTTAGGCTTAGAAGAATTATCAGGCTCAATGTTACGAACACTTACCTCGGGTTCAGACGATTGAACTTGTTGTTGGAACAGGACGGGTTTAACTTTCCGCTTGTATGTTATCCTATATCTGTCAACACCATCATTATTCTGGACGGGTTCAGGATCATTGTCATCACCATCATTATTTTGTACCTGTATTGGTTCAGGATCATTGTCATCATCGTCATTCTGGACCGGCGGCATTGTCTCTGGTTCATTTACCTCAGTGGTAGGAATCGAGGAAGGCATCAAGGGCTCCCTTGTTAGAGGAATAACAGACAAATCTAGAGACTCAGATTCCTGACTATTCTCCCCCTGAAGCTGAGAACTAGGATAAAAAGGCTCTGTTTCCTGAAAGGTAACGTCCATGGATTTGTAGACACGACGACTAGGAGGATGATAACATTTATATCCCTTCTTATCTGAAGCATATCCGATGAAGATACATTTAATAGCCCGAGGATCTAACTTTCCCCGATGAGGACCATGAACATGCACAAAGGCAGAACAACCAAAAACACGATCTTTGAGACTCGACATCATGGGAACTGACGGAAAGAAACTAGTCATAACCTGCACGGGACTAACTCCAGATAAAACCCTAGAAGGTAACCTATTGATTAAATAAGCAGAGGTCAAGACAACATCCCCCAATAAAACTTAGGGACATTCATTTGAAAGCGTAATGCTCGAGTGACTTCAAGAAGATGACGATTTTTCCTTTCAGCAACACCATTTTGTTGTGGAGTGTCAACACAAGTCAACTCATGAACAACACCATTATTTTTTAGAAAATTGTAAAGATTCTGATTGATATACTCTTTCCCATTGTCTGACCGTAACCTCTTAATAGGTTTCCCAAATTGTGTTCTAACCATGTGGAAAAAGTTAACAAACAATTGAAACACCTCAGACTTATCTTTCATAAGAAAAACCCATGTAACCCGAGTACAATCATCAATAAAAGTGACAAACCATTTTTTACCAGAAATACTAGAAACTGACGAAGGTCCCCACACATCAGAGTGAACAAGATCAAAAGGTTCAACACTCCTAGTATCACTCGGGGAATAAGTTGCTCGATGAGATTTGGCATACTGACACACATCACAGTGAAATGACTCAACAGACACTTTGTTAAATAAGTGAGGGAATAAATACTTAAGCATACGGAAAGGAGGATGCCCAAGACGCCTGTGTTGGAGCCATATTTGTGAAGAATTCCAAGAGTCTGAACTTGTCTGATGACACTTGCTTATCTCATGCGGCATATAATATAACCCGCCCTGTTCAAAAGCAACTCCAATCGTCTTCCCCGTGGCAATATCCTGAAAAACACAACCGTTATCGAAAAAACTTAGAGCACAGTGCAACTCGGTAGTGAGTTTGTGGATGGACAAAAGACTGTGAGAAAGATTTGGAACATGAAGTACATGACTCAGGTAAAGAGATGGGCTAAGGTGGAGGTTACCATAACCGGCAATCGGTTCTCGAATTCCATTTGCAACAGTAATATGATGTTTACCAGGCCTAGGCGAATAATTTGAGAGATATGACATATGAGGGGTCATGTGATCAGTTGCACCAGAGTCAACAATCCAGAAATCTTCCGTACAAGAAGCATTCAAAGATAAAAAGCTAGAGTTCATACCGGTCATGGCGAAAGAACTAGTGTCAGAGGACTTACTCAAGGAGTCCATGAAGAGAAACAAACCTTCCCACAGTAGGAGAAAGCAACAACGTCGGAAAAATAACAAAGATTCCAAGGTTCGCCAACAAGGACGCCAACAAAGATGGCTTCAAAGGCAGCAACAAAGCAAAGGCAACAAGCAGCCGGCAAGAAACAAAGGCTCAAACGAGAGCAAACAACTGCACCAACGGTGAACGTATGAGCAAAAAAACGTTCGGAAAAACAAAGGGCTTCACGAACACCCAGAGAAGACTCTAAAGCTGGACACACGAGCCTCTTCTTACGCTCCTACAAAGGGAGGAAGAATCAAACGTCACTAGCGGCAACAAACGGATGCCGATCTGGACAAAAGGAGGCTTGGAACAGCAAGAGGAGAGGCTGGCGACCCGTTCTGGGCAATCGCCGTCGCAAACGGAGGCTGGTAAGGTGGCGCGTGGAGATCACGCGCCGGGGACCGATCCGCGAGTGGATCTCACTCGCCGAGAAAGGAACGGCGCGTGTAGGCGCGTGCAGGGAAGTCTGGCGGCGCGGCTTCTGGGGCTGACCGATCGGGGCAGGGCGAGCACGGTGGAGGTGGTGGTGGCACGCGGTGGTGGCCGGAACAGCGGCGGTGGACGTGGCACAGTGGTGGCTATCTTACCAAGGGAACTATGTTCCAAGGCTGCAAAGCAAACCTTCAGCAGGGAAAAAGAACTCTGAACTACGCCGCAATGAAAAACGGCTAGGGTTTAGATGCGGAAGCAGAGCCCTCAAGATCGAGAGCTCTGATACCAAGTTGAAATATGGAGAAATATATTTTTGTTTCTTGAATTAAAACTCCAAAGAGGTTACATTATATAGAAGACAACTAGATATGAACCCAATCTCCTAATAAGATAACAAAAGATAACAACCTAACTAGATAATGAAAAATATCTCCTAAAAACAAATATTCAATATATCACAACAGATTGCTTTAGCAATATCACTTATAAACGTTATATGCCTATTGATTTAGTGCAAGGTTCATGTAACTATTGATTTAGTCTTTACTTGATTATCTGTTCTTTCCTCTCAGAATGAATTGCTTTCATCTCATCCTCTATAGTATATTGTATAAACCTAATGTTATCCATCTCCTTTTTTTAATTCCTTGTTGTTGGGTATGGTGATGTGGTGTTAGTTTCCCCCACTTTTTTGTATCTGAAGAATATTTATTTGTTTACTTGCATATGCTTCTCACCAGTTAGCAGCATCATCGGCCTAAAGACATGGATTCTTATCCAGGTTGGTGAATGAGGTTAGTAACTAATATTTTTTATTAAATATAAACATATATGTATGAGTAAGTATATACATGTATATATGACCAAAATTGTCTTATTGTAAAAATATTTAGCATGTATATATGATTTAAATTGTCTTATTGTAAAGATATTTAGCATGTATATATGATTAAAATTGTTTGTTTGTAAAAATATTGAGCATGTATATATAATTAGAATCTTATGAATTTGAAATTATTTACCATGTATACATGATCTATCTGATTAGCTAATTGAAAGGACATAAGTTAGCTAAAAACTGATAACTGAAAGTTAAAAAACTAGCTAATTTAATTAAAAGAATGTGATAAACAAAAGTCGTCAAATTAGCTGAAATTATAAAATGACATAACAAAATTACTTATTTTCATGTATGACATCCCTTTACCAATATGTTACTCGTCTAGTGGTAAACAAGCTGGATCACCATAAGGATGAAGATACAGTTTAAACTCCGAAAAAGTCATTCGTTACTGCCAGAGTTCATGTAACTATTTATTTACAAATCACTTTAGCAAGAAACAACAATATTTGCAATGTGTAGCAGAGTCGTGTATGTTTTCATTTCGTAAATCATAATAACTATGAGATCCTAATTAACTGAAGACTATTCAAAATATTTGATGAACAATCTACCACCATGATTATACATAGAAGTTCCTTTCCGACCTTATATGCCAATTGTCTTGTTAAGCAGCCAAAGGCAAAGAGCCATTTCAACAGGAAAAATAGAGTAGAGACAAGTTCTATCAAGCATGAATCCAAACACTGAGATTCCTGCTCTATTGTTCTCCATGTATATCACTGCATTAAAAGATAATAAATCAGGACAAATTAAACACAATTTGCCTAATGTTCTGATTAAGAAAAAGTAATAGTGCTAAATTCCCAATTACCTAGAGCCTGCCTCTTTTGGAATGAGATGTCATGTGTGTCAATTGGCAGCAATTTGGTATCATCCAACTCATCCTCTTCATCTTCTACTTCATCATCCGTTAATCCCAAACTAGTTTGTTTTGAAGCAGCTACATCTACATGTGTTGATGGTGTCTCTCCACCATCAACGTTGTCAAAGGAGTTTATGGTGACATGTATATGCCACTTAGCAGCAAGGGCTGTGATGGATTGTGCTTTATGTGTGATCTTGGTTGCAATTCGCAAGAGTATGAAAAGTCCACTCAGAAGGGTAACAGAGACAATCTGCAAGATTAATTGAACTCAACCTGTTACTCTATTTGCAGTATCTATACTTGAACATATCAAGTAATCTCTGCAAAAGGATAGCAGATCTAAGCAAACACGCTTTGCAACACTTCTAGTTTTTCTTAGCAACTTCTTATTTTTTGAACATAGACCAATTTAGATAAGAATACTAAAACAATTGAAAAATATTAACCTTTTATGACACCCATAATAACTCAACCTATTACTCTAACTTTGACAATCCTAATCCTGTTTTTATAGTAATTATATCTGAGATATCGTAGAAAAAGAAAAAGAAGTGCAAGATTAAAGAAAAAGAAAAAGAAGGTTCACCGCAAGATTTCCAGCCTTGAGAACATTAACATCAGCATGAGGTTTTGTAGCTATGAGCAGAAAATTGAACTGGATTGCTGTGACCAAAAGCAGAGAAGCCAAAATAAAAACTCGAAAACGATGGCTGATGATCCGCAGATTCTTTCTTATTCTTTGGTGCTCCAATAAGATAGACTCCACCTCAATTTGTCTCTGAAAAACTGAAGCTAAATCATCTAGTCTGAGAATTTGCAGGTAACAGATGAGTCGAAAGAGAACACAGACCAGGAAGAAAATGGAGGTTCGGTAAAGCCAAGAACAGAGGTCCAATGTGCACAGAGTGATGTTGCTGGTGTATCTTTCACCATAATATGGTATTTGGTGTAAACCTGAGGCATACAACCATATCTTGTAAGCACAGGCAGCTAAGAAACAGGGAAGCCCCCAATGTAAGATGAGCTTCTTGGTGGCCTGCATAATAATAGAAACAAAATCATTTTTGTTGAACAAGAGTGTGTTTGCTGTTTTTAGCCACCGCAAACGTTTGCAGGAGTTAAAAACCGCATCTATATGTTTAGAGTTAATTACTCATAAGTAAAATACAGTATTTATACTTTCTAATAATTTTTTTTTTCCAATAAATACTAAGGGACCTTAACGGAACTGATGCATGGAAATGCGTTTTGGATAGACCACCTTTGGGCAAACAACTTTGTGGAGTTTTAACTGCCGCTAATGTTTGCAAGGGTTAGAAAACGCCACTGAATAGTATGTCTATTGGGTCTCCATAAAAAGCGTATGTTCATATATCATTACGCCAAACATAATGTGTATATAGAGACACAAACCTGCATCTGTTGTTGAATCTTGAGGCTTCCATCGTTTACATTATCAAGGAAGAGAAACTCGGTCAAACCATATTTATAATCCCATCTAGAGAGGCAGAAGAAAGATAGGGTGGATAGCACAGACAGGGAAACCTGTGCCGGGATGTAGAATGGTCGCCTATGATCAGCGTCGCAGGTTTTGGGACAATGAAGTAGGAAGTGTAACATAATCGGTACAATGAAGGTTAAGGTGACAAACACGAACCAAGAGAGAACAGCTTTGTATACGTTAGATTGATCCACGAAAACCCATCTCAGGTATGATCTGAATTTCCTGCTCCTCTGTTCCAAATGGCATCGAGCATTGTTAAGAATTAGTATATGTTAAGAATTAAAATTGAGAAAATGGTAACTGTGTTGAATTCAATAAGTATTGTTAGGTACACTTATACAAGTCTTCATTAACAGGATATAACAAACTAACTAATTCTCAATATCTTCTAATAAGTATTGTTTCCTGATACCTCATTGCTTCCTTCTTCCATAGAACTTATGTTGTGGGAGTAAGCATGAGAAACCTTCACTTCATCAGCAACTTCACCATTTTCACCAACCCTCATATTCAAAGTGTCTGGATTTTCATTCGGATTCATCATGAGGCCATTCTTATAGTGCCAAAGCTGAATCCGGGACCCAATGATCTTTCTGTCACTCTGCCTCTTCCCTATGAGATTAGATGTTGGCTTTTCTTCTGTGTATGATTTTGAGTGTTTTGCAAAAATAAAACCCTTTATATATATATATATATATATATATATATATATATATATATATATATATATATATATATATATATATTTGGCATGTTTTAAAGATTGTTGTTTAAAACAATTTTCAAATTTAAAAGATTGAGAAGGGAGTGAAATAAGCCTTAAGAAACTTCGACTCCGAAAATCAGAGAAGACATGGCCAAAATAATCAATCGATAATTACAAAGCTGCCAATTTTAATTTGTTGAATGCAAATTAAAATATGAATCGCTTTCTTCTGGCTAGTTTAACATTTTTGAAAAGGCAGGGGAGGAATATGTTGCTCGATCCCTTGAGTTTTGTTATACTCTACCAACATCATTCTCCTTGTCACAATCTCATTCCACATATCAGGGTTTCTTTGTAGTGTCTCCATATGGAAATATGTGATGGAACTGAGTCATAGGAATTTTTCTTTGTTTCGAAGACATGGAAAAACTCTAGGTTGTCTTATGTAATTTGATGGACAAGAGTACTTTAATTATTGGGATGTCGATTTATATCCAAATGTTTAATCGAGTTCAGTCTTTGACAGATCAAAGATTTCTAGTTTTCTCGATGTATAAAAGTTTGTGTGAGTTCGACTCTGGTCACCACTATGGGTCGGGGCGTGTCTCCGTGACCATAAATCACTTGCAAAGGTTCTTACATGTTGCCTACCAACACACTCCTTACGTCGGTAGTATGAATGGAACACAACCTTCTGAGAGAAAGTGATCCGTCATTACTAACTGAACCCACATGTTTTGGTAAAATTTTCTAGTTATATACTAAGAATAAATCGGGATCCTCAGCTGTGATGAAATCAGGGAACTAAATGATTAAGATCCCGTTTGAAAGTGTTTATGCAAGTGTTCGTGACAATTAGATGGATAATTAATCTAATGATAATAACATATGAAAGCCCTTTACTTGCTGCAATGTTTTAGCCATATATACCACCAAAAGTTTTTCTGGCCCTGCACTGCACTTCAGTGTGGGGTATTATGTGTCATCTAATATGAGAATTTACCTTGTCAAGTAGTAGGAGATGCGGATACATCAACAACAATGATTAATGAACAATCTACCATGATCATATATTAATATTTCAGTTCCTTTCCGAGCCTATATAGTACCGATTATCTTGTTAAGCAGCCAAAGGCAAAGACCCAATTTAACAGCAAAAATGGAGTAGAGCCAAGCTCTATCAAGCATGAGTCCAAACAGACAGAACCCTGCTCTATTGTTCTCCATGTATGTCACTGCATTATAAAAAGCTAGCAAATCAAGACAAAACACAATTTGACTCATCATTTGATAATGACAAATATTAGTACTAAAATTCCCATTTACCTAGAGCCTGCCACTTTTGGAACCAGATAGCTTGTATTGGGAATGATATACCCTGACTCAACCATTTGGTGTAATTTAACTCATCCTCTGCATCTCCAACCTCATCACCCTTTAAACCCATACTAGCATTGGGAACTGTAGTTTGTGTTGAAGCAGCTACAGCCTACATGTGTTGTTATTGGTGTCTCTCCATCAATGTTGTCAAACGAGTGTATGGTGTCATATACATGCCACTCAGCAGCAAGGGCTGTGATAGGTTGTGCTTTGTGTGTAATCTTGGTTGCGGTTCGCAAGAGGATGAAAAGTCCACTCCGGAGGGTGATAGAGACTATCTGCAACATTAATGGAACTCAATTTATTACTCTATTTGCAGTATCCATACTTGGAACATATTAAACAATCTCTGCAAAAGCACTGCAGAGCTAAGGAAACACCAATTCGGATCCTCTGCTGCCCCTGCAGCCATTGCAGCAATAAAATGACAAGTGTATAAAAGTTTTGACCAATTTAACATTTTATGAATCATTCCTAGCTAGTTAATATAAGAACATGGCAGCATAGAGAGGCAGTATGGCTGCGGAGGATCCATGTTGAAGGAGACACACATACTCCTAAACAATAGCCATGTGTGAATACTATAATAATTAGAAGAATAATAACATCTTATTGGCTATAATAACTCATTCTTACTATGAAAATCTTAATTGTGTTTTAATATTCATTATATCTGTGATATTGTATCATGTTAGTCTCTATTTGATAGATGAAAGAGAAAGAAGCTTCACCGCAAGCTCTCCAGCTTTGAGGACATTAGCATCAGCATGAGGTTTTGTAGCAATGATAAGCAGAAAATTGAACTGGGTTGCTGTCACCAAAAGCAGAGAAGCCAAAATAAAAAATCGAAAACGATAGCTGACGATCTGCAGATTCCTTCTTATTCTATGGTACTCTAAGTAGACGGACCCTTCCTCAATTTCTCTATAAAAAACTGAAGCTAAATCATCTAGCCTGAGAATTTGCATGTAACAGACGAGTCGAAAGAGGACACACACCAGGAAGAAAATGTAGGCTCGATAAAGCCAAGAACACAGGTCGAATGTAAACAACATGATGTAGCATATAACACTAGTAATATTTGGTGTAAACCTGAGACATACCATCATATCTTGTAAGCATATTGAGCTAGGAAACAGGGAAGTCCCCAATGTAAAAAGAGCTTCGAGGTGGCCTGCATAATAGAAACAATGAACTTAATTTTGTTGAGCAAGAGATCAATAAGTTATATTTGGCTCTTTCAATTGCATTGGTGTATTTTGACAATGTTAAATGTTAAGTAATCTACTACTTGATGTCGAGAGAAAAAAAGGCAAACCTGTATCTGTTGTCTTGATGACTAATTCCTTTTTCCATGGAGCTTATGTTGTCATCAGAAGCATTCACTTCATCAGCAACTTCACCTTTTTCACCAACTGATCTCATATTCAACCACTCTGGATTTCCATTCGGATTTATTATGATAAGGATGGAATGTTATGACCAGGGTAAGGGAGAATATATGATGCTGATCTCAGTGAGCCATTGGCCTGAATGAGATTTAAGGTTACAAGTTATAACTGTGTAGTGTCCACACAAAAAATAAGAAGAAAAAAGTTACACCTGTGTAGTCAAATATTTCACAAATTACAGAACTTTATTAGCTGTTAACATAATAAAAATTTATTCAAATTAAGCTGACAATGTGAGTATGTGATTTGATTAATGGGTGCTTTAGTTTACAAAGTACCATCATATTCGTATAATTATTCACAGTAATTTTTCATGATAGTCAGATAGTGTATGTGGGACTAATTATGAGTAAGATCACTGGTTTCAGTGGCCTTTAACTAGTTAAACCATAGATTTATGGGATGTTTGTGATGCAATGCTACTTTATTATTTGACCTGAAACAATGCTACCTTCCATGTGCAAGTGCTAGCAGTAGGGTTGTGTCCCATATTTTTTAACCTAAGGGAACAAAGTGAGGTACTTATGTGCTTGGTAATTTAGTAATCAGAGCCGCCAATTTAGTTCGAAAGTTATAGGCAGGTTAGGATTCTGTTTGTTAGTTTAATGGTATAGTTAGTAAGCTAGCATGGCAGCTAGTTTCATTTGTGTCATGACCAAGAAGCTTATGGCATAAAGTAACTAGTGTATACAAGTCTGGTACTCAGCACATCACTCAAAACAATTGATTCTCATCTTTCTTCCCAATCCTCTCAACTCAGCTATTTATTTTTTCTTTTGCTTTCCAAAAAATTTACAATCTGTAAATCATAACCAGAACCACTTGATCCAAATGAACTTAGGACTAATACAAACAAGGTACAGAGGAGGATCATAGCGGTTCCTTTCTTTCTCTAAACACCGATTGTCTTGTTAAGTAGCCAAAGAAAAAGAGCCGTTTGAATAGCAAAAATGGAGTGAAGCCAAGTTCTGTCAAGCATGAATCCGAACACCGAGATTCCTGCTCTGTTGTTCTCCATATATGTCACTACATTAAAAGCTAGTAACTCAGGACTTAAGCCAATATGACTAATGATTTCATTAAAAAAAATACCTGTATTAAATTGCCACTTACCTAGAGCCTGCCTTGTATGGAAAGAGATCGTACGAGTGTAAATTGGCAGCAATTTGGTCTTATCGAACTCGTCATCTTCATCTCCCACCTCTTCATCCGGCGATCCGAGACTAACACCGGTAGATATAGCTTGGGCTGAAGCTGTATCTGTTGTTTGTGACTCACCATTAATGTTGTCAAAGGAGTTTATCGCGGCGCATATATGCCACTTAGAAGCAAGGCCTGTGACAGATTGTGCTTTATGTGTGATCTTAGTTGCGCTTCGCAAGAGTATGAGAAGTCCACTCAGCAGGGTGAAAGAGACTATCTGCAACATTGAACTCAACCGATTACTTACTATATGCATTGTCTATACTTGAATATATTAAACATTTTGAACATAAGGATAACAGAGCTAAGGAAACACATACTTTTTAATAATTGAAATAGTCATGTGTCATAATTGTCTTGGATATTTGTATCAGACACAAATACTTCTAAGCTAGGAATACCATAATAATTATGTTCATAATAACTCATTCTAGTTCTTAGAATCTCAAATTTTCTTTTCTGAATTTTAAATTTGTTTTCATATGTATTACTAGTTGTATTATTGACCTATGCCATCTTACCATTTTAAATTTTTTCATATGTCCTCTACATCATATCCTAGAAACTATATAATTGAAAAATTTGGATCCTTAATATGTATCATGTTGCTGCTTCATTAGAACTCTATTTCTTATATGGAAGAAAAGAAGCTTTACGCCTTTACCGCAAGCTCTCCAGCCTTGAGGACATTAAGATCAGAATGAGGTTTTGTTGCCATGAGCAGAAAACTGAACTGGCTTGCTGACACCAAAAGCATAGAAGCCAAAATGAAACCTCGAAAACGATGGCTGATGATCTGCAGATTCCTTCTTATTCTTTGGTGCTCCAATAAAATTGACTCCACCTCAGTTTCTGTCTGAAAAACTGATGCAAGCTCATCTAGTCTAAGTATTTGGAGGCAGCAAATGAGTCGAAAGAGGACACACATCGCAAAGAAAATGGAGGTTCGATAAAGCCAAGACCACAACTCCAATGTGCAAAGAATGATGCTGCTCGTGTATATTTCACCATAATATGGTATTTGGGATGCACCTGAAGCGTACCACCATATCTTGTCAGTACAGGCAGCTATGAAACAGGGAAGCCCCACACGCAAGATGAGCTTCATGGTTCCCTGCATAATAGAAACAAAAGTTAACTTGTCACACCAGAAAGAAATTAAAAGGGAAAGGAATTATAAAAGAAAATTAAGGAAAACACAAACCTGCATCTGTTCTGCATATCCTTGTTGAATCTTGAGGCTTTCATTACTTACTTTATCAAGGAAGAGAAACCTGCTTAAACCATATTTACAATCCCATCGAGAGAGGAAGATGAAAGAAAGGGTGGCGAAAACAGTGAGAGAAATCTGCACCGGTATGTGGTATGGTCGACGGTGATTAGCATCACAGGTGGATGGACAATGAAGTAGGTATTGTGACATAACTGGTACAATGAAGGTTAACGTGACGAAGACGGACCAAGAGAGAACAGATTTGTATACGTTGGATTGATCCACGAAAACCCATCTCAGGTATGATCTGAATTTCCTGCTTCTCTGCTCCAAATGCTGTCGAGTATATGAAGCCTTAGCTTCATCAGCATCAACAGTTTCGCCAACTCTTATGCTAATATGGAAGGTCTCTGAATTTTCCATTGGATCGTTCGAATTCATCATGAACCCAGCCTTTTCTCCGGTCTTAAATTGTGCAGTGGATGGAAGAACATTTTCAGTATCTCCATTGCCAAACTTTGGAACGTTAGCATGCTGCTGGCAATAATGAGTAGTTGGCCAAAGATGTATTAGAAAGAATTTGAGATAAACAAAATAAAAAATTGGGTTATGATTAGAGAAATTCCACCTCTAAAGTAAAGGCAACACTAAGCAAGTAATTACCAACAAAAACAGGAAAAGTTATATTAAAACTAAATTAGTTTAATTCCCAATTAATTACTAGATTTTTTTGTGTTCAGAATATATAATATGATATGAAAGCTTACAGTTACTGGCATTATTAGTTAGAGGAGTTTGTTATGGTAATGATTCCAGAAGATAGTTTTTGTGGCTCTGAGAGTAAATGTTGGCTTGACAGGAGATAGTGTTCTCCTGTGTATGGTTTTGAGAGTTTCTGCAAAAACAAAACCCTTTATAGGTGAGACCGTGGCACTAATTAACTCAAAGAGATAACTTGAATGCCAAACAAAATATGAGTCTCTTGCTTCAAGGCTAGCATTGTCAAAATGCAGGAAAATAGGGAATGTAATGCCAAAATATGAGTCGTTTCATTCATTCTTGATTACTTGAGTTTTGTCTGTTCCCCTCAGCAACATTCGCCTGGTCAGAATCTTATTTCCACACGTTAGAAATTCTTTCTAGTGGCTCTATTATATGCAAATATTTTTTTAATATATTGTCAATTTGAAGTTATCTTACTAGTGATGAATAAATCTCAAATTTTCATCTTTATCAAGTTTGAATATATTTATATTTTAGTGTTAGTGAGTTTAACCAAGTTCATGAAAAAATATTTTGTGATAATAATATGAGTTTATGAACTAATTATGAAAATTTTAAAGTTGAAATATATATTTACAAAAAGTATAAATTTAAAGTAGTTTTATACTGTCTTACTATCCTGCATTAGAAAATCATTTTTCCCAAATTCTTGGACATCTTTTTTTTTGGTACTAAGAACGTGAGACTTGAGAGGTCAATATTCTATATTCTATTTTTCATTTTTAATACCGCCATATGTGAACTAATCTCCATTTAAATTTCAAAATAGGGCCTACTTATGGCCACAAGACAAGATGTTTTATACTCTTAGTAAAACACTGATGGATTATTAATATCACCACCCACTAACACGAATTTTATACTTTGGTTACATGACAGAACAAGGAACTTATGTGCAATATTTGGAGAGCAAAAATCAAATAGATTTTCTGAATAATTCATTAGCTCAATATTTTCATTATTTTTCTTGTTTCTAACATTTAAATTTTAACCAATTTACCTTATTTTTTCCCGTGCACACCATCATGTGGAGTACATTAAGTGAGAAAGATTTTACATGAAAGGATCTTAATTTAGTTTGTTTATTGATATTAAATTAAAAAAAATGATTTTTAGTAAAAAAAAAATGGTAGAGATATGGTAATTTGATGGTCCTCATTTTATTGTAATTTGATTTCAAGAAAGATGGTCCTCATTTTAATATAGATGATAGAGAATATATCTAAAACAAAATATAATAGATTTGTGTCAAAATAATAGAAAGGAATAACTTGACTTAAACATTTATCTAATATGTCGAACCAAAAGGAATTCTTGCAATCATTGAGAACCATCCATGGAAAGATACAACGCCTCACTACTAAAGTTTTTGTATTCTGATGTACACATAACACAAAAGTTAAAATAATCTCTAAGAACCAGTGTGTAGAGTTGTACGTGGCCTTATGACATAAATACAAACAAAGCAATTTAGATGAACATGTCCAGGACTGATTTTGCATCTTCAAGGTTGCTTTGCTGATATTGATGTTGAGCTATTAGAAATTGTTGTTGCAAAAGAACGAATGGGCAAGACCTAGAATAATCAATGTTTTGGTTAGGTGAGTGATTCCAATTATAACCAAGATTTATCAGTATATATGGTCACTATTATCGCCTAAAGCAAACAGAGAAAATATACCAGCCCGAAGAACATCAGCTACAGCATCCTCTGCTGATTTTGCATGCCCTTGTTCGTCATGTATGATAGCAACTGCTCCACAATCTGATGCAATGTACCTGATTTTTTCAGGTGATAATTTGAGGGAAATATGCCTATTGATTTTGATGATTTACATGCGCTTGTAAGATGAATTAATCAATGTTTTGGTTGCTGGATTTTCTATGGAAAAAATCCTAGTTGTTGAAATCTTGATCAATTGCTAGTCGTCGTGCAATTGAGTATTCTTGTTGTCGTTATTGTTCGATATTTGGCATTGGCATCATACGCATTTGTAACATTTGTGCAGGTCATGGTGATGGATAGTCGTCTCATGTGAATGTCCTAGGGTCAACGTGATGGATAGTCGTCCCATGTGGTTGTACCCGCTGGAAGGCAACTTTGCTAGCTTTTAGTAGTGGAGCATATAGACTCGTCCTTAGGATACTAACCACATTGGTGTATGCGTGTTTGTTATTATGTGTTGTTTTGGAATAGTCTAATATTGTCGGCTATGCTTATCTTGTTAGCGATTGTCATATAATTGTTTTTATACTGTTGCACTTGCTGTCTTGTTTGAGGAAGTTAACCCTTTCTGATTGTTTGTTTGTTGTTTGGGTGTTTAACGTCATAGATTCTAGGTTGGGGAGCCACGTGATGATTGACTTGGTTTTCAAAGTTTAGACTTGAAATGGCGGTAGGATTTAACTAGAAGACTTGGATAAACTAATAATGAGAAGTTGAGACTTTTATATTTTAGTCGTTATCTTATACTTCTATGCGTTTTCTTTTGGGCACGTATTTTATGCAAGACTTGGTATTATTTTAACTACTCGTTAGCATAGTTTATTATTAATTATTGGGGAGTATTATAACTTATAGTCACCTAACTTGGAACGTGTTTTGAAATATGAGTTTTAAGAGAGGTTTTTATAAAGTTCGTTCGGTTACTAATGTAACCACTCACCTAAAATTGGCACGACAAATAATTAATTGAGGGGGTTCAACGCAGATGCAAACACTATAAGCTGATAAGATTGAGCTAATGATAAGAGTTAGGTAGTTTGCACCAAATTATAAGTCGAAATCTTATTACCATCACTATACACTAAAAAACATCTACTGCATTACTCAGCAAAGGGATTTCTCAAGAATGTAACAACCTAGAGAGAAGGGGTGGATCAAAGAGGAGACCTTCCACCCAAGGTCTCATCACCATGGACTTACTATGAACTTGAGAATTATTCCAAAACTTTTCAAATCTTACGATAACATATAATAAATACACTGTGATAAGATTGAATGTTACAGTACTCATACTCACATAATTTTATAAGTAATTCCTCGTACTCGAACCCCAATTCGTGGTAAAAACTCTATCCATTGTAATTTTTAAGTAATATCTATGCTGGGAATTGATTCTGGGTCATCCTTACCTGATGTGAGGACTTGCCCTGCTGAGTAGTAGAAGATGCAGACACATTTACAACATGCGGAGTAAACAGGTATCATTTACATTTCTTATATCATAACCAGATCTCGCAGATCCTAATGAACTGAATGCTGGTGACTGTTCCTGTATATATAATACACATTGCATGGGGAAGGAGGATCACATAACAATTCATTTCTGTCTCTAAATGCCCACTGTCTTGTTAAGGAGCCAGAGGCTAAGAGCCAATTGAATAGCAAAAATGGAGTGGAGCCAAGTTCTGTCAAGCATGAAGCCAAACACTGTGATTCCTGCTCTGTTGTTCTCCATGTATGTCACTGCATTAAAAGATAGTAACTCAAGACCAAACAAAATTTGACTCATCATTTGATAAGGAAAATACTATTAATAAATTTCCATTTACCTAGAGCCTGCCTCTTATGGAAAGAAATGGTATGTGTGTAAATTGGCAGCAACTTTGTGTTATCCAACTCATCCTCTTCATCCCCTACCTCATCATCCGATGATCCCCAATTAATATGCTGAGTCATAGCTTGGGCTGAAGCTATCTGTGCTGATGGTGTCTCTCCATCAAGGTTGTCAAAAGAGTTTACGGTGGCACATATATGCCACTTAGCAGCAAGGCTTGTAATGGATTGAGCTTTATGTGTGATCTTGGTTGCACTTCGCAAGAGTATGAAAAGTCCACTCACCAAGGTGATGGAGACTAACTGCAACATTGGAATTGCCCTATTACTTTCTACTATTTGGAGTATGACAATATCTAATAGCATGTTTAGATCAGTTTCTTTTTTCTCATAATCAATTTTGGTATATAGAAGCTACTCAAATTACTTCTCTCCAGAATTGATCGAGTTTAAAATCAATTATAGAAGAATTTCCAAACATGTTATAATGAACATAGTCAACATTTTGAACAAAAGGATAGCAAAACTCTTCATTTCTTTAAATCATGGAAAGAAGCTTTACCGCAAGCTCTCCAGCCTTGAGGATATCAACATCAGCACCGGTTCTTGTAGCCATGAGCAGAAAAATGAGCTGGCTTGCTGTCACCAAAAGCAAAGAAGCCAAAATGAAAGCTCGAAAACGATGGCTGATGATTCTCAGATTCCTTCTTATTTTTAGGTGCTCCAACAAGATTGACCCCACCTCAGTTTCTTTCTGGAAAACTGGAGCAAAGTCCTCTAGTCTGAGAATTTGCAGGTAGCAGATAAGTCGAAAGAGGACACACACTAAGAAGAAAATGGAAGTTCGGTAAAGCCAGGAAGAAAGCTCCAATATGCACAGAATGATGCTGCTTGCGTATATTTCACCATAATATGGTATTTGAGATTTACCAGAGGTGTACCACCATATCTTATAGGCACATTCAGCTACGAAACATGGAAGCCCCCAACGCAAGATGAGATTCACAGTTCTCTGCATAATAGAAATGAAGTTAATTTGTTATACAAGAGAATAAGATTGCTATTTCAGATAGAGTAGTGTGTTTTGGCAGGGTCAAAGGTTGATTGAAGTGACTTATGATTATTATCCAACAAATGACTTTCTCACAAAGTTGGTTAATGAGAGTCAATGTTCTTTAACAAAAAGACAATCCAATATTGACCAACTAATTACTGCAAACAATAAGATAAAGGGAAAAGCTCATCAGAACTGCCAAAAGACCATGGTTGTGTCAACTTATAGTCATAGACAGTGCAAGTCAGCCGAGTTCTTAATTCCTCATACAGAAACCCACTTGTCCTGCTTCTCTTTCTCATCTCTTAATCTGAACTTTATGAAATCCACATCTCTTGCATATTGTTCTAAACTTTATAAAACTGAAAACTTACTAGTTACTACCCAGTATAGAAAGGGGAAAAAATAGAGAGATTTACAATACTAATTCCCATTGTGTAAATTGATTGGAGACCATAATTCACTTACATAAATCCTGAAATTGATTTTTGATCCAATTTCTGAGAGTGATATATAGTGTGTTTGTTTACCAAAAGAAAGTATGGAAACGTTAAATAACAAAAAATGCCTCAAAATGTGTTACTTTCTAGCAGTGTGATTACAGAAAACAAAATAGTATTGTATGTTCCAAAAATGTAAGAAAGTATCATTTCCCTATTTCTAGAGTAAGGGTCATTTGTAATTAAAACCATGTTTCATACTATACTAATGCTGTTTTCTTATTCTGTTTGGACATAACCATTAAGAGTAGCATTGTTTCTGTCCCTAATCTTCCCCTATTTCGTGTAAAATTCATTAAATATAAACAGAGAAGAAAAAAAGAGAAAGATTAGCAAAGAGATTAACAAACCAACCTTCATCTGTTGTGAATATCCCCGTTGAATCCTGAGGCTTTCATCGCCAACTTTATCAAGGAAGAGAAACTTGCTCAAACCATACTGACGATCCCACCGAGAAAGACTAATGAAGGAGAGGATGGCGAAAACAGAAAGAGAAATCTGCACCGGAACGTGGTACGGTCGGCTGTGATCAGCGTCGCAGGTGGAAGGACAATAGAGCAGAAAGTGTGACAGAATGGGCACAACGATGGCCAAGGTGAAGAAGATGGAACAAGAGAAAGCAGTTCTGCAGACGTTGGATTGATCCACGTAAACCCATCTCAGGTACGATCTGATCTTCCTCAATTCCGCTTCGTCATTGGCCAAGTAGCTAGGGTTGTTGTTCTCCTTGTTCACTGGTAGGAGGATCCCTCTCCCATCATCTTCCATAGCCTTGGAAATCTGGGGAATTTTCTGTTCTCCAGAATCACAGAACCAGATGAACACATATAAAACAGTTTGAGATTATTGTTCAATTATATTCGATTTGAAATCCTAAGAATTTATGGAGGTCACGATTTCAATAGCTTTACATTAGCATCATGTCATGAAAATGTTAAGCATTCGAATTAGTTTAATCACCATGATTGATTGTCCACGGTACTAGTTTAATTCATCTCTGATGTCAATCACCGTTTGCCACGTCCACAAAGTCCTATCCACTCAAAGGGGCTCCACATGGGTTCCCCTAAGGCAAAAGCAATTGTGTCTAAATTAAGTCAAAGAGTCGGTAGTATATGCAGGTGACTATTGAGCGGTACGCACATACAAGTATTTTTTGAGAATTGTCTAGTCTTTTAATGTGATATCAGAATTTTAGAAATTAGTCATATGCTTATGGTAGGGATGTATTGGAAATAAAAAATAATATATATCATTAATTAAGGAAATATAATATACTGGTAAAAATTCTGACGCAGGTGCTACAATTCAAGAGTAATTAATTATGTTTTTAATATTCATTTTTAAAGATGAAATGATTTGGTTTCAAAGGCCCTAGTATTGTGGTTTATTTTATTTTTTATTTAAGCTCTATGCGATATTGAAATAATGGTTGATTTAGTATTTTAGTAAGTGATTGAGCTTCGATTCTCAACTGTTTAACTATATTTAGATTGATGTACATGGACATGAATAGAGCAAAACTTACTGATCACTCTTCTAGTATTTAGTGTGTTGATATCATTGGCGAGAAAGAAGGGAGCAGTATTGGCGTGAAAAGCGGCGGAATGAACATTGGACAGTTGGAGGTTTATGCGGATTTGGTCTTTTGATGAGAGCTATGGACAACTCAGTTGGTGTGTATTTTAGCCTTTGGATATTAGACACTTGCATGCATATGATGCAACGCATCACCATTCAGCTACCAAAACCTTTCTATTCTAATTCTACCACTTGCTTGTGAATATAATAAAATCTTACCTGGGTGGGTGTGATGTTGATTGCTTCTTATTTTTTACGCAACCATGCAATAGTCGACTGGTTGTTGACGGAATCCCTTCGTGAATGAATTAATGCTGAGTGTGCTGTATTTTTGTTTCACGGCTAGTTACTTGATATAGAGATTGTAACAAGGTTCACTTACTATAGTCCGGGAACGGTAATTAGATAGTGAATAGTTGAATCGTCTGAAGACCGAAGTGCTCAATACTTTATCCCTAAACTAAGAAAATTGTTTCGGTAGTCTTTTATGTTGTGAAAAATCGATCACATTAGACGAAGAGTCAAAAATGTTTAGAAACATTAATGGTTGGTCTTATTGTGTCACGTTAAATACCATAATGATCTTTCCACATAAGAAAAGAAGTTTAACCCAAACATTTATCTTTCAATTTGATCATACAACTATCAATTTGGTCCCCTAGGGGAGAGAGAGAGGGAGAAGGGCAGGGACGAAAATGAAAGTCAAAAGTTGGAAATTGACTTAATTTAATATGTAAGCCTACTAAGATAACCTTTAACGTGATAGATCATATCAGGTATGGATACTGAAGGTTCAATTTATCTAAAATAAGGTAAATATGTAAAAGTTAAAAATATAAATAATTAGATTAATTGAGTTTATAATTATGTCACTTAAAAAGAGATAATTTATTTTCTTAAAAATTAAGGGGTTGTAGTCTTCCCAAAAAAAACCAGGCAAAGCACAACAAAAAGAAGAAAATGGCCCATTAGCCAAACCAAAAACCAAACAAAGAGTCAATCACATTGGGCCCAGCTGCCAAAAAATGAAAAAATAAACAAAGACAACAAAAATGGGCTGAAACCCTAGCTTAGGATATGAAGAAGCTAAGCAGCTTCTAGAGACACAGCAGGTGGCAGGGGAGGGCTAAATCTGTCTGTAATTTATGTATGTGGCATGCTGAGATGGATGCTAACTCAATTAATGATGGCCACATCAGCTACATCAGTTAGTTTTTGGATGGCAAATCGGTGGAGAAACTAAATCTGCTCACATCACAAACGTTGAGGACCAAAAGCGCTCGTTTTGAATATAAGAAACAACTTTTGCAAAATTGTGATAGATCATAGACAAAAACTACATTTAACAATTTTATTATAAAAAATAAGAAATTAGGAAATAAATATCTTCATTATTTAAAGATAAATGTTAGAAATTTCTTGTACCTTAAAACTTATTTTACATTTTGAATTATTTATTTAAAAAACTTCAAATTTGTTTGATATTTAATTTTAGTTTATAACATTTGAACTTAATTATCATAAATTTTTTTATTTGATGTAGTAAATTAGTCATTTGTAATTTTTTATTTATTTATTACACAACTTTTTATATCTTTATTTTTTTTTTCAATTTTTATTATAGGCTTGAGGTTCCTTAGTGTCCTCTAGAGACCCATCGAGACGCGGGTAACCGGGATGGAGAAAAAAATACTTACTACTTAATTATGTATACTTACTACTTAAGAATGTATATACTCAACAAATACTTTATTTTTCTTTTTATTTATCACTTTTAAGTTTTATCGTATTTATTATATATTACATCTATTGTTTTTTCACTCTTAGTGTTGGTTGGGTATCAGCACTATGTTTGAATGTTTACAAATTATTTTCCATTTACCGACATTGCATGTGTCTTTTTGTTTTAATTTAAAAGACTTTGTACGTAATTTCTTTCAAAATTTAAAACTTGAGCTGTTAGATGTTTTGAAGACAAATTAATATGGTGTTCACTTAGTTATGAGACATTTGGACTGACTGATATATTATTGAGCGTTGTAGCTATTTGGACCGGCTCAAACATGTTAATTGTGTAATATAAAAATATGTCATTTTCTTCTTCCCATGAGCCATATATCTTGTCTATATTATAATATATCTCACAAACTTATATATTAAATCAAATTAATATTAATTTATCTTCAAGTTAGTTTTTGACATAACTTTTCTTGCTCTATGGAATACATACTTAAATAATTCTTCAATCAACACTTGTTAATAATTTTATAAATTAATAAATATGAAATTAAAATCAAATATGCCTTTTAAAAACTGCAAAAGATATAAAATTTATGCTATAGTATTATTCCTATTAAAATATGAATAAAACCTTCATTTTGAATAAGTAAGTATAAGCATCTTCGAATACTCCAAACACAAATATCTTGTAGTATTTGTTAGATCTACCACCAAACCAAGACACAGAATATGCCGACGCGGACGCCCGAGTCCCAGTCGCCGGAGATGCCGTAAATGCCGACTACGACTCTTACTAAACCCGCCAAACGACAAATAGCATGGAGATTCCACTAACCTTCTCTGTTTTTTCAATCTCTTAGACTTAGACTTTCCCTTCATCGCCAAAAGCTACACACCATGGCGGCGATTTTCTCTTCTTCAGTCTTTGCAGCTTCACCTCTCAAGAAATTACCATCTCCACACTACCCCCGCAGTATCCATCATAATTTTAACCCTCTTTCTTCACATCGTTTACCACTTTCCAGGTTCGTAATCTTCTTCGACCTTCTTCTCCCCTCTGTTACTTTTGTCATCAATTTCGTTCTCTGAAATCTGAGTCAGGACTTCATCTTGTTCAGGATACGTGCATCTGTCGTAAAAGACAAAGAGGATGATAAAGTGATTGTAGAGAAGTCATTCCCCTCCAAGACCCCCCCTTTACATACCGGTGCTGAGGAGAATTCGAGTAATGGTTCAACCCCCAGTGCTTTCGAGAAAGGGGTTATCAAGGTTGAACAATCAATCAATATCCTCCTCACGGTAATTTTTTTTTTCTTATCTTTCTCAGCATGCTCGTTTTGATTCAATTTTTGTCCTTCAATCTCTGAACTGAATTAGTAGGCCAGTAGAATGGGCTTTTCCCTATTCCTGGTTATATTGTTTATTCGTTGTTCATCTTTTTCTATCACAATTCACTTGTTGTGACTTGTGAAATAATAGAGATTTTTTTTTTGGGGGGGGGGGATGGCAGTATTAGCTAGCAGAAAATTGGAATACATTTTTCAGTTGCTCAATTTTGAGTTAGTCATGAGCTGACTATGGTGAATAGACAAGCAGTTTACTTAGATATGATATGGTTGATACAATATACTATAGTATGGTTTCATACTGATGGTCGCAGCTGAAAATTCGATCTGCAGATGCTTTCTCATTTTTTTAATCTGATAATTGACTTACCATTCTGTCATTTTTAGCTGTATGTTATAGTCTTGAATCACCCATTTTGCTCTTGGGGATTGTTATTCATGAGATAAAGGTTCTCATTTTTGTTGCTTTACTACTTATTTTCGGCTTCACTGATGATTTCAGGATTCTGTGATAAAGATACTTGATGCTTTGTACCGTGATAGAAATTATGCAAGGTTTTTTGTGCTTGAAACTATTGCGAGGGTTCCTTACTTTGGTAAGTGCTATTTTTCAAATAACATGTATGGCCTTGAAATCTAATCAGTGCAATTCTTACTGCTACACATTATTTAATTTTTTTTAAAGAATAGACCTTTATATCACCTTTGAGTTTTCCTCCAACATCCATCATAATGGAGGGAACTTACCATTCTTTAGCTGTACTTCAGTGAAAACTACTGCTCTAATTTAGCATCATACTCTCTTATGTATTTATGACTTGTAAATATAGGGAGTTAGTGTGCATTGGGATTTAGCTGTTCATTATTGATTTTTGTGTCTATGTCAGCCTTTATGTCAGTTCTCCACATGTATGAGAGTTTTGGCTGGTGGAGGCGAGCAGATTATCTGAAAGTGCACTTTGCTGAGAGCTGGAATGAAATGCATCATTTGCTCATCATGGAAGTAAGATATTTATCAACTTCTTTTCATTCAATAAAACTGATATCTGTCTGGTTAATCCTCAAAAGATGCCATTCCAAGTCTACTATTGAGTTCTGTTTTTGAAGGATCAGTAGTTGAACATATTATGTTAGGACTAAAGGGTCGAATCAGAAGACCTTTACTAAAAGCAGGAGAAAATTGAGGGGATCCCTTACAATAACTATGTTCATATGTGTAGTTTAAGGAAATTCTAGTCATGTAGGGGTATCTGCCACTATAAAGATAATGATTCAAGTCCCATAAATTTACTCCTATCATGTGCACGTTTTCTATATCCATGTTTATTTTTATGGAAAATATTTTCAGAAAGTAGTTTCAGGAAAAACATTAAAGTAAGGATACACACCTCAAAAAGTTTTAACCCTGAACTTCTTTATTCATTTGTCTTTACCGAATATAACTAGATAGTACTTTTTTCAGTGGAAAATTGCCTCTTAATAAACGTTTCATAACAATGTTATAAGATACTTGCATTTTGTTCAAGACCCTCCCTCAATTGGCTGTAACAATTGACCGGGAAAATATGCTCCTTTTGGCTTTTACACCAAACAAAGGAAAATATTTCGAAAAATTGTTTTGGGGCACCAAATGGCAAAATGTTTTCAGGAATTTTATTTTTTATTTTTTATGCCAAACACCTGAAGCATTCATAGAAATGATACCTTTTCTAAATATTTTGGTTTCTTTTATTTGGTTAACAGAAGTATTCATAGAAATGACACATAGAACTAAGTTTTATAGAAGATTCTCTTTCCTGAACCAACCACTGTAAAATGTTTCTCTGGAAAAGTTTACACTAAACATTAAAAAACAATTTCTGGAAAAATATTCTCCGTAAAACAGACAGACCTTTACCTTAAAATGAGGACAAAAATATGCTTCTGGCTGGAGTTTTTGCTAGTTTTGTAGTTTACAATTGATCACATACATGTGGGCTCTGTTATTGCCACACTTTAGTTTATGCAATAACCTTGGTTGAACCTTTGAGTGCAGGAACTTGGGGGGAATGCTTGGTGGTTTGACCGCTTTCTCGCTCAACATATTGCAGTATTTTATTATTTTATGACAGCTTTTATGTACGTGATAAGCCCAAGAATGGCATGTAAGTATTAAGTGCTTTCACTTTTTTGTTTCATATAATTCCCACTACATCTGTCAGTTTATTGTTTGGATTATTATGGAATTGTAGTGAAGTGAAGTTGTAAACATATGATGAGGGATTTTGAAGATACCTAACGAAAAATTGGCACTTGTATGATTGAAAAGATAGAAGTTGACTGCACTTATTGTGTAGTTATATCTGTGGTGCTGATAAACTGGAAGTATAAATGAGGAAGTTTCCAAGATGTCCACATGGTCTTCTTTTTAGCCTAATTGATAAAAAGAAAATGAAGAAACAATGGATATTAAGCTACATTTCTGAAATTAAAACAACTAAAGTGATGCAGCTGATTAGCAAGGAGTAAACAAGAATGAAAAAACTGACCTAGTTTGCTTTAGCCTTTAGGTAAAATTATCAAAATTAAATTACCATGTTTGACTGAATCACACATTTCTACATTCTATACCTGTCTGCTTGGTTCTTCAATTGCTGATTTCATGTGTATGGTTTATTGCTAGTGCAGATCACTTTTCTGAATGTGTAGAGAGTCATGCATTTGAAACTTACGACAAATTTATCAAGGACCAAGGAGGTATTCTGGAGGTTTCTTCCCTTTATTTTCTTTTGTGTTATCAACATTTTAATTGCATGTGTTAATAGTTTATGCTGTTAGTTGTATGCTTTCATAACTGGGGCAGAAACCACTGGTTTATACTTATCTTGCTCACGATATGAAAGTTAATTAAGATAAAAGGAGCTATTATTAGGATGTAGTATGGTTTTAAATGAGAAGCTGAGACTGTTGTAGCTGAGAAGCTGAAATTTGGTATCTGTCTCGAATTAACTTGTTCTGGAAAAGACCGTAATTTGTCACATAAACAGAAAAGAAAAGAATGGTCCTGCATTGGTTATTTAAGGAATAATATATTTATTTTAATTGATAAAGGTTCCAAATTCCTCTTTTTGCATCTTTTATTATGTTGTTTGTCCCATGTGAGTCCATAACTCTAACATAGTTTGATAAAATTTATGTAGAGGAATTGAAAAAAATGCCTGCGCCTGAGGTTGCTGTGAATTATTATACAGGAGGTGACTTGTATTTATTTGGTAAGCTTTTCATTTTCATGAATTGTGACCTAGGTTGTTTACTGGAGGAAAAAGCTGAAATTTCACACTTCCCGTGTCTTTTTCCTATTTTCTCAGATGAATTTCAAACTTCCAGAGTTCCAAATACTAGAAGGCCTAAGATAGGTATGTCTTGAAACTTGGTCCAACATTCATTACTATGCTGAATCTGTTGTGTGCAACACAAATAATTTATTATAATGGCTAAAAGGGGCGAGGGGGAGAAGGAATTAAGTTGTTACTCAGTACATATTTAGAAAAACCCTTCTATAATTGGTTGATTTGATTCTGAAGCTAGAATCAATTTTGGGGAAAAGCTTCTGTAAGTAGTTTCTGGATTTCAAAATTGATTCTTATGAAGCAGAAGCCAACCCAAACATGCTATCATTTACCGCTCTGAACATGGTTTATCATTTGCGTGGTAAATTGTTTCTGTTCTGAAGTAGAAATATTGTACTGAAAACTCCTTTACCCTTGGCTTGTATAATTTATTACAATCTCAAGGTTAGGATGATTCTCTGAGGAACAAACCAAATACCCCAATTGCTTTGGACTTTATTCATGCAGTAAAATTTCTCATATTGATTAACGACATTCCTATTTCCCCTATAGAGAATCTGTACGACGTATTTTTAAATGTCAGAGATGACGAAGCTGAACATTGCAAGACAATGAAGGCTTGTCAAACTCATGGGAACCTCCGGTCACCTCATTCGTACGTAGAGGATGATGAAGAGTCGGTGTGTACCCTTGACGCTGATTGTGAAGGAATAGTAGACTGCATAAAGAAATCTGTTACTTCTAATCCAGCTAAGGTGAAGTAAGATATACGGTTCAATACTTACATTGAGGCATGAACAATGATTATAGTTAGCAAATAGATGAAAATTGTATAAGCTTTTTCTATAGTGATTCTTTCTTTGAAATCAGGTCATAATTTGTACTTCATATTAAAGCATGGTGATATACAATTATACATGATACATTTATTTACTAACATGTAATGGATCTTTTGCTAAAGAGCATCGAAAGTAATATTGTATCTTGAGTTAAGAGAGAGAGAGAGAGGGAGAGAGAGAGAGAGAGGCTGTTCTAATATGCAAAACACTTTTTCCGAAGGCTTTTTGTCTATCCTGTTTGAGTTAGGATTTCCTTGTTTGAGTTCTGATTTTGTTCTTCATTTAGGGAAACGTGTAAAAGGATTAGTGTCTACTAATTTGTTGGAATCCATATGACCAATGTACAAAATCAACAAAGAAATCAAAGGGACACAATTTAAGAGAGAGATCACTGAAGGCAAGAGCTCAGAAAATAAAGTGAATTTATGCATACCTGCATCTGAATCAGTCAGCTATGAAGTAAATGCATCTCTTCCTATGCCTAAATCCGAATATAACAATTAACAACATTTGCTGGTATTCTCAATTGAGATGCATATTTTCGTATCTCCTTCTGAACCGCAATTTCGGGGGTGCTTACAATGCGATGCATATTAGCATGTTCGTTTATAAGGTGAAATGCGCTATAACCTTTCAGAGAAAAAGCTGTAAGTCTTAATTTATTAGTAAATGTGTCTTGTATTATGTGCGAATCGTAAAACCAAACATCCACTTATTTGATTGTTGAGTTATATCACCTAACTGATCCTTGTTTCATAAGACAGTAGGAGCAGGGCAGGGAAGAATATGGTTTTGGATAGAAAGGTGCTGTTGCAGTCCCGAGCAAGTCCCAATAACTTCAGAAGATTATAAAGAATTAATGAGTGGACAATGTCACTAATTAAGTATTAGCTACATTTCCCATTCCATCTTAAATAACCATTGTTTGCATCAGAAAAAAACTAAATGCCACTTTTTGCAATTCCAATACTTATTTTAACTCATGTTAAAACTTTCATTTTCTTATGTTATCCAATACTATAATATTTTATAACATGTCATTAATTTTAGATGCTGCATTGATAAACCACCCATTATAAAACTCCCTGTACAGTTTTTATAAATCTTAGCGAACAATTAAATCAGAATCCATTAGTCACTTCCTTAATCAGCTACCGTCCTAATCTAGATTTGCTTATAGTTAATGGAAGGTTCTCACTAAGATAAGTATTTGACGTTTAATATACTAAAAGCCCATTATAAAGTTTTGTAAAAGAAATAAAATGGAGATAATAACTTTTTTGGTATTTCTCTACATAACCTACATGAGAAGGGTTGGTCTTATGTTTCCTTAATTAAAAAAAAAAAGTTATTTACAAGACTTATAACCAATAGTACTAAATCATTTTAAATTCTATTTTTCTGTAAGTACTTGTTAAGCCAAACTTCCTTTACGCTGAGCTACTTTTTCCTTATTCTTTAATTTGGTGAAGCAGCCAATGAGCATTTGGTGTGGTTTCCAAATAAAAAGAAGCTTTCTTACCAACTTTAGATGGCTAAATGATTAAAAGTTCTACTTTGGTAGCTGTCCAATTGTTTATAACATGCCATTATTAGGCGCCTTTCGGTTCCTCAAATAAAAACTTAGAATTTAAAGGAATTATCAATTAAAAAGGATTATCTCCTCCTTTTAGAACTAAACTGCCAATGAGATCTTAGAGTGGCATGGATTGTTATGTAAAGGAGATAGATTAGTTGAGATCTACCGAATAATTAAACCTTTAACCTTTCATGATTAAGACCAATCCCAATTATAATACACGTTTACAAGAGAAATTTCCTCCATGATGATAACTGTTTTGCAAAACCAGAACCCCAGACATGGTACAAATCTAGAGTTGGAACATGATATGACAAAATATAGGATAACTGTCCCTCTATATATACACACACTCATTTCATGTGGATGTTGAAGCTTAATTAACCCAACTGCCCAAAATAAATCCAAATTGCAATAAGAAAAGAATCAAATCAATTAAGTGAACTACAACAGTTATCATGAAAGATGATTATTGTGTAGGAGTAGTCACAGCCACTAGGCCACATCACAACTTTAACTACATTCTCATTATTCTGTCTTCACCTTTCAAATAGTTTATTCTGTCTGGTTGTGTTTCCTTAAGGTTAATTAACTTTAATTGACATCTCTCCTATTTATTTATTTCTTAAAATATAGCTTTAATTAGGTTAAGTAACCTCATTTTAATAGCAAATGATTATCGTACACACACAAAGCGCGACATACATCCGACATATACAAATTGTGGGGGTCAGAAACCGCCACAATCTGTAAAGTATTAGAAAAATGGTCTTGAATATTTTAAAACGCCACAGTGATCACCACAAAAGTTATGTGTTTTATCGTCGGAGGATGAAAATCCTGCTAAACGTGTTTTTTACTTTTTACACTTCGTGTTTAGCAGCAGCTGTAAGCCGCCGTTAAGCGCTTATGTCGATTAGATGTTGCGTGCTTCCCAAACTTATGTGAAAGAACTCTTTTAATAGTGTTATTTATAAAAATTAACATAAAAAGTAGGGGCAATACAACCGTGGATCATGTTAAAAGTGGTACAATTGTGAATCATGTTTTACCACTACATGTATTTATGTGTTTAAATCAACTTATGGAGTGTGTACCAGCTTTCTTGTTCGATTGCAGACAAAGTCAAAATGAATATAACTCTCAACACAACTTTTTTGATGCATTAATTAATTTACACTAAGTTATTACAAAGCATAATAAAGCCAAAGTAGAATTACGAGGAGACAGTTCCTTGTGTTTACTTTCTAAAACAGCAGCACATCATCACTAGATCGCATCAACTTAATCATCACACACGACATCACTGATCACAGACAACAAACTTAGATCAAGCTAATTCTTTATTTTTTCAAGTATAAGGTTTAGAGAGGCTGCACATGCTTCTTCAGCTTCCAAACCGATTAACAAAGATGCAAAGCACTAATCGGCAAGCTTAGTAGCCTTAATTATCTTATTAACATAATAACCGCACACATAATAATTAATAATATATCATCTAATATTTATATGCTCTAGCTCAGGCATATGTGAAGCTCAGACTGTGGCTATGGGTCCCACCTCAAGACTGGACCTGGCCTTCATTACTTCAAACCTTGGCTCTTTAGCTTGGAACTTGACACCAAGATAGAGCTTCATGTAATCCTCAAAAATAAACTTTGGGTACACTTGGCTTGTCTCATCTTCCTTCACCAAGGATGGTGCTGGAGAAATGACAGCATCATCCCCTGGATTGTAGAATGAAGCTAGTGACATTCTGGCACCATCTGTTTGAGCAATCACCCTGTGCATCACACTCTTGTACTTCCCATTGGTTATCACCTGTCATCAATAACACAAAAAACAACAACAACAACCTGTCAAATTATGCAACAAATTTAACAATGCACTCATTGCCAAGAAACTCAAAAACTTAGGCAATTCTACCGTGGTCCACCCATGTATCATGTTTTTACGACTAACATTTAGTACATGTTATTTATAATACGCTTCTTATGTGCCAAAACTTAAATACGTACTTCAAGTTGGTCGCCGAGGTTGACGACAATGGAGTGACGCATTGGTGGGACATCAATCCACTGGTCATCCTTGAGAAGCTGCAGTCCGCTGACTTTGTCATCTTGGAAGAGGAGGATGATGCCACCAGCATCAGTGTGGGCTCTGAGGCCCTTGATGAGCTCAGGCTTAGGACAAGGAGGGTAGTTGCTGACTTTGGTACCAAAATTTGGGCCCTTGGATCCATAAAACACCTTCTTCAGGTACCCTTTCTCCAGCCCAAGATTCTCACACAGCAAGTCAAGAAGATTCTCTGCCAGTTTCTCCAACTTAACTGCAAATTCCTTCATCACCTTCCTGCAGAAATTAATATCCAGATAGAAAAATAAGCTAAAATGTGCAAAGACATATAGGCTTTAACAAATAGTAACTAGTATGAGTACCTGTAATCTTCATCAAGATCTGGGACCTCAGAAATGTTGGAGGATGGAAGGTGGCGTAAAAAGAAGGTGCTTTCCCAGTCCAAGTCATCGATTTCTGACTGAACAGTCTCAAGACCCTTGGTGGCCACCATTTCTTTGAACCTTTGCTCCATAAACCTCTTGTAGTGCTCCTTTGTGAGCCTTTCCACTGTGTCCATCAACTCAATGGATATCTCATGGTTCACCAGCTTCAGAAAAAGAAGATAAATTAAGGAAACACACAAATTAGCAAAGTTTTTTCAGCACAAAACATAACATATGCAAGAGAAATTTTCTTTTCGGAAGGTATAATATACTATTACTAACCTCAAAGAAACCCCAGTTCTCACAGGCATCTTTTATCAACTCCATGGTTGCTACTCTCAACTCTTCGGTGTTAAGCTTGGACATGTCAACAACTGGAAAGTTTGCCATTTTCTTCTCTTCTCTTTGCTTTCTCTCTGGCTTTAATCAGTATATGCTCTGTGGAGTGCGATTCTCAGAGGTGCAATGTAAGGTATTTATAGGCCTATAACTTCAAGGAATGGCTGAGAATGGAAAAAATCATTTAATTAATAAAAGCATGTTGTCTTAATATCTACAACTTGTTACATACATAACTCCAAAAAAGGAATTATTAACCCATCAAACAATAGTTAGTCACTGTAAAATATTCTCAATTCCAAACTCTTATATAAGTAAACATAAAACATAAGGATAATTAAAAATGGAATAAATATGAAATAAAATCTTATTTAATTTTTAAATAGATAATTAGATTATTTTAGGTAATCTCAAAGTAAGTCCATATTATTTGATTCCACGTTTCAACCGTCCATAGGCCATTCACTTAGAAACTCTAAATATTGTAGCAGATGTGCATGGTGCACCATGAAAATAAACAATGCTAACTCACAAACGAATATGACAATCAGCGGGCCAATAAATCCATATGCAATTGTTCTTATTCATGATGTAAATTTAGAATTTTTCTTAGATTTTTAGATTTTCCCTTTACTTTTTCACTGACTTAAAGGTCGGAGTGTCTTTTATAGGTATACCATCTGCCGCAGTAACACAGCTCCGTGCCAGAAAAGCTTTTCGTGACTATGCATCGCCACCAAGACTAAGATTCAAGCGATCCCATTTCATTTCAAGGAACAACAAATATCATTCAACTTCATAATCTAACTAGACAGGCAAAAAATTAAAAAATTAAAACTATGAAGAGTTGAATCAATAAACTGATAATACTTATATATATAATTTTAAAGGTTAAAACGGAATTATGACTACTATTGTTTTAAAAATTCAAATATATATGATATGATCTAACTGACAAAGTTTTTAATCTTGCAAGTAGTTCACGGACTCTCCATTTGGCTAATGAATCTTTAACAATAACCAACCCATGGGCGTGCTCTATGTGCAGCCAATATATTGAGTTAAACACCTAGCTAGCTTTTAGTTGTGAAATTGGAAATTGACAACTAAGATGTCATATTTTAACTTTTTTATTAACTAATTAAAGTATATTTTCTCTCCCTAACGAAGTGCCCCAGGCAAAAAAATGCTACCTCTATATGAACCAGAAATAATGTGAGTTTTAAGGAGGATCCTATGATCTACTTGAATAGATGGTATATATCGTATACCACTTGATTTGTTATAGCTACGGTTTCATTAATATGAATTTTGAAGAAACCATCGGCATTGATATATGGTTTCAGAAGAAAAGAGAGAAGAAACCATCGATGCTTTTCACAATTTGAGTAGTGCCACTTGAAAGAATATAGAAATAAACTAAGTTGGGTGGAAAACTTTAATCTTGGGAAAAGGAAAGAGAAAAGAGAAAAATGTATAGGAAGCTACGTTTAATCTGAAAGACAGAGCAGCAACTCGTGGAGACTGTATGTAAGCACATATTGATGGACCCCTACTATGACTCATCTTCATTTTTGGTAGGGAATGGAATGGGACCTGCTAAACTTTATTCACCATCTCTTGGTTTCCTCATAAATTCACCCAATTGCACGGATGATGATCTTCGCTTTCCCGATCAATTTTTTATTTCACCAATAAAACTTTATCATGTCAATTAAAAAAATATCAGCGATACAGTTGTAAACTGAATTGCATGGTAATTTTCATTTGAAACATGTTGAAATTTTATTGGCGATACCATAGTTGTAACGCCCAAACCTGTCGGTCTAACCAATTCAATTGGAAATCGGCAAATTGACCGGTGTATTTGAAGCACAAATTGTACTCCTTCTATCCCTTATTATAAGTCATAGTTCTTTAAAAAATATTGTCTCAAAATATAAGTTACTCTTCAATAGCTATAAAGTATTAATTTTTTTTTCTTCTATATTTACCCTTTTATTTAACATGAAAGAGATAATATGAGTTTGAAAACTTTTAACGTGGAGAGAAAAATTCATAAATAATCTAGGAAAATCAATAGAACTTTTTACAAATTTATTGTTAGGTTCAACTTTTGTTAATCTTACAGAATTAGTTAAAAATAACTTATAAATAAGGCGGAGGGAGTAAATCTTACCACGGGGTCACAATTGGTCTGATCAAAACTGATGCTATTAAATTGACCAAATTCAATTTCTCACTCCACGGTCAGCTAGCGCACTAATTGGTAGACGGCTAATCAATGAAATTTTTTCTATTCCCAAGAGTTGAGATTCAAACGTTCAACCACTTACTTAAGAAACAAAGTGATGAACCACTACGACAACCCACTTAGTTATCAAAACCAATTTGACCAATCATATTTTAAGAAAATTCTCAAACTTTTCAGAAAGTTCAGAGAAATAATAATAATAAAAGTACACTTACTCAATTAGAATACTGACATATATGAATTATTATTATTTATCTTATAAAATATATAAAATGACTATTTTATGTTTGTTTTAAATTTAATTTAACCTTATTTCTTAAAATTTATGTTAATAAATTATTTAGTATATTAGATACTATTGAATCTAATATTTGGTTATTAGCGGTTTAACCACGGTTCGACCACAGTTGAAATATTAAACTATGAGTTACTGTATTCATCAGTTTAATAACTAGTCCAATTTTTAAAATATGAGAGTTTTTTTTTTATAAGCTAAAACATGGGAGAGTGATTAAATATATGAAACAAATCATCTAGTGTATATAAGCTAGAGAATTGTATTCATAATTTTCCTAAGGCATTTTAGGTTAGACTTCTACTCTAGCATTTTCAAGCCAACTTTCCCTTATCTATATAAATAAAAGATTCCTAAACTCAACTTTCAATTTGGATTTGCTCCAGTTGAATTTCCCTAGATTCATTGAAATCATTGCTCCACAACCGTTTGATTAAGATCAAGCAGTTTAAATTTAAAATGAGTTATTATACATCTGAAATATAATTTTAAATAAAACGCACGATTTTGATCAAACGGCTATGTAGTGAATTTAGGAGAATATATCCGTAGAGAAGCGAGATCCCTCAACACGTGGCTATCCCCTTTCCTCTTACACGAGCTACTCTCTTTCTTATCCGGGTTTTCTTTAAAAGTTTTTGTTATTATTTTTGGCAGGGAAGGGATCTTTAACTCTAGCTCTTGTCTTTTTTCTTCTAAGGAAGCATGGACACGTTAATGAAACTACGATGAAAAGATGTGGCTAATCCCTCTTTGGTAACCATCCAATAAAAGGACAGACATTTAGACATCATCATACCAAAACCAATTATTCTTTCTTCTCAATTCATTATTCTTTAACTCGACAATATTATAACCAATTAAGAATCACCTAATAATTATGTTACTTCAGTAAATCTAATTTTTATTCCTTTCAAAAAAAAATCTAATTTTTATTTAATCACCAACACATTGGAGCGCTCGATCGCTTTTTATACCTAAACTTATTTTGAATTGTCTAGATTATTCTAGGCAAAATTTGAATTGAATTATCCTAATTCTAGGTGGGTTAATGATATTTAATATAAGTGAGTTAAAAATTTCATATGTTATTTATTTATAAATAATCTTATTGATTTGTGGAGCAAAATTTCTTTCACGGGTAATTTTTATATTATATTAGCACTCGCAGACATATTTTTAACATATTGGATATCCTATAAGTTGGAGTGTAGCATTAACATTCCTTTTTGCCTAGAAGTAGCCTTGACATGCATTTGGCAGCATTATTAGCATCAATTAATTCTTCCTAAATAGATTATCATCCATGAAACAACAGTTCTTAACAGACAAATTGAGGTATCAAAATCACATTATACACGCAAAATGGATTTCGCAAGTTTATTTAGTAACTATGCAGAAAGAGGGGTTAAAAGTCCTCCAACCAAAATCCTACTCTAACAATCCAAAAAGAGAATAATAATTTGTATGGTATGAATAGAATTGAACCCTAGATATACATAGTACAAATTAAGGATGAAACTTTAAGTGTCATTTTATCATATTACTTTTCCTCTCCATGCATATATTTATAATGAGCATTGCTCCAATACCCTTATAAAATGATGAGAATAGAAATTGAAAGTGATATGACCATTCAACATGAAAAAATAAAACTGATATTGTTTCCATACCCAATAATCAGTATTCGCTCTAATCGAGCTATACACGACTAGGTTTAACCTGCCCCTCCCTGACTTACACCTCCGAATGCGATCACATTAGGAGAACTAGTCATTGCACTTAAGCCGGCTGCCCCTTACGGTCACCTGCCTCGATCGAGGGAACACGAACACTTTGACATATCTCTATCCATCACGCCCCATCCCAAGTTAGTGGACCCCTGATCAAAGAATGTATGTGGTGCTCAAAGTCACTATTGTAGCACGCAAACACGCCCTCACTCGCTCGATTAGAAGATCCAACAACTCTCTTCCTTAATTGTATCTTGTACTCAACCCTATAAAAAGAAGGTCTCACATCGCATAAGGTACGCATATTCTCACCACTTACTTGTAGCTTCTCTCCTAACTTCTAACTTGGGCGTCAGAATGTCGTTGCAGGATCTTCTACTGGCGTGACTCAACAACAAAGGAGTTCATTTTCTCTCAAAGAAGCATTGCAATGATAGGAAGCACCACCCCCCTAATCAACACTCTCTTCTGAGTAATTTGGTCGAACTCGTCCGATCATATACCTAATTAAATTGCAAAGGAAAAAATTTACCAATGACCTCAGTATGATAGATACGCTAATATTAGATTAATCAGCAGCCAGCAAGAGGGATAAAAAATGACACAACAAACACAGACATCTCTGGTTGATGCATGAACTGGGGGCGGCCCTT
Source organism: Acmispon strigosus (assembly GCA_030819835.1). NCBI lineage: Eukaryota > Viridiplantae > Streptophyta > Magnoliopsida > Fabales > Fabaceae > Acmispon > Acmispon strigosus. The sequence goes on from JAUAMA010000001.1 coordinate 95,112,791, forward strand.
GAATATATTTTTGGAAATGCAACATCATAATAAGCTGCCAACCTACTCACTGTAATTTTTTCCTTCTTGCTTTTTGCGTTCGGTCGTTGTGGGAAACATGAATCTTGGTAACCAATTGTCATCAAGTCCTTTTAAAATTAACTGAAAGACAACACTGATACGTTATCTACATGTTTATATCTAGTTGTTTTGTTAAGTGGATTGTGCAATTTTTCATAGAATATATGCCTTTAAAACAAAAATAGAGCCAATTGTCGAATTGTATGACATCATACGATTTTGAAAGACTGTAGTTGATATTACATATCTTAATGTTTAGTGAAAAATTGAGTAGAAAGAATCCAAAGACATAAATATGAGCTCCTGCATATATAGAGATGATTAAGTCTATACGTTTAATCTATGCGCAATGCTCTATGAACCCTTTTAACACTCTTTTTACAATGTTTAATTCATCCTCAATTATGGCAATGACAAAAAGCTTTTAAAGGCATGCCATTAAAAGGGTTTAAATCGAACGTGTAAAATAAAAGGTATCACTGGCAATGGCACTACAATTAATAAAGGGATCAAGTAACTTGTCTCAACTCGTGATGTAAGTACAAGACATGCACTAAGAGATTTCGGAAAATGTTTTCCACATGAATGATGATGATCTAATAAATCAACACTCCCTCAGAAACATATATGACCCACCCAATATCCCTTTGTTAATGCTATTTTTTACAAACATTCTTAATGCTTAGGATGGTTTGGAGAGTCAGAATGAGATAAGGCATGATAAAATAAAAGAGTATGATAATAATGATATGATAAATTAATGCTCTCTTGGCAACATATAGCGTGCTTCTATTTTTGTTTTGCGGTGGCGGTTGCGTGACTTCTCTAAGTTCTTCCACCAGGTCCAAGTCTCCCCACATCATCTGATCGTTTTTATTAGCCTGGAACGTCTGAACTCATTATGAGGGTTTGCCAATTTCTACGGGAATAGCTGCATCTACTCCAATGGCTAATTTATGTGGGGTTTCCCTTGTGGTGGAGTGTGGAGTAGTGCGGTGCGCCCATAGCGTGTGAAGGAGTTAATCTGGCCAATTTCCCCTTTCATCTTCCATCCATTTCTTCAGGGTGTTGAGTATAATGTTCAAGGCCGCTTCATCTTGGTCATTTGTTTGGAAATGTTCAACCAAGGAGAAATGTTGTTTAACATGCAGTTCCTCTAACCTCTCCTAAAGCCCATGGTAAGTAGATCGATCATTGCGTCCCATTGTTGATGACTACTAAGTGGGGGGATCCTAAAAGGAGTGATGATATTCTTATAAAAAGAATTGTGCACGAGTCGATGTTATATATAATGGCAGGTGGCTCCACTTCTATCCATATGGTAAAGTACGTAATCGACAATCAGTACTATAATGTAACGCAACTATCCAGGAGCTTGAGGGAAAGGTCCTAAAAGATCAATTACACATTGATAAAGAGTCAAGGTTCCATAATTTATGTGAATCCACTCTCCCACCACACCATTATGAGGCCTGAGTTGTACATCCGTAAACCAAATTTGTTAGGACTTGGGCCTTTATAGTGTTTCGTGGCTCGTACGTGATGTCAAACTATGATAGCTCCACTAACCATGCAATCATATGACTGCTAAATATGGCTTTTGCAATTGGAGTTCATAAGCAATGTAGTTCTTATCGATATGAGATGAGCCTAGAAGTAGCTCGGGAGTTGTCTGGATGTGAACAGCACAACAAAGGTTGCCTTTCCTACTTGTTGATATCTTTGTTCCGCTCCTTGAAATACTTTGTTGGTGAAGTAGACGTGTTGTTGCTCGTCTTTATCCTCCCTGATAAGGACAGAACTAATGGTAATAGCCGACATGCCTAGGTAAGGCGTTCTCCACTTACCAGGCTTTAGAGCACTGGTGGGATGGTTAGGGCTTGCTTAAAGGCTTTGAGGGCGTTTGCTCGCATTCTTCAGTCCACTCAAACCTTTAGTTCTTTCTTAGGTGGTGGTACAATGAGGCAGCTTTATGAGCAGAGCTAGCTATGAACCTTGAGAGTGCTGCAATTCGTCCGACAAGTTGTTGAACTTCCTTAACATTCTATGGACTCCTCATTCCCATCATACCTTTGCATTTTTCCCGAATTAGTTTCTATGCCCCAGTTAACATGAAGCTCAGGGATTTCCTTGCTTCTACCCTGAAAACACACTTGTTGGGGTTGAGGCGCATATTGTGATTCCAAAGCACTTGAAAGACTTCTTCGAGATCATCTTGGTGGTCTTGTTGGTTTGGTGTCTTGGCGATCATGTCGTCCATATTACCTCGTTGGTACAATTTATCTGCTTTTTGAAAACTTTAGTCATCATCCTCTCTGGTAGGTTGGCCTAAAATTCCTTAATTTAGCCATCATTATTTTAAAAAATAAGTGAGAGTAAGTTAGTTAACTCGTTTAATATATAATCATTTCAATGCTATAATTTTTAATAAAAGGAAATTTTATTTTTGATTCCTTACGCAATATGCTTAACATTTGCATATTTCTAATCATATGAGGCTGGTATCAATTATATTGTTCAGTCACCTACGAAAGATGTTATTCTTAGATAAAGGTTAAGGTAAGATGAGTCGCATTCATTAGAATATTAATTTGTTACGTTATCGTTTCCTAACCACGAATTCATATACACACTATACCTGAAAATTATTTTCTTCAATGCATAATTGTTATAACCATTACTAAATAAGAAAGTTTACCATAAAAAGTCACACAATCTATCTCTGTCTTTTTTGTTTGTCTCTATTCTTAAAGCATTTACAATGTTTAGGAAGCTTTACGGACTTAAATTAATCAACAAGGTTGATGTGACTGTTTATACGTGAGATTCATGCACATGAGTATTCGTCTGTGTTTGTTTATCTATTGAATTTTATTTTAATGTAAATATGTCTTATTCTCAGTCCAACAAGTTTGCCCAGTTGAAAAAATTGTTCTGAAAAATCAAATATATGAATATAGTTGAAGAACTAACATACTTGGAAGCAAACAAAGAACCTCTTGAGCTCTGTTGCTTTATATATGTTATCACTGAAAATCTCCAATAGTGTTGATAAACATACCCATTCACATACACTTATTAAGTGGCAGTATTTTACGACTACAAACTTTTGCAACGGTTAAAAACAAACGGTAAAACCGCTTCAACAATGAGTGCATATACACTATTTGGGGGTAAAGTGATCATTAATGAATCTACAATATGACAAGTAAACAACTTTGCTTTTGTGCATGCGTTGCTAAACTATGGGCTATCTTTTCTTTTCAACAAAAAAATGGTCTATCTTTGTAGCACCAGAAAGAATCAGAAAATATATAATAAACCACAAGGGAATATATAGTTTAATTATTTTTGTCTACTAGCTAACATAGAAAGACATGGGCTTCAGAGTTGACGAGAATTGGATTTATCAACTTTCGGTCTTGATTCACATGCAATGTTGCTTTCTATAATGGCAGTGCCAGGTTGTGTCTCTTGTTGTGGAGAGATAATTAGCTTTCACAGTGGGAGGTTGAACAGTTCATTAAACAGAGAATTTAGGTTTTTGAAAATGTTTGACAAATATCCAATTCTGCTAATGCACTCTTAAGTTTTTGAGTTTTAAATAGAAATGGCAAAAATGTTTCCCAAAGTCATCTTTCTTATTTTGTCTTGTCACTTCAACAAAGCAATTGTTTGATTAATGGAAAATGAAAAAGATAATTGTTTCCGGTTTGTATTTATAGAAAAATAAGTGTTATCATAATCAGATCGGATAGGCCGGTCTGACCAGAATCTAGACCGATTTGGTCATTTCCAATAACCAGTCTTGCCGCTAACGGGTAAAGTTTGGTCAAAACTATTTAATAATCCTATATCGATTTAAATAATTGTACATATTTTCCTAAATTATAAATCCATGCAAGAATGATCATCTTATCATAATGCATCATGTTCCTAAATTAAATATTTAAAATTTACATATTGAAATTTATAAAATTGATTTAATTTATTTGCTTATTGAGGATTAATTTTGTATGTAGTGTGTAATTTCCCTTATACATATAATTTTTATATACATTTATTTAAAAATATTATTTAATTACTAGTGATTCAACCGACATGTAGTTTGATTATAATTTAGATATCTCAACTGATTTAATAATTAGTTTGATTCTGAAAAAACGCATCCCAACAGTTAAAATAAAATTTTATCACATTAAATCAAACATGGATCGAAGTTGACTTCTCTAAAAATCCAAACATATATATATATAATATGTGGGTCGTTTCATTTTCAACTTTTGTTTTTTGACACTCATATTGTAATTTCATCAATTTTTTATTTATATTTTCTTGGTCTCATATCATATCATATATATTCACATACTTTGCTTCTCTCATTTCTTTGTCTCGCTCTAATCCACATTTTATGTGAGATGTGTACCTGACACTTACCTTTCATTTTCAATCAACTCGGATTTCAACTCACATTGATAATGATGCAATATCCCATCCAAGCTTTTGGATTGAATGGACAATCATAGTATTTCAGACAATTTTATGATAAGATTTAACAGGATTTTATTCCACTCTTTAGTCGATCATGGTTTGCTGAACAGAACAATTCCTTTCCAAACACTTTCCAAATGTGAGCTGCTAAGTGAATCCAAAGGATTCTTTGAAAACGAATGAGCGATGAATATGTGGGTCAACTATAAATGTATTTTATAAATTCTATTAAATGTTATAACATATTTCTTAACTGTATGAGTCAACAATTTCTTTTTCTTTGAATGTAGATTTCTTTGATATCCAAAAAGTATTATAGTGCCATTTTATGTTAAAATTATTATTATATTATTATTATATGGATTCGGCATAGCTGTAAGACCTTTGATTACATAGTTTTGTTAGTGTTGTAGTTGCAGATGAGAAGCACCACACGTGCAAGCATATATAGGATAAAATTAACTAGATTGCATTAGTGTTGTGTTGCAGATGGTACCCATTTGTACATGTCGTACTTTGTTTCTTATTCAGAATTCTATGAACTTGGTCTACCTTATCTGAATGTTGTTTTAGTGACCTCCAACGATCGATTGAAAGTGCCGTAATCATGGACACTCATGACAATCACGGCGTCCACAAATATTGGTCGTTTTTTACGTCTAAGGAATAACAGTACTCGTTTTAGTGTTTAGTGTCGCTATTCGAACCCTAGACTTAATTGACATCTGGCAGACACACGTGTTTGTAGCTATTTTTTATTGTCACAAAATGGAATGTTTGGAAAAAATTTAAAGAAGATTCATGAAAACTGAAGTCATATCTTTGATCATTTTCGAAAGGATGAGCATATTTGCGATTAGTTCAGCAAAGGATTTATGAAAAAGTTCGATCATTTAATTTATTGTTCACAGCGTGAACGCTTAATTTTTATATAAAAAATTAGTTACTTTTTAGAACTTAACCCATCACTTTAGACACATGATTTCTTGGGGAAAAATTATGATGAGGTAATTAATTTATGTTATTCTTCTAAGCTTTAATTAATTAAATAAAGTTTGTATTTTCTATAACAATAAATTTTTGTATAGGAAAATTTAGTTGTTAATTATTAGTAAATTTATTCATTTTTCAGAGTTTGAACTCTAACCTTCACCTTTCATTAGACTTACCTCAATCAAGTGAGCTTCTCTTCCCTCTTCTATAACAATAATGATTCTCATAGACATGTACAAGTTGCGACATAACATATGCAGATTAAAGGAACCTCTACAAAATTTGCTACCGCTGTTAAACACGTATGTCAATTAGTACTCACACATTCACGGGTTTTATGTATAAGGACTGTATAAAAGTTTTGCTTGAAAGAGATATATATGCATGTATTACTGTAAATTACATGTTCCAACGAGCACCTATGCATTTGGTGACATATACATATACTCATCTCTTTTGGAATCTAAGTTTCTACTCTGTTAAGTTAAAAGCGTGCGTTCCAACTAACAGGAATATGTTCACATTTTTAAAGTGTGACAGGCATTCAAATTCGTAGCACGATCATAATCTGACTAGCCTTAAAAATATGACAATATAGTTTGTCATATCATATATGAGAATCAAATCATTCTTTATGTTGTTTTGAACACAGTTCCGTTAGGAATCGATATAATTAACATGCTCAAGTTGATTTGCTTCCATCAAACAGTGGCCATTAGGGAATATAATCATACATAGTAACACACAATAAGGAAAAGGTTATTCTTTTGGAATATTTACAGAAAGTGGAAGTTTTATATTTTTCACTTTTGATATCAAAATAGATCGACATTGCACTTAGGAACCAAACGACTTGACTACGAGATATAAAAGAGATTCCCATAAATAAGTACTTCTAAACAAAGTTAGCGTTTGTTGCAAAGAATCCTAACTTAGATTATTTATTTGAGCACGTCAATTACTAACCCTCCAATTACAATTCAGATACCCTCTCCTATATTATTATTCTATATATAGCTAGTTCCCAACTTTCTGTTACAACAACCATCTCAATGTTAGTTACATGTTTAATCAGTTTAGGGATAGCATGTGGGATTAACTTCCCAACAAAAGGTAACACTCTGGTTTAGTTTTATAACATTTTCTAATCAACAAAAGACTATACTAAAGTGCATATCTTGTATTAATTGCTTAGCATTCAGTAACTTAATAATGTATCAGAAGAAAAGCTTCATTCTGATGAAAATACTACCAACAATGTGTTAACACAAGTTTGAATTGAGGAAAATTCATTTGTTAGGAGATATTATCATAACATAATTACCTGTCAAATATTGAGGAGTCTCACAATGATTAAACTATTGAGATATTGGTGAATAAATCCTTATAAATTAGAAGACAATCCTCACATTTGAACTAGCTTTGGTGTAGAATTAGCCTAATCTGAATTTGAATATGATGAGAGTTTGTCCTAGACCATTTATGGGAGACACACATGTATTGGTTACTCGCATATGTTCATTCCTGCAAATTTCACGCTCCGTATGTTCAGCCCAGAGCGTGAGACGTTATGCTAAAAAGTTTCACATCGGCTAAAGATATAGATTAATAAGTGCTTATAAATGAGAAGACAATTATCAGCCCTAAATTAACTTTTTGAGTAGAGTTTAGCCTAACCCAAATTTTAGAAAGAAAGAAAATTCTATAAATAACAGAAAATCTAGTCATTGTGCATGCATGTAGTTTCTTGCTTTTCATGCAAGGCAGACATGGAATCATTGCATCCAATAACTAGAGTCTTGGGGTTTGAGAACCCAACTTAAAGCTAATGTCAACAACTTGGTTCCATACAAAGAATGTCCATTTTTGGCAAAAAGCTTCAGGTAGTGCTGAAAGCTCATGAGGAGACTACTATGTGTGTGTCACTCACTATCTGTATAAAGAACCAATAATGCTGATCTGCTCAGTACCAAAAGTTTTGGAGTGCTCTTCTCAGCAAAATTAGGATCTATATCTTGATATATCCAGACACCAATAAATCTGATACGAAAGATGCAGATTAGGATGCAGATTAGCCATTAATGCAGCTATAACCTGGTGAATGGACATGAGCCAGAAATTAGAAAGAGACCTTCACATTTAGGACACCATAAGAACAAACATGTTTGGAAATCCTTTTACGATTGATTCTGAAGTCAAAATCAATTTTGGGGAGAACTTAATTAGGCGAGTACCTTCTAGATGACAGAATTGATCCTGATGGAAAAAAAAGAGTTGATGAGAGCATGAAAATAAAGCCAAAAGGCTTTAAAAAATTTCTGAATTAAGCATGCAGACAACAGAGGATATTCATGCCCCACTAGCTCATAAAACAATGTAACCAAAATACTGAAAGGATTTTTTCATGTTGAATAATATCTGCATTCTTTGCATCAAACGGGGAAAACGTCTACTTTGGAACTCAACAGGGAGGAATCACATAATTCTCCACACTTTCATACTCATCCAATTGTGGTGCATCTCTTCCTAATGAAGTGTCATAATATTTTTATTATAATTACGTTTGTGCTAATATATATTCTCTCATATATTAGTAGTAAGACGTTTAAGAGCAGGGGAATTTCGGATCATTATGAAAAATGAATCATAAATGATATTTTAGGGTGAGGCTAATTGGTTCTTTAATTCAACTAAAAGAAGAGAAGTAGAAATAGAAAATAGCGAATATGCGAGATATTGAGAGGATAACTACAAAAGAAAATAAAGATTAGACAGTAAGTGGGAAATGGTAAATCAGAAAATAGAGAACTCAGATGCTGAGAGTTGTATTCTTCTCACTGAAGCAGAATTTTGGTAGGTGGATGTTTTAACTTTTAACTTTACCTGATTGTCCCCTTCTCCTTGTTTAAATGAAAAGTATATTCACTCAAGATTTTCCTGGGCTTAAGGAAGTGGAACATCATACATGTCATATATGATGTGATGTGATAGAAAAAATGAGATGGGTTGGAAGTAAAGATATTTGAAAATGAAAAATTGAACTTTCAAATTGATCATGTGTAAAAATGAATAAAGTCTGAACTCTACATACATGCTTAAGAAATGACTAGAAGGAATCAGGTTTGGATGGGAGAAGGGAATATAGCCAAACTTTATTAAAACTTCATCAATTTTTCAGTTCACCATACTCCAGATTATAGTGACATGTTAAAATTCAGAGCATTAGCAGCATCAGAAACTTAGGAAAACAGTGGCAAAATATATAGGGACAACATCACATTCCTATGTGCATATTGTAGAGTTCATCATGTAAAGTTATTTTAAACTTGCCCAGATTTTCACCTAACTTGAAATACAACTTCTTGAGCGTTTCAGCGTCATTTTTAAGCCACAATCTATGGTATTTGTGCATAAAGATGTCACATCCAAGCTGCTATACTCGAATCCTCAAGTCTAAAAAATTTCTAATATAACTAAATCTCATTTTTATCAGCAGAATAGTGCTTGAAAATTCTCAAAACAGTGGCTTTAATGGATGGAAAGAACTTAATAGCAGTGCAGGGCAAGAGGAAAGAAAAAGGAAAATGAAGGAATGTGGTTATTGTTATCAGATTTTTCTGTGGATTGCTTATTGTGCATTTGTGTTTTTCTTTAGAAAGTGAACTGAATAGCTTTGCTTTTCTTCTCATATGTGAATCTACCTACAATTAACCACAACAATAATAATATTTTATTAAAAGGGAACCACAACAACAATAACAAAAATAATAAAAATAATAATAATAATAATAATAATAATTGAAATCATACACTACAAACACAACGTAAGAAATATATAGAGAAATTTGAAGAAAGCGGCAATGGGCTGAAATTGGGCAGTTACTATACCTTTTTTTTCTGGGCAGTTACTCTTTGTATTGTACCTATTTAAAGCCCAGTCTCCAACTTTAAAGCCCAGCTCTTCCATCTTCCAACTTCAGTTTGTTAAAAATAAACAAGAAACTTCTAACTTCAGAAAAATATTATTTAAATATTTTTTGGTGGAAAATACTATTTAAATAGATTTTATATAAAGGGAATTAATTCCAATTTGATCACATTTTACATTATTAATAAATACTTGCATTATTAAAATTGAGTATTTAAATAATTAAATAAAATAATTTAATAGCAGTGAGTTAAATACTACTACCATATAAACAAAACAAAAAGTGACATAGACAATCATTTACTCCTTGTGATGACCCGGGATTCAATGCTATTTTTCTATATATTTACCATATAGTTTTTTATATTATTTAAGTTATTTTGGTAATTTTGGGACACTTTTATGTTATTTCATGCATTTAGGTATTTTAATTATATTTGATAGTTATTATCTTGAATTATTAGGATTTAAGTTGTTATTTTGAGTTAATTAAGTTGTTTATTTTCTTATTATTATCTCTTACTTTTTTATTATCTTTTATTTATTAGTATTTATTTTTATTTTAGAAAGAGATAAAGGAAAAAAGAGAAAATCAATTGAAAGAGCTGAATTCGCACATGGGGCCTTTCCCAGCACACGAAATCGCTATGAAAAAGTTAGTTTTCACCTGTTGTTTTTTGCAGCGCAACCAGAAACCACCGCGATAACGCCAGTGTTTTGACGCTGGAATTTCTTGCGCTAATTTTGGCGCGGATTAAGTGTTTTTTCGCAGATTTGCGCCAGAGCCAGCCATAGCCCTATTTAATCTCATTTTTAACCTATTTTGGATATCTTTTGCGTCTGGAAGCCGTTTGACAAGCGTTTTCTCTGGAATTCTCAGGAGATCAAGGGGAACAATTCTAGGGGAATTTTTCAAGTTTATGAATTGTTTTTCTATTTTTACTTTGGTTTCTATAATTAGTATGTGTAACTAATCTTCCTTTTACCGGGGGAGATGGATTTGGTTATAGTTATGGATTGAGATGCTTTAGTTAATATATAAGTAATTTATTTCTTCTACGCGTTTCTTTTCTTGTTTAATTGATTTCGGAGTGCACGTCGAATATATTACTTTGCTTTGACATACCGAAAGGTTGGTAAGTTAAAGGGAACTGAAAAGGAACCGAATAAGGGTATGTTCTCATTAGACATAGGGGGTAACGAATTATTTGTGTTGACCTGAATTTAAGAACTTAATCTCTAATTAATAAGGTTTAGATAGGGAGAAATTTGCTATCACTTGTTAATTAGAAGGGATATCTGAACGTGAGAATGCAGCATGTAGACGCTTAGGTAGGGAACCGTAGAAGAGTAAATTCAACTTATATATTAATTATAGTAGGTATATCTATAGGATTAACCAATGAAATTGGAACCCCGGTGCGCTTCTCTCATTTGATTTCTAAACACCGTTTAATTCTTTGCTTTACTTTGAGTTTTGTCCGGTTTCTACCATTATCCATCAATCAATTGAAACCCCCCATTTTATTGCTTTATTTTTACAAATTGAGTCATTAAAATAAGAGTAGACTACCACAATACTTAAAGATTGATAAATTAAAACCCCGGACGAAACTATACACTTGCAGTTTGGCACATCACCCTGCATTCTAAAACGGTTGTTGTTTAAAAGCTCATTAATTAATGTATAACTTGACTAAAATATCTTTATTTAATGTTGAGATATATAAAGAGAGAAAGAGAGAGAACAATTGTTATTGGCTAAATAATTTGTGTAAATTGTAATAGGTGAAAATATTAGGTGGTACGTGAGGATATAATATTAATTAAGTGTATGGAGGAAAGAAAATGAGATAAGTAATTGAATTTCTAAACAAAAAATGTTTTGAAAAGTTAAAATAATAATTTTGGAATTGAGGGAGTATAACTTAATAGATGAAGATATATATAGGTGAATTCTTAGATTAATTTTGAGAACCAATGAATTAAGTACATGTTTAGATACATAATAAAAATTCATCGTGATTTTAGCTGCACTGTGATTATCCACCATATATCCAAACATGGACTAAATGGAGTGGGGTTTCAAGTATTGCCAAGTTCCATTGCTTCGATGTCTGAAGGTACATGTACTAGAAATGCACGTAAGCTTCTCCGATCATGAAAAAATAAAATTTCCATTTAATTGAGGAATGTGTTTTTGCACTAATAGTAGCGACTTTAGCACCTTCTCAGACTCTTTCGACATTGTTTAGGAAGGCTATGCCTATGAGTTTTTTTGGTCAAGATTAAGCAGTATCACAGTAGAGTGGTAGAGGTCAGGCACAGGCAGGGAGGGCAAGCTCTAATCTTTGCTTTGACCCGTGAAGATGTTTAGGCATCTAATGCAGTGGTTACAATTATACTTTCTCGTAGAGCTACACACTCTTTTGTATCATTGTTGTTTGCTTCTTAATTTGGTAAATGTTATTCTCGGCTACCCTCTTAAGAAGTTTAATGCCATTGGAGAAAGAGATGTATTGGTGGACTTAATAGCTCTAGACATGGTTGATTCTTATGTGATTTTGGGTATGGATTGGTTAGTCTCTCATCATGCTACTCTGGATTGTCATAACAAAGTAGTGAGATTTGAAATACCTCGAGAGTCATGTTTCTCAATTTAGGAGAGCCAAGTTCGGCACCATATAATCTAATTCAGCATTCAGAGCTAGTAGGTTACTAAGGAAGAGTTGTCATGGATATTTGGCTTTGGTAAAGGACACCCAAGCAACTGAAATAAAACTAGAAGATATTCTGGTTCCTAGTGTGTGATTTCGTAAATGTATTTCTGTAAGAATTTCTTAGAGTATCACCCGATAGGGATATAGAGTTCGACATAGATTTGTTCTGTAAATTCTTGATTTTATTCTGTATTTTATGTAATTTTGGTTGTTTGATAAATATTTGTTTTTTGATCTGGAAGTTATTCTGTTCTTCTCCTTCTTGTTGTTCTTCCCTTCCCTTCTGTTTATTCTCCCTCTTATTTTAACAGAAAACAAGTTGATGAATGAGAGAGAAATAATAGTTTTTTAATTTAAAATCTCATAAAGCAGAGTTCCTTGTGCAATAAACCGTTCTTTAATTTTAAGGAACCTGCTTTCCACTTCAGCACTCTCGAATGGCACTCTGAAATAAGGAACGGAGCTTGTTTACTCCAGCTGATTTAAAAAACCAGCGATGGAGATGCTCTAACTAGCTTAATACTTTTCAAACATTGATTTTTGACTCAAGTATTGCTAATTGAAGGTTAAGAACAAAGACATTCTGAAGGCAGCTTTGGGAACACTATTGTGACTTACCTGCTCCTTTTATGGACTTGAACGAATTGGGTCTTTAAATCGTTTTCGGATTACTTTGTGATTATGTTTAATCCAATGATTGAGATGAGCATGAGCAACACCACCTCCTAATAATGGTTTTGCATACACTAAATGAGAGACCGTTGTAATGAAGAGCAACACAAGAATAAAAATTGAAGAAAAAGTAATGTGGATACATTAAAAATGTATATACGATATTAAAGAAGGCAAAAGCACTTGGAGCGTACAATCTCTCGTATCACACGGGAAATAGAGGGAGGAAAACGAAAGACAAATTAAAGAGCACACTCCTTCTGATTCCAAGAATTTGATATTTTGATTTCTAAAAAATGTCGAGAATGTCGATGATTGAACCATTGCAAAGGGGACAAGACCCTCGATTCAGCCACAGCTCCCTCGAACACACCCTGCAAAAAGTGTGCCCGCATGGGATGAACGCCGCGCCTTTATTCCTCCCCATGCACACGCAGCACACTGAATCATTTCCCACCTCTCTTTTCTCCGTAACCACCGCCGCGTCCCCAACCTCCGTCTCCTCCAGCAGCCTCATCAACGACACCCTCCACGGCGTCCCCGGCGCCCTTCCCCCGACGGTAACCCGTTCTCCCTGCTGCCCCCGGAGCTCCCGCTCCGCCGCCAACGCCGCCGCAAGATTCATGCTCGACGAACCCGCCGAACTCGGGCCCACGCAGTCATATCCCCGTATATTCGGATCCGTTTCCGGAGACCCGTGCGGTTGTTCTCCGGGCCTGACTGTTACGGAGGAGGTTGAACGGAATCCCCAATTGGCCCCACAGCAGCCCATGCCGATGAATCCTAGCCGTTCCTTGAAGCTACGCCTCCTTCGAGTACTGCCTCCATCTACGCCGTCCATTTGGTCCCTCAGCAAACCGAGAATGGTTCTCTGCTCCGTCTGCTGCGTCCGCACCGGTTCCTGCAATAACAGACCGAGTTGACTCATCTGTGGAGCTAGAAGGAGGTTGAAGGAGACATTGAAGAAGCAGAGATCTCGTGAAACAGGGAATTGGAATTGTTGCCAAATGCAGTGTGGGGGTTTATTTAATACTGACACTCTGCACGCATTGCAAGCTCCGTTGCTTGTCTTTTGTGTGTGAAATGGAAGCAAGGACAAAATAGAAGGAGAAGAAGAAAAAACGGAAATAGAGGTTCCTTTACAGAGTGTGTGTGACTCTTCTTTTTATATAGAGTCTTCACTCTTCAAGTTTGATTAAAGGAACAATAACAATTTACACCTATTTATTGCATTATTTTTAATGCATGTAATTTTTTTTAATATTTTTTTTACATATGATGGAAATTTAAATGCTACCAATACTGGTTGGTTCAAGTGGTACATGCTTGAAAGATCTCAATTTTGAGTCTTGTGGAAAAAACCTCTGCAGGAATAGTTAACTCACCAAATTACCTGCTCTGAAGAACCCCTTAGAGCATCTCTAATGACAATTGCTAAGAAGTGAATTCTTAACACTATTCACGTGGCTCATGTGCTACATAAAATCTAAGCAGTTCCTAAGAATTAAAGCAGATTTTGCTCCAGCGGCGAGTTCTTACTTCCGGTTCTTAGCACTATTCATCTGGTTCTACACCACCTTATATTGATGCACATTTTATTGAATGAGAGAAAAAAATTATTTTTTAATATAAGAATTGGGTTCTTATTTAAGAAGATTTTACATTTCCTTCGAACAAGTAATGATAGTTCTTACAAGAACTTAACCTTAACCTTTAAGAACTATCATTAAAGATGCATTTGTTCTCCTAACTTAAGAACCCTCGAGAAGCGATATTAGTTAGTAGAGAGAGTTTTAGGCACACTTGTTGTTCTTTTGGCCGGCCTTAGCAAAGACTAAAGCCGTTGAAGGCGGCACGTCAACCAAATAGTAGCTCTTGCGGCAGCAAGGGATTAGGATTTATAATTTGTGTTGAACACACACTTACACTTACACTTTAGTTGCATTATAATCAACATTATCTTAAATGCATGCCACTGCTTCGTTGGATCTGAAACTTGCCAAAGCAATTACAAAGCTGCTAGTATAAAACCAATTGGCGGTTGGTTTATGGGTACACTTAAAGTGCTTCATTTTCTTTAAATAAACTCTCAACTTCGAGTTACACAAAAACTATTTTCAATGGTTATTATTTTAAGGTTGTACTAATAATTAATTAATTTTTTATTAAGAATTGCAACATGATATTAATTTTGAAAGTTGCACCTACCCAATGTGCTAAAGTAATTATTTTATACAAGTTAGCTTGAATTATTATTTTATTTAACAAGAAGAATACTAACAAAACAAAGAAGACTTGCTTATAGTATCAAGATACAACGTATAACTTAGCTTGAATTTGAATAAATTAAGACTATTTAATATTATAATTTTTGCAAATTAGCAATAAATCTTTTATTTGGCACCCACTTTTTTATGGGAAAAAGTTCATAGCTCTTTGTATTTCGAGTGGAAAATAAGTTTAATATTTAAAATTATTTATTGCAGATTATTGGCATACAAGAATATGTGTAAAATTATAATACTTGTCTCAATAAAGCAATAATGTGTACACCTATATTTTGTGCAAGTATAGGAATGCATAAATGGAAATTTGAGGAGAAAAACATATTTTAAATCCAAATTAACTCATTCACTAAAATATTAACTTTTTTTAAGAACAAAGAAAGCATTTTGAAAGCGAGACGTGAAAGTACTACTATTATATTTTCATGCGATATAATTGAAGTTTTTTATTCTTGTCGAAAATTAGGCAGCATGACAGCACCAATATTAGGTTTGAAGATGCTACAAACGCCCTTCTTCGTTAATTAGTTGCACCAAAGTTATTTATAATTATATATACTAATATACATCACGTAGTGAAAATTATAAGGAACGGGAAGAAGATAATAAATAAAATACAAGAGAAAAAAGGGAAAGAACAAAATGACAAACGGGAACTGTGGTTTGGTATGAGTGGGACTCATAAATCAAAGTAGCCACGTTATGGTCATCATGATCATAATCTTCCTCCGTGATTAAAGCGCAATTGATTTATTGAAAATTAAATTTATATTAGACACAAGAGAATATAAAAACTGGTCTGATTTTAGATAAGAAAAAAAAAAGCATTATATTCGTCATAGAGTCCTTTTAATCAATGATTGTCATTGTTTGGTCAATGGAGTCCAACTAATCAACATGTGGCGTTTGTAAACGTCATTTGCAATTGATTTTTTATATGTAAAGATACATATTATTGCAATGGTATAACAAATCTCACATCACCTAGTTTGAAAAATGAAAAATGAAAAAAGGGTCAAGGAATTAAAATATTGGAAAAGTCTCACATTATTATTATTTATAATGGCAAAGAATGAAGGTGGCAAAGGCTATATATTAACCTAAGTTATTTGTTTTCATAATGCTCTAGCGAGTAACACTTTAAACTTATATATGATTTTTTTCTTTTTGTTAAACTTTTATTTTAGAGTAAAATGAGATGCATTTCAGATAGTTTCTTTTGATAGTGTGAGTGTGCTGAGATCATAGGGTGGTTGAGATAAGATATAAAAAAAATCACCAAATAGTTTAAAATCTAACCGCCAAAAAGTCACTAATGCTGTGAATGGTTTGGAAATACACAATTCTTACATCTTTTTGGCAATACAAGAGATTAAAAGATTGATCTCTTCCTTTTCCTTTATTTCATTTAGACACATTTATTGGGAGGTCATTGTGGTGGTAGCTCATAATTTAGCTAAGTTTTCAGCTTCTCATTTGAATTCGGTTTGGATCAACGATGTTCCTTTCTGATTTCATTCATGTATTCATTCGTATACTTTACCGTTGATTTTCTATTGAAATTTCATTTTACTGTAAAAAAAGAAAGAAAAAAATAGTTAACAACCATTTAAATAGCACCCTTTGCTAATCCAATTATACAATTCATGAAGTTCCATGTATAATTAATAAAATTGAAAAAACAAAGGCATCTACTTTTTTTTTGTCAATCAAAGGTATCTACTATAAGAATCCACAGAGCAGAGAATATGTGCGGTTGTGCCCATGTGTCAAAAAAAAAAAACCAATCATCAGTTTGTAGAGTCCTTGTTTTGCTTGCATAAACGTCCAAAAAATGTATTGATGTGACCCAACAAAGATCGGATGGGCCTCTCAGCAGCCCATTCTTGATTTCGGGTAGTTTAGATTATTAATTTTTGAACAAAAAAAGGTTGACCAAAAAATTAAAATAAAAGTTTAGCTTATTAATTTTATTCATTTAAATTGTAATAGTTAAAATAAAAAATCAAATGGATGAAATATGTAAAAGGAAAATTAAAATTTGATAAATTATGTTAGAGATGGAATCACTTTCTATAACCCTCTCTGCTTTAATTTGCAATAATATTCGGTATACAACCAGTTTGGTTACACAAAAAAGTGTTTTTAGTGGCATTCCATTTTTTCAAATCGTGATGCTTAATAAATGCCACAAACATGATTACTGATGTTTAGCTAGAATCTCACTCTTATGGGTGCCACAATTGTAGTAGTTTTTGTTTAAATGATAGTTTTGTAGGCCAGAAATTGCACTACTAACAGATACGGGCAACCAGAACTGCCACAAAATACTTTAATGATTGCATCATGCTCGAACTTTAGTGGCAATAATAAATAACCACCACAAAATATAAACAGTAAATTGCCTCTGTTCCCTACGTCAATCACTAATCATTGGTACCAGAGTCATTTCGTAGGCACATGAATCTGAACTAATTTATATTAGTAGTATATACATCCAACTGTTAAAATATATATAGTCTCAATTTATTACAAACACTTTTTTTATCTTGTTTATTTTAATAAACTCAATATCAGAACTGTTCATAACAAGTAAATTCCAACATGTAATTGACTCATGTATTTTGCGCGCACGGCACATTAGTTACATATGATTCATCGACTCTTAATTTCAAAATAGGTCTTACTCTAGCTAATCAATATAAATAGTTGTGTTATTCCAGAAAACCTTTAATATCAGAACTGTTGATAACAATTTTAACAAGTAAATTCCATCATATGAATGACTCATGTATATTGCACTGCACATTAGTTACATATGATTCAACAACTCTTTCAAAATAGGATTTAATCGAAATCAATATAAACAGTTGTGTTGTTCTAGAAACCCTTTAATATCTACAGACACAACAAAAGGTTAAAGCAGATCGGATTCTACACATTTTTCAGATCAGCCAGAATCAAGGGGCTGCCACTTTGAAATCAAACTCCATTTTTGCGATGTCAAACTTCATTTCTTGTGTGGTTATCTTATGAATGAGGGTTCACCAATTCCAAACCTCAATCATCCTTCACCCCCCACTTAACCACATTGGTCCGCATTCCCAATTGCTCCAGCATCAAGTGACCCTTCAATCAGTTACACGCAAGAGAATAATTTGGTCATTGATTTTCATTAGTGCTCTGTTAAGAAATAGCATAAGTACAATCAAAATACAAGGAAAAACTTCAAAACTGGAGGAAAATAGCATGACATGTCTAAACTGACAATCAGAGAATAATCACTATATAAAATATTTTACCACACATAACTTATCATAATCTCACCCAATGTCTATATAAGCATAAAGTGCTACCGACTACTAACTACTGACTAGTGCATCAATAAAGAAAGAATTTGAGTTCAATATATAACCTTCACCTCCCTCTTTTTTTCACCATACTAGACAATGTGGGGCTTCTCCAATATCTCTTTTTTGACCCCCTTCATTTAACATATTAGCGATGTGGGACTTGTTCCACCATTACGATCAACCCCAACATCCTCATTATTATTTCCACATGAATATGGTAAAAATAAAATAAGGGCAAACTATATCTTATTGATTTTGTTATATTTTTTAATTCTCAATGAAAATAAATAAAAATATAGATTTCAAGGGTGGGGGAACACTCTGTTGGCAATCAGAACATTCAAACAACTCTCAGTGAGTGCGGCATCCAAAACAACGTGTCCCTTCAGCTGGTGGGGTACCTTTAAAGCAGAATAACTCTTCACAGGCACATGCGGTGTACGACATGGTCACCCTCATTTGGCGCGTCTGTAGAGGAGAAGCAGGCACTAACGGCGTTTCTGACACCCTTGAGTATCTCATGAAAATGCACTTCAAGATCAATGCCTTCAACGCTTTCGTATCATGCAAGGCTCCTGAAGTGCTGGTCAAGCTCTATATATCCCTCATCCCGAGTATCAAGGCCCTTGGTGATTCCGCCATTCAATTATTCTTGAGCTGTTGGAAGTTCTTGTTCAAGAAGGGGTTGCATTTATTGCCTCCACGCGGTGGTGGAGTTTTGTAAATTGCTTAGAGTACGGATAGCGGATTCTGACAAAATGTACATGTTTTTGTTGATTTATCTCATAATTGTTTTGGAGTGGGTCTCTGATGAAAATCCTAATTGGAAGGTTGTGCTTCAGGGTGTTTTTGGTTTTGTTCGTGAGCTTGTGAGTGTCTTATTCAAGGATTGGATTTGAGTACAAAAATCCCCAAAACGACATTGCAGCACACATTTCAGAACCTAAATGCATTCTTAGTCACTTTAACAGGGGGAATTAAAGGGTTTCAAGCTTGGGAGGCACGTCCTGAGACTGATGATAAGGATGAGCCATCGCTTGCAAAGGAGATTTACCATCTTCTTCACATGTATTTTCAAATATTAAACTAAATGGAGGCGTGCTTGCAAGAAATATTTGAAAAATATCTGAAAATACATATGACGAAGCTTGTAAATCTCCTTTGCAAGTGATAGCTCATCCTTATCACCAGCCTCAGGACATGCCTCCCAAACTTGCAACCCTTTAATCCCCTCTGTTAAAGGGACTAAGAATGCATTTAGACCCGAAATATGCCCTGCAATGTCGTTTTGGATATTTTTCTAATCAACTTTGAATCCCTAAACAAGACACTGACAAGCTCACGAAAAAAATCAAAAACACCTTGAAGCACAACCTTTTGATTATGATTTGTATCGCCGACACATCTAAAACAATCTTGAGAGCAATCAAGAAAAACATGTACATTTTGTCAGAACACGCTACCAGTACTCTAGCAATTTACAAAACTCCACCACCACGTGAAGGTAATAAAATGCAACCCTTTGTTGAACAAGAACCTCAAAAGACTCAAGAATAATCAAATGAGGGAGTTAACAAGGGCCTTGTTACCTGAGACGGGGGATATATAGAGCTTGACCAGCGCCTTAGGAGCCTTGCACGATACAAAGGCGTTGAAGGCGATGAGCTTGGAGTGCATTTTCATGAGACGCTCAAGGGTGTTAGAAACTCTTGTAGTGCTTGCTTCCCCTCTACAGACGCGCCAAATGAGGGAGACCATGTTGTACACCGCACGCGCTTGCAAAGAGCTGATTCTGCTTTGCAGGTTTCCAACTAATTGAAGGGATGCGTCATTTTGGATGCCACACTTGTTGAGAGTTGTTTGAATGTTCTGATTGCCAAAATGGTACCCCACAAAATGGAGGCTTGCTTGGTACGCCATAAATTTTCTGGTGTCACACTCTTCACTTCCTTGTAATTTGGCAATCTTCTTCTCCATTTCCTAAAACAAGTCATTTGAATGATACCATTAGTCATTATATAGTAGAAGGAAATATATCGAATAAGATCATCAGAACAAAAAGTAGAAGATTTACATCCAACATACACATACAATAGATTTAAAAATCTCAAGATGAAATTTTATCAAACAATTTATGGCAAAGGTTGACTAGGGCATTTTAAAAGATTTACAAATGATTTGGAAAATATTTAACTCAAACTGACATAAATAAAGAATAACTTCTCGCAGGGTAAGTGAATCCTACAACATACAAGAGCTAGTGGCATTTTTTCTAAATTCCACTAATGTAATGCCATTAAAAACATGTTTTTTTAGTGGATGTAGACACCAAAATAGAGAACAGAAAGGAAGATAAGACAAATAAGTGATTAATAAGATGTGATACAAAGAGAAAATAGAGAAAAAATTGTGTATTTGACACGTTGTCCGGAGATAAATAGAACTTTTAGAAAGGGAGCTTGATTTAAATCATGGTTTTTTTTTTTTGTAAGAATAGGTTTTGGAATTTTCAGATTTTTATGCTAAATAAAAAACATAATTTTTAGATTTTTTAATCAATAAATATATTTAGAAGGAAACCAACTATACAAATATTTACAGAATATTAAAAAATACTTACAACTAAAAAAAATATTTACAAGGTATTTATAAAATAGATGAAAATAAATTTCACATGAATAAAAGATAATTAAAATAAACTATAAAATAAAAATAAAGATAAAAAAATAAAAAACTTACTTCGAAGGCGACCACTCGCAACCCCATAGCCCTCTTAGGAACCCAAACACTTAAAAAGTGTTAACCTTAGACTTTGTCTTAGATTATTGGGATTTTGATTTGGTGTCTAAAACATGATAATGGGCTATCTTTATATAAGAGAAGGAGAGGGAATGGTGGAGAAGCCTTAACAATGTGGGACTAAAAAAAGCTAACAATGATTGACTTTTATGTGAAATTTCAATTTTACGTCAGTTTTAACGTATTTTTAACTATCCAAACATTAGAATTGCGTCTTGGTCTCTCTAATCACAATTGTAGATGACAATATCATCTTTCAAAATCCACCAGTCTCATGCAAAACAAACACCTACAACTCTTGATATGAGTTCTTGAATACACCCCATAAACATGTTTTAGCAACATTTTTGTTTTATCTTATAAGCCAAAAAAGACTGTAGATATTTAATCTCGCTCTTGAGTGTTCTTAGTAGAAACTTTGTTATCTTTTTTATTTCCCCCTTTTCTTAAATTTTTTCGATGTACTTTTTATCGTAACATACTATAAATTTCGAATTAAAACCAAAAGTAATAAAAAAGCTAGATAAAATTGGGTGCTGATAATAGTTACCAACTGTTGAGATTGATTACAATGTATGTCTCTCATTGCTAATGTTGATGAAGGAATAAAGAGATAAAGGAAAACACCTTGGAGAAGTCCCACATTACCTAGTGTGGTGAAGGGTGAGGGAACCCAATGCTATATATAAAGATCTCAAGTTCCTTGTAACAACATATCAATATGTAGCCCGGGAAACACTTTAAGTTTATATTTGTGTTTTCTTTTTCTCTTATACCCTTGTTTTAGAGTGTTGTGAGATATAGTTTAAATATTTGTTTGGGAGAGTGTGGGTGTACTGAAGTCATGGGGTGTTTGAGAGTGAAATCTATGTGTTAGTAATAATTTTTATATAGTGATTATTCGCTAGTTGTCGGTTTTAACAACGATCGTGATTTTTTCCGGTTTTGGAGTTTTCCACGTTATATTCTTGTCTGGTTGATTGTGCTCCTGCTCATTTGTTTCTTCAGTTGTGTTATTCCCAAAAAGTGGTGTCAGAGTTTCCGGTTAGATGGGCTATCGCATTCTTAGTATGCTCTATGGTTAAAGCAGTGTCTAATCTGCCACATAAAAAATGAAGTGTGATTTGTGAAGCTGTTGAAGAAGTGTGATACTGTGAAAATGCTATTTTAGAAGGCTTTGGCTAGAAAAGACTCGGTACTTAAGCGTGTATGTTGTGACCCATCTCTCTTTCCTTGGAACTTATTTGGTGCACGGTTTACAGTCGGTGTATAGTGATATTGTGATGGAGAAATTTGGATAGAAGAGTTTATGCAATCAGGGTTACACAAGGTCGAAATGTTATTGTCCACGTGGCACGCGATATTGTTCAATGATAGCTGATTTGCAAGTATACAGATTTGCTCGTAGTAATATAAAAGGTTTTGTTTTCCACAGGGATTGTGTTCAATTATTGATTCTACTAACTTTTTGATTTAATGAACAAAAATAAAATAACGATTGGGGGTGAAACAATTGGTTGTTGTTCGCATAAACGAGAACGAAAACAAATAAGAATTATTGTAAAACTTTTTTTGGAAGATAGCATCTGGATTAGCTTCGCCAATTATCACTTATGCCTAATCAAACTTGTTTGTATGAAATTAAAATTACTCTCTATGGTGATCTAGCCTAGGTTTTTTACTTGCTAATTCATCATACAAGAAAGACTTTTTATCCAATTATCAAGTCTGTGTTACAAGCACATAAATCCTCGGATAAAAGATTAAATTCTAAATTACCGGCCATCACTATTAACTTCTATTTTATTCCTAAAGTCGTAGAGAAAAACTAATAAATCTCGTTCCCTTGAATCCCTAATTTTTAATCACTCTTCCAAGTCTCATAAAAAAGTTAAGTATTTGCTTGCAGTCAAATATCAATATAACTGAAACGGAATTCATAGATAATAATAGAAACTGTCATAAAACAAAGTAAAAATCAAATCATAAGGTCAAAGAGGTTTGGCATCCCAAGTGCTAAAAAGTAGTTTAGTCAAGCATGGCTATAAAGGTTACAAAGAAGAGATTAAAAACCCAGAATAAAACAATGGTGGCTTCCAAGGTCTTTGCTCTGCTCCTGCTCTCCAGAACATTCTCTCCAAAATCGCCCAAGGCTCCAAAACTAGGTCTCCAAGATGAAAAACATGCTTCTAGTTAAATAGGTACGTACCACATATGCGGTACATAAGCTACCGCGTATGCGTTAACCGGAAAAACATAAGGGACATGTCGTGTTTTACCGCATATGCGGTGATAAGTCTACCGCATATGCGGTAACAGAAAAAACCAGTTCAGGGCTCGCAGGTGCTTTACCGCATATGCGATACCAAGGTTGCCGCACATGCGGTGCCATCAAATCAATTCACATGGACTACTTTCATCTTGCACTTTGATTAGAACTCTTTCCTGTCCCACTTAGCCACATCCAAACTCCTCTGCTTACCTGAGAAAACTCTAAAAAACAATTGCAACGGGTGAAATTTAACAGGATAAAATCAAAGCTTAGAAATTCAAATAACAAAGAATAAAATAACTAAAAGTCATAAAGAATTGCTAAAAAGTAAAGAAAATCTAATTAACATGCAAATGCGCAAAATGCACTAAATGCTCTAAAACACTACACGAGACTCAACAATGCAAAAAAAAAAAATAACAAAAGACTCACAAAAAGACCAATATACCCTCAGGTCCTCATTCAACATAGATGCAAAGTGTGTGGTGAAAAAACACAAATATAGGTTGACATGGATGCAAGTTGTGTGGTGATAGGCATAGGCATTGGTTGACGTTGATGTAAGGTGTGCATGGTTATGTTGATGAATGATGAATTTTCAGAGAAAGCCAGCATGGAAGTTGCACCATAAATTTTCAGCATGGTTTCAACATGTAGAAGAAACTCTTGGGATTATTTAGTTCCAAGTGAAGTGAAATTCTTGAGATGGTTTAATTATAAGTGAAGTGTACGCTTTATGGTGGAGCATGATAATTTTATTTGTCGGTATAGGCAATGAAAATTATGATTGTCAGTTAAGACAATGAAAGCTATGATTGCCGGTATAGACGATGAAGACTAAACTGAAAACCCTTGCACCAATGATTTTTTACGAAGTCATCCGTAAATTTGCTAATAGATATGAATATCAGTAAATGCTTTAACCATGACCATTAATAATAAGATCTCACAGTCATCATTTATTCATATCATTCTCACATAAAAAAAGGAAGAGTGTTCTCCCTTTGATCTCACTACAATTTAAACTAACAACACTCGCTTTAACATTATTTCCAATATTCTCTTATTGATTGATTGAAACTTACGTGAGTTCCACTAAATTAAAAGTGACACTCATAGTTTTAGTGGTCCTCATATGAATTTTAACCAATTAATAAAAAGTGTTGAAAAGATATTGTTAGAGTGAGTGTTGGTGGAATTTTTCAAACTTGAATATGTATAAAATTGTAGGAAGACATACCTTTTCAGGCGGTTTGAATTTTAGTTGAACTCAGCATGAATCCACGTTGAAATTAAGGCGGCGAGATCTCGCTTATCTAATTCACGTTAAATTTAACGTGACAAATTCTAACTTCTTTATTGATATCTTAAAATATGTAAAATCACGTTTGTATTTGCACAGACACCAAACCAAGCAAACCATTGAAATTTTACTGTTTTAACTTTTAACAATGAAGTCACTATTACAGCAATGAAATGAGAATAAAAGATAAACAGTAAAAAAAAATCATCCAAAGAGATGAATAGGAACATTGATACCAAAAGCAATCACCACCATTACGAGAAAATAGCTTAATTAAATACTTATAGCACAGGTGTTTATGGCATAAATGCTTAAATTTAATAAATTGTTTGTGTTTGGATGCGCAAATTGAGAATAGCTTATGCAGAATCAAAGTGTTTGAATACATTAAACACTTATTATTAATAGTTGAAATTAAAAAAACTAAATAACTTAAATTAGCAGAAAAGCACAAAATATCAAGAATAACAGCATTGCCGACAACACAACATAATAGAGCTGGTTGAAATTGCAATTGCAAGACCGTAACAGGGAAGGAGCCATGGTTTGCGATTGGCATCTTTGTATTATTTTTGTCCAACTTTTCGATCACAGACTCACTAAGAGGTGTCTTAATCATGGTTCTAGAAAGTCTAACGTTTGACAAAATGAAGGTCGGAGCAGCTATGGCTTGCGATTGGAAATATTAAAAGAAAACAATATATAACAGGAAGGAGACATGATTTGCGATTGGGATTAGAATGATGCTTACCCTTGATTTACATGAGAAGAGGCTCAGCCAGAGAGGGAGGGGTGCGCGACCGGAGGAGGGGAAGGAGGTGTACTGCCGCCGTAGAAGAGGAAGGATGTGAGTGGCGGAGGAGAGGGGAAGAGGTACATGCTCAAGCTATAGTTGGAGAAGAGAAGAAGTTTTCTGTTGTGGATAAAAGAGAAGAACACATTGTATTTAGGGTTTCTAATTAGGGAAAAAATGTAGTGTGAAAAATAAGTGTCGTCCGGATTTAAGGTCTCATAAGCTCCGAATAAGCATTTCCTATTAGCTTATGGAAATAAGCTAAAAAGAGCTTATGGATGGCTTATAAGCTATTTTGATAAGTTCTGCCAAACTCGCATAAAAGAACTTATTTTATAGTATAAGTTCAAATCAAATGTCCAAAAACTCTCCCAAACGATGCTTATATGGTAAAATGAATCTGAAACTTGTGATTGTTGAAAGAGATTGACTATATCATGTATCACATCTTTACTGAAAGATAAATAGATAACATTTCTTATAAAGTCATCACTTCGCTCATGTTTAATTAATATGAGTCTCCAAGTCAAACTTTCAATAGAATCACATTTTTACCCAAACCCTTAAAGCATTGAGTTTATGAGTCAAACATCTTATAAAGTTTTCACTTCACTCATGTTTGACTAATGTGGAACTCAAACTCGCACATGCAGTTTATTATTGTTAAATGAGACAAATAATAATCTAACTATAATGTCATCCTTCTGACTTAGGAACGTACACATTTATGGATGACTAGATCTACATATATAAGGATCAAATTTGGCATTCCACCGAAACTTTTCAAGACCACAACTCAATAGTTTTGTGAAACCTCGTAAAAGTTAAACAGCAAATAAGTTTACTATAAAATCAAAGCCTATGTGGTATGTTTGTGTACCAAAAAAGGAATGGAAGATTGTAGAGTAGCCACGATGCCAATGGAATAGAAAACGAGAAGTAAGTGCCTACCATATACTTCACTTTCCGCTTTGTCTCCGTTGTGGTACTTTTTATTTCGTCGCTAAGCCTCAAGTAGTGTGTCGACACACAACTTTTTTTGTTCGGTAAAGACTAGTCCCTCAACTCAAATATCTACATGTTCATGTTCATGTTCATGTTCATGTTCTGTTATAAATTCTAATGTGCCCATTTAATATGACCGCTAAACCGCCATCCAAGGCCTCGAGGCCTCTTTTGTTTCACAAGTGTCCTTTCTTTTCCTCTCACTGGCATTTATTACTGAAAACCCGGTATTGCCCTTCTAATAAATCAACTCAAAATTGGAATAATTATTTTTGATACAAAATTTAGAAAGTAAAAATGAAATAAAAAACAGAATATAGGAGAAGGAGGAGAAGAGGTTTGGTTAATGTGACGTGCATGTCCGGTATATATAGGCTACTCACGGCCAAAGTCGTCAGTAACGTCGTCGATAAGTTATAAAAGATTAAAATTATCGGTTTTGACAGCCGATATATGGAGAATGTCAAAAATGTTTCGGTTGATCGAATTACCGACAGTCTAAGCCTTCAAAGAGTGGTCAACTTGAGAGGTCGGAATGGTTGATGATTTTACTAACGACTATGTTAGTAAGCAAAATTTCCCTCCATTTCTTCCCCCCACTTACCATAGACTTTGATCGTTAGTACTATTTCCTGCAAAAACTTCTTGCCACTAGATGCCACTTACCGATGACTTATATCCTTAGTATTTTTTTCTAAAGTAAATGTGTTTTTGACAGTCAAACCGTCAGTAATCAAGTTAATTACTAACAAATATGTGGCTGTCAATATAGGGTCATCGATAAATGACTTATTTCTTGTACAACTTATTTGTTACGCGAGTGAAACAATAAAAAGAAAATGATGTAAGAGAGATTGGATGGAGAGACCGAAAACATCCTTATTTGGATCATGATGAGAGAGAGAGAGGGAGTTTGGAGGTGGGGTCTACCAATGGCCTCTCTAATTAAATTTTTCAAGTCAAATAATAATTAGCTTAACTATTAAATATATATATATAATATTTTTAAAATTGTTATTAATTATTGATGTTATCATTAAATTATTAATTGCATAAAGTAATTTAAATATTTCATATTTTCTAGCAAATAATATTGATAATCACATGAAAATATTATTAAATAGCTTTCCTTTTAAATAAAATGAATTGAAATATTTAAACTGTTTTCCGATCAAGAAAAAAAAAATTAAACCACAATTCTATTAATTATTTTTTAAATATTTTTCAAGTTAATTTTACTAGTATATGTATAATTATTAAAAAACTAAATATTTAAACATAAATTATTAATAATTTACTAATATTCTTAGATAATTTTGGAAAATAAATAAATGAAAAGTAAAATATAATATTTTGATAAGAAAGTTATTATCCATTTTGACTAATAGCAAAATAGTTATTAATGTTTTATTTATAACCAAGATCTGATAAAAATTGCAACATTATAATGATTTTTTACAAGTGTTATAATTATTTTATATATATATATAAAATATAAAAAAGGTATCTAATGAGAAATGTCTTCTTATGTGAGAATGATGAAAATAAATCGTGACCGTTTGATCTAAAAATAAACAGTCAAGATTAAAAGATGTTGTCATGTGATTTTTTAGAAAAGTCGCATGACATTTTTTAGTGGTCATGTGACCATTTTTAATGTTTTAATTATGATCATTTATTGTTAGATATAATAGTCATGATTTGTTCTCATCATTCTTACATATAAATATTTTTCTCATTAGATACATTATCTGTATATGTATATATTTTGTATAAGTTATGATTTATTCTTATTTTCTCATATAAAAACATTTTTCTCATAAGATATCATATATATATATATATATATATATATATATATATATATATTTTTTTAAAATTGTTTTAATTGCTATAAATGCAAGGACAAGATTGTATTTTGACACGGAGGAAGAACACACATTTTTCATTTTACAACGACGTCAACGTTTTCGGACACTTCTCAATTGTCAAATTCCAATCGTTGGATGTTATAAATCCACCGCTTCCCTTCCCATCTCTTCTCGTCTCTGTTTTGCTCTCTGTTCTATTCCCTTCTTCTGTTCTGTCTTCCTTCGCTCTTGTGTCAGTCAACAATGGCTTCAATCTCTCACCTCAACCAACTCGGCAGCAGGACCCTTCCGGCCACCCCGCTCAACTCCACAGCCTCAATTTTGCCCCCGACCACCGTCGGTATCCGGAGCAAACCGGTCGGAACACCGAGGATCTCCGCCCACATTCCGAGGCCGGTGGTGAGTGCCCGAGCTCTTACGAGCGACGACGAATGGGGCCCGGAGTATTCCGCCGGGGCGGCGGTGACGGAGGTGGAGGAGAAACCGGCGGAGACGGAGACGGATAAGCTGAAGAAGGCTCTGTTGGATTCGTTTTACGGAACAGATCGTGGACTCAAAGCCACCAGTGATACAAGGGCTGAGATCGTTGAGTTTATCACCCAGCTTGAGGCCAAGAACCCCACACCTGCTCCCACCGATGCCTTGCCTCTGCTCAACGGAAAATGGATCCTCGCGTAAGCTTCTTTAATTCAATGAAAAGCTCAAATTGATTTTAAATTTTCATGAATTATTACTTGAATTTCTGTGATTGATAAATTACTTGAATTTCTGGGTGAATTTCTGGTTTTGCAGGTACACATCATTTGTGGGTTTATACCCATTGTTGTCAAAGGGAACATTCAATTTGGTGAAGGTAGAGGAAATATCTCAAACCATTGACTCAGACAGTTTTGCAGTCGAAAACTCTGTTCGTTTCGCTGGTCCATTGACTACCACCTCAATTAGCACCAATGCCAAATTCGATATTCGAAGCCCAAAACGTGTGCAGGTTTGCCTCTAGTCTTTCATCCCTGTAGATTTTGGAAAATTACATTCATAATATCAAGGTTGTGGTTGGGCAAAAAGTTTAAGTAAGAGCAATTATCAAGTTCTTATTCATACGCTCTAATTTGAAGAAATTATTGAAATAGAATGAAAAAAAAAACGTATAGATGAGTGTAGACGCATATTCATATGCTAATTTTTGCAGCTGATGATAGATCATAAGTTAAGTTATTTTCACGAGCTCACCCAAAGCCTCTAAATAAGCGGGAAACGCAGCTTAAATCAATGATCTCTAGGGTAAAATTAAATTTTGACCATTGCACCATAAATAGGTATAACGAGAATATTTTTCTTTCCACCTCTCAGTAAGATTATTGTTGGGGTCGTAGATTTGAGTCATAGCGAGAGCTTATAGTACCAAATTTGCCTCTTAATCATATGAAAACTCAATAATGGACAGTTCTTGCATTTTGTTAGTTTAATATCTTGAATCCTGACCTGATATAGCTACCAGAAGTGACATTTAATCAACTTGCATGTTATTCAGATCAAGTTTGAGCAAGGCGTCATTGGCACTCCTCAGCTAACAGACTCACTTGTGATACCAGAAAATGTGGAAATTCTGGGGCAAAATATAGACCTCACACCCTTCAAAGGCATACTTACCTCTGTCCAGGACACGGCCTCATCGGTTGTGAGAACAATTTCGAATCAGCCTCCTTTGAAGATTCCGATTTCCGGCAGCCATGCTCAGTCGTGGCTTCTCACTACATACCTTGATGAAGAACTCCGCATCTCAAGGGGTGATGGTGGCAGTGTCTTTGTTCTTATCAAGGAAGGAAGCTCTCTTCTCACAAACTAAAGAATTTGTTGTTTTAGATTTTGGACATTATATTATATATATAATAACTTGTTGTTATATTTATAGAATAAGCCATAAGTCCGATTTATACAAATATGCTCTAGATGCATTTATAGGACGGTGTTAAATGTTAATTCTGTTCTGCGCTTGACATGGCAAATTGTTGATGTTTGTTAAATGTGTTATTTTATAAATAGAAGTGAAAAGCACCAGTTGACTCCAAATTACATCATATCGAGTTGAACAAACTAAGCATGTTTGGACCATGGACCACCGCGAGGGGTGGTTGAAGAGGCGTGAGGCAGTAGAGAGGGTGCTGGATTCCTTCCGAGAGCTTGTGTTCTCTTGGGGGTGGTAGTCGTTTGTCGTCTTCTTGCCCGGGAGGGGTCTGTGAAGACACTTTGATGCCAAAGTGAGAGGTAGGAGTGAGAGGGATAAGTAGTACGTTCTGGGATTAGAATTGTGTATCTTATGGTTTAGTGAACCCTTCATATATAGAGGTTGGAGAGTGGCACGATCCTCGAGGGTTTGTAATGATGACGTTGCTCATGTCTTTCCCTGGGTCGTTGGATCTCCTGTCGTGTTCAGAGGATCGGACGGTGGAGGGTTCCTCGGGCAGCCATAGTAAATCCTAGGGCTCCACACCTACGAGGATAGCCTAGTGAGAGGATTGATGGGTTGACATATAGAGCGATTGGCCGGTGTACATGTCAAGGTCTCTCGACTTGTCGTCACAGGGATGGGGGAGAGCGCTTGCTTCTCTGGCTGGTTAGGGTTTGCCGGGAACTGTCTCCCGAGGTTCGAGGGACCTGACGTGGGGCCGGGAGAGTTATTTCCTGTCGTCACAAGGATGGGGGAGAGCGCGTGCTTTTCTGGTCGATCAGGGTTTGCCGGGAATTGTCTCCTGAGGTTTGAGGGACCTGAAGTGGGGTCGGGAGAGTTATTTCCAAAACAGTAGCCCCCGGCCCGGGCACTGGTAACCGAGTGCCTAGGGATAAGTTGGGAGCGTTTGGTCGGCGCAAGGGGTGTTCCTCAGAGCGTTCTCCTCTACGTGAGGCCGGGAGGATTCCTCCCAGAACACGAGTTTTCTTGTTTTGACTATCTTCTCATGATGAGCAAGTAAGATTATGCACTATATCGTTAACTTAACCCTTATTAAAATGTTGCAAGATTCTTCTATTTTTCTCTACATAGTAGGGCTCGTCCTATTAGGCATCCAAAGTGTGCGACTTTGCACTCCCAACTTTTAGGAAACTGTCCTAACTTGTAAGAAATTGTTTGGTAGGTGTCTCTACCTAAATTGGCAACAAAGGGAAAGAAAGAGGAAAAGAAAATTGTGGATCTAATATATGATGAGATATAATGTGATACACATTGTGTGGTCTATGCCAAATTTGGTATCCCAGCCAAATGATCGATCTAGGTTACATATTCAATGCGTACTCCTTGACGATAATTGTATACAATCATCACTATATTAAAATAATATTATATCTGAAATACAAAATAAATCCTGAAAAAATATTAAAAAAATAGTAAATATATTACAGTATCAAATAGCATGAGATAATACCGCATAAATGGTAGCCAAATATCATGAAAACATTATATCTCATTACCAAATAGTATGAAACAGTCTATAAATTAATCAGTACCAAAAAAGTGAAAAACAATACCAGATGTCATGGCATGACACTTAAAACTTAATTGAAACTGTGAACAAAATTTACGGTCCAGACTTTTGGTAAGTTTTAGTCATGTACGGGTTGAGTAAAATTAAGGAAAATATCAAATAATATATTATTATTATTATTATTATATGTTGGATTTGATGGATTTATTCTCAAATCCCATATCCGATCCGAATATGGTCGGATTATAATAAAACTCACCCAATTAACTCGTTTGTCCAATCCAACTCGTGTTTTTGCCATCGGATTAGGTTGGGTCGGCAGATTCATTGGCCTACCCGACTCATGTGCACACCTAGCGCTAATGTTACAAAATAATCAATGCCAAAGATGTACTTATGATGGTTTTGACCATGATAATTTAAAATAGTATAAGAAGAAGAGTGCAAAAAGTGCAAAGGTCGATCTTGAGAAAGCAAAATACCATAGTACAAAATAGAAAAAGAAACGGTGATCATGTTGCTATTTTAGTTTGATTATAATTTTTAAAGGGGAGAATTACGTTTGAATTTAGAACATTCAATCGTGATGAGACTAAATTTCTTAACAAATGTTTTTTTCACAAGGCTCAAACATATACTTAATTCAAAAGGAATCAAACATGTGCTAATAAAACACAACTACCCGTCAGTAGTGTGATAAGTTTTTGACAAGTCTACGTATGATTGTTGAGGCTCTGTTTGGAAAAACAGCTTAATTAAGAGCTTATGATATAAGCTCTTATAGCATAAGAGCTTATGTTATAAGCGCTTAAATACAACAAGTTGTTTGCATTTGGATGTACATATTGAAAATAGCTTATACATAATCAAAGCGTTTGGATGCATTTTACTCTTCAATTCCCTTTTACCCTCCATGTGCTCCTTCATTTCTCTAGCTGCACTCACTATTTGCTGCGACTCATCAATCATCAACAAAGATGAATGGGATCTTCTTTTCTTCATCATCTCATCCAACAATCTCAACCATGAAGATCTCATAGGCTGAGACTCTTCAATTCCCTTTTACCCTCCATGTGCTCTTCGATTCTCTAGCTGCACTCGCTCTTTGCTGCAACTCCGGCCGCACCAACACAAACAACCATTACCTTTGATTTTTAGGAGAAGAGGCTCGGCCAGAGAGAGAGAGGGAGGAGCGCGCGACCAGAGGAGAGGAAGGAGGCGCGCCACTATCGGAGGAGAGGAAAGAGGTGTGCGCCGGATGAGAAGAGAGGAAGAGGTACACGAAGTTGCTGCAGTTGGAGAAGAGAATAACTTCAGTTTAGGGTTTCTAATTAGGAGAAAATAAAATAAAATGTAGTGTGAAAAATATGGGTCATCCAGATTCGAAGAGAGGATGTCATTAAAAGGTTTCATAAACTTCGCATAAGCTCCGAATAAATTGTTCCTATCAGCTTATGAAAATAAGCTAAAAAGAGCTTATAGATGGCTTATAAGCTATTTCGATAAGCTCTGTCAAACGAGCACAAAAGAGCTTTTTCTATAGCATAAGCTCAAATAAGCAGTTCAAATGCTCTCCCAAACGGGCGTGAATAGGTGTGAAAAGTTGCAACATTTGGAAGAAAAAAGGTAGCCTTATCTTTATGGCTTATTGTGTGCAAGGTTTGTGCAAAAATAAAAAAGAAGAAGCAAGGATTGTTCTTTTGTGAAAGCACCAAGGTTGTATTAGGTTTTTTTATTTTTACAAAGATATTACTCATATCATTCATATCAAGTGGGCAAGGCCCAAAAAATTACTCAAATCATTCATTGTAATAGGCTTTCGTCACCATTTCCCAACCAAAGATGACATTGCAGAAAGTTATGTGTACTATCTATCTAGAGCTGGGACTGGCGTTTAATGTGGTTGGCGTCTGCCCTGCTTATCCTGCACCTAACAGGCTGGGCCGCGTGCTACTTAATTTTTAAAAAAAATCTATATAAAAGGAACTCATATTTCCTTAATATCCGTTTATTCGAAAGTAATGATTTATTCGTATTTTCCTTTCTCTTCCATTGTGAAGATAGGATACGGTAGCAATTTCCTTCAACAAATAATTTTCTTAAAGTTTGATCTTGTGACCTTACCTTTATAAAAATTCAATTTACCTACCACTAGATCAATACCTCGTTGGTACTATATCATTTTCATTACGGCTTTAAAACTTTCTTTCCTTGTAAACTTAGCCAGTAATCTAATAAGATTACAATTGTCTATTAAACTACATATTAGAGTACAAGAATAAAGTATCACTATCATAATAATTATTAATTATGAATGGTTAAAGTTAAAACAATTTAATAGTCATGTGACCACTTTAAAATGTCATGTGATTTTTTTAAAATGTAACATGATTTTATGTTTTGATCTTTGATCATTCATTATTAGATTTAATGATCATGACTAATGTATTCTTACGTTAGCGGTTTGAGTAATTCATGCAAATGTCTATAAATATTTTATTTGTATTTTGACTAACATAGATATTAAATCATAAAATACACAATGAAAATTAAGAATGAAAATGAAAGTCTATTATAAAATAATTTGACGTCCTTATTTTTTTTTTTCGTCCTTGAGAATTTTTTTTTCTTGTTTTAGTTTTCTAAAAATTATATGTTTTATTTTTACTCCTTGCTAGTTATTTTTCTATCCAATCTAGATTTGAAAATGCTCTCGCACGCGCTTAGATGTGCTCTACAAACAGTAAAATTAGGTTCAACTATCTCAGATTTTTCCAAAATTATAAAAACTCATATTTGAATGGATGGAAAAACAATTAGCAGAGACTAAAATCAACACATATAAATTTTAGAGGACTAAAAACAGAGAAATATTTCCTAGGGACGAAAAATAAAAATAACGTATTTTGAAGGGACTAAAAATATATTTAAGCGTAGTTAATAAAGATTTTCAAAAAATGATTAACATAGAAGACAAACATATTAATTATTTTAAAATTAAATTAGTTATAAAATTTAAAATATGTTAACAGAATGTGTGACTAGAAAACATAAATATACCTTGAGTCTTTTTTTTTAGTCTTTGATATTACGCAAAATTAAACTCAATTGGAAAATATTGATGCACTTTGAAATAAAAATAGAAATTAGAATAGCATAAAAGGAAATGATGTCTGATTTTTCTTTACATGTAATAATTGACAATGTCTTAATTTAAATTTGACCTCATGGATTGAGTTCATAATCTAAAATTCAATTTTTTTAAATCGTTGGAAATATCTGAAATAAAAAAAGGAAAATTGGTCGAGATTTGGTAGAGTGAAAGAAACCTTTTGAAATATTGTTGTCTGTGGGGCGACAATGCCAAAGTAGCTAACAAAGCGGCGGATCGGGATATTCGGGTTTGGAAGACCTGTTGTTGTTGTTAGGTGCCCTTTCTTTCTCAATTCAAACCAAACCTACTTTTCAACAACCTTTCACACTTCATCTCTCTTATCGCTTCCACTGTCTCACTCTACTCTACTCTCTCTCTCTCTCTAGATCTCTCTCTCTGTAACTGAAAATGGCACCGCCTTCTTCCCTATCTAACGGTTCCGTCTCCGGCGGCCGATTCGCTTCTGTCTACAGCGAGGTCCAAACCAGCCGCGTTGACCACGCTCTCCCTCTCCCTTCCGTCCTCAATAGCCCCTTCACCATTCTCGACGGTCCACCAAGCTCCGCCGCCGGCAATCCAGGTCCCTTCCCTTCACTTGCACATCTCAACTCTCTCTCTTTCTCTCTCTCTCTCTCTCTAACTCAATGTTTGCATGCAGATGAGATCGCGAAGCTCTTTCCCCATGTGTTCGGACAACCCTCTGCTTCGTTAACGCCGAGCGATTCGCACGCCCTGCCGTCAGATCGCAAGTTGAAGGTCGGTGTCGTTCTCTCTGGAGGCCAAGCCCCTGGAGGTCACAATGTCATTTCTGGAATCTACGGTAACGCTCTTGTTCAATCCAATTCAATCCAATTCAACCAACCAATCAATCAATCCATTATCATTATCATTATTATTTAACTCTATTTCTGTTTTGTTGGGCTTAGATTACTTGCAACAACGCGCCAGCGGAAGCACATTGTATGGTTTCAAGGGTGGTCCTGCCGGCATCATGAAGGGAAAATACGTTGACCTCTCCTCTGAGTTCATTTATCCTTACAGAAATCAGGTTCTCACCAGTTTTTATTTTTTAACATAATCGCAATCGCGGAGCTTTCCAAATGAGTCGTTTGAAAATTGAAATAGATTCTACATGTCAAAGTTATATAGATCAAGGATCATGGGATTTTGAGTGACAACTAATAGTAATATGAATCTGTTGGCAGGGTGGCTTTGACATGATTTGCAGTGGAAGGGACAAGATTGAAACTCCAGAGCAGGTGAGATTTCTGAGGCTACATGTTTACTATATGATGAATTGGTTTGAGCTCTTATATACATGCCTTGTTTATGGACGAAGAGTGATTTTAGTTTACTTATTACATGGTATTGGTGTAGTTTAAACAAGCTGAAGAAACAGCTAAGAAGCTAGACTTGGATGGGCTTGTTGTTATTGGTGGAGATGACTCAAACACCAATGCTTGCCTCCTTGCTGAGAACTTCAGGTTTGTCTTAGCGAAATTTTGTTTCTGGAAGCTTTGTTATTGAATCGATGTTTTCATGTCGGTTCATGCTTTGCATTCAAGTTCCTTTTACCCATCCGCCTATCATGTAATTAGTTGATATATATACATTTGAAGAGAAACAATTTCTGTTTATGCATAAGAAACATGTTCCTGTTTGTTTAACTCATCCTTTTTAATAACATTTATTTTGGATTCATGCAGGAGCAAAAATATGAAAACACTTGTGATTGGATGCCCTAAAACCATCGATGGTGATTTGAAATGCAAAGAAGTTCCCACAAGTTTTGGGTTTGATACTGCATGCAAGGTTAATGAAGATATACATTTCAGTCATCACTGTGTATTTTTAACTTTGTATTGTAAATTGTAAAACTTTTCAAATATGTAATTTTGTCTTTTTATCGGCAGTAAATTACTAGGAAAAATTTTTAAGAACCAGTTGTTCATTTTTGTGCGTTGGAAAGGGAATAAAAAGTATATTAGGATACTTTTGAGAGCACCAGATGCATTGCAGTTACTCCAGCAATACAGACAACATTGCATAATTTTTTCCTTTCTCCCACCATCGTTCCTTGTATTCTGTCCACTTTGTGTGTTCCATAATCCCATAGTATCATTTTCTTTTTCTTTTCCCTTTGGGTCATGTCGTGTGGTTACATAGAAGGCACCATTACACAATGACAGGGGCTGACTATTTTTACTTTGTCTTTTTTTATTTATTTAATGTAGATATATGCAGAAATGATTGGAAATGTTATGATTGATGCCCGATCAACCGGAAAATATTACCATTGTAAGTATATGAAGTTGATAAACTCTTTACATCTATATAGCAATTAAAGACTGAAGACTTTCGATAGTTGCACATACCAATGTTTAATACATCTCCTTGGACATTAATTGCTGTCACCATTCAATACTGCTTCTATGCATCCCACTTATTGCAACATGGAACATTTTACACTTAAGAACTGCTGCTATCGTATTTTGTCTGAGATTGCAAGTGCAGCCGTCAAGATATAAAAATCATTTTCAATGCCTATATTAGGCATATGTTATCTCCTTTTATCACAAAATACTCTTCTTATATTCAAGTAAAATATTGACAATATGTTTGTAGTGATCATTGTCTTCAGCCTTTTGATGGTATTATATCTCCCATTCTACTTTTGAGAGAGATATGCCTTGACTATGTACTCAAAATTAGATTTGATAGAAAATCTTTTTGTACTTCTTGGAGGTTCCTTTAACTACCTACCTATTTATCTATATTTTTGTTAATCATCCACTGGATTTCAAACAAGATGACATTATGATCATATGTCTGCAGTTGTGCGACTTATGGGGCGTGCAGCTTCACACATTACACTAGAATGTGCTCTACAAACTCATCCTAACATTACTATTATTGGAGAAGAGGTTTGTCATAAATTTGATTGATCATTTATCCAGTGTCTGTACTTCTATGGGTTGATGAAATCAATACAAAATGCTTCCATGTTGATTTTGTTATTAAAGTTTCCTGATTTTGGTCAGTATCTCATTTTCAGAATTTGATTTGATCTGTAAATATGCATAACAGGTTGCTGCAAAGAAGCTAACCCTGAAAAACGTCACAGACTATATTGTAGATGTTATCTGTAAACGAGCTGAAGTCAATTACAACTATGGGGTCATTCTTATCCCTGAAGGACTTATTGATTTCATTCCTGAGGTATTATCATTCTGCTTGATGAGTTTTTTTTATCAGCATTTCTCTTTATTAACATGTGATTATGTGTTGATCAGTTTGAAAACGCATACTTGATTATGATACTTGTTTGTACATGACTACATGCTATTGTGCTATTCACAGGTCCAGCATCTCATTGCAGAACTCAATGAAATTCTGGCCCATGATATTGTGGATGAAGGCGGTTTGTGGAAGAAGAAACTGACTGATCAGTCATTGAAGCTCTTTGATTTTTTACCTCAAGCTATTCAAGAACAACTGATGCTTGAAAGAGACCCGCATGGAAATGTTCAGGTACCTAATGTTAAAGTGCTATATTGCTGTGTTTATTTGGCTTGTGTATGTAATTTAAATCAGCATCAATATTGACGTTTGTATATTCCCATTTAGGTTGCCAAGATAGAAACAGAGAAAATGCTTATTCAGATGGTTGAAACTGAATTGGAGAAGAGAAAGCAAGAAGGCAAATATAAAGGAGGATTTAAAGGGCAGTCTCACTTTTTTGGGTAATTTATCTAATTTTGATATTATATTATTTCAAGGTATAAGTTCCAAAAGTATTGCTTTCAGACGAAAAAGAGGTTCTATGTGCATACTGTATTAGGTGAATTTTTCCTTACTTTCATATACATGTGAAGTATAAACTTTGCTAGTTTGACTTCATTTGCTAGAGTTTGTAGTCAGCCACCTACAATTGTTTAAAATATGCAGTTATGAAGGGAGATGTGGTTTGCCAACTAATTTTGACGCTACTTACTGCTATGCTCTGGGTTATGGTGCTGGAGCCCTCCTTCATAGTGGGAAGACTGGACTAATATCATCAGTTTGTGCTTCTATTTACACTTCTATCTTTTGATTATCAACTTAATTTTTTCTTCTAGATTGATGTTTATGATTAATTGTCATTTGAGATCATGCTTGTTTTGTAATCTTGAACTCATCAACTTAATTGAATTCACCATGATATTTTGATCAGGTTGGTAATTTATGTGCTCCAGTAAAAGATTGGACTGTTGGTGGAACGGCACTTACCTCACTGATGGATGTGGAGAGGAGACATGGTATACTTTTTCGTCTATGGGAGCTTTTCCTTTGCCCCAGTAGTTATTTACTGTATTTCAACTTTCATGTTGCAAAACCTAGATTTGTAGTTGTGTTGTCTCTGTAATTGTCAATCAAATGCATTTTAAGTTAGAAATATTTTTGGACCAATCAACATTCGCATGGTGTTTGTTTTGAGAATTTATGGCTATTCTGTAATAAATAAGTGCTTACATGTTGCATTTATATGAATGCTTTCTCTATTGTTCAACTGTTTATGAATATGTCACTTTCATTCACAGGTAAATTCAAGCCCGTGATCAAGAAGGCAATGGTGGAGCTTGAAGGTACATGTCGATAAAAACTTTAGTGATTCAGGCTTAATACTCCACTAAAGTAGTAAGTGAACTACAGTTTTCACCCTTACTGAATGACTATATTTCATGTTCGATCATTTCAGGGGCACCCTTCAAAAAGTTTGCCTCATTGCGGGATGAATGGGCACTGAAGAATTGCTACATCAGTCCAGGTATGTACTGACTATTACTTCACCTATTGTTTGCGGCCTTCACTTAAGAAAAGCCAAGCTCTTTGCTCTGTTTATATTGACATTTAAAGTTGACTTGAAAGAAGTGATGTAGGTTTAAACTGGAGTTCGTCTACATTGTCTTAAGTTCGGTTCTCATGATAATTTTCATTGTAGGTCCAATTCAATTCACTGGCCCAGGATCTGATGCAGTTAGTCACACTTTACTCTTGGAGAGTGGATTACAAGCTTAGGCATATTGAGGTCCTTCTTTTTTGAGATCTTGCAAATATGCTTGATCTGAGACTAGCTAGGGTTTGTGTTCATTTTCAAAAATTATCTGCGAATGTTTCATGAGTTGGTTGATGGGCATTAATTTGTAAACTCTGATGTTGCGTTCTGCATTGGCAATTTTTGTTCTTAATAATTGCTAGTTTAAGTTGTTATACTGGTTATTGAGGTAGTCGTATGTCTGCACAAGCTCAGAATTCCAGTATTTAATCAAAGAAGTATTTCAGAAAAATCCATATCCCACCAAAATTCATAAGAATAATGATGCATTCTCCTATTTCATCCTCTACTTACTAAATGGAGAAATTATTAAAAGCTTTTTTTATATTTTGAAGATGCTGAATGCATTTAGTTTTCATTTAATATATTTTTACATAGTAATAGGAGAATTTGTAGGAGGATATAGAATTACTTAATTTGAAAAAAAAAATCATTCTTCCTGAGAAATTTGAAGGTTGGCTGTGGCCTGTGTGTAATGTTTTTGGTACATACCTGTGTACAATGTTACTCCCCTAGTTTACGCTTTTGTTTTCAATTCAAAAGAGGTTCAATTACACTTTCAGCCTCTTTATTTTAGTTGATGTGATTTTTGTCTTCTATGCTTTGTTTGGTTTAGGAGAGAAAGTGAGAAGAGAGGAAGTGATGAGAGAAGATGAGTGGAGAGAATGTTGTGAGAAAAAAAATAGATTTTATAGGTTGTTTGGTACAATAAAAATAAAGAAGAAAGAAAAGAGAAAGAATGATGTGGATCTTATCTTTAGAGAATGAAGAGAAAAAAATACGTTTGTTTAAAATGATAATTTTACCTTTAGTTCTTTTTCATGTCTCATGTTACACGTACACAGAAAAATCTCCAGCTCTACTTAAGCATGTACTCTCTCCATTCAGATACTGAATGTCCCATGAATGATTAGTTTTCCCTCTTTTTTAAAATTTTAAATTAAAGTAGGCCCAGGGCCTGTTTGATCATAGCTTCAACAAATTATGATCGTTACCAAATCATACACTTTGAACAACGACGATCATTGAGTTTTCTACCATCTAGAGTGACAAAGGGAAAGGATTTTTTGCTGTTGGCTCTGTCTATGATAAATCAACCAGACGCTTTATGAGTTTGTTTTGTAGCAGATGTACTTGAAAAATTGAAAACACATATCTTGCTTTTTTTCACTTTTACACATTCATCCATACAGATAGGGACACAAATTAATATTAAAGGACTATAGAGAATGGTGGTTCAGTATAAGCATGTGTCAAGTCAGGTAACTTAAAGGGTTGTGACTCATACAAATGTTTGGTGAACTTTATTTATTGAATATAGCATATGACCTAATTTATGTCTCACCCATATGACGTTTGATAATTGGGTCCATATCACTGTAAGCTTCTTAGGAAAATATTGTGCATGTACTATATGATACCTATAACTGATAATTCGGAAGCATATGAAAAAAAAGCACAAGCATGCAATTTTTCCCTTTGTTTTTCCCTTCGGCTTTGAGGGGTGCTTTTTACATGGAAATGCAAAGCTAGTTTTTTTGTTTTTTCACATGCTGTGCTTATTTGCCCTTTTTGGACTGTTCCACTTACCACGTTATGGAACTTGGCCTCATCCCCAAAAACCTATCACTGTTCCTATCACACCTAAAAGTTGACAATAAGATTAATGCTATAATACATTTTCTTCTAAGATATGAGTATATAATGCAACAAATACAAATATTAAGGATAGGTTTGGATACAGGTTGAAGAGGAGCTAACTCTGTTTTTGTGGCTTTCCAATGAAGAAAAGTTTAAGAAAGAGAATAATTTGATAAAAGTTCTTTTTCATTGAACGAAATTTGTAATTGTTCACGAAAAAAACTTTAGAACACAAGTAGGTAAGTCGACCAGAGATGCTCTAGGATTCTTTCACTAATATGAACACGCTTTATTGGTTATGGAAGAGCCTCTTGTATAATTAAGGTCTTCTTATATTACAATTAATGTAACAGAGAGAATCAAACAATTATAGTGATATGGTGGAAATGATCAAATGATTGCAATTATATGGGTAGATGGGCTTAAGGAAACCTAGTTAATGAGACTTGCCGAATGAATCTAAATGTTTTCCTTAGCGGGTGGCTAACTCGGATTCGTGTGTGCCTGACCAACTAGCAGGTACTGCGGTGCACCATCGACAACAGCGACTAATCATCTCGTTACGGGTGCTCACATTAAGCAGTTTTTGATGGTTATTATATAGTGATCAATGAATTTTTTTCATTTACAAAAGTTGATTATCGAACATCCAACCACTTGCTTAAGAGACGAAGTGTTATACTTATACTGCTACGCCAACCCACTTTGTTTGTGTGATTCAATTTAAACAACCATATAAATAAATAGCTAATTCAGCTTAGAAGGTTCATGTAGCAACTGCCACAGGAGAAGTGTAATCTAAAGAAAAAAAGATTTAGGTCACTGAAGTTGAAATTATTTGTGAAATTTGGTTCAATAACTAGGGAACCGAAAGTTTAGACACAGATTATCCTAATTTGCTCATTATCTAGTACCTTTACAACTCACTCACAAGTCTAGGATCATATCCTAATAAATGAGGAGATGAGAGATCTATATATATAGATGAGAAATTCTTGAAGCTTTCCTTGTCCTCCTTTTCCTATATTGTGGGGAGGGAGGGAGACAGAGGAAAGTGATTAGAACTTGAGTTCCACATGATTGCAGGTGAAACCAATCTAACTTAATTAAAGATTAAAGCTGAACCCTCTTGTTGGTAGACCAGGACCAGCAATAATCATCTAAGGTCACAGACAGGTTGCTGACAATTGAGAATTTAAGTTCACATTTGTGTAATTTTATCTTCTTTTTAATGTTGTTCGGTTATAGTTTTTTAAGAAAAAATCTGTAAGATCTCTTTACACTGTGTTAGGAGCTAAATTCTAATATCTTTTTGTCTTTTTTCATGTCTGGAGTAGGTGTAATCAATAATACAATGATGTTGTGAAATGTTTTTCACAAAACAAAAAAAACAAAAAACCTCCAACATCAATTTATAATTAGGATTGAAGTGAAAGCCGGACCCAATCGGCTGATTCAATCTGATCAGATGAATTGAGAACGAATTAAGTAACCAGTGCATTTGAAGAAAAAATCACTAAATTTTATAATTGGTGATAATTTGTCAAACTATATTAAAATAAGTGGAAACCACACAAAATTAGTGTCATTGAACCGCTTTGAACCAACTTTTTCGAAAATTTTATTTTATTTTTTAAACTTAACAAAAAAATATTTTATTCAAATAAATACCTAATTTCAAGTTAGAATATTCACATACATGAGCTTTTCAATGCATCAAAAAAGAATATTCACATACATGGATAATAACTTTATTTGTTTATATTTATTTTTTATTTTATAAAATATATAATATGAAGATTTTATGTGAATTTAGATATATATTTGATATAAGATGCAATATTAAGTACATATTTAATCGTTATCCGTTCAACCACATTTAAACTATTGAATTGGTGTTTTTAGCCAATGACTTAATTTTCAAAATATTGATAACAACCCTCTATTATATATTAAATTTGAGTACTTAATCTTCAATCTCGTGAAAACTCTTCGAGACTTAGCTTCTTTTATTTTATCAGCTCTTTCGAATTCTAATTTAATTTTGTAAAATTTTAAACTTGTAAATAAAAAGAGGGTTTACTCTCATTTTCCCTTATCTTTCCCTCTTTTCTCCTTCTTTTCAAAGTCATTCCTCCTCTCCCCTAAAAGGTGTCCAACAAAGCCTAAAGAAAGAAATGTTGAAACTCTTGGTAACACGTAGTGAATGAGAACTATCTCCAGCTAGCACACTAATTGAG
Organism: Acmispon strigosus; assembly: GCA_030819835.1. Classification (NCBI taxonomy): domain Eukaryota; kingdom Viridiplantae; phylum Streptophyta; class Magnoliopsida; order Fabales; family Fabaceae; genus Acmispon; species Acmispon strigosus. The sequence goes on from JAUAMA010000001.1 coordinate 95,156,945, forward strand.
CCACACACATCGGTTATGAAAAAATGATTAGAGAAAAACTTGGTAAAAATTGTGGAATTAGGCTAACAGTGAAGAGATGAATGAAACTTAGTAATCTGAATTCTGTTTTCTTGATTGATCAAAAAATTGAAAAGAGGTGTAGGACCATGGATTCATTGATGATCGAGAACGATAATGTTTGGTTTTGGTGCTAACACATGGCGTTATCATTTTGCCACCGAACCGAACAAAACGCCATTAACACCACTCAACTCAACTCCGTTCTTTTTCAACCTTGCTTTCATGCCTCTGTGCTGGATTCCATCCAGGTCCCCCCACACCCTACACTACCATACACATTACACACACTGCTTCTGTCCTTTTGTTAGGACCCACTCTTGTTGCCATCTATTAATCATTTTTACGTTGATTTTTACAACTAATATTCTACCCAATGCTCATATTCGTACGGGAAAATATGAACATGGGACAAATTAGTTCCTTACAAATGAAATTATCTCTCGCGGTCATTGAATATGAAAAATGTCGATCATATTCGTCCTTCATAGCTACACAGATATCGGATGCCACTTAGGTGTCAACGTGATAACTTATATATATTCTCAATCTTTCAATTGTCAACTTAGTCTTTGTGTTTTGATAAGTGGATTCGGGAATTAGGGACGGACCAAGTTTGAGTAACTCTTATTAAAGTTACTTCATTTAATAACTTTTTTAAGATATGAATTTGACAAATTCAACTAAGGATTTAAAAGTTTCAAATGGATAAGTGTATAAAATTTTATAAAATTGTAAAATCACCGGATACATCATCAAACGACTTCAATTTGATGGGTTATGTTTTGAAATATCAGTAAATATAGATTGTAATATTACATGCATACGAATTTCTGATTTAAGTGAAATGGCGTATATATAATCATCACGGTAGTATTATATAATTCAATTGTTAAATTTGTTAAGTTGATATCCTATGAAAAGTTATGAAGCGGAGTGACTCTTGTTGAGTTACTCTTGAAGTAGGTGGATTTTAGAGATGTCAAAATCACTCATGCCCGCAGATATTTCTAAGTAAAAATCTGTGGTGGGTAAAATTACTCGCTCTCATGGATAGTCATGGATTTATTTAATGCACAATTTCTCTACTCATTTATTAATGGAGTAATTACGGTTATCGGTATATCTGCATTATGGATATCTGATATAACATACCCCTAAATATATATACCAAATTTTCTTAATCATTCTTTGATATGTATATATGTAAATCATTAATAATTAAATTAATGTATATATAAGTTAAGCAATAAGAAATTTTAGCATGTTTGTATTTGAACAAAATGCTATAGCGCTGGTATTATTTAAATAATTTATTTAACTTAAATTTACTTCTAGTTAAGTTTTTTATTTTAATAATATTTCTTAGTATATATTTCTAAATACCCGTGGATATTTTAAAATCCGTTAAAAATCCATTTGATGGATAACCCATGTGCGTATGGAGTGGTATGGGTTTTTAATCGTGGAACAGGTGGCAAATATATAGTATTTGTATTCATCCGTGCCCATCAACATCTATTCGATTTAAAAATAGTTAAAATTAAGTTATAACAAACAAGATTTTTAATTTTTCAGTTTTAAAACCAGAAAATAATTTTAAAAAACGGTAAGCTCTTAAAATATAAATCAAACCAAATAGAAAGTAGAGTTCAAAATCTGTAATGAGTCAATAAAGGATCTTCAAGCTAGAAATGTCGAATTCTAAGTATCAAATTATTCCTTTAAGAAGAAGGGTGTTGAACTAGGTTAGTTGTTAATGATTAAATTGTGATTAAGGTATTTAAAAAGTTAATGACGAGCGGGCTTAAAGAGAGCCTCAAACTCAAAAAAGCTTGATGGCATGTGATTAAGATTGAAAATGGAAATGAAGCTTTTGAGCAGAGAATCATGTGTAATAATAGAGGTAAAAGTCAACACCCAAAAATTCAATCGTCGGTTCCAATTTTCCATTGTACCATGATATTACGACATGCTTGCATATAATGAGGCTTACGATTCATTGTGTGATTCGATTCTCTCAATTATCTAAGTTTATGTTTTCAACTTTCAATTTAATTATAAGAAGAATTGCGTATTGAAGTGCATCATAACAACTATTCGCACTGTGCAAATGAATAACCATGCAAACACACTATTTATGTCTTTCAAATTTAAACATGTCATCAAAGTCTCTATAACTAAGCAGTTAAGTGTTCGTCTTGTCGCCCACAATTACATGGGAAGTGAGCATGTGCATTATCTGCGCATCAAACACAAACGTGCTCTTGTATGAAGGAGCGTGTTAGAAAGTAACAATATATAAAAATATCGATGTAGCTCTATCGCAGCAACTTATGCTTTTGCCCTAATTAGTTCGGTGGTGGGGGGTGGCACCGTGGGTGGATTAAATATTTTAAATAATTTGTACGTTATAATCTTATCAAACCTTATCTCACATTTATAAGTTAAATTAAATAATCTATCATTTTAATGTATAAGAGTGAATTGATAAATAAACCTACAATATAACACCTAATAATGAATAAATCCAAAATACATTAAGTAAACTTATACTATCATCTCTAATTAACTTACCAAACTAGACCTAAGTTTTTTACCATCCAAACAAAATCGTACTTTCTTATACTAGTATTACAATGGAGGGGAGGCCCGTGAAAAAATAATGGATGAGAAGAGTTGACTAATTATTTTATCATAATTGATACTAATTACTTATTGTGGGAAAATAATAATCATACGCAATAGTTGGTATGTGTCACCACACACCACCCTTTTTAGTTCCCACTGCATTAATGTTTTTAAGTGGCGGCCGGAAGGCGGTGGTCATTGACGTTTATGTCAAGGTCAGCGCTATAATACCATGAATACCTCCAATAAATTCTTTCATTCATATTTATATCATATTTTACTAAAAAGAAATATTTAATACTTTATTTCTTTAATGATTCGAATTATTAGTTTCATTTAAATAACCGTTAACAATAGTTGGAAATACTTTCAGCAGAAATTAGATCACATAAGAAAGTAATTTAAGTTGAATTTAAAGAAACTCTAGATGCACACCCGGTACATGTTTAGCTAAGAATAAGAAAGTCTAGATGCTCTTGCTGGGAAGACTTTTGCTTTAAATTTTTATGTTTGGGTAAAGGATTATCATATAATCCTTGTTTCCTCTGCTTTCTATTTCTATTGATGTGCCTTCATTTTCTTCTATTGAATAAATGCTATGGTTAACCGTAAAATAAAACAAATAAAAAAACTCTTGTTCATATACGCACTTAGTGGTATAAAGTGTCGGTCACCTTTATGAAAACCAATTATTCTGAATTTGGAATTTAATTACACTTAAACTTGAGCTCTCCCCTCAAAAATATTGTGTAGCGATAGAACTTGAGTGCTTTTCCAACACACTCAATCTATACTGCCAACTTATTCTACAATTATTTACGAGGATAAATAGCTTTTAAATTTTAGAATTAATTTTGAATCTAACTCGGCGTATGAGGGTGTTGGCGGCGCAGCTTTTGGCTTTTGGAGGCAAATTTAGTGCTAAAAATTTCTAGAAAAGATTAATTTTTTCTTTGGCTCATTGCAAAGGGAGTCGTCCCACAAATGCTAAGAGACGTTTAATCCAAGTACTAACCGCATAGGGTGCAGCACCCTGGTGAGGGATGCCAACGGTAATTGAATTTTTGGCGTTTTTGTGAGCTTTGGTTACGGTAATGCTTTCCTTGTAGTAAGTCTTAGCCATCGAGATTGGTTTAAAACATGTTTGCGAGCTTGGGCATAAGGAGATTGTGTTACTTTAATCGTATGAATGTGGTAGATACCTTCAAACTGAATTTGGACGGGCAAAAGATGCACTTATAAGATTCCGAACAATGATTACTTGGGATTGGGAGGCTCGAATTACTCATGTTTCGAGAGAGAGGAACAATGCTCCCCACGCCGTATTTAGAGGCTTCTTCCTTCTCATGTTATTCAGACATCGTACCTTAACGTGCTTCTCTAATTTTGTTTTGTTCATTAGTTTTCCTATTATATATAAAAAAAAAAACTAATGCAAAAAGATGCTATCAATAGGAATTCCATTAACATTTTGGACCAGAATTATATATAAATTCCATTTTAGTGAAACTATTGTGACTAGTGATGTAAAGTATTCATCCTAATAATTCCAATTAAATTTGACTGATCTATGCCATATTTTTCCAGTCTTTGATGACAGCTTTATAATATTGTATTCGCACGTACATTACTTTAAAGATTTATAGGACACAGTACCTAATCCTCTTAATTAATTGATATAAGAAGCTGATGAATCTCCCAGAGCATGTGCACCCCACAGATATCCACCATTATCTGTGGTGTAATTGGTGAACACTGAACAGAGCCACGTATAAAGCTGCATCATGAGGTACTCATTATACACATTGCACACAAATAATCTTCACCAATTATCTTTTGAATTTGTATGGCACATGGTTGCTCCTCCATTATCTAATATCTACCCAACCTCCTCTTCCCTTAAAATCCATGCCATCCCTTTCTTCTTCTTTTATTATTCATATTCATTCATTATTCTCCCTTTCTTAAATGCTTCGTAGGGTCATTTTCATTTCCTCTCTAAAACACTGTTACAGCTAACAAATAAACTTCACCTTCACCTTCACCCACCCAACCCACTTCCACAAAACGCAATAAAATCCACCACCACTTTCCCCTCTTTTCTCAATGGAAGACCCTCAAACTTTCTCAACAAGAACAAGCACCGATTGCAATTCACCCGAATTCGAGTTCTGGATGCTCCGAAACCCATCTTTCCCACAACCCAACCTCCTTTCCGCCGACGAACTCTTCGTCGACGGCGTCCTCCTTCCCCTCCACCTCCTCCCCGCCGCACCAACAAACAAACCCGACCCACCTCACGAAGAAGAATCGCACAACCCTGGCCCGAACGTTCATGACCCGGATCCGGAGCCCGGGTCATCGCCGGCTATAACTGAGTCTGCATCCTCTTCACTCTCATCGTCAAAGCGGTGGAAAGATATTTTCAGAAAGGGTGAGAAGAAAAACACAGAAAATAACAGCAACAGCAACAACCCAGAAGAAAAAGAGAAAGAGAAGAGGAAGAAGAAAGAGAGAAAAAGCGGAAGCGGTGCTAGTTCTGCGGAGCTGAACATAAACATCTGGCCTTTCTCACGGAGCAGGTCTGCTGGGAATACGGGCACCCGACCCAAATTGTTCACCGGAGCTCCGGTAGCCCGGAAGGTAAACAGCGCGCCGTGTTCCCGGAGCAACTCCGCCGGAGAGTCCAAGTCCAGGAAGTGGCCTAGCAGTCCGGGTCGGCCCGGTATCCAACTGGGTCGGAGCAGTCCGGTGTGGCAGGTTCGCCGTGCAGGAGGCTCCTCCAAGAACTCAGAGCCGAACATAGAGAAAGGGCCAAAGAGAGAAACACCGACGAGTCGCCGGAGCAAGGTTGCCGGCGGCGGTGGTAGCGCGAAAGCCAAGGTTTTGAATCTGAATGTCCCGATGTGCATAGGCTATAGACACCACTTGAGCTGCAGAAGCGACGAGAACAGTGCCATCGCTGTGAGTGCCGCCGCCGCCTCCTCTGACGGCGGCGCTGGTGTCCGTCGCAATAGCGGTGGTGAGTGTACTAATGATGGGGGCAGTGGGGTTAATAATCTTTTTAACCTGCGCAACCTCTTCACCAAAAAAAGCATAGTTACCTCTCACTAGCGTTCTCTTTTAACCACGCCACATGTTATGTAATTATTTAGTTACCACTACTTTTTTTTCCCTCCCTTGAATTAACCTTTTTGTTTTAATTTTTTTCCTATACAGCAAGCTATAATTAAGTTTGAAATTCTGTGATAATATTAATAATCATGATGTAACTGGAAAAGTCTGACTTATACAGATTAGGAGTTATTTAATATTTATAGCTAGAAGCGCTAATGTCGTGATAGCTGGTTTATCAGAATGTTGTCCTTTTATGATGATGTGCCAGAACTCCTCGTGTAATCTGAAATGCTTTATCAGAATAAGAATGTATTTATTAAATTATTTGAGTTGGATTTGGAGTTTCTGCAACAGGGCCTTTTCGCTGTTCATTCTTTCTTTGCCATTTTTATATGTCGTTCGAACAGAACAACATAACAGAAGTTTAACTATTGGATATTGGGAGCGGAAAGGGGAAACAAGTGTTGTTAATCTAATTTTTTATTATCTACCAATTCCTTGCTTGTAACCTTTAATTGGATTGCAAGTAAAGGAATGTGTTTGTTTCGATTTTTTTACATGTGGCTCTGTTCATAATTCAGAGAGCTTTTACTAAAGGGCATAAGTTATTGATTGTTCAAAGAAATGAATGCTCTTTTATTTATAGAGGCTACTTCAGCTTATTTGCTGTTATGTATTTATAGTGGCATTTAAGCGCTTTTGACATTGTTCCTGGAAAATAACTTGGTAACTTGTTCAATTAGGGTGATGTTTTTGGAAAGGCTTTTGAATATCTTTCCCGTGTTTGGAAACATGTCAGTCACATACTCCAGGGCAAGATGATCCATAAGCTACAGCCAGTAGCTTCCATCTATGGTGATCTTTGGTGCCTGTAACTTATGACTTTCTTAGCATTAAGCAATCATTATGAAAAAGATGATTACAATGATAGTAGGAGTTCCCTATTTATAGAGTTGGAGTATCCTTTTATTTTATTTTATTTTTTATCCTTAACGGGCTTTAACCTGTTCGAAATACGATATTAATTTCTTCCCAACTTTCTGAAATTCAATCTTGTGACTTCATCATTATTAAGATTTAGCTCGCCTACTGCTACAACAATACTTGGTAGCATTTTCCTTTATCTTTCACACAAAATCAGTCAAATTACTGCGCTTAATGCATAGAATTGAAAAGCCTCTAACTTTATGTATTTTTCAGTACTTGTTACTTTCATCCCTATTGCTTGTTTTCTAAACTACTATTTGTGTCTGATCACATTTTACAATTCGCAGCTCATTTTATTAACATGGTTTGGTCTTGACTTGAAGCAGTGATCCTGTGTTGAAACAAGGTCATGTGGCCAAAGTAAGTTTTTGACAAAAACTATGCTCTTTTAGAAAGTTTTGGAAAGGTGAGTCGCAGAAATTTTTCCCACACCGTAGCATTTGGCCTGCATTTAAAGTTTATGTTCCCCTAACTTTAACAGTGGAACTATATGAGCGTGACACATTGAAGTTTACTGTGCGAATTATGTACACATGAATTACCGGAAGCGCAATTCTCTGAAAATCCGTCAAAGGTGTGGGGGCGTGCGCAAAGAAAACCAGGTGTGGTCCATTTTTTTGATGGGGGAAAACAGTTGGTTTATTTTCTTAAATAAAATAAAATGAAGCATATCAGCATATGTCTATCAAAGTAAATTTCAATTTATATATTAAATATGGAAAATTTAAATTCATAAATTATTATACCTCCTCATGTTACTCACCTAAATATGATAGTATTACAGTAAGTTGGATGTGTTTGTATAACCATTTACTGTTTTACATAATGTAAGAGTACTTTGACAAAAGTTTACCTCATGTAAAAATAATATTTAAAAATCACAATAATGATGCAAACATCAATAAAATAAAAGATATATTTAAATAGTCAAATTATACATTGACAAATATATAGGACCAAGTTAAAATCGTACATAATATGATTAAATATAATTTAATAGGAAAAAAGTAACTCGTGTTCATGAGGTAAAAAATTGAAAACTTCACATAAGAGTACGTAAGTCATGATCTTCAAACAAGAATAAAAATTTAAATATTTTATAATCCTCTCTGTGTCTGAAACTCAAAATAACTTATATAAACCTAAAATCTCAAAACTAAGGTTTGTAGACAAATTTCAAAAAATTGACACAACTATATCTTATGCGGAATACAAAGAAATATTATAGAAAAGAGAAAAAAACACACACAGAACAAGAGGGGTTTCTTTAAAATAAAATTAGTGTTGCAAAGAATATTGAGAAATGCTACGAACACTATCTTTTTATTGAGAAATGCTACGAACACTATATTGATAGTATACATGGAAAAACAAAGAATAACTGAATTGTGTGCTTGTAAATGTAGAGTGTTACAAGAAACACCAGTCCATGAGGCCAGGCCAGCGGGAAAGTTGGAGAAAGAAACACATTGTTAGGCGGTGACACTCTAATGGAGCGGGTAGCTAGGTCAGCGCGAGCGTGGCGTTTGCGTTTTCGTTCATTCCCTTCTTCTCCAACCCGAACCCTAACTTCTCGCCGCCTTCACCCTTCTCTCGTTCCCAGTACCTGCTTCGCTTTCTTTTACTCTCCTCTTCTCGAACCCTAACTTTCGTTTACCAATGATTCTTTCATTGATATTGTGTAGAATCTGCACCACCTGCTTGGTCCGCTTCCTCCGATGTTTCGAGTTTCAGAGTGCTGCGCGAGGGTCCGGGACAATATTCGTTGCTTCCAGCTGTGTTGGCTGCCATTTTTGGGACTGGGTTGGTGGAAACTGCATATGCGGATCATGTTAACGAGGACGTGCAAGAAACTGCAAGGAAAGAACGCCTGCGAATTGATGACTTGCTCAGAAGTAGAGGAATTCGAACTGGCTCTTATCCTCGCTTCGTTGTTGCTGTTAAAGGCCAAAAGGTTATTAATAATTCCACTTTTTTATGACATTGTTCATTTGCCTAATTCTTCTTCATATTTTAGTTTTTATCTTCATGTGTGACATTGCATTAAGTTTGTTATTCCATTTTTCTTTTGCCTAATTGCACAGGTCAGTATTAAGTTTCTAATTCCCCCTGGTTGTGAAGTTGCACAACTTATTGCAAATCTTACTTCGCGTCTTGGACTCAAAGCTGAAGGCAATGGCGGTGGTTCAGATATGGTATTGCGTGCTTGGGACAGGTACTACATCCTCAATTTCTTTGATTTTGGGAATCTTAGTGTGCGAGCATATATATGGCTTATGATACATATTGAGCTTTCTCCTTTTCAGTAGGAATGTACTCGCTTTTTAGTTAGAATCCTTAATGTTTCTTGTGACCTATCCACAGCACTATTGCTTGGCAACTTACCCTTACTCACCCATCATCAAAGCAAAAACATATTCAAGAGAGCGATCCAGCTTCGATAGATATAAATACTCAGGACAGTGATCTATGTGTACTTATCTTTCATTCTCTCATTGGCCCAGATAAAGCTGTAAGCCTTTAATTTTGCATTTTCCTTAATTTGATCTTCATGTATTGTGCACTTGTGCATTGGAATAAAGTGGGCATCACTCATTTTATCTCATTTTGCCAATATTGTAGGAAATTGAATTTCTTAAACAAGGGAACTTGAGCGCAGAAGAGCTTGATGCTTTCATCTCTGTTTTACAATTAGCTGGTGCCAAGTTGGGACAAAGAAACACCCTGGAAAGAAAACCAAGGGAAGAGACTGAACAGGCGCCATCTGCAGATAAATCTGTTTCTAGTCTTGAGGCCATGGGAGTAAGAATTTATGGACTCAATGAGCCCGTAGGCATATCCAATGGTGAGAATGAGATATCATGGGACAACATTGCTGGGTATGAGCATCAAAAACGGTATGTAAATCTGAAAATTCAGCATGTTCTGCCTAGCTGAATGTTCTATTCCATTTGGAAAGGAAATCTTTCTGATGAAGATTTCCAATTTTGATATCGATACCAAAGTAAAATAGACATGTAACTCATCTTTTATCAATCACTCGTGGAAATTACATAGCTTGATTTATCCTTGGTTGATATTGTCTGTCATATTTCAGCAAAACTTGTTAGGTCACAGCATATTTTTTTGAGTACTGGGGCACAGTTGGTGCCTTGTCTGTGTACTGATATACTAATATTTTGAGAGAGAGAGAGATAGATAGAGAGAGGTTTTTCAGTTGTTCTCAACTAATTTGATTATATATATATATATATTTTTTTTTTCTTAGTGTGTTCTCTATATCTCAATAGAGACTTGCTACAATTTTTCTTTCTGTATTGTGTTTACTCATGATGCCTTTGTATTATCTGTATTATGGATTTCATTTATCAATATGCACGAAATTGCTTTGACTTACCTAATCTTTAATTGCTTATGTTGTAGAATAATAGAAGATACCATACTATTGGCTTTGCACAGTCCTGAAGTATATGATGATATTGCTCGAGGGACTCGTCATAAGTTCGAATCGAACAGACCACGAGCTGTGCTGTTTGAAGGCCCACCAGGTTTATTATAGCTTCTTTTATATGTTTTCCACATAATAAGTGTTTTGAAGCATATTTAAGGCATGCTTAGTTAGGAATAAAAAATTTCATTTTGTATTTTACTTTAACTTGATTGTATTATTTAAAACTGATTTTTTCACAAAAAATCTATTACTCTATTTTATTTATGTACATTTTTGCACATGAAATGTACCTATTATATTCAAAGTACTATTATTTCTTGTACTGGATTACGGGCATTGGGTAGGAGACTGTAACACTTTTTTTATAAGAAAATATGCATCTATTGCACTGTTTTTCCACTAAAATGTAGAATCTCAATTTAGTGAGGAGAAAGTTACTATGATGATAGAACAACATTTAGCTTTTCATTCTTCAAGTTATACATGATGTTTGAACAGCACATTTTATGGTTTCAGGTACCGGGAAAACTTCCTGTGCTCGTGTTATTGCCAATCAAGCGGTATGCTGCCTTAAAGTTTTTTACGGCTGTACCCCTTAGCTTTAATGTTGCATGCTTTGTGAATATCGTGCCCTGTTTTTAACTGAGGAATAAAAACAATAAATTAAAGCCATTCATGAGACATTTATTCAAGGGACTTATTTATGATTTGAAGTTGTTTGGCACACTAGATAAGTTCCTAGTTCATGAATGTTTTTGTCGCTTAGCTGCCACTTGTCTACCAGGAAGTATTTTTTTTTTTCTGTTTCTTGTCAGAAAAACTGGATCTTGTGTTGATTACTTCGTGATTGCTTTGTATTTTACTCTTGACAACACAGAAATGTTTTTTATATCTGCCATACTTCCTTCTTTTGTAGGGTGGGGAACCCCACTTGAGCTGAAGTTCACAAGCATGTAAAGTACCATTCGATGGTCATGTAAACAGTGACTATCTTTACCTTGCTAGTTTGAATAATAATGGTTATTGTTTTGATTTTGGTTCGATGTAGTGTTCCTAGTATGCCTTCTGTATAGTAGAAATCTGTGAGGTAAATTATGTAAAATTTAGTATTTCATGCTTGCAGAGTGTTTCTTGTATTCTTTGTATATAATGGTTAATATGTGGGGTGAATTATGTAGAATTTTGTATTTTGCGCTTCAGCATAGTGAACTCAAATCAGCATATGACTTGACTTGGTAGGGTGTCCCTTTGCTTTATGTGCCACTTGAGGCAGTAATGTCTGAATTCTACGGTAAAAGTGAACGCCTTCTAGGGAAAGTGTTTTCGCTGGCAAACGATCTTCCTAATGGTGCTATTATATTTCTCGATGAGGTAATGAAACAGTAAATGTTGATGAGGAGGTTTCATGTGCCTCTTTTGATTTTCCATTTATTTTTAAAATATTGTTTGTGTTCTTTTTGGAATACAGATTGATTCTTTTGCTGCTGCTCGTGATGGTGAAATGCATGAAGCTACGCGTAGAATATTGTCAGTATTATTGCGACAGGTTAATCTTGTTGCTTACTGCTTTTTGATACACAGAATGGCATGTTTATATAATATTCCATGTTTTTATCTATTGCGAATATATGCTAGAGTTTTAAGAGCTTTATTTTATAGTGGGAGCTGATAGACTTGTTTCAGCTTGTTAGTTCTTAATAAATCATAACTGATTTGTTAAGCTTAATTATATGCCTCAGATGATTTTTTTTCAGATTGATTTGATAACTGATAAGAAGTATATAATAAATCCTTGTTATATAAGCCATGTGCCAACAACTCACCTAAACTACATCTAAGTTGCTTGATGTTTAAATTTTTATGGAATTTGTCAATTTGACTAACTAATGGAACAAATATCGCAGATAGATGGCTTTGAGCAGGATAAGAAAGTGGTTGTTATTGCTGCCACTAATAGAAAGGAAGACCTTGATCCTGCATTAATCAGGTGAACTTAATACATTCCTTAAAGCTTGGGAAGTTTATGCAGTCAATAATGCAGGAATCTTATCTAACTGTTGCTTCTTTCTTCTTGTAGTCGGTTTGATACTATGATTGCTTTTGGCTTACCTGATCATCGTAATCGTCAAGAAATAGCATCCAAATATGCAAAGCACCTGTCCAAAGCTGAACTTGATGAACTTGCAAGCATTACAGAAGAGTAAGTTGGACTGACTTTTGAGTTCACCTCCAGAGTTATGATAGAACTGGATCAGATCTACTTAATAGAAACTGAGTTTTTGTTAAAGATATCCTTGATCTCTAACTCTACAATAATGAAATACAAGAACTGAGATGAAAGCAGGAACTGGTATGAAATTGAATAATAAGTAAAAATGAACTCCCACTGATGTACTCTAGGGACCTGTACTCTCCCTCTAGCCAAATCCTTTCACAAGACACTTCACTACTGCTTCTCTTACCCCTAATTCTCTCTTGACTGTTACAATTGATTGTCTCTGGAGTGTAGCAATTAAGGGTATGTTTGGATTGATTGTACAGGTGGGATGTGATGAAATGGGATGGAATGGTTTTATGTTCCATTGTTTGGTTTTGTTAAATGATGATGGAATGGAAGGTGATGGAACCCATTCCCTCTGATTCCATTGCTGACCATCAATGGAACGGAATGAAATGAAATGAAATATACTGAGCAAAATGGAATGAGATGAAATGGAATGAAAATACTTTTCCATTATTTGGATATTTTATGATGGAGCGGAATAAATTACCTCTCCATTGTTTGGATAATGGACAGAACGGAGTGAGTTTTTGATATTGGGCCTCTAGAAACAGCCTTGAGTCCTAATCCTGAAGTGAACAGTGTCTATTTATTCCTTTAAACGCCTGTTTATTCCCCTATGTATTCCTTAATTGGCTGCTAGTAACAGCCTTGATTCCTAATCCTGTAGAAGATGAGGGAAATATATAGACTTATTTTACATTCTCATTTTGGCTCTAGCAACCATCGCACGCTCTTAATATTGAATATTACTAACCAGACCTGAGCCCTTTTCCCTAACCTCAACGTGCTATACTTAAGGTACTGCCATGTCTAATTTAGTCTTTCGTTCCATTCGTGTTTCACGATTCTTCTTTGTTTCAGTATGTCTGGAAGAGATATTAGAGATGTTTGTCTGCAAGCAGAACGGTCCTGGGCATCAAAGGTAAGTATTTTTTTTTTCCAATTACCTGTCTGTTGTATTATTCTGGCATCCTGGGGTATTATTTATTCATGGTTGGACCAGATTATTCGAGGACAAGTATCTAAAGATGGCGAACAAGCGAAGCTTCCTCCTCTGGAAGAATATATAGCGTGTGCCACGTATCGACGGGAAGCACTGCTCAGTACTGCTACAGATAGGAAGTCCCTAAGCTCTCTCCGCCAGAGGATAATTAGTGATTGAATCTTACACCTTGTTGACAGTGCACAAGTTATATATATCTTTTTTCCTTTTTAAAATTATTTATACGTAGAATCCATTCATTTTTCCTTTGTAAAATAAAGCTTTTATGATAGAATTTCTAGCTCAATTATTCTTTCTTGAGTAGTCATAATTTTTACCCATCAGTAGTAACGATATTTAATTTAGATATATTGATATGTTATTTCAACGGTTGTGATTGATTACTGAATACCTTACTGAATAGCTTGTGCTTCAACATTGTAAATCTATCTTTAAAATATCTTAATTATGTGATTGAGTTTCCTCTTCCTGTTGGTGAATATCTCAGTCTGCAATACCACTTAAGCAGAGAGGATGACTGCCACAAGGAGGCAAGGTAGTCAAGTAGGTCAAAGGTGGAGATGAAGTCCTCTTCTCTTTGCTCATTATCTCTGCCGTTATCATTGGAGACCGGATTCGTTATAGCAAGCTGTAGAGGAGTCTGATATTCTGCTCTTGTAGTGGTCGCCAGTGAGATTAATATTTCTCTGTAGTTCGTGTAGGGTTGAGGTCGGATAAAACAGTGGATTAAGTGGAACATGTTCTCAAGTGGATTAGACCTTTTGAATATTTATGAAGAGTGAGATAGATATAATTTTAACATGAAAAGTCATGTGGGAATTTTCACATTAGACCTGATCAGTTCTTAAGTGCATTTTTTAGGATTGGTTTGTTGTTCCAGCTGGGGAAGTCCCTTGTTCTTATCACGGCGGAGATATGTTGGTGATGAAGGGTAGTTCTAATAAGGGGTTGTATATGCTGGGGAAGAACATGTCAAAGACTGGTTTCGAGTTTCGGAGGACATGACCGAACTTAGTATCTTTGATTTCAATCATTTGTACACATGATAGAGTTGCTAATGCATTGTGGAATTGAAATTGGTTATCAAAGAATGAATATCATACTTGACGGCAAATATCATTCACTTAGCCATTGATATTTTCCTTGATGGCTGGTACAATCATGTAACCAGTCATACGGTGGTAAATTATAAATGGACTACTTTTGAATAAGTGACTATTCTCTTCTTTTGAAATTTGAAAATAAGCTAATTTAAAAATTGATAAATTACCCAATTTTATGAACATGTCAAAACATGCATAATAAGGTCGGAGTCTAAAGTTGGAGCTGAACTTTTATTCATAAAAAAAATAGAAGTCTTTTGTTTTCAATCTATAATTTAATTTATATTAATAAAAATAAAGGTATGTCGGAGTATTTTATGTTAATTTTATTGTGTCTGTTAACACGTTGAGTGTGCAATTCACTTTGGTTTGTATAATTAGAATAGATTATATTTAATTTATTTATATTTTGTAGGTTTGAGGTTTATCTCTTGCTTTTGCAACAACCACTGAATTCATAATATATATATATGGAGCGTATCAAGTGAGAGCGATGTTTATTATGAGAGATGAGAGCGCTCAATCTTAGCCATTAGATTTACCGTGAAGGGTCAAGATTAAAACAAAATGGCATGTGACTTTTTTAAAAAGTCATGTGACCACTAAACTACTTTTAATCTCAACCACTCATGAATGGTTGTACGGCCATGATTTAACGCTCTCATCTCTCATAATAAACATCGCTCTCACTAGATACGCCACCTATATGTATATAACGATCTAAAAATTGTGCTTTTTAAATTAATACTAATAATTTAAACATATTTTATTTTTGACTTTGAGGATAAGGGTCGATATGTCTGTTGTTGCTTCTGTTTTCAATTGATTCTTGTTATCTACCAAAAAAAAAAGATTTTTGTTGACGCAGTTTTTCAATAATCTAAACTCTATATATTTGATTTTTGATTACCAAAAAAAAATTGATTTTTAAATCATTGCTCATCACACACAGCGCAAAATAATTTTTCATTAAATCGTTTCTCATCACACACAGCGCGACGCTTGACGAGACGAACGAGACGACGTAGTATTGATTAAATTGTCTTGTTCTCTCTCTCTGTCTCTCTCTCTCGTTTCTCTCTCTGTTTGTTTTGTGAAACCAAATCAATGGCGTCACGGGACACCAAGAAGACATCAAAGCCCTCGAGCAGTCGACCTGGCGGAATCCGCACGCTCTCCGACCTCAACCGTCCCTCCGCCGATTCCGACAGCGACTCCGATGGCCCGCAGGAGTATTACACCGGCGGCGAGAAGAGGTTCTCTTCTCCCACTCTTGTGAAATAATCTGAAATCCTTTTCATGTTTTATTGATTCTATCGTATTATGTAGTCGCTGCCGCTTCTATTATTCATTTAGTGATGCTTAAGTTCTTTTAACTTCGAATACCTTTCATGTGAGGAGATATTACTTATTGGTATTGGCAGGTAGGGTAATTCTCAGGGAATGGAACGATATTTAACCCCAAATAGATGTGGATGTGAATCAACGGATAGCTCCAACCGTGAGCTCCGAATAAGGCAACATTTGTTCTTGTGGAAATAGTAATATAATGTTTGTTCAAGTAGCTTAGGTCCTTAAGATCCGTTTGGTATGAAGAATAGTATAGGATCCTTTTCACGGAAGAACCCTAAGACGTAGTCAGTAGGTCAGACGTGAAAACGAACATGCCTTATTAGCTATGGAGTAGCCCCTTGTATAGGTCCAGGTTTCCTTAGATTACAATTAATGAGATGGAGGGAATCAAGCAATTACGTAGTAGTAGGGAGGAGGAGATCACGTAATTACAATTATATGGGGAAGAGGGAATTAAGGGACCCTATTTAATGAGACCACGGGGGACGAATCTAGCGGGTTGCTGACTCAGATCCGCGTGTGCTCATTCAGCTTGCTAGTACTCTGGCGAGATGCTTGCGGCTTGGTCGGCCAAATAATCCCGAATGGTATAGATCCTATCATATTTTAATCTAATGCCACCTAATAGAAGGATATCTTATAAGTTGTACATAGTTTCTATATCACATCCTACCATTGTCTTCGGTGCACATCAAACACTGCTTAGGTTAAAAGTTTACCATATTCATATTGTTTCCTAGTCTTTTCCAGTACAATTACCTTTTATGTTCTTATTTTATTCTGACTACCAAACGAGGGCTTGAGCGCGGAGAGAGCTTTGTTCCCTTTAATGAGTCCATCCAACTCGACTCAAATGAATGTTTAATGGGTTTTCTGAAAATATAATGTAGTTTTTACTTTCTTTTTATCTTTACAACTGAAAATAAATTAAAAACAATGGCTTTTTTTATAATTGCTAAAGAAATAAAAAAGAAAACAAAATATTTTCTCATTCAGGTTAATTGTAGTTGCTAGGGTTCTGGCAAGTTCATGATTAATTGGCGGTAGTTATATTAGTGGCATTGTGTTTTATGGATATGTGAATCTAGCAAACCTGAACTTTAATTTTTGACTTCATGATATCACTTTGGCTTCATAAACATATGTGTGGCCTTACCATTTTTTTGTGTGATGAAAGTTGAATTAAATCAAGCAGTTAAAGAACTAGGTTGATTTTGGGAACAGGTTTTTCAAATCATCTAAAGTTCTAGCACTATTTATGTACATTTGAAAACAGAGGTACAAATTTTATTGTCATGCTTCATTTTGTCTTCTCATGTTTGTATATCGATATTGTTCTAACTTTGAATTAGGTTGTTATGATTGTGGATTTTGATTGCTTTGATGTGTGTCGTTTGTTGGACCCCCCCCCCCCCCCTCCTTGCTCTTGTCTAGGTTCACTTGATTGATGACCCTTTGTCCTGCTACACTTTTTCACATACTGCCTTGATATTACGAAAGACATTCCTCAAATAGAGGGTGGTATTACGTTTCAGGTTATTCTTTTGCACTTTTACTTGTTAAAGTGCTTTAGAATTTTCTCAAAATCAGTTTTGGGTGGAAGCATTTCAAAACTTAAAAGGCATCATAAGTGATAAAACCATGCTTGTGATGAGCTCTTCTAAACTTTACTTTGAAACTATTTTGCTTAACTTTGAGTTACTTTTTCTTATATAGATGTCAGGCTTTTGAAAACCCGTTCAGATCCGACTCAATTATAAAAAACGGGAGGGGAAATTTCTCAAAGCAATGTGTTTTTATTATTTCCTAATTTCCTTCTGTGTTCAAAGTTCAAACAGCCATTGTCTTTGCTCTTCTTGGGTTTTATCACAATGCTTCTATATTGTGAGATCCTTTTGAAGTTTATAATGACTTATGTAAAGCTTTATATTATTATTTCATGCATTCATCACTTGATTGTTTTAGTTTATTTAACTCATTTAAGTTCACAAAGTTTGAACTGATATATAGCTTAATTTTGGCTTTGAACGTATAAGTACGGATAGCTATATAGCTCTTTATTTTAATTATATTTTTTATATAAGACGTGAAATATTCTATTTTAAGCTATGTTTCAATGGATGGAGTGATATGGTAAAAGGAACTCAACCATTTTTTGGATAGTTTTTTCAGGCATTGAAGTGGAATGGTTAAGAATGGGAACTCAAACCACTCGAGGTCTCAAAGTTTTTATACCCTCCATTTTGTAGGGTTTGGAATGAAACATATTTATATTTTTTTAGATGGTCATTTACTATTTAACCTCTGGCACTAGCCTTTTTGCTCCAGCTAGAGATTAAAAGGGTAATACTAGAAGCTAAATTTGTAATCTACTCGACTCAGTTAATCCCATCATTACTTCCAGACAAAGGAATGGGGCTCCCCTCCATTCCCTAATTAAACCTATCAAACAATAGGGTCGCACCTTTTCCACTCTATCTATCCATTTCCAAACCATTCCACTTCATCCCCTTCAAAACTCATGAGCATAGTCTTACGCTTAACTTTTATCCTTTACTTTTCTAGAACCTCAACCTCCTGTTAGTGAAAATGTCACTTTGGCTACCTTGATTGAAAGCATTTGAATCTTGTATATGAAAAGTTGGCTTCAAAAGGTGTATACTCATGTTGATTAAACAAGGTTAGCACACCTGCAATCATGGTTTCTAAACTTCAAGTTTAATGTCCGCATACAATTTACTGGTCTCACTAATTTTACAAATGAGCACATCTATTTTCTGTTGTTTTTAAGATTTGGTACTTCTCTTTTGATTTTTTGACAATTGTTCATGATATATTCTCCAGTGGAATGCTTGTCCAGGACCCTTCCAAAGGAAATGATGTTGATGCAATTTTCAATCAAGCTAGGCAACTCGGAGCTGTAGAAAGGCCTCTGGATCAATTTCAGGAACCTCCAAGGTCAACTAGCTTTACTGGAACTGGCAGGGTACTCTCAGGGGAAACTGTACAATCAACTTCGCAGCAACCTGAGTCCGTTGTTCACAACATTGTTTTTTGGAGTGACGGTTTCACTGTAAATGATGGACCTTTGAGGAGATTGGACGATCCTGAAAACGCCTCATTTTTAGAGGTAACTGTTTTTAAAATTCTGATTCTGTTAATGGATTGGAGGGTGAAAAGTATTGAAAGTAATGAGGTTGCATACATGAGTACTCGAATAGGCAAGTCCTGAGTTATGGAAGATTGAGTATTTTGTGAAAATTATTCAGGGAATAATGAAATATCTCAACAAAATTTCTCTTATAAATTCACTTTTTTATTTAGAAACCTCTTTAGTTCAGCATATTTTGTTTGTGTTTTCTAAGTTGCTTTCACAATATCTTGACGAGGCTATGTAAGAATGTCCCAGATATGTGTTTAGGCTACCATTACTTTCTTGGTTAGATCTTTGTTTTCACTGTTTAATATTTGCCATTTTTGAATACAGAGCATAAAAAAATCTGAATGCCCCAAAGAGCTTGAACCTGCAGATAGGAGGACATCTGTAAATGTTAACCTCATAAGAAGGAATGAGAACTATCCTGTGAGTTATCTGTTTGAGTTCTTTGGTTTGTTTCTATCCAATTTACTTTGAAGTCAGATGAATTTAGTCGGCATTGTCTATTGTCATTGGGGCTTTTGAAGTTTTGCATTTTGAAATGCAATCCAGTGCTTTGGTATGCATAATTACTTATATCTGAAATTGCACGGCACAATGTAAAAAGCTTAAGTGCATTTTGTCACACTTGCAGGAACCCAAAAAGAGCCATGTTCCATTTCAGGGAGTGGGAAGAACTCTAGGAAGCAGTTCTGCTTCAGCGGCACCTGAACCAACTGTTGCCTCCGCACCTTCCCACTCAGCTCCTTCCCCTTCTGCTGGCTTGGCAGTTGATCAGTCATTGCCATCAACCTCAATACAACTCAGGTTAGCTGATGGAACGCGCCTGGTATCACATTTTAATTATCACCACACGATCGGCAACATCCGTGCCTTCATTGATGCATCCAGACCTGGGGGTCGGCAGAATTACCAACTTCAGGTGATGGGCTTCCCCCCAAAAGTTCTAACTGATGATAATCAGACAATAGAGCAAGCAGGACTGGCAAATTCAGTTGTCATGCAGAAATTTTAGCGAAACTGCTGCTTCATGGCCATTTGCCATTACTGGCTATAAATGCTGCATAAAAGTTATCTGGTGTTATTGAGGGCTTCAAGCGTGAGCTACTGTCATTAACAAAAACAAACTGGAATGCACGTGTTTTGAGGGTATATTTATTTGCTTTTTGTCGCTCAAGCTTTGTCAAGTACTGTATTAATTGCTTTATTATGATCAGTTTATAATGGCTCAGTTTTGGACCTAATTATGTGTTACGATTTTGTAGGGTCTTTGTACTAGCTGAGCCTAATAACTTGATTTGATAATATATTGAACACTTTGAAATGTAGGATAATCCTCACCTGTCTGTTTTTTAGTATGTGCTGCTAAATGTGGTTATATATCTTCTAAATATACGAATTTGCAGTGCACAATTACTTATGCTTTGTAAACATACCCTATAAACAAGGAAAAGAGAGAACATGGGGAGCGGTATTTTTTATTGCGATGAAGCTAGAGATTTTTGGAAAAGGAATACTTGTGCTTGTGCTGAGGAAACCAAAATGAAAGCGTTATTTTGTTATTTGCATACAATGTCTATCATATATCATGTAATTGTATGTGCATCAAACATTAGATAAGATCTTATCATATTTATATCTTATCATACTCTTAACTTCATTACCCTATCGGTTTTTTATCCTATCCTATTTACTAACCTCTTACTGTATATGGAAATACGTTCCAAACATCTTAAATTTAAGTCATTTTAGGGCAAATAGAGGGCAAGTTTTGTTTTCCCATTTAATGTACTTAAAATGTGGGCAACGTAAACAAACATGCTATTAATGTAGAAGTTTTAAAAATTGCTTAATGGAATTAAGAATAAAGATGGGCTTGCAATTTTTTTCATGATCATAATGCAAACTGCTAGCTAGTGCCAGCCCACTTAAATCTTGGTTCATTGGTAATTCTATATGAACTATAATGCTTTGTTAAGCCTGCACCAAATAGTCCAATTCCATTCGCAGTGGCATGGCACGACATGAGCAAGACAAGAAGAAAAAAACTGAAAAACATCAAACAAACATGTTGCAGCAAATCAAGAACAAATGCTACTCCAATTAAATGGATGCAATTATTAAAAACCAACAATAAAATCCTCAATGGATGCAATTAAATGGATGCAATTATTGTGAGTCCAAGATTGTAAATAAAATCCTCAATGTTTTCTTTTATTCCAACTAGACACATACTGTATTAGCATTTCAATTGGAACGAAATTCCATAATGCCTTGGAACTACATCTAATGACCACTACTATCTTATCTTAGAACCCAAAAAGATCTTGAAGAGAAAAACTGATGATGATGCCATTCCATTTGACCAAAAAGCTAAATATGCTTATGAGAAAAGCAAAATTTGATTTTATGTTGGAAAATTGTGAGCCTAACACCAGTGGAGAAAAACATCAATTATACTATATTGCACTAACTTTCCAACTAGTATAAGGTGCCATCTGACTATAAGAGTTATATAACATGTGGGGGCTTCTCTCCTTGTGTTGTGTGGTGTACAGATAATGTGCAACTGCAAAGGGAAGCTTGGACCCACCACTCCTTATTGCTGATTTATTCACTAATCAAACAAGTCTTATCTAGGTGAAATTATATTATTATGGTTAATTAATGGTAATATATGCTTATATAGGATAGTTCTCAGACATGCAGAAGCCTATTATTTGGTGCATAGGATTTTTTGAACCCTGCACACATAGGTTTTTGTTTATTATAAACTATATAGAAGAATTTTGGATAAGAAACCTTCACTTATCAAGCTAGAGTGTTTTTGGTACAGGTGTACAACGGCTTGAAGGAAGAAAAGTATATTAAAAAAAACTTAAAAAAAGGGTTAGAAGTTAGAACCATCTCCTTCAGGAGATCATAGAGCAAAATTAGCAAAAGTAGTCAAGGGAACAGACGTTTGGAATAGCAGCACAACATGTTATAACAGGACGCTTTTCGTTTTGTCATTGGTCCACATGTGCCACAAGAAACCCTTGTCATTTGCAAGTAAGTTTTAATTTTGGGTTAAATATGTTTTTAATTCTTGTAAATTAATGGTGAATTGATTTTAGTCTCTTTAAACAAAATTCATAATTTTTAGTCTTTCACAATTATGAAATATGTGAAGTTAGTTTCCGTCTTTCATTTTGTAGCGGTTGTTTGCATTACCGGTGCCTGAAACCACTTTAAAATGAGTTATTGACGGTTTTTAATTTCATTAGAGGCGGTTAAAATTCGACATAAAATAAGTTAGTGACGGTTTGAACTGTGAAAAATGAACGACAATGTCTGACTTCATATATTTCCCAATGTTAGAGACTAAAAATTATGACATTTTTTTAGAGGATCAAATCTAATTCACTCTTAATTTAAGAATTAAAAACATATTTCACTATTTAATTTATTTACACTTTATTTTATTTTTTCTAATCAATTTTCATTATTTTTTCTTTGTTTTATTTGCACTTTTAGTTTTTCATATATCACAGTTGAGTGATTCCCATGCATTTAGAATGAGCCATTTTTTTCCTAAATTTATTTGTCGTGTTAAAACTAGGTTCTTCTATTTGAATTTCATTCGACTTTTAATACAAAAAGTATAAGGCGGTATTGGCTAAATATTAGGCAGCATGAACGATTGAAGTATATCATGACATATCATTCATTTAATTAAATGTGATCACTCACTTATTCACTCATTTTAAATGAATGAATTTTCTGACACCCACACACCCACTTGAGAGAGATTCATCTCAAGTAGGAGTATGATTGTTTGTCAAACAAATTTGATTTGTTTTTGAAAATAATTTATATTTTACTTGTTACTAATCTTTGATTGTAATTTTTATGAGAAAATAGTTGATGCAATGGGAGTATAATTTTTTTATATATGTATTTAATTGATTTTTTTCACATTAGAAATTTATTTTTATTTTACTTAAAATTAAAAAAAAATGTAAACATAATTCTATGTGAAATAATGTTATTGGATGCTAATGCTAGTGCAAACGGTACATATTCATTAATTTCAGTTTGTATACTACTAGCTATACTTATTAGTATATTTACCACACAAGTTTGAAATAAATCTCAAATGACAATGAGAGTTGAAAATATTATAACTTTTAGATATAACAAATATATATATAAATATATATGATAAATTTACGTCATTGCTTAGAAACGCAAAGAATCAAATAAGTCGTGCTTGAATGGTTCATCTAAACTCTTGCTCATATAACTGACTAGTAAGATTGGGTATTAATGCTTCTCCATCAGACATGATTTTTTTCAAAGAATCTTCCATAAAGTCGAAATCTCTCATATTAAGAGATTTTGTTTTTGCTTCTTAGTTTTTTAGTTGTTTGATTTGTAGTTTTCGGATCAAAATAAAATTAATTCCTTTTTTAAGAGAAAGTCATGTGAAAATAATTAAACAATGCTATTTAAAGGTAAGAAATTTATCGAGAATCAAAAAGTTGAAGAAAAATGAGAAGTAAATTCCCAAGATTCTAAAAAGTTTTATAATATATTATTTTCAATATTCATCTATATAAGTTAGTCAAAGTTTTTTTATTTTTATATACATATATGTGAGCATATATTGATAATAAAAATATATTTTAATTTATATATTGGAATCCTATTTTGACTTCCTACATTTTTTTCTCAAGGCTCCACCGCTAGTTTTAATATTTATTGAGGTTTTTATAATTTCATCATGCTAAAATTGTCTGTGCCAATTTCTCCTTATAATAAGAGTGACAATATAAATATTTATAAATAAAAAATAATGATAGGTTTTAATATGATATTACCAAATCACGTGAAAGCATCCAAACTCATCTTTAATTAATCAACCACGAGCTTTATACAGAGTGGGAAAAGCAATGATATCCACTAGCACTAAAAAGTAAATATTAATGATATCTTTTGGATAGTAATATCCATCAAATTAATAATATCACCAAATAATGCTTCGATCGATCGATGTTGATGTGGAATTTAACTATTTCTTTGAATGACTGCTTGTAGTAAACACCACCCACAAAAGCTGCTTGTCTCCTTAAAGCCACTTATGACAGTGTTAATAGCCATCTTTTGGCTGTTCATAAGTATATACTCACTATCTTAATCTCATAATCATTGCTTGATTTGCCTAAAATCAAAAGTTTAGTGAATGTGCTTTTTATTTTGCCGCAAATAGGAGTTACGTAGCTACCGGGGACGGCAACTTCCCACACTAATCATTCAAGATTTAACGATAACAAAAGTAACGCCATTTTTACTATTTTAATAAAATTTCGTACTAACTACAGATGTGTATATGGAGGTCAGGGTTTTCATCATGGTTTATGGAAATTGTTCATATTATTGTGTAGTTAGCCGTTGACCGATTAAAGCGACCACTTGAACATAATTTGATTAAAAAACATTTGTTTGGGACGAAATTTTGCAATTTATTTTTTCAAAGACCTAATTTAATTCCCTTTTAAATGTTAGGGAACCCGAACATATTTAAGCCTTTATTTTTCATCCATATGTATTTATTTTCGATTTTAATTATATAATATATTGTAATATATTTAGTTTTATCTTTCCCACCATGTTGAATTTTATTTATATTATATTTTTATAAATATTAATAAAAGCGTAATGAATTAATATTTAAATTTAAATTAATATCAAGTAGAAATAAAAACTATAAATATATGGGTATGGTGAAACCTAACTAACTGGAAAATAAGAAACTGTCATTAGAGTAAAATCTGCATCACATTTTTTTTATACAAATGTTAGTTGATATTAATGAACTCATTAGTTATGGTTTGAAACATGACCTTTAATCCTACATTACCCTTATTTTAACCAAGTGAGCTACCTCCGTCTCCTAAATTTGCATCACTTGCTTATTGGTCGCTAATTATATCCAATATGAGATTTTTAACCCACACAAGTTTTCAACCTTGTAGATAAATCTTCCATAGAACAATGATACTTTCACACAAATTTTCATTTTTATCTTATTTTCATTTAAATTTTTAATTTATCTTTTTATTTGTATTTTCTATCACATAGCTTATTATATCAATGTTCATTTTTATTTGTTTTCTTTCTATTTCTCTTGGTACGAAGTGAAAGCATGAATCAAACACCTTCTATTTGTTTCCTGTATTTATTATTAATTTATCTTAACACTCAAAATTCATCCATACCTAATGGTATAAAAAGTTAAAAAAAAATTTGTATGATTTAAATTGCTAAATGAATAAAAGCAAAAAGTATGAAGAGAAAATAGGGAAAATACGGTGTAATATGTTAAAATCGTGCTTAATTCTAAAGGCATTTTATTATTTTAGAAAATGATTTGTTTTATGTCAATCATGCAACTGTCCATGGACGTGACTAAAGTGAGAGAAGTGAGAAAATTAATAGAAAAAAAGGAATAAAAAGGAAAGGTTAATAGGGTAGCTAGGTAGGTAGGTAGGGTTGCTGCCCCCGCTATAAGCCTAAGCTCCCCACCTTAGTCACTACGCACCAGTGACGTCTCTCTACTCTACTTTTTCATCTCGTCCCTCTTGCTTTTTCAGTTTTTCTTCTTCTTAGAGTAATATTTGGTATACACTTTCTTTCACTTCCAATTTTTTATAATTAAAAACAAATAAAATAAGCGATAGATATATGACGTAATAAAAATATTAAAAAAATAAATAAAATAGAAAAATATAAAATATGAATGACTCATTACTCCCTCTTCCATCCGTCTTGCTTTCTCCTGTTCTTCTTCCTGTCCCTGCCTGCCTTCTTCGCGGGATGCGTTCCTCTACTTTTCTTTCAGCCAATCTCGCCTCTAATAAGTAGAATAAGTAATAGGTTATGTTGGTATGCAGAAGAAAAAGAAAAATAAAGCGAAAGAAAATGAAAAGATTGAAGGAGAATAGAAACAAAAGACCGTAAAAAATAAGATGACTTTTAAATTTTATTTTTTTAATTTCTCAATAATGTGTTTTCACAGTCCATAGTATAGTAGGAGACTAATCCATATACACCGTCTAAGGATTAAATTATGTACTAAATGTTTAAAAAAATTCAATAATCTATCTACACTTTTTTGGTTTAAATTTTATTTTTCATTGAGAGAATTACAACTCACATTTGAAAAAAAGTAATAAGATGTGACACGAATTTTGGCCTATTTGAGCGCCTTAGTTATTATAGAAAACCAAAAGATGGTGTACATTGATCCAAAATTCTTAAACGTCCCGTGTGCCAAACCCTAGACTACGGACCACGTACGTATTTTGAGTTTGACCAATGTTGTTGTTGTTGTTGCCAGTTGAGATATGCCTGTTTGATTAAAGTTAATGGTTAATTATTATTAAATATATTTTTGTTCACACATCAAGTAGTACTGCATGCGTGGATCTTGGATGAAAAGAATTCTCATGATCAATTGTGTACGAAAAAAATCTGTGAGGAGATTTAGGACCCAGTTCTGATTGGATTGATCATCAAGGGAGTTCATGTGTGTCCATCAAGGCAAACTATTACTTCATTTGTCTCTACTTCCAAACCTTCATAAACTTGGCTTTCTTCTTTTCCATCTTTCTCTCCTTTCGTTTATTATTTTACCACATGCATCTCCTTACTTGGTTTGGCTAAGGTGCGTTTGGCTCCACCATCTCTTCATTTGCGTTAAAATGGGAAGCGTTTCATATATATATCCACACGTACTAACCTTTACACCATGCTAAAATAATACCAAAATCGCGGACACTTCCTCATATGGATCAACACATGTTTGTAATTATTGCTATTTATTAATTATTAATATTTGACTCATCATGTCATTGGGGGAGGGGAGGAGAACGGTTTACACCTCGCTACAATTTGTCGCGTTGGATGGTTATTGAGAAAATAATACGTCAAATGTGTTGATTTTTTTTTAAATTAAATTAAATTAATCACTACAAAGTATGTGATTAAAAGAGTATGATGTTAGTATTTCTCAAACATATTTAATGCCATTAAAATTTACCGTAGCAAGAAAAATAAGTACATTAGTAAAATTATGTTAAATGTGTTGGCTTTTTAAAAATTAAATCAATTACGATGAAATGTGTATTGTTAGTGTTTTCCAAACATATTTAACCCCATTAAAATTTCAATCCAACTTTAATAACTAAAATTGTATAAATCACCAGTCTAAAAGGTGATGCCAATTTTTTTTTTAAAAATAACCACCAACCGGGACGGCACCTTCTTTTTCTTTTTAGTTTCTTTGTTAGTGACGGAAAAAAATCCGTCACAAAGTCCTACTATGTAATATAAAAAGAGTTAGTGACAGAATATGCAATGAGAAAACTTCCGTCGCAAAGTATTTAGGGACAGAAAAATATTCGTGACGAAATTTAGCCTGACACAAAATCCTAGTGAAAGATAGAAAATAATTAGTGACGGAAAATTTCTCTTTACAAATTCCATCACTGACTCCTTGTATATTGTATAATAGGATTTTGTGACGGATTTGTTTCCGTCACTATATAAGAAAGTCAAAAAAATAAAAATGATGTCGCCGCTCGTGACGATTTCATAGAAAAAATAAATAAATAAAAGATACTGCAACTATAAGTGACAATTTATACTATGGTAATTTTAAAAAAAGTTGTACTGATATAGTAAATATTTGGTCAAACTACACCATGCATATAAAAAAGACAAGAAAAATACATTAGTATACACAAAGTTTGTCAAAAGTAAGATTTGAACCCACGTCACGTCCATCTCTATGTTGAGATTTTTGTAATTAGTTATTCTAATTCATAGATCAGATTGTAACTTAGGGGCCGTTTGGTGGTCAGGATAGGATAAGAATATGATATGATAAATGATTGGATAAACACATGATATGATAAGAGCAGGATATCTTGCGTTTGGGTGGACAGAATATTGATAGAATATGATACAAACAATGAAAAATGTATCAAATTTTTCTTGAAATAAAAAATACATAATATTTTTTAAAATTTAATTTTCTAAATAGTTTTTTTTAAAAGTGATTATTCTATTAAATTAATTTTTTTTCATTTTTATGAATAACTTATTTTTTAATATTAACTAAAATGAAATTAATTTTTATTAATTCGGCTATTTTAATTTTTTCGAAGGGACTCTATTTTAATTAAAATTATTATATATGTAACCAATGGGTTTGAATTTAGTAGCAGTGAGTGATTAATGATAAAAATTATTAATAAAAGATATTATTCTTTCAAAAATATTTTATATTTAAATTATTAATTATAATTATATAAGTAGAGAAATAATTTTAAATAATATCATATGATAATATAAAATTAGCCTATATTTACTATTAAGAAATTAATATATATATATATATATATATATATATATATATATATATATATATATATATGAGTAGCCTATTTTATTGTGAGTGAAGAATTATTTTGTGTATTTTTATTATAATATAAATAACGAAAAATA
The DNA here is from genome assembly GCA_030819835.1 of Acmispon strigosus. Taxonomy (NCBI): domain Eukaryota; kingdom Viridiplantae; phylum Streptophyta; class Magnoliopsida; order Fabales; family Fabaceae; genus Acmispon; species Acmispon strigosus. The sequence continues at coordinate 95,185,640 of JAUAMA010000001.1, forward strand.
ATGTTAACTAAGTAGTAGTAAGTGATAATGAAAATTTAATTATTTTATATGAGTAAATCCAATATTTTCACCATTTATAAATAAGTTTATTTTTAAATTAAATTAATTAGTAATTAAATAATTTAACTTAACAATAACAATTTGTAATTGGTAAGTAATAAAATTAATTTTTTATTAAAATAAAAAAATTATATTTATTAATTAATATTATTATAAATTATATAAAATGTAAATATTGAAATTAATTTTGGGTCATGGTAATAAACAAACAAAAAACTGATATCCTATCCTGTCAGGATAATTTCTATCCTAGCTCCCCTCAGGATAACTTTTACACATGATGGACATGATATGATAAGGGACAAGATAGTGTTATTCTATTCTGCTGGCGCAACAAACAACAAATAACAACATGATATGATTACTATCCTATCCTGTCTCTATTTATCCTGTCCACCAAACGGGCCCTTAAAGTTTTAGAGAAAAATATAGCAAGTTTTCATTTTTGTATCATCATGCAATACTGAAGAAGTTCCAAATCAATTCAGTGTGGATTTTTAGCTGCCTAATTGAATCACCTTCTTCATCTCATACATACATGATCTTCCACATGAACTAGAAACAACATGTGCGTATTTGAATAATCATAAATTCAAAGAGTGATTAAATAAATTAAACTCGTAAACTTCTGAAGAGTGAACTTTCCAACCCCTTACTATCTATCATTCTTCCCTTACCGTAACATTACGTAGTTCATTCCCATTAATTCAAATAGTTAATCACCTTCTCCGATCTCATTCTCACCTCCAAACTCCCTCCATCCTGTCCTAATTAGTCCTAACCCCGCACCTCTAACCTCTATGTGAACTCAACTTTATAATTTAACCACAGCTTTGTTTGTTTTAATATTAATTAAATTTGGTAGAATTGAATTTGAGAGAATCAATTGTGTTGATAGTTACAACTTAAAAGTACCTTGAAAATTAACTATTATTTGGATAGGATGGAAGTGTATACATTATTAAAGATAATATTACTAAAATAGACGTATAGAACTCACAAATTATTAGTCACTAATTAAGTCAAGGGAGTTTATCTGGGGAAAGATTCACAATTGTTGAAGTTTTTGTCATAAGTTCAACATTTTTACTAAGTGCAGGTTTGATTTGGTAACAAACAAGATTTCACATATCTTAAGGTTGTTGGTAACGTGTTTTACTAAAAAAAAAAAAAACTATATATTATCAACGGCTCAGACAGTCAATAATTTGGCAGTAAATAATTTTTTTGATGGGATTAGTTACTGTTAAATTACCGATGATCTTATGAAATTGGTGCTGACCAATAACTTGGCTTGTTTTTAAGAAAAGAATATCAAATGTAATCGATAATTTCAAAAATTGAAATTTCCAACGGCTGATAACATGGTGAGCTTTTGAACATTTTATTGTGAGCTATTGACGATTGTGACCGTCCATAGCCTATAAGTATCCTAAAAAAAGCCGTCGGTAAGTTCTTGACTTCCTTTCAGTTAAAACCGTATGTAAATTATTGATAAATGTGTTTGCGGAACCTCTTACTCACACCTTCTTCTTCTCATGTTCACATAAATTATGAATAGTGATAGTTTTAAAGGCCGAAAAATGCTTCTTTTGTTGTGAATAAGAATGTCACTTTTATGGATGAAACTTTCACAAAGGTGACATTTTTATTTGCAACAAAACGTATTATTTTTTTGTATAAATTACCGAGGACCTAGACCTAGGTCGTCGATAACTACCAACAGAAAAATTCTGACGGTTTCAGAAAGCCATCAGAAAAAAATTTCTAGTGTGACCAATACCCACGATTTGTTGGTTGTCGATAGTTAAACATTATTGATGGTTTTTCTATTACAGACGGCCAATAAATACCTGCCGTCGGTAATCAACCTTTTTCTTGTAGTGTGAAAGAACTTGTGCTAGTCATGTTGGGGGAGATCACTTGTTGTAAAGATATTGCGTGTTGGGTTTTATTGGCCAACTTTGAGGTGGGATTGTTTGGACTTTGTAAAAAAATTGATAAATGTTAAGTCTTTGCTGATCTCCACAGAACTCCCTACCAGAAACTCTTAACTTCTACTCCTACGCCTTGGCCATTTGCAATATGGGTGTCAATACTATGGGTTCATTTCCTCTACAAGGTACAAGTGGAGTTTTTGTTGGTAGATGTGGGTTATTTCACAAAATGGATCGGAGTTGAGCCATTGACGACGATAAGTGCTGAAGAAGTGAAGATTGTTTATAGATTTAGCATACCTGATGTTATCGTCCCTGATATTGGCAAACAATTTGCAAAGAGATTGATCAAAGATTTATGTGATGAGTTGAACATTAATAGCATTATGGTTTGCTTCGGTTGAACATCCTCATCCAACGAGCATGTGGAGTCGACAACTAAAGTGATTCTGAATGGTTTGAAGAAAAGACTGGGTGGGGGTAAAGGGTGATAGGTTAGTGAACTTACAATTGTGATGTGGTCTTACAACACTACTCCTCAATCCACAATTGGTGAGACTCCATTTCGTTTAACATATGGAACATGCGCCATGATTCCAATAACGTAACTTTTATGAATCAAGTTTGAATATGTTGCCAGAGGTAAAGGATTTTCGAACGATAAACATTAATTGTTCATTTTAAATATCTTACGGTTAATTATTGCTTATTGTATAGCGAGTAGGGTGCTGTAAATAGGTTGTTCATTTTGATGATCGACATGAAATGTTTGCCTGAAAGAAATATTAAAGATACGGTGAAGATGAATGGATTGAGTTGCCTAAAAATTATCCACATCGACTCGCCCAAGGAAAGAATAAGGCACGCGTCGTCTCAATTCTTGAAATATGGTGTATTGTGGGCTGAAAGCTGATGCAATATAAACCAGAGCCTATCGTGTGGATTTTTATATTATAAGACACGCCTCATTTCAATACTAGAATGAATGAGGATTGTAGACTAATATGAGTGAGTGGATGTTAAACTAGACTAGAATGAAACTATATTATCCATCAGGCGACTTGATGTTCTCCTTTATTTTTATTGAGCTTAAGAATAATATGTTGCCCCTATATTTAAGGGGAGCGACCTATGGTTGTAAGTCTCGGGGCAACATGTGCCTTTAAGAGGAGATATTAGCATGATTCCAATCGTTTGTCTAACACGATCTAGTGTGGCACTAAAAAGTCACGTCTGACTAGGCGTTTGAGGATAGCTTATGTACTTAAGGGAAGTTTGCCTAATTGGAGGACCCATGTTCATTTTTATTCTGATTGAGAGATTGAAAAAATCAATTTTTCTTGGTTCTTTACTTAGTCCCTCGTTATTTGGTGAAGAAGAATCTCTTGGTAAAACTTTGAATTTGAAATTAAGAAGAAAGACATTTATTAACGGGGCGGGGGACAATGGGAAGCGACAATATGTACGTAAGGTGATGGAGTAGCTACTTTCACTACGGGAAGTGATGCTACTCTAGACCTTTATTATCAATATGAATTGAATTGAATGAGGATTATATAGAAACCTAGCTTAGCTATGAAAAAATATACTTCATCACTGATCATGATCATCAGAGGAAGAGACATTCGGACTGTCCCACAAACTTTACCAGCTTTATTTACTTAGACGCGCTTTTTCTCTGCCAAATAAATCATATATTCGGATTAGATATCATATTAGAAAAGTGATCACAGGTGCACAAAAAATCACAACGCATTTTTATTTCTGTTACTTAACTATGTTACAGAAAATAAACAAAATTTAAATGTAATAGAGTTTACATATATAACATATTAAAGTTCAAAAAATGAATTTTGAAATAACTAATTTCTTTCTAAGTAGCAAGAATCGTTCAAGCCGAACCACTTAAAGCATCCGCAATCCGCAACAGTAGTTCCTCAATATTATTTATGTCGATTTAAAATGCAAAAATAATATTTAGAAAAATGCTAGTAACATTTTATTTGAAATTTTTTTTCTAACATTTTCTTTTTGATGAATTAAAAATTCATGTATAACCCATTAAATTATATGAGTTTCACTACCAATTTAGTGGGACCTACACAAATTTAACAAATGAGAGTGTTAGAAAAAAATGACAAAATGAGTATTACTAGTAGCACTGCTCTTGCACTTAAACAATCCATAAACACCTCAGGTAGATTTTACAATGGTCAAAGTGAGGAAAAATATTTTAGTCATAAGATATGTTTGTTTTTAGAAACTTTAAATCTTATTTTTAAGTCATTTAACCTGGCACCTAGACTTGCTGCAATGGTTTAAAAAAAGTTGGTTGCATAATAATAAGATACTTCTAACACTCTCCTACCAAAGAAACAAGTTAATTAAGGCTCGGAGATAATATTAACTGATTAATTTTCTCATGCTAAATTCTCCTCTACATCTATATTGTCAATGAATTCAATTTTTAACTAAATATTTAAGAGTACCGTCATCAAACAAGTATGCTAACTTAATAGGAGTGATAAGTTAAAAATACCTTATGCGGCTCCTCATTGGTTTGTTAGAGTTGACCTTAGATGTTCTTCTTTGAGCTAGAAACTCTTTTATTAAAAGATTTTGTATATCCTCGTTAGTGGCGTTGTTTTCCAAGAACAATTCTCACAATTACAATGGTTTATTTAGGGCAAGTATCCCATCAAGTTATAATTCACTTGATATTTGAGAGCGTTTGTTAGACAGTATAAACAAATGAATCTACATTCCTATCATCTCATACCTAAGTATATTTTGTTATATTAATCTAACAAATGCCCTTAAATAATTGTTTTTAATGTTGAGCGACGTGTTTAGAGAAAAATTTGTTCGAAGAATTCTACTAACTTAGTAACTTAGCAAAATATTCGAGAAAATGGCTGAGATAACTTGAAAACCAATAAATTACGGGCAAGAAGAGGACAAAGAACCGAGAGAATATTATTAAATGGATGGAGGGAGGCATCCCAGAAGAGTGAAGAGTGAGAGAGATAGAGAGAACGTTGATTCAATTCCGCGTCTCTCTTCTCCATTCCATCCATCATCGTCAGTAGTTGTTGTTGTAGGTAACTTGTTTTCTTTCCCTCGATTTGATCGTTCCTTACTCACTCCCTCACTCATCTTTCTCTCATATTATATTAGTATTATTATCTCTCTACTGCTTCAGTTACCAGTAATGGCAGGGTATCAGTGGCAGTGCAGGAAAAGAGAGTTTTCATTGGGAAGGTAAAACCCCTTTTTTTGCACCACCGTCTTACATCAACCCTCGCCTTCTCACTCTCCTTCTTCAAAGTGTATGTAATGTAACCTTGTAATAACCACCAGAGCAAAGACAGAGACAACAACATTCATTAATGCATGCTCAAATTATCAACACTCACTACTCATTTTCCATCTGTGCAGGCTTTATCAGATAAGCCAAGAGGGAAAACCTCTGTAGCTACCACTACTTCATTAACTATAGCCACCACTATCACTATTTAGGATTTTCTGTAAAAAGCAGCCTGATACTTTTCCCATAAAACCCGGGAGATAGGAACTGACCTGAAACTGAAAGACATACAAAGAGAGAGAGAGAAAGAAATTTTGAAGAACAAGAAGGGTTTTTGTTTTCCTTGTTATAAGGGTTGTGAACTGTAGTAGTGAGAAGTGAGTGAGTGAGTGAGTGAGAAGCTAGGCAATGGAGGGTAATTCTTCTTCATCATATTTGATGGCTTTTGGAGAAAACACAAACAGTGGTGGGCTATGTCCTATGATGATGATGCCTTTAGTCAGTACTTCTCATCATCCAATAAATCCTCCTCATAATAATAATAATGTTAACACAAACAACTGTCTCTTCCTTCCCAGCCCTTCTTCCACTAACTGCAACAACACTCCAAACCCTTCCATCAATATGCTTGATAACAACACCACCAACAACAACCCTGCAGGGTTAGGGTATTACTTCATGGAGAGTGACCACCACCACCACCAAAACAACAGCAACAATGGAAGCTCCTCTTCCTCTTCTTCTGCTGTCAAGGCCAAGATCATGGCCCATCCTCACTACCAACGCCTCCTGGCAGCCTACATCAATTGTCAAAAGGTAATTAGAAAAGAAGAAAAAAGATTAATTTTGACTCAACTTGTATGTGACAAGATAAGAAACCCTTCACAGTGATTGAAAATGATGATTACTAAATTAACTTCTGCATACACCCTTTCTTTCTTTGAGAGGTCGAGTTTCGGCACAACGGTAAGATTGTTGCGACGTTACTTGCTGTCACAAGAGGTAAGACTGTCACGTTAGATTAACATAGTGTGTTCAGACTCATCCTTGATTTCGTGCATAGCGGAAGCTTGGTAACACCAGTTTGGCACTTTATACTCCCTTTCTTTCTTTGTCAAGTTCGGATCTGGAGGTGTTTTGTAGTGTGAAACTGTGGACTGTGGAGGGGTTTCCTTTTACAAACTATATTGACAACTACAGCTTATGTTCCAGCATAAGAAAAAAAAGAGTGGCGCACAAGTCAAAACCCTTTAGTCCTGAGATGATAAAGACAGTTTTTTTTTTTTTTTTTAATGATTGATGATGCATGGTTTGTGTGAACTTGGCAGGTGGGAGCACCGCCTGAAGTGGTGGCGAGGTTGGAAGAAGCGTGTGGTTCTGCGGTGGCGATGGGAGGTGATGCGGTTGGATCAGGGTGCATAGGTGAAGATCCTGCTCTGGATCAGTTCATGGAGGCTTACTGTGAGATGCTGACCAAGTATGAACAAGAGCTCTCCAAGCCCTTGAAGGAAGCCATGCTTTTTCTTCAAAGGATCGAGTTTCAGTTCAAAAATCTTACAATTTCTTCTTCTGACGTTGGTAATCACCCTCTCTCTTTCTGGTATCTTCGAAAAATGTTTTTTTTCATTTTAATATTTTATGGTGGAAGTAGGTTCGTTAGGATTAATAATGCTTTGTTATTAATTTAAAGTAGATGAAGCTTCACTTTTTCTTTCTCCTAGATATTTTATTTTAATGACTAGTCTTTTCTTTACATAAATACAAGCAACGGTGCCCTTGCTCAAAACTTGTTTTTTGTCTTTATGGTGGTTGTATTATTTGTACATGTGTTTGTTTTCTATTCTCTGTGTTCGTGCGTTGATTGAACTGTACTACTATCTTGTTAACTCAGATCATGATTCTGTGTGTGCATGCCTCATAGTGACATAATCAGCTGGTAAAAATGTAAGACTTTGATTATGTAGGTTATATATCTATTTCCCCATTTGATGCTTACACAGCAACTCTCTGCAGGTTTGGCTGGTTTTGCTCCCTTTCATGTAATTATTTAAGATTCTCCTTGTAATGAATTCAAAGATAGAACAGCAGCTAGCTGAAGGGAATATATGTTTTGTTAATATAAATGACCTAGGGACTAGGGTTTGTACTGCACTGTGGCCAAGATTGGTATTTGCGAGGCTAACAGTTGGCTGGGTCCATAAGTTTCTCTCTTATGGGAAATGCACAATGCAGATGAAAGAGGGGGCACAAAAGAGCTTGATTCTTTTGAAAATAAGGACATTAGTTTTTCAGGAAATAAACAGTTGGGAGTAACATGCTATAAATTATTGCATGAAATTTGTGTGGATGGGCAAATTTCTCATTGCAGTGATTGGTGTTCTTCTCTTCATTCTGATTTTAATATATGAATTAATAAATGACTTTGGAAGGTTATTTAGATTTCATTCCATTCTACACTTTTTACCTGTCAAAAGAAATGAGTATCAATCCAGTGATTTTACTCAACAACATACTAGGGTGTTTGTGCTGAAGGGTTATATTAGATATATGACATCATTAATCATGAGCCATCACCTAATGTGTGGATATCAGTTGGTCTCGTTTCGGGACATAAAGTGAATGAAACTCTTCTAATAGATTGAGATAGATGTGGTTTCACATTAACTCAATTGGTACCCAAAAACATACTAAGCTATTGGCATAGTTGACCCTTAACAACAATGATTTTAGTTGGCATGTGCTTATAACTCATGTAGCCCTTAACAATAATGATTTTAGTCCAAAAGGGCTTTTGTGAAGGGTCAAGTGTCTTAATAGAGTTCAAGCTACTTGGGTTCATGTTACCCGTAACATTAATGATGTTAAATTTGTAGTCAATGTTACTTAACACTTTAATATGGATATTATTTGGTTTGTACTAGTTCAAAACTAGTGTAAATCTTTGTATTGTCATTGTTCTGCCTGTGCGTGTGTCTGCAGGTGCAGCTGCATTTTGTAATGCTTGTTAGAATTATGTTGTGGTGTTATGATGCTGATTTATCTGCTTGTCTTTAACTGGAAATGGATATGCATTATCATATCTACATGATGCTAACTGTTGTATGAAATCTGCAATTGATTGTGACAACCATCAATATAAATGGGTCAAACTTTACTGCTGAATTGTTAATGAATATGATGAAAATAAGTAGTTACTTATTGCTTGCTGTAGATAGAAGCATGACATAGCTTTTAGTAAATTGCTGTTCTCAACCTTTCAACTATGTATGGGCCTAAAGAAGAAGTAGTAGCTTTCCTCTAGTTCATGTACCAATTAGTGGTGCTAATCTCTATGTTCTTGTTTTCTAAGTATAAAGTGGGTTCTGAATTGTGAAGTCTCCTTGTGTTTGTTCTGTTGTATAATTTGTCCATCAAATTTCTTCAAACATTTAATTCCAATGGAACAGATGATTAAGAATGGACAATATCTCTTGACATTTCCTTATTTAAAGACTTTTATCTGTTTCATACATACTTATTTAATAAAAATAAACCATTGGATTTCTTAGGGGTTCAAGTAGTACATATTTGACTTTGTTTAAACAAGGTTTCATGTTGAGTCTTGTGTATGGAAAAACATCAGCTGGGTCTAGGAGAGCTAGACCTATCGGATGTGAATGTTTTAAACTCAAATAAGAAAAAAAAAAGTTTTTAAAATTATACTACACTAAATGGCTATGCATTTCTTGGGGGCTGTCTAGCTTGCCCTTAGTGTTAATAGCCTCATCTTAGCTTTATCAGTGTAATATAGATTTTGTATTGAAAATCACACTGGAACTTCTATAGATAAAACTTAAAACTACACTAGTCCACCTAGGATAATATTGTTTAACACCTGGGGTCAATTAGACACCCACTTTCTTTGAGATAGATCCTTAATTTTGGGCAGTTTGAATATTTTTGAAGTATATCTATTCTTGCATTTTTGTCTCCATTATCACTTTAGGGTTCCCCAGGTTTTAATTTCTGCATAGAAAGAAGATCCCCTAGGCTTTACTAGGGTCTATGTGTATTGATAAAGTTAGCCCTTCATAAGTTAAGTATCCATTCACGTGGAGTACACTTTTTCTTCTCTTAACTTTATGGATTCTGTAGAAAAAGGGTGTCCATTATATCAGGAGGGTTTATATGCCTTGGGAATAAGGTTTCTACAGATGTTTGGCACCCGGCTCTTTATCCTATATGCAAGTGAAACTTCCAATGTTGTGAATCAAAAACTTCCTAATGATTGCAAATTGTACTTGTAGTTATCCTTTATTTGATCATTCACACTGCACACTGCCTCTATCAAAGTTCATCCTAAAAAAATGTGGAATAGCTTGGAATATAAACCAAACATGTTTGCTAGTAGTTTCAACTAAGTGAATTACTAATGATTTGAAATGGCATGCTGCCAACATTATTGAATTGATTCATGTGAGGATCAGCTTGTAACGAGGGCGCTGATAGGAACAATGGATCGTCTGAAGACGATGTTGATCTATACAACATGATAGATCCTCAAGCAGAGGATAGGGAACTAAAGGGTCAGCTTTTGCGCAAGTACAGTGGATACTTGGGGAGTCTGAAGCAGGAATTCATGAAGAAGAGGAAGAAAGGAAAGCTACCAAAAGAAGCAAGGCAACAATTACTTGAATGGTGGAGCAGACATTACAAATGGCCTTACCCATCTGTATGTTGTTTCATCCATAATCTTTAATTTCTTTCCTAATGTCATGCAAATTGATTGATTGAAACACACAATTTTGTTGCAAGTAAGATTGAATTTGATATATGTGGTTCCATTAATTATAACAGGAATCACAAAAGCTGGCACTGGCAGAGTCCACAGGCTTGGATCAAAAGCAAATAAACAACTGGTTCATTAATCAAAGGAAACGGCACTGGAAGCCTTCAGAGGACATGCAGTTTGTGGTGATGGATCCAAGCCATCCTCACTATTACATGGATCATGTCATGAGTGCTCCATTTCCCATGGATCTCTCCAACCATATGCTCTAGAAATTATGTGACAATGTTAAGGCATTCACTACATAGTTAAAACGTTTTATTATCATTATATATATTAATGTGCGTATGTGTAGATGTGCGATTAGTGCGCTAGTTACATAATTTCTAGATGGTCATTGTGTGCATCATCTAATGAAGGAAAACTGTGAAAATAATATTTATGGAGTTATGAATAAATTATGTTTTTTCTTTATAAGCCAAACTGAATTAAACTAAGCTTAATGGGAGCTTAGAAACCCATTTACGTATGAAGTTCACAAAGGGGAGTTATCAATAAAGTATGTTAATTGATAAGCATGTCGTTACGTTTTATGATTTCTAATCTATACAATGGACGTATATTTATGTTGAGCATGGATGTAATTTCTTCCTTGGGGAGACTCGCCCAAAACTAGGTTGTAATTCTTGGCCTAGTGGGAAGATAGGCGGCTTTAGATTAAGATTTTCTTAAACTTCTTCCGTTCTTAATCACAAGACTTCACGAAGACAATTATGTTTATAAACAAAACATCTACGTTGCACGGGTACGCGTAGAGTACCCGGTACGCGTAGGGTACCGGGTAGGCGATACGCTATTTTCAGAAAATACTGGGTACGGGTACGTTAATATATATCAAAAAATAATATTTATATATATACACATATATATATTAAATAAAAGGACTAATTTATTCCAGATAAGCATTATAGTTTCAAACAATATCACAAATTAAAATAACATTAAGAGGCATAATTAAAGAGGTAGAACAAACAACTTCTGCCAATAAATCAACACCAAAATTCCCAAATGGGGCAAATAAATCAACAACCTTTTTCTCTCTCTTTTTTTTTTTTTTTACTGATGTTCACAAAAAAAACAGAGGTTTGAAATAAAAAAAAAACAGAGGTTAAATAGAAAGAAAAAAACAGAGGTTAAACAGAGGTTCTTTCTGACAACCGCCCCAGAACAGAAGCGAGGGCGTCAAGCGTCGTTTCTTGGGAGAGGCATCGGCGGAAGGAGGGAGATTCGACTGTGGAAGAGAGGCGCCGCTGGTGGAAGATGAAGTTTCGAAGGAGGAGGAATAGAACAGAGCAGTAGCGCCGCCGCGCCAGTGGAAGGAGGAGCAGTAGCGCCGCCGGTGGAAGAAGAAGCAAAAGCGCCGCCGCTGGAAGGAGAGTCTTTGATGGAGGAGAGCGTCGCGCAGTCCAGGTTCGATTGAGGTTTGATTTGGGATTTAGGTTTCAAAACTCCCCCCTTGTCCTGCTGAACACTTTTCGAATAATAAAAAAAAAAGAAACGACGCCGCGCGTACCGGCCGCGCACCGCCGCGCACCCGCACCGGGGACGTACCCGGTGCCGGTACCAGCCCATTTTGGGCGTACCGGTGCTTCCCAGCAAAACATATAATGAGGCTAATTAATACATTGATTTTAAAAAAATTATGCAATCTTTTATATTTACCTTAACTATTTCTTTATTGTATTAATTTTATCATATTGTCTTTTTAATGTCATATCACTCGCTCTTAACAAATGCAATGCGTAAATATGAAAAAATAGATAATTTTTTCTTGAAATTAATAAGAAGACTTATATTAATGGACACTAAAATTTTATTAAGAGGTAATAACTTGTGTCCTCTCTCTTACAAGGATAACTTACTTACCACTCGACTAACAAATTGTTGGTAGGTAATTTGTGTTTGAATACTTTTAATTAAGATAATATTATTTGGTTTTAATTAAGATAATATTATTTGGCTAGTTTTTGTCAAAATTGTTTCTTTGTTATGAACAAAATGGATATCAATGTGCATATATTATAGTCTCTTTTCCTATATATAATTTTATAGAGACATACTTGCATAGCTTTATAAAAGATTCCTACTAAATTTAAGAGTTTTTTTTTTTTTGCCTTATCTACCATTTTTCGTTCTAATTAAATTTCAAAATTTCAATTATCACCGATAACTAGTTATCTTCCATGCCACCTAACCCGACTTTTTACATACCACGACCTTTTGGTATAAATTTTGAAAGTGTAAAATATTAAATGATTGAATAACATTAAGGAAACAAGGGATACAATTAATATAATGGTTGATGGGTTTTGTTTTAAATTGGAGCACGAGACATAGACTGCACGATGGGCCATCGTGCAGTCTATGTCTCGTGCTCTAGGGATGACAATTTGACCCAGACCCATTGGGTACCCGTAAAAAATACTCATTATGGGTAAGGTAAAAACTCACTAAATAGGTATGTGATTAAGGAGGGGTAAATACCCGTAAAAATTAGTGAGTATGAGTACTATAGTATCCACCCGCCCAATACCCGCACACACATTATATATATAATTATTATATATATATATATATATAAATAATTGTTCGCCATAAAACAATCTTTTTAAATTTTTGTTTATAATATCATTACTGTAATATATTATTATAATTATATATACTATGATGTTAACATAACAATTTTATTTAAGTTTTTTTTGAATAAAAGTAGCAAGTAACCTTTTTAATATATAAATTTTTTTAGTGAGTTAAATTAGTAAGTAGACTACCATATAATTTGGGTTTGAAATTTTAGAATGCAAATAGTGAAAATCATATTTTCTTAGAAAATTGTGGGGTAATGGGTACGGGTACGGGTACGGGTATGGGCATATAGGTACCCAGGGAGTATGGGGACGGGTACTCAAGTTGCCACCTACGCTGGTATGGGGACGGATACGAGTATTATTTAAAAATGCGGGTATGGGGATAGGTACTATAATCCATTCCCAGACCCTACCCATTGCCATCTCTAACGATGAGGCACGACATTACGTGGAAGGACATTTTTTATTTTTTTAAAATTAAAACACATATTGCAAATCAAACAAAATTTGTTTTAGCCTTCATCGTTAACTGATCCACGGTCATATCAGAACTCGCTTCATCACTAACAACACTTTTTGCCGCCGTTCTCACCAACGTCGTCCGATCCCATGAGTTCGATGTTGTCACCCTTCAACACCAGTGGAGAAGATTAGAGCTTGCAATTGACTATGGAGAAGATCAGAACTTGCAATTCACCATGTTGAACAGAGGTTGCTTGCAATTAAGATGATGAACAACCGAAGAAGAAATGAAAAATTAGAAAAACAGTGGTTTCAGTACAGTCAAGGTGATTCAAATCAAGACAGCGACAGTTATTGCTTTGTTTGGAGGAAGAAGACGAAGAATAAGAGGCTTGAGAAGAAAAGACCCAAATTAGATGCTCCATGCTTTTCAACCCAGCAGAAAATAGACTGAAAGCTTAATTGAATTCCAGAGCTCTCGTGCCTCATTGTGCGCTATTTGCCATGCTATATAGCGACACTCATTTTCTAAAACTAATAGATTAATTAATGTTATTGCATATTTTTTTAATATAAGCGTAATTGCCCAAAAGTTGCATTATAAATAGCAGTTTAAGAAAAAGCATAAATAGGAATGGAAGAGAAGTGAGATGCCATTTTTCTTTTATTTTTTTCATTTTGGGCTGGCAGCCTGATAGGCTCGGTCCAACAACAAAATTGACAAAAAAAAAAACTGAAGAGGATCGGTCCTGTTCTTTGCTCAAACGTGATTTTGAGAAACCCTTCCACGCCTATTATCTTGCTCTCACCGCTGCCATCGCCTGAGAAGAGAACTGAGATGCAACCACTGAACCGCCGCCGCTGACCGCCGCCGTCGACACGTCGCACGACTCACGTGAAGCTCCGGCGAAAAACCTGTTTCATCCAACGTGAGACCAGTCGTTGTAAGCTCTACTCTCCTTTGCCTCTTTTAGCTCCTTCATCCCTCATAGCACTCTGCTCTCTCTTTAGTATATTGCTCCATGTTCTGTGCATTGTGTGTCGAAACTGTTGTGTGAAGGGAAATGAATGATGGTGTGCATTTCGGATTTACGGCGAAAGTGAAGTTGCTGCTGTGAATTTAATGTGTTTGATGAAATGTCTCAATGAATGATGGTGTGAATTTCGGATTTACGGCGAAAGTGAAGTTGCTACTGTGAATTTGATGTGTTGGATGAAATGTCTCACTCCCCTCTGGTTTTGAGGCACTTCATTTCATTTCACTTCTCACCATTGCTTCTGCTCTCTTCTTTGAATTATAGATTGGTTGTTTCCTCAATTATGGCCGCTCTGATCTCCAAAAGGCTACTACGTTCTTCTGGGTCCTTGCATTCACTAGGACGGCGTTGTTTTCATGAATCCCCTGGTAAGACGTTTCTCTTGCTTCACAGCCATATAACGATGCCTTCTCCCTTCAATTTATTTATTTATTTATTTATTTATTTTACTCGCAGATATATGCAGCAGTTTATATGGGGAGAGACGGTTTTCTGCACAACGTTCTGGCTTTCTCTTGGTACATTGCCATTGCATTTGATTTTTGTTACTTCTTTTCAGGATGAGTGTTTAATCAATGCAGCTCTCTCTTGTGCTGGTTGTTGTCTAATTTTTGTTTAGTGATGTGGTGTAGTGTATTTAATTGTAGGCCAGGTCAATGGTCCAACAGTTTTGTACTTCTGTTTCGGTGTCGGGACATGATGAAGGCGCATTTCCGTCTGATTTATTGTCCAAAAAGCCTCTGGCATCATCTGAGCGTGATATAGGTATGAATATGTGGATAGTTTGAAGCATTGTGTAGTACATGAATATGCTGGTGCTTCGTTCTGCTTTTTCTAATATTTATTTCTGAAAGGAGAGATTATTCGACTCCTAGGCGTGAATTATTATCTGGCTTAAATTATTGAGATATGAGATCTATTTTAATGTCAATTCTCTGTCTCTCCTTAAATATACTTTGGTCTTCAATAAAAAGTTGAAGGATGCATAGTTTTCTCCAATGATCATCTGCAAGTGACTGAAAGCATTTCTATGTATATTACGTGTCAAAACTTACCGAATGTTTTTTTTTTCAGAACATGTTTATACCTAAAATTAAGTATGATGCAAATGCATGCATTGTGTAATCATTCTTTTACATTCTCTCTAAATTGATCCTGTAATTGTGAGCTTAATATTTTTATGGATGTTTAATGGTCTGCCTCTGGCCTGAAATTGAAGGAATTTGTTGCCTGGGTTTGACTTTTACGTGTTCCTCCTAAGTCCTGTATTGGGCAATTTTCTTATCAGTATTGGTTAGCTATTGCTTTCTCTAGTTCTTGACCGTACGTGGTAGGGCCACAACCTTCTTCTTTAATGATCCACCTGCCCTTATTAAGAATGAGAGCAAAGCAGAGATATAAGCCTTTTATTATGAAGTGAAGTTTTGGGTGCATCTTTGATTCCCATCTATCATGGCTACTCATCTAGTCTCGTTCATGGCATGAGTTGATTGCTGTTTCAGTAAGATCTAATACTTAACGAGTGTCATTAATGCATTTCATTTTGATTTAGGGCTTTGTCAGGATCTTTTAATTCCAGTTACCAACTTTCATAATGAAGACAAGGGATTAATGGTTTTAGCTGGAGATGTTTTTGATGTGCCCATTCGGAAGGATATTATTCATCGCGTTGTTAGGTGGCAGCTTGCAAAACGACAACAGGTAGTGACTGGATAATCTTTTCCTCTCTGCTTTTTACATTTTCATTTCAAAGAATTCACACATTCCTAACTCCTCTCTCCCTTGCTCTTTTCATTGTTTCTACAAGACCCCCCCCCCCACACACATATATCCTTCCACCTCACCTCTCTTGCTAACTCGAGTCATAATCCACTCCCTTTTACTTTGGTTATCCTCACTTAGACTCTGTTAAGAAGAAGGTATATAACAGTATTGGATATATATTTGTCTAGTAGTATAGATCCACATTGCTGGTGATGAAAATTTCCCATGAGATTATTATGTGTTTCCTAATTGATATGGCCAACAGGGAACTCACTCAACCAAAACCATCAGTGAGGTCAGTGGGACTGGGAGGAAGATGTATGCTCAAAAGGGATCCGGTAGAGCAAGGCACGGCTCACAGCGTGCACCTCAGGTAGTGTAACGTTCTGCTCATTAATTGCCAGTCTATCTTTGTTCGTCCTCTGTCGACAGTTTTCTGTTCTTTCCACCACCCTTTTCGGCACTGGAAATTAATAAATATAATTAATGATAACAGTTCAGAGGTGGTGCTACCAAGCATGGCCCAAAGCCCCGAAGCCATGCTTTTAAACTCAATAAGAAGGTTCGCCGTCTGGGGCTGAAGATTGCTTTGTCAGCTCGTGCAGCAGAAGGAAAGGCAAGTCTCCTCCGTGTCTGTGCTCGCCTTCTCCCTGAAAACGATAACAACACATCTTTTCTACATTATTCTGTCTGCTGCATGAGTGTGCATTCTTGCTTAAACTCAATACAGTGATTTTGGCATTTATAAATTTATTGATTGATAGCTTAGCAGCAAAACAGGCAAGATAAACAAATTCTTATTTCTTTTAAGGGCTTCTCTGTTGTTGATATTGTTATTCAAAATTACAGACAGTTCAGTGAAGTGCACTACATAGTCATTTTGCATTTAATATGCCATATGTATTTTCTCAGCCTTAGTCAATCTTACTGTCCTTTTATTCTTTTTTTGAGTTATAAAAATAACCAGTGCAAGCTGTTCTTGTAAACTGCAAGCAACTTCCTAATACAATTGTGGTTGAGTAAAGGTGAACTGTACTTTACTCAGCCCAGATCAAAGTACATGCCCCTCTCTTAACTGAGCTCGAAAGTTTTGTCATTAAAAGTGGATGTGCGAGTCACATGACTGCTTACTGCAGTAAAACCACCTATAGAAACTTCAAGAGATACAGGAAAATAACTCATGAAACACAAAGAAAAGGGCAATGCTTCTACATCAGCTGTCCTTGGACTGCTTTTGGTTTGTGACTTAGATTGTTCTTTGGGGCATGTATCTCTATCCTGTTATTATAATATATAGTTTACATTACCAAAATGTCTCATTGTCATTCTAATAGGGTTTATTACATTGTTTATTCTTGCATTTGTTTTGTATATGAGGTGTTATTTGGATTTCTTTCATGCCATAATTTTTGTTGTTGTATGTATACAGCTTCTTGTCTTTGAGGATCTGGATGTTCTTACACATAAAACCAAGAACATTGTGAATTATTTCAAACAAATGGAGGAAACGAAGAAACTTCTGCTCGTAGATGGTGGGCCCATAAATGAAAAGCTAGCATTAGCTACACAAAATCTACATTATGTTAACGTACTTCCCTCCATTGTAAGTTTCTGTTTTATCCATGTTACTTCTAACATAGTTTGAATGGAAGTAATAATATCATTGTCATTGTGTTATGTCGTAAGGGGGCCCCTCAATGTTGTGGCATGAGAGGAGGCATGGATATATTTTTATACACCACATTGGACACAACAACTTTCACCCAAAACCTTATGACAATGTGTGTATGAGTTATTTCACTTATATACTGTCCAACACTTTCTTTTTCATCCAATGTGTGACTTCTTTTTCACCCAAAATCTTACATATGCTCATTTGTTCACTTGTATTGGCACTTCAATGCCCAACATTCACTTTGAGTCTATGATAATTCATTATTGATCTAATAATTATCCAATATAATTTTATTTGTAGTTTGATAGTCAACTTGTGACTAGAAATGAGTGAAGCATGTGTCGATTTGTATGTGTGACATCTTCATGAGCCCCTCCCTCCCTTTGCAAGATGGATCTAAAGTAATTAAATTGTACAGCTTATAATATGATGCAGTATTCACAAAGTTTCACCTCCAAAACATCGCTAACTCTGTGTATTGTTGGACTTTACGTCATACCCTCTTTCTGACTCCCATTTAGTTGAAAACCCATTGATTCCAAAGTTTCTTTGCAAAATATTGTTTAGATTTTACTCATTCCCTTGACTTATCGAGGACCATATCATCCACAAAAGTATGCATTGGCACAGGCTCGTGGATGTGCATAATAAGCACAACAATACTAAGGTATAAAGGTACAAACATGAAGTTGATACTTGGTGCAGAGACGTGGTTATAGGCAATCATCATTTACACATTCCATAAGCATCCACACTAGTCCTTGTACCATCTTATGTATCCTTTATTCCTCGATTAAGTAGTACAAACTTTTTTCTATATCAATGACGACATGTGCTGGTCTTTACGTCATACCCTCTTTTTTTGTTTTTTGTACGCCTGCAATAGGTTTACAGCCTCCATGGTTACCTTCTTTCGCATAAAATCAAATTAGTTCTGTGATTAAAAATTGGCTTTCAGCTTTTTATCACATGGTGTAACTTGCCAGCCTTATGATGCTAATTGTTAAAAGTACCCAGTTTCTCCTAAAACCGGCACTCTTTTAAAGCCTATGGTTCAGTCATTACTTAGAAAGTTTCATGAGCACAAACAATATAATATAGAGATTTTCTTTCATGTATGATGTGTTTGACATGTTTTTGCAGGGCTTGAATGTCTACAGTATTTTGCAGCATGACACTTTAGTGATGTCTCGAGATGCCGTGAACAAAATTGTTGAGCGTATGCACACTCCAATAAATCGTTGAGGCAGTAACCATTTTTGTGCTCTACTTTATTTATTGAGAATTAGGAATAGTATCCCATGTCCCCATTTCTGTAACATAAGTAATCCAATGATAATAATTTGTATGACTGTTCTGTTAAAATTACACAAGCTAGGAAAGTTCATACCATTTTTATGGTGTTAAAGACTGGAACTCATGAGTTTGATGGTTGAATTTTAATGCTCAAGTGGTTAGGTTTGTCAGTGTCCAATGGTTGGATACCATTTTTCAGTTCTTTCAAATGCAAAGGATCTGAGAAACCTGCACTTCATTCTCGTCCTTTGTTCATGAATTTATCCAATATATAATGTCTGACTTCAAATGGTTGAATTTGATTTGTCTTAGGGTATGGCCCTTCAAAAGTTTTAGTTCCGCTCTTCCTCTGCCTCCTTTTCTCACTTATTAGTTCTTCTTAGTGATACAGTTTGTTGGACAACTTAGAAGTCCCTGGTTTCCCCTTGTAGTTCACATCATTACATGCAGTAACATGCACATAATGGCGATCCTGATACTACAGTAAATGACATAGAATTTATTAGTGCGTAAAGATATGCTTCGTATTAATCTTATATTTTTTGCACTTCTTTCTTTCTTTCACTTGACAGATATCAGCATTATGTATCACTTTTAGTCTTTTACGCTTTCAAGGATAATAGTCTATGTAAGTGAAGTTGGAGAGGAGGGATTAAAACATAACTTTAGCTGGTTTTGCTTATGGTTATATGAGATAAGATGGCAACCATTTTAATTTCGAATCTTTAATGACTTTATATCTTATGTTTGAGAGATGGTAATGGAGTCGAAAGGAGATGGAAAGAAATGAGGGGGGGGGGGGGGGTGGTGATGGTATGAATTAGATCACGAGAAATACTAAAAACACTCTCTTTCCAACACTTTCTTCAATATTCTTTCATTAATTGGTTACAATTTAAGTATGGTATTCTAAAAATATAAAATTCACATGATTTCAACTAATTAATGAGTTAGATATTTTACTAAGTGAAATGTATATATTTACGTTTTTTATAGATATTAAGATGGTGGGTTTTGTTAAAACTACCAAGTACACCCCACCGTACAATACACGAATATTATGTAAGACATAAAAAAGTGCTTACATTAGTTTTGTTTCAAATTACATAAATAAGCTACATAAAATATAAATATTAATCATATTTAATATTTGATTTTTATTTGATTTTATATAAAAAAATCTCGAAAATTTTAAATATTGTTTTAAAATTAAGTAAAGATTTATTTGATCAAATAATTTATTAATGAGAAATCAGTTGATATAATTTAATACGAAAATTCTAGGCGTGTCTTTATGAAGATGACCTATATTTTAAAAAGATAGTCCCTCCTTTTCTTTATGTCACTGTTTTGAGAATTTTTTATTTGTATTTATCTTCACTTTTATAATTTTAAAAAGAGCATCAAATATGTTTTATGAATTAACTTAATATTATTTTTAATGCTGATTGGATAATTAAATAATTAAATTTAATAAGAGAAATAAAGGGTATAATAGGAAGTTAGGTATTAATTCTAAAAAAAACATTAGTGTTTTTAATACATGTGGTAAATCTTAAAGTGATACATAGGAACAGAGGGATAAAATTTTGATGTATCTTTATGAAGTTCAAGAATCATAACTTTAAATATATAAGGGTAAGTTTATGAAGAATTGAAATTTCGTATAATAATATTAAGTGAATTTTTGACGTCATTGTTCTTTCTTTATTGTCTCTTTCAATATTAAGTAGGTGGATTCTATCGAAAATTGCAAATCATTATGATAAAAGCGATAGATCTAATTCTGGTCACCTTTGGATATGACTTGCAACTTTAATAAAACTACCGAAGTTGACGGCAGATTAGTCTCTTAGATTTTAGATAGAAATGAGGAATGTGGACAGCATTTTCTTAAACTACTGTTCATCAAATCAACCCATGTTGGTTGATCTAGTAGTGTTTCAAGCACCGACAGTATCAAAGAACATGCTTGCAGCTAACATCATTAAATACATTTATCATGATATGACTATGTTATCAACTTAACCCAATGATAAACTTGCTTAACAAGCCAGTATTCATTTTATTATTGGGTTTTGAAAATCTAGAGGACCAAAACTTATATTTTAGGAAGTTGATGTTGAATAATAAAAATTGAGGTACTGATGTCAAATAGCAAAAAATAACTTTAATGTCCAAAATGCCATTCAAGGGTCTTGTAGTAAAAATGAAAGGAAAATGCCAAACGCACTGTCTATTATTGGGAATAGCGATATACATTACTACATGAACTGTCATAAGTCATAATAATCCAATTCATTTTCACTCAGGTGTAGCATTTATGTCGGTAGTTGGAATTTTGTCAGTGCTAGCCAACAAAGGCTGAATCTCATAAAGTTTATTAAATTTTGTTGTTGTAATATACAGTTCATTTTCCAAATTATGGTGTAAAAAAATTCCAACAAACTTAATTTACAAATATCTTTTGAACATTTGATACATTTTCATAAACTTACACTCTCTCCCTGTGTTTCATGATTCTTTGAGCTGTTAACAGGACCGCTTTACACAAAATTGCAAGAGACATGATGATATGAGGCACAAACATTTAAAATGACATGTCTATGGCCTCATGGTCAGGGGTCTTGTGACCAAAACCATATTCCTCACTCGGTCTCCTTTTAACCACACTTGCTCTTTGCACTAATCGTACCAATGCTTGCACCACCTCAGACATCGGAGGTCGAAATTCGGGTTCCGGCTGCGCAGAAAATCAAAATCATTGAGAAACATGGTTTAAAATTGCTAATCATAATAGGGCAGTTCTATGGTGGACCATGTTAAAAACTGGTCCATCCATGAATCATGTTTTTACAATTAACACCGTATGTTATTTACAATTTTACAACTAACATTCAGTGTATGGTATTTATAATATGTTCCTTATGTGCTAAAATTAATTAGCAGAGAAATCATTTTAACTTGTGAACCATGTTTTTCTTGGTCCACATTAGACAAAGCCATCATAATATTGTTCAAAATGCAAACTTGAATATTTGGAAATCCATATTTTAAGGTAGGTGGGGTAGCATTTGTCAACATGTCTAGGTGCACTAAAGGAAAAGCCAAACAGTTGTAGTATAGTCACTAAAGGCCATATAGATGGACCAAGTTTCAAGAGTGTAGTTTAATGCAATAGACACTAAAGTTTGCCAGCAATGTATTGTTTGGATATTGTACCATTATTAAAAAAGTTTTACCTGAACACAGAGGGCAATTATATCAGCAAAGCGTGACAGAGACTTTGCAGGATACATGCCATTCAAAGTAGGATCAACCATTTTGGCCAAGGCATCTATATCATGGAGTTGAGGAGTAGCCCACCTCACAAGTGATTGCTCTGATCTGACTCTTGAACTAAATTTCCAAAAATTTTAAGTCAGTTAAGAAACCATATAGAAAAGTAAGATATAATACTCAAGGGCCGTCTTAGTGTATGTTTGGTTTGAGGGTTGGTCCAAACACAAACGTGATTTCACATATCTCAACGTGTCAAAAGAAAAGTTAGAATTTGCCACATTGAGTTTAACATGGATTTGAGAAGCAAGATTTTGCCATGTTGAGTTCAACATGGATCCAGGTTAAGTTCAACAGAAATCCAAACCCACATTGAATGCATGTTTGGAACTCATTCTATAATTGATTCCAAAGCCAAAATCAATTCTATAGAAAAGAATCTGCAAGTAGCATCTGGGTGCCATAATTGATTATGGAAAAAAGTTGATCCAAACATGCTATAAATGATCAACAAGAAGATTAATCTAGACCGTGCGTGATAAGCTCACCTGTCAAGTGGCTTCCGGCCAGTTAATAGTTCCAACATAACTACCCCAAAGCTGTAAACATCACTTTTTACAGTGTATACTCCTGATAATGCAAACTCAGGAGCACTATAACCAAATGAGCCAACCATCTGAGTTGATACCTGTTAAACTCAAATCAAATGATTTTATCAATGTAGTGTGCTAACTGCTAAGAAAAGATACATCAAACCCGTTTGAATGCAAACTAAAGAGCACATAGAGCTTATCTAGTGTTGGTTTTAGTAGATAAGCTCCAATAAGTGCTTGTTGGTCTCTATCCAAACAGGCTATAAAACAAGCATCTTTCACCAACCTGTCGTTCCGTATTTGGTGTTAGAGCAGCTAAACCACAGTCAGATAGATGAGGATTGAGCTCCTCATCAAGTAATATATTTGCTGATTTGAAATTTCTATGTACAACAGATGGCAAGCACACTTCATGCAAGTACCTGACAGACAAGGCATATGAGTCAAATTGGAAATTAGCCTGAGTGTTGTGATATTATGCTAACTCACCCTACAAGGCTAAAACAATAAACTTGCTGAGGATAATGTGCCATATGTGCATGAGACATACTCTAAGGCCCTGGCCGTGCCAAGTGCTATGCGTACTCGGGCATTCCAAGATAAATCCTTGCTGCTGTCCTCAGCAAAATGGAGCATGTCATGCAGATTTCCACTTCCAATATACTCGTAAACTAGAAGGCGCTGGCCATGCTCTGCAGAGTATCCAGCCAATGTAACAATGTTTGGATGCCTCAAGCGTGACATGTTCGAAACAGCTTCAAGAAAATTGTCTTCCTCTTGTAAAGATAGTGCTGAGTTGTCAATCTTCTTAATGGCCATTGTCTAAACAAAAGCAAAACTTGGAACCATTAGAATATCAGGGTGCACATAAATTTTATAGGGAATAAAACATTAACAAAATAGAATAGGAAAATGATAACATAATTAGAGATTAGAGAGATTCTTGTACAAATACTGTGTTGAGTGCCAGAGTATTAGACTCGGTAAATAAATAGGAAAAATGATATGACTAATGACTGTCCAAAAATATATGCTACAAATGTAAGGTAAAAAATTAAGAAACTCAAACCACGTGAAAAAATAAAAACAACAGAAGAAGAAAAAAGAAAAATTAGATTGAACATGCAGCAAAACTGAAAATTCATGATGAAGAGAAATGTATACAAAAAACACCACACTCATCTATATGGACCATGTGATCTAATCTTTAGAATAAATTTCATCATGAATCAGAAACCTTTAGTGCCAAACCAAGCTACGCATGAAGCTGATGCGGGGTACATGCATTTGAACAGTCATTTATAATGAAATCACATCATTATACTCTGGCTCTGGCACAATTCATTTCACACAGGAGTGGTTCAACCCGGACCTTTAGTAGGTAATTTTCTCCCATATATGAAGAGTCTAAATTCCCAAAATGACAATAGGAAGGTAATAACAAATGCAACACTAAAAGGTTACCTTCCCATTGGGGAAATCAGCCTTGTAAACTCGACCAAGAGAACCTTCACCAATAATAAATTCTTGACTAAAGCTATTTGTTGCACTCTGGAGAGAAGCAATTGTATACGATGTGGAAGTTATAGGGGACTTCATGTGCTTTACAGATCCACTTTTTACGGGTATCCTCTCAACTGTCACATTTTCGGCTGGAGATCGAGGCTTGAGATCTGTAACAGCAGCAGTTTTCACTCTCTGCTCTTGCATCTGTGGAGTTACTGCATGTACAAATCCAAAAGAAAAGATAAACTGGTCACGATGGATACATGTCATCCTTTAGGTCAAAACAATAAAAAAATAGTAGAAATTCTGAATCAAAGGAGCATTTTACTGAAGAATGGCTTCAAAAGGATAATTCAAATGAACTTTGTAAAAGAATTTATTAAAATGTCATTCAGTAACATTTTAATATAAGAGAGATTTGTTGTTCAAACTTCAAACTAACACGATGCAAATTCCCTTTGATCGAGATTTATACTGAATACGAAGCTTGAAATCCCAATTTCTCTAAAAATGGCCTTCTTAACATGGCTACTTAATTTCTGCTAAGCTTTCGTTCCTCTAGTATTGTCATTCAACGAAGATTGGGCCAAACTAACGCATATTCTATATAGGACTACGTTTGGCAAAGAAACCAAACTACAGAGATCATAAAATATATCTGTAAAGAAGTAGTTAAAGAAAGGGAATTCACCATTAGTGATTCCAGGAGCAAGGCTCCCACTAGATGTTCTTGCACCCTTTTCCTTCCCTTTTAGCTTTCGGAAACAGAAAACAAGAGCAAGTAGCACTAAAACAGCCACCAACACTGAACCTAAAGTAATGCCTACAATGGCCCCTGCTTTTAAACTCTTACTGCCATCAGAACTTTCATTATCAGAATCCTTTGTTTTATTATGTGAACCAGACGCAGAATGATGATGACTTGAACGAGGTCCACTAGGTGGAGATGAAGTAGAAGCTGGAGGTGGAAGAGCAGGAGCATTATCAAAAGAATTTCCATCATATCTGTATCATATTTTAAAAGCCATATTAACCACATTGCTGAAGTCAAGCATTAGAAGAAAGATTGGCATTTCATACAAAAATTCATAAATACTTACATGAAATTATGGACTGAACTAAGCTCATGTGGTATTGATCCACTGAACTTATTGTCTGCCACATTTCTGGAAAGTTATAGAGCAAGATAAGAATTTGACACACAAACAATTCAAGGCCCAAAAGGAGAAGAACTTACAAAGTATCCAAAGGCAAACCAACAAGAACATTAAGAGAGCCAGTCAACTGGTTGTTCTGCAAGAAGCTGCGAAAAGGTTTCAATGAGCAATAATAAGTTAACAATTACTGCAAATTGCTAGCAGTTCGTCAAAGAAAATATCATCTAACGTACAGAGAAGAAAGTTTGGACAGTGAAACACATGAGGGAGGAAGATCCCCTGTGAAGTTATTGAAAGATAGATCCCTGCATCATAGAAAATGATGGCAAACAATAGAATCAATCTTAAAATTAAGAATAGCTAGCCAGTAATAATCATCACAAAAATCAATGATTATACAGTTTAAATTTTTTGTGAAACTCTTTCCCTAATTCTGGAAGGGATTTCCATTAGAGCATAAACTTCATAAGTATTGTACATAAATTAGGGTCCTAAAATGTGATTAATTGAAAGAATTGTAAGGAACAAATTTTCCGAGAGAAAAAGCATATTTCATCATAGTTCCAAAACGCCTATGAATATGCATAAGTGGATGAACAAGTAGTAAATTGAAGTGAATGAACATTGAAGAATAACATGTCAAAAATCTTAAACTGCAAACTCAAATTGACTCTCATAATAATATTTGGAATTTGGAAATCAGTTGCTCATGATTTTGGCAAGTATGGAGCAGTGACACTGAAATAAAGGACGAGAAACAATTATCTGTACTGAAGTAGCAGTATGAAAACCAGCATATGGTTCAAGTACTAAGACAATCCCTCAACATGCTGCAAGTCCAAAACTCAGATATGAAAGTTAAAATAAAAAAATTAATAGTTCAATCCGAATCTGTAAAAGTCCCTCAGATTCCAGAAAAAAAAACCTTTTTAATGCAGAACACAAAAAGTAAGTACCAAAATTGGTTAAGCATGACCGCAGATCAGTATAATATGCATTGTTTTCTTAGTTAGAATTAGAAAATGAAATAAATTAGAGGAAATGGACTAAAGACCATGTGTAAGAGATCTTACAGGTTACCAAGATTAGAAAGATTAGCAAAAATGTCACCAATTGGCTGGGAGAGCAAATTATTGCTTAAATTCCTGAAAAACACATGGCAATACAGGGTAAGAGTGGTTCCAATTCCACTATATGACTAAATTTAATATTGAGAAATAAAATCATAATATTGACAAGCAACTTACAGATAAGTGAGTGAAGCCATGACAGAAATGGAATAAGGAAGATTTCCAGTCAAGTTATTTCTTGCAAGATTTCTGATTATTGCAATTGAAGATTAATGATATATTTCAGCGACAAGAAAAATGAACATTTTAGATAAAGCAGCAAAATGAAACTGAACAAGAAATGAAAAGAGCTGGTAATAGCAGGCGAGTATTACAGGCTTGTAAGATTCGGTGGCAACTGATAGGGAATGATGTCGTGGATCTTGTTGTCGCTTAAGTCACTAGAAAAGCACTCCAAAAATTAAAAAACCAATCACCAATGTATTAAAATAGTAAAGATTATGTGCAACACAAATCATAGAGTAGAATTATCTCACAGCTTTGTCAGTGACATAAGGTTAGAAAGTAAGTATCCCAGAGTCCCATTGAGTCCTAAACCTGAAAGCTCACTAACCAGAATTAAAACAGGGAGAACAGTTAGTTTTCTCAACCAAAAACACACATTTTCAGAATAACTAATATAATCACAAGTTGCTATATCATCTCAATCTCATACATTGAAACAACGGATGAACCCTCACATGTTATCCCTTTCCATGACTCTCCACATGGATCACCACCACCGATTTTCCAACCCGTTAGCCGAAATGGACTGTTTAACGAGTTGTACATGACCTGAAGAGCTTGAACTGCAACAGGAAGGATAACAATAAAAACTAACATATGTCCACAAAGGCAATAGCATCTTTATTTTGCAGAAACAAATTTGTAAATGGTATACGAAAAAGCGCACATTTTTTGTTTCAATTGACCTTTCTTCCCTAAAAGAAGAAGAAGAAGGAAAAAAAGGAGATATAGAAAGACAGGGGAAAATATAACAAAATCATTTTTGTGTGTGAAAAAGCAACCACCTATTTCTTCATTTATTGCAGTACTACACTCCTTCTGCAATCAGAGTCTACAAAACAAAATAGAAGCCTAAGAGCCAATGCTCACACATGGGTTCAACCTAAAAATGCTTCTTTTGGCATGTCAAAGCAAAAAAAAAAAAGTGAAGGCTTTATTTCAATCACTGCATTTCCCCTGCAACCAGCAAACAGTGTTTACCAAAATCACACCATTCAAACAACAACCACCCACAATGCAAAATCCAAACTATTTTCTGAAAACCACACACCATGAATAACACCGACAACCAATCAAACACAGAGCAATGATACCGCGAAAAAAAATTATAAAGAATGAGGAAAGGGGGAATACCATCAGAAGGGTCAGTATTGGCCGCTGCAATAGGAAGAAGAGTTGAAAAAATCAAAGAGAATGAGAAGAACTCGGCGAGGAAGAGAGAAACAGGGGAATGATGATGAGGCATTGTGGTTGTTGGTTGTTCAGGTGAAGTGGAGCACATGCAACTGCAAGAGTAGCATGAAGGATGATCAAGAGATGATGTGAAAGAAGCAGAAGGAGAAGAGGAAGGAGGGGAGGGGGGTAGGAGCGTAGTGGTTGGGTTTGATCAGATCGTGACTGGTTGTACAAGGCAAAGCCATTAAAGAAAGGGACAGATAGATAGATGAAGAGATTCGAAGCTTAGAGTAATGAAGAGAGAGAATGCCCAAAGCAAACCAAAAAGAGTGTGAAGGAGTGAGTGTGTTCGATGTGTTGAGTGTGCGAGTGAGTGTGTGTCGGCGAAAAATAAGAAGATCAAAAAGGAGTAAAAATACTGCTTGTGTTACTATTTTTTTTAATTAATTATTTGTCACCTTACTATCATTAATTATGTTTTACCAATTGTACTAATAAAGATAGAAAATTAAAGAGTCTAATTTAAAAGGAGAGATGAAAGGTATATTAGGAAGTTAGGTAGTAACTTTAATATAAACAATAACATTAATATAATTCTTTAATATATGTGCAAAACCTTAACGTGATAGTTATTAAGGAACGGAGGAAATATATACTAATGATTTTATTTTATTTTAGCAGTAATAATAATGTTGTAATAAGACACTATCTTATCAACATATCAATATATTGATATATGTTGGTTTAGTGGGTAACGATTACTTATTCTCAGAAGTTTGTATTTTGAATCTTCCTACTTATGTGAGATTTGTTTTAGTTAGCGATTTATAAGTACTTTGGTAAGTGATTAAAGATTTCGGAAACCTGTTTTAATCTGTGATGGTAATCAGAATCGAACTCAAATTTTTTGTATAAAAAAAGTTTTATGGTCATCTAGTCATAAACAAATTAGAAAAGGATGAGAACAGCTATTCAAATCCTAAGGTATACATTTATTTGGAAGAACAAGTTACCATTTTTTGAACGCGTGACCATATTTGTCAAAAGATAAAAAAAATGTTGAAATTAGACCATAAATTTCTACTTCAGATAGTTAGATCCATGAGTGGAGAGCTGCATAGATTATAGTGAAAGATATGTGGAGTGTATATCTTGAGAGAGAAAAAAAAAAGTAGAAATTAAATAAGCCAAGTTGGCGTAAATTGGGTCGAAAGGGTGGCAGATTTTGTTGGAAGCAGTCAAGGTTGCAATTAAGGTGGGTCCCGTCCCCTTTTTCCATTCTGGGGTTTTGGATTTTGTGTGTTCTGTTTCAGCATTCTAATTCTACACCTTTTGGGCTTTTTACCTCTCCAAGTCCAACCTGTGTGCTTTGCCTTTTTCCTTTTTATTCTCCCCACTGGGAGTCACATCCCTCTCTCGTACCCTACCTCCTCAATACACAATTACAACGTGAATACAATCTCTTTAGAAATAATAATTATAATAAAAAGAATTGTATATTGATATAGGGATTTTGATGCATGAACCAGATGCACTTATTTTTCTCCTTATTTATTTCTTCCTATCACATATTTCGCTTTTCTTCATTTCTCTCATTAATATTTATGCATTAGACACTCATGGTGGTCTACCAATCACTATGTTAATATAATTAAATAATAAGAATTGTATTAATATAAACAATACTTAAAATGAAAAAAGAAGATAAAATAGATAATGCGTGTGATATATGACATGATGTGATCAAAAGTAAAAAGTAAAGAGAAAAATGAGTGTTTGAGTGGTGTATGTACTTGTTGGCAATGAAATATTGATCATTTTACATCAGCTAAAAACATTTGTGTCGATCTGACAATGAACTGATATGAAATGAAGCTAACCGTAGTCAAATTAGATCATTTAGCCGATGGAAAAACATGTGTGCCTAGTGGAAATGATTGTTCCGAAGTCATGTAATGTTGATCATCCTAGCGTCAGCATGTTGACGATTGAACCACCGCTAGAAAGAAAGGGGTGACAATCTTGTTTTCCTTCTCATTTCTTAGGGTCACTCTAAGCTTCATGAACCCCATCACAACTATTCTTTCTCCTGTAATGCTAGTCAGACCTGTCATCAAATGAGTCAGATCCTCATAAGTGTATACTAACTTCACGAAGCAGCTGTAAGACATCATATCAGTCAAACTCCCTGACTCCATTAGTATTTCTTGAAATTCTCTTCCCATAATCACAACTGAAAATACTAATAGTGAATTGTAATTTCTCTCATAGTCGATAACTCGATTTCCTTCAAGATTGTCAGGGGTTTAATTTAGTAACTTCCAATTCTAATCCCTGATCGGGAAGCCTCCTTTTATTTCAAAGGCCTTATTTTTGAACTTCTTCGTCAAGGAATCCACTCCTTGCTTTTGTTGTTAAAGAGGTGGAATCAAATTTTCTTCCGTCTCAATGTACTCTACAACCCAAGCTTAGAATTCTGTTAGCTTAGAATTATGTTAGATTGATCAGATACACCTTTTCCAAAGATGCATGGAACATGTTGCGTGCAACACTGCATCAAGCACTAATTCCATTAGCTCCTTGGCTCCCATCCCGGAATTAGGGAAGGAAATCACTGAGTGATTCATCCTCTCGCTACTTCATGTTTTCATTGACATGCTTTTTTTCCAAACAACCATTTATGCATGGAAACTCCAACTATACTCACTCAAAAAACTCCTAAATAAAAAGTTGAGTAAACTCCTCCCAATCTTTGATGGAAGATTCTGGGAGATATTTGAACCAACATAGGGCATTTCCCTTCAAGGTGGATAACAAATCTCTATAGACTAACATGTTTGCATCGATGATTTCCATGATTCTCATAGCTTTCACGCACGAGACGAAGACATTAACGTGCTCATTTTGTCCGACCTTCCCGAGAAATGAATCTACATTAATACGTCCAAGTAGACCTAATGGCAGGTCCAAAGCTCGAATTTCTCCACTAAAAGGTGCATAGATGACACTTCCCAACTATGAAGGACATGGGGAGTAAATTCTCATATTGAAACCTCTTGGTTCAGTTTGGTAGTATTGCGACCTTTTCATTGCAATGACAATTGAATACATGATTTCTTTTGATCCCCACAAGTGGCGTACCAAATATGCTTTTCTAGAAATCTAACTTTGAGAACCTTTGATGATTTTCACGTGGTGGTCGTAGGCTGAATGCTTGGAATGCGGTGGTGATATCACGATGGAGCACGATGAGTAACTTAAGGGTTGTACCTGCAAAAAACACTCAAACACTTAAGTTAGCTTCTAGATCAGAGAGAGACTTAAAGTCTGAGAAGAACTCAAAGTTAGCAGATGAGTAATGCTTGAGTAAATGAATGACTAAACATGTATTTATCAGCACAATGTTTGTTGTATTTGTGACTTGAGATCGTTAAGAAGCATTGATGAAGGTCTTCTGAGATGATAGTCGTATTTGGATAACACTGCAATGTGTCATCAAATGTGTCAAAACGACCCATTCACATTACACTGGGACTAGATGTTCTTTTGCTAAGTCTTGTCACTTGCCATCATGGTACTAGCTTAATTGTAAGACCTTTGAGGTGATTGGGATGTTATAGAGCCTTATGGCCACTTGGGTCGACTGTAACGTAAATTCAAATACTTTAGGAGATAGATATATATTTAAAGAAATTAGTTGTCTACTTACCCCGTGAATCTGTTTAACCACACACTAGATTAACCAATGATGTTCAAAATAAATGAGTTAAAAATTTCATAAATCTTTATATAACTTTCTAAAAAAAATCTATTGGTCCACAAGAATAAGGTCAAACAATTTCATTGAGCAAGTTAGACAACCCTTAAAGAAAGTAACTTAAGAATTTATATAATAACATTGAATAGGTGAACTCAAATAGCATGTTTAGTATGTTATGAGACTATTATGCATGAGTATGAATGAAAATGGAGTCTGCCCTGAAGTATATAAGTAACTAATGATTTTTATTTGACAGCAACAACTCAACTTTGACTTTTGAGACAGTACTAGAGCTAAGCTCATTTTTCTGCTGGTTATATAATATAGAAGAAATTAAATGTCTTTCAACAATCATTAACACATAATTTTATCTGGTGCGCAAAGCACATAAAAATAACGTTAAATACTTCATTTCGTTAGTATCACTCATCCTTTTTATATGCTCCCATTTAACTTCAAACGTCTGTTACCAGTAACCACTATCATTTTGTTTGAATTTGTTATGACTTGTTGATTATATTTTATTGCAGTATATATAATTTTTTTTATTTCATAAATTCAATGTTGACGTCTGCCTATTGCCGACACTAAAATCTAAGTCGTGGCTTGTCTCCGCCTTATGATATTAAAAAAAGGTTTAAGAACTAACAGACTTCTTAACTTCTTATTAAGTTTAAAAACAAACTTCTTACTAACGTGAATATTTATAATGTTGGAAATGTTTACAAACAATAAACTCTGCCTCTCATTAAGTACACACCACAAGATTTTTAAAATTTTAAGGAACCATGAGGTTAGTATAATAGCCTTGATATTTAGAATAAATTGTCAAGTATTTATTAAATGTTAATTGAGTTAATGGTTCAACTGGTCCCTGAGTTTGTACTAATATTAGTGATTGGTCCCTCGTTGAAAAAATGTTTAATATAGGTCCCTCAGTTTGCACCAAGTTTGTATTTAGTCCCTGCCGGAGACCGGAGCTCCGACGATGACATATGTGGCGTGCTGACTGTGCAAGTGATGATTATGTGAATTTTTTAATTTTTTTAACGGGAAAATATGTTAGAAAAACCTTTTAATTTTTAAAACCCTAACTTATTATCAATTTAACCCCATTAACCTAAATCATCTAACTGATTTCAAATTAGAAATCTCCAAACCCTAAGTGGATCCTGTAATCCCTAAATCAATATACCCATCTTTTTCCTCCAAGAGACTTGTTGAGTCATTAACTCTAATTTTTAATGAAATGTTTATTTCTTTAACAAAACTACTCAACTTCAAAAAAAAAAAAAAAAAAACTACTCAAATTAAAATACTCTATAAGCAACATATTGAAAAAATTAGACACAAGAATACCGTAAAGAAAAGATATCCGTAAACATAACGGTAAAGGCGTATATGTGAAAGAAGTTAGGTTAATGGAGAACAATTTATTTTCATAATAGTAAATGATGCTAGACAACAACTCAAAATATTATTTACAAAGTGACGAAATAATACAAGTTAATTTGTTGGGTAAATCAAAGTGACGAAATGTTCAATTATAAGGTAAATTTCTTTACATTTGAAGGTGAATTATAACTTGAGTAGAGGTTTACAAAATAATATACTGATTAAACTTGTTGAATTCGTATTTAAATCATGCTCATTGTGAATTTGTGATGGGACTAGTAAACTAATTAATCGGTGATCTTTTATAAGCTAAAAGGAGGAATATTTTTATGGAAGTTTATAATTAATTGGAGCTAATGAAAAACAATGAGACCGAAAGGGGATGTGGAAAGTAAACAAGAATACATAACAGAAAGAAATAAAAGAACTTATGCAAAGCGTTGGGGCCAAGGGTTGGTAATGAGAGAGAACTTTAAAGTTTTAAATTGATTTTTCATGGTTGGTAAAATGAGGGATTCTTTGATTATTGCTCGTGACTCATGAGTGGTGACCCCTCATAGATTCCTTTCATGTTTAAGACAACACACAATCCCACTAATGAGCCACTTCCATTTGTCATGTAATGTAATCCCATTGGTAAACAAAGTAATGATGCAATGCATGCATCCCTCATCACATAATATAAACGAGTCCCTTCCAAAGCACCAGGTTGGACCTAAAGTATGTTTAAAACTAAACAAAATTTGAAGTTTGTTTTTTTAAATTTTATGCATTGGCTTAAACATTAATGTGTTTTCGGGCCTAAAAAGAATTCTAATTAATATAAACTCTTCTGAATTAAATGAATTGATTTATTAAGATGATCGCAATCTCATTTAAAGTTGATCTTTCAAACTAAACTTTTTGAGGTGCATAATTACTCACCAAATGTCAATGTAGTTCACACAAATGGTTAAGAATCTGGAGAAGTTTTGCCTTCTCCATGATACAATGGGTTTAAATTTTCTTACGGCCGTCTAAAATTCCAATTGGTAGGCAATGTATCAGACTAAGGTAGTGTTTGGCCCAGCTTTTTTTTGACTTTTAAGTTGCTTTTAAGATAAGTTGGGCCAAACACAATTGTGTATAAGATCTTAAAAAATAAGTTACTTTTAAGTTACTTTTTTTTTTACACACAAAATGTTGAAAAGTAACTTTTAAGTAAAAAGTTAATTGAGGGAGCTTTTTTCTAATAAGTTACTTTTTTCACTTCCTACCGCCCCGGCCACCACCGCCTTCGGCCACCACCACCACCTTCGACCACCACCGCCTCCAGCCACCACCGCCTCCGACCACCACCACCGCCACCACCGCCGCCACCGCCGCCACCACCTCCGACCACCACCGCCGCCACCTCCGACCACCACCGCCACCTCCGACCACCACCACCACCTCCGACCACCACCACCGCTACCTCCGACCACCACCGCCACCTCCGACCACCGCCGCTGCCTCCGACCACCACCGCCACCTTCGACCACCACTGCCACCACCACCGCCTCCGGCCACCACCACCACCACCGCCTCCGACCACCACCACCACCTCCGGCCACCACCACCGCCTCCACCCACCAACACCGCCTCTGGCCACCACCACTGCTTCCGACCACCAAACAATTTTTAACTTAAAAGTAACTTTTAAGTTAAAAAAATGAAAATTGACAAACAGCTTTTGCTTTTTTTTTTAAGATCTTATTGTGAGTTTTAACTTAAAAGTAACTTTTAAGCTAAAAAAAAGCTGGGTCAAACGCTACCTAACTTGCTTTCTTCTTTTCTAGCTTAGCTTTGTTCCAAAATGTTTTCTATTAAAGTTGTGCATAACACAGAAGATGTCATTTATTATTATAAAACATAACTGAAATACTTTTATTTATATTTATCCCAACCATATATTTTCTTCAATTTCTTGCAACTAATTCATATTAATACTCACTCATAAATGATTTAAGTAGACAGAGTAGAATGATGGTTGGTCAATACAAAATATGATAAGTGAGATAAAATTTATTAAATAAAAATATAAATGGAAAAATTGAGATGAGAACTCTTAATTTAAAGAAAAAAACATTTTGAAATGAATGAAAAAAATTAAAACAACGAACATTCTAAAACTAGGTAATAGTTTTTAAAAAATGGACAAAACTTAAATACAGTTTCATCCATGTTGTTGTCTAGTAATAACATGACACGTCTTAAAAAAAAACATTACACTTGTGTTAAAAAATGAAAGTTGGGAGGAGTTATCATATCAATAAATATTGAGAGTGTTTGAGCAAAAATACATATACTCCATCCGTTTCAAATTATATGAACCTCTTCATACAATCACGCTTATGTAATAAGCTTATTAATATTTTCATTTTGTTATTTTTTTATAAATATTCTATATATGCCCCTATTTAAAGCTCGCACTTCAATACCCAACAAATTGAAAATATAATAAATGTAAAGGATAAAAAAAGGAAAAATATTTTTTTTTTCTAAAATCTAGAATGGTCTTATAATTTAGAATAACAAATTTGTCTCTAAATGGTCTTATAATTTGGAACGGATGGAGTAGTATTCATTGAATAGTAGGCAAGCTTTGTCCTTCAAGAACTGATCCAACATTTTTTTCTTTTCTTGGTCAACGATCTAAATCTAGATTTAGCGGATCTAACAATATAAGTTAGCTAACAGAGAGTTCATTACATGATGAGAAGCCCTCTCACCTTCTGCCCTTCTCTGTTTCTTTTGGTAATAGATTTTTTGTTAGCAGATTTGTTGTGTTATATGGTCTTTGGGCCTTCTTCGTTTCTTTTGGGCTTTGTCCCTTAATGAAAAGCCCTCTCACCTTTGACAAAATAAACTGGTTGCAAGTCGTAGGAGATAGTGACCCGAAATAAATAAACCGATATCGAGCCATATTTTTCTGTTAAACATCAATCAGAAAATTAAGATATATTTAAAATAATAATACTGCATCGAAATTCAATAATTTAGAATTTAGTGTTATCATACAACGCCAAGAACAGAAGTTGTATTGTTGTGGACTGCAAGCAACGCTGAGAAAAACGTGGAAATGAAAAGAAAGGAGTAAAGGCTGTGGCTGAAACAGTACTAAAGGCAAAGTGGATTGGTTGATTATACCGCTTTTTATTTTGATTTTGATTTCGATTTCTCACACGCACGCACGCGAATAATAAATACCGAATCAAAAAAAATGAGCAAGAAGAAAGCTTTGTCCATTTTGATGCGCGCCAGAATGAGCAGGCCTAACGATCGCACCAACAACCTTCCTCTCTCTCATCTTCCTCTAACTGTAAGCAACTATTCAATTC
The DNA here is from genome assembly GCA_030819835.1 of Acmispon strigosus. Lineage (NCBI taxonomy): Eukaryota > Viridiplantae > Streptophyta > Magnoliopsida > Fabales > Fabaceae > Acmispon > Acmispon strigosus. Next base: position 95,222,174 of record JAUAMA010000001.1, read on the forward strand.
ACACCTTTATTCTCTCTTCAGATTTCACTCCAAATCGATTCCATTTTCTGCGAATTGAATTTGATTCGATTTCACTTTCTATTTTGCGCAGCAGAACGCGACGAGTAAAATACAGCAGCAGAACGATTCGCCAGGAGAAGGAAATTCATCAAACAATGACTCCGTCAGCGCTGAGAGGTTTTTTTCTTTTTTTTTCTTTTTTCCACGCACTTGGAATTTGCATGTTTGCGCAATTTTTCTTTAATTTTATATGTTGGATTTGATTTGTTCATAGAGAATTTAAACGTGTCCATACGTCAATGCACTCTGCTATATCAATGAACAAAACGGAGGTTCTAGATGACGTGCTTAATAGCTTCTCAGAGGTAGCCATGAACCATTCTCGAATCGATTCTGTTATCTGTTATTAATTATTATTATTGGTGCTTATTTCATTTCCAAAAGCTGGTAATAATGTAGGGTTATTTTAGCCTTTCTCACGAAAACCGTCGCAAGTTGCTCCTTGTCCTTGCTAGAGACTATGATCTCAATAGATCACATGTTCGTGAACTGATTAAACAGTACCTTGGACTTGAACTTCCTGCTGGTGAGTGATTTGTTTATGTGTTTGTGCCGTGTGCTTTGCATTATTAGTTCCGAAACTGTGTTGTGAGAAAAAGTGATTCAATTAGCAGACAAAGCTCAAGTGAGTGGCTCTGAAGAAGGCTTGTTTTCTTCTTTCTACCGCATTGAGTGGAACTTGAGGCATGCCCTACAGCCGGTTTATGAAGTTCTCTTCGAGCGTCTCAACACTCATCCTGGAGGGTTGAAGGTCTTATCCCTTCTTCGAGCAGATATCCTGTCCATTCTCGCGTAAGTTTCTGGCTGATGATGTTGCATGATTTTAGTATGAAAAGTTTTTAATGTGTCTCACGAACAGCTGATCTTAATATGACAGCTGGAGCAAATAAAAGAAATCTTAGTTACATGTTATTCCTTTAAATTTAGTGGATTCTATGTTAGAGAAATCAGATACTGATTGTCCTACAAACCTCTGCACATGGTTTTTTACTATGAGGACCTTACAATAAAAAAAAGCCATAAAATGTGCGAATTTAAGTGCACACAGTTCATAAAATTATATGGGGGGTGTGGGGAAGATAAAATAAAGATAAGACAAGGGTTTAACTTTGCTTTCCGGGAATTTTGAACATTATGAACAATTCTTCTCCTACACAGAGAGGAAAATATTGCGTCTCTGAGAGCATTGGATTCTTATTTAAAGGAAAAACTTAGCACATGGCTCAGTCCTGCTGCCTTAGAGCTTCACCAAATTACATGGGATGATCCTGCTTCTCTGCTGGAGAAAATTGTTGCTTATGAAGTACTTTTCTTCTTTTCATTTCTTGAATTGTCATATCATATAGCTCTTTGTTTCTTCCATTATATGCATAATCTTCAATATCTTGCGCAGGCTGTGCATCCTATTAGCAACCTTCTAGATCTTAAGAGAAGGCTGGGTGTTGGCCGTCGCTGTTTTGGATACTTACATCCAGCAATTCCTGGTCAGCAGTTATTCTAGCTCTTGGTTACTCAAAGATAATTCTCTACCTGGCTATATCTGATCCAATAAATCTGTTTTTGTTTGGCTTCTGTTCAATTCAAGTCTGTAAATCTTGAAAACAGTTGAGTTTTCATATGTGATGTCTTTTTGTACGACTTTAGTTATGATGCTTGGTAGCAAATATATTTCGAACTAATATATGTGCTAATTTGATTTTGCAATATGCATTTATTGTTATTTGTTATGATTTCGTAATTTATGCTGGTGCTTAATAATCAACTTTCGATTAACATCCTAGTGGTCATAGGAAATAGTTTATTAGTGATTAAGTTTCCATTGAGAAATATGGGAGTTAGTGTATCATTGGAAAGATTAGAGTCATAGGAAATAGTTTAATTATAAAATGTATTTATTTTTTTATCCATATAAATATCAAGGATGCTGAGTGCTCTCACTCGAGCAATTCACAGAACTTCTATCTAAGTTTTCAAAGTCTATTCTCAATTTTTCTTAAGTGTATGAGACTTAAACTATTTAATGTTGTTTGGTTTTATGTTTCTTCTCAGGTGAACCCTTAATTTTCATTGAAGTTGCACTACTGAAAAATGTAGCTCAGACTATACAGGTTAATTTTGCCTAAACTATAACTTGAACAAACCCATTTTCACTACTTTTTTTAAGCATCATTTTTTTGCACAGGAAGTTTTGTGGGACAGTCCTCCTATACCTGAAAGTGAGGCAAAATGTGCATTGTTCTACTCCATATCATCAACTCAGGTAGGCTATATATTATAAGAGTAATGAAAAGAAAAGTTGCAGCTATTGAAAATTTGACTATATACAGAAAAATTGTTAATTCCATAATTATATCGTGGGGGTCCTTCTCAGTGAAAGGTGAGCTGTGCTTCATTCTTGGGCCTTTTATCTGACTCAAAATTATTGCTACTATTTGCTTTATTTTCCTCTTTTCTTCTCTGATCTGTTTTATTCATATATGCACCTTAAATCTGTTTACTTTTCTGTTTATACTATCTTTTGTTTCTCCCACTCTTGACTCCCTGAAGAAAAATAATACCGGAGATAGTTTCTTTCTAACTTTCATAGTTTTGAAAATTTTGCAGCCTGGCTTATCAGGGATCAACTTAGGAAAGTTTCTTATCAAACGTGTAGTAACCCTGGTGAAAAGGGAGATGCCACATATTTCTGTAAGTGTTTTACCAATTTTGTGGTGCTCTCTAAATTTTAAAGGCAAAATTAAACTTGACTTCTTATTAACACCATTATATCTTAAAGATGTTTCTTAACTCATACTTACATACTTTACTTTTCTTGGTTTTGATATGAATGGTATTGTCCAACAAAAAAAAGCAGGTTGGTCTTCTTTTTATTTCTCTTTTGATGGGGAGGTTTTCTAAGTACATTGGTTCGACTTTCTGGTTTCATTTTCTAAATCAATGTTTTAAAATTCTTTCTCCTCCCAAAGCTGCAGATTTCTGGGTTCATTGGTTCTCAAAAGAATGCTAGTATTAAAGGGACTTGGCAATTTCCATCAAGACTAATGCTCACAAATTGATATTTTGCTTCCATTGTCTTAGAAGACTAGAATCTGAAAATAGTTTCCTTATTCTCAAGTCTCAATAGTTGTTGGACGCTGATGTTATGAAAAATCTGACAAATGCCATATTTCCTAGGATACTTCCATGTCTTATGTATTAGAATGTATTTGTGCCCTGCCGCTTCTAAGATTGCTGAACATTTGTTGCTTGTAGACATTTGCAACTCTCAGTCCCATCCCAGGATTCATGCCATGGCTCTTATCCAAGTTGGCATCTCAAGCCGTGCTTGCTGATGGAGATGTCTCACAACCACCGGCTGAGGGATCCGGTTCCACATTCTATGAGAATATACTTAAACCAGAAGAAGAAGAAGCACTTATGGGTTTACCTAAGTAAGCCCTACACTATTCTATCTTGATGTTTTATCTTATGATATTCATGGTTATTATTTTCCAACCCCACCAGTTGCTTGTACGGAAGTTTCATACTACTATACAGTAAGCTGTCCCAATAGCTGCACTTCATGTGCTTTTTTTTTTTTTAATATCTTTCCCCTTTCCTGTTGAAACAATTAGTTCTATCTGTTGAAACAAAATTAGAAATTTTAAGGATTTATATAATGAAAAAAATATCATATTTTAACTTAATCAAGAATAGCCCCATATTTCTCCTTTTATGATCCTCTGTTGTCATTGTAAAGAATCATATGCTAACAGTAGGGCACTCAAATTTCTTTTCCTACATGTCTTGGCAATTATGATGATGATTAATGTTTATAGTAACTTCTATTTTCTCTCCTAGTTTGTCTCTAACTCTCCGGTGTCCTCATTTGATTAACATGATAACATCAATGTGAGTTGCAGAGATATTGCCAAGGGAACAAATGGAATGGAAGTGCTGTTCAACTTGCTTACTTCTACATCCTATAAGTGGATCCATTCGCCAGAAATTCTGTCAGCATTAAAACCCCCTTTGATGCGTTTATGTGCCAGGTATTGCAAACAAATCAAGGGAAATAAAATAAACCAATGTTAGAAATAACACCTTTGAAGATTGCATTGAGCTAGGTGGCTGGCTACACCTATACTTTCTAATTCGTGGTAAAGTGATCAGAAAACTTGTGATTCTTTTTGTATCATAGATATCTTTTGCAAGAGAAGAAAAGAGGAAAAGCTTTGGACTCTGTGGCAAACTTTCACTTGCAAAATGGAGCGGTATGTCTTGCAAGCATAATGTACAGCTAATAAATTTCTGTTATTGGCAATGTCATTTTCATTGTTTTTTTTTTGAATGGAAGTCATTTTCATTGTTAAACCAGCAGTTTCTATATAGTACATTATACTCTGTTTTGACATCTTCAATGGCTTTTCCACTGAGGACGTGGTATGGGTTCATTGGCATTTAGTACTCTGTTTTGACATCTTCAATGGCTTTTCCTCTGTTAAACCAGCAGTTTCTATATAGTACATTATATCTTGGCATTTATTTCTATGTCTACTTTAAATGACAAAAGTGGGAGTTTTCATGAAGCAAATCTATGTCCTGTCCACGAATAACTTGCAGTTGCAATTTGAGTAAATTGGCATGGATCACTTTTTACTTCTCATATGGAACAGATGGTTGAAAGGATAAATTGGACGGCAGACCGATCAGAAAAAGGTCTCTCTCAGAGTGGAGGCATCATGGTGAACTATGTCTATTGGTAATCAATCATTCTCTTGAACATTCTGGATCTTGTTTTTGTTCTTATCCAATTATATTCCCCATTATATTTATGATGTCAATTTAATTCACATCCCCTGTTGGTTCTTCAGATAAATCTTGTATGCTATATTGAAAACTGAAAAGTTCATATTATTCCATCTTTCTTCTGGTTGTGAACTTGGGAAAGAAATCTCACCAATGAAGGAGTAACGATTATACTTGTCATTTCATGCTTTTATGGTTACTTGTATTGTAATTGTAATATTAAAATCCATATGGGTGGATTTGAATAAGATGAACTTAATTTCATATTTTCTTTCACTTGATAAAAACATTGAGTATGCTGCTGATAACACCTAATTGCAGTCTGGATCAAATAGAAGAATATGCTCATTCATACTTCAGCAATGGCGAAATTCATGCTTCAAGTGATCTCCATCGCTATGTTGAGGTGATAGGTTTTGCTTAATGTCAATTCAAGTTTGATATTGGATAAACTTCAACATGTTCTCTCAAATATCTTGCGTGCATGTGATTTCGGAACTAAAGCTTATTGACAGCAGCAACCTTACTACCATTAGCTTTCCTTTTCTTTGCCTATATTAACCTCTTTGCTGTCATTTGCAGCCAGAGTGATGAGTAATCATGAAGTCTGCTTGATCAGAGTCTACTGGATCATTTTATCAAAACAATGTGGCACAAACGCAATCAAGTCAAAGAATGGGGATTTTTGTTTCGAAATTGTTGATTATTTCTGTACAGAGAATAGTGGGCAGCTGATTATGTATCTAGTCCAATTCATTGGTAAAATATGGCAGGAGACTGATTGCTAAATTGCCGTGTGTTATTTGGTCATTAATGATGCAGTTTGCAGGGGGCTACACTTGCAAGAGACATGGGAGAAAAGCTACGATAAATAGTACATACTTGGTAAAGTAAAAAGTTCATGCTATACAATGTGGTGTATAAATACTATACTGAAAACATACCCTATCCCATAGTGAAGAGTGTGCAACTGTTACTGAAATTTAATTGTGTTGTTTGGAGACTATGAATTGTGAACTGTCACAGAGCAAATTATTCCTTGAACACGAGGACTGGAAATAATAGCTTTTTGTTGCTTGTTCTATCGTTGGACAATATTTTCACTTTCTGGAGGCAGAATTAATTGCACTCAAATCGGTCAAAGTTGTCTTTAGAACCAAGCCTTGAAATGTAAGTCACTATTTGTTTTAATTTACTCTAAAGCTAAAAATGATGGCTTAAAAATTCTCAAAAAAATAAGCTGTACCATAAAACTGTGCTTGTTACATATAGTTCTCTCTCTCCAACTATTCCGATAAACGTGGAAGGTTTAGCAATACATTCTGTTTATTATCATTTGCATTGCAGATTGGTCCAACCATTTATGATCTAACTCAATCATTCTTATCTTAACCCGCCGAGGTATAAAACTCATCGAGGACCATGTAGAATGAGCTCCATCCATTATTGTAGGGAATGAAGGGGAGTTCATAGCTGCAGGACTATTCACTTCTCTGTTTCAGCAGGACTGGTTTCCGAGATGTAATCCCTCATAAGTCTTGTGTTAGATTCAGTGACCTTCTGCAGGACATTAAGACCAGAAACAACCCCATGTTTATTAGGACTTTAAGATCAGTATTCCGATTTCTAAATATAAAAAACGTTATTGAATTACAAACCTTTAAAGCTAGGCGCTTCATGTTGTCCCATTCAAAATCATTTTTGCAGTATGCTGATCGCACCTATGATATTGCATCTTAGTACTTAATCAGAACCTGGTTAACAAGCTATGGAAAAGCATACATAATCACAAGTCATCCACTTACCTCCATTATGCGTAGGGCTATTCACGTACATGTCAGAACCACATGGAATCAGTTTGCAAGATTTGGTTCATTCAATCAGCACAAAAATATTTCCAAGTTAGATGTTAGACAATTAAGAATAACTTACATAACAACTAAGGATTGTGTAGCTTGATAACTGTCCTTACCTAAGTTCTTATGTCTTGATGATTCTCTGAACATACTGGCGCAGAACTTGTCACCATCATTTAAAGGGTGTCTACCCACGAAGTCCATTAGCTCTTCATATGCTTCAGGATTATAGCTCTGCACAGGGAAATAATTATTGACAGATAATTTTATTGGGAAAAAAAAACCTAATTAATGAAAAAGTTAAATTTAAATGGTCAAGGCTAATAAAGCTAGTTCTGAGTTGTCTGGTTTTCATTGCTCATGAGCCATGACCTAGAATTATTCAATATAAGCTAGCAAGCAACAACCATCAAAAGCCAATATGTAGGTTTGGAAAGAGCAAAAGGAGGGAGGAACCTGAAGTTGAGCAGCTACAATCTTAACTGCAATGTACGTGAAGAAATTGTGGAGGTTATTCGCAGCCTTTGCTTCTGGTGATGCTTCTCCAAATCCTGCACCCCATGATAACATAGAATATCACCTATTAATTATTGGTTACAATGAAACAAGAGAAAAGGTCACAACCCAGTACAAAGGTGAAGAGGGACAAAGCAATTGTAAACCAACCAGGTACAAACATCTTATTGCAGTATAAGCGTGTGGATTGAGAGCTCCTTTGCTTATTGCCAGGCCAAAAAGGATAATTTCTGTACTTGCTGCTGGGTATTGCAGTGTAGACATAAGGAAGCTGAGAAAGTGCTAGATTTGGAGAGGATTCCATAGCTAACAGTATATTGGTGTAGCAAATTGAAGAAAGGCCTTGATTTTGCTGAGGATAAAGCTATGAAGTCCAGAATAAAATGGAGGGTTATGGTGTCCATATCAGAAAAATATCTACAGGCTTCAATCCACACAAAGAAATATCCTTGAGCATATGTGGAAAAAGTGGGAACTTCTACTTCCAAGGTGGAACCCACCATTTCCATCTCTTCTGTACTATATTGAAGGACATATACATAATACGTGTGTGTTCATTACTTATATTCCACTTCTTTGACATGATTATTTTGACCTTAAGTCTAATATAATCAATTATTTCTTAAATATAAAAAGCTTGTTCTATTTTACTATATAATGAGAATATTCATAGCATACTTTAGAAAGTGACATAATACAATTTGTTTCTATTCCACATCATAACCATTTTTAAACCATTAAAAATCCAGATTCACCCATTTGGAGTCACTCTCCATTCCCTTTTCAGGTGAAGCTTGGAAGTCACATTCTCTACACAATCTCCTAATTTTAAATTGAGCATGGCAAATTGGCAATGATTCAAAAGAAATAGAAAAATAATATTACCAATGGCAGTAACAAGAAGGAACCGTTCCACCTAATAGATCACAACTCTGATGCCAATATTTGTGATATAAAACCAAGCTTCATATAGAACAAACCAAATATCCTGCAAGACACTTCTCTTAGCTTCTGCAAGTGACAAGCTTAAATTAACAATAAACTCAATCACTTAACCCTTTTCCATCTGATCCAGAGCTTCAAATTGCGGTCCACAACCACAGTTGCAGCCGCAACGTAACGGGTTTTGCAGTCCCCGCATCGTCAACCCTGCATTTGTCTGCAATTCTGCGACGTAGCCGTAATTTATTTCCCTGATCTAATCTTACACAAAAAATGACCACACATCCAAACAGAACAGTTTTCTTAATCTTCCTCTTGTTTCTGTTTTTGATCATTATGAAAGCCCAAGGTAGCTGCTTGTCAGGTTGCAACCTTGCTCTAGCTTCCTATTACATATGGGAAGGCACAAACCTCACTTACATTAGCAAGCTATTTGGGAAACAACCCTCAGAGATTCTGAAATACAACCCAAACGTGAAAAGCCCTGACGTGATTCAGAGCCAAACACGGATCAACGTGCCCTTCTCGTGCGAGTGCCTCGACGGGGTGTTCTTGGGCCACACGTTTTCTTACACCACTCAAAGCGGCGACACGTACATAGCAATTGCGAGGGTTGATTTCTCGAACCTCACCACGGAGGATTGGGTGAGCAGGGTGAACAGTTACAACCCTAATGAGATGCCTAACAATGTGAAGATCAATGTCACCATCAACTGCTCCTGCGGAGATGAACATGTGTCAAAGGATTATGGGCTGTTTGAGACGTACCCGCTTCGCCCCGGTGATGACTTGCGGCGGCTTGCGGCGGACTCCGGCGTGCCGGCGGAGGTGCTGCAGGGTTACAATCCAGGTTCGGATTTCAGCGCCGGGAATGGACTCGTCTTTCTGCCGGCCAAAGGTAAATACCATGCCCTGTTCAATATAACATCGGATTAGGATCCTAATATCTCAAAATTAAATTATGATTATCGTCTAATTTATACCAAAATATAAGTAACCTCATCCTAGATGAATTAGTTTTATTTATAAAATAAAAATAATTGTAATTTTTAATCACTTAAAAAAATATCTTTAATTTTTAATCACTTATATTAAAAATTATTGATGTGGCTAGGATGGAATTATTTATAACCCATTGGAAAAATATACACAACCCATATCTATTTAAAGCAAGTTTCATAATCACAATTTGCTCAGCAATCAAGACGGTACCCCTTTTTATTGGCTCCTTCTAGCTAATACACTTGTTGAATAGCTAGTGACGTTTTGTAAAGAAGAATAAAAGGATAAAAAAAATGGCTATATTCCACCCTTATTTGGAAACATCAATGAAATTTAAAAAACGCGAAAAAATATTATATTATATTGTTTTTTTTTTGAATAAAAAAAATTTATATTGTTAAAGACGATCATCTAGCAATAAAACAAAATAACACATATCATACTTGGTTCATACATTTGTCACGTTCTTATGATTCTTTATTAGTTGGTTGTGGCCGCGATGAATGCCAACATAAAACTCCAAATTAGAGGCACCTTTATGTTTTTTTGTGGGTCAACTTCGTTATTAATTATGACATACTATTACAATCTTAAGTCATTATATAATTAAAAAATTGATGTCACTGCACAAAAATGTCACTTTCATAATTAGGAAAGGAAATAGTTTAAGTCATCTCTAGTATTGAGCAGGTTTGATTTAATTCTTAATTGTAAACTGAGTCTAATGTATTTACTTGCAAGAGATTTTTCTTAAAAACTTGATTTTTTATTGTACATAAAAGACTTGATTTGATAAGATAAATAGATACTAGATTTAAATAAATAAATTAATATATGATTTGATGATGTCATAATTTTAAGGTATAAATAATTTTTAGTCCCCAATTTTACACCAAAACTTGGGTTTTCTCCTTCCAGTATAAATAATTTTGTTTCCAGCTCCTGTTTTATACTAATATTTTTCTATTAACTAGCAATGTGCCTAATAGAAGGTTACATAACCGTTGTCATGTGTCAAGAGTAATTTTATATGACTTTTTTGCCTAGCAAATCATATCTAATAGGTAACACTTTTAATAAAAACAATTAGGGATCGAGAAACAATAGCCTTTCATCAAATGAAATTTTATATTTGTAAAAAAAATAAAATTTTATATATAAAAGAGTTAATTATTTGAAAGCAAAATAAGATTGTGAAGATATGATAATGGTATTGTGAGCATTTGATAGCCATATTACGAGTTAATAATAGGATATTATAAAATGACAACCGAAACTAAAGTTACATAGATCAAAACGGTAAAGCTCATTTAGTAGGCTAGATAGTATAAGATCCGGTAGTATAATGTATGATAGTATTAAAGGTGATAGTGTAAGTACTGATAAATTTTTTATACTATCCAATGTTTGGTAACACACTGTATAACTTATCATGCCGTTTAAATAAATGCAATCTTATATTTGGAGAAGTATTGGATAATGGTATATAATATAAAAAATCAAATATGAAGGTGGTTATAAGGTAGCGGTGGTAGTAGTGGTCGTGGAATAATGGTGGCAGCGATGGTGGCAGTGGAAGGTGGTTGTTGCGGTACTAGTGGTGGAGGGTGTGGTGGTGATGATGGTGGAGGGTGTGGTAGTAGTGGTGGCGGTGGTAGTAGAAGTTGCGGTGGTGGTAGTGACGGTGGAGGGTGATGGTTGTGGTGATGGCGACAATGGTGGTGGTGGTGGCGGTGCTGGCAGAGGTGGAGGGTGGTGGTGGTGTGACGGGGGTGTTATATGTAATTGAAATTGAAAATCTTGGTTGAAATATTTTTATATAACTTATACGTTAGAACCTTATCACCTTATCAAGCCTTATTGGATGGTGGATAACTAATCCATCATTTTAATGTATAAATGTGCATTGATGGATGAACTTATACAATAAAATGTTAACGCCAAACAATGAATAAAGTCATAATGTATTGTATAAACTTATACTATCATAGAAAACAGCTTAATTAAGAGCTTATTGTATAAGCGTTTATGACATAAGAGCTTATATCGTAAGCGCTTAAGTTCAACAAGCTGTTTGCGTTTGAATGCATTTTTACATAAACACTTATTAATAGTTGAGATTAAAAAATGAAAAAATAAAGAACTAAAATTATTATAAATAAAATTAATGTTTAAAAATTATATTTTTAAAGATCAAACCATAATGAGTTATATTATGCACCTATCATTCGCATATAAACACATCTAATTTTTTTTAATAAAACAATTTATAATAAGCAAATGAATTTAAAATTAATATGAAATCATCATTAAAAATAAAATAAAATATCAAACATTACATTACATCAATATAAGTTAATAATAACTGAGTGCTTAGGGTTTCTAATTAGGAGAAAATAAAATAAAATGTGTGAAAAATAGAGGTCATCCGGATTCGAAGAGAGAATCTCATTAAAATGTCTCATAAGCTCCGAATAAGCTGTTCCTATCAGCTTATGAAAATAAGCTAAAAAGAGCTTATGGAGGGCTTATAAGCTTTGCCAAACGCGCACAAAATAGCTTTTTCTATAGCATAAGCTCAAATAAGCTGTTTAAAAGCTCTACCAAACGGCCCCCAAAATGACATACCAAGCCATTCCTACAAATTATATGGTAAGAACCAAAACCAAATTTGAATATAAAATAGAGTACTGAACTTATTTAAGCCAAATTTTAATTGTCTTTTCAACCGAGTTTATGAAAAGGGGTCGGCTAAATGATCCCATGATTAATTGGAGCCATTCAACCCCATGTCCACATGGTCCAATAACATCGTGTCATTTATTTTATTTGTTTTAATAATTTAATGTAATAAGTAGATTTACATTTAAGTAAGGTCTAACGCAAGTTATACATGCCATCACTCCCTGATATGCAGTATAACTTATTTCCATCCTTTTGACAGCCTTAGCATGTATTTATTATCATGCGTTGCTTAGTTCTTACCAATTTTATCATGTTTGAAAGGATTTTGAAATTGCTACTTGTCACTTGATACAACTTTGCTTTCTGATATTTTTACTTTCAAATCCTATCTTGCAGATGAAAATGGAAACTTTCCACCACTGCAGCAGGGGAGGTAAGCTTTAATTTCTATTACATTTACATTCTATGTCAATTTGATTTGTGTCTTTAACATTTACCCTTTACAATAAAATTATTTTACTTTTGAGCTGTCTAACTACAACATCTGTGCCTATTTTTTCTACCCTTTTGCAGATCAGGTGATGTGAACAATCTGCACTCTGCTGCTTCACAAGTGTTTGTGTATATGACTCTCTGAAGCATTAAGAGAAAAATGATGGTGGGTTATACACTTATAGTGCTTTGAGATGCTGACATTGTTGTACCAACTTGAATAGGAGTATCCTCTGGAGCCATTGCAGGCATAGTTGTGGGAGGAGCTGTTGTGATCTTGTTGTTGGTACTTGTTACATATGTTGGACTAAATAGAAGAAACAAAGTGGATGAGGTAACACTTCTCCCAGTCCCAGGAGCTTATGAAGATCAGAATAGTCAACAACTCCATCATGGTATGTATATATCTTTCTGATTTCATCCTTAACACCTTTAAGTGTTGTGGATATTCATGTTTCTATTGGCTGCAAACTGTTCTTCCAATGTATATTGCTTGATACTTCACACTCATGAATCATGATCATGACATCTATATGATCAAGATTTTTGAGTGAATTTAATTTGATTACTTGTAATAACACTCTGGATTCCATATTTTTTTTAAATAAAATGTGAAACTTTAAGTCTTAGGTTTTGGAAGCAGCGTGGATAAGGCATCAGAATCTTCTACTGCTGCTTCTCCAAGGTTGACAGGAATCACAGTGGACAAGTCAGTGGAGTTTTCATATGAGGAGCTAGCAAAAGCTACCAATGGCTTTAGCAATGCTAATATAATTGGTCGAGGTGGCTTTGGATTGGTTTACTACGCTGAGCTTCGAAATGAGGTTGGTGGTGATGTCTATAATCTCTTTTAAAATGATGAGAAATGTGTAGTATCACCAAACTGAGAGTAATTATTTCCAATTATAAGGTTAATCCACCACTGTTGCAGAAAGATACTAATCCTGAATGTTTCCTTTCATGTCCTCAGATTCTTACTGTGTTTGAGTCAAAACTTAAAATTCTAATCAATGCCACAAGAAACACTGATATGCAAGAAATGGAAAATTTAATTTATTACCAGGACTTACTTTTTCAGTTCTTTTACAGAAAGCGGCAATTAAGAAGATGGATATGCAAGCATCAAACGAATTCCTTGCTGAACTAAAGGTTTTGACACACGTCCATCACTTGAACTTGGTATGACAATTTCCCTTTCTTGATGTAATTTAAACTTAAAAACTTATATAATTAAGGAAAGAAAAAGGTCAAGAAGGAACTGTGCCAAAACATATGGTAGGCAATTGAGATGAACATAAAGGATAACTTTCATTGCTTTCTGGTGTATTGTAGTGCTCATTCTGCCATGTTTTCATTACCTGTTCCATGTTGTAGATTCCTGAGATGCATATTGTTAGTCTAGATAGCAACCTGAGAGGGGGGGTGAATCAGAGTTGCCCCGATTTTCGCGTAATAGTACCAAACGACTTTCAGCGCAATTAGAGTTGTAACGTAAGAACGTTGTTGCAGCGGAATATTGTAATTGCTTGAAAGTAAAAGATGAAGGATGAAGGAAATGACACAGAGAGTTTTATCCTGGTTCACCTTCAATCCACCGAAGGCTACGTCCAGTCCCTCAAAGAAACCCCTTGAGGATTTTTCCACTATTGATAAAAATTACTTACAAGTTCCTAACCCAAGGACCCCAAGAATTTCTACCAATATCCTGTGAAAGTAAACCACTTTCAACAGCCCCTGAAAGCAAACCGCTTTAAGTTCCTGAAGGCAAACCACCCTCAGACCTTGAAGGCTAAACCACCTTCAATCAACACCCCTTCACCGAATACCACGGTGAAGTTAGAATCCCTCAGAAAGATTACCACTTTCTGAAGAACCACTCCACTGAATTCCACAGTGAAGATTTCCATGATCGAGTACTCTTAACAAATGCTTGCACCAAGGACCCTAAGATATCTTATCAATCTTCCTGAAGCAACCCACTTTTGATTGATCAAGTCTTCTTAGCAATACTTGTGCCAAGAACCCTAAGAGGACCCATCATGCCTCAGAAAGCAAACCACTTTCTGATGACACCGTATTACCACGGTGGACTTTGAATCAAACTTGATTCAAAGGGCCTTTTTACATCCACCGAAAACTACGGTGAAAGAATCAACATGATTCAAATAGAAGAAGAAGAAGAAGAAGATGCCTTTTCTATGGCTAATTCAATCCCTTAGACAAGATGGATTGATCTTAGTTTGTATGCTCCAGGCCATTTACAATGAAGGCTCTTCCATTCTGAGTTTCTCAAATGTTGAACATCATGAGTGTTCTTATGAAAATGAGAGAACCGAAAACTCAGAATGATGACTTTAATGAATATGAAAGTTATGGACCAAGTCATTGATGTTTCTGAGTGTCTAAGGACTTTATATAGGCACTAGAGGTCGTCCATGAACCAACACAACCTTTCCCAACGGGTTTGAGACACAATGGTTCATGAAATAACACATCTGTCGACCTGGTAATCGATTACCACAGTTGGTGTAATCGATTACACCATGCCGTTGAAGTTTGAATTTGAATTTCAAACTTGGTAATCGATTACACACTTGTGGTAATCGATTACACACATCCTGTAATCGATTACACACATCTGTAATCGATTACAGACAGTCCAGGACTCAGTTTTTGACTGTTTAAAACCTAATTGAGTGTTCCTACCAAGTTTTACTTGTGAGAACATATCGTACTCAATTAGTTGATCTTTTATGAGCCTTCAAATGCAATATGAACCTTAATAAAGCATAGCACACTAAGTTGACAAGACTTACTTAAAACTAGAACCTTCATGTTTTGATCTTGATGTTCTGATCCTGGTTCTTGAAGTCTTTCTTAAGTCTTCTTGAAGTCTTTCTTCTTTTTGTTCCTTTCTTTCTTGAAGTCTTCCTTTTCTCTTCTGAAGTCTTTCTTCTTTTTGTGATGTGTTTGTCTTCATCAAAACCTCAGTCGAGTCCAAGGACGAGACTTGATTTACACATATCAATCTGATTTTGCTAATTCTCAGCTAGTCATCCTGTGCCTAAGATCCAGTACTTGTGACAACTAACAAGTTACTTGCTAACCAAGACATTTAAATTAATTCTCACTTATTTTCCACAATCATGATTCCTTGCTTAAATATTCTATGCAGGTGCGGTTAATAGGATATTGTGTTGAAGGCTCCTTATTTTTGGTTTATGAGTACATTGAGAATGGCAATTTGAGTCAACATTTGCGAGGCTCAGGTAAAAGAAGAAGGGAAAACAATACTTGCCCTTAGAATTCTTCTGGCATCAATTTGATTTCAAGACTCTCAATAATATAGTTGCTTTCTAGGGTGGGATCCGTTATCATGGCCAGCCAGAGTTCAAATTGCCTTGGATTCAGCAAGAGGGTTGGAATACATACATGAACATACAGTTCCTGTCTACATCCATAGAGATATTAAATCAGCAAACATTTTGATAGACAAAAACTTTCGTGGAAAGGTTTGCAAATGAATTTCCTAGTTTCTTTTCATTCATAAAAGTTGAATGCTTAGTGTAACTTTTTTACCACAGGTTGCAGATTTCGGTTTGACAAAATTGACTGAATATGGCAGTTCTTCATTACAAACACGCCTTGTGGGCACATTTGGTTACATGCCTCCAGAGTATGAAACTTACTGATCCTTTCTTTTTCTGCTGTGTTTCATGCTACATTTGTTTGAGTAGCACCTATAATTAGTTTCTGTCATTTTACATAGTTAGCAGGATCATGTTATTGACCAAATGTAGCATTTTTATTTTTGTGCAGGTATGCGCAATATGGTGAAATTTCCCCCAAAGTAGATGTATATGCATTTGGAGTTGTTCTATATGAACTTGTATCTGGCAAGGAAGCTATTGTGAAGACAAATGAGCCTGAGAACGACTCAAAAGGATTAGTTGCCTTGGTTATTTTTCCTAGACACTCTTAACTTATCTCTAATTGTTAGCTGTAACTCATATTTGTTGTAGTTCCTTACTCAATTTTAGCTTGCTTGATGAAATGCAGTTTGAAGAAGTTCTTGGTCTGCCAGACCCAAAAGAAGATCTTGGTAAACTTGTTGACCCAAGGCTTGGTGACAGCTACCCTCTTGATTCAGTATTTAAGGTAGTTCCTTTTCTTATTAAAGGCAATTCAAAGGTAGAGAACTTGTTAATAAAATGTGAAGTTGATAATTGTAAAGAAGTCTCACATTACCCAGAGATATATATGATAGAGACTAGAGAGCAATCATTACTCTTAGCTAGCTTTTGCCGTATAGTCATGTCTAGTCCAAATACTAAAATGGTATAGATCCGTCATTTACTAGAAATATGATAAAACAAGTCTTTATATAGGGAGAGTAGAACAATCCTCACCCTTGAGCTAGCTTCTGGGACAGAGTAGAGTTAGGCCTAGCCCATATTCTAAGAATAACTAATGTTGTTGCTTTTTTATTTTATATGTAGGTGTCTCAGCTTGCCAAAGCATGTACACATGAAAATCCTCAGCTTAGGCCAAGCATGAGATCAATTGTAGTTGCCTTAATGACACTAACATGTGCTGCTGAGGATTGGGATGTTGGTTCCTTCTATGAAAACCAAGCTTTGGTGCATCTAATGTCTGGAAGATAGCTTCTGAGGTGTGTCTGAATCATGTTCCTCCTCAGTCTGCAGCAAAGGGCTTTGTGAATATAGGATCCTGATTTATGAATACTAGTGCGCATGAATCTTTCAACTGTGAATTTGTAAATGAATACCATTTACATGCTCAATTTCCCTTTTTCTTCTTCTAAAAATCAGTTTTTTTAATTAATTCGATGTGTATCGTAGTTGTAAGTGCGAATTTTGCTCCATGGTCGCACCTATAAATGTGTCAGTGAAATGAACAAATTGATATATTCACAAAACATTATTTAATCGGTTAGATTGGTTTTTAAAAATTAAAATGTTATAATGTACATTTTGATTTATTTTAATTAAAATATTTGTATTACAAAAGTACCCTGGCAATTATTATTTCTAATTCAAACAATGAAATATAATTTTAAAATGAAAATTGCAACAATTACTAATTAAGTTTGATAAATATTACTTTCATGTATACAATAAATGAGTTTTCACTATTTTTTAAAACTAATTTTCAATTCAAAAAACAAACTAACTTCTTACTATTAGATAAATCTTGAATTCATCGAAAAAATGATAAATCATATTTGAAGAATAGATTTTGATAACAGAAGTGATACAAAAAATTAGAGAAGAGAAAATATAAAATACCCAACAATATCATATCAAAATATTCTACGTGTACGCAATATTATCTTTGTGATTTGATTTGATTAGAAAATATTGCCTTAAATAAAGTTAAATAAAACACTGACAACGAAATTATCTCTTGTTTGGGCGTTGCCCTCTTTGTAACCAAAAAATAAATAAAAATCTTCTAAGTGTATAAAAACGCAATAATATCTTTGTGATTTGATTAGAAAATATTACCTTAAATAAAACGCGAAGGTATTTATTGCTAATTCACTTATTTCTTTCAAACAAACTTAGGATTAGTTACCAGTTTCCTTATATATACTTGTTTTTTGCCTTCAACTCCTAGTAGCATTCATTCATTTTCTTCTGGAAACGCTTTTTCATTCATAATAATCAGGTTTGTTTTAGTTTTTCACACCCTTTTCTTCTGTTTCATATGCATATTCTGAAATTCTAGTTTTGATCATTAAACTTTTCATGTATCCTGCGTACCGTTCAAGAATCTAACACATGAAAATGTTTGAATTTCTGGAACCCTGTTCATTAGGACTTAGTGCTGCTATTTTTCAATGTCTATACATGAATGCAGTAAAATCCCAGTTTGTTTAACTTGCATTAAGTTTTGAACTGTACATAACTCCAACTTTCTTAATGTGCTTGATTAAATATAGAGCTATTACATTATTTTCCTTTTTTTTGTTATGAAAATATTGGGAAGTTTGCAATTATCTGACTTAATTTTCCTGTTCTTTTTGCAGTAATGATGGAAGATGTATTTCTAAGACGAGGAAAGCCAAATCAGCAGTCTCACGAGAAGTTAGAGTTCATGAGTTGCTCAAACTCCATTGGAATTCCAGAGACACAAAATCACAGATATTATTGTTATGAGAGACCAAATTCCGGAAGAGAAAAATGCACTTTGCTTCGTATAAAGATGATCACTTCATTGGGAAGAAAAGATTCAGTTTCGCTTGGAGAGAAGTCAAATCAAGATACTAATAGTAACTCAAACAAAATCTCAAGATGCTCAAGAGATTTTGAAGTTTCAAAGAAGAGAAAGTCTCAAGAAATTCATGAACATGATAATAAAAAATCAAAGTCAGTAGGGGAAGAAAGTATTTGGGGATTTTCAAAGAGTACTAGTGAACTTTTATCCAGGAAAGGACATGAGCAGAAGAAGTGTCGTACTACCTCTAGCAAGAAAAGAAAAATTGAAGACAATATGTTTAATAACAACTTGGAAGAAGATGAGGAAGTAATTGCTCTTTCAAAGTCTAGGACCAAAGCTAGAAAAATGGATAATATGATGGTAAGTGTCTTTCTCAATGCTCATTCCTTACACTTAAACTTTGTGACAATCATTTTGGTAGGTTGAGCTGTGTATCATCTTTTGATAAATGATTAACTGCTTTTATTAACAGGACACTGAACAAAATTCCAGAAAATGTCATCAGTGCAAGAAAATAGGAAGACCTGCATTTGTACCTTGTACTAAATGTCAGAAAATGTATTGTTTACGGTGCATCAAACAATGGTACGAGAGTTTACATCTATATAATCATTCTAAAGATTTATGTATTTGTTCATGTAGTCTATGAAATACCTTTACAAAATATAACTATTCTGATTTTTGCACACAGGTATCCCACTATGTCAATAGTAGATATGGCAGAGAGGTGCCCATTTTGCCGGAAAAATTGCAATTGCAATGTTTGCTTGCGTTCACGAGGAACCATTAAGGTTTATTTTACTACCACCATTAAATTTATTTTTCTTGTGACAATGAAAGTATTGCTTATTAGAATTATGAGTATACTTTTTAATCTTTTGCCTTCTGGTTTTATATCTATGTTCAGACTTCTGACAAGAACATCACAGATGGTGAAAAAGCTCAGCATCTCCAATATATGATTAACTCACTTCTTCCATTTATGCAACAAATTCAAAGAGAACAGAATCAAGAGCAAGAGATTGAAGCTAAAATACAAGGTATTAATTATTAAGCTTGCTTTGTTTTCTTTTATTTTCTCTTCTTTTCTCACTTCGAAGACATCACTTCATGTCAGGAAAATCATGTTCTGAGATTGACATACCACAAGCTGCTTGTGGCGACAATGAACGCATCTATTGGTATTTATCTGTTCCTTAATTTGCCTAATGTACTACCATTACTCCTTACAATTTTCATAACATCTTTTGTTCTTTGTGCAGTGATCATTGTGCTACTTCAATCATTGACCTTCATCGAAGCTGCCCAAAGTGCTCATTTGAAATCTGCCTTAGCTGTTGCAAAGAAATACGCAATGGAAGTCTTTCACCCCGGTCTGAAATGAAGTTCCAATACATGGATAGGGGCTTTGATTATATGCATGGTGGTGATCCTCTACCAGCATCTTGTGAATTAGGGACTTCAAAGGGTCACATTAAGAAATTTAACAAATGGAGTGCAAACAGTGATGGAAGTGTTACATGTGCTCCACTAGAACTTGGGGGTTGTGGTTGCTCTACGTTGGAGCTTAAGTGCATGTTTCCGAAAGGGTGGATATCTGATTTGGAAGCCAAAGCTTTACATATACTGAAAAAGTTTTTCACAATTGAACAAACAACTCTTCAGAAAGAAGCAGTATCAAGTTGTAATAACTCTATGAAAAGAGCTGCTTTTAGAGATGGCACTAATGACAATAACATATACTGTCCTGCCTCAAGTGATCTCAAGAAAGAAGGATTATGTCTCTTCCAAAAGCACTGGATTAATGGTGAACCAATCATAGTTCGTGATGTTCTTAAACAAGGGTCAGGTTTGAGTTGGGAACCAATGGTCACATGGCGAGCATTATGTGAAAATTTGGGCTCAAATATGTCACAAATTAAGGCCATTGATTGCTTGTCTAGTTGTGAGGTTAGCTTCTGTTGTCCCAGTTAGTTCTTTAATACCAACATTTCCAAACAATCATATCATTATAAAGTAAAATAAGGCAACTGCTAAATTTGAATAGGATGCATTAGGCATATGATGTGATTTTTCTCTTCCATTATAGAAGACAATAGTCTATGAATTCCATTAATCATGATTTTTTCTTGCACTTCAGTATCCACTTATCATGGATCACCAATCATAACATTAAAGTTTACTTTATATTTCCTGCATATACATTACTACAATTTGGACCAAAATTCACCCTTCTAAACCTTTGCAGGTTGAAATTAGCACTCGTGAGTTCTTCAAAGGTTACACAGAAGGAAGAGCACATAGCAATCTGTGGCCAGAGATGCTGAAGCTAAAAGACTGGCCCCCCTCTGACAAGTTTGATGATGCTTTACCGCGCCATTGTGACGAGTTTATTCGTTGCTTGCCATTTCAAGAGTATTGCGATCCTCGAGCTGGAATCCTCAACCTTGCTGCAAGGTTGCCTGCCCAATACTTAAAGCCTGACTTGGGTCCAAAATCGTACATTGCTTATGGGACTAAAGAAGAACTTGGAAGAGGAGATTCTGTAACCAAACTTCATTATGATATGTCAGATGCGGTAAGCCTTGTTCTTTGAGAACTTGCATTCTATATGCACATTTGAATTCAAAATCATAGTTTTCTTCATGTTATGTATGACCTTTTTCAATAACCTTTCTAATTGTGCTTGTTTTTACTCCTGGGAAGATAAGCCTCATACGAAAAATGACTTCAATATGAAAGCTATTAAAGCATATGTTGAGTTCTAAGCATTATCCACTCAAGTGTTAAAATTTCTAAAATTAATAGGAACTAAAATCATAAGGAAGATTTTGTAAATACTTAAATCTAAACAGTGGAGATACATTTTTGCCAAAGACATAAAATCTGTACAAATTAGGTGTGGTGTTATTGGAATGTGAGAGAGAAAGTCAATTAATGTTTGATTCTTGCCATCAATAATTTTTGCAGGTGAATATTTTGACTCATACATCTGAGGTGATATTAACGGATGAGCAAAACTTTGTTATTTCAAATTTGAAAAAAGCACACAAGGCTCAAGATGAGAAAGAGCATGCTCAAGATAGGGTTGCTGAATACCTGAACAAAAGACCTCCTTGCGAAGACAAGAGACAACAGAAAGAAGATAAGGAGAAGAGCCCTATTGAGATCAATGGAAAGATATTTCCAGATGAAGCAAGACAAACAGGTGGTGGTGCCCTTTGGGACATATTTCGCAGAGAGGACACAGAAAAGTTAGAAGCATATCTAAGAAAACACTCTAAAGAATTCAGACATATTTACTGTTCTCCAGTTGAACATGTATGTAGTATCACACTTTTCCTAAACTTCTGCTTATCCTTGCTTTTTAATGTTTGAAGCTCATTATTTTTGGTTTTGGTTAGGTTGTCCATCCAATTCTTGACCAGTGTTTTTATTTGACTTTGGATCACAAGAAGAGGCTAAAGGAGGAGTTTGGTTAGTACACAAAATTGCAAACTGCTCGCTGATTGCGCAACAATCCGGCTTCCATGCTGTCACATTTTTTTAAATTCACCGCAGTTACATTTTTGTAGTTGTCCGATCTTAAAATCTGATTTCAGATATATAATCAGTCTCTTTAAATCTAAGCTGGTCTTGATATCAGACGATTACAAAGCCGTGACTGCAATGAATCTAAGTTCGTACACTTACCATTTTTCATAAATGATTAACTTTCAGGTGTAGAACCTTGGACATTTGAGCAGAAACTTGGGGAGGCAGTATTTATTCCTGCTGGATGTCCACACCAAGTAAGGAATCTCAAGGTAAAATAGAACATCTCTTCTATTGATACATACATATTGGACTGTGTCTTCTTTTCAATTTCTTAGACTGTATAGTATCTAGCTATAACTCTAATGAATCATGCACCATATTGCAGTCATGCACAAAAGTTGCTGTAGACTTTGTGTCCCCAGGAAATGTCCAACTGTGCATGCGTTTAACTGATGAGTTCCGGCGTCTTCCGAAGAATCACAAGGCCAGGGAAGATAAACTTGAGGTGATCGGTTTGCTCCTAAAATATATATTTACTTCTTTCTCTTTGCCTTTCTCTCTTCTGATGTGAGCTTCAAACTAATTTTTATGGAACAGGTAAAGAAGATGATAGTCTATGCTGTTGACCAAGCTGTCAAGGAATTAGAAGCTTTAGTTAGCCATCGTTGACTGGATTCAATGCTGCTTCATTCGAGCTCACTCATTTTGTCATGATAGCTGCTATGAAATTTTATGAGTCATAGTTTAAATATTTTGCTGACAAAAGTTCATGTGACGTATTGGATAGTTCAGATGTATTTGTCTACATACACATGAAAGTTCAAAATTTTCAATGTGATTTGTATCATTTATTTTGTTATCTCTTCTGAGCTAGTCAAAGAAGTCTAGTTATAGATTCACACACTTGAAATAAGGAGCTATTGAAAAATTGGTACTAGAGTTTCATGTGTACATAAATTCAACATTTTAAAAAATAAAGAGCAACTGTGAAAACACATTCAAAATCCATCATACACAATTCACATGAATTAAACATAGAGAAATGCTATTTGTCCAGGGTACTACCCAAGACTGTTTTAGTGGTTTTCTCGGTGAAGCACGTGAAAATGAAGCGGGGTGTGAATGAATAAAGTGATTAACGTGTATTGCATCCATTGCTTGCTCTCTAAAACAGCGTTTAGATAGATTCGAGGGCGGTGCCGGTGGGGCCCACGATCTCGTTCGTTTTTGTTCTAGAACTGGAACAGGTGGAAGCAACGTAACGCTGCACAGCTCAGACCCCATGAACATGGAGAGAAAGAAAGGAGTTACACATGGAACGAAATAGCTGTTTGTTTTTCACTGCATCCTATCCAAATTCAGCATCTCCTCTCCTTGATGCTTTGTATTTGTAGTAATTGTTTGTATGCATATAATATATAGCAAATTCAACATTCATACACACATACCAATTAACGGAGGAATGGCGCCGGTGGCGAGAGGCATCAAGAGACGCCACGTAACGAGTAGCTTCAGCTGGAAGCTGCTCATCCTCATCTCCGCGTCCATCTCCTCCGTCGTCGTTTTGGTTCTCTTCACCCTTCACTCTACTACCAACAACACCAAACCCCCAATTCGAATTTCTCGCGTCTTCGATGGCCCTCCCAAGATCGCCTTCTTGTTCCTCGTTCGCCGCAACATTCCCCTCGATTTTCTCTGGGGTGCCTTCTTCCAGGTTCGCTCCCTTCTTCTTTTTTGATTCACAAAAAAATCGGAAATTTTGGCCAATTTTTCAAAGTTTAGTTTTTTTTTTTTTTTTTTTTTTTTTTTTTTGGGTTTGCAGAACGGGGATGTTGCGAAATTCTCGATTTATGTTCATTCCACGCCTGGGTTTGTGCTGGATGAGTCAACCACTAGGTCGCACTTCTTCTACGGTCGTCAAATCAGCAATAGCATTCAGGTCAGTTCTGCTCTCTACTCGTTTCTTCAGAAAGCGATGGCTGCAACTTCTCTATGCAATTAATTTTCTTTTTCTAGTTGTGAATGCATTTACCCTTTTTTTGTAAAGGAGAAGATCAAACAATAAAAACGTAACTTCTATAGTAAGGTCATCTTTCACGCCCTTCCCTTGTAAAATAGCATACATACATACATACATACATACATACATACAGGGTGTGTTAAACTCAGGGATAGATCATGAACCTACTTTATATGATTACATTGAATATTAAAACAAAAATTGGTTAGTTCCTGACTTGTTACTTGTTAACCACTTACACGATGGAGATTTTGAGATAATGAGATGTCCCCCTCCTCCCATTTTCATGTTTTTTAGTACCATCTTTGCAAAATCACCCTAACACAAGTTTGCTACGCAGACAGCCACAGGGGTGATGGTTTTATTCTTTAATATTCCATTGATAAAAAGTAAAGTATTTTATGTTTTAGAGTGGGGCTTACCTCTTCTAAAGTGAAGGATTCATTTTTAGAGGGAAAGTGAGTAGGTATAATCATTGCAGTGTTGTTAATCGTGGATCGCGGAAAATAGCGGAAAGCCAAAAATCCGTTGTGTCAAGCTCTCATAGCGGAAAATAGCAGATAGTGGGGAGCCTTCAGAGTGATATAGCGCTATAACGTCGTGATATCTGCTATTTGACAACATTGAATCATTGATTGGAAAATCAATAATTAAGACTTAAACAACTTTTATTATACATGTATTTGCACACGATCACCGTCTCATTCGTCAATTTTTCAATCAATGACTATAGCTCTTTACTATTTTTTCTTGAAGTGAGTACTTCACTGTAGACAAGCAGCCTGATGAACGTAGGCAGATGTGGTTTAGCATAATAAATGTAGTAATGTCATGTGTTTTCTGGTATTGGATTGTGTTGTTTTGTCCCTTGTTAATAAGAACTTATTGGTTCGTGTCTTAGGTATCATGGGGAGAATCAACTATGATTCAGGCTGAAAGATTGCTACTGGCAGCAGCTTTGGAAGATCCTGCAAATCAGAGATTTGTTCTTCTTTCAGACAGGTTGGTGTTTTCAAGTCTTGTATTAACATAAGTTTCCATTAGGAGCTGTTTCTTTTTCTACTTTCTTATTGTTGCAAACATAAGAGTGCTACAATGGATGAGTTGATACATAAAAAATGATAAGATCATGAATACAATTATTAGGGAGAAAATTTGGGTAGTTTCATATAAAAAAAGATGGTAAAATCTCATCTTAGGTGGTTTGGACGTGTAATGAGAAGACCCATAGAAGCACTGGTTTGGAGGATGGACCAGATGAATGATAGTTCAATAGCTAGAGATAGGAGAAGACTAAGAAAGATTATAGGCAAAACCATTGAGAGAGATTTAGAGGTAAGAGATTTATCCTTAAACTTAATACATGGCAAGAGCTTTTTGGCACTGCATGATCCTTGTAACTGGCCGCATCTAATGGGAAAATGCTTAGTTTTTTGTTGTTGTTGTTCATCAATCCGGGACGGGTTGGGATTTGGGATATGTTTTTGCATGTACTTAGTTGGCCATGGTAAGCATCTGAGTTTCTGTTTTCTGTGTGCAGCTGTGTTCCTCTGTACAACTTTTCCTATGTGTACAATTATGTAATGGTTTCTCCAAGGAGTTTTGTGGACAGGTAGAAGAAGGCTTTGGTTCTTGAGGTGCTTAGCACTCATTCTTTTTTTACTGTTCAATTATAATAAATCTTTTTTCTGTGTAATACCGATATTTTAAAGGTGCAGAGAATTAATTTGCTTATATTGCAGCTTTCTTGATGTGAAAGAGGGCCGCTACAACCCAAAAATGTCACCCAAGATACCAAGGGAAAAGTGGCGTAAAGGTTCCCAGGTTATTTCTCTTATCTTTTAATATTGTTCTTTCCAATCATGCAGGGTCCTATCTGTTGTGATTTTTATCTGTAGTTTTATTCTTTGATTTGTTGCTCAACTGGGTTTAGTAGAACATCTCTTCCAATCCGTCAGAACCTACTGTTTTGGGGTAGCTTTTTCTTATAAACACATAAATTTAGCTGATACTAGCTGATTGGTGAAGGGTTGGCAAAATATAAGGGGGTGTTTGCCAATCTCTAAAAACTGGATGACTAGATACATTGGGGCTGGTTTTAAAATGAAGTGTTTGGAGAGAGCACTAAAAACATAAAAAAGAAATTCTTATTAAGTCCATTTTTTGAATTAAAACTAGTTTAGGAAAAATATATAGCATTGGTTCTATTTATTCTATTTGCATTTATGGCTCCTATTTTTTTATTTGTTTTCAATTTTATCTCTTTAATTTCTATTAAAAGTTTCACTATTTATCGTATGTTTCTCTAAATATACTTTTATTTTGAAATTGGTTACGATTTCAAAATTTTAGAAATAGTGACGAATTTTAACCAAGGGGAATAAATTAAAATTAGTTACTAAGTAACATGAACTTATATGATTTATTTTAAATATTTCAAAACCATGTTTAAGGGTTGCCAAACTGCCCTTGTGGTTCCTTTTTCATTTGCTTTACATTTAGATGTAGGTAGTTTTAAGTTGTGTTTCCTGTATATGATAATATACTCATTCAATTGTGCTGATTAATAATGGCTTAGAATATAAAGGCAAGGATATGCATTCCTTTTTTAACCTAGTTGGAGGAAAGCTTGGTTTGTTGTCTGAATGAAAGTTAAAGCCAGTGTTCCTCCACTGAGCTCACTTTGGTAAGAGCTTCCTAAGTTAATATTCTCAACTTGTCATGTTATTTGGGCAAGTTCTACAATGGGAGTTTAAGCAGCTACAAATTACTTTTATAGATGTCAAATGTTGTTAATTGTTACATTGGGATTAAAGGATGAAGTTTTCAACCTTTTATTCCTAGAAATTGACTTAATTTGAATTTCTTTTGCATTTTCTTTTCCAGTGGATCACTTTAATTCGTAACCATGCAGAAGAGATTGTAGATGATGATGTTATCTTTTCTGTCTTCAAGAAGTATTGTAAGGTATGTAATTGATTCTTGTTAGTTTAAGTACAAATATAAGTCAATTCAAATATTTTTTATTGATTTATTAAAGTTGATTGATGTTACGTCAAAATTGTCATGTAGAATTAAAAGTTAAACTCCTGCATACAATCCAGTGTTATCAAATATCCACCATAGCGGTATTTTGGCTCACCTCCATGGCCGATATCCCGCCATATGCCGCCATTTCCACCATTATTTCTCATGAATGGTGGGATTTTGGCCCCCCGCCATAGGCTGCCATCCGCACTTAACAACACTGATACATACAATCTATACATTACTGGACCAACTCCAAGTCTGTAATGTGTTATTTTTATAGAAAAACGTTTAATTTTGTTCTCATTTGGCAGAGACGTCCAGCAATTGATACCAGAAAGGGAAAGCTGAATCTTGTAAGTGCGTATAATTTTAATTTTCTAGCTTTACTGGATGGTATCTTGTTACCGTCAGATGTTATGCATAATAGGGAAGCATATTCTTTGCTTTTAATCAGAATCTGTAAATTCAAAGCTGGGTGCTTTGAAGATATGTTGATTATGCTGGTAGTTCCAAATAATTGTAACTGGCTAATGGAACCTCTATGCATCATGTTCAAGAAAATGTTGCATGTTTCAGATTAATGGAACATTAGAAGGAGATTCATAATTGAAATTCAAAATCATTTATTTTTAGGAACATAGCTAGATCATAGGTTGTCACGCATAGCCTTGTAGGCTATGCCTTACATCTGTGGCATTGTTTTCATAGTCTGACAAACTGATTTGAACAGTTGAACTGGGAAGCAGTCTACTGGTCAAGCTCTCGGAACTAAAATACTGAAAACCGGTTTTGAAACCAATGAATCAGGCAAACCACCCTTCATCTGTTCACCAGCTGGTCTAGTATTCAAAACCTTAATAGGGATGATGTTTCTGTAATTCACTAGTTTGTGAAATTCTTTTTCTGTTCCTAAATGTATTGGGAAATTTTATGATTAGGATTAGGAGTTTGTAGGTTCCTATTTTCCCTCTTCTAATAGCATATAGTTCTGGTGGTAATAATTGTCAAAGATCTAGGTGAGGCTTGTGTGACATTTGTTGAGTGACTATTTAAGCATTGTGGTGATAAGTGAAGGTGCTAACTTGCTATTTAAAATTTCTCCTGTTGCCCCATCCATTATTTCGCCTTTTTAAAATCTGATTGGAGTCTGCTCAAATAGGTTACTGTTCACACCCTTAGAACAACACTATAATGTTTCTTTTCTTCCTTGTTTGCTTTGACAATAATCACAATATGCTTTCTCTACTGAGTATGCTGAAACCCTATTGTTATTTATACTGATAATATTGTGATGCTACTCAGTACTCATTTTATGAAATAGTTTTTTCATTTTCATACTGATAGTTAGTTGTGGTTTTGGTGTAACTGTAGAAACTTCAGAAGCAGCACAATTGTATTCCAGATGAACACTATGTGCAGACATTGCTTGCGGTAAGATACTGAGATATTTTTTCCATCATTGTCTACTTTTTTTGTCTGGGGATGTGTTCTTCAATCCTATTTATTCTCATTTCTTCTTTGTTCACAAATTACTCTAATAAAATAATGTGCAATAACTTGATAGGAATAAACCTCCAATTAGGAGGGTTTATGAGGGTAGAGTAGGTTAGCTCTAGTTGATCCCAGCCCCTAGAAGTCATTTTCATTGTAAAACTAACCCACTAACATAGAGTTAGGCCCCGTTTGGAAGAGCTTATATGAGCTTAACTTATAGTATAAGTGCTTATGCAAGTGTTTGGGATAGCTTATAACCAACCTATAAGCTGTTTTGAGCTTATTTTCATAAGCTAACCAGAGTAGCTTATGAAAAAAAGCTTATGTTTATATATAGCTTATTTTCAATTTATTTCAATAAATTTCTTAAAATAACTTATTAATAAGCGCTTATGGCATAAGCGCTTATAGTCATAAGCGCTTAATTAAGTTGTTTTCCAAACACGGCCTTAGTTAGCTGGTTACAAGAGAATAGTTAGTTGTTAGAAGGATATATAGAGAACTTCAGGGGCATCCAGATTATAAAATTTGGATTGGTGGAGAGGGCTGAGCCTCTCGAACTCACTCAGTATTTCACTAGTATCTTTTCTCTGTTCCTAATTCTGTTCCTCATTGGGCAGGTTAGGAATTAGGGCTTAATGCAATTAACGCACATTCTTGCTTACTTCTTGGTACCAGACCTATAATAACTCTTCAAGGATTAATTTGTATGTTTGTAATGTTATAATATATAGATCATGATATGCATTTCTCTTTGTTTTCTTTCCAGATGCGTGACCTTGAAGGTGAACTTGAACGTAGAACAATAACCTATACCCTGTGGAACCAGTCTGCAACAAAAATGGAGAATAAAGGCTGGCATCCTGCTACTTTCAGCTATGCAAATGCTAGCCCTAAAAGGATCAAGGAAATGAAGGTTATATCTCGCTTCCTCATACTTAAGCATACCTTTGGTTCCTCATTCTTACTCTTTGTTTTTCCCTGTTTATGCTGAAAGTAAAATTTGATTGTTTCGCATCACAATAGGACCTACTTTCATTATCTCATGTTTTATGTTTTTTTAACAGGATATTCGCCATGTTTATTATGAGACCGAGTACCGGATAGAATGGTGCCGTACCAATTCAACATTCGTTCCATGTTTCTTGTTCGCTAGGAAATTCTCTCAAGGAGCTGCTATGCGTTTGTTGAGTGAGGGAGTTGTTGACGACCACTTTGAAGTTTCTGCATTGTTAGACACTCCCCCATGAGATGACATTACTCGTGCTTCTCTCCAACATCTTCATAGCCAAACATCTTCATAGCCGTATACCGATTGCTACTGACTGGCCTGCTTAGATGTATACTTCCGAGTTCCGACATCAAATTATTCACACTTAAAGTAGACACAGCATACAACACACGACAGATTTTGGAGACAACAGTGAGCTGACAGGACCATTATATCTGGCTCAGTGAGAGGTTTTGTTCTACAAACCACAATTGTCCCACAGTGATCGGCCACAGAGAGTAGAAAGTAGGTTATAATAGAAAAAAGAAGCATATTGTTTAATGATATCTAGAAATTTTATTTGGATAGCTGGAATTCTAATGGCAGAGTGATATTTTGATTTGTCGTCTTTCCATAAGCTCGGACCATGAAGTTTAAGCTTTTTTTATCGTTGGATATAAAATTAATATTTCAAATAGACAGCAATAGAGAGAGATTTGGTTAGTGAGGGTGCAAGTTGTTTTTGCTTGTGACTTGTTTGCTAACTACTCAGACCATGAAGGGAAAGTACTTTTCATTAAACAATACATCAAGTAACTGCAAAACCATAAAAAAATGGAAGAATCAACGAACTACTGAGAAACAAGAAGAAGAAGAAGAAAACCCATTCATTGTTAGAGGCATTGTCCAACTTAAAAATGGGCTCTAGATTTCCTTGCATTGGTATCTGCCCATCCTCTTTGGCGAGCCCTGAGCTCCCACAATGCAGTTTCTTTCATCTGATTTTCAAGTGCTGTTTCAGCTCTTTCCCTAGCCTCCTCACATGTCTCCATCCCTGAATTGCACTTATCAGCCTCCTTTTGATACTGTGATGCAACTTTCTTAGCCTCTAAAATTCTTATGTCAGCAACTCTTTGTTTTTCCTTAGCTTTAGCTTCCTTCAGCCTCAGTTCTTTCGACAAAAGCTCTACAAAACTCTTCCCCGCCTCTTCACTCACATGTGGGTCTTGCCTCATGCAATCTACAATATATTTAATGTACTATGAGTTTGTCAATGAATGAATGGTAGCAGATATTAAACTCTTCATGCATGCCTTTTAGAACTATTATCCTCCAAAATTCTATAATAGTGAGACAAATTATTTGATTAATATGCTATCTTCATATTTAATAGTAAGTTATATATTTTACTTGCCCGGTTCTAGTTTCTACTCTTTGTTGCTTTAATGTTAGGAAAGCCCAAAACCATGGTAAAAACTTGTGTCCACTGGCTTTTACCAAAACTATGAATTCCCAACAGAAGATGAAAAACATACCTAGAATGGAATTGTCGCTCAATCCTGCAGCAGAAAAACAAGATGAGACGCCATATTAGCAATCAATAATTAATGTATGGGGACAAGAAACATTAAAAAACTATGTATCCACTTTCACAATTGATCACATTATATTATTTTGCATTTACTGATCCCACTGTAGACCTTAGAAGCCATGCTTAGCAAAATGTACAGCAAATAACTCAATATTACCAGAATCAGAATGCATCTAAATGACCAAGGAATTAACACTTGCATAACAATTTGATTCATGATGTTTAATTTTTCATATTTTAAATGTAAGAACAAAAAAACTGAGTGTAACAACTGATGTCTGAGATTCAGCCAAGCATGATGAGTAAAAAAGGGAATTGCATTCTTTGTCATGTCTTAGTTAAACACGCACACAATTTAGAAAAGATAAAAAGACTTATTACCTTCTGGGAGAGAAAGAAGGGGTTGAAGAGAGCAATCACAGTGGCAAGGAGGACAAGAAGAAATGGAGTCGAAGGTCTCGTTGAGATGCCAATACAAAGGTGGTCCTACAATGTAACCGGCTATGCAGAGTCCCAGAATCCACATGAACAATGTGAACACCCTTTGCTGCCTCCTGTTCATCTTTTTCTTTTTTGTTGTTTCAGTTTGTTCTTGGAACATTGGAACAAGATCTTGACTCAGATTTGGTTTCAATATTCGCGCATTTGTCTCACGTTTCCTAGAAAACTAAAACCTCTTCATGTCTACGTGTGTGTCTCCTACGTCTCTCATTAAACTGAAATTGCATTTCATGTGAGCTCTTATATATGTTATGACAACTCTGTTTCATACTATAACTCATGGTCACATTCACTCTTACAAAGATTAACATTCTATATTTATCAACAATAAAAAGATTAACATTCTATAAACAACTAGTATTATACCCGTGCATGAGAAAGTATGTTATATATGATATGGTCTGCGCGTTGCGCACTTACATTAATATAACAACTTTTTTTAATTAAATGATATTTATTTTAAAATATTGAATGCAATTAAATAAAAGAATAACTTAAGAGGTTGAAGTTTAATTTTTGCTCTTGTGATATTTTTTAACCAAAGAAATAAGATAGCAACTTAAAAGGTTAATGTTTTAATTTTGTTAAGTTGATAGTATTTGATAATAATTAAAAGATTAAATAAAAATAACTAATAATAAATCATAAAATTAGGTTAACTACATATACTAAATAAATATCAATTATGGTAAAAAAAACTTAATTTATTAATATTAATTTTCAGAAATGAGAAATTTAATTTAACTTTTGTATTATTAATTTTTAAAGAAATATATGAAAAAAAATATGCATTTAATAAAATGTTAAGTAAATTTTATATTTTTATGTAGATAAAAAATTTTTTTTTGGGTAAGCAAAAATATTTTTAAAGAACCACTTGAGACCAAAAGCCTCAAGAGAGAAACAAACAATCAAAACATAAAAAAAATAAAATCAAAACAGTAGAAGACCCTGCAAACAAACTAAAAATGTGCAAATATATATATAGTAAATATGTATCATAGGCTTATTTTATAGATATGCATTATATGTTTGTTATGTAAACATGCATTATATGCTTGTTGAATATAAAAAATCAGACTTTATAGAATAATATAGAAGCGTCTAAAAATATTTTGAATTTCTATTTATAAGTAAAAAGATGTCCCGATGTGTATGAATTATATAGTGGTTCGTAAATCACTAGTAAGTAGTCCGTCCAATACACGTGTATTTTTCATATTTAATTTGCAACATTTGTTTTAGTTGATGTTATGAAGCTAATAAATATATGACATATGTCAACATTTTTAAATATTCGGAAGATCACATGATATATCGAAGTAAATAAATCCCTCAATTGATAAAACCAAATAGACGCAATGACTAATATTAAAATTGTTCATGTAAAATTTATGTCATACCAAAACAAAATAATGTAATTAAGTTTTGATAACAGAAATAGAAAAACATGCATAAAATACTTATGTAGCAATAGTCTCAATACAATGAAGATCTTATTTCACCTTATCAAATCGCAACAATTTAGGGATGAAATTTTGAATTGTCTTTCAAATTGCAACAATTAAGGGCAGAGGTTTGAATTGCAAGATTAATAGTGATTTTGGCTATTAAGGGAATGGATTTTGAATTGCAGGATAAGAGTGATTTTAGCAAGAGGCTGGGAGCGATAACTTTGGTACTTGATGTTGAATTGTCTTTCAAATTACAACAATCAAGGGAAGAGATTTTGAATTGCAGATTAATAGCAATTTTGGCAATTAAGGGAAGAGATTTTGATTTGACAAAGTGACACGTGATGTCAACATATGGGGGAGTCTATTTTTTAAGAGTGTCTGAGGTTTGAGACTGATGACTCAACTTTAGTAGATACAGTGTGGATTGCCACAAATAAATGGTATAACTAATAAAGAGTTGATCTTCTTTCAATATGTATGAAAAAAATAGAGTTGATCATTTTTAAATATAAAATGAAATTAAATCAATTTAAAAACTTTTAAATCATTTTTATGAGTAACACGTGTCAACCTATGAAAGAGTTTTTTTTTTTCAAGAGTTGATGAGGTTTGAGATTAAGGACTCACAATTACTATAGTAGTAGATTCGGTGAAATATCCATGCTTTATTCGGGTTGTTTAGTATGAATGAAAACAGCTCACTTAATTGTTAATTGTTAAATGTTATTGTATATTAATTATCATAAAAATAAAATTAGAGTGAAAGAATGGGGAAAAAAAAAACGATTACAATAAAATGAAGATTTTTCAAGAAGCTTTAGATAATAAAGCTTTTTGAAAAAATAATAAATTGCAAATTTTAATAGATAAATTTACTCTTGTCTAATAAATAAATTATCTTTAACACTAGAACGTGTCATTGGGACAAATTAGAATATTGTCGAAATTTTACAGAATTACCCCATTTAAAAATGATGTTTACATATTAATGAAATAGTTTTAAGTCTAATTTTCCAGAAACTACATAGAATTCTTGGAGGATAATGCCTCCAAAATATGCTACCTTTCTAAAGCTGATTCGGTCAGTCCAATAGCTTAAGTCTAATTTACCAGAAACTGGTCATTTGCGACGGAAAGTTAACCCGTCACAAGTTCCGTTGTTTAAACTAGACTTAGCGACGGAATATTTGAGGGATACATTCAGTCGCTGGATTCCGTCACAGGTTTACATAATGCTAATTCCATCTATTTAGTGCTAAGTTATTTCCCAGTATGAATTCCGTCCCTAAGTTCCATCCCTTAGCCAAATGATTTGTAAATTAGTGGCGCAATTTGCGACGGTTATATTCCCCTCCGAATTCCGTCGCTAATCCATCTCTTAGCTAAAGATTTTGTGATGGATTGATCCTCCGTTGCAAAAAAACCAGTTTCTCTTTCCAAAATTACCCTATGTTGGTAAATTGTTTTTAACTATTTTTTCAGTAAATAATTTTATTTTTTATAAAAAAAAAAAAAAACCTACATTGGTCCTGACATGTGTAGATTTAAGAGTTTCAATTTTTCTTTTATTGATTGGTCTAGACATTTTTTATTGTGTTTCACATGTTAGTTTTATATATGAGTTAGGTTGCCCTTTGTATTTTTTTTAGTGCACTTTTCTTGGCCTATAAAAAAAATATGCCTCTTAGGATGTAGACAGATTTACAACACTTAGATCCATATACCACAGTTCATTTCTTTGTTTTGAGCAAAAAGAAAAAAGTTGAACAGTTAGTATAGAATAATTGAAAGAGTTCCAATACTACCACTGGCAAGAAGAATGCAAAAGGGAAATCATTCCCTTTTATATACCACATTTTCTTACTTTGTTTTAAGAATCATTTCATACTGAAAGACAAATGCATAAGGAAAATTATCTATCTATTACATGAGATTTAAGTTTTTTTGAATGAGAAGAGAACTTTAAAAGAAAAATTGTAAAGTTGTAACAATAGATTAAAAAATAATTCATGATTGATAATTTTATATTTTGTTGTACATATGATGTATACATTTTGGTTGAGTTAAATCTTGTAGATTAAGATGTGGTCCATAGCACTATGATGCCATGTCCACCTAAAAAGCATTGCAGTGCATCACAGAAAACTTCAATTGTGCCAGCCAATCTGCCATGATAAAAATCTTACATTGCAGCGGCACCACAGGACACTCCAATAGTGCCACTCGATATTGGAACTACTCCTGTTTAGATAACTTCTCAGCATATGTTGTGATGTGTGTGGTTGCCTTCAAGGTTAATGTCCACTCCCTCCATTTTGATGACCATTTCCTTTCTCAAAGTTTTTAGTGTATACACTATTTCTTGTAATTGAGGGTGTGAGTTGTGATCTGTGAAAAATGTGGTAATGGTCCCATGTAAGTCAATGAAACTCCAACCAGGAATTTTTCTCAAGCCAAGAGATCTCATATGAGCCCATGCCTCACCCACTCCTTCCCACTTGTTTATTGCAGCATAGCAGTGTGCTAACTGTACGTAATTTCCAGCACTGGTAGGCCTTAGCTTGAGAACATCATCGGCAATTGTCTCACCAAGTTCATTATTACCATTTGCTCGACAAGCATCGAGGAGTATGCCTAAAACATCAAGTGCGGGATCTGAGAACACTTTTTTGTACAAGTTATATGCCTCCTCTACCCTCCCGGCGCGACAGAGGAGATCCACCACACAAGCATGGTGATCGAGATTCGGTGCAATCCCGAAATCTCTAGCCATTGATTCGTATATGTTCAAGCCCTGCTCTATAAGTCCATTATGACTACAAGAGGATAGAACTGAGAGGAAAATCACATGGTTGGGTTTAATCCCACTTACCAGAAACTTTGAGAACAACCTCAATGCAGTTTCCCCTTTGCCATGATAGCCATACCCAGCAATTATGGCACTCCATGATATCAAATCCTGATTTTGCATCTGGTTGAAACATCTCTGGGCAGTATCCAAATCACCACATTTACAGTACATGTCTACCAAAGAAGTGTCAACCATGATGCACGGCCTAAGGCCGTTTCTTATTACGAAACCATGGATCCATTTTCCCATGTGGAGTTTCCCAGTAGATGCACACCCTTGGAGGAGGGAGACAATGGTTCCTGAATTAGGTGTTTGATGACCTGTCCTCATTTCAGTAAAAAGCAAAAGGGCTTCATTTAAGAAGCCATTTTGAGCATATCCAGCAACTATGGCATTCCAGGAGACCAAATCCCTTTTGCTCATCTTATTAAATACAATGGAACTCTGATTCAAGTGGCCACATTTTGCATACATGGTAACAAGAGAGTTTTGAGCAGCAATATCCAATGGCAATTCTTGCCTTAATATATAACCATGAACTGATGTCCCCAAATTAAAAGACCCAAGTTGTGCACAAGCTTTAATCACACTGACCATAGTAGAAGTAGATGGCTTCACTCCAGATTTTAACATCTGGCGGAAAACGTCCAGTGCTTTGTCTGCATTACAATTTTGCACAAGGCCTGAGATCAACGCTGTCCACAAAACTACATCCTTGTCTAAACTCCTTTCAAACATTCTAAATGCAATGTCAATGTTCCCACTTTTTAAGTACATTACAATAAGTGATGTTTCAACAAGTGCATCAAAGTCAATACCAGCTCTTAGAATCTGGCCATGCACTGATCTTCCCAATCTCACATCACCTCTTGACGCAGCCACACCTAAGACCAACCCAAAAGTCTGTGGGTCAGGCTCCAAACCTTGCACCATCATTTCCTTGATAAGTAGCAGAACTTCACATAGATCCCCAATATGAGCATAGGCTGATATCAGGGAATTCCACGAAACCAGGTCCCTTTGATCCATGTGATCAAACAATTTCCTAGAATCTTCAGTACTCCCACATCTCCCATACACATTCAGCATAGAATTTGACAAGCTTAAATCTGACATAAACCCATACAAGACTGCACAACCATGTAAACACTGAACATGAGAAAGCTCTGAAACTCCATACAGCAAGCTCAGCATGGTGACGCTACTGGGTTGAATTCCCTGGCAACGCATTTCATGGAATAAAGAAAATGCCTCATCAACATAACCCATGCGCGAGTAGCACCCGATGATAGTAGTCCAAGGCACTAAGTTCTTCTCAGGCATAAATTCGAACACTTTGCGAGCATTATAAGCGTACCCAAATTTATCATAGAAATTGATCAGAGAGGAAGCAATGTAGGCATCAGTGGACAACCCACTAACGAGGATGCGTTGATGGAGGGAAAGACCAAGGGAAAAGCGGTTTAAAGAGGAGCAAGCTTTGAGAAGATTGGGGAAGGTGAAGGCGTCAGAAGGGACGTGTGAGTTGAGCATGGAGGCATAGGTGAGAAGAACTTGACGGTGAGCACCTTGACGTGAATGGCGGTTGATAATGGCATTGAACGAGTGTGTGGTGGCTGAAGCTGAAGAAGAAGAAGAAGAAGAAGAAGAAGAAGGGTGTGGGTGTGGGTGTGGTGGTAACACGAACCACCGTTTTAGGCCACTCAGACTCAGCAGCGACTGCGGGTTTGGCTTTGGCTTGTATGTCAACATGACCCATTCCTTATGATGCTGCTGAGCTCTATTATGAATGATTCAAGGGCAGGGCATCACAAATGGTATAATCAATTTTTTCTCTGAAGTATTTCCATATCCGGCACTCATAATACTAATTCATCGGGTCCCGAGATGTAGGTGTCTCTCAACGAAGCGGCTTGCCTCATAATAGTGCGGCTTGGGTAAGTTTATATTTCAAAACTAAATGAAATTCTAATTTTTCAAAAGTGTTCTAAAATGAAGCTTCATTCCTAAATTATATTAACTCCCAAAATTTGTGATTTCATCCCAAGGTTAGTGTTTCAAACCAGCATAAATTGATGTAAAGGAAAATGACTTTAGTTCACAAAAGACTACAAAGGCTTTTGCCTTAGAACCCTACAAGTACATGCCTATACAAGATGCAAGAGGCTCATGTATATAATTACATGTGAGAGGAGGAAATGAGGGAAAATCATTAATGTAATCGAAGGGGGATGCATCTGGACATCAACCCAATGACTTACCAATTTTTCGCTCGCATGCTTCTCCATGAGTTGAGCCAAGGTTTCTTGGGTCATCTCATAAAGACTCGACAAACCGAAAACCCCCTAATGGTCCAACTATCATTGTTTTTCTCTTTATAAATATAAAATTTCATGATATAGGGATAGTGTCTAATTCAAGATTGGGAACACAGGGTATTTAACTATTTAAATAGAACTTACATTAATCTTACTCCAACCAAAAATTGGAGACTCCAACCCCTCTTTCTCCACCCAACCTATCGATGCTTTTCTTGTAAATTGTAATGTTGCTCATTATAAGAGTATTGGAAAAATACTCATTGCCCTTCGACCATTGACACACCACATCATGCATGTAAAATAGAAAGATAAACCAAACCATAATTTGCTACAGGGTTAGAACTTTACAAGATAATATTGGTTCAACTTCAATTGAATACGTTTTGATTTTACATTTTGACATAAAAGCAACAATGCTTTTAATGTCCGGTCTCGAAGATTATTCTAAATACGCAGATCTCCCAGAGCTCATGAATATATTTATTTCCAGTTTAAATAATCAGTTCATGTTGTTCTCTTACTTTGACATGTTAATCTAAGCAGCATAATACAATCACAAACAAGATACAAAATGAGGAAATCTAGTCCTCTTCTTTATGTGGATACTCTCTGGGTCCAAATATGGCAGTTCCAACCCTAACCGTTGTACTTCCCATCTCAATCTGCAAAATTAGAGTTAGGTGGTTAAAAATATTATGAAGATATCATAATACTAGTCCCTTTCGCGCGTAATTCATGTATTTTCTACATAAAAGGATTCCTTACAGCTGGCTCAAAATCTGCAGTCATACCCATTGATAGCTCACATTTCTCTTCTGGTATTCCAAGTGCCTTACAAGCTTCACTTCTACAATTGGACAGTGTCTGGAGAGTACTAAAGAAAATTTAGTTTGGAGAATTATCCAGAAGACCAAAGAATCATGTCCAAAATGTATAGTCGCTACCTTAAAATTTTCTGGGTTAGATGAATAGTCCAGCATGCCAATTGTCATCAGGCCACAGAACTCAAGGTTTGGGCATTTCATAACAATATGTTTTACAAGGTCTACACAAAGAGCTGGTTCAACACCAAATTTTGCTGCAAGGAAATAGCAGTCGAGTGTCATTCCTGAGATTGAGAATAAAATGAAAATATTGGCAATGACAGCGTTGTTTTATCATGGGGCAGAAAAGAAAAAGGGCACAGATTGTAAACCAGCAAGGTCCTATATCAAGCAGACCGTTCTAATAAACATAGGTTGCTTATTTGCATATAGATAAATGATGTTAGAATCAGTGATTTGCTAAACATGATTTTAGTCAAATAATTAAGGATATTTTCTTCTGATTTTAACTCTATTTTCATATTAATCTATAAGAAACCATGGAAAATAATTTTGGTTTTCAAACACAACCAAGTCAACTTTGTTAAGATACTGCAGATACTGAATTGGTTGGCAATTTTTCAAGTGTAACTTACATGTTTCTCCACTTGTATTCACTTCAACAAAAACCTTCAATGGTTTCCTGCCAATTTTTTCTACAGCACGATCAAGAAGATTTGCTTTCTGCGAGGAAAAAATGCAAAATTGTCAAAAAAAGAACAAAAACGAGATGATAAGTGCATCATTGCAACAGGATATGAAAAGATACCAAGGTCGTACATGCACTGAAGTAAAATACATTGGTTGATAGAACTTTTTTCAATAACATTCTAAAATAAATTTTATTGTATAACAGAATTCTTAAGAAACTGATATCAAAGATTAATAGTCAATGGGACAAAATTGAACTTAAGATTATATGTAAGATATTTTACTTGCTCAACTCCCAAAACTCATTGACCAGATGGCTACACTGTGGGCTCTTCTAGTCATTGTGGAGAGCAACTAATGTAAGGCCCACATATACCATTGAGGTGCATCACTGCATTTTATACAAGGACTACTTTCAACGTCATAAATCATAAATATAAACAATTTTGCCTTCCAAGAAGAACCCCACAATGTTTGGATGAAATTCATCATCATATTGTAAAATTTACATTCTTATATGTACTCATAAACTTGAATACACATGCAAAATCTATTTACCTTCTCTGCCAAAACAAATTATGGTAAGAAACAGAATGTTTACCTTCTCATCATCTACAGTCTCCACATAAGCAAGGTTGGGAACACCAGCTGAGAAACATCAAATGAAGAACAGAATCAAGTCAAAATCATCCACACTGAACCAAAATTTTGAATGTCATCATGAACCTATCTCCACACAATGGAAGCTAAGTAACAAATAAAGTTTTAATGGTTCACTCATGAACCCTACTTAACTTGAGCACAACTAATATATGAGCTTGAGACATGTCATATTCAAGGTCAAGTTTGGGAAAGGCAGGATACTACAACTAAACAAGCTTGACTTTTTATATCAATCTAGCTAGCAATCTCCTTGATTAAATTATAATGCATGAATTTCAAGACAAAAAGTGAACAGAACTCTTTTTTATGAACTGGGATAAAACTTGATTCACTTTGCACTCAATTGTCATCCAAACCCAAATTAAAACTATTCACATGAAACAAATGAATTATCTCTGCTTAATCAGTACTCAGCACAGCACTCTCTCTCTCTCTTTCTCTGCTTAATCAATATACGATGGATGATTCAAGATAAACTAATTTGGAACAGACAGGGTGCGATCCATTGAAAGAAAGAAGGATAGAGAACAGATACATACCGAGAAGAGGCTTAACTTTATTGCTCTGCAAGTGCCCGATGAAATGCCACTCGATATCATCTGGAAGCTGCGATTAGGAATGGAATTAATAAAAGCATTCAGGAATGAGGAACTATGTAAGAAAGCAATTGATTCAATGAACAAGAAACCAACCTGGGGAGCTTTCTCAATGATTTCCTGAACGTAGTTTTCGCCGAAGCATCGATGTCCAGCATCGTACACTTGTTGAAGAGCAGAAACTGGCTTCGTCTTGCTCGCCGCCACCAACCGGATCTCCTTCACATCCCTCCCAGCCCGCTCCGCTGCCTGTTGGACGCGTTCCAGCACCGCCCTCAACGGCGCCGATGGGCCGCCGTCTGTGGCGGCTGACGATGCCATTTTCTTCCTCTCACCCACCAACCTCAGCAGTCAGCACATATATAAAAGGAATTAAACACCCCGTGTTAATTACCCTTGCATAATTATAATACGGGTTAAATATGTTTTGTCCCCGAATATCATAAATTATTAATTTTAGTCTCCTTTGGTAGATTTAAAGGCTTAAATATGTTTGAGATACTTGAC
This sequence comes from Acmispon strigosus, assembly GCA_030819835.1. Lineage (NCBI taxonomy): Eukaryota > Viridiplantae > Streptophyta > Magnoliopsida > Fabales > Fabaceae > Acmispon > Acmispon strigosus. The sequence continues at coordinate 95,263,831 of JAUAMA010000001.1, forward strand.
ATTTGAAAGGGAATTAGTCCGAGTCCCTGAAAAATTAATTTCTTAAATTGGGTTCTTGATATATGTTTTTTAATCAAATTAAGGACAAATCTCAATTTAAACTGATTAATGATTCTTATTAGCCCAATCCGCAGTCCATGTGGCTTTTACTCTTTTTTTTTTAATTCCATATCATATTAAAAAATAAAAAATAAAAAATAAAAAATAATTTAGAAATAAAATGTTTCTTCTTCTTTCTTCTTCTTCTCCCTCTTCTCCCTCTGCTGTCCAATCCTTTCTTTCTTCTTCCATTTTCTTTCTTCTTTCTTCTTCTTCTTCTTCCATTTTCTTCTTCTTCTTTTTCTTCTTTCTTTCCTCTCTCTCGCGACCATCCCTCTTCTCCCTCTCACCCGAGGTGCTTCCTCTTCCTTCCTTCTATGGCAACCGATTGGCCACCACCACCGCGAACCACCGCCGCCACCGAGCCGTTCCACCATTATTCCTCCTTGTGCCCACCATCGCCGCCACCGCGGCCTTCTTCTTCAAGTTTTGGAACCCTCACCGCCGCCGCCTTCTCTCCTGTTTTCCGGCGACGCCGCATCTCCAATGGAGAAATCGCCACCACCACCAGAATCCCCTCATCGTCTGCAACAAAACCCCTAAAGTAATTCGACGATCGGCCACCGTCGACCACCGCGCGCCACCGCCGCTTCAACATGGGTTTGACGAGTTGTTGTCCCTCTTTCTCCCTCTGCCATCGTCTTCTTTTTCCCTCCTTCCCTTTCATGGTCTCTCTTCTTCCAGATCTGTTGGGCAACACCCCCAAGCCTCTGTTGTTGTCTTTGAATCTCTTCCTTTTCTTTTAGATTTGATGGATTGTGGTGGTGATTAAGGTTGAAGATGAAGATGGAGAGAAAGAGGGATTTGATGATGAAGATGTTCTCTTTGGGGTTTCTGGGTTCTATGGAAGAGGTTCTGGAAGGATTGGACGGTGGCGACAATGGAGTCGCGGAGGGAGGTCAGAGGAAGATGAAGAGGAAGAGGATTTTCTGAACAATTGAGTTTTTTTTGTAATTTTTAATATTATTCAAAAATGCTAATGTGGAATTAAAAAGATGGCTTAATATTAAAAAATTGTGACTAGGACTGTTGATTAGGCTGATTAGAATCATTAATCAGCTTAAATTGGGATTTGTCCTTAATTTGAATAAAAAACATATGTCAGGGACCCAATTTAACAAATTAATTTTTCAGAGACCTGGACTGATTCCCTTTCAAATGTCAGAGACCCCAAACACATTTAAGTCAGATTTAAATCCTCATTTATGAAAATGAACATGTTTTTGATCCGTTCATTTATTATTTTGGCAATTTTTACCTTAGTGACGTTTTTACACCGACATAAAATAAGTTAGTGGTAGTTTATACCGCTACAAAATGCACCACATCACCATTAAAATGGATGGAGGGACCAAAGCCTAATCATTTTCATAAATGGAGGATTTAAATCAACAAAAAATTTAAATGGTGCCAAAATTAATAATTTACTATTTTATGGGGACCAAAAGCATATTCAACCCTTATAATACACTCCCCAAACAATTACATTTATTAATAAAAAAACATATAATGAGATTAATTAATGAATTAGTTTTATTTTGTAAAAAAATTTAATACATTGATATTAAAAGCATTTATACAATCTTCGACATTTACTCTTAATTATTGTGTTGAGTACTATTAAAAAGAACTAACTACTAGTGATAATCAAAATTATGGAATTACAAAAATATAATAAAAATATGGTGTATATAGGAAAAAGAATTATACTTTACTTGAATTTTATACGGAGTTCTTATATTAAGAAACACTAAATGATTTTATAATCAAGGACAAAAACACTAGTAGTTATTACCAACCACTTATCACATAAAAGGATTAAAATAAAGTCTTAAAATTTAAATGCAACATTAATTGACATTTTTTCATATACGTCTATAAGAATAATAAATGAAAAGAGATAAAAATACACTTTAAAAAATAAAATAGATAAATAAATAATATATTTTAAAAAATTAACAATATTAATTATATTTTTTAATATGTGTATTTTTGAAGAAAGGGAATACATTATTATTTGAATACACTAAATTAAATCATCAATCAACGCAAATTAATACAATTTAATATATGAGTACGTAGCAGAGATGGCTGCTTTATTGGTCAAAGTATGATCATATATAGTATATAGCTATTGATCCAAAGAATAAGAAACTCCTCTACGCATAGCTGCACATCCCATAAACACATGAACCTCGGTTGTCACATTTGTTGCCACACTTCCCACAATGCTTCTCGTTGGTCCTAGGATTCACGCACTTACCTTCGCAGCATATCTTTGAAAACCCACATTTCTTCCCACACCTCCCACAATTGTATCCATCCATGGAAAGGTTTACACATTTGTTCTTGCAGCAATCAGGGCCTGCGCTACCTTTAGCATTGCAAATCTTGGGGTATTTGTCACATGATGTCAATGGCACCCCCCTCTGATATTTCTGAGAAAGGAACCTACTTGCTCCTCCAAGCATTTTCGGTTCTCCATCACTGTCAGATGATGTTGCTGACAGGGTGATGGCCAAAGCCATTGCCAAGGAGAGAAGAAAGAGGGTTTTCAAGAACTTCATTATTTTTGTTGGTATTTGTATTGGGAGGTAAAAGAATTAGAATGAAGTAATGGAATGTATGTTTTGATGAATTAGAAGGTTGCATGGTGAAGTATTTATATAGAGGAAGAGGTTCGAGTTTGGCCTCTTTGCATTGGTTACATGCATGAATCGTGACTCACGAGTCGTGAGTTAGCTAATATTCTACGTATCTAGTATTAGTTTTTGGCTAGTCTAAACAAACGGCCAATTAAACCAATTAAGTGAGGCTTATTAATTTGTTTTTTCGGTAGTAATCAGTATCCCACGGTCGATAATTGTGAGACTAATTCATTACTCTACCATTAAGTGGTAAGAGGTTGGTTAATGAGTTTTTTTTCCATTTACAATAATTGAGATTTAAATCTCAAATTACTTAGTTAAAGAACGAAGTGATAAATTACTATGTCAACCCACGCAACAACTTCTAATTACATGCGCTATCAGTTGAAAAATGGATTGAGGAGGCAAAAACATTATGAACATATTATATATGATGCATGTACAAGACATATATCCAGTATTGAAACAATTACTATAATATTTTGTTAAATTATAAGTTGACGATCAACCGAAGCTAGGTCGCCTGTGAAGTCTTAAGGAAACCAAGTAATCGTCTCTCTACAGTCTACGAAAACCGGAAAACGGTTACAGAACCACCACGCCCATCTATGCAGCCTTCTAGTTTGACTTTTCTCGTATATAAAAAATTTGACTTCATATTTCTACAAGCTAAGTGAAAATTTTACTCGGATACCAGTATCTTGATCACCCAATATTCCTTTTTCTTTTTTCTCAAGCCCTCCACCTATAACTACATGTCCCTCAATTCATATCACTTAAACTATTTTTTAAAGACACAAGTATCTATATATATATATATATATATATATATATATATATATATATATATATATATATATATATATAATGACGGAGGAAGAGTATTTTTTGGGATCTAGTCCCTTTCCATGAGGGCAGGAAGGAGGCCTGGTGGCATGGATGGAAAAGTCTATGTTGGACGTCACCACACAAAAAATGGGTCAAGTAAAAAGTAAAAAAATGTAACGTTATTTCATATATATTTTTTCACAAACAAAATATATATTTATTGAACAAAGCTTTGAAAACAACTTTTTCAAGTAGGCCAAAATTACCTTTGAAGTTAATTATGTTCTAAACAAACCCAAAGAGAATCTAAGTAATAACAAAATTAAAAAGCTTAAATCACTCTCTTGGGAAGTTAATCCTTCCAATCATTTCAAATTTCAAATATTTTGTTTAGGGACCAAAAGTTATAAAATTTGAGGAACCAATTTTGATTTAACTACATATTACATAGCACGGAACACATTTAACCCACATTCTTCCTTTGATCTTGAGTCCAAGTGATAGTTAATTATATATGCCTCTAAAAGTTAAGTAGGCATTACAGAGACATAAGACTTTGTCAAAATTACTTTTGCCTTGACAGGAATACTCTTTTTTTCTTAGGATTTAATCCACTAATTAGGCATTTATACCGCCCCTCGAAAAAAATAATTAAACCAAAAATATATCTTATATTGTTGACTAGCTGTTCTATTTATACCAAAAGGTCAGAGGGAAGGATTAATGGCAGTGCCATTGTAACAGATTTTCCAATTTTTCACGGGAAAGAATGTGTGTCCTTGATACTTTTGTACAAGCAAACTAATTTTGGCAAGGTAACGAAATTAGACCGCTCCACTAGCAAACTAAATATCTGTAACTTGATTTCAAGTTCATAGTTCATACGATTACCTAATAAGTTCGCTGAACCTCCATTTAATCTCCATATATATATAGCTGATAAGTACTTCATTTTTTGTCCATCAAAACCATTCAACTACCCCTCTAGACCAACACGCTGCAATTACATACACTGAAATATGAAGTCCCTTCACATACTCTTTCTTCTGGCCATGCTTATGATGGTTTTGGCCATTGCTGATTCAGAAACACCACACAAAGAATCACAATCCTTCACTTTTGCTAAAGATCACAATTCAAGTGAAGAATCAGCCTCTCTACGAGGCGCAAAAGGCTTCGATAAGTATGGGCAAGGGGTCATGACTTGTGATAAATACCCGAGAGTTTGCCGTGTGAAGGGTAGCGAAGGCCCTGACTGCTGCGGGAAGAAATGTGTGAATGTTTCAACAGACAGAAACAATTGTGGTTGGTGTCGAAACAGATGCAAGTACTCGCAGATATGTTGCAGAGGTAAGTGTGTGAATCCTCTTTTTGACAAGAACCATTGTGGAAGATGTGGCACCAAGTGCAAGAAAGGGGATTCATGCGCTTATGGGATGTGCAGCTATGCATGAATTAATCACAAAGCTCGATCAACCACTCCAAATTAAACACTGCAAATACTATAATTAGCTATATATGTATACACATTATTATTGCATATATGTGACTAATAAACGCGCAAGTGATCATTACATATATAGATGTTCAATCATCATTACACCTTGTACGTACGTAACTAAGATTGTTTTCAATGATTGTAGTTGAAATAATAAATTAAACTTAACTTCTAGTACTTATAAATTCTCTCGTGTTGCTGTTAGTTTAATCTTCAGCGCAGAAATCATACCACAAGAGCAACGTTAATTAATATTAGGTTCATTGAATATTTTTTTATTACTGATTGGGGTGAAGACCAAATATTTCTCAAATATTAAAGAATTGATTTTTTAACATAAAAGTTTAAACAACCACTCTAATTTGGGTGGAGGAAGTCCTCATAACAGCTATTTCTCTTGTTCACATTGATGTACTGACTTAATGCCAATTTCTTCTTAATTATATTTCAGGATGATTTTAAAAAAACTACACATGGGTAGAATCCTTGAATCACGCGAATTGTGATTTTTAAATTTTATTTTTAAAAAAAATTAGAAAATTTAGTTATCAACCTTATTAAATCACAAGCATGCATGACCATTATTGTTGCATACACCTTTACGCCGTGGCCTCGGCTCGCTACATTAAGATCCATCAAACACCTTTGTCTACACCATTGTCTTACCCACCATCCACTATTGTCATTGTCGCATTGTACCTCTTTATCGTCATCTAACACTCTCCACATCTTCGTAGGACGCCAATCCTCTACCACCAAAAGCACCCAGTACCACCTTTCGCCGCCACCATATGTTATAGAAGGTCGAGAGCAACAAGAACGACAGTGGAGAGGGTGCCTGGCAGCAACATCGGTTGAGGCAATGGTGAAATCACAATAAGAATGTGCCCACCTAACATCCGAATTTAGCGTCAGCCACGACAATGTCGCTAAATTTGGCTGATTTGCAATGGCTCAATAGATGCAAAGCTAGCGCAAAGAGCTTAAAAAAATAAAAAAATGACTTGAACATTGAGTCGGTCGAGCTGCGCAATGTTGAGTCAGCTTAATGCCAATTAGCATCGGTAAAAGCCGCTGCTAAGTTTGCCGGCTAACTTAGCGTCAACGTCCTGTTGTGTAGCGACGACTTAAACGTGAAGCTACTTTTGCCGATGAACTTTGCGTTGGCTAAAGCCAGCGCAGAGTTGTAAGTGTATGGTTTCATTGCATGGTGCCCGAGGTCTAGCATCGGCTTTGACCAAATTTAACGGGGCACCATGCCCCAAGCAACACAGCTTTACGGTTAGCATCGGCCTAGCCAACGCTACCTGTAACTAGGTTTCTCCACCCCACCTCCATTATTAGCCTTCTCTTCTCTCTCGTATCTCTCAAACCCTACTTTTAACTTCTAACCTCTCTTCCTTCACCGCCCCACCCGCACGCTCTTCCCATCAGCGCTACCGCGCCCCCACAACACCCTCACCCTCTCCCACGACCCTCACCCACGCCACATTCACCCTCTTCCATCACCGTCACATTTACCATCTCCCCTTTCAACCAACACTTGTGTTGCCCCGTCGAATTTGTGCCACTAGTTGACTGTCTCCAGTCGCCGCTACCACAAACATCTTCCGCCTCAACTCCACTATCGTTTCCGCCCAAAGCCACCATATTTGTTGCCACCTATCCCTCAACCGCTACTATCACTTTTGGTGCCGCCTCCACCGATCCTCAACGAGACTGCCACGGCCTCCACCACTGGTGTCTCTTAAAGCATCAGTTGGCCGCTGCCATAGCCTCTGATGTTAAGGTAGCTGCTGCTTTCTGTTAGATTCAAATGATTTAATGAATTATTATGTTTTGATAAATAACAATTTCGTTTGAGGTTTAATATTGTTAGTAATAGATTTCCTAATACTTTAAATATTTCATATTCAGGAACATCTATTTACTTGAAGAAGAACTGCATACAACTATAAGGCATTATCAAAAGCAGAACTTCAAGAAAAGCAAAGAAGAGGAGTACGTCTGGCAACTCATCAAAGAGTTAGTCTGCCAGTTGAGCACATTTGCCTAAAACAGTACGTCCGGCTATGGAGTACGTTTGGCTTCTCAACTATGCGTTCGTTTGGCAACTCACCCCAAGAAGTATGTCTGCCTAAGGAGTACGTTTGGTGACTCTGTTGAAGAGTTCGTTTGCCAAGACAGATTGAAGAGTACGTTTTGTAGAAGCAGTGAAGAGTTCGTTCGACAAAGATTCTGAAGAATTCATTTGTCATAACTGCTCCAAGCAATAAAGGTCATTTACCTCATCAATGCATTTAATGAAGCACTGTTGATTGCAGAATGAAGAAGGGGACATAATTAATATTTTATTCCTCGTTTCTGCAAAACCTCTGATGTTCCTTAAATCAAGCAACTTTTTCAAAGTCAACAACGGGATTTTCTGAACATAGTATCTCTTCAACGATCAAAATCAAATCTTCTGTTTAGAACATTAATTGTTCTCTTAGCTGGCTTGCACGAGCATTTAATGCACAAGTAAATGCTCAAGGATGAAAGCATTGAAGGGCCAGACGATGTCAACAAACGCATTCAATATTGCAATAAATGCATGGCAGAATGCATTTAATGCTGATACAGAGTTGTAGAAGTATCTGTTACTCACAGGGAAGAAGAAATTCAAACGGAACTATTTTCAAATCTTCATCAAGCTCACATTGCTCATCCTACTGAAGATATAAATAGAGGACTTAGCATCCGGATTGACTTGGCGACTTTCACACGGTCAAAGCATTCAAATCTTCTAAGTTCATTAATTGCAATCTGTTCTCAAGCCATAACTCAGAAACCCAAAGCTATCTTTTACCTGAGTCAAGTCGTCTGCCAGTGTCAAGTATTCATAGACTGTTACTCTTATTCCTTGTCACACAACCCAAACAGAGAACTAAACTTTCTATCATCTATGTGATTTGTACTTCATCTTTCTACCCACACTTAGCGAAGAGACTTTGTAGAAACCCAAAACCTTCTTGTAAAAGAATTGGGAGTAGTCCTGTCTAATACTAAAAAGGAGAAGTCCTGATAGAATACTTGTAAAGGAGTAGTCCTCAGAATACTGGGAGAAGTCCTGGAAAATACTTGTACTATTTTGTGAAAATAGTGGAAAATCTTGGTGAAGCCAAGGACTGGACGTAGCCTTGTCGATTAAGGGGGTGAACCAGGATAAACACTTTGTGTGCTTTACTTTTCAGTCTTAAATAGTGTTCCGCTGCACTTACTCTAAAGATATTTGAAATTTATAACTGTTTACAACTGAAAAGAATTTTAAAATCCACACACACAATTCAAACCCCCCATTTTGTGTGTGTTTTATTACTATCACTTTCGTGCCTCCTCTGCCACGGTCGTTGCTGCTACCGCCTCTTCTTGTGACGTTTGACGCTGCTACAATATCTGCCCAACCATCGTTGCTGCCACGACCTCCACCGCTTCCACCTCCTCAGTTGTCGTCCGGCCCCCGCTATAGTACCTGCTACCATACTGTTAGATACGTGTCTTTATAATATTATCTTGTAATATATTAGTACTAGAATATGTGATAAAGATTGAACTGTTGTTATAGATTGAGTTAAATGTTCAAATATTTTAGCTTCAATATTAAGATGGTGATGTATGATGTTGATCATAATATAACTTATGAGTAGTTAATATCATGAAATAATAGTGTCTTGTATTGTGAAACAGCTAAAAATGAGAAACTTATCAAAATACTCTAAGTATGTCTTATTATTATACGTTTAGAACATTTTGATAAGTTCATGAAATTTTACCTATTTTCGGATACAAAGCCACGTTATTTCATTTTTTTAAAAAAATTGTCATGTTAGCGCCCTTTGTTGCCGCCGAAAACGCTTTCGTCTTAGAGTCGGCTATACGACCGACGCTAATTACGCGTTGTTAGCCTTGGTTTCTGTTTCCGGCGAGTTGCATCGGCCCAAGCCGACAATGTAAAACTTTGCATCGGTGTTTCGGCCGACTAAGAGTTAGCTTCGACCATTTCACCCTCTGCCACAACGCCAAAGCTAAGTCGACGCTAAACTGGTCATAGCGTCGACTTTTGTCTGACGCTATTTAGCATTTTTTTTTATAATGAATGTGTCTCAGGCAGTGGCGAGGATAGAGATTGTCAGGTGGCGAGAATGGTGGTGGAGAGTACCAGGTGACAGCAACAATAGTGACATTAATGGTAGAATGGTGGTGATGGCGATGATAGAGGATGTTAGGTGGCATTGTTGATGGTGAAGGGTGATAGCATTACTTAGTAGGGGATTCCAAGTGCGTGGTGGCGACAATGGAGGATGGTATCTGCAAGCAACCAGTTAAACATTTACTTATATTATTTCATCTTATTTTCTACTTTACATCCAAAAAGGTTGTTTATGTTGTATTTGGGTGGGGTGTTTTGTTATCACTTACTTCCGAGAACATGTTCTCATGGTTTTCGATTAAACACATCACGTTTGTATTTGTCTCACTCATATTTTTTAATTAATATAACAAAATGATATTTATTCTATGGTGATTGGTGAACATGTTTAAAATTCAAGGCTACCGATGCTTCCCGCAAGGCAGCAAAATAACTAACCATATCCATTGAATTGTGAATCATAGATACAGAGGATTAATGAATCGCTTCATATAGGCAAATTGGATTATAATAATCTCAACCGTGCAACCACGTCTTAATTTGTACCCCAAATCATAACGATTAACTGTGAAACAATGTCAATATAATCGTGTCCACCACCTTCTTATATAATTTTCTCCTATATTTTCCCCTCACCCATTTGCTAGCTTCCTCAATCAAACTGAACCAATGGACACTTCAACCACTCTCCTAGTACTACTCCTCTCATGGTTTCTACCAACACTGAATGCAAATTCAAAAAATGTGCCTGACATCCAATCCTATTATATTCCAGAAAATCAAAATGTGGTCATGAACACAATAGACTCATGTTGGCGAGGCAAATCAAATTGGGCTTCAAACCGCAAAGCATTAGCAGATTGTGCAATTGGCTTTGGCAAAGATGCTATTGGAGGAAAATATGGAGAAATATATGAAGTCACCGACCCCTCTGATGACCCTGTGAGCCCAAAACCAGGAACACTTCGTTATGGTGTGGTCCAAATTGAGCCCCTCTGGATAATCTTCGCCAAGGACATGGTTATCAATCTCAAGAACGAGCTCATTGTGAATAGCTACAAGACCATTGATGGCAGAGGAGCTGAAGTGGAGATTTCAAATGGACCTTGCATAACAATACAAGGTGTTAGCCATGTCATTGTTCATGGAATCAGCATTCATGATTGTGAACCAGGTAAGGCAGCCATGGTGATGAGCAATGTTGACCATGTTGGGTATCGTCAAGGCTCTGATGGAGATGCCATTACCACACTTGCTTCCTCTAATGTATGGATTGATCATTGCTTTTTCGCCCGTTGCTTTGATGGTCTCACTGATGTTACTCATGCCTCCACTGCTGTCACCATCTCAAACAATTACTTCACCCAACACGACAAAGTAAGAAAAATATTAGATTTGTTTTTCATAAGAATTAACCTTAGGAATCGAAACGAGAAAGGGCTGAGTAAATTATTATTTTTATGATTTTAGGTGATGCTGCTGGGACATAACGACGATTACAGTGCAGATAGAATAATGAAAGTAACAGTGGCTTTCAACCACTTTGGCAATGGCCTAGTTCAAAGAATGCCAAGGTGAGAGTGGTTAGTGGATACTAAATTTGAAGATTCAATTAACAAGTTCTGTGTTTACTCATTTGATTGGTGATATGCATGTACAGGGTAAGACATGGTTATGCTCATGTAGTCAACAACCGCTATGACGAGTGGCTCATGTATGCCATTGGTGGCAGTGCTGACCCTACTATTTTCAGTGAAGGGAACTACTTTGTAGCTTCAGATGATCCCGTTGCAAAACAGGTAAGAAAAGAAATTAACATTAAGTAAAGGGCACAATGACTTCTCATAGGTTGTAATAACAAGTTAATAACATCAAAGATTTCAGGTCATATATATACTGAGTGAGGTAATTTTACTCATTGATGACAGGTTACCAAGAGGGAAACTACAGAAAAATGGAATAATTGGAAATGGAGGAGTTCCAATGATGAATTCATAAATGGTGCTTATTTTGTGCCATCTGGGTACGGAAGTTGTACCCCATTATATTCGCGTGCTCAAAAGTTTAATGCGGCCCCAGCATCCATGGTGCCTCTATTGACTCAAGATGCAGGACCACTTAATTGTGTTGTGAACAAAGCATGTTAATTTCTATCTGTTTTCTTCTTCTTTTGTCCTTTTTTTTGTGATTTTGTGTTCTGAAAGCCCCCAATTTGGCATTTTGATATGAGGGTCACCAATTGTCACAGTCATTTTTATATCAATTGGCAGAAAGCTAGAGTATGTTTTCATTAGTTCATGTGAGCGAGTGTTTTGATTAGTAGAATTGCATCATCTGACTAGAATTGTATTTGGTTAGAATTGATTATAGTAACGTGAGTTTAAGTGACGTGATTTATGTTTGGATACATTTATACAGAATTGGTTTTTGTAACTGAATTTTAGTACATTTACACAAAATCGGATCAGCCAGATGGAAAAGCTACTCTGGATCAATTCTGTCGAATCCGGATCAAACTTGTAGAATCGATTCTCAAGATTGGTTCCCAAACATTTTTAAAACGACAGAAATCCACGTTTAAGGCTCTGATCCACGTTTAAGGCTCAGATCCGCGTGCATTTGGAAATTGCAACCAAACACACCTCTCAGCTCACCATTGGATTTTCACACCAGAATACTTTTCTTTCTAGTAAACTTTACAGAAATTAAGATGACAATAGCAAACTCCGAAAAATCGGGAAGTAACTCTATGACTATGAAGCAACATCTAGCCCTGTATATTGTATTAATTAATAAAGGGGAAAAAAAGTAGCTAAAGCAAAATGTGTTGGTATGGTTCTTGTCTTTTGATCGATCTTCAGAATAGCCTATTTTCATTGCTTTGAACTCCACATGTGACTGGTGCTTTAGCCCTCACTTTCTTCAAATACCAAATACCAGCTCCAATTCCAAACGCGCCTGCAGCGGAAACGCCTGTAACAGTCCCTGAAGCCACAATCCCAACACACAACCACAAAAATGAGCTTAAGTTTTCGGTTAGAAACAATATCTCATCACAAATGTTAGGTTATTTTGTCACCTGCAATAACATGAACCTTCCTTTGGTGCTGTGCAGTATCAAAATCTGCCAAATAAACAATTACCCAAAAATTTACTCTCTCGTTCAATTTTAAAAAAACTCCTAAATATAAAATTAAACACGTAAAGACAAACAATTGCTTTTTCTGCATGATCCAGGTTACATGATAAAATAGAATTTGGATTGAACATGGTCACAAAAGTCCTACATTCATATAGTTAGGGAATCAGAATTATTCAGTTAAGTTCACATGATTCAAATTTTAAATTTTTTTTACCGTTAGATCTAGATTAAAAATATAAGCCGACCGATTTTAATTAAACAATTCGGATTTTTTTATACGTAGTAAAATCGGGGAATGTATTGAATTTGAAGTACATACCTTTACAATGGGTAGTGGAATTTCCATCCTTACAAAGGCACATGAAACTCTGTGTGACAGTGTCAAATCCACAAGTCCCACCTCCTTTCAATGGATCCTGGCACTGCAGGCATCTTGTGGTAACAGGGATATCAAAATCAACCCTGATCCCATACTCAGGAATTTGATCATAAGGTTGAGGAGCACCAACGTTCCTCCAATAAACACTAGCATAACTAGTACAATACTTAAGCATCAACCTCAAAGATTCAGTGGCTTTCGGATAGTAAGAGCAGCAAGAGCTTCGTGTGAGAGCAAAAGAGCACCGTGGCAAGTGCCTGCAGAGATAGCTAGCACTGTCACACGACGAATCGCAGTGTTCAGGAAAACGCTCACAGAACATGGGTTTAGGCTGAATGATCACGTTTTCTTCACTGCAATTGAAGAACATGTACTCGTTCTGCGGGGAAAGCTTGAAACGTGTGCTGGTGTCCAAGCTGAATGGTTTTGTGGGGCGGAAATTATCACCGTCGTCGCAGTTCCACATGGAGGGGTCGGTGAGGACGACGTGTGGATCGGCGTAGCTCAGGTTGCGGACTTGGTATTTTCCTGAAGGGGTTCTGAGCTCGAGGTTTTGGGTGTCGGAGCAGACGAGGATGCGGCGGTAGTAGGGGCTGCCGCAGCCATCGTCGATGCCGAAAGGGTAGTTGATGGGAATGTCGCCGCAGGAAGTTCTGCAGATGCTGGATTGTGATCGTACTGTGAGTGTCAGAAATGAGAGAATGAGTTGTGTGACTAGTAATAACATTGTATGAAGCAAAAAAAACAACAACACAGAAGATAGCACAGAAAATGAGCAAGATGGTTTCTGAATCAGAGGTAGTGAGGTGAAGTAACTATAGCAGTTTGTGGAAGAAGAAATTAAGAAGGAATATAGCAGATTATAGTGCACTTTTGCTTTTGCGTCCTTTTGGTTTCTTTAGTCTATGCATGTGTCCTCTTTGCTTGTTGCTTTTGCTTTCTGCATTGTTAAGCTGGGATGGAATATCTAAAGAGGAAAAGTTTCATATTATTGTGGGCTTTTTTTGTCAATATTTTTGTGGGCTAATGGAGGGGTTTAATTGGACTCAATTGGTTTGAATTAAGTCAGTTTGGCTTAGAAATTTTTTGCATATGGATCATATACTGAAAATGTGTTTTTTTCTGTAAATTACAACACCAGTCAGCCACAGCATTATCAATTGATTATGGCAATGTTTTCAATTGGGCTTAAACCTTGTTGGCATAATCTCTTTACCCAATCCAATTCTAAACCCAGCATCTCACATTGCCAACTTTAAATTGATAAGTTTTTTTTAAAAAAAAAAAAATTGATAAGTTTGGCTTCTTTGGTAGCTCTGCATATTGCAACTTCAACGAGGCAGATGAGTTGTTATTATTAGAGCGTCGTTTAAAAAAGGAACAGTTGGTTTCCCTGTTGAATTTTGGTGGTTTAAGGGTTTTGTATGGCTTTGAGGGTCTTTTTATATGTATCAATATAGTTGGATGTTCAGCATGAGTGAGCATGCTTGCTCTTCATTTTCTCATTTTTGTGCATTATAGAATCGTTCCTTGAGGTTTATTCTCACCTGATGTAAGTGTTGTTTGACAGCCCTTTTAGATATTTAATCTAAACATCTTTAAAAAGAATTCATAAAAAAATAGTCAAACATATTTTTGGTCCCTGTGCAATAATGAGTTCTTGATATTGGTCCCTGAATAAAAGTTTTAACGAAATCAATCCCTCAACTATGAAAATAGTTAGGTTTTCATCCCTCCATCCAATTCTCAAATTTCTTCTGCTTGTTATAGCTTAATTAATTAATCTGAAGTGTGCTGGTTAGTGACCTTCAAAACAAATTAAATACACATGCGGAAAAAATTGTAATATGAAAATGTTGAAACAAAGAAATTTTGGTCTTCGTAAAGACAAATTTTGAATTGGGGAGCCCTGCCCCACAAACCAGATCTTAGAATGGGATTGAACTTTGAAAGAAGCTTGTTAAGAAGACTTTATCAGTATGATCCCTTACTTTGTCTGTAAAGATGCTCTTAATGGTAGAAAATCTGCCGAAATCTTTTTGACCGAACGTCAAAAGATTTTATCAATGAATTAATTAACCAAAAACCTCTGTATATAAAGCAGAAAACTTTTGAAATCGGATCTGCAGCAAAAGGTGAAGGCCTTATGTTTCAAACGAGATTCACATGGACGATGTTATCTAATTATATAATCATGCTTTATTTGTTCATGGCGAATATATGATCAATTTATAATTTTTATTTGCTAATATATAAGTTGATTAGGTAACAAAATTCTTCCTTTAAATATTGATCAACAGTTGCATATCATGTCTCAGATCGAAAATCAATGATTAAATTTGATTAATCCGCCTTCAGACGATGTTGATTCACAGGTGGATTGACTGTGGCTATGAACCTATGGTTAAAAGAAAAAACCTAATTTAAAACATAGGAATTATCACTTTAATTGGTACGTACATAATTTTTCCCGAAAAAAATAGTTAAATCAAACACTTCTTTTACCACCACAAAGTGGTGCTAAAAGAAGCCCGCAAAACTGAGTATTTATAATGATTGTCGTTGTTTAATTAGTAGTTTCGTATTAAAACTGTAATTCCACTTAATCAATATATTGAGTTCGAGTCACATGTATGAAATAATATTAGGTGAAGAATCAACCACGTCAAAATATGGATGATCTTGACTCAAATATAATTGTCATATAGATGATTATTGTATTAGATACGGAAAATAAAACTTGGATCATGTTTCGATTAGCCCAAAAGACTATGTGGTCGAACACTGTCTAAGATGGCCTGAAGGATCTATAGCTAAGTGGCCTCCATATTGCTTAGTCGAGACGACCAAAAGAGAATTTACCTCGCCCAACAATCAGGCGAGGGGATTTAAATTGGCATACTTATAAGACACAATTGTAAGCCAATGTTGCATACAGACAGTCATCACTCAAATATTATACAAAAAAAATTTATCATAGCTCCAAACCTAAACTCTATCCCCCATTATGCATGTAAATACATATTTGATTATCTGTTTATACAATTATTATTAGTTTTGCTAACTAATAATTCTTCTATGACTATGACTATGAGCTTTTCTTCATTTGCTTTCATAATAATATAAGTGCCGGCATATCTGTATATATACCTCCTTCGCCGTTTCAACATCATACCACCACTACCACCGTGCTAGAAGATGATGAACATGCATTCAGCAGCTTAGATTTAGAAACAAGAATATGAAATTCAGTAGCTTAGATTTAGAAAGAACAAGATGAAATAGTATAATTTATTGAACACGAGGTGAGGAATGGTAATGTGAAAAGTATATTAGGGTCGCTTGGGATCGCACGCCAGCAGGAGCTGTCTTGATGCCGTTCGCCGCATGGAGGCCTGGCCAACCTATTTTCTACAAATCCCCGCTGTCACAACCTAACCTCATTTCTACGTCATGCAACTAAGCCAGCCACGTGGGGCAGGATCTAATCGTCAACCTCAATCCTAGTCAACTCTATCACTTTTTCTTCGCTCTTCTTTTTCTTTGAATGCTCCATTATTTAATTATCTTTCTTATTATATGTACTCTACATCTAGCATACTCTGCCTCTACTCTCCCATCTTAATCACTTCACCTTATTCATATCATTTTTTTAGATTGTCTTCATCAATAATTCAACTAAATTGTTTAAAAAATAACCTCATTGAATTTGAAATAGCTCTACTTCTACTTTTTTATTTATACAAAATTTGAGATTAAAGACCCGACGGTGATATATGTAGTAAACGATGAATTATGCAATAGGCACGTCATTGACTCTACTTATTTTATTTTTAAGTTTGTCTATATTTCTTGAAAAAAAACCTATATATTACCTGCATTTGCTGACCAACGACCAAGAATGTCTGACTAATTATGGTGATACTAATAATTTTTCCTTTTTCGTAGGAAAAAAAAATTATAGATGTGTTTAGGAAGTTTGGTTAATTGCTGAGGTCCCTCAAAGTGAATGCTTTGAAAATTCATGAAATGTCATGGTTTGAATTTGCGCATATATAGACAAGGTAGTTGTAATTTTTTTGTTAAGATGCTGTTTGTTTTCTAAAACTGTAAGCAACCACTTTCTAAATCGCTGGTTTTCATTCTTAAAGTGCTAGCCTTTTTCCTCATAGTAATAAAGAGCAGCCCTTTTTCACATGCTTTTGAAAAACCAAATTTCTGCACGAAACTTTTCGTAAATAATTTGAACGCGGTCGACATCTCTTTCTACTCTAAATCAATTCCAACAGCCATGCCATGCATGCAGACATTATCCACTTTTTCAATGTTATGGGTCCTGAGTCCAAGTCATGCATGTGTTTGGCCAATCAGCTAAATAGAACAATAAATAAAACACCTACTATTTTACATGCATTTGACTGAAGAAAGTCATTTACAAAGAAAAAGTTGCCATAAATTTTCAATTTTTTTTTTTTTGTTATCAAAATATTCCGTCAAATATTACTGTAAGACTAAATCTACAGTGCAATCACACTTGAAGACATTACAAATAATTTTCCAGAACATTTTTTAGAAAAAATTGCTTCAATTGATAAAATAAAAAAGGAAGAGAAAAGGAATTGGAAAAAATTGAACCACGTACGCACCTGTGATATTAATTTGGGTAAATTTTCATGATCAGCGGGTAATATGGCTCTGATTGGTCGATTTTGCTTTGGACCATGTTTTAATATTCTCGTGCACGTACTAGTTAGTCAATTTAAGCCGAAATGAGGCGATGTTCATTGCTTTGATAGTATTCTTTTTTGGGAGGGCAAAATGTGAAGTTTTGTTTCAAACAAGGACTCTTCCTAGTCATGGTAAAGAAAGGAAGCTCGAGTTGGTTCTTTTTTCTTTGTTTGGAAACTGATACATCCTTTTTCCTTTTCCTTCAAACTTGAGCTATATTTCAAAAGAAGTAATAAAGGCAATTTGAAAGAGACTAAAGTTAAAGAAGATCGTCGCACGAAATTGAAATTTGCTTCTATCATGCATAGAATGAATAAAAAGTTGTATGTACGGATATTATTAAACAAGTATATTTACTCTTATATTTACCCGGGAAAAAAACATCTTTACACCTAATTAAATTTCAAGTACTGCACCTAGAGAGATAGTTAGAGAATATAAGGAAATGAGTGATATGATATATGATTAAGAAGAAAAATATGAAATATGAAATATATAATAAGAAAAAATGAGTGTAAGTGAGCTGGAAGAAAAAGCTTGGTATGAACGCATTATAACTCTATTTCCCTATTGTAACTATGCATTGTTTTAAAAAATAAGGGGAATTTAACCGGTGTTTTGGAATAAGATTATTGAACATGAGTAGAGCGTATAGCTGTGTAAAAGAAATGCTTTGTTGGATCGCTACTTTGTGGAAAAGACTTCGCCTTCTCGTATCTAATGATCAAGTGGGCATTAGAGATGGGTACTTGTAAAGCTCTTCTACGTTCAAGTCAGCAAAGTTGAGAGAGATATAAAGACTAGGGATATAAGATAGTGTGTGATGAGGAGTGACCCCTAGGGTGCACTTATTCACTTAGGGTGTAACAGACCTGGATGTAATCATGTGAAAATATGATAGGGATATGTTAAGATATAACAGATACTATTCGGAAAAGTAGATATTGCCTCAATTAAGAATCTTTATACTCATACGTGTAGGACACTGTCAATATTAATTCAAAATATTAAGTAAGTGAATGCCTTGTCCATGGTCCACAGAATGGGAAGAGGTGCATCTTGTCACAATTTGACCCTTGATAAAGTGTGTGGCTTCTTGATATTGGTGATGATTGATTTGGCGCGTGATTCTATAAAAATGGAATGATGGATCACAAAGTGCAAAAAGTCATCTTTGCCCTAAATTGGGAGGTGAAATATCGTCTTTGCCCTTGGCTCAACGCCTTTTAATTAGGAATTCAAGCGCCATTTCACCTTCTTCCTACGTTCGCTATCTTTGTTGAGCATCTACCTTTGAAAATAATCATAGTCTTCCATTCTAGGGTGCAAGAATCACTTCTCACTGGGATCTTCAACTTTCTTCCAATTTGTTTAGTTCTTCAACATTCTTGTTGTTTCCCTTTTCTATAGCACGTTAACAAGTTAGGACGTAGCGAAAGTTTCAAACTTTGCATCGTGCATTTATAGGTTGTTCTGTCATTGCACTAGTGTCGGTTGTTGCCGTCTCCCTTTTATTTCGTTGTTGTGTGCGGTCTGGGTTGTCAGAGACATAGGCTCTAGGCCATAGTGGTAGGAGGGAATTAGGTAAACGGTGTTGCCTTTGTGCTTTCCTTTTAGTTTTTAGCGAAGGTTTTCCCTTCGCCCATGTTGGGTTCTGGACCCTCCTATTTTTTATACATAGTTCGCAGTATGTGTTCGACGAGTACTTCCCCAAACATGTAAAACAGGCATTCACCTCTGCAGCATTCCCCTATAAAGAGTTTCCCTCCTATCTCATATTGGATTGACCCTTGGGTATTGTGTGTTTGACCCAATTTGACCGAGAGAGATGATCCATTGCTTTAATCTTGTGTATGTTTGTCGGGTGAGGCGTTCAGGATGCTGAATTTATAGTTGAAATTCCAGGTCGTTACGACTGGGTGTGCGACTAGTGGTCCGGCCAAGGTCGTGGTCATTTTGTATATATGTATGACCACATGTTAACGGTACTTGGTGTGTGTCTCCTTTTTATGAAGCTTGAGGTCCAAGTTTTGAATCATCTTCGAGTTGAGCGTTCTCAGCTTCACATGAATGGCTGGTCAAATGTTAGGGTTTTCATATCTTGTCACATGCTCCTGGTGTGGAACCTTCTTGCCCTTTATTCTTTAATTTGTTTCGCGTGCTTTATCCCACTGAGAATAGTTGGGTAAGCCTTAAGGCAGTCCCTATTATTTGCTTCTTTCAACTTTTCATGGACTTGTATCAACAAGAAATTGTTTTGTACAAGAAGATGTTCTTTCCGGTGCATGGGCCGGGGTTGTCTATGACGCTCCCTTCTTGAACGATTTGTCGTGCGAACTTGCTTTGTCTGTCCTTTATTGGTTGAAAACGCATTACGACTTCCCTGTTGGGAGCTATCTGGGTCAGCCATGAAGAAGCTCTGTTTGAGGCACTTGGAGAAGCTTGTTGCCTCTCGTTTTACACCGGATGGGAGACACCCTTTAGTTGTGCATACTGAAGACCCGGTCGTGACCAAGGAAATTACTCAAAATGGAGAGCCCTCCCCTTTCGTTGACACTTGTGGGGTCGTACCTCTAAGAGTGAGGTAGCTGTTATATCAATAATTAATAATTCGGGTTCTGCCAAGAAGGAGGAGGATGAGAAGTGATGAACAGGCCTTCATGGCCTTTTGCATATGATCTCATTTCTCTATTTTGTGAATAGTAGTAAATGTGAAATAAAAACTAAATTTTATGCGGAAATTGGTGCATTTAATTTGCATGGTGTAGGAATATATAGATGATAAAGGATATTGCATTAGGTGCTTCATTACAGATTCAAATTATGAATTTGTCAATTTATTGAAATGGCACAAGAAATATTTTTTTTCTTAAATTCTGTATATTGAATTACAAACATAAATGTTATGACCGAATCAAAGAGGTGAACTAAATTAAAACAGACACATAAGCAAGTTGATTCCGTAACTGCTTGACATTGTAAAAATGAAAAATACAAATACTTAAAAGAGTGCCGGTTGATGGTAGCTATATACCGATTCATGCTATTGGATTTGAATTAACGAAAAAGATATGTGAAATAAAAACATATTCTGACCGGGCGGTTTTAAATTTTCACAAAATACTTTTTGTCAAACTTTTTAGTTTGTAACAGTCTAAAACCGCCACAAAATAAGCGTTTGGATATATAAAAGTGGTATGTGAATCACGAGAATGTATCACATGAGAAAAATATTTTTATACGAGAAAGTAAGAATAAATTTTAACCGTTAGATCTAATCATGAATGGTCAAGATTAAAACATGAAGTCACTGACTTTTTAAAAAGTCATATGACTATTAAGTCGTTTTAATCATAACCATTCATAATTAGATTTAACGATTATGATTTATTCTTACTTTCTCATATAAATATATATTTCTCATATGATACATCCATGTGAATCACTACTTTTAAATTAACATGTATACACGATCTTTTCCCTTGATCAACTTTATAATAAGGAACGAACTTCCCGTGTTTGTTCAGTCAATGTATTCATAACATGGCAAATGATTATTCATGTGAGTTGTTGACGGATGGCTCCATCAAAAATTTCCTATTAGACAGATAGAAAAGACAGCGACCTGTTTTAATTTCTAACCAAATATATATGAATAATAAAACGAAGCCATTGAATATATGAATGATCTTTTGTCACCTTGGGGATACAAGATGTAAGTTTTGGTTATTGCCTTCTTGGTCATGGAAATAAGTAACTTACTTATTTATTCACTTGCACGCTTGTGATTAATTATATCAATTATTTGTACTGTTTAGAATGCGACTTCAGTTAATGAGATAATTATGTGGGAAGGAGAAGGTGGAGATGGTGGGTCCCTATTAACCGATGTGTATCACGAGTGATAATCTTGAAACTAATGTTTTACATCACTGTTATTACATTAAGCGAATAGTAGATTTGAAAGAGTTTTTTTATTCACAATAGTTAAAAATTGAACCTTCAACTACATTAACACACTCGGTTGAGCAGGTGAGTGGGTCCTACAAGTGAAGAGTCAACAAAGTTCCGGGGGGTTATGGATTGTTGTTTTGTTGGGTGAGGAGAGAAGACAGAGAAAGAGCCGGGCCGTCAAAATGGTTGACTTGGATTTTGGTTTGTTGTGTTGAATTTCTTGTCTTTGCGTGTGATCTTCACAGAGATATCATTTTCATCACGTGTAACCTCCCCGCACCATTCGGGGGCGGTGGCTCTTTTTCTTCATCTATTTATGAGTCAGTCAAATCCTTTCTTCACGAAACCTAGACGAAACCTCCTTTTTCTCGTTTTTTTCTTTACTTAAAGGAGATAGTAAAACAAAAAAATCAGTCTTTGGGTCGAGCGTCTATTCGATTTGGTCAATTAACAACAAATATTCATCGTTAAATGTACTTAGTAACAAATTATATTGTTTTAGTCTCCAACAAACAGAGGTGAATTTACATTGTTTCTTGTACAAGTTTTTCAACATTTTTTATACCTCAATTTTGTTATTTCAAATATGGACAAGTGACTATGCTTTTTTTATATAGCTAATTTTTTACTCCGTCACCCGTTCATATAGTAGGCCTAATCAGCTGAAGTGAGTCATCTATTTTAATCCTTTTCATCTTTCATAAGTTTTGATTCTCATCTCGACACTTTCCTTATTATTTTACTTCCTCTTCCTCATCCTCCTCCCACCTACACTACTTATCTACACCATTGTTTCGGGTGTACCACTAACCCCAACACATAAACCACCGTGATACATCCAACCCGTAACCCTCCTGCGATCTTGCCGCAAACCACCAACCCCTCAGCCACCATCCACTGCATGGAAAAAACAAGAACAATTAATATCCACCATAACCCAATGACAAACTTCTCCATTCATGACCGAAACCCATCCCACAGTAGGGACGAAGGCTTTTTAATTGGGGAGATTTCAATGAGTTTGGAGTAAGGAGGAATCGTAGGGTTATGCTAGGTTCTTTTTGGGTTGTAGAGGGATAGGGTTGTGCGCCGGGGTTACGGTGTGTATCAGATAATGGATGAGGGGGTACAATCAAGATAATTTTGGGGGCTGATGGGGTTGGCCGCAAGGTCGCAATAGGGTTGCGGGGTGAGCGGGTCATAGTGGATTTAGGGTTGATGTTGGTTGTTCGCTGGATACAATAGTAGATACCGGAGAGAATTAGGGGAGGTAGGTGGGAGGTTGAAGAGGAAGAGAAGGGGGAAAGGGGAAGATTTGGACCAAAATCGATGAAAGAGATTTTCGAGGGACCAAAAGTGATGCTAAATGTCCACCTAGACTCACTTAAATTGACTAGGCCCATCCCTTGGGCCGGTGATCGGGCAAAAAATGCGTCATGTAAATAAAGCGATATCACTTTTTCTTATTTCAATTTTTTTTAACTAAAAAGTTGCAAAATTTTACAAGAACCAATATATATACTGTAAATAAATTTGAATTTAATTTTATGCATTGTCAAATGTATAACTATTTTGCACTAACACTCAACTGTTTCATTCTACACCGATTTAAATATTCAAAAACAATTATATCAACTTTTTTCAATTAAAATAAAATCTATGTTTTTATGTCCAAACAACTACTTCTTTTTTTCCTTATTATAAGAATTAAATTGAAGATACATTTTAGTTATTTATATTTTTTTGTACAACTTTGGTCTTTTTTTAAGAACTAATTTGAAGTTTGTAGTGTATTAATTATTATTATTTTGACAAGAATACTCTTATTTAATTGAACATTCTTTTTTTTCACTCTTTCAAATTTAATGATGCATATAAATTAAAAAAAATAAAAATGGATAATTTTAAAAAGTTGACATAAATTGAGAACAACTCCAATATAATTAACTAAATTTATTTTTTAAGGGTGTGAAATGGTTATTTAATTGGGAAAAGATAGAATATTAGATGCAAGTGTAAAAAATGCACTCCATGCATGTATGATGTATACTACATCCAATAAGTTCAACACACACATTTTAAATTCAACCAACACACATATCTTAAATTACAATTTAAAAAAAGATTTTAGTAAATAATAAAAAATGAGTTTTACACCATCCACATACAATGTAAATGAGTTTTACACCACTAGCTAACCATATTCAATGTCATATATCATCAATTAAAATAATATGTATGACTAGGAGTTATCAAAAGTGACGTGTTAGTTTATATCTATTAGAGAATTGATTCCTCATTTTAAAATGGTTGTAGTTTTAACTTTTGTTAACTTTTTTAGATTCATATAAATTAATTTTTTAAAAATAAGTGTAAATCGTGAAAAAATGAAAAAGTTTTTGTGCACATACCAATTACATTTTCACCTTTATCAAATATGAAGAAAAAAGAAAAAATAGTGATATGTTGTATGATAAAAAATTTAACGAGACATGAAAAATGAGTAAAAATAAAATGAGAGAAATAGTGGAATGTGAATTTATTATTATCAAAACTAAAAAAACCCTAAATTTCAATCCAAGATGGAATATTGAGGTGAAATAGTGAAAATATGAATAAAATAATGATTGGGAAACCGTGGACGTGTGCTTGTGGGTTTGTGTAGAGTATTTGGACATTGTCCTACGTGACGCAAGATCTGACGAAACAATTTGGTTTAAAAAATAAAATAAAAGCAATTCGAGAGAAATTTTCAGAAAATCCAAATTGCAGTTTCCATTTGGTCCACGCTCCCTCAATCCACCAAACTCTTTTTAAACCCCGAGGCATTACACCGATGAAGGACTACTTCATCTCCTAATAAATCAATTCTAATCTCATCACCTCTTTCATCGCTCTCTCTCTCTCTCTCCCTTTCTTCTCTTCTGTGTTTATTAATTTTATGGACAAAGGATGGGGACTCACTCTTGATTCTTCTTCCTCTCAATCCCTCCCTCTTTTTCCATCAAAACCTCAAACATCTCTCAACCCTTTCTCCAAACTCACACACGATAACACCATGTTCCCCATTTTGGGATTCCCCGTCAACCTTACCCGCAACACCAACGATGAACACACCGCCGATCACAACCGGAAAGTCGTCGGTGAAGTCGATTTCTTCTCCAACAATATCTCCATCAAGAAGGAGACTCCTCCTGATGAAAAACCCCCCAACGTCAATGTAACTTCCCTTATAACCTCCTTCAATTTTCCTTTTTTTTTTCTCCAAAATTATAATATTTACTGATTAAATTATACTTTTTATTTCCAGACTGGTTTGCAACTCCGTAACACCGGGAGTGATCAATCAACGGTGGATGATGGGGTTTCATCAGATGCTGATCAAGATAAGAGAGCCAAAACCACTGAGGTACATATATAATTAAATCTGTAGTAACTGAATTTTATGCCGTTGAGTTTGTTACGGGGTACTAAAATGGAGTACTTGTTTGATTTGATTTATTCAGCTTGCACAGTTACAAGCGGAGCTTCAACGCATGAATTCAGAGAACAAGAAACTGAAAGAGATGCTCACCCATGTGAGCGGTAACTACACCGCTTTGCAGATGCATCTCGCTGCATTAATGCAAAAGAACCACAGCACAGAAAATGAGGTCATTATAATTAATTTAATTATTTCAATTGCCTTTTTTTTCTTCTAAAAATTATTTTGACATGATTGAATTATTCGTTTATCAAATTCAGGTTGTTGAAGCAAAAGCTGAGGAGAAAAGCCATGGTATGGTACCGAGACAGTTCCTTGATATAGGTCCTAGTGGTACCACAGCTGAAGTAGATGATCAAGTATCGAATTCTTCTTCCGATGAACGGACACGATCGAGCACACCTCATAACAATCACGTTGAAGCTGGAGCAAGAGATTACGTGAGGAACAATAACGGTAAAAATGAAATGGGCAGGGAAGAGAGCACAGATTCAGAATCACAAGGGTGGGGCCCCAACAACAACAAGGTTCAGAAGCTGAATCCCTCCAACGCCGTCGATCAGTCCACTGCAGAAGTCACCATGAGAAAAGCTCGCGTCTCAGTTCGTGCCCGATCAGAAGCTTCAATGGTTCGTATTTATTATTTATATATCATCATCATTTAATCGATCAATTAAATCTTTAAGTGTTGACTTGTTTCTCTAATTGAATTATGTGATTGATTAATGCAGATCAGTGATGGGTGCCAATGGCGAAAATATGGACAAAAAATGGCAAAAGGAAATCCGTGTCCTCGAGCATATTACAGATGCACCATGGCAGTTGGTTGTCCAGTTCGCAAACAAGTGAGTTTTCTTTCTCAATTATGCAATTAGCTTAATTACTTACTACTATGTTGTGTCGCTCTTTTATCACTAATGTCTATTTAAGTCCAGATCGCAAATAAGTGAGTTTGCTTGTTTTGTGATGTACGAAAAAAAAGTTAATGTTGTTAATAATTATTGGTTTGTTAATTAATAGGTTCAACGCAGTGCGGAGGATAGAACGATTTTGGTGACAACATATGAAGGCACACACAACCATCCACTGCCACCTGCTGCGGTGGCCATGGCATCGACCACCGCGGCTGCGGCCAGCATGTTGCTGTCGGGGTCAATGTCGAGTGCAGATGGGATAATGAACCCCAATTTGCTAGCCAGGGCTATTCTTCCTTGCTCTTCTACCAGTATGGCAACACTTTCAGCTTCAGCACCGTTCCCCACCGTAACTCTGGACCTCACACATAACCCGAACCCGTTGCAGTTCACAAGACCGCACCATCCTGCACCGTTCCAAGTACCGCAGAATTTTGTGTCCGGAGCAACCCCGTTTGCACAAGCTGCACCGCTTTATAACCAGTCCAAATTCTCTGGTCTTCAGTTGTCATCCCAGGAAGTGGGTTCTTCACACCAATTGGCCCCTCAACAGCCACCACAACAGCCTTCCCTGGCTGATACTGTCAGCGCCGCCACGGCAGCCATCACCTCCGACCCTAACTTCACTGCCGTGCTCGCCGCCGCCATCTCCTCCATCATCGGTGGTGCTCATGCAAACAACAGCAGCAGCCACAACAACAAGCCACAACATCAACAACAGCAACAGGAGTACAATTAGCAATTTTTCAGGAAACTAGACCTTTTCTTCTTTGATTAATTTTTTTTTATCTTTTTTTGTTAATTAAGTAATATATTATTCCATCTTTTTCCGTTTTTTGTACATGGGTAAGGGAAAATGAAACTATAGATATTCCTATTTTTTGAGTCCATGTCTTGGGAGGGAATATTAGATCAGAAAATGTCCTTCATTTTTTCTTTATATCATTGGAATCTGAATAATCTTGGATATTAGTTTCAAAATTGTTAAATAGGAAGAGAAGAGGTAAAAGAAAAATTATTTCTCTTTTATCTTCTTCCTTTATCTTTCCTAATCTTGGGCTTCATAGCCTTTCTGTCAATGTTGAAAACAAAAAGAAAAGAGAAAAAAAAAAAATAGGAGCGTAGAAGTTAATAGAAAAACAGCCGATATTGAACGATCCGTGTTTGGTGAGGAATATTCGGATTTTTCTCATTGGTCAAGAAATACTGCCATTAATATTTGATATGGACACGTAAATGAATGGTAGCTAGGAAGTAGTAATCCAAAGGTGGACTTAGCTTCTTAGCAACTTCGTGTGATCTCGGGCTACGTGGTTATATTAATAGTATTTGTTAATGATGATAGAGTCAACATAACAATAAATATCGGTGGGGGAAATTGGAAAATTAAGGTGGTGGACATTGATTGGAAGAAATTAGATATACAAATTTTCTGAGTTCTGACTTTATGTGAAGGACGTCGCGTTCACGTTAGGGCCACAACCTTAATGCCATATTGGACTAATCATGTGAGGGTATTTAAAGTTCAAACATCATGTGATGTCACCTTCGACGCAGTCATACACACCGTACCTAATTCATACACCGTACAAACGGGTCTTCTTCATCATCGACTTTCATTTGACTTTATCCATTTAACGAATTGAAGGCGGTGACCTCTGTGATTGGTTCTCATTGAATGAAAAGTTAATGGAGACCGGTTTTTCTGTGAATAAGTTCATGTGCTTGCATGTGAAGAGGAAGACAACTTTCATCCTTTTCAGAATCAGCTCAACGTGGATATAAATTATCGCACGTAAAATTTATACTCCTAAGTCCTATCCATTCCGGGATTACAGTGAGCTAGTTATCGATGCAAATATTAAATTGGGATCTAGACGCTCTAAGAACAAGAAAGATACGGTGCATTTATGAGTAATTTATTTCAATCACAAAAATAAATTTGAAGTGTCATGAAGATATCCCGATTATCTATTGTGAAAATTGAAAATTCTTTCAAGTTTATTTATGCAGAGTTTTTGTGTATATTCTTCATATCCGTTCTCTCCTTTTTTTTTAAAAAAAAATCAAATGAGTGGTGGATGTTGTTACTTGTAATAAGAACCATATAAGACTTTGTGCCATATTAATTATTTTTTCACATTTTTACTCTTACTTAATTCTGAACATATGAAATTGTATTAATAGCAGAAATAGATTTAAAGAAGTATGCTAGGGACAATTTTAGAAATCCAACAACATTTGTGAACAAAATTAATGAAAAAACTATACTAACTAACTTTCTTAAAGGGTGTGTAAAGTTAGTTTAGTTCCTATAAAAAAGAACCGAACGAGTATTAAATATATGTGAGATTCTTTGAAAATTTATGAAAAGAGATAGACATAGTCATTACTTTGACATTACCATGTCCTATAAGAAAATCCAAATCCGCATTTATTTCTGTACTATTGATAGACTAAAAGAAAAAAAATCACACTTTGGGTTAGGGTAAGGGTAGGAATTAAGGCTACGCAAGTAAGCAACGGCGGTTTTTGTCGATCTTGAACTTATTTTGGTTTCACCCGTTTAAAACTAAATGTGCATAATTTGATGTGTGATAGATCGTGGTTGATATCAGTTTTGCCAGTTTTATGCCATGTCAGGTGGCGGGCGGTTTCGATCATCATAAAACAATGAGAAGATCAACCAGAAAAAATAAACAGACGAGAAGATCTAAAGAATTATTGAACAACAAAATTATATATATATATATATATGTGTGTGTGTGTGTGTGTGTGTGTGTGTGTGTGTGTTCATCTCGAAGAAAAACTGCTTTTAGTTGCTTAGTTATTCATCTTGAACTTACTTTGGTTTCAACCGTTTAAAACTAAATGTGCATAATTTGATGTGTGACAGGTCGTGGTTAATATCAGTTTTGCCAGTTTTATGCCATGTCAGGTGGTGGGCGGTTTCGATCATCACAAAACAATGAGAAGATCAATGTGTGTGTGTGTTCATCTTGTTCACTTGAAGAACAAGAGTTATTGAAGAAAAAAAATAGAAAGAGAAATACCTAGTTGCTTAGTTGCTCTTAGTCACTAAGTCACATGAGACAAACTGCTTTCATCTTGAAGTGTTTGTTCATCTTGCAACATAAAGAAAGATCCAAGACGAACCCGACACGTACGTACAACAATGTTTTCTAGGCTTTCTTGATTTCATATATCCAACCTTTCCTCGGTTCTTCAGCAAACTTCCCTATTAGCTCCCTCCCTAAATCCATGCTCAGTTGAGCTTGTAATAACAATCACACAAGAAAACAAAATATGAGAAACGATTAAACCCTGAATAATGAGCAAAGTAAAACTCCAAATACATAACCCTACTCTATGTCGGCATGGTGGACTACGATTAAACTCAGTTTAGATCCTTAGGACCACAATGAAGAAGGATCCAACGAAGTAGAGAAGAACGAACAATGATTTATTAAATTAACTAAAGAGACTCAAACTAGAGATCAAAGAACAAGGCACAAGGCAAAGATAAAATATTGAGAGAGATAATGATAGGGTGAGGGAAATGGAATGATTATGGCATTAGGGTATGAGATGTGAGTGAGTGATTCTAGAGAGGAGAAGGATGCGAGAGAGAAATGAAATGAGGTGTAGGACACTAGGTTTTTGGAATGGGTGGAGTAGGGGTGCTCGGGGGTTGAGTTTGTTCAAGAGGAAAATAGAATATGAAATAAGAAAATTTAATTGGTTTGGTTTGTTTAAATTTTTTAGCATAATTAAAAGTAAATAATGGATAAAATCATCTTAGTATTAGGTGATTCAATAATATTTCAACATGTGTCATGAGCTAAAACTTACTAAAGTAAAAGTCTTAATATTATTGGGTTATGTAAGGTAAGTGTGTAATGTAAAGGTTAGTGATTTTACCCCATATTTATTACGTTAAAGTTACAAAAAAAAAAAGTAAATGCGTTATATCACTTTAACGCGGATATTCATGTTTATTAAAAAATGGACTCGGCCCAAAAACTGGATAAATAGTTAAATACGTATTAGTATGGGCCTCGCTGTAGGTACAAACAGCAAGCCCATTTTACAATCTTATGGGCGGAGTCCGGTGGTGCAAATGCTTTTGTTAACCCAACTAGCCATTCGTATGCATCTTTTCATACGGTATTTTGTGGCCTATGTTGACCAAAAACAAAGAGATTCAATGAGCCTATTTTTTTTGCCTCCATTTCACCGCAACAACCATATGAATCATCAAACGGAAAAAGTTACGGGAAGGATATGCTCATATCATATGCATACATCACATGACAGGCTATTCTCACCCTTATCTTCCACCCTAACCTTAAAAGTAGAGGAATAATAATTAGTGGTTGTAATTTAAAATACTTCCAAATACCGCCTCTAGCTACTATCTCCTCACAAAAAAATTAACAGCAACAGTAAATAATTAAATATGAACTTATGCAAACTAAACAAAATCTTCATCCACTAACCTTAATAATGTCATTGAGGTAAAATGGTAGTGATTAGCATGTTTGGTTTTATGCATAAATTGCACATAATCACTTCCTCTTAAAAAAAAAAATAGTTGCAAGAATAACCTCTCTCACAATATGAAAACCTACCATCACCAGGTGAAATCTACCTTTGTTGGGTTTTGGTGCGTGCAGGGCCCAAAACATTATTGGAGGTCAAGGAGAGTGGGCTGGAAGTGAGTCTAGATCTGGTGTATGGTTTACTCCAGAAACCTTAATAAGATAATTGGAGTTCCAACACTAACTCTTATAAACCATTGAATTGCTCTCCATCTCACCTAGTGGGACTTGTTTCCTGCTATTTCATCACTCCCTCTAAAGTCTAACAGGAGTAGTCAAGTTAGACTTGCTCTTCCTAGACTTATACTCAAGTCAAATTTTAGAGGCCGTCGTTGTAGGTTTGTGCTCTTTTTGTGCAACCATGAATTTCAGAGATCTATGACTTTGATTTTTTAGATGATAGTTTATTTTTTATTGAGCCCATTTTTTTTCAGGTTAGTTTTTTTTTTTAGTTTTTGCTGGTCTCTTGTTTATTTTCTTTTTTACTTGATCGTGGGCCTTTAAGTAAGTCGGCTCTAATACCACTTGTTGGGTTTGGTGCGAACCCGAAACAATGATGGAGGTCAAAAAGAGTGGTATGAAAGAGAGTGTGGTGTGTGGTCTGCTTCAAAAACCTCAAGGCAATTAGAGTTCCAGCACCAACACTTCTAAGTTATAAACCATTGAAATGCTCTCCATCTCACTCATGTGAGACTTGTGTCGTGTTATTTTGTCAACCTTCTCATACCAATAAGGTCGAGCACAATTGACAGATAGATGAACTCTTTACGCATCTAGTCTAGGGTTCAATTGCTGGACGGTGCATATGGAGAAAAAAATGTTTTGAAATACCTACCAACTTTTAATGTAATTCCAGAGTCTCTGGGGATATTTTAAGGGGAAAAAAAAATATAAATCCCTATATATTTGGCTTGGCCCTGATTTTACATTTTCTTTTTTGGCACTTGAATATTTATCTTTTAAATCAAAACTAATAAAATCGTAATTTGGTTAAAGTTATGGCTTATGATTCTAATCAAACTTGGCATGAATAATAAGTTGAAGGCCCATCTGGAGTACTTTGAGCATTCAGTAACATTGATGTGTGATCTTTGACGCTGTTTCTCTATTTGGAAATCAACCTCATGAAACTATTACTAGCTAATTACTTGCACTCCTCCTACTGGGGCTCCCCCTCTATTAATATTGTAGTAGTAATTCACAAGTTTTGTCACGTTGGCTTTGCTTCTTGGCAATGTCTTCCATACTATACTTGCTTCTAATTCCACGCTACTCTGCTCCCTGCTTTTTAATTGCCTTTTCCTCTTTAAACAATTAAAACAAATATGTAAAGAATTAAAACAAATATGTATTTTTTATGTGAAAATTATAAAATGTCGTTATGTTGATAATCATTAAATGTAATTAAATGGAAACATGGAGTTAAAAAAGAAGAAGAAGAAAGAAACAGAAGCTATGCGATGGCGGATCATGTGTCGCGTGGTAACGGAATGAAGGGAGCATTGTCGTTCTACTTTTCAGGCACGTAACAAATTCAGTTACGCGTCACGAGAAATAAACCCTACTTCCACCTCACGAGATCAACGGCTTTGCTTAATTAGAAACGTGCCCCATTCAGATCAACGGTTCAAGATGCCGGACCCACAAAAACAAAAAAGATGAGCTGGGCCCACATCACTGCCAACCCTGGCCAGGTTAGTTTGCCTTTCTTCTCTGCTTTGCATTGCAGGGTTTAAATTCTCACACCCTCTCCCCCCCTTCTCCTTCAATTCAATTCAATTCAATTCAATTCAATTCTCATCTCTTATCCCCTGCAAAACTCATTCTGGTAAGTCCATTCTTCTTTTCCCTGACACATCTTCAATGCATGCATAACATTAATTTTCTTTTGGATTGGGTTAATGTGGATTCAAATTTTTCAATGCATGCAAGCGTGGGTTGTAGAATCAATGTGTAGTAATTGCTAGGCAACAAATGAAAAATTTAAGACTGTCACGTCTTTGTCAATTAAAATTTGGAATTTGGATGAACAGGTGAAAATGGGAAACAAGTTGAATGTGTGTTTCTGTGTGTGGACCCTGTTGTTTTGTCTGGCATCTTGTGCACCTGATGGTGGGTTGCGTAGGATCGGACTGAGGAAGATAAAATTGGGCCCCAATGACCGGCCGGGGTTCAAGGATGCAGAGTCTATGTGGTCTTCTATTAGAAAGTATCATTATCAACCCTATAACATCCTCGGAGGCACTGAGAAGGGTGATATTGTTTCGCTCAAGAATTACATGGATGCTCAGTACTATGGTGAAATTACTGTTGGCACCCCTCCTCAGAGGTTCACTGTGATTTTTGACACTGGCAGCTCTAACTTGTGGGTGCCATCATCTAAATGCTACTTCTCGGTGAGTTTTTTTAATGTAATGCGTACATTCAAATTCACCGGAATAACACAAGAGATATGAATTGGTTTGTGTCCTCATTTTGCTAACTTATTCTCGTGGTATTTTGCATGTTGGTGCAGGTGGCGTGCTTATTCCATGCCAAGTACAGGTCTAGTCAATCAAGTACCTACAAGGAAAATGGTATTTCTTAATCTAAAATCTTAAGTTTGAGATTTCTATTATCTAGCCTTTTTCACCCTCAAAATTGTTGCTAATACAAGTTTTACAAGTTCTTTGTTTCTGGCACATTTGTAATTTACTTACAGAGTCATTCTTGTTTATGTTTTTGTGCACCTATTGAAGTGATGCTGGGAAGTTGTCCTTTTTTCTTACAATAGAGTTTGTCTTTCTGTTATTTAGGGACTTCGGCTGCAATACAATATGGCACTGGAGCAATTTCTGGCTTCTTTAGCTATGACGATGTCAAAGTTGGTGACGTAGTTGTAAAGAACCAGGTAATGCTGATTTTCATGCCTTATTTGGTTTTCTTCATATGTTATATCAATCAATTTCTATAAAGGATGTTCTGATTTTTTACAGGAATTTATTGAAGCAACTAGAGAGCCTGGAGTTACATTTGTGGCAGCTAAGTTCGATGGTATACTCGGACTTGGATTTCAAGAGATATCAGTTGGAAATTCTGTTCCAGTGTGGTATGTGCTCATTTAAACTTTCATTTATGATTTTGCTATTTTATTTGTTCTCTATCTCATTATGAGAAACTTTCCTGTCACAGGTACAATATGGTTGAACAAGGTCATGTTAAGGATCCAGTATTTTCATTTTGGCTCAATCGCAAAACAGAAGAAGAGCAAGGAGGTGAGATTGTTTTTGGTGGTGTTGATCCTGCTCACTTCAAGGGCCAACACACTTATGTGCCTGTGACGCGGAAAGGATATTGGCAGGTTATTTATCAACATTTTTGTTTATCATACTCGCACTGTATTTTGTTAATACGTCTCTTTATTAACTACTATTTTTTTCTGGACAGTTTGACATGGGAGATGTACTTATTGCTGGTAAACCCACTGGTAGGTGTAGAAAACATCTCATACAAAATACTTATTTGTTTCTCATATTGATATTGATAGCACTTTCATAATGCTTCATGGTTTTAATTCCTTTGTACTGAGTTGAACATATTGTCATCCAGGATATTGTGCCAATGATTGTTCAGCAATTGCAGACTCGGGGACATCTTTGTTGGCAGGTCCTACGGTATGAAACTATGAAAAAATGCTTTTAGATTTATGCTGCTGTAGATTTTTATTTCTCTGGAGTTTCATGATCTATGAAGAATAGTTTTGGGATTGCACTTCTGACCGGCTTGTTTCTGATTTTTCTCTTGTAGACTGTAATTACTATGATAAATCAAGCAATTGGAGCATCTGGAGTTGCAAGCCAAGAATGCAAGTCCGTTGTTGAACAGTATGGACAAACAATTCTGGAATTGCTCTCCGCTAATGTAAGTACCACTTTTAACTCATTCTTGACTTCTTGAATTGTTTTCTTGGTTAGATTCTGGTGATCCTTGTTTTTAGGGAAAAGACTATTGGATTGTAAGGTTTCTATTATGAAATATTGCGCAAAAATTTAGCTGTTGGTTTGCTTTTCTACTTTCGTATTCTTAACTTCTATGTTTAGATTTAACTGTTCTTGATTGGTAGGAATTGTTTCCTATGAGTGAATTGGTCATCTTTCAGAATGGATGTTCTCATTGTTTTCACTCTGTTCTGTAGGCACACCCCAAGAAGATATGCTCCCAAATTGGATTGTGCACCTTTGATGGGACTCGTGGTGTCAGGTAAGCCCGAAAGATATACCTTTTGTCATTTACTTAACTTTTTAATATATCCAATGTGCTGTGATTGATTCTATTAAAGAGTCTTATTGTTTTTCCTTTAGCATGGGTATCGAGAGCGTGGTTGATAAGAATGAAAGACAATCATTTGGTGACGTTAAAGATGCTACTTGTTCTGCATGCGAGATGGCTGTTGTTTGGATGCAGAACCAGCTGAAGCAGAATCAGACACAAGATCGTATAATGAATTATATCAATGAGGTGAGTTAAATCTTTGATTTTGCCCTTTGAGTACTCAAATCCTACTTCGCCTATTGAATCCAGCCTCATCATGATCATTGCAGCTCTGTGATAAAATGCCTAACCCAATGGGAGCATCAGCTGTTGACTGTGGAAAGATCTCTTCAATGCCTATTGTTTCCTTCACTATTGGTGGAAAGGTTTTTGACCTTGCACCTCAGGAGGTATGATTTCAAACCTGATTAGTTGTTTTTAATTTCATGAGAAAAAAATGTGAAAAGAAAAAGAGATTACATTGTTGGAGGGAAAGACAAATTCCTGTAAAAACATGAAAACAAAAACTGACTATTAGATGAAGCTAGTTAGTGAAGCTAAATGGAGGTTTGCAATGTATATAATTCATTTATTTATGCATGAATGGTTTCCTGTTCCTCCCTCATTCAGTTTTCTTTTTGGTTTCTTCAGTACATACTGAAAGTTGGTGAAGGTTCTGCTACCCAATGCATTAGTGGCTTTACTGCTTTGGATGTTCCTCCTCCACGCGGTCCACTCTGGTACGTTAAACTTGAATTAACTTGAGTGGATGATTGGATAGATGGTGGAAAACCACGATAAGGCCAAAATCATGGTTAACAGTCGCACAAACTAAGGAAAGTTGTTTCTGTCTACCGTGATTTTGGCTTCAGTTTTACACCGTGATCCAAATATACAGTGAGATATGTCCTGATTTTGATGCATTTGATTTGATTATCATCACTTAATGGA
This sequence comes from Acmispon strigosus, assembly GCA_030819835.1. Classification (NCBI taxonomy): domain Eukaryota; kingdom Viridiplantae; phylum Streptophyta; class Magnoliopsida; order Fabales; family Fabaceae; genus Acmispon; species Acmispon strigosus. The sequence goes on from JAUAMA010000001.1 coordinate 95,299,536, forward strand.
TCTGCAATAATGCAGGATCCTTGGAGATGTCTTCATGGGGCGCTATCATACTGTCTTTGATTCTGGTAAGCTGAGAGTCGGATTTGCCGAAGCAGCGTGACAGTATTGTCGTTTCTTGCAGAATGGCAAACAGTTATTTGTGACTAGTACTAGTTTTTTTTTTCTTCTTTTCTTGCCTCAGGAAAATAGTAAAACCAAACAAGAAAAATGATAAGAAAACTCAGCCTCAATGCTTCAAATTGGCAACTGTTATTTGCCAATAGTTTGTAATAACTTTACAATTATAATGTGCCTAAATTTCTTGTTCTGTATATAAATATTCTCGCAGTGCTTCCTCATGTATATAAATTAATTTGGCTGCGGCCATGATTGAGGCTCTATAGTCTATAACTAAGTTTTCTGTTATGCACGCTTAGTTCGAGGGTGCAAATGTGGCTCTCGTGATTCCTTATAATCTTATAAGATGCACCAAACATTCAAACTCATGTAGAAAGCACCAGTAAACCAGAGATTTATGCATATAAAAAGAACAAGGGAAGGTATGTTAGATGCTTCAAACTAGGTAGCTAATGTGAGATTAGAAGTCAGGTTACAAAACAGGAATAATTTTAGCATTTACAACTCATTGGAAACATGGTGTGTTACATGCTACAACAAGCTGTAGCTTTCCTCAACCGGATTTTGATCATAAACTCGACCAATCACTCAACTGGTATCATGTGTTTACTCAACGGATTTTGATCATAAACTCAAGAAGTTAGAGTTTTTATTACCTTTTGGTAAAGTTGTTTATAGACTGATGTAATATTAATTTACAAAAAATTGAAAAAAAATCCAAATCTGAATTTCGAAAATTAGATTACGTATTTGATTTTAGAAGTTAATTTAATCTAAAAATTTAAATTATACATAATTTTATTAATAAACTTATTGCATCAATCATATTTACATACTTTCTTTTACATCAAAAAACTATATTTACATACTTTTACTTATATATTTTGTAATAATATGGTAAAAAGAATGTTTTTTCTGAAAAAAAAAGACCATCTAATTTGACTGAGTCCAACCCAATTCAATCCTAAAAGCACCTTACTAGTTTTATTTCATAATTCATAGAAGAACAGGGCTATGCCTTGCAAGATTCAAGAGTGAAGGGCCAAAAACCCCAGTAGATTGAGCCCACAATGTAGCATAGTACAAAAAATCCCATGAGACCAAAATTGAATGTAGGCTACGACATTTTTAGCTCAAACCCTGTACAGATTGTGAGATAAATCATAAACCAGTCACCACCATTGGGTACCCTTCACCACCATTGCCTGAAGCCCCCCATCATGCTACTGTTCGACACTCCATGTCTGCTACCACCATCGAGAACACTCCATCACAATTAATGTTTTCTTGAAAATGTTATAGTGGCATAGAAATAGGAACAACAAATCTCTTAAAATTGTAACAAGATAAAAAGGAATGAAGCAATATAATATTTTACATTGTGTTTGTTTGAAACGATTTTGAGTAGAAAGAAATACAACAGAGTGGCTTAATAAAGAGAGATCTCAAACTCCCCTTGTTTGGCAGCCATGTAGGAGAAGAGAGACTCGCAAGTTATTGTTTTTCATTTTTTACGGTTCTCTTAATGTAGCAAAGAAATGGGAGGAGAGTGTGTATTTTTATCTCACTTTTTCTATTTTATCCTTCTATCATTATCGTAGGCATTTAAGGTAAAAATGTCATTTTGCATGAAATCGGTTTTCTTTCTTTTCACTCACTATTCAACCAAATGAGAGAGAGTGCACTTCTTATTCTTCCACTTATCTTTCTATCATACAAAATAACCTACTTAATCTACACATTTCTCACATTTTTCTCTATACTCATCTTTTTTCTTCGATCTTCCCTCTATCTTTCCTTAACCAAACAAATCATTAGCTTCTAGTTTCCATGGTTCCTTTTGTTTTCGGACAATGATTCATTCACACCAACTTTCTCTTCTATCTCATTTTCACCAACTTTTTTCTTTATATTCCTCTCTACATTTCTTATCACATATCTCACTTGGTTGAGGTAAGGGTAATGAAGAGTGAAGGGACAAGGTTCAAACCCTGGAGAAGAAACTAATTTACTAACAACTAACGGTTGCCTATAAAATAAAATAAAAACTTATCATATCACATGTTTCTTGAGAAGCAAAGGAACGAAAAGAGGGAGAGGAAGAAGAGAGTTAGAGATGAAAGTGAAAGTGCGCTAGGAATTATATTGCAAATATTTGATTGATTAAAATATAAAAATATTTACCCACATTTATAATAGTGAGTAGACTTCTAATCAAAATTAAATAAGAAAACAAATCAATATAAGCAATAATCTAAATTACCTAAAATAAGATCAATGATATAATAAGATAATCTATGATATGATCATGATATTATAAGATGCCTTTTTCATATTTTAACACTATCTCACTCTTAGTTGGTGTGAGTGAAATTGGAAGTGAATGAAGTAATATTCTTTGTTTTTTACTTGATAAACACAATCTTTTTGGTCAAATATGATTGGTGAACCATTCTATAGTTAAAACCTCCCACAACACCTATGTTTATGACGGTTTTAAACTGTTACAAAGTGTGTTTTATAACTCTTATTAAAAAAATTCATTTGATGATAGGATAAACCGCCACAAAAATTCTTAACACTTTTAGTGGTACATGTATCACAACTAATTTTCATTTAACTCTAAGTTTATCTATGGAATGAATTGGATTGTCATACCGCTCATCCTTTACTATAGAAATTATGATATTTTGATCACTAACTAACTGTATGTTTGGAAAATGCTGCTTCGATTCACGTTTGAATCATATTCACATTTTCAGAAATAAGAAATAATTATTTTTAATTTATTAGATTTACGTTTGGCATCTTTATACGTGAAACTAAACACACCTTTATATACACTCAGTTTTTGTCTCACACGCCTCTCAAAATGTTAATGGTCCATCCTAATCTGAGCTCATTGGTCTCTCATTGCCTTTCCAAGTAGTAATTATGGTGGTACATATGACATTGATGTTATCAATAGGACGGTGAAGGGTGTATGATGATGCAAGCATAGGGTACAAAATATTTGGGCCAGGTAGGAGGAAGAGAGAGAGAGAGAGAACATGTTTAATTAAAGCGCAAAGTGGATTCCACACCGTACAGCATGCTGCAGCTGCGTGAAGCGGTTCATGCATTGCACACTCAGAAACGGAGGAATCAAAGCAAAGCAAAAAAATGGTTGGCGGCATGTGATGACTAGATACTTTAATCATTGGCTTCCTTCATTTTCACGCCTCCTCCTTTCATGCCGTGACATTCCGCACCCAATGCGTCAACGCTACCTCACTCACTCACTCACGCCGTCCCCCAACCTCCGCACCTCACTTTCTATTACAATTTATTTTCACTAGATTTTTCTTCATGCTTCTTTACTATTTCTATCATATTACTTTTTTTTCCCTATATTTATCTAAAGATGTGAGGTGGAGAAGTGTGAAAAAAACTTAATTATTAGATCATCTTCTAAACTAAATTATTACTACTAGCTGTCCAAGTCCAACACACCCCACTCAGCGGAGTGTCTTTGTTCCTTTCCCTCGTTTAATAGTAAATGGACAGCCTGGTAGTTGGGGTTAATTGGTGTTTTTTCCATGAATGGTGATTCAGCTTAGCGCAACAAATTAGTTGGCTTTGGCCTTTTCTCCCACCTTTTTAACCATTTTCCCAACTGTCCAAAATACCTTTCCTTTGAGACCTTCATTACACACATGATAAATTAAACAAGCTCATTCATCCTCTGTCTTTTCCTTTTCCTTTTCCTTTTCCTTTCTATCTCTCTAGCTAATAGCTATAGTGGGTTCTTGTCTTTAAAATGACTTTAACTGCTGGCTTTAGTTTACTTAGCATAGCAGATGAACATGAACTGGATGTAATGTTGTTCGTTTAAATTAAAGCGCGTACCTTTGACTTTAAAATTCAACAAAACCTAAGTGGATTAATTAGGACGTAAGAAAGTGAATAGATTATTGTAACAATCGTCTAGTTCTAGTCAATAATTGCCATTCGCCAAATCGAACAGTTAAAGTCCTCTTGGCCTAACCATGGATATTGAATTGAAACTATATATGAGATGATTTTGACTAACAGTATCTTTTACTTTTGAATTCGTCATGAATTCCAGGATTAAACGGGCAGAGTTCATCACCTAGGCCACAATGACCATGGATATTGTCACTAATGACATACACCGAACCTAATATATTAAGGTGACCTAAAGCAAAGTCAATATATCCCTTCACACTGAAATTGAAGCAACCAAATCCAAAGCATCTTTTCCTCTCTTTGGGGCCCACTTAAAAATTTAACATTTTTTTAAATGAATCAAAAGATTGGGTGAGTTATGCACTAATGGAAAATATTATTTACACACCTCTCCACTTAATGAAATATATGATTTAAAAAAAGAGAAATGATAGATAAGATAAATGGTGTGATAGAATAAATGAGAGAAATTGAAAGAAAAATATATGAAAAATGGCATGTAAAATAAACATGCACCAATTACCGCAACGAGTCAGAACATAATTAGGTACAAATCGCCATTCACATCAACGTTTTGAGGAGGAAAATGGTATGCTCTGACTAATTGAGTTAAGATGGTATTAACAATTGAACATAAGCATGAAATATGCCACTAGCATGTTACATTCCGTCACCGAATTTCCCCTCATGATTCACGAAGCACGCTCTCACACTCAATTCACCAAACCATTTCACCCCCCTTAGCACGTGCCACCATGTGCACCGTCTCCTTAACACTCCATTTTCATGACTAAATGCACGCAATAGTAAAAATTCATAAACATATATAAATAGTATAGACACACACAAACACATTGTTTTTTTTTCTATTTCTCATTTCTTATCACATTACATGTCACATTCATTACTTTTCTTTCTCAATATGTCTACCACCAATGGTATTCTATCAATCATAACTCTAAATCCAAACTTGGACGGCCAGGCCAGGCAACAAAAACACTCCTCTCGACACGTGGCTTCCTCCCATCACAAGATTGTGACAGTCTGACAGAACAAGACGGCGCTCGTTCATTGGACACAACCAAAAGCGCAGCGAAGCTTACAAAAAGGAAAAATAAATAGCTTTTCCACATCACAATCATTCATAACGTCCTTTTCCTTACCCTTCACTTTAAGCCAAGCCAAACACAACCCACCAAACTTCAAAATCTCTTCATATATATATAACTCTCACAATTTAGGAAACTTAATTACTACCTCCCAACAAACAACATCACACACATTACATTCTTCTTCTTTCTCTCTAATTAACTTTCTATGGATTGGAAAAGAGGCAGAACCATCGGCCGGGGCTCCACCGCCGCCGTGTACATCGCTGAGGATCGCCGCTCTGGTGAAGTGTTCGCAGTGAAATCTGCGGAGCTTCACCGATCGGAATTCCTCAAGAGGGAGCAGGGGATTCTCTCTACTCTCAATTGCCCTCAGATCGTGGCCTACCGAGGTCGAGATGTCACTTACGAGAACGGTGCTCAGTGGTTCAACCTCTTCATGGAGTACGCGCCTCAAGGGACTCTCACTGATGCTATCAACGTTAGTGGAATTGAAGAAGCTACGGTTGGGTTTCACACGCGCCAAATTCTGCTTGGGTTGAAGTACCTTCACTCGAATGGGATAGTGCATTGCGATGTCAAGGGGCAGAACATGTTGCTGACGGAGACAGGAGCCAAAATTGCTGATTTGGGTTGTGCTCGGAGGGTCGGGGAGTCTTCTTCGGCGGTGGTGATCGCGGGGACGCCGGCGTTCATGGCGCCGGAGGTGGCGCGTGGGGAGGAGCAGGGGTTTCCTGCTGATGTGTGGGCTCTGGGGTGTACTGTTCTGGAGATGATCACGGGGAAACCGCCGTGGCGAGGCGTTTCTGACCCCGCGGCGGCGATGTACCGAATCGGATTCTCCGGCGAGGTGCCGGAGATTCCGAGCTCTGTTTCGGAGCAGGGGAAGGATTTCTTGAGTAAGTGTTTGAAGAGGGACCCCGATGAGAGGTGGTCGGTGGGGGAGCTTCTCGGACACGGATTCGTTGGGGAGAAGGAGAACAACAAGGAACAACCAACATTGGATTCGGACACTCCCATGTGTGTGTTGGAGCGAAGCTTTTGGGACTCGCTGGACACGACGACTCAGGGTCCCGCCGCATCTGATTCTTTTTCCTCGAGTTCTCGTGACAGAATTCGTATGTTGGTTTCAGATGAGCCTGTTTGGGAATGGGATGATGATCAATGGGTCACAGTGAGAAGCAATGAGAAGGAGCTGGATGCGTCCTCTGTTCAGGAAACAGAGTCCTCTGCTTCTGGATCAGACACTGTTTGTGTCCTCAGTGATGAAGAGAACGGTTTGGAAATTTTTTATAAACCAAAAATTGTAGTTATCACTGTTACTGAATTGAGTGCATGGGATGTCATTGTTGATATGATTGTTACCTTAGTAGCAGCAGCAACTGTGGCTGCCTCAATTATGAATTGTAATCATTGTATCCATTTTGAGAGGTTGTTACACAAGGAAAATTTGATTCCAGGAACAATGAAGTTTTTACTTTTTACCATGCACCGTGTTCTCCTCTCTCTTTCTTTCTCTAATTCCACTTTGGATGAATTGAACATTTTACAATTTAACATTATACTAGTATAATGGTTAACTAGGCCAAATTGAATCCTACCCATAACCACAGCTTTGCGAGTTGAATTTTAAGCTGTTTCAGATTAAAATTTTGGGTACAGAGTGCACCTGAATTTATCCATGCCACACAATTTTCAAACTGTTAAATTTCTTCTATTTCTAATTAAAGAAGCATTAAGGATTTCTTTCAAATTTCCAAAATCAAATGTAGCCTCAAGTATTCTTCCTACAATTGTTACGAGTCCTGTTCTCTGCAATTCTAGATATCTGGTAGATGATAAAGACACCTCCCAACGGAGGCTGCAAGTTACCTAGCTCTCTATCCTAATTTATCTTAGCCAGTTCCCCATTTTCGTAAGCGGTGACGAGTTTTTCTTTATCTTTTTTTCAAATGCTCTTAATTCTACCTATAATAATTTATCCACACTTATTCCACTCGCACACAAGGATAAGAGTAAAAGAGTCACAAATGAGATATATGACAAGTAACACGATAGAAAGAAGAGATAGGTAATATTAAAAGAAAGCTGATAGAAGTGAGATGTAAGAAAAAGTTCATTGTGACCAAATTAAAACCCTAATTTTATAAAGTTGAGTGCACTTCACAAGTGAAACGTGTTTCTGTCACTAGTAGCAAACTTGCCCAAATATTAGTTATAGGGAACTTGGTTGCCTAAATCATTAAAGGAATGAGTTAAAAAGTGGAATAATGATACATTCACACCCCACTTTTTCTTTCATATCATTTTTACCAAATTTTTTTTATCTTTCTCCATTTCCTATCACATCACATATCATATCACTTATTTTTCTCTTCTATTTTTCTATTATATGAGGTGGAAGAGGAAAATGAAGTGTGTACCAAACATTATTCTAAAAGAGAGTGCAATTTGTATATTCTCTCTTGGATTGGAACATTATAATAAAATTTGTGACTCTATTTCATATTCCATATTCCTCAGCTGATTCAAATTCCATATTTTGAGTTAAACTTCTCCTCAAGTTTTTCCCCAGCATAATTGAGGCAATCTTTCTGTTCAAGAAATCTACTTTGATTTTATGATCTGCACAAAATTTAAGACATGTTTTCCTGGAAGCTAAGGCTTGTAACTTCCAACTACGAGTGTTTCTCCAATATTTTACTGTGAAACCAAAACAAACATAAACAGTTTCGTGGTGGCTTTATTGCCTTCCTTGGTCTAGCATGTGCAGAATATGCTCATGAGCTACAAGGTCGCATAGCCTCTGGGTTTGGTTTGATGCAGAAAACTGCACTCAACTTAATAGGCTACTATATAAAACTGCTTCATTGCCCGTAGATCAAATGACTTGGAACGAGAAAATGAGACTTTGTTAGCGAAAAAAATGAAAATATAGAACCATAAGTGATTAGGACACAAATCGAATAAGCCTCTAGCAAATGCAAGATAAAACCTCTACTCTAACAGGAGACATACAACGGGCCCAACCCTATATAGAACCAGGTTACTCTAAGTGCAGGGTCAAGAGGAGAACCTCTCGTCATGTCCAAAATAGGAATAGAATAAATTTAAACAAAATTAAGTATCAAGGGATAACTTAAATACCATCAAGCCTACTTCTGGGAACATCCCTCCGTAGCAGTGAACCAGAAGTTGTAAAAATTACATATGTGCAGAAAAAACAAATTTGCACTATATTTCTGTCAACACTCAGAAAAATCAGTTTGTTAGGACAAAATTGATCCAAACTCAACACAAAAGTGAAAATCCTATTTCTTGAGAAGCGTGTTTACACAAATTAATACCCAGTCATCAGCAAGCTGCTATTTTCTGAAGAGTATAAGAACAAGCCGTCTTCAATATTTCTTACATATTCTTCTTGGAACCTGAATGTGACAATCTCCGGTCCAAGGATTGTAGTTGGTTGCGAAGATTCTGGTTTTCCTCAAGTAAGCGATCATACTCAAGAAGGAATCCCTCAGATTGTTTCCTTAGGGCGCTTACATTGGCTTCAGCACCATCAACATCTTTAGTTTTTGACTTTAGCTCAGATTCCAGACGGTTAATCTCTGCTCTTAATTTTGTTGCTTCTTCCTCCATGGCTCTAATTTCCTCTGAATTTACAGCTTTCTCATTCTCAGATCCTCGGGTTTGTTTCTTGACAGCCTCCATGGTCTTTCTTCGAACCCGGAGTTCTCTTATGTAATGATGTAGTCTGTCTATCATAAGTGCAAGAAAAAGCACGGCACCTGAGAATAATTGACCCAATATGAATGAAGTTCAACAGATAAAGAGGATGTCTTTTAATAATTCAGAAACATCAAGGAAACAGTAGTTCCAGAAATACAAAACAGTATTGTTTGGGTTGGATTAGAACTGTAATTTCACTTTAACCATGTTTTTTAAGACGTGACCAGTGTTGTCATAATCAATGGCATAAACATAATATACTTCAAATATTGTGCTTCAAGGAGCTGATAGAGTAGAAAATATTCAATATTAATTTCAAGAAATTTTGTTTTGTAAAATAGCAGAACAATATTTTGAAAATTTTGGATATATGTTGAATACTATTAATTAATAAGCTATAATCTAAACAAGTCCCTCTCATGTTCAACAAGCATATATAGTAGGAAACAGTTGGGTATGAATGAGGTCTACAAGAGGAATACACAGGTGATAGGAGATAAGAGAAATTAGGGTATTAAGAGTAGTGGGAAAACCAATACAGACTACCATTGAGAGGAGGCACCATGAAACCAGTAAGATACTTGGGTTCCATTCCATTTACTTGCATGACAACCTCCACTCTCTTTCCCCTTCCTTCCAGGGGCAAAATGTCTATTCCACTGAAGACAGAGTAAAAGACAAATGTCTTGATCGGCTGTGACTCCAATGCCTCATGGAAGGAGTTAATATGCAGCAGTTAATTAAAATAGTAAAATGACCATATACTTTATAATTTATGAATTATTAGAGTCCAGAGCTACTGACATCAACACCATATCAATAACCAATGAAAGAACTAAATGCTTCCTTGTTATGAGATAAACAATCCCCAACATTGAAAACCTGATAGATCTGATTTAGATCTCCCTGCAGCCACCAAACCAATACCAGAAGAAAAAAGAAATGCAGTCAAAGCTCACATTTGTCCTCTAAATTAGAAGCTTACAACACTCATGTTGCCCCAACACTCATTCCACCACTCTCAAACCAGTAGCAAATAGCAACACAGACATTAGCAGATAAGAAACCCAAGAAATGATAAGTGAAAGCACTGAATTGGTGATTAGAGGCATATATATGCACGTCAGTTTCAGTTTTCACCTCTAAACCTTCCAATCATCACCCCACAGAAAATCCTCACACATGAATCAGATACAATTAATCATGAATTCATCAAGTCTCAAAAAGCAAATCAATTCACATCAAACAAAAACTTCAACAACCCAATTAAAAAAAGAAATATAATGGAATGCCCTACCCATGAGTGTTGCTTCGAGGAGGTGCTTGGCCATGAGAACCTGATCGGTTGGATTGACGACACCGCCATCCTCGATCCCGCGCTTCTGAATGTTGAACATGCTGTAGAGACTGGACGACAAGACGACAAGAACAGTGGCAGCGACGGTCTTCACCATGAGGGGTCCACGGCCTCGCTTCAACCGATCCAGCCCCATGATCATCAACTTCCTCAACGGGGTCTTGAACAGAAGCAACGCTATCATTGCCGCCTCCGAGAAAATCACCGTGAACAGCAGATGAATCATCTCACACCCAATTCAAATGCCTTTTCAGATCGAATCACGATCGACTATTAGAGAGAGAATTGCGACGTAGACAAACACAGGCTCAAATTTGTGGGAATGTACATTACTCTCATGAATCGAACCCTAATCACAGCAATTGTTGAATTGAAGAGACGGGGAACAGAGAAGAGAAGACTCTTTCAAAATTGAACAGAGAAAATTGGGTTTCCACTCTTGAGTGGGTTGGGTTCGGAGTTACTTTAAAAACATACATTTCGTGTTTGCTAGTAAGTCCTCCAACTTTCTTATATTCACATATTCATGTTTAGTCTTTAGAGTGATTAACTTAATCCACACGCCAAGTCAATTTGATTTCCACCAATCATGTCTCAAAAAAGTAATTATTTTAATATTCTTATATTTCCTTCGTAATTTAATATTTTTTATAAGCAAGATAATTTAATTAAAAATGAAGTATAAGAAGTATCCAAACTTTTTAAGAGTACAAAAATACATTTATTTTTATGAATGAATAAATTAGAAGCTAGCATGTAGTTTTAAAAAATGATTTATTTCATTTTACCTTCTAGTTATAAGCGTTCGAACTTATTTAATTGAATGGCATGGGCAGTGTGACATAATAAGGGGCACTCAAATAGTCGCAGAGGAACTGCTGCTAATAATAACATCCACCCATGAACCTGGACAGTAAGGAGAGCTATACCATGTGAGTGATGATTGAAAGAGAAGGAATGACTCGATTTTCCAGATTCAATCTAGCCATTTAATGCATTTTATCTATAACAATGGGAAGAGGCTTATACTGCTATATATATGGGTCTTCATGCACAAACTCTCGGAATATATGTTACTCCCTCTGGTGGTTTAAAATAAGTGTTTAGAAAAATAAGCAACATGCATATTTTTAATTAATATAGTTAAATTTTGGGTTAATGGTTCAACAAGTCTCTGAATTTGTACTAATGTCTGCAATTGATCCCTCGCCAGAAAAAAGTTTGGTAAAAGTCTCTTAGTTTGCACCAAATTTTTATTTTGTCCCTGTCGGAGACCGGAGCTCCGACGAGGGCATATGTGGCGTGGTGACTGTTTTAATGATGATTATGTGGATTTTTTTATTTTTTTAAAAGGAATACATGTTAGAAAAATCTTTTAATTTTTAAAATCCCTATTTTTACTAACTCTCAATTTAACCCCTCAACTTCCATTAAATTCCACCATAGATTATATAATTCTTAAAAGTTATTAATTAAAAATTAAAAAGTACACAAATTAGGAAGCAAATCATGAATTAACAAGCATATCTCAAATCATAAACAGGTTGAAGAAAATCGTGAATCTGGAGTGGAAGCAAATAATGAATTAACAAGCATATCTCAAATCGTGAACCTACGCATATCACGAAAATGTTATTTTTGATGATGAGTTTGATAGGTGCATACTCATCAGTACCTCACACACTTTGTTGCTATACAATTTGTGATGGATCAAGACATTCTTGATCCACCCTAAACGCATAACACTATGATGTCAGAGATACTTCCAAGCTCGAACGATACACACCAATTCAGGAGCGGAAACCAACAAATGATCTAACTCATCACCTAAATATTAGCATAGTCTAATTATACAACCTATAGCCAACCTATATTTTGTAAACATCAAATGTTTATTGAATGTAAAAATTAGGTGATGAGTTAGAGTCATTTGCTAGATGCTTGAAAGTTTCTTAGTCGGTAAGTGTCATGTTGGCTTAACAGTACTCTTTGCTTCGTATTGCTGAGCAGTTTGGGATGGACCATCGCAAACTGCCTAGCAACACGAAGCAAGGGGTACTACTCATCATCTAATGAAGTGTGGTGATATTTGTGATGGACCGACATCGAAAGGTGTCGGGCGTTGAGACAGTGCTAGAAGGAACAACATGGCGGCAAAGGTGTAATGTGTAAGATAATGAATGGTAATGATAATGATGGTTGAGGGTGTTGAGTGGCAATGTTGGAGTGGAGGCTATAATCAGCAATCGAGGGTGACAAGCGGTGGGGATGGTCGTGCAATTGCCTGTTGTGGTAGAGGGAGGGGTTGGGCAGAGTTTGTGGGGGTAGTAGTGACCAAAAATAGTGGAGATGAATGTGCGACATGTTTCTGAAACTAAAAACATTTTTTATGATTTAAAAAATTAACCCAACAATTTTAAAATTTGAGCTAAAATTAATTCCAACTCTATAAATATTGAACAGATTGTATTTTTAACCCGTTCTGGCCCTTAAATAATTCAGAGTAATCCCTATCTAAATATTGGGATGAACATATATCTTTATGTATTATCATCATTCATCCCAGTTTATATACACGACTTAAATGAGTGATAAACTTATATATTATCTAAATACTGCGCTGTCCAAATGTGATGTTCATTGGATAGAGTGGCAAAGAGATACCAAGTCAAAACAATTAGATCATACAAGAGATTACTTGAGGAAATAAAATAAAACAGCACACAATCACGTGACTTTTGTCAGTTTTAATTTATTTTCAATTTTGTTCTTGTTTCAATTACCCTGGAGCCAATGCAAAAAGACAATGCTGATGGACAACCCAAAATGTGATTAGCTGTGGATCTTAGCTTAACAACTTGCTGAACTTGATTGATTAATAACATGAACAAAATTGTATTTACAAAAATAAAATAAAAATTTGAACAGTTTGTAGACATGGTAATCAACTATACTAGAAAAGCTTGCTAGCAAATTCTTGACCAGCACCAGTTTCATCTGAGGATGAATATGAAGCAGAAAGTTGCCTGAGTTCTGAGATGCTCCTACCGAGCTGTAAAGCTACTTTGATTTCAAACAATTCCCCATTTTCTCTTCTATCAGGGTCTTGTTCATTTACATTCAGCTCTATACTCTCTTCCATGAGCTTAAAGAACCCAGAATTTGCCCTGTACATTTCAAACACCATCCCTACTTGCCCACCATGCTCTAAAGTGTTAACAACACTTGCCAAAGCTCCCCCAATAACACTAACAATCACAGGCCAAGATGCATTCACAGAACCCAAGAAACATGAACCCAAAGCTGCAATTCCAGTGAGTACTGGCCCAGAAACTGCAAGTATCTTGTTAAGGTTCAGAGCTTTCTTACCCAACCTCAAGTAATCTGCCATGTCCTTCTTTCTCAAAACCTTCACAATCTGTTTCATTTCCTCTTCCAACTTTGCATCCCATCCATTATTCCCTTCCAATTTCACACCCAAGTGACCCAACCCTTCTTGTTTTTCATGCCTTTGCTTCTTCCATCTAGGCCACCACACAGCTGGTTCCAAAGTTTGAGGGAACTTCTCTAGCATTGTGCCCAACAAAGGAAGTGGGTAAGCCCTGTCCAAAGCCAAGACTTTCTCCATTGCTTCATCAACATCATTTTCAGTAAGATTCCCATTCCCAAGAGCAAGCTTTGTTCTGAGTTCCTCATGAAGCTGCTTGAACAACCTAGCAGCATTTCTCTGCTCCTCTCCTAGCTGTGACGGCTGGATTTTGTTCATGATCACAAGTAAGCCAGTAGCAGCCATGTAGAGAATTGTGGAGGAAACTTTCAGAGCCACCAGAGGTGCTCCACTTGAAGCAACAGCTGCAAGGCCAGCCATGGATGAAGCAGAGAGAATAATCATGTTAATTGATGACAGTAGAAGTTGATTCCAATTATCACGTTGTGCTCCAATATTCTTGTGCATCTCCAATCTATCTGCTACAACCTCCATGATAAAATGAAGCTTAACAACCTCCATGGAATGATTTGGTGTGGTTTTTCTAGGTGCTGTAGAACTGTTTGTGTTAATACCTGAATGGTGAGGATCTTCTTTTGCATGTGCTGTGGTGGTAGCTAAAGTGTAACTGTTTAGATGATTCAAGTCTGCAACCAAACTTATGCTGGGAATATTTGGGGTGTTGATTTTGGTCACCTGGATCTTTGGCACATTCATTGTAGCCGAAATTCTTGTGCTGCAATATGACAAAGAAGGAACTCTGTTACAAACCAGAAAGCTTGCCATGTGTTAGTATTCAATACTATTGTATTTCTGTTTTATGAAGGGATTAATAAATGGTTAGGTTTGTATGGAATTGAAGACTAATTTGAGATTGAATTGCTGTTTTCTTCAATGCATATACATATTTATATATGTGTATGCAGATACCCAATGTGATTGAGTTCTGAGTTCTCCCTCCTATGCTGACTTTCAACAGAAATATAACGAGTAAATCCTGCGTACCAACTGCAATATTAACTTGTTCAATAAAACCACACAAAAAATAAAAAATTATACCCCTTGCTCAATGTTTTTCTCTTTCAAACTATATATATCTTCCACCACATGTAATCATGTTTGAGCCGAGTATGATTTTTATACGCGACTAACTTCTCTTTATCAAGTATTTAACATAATTGCATTTACAAATACTTGAACCTGAGACATTTACTTAAACTATAACAACTCATATTTGTTTGCTGAATGTTTTAACCATGCATTAGGATAACCAACAACCATAATACAATAATGATTTCTTGGATAATGAAATGTAAATGTACGTCCAAAAGAAATGATATCACATTGCTTTGTCGCTATGTATGCATGTTTCTTTGTTACAGCTATGTACGTATGTTTATAGGGTAATGTTTAATTTTTCTTTTAACCACAGGGTTAATTATCTTCACAGTGACTAAGCTCTCCAAACCAACACAGTTGTATTCACATGACTCGAATCCAAAACTACTTAAATTATGATAGCTTCATAATAGATGATTTATAGTCATTGCGTAATGTTTAATTAAATCCATGGGCATGCGTTTAATTATTAAATTATGTTGACTAAGCTTAATACCGATAACAGACGAGTCAAGTTTTTTCTTTCTTTTTTTGACTTGTCCATTCACATGGTTTTTTTCTTTTTTTGGTCCAAAGTCCAAACCATTCACATAGGTTGAGTAAAATGTTTTACCGCGTACAGTTGGGTTTCTATAATTACGGCCATGCGTTTAAATTATGTTTTCAAATTAATGTTACATACCTAACCATGACAATAATTTCTCATTTGGAGTTGAAATTAATGTATATAAACTTTAAGTGTAAAATCTCATTGCACAAATATATATAATTGTTTCTCATATAAAAAACATTAATTTAATTAAAATTTATATATATTTGTTATTTTAAATATTTATAAATCTTGTAAATATTACCGTGATATTGTAAATACTGTTATATAGACATATTTTTTTGTCTTGATCAAGGTATCCCCACAGCCGATTGCCGTGAGACTACTCCTTCGCCCCACGGTCAGCGCACGAAGCGGTAGGGGGCTGGCCAATGAGTTTTTTCCATTCACAAGAGTTGAGATTCGAACCCCCAGCCACTTGCTTAAGGGACAAAGTGCTGAACCACTACGTCAACCCGCTTGGTTTATTATATAGACATTTGATCATATTTCACCATTTTAGTTTTTTATTTCAAATTTTATTGAATTATAGTATAATAAAATAGTGAAATATGATTAGACCTATCCATAAAACTTGATTATCCTATACCGGTGTGTATATGGTCATTAAACTCAGATATATCAATTTCCATCATGTGTGTTATATTCCCGTCTTAATTGTTAGAATATTGCTGTTTAAAATCACACAAAATGGTCGAAGGTTTCATTTTCTGACCAAATCCTCGCGTAATGGTTATCAGTTTTGAACATCTGTAAATAGAGGAATAGATTTCCTTCATGTTCACACATCAATTAGGTAATTCCAAGCTGTATATTAGACCTCATTTTTCTTATTTAGGAATAAAATCATTAGTAAAGAGGAATAGCACGAGTTATAGGAACAAATGTTAGTGCTGCTTTATTTAAATTTGTGTATAGAAAATATTTAATGAATTGATATTTAATTCGTAGAAATTAAATTTTGATGATTTTTTTAGGGTAAAATGAGAGTAAATATTTAATATACTTATATCAGTCAAAGTACTCTTTTTAGAGTTGTGATATGTTAACACTTTACTCTATTTTACAATTTATTTTCACCTTTTTTTTACGGTCTTTTTTTACCGTTTTTATCACATCGTCTATCAAATCACCCATTTTCACTTTTTTCCTTATTTTTTTTATTAGGTGAAGAGGTGAAGGAGTGTGAAGATATAATTATTGCGCTTTTTTTTTAAGTCGTCTTATTATAGCTATAGCGTAAAAAGAATGATAGGATAAGTAATTTCATATAATATTATACTACCTCTAATTTCCAAAAGACAACGACCCTTTCTCTTGCGTTTATACTATAATACTATATAGACTTGGAGTGAAATAGTTATGGACAATGGCATCAATTAAAAGTAAATGTAATTTTATTTTATTAAAAAAGAGACTACCTGCTACTTTTTGTTTTTGTTTTTGACGGACTACCTGCTACTTCAATTCAACTTATTGAATTTTTAATATACATAATCTAATGTGCTATTGATATACATACTTTTAAAGTCACCTGCAGCAGTTGACCAAAAATAAACCACCTGCACCAAGATTGTGGAATGCTTTGTCGCTTAAAAAGGAAATATATTCTCTTGTGGAATGCTTGGTATTGGTAATAAGATAATTCTATAAGACTATAAAATCGCAATGATACAATAATCTCTTGTTATTCGAGAGTGTTCATTATCATGAAGATATTATGAAAATGAGAATGCATACTACATGGCAAAGACCACAGAAAAGCTAGTTTTTTAAGATAACTATAAACCCACTTTCATTCTTTCAACCAATTATATTTATTAGTGCAACTTGTACAAGAAGTTGTTCACAGGCTAATAGCATTAACGTGTTTAAATCAACTAATTTTTATTCTAAACCTTAGAAGTTACTCAGAAAAGTTTTGATTCGGAATATAAAATCAATTGTAAGAGGATTTTTAAACATTCACAAAATAATTTCCATATATTTTGTATGTTTGCTAAATTGTGCTGTTCTGTTTATGAAACTAGTGTTTGAGAAATTGTCACTTAAGAAACTTTTATTATAGCACATCAATTATTATCATCCAGTTGTTTTTGTCGATCTACATTTTGGTAGGATCAACTGCATCAAATAGTGGAAATAGTCCTGGAGGGAGAAAAGGCGCTTCCTCCAGCATCAACTGCACATGTTGCTTAGTTACTGCTTCATCTCCAATATATAGACATTTATATATAAGAGGATAAATTCAACAAACTCTAGCTTCTGATTCTCAGAACCACCAATAATCATGTCTACATAAATACAAAAACTAAATGATCCTGCCAATATAAGAAAATATTGGCAGATCAGAAATTCCATGGATTCAAACTGACGCAGGCTGCCCTGTGAAATGAGTAAATAGTCTTCTACAAAACAGGAGCATCTGCTTAGAAGACTGTAAACTAGAGTTTAATTCACTTCAGGCTTTAGTAATCGCCACAGATCGCGGCACCATAGATCGTGCTCGAAGGTTCAAGAATATTCCCCTGAAATAAAATACACATAATGAAAGATCCCAATTTAGTGTCCGTTTGGCAAAAACGAAATATGATTCAAGGCAAACAAAAAACATGTACCAGCCAAATGCTACTAAGCTGTGGAAAACAACCCGGAAATGAAGAGGCATGAATTTGTGATTTATCCATCCCACAACAGGCCAGAACTGCAGTTCAATTCATTGGGGGTTCTAAAGTCAAATAAAAAATAGGTCTTCCAGTAAATTCAGTTGTTTTCTACAATTGTAATAGAAGATTACCGTCCATGATGTGTACTGCACTGATGGATAATCCTTCTTAACTTTAGCTTTTACATGCACCCAGGGTCTGCCTGCAATCCAGTTTTTTCATCATAAACATAACTACCAGCCAGGTATGCCATTTTACACATCTTTTTTGAAAGAAACCTAATCCAACAGCAAGAATGTCTTTGAACTCCTCACTAATTCAAGTCGTGCTGAGTAGACTCCCTTAGAGAGGCTTAAGTTTTCTTACCATCTATTTTCTCTATTAAGTATTCGTAATATTTGAATTTCACTTCGATTAAGGAAGTAGAACTGATCTCCTTGTGACTCAGATTAACAGATGTAGGTCCACACATCATTTTAGGATAATTTTTTCAATTTGCTTTAAAATAAATAAATACTTGACCAGGAATGTCATTGTGTTGGGTACCCTATTTTTGACAGTGATGAGAATTATATTATTTGTCCACATTTTCCACCTGTATCTGACTTACCATCTATTTTCTCTATTAAGTATTCATAATATTTAAATTTGAGACTTTGATTAAGGAGAACTGATCTCCTTGTGACTTGGATAAACAGGTGTAGGTCCACACATCATTTCGGAATAGTTTTTTCAATTTGCTTTCGAAATAGATAAATTGTTGACCAGGAATGTCATTGTGTTAGGTACCCTATTTTTGACAGTGATGAAAATTATATTATTTGTGCACATTTTCCACCTGTATCTGACTTGGTGTGTATCCATGTTCCTTCAATGTAAATATATAACAACAGGTGTTGAAAATGGCTAACCTTCAACAACCAATCCGTAGTAAATCAAGAAAAGCAAGTTGTTCCAAGGAGAAGATGTCAACTGTTCAATCAGAACCTGAAAAAAAATGTCAAAGAAAGAAGAAACAATAAAAAAGAGTTATTTAAGACCTTTTCTTTGTTACTATATGTTGGGAGTGTCTAAAACAAAGGAGTTCATTTAGTTATATATAAATTTCTATATAAAACATGATTTGTATGATATTAGTTTAAGAATTCAATCCATTTACACATCATTTTGTGTAAATCCTGCCACTTTGGATACGGATTCCCTTTAGTGCTGGAGTCAAATTGTTCCAAACACTGGATGAATTAGCTGATTATTCTCAAAGTAGTAAGAAAGCATATTGATGACAAAAGTACCAGCCATAACCCAGGCTATGATAGATAGAGTTAAAACAGATGGTCTTGCAGATTCACCTTCTTGGCCACTGTTTTTGAATCTTTCTTTCCTTTGAAAATTTTATCCAGTATTATATGAAAGAAGTGTCCAAAGGGTCCAAGATAAGCGGCTCCAAAAATCTGCAGGCAATAAACGATTTATATGATTCCTGATGCATACATAAATAACAACAACAAGTACAACTCACTCAAAACTTTAGTAGTTAAAAATTAAAAAAATAAAGGTTGGAGCTTGGATTCGCTGCTATTTAAATCCATCGATGAATAAGACTTTCCCTCAGAATGAGCAGCAACATGTTAGAAATATACCCATTTAGAAATTTTTATCCATCTAAAAAGAAAGACCCATTTGAGCATTTTAACAAACAGCTTTTGATCACTTCTCACACAGTCAACTCCATCATGAATAATGGGGCATTTAAATTTTGTTTACCACATGAATGTCAGAGATTTAGAAAGTCAACATGCTATTTTTCTTATCTAAGGACTCGGGTGGAAGAATTGGGGTGAAATTGAAAAGGAAAAGAAAGCTGACCACTTTGAGAAGAAGTCGTTTGAATTGAAGTTTCTGTATACCGGTAAGCTTCTGAGACACGATGTCGCTGATCCCTGACAATACCCCAGCGGTGATTACCTAACAGTACAGATTAGATTAGCCAGCATAGCAACAATGAATTGGGGAAAGTTGATGAATTGAATTGAATTGAATCCAGATAAAGGATACAGATAATGAAGAATAAGAGGAGGAGGAACCTTGGTTCTCAAAGGGTGTTGTTGGAGCTGTTTCACGTAATTGTCTAGTCCCTTCTTTGCTACAGAACCCATCTTGCTCTTGCTCGTGCTCGTGCTCGTGCTCTGAAATGGAAACTGGAAAACCAGTATGTTTGAGTTTGACTATGAGGAGTGTTTACTATGGTTGTTGTTCAAAAATATCTTCCAACAGTTTTTAGAATTTTCTAATTCATGGAAATTGAAATATAAAATCTTGTGAGTTGTGATTGCTGATTTGTAATTGTTAAAACTTGCTAATTATGGAAATTGAATTTGCACCTATGAGGTAGAAAGTTTTTTTGGTAGTGATGTATGGAATCAAACTCTTTTTGGTAATTCAAATTGTTGAAAAAAAAACCTCAAAAGGTTGCCACATGCGAGAAAGAATTTCTATGAGATAGAAAGTTGTGTTTGGATTCGGTAACTGTTGAGGATGACAATAAAGCCCAGGTCCATTTTTAGCAAGGGGCTAAAAGCCCAAGCAGAAAGAATTAGACAATTTTTTTTTTGTAAAAGAATTAGACATCATTATTCTTTGCATGTTGACAAAAATGAAAAAACCATAACATGTTGCATGTTGTTTGGAGTTGTTTGTATAAGGCTCTTCAAAACCTAGATGGCCCATATATGACTAGTAAAGATACTAGGAGATTCTTATATTGTGTACAAAACATTAGGCATATTAGCAAATTATCAAAGTTTAACCTCTCAAAACCCTATTAGAGAGGTTTTTTTTTCCCTCTTCCACCACCGTCGCAGTCGCTACCATCTCCATCATTGTTGCCTCCATCCGTTCTACTATTTTTTGTATGGTTTATACTGAAGTCATCCACTCATTTTCGTGTTCTCAAAGTTGCATGTTTGACTCATTGCGATGCCGCTAAAACCACGATATTAGCTTCCTTGGTGGTCGCATAGATAGAAACTGTGATAGAGCCGGATGAGTGGTTTAAAATTGGAGCGCTGATCAAAAAGAAAGAAAAAAACTCCCTCTGCTCAAAAGTCAATTGCGTTGTTTGGCAGTGTTTTAAAACTCGGCCCGGTGATCGACTCGGCCGATGTACTGGGTCAATGGGTCACTGGTCGGACCGAGGGGTCACTGGTCGGACCGGTTGACTCGGTGTATATTAAAAAATATAAAAAAATTCAATGCTAACAATAAAATAATGCTTATAAAAATAACTTTCATTGTACCTCTACCGTCTCTAGCTACCAAAATTGAAACAAACAAATATTGCCTCCACAGTAGCTGGATATAGACTAATAAAGAATTTTCAAAGTTTTGGATATAAATATTTTAAATTGAATTGATAGTTTTGGCTTTTATTTTAGTCCTTTCTTAAATATGTATTGATTAAAAATTTAAATTTGTAATCAATAAAAATTTAAAGTATTAAATATTTCATCCATGTATCGTAATATAAATAATATTAATATTTTTTAAATTCATATTAAAAATAATATTATTCATTTTTTAATTTTTTAATCAGTTTAAAAATATAAATAATAAAAGACATAATTAATCACTAATAATATTGTGGTGTAGTGGTAACAGTGTTGATTTTCTATTTCAAGGTCTTGTGTTCAACTCCTTCTTGCATCACTTTTTAAAAATAAATTCAGATTTTTATTAAATAATTGTTGGGCTTGTCAATTGGGCTTACACCCATTATCAACATACTTAAGGAAAAAAAAACTGGTTTAAAAAAAAAGCTCAGAAACAAAAAAAAAAACTAGAACAGAAAAAAAGAAAAAAAGAAAAGAGGTGACTCGCCGGTTCAACCAAAACCGGCCGAGTCACCGGTTTAAGCCTTGAACCGGCCGGGCCATACCGGTTCAGACCGGTTCGCTTGTAGAACTGATCCGATGAGTAACCCAGACCGGCCATGACTCCAGTTCCCGGTCAGACCGGTCGGACCGGCCGGTCCGGTCCAGTTTTTAAAACACTGTTGTCTGGTGAATATTGAAGTTTAGGGGCTTTTGTATGGTCATTAGGTTTTTTTCGATCATATATCAACTTGACTAAGATTTTTTTTTAATTTACTTATTTTTATGTATTACAGTATGGTAGTTAATAATGATTTGATAAATTGGTTCGATAAAAAAATGCTAAACGATACAACAATTGCATATGGTCTACTTTTTTTCAAAACCAAGGTATTCACTAATGACATCAGTAACCAATCTGCTCCTCGTGAGTGCTCATACTAGGTGGTAAATGATTGACCACAAAAAGTGCTCCACTTGTTGGGCTAAAGAAGATGCATAAAATTACAGCAGGTCTCCACAATGGACTAAATAGCATGCTACAAGTGAATTATACACCACATCTTCCACGCAAAACTTTAGGTGTATGAGTCATTTCACTTATAAAGTACTCAACACTTATTTTTTCTTTCAATGTGGGTCTTATCATACTTGATATCATAACACAATTCTCACATACGAGGATCAAATCCCAAACATCATGTTTAAGGGACGATGTGAGCTAACCATCATGGCATACCTTGGTTAAAATCTATAGGTCTATGTTTCATTTTGTGAGTGGGAAAAAAAAAAGATTCTCATGTATTTTTAGTGTGGCTTAGTTGCAACAAAAAAAGTGTGGCTTAGTTGCACTTAATTAATGAAGTATCAAGGTTTAACGTTTAATGTATTAAATAAATGCTATGTTTACTTATATATTCGATTTTTATCAATGAGTTTTATCAAAATTAATTATGCAGAGCATAACTTTTTACAAATAGATAATTTGACTATTTTGACTTATCCAACAACTATAATACCTTAAAATAAACAACTATAATTAAAATATCAATAAACTCTAATGGACATATATTTAAAATATTACTTTTACTGAATGCAAACTCAAAAAATTATACTTATATGACTCTGTTTCACAAAAATTATGTTGTCAAAGTTTTATATCAATACACTACTCACGTGATGAAAGTAGGCTGAATGCTTAGTGGAGATAAATGGATAATAACAATATCCACGATGAAGTTTAGCAGACTATGATCGGGTGTATGACGGGTGCAAAATTCATTTAGACGCTCAAGAATTTCTAGGTCAATGCGAGAGTTTCAAAGTTTAAAGTTTAATTCTAGGTAAACGTCGGGTAAAATTATCTTAGTCTAAAGCGGGTCAATAATATTTTCTAGATATATGTCAAAAAATTATTGGGCATCTAAGCTAGAGTGATTTTACCAAATGGAAAATTTGGGTGATTTTGACATCATAAATGTAGAAAGAAATAATTAGTTAGTAAAATAAGTAATGTTAATGTAAATGAACGAATAAACATTCCTGTATTTATACTCAAAATCCTAAGTTTTGGTGAAGTTTTTATATAAGTCCATGTGTTCGAACCGAGAAAAACAACAAATCATTTTAGTTCTAATTAATATTTTAGGAACATTTAAATAAAGTAGTGATATATTTTCTTTTATTTTCTTTTCATTTATTTTTCTTTTTATTCCTTTCTGTATTTTCTACTGCATCTCATATTATATTACTCATTTCTCCCTTTTCTATTCCAATCTACTGCTACTAAATGTGTGGATTCTAGAGGTGTCAACAAAACATTTTTACGTCTAAAACTTAGATACTTCCTAACCGCATGAATAGCTAAGCTCAGCTCAGTCCATTATTGAATAAATTAGTTATCCATCTTGGAATAGTTGAACGTTGAAACCAGCCAAGGCAACTGACAGGCAACCGCAACGGGGGTTTGAAATTGAAATTGAAATTTATTTAGTTTGAGAGAGTCAGCAATGCGGCCAAGTCTACGATATACAATATATTATATATATACGAATTAGTCCTCTGACTTTTCCTCATCTACTCTTATCCCTTCCTATATATATACACCATATCTACCCATTCCCTCACAATAATTCTCATCAGTCATCAACACCTCAATATTAATTCCATCTCCAACTTCATCCTCAATCGTCAAAAACACAAAATACACCATACAATCCACAAATTCAAGAGATCAACGGCGCTGCAATTAATCCATGGCTTCCATACAGATTACCTCACCACTTGTTTCTTCTTCCTGTTGTTCTACGAGGACAGTTAACGCGGCTATCCATCTCCCTAAACTCCCAAGAGTGTCACAATTACCAAAAACGAAACTGGTTCAGGAATTCCAATTACAAAACAATTCCCTCACAGCACAAACATTATTTGACGGCGGTTTGTTACACAAAACCAACAATAACAACAATTCAAAGGCCACAATCCAACTCTATGCAATTTTGGAGGCTGTAGCTGACAGAATCGAAATGCATCAAAACATTGGCGAGCAGCGTGACAATTGGAACACCCTTCTTTTGAACTCCATCAACATGATTACTCTCACCGCCACTACCATGGCTGGTCTTGCCGCTACCACCGGCGACGGTGCGCCACTTTTGGCCCTGAAATTATCTTCTGCTCTTCTGTTTTCTGCGGCTGCTGGGATGTTGCTTATCATGAACAAGATCCAGCCTTCTCAACTCACAGAGGAGCAACGCAATGCAACTAGATTGTTTAAACAACTCAAGTCCCACATCGAAACCACAATTGCCCTTGGGAATCCCACTGAGGAAGATATAAAGGGTGCAATGGAGAAGGTTTTGGCTCTTGACAAGGCTTACCCACTTCCCTTGTTGGGAGCAATGCTTGACAAATTCCCTGCAAAATTTGAACCTGCTGTTTGGTGGCCTTCTACTCAGTTCCAAAAAGTAAAAACACAGGGCAAGAGAATGGGGAAAATGAATGGATGGAGTGAAGATCTTGAAATGGAAATGAGGGAGGTTATGGAAGTGGTGAGAAGAAAGGACAGTGAGGATTATGACAGGCTTGGAAACATTGCATTGAAGATTAACAAAAGTTTGGCCATTGCTGGGCCCTTACTCACAGGAATTGCAGCAGTGGGATCTACATTTGTTGGCAATGGTTCTTGGGCAGCTTTAGTGCCCCTCATGGCTGGCTCATTGGCTGCTGCAATTAATACTTTTGAGCATGGAGGACAAGTAGGCATGGTGTTTGAAATGTACAGAACATCTGCAGGCTTCTTCAACATGGTAGAAACCTCAATCGAATCAACATTAGGAGAGAAAGATTTAGAGAGAAGAGAAAACGGGGAGCTGTTTGAAATGAAGATGGCATTGCAATTGGGAAGAAGTGTATCACAGCTGAGGGGACTTGCCTCAAAATCTGCTTCATGTAGCATGGAAGGAATCGACATTGATGAATTTGCCAGCAAGCTCTTCTAAGACAATAATCTTCAGGAAAACACATTCTTTTGTTCTTTCATGTATAGTACTCTGACATAGACAGCAAATGTATACTTTAGACTAGACAGAATCTGATTCTGCATATACAATTTGTTCATTCATGTAAATGAGAAGCTGACTCAATGATATATAATTTCTTTTCAATATTTTGCTTAATTTATACTATCCTACAAGTAAAGCGCCGATTAACAAGCTAAAACCAGTGCTGTAACTGATTTAGTGTGAGTGTAGGACCGCGTCGAGACGAACGGTAAAATAGTTGAAGCTTAACACGTAGAGTCGGCCACGAAGCTGACGAAACTTGTTGTGTCGGTTTAGCCGACTCTAATCCAACGCTACACATGTGCCACAGTGGTCAAGCTACCATTTTGCAGTTAGTGTTGGTATAGACCGACTTTAAACTTAACACTATACCGTTGGTAAAATGTTTATCTGAAAACGAATATTTTACATGAAAATATTTTCACAATAATTAAGTAATATAAAAATATATTTTAATATAATTTCCTTGCTCTCTTTTTTTTTTTGAAATTTTTGAAAAAAAGATATGATAAAATTATCTATAAAATGCGTTAATATTTATATGTACTCAAATTAATATTATAACAAAGTGAAAATATGAACGGAGATAAACTATTTGCAGTAAATGAAACGACATTAACATAGAAAGATAGAGTTTAAAAAAAAAACATAGAAAGATATGAAATATTTATAGAATAATTATATCTTAAGGCGGCGTTTGTTACGCGGTATGGAATCAGATTCCCGGGAATGCTGAGGTCGGGAGTGGACATTTCTACGTTTGTTACAAGGCTAATGATTCACATTCCCGGATATCAATCATTCCCAGAATGGAATAACCGTCAATATTCCCTTCGTTTCATTCCCATCAATTGGGTTGGGATCTTAAGATTCCCATGAGAAATGAGCTATTTTAAATATAACTTTTCACTTTCTTCACAATCTCTCATATTTTTCTATTTTTAAAATTTTGAAATTAAATTAATTTAAGCACATTCCCGGGAATACTAAAAATTTACCAAACATATCTAAAAAACTTACTTAGGAATAAGATTCCCAGTAATCTCATTTCTTGGAATGTTTTTCCCGGGAATCTAATTTCATACCGCGTAACAATTACCCCATAAGGCTTGGTTATATATAGTTTGGCTCTGGGGTATTTTCTTTTGTTCTTCTGTGGATTTTTTTTTTTTCTGGGTTAACCTTGGTTTGACTGGTATTTCCCCTCCTTTTTGTGTAGGGTTGTGTATTTTTCCCAACCATCTCATATATACCACTTTTGCTTTCAATAATAATAATAATAATAATAATAATAATAATAATAATTATTATATCTTATTATAATTCAAATACTTTTTATTACCTTTTCAATATAAATTTTAGGGTTAAATATGTTTTTTTTTCTCTTTTACTATATTCTCTCGTCAGAATAAAATTGTAACCAGGTCGTTGACACATTTTGAAATTATTGGTTTTAGTCCTCATTGAAGGCGGATGAGCCTCGGTGTCTGATGAAGCCTTATGTGGCTTGGTACACATCATTTATTTCACTTATGTGGCATACATATATAATTAATAATTAAAAAATCAATTAAAATTTTAAAAATAAATTGGGGAGTTTGGTTTTGGATTATGGGGAGTTCAATTTTGGATTTTGGTTTGCTTTTGATGAGTTATGGATTTCAGTGTTCTTGATTTTGGGTTATGAGTTTGAATGTTCTTGGTGATATGAGAGAGGAAGAAGAAGAAAAGGAGAGTAGTGTTTAAAAAAATAGAAAATTTAATTTTTTAGGCTAAATTAGTTTGTGGTCCCCGTAAAATATATAAAATTTGGTTTTAGTCACATCATTCATCACGTCATGTTCCGCGTGATATGACAAGTGAGGTAGGCGTGACACATAAAGCTTCGTTGGACATACGCAGGCTCCTCAGGCCTCAGCCTCTAATGATGACTAAAATTAAGAATTTTAAAAGTTTTTAAAAATTTCAAGAACTCAAATGATTTTACTTTGTGAGAGATTAAATTCGGCCTACAATATTGTTAATTAGAAGAGAAAAAACATATAAACCCAAAATGTTAACTCTTAAAATATATAATTTCTCTTAAGATATTATTTCATTAAAATATCGTCAAACGAACATATCTCCGTACATGCTTTAGTTTAATTTTAATATTTTTATTTTACGGTTGGTCAACCGCCAGTATGCGGGATAAATTGACTTTCTTGATCCACATTCATTAGTGGGTCAACTCGCACTGACCCGCTGAAGGTGAGTTGAACACCTGTAACGAGAGTAATTCCCTACTAACAATTTGATAACTTGTCAACTTTAGTTTGATGCTCAATTCCTCTTTAAGTAATGTTTCAAATTAGAGTTTTGTGTATGGAGAAAACTCTCATTGAGAGAGCTAATCCCGCAAGGATATGGAGATTTCATACTCAATGACTCTACAATAAAGGATGCATGTGGTTAAACCAATTTTTACTGGATGAGGTGAAAGAAACGAAGAAAATAACACACTCTCTCCATTTCTGTTTATAAGACTATCTTAAAATAATTACATTAGTTAAGAAAACATGTAACGAGATCAATTAATTGATCTTATTAAATATACAAGGTGTATATTAAATTTAAAAATATTTATACAATCTTTAATGTTTAACCTTATTAAATATATTGAGTTGTGCAGAAGAAAATCAATTATAGATAATCAAAATGTTGAAACTATTAAAGTTAAATGGGTATACATGGAAGAACATAATAAATATTTCTAAAATTTAATAGGATGTTTTATATAAATCAACATTAAGTATGCGTTTAAATAGAGTTATTAAATATGAATAGACGGAGTATCATTTTTGTTCTAATATATAATATATAATATATACATTAGGGACATGCTAATTCCTAACTGCATGTATATAGCTAGCTAGCTAGCTCAGTCCATTATTGTATAAATTAGTAATCCATCTTGGAATAGTTGGTGGCTTTATCACTTCCTCGATCGCCAGTTCAACGTTGAAACCAGCCAAGGCAACTAGCAGGCAAGTGGGTTTGAATTTGAAATTGAAATTTATTTAGTTTGAGAATTGAGATTGAGAGAGTCAAGTCTACGATGATATACAATATACGAATTAGTCCTCTGACTTTTTCCAATCTACTCTAATCCCTTCCTATATAAATACCATCACCATCCTTTCCTTTACCATAATTCTCATCAACACCTCTATATTCAAACCCATTAATATTCCATCTCCAATTTCCTCATCTTCATAAACACAAAATACATCCATCATACAACAAATTCAAGAAACACGACCCTGCAAATCCCATCCCATGGCTTCCCTACAAACCTCAGCTCTTGTTTCTTCTTCATGTTCTTCTATCAGGACAGTTAACGCTGCTATTCATGTCCCAAAGCTCCCACGAGTACCTTTCCGGGTTCCACAATTACCAAAAACGAAGCTGGTTGAGGAATTCACTAGATCCATAGACACAAGCCAATTACAAAATAATGTCCTCACAGAACAAACATTTGACGGTTTATCTCACAAAACCAGCAATAACAACAACTCAAAGGTGACTGTTCAACTCTATGCAATCTTAGAGGCTGTAACTGACAGAGTTGAAATGCACAAAAACATTGGTGAGCAGCGTGACAACTGGAACACCCTTCTTTTGAACTCTATCAACATGATTACTCTCACCGCCACTACCATGGCTGGTCTTGCCGCTACCACCGGCGACGGTGCGCCACTTTTGGCTCTGAAATTATCTTCTGCTCTTCTGTTTTCTGCGGCTGCTGGGATGTTGCTTATCATGAACAAGATCCAGCCTTCTCAACTCACAGAGGAGCAACGAAATGCAACTAGATTGTTTAAACAACTCAAGTCCCACATCGAAACCACAATTGCCCTTGGGAATCCCACTGAGGAAGATATAAAGGGTGCAATGGAGAAGGTTTTGGCTCTTGACAAGGCTTACCCACTTCCCTTGTTGGGAGCAATGCTTGACAAATTCCCTGCAAAATTTGAACCTGCTGTTTGGTGGCCTTCTACTCAGTTCCAAAAAGTAAAAACACAGGGCAAGAGAATGGGGAAAATGAATGGATGGAGTGAAGATCTTGAAATGGAAATGAGGGAGGTTATGGAAGTGGTGAGGAGAAAGGACAGTGAGGATTATGACAGGCTTGGAAACATTGCATTGAAGATTAACAAAAGTTTGGCCATTGCTGGGCCCTTACTCACAGGAATTGCAGCAGTGGGGTCTACATTTGTTGGCAATGGTTCTTGGGCAGTTTTAGTGCCCCTCATGGCTGGCTCATTGGCTGCTGCAATTAATACTTTTGAGCATGGAGGACAAGTAGGCATGGTGTTTGAAATGTACAGAACATCTGCAGGCTTCTTCAACATGGTAGAAACCTCAATTGAATCAACATTAGGAGAGAAAGATTTAGAGAGAAGAGAAAATGGGGAGCTGTTTGAAATGAAGCTGGCATTGCAATTGGGAAGAAGTGTATCACAGCTGAGGGGACTTGCCTCAAAATCTGCTTCATGTAGCATGGAAGGAATTGACATTGATGAATTTGCCAGCAAGCTCTTCTAAGACAATAATCTTCAGGAAAACACATTCTTTTGTTCTTTCATGTATAGTACTCTGACATAGACAGCAAATGTATACTTTAGACTAGAGAGAATCTGATTCCGCATATACAAATTGTAACTTCATTCATGTAAATGACTAGTTGATACTCCATGATATATATTTTCTTTACAAAATTAATTTTACTTGATTTACAGTGTAGTCTCTGTGTACAGTATAGGCTGAGTTTGGGTTTAGGGTTTGATGTTATTTTTCCACAAATGTAGCCTTCTGAGGAGTAGATTAGGATTTGAAACCAAAATACAAAAATGAAGAGGGAAAGAGGTGATGTTCACCGTTTTTCTGAACTTGGGGGCAACATAGTCGCGTAAATGAAAATGATCACCCGCGTAACAAAATTTTAACGGCGAGAATAAAAATAAATAAATTTAATGTTAAAGGTGAATTTTTGGTTACATAAGGAAAAAAAAGAGCAAGAAACACACTAAGCTACCGCATCTTTGCACAAGAGCGGAATCACAGAAGAAGGAGGCTCCTCCCAAATACACATCGGACACACTGTTTGAGACGCTTGTCTCGCCAACGCATCCGCCACAGCATTTCTATCACGCAAAACATAAGAGAATTGAACCTTCCAATCCGCAGCCAACATCGTCCGAATAGAAACAATAATATCTCGTTGCCAAAAGGATCAGGTGTCCCTATTCTGGCTCAGGAGCTCCACAATCTCCTTGCAAGTTAAAGGTGATTCTAACCGCCCATAATCACTAAATGGAAATATAAGTAAAACATTTTATTGTATTATTTAATTTTTCATTTTTTTCACAAATATGCACAAATAGCATGTATAGCAATGATTGACCTTAGACATAGGTCATCAATTATAAATGCTTTATAAAATAACTCAACATAAAAAAACGATAATTAATTAATGTATACATACAAAGTACAAAATTCAAGTCAATAATGCGAAAACAAATCACATTATTTAAGAACAAAGATGGAAAATGAAAAAAAAAATCTACATTTAGCGATAACACTCAGAGAGGCAAGGAGCTGATCACTCATTGCTTGGTCGTCCTAATCCACAACATAGTCTTGATGAACTTGTTGTTGTGGTGCCTTACTAGTACCGGTGGATTCAATATTCGCTGAATCTCCCATAGCTAGGAACAAATCCACATGGCAACAACATCTGCAGAATGATAAAGAAAAACAAGATGGCACATCAAATACTTACATGTGACGTCATGGATCGGCTGTACACTCATTCGCCATACTTCCTCTTGCGTGTCTAGAGGAGGAGCTCGCCAGAAGTGGGTGACTGGTTAAGGCTCCTCTCCTCTTTCACTATTCTTGGTACCCTTTGACCTTTATGACTAACCAATCCGAATTAACTACACAATTATAGGAATTTGCCGCACAATCAAACTTGAACTCATGGGTATTCCTAATCTCAAGCCCAACTTTGACCGGGTTTAGAGAAAGCTAAACTTGAAGGACGAGATGAATTTGAGGACGCTAATTACACCCGCCCTTGAACCCGACACAATGAAAAATTAAATTATTTTATTTATAATAATATTTAACTCATATTTTGCTAACAATTATAATTTAATTCTTAATTTTTTTAGTTTTAATATTTTTACGTATATTTGTATTAGTCACTTGAATTAAAATGCGTTTTAATTTCTACATGATTTATTTAGAAAATAAATATGTATATATATATATATATAAATGTTTATATAAAAAAGTTTAAAAATAATGAAGTGTTGTGTTTCCTGTTAGTTTCACCAAACTCGACGAGAATAAGGTTGGGTATCATCATTTTTTCTCGCTTTCATAAACCTAACCTCAACTAAACCCAACCTCAACTTCGCCCCGCTCTTAACAAGGGCAGTGGTGGGGCGAGCAAAACTCGACCTCATCCCGACTTGTTGTCATACCTATCATATGTAGTCTCTGGGTGAGCATATGAATGCCTTAACTTTTGGTTTTATATATTGTTGCCCTTCAACAACATTTATTATATTTTTATTTAGTCACCTAAAATTGATATTCAACCCTAACGTTTTTTTTCATTCCTGAAATTAATCTTATGTTTGATAATAAAAGCTACAAATCGAATAGATAATAGTCCAATGAAAGTTTAATTTTCAAATTAACCCTGTTGAAGCATTTTAAGACATAATTTTGTAATAGATATGTTAGATAGGATAAACTATGAGAAAATCGTTTGCTCCCGCTGGGTTTACACCAGTAAAAGAAAAGAATTTGACACAATTCATATGGTCAAAGATACTTCAGAGTTAAAGACATTATCCAATGGAGAAATAGTCATAACGAATTTGTATTGAAAAGTAAAAAAAGAAGAACAGACTTTTAGAGGAAATAATAATGTAGAAATAGTCATATATAGGCTCATAGCCATTATGTATTGAACAAGTAAAAATCAGTAATGGCAATAAAAAATAACAAATGACTATTAGAGGAAATAAAAAAGATAGTATATATTTATTCATATTTCATATAACATTAATCTTTTTATAAATCTTAAACACTATTTTTTTTTCTCTAGCTCTACACTATATTCAATATCACATGTCACATTTTTCTTTCAACTCTTCCTATCCCTCACCTCATTGTAAAAGAATTTTTTTAATTCTTCCTTTAATGTATGTTTGGATACATTTTCAATCCCCTTTAATCTTACATCTAAAAGATATATAAATTCCATTTTGTGAGGAAGAAACATGGAACAAAGGAACCTTCGTATGAAGAAAACATGGAAGCAGCCTAACCTAAATCAAACATATAGTTTGATCTATATTTCTTTTCGTCTTGCATGTAAGGTAGTGCAGCCTTGTGGTTTTAATTTTACTACGTCCTCATATGTTTGAGGCTGGGAATTTTGAATAGAGACCTTATCAAACAGAAAAGTCAATCATGCGTTATTCCTTATTTGATTCTGACTCGTCCTTCGCGCCCTCTCCTTTGCTTCCTTATAAATAAGGATATTCAGCTTAGCCTTATACACCAGACATTTAAAACCTCTTCTTCAACTCTCCACAATTCTAAACACAAACCAAACAACACACAATAAGCTTCAACTAGCTAACCCATCCATCATGGTCTTGGCTTCCATGCAAACCTCACTTCTACTTTCTTGCCCTCAACCAACATTGTCTTCAAAGAGAATCGTAAATGCCACAATCCATGTCCCAAAACACCCAAGAGTCGGTTTTTCAGTGCCAAAGATTCGTGCCAGAAAGCTGGTTGAGGAATTAAAACTAAAAACAGACACCACCCCATTATTAGAACAAAATGTCACCACACAGTTCCACAATGAAGAACAGCATTCTACAAATTCTGAGGATTCTGTTCAACTCTATGCTATCTTGGAGGCTGTAGCAGACAGAGTTGAAATGCACAAAAACATTGGCGAGCAACGTGACAACTGGAACACCCTTCTTTTGAACTCAATCAACATGATCACTCTCACCGCCACAACCATGGCTGGTCTTGCCACCACCACTGGCGCCGGTGCGCCACTTCTGGCATTGAAACTGTCCTCTGCTCTATTGTTTTCAGCAGCCACAGGGTTGTTGCTTATCATGAACAAGATCCAGCCTTCTCAACTCACAGAGGAGCAACGAAATGCAACTAGATTGTTTAAACAGCTCAAATCCCACATCGAAACCACAATCGCCCTTGGCAGTCCCACTGAGGAATATATAGAGGGTGCAATGGAAAAGGTTTTGGCTCTTGACAAAGCTTACCCACTTCCTTTGTTGGGTGCAATGCTTGAAAAATTCCCTGCAAAATTTGAACCTGCTGTTTGGTGGCCTTCCACTCAGTTCCGAAAGAAAAATTACAAACCCCAGGAAGTAAAAGCAGAGAGTGAGAGAATGGAAAAACAGAATGGGTGGGATGAACAACTTGAAATGGAAATGAGGGAGATTATGGAAGTGGTGAAGAGAAAGGACAGTGAGGATTATGACAGGCTTGGAAACATTGCATTGAAGATTAACAAAAGTTTGGCCATTGCTGGGCCCTTACTCACAGGAATTGCAGCAGTGGGGTCTATATTTGTTGGCAATGGTTCTTGGGCAGCTTTAGTGCCCCTCATGGCTGGCTCATTGGCTGCTGCAATTAATACTTTTGAGCATGGAGGACAAGTAGGCATGGTGTTTGAAATGTACAGAACTTCTGCTGGCTTCTTCCACATGCTAGAAACCTCAATTGAATCAACATTAGGAGAGAAAGATTTAGAGAGAAGAGAAAATGGGGAGCTGTTTGAAATGAAGATGGCATTGCAATTGGGAAGAAGTGTATCACAGCTGAGGGAACTTGCCTCAAAATCTGCTTCCTATCGTATGGAAGGAGTTGAGATAGACGAATTTGCCAGCAAGCTATTCTAGACAGGACAAACATTTGTTAATTTTAGATACATGTTATTCTTTCATTCTTTTGTAATTCCTGAAGTAGATAATTTTTTTTTTCACACAATCACGATGAAAGATGAGTTGATAATTTTTTTTTCACACACCAGATAAATAATACTGAAACGCACACGTGCGTTGCCATTAAAAGTTGTTCATTCATTGCGAATTTCAAATTCAATGTTGCTATTCAATTAAATATTTACATTTTAAATTTTTTTTTCTCAATATGCTTATATTTTTTTCTGTTTTATTGGAGTATCTTTATTTTTTGAGATTTCTTTTATGACATTTTATCTTTTCACAAGAATATCTTATTTATTGTGTTGTACTTTTATCTCTTTTTTTTCTTAATAAAAACTATAAAATTGAATATAGATAATAGAAACTATAAAACTAAATAAAGTTTGGATAAAAAATATAAATCGAACTAAAAAAAAAAGAATAATGTAGTACAAATTATTATTTTAAATTTTGATAGAAAACGATATTTAATCATTTATTTCAATTTAATTTATATCATTTTTTATAAGTGATGTTTAATGTTTAAAAGAACTGAGATTATTAGAATCAAACTTTATTTTTATATTAAAAATAACAATCAGAGGAAGCATAAAAAGATAATGAAATTTTAATTTAAAATAAATAAGTAAATAAAAGTTATAAATTTAAAAAATATTTAAATCAAAATAACTATGATAAACCCCTACAAAAAGCTATGGAACAGCTAGCTCATAATCTATTAAAATGTTGAATTTGAATGGTAAAAATGTCTAAAAGGGATTGCTGCTTATATAAAACATCGAAGTATATACCATTATTCCAACACTTAATTCATGCCAAAAACTACGAATAATTCTTCATAGACTTTACGGAATATTGTATTACTTAAAATAATGTGAAAAAACCTATATATTACTTAAAATATCTTACGTGATATAATATTTAAAAAAAACAAATCAATCTATTATATATTACTTAAAATAGTGTGTTAAATCAAAACTGTTATTTTAATATTAAATTGAAAAATATAGTTGGGCAAATCAAAAAATTTCAAATTATAAAATAGTTATAAAAATAATTATTTTTTTGTAGGAAATAAGACTTAAAATAGTGTGTAAAAAAACCTATATATTACTTAAAATATATAGGTATCCTACGTGATATAATGCTTAAAAAAAACAAATCAACCTATTATATATTACTTAAAATAGTGTGTTAAATAAAACTATTATTTTAACATTTAATTGAAAAATATATCTGGAAAAATCAAAATTCTTCAAATTAGAAAATAGTTATAAAAATAATTATTTAGGGTATGAAATAATTATTTAGGGTAAGGTCTTAGTGGGTATGACATATTGAGGGTAGGTGAGATTCAACCTTATTTTATATAATATAATATATAGATAGATAGATACTTTTGGAAACTCATTTTTTATCTTTATCTCTTTCTTCCGATTACATCACATCATATATCACACTTACACTTATCTCTCCTCTCTTCCTATCTCTTTAGTGATCAATAACTCTATACGCTTTAAATGTACACCCATTTTTATTCAGAATTATATTAACGAAAAAATAAGTAGACAACAATACCACATTTACATAGTCATTTTTGTGGTGGTTTTTTTCCACCACAATATTTATCTTTTCCACTTTTCATTTTGTGGAAGTAAAAAAACAGTTAAAAAATAGGTGTTTAAATGTGGAACATTGCGTAGCGGTTTATCTATATATATGGGCTGTTAAATTAATTACCATAAAAAGGAAAGAATTTAACTTTTCCTGGAATAAGGAGAAAGAAATAAACTAGGATTATATTTTAATTTGGGTAAAAGGTTTTTTTTAAAGATAACGACAATATATTAATCAAGAAAGCGGTTGTATCGAAAGTTAGCTTAAGTAAGTGGTAAAAGTAAAGAACATGTGAGATTGAGGACTTGGAAATGCGAGATTAGATATCAATTCTTAAAAGGAGAATGTAAATACTTTTTGATGTTTAAAAAAAAACGGCTCAAAAGCTGTATATCAGAATGCAAAACACAATGATGTATGTAATTAATTTAAATTTTGAAAGGTATAATATTTATCTCAATAGATAAAACTAAGGATCATTAGTTTTCCGAGGGAAAAGAAAACTAAGGATCATTGTGGTCCATAGAAAATAATTGTTAAAATCAATTTAGTCTTTAAAAAATATTTATTTTACATTTTTAAAATAAAAATGGTTATCTATCTTTTCTAAAAATTAAAATGATCAATTCTTTAGTTATTAAAATCAAAATGTTCAGCTCGGGTCTACAATATTCACACCGGATTACTCATACATGCTATCATTTCTTAACCTTTTCTTTTTAGTTAATAATTAAGCATCCAATAAAGAATGAAATTATTTAAATTACTGTAGAGAAAACTTGAGTTAAATCATTCTAGTACGTAGATCAATGTTATTTAAGATAAGTGGGCTAAAATTTCACTTATTTTAAATATCATTGATTCATCTAGAACTAGGGTGATTTAGCTCAAAATATGTATAGTTTACTTTGTACACTGAAATTTATAGTTTTTTTTAAGTGAAATTTATAGTTAATTGGCAGCACTTTGACCTCTGATATTTCTATTTCCTGGTGGACTATGTATAATATTTTCAAACTCGACAATTTATAAACTATTTATTAGACCTGGTTAAAGCCTTTTCGGATGGCATATTGCATCCGCGTATGGCTATAGCTTATAGGATACAAAACCTATGATAAAGATATAGAAAGAAATAATGGCGAACCATAGGATAAGATAATTGATACGAAAATGTTGTGTGAATATACAATTTTCACATATATTCAATCAATATATCACACAGTGATTTTTAACCGTCTCTAATTTTTAACCGCAATTATTAGATTTCAACCAAAAACTATATGTACAAGTATGTATAATCACCCTTGGGGAGAAACAAAAAGATAAGTTAGAGGTGTAAATATATCGAGATTCATTATATATTGATACTTGAGCTACACGATTCGTGTGTTGGCTGCTTCCTGTAATTGAAGCGAAAGTACTGTAGAGCATTTACATTTATTTAGAATGTTAAACTTTACATCACAACGTAAGCATGCATCATGGTGAGACCAGGCCATTGCTCTAATATTTTGAACAGGAACAAGTCAACATGACATAAACCATTAGATCAGATTATTAAGTGGACCCAATCAACTGCTTAATGAATTATTCCCCCCATATCTAGCAGCTTCTTTTCTCCTTCGTTATTACTATATATAAATACCCATGCAACCTTCTCAACCTCTTCATTCAAAACCAAATCCAAAATCTTACAATCTCTCATATCATGGTTTCTTTACAATCTTCAGCGCTACTAATTAATCCTTCATCTTCTTCTTCCTCCTCTTCTTCATCTTTAAAGAGAATCAACTGCGCTTTCAATGTCCCCAAACTACCCCGAATCTCCCTCTCTGTTCCAAAAGCACTTATGGTTGAGGAAATTAACACATTCACAGACAAATCCCCATTGGAACAAAAGAATCATAACATGTTAGAGGGTGATGGTCATCTTTTTAATTCTACAAATTCTAAAGACACTACTCAACTCTATGCAATATTAGAGGCTGTAGCAGACAGAATTGAAATGCACAAGAACGTTGCAGAGCAACGTGACAATTGGAACACCCTTCTTTTGAACTCCATCAACATGATCACGCTCACGGCTTCAACCATGGCTGGTGTTGCAGGCGGAGGTAGCTGTGAAGGTAGTGCACCTTTGGTTCTGAAGCTATCATCTGCTCTGTTATTCTCTGCAGCCACAGGGATGTTGCTTGTGATGAACAAAATCCAACCCTCACAGCTTGCAGAAGAACAGAGGAAAGCTACAAGATTGTTCAAGCAGCTTCAGACACAAATCGAAATCTCAATAGCCCTTGGAAATTACAGTGAAGTTGATGTGAGGGATGCAATGGAGAAGGTTCTGGCGCTTGACAAAGCTTATCCACTCCCCTTGTTGGGAGCAATGCTTGAAAAGTTTCCTGAAAAATTTGAAGCAGCTAGGTGGTGGCCTTCTCAGCAGACAATTAGTAGATTGAACAATGAGAAACAGAGCATGGAGATTAAGAACAGTAATGGATGGAATGTGGAATTAGAAAATGAAATGAGGGAGGTTATTGAAGTTGTAAAGAGAAAAGACATGGAGGACTTTGAGAGATTGGGGAACCTGGCTTTAAAAATCAACAAGGCTTTAGCTATTTCAGGACCTTTGCTCACTGGAATTGCAGCTGTTGGTTCTGTCTTTGCAGGAGAAGGATCATGGGGAGCTCTGGTTCCTGTTCTTGCTGGTTCTCTGGCTGCAGTGGTTAATTCCTTTGAGCATGGAGGGCAAGTTGGAATGGTGTTTGAAATGTACAGAAACTGTGGTGGATTTTTCCAGCTGTTGGAAGAGACCATTGAAGCCACAATTGAAGAGATAGACTTGGAGAAAAGAGAAAATGGGGAGCTTTTTGAAATGAAGATGGCTTTGGAGTTGGGAAGAAGCGTATCGCAGCTGAGAGAACTTGCCTCAAAATCAGCTTCCTATCGTGTAAAAGGAAGGGACTTAGATGAATTCGCCAGCAAACTCTTCTAATTAAGATCAACATTCTTGATTGGTTTCTTCTTTACATCTTTAGTTAGCCATTCTTTCAATTTGTCTATAATGTTTGATGTATATAATTCACTGTCATCTGATTAGATGAAAAAATGTTACATTTATTTTTTCAAAAATCAATTGTAGCCCAAGTTACATAGTGATACAGAGAAACATACGTGTTTTTAGCGGTTTTAGACTGCTGGTTAAAAACTGCCACAAACTCGCATGTCGCGAGATATCTGCATCGTGCTTTGGGTATCATTATTTATTTTTTACAAAAAAATGTAATATTTTGAAGCAGATGTGAGATGTTATGTTCATTTACAGCTTGCCACATATTATATAAATTTTTCCTTAATTTCTTATTTTAGTATATAATAATTAACCATTGAATTTTAAAGTTTTCAACGAGGGAAACCTTGCTTGTTTGAATAGATATAGCGTTGCGGACTGAGCTTATTGAAATTATTATATTAGTTAAACTAAATGAACATTTCAACCTAGTTAATTAATTAAGAGTTGATATTATTATATCATAATAATGGGAAACGGTGGGTTCACGGTGCATAGGATAGGTGCTTGTTGAAATCGTGGCAATGTGGTAGCTCTCAGTTTACTAGTCGGCCCAAAAGGATAATTACAAGGCCAATGCAAGATTAGGCCCAAGGCCATATTATAGTGAAGTACACTATATTGTTGTATGTTTTTGCATTATGGAAATGTGATGAAAAATGAGCATTGCTCCGCCGATTTTTATTGTCTTCCTTTATTCTCTTAGGGAGGTTCTTAGCTTGGTTGGTAGAAATCTGCCCCAACCCTTTCGTGCTTTCATCGATTCTCCATCATGACTTCTTCACCAGAGTTGGTGACCCTTGAAGAATTGCTTGATGACATGGTTGAGGACGAAGTTGTTAGCCATGTCCATGAGACAGGATAACAAGCTTGATAGACAAGGTAAATAACCTCTTCATCACTCAACCTAGCATACCCCCTCACCCTCCTCCATATTTTTCAACGTGCAACAAGCACTGTTGTGCGAGTATCGTGTCATGAGTGTGCTGATAAGTAGCAATAGTACACGTCCAACTCCTACCCAACCCACCAGGGTTTTCGTTCCCACTCGCACATATTGCACATCCAAACCCAAAAATTCATGAATGACAACTGGGTTAGATTGAGTGTTTCAAGCTGACCAGTATTTTCACATGCTACAAACCCCCTTCCACAGAGATTGGAATTGGTTGCTTTTTATATGAAAGTGGAGGCACTGAGTTGGTTTAAGTGGATGTGCAACAAC
Source organism: Acmispon strigosus (assembly GCA_030819835.1). Classification (NCBI taxonomy): domain Eukaryota; kingdom Viridiplantae; phylum Streptophyta; class Magnoliopsida; order Fabales; family Fabaceae; genus Acmispon; species Acmispon strigosus. The sequence goes on from JAUAMA010000001.1 coordinate 95,340,099, forward strand.
CAAGAACTAATAACTTGGGTTGCTTTGTTAGAGTCGTCACTCTTAGATTTAGACCCTCTACTTACGAAAATAATCCTCAGCAATAGCTTTGAAAGCTGAAACACCTCTTGTGCCTCCTTAAATGAATTTTGGCTTGTAAAAAGAAAGCTGAAACAGATTTTCACTATCATAGATTACCAATTCAGATTTAAAAGACTATCAAGTTAGATTGTGAGACTCTCCATAAATGATGTTGAGAAGTTTCCTCTCTGGTATTGGCCAAAAATTAATAGAGAACTGGCCATTTTACGCCCATATTTAGTTTCTCATGCTATTGACTTTGCCAAATTGATTGAGTCTAAGCTCAAGGACTCAAAATGTGCTCCTCCCCACAACATCATTTTCCCAATTACACCTTCCATTCACCACATACAAACACCACTATTGCCCCACATAACACCTATGATACTCATCTAATTTACATGACTTTTCCTATATTTTTCATATAGTTTTATGCCTAAATATTACATTACCTCTACAAAACTCATAATGTGCAATAAGCAGATAAAATGTGGAAAAAGTGAAAAAGAGGGAAAAAAAAATAGGAAAATGAAGAAAAAAACCACGGTTGCTGATTAAAGATAGGAGCACGACCGTGGAGAAGGTTTAGCAAGCTCATGCATAATTAATTATTGAATCATAACCTTGCATGAACGAGCACAACATAGTGTTTTCAGTTCATGGCCGTGCTTGGTCACGAGGCCAACACCTCGAAAAGCCCTAATTAATTACTAACACGGCCTTTCTTTTTTCAATTTGAAAACATGTATAATTAATGAAAAGTATTTGATGAACTAAATTGTGAAATAGAAAATGCAAACATATGATGTGATATGTGTTTTCATTAATTTGTCTCTAAAAACTATAAAATAAAATAAAATAAAAAATTGGAAACTATTATCATAAAACACTAAAATTAAACAAACCCTCCTCGTAAATCAAGCAAGTGATTTTATAATGCAAATTATATCCTTCGTTGCAAAAATTTGAATAAACGTTGAACATGATTATTTTCCTCTCAAATTCCACTGCAGGATGAAACGAGTGAGCATGGTCTCCCATTTTATTTTAACCTATTGAATAAAATACTTATATTTTTTGAAGACTCTTGTTTATTCATTTTACCATGCGGACAAAGATATATTAAGAAATTACAGTAATAAAACAAAACAAAAGATTACAATATCCTCATTGGATTTAATGAGTGGAGTTACGTGTACATGATAAATAAATATTACTATATTTGTGCGTGGAATTTAATAAATTCTAATGACTCGTAGCTGTCAAACTGACTTCACATTGTTACCTACGACATAAAATAAACCTTGGAAAACAAGCATATGAGAGTGTCCGAGTACGAGACCAATTAATTTGAACATAAACTGTGGAATGAATGAAAAATCAAAGAGCCAAAAGTCAAATGCCAACAGCTAGTCAACAGTTTCATTATCTGACCCCTTCTCTTCTTTCTTCTTGTTCACATTACCTACTATATATATATTACAATCCACTCATGCCTTTTCCCATCAAATCAAACCAATAACAAACTCAGAAACAAACACACACAACATAACCTATGGCATCCTTGCAAGTTTCATCTTTGTTTTCTTCTTTTTCTTCTTCATCATCTTCTTCTTCTTCTTCAGAAAGAACTAAATCCTCTATCCATGTCTCAAAACTTCCTAGAGCTTATCTTTCCTTTGCTCCAAAACCAAGACCAAGCAGAAAGCTCTTTGAGGAACTAAACGGCTTCACACACACAATCCCAATTGTCCAAGACGATTCATGCAATAAGTCCACTAATTCAAAGGCTACTACTACTACTACTAAACTCTATGCAATTCTAGAAGCCGTAGCAGACAGAATTGAGATGCATCACAACGTTGGCGAGCAGCGTGACAACTGGAACACCCTTCTCCTAAACTCCATCAACATGATCACTCTCACCGCGGCCGCCATGGCCGGTATCGCAGCCGCAAGTGGCACCGGCGCGCCGCTTCTAGCTCTGAAACTCTCGTCCACGCTCTTGTTCTCTGCCTCCACAGGGATGCTGATTGTGATGAACAAAATCCAGCCCTCACAGCTCGCTGAGGAGCAAAGAAACGCTACAAGATTGTTTAAGCAGTTAAAGTCCCACATCGAAACCACACTCGCCCTTGGAAATCCCACTGAGGAAGATGTGAAGGATGCAATGGAGAAAGTTTTGGCACTTGACAAAGCCTATCCACTTCCATTGTTGGGAGCAATGCTGGACAAATTCCCTGAAAAATATGAACCTGCTGTTTGGTGGCCTTCAAAATCAAAACCTTCTACAAGGAAAAGCAAGTTCCAGTTTGATGGAAAGAAGAAGAATGGGTGGAATGAGGGGTTAGAAACAGAGTTGAAAGAGGTATTGGAAGTGGTGAAGAGAAAGGATATGGAGGACTATGAGAGATTAGGAAGCTTGGTGTTGAAGATCAACAAGACTCTTGCCATTGCAGGTCCTTTACTCACTGGCATTGCTGCTGTGGGTTCTGCATTTGTGAGCCAAGGTTCATGGGTTGCCATGGTGCCTGTTATGGCAGGGGCATTAGCCACTGCTGTGAATTCTTTTGAGCATGGTGGGCAAGTAGGGATGGTGTCTGAAATGTACAGAAGCTGTGGTGGCTTCTTCCAACTGCTGGAAAATTCAATCCAAGAGACAATGGAAGAAGATGAGGAACAAAGAGAAAATGGTGAATTGTTTGAAATGAAGCTAGCTTTGAAATTGGGAAGAAGCTTGTCCCAGCTCAGAGATCTTGCAAGAAAATCAGCTTATTCTCGTGCAGAGGGAACTACTGTTGATGAATTTGCAAGCAAGCTCTTCTAAGTTTTAATGTAATTAAAATCTAACAATTCTTTGATTCCATTTTAAGTTAACTATTCTTGTTAGCATGCTAATTTTTCTTTTTCCTTGAGCGTGTAAAGATATTAATTTGCTTTGACTAAAAAATTTGAGTTGACAATTTCTCAGTCAAATTATTCCATCCTTATGGACTTTTCATGTATAGACAGCAAAGAGTTCAAACTACCATTTTTCTTTCTAGTTCCAATTAACAAGGGTAATAAAATTTGATACCGTTGACAATTATTAAATATAAGAGAAGACAATACCAAACTCTATCTTGTATTAAATATAAGACAAGACAGGATTGAAGGAGCGAGCTCCGGACCGATGGTGGCAGTTACGAGAGGGTAGTGACAATTTCTCGGAGGCCATGAAAAGCTTGGGAAAGTTTCTATGGCCGTGGTTCTATCGCTGTTTTTTGGGTTTTGCCTCTTCCTTTTCTATCCCTTGTATATGTTGTTTTCTATTTTTGTATTTAGATTGTATAATTTGATTCTTTGATTGTTGTAAACTCATTTATTGATGTAAAAGGGAATCGTTCCTGTATGATATTTCTCTTTGCACTTCATGCTTCTGCTAATCAATTGATAACCAAATGGGCTTCACTAATTTATAAATAGATCGAGAGATTGATATGAATTGATGTATGCTTAGATCAATGAAAGTAGACGCCTACGTCTTAGGTCACAACACAGTGTTAAAGTCTTACTTTTTGCACTTTAAGTATCAATGATTTGTGTTAGATTTCTATGGACTAGCATGAGATCGAGAGATAATTGCGGGTCTGGTTCAAGAGAGAAACCACTCAATGAACTAGTTGTCTTAGGGTGAGAATATCTTGGGTAGGAACAATAGTGAATTTCCACGTGACAAGTGGGGTTCTGAGTTCTAACAGGAGTTTCCGAGGTGACAATGGGGATTCGCAAGCCTAGGATATATTGTCTTATGATAGATTGGTCATTGAGAATGTTTTTGAGAGAGAATCTGAGTTGTATAGTTCCTTTTGGGTTTTCTAGATGGTAAGAGATTACGTCTAGCAATTTCAACTTATAGATTCACTTAGGCTAGGGATAGTTAGGTGGATAGCTCTCGGCATTGTAGATGAAATGAACTTTTACAAAAGTTTTTGAGTTGAAAACAATTAGATGATTATGTGAATACATTTCTGAATACATCTTCTTCTTCGTTATCCATTTAAACTTTCTTTTATTGCTTTTCATTATATTTAAAAAGCACAAAAACAATTCCCAAGCATCTTTTTATCCGATCAAATCAAATATTTAACTGGTGGAAAGAGAAAAAAGCAGTAAAACTAGGAAAAAACCTTTATCAAATTTGGCGTCGTTGTCGGGGATTATATTTGAAATGTTGGTGAAACTAGTGAAATGTTGATTTAAGTTGTGAATAGTGTAAACAGTGTGAATACTCAATGTTTTGTTCTTATGTGTCAACTTCATTGATTTGTTGTTCTTAATGCTTCTTATAGCCTAATCAACTACTATAACATGATTTTCATTAAAAAAAAAACTATACCATGATTTGAGATTTAAAATTATGTGAATATGACTTTTGGATGAATCAATTAGTGAATCTAATCTCAGTTTAATTCATTAGTCGTGATTGGTCAATGTTCATGTGTTATTTTAAATCGGCTAGCAATAAATTATCATTTTCCATGTTAGCTTGCAGCCCAATACACTTACCTGGGAGGCCCAAGAGGATTATTATAAAAGCCCAAATAGGTAGATAAATTACATTTAGCGGCAGCATTTATTAATTCTAGAATTAGTTAATACTTATTTTAGTAAGATATGTTTTCAGATTTCAGAACATTCTCATTTGCAAGGATGATACCACTTGTGAGACATCCCTTACTTTATGCAATTTAGTTGTCATCAATAAAGCTGTATGTAGCTCATGAGAAAAGTAAGAAATTTTTTTGAGCATTGTGTAGCTTTTTTTTCTTCCTTATTTTCTTAATTTTGCTTGAATTGAACCATCAGAACAATTCAATAACATATCTATTACCTAAGACGTAATTTTGGATAGAAGAAAGCAGTGGACATTTTGAAATAACAAATAGTATTTTATTTTCAATTCACATGATGTGATTCATGTGTTCCAAAAGAAAAGGAATGATAACGGATAATACAATATTAATAGAGCAAGATCAACAATATGCTGTACTTCAAACAGCCAATTTTGGGGTGTCTAAGGATGATTGCCATTTGGTTGACCGGTGATACCAAATCCCATTCCCATTCCCATTCCCATGCCGAATCCAATTCCCATGCCATTATTAGCACCACCTACTCCAAAACCAACACCTTTACCGTTGTTGTATCCTGAGTCATTGTCACCTCCACCACCCCCTTTGCCGCCTTCTCCTCCCATTCCACCCATGCTCATGCCAGCACCGAACCCACTACCATGACCATACCCTCCACTACCACCTCCTTCACCACCACCTCCACCTCCTCCTCCTCCCATGTTGCCATTACCTGTACCACCACCAAAACCACTCCCACTCCCATGACCTTGCCCTCCATTGCCACTTTCTCGACCCCCACCCTCTCCTCCTCCACCACCACCACCACCTCCTGCCCCCATACCGCCTATACCTGCACCTGCACCAAAACCTCTACCATAACCTTGTCCTCCATTGCCACCTCCTTCACCCTCACCACCTCCTCCTCCTCCACCACCACCACCTCCTCCCATGCCAACTACCCCTGAACCTGAACCTGCACCTGCACCAAAACCACTACCATGACCTTGCCCTACAGCTCCATTACCAGCTCCTCCACCTCCACCTCTACCACCACCGCCTCCTCCACCTATTCCTACGCCTCCTATTCCCCCACCTGCACCAAAACCACTTCCGTGACCTTGTCCTCCGTTTCCAGCTCCTCCACCCTCCCCTCCACCACCACCACCTCCTGCACCTCCTCCCATACCACCCATTCCTCCACCGACACCAAAACCACTCCCATGACCTTGCCCTCCATTACCAGCTCCACCTCCACTCCCCTCTCCTCCTCCTCCCCCACCACCATATCCTCCATTGCCCCCACCCACTCCAAAACCAGCACCAAAGCCGCTACCATGACCCATCGCTTCATTACCTATAGTACCACTACCGGAACCACCACCACCTCCTCCGCCACCGCCACCTCCTCCTCCACCACTTCCCATGCCTACCCCAGCACCAAAACCACTACCATGACCAGAACCTAAACCATTTTCACCAGTACCTCCACCCTCTCCTCCTCCTCCACCACCACCACCACCACCCCCTGCACCATCACCATTGCTTCCTTCTCCTGCACCATAACCCTCGCCATGTCCAAAACCATCACCATCACCAACTCCACCACCCCCACCACCTCCTCCTCCCCCTCCTCCCGAGACAGCTACATTGCCTTCTTCACTCCTAGAATCTTGACCACCTTTTCCAAAGAAACTTCCGCATCCCCTCCAACTTCTATCTGAGCAATAATCACCAACATTGGCATCCACGTAACTCCCGTGACTTATCAAAGCACACATAAGCAGAGCCAAGTACAAAAACTTAGCAGCAGTAGCACCCATCACTCTTTTACGTACACGAAAGCAACGTTTACTAAACAACTTACTTGCTTGAAGTTATTAGTAGTAATGGTCTCCTTATATAGTGAACTGCTTACAGTAAAATAACTCTACATGCTCATTAATCAATTTTAGAGACAAGTAGTGTCATATTATATGCAATAGAATTCAACAGCCATGTGAAGAAAGGTCCAATCATTTTCTTACTCAGTCAACCATGGCCGACTCAAAATATTAGAAAACTCTAATCCCAATCCTAAATTTATTTATACAAATTCAGGACCATATAGCTAGGTCTCCATGCTTGTTAACATGTTGAGTTTTTAGTGTAATAATGTAATGAATCTCCAGTTAGACAGCATTATAGTTACAATATTATTATTGTTAATAATTATATTATATGTAGTGGAGTAGGTGGTAAAGCATCATATCTCCGAATATCGAAAGGGAAGAACATACTTAAGTTTGCTTATATTTTTTTTTGGTGAATTTTAAGTTTGCTTATTTATTTGATTCGTATCGTGATTTGATATTTCGATCCAAGAATGCCTTCTAAATCTAATCACTACCTCTAATTAATACACAAATTAGTTAATGGAGGTCATTTAGCAAAATGAATTGCAAGACAGCGTTATGGGTGCCATGTGACCAATTTTGGTTAATGAGATTTGTCTTTTTGGTATAGAGTAGTGTGTTTGGTTTGATAGTGGTTTATACTTTTAGTTACATTTGATTGATACGCTCTATCGTAGTGTGAGATATATACATACTACAATTGAGTTACAACACACTAATGATTAATGTACACCCAAATAGTACAGACATTTTTACATTTTTAGATTTTTATTTTTTTATTTTTTTCTTTCAATTATATCACATCACATATCTCACTTATCACTTATCTCTCATATCTTCCTATTTATTTCTAGTGATTTACCCCTTTGAATGTCCACATATCTTTATTCGCTCATTTATAGAATTTTTCTTTTGAAACTAGGCTGAGTTATAGTTTCTTAATGGATGGCCTTATTGAAACATATAGAAGCTTTGTTAGACACCAAAATGACAGGCAGAATCGCAAAATTAAAAAAAAAAATGTGATTGCATCATTGCATGGTTCACATCGCCACAAAGTTTCTGTATGTAGAAATACACACCATCTGTGGCGGTTTCAAACCCCACAATCACATTTTCTTTGTTATTTTTTACTTTGCATGTTGTAGTAGTAAAAAAAAACACCACTGTTGTGTTAATTCTATATGAATAAATTAAAGTAATTAGATAAATGGTATTGATTATATATTATAATTGTAACACATTCCTCACATAAGATGTAATTTAATATTGTCTATTTATTTACAGTGGGTTAAAATTCTTCTTTTTTATGAGAATAATGGAGCAACAAATATTGAACTCTATATCATTTAGTGCTCTGATACTATGTCAAGAACCGAAGTTTAGACTATTTGGATTTACAAACTCCGATATCATGTCAATCAACCATCAATTATCCCAAAAAAAATTAAATTATTAGGTAAATGACAAATGAATAATTTTAATTATATTTCTAACATCAATATCAATTATACTCTTCTTTTTTTCATAAAAAAGATTTTTTTTATATTTATAGCTGCTTCATGACAACAACCCTCTTAAACAGGGAAGAGCAGGAGCAACAATGATACACGGAAAGTGCATTTCTATATAGTCCGTGAAGTGATTCATCAAACCAAGAAAAGAGGGATTTGCATATTGTTTAGAACTCTGGAAGGTGCAAAATCTTCCGAAAATCTTCCCATTAATATGGCAAGAGATCACTATTCTTTGACATTTTTGTCATTTTCTACAGTAATTGAATGTATTATTTAGATATTGAGTATTTGGTAAAGCTCAACTACTCCCACTTCTGATCGATTTATAAAATTTTATTTGTAATTAATTCTAAGCGTTTATAATTAATAATCTCAAAGTGGACTACAGTCTGCTAGAGCAAAATTATTTCTTGAATTTAGTCATCAAATTATGATATATACATATATTGTATATGAGAAAACACTTTATGCACGCTTAGTGTAAATTTCTTTTACAATATCCAATAATTTCAACCACATAAAAAATTAATTCTAGATGAGTTTAAGAAGATCTCTATTTCTTCATCGGAAAAAAAAAAAATCTCTAGAGATCTTATAGAAATAGACACATTATTCTTGGCTCAAGGGTGGTAACAAATATGAAAGTGTGAATAAGACTAATTTGTAGTTAGACTTTAATTAGACATGCTGCACTGAACTAATATCTCTTTTTACTAGTTTGTTGGAGTTAATTAAATTTTACTTCTCAAAGATGGTATAGCTTGGAAAGGAAAAAATTAGAATCTTCCCAAATAGGAATTTAGTATAACAGGGAAAAAGTAAAATGCTGAAGGTACAGAGACTTTAGTATAAATCAAGCAAAAAATTGTAAAGAAAATATATTCTCAGCTACACATTTACTTATATGAAGTTACAAATGGTAAATGAATGTCTATGTCAGAGTACTATACATGAAAGAACAAAAGAATGTGTTTTCCTGAAGATTATTGTCTTAGAAGAGCTTGCTGGCAAATTCATCAATGTCAATTCCTTCCATGCTACATGAAGCAGATTTTGAGGCAAGTCCCCTCAGCTGTGAAACACTTCTTCCCAATTGCAAAGCCATCTTCATGTCAAAGAGCTCCCCATTTTCTCTTCTCTCCAAATCTTTCTCAACCAGATTCGTTTTAGGTAATTGCAGAACTGGGAAACACACTCGTGGTAGCTTTGGGGCATGAATAGCAGCGTTAACTGTCCTGATAGAAGAACATGAACAAGAAACAAGAGCTGAGATTTGTAGGGAAACCATGGGATGGGATTAATTGCAGTATCTTAGTTATGTTCAACTAAATGTTGAAGCTTTCTAGATGAGTCCAAACATACAGTTTTTGGTTGACATACAAGTGACATGCGTACTATCGGCAGGTTTCCGTGTAAGTGTGTAACCATTCTGAATTCTAGATCTCAAATTACAATGTGATAGACAGGTTTCAATGGAAAAACAAACAGAGACAAGATGTGATTATGAGATAATAAAAGTAAATCCAAACATGTGGTAAATCATTACTAGTTTATAAGTATTATTCTTTCAACATGCTAACAGCATACTTATTTCTCAATTAACACTGATATCATCCCCACATAATTAAAATGGTGAAATCAATACACCAAAACCTTGTGCGTCTTTAATGTAAAAATAGAGATAAGTAGTAAAACTTAAAGTCAGTGTAGTGGTTGAAGATGGTCGATAAATTCTCCACCAATGCCCCCACCATAACCACCGGCACCGCCTATTCCACCACCAACTCCACCATTAAATCCTCCACCTCCACCTCCACCTCCACCATTAAATCCTCCATTTCCACCGCCATAACCACCTCCCATCCCTCCACCAATTCCACTTCCCATCCCACCACCACCACCACCTCCTCCGCTCCCAACTCCTCCATTTCCACCACCGTAACCCCCACCTATACCACCGCCACTTCCACCCCCTCCCCCACCTATACCACCTCCACTTCCACCCCCTCCACTACCATTTCCAGGACTATAGCCACCTCCAACTCCACCTGCAAAACCAGGTCCGCTACCACCGTATCCTCCATCGCCACCCACGCCACCAGCTGCACCACCTCCGTACCCACCGAGGCCGCCGCCACCACCAGCACCACCACCATAGGCATGTGTATGGTGAAGAAATGACATATTTTCACCAAATTCGCCAAGCTTCCTCGCACCACTGGCAAGGCAGGTAAATGCAGTAAGAAAAGCAAGCAAAAGCAACTTAGAAATCATGACTACTAAGGACAATGCTATATGAGAAGGTGCTTAGAGTTATGGAATGAATAATGCATGCGTATTCCAATGCTATTATATACACGAATTTAGAAGTTAGGGGGTTTAAATTTGCCGTTGGCCCATGTAATTCGTGTGTGCCTCTAATTACTAGTTTCAGTTCAGTTATGACTCCAAAGGAGTGTGCTTAAAATACATGATCTACTTAACATATATACCACTTCAAATTTGGATTCTCTCATCTAGAAGTTTCATATAATCTTGTCATGCTGAACTTTTGCATCCATCTTTCTACATGTATATTTGAATTGAATATGTAAGACACATGAATATTCATGAAGAAAAAGATAGGCACAAACTTTAATATGACAATGTCATGTCACATTAGAGAATCAAAATTCACACTACTTTTGTCATATTATGCCTTTTAAGTTAGTATATCAACAAAAAATAATTATATTTGCTATGATTCAGTTGATTACTTTAAGTGAAATATCCTTCTTAAAAGTGGTAGAGTGCGGTGGATACTGAAAAATGAAAGGAATATAAAACATTAAGCCACGTAATTCTAGAAGTATCATCATAAATAGATGTAGTAATCGAAGAATGAATTTGCAATTTAAAAAATGAATGAACTAGCTGCAATACTTTAGTCATTGGAGGAAAATGATCCATCATCGAAATATGAGTTCTGATGACCTGAGAATGGGAATCAATTAGACCCATCAAGAACAACAAGACATGTTCTTACTGGCGAAACTAATCAATACCATTTTAAAGGGTTGAATTGTAATCCTTGAAAATTTGGCAAACTTGAAATCACAAACTCTTTTGGACGTCTTCCTAAGTTCAAAACTTGATGCTCAGAAGGTTAGATAAGGGGTTCGTACTTAATGACAAGGCAAATCCTTTTGAAGTATAAAGATTGATTGACATCAACCTTCTTAACAGATTACGCTACACTGGTATTTGGTAATTTTATCAGATAACAATGTTTTCAAAATACTTTAAATTCCAGGAGATTATTTCAAAAGATTCAGAAGCTTCTAAACTTCAAAAGCTAAAATGGTTTTCAAAAGTATGCTTCTGAAGTTGCTTAAATAATTTTAAGAAGATCTTCCTATAGTCTAGTCAATTTTACTAATTGATTAAAATAAGATGTACAATAACTCTAAATATGATAGAGAGATAGATTATGCAGAAAGTAAAAGAAGAGAATAGCTAAGAAGAGATCACACAATATTTATAATTATTCACCCAAAACTTCTAAGGCCCTCTATTGCAAGTGAAATTTCTCCCTTGCATAAAAAAAGATTGCTGTAACATAAAAAAAGAAGAGAAAATCAAACTGACAAATGCTACCATATTATTGCATTCAATAGCTCCCATCATATAATATATAACTGCCACTCTTCCTGGATTTATAAGCCTGCATGGTGATGAGAGTACATTAGGCCATATCCAAAAGATAGGCTAGTTCTGTAATAACTGAATTCTACCCTAAGAAATACCTTTCTAATCATATTCTCAAATGCTTCAGTTCCATTCTCTTGAGTGTACTTCACAGCAGCAAGTGATTAATGGTCATGAACAAGTGATTTGTTCTAAAATACCCTAATGGAGGCATATCTGTGACATATATACAAAATGCCACACAAACCATGAATCAATCCACTCTCAAATAATAACTTAACCCATCGACGGGGTGGAGTGAAATAAATGCAAATAAAACACTTAAAAAGTAATTTGTCAACATTTTGATTTATGTGCACTTACAAATGATACATAAAATTAAGCACAGGGCCTGCAAGAGAAATTCCAAAGAAAATGGTATTAGCTAGAAAAGACAAAGGAATAACGCATTGAACAAAACAATAACAGCAATCACATGACTATAAGTATAAATCTCTTGATAAAGAAAATTGAGTTACTAATTTTCCTTTGAAATAAGAGTTACAATGGATTTCCATCCTTTCTGACATCAAGTTCATCTTTCCATAAGGGGAATTAAGTTCATCTTTCTAATGAAGTGTTACTTAAATCTTAACAGAAGGACTATATGTGGTCACTAGTGCATACCTTATAGAAGCAGGACTACAATCTGAGTGTGCTGCTGTCAGAAGAGCAGCCAAACCAGAAACATGAGGGTAGGCCATAGATGCTCCAGTCAAAAAATTGTAGTCACCAGACAAACCACATTTGTGCCAAGTGTAGCTAGTGGTAAATGAGGAACATAAGCAGCAAGAACTGAATGATTGTTGGAAAGATTTCACTTAGATATTTGTGGTTAAAGAGGGAAAGGAAAGAGCAAGTTGGTAATGGTTGTAAACAAGAATATGTAGTTGCCTTTCCATATGACAATTTAAAGATGTGGTCCCAATTCTTTTACCACCAAATTACATATTCTTGTTTACAACCATTACCAATTTGTCTTTTTACTTTCCAACAATCAAGTATTGTCTTCGCCTTTTTCTTTCTAAGCTTAACAGTTTGAGATTCTTGTCCATAGCAACGTCAATTTCTCTCTCAGAAGGGGTCCATTTCAAATCAAAGTCCTGGTTGCAAATAACAAATTACTAAATAAATAGAAGACCCAACAGAATTTCAGATACTGACATTTTGCTTAAAATTTAGGATCAATGCCCTACATGGCAACATGGATGACTCGAAAGAGCAATACACTGAGTTATTCCTACCTCATGCGTGATTGTTTGTCCTAGGAAGGGGTGAAACACAACTTCAATCCCGAAACACTTTGACCTTGACAGTAGCAGGTTCACGGCGGTTGGGCTGCGAGGACAGCAATGGCGGGTGGCTGCGAGCGCGGCTTCGAGGGTCACGAGGGCTGGTTCGCAAGCTTCGGGGGGGGGGGGGGGCAGCGGATCCGCGTGCACGGCGAGGACTTCTCAGGCGGCGAGACTGGGGCACTTCTCTTTCTCGGTGTTAAACGGAACCTGGACTCCATTGGCATTTGGCGGGGACTTTTTTTTTAATAAATGAGCTGGGTATGGGCCGGGTAACCCATTACCCTTAAGATGAAATAAACAAAGAAAATTGAAACCCGATGGGTTGACTCGTCCCACCCATCGTGTGGACTCATTGAGTTAGCAGGCTAAGCGGGTTGTGTTATGGGGGTTGACGAGCTAGATTGTCTGACTCACTTCGCTTGACGGGTTGGTTCAACGGGTTGAACCTAATAGTCATGCATCCGTAAAGTTATGGTTTGGATTGAGTAGCCCATATTACCCTAAAGTTAGGTTGGTGAATCGGGTTGTCTGACTCGCTTAGCCATGAATGTCAGGTTAAGCGGGTTGAACAGTAATCTTAAGGGGCATTGAGGCTTGAATTTTGATTGAGTTAGTTTAACCATAATTCTTACAACTTAGCTTCGTGATTTGCAAATTGATTAGAAGAATGGAAGCATGCTCTAACCTTCATTGTAATTTTGTACATGGTTATCCTGTCCGAGCAATCTAATTAACGTTAGTAACCTTGTATTAAGATCGGCCAAAATAGCAGCTGATCGTTTGGTCGGCCGACTAAAACAAAAACTAAAAACATATTCAATGAGAATAATTTCACACATTACAATTGTGTTCCCCAAATGTGTCTTATAATGAGAAAATTTTCATACTTTTGAAAGGCCAGTTTCACTTGGGAAAAAAACAAATGCCTCCTAAACCATTTCAAGTTAGCAAAATTGTACAAATAGGACATATAGAATTTAAATTCAAATTTCACCTTAGAGACATCAAGAAATAAAAAAGAAAAAAATGAGAGATATAATAATTAATATGATATAGAAAAAAAAAGAGTTGCAAAGAGCAAATGAGTGATATGTAATAAAAGAGTAAGTTGGGTGTTAATGTATAATAACTAGAACTGTTAATTTGACCCATATATTGGCCCTTTAGACATCATCTCCGGACCTCAACCCACAGAGCCACTATCAAGGGAGGTCATTAAGCCTTAATCCACACACTCCACTAAAGAAGTGAGTTGTGACAGGGTTAACACTAAAATCAATCTACTCTATTATTTTTTAAGTAGATAAATTTTTAAAATAAACTAAATTAAAATTAAAATTCAAAATTTTATTTATACCCTCATTTCCTCACCCTCTCTCTTTCCTCTCACTCTCCTTCCCCTCTCTCTTATGCAAAAAGTATTTAATAAAAGGATTGCTGTGAAATAAAAAATAAAAAACACACTTAAACTATATGCAATTGATTAAAACAAGCGTCTAAATATTATTGAGTACCCCATCATGAATGATTTAACCTAAAAACTTGCTTAGGTGATTGATTGATATACAATTAATATTGTGTTGTTACTTCTTAGCGCTGTTGCTTGTGATCTTGGGCACACACAGACTAAACTGAATAGGGTTAATATTACAATTCTTGAAATGTCATGCAACTTTTGTATTGAAGTTAATTATAGCTAGCTACCAAGATAAGGTTTGTTCTTATTATGTACATGCATGATTCTAAGCGAGCGTGAGCTCAAGGGAGACATCATTTGTGTCTGGACTTGGATCACTCCGGTTCAAGAATGGATCAGGTAAACCTCTTGAGTTCAATGACAGGGACACTGTGTCTTCATCCACTCTCTCTCCTATCTTGTTCATATCTTCGAATCTTTGATGGTCGCTTTTGTAACCAGCAGCACCTCCTAGTGACACCTTTTCGGGAGCTTTTATGTTCTCCTGAAAAACATCATACCAAGGACTTGTTTTCAACCATATATGCAATAAATTGTCCTTTATTTCATTATTTTTTAATTAACAACAAAAACCATTATTATGTGCCACTAATTAAGTGAATGAGACATTGAGAGGAATGGATTATACCTGGACAGTGGTTTGGCTTCTGAAAAGATCCTCGAAGCTAATGAAGGAGTGCATCTTCTTCTGTTCATCTTCCTCTATAATCGATTCGCTCCCTTCGTTTCCATAGTAGGCTTCCTGCTCATAAGGAGTCCTAGCCATAAGAGAACAAGACTTAGTGCATGTTTGGAAAACTCACCCATAATTCATGTTTGGGTCAGATCCACGTTTTTAGAAACAAGAAATAATTGTTTTTAGATTGTTGGATCCACGTTTAGCTTCTCCAAACATGAAACCAAACACACCTTTAATTAGTTGGATGTAACCTAAGTGTATGTGATATTTAATGATTACTTCATTTTATTGCTTCCTTTACCCTTTTTCAAACTAAGTGCGGGAAAACTGGGTGAGTTCGTAAATGTGTATTTACGGAGGAATATTTATTTAGTTATTTTTGTTAATAATGAACTATTTTAAAAACTAATCCACCTATCCTATTAACCATATAATTCAGTACATGTTATTTCTAATATATTTTCATTGATACTTTCTTTTTATATTTTACTATAAAACATAATATTACATGTTTTGGAGATCTAATGTTACTTTTTTAGTTTTCTAAAATTTTGCAATTCTAAAATGTCAAAGAAAAATTTAAATTATATGAGCAGAGTAAAAAAAAGGAAAATGGAAATACCATTGATGAGCTTGTGCGCGGGAATGTTCTTCTGTAAGTTGAGGAGCTCCGGTGGTCCTCTGGTGAAGAGGATTCTGTCGGCCGTAGCTTGAGGAGAAATCCGGTGCCATTTCCTTCTTCCTTGCAGCTGTTAAATATAAATTAACACAATATATTATACCTTTTAATAAGTTTATATTATACTACTATTATGTAAAATTAAATTGCTTAATTAAATTTCAGTATTATATATGTGTGTAAAATTTCAAACTCCCACTAGTCCTTTTCGCATGAGGAAAATGTTAATCTTCTGTAAATATTTTTGAATCAGGTAGTTTTCCATGTTTTAAACTAATGCATCATCATTTCTTAACTCTAAATTTTGATTCATCGGAAAAAGAAATTGTGTGTGTAAACATTTAACGTGTGTTTCGACTAACCATGTGTTGGTTTAGTGGTAAACAAGTTGAATTCTCAAAAAGTAAAGTCACAAAATTAAACACAGAGAAATCATTTGTTGAGAGAAACCACAACCTGTTCTGAACAAACTAACAGGTGCAAGAAAAAAAGTGAGTGTGTCGGTGCGTAATTCGACTACTTGATAGCACTTCCTCCGTTCCTTTTTATAAGAACTAAACTAACTTTGCACACCCCTTAAGAAAGTAGATAGTATAGTTTTTTGCATTAAATTTGTTCTCAAGTGTTGTTGAATTTCCAAAATTGTTCTTAACATTTTTGCTTTTAATATATTTTCATCATTAATGCAATTCCATATTTCCATAATTGAATATGGGTAAAAATATGAAAAAATAATTAATATGACACAAAGTCTTACGTGTTCTTATAAAAAGAAACGAAGTCCACCCCTCTTTTAGTTCTTATAAAAAAGGAAGATAGTGAGTATTAATTGTGTGAATTGATGAGAAAACTTGGAGTAGCAGTCCAACACATTAAACGTTAGTAACTTTTTTCCTTGTAACTAAAAAATAACGTCATTTTTTCTAGGAATAAGATCTGGAAGAATATTTGACTATGGTTTTCTTAGTCACGGAGATCGAAGGGAATCAACCGGTTAAGATGACGTGAGATATCTGTGGTTAATTCCTCAATTTTCTTGGCATACATGTCACAGTATTTGGCTTCTTTTCAGTGTTTACAGATCTAATTTCCTCTATTGTACCAAACAAAATGTCTAATGCCATCTACACCTACTTATTTCTTCCATATGCAAGATGCATTCATGTGTTTCCGTAGCATGGTAACATGCGTATAATTAATTTGTAACTCAGCAGGTACAGTTCAGTTAATACCATTAAGAAAGAAAAGGAATAAAAGATAGAAAATAAGATATATGGGAATAGAGAGTGAGTGAAATGAAATGGAAGAGAAAGAGAACCATAAATGAATCAAAACTTAATTTACCTTGACTCATCTGCTCCTGCTTCATGCTCCTGTACATCTGCCAATTTGGAGTTCAATGAAAAACTTGAAACTAGCTATGAATCATGAAAAAATTTAATTTTTTTTCAAAAAAGTTGTGCTTTTGTTATTAATTAAAAGAATAGAACTTAATGAAAGAAGGAAAAAGTACCTGAAGGTGGCTTTTAACATGAGATATATTAAGCCCCTTTACATTCATTAGCTGTAAAATCAACTTTGGTGTGGCCCCTGTAAATCCAAATAGACATGTAACATTTTCGATTGATTATGTTGCTTAAATCAATTTTGGAAAAAAAGGTAACTTTTGAATATCAGAATTAATTTTGAAGAAAAATAAGTTAATTAATGCAATTATATAATAACAGCAGAAAAAATGCACACACGAATCAAACAAGAAATTGAAAATCAAGGTTTTTGTGAAGGAAAAAATAATGTGAATATGTAATGTATCTTACTGTCTTCTCCTCCAAGCCTCTGAACTGCATGCACGAAGCAACGGTGGAGATCTGGAGTCCAACGAAGGCGAGGCAGTTTTGATCGAACATAAGGCCTAACCATTGGTGTTTTCAGGCTTATCTCACAAGATGGGTGTGAAGGGTTATCAACAACACTGCTAATAAGAGAAGAAGAGGGAGAGGAGGACCCAGTTGGGGACAATTTGAGAGAGCACTCAGCAGCAGCTTGAGCATTCATTTGAGTTTTGTTTTGTGTTTTTCTCTCAAGTGAGGTGAGTGAGTTATGGCAGAGAAAGGGGAGGGAAATTAGAGGGTGGTCTATGAAGAAACAAAAGAGAATAAATACTAAGTGAGACTCTATAGCAGAAAGGCTTGTCTTTTAGTGCAGCTTTTAATTGTTGTTACTAATGTTTCATTTACATTTCACGTTTTCTTACCCCTCATTTTTACTCTTATTTTTATTTTTTCTACTTTTTTATTGGTACATTATTTATTATATCACTCATTTATCTTTATTTTTGAGATGGAGGTGGATTTGAATTGGGATCAAGCTATTATTCCTCTCTTCCCCAAAGGACAGTTTAGTCCTAGAGAGTTTTGATGGATAAAAGGAAAATTTGAGACACGGAAACTCAGAAGCCTAAAAATTGTTCAACAATGCGTTCATGATTGGGTGAAAATGAAAGGTTAAAAAGTGAAAGGGGCCGTTCCATCATGCACTGAGGTCTTTGTGCAGAGAGATATCATTTTCTTTAGACATTCCTCGGGTCTTTTCCAGACATTCTTTGTCTCTTAAGGAAAAGAATCAGCTACATATGCTTATTTATTATCATAAATACAATATAATTATTGAAGAACAATTTTAAAGCACAGAAAAGAAACAATGAGGAGTGTTATTCTAACGCTATCTTTTCAACTCTCTCTTATTAATTAGTTGAATTTTTTTATTAATGACGTGTGTTAATATGTTTGGAATACAGTAACGGTACAATTCTCTGAACAAATGATTTTTCCAACATTCGATCTTATAATATCACATTTACATGATGTAACTTACTTACTACTATACTAATATCTACTTCTTCTCATTGTCATGTAATCAAAACCCACTGATATTAAAAAATTTTACAAGTATTAAAATTCATTAATAATTAATGAGTCATTGCTATGTTTAATACTTCATTTATTTATATTTGGGGTCGGCTAAATGAACCCATGATTAATTGAAGTTATTTAACTTCATGCTTACATGGACGAGTAAGATTGTGTCATTTATTTTATTTATTTTCAAATTATTTTTTAATTTTGATTTTGGCACAATCTTACTGGTCCATGTGAACATGAGGTTAAATAACCCCAATTAATCACGGGGTCATTTAGCCAACCCCTTCATTAGGTCACTTTTACCAAATTCTCTTACATTAAGAAAAGTAGTTACTAATAATAAATGTGTAAAAATATTTATTAGATTTTCTAAATTACCCTTATTTAATTTCCTATGAATTTCTCTCTTTAAAACAATATTTCAAAATTTCATTATCTCTTTCATATTAAATATGAGAATAATTATGAAAAAAACTACTCCATCTGTTTCTTAATAACTGTTACTTTAAGGTTTTGCACATGTATTAAATAATTGTATTAATGTTTTTGTTTCTATCAAAGTTACTACGTAACTTCCTAACATACCATTTATTTCTCTTCTTAATTTTGACTTTTTAATTTTCTATCACCATTAAACTAAGGGTAGAATTCGTAAAACATAATTAATACTCTCTTAAAATTGTAAAAGTGACACATAATTTGAAGAAAAACAAGATGAAAGTTCAGATATATAGAAACGGAAGAAGTATTAAATAATGCATTGGTATTTTAAAGTTACTTATATTTAGAAATAAAAATTTTTCATAAAAAATTACTTAAGTGCCAAATGGAGCATGGGGTCATAAGTGCCAGCAACTGAGCAAAGACATTGCAAGTCAACTTACGTGCATTAACTGTTAGTAAACTACAGTGAACGTGAAGTCAAAATTAAACTTAAAAATAAATGCATCAATTTAACTGCATTAACAGTTAAATAAAACTGCATTAACTACATCAACTTAACTGCATTAACAGACATTCCAAGTCAACTTAAAAGTAAATGCATGGTTAGATACACAATATATAAAATTATAGTGAAGTCAAAATTATGATGGATAATCTTAAAAGTTAAAGAAACTTAATTCATTATTTATTCAAACAATAGAATTCACTAAGGCGATTTCTCCGGTGCCTATTTTTTGTCATGATGAGTCATGTTATCTTTTGTAATAGAATTTGATATATAATTTACAATTAAGTAATTATATTTTAAACAATAAACTCAAATGTTTTATTTTCCAACGAGTATAAATTCAGACGAGTTCGGCTCCGGTCACCACCACGTGTCAGGATATGTCTCCAAAACCTCTGATTGTTTATAAATGTACTTATAAATTACCTACAAATATAGTTCTTTCATCGGCAGCCGAGTCGAACACACAATATTTTGAGGGAAAAGTTAAAGTAGGATTAATATTGAATAGTAGGATTTGGAAGTTATGATATCAATTAGTATCTGAAAGGTAGACTGTAAAAAATTGGGGTAGAAATAAAGCCAAGAGTACACGGTGAGTGTAGAAAGGAAGCATGACATGAGCAATATTGAATGTTGTGAAGAAAGCAACAAAATAGCTCCGGTTGATTGCACTTAAAACCAAGCCAAACGCAAATAAATTTGTTTCTTCATCCCGCACGAACCGAAAGGTCCTCACATTGAGGCCAGATACTACGCACATTCATACCATGGTCCTTCAAGAGCCAATAAGGTGAGGACACGTACTCATGGTTCGCGCTCTCAGGGTTACACCTCTTGAAGAAGTTACCCTTGGTGAGGAGAATGTGTATGGAAGTTTCTGCAGACACAGCCAAATTGGTTTGAACTGAAACTGGCGACACACGCACGAGGTTGTGGAAACGCAAACGCATGCAGGAGAGAGGGACGGTGCTCTTGTGTTTGTCTTAACTCAGATTATATTTAAAAGGAGAATGAATGAATATAAATGAACTCAGGGGACTGTATTCTCTATCTTTGTAAACACAGATTCAATTCTTCTGCTTTTCAATTTTGGGTTCATTAGGCAGGGTTTTTTTGTGTGAGTTTTGATAAGGAAGAAATAAAGCTGTTAAATGTCGTTAAGGAATTAAAAAATATAAAAATAATTAAAAACACAAGTAATTTAAATATTGCATTTTCAAGGGCAAATTGCAACCACTCTCAAGGTTTGACTGAATGAAAGTATAACACTTCACCATATCTTAGATACATAATTTAGGGATAGAAAAACATCTGCCGCTAATAGAGATAGATTTTGCGACGAATTGGCTTTACAATATAATTGTGCAGTTTTCAATTTATTAAATAGAGACAAAATTAACGATGGAATTAGTCTCTCTCTAGCAACGTTACTATAATAAACTCGTTCGGGGAAAATATAACAGTTTCACCCAACAAATAATTTTTTCAGAATTCAACTGAAGACTTTAGGGATGAAAAATTGTCCGTCACTAATAGAGATAGATTTTGCGACGAGTTGACTTTACAATTGTGCACTTTTCAATTTATAAAGTAGAGATAAAATTAACAATGGAATTAGTCCCTCTCTACAAACGTTACTACTTACTAATGTAAACTCGTTCGAGGAAATGTTTTAGTCACGCCCAAGAAATATATTTTCAAGGTTCGAACTTGTTTCAATCATCTTTACGAGGATCTAGCTTGTTTACTAGTATACCAACACATTTTTTTTTGTTAATTAGATGATTTAGGTTAATTTCAATAGTTATAGATTAGACATTTTACCTTACAAGGTAATAGAGAGGAGGGACAATGTTGTCATTTAGAATACAAATTTTATGTTCAAAATAATTTAAATGTTCAAATATATTATATTTTTTCCGAAATCAAACAAATATATTAGATTTATTTATATTATATTTTATAATTAATATAATATATTGAAATTATTGATTAACATTTGAAATTGTAACTAAATATTTTAATAGGGTTAAAATATAATTTTGTAAACACTAAGTGTGGCAAACCTATGAGAGGTGAATTAGGTTCAGGGAAAAAAATCACAATTAAAATTTCAAACCACGGGTCTGGGTAATCTGCTACCGTTTCAGATAATCTGTTACCGAGAATGGTAATATGCTACTGTCTCTGGTAATCGATTACAATAACAGAACAACTTTAAGAAAACTGAGAAATTGACAATGGAAACAAATTTTGATATCAATTAAGTCATGTACAAACATATAGAATGAACCATTAACCCCAATTTAACCAGAAATCATAAAAGCCCCAAAATCTAAAAACCCTAACATCAAGAACAAGCATAAAACATAAAAGAGAATGGTTGAAGAAGATTACATCGCGATTTTATCCTGGTTCAATCTCTCCAACTGAGAGCTACGTCCAGTCCCTAACGTGCAATGGAATTTAATTTGTTGTCCATTATTCATATATAAAGCATTCAATTACAAGGCTCACACCAAACCACTTTTGAATCCCTATCCAAAATCCTAATGCATGAACCATACTTGCACTATGGACTCACACCGAAGCCTATGGTGCAATCAATTCCATGAATTGATCAATATGAGTGAAGAAGATTTTCATCGTCACTTGTCTCTCTAATTTGAAAACGTAGAAAATGTGTGGGATAATGTGTGATGGAAAACCTTTTATCTAGAGGCTACAAAACTCTTTGGAAATCAGACGAAGAGGTTTAGATAAGAGAGAAGTGAGTGCGAAGAGGTTCTGGTTCGCAAAAATGTGAAAAATACATTTTAACACATTTCTTCACTAGTGGTCATAGATTTTTCCTCCGTGGTAATCGATTACTATTATTTGCTTTTCTCTTAGTTGTTTCTGGTAATTTGTTTCCCAAAATTGTTGTCTTTACTATGGGAACCTTCAAAAACCATTTTTAAAGCATTTTTCTAAGGTTTTTAATTCTTTTACTTATGAAAACCTTTTATTTATCACTATAAGAACACATATTAATGATCTAAGAAAGCAAATTAACCTTAAGTTCTAAGCATAAACTTCCCTAATGAAGATACAAGCTATAAAGCAACAAAATTCTAAACTATTACAATTAAGTTTTCAACTATATGTTTGAGATCTTCATTCTTTATCTTCTTTTTGTGGTGTTATTGTTATCATTAAAACTTGCCAAAGTCTTAGGAGCAAGATATTTCTTCACAAATTTTTTTCTATTTTATAATTACTTTTTGATAAATTGTAGTTCTATTAATTATAATTTTTTCAAAATTATTTTTAATTTTTTCTAACGTGGACATTATATATATAGAAAAGATAACCATAAAATTTTCAATGGGAAATATTAAATATAAAATATTTGCTCATATTTTTACACGGTAAAATTATTTCTGCAATGTTGAATCATCCAATAACAAAAGAGAAAAATAAATGAGGCCAACACATCAATATCTTATAAGCTCATCTCTTGGACGCCTATGTACTGTAGAAGTAACAAAAAGTTAAAAATTCCTAACTATATCAATATGTGCCGCAATTCTGTTCTCTGTATATGAAATGAGCATGTAATTCATCTTCAAATCTTGGTAGGGTGGTCCGGCTTCTTTAATGTGAGAGGATTCACTCGCCTTGTGCGACGCCCACTCGCCCTTCCACAATGAAGTGCATTATTTGGGATTGGATGTTCATCTCTCCATGACTTGGAAGGTGTATACACCCTCATATAGAATTGCTGCCCCAAAAATTGTCTTTCCCAGTTCTCAGACCTTATGTTCCACATTCCCACATTGTCCAGAGCCATGTAGATTGCAGTCCATGACTCCGGGTACACCTATGTTCAATCAACAAAAACAAAATCGTTTTATTTTTAGATAGAGCATAATAACTATATCCCTCATAACATAGTTTATAACTTTAAACAACCACTTGGACATTTTGCCATATATACCTGGGTGGTGCTTCTATAAACAGCATCTCTTAGATTGTAGGATCCTCTGCTTATTGGTGTCCACTGTCCACTACCGAACCTAACAATTCCACAAGAGGAAACAAACAACATCAGATATCAGAAATAATTAAAAGTAAACATGGAAAACTTGTTAATTAGTTATATTTGTATTGTTTTATTCTTACCCTACAACAAAGAAAGAGTAGCCATCTACATGCCATGATTGCACAGAGTTCTCCCACCATTCTCCAAGGTTTGCTCTAGTTTCTGCAACAACAAAGAGATAAAATGAGTAGGTATCAAGGAGAACATGGAGTGTGAAAAGCAAGAGATATGGAAACAATTCAAACAAATGTGAGGGGAATTTACATGATGGTCTGTGTTGAACCAATCACCAGCAAGGAGGCTGAAGTCCCCTGCAGGAGGAGGGAAAGGAACAGGAATCCTAGGACGGCTCTGAATTGTGATGCTACCAAATCCTCCAGCAGCTTTTTGCATTCCAAGAGATGGGAAATAGAAAAAGGTTCCAATTTGATCTTTCACTTGGAGGACATAGGTGAAGTTCTTCCTAGGTGGGATTGGACAGTTTGTGCCAGAAACTCCATCCTGCCATGAGTTTCTCCTATGCTGTAAGCCATTCCTGCATAATAAAATTTAGAGAAATTGTTATATTTTAAGATTATTATTTCTAACAATCCTTTTTATATGCAAAGAAAAAAATATCATTTAATTATTTTGATTCTTGCACTAAATAATAATATAAAAGTTAAGGCCAAGATTATATAGATTTCAACGTAAATACGAAAATTATTTAGTACCATTCAATAGTAAGATTTAATTAATGAACAAAACAGAAAAAAGAACCAAGCTAATATACCATGAAATGAGGAATGGTTCTTTAAGTTGGTTATGCACCCGGATGATCAAGTTGTCATTAGTAACAGCGTCTATGTGAGGCCCTGGGAATTGGCCATTAATCAAGATCCCCTGCAAAATTGAAAACCAAGAAGTAATTACGATCAGTTTGTTTTACCAGCCATATATGAATGTCGCAACCGGGGTCGCGGCGCAGACGGCGCTAAAGCAAATATAAACAGACAGAGTCGCCATTAATGTTTTTTAAAGGAAAACACTAGAAAACCTAAAAAGAAAATAAAAGGGCTACGAAATCTAAAATCTAGGTTCGGGAGTCGGTTACGCATGGGGAAGGTGTTAGCACCTCACAACGCCCGTTAGAACGGTACCTTAGATTGACTATGCATAAATTATTAAAAGACTTATTATTTACAAAGAAAAAGAGATTATTTAAAAAAACAAAAATATTTATTTTATTTTATTTAATCTGATAGGTGTGAACCTAGTCCTACGTACTTCTTTCAAAAGGAAGATAAAGGCTACGTAGTTCTGAATGTTTTAAATTGATTTTTAATTTGATGTGCCTGACGGGGAGTTGCCCGGTCCTACGCATCTCCGAAGAGAAATTAAGGCTACGTAGTTTTTAAGGTTTAAATTGATTTTTTAATGTTTTTAATTTTGAAAAGATTTTCTTGTTTTTTAGAGTTTTTATTGAGTTTTAATTTTAAAGTTGTTCACGCTAGGTAGTCATAGGAACAGTACGAGATAAATGATAGAAATGCTATTCTATTACCACCGTTGATTTATTTAAGAAAAACTATTGTTTTTATATTTTGAGATCACGTGCTACCAAATGGGTAGTCAAAGATTTTGATGAAGTAATGGGTAGAAATGCTACTCCAATATTATTGACGTAAAACAAAGTTATTATTTTTCTTTGGATTTTTTCTTTTATTGAGCAGAAACCCAACACACTCACATACAATTAATAATTTAAAATTTTAACATTAGCTAACAGTAACTCAGTACAATCCTAAAAAGAAAGAAAAAGAAAAGGGGTACCTTCACATGTAGCAGAACAGATCGAAGAGAGAGAGAGGCGGTGAAAGAAGATAAAGAGGAAAGGGGGGCGGCGGCCAGAGGGTGGCACGGCGCGGCGCGGCGCGGTGATGGTGTTGAACGGAGGAGGACGACGGCGGCGCGTCGCGGGCAGGGGGGAGACGAAGGAGGATGAAGCCAGCAGTGACGGTAGTGGTTCGAGGAGCGGAGCAGAGCAGGGGGCGACGGCGGCGGCGCGACCGGAGGAAGAACAGAGCGGTGGGTTTTCTTGCGGACGAGGTGAGGAACACAACGGTGGTGGCGGCTGAGTGGAAGAGACAGTGGTCACCGGCTTTGATGAGGGAGAGAAAATGAGGAAAGGAGGCTGCTGATGAGTGAAGGTTGATGGTGAAGGTGGAGCAGAAGGTGGAAATGGTGGCTGATTGAAGGATTTGGTGTGGAGAATCGGTGGTTCAAAAAGGGAAGGAGACAGTGGCGGTGGGCTAAGTTGAAGGAGATGGTGAGGGGTGATGAAGATGAATCTTAAGTGTTAATGATTTTTCTCCCCCCTTTTCTCTACTGCTAAGAATCCCTTTTTATACTCAAAACTTCGTCTCCCTCTTCTACTGTTAACTTCTTATACTGAATTGATCTTGATTTGATCTGTGAATGGCTGGAGGCTCTTGAGCCCTGTGATTTTCAGAATTCAGCAAGTTTTTTCTTATTATGCTATGCCTTGGAGGGTTGAGAAAACCATTTTTGGCAAAAGTGGGTAATGATGAAGATTGTGTTAACACACAATCTGATTACTGCAGAAGCATCCACACACAATACTTCATTTTCCTTTAAAACAAACCAATTCCCTTCGCCTAGTTTAATTTCCTACCCATTTTGGTTTCTGTCATATTTTCCTTTCCCTTCTTCTTCTTCTTTCTTTTTCAATTTTCTTTTTGTTTTCTTTTTCTTTTTGTCACTTACGTGACCTTCCTATTTCTGTTTTCTTCTTTTTTTTTTCCTTTTTTTTACTTTGTTACTTGAATAATAATAATAATAATAATTAGAGAGCACAAATTGGAATTCACAAAATTAAAAAGTGGAATTAAGAAAGAAAATCTAAATTAAGATTCAACTAAGGCGGACAAAATTGGGTGCTGACAATGAAGAAAAGAAAAAGCACTCTCATGAGGTAAAAGATGTATTAATTAAGAAGTTTAAGAACAAGAACCTGTTGTTTAACACCAAGAGGGTTGATATCACCATAGGTGATATTCCAATTGAAGAACCTATAGGGGTTTTCAGAGTTGACGCAGGTGAATGCGATTGCAAGAAGAAGAATGAGAGAAGAAACAGCTTTGCATGGTCTCATTGTGAATACGTTTTCTTCTCCCCAACACCAACACCAACACCAGCAGAAGAATTGTAAAACAAGGATTTTGTAAAGAAACAACAACTAAAAGATCTCACTCTCTCTTAGTCTTTGTTAGTAACAGAACGAGTAACAAGTGAAAGTGCCTATATATATAACTAATATTATGATAACGGATAATATTATCTTGTGGAAATTCTATCAACAAATTTGAAGTTTCAAAAAAATTTGATTAAATGATTAATATTGATATTAAGAGTTAGCAGAAAAAATGACACGTGTTATGTAAATAACAAATAATAACAAATTATGGAGATGTAGATATACAAAGGTTGTTCATTTCAAAAAGATATGCAAGGTTGTTAGTAATTCAAATGAAATTAAAATACTCACGTCCTTCAAATTATTTATCATCAAATTTAAATATAAAAAACTTATTGAATTTGATTAAAAATAATAATTTATGTGCAATAGTAACAATAATAAGGGTCTTATGAGGCCCAAAGACGCTTACTTGAATCCCGCCAATTGAAGGAAACAGTTAGAAAAGATAGCCTTAAGATTTTCTTATCTTATTTATTTATTTATATATTTGATGATAATAATGTAATATTATGAGCTTTAATTAAAATAATAATAATGTAATTAGCTGAGATACTTATTTTATCATGTCATATATATGCTTGTTCTTAGGAATTTTGCTTTGATATACGACCTAGTCTTACCTTTGATAGGATTGTTAGTTGAAGGAAATTTAAGTCTTTTCAAGAAAAACTAATTAAGACTACGTTTCTTTCAGTTTTTTGAAGAAAAAAAATCAATTTTTTAATTAAAAATTATTTCATAAAATTTAAGATACTTGTTTCAGATTTTTTAAAAATCATTATTTAAAAGTAATTGAAATTTGATTAGTTGGAACAATCACTTTGATTAGCTTATCAAGAAAACCTATTACTCCCTCCGTCCCAAATGATAAGGTCTTTCAGAGAAACACGTTTATTAAGAAAACATGTAATAAGCTAATTAATATCTTGGTTTTGTTACTTTTTGTACAAATCTTCCATATATACCCCTATTTAAAGCTCTCACTTCAATGTTATTGAGACTGTTTTGGAATTGAAAATATAATGAATGCAAGGGTAAAAAAGGAAAAACTTATTTTTTTTTTCTGAAATCTAAAAAGGGTCTTAAAATTTGAGACACCAAGTTTGTCTCTAAAGGATCTTATAAATATGAGAGAGAAAAATAAAAAAAATTAATTAGTGTCACTAAACACAAATCATCTTCTACTTTTCTTAAAAATCTATAAAAAATAATCTTTTTTTAAACTTGGGATCAGCCCCTTAGATTCGGTGCTAAACTTTCCACCTTCCATGTCGGAAGCGAATGGGTGGAAATAAGGTCTGGGGTTAGGGTTTAGGGTTTAGGAGGGGGAGTGAGAGAGGAAGAGCGAGTGGAATGGGACTCTAATTAATTGATTAATTAGGATATTGATATATTTAAATTATAAATCAATTAAAATAGGAGAATTCAAAACAACAACAACAAACAATGGGCTCGAATCAAATACCCATAAGTGTTTTTTTAGTTGTACGGAAAAATCTAATACCCATAATTTAGAAAAGAGAAGGGTTAGCAACACTCTCTTTGTCACTTTTTTCTAACACTCTTTTTTTTATTGGTTAAAATTCATGTAGATTACACCAAATTGAGAGTGGATCCCATATAATTTAGTAAACCCTACACGAATTTTAATCAATTGAAAAAAGAATATTAGAAAGAGAATGTTAAAGATTTCTCTTTCGAAAAACTTCATATATTGGAATATTGTGATAGAAATTTACATTAAATTATATAATATTTAGATAAAACAATATTGTACAATATCCCAACTTGCTGGATATACACGCTCACCGGGGACGACACTAGAAAATCCAGCACCTTCTTTACCGCCCCCACCACTCTTTAACCACCACCCGTGGTGGTCCGAGCAGGCTTAGCATGTTCAGTATAAATTAGCAAGTTGTGTCTTAAACGTGTCTAGTTGTGAAGGAGTCTAAACTAGTGTTCAAGTTGTTAATAATTCATGTCAAACCGAATAAAAGAAAAAATTATGAGGTATGATAACTCCTACAAAAACTTACCTATTAGTTTTGTATGTCATGTACTAACCAACCATTATATAAATTAATTTTCAAAAATATATAATTAAACTTCACTCATCCCCAACTGAATATATTTTAAAGATAGTAATAAACCCAACACTACCCCCAACCCTCACTATTACAACCACTTAGA
This sequence comes from Acmispon strigosus, assembly GCA_030819835.1. Lineage (NCBI taxonomy): Eukaryota > Viridiplantae > Streptophyta > Magnoliopsida > Fabales > Fabaceae > Acmispon > Acmispon strigosus. The sequence goes on from JAUAMA010000001.1 coordinate 95,369,452, forward strand.
CATGGTGGAGCCATCAAAGTAACATGTATTATAACGAACATGGCTCGATGCAGGCATCAATAATAAATCTCAACTTCATCTCTCCTTCTTTAGATTTCAAAGAAAGACAACAAGTAATACATTCAAAAATAATAATAATAATAATCATAAGGAAAGAAAGGGTTTATTGGGCTTAGGCCCTCCTCCATCATAGCAAAAAGAAAAAAGGGAAATATAATTTATACTCCCTCCGTCTCAAATTATAAGACCCTTTAGAGATAAACTTGGCGTCCCAAATTATAAGACCCTTTCTAGATTTCAGGAAAAAAAAAATTAGTTTTTCCTTTTTTACCCCTTGCATTCATTATATTTTAAATTTCAAAACTTTAATTACTACATTTACTAATTACTTCTTTCATATTCCAAACTAACTTTAAATAGGGGTAAATTTGGAATATTTGTATAGAAAATAACAAAACCAACATATTAATTTATTACATGTTTTATTAATAAGCGTGATTGTCTGAACAGAACCCTATATTTTGGGACGGAGGGAGTACAAATTAAGATAGGGCCCACCTATCCTATCTCGAAGCCTAGCTGGTTGGCCTCCACAAGTTTTGAACTATTGGTATTGGTATTGGTTTCAAGGATCCCACCCCATCACTGTGTAGCTACAACACAACACAAGGCAGAAAAGAAAATGAGTGAAACAAAGTTGAGCTTCAAAGATAAAAGATGGTCACTCCATGGGATGACAGCTCTCGTAACAGGTGGAACACGAGGCATTGGGTTAGTTTTCTACTATAGGCTCAATCAATCTCATCTTCTTATATGTTTTACTAATTAGTTTCTCTGTTCTTCTTTTTTGCATTATGAATTAATTAGGCACGCAATTGTGGAAGAGTTAGCAGAATTTGGAGCAGCTGTGCATATATGTTCACGTAATGAAACAGATATTAAGAAATGTTTGCAAGACTGGAAAACCAAAGGCTTTTGCGTTACAGGGTCAGTTTGTGATATACTGTCTCGCGACCAACGTGAAATTTTAATGGAAAATGTTTCCTCAATTTTTCACGGGAAGCTCAACATTCTGGTAAACAATGCTGGAAAATGCACAGCGAAGGCTATCACAGATTACACTGCTGAAGATATAACAACCACAATGGGTACCAATTTTGAGTCTGGTTACCACCTCACTCAACTTGCACACCCACTTCTAAAAGCATCCGGATACGGAAGCATAGTATTCATATCTTCTATTGCAGGTTTGAGAGCTAGGCCTCTTTGTTCTATCTATGCAGCCTCTAAGGGTAATTAACTTTTCTTACTTTCATATTCATGCATATCCTTATAATCAAATCTTCATTATTAACTTGAATCACAAAAGATAATTATATTATATTTGCATATCAAATTTTCCTCAGGAGCCATCAATCAACTTACCAAGAATATAGCACTAGAATGGGCAAAGGATAATATTCGTGCTAATGTTGTGGCACCCGGAGTTGTCATGACCTTACTTTTGGAAAATCTTATGGTATGTGTGTAGCTGATCTTCATTAATTCACTCAGTTAAGTTGGTTATTTTGATTACATGAAATGTTGGTCAAGTTATCACTCCGGACTAATTTATCCGACAATTTACAACATTGACTACTAAAATGCCTATCTTCTTCTTTTATGAACAAACTTGACTGACGCTTAGACCAATTTGATCTTTCACTACATTTGATTAAGAAAACTTAAAATGGCTGGTAGCTTGCAAAACAGATAAAGATGATACCAATGTCTTCTGAAATACAGTGGTATGGAAGAAGCCCTCTAGCTAAATTGAATATAACCAGTATTGTGATTGTTGTTGTTGTAGAATTCTATGGATGCGAATGAGGTCTTGGACAATATGGTGGCTCAAACACCTGCTGGTCGCATTGGAGAACCTAAAGACATGTCAGCATTGGTTGCATTTCTTTGCCTCCCGGCTGCTTCATACATCACTGGACAAATTATAACTGCAGATGGAGGTTTAACAATGTAAATTGTTTTACCACAATTTTAAATTAAAATGAGTAGATTAATAAGACCGAAAAAGGAAAAATCTGTTGATCGACTTGATCGGTTAATCTACATCTCCAAACTAGTAAGTTTTAATGATATAATATTGTTCCCATTATAAGACACACTTCGTCTCACCCCTAAGACATAATGTCTTGTGGGCTTGTGTATTAATATTGGTGGATGAATGTTAGGTGTCTAAGTGTATAACTTACTTACACTTAGGTTAAGGAATTTTTAATTCGTATATGGTTTAGGTGACCTGATGTATCGGTATTAAGGATAATGTTTCTTCATCTCTGTTGGATTATAAATAGATTTAGACTAGGTAGCCGTGTGGGTCGGCTGAGAAACCAACGCAACGATTCCATAATCAAGCGATTACTCGAGAAGGGACTTTGTTCCTCAAAGCGGTTCCTAAAACACTCAAAAAAGCTCTTAGGGATCGCCATTGAGAAGTTGTGAACGAAGCAAGTCTATGAATCTAAGGGAATGTCCAAATTGGATAAAGACTTAAAAGCTAGAAAGCAAAGGCTTGAAGTAAATGGCAGGAAAATAAAGGGCTAAAATCTTGTAAACAAAGTAAAGTGCAGAAAAGTAAAGTGTTGGAAAGTAAAGGAAAGCAAATGACAAAGGAAATACGAGAAATTTGTAGATTTTGATTGATTGTTGAGTTATGTTTTGTACAAATGACTATTCCCCTATTTATAGGGGCAAAATTTAGCTAACTTATAACAGTTAGCAATCACCTACCACTAACCCAGGTCTTCTGATCCTTACAAGCGCTCATAGATTATGGGGCATTGGTGTTTTGCTTATTTTATCTAGTCGTTTCATCTTATCGCGTGAACGGCTGGCTCCGAGTCTTTGGTTGTTCCCCTAATGACTAGTTTCATATTTGCGACTGGCGTGTCGTTTCAGCTGCTCAAGTAGTCGTTGCATATTTTTAGCTGCCAGCACATTGCCCCTTGCATTCTCGATTTAGCTGTTACTTGGTGAATCAGAATGCAATGATTTCTCCTCGATTCCCAAGGCAATCGTCGTTATAAATCTTCTATCTTCACCTCTTATTCAAATTTTGTTTCTTCATTGGAATCTTGCTGTTACCCGATCTTTTCGATTTTCTTTTTACCGATCTCACATCCTCATTAGCAGCAACTCCTAAAAGTCAATTGATGTATGACACAAGTGACTCCCAAAACCCCAGTCACTCTTATGGTCATCGAAAATCCCATGAAACGCCCCAACTCAGCAGCTCATCATCCATGTGAAAATCCAACCATCGCCTTCCTCGAGGCGGAGGGGTTTCATTCGAAGCCCGCTCTTTGGTTCCCTTCGATCCCGCCAACCACCAATTTCTTCTGGGTTCCCATACTCAAGATTCTGAGGAAATTTCCCTACTGCTGGAGGGTTTCATTGTCCCCGGGGACTTCCGACCCCATCACTTGTGACTGGTACCATTTAGAAGTTTGCCTTAAGAGCTTCAAAGGATGGCCAACCAGTGAAAGCAATTATGAGTATATTAAATATAAATGATGAGCGTCTAGAAATCATTTAAAAGATAGGCATGAGACCATCTAATGGATATTTCAGTTTCCATAAACATAGGCATAAGAATTAAGTTTAGAGCAGTGAATCAATTGGAACTCCTTTTCTTTAAAAGAATTATCAAAATAGTCAATCATACATGCGCTCTCAAACCTCCCTCCCAAAAACCCAGAAAATGAGTAACAACAAAGTGGGCAAAGTAACAACGAAGTAAATGCGCAAAAAGATGATTTCACTCGTTTTGTTGGCGCTTCTGAGCTCTAAATTTTCCCCTGCATTGCATGACTGAGTAGAGCTCACCTGTTGCTTTGTCTTGTTGCTTAATTCCTTTCTCCACATCACATCAAAAGGCAAAACACACTTCGGTAAAGAAACAAGTAGTCAAATTAAAATACAAAATAAGTCACAAAAAATGAACAAAAAAACACCAGGGCAGCTAAGCAGAGAATATTTATTACCTTCCAGGAAATATGCAGCTGCCATAACCTGAAAAGGTATTCCCACAATAAAGGGTAAACAAAATATTAATCACAATTGTTACACCTGGAAGAGACAACAAATAGAAAAACATACAAAGTTGGGGAACAAATGCAGTGTTAATAGATATTGTACTTGTTTGAAAATCATTCTACAATTGATTCTAAAGAAAAAATCAATTATGGAGAGAAACTTCTGAGTAGTTTCGGGTTGATTTTGATGGAAAAAAAGTTGATTCAAACATGATAATAGAATTAGTGTACATGGATATACTTGATTGATATACATAAATGTCACTTACTAGGATCATTGGTAGTGATCTAGCTGCTCCATTGAAGTCACAAGACTTGGAAGACTTGTCCTGACTGTGGTAATGACTTTTGTCTTACGGGAATGTTTGCCTACCACTAGACTAATATTTTTTTAATTTTTGAAATGATCACTAGACTAAAACCTTCGTTATTAGACACCTTACTTATGCTGATCCCCAAGGTGGATGACCCAGTTCGTCTGAAGGATTTGCGACCGATTAGCCTGTGTAATGTGGCATACAAAGTTATTACAAAGGTGCTGGTTAATAGATTCAGACCGCTCCTTGCTGAGTTAGTGGGACCACTTCAGGGTAGTTTCATACCGGGGAGAGGAACTAGAGATAACATTATTCTAGCTCAAGAGGTGATGCACACGATCCACACGCATAAGAAGAGAGGTGGGTTAGTTGCCCTGAAGATTGACTTGGAGAAAGCTTATGATAGGGTGAATTGGGATTTCCTACGTGCAACTCTTTATGACTTTGGTTTCCCTCCGTCTATTGTGGAGTTGATCATGTGGGGTGTCTAAGGATCAAACATCTCAGTCCTTTGGAATGGCTCTAAATTACCTCCCTTTACTCCGCAGCGTGGGTTAAGGCAAGGTGATCCCTTGTCTCCTTACTTGTTTGTGCTTTGTATGGAACGTCTTGCCATTCATATTCAGCGACTTGTCCGAGAAGGAGTATGGCAACCCATTCAAGTATCAAAGGAAGGAATTGGTATTTCACATTTGTTCTTTGCGGATGATGTTCTCCTCTTTTGCCATGCATCGAAGGAGCAGATGCGGTTGATCTCTGATACGCTTTCTGACTTTTGTGAAGCCTCCGGAATGAAGGTGAATTTAGAGAAGTCCCGCACGTTTTGCTCAAAGAACATTGACCAACGGAAACAGCAGGAGTTATCTGATATTTCAGGGATCAGTAGGGCGGCAAATCTTGGTAAGTATCTGGGTATACCCCTCCTGAAGGGACGAGTAACTCGAGATATTTTTGATCCTTTAATTGTTAAGATGAATACCCGACTGGCGTCCTGGAAACATAAACTACTGAATAAGGCAGGGAGGTTATGTTTGGCCAAGTCTGTTATGTCTTCATTGCCTGTGTATACTATGCAATCTTTGTGGGTAAGTATCTGGGTATACCCCTCCTGAAGGGACGAGTAACTCGAGATATTTTTGATCCTTTAATTGTTAAGATGAATACCCGACTGGCGTCCTGGAAACATAAACTACTGAATAAGGCAGGGAGGTTATGTTTGGCCAAGTCTGTTATGTCTTCATTGCCTGTGTATACTATGCAATCTTTGTGGCTCCCTGAATCAGTTTGTGACCATATTGACAAGCTAGTTCGAAATTGTATTTGGTCCAAGGGAGGGTCAACTCGAAGTTGGAATTTAGTGCCTTGGCATGATGTGGTGTTACCCAAAGACAAGGGGGGGCTTGGCATTCGCAGTGCTCGACAGAATAACATTGCTCTTTTGGGGAAGTTGGTTAACAACCTCATGTATGACCCCGACATGCTTTGGGTCCAAGTGTTAAAACAGAGATATGTGGGAACTGAATCGGTGTTGTCGGCGAAATATCACTCTGGGGACTCATATGTGTGGAAAGGAATTATCAACGCCAAGGATGCTGTCAAGCAAGGTTTCCAGCCGTGTTTGGGTGATGGACAGTCCTCGCTCTGGTACTCTAACTGGCTTGGAACTGGGAGCTTGTGTCACCGTGTCCCCTATGTGCATATCTCGGATATAGATCTTAAGGTCTCTGATCTTTGGGTTCGTGGTGTGTGGAGCTGCAGTGCACTGTACACGCCTCTTCCACCAGAGATAGTTAATGAAATTTCTCGTGTCAGTATACCGCTGCGCTCTGATGAGGAGGACAAGGTTTTATGGTCAGAAAACAGTTCAGGAGTGTACTCGACAGCCTCAGCATACCATATGCTACAGCATAATGTTCAGCCGAGCTCTCGTGACTGGAAGGTAATCTGGACATCTCATGCCCCAGAGAAGGTTCGTTTTTTCCTTTGGCTGGTAGGTCGCAGTGCTCTCCCGACAAATTTGAAGCGGCACCAATGCCATTTGAGTTTGACCGCAACTTGCCCTCGGTGCGGTGAGCAGGATGAGGATGTTGAACATCTCTTGAGAGATTGTCGTGACTCACAATTGATATGGAGCCACTTTCGAAGCCTGCTACCAATCCCTCCTGCGGCGTATTCCTTCCATGATTGGTTTCGACACCTCCTTTAGGGACCACAACAGGCGTTTGCGATTGCCATCCTCTGGTGTATCTGGCGTTGGCGGAATAGTGTGGTGTTCGATCCACACCCGTGGTCTGTTCAGTTGGTCTGGCGCCAGATCTTGATAACGGCGAATGAATTTGTGAGGTGGGGGAAGCTAACGCCGAGTCCTCGTGACCCCATGTTTGTCGAGGGAACGAAATGGATCCATCTTCATATGGATGGAAGTTGGGTTTCTGGACTAAATCAAATGGGTGGTGGTGGTGTAGTGAGGGATTCTACTGGGCGATGGCTTTCAGGGTTTGCTTGTTCGTATGGGGCTGGTTGTGCTTTTCACGCGGAGCTTCTGGCACTTCAAACTGGTTTGAAGCTTGTCTGAGACTTGGGTTTCCGAGACATTGTTTGCTATATGGATTGTAACTTGTAAGGATATTGTGGAGCTTCTAAGCCAGAATAGGGACACCCGAACTTATTGGCAACGGGACGTTATTGCTTCTATTCGAGCAATGCTGGCTGCCGATTGGAACGTGCAATTCTCTTATGTTATGCGGGATAAAAATGCTGTGGCAGATGCGTTGGCGAGACAAGCTTCTCAATCAGGGTGTCCGATGCGAATTTGGAAGGAACCTCCTTCCTTTGTAATTCCGCTCTTGTGCAAGGATGCGGTAGCTTAGTTTATTTTTTGTTGTTTGCTTTCTTTCCTTATGTAACAAAAAAAAACATTTAGTTAAATTTTATTAAAATTTTAGAATATTCTTCATATAATTTAGTCACGATTTTAAAATAAAAAGTAATGAAAGATAACATGAAGAAATATAGATCAGTATATATATGGGCTGAGTTGAAATTAGGATATTGGTAGATTTAAGTTATAAATAAAATAAAATAGGAATATTCAAAACAACAACAACAAAATACAATAGGGAATCAAATACCCAGAAGTTTGAACTTCACCGAAATTGGAAAGTTCTTACAGAGTTAAAAAGTGATTTAATTAATATATTGTGCACTATTTCAACATGCGGGGATAGCTCAGTTGGGAGAGCGTCAGACTGAAGATCTGAAGGTCGCGTGTTCGATCCACGCTCACCGCAAAATTTTCTTTTATTTTGCCCAACCCACGTGAATCGCCGGTCCCACTCGTATAACCCGAAACTGAATAATCCAAAGTCTCACAAGGACAAGACCAGCCCAATATTTTGTGTATTCGTCTACGGTCACATTGGTTAGTTTAAGCCCAAATTTTCTTTCTGAACCCAACCAATAGTCAACCCTAAAATTGAGTATCACATTTTGCTTTTTACAGAACATTTATGCTTGGATTATATCATAATGTTATTCACTTATTCTCACTAAACTAACCAAGGAAACTCTCAACATTAAAATTACTTTAAAAATGAATTTTTTAGTCTTTTTCCCTAAAAAAATATAAGGAGAAAAAAATGAAAGGGTAATAATGATCATAGAGTATGTTTTGATTGATATTAGTGAGATTCCTCAACCAACTTTTGCGGCTTTCTCAAAAATGTAGCTAGAACTTAAGGCATGATTACCATTCAAGAACACGTTGGATAATAAGGTAGCATAAATAGTACCACGTAGCTAAAACTAGAGATAAGAGAGTAAGAATTGACACACAATATTTACGTGGAAAAAAACTCTCAACATATAAGGGGAAAATCACAAAGAACGATAGAAATATAATTTTACTAAGTGGAAGAAGTTATAACACATCTCTCAAAATAGGAGAAATAATATTTTTCGATCTTAAGTTTCTCTCTAGTAATCAAGGAGAAGAGTATGCTTTTGATATTGGATGATAAAAGACTACAGGGGGGATCCTCTATTTATAATGACCTTGTGCACTATTGATAGATAACGCAAGTACGTCATTTTCTCTTCATCGTAAACATTACGAAAACCAACCAATGGTTGGTATCTCCCTACACCTAGACCAAGCCTTGACTACATTTTGAGCTTGAGAGTCCCGAAGATGACCCCATCTCTGCCTCTTCTTTTTTCTGATAGCTCTTCCCAAAACCTTTCAAGAGAGGGAGTGAAGCTCCTTTCCTCCCCTAACTCGGCGTTTCGATACCGGAGTTTCAAGTGCTTCTCCGTCTCAGACCTTAAGAAGAAGGTCATGGCAGTTTTTTGTAAAGTTGCGAAAAGGAAGAGCAATGGAGGTAAATTACATTCCTTTCACCACTTCATCTCTTCAGATATACATCACATGGAATTTGATGAGATGAGAAGAAAACGAAAATGAATAGAGTAATCTTTTGAAACTCAAATATGAAAAATGTGGCGCGACAAGGCGTCGTCGGCGAGGGAAATGCAGTGCTAGGAGTGGATGAGGACCTCGATGCAAGTGGCGGTGGTGAAGGAGCACTTGCAGCTGTTAGGAGAGGAGTCGAGGATGAACTTGACCATTGTTTGGGCGGTGGTGAGTATGTCGGAGGTGGCAGATTAGAGGAGCTGGAGAGAGGTGGGGAAGTGGGTCGCCTTACAAATTTGCTAGATCTCTGACGTGGAGTAGCGAAAAACACATTTCTAAATAGGTACTATTGGGTAAATTCGGGTATTTTTAAATGGTAGAGTAACATTTGGTCACATGTAATTTAAGGTGTTGTACTTGTATTCTACCCATAAAGTAATGTACCGTAAAAGTCTCCAACAGTTTGAGCGACATGTTTTGCAAATTTGAAAAATATGTGCTTGAAAACTAAAAACAAAAATCGAAAATATCTAAAAAATATTTTAGATTTCAATTTTAAAAATTGAAAAAATAAAAACTGCTTCTAAAAACAATTTTTAAAAACTGATGACAACAAACGGATTTTTTTCCTTTTCTATATTCAAAAACTGAAAATTAATTTATAAAACTTCTATAATTAAAAACTGAAAATTAATTTATAAAACAGTAATCAAACAAGACCTAAATCTTCTTATGTAAATTATTCACTCGACAAGTCATGTTAATAAAAAATAAGCACAGAGGCATAAACAGATAGAGCTTGTTAAAATTTGTGAGACCTTATTTGTCATCTGTGTCCATCTCTTTGCATGTAAAAATTCACATAAGAAAGTCGATTCCATTATGTTCACATCCTACACAAATTACCAGATGTAATATAAAAAAGATACATATTTAATTACAAGAACCCCCCATGTGAAAATTTTATACACCTACTTTGTTAAAAGGAAGCATCTATCTTAAGCACTAAGTTTAGAGCTAGTAGGTCATCCGGAACTCCTTTTCTTTTACACTTTTTGCTTAAAGAATTACCAAAATAATCAATCATTCACACGCTCTCAAGTCTCAACCCCTCCAGAACAAAAAAAAAGGTACTATTTGCACCTCACAGAAGGAATAACAACAAAGTGGGCAAAGCAGCAACCAAATAAATGAGCAAAATGTTGTTGATTTCACTCATTTTGTTGCCACTAAAGGTTCTGAGCCTTAAATTCTCCCCTGCATTGCTTGATTGAGTAGAGTTCACCTGTTGCTTTGTGTTGTTGCTTAATTCCTTACTACACATCACATCAAAAGGAAAAACACACTTAGGTAAAGAAACAAGTAGTCAAATTAAAATACAAATAAGTCACCATTATTAATATAAAATGAACAAATAAACACCAGGGCAGCTAAGCAGAGAATATTTATTACCTTCCAGGAAATATACAGCTGCCATGACCTGAAAAGGTATACCCCACAAGAAAGGGCAAAGAAAATATTAATCACAATTGTTACACCTGGAAGAGACAACAAAGAGAAAGACATACAAAATTGGGGAGCTCGTTTGAACAAATGCTTAGACATTTATTTGGAAATCCTTCTACAATTGATTGTGACTTCAGAATCGAACTGTTATGAATAGCTTCGGTGTTTCAAAATTGATTTGGATGGAAAAGAAGCTGATTCAAACATGCTAATAGAGAAAGTGTGCTGTACATGCATATACTTGATTGATATACTTGAGTTTGCAAGATAAAACACTGTGAGAAGCCGAATACATTATGAAATGAATCAGAATCTTAGAAATTTAGCGTAAACAGTCAACCAGGGCCCCTCAAACAAACCAGCATCCCTACCAAGTCACATTGAGTGGTTCATGGTTCCCCTATTCAATGCACTGTGAATTCCAGTCCCCTCTTTTCATTTGAAAATTTCAAATTTTGAAATTAAAATAGAGTCAAGTCAAACTGTCAAAGTGACTTTGCAATATGCGGGTGCCACACACAAATACATTTAATTTCGGAATCATTGCCTAGCCATGGTTCCAATATTCCCTTTTTCCAGATCAAAAGTAGAGATCCTTATTGTGCATAAGCCTTTTTTCCTTTCTTATACTTTCAATTCTTCCTTAGTAGTATCATAAAAAAATCTAATCAGGAAATACAAGAAGGATCTTAAACGCCACATTAAAATTTGAAACCCTTCCCCTCAAGAGGCTAGCCAAGTCCAATGTCATGTTAAAATCCCAAATTCCCCAACAAAAAGTTCTCAAAACATTATAATCAGGATTAAGTTTTCCAGTGTTACTGAATTCATTTCCAGAAAGAACAAGATTTATCAAAACTCTAAAAATTAACCAAAAAGAGTCATAAATCCACTTACTAGGATCACTGGTTGTGATCATAGCTGCTCCTTGGAAGTCACAAGATCCAGTAGACCTGCCTTGATTCTGGTAATAGCTATCAAATGCATAAGAAGCATGATTCTTCACATTATTAGGCTGAAAGCAATTCTCCCCAGGTTGAATCTCAGAACAATTAGCTCGTCCCGGTCCACATACCCAATCCAACGCAGTCTGCAAAGTCTTGGAATCAACACCATCCATGGCAATGCAATATGTCCGATTAGCAGTATCATTGGCCAGAAAATCCCCAGTCCCAGAAACACGAAGCAAATACACTGGCGTAGCATTTCCATAAAAGAGACCCCAGTTAGCCTCAGACACTGGCCTTGACCTCAAATCCTCGTTGAACAATTCATACACATACACACTGGAAGTAGTTTCAGGATGCAAAGGGGTTCCGCTACGATCGAAAACATGCTTAATCAAGTTCGAATTGTAAGTATCCGCGTTCTCCTTCGTCGCATACGGCTCCTTCGAATCCCCTTTCGAAGGCCAACCGGTTTCAGTGACGAGCACCACAACATCAGTGACATTGAGATTCTTCATGGAGAAATAAGCCGCATCGATCATGGCGTCAAGGACATTGGTGTAGTGAAGCAGGGTGTTAGGGTCCACCATTTCCTTCGAAGGAGCAAGAGCCTTGAACAAGGTGCTGTCAAGGGGAACGAAACCCTTGTTCTCCATGAATACATAGTAAGGGTAAAGGTTGAGCATTAATGGGGAACCAGTTTGGGAGTGGAATTGAAGAAGAGGGAGGAGAATAGATGAGAGGGTTTGGTTGAAGAAAGCCTGAGAAGGGGGAAAAGGGTCGAGAATGATGGAAGCAGAGTGAGGGGTTGAGATTGTGATTTCGTTGTGGAGATTCGAAGCGACGAGGGCGGAGTGGAGGGACCGGAGGGCGGGGAGGAGGAGCGGGGCGGAGGAGGGGACGGTGGTTAGAACCTCGTCGCCGACGGAGATTCCGGTGATGAGGGTTTTAGGGTGGTAAGCGACGACGTTTCGGCGGATCCAGGTTGAAGCGGTGGAGTTTGATGAACCAATTGCAATGAGCTGGTTGTTGGGCACGCCGATAACGACGCGGATGTCGGTGCCGGATAAGGCGGAGAGGATATCGGGGTTGGCATCGTAGAGACGGATGTGAGTGATCTTCTGCTGCTTGAGGAACGCTACAAGTTGTGGTGGTGGTAAGAGATTTGAAACGTCGGTGCCGATGTTGACGCCGACGAAGGGTTCCCTCTGTTGTTGTGCAGAAATGGCGAATTGAGTGGTGAAGGCTAAGAGAAGTAGTAAGATTGTGAGGTGGTTGAGATTATATTTTGTCATTGGGATTGGAGAGAGAGAAGAAGGTTGGTTGCTTCTTCAACTTGCAGTTCAGTTCCTCATGATCCTCTGGTTGTGGAGTTTCAGTTCCATATCCTTGCATTGTCTTCTTCTCTTCTGATTTTGCTTAGTTTGGGGATTCTCCTCCTCAAGTGAAGAAAATTTACAGTGGTTGGGTTTAAGAGGAGGATGGAAGGAAGATCCAGTGGAGTTTACTGCTACTGCATCATTCTTTGGTTGAATTCAATAGATTTTCCTCTGTTGAATTGTCTAAATTATCCTCCTTCAGTCCTCGTGAAAGTGAAACCGACACAAAAATGCTAAGAGAAATGAATTGGTCCATTAATCCAAATTGTTTTCAGCTGGCATATGGCCCTACTTATTTATTTAACAGATCTTTGTTTACCTCATATTGTTAAAATGACAGTAAGCTATTACATTAATCACTCAACAAATGTTTTTCCATACATATCGCTTAGGTAAGGAGCTCAATCATCTACCAATTATACTACATCTTAATACTCAAAATTAAACTCTATAAGTTAAAAATTTATTTTCCAGCAGAAAACATAAACATAGGGTTAAATTTGGGGAAGGAAATTGACCTTCTTTGTCGACTTTAGGGATTTGTGTAAATAAGATAAAAGAAATACTATAGACAAAGTGGTGGCATTGTATAAACTGTTAATTAACCAGTAAGTTAGAGATTCATTTACATCGAACTTTAAAGATGGTTCTTAAATTTCAACAGGACAACCTGGCTTGTGCAGAGACACGATCTGATCATAACAGATTAAAAGTTGACAACGAAATCAAAACATTACACTAAATAATAGTTTTAGAAAGCATAATAGTTAAATAAGATGGAATCGCATGTTCATATCATACAATCCAAATAAAATAACCAGCGTAGTGACTAAATTCATGCACTAGAACACTAACCTGTTTAATAACTTTTGCTCCCGCGAAGAAACCCAAACATACGGGTGAGTTTAGGCCTATTTCTTTGCATAATGTCATCTTTAAATTAATCACTAAATTATGACGAATAGACTTAAGCGGTTTCTCCCTCAAATGGTTAAGTCTTTTCAAAATGCATCTATCTCTGGTAGGCTCATTACAGACAATGCATTGATTGTTTTTGATACATTTCATTATATATAAGTAAGGTGGGTTATGTGGGTTTGAAGCTTTGATATGACCAAGGAGTATGATAGAATTGGGTGGGTTTTCTTGAGGACTGTTTTGAGATCCATGAGTTTCCCTGCTAAGATGATAAAACTTATTATGGATTATGTCTCTTTTGCTAGTTTTTTGTCCTCTTGAATGGTTGTCATGAGAACCATTTTTTCTCTTCCAGCGGATTGGGACATGGAGATCCCCTCTCTCCTTCTCTCTTTATTCTTTATGTAGAGGTCTTTTCAGGTCTTCTTATCCAAGCCCAAGAGAGGAGTGCTATTCATGGCATTATGTTCTTCCGAGCAAATTCTGTAGAGGTGGATGAGGTGAACTAGGTTCTTAAGGTTTACCAACAGGTTTCAAGTCAGCTTATCAACTTAGATAAATCTGAACTCTTTTTTAGGTGAAATGTTCCACAAGATAGGAAATATGCCTTGTTGGGAAGATTTCATATTAGAGCGGTGGAGAGTCATTTTAAGTATCTTGGTTTACCTATTTTTATTGGCAGATCTAAGCAATGAGTTTTCAATTTTGTTCAGTTAAGGATACAGAAGAAGTTAAAGGGGTGGATGGAAGGAAAAATCACTTTCTTTTGCCCGGTTGAGAATTTCTCATTAAACATGTTGCTCAAGTTATACCTACTTATATTATGGTTTGTTTCTCTTTACTCATTGGCTTGTGACAAACATGGAAAGTATGATGGGGCGATTCTCGTGAGGGAGAAAACAAGGAGAAAGGAAAATTCATGGATCAATTTGAATGCGCTTTATCAACCCAAGAATGAGGATTTTGTTGGCAGATCTAAGCAACAAGTTTTCAATTTTGTTCAGGAAAGGGTATGAAGAAGTTAAACGGGTGGAAGGAAAAATCGTTTTCTTTGGCCGGTTGAGAAGTTCTCATTAAATCTATTGCTCAAGTTATACCCACTTGTATTATAGATTTTTTCTCTTTACCCATTGGCTTGTGTCAACCAATAGAAAATATGATAAGGCGATTCTTGAGGGGATATGTCTTTGAGAGAGAATCTGAGTTGAGTAGATCATTTTGGGTTTTCTAGATGGTAAAGGATTATGTATAGGAATTTCAACTGATAGATTCACCTAGGCTAAGGATAGTTAGGTGGATAGCTCTCAGCATCATAGATGAAATGAGCTTTTACATAAGTTTTTGAGTTGAAAACAATTAGATGATTATGTGAATGCATTTCTAAATACATATCATTCTTTGTTATCCATGTAAACCTTCTTTTATTGCCTTTCGTTGTATTTAAAAATCACAAAAAACAATTTCTCAAACATCTTTTTATTCGCTCAAATTAATATTTAACTGGTGGAACTAATGTTCACACAATTTTTGAAGACGGTAAACTTGTATCTGCTTACTACAATTGAATCTTAAGGGTTTAGTTTCAAAGCAATACAAACCAGGAAAAAACCTTTATCAAGTGTCGTTGTAGGAACCCCTCCCGAGTACGAAGACGACGGACGACTACCACCCCAAAAGAACCCAAGTTCTTGGAAGGAATCAAGCACCCTCTCTACCGCCCCCACGTCTCTTCTACCACCACTCACGATGGTTCGAGCAAGCTTAGCTTGTTCAGATGGGATCTTGATTTTGTAAAAAGAACTTTGAACTACCAACCTTTTTTGTTTTTGAAGTATTGAACTACCAACATTACCACCACCGTTATTAGCCACTTCGATTATTTTTAATTTCATTTGAAAGATAGACGCAATAATTAGTAGTAAAAGAACAACAACTATTATGTTTACTTAGAAAGTCGACTTAAGATCCATAAAAAGAAAAGGAAAAAAGTGAGGATATTGGGATGTCCCAACTCCTGCCCACTAAAAATAGTTTCTTTTTCATAGATTGGAAACGTGAGAATGATGGTGAAACCACCACAGTGGTGTTGAATGTTTGATCAATTGCAAACCGGCAAGCGTTCCTTGGTCGTATGATAAAGTTAATAAAAAGAATAAAACTTTACCTAGAAAAGAGACAAAAATCTAGATCTTAAATTGACATACTAATAATTGTATATTAATTGATTGAAATGTTCTAGCATTGCTTCTGTTAAGACATCAATAAGCTAAGGATGAAATGAGATATGTATCAACAAATAGAAAGGGTTGCTAATATTTCGGCGTTTTGAATCAGGAATCCTAAGAAATAAAAGGAGAAAGTGAAAACACGTATGCCTTATATGCGGAGCAACCACACATGTAATAATATCTTCAAAAAGTACATATAGACATATTGGAGGATAGATAATGTATCTAGTGAGAAAACTCTTCTTATATGAGAATGGTGAGAATAAATCGTGGCCGTTAGATCTAACAATGAGTAGCCATGATTAAAAGAAATAAATGGTCATATGACCACTTAAAAATGTCATATAACTTTTTAAACAAGTCTCGTGACTTCATGACCACTCATTGTTAGATCTAACGGTCATGATTTATTATCACCATGCTCATAGAAGAAGAGTTTTCTCACTAGATACATCTGCATAACCATATGTAATATCTTCTATTTCCCGCATTCCTTCACTGCTGTTTTTTTAATTTTTACCAAGTAATCAATTCCTTCTATTGTTACATTTTTCACTATTAGAATATTTGAAAAGTATCCATTTTCTTAACGGAATATGGTCACATAACTACATTGCCAAACTTTTTATCAACTCCGAACTCTCTTTGGATAATTTTTAGGTCATTTGATGATCTACACTACTTTCTTGCCATGGTATTTGGGTCTGCCTTTCTTTTAGAGTTGATATTCTATATACAAAATTTCACACCCTCTTAATATTCGAAGATATAAAACTTGAAAGCAAAACTTTTTAATTTTTAAATCTTAGAAGGTAAAATGTTCCAGGTTTTAAAATCCCGAGATATAAAAAAGGAGGTGCGAGAGTGCCAAGTCCAACTCTCTTTCCTTTACGGTCCTCTCGGGCCATCATGCAAACACCTAATGCAGTATTTTTCTTTATATCTTCACTTGGGCCACCATTTTCTTAATGTTGCATTTACTAATTTCTTGTGGAAAAGTCAAGGCCATGACAAGGGAATTCATGGGTGAAGTTGGGATAAACTGACTATTGGAAAAGGGGATGTTGGTATGAGTTTTAGGGATTTCCCCCTCCCCTCCTCCCGAATGTGACCCATTTGGGTAAATAAGCTTAGAGAGCCTATAATGACCTTGATGCCCTTTGCCCAAAATTCTTACAGGCTGTATACTTTTCAAAACACTCCTTCCTAGAAGTTTCTAAGTGGAAAAGATCATTTTGGATTTGGTTCGGTACTCTACGAGATTTTCTTATAACAAATGGGCAATTAGTGATGGAAGTTCTATCAAGGTCTGGGAACATAATTGGCTATGATCAGGTGAACTTTTGAAAGCCTTCAACAATGAGCATGAGCTTAGAGTCAATGATCTGTTGGACACCATCTCGAGGGAGTGGTCTCTACCTGCATTGAGGAGCTTGCTACCTATGGACCTTTCCACCAAAGCCTATCAAACTCCAACTAGAATTAATTTGCCAAGATGCACTCTGTTGGCCATACTCTAGTATCGGGGATTAGAGTGTAAAATCGGGTTACAATGTAACTAAAGGGGAAGCAACCGCCCGGCATAACGGAATTTCAAGTTCCTACTCTATCCGTAAGGATATTGGGAGCCATCTATGGAACATTCAAGTCCCCCAAAAGATCAAGCTCTTAATATAGAAAGCCTTTCAGAATTTTTGGCGGTGAAAGACATAGGGACACAAAATCTTGGCGAAATAATCAATCTAGCTGCGTATATGAAAGAACTCACAAGACCCTTCGGTTCTTTAGAATTCACCCGGGCTCCTCATGGAAGAAATGTTGCGGCTCACTTGGTGGCTGACTTACTCATAAGGGGGCTCCTTTGTCCTTGCTGGTGCCTCTCACCACGGCTACCTGGCCTTGCCTTTAGCCAATGGTTCCATCTCTTACATGTCCCTCTTACCAACCTTATCCAGACGTCCTCTGGTGGAGCGAAAGGAGGCCTACTTGTGTTCTTCAGAACTATAACAGCTTTGCCCGACAGAGATTGCCTTCTCTTTTCTCCTTGCTTTCCCCTGGATGGGTGCAAAGAGATTTCCTCAAATGCAGGTGGGATTCAACTGAATGTGGTTTCTCCTTTTGCTGAGAGGCCGGAGCCTTTTCTACGTTAACACTAGATCTACTTTTACTTGGCTTCTTGTACTTGCTTTCTTAGTCAGTGGGAGTTTAAGCTACATCCCGTATCTATCATTCCAAATGTTATCACTGGGCTTATAAGCCTTATTTTACCATTCCACGTTTTATTGAACAAGACAAAAAACACTGATTAGTGCACAGCCCCTAACTAAATAAGTTATTGTTCAACATTCGTTCATGAAAATTTGGCAAAATCTAAAAGACTACAATCTGATACAGTTGAAGAAAATCCAACCATCTACTTATCTAGAAAAACAGGAAATCAAATCCCCCCTTATAGATTGACTACAACGATTATACTTTAGAGGAAGGTTATCAAAAACTATACATACATACTCGCCGAGAATCTTCGTTTTGCTGTCAAAACTGCCATTCTCACTTTCAATGAGAGCCAAAATCTGTGAAATTTATTGCCGATTACGACGGAACTTTTGAACAAAATACTCAGGCTCAGCTGACTATTACCGCAAGATATTCACGAATGCCATCAATGAATCAACATCTCTATTTTCCGAAGGATATTTGATTGGTCGAGAAGAGTGTTTGGGGAAGAAAAGTATTGTGGGGAAGCTTCCCAGCTCAAGTTCACTCTTTGCATATTCTTTATGCTCTCCATCCGCTCTAAATTTCCCAACCTTCACTCCTGACCCTGCTAGCTTCTCAGCCAAATCAACATATGATTCCTCCATACCCTGTTATAATTTAGAAAAAAACATCTAATTAGAGAAAGAAAACTTCATGCGAATTTCAGTGATGAAACTTTGCCAGATAATCAGCAACAAAACATTGATGTTCAGGGCATATTATTTTACCTGGCAGAAGCGGCACCAGGGTGCATAGAGCACGACAAGCCACGGTTCATTTCGGTTCTTCAACTTTGCTAAATTCTCAATTCCAGTCCTGCTCAAACTGACCACATTCTGGGTATTGAAAATGTCAGTAACTGCGGCAGAACCATCAGCATTGGCAGCACCGTTTCCATTACCATTAAGCTGGGCGTCACCATCCTGCTTCAAGTTTCCTTTGTGAAGACCGCATTCCTTAGCTTTGGCATCCTCCCACCACCACCTTCCCTCCCTTTCATGCTGTCCAGGTAAAACAGGCCTTGTGCATGGCTCACACCCAATGGAAACGTATCCTTGGGAATGCAATGAATTAACAGGCACATTCATGGTTCTAAGGAAGTTCCATGTGTCCTGACCACTCACATTAGCAACCGGGTTCCACTTTACCAGGCTACCGGTTCCACCCTCCAATCCCTCAAAAACTGGATCAACCTGGACAACGGGTACTTCAGACCTGGTACCAGGTGACTGATCTTTCCTCTGTCCAGTTACCCAAGCTCTGAGACCCTTAAGGGCCCTCCTCAAGGGCCTCACCTTCCTTGTTCTGCAGCACTCTTGATGTCCATCCTCATAAAATGAGAAGAGCCCCTTGGCTCTTACTAATGCCTGAACTTCAACAGCATCAGGGAACATGTACTCGATGCGAATTCCATAATGCTTCTCAACTTCGTCAAAATATTTGTATGTTTCTGGATTCAGCCTACCAGTGTCCAGGCTGAACACCCTGTATGGTCGACCAGTCAAGTGTGCATACTCAATTAAAGCAACATCTTCAGCACCACTGCAAAGGCAAAGCTACCCATCAAAATCCAAAGCCAGATTGATAGTGAATAGATATTTTACATATAACAACTAAGTGCGTGATTACTAATTAGATCACCGTTGTCACAATTGATTTTGGTAAAATGATTATAGTAAAAGTGAGTGAAGTTATGGATATTTGAACATGTTTACAAAAAAATGATTTTTGTACGGTTATGAAATCCCGTTATAAAAAATCTCAGTTAATTATGTTCAACGCAAGCTACACACTCTCTAGCTTCAAGCTAATTGATTTCAGGACTCAAATGAATTCTACAAAAACTCTCAGAACATTTATATTATCATTCAAAATTAATTTTACTTTATCACAATTGAATCTAAGGTTCCTCAACGGGGAACCAAACACACACTAAAGCTCTACAAGCATTTGGCATAGGAAAGTGGTGCAAATTCCAGTCGGAAAGAGATACAGAAAGATATTCCTCTCCATGTATAAATTCTATTGAATGTGCTGACATTAGAAGTTTTCCCTTTCCTTGTATGTGGTGTCTCATGTGTATGGTTGGTGGATTTGATTATTAACTCGTTAAAATAAAAAAGGAGACGAAGTATCATAATTCGAAAGGATCATTCATTCATACGCTCATGGAAATCCGAAATAAACAAAGTACCATGCAACAAAAACATTCAATTAGCATATCAAGAATAATCTACCTGAATGCAATAGCGATGTCATTGCCGAATTTCTCCAGGGCCTTGTCCATAATTTCAAGAGGAGAAGCATTTTGAAGGTCTTTCGCTAATTGTTCGAAATCCTCCTCTTCCTTCTCCGTAACCTCTGCAAATCAAGCAATACCACACACCACAACATCAAAAAAAGCTCGAATTAAACGAAAAAAATTCTTCCAAAACAGGGGAATGCGTTGAATACAAAACGCGAGAAACCTACCAGGAGCAAGGATAGTTGCTGCAAGAGGAACAATAGAATCCTTCCTTTGAGGTTCAGCGTTGAGAGGCCTCACCGAGGTCCGTCTTTGAGGTAAACTAACCGAAACATGAGGTTTCTCCAGAATCCGAAGCGAACTGAATTGCGGAGCTGAAAACAGAAAAAAATCAAATTCACCATTGATTGAAACAAAACACACGATGAAACAGCGTTGAATTTCTGAATGGGGAAAAGGGATCGATCTATTACCTTTGGTATCGGGAGAAGATCCTATACGCGAGAAGAAGGAGCTTGATGTTGCTGTTGCTGAAGAAGAAGTAATGGAAGAGAGGGCCATTGGAGAATGAATGAATGAATGAATGAAAATCAAAGCTCTAATGAAAATCTGTTGGTTGGAGTTCCTCTTCCTATACTGGAACAAAAGAGAAAAACGAATATAAAGAAAACTGCAACGCGAGACGTTCTCAGGTTCATTGAACCTGGATGCAATTTCGGCACTCTACGTGATGCTTATGTGGCGGGCAGCCATTGGATGCAGGAAACCCGTGGCGCGTGGCCTCCGTTGGGTCGCGTGGCCAACGTAGACTCACATGTCACATTTAAAATTTTAACCAAGTTATTTTCTTTTCCTCAATTTATACATCACAAACTTTTCCTCCTTTTCTTTTCTCTCTTAAAAATAATCTAGGGTTAAATAAGTTTTTTCTCGCCGCATAATGGATGAATTTTAATTTTCATCATTATTAAAATAAAGTTGCAAAAACACCTTGCATTTAGAAAAATACTCAACTTAAGTTTTTTTACCAAATACTTAACTTTTAATCCTCATATAAGAATGACCTCTAATGACTTCACCATATGCCCGTCTAAATGATGGGTATGTTGGCATAACGGTGATATGTTAGTTAAAAGACTAAAATTATTTCTTTTATTTTAGAGGATAAAAAACTTATTTATTAACCTATAGAATGAAATTTTGCCTCCGCCCAAAAATCACTAGTTCTTAGTCATATTCATTTTTATAAAGAGAGAAAAAAAAAAGAATTCATGTTTATAGAGATAAAGCCAGATCCATGAGCCATGTCATATTCTTATTGTCTTTTTGTTCTCTCCTTTGTTAATAAAATGACTTTTAGCTAAATAAAAGTTCATGGAAGAATTATAGTAAATGGAAAAATTTAAATATTTCCTAAAAATAGTTCAATACTTTTTCAAAAGTAAAAAAAGTTAATTTGCATACAAATTCCAATAATAACAGTACAACCTTTTTCTATTCAAATATTTAGATTTATGGCTTATTTAAAATATGCAATGAGCTTTTTTTTATAAGAGGAAGGCAAAATATGTAATAATTTTAAAATCTAGTAAACATTTAAAAAAAAAAGGGTTTACATGGTATATGATATCTATGTGTATATTATAAATTTGAATCATCACTTTGAAGAGTAAGACACTCAAACACTACAATTTCACTCATGAAGTCATGTCATCATATTTTAAAATATTCGTTGTCTCTCACTTATATATTCTCGGAGCAAGTGTCTCACTTGCCTCTCATGCACTTGTTTTTGTTTTGCACAAAATTTTTTTCTTCATGGGCCATTTGTATATTCTCTTTGATTCCCAATTTTTTTCCTAAAAATTATTACAATTCAATAATTTATATTACTTTCAAAAAAAATGTAACCATATTTATATTTTATGATGTATAGTTTAATAAAATTATAAGGTAATCAGAGATATAAAATAATTATTATTTTGAAATATAAAGAATCAATGATTCAAATATTTTTTTTTAAATTATATGACTTAATAATTATGAATAGATTCATAATTATTTAAATTTTAATTATCAAACCGTGTATTGCATAATTAGATTTTTCAAAAAAAAAAAATGCAAAACCTATGCATTCCACGGGCGACTTATTAGTTAAGATTTGAAAATGGAAGTTATTTAGAATTTCTTATGAAGATTGGTGAAATATTCAGTAGAAGACAAGTATTAAAGAGTTTTAGATAAATATTCAGATTTGTATGTTTTTACTATGATTTCATGTTGCTCTAATTCATGGATCCCCTTTATTTTTGTCCTTGATGATTTCTTTTTTCTTTTGAAATTTTGTTTGATATATGGATTCAAGCCACCAACTAGCTATCAAAAAGATGCTACAATTAACGTGAGGCTGCAATGCAAAGGGAGCAACCAAGTTGGAAAATGATGGGAGACGGTCAATTCAGACCAACCAACCGAGATTCCACAATATAAAGATGCCATTGGTTCTCTTTTGTACAAGAAAAAAAAAAATTGAATGCATCATTAGAGCTAGCATTAAGGATGGAAGAACTCAAATCATTCGTAAACTCTTGGTATTTAAAAATTCTTTTAAACCTAACAAATTAGCTTTTTTTTAAGGGTAACAAATTATAGCTTATTAAAGTAAATAGTATTGTTCATCCCGACCCAAACAGCCACAAGATTCAATATCATTTCGGACAGTTTTAAAGTTTCACAGGTAGACACTGTTTTGGCCAAACCGAGAGAAGTCTAGAGTGAGATTCATCTCATCCAACACTTAGTTGAACAAAAGAAAGCCGACACAGTTATTGAATAATTAAAATGCTACCTAAAGGTAATCATTGTCTCATAAGTCGTTCACAAAGGTTTCATTAATACTCAGTGCTTCAATTATGACTCTTACCATGTCCATAAATATATGATTTATCATTCATTTACATAAACATTACTCATTTTACTAACTTACTAGTTTTCTAGAACTTTGAGCTTCCCTCTTTTTGCTCTCATATGAACTTGAGCATTAGAGTGTCTTTACAAGTACATCTCTCTATTGTGTCAATATCACATCACCGAGTCGAAAAATCCACTCAGAAGTGCGTACCACCATAGATTAAGAGCATTGTCTTGCTCAGGTTCAGAAAAAACAAATATATAATTTTATAATATTTTTAAAATATATATTTGTTGTCGTGTAAAATTTAATTTAAGTCTATATCTAAAGTTAACTTTATAGTTAATTTGTATAGAGATAAACTTATCTTCTAGTTAAATATTTTATTACAAATTAGACTTTTAAATAAAGAGGTATGTGCTTAAAAAAAGCCTATATCTGGTAAACAGAGCAAATTTGGTTTTCTGTAATCAATTTTTTTTCACAGGAGGAAGACTCTTTAATCAATTCTTTAATTTAGAATATAAGTCAAAGTAAATAAATAAAAGAAAAACTAAGTCATTACAATATATATTCATAGTCGGGATGTATATAGTGATAATGAAAAAAATAAATCATGATGTTTGGATCTAAAACTACACGAAATGTTTGCTTTAGCGTCAAAAATTAGCTTCAATCCTGATGTGACACTAATTTTTGCTCTTGAGCATCAGCTCAACCAATGCAAAGTCGACGCAAAGCGTAAAATGAAAATAAAGTCACACTTAATGGTAGCGTCAGTCTAGCTAATGCTATGCAGCGTCGGCTGACCTGCTAGTAGTTTCAGGTGCAACGAACGCTAAAACTAACAACCAACTTAGCATCCTCCTAACATCAATAGCGACGATTCGGGGCATACACTAATTTCACTAGCCAACTAAGGGTCGATTTCGACCGACGCTAAGTTGAATTGGATCTGACCCGTCTCGTAGGTCCACAACGTAGCGTTGGTCAAGGTGACACTAATCTTCCATGATTTCTCATCTCAAACCTTAAGTAAACACTTAGTCGAAACCCCAGGCGGGGTACAACACTACCGCCGCCCCTACCTCTCCACTTGGCCCCCAAGTCTCTATAGTCGTTCCTTTCTCTTTGATGCATGTGCGACTTCATCTCCTTCGTCTTCCACTTGTGCGATGAAACCTTTACCCCCCCCTCCACCACTAGATTCACCATCTTCGCCACTAGTTCACTCTCACCCTAACTTCCACCTCATCCCCCCTCCGCCACTAGTTATGTTGCAACGACACCCTGCCTTTGCCTGCAATTCTTAAGCACCTCTACGACGCCACCCTCTGTCGTGCCTATGTGTCATCCTACTATCGCGACGCCACCTCTGTCATGCCCCATTGTCGTGTCGACGCTCCAACATCACATCATCGCATTTGCCAAACCAATCCTCACTTGCGCACTGCATCCGTCCCTACAACCTACATTCATCAAGGCTGTGAGGTCCAAGAGATGGTTAAGCACCACCTTGCGTTGCAACCACGAGCCCCTGCGCCCCGCCTTTCGTTGCAACTTAGCACATATCCTACACAAGTAGCCAAAAATTGACTTGTCTTATCTTTGTTTTATTTTGTTGAAATATTGACTTGTCTTATCTATTATAGTTTGATAGGCTGTGGATCTCAATAAAAAAAGTGTTACAGTGAAGCTAATTCCGAAAATGGAAACAACTAGGGTATTATCATTCCTTATTCAAGTCTCAACTTGTATTTGTGATAGACTTGTATATGTGAACTATAAATTTTTGCTTGATGAGTGTGAGCAGTGGTTTTAGGGATTTATAGTTATTTCTTTACTGTGCCTTGTTTTTCATTTTTTTAGTAGTAGTTTAGATCCTGGGAAAGACATTGAGAAACAGTACCACAAATTGATTGCATATTCATGGAATATGCTAAAAAAAAACTATTTTTGGAGGAGTAGCAAGAGACAACGAGGGTCGAAAGAGACGGGCAGAACACATTGCATCTGCTCTTGAAGAATAGGTTTTGAAGACTGAAGGAGCGATTCACAAGCTTAAAGTTAAATATTTTAAAAAATGGTGAAAATGTTGAATCATGTGATGAAACAAAATAATGTTTTTAATAAGACAATAAAATGATTAATATTATATTATGAATTTTATTGTTGTTTGTTATTGCAATTGGTTAAATTAGTTTGAATTATTTTTATTTTGATAGCATCAAACTCATGTTCGATTTGATAATCCATACTTAATTATGTAATAAATATTTATATATAAATGGTAAAATAATTATTATTCATCACACTCGTTTCATTTCCTTTCACACTTCTCCCACATTCACTCATGCCAAACAATATAAGAAATCAAATAAGTTTCCATTTTTTGTTCTCTCATTTTCTTTTGGAACCAAACATAGCATAAAAAGTGAGTCCAGCATAATGAAGGGGCTACGTGAGTTGTCCCTAGTAGCAACATTCAAAAACTAACCTTTGGAGATCCTAAAAGGATTATTTTTCCGAGAACGTGCATTATTGGGACCAGTATCCCCACCCAAAGAGGCAAACACATCACTCGCACCATGATTTAAAAAAGAAAACAAAAAAATTATAGGAAAGTCCCCTCCATAATTAATTCCTTTCCCCAATAATAAATAAAAATTGCAGATGCTATATAGGAATTAATTACGGTTTTTAGTTTTTACAAAACTGTTTTTCATTTTTTTTTCCCTCCAACATGTAGTACTCCACCTGCTGCGGTGCTGCTTCTGCAGCGTCATTAATTTTTGGAATCTTTAAGGAGACAAATATTTTATTTTTAAAGGATTTTATAAAATTTTAAAACAACTTTATTTAATTAAAAAATTCACATATGCTCAATATTTTGTAATTGAAAGTTTTATATACTTTTTTTTATAAATTCCAGAAACACTACATATTATATTTAAATAAAATATATTCCATCTCTGAAAGGATCTGTTTATTATTTGGTAAAACAGAAATATTATTTTACTGCTCAAATTAATTATTTAAATTTTAATATAAATAAATAACATCAACCGGCAGTGTCATAAATTGTTCAATTTAAAAAGTAGTTTAAATTTCTAACGTATTATTTATAAAAATATAAATTTTATATACCTTTTGAGTATAAGACTTTCACAAAGAAAAAAAATTTGAATTGAAGGTGTGTTTGATTTTACGATTTGGTGAGGTTAAACATCGATCCAACAATCTAAAAACAATTATTTATTACTTCTAAAAATGTGGCTCTGGCCTAAATGTGGATTTGGGTGAATTTTCTAAACATACACTGAGCAGATATTAACAAGTTTTTACGAGTATATTGTTCCGGACAGTGCAGATCCAGAAATTTTATGCCGTGGGGGCAGTATACACATAAAAATTTTAGGTATTGAAAACATAATATATTATTATTAAACATCTGAATAAACATTATTTTTATTCTCTACGAGGGCATTTATTTTTACTGATAGGGGCAATTAAATATATTGTATTAAAGTATTAGTATAACATGTAGGAATTTTAAAAATCATGTGGTGGCAGCTGCCCCCCTCGCACACGATACACATCCGCCCCTCGTCCCAAACTCATCAAATAAATAAGAACCTGCTCACTATAAATAATTTTTTCTATGTATCTTGCATTGGATCCAAACCTAATTGGAATCTCTTTGATTCATTAATAATCAATTACATTAGCGTAGCCTTAATTAGTTAATTATTATTGAAATATAGTAGTTAGTACGGGGCAGGCAGCTTACGTAAGATCTTACCACATACAAAATGCCAAAGCCATTTTCGATAAAGAAATAGCCGCCCTAACTTTTAATTTTTTCAAATTTTTATTTTTATCTGAGTGGTACTTGGAAAAGGACACAACTTTAATTTAAAGAGGGCCACAACTTTTTTTCCCACTTTATTGCAACTTGCTTCGTTGAATATTATTAAATATTCATAGTTTAACTTAAAATTAGTATGCATTTAAAAAAAACCTTTAAAATTACCATAGTCTTATGTTATAACGTCACTTTATTCGTTTATTATTTAGTGTAAACAATAAAAGAACTAAAATTTTCAATAATTTACATATCATCAATTTCCTTTATAAATTAATAAATTAAAAGACGAGATGTTTCCTTTTCAAATTAATTAATATTTTTCTTTCTTTATGTAACAAAAAAAAATTAACTAATATTTGAAATCGGGTTAAGTGATTGTTGAAATGAAAATTTATTGTACGCTCGTGATTAGTTTTCTTTCCCTTATGTGCCTGGCGAATTGAAGCACATACATAATAAGGGATGGCTTGGGCTGTGGCTCTCCATCTTAGCAAAAAAAATTAAAAAATAATAAGGGATGACAAATTTCTTGTGAACATGGGATCATTGCGGCTACTTTGACATTTGGGATTTATTGCATGAGAATGCGGATCAGGATAAAAAAAATTCTTAATAAAATTTTAAGGATAGAAATGATGGTCACGTTTTATATTTTGTGGAATCTTTGCTTCATATTTATAAATAAAAATACAGTAATACTCTTATAAATTTTGAATTACTTATAAGGGAGTCTTCAGAACACTAAACAATAAAACAAATATGTATTTTCACGACTAATCATGTCAAAATTCCTCTATCATTATTCTTAAGTTTCATTTTTTATGAACACAAGTTTCTTTTTGGTCAAAATATTTTTTTCTAAGATTTGCATTTCATCGATGGGAAAGGCCCAAAAGCCCAAGTGAATAATTGTCAAAATTAAACACATCTTTAGATTTGTAAATTATTGTTTTTGGTCAAGTGAATAGTGTATTGAAATGGGAAAAAGACCAAAATGAGGTATTCTAATAGCGAATCCTTAAAAATCCAACTAGCTTGTACATTATAACTGGGCTAGCCCAAATCAAATCAAAACATTTTTATTCAAACCTTATGGATCTCTGTATTTTATGGTGATTTGCTAATCCAAACGTATTGACTCATTTTCACACTTGCAACATGATTGTTTTTCAAAGTTCTCGTAGTGTGATTCCCAAATACGCCATAATCTCTTTTTTGGAAGCTGCACACTTGCCTATTTAAATTCGGAGTGGTGGAGTGTGAACGGTAGTGCAAGATGATTGTTTTAATTTATGCTCCCGTTTTAGAGAAATTTTAGTGTAGACCACATACTAATTTCAATAAAAGGTTATTATCTTTTTTCATATTTACTCATTGCAATTATTAAGAAAGAGTGATATAACATTAAAAAAATAATGTATGCAATTAATATAATGAAGAAAGAGTTAAGAGTAAATAAGGAAGATTATATAACTTTTTTTTAAAATCAATGCATTAATTAACCTTATTACATGTTTTCTTATTAAGCGTAATTGTTCCTATGAAATCTTATAATTAAAGATAGAGAAAGTATGTTTTTTTTTAAACCACATGTATCTCGAGCTAGATAGGATCACCGGTGGGAAAATCCTCCCTATTAAGTATTGAACACAACCATATATATTTACATAAATTCGAACCTCACAAAACATATCTGCATAAAGTTGTGTTAGTTGATATACAATAATATTGAATTTATATGATGTATAACATTTTAAAATGGAAAACTAAAATAAATAAAAGAAATACTGATGGTTTGTTTGGTTTGAATGAAAAAAAAGGAAAAGATTGGAAGAGGAAAGAAAGCACAAAATCCAAGATCATTTCCCTCATTTGGTTTCTCATGAAAGAGGGAAGGAAAGAATAAATTGCAATGAGTCCCACCAAAGATTTCTTCCGTCCATATGTGGGCGGAAAACTTGGATGTGCATAAATTTTTGTTTGAAATACCATTTTACCTTCTAGTGCACTCAACCAAAATTATTTAGTTACTGGTAGGAGAATTAGATACACTGCAATTCATCTATCTCAAGTCTCAAGCTGTAATTTTGACATAAAAGAAGTCACGAATGATAGTATGATGATATTAGCTTTTTTCACTTTTTGTAAATGTACAATTAATTCTCATATTAATAATAAAAAAATTAAAATCCTAACATTTTAGTATCTTATTTATTTTTTCTTTTTATATATTAGAGAAAAATATAAAAATTCTATTTTTATAAAAAAGTTTTCAAATATTTAATAAAATTTTAGTGTATTCCTTAATATATATTTTTATTGAAGGGTAAGGTAATCATTATATACCACACTTTCTTTTATTTCCTTTCACTTATCCTTTTATATTCTATCAAACCAAACAACCTAACAAATCCTCTCACTTTCCTACTTCTTTTTTTTTCTTTCCCTTTCTTTCCTTCTACTTTTCTTTCGTCTTACTTTCTTTCCTAACCCTAAAGGTGTATTGATATCCCCACATAAAACTAATAAATTGTTAATTTAGTAGTAAACAAGTTAGACCTTCATAAGAATGAAAACACAAATTCAAGTTCTGAAAAAGACAGTAAAGGAGACATGCAACCATATCACGAATCAACCACACACAAAAAAAACAAAGGCTTAATAGCACTTTTGGTCCATCACTTATCACGATTTGACAGTTTTGGTCCCTAAACTAAAAAATTAGCCTAAATGGTCCTCAACTTATACAAACTTTGGCAGTTTTGGTTAACGTTTTTTACTTATCTTGCATGAGATAAGTGGCGTGGCTTGTTGAATGAAGAGAGAAAGAGAGCATGACAAATTTAATTCTAGAAAAATATAATTAAAAATAAATATAAAACAGAAATCAAGAATCATGTTCATCTTCGTCATCATCTTGAACATCTTCTTCATCATCATCTATAACACCATCATCACCTCTAACATCTGCTTCATCATCATCTTCAACAAACATGGATTTCAATACCAACAAAAAAAAAAAAAACTTAATTTTTTTCAACACTTCTTCACCATCATCTTCAATAAAACCAGCAGACCTTGAACCCCAAATCACTACATCATCCCAAGCCATTTTCTCTAAATCATCTCCTCCAAAACAAAAACCACCCACAAAAGAGGGACCAAAACCAATAGAGGCCAAATCCCCAACCTTCAATCAAACCGAACCCCGATCCCCACGCTGTTTTGAAGTCGATGTTGCCCCCTTCCACCGCCAAGCCTCGCTGTCACGGATGAGAGGTCTAAGATGCTTCGCCGCGTCGCTCCACACTAGGGTCGTTGATGCTCCGGCCACAATCAATTTCTTCTTCTTCATCATCAAACAAAAACCATTCATCACCCTCATCCTCCACCAGTAATACCTACACCACAAATCCAACAACACAACATCAGATCAAAATAAAACCCATAAAGGAAAAGCATAAATCCCCAAAATAGAGAAGAAGAAGCATACATCCCCAAAACACCACAAATCCAACAACAGAACGCCAGAAGAAGCCGAACCCTCAAACCTCCCATTGAAACCCAACCATCCTGCAATCGAGAAGAAATAGAGAAGAATATATTGTAGCAGATACCCTTGTAATCGAAGCCATCGACCATGAAACCTTGGAGGCAGAACGAGGCAAAGATCCTGGGGAGGACACGGTGAGTGCTCATGAGGATCTTTCAGGGCAGATTAAGGCAGACGAGGATCTTCAGGGCTCAATTTGGGTAGAGAAGCAGTGTGTTAGGTAGGAGAAATTGGAGGTGGTGGTGGTCGACTTGAGGGTCAAGGAAGAGGGTTAAAGGAGAGCATGACTGATTGCATATGGGGAGAAGGAGGTGCAGTGATGGTGGTGAAGGGATAAGGAGAGGGAGAACAGTTTGGAGAAGGAGGTGCAGTGATTGGGTTTCTAGATTATAATTTCCCAGATTTGTTAGGGTGGTGGTGGGGTGATGCTTCCCAAATCTCTTGATGAAGATATTGGTAGTGATGAAGATGTCCCATGCTTAGGTCACGTGACCGGCAAACGATGTCCCATGCTCTGTTTCTCCTTCCAATAAGTAGGCCACGTTGTTTAAGTGGTGCCACGTAAGCCAGAGACGTTATGTTTCTAATGTAGATGGATGAAAAACCAAAACTGCCAAAGTTTGTATAAGTTGAGAATCATTTAGGCTAATTTTTTAGTTTAGGTCTTAGGGATCAAAACTGTCAAATCGTAATAAGTGAGAGACTAAAACTGCTATTAAGCTAAAATCAAATGACCATAAAAAAGAAAGTGATGAAATGACAACAGCAACGTGTCCAATGTATCGGGGAAGGCACAGGCGAGTGGTGTTGCATGTAGTTCTTCCTCCTCCTTCATTCACCATAGCTACAATTCCGTCCCTATACATTTATTCATAACAGGTTGCCACGTTCACAACCCAAGTAACAGTCTGTTGACGTTATCATCACTCACTCAGACAGATGATTATTTTTTATTTTAAAACCAAAACGCCCTGGAGATCGTTCCAGTTTGTCGTTCTGTCTCAGTACTCTTCGAATCGTTGCTACAACTACCACTACCACTGGTAAACACCTCTCTCTCTCTCTCTCTCTGGAAATGGGGTTTTGATGTCTTTGGTATAATCGATATTATTCTTACAATAATCCCCTATTTGATCAACTTAATTTGCATCAGGTTATATGTTATTTACAATTTCATATCAAACTTTACTTGTTTAACTAGATCAGCTTTTTTTGTTTTGCTTCTGGCCCCCAATTTTGTGATATTTGAATTTCGCAATGGATTTTGGACGATGTTTCAGAGCATTTGCATCCAACACTGAATATGGCTGAAGCTGCACAACCTAATGCTGAGTTGCTGGAGTGGCCCAAGAAAGATAAGCGCCGCTTCCTGCATGCTGTGTACCGTGTTGGTGATCTTGATCGCACCATCAAGTAGGGTTTTGTTGACAGTGTGTTGATGTGATTGATTTGTGTTTAGTGTTTAGATGCTTAAATTTCCTTGCTTTTTCTCCAGGTTTTATACTGAAGCTTTTGGAATGAAGCTTTTGAGGAAAAGAGATGTACCGGATGAGAAATACGCCAATGCTTTTCTCGGATTCGGTCCTGAACAATCCCATTTTGTTGTGGAGTTAACTTATAGTATGTTGCTCTGTTAACCTTTTGGATCCATGCATGCAGTGGTTCATTCATATACATAGCTTTACTTTTGATTCTCTGATTATATGCACATTTTGCTTACCATCTGTGATGTGTTGAATTGAATTGAACACGGGTTATCGCCACATATGATATTGTTTTCAGATTATGGGGTGACCGAATATGATATTGGAACTGGCTTTGGACATTTTGCTATTGCAACTCCAGATGTAAGTCAGAGTCTACCTGCACAAAAGCTAGACCATCTATGTGCTTCTTCTGTAATGAATTTGAAATGTATATCTGTTGTCCCACTTTTAGATTTACAAATTTGTTGAAGATATCCGGGCTAAGGGTGGAGTCGTCACTAGGGAGCCTGGTCCAGTTAAGGGTGGGTCAAGTGTTATTGCCTTTGTGAAGGACCCTGATGGTTACCTTTTTGAGATTATTCAAAGAGCTTCAACCCCTGAGCCGTTGTGCCAAGTAATGCTTCGTGTTGGTGATTTGGAGCGCTCAATTAAGTTTTATGAAAAGGTAAATCATTTGAAATGTGTTCTCTAAACAAATAAAAAACTAAAACTGCCTTGTTAAACTTGTTAAAGACAATTTTATCAGTAAATCATTCTTTATGAATTTAAAAAACACTTTCAATTATGTCCCGAACTAATTATCCCATAACTTAAACACAATTATGAGTTTATGCTTGTGATTGACACTGCATTTGGTATATTAATTTTAAGTCTTATTTCTTAATTCGACTGTGTTTTATTAGTTAAGGCAATACTCTTATCTGATTATATTTGTGTAGGCTCTGGGTTTGAGGGTGGTAAAGAAGGTTGATAGACCTGAGTACAAGGTGAGTTTCCTTCTTAACTTGTTCTTAGCAATCTACTTCCTAGCCAGGACAAATTTCATGCCCAAGCCATGACATGATTTTCCTGAACTACGTTGCATACACTACAGTACTCTATAGCTATGCTTGGGTATGCAGAAGAGCATGAGACAACTGTGTTGGAGCTGACATATAACTATGGTGTCACTGAGTACACCAAGGGAAATGCTTATGCGCAGGTTAGTTAATAGGTTATATTCCTCCTAGAAGCCTAAACTGATTATCTTCGCATAACTATTTTTGTACCCCTTGGTGATAAAATTTGCATTGTGTTTATAACAGGTTGCTATTGGCACTGATGATGTGTACAAGAGTGCTGAGGTAGTCAACATAGTCACCCAAGAGCTTGGAGGGAAGATTACTCGACAGGCAGGGCCAATTCCTGGCCTTAACACAAAAATCACTTCTTTCTTAGATCCAGATGGATGGAAAACTGTAAGTTTTTGTCTTTTTGTTTATAACTGTGTTAAGTGAGGGTATGATTAATGTCTTATTTGTTGTATTGTAGAGTTATGAGCTGCAAGAATTAGTGATTATGATGTAAAACACAGACATATATGCTTAATCATTGAGCCACTGCAGCTGTAGTTTGACAATACTGTTTCTAGGGTAACATGGTGATGGAATGGGAGATTTAACTTGCTTAAGCTAAAGGAGGTTGCCATATTTTAACTTGCATAATTTTTCGGTAACTTAATCTTTAATGAAACTGAGGCTAATTGTCAGTATGAGCGAAAAATCGTTTTATATAGCTGGATGTAAATCAATTATGAATATGCAATGTAGAGCAGTTTCTCATGGTATAAAGAAGGATGTTTAGCCAGAGAATAGAAAGAACATAATGTTTCAGCTTTTGTTACCTAGCATAATGGAAGTCATTCTGACTAACGACTTAAACTGATCATAAATTTTATGTTTACAGCAAGAAGTTTGTCACGGTTTCTATGTACTGTATGTCTGACTAATAAAAAGAGGATCTCATGTTTTAATTTATATCTATCTAGTTATTGTCTTCTTGAATTCAACCAATTTACCATTCATGTTTAATATTGGAGTCTGTTATGAAAATTGTGCTTTAACTTACAATTGTGAGGGAGATAAGTACTAATAGCACTGTCTTAACTTACAATTAACATACTGTGACATATATTATTATGCACTTAAAAAGTTTTACTTCACTTTATCAGTGATAATGCAAGTTCTTAACTTGGGTGCTCTGCAATGAAGTGCATATCATTTTGAACATGTGCCATATTTTCGACTCTTGCTTATGTTAATTTCTATGTTAATTTCGATGCCATCATAATTCATTTCATATGAATTTTGTAGGTCTTAGTTGACAATGAAGATTTTCTGAAGGAACTGGAGTGAAGAGTCATGGCTTTTCACGATGTATGAAACCGTAATGCAGTAGTATGAATAAGTTGCTGGCCTGATGAGTGATCAGCATGTGTGTATATCAGGGTTACTAGTCTTCACTCTTCAGTATGGTGTCTCTGGTATGGCTTTGTAATTGATCCAAAACGCAGTTGGAACTTGGAACTACTCCCACATAAACAGCATTTCACGATATTTAGAAAAAGTTCGATAAATAATTCTGATGTTTTACAATAGAATCGAAATCAATTCCAGCTAAAATGACTCTGGAATTGCTTGTCACTTAGACCAATCATATTAACCTAAAAACCTGGTTGAATTATCTTCTCCGTGATATCAGGGTCGTTTTCCTTAATTGAATAAAGGAGAAAAATAATTTTGCTTTGTTTTCTTATTACTTCATCACGAGTCACGACCATATTTAATAATTGTTGTAGCTGTATACGCGGCAAGTATCTCACCAGAGATTATTTGCCAACATTATTACTGAAGTGATCATAAAATTATGTAAAAAAGTTTTAATTTTTATAAATTTTGTAAAGCCATTGGCATTCTGTGTGTCTGAAGAAATAGAGTGCTCTCTCTGGCCCAATTTTCAAAATTATTGATGGGCGAACTATGACCAAAAAAAGTTGTGAGCGAGCTGAGACATGAAACTTTATCAAACTTTTATCTTTTTTTTCTCTTCAGATTTTGTTTTGACCATGAATGAAATACAATCAACGACCAATCTAGTTTTCCTTTCTCTTGGTGGCAAGCAATTTTTTTTGGAGTAGATAGTAAATAAGCTTCACATATCACCGAAAAAGCTGGGATTATGCAAGTTACTAATACAACTACGCTTCCCCTTCAACCCAAAGCATTCAAACATATCATCTTTCACGTACGTACAAAGTAAAGCTAAGGAAGCAGTGTATGTAGAACTTTGATTCGTATCATTTGCTTTTTTGTCTCTCTTTCACTCTCCCCATTACCCAAAGACAAAATAAAAGAATAAGCTTTTATTGATATGTTTTAAAAAAGAAAGCTGGTAAAGCTGATTTCTTACACAGATGACAGATTTATTGAGCACTAAGTTAAGTAGCACATGAAAGCTGCACCTCCTTGATGGATGATGCATCTCTTAACTAGCTGACTCATCCGCTCTAGAATTTGCATTTCACATTATAATAAAATGATACTTTGATTAACACTAACTATAAACTAAAGTGTTCACGTTGTGAACACAGTGACCATGCTAATAACCCTAAAAAAAATTCCGAACTCAGTCTCGTATACTTGATGAACATGAAAACTACAAAATCCTTTACAATTTACATGTAGGTGAAACCTGTAACTCTAATCTAACCGTCTTCCATCTTCACGTGGCTAACAAGTGTCACGATTCGGGGGAGTGGGCAGCGGGCTAAAAAGAAAATATCTCCAAACCCTAATTTAAATAGTTCAAAACCAGTTGAGGCAAGTTGAAATCGTCGAGGCTTAGAAATCGCTAGGGCAATCACTCATCAGGTTGTCCAGGGTATCCCTTGATGAGATCGCCCACAGGGCCTCAAAAAGAGCAAGTCATCTAAAATAAATCCGGCCCAAATCCTTCAACCCATCTACCAACAATGAACCCCAAATAGGCGACCATAAATCCAAGTTTCCTCATTCCAATCCATAAGCTAGGCCTGAAATGTTTTATGAGTGAGAATTGTATGATTTGGTCACTAGGCTTTACATTCTCTTGAAGTAAATTGCAAATGGAGGCAGCACCGTTACATGGAGAGGAAAGGCAACTGAAAATGGCGTCTGTGTAGGTTAAATGGGAACATAGGGATCAATTGGGTCCCAATCACTCCGACCCAACAGTATGGTAGAAATCAAACAATGCAACCTTTGGTCTCTGCTTTATGGCTTTTAATCTTAACTTTGGACCAAATCTCCATGTTCTAACTAAACCAGCGGTGAAATAATCATATCATTCAACTAGGGAATGACTCAAAGCAAATGTGTTATGTGCTTTATTTTACAGAATACAATCTTCCAAAATCAGAGTTGTTGACTTAATTTTTACGGGCCAATAAAATATTTGCACAAGTTCCATGTAGATATTCTAAATGTTAATTAAAAACATGTGGGCAAGTACACATGTAAGAATGTATAAATATTGTACATATATAGGTTAAAGTCACTATACATCTAAATATTTTAATACATGTTAGAAGACAAATCTTAGATTTTATAGACTATAGACTACTATCCTTCTAATTATATTTTATTCATACAAGTGCAATGGATAATAATAAATTTTAAAGTGCAAAAAAGCAGGCATTTGTCAGGGTAGTTTGTGCTTAAATAGAGGATCAAGATTCGCTTATATAGCCTAAAGAACCTGAATTGGAGTGAGAACAGAAATTGCAACTCCTTATCTTAATTTTGATATTTGTAAGAGTTACATGTGAATTAATTAGGCATATTTTAAAATTGTTTAATTTAATTAATAAACAGAGATAACGTTTTAGTGACAGCGCGTATGTGCCAACTGCCAACCCAGCAATAGCATTTTACGTTTCAGTACGTTGAGAGAAAGAAAGAGAGAATAAAAAGCAGAGTGAAAGAATAGTGATAGTTCAAAACAAAAGAAAACCCTTGATTCATTATTCATTCGAGAGTGACAGTGGTTTCATATTCATTCTATGCGATTCCAAATTCAACAATGGCGAAGTCGAGCACTAATCCGACGTCGTTTCCTCCGATCAAGCCAGAGCAATACGCACACAGCGCGGTTCACTACGCCGTAGCATCAAGAGACCACGCCGTGCTTTCTAGAATCATCTCCTCTCTGCCCCGTTTACCCGACCCGAATCAAATCCACACTGAGTCCGACTCGCTCGCTCAGGAACGAATTGCCGAACAAATCTCC
Source organism: Acmispon strigosus (assembly GCA_030819835.1). Taxonomy (NCBI): domain Eukaryota; kingdom Viridiplantae; phylum Streptophyta; class Magnoliopsida; order Fabales; family Fabaceae; genus Acmispon; species Acmispon strigosus. The sequence goes on from JAUAMA010000001.1 coordinate 95,406,876, forward strand.
GCCGTGCTCGACCGCCGCGACGTTCCACTCAGGGAGACGCCTCTCCATCTCGCCGTCCGTCTCAACGACCTCTCCGCCGCTCGCGCGATTGCTTCCGCCGGCGCCGACATCTCCCTCCAGAACTCCGCTGGATGGAACCCCTTGCAAGAAGCCCTCTGCCGTAAAGCCTCTGATATCGCCGCTGTCCTCGTCCGCCTACACCATCGCTCCGCCTGGGCTAAGTGGCGCCGCCGACTCCCTCGCCTCGTCGCCGTGCTCCGCCGCATGCGGGATTTCTACATGGAGATCAGCTTCCACTTTGAGAGTTCTGTCATCCCTTTCATCGGGAAGATCGCGCCCTCGGACACCTACAAAATCTGGAAGCGCGACGGTAACCTCCGCGCCGACACCACTCTAGCCGGCTTCGACGGCCTCAAGATCCAGCGCGCTGATCAGAGCTTCCTCTTCCTCGGCGACGGAGACGGTGTTCACAACGTCCCCTGCGGATCGCTGCTCGTGCTCAACCGCGATGATCGGAGAATCTTCGACGCGTTCGAGAACGCTGTAGGTCCGATGAGTGATTCCGACGCGGCGGGGTTCTGCGCCCAGACGAGCGTGTACCGGCCGGGAATGGACGTGACGAGGGCAGAGCTCGTGGGAAGGACGAATTGGAGGAGGCAAGAGAAGACGGAGAGCGTGGGGGAGTGGAAGGCCAAGGTGTACGAAATGCACAACGTCTTGTTCAGTTTCCGGTCACGAAAAGTCGTCGCCGGCGGGGAATCTGACGTGGCGGGGAGCGAGCAGGTGCTGCCGTTGGAGCTGGATGAAGACGAAGACGGTTTTCTCGTGGCGGAGAATCCGAGCTTCGGAATGCCGGTGGGTGGTTGCGACAAGAGAAGACACAGTAGCTTCGTTCCCGAAGAGAGAGAGTGGGTCCCACAGGGTAGAAAAAGCGTGGACATGCCGCCAAGAAGGTCTTCAGCATCGGTAAGAATGGCACCATCGCCGGCCCCGGCGCAACTGCCGCCGGCGACGAAGGATAAGGAGTATCTGAAAAGCTTACGGCCGTCGGTGTGGCTGACGGAGCAGTTCCCTTTGAAGACGGAGGAGCTGCTGCCATTACTGGACATTCTGGCCAACAAGGTGAAAGCAGTGAGGAGGATGAGGGAGTTGCTCACCACCAAGTTCCCGCCGGGGACTTTTCCGGTTAAGGTAAAGCAGCTCCACCGCCATGTTGACCGTTACTTGCTTGATTTGTGTTGTGTGTGTGGTGTCCCACAAGAAGAATAGGAACCTACGGCTATGATTATTGGTCAAATTTAATAATTGAATTGATTTGATTGATGTGGGTTTTGCTAGATTGATATTTGATTTGTGATGGAAAGTTTGTGTTTTGGATGTTTTGGTTTGGTGGGGCAGGTGGCTATCCCGGTGGTCCCTACGGTGAGGGTGGTGATCACGTTCACCAAGTTTGTGGAGCTGCAACCTCTGGAGCAATTCTACACGCCTTTCTCAAGTCCCAGGCATTTGTCCAATGCAGATGATGATCATCAAGAACAAGAAAGCCATCGTTCTTCATTCTCATCCTCCTCCATGTCTTGGTTGAGACGAAATAACAGTCAATCAGGGAGTAAGATGCAGCCGCAACAGCAATGTTCTTTAGGGGCATTGGATTCAGATCCTTTTGTAATTCCAGCTGGATATACATGGACCACTAGTGGGGATGATAATAGCTCACGGAAATTGAACAAGTCTAAGTCTGTGAGAAGATCCAAGTGACAGAGGAAGCAGCATAACCAAGGGAGTTTTACTCATCAAGTTGAAAGAATTCCATAGTGAGACATCAATTACTGTATCTAAAATTGTCCCCAAAGTTGCATCCATTGTGTAGATATCTCCATATAATTTTCATCTTCATTTTTTAAATCAACCGGGGGCTTTGAGATGATGGTGTTCATAGAGGCTGGTTTCGCATCAAATTGATTGACATAAGGGTTCTTAGAACTGTCTTACTTTGCTCAGATATTTGTTTCATATATAAATCTTATAGAGACTTTAGCATAGCATTTTCTATTTGTGGATTTCATGCTAGGATTCATGCCAGTTTTTTGGTAGGTTACAATTTACAATTGCCAATGTCATAGTTTGTGGCAGCTGGTATACTTACTTTTCATGATTGTACTTGTATGGGAGAAATGATACATTCAACAATGAGTACAAGTTAGGGCAGAAGGGCTTTCTCCTCATTAATCATGCAGTGGCAAGAAATGTTTGAGGTTTGTATCAAACCTTTATTTTGATTGCAAATAGCGCTTGAACATGATTGTACTTTGTGGTATTCATTTGAATCAGGCTCCACTTACCTTTACTCTGTCTCCTCCACATACAAGATTCAGTCTACCTAGAGTACAGAAGACCCGTTATCTTTATTCCTTTCTTCCCATTCTTTGGACTAGGCTTTACCTTTTCCTCTTAAAGCTTCTGATTACCCCTTGAACCAGATCTTCATTCCAATTAGTTTAAAGGCTCGGTCCCCACATAAATCCTTGAAGATTAAAAGCCTAACCGGATGATAGTATATAATATTTATTTAAGTACTCTGTCTTCAAAGTGAAAAAAGCATCACCTTAACTTAACCAGAGTTTGATGAATATGTGTTCTGTTTGCCTTCAAAGTGCGGGTAATTGAGGGCTAGTGTAATAAGAGAAATCCACACATTGATAGAAGTGGACTATGAGTCTGTTTGGGTACGAGTTTACTCTAAATAAATTCCATTAAGTGCTTTTTGGTTTGTATCGGAGTATATATCCTGGTGGCAACATTATTAAACAGCAAATACATTTGGCCTGCTAGAATCATACCAAGGGTGAACAAGGCTCAATTCACATGGTAATTTACAATGCTGGCCGAAGTATAACTCCCATATATATATATTCTAGTTAATTTATCTCCCCTATATATTCCATTCTAACTCCTCTTCGCCTGCATCTAATTCCAACTGAACTGAGTCATTCGAGGTACTACCTATTCATATTTCTAACTCTAAGCATTTTTGTTTGAAGTTTTTCAGTGCATAGACTCAGTAAATATTTGTATATTTTAAAACTTCAGCAAGCTACATGACAAGGGTCTGGATCTATATTATGGTTCAATTGTGTATTTATGTATTTGGGCTACAAATTCATTATTGGAAAATTTGGTTTTTGGTTGGAAGTACGTTCAACTGATATATATTTAATTTTCTAAGAGTTTTTTCAAAGTTGTTGAATGGAGAAAAAACCTCATCTAGTTAGTTTTTGTTGGAAACTTTTAGCATGAAACTATTTTTTTTTCAAACTTCTAAGGAGACAGAACTCATCAATGTCAAGAAATTGTTTAAGGAAGATTAAACTTGATCACTTGGATAAACAGACATTATTTGTCATGTAGCACTTGTTTACTAAGCCATTGTCTCCTCATAGTGAAAAACTAACAAAGTTTTAATGAGTGGTATTCTTGTTTTATTCTAGTCTTGGGCATGGCACCCAGAAACATGGCCAGCAAAGCACCAAGTTGGGCTGATCAGTGGGATGAAAGTGGTATGGAGGATGATGATGATGGCGCTAGATCCCATAAAGACACCGGCAATAACAAGAATTCGGGTGCCAAGGGTGGTTTCACCAAAGTCAAAGCAGTTGCAATGATAGGTCTACAAAAGATTAAAATTTATGTAAAATGGATCAAAAATCAGTTCAAGAGAAAGAGGACTTTCGCATAATTGTGAGGGTTTTTTTTTTTCGTAAGCAGAAGAAAATAGAATGTAGTCAATGTACTAATAGAACATGATGACCCAGACTAGCAGGGTAATAATATACTACTATAACAAATTTATTATAAATCGTTCTAAGTTGTTTTTCCAATAATTCTCTTATTTGTTTAAGGGTTAAATATGTTTTTAGTCCCTGATTTATACACTCTAATTTAAAATGGTCTTTATAAATTTTCTTCATAAATTTTAGTCTTTGAAAAAAATTGTTTGATTGAAAATAGTCTTTATGATGTCATAAAATGTTTTTTAAATATTTTTTATCCAGTCACCCATCCACGTGGTAATCCTAGTCACATACAGGTGTCCACGTGTAATTTTTATATTAATTTTAGTCATTAAAAAATTTCCATCATCAAATTTAGTCCTCTTTATTTTCCTCTCCTCTACCTTCTCCTCCTCCCACCACCTCTTTCTCCCAACTTTTTTTTTTGCAAACCCTCCTCTCCAATTATTGTGAAGATAAAAGCTTATGATAATTATCTTTAATTATGAAATCAACTTTATCTATGTATTATTTCACAACAGTCTCTCAAATCAATCGTTGTTCACTGTTGTTCAATTTCTCCTCTCCTGAAAAATTCGAACGTCTCTTTTCATCTTCAATTAGCCTCTGATTTTAGCATGTGTGATTTCACTCTTGCCCCACTCCTTCGCAGTGCCAATATCATCTCCTCCTCTGATTTGTGCAATTTAGGCATAGCCTCCATACAAAGATTCTTCTTATACGGAATGAGGGAGATTATCCTAACAGTAACTGGCGATGACGGGTTGCCAGAAAAAAAGGTGGGGGAATTAGTGATGGGTGAGAGGAGGAAGAGAGGAAAAAGATGGGAAAATGGAGAAGAACTGAATTTGATGATAGAAAATTTTTAAGGACTAAATATGATATAAAAAATTACACGTGAATACATATAATGACTAGGATTGCCACATGGGTGGATGACTGGATAAAAATATTTAAAAATGCATTATAATGTCATAAGGACTATTTTCAATCAAATAATTTTTTTCAAGGGCTAAAAACTATGAAAACATTTTATAAAGACCGTTTTAGATTAGGGTGTATAAGTCAGGGATGAAAACATATTTAACCCTTTGTTTAATGAAGCGTATTATATATTTTTGCTTTCAAAATATTAATTGTATATTTTTTTAAATACTAGTAATTTGTAAGAAGATAATACTCTAATCACAATAATGGAGTTAAAAGATCAAAGTCTAACACCCGCATACACAACCTGTTCGTCAGGTTGAAATAACTCTCATTAAAACAGGTCCATTCAAATTTTAAATCAATAATTCCATCACTGAGCCAATATTGTTTGAAAAAGTATAACGATACTTGCTCCAATGATAGGATAATACCAATTTATTTTTGGGTCAAATGGACAATTCCATTTTTTTTGTCAAAGGATCCTGATTGCATTCAAATTGAGCAGGACATACAAGCCATTCCCCAAAAAAAAAACCAGCATATACGAGCCCATCATGGAGCCTTGAGAATTAGAATGTGTTTGTGCAAACATCTCCAATTTTTTGACCAAAAAATAAACATCTCCAATTTATTTCACCACAATTTTGAGTTAACTTCATTTTTTTCATCACCACAATTATAACTCGAGGAGTCTCAACAACACATTTTTTCCTAGTGCAAATGCCAATTTCCTACTCTATACGTAAAATAATGCTCCTTTACAATTTTCATTTGGAAATTAGCATTATTTAATTTTTTCCAAATAGTCCGTATGAGCCTTCTGTGGTGTTTGTTCAAGTGTTAATGCAAATGACTTCCCTACGAAAATTTGCATCAATAATGCACTGTAACATTCACCTAAAATTAACATATTGAAGTAGATGATTTTACCGTAACCAAGCAACCGATAATTTAAATAAGTGGTAACCAAATCCAAATTCAATTGAAATTCATAATTCAAAGATAACGACCAAATAGAAATGCAAGATGGCAATTCTCAACAGGCCATGTATTGACAGCAGAAGAGAATTTACATATTAGGAAAGCTATATACAGAGGCTGTCATAAATTTGCCTAGTGGGATCCAAAGGTGTTCTCTCCACTGTAAGTCATGTATAGAAACCCATCTTCATCCTTATTTTCCTCATAAACAGCAGACATCAATGAGGCTGCAAAACAAAGGAATTTAGTTCAATACCACTCACCATCAGAATAAACAAAAACAACAATCTTACGACTAAACACTTACCGGTTGGAGGTAGAGTGTTTTTTATGAAAACAAAAATGGCCTTCTCTGCACTGAGCTTAATTCTTTTGCGGACAACATAAACAAACTGGCCAACAGTCAAGTCAGCTGGGACAAGGTACCTACAGCATCACAAAGCAACAAAACAAACTGAGAATCCACTAATAAATAGAATAAGATCAATTATGTGTTAAATATTAATCAAGATTAATTTTGAAGGGATTGAAACAGGCATTAAACTCATGCAAACAAACATTAGACTCATAAAGATTACAGACTCTACATACGCTAATATTCAAGGCATTTAAGAATAATAAATGAAATCAGAACAAGATACTATTCAGGCACTTGAACCAGGGGATTTAGTTATTTGTTTCTTTTCCATATCCTTCTCAACTAGTCTCAATACCATCTAGCTCCAGCTCTTGGAATTTTTCCATGGCCCTGGGAGCTAAGCCAATTGCATCAGAACCCTTTATGATTTTCAGCCTTTTGAATGTGTCAATGAACATATCCCAATATGCAACTAAAACAAAGTTTCGTCCTCTGAGTTTCAATAATCAAGTCTAAATCATGCTTCAGTATTAAGGAAATACTCAGAAAAATAACAGTCTCACTAGGAGGTAACTATGCTGTCACAATTTCATAAGCCATATTACCCGAAATCCCTACACATAGAGTTTGTTTTAAATTACTAGCCAACCATAATTCTTGTTTAGTTATATGTTCTTCAAATTGGACCTTAAGAAAGTTGAGCAGTAGTGTCCAAGGCTGTAGCGCTGGAGGCCAAGTAACTGTGCCACAGCATGGAGACCAACAATTTATGGCTAAGTCAAATACTTTGCCCCTCTTTGGCAAACAGAATTTGCAACAAGATTATCATTTGTGCATTCTGGCCTCACTTTGCTAATCTTTTACAAATACCTTAATAAAATGAAGTTGTGAAGCAGCATGCACAAGCTTTTTAGCAACCATGTTTCACACCTTCAACAATAGTACAAAATTAGTAAATCCTATCAGTACCGAGCTACCTACCAACATTTTATACAAATATCACCCAGCATATTATAGGAATGTCAAAGTATCAACTCAAGACGGGTGTTCCATTTCATACTTCACTACTTCCACCACCGGTGACTCTTGTTATGTTAATAAGAAGATAAAAATATAAATTTCCAAAACATTCACAAAAAGCATCAAGAAAGGCAGCCTGAAAATTAATCACAAGGGCCAGGATAGCATAAGAGAACAACTTACTTCTTCTTATCAATGTCTGGAATGTCACTTCTGTCAGCTTTCTCCACAATCACCTGTGCGAAATTGCCATATTTGAACGAATGAGTTTTAAGAAATAATAAACAAGGATACAAAGCATCCATAGTGAGCACAGTCTTACAGGTATTCTATCAGCATACTTCTCTCTAATGCGAGAAGATTCAGCCAGTCTTCTTTCTGAAACGTAAAAAACACCAATTTGCTAGTTAAGTCGGATGAACAGAGGGTTTTACAATCTCATCAGAAAACACTTATGTGTACAAAATAACCACGTTCATTCACCTAAAAACCCCTTTTCATAATGATCGAAAAAGAAAAAAAAAAGTTCTTTTTTTTACAACATAAAAGGGTTGGACCTTAAATTCTACCCATCAAAAGGTTCCGATGGAAACATAAAACAGATTATAAGAAAAAGGAGGTAAATTGAGAGAAGAAAGGTACCGACCCAGAGGATGTTGAAGCTTGAAGGAGGGTTTGGCCATGATGAAATTGGAAGAGCGATTGGTCTCTGCAAATTTGAAACACCGAAACATTAGAAATTGAAGGAGGGGTAGTGTATGATTGAAGAAAAGAAAACCAATTTTACAAACCTAAGAAAAAAGGATCGATGATGATTGAAGTGGGTGAATGATGGAGTTGAAATTAGGGTTTGGTGTTGTTTGTTCTTATCTTGATTGATTTGTTGAGTTTGAGTGGAACACGGAACGTCTACTTATACTTTCTGTAAACGCCTCGGATCAACTCTTTCGCAAGTTAGCTTCGCTGTTTGCAGCTTCGAAATAACAAATTCAATTTACTTCTATTTTAAATAAATAACGAAAAGATAACGATAATGAAAAAGATCAAAAACAACGAATCGGTTTTTTTATCAATAAAAATCATGATAAAGATAATGAAAATTAAAAAAAATCACTTATTCATTTTGAATTTTATATAAGTAGATATTTGAAGATAGTTACTTTTTTTTTTGGTTACAGAAGATAGTTACTTTGAGTTTGAATGTGATATATTAGTGATAACTAGAAAACAAATATGAATCAAAAGAGGATAAAGAGAGAACACTTGGATTTTCGTTTTTCTTTTGAAAAAATTCAAGAGTAAAAAAAAAAAAAAACTCCACTCGTTTATCTAAAAAAAACTCAACTCATTTTTTTTATAGATAAGGAAATAAAAACAGGCAACAAAGGAAAGCAACTAAGGTACGTCATCTCTACACAAAAGCGGAATCACTGAGGGCAGAGGCTCCTTCCAAATACGCAACAGACACCTTGAGTGAGAAGCTTGTCTCACCAATGCATCCGCCACCCATTTCTATCACGCGAAACATAAGAGAATTTGACCTTTCAATCCCCAACCAACATAGCTCGAATAGAAGCAATAGCATCTCGTTGCCAAAATGTTTGTGTGTCCCTGTTCTAGCTCAGAATCTCCACAATATCCTTACAATCCATGTAGTAGACTACTTCACGGAATCCCAAGTCCCATACTAGCTTGAAACCGGATCGAAGCGCCAGAAGCTCCGCCAGGAAAGCACAACTCGTCCCATAAGAATAAGCAAAGCCCGACAGCCACCGGCCAGTGGAGTCCCTTACTACACCGCCACCACCCATCTGATTTGACCCAGCAACCCAGTTGTTATCCGTATGAAGATGGATTAAATTAGTACCATTCACAAACATGGATTCTCGAGGGTTCAGTATTATCTTCCCTTGTCTCACAAACTCATCTGCCGCCAAACCACTTGAATAGACCACGGTTGAGGATCAAAGACCACACTATTGCGCCAACGTCAGATACACTAGAGGGTGGCAATCGCGAACGCCTGATGCGGTCCCTGCAGGATGTAACGAAATCAATCCTAGAAAGAGCTCATCACAGGAGGGGTTGGCAGCAAGCTAGAAAGTGACTCCATGTCAAACCCGAGCCATGGCAGTCTCGGGAGAGGTGTTTAATATCCTCATCCTGCTCACCACATCGAGGACATGTCGCAGTCGAACTCAAATGGCACTGCCGCCGTTTCGAATTCGTCAGAAGGGCACCGTGACCCACTAGCCAAAGGAAAAATCGAACCTTCTCTGGTGCTTGAGCTTTCCAAATCACCTCATGAGAAAAAGGATATACACCTTATGAGAAAAAGGAGATAGGTGCTCAATACTTAAGATTTCCGCAAATCATTTTTCCAAAACGCACATGAACTCTCAGTTCATTATGTTGTGACTCATCAGGCACATCTAGGAGAGTCATACTTCATAAGGTGAATATAAGTTTTGAAGGGGGAAAATTCACCCAATGAAATGTGACTCACCCGTCCTCAGTACGAGCTACAATATGATGAACAGATTATTCAAAAACATCCCAAGAATCAACATGTTGCATTCTACTCAGTGAAGCCAACAACTTAACAATGATTAAACTCAAGCATCTTAGAAGTTGGAACTAAGTCTCACAAATAATTTTTCCAAAACGATCTTGAACCATAAGTTCATCATTTTGCCATTCATTCGGGCACTCTAAGTTTATTGTTTTACACAAGATGTTACGCTTCATTAGGTGAATAAATGTTTTGAAATAGACAAATTCACCTAATGAAATGTGGCTAATGTGGCTCAAACGTCCTCAATGTTACTCACAATATGATGAATATATTATTCGAAAAGCCCCATGAATTTACGTGTTACAAGTTTAGGAAGACTCGCATGAACATCGAGGAAAAGCACAATGGTTGGTGGATTTTACCACCGGGAGGGTTCGAGCCCCGCACATGAGACATGTTTTCCAACTTTTTAGCACTTGAGCTACAAGGGATTGACGGAAATGTATTTACTAGTTACCCTCTTTGGTTTATTGATGGGCCAATCTTGTACCCATTTTTGGGGTCCACAATGGTGTACCCTCTTGGAGGGCCGCTTTGTAAGTTTCTGCGTACCAGAAAACAACAAGGCCAACTTGCCCATAAGCAATTTACTTCCTCCACAGGTGACATTGTTTCTCATCATTCATCACAGTCACACTTTCTCTTCATATATACACAAACACACATAAGCCCCCTCAACCTCACCTTAACTTTCAACTCTCAGATTTCTGTCCCTTGAGATAATACTATTACTTAACACACCCACACAACATGGACCAGTGTTTTTCTACCCCTTCTTCATCAGCTTCGACGTCACAAACCATTCGCTGTGATGAGCAAGCTTCGAGCTTGAAGAAGAGGTTCCTCAAAGCAGCGCAGGAACAAAGGTCCAGGTTCTATATACTAAAGAGGTGCATCATTATGTTACTGTGTTGGCAAAAGTACGAGCATTGAAAAACAGAACGTGTTTTGCTCTGTTTTGCTCTGTTTTGCCCTGCCTCTAGCTATTAATTTGCAGCAAGTGGACATGCACAATTAACTACACCGACTAGTGTTTCAAAAGGTAATTAACCTTCCAGATTGACAATCACATTTTATATTCTGATTTAACTCAGAGGGTGCTCTTGGTGTTGAATTTCACTGAATGACCAAAGTTGATGAGTTTTCACTTTTTTTGTTAAGTGTTCAATGAAACTAGTGTAATATTGTATTGTTTGATATGAAACGATGAGAATGAGGTGATATATGAGTTGCAATGTCATCATGTGACTGTGTAAACAATACTAGAGATTACCATGTTTTTGGGTGTGAAAGAAGGTGAAAGAACAGACATTATTTCACATGAGGATAGGGACAGATCGTGGCTATTATTTGGTAGGACTTGGGGGCCAGAATAAGGGTTTGGTTATTTTTTCTGCCTACTTTGCCAATTTACATTTTATAAAGCTGAAAATTCAGCAAAGAATCTTTACCTTCTCTCACTTTATTCCCCATTACGGTTCAACAATGACAGCAATATCGCCTTGCGTTTTTGTCTTTCAACTGCAATTTTTTTATCAATAATGTCCTAGTTGCTGGCAATTTCTACTGCCTTAGTTTTGCTAATATATATGAGACAAGAGATAGATCAGGCATCCCTTATCGATTAGTGCACTACCGATGAAGCGACGCGTTAGTCTACGGTTATTGACGGTGAGATACTTTGGCTAATATAAAAAAAAGGTACAATTATTATTACTATGAGCTCCTCTAGTTGTTCAACTAACTAATCATTTAATTGAGGCCTTTATACACGCTGATATCAAACAATATCAACTAATTTGTATTAAGAAAATGTTGAGGCAACAAAACAATACCCTCTCCTAGTAATAAGAAAATCCAATTACTAAAAAACATGCATCCATACATGTTTTATGGACCAATATTGCTATAGATATAATAAGGGTTGTGTGATATAAATTCAAGGAGATGTGTTATTCAGTTGATGTTGATGTATGCATTATATGGCAGTTTTAGATCGCTAATAATGCACACCGTCACAAAAACACTTTGTATTGCATTATGAAAAATATATTTGAGAAACTAAAATTTGGAATGCACTTTAAAATTTAATTTTCTGTAAGTATTTTTATAACTTTACACATTACTCATTATTTTAGACCCTAGGAATTGCATATCGATTGAATGTTTACACTACGTAGCAGTTTAGAGATCTTTCAAGGAGTAATAATTCATTTTCTTTTCTCTTAGTTTTTGTCATTTGCTTTTAAGCAATAACTTTTTGACATTTTAATCATTCACAAATTTAACAAGTTTTTAGTAAAATAATATAAATTCATACCATTTATGTACTTATTCATAATTTAAAAGTGTTTTTAATTATAATTATGCAAGCAGTTTTACTGTTTTAAAATTAATTCATTTCACCAACAAGATGATGATGACCTAGTGGGCTAGTGGTAGACAATCTAGATGCGCGTAAGGGTGATATCACGAAATCGAACACTAGAAAAGTTATTTATTGTAAGGGAACGTCACCGTATCACAAACAAGTTAACACCTTCAAGCACAAAAAATTAATTCACTTCAAGCCATTAACCCCATATCTTCATCATTAGACAATTTTCCTTTTCTTTTTTCTTTTTTTGTTCGAAATTAGACAATTTTCCTATCATCTTGTAATCAACACATTACTCATTTACTTGCACGTCAAAAACTGTACTGGTATGGGTTCCAGGAACAGGCCGCATAGCCCAAAAACGATAACCCATTAAGTTGCCTAGCATGTTGTGGTAAGATCTACCAACTCTCATTTCTTCCTTTCTCTCATTCATCTAAGTCAATAAAGTGTGAAGATATACTTATTATTTTAAAAAATATGCATAATTTTTAATTATTGATATAACTAAACATATAATAATTTTTTAATTGAATTAATTTATATTATTATACAACTAATGGAAAATACTTTTTGGTAAGAAATATCTGATTTGATAGATTAACCAGTCCTAAATTTACGTTTGGCACAGTGTTTATTTTGTCAAACTGCCAATAAATTAACAACAAATCAGTTTTTGTTTCTTTCGTCTAGGACTGCTTTCGGTTGATATAGCATTGCTCATAACTAAAAGATTTCAAATATAAGTTAGGTGTAATTTTGCCCGTGTAAATTTTTTAGGAAAGTGTTCGTTCTGTTTTCCTCACTTTCATCCTTTTAAATAGAACTAAAGTGTTTCGTTCGAGGAACCTCGTGTCTTATTCGGTTCCATCTTAAAAATATAACAAACACAAAACAAACTAGTTTGTCTTGTTTCGTCTCGTTCCAACTTGTATACCAAACGATACCTAAGCAAAGTATCTAACTGACACAAGAAAACCCTAACCCCCAAAATGAGTCACAATTGACGAGCAAAAGATCCGACTTAGTCATCTTCAAAGGGACACCTCATTTTTATTTATATTTTTTAATTGCACTTACACGTGAAACCATCTATTGTTGGAGACAAAAAAAAAGATTAAGCTCACATGAAAATTGATCAATGAACATGTTCTTGTAAAATGTATTGTCGTCATAAAATTGTATTCTTTTTGTAGTGAATGACAACACCAAGCACTAGATCAACTGCCATGAATTGTTCTAGCTTAATCAAATGTATGTGAAAATCGCGAGGAATGACATATGGATTATAGCAGCTAGTAAATGAACTCAGTCTAACCATTTGAGAACAAAATTGTTTTCTCTAAATTATGGGAATTAGGCCAAGTATAGGGAAAATTCTTAGCTTTAGGTCTCAAAATTTGTATAAGGGAATATGCCTCATCTTGTTGGGCCAAGCTCTCTTATAAAAACTTGCTTTTTATCTTGAGTTACTAAGGGTTTTGGTGTTTTATTACATTATTACTGGGCTATTAAAGGTAGTGTCATGACAAGCTAATTAATTTGGGACTGCATTAAGTTGGTATAATGAGGGAGCTACGTTCGACCAAATTAACTGGGGTGTTACAATCCTTGGCTCATATCCTTTCGCATGCCCTACTTGGGCGTGGTTTTTTTTACTGAATGCGAGTGAAGTTCAATCCCTCCTTTACCAGGATTTGAGGTTTCTAAACTTGGGAGGTACACAGACGTATAAGTCCTAAGCATTAAGCTTAATGGATTTGAAGTCTAACTTCTCATTTGATCTGGGTCTGAGAATTCAAAACTCGTGAAAAACTTGGGAGATACACATATTAATAAATCCTAAGCATTTAACTTAATGGACTTAAAGCCTAACTCCTCATTTGGTCTGGATCTTGGAGTTCTAAACTCGGGGTCGCAAAAGTGGATGCTTAAAAATGAATGATGGAGAAGAAAAATTCTGAAAAGTAAGATATTACTAATTGCTTAATGATACAATCAACAAGACGTAGACCTCATTGGGATTTTTGCTCTATTGACTTAGAAGCTACTTTTGTCCTTCGTGTCTTTGTTGCATTCCCTTCACATGTTTACAAACTAAAGAAAACACTTATGCTATTAAAGATTAATCTAAAATTTTACTATTGTAAAAATTCATGTTGATGATAATTTCTTTTCCTTATTTTAATAAAGTATCCTTACAGCCGGTAGTCATGAGACTAATCCCCTCAAGACTCGAAAATCATTAAGAGGGTAAATCTCTCCCCACAAATCCTTATCCATACACACAGCTCAGTGATTGAACCCTTAACTAAATACTTAAAGAATCTAGTTATCTACCAATTACGTTGGACCTTGTTGGTTGTTGATGATAAGATATCGATGCAACTAATGAAAGTTTGAGAAAGAATAAAAAAACTCATTCTACTGCGAATAAAAATGTCACTTTCATGAAAGATTCATCCATAAAGGTGTTATTCTTATTTGCAGCAAAATGATCATTTTGTGACTTCAAAAATATCACTATTCATTAGAAGAGACGAAAGAGGAGGAGGAGGAGGAGGAGATAGTGGTGGAGGGTGGTGATGATGATGATGGTAGCGGTCGTAGAGAATGACAATGGCGATTAAATCAATTTAAATTTATTTTGATTACTTAAAACTTATTTTGTAGTTTAAATCAAACACATTTTCAATATTTTCATTTTCTAAAAATGAAAAAAGAAAGTCAAAACAAACATGTGTTCTAAATTTTTAACATGAAAAGTAATTTTAAAAAATAAAAATGAAAAATGAATATATTTTCTCAAACTAAATAACCTGTAAAATTCAAAAGATTTATTTCCGAGACTTATCCTTCACTACTTGAAATTCAAAATAAAAAAAAATCTCATCAACCCTATTACTGTAGAGGTGCAAGCTCTTAGTCATGGGATCCAACTTCTGTGGAGTATAAATGTCAAAAAGGCAATTTATGAGACAATCTGCTTGGAGATTGTTGAGACTCTCCAGAATGATAGATACAAGCTACATAAGTATGCTAGTGAGTTTGTGGATATCAAGGCAACTCTTGGACTGTGATTGGAATGTTCATCTCCGCCATTTTCTTAGAGAAATCAATACCTGTGCAGATTATCTTGCGAAGTTAGGAGCTAGTTTGCAGGGTGACTTTATCATCCTTGAGGATCCTCCTCAGCCAGTTGTGGCTCTCCTCTTCAATCAATGATGCTCTTCGTGTTTAGTTTTAAATTTTCCGATATACCTAAAAAAAGTTATTTTAATAATTTTTATTTTATTAAAATAAGATTTATCCATCATTTCATGAAATTCAAAATAAAAGATACTCCCTCCGTCCCAAATTATAAGACCATTTAGAGACAAACTCGGTGTCCCAAATTATAAGACCCCTCCTAGATTTCAGGAAAAAATAAGCTTTTCCTTTTTTACCCCTTGCATTCATTATATATTTTAAATTCCAAAACTTTAATTACCACCTCTACTAATTACTTCTTTCATATTCCCAACCAACTTTTGGTATATCCAATACTTACATTAACAATTTCCAGATTTTTTTAAATAAGGGCATATTTGGAAGATTTGTATAAAAAGTAACAAAACCAACATATTAATTAGCTTATTACATGTTTTCTTAATAGGCGTGATTGTCTGAAAAAGACCTTATAATTTGGGACGGATAATTTGGGACGGATGGAGTACATCATAAACATTTTGTTTAATTTTTAATTTTTTATAACTTAATAGCTTCATTAAATAGATAGGCCAGACCCTGAGCTTGAGTGGATCCTTCTAAAGGATTCTTTCTCGGTTCCTCAACTAGTTTTCTTGTTTTGTGTTGTTAGTTTTCTGATGAAGAAAAACAAAAGCTTCATGAGAATAAGAACTCAAATATATCCAACAATAATGGATAGAAAGATAAATGAATATTGAAAGATCTGGAAATTTCTTTAGTATAATTAAAAAAATATAAAATCAACTTGATTGACATAATAGTTCAATTTCATTCATTAAACAAGTGATTGGGGTTTGAATTTTAACTCTTGTGAATGAAAAAAACTAATTAGTTAGCTTCCTAGGACAATGAATTAGTCTCACAACTATCAACAGTTGAGATACCTGATTAACATCGAAAAGATTAAAAAATAAAAAACAAGAAAAAAGTAAAAGAGTGAGCAAGCATTGTCAATTCAAAATGTACAAATTTAAATTTAAATCATAAAATAAAAGTATAACATATTAGCAGCAGTGAGTTAATTAATAGTACTCTAACAAGGCCTGAGAGGATAATTGTAGAGATTGGAGTTTGGTGCATATTGAGTTGATCCATGTTGATATACAAGTTTATTGATGCAATGATCTGAAAAATATAGAATTACAGTGCACACAAATCTCCGCCACATTTATGGGCATTGCTCGCGGAGAGACTACAGGGCAACTTGTCACAGGTCCCAGGCAGGCATGCATGCTGGGAACTAATTAACACTGTGTCTGCTGTTGTTCTACCACACAAACCAATTCACATGGACCAAGGTGGGGCCATAATCAAGTTACTACTGTTACACTTACACTTACACTTACACAACCCATCAAAAATTAAAATTAATTATACTATTAGTAATAGTGTGCATAGTTTCTTCATCATACATGATACATATAATAGTTTCATGTGAATTCCTTTTATGGGTTCCTTTTTTAACTAACACCACTTACATTTATCTCTGCCTTTGAATGAGGAAGAAAGTGGTGAGTGAATCAATCCAATCCAGGCTTAATTGCACATAAAGGCCATGAGAAATTCCAAAATTATAACTTGTTGGTTCAATGGGAAATTAAGCAACACAATGCACGCTCAATCAAAGCACACACACCAACCACAAACTTAACTTTCCAAAAGCTATTTTGAATTTGAAAATGTGGTTGGCAAACAGCAACCAAACTTATCCTGTGAGCTCATAAATACACAACCTGGTAAGCTAAACCCTACATCTTGTCTCCCTGCACCACCACCAGCACCAGCACCACCTTCTTCTCTAATTCAAATTATTATGATTTTTCTCAAAATTTAATGTGCTCACTTCCTATTCGTTGTTTGGTTGTTGGCAAATTAAATGCCACCATATTTAAGGCTCTGCATCAATGTCTCTCTGTTTTAATTTGGTCCCTCCTCTCTCACTCACACCCTTTAACTTTTAAGAATCTCACAGGACAACAACATAGTTTACTCCAATAAAACATGCCACCTTCTTCACCATTTTTCTGTTTCTTCACAGCTATAATCTAATCAAGTTATATGCTTTTCCTCATTCTTCTTTGTGTGTTATTTTCTTGTAATGAATGTTGTTCATGTTTCTTACTCAGAAAGTGCAGGAACTTGATGGCTCTATATTGGGGTGGTTTGATCAGAGTTTAAACATATATAATTGTAAGGGCCTGAGATATTGGTACGGTTCAATCCGAAGGTAGTGCTTTATGATTCTAAAGCTCTCTTATTTGATTGAGCCGTGCCAATATCACAGGTAACTGATAAGAGATCATTGCAAAATTTTGCTTCAGAGTAATGACTCGGCACAACACAGCATCTCAACAACTCTATTTTCCAACAATTGATATCTTCATTAGCAATCTGCAGCACATTAAAGTTTATTTCTCTGGTTTTCAATTTTCGTACATGTTAATTGGTAACTGTTTTTAGTTCATGATTACTAGTAATCGAGGCTTTTTTCTGCTGCAGATGATTCAGGATCTTCATCCATGGTTCCAACCTAGACCATCTTGTGAAACTTTTTGTGTGTCCCAGGTATGATGATCATCATTTCCTAGCAATGGAATAATAAGAAATGAATTTGGTAAGGTGGGTAGGAAAAATTGCTTTACTTTTTTTTTCTTTTTATGGGTGGTAGGGACTTAATTAAAGTGACAACATAAATCTATCTTTACGTTTATTTTGCTTATATTTGAAGCTCCATCTCTTTTTTGACAACCTAGTAGTATAGTAGGTAACAAGATCCCATCTTTCTCTTGCCTTTTGTGAATAGAGCATTTCCCAGATAAACACATGTTGATAAGTATTTACCTTATCATAAGGGGCGTAGATTAAAATTTTATGTAATTTGGTGGTCCAACATTTCTTAACTAGGGGACAAAACATTTACATAGATCAAATTATCTTTGATTAAGTAATCTTGTCTCTGTAAACTATTTGATTGATTAACTTTTAGATGTTGTTTGCTTCTCAGGGTTGGCTAAATGACCCCATGATTAATTGGGGTTATTCAACCCTAATCTAAATGGACCGATAAGATTGTATTATTTATTTTGTTTGTTTTCACATTATTTTTTAAACTTTAATTATGAGACAATCTTATTGATCTATGTGAACATGAGTTTAAATGACTCCAATTAATCATGGGGTCATTTAGCCAATCCCTTGTTTCTCAGTTAATTTTTTTAAAACACTCTTATGATGGAATAAATTTATTGTAACACTTTCCTATCTTTTATAGAAATAATTCAAGTACTGTTTATTTTTTTGTAGCGACTTGCTGCAGTGCAAAAATGAGCAAAATTATTATGAACAAAAAAAGTTCAAAGATCAATAGTTCTATGACATCCATATTTAGTAAGAACATTATTTTTTATACACATAAACAATAGTGATGAATTCTACCTGATCAGATAAGCTTTCGAGGCTCATGAGTGTTAAACATATCACATTAATTTTTTTCTTTATTTCTCTTTTCTTATGACATCAATCATATATCATATTCACTATTCATCTCTTTTATTTCTTCCTCTCTCTGGAACTGATGTCTATGAATCATAACTTGAAAGTAGCGTGGTTTATCCGGAGTTGCTTTTCAGTGGCCCAAGCGATTAGGGTTTATATCATGACTCTGGTTATAGGATGGTGGGTTCAGGGCATAATATCCATATTTGGAAGGTCTGTTGGGTGCCCTCTCTACGAGCTTTAAGGTGTATTCTAGCGAGCAGTATCAACACCAATTTTCGCTTGTTTCTTACCTCATTCATCATGATTTGTGGAGTTGGAATCGGCTGCAATGATCCTACAGATTCCCTTTTTTCTGATGATTTGATTTGGGCCGCATCTGAAGATGGTGTTTACTTCACTAAGCCTGCCAACTCCTTTAATTTATTCTTGAGAACATGGCAGCGAGGTCTCCTTCTTCCTGCTCTATGGGAAGGAAAGTGTCGATGTGGAAGGTGCTGGCTACGAGACCCGATGTGCCATTTGTGTGGGAAACTGATGAGTCCAATCCATTGTTCATGCTCGGTTTGTGGAGTGTCTGTGGTTTGTATCTCCCTTATCGCTTTAGTTCTATCTCCCTTAAGATTTCAGATTAATTTCTTAATGGTTTTCGTTCCTCGGCCCATGGGCTCTTCATTGTTCTATCCCTTGTTGTTGGAAAGAACGAATTGGAGGAGACACCACTGTAACTTGAGTTTGAGTTTGAGTTTGGATGCTACCTATTGTCGTTGTGTTCCTCATGACCCATTTGCTTTGGCTGCTCTTCTCCCTGTCATGGCAGTGCAATTATGTTATGTTCCTATGTAACAAAAATAAATGTTGAGTCTAATTGGACACTAGCTTATTTATCTAATTAAAAATGCACTAAAATAAGTGTTGTATGATATTTATCCAAACGGGCACATGGTAAAGAAAGGAAGAGAAAATGATGGGCCTTGGGCTCTTGGCATGAATCTCACTATCTCAGCGCACATATTATAATATCGTGTAAAGAAAAGGATATATAATATTCTGCACGAAAGTTAGATTTTCTAATTAATCCTCTAATACTATCTATCTGCACGAAAGAGATGAGACAGTATGTTCTCTATACTAATTTTTAATATAGCCAAAAAAGTTTTCTAATTAAGGATTACACAAGTTTTTTGTTCTTCCTCTTTCCCCCCATATTCGAACAGGATCAAGAAGGACTGCATGGCATTATGCTCTTTTAACTTTATAGTTTATTCTTTATACCATATTGGTGGTGGCCCCTGATTCTAATGGAAAAAGGATGTCAGATTCATCATTTTCAGAAAGAAAAAAAAACTATGGTGGTTCTGTTTTTCTGATTGAATCCACAATCTAATGTGCTCTGAGTTTGAATGCAGACAATAGTTTCAAAATAGAAACAACAATGAAAGCAAGGGATTATATTTGTACCATATTAATAACTAATATTATAATTTAAGAAGCTTATCTTAACTTAAAAACTAGCATAAAAGGTGAAGGTAGATATACCTTTTTAAAAATTATCTTAGCCGTATCTCTAATCTAATCAGCGTGTGGAATTTCTCAATAAACCACCCGTTATTGTCAGGTAATTTCACAGCAGCCCCTCTTTATCCAGAAAATTTAGAACAAAAAAAGAAAAACAAAACATACAAGAAACAACTCTGGTTTCATCTAATAGGGAAGGGATCCCATTTCATTTTAAAGAACTGCTACCAGCAAGATACAATATTCCATACTTAATATACCACATATTATATTACTGAGAAAAAACAAAACAAAACAAAAAGATGGCATGGGATCACAATGATGGAAGATTTGATTGTGATGACAAAATTTGAAGTTATAAGATGACATGACAACATATGGAAGATGATTATGGTAGTGACTACTCCACTAAGCACTAATTAAGTAAAGTAACTACTCTATGAAGCCAGTTTTGGTCAAAACAGCATTCCTCACTTTGCTAAGATCTCTCCCTTTGAGTGTCCTCCCCATCCCTTCACACACAGAGAATGATGAAATCTGGTTCCTTGCAAGCTTCCTAGCAAGCCATTCATGAGGAGGAACCATGTCATCATCATCCTCATCATTGCTCACACCATCCCTTGACCCCTTGATGCAATTCTTCTTACCATAAACTTTTGACCAGTCAGGAATGTCCATAGGTGCTGAAGACTTTTGAGCCAAAGGGGCATCAGAAATGGATGGTGTATTAGCCCTTGGTATCTTTCTTGTGATTTTTGGGCCAAAATCATTCCTTTCCTTGGCTACATCCCACACATCTTCTTCATCAAAATCTTGGTCCTCCTTTGCTACCCCACCAAGGCCTCTGCTTTTGCTCAGAAAGAAACCTTGATCTGCCATTGATACTTGCTGCAACACCTAGATGGAATGGATAAAGTGGCTTTTGAAAAATAAAAAACAGAGGAGTGTTTGTGGAATGAGCTAAAAGCAGTGATGACAGAATTTCCTATTTTAGTATTTATAGATACAGATAACTGAAACTCTTCCACCTAATAGTGCTGTGGTTGTTAATGCGATAAAATGGACTTTTTCCTTGTCCTTGGGAATCAAAAAGCAGAAAAAGTGTAAGAGAATAATATCAGGAATCTCCCTCGCCTTTTCTTTCAATACCCTATTTTACCTAGGGAGGTCAAAATACTTCCTTAATTAGCCTAAGCATAATGCATATCTTTCTCCTAGCTTCAACTTTTTTTAGAATTATAATTTGTTCACATCTTATTTTCACTTCCACCAGTATAATTTGAATAAAAATAAAGTAAATAATTAATGTGATATATGATGTAATAGGTAGATAATAGTTGCACAACATAGAACATTTTTTTTTGCGATTTTGAACTATCGTGATGTGCATTGTGCATTGTCACAAAAACACATGCTGCAAATTAAATTTTGGAAACTAAAATCTACCAGAGCAGAGAGAGAGAGCAAGTCCCATCATAGCATTTCCAATTAAGATGAGAGAAACACCTCTACTTGTTGTTTCTTTTTCTCTATTTTTGTTCATTATTATCATTGAAAATCTGAAATCAGAAAGAGTGCATCTTGATTTGGAGAGGTGGTGAGGGACTATTGGTGTAGCCGTACAATAGCAACCCTGAACCTTATCTTGAAATGAAGGTCACACTACCCTCTTAGCTTAGCTGATCCTTCTAGTTCTAGGACAGGGTGCTTGCAAAGTAAAAGCTATTTCATTGGGTAATTCGTATTGGATTTCTGTTACCACTATTACTTTGAGATTTGTAGCGGGATTTTGCTGACATATATGACGATTGATTTCAAGTTTCAACTCTCATTGAATCCAGTTCAAGCCTTTGTTTACGCTCTACTACTACTACTAGTACTCCCTTATTCTTCAATGCTTCTTGGGTTATGATATGAGCTATTATTCAATGCTAAGTTGAATCACTCTCACGCTTCATAGCATTATTTACAACATTCTAAATGAAATCAATTCAAGTTTCATTTTTCTAACATATTTTATGTCAAATAAAAGGTATTTTGCTAAAACAAATCAAATCAAGTTTAATTTCAATTTCAATTGAAATAAATATTTAATAAATTCAGTGATCGAAAAGTTAACAGAGTGTGTACCAGCTAGCTAATACTAGTCTCAGCTGCCCATCCATCATTTCTAGTGTCATGTCGCTTCAATGCCCATTGAAGGTGAAGCAGCTTTGGTGGTCTAACTTTGGTAAGTAAGGGCTAGCCTGGTACAATCCCAAAATGGAGATCTTTTTTTAGAATAATGAATCCCCCAAGTTGCTCTCTACAAATATTGGGTTTTTTTTCCTCTTTCTTTCATAAAATAAATGTAGTAGGAGGATGATAACACTTATAATCATATGAATAATGTTTCATTAACACTTTAAACACACTTGTATTCGATGACATATAGAAAAAAAAAGAGAAAAAATTGAGATAACTGATAGATGACATGATATGAATAAAAGGGGAAAATATAAAGAGAATATATGTGTAAATGAGATAAAAAAGAAAGTAAAATGTGAGTGAATCAATATTCTTGATCCTATTCTTTATGATAATAAGGAAAATATTTGGTAGACAGATGAGTGTAAAGACTACAGTGACAAAGCGATAGAAGAGAGAAAAATCTTAATAGTAATATAATAAAAGTGAGAGATGCATAAAAAAAAAGCAAAACTTCTTGAATTTCTCATTGATGTATTGTTTTTGTCGAGATCAAATGTGGGTGTTTGTACTATTTGGTGTTTACATATCATAAGTACTATTATAATTGGTGTATACGTTAAAGCTAACTTAACCTTAAGTTAAAAATACATGAAGTTAATTAATGGACTTTGATTCATCCATCCTTTTTTTTCTTTCATTTTTTTTTCGTTTAATTTTTCTTATCTCCTTCATTTCATATCACATCACATATCATATGTCTTATTTATCTTTTTTCTATCATATCACTTCTATTAGGGTGTAGATGGGGATAGATGGAAGGTGTGGATAGTTTATTATTCTTAGTTAAACATGTAAGCTACCACTCACATGTTAGAAGTCGGACAATAGTTGATTCCGACTTCATTTCACCTCCACCTTTTGATAGAAATGAATATAAGAGAAAGAAATAAGAGATATGATAGGTGATGTAGGAAATAGACGTGGAAAGAGAACATTTTCTTTCTTTCAAAGTTGTCTATATGGTATATGAATATTGCTATAGTTATGAAACTCATACCACTCGGTGGAAAACTGACTATGGACGAGTCGATTACATATTAGTTTCCTCTTCTTCATGACATCTTGGACAAGGAGCATCAGAGGTCATCTTCCTTTTCCATTTCTCTTTATTAGTGATGAGTTTATCATGGGAAATCTTCAATATAATATCCCAAGCCCATCAGAAATAGGGAAATACTTAAATACAATTATGTACATGTTTTTACTATTGTCCAATTACAACATGATATACGGATTGGAAAAGTAAAAGTTGAGGGAAATTATGCAGCAACCATTATGCAAAAAGCTAGAGTCTAGAAATTGGAACATTATCCATCATTCTGTAAATAAATGATGATTGCAGCAAGCAACTATGACTCATGATCATAACAGACTCCAAACCATTGCACATACGAGACAAACTGCACTATTGTAAAGAAATATAGCATACATTCTAGTAACAAGATTCTATTTAATGAGTAATTTTCTCTTCTTTTTTTCTTCTCTTACATATTTTTTCCTTTTGTTTTCTCTCAAAATGAACACAAGAATATCAAAGGATAATTGATCAAATAACATAAGATGAAAGCCAAATTATGAAGGTAACAAAGTTGTTTATTATCTATGGTTGTCTTTAAATGCAAATGCAAACATAGATTGTAGAAAAAATACTATTATGAGGGGTTCTGACTTTTAGCGTCAGACAACAGCATCTGTGATACAAAAGAACTTGCGAATCTGGATCTATTATGCGATGTATTTCACAAGTAGAGCTACTTAAAACATGATCTCTCAAAACATAACAAAACTAAGTAAAGCTAAACTGCATTATTGCATGCCAACAAAATAATGAACCATTTGAGGCTCGTCTCTACAAACTGAGGTCACCTTACACTTATTTTTCACTATATGCAACTAACTACTCTTAAGACTAAAGCTTACCACTAATGCTGTACAAAGGGGATGAATCTTAATTTGCATCTCACTTCCTGTGCATTGAAATTTCATAGCAACTTGCGTGCTGCATGGTAAAGCTCCAAATAGTCAAGAGCAGGCCGGTTCCAAGACCAGTCTTGCTCCATCACCGTCTTGCATAAACTGTTAAACCAATCACGGCCATCATACCACGCAGATATTGCCCTGAAAGAGTCCATAAATTAATTTTACAATTAGAAACTTCAGAAACACAGATGCTCATGTGTACGCATAAGTAAGATAAAAATAGCACAATGTCAAAATATGCAAAAAAGCATAATGCTTCTGTTTTCCTCAATCCATGCCATAACAACTTCCAAGTTCCAACCCTTCTTTCCGCATCAAAATTCAAATGCAAGAAATTCAGCATTCGAAAGGATCATGTTTTCCAAATACACAAAATTGGGGGCAAAGAAAGTCCTTTCTTTTATTGATGATAGTGATGATATTGACTGTGACCTTGATACATAGATGGAACTTCTAACTATGGTAAATGCGCTAACAATGGATATGAGGGCATCAATCATATATATGAAACAGATTAAGGATATGCCACTACTAGCCCTAAAGGAGCTTGGAAAGACTTTTAGCCAATTAGCCAAGCTTTGAGGCTTTAAAATTGACCATAGACCACACCTAAACATGGCTTAATTTCTGATATTCACGCTTACTGTTAGATTTATCCTATACTATCCCTTCACCCAGCAAATGAAAGATTAATCTCTCTGGTATGGCCTAGGTTCGAAATGGACGCCCCTTCCCATGGTTTTTTTCCCTACACGTGAATTTCAAGATTTAACCTCCAAACCATATGCTTAAGAGACTCGAATCCCTTCCATTCAGGCTAACATAAGTCAGTACCAGTACATATTTCTTTGAAGTTGTGTTGTTGGTAAATTGGGTTTTTCTTGATATAACCACCCTGCTTATCATATGGCATATAACTCACCTATTGAGTGCATAATCAACACCTCCAGCATCAGCCCCATCGAAACTAAATCCATTTGGCTCAAGACCTTGCGCTCGTGCTCTATCCCTATCGTTATCTACGTCAAATACTGTATCGTAAAGTCCTGCAAAATTATATCAGGATAAGAGTCAACTGAACCGAAACTAGTTGAATGAACAAAAGAAATTTCAATGAGAAAAAAGCATATAGGTTGGGGGTCAATGTATTATTTAGGCCGGAAAGTCACGAAGATCATTTGAATGAATTATTTTGTTGACTGAAAATAAAGCATGTGCAAACCTCCAGTTTTTCGAACAACAGGTATTGAACCGTATCTCATTGCAACAAGTTGAGTTAGTCCACATGGCTCAAAGATTGAAGGAACTAAAATGAAATCAGCACCAGCATATATCTAGAACAGAAAAATCTAAATGAATCAGCAGTGCCCCATTATGTTGTACTTGCACAGATAGTAGGTAAAATGTTGCAAAAAATTGAATTCCATAAATTACCAAGTGTGAAAGAGGCTCATCATATGCGAGGCAAAATCTGGCCTGATCATTATGAGAGGAGTGCAATTGATTGGCCAAATTCACAAAATCATTTTGGATACGGGGATCTGGAGCCGAACCAAGTAATACAACCTGTATTCAGATCTCTTCACAGTCAAGACTTAAGACATCTACTTCAATGCAACATTTATAATTTTTTCTAAATTGATCAGGAGAATCTAATAACGACTAACATGCTTTACTTTGACTTTTACTCTTGGCTTATAATGAATATCACAGGCACCTACTTGAAACAAAGTTCCCCTTTCAGAGGTAGAGGAAGGTTCCAAGACTAAGATTTTATACATCCTGTACAGTTACTTATATTAAACCACTTAACCTGAAACTGTTCACTAGAGGCCAAAAACTGGCTGCTTATCTCAAAAGGGTGAAGAGGATTAGATTAAGCTCAGAAGTGAAAACAACTTAGTATAATACCACATCAGTTGTCAAATAACTACTTAGGTACAAGCTTGAACTATGAACTATTAAGTATAACCACAAAAATGATTTTAAGAATCATAACAAAAACAATATAGTTATAAATGTTTCCAATTTATTCTATTTATTCTACTAGCATCCATATACTAAGGAACAATCTGTTCTTAAGCAAGACAACTATGGCGTTGTTGGTGCAAACTTCAATGTAAAATAGAAAAGAGGAAGACCTGTCCACCACGTTCCAGTGTACGCCAAATGGCATGTTTGATGAGATGGATCCCTTTCTGATGAGTTAATCGAGTAATAACTCCTACCAAAGGAAGATCGGCAGTTTTTAAACCAAGCTTTTGTTGCAAGGCTTCCTTGGCAGCTCTTTTTCCTTCAACAACATTTTGTGATGTGTAAGGTACCTGGAACAATGTGATATAGGAGCTAGTCATAATTGAACTAGTAGAAAACAAAAATAACTTTCACATAAAACTACAATTACAATTATAGGGAGTAGAGTACTGCCACTGACTAATTGCAGTCATTACAGAACTCGAACTGCATAATGAATCCATCATGAATTAACAATGGTCAAAAATTGTATCAAGTTCCTTATATTCATTTCATCAAGTTCACCAATCATATAATGACACAGGTATAACTTTTTAAAATTTAACAATAGGTTCTTAATGAATTCCATTTATTTTTGGAAATAAAATCCACTTGTCATTGCTTGAATAGAGAACTTGATGAAAAAGATGTAAGGAACTTGATCTAAGTTTTTTCCATTAACAATTACTAGTTTTATTTTTATATGTTAACTAGGATGGAACAATGTGTACAGTTGTACACAGTTGGGACTGTATTAGAGTTTGGGTTAGGCTTAATTCTAACCTCAAAAGCTAGCTTAGAGGTGAGTATCGCTCTACCCTATATAAGGAATTAGTTGGTCATATCGCTAGTCAATGTGAGGCTTCTCAACACACTCCTTCACGCCTAGGGCTGGACATCTAGAGCATGGAATTTGCAGGAATGAACATTTGTGGGTGACCCGTATATGGGTGGTCTCCAATAAACAGATATAAACAGACTGCAACATTCTCAACAGACTGCAACAGGATATGTTCATACTTCATCGCATAGATGATCGATTCCAAACATTCACAAAGCTACAGAATAAAGACGATGCAAGTATCTTCACTGCAATCAGTTGCATTTTTTAGGGGCATAGATAAGAACTGATATAGGATGGAGCCTGTGACTACAGTCTCTTATCCGATGGAAGTAAAGAGTGAAGATAAAATCAGTTTGTCAGCATTTCTCCCACCTGATTTGCCTAATTTTAGCAAGGAGGCATTGGTTATCAAGCAGTCACGATATTGGGAATTAACTTCGGCAACTATATACCACATAGATATGTATGAAAAGAGAGAAAGATCTGGGCATATGTCGACTTACAGGAATGAAGTTATCATTATACGGGTCCCATATATCTGGGTCAATTCCATTTATTATACCATGGAATTTGTGATGATGGGAAGCAACTGCAGGATTCCCAGCAACCTCCCTAGCATAAGTGGGGGAGACCTGCCAATCATGTATGAACACAATGCTTATTCAATAATAGAAATTCAGATTATGATAAAGGTGCAAAAATCAGAATATCTTCTTCTTTTCAAAAAAATGATTCAGTTGAACATCCAAAACTCTATCAAGGTCGCAATTCTACAACATTATGTTATGAAGGGGAATATCTGTTTGACATTAGATTTTAAGCATACAGACGAAGATTAAGCTCCAATCAAATTCTTAAGAAATGCTATAAAGGAGTTTGGCCCCGACTATTCTCGAGTATTAATGAATTAGCTGTGATTCATACCGGCCTCGCATTGTGAATCATACCAGTGGCAATTTCTCCTATCTCACTAATTAGCCCTGCCATGATGAATTATCCATGGTGATGACTGATGATGGACCCCATCCTCAATTTTCATTTCATTTTTTTATTATTTTTTTGGATATCCAAAATTTTCTTGCGGTTTAAAGCTTCCAAATTTATTTTTTTTGTGGATTTGGAGAAGTTTTAGTTACTAACGTTTGTAATTGCTTGCCAGAAAATTTCCATCAGTGATCATTCAAGTGAGTATGTTAGGAACCCGAGAAAGAGAAATGGAAATTGCTAGAAAGAATAAAAAAAGGAGAGAACAATTTCAATGAAATTGAACTAAAGATCAAAACAAAAAATAACCATAAAAACAGTGTAAACCAATGGAACTGCCTAATCTATCAACATATACCCCATTAAAAAGGAAATGTACTTTACACAAAAGTATTACTAATGTCATGAACCATTCATCCTGAAAGCCTAAGCATTTACGTAAAGACTCATGAATAATCTTATGCTATATTTCTAACATGCCCCTCACACAAGTCATTTGGGCTTGAAGCATAAATAATGCCTAGTCATCATCTACCTTGAGCTGAAATTCAACTTTTTATTAGAATAATTAGGGGTAGTAAAAATTGAACTTTAGACCACTTAGTCGTAGAGGCTCGATACCATGTTACGAATCACTAATCCCAAAAGCTTATGCTTCTAGGTGAAGAGTGAAGACACATGAATAGTTTTATATTATATTTCTTAATAATAATTACTTTCAACAACGAAAATTATCATCAACAACGTTAAGAGAGAAAGAAAAGAAAAGCATATGTTTAAAACTGTTCATGTACCTTGACTTAACAACTTAAGTTTTTAGAATATGGGTTATGGAATTGTATTAGACTCCCTATAACCAGGTGATCTAAAGTTTAATCCTTGCTGCTTGCATAGTTGTTGCTTTATGACAAATATCGAAGCATTTACAAATTATGCTTTTAGGGTAGTTAACTTATGACATGGTGAATTTTAACATAGAGTAGAAGTAGGAAGATATATGCATTGCCCATGCTTCAAGGCTCAAAAGTCTCTTACTGGAGTGAAATGCCTAACAGCCAGTCCAATTAAACAGGGACTGATTGGTAAATTCTGAATTAAAATAGCTTTTATCAAAAACTGGAAAATAAAGACACAGAGAAGGAAATCCTTCTTTACAAGGGAAAACCCTTCTATACAATTAAAAACCTTTCACTAACTCAATAATCAAATCCTCCCCCTAACCTAATGAGAGAGCTCTTATTTATAATAAACTAACCCTATAAATATAGACTCTTAAAATAAAGATAGACTCCTAAAATAAAAGATAAACTTCTAAAATAAAATATAGACTCTTAAACTAAAAGATAGAAATAAACTAAATCAAATAAACTAATATTTAGAACCCTAAAACTTACATGATGGGTCACAACTCACAGTTAGAAATGTAAATGTTAAAAACCATTTATGTTCTTTCACTTAACTACTTAAGCTTTTGGAATAGTTAGATAATTGATAACTAAAATAATAAATCAACAAATTTAGAGCATAACCGGCACTTACGGTTGTAGCCTTGTCTGCACATGCCATTGCTTTTGCAATGAAGTGGGCTCCAAATTCAAGGTTATGAATTGTGAAGACAACTCGAGCCTTACTAAGACCATATTCTGTATAACTATCTTTAAATAGCCATGCAACCGGAGCACTTGACCAATCATGGCAGTGGATGATATCCTGCTCAATAGTAAGAGACAATCACAATACATCCTTAGATAGAACTAACTAAATTCAAACATTTTTGTATTCCAAAAAGGTGTGATAATATACATTGTTAAACCTGAGGGCTGCATGCAAGTTTAGATAAATGTTACAATCTGATACAGAATACTCAAGGACGAAAGCTGATCACATAAAAAGGTGGTTTCTACTTACATATTTAGAATGATATACTCGAAAGTAGCAGTTTCTCATGTAATGTTTACGGTTGTTTTATGTATAGGGTGTATAATCAGAATCATATGCATGAAAAGACGCATGGATCAACAATGTGAAAAGTGAATAAAACCATTGTAATTAATGTGCAAAAGATAGGGACATTGTCCCCCCCCCCCCCCCAAAAAAAAAAGAAATAGGGTCAAAAAATTATCATTACTGTTCCAACTTTGTACTGCTCACTCAAATAAAAATTCCAAGAATATTATGTTTTTGGGTCTAGTGGGATGACAGAGAACATTGAGTTAGCATCCAAAGAATAGACAGTTTAAGTTCCAGTCTTACTTTAGGAAAAGAAATGTTTCTCGAAAATTATAAAATTAACAGCTATTTATAAAATAATAAATAAAATAAAATAAACAGCTTAATCACAGTCAAATTGATGTCTTACAGGATGAAATCCATATTGGTGTAGAAATTCAAGAGCGGCATGACAAAAAAATCCAAATCTCTCTGCATCATTCCCACGACCATATACACAGCCAACCCAAAAGAATCTGCAGGAAGAATATTGATCTGTAAAGCACAATTCAATTTATGAAGCAACCACAACAACAACAACAACAAACACCTTATCCCACTAAGTGAGGTCGGCAGTTCAATTTATGAAGCATATGAAGTTTTTCAGGTTAGCTTAATGTTATCAGTATCCCACGATACATACGACAGGAATCTTGATACAATATATATTCTTGAGGCAGCAAAACAGGTCGCAGTGCGAATCTAAAATGAACCTGAATCCCAGTCTCTATCACCAAACCAGAGCTGAATTGCAAGATTTGCTGCTAAATTACATGATTCAAAGTCGCGCACGGGTTATACTTTTCAATCGGGTCGGGTTGACCAGTTTCTGTTTCTTTTTGGGCTGGTTTTTTGGATTTTTTATGGTAAGGGCCAGTTATAGCTGACTAATATCCCTCCAAAAGACCCATGTCCATTCTTAGATAAATCAAACCCAACTTTGGTCCCCAAACTTCTGGATATGGGATATAACGGCTGCAAATACATAATCATAATATAGATATAGTTTAAGACTCAATGTCAAATACCATATAGTTAACAATTATTAATTCAAACTGTTGAGTTTGTTACTATCACAAACCAACTATCCCAAAAGCTGAATGTGTTAGATGAAGACCCATGAATGGTTAATATCTGAAAAGGTAGTTGTACAACTATTTATCCTGAGTATCGATACCTAAATAGCCAGTTCTTTGTGTAACAGCTACATGATCATGGAACTCATGAACTTCACCCAACTCAAGCCCAGAAATATTTCGGCCTCGCGTTTGGTAGTAAGTGACCAACTGTTCCTAAAATGCATTAAAAGCCTAACCAGCAATAACCTAGAAAATTGATGTGAAAAAAGGAAATTTTACAAAATAAAATATGAAACTTAGCCACAAGAAGCACTTCACCGATTTGCTAGAGAAAAGGATAATAAAGGACCAAAGCCTTTACCCATTTTGAGGCTCCAAAAAGTACACAGAGAGGCCTTCAACCTTTCCATGCCATACTTTTATTTCAGTCCCCCCCCAGAAATAGTTTTTATGAAATTGAAAATCCTTTACCTGCATCAAAAGCCATATAATTAGCAGCTAGCAAGAAAACTAACTACAAAAAGACACGGCAAGTGCATTTTTCCAGCAAAAATGTTAAGGGAAGTGTTCAACAATAGACATTTTTATTAAGGGATGTGGTCAACAGGCCATTCATTTCCATGCAAATGCAATCAAAGAATATTTGAATCCCTCCTCCCCTTAATTGTCACCAAGTTTCATATCGAAGCTCTTACATATAATAATTACAACATCATGCTGTACTTAACAGGGGGCTAGGAACAGACCAGAAAACACCGTGAATTAAGGAATAGACCTTAAATATGCAATGCAGAATGAGATGTAACAGAAGTACCAAATAAACAAAAAAGAAAAAGGAAACTTACATTGCTAAGGTTCAAACAGTCATACTTTGGAAGAATGATGTCCACATTGTGATTTAAATCCTGAACAGCCCGGGATAGACTAGTAACAACATCACCAAGGCCTCCAACCTGCCAAAAGGATGCAATTTGATTGTCTATATTTAAATATATTTATATAGTAGGATTCTTTCTCAAAAATTAATTTCTCAAAAACTTAAAACTATTTTATGTATCTCCAGCAAAATAAACCCTGTGTAGTCCCTCAAAAACAAAATTCATAAACTTCCGGTCATATCTGTTACTCTTTAATTTTGGTTCTTCCCCCAACCTACCATTGAAAATAATTCAGTGATTTCATTAATAATGCAAGAACATTCTAAACAATAGGAGCATTGGCACACAGAAGACTGCACAAAGAGAAAATGAAATGTGGACATATTAAAATTGAAAAAAACCTGTAGATATTTAAAAATCTTTAATATTGGTGATTCCTTGGAAGAGCCAATACAAGGCTCAGAGAACCTTCCTCTAGTGCAACTCATTTTATCATTAATTAAAGAGGAATGATTATTTTTTTCTCAAGATATTCAAGAATTTTCTCTCCATCCACAAATAAAAGAATCCACCAAGGGAGACTGTACACAATCTTCCTTCTTCTTTATTCCACTAAGATGCAAAGGGATTATAATCAGAGAAGATTGATTATTAACAAGATCTCCCTTTGAGATTAATATGATATAGATTACAAAAACTGGAAAGACTGAGAAAAAGGACTGACTGCCAAAACAGCCAAAATTAATGAGAAAATGAAAGTACGATGTAATCTATATATCCTTTCTACACTCCTAGTTTGAGTTCTATAGGAAAAAGAATGAAGACTGTCATCTTATTAAATCATATTTTTTTATTCTGTCCACTCAAGATTTTTTTCTAACATCTGACATATTGAAGGGAAGGTTGATTGCTAATATCCTTAAAACTGCAGAAGTTCAGATATCATAAAAGGTTGAAATGATTGCTTTTCCCTTCTCTTTTCCCCCATCAAAATAAAAATGCTAATTTTTCAGCGCTGCCAATTCTCAAATTCCATTTTCTTCATAGAAGGACATAGAAAGAGTATAAAAACTGCAATTGATGTGATTATTTGTTCTATGCAGAGACCACCAACGTAACTGTCTGCTGCAACAGTATATCCCAAAACATAACACACCACACCACAAACAGTAAAACATTTTCACAGTAAATTCCTAAAACATGCCAGCCTTGGCCATAAAAGAAGCCTGAATATAGACATGTAGATGAAATTGAGATAACATACATGCAATAGACTATCTTACCTTTGCAATCGGGGCCATCTCAACAGCAATATGTACAATATGCAAAGGTGGCTCCTTTACGATACCTCCAAAAACTGGGATGTGATAATCCATTCCAAATTTGTTGTCAAAAACTCCACCATCTTCACTCTCAGAGAATACAAAGTCCATCATGTACGCATCCAGTGGAACCTTGACTGCAGAAACACAAAATCATTTAGGCTTTGTTTGCAAGTTGAGTTTTGGAGGAGAGGGAAGGGGAAGGGGAGGCTAATGTGAAGCCCTCCCCTTGTTTGGGAGTTTTTTATTAAGCGGGGAAGGGTTTGGGGAATTTACGGAAACCATCTAAGACCCCCCAAAGACCCTCATATAGGTATTTTGTGGAGTCCCCAAAAATTGGGGGGTTTTGTGAAATTTTGAACTTCCAAACAAGGGAAGGGTTTACCCCCCCCCCTCTTCCCCCTCCCCTTCCCCTCAAAGTCTTCCCGTCCCCTAAAAACTCCCAAACACATCCTTAACTTCTTCAGGACCAAAGTCCAAATGTCTATTTTCATGGAGAGAACGAAGTGACTACACTCTACGAAATTGAACTATGCCAAATTTCTTCATAATGTTAACGACAACAGACACTCAGCATTATCAAAGGCCAGCCCAAAGGCTAAGGACACAGAGAGTAATGGTACATAAACAACATTTTAGAGAGACCAATATTCACTAAGACTCCTGAATCATAATATCCATCTCAAAGTTTACGTAGGGGTAATATCAAAAAAATTGTGAATACAAATTGGTAGCACCGCAATCCATTCAATAGAAAGACCGGTATGCTCCTCACCAGAATAGCACATCATATATGGTGATAGCATCAAAAGAGGTAACATAATATATTTGGAGGACAGATCATATTTCAGAAATAACACCCGTTAATCAAATCAAAGTAGAATAAAAAATCAAAGTTAAGCAACCAAAGAGACATTAAAATCCTTGATGTGGCTAATTACAGGAATTCTGGGGTCTAATCATCTTTCAAATGTAAAACTGACAGAGAGAGACTCACCAGAGGCTTTGACATGAGTGCCACTCTCTGCAGGCAACATTCTCTGAGGTGGCAATGCGCCAATACGGTGAGACCAACGATTAAATGAGCATCTAAACCAAACCTCAGGTTTTCCATTCAGATTTGTATTGGAGGGGTTGTAAAATACTGTCACTGTGCTCCCTGCTTGAACATCTAGAGGCTCGGTAAAGACAATATGCTTTTGAGATAGCAAAAATGTTTTCAAAGTTTTATCCCTTGTTTCAGCTTTCATCTTTGCTGTTTTTTCAGCCTGCCAGCAGAATAGGACCAAATCAATAATATTATATTAGTTCTCCAAAGTTATGACATAATTTCTTAACACTATCACATCATTGATTCATGTCATTAAGATTTCAACAAAGTTCAATATTGGTTGTCAACATGCAGCATCACATCAGTCCTCCAAAAATGTTGGTTAACAAATTAGCTCCTTGGAAATCTAAAACATTACCACATTAGTCTTCCAAATATTTGTTCAGCAAATTAGTTCCTTAGAAGTTTAATTCATCATCAAACCTCTCTTCCCATATAACCAAATTAGTCCCTCTGTGTCACCACTTTAGTCCTTCAGAAGGATGAATATGGTGACATTTGGTGTCACCATTTTAGTCCTTAGGACATATATGGTGACATTTTAGATCTTTAACAGACTAATTTGGTGAAAAAATAAATTGGAAGGCTAGTATGGTAACATTTTACACCTTCGAGAGACTAATTCAGTGACCCATTTTTTAAGGACAAATGTAGTGATCTGTTAGGATGTTGTAAGAAAAGGGAAAAATCAGTTAGGAGCTGTTATAGCTGTTAGTTAGTATTAGGAGGAGAATAGGTAAATAAATAGGGGAAAATCAAATTAGAGAGGTTCTGTACAACTGATAGTTTGAGAGAGAAAGGAGAGATCCTATGAAAGCAGAACCCTTTGGGAGAATTCCACTCTCCATTTTCTCAGTTTTAAATAATGCATTTCCATTCTTTTAATTATTTATACCAACTTTTCATTTTCCCTTATGTGTAGTTTTACAAGAACAACTTCAGGGCTCACTCTTATATAAAAAAAAAACACACTCTGTCTATCTTTCAGTATATATTTATTTACATGAAGGGGAACAAGAAAGAATAACACTACTGAAAAGCTTATCTTTATGATTGACAAGTATCATAGGTAGTGCCTCAATATTACCATTTAGGAAGTCATCTAAAGCAATAACAAACCTTTGCACGTATAGCTTCCTCTCTTAACTTCCTCTCCTCCTGAAGTTTTCTGTAAATCAGCCGCTCTTCCTCAGCCCAATACTGTTCATCAAGTGTAGCTATAGGAACAATAGCATGGAAATCTTGTAACTGGTTGTTATCGTACACAACTGCGTTTTGAGGTGGACCATCGGCAAACACCCAATCCAGGGCAAGAGCTCGGTCGGGTACAACAACTGCATGATGGGAGGGGGGGGACATTGTATACTTCAAATTAATCATAAAAAATAAAAAAATCAAGCTTTTATCCCGCTTCTGGATTCGCTTACAATTGAACGCCATTTATCTAGAACTGCTTGAAGAGTTGTTGAGGTTAAGATTAAACCCGATTATAGAAGTAAACATGTAATCCTTCATACGAGAAATTTACCCCTGTCTCAATGAAATGCCAGCCAAACAAATGTAGATATGATAGGAATCCCAAGCAAAAAGGTAAAATTTAGAAAATGGTCATGTAACTTTTAAAGTTCAAAATTCTAATAAATATTTTAAATGTAATGATGGGCATAAACACAAATATCCCAGCCCTTAAAGCTGCAACCTTTTCATGCTTAAATTAAATGATGGACATGGCAGATATATTGAATAAATTCACTTCAATCCTGGTTCTTCTTATGGATAAAAAATGTATTTGAGAACCACGTATCAGCATCTCATCAGCAAAAACCATACCATTCACGTGTTGCATTGCCATCATGTATCAGCATTTTAAATTAAAGAGATGTCAAACTCCACCTCTGTACATGTACCTCATAGCACATATTTTGTCATTCAATTATTTTTGTTTTTAATTTCAGTGAAATACTAATTTTCAAGGAAATGAACTAAAATCAAAGATCAGGAGTTGAAATATAAGCGAACATACCATCTGCATACCACCAATCAGCACCTTTTAAGACAGATTTGACAAGCCTTTCAACAAATGACAATCCATCATTCCAATTATTGTGGCCACCATGAATCCATATTTCCTTAGCATGTGCAAGAGGACCCGAGCTTCTGTTATAATATAGTCTGA
Source organism: Acmispon strigosus (assembly GCA_030819835.1). Taxonomy (NCBI): domain Eukaryota; kingdom Viridiplantae; phylum Streptophyta; class Magnoliopsida; order Fabales; family Fabaceae; genus Acmispon; species Acmispon strigosus. Next base: position 95,443,796 of record JAUAMA010000001.1, read on the forward strand.
CCAAGTCCTTGCCTTTGAATTCACTAGGTTCAATATACCAAACATTATCAACAGATTTGACAGCCTTTTTCACATGTTGCAGCAATGCTTCTCGCCTTGTTTCAACCTCCACTTTTGCCTGTGACCTGTCTGCTTTTATCGCAGCTTTCTCTGCTTCTATTCGCCTTTGCTCTTCAGCCTGTCTTTCTCTTTCTGCTTGCTCCTTAGCAAGTTTTTCTAATTCTTTTCGTTTCTCCTCAAGCAAGTAATCGTCAAATGCTAATGCATCCATTCCACCCTCAACAGGTATGCAGAAGTCTTTGCGGTCATTGTTATCATAGACTTCTTGTCCATTGAAGAACACAAAGTCTAATTTGTAGGCTTCTCTTGGCACATATACTTCACAAAACCACCAATCACCCTTGAGACGCGTTTTTAACATCCTAATGGTAAAAGATTTCCACCTCCAATCATTAAATGCCCCCATGATCAGAATATCCGGTTCATCACTTAGTGTTGAAAGGCTCTTATTCAGATACACTTCTATATCTTGATCAGGTTTAACCACGGGAGGATACACAAACATTTTTGTCCCTTGGGAAAGATTTTCCTCTGCAATCCTCTCTATTTCCTGCCTCCTCAAGTTCTCTTCCAGCTCCAATTTCAACAGCCGAGAAGCTTCCTCACTTATTCTATCATCACTAGCAGTGCTTGGTCCCTCATTAGCTTCCACAGTTACTTCGCCATCAGTATCAGTACTTTTTTCCTCAACATTGTCATCAATTTCTGCATAGTCCAATGTCCTTGCCTCGGAATCCTTAGCAATCCCAACATCTCCATTGTAAGAAATCCCCTCCTGTGATTTGAGAACAACAACATCCTCATCTAGCAAGGATGAGACACCCAATTCCCCAGCAATTTCATCACCCCCTTGTTTATCATTATCATCAATATTCACATCAAGTGTTTGTTGTTTGTTACCATCCCCGGGAATCTCACTGACGATTGGAGCTAACGAATCTCCCTTCTTGACACTAGCTTTCTTTTTACTACTCCTGTTCTTGCTGCTGCTTGCTTCAACAGGTGATTTTGGGGCAAAACCCTTGGGAGCAGAAGAAGAGCCCTTAGACCTTGCAATTGACAACTTCTTCTGCTGTCTCCTCCGAGAGAAATCTACCAAAATATAAAAACTCACAAATAAATTCATAAATTGATCGCAACAATCACAATTCACATCATGACTATGACACAACAAACATTAAAAAAAAAAAAAAAAAAAAAAAACCTGCACTATCCTTGACGCAGAAAGCGCCCCAACCTGCCTTGCACCATGAAGACTGAAACCCAGAAACGGAAAAATGATAACTTTTTTGGAAATGAAAAAAAAAATGATAATTTTGACCTATTGAGTAGCATGATATCATTAATTGAAGCAAAATCAGAACATATAAAACATAAATTACTTGGTAGCCAGAAAGCGGCGTGAGCTTCAAACAACCGACTCTGTGGGGGAACGTGGTTTTAAGGTTTAGAGGCAAAGACGACATCTCCATAATGATGTTGTTGGTTTCTAAATTAGCATTTGAAGACTTTGATGAGAATGAGCATGACTTGTTTTCAACGATGAGTGATCCAAGTCCAACCAACCTCTCCCTCTGAATCTGTGCGCCAACCAAAAATCATAAATTAAAGCGTTACTACAGCATAAACACTATCATTATTATTATTATTATTATCGGCGGTGCCAATCTCTTTGAAGAATGAAGAGTTTGAATTGAACCATCCAAGTCTGATCTTACACTTTCACTGTGTCCAGTTTATTAGCACAGCTACAGCCACAGCCACAGCGCGATGGGCATTCATCCATTCTGTAAACGACAACTCGTGAAGACATCCAACGCTCCTAAATTACTGCTGTTTTGAGTGGTTATTGTAGGATTCAATGAATGGGTGTCCTGTCCAATTTTCTTGTCGTCATCTTTTAGCTAGCTGCAATGCAACTCTTTCAATTTTTATTTTTATTATTATTATTTTAATCTCAGACATATATTCTCTATTTTCTTGCATTTCAATTCATCTACTAGTACTTGGAGGGGGGAAAAGCAAAATTTGTAGGTTAATAATCAAATTTCTACCATTGGATGTGTCTCTTCATTGGTGGAGGTATGTGCGAGGGAATGAAAATGGATCCTCAAGAGAAAGTACAATAGTTAGCATGTCAATTATAACAAGAAAAGAGAATTTCTTTTTCTTTTTTCACATAAATTTATTCTCACATTCGTCTGTCTTTTCGAGATCTTTTCTGATAAATTTTTCTCCATACACAGATGCTTAAAAAACTTAGATGTCTTTCTATTATACTGTAGTAGAATTAACTTTTTGATAGTTAGTAGAATTTTTTTGCAAATTAACATTACAAACATTATAACTACTATGAACTATAAACATTTTTGTTTAATTCCCTTTCATGAATCAGTTCGTTTCCATTTAGTTATTGTTAACATATTATTGAACTTATGATGTGGCTTACTTTTAACCTCGTGTCCATTAGTATGATTTATGCATATGCATCCAATGATTCATTCTTAAAATAGTTTAAGTTGCATGATTTCCACTGATATTTAATAATTTAATGTTACATATTTAAAATAGTTAAATTCTATTTTATTTCCACAAAATTAAAAATTTATTTTCTTGATATGACCCCAATCATTAAAAATTTGTGTAGAGAAATTTTATATTGACAGTACATACACATTATATCCCTTTAATAAATAGGATTGACAAAAGATGTTACCTACTTTTTTTCATTTTTATAATCATATATGTGTGTGTATTTTTATCAAAAGATTTTAATCCATAAAACATATTCTAATACATGATGATTATAATTGGACTTTAGAGTATAGCTGTTGGAGTAATTTTGATAGTGAGAGGTGAGAAGAAAAAAATAAACAATAATTGACGTACTTAAATGAGTACGTGGTGACATCATATTATTGGTTTGTGACAAATTTACGAAGTTTTAATTACAGTCACGGACGAGAGACATGAAGGTGAAGCAAATAAAATCTGTTTCCCCATTTTGCTTTCTCGTGAGTTAGGACTTCATTTGAAGAACATTCTCATCATGGCATGCCAATGCCAATCCATGCACCCATATATTTTTAACCCAAACAATAATATGTAGCACCTGAGTCATGAGTTTAAATTAGGATGATGCAGCTGAAACTGAGGCTTAAATAGTTAACAAGGTCGGATTTGAGGCCTAGAAGAATCAAAGAACACTTACTTAAAGGTTTTTTTTTACACTAAAGAGCTACTGTTCATGCAAGAAAATGGACCACATAAGCACATGTTTTTAGTTTACTGTTCATCAAGTTGGGTTTTCTTTTGGGCATGGGTCGGGTTTTAGCCCCAGATGCTGCTGACCCAAATGTGTCGAAAGCAGATCCCAGCAACAAGCTTGAAGAATCACCCTCCGCGATCTTTGCCGGCAGCGATCTACTCGAACAACCTACAAAGATTTGCCGTACCAGAATTCAGCCATATACCCTAGGTCTTGGATTTCCTGTGAGGCGCGACCGTCGATGAGGCCTGAGCTATCGCATAAATCTTTTTTGCTGTTGGGTAGATGTGTAGATCTTCAGGCGACGAATTGCAGAATCAATGGATATGACAGTCCGATGCTAGAAGATGCTACATTGCTTGGAGCTCATGTTCGCCGTCATCCTTCACCGTGCTTCTGATAGTGCAAATCCTAGACTGGATATCGTCGATGTAGCCCTCGATATTGCTCACGTCTGCAAATCTTATGTTTGTTCCAGCTGTGAATTTTCTTTTACTGCGCGAAAATCCTCCCCAGATGCTAGAATGATCTTCTGACTTTCCATCGTACATCCTCCACTGTATCCTAGCTCTCTACAGGTTAGACTTGGTTGGCATTGTATTGTGTTTATGGTTTTCGATTATGTGAATCTAAGTTTGTAATGATTAGTTGTGTTTTAATGATGAGTTGATGAGTTGATTTGAGTTGACAGTAGATGAGATGAGATTAGTTTGGCTTTGTTTTTGTATATAAATGGGTTAGTGTAACTGCTGGTGGAATATGCTAGCAGAGACCCTTCGAAGCACTGCTTCTTTATTTCAAAATCTATTTGTTCCCTTGAATCTACATCAGGAAAATGGCTGCTTCTGCTAATGGTGTTCCTGTTAATCCAATTAGGACCCTTTGTCCTGGAAGAGATACTTGGAAAGTCAGGGTCCGTGTTCTGCGAATGTGGGAATTGTCCCCAGTGGCTGAGCAAGGGAACCCATTCGCTGTGCAAATGGTTCTAATTGATGAAGAGGTAGGTTTCATTGAGCAACATGTAGTCATTTGTAAATCCTATGTGGTAATCAGTTCATGGCATGTTGCAATGACTGTTGGCTTTTGGTGGTAAGTTTGTTCTAAAATATCAATTTTGAGCATTGATTCATCTGCTCTAAATATGGATTGTAGGGTCAGAAAATTGAAGCTACCATCCGTAAGTCCATGATAAGGAAATTCCGTGGAGAACTTGAAGAGGGAAAGGTTTACAAAATCATATACTTTTCTGTGTTGTCTAGCGGTGGAGCATACAGAGCATCTCATAGTTCCTTGAGTAGAAAATTAAAAAGGCAGTCACATTTTTTTGGTTATCAATATTGAGTATAGGAAGAATATAAAAAGAATATGATCTCTCATCTATGTCTAATTTGAACAGCTGGTGACTATCAAATACAAGGTGATAAAATGTTGTTTTGCTGCTTTTATTCCTTCTTCTTTTTTCTTCAAATGATAGAAAACAGAACCGGTTTCTTTTCTCAATAAAGTTGACATTTTAATCTTTTGCATTTGACAATTTCCCAATAAGTTTGATGATATTTTTCTGTTTTTACTTTTTAGATTCTAAACAAATTGCATGGACATTGCTTCAGATTTAATGACCAATATATATGTCTTAATCACCTCTCATTTTTCTATATACAGTTCAAGGAAATGGGTAGAAGCAGGAGGTCTGTTGAATCATTGAAAACAAATGAACAGACTGCCGAAAGAAAGAAAAGCTTCGGCGATTGGATGTATCTGATTAAACCTGCCAATGAAGAGAAGGATCATTGGGTAATATTAGATGCAAACTGATTTTTCTTGCTATATTATCTTGTCTCCCCTCCCTTTACCCTTAAAAAGGATCTTAAGGTTTTAGCAGAAATATTTCCTTCATACCATTTTTTAGTTTTTACTAGAATGCAGTGTTCACATCTGCTGGTAGTTGGTTGTGATTTTGGAACATGTATTGTGATAGCAATTAATTTTGTCAATTTAATTTTCAAAATGTTAATGTTTTCCCCTATTTTATTCTTGGGAAGTTTCTAATTTCACGTGATTTAAATAAAAATTGATTGATCAGTTGTATTAACTTACTTCGGTTTAACTGGAGTCCTTGGTCATTATTTCTTATACCAATTAGAGTTCTTATCAGGTTCTCTATTTGTTTATAGGTCCCAAATGAAGCAGTCTCAAAATGTACAACATCTGGTACTGATTTTGGGGCTTTTATTCGCAAGGTTGATCTCTTTTACTCCTTTCTTGAGCTTTGTTTTCTGTTCTTTGTATTGTGTTTCTGATGTTATGGTCTTCTATGCTTCTAATAGCATCACTGTAGGAACTGTGGTGATATTTTCTGTGACAAATGCACACATGATATGAGTTTGGGACCGTTGCATGGTATTTATAATTTTGGTTGGCTTAATGGATTTTCTCTTAATCCGTTATGAGATAATGAAAATGGGTAGTATTTTTAGTACTTGTTGCTTTTGTAACTGGTGAGGTTGTGTTGTTGTTAAATGGAGTATTCTATTAGGGATTTTTTTCTGCAAACTCCCCCCACCCCCACCCCACTATTGTTATTTATTTGCCAATACACTTAGTGTGTTGATTGTTGAAAACACTAGAGTGTAGCCTGTGTATCACCCGGGCGCATTTAGAGAAACAAAAAAACATGAACAGCAATTGAGTAAAAAAAGTGAAAACTGAGGAGTAATAAATGGCTACGTGTCTACTTTTTTATCAAATAGAAATCCTACCACTCATGTTGTTTAGTTTCTTATAGTAACATTGTTGTATAGGCATAAGTGACTTAGAGGCTGAGTAGTGCTGAAGAGGCATCAAGTAAACCTGTTTTGCAGAGCCATGAGGATCTTGCTAGGAAACTTTAGGGTAATATTCGGGGCTTGTTGCTCTATTTGTTTCTGCGTCAATTTTTTTGGGGGCCCATGAATGGTTCCAATTCTTATATTTAGTTACTTAGTTGAGCAAGCTTGTGTGTTAGCATGCATCAGATACTGATTTGTATTGTCTAGATTTCTTAGCAAGAGGAGTTGGAGAGAATCAAAAAACATCAGGTAATGTAGGCTGAGTTAAATTGCGGGAGTCTGAGTTGAAAAATTGTTGTGGACTTTTAGTTCATAACTTTTCAAGGGAGGCAGATTTCAAGTAATCTGTTATGTCTGTGATTTATTTGGAATGACTATACTTCTGATTAAATTTGGAAATTAATATTTGTGGCTCATATATTTATGGTTCATCTAAGCGCTCTGATTTGTAGGTTCCAAGTCTGATGGATCTGGAAGATGGATGAAGGAAGTTGCATGTCCTATTTGCACTGTCCATCTGCAGGTTTAAACATAATGACTAATGTCCCTGCTTTTCTCCCACACTATCACATCATCTCCATCTTCACATGTGGCTTTGTTTTGGAGTTTTTGCAGGTTCAGGTGCCTAGCTCAGGTTCTGAGACCATTGAGTGTGGAGTTTGCCAGCACCCATTTATTGTGAGTTCCTATTGAGTTCAGATAAACATGGATGAAGGTGTCTATATATGTGTTGACTCCAACTTTCAATTATTTTACTGATCTATCTCTTGCACCTTAATAATTAACGATTTGGGATTGTCTTGTGTTAATTTTTATCTTTGGCTTACCTGCATCTTCATATTTTTCATCTTTTGTCATTTGAGCTTGGTGTTCATGGGTGGTTGTTTTTTCTTTTCATTTTCTTGGAAAGGTCCTCTAATTCATTTTTTTTTTCTTGTATAAAAATAGATGCTGAACTTGCACATGTATAGGTATGCGAAATTCCTAATGGTTTCGAACAATTTAAGGTCTCATTAGCTCTGTATATACTGTTCAGATTGAGTTTTAAAAGATTAATGTTTGGAAAGTCAATTGGTCTGCACGTCACGATTATTATGTATTGGTTGGTATTGATGTTACTATACTGTTAAAAGAATGTGTGGCTCTATCAATGTGCAATATTTCAGAAAATGTTGATCATACTTAGTTCATATTTCCAAAATGCTCATGCTTGGTAACAAGACATAGTTTTTTAGGTGCGAATGCTTATTTGAGAAAGAAATTTTTTCGTGGCAATATTTGTTTTTGTAAATAAAAGTTGTTTACAACATGTGGGACATATAGACAAATTTCTACTCGCCACCTATTATTTTCACTGGAGATTGCTTTTACAAGGATAAGTTATATTATTCATTTTGGGGCTGTGACACTTTTACCAAGTTAGTCCTAAAATATTCAATACTTTTTAGAAATATCATTTAATATATATGTTGTTTGTTTTAATATTTGCTGAGTAAATGGTTTTTTCTACAATTTTAATAAAATCGTGTCTTACGATTGCTTTTCGATTGGCATACTTCAACTTGAAGTTAAGTTAAAGTAGTAAATAATAGTTATACTTGTCCTCTCAAATAAGAAAGTATTATACATTTCTTACATGTACATATTGTTGAATTTCTTGTCTAATTAGAAATACAAATCTATTTAACTATTTAAACTAGGATGCAAATTTTGTTGGTATACACAACCAAATGATTTCCTTATACAGCATGCGAATTTTATTTTTTAATTTTATTTTCTCTCTGAAAAAACATTAACATTTACTTCAGCAGTGACCGATTACCACATGCTTCTGTTTGATCTGAAGCACTTCTATTTGTGCTTTATAAACTTCCAACTGTTTGATCTTTATAGGCTATTGTGTCCTAACTATCAATATAGTGCTACTGCTAATCCAGGAATTTATATGGTTGCTAATTTTCTACCATAGAAAAATGCAAGCTAGCTTAATCTATGACTGTCTCTTTTTTGCTTCATTCTTTAGCAGAGTGAACCAGAATTGTTTTAAACCAAATCTAGAGACTCATCTTCTTCCTTTACAGTCAATTAAACTTGAGAACACTTCTCTGGACCAAAAGATACTACTATGACATTGTCTTTTGGGTAGAAGAAATTGTGATCTCTTTTTGGTGCTTCTTATTCATCTGTCGAATATGTAAGGGCATTCTCTTAGATTTTGAGTAATGATACTTGGCAGGAATCTATGGTAATTTGATGGTTATAATCATGCTTGGCAGGAACCTAATAATGTGTTCTTAATATGTTCTGTTTTGAAGGAACATATGTATCTCCTCATTTTCACAAGTCTGAAAAATTCTTAAAAGTTTATTGATGGTTAACAGCTCTTACTTTATCACTTTTATATCTCCCCTTGCAGCAATTCTAGATATTCTTTTTGGAGAGCTCACTAGCAGGTTGGAACAAGTGTTACCACTCTAAGCATTTTTGTAAGGCTATGTAATGAAATGCAAGTTGCATATTTTGTTATGCAATAGTAAGTACTTCATGGTGTTATACTTTATGTCTGGAATTTTAGTTACAGTTTTGCAAAGGAGTTTGATGGTGAATCTTGCAATTGTTGGATATATGCTCATTTGAATGTGGATTAATTTATCCATATTTTTTATGTACTTATTTTCTTTAAAAGAATAAGTTTTCATTAAACAGAGTAATCGTAATTATTAGGAGAGCCATTTACAAAATTTCTTAAAATCTCATTAATTGTTTGGAAATTGTGAACTCTGAACCATTGGAGGTTTATGTTGAAGCATTGCTGGCTTATGTTTTTGAAGTGACTCTAGGGTGAATAGAAGTGCTGAGCTTGAGGAAGAAATGATGCTAAGAATGTGTTGTTCATGAAAATGGAGAGACATGTGAGGCTAAAGGATTGTTTGTTGATGATGCAAGTGTTCTTCCAAAAGATGTTGGTGTCAATCTCAAATAAGATTGTAGATTATCTTAATAGGGATTAAATCTTAAATTGATTATTCTTCTGAAGATTACGGAAGTAGCTGAAGGTCATGTACTCTTGCATGGTTAATTAACAAATTGATATTGTATTATTCCAATTTTTATATATATATGTATGTGTGTGTGTGTATATATATATATGTGTGTGTGTGTATCTATACGTGACCTGACAGGGATGGATGAGCTCTAGAGGTTCCTGTATTGTATAAAAGGATTCAGGTGAATGGAATTCTTAGTCAAGCTCTATCTTAAGATAAAATGTGCATTGGTGAACTGGGTATGAAAATCCAAAGGATGAACTTATCATTAAACTATAATTAATTAAAATATGATGCCATAGATTATTATATCTTATCCTGACTAAATTGGTTCTTAAAGTTATTATAGAACTTTCTTAAACTTTGTTTTAAAGGAGAGATAGAGAAGAGAGAAAGAGAGGAGAGATGATGAGTACAGGGAAAGAGGTGAGAAATAGAGTGGATTTTGAGGGTTGTTTGTTATAATAGAAAGTGAAGAGAGTTCCATTCTCTACTTTGGGATCAAGTTTTCTCTAGCCTCTTTACTTTGTTCAACATATGACTATTTCAAAGGGTTCCACATGTTGAACTCAAACTTAAAGAGTTGTTTAGCGATACTTAATTAATCAACTTATCAGCTTTATTTTTGGGTTGTCCTGTTACTTTTTAAAAAATAAATTAGGAGGATACATTATTCTATGTTCCTGTATGTGTTTCTCTTAAATGCATTTATAATTGTCGGTGAATAGGCTCACATTTCATTTGCCAAAAAAACAAGTAGTTACTTTTAATGAGGCCGAAATGGTAGATGATGTGCTTGAAAGGAGTGGAAACTGGAAAACAATGTTCTTAGCCTGGATGTTGGCGAATTCTAAGTATGAAATAGTATAGAATTGAAATATATTGACTGCCCAAATCAGTTTGTATATGATGTTGATAATCAAGAGTGGTGGCCATGAAAACAAGGATTTTCTATTAGGCGTATGAACTTTGTTCCACCCGGCACGGGAGAATTGTATTATATGAGACTCTTATTAAATGTACAGTGCAGATGCACAAGCTATGAAGATTTAAGGATTGTAGAAAATATTATGCATGATACTTTCAAAGATGCTTGTGCTGCGTTGGGATTTTCATGGTATGTCGTGTGTTGATCCAAATCTTTTAAATGAATATGGAAACATATTGATGTTTAACAAGCTAAATTATGACATCCTGAAAATGGAAAAGTTGCACTTAGAGTATATACAAAAGTTAAATTGAGGGCAAAACGATATTTATGACGAGATTTTAGCTGCCATTATGGGTTCAAATGAGGTTTTTTTTCTTTGTTTATGGTTATGGAGGGACGGGAAAAACATTCATGCGGAAGAAATTGACATACAAACTAAGGTCAGAGAAAAAGATTGTCTTAAATGTTGCGTCAAGTGGAATTGCTTCACTATTGCTTCCCGGTGGTCGGATAGCACACTCTATGTTCTCAATACCATTGAATTTAGATGAGGATTCAGGTTCTGGCATCGTATTGGGTAGTCACAAAGTTGAGCTGTTACAGTGCACGAGCCTTATTATTTGGGATGAGGCTCCAATGGTTAGCAAGTATGCTTTTGAGGCGTTAGATCGTAATATGAGGGACTTGATGAGAGACAAGGTTGATGGTGGTTGTGATAAACCATTTTGTGGCAAGGTAGTTGTGCTAGGCGGGGATTTTAGACAGATACTTCCTGTTATACCAAAAGGAAGCAGAGTTGAGATAGTAATGGCAACCATCAACTCATCTCGATTGTGGAGACATTGCAAAGTTTTGACATTAACTGAAAATATGAGGTTAGCTTCCAATTCCTCTGATCCATGTGTGGAAGGGCTGAGAAAATTTGCAAATTGGATTTTGGACATTCGCGATGGTAATTTGGGAAGTAATAGTGATGGTGAAGCTGATGTTCCTATTCCATATGAGTTACTAATCTACCAATCAACAAGTCCAGTACAAGACATTGTCCATTCTATATATCCTAATCTTAGTAATAGTGTTATGCACGCTGAAGATTACAAAAATAAGGCTATATTAGCACCGACTTTGGATGTTGTTGATTCAATTAATTAGCATGAGTTATCCTTATTTCCTGGAGAGGAGAGAATCTATTATAATTGTGACACAATATGGAAGGTTGATGATGACATTGGTATAGAGGCTGGTTAACTAACTACTGGATTCTTGAATGGTATAAGGTGTTCTGGTATACCTGACCATAAATTGGTGCTTAAGTATGGGGTTCGAATAATGCTAATGCCAAACTTGGATCTTTCTTCTGGGCTGTGCAATGGTACAAATTAATTGTCGAATACCTTGGTAATCATGTTATTGATGCTATTGTAATAATAGGTACGCATGCAGGCACAAAGATTTTTATTCCAAGGATGAGCTTGATGCCTTCTGATGAAACATTACCAATAAAGTTTCAACGGAGACAATTCACTTTTGTTTGCAATGGCCATTAATAAAAGCCAGGGCCAGTCACTATCTCATGTTGGTGTATATTTACCCAAACCTGTGTTTACGCATGGTCAACTGTATGTGGCAATATCTCAGGTGATGAGCAAAGCTGGGTTAAAGATTTTGATTTCCAATGAGGACATTAGCAAACGATATGTCACAAAGAACATTGTCTATTAAGAAGTCTTCCAGAAAATATATTGTTGATAATAATAGCTGCCATGTGTAATTACTTTTTCATATATTATAACATATGTAATGTACTGCCACTGTTATGTAATCTCATACAATTACATATCGTTTATCCTTGAGCCAGGTTTTGCTTGCCATATTTGTGTGTCAAGTTGTTGATACATTTTTCAGTTGACTCTTTAGTTGCAACTTTGTTGTTGGTTATGCATTTATCTCTGATGTATCGATCACAGTTTCATTACAATATATATTTACACTTACGTATGACAAGAATATAAATTATATGATGACAGTACTGCAAATGTTGGTTTTACTGATCTCAATTATATCATGCATGCATATTTTAATACACACCACTCCTATACTTCATGTATTCCCTTTAGTCAATAGAAACATGGATTTTTCTTGCTACTAATTTATTGGATCTCTATTTGGTAAATTTTAATCCACTATGTCTGAAGCTCAAAATCTATATATTAGTCATATGTGCCCTGAACTAATGTTTGATTCAATGTTTTTGTTCCTATTTGTCCATTAAACTTCTATTTTATTTTGCCCCATTTATCCCATGCATGTGTTGGATTTTAGTCATCCTGCACTGTAGATTTTTTTTTTATGTTAGTCATTTGTATGTGGGCAATATTGTGTTCCTATACTGGGTAATTTTCATCGTCTGCTAGTGCTTTACTGTCTGCTCAACCGTCAATTTGTTGCATTGACCGCTACTACTGCATCGTCTCCTCAACTATCGAGGAGGTTGATAAATGATAAGATTGATAATGTGGTTGAAGATGATACAGATCGTTTTAAGAAAGGTGATACAATGCTGTCACGTATAGTCCCTGATAAATCTGCTCTCACACCTATTAAGCATTTTAATCCCGTGCATCGCACGGGTATAATCACTAGTAGATGGAGCATGTCATGAGTTTGAAGCATCACTGAAATTAGGATCACGATAGATAGTAGCAGTTACTCGCATCATATCCAAACCGGTGATAAATTTGACACTAAACATTGAATCTTTCTCCAAATCCAAGGTTGAATGATGATTGGTATTACTCTGAAGAATAGTGATAATAGAGTTTCCATATTATCACGGGTTGAGATCGGATCACCAATAGTGATCACAATAATCTTCATTCGCTGTAAATAATCATTCATGGATCGAGAACGAGAACCCTTGGTTTGTGTTGTAACTCAAGTCGAAGCTCACTAGATTCAGTTTTAGCCAATTCATGAAAATAACAGGGCAATTCATCCCAAATTTGCCAAAAATGCACAGAGGTGATAGCATGAGGAATGACTAATCAGATTAAGTTGAAAGAAGCCAAGTAAATAGCAAAGAATCTTGTTGCTCCCAATTTGAAAACTCAGGATTGACATTACCTAGATCACTCACGATCATCTTCAGTCAAGAATTATATACTATCATATTAAAGAAAGTGTGTACACGATGCTAACAAACTAACAATCTCTGAGTAACTAACTCTAAAACAGAATCCACCTGCAATAGAATGTTTTCAATTACTTAATAAGTTAGTGACATCACAAGACATGAATTATGCATTACTTATTTAATAGAATTTTTATGAGAGGTTGCTTTCTACTTGTCTAGTTGTTTAGATATACAAATACCTCTTCCTGACACTTCATTTTAGAGGATTGATTCTGCAATGCCAAAAACTAACGAGATTCAGTATAGTGGGGACTGGGGATGAACTATCCAATGCCAAAACCCAGGTAAAATGAGATGACTTATCATTTTTTGTCAATGTGAGACATGAATGTGTGTTTTGTTCATGTTTATGATGATATGTGTCAGCTTCCCAGGTTTAGTGATTCATTTACTTACACAAGTATTTAACACAATACCTCATTGCAGTTGAACATTTAGTGATTCATAAGAAGTGAAACACCACTTCAGAAGTACAACCAATCAAATGGTGCAATTGAGAACAAATCAACAGAGATAACACTCTGAATCATTACATTGATCAATTATTCCATATATGATTTAGAAGGTAAAAAGGAGTGAACAAAAAAAGGAGTCCGTTTCAGATTGAATTGCAGTTTGTGTGCATCTGGAAAAGACAATAAAATTGTGAAAATTACATAACATACTCAACCAAGCATAGTAGAGCTAGAATGTAAAGGGTGAGTATTCATCATTATAACAACAATACCTACAAAGAAATCCAAGCATGGATGAGACTGAGAGAAGAGTGTTCTGTTCTGTCTGTTCTGTTCTATTCAAGGGCATTAGCACCAGCAACAATTTCGAGAATTTCGCCGGTGATCTTGGCCTGACGTTGCCTGTTATACACAGTTGACAAGTTCTTCTTCAAGTCACTCGCATTATCACTAGCATTACTCATCGCGCTCATTCTCGCGGCGAGCTCACTCGCAAGTGATTCCTGCAACGCCCTCAGCACTTGACTGTTCAAATACAGAGGAAGCAGAGCATCAAGAATCTGAACAGGGTCCTGCTCAAATTGCAAGATGGGTGAGAATTCAGCAGTTTTAGTCCTCACACTATCTCTCTCCACAGTTAACTTCCCTTCCTTTGTTGTTAGCCTGAACAATTCATCCTCAGCAGCATCCACACAGTTCCCATTGATGTCACAGATTTCACCTTTTGGTGACAGAGGAAGCAAAGTATGAATCACAGGGTCAGATTTCACTAAAGATACAAACTTTGTGTACAAGAGTTCAACTTTATCAACCTCTTCACTCACAAACAGTGAGAAAACATCATCTGCAATCGCTTGAGCTTCTTTTGCAGTGGGAAGATTACCACCTTCGAGAAACCGATCAACGGGTATGTAAGGTCTACGAATGAAATAAGAGTTACCCTTTTTGCCGACACTGATGATAGTGTAATCAACACCAAGATTCTTCAACTCTTTGATTCTGGCCTCGGCTTTCTTCAAGATGAAATTGTTGAACCCGCCGCAGAGACCACGATCTCCGGTGACGACGACCAGGGCAATCTTCTTCACAGGCCTGACCTTGGTGAGAGGGGCATCGATGTCCTCTGTTTGGAGCTGCTCGTTGATGCTGTAGAGGACTTCAACGAGGGTCTCTGAGAAAGGTCTTCCATTGACGACGGCTTCTTGAGCTCTTCTGACTTTTGCGGCGGCCACAAGCTTCATTGCCTCTGTGATTTTCTGGGTGTTCTTCACGGATTCGATTCGGGTTCTGAGCTCTCTGAGGCCGCACTGAACAGGGGAAACAGAGGAGCGTGAAGAAGGGGATGAGTTTTGTGAAGGAAGGTGAAAAGGATTGAGGTGAACAGAACGGAAGGAGAGGTTAGAGGCATCAGATAGAGAAGGCTTGGAGGACATCAACATGGTGAGGTTGGAGCAAGACATTGTTGTTGCAATGGAGCTTTGGTTGCTTAATTTTGAGGTTGATTTTTTGGTTTGGAAGGTCTTATCTTCTTTGTTGTGTTGGGTTGGGATTGTGTATTGCCATGGAAGTGAAGAGTGGGAATGAGTGGAGGGAATGAGAGGAAGTGGATGAGGTTTTGGGATAACGATTTTGACCGTTGGTGGTGGAGAGAGTAGATTGCACCTTACAGGTAATTCTTGTGGGTCCAGTTCCATTGTGATGTGGCTTAGTCTCAAAGGTATATGCGGCTGTTCGAAGGGTGATTCCTTTCCCTCTGCACTTAACTCAGTTCATCTCTCTGACACTGTAACATTTCACCTTTTTGTTAAGATTGTTTGTGTTATTGTCAATGTTTCCTAGTGCATGACAAATCTAAAATGACTTTGTAAACTTAAGCAAGATGCAACATTAAAGTTTAAGGAAAATGTTGAACAGAAATTCAATGAGTGTAGACGTTCAGGAGAGAAGTAAAGAAAAGAAATCAGTAATGAGCAATTCTATTTGAATGAGTGCACACCTTGCACAATTGTTAGTATGGACCAATCATAAATTTTTAAGACATAATTAACAATTAAAAAGATAAAAGTTGTGTATGGTGTGTATGTGGTGTGCATAGTCGTGCTATGTTTGCTCGTGTCACGGAGCATTTCGCATAAATAATTTAACGTGATATGATAAGAAGATAGAGATAATAAAAAAATGAAGTGTTTAGAAGGTGTCTGTATTGTTGATGGTTTATATATCATAATTGAAAGTTACATGTTTAAATACACGATTGAAAAGTACGGTGAGACTAAAACTAGAGTGTTAACAATCGCAAAATGTGAGAGAAATTGTTTCTTCCACCATTATTTTTTAGACTGGATCCAAACATTTATTAAATGAGTTAAGTTAACCCAGTTGTGTAAGTGTAAAACTATTTGCAACTATTGTTCTTCTAGAGCTATAAGCTTCTTTTCATTTTATAGATAACATGTTCCTTATTACGAAAACGAAATGTGCGAATGGTATTCATATGATTGGCCGACAATTCCTTAATTATAGGCACTACCTATGATTTACATCAAATTGTGTAAAAATTGTAAACAAAATCTTCAATCGTTCATTTCGTTGAATTTTTTACCGTTACATGCAGCTCTGCTCCATGAAATTTAAGAGATAAAATGTCACTCTCTATAATTCTTTGATTGAAACCACATGGCCTATTTTGTTTCTTAAATAAAATCTACAATATTTCAGAAAAAAATTATTAAGAGATATCGTTAGTTTATAATTTTTTTATTAATGTGTTGTGTTTTCGTTAAAAGGATAAAGAAGTAAACAAAAGAAGGAAATTTCCCGAGAATTTTTTATGTCATTGTTTCTTCCTATATGAATGATGTGACACCTAAATAATAAAAGGCAAATGATTGACGACACTACATACAGAATCATTGGATAGTCAATTGATAAATCAAAACTACTTAACAGGACTGGTTTTTTATTCGTGGGTTGCTTCACGAGTTTCCTCTAATGAAAACTAGCATTTTTTTTTCTTGTTCACATGAAGGTGAGCATTGCTCCTAAAACATGCCTACACTGCATTATGATTTGCATAGATGTCAAAATTTATACCAACTCCAGGCCTTGTTGCGATTATGACGGCAAAGGACTTCAGAACCATTTCAAAAGATCTTGCTTAAAATATAAACATCAACGAGTAATATTACTTCAAAAAAAATTAATACCAAAAGAAGCTATGCAAGCGGATCCAATGGATGACTTGTCCAGAAGTTCTTTGATCTTTGTTGTGTACTACTTTTTGGGATATCAGAATATCAGTGAACAATTTAGTTCTATACAATTCAAAAGCTCCACCATGAACTACAGAGAATGGACAAACTTTGTACGAGATTTGCAGTGAACATGAGCGAGAGTCGAGATCAATTTTGGCCATGATCTCTCCCCACATATTTACAGGATCACTTGAACCCATGCCAGTGATAGTACAAAATTTTCACTGTAGCACCTAAAATACTATCATGATCAACAAAAACAAGCTCAGTTAGTTCAGATGGTGGCATGGTATATCAATCAACCGCCATTATAATTACAGTCTCTATCATCAGAAGTCAATCCTATTTGCATTCCATTTGCCAGAACACTTCAATCAACCATCTTCACGGTTACCATCATGGCTTGATTTTTCAACACTCGTTGTAAGAACTTGAGGACCTACGCTTTGCTGTTGTGCTTTGTCCATGGGATGTCTCGCCTTTGTGACTGCTTTACCAATTGCGAAGTTTCTGGAAGCAGGATCTTCTTTAGCAATCGTATCTGTACCACGTTGAAGCATGGCCTTTGAGAGTTCAGGATTATCTCCTGAACTTGAGTCTAAACTTAACCATGAATTGTTCTTTTTGCCATCCTTTGCCTCACTAGTCAAAGCCATATCTAGCGTAGCATTTTTTGTAAGGAAACTATCATCAACTTGAGTACCAGGATTGTCCCTTGGGACCTCCTAACAAGTTAAAAGGAAGGTTATAAGGGAAGAAAAAGAAGTTAAAAAAAATAGCGGACAATATGAATTAGCAATTAGCATCATAAAAGAACAATTGGGTGCTGAATCTTAGCAGTTAGCATAATACAGGACCACAAAGCAAAAGAAAATGATGACCAACCACTACCTAGCGCATAAATGTTTTAATCAACCAAAGTAATAAGATAAAAAGTAAAAAACAATAGAATTTTCCTTGGTGTATAAGTGCTCTAGCCCTTTAAGTTTAGGGCATGGCTCGGCCAGTAGAGCTGAGAGCCTGAGAAGGAGAAAATTCAAATCTCAAATTTGCCTGCTGAAGATAAGGATCATCATGTTGCCAATGATTGACTGATATAATTAGTTACCATGTGACAAACAAACAATAGAGTTAAACTTGGAAAGACAAGGATATAAAAAAAAGTGTACTTTTATGTTAAATAGTTTAACTCTATACAGCAAAACTTCATAGTGTGGACTATATAGTAAAATATCTGATGAAAAGTTGAAAACCCAAACTAAAAATTAATCACTGGTAGTTCAAAAAAAATATTCAGTTTCTATTTCATATTGGAAGACTGGAGTGTAAAAATAAAATTATATAAGAAGATTTATGTTATTTCTCCCCATTACTGAAATTTGCAAAATATATTTCTCCTCAGAATTGAAGTTGTAATTCATGTCCAGACACAAACTACAAGCTAACTGAAAAGATAAACTAAATACCTTATTTTGAACCTTGAGAGCGTGTTCACTGCCTGAACCATCCTCTCCCTCAGAATCGGCCATCTCCTCACACTCAAACTCTACATGCTCTTCAATATCTTCCTCAGAATCACTTAGCTCTTCTTGCTCCATCACTATCCCAGGATGAGACTGATCACCAACGTCATCTACAACATATCTGGTGATGTTATCATCAGGAACAAAAGGGGCACTTGAAGTAAGCTCGCAACAACTAGCTGAAGGATTCTCACCACCCTGCTGACGAAACGGAACACTATTCTCTTGACGTTTCATTGCTGTTCCACGAGTTGCTACAGTTTTCATCGACCCAGTTGGATCATGAGCCTCTAGCTGTTTACTTTTCACAGATTTCCTTCCAGATACAGAACTTAGATGAATATCCAAGTCAAGTTCAGTGGATTTGTCATTAAGGCCAGAAGATCTATTGGCTGTAGCTAGCAGACCACTATTAACTAGTGATTCAGCCTGAATATCATCAGAACAGGCTTGTGACTGTGTATCATTAGATTTCTGCAACAGTGGATGAAAATCAATGCCTACTGACCGTAACGTGGAATTCTTTGACCGCAAGGACTTACTAGCACAATCAATGGGGCTTTGTTTCTGTGAACTATGGAAGAGACTCAGATTTAACTGTGGTTGGCTTCCTGAAAAAAAGCTGAAGGAACTAGAAGTACCAGAACTCAATTTCAATGGATAATAAGGGATGTTGCCCTCATCAGTGGCCTGGAACAAGAGAGGATGCATTTGGAGTTCAGAACAAGTGCTCTTTTCTGCTACATTAGATCTACCTTCAACAGTTCCAGACCTTTCTATTTGAATACCTGTGACACTGTTATTCAGCACAGGCCCTGCACCTTTAACTGGATGAACGGTTCCATATTTCTCACCATGAGGAATTTGAGGAGCATAGTTATCTTTTCTACAAGCAGTGACACTACCTCCAGGAGGACACTGGAATCCTTTAAAAGCAGTCTGAGAAACTACACGAACAGATGCAGGAAGATTTACAGGGGGCAAGTCTGGTGCTAATTTCACAAGGCGAGCATTATTTACCTTCCGAGACCGATAGGGCCGATAATAGTATTTGGTGCTAGAGGTAAAAACAGAGTTTTTAGGATTAACGACGCAAGGAGCACCTTTTGTGCCACTCCTTAAATCAGATGAAGTGTGAAAAAGCGGGGGAAGCTTAGATGCAAGTGGAAATGCAGGTTGATTACCATTCTGATGTTGAACTTTTCCACTTACGCCGTAATCATTAATAGCTGTGTAAAATTGATTTTCTCGTGAAATAGCATCACGAGCAAGGTTTCCTTCTCCAGGTGTAGAGGAAACGTGTTCAGAATAAGTACCAGCAGATGTGTCTGGTCTCCAATCTGCTAGAAATGCCTGGTGGACATATGGAACATCTGAATGATCCATGCAATTCTCGGTACCCACAACTTCAGCCTCACAATCCTGCAATAAATTACAGATAAGGCTATGAAAGTAAATCCAAAATCTGTGAATTCAAATCTTCAACAACCTTTATAAAAGCCCAGATAAGCTAAGTGGTCAAACTAAGCCAGCCATAGGCCCATTTATGCACTACATTGATTGATAAATCCAGCATAGAGGTGAGACTTGAGAGGTTGTTTTGTACATGTCACAATTAAGAAATGTACGAAACATATATTTACAAGCATACCAACATCAATTCAGAAATGCATTTATATGAGATAAAATTGATGAAGGTAAAATAAAAACTGTATATTTAGCTTCTGTATGTTACTCGTCATAAGCCATTCAGACAGTAAACAAAAACAACATTTAAAATGACCACAATAGTATCCAATATGCAGGAAAGACCTGATAGATAAATTCGAACACTGGCTACTAAGATTTCAGACAATAACAAACCTCTTTATCAGACATAGCTTGCCAACTTTCTGATGTAGTAGCTTTCAACTTTCTTCTTTTTGATTCATACGATCTTCTCTTATCTTTTTTGGATGCGTCTATCTTGTATGACTTTTGAGTTCCAGAAGCAACACGCCACTGCCGTGGAAGCAAAGATGGATCTCTGTATGGAACAATAAATTGCCATACTGACATCCAATCAAATTTATAAAGTTTAAGTCCCTGTATATTTTTTCCCATACATCAGCAAGTCAATATCAGAAAATTTTCAAATTCACAAAACTGTTCAATAAATTACCTCTTGAATGCATGCTATCTCCTCTGCAGTCAATGGGGAGGTTTTCATTCTTCGAACTGCCTGTATAGAGAAATCAGCCTAGCGTAAGGACTTAAATATTATATTAAATTTTTTATTTCAATTTTCTATGTTATTTTAAATTTAAAAAATAAATAAATAACCAAGAGGACAAGACTAATTTGAATCTCATTACTTTTCCAATTAGACTTGTAAATTTTGGGTACATGAAGGAGGACTTATCTGGATAATGGGTGATATTTGTCACTTTGAATGATAAAATAA
Organism: Acmispon strigosus; assembly: GCA_030819835.1. Classification (NCBI taxonomy): domain Eukaryota; kingdom Viridiplantae; phylum Streptophyta; class Magnoliopsida; order Fabales; family Fabaceae; genus Acmispon; species Acmispon strigosus. The sequence continues at coordinate 95,464,798 of JAUAMA010000001.1, forward strand.
TTATATATAGTTACCAAGAAGATGCAAAACTTCAAATACTCGATAATTTGACTTCCATTTCATGCTTTGCCAACCACAAATTAGATAGCTAAGATTCACATCCATAATAATTGGCTTTTCGCAATGACCCTATATATATGCTACGACATTTTAGTGGTTCAAGTTTGAAGTATTTGGCAATAAATTTTTATTTTTTAGGCAAGTTGTTTTTGGATCTTGACATTGGTGATATCAGACTGACTCTGCCTCAAGCATTTTTTCTTTGGCAATAAAAGTTAAAGGTGAGGAGATACTCTACCCATTCCTAGGTAATCAACCAACATCAGTGAGGATTTATGGTAGAATCACAACTTGCATACCTACAGGGAACTCTTAGATTTTGTTAGGATCTACTTGCAACGTATAGGACTTGTCCCATATTGGAAGTATGGGCTTCTAGTGTGGGGATTATAAGGTCTTGGGCTCTCAAACTACAACGACTAGCTTTTGTGGTATGGTTCTCCCAAGGTTCTTATCAATTGGTATAAGGTCTTTACCCGCGCCGCCAATATTGCAATGTTCGCCCGGGACTAGTCAAAGGGACTAGTGCACAGCCACATGGGTGCCAGGGCTGCAGAGCGTGGTGGAATTTTAGGATCAAATTGCAAGGTATGGGACTTGAGTCCCACACTAGAAGTATGAGATTCTAATGTTGGATTTGTAAGGCCTCGGGCTCTCCAACTACAACGGTTAGCTTTTGTGGTATGGTTCTCTCAAGGTTCTTATCAATTGGTATCAGAGTCTTCCACCATGTCTCTCAATTGCAAATGAGCGGCGTGGGGGGTGATGCCGACATTGCAATGTTCACCTGGGACTAGTCAAGGGGCTGGTGCAAAGCTAGCCCCCATGGGCGCCTAGGATGCAGTTAGTGGTGGGATGTTAGGATCCACTTGCAATGTATGAGACTTGGGTCCCATATTGGAAGTACGGGATTCTGGTGTGCGGTTTATAAGGCTTTGGACTCTCCAACTATAACGGTTAGCTTTTGTATGTATGAGACTTGGGTCCCCCATTAGAAGTATGAGATTATAATGTGTGGTTTATAAGGCCTTAGGCCCTCCAACTACAGCAGTTAGCTTTTGTGGTAGGGTTCTCCCAAGGTTCTTATCAGATTTTAACCCAAGTCATGCAATTTCCATAACACAAAGGTCAACCAGGTGATCTAACCCCCATTGGCTGCCTCATTTATTATATCTGTGCAACTATAGAAAGAAGATTCCTCACCTTGATTGACTATTTTTTGGCTGTCATAAAAAATTCATTATCCTATCTTTAGGAGGTTGCATGTTACATTTTCTAAGTTGAATTTATAATTCAAACAAAAGGAAAGAGAATTGACACGCAATTAGGACCAGGATAAAATTTTAAACAGTTTTGGTATATTCACACCAACTCTTCCATCCCATTTTCACTCAATTTTTCTTCCTACCTCTCTTCTTTTCCTTTCACATCAACTATCACTTCTCTCTCTTCTATTCCTTTATCTTTCTAGGAGTAAGCTGGAAAAGCGGTGTGAAGACATTATTTTCCAATTTTAATAAACAATAGGAAATAAAAAAAATTAAACAAAGATAAAAATTTATAAAGCATTGGCACCACTTGTTTTAATTTATATGTCCATAAATGGATGAGAGAAAAGAGGTACAATACAACCACAAACAATAATGTTATATACTTCGATTTCTAAAATTTAATCCTTCAGCAATAAACACAGAAGATATATTAATGATATTTCATTATAGGATAAAAATTATATGGATTTACCTTTATTGGATTCTCTGATGCTTTTGCAGAGCAACGATTTTTCTGCCTGACAAAAATCTGTAACCAGACCATTCGGTATCATATTAGATAGGCGACAAAACTTGACCACCATAATGAAAATATGAAACTGCTGAGCTAAGCTGTTCAACTAAACATTACATTTCAATTCTAAAACTAGCAAAAAAAAGGACTGCAAGTGCCAATTGTTCAAGCCCAAAAAACTAGCTAACCAGTAATCACGGAGTTGCTGAGAATCAGTAAGAACCGATTCAAAATTGGTGGAAAACCTGAGATAAAGAACTGGTTGTTTTTATATTTGAGGTTTTTGTAACTTTTAATTCAAAGAAAAATACTTTTTAGTCCAGAGACCCAACGCCAAGTTACTAAGGCCCACATATGGATATGATGGTCATCAATAAATTGTTATTATTTAGCTTCTTATCATAGATTTTATTTTAGAAGACATATAATATAGCCATTTTAATTTAGCGTAATGGTTTCTTATAATTTCGTGCTAGTTTATCAGTTAATATATTATATAATATTAAAATCATATCTTTAATTATTATTGATTTGAACACCACAGATTAACTAGTGAATATAACCAAGTGCTTTCATTGGTTCAATAATCAATTTGATTTTCAAAACATTTATTACAACGATGTACGTTATATCATAACAAAAGTAAAAACTGTGTCATAAACCAAAAAAAAAAAGTAAAAACAGTGTCAAGCATATATCGATCACTTTATATAAAATGAGAATGCTAACAAATTAGAGAAAATATCCCAATTCTCAAGGAAGAAAAGCACACAAGAAACGTAGCAGACATGTCACATGTCCACGCCAAAAAAAACGCTCCATCCACTTCATCACAAGCATAAACATGATAAAACAAAGCTGCTTCAACAATCAAATTTCCCTAAAAAAAGGTCCTTAAAGAAATTAGTTTGCAATTGTAGTCACCTGATGCTTAGACTTGCAGGGAAGAAAACGTTGTTGAATTGCTTTCCAATCTGTATTATATTCCATTATCCCTAAGGCTAGTAATCTGCAATGAAATCAAAAGGACGAGATATGAACTCCATTTGTCATCAGCAATAAAAATAAGTGTAGTAATAAATCTAAAAAATACAGACTATCAGAGTCAACTATGATGAGAAAAGGGACTCGATATGCAAGAAGGGTGACGAATCAGAAAAAGATATTAGCTCCAGATAAAACAAAGCTAAAGAGAGACAGACAGGCAGACATTATGCTGTTAATAAGTGGCCAAGGTGGAAAAGCAGCAGACTTTGCATGGCAGAAAATGGTGACCACAATATTTATGGCGGCATTGGCAATCATCATGGAAATGGCAACCTGGAGGGCATTTTTGTGATTTATAAAATAATATATTATTGTTCTAAGACCCACATCACTTTAAAATCCCTAGTTTGTCCTGCCCTGCATTTCTTTTCTTTTCCTGTGAGGAGCTTCTTCATCTTCATTGAATTTGTGTTTCTTTTTCAGGTTCTCTCAGGTATTTCGGTATTTCCTCAACCCACTATCAGAATTTCTTTTTTGTTTTTTCCTGTCTTCTCATCATTAAAACTTCCAAAGAACAGACATTTTTTCACCCTTCAATTTCATCCAATTCCAAACACTCAATTATGAACCACTGTACTCCGTCTCCTTAAGAAGACCCAAACATATTAATAAATTTACCGCCTTATGAACCCTACGAACTTCTGTTATGTTTGTTTTTCAGTTCGCAAGATTTTCAATGCATCTAAATGGATAAGTTACAACTAACTTGAGTTGGCCAATGTACAATCAACCACCATAAAACGTATTTCAGTGCAGCATGGTCTCCCACTCCTAGACATAACACTGTGATTTTCTTTTCTTTGTTTTTCTTTATCTCATTAAATAAGATTATTATATTCAAAGACAACTACATAAAACCTTGAGTTCTTAACTATAAATTCTTGAAATCAAGTTTGGGTTATTGTTGTACTAAAATAAGCATAGTACAATACGATCAGTATTTTCATTCAAGAGAAGATGGACACGCCAGTACAGTCTTGCCAAGTTTAAGGTTCATGTCCACTCAGACACATTAATCCAACAACCACATCAATTAATTTTAACTTAGATAATTAACACGAACAACATTAAAAGTTAAACTCACATCAGTATTACATCTAAGTGTCATGGCCACTTGCAGAAGTAACAGGCATGGTGTGTTGGGGAAACATTCTTAGGCAAGTTTTAAATAGAAATTCAAAGATTTTCTTCTAAAGCATTTTACCTCCAGGCTTTAACTCTTGTACCAAAACGAAATATTATAGGTCAAACTCAGATTGCTTAACAGGGATATTACTATTAGGGCAAGAAGACAAAACCTATAGATTCTGGATACTAATTACATCTGCCATGGACACATGCAGATTTAAGAAGCTCTAGGCTATTACCTACATAGATACCCAAATGTAAACAAGGTTACCCAAATGTAAACATGGACATATGTAATGAATGATGATATTAATGCTGCGTAAACAAAAAGGATCAAGCATTTTCACAGTAAATCATTTAATATAGTTGGTTAACAGAAAGAGGAGGAATATGCAACTTACTCATCCTCCGAATCAGTGAAAAGTATCCTGTTTACAACAGCTGCTAGGGGAGGCTTATGTGGGAATAATAATGGATTGAACAAGTCCAAAAAATATCTTTGAGTTAACTTAGCAACTTCCTTTGGTACTAAAGCAATTGACTGCTTGGTACTTTCAACAAGCATGGCAGCCAATGTTTTCTTAGGCCGTTGACCAGGCAAAGTTGAGACTGTACTAACTGCTCCAGGGATGGTACCACTTGAAACTTCAGTGTTAGCTTCAATAAATGACGAAGAAAAAGGAAAGAGAGGTTCCTTTTCAACACTAAAATCACAACCAGATTCAATATATCGCTTTCGAAACTCTTGGGCAGCTGTAAAATGAATTTCAAACCAATGCTTGAGTATGCAAATGTCATGCACGTGAACCAGTATAGAATGGAAAAGCATGAAGAAAACCTAAAATCTTTAATATGACCTACCAGAATAAATGTCGCCTACATATCTTCTTACAAAATTAAGAGGAGAAACATCTAAAACAGAATGTACAGAAGGAACCCGCAAAGAACTCTCTGTATCCTGAAAACTTCTTTGCTTGTTCAAATCTACAGAGGAGCGCTGATTCGATTGAGAAAAGTACACACTCTGTACATCTTGTGTAGAAGCAGATTGGCCTGGCACAAATTTGGAGATTCCATTGGACACAGATGTACAAGCAAAAGATGGAGTAAAGCAAACACTGGGATATGGCGTTCTCTTCGAAGCTAATACTTCATCGCGTTTGTGAAGCATCTCAAACAGCAAACTTTGAACTTGAGAAGCAGTATGTTTCTGGGAAGGTTCAAGAACTGACAGAGAAAATACCTGAATAAGAAGCTGCACATGCTCATGTATCAAACAGTGCAATTGGCCAATCTGCTGGGGAGTAAACCCATTGATAGGACCATTTCCTGAAGCAGAAGATTGAAAGCTCATATTAGCTTCAGGCATCAAACCTTTCCCTGAAGCTGGGGGCCCATTAAGACAATTAGGTAAGATGGGCCGCAGTGGCCTCTTGACCTGTCCTAATGTTTTCCTCTCACTTTGGGCAGAGGCCTTTCGGCGCTTATTTTGCCTAGTCTCTGGTCGTCTTCCAGCCCCATCATACTCTTTTTGGATATTTTCCACTGCATTCTCATCGGCATCACTCTCCAGTAACTCTTCAAGCTCTATCTCAAAGTCCGCATCATTATCCTCATCTTCATCATCAGGATTTTCATTTTCATGAGTTGAAAGACCATCAGCATCTCCACCCTGTAATACGGCTGCTAGAAATTTTTTATACTCTTCTTCATCATCAGCATTTTGTAGATCATCATCGTCATCAGACTCTTGAAGAAAGGTCTCAAGTTCATCAAGACTAAAACTTGCCAGTGAATAACGAGCTCTGGTGCGCTTACAGATAGCATCATCACTATCTATGTCTAATATTGGGCTCCGGGATTTTGTAGTTTTATTTAATTCTCGTGCCTTAAAACCATTACCATCGGTCACACTAGTCAAGTCATTGTGCTTCTCTTGTAAAACAATTTCCTCCTCACCGTGCTCAGAATCGACAGTAGTACAAATTTTCTCCGTACTTGCACTATTGACAACATCACCATCCAAGCCATCAACTTCAGAGCTCAAACTAGAAGATGCTTCTCGTGAAGGGGTTCCCTTTAGAAAAGGATTAAAATCTGCATCTTCATCTTCTTCCCCCTCCTCCTCCTCTTCTTCTTTATCTTCCACAGGCTTCAAAGTCAACTCCCGGCTGTCAGTACAAGATAGTTCATTCTGATTCATGGCAGCACAGCCAACTTTGGCTGACTCCGCATTTGAGCCTGAAGGCATTTTAAATAGACAATATATGGCTATTTTTTATGTTTGAGAACCTTAGAGACATTCATAAGTATGTTTAAGACGGATATCCACAAGATGAGACCCTGATCAAAGAAGAAGACGGCAGTAAATACGAGACATGATGGGATATCAGCTAGTATGCATAATGTACTTATACAGACATTTTTCAAATCCCCTTTCTAAAATGAATGTGATAAAAATTGGTTTCAATTGTAATACTGGTTTTCAGGAAAGATCAAAAGAAACTATAGAACTAAAGAATAATTAACACCAGGAGAGTAGGTCTGACAATATGAAAACTGCAGATTATCAAAACAAACCTAAAACTACTAACCCTCCGTTCTTATTGATATCCAATCAAGCATACAAAAAAAATTGAACTAAAATGGAGAGAAGGCAGGAGGATAATACAATGTGTTTCCAATTGCGGACGGTATCAAAAATTGCGGCAGCGATTTTGCGGTTGTGGAGGTGCCGGCAGCAGCACCAGACGGCAATTACGGTGTGATTCCAATTCACGCCGTCCTATTGTGTTGGGTTGCTCCGACGATAACTTGGGAAAGCGCCGATAACTGTCTTGTCGTGTGCTAGATGAGATTTGTGGCGATGAAAATAGATGAGGAAGAGGGAGCGCAGGGAAGAAAAGAAGGGTGGTGGAGGATTTGTGGCTGGTGATTGCAGATTTCAGGGGGGTATGACGCAGTGAAAAATATTGTGGGAGAAGAAGACTAGGGTGTGGGTTTTCCTTTTCCTTTGTTTTTATTTTACCTTGGGTGGGTTTTATCACAAAATTGAATTTTAGGGCAGGGAGGGAGGGGAAAAGTTTGAGTAAACCTCCAATTTGGTCCTGAAATATCACATTTATGGTTGTTTGGTTCTTATACTATTTTTTCTCATTAAAAATTATAATAAGGGCAGAAGAGGAGTGTAGAAGGGAGGGTGTTGATGGGTTGGAGGGGTCAATGCACCCAGAAATGGCTCCGATGCTCACCCACCGCTCACCCCGTCAATCTTGTCGTCGCCTGCACCCAGGCACGGATCCAGAAATTTGAACATGTGGGGGCAATTTACACATAAATTTGTAACATGGAAAATATAACATAAAACTATTAAAAAATTGAAAGTACTATTTTTCCATTGCTGGAAAAAGTTAAGAAAAAAGGAAAATTGTTAGCAAACAATATTGGTGCTAAACATTCACTTAGGCTTAGCCATTCTCCTAAGTCCTATGACCTCTCAATCTTATCCTATTGCTATGGCTATGATTCTATCATTCTGGTGCAGTGGTGCCTAAACAAACTTCAATTCAATCAGGATTTGGAAGTTTTAGGTAAAGAGATAAACTGAGGGTAGGAATTGATTGTAACAACTGAAATGAGGATTAAATTGGAGTCACGAATTATCAGAGGATAGTCACAGTAGTGGGACCAAAACTACAATTCCTTTCCTGAATTTCAAACAAGTAAATGTTGGATACATTTTATAAAGGAGTGCAAAACTCTCTTCAATGAAAGAATAAAAAGTATGCTCAAACGAGCACTTTCAGTTCCCAACAGTTGAAACAATACACAAACTTGCAAAATTCAACACAGTAAAAAAAAATAGTCTATAACCTCCTTCTTCAATTCAATCAGCTACCAAGTACCAACCAAACACAAAACAACAGCCAACAACAACAAGCAAGTAAAGTAAGCAAGTAAGTAAGCAGTGGAGACAAATCAGACAACACAAAGGATTGGGTTACCGACTTACCTTGCTGGCTTGCCCACTGGTTGTTCAGGAAGAGACCGCGCGAAAGAGGCTGGACTCTGGAGCGGCGGCGACGCGAAGGGGAGAAGAGGGTTGAAGCAGAGCAGGTGGAGAAGGAGGGAGTGCCGCGGAGGCAGACGCGCAGAGGAGCCGCGGACTGGCGGAGGAGGCAACGGCGCGCGACGGCGCGAGCGAAGGAGGCAGAGCCGCGACGGCGTGAGGAGGCAGAGCCGCGCGAGGGAAGAGAAGGAGGCAGAGGCTGCGAGCGGCGGCGAGAGACGGCGCGGCGTGAGGAGGCAGAGTCGCGCGACGGCGCGGCGAGAGGAGGAGGCAGAGGCTGCGAGCAAAGGAGGCGAGAGAAGGAGGCAGAGGCAGAAAATGAAAGAGGAATTAGGGTTGGGAAATAGAAAGGGCAAATAAGTAATATTACTATTTTTTTATTTTTTATTTTAAATCCTGTGGGGGCACTTGCCCCCTTTCCTTGCACGTGGATCCGTGCCTGCCTGCACCGCACGACCAGCATGCAGCCATCGTCCCTCTTACAACCACAGTTCTTCCCTTTCTCTCGAATCTTTCTGTCTTTGATTTTCTGATTGAGTATGGGTTTTTTAGTTGGATATTTTGTTGGGGTTGTTGGCTTTGTTGTTGGGATGGGGTTGACAAAATTCATGATTTGATTCTGAGTTAAGAATAATAAGAAGAAGAAAATGGGTTTGTAAAAATATAGATCTAAAAAATTTGGTCATCAATTTGATTTGCTCAGTGGTCTTTGATATGTGGGTTCGAATGAGGGTTTTGCAGTGGAGAGGGTGAAGAGGAGGAGAACGTGGACGAAGGTGGCTTCGGTGGGGTGACGGAGGGGGCGTTGAAGCGGCGAGGTCGAAGGGAAGGGGGCCGGAGGGGGCGTTGAAGCGGAGGCTGAGCGTGCGGAGGTGGGGGAGGGTGGAGAATACTCTAGCAGGGATGTTGCCGGATAGGGAGACGGCGGGGAGACAAAGCTAGAGGACGAGGGAGGTGTTGGTGTCGCAGTGGACGCCGAACCAGTTGCAGAGGTGGGGGAGGTGGCGTTCCAGAGGAGGGATCTAGTTTAATGAGAGGAAGGAAGAAGAAGAAGAAGAAGAACAAGAAGAAGATGATGAAGAAGAGGGAGTGCATAGGCATTAGCACGTCAGCAACCACATCAGAGGACACCATGGCAAAAAATTGCAGATCTGTCATTTTCCATCCAGGGGCTGACGGAAAAATCTTTCAAAAACTGGATTGACTACCAGCGAATCTTTTAGGGACAAACTTGATGGGAAAAAATAGTATGAGGACCAAACAACCATAAGTGTGATCTTTCAAGACCAAATTGAAGGTTTACTCAAAAAAGTTTTATGAGGTGCGAAGGATAAAAATTCATTTGTCTGGGTGTGTCTTAGGTTAAATTTTGGAGAAATATATTTATGAGAGGAGACTTGGAATTGGATAAATTTTGAATGAGTGATTATGTTATTTTCGTTTAAATATATTTTTAAATTATTTATTAGGATGACATAAAATTTTAAAAAATTATCCAACATCTTAAAAGGGGTACAATAATTATATAATTTTCTTATGTTTAGTGTTAGGTTGACATAAATTTAATGGCAAGGGTCTCAGTACATATTACAACAATCGCAATGATTTTAACCGCAACCACATTTTAGATCGCAATTACAATTCAAAACTCTTATACAATCACGATACTTTACATACCACACATATGACCTTTTATCAAATTCTATCGTAAATTTAATATCAAATGTTTAGATTGATGGGATATACTAAAAACGGAACAAAATAGAATATAATAAAACTGAATAAGAAGAGATGAAACGGAATAAAAATCTATTTATCTTTTCTGGATATTTCATAATGAGGTGGAATAAACTTCTAAGTAATTAATGAAACTGAATGAGTTATAACTTTCTTATCTTTATACTACCCTAGTTTTGAAAACACTAATATTGAATATATAATATAGTAGGGGTAAAAAAATAATTTTATAGATTTAGCAGTTATTAGTGTTTTCTTTTCTTTTCCTTCCATCCAATTTAGGGTATGTTTAGATTGATAGAGGGGTGAAATAGGATGGGATGAGAGGAAATGGTTTTATATTCTTTGTTAAATGTGGATGGAAGGTGATGGAACCAATCTCATACGTACGTTCAATTTTTGATTTGGGTGGAAGTGGATAGAGCGGAGACACTGATTACTGTTAAAACTATAAATTATTTTCCTGTCCTACTTGTATCATATATTCAATGCTAGTGTTTTTTTAAATTAAGGGCAACATAGCTATAAAAATTAAAAAATCATAACTATTTTGCTTTACCGAAACAATGAAGTGGTAAACTCATTTTGTTTCACAAAAAAAATCCAAACAATGGAAAGTGGTTTTTGTTCTGTTCGATCTAATTCTATTTTGTTCAATTATATTCCACTCCGCTCTATTCAATTATCTTTCATCGATCCAAACATAATCTTAGAGATATGAAAGTTGATCGTAAGTAATCGAATGTGGAGGAGTGGACTTCATCACCTCCCATCTCATTTCATTATCATTTTACAAAACTAAACAATGGAACAAAGTATCACTTCCTCCCATTCCACATCATCTCACTCTCTCCCATCCAATCAAACATAGCATAATTCTATTATTTGTTTTCATTCACTCAAATATCAAGCTTCCCTCACTTTCCATTATCTCTCTCTCCCCCATTTCTCTTTATCTCTCGCTCTCGCTCTCTCTATCTCTCTCTCCCTCCACCCCCTCCCATCAAATCAAACCAAGCGAAACGTGGTAGGCATGTAACACCCGGAGACGATGAGGACAAGAGTGACCGCGAGTGCAATGAGAAGACACAGACAAAGAACGGCTCCTAGCAAAGCTTATGGGTGAATGAACACATGAATGAACTGATCCATACCATAATGAGAGGTATTCTGAGACTGTATAGGCATGAAACTATACAGTTGAGGATGATTATAAAATTTGATTGGTACTACTCATAAAAATCCAAGGTTAAGTGTGGTTTCCTTTAAGAAATATTGGGATGGGTGAGCTCTCGGGAAGTTTCTCGTAAAGCATGCAAGTGAGGAAAAAGGCGTGCACGAAAGACTAGTGTTATTACTATAAGTCCAATCATACACTTCTCATTCATCTACTCTTAATTGTTTCAAGCATTCTCCACTTACATCATGGATCCCAAAGTTGCAAGAGTGAACAACAACTATCGGTACTATCTTGCAGTTGTGAGTCGTCTTGAGGCGATATTGGTTTGCATGTTATTTATGTCAAGCTTCTAATTGTAGATAATATTGTGTTATTACATTACTTATTTCGAGTGTTTTAATTAGATTTTCTTTTAATGTTGACACAATGTTGTTGTTGATTAAATGTTTTTTTAACTGCTGGGGTAATTAAGTGTATGTGTATTTTGCTCACAAACTCCAGAAAAAAAAATGGGGTGCAACTGGAGGTTGGCGAGTCCACGTGGAACACCATCATTGTTCGTTACAACATGAATCCCTCATGTCTTGTACTGACAGTAGGTTTGCCAGAACATCGTTACTTCTATTGTGAGACAATTGGTTCCTTCTTAAGTATCTTGGAGGCTCTTACTTTGACATTGTCATTTTCAACGAGTTTGTTAAACAAATTGCTTATGATTGAACCAACATGGTGCATGTGCAGCCTCCAAAATAAGTTTATCCATGTCCTCAACAACTGTGACATGTTGTTTAGGAATCTGCATACTGGTGAATGATGGTGGAGGTGCTTGTGCTTGATGTCGGAAGTGTTTTTGGATGTGTTTGTGTTGGTGACTGGCTTTAATATATGTCAATATGTTACCTTTAATTTCGAAACATTTATGTTTGGGACCTGCTATAGGGCATGACACAAAACTAGGCACGACTTTGAGAACCAATTAAATTAAGTTTTTGTCAAAAATAAAAACTTGCATTAAATGAAAATAATGTGATCATATTTGTATAAATCAACAACCCATGTGTTTGCAAGGGATCATTTGGTCCCCTACATCATCGTTTTCCGCAAGGGCCTAGATCTGACCTCAAAACTCAGATTCGCTAACCCCAAAACCCAAATTCGTGAAGAAACCAGATCTGACCTCAAAACTCAGAATCACAAATGAACGATTGAAAGACACGTTGCTTTGGAAAAGGGATCGTTGTGATCACTGGAAAGGGATGACCTGTCGCAGAGATTTGGGAAAGTAGATGAGGTTGATGGATTTGGTCGAAGGTTAGGGAAGGTGGTTTGGTTGGGGAAAGAGGAAGTGGTGGCAGTGATGGCTCGACCGAGGGAGAAGGAAATGGTGGCGCAAGTTTGGGTGTTGAAGGAGGTGGAAGGTAGGTTTGGCGACGGATTCAGTGGGTGGTGGAAGCGATATATGGTGGCGGTTTGAGGGAAAGAGAAGATGAGTTGGTGGTTGTTGTTGTTTGGGAAAGAGGAGGTGGTTTAGGTGAAGCGGGAGACGATGGAGGTTGTGGTTTGAATGGTTGAAGGGTTGAATGGGAGGAGGTATTGTTGGCTGGGGTGGAGCTCGAACTTCTCGGGTCTAGTGAAAGAGGGAAGAAGAACAGTTATGCATGTGGAGACATTGGATTTGAGATGGTAACTGGAGGCGGTGACGATGATTCTTCTCAATCTGCGATTGCTTAGGTTCCACATCTTCTTCCGTCGAGGATTTGATTATTTCTCTTTGGTTTTTTATTTTTTATGAAGAAGATGAAGGTGGAATCGTTGCAGTTAAAAGGATATACGTTGATGAATAAGTGGATGAATTTTTCTAGATTTTCCAGAAAACGTTGGTTTTTTAACGGAAAACTGCCCAATGACCCAAATTGTTGATGGAAGGTAATGTCGGGGTACAAAAATTTGGTTTTTTTAGTTTAGGAACTCTAATTACACATAGAGCTAATGTGGGGATTAAATGTACAATTAAGCCTACAAGATATATTTTATTTCCACCTATACAAAATATACGTAGAAATTGATCTATATTAAATTAATAAGGCACCTTAAAAAATATTAAATTAATAGGGTTAATAGTTCAACACGTCCCTGCGTTTGTACCAATGTTTGCAATTGGTTCCTCGCCGGAAAAAATATTTGTTATAGATCCCTCAATTTCGCCAAGTTTGTATTTAGTCCATGTAGGAGACTAGAGCTCTGGCGAGGGTGCTGAGTGGCCAGTGAGAGATGACGTGGCATTTTTCACATAATTTTTAATTAGAATTTAAATGACATGGATAATTAATTAATAACTAAAATCAAATTAAATATATAAATTAAAATAAAAATTTAAAAAATCATTAATTCATAAAAATTAACACAAACACTAATTCATACAATTTTTCATCACCTCTTCATCTTCTTCATCTTTTTTCATCTTCTTCATACATGTCATCAATGATCTAAGAGCAACCACCACCATTACTCCCCCATTCAATTTATGATTTCCTTTACTCTCTGTGCAAACAACGACGTATTGCTCTCCTTCTCCCTTCCATATTTTGTTTTCTTCCTCTCTCTCTTTCTCTCTTCTGCCTTTTCTTCTTCTTCTTCCCATCTATTCTTTCTTCTTTCTCAACAAAAGGCTGAACCACAAACCACCACCACCACGAGACTCCATCGCCAGAATGGAGCCACCATCATTGTCATGCCCCTTTGTTCCTCTGATGTGACATCACCGTCGTCGCCTTCTCCCTATGTTTCCAGCTAAACCAGTGGGCGAATGGAGAAGACACCACCAACATTGAAATCCTCTGACGTCCACCATCAAAACCTCAAGCTTTTTGGTCAGGTTCATGGGTTAGTGCTCAAAGGTTCAAGCTTTTTGGTCAGGTTCACAGGTTAGTGCTCAAAGGTTCAAGCTTTTTGCTCAGGTTCACAGGTTAGTGCTCAAAGGTTCAAGCTTTTTGGTTAAGTTCATGGGTTAGTGCTCAAAGGTTCAAGCATTTTGGTCAGGTTCAAGGTTCAGTGCTTAAAGGTTGAAGATTTTTTATCAACTTCATATGTTTGGTCTTCAAAGGTTCAGGCTTTTTTATCAGATTCAAGGTTCCCTCCTCCTCTGCTGTTATGGTTCCTCGCAAGCCCGTTAACCTCAAAAGCTTTCAACTCTCTCTCTCTCTCTCTCTCTCTCTCTCTCTCTCTCTCTCTCTCTCTCTCTCTCTCGTTTCACACCCAACAAGAAGTAGAAGCTTGATCAATGGTGATGATTCTCTCATTTCGATCTAGACGAAGAAGGTGAACCCTAGAAATTCCCCCAATTCCTCTTCGTTCTTCACTGAACCGTATCTCCCGATTTGGGTTTTATCGTTGAGAAATTGTTTATGGGGTTTATTGTTGAGAAATTTCTGGGTTTCTCACTAGACTTGGGGAAAATAGGTTTTTTGGTGATGGGTTTTTCTAGGTTTCTAACTAGATTTATGGGAATTCCAACTACTGTGTCAGTTTCTATTTTGTATAAATTGAAATTCAGGTAATTAGTTGATTACTATCAGCATCATATAATTAGGATTTTAATTAGCAGCTCTATTATTACATTTTCTTTCTCTCTCAAATCAATTATGTAAAATTTGATTCTCTAAAATTTTGTTCTTGATTTATGGCTTTGAAGATGAAGATGAATGTGAAATTGAAGATGAAGATGGGTTTTTAGCTTTTTTGATTTCTGGCTTTGAAGATGAAGATGAATGTGAAATTGAAGACGAAGATGAAGAAACAAGACGAAGAAGAAGATGAGTGTGATGATTTAGGGATTGCACGATGTGCTTGTGTTGTTGGGGGATTTCTAATTTTGATTTTTAAGATGATTTAGGGGATTGGGGGTTAAATTGATATTTAGTTAATTTGGGGATTTTGAAAATAAAAAAAGATTTTTTTACGTGGCATCCCTTAAAAAATATAAAATCTACATAATCATCATTGGAACAGTCAGCACGCCACGTATGTCCTCGTCAGAGCTCCGTTTTCCGACAGGAACTAAATACAAGTTTGGTGCAAATTGAGGGACTTATAGCAAACTTTTTTCCGACGAGAGACCAATCACAAACATTGGTACAAACTCATGACCATGTTGAACCATTAACCCAAATTAATAAGGCAAAGCTTACTTTAGTGTTAGTTTAAGAGAATTCATCCTTGAATGATAGCTCAAGTGGTTAGAGCTGATGACATATGAGTTAGAGAGAGAAAGATCCAATAATCAATTCCAAAAAGAAGAATTTAAATGTTTTCCGATGTGCTTATTTTTTTTTAGAGAATTCGACACGTGAGCTCATTTGTCATCACCGAGGTGTATTTTAGTTTTGTTGTAAAACACATTTTAAGTCATTACCTTAAAATCATTTTAGGGTGGGTTATGATTCATGAACAACTAGACACAGTAGGCACTTTGGGACACGTTTTGTTTTCTCTCTATCTCTCTATTATGCACACATCAAATCATATATCATATATACCAGTTATCTCTTATTTTTTTCTATCTTTCTTTAGTGTTCTACACACACATCCATCTTTAATTCTTTATTGATCATTTTAAGCAACTTTGCTTTTATTCCATCACTGGGTTGCAATTTACGAGTTTCTGAATAGAGACTGATTTGACCCCAGATGCAAATGTGGACATTTTATATCTGTAATATAAGAACTTAATCGTTTGGTTTTTCTCTTATCAAACTTAATTATCTACATATTATTTAAATAATTGAAAATAAGTTTGTGCTAAAATAAGCATTTGCTTTAATTCTCTTCCACCATATAAAGTTACTCGTGCATTACATAAGCACAAACACTAATACATTTATAGAAAAGAAAATAGAAACTTGATATTTTCTTTTGAGTCCTTATGTGATTCTCATTATTTGTACAAGAACCAACCAACCAAGTGGGAGATACTCTCAATTGTTAAAAAATTAATCAATTTTTATGTCAAACTTAATTTCCTATTAATTTCTGTGTTTAGTACTTTAATAAATTAAAAATTAAATTAATTGGGCTTAGGCCCTCCATCCTAGCCAAAAAAAATTAAAAAATAAATTAATGGTTAAATAGTGAAACTTTACAAAACCTTTTTTTTAGACAAAACTGAGATGATGATTGCCACCAAAGTGTGTCACAAGACACAACAATTTTTTAAGGAGAGGATGATGCAAGTCTCATTATTGCCAAACCATAATATTATTTGGCATTTTATTTTTAGTTTTCTCAAAACTATAAATGAAACTAACGACAAATTGCTTCCTGTCTGTCGTGACATGTAACCTGTTTAGTTTTTTTTCTTATAATTTAACCTGTTTAGTTTAACTATGTCAGGTAAAAATTGTTGTATAATTATATATATAAAAAAAGGGATAGAAAATAAAAAAAATAAAAATACAATAGATAGATATATGAAAATGACTTGTTGACACTTCTCGCCCCCATCTAATTTAAAGAGATAGAAAATAGAAAATTAAGGAACAGGAGTGAAAAAGATTAAAAAGATAAAAAAAAAAGCGAGTGAAAATAAAAATAAGAAGAAAGAAAACGTAAAATATAAACATATTTATTGTTGTAAATGATGTGTAATAACAAAAAAAAGAAATTTTTTTTGTTGATATTAACACTCGTTCAAGTTATAATGGCATGTTCTTATCAACAAATACATTTAAGAATTCGAACTCGTTTTCACAGCCTCAAATAAGAAAAAAGATATTGATAAAAAGAGAAAAAATAATGAAAGAAAAAAAATGAGCATGAACTAGTTAAAAACATATAATTACATTGCTTGTCCTTTACAATTAACAATAGCTAATTCGCTTGAACAGACAGAAGTCGAAAGACATAATTAAAATCCAAAATCAAAACTAAAGTGGCCTTAGCCATCCATCAGAAAGAGAAATTTATGAATTACATGCTGATTAAAGCTTACTGCTTAGGCTCACTGGCCACTGAGTTGGACTCCGTTCAGCCGAGTCCACTCAACCGAGTCATCGCCCCACCCACTCGAATTAAACAATAATTACTTCAACAAACCACTAAGTTGAATCTGATTAACAACAATAATGATAGTAACAATCAACTCAGATTACAAACAGGGCGGAAGGAACAACCACTTACCCACCTGAACCGGGCCATCAGCCGTTGAACCCGGTCTGGCTCCAAACGGCGTCACGAACCCGGCTCAAGTCCCGGCCCTTCAAAGTCCGGCCCACACCCTCGAAGATCGAATCCGCCGCCTTCTTACGGCTGCGCGCCAAGTACTCGTGCGGTGGGACCATCTCCATCTCGCTCTCGTCGAGGTCGTCATCCGCGTCGTGCAGCGACTCCACCGACTCGACACGGAGTATCTTGCTCCAGTCCGGCACGTTCATCGGCGCCGACGATGCCACGTGGCGCCCACGCGGCGTTGAAGACAATCCCTCGTGCGCACGGAGCTGGTGCACGATCCTCGTCGACGCCGTCACGGTGCTGCCCTCTGGTGGGTCCTCGAACGCCAGCGACAGGCCGCCAAATTGGCGGTGGTTGTTGTTACCGTCCCGGTGAATCCGGCGCCGGAAGGAGGAGCCGCCGTAGCTCTCAGAGGTGGCTGCGTCTGGCTCCCACTCGGAGGAATCCCCGGTGGCGTCATCGCCGGTGGACCAGATATCCTCTTCCCGGAGCTCCGATGGGTCGCTGGGGCCTTGGCTGTGATTGTAGGCGTAGGCTCCCAAGAAGCGCTCGCTCCGGCTTGTAGTCAACGTGCGACCTTTCGCCATCTGCGGCGGCGGAATCGGGTTGCGCCACCGCTCAGGTTGGAATAGGAGATTTGATTGCGAAGATTGGAAAAAGGATGTACACTCCTACTACTGCTATTGTGAGTCCATTGCTCTTGGGTGTTGGTTGGAGTGCCACTTGTATTTAACTATAACGTTTGGAATTTCATTTGAATTTGAGTTTGAGGTTCATTTTGTCTGAATTTAAATTTGTTTATAAAAAGAAATTGTTTAAGTTCAGCTTCAGTCAAGTCACTGTAGGTCGGGATATGTCTCCATAGTTTTTGGTCGTACATAGAAGTATTCACCAATTACCCACTAACACAACTTTTATATTGACAACGAGATTTGAACACACAACTTTTTTCAAGGTGAAAGTGTTGACCAATGAGTAAATAAATGTTGGTACGTCCGAATTTAGTTGACTCTCTTGTGTTATGGTAGGGAAACAAGTTAAAGAAGAAGAAAAAAACTGGATCATGAATTGAAATAATGACGATAGAAAACATTAAAAAAATAGTAAATGAAACATTAAAAAATGTTGTGATGAATTGTGCGTGGGATAACTCGCCAATTTTGTGGGAGGGTAAGAGTGCCCCCAACGCGCATGTCATGTCATGTGTGTAGTACTGCAACTTGAGACTTGAGTGAAACTTTCTATTTTAAGACGTTCATCCCCCACCACTGAAACATATAAAAAAGATTCTTGGAGCCACGATTGTAGATGCTATGGTCATTTTTCACGGCGGTGAGAATCGTTATTTGTGAGGAAAGCAAGTTAGACTTTTGGAAACAGAAAATTTGGTTTAACGTATAAAATTAGAGTAAATCTCCAATTTGGTCATTGAAGTTGTTCATTTATGATTGGTTGGTCTTTGAACTATTTCGATCCACCACGTTGATCCTCAAAGTTGTTGATGTCGGTCACTTTAGTTCTTTTTTACATTTTCCGTTAGTCCATGAGACGAAAAGTGACAACGTGTGTGATTTTTTTAAGTGTGGAGGAAGTGATTTTGTTGATGGAGAATTGAAGAAGATGAACCAAAAAATGAAAAGGTTGTGTTGGGGTTGCTAAAGATGATGAAGATCAAAGATGATGATGATGAATATCGAAGATGATGATGATATGAAGATCATGATAAATTCAAAAATGTTTAACTTTTTTTTGAAGGTAGAAATGTTGAAGGGACTTATTTGACTGATTTTGGCACCAGACACATTGGGGCACGTACCCAACGACTACTTTGACAATGTTATTTGGGAGGTAAACACAGAACAAGCCACGTTGGACGATGACATGTAGGAAATCACACACATTGGCACTTTCCGTCTCAGAGACCAATGAAAAATGTAGAAAACCAAAGTGACTGACATCGACAAGAACCAACATGGTGGGTCAAAATAGTTCAAGGATCAATCAGTCATGAGTGAATAACTTCAGAGACCAAAATGGAGGTTTACTCTAAAAAAATTGTCACTTAGTATTCTCATTTCCTAATGCTTTGTTTAGTTTATGACACAAAGAGAGTAAAGAGAAAAACATAAGATATAAATTGAGTAGATATAATAAATTTAAGAAATAAAGTAAATTTAATAAATTGCTTAATATCTTCTTTAGAAATATAAGAGAAAGAGATAAGAGGAATAGTTACTCCAAAGGCAATTTTATCCCCATATATAAGTACTCATTGTCAATTTATTAACAAAAGTTGGGGCAAGATCGAAAAGTACACAAAATAGAAGCAGCAAGTCTCATTTCCTAAAGAATATTCTCTTTTTGCTATTGTCAACTGCATTTCCAAATGGAGGAAACGACTCATCTCTCGTGTATCCCCTCTCTCTCTTGTGACACTTGCTCAACAAAAGGAGCCTAAGACTTTTATTTATGTTAGCATATTCATGTAACTTATATTTATTATCTAAGTTTATTAAAAGTTAAAATTATCAAAGTTTATAATTAATCTGACCATTGCATAAAGTTATTGTCGCTTAACTGCACATTCGGTTTTTCATATTTCATGAATGTGTAAGTTGGATTCTTCTTCTTGAAAAGGAACGACTTTGATATTAAAAACTATGAAAAATGAAAAATATCAAGATAATAATTTTTAGATGTGAAATAATTTGAAATAAATATTTAAAATGACAATTGTTTTGAAATTAAACTTATATAAATAATGATATAAAAATAATCATACATCCTTTTATGTCATTTTATAATTTTACTTTATTCAACAGCTAATTTTACAAAACCACATTGTATTCATTTTGAACTTCCATTTTTTAGATACCTTATAAGTTTTTAGATACATTTTAAGGTTTTAGCTAACTTTTTAGTTAGGTTTTGCAAATCAAACTCATATAGTATTATTCATCACTTTTATGAAGCCACGCTACGTAATATTTTAAATTCTCATAAAATAGTGCTATGTATAAAAGAAAAGAATATAAGTAAACAAAATTTAAATTAAATGAAAGGTAAATGAGATATTGTTTTATATATTAAATTGAAAATTTAAAAAATTAATTTTGTTAATAATATTTTACAAGAGTACGAATTTTTCTTGTCTGGAATTTCAACTTTTAGTAATAGACACAAAAATTGAACTAGAGTTTAAATTTTTAGGGCTTCTCGTATTGTTTTCATTTTAATTTAACTTTAAAATTAAAAAAAAATACCTGGTTAATTTTTTAAAATATTCTGATTTTATAAACATTTAATGTAATTAAAAAATCTGGTTAAAAATCTCGTCATGTCACGAGTTTATTTACTAGTTTTAAATAAAGAGGAGAAAAAATTAATAAGTGCTAGTCGCAGTGGTTAAAAGTGGTTATTTAAACGCATAAGATTAAAAGTTTGATTTTTAGGAGATGAACTCTTGAAGAAACCTATGTGTTTTACCACACGCGGGTCGAATAAAATTATCTCACCACAATATACCTATGGTTTAAAAAGAAGAGAGGAGAGAAGATTAACAAATATGATATAATAATTACTAATATGTTTCCGTTTCAAAAAATATTACTAATATGTTCTCATCATTCTATTTATATTGTAGTGGATTATTTTATTGTAATTTCTAAAAAAAGATTTTATATAGTATTTTAATCTTAATTTTTAATTATCTAAAAATGTAAAGAGTTTTACGTTGATATCAATTTTATTTCATCGTGTATTTTTTTACTTTAATTTATTTATGATATGATCAAATAGTGAATTTTAGTTAGATATCTGTATGAAAAAAAAAAAGTACACGAGGGTGCATAATTATTAAGCCATTAGTTAAAAGCAAATATATATGCTGGATCATAATTTATGTTTGGATATAATATAAATGCATGTCCACATTATGTATTAGGAGGACAATGCTAATTAAAGTGCGTGTTTGATTGGCTATATGTATATGGCCTATATCCGTGCATTTTAGTTTTGAGTTAAACATAATCTTACTATATAAATTTGAGTTAAATATGTTTTTTCCATGAATTATAGCAAATTAACTTTTATTTATTTTGGTCCCTCTATATATTCCAAGTGAACATTTAAAAGTAATTAGAAAATCTATATCCGTAATAACCTACATGCCACATAATCACTAAAATGATTTAAGGAACCAAAACCTTATGTGCTGACAAGTTAAGGAATTCAAATTAGTGAAAATATAATTTAGAGATGAATATTAATAATTTGTCGTAGTTCATGGGACATAAAGGCATAAACATATCTAACTCTATAAACTTTAACAGAAAATAGTACCACGGGTAAAATATCAAATTTCTAAAAAGGATAATAATATAAAGCACGATAAATATTGGGACGACAAGACACGAATCAATTTAGACTATTTGATTATATGATTTCCTCTGCACATTACATTTATTTTTTCAATTAGTGGTTTTCAAATTTTAAAATGTACACTAGTCATGTGAGAGATGTGTTATTTAGTGGCGTGCCAAATAACAGATCACTTTAAGAAGAATGTTTAATATTCATAAACGGTCTATGTAAAGGAATTTTATAAAAACAATCAATAACAATTCAAATTATTGTTAAATTGGATAATTAATTTTAAAACTTATTCAATTAATTACGAAATTAGATTGTGATGTGGCAAATTTAAAAATTATGATTGATTTATATAAAATGGTTTTACACTAATAGTGCATGAATATTAAACTTTTAAGAAGATACCACATCAACTTATAAAATTAAATAAAAAAACAGTTTCTTATACTTCTAAATTCTGATTCGCAAGTGTCTAAATATTTTTTACACATTCTAGAAGTTGTTTTACGGAAGCTAAAAAAAGTATTAATCAGAAACAGGGTTAGAGGCTATTACATCATGTTGGATACCAGCCAGAACCTCTCAATTCACACAAACGATAAAGCAGTGAAATATAACTTGACAAGGGAGTCTGCCCTCCGCGCTGGACAAAGGTAAAATTAACAGAGTCAAAATAGCTAATAAAGGACCTACAGTCGCGAATAATAGAAAATAAATAAGAGCCACTAGGCTTAGGATGACGCCAAAGTTCACAAAACCTCAAACAATCGGTCTTAAGGCAAACCCGTCGGAATCCCAACTCAATAGCCATGGAAAGCGTCCACCGAAGACACAACGCTTCTGCAATAATCGGGGAGGAAACCGCAAAGGTTGCTGCTGTCGCGGTAGCCAGAACCTTGCCCTCTAAATTGCGAGCAATCATACAAAAACCTACCACAATCGAGTCACGAACGGAGGCATCAAAATTAATTTTGAAAATACCTCGGCAAGGCTTACTCCATACCGCAAGAAGCACCAAAGATGGAGGCACCGGACATCAGAGATCCACGGGAGCCATTAGGGTCACATGCACTAGAAAGCTAGGGGGACAAGCAACTGCCATTGGTCGAAAACAAGCTTGTTCCGCCCCTCCCAACACAATACACAAAAGTAATGAACCGCTGGATAACGTCATCGTCTGCCATCTCAAAAAACTTGAGGAAAAAATATGCGAATGAAAGCCCGAGCCAATCAAGAACCCGAAGCCCCAAAGGGGACCCAATTTTCTAGAAGTTATTCTCAATTTTTAATGGCGTGTTATTTCTTTTGACTATGAAGATACTACCATTATTGAAAATATAATAAGATTATTCATATGTTTTGATTTTATATTTTTTTAAATGGACTTCATAATTTAAACTTTCGTAAATATAAACTGCAATGATGGTACAAAGAGTTTCACACATGCATTTAATCACATTTCTCTATTATTCATTTAAAATAATTTTAAATTCAATTTTAATTATGACATGACAAATTGATGGATTCCGATTGAATGAATATGTAAAACTTATTTACACTATCAGTGCATTAATATTAAACTCATAAAGTAAATACTCAAATTACAATTTTCGTAACTTTTATCTTTCCAAATAAAAATAAATTTTGGGTATAACGTGCATAAATTATGTAAAATAATTAAGTTACACGTCGATATATGAGCATTTTTATGTAAATTATGTTTAACTAAATATTTATCGAATCAAAGAAATTAGTAGAACTGCGTGTCTATTCTTCACTCACCATCAATCTTATGTGTCATTTATTTATATACGCTATCTTTATCAGCGCCACGTGGGAAAACAATGACAGGTTGTAATATTTTTCTTATGTATTATTCATTCACACACTCATTTCTATTCCATTATATTTTCACTCATTTTTTGTGTCATTTATTTATTTTTGGTCTGTCACATAACATAACATACCATATTATTTATTTATCTCTCTTCTTTTTCTATATTTTTTTTTATGTGAAATCTAAGTATTACATACAATTTTCCTTTTCTTATAATAAGATAAGATTGCAGATGTAGGAAGAAAGGGGTTAACGAATAACCATGTCAATGACCTTAATTTCACCTCAGAAATTCATAGTTGATTGTTTGAGTGATTGGAGCTAAACTAATCCTACTTTAACTTTAATGTGACGTAACGGGATGTGATGGGGTTAGAATCGCAATGCCTGTCAGATCTGAATTTGAGTTAGTAAGGTTGTAAATCAAATGAGATCATATATCTGAGAAATCTCATCATGCAAACTAAATTAATATAATTTATTTGAGTTTATTTGGTTAATTATTTTACTTCACGCTTCCTCTCTCTCATCTATCACGACTCTCTCTTCCTCGTCTCGTTCTTTCATAAGGGTAAAAATATGTTAGCTCAAGTCAAATTTTACATGGTCTCTTTGACTTGCATTTTAATTTTATGGCCCAAACCTAACATATGAACTATTATATGTCAAATTTTAAGGTCTAACATGTGCCCTGTTAGAGACTTGGCCTAACCTATTAGCATGTTACAAGCCTATATAACATAAAATTCACTCTTGAATAGGCTAATAGATCAATGGGCTAATAGGAAGCAACCTAATAAACTAGCGGACTAATATACATTTCTACATATCATTGCCTTTTTAGAAGAAAAAAAATGTAACTAAAATAGTATATTATGTTTATTTATATTATTAATAAAAAAAACTTATGTAAACAGACTGACTTATCAGACAAAATAGACTTATTTGATAGCTTTGACCTAACCTTTTTAGTTAATTAAGTTTTTTAAAAAATTTAATTCAAACCATTTTAACAAACGAACCAAGTAAGACTAGGCCTTTGACGAGACTGCAGATCCCTGACGAGCCACCTAACCTATTTCAAGGCCTACACGTTCAACATGTATGTCAAATTGACAAAATAAATATAAAAAGTAAGAGAAATTTGGTGTAAAAAATTCTGTTTTTATTTATTATTTAAAAAAGACAACTTGCTTGTCATTTATTTTAATATTTAAAAAAAATGATATTTTATTATTATTAAAAGTAAAATATTTTAGAGAAACCAAAAATTTGTTTTCCTTTCTAGTAACTTTTTTTATAGTTTTTTAGGCTATATAGTTTTGTTTATCAACCTTCAGCCCTTATATTTTTGTTATTACTGAGTTCTGACAAATTTGTATGGGCCTTATATTGTGGAGTAGGCAGGAAGTGGGTCTTACAGTCATCAGAATTTTCACTGTGACATGAGGCCCCGTTGGAAGTGGCTGGGCCCAGCTTTGCCTAGAGATGGGACCCATTGGAGCAAGCATCCAATGCCTCCCATTGAACAAAAATTGCTGTGACGTTGTGATATTTAAAGTTCCCTGCAAATGATTATTGCACTTTGTACATTACACAAGCACTCATTTGTTAGTGTTGCTTGCATTGAATCAATAGTAGGTGACCGAGTGCGTCTTGTAGTTGCTCTCCTCGTCTTTTAACCATAAATTAGATTTTTCATTTTGAATCATAGGAATAAAACTCATTTTGTGACAAATTACTTACCGTTCAATGCAAGAACTAGCGGCAAGAAAATTAGTCACTGCTATCAGCTGTAGTTACCGTAGTCTCAACCCAATAAGCAAGCAGGTGACTAGGGGCAAATTGCATCATCATGTGGCAAATTTGGGTTTTGGCGGCTGGTCCACTTTGTTAAAATAATCCCACATCTAAGGAAACTGCTCTTGTTTCAAGGCAAAATCAAAGAGAAGAAATTAGCAAGTGGAATGATTCTAGGCAGAACAAAGACACTCCAGAAACTGCCACAATCATAGTTTAGTTGCATCATGAGCCTTCATGATACATGCAGAGGATTCCTTTGCTGCTAAATCATAGTATTATTCTCTTTCTAGTAAATATTATAATATTTGGTTCATGCTACATATGTAAAGTATGAATTAAAATTGATATATAGTTAGGTGAGCTCATTTTAATTTGCGTATATAATCAGAATCAGAATCTCTCACCTGCTGTATGAAACTCCACCAACAAGGGAATTAAAATATGCAACAGAAACTATGATTTTTCAATATGATATCATGCTTTCCAGGTGGCTTAGACATATTCATCTGTCACCGCCTGACAAATTTAAATTGGATGTACGATGGCTTTATTTTGGTACTAAAATATTTGTTCATTGCAATATTTTTGGGGTCAATTGGATCCACTGGATCTCCCATCTTGAATAATAATTGTACTAAACTGGAATCTACTAATTTTTTTTTGAGTGATGCAAGAGAAAAAGACTCACGTGTTTGATTTGGTCTAGCAGTTTTTTTTAGCATTAAAGTTGTGTTGTTATATGGTCTTTATTAACATAAGAAAACTTAATCACAGCATCTTCTTGAAGGCTTTGTCGGATATCCAGAGAGTTACCATTCCTCTGTTTTTTAAAATTCATGCCTTTTCTACAAAATGGTTTAAGGTCAGAATTTAATATGTACTTTGTATTGAGGTGGTTAAGGCAGTTGCTTTGTTTAGGCTTGTACTCAAGCGGAAACCTGCTCATTTTGCATACTATTGTTGGATATGGATGCGCGCGTGCCCATATGGCTAGACTGGATCAAGGAGAGTGGACTTGAGATGTGAAAGTAGAAGCTTTACCCAAAAAAATTAAGACAGTTGAGTTGAGATTAAAACTCTCTAACTTATATACTATTGATTTTGTCTCCAGCCTAGAAACTTTCTTTTTCATATTTCCATGAATCAGCCACTTACTTAAGAGATGAAGTGCTGAACCACTATGTATTGAGTTGGTTTAAACTAATGATTTAAAATGCAATAATTGAAGTATTTCTTAACCCAAAACTCAAACTTTACTAATACACCCTATTTGCTAAACAAAATTTCTAAAATTTACTTTTTCTTATGTTGTGAGAGTTCAGTTACTCTCAATTAGGACTTCTCTTTACATTGAAAGCAGACAATTCTGGATCAATAACTATAGATGCTGAGAAGGCTTACCTTTCAACCACTCGTACTGTTAACATTGTTTTAAAGAAACTGCAGAATAGCTCATCAAAGTGAACAAATGCATGAAATTTTAAGCTGTCTATTAATGACTGCATGGAATCTATTAACTTCATGTCCTTACTCCATCTCTTTCTTTGATTCTTGGAATCTAGATTCTGAAAACTTGAATTTGAATCTACATATCAACCCATGCAAGATTCCAGAGGCGACATCTCATGCATTTGACACCACAATAAAGAATGAAAATGAAAATGAAAAATCTTTTAGTACTGCTGGCTGGGCCATCTCTCCTTATCAAACATGGCTAGATGAGTCCCTTTCATTGGAGTCCACCACATCGATTGTATGCAAATTTTGTGGACCAAATTTAGTGGCAATAACAGTTACCTATGCAGGTGGTTCTATCATATTTGTATTAGAGGCTAGAACTGTCTGAATATCTTAAATCACAATCAACCTCTCTTCTGTAAGGTTATTTTCATTTCGGGGAATTGAGACAACCATCACGTAGTGTCTTGTGCCCATCTGATTGTACTGTTTCATTCACCAGTTTTACGAACACTTTTTAGTTTATGGATACTCGTTACCGCGTAAACCAACAGAAACACGGATTTTAAGATAAAAATTAAGGAGAACTCTTCTTATAAATAAAAGTGTGTTCACATTATACTCGATTAGTATCCAAATACTTCATTAATTTGTATTTAAAGTTTAGACAACATGCCTAAGACTTGCAGAAAGTATGGATTTATTTTTCTATTTTCAAGTCCTTCATTTCCTTTTTCTTTTTATGTTTTTCTTTGTTAAGAATAAAAAACTTCTGTTCCTGCTGACTAAAAGAGGCCAAAAGAGAACAAAAATAAACCATGCTTAGAACAAAATTTCCAGGTCCCTATTATCAATAGTTCAACAAAGATTCATTTAACAGACCCATATCTCTTACCAAATTCCTTTCTTCTTCTGCTAATTGATAGATACCCTTACAAGATTATAGAAACAATTTTGTTTGTCTTGTTAAGAAATGCAACTCATCTCAATTAATTCATGGTCCCCTTAACAAATTGAGATTAGTTAGTGTAGCACATCAAATACAGCTGAGCTACAGCATGCTTCACTCAATTAAAAATTAAGGGCAACTAATTAATTATAACCCCCAAATCATTTAAGAGAGATTCCCTTTCCCATTAATTTATTACTCACCATTATGATTTCCCCCTACAACCAATTAACCACATGCTGCATGTAATACATAATAATAATTCACTAGGAATCTTTCCCTTCAGAATTCTAAGGGGTATTAGTTTTTTTATACATCTCAATCAACCACTAAAGCTACTTAATAATTTTTAGGATCAGCTATAGTTCCTATGAAACTTCACATAGACACATCTCTGACAAATTACTTTCTTCAAAAGCAATCATTCTATAACTTAGCTACACTTGAGCACTGTATCACTTGTTTAAGATAACATAGTAAAAGCCCACAACTTCAGCTTGTTAGAAATTGATGCTTTGAAATCTATTTTTAGCCACTAATTATGCACAGGTAGGCGTGTGTGAGGCACAGGAAGATAAGGTTACTCATGGACCCAGAGATGCATGAAGGACGTTGGCAGTTTCAACTTTCATGGTAGTATATAACTATTTCTGAAAATTAAGCTCAGTTATGTTTGGTAAAACATCACTCTCAGTCTCAATATATCATATATATAACATCTCTTGCAGCTGAGTCAGCTAATAGTTACTCATTATTGTTACTGAGACAGCTCATAGAAGAATAATGATTCCCGCATGTACGCAATGCGCGACACATGTTTGACATATGTAGATTGTGGCGGTTGTTTCTGAGCTCCACAATCTGCAGCTTATTAAAAAAGTGATCATGGCAGTTTGGAAAAGCTACAACAGCCCCGCAAAGCTCTTATATGAAAAATTATGCGATTCCTCATGGTATTTTTTGCGGTTAAAATCCCTGCCAAAAACACATTTTTTAAATTATGTTGCAGGTTGTGATGGTCAAGAACTGCCACAATCTGCATATATCGATAATATGTTATGTCAGACTAGAGTTCACGTATAGGAACTATATGAAAGCTCAACAATTTAGGGGGATCCCTCACGAAATCAAGCGTCATCCTACTCGAAAACTTTCTCCTAGTTGAAATTCTTTGCTATTTCTTTTGTTTTTTTCACATTTGTTTGAGTAAGGAGTAATTGTAGTATTAGATAAATACTGTTAAAAATGTGAAAATTTAAATCATCCGTATTTTGTTTTTTTTTATTAGGAGGGCCATAGGCCCATTACAAGAATCCTTCATGAAATCAGGGGCCCCTTAAGTCTTATTTGAAAACTTTCTCATATTTTTTTTTATGTAAAATTTCGTACTATTTCTTTTGTTTTTTTACATTTGTTTGAGTAAAGAGTAATTCTAGTATTAAATTTTAGTTTTCCTCTTGTAGAAAAAATTGTAGTATTAGATAAATACAGTTAAATATGTGAAAATTTACATCATCCGTATTTGTTGAATCTTAATTGTGTTAGAAAGTGATATGAATATGAATAAGAAATGTAAAAGTAAATACAATAATGGTTTGAGAATTTGGAGTAAGTACATAGTTTATTTAGTCGTGCATTCATCAATGATCCATTGATGACTTTAAATGATAGAAACAGACTAATTTAATATAAGATTGATCCATCCTTTTCATCCTTACAAATTGATTTGATGTAGATACAAAGACAATAAAATTTGATAATGCAAGTATGACGTTAAAGGATGATAGATCTTTAAATGATACTTTTTTTATTTTTTAAATCATGGTTAGCCTCTATTTAAACAATCTTGTTTAAGTTGGATACGATCACTATTAACAATAAAACTCTTCCTATAAAATATTGGACTTGAATCGAAAACTTTTACTTAAACTAGAATAATCTCTTGCAAGTTAAGTTAAGCACTTGCTGGTTAAATGATTAATTTAATGTAGTTGCAAATTAAAAGTTTTTATATGTACAAATATAGTGGCAATAAATTTTGAATCTTTAGTTTCTTTCTCAATTTTTATGTATTTAAAAACTACTTTCAGAGATTATTTTTAAAATTAGTTTTACAGAAGAAAAAAAATAGTTTGAAAAAAATGTTTTGCAATCCTAAAAGACCTAGAAAATGAAAACAAAAACATAAAACATCTAAGAGAGATATTTTGGGATTTCAATTTTAAAAACTGAAAAATAAAAACGGTTTTTATGAACAAATTTTCAAAACCTTTATATCAAATAGGTATTAAAAGAAAACAAGCTAAACCCCGGTAAGAATGAGAGCACAAGTTCAAATCTTGGGAAAAACATTTGTTAGAAGGGGCATGCTACCGTATCCTGAACAGGTGACGTCATCCGTAAGAACAAAAAGAAAAAAAAAAAATCAAACATACTGTCATTTTAGGGTGGTCCACTGATACACCAAATGATATTTTGGACACATAACTCTTCTCCCCCCTCACATCCCTATCCTTCATCAACCTTATGGCCCCTCAGCCAGAGTCGCCCTCCATCGTGATTCTTGTCATTGTCAAGGGAAGCCTCCTTACCAATTGAACTCATTCCAACCACCATTGAGCTCTACTGTAACCACCACTGTGGTCTCACCTCTCTCTGCCTTGAACCGAGCGTAGCCACATTATTTCTTTTACCTCACCTTCTTTCTTGTTTCTCTTAGATTCTCCCCCTACACCGACTGCCCCTCCCTTCCTTTCCCATCCTCTCCTAATCCTCCAACCCTTCCACTTCGGCCCCCTCCCTCCCTCCCTCCCGCTGAACTAGAACTAATCAATCCACTGGGTATGGAAAGCATCATCGTTCCAACCGTTAAGATCGGACCTTTGTGGCCACGCCGACTTTCCATGCCCCAACCTTCATCGGATGTCGCAGTTTCTGATCTACCTTGTTCTAGACTAATCTTCTCCTTCGTCGTGGAACACGCCATTGCGGGTTCTAGGGGCAGCGAAACCCCGACCCTTGTTGCGTCGTGAAGACCGCAATCATTGTTATCTCTCACGAATACTATTGGTGGAATGAGGGTTTGTCAGTTTACATTCTTACCCTTTTATCATTCATTGAATCCTAACAATTCATTTAAAGAAAAATCCAAGAATCCCGTATCCAATGATGTTTAATTCGTGCGTGTTTGGGTTGTTAAAGTTTACGAAACTGAGTTTAGGTTAACTTGAGTTTAGAAAACAAATATTTATTGTAATTTGGACACTTCTAATTCTAAAGTAGTTTTACAAAATGAATCTCGTTTAAATGCTAAAAGTTGACAACTTTCAATTAAAAAGATGAACGCAAGTTTGATTGGATTTTACTTAGTTGAAGGCCAATATTCCATTTAATCGAAAGTGAAAATTAATAAACCTCAACCATATTAACACAATGTATTTTTTTAATGGGTATTAACACAATGTTTTTTTTTTGAAAGATTAAATATATATATTAAGAAGGAATATACACCCTAAAGAAGCGACCGACACCCAAAAAACAGCCTCCTCAAAAAACACAGAGAGAGAGGACAGAGTCCACGCCACAATCCAACAAAGGGATGAACAAATCCCAACCAAACAGCGCATCCAAAAAAACAGAGAAAAAATCCCAAAAAACAACAAAGTCACAAAGAAGGGACCCTTCCTATAAGTGTGGTGTTACATATATTTTAGAAACTTAAATATATTAAAAGTTAATGTGTGTGGTGTTACATATATTTTAGAATTTTTAAACATATATTCCCACTAAATAAATTATTTCTATAATTTTATTGCATCATCTAGAGTTGTCCATTTGATGATGATGGTGCTCGTGGCAAGTGCGTTTCTTGATAAAATGGGGTTCGGTTCAATCATGAAGTGAAGCACTATTGTTTCTCTATTTTTAGCCTAATGAGATTGGAGATAAATGATCGATGTGCTTGGCATCTCTTTATAAATCAGTGTCACAGCAAGGTCCCTACTCCCTAGGGCATATCAAATCAGACTTTTAATTGGCTACTTATTGCGGGTAGAAGTACTACTTAGTTAATTACCTATAATTATATGGTGTGGTCCCCCTAGCTTAAATCATGTACATATTCATAGACATGGTTCATTAAAGAAACCATGGAATATACTCACTTCCGAAACAACATTTCATTTTTTGAGGAGAACATTATTTTTATTTATTAATGCTCTTGAGTTTTCCTTTTTTAAGAAATTTAATTTAAAGACAAAACATTATTGGCTAGCTGACACTTCAAATTATAAGCTGCCACACTTCGTCTTTGTTCTTACATTAAGATGCTTGGGTGTCTATATGGAAGCGTGTGAGCTCACCGATCATCTTTCTGGAACGTCAGTCATTTATCATTTTTATGAGGAATTTGTGGTGTAATAAATGTTAACCGACCATTTATTTCTTATTAATTTAATAACTTTAACTTCTAAATTTCATATTATTATAATTTATTTTAAGTTAAGAGTATAATTGGTAAAATATAATTAGTGATGTCTAAATAGCTGTCAATATAGGTTCCGACCTGTGGGCTGGTCTAGCCCAACTTGGCCCGTAAGCAGGTTGGGTTGATTAAATCACTCACAGCCCATTTAAAATATAGGTTAGAGCAACTCGGCTCGTTTAAGACTTGAATAGTTGTTAAACGGGTCAGCCCGCCGGTCAAGCAAGCCAGCCCACGAGTTGGGCAATAAAAAAAAACGTTTTTTAGCTCATTTTCTTACATCTTGGGTTAGACAATGAGTACATTGACATGCTTGTTTGTTTAAGACTTGAATAGTTGTTAAAAACTTATTTTGTTCGTTTTGTTATTAAACTATGTTACATTTGGGGTGATTGTGTAATTGTGTTTGTATTGTTATTAAACAATGTTTGATGTGGATTTGTTATTTTGTTAAACTGTGTTAGATTTGGACCGGTTGTGTTTGTATTAGAATTCAACTATGTTGGATGTGAATGACTTGGAGTTTGAACTTGAATTAAGATATGCACAAAGTGTATAGTGCAACATTATTATGATCTTGAATTAGTAGGTTTGGCAAAATGCATGTATTAGTATTTTTTTAATATGAATTTTTATTACTTTTTCATATTTTTTAATTGAATTTCTCAATTTTTAGATTTTTTATTTTTCTACTACTAAAACGGGTCAGTCCGCCAACCCGTAAACCGGGTTAGATTCATATTTTCTCGGCTCAGTTAGAAACGAGTTACTCTAACCCAACCCGTATTGAACCCAACTCGTATCGACAACTCTAGATGTTTTGAAAATTAGAGAGTGACGGATAAATAAGGAAAAAAAGAGTATATATAATAACCATATATTTAATATTTTGAATAGTAAGATGCCTTGTTTTGTTGTGCTGATGCTTATCACTAGTTGATTCTGTTTGTGCAATGTACTAGTTATTTAGAAGTCGTTTCTTAATTGTCTATACATGGGTAAAACAGAATAGAGTTACATGATTTCAATGTACACCCCTCCAAAAGAATATTTACTTGATTTGTATATCACTACATATAATTTATCTTTGTTAAAAGTAACTAATAATGTCTTTTAGGGTAGTCGAAAGTCGTTTCTTAGTAATATATGGATCAACTAAAGATTAAAGTACATCTTTCTTAAAAGCATTCATTGCTGTCCCCATGCGCATTTTGATCTCTTGTCTTTACTTTAATCAATTATCCTTCAGTGGTTGTTATTTAGGGAAGAAAAATTCCTGTAGTTTGGAAAACAATTGTAAGCGTGCAGCTAATTATTTTACTCTTCGAATGAAATTTTCTTTAACCATACACAAAAATTATTAAAAAATAAATAAGATTGATTTCACATATTTCATTAATATTGAAAATTAAAAGTCATAAAAAAAATTTGAAAGGGCCAAATCCAACTTTCTTCTATTCTCTAGGGACTAAAAACATATTTAACCCTTCTATAGCTCTTTTTTTTTTTGTATTGACCAAGGTATCCCCACAGCCGATTGCCGTGAGACTAATCCTTCGCCCCACGGTCAGCGCACGAAGCGGTAGGGGGCTGGCCAATGAGTTTTTTCCATTCACAACTTCTATAGCTCTTTAAGTCTGGGTAATAGTTTTTTTTTTTTTTTCTTTCTTATTTGAAATTTTAGAAGTTCAAAATTGGGAGCTGCACTTCGAGAAGTCCAAGTTATAAAAATTTTTTGGCCTAATTTTACTTTTGGTCCCTCACTTATCACGATTTAACATTTTTTGTCTCCAATAAAAAAAAATAGTCTAAATGGTCCCTCACTTTGTCAAACGACAGCAGTTTTAGTCCCCCGTCACTATTTCCTTAAAAATTAACATTTTCTATCAACAATTAAAAAAAAAAAATCAATTCATTAATCTAAAAGAACCAAATCCAGAGAACCGAACAAGAAGAACCAAAAACAATGGAAAGAACAACTCTAAATACAGAAGAAGAATACCCAAATTCCATCACCCGATTCCCACCGTCCATGGTTATTTTACTCTTCACCAAATACCCAACCCCAACTTTCGAATCATCAGAAGAACACAAACTCACCCCCAATCGCAATTTCTCCATGTAAATATGAAAACGACCTCTTTCTTCAACGATGGGAGGCATTCACGAGGAGATGCAGGGGAGAGGGTGCGAAAAGCGATATATGTTGAGTTCTCTTGTGAAGAGATGCAAACTTTATTCGGTTGGGTCCGATTCTGCCACCATCGTTCAGTTTCCATATCTGAAATTTGGGGGAAAAGGAGGTGTTTGGCGCTGGGTGATTTGGGAGGAATGATTCAGAAATATGGCAGGGGTTTGGTGCTGTTGTTGTTGTTGCTGGGTTCAGTAGAGAGAGTGGTGGAGGTTATTGGCAACCACCATGAACAACCTCACCACCACCAACAACCTCCACCGTTCATCAGAGCTTTCTTCTCTCTTTATAAATTCACCGTTTATCCTTCTCTTTTTAATCGCTACTGAAGCTTTTATTTTGAATTCGTGTATACATTAATAAGCAAAAGGGGTCTTGCAATGATTATAAACTATTCCTAAACTGAATGCTATTGTCATAGCATGATAGACACAATTCATGCTATTGTCATGGCAAAGAGGGTTTATTCTGCTCTGCATGGGAAGGGGTATAAGCCTAATTTGATGATTTACCAAACCATGATTCATTATTTGTGCAAGAGTGGGGATTTTGATTTGGTATATACCATGTGCAAAGATTCAATGGAAAAGAACTGGTTTCCGGATGTACATACAATCTGTATGCTGCTGGAAGGCCTAAAGAGAAATGGGAACGTTCGGAAATAGCATTGAGAATGCTTTAGAGCCGGCCTAAAACTCTATAATAAGCAAAAATAAGCAAAAAATCCTAAAATTAGTCTAAACGTCAATAGTCTACAGAAAAACCATAAAATTGACCCAGAGCCCTTAAATTGTCCAAATAACCTAATACTATAGTAAGTGGGAAAATCCTAAAATCGGCTGAAAACCTTGAAATCGGCCAAAAGCCCTAAAGTTGATCAGAAAGCTTTATAGCCAGCCTAAAACCCTATAATAAACTGAAAACGCTAAAACCAGTCTAAAAGTCTTGAGTCTACAGAAAAACCATAAAATTAACCGAGCCCTTAAATCGTCCAAATACCCTATACTATACCCAGAGCCCTTATAATTTTTTTTATTTAGTAGTTTTTGGTTTGTTTGTTTTTTATTTTTTTCAACAAAGCTTTTTTTTTTACAGAAAATGTTAATTTTTAACGAAATAGTGACGGGAGACTAAAATTGCTGTCGTTTGACAAAGTGAGAGACCATTTAAACTAATTTTTTTTGTTAGGGACCAAAAGCGTCAAATTGTCATAAAGTGAGGGACCAAAAGTACTATTAAACCAAAATTTTTAGGTGGTTTTTAGATATTTGAAAAAGTGAGTGCAGTTCGTTTAAAGTGAATGAATTCATTTTACATGGTAAAGTGAATATCACAATCATTAATTGAGTTTTTTATTGAATATTTTAAAGTAATCACTATTAATGTGTACCATACTCACATTGCCATGCATAGGAACTAGGAATCCCATTTTAGAAGAGTTACATCCTTAAAAAGTAATCCCATTTTAGGAACTAGGAAACGTCATGTATGCACTACTTAAACAAAGATGGGCTTTAACAAAAAAAATAGAAATAGGCTATAAAAGAGAAATGGGCCAAGCTACAAGTCCAATTGAACAAAAAAATGCTAGCACTTCATTTATTTACCCAAATCTGCTAGCAGTCCAATCTCATTTATCGACTAACAACTCACAAACTTCGCGCAAAAAAAAATAAAAGAAACTTGCTCATAAAACACTCGCAGCTTACTGAAATTGAACCGCAGTTTATTTTATGAAACGTGAGATAAACATTTTTGGATTAGATAGGTTTCTTATCTCCTTAAAATAGCGAATTATATATTTTGATTCCCTTTTAATTATTTTTATTTAAATCTCTCAATAATTAAGTTTTAATCCTTCTATCAATTGTGGTATATATTTTGTGGCGGTTTTTTTACATTAATGGTGGTTTAAAACGCCAATAATATCTGTTTAAATTGCTACAAAATACACCACATCAGCACTAAAATAAATAAGGGACCAAAACCTGATATTTTCATAAATAAAGATTTAAATCAATAAATTGTTTTAAGGGGAACTAGAATTAATAATTCTCTACCCAACATTTTTTATGATATGTTTTTCATCGAGTTCTTATTGGTATTTAGAGGACAAACATTGCCATATTAATGGTACCAGTCATATAGTGCCCGTTGTGTAACAGAAAAACATAGGCAAACATATTTTTATACTCCCTTCATTCTTTACGATAAGAACTAAATAACTGCTTCATACTTTAAGAAATTTAATTAATTGTATTAAAGTTATTCTTAATTTATATCAATTTTACAAAATTACTTGTAACTCACTTTTTTAATTTATATGCATCATAAATACTTGAGAAAGTGATAAGAGAGGAAATACTCAATTAAATAAGGGTATTTTATAAATAAAAAAATTCATGCATCACAATTCAAATTGGTTCTTATAAAAAGAATCTTGTAACAATTTTTTTTTAATTCTTATAAAAAGAATCAAAGGACACCTCCAATTTAATTCTTATATTAAAAAACAGAGGGAGTAACGAAAAAAAAACTATAAATCCTATACAAATTATGCGGCAATTTGACTGCATAAGACTACTAGATTAGAAGTCTAGTGAGGTTGAGGTAATAGTTTAGCATACCGTTACTTAAGCAAGTGGATTAAAGTTCGATTTCCAACTCTTGTGAATGAAGAAATTCATTGGTTCAATTTCCAACTCATGTGGGGCGAGAAATTATTCCCACATGTATCGACAATCGACGAGGGATATCTAGGTTAAAAAAAAAACCTACCATTAAATTAGAAGCAACTCTTACTGTACAATCAATGAATCAACCACATTTGATAGCAGAAATTATAGGCGCGCCATCAGGACTATCAGTTTGTAGCAACATTTTTAGCAGACATAATATGACTTATGGGGTCAAGGTTAATAATTCAATCTTGTGCTTAGCTATTAATAAAATGTATATGTTCATGCGCGTAGATAAAACTGTCAAAGCAGCATTAGGAAAGTAAAAACATTCAGCATGCTGTGAAGTGATGATGCTTTGCTTTGTGTTTTTACATTGTGTTTTCATCTTATTTTTTGGGAAAATATATATGACGGCTCTAATGTTTGATTAGTATTTTATATTTTTGTGGAGTTTCTGGGGGATATATGTGATCTAAATAAAGTGATTTTCGTCATCTAATTTAAAAGTCACAACAGAAAAAATAATAATTAAAAGAAAAATATAATCTTAATATACAGGAAATGAATATATAAAGCACAGATGAAGAAAAAAAAAATTTAATTAGATCAGTACTGGTTACAAGTTTTACTTCGGATAATTCTACAGTTTGTGTCCAAAAGCATATTTCCCTTGTTCCTTAGTAGAGTGAGAGAGGGAAAGTGATAGCACTAATAGATACAACAAATATGCAAGACATGATTTCAAAGGTAAAAAGCATAAATTTCGGTCGTTTAAAGGGATGAATTTAGATTAAATTAAAGGAAAACATGATTGATTAAAAAGATAATGATTTTTTTTAATCTTTAACGTATACAAAAAACTGTACCTGATTTATTGTCTCTCCTACAATGAATTAGTTTACTTACTACTAGATTAACACTTTATATTATTAAAAAAAAAAGATTAACACTTTATTGATAAGAAAAAATGATTCAAGCAAAAATGTAATTTAGTATATTTTATGTATTAAATTGTTCCCTAAATTCTAATGTGGATATGGTAAAGATGGAATATCTCCCAAAAATCTATATTTGTTTTTAGATAATGAGATCAACAATAATTAAACGTTAATTTATATTTTTTTTTATGGTAAGCTCCATTTAATATTTTGTCATAGACATTATGATATCATATCATCAATCACTATCACAAAAGTTTAAATGGTTAGAACAAACAAATTGTCTTATAGTATACTTTATTATACTTACAATTTCTGAATAAAAAATTACATTGTGACATTGCTACGTTACACAATGCAACCAGAACTTTCCCAACCATGACAAAAACTCATCATGATGCTAGAGGAGAATCAGAATTTCATCCCATTCTGTCTCCAAGTATTTGACCTCAATCAAGCAAGACCTTAAGAATTGATCTTTAATAAAACCTCAAGACCTTAACAAGGCTTCGGCTTAAGAACATGTTGCAACTGAGATTTCTGGCTTTTCACTCTTTCTTCCAAAGGAATTATCTTGGAGTTAGCTTTTGGAATGCCTCGTGGCCATTCTATACACCCTTTCATCCCACGAGCTATGTGAGGGTTCGTGTGATCCTTTGAGTTTCCATGTGCCAATAATTCAGAGTTTCTGAAGCTACCTTCAACAGAACCTTTACATTGAGAAGTAGTAGAAGTCCCATCGCCTTTCCTTCTATGTTGAGAAGATTTTGTAGAAGAAGTTGTTGTTTCATCATTGGGACATGACCTTAGATGTTTAGAGGTTGGAATGGCTTTCCCCTTTGATCGTCTTCTTGATACATAATACACCCCATTAACAATAGTTCCTTTGTTCAAAGATTCAGGACTACTTGCTGCTTCACTCCCTGATTCATTCCTCTCTTGGTTAACATTAATAACATAGGTGTCTCCCCTGTGTGGTTCTGAGCTCAATTTCTGATTCTCAACATCAGAATCACTGTGTGGACTTGATTGATGCAAAATAGAATTTTTATTCAACCCTCCTTCTTCTTCTTGAAGACTTTCAATGTGGATTTTGGATGAGGGGCCAGCAAGAGTGGTGGAGGAGTCTAGTTTAATCCTTCTCTCATTAGCACTGTCTTTTCCGAACTCCTCGTAAATGGGAAATGTATCTTCTGACTTTGAGAAATCATAGGAAAGTTCCACAACTCGTTGAAGATTTACTGATTCAACTGCCTGTTTGATCAATTCAGCTTCCTCTAGCTCCATGGTGTCTAGTTCAGCACCCCTTGATCTTAAGAACATTTGCAGATAAGCAATCAACTGGAGCATCTGATTGTATTTATTTTCAAGAACAAGTTTTGCATCAGCTAGCTTCATCTGCACGCGTTCTTCACGCCATAACTCAGCCATTTGCATCATCTTCCTCTCTTCTTCCACTTCCTCCCGAATTCTCATGGAATCTCTGATTATATCTTCAAGCTTATCCTCGCATTCTCCTATATACATGGCTAATTCATTACACACTTCTTCTCTTAGCTCTCTTTCTTTCTTTTCTTTCTCGTAGTTTGTCATAAAGTGCTTTGCAGATTGGTTAGCTATAGCCAGTTCATGCCCCAATTTGGTATTCAGTACCTCCGTCCTCTCTCGACTTCTTTTTTCCCTTGCCAACTTATCCTTCAAGTCATCTAACATTGCTTCAATCTTCCCACGCTCTCTGCGCTTCCAGCAGATTTTTTCCTTTTCAAGACTTTGCAAAAATTGCTCGACTTTTTTCTCAGAGGACTTCTTTGCAGCTTTAAGTTTACTGATGGACCTTTGAGCTCTAAGTAGTTCTTCTAGCAGAACAGTAATAACAGAGTCTTTGTCACCAACTAATTTTCCGTCTTCAAGAGCAGGGTTCCATTTTGTAGCCTCCTCTTTTGATAAATTGATACATGACATATAAGTTTCAAGCTGAAGACAAAATCACCACAGAAGGAAGTTTGGAAGGTAATGGGGTTAGTGTCTCACGAAATGGTTTTGTATCTATTAATCAGGAAGTAGAATTTTAATATAGTTGTAACTTGTAAGTATGAGAAACATGTGATGTTAATCACTAAGATCTCGCTTGATTTACCATTAGAAAACATGGAAACGAGAAAATAACAAATTCCAATGGACTTTGTATTGAAGTAGAAACTTGTTAATTCAACAAAGTGCATTGAGATGTGTTATTTTACTGTTTTGATATTTTCTATCCGTAAACAAAATGAACTAATCCTAAGTTTCATTTATTCCTTTTTACAACATCCATGGACCACTAGTTCAGAAATTTTTCATTTATTCAATTCATAAACTGAATGAAGTGTTACTGAAAACCCAAGAAGTCAAACCTTAGGCACATAGAATCATAGATAGATCCAAGCTTTTGGGAATTAGATACCATGCTTAGACCAATAATTGACGCAATGCACATAGTACTAAATGATAATAAGCACATAACTTGTACCTCACGACGAAGTCCTTCTCTTGAACGCAAGATGGTTACTGGCCTTCTTACTTTGAAATTCTCTTCAGAATTTTGATGATGGGGAGATGTGACCTTTACATTATTCCCATTAGCTTGCTGAAGCAAACATGCGCCCCAATATACCAATATGAGCTTGACAATGAAAAAGTTAAAGGGGGTGGGGCAAAATTGACCTGGAGATATATAAACTACAGCCAATAACAAACCAAGATAAAGACAAATTACATTAAATATCTTCAATCCTATTACGTCTAGCTAGGTTCTGTTTCTTCAACATACAAGTATCAATTTGCAACCTAGAAAATGATAATCAGAAAAAACAAAACAAAGCTAGTATTCACTTTATAAAACCAGAATTATAAATATTTCCAGCTTGAAAAACTGGTTTATCTAGTTTAATTTCCTTGATATGAGGACAAAGGATATACAAAGTTGAAAGTGTATTTTGGCCACACAAGACTAACTTTATCTTTCATTGTTTTCAGCCAAGCATGACAGAAATTAAATAACAAGATTCAAAACTTCCAAAAAATTCAATTCCTTTACGGTTGCCACCTTTCAGTACCCAACCAAACAAAAGAAATGTCTAAAATTGAAACCAAGTCACCACCAGAGGAAAAGAGTTGCACACTTTTCACATTGACAATTTGTCATATACCTTAGACGCAGACGGGTGAAATGACCCATCTCCGATATCAGCACCGCCACCACCAGAGACCTCCAAAAATCGCAACTTCCACAGTCCAGCAGCGAGCTTCCTCGCCGAAACCTCACTTTTCTGGAAGCCTTCTCTGAAATTGACAGGGGAGTTAAGACCGGAGTGATTCCGGTGAGTCCCCTTGAGACGAAGGACGGCGATGACGGCTGAGTTATGATGTTTCCGGCGACGAGGTGTCGCCGGGATAAGAGGCCGGGTGGGGGAGTCAAGTGAGTGGTGGTGAAGGGTGTTGTTGGACGCCATTAACGGAAAAAGAGAGCTTCATAGACGACAGAGAAGGGTTGAAAGGAAAAGGAGAAAGAGGGAAACGTAGGAAAAAACAAAGTTGACTTGCAATTTCGGAATGTTTTTGTGTCAGTGATGATTGATTACGGACTCTAACTCCGTATTTATCATTTAGACTAGCTTTATCATTTAGGCTTAATAATATTTTAAACTCTCATTTATCACGATTTCACACTTTTGGTTATAAAAAAAAAGATTAGCCTAAATGGTCCTTACTTTGTCAAACGACAGCAGTTTTGATCCCGTCACTATTTTGTTAAAAAGCTAACGTTTTCTGTCAAAAATTTAAAAAATAAAAAAGAGTTCTTGAAACCCGAACCTAGAAATTCATCATTCTCCTTTTTCTTCTTCATCTCACCTTCAAACCAATCTTGGGAGTGAGCCAAGTAATTTGTAAAGGAAGCACCATGATCATGTTCATAGTCCCTTTAGAAACATCCAGAAAATGTTATATTAGTCTCTCCAAAGCAACTTGATTCTGTTCCTAACAGTATAATGGAAACAGCAGATGCGACTAATGTACACATACCCTGTAATGGCCCCTTCATTTTCGAAATAAACAGAACACCAAAACAACCACCAAAAAACCACCATTGCCTCCTTCACAACCGTCACCACTTCACTCTGCATCGAGGATCTCCACTACTTTCTTCAATTAGAATCGAAACCCCCCATTTCACCATCAAAACCAACCCAAACCCCATCAGAAAGAAAGAAGAAGGAAAGGACAACTGACTCAACAATCATGCTCCTCGCCACCAGGGATCCACAACCCCAAATCTTCAACAATCGTCACCGTCGGAACCATCGCCTTGGTCGCGTGTCTCCCTCCCGCCGTGAATCGCATAGTCAGTGTCACCATCGCTCTCTTGTGACGTCCAACAGCCCTCCGTCGTACCAGGTCGCAGCACCGTCGTTAGCATCGTTCCTCGCCCACCGCTATCGCTGGGCCTGAGCACTTACCTTTATCTCTTTGGGACCTCCACTGTCCACTCCACCTGCATGAGCCGGCTTCCTCCACCGACCCTAGGTTGCAAATTTGGGGACAGCGGCAGAACTCCAAGAACGAATAAATCAAAGGCGAAGATACCCAAATACCCTAGCCAAAACCATGATCCGAAGAACAAAGAAGCGGAACGAGCGGCGGTGACGGCGGCCTCAAAGAGAGATGGCGACGGTCCTAGAGAGGGACACGTCGAGGGCTGCAAGGCGATGAAGAGGTAGAAGATAGGAAGATGGAGAGTACGGGGTTTCTAGCGGTGGGTGGCGATGAAGAGAAGTTCTAGGCGAAGGAAGAGAGGAAGATGGTGAGTGAGAGAGAAGTAATTAGGTTTTTTATAAGAATTTTTTTTCAATGTTTTTTTAATTTTTGACAGAAACCGTTAGTTTTTTAACAGAATAGTGATAGCGGACTAAAACTACTGCCATTTGACAAAGTGAGAGACCATTTAGGCTAATTTTTTTATTAGGGACAAAAAGTGTCAAATCGTAATAAGTGAGCGACTAAAAGTGCTATTTAGCCTATCATTTATGTGCTGTTTGGATTCCTTTCTACTCAACTTGTGTCAAAATATTGTTTTTTCAATTTACATTAAATTCAATCCGACAAATTATATACTCCCTCCATTCCTATATAAGTGTTACTATTTTTATCTTTTTTTTTCCTAATTATTTGTCACTTTACAGAATTCAAGAGAGCATTAATTATATTTTACCAATCTACCCTTAAATAAATAGTGATAGGAAATTAAAGAGTCAAAATTAAGAAGAAAGATAAAGGGTATGTTAGGAAATTAGATAGTAATTTTGATAGAAACAAGAACATTAATATAATTACTTAATATATGTGCAAAACCTTAAAGTGACAGTTATTAAGGAATGAGAGGAGTATTCTTTATTAGTGTTTTGAGATACGTGAAATCACATTTATGTTGGTTCTGATGTCAAATTAAACAGGGAAAAAAGCAAGTTACTCCCTTAAAGTTAGGGTCACATTTAAAAAGGTGTATTAAGCTCTTTAAACTTTATAAAGCGTGCAAAATAACTCTTTCACTTATATTTTAATTAATTACCCATGTTCAATTCTTAAATTACCCCTATTAATTATTCATGGTATTCTCCACTTCTTTTCTCTTTATTTTATTTCATTTAGTTTTTTTCCTGTTATATATATATATATTTATTGAAAAAATCAATTATTTATCATTTAATAATATTATTTTTGATGCAATTCATTTTTATACGCTTTTGTAGTACATATTAAAAAATTGTTTATTTGTTGTATTTAATTATATAATTCGTCTTAACACTATAGTGATTACTGTAATATATGAAAAAATTTATAAACACCTATTGTTTAACATATAAAACATATTAGACACTCTTACTTTTAATATAAAAAATTAAAAACTTCAATACCAACTAAAAATCATTTTATTGATAATTCCTAATATCTTATAGTGTTTAAACTAACTTTACAATAAAATTCAATAACAAATAAAAGAAAAAATCGTTTAATTTGTACGTTAAAAGTGTATAAAAAGTAAGCAAAATTAGAATATTATTATTAAATGATAAATAATTAATTTTTTAATATAATACGTAGAGTATATTATAATAAAACTGCATGAAATAAAATAGAGAAATGAATGGGAGAAAGTTATGAGTAGTTGATAGAGGTAGTTTAGGAATTGAACATGGGCAATTAACCAATATAATAGTGAAAGTGTTATATATTTTGCACATTTTATAAAGTTTAAGGAGTTAAATATACATTTTTGAATATTAGCGACTAAGTCGCACATGACTCTAACTTCAGGGGAGTAACTTGCCTTTCTCCCAATTAAACACGCAATCATACATTTAGGTTTATTTTCGTTTCATCTAATTTTCACTCACTTTTTTTTTATCTTTTTCTTCTTTTTCTATCACATCAATATCATATCTTTCATTTTTCTTTTATCTTCTTATGTTACTCTATGTGTGAATGGAAATGAGTGTCAACGAATCTTTATCCCTATTTTTTTTCCGACCACAGCTTGACCTTCAATAGTTATAGAACCTAGAT
Organism: Acmispon strigosus; assembly: GCA_030819835.1. Lineage (NCBI taxonomy): Eukaryota > Viridiplantae > Streptophyta > Magnoliopsida > Fabales > Fabaceae > Acmispon > Acmispon strigosus. The sequence goes on from JAUAMA010000001.1 coordinate 95,509,340, forward strand.
TAATAAAAGAAGAGAAAATATAACCTAGATTAACACAAAAACAAAATGAAGTATATGTGAAGCGATTTTACTGTTTGCGCTTGTATACATAATAACTAAACATATGACTACGTCGAAAATGTTACTAAAATATGAAAAATGTTTGGCGGACAATCAAGGTGTGTACTATGTAGACACCTAGAGTAAAAAAGTTGTGTGTTTGATTCTTACTACTGATGTAAGAGTTGTGTTGGTAAGTACTTCTGTAAATGACTAAAGGTCCTTCCAGAGGCATGTACTGACTCGTGGTGGAAACTAAAGCTGAACCCACTCGAATTTTTCTTTATCCAAAAAATAAAATAAAACGAGTTGTAGAAACTCTAGTAAAAATCATTGATGGAGTTGGAGATGCTCTAAGAAGTTTTATGAAACTAATTAATCAATGTTTGGACGATTACACTAAATAAATGAAAAAAAATTCGTAGACTACTAGGAGGTGCATACACCTAGAGAGAATGAAACTGAAAATATAAGTAATTAATGTGATATATTTTCGATTAGCAGTACTCTTTCCATTTCAAAATAACCACCTCCTAGTTGATTTATTTATGTTCTCATACATATTGCAACCACAAGTAACGAATTTATCAATTTGCTGCAGAATACAAGCATGTTGGTTAGACTAAGCGTCTAAGACAGTGAAATGATCCGGCGTCACTTTAATTAGAAATTACAACTTTCAGCTTTTGGGTAAAACATACATTATATAACGTGTAAATCGTGAAACCAAACATCCACTACGATAAATAATCAGGGTCCATTTGGGTCTAGCGATGGGTAGAATGAGTCAGTGACTCATGGTATAGATGGGAAAATTTGTTTTAATGACTAATCATATATATTTTTTTGATAAGCCATGGCTAATCATATGTAACAATATGATTAATCTTATAGGTACTATATATATGATTATGATCATGACAAATTAAAAGTAAACTGATTAGGTGGTGTGTCAAAAGAGAATTCAAGAACCTAAGTCATAAATCTAATTATGGACATTATTTGTGTTCTTATCATAAAACCATTTTGTGGTGGAGATTAAGTTCATTTGACATGCGTATTATATGCTTAATCATATGTAACAATTTAGTTAACCTAAGATGTTATAAGGTTACCATGAAAAAATTAAACTAATTTAGTGAATCAAAGAATCATGTAAACAACTAAATCATAAATAATTATGAGTTTACTTTTCACATTATTCACCAAATAATTAGTTTATTTTTATCATTGTAACCATATAGTACTTAAAGTTAACCACATTATTAGATATGATTAATCACTAAAATAAACTTCTCCACCTAGGCTACAAGAGTCAGTGAGTCATATTAGAATTCGTTTTCAATTTGCGTTTACATTCAAAGTTTATTACGCGCTTAAAGAATAATTTAACCAAAAAAAAAATATGTATGTAAGTTTTGTTAATTAGATATATAATAAAAAAAGAGTGTTGCTCCGGTTTCTCTTAATATTTGATGGTTTGACATCCTCTAGTTTATTATTTAGGGTATAAAAGACTAAATTATAAATTATAAAAATTTGTAGTAAAGAAATTATGAAAAATTAAACCTAGAGGGCATAAAACTCTTCCATTTTTAGATGGATACCGTAAAAATTGCCCTAATAAATTAAAAAAAGTGTGCAACGTAGGAGTCATTACACGAGGTATATATAAAAAAAGTGGTACATTCAAAATTTATTATGCAAACAAAGATTAAATTCTAAAATGTTTATATCATGTAAGATATGATATTAAATTTATTAAAGATATTCATTTGTAAAATAAAAACATTTAATTAAAAATAATTTTTATTTAATAGTATGTATTTTTAGTGTGTTAAATTGCTCTTAAAATTTCGATGTGTAATAGTATTTATTTATAAACAAAGAATACATTTGTTAGGATTATAAATTGTTATATAAATATCAACGGCGTTCTTAAAATATTTATCAAAATTTCAAATACTAAATAAAAATAAAAAGTTAAATTTTTGATACATTAATATTATATTTTTTACCAAACATATATATACATATTTCAACTCTAAAGGACCACGAACCCTTCCTACGGTGAAAGCAAAACGGGTTGCTTATAGTACAATTTACATACCTCGGTGGAGGCACAACCTTATTCTCTTCTGGTTTTTATTAAGGGTTATGGTAGGTGAACTATTAATCGTGCATGCACTCTATAACACTACATTTTACTATTTATCTCTTCTTTATTCATTTCAAAATAATTATCAAGTAAGAGAACAAAAATGTATATTATGAAACTTAACTAATATTGTTATATTTTTAAAACATATTATTTATTTTACTATTTTAACTTTTAAATTGTATTTTTATCTCTCCTCATTTACTATTCACATAAAAATATTATATGAAAAAATATCAATTAATATTCTATTAAAATTGTAAATAAACAGTTATTATTAAATAAATTATCATGTCTTGCAGCAAGTTGATTATTTTGTTACTTGTGCTTGCAATATGTATGAGAACATAAATATCTCAACTAGCACCATACGTTCTTTCTCTGCTTACCACATTGTGCTTAATTAATGCTTAAGTGGCAAACTTCGTTTTGTAACCAAAAAAAACTTCGTTTACTCATTGAAGGCAATGTAAGCTTAGTACCAACTCAAATTTATACCTCGGACAACATGAGCCTATTCATTAATTTGTACCACATTCTGATAATCTTCCTTCCACATTGTTTGCCTTTTTTCCTTTTTTGACTTGAATAAAGATATATGAACATCTAAAGGGTGTAGATCACTAGAGAGAAATAAGAAGAGAGGAGAGATAAGTGATAAGTGTGATATGTGATGTAATGTAATTGGAAGAAAAAAATATAGAGAAAAAAATGTCTAAAGATGTCTGTACTATTTAGGTGTACATCAATCATTCATATTTGGAGTGGTACGCACCTTTTCTCCTAATTTTGGTGGCATTCAACTGTTCTACAGTTTTATTCAAAATTCAACATAGTAGGTAGTGTATAATTGATAAAAAATTAAATACACGAGGTTGTTTGATGCCGAGAAATTGTGAAAATCAATTCTCCAAGTCATTTGTGGTTGAAATAATCACCATGATGATAAGTGCAGCTAGCCATGACCTGCATATGAACCTAATACATAATTATTTATAAATTAGAATCTTCCATATTTAGTATAGTAGCTAATATAGATTGTCACCGTTTAGAGTTGCTAATATAGTTGCTAATATAGAAACTGTTCCAAGTTTCTGACACCGTATCTAGCTAGCAATTCAACACCGTGAAAAATTGTGATTAATTAAATTTGATTTATCAGTTCAACTGTAATATAATTGAGACAACTCACAAGTACGCATTGGCCGGGCCCTAATTAAAAGTCAGAAAAATGCACATGGGGTGTAGATTGTCACGTTGATAAATATGAGCCCCAATATCTCCCTCTTATGACTTCAACCAAATAAAGTTTTCTGGGTTTAATTTCTGGGTTTAAAATCTAGGTTGAAACTCTGTCATTTTTAAGAAACCGTACGATAAATCGACATCAATTGATAACTGCCTTAACTTGTGACAATTATTCGTGTCGAAAATAAAACGTGTATATACTTGGATAAGGACAACCAAACACGTAGTGTATATTCAACTGAAGCCATTAATTGCTACTATATGTGTATCAGTGTATGTACTGATAAGTCTTCCATTCATATATAACTAATATAGCTATTATATATAGGGGTGAGAATAGGTTAGACCAGGTTAGGCTTTGCGTAAATAGGTCTGGCCTATTTAAAAAATTTAAGGTCTAAGCCTGGCCTGTGGCCTGTGGCCTATCATAGGCTTTTTATTTTGCTTGAACCTGACCTTTTTGAAAGCTTGGTCTGGCCTGGAGCCTATTTATAGGCCTATTTTTGCATAAGGCCTTTAAATAGGCAAAAAAGCCTACATCTAAACAGACAAACATCTAAGCAGGCCAACAAGTCTACATCTAAATAGGTCAACTATGTTTGTCAATCGACAAGTTTCAAAAAGGTAAAATTAAATTTTCTACAAATACCAAAACTGGTGACAGGTTAGATGGATGTAAATTGAATTTAATATTTTGATTTATTTGTATATTTTATTAAACTAATATATTAAATTAAGATGCTAATAAACAAGCCGGCCTGATAGGCTTAATAGGCTTTTTTATAAGCCTAAGCCTGATCTATTTAGCTAAATAGGTTTTTTAAAAAGCCTGAGCCTAGCCTTTATATTAAACAGGCTAGGCCAGGCCAGACTTTAAACAGGCCAGGCCATAGGCCCCTGTCGGCGGCCTGACCTATTGCCACCCCTAATTATATATCTGAAATCTTCAACTTTTGAATTAGTTTTAAACTAGCTTTTAAACTAGATAAGTGGAGATCACCGCCCATATTTGAGGCAATCACAAATAAAGCTGTCAATACGGGTCAGCTCAGCCCATATGGGTTGGCTCATCACGGGTTAGGTTAAATATGAGTTGGGTTAGAGCAACCCGCATCTAAATGAGTCAAGAAAATATGAACCCAACCCGGCTCGCAGGCTGGCTCACGGGTTGGCGAGCTGGCTCGTATTGACAGTAAAATAAATAAAAAATCTAAAAATTACGGAATTCGATTAAAAAATGTTGAAAAAGTAATAAAAATCATATTAAAAAAATACTAACACATACATTTTGCCAAATCTACTAATCCGAGATCATAACAATGTTGCACCACACACTTTGTGAATAATAGAACAATAGTAAGCAAAGAAAGAAACCCAAGAAATCCAGCCCGTTTCTTTTTAATTGCTCCAACTTGCGGGCTGGCTCGCTTGACCCGCGGGCTGACCCGTTTAACCCGCGGGTTAAATGAGCCGGGTTGTACTAGCACATATTCAATCCGGGTTGTAATTTAACTAACCTAACCCACCTACGGACTGGGTTGAGCCGGGCTGGCTCGCGAGTTGGAACCCATATTGACAGCTCTAATCACAAATGTTCATTCTTGCATATCTCACGCTCCAGATGTCCAACTCTGGCATGTGGGGATGTGTTGACAAGTCTCACATCGACTAGAGATATAACCAAGATAGCCCTTATAAATGATCTTCAACTCTTGAGTTAGCTTTTGTAGTTAAGTTAGACCTCTCAAATTCTAATATCTTGTCGTGTTATCGACCTCTATAGCCGGACAGGAAACTGACTTGTTTGCAAATGTTGGAGTGGCGCGGCGAGAACACAAGAGCGTAAGTGATTTTAATTAACTGTTTAACACCATCTACGTATATTGACTACAACACTTTAAGGTAATGAATTAGTAAATCTTTCCACTTATAAGCTGATCAACTGTAGTTTATACATTTAATGTTTGACTTCTTTCATTCACAATTGTTACTTCAACAAATAAAATCAAACCAAACCGGATAATAATTCCTCTCACAAAGCTTAGTTTGATTAATTTCACATTTCATTTTTTCTTCAATTACCTACACTCATTTTTTTCCATATTTCTATCTTATTTCGGTATCACAAAACATAAAACATATTTTCTTTAATCTAATTTAATTTCCACCAACTTTCTCTTATACTTTCGTTTAACTAGTTTTTATTATATCACTTTCACATCTCATTTTTTTCTGTTGTATTTCTAGATCTCTATGGGTGTGTGCCTATGTGGGGGAGTGGATAATTTTTTCCCCGTGGTCTTATAATTTCACCATCAAAGAAAGGTACATTAAATCTTAATATCACGACATGATGTAGATACAATAATTAAGATATTTCCATTGTAGTGGCATCATGTGATGTAATTTAAGTCATGATTTAAAATCTCAACTTATTCCACAGCGCCATCAATTTTCTCCAAAAATCTCGATCGGGACAAGCCCTTGAGGGTTGAATTGATAAAAAAGATTGGAGTTCCTTGATACACTGCCATCTTATTAACTCCCATAAGCCCAACTGGCTTATTAACTATGTTTAGATTTTATTTTTAAGATATGTATGCAGAAAAAATCATATTCGAGCCGTGAATATCAACATCATGGTTGAACTAACTCTTTCAGCGATAATTTTTTTCATCCACAAGACTCGAACCCAAGATTTTGCTTAAAGGAAATTAAACATGTACCATTTGAACAAATTTAAACTTTTTTTACAACAAAAAAAAGACATTGTTTAAAAATAAAAGAGATATTGTTTATTTGTTTGTTTTTTGATTCTAGAAACAACCTCTCTTAGATTGTGACATTTGTAGGTGATCATGGGTCATAGAAACCAACTAGCTAGTAAAAAGGAAAACTAAAGAAATGAAAATGGCATAAAAAAACTTGAGATGTTTTGCTCTCCTAGTTTGTTTTCTCTTGAATTTTACTATCTTAATTAGTGTTTATATTTCTTGTTGGGATCAATGATCTATCAATTTGTGTTTTCATTCTTTGAATCATGCCTCTAAGTTTGATTCTAATAATGATATGCTCGTTCCCATTGATGGAAAATTATCTTTCGTCATCCATTGATAGGATATGCATGATTCCATAAATGATACTCTTAGTACTACTATCAACAATCTGATGGATACTTTTTTGTGTATACGTTGTTATATGCTTCTTGGCGGTGCTATCTTTTTGTATACTCTTATTTAGTTTCTCATGCTATTGGTTTGACTAAGCTCATTGACCAAATCAAAGGAATTTACAATTCACGTTTTACTCGTTCCCCTGTTATCAATACTTCTGCATTCACCCCTAAATCCCACTGACAATTTCACAAAAACAATTACACAAGCCCTTCTTCTTCCAACACAAACCCAACCGACACCCAAGTCCTCCCAATCCACTCCTTATTAAATGATTGACAACCAACCAAATCAGGAATGTGAAGCTCTTGGCCTCTACTACAATGGTTTGTTGGATCTTGAAGGAACATTCTCTATGTTTTTATGATAACAATCTAGTGATATCAATTTTTTTTAGTATTTGCTTTGAACTATTTTGTAGAACTTCACTCAAGCAACATCTACATACTCAAGGTTCTTCATAAGGAGAACTTATGCTGATCAAGAGCTTCTGAAAAACTTTCAGAAACTATATGTTGAGAAGAATCAATGTAAAACATTCAGGATGAAGATCACATGTATCCAAGAAGGGCTCTTACAAAAGAAACACATCAAGTCCAATTAAGCTGCTGATCAAGTGAAGAATATCTTTCAACAAACATATATATTATGAAGGAAGATTGTTCAAGACTTCATTTACCAAAGTTTATCTAGTCTGATTCTTAAAGTGGAACACATGTTGAAGAAAGCCTAGTCATTAAGAAATCAGTAGTCGAAGAAATATTTATACAAGTTAAGGTCAAGGAACTTCAAGTGCTGAACAACAATGTGTGATGAACACGTTCTGATGTTGAAGGTTCCGAAGATATTTTTGGAACATACTGGTGGTACTTAGTGGATGTTGATCTACTGATCGAAAATGCATTTAAAAGGTGTCATGTCTCGATTGAATACTAAAGATCAAGATTATTAGAAGAAAGAAGACTGTTGCCACAAGAAGAATAAGTATGTATTAGTAACTTATTATCCTTCGGATAAAGGCTCTAATTAATAAGATAAAAAAAAAATTGGTACAAGAATATGCTGCACTACCATGTTACTTTTCAAAGATGTACCAATAGAATTGTTTAGGGACAAAGAGCTCTTCAACATTTTTCTTGCAAGTCTACATCAATCTCTGAATATTATCAACGTGCCAAAGCCAGTGGGTTCATGTCAACAAGAAGGTGTTTCTCAACAGATAGAATCCTCAACGACTATGAAAATGTTCTGGGTATTTTAGTCAACCTCTATAAAGTGAAAAAAAGAGGCAATATTTTTAATGGAGTTACATTCTCTTGTGCACTTTATAAAAAGTCTAAAGCTCATTCTTATTTGGTGTTGCTCGAAGTTCCCAGCACTTATTTCATATACTCTGATTAGGAAACTTTGTAAGACTGCCTCATAGGTGAAGCTTCAAAAAGAATTCTCATTATTTGAGTAAAGTCACTTAAATTTGTATCCATTTTTATGATAAAAAATATACAATGAAGAAACTATTCAAAAAATCACTTAAAGTTTGCTTGGAGGATTCATATCTCTAAGCAGTTTCTTCCTTTATTTCTTTTTATTCTTATCAAATTATTTATCATATCTTTCATTTACTTTTATCTCTCTCTAAAAGGAAAGGTAGAGGAGGAAGAATATGCCATTATTAATAATCCCTCGAGCATTTGTGTTGTTGTAGTTATTGATAATTTGATTAAAGAATTGAGAATTCATGCCCCTAAGCAGTTTCCAAGAGACTGTTCAGTACGTGTAGACAGATTGCATGCGCTCAACTACCAACCTACCACAGTGCTCTACAGCAATAGTTTAGCTAACTAGCCAGCCTAAAGAACCATATATGTCGCTGTCAGTTATATTCCCTCTACTTTCTTACAAACAACGCATACAACTTTCTTTTTAATGTAGGAGTACATGCAAAGTTAAATCTATATAATAACTTCCTAATCCCTATGGGGAATAGTAATTAATATTGCACGGTTGTTTCTTCTCTTGGTTTGATCCCGAAATTCTTCCGATTGCGATTAATCAATGAAGTTTGTTGACTTGTTTTAAATAATTGAAGATTGAGCTGATTTAATTTGTCAGCGCACGTTAGCACGTTATAAAATCAATCAAATCAGCCATGCCTCGTGGAAAAGTGATTAATTACGCGAAGCAATTAAGGTTAATTAAAAGTTAAAACAAGCGAAACGATCCCAATGGCATATTCATGTTCACACACTCACTAATTGATCCCAAAGATGCTCCTCCCTCCCTGATTTCACACACGATCGACCATTGAAAGGGACCAGATCAATATCCTCACTTGATTCAGGTCCCACACGGCTTCCATATAAAATCCTAGTCGCTACTTATTAGCTGCCACTTGGGTCATGAACTCATCCAATTTGAGAAACAAAAGTCAAATTGCCTATCACCCACTTCCCTTATAAATATCAACAAATCTCTCTCATCATTCTATTTTATTTCTTTACTTCACACATATATCAGCAGATACTAGTTTTATACATATACAGAAGGAGTTAGAAATTAAGCTAGCTAGCAATTGTATATGGGAAATTGTTTAGAGACGTCGTCTTCAATGGATTGGGCTGGCGAAGACTGGGGTTCTTTGACGGCAAAGCATGATAAGGGGAGGATGAGTTCGAGCAAAGTGTTTGATGAAGTTCACGGGTTGAGTTTGGGGAACGTGGAGAAGGAGAAGGAGAAGGAGAAGGTGATAGGTATGTTGAGAGCTTCTTCCGATGCTGATGGGAAGGTGAAGATAAAGATCTCCAAGAAAGAGCTCAAGAAGTTGTTGAGAAGGACAACAGAGAAGAATCATGAAGGAAATGCTTCTGCGGAACAAGTTCTTGTTGGTTTGATAAACACACGAGATCATCATCATCATAGGCCATGGAAGCCTGTGCTCCACAGTATTCCTGAGGTTAATTAATTCATCAGATCGAGAAGGGTGTAGTACTGTAGAGGTTGACAAAGGTTTTGGTTTGAATTTGTAAAAAATAGAATTCAATATCCGATATTTTTTTATTTGTTTTCAGCTTGTATTTTCTTGTAAGATATTAAAGGTTTATTCTTGTGAATTACTATGTTATGTGAGTGAAGCCTGCAGAATGAAATGAATTTTCATATGTAATTAATTAATATTAAAAAAATGCTAGCTAGCTATCACGCTCCCGAGAAAGAAGAGATCGATTTCAGATTCATAAAAGTTGGGTGACATTATTCATGACGCGATCAATTCTGTCAGAGGATATAATCACAATATATTTTATATGTACGATTACGGAGTATTTATTGAATCGTTCGCTGGTTCTCACGTTGGATAGTTATCCATTTGTTTTTTTTTTTTTAAGTTAGATGATATAAATTTATAAATACATTATAAATTTATTTATTGTTTAGTGTTAATATTGTATTATATAAGCTTATTCATTAATTTACTCTTATACATTAAAATAATGACTTATTTAATCCAACATATAAATGAAGGATAAAGCTTAACAAAATTATGACGTATAAAGTAAATAAAATTTTTTTAACTCATATTTTTAGTTTTAATAACATATAACATTGCCGCCACATCGCAACCGCCACCCTCTACCATTGTCACCGCTCCCACCAACCACTGCCACCATCATTACCCTCTACCATCGCCACTGCGGCCACCAGGGACACCACCACTACTGTCACTCTCATCATCACCACGACCACCGTCGCCTTCACTCCCATTTCCGACACCACTGTCGTCACCATAACAACCAACACCCGCCTCCACCGCCACCACAGTCATCGCTACAACCACCTCCATCACCGCCACCTACTACCATTGTTGCCACCATTGCACGCTACGGCCACCACCACAATCACCACTGCTAACATATATCATTATTCAATACTTCACTAAACATATAATTGCATTAATTACGTGGTAAGATATATATAATGTAGATTATATAAAAAAACTATTAGAATATATCCTATTAAGTATTATACTATTTAAGATACCAAAGAGACGCTTTATCTATATATATATATATATATATATATATATATATATATATATATATATATATATATATATATATATATATATATATAGTATAAAAGCAAAAGTAAACAATATTCGATAGAAACATGAATAAGTTGCTAATTACGCTTTTATTAACAAGAGATATTAACGGTGCACTTTGAAAGCCTATTTCAAATGTTAGTACTTTTATAAATGATAAATTCAAAGTTTTCATTTTTAAAGAAATAAAAATTCATTAAAAAGAGAAATAAAAATATTCCACTCTGCCGGTTCTTCTTTTTCCATATAATAAATAATAAATTTATTTCATTTCATTATAAAATATCCAAATAGCATCATGAAATATTTATTTCGTTCCACTCTATTTCATTCTTTACTATTATATATGCTCTATATATTTCACTTTGTTCCGCCAATACACATAGGTCCTAAGTGTATAACTAAACTTGAATGATTATGTGTATGTTTGAATGGAAATTACCAAGAATGAAAGTTAATTTTTCTTCACTTTCATTAAGTGTAATGTGTTTCCAAATTCGAAAGGTACCTTAGATCAAATCAAACACACACTATGATACTTTAATGTGAAAAAAACATTAATATATATCTCTAATCTTATACCTATGTACATATATAACATTCATTTTTATTATATATGATGTTCATATTAAAAAAAACATTTGTTCCATATAATTCATTTGGTTATGAATGCCACGGAATAATTTATGACTTTCTTATTCCCATATTACTATTCAGAAACAACATTTATTTATTTATTATACATTTGATAAACTGAATTTTAAAAATTATTCTTATGCACAAATTCTTTAATTCTTAAAAACTAGGTCAAACTTATTTGGGTAGGCCTGAACCACTATCCAAATATTAGGATTGACATCGAAATGTAAAGTTCAAAATAAAAGTAGTATAAACTAAATTAAAATTTCAATGATTAGGATTTAGGATTCGCGTTAGGTTTTTTTTTTTTTTTTTGAGCTCGTTTACAGTTATTTAGTTTATAACATTGCTTTGTTTGTTGTACCAAAAATAAAAAAGAACATTGCTTTGTTTACATCCATGAAGGTTTTTCTTACAAAAATAAAAGATGCCTTGAAACTGGCCCAGCCCAATTTTCGGTGCGTCGTCTTTTACCAAGAAAAAAGCAACGGACAAACCAACTGCTTCCGTTTTCGCCAATTTACAAAAACCATTTTTGTAGCACTAGCAATAAGAAACAAGTAACATGGAGTGTTACTGTTAACCTTTCTCATTACGAGAATAATTAGATCTATCACCCTTTCCTTGCATTGAAAAGCCCTTTGTTTCAATTATACTTGTCATTTACAGAAATGTGAAATTAGTCTAAAATTTGGCCTAAATATTGTTATAAATATAATGTAAAACGATTCGTTGAAAAGCATTTACCCGACAAATTTAACTTTTGGGATAATTGGTTGTTTCAAAATGGCATTAGAGCCTCTTTTACTAAGCAGTCTAGAGTATAATCATTGCCCAAGTGGACTCTTGCGTGATGGAACTTGTTAGAAATATAACTTATCGGAGTCAAATCATTGCGATCAGTGTTGATTGAGGAGGGAATAGTGAAAGGTCGTCGGAGCTCGTCGGAGAGGTATTGAGAGGGATGGGGTTGCACGATTGTCTATCGTCTCCAAGCCCAAAAAGAGTCATTGTTAAGACACTCCAATGTCTAAGTTAGAGGTTGGTTTCAGGGGAAATATCCTTAAGTGTTGGAGATTAAGAGTTCGTGCCTGAAGAGGCTTGTGGCTTCAAACCTTTCATATGAGATGGTGGCCTATGGCGGATTTCGAGGACCGTCATAAGTGCATAGCACGGTTTCCATCTCTGACAATTATATCTTTTGTCGCTCCCATTAGTCCCATAGATCATGGGTTTTGGCGACCTTGTGAACAAGGCCCTAGAATTTGAGCTCCGCACCTATAGTAGTAGCGGGAAGGAAAATGACTCATGATGGGATGTTTTGAAGCAACATAAATGCCCTTGGTTCAAAGACTACTCAGCACAGGTGGTCTCGGGGAAGTATGCAGTGGTGATTCTCATCGCAGCGGTTCCGATGGTTTCATACCCGATTGTTGTGGATCGATCCATTGGGGACCTAATCGTCTTATGCCCATACGTCATGATCCGATCTGATTATTTTTCGGAACACTAGCCCCCTAGCTCTGATATTCAATTATGAATGCCGAGAGGTACAAGCTAGTTCCGATGGTCACATTTGTATGCGGTCGTGGGACCCTTCGGAGGGGTTTGCTCATTGAGTGCAGCCGGTCATTAGGGGTCGATCAGGCTGTCTTCCAGAACAATAATATAAAACCCTTTTGAGATAATTGGTTGTTTAATAAATATATGATTTGATTGGTTTAATTTAGGACTTAGTTGAGTATGTTTGGCTTCCCAACAAAAACCTCATAATCAATTATGAATGAAAATATTTATTTGTTTTAATTTGTTAATGTATATATTGAAGACAAATAATTATAATAGGGATTAAATTATAAAATATGGCTTTAACTACACAATTAAAAGTTTTTTTGATAATCCAAATAAAATTACGATACATAGTCATAAATCACTTTTTTTCATAAATGAACATCCACAACTCTACATTCAACTAATTTTTAATAAAGTTAATTTCAAGGAAATTATTTTATTCTTGAAATTAAATTTTGGCAAACACTAATCTAAATACACATTTCACATCGAGGGTTCAGTATTGAAAAAAAACTGATGAATTCATGAGTTAACCAAATTTGACGGGGCAACCACACATGTATAACTTGGAAGGAAGAGATATTAAATGCAAAAGACTCGTATAATCAACCAGTGAGTGAAGCAGGTTGATATCTAGTTAAACAAAGTTCTGAAAAAACATTCTTGAAACAGGTTATTAACCATAAAGAAATACTATATACCTTGAATTGAATGCATAACATTAACGGAAGTGGTAGGAGCAATGCCTCCATTCCGTTTCCAAATATACAAATCAATCAAATTAAATAAAAGCAATTAATGATCCTATCTACCAACTGCCACATCACATGACACACTTTCAGCGCCAAAAGAGTCACATTATTACTGCTAACAACACGCACAAACACAACAAAATTTCTCACATAGCTGTCTCGCACGCTTCACGCGTGTGAAAAAAACTAGCACAAACTAAGCTTCAATTGTTTTTAGATCATTATAGTTTTTTGAAATAGATCATTAAGTTAGAAATGCTACTAATACTCCCTTTCACCCTTTCTTTTTGATATTTTTTTATTGGTAAAAACCCCATCAATGGGAAGTAATATCCATACAATTTACTACAACTTTACGTGAATTTTAACCAATAATAAAAAAAATGTAAAAAAAGTCAAGGTAAGTGTTTGTAGCACATAGCCTAACATTTTCATCACCATGACGTGGGAGTCTATGTAATAGCATATTTAGATTCACGTTTAGATCTTTTACTATCAATTCAGTTCCTACAAAAATTACTAGGAGTGGCTTCTTCATTTCTTATTTCAACGTGAAAATCTATCTTGTATCCAATCATGCATTCGTTAAAATGTGATTTAGGAAGAATTAGATGAGTTTGGCCCGGAGCGTGGTAAAATTGAGGAAGATATTAAAATTTGGGAAACTTAACTCAATCTAAATTCTGTGAGACTTAACTTAATCTAAAAACTAGTTGAAGAGTTGATGATTATCATTTCATATATAAGAACTATCTTTAATTATATCTCGAGTTAATGAGAGACTCTTCAGAAAAGGGTAAATAAATATAAAAAACTTAATTTTTTAGAGTGGAAATATGCATTTGCAAGAGTATGAATAAAATTTGGGAATTAAGCTAGAAAAAATGTACAATATAAAAAGTGATTTGCACATACTCTAATAAACATTTTTTCTGAAAAAACTATATGGTAGTATTTCTTTTGATTAAATATGAGATGATTAATTAAGACATGTTTGTTTTAGTGGAGTTGAGTGAAAGCAACATGCAGGGTTGAGAACGGTGTGCAGTAGTAGGGTGTGGGAATAACATAAAAAGGCAATTGATGGCGTAAATGCGGTTAATGGTGGGTGGGGTCTACTCTCTCTCTCTCTCTCTTTCTTTCTTTCTGAGTACAGCTAGCTTATAGCTATTACTACTGAACCTGCTGCCACTGTAGTAGTAGTAGTGGTACTCATTCCCTTTGAACCCTCCTCATTCATGATGATTCTTCCTTTTCAACCCTTCTTCTAGTTTCTTCAATCTTCTCTCCAATGCTACCACTACTCACCTTTTCATCCTCTCACTGAAACCTCTTCTACCACGGGAACAAGGAGGGCATGAAGCCCAACCACAACAACACCGTCTTCCTCCTGCTTCGCCTCTTTCTCTTCCAACTGCTCCTTCTCCCTCTCCCTCTCTGTAAGTCCTTCACTGCTCACCTCAAACCCTTTCCTCTTTGATCTCTAACATTCTTGCTCGATTTCTCTCTTATTTGCATTATTCTCTGCATTTCTCTTCTCTACTGCTAATTTCTCATGTTCTGTATAATGAGCTGCTAGTGCCAGAGTTAGGGTTTTGGAATTGTTTTACTTTTACTTTCAGAGATAATTTCCAAAAAAAAAAAAAACTAGTTTCATCCTTGAATTTTGGTTTCGAGTTAGTTGCTATTACTGCTGGTGGTGCTGGCTAAACTGATGGTGTGATTATTCCTCATGATTATTCTTGGAATGCTGGAGATCACTATATGACTTGTAAAGTAGTTGTTTCTATTTTTGCAAGCGATTTGGACAAGCAACATTCTGATTTCTAGTATTTAAGCTAATTTTTTTTTTTAGTATAGATCATATCAAGTAGGGAGCTTCTGTGATTTGGCCCTTTCTCTGCAGAATTCATCTTCCAGATTAAAGGCTAAATGATTTTAATTAACGGTGTATGGTATCGCTGGGTCCATGATTTTGGAGATTCAGTACTGCAATGCTTCATACCCACCCATCCCCAATAAAACTTTGAAGCTCTGGAGTTCTTGATATACATTGAAGTTTAACTCAATCTCGCACTGTCCTTGTTGTCCTCTGTTTCAACTCCATAAATTTGAACTTCTAAGTTTGATTGAGAAAACTGAAAATCTCTTATATATATTCGGAGGTGTCAATTTCAACTATGTTCAAAGATTGTCTGATTTTGCTGATATTATCAATTTATCATTCATTGACAATAAGTCTTTCCTTTCTTGCTGTTGAACAAATTTGGCCGGGTTGCCACTATAATGTCACATGGACAGTTAAAATAAAATCAAATTGGTGCCTGCAAACTTTGATCGGTGAGAATTAATTAATGTTTAGTTCAAGATGTATGTCCATTCTTTATGTGGCTTCATCTTTAAGGCATGTTCTGACATCCACATGCTTGAACTGTGGCGGTTATTGTTTGTTACTCCTTACCACATCATAATATCTGAGAAGGATGATTTTCTGATTGGAGCAATTAATTCAATTTTTCATTTTAATTACTTGCTTTACTAACTCATTCTAAGTGAGTAAGCAAGTGGGAGAGACACACAAAAGCATAGAATAAAAGTTCTATCTTATTCATGTTTTGGCTCAGGTGCTCGTGAATCCCATAGCAGCAGATTTGGTCATCTTCAAGGTCCTGTACTACAGGATAATCATGTGGGTTCCATGTTCCCCGAACTCTCACCTCTTGGTGCTCAGCAACCCTTAATTCCTCTTCTTGCACCTTCGCCGCTGGCTCCATTCACCAATACCTCTATCCCAAAGCTTTCAGGTTCTTTGCTAAATAATTTCTGTATTACTTTTTATTTTCAAAGGTATGAGTTGGAGGTTCTCTCTCTCCCCCCCTCTCTCTCTCTCTCTCTCACGTTTTGAGCATGTACTTGCAGGACTCTGCACCTTGAACTTCACTACTGCAGAAAGTTTGCTAAGTGTGACAGCAATTGATTGCTGGGAAGGCTTTGCACCATTTCTGGCTAATGTAATATGTTGTCCCCAATTGGAAGCCACTCTCACAATTCTCATTGGTCAATCCAGCAAATATACAGATGTACTTGCCTTAAATGGCACCGTTGCTAAACATTGCCTTTCAGATGTGGAGCAGATTTTGATGGGCCAGGGTGGCACTGGTAATCTGAAGCGCGTATGTTCGGTTCATCCTTTAAACCTCACTGAGGCAGCTTGCCCGGTTAAAAATGTGAATGATTTTAATGACATAGTTGATACTTCGAAACTCCTTACTGCCTGTGAGAAAATTGATCCTGTAAAAGAATGTTGCTACCAAATTTGTCAGAATGCTATTTTAGAAGCAGCTACAACAATTGCATCAAAAGGTTCTGATATTTTGGACATGGATACATCACATGTTCTACCTAAGCAGTCAATCCGGGTCAATGATTGTAGAAATATAGTCCTCAGATGGGTTGCTAGTAAGCTTGATCCTTCGCATGCCAAGAAAGTTCTGAGAGGACTATCTAATTGCAATGTGAACAAAGGTTAGTTTGTGTAATAAGGCATATTTCCTTTGTGTCAACTTTTTAGTGTAGTGAGTTGGGATAGTTTTTCCTTCATGATTGTCTTTTCTTTATCTAGATCTAGATGAAAAACCTTGTCACTTGAGGCTTTACCAGTAACATATTTCAATGGTCATCATTTGATTTTCTAGTAGGTTTTTGCTAGTTGCATTTGGCACTTTATAATCAATTATTGATTATTCCTAATTATCTTAATCCTCCGTTTGGTAACTTAGATATTCTCTTTCTTCTGCATCAGTTTGTCCACTGGTTTTCCCTGACACTAAGCAAGTTGCCAAGGGTTGTGGACATGGGATAGGTAACAAGACAGCCTGCTGTAATGCCATGGAAAGTTATGTGTCTCACTTGCAGAAGCAAAGCTTCATTACGAACTTGCAAGCTTTAGACTGTGCAGAAACTTTAGCAATGAAATTAAAAAAATCAAATATCACTGAAGATGTTTACAGTCTTTGTCATGTAAGCCTTAAGGATTTTTCCCTCCAAGGTTAGTTTTGCTTCTACTTTCCTGTTAGTATGCAACACAGTAACACTTCATGCCCATAATATTTATACCTGATGTTAATAATTCTTTTTTTCATCCTGCTTGTTCAACGTGGTGGGGAAATCAACGTTGTGGATGCTTCAGTTGGGAATCAAGGTAACTCTTCAAATGTATGTTGTGTCGATAAAAATTATTTACAAGTACCACATGTTTTTTTGGGAGGCAGGGATTGGGTAGAGGAGTGAAGGGGAAGGGGGTCTAAGTATATGATTGCTTTCAATTGAGAAAAATTAGAATTAACCCCCAAATTAGTCCCTAAAAATATGTGGGTTTTTCAGGCTCCATGACACTTAACCGATTTGCACACGTGGCATGTTAACTTGTTTACGTAGTACTTACTTGGCCTGTATATTTTCGCACGTGGATTGGGCACTCATGCTCCCTGCCTTTCTCTTTGATGGACTTATTTTCATTGACAGCCTCATTGTTCTGTGACTTGGGAACAGAAGTAGCAATATCTGAACAATTTTCATTTTATGGTCTGTGTATAAGAACATCATTCCTTTCACTCGACAAGCACTCAAACTCCAAACCTTTCTGCCGTTCTCATGGATTTCATCATTGGTAAAACCATTTGCTGCCTTCTTGCCAAAAATACTGTAAATTGTAATTAAGAAAATCATAGTTGTCTCTCTTAATTCAAACTTCTGTCTAGTTCCATCTGCTCTATCAAAATCTAAATCCTCCATAAGTAATTTCTTAAATCCATTTAGAATGCATTGAATTCTGCCTCTAATTCTATTAGTTACTTTCTCAATTTAACATCGTAATCCTCAAATCCAGACTTATGTCCCACTGTCATCCCTTAAGTTCATCATTTTGATTGTCTATCATTTTGTATCTGGACCGTAATTAAAATAGAATATGAATTATAAGAAGCATCTATCTCATCATATTTTGACATTTTGTCCTTAGACAACTTCCGCACGAGCTCACAAGCCTTAGAGACAAAACTGTTACCATTTAACATTTATAATGGCAATCCTCATACCAAGAGAGGATGATTTGCCTCTAGTGTCAAGCATGTGACCACATAGAGCTGTCAATGCTGGGAAGGAAAAAGGAGAATAAGAGAAAGGAGAAGGAAGTACAGGGAAGGGGAGGAAAATTTGGGGTTTATGGTTTCTACACCCAAGATCTCATCATTTCCACCCAAGGAAACTATTTCAAATTGTTCCCAATATCAAAATTCTATTTGGGAAAAGTATATGGCCAAATGAGTAACAACTAAGCAAGTTAATTTGTCACGTGCAGATCCATTAGTGTCACAAATCCCACTTGACAAAAGGTCTAATGTGTCTTTCGGTTGCACTCTTCAAGGATCATGTAATACTATTTTTTGTGTGTCTTGCTGTGTTCTTCTTAGGGACTAATTTGTGGTTTATTCAAAATACTAATTACTTTTGAAATGCATATTTTTTGTCTTGATCTGCTTCAAATAAGTCACTGTGGTCCTCTTTTTTTGTGCTTTTGCATGTAATGCTCTGCTGACATGTGACTTGCTACATTAACTTCCTTAAACAGAGGCTGGTTGTCTATTACCTAGCTTGCCTTCGGATGCTACATTTGACACGAATTCTGGGATTAGCTTCCTTTGTGATCTGAATGACAATATTCCAGCTACCTGGCCTTCTACATCTCAACTGGCTGCTTCGTCATGCAATAAATGTACGTATACCCTGTTGAAAGTTTATGTAATTGAGTGGCAAACTGCTCTTTATTAATTTAAGTAATTGTTTTTGTTGCTATTCATAAACATTGAAAGAGGGGAAGAAAATTCTATATATTTCTGGAACTCTTTTTGATTTCACTACTATTTTAATACATTTTTATATGAAATGGTCTTTTTCTTTTGTAAACTTCTGACAATTCTACCTTATTGGAACTGCAGCTGTCAACATTCCTGCTCTTCCAGCAGCAGCATCTAGTCAAAGTCGTAAGTGAACCTTTTCAAATTATGGCTGTTTATTCAGTAATCTATGAAATTCTTAAACACTATTGACAGTTTAATCTGGAACATATGCTTTTCATAAACATCTGAATGTTTAAAATGGTCTCTTTATACTGTTAACTAACTTGATTAAGTCACACCTAACCATGATCGTGTAGAGTTAAAAAAGAAACTACAGGAACGGGCATTTGTAATGAAAACATTTATATTTTATAAATTTTATTGGGTTAGAGGCAAATCATATTTCCATGGCTGAGACATTCTACAGTTATTTTACGTGTATAATATTTTGATTCAGGGTAACACCAGATCGATGCATATATTTATATCGGCATCTATATTACTAACTAAAATTTCATGTCCTGCAGGCCTTTACAATCATGGCGTGCTGTTTTTCCTGCTTGTTGCTTTATTGTTTCTCTTGATGACACTCCTGTAATTACGATGGTTCCACGCAGAATGCAGCTTGCCTAGTCCTACAAGAAGGAGGGTATTTTGAAGGGTATTATGTTCATTCAACTGTGACAGGATTTATGGGAAGAGAAATCTCAGTTGAAGGTGAAGTCGAGTATGTTTCTGATCTTATTGATTCATGATTCTTGTGTGCTTGTGTAATAAAAAATTTGTACATAGAAAATTTAGAAACCATAGGTTATACAGTACCTTGTCGAGATTGTTGAGATGTAAAATTGGATTGCAGTTGGTGGGTGATCCTTTTTAAGTATTTATTGTAGGCATATTTGATTAGGGCTATATATCTCTATCTCAGAGAAGTGTCCTTGAATGGATTTTCTTTTACAGGTAAAGTTGAGAACAAAACAAGATAAATTTTAAAGAAATATTCTCAACTTGATACTGTAATTTTACGCGTATTACCATCACCATTTTAGCTTTCAAAAAATCTAGATCATCAAATTAGTTGGTCAATGATTTATAGCAGTGATCCCCTTTGTTGAATTTGCTACTATTTCTTTAGCTGAGGGTCTGACCTACCAGGTTTCTCTAGTCTTCGCAGGGTTCTTGCCCCGTAGACCCTGTTCAAGGGCGAGAATCATAGTAATACCCCACAAAGTGTATGTGATGTTGATTCAATGAACTTGGAGGGAACCACACCTAATTAAATGTTTGACTTAAATAAGTTTTGCGTCTCTGAACTTTGAGCGAGTTTTGATTTTCGTTCATCGCAGTAATATCATTTGGAATAAGCCCTCAAACTTATTTTTTTGGCTAGGATTGGTCTTTGCCGGCGTTTTGGCTCCGGCCACCGTGCTTATTTGTCTCCGGCGAGTCTAGTTGTTACCGCCATGTCACTTAATGAATTTAGTTTAATTTTTTTGTTAATAATAAATAAAGATAAAAATAAAAATTGAATTATTAATTAAAAATAAAGAAAGAAAACTTTAAAATGCTGTTTCCTGAGGGGGGGTTAAGATGCCCCCTGAGCAGTTAACCAATGAGAGCATAGCAAAGTGCCATGTCATAATAACAAGTGCCATGTCAGCAGAACTTATAAAATACATGATTTGATCCTTCAACTTTTATAAGATTCATCATTTAGTCCTTCCTCTATTTTTTTAAAATCTTTTTTTTTTCAAAAAATATTTATTTTCTAATTTTTAAATTGATTTTTAACTTAATTAAAATTTGAAATTAACTATTACAATTTGATTTGGGAAAAAAAAAACCTAATTTCTCCTCCCTCCTCCCCATCGTTGCTGCCCCGTTGTTGATGCTCCATCGCCGCCGTGCTCCTCCCGCCGCCGTGCTCCTACCGCCGCCGCCGTGCTCCTCCCTCCTCCCTGCATCGTGCTCTACCAGGTAAACCTTGACATTCAACAGCAACTTTTTGTGCCTCTTTTAATAGTGCAGTCTGTCATTCAAGAATTGCACTATGCAATTTTTGGAGAAAGAGAAGAAAGGAATGGATGTGACATCTTATTAATGTATATAGTTTAATTAGTATAGAACGCGGGGTTTGCAGAGAGGGTGGGTGCAGGGGAGGGTGGAGAAGGAAGAAGACAGAGCAGGGTCGAACGACGACGTCGTTGACGGCGGCGCCGTTTTGGTTCGTTTGTTGTTGTTCTTGTTGTTGTTGCACTGAATCCACGAGAGTTGGCTACCGGTGTCAAGCACCATTTGTTGCGGCTGCGGTGGTGTTCCGGTTGGGAGGGTCACCACCAGAGCCATGTTGGAATATGTGAAGGAAGAAGAAGAAGAAGAAGAGAGGGTTCTGAGTTTGGAATTTGAAGGAGAAGAAGGGTTCTCTGTGGAGAGTGGAACAAGGGTGAGAGGGAAAGAGACTTAAGGTTGGGTATGCCGTATAACATGAAACAGCATTTAATCTCTCTTCTCTAATAGATACTCTAGTAACTGATGTCATCAAATGAGATACTGCTAAAACCATCCAGCAATTGTCCTATTGCAACTGGATCTTTGCCATGAACATAAACAGCATGGCCAGCCAAAGGGAACTTCCTTGGAGAGCTGAGCTAGCTGATAAAACCAGAAAATTGAATTACAAAAATGAGAAAGGAATTAATCAAGTGGATAAAGGCAGTATTCATTAGGATCTATATCCTGTTATAAATGCCTAGAATAATGCATGATAAATAGCTTCAGAAGATGATATCTGGCTAGAGAAAATAGAAAACCAGTCTTCAATTCTCAATTTTGATTACAATTGGACCATGTTTTTTCAAAAGAATTATAACTTTTGATCAGTCATAAGTTGAGTAAGCCATGTACCTTTTATGTACAGAATCAAAAGTTCAGCATCTTTGAGATTTTAGAATTTAAAAACATATATGCAAGGTTTCAGTAAAGACTAACTTACACAGCTAAATTATATGTTTATCTTTCAGAAGAGCAAATATTAGAAAAAAGAAATGCTGATTTAACTTATCCAACATAACATTCTCATCTTCGAAACACTAAGCTTACACTCTTGTTAGTGCATTATTGCCGAACATTTAGAACAATAAAGCATTGTTGGTTTTATGGTTGTCTGATAAAGGTTTCATTTTGGCTAAGAGAGATCTTTCTATCACTAAGAATGCTTGGCTAGGTGTAGTTATTAGACAGATTCTTAGTTTGTATTCAAGTTAATAAGGTAAAGATCAAAATTGAATAAGTGAAGTTTGTATTTTTTTTTTCCAAATTGAATGAGTGAAGTTGAAGTGAAGAGAATACAGAAGTTCAAAATAGAGTTCAAGATTATCATTGCATATCTTGTCAAATAGATATAATTCAGGGTGGAGACCCTCAATCAAATATGATGAGTCTTAAAGTTTAAGTTGCTTTGAGGTTTTTTTTTTTTTTTTTTTGTATCAGTACCTACAGTTATAAGCAGTTTCCGATTGAAATAAATTTGGTGACAGGTTTTGTGATCTCTGATAAGGAGTTATTTAGTTAGTACAGGTGTTGAAATCCTATAGGAGCTATAGTTATTTGTTTTGTCTAATAAATACCAGTTTGTACAATGTATTAATGTAATAGGGTTCAAAATCATTTTACTTATGGAAAACTTTACATGCTGGTTTGTGAGGGAAGGTTATAATGTTGTTTGTGTCATTTCCAATCAATGAATGGCAAGTGTCAAACTGTACAAGGTAAATAAAAATGTTTATGAAGGTGTGCCAACTTATTCCCCCTTTATTTTAATGCAGATGTCCAGCTCCTCTGAGGATGATAGACAGCACTTTGAAAATGTTTATGAAGGAATGCCTGAGGAAATTCATGACAAAGGGGACGACAGTGGATCGGGTGAGGATATTGAAGATTCGGACTCAGATTCTTCAAATGAAAAATACAAGATGATTCCCAACCTAACAGCCAATGAAATACGGCAGCTGAAGTTTTGCAGTTGGAAGGATGGTCTCGCATTTTATTCCAGTTATGCAAGAAGTCATGGATTTGTAGTGAGGAAAGACGAAGTACGGAAAAATGCACAGCACGATGTCGTGATGCGACAATTTGTGTGTAATAGAGAGGGGTTAAGGGAAACAAAATACTTCACCATGGATCGGAAAAGAGATCACAGACCCCTTAGTCGAACTAACTGCCTAGCTAAGCTCCGGATACGCTTCGATTACCAGACATCACAATGGAAGGTGGTGTCGTTCTATGAAGAGCATAACCATGAACTCACCCCGTCGAAATATATGCATGCCATACCCGCTTACCGTACGTTGAGTGAAGCTGATAGAGCGCAGGTCGATAGCCTTCATGCACATGGCGTAAGAACATGTCATATTATGGGTTATATGACGGCACAGAAAGGGGGACATTCTAGTGTTGGATTTTTGAAGGAGGATTTGTACAATTATTTTAACATGCAGAAACACTACAAGATATTAGGTGGGGATGCACGAGCTGCCATCAGTTACTTGAGAGGAAAGGCCGATAATGACGCCATGTTCTTTTCGAAATACACAACTACGGAGGATGGTAAATTGAAAAATCTTTTCTGGGCAGATGGATGCAGTAGAGCAGACTTCCAGTGCTTTGGTGATGTTCTTGCGTTTGACGCCACATACGGGAAGACCAAATATAACAATCCGCTTGTTATATTTTCTGGTTGTAATCATCATTCTCAGACGGTTATATTTGGAGCTGCTTTGTTGGTTGATGAAACCACAGAAACATATAAGTGGGTGCTGGAAACGTTTTTGGAAGCAATGTCAAACAAACACCCAAAGTCAGTTGTCACGGATGGTGATGGTGCTATGAGGGAGGCCATCAAACAGGTGTTTCCAAATGCATTACATCGACTATGTTTATGGCACTTGCACAAGAATGCGCGTGATAATGTGAAGAACAAGTCCTTTTTGGATGACTTCAATAAAGCAATGTATCACCATTTCACTATTGATGAGTTTGAAGAATTCTGGAAGAAGATGGTTGGTGAGCATGGGCTTGTGGGAAACCCATGGGTTTCAAAAACTTATGACAAAAGGTATTCTTGGGCCACTACATACCTCCGTGACCAATTCTTTGCTGGGATTCGAACTACCTCACGGTGCGAAGCCATCAATTGTCGGATAAAGCCATATGTTGGGAAAAAAAATTGCATTGTTGAGTTCCTGCACAACATTGAGAAAGCCATAAGAGTATACAGGGAGAATGAGCTGCAAGCTGATTATAGATCTCTATTTACAGTACCCGTGTTGACTACACCTCTTTATAAATTCGAGAGTGAAGCTGCAAACTTGTTCACTCAAGAAATTTTTAAAGAAGTGCGAATCCAAATTGACAATGTGGGTGACTTAAATGTTCAACAAAAAGAAGTTGATAGAGAGATTATGAGATTCAAGATGCGCAGACACAGTAGGCCCAACAGGGAAATTAATGTTGTTTATGACACATCGAAGAATGAATTTCTATGCGATTGTCGTCTATTCCAGTCCCGTGGCATTCCATGTGCTCACATTTTCTGTGCCATGAGAACTGAGTACATGGAATCAATTCCTGCCAGTCTTATTTGTACACGGTGGAGAAAGGATGCCAAAAAAGAGTTCATGCAATCTCCTTCATCTAGTGAAGTGGAGCTTCAGGTAATGGGGACAGCCCGTTTTAGCGCTGTGGCTGCTGCATGCAATGCTCTATGCCGTATTGCTTCAGAAAATGGTGAGTGCTTTAGTGAAATTATGGATGCTATTTTAAAGTTGACGTCAAAGTATAAGGACAAGGTCAGTGCTCAAAGCGGCAGAGGTGGTGGCCCTAACGATATTCGTGATCCAAATGTGATTGTCACGAAAGGTGCTCCACGTAAGAAGCGGAACAAGAGGAAAAGGGGAAGATGTTCAAAATGTCATAAACCGGGCCACACGATAAGAACATGCCCTGCGCTCCTTGATACGAAAGACGATCATGCCACGGACGTTCCATCATCACCTCATATTAACAGAGAAGTAGATACAGTACGTGCATTCTTCAAAAAATTTGATCAACTTTTATCAGTAGTAATTTTTTAAGTACCCTATTTTTAAACTAAAGTTTTGTATTTTACTCTTAGGAGAAAGAGTGCACTGGATGTGATGAAAACATCGTGCAGCAGACTGAGCACACGAGTCGTCCTACTAGCTCGAATGTTAGTTCCGTATAAAGTTTGTATTGAAATTGAGTTATTCATATAGATTATAGAATGTGCCTGATTTTGTAGTATATACTTTAAATGTTAGATTTCACTTTGTGTGCCTGATTTTGTAGAATGTGAAAGTAAAAGGTCGCCGCCGTGCTAAAGCAAAGAAACAAGAAAGGAATAGTTTGACGCTTAATTCAGCGAAGGAGATGGTAAGTGCATAATGTTCCCTAACTTTTTGTAATTTAAGGTGTTTAATATCCAATTAATTGAAATCATGTTGTCACTCGTGGTTGATGTAGGAAAACGAGCCCGACGCATCTGTTAGCAATCAAGATCCAGAATTAATTAAGGAGACGCGCGTTTTATCCACTCAAAATTCAGCAAAGGAAGTAGTAAGTACATGGTAATCACAATACACGTTATATTCATTTATTTTCATGATAATCAGTGTTATTTGTTTTGAATTAGGAAACCATGCCAAACTGTTCTACTGGTATACCTCATGCCGGAACTCCTCACATGGTGCCTCAGTACCCAGTATTTGGTAATGTTAGTCTAAGCCAATCCAGCCCCGCCTATGGTTTTGGAACATGGATGGGACACTATAACGCGGGATATGGTTATGGAAATCCGAGTCATAACATGGTTGTGCCTCCCCGTTATGGTTTTGTTCCTTTAAGACCGCAAATTCATCAAGTTACAATCCCACCTAATGTTGGTGGAGGTCACTCTAATTTGCTTCACGAAGTCATGAACAATGCAAATGGAACACGTAAGTATGGCTACATAATTGCATAAAAATCATAACTTAAAATTTTGTAATAAGAGCACTACATATATGACCCTTATGAGGTTTTTGATGTGTGATTGTAGGTGGAAATTCAGGTCGACCAACACCACCCCAATGAGTTCATTGTAATATATTTATGATTACGAAGGTAAAGCTATTTTTTCCTACCCTCCCCTAAAGTTATAGTGTTCAATCAACAATTAGAATTTTAATTACCTGAAAATGAATTCACATTGTGAAACATGTGTCTGTGCTAGTGATAAGCGTCAATTTGTTATAAGTTTTAGCCTTTTTGTAGTGGCACTTACCATGTGTTTTCATTGTAAATGCCTAAGGATATGTTTGGTTCGCCGTCTGCACGTCGAGAATGGTCCTTTTCCTCACCAGGTATTCAATTTTGCCTACAATTAATCGTCTTGTGTAAACTCACCATGAATGTGAAAACTCTCTGTGCTAATACCCCAGTCCTAAATCTTACCTTGTGTAATTCTGGTCCCTAAAGGACAAGTAATTACTCATCTGTGTCTCATCACTACTCTCATGCTATGATCATAAGCCTGGTGGTAGTATCCTCCTTACTGGCTTTCTTGTCATCATTCATGGTGATCAGAATTTACAGAAAAAGAAAGCAAGAGTTGAAGAAGTCTTGGAAGCTCACTTCCTTTCAGAGGCTGAGTTTCAATAAATCAAACATTGTATCATCAATGAAAGAACATAATATCATTGGCAGTGGTGGGTTTGGTGCAGTATACCGTGTTGCGGTTGATGGTTTACACTATGTAGCCGTGAAAAAGATATTTAGTAGCAGAAAATTAGAGCAGAAGCTTGTGAATTCATGTCAATTACTCATTAATTAGTCCTTGGTGTTATCTGTTTTTTAGTCTTTGAGATATTTTTTTCATTGAAGCCTGAATCCACATTTCATCATGTCTGGGATTATCATTCTAGAAATTGTGTACAAGCTCTTGAAGGACATGAAAACAATGTTACATCAACATGTGCTCATCCTCAGCTTCCTGTAATAATAACAGATTCAATTAGTGTGTTAAAACTTAAAAGCTCTTAACCTTTGCCATTTACTTGCAGGCTTCATGACACATTGAACTTTGGTCTGGAGAGGGTGTGGACTATTGGATACAAGAAAGGATCAATCTTAGTAATTCTCTGAAACTTCTTTTGCCTACCAATAATAATGAAACCTTGTTAATTTTCTTTACTGATATTGGCATCACATTGCTACTTGCTACAGGCTTGCTTTTGGTTGTGACAAAGGATTTGTCATTGTTAAAATGAAACTGGAAGCTGCCAAATGAAACAAGATTAAAAGGGCAAGGAAGACACAATAATAAACCTCTTTGCTGATGTTGGGTTTATAATTGCAATTATGGCTACTCTAATATAAGATCAACTTCTGGTGGTGGCACAGAGAACATGCTATTCTGCCATTGGTTGTTTTTGGTTTTCAGATGGGAAAATCTAAGCGTTATATGTTAGACCTGATGTAGTTCATTTATTTTTTCATTGTTTTTAGTTTGTTATTGAGAAGTAGAGAAAAGGGGATTATCTTGGAAAGCCTGTCCAAGTCTATCTAATCATTTTGATTTATCTCCTTTGAAGGTGTTTGTAATTGTAGTTGGTGCTTTGGTTTTTATTTTGTCTTTGATTTATCTTCTTTGAGCATCAGCATAAGACTAGATATGGAGAGCTACTAGCATTGTGGAGCAGTAAACGCGGTAAACTTTTAGAGAGTCATGACTCCTACAATAGAGTGGAAAGAATACGTTATATAGTGGTTTGTTAGAGTGGCTTTCCATAGATTTTTAGAGTGGCTTTCCAGAAATTCTTCCAAGGGATGAAGAAATTGAAGCTATGGGCGCTTAGCCCCGTAATGGACCGCTTAGCGGCCACAACAAACAATGAATACAGAGCTCTGGGCGCTTAGCCCCGCTATGGGTCGCTGAGCGCCCAGTCTGAAGGCAACAGGACGCTGAGCGCCGCTATGATCGGCTTAGCGCCCAGACTGAAGGCAACAGGACGCTGAGCGCCCAGAAGAAGCAGAAAGTTCAATGTTAGGGCGCTAAGCCACTACTCACTAAAAATAAACGACATTTATTCCCCAGGAAGAATCTCTTGAACCATTTGAAAAGCCAGAAACAGAGAGCAAGAGAGATATTGATTGTAGATTGCTTGGTAACTCATTATATGTAAATTGATTATGCAAGTTATGTAATTCTCTTTTCATTTTACATCTTAATTTGTAATTTTAAATATCGTTATTTTAAGTTAATGTTCACACTCTTTATCTATTAAATATTAAAATGAGTTGGTTCTCTCTATACAATTCTTTTATTTAAAGATTACTTTTTGTATTTGAGATTGTTAAGTGTTTTGCAGAAATTCACATTCCAACAAAGTGAGTTACCATCTTATATACACACTATGGTCTTAAAATATTCGAGGTTCAGTGTCATATCATTTGTGTATTCAATTGTAGTAATGAACACATTTACTACTTATCTTATATACAAATTTAATTTCATAAATATTAATAACTAACAAATCACGTAAAATTGGGATGAAATTATTATATTAATCATTAAAATTTTAAACTACTGAAAACATTTCTCGAGTAAAAGAATTTTTAATTCTTATCTTAATACGTTTCAAATTTTGAAGTAAAGTTTTATTTCAAATTTCACTTAATAGCGGTGGTAGACGTGGACGAAAGCCATAAGTATTACACCTCTTAGGGGACCAGTGGCGGAGCTAGGAAAAAGAATTTCGAGGGGCCGAAATACGTAAAATTAAAATATTTGTTATCAGCAATATACATATATATGTACACAAAAAATTAAAGATTATATTAATTCATACATAAATGTGATTTAAATGAAAAAATACAAAAATGTGGATTTCAAGAAAAAAAACATAAATTTAGAAATGTAAGGGTGTGTGATTTGAACCTTGGCACACAAAGTTTAAAGGTTGAGTTACATTGCCACTAAGACACAGAACATTTTCTTGTTTTATTTGCACCTGCTAAATATATATTTAATTAATTATATGAAAAAAATAGATTTATTACACTATATAAGATTTTTTATAAGGGTTTTGGGGAGGCCAAGGCCCTCCCCAATCCCTTATATGTTCCACCACTGCAGGGGACGACAAAACTCGTATCTACTTACTATGACTGATCTAAAGTGTTTAGTTCCAAAGCAGTACAAACAAGAAAAAATCCTTTATGAGTGGGGTGAGTGGAACTCTTAAAAAGCAGAGTTCTTATAGAGTACATGCACTTTCGTTGTTTGATTCCTCACTTGTAAGTGCAATTCATTTTGAAAAGGAAAAAACAAAACAAAATAGATGGTTTTAATAATAAAACCCAACAACCACGTACTTCTCATATCTGAAAACATTTACCCCTTATTACACAAAACCCTAGCCACCCACTATCCATTTTCGTCTTCCCTTTCACTTCTCACACAAAAGTTGCAAGAGTATGTTGATGATGACCCGGATGTGGGTCATGATGGGTACACAAGTGTACCGTGCAAACTCACATGCTCAAGGTAACCCATGTGTTGTCCTCATAATGCAACCACAGGCAGAACTATCAACTCCCACTCGACCAAACAACAAAAACACAAATCTCTATTGCTATCTTTAAGTATAAGCTGCATAGTTGAATGTGCACCTTCGACCCTGGATGCATGAAACACGAATGTAATGAAATTAAGTAGCAGAAACAGGCAAATCTAATACTTATTTGAATATATCTGAACATGTTAGTTGTTGTGTCTCCCAAATGCATAGCTACATCAATCCAACATTTAACATATTTTTATCTGTGATCATCCAACCATGTCTTCAGTGGTGGTCGCACCTATCAGTACGAACAGTCATATGTAATAGCACTAATAGGTGCGAGTCAAAAAAGGATATGTTAGGATATTTTTTTAGGAGCAATAAGCTGTTTTTGCCTGAAAAGGGGTGGCGCCACTCACAACTGAGGTGGCGCCAAACACAAAACCATTTATTTAAAAAAATCCAACGGTTGAAATTTGCGCTGCAAAAAGCCGTTTACAAGACTCGCAGGGGAGGATCCAATTCGCAAACCCATGGATTCGAATCCTCTCTAGTGGCATGTTCTCTCCGGTAGCCTTATTAACCCTCCCATAAATGTGGATTTTAAGAAAAAATACTGTTTCAAAAAAAAAAAACATAAATTTAGAAA
Source organism: Acmispon strigosus (assembly GCA_030819835.1). Taxonomy (NCBI): domain Eukaryota; kingdom Viridiplantae; phylum Streptophyta; class Magnoliopsida; order Fabales; family Fabaceae; genus Acmispon; species Acmispon strigosus. The sequence goes on from JAUAMA010000001.1 coordinate 95,540,185, forward strand.
TGTAAGGGTGTGTGATTTGAACCTTGGCACACAAAGTTTAAAGGTTGAGTTACATTGCCACTAAGACACAGAACATTTTATTGTTTTATTTGCACCTGCTAAATATATATTTAATTAATTATATGCAAAAAAAAAAAGATTTATTACACTATATAAGATTTTTTATAAGGGTTTTGGGGAGGCCAAGGCCCTCCCCAGTCCCTTATATGTTTCGCCAGTGGCTGTACCTATTGCTGCAACTGCGAAAAAAAATGAAGACCTGTGCCGTAGCCTATAGGGTAGTAGGACTTGGGCAATATATTTGATTGTTTCTATATTTTTTCATTGCATTGTGAAACTTAATATAAATTAATTATATGAAATTGATAAAGTAATATAATGCACTACAAAAAATTAGTATTAGTCAATTTGGCATACCATGATCAAATTTTAATTTAAAAATCTTTAAATGAAAAGTTGATAGATGTGATTGGTTATATGTGTAACAAATTTCACACTGTCAGTGCATTAAATTAAATCATTGAGTCCAATGGAATTCGTCAGAGCATTTATTCGGACAATATGTCTCAAACTAGACTTTAGTAAAACACAACTCGTGAGCTAACACCATAGCCCATCTAAAAGCAAATGATTGAGCAATAGAGGCATCAAGAGTAGCCTCTTTCTGGGCCGGACCAGGGGCTAGCAGCATGTCATAGGAGTCCCAAGCTACAAATTCAACACCAATAGGACACAGCTGAAAAAAATATGCCCCAATATTATTTTCAACTATCTCAGCTACAGTAGGAAGCCAACACTTCATGGATACAGAAGGGTTGCACACTGAGAAGAATTTGTAAAACCCATGACAGTAGATAGATATTGAGTGTATGCAATGGTCCAAAGATAGATTTCTCCTTTTTTCCAAATTTCACAAGCTATAGTTTATGCTTGATCAATAACCCAATCATCTTTGGGCTCAAAGCAGCTGATCAACCAACTAAAAAAAGTCAATGTTAATTGAAGAATTAAAAGGAATCAAGGATACATATAATTTGATAAGAGGAGTACTACAACACACTCTTTTAAACACGATTCTCACTTTTATCAGTTTGGATAAATATTAAGTTTTTATTTGGTTAGATAATTTATATAATTTCACAATAAGTGATATTCAGATGAAATAAAATTATTAGAATAATAATTTAAATTTATTCACCAAGACCGAATGCGATGGAAAAATATAATTAACGTAATTTTGTAAGAATTATTTGAAAAAATAATTTATACTATAGATTTAAAAGAAAAGATATAAACTCAACACACACATATATATATATATATATATATATATATATATATAAAAGAATATTTTAAATTTCTTAGTGAATGTTTTTAAAAGTTAATATAAAAATATAAAGTATCAATTGAGAAAAGTTAAGATAAGAATTAAAAATTTAATATTATGATGAATGTTTTTTTTTTACACTTGGAAACCAATATATAATGTTATCATTAATTTGAAAATAGGGATTATAGAAAACAAATAAAAAAAGTTGGCCTCCTTTATTCTTATGGAAATTCGACAGCAACTTAGAAGAAATTGGATGGTTACCCTGAACCATATTAATTATGAGTGCAATGCCTCGACGTATTTGTCAGCAAGGAGGGGTGCGCGCTTTCCCCCCATAGTGTGCAGATTTTAGACATGCGTGTCAATGAGTTGGAGACTCTTCTCTTAAAAGACTCCTTTGTTGTTTCTTAGTTTCTGTTTTGGTTTTGTTTTGTTTGTTTTCCAAAGAAAAATAAACAGTGATAAAAAATATTAAAAATTTGATAATATAATAAAAGTTGAATACAAAATAACTTCATAAAATAATTTAGTGTATTTATTTAATATTAAATCTTGATGTTAACTATATTATTATAAAAATTAAAATGATTAAAAAAAATTCAAATTTATTTTAAAAAAAGTAAAAAAAATGATTTTCAAAAAAATGGTAAACCTCAAAATTAAAAAAATGTTTGAATTAAAATAATTAGTTTAACTTAGGAGAAAAAGAAAGAAAAAATTGCTGGGCCAAATCTAGTATAGTTTTTTGTTGTTGCTATTTTTGGAACAGAAGGAGAGTTAATGGGCCTGGTCCAATTCCAAGCATATTCCAGCAACTGAGCAGCCCACACCTCTTCTCTTTTCCTCTTTGGAACTAACATGGTTAGAGAGGGAGGGAGAAGGATCTAGAAACAGGGGAGTGGTGAGAGAAGAGGGAGAAAGCAGAGAGAAGAGGCGGCGACGGGAGGGAGAGAGATGCACGCCGACGCCGGAGCTTCGGTGGCGAGGCCCGGTGGCGACCGATGACGGTGGCGACCGATGACGGTGGCCGGTGCGATGGCGGCATGCGAGGAGCATGGTGGTGGCGAGAGGGAGAAACAGAGGGGGCGACCGTGAGAGAAGGAGAAGCGATGGAAGAACAGAGGCGATGTCGAGAGTGGCGTGGCGAAGCCGGCGGCACGATGCGACGACGGAGGAACGCCGTTGGGACTCGATGGTGGCGCGGTGAAGGTACGGGGGGTAGGGATGTAAAGCCGAGGCTAGATGATTGCTGCTGTTGAAGGCTTCGGGGAAGGCTCTGTTTGGTTTGATTCCTCTTTCTCTGATCTGATATGGTTACGGTCTGGAGAAGGAAAGTTCTGTGTTAATTAAGGAGCAAAAGGGTGTGATGGTGGAGGTAGAAAGGGTTGACGGTGAGGCTGAGTTTTAGGAGTGATTGATGACAGTTTAGGGTTTGATTCAGTTTAAGAATGTCTATGAATAGATTAGAATTAAGTTTGCTGCACTTTTCTTACCCACTCATATATATATATATGTTTGAATGATGATGAAATTTTACATGAATTTGCTTACTGTATATTCATTTTAATGGCATTATATGTACAAACAAATCATGCCAACAGTTAAGCGCAGAAAAGGTACCCGGTTGAAGATTTCGACTTTAGAGCTCCAATATCCTTTTTCGTTTTCCTTCCTTTGCTTGATTTTCAGCTTCAAGGATTGTCCAAAGAGTAAGCACAGCAGCGACACAACCTTCCTTTCACTGAATAAGGTGTATGCACTCAAGGATGAAGGCCTAAAGATGAGACCTTCAGCCATTTTTAGAAGGGAAGTGAGTTCCCTCCATTGCTAAGTCACATTGGGGAAAATGGCTCCACTCTTTTCAGCCTCTCCCTCTCCTTCTCTGTTAGCTCTCTTTTTATACTCAAACTCTTGTCCAAATCTTTCTCTTTTGCTTGCTGAATCCTTTGATTTGATTGTGAGATTAAAGGCAATTTCTTGAGCCCTGAGTTTTGCTTGTTGCAGGAAGATTTTTTGCCGCAAATGGTATAACTTGGAGGAAATAACAACCCATTTTTCCTATTGTATATCCTGCTGAACAATTCAATACCATTAACCAAGTGGTGATCAATAGGAACAATGTGAATGACATGAGCTTGAGATTAAAGGTTTCCAAGTTAGGAGTGATTAGAGTAATTTAATTGGTAGACCAGTTCAGTACATCTCTTTGTCTAATATTTTTTGTTTGCTTTAGGTTTTTCATTTTTGTTTGAGATGTGTTGACTAAATGAGTTTGGAATCGTCTACAAGTTGTTCTGTGTAATTTTGCGTAAACTACTTCTTCCTAAAAATCAAATTGAAAAAGAAGTCAACCCATGGTCATGAGTGTTTCATTTGAACTTGGTATCTTATATCTAATAATTGTCTCTGCTATGATTCTATACATTTGGGAATGGTCTAAAATGTAGACAGAATAGCAAATTTGAATGAGGAAACAAAGTTTTTAAAGCTTTTGAGTTTAAATGGCTCATGTTGTGGTTTGTTATATAGGTGTGTGTGTGTGTGGATTAGCTATGGAATTATACAAGCTGGCATACCATGACTCATGGCTGTTTTGATCTTGATTTGAAATTTTATTTTCTTCCTCTAAAATTGAATTTAGGATAAGTTTGAATAAATAATTGATCTGCTTCTTCATTATTTCTATCAAGCACTGATTGCTTACACTAATATTAAATATTGATTTCTTAACGATTCTTGAGATTTTTAACTGCCTAACTGACTTTGTATTTTGTTATTGTTTTTATTCATTGTTTATGGTCTTTTATTTTTTGTTTTCCATATTCTCCTTCACTTTTATTTTTATTTTTAAGTCAATCTTCTTTATTCATACTTTCCCTTCGTCATCGCAGGGACTTTTCAACTGTAGTTATCAGGATTCCATCAAACCTTCAATGAAAGGAGAGCCTACTGAATCTGGAAATGTGACTTCCTCGCATCCGTGAGCATCCACGTAATCATCACGGGTAACCCCTTCCTCCTTATTTGTCCTTTTTCTCTCATTTCACGAAAATGTGTGAGGTTTACTTAGTTCTTTCCAAATTGGATTTTGGAATTTGATTTTGGATTGTCTTGGCTCTGACTTGGTTGCAATGGAATTTTGGCTTTTTCCATTTGGATTGTTCTGCTTCTGTTTTTACTATTTAGTTTTCTGGATTTATGATTGTTGTGTTGTCATGTGGTTGTTACAGGCGTGATTCTTTGTTGTGTTTTTTTGCCAATTGCAAAATGTGAACTCCTTTCTCATGTCTCATTTGGTCTACTCCACTAATTTTTTCAGTAACAAGTGTTTATTTTTTTACCAGAATAAAATAAGTCTTATTTCTTTCTCTTATTCAGGGTTTGTTTTTTTTTTATATTTTTTTTATATATTATAACTTTTTGTATCAACTTTTGAGATAATACCTTGTCAACTTTACCAATTATGTTATCTTGAGTTGTTCAGATTGAGGCTTGATGGAAAATACATTGTTTCTTGAGTGAAATGATTGGTTCCTTAACTTTTTCTTTAGAAGTTAGTGTTCGAGAGTAATAGTAATATTTGGTTTCGAAGATAGAAATGTGATAGAAAGATGATATAAAGCTCAAGCCATGTAATGTGCTTAGTTACATATTGTCTACAGAACCTGATGTAATTGGTCTAGATTTTATATGCTTTAAATACTCATTTTCCACTTTGTAGTATTTTATATCCTGCCTATCTCTATATTTGGTGTTTTCTTTCTTTCTTTCTTTCTTTCTTTCTGTAAGTGCTATTTAGCAGTACATTTTGCGTACTCTCATATTACCATACCATATTGTCTTTCTTTGTTCATTGGCTCATTCTGGTAAGTGCTTTTTGGTGAGATTAGGTTGCTTACTACTTTCAAAGATGACAATGTCATGATATACAGTAAAGAAACATAACAAGATAGTATTAGGATTGAGCACATTGGGGAGAGACTTAGGGTAGCACCTATGGGCACAAACATGATAAAATCTTATTTTAAGTGGTTTATATATACCAATAAAATTTATATACCAAACCAACAAGAAATATTTATATACAAATGGGTTGCCATACAAATGATTCATAAAAGGACATTATGCTTGCTCTAACATACATATTGGTTCATTCTCTTAAAGTGTTCTATTTGCTTTTTTACTTGATAACATTAAGCTGCAGTATAGGTGTAGGTTTTCAGATGCCGAAAGTACTTTTAATGCTTTTATTGCTTAGCCGCTGTTGGTGTTGAATTGCCACCTAGAAAATACTGTGGAAGCTTTCCCTGATATAGCCTTTTTTATTATTGAGAATGATACTAAGGCTTATGCAAATCTTTAGTTTGCATTGTTGGATGAATATTTGTTCTTCCAGGACGTTATAAAAGTAGAAGGGAAGGAGACAACCTAAATATTCATAATCTTGAGCAAACAATAGAAGGTCATGAAGTGGTCAAACTCATTCATCTTTCTACATGCCAACACACATAATAATTCTAAGAATGTGGTCTTTGTCAATATAGGATTGAGGACTTCTACATCTCACTTTTTAGTTTTTCACATTAAATACCAAGGCCTAAGTGGGTTGAGAATCTTTTTAATTGTCAAATATTTTTTAACCAACTTACTGGGTTGACAATATGTGGGATCTTAACTTGGTTTGGTTTTATTAGTACTTTGGTTTAAATGTTCCCTCTGTTTTTGTCTTTTTGTGGAATAATGAGCATATTGTGAGCTTAATCGCTCAAAACATGAAACTCATATTACCAATACTACTTCAGGTGTTTGTGAATAATATCAAGTCCCATAGGCACCAGGCAATTCACATGAATGTACCTGGAAATGGGTTCGGACCTTTTTGAAGAGTTCCAGAGGCAGCATGTTGTGAAACAGGACATAGCCAAAGAACTTACTGAGAACTAAATCGCAAAGAGACTGGCAGAGGCTGCTGCACAAAACGGGGTGGAGGATAAGGTTACAGATTAGCGTTGTTAGTTTGCTGCCTCAACTGTAAAGTGTGAATTAAATAGGTGACGGGTCAATAATGTGCTATCCTTCTCTCTATTTTGGTTCCATTATTTATTTCTTTTGTCCCCATATAGTTTTTTTCTCCTCTTCTTTCTTATTATCTCAGTTGGATAATTAGCAATTTGGAGAAAGAAGTGATTTATGTAATTTAATGGAAGTTGTTAGCTAAAAAAAACTAATTATTGTCATTCATTTGCGTTGATCAATTGGAAAATTATAAAGATGTTATTGCTCAAGCACAAGCAATTGTAGTTCTTGAAGCGTCACCGCAATTATCGATTTCTGTTGTGAATGCTCTGAGTCTAAACAATTTTCTGTTGATAATGTATAAGATATGTTGATGGTTGTTTATTTTTCATTATCACTTGGTAGCTAAATTTCCTTATTTCTCAAATGTCTGTTAGGTGAATATACAATTTGATCTATAGTAAATAATAATTAGTGCAATTAATTTATAGTATGTACATAGTAAATATTTTATATATTAGTGAAATCTAACTTTAAATTATGTTTCCAACAAGTTGTATCATGCATTGTCTGAAGTATTTTTTTCATAATTTCGATTCAAGTAGGACAGCAAGAATCTCCCTACCAAATATTTAACGCAGCGGCATTTACAAGGACTCGAACCTGAAACAAAATTTGGATCATCTCAATCAAATTCCCCCTCAATTTCTCTCAATCCCATGTTTATACCATTGATTTTAACTCTAACGGTTTAGAAATAGTCATAAATTAAATTTCATCTCGTGATGCGAGCTAATTATATAAGTGTCAAAAATTTGTAGAGTCTTACATTTAAAATCAATAGATCAGATGTGAGATTGAGAAATATTGAGGGAAAGTTTTAAAGTCAAGTGTAAAAAATTATGGTTATTCTGATTTTTAGCCTAAATGTATATATATTGGTAAAAACAACAATGAATACATGTCTGATATGTAAATATTTTAACAATTACTAAAATTTTACTTTAAATTATATTCTAACATTTATATAAGTAATTTGTTAACCACCTAATTCCACTTAACAATTAGAGGGTGATCAATATTTTGCATATTTACCGTAAAAAATTATTTATCTCATATAATGCCTTATCTTATCCCACCCCTTTTTTATTTGCTGCTCTATTTATGTCTAACGTGATCATCAACTTCACTTTATTTAATAGAATTTTCATTTAAATACCACTTTATCTTCTTATATTGAATTTGTCATCCTATCATTAATACATCAATATTATATATATATATATATATATATATTCTTACCTGATGAATTCTATCCTAGTTAAGCTTTATGGGAACCTTCTCACAACCAAATATAAACCAGAGAAGTCAAATTAAAGTGTTAAACATTATCCCCATTATTAGTTAAACAAAAAATAAGAATTTATCCCCATTATCCCCTTTCCCCCATTATCCCCTTTGCCTACTGAAACCCAGTAACCACCAAAAAAAAAAAAAAAAAAACTCTACTGAAAACCAGTATCCCATTTTCCCCCATTTTCCCCTTTGCCTCTTCTCACGGGCAGTTTTCTGAAACCCAGTAACCACCAGAAAAAAAAAAATACTGTAAACCAGAATCCCATTTCCTCTTGTCACGGTGATCGTGATCTCATTTCCTCTTCTCACGGCGACGTGCTGGTGAACTGAACTGCAACCCAGTATCCCCATTATCCCCTCTCCTCCTCTCACGGCCCACTATCGCCTTGCCACTTCTCACGGTTGTGCCTACAATTTCGCCATGCATGGACGCATCTTCCTTGTTTTCCCCTTTCAAAAACCGATTCACCATGAACCTGTCGCTGCACCTCCAATCCACTACAAATACTCCCCATCTTCCAACAAGGATCCAGAATCGACTCCACTATGGCCGACACCAACAGAAATCGAAGTGGACAAAAGCGAGGAAAGAGAACTCCATCGTCGGAATCAAGATCACAGAAGAAAAAAGCGCCAATAGAAATAATTGATTTATCTTCCGGGTGAGTTTTCACTCAATTTTTCTAAGCTTTCAAAATATAGCAAGAATGTATTGGGTTAACATCTTCTGTGAATATGTTGTTTTTTTTCAGTTTCCCGGACGGCAGCTGCAGACCAGAATTAGATGACAAGAGCCTCATGAAAAATTTGGTCACAAAGGTGACAACCTTGACCTCTACTGTGGATGAACTAAAACAAGTTGTGAACAAGCTGGTGACACACGTGTTTGTCCAAAGCCCGCAAACAGATTCACCTGTTTCAAAGGTTACACAGGCCGCAAATAACGATACTGGAGAAGATACTGGACCAGAAGCCGTTAAGAAGTTATTTGCGCCCAGAACTGACGGATTTGTTGATGTCTACAGCAAATTCGACCGACTCCATGGAGTTAGTCTCGGTCTGAAGACTGGAATAAAAATTCCAGAGGTAATCAACCATTTTTAATGTTTTGTTATAATTTATTTAAGTACCACTTAAATCTAACTCATGTCTCCATGTCTATGGAGTTTAGTGGATGCCAGTGGTTTACCCACCTCCAGAGAGTATGAAACTCAACCAGGTTCAGGCAGCTCTAGCAGCATACATATTTGCTGACAGCAATGGCACAAACTTGGATAGGTATTTTAATTTAAAGTCCAAACTATGATTTACTTATATACTTAATGTGTTATCATCATATATTTTTGATATTGCGTTTGACACGTTGCAGTAAGGAGATTCTGGTGCAGGCAGATAAATTCTATGCTGATAGAGCTGCGCTTAAGACCTTACGTCCAATGGGCTGGGTGGACCAAGAGGTAAAACGTTGGTATTGTTTACGTTAACAGAAAATACTTTATTGACTTATTCTCTCATATTTAGGTCATCAATTTAGTTACGAGCAAGCTTTCTTATGAAGATAGGGAAATTGGTGACAGTGGAAAAAGGTGGTTCTTGCCGACTTCATTTGCGGTAATACATTTCGCTTACCTTTGTCATTGAATTTATTTTAACAATGCGTTAACATTATTATTTTGAATGACAGCAATATGCACAAATATATGCTCTCTCACCTCCCTCAGAGAAAGATGTAATGGTGGGTTGGATGAAGGATTATTTCATCGGAAAACTTGATGTGGTTAAAAAGGTAAAACAACCTCATAATTGCTATGCACTTACAAAAATTATTTACATACAACAATGTGTTTGTGTTTGTAGATTTTCATACCAATGAATGATGAAAACAAACATTGGTATCTTGCTGTGGTGGAAATAGATAAACATCAAGTGGTTATTTTAGACCCCCTGCCAAATCCATCCAGAAAGAATGATAGGAAGAGACAAGTGTTAAAAATGGTTAGTACTTTTGTGATTATGTGCAACTGCAGTTTTCATTGCCATATTATTCTAACCATATGTGCAGACCATATTTTTGGACGAACTCTTTACGAGAGAGGAGTTTAAGAATGCTGGGGAGTTGAAGGTCCCACTATCAGACTATGGGATAACCCAACTGAACCACGTTGGGCGGCAAGCGATGGGATCGTAAGAAATAATCAAATGCACTTGAATACTTTTGATTTCTATAGTTATCAAACAATTGAATTAACATAGCATCCACCGATGACAGTAACGACTGCGGAGTCTGGGTGATTACGTGGATGTCCGAAAGTTTGTGGGCCGACGATTACATCGTAACGGTAATTATTTATTCTTCTTTAGATACATATCTTTAATTCTACTAAAGTAAAACAAAAATATTTATCATCATTATTGGTAAATTGTAGGTCGACGAAACGACAAGGATGACGATTGCTGTGGATTTGGTCGCAATGGACTTCAACCAAATATCTGATGAAGTTATGCAAAGGGCTTTCAATTTTTGGGACAACTGTCACGAGAACAAGCCTAACTGCAATCTAAAACTTTGATTTTGTTTAATATGGGTTTCGACTTTTGAGTTGTTTAATTATCCGTAGGATTTTGTCATGTTTCTAAGGACAACGTTGAACTTTTTTATGTTCTATTATTTTGGGACAATGTATGCTGTGGTTCCTTTATACCACTAACTGGTGTAATATGTGAAATGGATGTTTCAGTTTTATGAATGATTATCTGCGCCAAGTTTACATTCAGTTTTATTGTTCTGCTTCTCTAGCATCATATTGTTGTAAACTATAGAAAATTTAAAGGTAATATACGGTATTTACTATTCGCAGATTCTCTAGCAGCCAATGTCAGAATATGATATCATAATTGGTGTGCTTTGTCAAAAATGTGTATCACACACTGAATGAGTTGCAAGAAATGTACTCAATCATAGAGAAATAGTTTGAAGAAAAGAATATGACTAAGAGGGTGATAGAGTAAAGAAGATTGCATAAAAAAAAAAAGGGGTTGATTGAGATGGGATTAAAAAAGTGACAGAATAGTTTAATGAGAAAACGATGCTGCTCTTTAAGAAATATTTAGGTTTCCTTTTAGCAGCAACACAAAGGAGAACAAACACATACACCAAAATGTAAAACTAGGACCAATGCAGAAAGGAAGATTCCACTTAAAGTCATCAAAACAATCAAAGAATCTTATATTTTCATCCCTCATCATCTTCTACGTTTAAAGTAAAATAAAATGTGTCTCTGCTGTGTATGTAAGTATGTATGCATGCTTGTAGGTTTGTGCATTAGTACATTCTTTTTGTGTTAGAAAGAAACCATGTTTTTTCCGCTTAGCGATCCACAAGGGCGCTTAGCGCCCCTGGGTGAAAGCCCTGGAGGCTTAGCGCCTTGAAACGGCGCTTAGCGCCCCTGGGACCAAACACTGGAGGCTTAGCGCCTCAATAGGGCGCTTAGCGCCCCTGGGTTAACATACTGGAGGCTTAGCGCCTCGATAGGGCGCTTAGCGCCCCTGGGTTAACATACTGGAGGCTTAGCGCCTCGATAGGGCGCTTAGCGCCCCTGGGGCCAAACACTGGAGGCTTAGCGCCTCAGTAGGGCGCTTAGCGCCCCTGGGTAAACACACTGGAGGCTTAGCGCCTCGATAGGGCGCTTAGCGCCCCTGGGTAAGTCAGAAACCTTTATTTCAAAAATTCCCCTAAACCCAACCCCCCATTCCCTTCACCCACGACCTAAAACCACCCAAAACTTTATCTTCATCACCCACGACCTAAAACCCCTTTCCCCTTCATCTTCTTCTATCTAATCAATTTCGTGCTCCCCCACCCATCTTCCTCGTCTGCTTCGACTTCGTGCACCCCCATCGTGGTTCCTCTTCTGCTTCGATTTCGTTCTCCCTCATCACCCACCAATTCCTTTCAACCGCCAGAGAATCCCAAAAGCTCCATAAACCCCATTCCTTCCATTAACCCCCCACCCACATAAACTTCATAAAAAACCCCATTCCTCCATAAACCACACAAACCGTGCTCTTACACATACCCATCCCATTCCCCCACCCTCACAACCAAACCAAAATTCAATTGTGTTTCTAAGTGTGCTTTTCAGGATGCCTAAGGTGAAGGAAACCGCCAATCTTGCCAACGGAGGCCGTCCGGCCAAAAGGAAGCACAAGGAGGGCAGCTCCAGTTCTGGTCACTACGACTCAACGAGGTTTGTCTCTCTTGCTGCTCAAAGCCTTTACTTGAAAATAAAGGACAAAATCATCCATCCTGAGAGGGTAGTTAGGTTGAGAGATGGCGCCTATGCTGGCTTTTATGATGAAATTCAGCGGCGACAATGGATGTCCGTGGCCCAACCTCGGGACCACTACCATCCTGAAATTGTTCGCCAATTTTATGCGAATGGTGCCACTTCACAAGAAGCCCGCAACAATAGGTATTCCTTTGTCAATGGTGTTCAAATCAGGTACGATAAGGCATTCATCAATGATTTCCTGGGGAATCCATGGAGTAGGGGAGATAGGTTGTGTAGACACCAGACCATGATGAGGGATGGCAAATATGATGAGGATGCCATCAGGAAAGCCGTAGTTGTTTCTGGCGTCCCTCTTTCAGCACTGAATGGGCCGATAAAGAGGTTCTGCTTAAAAGGGCTACCAAAGACTTGGCTTGCTTTCATAGTGGCCAATATCAGCCCCACCACCCACGTCTCAGATGTTTCAGCACTGCGCGCCAGAATCCTATGGTCCATCCTCAAAAAGGACTCCGTCAATGTTGCTGCTGTCATGTCCGATGCCATTTCTGAATGCATGAACAAACAGGCGGTTTCCATGGTATTACCCTCTTTAATCACAAATCTATGTATCATGGCTGAGGCTTACCAGGTACAGAGCCAGGAACAGGAGGTGGCTCTAAAGCTGTTTGATTCAGGTTATATCACTGCCTTCTGTAAGGAACATCCATTGAATCATGTGCTCAGACAGCTTGGAATTACACCTCCACCGAATGTACCGATAGTTGATTCAGGAAATGAGGATGATCCTCTTGTTGATCCAGAATTGACTGACCGTCAGATCTTGGAGCAGATGTTGCACCGAATGACGGTCAATGATACTTTTTATCGACAAGAGCAAGCTCATCAGAGGCAACAGAACTTGGCTTGTTAAAGTGCAATTACAGACCTCTACAGGAGCTTCCATAGCATCCACGGCACTCAGCCCAATTTCGTAGGTTCTTCTCCGGATGCGTTCATGACCAACCATGGGTGGCCTGAGGACAGGCTCTTTCCAGATGGGGGGGCAGGTGGAGGCTCATCAGCAGCAGGAAGACAAGCCCGTTCAGATGAGGAGGATTGATGATAAAGTTGCAATACCACTATGTTTGTTTTTATGTTTTAAGTATTAACGGTTATATTTTAGTAGTGTTGAACAATAGCATGTTTAAGTTTGTTGTGCCATGTTTGGGGCACAATAGCATTGCTACTTGCTACCGTGCCATGTTTTAATATTATGTTGGTTTTCCCTTATTTGTGTGTTGTGAGTATAGAAACTTTGTGAGTTATGAATTGTATAGTCCTTTTTCGGTTCTTAGAAATGTTTTCCTTAACGTGATGGTACTCGCGTTGTTGATGGTGATAAGTTGAGGAGGAAGAAATTGGAGTTTTGAAATTTTTATGATTTTTTCTGGTTCAGTTTTTTTTTTTGTATAGAATGGGCATTTTGGGCATTTTAAAAAAATAAAAGTGTGTAAGGCGGAAAAGGGGGGCCAAACGCGATTCCCTACTTCCTCTGCTATCCTAAAAATATTATTTGCATTTTAATAAAATTGGTGATGTTTATGATAATTTCAGTTGAAAAAGGATGATGATTTTACTTTAGTTGGAAGATCCTATAATTCGAAATGAGTACTCATATGACTTTGAGTATAAAACGCCATATAAGTAAAGTAAGTCTCTCAAGGTTATATAACTGAGCATAACACAAACACTATAATGACCAATGTTTGTATATTCATCTTTATTAAAATGACTTATCCTTAATCTTTCCTTATCAATTTTTTGTGAATATAATTTGCATGCATGTGAGTAGTTCATGCTTTTGTAGAACTTTTGTAGCAGAGCACAACATAAATTTCACAAGTTCCAGCGTGCCCAGTTATGGCAAGAGTGTAGATGTCGTGAATTCTAGGCCTAGGCAAGGTATCACGTTGTTGCAGGACCATGTGAAGGCATAGTTATTTATTTGTGCCGTAAGTAGTTGAAGGCGAGCCCTCAAGTGAAAGATATCACGTTCCCCAGCTAAGACTTTTTTTTTTTTGATAAGCCATTATTTGTATTAAGGGAGTACAACGGGTACTCCAACCCAAATACAAAAGAAAAAGAATAACACTCAAAAAAAGTGTGTCAAACCAAGCAACATGAAAAAAATAAAGAAGAAGATACATAAGAAACATATGAGAGGCACAAAAAACCTCCCTCTACACACATAAACCAGCACCCTACTCAAACATTGTTCTCGGATGCGTGGACTGAAGGTTGCAATATTTCACAAACTGATTGACTTCCATGAATATAATCAGAATGGAAAACATTTGGATTCTTGGTTTTACCAACATCTATTACCTCTTCAATACCAAATACATTGTTGATCCTGCTGAATATTGTAAATAAAGATCTTCCTAACAATAGAACCGTGTAACCATATGTCCTGTTCCACATAGAATTAGCCTTTAAGTTCTTCACCTCCACCCTGCTCCATTCAACCCTTTTTTGATAGTCAATTAAACTCAGCCCATCTGACTCGGTGTAAGCCTTCATTCTTTTAAGAGTTTGCTCAAGATCAGTGAGCACTTCCATCTCTTGATACAAACTTGCATTAGCTGAAACAAACTTTTCCATCCTTTTAACCTTTTTTTTCCATTTTCTTGGAAGTGAATTTCCACCCATATGAATCAACACAAAAAGTGATAAACTTAACAAGGGCTTCCTCAAAACCCTTCAAACTTGGATCACTGCATTTCTTCCCAAGCCTGGACACAGATTCAGCCTCATGTGCCATATTGTCAAGCATCTCTGGACTGATTAAACGCACAACAAAATTCTCATAATCTGAAACAAGCTTCCTGATACACACTGAACTTGTGATCTCCTCTCTCAACCTAGGTACCTGTTTATCACTTAAAGACTGCCACAAATTAACAAGCTTGGACATCAATCTCGCGGCTTCAAATGCCAATACTCCTATCACCACCTTCTCAGAATTAGAATCATCCTTCCGTGGAGTCTTCCATAGACTTCGAAACCATGATTAAGCAACCATCGCTTACCTAAGAATGGGAAAAGAACACTCTTTAAGACATGTTCTTGGTCACAAATAAAACACAAAAATAAGATTGTTCAAATAGGCGTTAAATATCCATCTACCAGAAAAATTCCAACCTGTATCAAACATTTGAACATTTTGTGCCATTTAGTTCTACGATTCAGAGTATCATTCTCTATTTGATACCTTTGAATTCGATATTCGAAGTTGCGATCGAATCAATTCTTTTGAATGAATAGATTCAATACATTTCTTATGTACCCATACCCATAGGTAATATATTGGATTGGAATACCAGTGTCAAAATACCATCTCGAAAGTTTAATACTAGAGGAAGCTTTCATGCATTGTGCTCAGGGTCAAAATATTTATAATTTCATTAATTTCATTAAGGATGTACTTGATCTTCCCCTTTACTAGATTCCTTTTGCTACAGTGGTTTTTTCCTATTACTTACTGCATGCTGCATATAGTGGACTGTCCTGACATCTTCCAACCATGCCAAACTATTCCAAGTATTTTGGTTTGAAAGTTTATTATGTCATCTTCTGTAGTTTTGAAATGTTCACATGTTTCAAGTGCAACAGTAGATTATTTAGGAATTAAAAAGCATCTTTGTACCCTAGCAAACCAATATATATCTATGCTTTGCTGTATGTGACACTAATCCTATTCTAGGAACTGAACCTGCCCCTCATTTCTCCAGGCTCAAACCCCTACCATTGCAAAGGCCCACTCGACTGACTATTCTAGCTCATACCATGTGAGCTGTGTTGTATTGGTTTCTCGTCTTCAGATTTAGATGGTTTATTTGCCATGCTAAGCATTTTATTGCAATGGATAGATGGGGCATAGGTAAACCACTTCATCATCTTACAGCTCAATGATTTAATAATCAGTTTTCCTGTGTGTTGGAATGTTTAGTAAGATCTAGCAAAAGCAACTGCAAAATGTTTTGAAATTCTTATCTTATGGAGATAGAAAAGGTGCTGATATACCCGAAGCAATCATGTAGTAGATGGACTAATATGGGAAATTGGGAATATATTTCTCTTTAACTTCTTAATTATTGTTTTTGGGGTCTTAGACTACAAAGCTTAATGTCTCATTTCAAACCACATACTACCTAATTCATCAATATTGAAATTTTGAATCTTAACTTTCTATGGTCTTTTACACCTTCCCCATAGTTAACTAACCATTTAAGAATAACCTCATGAAATGTTGTCATTAGAAAAAAAATTAAGACCTGTAAGCAACATAGCGTGATTAGAGCTCAATCTGCTTTTATTTTATGCGCACTAATAAAAGATGAAATGAAGGACTTCACAGCTTTTGTCCAAACACCATGGTGCAAATAAAGGACCTCACCTGTAGCACTTGCTTGTAATAAAGCATCAGAAATTATCCACAAAATCATCCTTCTTCACAGACATAGTTCATCTTTTTCCAGCCACCGCAATTGACCAATAACAGCTGAAAAAGCTAAATTAAGCAACTTATAACTCCATTATAAATTATGCCATAAAGTAACGCTTATACCCCTCCATAAAACTTGGTTCTTCAACACAACTATATCTTTCTCAGTCTTTGTGATGGTTAAAAAATAAAAAACAAAAATCACGAGGATGATGGAAAAAACCTCTGTATTGCTATAATAATTGCAAATTGAACAATGAGATAAAAATTATCTTTTGAATTTGAGGAATGATCATGAGAAAAATAAGCAAATCTGACCCAATTTCTATAAAGATGGAACATACAAATTATAAGAGAAGCTTTGTTCTCATATGAAATTAGTTATGTCATTTGTTATTAGCTACTTAATTTAGTTAAGCTCCAATTGATTGATGAAAGCTACTAGTAATTGCATATAAAGCCTCTCTCTGTACATTACCAGTCAATTCAGATTAACCAAGTATATCTTTCACCATTTCTAATTTCCAGTCTTACACTGTTTACATGATTTTAAAAGAAAACTTATTTCTTTTGTGCCTCCCTTCTCCTTCTTCTTCATAGCTTCTTTATCTTAGTTTCAATTTCAGTTTGATTGATGTATTCCATTAGTCCTTTTCTTGTGCCTGCTTCTTGTTTTTCAGTCATGTCTAATTCCTCTAATATATCAATTTATCAATGGATCATTGATTATGGGGCCCTAATCGGAGAGATGATAATGTTTTTGTAGAGAATGTTTTGTTCAGTCATGTTTTCTAGAGAATGTTTCCTCCTTGTAGTTACAAAAATTGGAATACTAATTAGTTACACACTATACTATAGTTAAGTCATGTGAATGATTTTATCACACATCTCTTAAATTATCTGAGAAACCAATGTCAAAAACCAACATTGCTGCATTGAAGTGAACTAACCTTTAAAACAAAAGGAGCAAGTGTGTAAAACGTGAAGGTTGACAGAGCATAACCAACAAAAGCAAGTACCTAAGAAGGAATTTAATCAGTCAACCTTGCAAACATTACTTTCGAAATTATATTGTTGACAATCAGAAATTAAAGACAATTTTAAGCACTTTGGAAAGAAGATACAAAGAGAAGTGTAAAATAAGTATTAAAAAAAATAGAGAGAAATGTCGAGACTTTGTTCAAGATAAAATACAGACAGATAAAGTCCTATTTTATGTTGAGACTTAAGGGCAGTGGATGTCCCGAAGCAGCTATCAGCTTATAGACACGGATGCCTTATCCACAGATTTGATTTCCTCTGAAGTAAGATAGTCATTTTATATTGTAAAGTAAGCTATCACAACTGCTGACTGAGAAATTAACGGTTGCTATTTTAAACAAAACCATGATTTATCATACATATACAAATATATGATCACAAACACAACCATTGATTTTCGAACCAAAAGTTGTGATGGCTTGCTTTACCCTCTAAAATGACTTTTTAAAAAAAGTAGTGATATGTTGTTAAAGCATACTTGGACAACTATGACCTCTATTGTATGAGGAGATAGTCAGCATCCCTATGGAAAGCATCACCCGCAGTAGGAGGTAAGTTATTCCGCGAAACATTTTTCCGGACTTGGGCATGATTCTCTGCTTCATGGTGAAACATCTTCCCCAGTTCTTGGAGCTCAAGCTTCCTAACTTCAACCTGTTCCTCGGCAACCGGTTTTTTCAGCCCAAGGTAAACCAGGCCAACTACAACCACCACTGCTCCCAGAAAGATAAGGATGCCTGTGAAGAGACCAAATGCATATGGTGTCTTTTCTGCCCCAGGTATTCCATCAATGTTGATCCCAAATAACCCAGTAATGATGGTGAGGACCATGCCGACACCGCCAAATACAGCTAAATTATGGGTTACCCGAAGGCTTCTATCCTGGATAGATATCCCAGCAGATGCAAGATAACTATCATGTTAATCTAGGGTGAGCACTGAGCAATATAAAATTGTTCTATGTACTATCCAAAAATAAAAGGACTTTGAAGTAAAAGTTCTCATGAGACATTGATACCTGCAACCAAGCTCGGACAGTGCTCTGCGTAACATCTTGAATGGTGAACAAGCGGCCACGAACTGCTTCTTGCTCTTCAATCATTTCCCGTGTGCTCTTTCTTATTCCTTCTAACAGGCTTCTTGCTCCAATTCCTCTTAGATGTTGGAGAAGCTCAAAGACAATCTCCTCTCTTGCATGGAGGGACCATTTCACTCTGATAACCTGCAATAAAACACAAAAGTTCTCAGGAATACTGAGCTTATCTGTGAAATGGACTGGGCCAGCATGAATTGTCATAAAAAATTAGCCCAAAGAGGCATACAAATGGCTCACTTTGGTATTTCTTGTGTTTTTCAAAGCTATTTTCAAAAGCAAATGATACAAAGTTACACAAATAAATAGGTCATGCATTGTTAATATTATTAAAATGTATCTTTTCTTTTATCAAAAAAAAAAGTATCTTTTCATGTTTGAAGGATGAAAAGCTTAAGGTGTCAAGTGTAGGCCCATATCTGATAACACTAATGCTGTATTGATAATTTTACTTGGTAACTTTTGAATCCAGGTTTTGAAAAGGGAAAGCAAGAAAAGTAAGCTTTATGTATGAAAAATTGTAATACTCTTACAAATCTAAAAAATTTCTGGGTTCTAGTTCCAATTCAACATCTGTATTCTATAGGGAGGAAAGCAGATGATGTATATATGTAAACCATATTCATGCTGCTCTAGCAATATTTGGGAGATAGTTATTTGTAATTACCACTGCAATTATTAGTTTATTACTGATTATGGTCTAGTTTAGACATACAGTTAGAGTATACTCTCTATCTATAATATCAAGCATAATTTAGTTAAGTGCAACATTCAACGTGCAACAGAAAAAACAACCTGTGAACTACAAGTCTACAACCATCAAACATTTTGAGAATCTCAACCTAAATGTTATACTCTATCAGTATTCAGTAAGTGAAAATAATTACATAAAAATGTATTTCTATTCCAATTGTAAAATCAGCAAGTCCTCTATCCGCTTAGCAAGATGAACATACCTGTGTTGATAACTTTTTGATTTCTTGATTTAAAATTACAACAAAAAGATTCAAATCTTCATAGTTTCTCCTGGTCAAAGAAAAAATTGTCACCTCAGTGCAAGACAATTTACCAAATTGGAATTACTTTAAGTCATAAACATTGCACATCTAAGAACCTGTTCATAAATTTCAATTCAATCTCATCTGCCGCCCCAAATATAGATTTACGGAATAACCTGAAAAACTAAAAAAAATGTCAAACCAAAGTATCATGACTTGAAGTTCACATGAAATGCAGTTCGGAAAAAAAGAGCACTGGAAGACCAATGCAAGTATGAGATACATTGTTCATGTATAAAATTTGTATGGTTATGATGGTATTAGAATTCCCAATCTGGGAGGCTCTGTATGTGCATCACAAACCCTAAAACGACAGCCTTTGTATGTGCATCACTTACGGAATAAAATATCTCTCTGTTCTAACTTGTAATCTTCATGATTTAGGGAACTATCCTAATCTACAGCCTATGCACAGATTATAACTAATTACATATCACTGCACTAAAATTACAATTATTCCTAAAATACCAACTGTATTTCCCACGACCATCTGCAATGAATAAAGGCAAACATTAATGCATTTATGATGCTGAATACAGATCACATGATTTTGTCTCTCACGAACAAAACTAGATATATGCAAGTTTACTTAAGCATGATGTGCAGTGAAAAAATATTTGTCACGTCATAAGAGCAAAGTTCAGTTCAATCATCTTTTCAGTAGCTAAGGAAAATTCAATGAGTTTAACTTAAAAACTGAAATATAGAATGAGACTTAAGGTCCACACATGTAGAGTCTTTCATATTTACGCAAACTAAATATTAGCCACATCAATATGAAGGATATATTGTCATTACCTATCATCCCACCGTGAGAGACGGCAAGCAAGCAGTGCTATAACTTCATGGACTGTTCTTGGCACATTATGCCCTCCAGCAGAAAGAAGCTCCTGACCAAGGCAGCACACTGAATGAATTACACCTTAGTAAAAGAATATTAATTTGTCACTAGAGGCCAGTGAATGGAAATGCCATGTAAGAACAACCTGAACTTCTGTTATACCCAGAACATTTATCCTTGACACTGATCCTTTTATATGCATTACAGTTACTAGGAAGTTTTGTGCTTGCCAAGACCTAAGTACAATCGGAATGTCATCTTCTTCAACAAGAGGATCACCAGCGGATTGTCCCAAGAGCTCAAATAAAAGTCCTCCTGCAACTCTGACTGGGACCTGCATATAAGAGTAAAGTCTGATCAGTAATTGAGTTAGATTAGTGTCCTAGGAAAAACTGTGACAAGTAGCACGAAAATCATTGAATTGTTGAAAATGTTGTTTACCTTTTGCGGATCCCTGGTTTCAATCTATTTTGTCTTCTTGTAAAACTTTCGAAGACGTGCCATAAACTATAAACAAAAGTAAATATTCCCCCTTTGATACGCTGAATATGGTTGTCCCACATGCCTAGTCCAGAGTACCACTACCTTACTTGGATTGGACATATCAAAAAGCCCCAAAAGACTGATGTGCTTTAGATGAACGAGACTGGTAGCAGCCATTCAAGGCTTACAATTTAATCTTCAATTTTGTTTTCTTGTGTAAATCAGGGCTTGGGCAGTTATTGGGATTGGACTTAGGTTCAATAGATGTTTTAGAGGCAAACTCCAATGTTTTCATAATTGGTTAAGAAGCCCAAATATTGGATGAGAACTCCGTTACTTAGCCTGTAAGATAAGTTATTGATGGCCTTTTTTTGGTACAAGTCATTCAATATCCATTTGAAAAGCTGTAATGCTTTCTTACAGACATATCAGTTTTATGAGATTTCAGCAAATTGCTATCTACTCTTTCTGTGATTCAAGCCTTATGTGTCATGCCTAAGGAATCCGAGGTTTACTTTTATTATTTTCTAAATTTACTACATCTTCTCGGATCTGATTTTCTTGGCAAACTCCTAAAAAATTCACAATATCATATCCCTAAATGTTTCTTGTCTTAACTTGAAAGTTGAAACCAAAACCCATCAACAAGAAATCCAGAAGTTACCTTAACAGCCACCAAACTGACACTAAAAAACCTCTGTTTGCAAAAATACCCCCTTCAATCCACTAGTGTTCCACAATTTATACTAGAAAAGCAAACCCAAAACCTGTTGAAAAGTGAATATATGACAAACATAAACATGACAAAGAATCCATAAGCCTAGAAGAATTCAGGCCATCAACAAAGAAGAAAATTACAACTGAAGATTTTAACATAAAATCTTATTGTATTTACACAGCCTCATATGTCACCATATGCTTGACCAGGTGCATTTAATTGTGTCTTAGCAAACAGAGAGCCAAATGCTCATTGCCTAAGGAACCAAAGAAACCCTAATTATCACTCGCAATCAAAGAAACCAAATCGAAGAAACCAAATCAAAGCTCACCAATCGAACAATCGGCGAAGAATTGAGCCACAATGCTCTCTCCAAAACGAAAGTGAAAGAAGAACGCAGACCCCCCTGCTTATAGATATGAGATCGATGTCGAGGTACTTTGGATTCGGCTTGTTACCGCATCACTCGCGCCGCCAAGCTTGCCTCTCGGGTAGGGGCGCACAGGTTTCTCAGGGAGTGAGCAACGGCGCACCATGCCCTGCGACGGCGGTGGCTGTGAACGTCGCGGTCGTGAACAGAGGAAGCAGCGGCGGCGCCGACGGCTTCTAACGAACGAGGGCCTGGTTCAAAAAACCCAGATTTTTTTTTTGGTTACAAAAAACCCAGATTTGCTTTTTAATAAATATATTTCTGTTTTCTAAATTATAAAATAAATAAACAATATAAATAATGTTGGGTATAAAATAAAAATAGAAAAGTTCGAAGGACTACAATTGGTAATTGACAAACATATGACACGTCAGCAATAATGGTACAGTCAGCAGTATCTACAGAGGGGGTATTGCTGCTGTTTCAATTACAAACAGCATTTTTGAGCTTCCCAATAAAGAATCCTTTATTAAAAAAAATTCAGTTGGAATTTCAGGGGGTTTTGGTCGTGGCTGGGGTGGGGTGTTCAGGGTTGCGGTGGTGGGCAGGGGTTCGGGGCTCATTTTGTTGAAGACGATGAAGAAAGATGTTGAAGATGATATATTTTTTAAATCAGTGTTGAAGATGTTGAATTTGGGTCCATGGGTTCAAATTCTGACTTTTTTGGGTTTGTTGATGGAAGATGATCAACGGGAAGATGATGAAGAAATTTGATGATGCTAATTTCTAGAAATGAATGAACAGTTTGATGAAGATGAACAATAAAGATGAAGGTGATGGAAATGTACTTATGGAATGTATGTATTTTTGGAAATGTATGGAATTTAATTAGAATTTAATTACTTTGTTAACGATATAGTAAAGGATTTTATAATTTTAATTAATAATTTAATTTTTATTTATATTTATTATTAATCAAAACTACCCAACTAGATCCATTAAATGATGTGGCGGTGACACTAGACCCGCCAAAGGCAATTAAGCACGGTGGTCGGAGTCAAAACGCCGGCGATGACCAATCCCAATAAAAAAATAAGTCCGGGGTCGTGTTTTAAAATTTTTTCCAATGAGAGAGGAAAATCAAAATTTGCTAAAAGTACAGGGAAAAACAACTTATTTAACCCTAAAGGTTTCATGGTCATTTTCAAGTGAAGTATATTTCTACAAAAATCTTAACCTTTATCTTATCTCATATTACATGATTTTTACACAGGCAACTAACTAGATTTCAAAAATGTAGAAAAATGAGTTTTTTTTTTTTACTTAATTTATGGATTGATGTGGTAGATATTTGAAATGTGATTGGTTGTTTTTATAAGAACTAAAAAAACTATCTCATACATAGTTTAAGAAATTTAATCAAAGTATTTAAATGTATAAAATTTATTCTTAATTAATATTAAACTTCTAAAATTTGCACTAACTCACTTTTCTAATTTTATATGTATCGTGAATACTTAGAAAAGTGAAAAGGGAGAAAGAAAGTTTAGTTACATAAGAGTATTTTTGTCAAAAAAAATTATTGCACCTTGTAAAAATAACTAAGAACGGAGTATATTGGTAAGTTACTTTTAACTAATTTACTAACATTAAGAAAATTTGTTATCATTAATTATTCGTCAGAAGTTTATAAAAAACATTTAATTTAGTAAGTGTTAAGTATTTGAATATGGAGCATTATATATTAAGAGTAAACTTGGAAAATGATATTGTGTGTTGACCAATGTATCCCAAAATGTGAAAGTGGTTGTTTCTTATTTTTTATTTTAGTTTTAAAATCACATGTTTTTAATAATAAGAAAATTCCATTAAAAAAATAAGAAAATTCTCTTTTTTGAAAAATAACGAATTTAAAATTGTTTTGAAGACAATATTTAAATTCAGAACACCCAAAATGAAATTAAACAAGCCCTTAGCCACCTATTTTTTTAAATATTTTTAATGTATTATTTTTTCTCAACCTCTTATTTTCGCTAAGTCGCTTTGGGTTTGAGTAGGCAATGCAGTTTCTTTCAGCGGTCCCTCTCTCCTCAAGATCCGTCGTCGCTGCTTGCTTCATATAAAACGAGTCTAATCTAGTATTTGGTTTGTTTGCTTATTGTATTTAAATTCAGTATTACACAATAAAAAACCTCTTATTTTCTAACTGTGTCCTATTATAATTGAACATCAGTAAAACCAATACTTACATAACTCTATCTAACTTTGGAGTGATTTTATGTTGGACTATAATATTTTTTAGTTCAATATTGATACACATGTGTAATTTTTTTACACCGAGATGTATTTATATGAAATCTATGTCTCTAAGCACTTATATGTGAACATGCTAAAAATCGCGTGTATGTAAAGTTTGTGGGTGGGCCGCATTAAAGTATGACCTCAGATTTCGTAACATAGAGAATCGTGCGTGTTCAGATGTGGGCCGGTCGCAATGATCTAGCGACTGTATCTAACTTTCAACACAACCAAAACAAAAAACCAACCTGTTCAGATGTGGGCTTCAGTGACCTAGCTTAGCTAGTAGCTAAGTATCTAACAGTCAACAGGTCCAAAACAAAAAACCATATTCTAACAGTTACCTCTAACATTCAACAAACTCTACCCGATTTGGGCTACCTGTTCTTCTACTTTCCTTTCTCCTAGAATCATAACAGATAAGAATATCATTGGCCAACAAAAACATTAGAAATGAGTGTAGCTAAAGACAATGTGGAGTTATTTTCTTGTCCATTTGAATGGAGAAAGGACCCATTTGTCAGAGGGAGTGGCAATGGTTGCTGGGGATTTAACTTGTTTTTTTTTTTTTTTTTTAAAACTGAAGTTAAAAGCAACAAGGCTACAAGTAGCGGCACAACATCTCTTGTTGGAAACAAAAAGTGAAACTAAGTTCTTAGTAGGCACATACCAAATACTAAGACTATATTGCGTTTGCAATCCCAAAGGTGCTAGCGAATCCACATAAGAATTAGCCTCCCTACAAACAACATGCCTAAACAAAATGCTCTAACAACGTAACTTTAACTTGTATTATAAATTATAGTATTTTTTCAATCTCAATAATTGATTTCTCAATTAATAATTGTGATAACTTATTCTCTTTTTTAAAGTGTCTCTATCACTTTTAACAAATTAAATGAGGAGTTAAGCTTTTATTTGAGAGTGTGTAGGTTTGTAACTCTTTTAATTTCAAATTTAATTAGACCTAAGCTCTTTAGATAAAAAAATTCATATACAAGTTTAGTTGATTTTAGTATTAGTGTTATTTTAGTTTACTAATTAATAAAAGTAATTATGTTCAGTTCAAAAATAAAAAGTAATTATGAGAAAATATATTTATTTAACTAAAATGTAAATAATGAAATTATATGTCCCCGAAGGATAGCCTAAGTATTTTTTTTGAAAAGCCAATGATGTTTTAGTGGGAGTACAAGGGGTACTCCGACTCTTAATACAAAAATGATACATAAATATCCTTGACATAAAAAATGCAGTGTAGAAAATGATGAAAACACCATGAGATACATGTGCCAAATTTAAAATACCAACACAAATGATCCCGTCTAACAACCCAACACACAATTTTCTCTTGGGTTGGGGAGAGTTCAAGTGGTAAGAATATATGACATATGGATTGAGAAGAGGAAGGTCCAAAGATCAATCCCTGGAAAAAAAATTTAAATGTTTTTCGATGTAAAATAAGAAAAATGATATGATATAATAATATAGAGATATTGTCCATTAAAATTGTCAGTCATGTGAATATGTATATGGGTTTACCCTCTGATTGGATGTTGGTGTAATTTGTTCATGCTTCGTTTTAAGTGTAATTGAAGTGAAGAAAAGAGAGAAAAGAAAGAGAAAGTAAAATATGTAATGTGAGATATGATTGGAAGATAATAGACAACGGTTGTTTAAATGATCATAGATAAAAAATGAGTTAAATTACTCAAGTTTAATTTAGGTGTTTTAATGGTATTATTACATGTGTTTTTTTTAAAGCACAACTCATGTCAATGTATGATTATAAAATCCAACTCATTCCACTATTATTTTTTTTTATATTTTATCAAATTCATTTTGTTTAATAAATAATTTATTTAAACTTTTAACCCACTAATTAGAATAAACTATACAATGAACCTCTTTTCCGAAAAAAAAAAAAAAACTTCCCAATTTCTCTGAGAGGAAGAAACAGCAAAACAACAGAAAAAAGAAAATAAAAGGCGATAGAATAATAAACATAAAATTTTCATGACAATGCTACTTCAAATGCAAAGAACCAAATCGACGCACAATAAGCCAAAGTTCTGTCATAACTAACTTGCATCACCGTAGACATTGCAGGTTCTAATAGCGTTTTATGCTCTGCTGTTAGAAAGTAGTGATATTTTTAACTTGCATGTAAAAACTTGTTACTTGTAGTTTTGTTTCACTCACATTTCTCATTTTTTCATTTCCTCCTTTTCCTCATGAGGGAAGTGGAATTTTGGGTAACAAAATTCACCCTTCTAACACTATATATATCCTTTATATATTAACTCACCCGAATTCCATCAACAAACCAAGCACCAATTCCTCAAACTGCACTGCACTGCACCACTCACAATGGATCCCTTATCCCAAGATGAACTCCACCAACCCATCTTAAACTCAAATGAAGACCTTCATCATCCATCACCACCACCACCACCACCACCCTCAACCGGAACACACATAGTGGATTCTCGTCTGGAAGAGGTGCTATCCAACACAGAAATACCCTGGCTGAAGCGCCACCTCTCCGCCACGTGGATCGAACTGAACCTCCTCTTCCCCCTCGCCGGACCAGCCATCCTCGTTTACTTGATCAACAACTTCATGTCCACCACTACTCGCGCCTTCGCCGGCCACCTCGGCAACCTCGCCCTCGCCGCTGCTAACCTTGGCAATGACGGAATCCAGCTCTTCGCTTATGGCCTAATGGTAACAACATTAACATACATACATAATATCTCACATAGTCAGACATATACACAAACACAAACACATAGCATGCATCCATTTTCTATATATCACTGATTGAGTTTGAAGTTTTTGATTAATTGCAGTTGGGAATGGGAAGCGCCGTGGAGACATTATGTGGACAAGCATACGGTGCTCACAAATACGATATGCTAGGGATTTATATGCAGAGAGCATTCATCGTTTTGACAATAACAGGGATTCCCTTAACCATCATCTACATTTTCTGCAAACAAATCTTGCTGGTGCTTGGTGAATCAGACGAGGTGGCATCTGCTGGTGCGATTTTTGTCTACGGTTTGATCCCGCAGATCTTCGCTTACGCACTGAACTTCCCAATTCAGAAGTTTCTGCAGGCACAGAGCATCGTGGCGCCGAGCACTTACATCTCTGCGGCCACGCTCGTGCTGCAGATACTGCTGAATTGGGTGGTGGTGTACAAGTTGAAGGTCGGGCTTCTTGGGCCGTCGTTGGTGCTGAGTTTGTGTTGGTGGATCATCGTGGTGGCCCAATTTGTTTACATAGTTACTTCTAGGAGGTGTAAACACACGTGGAGTGGGTTCAGTGTTGAAGCGTTCTCTGGGCTGTGGAGTTTTTTCAAGCTGTCGATTGGGTCGGCGGTGATGCTGTGCTTGGAAACATGGTATTTTCAGATCCTGGTGCTCATCACTGGGTTGCTAAGAAATCCTGAGCTTGCTCTTGATGCTGTCGCTGTTTGGTGAGTAATCAATACTGTGCCTCCTTCACTTCCTCATCACTCCTTTCAATCTTAAATAAGGAAACTCATAAATGCATGCATCTTGTTTTGAGATATATATGGAAAGAGGCCGTTACACACTCTATCATCACACTTTTATTATGGGAAAAATGTTGGGTAGACGCAAGAGATAAATGAATATAAGACATATAAATAAGGAATGTAATATAAAATATGATGTGATAAAAAAAATGATGTAAGACGTAATTGTTCGTGGTAGTCAGTTAAAAAGTACATTATTACGTTTTAAATAAGTGCGTTGCTGCAGCAATTTTTTGAAAAGAGAGTTTGATACATTTGAGTGAGGTGATTAGAAGATGCACAAGTCATATACTATATAGAAAAGATTATTAGTTTTGAAAATCAGCTTATTAATATCATAATTGGTACATCAATAATATGTAGTGCTTGCTGCCAAACAACACGTAACGTGGTCCTCCGAAAACAACGTGTCTTCTTAACACAATCTAATAATCTATTTCGACTAAGCTCAATAAATAGAGACATATATACATTTAATTTCTGATGGTTATATTAATATATGGTGGATGTAGCATGACAATAGCAGGGCTATTGCTCCAAGGTGGAATTGGATTTAATGCAGCTGCAAGGTTAGTCTTCAACTGGTCATAGGTGCATGATCAAATTAATATTAATAATACTTATTACATTTATATGATGAAATTGTAACATGACATTTGTAATTTTTCAAACAGTGTGAGGGTGAGTAATGAGCTGGGGGCAGGGAATCCCAAGTCGGCTGCATTCTCAGTAATAGTTGTGAACACCCTTTCTTTTATTATTGCGGTGATAGAAGCAGTGGTGGTTCTTGCACTTCGTCACGTTGTCAGCTACGCTTTCACAGAAGGTGAAACCGTGGCTGATGCGGTATCAGAGCTATGTCCGTATTTAGCAGTTACTATCATTCTCCAAGGAGTCCAACCTGTACTGTCCGGTAAGCACTCTTAAACGAGTTTGAGATAGATTTTTTACTTGCTACGGCTAGATTGTTGAATTTCTTAAACATTTAGTTCGGAGTTCGATTTCTGTATAGTATGTATGGAGAATGATTTATTTGAAGAAATATACTTACTTAACGTGATAGTCTTGACAAATTAGCCTCATAAAAGCTGATTGTGACTATATCTTGAGATAGGAAAAAAACTGTTAAATTTATGGTCCCCGTTGGAAATTAATTACATTGACAACAAGGCTACTAGTCACAAAGATACACAGTTCAACTGAATGTTCGTTCCACTGTGTATAGGAGGGGAATTTAGTTCTTTTACTGTTGTGTTCGTTTGGAAATTATATACATATATAGGCAACAAAAGCATGCACTCTTAACTTTTTCTTTAGTTACAAACACTACATACATCCAACACAAACTTAATTTTTCTCTTTATTTCTCTCTTCTATCATATATTACATTTATTTCTTCTCTTTTCTCTTCCTTTCACAGGTGTGTCTTTGCACAATGCGTGTGTCTAAAAATCGTTATCCCTTTTTTGTTTCATTTTCCTCCTTTTAATTTGACTCTTCACCTACCATTCATAGGTGCATTTTTGACTTAACATGTTGACATAATGGATATATTACAAAACTAGTATTAGAATCTTGCAGCATTATTTAGTGAATGAAATGCAACTACCTTTTTGTAGGAGTGGCCGTTGGGTGTGGATGGCAAGCCCTTGTGGCCTATATAAACGTGGGCTGCTATTATGTGATTGGAATTCCTTTGGGCTGTGTTTTGGGCTTCAAGTTCAACCTTGGCGTACAGGTAACATACTGGGTTAATGGGCCTGTTCAATCATTCATGGGAGAAAACTTGAATTTCAATTTTTTAATTGATTAAAACTTTGATTTCATGTTTGATTTGATAATAATAATATAGGGAGTATGGTCTGGCATGATTGGGGGAACTGTGCTGCAAACCATCATTTTATTATGGATCACATTTCGCACTGATTGGAATAAAGAGGTCAGTTATCTACTTATATAGTATATTTTTCTGGTATCTCATAATATTCTATAATGCATAGAAATATGACAAATGCAGGTGAATACAGCAAAGAAACGATTAGACAAGTGGGAGGACAAGAAAGATCTTCAAGTCCAGATTTGATCATATGTTGGAATCAATCGTGTGCAATGTCTTCAGAACTAACTTCAATTCTCTCAATCCAACTTATTTCTATGAAATACGAGCTCTTGATGATTTCATATTTGACTTCTGAGTTCTTTTTAGATTATATCAATTGCTCAAATCTCATAATTGAGACAAGATGGATAGAGAGGACTGAAATTCGTTGAAAACATGCATGCCTTAAAATTTTTGAAGGATTTTGTTAGCATCTCTAGACTTTAGGATAAAAATTTCGCTATTTCAATTTCTAGACTTTGAGATGTTGATTTTTTTGAGAGTGAGATGATATTGGCGATGCCTAAGAATAAAAATGTACTTGATTTTTTGTGTTAAAAGCGAAGCAAAATGATCCTTGCGTGACATATTACTCTATGGTATTTGATTAAGTTTTTTGTACTTAATTAAGAACAACAAATTGGGATGAAATTATCTATAAATAGCCTTCACATTTTAATATAATATACAAAAATGTTATGAATAATGAGTAAACTAATTAAGTTAAGAGATAAGAAGAGAGGAGCGAGAGATTGAGAAATATTATAATAAAATGCTTTGTTAGGTATAACCTCCTTCATACATAATATTAAGTGTGAAGTATAACTTAGTATAAACTACAACCTTAAAGTACATATGAGTCGGACTCATAGTCTCTACTTCTAACAATAATGATGATGAAAATCCAATATTTATAACACTCCTCATTAGGTGATCATCTCATCAAAATATGCCTAGTTAAAACCTTACTAGGAAAAAAATTTATGAGACAAACAAATTTGATTGCCCTAATGTAGTGTATAGGTCATTTTGGTCCTCTAATTTTTTCGCTTAATTTAAATCATCTAACTTTCTGATTTAAGATATAGTACAAATGAAAATAAAAACTAGTATATATAGTGTACAAATGATTTTGGTCCCTCAACTCCTCTAGTACCAGTTCAAAAAAAAAAACTCCTCTAGTACACTGCATTAAAATAAAAATTGAGTACAAATGTACCCAAATTAAGTTACAAATTCCAATTGGTCAAAAAAGAAGTTAGAAATTCCAACCCGAAGCCTTTGATGAAATGCAAAGGCTGAAAGATCATCATTTTATTATGATCACATTCCGCACTGATTGGAATAAATATGTTACATTTTCTTATGGAGTTATGACAAAAGCGCAAGGAATAAAAGTAAAATCATCACATCATTATTTATAACAACATCAAATATAGAATATATGAACTCTCATAAATCATAATGTGATATGATGGTAGAAGTGTTGGTGGACTACATGTTTTTTCGGTTTCTATTTTTAGAATATTGATGTAAATCATGTAATTAAAATAATGAATATAATCAGTTAGAAGCATAAAGTATTTTATCTAAAATCTCACAATTAGTAAGTTATGCTAGCTTGCTTAAACTTACTTAAATATTATTTTCATTCAAACATTTCTTAAATATTTTATCTTCAGTCATGTGTTTTTTTAAAGAAAAATAAATTATATAATAATTTGAAAGTTACATGATGTATAAAATATAAGTATGATGAGGTGTTCATTGGACGGGTTGAGATGAGTTTGTCTTGATTTTTACCCGGTCTTAAATACTGATAAGATTAGTTTATAAACTCGAACCCGTCCCTAGACTCGAGAGACCCGATAAGGTGCGAGTTTAACACAGACCCGACCGCAAAAGGACGGGTCCGGGTTGGCGCGAATGACAAATTGAATATTAATTTCAAATCTCACCAAAGAATTATAAATATATATCATTCTGTAAAAAAACTAATTTCTATCCTATCAATGAATTATGGAAGAAACCATATAGAATGAAATTTTTCATAAAATATACTTAATTAGAGAAAAGAATACAAATTATATTCACTTAAAACCAGAGTATAAATGAAGATATACGAAACCATATTTTGAAGTTAGTGTGTAAATGATGTTTGAGAGACGGGTTGAGACGGGTTGAACTTGACTTTCACCCGGCCCTAAATATTGACCGAGTTCAATTTTTAAACATGAACCCATTCCTAAATCCGAAGAAACCCAAAGAGATTCAGGTTTAAGTTAAGGGATATGGGCCGTGACGGGTTAAGGGACAGGGCCAGGTCCCATACACCCCTAATAAGGGCTATTACGCAACTTGTTATAGTAGAACAAATGGCTGAATAATCATATTACACAAGAATTCAGCTCAAACGATTGGACAAGTGGGAAGACAAGAAGGAACCTGAGTTTCAAAGCTGATTATGGGTGCTACTAATTAGGATCACAATTCATATACTTATGGCTTAGTTAGTGTTACGAGAGTATATCTCCCGAACCCCTACGACCCTCTCGTCATTTCTCTATCATCTGGTGAGCATCGTCTGCTCTATCGTCTGATGTATTGTCTGCTTTATCATCCGAAGAGCATCGGACCGAGAGGGGACAAGGACATCATCGAGAGACCACTGATAATGAAATTGCAAGTGTACAA
Source organism: Acmispon strigosus (assembly GCA_030819835.1). Lineage (NCBI taxonomy): Eukaryota > Viridiplantae > Streptophyta > Magnoliopsida > Fabales > Fabaceae > Acmispon > Acmispon strigosus. The sequence continues at coordinate 95,572,705 of JAUAMA010000001.1, forward strand.
TTTACTATCGCGTAATAAAAATGTTCGAACCCAAAGGATAGGTGTTCTTGTTAATATTAAGTTTAGTACTTAAACAGAAAAATAAAAAGATGTATTTGTTGGAAGTTTGTTTAAGGTAGCACATGGAAATAGCAATAAAATAGAAAAGAATAAGATAATAGAAACTAAGCTTCTTGGGTTGGTTTACATAGTCTATATAATATGCTAGCAAGTTCTTACTTAATTTCTGAATTATAAATCTAATTTCATGATGCTATAGCCTAATTATCTACAAGTTAATTCCTTACACATTGTAGAACTTTCTTTCTAATTACTAAATTCAATTCCTTGCAACTTAGTTAACTAGAGAAGAAGATGAAGAAGAAATTCAGGCCAACATAAAGTTACGTCCTTCCTAATTCCTTAGTGAAGTATACTTATAACCTCTTTTAGATCCTAGGTCCCTTACTACTTACCAATTTCCATTCGAATAAGTAATAAGCAAGAAATCTTTTGCGCATAAGAAGAATGAAGAGCAAGGAAATAAAACATGAAATAGAAATAATATTCAGAAAGGTAAAAACAAACTAAAACATAAATATAAACTACTACAACCCAAGAAACTTAAAGAAGAATTAGCCAAGCATGGCTAAAAGAATCATTGAATTACCCTGGATAGGAGCTCAAGTTTGGCTTCCCACAATTCCTAGGAACAATGATATTTGAGGGAGAAAGAGAGAATACTTGTTGTATTCTATGAAGGTGTGTCTTACAAGTGAAGAAAAGGGTCCTATTTATAGTAAAAATCCAGCCTCCAACGCTTGAGCGCTGGCTTTCCCAACGCCTGGGCGCTAGGATGCATTAAAAACCCACTTTCTGTCCGAGGCCCAGCGCTTGAGCGCTGGCTTTCCAACGCTTGGGCGCTGGGTCACCATCTGACTCATCATCTAGTCAGAACCCCAGCGCTGGAGCGCTGGGATCCCAACGCTGGAGCGTTGGGATGCTGCTTCTTCATCTTCTTGCTTGTTCTTCCTTCTTCATTCATGGTAGTGGGTTTTGATGGCCATAAAAAGCCACTAACCAGCCTTGATCAATTCTGAAACCCTTCATCAATTCTTTAAACATTTTTTCCATGTGCTAAATTGGAGAGTGATTCTTCATATTCTTCTTTTTCACTTTGGTCCTCCCTTGTTTAGCACTTCAATTCAAGCCCTCATATTCTCTCAATCTCCACTTTAAGTCCTCCACTCTTGAACTTTTACAGTTTGGTCCCTGACTTCCTGAAACTTTACATATTGGTCCCTGGACAAAAATGATAACTAAACCAGCTTTTCCTAAAAATATAAAATAACTAGAAAAATCCCTAAAAATATAAAATAAAGATAGAAAAACACAAAAAATCTAATCTACATGCAAAATGCAAAATAAATATAAAATCTACATAAAAACAATAAAAAACCTACATGTGACTCAAAAATAATAAAATAAAAAGACTAAAAAGACCCTAAAAACATCATATAAAATCCACTCATCAACCACCTATGAACGTCAAGTCAACAGTCTCACATGGTCATTTCTGTAGGCGCGTTGACCGAGGACGGATAATGACCGTCTGATCCCCTAAACGTGGCAGGAGATCCAACGGTCTGAGACAATCCTCTGACAAGGTCGTCACCACTTGTCTTCGAGGATCGTGCCACCTCCAGACCTCTATATAAGGAGCATACCCACGAACCATAAGGTACACACACTTCTAACCCAAACTTACTCGGATTAACCCTCTAACCCCGACCTCTTACTTTGACATTGGAGTGTCTTTGTAGGGACACCTCCCGAACTTAGAAGCGACGATAGAAGACCACCGCACTCAGACAACCCGACTACCAGCATATCGACTCTCCTATCTCCGAACAGGCTTAGCTTGTTTATTTAGAGTAACTATTATGTAACTAAATGCAGTTACAAGTAGTTAGAAGAAGTTAATGATTATACTAATATGATATCTACTAGCAAGTAGTATATATTAGTGTCATTAGTCAATGGCATGATCACAAATTGAAATCATGCTGGCTTATGAGACGTGAGAGTGGTGAAACCTAGCTAGCTAGATGCCCTCACACTTGACTTTGGTTCGATTCAAAAAGCTTTGAGAAAACGTGAAAGCATGCTGCTACCCGTTGATTATAGTGATTAAAGAAAGAGTTGTGCTTTTCAAAGACACTGTGTGAATGTGTGCTATGCATGAACCCCGCCGGTCTGCTTCTCTATTTGGATTCATTCAAAACCAGTTAATTAATTAGTGTACTCTGCCTCAGGAATAATCCAAGGAAATAGATCAGCAAGAAGGTGTTTTATCTCAAAGTAAATTAAGGTGTTTGAAGAATCCAAAAGAGTGCTACTGCTCAATGAATGCTAAGTTAGGTGAAAAATTTGCCTGCATATCATCAAGATATTACTGGAATTCTTATTTTATAATCCAAATCAATTTTAGAAAGAACTTTTTTAGATGATGATATCCGCATTTGGCGGCACTACTTAATATTCTCACTGAACTAAGCGGTAAGTGGTTAATCATAAAATGTGTTTTATTTTCATGGGTGAGATCTAAGCCTCCCAAGATGGAAGTAGGTTAGGCTACCGACCGAGGCCTATGACTTAACCTATATCAGGCATAGGCCGGGTCAAATTACTAAATAGATATGGTCAATGTTTTTTTTTTAAAATCTATTTAGTTAAAAATATCAAACTTAGACTACTCAAAAAATCTTGTTAGCTTAACAGGTAGACTTATTTAAATAAATATAATTAATATAAATTTGTTTTATTATTTTAACATTGAATTTTTATTATAATATCTTAACATTATATGCTTATTGACTTATTTATATGTTTAAACATGTTAAACTGTATAGTAATTTAATTATATAAATCTATTTAGAAAGAGACTAATGACCTATTTACTTTGACTTAAACGCTATACTGATATCATTATATTTTAGCTGGTTAGCTTATAAGTTTGTTTACATGTTTACGAGTAGTTTTCTCGATTTACTTAAATGGGTTATTATAAAACAAACTTTTAAATAGGCTAGCACGTCAGACAAGATTTTTAAAAATGTTAGGCTCAAGCCTTAAAAAAACTTATGACGAACAACAAGACAGACTTAGACCTTAGATTTTTAAAGTAAATTTGACTTATTTAAGTAAAGTCTAGCCTAACTCAACTTATATGTGCCCCTACCCCAACCTCGTGATTTAGGGAAGAGGTGATCAATCACCACCCCGCACATTGTAGTTAGAGAAAAACTTCCTGTGAGTAATTTTTGATGTCAGAAATAATTTTGGGAAAAAATTAACAGATAATGAAGGTAAAATCTAGTGTTCTTAAGAAGAATACACTCTTTTAATTAAAATTATGACACCTATTTATTTGTGGTTAGTTATCCATGTGTTTTTCTTAAATTTAAAATTTATCATTTAACCGTACTTTGTTAAAGGGGAATAATTTTTAGCGTACTTAATTGCTATCGCAATTTAGACATAGATATGGCGCAGATTAATCTTCCATAAAATACAACTCCTAATGATTAAACTCTCAATTCAAGGGTTCAACTAGACCCGGCACCCAATGGATGTTAAAGTGGAGTATTGAACATGCGATGCTGATAAAATTTGTTTCCTTAATCAGAGTGAGTAGTGAAAGTTACCAAAATTTTGTGATAAAGTGATATTCTTAACAGAGGAATATAAAAATGTGGGAAGATCTACTCTGGTAGCCAGGCTGGGGTTTTAGCAAGACAGATGGGGGCAATTGCTTGCAGATACCTAATTCTTTAATGGATATGAAGCAGTGTCCAAAGCTGTCTCACTACGGCAATGTACTGGAAGGGAGAGTGTACTTGAACAGTTGACCAATAATCACCAATAATTGTTGTCATTAATGTCTGTCTGCACTCACTTTCACTCCATGTTTCCCTTTTTTTCTTCTTTAGAGGAACAAAAAAGTCAACATTATATAGATCTAATTGAAAGAAAGAATCCAAAGTTCCTAACTTGCCATGTTCCCTGAATACATGATGATAGCTTTGATGGGAGGACTTGTTACATTACAAGGAACCAAATGCAGGGGAAACTCTTAATTAGCTATACAATTATAACTCAAATGATACACGTTTCTTAAAGTTAAAACAAAAAAGGAGCTTGTGACTTGTGAAGTTGTGACTGCCTCTACTTATTAATCTATACATTTATTTGATGGGGCTGAGTAGTGACTATGATGTTTGCAAATTATATATAATGTCATCATCATCAAATAGTAGCATTCATACCAGCTACTGTCACAAACTCAACAACTGCACCGCCCTCATAATGTGTCATTTTCATGATTGTTACCCATCAAATTTGTGTTCCGGACTTTATGTTATCCTCACTATCATGTGCAGCATTTCAAGACTTCAACTCCTTTACCTAAGTACTGTGTTTTTTTCTTGTACAAGATATAAAAAACAAGAAGCAAAAATTGAAAATAAAACAATCACCTAACTTGCAGTCTTTGAAAAGAGAATCACCTAGAATCCGCTGAAAGAAGCTGACTCATTCCCTCTATACGGGTCTAAATTATAGTTAAGGGTTGATCTTGTCTCAGCTCAAAATTTGCTAGAAAAATCTACACACCTGTAAAGTATGTAGCTCTTACCCAACCTTTAAGATTATTAGAATAATTGGTTCTTGACATGTAATATATAAGAGTTGAAAATCAGCACATGATAGATGCGTTTGTGTGTTATCTATACTTCAAACTTAAACGAGCTCTTGCGTGTGGGGGCATGATAGAGATAATAATATAAAATTACTCATGTAACCCTACTCAAACAGTTTAAACATTTGGAATAATTAGTTGTTTGATTAACCTCAACTTTTCAATATCTACTCATAAGATGAGAGACTTCCTACCTTCCATTTTGTTCTCATAAAATTATGTACATGAAATGCTAGTTAAAAATGATACGAGTGAGTTGGTTATAAACTTAGATGAGTGATTTCTAATGACATTTGGTAAAATTTCATTGGTGGGACAAAGAAATAAAACAATATTTGAGTAAAGAAGGTCTAGATCAAAGATAGAGAAAGAAAATGAAAAAAAACTCCATTGATATTGAGGCATATGCAGAAACTCATAATCTCACTCTTTCCAAATTTCTTGGCTAAAGAAAACTCAAGAGAAAACATATATATGATGGGAAAAAAACAGAGAAACATTCCACATTGTATGGCACAAAACATAAATTTCCTAGTAATTTTGCTTACATTACATCACATACATACACATATCATTTGATAAGAGGAGGAAGGCTTATAATAGTTTGTCTTCCTCTACCAAATACTCGCTTCATTGTTTTCAGCTGACTCACAACGTGTCCTTGAATCCCAATTCTAGCCACAGAGACACCAGACATGATTCTCTTTCTCAGCCTCCTTAGCCTGTTCCCAATCTTCACCTTGAACTTTGAAATTCTGATTCTGAGGCATGATGGTTTTCTGCGAGAATCTGCTTTCTCCAACAGTTTGTGGATCAAGAACTGTGCTCTTCGATGGATTAGCTCTTCAGGATCCTCCTTATCCATCTTTGCATAAGAGTATGGCTTCCTAGACAGAGCCATTTTAATTTCTTCCCCTGAAGAGTGACAGTGAGAGAGAATAAAGAAGAAGAGATGAAGAAGAGGGTAGATGTGGCTGTTGTAAGCAGAGACTGATTTGAAAGTAATATTTATAGTATACTTTTGGCTGGTGCTGAGAACCATGCTGGTTGGTGGGGTCTTTCAAGGATGTCATGTAATTCTTTTTTTTTTGTAAAGCACAAGTATATTCTGTTACCACGAATACCCGGATTGTATAGAATAATTTAGGAGAAATAAATGTACAAAGAACACAGGAATCTTTGATTACGTAATTCAGCCAATTGAGCCTACCTCTGCGGAGAGTAGCTATAACTCCTTTCTTATTCAGATTATCTTTTAGTCACGCAGTTCGGCTAATTAAGCCTGCGGTGGTACCTAGTACACACCATTTTTGGGTTACAGAGTTTACCTATAGATTCTAACAATCCAGATATTATAAGATAATATCTCATTAGATCCTATCACACAATCCCCCAACAAATCAGATTCTAAAAATAACAGATTTTGCCCAAAACAAAAATTATTAAAACACCAGATTTCATGAAGTTCCAGCGCCCATGCCAGCGCCCATGCCCATGGGCGCTGACATTTTGCCTCTTCCCAGCGAGCTTCGTCACGTATGAATATCATGATTCTTAGCGCTCATGCGTTGAGACTTTGTCCAATGAGCCAAACTCAACACAATCTTATCTGAGCTGATATGACCTCTATCAGATGTAAATCTCTCACTCTCACTCTCACTGTCAAGTATTTAAACTCAGCTGTGTATTTATGAGTACTTGAAACTGAGACATATATTTAAGCTATAATAACTCTTTGGTAGTTTATTTATGCATTTGGTGGTAGATGTCATGTATAGTGATGAAGGTGATCATGTGCACTAATTTTCTTGTGAAAAAATAATGGACATGATTAATGTGCCTAGATGAACCGGCTTACATCATTGATTTTGTGAAAATCAAACCATCCCTGAATACTAACTGCCATATAAAACCTTAAGGATATTGATCAATAATAAGTAATGGTAACCCCAAACATTAACTTGCGTCACGGTGTTGTTTCCTTTGTTTGTCTTTTGGCTGCTATGTAACACCTGCATTCTGGAAATTTGCCAAATATGTATGTTACTTTAAGTACCAACCACGAATCTCAGGTTTATCTACTAATTTTTTATCTTCAATTTGTATTAAGTTAGGATTAGTTGTGATAAGAGATTAACATTTAGTGTGGCAAATGAGTAAAAGGGGTGACCTCATTGACGTCATTGGGCATGCTTTGGTTGATAGTTTAAGCAGGATTATATATTAACAATAATACTAATTTGAATGAAGGTATGAGTTGACCTCAATTATTGTGAGTTATTTATTGACATTATTTTGATTTATATATGATGATCATCAAACGCATTTGCGATAGTAAATAATTTGTAACTTGACTTTACAAATTTTAAACCTAAAAATATGTAAAAAAAATTAAATTATATAATAAATGAATAATTAGTTGTATGCATATATGTTCTTAAGGTGCAGCTAGCTGTATGTGGTGTTTATATATAGATGTAGTGTGAATGGCTACCATTTTTTCTACAATCACCGACTCAGAAGAGGTGCCACGCTGCCGGGGAAGAGGCTCACAAGGTTTTTTATTTCTTTTTCAGAAAAAAAAAACCATTGACTTTTTAAAAATTTAATTTCTATGTAGTGTAAATATAAAAAAGTTTTACGCTAACACTCAATTATGACATGAGCTTACATTCATTTTTTATCTTAATTAAAAAAATGTAAATAATGATGTAACGAAAATAAATTGGATTCATGTATAAATAAAATTTACACCACTATATACATCAACTTTTCTCTTTATTTAATTGCATTATGATGATGGAAGATGATCGCGCGAGTCAAAGTGATGATATAGAACAGACAAAACCAATATTTCCACTAGAAATGGGAATCTTTGAAGGGTGTGTTGTGTTTGGGCCACCCTTTTGGACTCTCCACCACCCCTAAATATGGTCATTTACCATTTTACCCTTTAAAAACAAAATCATTTCGAACATATCCCCCTCCCCTTCCATGTTCGCACGTATAAGTGTGACCATATATGGTCGGTTCGCACTTATATGTGCGACCAACAGTAATTCTTAATTTTAGTCCATGTTCGCACCTATAAGTGCGACCATATGTGGTCTATTCGCACTTATATGTGCGACCAACAATAATTCTTAATTTTAGTCCATGTTCGCACCTATAAGTGCGATCATATGTGGTCAATTCGCACTTATAGGTGTGATCGGCAGTAATTTTCAATTTTAATCTATGTTCGCACCTATAAGTGCGACCCTTTTCAAGAAATCAGCACTGGGAATGTCACTGCAGGTGTCTAATTCTTACTCTTACTCTCTTGTTTGAATATTGAGAATATATGATTAATTAATTTTATCTACCAGGTTTGAGAAAGGTCTCAGATGATATGAAAACCAAGAATCGCACAAGGCAGCACAGGGAGGTAATAGAGGCAGAGTGCTCCATAAAAAGAATTGCAAGCAATAAGTCACAACTTTTTTGCCAAATTTTGAAAAAAGAAGCGGCACTTAAATCAACGATGATTTCTGGGCACACTTTAAAGTGCAACCAATATAGTCCCTCCGTCCCAAATTATAGGGTCATTTTCAGACAATCATGCCTATTAAGAAAATATGTAATAAGCTAATTAATATGTTGGTTTTGTTACTTTTTATACAAATCTTCCAAACATGCCCCTATTTAAAAGTTGTTAATGTAAGTATTGGATATACCAAAAGTTGGTTGGGAATATCAAAGAAGTAATGAATGCAAGGGGTAAAAAAGGAAAAACTTATTTTTTTTTCCTGAAATCTAGAAGGGGTCTTATAATTTGGGACACCAAGTTTGTCTCTAAAGAGTCTTATAATTTGGGACGGAGGAAGTAATATAAAATAAAATAAATTATTTTTAATTAATTTAAATTTTAAAGTGTGATTATATAATCCTGACTGTGACTTAAAGTGAGATAAAAAATAGATATATATGAAATTAAGCAAAAAAGGGTGGTAGCAGTTCAGTAGGGATGACTCCAAACCCAACTCCTCCGTTAATTCCAGATAGCTCTCTTGAAGATAAATAAATGAAGATAAATAAATGCACAAGTAAATAAAAGTTTGGAACAAAATTGCACTGAAACTACACAAGCCTCGGCAAATTTTATTAAGTTAACAAGATAAGATAAACTTAGAATCTGTTTAAATGCAGACTAAATAGTACTAATGGGAGATAATTTAATGTCTTTTATAGTACAGAATATATTAACTTATGCCTGATTTACATCATACTGAGATCTACACCATATCTTTTTATCAAATAAGCTAGGTTAAATCTTTTTTAAAAGTTGATTTAGCTAAAAACTAAAAAATCAACTCTCAACATTTTGATATTTTATAAATTTTCTAATACTGTTGTTACTTTTCCACTTGTTTTTTAATTCTTCTACTAATTCAATAGATTAATGTATCAACCGTTCCCCAATTTGAGTGAATCAACAATTCATACTTTTGTTTAGTTTTTGGCAAGTCAACCTGTCTCAAAATAAAGCGGGATATAATATTTAACCCATATCGACAAGCCAATCAGCTCCACCTAATTTTAAGTGAGTTAATGGAAGGCCGGGACATATTGACTTATATTGTCATTTGTCACCCTACATTCGATATTATTTGTAATGCCAATGAGTTAGCTACACAAAACACCATTTCTTGCACTAATAATTTCACTAATGTTGATATTCTGAAATACAATTTTATTAAATCAATTTATAAACCTTCTATAGCAAGTTATTTTGTCTTGTGGTGAAAAATTTGTTTGGCTCTTTCACCCTAGATGTCACCTTTTATTTTAATATGAGACCAATTCTTCCTCAACTATCATATACCATACAATTAAAAAGACTTAGTTGCACTCTTGGTCCATCTAATTTGAATTATATATGATTTCACCCCTCTAGTTTTTCCGAGCTACTCAAGTCTCTCTCTTTTTAAAATTAAGTAGTTCTTCTATCAACTACATACCTAAGAATCTTGAGTCTTCATTTCATTTTCAAATAATTCCAAATTTTGTGATGGATTGGATATATGAAATAATCTCAAAGGATTTTCGTACAATATGATATTAGAGTTTAAAGAGATTTTTTTTTTGGAATTTTTCAAACTTTTGTTAAAATTTAATATTTTGGTTAGAGAGATTTGTGAGAAAGGATGTCTATAGTGATTAAATTGATCTAATTTATGAAGATTTCTAAGAACAAGTTTTAAGGAAAATAAAATTGATGAAGAAACTTTATTTTAGCAATTAAAAAAATGTGAAACAATAAAATGCTCAAACTATTATTAAGGGACTAAAATCACACATAACTTTAAGTATGCGTTTGTTTCAGATTAAAAAATAATGATATTTAACTTTCTTAAAAAAGAGATTAATTTTTAGAAATTTTGAGAAAAGCGAAAGCTGCTTGTGTTTGTTTACACTAATGAAAATCACTTTTTTAGTTATTTTTCTCATCTTTGATAATAGATTTTTCTGATTAGTTTTTTTTTTTTTTTAGAAGGCATAAAGATTTATAATTATATAAGACGTGCAACAACAATCATCCATCCGCAACAAAAAGAGAGGGAAGAACCAAAAAAGCCAGCCCACAAAAAGCAGCAGAAAAACCCCTAACAAAAAGCAGCTCCTTATATAAAACAACAAGAGGAACCCCAAAAAGCCATCCCTGACCAAAACCAAGATCGATCGCAAACCTACCCTAAACGAGCCAGACAGACAAACCCCCTCACAACCAACCCAACGCGCCAGGCATCACTACGAAAGCCTGCTCGACCTAATGTGATCCACAAGATGTTTCAGCGCGACCTCATCGGATCCACAAGATTTTTCTGATTAGTTAATCAAAGTAACATTTCTAAATAATATGTTTCCGGTATTTTTCAAAATAATAATTTTTTGAAAAACTGAAACAAATATCTTAAAATTAATTAAAAAATATTTTTCTCAAAATAAACTGAAACAAACGTTACTCTAAACAAACTGAAAGTGTAATTAAATCGAATATTTTTTTTTTAAATTCTAACATTGTAAGTCTATCCACCTCTGTTTGCCAACACACCTCAAAATTAACAAGTTCAACTTAAATATCAAAAGTTCAATATTTTAATTATGCATTCTTCCATAAGGTAATTTTGTTCAAGTTAAAAACATCTGATCATCATAGTACTAGCTCTTGCATATGAATTTTTTTTCATGTTCAATACTCGAACTCTGAAACTTTAACAAATAACACTTGCACTAACCACCAATCTATTTGACTCAACTTGAAAATAATACAAAATAAAGCATAATAAATTGTTTATAATTATAGGAGAATATTGATTATACTTCATATTATTATTACAATTTGTGTTTTATTATGACACTCTAGAACGAATATCATCGCTATTACCCCCGACTTAAAAAGCAAATTTAAGACCTCTTGCATCACATGGTAGTAATCCCTACCAATGATTCTTCCTTTATTTTGTGCATTATTTGTCCTTCCACAGTTGTCACCACTACTCTAGTATTTTCTTTTAAATATATTTGATGAATTCATGTCAGAGTCAAATGGTTGAAAGAAAGGCACATTAATCTACTACCTTATGTCTTCTAAATATATATTTGGCATCATTGTTTAAAATATTTGTGACATTAAATTATTTTTTGAAACTTTTGAACTGACATTAAAATAGTTTGAATTAATGTTGCAAAAAACTTGACAGAAAGACTTTTTGATGTTACTCAAATTATTAAAAATTTAGAAGACTAATATTATAAATCCGTGAAATTGAATCCATTCGATATCCCTCAATTGTATAATCCATCACAATCATCAATTCAATTCTTCTCATCACAATTTCATCTAGTTCACAAAACCTTTAGATGGTATCAGTGCTTCATCAATTCATGGCATGACAGCCTCTCAACTCCGCTTCAATACTAATGCTGCATGTAATCCCTTCTTGATGGCTTAATTGTTAGTCATGAACTCAGCATAATGTCTCTTGTAGAACAGAAAAGAGTTAACTCAGTTTGTTAATGTTGTGCTCTGACAAAATGTCGTCAGTTACCCTTGAACGTGTTTACTTCACATGCAATACGTTCTATATAATTTTCTCCAGACTGAAACCCTATGACAATTCTAATGGCATTACATATCGCCAATCATGGCCCCATATTCACAAACAAAATAGCAAACACCACCAATACTAATTTGTCTATCCATTACCTGCTCAAACTTGCCCCTAAAATTTGGGGTAAAACACTCGGACAAACCTTAAAAATAATCATAATAGTCTTCATAACTGGCTTCGTATGCCAATTGCCAAAGTCTTAACTGAATTGGCTATGAAAACGGTTATCATGTGTTAAATCAAAAAAGCAACACAGGATTATTTTGGCGTCTGATGATCTGAACATAGACACTTTAAATTTGATGGATCCGCTATTATTGACACCCACCAATGCAGACTGACACTAGCTTAATATCGAAAAAGCACAAGTATCATAAAACTACATTCAACACATAATAGATAAAAGACAACTTAATCAAATCTAAACATCAAATAAGTATTAAGCAAGCAATTTTTCAACGATACAAAAGACAGCTCACATAACTTAAATGTTAATACCAATCAAAGGGGATTGGGGAAAGGACCAGAAACGGTTTTCAACAGAGTCACAAGAAAAGAAACTCCATAAGTAGCAAACGGGTTACAAAGAACATAAATATGTAGCAGTGACTTCTCAACTATATCCCATTTGCTGCTGTTGCTGCGGTGGTTGGTAATTCGCATATCCTGGATAACTGCCATACGCGTTGGGATCCTGACCAGAAGGAGCATAACCATAGTTTTCATATCCCTGACCATATCCGTAATATCCACCAGCAGCACCAGCAGCGTACTGGTTTGAATCTGGCTGAGCCTGAGAAACAAAGTCATTGAAAAGATTCAGAGAAGACTTAGATTCCAAGGCACGAAACACTAAGAATATGCAGAAAATATAATTACCTGTTTGTTTGAAGGACTGCGTCCCCATGACAGACGAACATTTTGCCCACCCAACAGTGTTCCATTTAAAACCCGAAGTGCCTCTTCAGCACCGCTCCTAATACATGAAAAATCAAGGCACAATCACCATGAAGCACAGGGTACAAAGCACAAGTTAAATATCGAATATACAAGAGAGTATATTACCTGTCTGCATATTGGACAAATCCACATCGTTTGCCAGCTGGAATCTTCACATGAACTAAGTCTCCATATGGGCTGAAAACTTGCCTCAGATGATCATCAGTGACATTAGGATCCAAGTTGCCAACAAAAATCTGCAATAAGAATTCAAGTCAGAAACAAGAAGGAAAGAAAGCAGCTTTATATATTGCAAAGAAGTACGCACAGTTGTATTAGTTGGATCATTCTCGTTTTGTGAGCCTTGAGGGTGGTTCTGATAGGAAGCTGCATTTCACAACAGAAGTAAAAGGAGAGAATATACATCAAATAATTATGTGAGAACTGATAATTAAAGGTGTAACTATTTTTTTGATGGAGAACAAAAAGCTTCAACACGGGTGCAATTTATAGAGTACATTTATTTATAGAGCAATCTCAGAAGCAACAACAGATAATAAATAAATACATTAGTCAAAAAGAGCATATAGCTACATGATAAGATAGAGTAAAGTTGAGACGTAGAAAAATTATCAGTCACCCTACTATGCCAGATTCTTCAGATAAGAAGTTGAATACCACCCACCAATAGAAGTGAAGTGAAAAATAAATCACCCATGCATTTAGATACATTATAATTCAAGGATGATAGTTGTCATAAAATGACATTTGCAGATTATTCTGCATCATTACAACTAAGATACTAATACAGGTCATGGTAAGCACAAAATACCTAATCTAAATAAGACACAAGGAAGAATGAACTATAGATGGAGAAGGAGAAGGAGAAAATAGCATATGTTTCACATACTATAGACTCAGGCAACGGCCTTTAACTTTATCTTCACCATCCTATATCTTGAACTTCCCAAAAGATGAGAAAATATACAAATACCAAGAGTTAGCAGAGGCTATCTGAAAGGAACAAGCATATAAAGTAAATTACAACTTCAATTACATAACCTTGTGCTTAGTAATTGAGAATGACAGAACGGGAACAGAACCTAATCATTCAAAAATACAAAACCGCATCATAACACAAACATCAGCCCGTAAAGTGTAGTTTCTAGAAAATGGAAGTAATAAAGACTGGCACCCGACAATTCCTCATTGACTGGGGTTTGGAAACTGAAATAAATAGGCATCTGATAGAAGAACAGAAGAAATGATCATGTGTAAATAAGATCTTCTTTGGCACAAGGGAAAGCAAAATACAGAAATGTAGTTCTGATGGCATACTTAAAGGAGTAAATTAAAGAAGCGAAGGCTGAGAATAGTGGACTGAAAAATAAAATACCCACTGACCAGAGAAGTTGCAAATGTAATTGGAGTAAAAACTTTACCAACAAACGAATAAAAAGAACTTGAAATTGTAGGCGAAAAAGAAAATGCCACAAAAAATAACGGGGCAAACATAAACGGATAACTGACCTAAGCAGGGACATGCACTAAAATGGTAACCATTTCAGCTGAAATCAGTTCCAGGCTCCGAGATGACAGAGCCTCTCGACACCCTGCTTTGAGACAACACGAGTTCTATAAGATTTTATTATTATAGATAACATTTGATTTAGCCCAAATTTTTAAAGGAAATTGCAGGAAGTATTGAGATTGGACTGCAAATCTTCAAGAGCGTAACCAAAAAGAATCACAGACTAGTGTGTGTTTGCTTAAAAGTTGAAAGAAAGTAAGAGCACATTCCTTCAATCTACCCCTTTGGTTCCATTGGCTTTTTTGCATTGGAAAGAGGGAAATGTGCTTTTTGAGTTCAACAAACTAATATCCATACATGCTCTGAAACAATAACATCTAGTATTCACCAAGAAAGATATTTCAAGACATCAGGCCTTAGTTCAAACAACCAACAAACATCCCACATAATCATATATGACAGGCAACTGAAAGAGTCCTTATGCAGCATATGAAGCAGACATTCGCAGCAAAAAGAACCATATATGTATATAGACAAACCTTTTGGCTGAGCCTGATTGGTGGCAGGGGTTTTAGTAGCGGCTGGTCCAATCCTCATTGGTCTTGTTGAGCAAAGAACCCCTTGCATCTCAGTCATAGCTCTCACTTGCTCACTCTCATCTGCAAACCTCACAAAGCCATACCCCTTAGTCCGGCCAGAGAGCCTGTCGATGACAACCTTAGCCCCCTTCACCGAGTTATAACGAGACCTAAACGTCTCCTGAAGGAGATAATCAGTAACATCTGCAGCCAAATCACCCACAAAAATGGTGTAATCAGGAGTATCATCGTGGCGCTTCTCACCAGCACTGAGAGAAGCCCAGTTCAGCCTAAAATTCTGTCCACCGTTGGGCATAATAGCACCATTGTACGTCTGAAGCACCCTCTCAGCAGCAGCACGGCTGTTAAACTCTATAAATCCATAACCTTCCGACTGAGAAGTTTGCTTATTCCTAATAACCTTCACAGACGTCACCTACAAAGCCAAAAAAAAAAAATCAAAAACCCTAATCTCCTACATACCAATGTTCAAATCCATCTAAATTGAATACGCAATTCAGAGAACCACACAAAACCCTAATAAACGGAAATTAAATACCTCGCCGGTGTGAGCGAAGCAGGTGTAGAGGTAGTTCTCGTCCATCCAGTACTGCAAATCGCCGATCCAGAGGGTGCGGACCTCCTCGGCGCTGGCGGGCTGCTGCGGCGGAGGCTGGGCGTTGGGGGCCCACACGTGAGGGGGTGGAACCTGTGGCTGGGGCGGCATCACGGCGTAGGGCGGTTGATGCTGCGGCGGCGGCTGCTGGTACTGCTGAGGGGGTTGCTGCACCATGTTAGGTGGAGCCATGCCGTGTCCTGGCTGCATCATCTCTCCAGCACTGAATCAGAATTTTCTGGACAGATAGAGAGAGAGGGGAAGAGAGAAAGAGAATGTGTCTCGTTGTTGTGATTTAAACAAACCCTAACCCTAAAAAAAGAAGGGAAAGGTGTGCGGAGAGGTGAGTGGTGATGATGGATGATAGATATTTCGTGATGCGCGTTAGATTTTATTTTCAAAGTAGATAGTTGGGCTTTTTGGTAGAGAGTTCGATTTCTATTCGGTGTATATGTAGAATTATTTATTAATAACGCGATCTCAAAACTTAGAGATTAGTGTGGTGGGTGTTCAAAAAAATTTCTTTTCTTTTTGTTTAAGGGTTTATTATTTTAATTGGATATTATCGTTTCGAAATTAGGTGGTGGGCTCTGATTGGTTGGTGTGCAAAACGACCATGTTATGTGTACGCGTGTAAGGTGTCATCCTCTTGCTTTGCGTATACGAATGAATCACCGTTGATTCCACAGAGAGCCTTTTCTGACCGTTGATTTATTTAAGCGGCCACAGAGAGCCTTTTCTGACCGTTGATTTACTTAGCGGCTATGATTTCGTGATGTGATTCGGAGCTCACGGACGAAAATTGAGAACGGCCGCACCGAATCAAACAGTCAATTCCGTATCTAATGAATTGGATTGGAATTGGGTCTGGGACTGGGAGCTAGTTCAGCCACTGTGATCTTGCCTGGTATGACATGAAGCTTGATCTTGTTTTTTTTTTTTCTGAATTGATGTTTTTCTCAGTTTTCTTTTCTGTTTGCTGCATGAATTGTAGGGTTATTGAGTTAACAAGCAGTGACTAAGAATTTGCCCATTTGCTTGTTTTGGTTTGTCTATTGTACAAGTGTATAATGGGAATTCGATATTTCTGGAATGAAACTGAGTTGTAGATTTTATGATCCTGTACTGAGATCAGTTAATGTGTAGTTTCAAGTGTTGATAGATTTGGTTTTCAGGGAAGTGAAGTGGTGGGTTTAGAAGTGTGTTGATTGGGGAGGGAATGGATTTGCATTTGAAGGGTCTGTTTGACAGATTTCAGGAGCAGTTTGGGTCTGGCCCTGGACTTGGTCCTGGATCTGGGACATGCCTGATGAAAGTGGATGGCGTTGCTCCCAATTTCATTAGATCTATATACAGAGCATCTGCAGCTTTGTATCGGGCTGAGCCGTGGAAAAGGCTGCGTCCAGGGCACTTTTTCGGCGTCCGGGTCGGAAAAGATTCGGATTGGAATGGCAAGAAGCAGCGTTTTCCGTGTGCTCAGTTCATTGGAGGTGATGGAGGGGATGTTGGTTTCTACATGTTTCGATCAGAAAATGATGCTAAAAAAATGACAGGGTCTAGAGAGACCATTCGTGTTCCAAATGTTGAGCTTCTCAGGGTCACATATGAAATGGAGTCTTTGATGTTCCCTTCTAATCGCAAGATGATCAAGTCGTTGTCACTGGAAGCATCCGGCACCGATCGATTTCCTGTGATTGATGTTGCCCGATGCACGACTGCTGGTGAGCTTCGATTTAGAAATCCAACCCTGGAAGAGCTCAAGTTTGTCTATGCATTCATGAAAGCCATTTCTCTGGTCCACTCTTTACTTCAGGTGGACAGGGAAATTGGTCCAAAGTATTCAACCGTGGTGAATTTTGAACATTTCATAGAAACGGTTGATGTTCAGTGGCCTCCAGAAGTAACTAAAGGAGGTTATGACCTTGTTGCTGTTACTATCTCACACCCACCTGGTCAGGCATATGATGAAAAATCTAGTAGCATGAGTGCTAGCTCGACCCCAACCAAATATGTAGAACCCCCCAGGGAGGACACTTTCAATGACACAAGAGCGTACTCAAGTACTGGTTTGAGGGAGTGTGCAATGTGTGAGAAGGAAGTGCATGGAGAACAATCACTTTGTTGTGGGCGTTGCAGAGCAGTTATTTACTGCAGTTCAATCTGCCAGAAGCAACACTGGAGTGAGACACACAAAAGCTTATGTGGACTTTACAAGGCCATGATGGAAAGGGAAGAAGAGCTGGCTATGAATATCTTCTTGTTCCCTTATTCTGCTGACCAGCCTTGTAAGTGGCTTGAATCATTAGGTATCCACCAGAAGGGTATGTGGAGGAGAAAGTGCAGTTGCTCTTCACACTGCCCTTTTGGCCTCCTTCCCATGAAAGGTGGACTGCAAGAACTATGGGGTGAACTAGATGATTTTGAATATCCTCAGGACTCTCCATTCAATAGTCATTTCATCTCAAGCCCGTTTCTTCTCTCTGGATGGTCCGAGTACTACACGCTTCGCTCACTTCCTTTGTCAAGCCCTGTCGCCGACATTCTCTCACATCCATTGACCGTGTATCACATACTGACTACTCTTAATATAAGTTCAAAGAACCTAATACTGAAAGGGAAGGAGGTGATTGTTCACTACCTTGGACCTGAAGGCGAGTTGGATTGGATGCCAGCATTTGCAGAAGTTGGTCATTTGCTTAATGGATTGGGCAATGTACAAATAGTGATGGTGGGACCAGAAGTTCCAACAAATTTGTCAGGTACAACTTCAGGAATAGGTAGCAGAGTCAGAGTGAATCTTGTGAGGGGTGTTTATCAGGTGGAAGCCTCGTACCTACCTTCTCCCCATGTTGTCATTGCTCTAAACTCCAGATTAGAAAGCTATTCTACATGGGGTGGAGCACTTGATTTGATTAAATCAATGGATGTGCCTGCTTTCTTCACTAATCAATCTGAAATTTCATGTGTAAATGCTAAACAAGTCCTTCGCAATGCCGGACTGCACATAACGCATCCGGTGACCCCAAATCCTTTCCGGTCACCCGTGAAAAATCTCACTCCTTCTAGCAATCTTCCTTCATACAGCAATGGTTTTGTATTTGGGGTGAACACTTGAATGGAGTTCTAGAAACTCTACAAATTACTGTCTATCTACTATCATTGATTCTAATTTAAAAGCTTGTAGCTTACTCCAAATTTCCTCAGTTTTCATGAGGTTTGCTGAACATGCATGAAGATCCTTGTAAGTTGTATTGAATTATGAATATTGATTCATCTCTTAATTATGGACCCTTTGGTTTTTGTACAATTTTGTATCCTGTACTGATCTCTGGATTATGGACCCTTTGGCAAGCCTTGTCTGTCCCTTATCACAAATTGAGGTTTATGCTACTCATTTTTTGTTGAATCTTGTGTGTAGACCTAAAAACCCAGCGTGTAAAAGTTGAAATCTAATGAGTTTCTAATTTTGGTAAATCAAAGATCAGTTTGTTCAACACTTGGTGTCCTAATTTTTCAGGAAGAAGGAAAGCAATGTCAGAAAGAGTTATCAAATGAAGTTCATGCTTGCGCTGCTTCACACAACCGCCCCCCCCCCCCCCCCCCCCGCGCGCACACATATATATTATGACTATTGTTTAATATTATCAAAATATTTATCAAGTAAATTATTTCAACTTAAAACTTTTTAAAATTTATATTTTATCAATTAAATAAATTAGGAAGTTAGGCAGCTTTCCTCCTAAATGGCGGTGAATCAGCTACTATATCACTGCTTCATATTTACTTCATATTCTTTTTCTTTTCAAAGCAGTTACTTCATAGTGAATGGTAAAGGTGAAGCCTTGATATCTCCCATCAGTGCCCCACATTTTATTTCAAGATCAACTGATTAACATACATATCCATTTTAAAATAATTAAAATAATAATAAATTATAAATAACAGCAAATCAGCAATTTGACAGCAAATTAGGGATTTGATGTGGATAATACTATATGCAATAACAACATTTACTTATGTTTCCATGGTGACAAACTCGAGGATCACATTCCAAATTTGATTATGAAAAGTATTTTTTTAATTGAACAATCAACAATCCATAGCTACTTTGTCGTTGTCCAAGCAACTTTTGACCACTAGCATCACAAATCTCTGAAGAAATTGTGTCTGTGTTACTGTGTTATAAGTAAAGAAAGAGAGAAAAATATGGTCCAAGTCTTCTTATCCATAAAAGGAAATAAAATGGGTGATCCCAACCCCAACTTGCCCACTTGGCCTATAAAAAGGCCAACCAACTTGCAATTGCAGAACAACTCTGAATTCATTCACATAACCAGAACCATGGAGTTCCCAATACCTTATGCAGCTCCAGTTCCATGGCATTACCTCGCCCCTCATAACCTCCTCTTTCCCAACAACATCATCCCAGAAAACCATGTCCAGTGGACAGAAACCCCTGAATCTCATATATTCTCAGCTGTCATCCCTGGTAAGCCTTTTCTTAGTTGGTAAAATCAATCCTTAATCATATATCTTTTGTTTTCTCTGTTGTTATTTTATTAGGATCTTAGAACTTTCTTGTTTTTGTGACTGTGTTTGCTATGGATGGTAGGTGTGAGGAAAGAAGAGATCAAAGTGGAAGTTGAGGACTCAAGGTACCTCATAATCAGAACTGAAGCAGTGGATGAATCCACAGAGCCTGCGAGGAGATTTGAGAGGAAGTTTCGGCTGCCCGCGAGGGTTGATCTCAATGGCATCTGTGCTGGTTATGAAGATGGTGTATTAACTGTTACAGTTCCAAGATCACTGAGGAGAGGTTTTTACATTGACCCTGCTGATGCGCTTGATTCTGAGAGATTACAAGTTCTTGCAAGAGCTGCTTGATTAGGGCTTGTTTTAGAAGCTAGCAATTTGACTGATTGATACTGGATTCTAGGAAAATTTATTCATGAAACTTTGATCATGGTGTCTTCAATTTGCATGCTTGGTGATTCAAGTTGCTTGTGATATTTTCACACTGATATGGACATATAAATGAAATTCACCACATGATTCTAGTTTAGTTAATCTTTATTTCATGTGTTTCGAGTCCTTCAATTGTTGACCTTGTGTAATTATAGTAGATAGTATGCATGTTTTTTGTGGCTTTGATCCAACAAATGATTTTCTCAGCAAATTTGTGTTCTCAAACTTACGGGTTCTTGCTTATTTACCGCTAGATGAATATTCTGTTGGTCATAGGCTCATAGCATGCATGTTTTGAGGAAGAATAGGAATCAATTTGACATAAACATCTATGAAATCGTTTATGGCAAATAGGTGATAGGTCTGGTTTGAACTACATGGTGTGTGGTATGCCATACAGACATCTTCCCTTCCCCTCTTTGGAAATTTCAAATCTTTCTATTGTTTGTTTATCGCTTCAGTTAGATATTAAAATGCCAATGACTGATCAAAATATCTTCCGACCAAACAGGCCCCTTATCTAAAATGTTGGGCATCGTAATCAATATTTTGGCTTCTCAAATTCTATGCAACAAGCCAATTTTGAATGGTAAAAGAAAGAATCCACCGCCATAGAAAATATTCCATGTCCCACTCCCGCTTAGGGTTGCATCACATGATCACATAAGTAGCTTGGAAGCTGCCTAGCCTCAATTTGTACACGGTATCATAGTGGCCCACCATTGTGTATATATTTTTTAATACATCATGATACGATTTTACTTTGAATGATAATATTCATGTTCTCGGATTAACTCTTTAAAATTTTACATTCACAAATTGAACTGAGACATTGTTTAATTGGAATCAAGCATTTACCACTTGAATCAACTACTTGTTGATTTACCATTGTTATATTGATGAAGAGGATTTGTTGAATTTTAAGATATGAGGTTATGGCAAAATGATCTAAAAGATCCAAACCTTCACCACTAGAGTGGCGCATAGCTCTTAATTAACATGTGTTAGCTCAATTCTAGACTCCGGCTTGGTATGTCAAGTATGATATGATAGACTTCTCGGTTTCTCTCAATCAACAACCGCTCGAAAAGTATTCTCACAACTTGAAATCAGTCATTATTAAATAAGTCGTTAGATTGCTTAACAACTGGTTTAGGGATCGACTTTTATCAGAGGCTAATACCTTGACATTTACGACCAAAGTTTAGCTACCAATTTTGTGACGGATTCAACAACCGACTTTGTGACAGAAAGAGTGATTATTTCTGCAGCCGACTTTGCGATGGAACTTATGACTAATTTGGTGACCGGTTTTGCGACGAATTTTGTGATCATTTGGTGACGGATTATAGCGATCGATTTAGTGACGATAGAATATGTCTCTAAATCGGTCACAAGATAAATTAAGAAAATCAGAATTTTTTATCTATTGATTTTTTCCATGAATTTTGGTCTCCCTAAGATAGCGAATTATTGATTTTGGTCCCTCCATCCATTTTTGTGGCGGTTTTTGTGCATTAGTTACGGTTTTTTAGACCGCTACATTATTAACTATAATTTAAGGTTCAATTAGGATAAAATTATAGTTGATGGTGTCTATTTTCAAAAGACATAAATTTTAGGATAGTTTTATGCATTTTTTCCAAAATAAATAAACACAATGACACAATAATGTGTCCATAACAAAAAAAAATCATACACCGTTTGGACTGCGTTGTAAATAAAATTATCTATGGGTGAAATTGGACCGGGTAGGTTCGGGTTTGACGTTTCAAATGGGTTTGGATTGTTTTGGATTGGTTCTATTTTCTTGCTTTTTTACTTCTTGACTCGAACTTAACCAACCAGACATTCAATGAGTTGGTTCGAGTTGGGTGGTCGGGTACTGAGTTAAATGCTAATATTTTAGAGTTTGCGTGAATTTTATTTTAAAAACACGTGACAATGGATGTATGTGGGACATTGATAAGTGTCATTTTTATGTATATTTGGATATCATTTTAGACACTTAATTGACTTATATGCTTGAATTATGGATAATTTAATCTCTCAAAGTAATTAATTTAGTAAATACTTAATTTTAGCCTATAAATAGTGTAAATATTAGTTATTTCATGTGTTTAACTTGGATTTTTTATGCAGGGAAGAAATTCATGAAGAATCCAAGTTTAAAGTGAAAAACTACAACTGTTCAATGGTCTACTGCTTCTATCGTCTACTACTCCCGTCGTCTGCTAGCCCCGTCGTCTATGTCCCTGTCGTCTGCTTCCACATCATCTACCATCTTCCATTGTCTATGTCCCCATCGTTTGTTCCCATCGTCTATTATTTCGCCATCATCCACTGTTCCATCATCTACTGTTTCCATCGTCTATTGCTTCCATCGTCTACCTAATGACTAGCAACAGGCTAAGGCAGTTTAGGAAACCCAAGGACAAAATTTCCTGTTCCATCTGTTCTTTTTGCTATAAATAGACATATATATCTCAACCCAAAAGAAGAACGAATCACTGGGAAAAGAGATTTTCGAGAGGCAGAACAAAAATTTAGAGAGAAACAAAATCAGAGGCTTAGGAGGCTAGAGAGGAGGCTTGGGTGCCGGACTTGACGGCGAGACATCGCGGCGAATTCGGTTATTCTTTCTTCTTCTTCTTCTTCTTCTTCTTCTTCATGTTTGTAAAGCTATTCATTTCCATGGATAGCTAATCTCTCCTTTGTTGAGATTTGATGTAGTTGTTCGATACTTATGTATTATTTGTCTATGATTTAGTGGTTTACTCTTGATCTTCATGCTATATCTCAGATTGGTCACCTAAGGTATTTTTCTTGATTCGACTTGGGAGCGAAAGCTACAACGTTTTGAGTCCAAACTAGAGTTAATCATCTAATAATCCTAATTTCTAGACAGGGAGTTGGGTTTGTTAGTCACTTAAACACCTAAACTTCATGATAACTATCTTTCTAAATTATGTGAGACATCAATGTTTAGGATTAGAGAGTTATTGCTATCTACTCATGCAAGACATCAGTGAAGTTAGGTTGAACTTGTGTAGATGAATCATATGCTTAGGTTTGGCTTGTATGAGAATCACTATAATGCAAAAAGGTCAGTAAATAAAGTTAAATCCCAGCAAGCATATGATTCTTCTTGTTTCTCCATCAATTTACTTGTTTCCATTTATATTTTCATGTATAAACAATCAATATTTTGTGAAACCATCATTTAAGTTTGTTAACCATTGAACGACATAAGTATTACACCTCTCACAGGACGACAAAACCCGTATTTGCTTACTACGATTGAATCTTAAGGGTTTGGTTCCAAAGCAGTATAATCAAGGAAAAAACCTTTATCAAATTTGGCGTCATAAGCTCATGAATGTAGGGGGAAATAGCTAAAAGTAGCGCGAAGAAAGATTGATGAAGTAGTTGGTTGGTTTGAGGATTAAAGGCCCACTAGGGGATGTGCTCGATAGTAATGACTCATCATTGTTGGAATACATTTAAACATAAAGAAAGAATGAAAGTAAAAGTAAAATGTGTAATTGTAAACCCTAAACACGTAATAGGTTGGCTCCTCACTCTTGGGGTAAATAAAATGTTTCCACTGATGTGGCATTGAGTTGCTTCGAGTTGCTCAGGTCTCCAATCCTCAAACCCAATACCTAAACTGACTGGGTGTAGTGAAAAAATCAGATCTGATCCAATGACCCAATTCAACCAACCAAAATGTGTTAGGTTCAGGTTGGTTGATCAGGTTCGTCGGATGGACTGTACACGCTTACACCCTTAAAACTATTTATTCATGAAATAAAATCAATCTTGAGTAAAACTAGGGTTAGGAGTCCAACTTACAAATGGATAATCAGTGTCCCGAACATATCTAATCATCTCCCTTACCTATTGTTTGTTTTAACTTACTTTAGAGAGTGAGGGGGTTATTGTATGTTGGGTTAAATATGTTTTTGGTCCCTGAACAATGAGCGAAATTTGGTTTTCGTCCCTCGCCGGCGTAAAGGTGGACTTTAGTCCCCAGACTATAAGAAATTGTTGGTTTTAGTCCCTACCGCCGGCGTGGTCAACACCGGAGCTCCGTTTTGCCCATGTGGCACTGCCACGTCAGC
The DNA here is from genome assembly GCA_030819835.1 of Acmispon strigosus. NCBI lineage: Eukaryota > Viridiplantae > Streptophyta > Magnoliopsida > Fabales > Fabaceae > Acmispon > Acmispon strigosus. The sequence goes on from JAUAMA010000001.1 coordinate 95,597,350, forward strand.
TAATTAAGACACGTGGGATTTTTTTATATTTAAATTAAAAAAAACAAAAAAGAAAAGAAAACCAAAATGCAGCAGACCACGAGGTGTCTCTTCTTCTTCCTTCTTTCTTCTTTCTTCTTTCTTCTTTCTTCCTTCTTCTTTCTTCCTTCTTCCTTCTCTCCTTCCTTTTCCTGTTTCGTCTTTCTTCTTCGTCGTCGAGCCCAGAAGAGGCCACAAGGCACCACCGTTACCGTCGTCTCCTTCCTCTGTCCTCCGACGCGACTTCGTCAATGTCTCTTCTCCCTCCGTTTCCGGCCGAACCAGCGGGCCAAAGAAGAAACCACCACCACCAATGCAATCCCCACAACGTCCGCATCAAAACCCCTAAAGAAATTTGACGATCGGCCGTCGTCGACCGCCGCCGCCGCCTTCATGGCTGTTTTCCGGCCAATCCTTTTGGCTTCTGAGAAAACGGGTTGCACGATGATGATCCTCGCCACGAGGAGAAGAGGATCCCATGGTCCTTTGTCGCCGCCGCCGTCAACCGCTGCTATCCTTTGCTCTTCTTGTTGTTGTTTCTTTCAATTTCTTTTTTTTTTACAGCTTGGGTTGAAGGGGATGATGGATCTGTGTTGAATTCATCATCTTATGAGTTTGTTTCAGTTTCGTTTCTGAGTTTTAGCTTGTTGTTCTTGTTGCTGTTGCTTTCAATTTCAGTTTAGTTTCTGAGTTTAGCTTGTTGTTGTTGGTTTGAATTTCAGTTTGAGTTCTGGTTTGCTGTTATTGTTGCTTTGAATTTCAGTTTCAGTATTTATATGGTTTAAGCTTTGAATTTCAATTTCAATTAATGTGAGGTTTCTGGGTTTTTGTTGTTTGTTGCTTTGAATTTCTGGGTTTATTTTCTTGTTTCAGTTTATGAAATGGTTGAAGGTTGGGTGGTGAGGGTGATATATTTCTGGGTTTGTTTGTTTTGGGTTGAAGGGGGATGAAGAATTCTGGAAACAATATGATTCTGGAAAAATTAATGGAGTTGGTGTTTGATTTTTTATGTTTTGTTTTTCTGGAAAAAGAAAACAAGATTTTTATGTTTTGGGTTGAAGGAAGAAGAAGAAAGAAGCATGAAGGAAGAGGAAGAATCATTCTGGGTAACGAAGAAAGAAGATGAAAGCCTCTGCATTTTTTGGTTTTTTTTGTTTTTTTAATTTAAATAAAAAATAAAAAAAATCCCACGTGTCTTAATTAGCTGACGTGGCAGTGCCACACGGGCAAAACGGAGCTCCGGCGTTGACCACGCCGGCGGCAGGGACTAAAACCAACAATTTCTTATAGTCTGGGGACTAAAGTCCACCTTTACGCCGGCGAGGGACGAAAACCAAATTTCGCTCATTGTTCAGGGACCAAAAACATATTTAACCCTTGTATGTTTTGAAACTTATTAAGAAACCATGGTGAGACTAAAATGATGATGGAGACAAACTACTTCCCTTAGTTTTTGTAAATGTAAAATAAACTCTAACTCTCGAAACATCAAACCAAACATGTTGTTAGAAGGAAGATGAGGTCAATACCTTCGTTTGGTAGAGGGGAGATAAATAGGAGGGGGAATATAAGTGGGACCACCCATTTTTTTGTCTCTTCATAAAATTAAGAGAGAGATGAGATACTTTAGATTCTTTCACTTACTTTACTATTTTATCCATATTTATCTCTTTTGACTTTCTTTCAATCAAGCAAAGTGACAAACTCGCCTCTGCTCTATTTTTCATCACTTTCTCTCTTATTTCGTTTAAACAAAACAACCTAATAATACACTATTTTTTCTCAGCATGTTCTACAACCAAACATACCCGTAATATATAAATGAAAATGATAATTATATTTGGGCTTGCAATATTTGAGTTATGGGCTCAATTTAACAAACAAACTTTAGTGGGCACCTATCGTATCAGTCAAACTTCATTAAACATTTTATCCCACACAAAAAAAACACCATTTTGTTGAAACAAATAAGACTTTTCACCTATATAAACGCTATGTTAGGGTTTCTTTTATGAAGTTCGGTGCCACAGTCCCTTCCCCTCCATGGGGTGGGGTCTCCCTCTTCCCCTTCTCTAACATCCTTCTTCGCTCCTTTGTGCAGGATCCTCCTCCTCTTGGAGGTTTCTCTACCCACAGTGAGTTTGTTTCTCTCCTAAGTGAGAGATTTTCTACCCACTTTGGTTGGATTTGTTTCTCTCCTTGGTGAGAGTTCTCCTTTAATCGATTTTATTTTTCTTTATTTTCTTCTTCTAGATCTCCCTTTCTTCTTCCTTTAACCTCCATCAGGTTTCATTTTTTTACCACCGCCCGCTTCCCCTCTCCTCCCCTCGAACTATTTCAGATGCCACCATCCGTTGTTTCCGGTGAGGTGCGAGTGAGCTAGCTTCTCTCCTAGCCAGAGGTGTATCTGCAGATCAAAACTAGCAAATGATTGAAACACAACAACAATAAATGGAGATCTAAAAATGAGACAATTTTAGTTCCGACAATGGTAGATTCAAGTTTACGATGTAGGGTTTTTCGTTTGTTTTAGATTTTCGACTGTTCATGTAAGTGTGTATGATGAGCAAACAAGTTATGAGCTCTATTGTAATATTTTATGCATTGCGATATTGCTCGTTTAGCTTCGATATAACTACCGCTTGACAGCCTTATAGCTTCAATTTTTATTTTTATTTACAAGAGGAAGACCTTATAGCTTCATACACCATTAGACAAATCATCTTCTTGTAAGAAAATAAAAAAAAGCCGAAAAATATCTTGAGAAAAAACCAAAGAGAAATATAAGATGATTGGTCCGTGGTTACCACGCGCTGTGTGATTCGCGGTATCTGTGTCATTCACCGTGTTCTCATAATCAGGCTTCATTCATTACCTTCATCTTCTTCTTCTTCTTCATCTTCTTGCCGCTGTCATGTCACATCGATAATAATAATAATATCCTCTTCTCAATTTCTCACTCTGCTGCTGCACCTGCACCTGCACCGTTTCTCGTTTTCAGCAAGCAATGGCTCAAGCGGTTGAAGAATGGTATAAGCAGATGCCCGTCATTACCCGCTCCTATCTCACTGCTGCTGTTGTCACCACCATCGGATGCTCCCTTGATGTGAGTGAACCCCCTTTCGTTATCTCAATTTTCATGCTTTTCGCATTCTGGCTCTTAGGGTTCCGATTTTTTCTGAATTGGCTTGTGTTAATTTGTGTCGGTGCATTTTGCAAACGTGATTATTCCTGCGATTTCTCGATTCGCAACTTCCAGAAGCTGATGCGAAATCAATTCTTTGACCTGATTGTCTTGAACTTGTCGTTGAATGAAGCTATGGTTGGGTCGGGTTTACGTTTGCTTGGTTTGATAATAATTTGGGAATGTGATTTTGTTCCCCCCCCCCCCCCCTTTCCTTTTCTTGTTATTGGATGTTTTGTAGGTTTATGTTCTCAATTCCTGCGTCATGAACGGTTGATTTGGAAAAGTGACTAATTCTCTTTTGATTGGTCCTCCTCTTTATGATTTTGTAGATCATATCTCCGTATCATTTGTATCTGAACCCTAGGCTGGTGGTGAAGCAATATCAGTTTTGGCGTCTGGTTACTAACTTCTTGTACTTCAGGAAAATGGGTAAATTCTCTCTGTTAATCTTCTGAAGATTTGCTCTCCATTGAGATTGCCCTGACATTTACTTAGAGATTTCAATTTCAGTTTTAATGCGGAAACATCTAAATTTTTTACATTAACATCTTAACATGTTGGCTCTGATTTTCATTCCATTATTGTTTTTGTGAGTGCATGCATATGTTGCCACTGAGACCATCTCATTTTACTCCTAGTTGCCAAATTGCCTACTTTGCAGAACCCCCTTATCCATCACAAATTAAATCATGCTTTTCTGATCATGGTGCATTTACAGTAGTCACTATCCGGGCCAAATGCAATCTTATTCTCTCTGAAGTAAGAGGAAGATTGAATCACATTGATGGTTGGGTGTTTATTGTAATTATCTTAACCCGTGTTTGTTATCTTTTGGCTTTTCTATCCGTCGATTAGATTATCAAATGTACATCTCCACAATTTATTATGGTCTTTTGCTGTCTTGAGTTCTTGACATACCCTTGTGATTTTCCTGAATTACAATGACACCTAGCAAATTTGCTCTATTATAACCCCATATCAGTCTACAATAACAGACTCATTTCTCCATATTCTCTTTAATATTTATTCATTTGTTTTACTCTGGTTGATATTTAATTTGAAAGTTGTGAATAATACATCCAACTCTGACATGGTATTTCTTATTGAATGGGCAGACTTGGACTTCTTGTTTCATATGTTTTTTCTTGCTCGGTACTGCAAGCTTCTGGAGGAGAACTCGTTCAGGGGGAGGACTGCTGATTTCTTTTACATGCTCTTATTTGGTGCCTCTGTATTGACTGGAATTGTTCTGCTTGGGGGGATGATCCCTTATTTATCAGAGTCATTTGCGAAAATTATATTCCTGAGCAACTCATTGACATTTATGATGGTGCGTCACATTTTTATACATTTTTTTGTTGAGTTTTCATGTTCAAATCTGTCCTAAATTTTAAAACTTAATTGATCTTTTTCAGGTTTATGTATGGAGCAAACAGAATCCCTTTATTCATATGAGCTTCCTAGGCCTCTTTACTTTCACTGCTGCCTACCTTCCATGGGTGCGTAAGCTCTATTGTTTTTACCTGATAGGACAACATTAAACCTGGTTTATGTTTTGTACTTGAAAAAAATAATGATCCTTTTCTTCTACTTAAGATTCAACTTCTAATCAAGCCAGCCTAATTTGAAGTTTTATGCATTTAGGTTCTCTTGGGGTTCTCTGTCCTTGTTGGTGCTAGTGCTTGGGTGGATTTACTGGTATGTTCCTATTCAAAGAATCAATATACCATAATATGGACAGTTGATTTCTGTGTAAGATTCATTTTCTAAACAACAGCTAATGTAAATCTTGACAACATTTTTCAGGGAATGATTGCTGGTCATGCATACTATTTTCTTGAAGATGTCTATCCTAGGATGACAGGTCGTCGTCCCCTAAAAACGCCATCGTTGATCAAAGCACTATTTGCGGATGACCCAGTTGTTGTTGCGCGGCCTGCCAATGTCAGATTTGCTCCCCCACCGGTTGACGAACCTCACCAAGATTGATTGTTCCAAATGGTGCGAGAGAACAGCAAAGTGGTTGACTTAACCTTGTAATATATAGATGTCTCTCTGCTTTTAAACTTTTTTGCGTGCATATGTTAGTTATTATGATTTAAGGCACACTTTTCCGAATATCCAGAGCTTTAACTGAAATGAGATCTCAAAGTTACTCTTTTTTTATTGTCATTTATCAGGCGCTAGGGGTTGGGAATAGATTATACCTTTCATAAGGGCCTACGAGGTTCAGGCCCGCCTGTACCAAATTAGTAAATATATAAAGTTTAGACTTTTTTTAAAAGTCTTTTTAGTTAAAAATGAATAGGTTTAGACTATTCAAAAAGTCTAGTTTTAGCCTATTTAAATAAGTATGTGATTAGTATGAATATATTTTATCACTCCTATTATTGATATGTTATAAACTTATTATAATATCTTGATTTTATATGTAAAAAAAAAAACTTATTATAATATCTTGATTTGATGTGCTTATTTACATTTTTATATATTTAAATAAGTTAACTTATATAATTATTAAAAGATATAAGTATTAGACTATTTAAATAAGTATGTGATTAGTATGAATATATTTTATCACTCCTGTTATTGATATGTTATAAACTTATTATAATATCTTGATTTTATATGTAAAAAAAAAACTTATTATAATACCTTGATTTTATGTACTTATTTACATTTTTATATATTTAAGTAAGTTAACTTATATAATTATTAAAAGATATAAGTATTAGAAGTATATTTATGACTCATTTAAGTATCTTAATATCAAGTATGATTTTAAATATGCTCTTAGGGAACTCAACATAAAGTTAGTTTATTTCCATCCCAACCTAGTAACTTGTATCTTAGTAATAGTGAGTCTTTTTATAGAAATGTTTCTTTTAGCATAATTTAATTCGTTAGACTATTAGTATGATAGCCTCTTTATATATAGTTTGCGCCTAAACTTAAAAGTCTTATTATAAAACAAACTTTTAAATAGGCTATTAGGCTAAATCATGCCTGGAAAAAATCTGTGAAAGGTAACTCAGATCTTAAAACTTTTAAATAGGCCAGGCTTATTTATGCTATTTTTTTGGGTTTAACTATAGCCACGCATTATTCGGGAGATCTCTAGGCCACCAAAGGTAGCAGAGACATGCAAAGGTTTCCTCGAGCGTGACAGTGATTGGCTCTCGAGTGCAAAGGCAAAAGTGTTAATTGATCTTTACCATGCTTCCTGTATCAAATATATATTTTATCCATAGAAAAAAGGTTTATCACTTTCATTAAATGGACGTGGATTGTTCCGTGAAATAGCAAGAGCTTTTCCAAACATTTCTTGTTAGAAATGATAATTTTGGGTTACTTATATTCATATCATAATCAACTCAGCGAACTACAACTGTATTTAACAAGTCAGTTACAATTCTGTTCCAGCTAACCAACTCATAGTAACTTGTAAACCTATACGTAACAGTAAACATCAAACAACAATATACATTCACACCTCATTTTTCAGGAGTTCCATTTCCACCTAGTTTTGTTTTTATCTCTCTCCTCATTTTCAATCCTATCATCTATCCAAACAAAAACATTCTTGTTCTAGAAAAAAAAAAAAGAATGAGTACATCAATGTAGGTATGTTACACACAAAAACATGTAAAGCAGGATCTCTTTAGAACTACATCCCAAAACGACATACAAATTTCTATTTTCTCTAACCCCTTACTCAACTCCTTTCAATCCCCCTTTTACTTACAAGCAGTGAGAATCACGATCTTGATGTCTCACAAACCAGTAAAGAAGAATCCAAACTATCCGACCCCAGCAGTATCTGCTGATTTATTACACTTGCTAAAAGAACTGCTGCATGAGACTACCTGATGGTCAAAAGAGCAAATGAATACTATTCACTATTTCACTGCAATGCCATTAAAAATCATGAACGAAGGATGGAACCGTGAAAGAAAGAATTTAGTATGATCGAAGATGCAATACAGCTAACGGATAGGGTGATATTGAGCTGATATTCTCTTCGGCGGCAATTTGCGCAGGATGAAGAGGACTAAAGCTGAAGGCACGATCTCAACCAGCTGTAGTTTACAAAATGAAAGGTAAATTCCCGTGAAATCAAAATAGAAAGACCAGTTGACAGAAAAAACGAATTCTGAGGGAAATACCATGTAGTAGATAAAGTCCAAAATAGGGTGATCCAAAACATCAAGTGATGCATCTGAATCAAATGCGGATATAAAAACCTGCATGTGTATCAAAAGTGTACTTAAGAAAGAAGCTCTAGTCCTTGAATAATAATACCCTATAGATCAATATACAAAGAATCTTAAGAAAACGTTGATTGCATGTAAAAGATAAAAGAATAATAATAATAATAATAATAATAATAATAATAATAATAATAATATAAGTTAGATGTTACCATCACGCATCTTATCAGAAAACAGGTGAAACAGATTGCTGTGACAGATCCGACCTGCAATACAAAACCCATTTTATGTGAATATATACAACTGATATATATAAATATTAGTTTTTTTAGTTTATAACTTTTCATCAATTGGAGCTGAATAGAAGATGAAAATATTGAAGAGGTCCCTTTTTAATTCACAATAATGAGGTCTGATCCAAGAACATTCAGAACTGAAAGTTCAAATGGTATTGCTCATAACATGTCAGCTGGTTCTTTATGATTTTTTGGACTGTTTAGCTTGCATGACCATTGGAAGTTTCTAGATTAAGAAAAAGGTTATTAATATTGCATGACCTATGACTATGAGTATTAATAGCATTAGAGCAAATGTTTGATGATTGATAAAGAACATAAATAAAAGAAAAGTAGGGTAATATCTTTGTTATCTGAATAGGTGAAACCAGATATCATAGGCTTTCCGTGATTGAATCCGGTTCTGCAATCTTTCATTTTTCCTTACTTGCATTTCATCTCATTTTTATTATTAAATTACTTGCATCCAATCATCTCTCTCTTGTATGTCTAGATAGCACAAGGAGAAGATGGGATTGGTACTTCTTAACCAATCCTTGTGGGAACGATATTTGGGGTCTCTTATATTATACTCCTATTTTACTTGCTGATAGGCGCAATTGTCCATAGCATGAAATCAAGCCAATTCCACTTTTAATGAGTTCCAAACATGCAAACAGCATTCCACTTTTATCAAACTGACATACTGAGAAGAAAGTTCACATACCTCATTAAGCTTCTTCCTCCTACCCTTTGATTCAATTGGGAAACGCCTCAGCATGGAAAATAATCTAGAAACATTGATGAGTTCCAGGTGGAAACAAAAATTCCCACCCACAACAACCAAGAATCACCAGTGAATTAGTAAAACTGAGGGACTGCAACGGAATTTCATGGACAATTCAGTCAAATGTAGAAGCCTCACCTTCCTCCATATATTAGGAAGCCTATTGCAGCCATAAATGACACAGCTGAAGAAAAGAAAAGAAAATGTCATGAAGGAAATGTCTGTGCATTTATCTTGAGGTTGTAAAACTAATTCTTAAACTCAAAAGTGGTGTGAATCAAAAATCAATCTTTGCTTCAAAAGCTAACCTCCAATAAATATCTTTCCAATCAACTCCACAACACTATTGTCATCTATCCAGGTGTAAATCCAAATACAAACCTGAATCCAAACCACACTTTAGTATTGTGATAATTGCAATAATTGATGTCAACTGTCAAAGAACCTTCTCTATTTTTCTCTATGCCTATGGAGTGATTATGCCAGCTTGAAGTGTATCTTGCAGCAACTAAATATGAGCAAACCAAAATTATTGCCCTAAACAGAAATCAAACTGCATATCTTAAGCATATCTTCCAAAAACTAAAAAATCATATTTGGTACACAATTAAAATTTGCAAGAGTCCTAGAAATTTGTAAGCCATGACATTTGCATACATAAGAAGAAAACCTTGATTCATAAGTGTCTGATTTTGCCACACTAGTCACTAATAGTTTTTCATTCAAGTAAAATTAGTCAGAGTTGCAGCTTGTTGGTGTCAGTGTAAGTGCACATGACTTCAAAATAAAAACAAAGAGCACATTTCCAGCATTCAATACTTCAGATAGATACTATAACATGAAAATTCAGGATAGACACCATAGTTCAGAGGAGATCCATCATGATTGAGATGAACAATCAGGAAACTCAATAAACAAAACAGAGCAGATACTTGTAATATCGGTTGCAAGGAGATAATGAGATAGGTACCTGGATAAAATACACAGCACCATTTATAAATATGTAAACTATCTTGAGCTTATCCGTCGGTAAACTCCTTGCCTGCTCAATCATGGACCAAAATTAGAATTCATTTCCTGATATAAAAACTAAAGAGTTATGATTCATTCAAACTCTCACTTCATTTCCACTTTTATTCTCTATCTATCTCACTTCCCTTTCAATCAAATCACTCGTTACATCTTTACTTACTCTCTCTTTTCTTCCTTTCTCTCTCTTCTCTCCACTTCATTTCCACTTATGTACTAGCGTGAATGAAACTTAATTCAATAGTAAAAGTGAAAGTAGATAAGGAGAAAGAATTGAAACAGACATGCCTGGTGATAAATTTCTGCCCAGAAAAGCACTAGAAGTGTAAATGTTGAGAAGAACACAAGTCCAGGAAGATCTAATAACACCAAAACCAAGACCTAAAGCCACTCCATGTGAGTAACGCAAGGCGTAATTACTATGAATATCTTCAACTACTATTAGCATTAGCATAGCAAATCAAACAGTACTTACTTACCTTGGGATGCAGAATAAAAACTTTGCTGTGAAATCCAAACACTAGTGCACGCACTGCAACATAAAAATACGAAAAAGGATAAAGAATCTATGAAATGACATGGCAAAAGATGAAGGAGAGTGTGTGGATAGGTAACCTCCGCTGACAATGAAGTTCATGAGATGGAAAATTTTCTGTGTAGTCCAACCGTATTCAGGTACTCTGAGTTCAATTCTGATGAGCTGAATCTGCAGCATTTGAAGATGTAAATGAACTGAATTAACTGAAACTAATTAATTATTTGTGTGAGAGTAGAGGATAGGATAGGATATTAGACCAGAGCGACGGAGGAGATGAGAGCGTAGGCGGCGCAGAGAGAGTAGAAGAGCGCGCTCTGGCACTGAGTGGAGTCGCTGATGCGGTTCCACCAGGGCCAGGTGCCGGAGAAGAAGAAGAAGAAGGAGGAGGAGGAGAAAGGTGCAAGTGCTGCTACCTCCATCATCTGAGCTTAGCTACTTTCCGTTTTCAGTGAGGCTCAACCAATATTGAGGGAGTGGAGGAATGAGGATCCACCACCAACCATAAATGCTACCGGCCAGTCTACTCTCTCATCTCAATGACAGGAGTACGAATCAAAACCAATCCTCTTATTTATTACTTCTTGCCTCTCTCAGCTACACTTCAACTTCTCATTTCTGAGCCATTACTCCTTTTGTAATTCAAATAATTCTTAAAGCTTTTATTTTCGAGTCAAATATTTGGGGTTTATCATGTCATATAATTTTCAACATGCTCATCCACAATTCTTAATTTTTACATTCCATAAAAACATTGCAGTTAAAGGGTATTCAAATTAGCTTCACATCTCAAACTCCTGATAAAAGAAGATGTTGCGTGTCCTTATCTATGCTCTTTAATATTCGGGTCTAAAACTATTATCATTCTTCCTTTATTTTTTTAGTAATTCTTAAGGAGTTACAATATAATCACTTATACTCACCATTACTTTTAAACATCTTATATCATCACACATAAAAAATTATTATCATTCACATTTATTCATATATTTAATTACGTTTACTATCATGTATTATAACTATATTATAGTTTTAAAAAGAAAAGAATGAGACGTAATTAGGTGTATGTCCTCCTTTTGCATACTAATAACTTATGATCCATGACCATATCAAACAGGATCTGTGGCGCAATGGTAGCGCGTCTGACTCCAGATCAGAAGGTTGCGTGTTCGATTCACGTCAGGTTCATTTTTTGTTTTCGACGACAGGATTTTCCTTTTTGAAGCGCGAGATTTTTCTCTCACGTCATCAAACGCAGCGTTTCACAGGTTTTCCCGGTCACACCTCACACACAAACCTCTCTTCTCTTCACTCTCTCTCTCTCTCTCTCTCTCTCTACATTTCCTCCTCAAAACCCTAAACCCCTTCCCCTCACCGCCACAATGGCCTCCCGTCTCCGCCACGCTCTCCGCCACTACTCCACCATCCTCTCTCCGAACTCATCAACACCGCTAACCTCCAAGCAGAAGTCCAAGAGCGCCCTCTACCTCCTCAAATCAGAGACCAACCCCGAACGCATCCTCGACATCTGCCGCGCCGCTTCCCTCACCCCGGACTTCCACCTCGACCGCCTCGCCCTCTCCCTCGCCGTCTCCAAACTCACCGCCGGAAACCACTTCTCCTCCATCGACCAATTCCTCCACAACCTCCCCACCTCCCGCCCCGACCTCCGCAACGAGCGCTTCCTCTCCCAATCCATCGTCCTTTACGGCCAGGCCAAAATGCTCCCCAACGCGCTCCGCGCCTTCGCCCGCATGCGTGACGAGCTCCACATCACCCCCACCGTCAAGTCCCTCAATGCCCTCCTCTTCGCCGCACTCGTCGCCAAGGACCACAAAGAGGTAAGTCGAATCTACCTCGATTTCCCGAAAACCTATTCGATTCAGCCCAATGTAGAAACCTATAACATAGTAATTAAGTCTTTTGCTGAATCTGGTTCCACTAGTTCTGTGTACTCAATTTTGTCTGAGATGGATAAGAATTCAGTTAGGCCCGACGCGGCCACGTTTAGCAATGCCCTCGCCGGATTTTATAGCGAGAAGAAATTCGAGGAAGTGGGGAAGGTGTTGAAAATGATGGAGGAGAAGTATGGGATGTCTCCTGGTCTTGGTACCTATAATGTTAGGATTCAGAGCTTGTGTAAGTTGAAGAGGTCTTTCGAGGCCAAGGCTTTGCTCGAGGCGATGATTTCTGGAGGGAGGAAGCCGAATTGGGTTAGTTACTCTTATTTGATTCGTGGGTTTTGTTCGGAAGGGAACCTTGAAGAGGCTAAGAAGGTGTATGGTGACATGAAGAAAAGGAGTTACAAGCCTGAAGGGAGTTGTTATTTTACACTGGTTCATTTTCTGTGCGAAGGTGGGGATTTCGAGTCTGCTTTAGAGATTTCAAAGGAAAGCATGGATAAAGGTTGGGTTCCTAATTTCACCACCATGAAAAAGCTTGTGACCGGGCTTGTTGGTGCCTCCAAGACTGATGATGCTAAAGAGCTCATTAAGCAAGTCAAGGAGAAGTTTACTGAACGCAGCGACAAGTGGGATGACATTGAAGCTGAGTTGATTAAGTGATTGGTAGTGTGGTGGTCTGCTTGTATTATTCTCTGGTCATGGCAAAGGGGAACCTGGAAGATTGAATTATTTCATGAACATTGGCTTAGAGATGGCTTTCTTTTGTTTTGCCATTTCCTATGGCACTGGTAGCCAGACAAGTTTTTTTATCATGTTTGCCATTGTTGGGCATGCTCTGTTTTCCTTGGTTGGGTAATAAAAGAATTGATAGTGGTTAGCTGATAGATCTCTGGTTTTTCTTATTTGCTTTACCTTCTTCAACTGCATTTCTCAATGTTTTTTCTTAGGAAACTGCTACACTGCATGGGGAGCGCTCACAGACCTGTAAATTATTATTATTCAACTTTTGGTTTCTTAGTCCTGCTACTCTTTCTCCATAGTTTTCTGAAGCTGGTCACTGTTGTTGATTTGTGCCTTGTCATTTTGCTCTTTCTTTCTTATAGTTTTTTCACTTTTGAAGAGTTTTAAAATTCTTATTTGTCAGTAGAATCCAATAGGACTCAATTCATTTGCATGTTTATTATGCACATAATTCTTTGGGGGAGTTTGTTTTATGGTATGAGATTATATCTCTGCATTACATTGTATGTTATATGTCTGTTTTAATTTCATAGTCAGACCTCTGAAGTTCGATGATAGGTAGTGTTGATTTACTTATAGTAGATCTTCATCTAAAGAATCAAACAAATGACTTAGTGCATGCTTGCAAACAACTTCGCAGTGATAGGATCATCTTGATTGGACTCGGGTGTAGATATGCTTCGATTATTGTACCAACATGTTTAGCAATTTTGTGGAGAATTAGGTTTGAGAAGTAACAAATGTTGCTTGGGTTCAGTTTTTGGATTCAAATTTTACACCCAAGTTTTAAAAAAATCACTTAAAAGAGAAAAGTTCCTTAACATAAGTCACTTTTTACTTTAAACTTACTTTTAGTCAAAATTAATTTTATAAAATCAAGTTCATTTAAAATTAATATTACAAATCCTCACCAACAAACTTACATACAATTTCTATTAAACTGGTATTATGCACATTCTCTGGCTCTGCATTGAATAACTTAATGGACATTCTATGTATTGCATGTCTTTTGATGCTGTTACTACTTCATGATCATATTTTAACATTTTTGTTGGTCTAGCCGTTGAGGTTGTAAGTAATATTTGATCAGGAGTAGATTTTCAACTTTTAAAGGATTTGTTTTATGTTCGCATATCCTTGTTTTATATCTCTGAATTCTAACGTATGGACTAGTATATAAACGTGTTAAATGTTAACTACCACTCCACTCCCACCCTCTTTTTTTTCAGTCAAAACAACTTTCTCTACTCTTATCAGTTGTCACTTTCAAAAAATACTCTTATCAGCTGTCACTATGCAATTCAGTTCGCGAACTCTGCAACAATTATCCCAACTAAAACGTTCCAAGCCATTCAATTATCTACACATATGAACACATACCAATCGATGCGTGTAGGACCTTCTATCGTCTCAATTTATAGCCTTTGTGGATTAATACAAACGTTCGTGGGGGACAAGAAAATTCAGTTCTCATGTTGATGGTTCTCCTTCTTATACTTGGAATTTCGTTTGGCTTTTGAAGTGCTTATTTAGGACAGAGACAGGAGCTTGTGTTTTTTGTTGTTTGGTCTTTGTAACTTAAGCATCGCACTTCCTTCAGGCTTCAAGGAACAAGTGCCATAATTGACAAGTTAATGAGGTGATAAGGTAAGTTGTATACCAACTGATTGAAGTTTTCGTGATGAGGTGCGCAAGTAGGTATCTATCACGGATTTATAGTCTCCTTTTACAAACAAATACGAAAGGATTATGAAAAGAACTAAACAAAATTCATCACAATAGAACACATCATTATTAGTGTAGAAGTTCGTTAAGTTTATATAAGTGCATAATATTTTTTGGTGTTAGATTTGACACCCAGCACCTAATTTAAAACTTCACTTTAATTTTAATGTAGTAATTATCATAATTATTACCTTTACTTTTTATTCTATTCCGGGTTTTTAAATCCCGGAATCAAAGTTGATGTACATACCGAGTTTTATAACCTGGGAGACGTATTGAATTTTTCATATCGGTTTCTATTTCCCGAAATGTTATAGAGTTAATATTGGCATTGAGAAATGAAAACCCGGAAAGTTTTTATACAAACCGGGTTTTAAAATCCGGAATGCCAGACAAACCTTATGTTCCGGTTTTTGAAATCCCGGAATACAAAATAAAATAACTTCCGGGAAATTAAATCCCGGAATGTTATTTAGTTTTCGGGTTCTAGAACCCGAAATTTAACAGGAAAAAATTAAAAACTATGTTAAAATGAAAAATTATGTTAAAACACGTCCAAAGTAAAAATAATAAACTAGAATCATACATGCATTCAAAAACATTAAATCCACTAGATAATCGAAGTTGTATAATAATTGTTGTCCAAATCAAAACATAACAATACTAATTATATGTCCAAAAATACAAAATTACAAACATAAACAACAATCATCTAGGTCCACTCAATGTTGATGTGGATGCCCCTCCCCTACTCCTCCTCTGATACACGAAATTGGACATGGTCCTCTGCCTAGCGAAATCCAATGCTCTCTGCAATGCAGCTTTGCTGGGTCCCCCAACGGGAGGTGTATCATGTGCAGCTAGAGACTATGCCAACCACCCCTCCATTCTCCTCAACATAGCCTGAAAGAATGCAATATAGAATGTAAGCGATTTATTAAAGTAAAAACTTAATTAATTACATCGAGATGTGACCCAAACAAATGAACTTACCCCTACACCGACACTCTCACGTGCACACTCTGGGACGAGACATGGATGTGAATGTCGCGAAAACCATGACATGTAATCGGGGGTCGTCTCAGCAGGAAAAGAAACCTAAAACTCTAGAGGGATGACGACATCAGTGAATGCATGGAACGCGACATCTATCTCTTCAGCGGAGGGAGGTAGGCCAGGGGGTGCTCGGGGAACCGCCTGGATGTGTCCGAGCTGGCGGAGGATCCTCTTCGAAAGGTAAGGTCGACTAGCATCTTGTCCACGTATGTAACCAGAAAAAAGTGCCACCTCCTGCCGTGGTCGATGGTCTCTCTGCCCAGCGTAGGGGTCCAAATGACGGCGTGGGCGTCCATGTCATCCAGATGCTTTCTTCGCGTGTGACATGGAGCAGTCCCTTGCTTGCCACATCTCCACCTAGCCACCCTAAGCTGATCCTCTATGTAACCCTGCACCGGGTGTCTGTAGAAGAGGCTGGTTGGGAAATGCTCGTAAATTCACGCCTGCAAGAGTGAGGTGTATCCACTAAGCTACTTTGTTTTGTGGTGGCTCACAACCCCAAGCTGATCATATAATACAGCCAGCGCCATGGCTCCCCAGGCGTACATGCCCACCGTATCAAGGTTCTCAAATGCGATCAAGTAGGTCACATTGCTAAAATTATGACTCTTGTTGGTGAACAACGTCACGCCAACAAGATGTAGCAGGTATAGTCGAGCAGAGTGGTCCCATCGTCTGTCTGAAATCATATAAACATCAAGCATCAGATATCGCAGACAAATCATGAAGAAATCAATAAAATTTCATAATCATACTTGCAACGACTGCCGTGTAATGCTGAGCGAGCCATGGGAGCCTAAGATTAAAACCCCTCGTCTTCCCAAACTCCCCCCGCACATCTTCTCGATCAGCACCTAGCAACCTCTCACATGCCTCTACCGCTATAGCCCCGTCGATCACCAGCAACGAGAAGATCTTCCCAACCACTGGTATGTGAAGCAAACAGGACGGTCATCTCCCCGAAGGGCATGGTGGAAGGAAGATGTCTCCGAGTGCCACCTCTCAACAAAAGCAGATACAAGCCCCTTGTCCATCATAGTGTATGAGCACGAGACAAGGGGGTAGAGAGTGGACTGTTGCACTATCTCAAGCACCTCAGGCACACCCTCACAAGTAAGTTTCGCCAGCTTGTGCCCACAAATGGTGAGTGTGAGGTCTCCTCTATCGACGTACTCCTGAAAATATGTTTAGAAAAGTGAACATTAATATCCAATAGTTAAAAAAATAAACAAAGATGAATTATATAATGCATACTAGGTGGGTCCCTAGGTAGGGTTCCCACAAAATGGGGGCCACGTACTCTGGGTAGCTGCGAAGCAGCGACAGGTCCTCAGGGCCTCCTGGAAAAGGAGGGTCCTGCTGAAGAACAAGTGGAGTAACCTCAGGCTGAGGCTGAGCCCGAGGATGTGTCTGTGGCTCAGGCTCTGGCTGAGGCTGTGCCTATGGCTGAGGTTCAGGCTCAGGTGCAGGTGGTAATGGAGGAGCTAAGGCTGAGGAAGACGCATCTGCTTTCCTTTTCCGATGCGATGTTGTTGGTGATACACGCCCACCAAGGATACGTCCACCGTCATTGTTGTTCCGTCCCCTTCTACGTCTTCCATCTCGGGTTCCGAAATGTGTCCTAGCCATCTGTCAATAATCACAAAATTGTATGTAAGCTTTCCTCCAAAAATCTCGAAAACAAACAACTCAAAACCAAGCTCAAATGATTCTTAAAAATAACATGGTTTCGGGATTTAAATCTCGGAACCATATAAATGAGTTTCAAAACATTAACTTTCCGGTATATAAAACCCATAACACAAAAATTAACCTCGAATTTTAAAACCCAGAAATATGCAAATAACAATTAAACAATAACTCTCCGAATTTATAATCCGGAACACAAGACTCATGCCGGGCTTTAAAACCCGAAACAACCATAATAAGTTCAAAACCATAACTTCCGGGATATAAAACACGAATCAAAATAATTAACCCCGAGATTTAAAATCCTGACACATGCCAATAACATTTTAAACAGTCACTTCCCGAGGTTTACAACCCGGAACACAAAAATTCACATGGGGATTCAAAACTCGGAACATTGACAATTTTTTTTAACAAATCCGAGCTATTTATCCCGGAACTATGCCTCTACAAAATTTGATTTCTAGATTCCGGGATCTAAATCCCGGAATGTACCTACCCTACCGTGTTTTAAAACTCAGGAAATCGAAGCTCCGCAACAATGGCAGAAGCTTAATCGTTGAAGAAGGTGAAAGGGTTTTAGAGAAGAGGCAGGAATGTTACCAACCTGGAGTAGCATATGAAGATGATGATGACGATGGCGGTGCAAGCAGGAACAGTAAGAAGTGATGGTGATCATGATGAGATGACGATGACGCTGGTGGTGTGGTGATGGAGGAAGAAATTGGAACAAGTGAAGGAGAAGATTAAGAGGGTTGGAACGGGAGCAAGAAACCAGAAGAAATGAAGGAGAAGGAATGAAATGTGAAGGGGTGGAAAACTGGTGTTATAGTAGTAATAAGGTAGTGTTAAATTGGATGCTAGGGCTGCCAAATCTAACCCCCTATAATTTTTTCCCTCGTAATATTACACATGTTTATGAGTAAAGGAAGAGGATGCTGATTGACCGGCTCTGTCAATCATCACTTTTATAGCTACCCCCGAAAGTTAGCTCAAGTGGGAAGAGCTAGGGGACATAAGGGTTGGGGAGGGTGAAGGGCCAGGGTTCAATCTTTGAGGAGAGCTAATTTATATTAATTTACTAACAACTAACATTTACCGGAAAAAAAAAAAAAAAGAAAAAAAAAACTGTTTCTGTTCGGTTCTACATCATCCTCGCACAAGTAAATAATAGATGTATAATTTCACTATTTTAGTTTATTTGATCCAACAATGACCAACCTTTTGATTGTTACTCTTTCTCTATGACAATGGCTTCCCCAATTACCATCACTTTGCTCTATTTTCTCCATCTCAATTTACGAAGAATAGCCATGTTAAAGTGCAGCATTATCAAAATATCACGGTGATAATCCAAGTGCACTTCAGGCTAAATGAGATACTAAATAGTAGCCCAATTCACCCTCAAGACTAAATAGGACAGCCAGGAGCTTTGGTCCATTGAGTTTTGTATCTCTATTTCAATTAGTTAGCTGTGAATATCTTTTAAATAATTAATTTGACATATCTTCAAATGCACCAAATGAACTATGTAAGTAAGAAATATTAACAACTTGAACAAACAAGTCTTCAGATGTAATTTTCTTTTATCTTTTTCTCTAAGTGTAACATTTTTTTAACTATTTGAACAAACAAGTCTTCATGTCTGATGAAGTACTGCTCAAATCTCCACTTGAGCATGCTCTATGGTACTTGAATCAATGGAACCTCAATTACGCTGACTTTAGTAGAGCTCCAGATCTCATAAATTTTGCTCCGTATGCTACACTAGATGCCATTGTTGTTGAAGCCACTAGCCAGCTGCGCCAGAAAACAGGTCAAGTTCAACAACTGGCAAACATTTGTATAAGAGCAACCAAAATTTTAAGTCAAATTCAGCTCCGAAAACAAGTATAACTAAATTACCTCAGATAAGTTATGTATGATTGAGTTTCTTGGGTTCCAAAGTCTGGTTGAACAAGAGCTGCAACAACTAATCCTAACTGGAACACTGTATTCACCTGTCCATATTTGTATTCCTCCTCAGAAAGTGGGATAACAAACAGCAGAGAATCTATTGAAAGGTTCTCTGAGTAGTATCTGCTTCTCTGATCTATCCACATACTATCTTGATTTTATTAGAAGCTGTTTTCGTGTGTGCTTGTGTGCGTGTTGCAGGAGGATAGTAATCTGATCTGAGACCCCAAAGGTCTACAACCAAGGAGTGTCCCTAAAAAGCTACAAAGATTGGGCTGTTTGGTTCAACGTGGAAAGGTGAAGCTGACAAGTTTAAGGATTAACAAATGCAGAAGAACAATGAAAGGATAAAACTAGATAACTTTCTTATAAGATTTAGACTGAAAGAGGTTCTATGAATGCACATCTCAACCATAATCCCAAGTTTCATTATCGAGGGGAATGTGATATACAACTACTGTACATAAAGCTATTGCAATCTAAATGTCTAAGACCCTACTCTGTATAATTAACTAAAACACATCTCAATCATAACCCCAAATTTCATTATAACATAATATACAACTACTGTACATAAAGCTATTGCGATCTAAATGTGTAAGACCCTGCTCTGCATAATAAACTCGAACACCAATGCCTAACCTTGCTTATAAAGAGTGGTTCAACCTTTTGGCGATGGGTCCCATCGAGATTAAAAAATTCAAACCAGCTTTTCCACTGAGATAAAACAAGGGTCAAGGAATCATCATCATCTCTACGATCTCTCCAGCAGAAAATAAAATATAAGAACTGAACCTCATTCTTCTTACCTTCCAACCCAAGCTACTTGCCCTTTGAAATACTGAAGCACCAATGAGGAAGACATCTCGGAACACAATGAGTCCAACGAGTCCAGCTTCAAATAGAAACCCAACATGTAAGGTTTTGCAGGTCATAGATGAAATACAAAGTAATATTTGAGTTCTCAAAATTTACATTCTATCCAATGAAACCATTATACAAATACAAATACTTAACACATCCTTCCAGCTATTGAAATCATTACACCCAAACAGCATATAACGAAGAAAAATATAACAGAATGTGTACTTGATTGCTAGGCTAGAACAATGAAGGATCTTGTGCCGAAGAGAAAAGAAAATGCATAGATTGCTTTTTACTCAGACATTACAAAGAACAATTATCGTTCTTTTTTTACAGAAACACATACACAAGTCCAGCACTACTTACGATGCAGTAGATCTTTATGCACCATAGCAAGAGCAACAGAACCAATAAGAACCTAGATCATGAATTCAAAACAGAACATCAGACAAAATTACAATCCCAACTTCCAGCTAACGACACTGTGCTTGGAAGGAAGCATGATAATGCATCCATACCTTGTCAGCAAGGGGATCAAGGTAGGAACCCACTACAGAATCAATCTTCATCTTCCTAGCCACATATCCATCCAGCTGCAATCATAGGAAAAGATAAAAATGAAAATGTTTAGCACATCATTAGTGCACAAAGCAGAATCATTTCTTGAAAAACATATGATATATATACTTGTATTTACATATCATATCATACCCAATCAGTCCCTCCAGAGATGGCCAGCCCCACCATTGCTGAAGTATACATATCATTCGTGATCATCCTGTACAAAATTGTTAACCAAATTAGCACATCATTAATAAAAAAACATGTTTCCTGTTTTTCCCACTAAAAAATGCAAAAAAAGGGGGGAAGTACCATCCAAGAACAGGACCCGAAATTAATCGAGAAAAAGATATGAGATTTGGCGCATTGAAGAAAGTTTGGAGAAGAAGAGCTTGTTGGGGTGGTTTTTCGGAATGGGAATCGACACGACGGCGTAGGTGAAGTGGTACCAAAGGGGTGGTCGCGGCCCGAAGCAATTTGAGATTGATGGCGTTGACCTTTCGCAAAACGACGGCGTTTGGGTGGAGGAGAAGAGGAGTGGCGGACTGAGAGAGCTTCCAGGGTGGAGAAGCGAGGAAGAGAGGGCCGTGGTGAGATGGCAACGGGAAGAGCGTGTTGTTGCGTAATGGGAAGAAGGTAGATGTTGTGGTGGTTGTTGAGGTCAGGAAGGTTCGTGCTATGGTGTTTGCTTTGCCCTTGCGGTTGCTGACTATTGCGTTGAGGAACCTGAAGATCGCCATTGTTGAAGCATTCTTCCAATTTCCCTCACTGTGTCGTTCAACAGCAATTAGGTTTTTGTTTTTCCTTTTTCTCTCTCTTGGAAAGAAGGGTTTTGGGTTTTAGATGTGAATTTAATAAAGATATAGGACTGCAATCTAAACATTTCTACTTGAGATTGAGATTACCAATTTACCATGCTAATTGCAATTTAGTGTGTCAAAGCATAAAATTCTTAGATAGTTAAACTCCTATCAACACATGTTAACTCAGTTGTTGATGAATCACTTCTCCTTCAGAAAGTTGTGTGTCAGGTTCCCGCTATCAATATGAGATCTGTATGTACATCTATGAGCAACCAAAGTTACTGGATGTATGATTTGATGAGAGACACATACTCATTTAATGTGATTTCAGAGTCATAAAGGAATTACTCTTATCGCGACTGGTTATAGGTTATAGGATACTTGGGTGCACACCAAAATCTAATGTGTCTTTAATACTAGTTAAGTGCAATGTAAATGAACTTTCACCTCAATACATAATAAGAGTTTCACTAACTTTTATCTTTAAGTGTGTGTTAACAATTGTGTAAACTAATACCAACTAGTATCCAAATGTAATCTATTATTGGAGTACATTGTATACTAAGAACTTGTTTGGTTTTGCGTTCTACAAACCCACAATCGATTCTACAAGGCCAGACGTGGAAATCATTTAATATAAAGATGTTTAGATAATATCTTGGAAATGATTCTTCAAGTCGGAATCGAGTTCACCGTGACACACCTCATCCTAGCATTTGTGTTTTGGAATTACTTATTGTTGAGTGGTCTTCGACTCTTCACAAGCTAGCTGACTATCACAAATCACGCAGTGGAGAAGGAGGAAGCATAATTTTTTACAAATGTAAATAAAAGTTACAAATATTAATCGTATTAATCTTACTTAAGAATTAATGTGTTCATTGTTTATAGTCTAATATTCATGATATTTTAATTTTTTTAACCACAATATCCCTATTGAATTATTCATATTCGAGCCAAGTAAAACTTCTATGAGCGACAAAGCCCTCTCTATCAAGTAATTAATGAAATTGCATTCTTGATATTTTAAAATTTCAGAAATAAGAATTTTTTTTTGAATATTTACAGGACGTTTCCAAAATTTTCAAAGATGAGTTTAAAAATGTAAAGATTTATCGCACAAATCAAAATAAATCCTTGATATTTTACATGATAAAAAATCATCCCTTCCATTCAAAAAAATGCAAAGTTGTCCTCACGTAATAATAAGAGGTTTTATTGTCGTTGTATGAGAATTGAGAAGTACAAATTAAAAAGATAATGACACCTTAAATTGGGATTCAGTTTATATAATCCAAAAGTGCAAGATATCAGGAGGATACCAAAATAAACAATAACATATAATTACTAAAAAACCAAAATGAATAAGACAGTTCCTTGTTTCAATTTGATTAACATTGTTAAATTATGAGGACAACAAAAGTATACATATTAAAACGTGCACATTTCGCAGCATCACATCCCGATAATAGATATATCTAATGTTGATTTGTTTCAAGAATAGATAGAGTTGACCTAATTGCATCTAACATGTTTTACTTGTCTTGACCAAATTTATAGTCTTACAAGGTCAAGAAACACATCGGAGAAGAAGTGAGAAAGGTTGTTACCTATATTAATTAATTTTATCCTAAGTGAAAGAAAAGATTGTAAAATATAGTAAAAACAAGTAGGTATCTTTGTCACTATTACCTTGCAAGGGATAAAGTGTCAAAGAAAACCAGCTAAGATTATCTATGTTAAAGGAATTCCATCTTCAATACCCAAAACTAAAATAAGCAATCATATTTTCCTAACAAACCCATATAAAACAGCTTTTACCAGTATTTGGAACAGCATAACCTCTTACAGTTTCAGAGTTTCAACAATTTAATCATATCTTACCAATTCCCCTGTAACAAAATTTAAGCATATTAATTGTACAATCTACCTCCTTTTGCCTTCTTTGTGCAAATTGCTTTCTGAGAACAAGAATATTAATTCCACCAACAAGGTTTGAGAATATGAGGTGCTTACCATGCTGCAAATCTGCCATTGAAGCACCCTCTTTCAGGAAAGTTTCCAAAGGGAGGAGAACATTCAAATCAATAGCAGCTGCTATGTCACTTAAATCAGGTGTGTAATGCATGGCAACAAATTCAAATGGAAATGTGGGTGGATCGTTTGTACTAAATATGTGGTCTCAAATAATTGCAGGTAGCAGCAGGCATAGACAAATCAATGATGAGATACAAAAATATGGAGCTGCAAAAAATGAAGTTAAAATATTCACATATGAAGAACTCATTGATGCAACAAACAACTTCAGTCCTGATTGCCTGGTTGGAGAAGGTGGATTTGGGAATGTTTATAAAGGATACATAAAGAGTATTGAACAGGTATCTCTCTCTTTCTTTTTATCTAAATATGTTTAGATATTTACATGTTATGATTATGAAAGTCTCATATTAATATATGTAAAATGTTTTTGTGTTCAGACTGTAGCTGTTAAGCAACTGAACAGGGAAGGAGCTCAAGGAACAAGAGAATTTTTCGCAGAGGTTTTGATGCTAAGCATGGTGGCCCACCCAAACCTTGTTAGGCTCATTGGTTATTGTGCAGAAGGTGATCAAAGGGTTCTAGTCTATGAATTCATGGCCAATGGAAGCTTGGAAAATCATCTTCTAGGTATGTGGTCAAATCAAAAACATTCTTAGGGCATATTTTGAAATTCTTCTAGAATCGAATCAATTCTTAGGCGGAGACTTGTGTGAATATTTTCTCAGTGCCAGAATTGATCTCTAAGGCAATAGAAGTTGATCCAATATGTTCGATTAGCTTCTATTTCCAAATTGCAATGAAGTGACAAATTTTGATTCACTAAGATCATAAAATTCCTACATCACCAATCTTAATGAAATATATAAGTCGACATATCTTAATATCTTAATTGAACAACTCAGATTCTTTAACTACGCGAATGTAGGATTGCCTTGAATGCAAGGAACCCATATCCTTGAACTGACCATAGTGAATTAATTTATGACAGACTTAGGTGAAGATAAGGAGCCTTTGGATTGGCACACAAGGATGAAAATTGCTGAGGGAGCAGCTAGAGGGCTTGAATATCTGCATGACAGTGCAGACCCACCAGTGATATTCCGTGATTTCAAGTCATCAAATATACTGTTAGATGAAGATTTCAATCCAAAGCTCTCTGATTTTGGACTTGCAAAGATTGCTCCAGCAGAGGGGCTCCAGAACTATGCCCCAACCAGGGTGATGGGGACCTATGGCTACTGTGCACCAGAGTATGCTGCAACGGGTCAGCTATCATCAAAATCAGACATTTATAGTTTTGGAGTTGTATTTTTGGAAATCATCACTGGTAGGAGAGTAATTGACACTGCAAGAGCCACAGAAGAACAGAACTTGATTGACTGGGTATGTCACATTCCCTCATCTTGTTTTGAAACTTCTTTTGACCCCTCAAAATCATGATTAATGCAAGAAAACATGATTTTATATAGAAAAATCAATTGACACCGGTACACTCAACAATTTTCAAAGCAAAAACTACTATGTTTGTTTGAGAAGTGCATGTTTGAAAACAGAATCAATTCTACTTGGCGGTTAGTAAAACAATGTTTGAGTGTGCCAATAAAATTGATTTCATGGGTCAAGAATCAGTTTTACTTGCCAAAACAATAGTTGCTTATGCGTGCCGTTAAACATAATCAATTTTGAAATTTTACAACTAAATTTTATAATATTACGCTACAAAAACCTCTTATTTTATAAAAGTATCCAAACTAAATCACATTTTACCATACTCAATTTTAGTAGAACCAATTCTGTGTATGACAAATTTTGCTTATGCTGACCTAAACACACACCTAGCTTCTACCAGAATGACTCTCAAACATCAATATTTTCGTCAAGAATTAATTTTAGTCTACAAGAGTTGATTCTTTGATTTTCCCACGAAAACCAAACACACACTTAATGTAGTCTTGTTTATGATTTGGCAGGCACAACCTCTGTTTAAGGACAGAACAAAGTTCAGTCTAATGGCTGATCCTTTGCTTAAAGGTCGGTTCCCTGTGAAAGGTTTATTTCAAGCACTTGCAGTTGCAGCAATGTGTCTACAAGAGGAAGCTGAAACACGACCTTACATGGATGATGTTGTAACAGCTCTTGCTCATCTAGCAGAGCAAAAACCTGAAGAGAAAGACATTGCTGGTGAATCTATAAAAAGTGCTGGCCATGTTGAATCTTTTAGAGCTGTAAGTTCACTTGGATGCGAAAGGATGTAGCCAGCCAGCACTGAAAAACTTGGAAGATCAAGCTGAACGTGCTTAGGTGTATTTCTGTTTTTTTGATATATTCATCTATTAAAACTTTAGACTGTGATGTGAAACTTTCCTTTTTGGATTGAAATCAGCATCCCTTTAAAGTTAATGACTTTAATGTATCTTTTTTTTTTCTTCTTCATTTTGAAGAAAAAGTTACATCTGAGTTTCTGTTTCATTTGGTTCCACCTTTGCACATATCAAAGGACAAATGTATGCTCCCCAGTTACAAATGTCTTATTTGATAAGTGTACATTGAATATGTCATTTATGCAATTACATCCTGAATGACATGATCAATATACTACCTACCTATTGAAATGAGAGGTGTTAATTATAGTTTCAGTGTTCTCTATATATATCTACCTACCTATGGAAATTCTATAACTTATTTTCTAGATACATTACACTATACTAATTAATCTGGATGATAGAAAGATCTCTAGAAAAATGAGCATCAGAACTTAAACCAAAGGCACAGAAACACAGAATGTTGCAGAGAATGAAAATAACATGAGCACAAAATAAAATCTGGCAACCTATTGTGCTTGGTTCCACGTTTGAGAGTCTTATAATCAATTATCATTAAACAGAATCACTTTTGGGAACCGACTAATTTATTTTATTTTAAATCAATTTTGCAGAGAAGCCAGAGAGAGTAGTTTTGTTGGACATAATTAATTTGATATTTCAAAACTGGATTTCACAACATTTCCCTATAAATATCACTTTTTCCATAAACGTATCCAAAAATAAATCACTTCAACTCAGTGTATATAATACAAGTTTTGGTTTCTCATTATGTGAATATAATACAAGTTTTGGTTTCTCATAAAAAAGTTGTGCAGAATAACTCAAGAAACTTTACTCACTCAGAGCTGGAAGTTGTTGACATCGTTCTTGAGAATCTTGTAGCTGTAACTAGACAAGTTGATTGCTTACAGCTACTTCTGTTATAGAACAGATTTTTGGGAGGAAGACTTGTATCTCTGCGCTTCCTCCTCTTTCAGGTTGTTAGCAAGACTCAGAAACAAGACATGAGCATGAGCAAACTCTTAATTGTGGTAAAATACTTTTGTGAGGAATAGATTTTTGTGAAGACTGAAGTGTTTCTGTTGATTCAGAAGAGAAAGCTGATAAATTTTAGCAAAATATTATTGTTCAAAATGATGAAAAAAAAATAGCTATAAGCTACACATAAAATTAAACAATTCAAACACGCGTGTTAAACTGTTCTTCAATTTCTCCATCCTGTCTTTTTCCACCCTCATGTATGTTTTTAATGTTTGAAAATGAAAACCCTATTTCATGAAGGATGGTCCTACTCCTACTTTATGTTATTCAGTATTGAAGTGGACACATAGATATTAGATGGCATAGCAGCATGTGTAGTTTGGTATACTGCACACTGTTAACCAATCCTGGACTTTGGAGATGACAAAAGTCCCACCAAGCCCACATCCCATCACGTGAACGAATTGACTCCCTCATGCCAAGAACGAGCTTGTTTCTTTTTAACCACATGTATCTCCCTCGTGCCAAGAACGAGCTTGTTTCTTTTTAACCACATGTATCCTCCACTGAGACAATAGAACTCAAACTCGAGACTTTTAAGGTATAATAGCATCACACCAATTGACCTACGCGTTTGTGGATGAATGGACTTGGCTTGAAATGCATTACGAGTAATCACGGGTCTAATTTGAATCTAATGGGCATATTTATGAAATAAAATATTTAACACTACAAAAAGAAATACACATATAGATAAATTTAAATACACATAAAGAGGAGTCACTTGAATTATCAAGGACCTAATTCAATCACTGTATAACTTGTGTCCATCACCTCAATACAATACCTGGTATAATACGTCATATGAACTAAATAAAGATGAAATTGTACTTATGCTTCCATACTCTAGGCCACTGAATTGAAAAAATTTCTTAAATCTTCCTTCACCTCACTATCTGCAAATATATACTCCACAGCATTCCTTGATAGCTCAAACATTTCCCTCCTTCCAAGTCCTAGATAGACAATAGCCAAACATGCATGAATGCAGTCAACAAAACTTGGTCAATAAGTTGAAATTTCACTGGCTGCAAGCTTAAAATGATACCTACCAAATGCATCAGCAGCAATTTTGTATTCTTTGGAGAGACAAGTAGAGAACACACCCGAGTCATCAGTACACAGGACTAGAGGATGTTTTGCATTGTACAAATCAACTGCATCAGCAAGAGCATGGTGTTAAGAGAAAATTATGAAATCACTAAATGACTGCAGAGTGATTAAACAGAAGCTAGCCAAAACTCCGAATCACTTCCAAGCCTAAGGCATATATGTTTTGTGAAGTTAAACAAACAGTTCCTTCAGTGATTCTATATTTATGATCATCAACTTCAACCATAAGCAAAAACACCTACCAAAATGATGGACATCTATAGATGGCACGGACAATGTCCTAACGTTTGATGTCAAACAGATTTCGACCTGAAAATAGTGGAAACAAGTAATACGTAACTTAGCTGGCTACAAATTGAAAAGTTAAAATGCATGTTTGGAAACTCAATCGAAAACTACCAAAATCATGGTGGACAGAAGCAACTTCCTTTAGCTTTTGCTTTTGTCCACCATGATTTTGGCTTCACCATGGTTTTCGAACGAGTTTTCAAACATGCACAATCTTGTATAAAGCATTCAAACTGAAGCCTAATCAGGTTAATTAGTAAAAACAATCAATCATGTATAGTGTTTTAGTTATTCCAGATTAATTCAGACTTTCGATTTGAAAGCAAGGATTTCAAGAGAATGCACAACCTTTTAATTGATTGATTATCTTAGATGAGTTTCTAAGATGTGAAACTGACAATAAATTTCATATTTGAAATCTCCTTTTAAGTCCCCTCTCCAATAATTTACTTCCACTACCTTACTTTACCATCAATATAACAAAAGGGCTTGTAAAATTCTAACCGGAATCTTAGAGGACTTCAGCTTTCTCCAGTGCTCTTCCTCAAAGAAACATGCATGTCCAATCCTTTGAGGATGAAAATCAAGCATATTATGTATCTCCTCTGGATTAGGTACCTAAAAGCACTAGGTGTGAAAAATAAACCAGTCAGGGGAACTCAAAAAGTAATAGGTAAGATCTAAAGATTAACCCACCTCTCCACAGTGAAGTGTTACATGAAGACCTTGTTCTTTAGCAAATTTCAATGCTGGCAAATATGTAGTCCTACAAAAGTTAAAAAAGAATTTTGGACATGAGCATCAATTTTCAAAACCGAAAATGCAACGCCACACTGAGTCTCAGATCAAGTTGATTTACCATTCACCAACTTTTGGATTTCCAGAAAGATCAATTCCAACTACCCCTAAATGCCTCATTTCCAGTGCAAGCTTGACCTGCAGCAAAGAAATGTCATGGTCAAAGACAGAAACCAACAAATTTAAGTTCTCAAATTACTTGAACAACTTAGCTTACAGTTTCAATTGCTGCTTCTGTTGTCTCCCTACGGTCAATGCTCAAGAGAAGCCTAACATAGATTCTTTTTCTAGCAATTCCATTACATTTATCATTTTCAATTGTTGGTAGAGAATTGAAAAGACTTTTAGAATCTTCACCATGTGGAATCAAATCCACATCAACTGAACTAACTGATCTTAGACCTTTCAGTACAGCTTCAACATAAGAGCGTTTGCTCATTCCTATGGAATCATTTCTCTGAATAGAAACAAGCCAACACTTTCCTCATTAAATCAATTATGAATCCATATTTCAATTCCATGGAAACAAGAACACTCTCAATTACCAAATGAGCTCCTTTAGTTAGTTACCTTTGGAGTAGTTCTCAGCTCCAGATAGACAACATTCTCAGATGCGAAATCCTCAACGACCTATTTTAGCAGTTATTATTACTAGAACAAATGAAAAGGGAAAAAAATTGGCAATAGCAAAATATTTATAGTAAGCAACCAGCCATACTTCTTTTGTGATTCTTGTAACAGTGTTATGATCAGTTGTGAGATTGTGGATCAGGTCAAACATCTTGAATACTTCTGTTAATGAACGATCATCTGTGTTAACAAAGCCATAACCAACATCAGTTTAAGCATGAATAAGAGTATATATTAATAAACAGATAATTAGGAACCTGCTTGGCATAAAATTCAATGTATGGTTCTATGGATTTGCTTATCCTATTGTTAATAATGCCTTTTCCCTTTCTCCTGAGATGAATTTTGTGCTTATAGAACATAAACCACAGAACACAAAAGCTTACACACATATATAACAATCAAAAGTCACAATTAAATTCAAAATTGATATATCAACCAAAGGAATAACCAGGGGAAAACGAAGCACATTGAAATACAGGGTTAACAACCAAGATATATGTATAAACGAAACACAGAGTGACACCTTTTTCAGGAAAACAGGAAAATAAACAAGAAATTAAAGGCATACATTTGACGATGACATGCTCCACTTCTGAGAAATCTATGTCACCCTTTTCACCCAAAGCCTTGGCAAGTTCTCTGCAAAAAGAGGAGGGGAAAAGAAATAAACAATAAGAATAAAGTTCAGGGCTTGAGGTAGAAGTGCATCCTGAAGAGAAAAGGTAATTGAGGATTGGTTAAAAGAAATGAACAAGTTACAGAAGAGTGGAGTCTCTGATGGATCCATTAAGGTGAGCATGCAGTTCCACCTTTGGCATTGACATACACCACTCCATCTTCTTCTTCTGATGAAAGCTCCTGTGTTAAGAAAATGTAACTCCTGAAACAAAGATGATGATGATGGGTCTTCAGTCCCCTTGCTTGTTTATATGGGACAGTCAGGTTCACGCAAACCTATAGCGGCAAGACTTTTTGTTTCCAAAATTGTTTTTTTCTCACCGCACACAGGTGCAATTGCAAAGACGTGGAGAGAGAGGAGAAAGATATAAAGAAAAGAATGAGAAAATATGAGCGTAACTCCGTCCCTAATTATAAGAATTAGACAATTATTTTTATTAAGAAAATATATAATGAGGTTAATTAATATATTATTTTTATATTTAATATTACTTTTATTACATATAATAATAATTTTCACTTTAAATATTTTAATTCATTTTAAATCGTTTATCATCTTAAGAAATATAATGTTATTTTAATTTGTTTCTGTTTTTCATAGTATTTTTTAAATTAATAGGATATTACAAATAATTTTATATGTTAATTTAATAAAAGAAACTTATATGTCTCTTGATTCATAAAATATTTAACGATAGTGCTTTGGCAACATCTCCAAAAGAGTTTGATAGTAACTTATCATAATGAAGTTTAGTTTTCTTTTTAAAATGTAAAAAGGGTATTGATGAAATTTTGCTAAGATAATAAAATAAAAATGAGAATAAATTGAATAAGTTTTAAGCTATAAGTTATAAACTACTTCAAATAACTTATTAAAAAATATATTTGCTATTAAAATAAATTCTTTTACCAAATACTTTTAAAGAGTTTTTAAACTAGATAAATAAACAATAAACTAGTCGAATAAACTTTAAGCTAATTGAAAAGTCTTACCAAACAAAGTGTTTTTCTAACGTGGACAAAAAAAAACTTGATTCATAAGTTAAAATGACTTATCTACAAACTAATTTAGCGCATGAATAACATATTGTAATCAACATTGTACTAAATATTAATAACAAAAATATAATCCGTTATTAACATGGTCCAACGTAAAATTACCCCCTTAAATATTTGTAATTACTTAAATTAGTTGTTTGTTAGACTAAAAAAAATATATCAGTTAAAAAAAAGACTAAAAAAATATATTAGTGTCTTGATTATCCCGTTAAAGTTTGATTATTGTCATTTAATGGACTAAAACTAAATTTTTAATTTTTTTTTAGCAACAATAAACTTATATTCTCCTCCATTAAATCCCTATTTTTCCCACTACTCACGAATTCCACCATAACAACTTATACCCAAACTCCAATTTTGATCATAACAAACCAAAAAAGAAAAAAAAAAAAACTCAAGAAAGATCCAATCTTTACCTGAAAAACAAACACTCAAAATGCAATTATTTAGTTCTAAGGAAAAAATAACCCCATCAAAATAGACTCTATATATGAGCATCACTGTAAAGTAAACAATTTATAAATAAGTCATAAACTATTTACATATTCATAATTAAAAAAATATTTATATAAAATATCTTAATCACTTATAAAAACCCTCTATTTTTACTTAAAAAACACCTGATGAAATTTATTAGTTGTTTTTTGGATTAACTAAGTTTGATTTTAGTTCTCTCCCCACAACTTTACTATCTGCCACCACCGTGACTAAAACCAACTATGATTATTCTCTAAACATTAAGGAAGGTTTAATTGTTAAAAAGTCTCACGTTACTTTGAGAAACGACTAAATGTTTATAAGAGTAAAACAAATTACAACTCTTAAACTAATTTTTACAGTTAATTTACATCTTCCAAATTATAATATTAATAAATTCACTCCCTAGTCGGCACTACGATAAAGTTTAAACCACCTGTACCACAAAAACAAAAAGGAAAAGAAGAAGAAGTCTCATGGGACATGACATTGGTCCAAGGAATCAGAAATGAACAAGCATTTAATGACTTTTTCGAGGAATGACTTGTGGATATGACGTAGTACCTTTTTAGTTGATAATTATTATGTTGTCAATATTACAGGCTCAAGTGCACTAAAGTCATCGATCGTGCTCGTGCATTGCATTTGCATCCTCTTCATGTTTTATTGTCTGTGCATGTTGTCTGTCTATAAAAGGTTTTGGAATCCTCTATCCCCCCCCCCCCCCCCACCCCTTCCAATTCATGAGAAAGAAATTAGCCCACGTAATTCCTCTCCCCTTTCTGCTACTTTAATTTCGTTTTCTTCCATAACAACGTTTACATTAATTAATTAATTGTGGAAAATAATAGAAACACAATGGGTTTAGGACAAGTTTTCGGTTTTTTTATTGCATTCAAATTTAAAAATGTACGTTTTGAAATCTTATAACACGCAAAAGGTGAAATGAACATTGAAATTTGGTTATATTTAATTGAAACCAAACATGCAAGGGTCATAATGAGAAAGGGAGAGACCGTATCCTCTCAAATATAATCTCTCACGATTTTTTTAGTTGAAAATTTATATATATCTCTTTTTTCATACTTATTAGATAGGTGAGAACTTTTGAATATTTATAAAGATAAAAATAAATAAAATATTTCACTTAACATAGTCAATTCATTTAAAATGATCTAAACCGTTCAATTAAGGATGAAACCTGTGCGGGACAAGGACAAGGAGTGTATCCCCGTCCCCGCTCCCCTCCTCGCACCCATCCTCCATCCTTGTCCTCATCCCCATTCCACATAGCAACGTGATTTTTTCTCTCATTTTCACTCCTCATCTCTGGTCCCAAGAGAGCCTAAACATGTATTAAAATATTTAAAAAGCTAAAATAAATATATGAAATACAAAAATTTATGCAATAAATTTAAAAACGTACAACAAGTGTTAAGCAATTATATCAAATTCGATATGATATAGTAAAATTGAAATAATATTAAATGAAATTCATTAGAAAGTATGTGAAGTAAAAAAAAATAAGTATTTTGATAAAGTTTAGCATCTAGTCCATCCAAAATGTGAATTTTAAAACTTTTAATATTCCCTCGAGTATTATAATGAGTTGCGTTTATGTTTATAATTATTTATTCATTAATTATTTAACTTTTTTATTAAGGATGTTATTCTATATTCAGGCGGGTAGAGATAGCACTCAAAAAAAAGCTATCATTATTTAGTGGCAATAGATATTTCATTACAGATAATAAAACGTGTAGTTTTTCTCTTGAAAAAAAAAACTAAAACATGAAAAATACTTTGCTACTAATAATAATAATAATAATAATAATTGATACTAAAAGTAGAATTTGGTGTAGTGTCACTTAAATCTTATCTTTCCTCCTTTAGACTTCATGTGCGTGCGTAAACCCCTAAAGCTTGCTGACTAGGATGCCAACTTTCAAGGTTAATGAAACGATGCAAAATTTTGTCCCAACATATGAATATGGACTACAAAACAAGTGCATTTATATGAGATGATGACATGAATACGCATTTTACCTTATTTTCTGCAACTTATGAGAGTCTGACTCAAAAGTGTATTAATGCAGCCTTGTAATTAAGTGACAGTACTTGATACAAACAAAAAAAGAGATAATGATATAAAAATATAATTTATTTGATTATATATTTTTATTTTAGAAAAGAAAAAATTTCACTTAAGTTCGAGATCTCTAACATTTGAAATGATATCAAATTAGGTCCCTCAAAAATAATTTGCAGAATTTCATCTCTAACATATAATTTTTAATCAAATTAAAGACAAATTTCAATTTTAAGTTGATTAGTCATCTAATTATCACAGTTATCATTTTCACGTGACTTTTATTCATTTTTTAATTCCACATCATATTAAAACTTTAAAATTAAAAACTCAAAATTAAAAATTTAGAAAATCCTCTTCGTCTTCCTCCGACCTCCCTCCTTCCCTTTGCGACTCCATCGCCGTCGCCGTCCAATCCTTCCAGAGCCTTCCAGAACAAAACCCCTCTTCCATAAAATCCAAAAAAATCAAAGATCAGAAACCCTAAAAAGAACATCTTCATCATCAAAACCCAGATAAATAAAAAATCAAAGACCATAAATCCCCCATCGTCTACTCCTCCAGGAAACCCATAAACACCCAAATGGGTTCTACTTCTTCCACTGCCATCACTGCTTACGACCTCCGCTCCCGTTGCTTACAACCTCCCCTACGACTAGGACCTCCATCGCGGCCTCTTCTCTATCTTCACCATCGTGGATCTGTGTAAAACGATGAGATTTATGTAACCATCGTCTTCTGCAATCACCATAGACCTCATCGTCTTCTTCGATCTCCCTTTCCATCGCTCTCTTCCTCGACTTCATCGATCTCTTTCTTTGTTACAGGGGAGGTTGAGGGAGGAGATTTATGTTGGGCTTTGGGCAGATTTGGGTTGGGGAAGGCTAAGGGACGAGATCTGGACCTCCGCTCCCACTACTTACAACCTCCCTGCTACCAGGACCTCCATCGCGACCTCTTCTCCATCTTCACCATCGTTGATATGGGTTTTAATTTTCTGTGAAATCTGCTTGATCTCCGAACATGTCTCGATTTTACATCTCAAGGTTTGGACCTGGGGAATTTGTTTTGGGTTTGGTAACCTTAATTGGTTGAAAACGTGAAGGATTTGGATTTTGTGTTTGGTGGGAAGAACTTTGATGGAGATGATGAAGAAATTTGAGGAAGGTGAACAAATCTAATCTGATTCTAGAAATTTGATGAAGAAATCTAATTTTAAATTAACCCGATTAATTAAGATTACAAATTTTAATTAGTTTTTTTAAATCAACTTAATGAAAATTAGAAAAAAATAGTATTAATGAAGATAAGGTTAATTTTAAATTTAAATGAAAAATAAAAAGAAATTTCACGTAAGTTCATTAATTGACGTGACAATGTCACAAGGTAAAATAAAACTCCGGCGTTGACCACGCCAGCAGCAAAGACTAAATCAACAATTCATCATAGTCTGTAGACTAAAATCTATCTTTGCGCCAATGAGCGACGAGCGACGAAAATCAATTCTCACAAATAAAAACATATTTAACCCTTTTTTTCAAGGTATATATGAATGGGATGTTTGCTTGCGCAAATTTATAAGCAGCTGGTCATAGTAAGATTTGGGTCAGATACGATTTTGCTATGTGAAGTTTCCAAACACGCTATGTGCTGTCAAATTTGGTGCTCAAGTCATAAATGTGGAAGATTTAGTTGTACGTTTAGGATTTCATTGGATTCTGGACAAATTTACACAATTGACAATATGAAAGAAAATAAGACAGTGCATGTGATTGTGATAAATCAGAGACGTCCTTCCTTTTCTTCTTGGATTTTACTTTTTTATGATATATGTTGAGAACTATACTGCTCCCTCCGTTCGTTCCTAATTAAGTGTCACTATTTTTATCCATTTTCTGTTCCTAATTAACTGTCACTTTACAAAGTTCATGGGAGTATTAATTATGTTTTACCAATTATACCCTTTAATTAATGGTGATAGGAAATTAAAGAGTCTAAATTAAGAAGAAAGATAAAGGGTATATTAGGAAGTTAAGAAGTAACTTTGATAAAAACAAGAACATTAATACAATTCCTTAATATATGTGCAAAACCTTAAAGTGACAGTTAATTAGGAACGGAGGGAGTATAGTATAATTTTTCATCATTTAATTAAAATCTTATTAATGAAGATAATTGTTTTGAATTGGTTTGAGAATATAGATAGAAAGATGAGATTTAGACTAAGGGAGATCTCAGCACTGTCACAAATGGAATAATATATTAGATTTAAAGTTCTTTTCATTAAGATAATACTTTCATCAGCAGCAAAATGATTTATTCTAATAAAAAAACAAACGGTTACCAATGGTCTTGATCGTTAGTAATTTTTCTTGTCACCAACATATAGAATATCGATAACTTACAACTGAGTTTTTTCAACGATAATTTTCAATGGATAAAATTGTCGTCAAAGTACTGACAGAGAAGATTATTTATAATTTATCGACAACTTTGTCAAAGAACCGTTCATAGCAATTACCAATGAGGTGATTACAAACGAGTATGTAGTCGTTGAAAATGTGTCGATATCAATTTGAGTACTCATAATTTTACAATAGTGACTCTAAATACTTCGGACTCCAAAAACTTCATATGTGGTTTGGTTTGTATTGAGGGTGTAATTATAATTAATTGTATTGGTTTGATAATTTTCATATTTTCTCCTTTAACCTACATCAAACTAATATTAAGATACTTTTTTGGTGAATAAACTAATATTACGATAAATGATTATTAATTTTTAGGTTTTATGTTTGTATATTATTTTGATTATATATAGATGTTTAATTTTATATTACTTCAAGTTAAAAAGGTTTTTTATTCTTCAAATATTTAAATATAAAGAAATCAATTAAAACATTCATATATCACTTTCACAAATTTTGACAATTTGTCTCGTTAATATCATTATCTATAAAGTGATAACAAAATTAAATAATAAATATGATTAAAAACTATTGAACTTCGAATTCCACTCCCTGATGCTCTGATATGATGAACTTGATTTTTAACATGAGGAACACAATGGACAAAAATTGTGATGTCCACACAAAATACTTTGACCTCAAATCAATAACGAGAGGAGCAAAGTGGGTGCACTAGAGAAGAGTTACTTGAAATGTCTTTGATCACGCGTAAAATAGCGACCAAAGACACTAAGTATTGTTGAAGTTTAAAATACATAAATTCATAATTCAAATGTATAAAAATGATAGTAAAGGTTAATCATGTGATTGTGTTGATTCGAGTTGGACGTGAAAATATAAACTTTTGAGAGTTGAAACGATTACAATTAGTTTGATCCAAATTTAAGGTGAAGTAACTGGATTTTTCAAACAAATTCAAACCAATTGTTCATTATGGATCTTCATATTAATCAGATATGATAGATACTCTTACTTTGGAGGGGTATTGATTTTTGCACAACTTTTTTTTATTATTATTATTATCATCAACAAACTGAATTCACAACCTTATTTTTCACTATCTCCATTCCAAAATATACGTCGTTTAAGATTATGTGCTGGAATTAAGAACTCATCATTTGATAAATATTTTGACTGAAATATCTTTATTTAAAGTCGAGTTATATGAAGAAGAGAGAAAGATAATTATTGGTTAAATAAATAGGGAGAATTATGATATATAGGTGAAAATTGGAGGTGGTAGATAAGTAATAAAATATTAAATGAGGGTATAGAAAAAAGAAATTTAGATAAATAGTTTTAGATTTCTAAAATAATATATATTTTGAAAAATTGGTGAAAAGTTAAAACAACATATATATATATATATATATATATATATATAGGGAGCGTATCAAGTGAGAGCGATGTTTACTATGAGAGATGAGAGCGTTCAATCTTAGCCATTAGATCTACCATGAAGGGTCAAGATTAAAACAAAATGGCATGTGACTTTTTTAAAAAGTCATGTGACCACTAAACTACTTTTAATCTCAACCACCCATGAATAGTTGTACGGCCATGATTTAACGCTCTCATCTCTCATAATAAACATCGCTCTCAATAGATACGCCCCTATATATATATATATATATATATATATATATATATTAGAAAGGAGAAAGGGAGTATTGTGTAGTTTCAAAGAGATGGTGTGTTTAATTTATGAACAAGTGGCTGAATATGAGAGACGAGAACATGAAAGATGATGAGCCACCGCCGTTGCCGGTTGACAATGGTGGTGGTACGAGTGAAGCAGGTCCTTGGTATAACTATATTGTGGTGTCTTTGGAAGTGGTGAAATGGCTTTGTCTTCGACCCATAACTGTGGCCTGTACACCTTGTTCTTAGGACGATTTATATTGCTGTCAATGAGTTCACTCGTTGGGGATCCATGGTGCCAAGAGAAACGGTTTCCGGTGTTGTTGCTGTTGTGCATCATTGTCGGATTCATCTTCACACAGATAGGAGTTGTATGTTGTGGCGAGTCAGACAGGAGGAGGTGGCGTTGTTCATGATGCTACTTGGCGATGACTATCTGGTTTCACTTGCTCATTTGGCCTTGGTAACGCGTTCTTCGTAGAGCTTCGCGCTTTCCAAACGAGCTTGCGTCATGTTTGGGAGTTGGGTTTCCGACATGTAGCTTGCTTTTCGGACTACATGGAGCTCGTGAGCTCTTGACTAATAATGGAGATGCCCGTGATTTTTGCACCGTATCTATCCGAGAGATGTTGGCTTGGAGTTGGATTGTTACACTTGCACATGTTAATAGAGAGCAGATTACGGTTGTAAATGCTTTGGCGGAGCAAGCCAATCGCTCGAATTGTCCACTGCGTATTTGGAAGGCTCCTCCTTCATCTCTGATTCGAGTCCTGTGTTATGATAGCTTAGGCTAGTTTGTTTCTTCTTTTTTCTTTCCGTTTGTAACCAAAAAAAGAGATGGTGTGTGAATAGCATAAGGAGTGTGTAGAAAGCCATCCTACTTTGGAGTCAACCACAAATATACTTTTCACATAGGCCCAATATAAAGCGCAGTTTATTTATGGGGGTCCATTTTGTCAATTTTTGGTCAAAGCTTGTCATGTTATCTGCTTACTCTGTTAGACCAACAATAGGTTGACAAAAAAGAGAACCCAACAATAGGCCCAAGGTTTGATTCTAAAAAAAACCGAGTAAACCCATCTGAATCTAATAGTTGTGTGACTCCAAAAAAAAAGGTGAAAATTGTGGAGAACCAGTGAAGTAGTTCGGCGTCGAAGAAGATAGAGCATGGCTTCGGTGGCGGTGGCGGTGGCGTCAATTTTGTTCGCCGGCGGCTGCCGGAGTTTCACCGTGCCTGCTGTCTCGCTCGCACTTCGCAATTCGCTTAACAAGCACCTCAACAAGCACGCGGTGAGTTGGCGCTGTCGGAGCTCACATAGTAGTAACGCTGCACTCGCCGGAGAAACTGCATCCTCAACAATCGACGCCGGAAACTTTCCGTCCACCTCTTCTTCCAATAGGTACCTTCATCATTCACAAGATTATAGGTGCTTTATTTTTCTCTGCCTTCACATTTTGCGTGGTACTCAGATGCTTCTTTTCGTTTAAGCTACCCGAAGTATGATCGGTTACTTCCATGCCCACCACACAAATCTCCACCGAGAATCGAACACTTAGTTGTATCAGAAAGAGGACCTGTCTTGGAGTATATTTGCAAGGCTCTGGATCTTCCTCCTCTGTAAGTTTGTCTCTGCATTCAAGTATCATACAGTTCTTGTATAATTATCTTCCCACAAATTGGATTAAATGCTAAGTTTCAATGTGTGAAGGTTTGTTGCAGACCTGATCCAATTCGGAGCTGTGTACTATGCTCTTGTTTGCCCTCACCCTCCTCCTAATGCTACTCCAGAGCAAATGAGGATATTCAAAGAAGTAACTGAGCCTTCCGTTTTACGAAAAAGGACTTCCATCAAGGGCAAAACAGTACGAGAGGCGCAGAAAACTTTCCGTATAACTCACGCAGATCAATTTGTTGAACCAGGAACGTATTTGCGAGTGCATGT
This sequence comes from Acmispon strigosus, assembly GCA_030819835.1. Lineage (NCBI taxonomy): Eukaryota > Viridiplantae > Streptophyta > Magnoliopsida > Fabales > Fabaceae > Acmispon > Acmispon strigosus. The sequence goes on from JAUAMA010000001.1 coordinate 95,637,283, forward strand.
GCACCCGAAGCGCTTTCCCAGGTACATCCGAATGTTTGTTGGAATTACTATTTTTTTTTATTACGGAGGAATTATAATGTTTGACATTTTAAAGCCCTTTTTAGGTGCTATGAGATTGATTGGAGATCAAGGATCATAGCTGTGGCGGAATCTTATGTAGTTTTGGATAAACCTGCTGGTACTTCAGTATGTATTCAATTCCACAGTATGAACTCAGTAAAATGTTATTAATCCCCCCAAATAGGTGTCCAATATATATATATAGGAGTATTATTTTGGATGCTAGAGATATAAGCCCTGTAACTTTTTTAACCAATGGTTATGTTCTGCACCAAGTGAGTAAAGATTATTGATCCGATTAGGATAATCTGCTAGCACAATGTACTCTGTCAAACATATTTTGTACATTTCAGTTCTCGTATTTCACTGGTCGCTCTATGCATCCTGTTTTTTTCACTGGAACTTCAGCATACTATAATCCTGATGGGATTGTACCTAAATTATAATTTGCTAGACCAGCTCAATGAGTTGGTTGTATGACATGGTTAGAAATGGATTTAGGAGGATGAAAATTAGGTTAACTATGGTGAGTTAAGGTTTGGGGACGGTTAGTAGCAAAGTACAAGGGTGGAAATGTAGTAAGATGAAGGTCTATTTATCGGTGCTAAGGAGGCATTGTACCTGAGACGTGAAACCTGTTAGATTAAAAACTGATGGGTTTTAGGGGAAATTCAAGCAAGGAAGGGTGACATTTTTGAAGGAAATGATGTTTAATTATTAGATAGTTTCTGCTAGATTAAGCTTTTGCACATTATAATATTTGAGAAAATAGCCTGGTAGTTGAGAAGAAGAAATTAACTGAAGTTTTACACCTAGGGTTCCTTAGCTATTTTACAACCAAGAAGATAGGAATTTGTTGCATAACTCATTAAACTTTTACAGGGTATCTGTAAGAAAGTATCACCACTGTTTTAAAGGTAACTTAACAAAAAGAATAAGGAATTGTCCTGTGAGTATATAAGCTATCTAACCTAGTAAGGAACACTCGAGTAGTTGAGCTTTTAAATAAAACTCCAAAGTACCTAAATAACATAACTCCAATGTCATGTACAATCCAATGCCTAGTCTTTCCAAAAATATGTAAAATATTGGTACTGAAATATTGCTAATTGAAATTAAACTACTTTGACAGTTCCTGATTTGGGTCCTTAAAGTTAAAGATTTCCAACTCACCACCTAAGTCTTGAAAGGTTGTTATTAGTATCCACCACCTTTATTGTTTCGGCCTTTATGGAATAGGTGACATTTAAAATGTCTATACTAATTCCTAACCACTGAATTCATCCATATTTGATAGGCTGAGGTCCATTCACTGGCAGTCCATATGAAGCAATAATACTATTGTGAAACAGTGTTAAATAGAGATATAGCAGCCTCAAGAACATATGAATTGATTGGTTTGAGGTTTGACCTACAGCATCGTGAAAAGTTTAATGGTATTTTAAGGGTCATATTTAGAGTGAAGTTTGTTTATTTTAGTTAGGTTTTATGCTAGGCCTGGCTGGAGTAGTGTTTGGCTACTAATATGGAGAGTCAATAATTCAAGATTCTGTATGATAAGTCTTGAAGTTTATTCATATATATACATGATTTACATGACTAGTTAATTAATTGTTCTGTGCAACTTATATATTTTTTTAATTTTGGTCAGGTAGGTGGCACTACTGACAACATTGAAGAAAGTTGTGTAACCTTTGCAACTCGTGCTTTGGGATTGACAACTCCTTTATTGACTACCCATCAGATTGATAATTGCACTGAAGGCTGGTAATGCATTTATGTTAAAAATAATTATGGCTCTGTCATTCTGACCGTCTAAGTTGTAATGGATGGTTGTTTATATGCAGTGTGGTATTGGCTAGGACTAAAGAGTATTGCTCTGTGTTTCATGGCAAAATCAGGGTAAGTCTGTGATGCCATTTCATATCTTATACTGGAATAATCTTCTATTGTTTAACTTCTTAAAATGGCAAATTCGTACAAGGCATGAGCTGTTCAATCTTCATCAAGAAATGGGGTTCTACTTTTTGGAAGAGCACCTTTGACACCAAGTGAATGTCTAAATTAATTTTATCTGGTTTTACATTGATCATATGTTATTGAACACTTGTGCCATTTATTTATTTATTTTCAGGAGAAAAAAGTGAAGAAACTCTATCTTGCTCTTACAGCTTCTCCTTTACCAACTGGCATCATTACCCACTATATGCGCCCAGTTAACATGGCTCCTCGACTTATTTCTGAAGGTAACCTCACAATTTGGGGTGATTGCCAAAGATTTTTGAAAACCTTGAAATAGATTACTAAGTTAGCTTTCATTGACTGCTTTTTCAACAACTTCCACTAGAGAAGCCAATGTCATGCCATGTGGTATTGGTGGCTCAGAAGCATAGTTGAGACCCTAGATTTGCCTTTGGTTGATGTTCAATATTCCACTTCCTGAAAAAAATTTAAAGGAAAGATTCAACAATAGGAGACTAAGTGATGCTCTTGAATTATATATCAGTTTTAAACTACTTGACGGAAATTGAGATTAGCAATATGATTTTTTTAGGTGCATTAACCATGGCGGATACTAGCTACTTAATGACCATATATAGTTGTTGTTATATTTTGAGTATAATCTGGATGTTGTGAATATGTGTTAGCCTTACCTAGAGTACTCCAGCAACATAATTTGCCAATGGTCTAGGGAATTTCCATCACAAAGTTATTGAAACATGTGTTTGCTCTGTGGTTTGGGTAATAAGTTTCCAAATAGGGTCTTGTATTGTGTATTCAACCCGGTATATTTATTGAATGCAGATTTTATCAAGGGATGGCATCGTTGTCAACTTGAGGTCATGGAATGCAGAGAAGTTCCCTGGCCAACTACTGTTATTCAAGACAAATATTGTGTTGAAGACTGTGGGTGGCCTTCTCAAGATTATGCTTATGAGTGTAAAATAAACCTTCTTACTGGTAAAACTCATCAGGTCTGTTAGCTGTCCTTTTATGTATTGTTTGTGCCTTTACTGAAGCGTCTTATTTTCTTAAGTCTTGAGCGTTATTAACACATTAGAATAGAATATAATTGACTGATTCAAAAGAATAATGAAAATACAGTTAATTGATAATTCATTTCCTCATGTAAACTAATAAGTGGTTCATTGGCTACTTTATTATGTGTTATTGTGTCACATGTCTGTGTTCTTTAAACCATTATTGAGCTGCTACACATTACAATACAACACAGACTATTGTTCTATCAATATTTGGGTCTAATATTAGGATAATACTCTACTGGCTAAAAGGGTTTCAATTTCCTTCCCTCCCTATCCATTCGTTACCTGGATATTTATATGTGCCAAAATCTGTCATCACATCAATCAATTGGAAGTTTGATTCTTTAAATAAACGGGGAACCAGTTGTTACTTGGTAAGCCATTTAGTAGTGTTTCAAAGGTTATAATTATATTGAATAAGGAAAGAAAATTTGTTATTTTAATATTTTTCAGTTTTAGGAAGAGGAAACTATGTTTGTAACTGTATAGTAACTTCAAATGCAGATTCGTGCTCAACTTGCTGCCTGTAAGGCACCGTTAATTGGTGATTCTATGTATATGCCAGCTGCAATGGCAGAGATTGTTAATCCTGGACTTAATCCATGTGGAAAATACAAGAAAGATTTCAGTAGTGAGAGTGAAAAAGAAATAGCTGTTACAAATTGGACTGCGCAGCATGGAAAAGAGCCGAGTGTTGTAATTGGCCTTCAAGCATGTCAAATTTCATGGGATGACAATGAACACTTTTACCAAGCTGGTTTGCCTTGGTGGAGGTGTTGAAGTGCTGAAAATCATGAAATTTATGCTTGCGTTGAGGATGGGGATGAACAATGAAGGTTGTTTTTATTTTGCCTCAGCTTTGTGTGACATCCAAATTCAGGATTACAACTGATTTTGAAAGACTGAAAAATAAAGAAATGTTTTCATATGCAGATACAGAAATTCAGAGGAAGTGTGATAATGGATCTTTATATGCTGTTACTCATGCTGAAGTATGGATGCAAGATTTCCTTAAGGTTGTAGAGGAAGACAGTGAGGCTGTTGCTGGTTTTGAAAGAGGAAACCCAAATAAAAAGGGAAAAAAAGGAGGAGCTTCATTGGGGGATCATGCACGCTGGTGAACCTTGTACCACTATCTAACTTCATCGGAATCAACTCTGAACAGGTAGACCAGAGGATAGGTTATTCCGGGATTAAGATGTCTTTTTTAAAATGATATATTTTACTTGGGGTTGAAGAACTAGGAAAGTACAAGATATTAGAAATATAGCTGATTAGGCTGCAGTATTAGTGCCTTATGTTCTTATCAACTTAAAATTGGGCACTGGCTTTTCCTGTTCTCTGTCGCTGTGGCGTTTCGGCAAAGAGGTTGCTTGTACTATAATAGATTTTGACTAGGTATTTATTGTATTGTGTTTCTTACACATTTAGCTTTAATTTGATTCTGTACCTATTATCTTCGTCACAATTGTTTTTTTTTTTTAACCCATGAACAAGTTTTTATACCCTCCGAGTTTTGCCTTCGAAGATATAAAACCCGGAAATTTTGCCTTCCAAGATATAAAACTCGGAAAATTTGTCTTCCAAGATATAAAACCTGGAAGGGAAAGGAAGGTGCAGAAATGAATTGTTAGGGTAAGAAATCTAACACCCTTTTTGTAATTCCTATTCCACTATCTCAACTTCACTACATCTTATTTCTTTCATTCTATTTAGAAAAATGTTTTTATTTAGAGAAATCATATACATGACCTCTAACGAATCCATACAAATTGATTTCTACCATTTGATTTCATCATATGCAACTTAAATTTCAGCCACACAGTCTTTGCTTTCCACCGGTTCATCTAACTTGTTTACCAAATTATTTGTGTTGTATAGCATCTCTTAACCAATCCGTTACTCTCTAAATTCACCTTCACGGTTACTTTTTCATCTCTGCAATTCTTAACCTTAGGTGCCTCTTGCTGCATCTCACCTCTCCGTTCCTACTTCCTATGTTCAAATGCATATTTGCATTTTATCTATATACTGCTTGTTAAATCTTATTTTTTTACAAAAAAAGAATACAATTTATCTACGCATTACCTTTTACAGCGGTTCAAACATAGAAGCAAGTATAGGAAAGGATTTGAAGGAAGTTGAACCACTTATTACAATAATAGTGCACCTTAAACTTCCTTTCCTGTTAAATCAACCCTGAACACGCAAGCCAGAGCATAAATTTGGAGAGTTAAATGAAGCTTAATAAAGAGAGAAGAAATGTATTTGGTTGAAGATAGAAGCACCGGAAAGATGTCCCAAACTTTTGTAACTCGGATTTGATTAGGCTCTAGAGCTAAGGTTATAAAGCTGCTATTTCATTTGTTTGTACTAGATGATTTGTACCATCTTCTTTGAATATAATTTCCTGGTAGGTTTCTGTTTTATGTCTTGCTATGAATTCCTTGTACCAATTTGCTGATAATCTTGGAGTTCTCTTCAGTGTTGCATAATCAACATGGTGGAGTCCATATCTTATTGTATATCCAAGTATCCACTCAAAGTTGTCGAGCAGGGACCAGGCAAAATAACCCCTAACATCAGCTCCTTTCCTGATTAAATGATAAATGCGAAAACAAAAAAAGGGTTTTAATTTAACTTTCCTCTGATATTTCACAAGTGAGTAGTAGATTTGAGTATGTGTTTTTAGAAACAAAAAAGAAGGCTAATGATATTATGTGTGTATGTGTGTTTATTTTCAGAATGCATTTCGTATGCTTCTACCTTATTGCTTCCATCAGGACATCTAAATGACCCGGCATGTAAGCTTCTTCCTCCTCCTCATGGACACCACCACCATGGCTGAGACCATCACCACCTTCATGGATCTCCACTTTCCTTCATGAAAACTCCAAAAAGCTTCCACCTTTACCATCCTCAACACCTTAAAAGCATCTCTCTCTCTCTCTCTCATCCTTTTCCTCTCTTTACTCTCACTTCTTCCTCATGAACGCTACCACCGTGCCTGAGAACACCACCACAATGGTTCTCCACTTTCCTCCATGAAAACTCCAAAAAGCTTCCACCTTTACTTTCCTCGGCACCTCAGGATTATCTCTCTCTTTCTCTCACTCTCTCTCACTCGCTCAGTCACTCTCACTCTCTCTCACCCTCACTCTCACTCTCTCTTCCTTTTCCTCTCTTCATTTTTCACTTCATCTTCTTTCTCGTGAACTCTACCTCTGTGGCTAAGACCATGACCACCACCATGGATCTCCCCTTTCCTCCATGAAAACTCCAAAAATCTTCCACATTTACCTTCCTCAACGCCTCAGAAGCATCTCTGTCTTCCTTTTCCTCTCTTCACTTCCACTTCTTCTTCTTCCTCATGAACACTGCTTCCTTCTCTCATCAGATCGTGGTGGTTCACGACGGAGGTGCGATGACTCTGTCGCCGGAGCAGAAACTAAGAAGTGGGTCGTCTTCCTCTCCTGGCCAAGAGCGCGGTGGTGGTGTCTATTTCCCCTAAAACTTATCTGGATAGAATTAAGTTTTTGGTGGTTTTTGGGTCGCCCTCCTCCTTCCAGAACACGACTAACATAATACTCGAGTCATTGGGCTGAGATCATGCGAAGCCGAGGTGGTGGCTCCATATGAAGCTTCACCGGTAAAATGGAAGGAGATGGTCGAGCTTGCGACGTCCTCCCTCCCTTCCACGGTGGTGGCCTTCAACATTTCTCCTTGGTGGTGGTGGCTTGTCCAACAATAAGGGAAAGGAGATGAATTTTTTGAGGCTTGCAAAGCCTTCCTCATGAAGAAAAGAAACGGAACGAGAGCGTGGTGAGAGGATTTCCTCTCGCAGGTTTGCCTTATTGCTATTTTTAGAGATCTTGGTCGTTACTTAGGATTTCCTCTTCAAAGGGTAAGGGTAACTCATGATAGATTCTTGTTTCTCATTGATCAAATCCAGAAGCGCTTATTGACTTGGAAATCACGCTTGTGTAATTCAGTGTGTCACATTTGCCTATCTAAATATGTGATTGCAGCCATCACTACGTTTACAATGCTTGAGGTTTGTCTCCCTAGGAGGACTACTTAGCGTATTAATCAAATGATTCGTAGCTTTATTTGGTCATCTAGTTCTGGAGGTTGGCGTTGGCACCGTGTTTGTTGGGACACTTTAACGCTTGGAAGAAATATGGAAGGCTTGGAGTGATAGATACTACCGTGGCAAACACGGCTTTACTGGGTAAGGTGGTTTGAAGCTTGTTGCAGAATGAGCAAAAACATTGGGTTCAAGTGCTATCGCACAAATATTTATCTAATGATAACGTCTTGAATGTGCAAGTGAAACAAGGAGCTTCTCCCTTTTGGAAAGGGGATTTGAAGGCCATGAATGAGCTAATGGAGGGGATGGTGAAATGTCTTTTTGGTATGCGAATTGGAGTGGACAAGGTGCCATAGCTGTTGCGATTCCTCTTTTCCATATATCTGACACGATGTTGTGACTCAAGGATTTGATTGTAGGTGATGTTTGGGATTTTTCTTCGCTATATACTACACCCTTCATAACACTTGAATGCTATATCTTTGGTTCTAGATAACAGGTTTCAGGACCTTTTGATTTGGAACTCTAGTAGCATTGAAATTTATTCTGCAGCGGCGAAATACCAGTGGCTACTGCAAAGGCGTCCGGCGGTCCAGGGTGGCGATTGTCTTTGGGTTTGGAGGATTCGTGCTCCGGAGAAATTTAAGGTCTTCATTTGGTTTCTCCTCCATGATGCTATCTAGGTAAATGTGAATTGTTTTCGTTGTCATCTCTCTCACTCTCCGCGATGCACTAGATGTTCCCACCTAACTAAGGATTCTTTGCATTGCTTGAAAGTGCCCTCATTCTTGAGAGGTTTGTTTGAAGGTAAATGCTTACTCTTGGTCAAGGTTTGGTTTGTCTGATGTGAAGGAGTGGGTTCATTCTCAGGTTCCTGATCCCCACTCGACCTTATCTGTTGCGGCTTTGTGGGGGCTTTGGGTTGGCGTAATGAGAATGTGATCGGAGAAGACAAGTGGACATTTGAATTTACTTGTTCCTGGATAAAACTCGAAGAGAGTGAGTACCGCTGGTATCTTATGAAGAACCATGAGAAAATCATGGTTCTCTTACTTTGTGATCATTGGAGGTCGCATAGGAGGGACACGTTTCACTCACTATTGATGGTGCCTATAGCCACACCCTGAATCATATGAGGATGGGTGGAGTTGTCCGAGATTCCTAGGGAGTGTGGCAGTTTGGCTTCTATGCGGGTATGCAAGGAGGTGATCCCTTGTTTGCGGAACCTCGTGCCATGAGGTTGGGTCTTTATTTGCTTTGGAGGAAGAATGTGGTGAAAGCATATTGTGAATCAGATTGCTTGGAGATGTGATATGCTGACTCATGAGAGGTTCAGATCCCATGCGCATGTCTGTATGTTCATGGATATTCACCTTCTTCTCTCGCAAGAGTGGGATATTTGTCTTCGTCATATTCCTCGTAAAGCTAATGGCTCGTGGATTGCCTTGCGGGATTGGGTGCTAGTCGGTATTATGATTTTACTAGCATGGATGTTCCCCCAAACACAATATGATTTTACACAAGTGTCTAACATTCCGAGAATAAAAAGTGAAAATTGTATTTCGAGTTTTAAAGCTCGGAAGCCAAATATAGTTCCGCTCTGCTCCAAATATACCAAACGATGAAGCTCCGCTCCAATAGATGAAACTTCGTCGGTCACAACAACGATATGTGAAGAACAAGGACAAGATGGCGGGGAAGGGAAGCTCACCTCACATCCAAAAGCTGAAGAGGTTGATGATGTAGAAGATGAGGTTGATGACGAAGATAATGCGTTCAAGTTAGAGTGAGAGTGAAAGTGAAGAAGAAGAGGGAAAGGTAAATGTGCAACAATGTGTGGTTTAAATGAAGGAGGGGTAGTTTTGGAGTTTTCAAATGTTGGGTAGGGTGGGAATTTTTGTGTGTGGGGTGTGAAATTTAACACCCATATAAATTTCATATAGGCTTAATATAAAGCGAGTTTTAAAAAAAAGGCTCAATATAAAGGGCAGTTTATTTATGGGAAGCCCATTGTCTCATTTTTTGGTCAATGCTTGTCATTTTCATCTGCGTAGTCCGTTTGACCAAAAAAAGATCTGTTTAGTCTGTTAAACCAACAATAGGATGACAAAAAACAAAAACAAAAACTCAACAGTAGTTGTTTGAGTCCAAAAAAAAGTGAAAATTGTGGAGAACCAGTGAAGAAGATAGAACATGGCTACGGTGGCGATGGCGTCAATTTTGTCCGCCGGCGAATGCCGGAGCTTCACCGTGCCTGCCGTCTCGCTCGCACCTTCCAATTGGCTTAACAGGCACGCGCTGAGTTGGCGCTGTCGGAGCGCACATACTAGAAACGCTGCACTCGCCGGAGAAACTGTATCCTCCACAATCGACGCCGGAAACTTGCCATCCACCTCTTCTTCCAATAGGTATTTTCACCATTCACAATATTACAGGTACTTTATTTCTCACTGCCTCCACTTTTTGCGTGTTACTAAGAGGCTTCCTTTCGTTGAAGCTACCCGAAGTATGATCGGTTGCTTCCATGTCCACCGCACAAATCTCGACCGAGAATCGAGCACTTAGTTGTATCAGAAGGAGGACCTGTCTTGGAGTATATTTGCAATGCTCTGGATCTTCCTCCTTTGTGAGTTTGTCTCTGCATTCAAATATCATACAGTTCTTGTAATCCTCGCACAAATTGGATTATCATGCTAAGTTTCATTGTGTAAAGGTTTGTTTCAGATCTGATCCAATTCGGAGCCGTGTACTATGCTCTTGTTTGCCCTCACCCTCCTCCTAATGCCACTCCTGAGCAAATGAGGATATACAAGGAAGCAACTGAACCTTCCGTTTTGCGGAAAAGAGTTTCCATCAAGGGAAAAACTGTACAAGCGGCGCAGAAAACTTTCCGTATAACTCACGTCGATCAATTTGTTGAACCAGGAACGTATTTGCGAGTGCATGTCCACCCAAAACGCTTTCCCAGGTACATCATAATGTTAAATTGAATTGCGGAGGAATGATGATGTTTGACATTTTAAAGCCGTTTTTAGGTGCTATGAGATTGATTGGAGATCAAGGGTCATAGCTGTGACGGAGTCGTATGTAGTTTTGGATAAACCTGCTGGAACTTCAGTATGTATTCAATTCCACAGTATGAACTCAGAAACATGTTATTGATCCCCATATATTTTTCTTTGTTATTTTGGATGCTGGAGATCTAAGTCCTGTAACTTTTTTTAACCAATGGTTATGTTCTGCACAAAGCGAGTGAAGATTGTTAATGTGATTAGGCTAATGTCTGTCGAACAGATTTTATAAATATCAGTCGTCATATTTCACTCTTCGCTCTATGCACCCTTTTTTATTTCACTAGAATTTCAGCATACTATAATCCTGATTGGATTGTACCTAAAATTAAAATTTGATAGACCAGCTCCGTGAGTTGGTTGTATGACATGGGTAGAAATGGATTTAGGAGGATGAAAACTAGGTTAACCATGGTGAGTAAGGTTTGGAGATGGTTAGTAGCAAAGTGCAAGGGAGGAAATGTAGTAAGATAAAGGTCTATTTATCTGTGCTAAGGAAGCATTGTATCTGAGACGTGAAAACTGTTAGATTTAAAGTTGATGGGTTCTGTTGAATATCTCTTATTTTAAGATTGAGTTTGTTGTTAGTCTTATCTCATAGAAATAGAGATAAGATTTAATTCTCTATTTTAGATTAGTATCTATTAAGATAAAGATAAATTTAGATAGATTTTGTTTTTATTTCGTTGTTATATCTATAAATTGTACACAGAGAAATATATTCATCGATTTAAGTGAGTTAGGCCTCCCAAATTGTAATATGGTATCAGGGTTTATCCTTGATCCGTTAAGTGGAAACCGCCCTTTTATTGGGCACCCACATATGTTCATTCCTGAGTTTTCCACGCTCCAGATGTCCAGTCCTAGGCGTGAGACGGTGTGTTGAGAAGTTGCACATTGACTAGAGATATGACCAAAATATCTCTTATATATGGGAAGACAGTCCTCAACTCTCAAGCTAGCTTTTGTAGTTGAGTTAGGCCTCCCAAATTCTAATAGGTTCTAGGGGAAATTCAAGCAAGGAAGGGTGAAATTTTTGAAGGAAATGATGTTTAATTCTTAAACTCTTTCTATTAGATTAAGCTTTTGCACATTAGAAAATTTTAGAAAATAGCATGGAAGTTAAGAAGAAGAAATTAACTGAAATTTTACACCTCGGGTTCCTTAGTTATTTTACAACCAAGAAGATAGGTATTCGTTGAGTAACTCATTAAACTGTTACATTGTAGCTGAAAGAAAGTATTACCGCTGTTTTAAATGTAAATTAACAAAAAGAATAAGGAACTGTCCTGCGAGTATATAAGCTATCTAACCTAGTAAGGAACACTCGAGTAGTTGCGCTTATAAATGAAACTCCAAAGCACCTAAATAACATAACTCCAAAGTCTATTATAACCCAATACCTAATCTTTTAAAAAATATGTAAACTATTGGTACTGAAATATTGCTAATTGAAATATAACCATTCTGACAGTTCCTGATTAAGGTCCTTAAAGTTAAATGTCTCCAACTCACCATCAAAGTCTTGACAGGTTGTTACTACTTTCTAGTATCCACCACCTTTATTGTTTCTGCCTTTTTGGAATAGGTGACATTTTTCTATCCTAATTCCTAACCACTGAATTCATCCAGGTTTGATAGGCTTTGAGGTCCATTCACTGGCAGTCCATATGAAGCAACAATGCTATTGTGAAACAAAGTTAAATAGAGATATAGCGGTCTCAAGAATTTATGAATTGATTGGTTTGAGGTTTGACATACAGCATCAGGGAAAGTTGAATGGTATTTAGGGTCATATTTAGGGTGAAGTTTGTTTATTTTAGTTAGGTTTTATCCTAGCCTTGAATGGGGTATGGTCTTAGACTACTAATATGGAGAGTCAATAATTCAAGATTATGTATGATAAGTCTTGAAGTTTATTCATATATTTACATGAATAGTTAATTAATTGTTCTGTGCAATTTTTGTTTGTTTGTTTTAGGTAGGTGAAACTAGAGCCAACATTGAAGAAAGTTGTGTAACCTTTGCAACTCGTGCTTTGAGATTAACAACTCCTTTATTGACTACCCATCAGATTGATAATTGCACTGAAGGCTGGTAATGCATTTATGTTAAAAATAATTATGGCTCTGTCATTCTGACCGTCTAAGTTGTAATGGATGGTTGTTTATATGCAGTGTGGTATTGGCTAGGACTAAAGAGTATTGCTCTGTGTTTCATGGCAAAATCAGGGTAAGTCTGTGATGCCATTTCATATCTTATACTGGAATAATCTTCTATTGTTTAACTTCTTAAAATGGCAAATTCTTACAAGGCATGATCTGTTCAATCTTCATCAAGAAATGGGGTTCTACTTTTTGGAAGAGCACCTTTGACACCAAGTGAATGTCCAAATTAATTTTATCTGGTTTTACGTTGATCATATGTTATTGAACACTTGTGCCATTTATTTATTTATTTTCAGGAGAAAAAAGTGAAGAAACTCTATCTTGCTCTTACAGCTTCTCCTTTACCAACTGGCATCATTACCCACTATATGCGCCCTGTTAACATGGCTCCTCGACTTATTTCTGAAGGTAACCTCACAATTTGGGGTGATTGCCAAAGATTTTTGAAAACCTTGAAATAGATAAACAGTGATAAATATTTGAAAACCTTGAAATAGATAAATAGTGATAAATAAGTTTGCTTTCATTGACTGCTTTTTCAACAACTTCCACTAGAGAAGCCAATGTCATGCCTTGTGGTATTGTTGGCTCAAAAGCATAACTTGAGACCCTAGCTTTGCCTTTGGTTGATGTTTAATATTGTACTTCCAGAAAAGAATTAAAGGAAAGAGTTATCAATAGAAGTGCTCTTGAATTATATATTAATTTTAACTTTTAAACTACTTGTCGGAAATTGAAATTAGCAATATGATTTTTTTAGGTGCGTTAACCATGATGGAGTTTAACTACTTAATGAACATATATTGTTGTTGTCATATTATTTGAGTATAATTTGAATGTTTTGAATGTGTTAGCCTGACCTAGAGTACCCCACCAACATGATTTGCCAATGGTCTTAGGCATTTCCATCTCAAAGTTAAATTTTGAACATGTGTTTGCTCTGTGGTTTGGGTAATGAGTTTCCAAATAGGGTCTTGTATTGTCTATTCACCCCAGTATATTAATTGAATGCAGATTTTATCATGGGATGGCATCGTTGTCAACTTGAGGTCATGGAATGCAGAAAAGTTCCCTGGCCAACTACTGTTATTCAAGACAAATATTGTGTTGAAGACTGTGGGTGGCCTTCTCAAGATTATGCGTATGAGTGTAAAATAAACCTTCTTACTGGTAAAACTCATCAGGTCTGTTAGCTGTCCTTTTATGTATTGTTTGTGCCTTTACTGAAGCGTCTTATTTTGTTTCTCAAGCCTTATCAACACAATAGAATAGAATAGAATTGACTGATTCAAAAGAATAATGAAAATACAGTTAATTGATAATTGTCCTCCTGTAAACTAATAAGTGGTTCATTGCCTACTTTATTATGTGTTATTGTGTCACATGTCTTTGTTCATTAAATCATTATTGAGCTGCTACACATCACAATACACAGACTATTGTTTTATCAATTTTCTGGTCTAATATTAGGATATTACACTACTGGCCAGAAGGGGGTCAATTTTAAAATATCTTCCCTTCTTTCCCTCGCCATCCATTCGTTTCCTGGATATTTATATGTGCCAAAATCTATCATCAACCATCAATCAATTGAAAGTTTGATTCTTTAAATGAACGGTGAACCAGCTGGTACCAGGTAGCCATTTAGTAGTGTTTCAAAGGTTATAATTACATTGAATAAGTAAAGAAAATTATTATTTTAATATCTTTTAGGAAGAGGAAACTATGTTTTGTAACTGTATAGTAACTTCAAATGCAGATTCGTGCTCAATTTGCTGCCTGTAAGGCACCGGTAATTGGTGATTCTATGTATATGCCAGCTGCAATGGCAGAGATTGTTAATCCTGGACTTAATCCATTTGGAAAATATAAGAAAGCTTTCAGTAGTGAGAGTGAAAAAGAATTAGCTGTTATAAATTGGACTGCGCAGCATGGAAAAGAGCCGAGTGTTGTAATTGGCCTTCAAGCATGTCAAATTTCATGGGATGACAATGAACACTTTTACCAAGCTGGTTCGCCTTGGTGGAGGTGTTAAAATGCTGGAAATCATGAAATGTTTGCTCGCGGTGAGGATAGGGATGAACTATGAAGTTATTTTTAATTTTGCCTCAGCTTTGTGTGAGTATACTATCTTTCAAGTTGAAAACTTTCAAATTCAGGATTACAGCTGATTTTGAAAGCCTGAAAAATAAAGAAATGTTTTCATATGCAGATACAGATATTCAAAGGAGGAAGTGTGATAATGGATCTTTATATGTTGTTTCTCATTCTGAAGGAAGGATGCAAGATTTCCTTTGGACTGTGAGGATGTTGCTGGTTTGTAAAGAGGAAACCCAAATGAAAAGGAAAAAAAAAGGAGGAGCTTCGATGGGGGATCGTGCACGCTGGTGAACCTTTGTTGAATGGATTATGCATATTTGCATTTTATCTATATACACTGTTTGTTAAATCTTAGTACTTTCTTCACACCATATAAGTACCTTTTATAATGGTTACACATTACCTGTTATACGGGTTCTAAACATAGAAGCAAGTATAGGAAAAATTTATTGTGGTCAGAATTGTTTGAGCACTTGCTTGTTGCTACATAGAAGCGAGTATAGGAAAGGATTTGAAGTAAGTTAAACACTTGAACCACATACACTACAATACTAGTAAACTTAAATTTCCCTTCCTGTTAAATCAAGGGTGAACCCGCAAGCCAGAGCATAAATTTGGAGAGTTAAACGAATCTTTAGAAAGAGAGAAGTGTATTTGGTTGAAGATAGAAGCATTGGTAAGATGTCCCAAACTGTTGAATTGTAACTCGAACTGATTAGACTCTGGCACTAAGGTTATGAAGCTGCTATTTTTCACATGTTTGTACTAAACGATTTGTACCATCTTCTTTCAATGTAATTTCCGGGAGGGTTTCTGTTTTATGTCTTGCTATGAATTCCTTGTACCAAATTGCTGACAATCTTGGAGTTCTCTTCAGTGTTGCATAATCAACATGGTGGAGTCCAAATCTTACTGTATATCCACGTACCCACTCAAAGTTGTCGAGCAAGGACCAGGCAAAATAACCCCTAACATCAGCTCCTTTCCTGATTCAACGGTAAATGGGAAAAAA
This sequence comes from Acmispon strigosus, assembly GCA_030819835.1. Classification (NCBI taxonomy): domain Eukaryota; kingdom Viridiplantae; phylum Streptophyta; class Magnoliopsida; order Fabales; family Fabaceae; genus Acmispon; species Acmispon strigosus. The sequence goes on from JAUAMA010000001.1 coordinate 95,652,828, forward strand.
GGGTTCTAATTTAAATTTCCTCTGATATTTCAGTAGTGAGCAGATTTGACTTGAGTATGTGTTTATAAAAACAAAAAGAAGGCTAGTGATATTATGTGTGTATGTATGTGTATATTTTCAGAATGCATTTCACATAACTGGACGTTGTGTTCTTACCTTATTGCTTCCATTAGGGCATCTAAATGACCTGCCATGTAATCTTTTCTGTTGAAATCATTAAGGTATTCCTCCTCATTGTAATTTGGGTTGTCCAACTCGGCATATCCTGTAAAACAGCCTATTCAAACAAGAATACACAGAAACTCCATCCACTAAAGGACTCTTAATGTTATGCTTACCATTTTCAGTAATGAACATTGGAGTGTTATTGTATCTGTTTTTCACATAGGTGACCATTTTCTCCATGCCTTGTGGGTAAACATAATTGCAATCAATTGGAGTCTGCATGTTTAATTTATAGAGGTCAGGTATGTAATGTTAGTGATAGATATAGACCATCAATTACAAATGTTAGTTGAGGGTTTGGACCTGAATTAAAGGTCATTGACATATAGTTAGTTAGATTGTTTGACAGCTGTAACTGCCAGTTAGCTACAGTTTACAGTTGTTACAATTCCTATAATAGATTGAAGTGTAGTTAGAAAGGATTCATTCAGGAATTAGATCAGTTTTGGGAGAGACAAGCCTCTTGAATACTAGAATTGTAAACACAAATTCATTCTTCAATAAGAGAAATAATTTCTCTGGTCTGTTCTTTCTTTTCATCTACTAAAATCTGATCCAGTTTCTATCAGTTAGTCTCAGTATTATAAATCATGGGGTTGAAGATACATACAGGTTCCCCAATTGGACTTTGTTGGTATGAACCCTCTGTTCTGGTGATCCCAGGTCCTGGTTCACATATGGAATAGATGCAGTCCTTGACATAGTAACCCGCATAGTGATTGATGCCAATAAAATCCAATCCTCTCTTCAGTTTTTCCTTGTCATTAATGGAAAATTCAGGTAAGATGTTCCCCAAAATCTTCTGCATATCTGTAGGGTATTTACCAAATATGGTTGGGTCCAAGAACCTGCTTTGTGATTATAGTTAAGTTAATTATCAAATACATTATTATAGAATAAACTTTTCTGCTGTGTATGTGCAAGTTGAGCAAAAACATGAAACCGTCATTTTTTGAGGTGAAGGTTACTTACCAGTTCGTGATGAAGGATCTTGCTCTTTCTGCGGCCAATATGTCTGCCGTGGAATTGCTAATGGGTTCATACCAATCACCACTCACGACAATGCCAATTCTCCCACCTTGCACATTCTGAATTTTTCATTCACAACTGTTTGAGTTTGTATTTCTCATTATATCCATTTTCATTTTTTTTTGAATAGGATCTTACTCCTAATCCTAATGTTGTGACAAATACAGATGCTTGTGTTCATTTTAAATTTTAAATTGTGACTTCTCTTTGAAGCAGCCAAGAAGGCATCTCAATTCCGGTGTTAAAATCAATTCCATAACTGATACAAACATGTTATAAACTATAATACCTGATATCTGGTTCTATAAAGATCAACCGCAGTTGCATGTGATAGGATAATATTATGAGCCACCAAAAATGGCTCCTTCTCTGAATCTCCATCACTGCAATTTCCAAATGTGTTAGAGCAACGACCTGGTGGACCTAGTCCTCTGCGGTAACCGCCTGCGGCTACTTTATCTGGCTCATTGAAGGTTGTCCAATACTTCACCCTGTCACCAAAGGATTTAAAACAGAGGTCTGCAAAATGTTCAAAATCTTCCCTGCGCATTCAGTATTGAACTTTATTAGCATATCAACTAATGCACAGATTGTCCCAAAATAAATTTAAATGGATTTGGAGAAGGCGCTTGAATGAATGATTAAATAATTAAGGAGAAAAAAGGCTAATTAGCTAGTTGCTTACTGTGACTTGGGACTTAGCCAACCTCCATATCTGTCTTCGAGATCTTGAGGAAAATCAAGATGTGATAATGTTACAAATGGTTGAATTCCTGCAATGATTCAAAAAATAATCTCAACTAAAAAATTAAGTTTTAAAATTATTAATTATATTTTCAATAAATTTAAGTTTTAAATAATTATGTACCCCATAATCAAAATAAAGTTAAGAAAAACTAAAAGTAAACCTTTGAGCAGCAAAGCATCTATTAGCCGATTATAGTAGTCTATGCCAGCCCAGTTGACTCCTCCAAATCTTCCTTCTGTAGAAAGTGTATCATAGTGTACATGAAGAAGAAGAACTAAGCTCAAGCAAGTGGTAAGTCTAATATGAGACTAGCAAAGAAGCATACTTGGTAGAACTCTTGCCCAAGAAATTGAAAACCTGTAGCTGTTGACATTGATGTCTTCCATTAGATCTACATCTTCCTGTTAGTAAGCCACTTCATCACTTCATACGTTTTCAATACATTTTGTGATGTGACCTTGGGCTAAGAAATAATAGACTACATATTTTATTCTATGACTGGTAGCATTGAAGTTTGAAGATTTAATTATTAGTACTCCCTAGTCCCTACCATACCAGATAGCGATGGTATTGGTCAACGGCAATATCCCCATTACTTCCATCAATTATCCCACCTGCAACCATTTCATGAATACTACAACCTTATTACATTTATGGAAATGAAAACTTGAACTTAAATCACAAGAACAGAACAGAGTTCTTAATAATTAATCTGAATTTGTTTAATTAATTATATTACTCACCTGGTGTTTTGTGAGTGAAGACATCCCAGTTACTCAGTCCTTTCCCATCACTCAAATAAGCACCTTCATACTGCAGAAGAACATGAATTAATTGGTGATGTAATTAAAAGTAAATAATAAATAAAATAAAAACCTGGTAAGAAGAAGAAGAAGTTCCGAAGAGGAATTGGGTGGGTAAAGGAGTTTGGTCAAGCCTCTTTGAATCTGAGGGAGCTCTGAGAGAAGATGAAATGCATATCAGCAAAGCAATGGAGGATATCACCACAAACACAGGCTTCCGCAATGTTCGGAATGCCATTTCATGCTCCTTCTGCTTGCTTCGTTCCTATAAATATCTAAAAAATTCAACACTCAAGAGAGAGAGAATCAGAATATAACACATTCAAATATGAACCAATTGTGTAAAATTTTGTGTGTCTTAAATTTACTATTGTAATTTCGACTTCTGTAGTGAATGTTAAAGGGTTTTTTAAAAGTGTGATTTTTAGAAATCGAACTTTCAACCACGGATTCTCTATTATTTGTCAAATTATATTATTTAAATTATAAATTTATCTAGAGGATGACAAATTGACAATTACCTATTTTTCATGTTAAAACAATAACAATATTTAGCCTTCATTCTTTCATCTTTTATTGTATAAGTGGTGGCCATATTAAATTTAATGGCATGCATGCCCATATATATTTGCGCTTAAAGGAAATTTTAAGATACTAAAATAATATCTCAAGTCATGTCAGCTATCTTTAATGGTGAGATATTATAAGATACATATCTTATTTTAATATCTCAATTTAAAATTCTAGAGAGAAGTAGATGAGTAACTTTTTTTTGCACTTGGAAAAGAAAACAGCAAAGAAAAACTCCTCTAACGCATCCAGACACACATGGGTGCGATGACACTAGACGGGGCCAATCTTTAAATGTGTAGAGGAGAGTTATCACTAGTTACTTGACGAGTCAAGACATTCGTCACTAAATTACTAAAGGAACAATGACATTTAAGATATTGAATTCAATCTTAATTCTTTTCTTCCGTTACTATATCATATGTTCAGTTTCGTTTCTCATTCAATTACCCCGGTAACTTTTTCATTATAATAAGCTACATATTTATTAGCTCTTGATTGAAAGGTTAGCCAGAAGAAGAAGGGAATATATAGTTTGACTATTATATAAGAATAGTGAGATAGAACTGGGAACTCTTAGGATTCTTCCTCTTTTATCCGTATTCTGAGCATTGTTGTAGAGACTCCAACATGTTAAGTTTTTGAGTGCACATTATCTTACCTGCGGCTGTGTTAACCTTGGGGAGCAAACTCGGCACATGATTGCACCGAGGTCTTCCAGAAATTTTGCTTTCAAAGCTGTAGTTCTTCCATGGCACAACTTTCTTCCTTACTTTTCTAAAAGTTACCATATCGAAAGAGTTTAATAATCTTCAGATTTAATGTAGTTTTTTTTTTTCTTTTCCTTATCTTAGCATTTAAGGAGAGGAAATAAGTTTCATAATATTTTTTCTATTTCATTTCTAGTATTATTTTTTATTTATTTTTTAAGATATATCTACGACGGATCCTCTTGAGACTAAAAGATCACATTAAACAGATAAACCTCTTTCAACATATCATTCTCTACACATACCGCCAAGATTGAACTCTAAACTAAATATGTTGGTAGCGGCTTATAAGGTGCGGCACAAATTGATGTGGCGACATTGGAATGGCTAACGTGAGAGGAAAAGAAGAGATTGAGGGTTGTGTACCGTGGTGAAGCGGTGAAAACAGGACTTACGATGTCACAACGGAGCGAGAAGAAATTAGGTTATTTTTGTAATTTTCATCACCAAACCTTATTCAATCTTAGCCATTCAATTTTTTATCATTTTATCGTATGGCTTATATTATTATTCATGCACGTTGTATGGTGCACTCAATAAGCCACCGAAAATGATATGTCCTTCTATTTTTTCACGTTTCAATTTCCCTAATTTTTTATTCCAACAAAAGCTTGAAGGGGAATTTCATGAACTTTTAAAACACCATGAATGGCTATAAATAAAATTTAACCTTCTATGCCAGTTTAATAAGTATGAACTATTAGAGTCAATAAGTTTTTTCCTGATGTAACCAAAAAAGAGTCAATAAGTTTTACGATGATAGCCAATCAAACTATGTCACATAAAACTAAACGGTTACATCTCTTTTTAATTTTAATTAATTTTTTTATGTGATGGAAATTAATTGAATGTATGTCAAAAAAATTTACATTAACATTGCATCAACCATTTTCTCATGTTTTTATTGCAACATTTTCATAATACTTTACTGTGTATCGCAACACTTATCAGAATCATTTATTGTGAAAAAGAAATACCTCCGGTTTTAACTCAGTATAATACGGCATGTCATTCAAATTTTTTGTCATATTGGAATCATTTATTGTAAAAGGAAAGTACATCCCGTTTTCACTCCACATAATGCGGCATGTGATGCGTTTGTTAGTTTCATCCACGGTTTATAATGTGAAATGTCGCTTATATATTTTTTTTTTGATATTTTATAAATACAAATAAATTTGCATAAACTTTTTGATATAACATATGAAGATTTAATTAACAAGGTCTAGTACAGCTGGTAGATATATGAGTTCTTTAAGCATCTAGCCGAGGGTTCGATCCCTGAACAGTGTGTATAAAGAATGACTTATTGAGAGATACCTACCTACTTAATGTGATATCCGAGTCTCGAGAGAATTAATCTCATGACTACTAGTTGTGGGGATACCTTAAAAAAAAACACATGAAGATTTAATATTCATTTTCTATATTTTACTTGACAATAATATAAAGATACTAGCGCAAGTTTGAATATTAGAAAAGTCATATATTAAGAGGATATGTCACAATATCCGAACACGAAATCAATATTGCGCTCATACAAGGGATAAGAATACTCAATAAAGAAAATACAATAAATGACATTAAAAGAAACTTTAACTTTCTATGCCAATGTCTTGATTGCAACAAAATTCATAATATTTTGACTTAATTGTACTTTGGTTCCCTTAGTGTCACAATTGTGTGAATTTGGTCCTCATGTTTTTAAAAAGAGTAATTCTGGTCTTTCATGTTTGTTGACGTTGCACTTCTGGTCCTCCTATCACTTCTCCGTCAAAAAATGTTTATGTATCACCATGGGGAGTGACGTGATATGTGATAACTACGATATGTCATGTACACGTGGCCTTTGAGCCCCATACTCTAACGTTGCAAAACTAAGACTTTACACAACTTAGTTAGCTTAGTGGTAAAGTCTTAGTTTTTCAATGTAAGGGTTGAGGTTTCAATTCTCATTCTACTCAAAAGCTGAAATTTTTTAGATTGCCACTTAGGATACTTATGTGTCCGCCACGCAGGATGCTGATTATGCAATCAAGGGTCATGTGTACATGAGCCATCACATTCCATGTCACTCTCGTGATGACACATAAGCATTTTTGGACAGAGAAGCGACAAAGGGACCAAAAGTGCAACGTCAAACAAACATTAGGGACCAAAATCGCTCGTTTTAAAACACGAGGCCAAATTCGCACAATTGCAATACTAAAGGATCAAAACTAAAATTAAGCCTAATATTTTAGTGTATATCGCAACGCTTGTTGAAATAATTTATTTAAAAAGAAAGTATCTTCGGTTTCCACTCCATATAATGCAGCATAGCATTCACTATTTTGTACGGTCTACTTTTATAAAGGGAAAAGTCTATCGTTTTTGTCCTATTCTGAATATATTTTATTTTATTGATATTTGTAAATATAAATAATGATGAATAATTTTTTTAATATATAATATGAATATTTAATATTTATTTAAATAATGACTTGTCATTTGAAAAATTTAACCTTCTATGCCAATGTTTTTAGAGTTTAATAGGTATGAAATATTAGAGTCAATAAGTTTTACAATGATAGCCAATCGAACTATGTCACATAAAACTAAACGGTTACATCTCTTTTTAATTTTAATTAATTTTTTTATGTGATGGAAATTAATTGAATGTATGTCAAAAAAAATTTACATTAACATTGCATCAACCATTTTCTCATGTTTTTATTGCAACATTTTCATAATACTTTACTGTGTATCGCAACACTTATCAGAATCATTTATTGTGAAAAAGAAATACCTCCAGTTTTAACTCCGTATAATACGGCATGTCATTCAAATTTTTTGTCATATTGGAATCATTTATTGTAAAAGGAAAGTACATCCTGTTTTCACTCCACATAATGCGGCATGTGATGCGTTTGTTAGTTTCATCCACGGTTTATAATGTGAAATGCCGCTTATTTTTTTTTTCCGATTATGAATATGTCTTTGATATTTTATAAATACAAATAAATTTGCATAAACTTTTTGATATAACATATGAAGATTTAATTAACAAGGTCTAGTACAGCTGGTAGATATATGAGTTCTTTAAGCATCTAGCTGAGGGTTCGATCCCTGAACAGTGTGTATAAAGAATGATTTATTGAGAGATACCTACCCACTTAATGTAATATCCGAGTCTCGAGGGAATTAATCTCATGGCTGCTAGTTGTGGGGATACCTTGAAAAAAAAAACACATGAAGATTTAATATTCATTTTCTATATTTTACTTGACAGTAATATAAAGATACTAGCGCAGGTTTGAATCTTAGAAAAGTCATATGTTAAGAGGATATGTCACAATATCCGAACATGAAATTAATATTGCGCTCATACGAGGGATAAGAATACTCAATAAAGAAAATACAATGAATGACATTAAAAGAAACTTTACCTTTCTATGCCAATGTCTTGATTGCAACAAAATTCATAATATTTTGACTTAATTGCACTTTGGCTCCCTTAGTGTCACAATTGTGCGAATTTGGTCCTTGTGTTTTTAAAAAGAGTAATTATGGTCTTTCATGTTTGTTTGACGTTGCATTTCTGGTCCTTCTATCACTTCTCCATCCAAAAATGTTTATGTATGACCATGGGGAGTGACGTGATATGTGATGACTACGATATGTCATGTACACATGACCTTTGAGCCCCCAACTCTTACGTTGCAAAACTAAGACTTTACAGAACTTAGTTAGCTTAGTGGTAAAGTCTTAGTTTTCAATGTAAGGATTGAGGTTTCAATTCTCATTCTACTCAAAAGTTGAAATTTTTTAGATTGCCACCTAGGATACTTATGTGTCCACCACACAAGATGTTAATTATGCAATCAAGGGTCATGTGTACATGAGCCATCACATTTCATGTCACTCTCTTGATAGCACATAAGCATTTTTGGACAGAGAAGCGATAGAGAGACCAAAAGTGCAACGTCAAACAAACATTAGGGACAAAAATCGCACATTTTTGGACAGTGTATATCGCAACGCTTGTTGAAATAATTTATTTTAAAAAGAAAGTATCTCCTGTTTCCACTCCGTATAATGCGGCATGCCATTCACTGTTTTGTCCGTTCTACTTTTATAAAGGGAAAAGTCTACCGTTTTTGTCCTATTCTGAATATATTTTATTTTATTGATATTTGTAAATATAAATAATGATGAATAATTCTTTTGATATATAATATTTATTTAAATAATGACTTGTCATTTGAAAAAAAAGGAAACGTTTCCACGTCAGCATATTATTCATGTTCCGCTTCCGTTACAAGTTAATGAAGAATGAAGACTAATTTTGAGGACAAATTCGTCCTACCAAAAATATATGGTGGCATATAAATAAACTAACCTCAAACAATTTTCTTTCACTTCCACCACTGTCTAAGTTTTCCTTTCTTTGGTTTTAGCTGAAATCACAGTCACTTCGATCGAGGTATCTCTCTCTCTCTCTCTATGTCACTGCCAATTCTTCTTGTGTGTGATTATCTGATACAATTTAATTCCATACATTATATTTATGGCCGAATTTATTTTCGTACATCAGATATATACGGTCGGGTTTATGTATGTATAGTTTTATTATGAATTTCATAAAAAGATTCGGCATGCATGTTGTTGCATTCACAAAAACTAAAGCATTGAGTTGATTCGGCGGAGTTTTTATCATTCTACACGGATCAAACCTTACACTTGCACCTACATGTCGCTTAGTTCTAACTACTTGAGCTGTCCTTTTAGTATTTGTTGTGGTTTTGTGTGTTGTGTTGGTGGTCACATGAACAATGGCGTACAATTGACCTTAATATTTACTCAATAATTTTTTGTTGTTTGATAAAGCTTTGATTTCATCCTCAATTTTTGTTCGGATTTTAGGTATAATAATGTAAAGTGTTCTAGTGTTGTATTATAAATCAAGGTTTGGAAAATTTTATTTGATTTTCTTAAGTTAAAAGAGTCTCTGGAGTTTCAGATCTTGTCCGATCTAAAAAATACGATGTGCGATATTTACATGCAAAAGTCTTATTACATCTATCTATCGTGGAAAATTTTCTATTTTTTACTTTATCATTTGTGTTTTTGAATAATCACATTTTGTTGAGATCCACTAAGGGTGTTTACATGGATTCTATTAATTAATATTTCAGATTTATTTTTATTTATCTTTCATTACATTTCACTCACTTTCTCTTTTAATCTCTATCTTCTTTTTTTATCACACGAGTATTACATCTTTCATTTATTATCTTCAATCCCCCTCTCTCTGAGTGGATTTGGGGTGTTGATCCAATTTTTTCCTTATTTTTATTACAATGTCTGTTTTTTCATGATTCTTTTTCATAGTTAACTTGTGGGGTCTGATTAATAGAACTCTCTGAGACTTCAATACACATACTCTGTATTAATTATTTCTGCTTTGGCCCACCAAAGTTTTTCTTTAGCATTTTTTTATTTATTGAAAATCTAATGATGTTTTTTCTCCCAGTATATATGATAATTATTTCTCATCAATTTTTTTGTTATCTTCTGAATCTAAATGGTGAAATAATATCTTGAATTCCACGATAAAAGCATGGATGGAAAGAATCCTGAGGCAGAGCAACCAAAAGGAGGGGAAGACACTCAAACTCAAGCACAAGAAGCCAATTTGACAACCCAAATAGCTGGTGGTTCATCCTCTTCATGCTACCCAATAGGGCAACTTTATCCTCACCAATACATCCAACAACAGGCATTTCAAGGACAACTGCAGAAATTTTGGGAAGCACAGTACAAGGAAATTGAGAATACCATTGGTTTCAACCATGCATTGCCTCTGTCGAGGATCAAGAAGGTCATGAAAGCTGATGATGAAGTGAATATGATAGCCGCTGAGGCTCCTGTTCTGTTCTCCAAGGCGTGCGAGATGTTCATTACGGAGCTAACAATGAGGGCTTGGGCGAATGCTGAGGAGAACAAGCGAAGGACCCTTAAGAAGAGTGACATTGCATCTGCAATCTCAAGTACTGATTTGTATGATTTTCTTGTTGATGCTGTTCCGAGAGATGAGACAATGGAGCGTGAAGTGTATGTTGGGATTCCACCAAGAAGGGGCAATGTTGCTGAGGTTGTTCAGAATGTTCCTCCTTATCCTTACTATTATGTGCCGCCACCACCACCACCACCACCACCACCTCAACATTTTGCTGCTGGAGGTCCATCACATGGGGCAATTCCTCCAAGAATGGTTATGGCAAGTCCTCCTCCTTTTGATCATCTTACTTATGGACAGCAACCACCATATCCTTATGGTCTTCAAGTCATGTATCCAGCTCCAGCTCCAGCTCCAGCCCCAGCCCCAGAACATCTGATGATAAAAAGCTCTCCAGATTCTGATGATCAGGACAAAAAATAGTTACTGCACTGAGTGTCTAAATGTTAAGCTAAATTATGTGGATCATCTTTTATCAAATGCTATGTTTGAATTACATTAAATAAAGAGAGGACTTTGGCTTCACTGGGTTGAGAATTCAAGTATAGTGAAGTAAAAAATAAGAGGTCCCAAATTGGATTATAAAGAAATGACTTAATTACACTTTTGGTCCCACGAATGGTCTTTCCTAAAAAATGGTCCCTAAACGTTTTTCTGTCCAAAAATTAACGATTTTTGCTGACTTGACATTTTTTAATAATATTATAATTGACAAAATTTATTAAAAAATATACTAAAAATAAGCCCTTGAATCTTCATCTTCTTCCTCTACCATCTCCATCCATAAAATCCAGAAGTTAACGTTGGGGAGGAAAAATGTAATTTTTAAATTTTAAGGACCATTTTCTAGTAAAAACCATTCGTGAGGACCAAAAGTATAATTAAGCCAAAAAGAAAATATTTTGAACATTATATGTCCTTGATGTTGAACAAGATTTGCTCATGCTCGATGATTAGTGGTCCAAATCTTGTTGCTCGCTTAGACAATGTTGAAGAACCTAAAATTCATGTCATAATTTCAAGCGATGTTGAATCACGAGTATGACCACCATGATGAGGTCATCAAGTTCAATTTTATTAAGTTTTCAGCGACGAAAATATGCCCACTAATAAGTATTTCTTGAGTTTCATCAAGAAAAGCTGGGAATGATTTATTTCTATACCAATAGTTGCTTCAATGAAAAAGCTCATTCGAGATCATTCATTTATTATTGCTGCAATGAATGAATCTTCACTAGTTGTGGTAAGTGGTGATTGGTAAAAGGTTAAGCAATAGGATCCAAAACCTATTGCTTCACGGAATGATAATTTTATTTTGTCTACGTTCATTGATCCAAAACCCAACTGTTTTTCTTAACATGCAATAAGCAATAGGATCACTGAAATGACTGTTTATTTCATTACATTACTATTTTCTTCCGGGAAATTAAAACTATTTTTTACAACATTGTTCATTTCTGTTGAGTATACCCAAGCCTTATGCTCGCAAGAGCCTTATGTTGAGCAATGAAGTTTTTGTACCAAAATGCCGAGAGTCTTCGGGTTCTACAGAGAGTAGCATAGTCCACATGATGAAGTCCAAACCTTATAGTGTATCCTTGAATCCACTCAAAGTTATCTAGCAGAGACCACACAAAGTACCCTCTCACATCTGCTCCTTTCCTGTACACAGAAATTTCAAGTAACAATTTGTTGGTTTGTTAAAAAGAGTAGATTTTCCGGTGGTTCCATACACACACATATATATATATATATATAACTCGAACCTAAGATATCGTTTAAGGAGAATTAAACATATGAGAAAAATGTCGATCCTCCGTAATACTGAACACTCAGTACTCCTTATTTATGCAAATTGGTGGAAAAGTGGCGGTTTTTAAAAATTTTGAATTTTTAAAAAATAATAATATGGACAACTAACCGTACATGGTTAGTATCATGATTTGAGTGGAAGGAGTATTGGATACTAGTTCCACCGTGAGTTGAACAAACGGAAACGATTGATCATACACATTTGGCCAACACTTTTCTAACACATGTATTAGCGGCGTTTTTTAACCACTCTTGAAAATCGCTGCTAGTGCGTGTGTCGAAAAAATGTCGGCCTTAATCGGTATATTTATGTATAAGAACTTTTGAATAAATTACCCGTTGGTTAGCCACTTCTATTCTAAGATATGAGATGAAATGCGAGAAATAAATTATGAAAGTTTGGTGTATTTTCCCAAAAATGGGGTTTGCCAATACCTTATTGCACTAGCTAGAGTATCCAAGTAACCACTCAAGTATTCCACTCTATCGACATCATTGAATATATCTTCAGTGGTAGGGTAGGAATTCTCACTTGTTCCAAGTCCTATGCATGGCAAATAAAACCTCATAATTATTATTGTGGCATTATAAGAGTAGATTCAGGGGATATTTGTACTCAGTACTCACCATTTTCTGTAATGAACATTGGTGTGTTGTTGTACCTGTCCTTTATGTAAGTCACTATCTTCTCCATTCCTTGTGGGTGAACATGCAACCAGTCAAGTGCAGTCTACATGCATCATTGACACCTTATAATTGATATAGTTTACTTGTTAATTTTGTGGCCCTCAATAGTGAAAAGCTTTCAAGTTTCGTACCGGTTCTCCGATGCTGATGCCATTCATTTGTGCCGATATGAGAGCATAACCTTCTGTCTTTGAAGACCCTAGTCCTGGTTCACAAGCAGAGAAGATGCAATCTTTTACATACATGCTGGTATAGTGATTTACTCCAATGAAATCTAACCCGCTCTTGAAATTTTTTTCTACATCATATCTTGAAAATGCTGGGAGATCAGGTCCTAGTATTTCTTGCATTTCTGCTGGATACCGCCCTAGTGTAATTGGGTCCAAGAACCTGCATTCCTCCATATGAGACTGATTAGAAAATTTTGAGAGGTCACCAATAACTCATCAAAATAACAAAAATTTCAGGCTTTACCAATTCATGTAAAATGATTGAGCTCTCTCAGCAGCCAACTTGTCTTCTGAGGAGTTGCTGAAGGGTTCAAACCATAAAGCATTCATAACAATTCCAATTTTTCCTCCCTGGTTTTTCTGATATTGAAGTAGTGCATTAATTAAAAAGGGGAGTCAGCCAAAAAATAATTTTAATTAACAAAGGGAAAACTCTAGGGATGCAAATCTTCTGTCCCATTTTCTCTTATTTTCCTGTCTCACTAGTAAAATTACTTTAAAGAGTAAAGTAAGTCACCACTACCACTAAAAGTGACTACCTTCTTTGAAAAGCCAATAAAGCAACTCAATGACTCAACCCGTGGTTGTGATTGTGATGACTTACTTTACCCTCTAAAGTGAGTCTCTCATTTTAAAAGAGCTGGACCTAATTTAAAAGACACCGATAAAATTGTTATATAAAGAAACGAGACACAATTTAAAGACAAAAGATGATGATCCGCACTCCTAGTGCTTTCTCATAAGTTAAGTCAAATAGCTTGGAAGAATCATAAATGTAATGACCTTTATCTATTAATCTATATAACTGCTAATTAACAAGAAGGGGAGCCTTGGCCCAATGTAAGAAGTTGCTGTAATGTACAATAGATCATGCAGTCGGACCTTTTCCTTTTCCAGAACCTGCGCATAGCGGGAGCTTTAATGCACCAAACCGCCCTTTTATAGCTACTAACTAACGAATATCATCTCACCTGATATTTGGTTCTGTACACATCAACAGCAGCTGCATGGGAAGAAATAAGATTAGCAGCTGCAATGAAAGGCTCGCTCTCTGAATCCCCTTTGCTGCAGTTGCCAAATAATCCAGAGCAACGAGCTGGTGGATACAGTCCTCTTCTATAACCGCGAATGATTGCAACATTGGGTTCATTAAAAGTGACCCAGTATTTGACTCTGTCTCCAAAGTACTTGAAGCATACATCTGCATAATACCTAAAATCCTCCCTGAAAAAATGAAGGTTACTTTCACCAAATTAGCTCTTAGTTATGTTGTCATGTACTGATATATAGGATATGATGCATGCACTTACTGAATTTCAGGACTTAGCCAACTTTCATATCTGTCCTCAAGTTCCTGAGGAATGTCATAGTGTGTTATAGTGACAAAGGGTTCTATTCCTGAAACCAGGAAAAATATGTACTTTCATTAGCTTTTCTTCTATCCACCATGATTTTGGCTTCACCGCGGTTTTTGAACGAACTTCTAATTGCAAATTTTTTATGACTTTGTGGAACAGAATCAAAAGAGCTACACAATCTAACCTCTGTTGACAAGTGCATCAATTAACCTGTTATAGTAACCGATGCCTGCCTTGTTCACCTTGCCAAATCTACCTTCTGGATTAAATTCAAAAATCAGAGTCAAACATAGAAAACTTAAATGCGATTTGTTAAAAAATTTCAGAAATATTACTCGGTAGAATTCTGGCCCATGATAATGAAAAACGGTAGCTGTTGACTCCAATGTATTCCATTAGGTCGACATCTTCCTGTGTTTTCAATTTCAATTTCAATTAACCATGGAATAATTAGCTGTCATGATTGAAAAGAAAGAATTATCATGCATCTAGACACCATTGAATTATGAAAAACAAAAATCACATCTATTTCATACAAATATAAGTAATAAAAGATATTTATTTTCAATATGTTTTAAATATTGATTTCAAATAAAATGTTGTAAGAAAAAAATCCTTTGCAATCATAGAGATGTTCGAGACAATCGCAGGTGGGGTACAGTTTTGTCCATTCAGTCAGTGTCTATAAAATTAAGAGTCCCATTTGTGCTTTCCTAGCCTTTATTCTGATGATACTGACTTAAGCATATAATATTATTCAACCTCTTTAGTGAATAATTTTATATACTATTAGAAAAATATTTCTGTAAATTGTTTTGAGAAGGTTATATGAAAAGAAAGGAAATGAGTGAAATAGACTACCTGATAACGATGGTAGTGATCAACAGCAATATCCCCATTAGTTCCATCCATTGTAGTGCCTGAAACGTAACATAACTACACAGTGTGAAACAGAGGAAATTAAGAACTTTTTATTTTATTTCTCTTTATTGAGGGAATTAAGTGAGTGAAGAATCAGAACCTGGCTTGTGAGTGAACACATCCCAGTTATTAAGACCCTTGCCATCAGTCATGTAAGCTCCTTCAAACTATAAAACATGTCTCATTGTCTTGGCAAGGTAAGTACTAAGTAACTCAACACAACATGCAACAGAAAAACAGAAAACAAAAAAAATCTTAATTTCACAAATATAATGTAAGGCTGCAAAAAGCACCTGATATGAAGAAGATGCAGTTCCAAAAAGGAAGTTAGAATCTGAAAATGGAGATAAAGTTGAATTCTCTTTCACGGATATAATATCACACGATGCCATGAAAATTGAGAAGCAAAAGCTTATTGCAAAGAGGGCATGATGCAGTGGGAGTGGGAGCGGAAGCTCCATGCTGAGTGTGTGTTAGCTAGGTGCCTCGTTGCAAAGAACCCATTCTTTTTTCTCTTTTTATAATGAGTTTTCACATTTTCAAATCCGGTTTTGGGTTTAATGTCACCTCATTGGCGGTAGCGCCACCTCTCATTTTTGTTATTTTCCAAAATATGTATAAAAAACAAAACAAAAACTCTTTTGTCCAAAAAAAATGTCTTTTCTCCAAAAATCTATTTTCTCCAAAAACCCCACCCCTCATCCCTTCAACTGATCACCCTCACTATTTCTCTTCGCCTAAATATTGAAATGGAGGAAAGGGACGAGTCAGAACTCTGAACCAAAAGTGGGTTCACCTGATTGCAAGAAAAAATTAAGTTCCCAACTTTTTTGCGCGCCCTGGTTATTAATTGCACTTGTAAGTACGAAATTTGTTTCACATTCGCACTCACAAGTGCGAATTCATGTCTTTTATTCTTTTTTAATGTATTTATTATATTCGCATATTTAAGTGTGATTTGGAGGCAAATTTCACAGTTATAGGTGCGACATACATGGATATTACAAAAAAAAAATTAAAATACTATTTCGCACCTATAAGTGCGATTTGGAGGCAAATTTCGCACTTGTAGGTGCGACACACTTTGATATAATTAAAAAAAATCAGAATAAATTTCGCACTTTGATATAAATAAACTCGTTCAAATCCTCTACACTGTCCTCCACTATCAGTCGTAAATGCTTCTGTGCAGTCAACCGGGAATGCAGAAGAAAATTCATTACCAGGGAGTCTGTGAAACTATCATCTTCAGTCTTCACTACAAGAACTAGTTCTTTCCCATGACCATCACCGCTGACTTCATCCACAATATCAATCTTATCAACCTCCTCTAACAACACAATTTGCATAACTGAAATGCCACAAGCAATTAGGCACGTCAACTCACAGAAAATGTAACAAACAGGGTTGGTCGCACCTATAAGTGCGAACAGACATATATAAGTTACCCTTTATATATTAATTGGGTCGCACTTATAAAAGCAAATACTAACCGGTATGTTATTCGCACTTATAAGTGCGAAAACAAGGTCGGGAAAATAAAAAATTAAACCATGAGACAGAGGAATGGAATGAAACATACCTTCAGTGAAATATGAAGGGAAATGTAGATGATGACCGGAATGTAGAAGATGATGGGTAATAGTGGATTGGTAATGAGGGGATGTGAGAGATTTTGAAGAGGATAAACAAGATGGAGTGTTGGTGAAGATGAGTACTGAAAGGGATGGAGGTGAGAATGGTGGTGAGAAGAGGAAAGGGATGGCGGTGAGAATGGTGGTGAGAAGAGGAAGGGGATGACGGTGAGAATGGTGATGACAAGATGAAGGGGATGGTGGGGAGAAGAGGAAAAGGATGCTGGTAATGAAGAAAATGGTGATTGAAAGTAATAGGAAGAAGAAGATGATAGGAAAGAGATTAGATTTTTTAAGGGTAAATTAGTCATTTTACTATAACAGGGGTGACATATGATTCAATGAGGGTCACATTAAAAAAACCCTTTCAAATCTATTTTTTTTTTCCTCTCAATTTCATTTATTTTTCTTGCTGTCTCTTTCACACCCCACTTTGATTTGGAATGTAAACCAATTTTCTTTTTCCTAATATTATTATAGCCTTATATTTCAAGAATGCAGAATTTATGCTTTTCTTTCTCTCTTGGTAGCACTAGCAACAGAATCTATGCTAATGATGTGATCTTTTAGCAGGATTATTCAAGTTAAATGGACATTTGACAATAACCAGCATAATTGGGCTTTAAACTCATTGGAGGATAAATTGACATAATTCCTTGGCTGACTTTAAGTATTCGACTTTCACTTTTTAAGTTATTGATATATTAGCATACACACTATGATATTGGCAACACGTTACACATTCTCGCGTTTTTTTATGTACAATAAAGATTAGTGACCAGAAAAAAAAAAAGTTAAAGTGTTTGCATAAAAATAAAATAGGTGTTTATCAATCATTACTCCATAGTTAGAATAGAAAATAATATGTTGTTATTTAAACTAATGTATTGCTTTAGTAGTAGACAAGTTAGATCCCGTAAACATACGATCACAAAATCAAATCCTGAGAAAATCATTTGTTAGGATTGTATAGCTTGGACAAAATATACATAGTATTGAAAACGAAACGCAGGAAACAAGACGTGCATCCTGATTTTCTAAGCAAACCCATTATATTCGTGTCATTTTGTGTATGTTCATTAAGTGACATTTGAATTAAGTCGATTTTAGAGTTAGTGCTACAATAACATCAATGACAATAACGCTGATCAACACGGCTACGGCTTTTCATTTTTGTTAATGACCCGAGTCATTTAACTACAAAACTTTTGTTTTGTACTAATATTATCATTATCATTATCATTAGATGACAAAAAAGATTGATGTGATAAGAATATGCCAATATAATGAGGAAGTTCTTCCTATCTGTCGTAAATGTCTCTGCTTAATTAATTACTTTGAAATGTCCTTGTCTTGAGCATTATGATTATGATTATATACAACTTGTGAGATTACCCATTTCACCTGCAAGCCTTGCAGCATATATTACATATATACCCACTAATACCTTTTCATCCATTAGAGTTATGATACTTTTGGATCCTCTAGTGTGAGGCATCTCTTGCTTTGTTCAGTTGCTTCTATTTTCCTGACTAAGTTCATTTACATTGCCAAAATTGTACAGACTTATACAAAAATGAAAGAGCACCTTATAAGATGTCATACTAACAAGTAAGATAAGAAGCTGCTAAAAGAACATTGTTTAGATTCTTCACTTAAACTCTAAGCAGCTGAATCAAACAAGGATACTCAGAACCTTCCAACAGATACAATCAGAGGAAGAATTGACAAATATTTGGAGCCAACATAGTGTCTTATTGGATTTACCTAGTTCAAAGCAATAATCAAGCTCCAAAGGCTTATCTTCAAGATAATAGAGTTTCCATATATATTCCTCATTGAATTTCACATTAATATGACAGGAAATAATCAACATGCTGACAGGTCATAAGTATTAACACCTGCATTCTTCTGAATGAAGCACCAATCCAAGATCCTGACTCAAGTTCAATGGAAAGCAGGTCTTCAGTGTTGTGTAATCAACATTGCACTCACAAAGCTTCCAAAGGGGAGGGAAAATTGAAACTAGTTGCTAGCTGATCATTAGCATAATGTATATAATTAGTTGATGGTAGCACTGAGGAAACTGAAAAAACCATACCTGGTAAAGACAGGGGAAGCATAGGCATTGGAAAAGTTTTTTTGTCCTAAATATTTGAAATAAAAATAAAGAAGCTTTATACCAATAAAAAAGTAGCCACAGCCAAAGGAGTTGTGCCTATAATTCTTGAGGAATTCCATTATGGCTGGCAAAAGTGAAGCAGTTTTATTTTGGTATGGGGAGAAGGGAATTAACAAAATGGAGAACCTTTGCTTCTGTTGGGTAACTACCACAATTATGAGATAGAGAACATGTTCCTTTGATTACTAGTTGAAGTTAGATACAAATTTAGTGCATGCTTGTTATTGTTATAGCGTTAGAGCCAACGCAGATGTGATTTCACGTAATGTAAGACAGTAACAGAGAAACTAAAAATTTTCACGTTGAGTTTAACGTGGATTGAAGAAGTAAGATTTTGACACATTAACTTTCAAGTGAATCCATGTTAAGTTCAACAGAAATCCAAATGAGTTAATTAATCCTTTCGAATTCGTACGAGCTCTCGACATAAAGTAAACAAAGTCAAGTGTGTTTAAAGCACTTTAAAGTCAAGTCTTTGATTCAGACCACATATCAAACAGTTGGTAGGCTGAAATAAATCTGTTAATAAAGTAAAATGCCAGAAAATTTATGGGCAAACAGAAGAACAATTAAAAAAATCCTAATTCTTATCAAAAGATGAAATTTACAATAAGAGATTGAGAAACTTAAATCCATTAGACCCATAAACAAAGGCAAAAAAAAAAAATTAAATGAAGAAGCAATATATAAAAGGAATGTATTTTTTATTTCTGCTCTTTAAAATTTAATTTTAACATTTATAAAAGAGATTGATTATTTGGAGTTTGATTCTTCCCAATGTAATATTATAGAATCATTTGAATTAGACATTTTATAAAATGTGAAGTCGCCATACTATTGAAGACAACTACAACATATTTAATGTATTCTTTTGTCAAATGATTATTAGATAAATATCATAAAGGATATGAATTCTCATGTAGTTCTCTCATATGTTTATATCTCTTTTCACATATGCTATTAAATATGTGAGACTTTTTCAAAATTTATGAAAATAAATATAAATACAATGGCCACTTAACAATATTATATCACATAAGATAATCCAAATCTTATCACAAAGGCGGTTAAATAGCACTTAGATCCAACAAATTGAGAGAGGTAGAGTGTATATGAAATTAGCAATATTACAATATGTACTTCAAAAGAAATTTGATTCAAAACATTGCATGTTTGCTCTAAGAACCATAAACTAAAAAAACAATAAAAAGAACCGTCGCGTCTTGTTTTTAGCATGTATTTATATCTTATTCACCGAGATCAAATATGAACCGTCTGATTTTGATCAAATGACTCATATAGATTGACTGCGGTGGCTGCGTCAATAGGTTTGCATGATTATACTTGATGAAAATGAGTTACTTTGAGTGATTATGCAATAGGTTTTTCAAGAAATCCTTCCTTGACTTCAGCCTCAAGATGTGATTGTGGACAATTGTGGTGACACATTGTTCTTATTTAGTGCATTTCATTTCTCTAAAGCTTATCTTACAGAAAAAGACACGGAAAGCTCATTTACACATATCAAAACATGATACTAATACTATTACTCTGGCTCTAGAGAAAGAGCTTGAATCCCTATTAACAATAAATTATAATCTCTAACTAATACCCTAGTCCAGTAGTCCTCATCATCAGTGACACTTTGAGCTCCAGCAAAAATCATCGTTCCCTTGTGTTACATAACAGCTTCTAAACCACAATCTTACTGTTTAGCCTGTTCACAGAACAACAGAAAGCCAAGAGTTATGTTACTGCATATGCAATTGTATCAGTGTATCACTAATTCAGTAGTTGACCATTTCAATAATAGAAGGGCATATGTACAAAGAAGCAATAGTTGTGGCAGTTTAAGTTCTGTTCTTTAATGGATACAAAATAAAATTTACCTTGAAAAGTTCAATAGATAAAAAACACTATACAATAACTTATGATATGTTGCAAAAGCAAACAAAAAACAACCATGTTAGTTCACAAAGCATCATGGCCCTTGGGATTCCCAAAGTATAACAAAGAAGGTTTAGAAGGGGACGAGAATACACCTGTGAATAGATGAAGGTGCCGAGAATTGCTATGGCGGCCCCGAGAGCATTGATGGGCTGAACTGGCGTGTGAAAGATAATAATGGAAGAGACAATAACAGAAATCCTCTTCATTGTATTCCCTATGCTGAATGTTAAGGGAGAAATCTGATCAAGAGACATGTAAGAGACTTGATTGTACAAGTGGTAGAACACACTCTGGGCAACCACCCACCTGCAAAAATCAAAATTCACAAGTCTGTTAGTTAAACATTTGAAGCAGAAAATCAATTGTGTTGCAAATACAGTTATAAACTTTACAGAAAAAATAAACATTGAAGGGCTCTGAAGTCCTAATCATATTGCAAACATCA
The DNA here is from genome assembly GCA_030819835.1 of Acmispon strigosus. Classification (NCBI taxonomy): domain Eukaryota; kingdom Viridiplantae; phylum Streptophyta; class Magnoliopsida; order Fabales; family Fabaceae; genus Acmispon; species Acmispon strigosus. The sequence goes on from JAUAMA010000001.1 coordinate 95,674,193, forward strand.
ATGCAATAAAATATACCCACTAGTCATTTTCTAGGATCTAGTCTATTACTTGATTATGGGAACGTCTGTGTATATGTTTTCAAAGAATGGCTCATTCTTCCAAAGCTTGGCTTATCTAAGTTAAGTTTCTGAAACCAGCATGGCAGCATCTAATAAACACAATGAATCTAAAGAGAGAAGTCAATATAAGTTTTTGGGGAAGCTAAACATAATTTATGAAACACAAAATTAGTGGAGGATCACATCAGTGATGATACCTAGACACTCAAACAATGCAGACGCTTCATAACCCCATTTTTTTCTCCATTTCTCTTCTTATCACATATCACATTCATTATTCTTTTTTTGTTTTGCTTTCTTACTCGGTGTGTCCGTAGTCTGCACTATGCAGATTTTATGAATCATTTTCCCGATCACATACTTGTACCCCCTTGCATCCACACTTAAACTAATGTTAGATTACACTTACACCTACTTGAAATTACATGTTTGTTATAAGTTAACCAATGATCCCTTAGATATTCAATTTGCATAGAACTTCAACCTTATTGATGTATCCAACTAAACAAGCAAAATATACAAATGCAACACCACCAATATGAAGAGATAAAAAGAATAGAAGAAAAAAATGCAATACACTGAGATTTGTAGAGCTTTGTGCTTACCATACAAAATTGGGACCAATCTGAGCCACAGCTGTTTGCCAGCCTGCAGCCCATAGCTTGGGACCCTCCACAGCAATGGCAAAAGGTGTGAGAATTAATAGAGACATTATAGAAAGACAAGCATAGTAGTTCATTCCACTAACAGACATTCCCTTCATCCCCTTCTTGGAGAATATGTTCCGGAACACAAATGCCAAATTTGATATCATAGCTCCCATGAAACCTGAAACATGAAGTGGTTTATTTAGAGTATTGAACTGCAAAAAAAAAATTGCATAAACATGAATAGTAAATTCTACACTATCAAAACTGTTAACTGTATCAGACAATAAAGATCTGAACTTCAATTTTCAGTAAATAGCCCTACCAATCATGTTGAAGTTGAGCTCAGTCACGGCAGCGAGTGCGCAACCACCAATAATTGGCAGCAGTGACAGGTAAACTGAAGTAGGGAATGCTTCTCCAAGCAAGAACCTTGATACCAGGACACTGAAAGCAGGCTCTCCACTCTTGATGATGTGAGTGAATGAAACTGCAACTTTGGACATGCTCACTGTTGCAGCAACATGCCCAATTGTGTGTGCCACAGCAACCTGCACACCCAAAACGTTGAAACTTTCAAGTATCGCTAAAAGCGTATTTGAGTAAACAACTTAATTAAACACTTATAACTATAAGTGCTTAAATATAAGTTAATTTGATAAACTAAATAAATTCAGAATCACTTATTACTAGATAGAAGTGTTTACTCATAAGCTAATAGTAGCCCATGCAAATTAGCTCAGCAGAGGTAGGTCATAAGCAACTTATGCTATTAAATAAACTCTTTCAGACACGACATAAATCAAGGATTTCCTCACTTCTAAATCACTCACACATATTAGGCTAAATTGCGGTTGCGGCTGTGTTGGAATTGCAGATAAATATGGGTTGATGCAGCAGTTGCGGTCACAATGCTGATGTGGGGAGTTAAAATACCAGTACGTTGTGGCATAATTCCGGTTTGCTACCGCAATTTAAAACCCTCCAACAGCATTACTGAGTTGAATTGTACGATGTTACTTTCTTATCTATGTTTTCCTCTAATTAACCTAATCAATATAGTATGTTTAGATCAATTTCCCCTTCATTGGAATCAATTCTGAAACAAAGAAGCTTCTCACCCCAGAATTGATTCTGATTGCACAATCAATTGCATGCAGAATATGTACTATTATGATGTGGAAACAATGAAATTTAAAAGGAAAGAAGGTTTAGTTTTCTTACAGGAAACAAGGCCTTCCAGAAGTCCAAATCAACTTTTGGGGCCTCAGCAACCCTAGTAGCCCATGAGATCAACATCATGAGAGAGCCAGCAGCCAGAGACAAAGTTGAAGTGAGCCAAGGATAAGGAAAAGCATTCAAAACCTTCTTGTTGTAAATGTTGAAGACCACATTCAAAGCCCACCAGGTAGCAAAATACAACCCAATCTTGACCTTCTGAGCTGCCTCTTGAGAAGGCATATCAATGTTAATCTCCAGTGGCCTTGACCTGTCCGCCTCATAGGCTTTGCACTCTGTCAAGTTCCTTCTTCTGGGTTGAGCCACCAAGTTCTCAGTGGTTGAAAGGTAGAGAGGTTTCATGAGAGAATTAGGACCCCTGTTTTGGTCAACATTGTGAATGGTGGGTAATGTGGAAAGTTGAGGCCTTTGAAGTGGAAGCTTTCTGGTTGAGCATGATGTGAGGGAGGATGATGTGAACTTGATTGAAGAGATCATGGTGTGACTTACAATATAAGAAGATTTTGTGTTGTGTTGTGTTGTAGAGTGTATAAGTAGTTGTTGAGGTTGGGTTGAATGAGTTCAATGTAGAAGGTGTTAAACGATTATTGCGAGGGAGAGAGATGAGGTTTGTAGAGAAAATCTAGAAGGAGGTTTTTCCTATGAGAGGAGGTGCACTGCTGGACAAGGAAATATCAAATATATATAGGTGGAACAAGGGCATGCTTTGTCACAACCAACCGCGGAGATTTTAAAACAAAATTATAAAAAACACAATTTTTCCTATTTTCTTAATAAAGTGGGTTAACATACCGGTTTTAGTTTATTCAGTCAATTTAAATTATTAATATTAATTACATTTCTTGTAAAATTAGCTATTTTTTTGTCATACATAAAATTTAAATTTGAGACTTTAAATATGTATTACTTGAAATAATTTGCCTTAGTTTTAATTGTGTCATTGTGTGATTTTATTTTCAAACTTTCTTTACGTTGTAATCATCATAAACAATTTTGGTATATATTTCAAGAACTCAGGGAAATTGAATACCAAATAGTCTAATCTTTGTGCATTAAGTTTGCTATATTTTTTTTTTTTAATGAATCATTTACATTAGTCAACATTATTTTTTAAATGCTAGTTGAATTTTCAACACACAGGCAGCCTCCGCCAATTCTCATAGCAAAATTCAATTATGTATCAACATTTTTTTTTATTAAATCGTTTTTGTAATTTCAATTCGAGTGTAGTGAAAGTCAAATGTCTCATCAAGAATGCAACTCCTTTGATTCAAACACTCGAACTATAAGCTCAAACAATCATTTTTTACCATAACAACCAGCACACATTGAGTATTCTGTATCTACCGTTGATGTGAAAAGATTTATTTATAGGAATATTATAGGGTGGTGAACTTAATTATTTGTGTAAAGAGGCCTAAACTTAATTAGTTTTGTTTTGTACAAGGGATTAACGGCTACAATGAAGCGGCATGGCATGGTCTTTATCTTGGACCCTACTGGAGAGTGGTTTTGTATGATTCTGGTCCTCTTGCCAATTCTGCACCGCTAATTCCATTGTGCTTGTTTCTGGCCCTCGAAATCTATGCATAAAACGACAATCATGCAGCTGGGAACAACGAGTTTAAAGACTCCACCTGTTGCTGCTGCTGTTTCATCTCAGACTCAGATGCAACTTGTGCATGTTCATTACCATTTCACTGCAAATATTTCTCGTGCTATAATTACGCGTGTGGGGTTTCACATTTTTTTTCTTTTCAATTCATTATTCATTATTGACGGCTGCAAATGTTTTTCTCTTCAAACAAGTACATGTTTGTTGTGTTTGGTCATTGAAAACAACAGGTACGTTTTGTGTTCGCATTGGGGATGCGATGGTTTTGTCTACCATGAAAAAAAGTTACTTCATAAGTAACATATTATAATTAGTTTTTAATATACTCAACTGATTAAATAATGTAGAGTTTTTGAACAAAATCTATAAAATTATAACGAAGAGGTTGGCTAAATAATTCATGATTAATTGAGATAAAAATCTTGTTATAATATTCAATTCAATTCCTTGTGACCAAAGAGCACAGGGGCAATTTGAGTTTGGTTTGTGAATGGAATAATTCTGACCGTTCATTAGCATGAGGAGACATCTTCGTTCATGCACCGTTGGGGTCCTAGGGAAGGTGACCAACAGTACAAGGATGTGTCCCCATATCTATCACGGTATCTTCAGTGTCACCAATGCAGAAGAAGAATGGCCCTTGACATGTGTCAAAGTCATAGAGGTACAATCTTTGACGATTGAATCTTTTTCTACCAATAAATAAATTTGTCGTTTTATTGCTAATGCTGTTCATCAAGTTTTTATTAAAGAAAAGTTTAGTTGGTTTCTACTTCGGCGACTTCCACATATGAGCGTATATTAAGACCATATGTTGTTCATTCATCAACAAAATTCTCACATACGTAACAAGAAGTAACACAACATTCTTAAGAGAATTTTAGCAAAGAAAAAGATTGACAATAGCAAAGTAAGCCACACAAAATATGAATATCAATAATGCACCGCTTTTTACCCTCTGCTAGGGTTTCTCAACTTGTGCACTGGTTTCCTCCCTCCCTCCCCTATGGGGCAGAGTAGGGGGTTTCCTTCCTCAAATGGGCCTTATCTTCTCCTTTGTGAATCTTCTTCTCATTTGTGAGAGTTTTCTTCTCTCTTATGTGAGATCTTTCTATCCTTTAAGTAGGTTTTGTTTTTCTATTCATTCCTTCTTTTTTTTCTCCATGCCCATCTCTCTCTACCACCACATGTAACCTCCATCCGCAACGACCCTTGCACCTACCTTTTTTGCCACCAGCGCTTCTACTGTAGACTCAATATCTTCTGTCTCTGTCGCAAATGTTTTCTCTACTTTAGCCATAGTTACGTCCATCTTTGCCCTCGGATCCGCCGTTCTCTGCCTTCGTCACTGTCGTCCACCCCCACCGTTTCAGCGAACATCACTGCTACCACCCCCACATTCGACGTTCCCCACTTATGTCGTCGTCTTAGCCATCGCCGGCACCATCTCTAATCTCTACCTACCCTCTCAGTCTTTGTTTGTTTCTTTTATATCCAATGTTAGCTTATGTAATAAAGCCTCTCATCATCTTTGTTCTATGTGATGCTCGCTAAACTTCTTTTGTTGCCGTTGGAGGCGTAATGGCCTCTTTTTTATGCTTCCTGCACAGGTTGCAACTCTAACAGAACTAACGAAGTGCAAAGAATGGAGCACTAACTAAAATTGAAATTTATTTATTTTCACTCAGAAGTCAGTTGGTTGCACTGTGAAGTACAAAAATTTAGGAGTTTTTATGGCTTCAAGAGTTTCGCTTCATGTATTCGCTGGATGTATAGCTTGAGTGCGCATGCTTTGTTCGTAGCTAATTATCTTATCTGGTTGCATTGTGATAACGCTATTTAAGATTTATTCTCGTATGATGTAAGTGCCTTTGAGTGACCATTTGGGTGTTAATTCAATCATTCTCAACGAAACAAAACAAAAAACTTTAAAAAAATAGATTGATAGGAGATATTTCCTAAAAATTCATACTCAAAATTACCAAAGCCATATTGCCTGCTGAAAAATTGAGTTTATGGTAGGAGCATTGGCATACAACCAGAATGAACTTTTTAAAGTACTCCATGCCTATAGTATTGAGCACTTCGTATGATTGGATGACTAACATCATTTTTTCCCGGATGCCCCCTCCCTATGCCAGGTGAAGTTCACCTGTTTTCACCCTTCAATTCTTATTATTATCTGTCCTTATACAGATTGTTGGTTCAATCATAACTCAAAAGACAGTAAAAAGTGAATAAAAAGAGAGAAATTAAAATGGCAACTATATAAAACTTCCTTTACCACGTAGAGATCATTTTCTCATAGGACACCCACCCTTTAGATGAGTATAGTTCCTACTTTAAACAAAACAAAATTGACAAGCTTCCTATCACGTAGAGATAACAAGCACATTCAGATAGGTACTACAAAGACTCTGGACTAGTGGATGGTCTGATTCTTGCCGGCATTCGCATACACTGTGATTTCAGAGTCAACAAAGAAAGTTAGAATGGAGAGCAAAGCAAGTTCAGTTGAATAGTATCTCTTTGCTTTATGCAGAAACCAAAGGTTACATACAAACCTTTCACTCTTCTTCAATAAACATGGATCAAATGGAAAGAGCATGTCAAGTCTATATATCCATCCCACCAAAAGACCTGGAAATATCAGACTCGAGCAAATCATCAAAAACAAATTACTTTGAGGAGGACATGAAAAGTTTAGCAGCCTTTGCCTGTTTCAGAAATTCCTCTACTACACACACCTGTTACAAGTTTATATCAGGCTTCATAGTTTTGTTTCCTTACAAGATAAAAGTTTAAATAACATGCACTCTTCATTCCTTAAAGGTTAGAGGGACGTGACTATAGGTCTTATTTTATCCAAAAAATCCTACACAATTAAGCATGCTGCTATTTACTAAATAAACCATGACAAGGGAGGCGTAACTTATTTGGTTGAGCTAAAGGTAATAGAAGGCCAGGATTCAAAACCTGATGAGGGATAATTTATAATTTATTAATAACTAACATTTACCTATTAAAAAAACCATGACAGCTATCTCAAGTCCTTACCCTCAAGGGACTCAATTTATGTTTCCAGATTAGCTCCATGGGCATGAGAAGTTGCAACTTAAGACTTGGAATATCCACCAATGATCTCATGCGAAAACATAGAACATACACACCCAAAAAAGAAAACAAGAAATTCGAATATTCTGCAAAAAATAGTTGCTTCTACAAAGACAATTTTCACAGTCAAAAGAAGTAAGGTGTTTCTATCAGGTTGAAGACATTTAGAAGATAGCCGACGACACATTAAGTCATTAACAGAAGTTGTCTGGTAGTTAATTTCATTCACTTTAATTTCCTTAGTTAATGTCGAAGGCATAAAATTTGCAATCCCTCTCCCCCACCATCATATCCTAAAAAGAGGTTAAATGTTAGCAGACTCCAAACTTGACCACCACGACCAAACTCTTCTTTGTTTTGAAAACCTCCAAACCCAGCCACCATCAGAGCTCCTACCAACGCAAACCTCAATCCATCTAACTCATCCTCATTGATTTCAACCAGCCACCACCGAAGCTCTGACCACTATTAGATTCCCCTTCTTCGGCCAAGACCCATATCTCACACTCCCCAATCCACCATCACATTGGCCAAACCGGACATACATATATGCAAAATACGATAATGCTTAGTGTTGGTTTCTATGAAACTCATACTGAAACGGCAGCACTATTAGCTGAGGGAAGAGTTCCAACAGAAATAGGAGAAAATACAAAGATTCGGTGACTAAAGATGGTTAGAAACTACGCTAAATGATATATCAGAAGTATGTACACCCGATATTGTATGTACATTATGTTGATGGAGTTAGTTAAGTCATAGGTTAGTTAGTTAGTTAAAATAGTTGGCTAAACTGTTAGTTAGTTTGTTAATTAGTTTGTGTACCAAACAATGTATATAAATACATGTAAACATGTAAAGTGAGGGGGTGTGCATAATACAATTACATTTTTCATATTCAGTTCTTCTTATTCTGAAAACCCTTACTATTGCCCGCTGCGACACAGAATTCCAACAATTGGTATAACAGAGCCATTGATTCACGTGTGATTCTTGAAAACAATATGGCAACAAGAGACAGTGGTATCCCATCAAATCTTCCTCAATTCAATGGAAAGAACTATGATAAGTGGTGTGCACAAATGAAGGTATTGTTTCGTTTCCAAGATGTACTTGAGATAGTAAACGAAGGCATTCCAGTGTTACCTGAGAATGCAACAGAAGCACAGAGGACCAGTTATCATGCGCAAAGAAAGAAAGATGGGAAAGGGCTATTCTTGATTCATCAGAGTCTTGAATCAAACATTCTTGAACTAGTGATCGATTGTGATTCAGCCAAAGAAGCTTGGGATATTCTCAAGAACGCATATGGGGGAGCAGAAAGATTGAAACAGGTCAGGTTGCAAGCATTGAAGAAAGAATATGAAGCCTTGAAGATGAACCATGGAGAAACAGTGGGTGAATTCATCACAAGGTTAGTAACTCTGACCAACCATATGAAAGGAAATGGAAAAACAGTTTCTGAAAAAAGTAAAGTAGAAAAGGTTCTTAGATCTTTAACCATTGATTTTGATTATGTTGTGACTGCCATTGAGGAATCTAAAAACATATCTGAGATGAAGTTAGATGAACTTCAAGGTTCCTTGGAAGCTCATGAATTGAGAATAAGGCAGAGAAGTTCAGAGAAAGAAACTGAACAGGTCTTGCTCTCTCAAGCTTCAAAGAAGAATTGGAAGTCAGGCAGCAATAAAGAAAAGAACTCTGGAAAGAAAGAAGAAGACAGAAATGCAGGACAGAAGAAGAATGACTTGAGTAAGGTGCAATGTTACAATTGTCAACAATTTGGGCATTATAGGAACAAGTGCAAGAACAAGAAGGTTCCTAGAGACAAAGATGCAGAAGCCAAATTTGCAAATGATGATGACTCGGATTATGAAGATACAGTGCTTATGGCCATTGTTGATTCTGCAGAAGAAGATGATGATGCAGCAGAAGGAAAATGTCATAGTAAGCCTGCTGAGAGTAGTGAGCAGCACTGTGGGAACACTCTTGAGAGTGGAAACACTGAAGTAGCTCAAAATACTCATGCATTTGATGTGGAGCAGGGCAGTGGAAACACTGGTGATGCTCTCACAAATGCCAGCATTCATGAGGATTGTCTATCCTTCATGACAACAACAGATTCAAGCATGTTGTTGCTTAAGGCAGATACCAGTAATGATGGTGGAAAGCCAGAAGAATGGTACTTGGATACGGGTTGCTCAAATCACATGTGTTGCCATAGAGAATGGTTCATTGAGATAAAGAAGAGTGACAAGAAGATCAGGTTTGCTGATGACAGCAAAGTGACTGCAGAAGGCCTGGGCACAGTGAAGATCCTGACAAAGAATGGTAAGTGGTCTTACATTCATGATGTGTTCTATGTACCAAAAATGAGAAGCAATCTATTGAGTCTTGGTCAATTAGTTGAAAAAAAATATTCTATCATAATGAAGGATAATCACTTGAAGTTATTTGATTCAAACAATAGATTGATACTAAAGGTACCGATGATGAACAATAGAACTTTCAAAGTGAAATTGCAAGTGACAGAAGAACAATGTCTCTCAACTGTTGTGGACAGTGAGAATTGGAAGTGGCATAAGAGGTTTGGTCATTTGAATTTCAACAGTCTGAGCAAGTTGAAGGAAATGGTTCATGGATTACCAATGATCAAGACACCAACTGAAGTATGTGAGAAATGTTGTGTGTCCAAGCAACCTAGAAACACCTTCAAAACTGAGATTCCAATAAGAGCAGAGAAGAAGCTTGGAGTCGTATTTTCTGATGTGTGTGGCCCTTTTGGGACAAATTCACTAGGAGGTAATAGCTACTTCATCTCATTCATTGATGAGTATACTAGAATGACATGGGTATACTTAATCAAGAGAAAGAGTGAAGCATTTGAAATGTTTAAAAGATTCAAAGCACAAGCGGAAAAACAAAGTGAATGTTTGCTCAAGGTATTGAGAACAGACGGAGGAGGAGAATACAACTCACGAGAGTTCAGAAGTTTCTGTGAAAGAGAAGGAATAATTCATGAGGTAACTTCACCATATACACCACAGCACAATGGTGTTGCTGAGAGGAAGAATAGAACAATTCTAAACATGGTGAGGAGCATGATGAAAGAGAAGAAGTTGCCTAGCTATCTTTGGGGAGAATTAGTTGATACAGCAGTATATCTTATCAACAAGTGTCCAACTAAGAAAGTAGCAGGAAAGACACCAGAAGAAGCTTGGCTAGGAAGAAAACCAAGTGTGAAGCACTTGAGAATTGTTGGTTCAGTTGCATATAGGCATGTCCCAGAACAATTGAGAAAGAAGCTAGAAGACAGGGCTCAGTCAATGATTCTAGTTGGATATCATCCAACTGGTGCATACAAGTTGTATGATCCTGTGTTGAAGAAGATCATGAAGAGTAGAGATGTGGTTATTGATGAGTCAAAAGCTTGGAACTGGGAAGAACAGAATTCAAAAGAAGCAGGAAAAGCTTCTGTGCTTGAGTTAGAAGAGTTAGCAGAAGAAGAGGAGCAAGTTGAGGAGCCTGCAGAAATGATTGAAGAAGCTCCAGAGGCAGTAGCTCCAGTTACTCCACTGAGAAGATCCCAAAGAATTCCTCAAAGGTCAATTAGATTGCAAGACTATGACACAAGGTTAAATTCTGCAGTTACAACAGAAGGAGAGTTATTGCACTTTGCCTTGGTTGCAGAAGCAGAACCAGTGAGTTTGAAGGAAGCTCTAGAACACTCTAACTGGAAAGAAGCAATGATGGAGGAGCTAAGATCAATTGAGAAGAACAACACTTGGAAATTGGTCGAATTGCCAAAAGGAAAGAAGCCTATAAGTGTGAAGTGGGTGTACAAGACCAAGCTCAAGCCAAATGGAGAAGTGTCAAAGTATAAAGCTAGACTTGTTGCAAGAGGATTTCTACAAAAGGAAGGTATTGATTTTAATGAAATATTTGCTCCTGTAGCTAGAATAGAAACAGTGAGATTAGTGGTTGCCTTGGCAAGTAAGAGGAGCTGGACAATACATCAACTTGATGTAAAGTCAGCATTCTTAAATGGCCCACTAGAAGAAGAAGTATATGTAACTCAACCTCCTGGTTTTGAACTAAAAGGAGAAGAGAATAAAGTGCTTAAATTGAACAAAGCACTCTATGGTCTCAAGCAAGCTCCACGAGCTTGGAATCGAAGGATTGATACATTTCTACAGAAGCAGAATTTTATTAAGTGCACAACAGAACATGGTCTGTATGTACAGAAGAAAAATGAAGAAAGCAAGCTATTGCTATGTTTGTATGTAGATGATCTACTGATAACAGGCAGTGAGAAAGATGAAATTGACAACTTCAAGTCAATTTTGATGAATGAATTTGAGATGACAGACATGGGGAAGTTAACATACTTCCTTGGAATCGAATTTGTGAAAACTGATCAAGGCATCTTCATGCACCAGAAGAAGTTCTCTACTGACATATTGAGAAGATTCAACATGACAGAATGTAAATCAGTTGCCACACCAGTAGATGTAAGCTGCAAGTTAGAGAAAGACAGTGAAGAAGAAGAAGTGGATGCCACACTTTTCAAGCAAATGGTAGGTTCTCTTAGATATCTTTGTAACACTAGGCCTGACATTGCTTTTGGTGTTGGTCTAGTGAGCAGGTTCATGGAGAAACCAAGGTTCTCACACTTGGTTGCAGCTAAGAGATTGCTAAGATATATTAAAGGCACTCAAGACTTTGGAATTCTGTACTTGAATAACAGAAGCTCCAAAATTGATGCCAAAGTGTATGGCTACACTGATTCAGATTGGAATGGTGATAGGAATGACAGGAAAAGCACTGGAGGCTATGTTTTCATGTATGGAGAAGCACCAATCTCATGGTGTTCAAAGAAGCAAAGCATTGTTGCTTTATCCTCTTGTGAAGCAGAATATGTAGCTGCTTCCTTTGCAGCTTGTCAAGCAGCTTGGTTGGAGATGCTACTCAATGAAATTGGCTTCAATGAAGGTACTGTTATGGAGCTAAGAATTGATAATAGATCTGCAATTGATTTGGCTAAGAATCCAGTTGCGCATGGGAGATCTAAACACATAGAAACAAAGTACCACTATCTAAGAGATCAAGTCAACAAGGAGAAACTGTCCCTGGTTCACTGCAGAACAGATTTTCAAGTTGCTGACATTATGACTAAGGCATTCCAGAAAGGAAGGTTTGAAGAACTGAGAATATTAATTGGAGTTAAGTCACTAAGCTCTATGACTTAAAGAGGAGTGTTGATGGAGTTAGTTAAGTCATAGGTTAGTTAGTTAGTTAAAATAGTTGGCTAAACTGTTAGTTAGTTTGTTAATTAGTTTGTGTACCAAACAATGTATATAAATACATGTAAACATGTAAAGTGAGGGGGTGTGCATAATACAATTACATTTTTCATATTCAGTTCTTCTTATTCTGAAAACCCTTACTATTGCCCGCTGCGACACAGAATTCCAACACATTAATCATCATTTGTGGCTGCATTTACCGTCGCTCATTCAACTAAGTGAACCATGGTGGTACACAAAAAAAAGATATCACATTCAATTACTATAATAGCCTTATTTTTATTTTCAATCCTATCCAATGATACTCATTGATACTCATTTAACTGCACCACGTTGGTTCAGTTTTTAAGTGACTCACCGTAAATAAAACTATCATATGTTGTTCCGGACATAAATTAATTTTAGTTTTGATACATATACACATAATAAATAATTAAACGTCATATTCACATCAAATAGCATCATTGTGCCGTGTTAGTGGGTAGATGGAGAACTTATAAAGAATATATGCATATTATATGTATAAAATGTGTTTGTACTTGATTGCAAGGAACAAGGAGAGAAACAAATCATACGTGCTAAGCCTAACGCATTTAAGTGGCACTTCCTTCGGTGTTCTATTATGCAGTACAAGAGCTATCATACATTTATATTTCATTATTTTTCCGTATTTATTTTTAATTTCTATTTTGTTTCTATCAATCTCATCTTTTATAATCATATCATCTATTAAATCTCATGATAATTTTTCTTTTTTCCCTTAAAATACTCTCAAAGCTGCAACTATGAAATTAATATTTTCATATATACAGCTATAAATCGAATCTTATACTACATATTTAAAAAATTATACACTTTTATCCTTTCACATCTTTTCCACTTATAATAACATAAGTGTAGATGTGAATGAAAGTTTTTCCTACTGCAATGCAAGTATATACATACCCCACCGCTGCCTAGCAGGTCCCACTGCATGGCGTCACCAAGCCTGTTATCATCCACGTAATTAATTTCTTGGCGTTATTTTTTCTGGGAAATTAATAGAGCACAGATTTTAATGCATGATGTATTTATTCACACCAGCAAAAGGCGTAGACAATTTTTTCCTCACTTGGAGGACAAAAGTATTACTCCATTAAATTAAATAAATTTTACTGTATATGAATACCAACTCATATCTACTACTATATTTTTAATAAAATAAAAATTATTAGTAGTAAAATAATACTACAATATAATAGACGAACCATAAAACTTTGTGCGTTTGGTCAGCAGAATAAAATAAAATAACATAATCATATTTTATTTATTGTAACATGTGTGTTACGCAAACAAAAATATAATTATGCAATCTTATTTCTTATCGCTCATTGTTCATCGTATATAAAACTTATTCGAAATAAAATATCAACTTTATAATATTTTTCACACTTACCTCAAATTAAAATTACTTGAGTATATTACGATTTTTGTACTTTATAAATGTCAGAATATTAATTTTATTGTTTATCAATTAGTAGTTGCTACACTTATTAATAATCTTAACCGTTCATTGGTCAAATAGATAAAATAAGATATGATTAGGCAATTGAAAGTGAGCAAGATACTCATAGTATATGACAAAAACAATTAAAATCAATAAATTTTTCTTTCGAATAGAAAGTACATATCAATTAAATGGGTAGGTTAGAAGTGGCAAAACAGGTTCAATCCATTGGGCCAACCTACCAACCACCTAAATGGGGCATGTAGGGCGATACGTTTGACCCTTCAACCCGTTTTGGCACAACCGATCGGGTCACCACTTTTTTCTACAAAACCAGCACTGAATTTGGGGTAGGGTAGGGTAGTAAATTAGCAATAACATACACTAATACGACATCTTCAAGACCAAGACTTAAGAGGGACAAGTCACCACCGCCAAGACTCTGGCCTATCGCCGACTACCAACCACTGTCATGTGTCGTCTTGTGATCAACCACCCTCTCGTGTGTTGTTCCACAATTAAATATTTGAAGATTTGGCACATTTTGAAATTTTAAATTTTGTAAAGTATTAGATTTTTTTTGATTTCTCACTTCTTAAGCATTTTTTTCCCATTTGGCTGGTCAACTCATTAACTCAACTTAATACAAGGCGTGGTGAGATTTTCAACCTATATTTTGAAACACGTCAACCCGACCCAATCCAATTTTTGACGAGTTAAAGGTGAGTTGAGCAGGGTCAAGCTGCCCTGTGTTGCCACACCTGAAACAAGTTACAGTATGATATGATAGGTCAATATACTTACATTATCATATCTTATCTTATTATCCTGCCCGAGTTTTAAAAATTTTTGTTTGAACTGATAAAGTTTATTAACAACCGTAAATAAGTTTAACATAATCATTTGATTAAAATTCATTTTATCATATCATTGTTGAATTTAAATACTCCTACAAAATAAAAAAAATAAAGAGACGTGAATTGACATTTCAATAAAATCGTTTAATTAAATTTAAAATTGTTACACATCGTTTAAATTTTTTTTACACATCAGTTTATAATTATCAAAATCATGTTTTTAAATAAATTGTTTATCCAGTTTCAAAAAAATAAATTGTTTATCAAGATATTTTTATTTATAAAGTTAGATAAAAGCAAGTATAAAACGTCAAAACACAAAAATGGAAAAAGAAATCGAAAAGTAAAGAATATGGTATCAATTAATTAAGAGTGGAAGACAAAATCTTTTATCAATCGTCAGATAAAGTCATAACGTTGATTTCATCAAACCGTCTGAATCGGGTTCTCCCAACTTTCTCTCTCTCCCTTCATTCTTTTCTTCCAAACACACACACTCTCTCTTTCAACTTCTAGGGTTCCTCACACCTCCTCATGGCTAATTTCACCTCCTTCTCTTCATCTTCCACTCCTCCGTCGTCTTCTGCTGCTTTCGACGACTCTTCCGAGGACTCCTGCAGTATATGTCTAGAGCCCTTCAATGTCCACGACCCATCTACTGTATGATGCCACCCACCACTTCTTCTTTCTTCTTTTACCTTTCTGCATTTCGGATTCTGATCAAGTTACCAACTTTAACTTGAACTAGTGTGTGCTTGTGTGCGTTTTCGGGAATCTGACATGTTTTCACCTTGATGCTTTGTTTACGTGTTGGATCTGCTTCTGCCATGTCTGCAATACTGTCAAATTTTGGGGAAATTTTGCCATGCCATTGGGGATTATGCACAACTGAAGCAAACAGAAGCTGATTCATACTATTAGTTTTTATCTTGTCTTATGCACGTAGTTGAAAAAGTCTAATTTTATTTTTCTTATTCTCGCACCACTTAATGATTTTTGATGTGTGGATGAGGATGAACTTTGTAGCTTCTAGTTCTCATTCATAATCATAAGAGTGTATTCGAGAACTAAGCTTGTGGAATTCCGTGAGATATCTATCTATTTTGATGTGTCTTTTCTTATGTGTGGATGAGTTGAATTAAACCTGTAGATAATGGAAAGGAAAATCTGCAAGCTTCTGATATCAATGTGTAAACCTATACTTTGAATGTACTGATTTGTTTCTTTTTTCAATTCCAGGTTACCTGTTGCAAACATGAATATCATCTGCATTGCATTCTTGAATGGTAAAGCCTAATTGTTTGATTAACTTTGTTTTTGACAAACACATGGTGTGAATTGTAATTGGCTGCTTCTAATATAGCTCCTTTTTTTGTTCCTTAGGTCTCAAAGAAGCAAGGAATGCCCAATATGTTGGCAATCACTTGCTTTGAAAGACCCGGCCAGGTATATATGCACTGCACATAGCCACACACACACACACGAAAAGTCTCTCACTTTTCCTTCCTCCTCTTGATTACTTGTGACAAGCCTTTTATGGGCATAGTTAGCAGTTTTCATCAATTACCTATCTTTTTGTAGCCAAGAGCTTCTAGCTGCCGTGGAGGCTGAAAAACGCTTAAGATCAAGAAGCATACATTCATCTTCATTCACTAATTCTCGCATTGAACGGCTTAATGTTGGACATGTGTGTGAGATATCTAAGAGTTGATAGTGTTGTGACAGCTGTATTCTTGTGTTAATATTCTTTGGTGTTAGTTTCCTTGATACAAGTATCATTCTATAATTCCAATTATTCTCTTGCAGGATGATTCTTACTCAGAAGAATCTGATTTTGATGAACAAATTATGCAGCACCTAGTTGCTGCTGCAAGTAGGGCTCGTTTTGTTCACAGACAGGTAAGGCAGGGATCGTCGGGAGCAGGTCCATCTGCGAACTCTTCTGTCCATGTTCGTGGAGAGCAACCGGCACCTACAACTTCGCAATCTCGGGGTAGTACACCAACTTCTGGTGTACCATCGAATGTTAACAATCAACTTCCAGCACCTGCTTTTTCCCCTGTTGTTGTTGATGAGGTTGCTAGAAATTCTAGTCCTGAGACCGATGTTCCTTTCAGAGCCAGGTACTGTTTGACTTTGTGTAACCTTTAGGTATAAAGCACTGACATCAGTTCTTTACTGCGAAGCTTTTTCCTTGAGTGTTCACTTACTGATTTTACATATGTTAACTTTTCCTGCATCATGTTCAGAGTTATCTATAGTCAGCCACCACCTGAGAGTGCGAGGAGACTAAACACTCCTGAGATGTTCTCCTTCCCTGAGTCTATCAAGTCCAAATTTTCTGCTGCTTCAGCCAGGTAAACATGTTAGCTCTTGTTTTCTTATGTGCTCCAATCACCCTTTAGTGTTAATATATCTGAAATCTTGCAAAATTACAACAGATACAAGGAATCAATTTCAAAAGGTACCCGTGGCCTCAAAGAGAAATTACTTGCTCGTAATGCCTCAGTAAAAGAGCTGAGTAAAGGTGTTCAGCGCGAGATGAATGCAGGCATAGCTGGAGTTGCAAGGATGATTGAACGCCTTGATCTTACCTCTAAAAGGTCCGCTTCTCTATTTCCTGAGCATACCGGGGAAACTTCAGGCTTTCCTGAAGAAGTGAAGTCGGTCAAAGAGCATTCTCCTAGTGAGGATAATGGAGATGTGGTTCATGTCACTTCAGATGCTCCCTCACTCGTGTCTAACATGGTTCCTGGTCGAAAGGAAATTCCTCCATGTGTTCAGGTTAGTCCATCTACCAAATCCCTTAGTTTTGTACTTGGAAAATTAGCTGATTACAGTAAGTTAACTGGTTCCATGATTTCTATATAACCTTTGTTTACAATTCAAGGGGATTTCTTTTGTTAACCACAGAAGATTAAAGGAAAGAGAAACAGATTGAAAATGAATAAGCAATACAGATAACTGTTTTTCCTACCTCTACCTGGAAGCAGCTTAAGCTAGTTTGACATTCGGTAGGAATAAGTTAGTTTTAGTAGGGAATTTGGGTTGCAGTCATAAATTGGTTACCTTCATGAAACAAAGAAACCCCACTAATGTTGCTCTAAGAAATTGGGTGATAAGCACCCCGTTTGCAAGAGCTTATTTGAGCTTATCTTATAGTATAAGCGCTTTGTAAGTGTTTGAGAGAGCTTATGTAAATAGCTTAAGACCTATCTATAAGTTGTTTAATGCTTATTTTCATAAGCTGTTCCTCTTAGTTTATGATAAGAGCTTATGCTCACCTATAGGCTATAACCTATTTTTAGCTTAATTTCAATAAATTTCTCAAATTAACTTATGAATAAGCGCATAGTTAAACTGTTTCCCCATACGCGCCCTAGATTGGATTTTGGAAATGATGTTTGCTTGAAATGTGACTCTTGCTCTTGAATGTGTTTCAGGGTGCATTGAAGACATAGCTCAGGGTCCATCAATTTTACTGTGCTGTCTCGCTTGTCCAAGAAGTGCAAGAGACGACTTTGATAACCAATGTACCTGTTGGTATGCGTCCTGCATTGTTATCACTGCAACATGATGTGTAGGAATTGAAACAATTGATAAAGCCAGCGGTTTCTTTCTGTGGAAGCTTTTTTAATGCACCTATCGGATGTTATCATGTGTTTATTTTTACTCCTTTCCATGCTAATACTACATTTGGTCTAATGAATTAATTTAGAGGTTCTACGCGTTGCATTGCAGTCTCTAATTTTGTTAATTAATCTTAATTACTTGTTAGATACTCAACATATACAATCTCTAGACCGTTCTCTAGCAAACTTTATGAAATAGCGATACAACGCAGAATTGACACCAATATGAGGACCTATGAAAAAAGACCTACGAAAAGTTTGCAATACAATATAAAATTAATTAGATTAGCATAAAATTAGAAATCCTATAAACGTTAGCATTAATAAACTTTGTAAAGAAACGGCACAGCCACATGTAAAGCAAGTTTTGGAGTTGGATGATATTTTGGAGTACCTTTTGGAGGATAAAGCATTTTCCATATTGCATATGTAGTGTGAAAACTGAAAAGAGTGTTTCTTTTGAGCGGTTAAGAGCATATTCAATAATGCGGTTAAGAGTGTTTCTTTTGAGCTGATATTTGTCAGTTTGTAGCTGATACTAAAACATGTCAATCTTGATTGGTAGATTTTAATCAGTGGTTAATATTAAAATACAGATACAAGTGATTTTTTGAAATGATCCAATGGGTTTTAGGTAAACAAGTAAAATCTAATATCAGCTCTCGGGCATGAGATAATATTGGCACAATGTTAAATTACTTTGTCTAGAACCAAAAGTATAGAAGGTTTGAAAATAAAAGGAATAGATTTTCTCATTAAAATTTCAGATGTCTATTTCTTTTTAAACATTTTCAAATTGTAACAATATAATCAATAGCTCAACTGAAGAATATAATTAAGGTCTTTTGATGCTTAAAATATGTCATACAATTAGGTAAGAATTTTAAAATTATGCAGGGCATATCAGTGTTAAAAATTAAGAGGTAAATTATGTAACTAAATTTAATATGAATGTTTTATTTAGTGGGAAAATATTTTAATCTCATTCTGACTTTATTTACTATTTTCAATTTTTTAAATACAAAATAATGAAATAATTATTATCATATATAATCTGTGCTTCCTGGAAAAGGATAAGTGACAGCAAAAATAAGTCTCATACTCAAAGCCCGAAGGGGAAGCATCAGGTTCATTTTATTGAATATTGATCACTTAGTACAAGCATACAAACCAACAAAAACTTCAAATCTGTCCCAAAATGGTGTCTGCGCCAGAAACCTTGACATCAGATGGAGCCTCTTCAACATTAAGAGCCTTAACCTTTCCATCTACCACATATGCTGACCATCTACACGGAAACAACAACCACTCTTTAGAGAATTGAACTCTGTAATGAAAGAGAATACAAATGTCTTGTGTTGAAAGCACAGTTCTTAGGCCTAGCTGTTCAATCAAATTTAACCATTCAATTGGTCTGGCTTCTATATCATATGTATAATCATGTCTACTTCAAAATTTCATTTATGAGCATGAAATTAGTTTGACATTGTTAAATATATTTAGTTTGCTATGCTACCATTATGTGGCAAAATCAGCTCTTAGTTTTTTAAATCGGTGAAATCCTGAACCTCCCCATTGTTGGTATTCGGTATAGTTTCAATATTGGATGAAAGCAAGTGCCCTCAAACATTAAAACCAAACAAATGTTAAGTGAATGATTCCAATCTCAGTTCAAGGGAGAGGGTTTTTTTCCTCCTAGGTTCAGGAGCGAATCGCTGAAGGTCGAAGTCAATGGCATTTGAAAATCAGACTGAACCCGCCCATCTGTATATAACATACCTTTCAGATCGCGTTCCAAGCAAAGCACCAGAGAGATCAGTAACTAATTCCAAGCTTTTGTGAAAGCTCCCGTCAAAGTCCCCATAAAACTCAATCTGTCAAATTTTACAGGAAAAAAAGGCACCACTCATAACCAATGCCCCAAAGAAGAAAAAGAAAATAGAATACAATAAGGCAGCAAAACAAAAAAATTCTAATTCTAATTCATCAAGGTATTGATTGATGCATGATAATCTATATATAAATCCCCATATTGAGTTACTCAACACATAATGTACACTGATGAGCTCAATCTTCACATTGATTTAAAAAAACTGTGGACTTCCCAGAGATAGAACATAGAAGTTCTCATAAACCCTTATACACTTTTTGCATATCAACAATTACTATAACTTTCATATAATTCATTTAACAAATCACTGTATAGGAGGAGTTTAAAAAAAGTCATACTCTTTACTAACCAAGTCTGTAGTCCTTCTTATTATCTTTAAACTCAATATTGCAGAAACACACCTTCAAGCTCAAAAATAGCACTAACAAGATAACAATGCAGCACAAGGACATCTCTATCTCTGATTAGAAATAAATTTACAGATTGGATGATCCCTTAGAATTTATGATACCATAAATTAGGAATAATAATTCAACAGAACTGTATGTAAACAAATACAACCACTCCTCAAGCCTAAAGTATAAAAACTAAATAAACAAAAAGACCAATGCAAATGGAAAGGAGACAAAAAAAAAATAATCCTAAAACCACATGCAGGCTTTTATAGTCAGGAAAGAAGAGAGGTATAACTTACAGCATCTTTGGCTTGAAGCTTCTCAGCCCACGCATTCACAGTATAAGGATCATTAATAGACACACAAATAACAGAATCGATCCCTTTAGCCTTAAACTTATCAATGCTATCCTTGTAAGGAGGAACATGTTTGCTTGAACAAACTCCTGTATATGCACCCTGAGAAAAAAGTCAAAGCATCACAAAAGCTACTTGGGAACAAAGCTACAACAAAGCACGATTCTTTCAAACAATCCCATCTCCTAGAACAAGGAAAGTATTCATTCTGTCAATTAAAATAGAACTGAATTATAACAAATAAGGGGAAAATTGTAGAGTTAACTTACTGGGAGTCCAAAGATGACAACTTTCTTGTCCTGAGACATCGAATTGAATTTGGGGATGAGGACATTACATTAGTCATTGATCAAAAAGAGAGAAAAAAAAAACTTTGAGAATAAGGAGGGCAAATAAAACAAAAGGGGCACCTTGAAAATGTCTTGGATAGGAGTGGTGGAGAATTTGGAAGCAACACCTTCGTCCCAGGTGCGAGCTTTCTGGAGAGAAACATTGGATGCGGCAGAGACGATGTCAGTCCCAGATGCAATCTTTGCGTAAGACCTGGTTCGAAGAGCAGCAGAGACAGATTGGATGGCTGAAGAACCAGCTCGCTTCATCAAAGAGGATGCCATGCTCAAATTCTCAAAGGTTGTGATGTGATGCGAGTGAGGAATGAGAAATGGAGCATTCCATGTGGATGGGAGATTTTTGTTTTTGTTTTTTATGGGCCTTTTCCCTTTTGGGCTATTCGTCTCTGTGATCCAATCCACTAGGCCCTTTCTTTTTGAGTCTTAAGAATATAGAATATTTTGAAAGTTAAATATGATTTTAGTCAACGTAAACGTGAATTTGATTTAATCATTGTAAAGATATTTTATACCTTTTAATCTCCAATATTTGTGAAATATGTGAAGTTAGTTTTTGTCGTAGTTTAAACCACTACTAACTATTTTTGTGAATCTACTAGTTTGTAACCCATGTGATGCACGGTATATTAATTTGTAATATATTTTGTACTTTTTATCTAATCAAATATCAATAAATAATAAATAAAGCTCAATACAATTAATTTGAATAGAAAAAAAAAAGTATATATCTGAAATGAAACAACTTTACATGTTAGACCCGCGTCATGCACGAGATATACGACTAATATTTTTTAATTATTGTATATATAAAAGTATTATAATGTAAAATATTTACCGGTGTGAGAGTTTTTTTACCCTATAACTTATATATATGACTAACATTCTCAGCCTCGCATTTTTAAAAATATTTTAAGATACCTCTCCAACAAATTCTCTTAAATGTGAATGAATATCCATTAGCCAATAATAATATAAGAATGTGTATTGCATACGTTTGGACAGTTAACAAGGAGAGCTGGAGTCTGATCCAGATCTCTTTTCAAGCAATACAACATTTTTTATTCTTACTTTACCCTTTCTTTATTTCTGCGTAGGGCATACATATAAATAAATTCTTAAAATGGCGTAAGATGATTGAAGATTCCATGAAACAAGTTCCTTTTAAGAATCAGATTGGAAAATAAGGTTGAGAAAAGTGGATGGAATGAAACTTTATGACAACAATGATAGCATGTTCTTGGCTTCGATTGCACGTGAAATGAAAATATGAAAGGAAGAAAAATTAAATAAATTTTTTAAGTTATTTAAATTGAAAGAAAATAAAAAGAAAAATTACTACTATTTCCATTTCAAAATAACTGTACATTTAGAGAAAAACGAATTATTTCATAACTATCTACTCAGAATTTCAAGAAAGCATTAATTGATATTTTTCTACATAATGCCCTTATCTAAATGATAAATTAGGAGAGATAAACATACAATTTAAATGATAAAATAGAAAAACAAATAATGTATTTTAAAATATTAACAGTATTAATTGGATTTCTTAATACGTATGCTTCTTCTCTTTCTGAATAATTATTTTAAAACGTACGGGGGTGATTGTTTCAAAATTTGGAAAGACATTCCTGAGAATATGGAGGTTGGGAGTGAATATTCTTACGTTTATTACAAGATTGAAAACTATGATTCATGAGTATAAATCATTCCTCAAAATAAAGTAACTTCCACAATTTCCTTAATTTCCTTCAATTTGATTCCCATAAAAAGGGGTTGAAAATCTTACATTCTTCTCATGAAAAAGATGAATGTAACTTTCCAATGTATTTTAAATTAAAATAAATTTAAAAATATTCCTAAGAATATTAAATACTTACCAAACACATTTATAAATTTTACTCGAAAATAACATACTCAGAAATCATATTTCAAAAAATAAGATTAATGGAAGGGAACGTGATCTCGAACTTTAAAATTACTCGATAACAGGACATTATTGCTTCTATTCGGACAATGTTAGCTTGGAAGGTTCAATTCTCTTATGTTATGCGAGATAGAAATGCTGGCGAGACAAGCTTCTCAAGCAAGAGGTCCGATGCGTATTTGGAAAGAACCTCATTCCTTTGTGATTTCGCTCTTTTGTAAATGATGCGGTAACTTAATTAGTTTCTTTCATAATTGCTTTGTTACTTATTCCTTATGTAAAAAAGAGGAAGATTTTTTTTTAAAAAGTAACTGTCTCTAAGAAGTATTTACTTTTTCAAACCCCTAAGCTTATCTTGTCCTTGCAATCATAGACACCAGTTTTCCAACGGTGCTCACAGAATGAGAATCTAGCAGACTTCGATAAATTAAACTAAAATGAAAAACATTATTAAATTTATTAATTTAAAAAATATTAGTAAATTAAAAATTATACTTATTACTATTTATTTAATGATTCTTATAAGTGGTGACTTTTTCCTCCTCTTTTCTTAAAGCTTTTCCTTGATGGATAAGTTTACTTTCATATCCAATTTCACTTTCACTTTTACTTTGGTGAGACAAAAGGATAAAAGAGAACAATAAATTATATAATATAATAGGAAATGTAGAAATCGATAAAAATATAAAAATAATAAAAATAAAATGAGAGTGAAAAAATGTGAATGAATCAAAACTCTTTTTTTTTCGAAAGATAAAGTATATATTAATAAGAAATTTACAATCAAAACAAGCGGCAGGCAAGAAGAGAGACCTGTCTAACCACCTCGCCAGGAAAAGGACAAAGCCCAAGCCGCAAGCAAAACTCTTTAGTAATATACATTATTAAAAGTGGTGATTTTGCCCCCTCCAAATGAGATCCAAAAATACATATTCAAAATTCAAGCCTCACATTACTCATGGAACAATATCTTTTTTGAGAAAATCATGCTCTTAAGTTTCACATGGGTGAAGTTATTCTTGATGGAAGATGTAAAAGTTAAGGCCCCACCATCTCTCAATATGAGATGTGCAATTGCTGTAGATTATTATTCACATACAATTGGGAAATCAACTATGTGGAAGGCACATATCATTTATCGAAGTAAAAGAAAAAATTATATGAACACGAGATGCGAATATCTAAATCACTCCAATTAAATATAATGTAAAATTATTTTAAAGTAAATATAATGTAAAATTATTTTAGATTTAGGTGGTCAGTAATTTCATATGTATTTTAGAAACTTCAAACTAATGAAGGTTGTAAAAATACTACCTGGCGGTGATTAATATGCTCTTGCAATTTTGACTCAATTGTGGTAATTGTTAAATGTCACCTTAGAGTGCGTCTTTTAAATATTAAACTTTCGACTTAGAAATTCAAATAACTATTTTTAATCACTGCAATCTGCGTCCATTAAGTATTTTACCCTGTATTTATTTGGAGTAATTTATACAAATAAACTCTTTAGTTTATAAATATAAAAAAAGAAAAAGATAACTTGCGGTTGTATAGGAGTAGAAAGAAAAACAGAGAAAAAAAATGAAAAAACTAATACTATCATTTATTGAAACAAGGACAAACTTATGAGATGAAACCAGATAACAACGAAATGTTGTCCACAGTGGAGGGTTACAAAACCTTAGGTGAACCCTCCTATATGATGACTAATATTTAGGTATATATGGTTTTCCCATGTTACACCTATATAGAAATAGAAATAATAGAAATCAATTAGCCACACACTTATTTCCTAAAGATTAAAGAATTAGACCCATAAATGAAATCAGTAGAATTTTTATCATTATGCAGAAGGATCCATATATATCTCTTCAGCCATTAATTTCTAGATTTGAAAGAATCTTTGATAGGAGGAGCTTGAGAAGCCATTTTTGTTGTATCTTGACACTGCTTTTGATATTTTGCTGCATATGAATTGTTGTATCTTCCTTTCCTCTGCTTCCTTCTTAATGGCTGTGTTGCTTGGGGGATAAACACCCCTGTCCCTTTGCTCTGATCTCTTCTCAAAGCCTGCTCATACAGGAATGCAAACTGTGGAGGAGGATATTGAATTGCTCCAGGAAAAACCTGAAAATTAAATAGTATAACCATGTTAAGATTATACATATTACATAAAAACTTCTCTTAAAACACCATAAAATAAAGATTAGTATGTTTGAATCAGTTTTTTTTTCTTCCTCAGAATCAGTTCTGTCGCACAGAGGCTGCTCGCAGAAATTTTTCTTCAGAATTGATTTTGATTTTAGATTCAATTGTATAATGATTTCAAAAACATGCACTGTACGTGTTTGAGAATATGCAAGTAGCAAAGCACCTGAAGAGAGTCTGCAGGACAAGAAGCAAGGGGGTCTTCATGTTCATCCATAAGTAGGAGAGCAATTTCCTTGCTCAAATCTGCAAAAAATAGATCATCTTCCAGTTCCATTTGTGTGTGTAAGAGTTTCTAATTTGGCTGAAACCAAGTAGAAGAGTTTCTAATCTTAATTCAAATTGTGTGTCTCTTTTTTTTGTGTTCTCCAAAACTTATGGATATTTAGGCTTATATAGAAGAAAAAGGCAAGGATGGAAAGTGGAGATGTATGGGGTGGTCATGTGGGTTGGTGGGGTCATGGTGACTTTGCCAATCTGGCTATATTCCCCACAAGAATCATGGAAGTGTGTTGTGATATTATCCTATTGAGATGAGTAACAGCAGGCAACAGCTATGAGCCTATGAAATATGAATGAATGAAATCTCATCCAAATATTCAATCTTGGTTGTGGATGGGTGAGTCTCACTCTCTCTCCCCCTCATCTCCTAAAACATCAAGTTATGGCTCAAAAATATTCTAAATATCTTATGCATAGGCGACAAATGAATTTTTGTCCTGAAGATTCTTATCTTTTTTCCATCATCTTGTGTTTGCTCATTTAAGATTGAACCAGTCACAGAGCTAGAGTACTATAATTTTTAATAAGTCGGTGGATCTACTTATTGAACCATTTGCAAATGAGGATCTAACAGTAGTGGCAAGCGTGTTTGGAACATTTTCAGTAATGAATTTAAGTTCTTTAATGTGAGAAAATAGATAAATTACAGTAAATGCTTAAAAGGTAAACAGGTTCATAATTTTTTAGGTGCATCGTAGTGGAACTAGCTTCCAATCAATAACCTTAGACATGACTTAAAGAGGAATCAGACAATTATCATCTTGAACCAACTGGTACTAATTTCATATAATTGCAGTTTTAACTTTCAATCAGTTCATTCTTTCCATAAATAATACTAGCTAGTGTTTTTCAATGATAAGAGGGTTGATTAGAGAATTTCATATGAATTCTGAAAATACTACACTCAGTTTACTTAAAACAATAGCGTGTGAATCCTAATTCCAACACATACAGTTTTCCACTTGCTTAGCCGCAGTGTGTGTCGGTCCTCACGTGAACTAGAAGTTTGAGATTTGAAGCCCCTAGTCCACATCACTCTTGCTCTGACAAATACTAGTGCTTCATTTTTTTCGTTTTACATTATTCAAAGTAGGGTTTGGGGTGTTATGTAAATGTTGTTTATATTTTCTCTCTCAATAATATATATGCAACAGTTGAGAGACGGCATAGATTATCAGCCGAAATCTTGATAATTTAGCCTTTATAACTATTCTGTATTTATTTTCACTTACACAAATATGGAATTACCGATAAATTTAACGTAAATTTTTTCACAAGAGGGGAGCCTGAAGATTACGCAGAAGTATGTCAGGCTATAGATGCTAGCAAGTGGTAGCTTGCTATGAAAGACGAGATGATGTCTTTATCCCCAACCAAGACATGAGAACTAGTTGAGTTGCCTGTGGGAAAGAAGACACTTCACAATGAATTGGTGCATATGATGAAAGAGGATTATAATCGCTCCAAGAGATACAAGTCTGACTAGTTGTCAAAGGATTTCAACAAAAATAAGGAATTGACTACACTGGAATCTTTACTCCAATTGTGAAGCTCAATACCGCACTCTAAGTATAGTGTTCATCCAAGAGCTATAACTTTAGCAGCAATTGGGCGTGAAGACCACATTTCTTCACGTAGTCTTAGATGAGGAAATCTACATGTACCAACTTGAAGGTTTCTCAGAAGAAGGAAAAAATAACATGGTGTGTGGACCGAAGAAAAGCTTTTATGGCCTAAAACAAGTTCGAAGAGAGTGGTATAAGAACTTTGAAAGATTCATGTACAAAAAAGGTTTCCATAAGTGCAATGCTAATCATTGTTGTTTCTTCAATAGATATAAATCCAGTTATATCATTTTGCTATTTTATGTAGATGGTATGTTAGTAGTAGGTTTAGATATTAATGAGATAAAAAACTTGAAGATGCAACTATTAAAAGAATTTGACATGAAAGACTTGAGTTCCGCAAAGAAGATTCTTGGAATTCAAATCACGAGAGATAAACAAAGAGGAATTTTGCACTTATCTTAGGCAGAGTGCATCAATCGTGTTTTGCAAAGATTCAACACGGGCTAGCCAAGTTGGCTAGCACACTATTGATCAATCGTTTCCGCCTATCCATGGATTAGTCCCCTCAGACTGAGGAAGAAAGTGACTTCATGTCTAAGATCCCAAATGCTTCAGCTATCGAAATTTGACGTACGCAATGGTTTGTACTAGGCTAAACATTGGTCATGCAATAGAAGTTTTAAGTTGATTCATAGCAAACCCAGGAAAGGCTCACTAGGAAGTAGTCAAGTGAATTTTGAGGTATCTACGAGGCACAATAAAGAAGAGTCTCTACTTTAAGAAATGAAAATTAAAAGTACAAAACTACGTAAATACATATTTCGGAACTGAAGTTGATCAGTAAAAAAGTACACGAGTTAGATTTTCGTTGTTAATATTACAATTGTCAGTTGGATGTGGCTAATACAAAAAATTGTTGATTTTCCACTACAGAAATGATAACCATTAATAAACTAAAATTTTGTTTCAATTCAGTTGACCTGCTTAGAATAAAGATCGAAGAATGCTAGAATAACATATAGAAGAAAACTGTTGTATTGATTGATGGGTGAAAATAGATTGAAACAAGTGTTTAAGTGAGAGATTATTGAAAAGGTTAAAAACAAAATAAATGATCATTTTTTCTTATTTTTGAAGCACCGTACAAGTAAGTATATAGGGCCTGTTTGATTACAGTTTTTAAAAACTGTTTTCTGTTTTCAAAAACTGAAAAATTTAAAAACCTGTTTGGCAAAACCTGTGTTTGAAAACTGTTTTTGAAAACAGTTCTTATTTTCAGTTTTAAAAACTAAAATACCAGAACAGCTAAAACATGTTTTCAGTTTCTGTTTTTAGTTTTCAAATTTCAATTTTTTAAATGTTGGAAAACGTCTTATTCAACAGTTTTTTTTCTGCTTTTATTTTGAAAAACAGTTTTCAAAAACAGTTTCTAAAAACTCTTTTTAAATACAATTTTCAAAAACTACAATCAAACAGGCCCATAGACTTCTAATTTTTAAGAAGCTTAATGCATGAACTACGGAACTTGCATCCCATGCTTTGCCTATAAAAGAATGAAAAAGCAAAGCAACAAAATATACAATTAGACAAAATGATTTAGCTTCGATAAAAGAATGTTTTGTACATGATGCTTATACGTCTCTTTCAATAAAAGATGTGTAACAGTTCGGAGTTCGGAGAAGTAAACA
This sequence comes from Acmispon strigosus, assembly GCA_030819835.1. NCBI lineage: Eukaryota > Viridiplantae > Streptophyta > Magnoliopsida > Fabales > Fabaceae > Acmispon > Acmispon strigosus. The sequence goes on from JAUAMA010000001.1 coordinate 95,702,817, forward strand.
TTAGTAACGGCAAATTGTGTACTATATTCCGCATTTATTAATGCTTCCAATCACATCTCTCTATTATTTATTTAAAATAAATATAAATTCAATTTTAATTATAAATGTGACAAATTAATGGATTATAATTAGATGAATTTATAGAACTTAGTGCATCAAAATTAAAGTCATGACATCACATAGAAATTTAGCATATTTTTTCTCTAACATTTACATCTCTCATGTTAGGTGACAATATCAATATGAAGCAAATCATGAGAGCATTGGTTGTGCACTACATTGATCAAGTGTCTCTGACGTGTATTGAACATAGCCACGTTGAAGCAAGATTGATAGCTATCTTTGGTTTCACGGTCATATGCGCAACCGTCTCAAATTAGCTTAGCTAATGTTGAGGTTCTTCTTTCAACTTGGTCGTCGCTGTTACTCTACCTTTACCCAACCTAGTATTACTCAAACTCTGCTGCTAGATTCTAGAAACGACCTAGTAACATTCATCGCTACCCAATTGTGTAATTGCACTCATATACACGAATTGAACCAGGTACATGCCCACCTTCTCAGAACACACTTTCTGGAATCCAACCCTGCTCCCTTTAACTGGAACAACATCATAAGATGCTACACTAGGTTAGAGGCTCCACTCACTGCACTTCGTGTCCATGTTTTGATGCTGCGTGCTGGGGTTTTGCCAGACCGCTACACCCTCCCAATTGTGCTCAAAGCAGTGTGCCAATCTTTTGCCATTGAGCTTGGAAAGCAGGTTCATTCACTCGGTGTAAAGCTTGGACTGCAAACCAATGAGTATTGTGAAACTGGGTTTATTAACTTGTATTGTAAATCTGGAGAATTTGACCATGCCCGTATGCTGTTTGATGAAAATCCTGACCCAAAGCTTGGTTCTTGGAATGCTATTATAGGTGGGCTTTCGCAAGCTGGCCTTGCCAGGGATGCGATTGACGTGTTCCTTGAGATGAGGAGACATGGGTTTGCCCCGGATGGGGTTACCATGGTTAGCCTCACATCTGCTTGTGGAAGCATTGGTGACTTGCAGCTGGCTCTCCAATTGCACACATGTGTCTTCCATGCTAAAGCAGCTGAGAGGACAGACATTTTGATGTGGAATTCACTGATAGACATGTATGGAAAGTGTGGCCGGATGGATTTGGCGTACAAGGTTTTTGCAACGATGGAGGAGCGGAATGTATCATCGTGGACATCGATGATCGTGGGTTACGCAATGCATGGACATGTAGATGAGGCACTTGAGTGCTTCAGGTGTATGCGGGAGGCAGGGGTGAAGCCTAATCATGTGACTTTTGTTGGGTTGCTTAGTGCTTGTGTGCATGGAGGGAAAGTTCAGGAAGGGAGATGCTACTTTGATATGATGAAGAATGTTTATGGCATAACCCCTCGACTGCAGCATTATGGATGCATGGTGGACCTGCTGGGTCGAGCAGGGTTGCTTGATGAGGCCATGAAAATGGTGGAGGAGATGCCTATGAAGCCAAATTCAATAGTTTGGGGGTGTTTGATGGGTGCGTGTGAAACATATGGGAATGTGGAGATGGCAGAGTGGGTAGCTAAGCATTTGCAAGCATTGGAACCTTGGAATGATGGTGTTTATGTGGTATTGTCAAATATCTATGCCAATAAAGGCATGTGGAAGGAGGTGGAGAGAATAAGATCAGGCATGAGAGAAGGAAGACTTGCTAAGGTTCCTGCCTATAGCTTGACAACAAGTTCAGTTTGAAGACTCAACAATAACTTATTTTAACATTGGGGATTGTTCAATTATAGTTTCTGCTTGTGCCAATGACACTGAAATTTTGCTTTTTTAGTGAAAAATACTTCATAAATGGAAGATATTTCCATAATCATTTCCTTTCTTGAGTTTAAAGGGGGAGGAAAACTGAACTTATGTATGATTAGCTTATAAGAAAGTAGGAAATGTCTGTAGGCTTATTACAATCAATATCTTTTCGTTTTAGTTTGCCACTTGATGTACGAATTGCTAAGCTGCTCAATTGTCCTCCTTCTGTTACTATGATTTCTTACAAAGATGAACTAATTGCTGGAGAAAACTTTGATTTGGTCATGACACCCCAGGTGACTTTGGACCCCGTATGTGAGGAAATGTTTGAAGAAAAAAAGGTTTCTTGAATTCTCAAGAGAGGATAGAGGGCCCTTCAATCCAATTGTGTCGATTTCTCTGGAAGAGTATGATGAATGATGAAAGCATTGGAAGCTTAGTCTCATTGTGAAGCTATTAGGAAAGAAGCTGGGGTTTTTATCAATTTTGTTGTTCCTAACATTGTGAAAAATTGTAAAGAATTATATAAATTTCATTTTAATAACTTACATGAATTGCTTACTAAATAAGTAAATATGCTCTCTATTAAATAAAAAATTATTTTGAACTAATTTTTACAATATCATTCAGAAGCACAAAGTATTCTTTTGAAATGCATTATTCAAACTTATTTTTTTCTAATTTAATTGTACCAATATACATTTATGAATATATCATGATATACCAAACTAATTTACAAATTTTTGAAATGCATTATTCATATGATAATATACTCTAAATTTTGCAATTAACAACTAGTCAAAAGAAAAAAAAATTAATAAAGTAATAAGAAATTCAATGGTTAAATTTTTTTTACATCATGAAAGGTGTTTCATTTGTGCACCACCTAACCCGTTCTTCAATTTAGATGGGAGTAATACTTGGTTGACACTCCAATTCCACTCATACCAAGAGTGGGGTAGGAAAAAATGAGTGAAAAATAAATGATATGATAAGAAATGCATAAAGATAAGAAGAAAAATGAATAGAAGAGAAAGTATAGTGTTAATGAATGGTTACTCTTTTAGATGGAGCCTATTATTTTTTACATTGACATCAAAGGTCTTCGGCTACACCTAAACTCTATTTGATACAAACGCTGAGCAGAGTAAATGACACCTTTCATGCAAGGAGCACAAAGTTTGTACCTTCCAAGACACAAAGGGAAAAAACACACAAGATGAAATCTTCATTCATGCTTCACATAGTACATATTAAGACAAATAGCTATTAATAAATCTGCAAATGAAATCCAAACGCCATCCTCTTTACTGAACTGGGAAGCATACCCCTTTTACTAACAGAAAACATTTACGAGGATAACTTGATACGAAAAAAAGCAAGACGGTGGAAAATGAATGATACAAAATTTAGGATGCTAAATTGCAAATCATTTTGTTCCACTTAACAAAACTGAGTTGAAAATGAGATGTACTGTGTTTTCATTATTTTACTCTCTAACCTCTATCAACTACCACAAACTTGAACAGCTTGATGTTTATCAAGTTCTCATTTGTCAACAATCAGTTGAATTTCCCTGTATAATTCATTGTAGAACAGAGTAGAAGAAACAACATCCTATTGTCTGCATGTAACTCTCCTAAAACAGTGTATAGAGCTCAGAGTGCATCAGCTCCTTTAGGAAGAACCTGTTAGAAATAAATAATCATCAATGTCAAAAGCTTTACATCAGGCAATTCATTTGAAGCAGTATTTAGTCTTTAAGAGGCTCCAGTGAGGTGAATGTAACATCCAGTTAACCTTCCACAAGATTCACAATTCAAATTGCTTTTGCATTAAAAAAAATTTTAACGAAAGCAAACTAGAGATACTAACATCATTAATCAGTCTAGACAACCTATATTAATTTCATGAAATGAAGTGATAAAAAAGTTCCAAACAATCACTAGGATAATTATTTTGTTGGCCTCAATACTTCTACTCAATTTTAAATAAGTCCCTAACTCCCTATTGTTTGAAAGTTTCTATATGGGTGCTTAGATTAGAAAACGTTTCTAATTTGGTCTCCACTGATACCGATTGCTAGGCATCCTTTAGCTGAGTTAGTAAATGGTAAGCTCAAGTGTCAATGATTTGCTTTCTGTGTATGGAAAGGTGAGTAGGTGACCAAATCAATCCATTTTATTTGCCAAACACCATCATGTAATGGCATTTTAATTTGGCCACCTCTCTAGTCCGTGTGAGTAAAATTGGTTGCCACTTTCACCATTTATCACATCAAAACTAAATTAACAGATGCCGGAGGTTTATTCACATTAATCTTAAGGATTCAATGAGAATTAGAAACTTACTAACTGTAGAGATTTCATTTGAAAATCGGGTGAAAAATAGGAACAAATAGATAGAATCAGTGAAGGTTTATTATTCTTAGCAAGTTATTTGACAAATGGGGCTTTGTTTAATTAAACTAAGAAAAACAAGAGATGATTTCCCAAGCTGTTAATAGACAAAATATATTGTGTAGTACTTACCCTTCTTTTGACAGTGCCATTTCTCTATACTTCCATACCAACTCCACTGGAAACATAGGCCTGCTATACGCATAATTCCAGCACCAACAACCTCAACAAATGCCATGAAGAATGATCTCTGAGGTGATAAACCTGCAGTTGCTAGGGATAGCGCAAATCCCTCCAAATTACAAGAAATGATAAAACTGCCACATTTTATGCCATTAAAAGCTTTCTGAGCAACGTCCTCAGCTTTCATAGCACCAGAAGAGGCTGAAATGATTTTGGTGAGCTCTGGTTTTCTCTTGTTTTCTGCAAAAGCAGCCTTTCAGTTAGTACTTCCATTTTGATTACAGGAAAAATATAACTTCCCAAAGGATAATATAAACAGATAGTTGACATTGGAAAAGCACAAATTTCATTTTCTAAACCTATGAGAACATAATTTCAAATGAATATTTTGTAGGCATGAACAGAAACTATGTTAAGCTATAACTATTCATTCTCTATCATTTCTAATTGAGAGACGTCAAATAGCATGTGACATGACAATATGCTAAAACTTCTAGAGTTAGATCACACACAGAATAGAAAATACATTCTGATAATCAGGAAGCTGGACTTAATAGGAAGACCCTAGATGTTGAATCACAAACAAAATAAGCTGGTAGTTGATGCAGAACTCAGTGCTATGAGTTAAATAATTTCAAAGAATGGATTCAAGCACCTCATTTTGTTTGCCCAGTCTCTACATCCATATTGAGCTTGAACTAAACCAACAATTAGTTTAACAGGATACTTACCTCGTTTCCAATGTATGAATTACCAGAAGTAACATGTATGAAAGAAACAAGCTCAAACATCCAATTCAATACCTTCTGCAAATCCAGGAGTATCCGTGTCTGGAGGGAATATGAGAGAGACATGAATATTATCAGCTATAACCTCTTGTTGCAATGCTTGTGCTAAACCAAGGAGACCAAATTTACTGGCTGAATAAGCTACATAACCATAAATTCCCACCTACATATAAACACAAATTCCACAATTAAAAACAGAAAAACACACTGTAGATCATCTCAGAATCAGACGTCAGTATATAAACCTTGAAGAGTCACTCACTGGATACTCAAACATGGTAAGAAAAATATTGATGTTAACACTATAATAAACGGCAGCCTGCTCTGATAACACTTCTAGTAACATTGCTTATATGCTAACCATTAAGTGCGTGTTTGTTTTTACATTCAGTTTAGCCCAATAGAAATGCACCGAAACGGTTCCTTTCACATTTCAGGCTTTGGGAAGGGTGATTTGGCTTTCCAAGATGGGCAAACAAGAGTCAAATGAAAATCCAAACAAGCTGTATGACAATATTTTTGAATGTTAGGAGGCAAGGGAAGCATAATGCAGAAATCAAAAGAGGAACCGGAGGGAAGAGAACGATGAGTTAAATAATGATTTTTATTCCCTTAAATGAGTATTTTGGAGGATTATACAACACTCCCTTGTTTACTTCCACTTTTATAGGACATCAAAAACAAAGAAAGGTTTGCCTGAAGCCTCCCTTCTCCTCCATACAAGCATAACCCTTAGTAGGACAATCTTTGGTTCCAAAATACCCTCAAGGGTTTTTGAATATAATTGGTTAACCGGTGCCATATTATCAGTGATTAAGTTTCTATCATAAATAATAAACATAAAATGAAAATTTCATATATCAGTTGGGGCTTAGTAAGAAACCAAAGGTGTTGATTGTAACAACATGCGAACTAAAAAATTTGCCAAAGGAAGTGGATGTTTTGAATGGTTTCAAATTGCCTTCCTCAACTGCAATTGCAATCACAATATTGCAGTTTTGGTGGTAACCAGATTGCAAAAACAGTTGTAACCAGACAACACTAGTTGCTGCTGCTGCATTTTTTTACAATTGTTTGTAACTTTAATACTCGCAATTTCAACCATTGAAACCACCTACAAAGCTCAATAAATACTATGTCATAATTAAAACGGGTCCACTTCAGAATCAAGCTTGCACTAAAAATTACGACCAGACAAGGCACCTAGCCAATACTTAATCACTTATACTAGTTACTTGAAAAACGAAATTTACTGGAAAAAAATTCAGCTTATGGAATCCAATTTCTCTCTACTAAGAGCATTGCAGGAGAACCACGAATCGTGTCATACAATTAAATCAGAACCTCTATAAAAGCTTTCAACTTTCTCACAAGCTTCTAGCAGCATACAATGAATAAAGAGAGCAGAGAGCAAAAAGGTGAAACCTGAGTCAACCTACCTGACCAGCTTGTGAGGACATGAGAGCAATGGAAGCAGGCAACGGATCCTTCCTTGCTTTCATTGCCGGCAACGCAGCCTTGATCATGTTCAACGTCCCCATCAAATTCACGTCGATGGTGAACTTCACCTCACTCAGCTCCATCTTCTCCAGCTCCAGCGCCGTGAACACCCCGTGGTTGAGTAGCAGCACGTCGATTGGCCCCGCCTCCTCCACCGCCCGCTTCACCGCCTCGTAGTCGCGCACGTCGGCGGCGAACACCGCCACGTCGATCCCTGTTGCGAGCTGGACGGCATTCCTAGCATCCTCCAGCTTCTCCGGCGACCTCGCCAGGATCGAGACTCTGGCGCCCTCGGACGCGGCGCGGTGGGCGAGGGCGAGGCCGATGCCGCTCGATCCGCCGGTGATGAACACGTGGCGGTTCTTGATCGGGATCTTCACGGGGCGGGGGCGCACCAGGAAGTAGAGGACGGCGAGGAGAACCAGCGGAAGGAGAGCGAAGAAGGAGAAGAACGCGTCCGCCATGGATGCACTTTCCAGAACACTTTCCACAAATTCGAGTGTGAAGAAATCGGATTCAGATTCCTACAAATGACGTTAAACTCTTTAATTTAATAATTTGTTTTTTATTTCAATTAATTTTAGCCATTGCTACTACCGCCAACAATTAACCATAAACGGTTTAATTTAATAATTTGTTTTTTATTTAGATTTTCTTGAAAAAAAAAATTGATAGGTTCGGCTCCTCTTTAGTCTTTGCTACAACGGTTGAGGGCATTCTTTTAAAACCCTAACTAACACAATTCACATATTGTTAGTTGAAATCGAGTTCAGCAATTTTTAAAAGCAAGTGATTCGTCCATAATAACTAAAGTAAATAACTTTATCTATTGATTATAAAGATTAATGGCTATAATTATATTTTTGATATATTCATGTTATCATTTATCTCATTTCTATCTAATTTCTTTTCATATCTTTTTTTTTATTGTATCAATCATCATGTGTCTCGCTTCTTTTTATATATCTCTCTACAGATGTGTGGTGAAAATAAATGTGAAGAAATGAGTTTCCATATAATTGTACAAGAAGGACTGATGTAAAAAGAGTCAGAACTAAATTACTAATAAAATAGGGCAGCCGCCTTGAAATTAATCTTTTTTAATATAGTAAACTCTAAATATTTAATTATTAATTTTGCTAATTGTATTAAATCTTCGCACTTTCAATCTTATCTAAACATGTTAAATAAGAATTCATATTCTCTTCATCCTCTCCATCAAGCAAATTACATTTTCACCGTCCAAAAAAAATGTAGTTACATTTTCAAATCACATGCGTATTCAAATAGTGCATGAATCACTTGATAGGGTTGATCCATATAAGAGGTTTAATGCAATTTCATCACTAAATGACAGTTTGGTACATCAAAACTTCTGATATATACGAGATTTGGGGAAGGTATCATGCACTTAGTCTATTAGACACGAACTTACTCTATATTTTAGACAAGAAGTTGTTTCACATGGAACAATTCAGTTTGTGTCGGAAACAATCCTAATATGGGTAACTCGTCCGTGAGAGTTTTGTGGCTTATCCTTATGCTGTATGGCAATGTTTAGGGGGGAAAATACTATGATACTTTACACGTGCTTTTACTAAATCACAATCCAACTAATAACAAAATTTGATAATTAGTTAATTACATTATTGTTTACTGCACAATATAAATAATAAAAAATAAGAAGCTTTAGGATTCAACCCCAGCAGCATTGTATTCTAATTCCAAAGCTGATGTCTTGGACTTGTGAAGATAAATAGTTCTCAGAGACCTCAGTTCTCTTTGCAAATGTGCTGTAATAACAGATGTGAATGTCATGCAATGTAGTCCGAGGAAAGAAATGGTTGGTATATTAATTCCTTTGCATGATGCTTCATGTGACAAGTTCTATCTAGCTGCAGAAGTTTCATGTTTTAGGAACAAGGCATAAAGCAGCTCATTCCATGTATCTGGTACACCAGGCAGACACCAGTGGCTGCAATCTTGGTGATTGAGAGGTGCAGTGCGACCACCGGGACCGAGATAATAGATCGATGAGTGCCCATCTTTTCTCTGAGCCGTCATTTCAGTTACATTCAATACCTTGAGCTTCAAAACTTTAGAAGTGTTTGTGTGTGATGATATCACAGAATTAGCTATGTTGAACTGTGACGAGCTATCATTGGACACCAATGTGGAGTCAACAAGTTCTGGCAGTGTTTCCATATGACAGCTTCCACCTTGTCTCCAATCTCCCCCTCTGTATAACATGCATCCCAGATATTTAATTAGATAGAATTTGTCAAGTTGAACTTAAAGTGGATTAGAGAGGATTAGAGAGAAGCAAGATTTTATCACATTAACTTCAATTGATTTCAAGTGAAGTTCAAATTCAGACACACACACACAAACATAGGCATACATAAATGTTGCAAATATAAGTCACTTGAACAGTGAAACACATTTCAAACCTGAAATGCACAGGGGCATAACTACGAAAGAAGACTTGAGTCTTCCTAGGATCTACTGTATCCTGTATCCAGTTCAATATTGTCTCAATGGACCTCTTATATGCATCTTCTACCTTCATTTCCAACTTAACTTCCATACCTTCCTGGAAGTAACAACCCCTGAACAATTATTAGAAAAAAATCAATCTTTCTTGAGACAAAAAATATAACAAAAAGAAATGTTAAGTCATAAAAACTAAGGAGGATTATTAAATTACCCACGTACCCTCTAATGGTTTTGTCATAATTCCACCAGTGTCCTGAGTTAAGAACGAGAACATCAGCATCTCTCCACTTCCAAGAGTTCCAATCCATTTGATCCAATTTGAGGGTTGCTCTAATCTTTTGACTTGTTCCCTTAGGAGGCCGACTTTGCGGTACAAGAAATGGAGCTCTGTAGTACTCCACTGTACAGTTAAAATCCTTGAATCTGAACACCAAAAAACCCTTGTGCTTTGTAATTGGGTTACCATTCACTTCATAGATTGACTCCTTATTTGGAATTTCAGATGAGAGCATGCATAATAGTGATTCCCATTGGTTTCTCCCAATTGAGTCCCCAGCAAACACTACCCTCTTGTTCCGCAGTTTTTCCAACATCATCGTTGCATTGAATCTGTTTAGATTAGTTTATCTAAATTACTACAAGTTCAAATAAATGATACATAGCCAATGATCTTATCCATATGAATATAGACAAAATTAGTCTTTGATTTAGCATTTAGATTACTGTGCAAATAAAATTGTTCAAACTCCGTACCTAAAGTAAAGTGTTCAAATTCACCAACGTAATAAAACATCTTTACATATCCAAGTCATGTATGCTTAAATAGTTAAATGATTATTATTTTGACAAAGTCTTGTCATTTTGACACAGTTACATGGAGTATTTATAATACGTAGGTTAGCCAATTGGCACAAAATCTAATCATCAAGTCGCTCTCAATATGCTCGACATGTTCAAAGTCATATTCTATCACGTAACCAAAAAACAAAAACAAGGTCATAAATTTGGAGTTTTAATTTTGTCATTCCTAGTTTCCAATACTAAAAACTAGTAAACAATAGTAATATTGTTTGCTGACATGTTTGTACTTGGTAGTACCCGATGATCATTGGTTCTGTTCCTAGAAAAATTAATTGAGATTAATTAGATTAGACTAACATTTGAACTTACCACCTCCATCCTTGATTTCTCAGCAACCAAACAAACGGGTGTTGAAAACAATGACCAATGGGTTTAAGTTTGTCATTACTCTATAATCGTCTTCTATGCAAAAGTGGTGAAAGGTAATGAAGGGAAACGATTCCTTTTCATTGTTCTTATTTCATTCAAAAATGCAACTATAAACACATGAGTGTTACATATAAGGAAGGTCAATTATGCTGTTATGACTATTAACTATGTTATAATGATTATTAATAAAGAATGTTAACTATATGCTATTATGACCATTAACTACGCTATTATTAACTATTAATAAGGAATGTTAACTATATTATTATATTATTATGACTGTTAACTATGTTATTATGATTACTAATTACATGAATATTTATAGGTATATTCTATCACGAAATAACTAAGAAGAAAGGACATGTTAGCATAGCAGCATCATGGATTCATGGTTATTATACCTGGGCAAGTTGCAATCTTTGGGCTGCCACCTCCACTTTGTGTAGAACAAATCAAGTCTTCCATTCTCTGAACACCGAAATCCTCCATCCATGAAGCTGCAATCTTTTGACTGATACAAAGGGTAACTTTCATCCCAAACCCAGTTACCTTGAAACAAGTCACACCCACCACCGTTTTCTCCAAGAAATTCAACTCTGTTTTCCCCTGCTGAACCACTTTTCTGCTGCTGGGACCGTTGACCCCAAAGCCCAAATCTTCCACCGATTTCTCTGTAATCCAAGTAGAAGAAAGAGCACGTAACAAAAGCAATGGCTAGTAAAAATCCAATAACACCCAAAGAAGGTTCAAGCAGCCTCAAACGCAGCTTGAATCTCCTGAAAAAATCGAACTCTGGCATGTGTTCCTCGGTCTTAGAAGACATTAAGTGCAAAAGGAAATTCAAATTTCAGAATCTGGGGACCCCTCTAATTGTGAGAAACAGAGGAGGAAGATGGAAGTTTGTAAAGGCAGAAGTAGCATGCAAGCAAAATATGGCACTTTGATGAATCATGAACCCCAATACTACTAAATACTAATAGAATTGACTTTAGAAGTTTTGCTTGATAGGAGAGTTTAGTAAATATCGAGAAAAAAGGGAAAAGGAAAAAGATATGGGTGTTGAAGAAGCAAGGGAATGGAGAAAACGTGGGTGAGTCTAATATAATGGAAGGAAGGAAAACGGAGAAACGTGCCCACGTCGTTGAGAAGAGTAGTGTAGCATTAGCATTAGCATGCCATTCAGTTTCTGATAGGAATAGGATAGAATAGGATTGGGATTTCACACGGAGAAGTATCATCAACCAAAACTACATTGACTTCTAACAAAAGAGTACAATTTCCATATATAACTATGATGGAAGAATTTTTTATAATTACTTTAAAGTCAAAATCAGAGTAATTATTTTTGAGAAAAAATAAGTTGATTTAATTGTGATATGAATATGTAAAAAGAAAATGTGATGTGAATACCAATAGACATTTTTATAAATAAATCTCTATCAATTTGAAAATAATATCTCACAAAAACTTAACTTTGAGTAAATTTCCACAATGTTTCATTTGGAATTTGGATCTTCGTTAGAATTGAGCTTTGCTAAAACATTACTCGTGTTTATTCTATGCATTCCAATGCTATTTATCTAAGCCCTAAAAATGAAGCTAAATCGCTCTTATCATCCTTCTACTATAAGTTAATTGATATGTGATTTTGATTCTCTTATAATTTTCAAGTAGATTTGGGCCCTCAATATTAAGTCTTCAATCACTTTTATTGGGCTTAAAACTCCCAAATCGATTCGGCTAAATCATTATAAAACCTTCTTCCACTCAAAGTTCACTTTTCAAACTATTAAATTTTACCTAAATTAAAAAATTCTCAAACTTTTCCCTCTTTAAACCTAATCTCATCTCATATTCTATAAAACTCTTCAATATTTATTTACTTATCACTAGCTTTTGTTTAGACTTCCAAATTTATATTTTCATAAACTTCAAACTATTTGAAGAGAAAATGAAGATTGAAGTATTTTAGTATAAAATCGATAAACGAACCAAATTTACTTAAAATCTTACGGATTTAATTAGCTTGAAAAAATTTGATTGACCCAAAATCACATAAATTCAAACTAGAGGGACTAAATGTGCAACTAAACCATAAAAAATACTTTTAACTTGAGGCCTAAAGGGGTGGTCAGAATATTTTCTAATAAGCTATTCTGCTTGGATAAGTCGACAATTGTTCCTTCGAGAAGTCGGTCATGGTGCTCAAGGTCATTCATGTACATGAGAGATTTTTCTAATTCCTCATGCGCAAGTGGTGCTCGACTCGAGTACGCGATATCGACTAAGTGCCAAGAAATGTGTTCCTGGGTCGGTCCATGTTGGTGATTACTTGACCCCGCTATGTGATACCAAACAATGGACTCGGAGAAAGATGTTCCTTGGTCGGCCTAAACTGGATGTAACTCACCATTTATACATGGTGCCAAACTGTGCATCATAATAGTAGTCCTTTAACTCTGGCCTTCACACCGAGTAATGGTCGAGGTATGTGTGAAAGTTGGTCTTGGTGCATGGTACCAAACCGTGCAGTGGAACAAAGTTAGAATATTGTAAAAGAACTTGCAAATCAACAAGATCACCTAGTTCTTTTTACTTTTTCTCTCAATCTATATAAACATGCTTTCACTTAGGAGAAACATTTTTCCTCTCTTCTTAAAACAAACCTCATCGAGTTTAAGTGAGTAAGAGTTTAGAAAACAAGAGACAATAGGTCAAAGTTGTGAATATTTGCAATACTGGGAGATATGTATCTTAGTCTATTTTTACTTCCGCTATTAATCTAAATGTATTTCTCTATTTGTTAGCATGTTTAGCTCATTTTTGTGAGGGGAATGGAAGGAGCAAAAAGCTGAAAAGCCCTCCTAACTCAATTTTGTCTCCCCTTCAAAAAGTGGAGGAATTAAAGACAAAATACTTCATTTGACAAAAATACACTTATTTTAAAAATAAGGATAACTAAAGTAATTTTATTTTAAAATCTCTCCGCTCTCCATTAACCAAATAAGAAATGAGCCCGCCTCCCACCCACTTATGATAAAAATTAAAATCTCTCTCTTTCTCTTCCGCTTCCCATCCCTCCGCTCCCCTCCATTAAACCAAACACACCCTAAGATGCCCGTAGGTAAAAAATAACAAATTTTTCAGAATGATCTTGTTAGATAACACGCATTTGATTAACCTTCAACAACATCAACATACATACTTTATCAGTTTATCTACTTATCTAGTATATACATGAAGAAAGTAAGTAGATAGAGATTCTCTAGGAATGCACACCAGCTTCTGAACAAATTAGCCAATACACACATGATCCCTATCAAAGAACACCAACTACAGGCTAAATTTCATCTCAAATAAAGGATAATCAGAAGAAAAAGAATTCTTGTTAAAGCACAAATATTATTGCAATTACAAACACATAAAAGCAAGCTAACAATCGAAACAGACCGTCATGAATGGTGAAGCAAAGAATTCATGAATGGCGTTCTGGGAAAGAGAGGGGTTCCTGATGAGAAGGTGAAGATTCAGTTTCAGATTGTTGGATTGCGTTTTGGTGCTGAGCTTTCTCCAGATAAGGCTTGAATCCGATCTGTAAGCTCAAGTACCCGAAAGCCAGTGCCCCAAGCACCACGATCCCTGACCTAAACGCGTTCATCTTCATATCTGATCTTCCACTTCGACCCATAGTTCTCAATTCGAAGCCACCACAGCAAGCAGAGAGTGAAAGTGTGAAGAAACAAAACGACAACTTTGCTCTCTGTGTGTGTGCGCAAACTCATACGAAACGACTATAGTAGTATAGGGTTAAATATGTTCGTAATAGTCGCTATAAAATACAGTGAATTAAATCTAAGTTCCTCCAAGAAAAAATTAATAGTTTTTAGTCCCGATAATTGAAATACGTGAAGTTAATGATGATTTTTTTGTCTAATAACGATAATTTCTATCCACCACGAATTTTTGTAGTGGTAATTTGATTGCTGCAAAATAAATTGATGACTAATTTCACACATTTTATTAATATTAGAGATATGGGTAACAACAAGTCAGGTTGTTTATATGGATCGTAAACTCGTTTAAAACTAAATTGGGAGAGATGTAGTTAAAAATATTGAGGACTAAATGTTATGAAATTGTTCGGAGTGATTAAATCCAATTCTTTCCTATTAAGCTATAGTAATTATATATAGCAAAACGGTACCAACGACACGTCGTTTTTGACGATCTTCCAAACCATGGAGGCATGGAGTCTTCTACTACAAATGGCCAAAAAAAAAAAAAAATGGAAAAGAGAGAACAACTCTTCTCCTTATTCCTGATATCTGAGAAAAACTCTGGGAATCTTTCAGGTAACACAAGCATATAATTGCTTTGTTTTCATGTTATTTGTGCATTTATAATAAAAATTGGTCCCAGAGTTTTGTTCTGGTGGATTGATTGAAATTTGAAAAGAGTTGGGGGTTTTGTTTTTGAGATTTTGCAGGTAAGAAGCTTTGGAGGTTTGCATCATATTTCTTGCTTGGGTTGTGAATTGTAAGTAGGGGGTGCTGTTTGGGGCTCATGTTAATGAAACATGTCATGAATTCCCAGTTATCATTGTTGCGTTGTGCAAACACTTGTGTGCTACTGGCTTCTTCACCTGTTTTCAGAAGGCAAAAGCTCTTGATTAGATCTCTGGGAGGTGGCATTGATCATCACATCCATTCTGAAAATATGCAAGGCATAAGGCCTGTTGAGGTTGATGCTGAGAGCATTATTCGAACTGTTACACCTGCCCTTGATTCTAGCAGACATAAAGGCCAGGCAGGTATACAATTTTTCCAGTTCCAAAAGGATTTTTTTTTACTGTGTTAGCAAGTTTCTGTCTTTCTTTTTCCCATTCATTTCATTTGCCAATTGGAACCAACTACCTAGGTTGTGGTAAGCTGTGTTAATAATCTTAGATAGAAATTTCAGAAAGTAATTTGTTGTCAATTATGTGTAGAAGAAGACCCTTGTATTATTTATATTTATGTTTGTGGCTGGGTAGAAAATAGGAAGTTTCTAATGTTTTCTTCACTTATATTTCAAATCAGGAAAAATAGCTGTTATTGGAGGATGCCGTGAGTATACAGGTGCCCCATATTTTGCTGCTATTTCAGCCTTAAAAATTGTTAGTTCATATACCCTTTTCTTATTTACTCTTCCCTCCGCGTATTGATTTCTCCACCAAGTTTGGTTGATGGTATAACTCACACAGCTGAACTATTTTTTCACTCATGCAGGGTGCTGATTTGTCCCATGTGTTCTGTACAAAAGATGCTGCTCCTGTCATCAAAAGCTACAGTCCTGAGTTGATTGTGCACCCTGTTTTGGAAGAATCATATAGTGTCAGGTACAATATCTTTGTAATCTTCATCTTTCTGTTAGCACATTTCAAAAATACCAAGTGGATGTTGTGGTTAGTGAGAGACTAATTTCAGGGAGGAGGACAAGAAAATCACATCAAGCAAGGTTCTTGCGGAAGTTGACAAATGGTTAGAAAGATTTGACTGCCTAGTCATTGGTCCAGGCCTTGGGAGAGACCCATTTCTGCTAGTATGCTTTCTTTTGAAATGCTTCACTGGACCCCAGTTTTATCACACACATGGAAATAGCTGACTTATCTTTAGCTTCATGTGTTTGCTTTTGGACTTTAAATGTTCTTACCTTTTCTAGTGCGGTAAAGATAATATGCATGCAGATAATGATAAGTACAAATACAATATAATAAACAAATGATGCCTGAAAAACTGTCAAAGAACTAGTGGTTTAAAGATAAACTGTTGGAGGAGAACTCAAAAGGTAATTTTTCTCATGTAAAAACTCATTTGGCTAATGATGTAACAAAGCATCAGCACATGACTTTTGGAACTTGATATTACTTTGTATTGGCATTCTGATAATAAAGTTAAAAATGGTGAGGATGAACTAGATCACCTCATTGCCCATCTTTTGGTACTGTGTCAAAGAACTATACTGTCCAAAAGTTGGAGTTAGTAAGCAAGGTTACATAGATTTTATGGCTGTATTGGAAATTTGCGGTTTCAAGCTGTACATAGTGTTTATGAGATATACTGTTTTCTCCAACCTTGGTGTGTTACAGGCATTTTTCCCCATCTGAGTTCTATGAGATGATATATCTTGTGATGTTCATGTACCTGTCTGTTTCCAATGACCACCATCCTTAATCCTAATAACATTTGCACAATATTATCAGGACTGTGTGAGTGAAATCATGAGACATGCAAGACAGTCAAACATCCCAATTGTGATAGATGGGGTATGTAAGTTGAGGTTTTGAAACATTATAGTCTAATTAACATGTCCAATTTGATTGCATTTTTAGCCTGTACATATTTGACCACTCTAGTAAAATATTTGGCATTTTCAGGATGGACTTTTTCTTGTAACAGATAATATTGACCTTGTTAGTGGCTATACATTAGCTGTTCTAACCCCAAATGTCAATGAATATAAACGTCTTGTACAGAAAGTACTGAGTTCTGAAGTAAATGACGCAGATGCTACTCAGCAAGTGCTATCGCTTGCCAAACAGTAAGGTCTTCATTTCAAGTTACTGGTTTTTATGCTAGAACATTTTTCTGGCAACGGTTCCTTCTTCATTTGTTGTTTGCTATTTCTGAGAAGTGTATCTGTTGAGGATAGTCAGTTTGGTACAGAAACCACATGTATTTTTAGCAAACAAACTTGGCTTCTGTATTGTGAAATTTACTTGGCCAAAGGTAGTTTCATTATAGTGTATAAGTGTAGCGCTCACCCCTGATAATTGACAAATTTTGAGTGTGAGTCATATAAATGTAATGTTCATGCAAGATATTGCTCCATTTTATGTTCACCCCAGGACCATGAACTGCCGGCGATAAAACAAAACTTCAGTGATAAATGGAAGGTTGCTTTCCTCAATTGGAAACTCCATTCTTTTCAACCATCTGGTCTTAAAAAACAGAAATAACTACTTCTGTTTATCCCTCTTTAGTCTACAATCTCTATAGTTTATTTTCACTGTGACTCTAAAGCTCTGAGAACTTATCTCAAGATTCAAACTGGAATGGATATTTAAATTTTAAATCCCTGATATGCTCTGTATAATGGGAAGTGTGATTCGCTTCATGCTCAGACTAATTCATGGCCGTCAAATATTGTGAAAACAGATTATAATCATTTGATTTCTTGATAAAAGAAAATTAAGAGATTTTAGCAATAGAATGAACTAGAGCATGATAAGTTGTTTAATTGGATCACAGATAAATTTCTGTGATCTGGCTCTAAGTGCCAAAGCTTAATGACAGTTGTAAACTGTTCTTTGGCAGGATTGGCGGTGTTACGATCCTAAAGAAAGGGAAATATGATCTCATTAGTGATGGTAATACAGGTAGATACTTGATAAGTGTAAAAATCTTGTTCTTCATTCTGTTTTTTTTCCATGCACCTTTTCTCCTTGCATGTTGTGTACAAGATAGTAGAACTGAATGTTTACAAATGTAGTTGTACACTCTTAAATTCATCTATGGAATAGGGGCTTTAAGTTTTGGAAAGACAAAAATGCTCCATGAAGCATGACATATGCTTGACAATATATTGTTATGGTATAGATTGCTTTGTGCACTGGCAGTAGCTTATGGGATATGTATTAGTATTAAAGTGATCCATAAATGCTTTATGATATAGACTGCTTTATGGTAAATGATTTGATTGCGACTATTATTTGTGCAGTCAGTTCAGTGGGCATCTATGGTTCTCCTAGGCGCTGTGGTGGCCAGGGTGATATCCTTTCTGGAAGGCAAGTTATTTTTACTTGGTATTTGTGAAGTTCCCCCTGGAAATTTTATACTGTATGCTTAGAGGGCTCCTCTTGAAATCAGATGGAGTTCTCTTTATTTTTATTGTTGATTTATTTTCTCTTACCCTCCATGTTATTTTGTCCCTGTCATTTAAGCACATTCAATAGACAAATTGATATGTCTAGAAAATCTGGAGAAATATTGGAGCTTTCATTAACAAATAATTGAAAAAGAGAAGTAGCTCATTCGCGTCCTTGTTTTATTTGTCGCTTTTCCTTGGCAACTCATTATGATTCTATCTTTTGCTTGTCATTTACTGAAAGAGAGAAGTAAATCATACAATCACTGAGTTCATGGTCTTTTCTTGAGTTGGACCAGTTGTTAAGCTTCCTGACTTATGCTAATTCGCTGAGTCTACTACATTGGAGACATCTCTTGTTTGTCAGTAATGCATACTGCACTTTTCATCTATTATTCTTAGCTATTAGAAACTGATCTCTTAATACTATCAAAGCCAACCAATTAGTGATCAGAAGAAAATAGAAATTACATGTCGGTCACAAATATGTTCTGGAAATTTGAGATTTTAATTATAATTTACTTATTGTAATTGGTACAGTGTTGCTGTCTTTTTGTCGTGGGCACGCCAACATATTTTAGCTGCTGGTCCAAATTCAAATATCAGGTTATATGCCATTAATTTACCTAGATTCTATCTTACTATCGTTCTCAGGCATTTTATCTCATCTTTGAATATCAGTTATATCGATAGTTATATTTTTGTTCCAGTTTTACAAATCCAGCAGTTTTGGGATGCATTGCCGGGTCTGCTATGATGAGGAAAGCAGCTTCCATTGCCTTCTCCAATAAGAAAAGATCAACAGTCACTGGTGATATCATTGAATGCTTGGGGAAAAGGTAGTGACTTGTTGAAAATTTGAAAAACGGTTGTTTTATGATGATCAAGCTGAGTTACGTTTAAGCTTCGGTATTATTTCTTGCAGTCTGGAAGATATTTGTCCTGCCAGTTCATGCTGTTTGTGACCTCCAGAGACTTACATAAAACATGTGAAATTACTGGTATATTTTGCCAAAAGAATAATTTCTTTCATAAATTATGGTATTTATGTTCCTACCTTGTTTACTTTTAGACCTCAGAAATGTATCTTTTCACACAAGTGTAGTGTGAGAATAGCTTGCATTGTCAATTACATGTGTAAAATTGTTGCAATAATGTTCCTGAAAGAACGAACTGTTTTTGTTGATATTGAGAATGGCTGATAAGGGTCGACCTCTTGTTACTAAGGTCATAAGAGGGTGACAAGGGATAATAACCCTGCAGACTCTCCTAACTGAGTTAGTTAACAAATTGTAATTTTGTTAAGGAGTAGTAAGTAGTTAGTTGTTAATTGCTAAGTCCTATGTAAGAGAGGATTGAAGTAGTCATTTGTGGGAGAGGCCTGGACTCTCGAAATCCAGGGTGTAACCATTTCACTGAGAGACTTTTTCTCTCTTTTTCAATACAATTCTTCTTAGTTCTTCTCTCTTTTGATGTTATCTGGCAAAGTGTGATTAGAAACGAATATTCAGATAAAGACAAGTTGGCATGAAATTTAGAAGAAAAGTCGAGGAGTTGACGGTGGGTAGCTTTAAGTTCAATCAAAGCAGCTCAACATTGAGACACTGACTGGACCATCCAAATCTGGAGAATTTTTCATCATCAGATCAGATCAGATCTTTTGGGACTGGAATGTAATTAAGATGATCAAAAGGAGGTCTTGCCATCACCAAAATGCTGAGGAGCATATATACTGTGAGAAGTAAAGTGTGTTGGGATAGCCAAACATGTCAAAAAATTAGAAAATGAAAATGTTAATTATGGATGTAAAAATAGTGGGTTGGCTTGTTAAAATCAATCCAAGATATCAAAAAACATTAAAAGTAATTTCTAAAGTCAATTGTATATAATGTTCCCGTGGACAACACACAAAACCACAATATGTAGAACCTTTTTATGCTAGTGCAAAAACAAAAAATGTTATCTTCACACCCACTCCTGGGTGGAGGGATGAGAGGATATGAAGAAAAGATAACAGATAGAGAGTGAGAGAGATACCTTGAATGAAGTGATTGAGATTTCAGCTAGAAACAGAAGAAAGAAAAACTGAAGAAAGAGGAGACAATGGTGGCCGACTATTTTCCTGATTCATGTGTTTGTGGAAAAAAACATAAAACAATGATGTCATATTTAATTTCAAATAAGTTTTGTAATAGTTTATTTTTTTCATATAACTAGGTATCATTTGTTTAAAATGAATTAAATGTTGCCAGCTTTCAATATAAGAAATATTAGTGTCAAATAAAATATAATAAATGAATATTTTAAATCTTAATATCTTATATTAAAAAGAATTATTCACCATTATTTATATTTATAAAATATCAATAACATTACAAAATATATTCTTAATCGGATAAAAATATAAGTGACATGTCACACTATAAACAGTCAATCAGACAAAAAAATGAATGGCATGCCGCATTATACGAAGCAAAAGTGGGACATGTTTCCTTTTTACAATAAATTATTTCAACAAGCGTTACAATATGCACTAAATTATTACAAATTGTATTGTAATAAAAACGTTGGCACAGAAAGTTAAAGTTTCTTTTATAATCATTCATTATATCTTTATTTGTCTTTGACCCGAGTATCTTCACCCCCTTTATGAGGGCAAGACTAATATCGTGTTCGGATATTGTGACCGATCCTTCCAACATATGACTTTGTCGGGAGTTCAACCTTGCATCATACAACATGAATAAAATTTATAGAATATAATAAAAGTCTAGGGTAAAATACAATCACTCCCCCAAGGTTTGGTGGAATGACGCTTCGCTCCATTTTTATCCAAACTCTACACACCACCATTTTTTTTTAATTTTAGAGACGGAAAACATATGTCTCCGATGATCTTCTTAGCGACATCTTTTCTTATCCCTAAATTATATTTCTAAAATTGGGGTGAAATGTAGGATAAGAATGGAATGAAATGTCATTCTGCCAAATTTTGAGATGAGCGAGTGTATTTTACTTCTAAAAATGAAAGGCTAAGAGCCTAAGATTGAGTAAGGTTTGGAGATGAAATTTACGAAACTAACCAAATATTTCTCTCCCTCAGGTGTGACATTGAAAGTCTTATTTTCAAGGCTTCACCACCACACACAGCCCTCGATCTCTCTCTTCTTCCACTGTGACTCATCCCAACATCGCCCGACCAAGTTGCGTTGCCATATAGCCAATCTCCATGTGAACAAAGCTTCTTTGGGTTGAATCCATGATTTTGTAATTGATTGGTACATAACCCTCACTCAATTTCTTAGGCTTTTATTTTCTAAAAGTTTGAACTATTACTTGAAAAACATGGATAATGTTATATTACATTTTGAACGTGCTCCTCTTTTAGAGATTGTATAAGGGTTTACGGAGATATTAGGATTTGATTTAAGGGGATTATATAAGAGTTTACGGAGATATTATTGCTATATGTGAATCATAAATATTCTCTCTTATAAATATTTGTAACATTGTAACCGTAGGTAAGACATTGATTTTAGCCTAATTAATAAGATGGAGCTATAGCTACTCTATAGCTGCAGAGGTAGGCACAACTTGCCGAACTGCGTGAACAAATTTTTATGTTTTGTGCTCTCGATTTCTTTATTATTACTATGTACAATCAAAGTGTTTGTGCTAACATCCTCAAGCTTGAGACATTTGGACTTAAAGCGTGAACACTACTTAGACTAAGTCATCTTATCTTGAAATTTGACACATTATTCTTAAAGAAAATGAGATGGGAATCTCTAAAGCACTAAAGCTCTCAAATCTCAATACATGTCATTAGCAACTATCTCAAAAGTGTAAATATATTGGATATGAAAACACATTAATAGTTTTATATATTTTCCTTTGTATCATCTCATTATCTTCACTCCTTTGTTCATTTCTTCACCGAATTGTCACATTTTAAGTCTCTCTCGATATACAAGAAAACACTAAATTTAGTGGCAATTGATTTAAACTTTAGCGGAGGTTCAAACCACCGCCAAACACCCTCTACCAATCTCTCAATTGCCACATAATCTAGGGAGGTTAGTAAGATTGCAGTCGAATTTGACTAACCGCCCAAAATAACCACTAGGAAAAAGTCAAGAACACAGGATTTAGCTGCGGTTGAAACCACCGTCAAAGTATGCGCAGGAAACAAAGTTGGTTACTGTAGTTTGCGGTTTGAACTGCCATAAAAACACCATGGATGCCTTCCAGCTGCCAAATGAAACTTATTTTTCTGGAGAAAAAAAATTGCGGCGGCTTTTAACCCTATAATGTTTCATCAGTTTTCTTTATAAATTAAAAGAGCTACCGCGAGTTGAGTGCTCAAGGTCTGTTCACATAAGATGCTAATAATCATTAGATAAACTAGTAAGGTGAAGCTTAACAAGTGAGAGTCCATTTAAATCGTTGATCATTGCAGAACATATCTTTGAAGTGTGTACCATCACCAATCTAAACACATTATTATGTTCTCACGAGCATGCTACCATTTTAAAATCGAAGATACTTACATTATTAGGTGAACGTTTATGTACACTGCTACACATGTTTTTATTACATTGGAAAGCTCAGCTGGACATCTAAAACAGACAAACCCTATCTAATGAACAAAGTGCACCACAATAAACTCTACTAGTAGTACTCCCACTCTTCTCAAAGTTATCATTAAAGGTATTTTATATGGCCCCTCATGCATATCTTGCAGTCACAACCACAAACACTTCAATCCATAAATGCATCATAAGGTGCTACTCCATTTGGAGACAGATCTTCTACTCTGTGGCTGCAAGGACAGTAGGCCCTTCCACCTAATATTTCATCCCACCACAGACAAAATAGAACATAAGATACAAATGTAAAACTTGGTTTGTGTAAAGCCCTGAACAAAATCATCAATGCAGAAAACAAATGTTCTGAGTCAGAATATGTTTGATTGAAGGTGACACCCATTTCCACCTACAACTAGTGAGAGATAGGAAGAGAACAGGGAGAAATGAAAAAAATGATAGATCATGTATTAGTAAAAGAAGGGAGAGATAATGAAGAGAAAGTGAGTGGAAATGAAATTGAAGAGAAAACTGGGTGTGAATGAATCAAAATTCGCCAACAAGTGAGCAAATTAAATAAATGATATTATGTGGTTGAGCTTCCCTATTAAGTTTCATTAAAATTATTTCAGTATTCATTTATGACAACCAAGAGCTGTTAGCAACATTGTAATTAAACTAAGTTCATCATCTTATTACCTTGAAGGTTGCACCCCAAATTTCCTCCTCCTCAGCAGGTATTGCAGTAATCTTATTCTTAGGATTCTCATAGCATTTCAACCCTCCAACATCTGTTGAGTAAAAACATCCTGTACAGATTTACAGAACAACAATGTTCAATTAGTTGTCAAAATATTGTGAATTGTCATATGTTCTGACACACATACATATATATACATGCATAAGAACAAAATTGAATATCAATTTTTGGTACAGTCAACAAATCTCGGCCATTGGATGAAAATCTAACAGCTCAGATTCAAAGAAAACGTTTAAGATTTGATTTGTTAAGCTCGAAAACTGAATCATCTGATCTTCATGCCACGGTTGAGATTTCTTAACCACAGTGACTACATAAAAAATTGACTGTAGTTAAGCCGGATCGAAATTAAACCTACCTTGAGGGAAAGAAGCAAGTGACTTGCCACAAGCACCTTTAAGCAAATCCACATCATCAGCAAATGCTACACACGCATCAGCCGTTATTCCCCAATACAGAGGAACCTTACCTAATTGATCCTGTCAGAAATAATAAAAGCAGAACATTCAAAGAAATGTAGCTAAAGAACATGCGTGTGGATCATTACAATTGATTGGATTAGATTAGATAACTCACGGAGGCAACAAAAAGAGTAGAAGTGGACTTGTCAAAAACTATGAAAGCAAAGTTTCCACTAAGATGGCCAACAACATGATTGGCAGGGTAGGGTGCTCGATCACGTAAAGCTCTGTAAGCCTCAATCAACAAAACTGCTTCATTGGCAGATTTGGCGAGTCCATATTGCTGTCTCAAGCTGCCCAAATTATCAAGAGCTCCCTCAAACAAGCAGAATATCTCATCCTTCACAGCAAATGATCTGCCATTTTTCAACTCAGCATTTAGACAACGAGGTAGAAAGATAAAATCAATTAAAAGAAGTTCTTGAAAAAGAGAAATCTAGCTAAACACTTCACGGGTCTTGCACTACCATAGTTATTATACTGACCAAGAACAACTACTACGCGCAAGTTTGGAAACTATTGTGCAATTTATTCTGAAGCTAAAATCAACTATGAAGAAACTTATGTGAATAGAATCTGCATTTGATAATTGATTGTGATGAAAGATAAGTTCATCCAAACACGATTTGCGAGATTTAACTTTCCCATACAGTTAAACGCGTCTTTTATTTGTCTTAGCCAAAGTATTCTACCGCCGGCAGCCATGAGACTCCCCACGGTTAGCGCATCAAGCAGTAGGGCAATTAAAAGCATCTTTAACTGCATCTCAATCATATTCTATGTTTGGATACCGGTTGACATCACATCATTGCAAATGTTAGTAATCAGTTGTGCCCAAACACACTAATTAAAGATGTGATTCCCCTGCAACTAGAACACTCTTATCAACTTTATATCTCCTCCCCAATTATTTCTCATGCTTTTTCATCACATCACTACTGAAATGACAAATCCCATGGCGTGTGGGGTGTGACAGAATCATTGAATTATGCCTCTGGTTCTCTACCCCACGGACCCACTGAACTAATAAACGTTATCCTTATCCTTGGATCAGACAAGCAAAAGACTCGAAAGAAAACTACAGTTCAGGAAATTAAAGTCAACATTTTAAAGTGGATAGTGTCACAATGTAGATTGAAAGACTAGTAATTGCAAGAGAACCCTCCAGTAGTGGTGACCACCGAATTTCACATCTATTGGTCAAACGAAACAGATGAAAAAGAAAGGCAGTATTATTAAATAGGACAAGACTCGGCTAGAATAAATTTGTTACAAAAATATTTATTTTAATTTAATTTAAAATATTTTTCTAAATTTAATTCATTAAAACGTTAGCTGTAATTTTTAACCACCACTAATATTTACAGTAGTTAAAAACCACCACTAATATTTATTAGTATCGATTGAACGTTGTTAATAAACTATATGTTTACTTATAATTACTCGTCAAGAAAATATGTCTCACATATTCACTTCAAAAATAATTCCAGTTTAACTTCTTTTCTCAAACCTTTTCAAAAAAAAAACTTTTCTCAACTATTTTAATTTTTTTTTAAGGGTATGTAACCAAAAAAAATTAGAACAGCACTACATGGTGTTTTCAGTTTTGTTTAAATATCTACGAAAACAAGATTTAAAGGAAATAAATTATGATTAAACAAGGTTATTACATACAATGAATAAAATGCCTTTCATCATATTTTATTTTAAACAGTTCAAACGATAAATATTAATATCATTTTATTTCATTCTATCTATTTCCGTCAATTTAAACAACGCCTTTAGACTTTAGGTGAACATTATGTCCACATAAAAAAAAAACTCATTGTATAAATAAACTGGTCGGGTGGTCCCACTTCAATCATGGATTTTTTTTCAAAAAGAGGTCAAGTTAAATGACACCATAACTATTTTTATTTTTAAGCAAAACTCATAATTGGGCTTGTGGTCTTTTTTTATTCGTATTTCGCAGGGACCATCGATCAATAATTCAATTCGATACACAACAACGTGACGCACAGGGAGCTATGATAGCATATATAAAAGACATTGTCACCCAACCACTACCAGGATATTTCGTTTATCAAAAGAGAATTCACTCTTCTATAATATTCAATATGAAATTTAAAAAAGTAGTTGTAATTATTCATTAAAAAATAAAACAATATATGCACATATGCATATATAGCAATATCATTTTACTAATATCTTCCATGTATAGGGTGGATATTCATTTTATATCATTAAATAAAAATTTAATATCATCTTATCTTTTATATGTAGAATGAATAAATAAATTTGTTAATTTGATGAAAACTTGAAGAATTATATAGAAAGTGATATTATAAATCATACGAGTTTCTTATTTTAGATGAAATACAACATTTTTACTGATAAATAAATTTTGTGCACATCTTTAAATTTGATTGATCGACATTTTAAATAAATTTACAAGTCATTGTCTATATACCATTTTCTCTTTTAAATATTTAAATGATTTACTTTTAAAAATATTAAATAAAATATAATTTTTAAGAGGTTTAAATGAAAATAATCGAAATACTTAATTATAATAATTTATAGATTTAAATAATTAAAAGTAGTACTAAAAGATTATTGAAAAACTAAATTTAATAAAAGAATTAAACATAATTCAATTTTTAATAAAATTTATACTAACTAACAAGACATTTTATTATTTTAATGTATTTGAACTATTATTTTTCCTGCACTACACTACACGTGGCAGTCATGCAAAACAAGAGCAATGAATCAGCAAAAAATGCCAAATTGCCAATCACCCGCCACAGTAATGCACGCATCAAGTTCCACACAGGATGCTCCTCTTTCACCGTATCATTATCAAATCATCGCCATTGGATCACGTTACTTCTTTTTTCGGGCATTTGAGATATGATGATGGTTCTTTCTTATAAATGGCTATTTCGAAATTCAATCGAGTGATACGAGAATATAACTTGTCGACTCCTAAACTAACATTTTATCAGGTAGATCCAAATCTTTAATAGACATCACAATGTTATTTAGAAAAAATGACATAATTTCTACTAGTCATTTTTTTCTCCTAGTCATTTTTTCTCCCAGGTATTACACATCACAATGTTATTACACTTTTTTTCTCGTTGTCTACTCCTAGTCATTTTTTTTCTCTCTTCCACATACAACGAACAACTTTAATTTATGGACAGAAAAAATTAAGATCTCACCACTCCTAATTTCTTCCTCTCTTATTAATTATATTATATTATCAATTACAAATTTATTTATTTTTTCTATGTTCCCTTCCTAACTCTGCCTTAATCCTTGTTTCATCAATTTCCAAATAAATTCATGACATCCAAATAGATAAATACTTTTTCTAATAATATATATAGCATGCAAGACTAACAAGTGTTGGACTCATAAGCATAAAAATATAAATTTAAATTCTAAAAAAAAGACATTTGTTGAAATAGTCATGCAAGCTCCAACCGTATCCAGCTATCCGAAGGATCAACATTTATCAGCAGCGGCAACAGTTTTGCCACCAACAGCAACCGTTTGATCGGACGATCGAAGATCCATCCCACGGCTAAAAGGCCATTCCGTTAATTTCATTTTTTTCCACTTTTTCCCTCGTAGACATTTTTAAATCCTTTTTATCAAGTTATTGATGTTTTTTCCGATTTCTTCTATTCCCTATTCCTTTTTATTTCAGTCGTATTAGATTTGTTTACTATTTTCACTTTTTCTATTAACTTTCCATCTGTCTTTTTTTTCACTTTCCATCAGTTGTGGAAGGAAATTTTTCCTTTTTGTTTTTCCCCTCAATTAAGTTCAGTGGGGAACAAGAGGAGGAACCAACCAATAGAACTTTTCACCTACTACCAACAACCAAGCGTGAAGGGAACGGTAACAACAACGACGCCGTTAAGGGAAGTGTTGTTAATTTAATTTACCTGGGTTGCCATGGAGTCTCGCCCTGGTGTGTGTAAGCCAGCTGCACGTGCTCCCCCACCTGAAGGGACACCGCGGACGCCTCCCTCTCAACGAACCGCTTCAGAAGCTTACCCGCCGTCGTCTTCGGCGACGGAGTCCGGCTGCCGGCGGCCACCAGCTCCTCCGGCGGAGACACCACGGAGCCGCTGAAAATCCCCAACATATTTTTCTCTGTAAAAATAAAATAAGAAAAAAACAAATTGCTACCTCTCTCTCTCTTGTCACATACGGAAGTTCACAGTGCTGGGAACGAGATGGGAAATGAGATCGTAGAGTGCGGATAGTTATATAGAGGGAAGGGATGAGGATATTTCGGTCATTTCAAAATATCAACTACTATAAAATAAAAAATTTGTGTGTGTATAAATCCGTCACTAATTTTAATTTTTGAGAGATTAAAATTGTTTTTTTCCATGTGGGGCCTACGATGTGGCGATTATGTCCTTGGCACGAGAATCAGGATCAGATACCTTTTTGGCGTTATCCATTACAAGGCATGACAAAATCACCGTTGGATTGGTAGTGGAACAATCAAGGGTGAAAATAGGTGAACTTGTTGGTTGAAATGATGATACTTAAATAAATTATATGAGTTTCACTTCTAATTTTGATGAGTCATTTTAATTCCAATAAAATAGGATATTATAAGAGAGAGTTATAATAAATATTAGTAGCACATTCTATCTTATTAAAAACTTTTGATCATCTAACTTTGTAATTTACTAATTTTTGTCATAATTATAATCTCATATTCATTAAGCTGAAAATTGGGTGGGTTAGGATGAACTTTGCTTGAACAGCTATTGTCTACTTAAATAATTCAAAGTTTAACTCTTGTATGTTATTTATTATATGCTCTTTTTTTATGTTTAGGTCTGGTTTTTTTAAAGTCTAACTTGACCTAGTACTCACTTAAAGGCTTGTTTTATAACAAGACATTTAGTAGACAGAAAATCTATCCGTAAACATGTTAACAAACTTATAGACTAATGGTTTAAAATATATTAAAATCATTATATTGTTTAAGTCAAAGTAAATAGTTCATTAATCCATTTTTAAAGAGGTTTATATGATTAAATCATTATATAATATAACATATTTAAACATAGGCTTAAATATGTTCGGGGTCCCAAACATTTGAAAGGAAATCAAATTGGGTCCCTGAAAAAAAATTCTTTGAAATGTCATCCCTAACAAATATTTTTTAATCAAATTAAGTCATTTTGACCAATTTTAACTAGTCAACAAAGAATTTTACCTAGTCATCACCTCCACATCATCCCACTTATCCTACATGGATTTTTTTTATTTAATTTTCTAACCCTAGCAACCCTCATATGCTCTCTCTCCCCACTCAGCCGCCACCTCTCTCCACTCTCCCTCCATCAAACCCTAGCCTCCCTCTAAGCCGCTGCCACACTGCTTCTCCCCCTTATCTCCTTCAACCTTCAACCTTCCTCCCACTCACACCAAACTCCTCGACCACCACCACTGAACCCAGCGCTGCCAGCTTCCACTATTCTTCCTCCGTTTCTTTCTCGCTCGACCATAAAACCACCCAGCACCGTCGTTCGTCCCTCTTATTCACTCTCACCACTGGTTCTCCTTCCACTACACCGTCGGAATCCACCACCATCTCGGCCGTCGGATCCGCCACCGTCTCAACCGTCCGAGTCTGGTGTCGTCGTCGTCTCCTCCTTCTCTACCGGGTTCTGCTATTAGATTCTTCTCCCCAACGTCCAACCACCACGTCGCGACGCCGCTGTTGCCGCTCCAGCCGAAACCCTCATACCACTGTCCTTCCTCTGCAACCACCATCAGTCATCACCCTACAGCTTCAAGACAGAAAATTCTTCTTCCTTGTTGATAGCAAAGCTTCTAGATTTTTTTCTTTGGTTTGTTAATTCTATCCTGGTGGGTCTACTATAATTGAGATATTAGTTATGTGGCTTGGTCTTAACATATGTCTTTGGGATTGCAACTAGAATTGGTAAATCATGTACTGGAATCCTATTTCACTGTTTAGGAAACTGGGTAAGGGGTCTGGTTCATGATGAAGATTTTAGGTTTCATAAATTGGAGAAGAGAGGAGAAGAAGATGAAGGCTGGAAAAATTAAATAAAAAGTCCATGTAGGATAAGTGGGATGATGTGGAGGTGATGACTAGGTAAAATTCTCTGTTGACTAGTCAAATTTGGTCAAAAAGACTTAATTTGATTAAAACACATTTGTTAGGGATGACATTTCAAAGAAAAAAATTCAGGGACCCAATTTGGTTCCCTTTCAAATGTTAGGGACCACGAACATATTTAAACCTTAAACATATAAATGAGTCAACAAGTATATATTTTAAAATATTATAATAAAAAAATGTAAAAATAATAAATTTACATTAATTATATTTATTTAAATAGGTCTAACTGTCAGACTTACAAGTCTTTTTGAGTGACTTCAACATGTCATTTTTAACTAAATAAGTTTTTTAAAAAAGTCTTGGGCTTGTCTATTAATAATTGATTAGGCTTGGCCTGAGTCCGATGTAGACTGGGTCATAAGTCTTTGTCGACAGTCTGACTTACTTTCATCCCTAATATTAATTTTGATATTATGATCCTTTTACTTTTAGCAAATTTGGTCACTTTGATTCATTAATTTCATGATTTTGGACTTTATATTTGCACAAAGTTTACTTTATTTTTAAAAGTACACCTTTCACTTTATTTAATCAATACTTAAATTTATTCAATTAATTATATTAAATATAATAAAATACTTGTAAAAAATTATTTTGTTTGTCTAAGATCACATCTCCGGTAATCACTTAATTAACCTAGATCCTTGGTGATACACCAGAAAATTAGGGATGAGAACGGGTAGGGTCAGGTGCAGGTTTTACTCTTCCTAAACCCGAACCCGAACCCAACTCGGGTGGAAAAGCTAAACCCGTGCCCAAACCCATTGGGCTCCAGGTTTCTCTGACTCGACCCGACCCGAATACCCGATGAACAAAGGAACCCGGCACAAAAACTAAAAAACCCGACCCAACACTTTCTACATAGCGATCTCGGTATATGTTGCAACATTACTTCCAAAACAAAATTCTTAACTTTTACAATTAAAATTTGATAACTAAGGTCCAATACCAAATTCGACGGTGCAAACAAGAAGAGAAGCAGCAACGTGACTGCAGGAAGATTGAGATAGGGAATTGACTGAACCTGTGAAGAAAACCATGCCTTTACTAATATATGTATATATATATATATATATATATATATATAGGATGTATCATATGATAAATATGTTTTTATATGAGAAAGTAAGAATAAATCATGATCGTTAGATCTAATCATGAATGGTCAAGATTAAAACATAAAGTCATGTGACTTTTTAAAAAGTCACATGACATTTTTAAGTAGTCATGTGACTATTAAGTTGTTTTAATCTTGACCATTCATGATTAGATCTAACGATCGTGATTTATTCTCATTTTCTCATATAAAAATACCTTTCTCATATGATACATCTATATATATATATATAAGGGTAGTTTGGTAAATATATACATATGGGTTCGGTTCGAGTGCGGGTTTCATCAAACCCGAACCTGAACACAGTTTGAAAAATTGGGTAAAATTCAAACAAAACGGGTTTTACCCCGTTAAATTGGGTCGGGTCGGGTGCCCACAAGTGTGAGTTTTCCTGCCATCCCTACAAAAAATCATCTGTATAACTGTATTAATTAAATCATATTAAAATAATTTTATTATAATTAAATAATTTCACAAATATTTTGAATTCAAAATTATATTCTTACAAAAATATTGAAATTCACGGATACTATGCTGGTTATAATAAAAGCAGAGCAATACACTTTTAAGAAAATTGAGAGAATCAAGTAAGTGAATTGGGAATGAAAAAAAGAAAAGGAAAGCAAAGCAAAGCTTTACAAGACTATACCTTAAGGCAAAGACAGCCTACCCAATCTCTTTGTTTTGTTTCATTTAAGTGTGTTTGAAAAAATATTTACACAAATGAGGTTTTAAAAATCTCAAGAGTAGAAAAAGAATTATTTTGATTTTATATCGTTGATGAGGTTAATACGGATTAACGATAATAACAAGTATAAACAAACATGCGTTAGCTAATTTGTTTGAACTTGACCTTCCAATATCACAGACACAACTCAACAATCTTCTACCACCTTGTCACGTAGATGAGTTCAAGTGAGATTATTCTAGTTTAAGTATATATCTCAAAATAAAAAGTAGAGATTTATTACATGTTGTTGTTCAAACTAAAAAGCTCAACAATCTTGGTGATGATATCTGATGAGAGAATATTGATTGCCTCAAGGCCATACATGGTGAAGAGTACTTGTACATCTTTTTTTTTGGGGGTCAAGATGAAGAGTTGTACATTAAACCTATAAGTTCTTCCTCTTCTTTATTGACAGGTTAAAATTTCTATCATCCAAAACCGTGGATGGACCTTTTTGGCTTTCTATGGGCGGACAACAAGTACAAGAACATTAATTATAAGGAGATACTGTTTGTGGATTCTCATGGCGTTTGATAACCATGTTACTGTAGGATTCAATATTCTGTTAAAAATAATATAAAACAAAGCTCAACGTAAGAAAATAATATACTTTACTTTAATTAGAATCCAATAAATTTAGTACTGTGTTTGAATTTCGATTGAATCAATATGAATTCACATCATGTTAAGTTTTCACTTCTCCGATCCACGTTATTAGGCTAGAAAGGGCACCCAAGTAATCCATCCAAATAACGGATTTTATTTTAATAATGCAAAAAAAATAATAGTAAAATAAGGCAATAAAAAAAAAAATAGCCAACTATGGCTGTTTTGTACACCTCAGCATCCCATGTGGCAGCCTCATAGGACTCGCAGCCCTTCATGTGACTCTTATTGGAGTCGCAGGGCTTTATGCGACTCCCATGGGGGAGTCGCAGCCCTTGCTGCGATTTGCAGCCTTTAAATCTTCACCCTCCTCAGCTAAATCCCTCACCCTCTTCTGCTCAATCTAGTGCACTGTGTTTCACTTCTACACTAAACCGCAAACACTGCACCTGAAACTTCTACGATGGATCAACAAATTGTCTTTGTGTACTACAATGGTAGGGCTTTCGAAGGTGTGCAAGGCGTTATGTTCGAAGGTTCGACAAATGCCATATATCTGAAACGAGACATTTCTTTCCAACGTTTGAAGAGATGAATTCATAAGAAGTTACAACTCAACAGTAACCAAGTTATTTCGAGCGTTGCGTATAGATTTTTAGCTTCGGAAAACCTTATTTTTTTTACAAGTCTCCAGATATGTGATACTGAAGATGTCAGTATCATGATGGACGCTTTTAGCCAACAATCATCGATGAGAATGCTGGAGTTGTATGTTGATATTGCTGAGACCGAAGGATCGTCAAAGTGTCCAAATAATCTTACTAAATGCTATATATTACACTTTTAGCCATTAACAATTATAAATAATCTTACTAAATATTATATATTTTTAACATACTAATCTACACTTATTATTTCAAAACAATAAAATTAACTTATTATTTATAAACAATAAGATTAACTTATTATTTCTAAACAATAATATATACATGATGATTTCTACACAATAATTTAAACTTTCCTATTTCTAAACAATTATATTTCTTCTTAACTTAGTCTAAAGAATTTACACTTTTAGCCATTAACAATTCTAAATAACATTACTAAATACTATATATTTTTAACATACTAACCTACACTTATTCTTTCTAAACAATAAGATTTATTATTTCTAAACAATAATATATACATTATGATCTCTGCACAATAATTTAAACTTTACTATTTCTAAACAATTCTTTTTCTAAACAATTATATTTCTAAACTTAGTCTAAACAATTTACACTTCTAATCATTATCTAATCTAAATAATATAACTGAGTAATATGTATATTGAAAATAATAATCTAAACTAAAGATTTGAAATGAGTTTAGGAATTTACCTTAAATAGAGTAAGTGAGCAACTGAGTTTGAGGAGAGTATTCGAACACAAGTCCTACAAATTGTGATATTGAAGGAAAATTGTTCTATCTACTAGAGTTAGAAGAAGGAGGAGCAGAACTTAAGAGAATAGTATTGGAGGTTTTGCTAGATATATTTGTAGAGGTTTTGAGAGAAGAGAAGGAGAATGAAGAAATGGGTGCCAACAGAAGGGTTTTTGGCGGTCTATTTATAGGGCTTTGGGACCGCCAGAAACCATTAGAGGAAATCGCAAAAAGCTACGCGGCTCCCCTGCCACGTGGCAGCCATGCAGGGGAGTCGCATGACCTTCCGCGGCTCGTTACGCAGCGTCCATGGGAAGTCGCGTTGGTCAGCGCGATTCCCAACCCCTGCACCCCTGCAGCCAACAGTGCAGATTCCCACACGGACAGATCATGTGTCGCGTGCCCCCCTGCGATTCTAGCCTACAAGTCGTGTGTCCCCACGCGATTCCTGTGGGCCCTGAATGCTTACATGGCAAGAAGTGCCATACTTTGCTAATTATTATTATTTTTGGTTTATTTTGCAAATTTTTTTGTATTAAAAAAACCCCAAATAACACAATCAATATTTGATGATATTTTGTCCACACAGCCACATAATGCGTAAAATAACTACTGAACATTAATCCAAGTTGGGGGGGGGGGGGAGAGCGAGACTTAAAAGGAAGATTGGATGGAATAATCACTGAACTACCAACACTAACATCCAAGGCCAAGCAATGAGCTGGATCCGCTTCACATTTGAATCGACTCTAATTGACCTTAAGTTGACATGTCATATTAGAGTTGACTCGAAATTGCTAAAAATGAATAGCGAGTGATCACCAAATTGGGTCGTAATATTAGTGTAAGTTGTGATCGACGCTAATTGACGATGAATCGACACTTGGCTAGACTGATGCTATAATTAAGTGGTTAAATTTTTTTAAATTAACACTTTGCGGTAGCTTTAAAACGGTTGGAACTGACGTTAAAATAATATTTTGTTATAGTGAATTCTTAAAAAAAATAACTGGCAAAAAGTTAAATAACTATATGTATATTTATTTATTTTTAAATGTATCGAATTCGCTGTCAGGTTAATGAAGTATTTGGCTTTACCTAAAAAATCATAATTAATATTAATATTATGAGTATTATAAACAGAGTCCAACACATCAAGATGGGGCAGAAAGCAATATATATTCCATGAGACTACGACCTGGGAAGAGAATCTAATTTAGTAGTATATGTTTAATTAAGTTTTTAATAGTTTAGTGCAATTTGATCAAGTCATCTTCATAATAATATATATTTTTTTTTTTACATGTATCTGTCGACCTCACTTAGTGGGATAAGTCTATTATTGTTGTTGTTGTATCGTCCACATTCACAAGATTCGAATTTAATACTTTACTTAATAAGAATCAAATATATACCATTAAAACCAACCACTTGATATAATAATTATTAATTAATAATAATTATAATAATAAAGTTTGAGAACATTTTACACATTGTTTCTACCAACAATTTAATGTTTGTTTAATTTTAAGTCAAACTCAACTAAATATCATAAATATCAATGAAAGTCTTGAGTTCCTTTCATGCTTTGCGCGTTACGAGGCACTATAACGCTCATTTTCAATTTTTAATGTATCAAATGTGGTTCTCATGTGATATAAAATTGATAGAAAAATAAAATGAATTTTTTTCACAAAATAAAGATTAGAAGTATTATTTATTATTGACTCAAGGCTGTTTGAAAACAAAATACTTCACTAAGAAAATTGAAATTTGTGACATTTAAATTGTCAAATTGTGGCAGTTTCAAGCTGCAAAAATTTGCTACCAGCATTCCCACAACTGTCAGAACCACAGACTCCACAAGTTAAATTGAAGATTTTGCCTAATTGTGAAGTTAGGTGCCAAAAATCAGTTTGCAGTTACTGGGTGTCAAAAACCGTCAGTAGAGAGAACACGAGACAAGTTGCAGTTACATCCTCAAAGTCAAATGAACAATGGTGGGATTGCAAACAAGCATGCATGCACTCACAAATAAGAAATAAACTAGGTGTCCCAAATTATAAGATCTTTTCTAAATTTCAGAAAAAAAAAAATAATAAACTAATCCTTTTTTACTCATTGCATTCATTATATTTT
Source organism: Acmispon strigosus (assembly GCA_030819835.1). Lineage (NCBI taxonomy): Eukaryota > Viridiplantae > Streptophyta > Magnoliopsida > Fabales > Fabaceae > Acmispon > Acmispon strigosus. Next base: position 95,739,148 of record JAUAMA010000001.1, read on the forward strand.
CAATTCCAAAATTTTAATTATCACCTCTACTAATTACTTATTTTTCATGTTTCTCAACCAATCTTTGATATATCCAATACTAACATAACATAAGAGCATATATGGAAAATCTGTATAAAAAATAACAAAACCAAAATATTAATTAGCTTATTACATGTTTCCTCAATAAACGTGATTGTCTGAATAAGTGATTGTCTGAATTGATCGTAATAATTTGGGAGGGGGGAGTAGCAAGGCCCAAGATAGAACCACATAAACCCCAGTTTAAAAGCTACAGCACATATTCAGGATCCCAGTTTAGTCATTAGCATTTAGCAGGTACTCAATTCAAGAACACCAAAGCCAAAACCAAAAAAAGAAGATACTCACCTACAAGTTCAGATGATGAGGTGTCGGTAACATTTTCAACCTTGTGAATTCTGTATGAAAAACTGAAGATTTCTCAAAATACTTTTATGCAAATACTAATTTATTGTCAGCTTGTCAAGTGGGTCAAAAGCACAAACATCATAAATTCATAATGAAGGTGGAAGACCCTGTAACTTATTCAAGAACCCATCAAACAATATTTCATGATGCATAACATAGCAGCTTGAAAAACTACAATAATAACACTTCATTGCCAGGCTTCTTAACAACATTGAATATACAAATTAAGTAAAAAGGAACCCAGAGCCAACATTACAATGAGACTCATAACATCTTTTGGCTCTAGACTATGTCCAGCTTGCTTGATTTCATTGTAAATAAGAAAATCCTCAGACAATTGCCCATTTGATGCAAGAACTGAGACAAAAACACTTTTGATTTGGTTCAAGCTCCTCACTGGTTTCAATGGATCTATGATTACCTGCAATGTGAAGGATTAATGAGATCTAAGAGTAGGAGTACACTTTTATACTCTAAGGAAACCAAGATTGTTTGCCAAGACCAAGCTCATTGAAGCCAGAAATTATTAGAAATTGGAATCCTTTAAATATGAGAAGCAACAATTCAGGCACAAAGCTTGAACATCTCATTTTATTCAGCCTCTTGACGATCAAATGTTGAGATAACAAAGACAGTTAAGACACGCAGACATAGCAATGCACAGGTCTGAGAAAACTTTGTAGGTGCATTAACTCAAATGAAGGCAATAAGTAAAACTATGGATCAGTTACCATTAAAAAGGGACAAAAACATAACTACTTAAATGATCAGATGCATTATCAAGAGTTCCTTCTGTGTTGATATTGTGGCTATCTTCTGTCCTGTGGATTATAATCATCATCTTCAGAATCATCTGGCGGCCATTCTTCTTCAGGATTAGTAACACAGCATTACCATCAGGCAGAGCAACCTCTTTCTCTGATTACATCCTTAATTTAGGACAAAAGAGGAATTGTTAATCGAATCAATAGGAACATATGGGTTTAAATTCAAAAGTGAGGGATATATTTTTTAGATTGAAGTTAAACTTACATTATAATGACTGAAAAACATCAAATACTAAACTTACAGCAATGCCAAAGCCTACAAGATAACACAAGACTAAAAGAGAACATGATCACTCAAACTGATATGAAATAACTGAAACAGACACCAATAAAAAAGTATAAATGACCCTATGCTTCATCCATCATCTTTGTTGCTCACTTTCAATTCACTAATTTCTGAGAAAATTTTGCTGTTTATGAAAAGGAGTTGATATCTATGTTTTTCTCAATTTATATATGACCCAACATTATGAGTCCTGTTTCTGTCAAAAAAAAAATTACACTATGAGGCCAGTTAATTCCTTGCCGAGCTTATATTTTAATTTTTGGTTTTGTCTACTCTTGAAGTTTGCCCAAAAGGGAAAACATCTCTTGAAAAAAGTACTGACTTACTCCTCCTACCCAGCCACAAGTAGCAAAATCCAAAACGTAACAGCAAAGATCAAATTCCCACGCGAAATATCCAATTAGCAGCTTCTTCCTTAATAATTTTATTATTTGTATAGCACACAGAGTAACCATTTCTATGACTTGAGAAGCCTTGGATAAGCAACCTAAAACTGCAAAGCATCCAAAGCATGACCTCTTTTTATCAAGCTTTATCATCTAAATGCAGACCACAGATTTAAATTCGCATAAAGCATATGACTGCTTTTACTTTAGATATAGATATAATCATATAAGTGCATGTTTGGAAGGAAGAACCAGAAACCGCGTTTGGGTTGAAACCACGTTTCCAGAAGCAAGAAATAGTTGCTTTTATATTATTGGATCCACGTTTAGCCTCTCCAAACGTGAATCCAAACACAGTCTAAAAATATTAAAGTCTGTGAAAGTTATTTTAAAAGGTGAAAAGTAAAAGCACATTGACTACGTTCAATCTAATCCCTCTATTCTATTGTATGTGTACCATATAAATAATTTAATTTTACCGACTAATGGATCATATCTAACAAAGTTCAAGAGGTATCAAACCATAAACTAATCACTGCTTTTTATCATGAACTGCTTGTCGCCCTTTGATTGAGAACAGGGAAAATAAATCAGCCGCCAGTGTGTATTTGCATTGAAGATGCTTGGTGTTTGTCTAAAGTCAAAAAAAATTATAGCCTATAAATCATTGTCATCCATATCATACTAAGTGCATCAATTGCACAAACATGCATCATCCACAAACTTTCCTTCTTTTCCTAGCCTCCCTTTTCATTTCCTCCACAGTTCTGGCTCAAGAGCTTGACAAAATTTCACTGGTAGCACCCATTACCAAAGACACCAAAACCTCCCTCCATAGCATCACTCTCAACTACGCCGAAAAATATGTGATTGACCTTGATGCCCCTTTCTTATAGCGTTATTGCCAGTTCCCGCTGTCTCCAATTCCTTGTTCATCTCCTCAATGCTCTGCAGGCAAGTCTTACAGTTACAAGTGCCCCCTATCAAAAACCAAGCCCAAATCTGACAAATGCAATTGTGTTGTCACCCTCACTAACCCCATCACCAAGGAATGTGCTTTAGCTAAGTTGGCCAGTGGTTATGTAATTATATCCATGACCAATGGAAAAAACCCAACAGACACCATCAATTTCAGCAACTTCCCTATTTCATGTGCTCCACAAACCCTTTTGCAGTCTCTTCCACAAAATGCTGTTGGAGTGGCTGGTCTCTCTCATGCTCCTCTTGCCCTCCCATCACGGCTAAATGCTTCCAACAGAAAACTAGCAAAGAAGTTTGCTTTCTGTCTCCCTAGCAGTGAACAAACAAAAGGGGTGATTTTCTTCGGGGATGTTCCGGTCCATTTTCTCCCTCCTGCAAAAATCGATCTAATACAGACTCTATCTTACACTCCATTGTTGCAGCACCCCAAATCCCCAGAACACTACATATCCTTAAAGGGCATTTCTATAAATGGAAAAGCAAGTTTTTTTAGGAGGAATGCTTTTCAGTTGGACGCTTCAGGCAACGGTGGGGTGAAGATTAGCACAACTGTTCCTTACACGGTGTTGAGGAGTGATGTCTACCAAGTGTTTGTGAAAATGTTTTCAGAAGCTATAGGGGGTGTTCCTGGAGCCATGAAGAGAGGGCCATTTGAAGTGTGTGTTAATGCGAGGAGAATTGGGTTGAGCGTGATCCCATTTCCGAAGATTGATTTGGAACTGGGTAATGGGAAGAACTGGACGATATTTAAGGGCAATTCGATAATAGATATGGGAGATAGTGTGGGATGCTTGGCATTTGTAGATGGTGGGAAGAACGCGAAAGAAGCAATTGTGATCGGGTCATACCAGATGGAGAATCAATTGATGCTGTTTGATCTCGCTGCTTCAAGGTTGGGTTTTAGTTCCTCGTTGTTGTTCTATAAAACAACTTGCGCTGGATTTAATTTTACTCATGATTCCACTTATAAGGATTATGAAGTCATCCCGGACGCGGACTAAACACATGAGTACATGAGTAAATTCTAGGGTATTAGATTTCTCACCCCCACAATCCATTTTTGCACCTCCCTACTCATTCACAATTTTCGGGATTTAAATCCCGGAATGCGAAATTTATGGGGTGTGAAATCTTGTACATGAGGTGACATTTCTAACACCCTAAATTCTATGGCTGCTGCTTTCTTTGGTTTAATAGAAAAAAAGAGAATTGAGATATCGATGAGTTTGATTTCAACCAAACGTGTTTCAAAGAATTTAAAATGAGAGTATTTTCCATGCATACACAAAAAGATATAAGAGAAAACATGAGAGAAGTAAAATGAGAAATAAAATAGGTTTTGAAGGTTGGTTTGTATGATAAAAAGGAAGAGAAAGAGAGGAGAAATGATGATGTGGAGTATGGAGGGAAACCAACACTTACACATTTCCCCCTTGAGAAATGTTGTCTCCTTTAGACCTTGTTTGGAAAGCATGAAAAAGATGAGAAAGAAAATGTATTGAAGAAAGCACAAATTTTAATGTCTTTTCATTCGTTCGGTACAAGAGAAAATATAGAGAGAAATAATAAATTGTGGTAGGGACCACAACAAAATATTTTCTCTTATGATATGATGAGAAAATGTAAGGAGAGGAGTATTTTGTGTGAATTCACCAAAATAACCTCTCACTTTATAGTTATAAAAATAATAAAGAATATTAAAAACACATAACGATAACTATTTATAATATTTACAAATCATAGTTTTTTATAAAAATTAATTATCATATTTAATTTTTAATAAAGATATTTATGTCATTTACATATATACTTTTTTTCTTTTCTCTTGTTTTTTTAATCTTTTTCTCTTTAATCAAACAACTTAAAAACTATTTCATTTTCTACTTTCTTTTCTCCTTTCTTTTCATTTTCTTTTCTCTGACTTTTCTTCTACATACCAAACAAACCCTTAAAAATATCTTGAAAATAGTCAAAATACTCATCAAGGTAGCCATAATCTGATTCCATAATGAAACATCACTCACTCGTGCATTATTATTAATACCTATTTTTTAAAAATGATATTTAAGGTTATGCACAAAGAATAAGATATCATTTATTGATATAAAACTTGATTGAAATATCTTTATTTATACTCACCTATGCCATAAAATTTTGTGCGATTTTACAAAAAAAAAAAAATTGCTTTCACTAACTAAAAAAAATTTGTGAAAAGACAAAAGAAAATATTTAGCTAAACCACAAACCTACAAACACATGATGTCTCAGTTGGTAAAGACGGATCACTTCCCCTCTTATGATTGTGTGTTCAGTTCCTACTGCTAATGTGTGTGATGTGTTGGTGAGCGATCTATAAATACCTTTGTAAGTTACCAGTGGTCCACGAGGCATATCCCGACCTGTAGTGGTGGCTGAAGCCGAACCCACCCAAACTTTGAGCGATCTTTCAGTACATTTGTAAGTTACCAGTGATCAAAGAGGCATATCATATTCTATAGTGGTGGCAGAAGCCGAACCCACCAAAAATTTTAATTCAAAGAAAGCTAAACTACAAACTCAATTATTTTTTTGAACATAACCTAATGCTTCCGTAAAAATTACTATTACTATTAAACAAAGGTAAACCAGTAACAACTAACAAGTACAATTTTTTTTTCAGAATAATTAGTCAAATTTAATCCCAAAAAGTTTGGGCTAGTAGCAAGTTCATTATTTAAAGATTAAGATATCCAATTTAGGCCCAAAATAAGTGTAAATATCGAATTCACTCATTTTTTTGCCAACAACCTACGTCCTACCCCATCACGAGTGTAAGAACTCTAACTCTAATTTTGGAGCAACGACAAAATGTAATGCTCCTTATCAGCGTTTAAAAATCCAGCTTCAATTCGAGCACGCCCTCTCAGATAATCTCCTTCTCTGAATGTTCACAAAATCCACCCTATTACAAATGGGTTCACAACATATCCACGAGTGATAGCAAAAGGAAGATATGTTCCCCACCTTAAATGAAAGCTTTCCTAAAGGCAATTCTTCACCTTTTCAATAGGGGCATTGATATTGGTGTAATCGCAGTAACTATTCATGTCATTTAAAAAATGCAGAAAATACGTGAATACATATTGGTAAAGTTTTTTTTTTTTTTTTTTTGCCTAGCTACGCAGTTTGAAACTGCGTCTAAAGTCACCAATAATCACATTCATTTGGATTCACCAATGATCCCAGTTTTTGCCATGGAGATTTGTACAGAAATTTCCATTATTCTAACTCATCTTTCTTGTTCACCTTCTTGGACCTTAGAGAAAACAGAGCAGATGATGCGGCGATAGAGAAAATAGAACAAACGATGGAGAGCAAACGATAGAGAGAGGACAATGATGTCGCTTTTTAAATTGCGACCAAAGACACGATCCTAGAAAAAAGAAAAACAAATCCGCACTTAAAAATTGCGGAAAAACCAGAATGGAAATGGGAGGGAGGACACGACAGCGAGGCGAAGCAAGTGACGGTGACGGAGGATGTGATGACGGCGGAGAGCGGCGGGCCAACAATAATAGTGGTGGGTCGGTTGTCAGAACATAAATGTGGAAGGGAAGAGGAAATGAGGAAGTCAGAACTGCAATGGAGAAAAAGAAGATATTTTTTGAGGAGGGAAAGTGGGGTGGTGGAGAATTGAAGTTTTTTTTTAAATAGTATTTTCAATTTTCAAAAAGTTAGGAGGACACCAATAGTGATCGAGGTGACGCCAATAATAACGCCCTTTCAGTAGAGTTCCACACCGGACAACCCAAAACCTCTCTCCATTCCATTAAGGTAGTCACGCCGCCCAACATGCTGTAAGCATATATCACACATTTTTTCCCAACAAATGTAAAAAAGAAAGAAAGAAAAGGTTAACCACTATTACTAACCAGCCAATATTTTGCCAAGAGGCAACTCCATGACGAGTGTAATCCACTAGCCACTAGCCAGTCCCAGTAGCCACTATACTCTAATTTTGAAGCGACGACAAAATGTATAAACCCAGGTCCGGTTCAACGCACGCGCTCTCTGATATCTTCCCATTCCATTCCCACCCCTAAACCCTTGTTTTTGCTACTAACTAACTAACTCTCATTCTCTGCTCCGCCGTCATCCACAACCAAACAATGCAGTCCACTCTCTTCTCCCCCACCATTTCCCCTATCCTCCCCACCTTCTCCCACTCCCATTCTCGATGCTCAGTAAGAGCCTCCGCCGCCGCCGCCGTCGTCGAGACGCACCAGACCAAGCTCAACAAGTACAGCTCCCGCATCACCGAGCCCAAGTCTCAGGGCGCCTCTCAGGCTGTCCTATTCGGCGTCGGCCTCTCTGAAGATGACATGGCCAAGCCCCAAGTCGGCGTTTCCTCCGTCTGGTACGAGGGCAACACCTGCAACATGCACCTCCTCCACCTCTCCGAAGCCGTCAGGGAAGGCGTCGCTCAAGCCGGCATGATCCCCTTCCGGTTCAACACAATCGGTGTCAGCGACGCCATCTCAATGGGTACCAGAGGCATGTGCTATAGCTTGCAGTCAAGGGACCTCATCGCCGATAGCATTGAGACTGTCATGGCCGCTCAGTGGTATGATGCCAATATCTCCATCCCTGGCTGTGACAAAAATGTAAGAACTTTTCCCCCTTTTATTCTCTTTTTGCAACCCAGTTCACTCATGTGTCTCTTCGCGCTTTTGCAGATGCCAGGTACAATCATTGCAATGGGGCGCCTCAACAGACCCAGCATTATGATTTATGGTGGGACTATAAAGGTTGCCGGATTTCTACCTTTTCTCTTCTAGTAATGCAGTTCTGTTCTATATTGGGCGTGGTTCAAATATGTTCTCTGAATTTATATGGCTAAAGGGGTGCTGAACTTTGCCAATTTGTTGTTTGAAACTCTCACACTTAAAATTCCTTGGAAGGGGAAAAAACAACTCCTCAAGTGATTAAAGAATCACTGCTCATGCTTTTTTGTTTTTGTTTTTGGTTATTGAAGTTATCTGATAAATTTGTAGTTGGGGTAGATAGGCAGGAATGTTTTATGGTGAATGGTTTTGTTTGTGGTTTCTGTGAACTGTGATGTAAGGGTTGTACTTAACTTCACAGAATTTATGATAATCATATGATTTTGTTTGAAGAGGATCATACCACTTGTGCAAATAGTACGCTTTGGTCAATATTTACCGGGAATTTTATTGCAATTTGATGTACGGTTAATTAATTCCCTTGATTAAAATTGATGTACTTCAGGGGATATTTTGATAGTAGGGAAGTCGAATTACAGCCATTGTATTGGAGTTTTTTATTTTACTGTAAGCTGCATGTGCAATCCATGTAACACCTATGCACTTATTATCAAGTACTGATTGTTTGTTTCCTTGTAAAAAATTATGAAAATTGCATTTTCCCTCTGAATTGTGGTTCTGATTCAGGTGCATTTGTTAATTTTCGTTCTGTTTTTTTTTTTTCAGCCTGGCCATTTTCAGGGTAATACGTATGACATAGTGTCTGCTTTTCAGGTATGAGAAGCCATTGTTGTTCGAATCTAATACCATCTTATACTGTGGTTAATATTTTTTTTCCTTTTGTTTTATACTCATTTAAAAAGAATTCAATTTTGTTAAATAAAAGCTTTTATTTTTTCAAGAGTAGGAGAAGAAATATGACAGAGAAGTGCATGAAACCCTCTTTGAATGATGAGAAAATGAAAAGGAATACAAGAAAAACTGAAAAGATCTCTCCTAGCCCTTTACACTTGTGAAAATATTCTTTTTTTTTTGGGACATTGTAAGGGTAACTTTTATATTGTCAATGAGGATGAATTGAATCCTTTTGGTTTTTGTATACTCTTTTTTTGAGTAATAGAGTTCTCTTCTTGAACAAACAAAGCTGTTATTGTTCATGTTGGAAATACTACAGTTAATAATATAATATTGTTTTCCCTAAATTTCAAAACTTGAATGTATACCGTTCTCAGGTTTATGCGACTCTTCTTATTTGTGTTCTATTAATTTTTGGTTTTCATGTAGTGCTATGGAGAATATGTGAGTGGATCCATTAGCGATGACCAAAGACAAAATGTTATCCGTAACTCTTGCCCTGGTGCTGGGGCTTGTGGTGGCATGTATACAGCTAATACCATGGCATCTGCAATAGAAGCGATGGGAATGTCTATTCCCTATAGGTAAGTATATGTTTTAGATTCTCGTGTTTGTCTTATTTTAAGTGTGCTTATCTTTATTTGCTGTTTCTGTAGCTCATCTACCCCTGCTGAGGATCCTCTAAAGATGGATGAGTGTCGTTTGGCTGGGAAATATATTCTGGAGCTATTGAAGATGGACTTGAAGCCCCGAGATATAATCACTCGTAAATCACTACGCAATGCAATGGTTATTGTTATGGCACTTGGTGGATCTACAAATGCCGTTTTGCATTTAATTGCTATTGCCAAGTGAGTGACGTTTTGTGCCAGAGATCCTATTGATATCCAATAATCCTCAGTGAAACCTCATGTAGTGATTTTCGCAGGTCTGTTGGCATTGATTTGACTCTTGATGATTTTCAAAAGGTTAGCGATGAAGTTCCTTTTCTTGCAGATCTTAAACCCAGTGGGAAATATGTTATGGAAGATGTTCACAAGGTGTGCATTTAATGTTTTTTGTTAACTAATTGAAGGTTGCTTCTGTTATTGTTTTTGTCCTGGTTATGCTTGTGGTTCTTATGCTATTTTATAACTATTATCTTGCTTGAAATCCTTTTCATTTCTCTTTTGATAGATCGGAGGCACCCCTGCAGTTATCCGGTACCTTCTTGAGCAAGGCTTTTTAGATGGTGACTGTTTGACTGGTATGTCTACTTGCCTTTTTGTGCTAAGAACAGAGCATTCTTATCCAAAAAATGTCCATGTCTAACTTACATATGCCTCCTCTTTAGTCACTGGAAAGACCCTAGCTGAAAATACAGAACTTGTCCCTCCTTTGGCCAAAGGGCAGGTATGAGCATGATGTTATTCATATTCAATTTTATCATATTCTAACAGTTCCCAATTCCCATGGTTGACTATTAATAATTTGATCTTTTTCAAACTACCATTTTTCCATGTGGTTCAGGAAATAATAAGGCCAATAGACAATCCCATTAAGAAGACAGCACATATCCAAATATTATACGGGAACCTTGCACCACAGGGTTCTGTTGCCAAAATTACCGGAAAAGAGGGACTGTACTTCTCGGGTGAACTTTTTTGCTCTGTTTTCTTCGTGTTTTAAAATAATTGGTTTGCCCAAATTATATTCCTCTGTACTACAATTTATTAATAATGGCATTATTCAACAGGTCCTGCACTCGTTTTTGAAGGGGAGGAGGCTATGATTTCTGCCATTTCAGAGGACCCTTCACGTTTTAAGGTATCTATTTTACCCAGAACTAAATACATAGGGACAGTGCTGATACTAGGGTTGTCAAGAGACTCAAGACTATTGCTTGAATTAAGTCTCAGGAATTTAGATTTAGAAAGTTCATGTGTTAATCAACCTATATTAAAATCAAATTATGAGGTCCATGTTAATCACAGTCTTCATGACATTGGATGGAAGCGCGAAAGAAATGGGAATGGGGGCTGGGTATTGTTGTAGCAAAATGGCCTAGAAACCACTAGGCAGAGCAGAAGGAAAATTCCTTTCGATAACATCTGTGAGTTACATTGTATACTGTTCTACCCATAGCAAATCCTTTGAATGGTAAGTAAACAATCTTCTAGGATTTATAGTATTCTTTAATTATATTATAATTATTTTAATCACCTAAAATAAATAAATAAATAAAATCCCTAAAAATAATACCTAGAAAGGCTACCATAAAATCATCAATTGAATATATCAGTATACTTAAGCCCTTTTGTCGTACCTAAAAAAACATAGCTTAGTCCTGCATTTTAAACCATTAGATGTTAAAGTTTCCTTATTAGACTTCAGAGTTTCTCTTTTTAAATGAATTACGATTTTAGAGTAATTGAAATTACAGAGTGATTCTGTTAAAATTCAATTTAGTTGAGAAATAACCACCGCCATCAATTTATTACATGTACTTCATGGTGTAGTTGTGAATCTGTTAGCGACTATACACTCTGGAAAGTTATGCGTTACGATGCAACTTTTTCCAAAGGAAGATTTCTTGCTTTTGGCTTAATGTATGTTGGAATGCTTCTCAATTGGATAGAGAAACATACACTCAGTTGGTAGAGTCTCAGTGATTTGTTTCTGTTTTGATAATGACACTTGTTGCACACAATGTTTCTTTGGAGCTATAATCATTATGAATGCAGTTCAAATTGCTGCTATTTTGCAGCCTTGTCACGGTATTGATTCAGTTTTACAATTTCGACAAATATAACCACAGTCTAGCACCTGAAGTGAAGATATTTTCTGATTCCTCCATTTGACATTCAACTTTCAGGGGAAAGTGGTTGTAATAAGGGGAGAGGGGCCTAAGGGTGGTCCAGGCATGCCTGAGATGTTAACACCAACAAGTGCAATAATGGGTGCAGGCCTTGGAAAGGTCTATCTTGTATCTCCTTATTTATTCTATTTATTAAGTTTGTAATGGTGTTATGCCCATTATGATTTATGACTATGAACTGACCTGAAGGACTTTTAACTTTATCTTCTTATTTTTTATATTTCTTGTTTAGCCAAATGTTTGTATAAAGTCACTTGTTTATTAGTTTTTTAAATAGAAACTCCAATACTTTTTTTCATGATTTATGAACAGTGAAATTGAACCTACTCTGAACTGGTATTTCTTTTCTATATTTTTTTCAATTCTTCAGGATGTTGCATTATTGACTGATGGAAGATTTTCTGGAGGTTCACATGGGTTTGTGGTTGGCCATATATGCCCTGAAGCACAGGTGAATTGACTATGCTTTATAACCATTTGACTATGCGGTAGCATTTTGGTTGTTTATTGAAAAAATATAATAGTGAATGTTATGTTTTAGTTTACCAAATTGCGGGTAGTGTGTATGAGTATGGGTTTATAGGTACCCAGCGAGTGTGGTGACAAGCATTAAAATTGTTACCCAAGCGGGTATGGGGATGGATCGGGGTATTTTTTTTTAATATGCGGATATAGGGATGGGCACTTTAGTACCTTACTCACTGTCATCACTAGCCAAAACCACTGCCTCTTCTTGGAACTCAGCTATAGTGTTAGAGCATGAAGAGAAATGGATTAAGATAAAACTGAAGACAGTGAAGTGGGAAGGAAATACGCCACAGCAGGGCCATCATTAAACGGTACTATGGGCTACTGTATTTGAAAGGAGCTAGAACAGTGGCTTGGGCAAGTAATGGAATTGTTATCATCATTTTTTTAAATTCATTCAGAGAATTAGTTGATGTATTTGGAAAAATTATACTTCTCAAACAACATTGGCCTTCTCCTTGTTGGTATTAAACATTGCTTGTAAATGTGCTTGAATGCGGTTTTCAATGTTCAGGCTTTTCGTTTGTAGTGGGTGTTAGAGTAGTATGTCAGGTTGTTACTGTAAAGATAATATTGCTTGCTTTTCTGTTATTATGTACAATATCATGTGCAACTTTTATTGTTTATAATCAGTTCTAGAAAGGAAGAATACTTTAGGAAACTAAATAATTGAAAAGCTGTCTTGCAAGAAAATTGGAATTACTCCTTAGCATGATAAGAGGTGATGACTTGACGTGCTTTTATTTTCCATTTCTACTGTGACATGTCCATATGTTAATCCATATGAAAAGAAAGAAAACCTTAATTATAGCTTGTTGTAGCGAATTATTAATATTTTCACTTGCTTCAATGATTTGATAGGAAGGCGGTCCAATTGGTTTGATTCAAAATGGAGATGTTATCAATGTCGATATCCAGAATAGGAGAATTGATGCTTTGGTAACAGATGAGGAGATGGAAGCACGCAGGAAGAAATGGACTGCTCCTCCATACAAAGCTAACCAAGGAGCTCTCTACAAGGTATGCGTACTGGAACTCCCTCTGGAAAAAAAATATGAACTATATTTTATGAAGATCTTATTACCTTTTATTCCTTATTGTATAATGAATACTATTTTGGTGGGTTTGGTCCCTCAAATTTTAATTGTTAGAATTTAGTTCTCCGAGTTGTGAGTAGATTTGTTCTCATCTTTTTAGACACTCTTAGTATAGAGAGGTTTTAATGATGTATTCGATGGAAAAAGACATCATAGGCATAGCATTCTTGGGAACTCTAATGCACAGAAAATAAAAGGATCTTTGAAGGACAAATGATCGAACAACTTGAAGGACCAAAGTATAGCAACTGAGAAATATAGGGATGGAAATATATTTTTATTGAAATTAGAGGACCAAAATGTATTTGTATTTCAACAACAATCAGTACCTTATGGATAGTAAATTTGAAACCTGATCTACGCTTGTTGCTAATTTTTTCTTCCTGTATTGTAAGCTGACATGTTTTTCTGCTTACAGTATATTAAAAATGTGACATCTGCTGCCAACGGATGTGTGACAGACGAGTAGAGAGAACACATTTTTGGTGGTTCTGAGAGGAAGAATTGATCACATGCCTAAATAGTGTTTTGATGAGGTATTATTATTTGGGCTTAAAGGGTGCATGCCTATGAAGCTCGGCATATCTCTTGTTAGATTTTCATTGCTTTTTTGTTATTTTATTCTGAGCTTAAAGCCAACCTCTCTTTTCTCTTTCATCATTTGTGATCTTAGGTTTAGGTTTTTGTTGTTGAAATTTATCAGTTAGTGATAAATGTTGGATTGTTGCCTTGGCAAAATTCACTTGTACCAGTTGGCAGAAATTCAACAATGTAAAAGAAGGCCAGAGCATGTAAAGCAGAACATCAGACTAATAAGAATTCATTAATGTTGTGTTTGCATATAGTACTTTTTCTATGTTTTTAATATACTGTACAATTTAATTGCCGCAATTCAAAACCCATGATTTTTATAGTTTCTTACATGCAGAAGTAGATTTCCTAGAGGTAGCACCATATTCTGTGTTTCTGTTTTGAATATAGCTCCACTGATTTTATTTCTGCCAATGCTTATAATGCCAGAAAATTAGGATTTACTAAATTTGCAACTAGAATTGAGGAATATGATGTGCAATTGAAGTGCTGATTGAAAGCTTGATTAATTAGCTGTTACAATGAAGGTGTTGGTAATTTTGTTCTTCGTGGCCATGAAAGTGCCGATTTTAGTTTTCTATTTTCTGTCTGCAAGCTCAGTTGAAATGGCTAATCTTCAAGCACATCAGTGAAGATTATATAAGCTTTTTAAGCGCCTTAAAATATATTCCTTTGCTGGGAAAATCTCAAGGATAATGAGTTTAACGAACTTCTAAGCACTCGGAGTGATGGGAAACCATGGTTATTGGGGGGATGAAGTAAAAAGTCATGGCTAATGGCTGCAGGGAGATCCATACTGTTGGAGAGAAGATAGGTGAGTATTTTAGAAATTTCACCTAAAAATAGGGATGAAAATAGGGATGAAAATAGGATGTGTTAGGCCGTAGTCTAATCCTGAGATAGGTGATTTTTTTAAGGTCTGAGAGTTTCCCTAAATATGGCCGTAGTCTAATCCTCTTTCTGGATGCATTAACACTAATGAATACGTCTTCTACACCTGTAATGCTACAGTACTAAATGGTTTACCCAAAAGCATCAAAGGGATTATAGGCCTTTCAAGATCACAACTTGCATTGCTAAAGAAGCTCCCTCCCAAGTTTTCTCTCTGTTTACCTTCTTCAAACAACATAGGGTTCACTAACTTGCTCATTGGACCTGAACAACATTATTAGGATGTTGTCAACCCCATTTCCACAGGTCCGGTGTTCGCGCATCCTTCCAAGGAGTTAAACCTTCAATTGTTATTGGTGGCCATCAGTTTGATCTGGCTCTCTCCAAATTAAGCTTCAGCTCTTCGCTTTTGGTCCATAATAAGAGTTGTTCCTACTTCAGAATGCATTTAAATCAGCCATGTTGAGTAAGTTATGTTTACTTTGTTGTAAACAGCAAACCTGCTGATCCTTTCTTGTACCATTTATTTTAATGCCCACTTGCCCGTTCTCAAATATGGGTTTATTTTTTACAAAATTGATTCATAAACACCCAATGAGTGAGAAAGGAGGAGAAAATAGAGAAGTAATGTAAATAGTGTTCTCTTTCGCTATGGACCACCTACTTAAAAAATTCAAAATTAAATAACAATAAATTTATTAAAATGTCCCTTTCTTCAACCTAACATCTCTTCTCCTCTCTAATCAATACCTTGCAAGACGACGGAGGTTGCGGCGAAGACGATGAAAACGACGAGCGAAGACGATGACTAAGGCAACGTCGACAATGACACTGAAAGCCACAATCGAGATGACAAAAATGACAATGGAGACGACAAAGGCAACATCGACGAAAACAATGAAGATTACCGCGCAAGGGAGAAACCTAGCTCTGATGAGAAGGAACCCAAATATGATGAGAAGAAAACTACATCTGAGGAGAGGAAACCAATAAATAACTTGGATTGTATTCTTTTCATCGTACCGATAAATTACTTGACCTTGTTGGACTTTTAGATTATAGATTCACAAGAAAAAATAAAACTATGTCAAGATTTTGCTGCAGAAACACCATACGAATATCAAAAATGGGATTTCTTTAGAACTTAAAGGTGAGGTTTGTTGGAAAAGAGAAGCATTTTCGTTTATGGGAAATCTTTCCCTAGACCCAATCCAATTGCGATTCAAGCTCGGCCCAGCCTGCAAATTACGAGCATGGGTGAGAAAAGCGACAGCTCAACAATGGTTATCAGAGTCATCATGAAGGTGGTGTGAGGCGTCGTTTCGGTGTCGGTTTCACTGGCTCTATCGTCTTCATCAATTCGCGATGGGTTCCAACTAGTTCGTTCTTGGATCTTCTCTTTTACGCAACAAACACGCAAAGCTTGATGGCAGTGGAAGGAGGGAAATGATTGAAAATTTGAGGGATATTTTTGTATTCGTATTTTTTATTAATATTTAATCTTTTTATTTATGTTTAAACTTTTTTATTGATGTTTAATTTGCACCGTTTAAAATATTTATCAATATATCATATGGTCACAAAACTTTCTTCTAAAATAGGTTTATGAAAGCATAATTGTCCCTTTGAATGCCATCATCCAACACTAGTTCTTTTTATAGTTGGTGAGCCGGTCAAGTTGCGCCAAAACCCAAATTTATCAGTCATACTCATATTGACTCTGTTTCTTTAGCAGCTGGTAGCACAAGGTTTATCAGTCCATGTGTATTCTGCTTCTTCATCTTGATTAAACCTCCTCCCATTGCAGGATTTTCTCTTGGGAGAAATTTTTCATAAAACCACACCCCTTTACCCCCAGACCCTGGTATTGATAACACCCTCAGTAAATAAATGAACCAAAAGAACTACTTCCCATACAAGTAGAAGTACTTATCAATTGAAGTCACACCAAATAACTGCTCTATTTACAGTTGGTTTACATGAAATCTAGTACTAAGGAAATATCAGAAGAGGGGTTATTTACAAATGGAGGAGGATTTTTTACAACTTAAAAAATTTAACTAAGGTAGTTAGTTAGTTGACAACTAGGAACCAGGAAAAGACACTAATTTGTACTGTACTCAAGCAACCCAATGCCCATAAATGATGAAATAAGTGATCCTTCCATCCCCTCTCCCTGAACTTTTACTCACCAAACAAAAAACCAAATCCAGAAAGATAAAATACCAACTTACCAAAAGATATACCATATAAGAGACTGACTAAATTACCAGCCATGATAACATATTTCAAGTTGTATGTTCACCAATTACAAAAGAGGCTGCATATAATTTGTCCATGCTTCTTACACGACAAAAGTAGGTAACATAATGCAAAAGTTGTATAGCCAGTAAGTTCAAGGAAATTCTTATACGACAAATCGGTATGTAACATATCTGCCTGCAGTCTCACTTGGCCGGATTATCTTGACAACCTGTCCTCGCTTCAGTCCATAATATTTAGCAACAGGGTCCGTAATCTGGATTCTAGGTAGCTGGGAAGCAGACATAAATATCAGGGATGTCAGTATCTGCAGAAATTTGTAGAACACTAGAATTGCAACATGAGGCAACATGCATACGAGACCAAAACAAGCATTACATACAGTATGTGCAGAAAATTTGTAGTATACAGAGTAACAGTATCCACCGGCCACAGCTATTAGATTATGAATGGAGGAGTTAACACTAACAGTTACAGTTACTTCTTCAGCAGAAGGCCTTGCCAATCTAAATAGATTCAAAAGCTCCAAGGACAAGTGAATGGCAATGATCACAAATCTGATAATTCACTGGAGGAAATAAACAGTGAAGAAGATTCATTTTTATGAAAAACTATGACACTCATTTTACTTTTTCTGTATATTAATTAAACCAAATCTAAACTTGGATGATAATCTGACAGTCAATAGATTAAGCACTATTAATTGCCAAGACACATTTGCCCCCAACAAGCGAGTTTAAAATTGCTATGCCTATGTTTGATTCAGTGTTTTTAGAATCACATATTTATACTAAAAGCTATTGGAAGTAGCTTACAGTTTAAACAATTATTGGCCTTACATGACTTTAGCTAGGTGCATTTTCCAAATTTGCACTACAATCATACATAAAACTTAGACAAACACCATAGACATAATAATCTCAGCATTACCTTGTACAACAAGGCCAAAATACATGTAACCATCTAGGACAGCAACCAGGACAATAAACATAAGAAAATGAAAAAAATTCCAAACACCACCCCCCTACTTGAAATATGTGCATATTGCTGAAGGTAGCCACAATTAACAGAGTCAATATTGATAAACTTCTCAACAATCCCTTATAGGAAAAGACTAGTGAAAATGTATATGTAATAACTCAAGTCTTTTAAATAGTAACCACTCTTATCATTTTGATAAAACTATCAACTTCTGAGGTCACTCATCTAAGTTTTCCATAAGCACTTATACACATTGAAGGACTTTTTCGATAAATAGGAACTAAATAGATATCTCCATTGAGATGCTCCTTCAAGTTAGAACCTATAAGCTAATCCAAACCGAGCCCTAATCATATGATGTGACTCATTAAAAGCTGAAAACTCAACATTATAAAACTGGATTATACTAAATTCCTGAATCCCCTAAACCTCTGTAAAACCCTTACATACATAGGGGGCATTTCCTCAACATAAAATTCCAAAATTGAAAACACATTACCTGAGTTTCTTTGACGGTATATCTCTCGAGCAAAGTTTTCTTTTCGGTTTCGGTGAGGACCTGATGTTCCGGCACAAGCACGTGCTCCTTGATGTTGACGAGCAGTTCCGCCTCCAGAAACACTTCCAGTTGAAATTTGGAAGAGATTTCAGAGATACAGGCTTTGGCGAAGGGGGTGAGGTTGTTCTGGAGGACGAGGATGGCCCTGAAGACATTCTCGGAGTTCATGCGGTTGGTGTAAGTCTTCATGGTCTTGACGCCGACTTTGGGTTCGTCGGGGAAGAAGACGTAGATTTGGTCGGAGGGGCCGTCCTTCTTGGTCTTGTTGATGACGAGGTCTTCTCGCTTCATGTTTTCGCCGTACTTGTTCTTGAACTCGTGACGGGACATTTTGAGCTCGTGTTCCCCGACGAGGTAGCCCCTGTCGTTCAGCATCTGCATCACCGTCCTCCTGATTCGGTACAGACGAGTTATCTCTTCCTCCGAAAACGTCATCTTCTCTTATCTCTTCCTCCGAACACGAACTGAACGGAGCAAAAAGAGAGGATCGAACAGAGAAGTGTCAGCAGCGGCGGCCGGCGTGACGGAGCAACGCAGAGCGGTGTGCACTGTGTAGCCGCTGCGGCGGGGGTTTGCTATTTGCCTCTGTTGTGACTTGTGTTGTGACTTATGTAGTGTGTGAGCAGTGAGTGCCCTAGCCGAACCAAGACACCACGCCTGATACCATTTAAAAGAAACCAAAAAAAAATTGACTCTGTGGGTTTGTCTGCTTAATCCACAGGTTAAATGAGCTGGGCTACACTTTAATAAGATTTGTCCGAGTCTAAATTTAATCAATCCAACCCGTATGTGAGTCGCATTGAAAGCTCTAATATGTGTAAATATCATTATCAAGGTCAACCCTAGATACAGTAAAACTACCATAAAGTTTGGTAATTAGATTTTAAGAATGTGAAAAAATAATGTAAGTGTTATTGGAAAAATCAAATAAATGCATTTTATCGTAAAATCATACCCATTTATTTAATTTTATTGCTTTTAAATTTCTATATGAAACTCATTTAGAGACTCAAACATCTGTCATGCAAGGACCCACCAGAATTTATTTGGTTATAGGTATAGTCGTATAGACGTATAGTTATTGTTTCACAAAAATTGTCTCTTTATTCCGACATAATCATATTTAATTGTTCAAAAACAAAGAAAATTTATACAAAATGAGGAAATTATTAATTTAAATAATTTTATGAAAATATCCAAACATTTTAGTATTTAATGTTAAAAAATCACATAGACACAACCAGCTTATCTTTAACTTTTCTCTTTTAGGCAATTAAAATAGCTTTAAAGCAGGTACATAATGCAAAACTTAACCTACTCTCATTCCATGATCATGCCAAAACCTTCCAACTTGTTCACAAACACTTCTCTTAACTTGAAACACTTCACAAAATTATCAAATGAGAATGATAATGAACACGACAAATATAGCGCACGACTTGGCACTACCATGCCTAATTGGTTAGTTATTCAACATTGAAAACAAAACTGTATAATTTGAGATGTTACCACGCCTACACCACCATACCCTCCATCAAGTTTTGCGTCATTTTCATCAAGACATGCTACTGTGTGTCTTGTTCATCAACCTAGGTTTATTCCCTCTTCCTCACATGTTGCTGCACACAAACCCCCCAACTTGCATCTCAACTCATTTGATGGTACTGATCCCTTGAATTGGTTGTTCTAGGCAGAACAGTACTTCAGCCTCTACCAAACACCAATATTATAACTGTTGGATCTAATCCCTTTTTTTTCATGAAACCTATGATGGTTCAAATGGATGTTTCACATTTCCCAACTCACCTCTTTGCCATATTTTACTAGAGCGTTTAGTAGCAATTTCGGGCCATCTACTTATAGAAACCCACCACAAGAACTATTCAAGCTGAGGCAGACATCAACAATGGCAGATTATCAGTGTCGCTATGAGCGCTTGACAAACCAGGTGGATAGGTTATTTCTTGGGGTACTATTAAATTGTTTCTTGTATGGTTTAAGTGTTGAAATTAATAAAGAAGTAACAGTATTGTGTCCTTACTGCGTTTCTTTGGCCATTAGTTTAGCCAAATTGGTGGAATCAAAACTTAAGGACACACACACATTAGTTGTTCGATATAATCGCACATCTCCATATATGACCCCATACCCATCCAACACACCCACAAACCATACCACATACAAGCTAAACTATTGACCATACCCATTAAAAGACTAACCCCCTCTCAAATGCAAGAACGTCAAACTCTAGGATTGTGCTTTAACTGTGGTGAAAGGTACACTTTTCATCCATCAATGTTAGACAAAACAGTTCCTATCGTTACTGGTTGATGACGGCAGTGGTTCACTTGAACCCTTACATGGGGATCAAATTGTTTAGGTGGATCCTATAGGGGGAGAGTATATTGTAGTAGAATATGAGGTTCTCCACTTCCAAATTTCAACCCAAGCCCTAGCCCTATAAGGTACTCTCTCTCCCAAATCACTTGAGTAGATTGTGGCCACCTTTGAGTCATTCTCGCATACCACCAGTATCGGACATTTCGTCTCTCCCTCTCTTTTCCCTAACTTCAGCTAGACAAGAACCTTGACCACAAGCTTATGAGTGAAAATGGTTTGAATGCAAGCTTTGCCTCACTCTCAATTGTTTTGTTTATGGGGTTGCTTGATTTATTCAAGGGATTCGGATTCTTTGTGCTGGCAAGGACTGTTTGATACCAAAAACCAAGTTTTTTGTTTGTTAGTGTTTTCTTGAGAGCTCTTTTGACTAATGACTATTCTCGTTCTTGAAAAAAATGGCTTCAAGGTGCAATTAAGGTCCGTTGCGTTGCTTGCTCCATTGTAAAACCAGAGAATTTCATGTATTATAGATGAAGGAGGTGGTGGTTGTTTGATTGGGTGATGGCAGTGAAAGAGAGTAACATTTGAAAGAGGTGTAATAACCAAATTTTTTACTTTTAAATCTATTCACACATATTAAAAAAAATTGTGACTGAATCACAGTAGTCCAGCTATGTTTGATATATGAGAGTTTGGGAAGAGAGAAAGAGAATTAAGAGAGTTAGAGACGAGAGAGGGGAACCAACCACATGTTTGGTTAGGGGGGGGGGGGGAGAGGGGTTGTAAGGTGACCCCACCACACTTTTTTGGGTCT
Organism: Acmispon strigosus; assembly: GCA_030819835.1. NCBI lineage: Eukaryota > Viridiplantae > Streptophyta > Magnoliopsida > Fabales > Fabaceae > Acmispon > Acmispon strigosus. Next base: position 95,760,595 of record JAUAMA010000001.1, read on the forward strand.
ATCCAAATTGAGGTGAAAGTGAGAGATAGACTTGTTTTGTCTTTTTTAGGCATCTAGCTAGTACTAGGGTTGTTAAACAACCACAAAGTAGTGTTTTTTACCACAAGAAATATGTCAAGACCAAAAATATTTTTTCTGTTTTCGCCACCTCATTCATTCATTTTTTTTTATCATACCAAACAACATACAAAATCTACTTATTTTTATCATATATTTCCTACTACTTTTTATGTTTTTCTCTAAACCAAACAAGACATAACTGGAGCCGCCACGATACAAATTACATTCCAATATGTAGGGGTGGACACGGGCCGGATCGATTCGATCAACCCATCTGACCCAACCCGATATGAAGCCAAAAAATTAAATTGGATTGGACTTATGAGTTGGATTGAATTTTGGAAGGGAAATTCCGATGAGCTCGGTTCAGATTGCGAGTGTGAGAAAAATTCCAAACCGATCCAATCAGCCCGAATATATATAAGTTTTAGGGGTTTACAATCATAATTTTTCACCTCTTACTCATGTCATTCTTTCACTTCAGCCTCTTGCGCCGTCTCTAACTCTCATCATTCATCAACCGTGTCCAATGCTCCCACGCTCAAGGTAAGAGGAATTTTCGTGTTTATTATGACATCAAAGCGAGAACTGTCATAAGTCAGTCCATCTCCTATAGTGGTCTGCTACCTCTAATAACCTTCCTCGCACAACTAATCTCTCACTACATCAACACAAGGAGTCGTGACCCCAAACATAGTTATATCAGCGGTAGGTTTATGATCTTCAACCCTCGAAGAATCATCCAAGCTCTCACCCAAATATTTGATTTTTTATTTACTAAATTTGATATTATTTAAATAACGATTCGATCCAATCCGTTTGAACCCAAACTTCATCGTTTTGGTTTGGGTACAATAATAAAAATACCTAATTGATTCGAATTATTTTGGAAAAAGAAATCATCCAATTTTACCTATGTGCAACCCTACTCGTAAGTTATGCAAGTGGGAGGCGGCTACAAGAAAAAGTGAAGCATGTGCTTCACTGGAATATGACAACTGGGTTTAATGTTAACATAATTAAGACACTATGATATTGGTAGTGCAGTTATGATATGATATGATGTTCTGGATTGGCATGGATTCACGATTGTACGTACGTACGTACGGAATGTCAACAAAGGCACACCAAAGTAAAACTAAAAGTAAAAGTAAAAGCGTGTGTGTGATTTTAATATTTGGAGCAGAAAAAATTAATTTGAATAATCCACCTATACAGTTTGACTTTGATTTTTGAGGTTCAAAGAGAATGCAATATCATTTGTTCAAGAAATATATAAATAAGTAAAACAAGTTATATTTACTTGGAATAAATAAACTATGTACGTTATTTACCTCTAACATTGAGCCCATGGTATTACCTTCACACGTAGTAAAATTTAGACTAGAACACCTTTATTTCCTTGCTTTTATAAACACTTGAACATACAATTACTTACGAATAATGTAAAATATGAAAAAAACAAAAGGTTATATGATGTAGGATGTGTTTAAAAATATACAAAAATTAAAAAAATGTGTGAAAATAAAATAAAAGAAAAAATAAATGTAAATTTATCAAAACTCTTTATTTCTCTATTTCCCTTCTTATCACAATCATCATATATTACAATCCATTATTCCTCTATCTTCTCTTACATTTTTACCATGCATATTTGTTAACTAGTAAGTAACCCGTGCACTGCACGGGTGTTTTTAATATTTAATTTGCATATTTTTTTAGTTGATGTTGTAAAGCTAATAAATATATGACATATGTCAACATTTTTAAACACGCGTAAGATCACATGATATATTGAAGTCCTCAATTGATAAAACTAAAGTAGACACAATGACTAATATTAAAATTGTTCATCTAAAGTTTATGTCATACCAAAATCAAACAACGTAATTAAGTTTTGATAGCAGAAATAGAAAAACATCCAACAAATACTTATGTAGCAATAGTCTTAACACAATGAAGATCTTATTTCACTTCTCTATCTTGACACATTTTAATTCTTTAGTAGAGGAAGCTTGTGAAGATCTTATTTCACTTTTCTATCTCAACACGTTTTAACCATAGTTCAAAAGTTATTTTTTCATAATAAAGAAAGTTAATATAAGACTGATAAGAAATAAAGATTTTATGGTCGTTTGAAGTTAAGGATGCAGTGTCATCATCAACACGTTTGGAAGCAGTAAGTGTAGACAAAATTATGGGGTATTTATTTCTTTTAAAAATTTATTATATTTAATTACATTTTAATATTATTGACTTCTTTTGTTTTAAAAATTTGTGAGGTTAGATCAATACAAAATAAATTAAGCAAACAATATAAATAAAGAAATAAGAAGAATATCTAAAGATTAAAATATTTTTCAATAAATAGGAAATAATTTTATGACACATTAGGCTAATAAAGTGACTTCTTTTTTCACATTAAGAAATAATTTGATTTGATAGAGTAAGAAATTGTTGGGTTGATAAAGTGACACGTGTCGACATATAAGAGAGTCTTTTTTTAAGAGTTGCTGAGGTTTGAGATTGATGACTCACAATTAGTAGATACAGTAGTAGATTTGCGGGTGTTCAAATCATTTTGCATTTTTTGAAGTGTAGAACACCATTTAGCCATCATCTTTGACGAAAATGGTCAAAGAATCATAATTATGATGATGACCATGTTATTATCTTATCTTGATACGCCATTGCCACTGCCACACTGCTATAAAAGGAAAGCTCTGTTTCCTCAGCTAAACATCAACACTTGACATTATCTCACAATGACTTCTTCTTCTTCTTTGATCCATTCCTTCCTCCTTTCAATAGCCCTTTTCTCACTTTGCCACTTCCCCTCACCATCACATTCTCTAAAAATCATACCACGCTCCTTCATCCTCCCCATCAACAAAGACCCTGCCACCAACCTCTTCTACACTTCACTCGGCATAGGAACCCCTCGCCATAACTTCAACCTCGCCATTGATCTCGCCGGAGAGAATCTCTGGTACGACTGCAACACTCACTACAACTCATCCTCTTACACTCCAATCGAGTGTGGCGCAAAGAGATGCCCTGACATTACATGTGTTGGCTGCAATGGACCCTTCAAACCAGGTTGCACAAACAACACATGCTCTGCCAACACAATCAACTCATTAGCCAACTTCCTCTTTGGTGGTGGCCTTGGTGAGGATCTCATCTTCTTCTCAAAATTGCAAGTTCCAGGATTGCTTTCTGGGTGCGTTGACACTGATGGGTTCCCATCATTCACCGGAGAAGATTCACCATTAAATGGGTTACCCAAAATCACCAGAGGAATCATAGGACTTGCACGATCACAACTTTCTCTGCCATCACAGCTTGCAGACGCAAACAACCTTCCTGCTAAGTTTTCCCTCTGTTTGCCTTCTTCTTCAAACAAGCAAGGATTCACCAACTTGCTTGTTGGATCTGGGAAACATTCATTGGAACTTTCTAAATCTGTAGAATTTCAAACCACCCCACTCATTGTGAACCCTGTTTCTACAGGGGGAGTGTCTGTGGAGGGTGTTCCTTCCAAGGAATACTTCATTGATGTGAAATCAGTGAAGATTGATGGCAAAGTTGTGAACTTGAAGCCTTCCCTTTTGTCCATTGACAATAAGGGAAATGGAGGGACCAAAATCAGCACCATGAGTCCTTTCACTGAGCTACAAAGCTCTGTGTACAAAACCTTCATTCGAGATTACCTCAAGAAGGCTTCAGATAGAAAGCTAAAGAGAGTGGCAGCAGTGGCACCCTTTGAGGCGTGTTACGATTCAACCACCATTGCGAATTCTGTAACTGGACTTGTTGTGCCTACAATTGATCTGGTGCTTCAAGGGGGTGTGCAGTGGAAAATTCTTGGAGCTAATTCGATGGTGATGGTGAAGAAGAATGTAGCATGTCTTGGAATTGTTGATGGAGGGACAAAGCCAAGAATGTCGTTTGTTAAAGCTTCCATTGTTATTGGTGGACATCAATTGGTGGATAATCTTTTGGAGTTTGATCTGGCTTCCTCCAAATTAAGCTTCAGCTCTTCACTTTTGCTCCACAATTCAAGCTGTTCCTCCTCTTGAGTGTCATAGGTTTTTCTTTTAAAAAAATTAGCACCATGTTGAATAATGCAGCTTCTATGTATCTATCACTTTTCTGTTTGCTTTGCTGTAAACAGGAAATTGATTAATGTTCTGTTGTGCCATTTATTTGATGCAAACAATATATGATATGAACTTTTTTATGTACTACTTGAATAATAGTAATATTCATATACTTATTTGGGTTCATGTATGCACTTGGTTTATTAGGCAGATTTGTTTCATTGGCGAATGTCAAAATGACGATATGAAAATCAACTTCTTTAGTTTCTCACTTCTTCTCCATCCACTTTTATATTTATTTGCTATATTCTGTTGGTCTTCTATTTAGCTGCAAACTACTAACCATTTTATAAATTATTTTTCTCTTCTTGGTTGATTAAATTATTCACATTAAGAATGTTTTATACAAAACTTACACGTACAAGCAGGGACTAACATTTCACATGATATGATGCAATACAAGTACCTTGTTATGCAGAAACATGATTTTTGGGAAGCTATAATCTCCAAGCTGAAACAGAAACTATCTAAGTGGAAGTGGAGGAGGAATTCTCTTTCATTTGGTTAAGAGCGTCGTCCTTACGTCTCTTCCGTTGTATTTTCTCTTTTTTTTTAAATGCCGGTTATTGAGAAATTCGATTGTTTTCAAAGGTGGTGAGAAGGACCTGCATGCATTCAACTTTGTGGGGTTTTGTAAATAAATTGCTCCTGTGATGAGGGGGGAGGGATTGAATATCTCATTATTTATTTTTTTTTTAAACTGAATAAATATATAAATCAAGAAATACGGGCAGAAGCCACTACATCGTGCTGCAGAGCAGGTAAAATCTCTTGAGGAACATCCTCAACCCAGACAACGGACAACGTAGAGAAAGATAATTTGGCAAGGGAATCAGCAACCATGCCTTCCCGCCTAATAAAAGCAAGATCCATAAACTCAAAATGACAAGAAAAAGAACGACAATCCCTAATAATAGAAAAAAGATAAGATCCACCAGGTTTAGGGCGACGCCAAAGATCAAAGAGCTTCAGGCAATCAGTCTCATTATTTTAGTTTTGAGTTGGTTTGGATGCACATGGCTCATCTGACGCCTTGGGAGCTATCGTTGTCTGTGCAATTAGGCTTGTTTGGCTTTGTTCTAGAAGGCACTGTTAAGTTGGTTTATGCTCTGGAGTATTGGTTTTTCATATATGCAGGAATTTTTAGTTGCTACAGATTGTGTGTTGAAATCACTTGTCTCAGTGATTTTCTTTTGTATATGGGTTTAGGCACCCCTTTATTATTTTTACTTAAAGAAAATTAACTTGAGTAGAAATAATATACAATATTGTTACAAAAAACACTTGGATCGCACAGAGTAACTAGGGGGAAATAAGAGTAGAAAGACACAGAAATCTTTGTTCATGCAGTTCGGCCAATTTGCTTATCTATACGGATATAGAGTAGTTATAGCTTATTTCTCATTCAGAATGATAACTTTTGGTCACGCACTTCGGCCAATTTGCCTACCTCTGTGGCTATAGAGTAGTTATAGCTCATTTCTCATTCATGAATGATAGATTTTGGTCACACAGTTCGACCATCGATCCTACCTCTGCGGCTGGTACCCAATACCACACATAATAGAGTTATAGAATTTACCTATTTATATTTATAAGGATTCTAATGATCCAGATATTACAAAATATTATTTTATTAAATCCTATACAATTTCAACAAATTAGATTCTATTAATAAGCAGATATTAGCTAATAACAAACATATATTAGTTAATAATAATCAGATTTTAAACAGATAATTAAAACTGTTGAGTCAAATTCTCAACCATCCCCACCTTGGCGAAATTTTGAACCGCTGTGAGACGAGTTAAACTCAACAAATATAATATAATATATTTCAATGGAGTGAATTTGAACGGATGGGTGAAATTTGACTATTTAAATGAACTTTATGCTAATAATTTACCTTTTTTAACTCTGCAGCAATGGAATGTTTTTTCAAAAGATGAATATTAATCTTTTAATAGTAATATATATGCTACGTTTTCTATATTACAAATTTACATGGATATATTACTGCACAGCATAAATTTTTGAATTCGTCACTATAAACAACCAATGTCTTTTCACTAAATTCTAAATTGGGTCAGCAACGTAGATCAAGCCATAATAATCCTATGGTGATCCACACACACGTGTGTATATATATATATATATATACTAACAGATTAGCTTACAAAAAAATATAGTGACCAATTATTTAGCTGTAGAATTTTCAAATAATTTCATGTATTGACTGGACTTACTTTAGATGGACTGCATCATTTATCTCGCCTCTCATACCCATGACTAAAGGCTTATTATACTCTACTAATCTCCCCTCTATTTCTATTTATGATTACTTTGATGTGGAGTCAGTGAGTTTATGTAGAGGATGTTGTGATTTTGGTATTTTTATTACTGGAACCAGTGGTACTTAAAGGCCATGGGGAGCATGAGATGAGATAGAACACAGCGCTACACTACATGTTTGATGGTACAGTAGCCAATACATAACTTCTCCTTGGGCCATACCTATATGATATGTTCAGATGAGATATGAGGAGCAACTTGATCTTGCTCTGTATTAATTGCTCCATGATTCGTCAACCATGGCGACCAAGGTGTCATTTCATACTTTCATTTATGCTATTAACTACATAAACCATTCAATTCAATCATGGATCGATGTTGCACTTTCATTTTTCGCATAAATACTTTTCTAAATTGTGCCTAAATATCAGTTACAAAAATTGTTCTCCTGTCCATCATCCACTTTGCACGTTATCTCCTAATCCAAGTTGTGCACAACGGGCCACGTTTGATTAGGCCCACTCAATAAGAATAAATATCTCTGCACACTTGATTTCTAGCTCCAGGTACGTTTTAGAAAAAGAAAAAATAAAGATAAATTAGAAATATGATAGGAGATGAGGTAAAAAAAGAAAAAAGAGATAGAAAAAGAAATGAGTGAAATTAAAATTAGAAAGAATGAAAATTCAATAAATACTAGTCTAGGTTGGGCAATTAGCAAAGTGTTTTGTTCACACTTTCACACCTTGCAAAAGAGAGAAGTGAGTGATATGATATACACTATGATAGAAAATGCAAAGAAAAATAAAAATAAAAATAAGTCAAAATGAGATGAAAAATAAAGTAGAACGTGAATGTCTCATTACTCGCACAATAAGTAAGAACATACAAAAACGTTACTTTCACCCCTCAAAGGGTGGTGGAAGTGGGAGGAGAAGAGAGGGAAGAAAAGAAAGAAGAAGAAAGAAAGGAATATGAAATATAATAAATAATATGATAAAAAAATGAAAGAAATAGAAAAAAAATATGAAGAAGTAAAGTAAATATGCACCTTCCTAGCTTCACTCTACTTTGGTTGCCATTGTTGACATTCCGTACATACATCTTACAAGTTTGAAGTTTGAACCCATAATATCCACTGCCACCTTGCTATAAAAGGAAAGCTCTGTTTCCTCACTTAAACATCAACAATTTCACATCTCACAATGACTTCTTCTTCTGCGATCATCCATTCCTTCCTCCTCTCAATAGCCTTTTTCTCAGTTTGCTGCTACTTATTACCAGCAACATCAAATGCTCTCAAAATCAAACCACGCTCTTTTATCCTTCCCATCAACAAAGACCCTGCCACAAACCTCTTCTACACATCACTCGGCATCGGAACTCCTCGCCAAAACTTCAATCTCGCCATTGATCTCGCCGGAGAAAACCTCTGGTACGAATCTGACACTCATTACAACTCATCCTCTTACCGTCCAGTCGAGTGTGGCTCAAAGAGATGCACGGCCACCACCGAACTAACTGCATGTGCTATCTGCATTAATGGCCCATTCAAACCAGGTTGCACAAACAACACATGCATTGCTAGTACAACCAACACATTAGCCAAATTCATCTTTGAAGGTAACCTTGGTGAAGATACCATCTTCTTTTCAAAATTCCAACTCCCTGGTTTGCTTTCTGGCTGCCTTGACACTGATAAGTTGCCATCAGTCTTCATTGGTGAAAATTCACCATTTTTTGGGTTACCCAAAACCACAAAAGGGATCATAGGACTTGCAAGATCACAACTTGCTCTGCCATCACAGCTTGCAAAGGCAAACAACCTTCCTGCTAAATTTTCCCTCTGTTTGCCTTCTTCGTCAAACAAGCAAGGATTCACCAACTTGCTTGTTGGAGCTGTGGAAAATTCTAAATCTGTTGAATTTCGAACCACACCACTCATTGTGAACACATTATCTGTGGAGGGTGTTCCTTCCAAGGAATACTTCATTGATGTGAAATCAGTGATGATTGATGGCAAAGTCTTGAACTTGAAGCCTTCCCTGTTGTCCATTGACAAAGAGGGAAATGGGGGCACCAAAATCAGCACGGTTAGTCCTTTCAGTGAGCTACAAAGCTCTGTATACAGAATCTTCATTCGAGAATACCTGAAGGCGGCTTCGGATAGAAAGCTAAAGAGAGTGGCGGCAGCGGCACCCTTTGAGGCGTGTTACGATTCAACTAGCATTTTCAATTCTTTAACTGGACTTGCTGTGCCAACAATTGATCTAGTGCTTCAAGGGGGTGTGCAGTGGAAAATACTTGGAGCTAATTCGATGGTGATGGTGAAGAAGAATGTAGCATGCCTCGCAATTGTTGATGGAGGGACAAAACCGAGTTTGCCGTTTGTTAAAGCTTCAATTGTAATTGGTGGACATCAATTGGTGGATAATCTTTTGGAGTTTGATCTGGCTTCTTCCAAATTAAGCTTCAGCTCCACACTTCTGCTCTACAATTCCAGCTGTTCTTCCTACTCTTGAGTGTCATATCATAGTTTCATCTTTTAAATTAGTCCTGTTGAACAATGCAGCTGAGGATAAAATATGATATGTTCTGTTTTGCCATTTTTTTTATGTACTATAATAAGGAGCCCCTTACGTTTGATGCAGTAACAATATGTTTCATGTTTACAAGTTTATTTTCGTAATTAATTTCATTAGACCATTTAAAAAATAATATTTGGACTGTAATTATATATAGACCTCAAACATCATTTTTATTATTTAAAAATTAATTTTACTGTTACGAAATAAAATGATAGACTTATGTATTTTTATTTAGGCTTAAATATGTTTGGGGTTCCTGACATTTGAAAGGGAATCAGTTCGGGTCGCTGAAAAATTAATTTGTTAAATTGGATCCCTGACATATGTTTTTTAATCAAATTAAGTCCTTTTAACCAATTTTGACTAGTTCTTTTAATCAAAATCAAAATCCATGTAGGATAAGTGGGATGATATGGAGGTGATGGCTAGGTTTTGACTAGTAAAAATTGGTTAAAATGACTTAATTTAATTAAAAAAACATATGTCAGGGACCCAATTTAACAAATTAATTTTTCAGGGACCCGGACTGATTCCCTTTCAAATGTTAGGGACCCCAAACATATTTAAGCCTTTTATTTAATGTCAATAACATCCTCCGTATATGTGAATAAATACTATTAAATCAATGTGATATCTTATATTACTTATTACTGAATAATATCTATTAATTCATAACATATATCACATCAATTGTTTGTTTTCTTCTCTTCCTTTTTCATGCGGGGTCTCTTTGTTCGTTGACCGTCTACTTAACATGTACAGTAGTTGGCTAAGGATAGACCTAGGTAATAATTAGAGGGTCATCACCTTTCAAGAAATTAAAGATTTTTCTTAATAAAATAGTATTTAAATATTATTTTCACCATGCCCCTCATGTTTCAATTAGTGATTAACATTGTTAATTTTACTTATTGTGTTAAACTTTCACCCTCCTTTATTGTAAATATGTGTAGGGACGGATCCATTCATACCAATATGGGCAATTACCCCCCCCCCCCCCCCCACAAAATAATATATATTAATTGCCCCCATAAAAATGTTAAGTTATAAATACGTTTTGGGTTTATTTAGCATCCACCACTGGAATCAGGTGGTTTATTGATACACTATTTGTAACTTGTAAACATAAGTTTTATAACGACATAAAAAAAAGGTTTGTAACTTGAAAAATAACAATAAAATAGCTATTAAAAAATTAATTGAATTTACTATTTTTGTTGCTAATTCACTTCTATTTTCATATTTTTGAAACATCATATTTAGATCTCTAAGGGCGTGCCAATAATTGCATTTCACTATTTTTATAATGTTATCTCATCCTTTTTTAATAGATGCAATCGGTAAATATGAAAAAAAATGGAAGGGATCAAACGACACCAGGTGTCAAACTTGTACAGCTACACCACTTTGTAATTTTTCATATAATACAAATTAACTTAATCCAAACCGTTGAATTGAATGTTTTTATAGAGTAGATCAAGTTTGCAGAAGTTCATATGAATAAAATATTAGTTACTACTTCATCATACAACTTTATTTTAACGTATAATATGTTATTAAAATATAAGTAAATGTTTACTATTTGATTGCATGCATATGAATATCCAAATTGTATGAAAATTTATATGCATGATAATTAGCATAATATATCATGATTCAGTGGTTTGGATTGAGTAAATTTACATTATATGAAAAATTATAAAGTGGTGAACTATACAAGTTTGACACCTGGTGTCGTTCGATCCCTTCCCAAAAAAAATAAACTAAACTAAACAAAACTAAACAAATCAAAATTTTGTAAATAAGTAAGTATTTTCTCCATAAAATCGTTCTGTAATTTGTAAGGTAGTTGATGAGAGATGATCTTCTTAGACCCTCGTCCACTAAAGAATCTGTGGAGGCAACATCAGAATTCAGAACCTTGGTGGCTTATCAATGTGTGTACCATGGTGAAAGGTTGCATTGCAATAGCACACACGTATATGAATTAACTAGTGAAGTGATAGATCATAGATGTAATTAAGAAATGTCAATCAAGAATGCCAAACCAAAGCAATATGAGACAGAGTACAGTACAGGCATAATTAATATCTACTCCTGGTATGAAACAACTTGCCAAGCCTGTTCTGTTCATCAGACCAACTCAACAAGTTGAGCATTTATACCATCAAGCCATCCACTATTTTATTGGTACTGCAATTTATTGTTGATCCAGACAAAACCACATGGATCCACTTCTAAGTTAACATCTTGTGGCACTGGAATTTACAAATGGATTCACAACCGTACGTACGGAATGTCAACAATGGCAACCAAAGTAAAACCAGCTGGCTGCATTAATGTTTGGAAACCTATTATAATTTGAAAGACGTAACTCAACTTAAAAGCTAATTCAAAATTTCTCATAAATGCCGGTTATCTTAGTCATATCTCTAATCCATTTTTTAACTGGACTTGTTGTGCCAACAATTGATCTAGTAATGCAAGGGGGAGCGCAGTGGAAAATTCTTGGAGCCAATGCGATGGTGATGGTGAAGAAGAATGTGGCATGTCTTGGATTTGTTGATGGAGGGACAGAACCAAGAATGTCGCTTTCCATTGTTGTCGGTGGACATCAGTTGGAGGACAATCTCTTGGGGTTTGATCTGGCTTCTTCCAAATTAAGCTTCAGCTCCACACTTTTGATCTACAATTCCAGCTGTTCTTCCTACTCTTGAGTGTCATATCATAGTTTCATCTTTTAAATTAGCCATGTTGAGTAATGCAGCTGAGAATAAAATATGCAATAATCATATGCTCATATTCACAGATTTCATATTCACAAGTTTCCTAATTAATTTAATTAGACCACTTAAAAAAATTAACTGGACTGTGATTATATATAGCCCTCAAGCATTATTTTTAATATTTAAAAATTAATGTAACTGACAGTTTATTTTTAAGTCTGTTAAAATTTAATGGGTTCACAGTGGTGAATAATCCTAGTTCCTAAAAGACTGGGCCTGTCGAGTTATTTGTAGATTTAAACGTATTTGGTCTTATAAAATAACACTACAATTGTGGCAAGGGCATTAGTTTTAATGCCACCCTTATTAATACTAATGCCATCCCCAAATTTTTTTATTCCAAAACTACCCTTGTGGTAAATTTAAAAAATATTAACTTTTTATTATTTACTCTTTTACTTTCCACCACCCGTCTCCTCACTTTCCTTATCCTTTCTTTTCTTCGTTTCTTTTGCCTGTCTTCTCCGTGATCTTTTCGCACTCAATATGTGCGATTTGCATGAAATTTCTGCTTTATTTCCTTTTTATTTCGCAACTAATAGGTGCGTGTGGTTTGGACTTCGCACTTTTGTTGTGCGTTTTAGGATGTTCTGTTTGCTTTGATTTCGCAACTATTAGGTGCGTTCTGTTTGCTTTGATTTCGCAGCTGTGAGTGCGTTTTTTTGCTTTGATTTCGCACATGTGAGTGCGTTTTGTTTCCCCAATTTTTCGCACCATATTGTGCGTTTTGTTTGTCCCTCTGTTTCTTTGTATTTCGCACCTTGTTGTGCGTTTTGTGTTCCTCTCTTTCCTTTTTATTATCAAACTCTTAGAAGATTATATTTTAAGGGAAAATGTTATAGATTATATAATTTTCAGGGAAAACAGGGGTAAGAAACATGCAACATAAATTTATTAACAAAACCATATCCTGATTATATAATTTCACACCATTGAGTGCGTAAAAAAGTTAATTATTTTCCCTTCTCCATTTCGCACTCAGTGTAGCGAAATTCAACTAAACATTTCGCATCACTGGGTGCGAAAACTTGTCTCTCACATGAAGAAGCGAAATAAAAACGCACTTACATAGTGCAAAATAAAAAACGCAAATAATAAGTGCGAATTAAAAACGCACTTATTATTTGCGATTAAATTACTAACCTTACGGAGATTGGTGGAGGATGGTAAGTAGATGGTTGAAAAAATAAGTAAATATAGAAGGCCAATGGATATTTTGGGAAAGATATTATATTTTAAGGGTATTAATGTAATTTACGTTGTAGAGGGATGTCATTAAAATTAACAATGGGTGGCATTAAAACTAATGCCTTTGTGGCAATGATATTGTTTTTTTTTTTTTTAATTCTAAAGGTATTATAATAAATCTATTTATAAATGAACTTATGAACTATTTAAATGTCTTTGCTATTTTCATTTATTAGCGAACCTATTAACCTGAAATTTTATTAGCATATTTATATATAGATTTATTTTAATATATTTTAGTTCATTAGTCTACCCAAAGGTTTATGGGTATACTCAAATATCTAATGATGAAATAAACATTTAAATAAGCTATTAGATCAGACTAAACTTTTAAATAGGCCGGACTAGACCCGAAAAAAAAACTATGACAAATAACATATTAGACTTAAGCCTCAAATTTTTTAATAAGTTAAGTCTATTTATACAAAGTTGTTTCCAGCTTATTTCCACCTATAATTCTAACTACTTAAACATAATAAGCCATATTGTTCAGCTTAGGCACTGAACAAAATTAAAACAAATTAATCACACAAATAGTAAATAAGTATTTTCTCCATAAAATTGTTCTGTAATTTATAAGGTAGTGATTACTGATAATTTTCTTAGGGCCTCCTCCTCTAATGAATCAATGGAGGCAACTTGGCACATGTGATTGCAATAAATTATACCAGTTCACATATATATCAATTAACCAGTAAGAAATGTCAATGAAGAATGCCAAACCAAAGGAAAGCAATGAAACAACTTGCTAAGCCTAAGCCGTGTGAAGGACTGGGCCTGTTGAGACCCAATTCAACAAGTTGAGCATTTATACCACTAAGATTAGTCCAAGTCTCAAAGAGTCATAAATATGAAGACAATGGCCACTACAATACACATCTAATATGCTTGAAGCCAAGCTATAAAAGGAAACTCTGGATTCTGGACTTCTCACAGCTTTATCCACAATGACTTCTTCTTCTATGATCCATTTCTTTCTCTTCTCCATATCCCTTTTTTCAGTTTCATGCTTATCAGTCCCACATTCTCCAAATTCCAAATCACAGGCACACCCCTTTCTCCTTCCCATTAATAAAGACCCAGCAACCAATGTGTTCTACACTTCAATTGGCATAGGAACTCCACAACACAACATCAATGTAGCCATTGATCTTGCTGGAGAAAACCTTTGGTATGACTGCAACAATCACTACAACTCATCATCCTTTCTTCCTATCAACTGTGAATCCAACACATGCCCCAAAAACACTCATTCATGCAGTTTTTGCCAAGGCCAATTCAGACCAGGTTGTACAAACAACACATGTGGCACCACTAATTACAATCCCTTAGCTCAAATCCTATTCCCTGGACACCTCGCTGAGGATGTCATGTTCATTTCTCAATTTCAAGTGTTTGGTGCTTTATCTGGCTGCACTAACTCTGATGTACACTCTGGCTTCAACGGGCTCCTACAAAAATTACCCAAAAGCAGCAAAGGGATTATAGGCCTTGCAAGATCACAACTTGCTTTGCCAACACAACTTGCATTGTTGAAGAAGCTCCCTCCTAAATTTTCTCTCTGTTTACCTTCTTCAAACAACATAGGATTCACCAACTTGCTCATTGGACCAGAGGAACATCCTCTGAATGTGTCAAAAAATGTGAAATTGCAAACAACTCCTTTGGTTTTCAACCCTGTTGACACAGGGCCAGAGTTCGAGGAGGGTGTTACCTCCACAGAACACTTCATAGATGTGACATCAGTTAAGATTGATGGCCAAGTTGTGAACTTGAAGCATTCCCTTTTATCCATTCAGAAAAATGGCAATGGGGGTACCAGAATGAGCACCATGACTCGTTTTACTGAGTTACAGAGTTTTGTTTACAAGCCTTTTGTTGGTGATTTTCTTAAGAAAGCTGCGGAGAGAAGAATGAAGAGAGTGGCATCAGTGGCACCATTTGAGGCATGTTTTGATGTAACAACAATTGGACTTGCTGTGCCAAGTATTGATCTTGTGCTGCGAGGCGGAGCGGTGTGGACAATTCATGGTGCGAATTCGATGGTGATGGTGAAGCAGAATGTGGCGTGTCTTGGATTTGTTGATGGAGGGACAATAGGAACAATGTCATTTGTTAAAGCCTCGATTGTTCTTGGTGCTCATCAGTTGGAGGAAAATCTTTTGGTGTTTGATCTGGCTTCCAACAAATTCAGCTTCAGCTCCTCGCTTTTACTCCACAATGCAAGCTGTTCCAGCCTTTGAATGAAATTCTATCGATTCTAAGTTCTGATTATCATTTGAATTAAATCATGGTAAATAATGTAGCTTTTATCTTTCAGTTCTGACTTCTGAGTAACACCCATTGTTCATTGTTGTTTATTGTTGTGCCATATTCGTTGTAAAAACCAATATTTTTTTCTTTTAAAATATGTCGTATGTTTTTCTTTCCGGACAGAGGCACAGAGCTTATGCAAAATATGAAATTATAATAGGGATTCCTAACATTTGAAAGGGAATTAGTCCAGATCTTTGAAAAATTAATTTGTTAAATTGAGTCATTGATATTTTTTTAATCAAATTAAGGACAAATCTCAATTTAAGCTGATTAATGATTCTAAACAACCCAATCAGTGGTCCACGTGGCTTTTAATCTTTTTTTTAATTCCACATCATATTAAAAAATAAAAAATAAAAACTAATTCAGAAATAAAAAATTAATTTATCTTCTTTCTTCTTCCTCTCCCTCTGCATTCTTCTTCCTCTCCCTCTGCTGTTTCTTTCTTCTTCTTCCATTTTCTTTCTTCTTTCTTCTTCTTTCTTTGATGTCTGCACTTGGAAGATGAAATTGACACCATAATTCATTAGTACCATCTTTCTTCTTCCTCTCCCTCTATCGTTTTTTCTGCTTCTTCTTCTTCTTTCTTTCCCCTCTCTCGCGACCCTCCCTCTTCTCCCTCTTACCCGCCATGTTCTTCCTTTTCCTTCCTTCCATGGCAACTGATTGGCCACCGCCACCGTGAACCACCGTCGCCACCAAGCCGCTCCACCACTGCTCCTCCTTGTGGCCACCATCGCCGCCACCGCGACCTTCTTCTTCAAGTTCTGGAACCGTCGCTGCCGCCACCTTCTCTCCTGTTTTCCGGCGACGCCGCACCTCCAATGGAGAAACCGCCACCACCACCAGAATCCCCTCATCGTCCGCAACAAAACCCCTAAAGTAATTCGACGATCCGCCGTTGACCACCGCCGCCACTTCAATCTGGGTTTGATGGGTTATTGTCCCTCTTTCTCCCTCCGCCATCGTCTTCTTCTTCCCTCCTTCCCTTTTGCGGTCTCTCTTCTTCCAGATCTGTTGCGAATTCAACACCCCCAAGCCTCTGTTGTTGTCTCTGAATCTCTTCCTCTTCTTTTAGATCTGATGGGTTGTGGTGGTGATTAAGGTTGAAGATGAAGATGGAGAGAAAGAGAGATTTCTAGTCTTTGATTTTGTATTTATCTAGGTTTTGATGATGAAGATGTTCTCTTTGGGGTTTCTGGGTTCTATGGAAGAGGTTCTAGAAGGATTGGACGGTGGCGGCAATAGATTCGCGGAGGGAGGGAGGGAGGTCAGAGGAAGATGAAGAGGAAGAGGATTTTCTGAATAATTGAATTTTTATATATATATTTTTAAATTATTCAGAAATGCTGATGTAGAATTAAAAAACTGACTTAATATTAAAAAATTGTGACTGAGATTGCTGACTGGGTTAATTAGAATCATTAATCAGCTTAAATTGGGATTTGTCCTTAATTTGGTTAAAAAAATATGTCAGGGGACCCAATTTAACAAATTAATTTTTCAGGGACCTGGACCGATTCCCTTTCAAATGTCAGGGACCCCAAAGATATTTAAGCCTTATAATAATTTAATTTTGTTAGGGCCAGGCTAATTGGACACAAGGTTCAATAGCATCTCAACCAGCTCAAATGTCATGCAACCAAGCAAGTACCATGATGGCCACTGAGATGATTTAGTTAAGGAACATCCCGTCCTAATATAGGCCGAACTTGTCGTTACGATTCATTAAATAAGATTTTGTAAGATTATTTAAAAGTGCCACTTATCCTCTCAAGTCTTCCTAAAGATTTTAGATCGCAAATACAATAGTCATCGAGCTTATAAATACAAGTTTAATCAATATTTTACAGAAAACGTTATGCATTATGCAAGCTTTGTGTTCTTCTTATATTATGAGACTTTCTCTTTACTCTTTCATTAACTTGAGCTTTGGAGTGTATTTTGCAATACACTCGATGCTACGTCAATATTGCTCCATCATGCTAAAATAACCTTCCAAGCCTGCATACTACACTGGAGACAAGAAAAGATTTGATATGTCCTTTTTTTGTCTCCTTGATTGAATTATATCATTTATATGTGATTTCAGTCTTTCAATAATTTTTTAAATAAATGTAGTCTCTCAAATTTAGAATCAACCCCTTGAATCACCACTTTTTTTAAAGACAAATGCAAAGTATTTTCATTAATCAAAAAATGAGGGAACATCCAATATCCAAGCATAGTTAAATCTCTCAAATCTCATTTTTTAAGATTTTTTTTCACAAATTAATTTTTTTTATCATGGTACACATTTTTTAAACTCATTAATCAAAATATTAAATTTCAACCAAAAACTAAAAAAAATTCCAAGTTTTCATTTCTTTAAACTCTAGTCTCAAATTTACGGTCCTTGAATATTTATCAAATTTTCACTAAAACTTTTACTTTTAAACTTTCAAAATCGTATTACATCCAAACGGTTGCTCTTTTGAAACAGCTATACTACTGGTTCCCTTTGACGAGTGATTGATTATTATGAACGGATAAAAAAGGGATATTCTTTGTTTCACAATAAAACGAGATATATACTTTATTTCACATGATTTTTTTAAAGCGAAAACCGTGTGCTGTGATATCATTACTCTGCCTTATATACGAATAAAGTATATCCTTTTCCCATTATCAGGAATGCTTCCAAATTAGGGTAAATTCAACTCAACAACTCAAGCTTTGTTTCATACTATTCCAATATCAGAAACACATTGAACCAAAAATGGCTAACACCATATGGCACTAAATTACAGCCTACAGCCACTGAAAAAAAAAATACCAGGGTGAATACAAAAACACTATAAACATATCTTAATTCACCATAATCTAATTAACAAGAAAACTATAGTGGTCGTTTGGAATTCCTCTTTCCAACACATTGAAGCTAATGTCTCAAAATTTTACTTCTTCGATCACAATCTTTCTTCTTGATCCAATCAAAGTGGTAAATTCTAATTTCTCCGATGGTAAACCACATTTGTGTTTCTCTAACGCCGCCGAACCAAAGAAGCACGTATTGTTGTATGCCTCATCTCAAATATCACAGGCTCAAGCCGATTGTGCAGCAGTCCCAGAACCAAATCTGAAATTAGAGCAACTAGTTTGCCTTATCAACAGGGAAGAACTGAATCCCACCATGGAAGTGTCAAAATCAAACTGAACCAACACATCCTCCAATTGATAACCTCCAATCACAATCGGATTTCTCTGGTTCACGCCTCCATCTAAGAACCCCAAACACATAACATCACTGCTCACCCGCACCATCGAGTTCCTGCCATATATCCCCCACTTCACCATCTCACTTTGCAGCACAAACTCAATCACCGGCACGTCAGGCCCAACCTGCGAGCTTCCAACGCCGCCAGAGCTAAAACAAAGCCCAAATGGCCCCACCGGAGCTACCCTAGTCATGTTCATGGACTCAGCAGCTCTCAGATAAGCGCTCTCGAAGGTAGCGTAGATCGAACTCTGCATCGTCGTGTAAGGCACAACAGAGCTCAACAGAGTCCCTCTGTTTCCCTCTGATGGGGTGTTGAAAGAAACTCTCTTTCCGCTGATTTTGATGGAATTCACGCTGATTAAGTGTTCCTGTGAAGGAAATTTCTGGTTTTGTTCGGTTACAAGGGGCGTGAATGTCATAGATCTGAGAATTTCAGATTCAGAGGTTGAGCTACCAAGAAGAACAACCCCAGAAGAAGAAGAGAGGCAAAGAGTGATCTTTCTCTTTGCGCTGAACAAATTGAAGAACTGTGATGAGAAAGAACTGCGAGATCTACCAAACCCAACCATGCCTCTAGCAGAACTTGCCAAGCCATTCAAAAGCAGGGTGGGTGAACAAGTGAAGAGAAATTTTGAATCTTCGGTGGATTGAAGTTTAACAAGATCTTCTAGAAGTGCTCCTTGTGCAGCTTTTTTGCCTGTGATGGTGTTTTCTGGGAGAATTTGACATGGGTGGTCTTGATCTGCTTCTGCAAGAGTTGTGAGCCATGTTTGGGAGGGCTCAGTTTGGTGGGTTTTAGCTGTGAGGCATTGGACAGAGCGGTGAGGGATGGTGCGGAGAGAAGAGGAAGGGGTGTGTCTAGATGCACAATCGAACCAAGGAAGGGAACCTCCGAGATCAAGAACGAGATTGGTGGGAAGAGAAGGGGTGCCGGAGGAAAGTGTGGTGAAATACTGGAGCGTTGAATCGTCTTTTGTGAGTGGGAGAAGCAGAGAAATTGAGGAGGAAGAGGAAAGAAGTGAAAGGGTTGTGAAACAGAGGAGAAGGAAGAAAGAACAAGAAGCCATAGCAGAAAATAGAGGGAAAGAAAAAAGTTGTTGGTTAGCAGTTGAAGAAAGGGAGGGAGTGTCGGCGGTGGGTCGCCGCGGCTGGCTTAAATTTGGTTTTGGGGTTGGGAAATGGATAAGGGTTAGGAATTGTGATTGTTTTGTAATTACTGTTATGTCCTCTTATCTTCTTTGTGAAGTTTTGTTATGCTGACTAGATAACAGCGTGTGCTTATCTTCTCTTCTTCTCTCTCGTTAGAAACGTGGGTCAGTTTGTTGACTTGAGTTAGGTACAAATGCCAAATAGGGTTGCATGAACTTTTTTTTAAAGATGTTTTTCAGACCTTTTTTTATTCTCTTATATTATCCGAATATCCGTTGTTTAAATTTTAATACTATTTTCGTATTTTTTAATATTTATCTTAAGAGGAAAAACTTCTTTACTCGTTATTTTTTTAAAAAATTAAATATATCTAAGAGTTCATAATCGTATTGAACATATTTTTCTTTTTTTAGAAAAATTCAATTTTTTTTTTGTAAAATTATAATCAAATATATTCTTAATTTTTAAATTTATGGTTTAAGTATGATATGTTACTTTCATGTAGGTTTTTTTAGATCTAAATTGATTTTTTCATAAAAATGGTCTGTGTTCAAAGTAGTAGTAATTTTTTAAAATTAATATAAGTTTTTATCTAATTAGATTTATAAGTTCAAATATTTATATGGAGACTTTTAAAGTGGACCAAGAAATTTTTGGTCAATTGATGCCCCCAAGGGGTATAATTGACAAGGGGCATTTTTTCCCGCCGGTCGATCAATCAAAGGAACCGATGTTGACACTGTCATCGCAAGCCACCATTTGTCCGAATACACTTTCAATTGTCAAGTCACCCCGACCCAGTGACGGATCTACGTTGAGAAGTGAGGGGGCAATTGCCCCCACGCTTTTTTCTTAATAATGTACTGTATTAAAAATATAGAGTGTAACTTGAAAGAAAAAAAAAAAATCAAGTGCTTAATTTCATCCACATGTTATTAGAAATGCCCCACACTTATATTTTACTTTCAATGTCTTCTACTTTTCACAATTTTGTTCTTATCCACATTTTTATTCTTCCCGGTATAGCAATTAGCCACAATAAGTGCCCCATCAGATTTATATATTTACTTTTGAAACTAGTTTTGATACCATTAGTAGCAACAACACAATAGCTAAACTAGATAACTCCCTATAAAATATATAATCATCAAGAATTTCAGTAAAATTGTGTGAAAGATAAACAAAGAAATAAATTATAAAATTTCTAACTTATCTTAAATATTATTGGTCCACTTAAGATAAGGTGAAATTACTATCATAAATAATTAAGATAGCCCTTTGTTTAATTACTTATATAGACAGTGTTAAGATTTGAGAATAAAAAACTAAGCAATCTTCCCAAAGCATGACAATTTTAAAAAACAATTATCTATATGCAAACTTATAATAGAAATTAAATATATTACGTTTTTAACATTACAAAATTATATCAGTGTAATGCCCCCACAACTTCAAAATCCTAGATCCGTCCCTACCCCCACCCCTGTCCACCTTCACTTAGCCATCCTTGACCATGCTTGCAACTCCAAGGTAGATTTGGAAGCTCTTTCTTTATCCCTTACACACTCTTTAAATCGCACATATCAAACCATTACATAGCCAACCACTCCTCTCATTAGAGTTCACGAATCTAGTGCTAAGCGGGTGCCTCCTACATATGGCAAAACTCCACTTGACCTTGTCATCGTTGTTGTCTCCATTGTTGTCTCTGTCGTTGTCACTGTTGTCTTCAGCCACAAAAATTGTTGGGGGGCAACAGAGAAATCAATGACGAGGCCAATGCTCCCCAGTAACCAATAGACCTAGTTTCTTTTTGCGAGTATTTTTCACCTCATATTGCAATGATCTTGAAAAACATAATTAAAAGAAGAAGAAAGAAATGAGAAGGGAGAGAGAGATCTACGTTATGAAGATGTCAAAGTGTTAGAACTCTCACATGAACTTAACAACATGAATTTTTTGCAATTCGTGGAATCTAGGGAACATGATTGGACGTCAAACAGACTTCGTCGTCATAGGAAGACAATTGAGCTTTTTGTTGTAGTTGCGCGAGGAGGAAGAGGTGAGGAGCTAATTTATGTGTTTATCATTTTATCACCCATTCAATCTTGTTCTCAATTTAAAAAATATTCTCAAAATCTTACATCCAATGGTTAGAATTGATTGATTCATCATTGCACCAACTTGATACTTCATCACCCAAAACCGGCCTATTTATATAGGTTTATATGCTTTAAACTTGAAATAAGTCCATAGGTATTTAAGTTTGTAATATTATAATTAGATTTAATATAAATATAAAAATAATAAAACATTGTAATTTTTATACTATCCTACGCAGAGCAGCCTTCAATGTCTTTTCAAATAGCTCGAAAACTTAGTTAAATAGACCTTTAAAAACTAATCATAATATGATAAAAGATTTTTTAGTGGAAAGTGGAAAATGCACCGTGAAAACCCATTAAATGATTGAGTTAATGATACATTCACACTCTACTTTTTCTCCTATTTCACTCATTTTTTTCTATATTTTTTCGCATTTCCTATCACATCATATATGTGAATGAAGGTGGTAAAAGAATGTGTACCAAATGTTATTCTAAATGATCTAATTAACAAATGAGGAAGAAGGTAAAGAAAATACGGAGAAACCCCATTCCAAGCCTCTATCAATAAAAATTCATAAACATATAAACAGAATAGACACTCATAAACATTTTATTTTTCTCTTTATCTCATACTTCTTATCACATCAAATTACATATTATATCCCTCACTTCTCTCTTCTCTTCCTTTTTCCCTCTACGTATCTACCACTAATGGTGGTATATCAATCATAACTCGGACTTTATACCAAGTTCCAACTCCATTCATTATCTGTTTGACGACATCTCAAAGTAAAATTGACCCATGATAGAAATAACAGAAAATTGTTCTGTAGTGAATCAATGGTAAATTTTGTTGCACGTATGCTATTTATGCTCTAATAGTGCAGACTATGATAACTAAAATTTACCAACTTGGTCTCTAATTAGTTACAACAAATCACTAACTAATTACCAGAATATAAAGATAACTAAGCTGCTGAATCCTTTTAATCTCTATTAACATCTTCCAATGACACTGAATTCACCCATTTGAAGTCTTCCTGCGACCACAGGTGAAGAAAATGAAGATCAAGAGGATCAACTAAGCTCAGATTTAGGAAGAGCACAAGTATTATATTTTATAATTAAATATATCGATGTTGACTTTAGGCTCAATAATTGATTTTGCAACAATTCATTCACATCAAAACGCATTAAATGAGTATTCATCTTTGATTCATTGCATAATTTACATGATTGGATCTGAGAAAACACACACCAACAGATATCCCAATGTCTGGAAAATTAGACATGGCCTTTGCTTCTTATTTCCTTCTCTTTTATACACTAGTCATCTTCTTCATCTGTCCCTCTATAGCCTCCACCTTTCACCCCAATAGACTAGTTCTTCCTGTCACACGAGACCCCGCCACAAAACAATATGTTACATTGCTTCACCAGAGAACTCCTCTTGTCCCTATCAAACTAACCTTAGATCTAAGTGGCCAATTCCTCTGGGTAGATTGTGAAGAAGGTAACTATGTCTCATCCACCTACCACCCTGCCCACTGCAACACTCCCCAATGCTCCATCACCGGATCCAAATCTTGCGTTGACTGCTACCTCTCCAAGCCAGGATGCAACATCAACACATGTAACCTTTTCCCAAACAACATTTTCACTCACACCAATTTAGTTGGTGAGGTTGCACTAGATGTTGTTGCTGTCCATTCAACCGATGGATCCAATCCTGGTAAGATTGTTTCTGTGCCTAACTTTCTCTTCACCTGTGGTCGCACAAATCTCTTAAAGGGTCTTGCTAGTGGAGTCAAAGGCATGGCAGGTCTTGGAAGGAACAATGATATTTCAGTCCCTTCACTTTTCTCCTCTGCTTTCAACTTCCCCAAAAAGTTTGCAATTTGCTTGAGTTCTTCAACTAGTGGTGATGGTGTGTTATTCTTTGGTGATGGCCCATATGTTTTTCTTCCTGGGATTGATGTTTCCAAATCTCTCATCTATACTCCACTGATAAAAAACCCAGATAACTCAGCAGGGCCTATATTTCATGGAAGACCAGCTGCAGAGTACTTCATTGGAGTGAAGGGTGTTAGAATCAATGAGAAAGCTATTCAAATAAACACATCTTTGTTGTCCATTGGTGATGAGGGAGAGGGTGGGACAAAAATTAGCACTGTGAATCCTTACACTGTCATGGAAACATCCATCTACCATGCTTTTGTTAATGCATTTGCCAAAGAGCTTGAAGACGTTCCCAAAGCGAAGCCAGTTGCGCCTTTCAAGCTATGTTTCAACTCGAAGAAGTTGGGTGTTACAAGGGTTGGGCTGGCGGTGCCTCCAATTGACTTTGTTTTGCAGGGAAAGGATGTGTTTTGGAGGATTTTTGGGGCAAACTCTATGGTCCAAGTGAGTAGAGAGGTTTCTTGTCTTGCGTTTGTGGATGGAGGTGTTGAAGCAACCACTTCCATTGTTATTGGTGGGTATCAGCTACAAGACAATCTCTTGCAATTTGATTTGGTTAATTCAAAGCTTGGATTTAGCTCATCGCTTTTGTTTAGACAAACTACATGTGCAAACTTCAACTTCACATATCATATCATATAGAGCATAATCAAACGACTGATTATGTGTAAACAAACACTTCGGTAAGACATCCAATCGCCAAAAAAGTTAGTTATGGGTTTCAATCGCTGAAAAGCGTGTGTTCGAGGAATATTTTTGTAATCACATGCTTTTGTTTGACCGATAAGCAGACAAGATAGAATAATAGTAATCATATTATGTTGTTTGTTGCGTTATTATCCAGTCTCTTATCATATCTTGTATATAAAAATTATCTTGAGAGGGGATATGGGATAAAAGTTATGCTAACTAGATAGAATATCATTTTTTTTATTACGATAACCCAAAATTAATTTCAATATTTATATTTATATAAATTATAATAATATTAACTAATAAATATAAATTTTTTAAATTAATAATTTTATTAATTGTTATTGCTAAGTTAAAATTATTTAGTTACTTATAGATTTAATTAAAAAATAAACTGGTTTATAAATGGTGAAAATATTGAATTTACTCATATAAAATAATAACATTTTCATTATCACTTGCTACTACTTAGTTAACATTATTTTTTGTTATTTATGTTATAATAAAAATGCACAAAATAATTCTTCACTAACAATAAAATAGACTACTCACATATAAATATTAATTTTTAATAGTAAATATAGACTAATTTCCTATTATCATATGCTATTATTTAAAATTATTTCTCTAATTATATAATAATAATAATTAATAATTTAAATATAAATTAACATCGAAAGAATAATATCTTTTAATATCTTTTTAAAAATTTATTAATTTTTGTTGTTTATCACTTACCCTTATTATAAGTTGAAACGCATTGGTTATATATAGAATAATTTTAATTAAAATCTCCAAGAAAATTAAAATAACTGAATTAATTAAATTAAATTTTAGTTACTATTAAAATATAGGCTCATTTACAAAAATGTAAAAAAATTAATTTTTTTGTTAAAAAAAACTCTTTAAAAGTTAAATTTTAAAAAATATTATATATTTTTTATTTTAAGGAAAATTTGATAATTTTTCATTGTTTGTATCATATCCTATTAATATCCTGTCCACCTTATCCTATTCTGTCTTTATCCAATTCTTTATCGTATCCTACTGTTATCATATTCTGACCACCAAACGAGCTTTAAACATTTTTATCTTTTATTTTTCAATCTTTTTGTGTTTTTATCATTTTCGTAATC
This sequence comes from Acmispon strigosus, assembly GCA_030819835.1. Classification (NCBI taxonomy): domain Eukaryota; kingdom Viridiplantae; phylum Streptophyta; class Magnoliopsida; order Fabales; family Fabaceae; genus Acmispon; species Acmispon strigosus. The sequence continues at coordinate 95,786,352 of JAUAMA010000001.1, forward strand.
ACACTATACCCCATGGCATCCATAAGGCTTTACATGTGCTCATTATAAAATGAAGTGCAAAATGTCAGTGAAAAATCATAAAATGCACAGAAAGAGAAGTCAGAAAAACTACATTGAGAGTAGAATTGCTCAAATTCAAAACACAAAATGCTACTTGAAGTTACATTAAAATCATCACGAAATACAAGAAGTTAAATTAATTAAACTTGAACATCATGCACGCTAGCTCTGTCAAATTTTGAAAGACACTAGGCTATCATGTGCTCTTTATTAACTTGTCACGGAAAGAGAAGTCAGAAAAATACAGTGTGAGTAGAATTTCTCAAAGCACATGAGATGGAACATCATCACGCTCAGTCAAATTTTAGTCTCTGAAGTCGGAACATCTTGCATGGTGAAGAAGCAGAGAAGAACTGAAGCTAAGTTTGGAGGAAGCTAAATCAAACACCAGAAGGTTGTCCTGCAACTGGCTCCCACCAATAACAACCGCTGTCCTTGCATGTTTCCCACCATCCACAAATCCAAGACATGCTACATTTTTCTTCACCAACACCATTGAATTTCCACCATAAATTGTCCACACAACATTCTCCTGCAGCACCAAATCAATAGCCGGCACATCCAATCCAGTAACTGTCCTGCCAATGCTGCTGAGATCGAAACATGCTCTGAACGGCGCCACGGCCGCCACCCTCTTGATTTTCCTAGCAGCAGCCCTATTCACAAAGTCTCTAACAAGTGATTTGTAGATGGAACTATGTAAAACTGTGAAGGGATTCATGGTGCTAATTTTGGTTCCCCCGTTTCCCTTTTTGTCAATGGAAAGCAGGGAAGGCTTATTGAATCTGAGAGCTTTGCCACCGACCTTGATTGATTTCACAACAATGAAGTATTCATAAGAGGCACCTAGGTTAAAAATAGGAGCTGTGCTGAAGGGGTTAATTATCAAACGGGTGGTGTGCAAAAACTTGGAAAAATAAGAAGCGTTTTGATGAGGAAGAGAATCTGGTGCTCCACCAAGGAAGAGATTGCCAAGTCCTTTCTTGTTTGAAGATGGTAAGCAAAGAGAAAACTTTCGAGGAAGCTCATGAGTTGATGTAAACTGTGTTGGTAATGCAAATTGTGTCCTTGCAAGGCCTAAGATCCCTTTACTGGTTTTGGGTAAGCCTTTAAGGAGTGTAGGGTCACCAGAAAATGCATCTGAGTTAGCACACCCGGTAAGGAGGCCAGACACAATAGTGCCCGATAACAACAACACATCCTCGCCGGTGTCGCCTAAAAAAACAATATTAGCTAAGGGGTTGCTTAGGTAGTTGCCACAGGTGCTGATGTTAGAGCAGCCAGGCTTGAAGGGGCCATTGCTGCAGGTAGAGCATCCATCATCTCCAGAGCATTTATTGGAGTCACAAGGGAGAGGAAGGTAGGTTGAAGAGTTGTAGTGATTGTCGCAGTTGTACCATAGGAATGGTCCTCCAAGATCAATGGCTAAATTGAACTTGTGAAGAGGAGTTCCTATGCCAACTTGGGTATAGAATAGATTGGTTATTGGGTCTTTTCGAATGGGTAATACAAATGGACGGAGTTTCAGGTCATCACTTTGTGATAAGCAAGTAAGTGAGAGAAGCGTAATTGTGAGGAGGGAGAAATGGGTAGCAAATGAAGCCATTGTGGTATTGATATTGATATTGCTACAGATACTGTCTTGCGTTGGAGCTTAGAATGCATGAAGATGTACGTACGAGTTGCCCTTTTTATAGAACACTCTAATATGTCACATTTTTATTGGGGTTGGCTTAGTTGACTATTAGATCAGATCTGTTAAACATTACTGGTATATTTAATTTCTTTTAGCTTCATCTGATCTGGCATAGGATACTAAAGTGACATTTGGTAAACATGTGACCAAATATGATATTCCGGATCCACTTCTGTGTTCAGCACCTCAATCAGCACTTTAGCCGATCACAAAAAAGTTTTTATGATTTAATTTTTTCATTGATTAGCCTCAACCATTCAATGTAACAATTAATGAACACGATTTTGCAGGAGAGGCTGAATGAAGTTGTTAGCCGGAGAGCATCCAAATTTGTGAAACAGAACATGGAGATCAAACTCTCCTAGCGAGATATGGGTAGCAAAAGAAGTCAATGTGCTACTGCTCCAGATACTGTGTTGGGGCACTGATAAGTGCCAATTTGCTACTAGTTTTAATATGCTTTTAGTGGCACTTATCATGATTTTTCATTGTAAAACGCCCTTGTTTTATTAAGTTTTTTATTAGATTAAAGAGTAAGGCAATTTTAAGCTTTGAAATATGTTTCTTGTGCTTTTGATGTGTTTTTCACATGTTTCAGGACCCAAAAGATGCAAAGAATTGAAGAAAATCTGAAGAAACCAGCACTCTGGGAACTAAGCGCCGCCACAGGGCGCTAAGCGCCCAGCAACGTGTGTAGCAGAGGACTCTGGGCGCTAAGCGCCGCCCCAGGGCGCTAAGCGCCCAGAACAATGAATCAGGGCGCTAAGCAGCCAGTGCACGTCTCCTGGGCGCTGAGCGCCCGTCGAGGGCGCTGAGCGCCCCTGCGGCGCCCAGAGCCTATAAAATCCTGTTTTTGGCATGTCTTGGGTATTCTTTCAACCCTAGCCACCTCTGAACAGACCTAGGACGTGAGAGAGAGCTTGAGATTGAGAAGAAGAAGAGGAGTTCCATCAACGGATGCTCGGAACCTCGCCGGAGTCGTGGGTTGCATCCCGCGACGTCGCCGTCATCCTAGTTTCTATTGATTCTCCTTGTAAGCTAGCTAGTTTCCATCTTATGGATAACTAAGCTCTCTCTTTAGTTGGATTTTGGCGTAGTACTTCATCTTGAAGGGATTTTGATTGTTTCTTTGTTTACTTTCTATCTTTAATTTCAATTGAACAGTTTTGCTATTATTGCTTATGTTAGTTTGATCACCTATCATTTGATTTGAGATTAATTTTGTATGTGGAAGCTACCCTATTAATCAGACATAAACTGTTTAATCTAGGCGAAGCTAATTTGCTAGGAATAGCGTTAGATCACCTAGTTCATTAACGCCTGCGTGTTTACAGTTTGCTTTGATTAATTGCATGTGGAAGCGATTATTAGGAAAGTAACTGAATCAACTTCTCATACTAGGAATAGGTGAGTTAGTTAAGAACTGGTGGGAGTGAATTAAAGGTTTTAAGTGATTGTAATCAAGAACAAGACTAATCCTGAATAACGAAGTGCGAAACCATAATCCAACTGCCTTCTTAATCTCTTAAACCATCCAACCTTGTTTTCTAATTTCATGCTTTTCAACACAAGATTTCTAAACAAACACCTTCTATTTTCTTTCTGCTTAACTTCTTGACTAAAGAACGACACTCATACTCATTTGCTCTCTGTGGATCGATAACACCCGTACTATACTGCAATTGAATCTTAAAAGAGGTTTGAACGCAGCTCAAGTATTGGTTTTTAGTAAAAGATGTAAAAACCCTTTTAACAGGCACATAATGCATGTGGATGTATATGAGTGCCCCTTATTATAGGAAACTGTTCTTTTCACATCCAAAATGGAACTATACTAAGAGAAAGAGAGAAAGATAAGAATATAAAAAAGGGAAATAAGACAGGTAAATTATGTGGTACCCAATTTTTTTTTTTTGGGTGTGGTACTTGAATTAAGTTTAAACCACTGCGTTTGCCACAGTGGGTTCACCTAAACCACTGCGTAATCGCCAAAGCTAACATCCCCTGCGTCGTTCAAATTGAGTCACATTTACTATTGTCGAAACCCCAACCAATAAACAAAGTCTAGATTTAGATCTACGTCACCATTGAGCCCAACCACCGATTCACCTACCTTTTCGTGATATCGGAGCCACCACATCGAGTTGAGTACCGTGTGAAAGATTACTTAACAAATAATGATAATAATAAATAATAACTCAATCACACGATGCGTGTTTTCTATTGGTACGCATCATTTCAGGTAACATGCCTTGGTCTGGTTTAGGGTATCACAGCAAGCACCAATAAGAGACATATATGTAATAAGGAAAGAAGAAAAATAGAAGTATAAAATGAATAAAAATGAGATAAAAGCGAGAAAAATTGATGTGGATGAATAAAATGAACTCAATATGAACAATAATCTCTGGTCTCATACATTATTTTTTTATTCTTAGTTGACTAGATCTGAGCCAGCATTCCAAGTATATTTAATTTCTTTTAGTTTGATATGATTTGGCATGGCAAATTGTAAATTCATAAGCAAAAGTCTTGAGTTCAAGAAACCTGTGGATATAGTTGCGTTAAATATTGGCAAAGAGAGTTTTATTGTCAATTATAGTCTTACCGAACTTGAAATTGTGAGAACAATTCAACAAATCAAAATAAAATATTGTATTATTAATTTAATGAATTAAGGTTAATAAGCTTCTATATATTCTAATTGGTAATATCTGGATGGAGTATCTCCTCATCTTCTACACTGAGCATGATTATCAGTTTACACTTTACAATTATTATACATGGATATCCAAACAAAACACTATAGATGTCGCAACCACGGTCGCGACGGCGACGGTGACGCCGCTAACAAAATAAACAGATAGAGTCGTTACTAACATTTTTAGGGAAAACACTAGAAAACCAAAATAAAATGAAAAGCCTGTGAAGCCTAAAATCTAGGTCCGGGAGTCTATCACGCACGGGGAAGGTGTTAGCACCCCATAGCGCCCGTCGTAAGACGGTACCTAAGATTGATGGTACAATTTTATTAAGTTTTTTATGTTATTTATTTTTTCCTAAACTAACCTACTTTTGTTTTTTTATTACTCTTATTTAATAAAAGAAAGAAACATTTTATTTTTATTTTTATTATAAGGCGCCTGTCAAGAATTAACCCGACCTACGTATCCTACTAGGAGGCGTCAAAGCTTCAGTAGTTCTTAAGGATTAAAATGATTTAAAAAGTGATTTTCAGAAGTGATATAAATAGTATTTTTGTACTTTATGAGATTTTTTATGTTTTTATGTTTTTTGGACTATTATTATTATTATATTTTTAACATGACGCAACACTCGACCTTCTACGTGAAGAGCCAAGCAACACACGACCTTCTATGCGAAGAGTCGAGCTGTTACGACGTATTATTTATTTTATAATTATTATTATTATTACTTTTTTGGATTTTGAATTTAGTGATAAATAAAAACACATTTTTTTGAGTTTTTAATTAGTAAAACTAAACACATATTTATAGAGACTAGAATTAAAAAAACAAGTCTATAGTCTAACTAATTTAAAAGAGGAATAGGCCAAACATTTAGAATATTAAAATCAATTAAGAGTTATTATTACTAACAAAATAATGCTCTTTACACTATACACAAACGCACACAGGCTTAACACACACATAATGATAGTAATAATAATAGTAAAAAAAAAAATCCAGTAAGCACTAATAAAACAAACACATCAGTTAAAAAAAAAAAAAACACACATATCTGATATAATAACCATACACATTAACACTATAGGCAGGATAAATAGAGACAGGAGCAGGATATGATAACACTATCCTATCCCTTATCTTATAATATTAATTAATAAATATAAATTTTTGATTTTAATAAAATATTAATTTTATTACTTATCAATTACTAATTGTTATTGTTAACTTAAATTATTTAGTTACTGATAAATTTAATTTAAAATAAACTTATTTATAAATGGTGAAAATATTGGTTTTACTTATATAAAATAATTAAATTTTCATTATCACTTACTACTACTTAGTTAACATTATTTTTCGTTATTTATATTATAATAAAAATATACAAAATAATTGTTCACTATTACTCATATATATACATATATTAATTTTTTAATAGTAAATATCAACTAATTTTATATTATCATATAATATTATTTAAAATTATTTCTCTACTTATATAATTTTAATTAATAATTTAAATATAAATTATTTTTGAAATAATAATACTTTTTAATAATTTTTAAAAAGTTTGATTAATTTTTATCATTAATCACTTACCCCTACTAAGTTAAAATTTATTGGTTACATATATAATAATTTTAATTAAAATAGACTTCATTCGAAAAAAAATTAAAATAGCTGAATTAATAAAAATTAATTTTATTTTTGTTAATATTAAAACATAAGCTCATTTATAAAAATGTAAAAAAAATGAATAATCACTTTTTTAAAACAAACTATTTAGAAAATTAAATTTTAAAAATATTATGTATTTTTTTAAGGAAAATTTGATATATATCAATATGAATATCAATATTCTTTCCACGCACAATAAAATAGTCTATCCATAAAATAATAAAATAAGAAAAACAGACCAGTACTCACACTTATTATATCACTAAACGCATACATATCACTTAAAACGCACACACTCACACAGAAGAAACGAGTGAGAGAAAGATGGAACCAGAGAGGGATAAAGGAGGAGAAGGTGAAACCAGAAGTGAAATTGGAGAAGGCGAAGCAGCTGTAAGCAGCACGGTGGCGGTGGCGAGCTTGATTGCACATGATGGTGGCTGCAAGAGGGCAACGGTGACGAGGGTTCTGTGCACGACGGCATGCATCGCGGCCTGGAAGGTTGTCTCCGTGGGGCCGGAATTGGCGCTATGGAGATGGGTGGTCAGTGGAGAGACAGCATGGATGGTGGCGGCGCTGGTGATGAGGCCGATTGGAGGGTGGAACCCAGTGATTCCGGCGCGGTGACATCCGTACAGCAGCGGCGAGGCGAGGGGCGAAGGCTACGGCGAGTTTCAGGGACAAGGTCAGGTGGTCATGGTGAAGGGGGATTGTAATGGCTGGCTTTTGTTCGCATCTTTTCCTCTTCCTTCTTCTCTGATTGTAGCCATGGGGCGATTGGGGTTTTGGTACTGATTTGTTGGGGGTTTTGAGAAATAGGTTTGAGATATGCTACGCCAGGTTCATGCTTGAAAGGATGGGGATTTGGTCATATGGAAGAAGAAGGGTTTGTGCGATGAAGATGACCATGATGAAGTTAATGACTTCTGCAATCAAGGGAGCTTAGTCGAGATTGGGTGGCTGTTTGGCGTGAGGAAGAAAAGGTGTTTGGGTACTAATGGTTGAGATGTTTTGTATGGAAAGAAAATGGGTTTAAGGGTGGAAAGATTATGGTGGCCACCATGAAAAGCTTCATGGTGCTTGAGGTTGGTAATGAATGAGGGCTGCTGTGTCAAAAGGAAAGAAAACTTTGGAGGAGGAAAATGGTGTTTTTCTTTGTGTTTCCGGTTCCTCCCCTTCCAACTCTAATAAATGACTTATTTACAGAGTAGAAATTAGGTTAGAGTTGATCCTTATTTGAGTTTTTGTTGTTGTTATTTTTGTGTAAAAGAGATTGACTCATTTTGTATTATAAGCAAATGCAAATAATTCAAAAACAAAAAAACAAAAAAAATATCATGAAGTTGGAGCAATGCCGCATACTCTTAAATACAAAATTTAACTTGGAAGTTTCTTATAACATACATAACTTAAGAATTTTATCAAAGAATGAATTGGCTACAAACATATTAAAATAACTTGTAAGTTTCATCCTTACATGTGCAGCTGATATTAAATAAAATCAAAACAAGCATATTATTATTATTATATCATGAAGTTGGAGCAAATCTTTAACAGAGATTAAAAAAATACACTAGTGACTGGCTGAAATATAGTTTGGATTTCACTCTCAATTTAGTACTGGATCTGAACAGCTTGCACCTTGAAGCAGCAAGGAGGGGCTAAAGCTTAGAATTGAGGTGCTGAGATCAAACTCCAAAATTCTATCTTCCAGTTGACGCCCCCCAAGAACAACTCCATGTTTTGCCTGTTTACCTCCATCCACAAATGCCAAACAGAGCACATTCTCTTTCACTGGAATCATGGAATTGTGACCAAGGATTTCATATTTCACTGGCCCGAACCTGGCATCAACAGCCAAATTGATAGACGGCACAGCTGGTCCTCCATCACTTTTGCCAATGGTGTTGGCATCAAAGCATGCGCCAAAAGGTTTCACAGATTGCACTCTCTTTATTCCTCTGGCTGAAGCCTTCTTCACGAAATCATTAACCAAGGGAATGAAGATGGAGTGATGCAACACAGTGTAAGGAGTGTTCAGGGTATTAATTTGAATACCCCCATTGCTGTTTTCATCAAGGAACAACAGAGAAGTGTTAAAGTTGACAACTTTACCATCAACATCGATTGACTTGACACCAACGAAGTATTCATCAGAGGAACCATCGAAATTAAGTGGAATGCTAGAAACAGAGCCAGGTGCATTTAATCTCCCACCAATGAAGATCTTCCCAGTGCCTTCCTTGTTTGAAGGTAAACAAAGAGTGAATTTAGGAATTACATTGTATGAGGATGAGATCTGAGTTGTTAAAGAAAGTTGTGATTTTGCAAGGCCAAGGATCCCTTTGGTGCCTTTAGCAAGACCAGTGAGAAGAGGGGTGGTGATTCTAGCAGAGTCTGCACAGCCAGAAACAAAGGAGCGAGGCACCTTTATTTGAGGCAAGTGTAAAAGATCTTCACCCATGTCACCGCTGAAAATGGTGTTTGCAAATGGGTTTGTGATACTAAGACCACATGTGTTGTTGGTGCAGCCTGGCTTAGTAGGAAAGCCATTGCAACCAATGCAAGGTGAGTTTTGAGGGCACTTTTTGGAGTTGCAGGGGACTGGTTTGTATGAAGATGAATTGTAACGAGTATTGCAATCGTACCAGAGGAATCCACCAGAGAGGTCAATAGCTAGATTGATTTTCTTTTTAGGAGTTCCTATGCCAATTGAAGTATAGTACTGATGGGTGTCTGGATCTTTCTTAACAGGAAGGGTGATAAAACCGGATTTGGGGAACACATCATTTGATGCAGATAGAGCGAGTGAAAGTGATGAGAAAAATAGTAGACAGGGGAGGAAGAAATGGAGGATGGAAGTAGACATTATGAACTATATTTGGGTGATTTGTTCAATTGAGCTTGGACTCCATACTTATATAGTTGTTATAGAGAAGTGTGTATTCAATATTAAATTTGATTATGATAATGACTAGTCAATAAACGGTGGCTCTGCTCTGTATAAGGCTGTCACATCTTGACATCGCCTTGCAGATTCATACTAATCAATGTGCCTACCCATGGTTTAATTTAACATTTAACACGTGATGTAATCCCAATAAAATATGACTGATGGTCTCGATATAGACTAAATTCGTCGCTAATTCAATCCTTAAATAATAATATGAACATAACAATTAACAATTGGTCAATTATAAGACACAGTGACAAACACACAACTTAGCCTTCAATATTAGCGTTGGAGTAAAGATATTGTTCTTCTGCTTCTCTAAAACTTTTATATACTCAAGGTGGCTTTTAGTTGTTTCTTATTCGCTACACAATTCAGGGTTTGTCTGGGCGAGCGGTGGCATTTGGGATTAGTGTTGGAAGAGAAGCTTGGACTTGAAGCGGTGACGTTTCAGCATTGGCAACGCGCGTTTGGAGGCAGAGTTTAAGAAATGACTTTGACCGTCTATAACCAATGACCAGAGTTTAAGAAGATCGCCAAGTTACTGATGGTCAATATGTTAACAGCAACTGATCTCACCAAAATATAGTTTCCTCTAGATATACATATTTTCTAAGAAAAAAATCATGTTATCGACAACCTATCTATCACTAACAATGAGATTTGCGACAACCTTCAGACTACCGGTAAAATTTCGTCAAGTAAATACATGTTTTCTTGTAGTGGAAGAACGGAGGTGCAACTGTTGCCGCAACAAGAAAAAGCGAAAAAGAGAGGGAAAGGGAGAGATGCGAATTTAGTAAATGGGGGCTGCGGTTTTTAACATATTAGGTTAAGTTAGTTATTATTACTTTAAAAAAGGCAGTGCATTTCAATTATGTTTTGGTTGTTCGTTAACACTGCTCTACTATAAAGGTTCTCTACAGCTTTCTCTGCACAGTAATAGATAGACCCTTGATTTTTTTAATCAACATGTAGGATTAATTTAAAATAAGTAGCTTATTAAATTAAAGAGTTTATGATAAATCATTTGCTGTAGAGTTGGGCTACAAAGAATCTGAATTCATGAGAATGAGGATGGAAATCCTATGTTCTCACATTAAGTTTCATTTATTTGATGCTACCAATAAAATCTTAACATGTGAATAAAAATTATTCACGTAAATTTGTAACAATATCATCAATGTACATCACTTACAGTTTTTAATCAATAATGTTCATTTTATACCCTAAACCCACTCACATACAGCCGGAGGGAGGGAGGAAGAAATATGATAGATGATTTGATAAAAAAGAAGAATAAGATATGAAAAGGTTTAATAGCATTTTTGATCCCTCACTTATCACGATTTGGCACTTCTGATCCTTCCTGGAATTTATTAGCTTACAAGGTTTCTCACTTACCCCCAAACGGTAGCAATTGTGGTGCTCATCACTTTTCGTCAAAAAATTAACATTTTATGTCAAAAATTTAACGTTTTCTGGGTTTTCCAGAAATAGTATTTCATCCCCTTCTTCTTCTAAACCCAGAATTCTTCATCCCCTTCATTCTTCTTCCAATCCCAACAACAACAAACAATATTAACTTTCATCAGATAACAACAAACAATTAACATACAATCATAAATCAAATAAAAAAGACGACATTTTTAAAACAAATAAATAAAGAAGTGGAAAAATTGCTGCTCCTGGAACTTGCTTCTTTGTTGGGAACAGTGACATAGACAACGATGCTTGGGACAGTGGTGTTGCTAGTACTCCCTTCCATTCTGATACTGTGACTTCTCTTTGCAAAATTAGATCTGAAACAGAGAAAATTGATCAAAACAGAATGAGAGATCAAGAGAATATCGGTGCGGAGAGGGAAGATAATATACCGTAAGAGAGATTGAACGCACCCCGTTTTGAGAGCAGAGGAATACAAGGGCCTGTAGAAATTGGAGAACCACAGAGTGAGCATGGAAAACGCGGCGGTAGTGTGGAGGAGGAGACAGAGGAGGACGACGACAGCGGCAAAGGACCATCGGATCCTCTTCTCCTCGTGGCGAGGATCATTGTCGTGCAACCCGTTTTCTAGAAGCCAAAAGGGTTGGCCGAAAAACAGCCATGAAGGTGGCGGCGGTGGTGGTCGGCGACGGCTGATCGTTGAATTTCTTTAGGGGTTTTGATGCGGACGTTGTGGGGATTCCATTGGTGGTGATGGTTTCTCCATTGGCTCACTGGTTCGTCCGGAAACAAAGGGAGAAGGCGATAGTGACGATGTCGCGTCGGAGGATAGAGGAAGGAGACGACAGGGATGAACGATGCAGGGCTGGTGGCGGCAGAGGAAGGAGACGACATGGGAGGGAAAGGGAAACAGGAAAATGAAGGAGAGAAGGAAGAAGAAGAAAGAACAAACTGAAAACGAAAATGAAAAATGAAAGGTCAAAGAGAGAGAAAAGAAATTAGAAAAATGAAAACGTTAATTTTTTTTTTTAACATAAAACGTCAGTTTTTTGACTGAATATTGATGGGGGACCACAACTGTTATCGTTTTGATAAGTGAGGGACTTTGTAGGTTAATAAATTCCCAGAGAGACCAGAAGTGTCAAATCGTGATAAGTGAGAGACCAAAAGTGCTATTAAGCCATATGAAAATAAAGCAAAAATAATTTGTAGCTCACACTACAATAACGACATATGCAGACATCACAACATTTGTGGCGATCCGCCATAAAATACGTTTATTTAAGGTTTTCACTTTGTGACGGTCAAAAACTGTCATAAAATTGGTGTTTAAACACTACTATAAGCATGCAAATCAACCTTAAGAAGAAAGTGAGTGAAAATTGAAAGAAAGAGTAAATGAGGTGTGAATGAATATTTATTTTAATTAACATTACAGAATATGAAACTGAGACACAAATTACAAAATAAGATTTTCATCCTGGGGACCCCATGACCTGCACCCATGCACGGATCTACATGCTAGTTAGGGGGGGGGCAAATGCCCCCACATGAATTTTAAAAAAATAAAAATAATAATAGTAATAAATTAATACTCTCTTCGTTCTTTTTTATAAGAGCTAAACCAACTTTGCACACTCCTTTAGAAAGTTAGGTAGTATAGTTTTTTGCATTAAATTTGTTCTCAAATGTTGTTAAATTTCCAAAATTGTCCTTAACATATTTCTTTTTAATCTCTTTCCATCATTAATGCAATTCCATATTTCCAGAATTGAATAGGGGTAAAAATGTGAAAAAATAATTAATATGGCACAAAACCTTATGTGGTTCTTATAAAAAGGAACGATCAACCCCCCTCATTTAGGTCTTATAAAAAGGAACGGAATGAATATTATTACTAATTCCCCTTCGAGCTTGTGGAGACTAGGAAACATATTGTATATCCATTGGTATATTTGCTTTTAGAGTTAGCTTTGATACTTCTGAAAAAGCTTTATCCGCTATGAATATTATCAAGAATCAGAAGCGAAATCATATGGGAGATGAATGGTTAAATGATTGTTTAGTTACTTATATAGAGAAAGATGTATTTGATAGTGTTGAGAATGAAAAGATAGTGCGGAGTTTTCAAAATATGAAAACTCGTAGTGAACAATTATGATGTACTTTCAAATTTTTAATAGTACTATGTTATATTTTCTATGTTAGAAATTTATGTGCATTTTGCCCCCACATACTTAAATTCCTGGATCCGTGCCTGCCTGCACCCACACACCTTCATCCATAATGCTTACATGTGCTCTTCAATAAAAACTTCACGAAATCCATGAAGTTAGTTAATTAAACTCGAACATCATGCACGCTAGCTCTGTCAAATTTTGAAAGACACTAGGCTATCATGTGCTCTTTATTAACTTGTCACGGAAAGACAAGTGAAAAAAATACAGTGTGAGTAGAATTTCTCGACCATCATCACGCTCAGTCAAATTGAAAGAAAAAAAAAAAAGAAATTAGGCTCTGAAGTGGGAACATCTTGTATGGTGAAGAAGCAGAGAAGAACTGAAGCTAAGTTTGGAGGAAGCTAAATCAAACACCAGAAGGTTCTCCTGCAGCTGGCTCCCACCAATAACAACCGCTGTCCTTGCATGTTTCCCACCATCCACAAATCCAAGACATGCTACATTTTTCTTCACCAACACCATTGAATTTCCACCATAAATTGTCCACACAACATTCTCCTGCAAAACCAAATCAATAGTGGGGACATCCAGTCCAGTAACCGTCCTGCCAATGCTGCTGAGATCGAAACACGCTCCGAACGGCGCCACCGCCGCCACTCTCTTGATTTTCCTATCAGCAGCCTTGTTCACAAAGTCCCTAACAAGTGGTTTGTAGATTGAGCTATGCAAAACCGTGAAGCTATCCACGGTGCTAATTTTGGTCCCTCCCCTTCCCTTGTTGTCAATGGAAAGCAGGGAATGCTTGAAGCCGAGAGCTTCGCCACCGACCTTGATTGATTTCACACCAATGAAGTATTCATAAGAGGCATCACCTTGGTTAAAAAAAGGAGCTGTGCTGAAGGGGTTAATTATCAAACGGGTGGTGTGCAAAAACTTGGAAGAATTAGAAGCGTTTTGATGAGGAAGAGAATCTGGTGCTCCACCAAGGAAGAGATTGCCAAGTCCTTTCTTGTTTGAAGATGGTAAGCAAAGAGAAAACTTTTGAGGAAGGTCATGAGATGATGAAATCTGTGTTGGTAATGCAAGTTGTGTCCTTGCAAGGCCTAAGATCCCATTACTGGTTTTGGGTAAGCCTTTAAGGAGTTCAGGAGGGTCACCAGAAAACGAATCTAAGTTAGTGCACCCGGAGGCGAGGCCAAGGATATTAGTGTTAGATATTAACAACACATCCTCGCCGGTCTCGCCGGAAAAAACAGCATCAACGAACGGGTTGCTTAGGAAGGCGCCACAGGTGTTGATGTTAGAGCAACCGGGATTGAAGGGGGCAGTGCTGCAGGTAGAGCATCCAGCATCTCCAGAGCATTTATTGGAGTCACAAGGGAGAGGAAGGTAGGTTGAAGAGTTGTAGTGATTGTCGCAGTTGTACCATAGGAATGGTCCTCCAAGATCAATGACTAGATTGAACTTGTGTGAAGGAGTTCCTATGCCAATTGGGGTATAGAACAGATTGGTTATTGGGTCTTTTTCAATGGGTAATACAAATGGACGGAGTTTCAGGTCATCACTTTGTGATAAGCAAGTAAGTGAGAGAAGCGTAATTGTGAGGAGGGAGAAATGGGTAGCAAATGAAGCCATTGTGATATTGATATTGATATTGCTACAGGTACTGTCTTGTCTTGGAGCTTAGAATGCATGAAGATGTACGTACGAGTTGCCCTTTTTATAGAACACTCTAATATGTCACATTTTTATTGGGGTTGGCTTTAGTTAACTACTATTATTACATCTCATCTGTTAAACATTACTGGTATATAATATTTAATTTCTTTTAGCTTCGTGTGATGTGGCACATGATTGTAAATCTCATATATGAGTTCCTTCTCGTTTTTATTATATTTTTAAGGTGAAATGGCAATCCGGATCCTCTTCTGCTGTTCAGCACCTCAATCAGTACCTTAACCAATCACAAACAAGTTTTTATGATTTAATTTTTCATTGATTAGTCTCAACCATTCAATGTAACAATTAATGGACACGATTTTGCAGGAGAGACAAAATGAAGTTGTTGGCCGGAGAGGATCCAGATTCGTGAAACGGAACATGAAGATCAAACTCTCCTAGCGAGATATGGGTAGCAAAAGAAGTCAATGTGCTACTGCTCCAGATACCATGTTGGGGCACTGAACGCATGTAGAGGTATATGAGTGCCCCTTATTGTAGGAAACTCTTATTGTAGGAAACTGTTCTTTTCACATCCAAAATGGAACTATACTAAGAGAAAGTGAGAAATATAAGAATATGAAAGAGAGAAATAAAGACATGTGGTATCTAGAATTTTTATTGGGTGTGGTACGCCATCGCGTTTGCCACTGTGGGTTTCCCTAAATTTACTACGTAACCGCCAAAGCTAACATCTCTTGCATCGTTCAAATTGAGTCACATTTATCGTTGCTGAAACTCCAACCAATAAACCAAGTCCAAATCTAGATCTATGCCGCCATCGAGCCAACCACCGATTCACCTATCTTTTCGTGATATCGGAGCCACCACATTGAGTTGAGTATTGTGTGTGTGAAGGATCACTTAACAAATAATGATAGTAATAAATAATAACTCAATCACACAGTGTATGCTTTCTATTGATACACATCATTTCAAGTACCACGTCTTGGTCTGGTTTAAGGTATCCCAGCAAACACCAATAAGAGATATGTATGTAATAAGAAAAGAAGAAAAATAAAAGCATAAAATGAATGAAAATAAGATAAAAACAAGAAAAATTGATATGGATGAATAAAATGAACTCAATATTAACAATAGTATCTGGTCTGATACATTATTTTTTTATTCTTAGTTGACTAAATCTGAGCTGGTAAGCATTCCAAGTATATTTAATTTATTTTAGTTTGATATGATTTAGCATGACAAATTGTAAATTATGAATTAGAGCTTAAGTAAAAGTCTTGAGTTTGAGAAATTTGTAGATATAGTTGCGTTAAATATTGGTAAAGAGAATTTTATTGTCAATAATAGTCTTACCGAACATGAAATTGGGAGAACAATTCAACAAATTAAAATAAAATATTGTATTATTAATTTAATGAATTAATGTTAATAAGCTTCTATATTCTAATTGGTAATATCTGTATGGAATATCTCCTCATCTTCTGCATGATTATCAGTTTATACTTAACAATTATTATACACAGATATCCAAACAAAACACTATAGACCATGCACATATATTTCATTATTTTTCACTGTACGTCACTCTTTTTATCACAACGTATTATATTTATAATTTATCTAATTCTTCCACTTATTTTCATTTCTATTACACCCTCATTCAAGCCAAAATCAGCTGTCACGTTATTTATTTTTATTTTTTTTTAAAGTATCACGTTATTGGTTATAAAAGTTATAAATACTATTTATATATATATATATATATCCTCAAATGATATATATATATATATATATATATATATATATATATATATATATATATATACACATACGCATTGGAGAGTTGTATATATATATAAAGCGTATCAAGTGAGAATGATGTTTATTATTAGATATGAGAGCGTTATATCTTTGTCATTTGATCTACCATAAAGGGTCAAGATTAAAATAAAATGGTATGTGATTTTTTTAAAAAGTCATGAGACAACTAAAATACTTTTAATCTCAATCACTCACGAATGATTGTATGGTCATGATTTAACACTCTCATATTTCATAATAAACATCATTCTCACTTGATACACCTCGTACATTTATATATATATATATATATATATATATATATATATATATATATATATATAAAATACTTTTTTCCTTTATCTCTTTCCAGCACAGCCATCATTTGATTACACACTTTTCCTTCTCTTTCTCTTCCTTTAAATGTATAAATTATAGTCCATTAAAAAAATGTATATATAATTGGTAAGTGGAATTGTATTATAAGCAAATGCAAATAATTCAAAAAAAAAAACAATATCCCGTCAACCTTTGCTGGTAAATATTCAATTTAGCTTCAATTGCTTTTAGATGCAGATGCTGTGCAGCTGTCTGAACAATTATATAAGCTCCACGTTCTGCCAAAACAATTATATAAGCTATATATAGTATACTACCACGTTTTGAACACGTTACAAATTGATTTTTGGATTAAATATGTTCTATGTCCATGTAGTATAAGGTCACATATATAATTGGTCCTGGAATTTTTCATTTTCATAGCTGTTGGTTTCTCAAATTTTTATTTGAAATTATGACAATTGACGTCATAATGTTTACAAGACTCACTTTTTTCCTCAGTCATCCCACCCGGTAAGCCTAATTATTTAAATAAAATGTTGGAGTTAATTGTAATAGTGAAACAAGTCTCATAGCCATTATGATAAATGAAGAAGAAGGTAAAAAAAGAAAAAGACAATTAGAGAAGTCTAATATTACCTAAAATGTTGAAGTGAGAGAAGTTAAACCTATATATTAGATATACATTCTTTATTTGTAAATGTATGAGACATCAATACTTCAATTAATATCTAATTTAGTTTAAATATTTGTTTTATGAGAGTGTGGATGTCTTGGGATACTAGGGTGAGATTGAGAGAAGTATATATGATGTAAAAACCTCACTGTGTTGTCTTTAGACAACGACTATTATTTTTTCTCCGGTTTTAAAGTTTTCACGTTACATTCTTGTGTTTTAATTGCACTTATTTTTTTCTCTGGCCTTGTTACTCCCTTTGTTCCAAAATATAAATTGTTTTAGCATTTGTATCATGTTCCAAAATATAAGTTGTTTTGCAAAACCCAAAGCAGTTTTTCTCACTTTCTTCCTGCTAGGCTGCTATACCCTCATTTAATAGTTTCTCTCACCTATCACCTTCAATTTTCACCTATCCCAACTATCACTATCCACTAAACTAGTAATCATATTTCTCTCTTCTTAAAATCACTCAACTTTAAATAAGGGTATTTCAGTCAAAATATTCTATCAAATGATGGGTTTTTAATTCTTGTGCATAACTTTAAACAACTTATATTTGGGAACGAATGAAGTATTTCCCAACACTGCTACCAAGAGCCTCGAGTTCAACGAGATATTACACTCTTAATATGCTTTGTGGTCGCAGCATTGTCAGATATTTCAAATTAGAAAAGAAGTGTGATATCGTAGAAGTAATGAAAAAGTGTGTGATAGTGGAAAGAGTTGTACTAGAAAGGTTCAAACTAGGAAATACTTGGTATTTAAGCGTGTCCATTGTGACCCACCTCTCTTTCCTTGGAACCTACTCGGTGTAGGGTTTACGGTATTCGTAGAACTACATTGTCAAGTTTTTCAAGTGTTATGACATAGAAATGTTTGATAGAGGAATCAACTTTGACTTGTGGAAAGTACAAGTCAAGGATGTCATGATACAATCTGGATTACACAAGGATTTAAAAGGAAACATTTCCAACATGAATGCAAGAAATTAGAGGAACTAGATTTGTAGCTGCAAGTGTAATTCGTCTGTATTTGGCAAAGAATGTTCTTATAAATTTGCATAATCTATCATTGACCAAAGAACTCTAAGAAAAGTTCGAAGGGTTATATCAAGTGTTATGAAGTTTGACATAGAAAAGTTTGATGAAAGAATCAACGCTAGCTTGTAGAAAATACAAGTCAATGATGTGTTGGTACCATCAATAATACACAAGGCATTGAAAGGAAATATTTCCAACATAAATGGAGAGAAATAGGAGGAAATCGATTTGAGAGCTACGTGCACTTCGTATGTATTTGGAAAAGAATGTTCTTGTGAATTTGCAAAATTTGTTATCAGCCAAAGAACTGTAGGAGAAGCTCGGTTATATCATGCAAAAGGAATATCAAATCGGTTGTTGCTGAAGGAGCAATTCCACCAATTTGCGCATGGATGATGGTATAAAAGTGACAAATCATCTTAGTACTCCGAATGGTATTCTCTTTGAACTATAATTTGGTGGATTAAATATTGATGATGAAGATAAAGTTTTAAAGACTCATATTCTCCCTTCGGTCTACTTATGTTCATATAAAACTTGTTTTGGTGTACGGAAAGGGAACTGAAGATTGGTTGGGAAACTTCTCTACATAACAACCACACGTCTTGATATTCAATTTGCAGTGCAACAACTAAGTCAGTTTTAGTACTCAACTATACTGGTTCAGTTTTAGTCTGCTCAAAGGGTACTTGAATATCTAAAAGACAATCCAGCGAAGGGTTTTTTCTTCCCTCGTGCTTCCTCACTTCAGCTTATGGGTTTCTCATATTGGGGAGGATGTCTTAATAGTAGGAGTTCAGTCAGTGGTTACTGCTTCTTTTTTGACACTCTTTGGTCAGTAGGATGGCCAAGAAACAAGTGACAGCGACTCGATCATCCTCAGAAGTTGAATACTGAGCCTTGATAGGAGAAACATGTGAACTGCAATAGTTGGATTACTTGCTCATAGACCTCTTCATTTCACTCATGAAGCAACCATTCTTTTATTGTGATAACATAAGTGCTTTCTATATAGCTGCTAATTAATTAATTCGGTGTTCCATGAAAGAACTAAACATTTGGACATAGACTGCCATATTGTCCGCCTCAAAACACAATAAGACTTATGAAATTGCTTCTTGTTCAAATTGCTGACCTTTTTACCAAGGCTTTTCATCCTACTCAATTTCATACTTTGGTCTCCAAGCTGAACATGCTCAACATTTACCATGCTTAGCTTGCGGGGAAATGTTGTGATAGAGAGCTAAGTGTGGCGAATTGAAGCTTAGCTTCATGGGTTTAGAGTGAAAGAGAGAGTTAGTTATTTTGTTAAGTAACTAACTTTAGGAAGTTAGTTAATTAGAAGCTAATTGGTTACTAGTTCACAGTTTTCAGTTTTGAGCTTTACTCCATTTAGCAATTCTATAAAACTCTGTAATATCCATTTCCAGTACTGAAAAATAATTTCCTTCTTCACTCTTCTCTCTGATTCATACAAGCAATGAATGTGCTTCTTCTTGGATCTTCGTTTCATAAGAAACTTAAAGTTTCTAATAACATGCATAACTTGAGATATTAAATTATTGACTGAATATAAAAGGATTAAATCATTGACTGGCTCTAAATAAAATTAACACTGCCATGTGACTGGCTGAAATATTTGGATTTGACTCTTAAATCAGTACTCCATCTGAACAGCTTTCACCTTGAAGCAGCAGGGAAGAGCTAAAGGTCAGAATTGAAGTGCTCAAATCAAACTCCAAAATCTTATCTTCCAGTTGAAGCCCCCCAAGAACAATAGCATTATTCGCCTTTTCACCTCCATCCACAAAAGCCAAACAGAGCACTTTCTCTTTCACTTCAACCATGGTATTGTGACCAAACATCTCATATTTCAACCCGCCATCAAAAACCAATTCGATATCTGGAACAGCTGGTCCCACATCAAGATCTCGAATAGTGTCAGCATCAAAGCATGCTCCAAAAGGTGACACTGATTTCACCCTCTTTATTCCTCTGGCTGAAGCCTTCTCCACAAAATCTCTAACAAAAGGCTTGTAGATAGAGTGATGCAACAGAGTGTAAGGAGTACCCAAGGTACTAATTTTCGTACCCCCATTGCCGTTTTCATCAAGGGACAACAGGGAATTGTTAAAGTTGACACCTTTATCATCAACAACGATTGACTTGACATTGATGAAGTATCCATCAGAGGAAGACAGAGCGAATCCAATTCTTACAACAGAGGCAGGTGCATTTGGTCTTCCACCAATGAAGATCTTCCCAGTACCTTTGCTGTTTGAAGAAGGTAAACAAAGGGTGAACTTGGGAGGAATGTTGTATGAGGATGAGATCTGAATTGGTAAAGAACGTTGTGATCTTGCAAGGCCAAGGATCCCTTTGGTTCCTTTAGCGAGGCCAATGAGAAGAGGGGTGGTGAATACATCAGAGTTCGTGCAGGCAGAAAGAAAAGAGCGAGGGACTTTTGTGTGGGGAAAGTGTAAGAGATCTTCACCCCAGTCGCCACTGAAAAAAATGTCGATAAATTGGTTGGGGATTAAAAGACTACAGGTGTTGCTGGTGCACCCTGGCTTAGGGGGAGAGTCACTGCAATCATGGCAACCGTATTCTTGAGGGCACTTTTGGGAGTCGTCACAGGAAACTGGATGGTAAGATGATGAAGTGTAACGATTGTCGCAATCGTACCAGAGGAATCCAACTGAAAGATCAATGGCTAGATTGGTTGTGTGTTTTGGAGTTCCTAAGCCAATTGATGTATGGTACTGATGAGTGGTTGGATCTTTGTTCACAGGGAGGGTGATGAAACCGGTTTTAGGTAACTCATTGTTTGATGCAGATGAAGCTGAGAAAAGGAGTAGACAGAGGAGGAAGAAATGGAGAATAATGGAAGTAGCCATTATGAATATTGAATCTCAATTGAACTTGTATTGTATTGTAGTGAGCAATGCTTGCAGTGTGTGTGTCCATACTTATAGTTGCTAGGAATGTGTTAGATTATGATGATGACTAGCTGGTCAATAAATAATGTCTGTAACATTATCAAGGTGTCACAACTTGACCTCGCCACCGACTCCAGGGATGGACAAGTCAATGCATGTGCATTGTATACACTTGCGTTAATTTAAATATCATATCATGTAATCTCAATAAAATAAAATATGAGTGCACAACCACACTCATTATTATGTGGAGGTCATGTTAAATATGTATATATTTCCCAATAAATGTAATGTTTCTCCATACGCAACCTTCATGAGTCAAACTCTAAATTAAATGATTAAAGAGATCGATTATTTACTAATTATGTTACACTTTATTATTGGTGGGATATAGACTTGTTTTGTCACTAATTCAATCCGTAATAAATAATATAATATTAACATAACCAATAATGAAAGGTATATATATCAAGAATTCACAACTTCGAAATGTGAGGCTTGAGCAGCGAAACCCTATATTAGGGTTTAGTGAGACAATAAGTTCATTGATGGAATGAAGGAACATGGACTAACTTGAGAAAACCAGAAACAACAAGAAGGCAGGCAATCTGCGGCTGTTGTATACTTGTATTTACACGTAACACAACCGCATGTCTTTAGCAGCGGTTTACCAAGCGTTGCAGTACTACCCTCGCGATATGTTATGCGGCCAAAATATGCTTTCTAATGCAAAAATATCGTCGTCCTCAAATAGAATGTGCATTAAACGAATTACTATGATTTCAATTATCAGCAAATAAATACATTTTAACAATTAAAGAACTATACACTTATACAGTAAATCATTTGGTACCTAATATGTGACATGAATCACATGAGTATGAGCTGCACCAAAAATTAAGAAGAACAAAAAAGAATAAATACCTCCTTGGAGTACAAGGAACTAATCAAACTCATGCTCATCATGGTTTCTTACCACCTCACCTTCACACCAACTACATCAATTTGAATTTTATCTCTGAAGCACAAAGAGAGTGTAAAATTCAAACCAAACACCATATATGAAAAAAAAATCATGAAAGGAGACTTTACCTATTAAGTAAATATGATGTATTGGCTTCTATGCTCTTTTCTACTTAATGCATTGCATGTTGACTTTAAAAAAGTAAGAGTTTGAAATACCCAACTCAACGTCGTGTGCTACTATGGACAAAAAAAAAGAAATATGTATTAACATAGTTTCTACCTAGAGCTGGGCAAATGGGCCTAAGCCCGTGGGCCAACCTGCGTGACCTGCCATATGCATGGGCTATAGCCCAGTGGTTGCTAGCCCGTTTAAAAACGGGCCTAAGTGGGCTGGCCCATTTATTCCGCGCGTTTAAGCGGGTTAGACCGCGATTTGGCAGGCTGGTCCGTGAGCTACTTTAAAAAAAATTAAAAAAATAGGACCATGTAGAGGTATATGAGGGCCCCTTATTGTAGCAAACTGTTCTTTTCACATCCAAAATGGAACTATACTAAGAGAAAGAGAGAAATATAAGAATATAAAAGAGAGAAATAAGAGACGTAAATTATGTGGTACCCAGAATTTTTATTGGGTGTGGTACCCCATCGCGTTTGCCACTGTGGGTTTGACTAAATCCACTGCGTAACCGCCAAAGCTAACATCTCTTGCATCGTTCAAATTGAGTCACATTTACCGTTGCTGAAACTCCAACCAATAAACCAAGTCCAAATCTAGATCTATGCCGCCATCGAGCCAACCACCGATTCACCTAACTTTTTGTGATATCGGAGCCACCACGTTGAGTTGAGTACTGTGTGTGTGAAGAATTACTTAACAAATAATGATAATAATAAATAATAACTCAATCACATCGTGTATGTTTTCTATTGATACACATCATTTCAGGTATCACGTCTTGGTCTGGTTTAAGGTATCACAGCAAGCACCAATAAGAGATATGTATGTAATAAGAAAAGAAGAAAAATAAAAGTATAAAATGAATGAAAATAAGATAAAAGCAAGAAAAGTTAATGTGATGAATAAAATGAACTCAATATTAACAATAGTATCTGGTCTGATACATTATTTTTTTATTCTTAGTTGACTAAATCTGACCTGGTAAGCATTCCAAGTATATTTAATTTCTTTTAGTTTGATATGATTTAGCATGACAAATTGTAAACTTAGAATTAGAGCTTAACTAAAAGTCTTGAGTTTGAGAAATTTTTAGATATAGTTAAATTAAATATTGGTAAAGAGAGTTTTATTGTCAATAATAGTCTTACCGAACATGAAATTGGGAGAACAATTCAACAAATTAAAATAAAATATTGTATTATTAATTTAATGAATTAATGTAAATAAGCTTCTATATTCTAATTGGTAATATCTGTATGGAATATCTCCTCATCTTCTGCATGATTATCAGTTTATACTTAACAATTATTATACAAAGATATCCAAACAAAACACTATAGATCATGCACATATATTTCATTTTTTTTCACTGTACGTCACTCTTTTTATCACACCGTGTTATATTTATGATTTATCTAATTCTTCCACTTATTTTTATTTTTCACTCTAAATGTCTACCCGTTTGGTGTGAGCTTAGCATTTAGAAGAGTCATAAATATTATTTATATATATATATATATATATATATATATATATATATATATACTCATACGCATTGGAGAGGGTGTATATATATATGGAGCCGTGAAGCGTATTAAGTGAGAACGATATTTATTATGAGATATGAGAGCGTTAAATTAGCTATTAGATCTACCATGAAGGATCAAGATTAAAACAAAAATGTATGTGACTTTTTAAAAAGTCATGTGACCACTAAAGTACTTTTAATCTCAACCCATTCATAAATAATTGTACGGTAATGATTTAACACTCTCATTTTTCATAATAAACATCATTCTTACTTGATACACATATTTACATATCTATATATATATATATATATAAATAAACGTAATTTTTTTTTCCTTTACCTCTTTCCAGCACAGCCATCATTTGATTACACACTTTTCCTTCTCTTTCTCTTCCTTTAAATGTATAAATAATTGTCCATTAAAAAAAAATGTATAAATAATTGTTAAGTGGAATTGTATTATAAGCAAATGCAAATAATTAAAAGAAAAAAAAACAATATCCCGTCAACCTTTGGTGGTAATATTCAATGTAGCCTCAATTGCTTTTAGATGCGGATGCTGTGCAGCTGTCTGAACAATTATATAAGCTATATATACTGCCACGTTTTGAACACGTTACAAATTGATTTTTGGATTAAATATGTTCTATGTCCATAGTATAAGGTCACATATTTAATTGGTCCTGGAATTTTTCATTTTTATAGCTGTTGGTTTCCCAATTTTTTATTTGAAATTATGACAATTGACGTCATAATGTTTACAAGACTCTTTTTTTTCTCCTCAGTCACCCCACCTGGTAAGCCTAATTATTTAAATGAAATGTTGGAGTTAATTGTAATAATAAAGCAACTCTCATATCGCCATTATAATAAATAAAGAGGAAAGTAAAAAAAGATAAAGACAATTAGAGAAGTCTCATATTACCTAAAATGTTGAAGTGAGAGAGAAGTCAAACCTATATATAGACATACATTCTTTATTTGTAAATGCATGAGACATTAGTACTTCAATTTAAATCTAATTTAGTTTAAATATTTATTTTATGAGAGTGTGGACGTCTTGGGGTACTAGGGTGAGATTGAGAGAAGTATATATGATGTAAAAACCTCACTGTGTTGTCTTTAGACAACGACTATTATTTTTTCTCCGGTTTTAAAGTTTTCACGTTACATTCTTGTGTTTTAATTGTGCTTATTTTTTTCTCTGGCCTTGTTACTCCCTTTGTTCCAAAATATAAGAAGTTTTAGCATTCGTACCATGTTCCAAAATATAAGTTGTTTCCCAACACTGCTATCAAGAGCCTCGGGTTCAACGAGATATTAACTCTTAATATGCTTTATGGTCGCAACATTGTCAGATCTTCCAAATTAGAAAAGAAGTGTGATATAGTAGAAGTAATGAAAAAGTGTGTGATAGTGGAAAGAGTTGTACTAGAAAGGTTCAAACTAGGAAAGACTTGGTATTTAAGCGTGCCCATTGTGGAAAGAGGTGTAATTCGTCTGTATTTGGCAAAGAATGTTCTTATAAATCTGCATAATCTATCATTGACCAAAGAACTCTAAGAAAAGTTCGAAGGGTTATATCAAGTGTTATGAAGTTTGACATAGATAAGTTTGATGAAAGAATCAACGCTAGCTTGTAGAAAATACAAGTCAATGATGTGTTGGTACCATCAATAATACACAAGGCATCGAAAGGAAATATTTCCAACATAAATGGAGAGAAATAGGAGGAAATCGATTTGAGAGCTACGTGCACTTCGTATGTATTTGGAAAAGAATGTTCTTGTGAATTTGCAGAATTTGTTATCAGCCAAAGAATTGTAGGAGAAGCTCGGTTATATCAGGCAAAAGGAAGGTAAAAAAAGAAAAAGATAATTAGAGAATTCTCATATTACACTACAAGGAAATCAGTAAATTGCGGCGGTTCTGTTTACGTTTTGCGGCGGTTTGAACCGCCGCAAAATGTATATGAAAGGCGGTTGCCAAACCGCCGCAGTTACGAGCGTCGAGAGATGCATTGCGGTGGTTGGATAACCGTTGGAACAACCGCCGCTGGTATATAGCGGCGGTTTTGTAACCGCCGCAGTATTTTACTTAGTTGAGACGGTTAAAAATTAAAAAAAAGGACCATGTGGTTAAAGATTCAAGCCCAGTAGAAAAAAAAAACTCAAATCCCAACCTAATTTTTTTCTGGTTGTTTAGTGTTAAATTTATGTTTTTATTTTATTTTAAAATCTACTTCGTGGCTCGCGGGGCGGATGCGGATCACCTCAATAGAGGTGCGTTTAATTGCGGGCTAACACGGGGCGGGCCAATGCGGGGCACAACTCTATTTCTACCTTTGACTAGGCCCTAGATAATTTTATAAATACAACGCTGATTCGCTTTATGTGACGGCTTTTGACCATCAAAAAATGGGAAGCTTGAATAAATGCGTTTAGGCTGCCACAAACGCGAGGTGTGTGCAAATGTCGGCACCGGAGCGTGGACTACAAATCATTTTTGTTATGAATAAGACAATAAATGGTAAATAGAAAAAGTTGCGCCCCGTGAGTCAGTTTTTTATTACATGTTTTTTGTTGTTTGCTTTTTATCTTAAATCATTCATATTTATTTTTATGAAATAATATTTAATATATAATTATATTTTAAAAAACCTATTTAATTGCAACTAGTTTAATAAACTAGTCTGGTTTTGAAGACATGATGTTTGATTCATTCACACTCATTTTTTCTTTAATGATTCTTGTCTTTTTTTCTTCATTTTTCTTTCTAAGATGTGGGTGGGATGTGGTTGAAAGCTAATTGGGCTATATCCAATAATTGCAATTACAGCCCATGAACATGTTAAAGGACTTCTTTATTAGTTGCTAGTTTTATTATTTCTTACATTAGTTGTTATTCTATTTCCAGAATATTCCTAGTAGTGGGATAATGCTATATGTTTGGCTATTATCCTTACCCTAAGAGCCAAAATTCTAAGCTATATATTGTATTGCATTCTTAATTAATGTGAAGGCGTGAAGCAGAAATTTGAGCAACAGCTCTTCAAAGTTATACTAATATACTCTTTTACTCTCTTTATATTTAGGGTTTATGGTTTCATAGCTATGATAGAAGTTATGTCTACCCGATTGCATGTACTGTGAGAAACTGAAAATAATCTTATTGCTTTTTTATTGAGCTGACAATTTTTTTTTATGAAATGTGAAAATGAGACACTAATTACTAGAGAATATGCATATAACCCATGGCATGGCATCGATAAGGCTTTACATGTGCTCATTATAAAATGAAGTGCAAAATGTCAGTGAAAATCATAAAATGCACAGAAAGAGAAGTCAGAAAACTACATTGGAGTAGAATTGCTCAAATTCAAAACACAAAATGCTACTTGAAGCTAAATTAAAAACATCACGAAATACAAGAAGTTGATTAATTAATTAAACTCGAACATCATGCACACGCTAGAGATATGATATCTTCACATTCTCATTTCTCTTACGAGTCATTTTGATCCTTTCACTTTGTGTCTTTACATTGTTTTAATCTCATCACTTATTATATCATTCATTTCTTTATTTCCTATTCTTATCTCTCACTAAAAATGTAAGGTGAAAATGTGTGAAAAAAACTTAATTAATCTAAATATGAGGAATGGTGTCTAAGATCATTCTTTATTCATTTTTTCTTGACTAGATCTGATACCGTAAACATCATTCCCATTATATTTAATTATTTTCAAAACCAGCCACAACGAGTGAATACTAATTTTCTAATCACACCTCTAATGTCTTCAATTTTTGGGAGTTTCTAAACTTCATTAATTTTACAGAGTTTATTTTTTTCGCCACAAATTGCATGTGTTGTGTTGTGGGTGTCTCAAAAAAATCGGTGTCCACAGTTTTTTTTTTCAAACAATAAAACTTTGATGCTCAAATAATATTATAAGCATCTTAAATGTTTTTTTTATCTCTTTCTTCTTATCTTAACATATTATATATCACATTTATTACTTCTCTTTTTTCTTCATCGTCCGCTTTATGTATCCATATTTTCTCTTCTCATTTCTCTTAGAAATTAGAATGTGGATGAAATTTCCTTTTAAGCTGATCTAATCTGACAAGAAGAATTCCTAAATATAGTGTGTCATTAGTTTAATGAATTAAAATTTTAGGTTCTAATTAGTAATATCTACATGGAATATTCTCATCCTTCTATTTTGAGCATGATTTTGATGTTGTTCGCGCCGAAGTGCAACGTGCCTCCCACAACTCGCCCCGCAATCGTCTTCTCCTTCGCTTCTGCTCTCATCGTGACTCTCATCGAGGTAAAGCAGACTCATTCCCTCAACCTCCGATCTCCATTAGTTATTGATGCTGTTTTGCAGTCGAAGCTTCTAGATTTTTAGGTTTCATATCAGTTATTGGACTGCTTACTGATGCATATTACTTGTTTGATGGAATTCCTCTTTGAGTTTATTGGATAATCCCTGATATGTTTATCTTGCAATGTCCTTGACTCCTTATAGTTAACATGTATAAGTAACACATCTCTTATAAATAAATAAACACAATACACGATAGAAGAGGGAAAAGTAGAAATTCTCTTTCTCAAAGCACAAAATACTAGGATTAAAAAAGTTCACAATTAAAACACTAGAAGCATTTTTTAGTCAGAAATATAAAACACTTCTATTCTAATGATAAAGCCTTGAGAACAACTCTCTCAAGTGAATGAGCATATATATTGAAGATACTTGGTACCAATACTAGAAGATAAAGTCGATCATCTTGAGGCCGAGTCAAATTTTGAAAGACACTAGGCTATCAAGTGGGAACATCTTGCGTGGTGAACGAGGAGGGAAGAACTGAATCCAAGCTTGGAGGAAGCTAAATCAAACTCCAGAAGGTTGTCCTGCAACTGGCTCCCACCAATAACAACCGCTGTCCTTGCATTTTTCCCACCATCCACAAATCCAAGACATGCTACATTTTTCTTCACCAACACCATTGAATTTCCACCATAAATTGTCCACACAACATCCCCCTGCAGCACCAGATCAATAGTGGGCACATCCAGTCCAGTAATGGTCCTGCCAATGGTGCTGAGATCGAAACATGCTCCGAACGGTGCCACTGCTGCCACTTTCTTTATTTTCCTATCAGCAGCCTTCTTCACAAAGTCTCTAACAAGTGGTTTGTAGATGGAACTATGTAAAACTGTGAAGGGATTCATTGTGCTAATTTTGGTTCCACCGTTTCCCTTGTTGTCAATGGACAGCAGGGAAGGCTTCAAGTTGACAACTTCGCCACCGACCTTGATTGATTTCGTAACTATGAAGTATTCATAAGAGGCATCGCCTTCGGTAAAGATAGGAGCTGTGCTGAAGGGGTTAACAATCAAAGGGGTAGTGAGCAGAAATTTGGAAAAAGGAGAAGAGGG
The DNA here is from genome assembly GCA_030819835.1 of Acmispon strigosus. Taxonomy (NCBI): domain Eukaryota; kingdom Viridiplantae; phylum Streptophyta; class Magnoliopsida; order Fabales; family Fabaceae; genus Acmispon; species Acmispon strigosus. The sequence continues at coordinate 95,815,681 of JAUAMA010000001.1, forward strand.
TGCCCCACCAAAGAAGAGGTGGCCAAGTCCTTTCTTGTTTGAAGATGGTAAGCAAAGAGCAAACTTGTGAGGAAGGTCATTAGATGATGAAAGCTGTGTTGGTAATGCAAGTTGTGTCCTTGCAAGGCCTAAGATCCCTTTACTGGTTTTGGGTAAGTCTTTAAGGAGTGAAGGGTCACCAGAAAATCCATCTGAGTTAGTACACCCGGTAAGGAGGCCAGACACAATGGTGCTAGATATGAACAACACATCCTCGCCAGTGTCTCCGGAAAAAATAGCATCAGCGAAGGGGTTGAGTATGTTGGCGCCACATGTGTCATTTGAGCAACCAGGCTTGAAGGGGCCATTGCAGCCCATGCATGCAGAACTCGCAGTGCAACTTTTAGAGTCACAAGGCACCGGACGGTAAGTTGAAGAGTTGTAGTGATTGTTGCAGTCATACCATAGGATTGGTCCTCCAAGATCAATCGTTAGATCGAAGCTGTGTCGAGGAGTTCCTACGCCAACCGAAGTATAGAACAGATTGGTTATTGGATCTTTCTTAATGGGTAATGCAGGACGGTGTTTGAGGTCATCACTTGGTTTTGATAAGCAGGAAACTGAGAGAAGGGTAATTGTTAGGAGGAAGAAATGGGTAGCAAATGAAGCCATTGTGTGTGCTATTGTTACTGCTCAGAATACTTGTGCTTGTAGTTGTAGGAATGACCCTGTTTTTATAGAACTGGATATGAACAAGTATGGTCTCTCATCTATACATTATTTATTTATTTATACGGTTGATGTGATCTATACATTATTTAGTTATTTTTAGTTAACGTATAGATCTGTTCTGGTAAACAATTATATAAGCACTACCACATTTTGATCACGTTTCAAATTGATTTTTATATATTATGAAAGAGTTATTATTTATAGAAATCTTTTTGTATATATTCATATTAGATCAATAGAATTAATATCAAAACCTGATAAAAGGTTTTAAAGATAGTGTTGAAGTTTGTCCTGTGCTAATTGACATGTATAGTGTGGTTTCCAAATAAGTCTCAAAGGGTCATTCCAAGTTTTGTGATTTTGCAGTTTCTAGTTTCTACATTCACATACCTTGGTTTAGTTTTTGAGAAATTTCTAAGTTTGTTTGTTTCTTTTTCTTTAAGCGCATGTTGTTGTTCTATGTGGTTTACCCTTTAATTTCTTAAATAGGCTATATTTTTTTTCTTTCAAAAAAGACCTATTATCACGATTTCAGTAAGAACCGTGGTAACAGAGGAACCTATTACCACTGTTCTAGTAAGAACCGTGGTAACAGATGTATTATGTTACTACAGTTTCGCCTTGAACTGTGGTAACAAAGACCTGATATTACCACGGTTCAACGTAGAACCGAGTATTTCAGAGGTATGATATTGTCACGGTTCCGCCTTGAACCGTGGTAATTTATCTATTACCCTGCGGGCTGTTACCATAGTTTAACCGTGGTAATATGTTGTCCGGAACCGTGGTAACATAACAATTCTGTAGTAGTGGTTGTTCAGCACCTTGGAATAATAATTGTTGACGATCTAACATTGTCACGTGATTTTGAGCTCTTTCCTCAGTAAGTGATATTTGTCAGCTGTAGACAGCCCATAAGATATTTCTTTGAATAATATATTCTACTTGACATAGACGATGTTTTCTCAGTTGATCATACGATGCTTCTTCTCTTGCTTAGACAATGTTTTCCATGAGACGTTGACTATGCATGCAGACGATAGAGTTGTAGACCATACTTGAGATATGACTTTGACGTCGTAGTCTATTGCTTTTCCTTTAGACGATACTTCTTTCTGAGTAGTAAACAGTACTTTTCTAGACAGTATTTTCCTTGTCTTAAGACGATACTTCTCTAGACGGTACTTTCCTTGACTTCAGACGATATTTCTTTAGACGGTACTTCTCTTATCGTCAGACGAAACTTCTCTAGACGATACTTTCCTTGTCTTCAGAATACTTCTCTAGACGGTAAGCATCGTCTTAGCAAGAGAAGAAGCATCGTCTGATCAAATGAGCTGTAGACCATACTTGAGATATGACTTTGACGCTGTAGTCTCTTGCTTTTCCTTTAGATCATACTTCTCTCTGAGTAGCAGACAATACTTCTCTAGACGGTACTTTCCTTGTCTTCAGACGATACTTCTCTAGATTGTACTTTCCTTGTCTTGAAACAATACTTCTCTAGACGGTACTTTCATTCTCATCGGAAGATGATAATTACTAGAGAATATGCCTATACCCCATGGCCTTGATAAGGCTTTACATGTGCTCATTAGAAAAAGAAGTGCAAAATGTCAGTGAAAATCATAAAATGCACGGAAAGAGAAGTCATTGGGAGTAGAATTGCTCAAATTCAAAACACAAAATGCTACTTGAAGTTAAATTAAAAACATCACGAAATACAAGAAGTTAATTAATTAAACTCGTACATCATGCACGCTAGCTTTGCCAATGGGTAATACCAATGGGCGGAGTTGTTTCAGGTTAGCGGAAAAGCAAGAAACTGAGACAAGCTGGGCAATGGTGGTGAGGAAGGAGAAAAGGGTAGCAAATGAAGCCATTGTGTTAGTACTGTTGCTATTGCTACAGATACTGTGTTATTACACAGAATGCATGTGGAAGCAATTGTGCCTTTTTTTATAAACCTAGGTGGAGATATGATATTTTCACATTCTCATTTCTCTTACAAGTCATTTTGATCCTTTTTCTTTGTATCTCTAGACTATTTTTATCGTATCACTTATTATATTGTTCATTACTCTATTTTCTATTCTTATTTTCCACTAAAAATGTAAGGTGAAAATGTGTGAACAAAAGTTAATTAACTTGATATGAGGAATGGTGTCTGAGATCATTCTTTATTCATTTTTTCTTTACTAGATCTGATATCATAAACATCATTCTCATTATATTTAATTGTTTTCAAAACCAGCCACAATGAGTGAATACTGATTTTCCAATCACACCTCTAATGTCTTCAATTTTTTTTTTTTACAGTTTTTAAATTTCATAAATTTTACTGAGTTTATTTTTTCGTTACATATTGCATGTGTTGTAATCAAAAAAATCGGTGTTCGCGGTTTTTTTTTTCAAACAATAAAACTTAGATGCTCAAATAATATTATAGACATTTTAGAAGTTTTTTTTATCTCTTTCTTCTTATCTTAGTATATTACTATCTTAGTATATTACGTATTATATTTATTATTTCTCTTTTTTTTCATTGTCCACTTTTCGTATCCATCTATATTTGCATTATAAGAATGTGGATGAAATTTCCTTTTCTCTGGCAAGAAGAATTCCTAAATATAGTGTGTCATTAGTTTAATGAATTAAATTTTAAGGTTCTAATTAGTAATATCTACTTGGAATATTCTCATCCTTCTATTTTGAGCATGATTACACTCAATCTAGCGAAAATTAGCTGACATGAACATTCTTAATAATAACATTATTTATATCTATACTTATTGTGGCATTTTTTTTTTCTTTATCTCCTTCCACCACCCCAAACTTATTATACTCTTCTCCTTCTTCTCTTTCTCTTCCTTTTTGTATAAATAAATATCTGCTACCACCTTTTGAACACGTTACAAGTTTATTTTATATATTTACATTTTGAGTGAAGAAGCCATTCACGTGCACTTTGTATCTAGTATCTAGTTGAAACTCTTGCACTCAGAATAATAGTTAAGATCTTTAATTCACTGTTTTTTTTATTCGATCACTGTATTCGTTGTGATAGAAATTGGTCCAGCATTCAAAGAAGACAAATTCAAAGACTAAGACAATCAGTGAGATTTTATTTGGATGTTTTATAGATCTTTGATGAATTCATATTGTCACATAGGATTTAAGGCACCCATAAGATCTCACTACATATTTCACTTGAGTGGCTGAGATCTTATTTTACTTTTAGTTGGATCCACAATACACAATATATTTATATTATTTATTTCCACTTAATATTAAATTAAACTTCACGGATCTGAAGGGTTTCACGGCCGTCGGCCTTTCATCTCTCTCTGTACAACAGCCTTCACATATCAGAAGAGTTTCTTCACCATTTTTGTAATTTTTTTTAATGTATATGTATTTTTCATCCCTATTCTGTTGATGTAATTTTTAAAATTTTGAATCCAAATAGATCTCTTGATTTTGCCATTGTTCTGTTGTATTTCTTTACTCCTCTGTTTTATGTTATGGTTGAATGAGAGAGAAAGAATTATATTTAATTTAATATCTCACTTTTGGTGCACAGATCTTAGCAAAAGCTAAGATGTCATGTCACTATCTCCAATGGTAAAATATTATAAGATACAGATCTTATTTTAAGACATCCATTGAAGATGCTCTATGGGTGTGTTTACTTGATGGAGATTTGAGTAGAAGAGAAAGAGTAGAGAGTTAGAGGAGAGGAGTTTCCACCCTTATTTCGTACCTCAAAAACACATAAGAGAGAGTCTCATATCCCGGGCTCCAGGTGTTTTAATCAATCTTCCCAAATTGCAAAGAATTCCAATGACCTCAGTTTTTTCTTCTTCTTGTTAATCTGTTTGTGGTGGTGCCACACCTCGAGTAATGGACTTCTAGACGACCACAAAGCTTTGCCTGAATATTAAAATATTTTGTCAACTTAAAAAGTAAATATTTATCTCCTCCACGTTATTCTTTCTCACTTCTTTCTCTCAGTTCATTTTCTCTCATTCTATCTTAAACCAAACATACCATAATAGAATGAAGAAGGCTTTGCAATGACTAGTTTTGGAAATCAAGGGAAAAAGAATATCAAAATGAGTTAGAAGTTAGGGAAGGGTGGTGATGGTGGGGGGTGGATGGTGGAACGGGTGGGTGGTGGGTTAGGGGGGGAGGGCCGTTATGTTTGCCAACATTAGGGACTACATGATGCATTTTCATAATTTGGGGCCAACTAATATAGCATGTGCCACATTTAGGGACCAAATTAACCATTTACTTAATTACTCTTATAACGGTTGGTCGTGCGATAAGTTTTTCAAAATAAGGAGCGGCTGCTGTGAGCATATATTTAAGACTCGGCTCTCTTGACCTCTTGAATCACTCCTAGGTAAATAATTCTCTTTCTCAAAACACAAAATACCAGGATTAAAAAAGTTCACAATTAAATTACTAGAAGCTTTTTTTAGACAGAAATATAAATCACTCTTATTCTAATGATAAAGCCTTGAGAAAAACTCTCTCAAGTGAGTGAGCATATTGAAGTGGGAACATCTTGCGTGGTGAACGAGGAGGGAAGAACTGAATCCAAGCTTGGAGGAAGCTAAATCAAACTCCAGAAGGTTGTCCTGCAACTGGCTCCCACCAATAACAACCGATGTCCTTGCATTTTTCCCACCATCCACAAATCCAAGACATGCTACATTTTTCTTCACCAACACCATTGAATTTCCACCATAAATTGTCCACACAACATCCCCCTGCAGCACCAGATCAATAGTGGGCACATCCAGTCCAGTAATGGTCCTGCCAATGGTGCTGAGATCGAAACATGCTCCGAACGGTGCCACTGCTGCCACTTTCTTTATTTTCCTATCAGCAGCCTTCTTCACAAAGTCTCTAACAAGTGGTTTGTAGATGGAACTATGTAAAACTGTGAAGGGATTCATTGTGCTAATTTTGGTTCCACCGTTTCCCTTGTTGTCAATGGACAGCAGGGAAGGCTTCAAGTTGACAACTTCGCCACCGACCTTGATTGATTTCGTAACTATGAAGTATTCATAAGAGGCATCGCCTTCGGTAAAGATAGGAGCTGTGCTGAAGGGGTTAACAATCAAAGGGGTAGTGAGCAGAAATTTGGAAAAAGGAGAAGAGGGTGCCCCACCAAAGAAGAGGTGGCCAAGTCCTTTCTTGTTTGAAGATGGTAAGCAAAGAGCAAACTTGTGAGGAAGGTCATTAGATGATGAAAGCTGTGTTGGTAATGCAAGTTGTGTCCTTGCAAGGCCTAAGATCCCTTTACTGGTTTTGGGTAAGTCTTTAAGGAGTGAAGGGTCACCAGAAAATCCATCTGAGTTAGTACACCCGGTAAGGAGGCCAGACACAATGGTGCTAGATATGAACAACACATCCTCGCCAGTGTCTCCGGAAAAAATAGCATCAGCGAAGGGGTTGAGTATGTTGGCGCCACATGTGTCATTTGAGCAACCAGGCTTGAAGGGGCCATTGCAGCCCATGCATGCAGAACTCGCAGTGCAACTTTTAGAGTCACAAGGCACCGGACGGTAAGTTGAAGAGTTGTAGTGATTGTTGCAGTCATACCATAGGATTGGTCCTCCAAGATCAATCGTTAGATCGAAGCTGTGTCGAGGAGTTCCTACGCCAACCGAAGTATAGAACAGATTGGTTATTGGATCTTTCTTAATGGGTAATGCAGGACGGTGTTTGAGGTCATCACTTGGTTTTGATAAGCAGGAAACTGAGAGAAGGGTAATTGTTAGGAGGAAGAAATGGGTAGCAAATGAAGCCATTGTGTGTGCTATTGTTACTGCTCAGAATACTTGTGCTTGTAGTTGTAGGAATGACCCTGTTTTTATAGAACTGGATATGAACAAGTATGGTCTCTCATCTATACATTATTTATTTATTTATACGGTTGATGTGATCTATACATTATTTAGTTATTTTTAGTTAACGTATAGATCTGTTCTGGTAAACAATTATATAAGCACTACCACATTTTGATCACGTTTCAAATTGATTTTTATATATTATGAATAAAGAAACAACTGAATTGCACTTTTTAAATCGATCACTGTATGACTGTATTGATTGTTAAAATAAAAGTGATAAGAGCTAAAGATAATAGCTTTCTTATGTGTTGAGTCAGATTCAGAAAAAGAGATAAGAGCTATCCAAGGGAGTGATCTGCACAAGTCATATCTTGCTCCCCTTATTCATCATATTAAGACGTTAGCTTTCTCCTAGAGTTTTGTATCTTTCTCTGATGTTTATAGGGAGGTAAATTAGGTATCTCATAATCTTAGTCAAGTATTCTAATTTTCATGAAATGAAATCTTGGTAGATAACATTCTTGTCTTTCAATGAAATTCACTTTTCCATAAAAAGATATTAAAAAAACATTTATATATATAAGCATGTCTTTTCATGTCAATTTATAAATTCAAGTTGTTCAACACTTAGTTTCACCAATATTTTTTTTTGGCAATCAACTCGCTCCACGGTCATTTTCACCTTCATTTTCTATTAGCATTTATCTCTTTCTTTTCTTTCAATTATATCATTTATCACATTTCTTATTTTTTCACTCTTTTCTTCATATTTCTCTCTTCTCTGCGCTCTATTTTCACTTAAATGAGTGTCTTGGAACAATGAGAGAGAGAGGACGCAATCACATTAACTAGTGAAATGTTTGGGAATAACTAGTCAGTACCCCGTGTAATCCACGGGAATTGCGGGGTATTTATTTCTTTTTAAAATTTATTAAATTTAATTACATTTTAATATTATTGATTTCTTTTGTTTTATAAATTTGTGAGGTTAGATCAATGCAAAATAAATTATGCAAGCAATATAAATAAAGAAATAAGAATAATATCTAAGGATTAAAACATTTTTCAATAAATAGGAAATGATTTTATTGACACATTAAGATTAATATTGTTCTGTAGAGCAGAATTGACAATACCCGAATCATGAGTAGGTAGCAAGCATTGAGTACAATTCACAACTGAATTAAAAACAAATAAAGATAGTAGGCCATAAAATTGGCAGCCTTGTTACCTTCCTTATCATTTATCAACAAAGGATAGTTGGTAAAATTGTAACACCCCGATTTCCAACCGAGGCATCACATTGGAAAACGCGAAAATAACACTTCAAAATGATCCTTTCAGAACATCTCAAGTTTCCAAACAAACGTCTCTCATATATTTATAATAGTGTAGCTCATAATCAATAATATTACAGCAAGGAAACAAGACGCAATAAAAGTAATATTCTGCACTACTTGTGCTAATTGTACAAAAACGGCAGAATCAAAACATCATCTTCAAGTCTGCCCCAAAAGTTCATGTTAGTTTGCATAAGTATAATCTTCAAGCATTTCCTCCTTGTTGGTCGCCTGGCGTTAATCGGCCATGCAATCAAACAACAAGCAGAAATGGTTAACTCCAAATACAAATAATAATCAACAACACAGTGATGAAAACAGAATAAACAATGAATAACAAAGCATGAATTACAGCAGTAATAACAACACAAGTTTCTCATGTTCAAATGTCACATAATCATGATTTGTTAGTTCTCAATAATATATGCATAATCTATGGATCCAATAAATCGCTTTAAACCGGGTCAGGACGATCACGTGGAACAAAGATCCACCACACCACCCTCGGTTGATCCCCCGGGACAAAGTGCCGTCACATCAACCTTGATCCTACATATAATGCATATGCTATGACAAATAATTATCAACCTTAGGAACTAACAGTTCCCACAATTTTCATAATCTTCATGAACCAAAGGTTCACACAATTTACAGTCATAGTATCAACATATGCACGATATAGTATGTTCTTCTTTGGAAAGCATTTTCATCATGTTATATCCAAACAATTCAACATGTAAGCATATTCAACATATTACAATATCAATGGAAAAAATCCAGAACAAGTCCAAAGGCAAAACACAATCAGACTCTTCAAACAGAGTCACAAAACATCACAACGACCCAATACTGAGACTGAGTTACCCTTACCTTCGATTAGGTTGCATACACTTGATCTTCAACCTAGAATTATCATAAGAACTCATTTAATTAACTATTCTAAGGATATGATGCAATCTGAATAGAAATTGGACTCAAAATAGTCAAAATCCAAAATTTTCGTAATACAGGGTAGAACAGAGCATGCTCCAACGCTCGAGCGTTGGTCTCCAACGCTCATGCGCTGATGTCTCGTCTGGTGCACAAATTTCTGGCAAAATCCCAACGCCGGGGCGTTGGAACCCAGTGCTCACGCGCCAGCTCTCAGCCTGTGAGTCCAGAAACCGTGTTTTTCACGTACAAATCATTTAAAACTTTAATCTTCAAAACCCAAACTTTCTCATGGATAAAACTCTTTGTGAAATTGATCAAAGATGGTTTATCTTCAGAATTCAAAGGATTTTCCCAAACCACAAGATTATAACAAGCTCTAACATAAGAACTGGAAAGGAAACCAACCTGGTTTGGTTCAAATGATTAAGAGAAATGAAACTTCAACTTTGTCCTCCAACGAACAAGAAGAACTCGAACACGAATCAGATTTGTCCTTCAACGAACAAGAAGAACTCGAACACGAATCAAAAGATGAACAGGTATTACTTCAACACCAAGTACTTCCAAAGAGTATAGAGAATTGAGGATTCTTTGAAGGAAGGAAAGATTTTGAAAGAAACTGAAGATTAATGCACTGCAAGTTCTGTATTTATAGAGTAAGGAAACCAACTTACAAACAAAGTCTGAAGGTAAAGTGGTCAACAAAAATGGCAGTTTATCATTTCCAAGAACATCTGACACTTATCTCATGAGGTCAACAATAGCGGCTGTCAGACTAGACAATACATGAAATAACCGACTAAACCAGTCACTAAGACTAGTCTTCCAACTAAGACCATCTCCGACTAAGACTAGTCTACCAAGTAAGACGATAGTCACTAAGACTAGTCTGCCAAATTACTAAGACGATCCTCTCCTACTCATCAAGACGTCGCGATTTCAGCCAAGGCTTAAACAATACATAATTTCATACACAATCACACATTTCAACATGGACAAAGTCCAATATGTCAATCAAGACTAACTCGAATTACTGAACAATTCAAGACAAAGTATAATCATTATACATCAAAGGATTCAAACTATAATTACAAGAATTACATGGACTAAGGTGAAATTACACAAAATTGAGGGTCTTACAAAAATTGTAAGAAACCAGCAAGATTCTTACAATCCTTTACAACAATAGCTATTTGAAGGAAAGAGAAAGAATAAATCTCTTTTGATTATTCAAAAACATTGTTCAGCACCTTGGAATAATGACCGTTGACAGTCTAACAATGTCACGTGATTCTGAGTTATTTCCTCGGTAAGTGATATTTTTCGGCTGTAGACAGCTCATAAGATATTTCTTTGAATAATATATTCTGTTTGACATAGACGATGTTGTCTCATTTGATCAGACGATGCTTCTTCTCTTGCTTATACGATGATTTCCATCAGACATTGACTATGCATGCAGATGATAGAGCTATAGACCATACTTGAGATATGATTTTCACGTTGTAGTCTATTGCTTTTCCTTTAGACGATACTTCTCTTTGAGTAGCCGAAAGTACTTCTCTAGACGGTACTTTCCTTGACTTCAGACGATACATCTCTAGACGGTATTTTTCTTGACTTCAGACGATACTTCTTTAGACGATACTTTTCTTATCGTCAGACGAAACTTCTCTAGACGGTACTTTCCTTGTCTTCAGAATACTTGTCTAGACGGTAAACATCGTCTTAGCAAGAGAAGAAGCATTGTCTGATCAAATGAGTTGTAGACCATACTTGAGATATGACTTTAAATGATACTTCTCTCTGAGTAGCAGACAGTACTTCTCTAGACGGTATTTTCCTTGTGTTCAGACGATACTTCTCTAGACGATACTTTCATGGTGTTCAGACGATATTTTCATTCTCATCAGATGATAATTACCGGAGAATATGCCTATACCCCATGGCCACGATAAGGCTTTACATGTGCTCATTATAAAAAGAAGTGCAAAATGTAAGTGAAAATCATAAAATGCACGGAAAGAGAAGTCATCGTGAGTAGAATTGCTCAAATTCAAAACACAAAATGCTACTTGAAGTTAAATTAAAAACATCACGAAATACAAGAAGTTAAATTAATTAAACTCGTACATCATGCACGCTAGCTTTGCCAATGGGTAATACCAATGGGCGGAGTTGTTTCAGGTTAGCGGAAAAGCAAGAAACTGAGACAAGCTGGGCAATGGTGGTGAGGAAGGAGAAAAGGGTAGCAAATGAAGCCATTGTGTTAGTACTGTTGCTATTGCTACAGATACTGTGTTATTACACAGAATGCATGTGGAAGCAATTGTGCCTTTTTTTATAAACCTAGGTGGAGATATGATATTTTCACATTCTCATTTCTCTTACAAGTCATTTTAATCATTTCTCTTCGTGTCTCTACATTGTTTTTATCACATCACTTATTATATCGCTCATTTATCTATTTCCTACCCTAATCTCTCACTAAGAATGTAAGGTGAAAATGTGTAAGCAAAACTTAATTAACCTAGATATGAGGAATGGTATCGGAGTCATTCTTTATTCATTTTTTCTTGACTAGATCTGATATCGTAAACATCATTCCCATTATATTTAATTGTTTTCAAAACTAGCCACAACGAGTGAATACTAATTTTTCAATCACACCTCTAATGTCTTCAATTTTTGGCAGTTTCTAACCTTCATAAATTTTACAGAGTTTATTTTTTTCGTCACAAATTGCACGTGTTGTGTTGTGGGTGTCTAAAAAAATTAGTGACCACGGTTTTTTTTTTAAACAATAAAACTTAAATGCTCAAATAATATTATAGACATCTTAGAAGTTTTTTTTATCTCTTTCTTCTTTTCTTAGCATATTATGTATTATATTTATTACTTCTATTTTCTCTTCATTGTCCATTCTGCGTATTCATCTATATAGTTAGATTGTAAGAATATGGATGAGATTTCCTTCTAGTTTCAAGTTTGATCTGATCTGGCAAGAAAAATTCTTAAATATAGTGTGCCATTAGTTTAATGAATTAAATTTTAAGGTTCTAATTAGTAATATCTACTTGGAATATTCTCATCCTTCTATTTTGAGCATGATTTTGATTACACTCAATCTAGCGAAAATTAGCTGACATGAACATTCTTAATAATAACATTATTTATATCTATACTTATTGTGGCATTTTTTTTCTTTATCTCTTTCCACCACCCCAAACTTATTATACTCTTCTCCTTCTTCTCTTTCTCTTCCTTTTTGTATAAATAAATATCTGCTACCACCTTTTGAACACGTTACAAGTTTATTTTATATATTTACATTTTGAGTGAAGAAGCCATTCACGTGCACTTTGTATCTAGTTGAAACACTTGCACTCCGAATAATAGTTAAGATATTTCATTCTTATTCGATCACTGTTTTGGTTGTGATAGAAATCGGTCCAGCATTCAAAGGTCCACTCGCCCCGCAATCGTGTTCTCCTTCTCTTCTGCTCTCATCGTGACTCTCATCGAGGTAAAGCAGACTCATTCCCTCAACCTCCTATCTCCATTAGTTATTGATGCTGTTTTGCAGTCGAAGCTTCTAGGTTTTTAGGTTTCGTATTAGTTATTGGTCTGCTTACTGATGCATATTACTTGTTTGATGAAATTCCTCTTTGAGTTTATTGGATAATCCCTGATATGTTTTACTTGCAGTGTCCTTAACTCCTTGTAACATGTATAGGTAACACATCTCTTATAAATAAATAAACACAATACACGATTAGAAGAGGGAAAAGTAGAAATTCTCTTTCTCAAAGCACAATATACTAGGATTAAAGAAGTTCACAGTTAAAACACTAGATGCATTTTTTAGTCAGAAATATAAAACACTTTTATTCTAGTGATAAAGCCTTGAGAACAACTCTCTCAAGTGAGTGAGCATATTGAAGATATTTGGTACCAATACTAGAAGATAAAGTCGATCATCTTGAGGCCGAGTCAAATGGGAAAGAAATTTGGCTCTGAAGGGGAACATGTTGCATTGTGAAGGAGGAGGGAAGAGGTGAAGCCCAGTTTGGAGGAAGCTAAATCAAACTCCACAAGGTTGTCCTCTAACTGGTACCCTCCAATAACAACTGATGTCCTTGCCTCTTTACCACCATCCACAAATCCGAGGCATGCTACGTTTTCTTTTACCAAAACGATTGAATTTCCACCATAAATTGTCCACTCCACATCCCCCTGCAGCACCAGATCAATAGTGGGCACGTCCAGTCCAGTAATGGTCCTGCCAATGGTGCTGAGATCGAAACATGCTTCGAACGGTGCCACTGCTGCCACTTTCTTTATTTTCCTATCAGCAGCCTTCTTCACAAAGTCTCTAACAAGTGGTTTGTAGATGGAACTATGTAAAACTGTGAAGGGATTCATTGTGCTAATTTTGGTTCCACCGTTTCCCTTGTTGTCAATGGACAGCAGGGAAGGCTTGATGTTGAGAACTTCGCCACCGACCTTGATTGATTTCGCAACTATGAAGTATTCATAAGAGGCATCGCCTTCGGTAAAGATAGGAGCTGTGCTGAAGGGGTTAACAATCAAAGGGGTAGTGAGCAGAAAATTGGAAGAAGAAGAAGACGTGGGTGCCCCACCAAAGAAGAGGTTGCCAAGTCCTTTCTTGTTTGAAGATGGTAAGCAAAGAGCAAACTTGCGAGGAAGGTTATTAGATGATGAAAGCTGTGTTGGTAATGCAAGTTGTGTCCTTGCAAGGCCTAATATCCCTTTACTGGTTTTGGGTAAGCCTTTAAGGAGTTGAGGGTCATCAGAAAATCCATCTGAGTTAGCACACCCGGTAAGGAGGCCAGACACAATGGTGCTAGATATGAACAACACATCCTCGCCAGTGTCTCCGGAAAAAATAGCATCAGCTAAGGGGTTGAGTATGTTGGCGCCACATGTGTCATTTGAGCAACCAGGCTTGAAGGGGCCACTGCAGCCAGTACATCCAGCATTCCCGGTGCAACTTTTAGAGTCGCAAGGCACCGGACGGTAAGTTGAAGAGTTGTAGTGATTGTTGCAGTCATACCATAGGATTGGTCCTCCAAGATCAATCGTTAGATCGAAGCTGTGTCGAGGAGTTCCGACGCCAACCGAAGTATAGAACAAATTGGTTATTGGGTCTTTCCTAATGGGTAATGCAGGACGGAGTTTGAAGTCACCACTTGGTTTTGATAAGCAGGAAACTGAGAGAAGGGTAATTGTTAGGAGGAAGAAATAGGTAGCAAATGAAGCCATTGTGATATTGATATTGCTACAGATACTGTGTTGGAGCTCAGAATACTTGTGCTTGTAGTTGTAGGAATGCCCCTTTTTTTATAGAACTGGATATGAACAAGTATGGTCTCTCATCTATATTAATTTATACATTATTTAGTTATTTTTAGTTGACGTAGATCTAGATCTGGTAAACATTCCCGGTATATTTAATTTGGTTGATCTGATTTCTACATTATTTAGTTATTTTTAGTTGACGCAGATCTGTTCTGATAAAAAATTGATTACACTCATTCATTCAGTGAAAATTTGTTGCCACGTTCTTATCCACTCATTTATACTAACTTTCTCTTCCATTTCATTTTTCATTCATTTTTTCTTTCTATCTCTTTCTACATTTTCTATATCACATTGCATATTTATCACTGGTCCAGCGGATGATGTGCAGCTGCCAAAACAATTACAGAGCATTTGTTAGATGGGTATAAAAAAATATGCCCAAGAATGAGATGGTGGGGATTTAGATTCCGTTAGCAGATTAGAAAAATATTTGCCCTGACATCCCTCATTCCCGGGAAAGTGATTTTCACACGTTCACCCACTTCAACAATCTCATCTTCAGGGGTGGTATCAAATATGCCCGGGAATGTTCTAAACTGGGTAGCAATTTTTTTTAGGGAAAAATTTATTTTACCCTTTTATTCACCCACAATTTTCGTCAATATCTCATGAAGGTGAAAAAATATTTAAGGATATTTTAATAATTTCATTATTTATTCTCTACCAAACGTCATCATTGTTTCCCGTAATGTTAGAAAAGATTCTCACGAATCAAATTTGTTAGCCAAACACAATTTTTAAAGATGCTCGAGAATAACATTTCCATCCAAATATTCCCGGGAATAAAATTCCTGGGTATATTTTTTTATACCGTCTAACAAACGCCCCCACTACCACCTTTTGAACACGTTACAAATTAATTTTTATATATTATGAATAAAGAAACTACTGAATTGCACATATAAATAATAACTAAGATATTTTATTCACGATTTTTTTTTTAAATCGATAACTGTATGACTGTATTGGTTAATGAATATTCTTTATAAAGTGGTTTTTATATATAATTACAATATTACCATGAATATTTACTTTCTCGTGACTCTTTAATAGGATAAGTCTTCGTAAAAGAGTTATGATTCGTATATATCTTGTAGGTGTAAACATTTAAAGAGCGAAAGGAAAAGAAGAGAAGAGAGATAAGTAGTGAATGTGATATACGGTTGGTGTGATAAGAAGAGAGATAAAAAAATGAAGGTGTTTACGAGTGTCTACACTGTTTATATATTTATAAATTATTTTTGTTCGTAAAAATATATTAGCCATGATTTACTGTGTGGTCAACTATTAGACATATTTTTGGCCAATAAAGATTGTTAAATGGGCTGCTTCATAAATTATTGGGCCAAAAAGTTTTTCTCTTTCCCTTTTACTATTTACACGCTCATTAACTGAAAACATGGGCTATGTTATATTTGGCAAGACATCTTTGTTAGCTGAAAGTCTATTTGAATAGTTTAAAAGTTCATTTTAATTATTTGATAAAAGAGCTTATTTTAATCGCTTATAGCTTTTTTAATAAGCTACTTAAGGTAGTTTTAAATTTTTAGCTTAAAACTTATTGAATTTATTCCATTTTTTATCCTTATCATTTTGCTAAAACTTCATTACTATTCTTTTATATTTTAAAAATTAGTAAACATTATGATATTCATCTCATATGAATTTTTTATTCCTGCACCGCCTTAAATATTTTATTAGTTTAGATAAATATAAACTTATTTATTAATTTAAATGTAATTTCATTTTTATTAATCTATTAATGTAATAAAAAAATTCAAAATGAAAGGAAGTTAAAAAATATCATATTTTTTAAGGTAAATAATTTAAAATATTGAAAGTGATAATTATTGTAAAATTAATATCATATTAATATTGGTGTGTAAATAAAGTAATTTAAATATAAAAACATTCATCGTTGATGCTGTGCAAGCTGTGGATGGGTGGATGAATGGGGTGGTGCTGCAGGATTTTGAAGGTGAAGTTACCTTGGCTGCCAGTTTTATTTTATGGGGTTGATCTAGGGGTAGATTTTGCTGAGGCTATGAGTATAAAGAGGGGTCTGCAAATTGCTAAAGATAATGGCTTTCTTAATCTATGTGTTGAATCAGATTCAGAAAAAGTGATAAGAGCTATTCAAGGGAATGATCTGCACAAGTCATATCTTTCTCCTTTAGTTTTGTATCTTTCTCTGACGTTTATAGGGAGGTAAATTAGGTATCTCATAATCTTAGTCTAAGTATTCTAATTTCCATGAAAATGAAATCTTAGTAGATAACATTCTTGTTTGCTTTAATGCTTGTATTCGTTTGGATCGATTATCTTTCTTTCAATGAAATTCACTTTTCCGTAAAAAAATAAAAAAAAACATTTGTATATATAAGTATGTCCTTTTATGGTAATTAATAAATTCAACTTTTTGAACAGTTAGTTTTGTCAAACATTTTTTTTACAATCAACTCACTCCACAGTCATTTTCACCTTCATTTTTTATTAACAATTATTTATTTCATTTCTTCTAATTATATTATTTATCACATTTCTTTTTTTTTACTTTTTTCTTCTTATTTCTTTCTTCTATGAGCTCTATTTTCACTTAAATGAGTGTGAATGAAACATAATTTGTGGATTAAACTTGAAACAATGAGAATGAGAGAGAGAGAGAGAGAGAGAGAGAGAGAGAGTCGCGAAATGTTTGGGAATAATTGTATGGTTGCAACGTGTGGCCAAGTTGAGCGATGAAGTTCTCGGCAAGGCATGCATGAATGATGAAAAGAGAGAATAAAAATGCATGGGAAAGTTGAGAAAAATAACCCTCACTCTGTTTTAACTCACGAGGGCACGTAATGGAACCAAGATCATAAACGTGAGACGCGTAATGTTTATAAACAAGAAATTAAAGAGAGAGAAAGAGTGAGTGACAAATCGTGTGTATAGTGTATGTGTGTGTCTATGTGCAAACAACGTTAAAGAATACTTCACGGGAAAGCAACCTATTGCATTTATTACCAACCAAGACAAGATAATATTATAAGTTTACTCTTTTCTAAGGACTCTTGCTTTGACAATTCATATAGTAATAGTAATAGTAATATAAATACAACACACTTTGATTCGTGTGAGACAAAACTAGCTACCATACTTATCTTGAACCAAAAACCATGTCACACATAACCGTAGAGAGGAACAGAAGAAGACAGATGAATGAACATCTCAAAGTTTTAAGGACGTTGACCCCATCTTTCTATATTAAAAGGGTATTCTATCTCTTTTTCTTTAATTTGTTATTCATATTCCATTTTGTAATTGTGATTTTCTGATCGGTTCATGATTTTTTTCTCTCAAAAGCAAAGAGATTATATTCAACCAAAGAAATTATTATGAGAACTTACGTCTCTCTCAGATAAGATTATTGTGATCGGTTCATGATGGAGTCTTTTTTTTTATGGTGTTTGATTTTATAGGGAGATCAAGCATCTATAATAGGGGGAGTAATAGAGTTCATCAAGGAGTTGCACCAAGTGCTTCAAGCTTTGGAGTCCCAAAAGAGAAGGAAGAGTTTGAGCCCTAGCCCAGGCCCAAGCCCAAGAACTGTGCAGCCAACACTTGTTCATCATCAATTTGATGGCTCCAATGGAATTGGGAGTAACGGTTTCAAGGAACTTGGAGCAAGCTGCAACTCTTCCGTTGCGGATGTGGAAGTGAAAATCTCAGGTTCAAACGTGATTTTGAAAGTGATTTCTCACAGGATTCCAGGACAAGTTGCGAAGATCATCACTGTTTTGGAAAGTCTTTCATTTGAGGTCCTTCATCTTAACATCAGTAGCATGGAGGAGACTGTCCTCTGCCAATTTGTTGTCAAGGTATTAAAAGATTCTTCTGACAATTTTCTAATTCATATTTAATTAAATTACTCAAGATAAATAATATTGATTTTTTTTCTTACTTACATACAGTAACAAATACATTTAGTGAGATTCTCAATTAATTCTGTGACTATCATTCTTGTAGCTATTGGAATTTATTGCTTGTTATAAATTAGGGTTTCAAGCCAGTTTGATGAATCAAACACATAAATACATGGTTTTTCTCATGGAAATGGTAGATACTCATATACTTACTTCTTTCAACAACTCTAATTACTTCAGCAAACTATCTATAAACACAGCTAGTCAAAAGCTCGATCGAAATATGTGAAAATAATAAATAAAAAACATTAAAACTGGTGTTTAACAAACTATCCTGAATTTTTAATAATTGGATTATACTATAATATATACTGTGTACTTATAAGAATTACTCCTGCACACACACAAGTGCAATTGAAAGGATATGGAATTGAATTGGTAACATGCTCTTTTTTTATTAAACTAAAGGTTCATGGGATTTTAAACCCTTTTACTGATGAGACCCAAACCTCTAATTGACTATTAGTAAGCTTATCAAATTATCTGTATCCTGATTAAAAAGAATGCCCATTTTAATTGATTGAATAACTTATTGTGATGCTTTGTCCAACATTTATGTTGATTTCAAAAGTTAAATTCCTTGGTTGGTTAATCCATTTCATGAAAAATCTGGTTCGCAAATCATGCGTCACCTCCAACATGTATTCTTCTGTGATCGCATGCATGTCATGCATATAACAAATGAACTAGTGAGAAATAACACAGTTATATGAAGATGATCACACACATGTGCAAGAGAATATAAGCAACAAATTAAGACAAATTAGTGAGGTAATGTGTGTAAGAAATTGTAACTTCCAAGTACATAAATATTGGATATATGATCTTAATCACATAGACTGTCTATTATATATCCTTGCCTTTATTTTTTAATTCAAAGATGATGAATATAATTTGCAATATTCTTAATATTCTCCATCATGCCGTTTTGTTTTACTCTTCTCACTATTGCAGATTGGACTGGGATGTCAACTAAGCCTGGAGGAACTAGCAATTGAAGTACAACAAAGCTTCTGCTCAGAAGCAATGAAGTTAGCTGTGAGGGTTTAGCATTTCACAAGAGACTTAATTTCCTATCGTTTGTTAGTACAATATAACTAAAAGCATGCATGTCAGAGGGACATGCACAAAACAATTTCTGTTTCTATAAATTCGGGTCATTAACTATATCATAAAATGTTGTCATAATCTTCATGACAATGGAAGATGATTATGGAATATTTTCGATCCAGTGAATTTGATGATTCCAAGAACTTATTCATGAATCATAAAACTGAGTTGGTATATATACTCTCTCTCTCATCTAAAATTTTGCTTTTCTGGTATAATATTCTCACACAACTAAATAATTTCTATCAATTTTTGCTTCAATAGTGTTTAATTTCTACACGCCCTTTGTCTCATTTAGGATACTGCTGACTCTCTTCACAAATGTTTTTTTTAGAGATTATTAATATTAGACATCAGTGAGGGAAGAATACTGGTAAAGTAACGATTAAATAATACATGAATAAACATGTATTGAAATACGTAGTTAAAATAAAAACATATATTTTAGTGTATTTAATTATTTTTGCAATTTTAAGTCGATAAGACCACTCTAGGTGATAAAATTCTCCCCAATATATAACTTCTCAACAATGTGATGGATATATGTGAATTTAATTGCTAGGATCGACAATATATATCTACAAACATATAATATGCATGATGGTGATATTTGTTTTTAGCGTATGACTATTTTTTAGAAAGAAAAATGAGTACATATTGAATTGAAAATTCATTTGCAAAAAGTTGTATCTTTGTTTAACCAGGAGACTATGAATAGTATTTACAAAGAATTAAGATGCAGTAATTAGTATGATATTTTGGAGATATATAGAAGAGCTGCAGCTTCCACTTTTTCTACTTCCCTTTTGAGTGAAAGCAGCTAAAGAGATAATTGTCCCCTAAGAAGGATGAGATTGCTATGGAGCACATATATTTTCAATAGTGTAGTAGTACTAAATAGAGTTCGGAAAATGGGTTTTGGCCCAATTTTTTTGGTTAAATGTGAGAGTTTAAATTTAAATCCTAAAAGTTAGTCAACTCAACCCACATTTTAGTTGATTAATGGTGGGTTGGGTCTGAATTCGCCTACCAACTCACATTTCCATTTTTATCTGTAGGTTATGTTTTGTCTAAAACTTTTATAATTGCATGATATTATTGTTTATAATTATTTGTCGATTATTATTGGCTGAAGTACACTTTTGTTGATGATTGAAGAACACATCTAATAATGTTAATAATGTTAAGAAGGTTAAGTGAGTGTGTATAAAATCAAAAGTGACATTTACCAATGGCTGTCATTGTTTTTAATAAGTATTTGTTTAATATTGTCATTCGTAAGATTGATAAGGCTTTCTTATTGAGCTTATAACCTTTAAAGATAAATAACAAGTATATTGTAATGATTCTAATTTCTACGTGTTACATCATAAAAATACGGGAAGATCTTTTAAAATTGTTTTTTGTACAAACTTTTTTTTATTTCACTACATTATTTAAGTGGGTCAGCCCGCCAATCCATCGGCCCGTTAAATTGTGGGTTTAGTTGAGACTTTAAACCCAAATGTCAAAAGTGGACCAGCCCAACTCAAAATAGTATTTCCATAAAATAATATTTTCCACCGTAAAGTTTAAGGAACATTAACTACTTTGATAATTGTCAAACCAAATTACACCGTAAAAAAGTCGGAAGTTGTGTTGTGTAAAGTGTTAAGTTTGTAGATATGTTGAGGGTATTTTAGTGAATTATTACAAGATTTGGAATTATAGTAGTACCTTAAACATGAATTATATAATCATATGTAAAGCTTAAACCATCCATATCAGTTAAAATTTATCATGACCACGATTACTGGGACCTTAATTATTGTTTTTTTTTTTGTCAACAATTATTGATTCTTAGAAGCCCTTGGATTATTGGAAAGCTTACAAACCTAAGTAATTAGCCAACTGGTTAAGCCCACAAATTGGAGCTTCTTTTTTTTGTCGAA
This sequence comes from Acmispon strigosus, assembly GCA_030819835.1. NCBI lineage: Eukaryota > Viridiplantae > Streptophyta > Magnoliopsida > Fabales > Fabaceae > Acmispon > Acmispon strigosus. Next base: position 95,836,926 of record JAUAMA010000001.1, read on the forward strand.
CCCAAAAATCGGAGCCTAAAATTACTTATTTGTAACCTGTGGTGATGGACTTAATGACCAAAAGCCTTATGTATCTACGTGCAAGCCCAAAGCTAGGATTTAATTAACATGGCTGCAACTTTTCCATCAGCAGCATTAAGAATGTCAAAATTATCCAAAAACTCGTGGTGGGTAAAATTACCCGCACCAATAGACACGTATAGGTATATTTTATGGATGTTTTCTCTACCCTTTTATTAATAGGGCATGTACGAATATGAATACCCGATGTTTAATATGCCCCTGAATATATATAATTTTTTTTTGTTAATGTCTCTATATAATTTGTATATATGTGAATAGTTAATAATTAAGTAAATATGTATATAAGTTAAACAATGAGAAATTTATCACCAAGCGCGTAAATCAACTAACACGGGGTTGTTCTAACTTAAGCAGGGGTCTCGGGTTCAAATCTCTGTGGATGCAGATGCGTTAAAACTTGGTAGTAAGAGTTTTGCCGCCCATAGTGGTCATGTCCGGCTCAAAACTGCGTATATTTATCCTTGGGTACCAATGGATACTCATGGATATTCTAGAACCCATTAAAAATTCACTTACAGGATATCTATGTGGGTATAAAGCGGATACGTGTGGCCATTTTGTTGTTAGGGCTTGACTTTTGGATCGCTTATTTTTTGCAGCGCTTTTTAGGGTTGGGATATTTTTTGGGGATTATTATCCAATTGGTCCATGTGTTTGAGTTATTGTCTGAGGTAGGTCTCTCGCCGGAAAATTCTTAGCAAAAGGTCATTCTGTTTGCACACTATCTGAAATTGGTCCTCGCCGGAGCTCGGAGCTCCGACGAGAGTGCTGAGTGGCAGAACAGATATGACGTGACATTATCCACATCATTTTTCATTAAATTTTAATTTTCAAATGCATAATTTATATTTAAAATAATTAAAATTATTGATTAATCAGTAAATATTTATAATAAAAACTTAATCTTAATAAACTAATGGGCTAATTTTTTTAAAATTGTAATAACCTATTATGCTCTTCATCTTCATCAATGTTCTTCACCATTGATGAGTGTTTCATCTCAAACCCAGCACCCCAACCCCACTATCTCAACCTGTAAACCCAGAACCCAGCAAACTCAACCTCCCAATCTCAAAACCCAAAACCCAGCAAAATCGCCACTACCGTCTCTTAACCTCAACCATAGCCACAACACCACTGCCACAGCCTCCTACGAATCTAGAACAAACCAACATCAACTCAGAAAACCAACCCATAACACCAACCCTAAACCCCATATCTGACGAACTTGGGCGATGGAGACGCCGCTAGTGTAGGTTCTGGACGAGCACCACCATTGGCGAGTCGCCACCATTTTCTCGAAACAAACCCAGATAGAAATTGGGTTCCAAAGGTGCTTCGATCTTCCTCTTCCAAGCTTTTTCTTCTTCATCTTCATCGTTTGCTTCTTGCCATCGCAGATCCATATCAATTGGCTTGTGACAGTGATTTCTGGTGGGAAGAAAGGGAGGACACAGTGGCTGGCGTTGAGAAGGGAGGAGAGGATTCGATAGTTGTTGTGCATGAGTATTCTTGGGCAGTTTGCTTGCTGGACTTTTTCTTTGTCAATCTACAAGTAGTTTGTGCTCCATATCCTTCATCAACAAATTTCTTTTGTTGTAAAAAATGTAGTGGGTACGAGTGAGAATTTTTACTTGTGGAGTGGATGGCAGATATGTAATATCCATGCTCACTCGTATTCATTGACATCCTTATGCAACATGCACCACTAGATGATTAAATTGCAAGAGAAATGCTATAAATGCTTATTATAATGAGCAAAATTTAAATTGCAATGGAAATGCTATAAAAGCGTTGATTAGTGTCAGCTGTCAAAAGTCGACACTAATGACACAAAAGTTTACATTTTAGCCAATTTAGCTTAGCGTCATGGTTCACGTTAAATGGCCTGAAGCTACTGTTTTACATATGTGTTTTATGTTGACTCTGTGTTTCCGTTGGTTCGGTCAACTCTATGTCTGTGCAACACACTAGGCCCTTCGGCAACTAATACATTATAATTATCGACGGTCGCATAGGTTGACTCTAACTTTTTCTTTTTATTGTCAGCCTAACCAAATTTATTTAATATAACGTTAATTTTTAATTTTTACTATTAGTAGCGGCCTAGTCGACACTAACCTATTGATGTGCAAACGGTGTTGCCCCATCAAGAATAATAATAGAACCTTTGGGGGCTTCCACCACCTGAAAACATTATTCCAATTATCGTATTGGTCAAGGAGAGTTACAACATTTAAGGATCAAGCATATGAAAAATATCTACAAGTATAATGGTTTCACAATTTACACAAAATCTAATACACGTTTACTAAAAAATGAGAAGTGATTCTAAAGCATGTCTATGTATAACCAGAAAGATTTTACGATTTTTATGTAACTGACCAAGACATACATGTGATTGCGTTTAACTTTTAAGGGATGAGAATGAACATCTTGCACCACCCCAGACAACTATAAAAGTTTGGTCCACACTCATTAAACTTTCTCCCAATAAAAATGTTGATCAAACAATAACATTGGAAATAAAAGAACTTGCATAAACTGATTGTAACTTGACATTAGAAAAATGACCCAGATCCATTAAGTCGGACATAAGCACCCTACCCTTAGTAAGAGCACATTTGAATAGGTCTAGATGCGCTATCTCTATACTTGACACATGTTGTCACATCATAAGGGAGCGTTTATGCAATAAAGTAGGGCTTTTGATGTATACAAAGGCAAACTATCATATGAGACGTTATGCTCAATTCAATATTTGCTTATAAAAAAATCACGTTTGATTTGAACTCGGTCACTTGGTTCATTTCGTAAACAAAACATAAGATAACTTGTGTTTTATAAAAATCTCTTAAAATATTACACTTTTTTTTTGTAAGTATGGACCAGCCAACAATGTAATTTGAATTAGTGGTGATACGTGAATCACTACATGTGTTTGAATACTTATTTTTGTGACGGTTTTAGACTGCATAAAAGTTAAAACCTTAAAAAAAAAAAAACACATTTTGTTGGCAATTCTACACCACCACAAACGTGGTATCACGAATGCTTACCATTTCACCAATCATATTTGAATTTGAATACATTTGGTGGCCATTGTCTAGTGCCAAGTATATTTTATCTAGGGGAATATACGCGATGGGGCGCCAATGGTAGCTTTGAGAAGCGAAAAATGAAACATCAGGGGAGGGGGTTCCGTATAGTAAAAAGTAAGGGCCCACTAAAATCAAGAAAAAAGTGTTACAAACACATGAACCTTGATACAACATTTTCCATGATTAACTCGCTTGTCTCTTGCCAAAACCATTTTGCCTTTCCCCCTCAATTTTCTGCCTAATTTTGGCTTCCAAAACTACATGCAATGCAACAAAGCTACATGGCCAAAAGCCAAAATCTTTTTTCAAGTAAAAAAGATACTTCTAAAGTCGACAATAATTTATGCTTTAAGCCTTTATCTGTAAAGTTTTATTTTTTATTTCACAAATTATTTCTCAAAAATTGAAAGCTTTTTGAATGCACAAAACAAAGAAAACGCGGTGAAAATGTAACTGATGAAGAACAACGTTTTTTGTGTCAGTGTGATTGTTGTTATGTTATGTATGATGAGTGATGAAGTGAAACCAAGAGAAACGACGTAGCGGACACGCAATTCGTGGTTGCGGTATATGTAACTCTGGCAAACATTGCCCCCCACTCTGCACCTGTCATGAGTTAGCACCATGTCATGTCCTTAGTACTCCACTCCTCATCCCCAAACGTGAACGTGATTAGTCAAACCTTAGCTTCTCACACTCCTGTCCTGTCATGTGTCTCCCACCACCAACAACGTAATTCAAATATTTTTAAAATAATCTATTTTGAGCTTCTAAACTTATTCAAACTTGTTTTAGATATTTATTTTCATAAGCGGCTAATTTAATGTATAATAAACACTTATTTTCCATTTGTTTTAATGTGTGTTTGGTGGAACATTTAGAGTAAATTTTTATTAATTAGAATCACTTTTTAAAAAAAAGACTATATAGTTGTTTGTAGCAGTGTTCAACAAGCCCGTTTCGACCCAAAGCATGCACAAGCCGAGGTGGGTCGATCCTCAGGTGCGGCAGGCAAAAAATAGTTGCCAATGGGCTATTATAATCTGGTGTGCTTTGGAAAAACCATCGGTAACCGACCCGACCGACGCAATCACATGTGAAGCATGAATTGTTGTGGCACAAGCTATGACGCATGAAGAAATATAGAAAACTCTACCCTCATTTTGTCAGTTCATTCCCTACTCATTCCTCGAAACCCTAGCATGAGCCTCTCTTACCCACTTAGCGGCTTTGCCACCCACTTCAACGGCGCCTAGACTAGACCAAAATCGCCAAGCCAGAAACCCTAACTCCATCTTCTTCACAAACTCGATCTCTGCTCTTATGTGCCCCATCCCCCACCTCTGGCTAGAAAATTTAACTGATGGTATCCATGGGAACAATGCCTCTGTAGCCGTTGCGCAATGGTGGAGACTCTGTCCTGCGCAGGGGCAGAGATTTGGGATTGTAGTCGTCGCATTCTCTCCACCCACCGCACCTAGTAACCCTAGCTATTGCAGTCAACGTTTATCGTGTTTATTCTTTAATTTGTCTCTTTGTTGCTGCTGCAAGCATTACATAAAGACGACCTCTAAATTCAGTTCGATCTCTGAATGATGTGTATGAAGAAACATTTATTAAGATATGTATGCCCACTTAACGTGATCTTAGAGCTTCGAGGAATTAGTCTCTTGACCGTTGGCTGTGGATATCTTGGGGGAAAAAAACATTACCTAAAAATATCATTTTTGTAAGATATGATAATTCTCACCACAATTTGTGTGAACTAGGTAGCTAATGTATTATATATAGAAAGAAATTACAATGGTAAAATACAAATTACGTTTAGAAATAATAAAAGAATATTTTTTTTTGGTTAAAAAAATATCTTATATGATACTATATTAACAAAAAATTTCATAAATATTATAATCATATATTATTTCACTTATGTGCATAAATCAAATCAAATCTAAAATCAGTTTCAACATCGCTGAGAAGCCAAACGGGGTTGGAGAATTTGGGATCCCGAGCACAACACTGCCTCCACATTCAATGCGACCTCAGGTGGCAGCACCCGTGCGGTGCAAGCTGCGTAAGCACGCACACACGCCCCATCTAGATTCTCTTAAAAGTAAAAATCAAACGAGGGTACATCACATCTTAGGATGAACACGGTTGCATGTTAACATCACCTATCTCACACCCCAAATTTTTTTATGTAAGAAAAGGATTAGGGCTGTAATCATGTGTCCTGCTTACCACGCTCTCACTCACAATCACAATATTAATATCCTCAACAATATGGAAATAATTTTTTTTTAAAAAATAATTAGGGAGTTCGGCTCCGCTCCCCACCATAAACTACAGCATATATTTAAAACTTTTAATTATTTATAAAAGTATTTACAGATTGTTCACTAACAGAATTCTTATATTAGTAGTAAGAATCAAACGTATAATTTTTTGTGAATAAATTATTTGTTCTTAAGTTGTGCCACTGTGAATTTTGTACTTGTCTATTATAATAGAAACATTTAAATTTAAATTTTGTATTAATTGTATGCTCAAATAACAAGCTTAGATGGAAAAATGGAATCCACACTAGCTTCTAAGAATCCCGGTGAAGAATTATTCTGGGAATGTAATCTGAGAGGAATAATGATCTCAGATGAAACAGCTTCATCAGTCAACTCATGTGTGAATATCCCTATATTCTTCACCTAGGGTTTATCAAGAGGTTGCAATTAGCTGCAAAACATTGGGTTTTGGGTACTATACTAACTGAAATAATTAAATAATTATACAACATTTACTGTGTACTGACACAAGAATTTGGAGTTTATCACGATAATAGTGACGGTGATGATGTAGTGGGCCCCACTCCCTCGCTTATCACAACAGCATATAGAAACAGTGTTTAACCACGAGGTGGAGAGGGTGCCACCTCTTTCCTTTACTACTCTGTCTACTATACTAAAATACTCTTATTTAATATTGAATTATGTTAAAAAGAGAAAATAATAATGGTTAATTAAATAATTGATGAAAATTGTGATCAATGAAATTAAGAGGTAATAAGTGAAAAATATAATATTAAATGAGTGTATAAATAAATGAAAATGTGATAAAAGTCTTAAAAATCTAAAATAACAAGCCTTTTAAAAAATATATGAAAAGCTAAAATAACAGATATTTTGGGATAAAGTGGTATAAAATTAGAGGTTCAATTCTCATTTATAGAAATGAAATGCATGTTATAACCCGTCATCGAACATTTACCAGCTAGCTAGAGTTAAACTAAAAAAATGAAACAGTGTTTGGGTTATTGTTGGGCCCATCCCTCCATGTGTGTACCCCACCGCGCAAACATCCATGATATCCTCACATTGAAACAAGGGACACTATGAAATAAACTAAACACAGAGCATTCTTTAATAAACACGATAATACTGTGCGTGCCAGAACAATTGATAAAGTATACGATAGCATAGGCTAAAGATAATGATTGTGGAGAAAAAAATTGAAGAGTAGTACTCACTACTCAAGAGAAATAAGTGAGATACTGAGATATGCTTTTCTGTTCACTCCATTCTCTGAAATTTTACGAAAAATGAGAAAGTATTAAAGAGTGAATGAAAATACTAATAGGATGAAGAAGATGAGCATTGAGCAGGTGAAATTGAAAATATACACAATTTTATTTTATTTTTTGTATAAACATGATCTCATAGGAAGTCCACCACTACCATATCCCATTACATCAAAGATTATAAAATCTATAAGTTTCTCTTCTCTTCTCTTCTATGGTAAATTAACTTAAGCTCTGCTTTGATTTGGATGTAAAGGGGTAAAAGAAAACTGAAATTAAAACTAAAATTAAAAGTCTTTTTTTTTACTGTATGAGATTGATTGCATCAGATCAGAACCAAACCACCACCCTCTCCTATCAGCACCACCAGCATCCATTTCTTCACATGACACTGCAGCTTGAAGTATTCTCATCATTGAAATAGTTGTAAGGCTCTGGAGGAGGATAATTGTAAGGAGGAGGATACATGTAGTTCACATTCACAGGAGGAGCCCTTGCATACATTTGTTGATTCATCATGGCATTGGCATTGGCATTGGCATTCACACCCATGTACTGCTGCTGTCCTTGCTGATTATAGGGATTTCCAGGCATCATCTCCGGAACACCGCTTCCGCCTCCATAGTACCCGCCGCCGCCGCTGTTCACGCCCGCTGCTGGGAGCCCCTGAACGGCTGGGATGTTGCCCATTTGGTTAATTGGCATTGGCATGTTGCTACCCATTTGGTTCATTGGCATTGGCATGTTGCCCATCTGGTTCATTGGATTGTTGCCCATCTGGTTCATTGGATTGTTGCCCATTTGGTTCCCTGGATTGTTTCCCATGGCTCCACCCATAGGCATGTTCATGTGAGCACCACCCATAGGGCGCACATTAGCCCCACCCATGTTTGGGAATCCATTGTTCCTAGCTTGAACAGCTCCACTCATTCCAGCACCCTTCATGCCCCCATTGTTGTATGGAATGCCACCAGCACCGCCCCCGCCATTCTTGTTTCCATTTTTACCCTCTGCCACTGGCATGCCACCTCCAATTTTGCCACCGATGTTGATGTTACCCCCACCCTGAATCTGACTATTCCCACCTCCCTTCTTTCCTCCATTTCCACCACCCATGCCCTGCATTTGAACAGGCAAATGTCCTCCTCCTCCAGCAACTCCTCCTTTCTTCCCATTGGCACCGCCATTGCCATTGCCACCACCACCGCCATTCCCACCCTTCTGAGGAGCATTCATCATCATCTGAGGGTGATTCCTGTTCATCATGGGGAGCTTCATCTTATTCAGAGGGTGTTCAGGATCGTCCATTTCATCATCATCAGACTCCTCCTCAGATTCTTCATCAAACTCCTCCTCAGAGAAGCCCTCATCATCATCATCTTCTTCAGGAGAATTGATCTTCACTGCTTTTGGATTGTTGGGGTTCTGGCTGGGCAGCTTCATCTCCTTCAATTGAGGTGGCACCTTCAGATCTTGGAACCCTTTCATCTGCTGAAGCTGTTGCAGCTGCTGCATCTGTTGCTGAAGCTGCTGTTGCTGCTGAATCTGCTGAAGCTGGGCATTTTGTCCTTGCTGGACACCCTTTGACTGGTTATTTCCACCCTTCTGAGCCTTGTTGTTCCCCCCAGCACCTTTGCCATTGTCAATTTGCATATTCTTCATCTGATTGACAATGTGGTTCTGCTGATTGTTGTTGCTATTGTTGTTGTTGTTGTTGTTGTTGTTGTTGTTGTTATTGTTTCCAACAGGACCACCCAAGAGCTCTGCAAATTTCCCTGCTTTGTTAAGCTTCTTGATGAGAATGCTGGGGTCCACATTCCCTGAAACCGTCACCTTCCCTTGTTCAGCATCTATCTCAGTTGTATAAACCCCTGTAGAAATTAGATTCAGGATACGGGTAGCAATTAGATTTCAGAATCAGATGATAAAAGGAATAAAAATTAAAGCTTTTGTTTAAGAATAAATGGGAATCAATGAGTGAGGGTAACATCAAAAAAGAAAATCCAGGGATGGATAGATACATACCTTCGATCTTGTGCAAGATTTTCTTCACTTCCTGCTTGCATCCTTGACAGTGAATGTTCACTTTGAGAACAGATTTCTGCATGCACAAGCAATCCCAAAACCCAAAACAGAGTAAAGAGAAAATTTTGATTACAAATGAGAAAAATTGGATAAATGTTCTTACTTTATTGAAAATGACATACATACAGGACAAGAGAAATAAAAAGAAAACAGAAGACCCAGCAAGCAGGTTAAAGCTTCAAAATAACAGTTCAAATGAGAAAGCTGAGGCTGTGAAAAAAGCTATGAAAGATGAGATTTAGTACCTGAATCTTCAAAACCTCTTCTTTACTCATGTCTTATCCCCTAAACAGACCACAGATTGTAAAAAAGAGGGAAAATGCAGAGCATATCAGAGATAGGAAAAGAACAGAGAATAAGCTAGAGAGCTTCTTTTGATCTTTGGTTTTTTGGTGTTGAGCTTTTGGAAGCAAACACAGAAGTAATGACAGAAAGGAAAAGAGTGAGACCAGAAAGCGAGTCTGAGCAGCAAGGCTCAGACTTGGAGAGAGGTAGAGAGAGAGGAGGGGGTTAAAAATGGTGGGTGGTCATTAAAAACGTCTGAATTCTGTTCTGTGATTCAGGGTGAAAGGGAGAGAGAGAGAAAGGAGAGAGAGGCATCAGGGTAAGGAAGGTAGCACAGAGAGGAGGAATAGTGTTCTGAGAGTTCACTCTTTTGTGCCACTATTTATGGGTATCTTGCTGCCACCTTTGAAGACTTTCTACATTGTAACTCTCTACTGAATTAACTGAGGCAATGAATGAGGACCCTGCTTGGGTCAGCTTCTCCCTGAAATTACTCTCTCTTCTCTTTGGCTTGGCTTGTTAAAGATTATCCTCAACTCACTCTCTTCCCTGGTTTTGTATACTATGGTTCAACAAAAAGTAAACCATGGTAAAAAAAAAAATCATTTACGAGTGTTAACCGGTTTCGAATTTGGTGATGAACTATTCCAACAAATAATTTTTTTGAGATTCGAAAATGTGACATCACTCTTACAAGAATTTTATAAAAATTTAACTTGCATACCACTGGACCAACACCTTCTCGACACCATGGTACAGATCATTAAGTATATACACTTAGCTTTAATATAAAAAATTTAATGAAAGATTTGAAATTACAAAAATATTAAATGTTGTATGTTAATAGACATGTTGAAAATTGACCTTAAAGCTTATTAAAGTCTGAAGGTATTAAAGTAGGTTCAGAAGTACATTTTTATATAAACTTGTACTCCTCCATTCTTTTTTATAAGAGTTAAACCAACTTTGCACACTCTTTAAGAAAGTTAGGTAGTATAGTTTTTTTCATTAAATTTATTCTTAAATGTTGTTGAATTTCCAAAATTGTCCTTAACATATTTCTTTTTAATCTCTTTCCATCATTAATGCAATTCCATATTTCCAGAATTGAATAGGGATAAAAATGTGAAAAAATAATTAATATGACACAAAGCTTTACGTGTTTCTTATAAAAAGAACGGTCAACACCACTTATTTAGCTCTTATAAAAATGAACGGAGGGAGTATATATTTAAACCATTATATACATTAACATGTTTTAAATTATAAATAAGTCCATAAGTATGTAACTTTAACATGTTGTAATAAAATCTCAATGTAATAATAATAAAAGAAACAAACTTATATTAATAGTATTTATTTAAATAGGTCGGTCCGATAGATTTAAGATATTTACCGTAAAAGAAATTAAACTTAAAGATATCTATTACTCCCTTCGTTTTAAAATAATTGTGCAGAAAAAAGAAACACATATATTAAAAAATATAACTAATATTGTTAATTTTTTAAAACGTATTATTTATTTTCCTATTTTATCCTTTAAAATGTATTTTTATCTTTTCTCATTAATTTTTTTCATATAAGTATTTTATGTAAAATCATCGATCATTACTCCATTAGGGTAATTATTATGAAAAAAAAATTCCTATAAATAAACAGTTATTGAAACGGAAGGAATGTGTTTTTAGGACATTTATCATTCCGTAATGTAGTAAATTTATGAATGAGAGAATGAAATCTAGAGTATATTTAGTTTAACGAAATTTTGATTTTGTTAAAGATTGTGTATCTAGTTATGACTATCTAGAATTTTAGTTTACATAGGATTTCTATTATAATTGGGTTATAATACATTTGTCTCATATATAATAGAATTAGATGGTTGAATAAAATATTTCCTCCAAAAGCTTTACATTTGAGTCGGATAAGTACTTCGTTTCAAAATGAGTAATTTAGAATTTGGTTCGAAAAAGTGTTTTTTACACTACTGAGTACTTTAGATTCTAGATCATAAGAGTTATTGAATTATTAAATGTATATTTAGATCTCATTTTCTAAACCCATAATCAAATCTATTTCCAAAAAGCTATAAATAATATTTTCTTAAAAGTTTAATTACATTCTTTTTTTTCTATATAATTTCGTGAACACGTGATTTTAGTCCTCATAGTTTTAATGGTACCAATTAAATTATTCTATTTGTAAAATGAGCAAATTTAGTCCCTACATTAACTTGTTCTTAAATAATTAACGGAAAAAATTGACACATATCACAATTTAAACGTATAATGACCTACATCGTCTTAATTAACGTGTCATTCATGTAAAAACAAAAATAAGAATCACAACCGGTATATGGTCTTCTTGAATAATGTGTATGGAGAATGAATTGTTAAAAATGTTTAACTAACTATTTAATGTAATCTATGAACCTCATGAAAATTCGTTTCAACTACCGGTTGTGAACATATACATGTGAAAACAAGAAGAAGAAAAAACCTAACTTCTAGATGAAGAAAAAGAAAACCTAACTATTGCAAGCACAATTAAATAAAAATTGACACGTATCACAATTTTAACAATGACCTACATTGCCTTAATTAACGTGTCATTCATGTAAAAACAAAAACAATATTAAAGGCAAATAAAGTAAAATACACACAAACAAAACTATTTATAAATAGACCAACATTATATATATTAATAGATAGCATGAGAATAGTGAAACTGTGTTGGACTTCATAAAATCTAAAATCTTATTTAAAATGATATCTCATTTAAATAGGTTATAAGTACATTTTCAACTAAGTATATTTATAAGCTTAAATCTATAAATAAGCCAATATGTATTTGGTTTCAAGATATTATGATAAGAGTATAATTTATCAATAATAAATATAATTATATTTATTTGAATGGCGAACCTAGCCTTTTCAACCAAATAGAATTTAACCTTAAAAAAAAATTTGAAAATGTTTCGCCTTGTCTATTTTATTAATTTGATTTTGTATGGATTTTATGTAGGCTAGGTTATAAGTTCATGTCGACAATCTGACTTACTTCCATTCTTACCCATGATGGTGACATAACCTCACCCTCAATGAACCAATTGGATTTAAGATAAGTGGACAAAGAAACTTTAATTTTTTCTTTACTTCTGTAAATGATCTTATTAGTCACTAGGGTGGACTTAAATTACCATCATTTAATAATTTATACAACCCCTTATAAATAATATATCAATATAATATATTATAATATATAACAATATAATATATTATAATATATAACAATATAATATATTATAATATATAACAATATAATATGTGGATATAATATATTATAATACATATTTATAATATATCAATATAATATAGAGTATACCAAGATATTCATATACAATATATTATAATAAATATAATATAAAAATTATTTTAATAAATATATTATATATTAAATATAAACGAACCTCATAGGACTGTTGACCAATATGAAAAATTTTATTTAATTGTGCTAGCAATAGTTAGGTTTTTTTTCTTCACAACCGGCAATTGAGACAAACTTTGATGAGGCTCAAAAATTACATTAAGTAGGTAGTTAAACATTTCTAACAAATCATTCTCTATACACACCATTCAAGAATCAGAACTTGGACTAAATAGTTAAGAAGTTTAGCTATCTCTCAAAAGAAAAAGAATTGAGGCATTACATTTTTCTTTTATAAATGACCTTATTTTATGGTGAGGTTAAATTACAGTCATGAGCGATTTAACCAATATAATTTATTATTATTATATATCAATATAAAATAGTATGATAATATATCAATATAATATATTATAGTAATATATGAATATAATATGTTGATACAATATATTATAAAATATATTTTATAATGAATAATATATCAATATAATAAATAGTATACCAAGATATTCATATACAATAGATTATAATATACAAAATTATTTATAATATATTTATATATATAAATTATATATCATATATAAACGAATCTCATACAACTTGTTGACCAATATGCATGAACAAGTTTATTCAATTGTGCCGGCAACAATTAAGTTTGTTTTGTCAATTTCTCAATTAGTTTTCAAGAGAGAAAGTGAAATGAAGCACTTAAGCATGAGGGGGAAGGATCATCATTTTGGTGGTCAATATAGGATAAATAATAATACTATAATAATTTAATAAGAGAATTCTATAAGAATATATATGATATGATAAAAGTAGGATAGACTCTTATATATATATTATATTTTTTATTTAGGGTGGATTGAATACGATATGAGATATTAATTAATTTATGAAATTGTCCTTACAATAAATATACACATTATTTATTTAAGATTGAATTTTCCTAAATTAATATTTTTAAATAATTAATTTGTTGAGATTAAAATACTTAGTTATTTATAAATGAGTGTATGTTTTAAAATTAACGAAAACTATTTTTTATTTTTTACAATTAGTTTACTTTAAATTAAAATTATATAGGTAACGATTTGATTTTAACTAACAAGTAGCAAGTTATAAATAATAAAAATAATTAGTTTAATTACATTATATTAATATGTTATTGGTGTATTTAATTGTTATCGTAATTTTGACCTGGGTGTTTGAAGACCAAAGGTCTCCCTAAGAGTGCGGCTCCTAAGAATATATTAATATGTTAGTAGTACTATTTTTAGGTGCCTCCAAGCGCGTAGATCAACTGACACGGGGTTGTTCTAACTTAAGCAAATGTCTTGGGTTTTAGTCTCTAGATGCAACAATGTTACAACTTGGAAGAGAGAGCTTTATCGCCCATAGTAGTCCTGCCCGATTCTAAATTGCAAGACTAATTAAATACACTAAAAAATAATTAGTATATTTCATACTATTAGTGAATTATACAAGTAGCAAAATAATGTTAACTGTCAAGTGATAAAGAGAAAAATGTCTATTTTTATCTAAATAAAATCAGTAGTTTATCTTTTATAAATTATTATATTGCTAAATTAAAATTATATGAGTAGCTAAATAATTTTAACATATATAATAGTAGCAAGTGATAATAATAATAAAACTAATATATCATCAAAATTACATTTTTTACTCTTATAAATTAGTATATTATAAAATTAAAAAAATATAAATAGTGAAATAATTTTTATCTTGTTGGTTGGCATATAAAGACTTCCCCATAATTGTCAAAAGAAGTGTGGTATGGAGCTAGGGATTGTATATGGCCTCACTAAACTTGAGGGAAAATGTTTTTGATTGGAATAAAAATATTTTTGGAGATATAGCTAGGAAAAAATGGAAATTGATGAGGAGATTTGATGTATCAATAATAAGTTACAAATGCATCACAATCCTTAGTGGAGAAGTCCCAGATGAGATTCTCCATTTACTTCATCATGATATAATGGGCTTTGCGCCTACTTCTTCTTAATGAATTCAGTTTGTTTTTTTTTTTCTTTCAAAAAAGCTTTGGAAGGGGTATCATCTTGTTATTCTTTAGGAGGATATGCAGTGGTAGCTGAAAATCTCGTGTTATATGATTGAATCATGGAGATCGAAATACTAAGTTCTTTTATATAGTTACAACTAATAGAAGGAAAAATGAATAAAATTGAGGCTCTATATTTGGAAGAGCGTGCTGTTAAGAATCAGAGTAGGTTCTCGAGAGGCGGAAGGGATGAAAGAGAGGTTTTGAAGAAAAGAATGAAGATGCGTTATTTGTAATGTATTGCACTTCAATTTCTTAACTTAATAATTCTCGGTTACAAGCTTTGTATTTATACAGAGATGACGACGGATATTATGAGGTCAATTGTAGCCACTATTACATTAGGAATCATACACAATAATAAATACAAGATAAATATCCCGGATATCTCGGTTACAAGATAATATTAATTACTAGCTAAATAGTTTACAGCTGGCATGAGCTCAGACGACATGTCTGGTCAAACGATATATCTTGGTTAGGCAGACGATGTTTCCTTGTTTAGATAATCCTACTCAGACGATAGGATCAAATGATAGAATGTTGTATCAGACGATACCACATGCTATGTTGCGTATGTCTTCACAACAGACGATACACTTCTCTAACATGTGCGTTAGTTACTAATAAAGATGAATTTACGGGTTCGTTTAGTATGTCATATTAGAATGATAGTATAAGCTTATACAATACATATGAGTTTATTCATTGTTTAGTGCTAACATTATATCGTATAAGCTTATCCATCAATTCACTCCTACACATTAAAATGATGGATTATTTAATCCATCATCCACATATGGGATAAGGCCTGATAAGGTTCTGACCTATAAGCTACATGAAAATATTTCAACCCAAATTTTCAGTTTCAATTACATTTAACATGCCACAACGTCGCCGCCACCCTCCACCACTACTACAATCGTCACCAGCCACAACAACCACCACCACCTTCCACAACTGCCACTAGTGACACCACCACCACCACCACACCCTCAACCACCACTACCGTCATCACCACCCTCCACCGCCGCCGCCACCACCGTCATCACCACCACCACCACCACTGCCATTGCGGCCACCACCATCTCGGCCACCACCACTGCCACCACCAGTACCACCCTACCCCACCACTAGCCCTGCTGCCACCACTACCCTTCACTACCGCTACCACCACTAACGCCATCACCACACCTACCATCGTCACTGTCGTCACCACTACCACTACCACACCCTTCACCACCATCCTATCATAACCACCTCCACATTTGATTTTTATATTATCTATAATTATTCAATACTTCACCAAACATATAATTGCATTAATTTAAACGACATGGTAAGTTATATAGTGTATGACCAAATGCTGAATAGTATAAGGAATTTATCTGCACTTATACTACTAGGCATTATACTATACAACATATCAAATAGGTCATAAGAAAACAACCATGAGATTTTTTAAAAAGCCTTATACGCCTACGGGGACAAGAATAGAATTTGATTATCATGTGGGGGTCCCCCTCACTATTTCAGCAAAATTAGTCCCTCAATTTTTAAAATTGTTTCAATTAAATCTCCCAATTACTTTTATGCCACTTAAAACTCTCATATTCAATTTTTTTAAGTGAAATATTGTGAAATTAGTTCGATTAAATCACTGTAAACCTTTTTTCACTCAAAACTCACCCGCTATAGTACTAAATTTCACCTAAAATTGTATAATAATCTCAAAATATCCCCTGTTTAAACCTACTCTCATATCCTAAACTATTTAAATTTTATTGAAATTTCACCATATTTTTTAGGTTTAAACTTTTAAATTTATATCATATCTATTTTCCATCATAAGTCTCAAAATGTTTTTGCCTATAAAAAAAGTCTCAAAATATTTGAATAAAAAACAACATACAAGGATTTTGGTATATGACAATTGACAAACAGACCAAATTTGTTTCTTTTTAAAAGTACATGGACTTAATTAGATTGGAAAAAAATATGAGGACCAAAATCACACAAAGTCCAAACTAAAGAAACTAAAAATGCAATTCTAAGTAGGAAGATAGAGCCCTGTTTTAGATATTTAAAGTATCATTTGGTGGTCATGATAGAATAAGGAAGAATAATATAAGAATATGATATTAAAAGAGTATGATAGACTTTTATCCCTTAAGAGACTCATGATACCTCCCGACGACCATGAAAGACTTGGCAGAGGTTCCATGGCCGTGCATTTGTTTCTTTTTCTTGGTTTTCATCTTCTCCATCCTCCATCTTGTATTTGTATATTCTATTTTGTATTTAGGATGTTGTATTTTAGTATGTAGTTTGTTCAAAACACTCTTTCATTAATGCAATCGGTTTTCTTTCATTGTCTGGTGCCTTTCTCCGCACTTATCCTTCTATTGGTGATTCGATAATCTAAGGATTTCACTAATTTATATGTAGATCGAAAGATTGATGAATTAGTGTTTGTTTAGTTTGAAGGAAGGAAAGCGCCCATGTCTAGGGTTGTATAAATAGATGTTATTGTTTTTGTTTATGTGAGTATCTTGTGTCCATGTCATCTTGCTAACGATTTTCATAACAATTGAAAGTTGGTGTAAATCTAGTTCAAGAGGAAGACCACTCAATGTATCATTCATCTTAGGATGAGATTATATTAGGGAAAGAACAATAGGGGTTTTCCACATGACATGTGGGGATCTGAGTTTCTAAAAGGAGTTTCTCAATGATAATAAGATTCTCAAACCTAGGATATCTTGTTTTAAGATAGGAATATATCTTGAGGATGTCTCACCGAGAGGATATATGCATTAGTATTCCTTTTGAGATTTCTAAAACTTGAGAAATTAAGGTCAGGAGTTTCAACTTATAGATTCACCTAGCTAATAAATTAGAGGGGTGTCGAGCTCTTCGATGTCTTAATTAATGAAGGAATTGACATTTTATAAAAGTGTTTGAATTGAGAAGAAGTGACAGTACCACAACATTTTTTGCTTTTCACAACAATTCAAAAGTGTAGCCACAGACACGAAAATTGTTCTCTAAACTTTACGCAATAGTTTCCAATAGTCTCATGTTCCGGCGTTAGCTATTCTCTTTAGTAATAGTTTCTCGTACTCTATGGTAACATGTGAGAAAGTGTAACCTGTTGTATGAAAAAAGCAACACGCAGGTAATAACTGATCCATACTACTCCCTCCATTCCTTTTTATAAGACCCCTTTTAAAAAATTTGTTGTCCCTAAATATAAGACCCTTTACTAGTTTTTAGCAAAAATTATTAGACTTTTCCACATATGCCCCTTGTATTAATTGTTTTGGTTCCCACCCACTTTTAATTTCCTCTATCCCAATGCAATGATTAAGGGCAAAAAAGGAAGATTATAATTTTTTTGTAAAACCAAGCTATATGTTTTCTTAATAAGCACAATTGTCCCATAACGGTCTTATAAATAGGAATGAAGGAACTATTAGATAAAAAAACACATGTTTAGTGTGGTGAAAAAATGTATTGTCTAAAATGAACCATTTTGGACAACATGCACGAACTGATTCTTTATGCAATTTTAGACAACATTTTTTACTTGTTGCTTAATCATTGTTACTAAAAACAAAAATGGTACATTCCTAAATACATTTTCTTCTTTGTTTACTCTAATTTTATTGTTTTTCTTGTATAAAAACTAAACATCAAACAATCATTGTTATTATCCACTCGAAACAACATTTAGCTAGTAAAACTATTGATCTAAGACACAATCCCTATGAAATATGATAACCCGACATACTAATGTGCTAGAACAGATTTTATGAAATATGATAACCCGACATACTAATGTGCTAGAACAGATTTTAATTTTTCTTAAAAGTAGTAATGTCAAATTTTGAAACAAACAATAATATCAATGTCTAATTTTTTAACATAAAAAGTAAAATTGCCGCCTATGGAGTTCAGTGGGTCTTCTTTCTTGTAGGTTGGTGCCAAACTTGTGTGAAATGAAAAGTTTTCGTCTTTTGGTCACATTTTTAAGGGCTTTTAGAAAGTAAATAGCCATATAGGTTGTGCACACAACTAATAATAATAGAACTCTTGGTTAAATAATACATTATGCATGTCCTACTTTAACAGCAATTATGTGAAAAAACATACAAACGAGCTAAGCCTTTGAATTCTGATGAATCATGTTTCAGGTTTCTTGTTTGTTTGTTCAATTTATATCTACTTTCTTTTTTACCAAGCAAATTGTTTAGCCTTCTTAAAAGCCTAAACCGTGTTCAAGTCATGATGCTGGCCTTGACCCTTTTGTCTTATATCTTTTATCTCTTTGAATGGTGACAAATTAAGGAGCGATGGTTTTTCTTGCCCTTAGTTTGAAGAAAGAGACATTAGAGTTCATTTTATAAGGCACATGAAAGTGAACCAAATATGTCTACTATATATTTACTTGTCCTGTGCTCAGAGCCTAATTTTCACATATAATGCAAAACCTTCTGTATGATGGGTATAGTGGACCCAGACTAAAGAAAAGGCATGGTGGATACCTGAATCATTTTGGGACTTCTTCTGACCTCAAACACCCACCAATTCCACAAATGCATTATAATAATAAATTTTGCTACATGTTTGATGGTGACAGGCACATCCAATGAGTGAAGGAGTGGTGAGTGATTCTTGTTTGAGTTGAATAGGCCCCTCCATTTTGGGGATACTATTTTACAGATTTTGTCTCCAAGGTTCTATTGGGGAAGCCAAGCAATGCCATTGGTATTTAGGTTGAAGGCTTCACTTGACCTTAGTTTGGATAGTGATCGATGAGTAAGAATAAGATTGTGCACATTGAGAGAGGATAGGAACTAGGAAGGTGGCTATTTATTGAACCTCACCTAAAAAAGAGTACAGTTGCAGTGGCATCTCAACATGGCCTCTTTTTTTTTATTTGCACTAGATTTTAGCAGGGTATGGGAATTAATAATGGAGTGCAGGTGTTAGGACAAGCTTTTAACACAAGGGAGAATTTATTATTTTTGTATTGTTTCCAATTGCTTTGTCCTACATGATTGGGAAGTTGGAAGAGATCAAATCAAACACATGCTAATACTGACATGATAAAGAAGCAAATGCTGAAGCCTAAGGAAACCTGAAATTTAAGGATAGGAGAATATTTATCTGCCTTCTTTTTTTTTTGGGTTGTGTATTCAGGCATTTCTGAGGCTTGCCATTGGTTAACTTTGTTATTTTCAAAAGGTTGCTCAACATACCGCACTCTCTAAGAAGAAAAACCTCTACCTTCCCCTTAGGAGGGGGTTTCCTTCCATTTGGAGTCTCACTACACTACTCTTTAGGAGAGTTTTTCTCTTCTCATTTGTGAGAGATCTTTATCTTCTAAGTAAGTTTTTTAATCTTCATGTCTTCCTTTATCTTCCCTTTTTCCTTTTCTTCTCCTCTCCCTTCCGTTACCCAACACCGCCAATCACCTCCCGTCCTACTACTGTTTCCCATCAAACTCGCTATTACCGACGATCTATTGTGAAGTTTAAAGAGCAACTCAATATCTTCCTTAAGAAGATTTGATGTTGGCCAAATTTTTTAAAAGAGGAATAATTCTAGTGAGAAGTCTAGCTTCAGTTAAGTGTACTCAATGTCTTTCTAGTGAAAAATTATTGGGTCGCTGTCTTGAAAATTGTAAGAGTTTAGATGATCTTTGGATACTTGGCTACCTTACCCCGGTTCTTGGTTTTGAACTTTTTCTCTTTTGCTACATCAAAAGAACAAGCATGTCAAGTTTATACGTGCAAGTGTATGCGGCGCCTATTTTGGTTCCAATGGGAACTATTAGCTTGTACTACGAAAGCACCGACCTATGTTCCATCGAATGAGTTCCAAAGTTTTAACAATTAACACTTATCCAATAGTGAATATTATGTGGCAAGTTCACATAACATCTGGACTGAAGTAAAATCGTTGTCACATAGAAAAAAAAAAAAGGGGATTAGGACAAAGGGAGAGAAACATTGGAAGAAAAGTTGCCTGATATTGGGGTCAATCCGATTTGAGAAAATGGACAAATGCATTTGGATATATATTCTGTGGTTAAGTAAAAATGCGAAGGTAAAAGTGATGAAGTGTAACACTTCTTGTACTTCTCCTTGTACCATTATCACATTAACCAGAATGTCTAACACCACCTAGGATCTGTTTAAGACATCGATTTATAACAGAAAATCTATAGGATAACAATATAATGTAGAATCTCTGATAAATGAGGATTATCCAGAAAAGTTGAGCTGATTGCTCTCATTTGCTTTTGTTCTAAGGTTTTCTTTTAGTTTTCCAATTAGATCTAACTTTTCTACCTTGATAGGAGCTTTTAGCTTCCTATCAGATTATTGACTAGTATTTACAAAAAAAAAAAAACCATCTATCACCTGACTGCAGGCATGTAAAAAAGGTTAAAATTTTCTTACAAACAAGTGAGGAATTTATAGGAAATTCCATGCAATTCAACTTAGCATCAGGAGAAAGGGAATCTCACTGATGAATGCAGTTGTTCATCTTGATCTCTATGAGTTCCTCAATAGACTGACGGCATAAGGGGCATCTATTGGACTGAAGCCGGAGAGTTTTTGCACAAACACTGCACATACACTGGAAAATACAACACATGTAATGTGAGAATAATCAAAGTAGAAAATAACAAAATGTAACATCTGATATGGAGACATGATGTGACATAATTAATAAGTAATAACTATCTTTAAGGATCTCTACCAAGCAATTAGATATTCATTTATCCCACTGTACATACAAGTTCGACATACAATATCGTGTTCCATGATTTTGAACAATATATGTAAGATCACATGCCATACAAAGAGCTCACAACTTTGAAAGCAAATTAAGATGATGCGGCATAACAGGAAGAAAAGAAAAATTAAGGCAATAAATTGATCATAATGGCATCCAATTTACTCTTTCTGAAATATTAACAAAGCATTTCGTTTTCTATATGCATTAATCTCATACATGCATATGATGTTATAATCAAGGGTTATATATGTGCATGAACCACATAATATGCAATGCGAGTGCCAAGACCTTAAAATGCCTTGCTTCCTTGAAATTGATTATCTACTTTACATATAAGTAGATTTGACGTGAAATCTTACCATATGTCGACAAGGTAAGACAGCAGTATCTTTTGGTTCAGTCATGCATATTACACACTCTTTCCCTGGATCACTGTCATCGAAGTCTGTTGCACCTGAGCTTCCTATTCCATATAACTCTCTCAACTCATAGCGAACACCATCAATCCACAGAATCTGCCTAACTACTTTTATCTGGAAAGCACCACCGCCATTACTTCTCTCTAAGACACATTGAGTTATTTGCATGTGAGGGGGGGCATCTAGCATGGAACCTCCAGGAGTTTCGTCCATTGAGGGAGTTCTGAAACATGTTTCTGCGCATATTACCAGAGGAAAGGCATCTCCTTCAGGTGAGGACTTTGAAAGATCACCCAACTGAAAGAAGCCTAGGCCAATCCCCGTTCCTGAAGGCTGAACAAAGTGCTGGCCAACTCCTTTCTGAAAGGGGACTCTGACTGGCTCAAATACATCAGGAAATAGCGGAACAAACCTGCATTTTTCTTCTTCCTTTGCAAAGTAGATGATGGTAATGCTGTCAATTACAGATAAAGGAGTAAAGAAATTAGAGAAGCAAAAATATTCCATTGTATGTGCGATATTTTCTCAATCTTTGAATGTTCTCATTTTAAAACAATGAGTCAATCAAACTGATCACAACTTCAACCCATAAACTGTGGTTTCATTTTTCTCTTTTGCTGGCACTTGAAATTATTTGAATAACTCAATCAATGTAAACTTATTTTACTGGCACATGAAACTGGTCATAACCAGAACACAGGAAAAACTAAAATTTCAGAGCATAAACAGTTATAGAAGTGAATATTGCTGTACTGAATTTTCTTCACATGAATGATGCATGCATAAGTAAGTCGCTAATGTTCTAACTTAAGGTTTCAGCTTTTCTTGGACAAATGTACATCCAAAATATGTGTTTCACGCATTCCAAGTTCATTCAACTAATAACAATAACAGCTATGTTTTTGGTAAGTAAGCAGTTTTAATAGCCTACCATGCAAAAAACAACTCTATTAAATTCACAAAAATAGCTTATCAAGATAAACACCAACCAGTTACCTCACTGACTCCATCATAGTCTAGAAACGAAAGTAAGCCATATGAAATATGCTTCTTGTGATCATTAAACTAAGCATAACTACAACACTGTACAGAACACATGAAATGCCAGAAAATAAAACCATATTTTTTATGCAATAATGGTTTTCAGTCATGCAACTTCAATTGCTTGGTAGTTGAAAACATCACCTCTCCATCACACTGTCCAAGTATAAAAAGCGCACTCAATCTAAGCCATTAAATTTGAAAAATCTAATACAATATGGGATATCATTGTGCTTAGTTTGTATGATTTGTTTCCTAGTATATCTTGCTCTAGAATTATCGAGGTTGGCTACTGTTTTCTGCGTCTTTGAGTTAGCTAGTTTGCATAGGAGATTTACGTAACCAATTTACTAAACGAAAGCACTAGAATTCCTTTCTCATATTTGTTATGGTAACAAAGCAATTCAGGTTCCATTGACAGACACTGAGTCCATACAAAATGGCAGGAGTTGGTGGAGCAATAAAACTAGAGATTACGGAGAAGACATCATCTTCAGATGATCTGAATTCCAATGAAAACCCAGGAAGCGTAGTCACACAAGTGCAACTCCAGGGTGAAAACTACAATGAATGGGTAAGGTCTATGAAGACCTCACTTCGTGCACTCCACAAGTGGGATTCACGCAAGACATCGCCGAGCAAACGAAGGAAGGATCCTCTGAATTGGAGCAATTGATGGAGGTGTCCTAGAGCACGAATATCATTGAACCAATTTCGCATTCTACTGCCTATTATATAGGGGACATGAAGGACCTGTGGAAAAACATTAATTTGTGAATAGGTCCAGAATTTGGCAACTAAATCTAGAATTGGCAGAGTGCCAACAGAATGGTATGACCATGGTGAACTACTATGGAAAACTCAAGGCTTTGTGGGATGAATTGGGAGATTATCAATAGATACCAACATGTACATGCAAGGCAACTTGCGGCATCGCAAAGCTGTTGGAGAAGAGAAGAGAGGAGGACAAGGTGCATCAGTTCTTGATGGGTTTGGATGACTTTACATATGACGATGCGCTCAAATCTTCTCGTCACTGACCCGTTGCCTTCACTGAAACGTGTGTATGCCACTCTGGTACAAGAAAATGAACAAATACTACTACTAAAGCCAAGGAGGAGCATGGAGAACAAAGGAGCAATGTGCTCGAACGGTAAGAAACCAGGGAACGATGCTGGTTCTTGTTTTCAGTTGATCGGATATCTAAAATGGTGAGTAGATAGGCCACGAAATGAAGGCAATATTAGTGCCTGTGCAAAGGGACATGGAGCATCTGCAGGTCGTGGAAAAGGTACTAACGCTCGTGCAAATGCTGCCCAGACAAGAGGAGGAGGGGGATCTGCTCAAGTGACAAATGTAGATATAATGGTGGACTAACAGGCTTGAGTGCACAATAGCAGCAAACCTTGGTGGACATTCTGAACAGTTGCAAGGAGAACACCAATGAAAGAATGACAGATAAAAAAGTGGGATGGATCATGACACAGGAGCCTCTAATCATATGAATGAAAACTTAGGAAGCTTGCATGAGTTGAAAACCCTACAAGGGTGTCCTGTGGCTTGTGGGATTACCAAATGGGCAGCAAGCTAGGGCAAAGAAAGAATGAAATATGATCCTCTGAGCAAGATTAAGACTTGAGAATGTTCTATATGTACCAAACTGAATTGCAGTAACCAATTTACTGAATGAAAGTATCAAAATCCCTTTCTCATATTTGTCAAAATCACATGTATCAGGAACAAAATTTCTTGCATTCAGAATTTCTGATGGAACTAAGACCTCAATTACAAAAAGAAGAAGCAAAATTAGTTCAAATAGCGCAGCACTGCTAAATCACAAGGGCAATTCCAATTCCAATTCCAATTCGAAATTAGATGAAGAAGCATTGGTTACCTGCCATCATGAACAGCATCAAAAACGAAGGACACGAGGTAGCGATCCGGATTCAGCTCATCAACCTGAAGGCACAAGGTGTCCTTGTGCACATTGACATTGTTTTTAATCTTTTTGGTCGCTCCATGGTCCACATAGGGTGGCGGTGGTGGGGTGGAGAGTGAGGCGGAATTAGCAGCAGAAGAAGGGCGAGGTGAAAACCAGCCATAATGTTGATTCATGAAGTAAGGGTTGTAAGGAACATGACCCACAACAGGTTCGGCAACATAACTTATGTATCCATTGGGGATGGAGTAGAAGACGGAATGGGGGGGCTGCGGCTGAGGCTGAGGCTGAGGCTGAGGCAGAGTCAAAGGAGGAGGGGGAGTGACAAAGTTCGAGCAGGGTGGTGGAGGAGCGTAAGGGGAGTTTAAGGGGAAAAAGTAACCTTGCGGCGGCGGAGGCGGTGGGGGTGGTAGAGAGTAAAAGAATGGTGGTGGTGGGAGTGAGAGTGGTGGGGGTGGGGGTGGTGGATTGTGAGTGGAATCGTTTCTTCTTCGGCTACTGTCAACATTACTCCACGACATACCCATGTCAATGGCGAAAAGGTAGTAGCAGATAGTTGATCAGGTTGAAGAAGAAGAAAAAGAAGAAGAAACGCTGAAAAGAAACAATGAGAGCTCCGAATCCGATTCCTCAGAAACTGATGTCAAGTACCACCTTTTGTTCTTATTTCAAGGTAGCTACTAGCAATGTTGTTATTACACGGTAAGAAAAAATTATCCAAGTAAATATGGGTAAAAATTAAAAACATATAACTAATAATATTTCAACACGTGTCATGAGACGATACGTGTCAAAATATTACTGGACCGCCTACGCTAGAATGACTGTACCATATATTTACTTAAAGTGCGTTTTTTTTTTACTTCTTTCTTTAAAAAATTATTTTTTAATCAACTTTTTAGGTATTTGTTTAAGTTTTTTAAGAAATGATTATTTTCTTAAAAAATGGAAATCAAATTATTTAGAAACTACTTTAATCTTATTAAAAATATTTTGCAATAAATGAGAGAAAAACAAAAAGTTAATTATAATTAGTATTTTTTTTTTTTTGGTTACATAAGGAAAGAAAGCAAACAACAAGAAACAAACTAAGCTACCGCATCCTTGCACAAGAGCGGAATCACAAAGGAAGGAGGTTCCTTCCAAATTCGCATCGGACACCCTGATTGAGAAGCTTGTCTCGCCAACGCATCTGCCACAGCATTTTTATCCCGCATAACATAAGAGAATTGCACTTTCCAATCCGCAGCCAGCATTGCCCGAATAGAAGCAATAACGTCCCGTTGCCAATAAGTTCGGGTGTCCCTATTCTGGCTTAGAAGCTCCACAATATCCTTACAATCCATATAGCAAACAATATCTCGGAAACCCAAGTCCCAGACAAGCTTCAAACCAGTTTGAAGTGCTAGAAGCTCCGCGTGAAAAGCACAACCAGCCCCATACGAACAAGCAAACCCTGAAAGCCATCGCCCAGTAGAATCCCTCACTACACCACCACCACCCATTTGATTTAGTCCAGAAACCCAACTTCCATCTGTATGAAGATGGATCCATTTCGTTCCCTCGACAAACATGGGGTCACGAGGACTCGGCGTTAGCTTCCCCCACCTCACAAATTCATTCGCCGTTATCAAGATCTGGCGCCAGACCAACTGAACAGACCACGGGTGTGGATCGAACACCACACTATTCCGCCAACGCCAGATACACCAGAGGATGGCAATCGCAAACGCCTGTTGTGGTCCCTGAAGGAGGTGTCGAAACCAATCATGGAAGGAATACGCCGCAGGAGGGATTGGTAGCAGGCTTCGAAAGTGGCTCCATATCAGTTGTGAGTCACGACAATCTCTCAAGAGATGTTCAACATCCTCATCCTGCTCACCGCACCGAGGGCAAGTTGCGGTCAAACTCAAATGGCATTGGTGCCGCTTCAAATTTGTCGGGAGAGCACTGCGACCTACCAGCCAAAGGAAAAAACGAACCTTCTCTGGGGCATGAGATGTCCAGATTACCTTCCAGTCACGAGAGCTCGGCTGAACATTATGCTGTAGCATATGGTATGCTGAGGCTGTCGAGTACACTCCTGAACTGTTTTCTGACCATAAAACCTTGTCCTCCTCATCAGAGCGCAGCGGTATACTGACCCGAGAAATTTCATTAACTATCTCTGGTGGAAGAGGCGTGTACAGTGCACTAAAGCTCCACACACCACGGACCCAAAGGTCAGAGACCTTAAGATCTGTATCCGAGATATGCACATAGGGGACACGGTGACACAAGCTCCCAGTTCCAAGCCAGTTAGAGTACCAGAGCGAGGACTGTCCATCACCCAAACACGGCTGGAAACCTTGCCTGACAGCATCCTTGGCGTTGATAATTCCTTTCCACAATTATAATTAGTATAATTAAACATAAAATAATGTATACTTTTTTTAAAATCTTTACAAAATAATATTTTTTTAAATAATTACAAATATTTTTTATCAGAAACAAACCCACCTAAAATCATGTTTTTTACGGGAATTTAATCATTCAATGAAATAAGGCTTAAATACATTTTAAATCTCTATAAAATACACTGTTTCTGCTTTTTGTCTTTGAGAATTTTTGTTTGTTTTCAATTCTCTGAAAATCACACGTTATGTTTTTTATCTCTGGTGTTTGTTTTTCCATTCAAAAGTGACGGAAGTCAAAGTCAACGTATTACATAAATTTTTTAAAATGGGTTAAATACAATTTTAGTCCTTGCATAATACTTTTTTTTTTTCGTCCCTGAGAATTTTTTTTTGCTTTTAATCCTCATAAAACCACACGTTTTGTTTTTCGTCTCTATCGTTTGTTTTTTAATCCAACCCCTAGCCACCATCCTCCTCCATCGTCTCTTCCCTCTTCCCCTAGTATCCATCAACACAGAAGAAGCTTGGTCACCACCCTTCCCCCACCCTCACCACAACCCTTCCACCATCATTGTCAAAACTCAAACCTTCAAAGAGGAACGAGAAGAACACATGAAGATGAACACAGAAGAACCAAGAAATGAAGATCAACCATCTCAGATTATTTCAAAATTATTCTCGATGCCATACCTGAAACCCCAGATATGAAAACACATTCACACACGCTTAAATCTGCTCTGCAAGCAGTGAAATCATGTTCAATCATCTTATATTTTTCTCAAATTGTAAAAATCCAAATATGAAAACCAAGAGTCACCCCTGCCTTGAAACCCCTCTTCATCAACCCTAAACCCTACCAATACTCAAATAAGATTTAATGGCAGTTGAGGAGGAGGAGGAGGAGGAGGGAGTGGTCACCATTCTTTGATCTCCACCCTTCGATCAATCTACAATTTTTCTTCACTGTTCTTCAATCTCCACCCTTCGATAAATCGATAGTTTTTCTTCACCGTTCTTCTTCAATCTCCACCCTTTCCCCACCGCCCTTACCTTGAGCCCTCACTATAACCTCTCTGCGTAACCCCAAACCCTCGTCGCAACAATAATCGACGACAGAGAGAAAGAGAACGCTTCTAAATACAACAATCAACAACAATAACAACCCTCTTTGTTCTTCTATTTTTCGTTGCTCTATCAAGGTCGAGGCTTTGGGGCTTGGATTTATTGGATTTATTGGAGGTGAAGAAGGTTCCTAGTAGGAAGGGGAGAGGGGATTGGGAGGTGGGGGAAAAGGAGTGGCTGAGGGAGGGCGGTAGGGATGAAGTTGGGGTTGGGGGGAGAAGATTTTGGTTAATAGAGTTTGGAGTTGAAGGAGATGGTACTGGTGAATGTTGGTTAGGGAGAAGATTTTGTACACATGACTTTACATTTTTCATGTGGAAATAATTATACGTATTGAAAAAATATCAAAATTCCACATACTATAACCATGTGTATTTTCGTGGGTTGCATGGAAAAACAAATGGAATGGACAAAAAACAAAAACGTGCGATTTTCAAAGGATTGAAAACAATTTTTTTCACAAGGATGAAAAATAGAAACTGTTTATTTTGTAGGGACTACAAATGTGTCATTTTAAAAAATTCATGTAATAATTTGACCTTAACTTTCGATACTTTTGGATGGAAAAACAAACATTATGAACGAAAAACAAAACGTGTGATTTTTGAAAGATTGAAAAAAAAATTATTAGAAATAAAAAATAAAAATGGTGTATTTTGTGAGAACTAAAAATGTATTTAGGACAAAATATATTTTTAAAAAGCACGAAAATATTTGTTTAGTCTTTTTACTCATCTTTAATTTTTGGTTATCTAATTCTTACAGTTGTCTTGTGAGAAGAGAGAAACAGAGCTTCGAGAAGCGAAATCGCCCAAACTCTCATCCGATTCCGCCACCGTCGTCGGATCTTTCTTCAACCACCGCCATCCGCCGTTCGTTTCCGCCGTCGGCGCCGGTAAAGACAATTCAACTACCCTCTTATTTTCTACTGTATTTTCTTCCCTCCTTAATTCCCGGATCTGTCACAACTGATTTCACTCCGTCGAATCACCATCGTCTGGTATTTCCGATGCAACCCCTTTCTGATTCCTCCCTTGCACTTTCACATTTCTACATCACGCACTCACAAATTTCACGAAATTCGAATCTCATGTATCGGTATTTGTATCATGCATGTAGGTATAGCGTATAGGTAGGTATATGAACGAAGTGGCAGTGAGATCTAGCGTAGCGTAATTGATAAGCATGAAATTAGATTCAGCAATGCATCATGCAGACGCAATCGTGAAAATGCTTGATTCATAATTCAAAGAAAAAGAACTTGTTTTGTGGTAATGTTGTTCGATCGGATTTGTGCATTGCGAAATTGAATGTTTGAATTTTGTAATGTAACTTCAAAATTAGAAATGGGTAGTTCTTATTAGAGACATGCTTGTTCAAGGCAGCTCACAACCTTTGCTTGCACAGGAACTTAGTGTGAATGAGTATTCTGAACTGATTGTGAGTGTGCCCGAGCTATCAAGTACCGCGGCATGAACTTCATGCTCTTCTATCCTTGAAGGTTGAGGTAGCTTAAAGGACACCAGGATGTTTTCACTGTTTTATGGACTATGGAAGCACATGTTCAGCAAGTTAGAGCTTCACGTACTCATTCTGGGGATTGATAAAGCTGGCAAAACAGTAATACATCTTCAAACACCGTAATTTTAACAAATCACTGAACTTTGACGTGGCGCTGCAAATTTCTATATAATACATAATTTTTTGTAGACTTTGCTGGAGAAGATGAAGACAATGTACTCAAACGTGGAAGGGCTTCCTCCTGATCGAATTGTTCCAACCGTGGGATTGAATATTGGTCGTACTGAAGTGGCTAATAGAAAACTTGTGTTCTGGGACCTAGGAGGCCAGGTATGACAATAAGTAGGCAATATTATTTTTTTTGGTTAAGTTCTGTAATTATGATATTAGCATAAATTGTTAGTTTAATTTGGCAAAGTAATTTTGCTCATTGATCCTAATTTTTTGAGCAGCTTGTTTAAATTGTTTCATTTAGAAAGTTCATAGCTAAATCAATAACCATCTACATAATTCCTGAGATGTATTTCTTTTATGCTTCTTTACATCTAAACGTGATTAATGAAAGAATAAGAAACTGTTTTGCAAACATTTCATGGGAAGAGCTATCTATATCAAACTAGCTGGTTTAATATTTTTCTAAGTTTTGTGTGCGCTATTTTATCTTTCATACAGAATATCTGCTCTTTATTTTGTGGATTGTTACGTGAACTATATAATTTGAACCTTCTATTTTATCCTTTCTATGACGCAAGCTTGAGTTTATTTGTTAAAATTGGTAATGCTAAAGGAGATTTGTACTTGAAAAGTCAATCCAATAAGCACGGACAACTGTTCAGTACTTCATGTTTAACTGTAATCCTGTAGATTAGCAGGAATAAAGTGTATCTTTTGATGCAAAGAACATACTTGAAGCTCTTTGTAATGTTTTTATATTATTCCGCTCCTTTTCATAGTTTCTGTTTTTAACTTTGCGAGTGTTTTACTGGAATGGGGAGGGCATAAAAACATTATAAGATATTAATATAAGTTCCCATCTTATCAGCCTGGTCTTCGCTCAATCTGGGAGAAATATTATGAAGAGGCACATGCTGTTATATTTGTTGTAGATGCTGCTTGTCCATCACGCTTTGAAGATGCGAAGTCTGCACTTGGTTAGTGAAATTTGATTTTAATATTTGTAAATAACTAAATATATACTTCTTAGAGGTGCTGGTTTGAAGTCCTGATAATACTAGATATGGTAGAAACAAACAGCACAGTGATGATTTTGTGACTGACATGTTTAGTTGTTTACCAGAAAAGGTGATTCGGCATGAGGATCTCCAAGGAGCGCCTCTTTTGATATTAGCAAACAAGCAGGTGAGGGTAACTGTTCTCTCCTTTTCCTATATGACCTTGTAGCTTGCCCTATACTCTTATGAACGTGTCAAATAGCTCTAATATAGTCTAGTGTTTATCCTTTCTGCATGCGTTCAATGCCTTGTTAAATATACATATACCTCAGGGCACCGGTTCTGCACTTCTGCTTATCTGAGCTCTAAGCAGCTTAAGGGTACAAGATATTTTTCTTTTGGTTTTGAAAAAAGAATGTTTTGTGACAAATTGATTTATTTAGCATTTCAGCATTATAAGCTCTCTTCTATTCTTCTTCCTCTTTTTCCCCTGATATATATATATCTCAACTTACTCTCTTAGCCTTTTAGTGGAAGTTCATGAGTAAAATATAGCACAATGGTATTCTATCTCAGTGTCCTTAAAGTTTTACCATCATTGTCTACATTTTCAGTTTCCTCATCTGTTGTCAATTTGTCATCCTCCTTCTTGCCCTCTTCTACGTGTGCTATCAATACATGAGACATATGTTGACGTTGGTGTGATTGCAGGATATTCCTGAGGCAGTAACAGCTGAAGAACTTGCTCAGTATCTAGATTTGAAGAAGCTGGATGAAAGACTTTTCATGTTTGAAGCTGTTTCAGCATATGATGGGTAAGTAGGAAGTCATATCAAATTCTGTGGCGATCCATTACCATTTGAGTAAAAGTCGATATATCTGAGTTCTGAAGTACATGTTCTTCTCTATTTTTTCTGTGAAGTGAAAAATAACATAATGAAGCACTTAACTGAAGGGACTTTTCTTTTGAAACTTCGCAGGATGGGTATTAGGGAAAGTGCAGAGTGGTTGGTGGAAGTTATGGAGAGAAGCAAGAGGACTGAAATGTTGAGAGAGCGGGCAGGTGCAATGGGTTCTGGTCCTGCATAGAAGGGTCTTTCATTAATCTGAAGTGATTTCCCCATTCCTTTATATCTTTGTAAATCTTAACTGAAATATACATGGTTAGAGAAGTCACTGAGAAGTAAAGCAAAAAAAAAAACAAACATCTTGGTGATACATTAAACTGAGCCTTGAAATTATGTCATGATTTAATTTGTAATACAGCATATGTGAGGTTCAGTCCATCATCTCAGAGAGCAGAGTTTTCTTCAGCCATGCCTATATGGTCAATCTGTCAAGTTCTGGGCTGGAAGGGTTTTCTGCTTCTGCATCTATGTATGCTTTTGTCAACTCAAGATTTTATGTTTCCTAATAGAATAAAAATTTATTTACTTTCCTATCTGTAGCGTTACACTGCACAACCATACAGATCCAGGTAGTGATGTAGCATTGTGTAAAATACAAGTCCCGTAGATATATGGAATGCAGGGTACACTTTGGGTCTAAGCCAAACGTGTATGGATTATGGTGCGGTACTTATATTTGATTTCTTTCTTCTTTTTTTTTTAAATTAAAGTTTGATTTCCATATACAGTTTGATTTTTTTTTTTTGTTAAGCATTTTCGCTCCAGATATGCCAGAGGAAAAAGTTTGCGTTTGGTTTAACTCTGGATAAAGGGATAACAAGAATAATATGATACTGAATGTAAATACAGTCTTTGAAACTTTTATTCTTAGATAAATTTTATTATTTGTCATTTATTGTGAAATAATCGTTTTAGGTTGCTCCAACTTAAAATGCGATTTTAAGTTTACTGATAGGACTATATTTAAGTTTAAATTTATGCTATAATCGCAATACATAAAAATCAAATCGAGTAAATGTGTAGAAGTTATGTTACCCAATAAATATGCGGTGTTTTCACTGTTTGAGTGCTTTTTTTTTATATTCAACCCGTTTAGTTGTCTAACTATTATTAAGTGCGTTTGGGCCAATTTACAAAATTAAGTGCGTTTGGGTGAAT
The DNA here is from genome assembly GCA_030819835.1 of Acmispon strigosus. NCBI lineage: Eukaryota > Viridiplantae > Streptophyta > Magnoliopsida > Fabales > Fabaceae > Acmispon > Acmispon strigosus. The sequence continues at coordinate 95,870,050 of JAUAMA010000001.1, forward strand.
CCATCCATGTAGCTTGAGGTTTTAGAGGGGTAGGCCTGCATTCTGTTTTCTTATTTGCTTTTGCTTCGCAGAAGTTTTGTACATTGGCAAAATGCAATAAATGGGGAATAACGTTTGCCACCGGGATGATTTCTAACCGCACCACCCAATTATATAATCAGAAACTAATTTCCAGAAACACTTGGGATTCGGAAATTAATTTCCTCAATGATTAGGTGGTGTGAACTAGAATTAAAAGAGGGAGCAAAAGTCAATCCCATACACGAAGAAGTTGAGTCATTTCTTGAAGTTGGCATACTGAAATTAAATCATTACACATAAAATTTGGAGTTTTAACTACTGTTATTTTCCTAATCACATGTACTTTCTCTGTGAGAAAACTTTCAGTTCAAACACAAGCACTTGGTTATTTTCTCTCACTTTAAATTATTTTGAGTAGAAATAGAAAGAACAAAACTACAAAAGTATTGAATTGGAGCAGTTACGATACAAAGAAGTAATGAGTTCTGTATACAATGGGAGGTCTTGCTTTTTTTATAGGCAGAATATTTATTCAAAAAAATATGCTGTTGAAATTTCAGAAAAATCGAAAATGTGGCTAGAGCCTAGATGTTAAACAAAATCCAAGGAGAAATATTTCTTGGTATCAATTTCCTATTTGTTTGTCAATTTTGGCTCCTAATTGAGCATGTGTTGTAACAGAAACAACATCATGATAAAAACCAGCACTTCAAAAATCTTAAATGAGTAATGTTGTGTTTAGATCAATTTATTTTTCCGCAGAATCAGTTCTGACATAGAAGATACTTACATAAACTTCTTTCCATAATTAATATTATAGCTTTAGAATCAATTTAGAAGAATTTCCAAGCTCATGAGCAGCTTTCATTATATCTCTTAAGAATTTGGATGCAGGAAGATCCATCTGACATTTTCAGCACACCAATTAAACATTGATCACATACCATTGCATTCTGAAAATTAATATCACCCAATAAAGGAAACTGAAAAGTAAAAAATGTTAAACAAACTTAACTCTTGAAATAAGCTAGAGCTGAATTCTAGGCTTCTAACTCAGCAAAAGTCAGGCCTAGTTCTCTTACAAACTGATATGCAACCTCTCTTCTGATCCCTCAAGATCCTGATCTCAGAAGACTCCTTCAAATCCTCAAGGCTTAAATACTGCTGCTTCACCATCCTCAAGGAATCACCCCCAATGTCATGAATCCAAATATAAGGGTGACAAGTTTCATCATAGTAATACAGCAAGCTCTTCAATCCCCCAACATCACTGCCTCTGATCCTCCCAGCATGAGGCATATATGTCTTGTATATGTGTTTACTCTTTACTCTCTTAGAAGACCCTGGCTTCAAAGTGTGAACCTTCTTCAGTATTGATCCCACCCTTATCTGAAGCTCCACTGGCCTGTCACTGAGGTTATAGATCCTTGTCCCTAATCCACAGCCTTGAGTGTGGTCATAGCAGCTATCAAAGCAACCACCAAGAGATAGAAGGCTAAAACCTCTCATTTTCCCCACGAGGGACTCTAACTGCTTCTTAGTCATCTTGAGCTTCCAAGTTCCAACCAGTTTGTTTTATAGAAGCTATAGAAGCTTCATCCATATGTAAAAATAATATGCCCTTGTAAGTTGTAATAAAGTTGAGTTTATTAGCAACTTTAGTCAATGTATTAATATTTTAAATTCAAAATCTTCTGTTTTCAAATAGTGTCTTAGATTCTTGTTCTATCAATGAAATCTAAGGACTCAGATTCCCTACTGTCAGGAATCCTACGTGCGGTGCCGTCAGGAATCCTCAACCGTCCAATATTTAATCAAACGGTTCAGACTTAGATAGGTTATTATGCCCTTAAAATCTTCTCTTCATACATGAACGGTAAGATCTTGATCGGACGACTATAGTTCTCTGACTTCACTAAATTCAAGATTTCCTGGTTGTAGGGTTTTCGAATTCGAATTCGAAATCTGATCATGTCAATTAAAAATGATATGGGTGGAAAAGTTAAAGATTTACGTGATGATTTTTAATTGACATGTCAAAATTGTATTGATGCCGGTGGAATCGAAAATTGAGACAACATTTGTATAGGGAAGATTTCAATCTCTTTAGCTCTTACTTGTGACACAACCAACCTTTGGTAAACGTTTTCTGCGGCTGTGATCATAAAAGAACATGAAACAGATTATGTAGAAGCGTGCACTTTAGAATCCTTACTAAGACATTGCTTATCCCTTCCATCAAGGAAATGGTAGGGTCCAATGAACACAAGAAGACAGTGGGAAAGTTTACTTGCACTGACAAAAAATTTGGGGGAAAAAAGAAACACAAAAATGGATTTTCTGCAGATTCTTTGGGTTGGAAAATGAGGTTATTGGTGCTTATACAAGGCATTCACATATTCATGATGAGGCAGCATATGATGTTGCCTCACCTTTTATCACAAGGGTTACTCTTTTTTTAATTTTTTTATTTCAATTCAAGCTTCAAAGTAAATAGCATTTCCTTACAATAAGAAACGCGTTCCTTTTTCTTTGGTAAGCATTGAGCTCATAATTTTTTTTGGATTACTCTTCATAGTCGATGATCTAGTCAGTGAAACATTTACAGTATATGATAACTCTTGATTTAGCTTTTAAGGAAACATTAAACAGTTTCCTCCATTCATTGATTTAACTTTTGATCTGAGGTATTTAGCATCTCAAAATCATTTTAGAATTTGACTAATCCAAGTGGAACTTATACATCTAATTAAAGACACAAAACTTTCCTATTGCATAACTCAATAATTTGATTTCACCAATAGATTATTATAAAAAATTGATATTATATCTACTATCTGTGACAAAAAAAATTAATAAAAATATTTCCTATCAAGGTAGGAGTTAAGACAGACCTTAATTATCGCAATCTAGTGACACATGTAGTTTAGTGGTGACCTACTCAAGGCAATTGCACATAGGGATAGGGGGTCCAATTGCACAACATTTTCTATATATAACAAAGGGATTGCTGTCCCCCACACCCTTCCTCCCCTTTTTTTAAATTTTGCTGATTACGATATAACTTTCCATCTATTAATTATCTTGGTTCATCTATTCAGCTTGCGACTCTTTTTTTTTTTATTTGACTTTAATATGCGATCAATGTATTATATAATTGTTAACAAAGTCAAACTAACCAACTAAATTATCAACAAAAATAATGATAGGCATTCAGTCCGGCAGGGTTATTACTTATTAGTAGATAGTTGTGCTCTTTAAACATTTGCTTCATAATTCAATTTTTGAGCGTTGTGTATAAAGAAGAATTTCATAGAAAAAACTTACCCACTTAATGTAATTTCTAAACCTAGAGGGGTTTAGTCTAAACAAAAAAACAAAAAAAATGATGGGGGTTGATTTAACTTGACCAAAAGTATGAATACTAGAAATACCAATTCGTTAAATTAAATATTTGAAAAGGGAGATTTTAGGATTGTTTATTATGAATAATATGTGTTCCCAAACCAAAAAGGAATACACTCTCTTGAAAGGAAAAACTTTTTTTTTTTCCAAAATGAGCTTATTGTTAAGATGAGAACTAAAACTATATTTACCATATATTTAATATATAATCTAATGTTAAATCTATAAAAATCCAAATGTAAATATCCTCTTGCAAGAAAAGAGAGACAATATTTGCTTTGATTATTAGAAAAGAAATTTCACAACACTAAATTCTTATCACATTAACAACCAGCTTATAAAAATTCTAAGCTACGAAGGGCTAGGTTGGGAATTTCAAGGAACTTGCAAAAAACTGCAAATTGGTAACATGTTTGAATTTACTTTTAATCCAATCAGAATCACTTCTCTCCTCACAAAAAGTACTCATGGTAATTTCTTCCAGAATCAAATAAAAACCTGCTAAATTTCCAGACGCAATTATTTCATAAAGAACAGCATGTGAATGAACAGCACCCTAGGTATTCCACTTAGTTTTAAGCACATGGGCAAGTCACTTTCAGTGTGTACTATACAAAATCAAAAATACCTTGCAAAGGTTCAGGTAAAGAAGCAATTTGATTCAAACTATCTTTCAACTTTAGTGCAGAAAATGTCCAAAAAGCACTACAGAGTCAACATTAGGAGTTATAACAACAAAAATTGTTCTAAAATATGGCGTGAAAAGTACAAAATAATGGAGTTCATGACATGAACTTTGTCGCTGTTGGCAAAAAAATACAGTCAATAATGTCATCTCGGCTGTAACTTGTAAGGTTAACCACTTCTGTAACAAACTAAATTTCTAATGTTGGAACTGTACAAATCATATCATAAATAAATAAGAGCAGGTTAATTGAAAGAGCATAGCTTTTGGGATTTTGAGAGCAAGAAGAAAGAATTTACACAAAAAAAAGGAGTTTACTTTTCATGATTGTCCTCGGTAGGATCTATCCTGATTATGAGAGGATGGTTGAGATCCGAAGATGTTTCACCAACAATCGGTAAATCTGGCGAGGAAGTTAACCCATCAATATCTTCATTTTCGGCCAAGGCTTTATCCAAAGCAGATTTGGCAACTTTAGTCACACATATCATAAGAACCACTGCACATAACCAGAAATAACAGAGCTTAGCCTTGCTAATCAGATTCAAAAAATTGGAAACTTTTTCACATTAAGATAATTCTTGCAGCATGGAAATACTTGCAAAGTCCAATCACATCCTAGCAATTCAACTCCCTTTCCATTCCAAACTCAAGAATTCACCTATCATTTTTATCTACAATTGACTAAAGAATATAGATTCTATAATTCAATACTCTGTTATTTGTTATGCCTTGAGAAATACATCATGTTAAACATTTAAATTATTGAACTCTAAAACGGTTAAGTACAAAAACCATGACAAGTTTGATGACTTTAACTATATATTTATGTAACATGAGGAAGATAATTTTATTCTTTCCCTCATTTGCCTACTAAATTTAAGACATTTTTTCTTTTTGCCACAAAAAAACAAAAAAAGAAGTGGTTGTAGAACAAAGCCCTTGGAAACAGAGCATGTGTGAGGAAACAGAGCACGTGTGAGTCTCAAGAGACCCTCAGCTACAGGGCCCAAGCATCCAGCACAAATTGCAGCCACAGGGCTGGTGGCAGACAAAGTTGGGCAGCATTCCCATTCAAAGAAAATACAAGCAAATCAAAAAAGGGTGAGAGGACGAAAAGAGAGAGTAACTTCATATGAAGTCACTGGCTAACAGAAATATCTTCCACAAGACCAGAGTCTTCCAAACAGAGTCTTGTAGAATTCTTTTTGCCCTAAACCCTGAGGAGATTTTAAAGTCCGGCCCTGATTTAAATGCTGTGCATGTCACACAAATGGGTTGCATGCATGCATCATATGAGCAATGTACATGTCACATTGGAACAGGGATTGCAGGACAAAATTGAGCCACGGCACATGCAATGATGCAAAAATTCAATTAGTAACTTCCTATATTATATATTTATCCAAGATCTTCATAAAGCTTCATAATCTATATAATAAGTTAGAAAAGCAAACTACATCTCCTGATAAACCAGCTTATTATGCAATGAGGTTTTGGAGACACATATATGAAGTGTGGAAACAAAGTAACCTACCAGATATTATGAGGCCAAAAATGATAAACGCCTGCATCCAGAAGAAAAAGAAATGTATATCAAATATCAGCTGAAGATGATGTGAGAATGAGATAAGCCCACCTATGGTTATGTGATACATACAGGTTCCAGTGTACTCTTTTTTTGGTGCTACGTGTTAGCCATCACTTGAAACAAATCTACCAATTACTTGAAAGACATTAATATAAAGATTACAGGATAGCATGTCTTACCCAGCGAGTCTTTGAGAACTCACTCCAACCATGTGTCACGTCAGAAAGATCTTTAAGAGTCGTTCCAACATATACAAGTGCCAGTGTTATGGGCTGCAATAGAACAATAGCAGGCATTAACATATTGCTGTAATTGGAGTGCCATCTAATTAGCAATAAGAGCATATGTGTGGTAGTTTAGATCCAAAAGGGGAATGGATTAATTTTAGTTACTAACAGAAAAAATATATAACAAGAATGTTTACAGTATGAGCAGTAGGAATTTATAGTGGTATTTCTACTTGTTCATAGATTTATTCACCAAGTTAAAATGCTTTATGAAACCAATTCCAAAGCCAGAATTAATGCAGATAATCATATAGAAGGTATACGAACATTAAATGAACTTGCTTTCAGGGCTAATTAAATGTACTATCGGCCTAAAGCATAAACAGCAAGCATATCATTTACAGGATGGCTTAAATACATTTTTAGTCCCTTCAAAATACGCTGTTTTCGTTTTTCGTCCTTGGGAAATTTTTTTTTCTTGTTTTTAGTCCTCCGAAAATTACATATTTTTGTTTAGTCTTTGCTAGTTGTTTTTCCATGACAACAGATGGAATGCATTTATTGATCCCATCCAAGCGCAATAAAAACATTTCAATATTGTTGCAAAAATCATTTTACTGATATGCACCTGTATAGTCACAATTGCATGATTCAACAACTCAAATCACAAGTTATTGGTTATATTAGAAAGATTTTCTTTGTGTTTTCATAAATTAAGTCATTTGACTAAATAAACCAAAATTTATTTAGTTCGGACTTTAAACTTTGGGTTACATGATGAGTTAATTAGCTTTGAACTTCTTAATTGATTGAATCATATGCTATCATGTAGAAGATGCATTTTATGCTATTTATTACATTAGTTATTAATCTTACAATTCCAAATTTAGAAATTAGCCTTCCCATTGTTAACTCAACATGATTTGACAACAATTGATTTCCACATCCATGAAGAACGTGTTTTTGATGAGGCACTACAGATAATCAAGGGAAAGGCTCTTTTCATTTTTATTTAGGTACAAATAAAAAGGAACAACTTTACAGGTTTCAAGATCACACTATTGAACATGTGCATCTTTTGATTGAAGCACTTCAGATTTTTTTTGATAAAAAGCAAGTGAGTGAGTGACGGCTAGAAAAAATCCAACTAACACTGAACAATTTTGAAAGCCATAAAGCACACTATAAATTTATAATTAGACTAATTCCTAAATATATCGATCAAGGGCGAAGAAGATACCATCATTCCTAACCACGAAGCCAGCATGTATTCCCAAATTGAAACAGGAGTCACCGACAGGAGATAATTTAACATATTAAACGGAAGTAGTGGAACAAGCCGAAGCAGTAATACAATCTGTAAGGACAAAAAAAGAAATAACCAAAATGAATACTGTTATACCCCCCAGTCACTGTACAGAAAATGAAGCTAACAGATAGCACAGTAATAGACCTGAAGCAATGACAGGAAAATGTCACGAAGTATGCCATTGGCCAGTAACAGGGATTAGTAGTTTTATAAACAATTAGTGGAAAGATCTAATTTCTCATTAAGGGCACATTTGGAAGAACTTCTGCGGAGTTTATTTAGGCTTACCTGTTGATATAAGCACTTAAGCATGTATTACAATCATAGTCTGTTTGCTACAGCTTTTTAATGAAAAATACTGTTATTTTGAAGAAGAAAAATCACTTTCAATTTTTTTTATGTGCTTGTTTCTGCTTTTGAAAAAGTTCAGAATATAAAAATAATTAGATATATGATTATTTTGAATAGCTACTTTGAGCAGCTTTTGAAAAAAAGCAGAAATTATGATTATCATTTAAGAAGTATTTTTTATAATTGTAACCAAATGATAAATAACTTCTACATAACTAGATATGACATAGGTTGGTAGTGTTGCCTTCAGTTACTCCCCAAAAAAATCTTTTTCACTAATTGTTTATTTCTACAAAATAATAATCTTAATAATTAAGATCCATTACTTATTGTAATATTTATGATCAATTCAGAGGAGTGTAACTGTGCATTGACCCATTGGACACATAAGGTGAGTGTCTAGAACTAAGCAAATTATGCACTGCACATGAGCGCCTGTTAGTGTAACTAAAGAACTAAAAGAAGAACATCCACACTTATGAGTAGCAGACAATTAGGGGTGTCAAATGGATGGGTTAGATGGATTTGGATCCACATTGTAATGGATGGTCAAAACATCCATTAGCCCATTAAGGATCCATTTAAATTCCTTCAAAAATTATCCAATCCATCAATGACCCATTTAAAAATATCCATCCAACCCATCCATTTGTGAATTTTAATGGATGGATATCCAACCATCCATGAACTTGGATTTTCTTACAATTTTTTTTCATTGATAAAAAAAGTTTATAAAACCTCAAAAATCGGTATGAAACCCCAAAAATCAGGCCCAAACTCAAAAATCGGGTCCAAATTTGAAAAATCGGTCTCAAACCCGAAAATTAGCCTTGAAAACGAAAATCAGGCAAGAATCTGAAAAATCAATCCCAAACTCGAAAATCGAGCCCGAACCTTAAAATCAACCCCAAACCCTAAAATCGGACCTAAACCTGAAAATTGGCCCCGGATATGAAAAATGGGCTACAAACCCTAAAATTGAGCCCAAATTTCAGGTTCGAGGATGATTTTTTAGTTTGAAACCGATTTTTCAAATCCAGGCCCGATTTTTGGGTTTGAGACTGATTTCTCAGATTCTGGCCCGATTTTTGAGTTCGGGATTAATTTTCGGCTTCGAGACCGAAATTTTAGATTCAGGCTCAATTTTCGAGTTCGGGGCCGATTTTAGGGTTTGGGACTGATTTTTCATATTCTGGCCCAATTTTCAAGTTTGGGGCCGATTTTCGAGTTCGAGACTGACTTTTTAGATTTGGGGCCAATTTTCAAGTTTGGGTCCGATTTTTCAGATTCGGGCTTGATTTTTGGGTTCATGACCAATTTTCCCGTTTGAGGTCGACTTTCGGGGTCGGGTCTATATAATCCATTTATATTTTAGAAAAAACCAATGGATAATTTTTAATTTTAACTAAATGATCCAACGAGTTTTAAAATATTATGGATGGGTCAAGCCCATCCACTAAATTAAATGGATGGGTCATTATCCATCCATTTAATTTTAGTTATGTAAATGGATGGGTTTGATGGTTTTAAGTGTTAGTGGATTGGATGGATATGGATTAATGGATCTAATTGCCACCCCTACACATCAAAGTTTTCATATAGCTCAATTGTCCAATGGCATCAATGACCCAAATAGTTGAGACCACCTAGTAAGAAAATTATGGTTGTAAATATCATGAAATCATCGTAACTAAGATAAGAATAATATTTGTATTTATCATGCCTCAGTACGTATAGCAAATCTCCATTATGTAGTTGAAATACAAGATTCTTTCACATGTCTCTCGTTCCTTTACTTCCTTAACACAACAATACTACTTTGTTAGTTGGTACACCAAAACCACAGAAATGTTGAAGTACATAATTTCATGACCCACTCACTTCACCAAGAAAAAGGTAAAATCAAGAGGAATCTTAGAAAGTAAATAACAGAAGACTCAAGAATTTCATGACAATTGTTAAAAAATGTATACGAACCTTAAAGCCAGATCGCTGAATTGCAATTGCCACTGATCTAAATTGTGGATAGTCCTTCAACTTGGAAACAACAAATGATCTTCCAATCTATACAAAAGGACAGAGATAAGATTAAGTAACCTCATACGATACAAATAACTATACCATGATATGGAAATACATGGGTCATAATGAAGCCCAACTAAAATGGAAAGGAGATTGCAAAAATCACGTAGTAAAGAAAGAGAACCTTGTACTAATCCAGAAAAACATAGCATCAACAAACTACTCAGTAGCAAGTCATTGACAAAAAAAATGGAACTATTTTGACAACAACTTAGAAATGTAACATTTGAAGAACTTACAGTTCTACCAAGAAGAAATGCAGCTCCTGCCCCAAAAGTTGCACCAATAGAGTCAGCAACAAAGCCCACTGGAAGCCCAAAAAGATAACCACCGCCAAGCTGAAGGAGGAGTAACAAGTAAAGTGACTCAGCAAATTTAATTGATTTTGCTTGTCCAAGTTTCCTTCTAAGACACCAGGTAATGTAATGGAGATGGAAAGTCAAAGCATGAAGTGGAATAGAGGGGAGAAAATCACAATCGCATGCCAAAAGTCATACCATGAAGCCTAAGCAAATAACAAATGCAAGTCCTTGCCAATATGAAAATTATCTCTCTACTTTATTTCACATCATTGATGGCCTCCTTTGTTCCATCCCAAGTAACCTATCATTCAGCCTTTTGAACTAAATAGACACATCAAGTTTCCAGTTCCCACCATTAGAGTTAGAAGAAAATGTTAACCCTTCGACGATTAATACAGGTAACATTAGGGATGGTAGATTTTCATTGCATATGGGATCCTTGCAGACTTTGAAAAATCGGACCCCTGAGTTAGAGGATTTTTCCAGAACAGATGAGGGCAGCATGGGTAAAGGGATCATCCCTGTGGGGCTCCTGTCCCCATGAAATCACAAAACTATCCTTAGTTAAGTAATGTCTGTGCCTTTTCCTAATTATTTTAATTTAATATTCGAAATAAATAAAAAACTAAAAAAAAAAAATCCTAACCCTAACTGTTCTATCCAACAAAATACCCCTCCCAAACTTCTCATCTTCTGCTCCTCAAAACTTAACTTCGTTCTCCCTCCATATTGCTCTCTTCTACAAGACGATGTGCTTCCCTTGACACAAAAACTGTAGTACAGGTTGCCATTTGATCTCCCTTCTCCAAATCACTTCGATCATATCATCCAGAACTAATCCTCTTCTCTCTCTATTCTCAATGTTGTAATACAACAAGCAATCACCGTTACAGATAAAGCATAAATAGCATTTGACTCTCCACATTGGCACTTGGCTCTATTTGATAAGAACTGCAAATTGTTGGAACAGATACTTGTTTGAACCAGTTGATAATTAACAATTGTTTTGGTGCATTTTGGGACTGATGATCCGTCCTAACTCACCATCTTTTGCTTATTTTGCTGATTTTTTTTGACAATTTCAGGGTTCCCACAGGGACCTGTAAGGAGTCAGACAACAGAGATGGGAAAATCATAATACCCCGTGGCCGGGATTGGGAGAGAATTAGTTGGCAGGGCTAGGGAGCAGGGAAGTATTCCCCACCCCCGCTTCACACATGTGACATCCCTAGGTAACATGATAAATTCAATCAAAAAATTCACAAACGCATTAAGGTGATAATCACAAATACTTACCAATTTAATCAACATTTCGGACAGAAAAATTGCTAGTATTTGAGAATATCATTCCACAAGAAATTAAATAAGTTTTGCAAGAAATGTCAGGGTAAGAATGGTTCTTACAGTAAGTACTGAAGCTGGAACTGCCAAGACAGTTAAAGGAATGTAAGCAACAGCCCTGAAAATCACCAAACAAATAATGCATTCATGAAATATGCCAACTTGTATATGCATAATTACAAATTACAAATTTCCACAGTACCACAATTAAAACAATATGTTGCACCCCAGCTACCTTCGCTGTGTTTTCAAGAGGGGGTGGGGGGGGGGGGGGGGGGGACTGTAAGACGTAAAAACATTCTGAATTGGTGCAATACTATCAACTATCAGAATCTATAACACAGGGATATGAAGCATGGGTACTCCAGGGATCTTACAATCATAAAAGTTCTCAACACTCATACAAGCCAATAAAAATACTTCAAGCATACAGCAAAATGTCAGACCTTCATTAGTAATCCTAACTCCTAAGGGTTAGGACTCCTGCTAAGTTGCCTATGAGCTTATTTTATAAGAAAACAGCTTTCATTCTTTTCACATAGGCTTGGTAGAAAAGCATAGCTCCCGAACACACTGAAGATTTACACTTATCCAAAGAAGTAAGACAAAGCATTAAAAAAACATCATTGTTCACGGAGTTAGGCCCATGTTGATGTTTATATCAGCCAGGACACAGTATCAAAGCTCTAGCATGATTAAATATTTGGATTAAGCTACTAAGCTACTTCACACCAAGAAATTTCCCAGTCACACATGACTCTATCAATTGCAATTAAAGAACTACACAATCGAATCATGTTTCATAATTATGACACTGCAAAAATAACTTACAGAACAAGTGGTCCCCAGGCCCCAAGATCATGATCAACCCATAATAAGAAATCCTTCATCATCTGCAGCGCAAAAATGTGAAAGAGATTAAAACCGAAAAGGAAGAGGAAAATCGAAGGAACAATGCGAGGTGAAAAGGGGAAAGACCCAGAAGCGAAATCGAAGGTAAGTGCGAAAAGGGTGTGGGAAAAAGGGAACCTTTTCGACAGGGAGAGTGAAACAAGCGGTGACTACAGCGGCGAGGAGGAGGATGAAAAGGGTGATCCTGAGGGCGGAGGCCCAGGAGAAAGCCATGGTTAATCGGCGACGCCAAGGCCTGCACTCCTCGTCGTCGTCGTTGAAATCAGGGGAAGGTTGCTTCAACGAAGAGCGAGCTCTCAATCCCACAAGAGTTGCCAGATTTGCTTCAACACAAAATGCACCGTGCTTTCTTGGTTTCAGACCATCAAATCAAACACGTAATTTCCTTTCCTTTGTCGATTCTTCTTCTCTTTCTTTCCTTGCAAATGAAAGAAAATTACAGATTGTTATCAGATTGGAAGAGAATTTCAGAAAAGGCTAGTTTTGTAATTTCACTCAGCGTTGAGGTAGAATTTAACCGACATCTTTGGAAATGGTAGGTTTGCTGATTTAAGTGGAATTGAAGCATGGGAAGTTTCGGTACCGAAAATAAAAGAGAAATGCTTAAGGAGATTTTGAGTTTATTATTTAGAATTTCGTGGAATTCAATATGGATTATCATGAAGCCCACGCGCTAATATCATTGCATAAACTCAATGAGATAAATTGTACTTTTTTCGCAAGTGTCTTGAAATACATCAAATCACCTCAACTTTAACTAGATTCAGTGTCAAAACAAATATGTATTTTGGGCCCTTTAGTATGTTGTATAGTAGCCAGATAGTATAAGATATGATAGTATTATGATAAGACTTGATACAAATTTAATACTAATACATAATATTTAGTCATACATGGTATAACTTATTATATTGTCGAAAAAACTTTATTAAATAATTAACTCTTAAAACTATTCGCTAATGTTGTCAAATACTAGTTAACTTTATCAATCAGCAACTATAAAAGTGGCGAAAGGTACTATAAAAGTGGCGAAAGGTGCTGGTGATGGTGGTGATGGTAGAAGTAGCGGTGCGATGGCGGTGTAGGGTGGTAGCAGCGGTAGTGGTGGCACTGGTGGAGGGTGGTGGTTGGGGTGGTTGTAGTGGCGGCAGTACATAATGGAAGTGGCGGCGGTAGTGAAAATCTCTTCCATCGTTTGGAGACTTTATAATAAAATGAAAAATTAATTCTTTGAAAATGTTAATCAGATTATATGTTAATTAATTTTTTAAAATCTGTTTCAACATAATATTAAGTAGAGTAAATATTAATTACGAAGATTATGAGAATTTTTAATTTAAATGGAAAATAAAAAAATTCCAACTTGACTTCTTTAATTGACGTGACAGACGATAGTACCACGTAAGCAAATCAGCACACATAAGCACGTCCATATGCCCTCGCCGGAGCTCCCAAAATTAAATAAAAACTTGGTGTAAACTAAAGACTTTTACCAAACTTTTTTATGGGGAGGGATCAATCGTAAACTTTGGTACAAATTCAGTGACCGGTTGAACTATTAACCCAACTGAAAACTAGTTTTGGTCTTTAAAATTTTCAAAACATAAAACCAAAAACCACGATGAACAGACCTAAGTGATAGGATTTAGAATTTTGGTATAAAGAAATTTTGTGCATAAAAACAAAACTCATAGTATCCCAAAATTAATACATATACGCACAGGAGACTAGTTACTTTGTCATGAGACAATTAACTTAAGCATTGCCAGTAACTACCAGAATCCAAACAAGATAAGTCCAAATTCAGGTCCTTCCCCTACAACACCTTCATATGTGAAAGCTAAATGAATTTTGGCAGTAGTGAATCAGAAGAAGAAACTAATGTAAGCAAACCCATACATTAGTTTATCAGCTACAGGCTTGGAGAATCAGAATTTTGACATAACACTAGACTAGTTTATCATAACCAAAAGTGAACTTGAAAAAGATTTCGGCCTTATTAATCTTTCACCGGAAGCCATGACCGCACTTCCGCAATGAGTTCTACATGTAGGGGTTGGTTTTAAGACCACCTTTCTTTGTCTTAAAACCACCTCAATTAATAGGTAAATTACTGATTTGCCCTTAAAATCTTTTCCTTTTTCCTCAATGCCCCTCTTCTTCGTCCCTTGTACCACTCACCATCCTTCATCATTATTCATACTTCACTCCACACCACCCTCCCTTTCCATCCAATCCCCATTACCACCACACCCACCCTTCCTTCTCCATTCAAAAATCCATGAAACCCCAACCTCCTTCATCTCCAACCTCTCATCATCCCCACGAAGTGAGCATCGTTACCAATCTAAGGTTTTTTTCGTTCTCCAAACTCTGCGTTGTATTTTTTCCATTTTTGTAACGTCTGTGTTATTTTCGCACCTTAAAATAAGAAATATCTCATATTTTCGCACTTTAAGGTGCGATTTAATTAATGCACCCCCACTATTGCATTTTTTTAATCATTTTTTCAAATCTCACTTTAGAGTGCGATTTGAAGCCCAGAAATCGCACATTAAAGTGCGATTGGAATATATATCTTTAAAATATAACATATTTATATTAAGTCTCACTTCAAAGTGCGATTTATTAATTAAATTCTCACCTTAAAGTGAGAAACTAGTATTGTGACCAAAAAAATTAAACTCTTCATCGATTAATTGCAAGTCGCTATAACACATATATAAATTGTTATCTTACAGGGTAAACGATATAACCCATATAACAAGAGCTTATAAATTCCAAAACAACCACGAATGTGTAATTAAAAACAAACATAACACATAATTGTCAAATTAAAGTATTACATCCACGAAACGTGACAAAATATTCGTCAAAGTAAAGATCGAAAGACAAATACAAAGGTCAGCTACAATATCAATGAAAACAAACTATTGCCTAGACCTAGAACTCTGTGACCACGTGTCCCCCGCCTATTCGATCGCATATACACCAAATCCCCGTGCAAGCTCTGTGATACAACGGCCTACATGTGATTCCTCGTTTTCAATAGCGCGACCGGTGTTGCGAGTGCGAGCCATATCTGCACCAAAATAAATACAATTTTATCAACAACAATGACCCAAAAAGAATCACCCAAATAAACAAAAAAAAATATCAACCAAATCGCACCTTAAAGTGAGAAGTCGAAATATCCAAATCTCATTTTAAGGTGAGAATGAAAAACTGGAAGAAGCTATGTAATCACACCTTTAGGTGCGAAATCCACAACAAAATCGCACCTAAATGTGAGATTTTATACCAGTCCGTCGATGGTTCTACCAAGGCCCAGATTTTCAAAGGAAATGCTCATAATGGCACAATTTTTTTCACAAGAAACATGCAAGGAAGCAGAAACAAAGATTTGCAACATCAAATCCCAAACAAAAATTCCTAAAACAAAATCATAAAAATTAAACATCACCTTCAAGAAAAGGGACGAAAAGATTGCAAAGTAGGGAGAGGACACCATGTTAGGGTAGAAGAAATGGGTGTTGTTTGTTGGGTTTGGGTTTGGGTAAGAAGAAATGAGAAGAGTGGAGAAGAAGAAGAAAAGAGAATAAGAACGGTTGAAGTAGAAGTGGGGGGTTTTTGTATTTTTTTTAATTAAAGAGGTAATATGGCAAAAGTGGGGATGGTTTTAGGACCAATGGGGTGGTCCTAAAACCAACTCCCCTTTAGGTAGGTTAGGCATGTTAATGAATGAGAGCACAAAAGACAGTGTTTGTGGAGTTGAAAATTTAACCGTGAAAGAATACAAAAATATTTTCTTTACACTCATACACCTTCACTTTTAGAGAGAGAAGTGAGAGATATGATTAGTGATGTGATGGAAAAAGAAAAGAAAGATAGAAAGAGAAAAATGGTGAAAAATGAGATGGAAAAAATATAGATGATGAAATATAGTTTGTTGAGATAATTTTGATATGATATAATTTATTAGAATTAGATTTTACACTAATATAATTCTGTTTAATATATATATATATATATATATATATATATAAATAAATACATTTATAATTTAGATTTTATTATTTAAAATTTCTAGTTGATTTCGAAACCTTCTACAAAGGTAATCTATAATGTGTTCCTCTTGTTAGAAAAAAGGTAATCTATAAATTTTATTTTTTAAAAATGAATAATATTATTAAGAAACAGTGTATAGAAGCGTTTACGTTATTAAATAAAAGATTCTCGATGTTCGGAGGCCCTCCTCCACTCAAACACGGTTGACAATGAAAGGAGCTTTATAAGTGAAAAAATCTGCCACACAATTTCCATCTCTCTTAACAAAGCAGAAATCAAAAACAGAAAACGAAGAAGCCAAAGCTTTACCATCTGACAAAACCGAACATAAATAAGAAGAGGAGCCAAAAGGCTTCTTTAAATTTTTAGTTTTTTTTCTTATTTTAAGTATGCCCAGTTGTTATTTATAACAAATTTTATTATTTTGTTCGTGTTCCACAAAACATAATTACGGATACACGATCCAAAATAGGATATAGATCATCTTCACTAAATTTTATTAGATACCATTATCTTTAATAAATATTGACATTAAAATGAAACCAACCACTATAATCTCTAGTATCATCTCCCAACAAATTATTCTCCGTACATACAGCTTAGATATCAAACTCTTAAACCATACCTTGTTAGTAAATAGTGTTCTCCTTACTCTTCATCTTGAGCAATCCTATTTGGGTGGGATTGAGTGAGAATGTCTTTATGTGACTATCTCATTATGAGATAGAGCTTCTATGTCACTATGTGTATGTTTTCTTTTAGTTTGGTGTTAGATGCCAAATTCTCATCATTAATTGTAATAAAGAGCTATCCGCTCCAACCGCCACACATGTAAAACCAAGAATTAAATCTAGCAATAAGCAGAATTCTTACCAGAAGATCGAAAACAGTGACTGCAAATCACAATTATAAGCTACGTAGGCTTCAATTTCACCTTTGTTTTCAATTCTCAATCCATCTGGGTTTGTTTTAAGCAAATTGGAAAGCGATGGCCACTTGATTCAAAGCTATCTTTTTCAACCCAAGCAACTAACCACAAAGACTCTAAAATTTGCTTACTTATTGTTTAGCACATATTTGCAATCCCTGTAAACTTTGACATGAATTATACATAAAAAAATGAGTTTGAAGGAATACGAATCCTCTGCTAATCTAGAAGCTGAACTCGTGTATAAACAACTCTGCTTACAAATCTATGAACAAGAAACAGTATTTAATCTCATTCCATCCAATGCTTAATCTAACAAATTTCATGGAAACAGAAGAGTCCCAACACGGTGGAGGCCACTCCAATCATCTTTATCCAACCACCACAATAAAAAGGGTAGTCCGATGCATCAAAGCTTCCGCTATGCACAGGTCTGGGAAAGGGTCCGACCATTTGGGCTATTCTATGCAGCTTTATCGTGATTTTTACACAAGAGGCTGTTTCCAACCACACGAATTTTGTGCAGTACTCTAGTGCATGCCTAAACTTCAATCCATAGCAACTTTTACAGGCAAGTTTTCTATTCCCATCAGCTATTTTTCACACAATGCATTGAGCAGAACATGAGCTAACATGAGATCCACAAAATACTGATGACCGATTTGGCCATCTCGCCACTTCATCTTTATAGGAGCTCTTCCATAATGAACTCCATCATTACACCTGTTATCAAAATGCCATGGAAATGTCATATCAAAATTGTCAATCACCCCAGAAACAATGCCAGCATTCTTCAACTTCTCCAAGAATACTCCATTGAACACCTCCATTTTGTTAGGATTAAATGCCAGTGATCTTGCATATCCACCAGTTGCAACTGTGGTCCTGTAAAACACTCTTGGCCATGCTAACCCCCTTTGCCTCACTGTCCTCATAACATCTCCCCAGAATGATGCTGCATAGTCTGCTCCGGCCGAAAATGCTCTCACATTACGCCAGTGAACGCCATCATGCAAGCCCGAGTTCATGATCACGGTATCTGGGATTGTGTCCTCTGAGAAGTAAATCTTCAACAGATTTTGGAACCCTTCATCTCTCAGAGAATCCAATCCTAGATAGTTTTTTGTTTCATTCCAATGGCCATTGAAGATGCTTGTAATCCTAACTGTTTGAGATGAGTCCTTCGGGTTAGAAAAGTTCATGTCAAATCTTCTAGGGACTGAGTGTATTTCAGGCAAATCTAGAACAAAATTGAGCATATTGCGTATCGTGTCAACATGATTTGAATCACCCCAGAAGAAAATCCACCTATTTTTCAAGCACTTCCAAGCAGACTCAGATGAATACATCTTGAATGAGCAATGGGCTGAGTAAACCCAGCCATTACTCTCAAGAATTCCCAAAGAACCATCACACCATGGAGCTTTGCAAGGAAAATCTGGTGCTAAGCATCTATACCTGCCATCATTACTTATCTGGCAATCATCATTTTTCCCATGCCTTGTCCACCTTCCACACCATACATCTTTGCCAAAATCAGAAGCTTTGCAAGTTTCTAGTTCTGGTAACCAAGCATTACTTTTGTAGAATCTGATTCGAACATTGCAAAGCAATCGATCATAAACAAATTTCCATGGTGTGAATTTCAGACCCTCAAAGTGTCTGTAAAGTAAAATTATAGTGAGATTGTACACCCCATCAAAATCAGGATGAACCTGCAGTGAAATTGAGTAAGAACCATTACTGAAATCCTTCACCAAAGGCCTAGATTTCCATGATTCCCCTGAAAGATCAGTCTCAAAGTAATCCCCACCTAAACAGCGAGGTTTCCCTAAATCATCCAATGCTTGAAAACTAAACTCATGTACATCTCCAGCAGATAGCTCTACCAGTTTCTCACCATTATCCAACCCAGGAATTGAAATTCTCACAGTCCTAGAATCTTTACAAGATTCTCCTCCAGGAGCTAACCACCTAGCTAGAAGATTTGAAGTAAAATTGGGCTCTAACTCACTTGAAAGCCAAGTTGAATGCCCTTGAACTTTAGCACTAACTGGTTTTTTCTCAAGCTTATCAGATAAACTAGATTTCATATCAGAAACCGTTTCACTGTAGGAATCTGAGTATGTAGTATTGGTTTGGTTTTGATTCAGACTAACAGGACTATATGGGGGGATAAAAGTGACATTTTGATGGGAATGAGACAAATCAGGAGAATGAGACTTTAGAGAAAAAGAAGAAGAATCTTGATGATACCTCCAAGCATCAATGAAGTTCCTAACAGTGCAGTCATCAACACTCCAAATCACAAACATGCCAACCAAAACAAGAACCGTGAGCAACCCAACACGCCAATTAAGTATCGGATTAGACCAAAAAGGCTTGTGGTTGTTCTCTACCTTTTCTGGCATCATCAGAAACTTCCAAAATCACCAACACCACCACCGCAGAACAGAACAGCAACAAACAAATCCAAGCTAGGTTATCCCCAAAATGCCAAAGTTACCCAACAGAGCAAAGTTGATAACTTTAACTACAAAACTCCAAAAGAGTATCTTCAAAGCATAAAAAAGCTGGATTTTCTCGAGAAAGAGAAGAAAAAAAATGAAATAAAATAGAATCCTGGTTCACTCACAAGGTGGGTTTTAATGGCGGCATGTGACCCATTTCAGAGACAGTTGAGTGGTGGAGAAGGAGTTGCAGAGCCACTAACCTGGGTTATGATGATAACTCTCAGAATTCAACAGATGAGGAAAATACTAAGATTTTGATAAATTTAATGATTGAAGTTCAAAAAGAAGTTATTAGCTGTTTTTTTTTTTGGGTACACATTAGCTGTTGTTTTCTGGTAAATAAGATATCGATTTATCCTGTACTAATTTGAGATGATTTTAACGATTTAACGACAACTAATGGAATACTATGCCGCTAATTGGTGATTTTTTTTTGTTACGAAAGGAAATAAAAAAAGAAACATTTTGAACTCATAATTTTGTATCCTTTATAAAAGTAATCTTCTTCAAGTTTTTTTTGTTTGAGGGGAAATCCTCTTCAAGTTAGTAGGGTCAAATGGCAAACAAAATTTGACTTTTAGAATTAGAAAATCTAAGATCTTAATTTTCAATAAAAACATAATAATTTTTAAAATATTTCATTACATTTAAATTAATTGAATTGATTTAAATATTAAGTACATAATTAGAAAAGTAGTTAAATTGATGAATTAATATTTTCTATTAAATGTTTTCGGTAAGGCACTAACCTAACTTTGGGCTTATTTATATATATATATATATATATATATATATATATATATATATATATATATAAATAAAATGTTAGCAACACATTTTTACGCACATTCTTTATGCTTTGTTATTTTTTTCAAAGTTTATATATATTTATATATTAAATGTTATTAACTTAAAAGATATTTTTTTGTTATTTTAAAAAATAAATCAATTTTAAGAATATGTTTAAAATAATGTATCTGTCAATTATGTTTTTGCGATTATGAATTAAATTAACCGGTGGAAGGCAAAGCATAAAATAATTTACAAAAGTTAATGTTAACGTTTTATACAAAGTGATTTATTTTTTTATGATATATTCGGTAAAAAAAGATATGTTATTTTATATTTGACAATAATTATATAAAGTGTTTTGAAATGTTATTTATTGTTTGAAGGTAGAAGGGAGAAAACAATTCTTATTAGATTACATTAAGCATCATAATTCTAAATCATAAAATAGAAAAACATATATGTGTTAAATGAAGAAATAAGGTGTAGTAATAAATAGGTAAAAGTGTTAAAAATAGAATTGTAGTATTAATTTTGAAAATATGACCGACATCCATGCAAAATTAGTGGATGGAATAAACGCGTATATGAAGCAGAGTACCACCACGTGTTATCATGTGAGAGGTAACAGCGTGTCACCGTCGGTGATATTAAGATTCGAGACATCTGTCCTGTCATTGAAAACATCTTTTCATTTCTTGATAATAGGAATGAATGTGATGAGCACCTAATATTAGAAAATGAAAACAACATAGATATGCATGTTTTTACACTTTGATTGGACGTGGATTTTGACATGAAGAGTGACTGAAATATATTTGATTTTAAAAAGTGATTGGGACTAAAATTTTGATTTTAGTTTTTTTATTTCAGCTTTTTATTTCACGGGAATATGAAGTATTTATGAGATAATTAGTAATTGTTAAATTTCTATAATGTTTTTTTTAAATAAAAAATCTACATACTAATCATTAAAACACTCAGCACGCCGCATATGTCCTAGAAAAGTAGCTGAATTGATGAATTAACTAGTAAGTAGCCCGTGCAATACACGAATATTTTTAATATTTAATTTATAACATTTTTTTAGTTAACGTTATTAAGCTAACGAATATATAACATATGTCAACATTTTTAAACATGCGTAAGATCACATGATATATTAAAGTAAATAAATCGCTCAATTGATAAAACCAAAATAGACACAAAGACTAATATTAAAATTGTTCATCTAAAATTTATGTCATACCAAAACTAAACAATGTAATTAAGATTTGATAACAGAAAAACATCCAACAAATACTTGTAGCAATCCAATAGTCTTAACACAATGAAGATCTTATTTCACTTCTCTATCTTGACATGTTTTAACTCTTTAGTTGAGCAAGCTTATGAAGATCTTATTTCATTTCTCCATCTCAACACGTTTGAACCATAGTTCAAAAGTTATTTTTCATAATAAATAAAGTTAATATAAGTCTGACAAAAAATGAAGAAGTTATGGTCGTTTGAAATTATGAATGCAGTGTCATCATCAACACGTTTGGAAGGAAGAAGCGTAGACGAAATTGTAGGGTATTTATTTCTTTTAAAAATTTATTATATTTAATTACATTTTAATATTATGGACTTCTTTTGTTTTAAAAATTTGTGAGGTTAGATCAATACAAAATAAATTAATCAAGCAATATAAATAAAGAAATAAGAAGAATATCTAAATATTAAAATAAATAGCCTAAAACAAATATTATGGACTTCTTTTGGTCTCCCACTTATCACGATTTGACACTTTTAGTCCCTAATAAAACAAATAGCTTAAATGGTCCATCACTTTGACAAACGACATCAATTCTAGTCCCCCATCACTATTTCGTCCAATATTTAACGGTTTTCTGAAGAAGAAAAAAGTTAAGAAAAAATACAAAAATACAAAACGCAGCAAAGCTCATTATCTTCATCTTCTACTTCATCATCATCTTCAAAGAAAAACCCAACAACCTTCGTCATCATCTTTTTCTTCATCATTTACCATTATCTTCCCCAAATTTATTTTATGGCAAAAGAGCTTTCAGTTGTGATTGGAACAAATCACGAAGAGCTCACCGAGCATCCATCTGGTACAACAATCAAATTATTAACACCTGGTCACCTTCATCTTCAAAAACGAAACAGAAGAGATTAGAAACGGGGAAGAAGATCTGGAAAGTACAACATCAATGTACAGGAAAGAGATGTGGTGAGGCACTTCCCCTATATTCATCTCCATTTTCAACTTCATCACTTTCTTTCCCACTTACTCAATTTCAGAAACCCTAAATTTTCATCATGAACCAAATCTGAATCTATCCCTATCAGATCTGGTGAGGCAAAACAATGATTTGGTTTAGTTGGTTGAGTTTTGGCTTTGCGGTGGGAGCCTAAGAGAGAACGAGGGAGAGCGAGAGAGAACTTGTGTGTGCGTTTGTGAACTTCTCCATTGTTCCTCTTCAAATCACAGCAAAAATCGACCCAAAACCCAACCTTTTCCCAATCGCACCACTGTTCCTCACCGTCACAGCCACGACCGCGCACTGTCGCTCCTCGCCGACCATCATGCGACCTCATATCTGTTTACTCAGACTCTCTCTTGATCTTA
The DNA here is from genome assembly GCA_030819835.1 of Acmispon strigosus. Lineage (NCBI taxonomy): Eukaryota > Viridiplantae > Streptophyta > Magnoliopsida > Fabales > Fabaceae > Acmispon > Acmispon strigosus. The sequence continues at coordinate 95,893,209 of JAUAMA010000001.1, forward strand.
CTGTCTCTGTATGTCTCTCTCACAATTTTGAAGAGAAGGTGGGTGCGAAGAAGGGGTTTTGGGTGCTGGGCTTCGATGAGGAGGAAGGGATTTCTGGAGTTGGGTAGAGAGGGTGAGAATTTGGTGGTCTCAGAAATGCTGGGTTTTTATATTTTAATTTTATATTTTTTCCCAAAACTGTTAAATATTAGAAGAAAATATCTGAAAATGTTAGTTTTTTAACGGAACAGTGATGGGGGACTAAAACTGTTGTCGTTTGTCAAAGTGAGGCACCATTTAGGCTAATTTTTTTTTCCCAAAACTGTTAAATATTAGAAGAAAATATCTGAAAATGTTAGTTTTTTAACGGAACAGTGATGGGGGACTAAAACTGTTGTCGTTTGTCAAAGTGAGGCACCATTTAGGCTAAATTTTTTTTGTTAGGGACAACAAGTGCCAAATCGTGATAAGTAAGATGCCAAAAGTGCTATTAAGCAAACCAAAATCACCAACAATTGAGGAACCCAAATATCCTCAACGAGACCATCTTCTAATTGTGAGAAAATACCCACCATAACGATCTTCTCTGTGTTTGTGTGTGTTAATGAAATCGAGCAAGAATGGTGCATCTCGCCATCGACGACAACCCCGTCTCAATCTCGTCATCTCGCTATCACGACAGTGCTCGATTTCTGGTTGGACCTGGATCTGGGTTGCCACGGATCTAGTTGGATATGGTTGAAGAAGATGGTCAGGGTTTGCTTTTTGTGTTTTTGTGACTCCCTCTGTTGTCGCCCTCTTTCTAAATCTGAAAAATTGAGGGTGGGTGGTTTGTCGATGATTGTGGCGGAGAGGAGGCAAGGAGGTTAAGGGGAGAGAGGGAATTTTTGAGTTTGAGTTGGCAGGAAAAAGGGTGTTGTTGTGACGGCGGCATCGCCTCCGCCTTGTGAAAGCTGGCCCGAACCGTTCCGGTGGGTGCAGTGGTTGCCGTGTGTAGAGGAAGGGTTACAAGGAGGGAGGGTGGTGGAGAGGAGGTGGAGGAAGGGAAGGTGGTGATGAAAGCCGTGGTTATGATGCGGTGGTGGTGGTGGAAGAAGCCATGGTGGTTGCTTGAGATTGTTCATCGTGAAGCAGGAATAGGAAAAAATTATCACGCATTATTATTTAGATTGAAAAATTATGGGTCCAATTATAATATATAAATTAAAAAAACAAAAACAAAAAATCAATTAACTTAGAGGCAACCTACTATAGTGAGTCAAAAGAGGGTTGTATAAGGTTACACAACTTAAAAGTTGTGCATATTAAAGGAACCAATAAAATTGAGTTTAAATCTTTTAAGGATTTAATGTGTATGTACGGTCGGTGTAAATTTTTTTTACACATGTATTCAGTGATTCTCACCACATCAGAAAATATGTGTTTAATTTATTTAAAATAAAAAATATTACCGGTTTTGAGCATGTGACATTAAATGGTTAGATATCAGTGTAAAAAAATTTCAATTGACGGTGCACATTCATTAAACTCACCTTTTAAAGAGAGTTAATTATCTTATAGAACTTTGAAGTATAGAAGCGTAGTTACAGTTTAGGAATTGTAAAAGTACAAGATTAATATCCAATGTTTTAACCAAAAAGGATTTATATACAATAAGAAGTTGAATACAATGTTTTAATTTGTCCTAAGCCATTTTTAGATAATTTTAATTATTTAATATAAAAAACAAAGCATGTAAATCAGAATCAATTTCATGTAATACTTTTTTCTAAGGAAAGAAAGCAATGGCCCCAGTGTGTGCAAATGACATTGACAAACATGGAAGGGAGTCGTGTTTGGCACCACCCTAGTTGTGCGTGGCGCTACCCCTTTTACAATAATATTTAAAGTACTCCTGAAAAAAAAACCTTTTGTACAAAAAATAATTTTTAAAAATTTATTTTATCCAAAAACCCAACCCCTATCCCCTTCAACTCCTCACCCTTTTACAATAATACCTAAAGTACGAAATTTGTTTAACATTCGCACTCACAAGTGCGAATTCATGTTTTTTTTTAATGTATCAGTTATATTCGCACCTTTAACTTTAAGTGCGATTTAGAGACAAATTTCGCACTTATAGGTGCGACAGACATGGATATTAAAAAAATTAAATTATTATATTCACACCTATAAGTGCGATTCGAAGGAATAATTCGCACTTGTAGGTGCGATACACTTTGTATCTAGACATTCCTAATTTTAAAAAAACTGAGAAAAACATCTAAAAAAATTCAAAAAAGACACCAAATGATTTTTAAAAATCATGGGACCACCACAATTAGTCTAATTGACATATTTAGAAATTTATGGTGAAATATTTTTTTTCAAAAATTCAAAAAATTTTGTAAATGATGGAATTCGGGCTCTGAAAATCGAGTTTATGGCAAAGCGATAAGCGTCCAATTACTTTTTTTTCTCTTCAACTTTGTAGTTCAACCCGTCGGCATCCGAGACTGTTAGAAATTCCTTTTTTAGAGCCAGGAATATCAGAAGAAAAAACTTAAAATACTATTTCGCACCTATAAGTGCGATTTGGAGACAAATTTCGCAGTTATAGGTGCGACAGACATGGATATTACAAAAAAAACTATTTCGCACCTATAAGTGCGATTTGGAGGCAAATTTCGCACTTGTAGGTGCGATATGTTTTGATAAAATTAAAGAATAAATTTCGCTTTTGAAAGTGCGATTTTTTTTTTCTAAATTCGCACTTACAAGTGCAATTTTTTTTTTATAGATTTTAAAAATAAAAGCTTTTTATTTCTTTCGTTCTTTAGTGGCTTCCTTTGGGTTGTGAGTAAGAAAGTATTGATTACTAGTTAGTTAGGGATGTAATAATTAATACATCCGTAGCTATAGATGAAAGTTCATATCCGCAGGCACACGTTGAAACATAAATTCTCTTCCCCCCTCTTTCTGGGCTTATTTTGTCCTAACGTGGTAGCGCGAACACGTATAAGGATGGTGGAGAGAAGAGGAAAATGGTGGTGGTGAGAAGAAAATAGAAGATGAAGGAATTAGGAAGAAAAAGAAGGAATTAGGAAGAAAAAAGATATGTTATGGTTTTTTTTTTCGGGATAAAAACGTATTTTTACAGTACGGGGGTGGCGCCAAATACAACACCGCACAACCAAATGACCTAAATTTTTTGAGACATATAAAATAATTTTCATTTCAATCAGCACATTGCTACCATCAGAAGGTAAAGCTAAGGAGTCATATAGCTGAGCTAAAATATGAACGCAATTTTTTTCCCGAATACATGTGCATTCACTGATCATTGTGGTTTAGTGTATTACAAGAATAACTTTAATCAATCCCCTTAGGAATGAATATATTAATTGTGATTAGGTACGCTGTTATTATTTAAATAAATGTCAATTGTTTTTATTAGGGAATGTCAATTGTTTATTTGGGATTAATTTGTTAAAAACAACTTTTATATATTAAACATATACACTGCAGTTAAAAAAAAAAAACACAAGACTCATTACACTATCTCTCATGTGTTAATGGTTAAGCATATTCGTCACCCTTTTAACTTATTTCAAATGCATAATATGATTTTAATTCATATGTATTACCAATGTATATAGTCTTAGGCATAGATCTAACCACATATCTCAACATTGTTACTAATAAAATGTAGAACAACGGATAGATAATTAAATTTTTTAAACATCTAATTTAAGATTTAATTTTTGGACAATGCATATGAAGAAACTTAATCTCATAGCATTAGTAGTTATCCTGGATGACTGTCAACTTTTAGAATAACGTGAAAAACCAAAAAAATGTCAATTTTGCTTTTTTCCGATTTTTTATTTGATAAATATGATGTGCTAAGATTGTGAAAATCTAAATGAGAGTATGTGTAAAATTTAATTACTCACCGTGTCAATATAGTGAAATATGATTGAGGTCAATGTAGACTAACTAAATTTATATTCAATATGTTGCAATTAATTCACATGAAGAAAACACAAATTATAATTTTCCATGTTCATTCACTATTCACTATATATTAAAACATTTAAGCTATTTAGATTCTAAATTTTTAATAACTAATAATAAACTAAAATATTAGTATTATGTCTTTTTCAGTTGAGCAAAGTTTTTTTTTTCCCTTTTTTGTAATTGTCAAAAACCCACTATTTCAAAAAATTTAGTTTTTAGGCTTTATTTATTTTAAAGTATGAATGAATTAAAACTCTACAAAGAAATGGTTGTAGTGATAAGTGTCGGGTGATGGTGATAGAAAGTGTTAGGCAATAATTGAAGTAGACAGTGCTAGGTTGTGACAACAAAGGTGAGGGACATTTGGCAACATCAATGGCGATAAAGGGTTTTTGCTGGCAATAGATCTGCTGAAGATGGTCGAAGAGTGGTGGTGAAAGATAGTGTTGAAGGTGGAGGAGCTAGGCGATGAAGGCATAAGAGTAAAAAAAAAATTAGCAAGCCAATCAAATTCAGTTCAATATACACAAACTATACCACAACAAGTTAACACAACACGAAAGTAATAATATAAATAATTATAACACTGCATCATCTATCTTTTAGTGTTTTTGGATTTGTGGTGAACACTAAAAGTATGGTATAATTGATATATATGGAACAAAAATAATTCTCACTCCCACCTACGACACTTACTCTTAAATTTTAATAGTTTTTTAGTAAAAAAAAAATTAAAACAATTGAAAGCATGGTATAATTGATATATTTGGAACAAAAATAGTTCCCATCCCCCCACCTACACTTACTTTTAATAGTATTTTAGTATTTTTTTTAAAAAAATTTGGGTGGTAAAATAAGGAAAGATAAGTGCGATTTTAAAAGAAATCCCTCTTATTTTATGCCAAAAACAATTCTCCGACCTACCGGATTCGAACCAGTGACCTAAGGATAGCCATATGGCATATTCACCAACTACAGTCCTCCGCTCTACCAACTGAGCTAAGGTCGGTTGCATGCCAAGCAATCATCTGTTGTTTTATTGAATCACAAAATGGAGTGGATGCTTGTATCGTGTTCTGGCTTTGTGTGGTGGGCCTATTGGAAGGTTTACCCTTAGTCCAACTCCAGAGCCGTCACTAATCATATAAAAGAAGCATTATGGCCTCAAAATCATGTTTTTATTATTTTATGATCTCCAACACCAAAAACAGTTTCCCCTGTCCTCCTAACACACTCTTTCAATGTAGCTAAATTCAACATACACATGAGTAGTGCAGCCACCAAGGTCTAATAGAATCCTCCGGCTTCCTCCCCAGCCCCGCATATTCTCAGTTGCACTTCCCTAACAATGCCTCCCAGCATCTTCCCCAAGAACTCCTGCATGACAAACCCGCTTGAAGTGCCAAAGCCGAACCCCACATGAAATCTATGGATAGGTGTGGGTGGAAGTTCCATGCTTGTAGCATGATATAATGGGCACGGCAAATGGGGCATGTAACACTGCCGTGGCGGACATTGGAAGAGATGCAGGCGAAATGGAATGCATGAGAACACTGGGCAGTGAATATAGCTTGGCCTGGACTGCTGCCCTTGCTGTAGTAACTCAGAGGATCTAAACATATTGCACACAAATTCTGCAAACAACAGAAACAAAGAGTCAAAAAAACAGTCTATGAAGCAATGCAAGTATACATTCATGACTAAAAGTGCGTGAGATTTGATTCTGGAGTAAAATCTAACAAATTAAAAGTTTTACTACCAGGATTCTGACGTCAATTCCTTACTTAGCTTGTTCGTTAGTAACTTTAAGAATAAATACTCAGTGGGAATCTTATTCTTCACTTCAAACATGTATATCTTTCCTTTTGCACATAATGCAAGGTTCCCATCACCATGATCATCACGAAAGCAAATAGGAGGGGCAGAAAACCTCCTTCTATGAACTTGGTAAGTTGTGATGACAGATAAACGAACTCAATGCAACTGAATGGAAAATAGAAGAGACAAACCAACCATATGTTTTTCTTCCATACAACCAACATTACAACAAAAAACAAGAATGTTGTGATTATCATATCACAAACTATTGCAATACATGAAACTATTTGTGTGTGTCGGTGGGAGAGTTTAAGCATGATTAACATAGGCATGACTGAGTTGTTCTGAGGTTCTAAAGGCAGCACTGACCACAATACATGGAAATCATGAGCATGTAGTTGATCTCAGGAATATACACTTGTCCTTCATGCTTAGTAGAAGTATGCACAACCTTAACATTTGGAAACCAACTCATGCTTAAAGCCTGTGATAGAATGGAAAATGCTCCTGAAATTATTGTCTGGCTAACTATGATGGAAGCAGCAACAGCAACAACAAATGTTGGCCAATACAAGGGGTCTGCACGTTATTCACCACACATGGGAAACAGAGAAAAAAAAGTAACACTAATTAAACATTTGGTTAAATTAAAAGATGTTATAAATTTGTTTCAAGGGATATTTAAAAGTTTTATCAACGTACGAGGTATGCAAGCATAGAATGTGTTGGTCACATCCCCAAGGAATTTTCGTAGATATGCAGCTTGTCCACTATATGCGGCCAATACTGCGGGAAATGTGACAACAGAAAAGCTAATATGCAACAGAAATATATATACATATATATATATATATATATATATATATATATATATATATTACAGTATCAGTTTATTTGATAACAATAATATATAGCTTGAGATATATACAATAATATATAGCATTTACTTACTTGAATGACTCGCACAATGAAGTGACCCAAGTCAACAAACATGGCCTCACAACCTATGATTATGCACAAATATGTAATTAGAATTAAAAAAGGATAGTTTGAAACATTAAAAGAACCACGGTCACATGTTCCAAAATCTATTCTGGTTAAAAGCTGCAGGTCTTAGCTCTAAGTCAATATGTCTTGGATTATGTGTTAATTGTGGAACCAAACATGTATGTTGTAGAGGTGACTCACCCGAGATGCATAGGATGACCCCTCCAAGTGATATCCATCCTTGTTTACCATTACTCTTGAAGTACTCAACAATATACATTGGATTAAAAGCATATAATACTCCAATGTCATATTTGAACAAATTGTAGAGGCTAGTTCCTCCGATTAACAAAAACCACACCGAGAGAATTGGAGCGAATGTAAATTCTATCCTGTCAGTGCCAAATTGTTGCACGGGAAAAAGAATGATCAATATCACTATAGTTATCCCCACAACAAAATCTGAGAAATAAGCAAATAATTATCATTAATTAATAGTTACAATGAACACAAAAAACAAATATTAAGCTTATTAATTCAAGTACCTGACCAAATTTTGTACTGATCCTACTCACTGCAGAAATAACGACATACAAGTTTAAACAAAATATTCATATCACTTATTACAAATTTCATTATATTATTTTTTATCAATTTATTTCATTCTTATATATTATACTCTTGGTTCAATTAGTGAACATTAATAGTTAAATTATAAGAAACTGAAATCTAGGTGACAATTAACCTGACATTGTTGGAGTGAAAATGACGTCCCCTATAATCATGGTAGTGGCCAACATGGTTACATTTAAAATCTCCGACAGACCAATGATGCAGTGTTTAACATGTGAATTGAGAAAGTACCTGCACTAGCTTTTACAATATTGAATTGAGAAATTCGTATACAAGTTCACAGTAACATAATCGGAAAAAAAAAGGATTGTACTGGATTTATAGTAACAAATAAAATAATACCTGAAATCTTAAGCAAGCAATGATAGTTGAAGAATATCATTTGTAATTACAATAGCCCTGTTAGAGTGAGCTTATATCTAAGGTGAAACAAATTCCACAAGCCATAACTTATATCTCCTCCCCCTGTTTGCAAAATAATGCGCTTATATATGATGTTGAAAGCAGACTCAAAATCATTAGACGATCCCAGCTCCTCTAATCGCTTACACGACATGTAAGGAAATCAGATGAGAGGCCGCAACTAATTCACAATCCGCTTGCTTTCTTCCAGAGAATTGTACTGTTGTGCAGTGTCAGAATATCAATATATTTAAGGAGAGCATCAAGACAGATTTGGTCAAAAGAGAATTAAAAATAAATAAGGAGGAGATCAGAGTATAATTAGGGAGAGAATATCACAATATTATTTGTAATATTTTATTTCCTTATTTACTGAGCTCTCAATTGTAATATAAATTTAAGGCTTTGCCTACAAGAAATAATACACAACAATTCCCTAAGTCTCTATTTCTCTATTCCTTCTATTTCAACATGGTATCAGAGCAGGTTTCTTAATTCTGGGAACTAAGAACAGCTCCATCACTTTCTTCTTCTTCTCTTTCTAGCCATAAAACAACCACAGCCTAAAAAAAACCCAAAACCAAAACCATGTCAGATGTTGATAATGACTCTGACCAGAATCAAACTAAAAAACCCAGTATTACTGATGAATTAACACGCCAGATTGCGGCTCTTCTACAGAAGAGTCTTGGAGCCCAGACCACAACAACCCACTCCGAGAATTTATCTCTCGGGATCAAACTGAGTGGAGACAATTATCCACTATGGGCAACATTGATGAAGAAAGCTATCGGTGGCCGAGGGCGAAGCGCCCATCTCACCGGAGAACCTGCAGCACCACAAAGAACAGATCAAGCATATGCACGCTGGGAACAAGATGATCAGTGTGTGTCTTGGTTGATTCAAAATATTGAATCACACTTGGTGAACAACGTTTCACAATATCCCACGGCGAAAACTTTGTGGGATGGATTAGCTCTAACATATGGTGCAGGAATTGATTCTTTGCAGGTGTTTGACCTTCACAGGAGAGCGAATTCATTGCGGCAAGGTGCTGATACCTTGGAAAATTGCTGGAACAAACTGCAGAGTCTTTGGATTGCCATTGATCGGCGAGAACCAAACCCAATGACTTGTCCTGCAGATATTCAAATTTATAACAACAAATTACAGGAACAGAGATTGTACCAACTTCTCGCAGCCATTGATGACAGGTTCGAACCAATTAAACGCGATATTCTGAAACGTGAACCTCTCCCCTCAGTTGAAACAGCTTTCGCCACCATAAGGCGAGAGGTCGCCAGGCTTCAAATATTGAAAGCGGCAACCCCTGAAATTGATACATCATCGGGGATCGGAGCAGGTTTGGTGGCCAGAACAGCAGGAGATCGTGGCACTCGTGATACTGGGAATGCGGGAAACAGAACCAAAAATCGGTCAAGAGACAAAGAGGATAAATCACATCTCACATGCACTCACTGTGGGATGAAGAAACATACCAAAGAATCTTGTTTCAGACTTGTTGGTTACCCAGAATGGTGGGAGAAGGACAAGACAGGGAAGGCCGCCGCCGCCGCTGCCAGTACCAACCACCACGACCTCGAACACGCTCCAGAACCACCACACCAGCCGCGGTCACGAGGACGAAGTGACGAAGAAGGACGAAACGAAGAAGGATGCGCCGGCGGCAGGGCCAACGGCGACACCAGGCCGTCCGCCAGCACCGCCGCCGCCGGGCGCACCAGGCACGAAGAGAACGAGAATAGGAGGGCTGACGGCGCTGTGCACAGAGAGGAGAGGAACTCACATGACCTAGGGTTCCAAGGTAATGGGTTTGGGGGTCATGACCCAAGCCCAATATCTCCTCAACCTTTTTTTTTCTCTAACAGTGCTGCCTCTGATTTTTATTTTTTTGGGCCACAAAATAGTGGGCTGCATTCTGTCTCTCCAAATAACACAGTGTTAGAACCCAAAGCATATATTACCCAATCAGCTGCCAAGGGTAATTTTGAAAAATCAGCCGCATGGATTTTTGATTGTGGGGCCACAGATACCATGACATATGATCACAAGGATTTTTTAGATTTATCTCCTCCATCTAAAACCCATATTGAAACAGCTAGTGGCGAACTTATCCATGTGAAGGGAGGAGGCTCTATTGTTTTTTCTGAAAAAATGAAATTACATAATTGTCTATATGTTCCAACTTTGTCCTCCAAATTACTGTCTATCAGTCAAGTGACCAAAGATCTTCACTGTGTGGTTCTCATGTATCCTACCTTTTGTTTTTTGCAGGACATTCTTACAAAGGAGATCATTGGGCGTGGTACTGAGCGCGGAGGTCTGTACTACGTTGATGAAGTGGTTCGCCCGGGTCATGCCATGCTTGCTCACGGGACGGCTGACAGACAACTTTGGTTATGGCATCGTCGTCTTGGTCATCCCTCTTTTGGATATCTTAGGTTTTTATTTCCTAGCCTTTTTTCGAATAAATCCACTCCTCTTAAGTGTGAAACATGCATTCGAGCTAAAAGTCATAGGACTTCTTTTTCCCAAAATAATACTCGTGTTGAGTCTGTTTTTTCCCTCATTCATTCTGATGTCTGGGGCCCAGCTCCGAATTCTAATAAAAGTAGATTTCAATACTTTGTATTATTTGTGGATGACTATTCTCGCATGACTTGGCTATACTTTATGAAACACAAATCTGAGGTTCCAGAGAAATTTTTTATGTTTTATAAGATGATTCATACCCAATTCCAAAAGAAAATTCAAATTCTTCGTTCTGATAATGGTAGAGAATTTGTGAACCACTCCATGCAAGCCTTCTTTCAGGAACATGGCCTCATCCATCAAACCTCTTGTCCTAACACACCTCAACAAAACGGTGTTGCTGAGCGCAAGAACCGAATCTTACTAGAAATGACTCGTGCCCTCCTACTTGATTCCCAGGCTCCTTCCTCGCTTTGGCCCGAAGCCCTTGCCACATCGGCATATCTCATCAACCGTCTCCCTACCCAAATCCTCAAACACAAAACTCCTTTACAGGCCTTAGCTACCCAAACCACCATTCCTTCCCTCCTTACTTTACCTCCCCGCGTCTTTGGTTGCTCTGTGTTTGTTCATGTTCCCAAAAGTGACAGAACCAAACTTGATCCTTGTGCTGAGAAATGTGTCTTTGTGGGCTATGCCATACATCAAAAGGGGTATCGGTGCTATAATCCTGTCACTCATCGCATTCATGTCACTATGGATTGTGACTTCTTAGAATCTGAGTTTTTCTATCACCAACTTCGTGCTCAGGGGGAGACTGTGAGTGAATCACTAAGTTGGTTACATGATCTGAGTTGTTCTGACACTGTTCCAACAGAGCAGGTAGATGGAGCCACTGAACCGATTCTTATCAATGTAGCTAGGCCTAACGAACCAGCACACACAACCAATGTTCTAACTTCGGAAGATGTCCAGCATGAGGTAAATGAGCCTAACTCTAATGATATGTCTCTTGATTTGAGTAATGTCACTGCTCATGATGACAGCCCAGAACCCGAAGAACCAGAGCCAGAAGTGAGTGCCCTTCCCCCTCGAAGAAACAGAGGTGTTCCTCCGAATCGATATTCTCCTGAACATGTTTCCCGTGCTTCGAGGTACCCAGTTAACATAGCCAGGGGGAGAATTGTTAAAGTTGCGCAAGCATTCTCAGCTACTCTTCTCTCAGAAGATATTCCAAAAACAGCTCAAGAAGCAAGCAAGAAAATGGAATGGCAAGAAGCAATGAATACAGAGATGGAGGCACTTGAAAAGAATGGTACATGGGAAAAATGTGTACTACCAACAGGGAAGAAACCAGTTGGGTGTAGATGGATCTTCACCATCAAGTATAAAGCTGATGGGAGCATTGAGCGATACAAAGCAAGGTTAGTTGCCAAAGGTTACACACAGACTTATGGGATTGATTACTCAGAAACCTTCTCCCCAGTTGCAAAAATTGACACCATCAGGGTGTTGTTTTCAGTAGCAGCAAATAAGGACTGGCCGCTTCACCAGTTTGATGTTAAAAATGCCTTTCTACATGGAGATCTGAATGAAGAAGTGTATATGGAAGCCCCACCTGGGTTCTCTGGAAACTTCCAAGACAAGGAAGTATGCAGGTTGAAGAAGGCCTTGTATGGGCTAAAACAATCCCCTCGTGCATGGTTTGGCAGATTTACTATGGCTATGAAGAAATATGGATACAGACAGAGCAATGCTGATCATACACTTTTCTTTAAAAGAAGAGGTGATCTGGTCACATGTCTCATAATATATGTGGATGACATGATCATAACAGGTAGTGACGAAGAAGAGATCTCTCAGCTCAGGAAGAATCTCTTAACAGAATTCGAGATGAAAGACCTTGGGGGGTTGAAATACTTCCTGGGTATCGAAGTCCTCCGATCCAAAGAAGGGATTTATATCTCCCAACGGAAATATATACTGGATCTATTAGCTGAGACTGGTATGGTAGATTGTAAACTAAGTGATTCTCCAATAATGGTAAATCACAAGCTCAAGATTGTTGAAGAATCTGAGTCAGCTGATCGAGAGAAGTATCAAAGGTTAGTAGGAAAGCTAATCTATCTAGCCCACACTAGACCAGACATCGCATACGTTGTTGGGGTGGTGAGTCAGTTTATGCATCATCCACAGGTAGAGCATATGGAAGCAGCTATGAGGATTGTCAGATATCTCAAAGGCACTCCAGGAAGAGGGATCATTTTCAGAAGAAATGGGCATCTGGATATTGAGGCGTATACTGATGCGGATTGGGCTGGTAATCCAAATGATAGACGATCCACAGCGGGATACTTCACTCTAATCGGAGGAAATCTGGTTACCTGGAGAAGCAAGAAACAGAAGGTAGTGGCATTGTCTAGTGCAGAAGCAGAATTCAGAGGTATTGTGAAAGGGATAACTGAAGTTCTCTGGCTAAGGAAACTGATGAGTGAAATTGGTTTTCCAGTAAATCTCCCTACCCAGCTCAGGTGTGACAATAAGGCAGCGATCAGTATCTCTGAAAATCCAGTTCAACACGACAAGACTAAACATGTTGAAGTGGATAGGCATTTCATAAAGGAGAAGATTGAAGATGGTACTGTTGAGTTACCCTTTGTGAGATCTGAAGATCAGCTTGCTGATATTCTCACCAAGGCGGTAACAGGAAGAACTCTAGAGATAATTTTACACAAGTTGAGTATTGGAGATCCCACTATTCAACTTGAGGGGGAGTGTCAGAATATCAATATATTTAAGGAGAGCATCAAGACAGATTTGGTCAAAAGGGAATCAAAAATAAATAAGGAGGAGATCAGAGTATAATTAGGGAGAGAATATCACAATATTATTTGTAATATTTTATTTCCTTATTTACTGAGCTCTCAATTGTAATATAAATTAAGGCTTTGCCTACAAGAAATAATACACAACAATTCCCTAAGTCTCTATTTCTCTATTCCTTCTATTTCAACATGTAGCCCACAACAGTGTGAAGTATTACACTACATCTTCTGAGTCAGGCTGTAGATCATTCTCTATGTTTTGTTCATTTTTTTACAAAGTTTATATATTTAAATGTTATTAACTTAAAAGATATTTTTTTGTTATTTTAAAAAATAAATTAATTTTAAGAATATGTTGAAAAGAATGTATCTGTCGATTTTTTTTTTTGCGATTATGAATTAAATTAACCGGTAGAAGGCAAAGCATAAAACAATTTACAAAAATTAATGTTAACGTTTTATACAAAGTGATTTATTTTTTGATGATATATTCGGTAAAAAAGATATGTTATTTTATATTTGACAATAATTATGTAAAGTGTTTTGAGATGTTATTTATTGTTTGAACTTTGAAGGCAGAAAGTAGAAAACAATTCTTATTAAATTACATTAAACATCATAATTCTAAATCATAAAAAAGAAAAAAATAGGGTTAATGGTTAAATTAGTCCCTGGTTTTGTAAGTGAGTTTGGTTTTAGTCCCTTGGCGGAAAAATGACGTTTAGTGACGGTCATTTTTACAATTACTAGCTGTTTTTGACAGCCACCAAACGTCATTTTTCCACCGAGGGACTAAAATCAAACTCCCTTACAAAACTAGGGACTAATTTGGCCATTAGCCCAAAAATATATATGTGATTAGGGGTGGGAATAGGCCAGGCCAGGCTTTGCTAAATAGGCATGACCTATTTGAAAAACTTAAGGCCTAAGCCTGGCCTGTGGCCTATCATAGGCTTTTTATTTTACTTGCGTCTGGCCTTTTCAAAAGTCTGATCTGGCCTGAAGCTTATTTATAGGCCTATTTTAGAATAAGGCATTTAAATATGCCAACAAACCTACATCTAAACATGTCAACATCTAAGCAGGCCAACAAGCCTACATTTAAATAGGTCAACCATGTTTGTCAATCGATGAGTTTTAAAAAGGTAAAATTAAATTTTCTACAAATATTAAAACTGGTCGGATGTAAATTGAATTTAATATTTTGATTTGTTTGTATATTTTATTAAACTAATATATTAAATTAAGATGCTAATAAACATACCACCCTAATAGGCTTAACGGGCTTTTTTATAGGCTTAAACCTGATCTATTTAACTAAATAGACATTTTAAAAAGCATGAACCTAGCATTTATATTAAACAGGTTAAACCAGGTCAGGCTTTAAACAGGTCAGGCCATAAACCCCTGTCGGCAATATGACCTATTCTCACCCTATATGCTGTGATGACCGACATCCATGGAAAATTAGTGGATGGAATAAACGCGTATATGAGAGGTAACAGCGTGTCACCGTCGGTGAAGACATTTGTCCTGTCATTGAAAACATATTTTCATTTCTCGATAATGGGAATGAATGTGAAGCACTGATGCGCACCTAATTTTAGAAATTTTACACTTTGATTGGACATGGATTTTGTATGAGAAGGGATTGAAATATATGATTTAAAAAAGTGATAAGGACTAAAATTTAGGTTTTAGTTTTTTTTTTATTTCAACTTTGAGGGAAAATTAAGAATATGAAGTATTTGAGGGATAATTAGTGATGGTTAAATTTTTAACATGTTTTTTCATTAAAAAAACAAAAAACTACATAATCTTCATTAAAACAGTAAGCATGCCACATATGTTCTTGTCGGAGCTCCGGACTCCGGTGGGAACTAAATAAAAACTTGATGCAAACTGAGGGACATTTACCAAACTTTTTTTCAGGGAAGGACCAAACTTAGTTTTTTGTACAATTTCAGGGACCTGTTGAACCATTAACCATTTAAAATATATGGTATAATATGATTAGATATTAATGTAAAAAAAATTATGTGACAATGCATATAAATAATATGTTTCAAATATTTTTTGGTCAATCACGAAATATGATGTGGTGGTTAGTTCACATCATTCTATATGAGATATTTGATTTTTGCCCATATGATGTGGTGGTTAGTTGGATATTTGATTTTTGCCCATAAAAATCGAAGGACGTGCAATAGGAGATAGCTGGCGCTGGATTAAAAAAATTGATGAGGTCAAATTTTAATTGGCACTTGCATATTAACAAAAATAGGCATGGGATGGGCCTGTGGAATCTGAGACAGCCCGGAGTACATGGACCTTTTGGGCTCAAAGTGTTTTCCAACCAGATATCAAAAAATGTAGCTTACTTGTTCCTTTCCCTTAATTTGGATCATCAAGCACCTTTGTCCATTACGATGTTTCATTTGTTCAAATCTGCCCCAGAAAATTAATTTCTACTTTTTTATATATTCGAGGATACGACAAATCAAAAAGGGGAAGAATTGGATTTTTTATTTTCCTTTTGTTTTTTCTATTTTAGCCATTTGCATCACAGTACGTCAGTATAGGTTAAAGTTGAATTTACTTTCAACCGGTACTGTCTTTTATCATCAAAATTACTTTTTTCCTTTTTTAAACAAAACAACCTTTTCAAATTAAATTTCAACATAGGCAGAAAAAGGTGCCGCTAATGTTGAGACAAACCATTGAAATTAAATTCATGAACTAATATGCTACCCTTTCCTCCCTCTCAAATTATAAAGACATGTTCTGACCATTAATTTATTAAGAAAACATGTAATAAGTTAACTAATATTTTGGTTTTGTTAATTTTTGTACAAATCTTTCATATACGCTCCTATGTTAGTATTTGATATATTAAAGGTTGGTTGAGAAACATGAAAGAGAAGTAATTAGTAGAGGTGATAACTAAAGTGTTGGAATTGAAAATATAATGAATGCAAGAGGGTAAAAATGAAAAGCTTTTTTTTTTTCCTGAAATCTAGAAAGGGTATTATAATTTGGAACGGAGGGAATACTAAACTCCATTAAAAATTGATGTTTGATTCCTCTTTGAAATACGAAAATCTAACAATTTCCATAGATTGTATGTATATTCCCAAGAAAATTCTCCGGTGTTTATATTTAAGAGTAGGTCTTAACTAATCCTCCAGTAAATAACTGGTGTTCTACTCGATAATTTAGAGTTGTTTTCTCCCAATTCTACCATTAAAAAAAATAACACAAGGTCTTGACACTAACTTATTGGTAGAATAATCGAAACCCATGCATTAAATTCCGATTGATCAAATTAAAGGCTGGAAATGCATTAATCAACTTGGTGTATATATATGAGTGTAACTATTCCCTATATGTATATGTGTATGTTTGCTTGGTGTTGGGGATAAGAAGGGGAATGTTGGAAGTTGATGGGTGCAGCAGGCCGAATGAAAGAAAATGAAAGCTTATTATTATTCTAGGGTACGTAGCCATCCCCACCATATATTTATTTGATGTGATAAATGAAAGTGAAAGCAATCATGCAACTCCATCCATGCTCATAATTAAAGAGAAAATGAAAGTCACATGAATTTCCCATACATTCAACTCGTATCTATCCATTTCACACATCATTGCACTTTTACTCAGACCAAATGTCATGATTGAAGTCTTTGTGTTATAAAAACCTGCGTATAATATATATTTTTAATTATTATTTTTGACAATTGTTATAGTTTTTCTTCAATTTTAGAGTTTCTCATATCACACTCCTATGTTGTGACTTGTGATTGTATTTTTATTTTATTTGTACATGAAGTGGCTTGTTTTTGCCAAGACCTATTTGGCATGCTATGATGATATCATAATCCGTACTACTTTGAAAAGGAAATCGGCTGCATAAGCTATTCATTGATTCTCACTGATTAATAAGAATATGACTTAGCCTATATATATAGCTCTTAATTAATTGCATGCGTTGACAACCTTGCACATCAAACATGCCAAAGATTCTTTTAAATTAGTCATAGGAGTATTATATATTCTTTTATTAATTATTAATTCTCTACATCTTTTACTCGCTAGCTTGGGATAATTTAAAATTAGGTTTAAATTTACTTTTAGTCATTATAAAATATAAGTAAATTAGATTTAATCTCTTTAAAAAAATTTATAGCTTTTTAGTCTTCGATATTAATGAAATAAGTGAAATTAGCCACTCGATTTATTTTGTCACGATTTAAACCGTAGCTAAAATAAAAAATAAATAATTGTAGCGATTAAAAATTAGCCGCTAAAACACAAAAACTGTTACAAAAAGTACGGTAGATACTAATTTTACTTATTTCAATAATGTTAGAGAATAAAAACTATAATATATTTAAAGAATCAAATTTTATTTACCCTTAATTTAGATAGACTAAAAACATATTTTAATTTAAAAAGTATATTTATATAGCAGCACAAATCTGGACCACTATAGACACAGGAAGAATCTACATATGCATCATATTGAAGTACTCTTAAGCATAAATGTCTTGTTCGCGTTCAATTGTACTTCCTCCGTCCCAAATTATAAGACTCTTTAGAGAAAAAACTGATGTTCTAATTATAAGACCCCTTTTAGATTTTAGAAAAAAAAAGTTTTCCCTTTTTTACCTTTGCATTCATTATATTTTTAATTCCAAAACAGGCTTAATAATATTGAGGTGAGAGCTTTAAATAATAGTATATATGAAAGATTTGTACAAAACCAAAGTATTAACTAATTTATTACCTAGTTTCTTAATAAACATGTTTGGAGGAAGCATATGACTTAATTATTTAATGGCTAAACCACTTTCTAGAACTATTTAAGGCAGACAAAATAGGTAATAGACTTGGGGATCTGCACATATCACATGCCCTTAATTAAGCACAAATGTCCTGTTACTGTTAGTTTGATATGGGGCTAAAAAATGGAAATCTAGCTAGCTAGCTAGGACGAACTAATGCACTCAAAATTTGTGGGGTCGAAAGAAAGTGGCTCAATCAGATATCAAGAAAATGACACTTAATTTAATAAAGCATGCGTTCATGTGTACATATATATATATAGCTCTTCTTTAAGTCATTCAATATTATTATATCATATATAATGGTTCGGGTTGATCCTTCGGGGTTATCATGAGCTAAATTCTAAAGGTAGAATCATGAAATCCCCATTATTGAATCTACAATTGCCCATCATTTGCCTTTCACATCAGCTGCATTGCTTCTAATTAAGTTCTAAGTAAACATCAAAAGTTGAGTTGGAATGATTGGTTTTTGATTTGGTGGATGTGAACAGGTGAAAAGACTACACTGCATTATGTATATATACACAGTAATCATTCATTCACACTCCAGTTTTTATTACATCATATTTTCACTCATTTTTCTTCATATTTCTCTACATTTCATATCACATTATATATCATAGCACTCTTTTATCTATTTTTTCTTCATATATTACCAAGGTGGAGGTGAATTTAAATTATGAACAAAACATTATTCTATAATATATGCTCATTTCACGGCTAATTATTACAAACACAATGGTGTAATGGAGTGTATCTAAAGAGAGGCCAGCAGCCGTCAGCCGCCAAAATTCTAAATTCTTTATCAACCAATGTATTTTTATATAGATTTTTTTATTTTTAATCTGACTTCTCCAATGATTTTATAGATTTTTTCACATTTTATTTCTACCCCTCCATTGATAATTTTTTTGAATAAGCCACTAATTGCATGCAAGTAAACATTAGACACTGGTCACTATTATTTTGTTATTATTACTCAAATTAAATCTTTAGAAAGAAGTAGCATTTAATTGTATAAAAATTAAAGCACTTATACATGAATATACAAAATTTGATAGTCGTACATTCGACTCACCATAAACATTAGCAGCGGTTAAAAACCGTCGCTAATGTACATTTCTAATCTATGTCCCTAAATTTTGTATGTACAACGATCCTTTTAAAAAAAAATATAAACAATGTTGGAGTTATAATTTGTCAAAATTTGAGGGCAGGATTGAAATAAAACAAAGAGCCAGTTTGGTTCTCTTGACTTTTGGTTTTCGTTGAATAAAAGCAAGTTTTAGATGCCTAGAATTTGAGTCTTGAAACTGAGGTGTATTTAATGGTCATCAAAGTTACTTTTCAGTTAGAATAACTTAAGTTGAGGTGTTATTTCACAAAATTAACCTTTTAATCTTTTACTACCTTTATAGTACGCTATTTATCATTTTATGTCCATTTAAATAATTTGACCTCTCAAAGTGATTCTACTCTATTTTATTTAAACAGCTCTCATTTTTTAAAACTTACTTTTACTCTATGCACTTAATTCTATCAAATATTAATTAAATCAAAAGAAATTTTTAACAATTTAAGGTGTTGTCTAAGGTGAACTACCAATTAAGTAGTGCAATGTGCACCACCAGCTTTTGGCCAATAAGATCGCTCCAAGTGTCCGTTAAGTAACCGGGTCTACAAAGTTATTTTATTTTTATAATTTATTATAATTATAATTCGTTAATTCTTATAAACTCTTTTATTTCTGTTAATCTTCTTTTTATAATACGTTTTTATCTTTTTTTTTTTAAAAAGGTAAAAATGTAATTAACTAATTATTATTATTTTGAATTTTTTTAAATATTAGGGAAAAAAACCTGTTGCAGCAAGTCATTTAGAGTGGTGCACTGCACGGTGCACCACTTATGGTGCAAGTGCACCCTAGAAGCCACCCATTTTAATATGGAAAAACACTGCGCGCGCATATCATCAAGGTCCCTACGCACGTGTAGTAGATATGCAACGGTGGAGATCCATGAAAAGAAATGTACATCAATTAATAAAATAAGCAATCCAATTACTAATATTATAATTTTTATATTTCACGCCCCCCAAAATGATTAGAATATTCAAAGCAATATGGAAACACAGTAAAACAGGGGGCTTTTGTGGAAGCCAAAAAAATAAAATAAGCTTCAGAAAAATTAAAATCAAATGCATTCCTCTTTCTTTCTCTTTTCTCATTTTCACTTAGAAACCAAAAAACTATTAAGAGGGAAATACATTATTGTGGATACTTAACTATATTTTGAAAGTTTAAAGTAAGATTATGGGCATAACATCGAGTTATTTTTAATATTATCTCTCCTGTATTACTCCTTTATGCATTATTTTCTCTCATTCAACTACATTCTCACATGGGTTTGACAATTAATATATTTGATAAAATATTAAGCACAAAGTTTACAACAAACTGATACCTACAGATAATGTAAATTATTTCCCAATGATTACAAGAATGGTATCATGACCAATTCATTTGAGTGCTTTTATTTTTTATTATCTACAGTTTGACTCATGATTTTACTAGTTGATGCTGATTTAATTTATTTCTTGTATTTAAAACTAAGTAATGGAGATTAGCTGCTGAGAAGTGTAAAAAGAAAAGGATGGACCATCTCTAGAGCTGATAGCTTTGTTATTATAATTTAAATAACACAACACAATAGTTAATAAGATGGCATTTTGTCCTCAGGCTTACAAAAGTGCTACATTTAGCAGGAAAATGAATCATGATTATGCAACATTAATGAGTGTGTCAGACGCATGCATTGCATAGTGGTCTATGAATCAATATAACTCGATGCGGTCAATTATTGATAGTCTCTTACTGTCAATTACAAATTCATTAGTAATTGATTGATTTATTAACGACTTCTTTCAAAAAAAAAAAATAACAACAGGCTAAACTGTCGATAATTAGCGTCTTATGACAAGAAATTTTAGTGGTAAACAATACCGATGATCCTCAATACAATAAAAATACTAATTACCAATGGCTTTTAGTTGTTGATAACCCCTAAAAATTGTCAGTAAAGTAGTTTTATTGACGGTCAAAAAGACTTAAGTATTGGGAACCTCAGTAACTATTACCTACGCTCATTTCGTCATTGAATTACGGTCGGTTATATTTGTCGATAATTTAGTGACGGATTAAGCTGTCAGTAATAGACAAGGATGGACGAAAAAAATCCTTTACTAGGGATGAAAGTTCTACATTAGTGGAAAAAAACCAAAAACCTTTAATTCCTTATATATGTTTGTCATGACAATATAACGAACCATGTTCGTCAAGTTTCATATTTTTATCAATGTTCCCATTCACTACAAAACAACCTCATTTATTAATAAGTTATTTGTCAAATGGTGAATATAAATTAATAGCTTACAAGTTGCAACCTACTAAATGTTTTCACCATATGATAAATACTTTATTAATTAAATAATTATTATTTTATGATTGTTCGGGAAGAAGAACAATAATATGAAACTTAGATCAATGGGGTTTGAAATATTATAATAAAGGAGTAACACTATAAGGTAAGCGTTGATTAACGTCGGTCGAAAATCAACGTTAACAAGCAAAAAATCGACGCTACAGACGATTTAATGTCGCCATCAGGCGAACATTAAAAGGGTCAAGCTAATACGTTGTGTCGCTAATTCGAGCAACGCTACATGCTAGTATTGGTAAAGCCGACGCAACACGATAGAAACCACAATTGACTCTAAATTAGTATCGGTCGAATAGGTCGGCGCTAATTTAGCCCTGTAGCGTCGATTATGGGCCAGCACTAACCTTCATACTATTGTGATCAAAGCATATATTGGTCTGGCACACAGTGACACATAAAATTAATTATATGTATTTCAATAATCAGATCTGTTAGCTCTATTTGCAACTTAAAAATAAAAGAAAGGTTGGAACTAGATACTTATCAACTCCAACATAAATTTGGCCTAACTATTGTGAAAACAGCTCTAACATATTTATAATAATTAGAAGACATATGCAATAAAAAAACAACAGTAACAATCATAAACAATAATAGTAATAGTATTATATTAAATATAATTATTTTATTACAATTATTACTTTGGTCATTACTTGATACAACACTTTCATCCTTCTTAGAAACTCTAACTTTTGTAAGCCTATTAACATTTTTTTCAATCTTTAGATTTGTTTCTCAAGAGAAGAGCCAATTTGTTCTGCTTGTCTCCCTCGATCCTCGTCATTTGTATCTACTATGCGGCAACAATTTCTATACTAGATAGAGTTCCTCTATTACGGTTTTCCAATACTCTGCAAATAATCTAATACTCTTTTTCTCAGTGTCTTTTAAAGATAGCCAAACTAAGTCGTAAAGCCCTATAAATAGGGGTTAAAGTCATTTGGAACAACAACACTATCTTTATTCCAAAGATCGTTGTTGAGCTATCAACTTGTCATCTAGTTGGTTCATCACTAATAGGTGGTCTAATTTGTTGGAATCTTGTTGTCTTATGATAACTCATAGTGTATGGGTTGGACCACCCCTTATACTTCCCATTAATACAATTTTAATTTATAATTAAAAAGTACAATTTTCAACCAATCAATTCAATTACAAATTTCTTTTACTTTATCTTCCTTCACATTCCTT
This sequence comes from Acmispon strigosus, assembly GCA_030819835.1. Classification (NCBI taxonomy): domain Eukaryota; kingdom Viridiplantae; phylum Streptophyta; class Magnoliopsida; order Fabales; family Fabaceae; genus Acmispon; species Acmispon strigosus. The sequence goes on from JAUAMA010000001.1 coordinate 95,915,883, forward strand.
TAAATTCTAGCCTTATTTAGTTTACTTTTACTTAAATTTCAGGCATTTACAATTATTTTATTGTTAACTTAGTCGTTTTAGCCACCTTTGATCTAAACTTTTCACTGTCAACTACCAGAGAGCCCTTTAAATTTTTTTAAAACATGTATTGAGGAACATAATCTTTCTCTAGTAGCTGTCTAATTAAGGGAATCAACTAGGTCGGTTACTTAGTTGAATTCTTTTGGCTGAACCATTTCAAATTTATTTGAACCGAAAAATTGGCACAGGTGATAGGATCCACAATTCCACTTATAAGTTTTCATCACCAAGTCACGACTAGATGTAAATGACAACATTAATTGACTACTAATATGGTCAGGCTAACTGGATAGAAGGATTGATACCCCCATGAGCTTCTACTTATCACCCAGAATGTTATGTTTGTTGGAGCAAACAGCTTGGCGCAACTTATACCTGTAAGGTCATAGTCTGTTTAGGCAACAACACCTTCATGGGTTGGTAGAGAGTAAATCAAGCCATGGACACCAATAAATGCATAGGTATACGAAGAGGGACATGAGCAACTAATTTATGAACAACCTACGCCTCATGTGGTAATTAAACCGGGCTTCATAATACAACATGCCACCACCTCAAGGCAGTCAAGTTCAGCTAGCCGCCATGGTAAACCAATGATAGGCACCGGGATGGTGGCTATCAAGAACAAGTTAGGAAATTATAGAGAGTTAAAGAGAATAGTCAATTGGTAGAGCAATGCTCAATTTTCTGATCATTTATTCAATGAAAGGAAAGTACAATTTATAGAAATATGAAAGCAACAACTAGTCCTAGAAGATAAAGATAACGGGAAGTAACAAACTAATAACAACCCTAGGAGATAACTAAAGGAAACAGAAAATCAAAATGCTGAAACTGAATCTATAAAGCAACTGAATCTAGCAACAAACTAAATCAATAAATCAAAATAACCAAAAGTATTATATCATAATTAATTAAAATTAATTAGATATAATCTTTTAAATATTTAGATTTATTAATACTCCTTTTGGGACCATAAGTGGCCGAACCTTATTGGCCCAAACATGATTGTCAATGGAATCATACGACATTTTAAACTTCAGCTACGACCAATTGACAAACATTTCTATTGGAAGTTGTATCCTAAATTGGTGAATTGCCTTGTACCTTTGTCGAGGGATGTAAAGTCTCTAGCTTTACAAACTTCTATGACGAAGATGATAAGTCTATATGATTTACGACTCATTGTGATGAAGAAGCCAACAAAAACATGTTTTACAAATTTCAAGTTAACTTGTTTTACCAAAACAAGTTACCAAAGAACTTATGAAGATGTGAAAATTCCCACATTTTAATTTTTTTAATTAAGTTTACTAACTGCCGCCAGAAGTCAATTTTTTTGCATTGGAACTTTGCGTGGTTCATGCAAGTAATTTTTTGTCTTTTCCTGGCAATTCACAGCGGTTTGAACCACCGCCACATGATATTTACGTTTGGCAGCGGTTCACGTAAGGCAAACCTCAACATTTGAACCGCTGCATAATTTATATATATCCCTCACAGTTGTCAAGTAGCATTTAATTGGTACTCATGCCTTCCTCTTAACTCAGTTCAAAACTGGGTAGCTGATATGGAACGAAACTTCAATGATAGATTCTATTGACCATATGCAGACGTATCGGTTGCAGATTTAAGCTTTAAAGTGGTTAAACAAGCTTTAAGCTAAATTAGAAACCTTATCAAACACACTCTTACTCTAAATTCAAGCTTTACTCTAAACTAATTGTTACAACGGAATCTTAACTTTAATTTTGTCTCATTCAAAAAGTGAAATATGAAAGCAACAAGAATCTCCGGAGAAAAACGAAGAGGAATAAGCGTGAGTGGAAAGGTTCCTCTTCAAATCTATTAAGGTCGCAAAGTACTTATCTAGCAATTGGCAATAATTAATTAGCTGGAACTAATTTTTTTTTATGTAAGTTACCATGAGTCAAGATTAAAGATGCTATGATCTTCTTTTTTAACCAATGTATCTTCACAGCCGACAATTGTGAGATTAATCTCTTCGAGACTCTGAGATCATATTAAGTGGGCAAGTCTCTCCGAAAAAATTTTCTCCATACATACTGTTTAGAAATTAAACTCTCGACTAGATGCTTAAAAAAACATAACTATCCCGTAATCTTATTTTATAGCCTTAGAACTTTTGGACTTCAAATAAATCCGGCTATATTTATGAAGAAAAGACCAAAAAAAGATAAAAAGAAACAAAATTCCCATGACATATTATTTATGGCAGACCAAATAAAGAAAATTCGTCAAGATAAATGGTTATTAAAATTCTGGCCCCAAAGGTTTAAATATTATCGAAATGTTTCATTCGTGCCGTACGAAAGCACATCATATTTCCTTGCTGAAGAAAACCTAACATCCAACCCGCAGCATCAAGCACAAATGAGCATTTTGAATAAATTAAACATTTTTCTAAAGATTTAATTCAATAGATATCGCCTGTGCTTTCTTAAATTGTTCATTGAATAATTATATAATCGGGTGCCAAAACCACTCAGAGGAGAAATTCTTTATGCCGCTCACTGCTTTTTGAAAAACAAATAATTAGCTTTTTCCCTCCCTATTTAGTTTTTACTTTTTAAAGAGTAAATTATTCTCTCACCCCTTAGAGAAATTTAAATTACACTTTCTTTTCTTCTTATTTGAAAATCTACATTCTCCTCCTCTAAGAGATAAATATATATTACACTCTAGTCTATTATATTTCAAATGAATTCTTTAATGGTTTAGATGACTATTAGCAAGCCTCCAAACTTTTTTTTGAAAGCAATGAGAACTAGTTTTCTTTTCTTTATAACTATTATTGTCATGATTAACTAATTTTAAACACTTTAATATTTTTTAAGTGAATTAAAACCCTTTAAATATTTATTTTTTTGATTTTTTATCATCATCCAAAATATTCATTTTATTTTTAAAATGTCCTATAATTGATAATAGAAAATTAACTATACATTTAATGAAGATAGAATCATCAATAGAGGGAAAGAATACACATAAAAGCTTATTTATATTAAATGGACGCAAGCGTAACATATATATATATATATATATATATATATATATATTATCTATTAAGGAAAGATAGTGTATATTTTAAAATAAGAGGAGAGAAGAGTGTAACTAAAACTTCTCTTAGGAGAGAAAAGTGATGTTTTGAAATAAGAGGGGATGAGAGTGTAATTTAAATTCTCTTAAGTAGGATGTCAAAGCAAGCAGCTCGCCCCGCCCCACACCGCCTAAAAATATGGCGGGGTGGGTTGCCCCACATGAGATGCAGGTTGGAAAAGTTTAGCTTACCCTCCCTAGTGGTGGGTTTGCAAGCGCCCAGCACAAAATAAATAAATAAAATTGTGTATAAAATGATGATTTTTGCCTTAAAAAACTAGATCTTGGTCCAGAAAAACTGATTTTAGAATATAAATCGGTTATTTTGGCTTGTTATTAAGAGTCATGATTCCATTTAATAATAACTAATATGAATCATAAATACTAAAATTTATCACACAATAAGCAACTTCACTAATTCATCCATTTATCCAAACCAATCATCAATCCAAGGCAACACCAAGTCACCAACGTCACACTAAAAACATTAAGTGTTCGTTTGGTGGTCATGATAGAATAAAAGTAGGATAAGACAAAGGGTTGGATAAGGAGAGGATATGATAAGAGCAGGACAGACTCTTATCTTATCCTGCGTTTGAGGTAGACAAGATATTGATAGAATATGATACCGACAATGAAAAGCGTATCAAATTTTCATTTAAATTAAAAGTACATAATATTTTTTAAATTTTAATTTTGTAAATAGTTTTTTTTTAAATTGATTATTCTATTAAATTTAATTATTTCTACATTTTTATAAATGAGTCTACATTTTAATATTAACTAAAATTAAATTAATTTGGCTATTTTAATTTTTTTTAAGGGAGTCTATTTTAATTAACATTATTATATATGCAACCAATGAGTTTTAACTTAGTAGATGTAAGTAATCAACAATAAAAACTAATTAAATATTTTAAAATTATTAAAAGATAATATTATTTAGAAACGGTGGGTTGGTTCGCCATGTTGCGGGTTGACCCGCCAGGGCATGAAGTTGTTGGGGCTGCGATTTCATATTTGGTGGCTCAATCATCTCTTTTTGGCGGGTTGCGACATTACTGTAGATCGGACTCACTTTGACACTTTTACTCTCAAAAGAATGGAGAGTAATTTACTTTTTTTTAAAGTCACTCAAGTGCATTTGATTCCCCTTATGAAGGGAACAGACTCTCAATTTTATTATGTGTTTTTTCGCGATTTTGAACATACCTAAGCTACTAATAAGGTGTAGTTAAACTTGTAATTAGTTGGATTCTTGAAGTATCTAGTTCAGAATTCGTTCCTTGTGTGGTGTGTATAGAGAAATATTTGTTGAAAAAAATATCTACCTACTTAACGCGATTTTCAAATATTGAGGAATTAGTCTCATAATTGTCAAGTATGAGAAAAAATACCTAACTTTTTTTTGACGTCATTAGAAGCAAGCGTGAGGGCTAATACGGCCCCTAAAAAGCTAACAACGCTATATGAATGAAGAGCCAAATACAATTAATTCTTGCTCATCACTCTCCTACCACTACACACAACCGTGCGTGCGAGTTAATTGCGACCATAACCACAGTGTTACGCGTGGAGCCTTGTCCATAATTCCATATTAACAATACTTTTATAAATAATATTATAGCACTTGTTGTTGCTATGAAAGCTTGGTAACCAGTGCACTTCAGGATATGCAAGCTAAAAAGCAAAAACAAATTAGCAGCATTTATAAACCAAACAAATTAGTAGTATCATCGTTTAAGCGAAATGGATTTATCAACAGCTAATTTTAAGGGGCACTTAGGAGGTAATGTATTTTTAAAATCCTAAAAATTTCCAGGATTTTTCTGTAAGAAAATACATTCAAATTATCTCTAGGAAAAGCAAGATGAAGCAACGAAAAAATGTACAAAAAGGAGTGTTAGATTTTATCAACTACGGAGAAGGAGATTAGCTTTATCAATCCAATTTCGAAGAGTTATATATTAATTATATATGAACAAATTTGATAAAAAAATTGGTGCATACTAAACCACCATGTGAAGATGTGGTACCTAAAACGATATTTGTCAATAGAAAACATACATTTTGTGATTGAGTCAGTATTAATATATTTATATTAATATTTTCTTTTATAAATTTTAATATAATTATCATTATTTGTTAAGTAATTTTTCAGTTTCCAACCCTTTCCTCGTCTCTACATCATCAAAAATTTGTTCCAAAGTAAAGGTACTGGAACTTGCACCACCGTTCTCTTCGTTCGCTGGACATGATCTCCAGATCTCACTCTCCTTATCGTTAATAAGCCCAGATGGTTAGAACTCTCTTGTTCTTTGTCCGTCAGCCGATACCACATGAAAATAATTAACTGAATCACTAAACGCGGGTATAAAAAAAATGGAATAGCATAATATTTGCCAAAAAAAAAATTATATATGAACAAGGATTTTTATTAGGTGAAAATAATGAGAATTACCATTCTCACTTCCAATACATAATGGACTAATGGAGTATATAGCAAAGGCCGCCTTAATAGGATATACTATGCAAAATGGATAAGAATAGAAGTATGTGGTTCAAATGATAATCTGAGTTCACACATGCACCCAATATAGAAAGTACTCATAATAATAATATCCACAAAGTTAACTTCAATGTGAACGAGTTAAATGATCATATTAGCTCAGTAGCTAACTATCCATGAGCATAGCCTAATAGGTCTTATTTGTGGCTCCCTAAATTCAATTGAAATGATATTGGAAGGAAGAATAATCTAATCTATGATCAAATTATTTCTGACTCTGATCAAACCCACGATGTGTGTGGATCGAAGAATTCAATCATTAGCACATCACATCTTAAGAAAATGACACAAGAAAGATGGAAGATCGTTAGAAAGAAGAACAGAGTGTGAATGGTGAGCATGGTAGCACTAGCATCCTTTATCTCTGTACGGATAGTACAGCGTTACATCTTACAATCCAGCAACCGGTTTTTTAAGCAATACAACAACAACAAAAAATTGTTTAATTGAAAAATATTTGTTAAAAATGGTGTTATTTCTGCCGAGTGAGATGTGGCGTGGCTTGAATTATTGAAATAAGTCTGACATGAAGCTTGTCCAAACACGTCTAAATCTAGGTTTGTTCAATCACGCGTAAATTTAGGTGTGTTATAATAGGAGAAAAGTTTGCACACACTTTCTTAAAGTGATATAAGTTGTATGATAGAACGAAATAGGACACGAGACACGCTTGACATCAAGAGTTATAGAATTCGAAATTAGAGACAGTTTGAAGCCACGAAAAGCTAACTTAAAGGACTACAACTTTCATGAAGAGCTTAAGTGAAGCTGGCGTTGTTTTACAACTGACGTTGTTGCATGTTCTAAATATATACTAGGCCACTTTCATAAACTTATTTTTTTTCAGGATTAAAATTATAAGAATAGTCATTTTGGTCCGTGAAGTTGTGACTGTTGGTCAAGTTAGTCTCTGTACTTAAAAAATAGTTTTAAAAGTCCCTAAAGTTGTAAACTAAAACTAAATTAAGAACTTCACGGATCAAATTGTCACCTACGTGACACATGGTTGTGTTGTTAACCAAAGAGGAATGGAAAAAGTTATCAAGGATTAACGTGACTCATGTTTTATAACTTCTGGGACTTCTTGACCTATTTCCTAAGTACAGGGTCTAACCTGGTCGAGCTCACAACTTCGGAGACCAAAATATGACTACTCACTTTATATTATAACAATAAATTAGCTAAAAATATGTCAGTTAAAGGTTTTCATATGTTGTGTAGTACTGCCCAATAAATGTCAAAACTAACTCTTCAAGTTTCACCAAGTTATGCAACTTGTGATTATGCATTTTGTCATGTCTGTTGAGCTGGAGGGATTAATGTCAAGGGATTGGATTTGTTTAACAAGTCGTGGGTAAGTTACGGACGGTCTAAATCGTCAGTTTTTTAAAGTCGTCAAATAAATTATGGATGAGGCTAATACTCACAAATTTTTTACATAGTAATTAAGCATTATGAACAGTTTTTTCTAATCATCGAGTGGCGTTTAATATTTTTCTTGTAGCGTTCAAAGTATATCATTCCTGAATTTAATTGGGGTTCGCAGTAGTTGAGGGATTAGATTGGGAAGCCTTGACGATAAAACCTTACTATGAGACAATGGACCCTGCTTGAGTTATTTGGTCAGACCCATTACCCTAACAGTCTAAGTGCTATATTACCCTACACATGCTTCATCAAACGTCATATCCCTACTATTGTCTTTGTAAACAAAAACCATTTGTAAAAAAGGTTATATTTTACACACTCCTCATGTCCTCTGGCTCTTAGCAACAGCTCTAAGCTGCTATATATAAACAGTGCTTCTTATGTGTTAGACGCCCATTCATCTTATCCCAATATACTATTGCTACTTTAATCGTTGAAATCACGAGGTCACGAATGGAAAAGCATTCAACTTTTCACGTCATGCTTGGAGTGGCCTATAACACTCTCTGTTTCGCATATAAATACCAGTGCGTCTAAGCTTCCTTTGCAGCACCACAAAATCCACATACAAAAACCATTCTTCTCCAACGCTCTCTCTAACCGTGAAAACGTCCCAGTAACTTCTTTTCAAGCCAAGCTCCTTCACACAAAGACCCTCCTAAAATTTCCATTCACACCAGTTTATATTCAACACAAGATTATATAACTTATCAAACTCTTTCTTCTGCTGTTCGCCGCGTTTTGGATATTGACGGTATGTACACATATACATATATATAAACATGGTGGTCCATGTAAATTATATGTGGGGCACTGTAACTTTTTTTTCATGATTACTTTTTCTTACCTTTGTTTATCCCCTGTTTCAAATGCTCTGTTTCATCCCCTGTTTTAAATGCTCTGTTTTTGTAGACAAATAAGTTCATACTAAGCTCCTCTGTTATTTTCTTCTCCAAGTTTTCTTTCTGTCATTGGGTATGTTAAATTAAGAAAAATATCAAATAATAAGAAACAGTTTTCATGGATAGACACAAGCAAAAAAGTATAAAAAATTTATCTTTTCTTTTAACTGGGTTACAACTACAAAACAATATTTTCTCCCATCACTTTTGTGCCCATCTCTTTCACTGGTTTGTATAATAGTTTCCACAAAATATCATTTCCTAACAAACAGTTTATAAATCAGTGCCCATATGAGCTTGTTTACATGACTGACTCATAAAAAAATGTTTGGTCAACTATGCAGGTAGAATTAAAAAACATGATTATCCCAGTGCCTTCCCCTGCTTGCAAACAAGAACTGCAACTGCCCCTAGTAAATTTCCAAAAGGGGTTAACCATGGAGTCTCTGTTTCACCATCACCGGAACAAGGACAAGGTGGTGGTGATAATGGGGGCCACCGGCACCGGCAAGACGAAGCTGGCCATAGATGTGGCCAAGCACTTCCAACCAGCAGAGATAGTGAACTCAGACAAAATCCAAGTCTACCAAGGCCTTGACATCACTACCAATAAAGTTACAGAGGAAGAGCGTGAAGGAATCCCACACCATCTCCTAGGCGTGTTTGATCCTAACTTGAATTTCACTGCTAATGACTTTTGCCACCACGCCTGTTCTGCAATTGATTCAATCGTGAAGAAAGACGGGTTACCCATTATTGCTGGCGGTTCAAACTCCTACCTTGATGCTCTGGTGAACCATTATGCAGAATTCAGGTTAAGGTACGAGTGTTGCTTCCTCTGGGTTGATGTGTCGCTCCCTGTGCTGCGTTCCTCGCTCCAGGCACGTGCGGATCGCATGATCGAGTCAGGGCAAGTTGATGAGGTTCGTGAAATCTTCGATCCTCGTGGAGATTACACCAGAGGGATCAGAAGGGCAATTGGGGTGCCGGAGTTTGATGATTTCTTGAGAGCAGAGGCGAATGGGGATGATGAAAGGACGAAACAGAGGCTACTGGAAGGTGCCATTGCGAGGATCAAGAATAACAACTGTACGCTCGCGGATCGCCAACTCCAGAAGATTCGTCGCCTCTATGGAGTGTGGAAGAGGAGCATGCATCGATTAGACGCCACCGAGGTCTTCCTCCGGAGCAGTGGCTCTGCTTCAGAGGAAGTGTGGCAGGATCACGTGCTTGCCAAGAGTCTTGTGATCCTGCACAATTTCCTTTATAAAGATATTACACGTGTTCCCATTGAGATTGCGTCAGCACCGCCGCCGCTGCCGGTGGCACTGACAGCCCTTGCGGCGGTGACCCACTAGAGGTAGTAGGGTCAGGGAATCAACATACAAAAGTGCAACTTGCACATGCTTTTTGGTGTAATAGAGGTATGAGATGACAACTACATTCGAGTCGAAATATCTACATCATGATTAAACTAATTTTCCCGGCAGAAGTTTTTTCCCCCTGTAAGACTCAACCAAGCACTGGTTGGTACACTTGCACATGCTTGATCTAAAGGCACTTCACACTTTTTTTCTTATTTAAAAAAAGATACTCTCTTTTTGGGTTTTTTTTAGGTCATGTCATTGAATATAAGCTCTATTTTTGGTATTTTTCTCTGGGTCATGTCATTGGGACAGTAGAGGTTTTACATACAGGTTGTGTGGAATGTGTAATTTTAATTTTTGGGTTCTCTTGGGTTACATCAGGAATACTTAAGTGTATTCCTTATGAATTAATTAAATATGTTAATGGAGCATAGCATATATGATCCCTGCATTGTTGGCTAATGTGGAGGACATAGAGTGTAACAGTTGCACTTTGGAAATACTAGTTAAATTTGGTACTTGTGTGACATGATTTTCATTTTCTTATAATATTATAGCCACATATTAATTATGTCATTGTGATTACTAATAATATTAAGGAAAAGCTAGAAAAATATTGAAGATGATGAGTTGCTATCACTACCAATGCATTAGACTCAAAATTTCCCTTCACGTTAATTGAGCAAAACAAACTTATTGCTCTTCTAGATCCTAGCTTCTCCTTATCTCTCTCAACTCTATTCTCATTCAAATGAGCTTTTTAAGAGATAAAACTAACACTGCATTTTGATTTATTCACACTCTAGTTTTTCTATCATCTCAATTTCACTCTTTTCTTTTCTTAATTTTTTTTTCTTTTCTTTTCTCACACGCCACATATCATATCTTTCATTTCTCCCTCCTCTCTTTCTATATTATTGTGAGTAGTAATGAAGTGTAAACCGATCTTTATTAATTTGGTTGTATACACATGTCTCAGTACATTAATGAAGAGCTAATATTTTGATTTGGATACCTATTAACACTCACTTTAAAGTTTAAAGCAACAATAGGGATGAGGGAGTAGCTCAAATGTGGATTGAAGTTAAAGTAGCTTCTATATTTGGCGGCCGTACAGGTGAGGAGAGAAGAGTGAACAATAATTAAAAAAGAAACAGCTGCTTTTAACTTTCTTTTTATTTCATTCATTCATTCTCCTTTTTGTGATCAATGATCATCCGTACAAGTGATATATTTATTTGTGGTGCGCCTGCATCAAATGTGATGAAACTCATTCATTGATATGGTGGGTGGGTCCAACTTAAAAAGGAGGTTTAGGTTGATTTGTGATGATGGGAAGGGGAGTATATGTCCTATGCCCTACTAGTGGTGGTGGGGACCACCAGATAGTGGCTTCTATGCCTTAATTTTGTCATTAATTAATTTCTAATCTTGGATTATACTCGCAAAAAGAGTTGGACTTGACGGTTAACATTGCACTCTTTTCAACATTTTCTCATCGATTAGTTAAAAAATAAGTAAAATTCACTAAAAATATTAGGCTATATAATTTCAATCAATTAATGAAAGAATATTGAAAAAAAGTCTTGAAAAGAGAGTATTGCTCACACTCCTCTTCAGTAATATGTTTCAGGTTCTATTTCAATATACTCACACCACTTTTTTATTGTTAATTTCAGCTTCACATCTTTTCTTATCATATTTCTCACTTATTTTCACATTATCATCCATCATATCTCTATCTTCTTTCTAATCATATCTCTATCTTCTTTCTCTTCCATTCTATCTCTAGGTAAAATGGTATGAAGGGAACATTTTCCCGCCATGAAATTGGCATTTTTCATGATAACAACTTAAAAGAAACTTTCATCCACACCTCTTTAAAGTGGAAAAGAGGTGGGAAGAGCTCAGATGCAGAAATAACAACTATTGCAACTTGAAATGAGTAAAGTCTATTTTTGTCAATATAGATAGGCCATATGAGGTGTGGGTTGGTTGCAGGGAACTTTAAGCGTGAAATTTGAAAATAAAGAAGACAGGTAGCTAATGCATACTCATAGCGAATTGAGAGTATCCGTACAATAGGAACACAGCAGAATCAGGGAATTAAAAATTACCCATGCCTTCAAGCGGTTGTGAAGCAGTGAAAAATGGAAGGGGAACAAAAACTACACTTCTATGTTATATTTGTGTTGTGAAGAGGTAAGATCTGAGAATCCCATCCGAAATAACAGCTGCATCCAGTATTGGGATGGATAGGAGTCGCGGAGTTGCGGACCCATTGTATCTGTAAAAAAATATCCACAATGGATGATAGATACCCACTAGATGATTATAGGGTTGAGCATGGGTACCTGCAAAAGATGGTGGATGTAAGTATATATACTCAAAAGTAATTAATTAGATTCCACAACTTCAAAGAAACTCAAGAATGATAACCAAACACATAAAAACATGTTTCCCCAAATTTAAATGAATAAATAACATCAAATTATGATAAAATAATTATGAATCATATAAAATATGTTACAATGATCATAAATCTCTCACTATTATGAAGAATCAACAAGATTGCTCCCAACGACTTTAGGCACCCGAACGAGCTAATAACTGAAAATCTTAGGACCAACAATAAATTTCAAATCTTTAGAAATTATTATCTAATGTGTTACTAGCAATGAGCAACCATGAAATGCCCACATATGTGCTCAAAGCCATAAAAACAAATTTACTCAAGCCTGACATATACTAAAATCTCATTCTTTAAATTTATGGGTTGTGGGTATACCTCAATAAAATCAAATGAGCAACCTTGAAAGAATGAATATTTGTTTCCTTGTGCAAGGTATAAACCCTAACTCCCAAAAATTATTACAAGACCCTTTCCACTTGAAAGACAAAAGTTTCCTACAAAAAAGTGTATTTTATGGTAGAATTTGCTGTGATTTTGACAAATAAGTAGAAGAAGAAAATTGAAGAGAAATAAGGAGGGGGGGGGGGACGCTGCTAATACTGCTAATAGAAGAAGAACGAGGGAGAAAAGAATAGGTAGAAAGGATCAATGGTTTTGGAGAAAACTTTGGAGGGATTGGTGATTTTAATAAAAATTGTTGGGTTCCAATTATTATTATTCTTTTTTAAGTAAGCGACGCATTTCAACAAGCACATGTATTAGGTTTACAAACCAACGACCATATTATAACGTTCATATTACAACGTTCATATCACAACGGTCTTAAACGGTCATAAATCAACAATTGTATTTCAACAGTCACGTTGCAACGACTATATTGCAACGATCATATTCCAATAACATACAATAACACCAATAACAACATTTAATTAAATACTATATATGAATGAGAATACAATTATAAAATTTCCTAATAGCTATCATCCTCCCCACAAAGTAAAACCTATTGATTTGCTTACTCATATTACAAAATCCACAGTTTGAATAGAATGGCTGGTTTCCTATTGGACCAGGAGAGTGAATTGAAGAACATCAATGAGGTTGAGGAGAGGCTGAAGAACATCAAAGTAGAAAATATGGTGAATGAGTTGAGGCGTCGAAGCAATGAGTATATTGAGGCTGGAAAGATTCCAGCAGATTTAGGGATGGATGAGCTAAAAGAGCTGAAACATGTGATTGAAGTGCAAATTAAGGAAGTCGATGAGAAGATTGAGGAATTAGAGAAGGCTCACGTGGTTGATGATGATGCAACAAACAAAGAGAAAGAACCTCTAGATGGCAACCATGGAATTCAGGATGTTATGCAAATCAATAACTGACTAATGAGTTAATTCATGGTTTTACTAGGGTTGGGTTGTTGGGATATGAAGGTGTAAATCGCCTAAGTTGTGTTTTGTGGTTTTCACATGGTTCAAGTCTTGCTGTTTGATTTTTCATGTTTCAAGTATGTTTGGTATTTCATAGAACAAGTGTGCTATTCTAATATTTATTTTCTAAATTAAATTTCTATCTTTTATCCTATTTTAATACAATTTGAAATATTTATATTATTTTCTCCCTATCCGAATCCTTATTTTTAATTGAACTTAGGAGGAGTCAAGTTTTGGATTATTGAGTAGTAAGGGAATTTCCCTTGTAAAAGAAGGATTGCCTTCTTGGGTTAAATTTTATTTTAATAAATCAGTATATTAAGTCAAGAAATTTACTTTTCTGACCTTTTCCATTGCTGTTGGCTGTTGGGGTTTACCTAACCCTAACAAATAACCCCTGGGAAAGACCACTACCTGTTCAGCGCAACACATTTGCATCAGAAAATGGTTGACCAGCTCACATTCTTTCTTCGGAGAAGCATGTTCTGAACATAAGACAGAATGTATCTTAATTCTTTAGTATGAATAAAAGGAAGAGCTTTTAAATCACAAAGTAGCACGAGCAGAACAGGGGAAAAAAAACCTAGATCAATCAGCCACTCGTATTCACTGAATAACTGGTTTAGAATATAAAATATTTCTTTCAACAAGCTAGAATATTCCTTTTAATTCCAAATTTTCTAAGAAGTTCAATTATAAAAATGATAATAAATGGAGATGGTAGAATACTAGTGAAGTCTGTGAAAGATAGGTGTCAGCTGTAATGGAGGTTTAGTATAGCACATATTTTAGCAAGAAAATAGTTTCAATTCTCCGCCAACCCTGATGAAAACACTGATGTCTTCCTACCTACTTTGGAGCCATGGTAAAAACGACCATCACGAAAGCCATGAGCCAATCATGGTGGTTTCTTTAGAGAGACAGGACAGCACTTCGGGTCTGGTCAGTAAATTGAGATGGACCTATCCAAGAGGGAGAGGGACGAGTCTTGGGGATTAAGAAATAGAGGAAAACCAAGGTGCTTGCGTATTAATTCAATTAATGATTATAGAATAATATTGATAATCTATTCACAGTCCAATGCTAGGCGTACCCAAACTACAATACAACTAGTAACAGTGAAGTAGCCATTCAACTAACAGTAACAACCAACTACTAACTACTATGAAATCCCCTGCATCTGAAACATTATCCATAACACTCAAGAAGGCATAACAGATGGATCCTGAAATAAATTATGGCAGCATGCGTATCCAGTCATTCAATACAACATTGCCAATATATGAAACACTCATGTTTTGTTTTTTACAAGAAAAATGTTTGACATCTCATACCAATAACATATTCTTCTTTGTTGACTTTTTCCAGATATTTTCATTTTAATAACCAATAGTATCAAACTTGATATCTTTTCATATTTTGACCCACATATATATTGGGTTTAATCAAGAACAATCGACTCTGGAGGAGGAATCTTTAAATTAAGTTCATTAAGATTGTACCTTCTACATAAATGTGTTCATGAGTACCAAGAAAAAATAACAGTTAATTAAAAAGCTAATTATTGAACAAAGGATAACAGAGTGAGAAGAAGGGAGAAAGGGTTTAAACCTCAGCGTACGCCAAATATCTCTTGCGGTGGATCATATATGCTTGAATCAGGAAAGATCTCCTCAAAATCTTGTTTCACTTTGTTTCTAAGAAGAGGATGTGGCAGGAGTCCTTTCAACAAGATTCTGAATGGCAACTCCTCTGGTGGGTCTGGAGAATTCTTCATGTCCTCATATATGTTCATCGCATCCGCAGGAGATCCATAATTCAAGAAGCCCCTAATGACTTCAGTATAAGTCTGAGAATCAGGGAACAGATTCTCTTTTCTCATGCTTTCCCACAATTGCAACACTTCATCCATCTTTTTAGACCTTGCTAGTGCAATAATTAAGTCCTTATACAAGTACGCATCAGGTTTGTACCAATCCTGCTTTTGCATTACCTTAAACACCTGAAAATCCATTCAGTTACTTGTAAGCCCAATGAGACAGGTATAGTTATAATAATCACCACTATCAAAACCTAAGCATAAATCTACAATCTCCAGATAAAAGGGCATGCTATAACATAATACTTTCATTGAATAAAGAAAAATATTACCAATGAATCATTATGACAAACAAATTGCAGATAACTAATATAAGAGTAAAAGATCAGCAGGGTGGGATTGAGAAGAAACCTTGAAAGCGAGAGAAACTTCTTGCTGGCGCTCAAGTTCAGTGAGAACAGCAATTATGTCAACCTTCAATATGCGCAGGACATGGGTTTTGATGAACTTGTGAAGCATATCCTCATCGTCCTTAAACCTCTTCAACCCGCATATCACAAAGAGCGCTTCTTTGCCAATGAGCTTCTTTCCCCTCCAAAGGGGACCCCTTGGCCTTCCGTCATGGTATTCCCTGAAACCCCATACAATTTTGCAGTCCAAAACTGCAGCAAAGGATCTCAAAGGCAACAAAGTTGATGCGTCGCCAATGGACTTGCTACTTCTCAGAAACTCTCCAAATGTGAATACCGAAGCTAAATTGCGGATTCCCCATTTTTTTGTGAAGAACCGACTCGCCATCAGACTTCATAAATACCAAGAAATAGAGTAAAGTAAGTTGGAGACACAAATACAAGCATACGAACACGAAAAATGACTTCAGTAAGCCACCAATAAGGCACTGTTCTTTTCCGGAAAGATGTAAAAGAGGCCCAAATAACTAGATGAAAAATATAAGCGAATAATTACACCATTTCTCAATCTACAAATAAATTATAGAAATAAAAACAGAGTGCTGACATTCTTAGTGGGGGTTTAAACCAGACTTATTGCTGTGGAACAATCTACACATTATTATTTTCAAAAGAAAATAACAGAAATGACACAGACTAATTTTTTAAGCTGTTTTTTCTTTTACATAAATCAGGGAAGACTAAAATAGACAGATCACTTTAAAATACTGTAAAATAACTGGTACATTGTTGTATAGTTATAATCTTTGAAAAATGTTACTTCTTACTAAATCTTTTTTGTAGAAATAACCCACAAATAATTAGAGAGACCGAGTAACTTTTAATTTGTAAATACTTTTTCAAGTGGTGGGTCATTCATGTGCTAACTTATCAGTAGAAACAATTCATGACATAACAACACAATTGATCATCTTCATGTCATCCTTGCATCATTCACAGTTTGTGAGTTATTTTTGCAACTTCATGTTATTCTCTCCAATTGAAGATTATGTATATGGACTAATGATTTCATTATAAATCATGGAAAGTATTTAAAAATCATAACATATTTTACTTTTACTTTCTTCTCACTTGTTTTAAACTGCACATAGAGAATTGGTAAATCTACTTTGATAGCTGGTTGCAGTTTTCAATGCAATAGCTGTAAATACCAGTAGAAATTATGTGTACCTAAGCATGAGTAAATTATACCACAAACAAGTTTGACTGAATGCACCTAAGAGGTGCTAATGAAACATGGTCGGATCTTATTTTATTATGTTCTGGTGAGTTTAAACCAAATTGCAAACTGTTATCTGGTGAGGTATTATACAACTTTTTTGGCATGGATTTTCCTAGAGAAATGGTTTCCAAAGAAAATCAGGAATATAGTGAAAGCACTGCTTTACTCCATTAAGTTCCTCATTTGCTTCGTTAAGTTTACAACTTGTATTGCTCTGATGAACATCCAGCCAGTTTAGTATGCTTGTTACGATGTGATTTTTTTCAATAATTCTTCACATTTGTTGGTTCTCTCTGTACCAAACTAATCGAGTTAACACCAAACTATGACCACACTCCATTATCTCCAAGCCATCCTAGAACAACTTCCACTACACAATAACCAATGTTGTATCTCCTTTCCTCCATCTAGCAGAGCATCCACCACCCCACCCTTTCTCCATCATGTTTCACCACCACCAAACCATCACACCTCCATTTCTGTTTGCACAGCCATGAAACCTACCTAACATAAACTAAGCATGACAACAACCTGTCCACTACTGACCTTCACTGTATCACTACATAACATAATCAAAACCAACACGTAAACCACCCATAAACCCAACAGCCATCAAACATCAAGCTAGCAAATGTCATTAACACTGCGCAGCCAATCAATCTATATCTATATCTATAGTAAAGCTCACTTGAGTTTAGTATTAAATACCTACATTAGTAAGAGTATGCCTTTAAAAACAGATGAGTAATGAAAATTTTCCTCTGTTACAAATTCCAGTGTTGCAAAGAACGAAAACCAAACAAGAGTAACCAACCTCTATTCTTCTGACAGCAAGAGCAGACAAACTTGACAGGCATCCGAACGCTGTCGAAGTGGAGGAAGGCCGTTGGTGAAACGGCGGTTGACGAAGAGAGAAGGAGTTCGGGAGAATCGACGATGGAAGAAGAAGAGCAGAGAGCGATGTAGAGGTGAAGGGGTTCGGGAGTGAGGCTGGTGGTCGAAGGTGGCAGTGAGGGTGGTGAGGGGGAGAAGAGGATTAGGGTTTGATGGGTTAGCAGATTTTGAGAGAGAGGAAAAATGAATAGTCAAAATCTAAAAAATAATAAAATTACTCAGTAATATTTTTATATAAAACAAATATATTAACTATTAAATTTATTTAATTAAATAATACTATTTCTTAATAATTTTATGCGAAAAATTAGCAAATTTTTAAATGATGTTATGCTATTAATTTTACCTTTTATTATATGCATATTATTTAAAAAATTAATTTATATACATTTAATAATATATATATAAGTAAAATTAACATAAGAAAACTTAAAGAAAATAATTATTCATAACTTAAGTTCCAAACAAAATTATTTATATATGTTTTATATTTGAAATTTCTAAATTATCACTATAATTTTAAGAGTTTAATTTTATTTACGATGTAAATCCTAACTCTAAGAACTTTTAGGTGAGGAATATGTTGCACTAATTAAGGTGGGAAACTAAGGGCCTGTTTGATTTCTGTTTTTAAAAACAGTTTTCTGTTTTATAAAATTAAAAAATAAAAAAACTTGTTTGGTTAAGATGTTTTCTTATAATTAATTTAAAAACAGTTTCCTGTTTTTTTGTTTTTAAAACAGAAAAACCAAAACAGAAAAAAGTTGTTTTTGTTTTTTTATTTTCAGCTTTGCTTCATTAATGGCATTACTGTAATTAAAAGAACTTAGAAAGTAAGGGTTTTTTATTTTTTTATTTTCAAAAATGTTTTTAAAATCATATTACCAAACAAGTTTTTTTCTTTTATTGTTCTAAAATGTAGTTCTTAAAAACTATTTTAGAAAACAATTTTGAAAACAAAAAAATCGAAAACACAATCAAACACACCCTAATTCTATGCAGTGACGGAGGAATTTGAAGTTCCCTGTCCTTGGTTTTGTAGGAGAATTTCTTAGATTTTCCTCTTGTTGATCTTAAGACTCACTTACTTTTTGTTTCTTCTTGAATTGATTTTCGATGAAGAATTTTTTTTTTAACAAAATAAGTAATTTATTATTTGTATGGATTATTACTGTGAATAATGGACAATGATGATAATAATTCATAAATAGAAAATATTGTAACAGAAACAATATTTATATTTTTTAAGTTTTAGATAAATTTAGTATATATTATTATAATATTTAGTATAGGAATTGATATATGATAATATTTGGCAAATGCACATTTGAATACATGCTATTTTGTTCTTTCTAAATTAAGATAAGAATTTTAAGGTGATAAATTTTTTTTAAGGAGATAAATTGTATCTTACAGAATTAGAATAATTGTACTTTTTTTTTTTGTGCTTGACTAGTGCAACAAACCTGTTCAAGATAGTGTAGTTGTCCCTCCAAATATAACTTTCTCAAAATTTAATCTTATGATCTCACGTTTATAAGGCTTGACCAAGAATAGAAAACTTACGTCCTTTTAAACAATAAAAGTTTAAATAATTGGATAGGATTAAATAAAACTTTTTTAAAAATTAAAATCTTGAATAATTCGATTAGGAAAGCAAAAGTTTATTTGTTTATAATAATAAAATATCAACACAATAGTGTTATCTCATTTATATTGTGTTAATGTTGGGGACAATTTAAAAGGTTTATTAAAGTCGTGGGGGTATTTAGTGTATACATATTTGTATTAAAATTTTGTTAAAATGTTGGGAGCAATTGCCCCCACCCTCTTTAATGTGGGTACCCCCTGATTCCATGTAAAAAAAAATTAAGGTGGGGAAAAGTATATATGCTCGGAGTTATTATACATAGCTCATGTTTAGATGTATTAGCAATATTATACATAGCTCATGTTTAGATGTATTAGCAAAATTATAGTGAGATTAAAATTATATTAGACATTCGTAAAAGTTAAGAGAATCTATGTTATTTGAGTCCAAACTGTATAGAATTAAAAATGTTCTAACATAAATAATTGGGGATTAACAATAAAGTATTAACACAATTGGTAGACATTTAGTCAAAAGTTTGATTTATGGACAGTGTGTACAGAGAATGATTTATTGAGAGAAATCTAAGTACAGACTTAATGTAATCTCAGAGTCTTGAGAGAATTATTCTCATAGTTGTTGACGGTGAGAATAGTTTAGTTGAAAAAAAGATTAAAAATGAATTTAAATATGTTAATTAGTCTATGATTTAATGGAATTCAAGGCACATGAAAATTTTTATATTTTTAATTAATGAAGGTTACACTTACTATATTCTTATGCTAAGCGTTTATTGGGAATTAGAAAGAAAAAAAGACACAAAATGGGGGGAGGCACCTTGTCTTGGTCTCACATGATTCTAAGTTTCTAACCAATATATAACACACATGTACAGTTTACCTTTATACGCCCACTAACCACCCCATATTTAAAAAGTTAGAGTGGACCCATATTTGGGGCAAAGGGGAAAAGAAACATATTTTGTTCTTGAACACTTTTGCTTTAAATTCCCCTACCTCTCCCTTAGAGCATAGAGCATTTTCCATAAATTTGCTTGTACTGTATCAGGGAAAACCTTGAAATTTTTGCTAAAGGGAACGTTACATATAAATGTTAACGATGCATGTAATGTATGGTCAAAATCACCTTTAGTAAAGGGGTATAGGCTTTGCATCCATCCCATATAAGAAGGGAGAAAAAGATAGTACGACTAATGATTTTCCAACGCTTCAATGAGCATCTTGGTCCACATCAAACATGCACGGAATATTTTTTTCTTCAAAGGTTGTAATATAAAAGTATAGTATATGTTCTTATCAGTTCATCAGTGACTGCGTGAAAGTGATATATACGCATTTCATCACTATTAAACTATGTGTATTTTAATGAATAGATATCATTATCAGTTTATGAGGTCATTTGTGATCGCTGGATTAAATTACAACAACTTGTGGTATATTATCAATGAATTTGTCTATACTATAGACTAAAACAAAATTAATTCACAAGTTAAAATGACTTTTTTAAATAGGTCTGATGGGGTGTAGAACATGGTGACCGGTGCGTTCATGAGACACACTTCTAGATTTGGGTGGAAATAGATTGAGTTTTGTCTAAAGAGGTCTAGTCTATTTAAAAAAGTTGAAGTTTGGGTTTGATATGTTAAATTTCATATATAAGTTTTTTTTTTTTATGCTTAGATTGATCTTCTTGAAAATATGGTCCGGCCTTTTAACTCATTTAAAAACATATTCCATAATAAAAAAACTAAGTAGACCAACAAATATATACAAATTATATGTGTAAATAATAGATCGACAAGCTTATAGGCTAATGAATTAATACAGATAAAAAATCATTTAAGAATATGACAACATGAATGAATATATATATATATATATATATATATATATATATATATGTGTGTGTGTGTGTGTGTGTGTGTGTGTGTGTGTGTGTGAGAGAGAGAGAGAATAAATAGCGTGAGAAGTAGTGTTGGACATATTAAGCCCTAAAAACTTATTTAAAATGATATCTCATACTGTGGTGTTTAAATAAATTATAAATTCACTTTTAAGTAGATTCGTAAGTTTAAATCACTGTGTATGCCAACATGTTTAAATCTATAAATGAGTCAACAATTATATGAATTTGAGTTATTATAATAAAATTATAATTTAGCTATAAATTAACTAACAAAAAGATAAATTTATACAACTATATTGATTTAAATAGACCGCCTATTATATTTTAAAAACTTTTTAGATGGGTTGTGCCTAATTTTCTTAATTAAATAGACTTTTAAAAAAACTTCAGGTAGCGTTTGGCTTAACTTTTTTTTTAACTTAAAATTACTTTAAGTTAAAGCTCACAATAAGATCTTAAAAAAAAAAAAACTGTTTGCCAGTTTTCATTTTTTTTAATTTAAAAGTTACTTTTAAGTTAAAAGTTGTTTGGTAAAATATTTTTGAAAGTTTTTTTTATCGAGAGTGCTGTCGGAGAAGACGACCGAAGCGGCAGTGGTGGTGGCCGGAGGCGGTTGTGGTGGCTAGAGGAGGTGGCGGTGGTCGGAGGCGGTTGTGGTGGCTATAGGAGGTGGTGGTGGTGGTCAGGGGCGGTGGTGGTGGCCGGTGGGGAGTGAAAAAAGTAACTTATTAGAAAAAGGTTCCCTCAATTAACTTTTTACTTAAAAGCTATTTTTCAACATTTTCTATGTAAAAAAAAAGTAACTTAAAAGTAACTTATTTTTTAAGATTTTATACAAAATTGTGTTTGGCCCAACTTATCTTAAAAGTCAAAAAAAAGTTGGGCCAAATACTACCTTAATCTTGTTTATTTATTACTCCATCCGCTCCAAATTATAAGACTTTATTCAGACAATCACGCTTATTAATAAAAGATGTAATAATCTTGGTTTTATTTATTTTTATATAAATCTTCCATATATGCCCCTGTTTAAAGCTAATTGATGTATTAATTGTATATCACTCCAGTACCCAAAAAATAATGAATGCAGTGCGTAAATTAGAAAAAATTACTTATTTTTTTTCTGAAATCTAAACGGGGTCTTATATTTTGGAACACCAAGGGTCTTATAATTTGGAACGGAGGGAGTAATTTGGTTTGGTTTGACCTGCACTTGATGTATGCTACTTCCACCTCTATATATAGAGTAGGTACAACATTGTGAGTTTGGAGCCTTCTACTTCTAGTTAGGGGTGACAATATGGGTTGGCGGGGTGGGTTCGACCCGACCCGCAATTGACCCGCCAAAATACGGGTTGGGTTGGGCTGACCCACTTTTAGCATTTGGGTTGAAAGTCCCAATCCATATTTTGGCGGGCAAGCGGGTTGGCAGGCTAGCCCACTTTAAGAATTTAGTGGGAAAAAAAAAGGTTATGCAATGAGGAAAAAACTAAAAATGTTGCTCTCATTTCTTTGTGCAATGAGAAAAAAAAGCCAAAATGTACAATTAGCAACACTACCACACTAACATTGAATTAAACAAGATGTGGTTGGTCTTTATTTTTTTGTTTTATGTCGGTCTTGTCATTGGGTTTTGATTTATCTCAACTAGATAATAAAAAACTCAACGTAATTCCACACTAAGAATCAATTCCACAATTACACTAAGAATAAAAACCATAAATTCATAACTAACTCACAAGTTGCAAAAATTTACAATCATCACAACTCGTAAATGTCTTTTAAAACAACAAAACACAAATCAAAGTCCAACAATCTCACAATAACATAGTCTGAGTTCAAAGATTTTAAGTTCTAAAGGTTTTAGTTCGAAACATTAGATACTCTTTTGGAAGAAGATGCATCTTTTTTTTTCATTATCATTACCATCATCAACTTTAAAATATTCATCACCATTAGCGGCGGGAATATGGGTTGGCAGGGCGGGACGGGCCAACCCACTATTAACCTGTCAAAATACGAGTTGGGTTGGACTGACTCACTTTTAATATTTGGGTTGAACGTCTCAACCCAACCCGCCAAAAAACGCGGGCCAAATAGGTTGACCCAGCGGGTCAAACCCATTTCGCCACCTCAACTTCTAGTGTTATGTAGGAATTATAGTCAACCTTCTAATTTAGTTTTCTCATTACATATCATTTGGTGTGGAGTTTCAGCATTAGGACTTGATCTCATATTAATTAGGATGCATTTTCTCTAGATTTGAGTCGCTAACCACACGCATGTTGCATCAAATACCAACAAGTCAACAAGTGAGGCTTCATTTCAATTCCCATTTGGGATCTTGAATCCGGATTTTAGAGCAATCAGCAATGAATCCATTCAACCAAAGCACGCATGCGGCATGCCTTCACCTTTTCTCTTTCCAAGAAACGCGCATGCTCGTAACTAATTTCCACCTAGATGGAAGCGTGTGGTTATCTATGATTTTTTTTTTTTTGGTCTTACCAAGGTATCCCCACAGCCGATTGTCGTGAGACTAATCATTCGCCCCACGGTCAGCGCACTATCTATGATTATATTATACATATTCAGTATAATTTCCACTCCAATGTTTGATTAAGTTTTCTATTTACATAAAATAATTTCAAAAGAATTCCCCTAAAATGTTCCCCAAGGTATAATTAAAGATTTTGTTTGAGAGTTTTTGGGACAAGAGAATAAGACTTTGAGAAGAAGGGGAGGGAGGAAAGAGTGGGAAGGAATAGTTTTTGAGAAGAAGAGTTTTGGGTATTTTTTTTTGTTACAAGAGTTTTGGGTATCTTTAATTGCAGTTTTTTAAATTTTTATTTTATTTTTTAATATCTGAAAATTTTAAAAAACTTGTTTGTCACAACCCTAATTTTAAAAACTATTTTTAAAAATAATTCTTATTTTCAGTTTTTAAAACTAAAATAATTTTAAAAAACTTGTTTGTTCATAGATTTTTCTGTTTCTGTCTTTACTTTTTAATTTACAATTTTTTTAATGTTTAAAAACGTCTCATTCAAACAATTTTTTTCTTTTATTTTAAAAAAGAATTTCTAAAAACATTTTTAAATAAAGAAAACTAAAACTGCAATCAAAACTAAAAAAGAAAAAACTCGTTTGGTATGAACAATTTTTTAAAATGATTCTTCAAAATGTTTTCATTTTTGAAAAACTAAAAACAACACATCTCATATATGTTTTCTATTTTTAGTTTTTAAAACACAGTTTTTTCTGCTTTGGAAAACATATGCTTAACTCGTTTTTTTTTTTTCTTTTCTTCTTCTGAAAACAGATATTAAAATTTGTTTCTGAAATTAATTTTTTAATTTAGAAAACTGAAGCCATAATCAAACAGTCCTAAGTCCTTCATTTTATATTTTTGTTGAAAGGAAAATACGTCAACGAACAAGAACAAACATTTTTTTTAATATTTAGCGATGGTTAATTGGCTTGGTCCCATGAGTTTGGGTTTGTCTACAATAAAGCTAGGGTAGTTTCATTTGGGCTATCAGTTATTCTATTTTTTGGGCCATCAGCCCATCACTAATACCTAATCATCCCTATTACAACAACCTTTGGGTTTGGACTTAAAGATGCCTTTGACAAAAATAATAATTAAAAGCTTAATCCTAAGAAATAAGTTCACACCTCAAAATTATTATTTACATGCTGTCTTTTCTTTTATTTTGTTAACTTTTAAAATATCACTTAATAAAAAATCGATTTGTAAACAAGTTAGTTTGCGTAATAATTCAGCACTTCGCTTATGTTCGATTTTCAACTACTGTAAATAAATAAAAAAAACTACATGTCCAACCTCCTAAATGAAAGTAAACACACATTCCTTCTTACACAGTATAAATTTCACGACAAAATATCCTTTCTACTCATACCTTGAAACATACAACATCAATTCGTCTGCAGTGCCTATGAAATGTGCAACTTCGTTCTTCAATATAATGATAGCTCGCTTAGAAGTGGAGATTACTCTATCTTTTATAAATACTTATTTAGTCATATATCTAGTCAATGTGAGATTTCTCAAAGCACATTTCACGCTCTGGGTTGAGTATCTTGGGTTAGACCTAACTCTACCTTAAAAGATAGCTTAGAGGTGATGATTGTTATACCCTTTGTCAAAACTAGTTTGGTCATATATTTGGTCAATGTGAGACTTCTCAACGACGATAATAATATTTGGCCCAAATAGCTATGCACAAGATGCCGACGATTAATGGTGATTGGTTCTCAAAGTTTCAATTTTACATTGCTGCACACGTGATGTTTTAAGAAACCAATATGATTGGTTACAAAATCCCTTCGTTAGTTTCGTTCGTGCTTTCCTTCGTGCACTATAGCAATGCTCTTTCAACAATATGCTTCAATGTAGGGTTGTCCAAAAAAACTAGTCCAATCAAACTCGCTTAAACCGTGGTGGTTTTTTGCTGAACCGGGCGGTTTGATTTGGACCGCAGGTGAACCAGGTGGAAAAATTGGTTATAGGAGGTCTGGTTCGATTAAAATCGGTTTGGGTCGTCGACTGACCGAACCAAGTCTGAAATAAAGCAAAAAAACCAGCCCAGTCTAGTTCGGAAACCCTACCTATATAAACACAACTAAAGTTGAAATGGAAACCCTAACGCCTCAAAACCCACACGACTTCACCTTGTTCTCACACGCACGACTTCACATTTTCCTCACATGCACGACTTCACCTCCCTTCAACACCACGGGTTCCTCTTCTTCTTTTTTTGAAAATTATTCCAATAAGGAGGTCGAGCAAGTGAAGGAGGTGCCTAAGAGACGACCAATGGTGAAACTGAAGGAATCACGAGGCCAAGAAGGATGATGACCACTGGAGACGGTGATTATACGTGCTACGAGGTGGAACTGAGGCGATTTCGCGGTGGTTCGAGTTGCGAAAAGGGTCGGCGTAGTCATCAAAATGCTGAGCAGGTGGTGGTTTGATTTGTTTGGCCACTTCAATGCCGCCTCTTGGGTTCGAATACTTTAGGGTTTCCTATGTTTTGTACTTTTTTTCATTTTTGTTATGAATTATTCAAATATGTTGAAATAATTGTAAAAATTGTTTGTATGAGTATGAATCCTTTCTCTGTTTCTCTTTCTCAATCTCATTTCTGTTTCAGATGTGTAAATTCTTGCTTTATTTTGTGTATTCGTCCTTTTCTTCTCATATCATTGCATTTTTCTTTTTCTTATCATTTCACACTCGTTTATGGTCTAACCGACCAGAGATAGTTGAGATTCGACAAATTCGAACCCAATCCACTCATCATCGATGATCAGATAGTGACATATCTAATGATTTGGGGGTTTCAAACCGACGTAAATGAGGAATTTAGCCTGAAACCGGCCGAACTCGACCGATGGACACCCCTACTCCTATGTGTGTTTTTCAACCCACTCATACATATTCCTCTCTATTTAAGGAGACAATTAACAAGTCTCACACAACAACTAGGTTGACCAAAATTTTAATTTATTTTGCTCCCCTCATACATATTACTCAAAGAGATCTTCCAAATAAAAGCTCTTCGGGGCTCGTGGTCCTTTCGGCTCAATATAAAAAAGACTATGTTTGCAAACCACGTATAAGATGGAAAAGGGAACATCCACATATGTAGTATATTTAGTGTAGCGTACGAGATTGAGTTGGACCAGTCATATTTTTAAACATGTAATCTCTGTCCTAACATCATTATTTATTTATGACTAAAGCTAATTGTAATTATGGAATTGCCCCATGACTTAAATGTTTTCAACTTTTGACCCTAATTGAATTGAAAAAAAAAAAAAACTTAACATGGATTAAAAAACTAAATTAACCCTGAATGATTTTTTTAAACTATAAAATAAATTAATCCTAATTATTCCTCAATCATCTTCATCATTCTTCTTCCATCATCCTCATCAGAATCCAAAAAATCAAACTCACAATCATCTTCATCTTCATGTTTTCAATCTCTTGATTTACATAACTTGGTTGTCAGCCCTTATTTTCTTTTTCTCCTCCCTCCCACCATGCACCACCACCACCACCGTACCCTACGTCAACAAGGCCCATCAAACCCAACAAAAGGGGACCTTAAGGACGGAATTGAAGATTCGAAATTACAATAATTTTTTTTAAAGCCTAAATCCATGTGAGAAGAACAAAAATTCAAGATCTGAAATCACAAAATCAACACTGTCCACCAAGATCAAGAACAAAACTTGAATTGATGCCTCTGCGCAATTGAATCTTAAATTATCAACAAAAGTAGAAGGAAAAAAAGTGAATCTTGAAGAGAGTTACCACCACCCTTCATACCCTAACTCCATAACACCACCATCATCGCCCATGATCCAGCCCCACTGCTGTCAACGAAGAACAGCTCGTGGTAGATAAGCCAAGCTTCACGACTTCTATCACTGTGGCTTAGGAATCGTACCGCCATGGGTGGGTTGAAGCAGAGGCGCCTGAGTCTCCCCTCAACATCAAAGCTTTCGCTCCGTTTATGCTCCGCACCCACATCGCAATGCTATCCTCTTGTCTCGCCAGTCGCCACTATGCCGACTTGACCTTGTTGTAGACATAAGCGAATCGGCAACCGCCGATGAAGATTATGGAATGAGGAAGATGGAAGATGAAGCAGGGAGAAGATGAAAGGGTCTGAATCATCTTCTTAGTAGATTTAGGAATTTTTAACCTTAGGGTTTCGACAAATTAGGATTTTTTTTTACAATTTTACTTAATTTTCTTTTTATTTATTTATTTATTTACTAATTTGGCAACCAATTAAGTAATGAAATAAAAGTGGGGTCACTAAGTATGGTGAAACAATTTTAGTTATGACATTCACTTATTCTAAATTTTTAATATCTTCCATATAGATATTATATCTTCTATGATGGTATAGTGAAATATTTGTTAAGAGAGATCTACCAATTTAACATGATACTAAAAACTTAGGAAATTAGCCTTATAGTTGTCGACCGTGAAATACTTTGAGAAACTAAAAACTATGGTGTGTCTAATTTTTATAATTCAAATTTTACATAAAAAATAAATATATATATCACTTAACATGATACTAAAAACTTAGGAAATTAGTCTTATAGTTGTCGACCGTGAAATACTTTGAGAAACTAAAAAATATGGTGTGTCTAATTTCTATAATTCAAATTTTACATAAAAAATAAATATATACTAGTAAGTAACCCGTGTAATGCACGGATGTTTTTAATATTTAATTTGTAATATTTTTTTAGTTGATATTGTAAAGCTAATAAATATATGATATATGTCAACATTTTTAAACACGCGTAAGATCACATGATATATTGAAGTCCTCAATTGATAAAACCAAAGTAGACACAATGAATAATATTAAAATTGTTCATCTAAAGTTTATGTCATACCAAAATCAAACAACGTAATTAAGTTTTGATAGCAGAAATAGAAAAACATCCAACAAATAATTATGTAGCAATAGTCTTAACACAATGAAGATCTTATTTCACTTCTCTATCATGATACATTTTAATTCTTTAGTTGAGGAAGCTTGTGAAGATTTTATTTCACTTCTCTATCTCAACACGTTTTAACCATAGTTCAAAAGTTATTTTTTCATAATAAAGAAAGTTAATATAAGACTGATAAGAAATAAAGATTTTATGGTCGTTTGAAGTTAAGGATGCAGTGTCATCATCAACACATTTAGAAGGAGTAAGCGTAGACAAAATTATGGGGTATTATTTATTTCTTTTAAAAATTTATTATATTTAATTACATTTTAATATTATTGACTTCTTTTGTTTTAAAAATTTGTGAGGTTAGATCAATACAAAATAAATTAAGCAAGCAATATAAACAAAGAAATAAGAAAAATATCTAAAGATTAAAATATTTTTCAATAAATAGTAAATAATTTTATGACACATTAGGCTAATAAAGTGACTTCTTTTTTCACATTAGGAAATAATTTGATTTGATAGAGTGAGAAATTGTTGGGTTGATAAAGTGACACGTGTCGACGTATAAGAGAGTCTTTTTTTAAGAGTTGCTGAGGTTTGAGATTGAGAACTCACAGTTAATAGATATAGTAGTAGATCACTTAAACCAAAATTACCCTATCTCATTCATTAATTATTATAAATTTCTAATATAGTTTATTAATTTATTTGGCTACACCGTCACCGTCTCTCTCTATCTTTCCCTCTATTTTTATTTTATGCGGTAAATGAGTTAAACATAAGAATAATTTTTAACGAAAGTAATCAATAGTTGGTCTCTGATCTATATTTAAAATTTAAATATGACAGAGAGTGATGTGAGTAAGATGAAAACAAATAAATGCCCCTGAAATATTTCTTTTTGCAAATTAATATATTATGAAATTGAAAGGGAGAGATACCCGATGGGACGGCCAGGATTGGTCAAGAATGAGATGGAAGCAGCATCGCCGTCCACATCGATCCACGTGAAATTGGAGTCCACGCATCACCGCCACGTGTCCATGGAGCTGGATGCAGGGGAAGAGAGCCCACAACGAAGACGAAGAAGAAGAAGAAAACTGAAGAAGAAGAGAGCAAGAAAGAAGAAACAAGAAGAAGAAGAATGACGATGATGAATGTGGTGAACGCGTTCATGGTGACTCGGTTCGTGACTCGGGACCAACTCGTCGGCCACGAAAACGTACCCATCGGATCGGCCTGGTGGTTCGTCTACGCCGGGATCTCCTCTTTCCTCGTCATCTTCGCCGGAATCATGTCCGGTCTAACCCTAGGTCTCATGTCTCTCGGCCTCGTCGACCTCGAGATTCTTGAGCGTAGCGGTTCTCCCTCAGAGAAGAAACAAGCAGGTTTGTCTATCTTTTTGTAACTCTTGACCCTCTTCAATTCCACTTCCGCATCGTTATCGAATTTCATCAATTTTATAATTAGAATCGTCAATCATCAACGTGCTTTTCCTTCTGTGTTCATGCAGCGGTCATACTTCCCGTGGTTCAAAAACAACATCAGCTTCTGGTGACTCTGCTTCTGTGTAATGCTGCTGCCATGGAGGTAATTGGATCGCAATGTTATGAAATATTTTCTTCATTCTAATTTACAAGGTTTTAAGTTGCGGTCGCGTCATGATTGCTTTGCGGGCTTTGGTATTGCAGAAAATTGTGAACAAACGTGGTTGTCGCGGCTGAAATCACGTTTTCGGAAACCTCCAAAATCTTGATGTCGCAGCCAAAATCACGGTCACGGACCTTGATTTAAAAGTTAAAACCATGCTAATTTAGAATAGCGTGCATAACTAGGTTGTAGGTGCCTTGGTGGTGGTTATTATAACTCCTTAGATTAATTTCAGACACATGATAGTTTTTCTAGAAGCCAGTAGGGCAGGGACTTTGCTATGTGACTTTATATGTATTCAACTATTTATGCCTGATATTGAACTATTGATTATGTTATGCACTTCAATTTGATTCCTTAATAAAGCCTAACTTTTAAGCAGCTGTTGGCTTCAAAACTTGTAATTTGCAGGCCCTGCCGATATACCTAGACAAGATGTTCAATCCCTTTGTTGCTATCATTCTCTCTGTGACTTTCGTTCTGTTTTTTGGGGAGGTATGTGATTGTGTTTTTGCTTATGCCTGATGAATATTACGAAGTCCTTTTTTTACCCCCTTTTTATCTCCCCTGTCTTTAAACTTCTTTTGCCTCTCTGATTTCAGGTTATACCACAAGCAATTTGTAGTAGATATGGCCTTGCTGTAGGTGCCAACTTCGTATGGCTTGTGCGCATTTTAATGATAATCTGTTACCCAGTTGCTTATCCGGTTGGAAAGGTGACTTATCTTTCATGGGTTAAAGTTCCAGTCCTTTTACTTTTAGTTTCTACTATCGTTGCGGTTTATTAATTCATTGACCTGTAAAAATCACATTTCTTTCCATTCTATTGGACTATACCATGTAATTGAGAAGAGAACTAAGAAGTGGAGATTCATAGCATATCATCTTAAGTTGTTTAATGAAACTTCAATATGCAAATGTGCATATAGACGAATCATGTATATACAAGTTAAAGTGTTTTCCTTTTCTTGCTTGGTCTAAAAGAATGCCTTAGTCTGTTACCACCAAATAAGCAAATACATAGGCATGCCTTTTGGCTGAAATTACGCAGTTCATTAGTCTTCTGTCTTTTCTAACTGAAATAACCCTTCAAAATGTTGGTGTCAGCTCATTTTTTATAGAACCATAGATTTTTTTTTAATCATGTCACAAGGGTTTCTTTTCTCACTGATATTTGTTCCAGGTTCTAGATTGTCTTTTGGGACATAACGAGGCTTTGTTTAGGCGAGCTCAGTTAAAAGCTCTTGTCTCCATCCATGGCAAGGAGGTATAAAAATAAATTCTTAAGATCATTGTGATTGTAATTTAATAAAGAACTGAATGATGTAAAATTTTAGAAGTTATCCAAATATTACCATATATAGTTATTGAAGTTTGATTCATGAATGCTGATTTTTCATGTTTCTTAGGCTGGGAAAGGTGGTGAGCTTACGCATGATGAGACAACAATAATCAGTGGTGCTCTAGATTTAACTGAAAAGGTGAACCCCACAAACCATCAACCATATATGTTTAATGTCAGCCTATTTACTAATGTTTCATTATTATGGTATTCAATGCATCATATTTTGAAGTTTCTCACTGATTTATAATTTCAATGCACATTGATGATGATGATGGAATGTGGAAACATGTGAAGGTTGCTTCATGAATCTGGTCATTTCTGACCAGTCAGTGTCTTTTGTTTGGGGATTTATGGAATGGTCAAGGGTTTTAGACATCGAACGGGAACCTGGGGTATATTAAATGCTTAAAAATTGTCTATTTTTTTGAGGCCTGTCAAATTATCACATCTTAGTATGTTGTATGTTGTTGATTTGTGCTTAAGGCATATTTTATGCATCCTTATTGCATCATATGTCTATACAAATTTCTTTTTCTCCTCATTTGAATTCATGTCTTTGTCCAGACTGCTGAGGAGGCTATGACTCCTATTGAATCAACTTTTTCTTTGGATGTAAATTCAAAATTAGACTGGTGAGTGTCTCGATGCAGCTTAGTCTATCTTCATCAAATTTATTCATTTGGGCCAAACTTGTGTTTCACTTCTTAGTTTATTTCCTTGCTAAGAGTTAAATTATTTCTTGCATTAACTAGTACTACATTGCTGGGATTATTAAGATAATTAGTGGGAGATGTAGACATTTGTTTTTGAGTAAACATTTGAACTTTGTAGTATTCTTTCCGTCTCACAATTCATTCTTATAGTGTGGAGTACTTACTGTCTTATCATGTTTTATTACTTGAAGCACATACACAGACACTAACCTGCACTCACCCATGTTAAGAACAGGCATATACACCCTTTCTACAAACTGCAAAGTTTGTTGAGGCAGTGAAGTGTTGAATTGAAGGACAGTTCAGAACAAAGCATAAAGCAATATTTCTATTAATGTGCATGTTTCTATTCAGATTAGCATTTCATATATGACCTCAGCAATGTCCTTCCTATTTTCTAACAGTGCTGCTCTTGCTCCCTTATCCGCCAGACATCCTCCTCATTATTTGGGAAGTTGTTTTATTTGTTGATGTTCATATTAAATCCTATTGCCTGCAAAGATTTATAATTTCAATTTACTGTGGTTTAGTTTAGGGCAGTTGAGCATCACATTTGGTACACAGTGGATGGTGATGTGAACCTTGTATTGTGTTAAAACAGAAATAGGGAAAATTTCCCTTAATTACTAAAAGATGTTTCAGAACTTTGACTATCTGAACCTCCTTAGCTCAAAGGCCCCAAACATCTACTTCGAATCACTAAATCCCCTCTCTCTCATCCCTTCTTGTTATTTTATATGCATCCTGTCCTGCGTCTTCTACTGTCTCTGCATAACTTATTCTGACTAACTAGTTGAGTGATTAACTAACTGGGTTAGGGCACTGAAAATAGAGGGCAGAAACCTGGTATTTTATTTAAAGAATAGGGATGGGTTACAAAGGTAGAACTGCAGAACTTCAAGGGTCTGGACCTCCCTTAGCCCAAAGACTCCTATCCTTAGCTCAAAATCACTAAATCCCCCTCACTTTCATCCCTCCCTATTATTTATATGCATCATGTCCTACCGCTTCTATGGTGTCAGCCTAATTGACTCTGACTACCTATTTATATTCACTTGCTAATTGAGATCAGATTTGCTAATTGGGGGTTGGGTACTGACAGGTGGTATTCTTAAGTGGGTTGTAAGTAGGTGATTGAAACTTGTTTGGAAAATGGATTTTCAACTTGAAGAGGAATTCATTTGCTTACTTTATAAGGATGTTTTGGTTGACGAGGATATATTTTCCACTGCACCAATTACTTGAATATGTGGAAAATATTTCTCGAGGTATCTCCCGCAAAATAAGTTGGACCTAACTTCACGTGCATATTGGGAGTAATATTATTGGTTAGAAGATATGAAGTATATGTATTTATTCTTGAATTTTAGTATCCCTGGAACTTCTTTATATTGTGAATATCGAATCAGGGAGGCAATGGGGAAAGTTCTTGCTCGCGGGCACAGCCGAGTTCCTGTCTATTCTGGAAATCCAAAAAACGTTATTGGGCTTCTACTGGTTGGTGTTAAATCTTCCCCATTTTGACTTTATTTTATTCTTTGCCTTTTCCTTACTTTCTGAGTTTTCTCATCCTCGTCAAATTCTTTTTAAACTAGATCAAAAGTCTTCTCACTGTACGTCCAGAAACAGAGACTCCTGTCAGTGCTGTTTCCATCCGGAGAATCCCACGGTGTGTTTGTTGTCAATGATTTAAGTTTTTTGAAGGATCAAGTTATTAAGTTGGGGCACATGACTGATTTTTATATCTTTAACATACACTCCTATTCAAAATTCTATTGGTCTCGAAGAAGGGACAATACATTGGCTCAATTTACTGTATGCTAAAATTTAGTTTAATTAAGGATTGGCATGGTAAGGATCAAACTCCTAATAGCCTTATCATATCAAGGACCAAGTTTCCTTATAGTCTAAGGTTAGGTAGAAGCATGTGAGCGGTTATCATGTCTTTAACATTTGATTCTCTTAATTTCTACTCTCTTTATTTTCGTTAAAATTCGAGTCAGATATTAGTAGTGTGTAATGGCTTGTATGTACAGAGTTCCTGCAGATATGCCTCTGTACGATATACTGAATGAGTTCCAAAAGGGAAGTAGTCATATGGCTGCTGTTGTTAAGGCTAGGGGAAAAGGAAAAACAATTCCACAAATAATCGATGAAGAGAAATATGATGAAAAGAAAGGGGTTAGTGCTGATTCGCAGCTGACTACTCCATTACTACAGAAGCAGGATGAGAAGTCAGAAAGTGTTGTTGTTGACATTGAGAAGCCTTCAGGGCCTCCCAGCTCGAATAAGTTAACTTCTTTGCAACAAAGTGATGCTACAACAACTGGTTCCTTTAAAGAGAATATTGAAGATGGTGAAGTGATTGGTATTATCACCTTAGAAGATGTATTTGAAGAACTTCTGCAAGTAAACTACAATAATTTGAGATATTTCCCACCCTCGTTAATTACTCTTTTTTCCCGGAAGACTGATTGCTTTTGTTTCCAATGATGCAGGAGGAGATTGTGGATGAGACAGATGAATATGTTGATGTTCATAAGAGGTAATAAAGAGAATAAACTTTCAAAACTTAATTTCTGGAGTTGGATTAATCTGCTTCCAATCTGAATTTGAGTGTTAATATGTATTTTATATTGCAGAATACGTGTGGCTGCTGCTGCAGCTGCTTCCTCTGTGGCACGGGCTCCATCATCCCGAAGGTTGACTAGCCAAAAGGGAGCAGTAAGTGATCAATTATTACAATTTTTTTAAAAGAATGATTTTAATGTCTCTTTCATGTTTGCCATAAAAGCTAATCTTTTTCTTTCTGTTTGAATAGAGAAAAATATTCTTTAAGGGGGGTAACTGGGGTTTGGTTGCTGCATCTTTGGCTCTCTTTGCATGGCCTACTTCTCATGCTAGTTTAGATAATTTGGATAGTTATTAAACAAGTTTGAAGACATAATAAAATGATTTATATCTTCTTTTAAATAGTACGCATTCTTCCATTGAAAAGCTTCAATCTTAAAGGACAGAAGAATTAATGAGAATTTACTAATTTAGCACTGTATTAAGTTCAATGGTAAGATTAGTGGTATTTAAATAATGAAAGCTGTTTATTGTAATTCCAAATTTATAATCCGGAAAAGCATTACTTATCTCATAATCATAATTTTCCTAAATTTTACACATTTTCCCAATTTTTTCATGCATAACCTTTTACCTCTGAATATGCTTCTTGGACTTGAAATAATGCTTGTTATACTTGAAATGATATGTTCCACATGAAATTGACTTGCAAATTATGTACCTTGTAATTTCATTTACAGAAGAATATAATATCCTTGCAAATTATGTATTTATTCCCATAGCATAAAGTTGGACTTCAAGAAATCAATATTAGCTTGTCTTGATGTTGTAAATGATCATTGACTCATTAACTTTGGGACTAACTGATTGCCTTCTTCACTATATGATGAAAATTATATGTTAATTGTCATTTGAAATTTAACTATAGAGGCAACAGGACAAGTGGTCCAAATGATGAGTTAACAAAGGTTTCTTCTATGCCATTGTTTTAAGGGCACCATTAAGTTGCAGATACCCTCTCGCTGACCCTTTATGATTCTAAATATTAGAAGTTATAACCTATAACTTTTTTTTTTGAAAGGAAGTTATAACTTACTCCCAAACAGATGCTAATTTTTTTTGAAAAAAATAATTTATGGTCTTGATTTCAATCATTCAGGGAGGCCAAAGTAAGCCAGGGCAAACTCCGAAGAAATCTGGAGAGGAGGATGGATTGAGTACTACGAGATCACATGGAACTTCATAACTCGTGTAAAAATGCTGTATTCGTACTTTTTTGTCCTTGTATTGTTTAGCCTTCATTGTATTTTTGTCCTCTAGTTTAGATTATGTGTGATTTTACTATTGTAAGTTTTTCCGAAATTGACCAAGTTAAAGTTTTGTAAGTGTTAAATTGTAGTCAATTTTCTTTTACTTAAACATATTAATCTTTCCTTTTTTTTACATAAGGAATAAAAGCAAACAGTAAAGGAAAAGAACTAAGCTACCGATTTTGAATGAGACTAGTCATGCTCGTAGATAGAGGATGCTGTGAAAAGGAAAAAATAATCAGTTAATTTTTTTTATTGGTCAGCCTCCTACCGTTTAGTATCTTAATATTGGAATAAAAAACTAGTCTCACAGCAGTGAAAATACATTGGTGAACACTGGAAAATTGGGGCAAATTAGATAACTTGTTTTAACTAGTGTTGAATAAGGTGTACTTAAATAAAATGTTCTAAACAAAAGAATATAGCATAAATGAACTTGGCTCTCTAACAAGTCTTTGTATAGGTGTACTGTGTACATGTTGGTTGATTTACTGATAAAACCTAGAAAGGATAGAAAAAAAAAAAGATCAAAGTAGAAACATACTTTTAGCGAGAAGACATTGGCCTAGTGGTAAATAAACTATACATTTGTGAGGGTGACAACATAAATTCAATCCCCAGGAAAGTAGTTGGTTGAGATGGAAAACTACAGTTTCCCGAACACACCTATAAAAAAAAACACTGTACATATTTTTCAACAGTTGGGACTAAACTCTAAACGTCTGTTCCTCCTAGACCAGAAGAGAAGAAAAAGAAAAGGTCAAGGAACCAATTTGGTAATCCAATCCTTGCAACCAACGTGTCTCAGCATATAATATAATAAGGCTCAAGATGTCCCCTTTTTGTATGATCCTTCCCTAACAAAAAAGTTTGATTCACAACTTTAAAACACCTCTACCACCTAGTAAAAATAGGAAGAAAATGGAGAGAAATGAAAAATAAGATAAGTGATATAATAGGAAAAAAAGATAGATACAATGATAAAAGTGAAAATGAGATAAAAGAGAATGAGAAGTGTGAAAGAATCAGAACTCTTAGGAGAGGAGAATCACCATACACCTCCATATGATGTAAAATCTTGTTTTCTGCTCCCTCAAGTGCCTTGACCACCGTTTCCATAACTGGGGTTTGGCAAATCTCTTTGACAGAAACTGCCCTGCCATGCTATAAAAGCTTAGACAACAAAGTTGATTAGTTCCTTGAAACTTTTCATAATTTCTTTATATAGAAGAAAGGTTGAGGTTGTGGAGAGAAACTATTAAAGAGTGCTGGTAATCATAGATGCTGAAGTGGTCTATATTACATTGTCCCCATGAAAAGGACTTGCTGCAACTTATCCTAATAGGAATGGCCAACCCTGTCTGCATCAGTATTAGCCTATATATAATATATTATCTGCCCCTCTGACTTTATCTAGAATATTCCCAAAACAAGTGCCTAGGTGCCTCAGTTTCATCATGATTTGTATGGATTCTCTTAGATAGTTTTGATGATTACCAAGCCAAAATTATTTCACTTATCACGATCACATATATCAAACATCCGCTTGTGAAATGCTCTAGAATCAATTCGAATCAGAAGTTACAAGTCTTAGCTTATGAGTAAATGTGCCTTGAGCTCTGTGCAAATTGTGAAATCAAATATGCTAATAGTCCAACAAGGACCAAGCAACCTTAGTACCTTAGCTATTTATTAAACTTTTGAAGCGAATAGAATATGAATTGTTATCTCCATATTCAATGGATTCAACTAAATATACAAGAGGTATATTCAGCAACTAACATGCTGAATCAGCAGTTAACTGCATAACAGTCTAGTCAACTAACATGCTGACTCAGCTAACTGCATAACAGACTAGTTAACTGCTTAACTAACTCAGTTTA
Organism: Acmispon strigosus; assembly: GCA_030819835.1. Taxonomy (NCBI): domain Eukaryota; kingdom Viridiplantae; phylum Streptophyta; class Magnoliopsida; order Fabales; family Fabaceae; genus Acmispon; species Acmispon strigosus. The sequence goes on from JAUAMA010000001.1 coordinate 95,954,093, forward strand.
AAGAACTAATCATTAATTAATTACAAGAGTTCTATTACAAGTTAACCAGGATTCATTAGCACTTGAATGTCAAGTGATATCTTCTTTCACTCAACAGAATGTTGTCATTAGCAGCTTTTAAAGCAGATTATCTAACAGCATGTACTAGAAAAAATTGAAAATTAAATTGTTGCATTTGAATATTGTGTTTGTGTATGTGAGAGTGATGCTAACTCTGTTTGAGTTTCTTTTTATATCCTTAAGAAGCACATTTACTTTCAATTAATACATTCAAGATGTGAGACAGGACACAAGCAAGAAATTACACTAGTAAAAACGTTTGACCATATTTTCTTCATTTGTATATTTTTGAGACAACACAAATTACACATACTTAAAAGCAGAGTTGATCACTGGGTCCAGAGAGAGAAAGCTGGAGTGGGAGATAGTGAGAGAGAGAGAGAATTTACACTTCTGAAGATGCTCAAAATCACTGATTGCTAATAACTATTTACTATAGTGTAATGGAGGAATCAATCCAGACACATATAGTAACTCCTAAAACTCCTTAAAAAGAAAACCCCTAAAAGCTCATTGAAAATACTAAAAAATAAGCGCTTTTGGCTAGGAGTGCTCTTTCCAATTAAGAAGCATAGAGATACAGATCCTCATTATATAGAACTTCGCCCTTTGTTGCCTCACGAATCTTCTCCACTTGGCAAATCTTCCACCCTTGTTTCCCATCACGAGTCTCTAAGTACTGCATGAACAATTGAACATGCTGCTCCAACTCACAATCCAAACACACAATTTATTGAAGAAAAAATCTGATCTGGCAGGAGACAACATGCTGATTTGATTCACGTTTGGAATTCCAATTTGCAATGCCTCATCCAATGCAAAGGCTCCACTTGTACATGAATTTGACATCATGCACGTGCTCTCATTCCAAATTCAGCTGAATTGAATTAGTTGCTTGTTAAATCATGTCTGCCAAAAGTGATTAGTTGTATAAATTTCCACCCTTATCTTAAACAGTGACTAACTAACCTCGCATCATTAAGGGCAGTCCTGGTGCTATAAAGCTTCTGCTATGCGCGAAGTCTAGAGATGGGTTGGATCCACTTTGTGGATCTAATGTCGGCAACTTTACCTTGTATTTTTGCAAGAGACTAATTTCACGGTTCAAACATGTGACAACAAAGTCACATAGCAGAAACCTTCATCCTCTTAACCTCACATCATTAATCTTGTCAAACCTTAGGGGCCTCTTCAAATTCAGCAGTTCAAATGAGAGACACATGTGGGGCTTGTCTTTTTCCTTAGTTTTAGGATGATTCCAACAAATTAAATCAAAACTTCACGTGAGATCATACATCATGCAACCCTCCTCAAATGCGTGTACCATGTGACTGTGAGCTTGTCAAATAATGTCTCACTCTTGTTGAAAAGATTGGCACCCTTACCTTATCTTAGAGGGAAAGTATCAAATATAAGATCTTTTTGTGGACATGAGAGGTTGATTAACTCTGGTATCCAGCTATAATGGGTCCTAGTTATATAAAGCATGGTGAAATTCAAGCCATAGAGAGAATGCCCTAGCTACAATGCTACACCAATGAGTGTAACACACTTGGGAGAGTGAATATCAACCTTGGGGGACATGTTCTTTCAAAGGTTGGAATTTTGTGCTGTTTTGAATGATTTGAAACGAAAGCTCCGAGCTGGTGGCAAGTCTTGCTTTGGCTCACATCTATTGCCTTGTTGTTCAAAGCAATAATTGGTGAATTATCATACATATGATAAGTGTGGTTCAGGATGTGACTAACTAAAACTACACATAAGCAGTGTGTCAAGATACTTTTTGTATTGGAATCATTGAAAATGAGTAATGTGGATCAGTGGTCAGAAAAAGCCAGTGGAAGGGTATCAGAGAAAGAGATAGGAAGATTCTTAACTCTCTCTATATATAAAGTAGAAGAAGTTTGGTTATCCGTTTGCATAAATGCAAACATCTATACGGACGGTTGTACACATTTGAAGATAAATGAATGAAACTCTTCTTATGAATTGATTGATGAAGAGTGAACTAAATTTTCTTATAAATTGTGATGGAAATTCATTCTCGTTATAATCCATTGAACTTCAAACACATTTAGAACTGAATAATCAAGCATAGACAGGAGTCGTAGCTAGGTTGCATTGGTTAGGCTAGCTCTGGCATGAGTGTGACAGATTTAGGGAGTATATACTATTTTCACAGATTGGCAGAGGAATCCAAATTGTGTATGTAACGTAGTATGCTGTATATATCACCTCGATATGTTGATAAGTAGCAGATCGGATTTGAGGCTCCACAATCACCATACGAGGAAACAATTGCTGCTGGTCAGAAAAAGAAAATTGATATGTCAGTCATTATATTGAGCTCTTTGTAGCTAGGCTTCAAGTTTTGTACCTTCTAATTCATGTGACTTGTTCGAATGTGCCGCCCCGGCAACCCAGAACCACCAGCACGCAGCCGGCCAAGGTGGCCGTTGACCTGGGGTGTCCGTTGACCGCCTAGCAGACCCTTTGGCGCAGGTCGATAATACTGCGTACAAACCTCGCCAGAGAACACGCCCTTTTCTACTTGCCGACCGACCCACTAGGACGATCGGGAAACGTCCTCATGGTCATCCAGGACCACTCGGCCGGGTTGGTTTACAGATGTCACCCACGCAATCCCTAGCCCTGTAAGCTACAGCTGCAAACCCGACACGTGCCTAGACCTACGAACCTGACAACGACAGGGGTCCTCTATAAAAGCCCAACACCCTCACCCTTAGAAAGGTACGTAATCTATTCCTCACCAATCGACTTTTCTCCCTCAGGCATTGACTTTAGCATTAGAGTGTCATTGCAGGGACCCCCTCTGGGACGACCATCACGACGGAACACAGGGACGACCACCACCCAATCTTCGTAGGAAGCATCGTAGCCCCGTCAGAGAACCCTCCGTTGGAGGGATTGTCCGGTTACTTCCGTACATGATTGAAGGCAGGATTTTCTTGTTCTTTCTGACACTTGATAGTTTTTATCCTTATCAATAAAGAAAAAATTTAAAGGGTTGCTAAGAATTAAACAACACCAAAACATTGGATGATAGTCTTCTCATATATGTTTTTCCAAAAATATATTAAATATGATTCTTGCCTTTCAAAACCACTACCCGAAAAATATCCGCACAATTTTTGGTAATTTAAAACCACCACAATTACAATTAGGTTCAATGTTTTTTTTTATAATTTTGCAACTTGTTGCGGTTTCTTGTTGCTTCTTCTATTATTAAGTATCAATCTCAATTTTCAACTTATTAACTATAGATAATATCTTTTCCTCCACAAGACTCAAAATCATATATATACAACTTATTAACTAACCAGCTGTCGGAAGATTTAATTTTAAAATGTTATGTTCAAGTACAAACCAATTTTTTAACATTAACTCTCTTAAACATTATTAAAAAAAAAAACTCTCTTAAACATGAATAATCTCAAAATTTGTAACCAAAAAAAATCTCAAAATTAATTTTACAAAAACACCGGAAGCGATAGGTGTTTGCTTAAACGACGAAAATAAGTTCTCAAACGACACAGGAGCCATGTTAGTTTCGTGTTTGTTCTTCTAAACTCGAACGTGTTCAAATTCAAGAGTGAGTGAAGCGAGAGAGAGAGTATCAGAATCAACCATGTCGTGTTGCTTATCTTGCTGCGCATCTCTGACCTGTGGTCTCTGCACCTCCGTCGCATCTGGGATCTCCCAAAAATCCGCCAGGATCGGTTACTGTTTCCTCTTCGGCGCTTCTCTCGTCGTTTCTTGGATTTTCAGAGAAGTTGGAGCACCCCTTTTGGAGAAACTACCATGTAACTTCAATTCATTCACTAAAGATTCTATTTTTTTCATTTACCTTCATGATCGATGAAGTAGGATAATTAGGGTTATGGTTTTTCAGAAATGAGCTACACACAGCCGATTTTGATTTATAATTCAAGTAATTAGAGAAAAAAAACTTGGAATTGTGGTCGAATTTGATCATAGAGAAACGGATTATTTAGTGCCATGAATCTTTGATTGATTTTTGAAAAAAAAAAACTTTCTTTTAATTACTGTAAGCTGTTTTGAACCCCCTTGAAGAAGTTAATCCAAACGCACATTGCTTAATCTTTTTGATTGAATGCAAGTTATCGATTGTGCTGGGGCTTGTGTCAGTAAAGCTCACTGAATTAATATTTTTATGGTAAATGACTTTTTTCTGTGCTGGGATTGGAAACATTTCCCCCTTTTGATGTGGCATATAAATTCAAACTTACAGGGATAGATTCATCCGATACCCACACAAAGGAATGGTATCAAGTGCAAGCAGTTCTTCGTGTGAGCTTGGGGAATTTCTTGTTCTTTGGCATTTTAGCTCTTATAATGATTGGTGTGAAGGACCAGAATGATAGGCGTGATTCGTGGCACCATGGCGGTTGGACTGTAAAACTGGTGATCTGGCTTTTGCTGATCGTCCTCTCATTCTTCCTTCCTGATGTCATAATACTAGGATATGGTATGTTCTGTTATCCTTAATTTCTTGCTTTTGATTCTTTGTGGCATTGATGGTTGGCATGTACATATTTATAATATTTTTGCAGGATTCATATCAAAATTTGGGGCTGGATTGTTTTTATTGATTCAGGTGATAATTTTACTCGACTTCACGCACACTTGGAATGATGCATGGGTTGAGAAAGATGAACAGAAATGGTGTGTTGAATTTTCTTTTTAATAACTTTTTTTTTTCCTGTGGTTCTCTATTTGCCATTGTGTTCCTAATAAATTTGCATGTTTAGGTATATCGCGTTACTTGCTGTATCAGTTGGATGCTACATTGGAGCATATGCAGTGTCGGGAATTCTGTTTATTTGGTTCAACCCTGCTGGATATGATTGTAGCCTCAATGTCTTCTTCCTTGTCATGACCATGATTCTTGGTTTTGTGCTTGCAATTATTGCTTTACATCCTCGGGTAATGAATAGAAATGTTTTTAAGCAATTAGAGCTATTGCATTTTGTGCTTTTGTACGATAGGAATTGCATGATGAGAGAACATCTGAAGCTTATGCTGTTTCTAATAACATATTCTTTTTGTATGTTTAATAAGGAGGTTATGCAAGATGTAATGTAACCACTTTCTCTCTCCACCACTGTCTCTTTTCTCTCTATCTCTATGACATTGCCTAGCCAATTAGTTTTATTAAATGGTTGAACCTTTGCTAATATGGGTTTATGAACTTTGTGATTCTTGACTGAATGGTAAACCATGAACACTTGAACTAAGAGGGTCCTGTTAACAAATCTAATAAGATTAATGTTTCTTTCTCAATTTGTAAATCTATGTGTAGTAGGCTTTTATTTTTTTGGATATATTGTGTCTCTCTAGAGTTGTTTATTAGTCCTAAGTCCTAACATGTTACACCAAATTATTGATCAAACATGAAAGTAAGAAGGTCCAGAAATCAGCTTTGCATTATGCCCTTCTTTGTTCTCAAATTTATTCGGTGCCATGGGAATTATATTTGATATGTTTGACAGGAATTTGTGGTACTTGTTTCCATCTATTTAGCCTCATTCACTCATTTATTTTATTTTCTTATTGAAAATTTGAATAAGAATTGTTGTGCAAAAACAGGTGAATGGAAGCTTGTTGCCTGCAGCTGTGATTTCCCTTTACTGTGCTTACTTGTGCTACACTGGTCTTTCTAGTGAGCCTCGCAGCTACGAGTGCAATGGTCTCAACAAGTCTAGAGCGGTCACCACAGGTACGCTTGTTCTTGGCATGCTAACGACGGTGCTATCAGTGTTGTATTCTGCTCTCCGTGCAGGATCTTCGACAACGTTCTTATCACCACCTTCTTCACCTAGATCAGGTAATACAAGAATGAATCTTTTATGATCTATGATCTTAGGATGTGTGGAAATAAATAGGGTTAAATTGGTCCTCTTTTTTTTCTTAAAAGTTAAAAGTAAATAAATAGAACATTTTTTTTAGTTTTTCAAGTTTTCCCTACACTGATATATGTTTGGATACTTGTTGGCAAAAGGTGTTAACTGACGTTAGCACTCAGTTCAAGGCCAAAAGCGAACGGAACTCAACTGGTGGATTGAGATGAATGTGATTTTAAGTTAACTTGATTGGTATCCGAACACACACGTTATACTGTTCCCAATTCATAAGTAAAACTCAGCCATTCTCCTTCTATTTAGTCCAATGTGTGATAAATAGGAGCCTATAATGCGATACGATCTTGGCTTCTATTTAAAATGAGAAGCATCCCATTTATTCAATCGGGATCAGTATTGGATGATGATTTTTACCTTTCTCCTTTTACTTATTCAATGTGGAATTAGTATTGATTAAAATTTATATTAGCATCAGTACAATAATTTTGGTTTCATACTTGTGTATGAGAAAAATTATGTTTGGAATATTTTTTTGGATATATTTTCATGGTTTTATTTATACATTTCCTTTTTTCACCTTTAAATATTTAAAGGTGAAGAAAGGAAATACAAACAGAAAACAGAATAGCCAACCAAACAGCCTTTTGTGCTTCTCACTTTAAACACTTGCTAGTGTTGTCTCACAAGTAATGTGTTCTACCAAATTTAGCCCTGCATATTTTAAGTTGTTCACATCTCCAAATGAAAGTTTTTCCAATATGTTGATTCATCAGGGAGCAAACCACTTCTTGAAGAAGTAGAAGAAGGAAAGACAAAAAAGGAGGATAAAGAAGCCAAGCCAGTTAGTTACTCCTATTCATTTTTCCACCTGATATTTGCCTTGGCTAGCATGTATTCAGCTATGCTTCTTTCTGGATGGACCAGCACATCTGATAGCTCAGATCTGATAGATGTTGGTTGGACTTCGGTTTGGGTTCGGATTGGCACCGAATGGGTCACTGCTGGGTTGTATGCCTGGACTCTTCTGGCTCCTGTGCTGCTTCCTGATCGTGAATTTGCTTAGTTCACTTGTCTATAAATTACTATTTATATTTCTATATTGCATAGCATTCTTATTAGGTGTATATGGTATTGTAAGTAATCACCCTCCATGCCTACGTATAGCGTGTTCCAATGCTTGATATTTGTTTAGATTCACTCTACTTGTAATATGATATTTATGTAATACATTTTACACCTACATATAGTGCATAACTCAAATTTGCTTTGAGTTTAGGTAGTGCTATGCTGCTGTAGTACATAATGAAAAGTCAATGATATGTTACTGCATAGTTATTTTTAATTGCTTTCACTAGTATTGAGATGAATTTATTTGTGGAATTGTACTCACTCTAGAATCTAAACCGTGTAAATAAAGTTCACTTTTAATGCTTGCTTGAAAATTCTAAAGTCAGAATTAATTTTGAGGAGAAACTTCTACGGATAGTTTTTGGGGTGCTAGAATTGATTATAAGAAAAAATAAGTTGATCCAGCATGCCATTAGTTTTTGTTGGAGCTCACTTTAGTACTCTTACAGTTCCATTTCACGTGGAACATATGCTTCATTGCAGATTTAGTGGATTTAAATTAAAGTTCACTGACAAAAAGAAAAATTAAATAAAGTTCATTGTGTTACTTTTGATGCTGACATACATTATGGGGGAGGTAATGGTACAATAAAGCTTCGTTCCATTGATTTAGCAAGAGCCTTCCATGCGATGGGAACAAACAATCTGTTTCATAAGCCATCACAAATTGATTTAGGTAAACAAGTTGATTGCATAACATAGGCCAGAAGAATGATTTGAACCAAATACACTCTCAGATGCAACGATTATGTTAAATTGACTGTTTAAGAAGACGTTTGAGTAACTCCAAAATTATAAAAGAAGTATAATTAACTGCATTACTTCAATTAGAATGATTAAAAGTAATATCAAAGTCTTGAATTAATTCACATAAATACCACAATAAAACATTCAGTATTAAAAACTTGCTAGAAGAACCCTTGTTAGTAATGTTATTGACGATGGAGGATGGACATTGATTGCGAAATATTTTAACATTTTTCTAAGAAAAATTGCTCTAAAAGAAACTATAAAGCTTTAAATACATTTAATGAAGGTGATGTTATGTATTCTTGTCCGCTATAGTAGAAAAGTGCAAACTGACATACATGTTATAATAAATGTGTTGTTGAATTTTTTTCATGCAGGCTAAGCCCCGAAATGTGTCACTGATTTAAGCATATATGTAAATGAATGAAAGTGTAAAACAATATTTTAAGACCAAAAAAAAGTATAATTGGGTCAGTCATTCATTTTTATTAAGAATTACTCCCTCCGTTCCTTAATAACTGTCAATTTAAGGTTTTGCACACATATTAAGAAATTGTATTAATGTTCTTGTTTCTATCAAAATTACTACCTAATTTCCTAACCTGCCCTTTATCTTTCTTCTTAATTTAGACTCTTTAATTTCCTATCACCATTAATTGAAGGGTAGAATTGGTAAAACATAATTAATACTCTCTTGAACTTTGTAAAGTGACAGATAATTAGGAACGAAAAAAGGATAAAAATAGTGACACTTAAATAGGAACGGAGGGAGTAGTACTACTCCTCTGTCCATAATAAAGTCGTTTTTACCTAATTTTTTAATTAAGAAAGATAGTTAGTAACAATAAATTTGTAGTTTTTTTTACTAACTTTCCTAAGTTGCCCTCATTTAAAAGTTTATCAATTCAGTTAGTTTCTTTCTACATATTAATATTTCACTATCTCAATAAGGGTAAACATGGAAGAATCATAATTAATGCTTTATAGATATGTTAAAGTGACTTATATTCTAGGAAAAAAATTAAAAATGGTCATTTTTATAAGAACGAACTTGAAGTTTGTGGTGCGTTAATTATTTTTTGATAAAATTACTCTCATTTAGTTGAGTTTTTTTTCTCTTTCCATTACACAACGCATTAATGATTAATAGAAATTATAAAAAGTGGGTTAGGATAATTTTTAAAAATTAATATAGATTAAAAATAAATTTAATGTTACTAATTAAATGGTTGTTGGTTTGTTTAAAAGGAACAACAATTACTACATTACAAGGGTAAAGTTTTGATAAGTAAATTTATTTACTCCCTCCCTTCCTTTTTATAAGAGGTGAGTTATGGGTGTTGGTCGTTCCTTCTTATAAGAAATAGAGGAAATTTTGTGTCAAATTAATTATTTTTTCACCATTCTACCCCTATTCAATTCTGGACAATAATTGCATCATATTAATTATGATATTTCTTTTTTCCGTTTTTCAAAAACTAGGTACATGAACTATGCTTATAAAAAAATGTGAACTATACCTTTTCATTTACTATATTAAAGGATAATTTTGGAAATTCAACAACACTTTGGAACAAATTTAATGTAAAAAATTAAATAAACAAACTTTCTTAAGAGTTGTGCAAAGTTAGTTGATCTGTTGTAAAAAGGAAGGGAGGGAGTATATGAGGCAGAGTTTGATAAGTAAATTGATTTGTTTAATGTGATAAAATTGAATGTGGAAGAAGGTGAGGCAGGTTTGTTTAACATGAACATGCAGGAAGGGGTTGTATTGACCACAGCAATGCCCTCTTCTTCTTCATCTTCAGCATCTCCTTCTCCTTCTCCATCTTCTTCCTCCTCTTGTTGGAACAACCACCCAAAACCCAAATCATCATCATCATCTTCATCGTGGAGCCACCATTGCAACAATCTCTGTAACTGCAAGCACGCTCCTTCCGCCACCTTGGACCTCCTCATCCTCCTCCTCGTCCTCTTCTCCGGCGCCTTCCTCCTCTCCTCATATTTCTCCTACATCTTCAACTCCCTCTCCCTCCTCATCCCTTCCCTCCCCTCCCTCTTCCCTTACCTCCTCTCCTTCTTCCTCTTCTTCGCCGCCTCCCTCGCCTTCTGCTGCGGCCCCCGATCCCGCCGCTGCGACAGGCCCGGCTGCCGGGGGCTCAAGAAGGCCACCGAGTTCGATTTGCAGATTGAGAGGTTCGCCCCATCAGGATCGTCATCTTCATCAGGGTTAGGTGAATTCGATAAACTTCCTTGGAAGGGTGGGAGTGAAGCGAACCCTGATTACGACTGCCTCAGGTCTGAGCTCAGAAAAATGGCTCCGCCCAATGGCCGCGCCCTCTTGCTTTTCCGGGCTCCCTGTGGCTGCCCAGTTGCAAAGCTTGAAGCTTTTGGCCCCAAGAAGCCCAAGCGCCAAAAGAGGTATTTCTTTCACTCTCTCTATCTCACACATTTCGACTTCGATTTGATGTTTGTTTTCTACTAGTATTGGATTTTCAATAATGAAATCTTAATTGCGTGAATGATCTTTTTAAGCATCTCATTAAAAAGGCCAAATCTTTTTAAGCAATTCCGGAACCTGTGCTGTGCTTTAAGCTTCGATCAATAGATTTTTAGGGTTGATGTGTTTATGTGTAGATTCAACTATCCCAGATTTCTTATGCTGTGTTGAATTTAACAAAAAACAAATACTGAGTGAAGGTTTCCTGATCTGTCCATTGGGCTGATCTGCCATGGAGCTAATAACTTGGTTTTGCTTTGTCCTTCTCTGGCAGCTGCACCGTCTTACTTTGTGGTGGATTGTTTTGGTGAAAGCCATTATTGAGTACATACTTTTTTCATATAGTGTTGTTGTCTTGTGGTTGTAAATTGTATTCTCAAAGTTTTTGCCTTCATCCAACATTAGTTCCTATAATCCTGGTACGGAAACGCTATTGGTACGAATTACACACTCTTCATCTGTTAGATTACACATGTGATAGAAATTTTGATGTGTCCAGAATCTATACTTATACATGCCCAGTATAAACTGTTGTCTTTCATTTACGAGTAGAGTAGATTACGTGATTTCCTTTCATCTAATTTTTCAATTGTGATTTATGCCTTTAGGGGTTTATTCAGCTTTCTTTCCCTTGCATCCTTTGCCCTTTACCACTGCCTAATGAAGCTCAGATACTCCAAAATTGGTACTGTATGGTGTCATATGTGTATCTGATGCCAATTTTCATACAATACTCCAGGATGCATTTCTAGTTAAGTATTTTTAAAAAAATTTACTCTTTGATATGTTTGGGATACAACTCTTACACGATTAACCCACAACAAAACGACAGCCCCAAAAGACACAATACATCGATCTTTTCCAGTTGAAAACAATGTGTTTCAATTGACTCCCCTACTTCTTCCACTCTTTGAACATGCTCCCATTGCACAGAAAAATGGGAAAGGTCAACTCTGGCTTGCTGGTGTTGGTCTCACACATCTCTGCTCTCATGCTCATGTCGCGTTTATTGTCTAGGCTTCGTTGCTGCTCAAACTTTGATTTTATGCACCTTCTGTGGATTTAGGATGTCTATTAGAAATCTATGGCAGAGAGAAAATCAGAGGGAGAGAATAGGGATTTTGGTATTAACTGGCTATTTTGTGTATTGATTATCTGAAGACATACATAGGGTATTTATAGAGAAGCAATTGGGTTAATGGAATTCAATAGTATTTACAACTTCCTATTATAAGTGTAACTACTCCTAACTGATACAGCTTTGGAAATCAGCTAAGATTATAGCTACCCATTCACTACTTGACACAATTCATACACACTCCAAAATGTCACTGGGAGTCATCCTAGTGTGATAATTGGTAATTGTAATTTGCTAATTCAGTGTTACAGAAAGCTATCAATGCAGAAACTTAGGATATATAGGCATAGTCCCCTTTTACGTGGTGGTTTTTTCCGCTCTTCATGACAGATTTCTTATCAATTTTTTAGTGTCTTTGATTGTGCACCTTTTTACTGAATTTATCTGAACTCTCAAGAGTAAGGAAAAATCTTGATGGACATGTTAAGCTTTTCATTACCTATTGCCAAAATGTGCAATTCTGTTGCTGGTTGATGTGTACTGAATGTGCAAATCTGAATGTTGTAAGGAGCTTTAAATTTTGAATGGGCACTGTAGAAACATTTTGAACTAAGGAGTGGGCTTAGGCAAGGATGACATGAACTTTTGGTTCTTTCAATCTTAGGCATGGGGATGTGATCTTTATGCCAAAGAGTCTATTAGTATGGCATTTGAGTCTATGTTGTAAACATGTAAAGGGAAAATATTAGTGTAAGACTCTCCAAGGTGTCATACCAGGTAACTTAAAGCATGCAAATACCATATATGCACATGCATATGCATGTGATTATCCTAATATAGAGAATTCGAAGAACTCTCAGATTTAAATGAAAGATCTGAGAGTTTTCTGAGAACTCCCTCATAGGGTGGCTTGGAGACTTGGAGTTGTTTTTTAATTGTTTGTTTATTCCTGTATCAACATTGTCCAATACTTATTAGAGTGCACCACTCTTTTATTAAATATGCGTACTGATTTCTTAATAATTTATTCTAATTTTGTTATTGATATCTAAATCGATTTAATTAACTATAAATAACAATCAAGGTTGTCAAAGTTTTGATTCCCTCATAAGCAGCAAAATTTATGTTGCTAAAATTAGCTAGGGTCAGTTCTGAATCATGATTCAAGTACACTTATTTTAATTGCAACTTAGTTTTAGTCTGATTTTTGGCTCCTCTCCTTTGTCAATCTGCAATTTGTTTGTCTCTGGTCTGTGGCCCAATCTCTGGTGTCCGTTTTTTCTCTGATTTGTGCTTGCCTTTACTAAAGTTGGGTATTGTTCTTATTCCAGTCCAGATATGCCTAATAAGAAGAGCCGCCTGTTGCTACAGATGAAGGGAATAAAAAAAATTGGGTTTTTGTTTGAACATACACAAAATGATTAAGTTTCTTGTGCTGGTATAGATGGGTTGGTCGAGGTAGAAGTGGGCTAGTGCCGAAAAAGTCTATGTAAAAAAAGTCCAATCAGCATGCTTTAACTACTGTCCATAATTTGTCTCAAAAGAGATTCAGCCTAATTATAGTTCATTTCGACATATTACAGAAACTAAACCATTATCATGGTAATTGCAAAAACTCTTAAATTACAATTTATCTCCAAGGTATAACTTATACGCTACTTATTATTAACTTGCTGTATGATTTGCTTTTTCTCTTTAAAACTAAAACTGTCCAAGAAAAGATTGCAATTATGATGAAAACAATTATAGGAGCATGTAAAAGTAGAGGCACACTTTGGCTTTTGATTCTCCTGGATTGAATTCAGAAAAGTTACCAGTAAGGTTTCTACTTTAGCATGAATGTTAAAGTCAATAAAAGTACTTTTCTCTGTTTGTTATATACAACTTTAAGTTTACAGAAAAATAATTGCTGAATAAAAGCTAGCTTAACTTTTTGTTATTTTACTTTTTTGGGTAAAAATTGTTAATTTCTAACTTTATTTATCCCAAGTTTAGCTGTTAGCTGATTAGCTATTTTGTTTAATAGTGCCTCATTTAATTGGGTACGTAGACTCATATGGTGTTTGGTTGAGCATTTGCATATAAGTCTTGCCTCTGTGTCACCAAGGGGGATAGCATAGAGGGCCACTTTGAACCATCTGTTGATACTAATCTGGTTTTCTAGAAGCTTATTCTTGTCTTCGCATATAATACCTCCCTGGGTTGGAAATGTAACTTCGAACATGACCAGCTTTTCTGGAATTATGATGTGATTGTCTACCCATGTTGAATATTTTCTTTTATATCTTTTTACCAATTAAAGTTAATGGTGATACCTGAAATTGTGACTTTGACCGTATGTACTAAACATAATTTGCTTTGAGCAGAAGCATGAATTTTCAACCGTGCTTTCCTTGTTCGACAGTTTATAACTTCAAATAGGTGTCTATGAATCTTTTTTGGTCTGAGACCTTCAGTATCCGGACTTGGTTCATGACTAATTTGAGTAGAGCATGTTAATCCACTTAAGGGGATAAAGTTCCCTTCATGTTTTTTTTTTCTTTCTTTCAAATTCATAAGGTTCAAGTATGAAATTTTGCTTAAGATTAAACAAACTCTTTCCTTCTCAGACCATTAGGCTGTAGTATTCAGTGTTCTATGAATCCATTCATAGCGTGTTCGGTTATGTGGTTGGAAGCAGTGTTGTCAAATAGCGGTTATAGTGGCGCTATAGCGTAGCGCTGGCTCACCGCTACTCCGCTATTTGGCGCTATTTTCCGCGATCCGCGATAAACAACACTGGTTGGAAGCCCTATAATCACTTGTAAGAAGGCACAAAGTTTAGCTTCTGGTCTTATTGTGTTTTGGATGACCGCCAATCCAAACATGCTATAAAGCATATGATGGTTTCACTTCTCAACCTTTTCTGCTTATGTAAACAAGTGTTCTACTGTCACGTATACTTCACCTCAGTTTTTTTTTTTTCAGGGTGTTTGACTGTGAACTTTGTTCTGGAACTGTTAGATGGTGTTATATTTCTCTCCTAAACTTTCCTGTCATCTATAAAAATGTTTATTCTAAAGTTGTGGGCATCATCTACTTGAAAAAGAAAATTACATGAGTTCATGGTGATCTATTTCAGAAATTATTGGCTATCCATTTATTAAAATTTATTGAATACATGAAGTTTTGCTGGTTTCACTTAAATAAATTTTCTGTGAGCGTGAATGGTAACTCTAAACCTCTGATCTTACTGCTTTGAGCAGGTCCCCGTCCAATGCGACTCTTAATGGAGGAGGAGATCATCGTTGATTAACACCGGTGTTTTCGCTGCTGCTGGCATCCCATTTACATCATTATCATTCTCATGGTTCCTCCATTTACCGGAGAACTTTTTATCAGAACCATTTTTTTGAGAAAGAAAATAGCAATCTGGTGTTAACAGTCTTTCCTTATATCTGCACTATGTAGGGGTCTCTCTAAACTTTTGAAGGATCGTACATAATTAACTGCAATAAACATGCATGTGATTCATCGTTGATCCATTTCATTAGTCGTTGATTTCCTAAAGATGTTGACTTCATTGCCCCTTAAAAATTATTTCTCCTATAATAAGAATCATGAATTGGAATTCAACACTAGGTGTTTATTCAGTAACCTGATTCTCACATTTGATCACTTAACATTCTTAGAGCCTCCATAGTCCATATGCACAGGGGGATTTTGATTCAACGGGATCATGATCATAAAACATATCATTTAATTGAGAAATTTTGATGTACCACAAGCAAATATGATATATAACTAACATAATACTCAAATACAATGCAGTAGAAGTTTACGAAATAATAAAAAAAATACCCAAGGTTATAAGAGCGTGTAAGGAGTTGTGTAAAATGTTTGCCCATGTTCAAATTTTAATTATATTGTTCACTCAAGTTGTAATCATAAATATGTTTGAGAATAACATCTAGTATTAATCTTCCGTCTCCCACTTTTTCCATAAAAAAAACATAAACATCTAGTATCAATATTTGCATATAATGAGGCTTTAGTGGCTCGGTTGGCATCGTAAAATGTACGTTATCGGACATGTAACATTCTCTTTTCAACATTTTTTTAATTAAAATTTACGTGTATTTCATTAAATGCGAAGTGAAACTCATATTTTTAGTAGGTCATATATGAAATTCAACAAATTATTAAAAGAGAGTTGGAAAGAGAGTGTTAAAATAAGGGGTATTAGTTTTGACACCACCCTTTTACTATCCCTATTTTTTTATTTTTTCTCGCTGTGGAGTGTGTTTTTGTCTCTCGCAATTATGCTTCCGGCTTAAATAGTGAGAAAATGTAAAGGGGTGGTACAAATGAGTGTTAGGAGCATTTTTATTCAACAAAGTACCTCTTGAGAAGTTGTTGTATTAAGGATAAACCTGAGAAAGGTTACTGCAATCTTCTTCCCGTGGCGATCATACTATGGGATGTAGTGCAACCTTATGATCGATCACACACGTCTAATGTTGGCGTTCGTTTGTGCAAATCTCAGACTCAAAATCGTACCTGAATCTCTTTCACTCGAGCTGCCAAATCCAACTCTACTAAGATCAAGATGGGTTTCAACTTCCAGTTCCACAAAACCCCCTTCACTCCTTCAACACCCTCAACACTGGCTCCGCATTTTCTTCAATGCCAGGCAACACCAGAACCCCAAAGACTGCGAGCTTGCACTGGTTTCCGCACTCAAGTCTTGTTCTTCCCTCTCATCCCCTTCTCAGGGCCGCCAAATCCATTCACTGGCATTCAAACTCGGATTCCACTCCAACACCTTCATTCAAAACAGCTTCATCAACATGTATGCCAACTGCGGTTCAATTTCTGATGCCAGGTTGCTTTTTGAGGCTTGTCCTGCGTTGGACCCTGTATCCTGTAACATTATGGTCTCTGGGTATGTCAAAGCTGGTCAATTGGACAATGCCCGCCAACTGTTTGACAAAATGCCTGGTAAAGTTTGTGTCTCCTACACAACCATGATCAAGGGTCTTGTCCAAAATGACTGTTTTCAAGAAGCCCTTGAGGTTTTCAAGGACATGATGTCTGATGGTGTGGTCCCAAATAACCTGACTCTGATGAATGTCATATCTGCTTGCTCACGTTTTGGTGAAATTTGGAACTGTCGAATGATTCATGCCTTGACGATTAAATTGTTCGTTGAGACCGAGGGGTTAGTCCGTGTTTGGACGAATTTGATGCATGCGTACTGTCTTTGTTCAGGTGTATGGGAAGCGAGAAGGTTGTTCGACCAGATGCCTGAGCGGACTTTGGTTACGTGCAATGTGATGTTAAATGGATATTCAAAGACAGGCCTTGTTAACATGGCTAGGGAGTTGTTTGAGAGAATTCCTGATAAAGATGTGATTTCTTGGGGCACAATGATTGATGGTTATACCCAATTGGATTGTTTGCGTGAAGCTTTAATCATGTATCGTGCAATGCTAAGAACTGGCGTGGGACCAAATGAAGTCATGATTGTGAATTTGATTTCAACATGCGGTCGGCAGACTGCAATTGGTGACGGTCGGCAATTGCATGGAACAGTTGTTAAGAAAGGCTTTGACTATAACGATTTTATACAGACTACGATTATCTCTTTTTATGCAGCTAGTGGGATGATGGACCTTGCCTGTTTGCAATTTGAAGTGGGTGTAAAGGATCACCTAGAATCATGGAATGCTCTTGTTGCTGGGTTCATAAAAAATGGAATGACAGACCAGGCAAGGCAAGTCTTTGATGAGATGCCTGAAAGAGATGTCTTTTCATGGAGTACCATGATTTCTGGCTATGCACAAACCGAACAGCCCAAGATGGCACTTGAAGTCTTCCATAATATGGTAGCCAGTGGGATCAAACCAAATGAAGTGACCATGGTGAGTGTATTCTCTGCAATTGCCACATTAGGCACATTGCAGGAAGGAAGATGGGCCCATGATTACATAAGTAGTGAATGTATTCCTTTGAATGACAATTTACGTGCTGCTCTGATCGATATGTATGCAAAATGCGGGAGCATCAACAGCGCCTTACAATTTTTCAATCAGATTCGAGACGAAGTCTCTTCTGTGTCCCCATGGAATGCAATTTTAGGTGGGTTGGCCTCACATGGACATGCAAGTATGTGCCTGGAGATTTTTTATGATTTGCAGAGGTATCATATTAAACCCAACCCAATCACATTTATAGGGGTCCTAAGTGCTTGTTGCCACGCCGGACTGGTGGAGCCTGGACGGAGAATATTTAAAAGCATGAAGAGTACATATAATGTGGAACCAGATGTCAAGCATTATGGTTGTATGGTTGATCTTTTGGGCAGAGCAGGGCTATTAGAGGAAGCTGAGGAAATGGTTAGGAGCATGCCAATGGAGGCTGACATTGTGATATGGGGAACTTTATTAGCGGCATGTAGAACTCATGGAAATGTCAAAATAGGAGAGTGGGCAGCAGAGAGTTTGGCAGGGTTGGCACCATCTCATGGTGGTAGTAAAGTTCTCCTATCAAACATATATGCAGATGCAGGAAGGTGGGAGGATGTATCATTGGTAAGAAGAGGCATGCAGGGTCAGAGAATGGAGAGAATGCCTGGGTGCAGTGGTGTTATAAGGTAGTTAGTGGAGTTTCAATTCACTTACATTGCTTGCTAATTTTAAGGATAAAGATTCTGATCTTTCAGTATCAATGATTTTTTAGGAATCATCGTGCATTTAGGTTTTGTAAATTGTCTATGGCAGAGAGAAATTATGTGTGTTTGTGTGTGAGAAAGAGAGAGGCTAGGGATTTTGCTATCCGCTGACTAATCTCTGTATTGATCATCTGAACACTTACATAGGATATTTATAGAGAAGCACTTTGGTTAACAGAACTCAAGAGTAGTTACAAGTACAACTTCCTATCAGAAATGTAACTACTCCTATCCTAACTAGTACAGCTGTCAGAAATCAGCTAAGATTATAAGTACACATTCAATACTAGAAACAATGCACACGTACTCCAAATTGTCACTGGCAGTCATTCAATACTAGTATGTTCCTTTCCCCCATTTTGTTTTAAAAACAAGATTATAAGTTTATAATCTAAAATTTTGATGAAGTTTCATATCTATTACAGATGCGAAAAATGAGTCCTGTACGATTTTGAAAGCTAGAATAGCACGCATTTCAAGTATAATGGATTGGTTATTGCAATTTGCTAATTCTATGTTTTAGATAGCTATCAGTGCAGAAACTTGGAATTTATAGGCAGAGTCCCGTTTTACATGGTGGTTTTTTCCCCCTCTTCATGACATATTTCTGATCAATTTTTTGCAGTGTCTTTGATGGTACACCTTTTTTCTGAATTATATCTAAACCCTAAGAGTAAGGAAAAGTCTTGAAGGACATATTAGGTCGTTCATTATTTATTGCCAAAATGTGCAGTTCAGTTGCTGGTTGGTGTGTACTGAAATGTGTAATCCCAATCATGTTTTTGGAGCTTTTAAAACTTTGAATGGACACTGTAGGCACCTTTTGAAATAAGGAGTGGGCTTAGACTAGGATAACATGAACTTTTGGTTCTCTCAGTCTTAGGGAAGGGGATGTAATTATTATGCCAACGAATCTAATAGTATGTCATTTGAGTCTTTGTTGTATACATGTATATAAAGGGTAAAAATTAGAAGACTTCTAAGGTGTTGGACCAGGTGACTTAAAGTGTGCAAATACCGTACATGTATATGCATATGGTTATCCTTATATATGGAGTTTTAAGAACTCTCACATCATTCATTTATATCCCTCATTTGAATGAAAGATCTAAGAGTGCTTAGAACGCCCTCCTAGGGTGGAATGGAGACTAGGATTATTTTCCCAAAAGAGTACATATAATGAACCAGATATCAAATATTATGGCTGTATGGTTGATCTTTTGGGAAGAGCTGGGCTGTTAGAAGAAGCTGAGGAAATGATTAGGAGCATGCCAATGGAGGCTGACATTGTGATATGGTTAACTTTATTAGCAGCATGTAGAACTCAGGAAATGTCAAAATAGGAGAGAGGCGGCAGAGAGTTTGGCAGGGCTGGCACCATCTCATCGTGCAGCTAAAATTCTCCTATCAAACATTTATGCAGATGCTGGAAGGTGGGAAGATGTATCATTGGTAAATAGAGTCATGCAGGGAATGCCTGGGTGTAGTAGTGTTATAAGGTAAGAGTTTCAATTCACTTACATTGTTTTGCTAATTCTAAGGATGAAGATTCTGATATTTCAGTATCAATTTTTTTTTAGGAATCAACCTGGACTGTTAATGTTATATTTGGCTTCAACCTGGACTGGCGGAAATCAGGGAATACCTGTTTTTGTTTCACTACTGGAAATAAGAAGTGAACAAGGTTGCTGATACAAAATGAGGAGGGATCCTGAATACAATCTCATCTAGAATGTGTAGATATTTTAACAGAAATCAAGTTGCTGAATGAGAGAGAAAGAATAGTTTTTTAATTTAAGATTCTATAAAGCAGAGTTTCTTGTGCAAGGAACCGTTCCTTAATTTTAAGGAACCTGCTTTCCACCTCAGCACTCTCCAATGGGACTCTGAAATAAGGAACGGAGCTTGTATGCTCCAGCTGGTTTAAGAAACCAGCGATGGAGATGCTCTTAGGTCCTGTTGTGATGACCGCTTACTAAGTTCTTTATTTTTATATATTTTGAGGAACTATATATGGAGTTTATATAGTTGTTAGTGGAACATAATTTGTCCACTGTGACAAAAGGCCGAAGATACTTGAGGTCCAAATATGAGAACATCATTGAAATTTATTTTATTTTTTGTAGGAAGCATCATTGGAATTTGAAAATTATGTGGATGTAAACATGAATTTGTTGGCAATTTGGCACGTGTATGAAAACTTAAGAAGGCATGTCTGCAGCTCAAGCTATCACATTTCCATTTCTAATGGTATTTAAATTCAAAATTAGTTCCAGCAATATGGGTCTTTTGGTTTTAATCCCTATTTGATAATGTATCCAATGCTGATGTGGAGCTCCGTCTCTCTCATCACTTTTGTTGTAATGGATACCGACGACAGGAACCAACTCCACATATTTTAGAAAGACGTTGATCGAATTGGCCCGTGTTGAAATATAGAGACTAATACCAAAAGGACCTCAAATTTGTAGGGACCAGGAAAATTTAAGCCATTATTACATTTCTAACATAACTGTTGCAGCGAGCTTCAGTGACACGGTATATAATTCACCTGTTTTTGTGTTTGTTTCGCTAACTGCACATGCAGCATCGGCCACCATAACGTTACTGTCTTGCTTGTTCTTGCCCTTTTACTGCGCTGGCAGAACCAAATCCAATACCAATGCAAGCCATTGATCTTACGTTAACTTGGTTTGATGGCTAAAGAAATCTAAACACATGTACCTGTCAAAAGTCATATTTATATCTAAAATTAGTAAACTACTTTATACCAATTTTCAGATAACATCAGCAGTATCTTTACCTGCTTTGTCAATATTTTAAGTTTTTTTTTTTCTAATATTGATTATTTATTGTCTCTTTTTCTCTACGCATACTTGAGGCTAGGTGTTTTGTTTTTTGGAACCAGAATAACTTGCAGCTACGTGCAGTGTTATAATTTTTTGTCTTTCATTACCTTAACATCCAAAAAATCCTCTTTATTTAATAGATATAAAAAAATAAAGAACGAGTTTTTAAAATATTTTTTAAAATATTTTTTTAAGGGAAAATAGTTTATGCACTGAGGGGACCCAGCGCCGTGTGTGGAGGTAACTCCGTTTTCGGTTTATGCGCCATTGTAGTTAGACGTTCTTGTTTAGTTTTGTCTCTTATTTATATTTTCCTCTTGCAACAAAAAAAAAGTTCTTTTACACTTGCATTTAATTGATTATCGTCATATCTGAAATTTTATTTTTATTAAAATTTTTAAAAAGTTATAACTGCTTAACTTTATTTAACCTAATATAATTGAATAACTGCGTAAACCTCATTTATAATGTCCGTGCATATTTATTACACTCTTATTTTAAAATAAGTAATGGTATAAAATTTTCAATGTGCGAATATGATATATATATATATATATATATATATATATATATATATATATATATATATATATTTTAATGCAAAGCAAATCAGTCCGCCAATGTTTTTTTACATTGAAAAAGTATTTTAATTTCTTTATCCGGCATTGATCATGAATCTTCCCCTCCTCAATTTATATATCCTCAATTTTTACCACTTGAGCTGTCATTCGAGGTACACAAATGAGTGAATGTTGATAAACCAATAGTATTCTTTTTATATAATTGCTCTCACAATTTTGAGTCAGATGAGACCATTATGGTCGGTAAAGTTTCCTACCAAATTTTGAAGCAGCTGCATCCACAAAGGCTCGAAATTAAAATATCTGCTTAAGCTAAACAATCTCATGCTAATTAACTTACACACACCTAGTGGTTTTAAACTAATAGGATAACTACAATCACAAGACCCCGGTTTCCTCCCTGGGACAATTAGAATTGCATAAGCAGTGTGCTTAGACACTGTATTAATTAAAATTATCAGCTTTCTTTTTATCTTTTAATGAAAACGTAATATATTAGTAAAAATATTGCTGTTTCTCGATTTGAAATTTAGCACGCAATGTACTTTCTAATTTTTTTTTATTGAAATAGTTAACAAAAGCACGAAACATGCATGCGTTTCAGCCTGACGTTTTATTGGTACCAAATCCATACAAAAATGATCAATCCATAACATGTTTAGATAATCAGTAATTAAGAGTTTATGGCATTAAATGTTTATTACAGAAACATTTATTTATAAACTAAATTTAAAAATTTATTAAAATAAATTCAAAATAACTTATATAATGATATAAATGTTTATTATTAATTACTAAAGTTAATATAAACATGTTACGAAAATAAACTCTAAAACATTAAATTTCTAAAAATAAGCCAATCAGATAATATGTTTGAGAATGTGTTTAAAAGAGTGTCTTTGATACATTATATCAGTTAAATTCTCTCTCTTTGAAATTAAGATTCTTAAGTGAAAAAAGATGAAACAATTGAATTCAATTCAACCCAGTACTAAATCCTTACAAGGAAATTTCTTGCAGATCTCCAGAAGGTATGGACACGAAGTCCTTTCAGAACCATCCAAAACACACAAATCAAATTAATACAAATCATCAATGCATATCCCCCTCTTAATTAAAAAATAAAATAATATCCCACAAGAGTAAGCTTCCTTAAACCAATCACATTCTCGCTGGCTTAATCTTAATTAATTCACACTGGACCCCACCACCCTAATAGTACATTACTGTACACACGTAATCACAAATTAATTAAGAATTGTCTAAATGATGTTCGACAAAGTTTGTGTTAAATCACCTAGTCTTAAGTGAACCAATGATTCTTAAGAAAAGTAAAATTTTAAACTCACTTAACTTAAATATCATTAATTCATCTCAAACTAACTAGAGTGATTTAACCTAAATTTAATCTAGAATTATTTAGACAAACTCAATTAACTAAACTAATAGAGTAATAGTTTGATCACACACAGTGTCTCACTCTACCTTTCAATGTCAAGAGGTGAAAACGTTTTCCCCACATGAATAAAGCTCATGGGGTTTCCAACTATGTTTCTCTTTTGCGACTCAACATCCCCGTCACCACCTTCTTCTCTTTCTTCTTCCTCATTCCCCAACGAGAAATACTCAACCTTCTTCCCACCAACGTAGAATTTGTCCATAACCAAGTACAGAGAAATAGAGAAAATCGTGACCAAGATGATGAACCAGCTGAACAGAATGTTGACGAGCGAGTTAGCCCGGTGGACCGAGCCGTGATCACGACACCGCACCACCTGGTGACCGTCCTCATCGTTCAGGAAACATCCTTTGGCGATGAGCCCCGGAGTCCAGAGCGCGTAGCCCATGACGACGAGCCACACGCCCTGGAAATATATGCTCACGGAACGCGCGAAGCTGACCACGAAGCTCTTGGGAAACGGAATTCCCAAGAGTGAGGTGGTCAGCGAGATGAGTACCAGGAGCTGCAATAGCAGATGGTACTGTCCTTCGGGTCCCATGTGGTCTGCGGAATGGAGGTGGAAGAGGAGGAGCTGCTGAGCGAAAGCTAGTGAAGCTAGTAGCTGTGTTAAGGCGAGTTTGGTTTGTGTGTTTTGGATTTTTTTGTCGAGGATGATGGAGAAAGCGGCGTAGGTGAAGAAGGTCATGGAGATGGAGGAGTGTTCGAAGTTATGGAGGTGGTTGGAGGGGATGGTTCCGTCCGGGTCGAGAGGCTGGTGGCGGTCTGGTCCGATGAAGAGTTCCATGGAGATGGAGGCGGTTGTGGCAGCCATGATGAGGAAGAGTTCAAGGTACTTTGATTTTGAAGTGGGAAACCATGGTGGGGAAGTATAGGAGTTTGGGTTGAGGGTGTGGAGCTTGATGTGGTTGAAGAGGTGCCATAGGCCTATTAGCAAGAAGGCTAAGCCTGGAGCTACATGTCCCACTAGAGTCCCCATGTTGTTGTTGTTGTTGTTGATATGAATTAATTAAAAATGTTATCTGTTTTGCAACAGAGAATTGAAGAGAAGGAGAAGGAGAAGGAGAAGGAAGGGAGATAAATAAGGAAGTGTAGGACGATAGAGAAGGGTTCTTTTTAAGGATGTTGGGGTCTAGAGAGTTCGATTGAAGTTCAATATTGTATGGTGGCTTGGGCAATAAGAAAGGTTATTTGTTTCTGACCAGAGACCCCTGACGAATGAGATTAGGAAGCGCCCGCTGACTTTCTAGATGATTAAATAAGATTAAAACGCTACTAGGAAGGTATAGAAACTAAGCGCTAGACATCCGGACAGTAGAATATGCATGACTGGATATTTGTGGAATAACTCAAATACGAGATGTTTCCATTAATTAATAAATTTATGATAGACTCTAATATCATATGCAAAGGGTGCATACCTAAAATAGTGATGATACGTGTACATCAATATTTTGATGACACTAATAAAAGAACTTTACCGTTTGTGTCACAAGTGTCATGAAAATATTGGTGTACACTAATTTTTTAATTTTTTTTGAGTAGCTAAAATTATTCCCGTGTACTTTGGATTGTATCCTTCCCTCGTGGTGTATAATATAGTGGTGGGAAACTTCCCTCAATGAATTTGTGCTAAAACCTAAATAGTACGGAATTTACTGTGATGTGGGCCACCAACAAAGTAACCTGAGCCCACTTAACCTAATAAGGAAGAGAAAATGAATCCATTAGAAAGGTTTGTGGGCCATAGCCTATGAAGAGAATTAAAAGGGACTATTCCAATTTCGATCACTTGGTTTCAAAGTGAGATCAGAGTTCTCGTGAAACAAAGGCAAAGGCATGTGCGGGCGGGGCAGTGAAATATAGAAGAAAAATTTGATCTCCTTCGCATATTAGTGCTATAGTTTTGGTGTCCATGCTTTATTCATCTGTTATTATGTTTTGTGCATATTATTGTTGTTTGAGTAAATTTGCATGGTTGAGAAAAAGACATGTGTTTTCTCTAATTGTTGTTTTTATCATTATTTGTAATTTTTCCCAACAACTAGTACTAGAGTTTTATGGTTGGAATTCCATTTTGTGCTCTTAAATGGGTGAATGTGATATTGTTGGTATAATGCTACAATTGGATTTTATTAATTACTCAATTTGGGAATCTCAAATGGAATATTTGTTATTTTATAAAGACTTGTATGATTCATTGAGGGTGATGGTACGCAACAAATTATCTGATAAATTTGTTGCAGATTGAACGAAGACAAACAGAAAAACTGTTGTTATTAATAAACCAAACTCTTTATCATTGCGTATCTAGTGAAACTATTGCCCACGGTTTGTGGAAGAATTTGAAGGACATGTTTAAGTTTAAAAATGCACATAAAAATGTATTCTTATTTCAAATACTCATAAATTTGAAGTGCAAATATTGTTCTTTAGTAACTAAGCGTATACGACTAGTTTCCAGAATGATTGATCTCAAAATAAGGTACAATGACTCAACCTAAGTCTTATCCCGTACAATCAATAAAAATTGGGTTTAGTCACAAAAACTTGGCTTTAGCCTCATCATGATGACTTCCCAAAGAAGATGAGATGATAAGTCTCGGACTAGATCACGAAAGAAAGACATATATATAAGCGATTCATGTAAGGAATGTAGCATTTCATCTCGTCAAAGAAAAACATATAAACGATCTGTGTAAGGAATGCAGTCTTTCATATCAACAAAGAAAGACATATAAGCGATTCATGAAGAAACATAGTCTTTCATGCTAGTCAAGAAATGCATATAAGCGATCCATTTAAGAAACGCAGTCTTCCATATTGGCAAAGAAAGGCATATACGTGATCCATGTAAGGAACACAATTTTTCATCTCATCAGAGAAGGGCATATGAGTGATTCATGTAAGGAAGGTTATCTTTTATCTCATAAAAGAAAGACATATAAGCGATTCGTGTAAGGAACACAATCTTTCATTTCGGCAAAGAAAGACATATAAGTGATCCTTGTAAAGAATGCAGTCTTTCATCCGTCTCGACAAGAAAGACATATAAAAATCGAAGCAAGGTTTTAAAGCGTTTCATGTTTGAAAAATACTCATGCGTTTTTATACCTTTGCGCCCTTACAATATCCTTAATCTTATTTAAAAGATTGTGTTTATATTTTACGAGTTTAAGATAAACACAATTTCGAGTGAAAAGAAAAAAAAAACTTTTAGTTAAGACATTGTTTTAGAATAAGTACAAAATGACAATTGATTGGGGTTAGTAATTTTGAACAAACATATTAAAAGAAGAATAAAAAAAAACTAAGCTACTGAATGTATGGAAGGATATCTTGGGGACAAAAGCACCAATAATATATTCATAATCACGGACGTCTTTTTCTCACTAGTCTCTTCTGTTTTAAGGTTGGGGTTCAAAATGACCAGTTAATCATCAATGTTTCAAAAGGGGAATAAGAATTAACACCCCTATTACAAGAAATGGCACCTCAGTCATTTTTTTTAATACTCAAAATACTCTTAATAAAATTATAACCTCCCACCCCACCCTCATTTCCTCCACCCTTTCGGAATCACAATCCCGAAACTCTCTCACTCTCAAACTCTTCGTCTCCTTCAAGCTAGCTCTTCGTCTCCTTCCTTCACTCTGCTCGTCGACTCCCTCTCATTGTCAACCATTTCATTGAAGCTCTTCATTTCCCCCATTTCATCATCAACTTTGCTCTTCCACTCAAGGTAAGTTTCAGAACCTCTTTCTCTCCTCATTTTGCTTTTGGTTGAAGACGAAGCATTACCAGTAGGGCACTTCGTTGACGTTCCGGGAATTAGATCCCAGAACCTGTAGGTTTAGGGTTCCGAGTTGTAAATCTCGGGGCCTTTATTTTTAGGCTTCCGTGTTTGATATCCCGGAATGGTATTATAGAAATTGTAATAAAAATTGTTTCGGTCCACTCCGGGTTCTAGTACTCGGAATCTAATTTTACTTGAAATGTTAGATTCTGAGATTTATATTCCGGAAGTAATAGTATTGTAAATTCATTTCGGGTTTTATATACCGGAATAGTATGTTCTTTCCGTTTTTTATGTCTCGGAAGCTACTTAAATTGATATGTTAGCTTCCGAGATTTATATTCCGAAACGTAAATAAATTGATATATTGCTTTCGAGATATACATTGACATGACGTGGTTCGTGCGGCATTCACACCCGCTTCTGATACCGGATTGCATGCGTGACTGCGTTGGAGTAGCAGTAATTTCTGTATCCTTTTGAAAATCCATTGAATTTTTCTAATATGCTTAGATGACATTTCAAATTGGTTTCATTTCAGTCTACCCTTCGGAAATATGAGGATTGGTTGATGCAGGCTTTCTGCATTCCGGTTTTATAATTTCCGGAATGCATGTGTATGCTCATTCCGAGTTTATAATTCTCGGAACATAAAATCTATATTCCGGTTTTATAAATCCTGGAATGTAGATTTATTTCATTCCAAGTTTTCAAAACTCGGAAGCAATGACATTTCGGGTTTAAAAATCCCGGAATGTGAATTATTAGTCAACATTACATTCCGGGTTTTCTTATCCCGGAAAATATTGTATAATTGGTTCCGGGGAAATAAATCCCGGAACGAAAACAATCATTCCGAGATAATAAATCCCGGAATGTAGTAACGACAGGGATATATAAATCTTTTACTACAAAAACCTAGGGTTTCAAATTAGGTGGTGGGGGTGTTAAATCTAACACCCTTTCAAAAGGCCACAATCATTCCTTGGGACACTAGTATTGAGTTTAATGATGCGAGTATTGGCATCATCAAGAGATAAGTATTGGCCACAATACATGTTTAATTTGTTCGTTCCTATAAACATTACTTCTTTTGTTATCTTATTGTTCTTCCATGACTTTAAATTTTTCTTTTAAAACTTTCAAACTAAATTGAATGTCAGAGTGTCTTTACAGATAACCTCCATCGTATCAATATCTCACCATCGTGTTGGCAGACCTTTGAGGAACAAGCACCATCACTAAAGATTGAGAACACCAGTAGCTTAGAATTTGAAAAAGCATATATTATATGCATATACGTATATGTATATTGATAAAAAATTAAAAAAATTCTTAAGATCGGCCACTTAGCTTGTAATCCTAAATCTCTTTCTAATATTTTCATTGAATTTGAAGAGCTATCTACGTGGCTTTTGTTAATTTTGAGTTTTGACCAGCCAATAAGCCCAAATATGCTGACCAATATATATAACCAACCCTTTTTTTTCTTCTTCTTGTCATCGATCGCGCAAAATTTCCATCATCAGGGACGTCATGAAAATCACAAAATCGCTAATTTAGAGCTTTACTTTTCTTTTTTATTCATATGACTTCATTCTTGGCGGCTCCATGTGATAATTACGTCAACATAGTTTATCATTTTCATTTACTTTTCCAATTAGAATAGGATGATATGAACAAATGCTTATTTGCTACCAAGATCATTTGTTATTCGATTTTGCTTAAACTAATATGCCGAACACATTCAATGAATTGTGTGAATACTGTCGGAAGATAGTGTAACTCTATTAACGTAGTGCTGATGTGATCTTCTGATTATGTTTGATGAATCCAAACTACTACATTAGTTAAGGACTGAGATGAGAATTTCAGTTTTCCATCTACTCATGGTTTCTCCATTTTAAAATTGGATAAATTTAAGTAGGGCTGCTAATGGGTCAAATCAAATTGACTAATCGGACCAAATCTCAAAAGAACAATATAATTGACGAGCTGGTTCTAATTTTGTAAAATAAAATAAGTTTGATTGGTTTAAGTGTCAGGTTTGTGGTTTACTAACCTAAGCAAACCTTACTCAATCTGAACATTAAGATGCAGATAAGGGTAAACAAATTTAGAATTACTTACCCACATTTACTATTTTTTCACTCCCTAAACTTAACACACACGCACATATCTGCGCCGTCACTCACAGTTCTTCTCCTTCTCCCTGACATGGTAACGCCATTGCATCTCTTTCGTTGTGCCTCCGTGTCTCGCCATCATGATAAACTAAAACATGTACAAAGAAGACTCTTTGAGGATGCTCATGTCATGCTCTTGCTCAAGGGCTTTTTCTTCTTAGAGAGTTGAGCTCTGATCAACTACGATGCGACCTCAAGGGGAAGCTATGGGAGCACAAAGACGGAGGAGCAAGAGGTGGAAGGTTAGGGTCGAGAAAGGAGCACCCAATGGGATCCGTGTGGTGGAAACATCAAACTACTTGGAATCCCTACAACATGCAACAGGAAGAATTGGTAGTAATGCGAGCGGGGTTGCACTCAAAGAAGATGATAAATGATGAAGATAATAGATATGATGAAATATTAATTTTTTCTTCTTTTGAATTTGGTCTCTTTGTATTCCACGTGATAGTTCAAAAGTAATAAAATAACTCACATCATTAAACACTGACACGACATCACAACACATATATCATTAGTCAAAATGGGTGGACGAATGAAAATCTCATACATCATTAAGCCTCCACCACCCTCCACCATCGGCTCTACCACCGCCACCGCCACAACCACCGCCCTTCGCCACAACCACTGCCACCAACACCATTCGCCGCTACCACCGCTATTGCTGCCACCACCACAACCAACTCTACCAACCCGTCACAATCACCTCCACCACCTACCACCATCACCACCACTCTACCGCCACCGCGCACCACTGCCACTCCTACCACCATCATTACCGCTGCAACTACCACCCTCCATGGAAGCCACCACCACCACCATCGCTACTACCGCCACCACCCATCACTGCCACTGCCGCCACCACCACTACCTCCACATCTACCACCCTCCATCGCCACCTCCACCACCGCCATCTCTTCTTCCACCACACCACCCATCACCACAACAACTTTTCACCAAACAAATGATTGTATCAATATAAATGATATGATAAGTTATATGATGCATCACCAAACATTGTATAGTAATAAATTTTTATAAGACGTAAGGCTTAATACAATTAGGTGCAATACTATTAGGCTTTATACTATATAGCAAACAAACGGCCCCTTAAATTTCAGAGTTCAAGATAGTAGATGAAAAAAAAAGTTTAGATGCTAGAACAAAAAACCAACCTAATTTTTCTTTTTTTGTTGCAACGTAATTATTAAATATTAATGATGAAAACTTAATTACAGTGTTTAATTTATTGCTTTAATTATTCACATTTTTCCGTAACCGAATGAGACGATTTGGATTTGAATTCCGAAAGCATCAAAATCGAAGCCCTAAATCGAAATAGGGAAAAAATAAACGACGGAGCAGTGAAAACCCCAAATCTAAAACACCGAAGCCTTCACCATGGCGATGATGACGCGGAAGCGACGGCGCATTATAGACGAAGCGGCATCGGCATCGGCGGCGATGGCGGATGCCCCGGCGAGCGTAATCCTGCCGGAGGAACTGATGATCGAAATCCTGGCTAGGGTTGGGGTGAGCAATCCGTTGCAATTGAGGTGCGTTTGCAAGTGGTGGAAATCGCTGGTTGTTGATCCTCAATTCGTGAAGAAGCACCTCTATAGATCCTTCACGGACATCACCGATCTAGCATCGAAGGCCATGGAAGACATGAACGCTTTCGAGTTGCAGCTAAATTACAATTATGCCCCCGCCCCGCCACCACCGCACGAAGAAGATGAAAATGAAGAAGAAGATGAAGAGGAAGAAGAAGAAGAAGATGAAGAGGATCAGGAAGATGAAGAAGAAGAAGAAGAGACGCGTTCTTTCACGAACGAGGTGGCTCAGTTGGATAACCTGTTGCTGGTTGTTCGTTCCCTCAAAGGGAGCTTGGAAACAATCAAAGTTGATGTTCAAGCCATAAAGGAGAGAATGAAGTGCCTCCAAAGTTTTCTGCTAATTTATCTCAAGACAACAAAGGCTTCATTATTATCATCATCATTCTGATTCTCCAAGGTTTCAATTTCTTTTTTCTTTTTTCTTTTTTGTCAATGTTGCAACTGGTAATTTATAATTTATCAACAATGTCATATGGTTAATCTTTAATTTAATCTGAAATCAAGATGAACGAAAGTTAGTTTAGTGTAAGTTAATTAGTGATTTTGGTGCCATTGATCGTGTTTCAGAGTGTAAATGCATGGATTAGTACTACTAGTTTAAGATGAATGTGATTTTTATTATTGGGAATTGGGTATTTGTTTATTTATGTCCTTTACTAGCTTTTAGTTTAAACAAGTCACAAGGATGTTTCCTAACTTGCTAGCATTGTCTTCTTTAATGTTGGAATTGGAACAACAGAACAGAGCTATTTTTGCTATTGTTTAATGTCAACTGTAAATTATCATGTTTATGGCCTCATTCTGAACTCAGAAGACAGAGGGATCCATGTCAGAAGTGTTTTTTTTATGAGAATATTTTCATGTACATGTAATAATTGAAATGTTGAAAATATAATTTGATGAGTCATGTGCAATGAAGAATTTTCGTTGTTCTTCGTCTTCCATGGTAGAATATCAATCTTCCGTGCTGTATATTATTATTTTTATTTGTTTTCCATGTTCATATTTGTTTACTTCTTCAACTTCTAACTCTATAATTTAAAGGGGATTTGGATCCTCTCTCATGTGTCCATCTCACATGACCATGTCATTTGGAAAGATAAGACCCTTCATCATTTTAAGTGAAATCTGATTGCATTTTATTTCACACACAATTTTCCCTTTCCCGCTGTTTACCTGTATCCAGTCTCATCCTCCGAGACCATGAACTTCCTGGCTGCTATCTGACCGCTGCTCCACCTCCGTCACCGACAAGTCTCCATTACGCGACACCCCGTTCTTCGACCACGAGCCTATCATAAATTAGCATCTACCTTATTGCGACCACTAACTAAGATAACATAACCTTGATACCATTTGAAGTAAATAACGATGTATCAAGGTAATTTCTGCTACCAGGAACCTGGGAAACAAAACAAGGTATCAAGGTAATTTCTATTTGAATTGAGATTTTTTCTATTTGACAAACCTAACACAGGGACTCCTTTCTTATTTGAATTAATTTCTATTTGACAAACCTAACAGTGCTGCTACTCCTTTCTTATTTATTTTTTTCCATTTTTAATTTCTATTTGGTCGTTTGACAATTTGGTGTTGTGCAAAGATACCTCAGATACCAATGTTCTGATTTTTGTTGGCAGCAAGGAAGATAGGACGGTGTGGTGGGAGTGGTGGTGTGATGAAGTGTGGTGGTGCAGCGCAGCGGTGCAATGCGGTGGTGCAGTGGAGTGACGGAGATGGGTCTCAATGCAATGTGGGAATGTCAAAACAACGGGAAAAACCGAGGGAGATTGGGTGCGGGAGGCTGGATAAACCGGAGGAAAGGGAAACTTATGTGGAAAATAATATGCACTGTCAGATTTCACTTAAAATAATGAAGGGTCTTGATCTTTTCACATGATATGGTCATTTGAGATAGACACATGAGAGGATTCAAATCTTTATTTCTCACAATGTTTCTCATGTTAGATGATAATTTGAGTGTTTGTATAAAAAAACACTTGATTAGGAATGAATCGAGAACTTGACCTCAAAGAGTACTTAATCCTAAATTTGAAGGTTTTGCAGTATCGTCTAAATGCTAAAGTGAAGAGTTTTTAACACACAGAGTAAGGCAACAATATGAAATAGTGTAGAGAGAAAAGGCATCGCTGTCATTGTTGCAGTATCGTCTAATTGGGTTCATAAAACAAAAATGCACCTTCATATGAAAACTCAATAAAATGCTAGCATTCTTCTACAGAAGATGCTGAACCCTATCAAGACATAGTCTCTTCAATACTAAGCACTCAGATCTTCTTTCAACCTCATGTATCTTTCTTTATTTGTATTTCCTCATCAATCACCGTAATAATAAATATCTTGGTAGCTGCTACACAATATAAAAATTTCATTGGAGAGATAGACAAATGAGACACAAATTGGGGACATAATATTTTGATGTCCATGTCATGTAAAATAACTAATGTGGTGGGGAAACAAAACCCATAATATCATAAATTTGATCTCTTTGGTTTCCTTAAGTTCGTAAATGAACATCATCCTATTACACTTAAAACCAGAAATGCTATCTATTTTGTCCTTTTTGGTTTTATAGATCCATCTTTCTAATGCACCTTAACCGAAGTCAAAGCTCAACTCTACTCTCTGCCTCTGTTAAATTGGTGTGTACCTTCTGCATTTCGATGACTTTACCCGAGAAAAAGAAAAAGGAAAATCATAAATAAAAAGTGATACAAATGAATTTTTTACAGAGAAATCAACAAACACTGAAATTCACGTATTCATTCACACATTCTCATTAACCTCGATTTTTTTTTTTTCATCATCTCAACCAAATCCACTTTGATTTACAATATCATAAACTAGACGTTAATATTTTTCCTCAGTAAAAACCACCCGACATTGTTAACAACTTAACATGAACCACACAACTAACAATTAGAGTTAGATGCGCTGTTTAGAACCCCAAGGCGACAAGATGCAAAACTATAATTCTAATTTGCAAGGCAAGGTAGAGAGCAATAATGGCAAATGAAATTTGATGCTGATAAACACATATCTTACGTTAGGATGAGCATTATACATACAAATTTTTCCAATCTCATAGGTGCTACTTTTCAAACAAAACTGTTAATTCAAACGTAAGTAAAACAACTCTTCTTAAACATGAACACTAATAATGTACAAATCATCCTGAAAGGGAAGAGTGCCCTCAGAATAAAAAAAATGTTTACATTTCAGTGTCAATGATGAGTTCAGCTGCAGCACCCATGGTACCTATACCACCAGCAGACAATAAAGCAAGAGCAAGCTCTTCCTCATTCAACTGTCTCAACCCGTTGCTCAGTCTCTTCAACACCTGTATATCAACTTCAAGCACCCAGTTTGGTGTGCATCCTACCATCAAGCTCACGAAACCAGACACGTAGGCACGCCAGGTAGCGGAATCACAGCCGAGCGATATCTTACCATCAAGTGCACTTGCAAGAAACTCCATGTGGCAACCCAGAACTTTTGGACGTCGCTTTGAAGCTGATGATGATGAATCAACTCCCCAAGCAAAAGCTCCACAAAGAATAGCAAAGTAAGCAAGCGCATATCCACCAAGCATTGCAACCATTCCATCACACTTTTCTTCCTGCTCTAGTCTATGAACAGATATAAACCAGGATGGCAAGGTTTCTTTTATTAACAATTGAACCATCATCAACCCTCCGGATATCCATACTAAAGAAGCTCCAAGGGCAGCTGCAAGCTTCACCCGGCTCATTGAGGCGGCAAGCGAAACCTGTCCATATTTTATGCCCTCTTTGGTTGTTTTCAACTTCACCAATCCCTCCTTTGGTAACCCCCCACACACAATTTCTCTCACTGAGTGCATCAAGATGGAAAGGATTTCTTCCGTCAGGAATACAATGTCTCTAATTGACCGATAAGCGCGTAAATAGAGAATTCCGGGAGCAACAGGGCAGATCCCTCCACTTAAATGGGACTTAAATCCATGACCAAGGAGAGCTCCAACACCACCACTGGATGAGATAGGAGAGCAATTCATGCCAAGGGTAGCTGTGAAGCAGCTTTTAAGAAGTTGGACTACTGCATCACTGTTGTGGAGGAAGACAGTTCTAGATGCTGAGAAGACAAGGAAGTCAGTCCAACGTTTTGCCTTTTGTGTCCACAAGGAAGCCACAATTGGCATGCAAGGCCATGGACAACTCGCAGCAAGGCACTCCAACGTTTGGCCAGCTAAATTAAGAAAACGCTCTGATGATCTGTCCACTTTGTAGGTTATGGTAAGGCTAGTGAAGGCAGCCAAGGGCAATGGAAGTGTGGCAGGAGAAGTGTCTCCTGTAGAAATCATGAACCATTGGTCATGATAATAAACTACAAAATATTGGAAGAGGAAAAATAAGATGACGGAAGACATTTAGTAAACAGTAATTGGATATTAATACTTGGTTCAAGCAGTTTATAAGATGAGTTTTATGGATGCAGGTTGTAATTAATATATTGGATCCTTGTAAATGTATATTGTAATTGCTGAAAAAGCATTTTCAGTATTTTAGAAGTGGAAGAATTTAGGGTCATAACAACAAGAAAACCTGGAGCAAGGCTAGGCACATTAACACCAGTTGCAGCCAAAATTTTCTTGATCTGCTCCTCAACATTCTGAAGCTTTGCAGCAGGGCTTGGCCAGTCTGTTCCGTTCATAGATGCTGGTTTCCAAACTCCCCGAGTTACTTCAGCACAGAAGTAACTAATTATGGTTGCAAGAGATGCAGGAAGGAAATCAGCTAAATCTTTAAGACCTGATATAAATATTAAGAAAACATTTTGTATTATGATATTGTTGCATACATCAAGGAAGAACTACATGAACTTGTCCGATTGTTCTATAAAAAAGGCAAAACATTGAGAATTTTGAAGATGAGACATTTTTAAGGTTTTACAACAGCCAGTTAGACTCTTGGGTAACTTAGAAATCATGCGTTCTGCAAGCTATTTGGTGTGTTCCCTTGGCCTTATCTAATTAAACACGCATACCTGTTGCCAGCTCACGTGGAGACAGTCTTCCATGAGCACAGGCTGTTAGAGCAGCATCAACCACAAAGGGAATGGCTTCAAGAATATCCCAAGCAGGCAACTTTGGCCCTGTACAGGCATCTTCATTTCCAGGTCCAGAAGAGCTACTGCTTCCAGATACAATAGTGGTCTGGCTTCCTCTATTAATCTTTCTGAACATCATGTTAAGAAGCCCCTCGACAATCTGATGAAAAGGGGTTCCATGAACAAGACCAGAGAGAGTTGAAGCTATACATGCTTGATGCTGCCGATACCAAACTTTTAATTTTGGAAAGGAGTCAACAAATACAGAATTTGGCGATGATAAACTTGCTATTTCTGAGAGTTTCCTCCTGTATTGATCTTTTTGGACGTTACCAGCTGACATTAAGTGGGAGTTTCGTACCAGTAATAAGTATTCGGGAGTTAATTGAGAGCCAACTGTGGGTACTTCTCCAATTCCATATTCAAGGGGAGGACGGTTAAATCTCCATAGCTTTAAGAGAAGAATAAATGCATTTGAAAACACAGCATGGGAAGATATTTCTTCCCCTGATGGCAATGTCCATGATATATTAGGTAGACATGACCCTAAAACCTCGCATATTGGCATCAATGAACAGGCAAGCTGTGGAACCTGGTTGTAGATTTGGAAAAGAATTAAATCAATTGTAACGAGAAGAGTTCCTATATCTATCAGAATCATAATCCAGCTCCTATACAGAGTCAAAAACTATATAAGAAATAAAAAATACATTTTCCTGCTGAATATCTCCTAATTAGCTTCCTTATCACTTCCTAGTTTTCTGTTCAAATTGTGCTATTGACAGCTAAGTAATTACTTGCTAGTTATAGCATCGATTACATTAATCACAGAACAAACAGTTGAAGCAAAGAATTCCATCATGCTAATCTTGTCACTGTTGAGTTCTTCAGGGCATTAGGGAACATATCAGCAACTTGGCTCTTCAAGGGTGTTAAAGGTATACATACAAACTCTTTCTACATGTAATAACATTCTAACAAAGTGACAATCCAATAATTCATAGCAATAAGTTTTGTCCTCTCGTAAAACTCTAAGAGACAGTATTACTTGCAACAGTGGCATTGCAAATAGATTATCACACTGCAAGGGAATAGGATCTACACATGTAATATAACATCAGAATCTTCTAGAAGAAATTTCAATGAAATTAGCTTTCATTTAGGCTGTATTTGGTTATCTTCAACATAATTTTCTAATTCTATCGCAATTTAGTTTTCAGAGGATTTCATCTATTGTAGGAGCTGATCCTCAGCTTTCATTTATATAAATTTTAGGTTCTATCAAATATCAATAACATTTTAAATTTGGGATTGAATTAAACTTACCAAGCCATGGAGTGAAAATATTTGAATGCAATCGACAGAAGAAATTCCGACAAAGAGTGCATTTAGTATTGGAGCATAATTAATCAAGTAGTTATTTCCTTCAGTGTTCTCTGCTGGTACTGGTGGAGATAATAACCTAAGAATGAAATGAACAGTGTGCTCCTGCATAAAACAGGGACCCAAGTTCCATATTAGAATGGGAAAGTGGTTTAGAAGAAGGATATGCTCCACAAGTCTACTGTCTACACTACTAAGCAAGTTAAAGTTTTCAAATTTTCTACTGTGTAACCACTACCTGTATATTCCATCCTCGAATTAAGGATGCTCCACAAAGAATGGCAGCAGCAGATATCTTTTCATCTTCTGATCCCCCAAGTGCAATTTCAAAAATTTTCTTCAGTTCTGCTAAGCTTCCATCAAATCCAGGAGCGTAAATTCAGTTGCTTTACCTTTTGGGAAATTTACAAAAAAGAGCATCTGACATACCTGGCTTCAGGAAAGAAAAAGAAAAACTGAAGACCAGGCCACGGAATTTTAGAAAGTAATTTTAAGTCTACCAGGTTATAGTCGCTTTTGTTATGTTACAAATTTAGTTTATGATAAATTCATGTTGAATTTAGTAAATTATCTCTGATCATCCACACAGCAATGGATTCATTTGAAGTGAAATTGAAAAAAAGAAAACCTTAAATTCACCCATATGGTATAGGTTGGCTACATTGAAAAGTCTATCATTATCAACTTCCAGTCTTCTTTTATGGCCCCTTCAGGACTGAGAATATAAACCATAAAAGCTTCCAAAATACTGTTTGATAAAGGTCATAGAATTGTGGCTATAGGCCTACACAGAGGGGAGTAGAATAAATACTATAGAGTAACACCTTTGCTCAATCAGAAGTTTTCAAGTTCTCAAAATTACACTCAAATAGGTAAATAAACCAATTGAATGAACACGCATAAGTTCGATCATACCTTGTTGCAGGACTTGAAACCAAAGCATTAACCATCACGGAAGTAAGCGGGGCTCCCTTCATAAATGATGACCAGCCAGGTGCTGGCATACACTGAGGTATCTGATTGATACGTCCATTCATATAACCTGGCCATAAGTATGCAGATGTATCGAGTAGGTTTCGGGCAATACAAGCCTCAACTATCAGATGACGCATGTTTCCAGCTGAAAAAAAAACAAAATAATTTATTTCTAAAAAATATATGGAAAACTACAACAAAACCACTCAAGTAGTTAATTAGGTCAATAAGTGGTTATTAACTACCCTTTGAATATCATTATCTTGTTGTGGTTAGATGTCCAAAAATAAGAAATATTCTTGCCAATGAACTTTTATCTTTTAATTTTACCATTAAGTTTAGCTCCTATTTGAAGCGTGTTTATGTTCCTTGCAAAATGAGTATCCAAACATAAATGCAGTGTCAACAACTTCGGGAAAAATGAATTGCTAAAGCAAAAAATTAACAGAAAAAGGTACAATCCTTGGAGAGAGGTAAATGATTCAGCTACGTAATGATTTTGCTTATTACAAATCTTCAGTCAAATAAGACCATTTATACATTTGCTAAGTTACTCGTTCTTGCTCTCTTACTTACAATGTTAAGACGATAATTAGTCATTAGTCCAACGACTTCAGCAGAAATCAGACTCACAGATATGTATCCTCACTAGTCCGCAAAAGATGATATAGGCTATTTTTTTATGTTGAAGGAGGCATCTTTACTTTTTTTAACTTATTTTTTTAAGTACTGAGTATAAATTACCAGTCCAATTGACAATGTTCACTGCTGCAGAGTTTTACTAATTCAAGTTACGTAATTCATTTGCCTTTAGAAGAGTAAGACAGCAGTAATCAGACCATGTCCATTATAGACAATTACCACCATTCAAAGACTATGAAAGCTGACCTTTGTGAACCTTCTGCGATTTGAATAGAATCAGAAACACAAAAGCAGACTCAAGTACAAATAGCATATCCAAAGCATTAATTTAAGGTGCCTAAAAACTTCCTTTTATAGTTTTATATATACTTTCCCATTGCTCCATAATTAGAATAGTTTTCAACGTGCAAATGTACTTTCACAACATGTGAAGCATGAGCCATATATTTTCTTTTTCAACTTCGGGAAGAAGACTGGTGCCTTTAACATATATATGTAAGAGGAGAGGGAAAAAAGGAAATGAGCTAGTTCAGGTGTATGAGAGGAGAAAGGGAAATGCTGTTGTGAGTAAAGAGTGTAACAGACTTTACATGTGGTAGGAGGGAATTGGAGAGGATAATTATGTAATGATGAGGGAACAGAGAGAAGATGAACAAGGAGAAGGTGAAAGACAGTGGGGGAAGGGGGTGCAGAATTTTGGAGTGGGGTTTGTGGATTAGGCCAGGGAGGGCAGG
This sequence comes from Acmispon strigosus, assembly GCA_030819835.1. Classification (NCBI taxonomy): domain Eukaryota; kingdom Viridiplantae; phylum Streptophyta; class Magnoliopsida; order Fabales; family Fabaceae; genus Acmispon; species Acmispon strigosus. The sequence goes on from JAUAMA010000001.1 coordinate 95,993,554, forward strand.
GTTTGTGGCTTAGGCTAGGGAGGGCAGATCTGTTCATTCAGTTCTGATTTGCTAGTTGTTGCTACATGTTTTTCTCTTTTTGCTCATTCTGCTCCATTCCCATGTTAACAATTCCTTTTCTGTAGAAGAGAGTTTTCTCTCAAGAACTTTATAATTTCAATACAATTTCTCCGTTCCTATCACATATACTGTGAATCAGAAAATCCAAAACAATCATCAATAATACATTGCTGAAATTGATAGAAATTAATCTAGTTGCTAAAGATCCATATACAATTTATGATTGACAATAAAAGCAATATCACTTACAACAGTTCACTGGCATCTCTGTCATGGTGAGGCAGTCAAAATATGCATTCCCTATGCCAGAAACAAATAGCATTGCTTTTGCAGCAGCCTGATTTGCAGCAGGAACAACAGATTGAGGTGGAAGGAGCAAGCTCTGATAATCACCCAATACCTGGAGACTTGAGACTAAATCATTGCGACATTTTCCTGGAACCTTTTTCTCTTTCCACTGATCTGTAGGGCCACTGTCTTTTTCATCTACCGGTGTCCTTTCATCCTCCTCAATAAGATTGGCAACAACAAGAGGTATGATACAAAACAGCATGCATAAGCGAGTATCAAGATGAGGCATTGGGCCCTCAATCGGATCTCTTTCCTATAAACATATCAATAGTTAAATTAAAGGTGTAAACCACTGATGCAAATTTCTTAACTGCAAAGTTTATGGTAATGGAATGCTACAAGTAATAGATGTACAAGACAATTTAAAACCAAAACTTCAAAGGAAGACACATTGAATTGGAGAGAAAAATTTACCCTCTGAACTAGACGAAGAGTTGCTAACCATAGGCCTAGGAAAGTGTCATGCCAAGAGGTACCATTTATTGCTCGGAGGGTCTTTATCAAACCTACACAACGTAAATTTTCATCTCGCAAGTTCCTAAATTAAAGTTATTAAGACAATATCTACCATTTCAGTAAGATTCCAATAGCTATTCTCAGTCTTACCGCTAATTATTTCAATAGCACTAGTTGCACTGACTTGATAACCGTCCATGGCATCCTCCAGCACCAGATCAAGAGGAATCCAAAGAGCAGAATGACTAGCACCATGACAAAGTGAGGCAGAAGAAGAAAGATATTCAAAAGCCATAACTGAGTGGAACTTCTGCTGTGAATGTGTTTTGCATTCTCGAGGCAATGCCATACAAGTATCTGAAGTCAAATGCAGAAGTGCTTCAGGACTTAGAGTTCTTGATTTTCTCAATGCTAATGAATTTGTTCCAAGCAGCTGCAGCCGTTGAACAAAACTTAACCAATGTGCAGGCCTGATAAAATGGAAGTAAGATGTTGAGCCAATAAAGTCCAACAAGGCAACAACAATATCAAGCCTTATCCCACAAGATGTGGTAGGGTGAAATCAACATTTGGGGGAAAAAAACTACAAGAAATCACCACCATAATAAGTGTAGAAGAACAAATAATTCTATGAATCCTTTGAAGTCATTTTTAACCCAAAAACAAGAAATAGAAAATAGGGAATCTAATGCCAAATGAATTGGATAGGAAATTTAAGAATGAACAGATAAATTCTGCTTGACCATGTAATTAGTAAAATTAGACAGAAAGTGTGAAGAACAAATGTAACGGTTACAAATACTTACAAATTCCGGCGAGCCAAGTAAAGTATCCTTGAAGATTTTTTATCCTGCAAAAACTGCCCAATCATCTCGACAGCCATAAGTGTATTTGCATTTTGCAATTTCTCTAGTTGTTCTGTCTTTTTATCACTATAATTGTCAGGCCTATCCAGTTCCATTTCTTGATATAGTATTGCCCATCTAGAATTTTTTTCAGGAATAAATTCCAGCAAACCTTCATCATCCAATGATGCATCAAGCAACTGCCAGACAATTGAAAAAATAAATTCAACCACCAGAATGCCAGGTTCACTATGTGGCATGCCAAATATGTCGGAAAGATGAAGAACATCATCTATAGATTTCATGACCCTGTCCATAGCATAAGCATAAGAATTAACAATGAACCAACATACACCACTGGACAGTACAGAATAACCTATTAATGTTAACAGTTCATATGTGCCTCAATTGTCAACCATTAATCTTTACTACAAAGAAGTAAGGGAAATAAGATGGACACGAGCAATTAGAAAAAAGACCAGTAGAGTCTAAAGTCTAAACGTCCATGGAAAATTGGAAAATATGCACTGTATATAACATAAAATTAAGTGTCCATCCACAAAAAATTTGAGCGCTGGCATGGGTTAATTGCTCAGGATATACTTCTATGTATATAAGATTCAAATAATCATGAATCTTAAAAAAGTTACAGTTGTCAGACTTACGATGCTGGAAATCACGTCAATGCAAACTAAAACAGGATTTAATGCGACCCAGCATAGTAGTCTATTCAATGACTAAACAGTTTTCAGCTACCCCCAACAATATATAGAACTTGGAAGTTGTAAACAAGATGAAGTAAGAAATTAATCGAATACAGAAGTATTATATCAATTCGGGCTTACTTTTCATAATCCGGCCTGTTAATCTGATACTTAAGTTCAAAGGCATGTCTCTTGAGGAGTTCCAAGTATAGCCTATATGCTGCAGGTTGGACATGTCTACATGGAATAACCCTGCAAAAAAGAATACAGATATCAACATAACATATTAACACACGATCATAAACAGTAATACATCAGGGAACACGGACATAGACTTCGTTTCAAAGTTGGCAGACAAACATGGCTCAAGCAAACACCGAAAAATTAAAAAATAAAACTTTGAAAATTCAATTGACTCTACAGACTGAACAACCTAACACTATGGATCAGAATGCTGGGCTGTTGCCAATTGCAATTGATGAGTGAGCACCCCGACTCGGATCCGGTAATGGAAGAAGAAGAAGAAGAAGACATTGTTTTGAATTAAGCACATAAACAGTAACAAAAATATGAGACAAAGAAGAGAATAGAAACATGGACAAAAGGAAAAACGAAATCCCTAAAAAAAGGAGGTCAAACCTGAGAGAGAGGAGAGCGAGAAGAAGCATGGGAGGGACGATCTTGAGCATCAAAGCCTTATCGAGAAACTTCCATAGAATGGGAACATTGTTGTCCCAGCAAATGTAAGAGACCAAGAACTCGGCGAGTTCCGCAGAGGGGAGAGACTCTCCGGCAGAGTTCAAATTGGAATACATCTGAATGGCCCAAACCAGAGGATCACTCCCTTTCTCCTGCGCCACCTTGGTCAGCTCCGCCACCCCATCCATCGCCACCTTCCGCCAGTTGCTCAGCCCCGAAACCTCCATCATCACCGCCATCAGCAGCAGCTCAACGATGAAGGAAACGCATCGTGCTCGTGCGTGTCTCCCACAACTTATTACAAAACTAAACAAACCACCCTCCTCTGTGAACGTGAACGTGATTTGTCACTCCCCCAGAGTTCGTTGCATTTTGTCATTTAAGTCAAACCAACTAGGGGTAATGTAGGAATTTCACATAAGGTATCAGTTCTCATGGGATCGCGACAAAACAACAAACGTTGCCCTTGCTCACCAAAGTGGTCCCTTTGAAGTCCCTACCCTCACTATAACAATGTAGCGTGTGTTTGGTTTCACGTTTGGAGAGACTAAATGTGAATCCAGTAATTCAAAAATAATTAATTTTTATTTCTGAATTCGTGGATCTGGCCCAAACGTGCGTGAGTTTTTTAAACGTGCACGTAGTATCGGTCTATCTTAAATCAAACTCAAATGTAATTTCATATATTTCAAATTATTAATAAAAAAATTAAAATTTGTCAAGTTGAATTTATTGTGAATCGAAGAAGCAGAATTTTGATAAATTAACTTGTACATGAGTTCACGTTAAATTCAACCGGAATTCAAACGGGAGCTTTTTTTTTTATCATGATTAATTAATATTTTTACTGCAAACACTCGATTTAAACAATAGAATCACATTTGTGAATTAAATTGTATTAATTATCATTGAATTACTTTCCAATATACTTGAAGCTAATACCGGTAACTAATAAAGACTAATTTGAAAAAAATAAAGAGGGGGTCGAATTTGAAAACAATCAAAGTTGAAATAGAAGACATAGAAATTTATTTGTATTAAATTAATAATGTCGGTATTATTTCAATTTATTTTACTGTGCGGTGCAATTTGAAATATTTTAAATTTGAAATGGAAGAAGTAAATTAATTGCATTAATAGGGTATGTGAGTGTTTTAGTAGCCCACTATTGAAGGTAAATAAATTGTATTAACTAATGAAAAAATTACATGTGGCATGTATATTTTCAATATGGCCCATATTTGATATTGGACACTATATCTATAATTTTGAGTCCTCATTCTGGACTCTCATTAAGTCATGCCACTATCTTTTAAGAAAAACTCTAATTTATGCATTTTTTATGAGATTTTAATCTAATTAATGACCTCAGTGAATAAAAATTTAATGTGGTTTGATCAAGAGTTGACATTTGGGATTTTAGGGTGGGTGTTTGTCTCGAGGTGCAAAATATCTTAGGGGGAAGATGTACTTCTAATTTTAAGAGAGACCCCACATCATTTTTTGTTTATGTACGGTAAGGGTGGAAGAGTTTCAGATGTTCATATTGTAACACAATTTGTACTGTTATAATTTAACTTTTATTTAGATCTTGATATCCATTTAATTATACTATTTGGCTTAAGAAAAGAATTTAATTATATTTATATACTAATAGATAAAATATTTATTAAATACTCTATTTAACTGTTATTTTTAAAATATAATTTTAATATAAATATTAAAATAATTTAAATATGTAAATTATAAATTAAAAAAACCCATCATATTTTAGGCTCGTTAATGTTTGATTTGATTTTAATTAAGAATGTCGCTAACAAGTGGTATAAAAGTTTTACATATAGGTCTATATTATATCCACAATAATCCAAATACAGTAGATTTGAGACGTAAGAGAAAATTTGTCTTTATTATTCAAGTTCTGACAGCTATACATTTTCATTTTGATGGAAAAATAAGATTAGCTTAATAAAATATGAAGATGGCAATGTAATTCAGCATATCATATATTATGCTTCTTAAGATAATAGTTGGAAAAGGGTGGGTTCATTATTCATGTGTCATGTTCTGATTAGGTTAAAAATAATACAAGCTATCTTAATCTAACTGAAATGATGTTACGTTTGTGATCAGAGGGGCTGGATAGTAATTTCCCAGTTTGGCAATTTTCATTTTTGTTTAGTGGAGTGCAGCAGCAGCATGATGTTCTTGAAACAGAGATGGGCATGGCCTACTCTACTCATGCTCGCATAATTACATGCTAAGCCTATAATGTGTGGGTTGGGACTTCACATGTTCAGCATTGTTCACTTATATTCAAGTGTAAATTAAACTTAATTTTATGGTTTTTGTCTGGAAGTATTGATAACAGATATGATCAATGAGCAGAGTTATGTCTAAATCATATTATAAGGTGATATTAGAATCTATTACACATATGTTTATGGGTCATTCATAATTGGGTCACTTATAGATATTCAGATAAATTACACGCTTGAGATGTTGTCCACTCTTAATATGAGAGCCTGTGTTAAAAAGTTTTATGTTGACTAAAGATATAGCCTAATAAAGAATAGAGCAACTCTTAACTTTTAGTTTTTTTATTGTTAGGTCTATCTCAAATTCTATCTTTCACCCATGTGTTTCGCCTGAAAAAATAAAAATAACAAAAAACAATTTCTTTTTTATATATAAAAACTACTTTCAGCATGTTTTTTCAGATCTTTACTGAAAATTTAACAAGTCCACAATCATATATTTAATTTTATAAATTGAGTAGATGAAAGATAGTTAGTAAAGAATCAACCAACCCAATCTAAATCTGGAAAAAGTTACTTAACTTGTTTTGGAGTAGTTTCTTTTTTGGTGTAGTTTAAAAGAATAGTACATAACTACATACAGTAATATGTTACTTTTTCTATAAAAAAAGCTAAATAGTGTTTATATGTTTGGTGTGGGAGAGAAAGAGAGAAGAGACAATACGTGTAGTGAGAAAAAGATGAGAAATAAAATAATTTTTTTCTTTATAAAAAAATAGATTTTTTAGTTTGTTTGAGAAAAATAAAATATAAGAGATAGAATGATGATGATCTCTCTTTTAATTTGGTTGTGTAGAGAATTAAAAGAGAGAAAGTAATTTTTTATTTAAAAATTTATTTTCATATTTTGATATTTATAATTTTGATATTTTTATTTTTAATATTTTATTATAAATTTTATTTTTTAGGGTAAAAATTACAATAATAATAATAATTAAATTTCTAATAAATATATCCAAAAAAAAAGTAATACTGGCATAATTATTGTATATTTAGGATTAAAATGGCATTTTGCATAATAGTAATTTTTTATATTGCAGCACTACTATTTTCAATTAAAATACTACCTCCCTTCTTATATATCTATCACTATTTTGAGTTTGTTTTTATTTTTATTTATGACAAAGGTAGTAGTATGTTTCTTAATCATTTGATTAGTTCTTCAAGGCATTGCCATTGCCATTGACTACCAACACTATAAATGTATGCATAGCAAATCAAATAACGACTTTTTGTTCTTTGCAGTTTGCACGATACCACAAGTCATAAATATTCGTCAATTAAATTAGTCAAGGTTCCAACCAATTAGAAGTATCCATTGCAAGGTTCCAACTCTACCTTTGAGTAGTAGATAAAATAAAAATACATTTTGACTCAAATCCTTATATGTTATAATTAAAAGATGATGGATATTATGTATACTATACTTTATTAATCGCTTATCAATAACATATACTCCTATACAAGGTTAAAATGCTGGATGCATAAGGAGGAAGATGAAGCAAAAGTATACAAAAGATTTTATTATAATCAAGTTATAATAATTATTAGACCACTAATACTTGTAAGTCGTGAGCCAAGCCGTTGGATCGAAAATATTTTTCTTTGTTATTTAATATTAATATTACTACTATACATAAGGTTGAAGTTTTGGTTGATTGGGGTTTCCAAACCAAAAGTGGTTAGGTTAGGTAGAGATGATGACATGTTGGAAGCATTATCCCCACCATGATCAAGTGGTTGGCTTTGGGTAAAGTTGAATGTGAAAGGTTGGCTCTTCAAATTCCATTGAGATGATGAGAAAAAATTAAAAATCTCACTCTCACACACAAATGTTATTGCTATTGTTATTTTCTCTGTTTCAGAGTGAATGGGACATGTTGGTAGGTGAGGGTTAGTGCCTTGATCAGTTAGCAGATTCATTGGCCTTTTTGGTAAGTGGCATGGGACCAGGACCACACCTCTATCTCTATCTCTATCTCTATCTCTTTCTCTATGTGCCTCAACACCTATCCAAACAGGAAAGGTTATAAATTATTAAAGCTCATTGTGGGGGAAATGAAATGATTAAAGGTAGTCTTGTTGATCCTAATAACCAAAAGTTTCGGACGAAAGAATATTAATTGTCTCCTTTCAAAATTAGAGACGAGTATAACATAAGGCATGTTCGGATTAATAGATAAAATGTCATGGAATAGTTTTATGTTCCATTATTATTATTTCACTTTGATGGTACTCATTTCATCTAATTCTATTACTCACTCTCAATTTTCATATCTTCTAATTTAATGAAATTAATGGAATAGAAACACTCATAACTAATAAAACTATAAAATATGTTAAAAAAACTATATATAAGATTATTTTTCTACTCATATCTATATTATATATTTAATATTAGTTTTTTAAAATAAGGGTATATATACGAATAAAAAATTTATAATCATTTTGTTCCGTCCATTATCCAAGTAATGAAGTGATAAATTTATTTTATTTATCATCAAATATTTAAACAATGAAAAATATTTTAATTATGTCCCACCTCATTCCATTTTATTCCATTTATTTATTATAAAGTACTAGAATAATTCCATTATATTTTGTTTCATTAATTATGTTCGATTAGAATAATTATAATTGTAGTACTAGAATAATGAAACAAAATATAATAAAACAAAAATGGGTTTCAGTATAATGAAATTATTCTAGTACTATATAAATAATAAAGTAAGTAAATTTCAGCGTGATATTTAAAGCATGAAGCCTTTATATCCAAAATAAACTTAAAAAATGTGGCCATTTATGAGACTCATCATTATGTCTTTTTATTAGGCTGCCACATGCTCGAATGGTTAAAGTATGGTTTTCAATATATGTCATTTTGTCAATATTGCAGGTGAATAATCATGGGCGTTAATCATTCTCTTTCTGAATAGAATGTGAAACATATTAGATTAGACATATCTAACTACCTTAAAACTCAAATTTTCTCATATTAAATATTAAAATTTGTGTCTATCATTCTGTTTCTACGTATTAGATAAACATGATTCTTTAAATATTTATAAAGAAAAATAGATACAATGTTTTAATATTGTAATTGATGTAACATGAAATGATGATAATCTAACACATGATACATTAAAAAGGGCATGAAGCATCAATTAATCTTGACGATTCGTAGTCCTAGCCTTGTTGGGAATATCAGAAAATAAATATCTAGGTTAGCTTGATTCTGAATCCATCAATTCCGAGACCAAGACGGTAAAGGCAAGCAAGCATAATTGAGTTGGTTGATGTTGATGTAGAACAAGCCAATTTACTTAATATGTGAACAATTTTATTACCTCCTGATCAATTTCTGTGCATGGAAGTTAGTGGCATGCCTGCTAAGTGTTTACAATGATCAGCAAATAAAGTGAAAGCTAGCTAGCTAGCTCGATCGGAATATCTAATCTAAAGCCCTCAGGGACATGGTGGTGGCTGTGAAAAGTTGAGAGAGTGACTGAGAACTAAGAACAAGACAGAATTTGGGAAAATAATCACAAAGTGATTCATTATGTTTCCCTTCTGATTTATTTATACTAGGACTAGTTACAAAGAGTTCAACACAAGCTTATAATGTAAGGGAAACATCTCTAACCAAATCGAAACTAACTACTTAACAGAAATGAAAGAGGGAACTTAACTAACATAAAGGGAAAGAGAGGGAATGTGAATGTCTAGCACTCCAAGCTTGGACAAATTCTATTGGAAAGGGCCAGCAACTAGTGGTTTAGTTAGAATGTCATCTGTTTGAGCAGTGGTCTTGACAAGAAGCAAATGAATGGTGCCATCAAGAACCTTGCCTCTGGCCAATTATAATCAATCTCTATGTGCTCTGTACGCTCATGCAAAATTGGATTGTGAACAATGTGCGAAGCGGATTGATTGTCACAATACAAATTAACGGGAGTTGGATCATGAATATATAAATCTTTGAGAAATTAAATGATTCGTTGTGCCTCACAAGACGTCTGGACTATGACACTGTACTCGGTTTCCGAGGACGATTTAGACACAATAGATTGGTTTTTGCTTTTTCAAGAAATAAAGGCATATCCAAGAAAGAAGCACAAACTCATAATTGATCTCCTGGTGTCTAAACATGCTTCCCAGTCTGAATCTGAAAAACCCGACAATTTCAAGAGGATTGTGCACTACCAAAACTGCATTTGAGATATTTGAAGTCACGTGTAACTGCTTGAAACTGAAGTGTAGTACGAGAAGCTAAGAATTGACCGAATCCTCTCACCCAAATGAAGCATCGTGGGTTAGTTCAACCCACTGTTTTGCGAGTCTGGCCCACTTTGCCACCCGCCGACCCGCTTGCAACCCCTAGTATTTATGGGATTCAACAATATGGTGTAATATAATATTATAGTGCAACTCCAAATAACCTAGACTGGCCGGCCATTCACAGGCCCACCCACCATCAAGACCCATGTTTCTGTTCAGACAAAGGTAGCAGCATGGGCTAATGCTCTGCACCCAAATAAAAACTATGGGAAATGGGTGTTTTGATACTTTCACATTTCAACCCAAAACCTACATGTTGTCACAATGTCACCAGTTCTTACTTCCTTTGAGTTATCTTTTTAATTTCTTCTCCTTCACTTCTAAATTCATTGTTTGCATGTTTGACAGAGAAGCATGAAAGAAGGAAAATTGAGACCTAGTTTTTTAAACTTTGTATACTTTCGCTTTTAATAAAAAGGACAAAGAACTATTTGACCATCCATAATGAGAGTCGGTCCATGTTGACCTTTATGCCTGAATGAGAGACACAGAGAGATGATGTGAAAAGACTATGAAAGGAGAACTTCAACGATCAGAATAAGCACACACCTCATTTTGAGTAGAAAAGAGATGGAGAGATATGAAGAAAAGAGAGAAAATACAAGATGTGATATAATAAGAAGGGAAGGGAGTGATTGAAAAAAAAAAAAGTGAAAATGGAGTGAGGAAAATTGGAGTACGTATGAATCAAAGTTATTAGAATTATAACTTGCTCATTATTATGGCAGCCATTAAATATATGAATCACTTAAGTATCATAACACTCATTTTTCTGGTGGTTTTAAACTGCTACAAAGTTGAAAATTAAAAAAAAAACATAAAAGCAAGTTTTCTAAAAGCGAGTTTAAAATGGCAACAAACGCAGGCGTCACAATTGTCGGAAATTGTTAAGTGGTTCACTAATCATTAATGTCTAATTTCTGTAGAAGTTTTTTTTGTCAAAACTTCTCTAAAAGTTTAGTGCATTTTGGATTGCCTTTTAGATTGCATTGTCTATTTTCCCAACCCGCTTTTTATTTAACTGGGCTTTTTGGCCCACGGTTATATGAAATTTCGCTACGTTTAAAAAAAAAAGGAAAAGAGAAGTGAGTGATAAGAGTTAATTGAAAAATTATCAATTAAATATTGAAATAAAACATGTAAGAATTTTTATAATTTAGATAGTGAGCTATGACATGAACAAGATCTGGTGCAAAAAAAGTGTTATGACGTATTCAGTGACGACCTTATGTTTAATTAAACGTAATTGGTGACGGAATTTCCGTCCATCCTCTCCACCAGTTAACTACTACTTCATAGTATCACATATTTGTAGCGGCGCTTTTCTTCTCTGTCACTAAGCTACCAAGGTCTGAGAACTGTAATCACTATCACTCTTTGCAGCCATGTCAAGTCCTCAGTGTTTTGAGAACCCACCTAACCTGAACTCTGGTATCCATGGAGCTGGAACTGTTCTAGAACTTGGAGGACTTAAATCCTATGTCACTGGACCTCCTCATTCCAAATTGGCACTCATCCTAATTTCTGATGTATTTGGTAACAAAACTCATCTCCAATTTCTTATCTTTCAACTTGTTTTACACTAATCTTATGTTAACTATGTCATTTATATTAAATAAAATCTAATTGTAATGTAAGTTGTTCTGGAATTATTTCAGGGTATGAAGCTCCAAATCTGAGGTAAATATATAAATTTTCATCACCATGGCTATTTAAGGGTAATGCAAGTTGATGGTTAGATAAATGAAAATATTGAATCCCTTCAATGGGTGGAGTGGAGGGAATAGAACTGTATGTTAAGGATTTATAAATTTTAGTCTTGGAACTATAACAGGCTGCCACAAAATTAACAAAAGTTGAAGTTTCTCACTAGTTCATTATTAGGAATGATCATGTTTTTTGGTAATAAGCCTCCCAATTCAGTTATTATTAGGCTTCATCGATTTTTCTGTGCTAAATCAGATTTACTGTCTCTAAATGCATGTTTGGAAATCATTTTACAAAATCAATTTTGAGGATAAACTTCTCTGAATAGCTTCTGCGTACCATAATTGATTACTATGAAAGAGAAGGTGATGCAAACATGCTATAAAACTATTTGCCATTAGCTTTAACATTCTCTCAATGTAAAGGAAACTTGCTGACAAAGTGGCAGCATCTGGATTCTTGGTTGTTGTTCCTGATCTTCTGTATGGTGACTACTTTGATATTGATCCTCAATTTGATCGAGTTTCATGGCTAAAGGCTCATGCAACGGTTCGTTATGCAGTTTGTTTCTCTTTTCTATTTGATTTTGAAATTCATGTCATAGCATTCAGCCTGCTCACTTGTTACTCTGCATAATGTTTCACTATTACAACATCAACATGCTTATGCAAATATTGTTTCTTTATAGGATAAGGGATGTGAAGATACCCAACCTCTAATTGCTGCTCTAAAGAGTAAAGGTGTTACAGCCATAGGGGCTGCAGGTTTCTGCTGGGGAGGTGAGTGACTCTTTATTTATTTATTTTCTTATTTTTGCTTACACAACTTCATTATCAATTAAAGAAAGAAAAAACAGCCACCAAACGTTGATCAGCTGATGACGTGAGATTGTTCTAGCTTAAGTAAATGGCTCGTGTTCGTATCTTTGCGAATGCAACGTTAAATATGTGTTTTAATCCAATAAATGAAAGGAAAAACAAATTCAATTCAATATGTGTTTAACTTATTGGCTTTGTTCCAGGGGTTGTTGTTGCAAAATTGGCAATTTCCAGTGACATTCAGGCTGCAGTTATTCTGCATCCTGGTCCAATCACAGACAAAGAACTTAATGGTAAACTTATGCTTTTCCATTTTCTGGTTACATAAATGATTATAGAGATCATTGACAAACTTAGTTTTTCTTCAGAGGTGAGGATTCCTATTGCTATATTGGGAGCAGAAATTGACAATCATTTCCCACCAGAGAAGTTGAAGCAAATTGAAGAAATGTTGTCTGCAAAAGCAGAGGTGAGAAATTCTTGGGGAATCCTCTGTTGATCTCCAGATAAGATTTCCTTCAAAAAGTCCAATTTTTTCTCTAAAATTTAATCCTTTATTTCGGTGTTAATGATGTATCTTACAACTATTAGCCGTGAGACTAATTCTTCGCTCCACTACCAGCTTACTAAAATTTAACCCCTTTAACAAAATTTCCAACTTTATGATGAAGCAGCTACAATGACATCCTAATAGCATGTTTAAATCAATTTTTTTATTCTCAAAATTAATTCTAGCATTCAGAAAGTACCCTAGTCAAAATTAATATGAGTAGTGTCACTATTAACTCCAAATTGTTTATGTGTTTTTTATTAGCTTGAAAGCTTTGTAAAACTATATCTTGGAGTTAGTCATGGATGGACGGTAAAATACAGTGTTGATGATGAAGCAGCGGTTAAGAGTGCAGAAGAAGCCCATCAAGACATGTTGAACTGGTTTGCCAAGCATGTCAAGTGAAGGTTGTTTTACTTTTCACCACCACTTGATGCCAATTATTGAAATCAACCGCATTGAGTTGTGGTTAGTGAAAAGAATACAATGTCAAAGAATCCTGGATTAGGAAAATGTTGAATCATATGTTCTCCACTCATATCAATGCTCACAAAACACGTGGAAATTAAATCATAAATAATAATACAATTTTCAAAGTTCAAGTTCTTAAACTAGTAATCAGGAAATGCTTCTGTGCAAGTAGTTTGTTGATGTTCTTAAGAGTAATGCTTATGTTTCTACCTTATAGGAGAGAAAAACGATTTTAAGTTGTAAATTATTATCTTAGGAGTGGGACTCGAATGATATGATAGTTTATATTGCTTAAGAAAAGGATAATGCAACAAACTTTTCGGTCAGTCAAACATCTATAGAGGGTTCTCCTCATCAGTTATGACAACATCCATCATCGTCCGTCATAGCTTATTTATGCTTGGATGTCATAGTGTAGTTTTTTTTCTCTATTAATTTTCCTTTTGTAACAAAAAAAAACTTTAAAACAAGCATAATTTTGTGAGTTTGATTTTTGAAAATGGATATATCAGTTTATGCAAATGAGAGTGATTGCAACACTACTATTTTAATAAACTCCACATAAAATTAAACTAATTAATGAGAGTGTTTCTAGAAATTTTCTCTACAAATTTTACTTACTAACATTTTATTTCTTTGTATAAATTAATAGAAAAAATCAATTATCCTACCCTAACGGTTCCGTTAGTATATCATCATCTAACTAATTCTGATAAAAAAACTTTGGTAAATGAGTATTTTTTTAGTTACATGTTTGTTTCAATGTCTTATATGTACATAATTGCTACATTTTATTGTTTATATCACTAAAAATCTAGCTATAAACTAAATTTCAAAAAATATAACTATTGATGTATGCCTTACTTTATGTCACACAATGATATCGTGTCCATCGCACAGATTTAAATCCTAGTTGCATGAGTTTTTTTAAAATTTGTTAACATGGTTAAGATTGTGTGAATAACTTGTTGTGTTTGGTTAAAATCGTTTGAACAATAAAAAATTTATGCATAAATCAAAATGATATTAATATGAATGCAAAACATGAATGCCATTATCATAAATATGAGCAAACATAAGGGTGTTTGATTACAGTTTTTAAAAGCTGTTTTCTATTTTTAAAAATTTAAAAACCTGTTTGGCACAACCTGTTTTTAAAAACAGTTCTTGTTTTCAGTTTTAAAAACTAAAATACCAAGTAAAATATGTTTTCAGTTTCTATTTTTAGTTTTCAATTTTCAATTTTTTAAATACTAAAAAACACCTCAATCAACAGTTTTTTTGTTTTTCTTTTGCAAAACAAATTTCAAAAATAGTTTTTAAAAACTGTTTTTAAAACAATTTTCAAAAACGGCAATCAAACATGCCCATAATTTATATAAACATTAGTTGATGAATCTCAAAAGAAATAATTCTTATTTGTTAGAATGTCACTTGATATAAAAAATTATTATTTAAACCTAGTAATGGTTTTAAATTATTCCGATCTTTAAGTTTAATTCAATTTAAAATATTTACCAAGCTCTTAGTTAAATTTGTAATTATTAACTTATTTTTTCTCTTATGACCCATATTTTTTCTTCAACTTTTATTTTTTATTTTTTACTATATTTAATTTCTAATCTTTATATTATTTTTATTCTACTTTTAACTATTTCTTTTGATTAATGAATGTTTTGTATAGGTCTTAAAAAAAGTCTTCATTTGTATTTTTCTCCTTCTATGTTAAAATCATATAATTTCTTCAATTCAAAACCATTTCAATCATAATCATCTTACCAAAATCTTGCAGTGAGCCTAGATTTTTCCTATTTAGTCTAAGAGGAAAATAGCGGTGAAGAAACTGACAAACAAACATAAGAGCAATAGCGCGGGTGGCTAAGTGTCTTTCCCCATTTGTACATACCCGTATAAACCCTTAGAAAGATACAAACACGTTTTGAGAGATGGGTGATGATTGAGGGAGTTAATGACTATTCTATCAGAAAATTTAGGAAACTTTTTTATTAAATTGAGTGATTTTAGACAAGGGCGAAACTTACCTACACTTCCTTATGTCTTGTTTTTAATGTTTTTCAATTAAAATATGACATGTGGGAGAGGAAAAAGAGCTCCCCTAGGGAAAAGAGCCTAGGGCACCCCTCAACTCAACACACATAGGGAGAGGAAAATTGTGATGGGAGAGGAGGGTGATGAATGTTGAGAGGGGGAGAGTGGCCGCGAGGGAGTCGATGGCTAGTGGTGGTTAGCGTTACGCAAGATTCAGATCAAGAAGAGGCCGGTGGGCTGTAATTACCAAAATTTCAAAAAAAAAATTGAAATCCACATTCCTTCGTATCCAAAACTATCATACTAACAACATTAAATAAAGTAGTTATATGGAAGGTCATGTTAAAAACTGATTCAGTAGACTATATTTTCACAATTAGCATTCAATACATATCATTTATAATATGTTATTTATGTGCTAAAACTGATTTGCGTATAAATCATTTTAACTTGCGAACCATGTTTTTATTAATAGTATTTAAAACCCATTAAATATCAATGCTTATCTAATTCGAGAAAAACACAAACAAGTGATATCCACTGAAAAAGTTAAAAAGTAAATTATACTAATTTTTAGAAGTAATTCATTTTCATCGATTTATAATAAATTTTAACAAATAAACCAATTTTTATTCATCAGAGAATTATTTTTTATGGGTCAAAATTTATTTTCTTAAAATGGTACTAAAAAAAATTACTAATATTGTTTGAATATTGTTTTTTTGATATAATAATCTGAATGGACACAAGTATGGGCCATGAAAGGAAGGGCCCAAAAATCTTCCCTGCTCTGAAACCCTAAAAAAACACACACAGTCGTTTTATACTTGCCTCCTCCCCACTTCTCTGCCTTCTTTTGCACCCCGCCGTTTCTGAGCATTTCTGTTATAGCTCGGTAAGATCTGCTTCCTATTCCTTTATCTCACGCTGTTTCCAGCTACGAAATTTGATTTTGGATTCCTAGATTTGTTTTATCATTCGTGCTATCTTACCATCTATGATGAAAATATTTGAATCAGATTCCGTTTTGTGTGTTTGGGTTGGTGTTTAACTTTGGATATTGTTTACATTTCATGTATTAGAGGATACCCTGATTAAATTTTTGGTCTTTCACATGAATTTTCAGCTGTTTTTTTTCTATGATCATGAGACTATATTCGGTTCTGCCACTGTTTGTGGTGTTCAGAAATGATTTTCACACATGGGTGTTTTTGGCGATTAGTATTAACTAAGAATCTAAGATGAACTTGCAGCTGCCCTTGTAATGGTTAATGTCAGTGTAGTTAACTCTTGTGAAATTTGTTACAGTGACAATGGTGAGGGTGAGTGTCTTGAATGATGCTCTCAAGAGCATGTACAATGCTGAGAAGCGGGGAAAGCGCCAGGTCATGATTAGGCCATCCTCAAAAGTGATTATAAAATTCCTTATGGTGATGCAGGCCCATGGTATTTGTCCTTTTTTATTTGGACTAGTGATCTCTCAATTTGATTGCTCTTAGCCTCATTATTAGATTTTTTTTTGCCTTAATTTGGTATGCTGTGGTGCTTTGTAGGGTACATCGGTGAGTTTGAGTATGTCGATGACCACAGGGCTGGAAAAATTGTCGTTGAGTTGAATGGTAGACTGAACAAATGTGGGGTTATTAGTCCCCGTTTCGATGTCGGTGTAAAAGAGATTGAAGGTTGGACCGCTAGGCTGCTCCCATCAAGACAGGTCAGCTTAACTTATTGTTTAATACCTTATTATAGCCTAAAATGTCTTCTTGTTCTTTGACCTTGAACTAAAGAGTAAAGACTGCAATCTGCTTAAGACATTGTTTCTTTCAATTTTCTATCTTTAAGCCTTTTTCAGAATTTAGTTATTGTTGTTTATGAAAGTCTGAAGTTATGAATATATTTGCCACTATGATCAAGTCAATATTGTCAGAACCAACTTTGTTTTTCCATTCAAATTATATTACTTAATATGCATAGCATACCACCTAGGAAGCATGGGTGCTTCAGAAATTATGTCATATATATATATCCAATAGATATATGTTAAAATAAGAGTTGGGCTATGGTAAAGCTTGTATGGGTGTGCTTGTGAGCTGTGTATCCACCGTATTTGCCATGAAAATCGTGTTCTTCACTTCCAAGCTTCCCAAAGTACAAAAAGAATAGAAATAATAAGAGTCCGCATAGGATCCTAAATTCCGAATAAAGGAAACCCTAACATGTTTTGCCTTTGTAGTTTTGCTATCCTCTTGTTCGTGTTTCTGTCTAAAATCGGTCTACTATGTGATATCAACTTGTTCTATAATGTCTCTTGTGTGTTGGACTTTACTTTTAGCAGGCTTGCCTGTACCTTAATTTTTAATCTGCAGATAGAGACTTTGCACATTTAATTTCTATTTGTGCCCCTGACCTTAACTTGCACATTGATGCAGTTTGGCTATATTGTCTTGACTACCTCTGCTGGCATTATGGATCATGAAGAGGCTAGGAGGAAGAATGTTGGTGGCAAAGTGCTGGGTTTCTTCTACTAATCTAGTTTTCATTTGAAGAGTTTTGAGATTGATTTCATCTTTTTAAGTTTCACCGGTTGTGGTAGAGACCATGTGCTAGACCCGCAGTAGTTTAATCAATTATAGCATGGCAGTGAGTTGTTTTTTCGACGCATTGTTTTGTTTGCAAAAACAATTTGCAAGACTAAGTCATATTTTCTTAATATTTATTTTTTTACTAAAATGTTATTTTCTGAGTTGATTTAATGGTCTCTCTAATGAGAGACATGATATGATATTGCATCGACTTCTGAAATTAGCGTTTAAATAAATCCTAGTTCGTATGCCCATTTGGTTTTTTTTTTCTCTCATTAATTCCTTTTTTTCGTGTATGATGTCGACATGATAGGAATTCCATTCATCCTAATCTAACAACTTTGATCGATGTACTTTTTTACTAACAACTTTGATCAATGTACTTTTTTACTAGTTAAGTAGCAGAACATTGTCAAATGTTATCAAATTTCAATCCAAACACGCACTTAAGCACATATTGGTTTACATCGATTTCTTATCTTAAGATTTACATTTTAATAATGCATTCCTAATAATGCACTCTCTTAAAGATCAACAGTGTTTGGTCCCCTGTTTGGAAAATCTCACAAAGTAATTTTGGTAGAGTTTATTTAATTTTGGAGGAAAATATTGATGATTGAGACTTGTTATGGTCTTTGGAGAATTGATCTTACTTCCAAAATCAACTTTGGTAATAACTATAGAGGGGCTTCCTAAAACATAATCAATTCCTAACATAGGCCATGTTTGGAAGAGCTTATATGAGCTTAACTTATAGCATAAGTGCTTATGCAAGTGTTTGGGGGAGCTTATGTAAATAGCTTATGACCAACCTATAAGCTGTTTTGAGCTTATTTCCATAAGCTAACCAGAGTTTCTTATGAAAAAGAGCTTATATTTATATATAGCTTATTTTCAATTTATTTCAATAATTTTTTTAAAATAACTTATTAATAAGTGCTTATGCCATAAGCGCTTATGGTCATAAGCGCTTAATTAAGCTGTTTTCTCAAACAGGGCCATAATCAATTGTGTGACTTTACAATTAAATTTCATCTGTAACAAATTTTTTTCTTTATAAAAGTATCCCAAAATATAAATCACTTTGTTTTTAATTCACTTTTACTGTAATTACTTGTATCATTATATATATATATATATTTATATTTGGTTCCAGCATCCATTTAATGTGTTAATATAATATATATACTATAAATTTATAATATTTTAAAAGATATTAATTTAAAATGCTTTTAAAAAATGATAGTTTTTCTAAAAGATATAAAATGTTAATGTGGTGATCATGTAAATATCACTTTCACTTTTGATTTCGTCCTCCGTTCTTTTTTCTCTCGATTTAAACAACTTAAAAATTCTCTCATATTTCTTCTTCTTACATTTTTCCCATTTATATTCTTTCTTCTCATTTTCACCCACCGACCCATCTAAACAGATTATAAAAGTTGGGACTAAAATCAAAAGTTAAACTTTTAAGGAAACAAAAAAAAGAAGAAATAATTTTAGAGGGACTAAACGGAAATAGGGTATATTAGGTGGACCAACAAAAAAAGTTGAAAGATAGGGAAAATTGAGTGGCAAAGACGCACTCATATACGTGTCCACAATAATACTCAATTTTCTTTTTACTATTATTATTATTATTATTATTATTATTTTATTTTTTCATATTCATATTCGTCCCTTTATGTCTCTCTAAGCTCTGAACCACAACCTAGTTCAACTTCAACTTGGAACTTGAAGCGCGTGCGTGCGTGTTCCCTCTGAGATCCAAAAGTTTATCTTTTTTTTTTGTTTCATCTTCCAAATTTCCATCACAATCTGCTTCTTCAATTTCTCAATTTCAAGAATCTTATCCGGTTCTGAAATCTCCAGCACTTTCACCTGTTTTCGGTGCCTTTATTTATTCACTTCCTTTATCATTGTTTGTGATTATCGCCGCAGCAGATCCTCCAAGATTAATTTTTTCCGCTGATTCTAGAGTTCATACTCCAACGTGATTATCGCCGTAACCTTCCAGCTACATTTCGAGACTTTTACTGTTTTTTTTTTCATTTTGGGGTTTACGCTCTCCCACCTTTTCGATTCTAGTAGAGTTGCAAGTTCCTGTTTTTTCAATCACAGTCGCTTTATTGGCCCTCAAACTCTGTTTTTTTTCTCCTGCTGAGCTCTCTTCTAGTTTGAGTTGAGAGTTTTTCTCTTTGCATTTGTGATCTGGGGCATGTGGGGTTATCTCTTTTTTCTGGATTTTTGAACTGGAAGTGGGAGTCTGGGTGGTCTGGATTTGAGTTGAGAGGATTGTTCGTTGGATGCACCTATTGGTTTGAAGGGGTTTTTATGCTTTAGGTACGAAGATGCATCCTGACCAGAGAAAAAAGGTAAATTTACTCAACTCAACTGATATATTGGTTGATGTGAATATTTGTTGGTTTTTATTATTGAGGGAGAGAGTTGTGCTATGATTGAGGGGAGTGAATGCTCTTTGTTTTGTTAGTTCTGCACTTGTGGGATATGAACATAATTTGTACTCTTTATGATTGAAATTTTGTTCTTTTATTCGATTAATTGTGGGGCTTTAACTCTCCCCTATTCTCGGGTACTGCTTACTCTTTCTATCTGTTTTATTTTGGACAGAGAACCCGTTTTTGGGTAAGAAACAACGTTTATTTTGACATTTAAGATTTAGTTGTCTGATATTTCTGTTCCTATGGTATCTGCAGACTACGACAATGTATTAATTTAGATCCCTCTTGTTCTTTCACTGATTATTGAATATCACAGGCTCACTGATCACAAATTCAAATTACTTACATAATTTATCTTTTATCCCCCCAAATTTTGATTATCTCCTCGTATCGGACTTAAAAACTCCAGAAATATATTTATTTTGTTAATGTTAGAGTTGGATCAAGCCTACTGTACTCCCTATGGTTTTTTAATATAAATCTTGTGTGTAAATGACTATGTTGATACTGATAGTTAAAATATTTGGAGCTGCTTTTACCCTACTTTTGTCCATGGGTGGACGCAAAGTTAGGTAATGAACTTGCAGTTCTGGTATAAAACTGTGGAAGTTTATTGTTTTCCTTCATTGCAATATGTACGTTGCAGACCATTTAACCAATATATGGCTTTGAGTTTGCTTAGTATATAAATGAATAGTGTGGTTTGTTGTGTTTATGCAGTCTGTGGATGTAGATTTCTTTACCGAGTATGGTGAAGGGAGTAGATACAGAATAGAGGAAGTCATTGGTAAAGGAAGCTATGGTGTTGTTTGCTCTGCATACGATACACACACTGGGGAAAAGGTTGCTATAAAGAAAATCAATGACATATTTGAACACGTTTCTGATGCCACTCGCATTCTTCGCGAGATTAAGCTTCTTAGACTTTTACGTCATCCGGATATTGTGGAGATCAAGCACATTTTGTTACCTCCTTCTAGAAGGGAATTCAAAGATATATATGTTGTTTTTGAACTCATGGAATCTGATTTACATCAGGTCATCAAAGCAAATGATGACCTTACACCAGAACATTACCAGTTTTTCCTCTATCAGCTTCTTCGAGGCTTGAAATATATACATACAGGTAATGCTCTTTACATTTAGCTAGATGAATTTTCGTAGATTGCTTGCTCTAACATATTTTCTACTATTATTGCATAAACTAGATGCTAAATTATATTACTATTGTTGCTGATTTTTAACCTTTTAATGGTCTTATTCTTGTAGCAAATGTTTTTCACCGAGATTTAAAGCCCAAAAACATTTTAGCAAATGCTGACTGCAAATTGAAGATTTGTGATTTTGGTCTTGCCAGAGTGGCTTTTAATGATACACCCACTGCAATATTCTGGACAGTAAGAATCTTTTTCCTTGAAACTGTCACCTTGAATATATCTCTCTTTCTCAGTTCTTCATTCTCAGTTCCATTTGTTTACTCACAGGATTATGTTGCAACAAGGTGGTATAGGGCTCCTGAGTTGTGTGGGTCCTTTTTCTCCAAGGTGCAATATACGTTATTTCAGTATTTCAGATCTTTGATCTATTTTATTTTCTATTTACCCTCATTTGATATCTGACAGTTTGGGCACATCCTCTTTCTTCATCCCTCACCTGTTCTTGTCTGTCTTGCTTCTCTACTTCAAACAACTAAGGCGGGAATCTCTTCATTTTTTGTGCTTTGTGCAATTTACAGATCTCAAAACTAGACTTGGGTTTTTCTTATAAAAAATTATTCAATCAATGTATATGGACTTATAGTACTGCTTGTTGCTTTCAAGCTATTGGATCTGTGATCTTTACAGATAATGACACTTTCTTCCCTTTAGGAATAAAGAACTCATTGAATGGATGCCTAAAATTTGACCAGCACCCCCTTTTATGATTTTGGACTTTTTCATATATAGTTCTTAGGTTTAGTGGAAATGGCATCGGATACCAATCATGGAATATGAAATAATTCTTTTTGTTTGTTTCTTGATTGAATTTTTGAAGTAAATTTCGTCCATATGTTATAGAGTGATATTTTCGAAAAGAAAATGTAACGAATTGATACTATATTCTTAATATTAATCTTATTCTATATATATCATTTATATAGTCTTAGTCTCTTGTACAATGGTTGTTGATTTATTTAGTCAGAAAGATTACTTTCTTGATGAATTTTCAAATAGTAGTTTTAACTTATAATTGTACTGAAGAATAAATATGTTGCTTCAAAAGTCCTATTCATGCTGAGTATGATTAATTTGTAATAGTTGGCAGTTTGAATAATAATACAAAATCTCAAATTATTCTCCGGCATCTTATGTGTCATCATCTGCATATTGTATAGTAGAAGTTGTGCCTTCTGAAGTGATGGATATCTTCGTCTGATATGGTTTGACTGTGTTTTGGTGTACTGCTGTCAACTCTCAACTGGTCTATTCATTTTCACTCAGTCTGTTTGATTTTCACAGGAGTACATGTCTAGGAGAATAATACTTTCGTCAAATTAATGCTAGATTCTTATCTCATTTGTGATGCTTTGGACCTCAAGTACCTGGCTTAAGGTCCTTTTTTACTTTTAATCACATTATCATAATTTTTTTCTGGATGCTTCTATGATTTAAACATAGGAATCAGTATAATTTTTGGTTTCTTATGCTAACATATTTTGTGAAAAGTATTTGGTTGCATACTTATGCACACATTACCTTTGAACTGCTTAATTTATAGTCCAATCAAATAGGAGGCTGACCATGTTAGTGAAATGAAGATGTATAATGATTTTATGCTTCTGTGTATATCTTGCTGATTTACAATGATGGACTTAGCAATATATATGGTCATAAACTTTTTATTTTCAGTATACACCAGCTATAGACATATGGAGCATTGGCTGCATTTTTGCTGAACTTTTAACTGGAAAACCTCTTTTCCCTGGAAAGAATGTTGTCCATCAACTAGACCTCATGACTGATCTTCTTGGAACACCATCTCCAGAGGCCATAGCTAGGGTCTGCTGTTCAGTTTCTCTTCCTTTTACCATTTTTTAAAATTTTTTTTTACTTAAATAAAACCTTGGTATTAAATTAATAGGTACGAAATGAGAAAGCTCGGAGATACTTGAGCAGTATGCGTAAGAAGAGGCCAATTCCTTTCTCACATAAATTTCCTAATGCAGACCCCCTTGCTCTTCGATTGCTAGAAAGAATGCTGGCATTTGAGTCTAAGGATCGACCTACTGCTGAAGAGGTTAAATCTTGATGTCCATCTTGCTGTATTTCACTTTCAATGTTACATCTGGTTACCAGGGTATCTTGTGTATAATAATGTCAGGCCCTAGCAGATCCATATTTTAAAGGCTTGGCCAAGGTTGAAAGAGAACCTTCTGCTCAGCCAGTTACCAAGATGGAATTTGAATTTGAGAGACGCAGAATAACAAAGGAAGATGTACGAGAGCTTATATATCGAGAGACTCTGGAATACCATCCGAAGATGTTAAAAGAATTTCTTGAGGGAGCAGAGCCAACAGGTTTCATGTATCCAAGGTTGGTCTAAACCTGTACCCAATGTTTTTTGTCATTTCTCACTTTTAGGCATTGGTTTAAACACCCCATGGACATATTTGTGTATTGCTTTACCTGATATTGCTACTTAATAGTTATAAATTTGGACAACATATTGGTTTTTCAAGTTACTCTCTTACTTATTGAAGAGCCTATTAAAGTGTCTTATTTATTTACATTTGACTTAGGTGTGAGTTATGGCTAAAAGAATTGACTTTATCAATGAAAATACAAAATAAATTGTTATTAGAAGCCCATGGCTTCCCAATTTCAGATTAAGTTCATAGATATGGATGCAAAAATGTGCATGTCAGATACTTGTCTTTCTTGATCCTCTATTTCTCCATTTTCCTAAATAATTTCTTCTTGTGTCAAGGAAAATATTTTGATTATTAATCATAAGCCATGGAACATTTTCTGTCGCTTTGATTAGTATGTTTTAATTCCCCATACATGTAGACCTTTGATGGCGAAGATTTTCTTTTTCGGGACTTAAACAACTTGATTTGTTTCAATATGCACTGTTTGATGTGTGTTGCTAAAGTTTTTGAAAATTTTGCCTGATTATGTATGTTGAGATCTGTTCAACTATGGAGTTAATTGTTAAAAGATTGTAATTTTTTTGTTTTCAAGCATATTTGATTTGTATAGATGTATTTTACCCTAAACTTTTGTGTTAGGCCAGCCTTTGATTTCCCCCTTTCTTTTTTCCCAACATCTATTTTGAATAGTGCTGTGGACCACTTCAAGAAGCAATTTGCATATCTTGAGGAGCATTATGGCAAAGGTGGAACGGTCGTTCCTCCTGAGAGGCAACATGCATCATTGCCCAGGTATCCTAATTCTGTTACTGTTTTTCTTGGAAATTGTCATGTTCTTCTTTGGCCATAGTTCTTTTATTTTGTTAAATACAAATACCTATTTTCCTGCGTTGAAATTGCCACTGTCTCTGCTGATTTGAGGTTGTACTTGCAGAGCATGTGTGTTATATTCTGATAACACAATACAGAATACGGCTGAGGTTGCAGATGATCTATCCAAATGTTGCATCAAAGAAGTTCAGAAACCACCCATAGATAGGAGTAGTGCTATCCCTATGACTCGGGTTCCTTTACAAGCTCCTCAAAATATTCAAGGTGTGAAGACTGACTGTGGCAGGCATTATCTAACAAGAGTGCTGTGCCTACTGAATCATGTTGCATTTTAATTCATCTTTCTTTGAGCCAATAAGAGGTTGTTTCTGCATACGTGCACACATATTTACCAGTTTCTTCAGCCACATTGGGAGTTATGTGTGAATGGCTGAAAACAATCAGGTTTCTATGGATGACATACTAAAATAGAGCTGTGGAATTCTATGAATTCTTTCTGATGACTTACTTTTTGTCATCACATTCTTTGATCTATATGCATGTTAACGCATCCACTTGCACATTCACAGGAATTGGCCATAAAATGACTTGTAATATAAACACCTTTGTTTATTAAAAAAATGTCTTCTAGAATATATTACATATGATTTTAGGCATGGTTATATTATTATTATTATAATAATTATTATTATATACATTTCTTCTCATCCTATTGTAATGTTATTCTTCAGGTGTTGCTGCAAGGCCCGGAAAAGTTGTTGGCTCAGTAATGCGTTACAGTAACTGTGGGGTGGCAGTGACAGCAGAGACTGAACAGCGGAGGGTGGTCAGGAATCCAGCTGTTTCAGCTCAGTATGCCGCTTCAAGCGGTTCGTATCCTAGGAGAAACCCTAGCTATAAAAATGAAAGGGCAGAAGATGATGGGATTGAAGGTTCTAATTCTAATGGACTGCAGCCAAAGCCACAATACATGGCTAGAAAAGTTGCTGCTGCTCAAGGTGCAGCTGGTGGACAGTGGTGTTGATTTTGGACATGTTGAATATATTTGGATTACAACTAACAACCTTGTGCCATGAAGCTCTGATACCTGGGTTTCATCTAATCTTGTTCATCTGAACTTCAAAAGTTTGAAGTGGCATAACTGACTTATCAAACAATGGTAGAGGTTGAGAGACTCTAGTCTGAAGAAAGAGTTTCTTCTAGCTCATGATTTTCTTAAATCTTGCAATTTGAAGTTAGAAGGGTCCAATTGATGACTTGCACTCTAATATATTAATAACAGAACATGAAAGATGTGAAAAGCCTTCAACTTGAAGGCAGAGCGGTTGCTTGACTTCATTGCAGAATTGTTGTTACTTTTATCATGACAAAATTAATGTATTATTGTTTTTAAATTCTGATTTGTTGTCAAAATCATAGTATGTCTGTTATCTCTTTCTGTGCTTATTGAATTTCACTGGTGCACTCTGCCATCTCCTTGTGTGTTTTCTCTATGGCCCATGATTCATTAATGCAATATTCATACCTAAGAATTGATGAAAAAACTTAACAATAAGCCTCAAACAACAAAATTTAAGTTATATCTTATGTCACAAGTTAGAATGAAAATGGAGTAGTCTAATAAAGTATACGTAGAGTGAGCAAGCCATTGCTTGAAAGTCCCTATGTAAGTAAGTAATTAAGTGGTTGTGTGAAAGCTTATTGAGTAACGAAAGACTTAGCGCATGTTTTATTGTAATTTTTGAAAACTATATTTAAAAAGAGTTTTAGAAACTGTTTCTCAAAATAAAAGCAGAAAAAATCTGTTGAATGAGATGTTTTCTAACATTTAAAAAACTGAAATTTGAAAATTAAAAATAGAAACTGTAAACATCTTTTAACTGTTCTGGTATTTTAGTTTTTTAAAACTAAAAACAAGAATGGTTTTTAAAAGCAGATTTTGTCAAATAAGTTTTTAAATTTTTCAATTTTTTAAAACAGAAAATAGGTTTTAAAAACGGTAATCTAACAAGAAATGTGGTTGTGGTTATTAGTGGTGGTTGACTTTTTAAGTTATTTGCTGAGAATTATGAATTAATGAAAGAAAAACAATAAGGATAAATTTTTGTATCTCTTCTACTTTATTCCTATGTATAGACAAATTTTTAATAATGGTATAATTGAGAAATCAAATTTGGTCAAATGTTTTTGTAGTATATATATATATATCTGGTAGCAATTGGTTTTTATTTACCGCTATTTTTTTTACCAACCCTCATCTTGTTCCTCTATACACTGTACTGTACTACTCTTTCTCTGCTCCATGTTTCGAAGGCTCCTCTGTTCTTCTGCCCCTCATCTTCCAATCCCATCAAAACCAAACAACCATTTCTCCTTCTCCTTCCCCATTCTCAATTCCACCACCCAAAACCGTTCCTTCCACACCACCGCCAAACTCTTGTCATCAATGGGCGATGCCCGGAGACCCTTATCGGTGCCTATCCCGACCGTCGACAAGGCCGACCGCTCGGAACTCCTCCGTGCCCTGGAAGCCTCTCTCGGCTCCTCCTTCAGCTCCGAACCCTTCTCCCCGAACCCCAACCCTCTCGTCATCGTCATCAGCGGCCCCAGCGGCGTCGGCAAAGACGCCGTCATCTCCCGCCTCCGCGACGCCCGCCGCGGCCTCCACTTCGTCGTCACCGCCACCAGCCGCCCCAAGCGCCCCGGCGAGGTCGACGGCCAGGACTACTTCTTCGTCTCCAAGGAGGATTTTTTAGGGATGGTGGAAAAGGACGAGCTTCTGGAGTACGCGCTGGTCTACGGGGACTATAAAGGGGTGCCGAAGCAGCAGATCCGGGAGTACATGGCGAAAGGGTGCGACGTCGTTCTGAGGGTGGATATCCAGGGCGCGCAGACGCTGCGGAAGGTGCTGGGGAAGTCGGCGGTGTTCGTGTTCCTGGTGGCGGAGAGTGAGATGGCGATGGTGGAGAGGCTGGTGGAGAGGAACACCGAGACGGCGGAGTCGTTGCTGGTGAGGATAAGCACGGCGAGGGAGGAGATGAAGCACGTGAAGAACTTTGATTATGTGGTGGTGAATGCCAAAGGGAAGCTTGAGAATGCGGTGAAGCTGGTGGACTCTATTATTGATGCTGAGAAAGCCAAGGTCCGTCAAAGGACCCTTGTTTTATAGTCTGCATCAGCTTCCAACTCTGCCCTCCAACCTTTCTGGTAATCCCCTTTTTCTTGGATCTTCTTTTCTTCAGTTTCATGCTTCTAATTTGTGTTGGGTGTGTCCTTCAATTGACAATTTGATTTAAGCTTTTGTTCTGTACCTTCTATGTGTGTGTGTTTTGCACTGGATGATTGTATAAATTTGATTAATTGTTGAGGTTAAATTTATGAGATGTGTGTTTTGAGAAGGTATGGCAGTTCTTCATTCCCTTTCTGAATTTAAGGTGCCAATATCCATTCTTTGAGGGACAAATTTGGAGTGAAATATCCATTGCATTGTGCTGGCTTTGGATTATACATGTGAACCTTTATTGAAAGAATGAAACTTTGTTGTGATTGACGTGCTAGGTTGCATGGACTTGCTTGTACTCAGACCTGGCTTGATTGTAAAACTACTAGAGCATATAAGCTTTGGCCCTCCAATTCTATAAGACCTTGATTTTTATCCAAATGTTGCATGTCATGAGCCAACTTTCTCAACCTTCTAACAAGCCCCCTCACGTAAGCGTCCATTAGGCATGAACCAACTATTCAAAAAGCTTAAGTTGTTGGGTAAAAGACATGAATGTTTTTATGTTATACTTCTAACATTGTGCTTACAACAGCTTAAGCATAAAATGTAATAATTTTCTTCTAAATATTAGTCTCCTCATTATAATGCTTTGCTACGGATGTACTCAAAAGTGTTTGGTAGCTAAATGAAAAAAAAAAGAGTATTTGGAATGTACCAGTGTGTACCCAAGAAGTACCTATCCTGTGGATGCACTGCACCTGTTATAGGCTTGACAACTCTTTAGGAGAACCTATATCCTCTGTGCCCATGCCTCTAGGACAATGGAAAAGTTTAGGTAGTGATAATAGCACTTGACAGGCTTATATTGAAATTGGGGGGCTGCTTTGTTCGAACGTACACTAAAATTGGAGTACTATAAGTTGCAAATAATTTAAGTTGAGAAGGCCACTTCATTAGATATTAGAAATTCATTTTGCACTGCAAATCATTGGGATTGTGAGTTCAAAGTTTGAGATTGTCTCAGTTGGAGTTTAAGATCCTTTATATTATGCAAAGGCATGTTATACGTGGTTGAGTTTACTATTGGTGGATCTTCTTTATCTTGATAATGGGTTATAATATTAGATATTTGTTTATATATTAATAAGAAAGGCCTGCTTCTTACATTGTGATTATATGAATTCATATCAAATGTGATAAATTAGACATGCTATGTGGCAATATGTTGTAGCTCCATGTACAAAGGACTTGCTCGAACACTTATCACTAATATTTCACGAGTCTCTATTTTTTTTTCTTGGCTAACAGAACTTAGTGCTTTCAAGATCACATGCTCTTCACTTGCAACCTGCTAGTAGTAACTGTTGTTAATATTGCGCTTTTCATATAGGTTTTATGATAGCTGATAACCTGGGGATGCTAGTATAACTCCAATATGTAAGCTCTACTTTTTGCCTATAACAAGCTTGGTGTTCTGTTGTTCCTTTCCTACAATTGGTTTCATCATGTGCAGAATGTTTGTGGTGATTCTTCCAACACTCGATGCTGTTACAACATTATATGAAGTATGAGTTTTTATTCTTGGTGATTAGAAGTTTAATTGCAACTTGTAATACCATTTGTTAAATTGATTTGTTAATCTGGTAGGAAATGTTTATGTAGGTAGCATATTGAATTTAGTGGGTGAAACTGAAAGCAGTGAACTGAACTGTGACACAGAAAGCCTTTATAGTTTATACCTCATGTAATTCTTCAATGAGCTGATTCAAAAAGCATGTGGCTTAAACCTAATAACAGTAGGTTTTTATTCGTGTTCTGGTTCCCACTTTCTCCCCTCCTCCCTTTTACTTATGGTTAAAATGTGATATTTAGGTATGCTTGATTAGAATACAGAAGATAGTTAGAAATGAATTACTTTTTGTTATTGTAGTAATTCATACATGGTAAAGAAGGTGGATAATTAAATGGTTACAGATTATTTCCATCTCGTTGGTATTCTGTTATTCAGTTTTCAATTTTATTTTTAATTGCTAAAATTTTCGCTCCCATCAAACACAATGTGCTTTCAACACTCATCTGAAGTCATGGTTTCATACTTTCATTGAGTTGGGTTGAAAATCCAAAGCTTTCATTTTTGTTTACTGAAGTGAATTTAATGTAATGTGTTTGGGTGAGTATTTAGAATTCACACAATAAGACTCAGAGGGACCTCAGTCCAAGTCAAGTTCTGAAATGAAAATGCCTTCTTAGCCAATAAATATGCAGCATTATTGTCGATTCTATGAACAAAAGAGGGTTCAATAGAAATCAAATTTACAAGCAAGCAAACGATAATCAATTACTAACTAAAGTGTAAACATAGGGTGATAAAAAAAAGTGTAAACATAGGATGACCCAGACTTGGCCCTCCTCCTCATAAAGTTATAAGCGATCCGTCTCAAAGCAACTGGTCGATAGCATAAATCCATAGCCAGAGAAAGAGCCCAACGGAAAAAGAGAACCTCCGCTATCAAAGTGGACAACACCTGGAAAGGGGAAGCAGTAGCTGCAACAAGAATCTCACCCTCATGGTCACCGGTACACTGGAAGCCTAATCACAGACGCATCAAAATTAATTTTGATCACTGGGGCAGCCATTGGCAAAACATAACACAAGTTAAGAGAGCAAGCAAGCATGAAGAGCGCTGGGTAGCCCGTTACACGTCAGCTTAAAAACAATATTGTTTCGGTGCTCTCAGATACAACAATATAGCAAAGTCAGGAATGATGCGAGCATATCATTATCCACATCTGCCATGAAATTCAGCAAGAAATAAGTAAAAGAAGACCTGAACCGTAATCCAAGAGGAGAACCAAACAAAGCATTTGAACACGAATGCATGATCAATAGTTTTTGCTTCACAACTACAAAGAGGGCACAAACCATCCATGTCCAAGCCTCTACCCGTAAGCAATGTCTCACCAAAACTATCCTCAACACGATCCGCCACACAAGCTCCTTGCATCTAGGGAGCGCGAGTGATTTCCTATTCTTCTTCCAAGCCTTTGGTGGGATTGACGCCTCCAAGGATAAAGATGCAGTATATGCTGCCTCCACCTCCATTAAAAAATTATAATCTGTTTTTGGGGTGTAATTTCCATCCATAGTAAGAGGCCAAACAAAAACATCAAATTGTGAAGAGTTAGATAAAATATTACGGGCAACCACCAGATGAAATTGATGTTGAATAACAGTGATTTTGCAAAATTTTGGTTGAAATTTAAAAGTGAAGTGCTTTACACTCGTGATATTTTAAGGTTAAATATGTTTTTAGTTCGTGACATATAAAGATGAATCTATATTGTCATTGATTTTTTTTTTCATAGTTTATGGTCCTGCAAAAAAAATGAATTAACAACGTATGATGTTATAATGCATGTGGCTTCTTTTTTCTAGTCACTGGCTTGTGTGGTAATCACAGTTAGCTGAAGGGAGTTCGAGTTCATGTAGAATTCTCACATCATTTTTTGTCTCTTTATTTTTTTTCATGTGTTTTGGTCCTCCTCCCCTTTCCCCTCTACTTCCTTCTCTCATCCACTATCCCTTTTTCCCACCATTATTTTCGGCAAAACACCGCGACCCATCCATTGCGCAGCCACTGTTAACTAACACACTCAAACCTTCTCCCCTAAACCTCTCGCATCTTCTCCTCCTCTTGAAATGTGAAATGTTTCTGGTACTGTTTCCCGACTCCACCATTGTTTCCTTGTGATAGGAGAAACATCATCAACAACAACAAAACATTAACCCACTAAGTAAGGTCAGCTGTGTGGACCACAGTATATTATTGAGCTCGAGAAAATATTAGAACATATATTATTGATAATGAGATCCTTTTTAAAAATATTTTCCCAAGTTTTTTTCGGTCTTTTTCTACTTCTCTTCACATAATTAAATATAATGTTATGAACTATTCTCACCGATGCCTCCTCACATGACTAAATACCATGTTATCAACCATTCTCGCTAATGCTTCCAAAGGATTTTTTTTATACATGTTCATAGCACATTAACTAGTTTTCAGCCAGCTTCTGTTAGGCGTCACCACAATATCTCTTCCAATCCGTTCATTGCGTATTTATCCTTTCTAGTGTGATAACTCATCACCTTAATATTCTCATTTATCCTGGGTTAGCTTCTTTACTCACATTCATCTAGGAAAATGTGGTGACCCTTTGCTCATTTAACATTGCACTTGGGCGTCGATGCAGCGACTTAACACTATACTTGACCCGACAACGACCTAGCATTAACACAAATCTTTAGTGTTTCATTCATATTGAAGATATCGACAAGTTTTAAGATCGATGTAAATGCCTTACATAACCGTCCTCCTGTACCCGAGCCTGTGACCCACTATACAAGGATAAGCCAAGTTAAAAAAATTGTATAAAAAATATTAAAAAAGAAACAAACTGTAACACTGTTATGTAACCAAAAAAAAACTGTAACACTGTTAGCTTGAGTTTGTGGCGTGCCGCCTGAAACAGCAAATGATTTTGTATTTTACGTGTACGCTTAAAATAGAAACGTCACGAAATTTCAGAACCAAAAACCTGTGGAATGATGCGTTCCCTTATAAGCTACCCGATAGAAGAATCTTCTATACACTAAACTAAAATGTGATTAATCTTAATATTAATATTATTATTTCATGTTCCTTGTTAATTGCTTGCTTTCTTCTGTTCTGTTACCTCCCTTTTCTCTTTCATTTTCCTCGTTTTTCCTAGGCTTTCTGGGACCCATAAACCAAAATGAAATTTACAAGACTTGACGGAGACCACAATTTGAATGACACAGGGACTCATTGAATTAAATTAATACTGATGGGTCTCCCTTTTGCTTAAGGAATCAAACAATATATGTTTAAATTAACATTTATGAAACAATTTGGTGACCTAATATTTTTTTGAGTTATTATACCTATACCCGGACTCTAGAGTGGTGCAACATCAAAGCAACATACGCGTTCAGCGGCGATTTTTGAAAACCGTTAAACATGAAGTGCGAAAATAATTAAAATATTTCTAATGTAAATTTTGTGATGGTTAAAAACTCCCATTAAACATATTTTATATTTTTTTTCACAGTTCACATTTAGCGCAGTCGAAAACAACTGCTAATTGTTGCGCCAAACCTGAGTTCAACCATCTCTATTGTTATTTTTTATGGGACTGCATGTCAATCCCAGTTGTTAATTATGTGATCAGAAAGAATGGCAGCTAATTTATGTAGTTTATACATATGCTCTGCATATTTGAGTTGGAAGCTTAATGCTGTGAATAATTACAACGTATCTTCCCATTCTATTGAATAAGATGTGCTGCAGCACGCATGAGCTACATTATTAGCCATAACCTGCAGCTTTTAAATGCTACTCCTTATTAAGTATATCAGAATGCGATAATCTATCTGTACACTCCAAGCAACCAAGACTTTTCTCATAAAGTATATCCTTTAAGCTTTAGAGTATCAATCTTTCATACGATTTTTTTATACCACTACTCTTACATCATTTTGTATGGTGAGATATGTAATAGTGTTTTTTTTTTTAAGATGTTTAGATTAAACACCCAAAGGTTGTTGAACGGCATTTATATCATGTGGGAAAAAATCGCAAAGAGCGATACAACAAAGCAAAACAGATAGATCAGAAAATTAAGAAAGTATGTTCACCCAAGCTAATACATTTAGCTGATACATGAAGTAAGAATCCTAAAGGCCATACAAAAGCCCTTAAATCCAAATATTTCTTCAAAGAGACCAGTGGGATAGACCCCGAGGTAGAGGCAGGAGCGGTAGGGTGGAGGAAACCCGTGGCGGTCATAGAAAATGAGAGCAAACCTAGGCTAAAATGATAAAATCCACTTATTTAGGTGAAAAGTCCACATAATGTGGAAGAGAACTCACTTATTATGGGATAAAACACCTATCAAGTAAAGAAAAGTCTCTATGAAATAGGAGAACCCCCAAAGGGGGTGGTGGTGCCCACTGAACCAATGGATGATTGGTTTAAATTATACATATTTAATTTTCTTTTAGCAATGTTTTAGATTTGAAATTTGTGTATGAAAAAAAATATTGTTGGAAGAGCAAGTCTCGCAATGATTTGAGTTTCCCGACTCAAAAAGAATCATCTTTCATGACTTGAATGATACTTGGGTTAGTTAAAACAATAATAATAGTGGTTTTAAGTAAACATTCCATACCGTAAAAAAAAAAAAAAAAGTAAACATTCGATATCTTTTAATAAATTAAAAATTGATATTTGCATGTAATAATTACTTTACCTTCACATGCTCTAATTTTTGCATGAAGCTTAAGGTAATTCTTGTTGGCAAGACTTACATTTGCATATGGGTTCTACAAGGAATCCGTTTCTTTTTTAGTATTTTTCTGTCAAAATTGCACTAAACGAAAATGAACATGATGTGTGAATCGCATAACACTATTGATACCATTAGCTTCTTACCATTGAATTATAAAGTGAAAAATAAGAAGAAGAAGAAAAGAGGTTAATTTTTCATTTTGTGAGGTTAAAAATCACCACAAAAATACGTGTTTTATATAGTTCATACTATTTCACGTTCTATGAGCAAGATACCAAATTATTTAATTATCACATGAATTTATATTTTAATTTTAAATATTTAAGGTTAAATTTATTGGTCAAAATTACCTCCCATCTTTATATATAACGTATGGATGTGAAAGTAGAGAGGAAAGGAGAACAAATAAACTGTTTGACTTATTACTACTTGCAGATAAGCGATATAGAGCATACTCCAATAATTCAATACTTCAAGTCCAAAGCTTTATCCACTTCATCATTAATACATCCATTAAGAGATAAAGACATTTTTTTCTAACTTAATTAATAATTAATATGCATACTACGTCCTCTACCTAGCTGGAAGCTAACAAGAAACTTTCTACAAAGAGAAAGCAAGCTTTCCCTTACAAGAGTTAGATACAGAAACAAGTTAACCCCTTCCCCAAGTTACCAAAATTGCTAACAAAGCATACAAAATCATGCCACATAATAAGCGTGCCCCCTAAGCTCTGCATTCTCATTCATTCTATTTCTTTTATAAAAACCCCATCTTTCCCCAGCACTCACAAAAATTTGCTCAAGCAACATACATAACAAGACATAAGCAGCAGCGGCGTTAGTGTCTGTTTGAATACCAGTTGTGTTAACGTAAAAGCACTTTCATCTCAATCCACCGGTTAGTTCCATTCACTTTTTACATCAAAGTGAGTGCTAACGTCGGTTAGCATTAAGCCCAACGGGTACCCAAACATTTAATCATGGATCATAGGCTTTCTGCAGAGGGAGAAGGAGAAGGAAGCGTTCATCTACAAGTTCATGAGCTTCACAGGCTAAGCGAGACAAGCAAATGCAGCACAATGTTCGAGCCTCGAGGGGTTAGCATCATTGAAAAAAGAGACAGTGGTGCCGATAACAATTCTCTTGAATCACCAACAGCAGAAACAGCACCTGAAAAGAAGCTAACCCTGTTTGCCCTGAGGCTTGCGGTGCTTGAAAAAGCAGCAACAGGGTTAGGAACACTCGGTTTCATATGGGCAACGGTTGTTCTTCTTGGTGGTTTTGCCATCACCTTAGCCAAAACCGATTTCTGGTTCATCACCATCATACTCTTGATTGAAGGAACAAGGATTTTCAGCAGGAGCCATGAGCTTGAGTGGCAGCACCAAGCCACATGGTCCATCAATGATGATGGATTCAATAGTTCAAATTTTCTCCTTCAAAGTTTCAAGAGTCTTATCAGGCCTATTGCTGTAGTGGTCAAGAAGAAAAGAAGAGAAACGGTGGAGGGTGGTGTTGTAACTCCAAGGTATAGAGATAATGCCACATGTTCAAGGACTCCAACTCGCACTTGGGTTAGCTCTGATGTTCCACTTCTACCTTATGCTAAATGGTTTTTCCTTTCAAGGCATATCAGCAAGATTTTGTATTGGCTTCAGCTTCTTTCTGCAACAGCTTGTGTGGTTCTTTCATCAATTAAGCTTGTGATACACAATTATGGAGAGGTTGCTAAAGGAGACACTGACAAGAGGAACAGAGAATCTGCTCTGAACATTTTCTATGCTCTGGCTCTGGCAGAGGCTCTGTTGTTCTTAACTG
Organism: Acmispon strigosus; assembly: GCA_030819835.1. Taxonomy (NCBI): domain Eukaryota; kingdom Viridiplantae; phylum Streptophyta; class Magnoliopsida; order Fabales; family Fabaceae; genus Acmispon; species Acmispon strigosus. Next base: position 96,029,838 of record JAUAMA010000001.1, read on the forward strand.
AAAAGGCTTACTGGGAGTGGAAAATCAGCTACTGTGAGCTCTTGGATGAGGTTAATCAAGAGTGTGAGTTAGGGCCATCAGGGATGGTTTCCATCAGAAGATTCTTTTATGATGCCTATTCAAGGTGTGTCAATGGAAGCATATTTGATGGGTTGAAGATGGAAATGGTTTGTTTCGCCATGGATCTCTTGTCCTCAAATTCGCCTGATGAACAGCTCATCGGGGCGAGAATTCTTCGCCAATTTGCAGTCAGCGAGCGGTTTTCCGATGACACCCTTCAGAAGATTGGAATTTCCATACCTGTGGTGGAGAGACTAGTTGAGATGTTGAATTGGACAGACCACAAGGAGGAGGAAATTAGGCTCTCAGCAGCGGAGATTTTATCGGCACTAGCCGGCAAGAAGCAGAACTCGCTCCGCATAGCCGGGATACCGGGAGCAATGGAGTCAATTTCAACTCTTCTCCAGACTAACAGGAATTGCATACCTGCAGCTGATGAAATTGGGGAAAAGAAACTTATTTTAGATCACCCCAGTTATGGTTTCTGGACATTCAACCATTTGGGACTCCTTATTCTGAAGAAACTTGCTCATGATCATGACAATTGTTGGAAGATTGGGAACACAAGAGGCCTTCTCCCAAAGATCATTGAATTCACACATGCCGAAGAGAGGTTGCTGAAGAATGAAAATGTTACTCCATCCCAGATTCTGACACTGAAGAGATCATTGCAGCTGGTGAAGATGCTGGCTAGCACTGCAGGCACTAATGGGAAACAACTTAGGAAAGAGATTTCAGAGATAGTATTCACAATCAGCAATATCAGAGACATTTTAAGGCATGGGGAGAAACACCCCTTGCTACAGAAACTAAGCATAGAGATTTTAACCAGTCTCGCGTTGGAAGACGAAGCAACCGAAAGGATTGGAGGTACAGGTGGAGTGCTCAAAGAATTGTTCAACATATTTTTCAGACAAAGCATACCTGAAAGTCAGAAAGATGTAACAACTGTTGCTGGCGAGGCCTTAGCAATGCTGGCATTAGAAAGCGAGAGCAATTGTCATCGGATTTTGAAGCTGAAAGTAGTGGAGAGGCTTGTAGATGCATTGAGAGTTCCGCTTCTTCGCGTCAATGCTGCTAGAATTCTAAGAAACTTATGCACCTATAGTGGATCAGAATGCTTCAACCAGCTTAAAAAGGTTACAGCTGCAGCACCCACAGTAAGTGTTACTTACTCTAACCATGATAATTTTTAGCTACCAACATTTGAGCTTTATATTATGTTTCTATTATATCCAACAAAGTTACACAAGAAATAAAGAAAATCTTGATCAACCTTAAACCATTTACTCTGCAGGTACTTCAGGCAATCATGTCAGAAGAAAACAAGCTACAAGAAGTGATGGTTGGACTAGCAGCAAAAGTTTTCACATTCATGACTTCTTCTGAATCAAGGACAGTGTTTGAAGATTCTGGAATCACTGAGGCTGAACTTGCAAATAAGTTAATCCAGATTCTGAAGAAGCACCAGTATCCACCAACAAAGGTCCCGAGGATAAGGAGGTTCGCAATAGAGCTAGCAATTTGGATGATGAAAGATAAAGCAGAAAGCATATACACTTTCAAGGATCTGGGAATGGAGGAGGTGCTGGAGGGTGTCCTAGAGACCACATCTGAGCTTGAAAGCTTTAATGTTTTCTCCGGTACCGTCGGACTGAACCGGCACAAGCTAACCATTCACTCACTGGTTGAGACAGCATTGAAGTTGTTGGAAAATAGGTAAAATAGTCAAACACAGAAAATCAGTGCAAAAACTATAATCCATGTTGCCCCAGAGAAACCACTGTAATAGAGTACTCTGTACATATGTGTGTAAAAGCCAGCCTGACTAAGTAATTCATTCTTTAATTTATTTATTTTCCAGATTCAATGTTATTATTTGAATTAAATTGTCCATATTTCCCCTGTATTATTAAACATATTGCTTCCTACATTGAAATTCAAAATATTCTAGGAACTTGGTATTTTACTGGTAATTTGTAAATGCTATATTATAACATCTTTTGGCCAAACAGATATATAAGAATAATATTTTGATTGCTGCTTCTCTCCTTTCTGAGAAACTTTGCATTTAGTATCCCAAAAGGTTTCATAGTTATATAGGTACTGAATATTTGGTGCTACTGTTGAGGCAGCCAATGAAGTTTATTATAACAACATACCAGACAAGAAAATTGAGAGAGAAATTTGGAAGAAATTGGCATCATTAACCAAACCAAAAAATTCAAAATATTTTCCCAATACCTAAGTGTGTTTGGATACCAGTTGAGTGCAACATAAATGAGTTTTTATTCCAATCCATTTGAAGAGTTTCGTTTACTTTTTGCATTGGTCACAACGGATATCCAAACAGTACACATTCAAATGGAACGAACACATGAAGTGTCAAAAACAGTACTAGAACGGTGCTCTCAGTTCTACTCACAACTTAATTACAAACTACTGGACCAAAAAACAATTTGTGGACTCTAGATCAACATCCTAGGAAATCACTTTGGAGACAACCCCTGCACCAACTGTCCTGCCTCCCTCTCTCAAAGCAAATCTTTGTCCTGTTATTAAATAAAATGATTGTTGTCAGATTAAATTATTGAATGTAGTCAACAAAAACATGTATACAAATGAAATTGAAGTAAATAATAACCAATTTGTAGGTTTGGTTTCTTGATTTCCTATACTTATGTTTTAGGGAGGAGTTTCTATTCTTACCATGACATCAATTAACATTTGATTGATGGAAAGGTGAGATAATTTAGTGCCTGCTCAGCAATTAATTCTAAAGAAGCTAAAATTGATAAGCAAAAAATAATGTCTGCACTATCGATTATAGATAATGCAGCATCTCTATCTTCTATAGAATCTACAGCACATCTAGGATTCAACATACCTGTTTCAAGAGGAACAGGTGTAATCAGCTCAAAAGTTGCAGACACGTTATCACCAGGCATAACCATCTTAACATTTTCAGGTAACTGCACCTTTCCTGTAATATCTGCAGTCCTCAAGTAAAACTGAGGCTTATAGTTAGAGAAAAAAGCAGTATGACGGCCACCTTCATCTTTTGAAAGGACATAAATCTCGGCTTCAAACTTCGTATATGCTTTCAATTTACCGGGCTTGGAGACAACCTGTAAATATCACCAAGAAATATTTCAGACGATAAAAGAAAATAAATTGGCTAATTTTCATAAAATGAGTGATAGGTACTCATAGTTAGTTAGCAAATTACTTAGTTAGTTGATGTAGTTTTAGTTAGTTTGAGAGAGTTATTTAGAAAGTGAGGGAGAATGTTATAAATAAGAGAGACTTATAGAAATAGTATCTTTGGGATCATTTGTAATTGGGAATTAGAGAGAGGGACTGAGACTCTCGAATTACTCAGCAACATTGTAGTTTTCTATCTTGAATAATATCAGTTTTCTTCTGTTACTTCTCCTGTTCCTTCCTTATTTTTCTAGGGAATCTACATTTTCATAGGATCCCTCCTTCTATGCTAGATATTTCTTTTTTGGAATGCATTACTTATCACTACTTATATTCTTATTTGCAATGCTTTATTACTACTACTTATTCAAATTCAGTAAGAACTCACCTTTTCACATCAAGAGTGAGATAGTGATAACATTTACACTTCCATATGTTAACATTACTTTTACTCTTTATATTAGTTTCACTCACCATTCCCCGCTGCACATCGTCACGCTTCAGACCTCGTAGAAGAAGTCCCACATTATCACCAGCCTAGGAATAGACACAAGTTAAGAACTTAAGATATCCATGAATCCAAGTCAAAGGGAAAAATTAAGAGAGGGTGGAGAGGGTTATATAGTTTTACTCACTTCCCCCCGATCCAAAATTTTCTTAAACATTTCCACACCAGTTACAGTAGTCTTCAGAGGTCCGCCCTGTACACAAAAACTTAAAGATAAAAACAAAAGCATATACCATTACAGCAAAACACTCATGTACATGATAACACATTTAACTTCTGTGTATACCTGTGTTAGTCCCAAAATTTCAACCTCCTCACCAACTTTGACAGTGCCTTGTTCAACACGACCGGTCACAACAGTTCCACGCCCCTTTACATAAACAAGAGATAGTGGAAGGAATACGTCAAGCAATTGACAAATATATGTAGAGTAAATATGAACATGTCATTACAGGAGTATAGAACTTAACATGACATTGCATCATGAATATTATGGATCTAGCTCACTTTAAAGGGTAAATTAAGTCATCGTAACTGTTAATTGAGAAATCGGTGGTTGGGATTGTGATCATATACTTGCATATTTGTAACAAAATATGATGTTCTTTAAATCTCAACAATTGATCTCTTAATCAACGGTGTGATGACCTATTTTACTCTCTAAAGTGACTTCCTCGCTTTAGAGGAGCTAAATTCGAATATTTATACTCCAACAAGAATTATTCTGAATTTCTGAGTCTACATATGACATTTCTGCTTACCTGAATAGAGAAAACATCTTCTATTGGCATAAGGAAAGGCTTGTCAAGCTGCCTCACAGGATCAGAAATGTATTCATCCACAGCATCCATTAGTTTTAAGATAGCCTTCCTTCCAAGTTCTTCATTGGTCCCCTGCAAGGCAGACAGAGCTGAACCTCGTACAATTGGAATGTCATCTCCAGGAAATTTGTAGAAACTAAGTAGTTCTGCAAAAAAGTTGTTTGTCAAAGTATGCACATCCATCTAGCAAAAGAAACATTCTGATAAGTATTAGATTCTTCTTCTTCGCATTCAAATAAAACTACAAGGTAACTCTTCATACCACGAAGCTCCATTTCCACAAGTTCAAGTAACTCTGGGTCATCAACAGCATCTACCTTGTTTAGAAAGCATACCAGTGATGGTACACCAACCTTACATAGGAAAACAAACAAAACACGTTACAAGTTTTGGTCTTATGGTTTTGGAATGTGATTATATTTTTTATAAACTTACTTTTACATGTTAAGAAAATGAACTACCAACCTGACGGGCAAGAAGTATATGTTCTTTTGTTTGAGGCATTGGCCCATCAGGAGCAGAAACAACAAGGATTCCACCATCCATTTGTGCAGCTCCAGTTATCATGTTCTGTAATTTCACCAAATGAATTAAGTGAAGATAGAGTCAGAGTAGTGGAGAGTGGAGACACGAGCATGGGCAAGAGCATTATCAATTTATCATGCACAAAAAAGACCATGCAATCTTGAAAGTGATGCAATATATGTTTATTCAGAAAACACTAGACTCACAACTTACCACAAAATGGACCCAATAAACAAAATAATAATCTCTGTTCAAGGGGATACTTCAAACATATATATATATATATATATATATATATATATATATATAGGATATATCATATGAGAAATGTTTTTATATTAGAAAGTAAGAATAAATCATGACCGTTAGATCTAATCATGAATGGTCAAGATTAAAACATGAAGTCAATGTGACTTTTTACAAGGTCGACATTTTTAAGTAGTCTAAGTTGTTTTAATCTAGAAACTACTTACAGAAGCTTAGCTTCTCCCCAGAATTGATTCTGGTTTTAGAATCAATTGTAGAAGGATTTCCAAACATGCACATTATCTGTCTCTAATTATGCCTCATCATCAAGCTTACCTTGACATAGTCCGCGTGTCCTGGACAATCAACATGGGCATAATGCCTCTTTGCTGTCTCATACTCCACATGAGCCTGCAAGATCAAGAAGATAATTAAGACTTAAGATAAGATCAAGAGATGTTTACAAAATTTTCATCCTAGAAACATTTAGCTGTGTCATTCAAGACATGATCCATAAAGCAAAGGAACACTATCTCCTACTGTAGCAATAGTAATTCCTCTCTTCTTCTCTTCAGGAGCCTTGTCTATCTCTTCAAAAGCAATGGCCTTGGCTTTACCTTCATCAGCTAGCACCTGTTCCACAAAACCAATTCACGTGTATAAGTATTTCCAGGACAAGACCTGAATCACACAAATTTTATGCCAAAAGGAAATTGAAAAAGTGGGATTTCTCTCCACCATTTAAGAAATAGGACAAGGAAATCAACCCAAACCTTTGTAATGGCAGCAGTTAGTGTGGTTTTTCCATGATCTACATGCCCAATGGTGCCAACATTGAGATGGGGCTTTCTGCAAAAAAGAACATCAATGAAAAGGAAACCCTTATGACAATTGCATTCAAAGATTCTCTTTTTTCTATCCGGGACAAACAATAGACTCTAGATATCTCTATCAGTACACATACCCAATGCATCCAAAAGATTGATTTAGGGAGAAATTCACAACAAAATGGATTTTGGAGTCACAGCATTGCCATCAGGACTGCAATTCAGCCGCATCAACTCACATTTGTCCGCAATTCGGCGAGGCAGCGGATACCACTACCACAATTTAAAACCTTATTGTTTTACAAACTTACATAGTAACCGATTCTAATTCAAGTGATTAAAGGATGCACCTTTTTTCATGCGCATGTACGTATGCTAACCACTAAAGAGGAAAAAGTGATTGTCATAGGAAAATGAGGGTCTTACGTTCGATTGAAAGTGGCCATGGATCTCCGAAGAGAAGCAGAACCCGATGGAGGTGCATTGCTGCTGCAGAAGGAGGTGTTTTGAGATGTGGTGCAAGTTTCATGGTATGGAGATATGAAACGGAAAGAGAGTTGTAGAAGGCGTTTAGAATGTGGGTTTCTGAAAGCAACGGAAGCCGCCATGGAAATGGGAATGATGGAGTGGGAAGAAGAAGAAATGAACAACACAGATAGAGAGAGAGATGAGTGTACGTAGAGCTGAACTGAACTGATAGTGCGGAGTGTGAACAGCACTAGAATCGCAGGTTGTTGGCTCCTGAATCCTGATCCACCTGGTGCTGAGTGCTGACACACACGCCATAACAGAATCCGCAAAATCATACGTTAAAAAGGCCACAAAATCTGGTTACGTGAGAAACTCTCTCATAAGTCATAACATACTACTAGAACAATTCCAAAACGGAATTTTAAAGCGCCAAACCAAACACGTATCAACACAGAATCCAAAAGAGCCAGCCACTTAAACGTATTCAAGTCAACCAACCCAATGACTTCAACCTATAACATATTGGTATCCACCTGAAATTATTATATCCCCTTAATTTATCCCTTCACCATCGGCGTAATAAGTGGTAAGAGACTGATCAATGAGTTTTTTTCAGGTCACAAAGGTTAGAAATCGAACTCACGACTATCTGGTTGAAAGTGCTGAACCGGTACTTCTAATCACTTGGTTTCAACCTATAACATATAACGCTACTCATTTCAATCCATTCCACCCATAACTAAACTCAACTTATGAGGTTTTGCCGAAATTTCTCTATAATGTTCAAACCGATGTACTTGTCTCTTTGGCACGTTAATTTCATTTTAACCTATAAATATATTTTTAACATTTAAATATTAAAGTACAATTTTTAAAATAAATACTTTTTAAAATTTGAAATTCGAACAATTGAGGAACGCAGCAGTTTGATTTTTTGTTTTAAGGTGCAGGAATTAATCACCGCACCTACCTATCCTCAGCTCTTACCGCGTTCTTTCGGGGACCCCCCCCCCCCCCCCAACTTCGAAATTGTTTGAGCCGATTCAGTTTGTAGCACGATACGAGGCAAATAGAAGTGATGTGGCATTATTGATGACACAAATAATATAGCCTAAAGATAAATTAAAAATAAAGTACATTTATCAACCATTTGGTTAATGATTAAGTGTAGTATCTATTCCCCTCAAAAAGAAAAGGTGTAGTATCTATTATTCTTTTCTGATTTCTGAATCAGTTTAACATATACAAAATACATTTGTTCAAACAATGTATGGCGAGTCTATTAGAATTAATACAGAACCATGCATAATAACACAAGGCCTTACAAAAAAAGTCGTGTAAGCCACCCAGCAGCAGTTGGATATAATTGCACTAATCTCGTTAACAAAAATGCATCCAAGGTGAAGAACATCATGCATAAGCATGAGCAAATAAAGAGGACACCCAAAAAAAACTGTTCAAGGGGGTTAATAACACAACAATATGCTAAATCTTGTAAACTATACTATTTTTCTTATGTAGCAAGCATAATATAAAATCACCTGTGGATAAACAAGCACTCTAATCTTATCGGTTATGACAGTTTCTGAAAAAGTTGAAGTCCCAACGGCGCATTAAGCCGTTCATGACATGACTTGATGGATTCCTAATGACAGTTAACGTGGCTTTGGTATGATGTGATATGTCAGTGTCTGATGAACTTTGTAAGCTAGAAGAATTATCACTACAGGCAGAAGCACTTTCTGTACTATTGCCAGACTCGGTGACTGATGACGTGTCCAATGGCGATGATGGTGGTGCTGCGCCTGCGCTTGATGAAAGACATGGTGGTTGTTCTTCCAACGGATTTTTCATTTCCCGGTCTTTCAGTGACTCTACCACTGCTTCTGTCAACATCTAAGCACAATATGGACAAGTTCATAAGAACCAATAAGTCATATTTCATTGTGTACTATACCATGTATTCAAAATTTCAATGTGATAGCCAATAAGTTTGACTCACTTTTTCTTCTTCATTTGCATTAGATGGAAATCCTGCAAGGTCATCAAGTTGAAATTCCACATACCGGTCATTATCCGACGTGGTTGGAACACTGGGATCATAGAGATGACCATCTGATAGTTCAAAGCTAATCATAGTTGATGAGGAGGAGAGTTCATCACATTTCTCTTCCTGTTGTGCAAGCACATCATGCAGAATTAGCTAATCATAGTTTGTGCAAGCATTTCTCTTCTGACGATAAACTTGAGTAAATAGATACAGACCTTCATCCTATTCATTGGTCTTCTTGAATGGACTTGCTTATCGGCATCGACAATACTACTTCTTGATGGTTCTGCAACAAGCAAAGAAACAATGAGAGATTTTCATAAATGAGGTCACCAAATGTCTGTTCTCATAGACACACCAATGCAGATTGAAGGGTTTAGACTAATTATTTGAACCGTGCCTTTATCTTCAGATGATGGTTCATTGCCCCAGCCTAATTCATGCACAGATCTCCAAATGTCCTGAGTTAAAACATTTAACTTTAAAGAAAATGTTCAAGAACAGAATTTTGCATTTTGACCAAAATGGAACTAAAGAGCTGAATGGTGAACTTACCTTACCAAAGTAACCATTCATAATGTCAAAAAATGATTCACCAACCTCATCCTCTGGAGGTTGCAAAACATTGTGAAAAAAGATGTTTATGGAATCAAAGTAAAACTGAGGACGTGGAGAGTTGTGATCTCCCTCAAATTTAATCATGCTTTTATCTCCCTACAAAGGATTGAAAGCCATAAAAAAAGAGTACATGAAGTGGCATGTAAAAATGATAAATACAAGATAGAAGATCCAAAACATATCCTGTCTGAGAAACTATGTAGAAGACATGTCTTATAATTCTGAAAGCCGCAAGCATGCTCTAAAGTAACTGAGGTTTAGAAAATGACATGAAGACCTACTTCAAGAAAAGTCCCTTGGGATGTGTTACTCTCCCGTTTTCATACTTTCTAATGGTCACCCAAACGGGCTTTTAGTCTAACCTTTTTTTTAGACAGCAAAAGAAATTATATTAATCAAGAGCTTGAGAACAAAGTCCCCAAGGAAGCAGTACAGACAATGAAGAAACCTATGAACAACACCCCAAAAAGAAACCTATGAACAACACCAGGGTGCCAAATAGGAAGGTGATCAGCAAGGAATCCCAAAGGAAACCACCACAGCAACCAACAGACCCCAAAACAAAAAGCAACACCCAAGCTCGCCCAGAACAGAACAAAAGCCTCAACGATTAAGACTAGATTGAATTAGCCGAGCCATTCTACTAATAGCAGCTTCGCCACCCTTGGTGCACCCACAACCCAAGCTTTTCCCAAGTAACCAAGTTCTCATGGCTTTTAGTCTAACTTAACCCAACAGAGCTGAAAGAGGCTCAGTTATGTAAATTAGTTTGTCATTCGTGAAAAAAAAAAAAAAAAAAAAGAACTCCTACAGACATTTACCATGTAAGCTTCAAGTATACGATCCGAGTGATGAGGACATATAAAATCATCATCAATGGCATGCCCTATTAGAGCAGGAATGTAACAAGATTTTGCTGCCTGAAATGCAAACAAATAATGAATAAGTAGAATGAAGCACAAAGCATGATAAAAAAATAAAAAAAAGGCAGCCGATGCACGAAGCTCCCGCATATGCAGGGTCCGGGAAGGGGTCCCACCATTTGGCGTACACAGCCTTACCCTCTCAGTCACATGACAACAACTTTACCGTTGCGCCAAGGCTCCCACCCCCAAAGCTATTTAAGCACAAAGCGTGATAATTCAAAATAAATTCAATTTTTTTTGTAAATCTATCCCCCCCACCCCAAAAGCTATTTTAGCATTTTCTATTAATTGAAAAGGTCAAAAAATAGTACACACTATTTTCCTCTTTGGTTGTTTTGCCTCTGTTCTTGTATGCTTCCTAAACAATTTGCATTAAAATACTTGCCATTGGAATCAAATTAGAATTTGATTCATTGATTGGGAAAGGTTCCTCTAGATATGATTATTACATAAATCAAGTCAACTTACAAGAAATCCAGCACAAACTGTAAGTTTCTGAATAAAATTACTCAATAAACTTGGGGATTGATGTGACCGACTAATGAATAAGTTCATATTATTTCAAAAAAATTGACATAATAATAATGAGTACAAAGTCTCAACAAGTGTACCTTTTCTTCAAGTCTAAAAAATAAAATATCCTGTAACCAAGATCAGGCACAGATGAAGGATTTTAACTTTTGAAGATATTTCGACAATTAATGAGGAAAAGCAAAGAAAGAAAAGGTCACCAGTTATTTTTCTGTTAAACTAATCAATCCTTACATACAATCAGGCAAATAACAATAAAATCTTTCAGTAAACAAACTTCTATAAGGGAAAAAACCAAAAGGAATTATAACCTTAACAGTGTTCAAGTCCATTATGTCAAATTTTGCCTTCTTCTGGATTAATTTTCGCATGTATTGAATTGCAAATTTCACCTGTAACAAGAAAAAAAATATCATAGAACAAAAATGCTACAAATCTCTGTTTTCGCACAAAAGTTTAAGCAATTGTCCTTCATTTGTTGGGCATATAATTTAATTATTAATAAATGGGGAAAGGGGCGATGACAATCTATTCTAACAAGAGAAAAAAAGGGCCATGCAATCAGATACTATGTGTTCAAGAATTTAAAATTTTCATTGTAAGATCTAAATTATATGTTGCACACAGTGATTTCACAATCCCAAAAAATAGTATGACATTTGTTGCAGCTGCTACATTGCTCCGTAGTAAATGGTAGTCTTGGTCAACTCCTTTTCAAGAAATAGAATCTAGAAAATCATCTAAACTGCCCAGTCACTCATAGCAAAACTCGTATGTGAACACAAGAGAAACTTATTTGGGGAAAAAATCAAACAAAAAACAGATGTCTTGAACACACATGAAGAAAAGCTATTCAAACTCTATGAGTAGGGATGTTAATTGGTGATAAAATGAAACCTCTTCCAAACAACTTTTGGTCATATTATGTGGTAACACACCATAAACTAAGCATGAAGGTAGTTTAATAACCAAAATGTAAAGAAGCATTAAAGTATTAAATGAAATCATGCATTAAAAGTTTCAGTTTTCAAATATACCACTTCTATTAAAGATATGCTCATTTTCATCCAAAAATAGAATATACTCACTGTGAATTTTGGCAGACGAACTTTGTATGTATCTACAAGTTCCATCATCAAATCAACCAAATCAGAGAAGGGACTGTCTAAAACCATCCCTGCAATTGAAGGGTCTTCAGCTCCATACATAAGGCTGCAAGTAATGACATTGTTAATCCCAAAAAGAAAAGCCATGTAAACTGTAAGATTGACTTGCTACATGACCAGGGAGCTTATGAATTGACTTTTAATATTAAAAAGCACATCAATAGTACCCTGTGTATGAATATTAATCAACTTCTTAGAAGCAATCAACTATAAGGTGTGAATAATAATAACAGAACATATTACAACCTCTTGCTACAACCTATCTATGAATACTAATAAGAAACTTTTTCTCTTTAGCCTCACTCAAAGAGAAAAGTAAAATGAAGAAGCAATGAAAACCTACCTAGTCACAGCACCCATTGAGCGTCCCCATAATCCAATCAGAGAGACATTTCCATCCGTCCGCAGATAGTTGACCACAGCCCTCAGATCATCCTTCTGAAAACAGTTAACAATGTTAAATGATCTTCATAATAAAAAAAAATGGGAACAAGTCAAACAGTAGTAATGCATATGCAAAATCGAAGTGGCGAACAAACCCAAGCATTTTTTTTAACTAAGATATATTCAGCAACTTATTAAAAATAAATAAGGACAACTATCCTATAGGCACATGACAAGTATCCTGCTACAACTTTTGAAAACATAACTCCTAACTAAGATTTTTGGTATTCCCACTCATCTACCCAACATTCTTATCTCAGCTACACTTATTTTTTCACTTCGCTCTTCATGGTACTTCAATGCCCAATAAGCTACATTCACTGCCACAAGCACTAAAGGTGTTATAGTTATCGAATAGAATCCTCGTTTGAGTTTGATGGTATTTGGTAAGCCATCTTCAATCCCTAGTGTTACAACCCCATCCATCTCCCTATTACTTTGGAAGATATATCCAAGAGACCCAAATCAAGCAAGTTGTGCCTAGTTAAAGTATGACTATAACAAGATAGAGGATGGAGAAAATTTATCTTTATTAGAGACAGCAATCAGATCACTCTAAATAAATGATAATTATATTCTCTCAAACAGTTATTGATCAAGCACTTACTTCATTACAACCAAGAGTGACATGGTCCCCTCCAGAAGTTCCAGATCCTGAGAAATCCATGGTAAAAACTGTAATATTTGAAGGAAGTAAGACTATAGCAGCTTCACTGGCATCTACCCTGCATCCACTGCCATAAACATTGATAGAGTAAGCAAGACCATATAAAACATAAATCTATTAAGTGTGCAATACCAAACAAACAACCACCAGCAATGAACCTCATAAAAGATATCATCATCAGAGTTGACTAATATCTAAAACTTCATAGTTTGGGCCTTTGTGGGGGGGGGGGGGGGGGAGGGCTGTGTACTTTAAATTGGGTTAAAACCAACAGCAAAGCTTCTTAGATATCAGATCCTAGAAAACAAGATAAATACATTTAAATACCATGTTTATCATTTTTAAGAAAAATTATCAATTGTGTGTGTTCCTAACCACAATGAAATCTGAGAGAATATTTGTAGTCAACAAATATTTAGAAGGCAAACATTTGAAATTAGCTTTGTTATGTTGATAATGCAGCAACTCCCACAGTCCCGCATGGTCACCTTGTCAAACCAATTGCACATATATTTATACAGCTACATAAAGATACTAAAAAGGAAATGATTTAAAGATGTGGCTGATTTAACTTTTAGTCATGTATTTTATATTAGGGATTTGGCTCCTCTAAAGTGAGTATCACCTGTTTCCATGGCAATATATTACACATGGCAGAGGCTTTCCATGAGGACTGACTATAGGCAGGTAATGACTGCATTGAAGAACATCACCACGGCTGTTTTTTATCTGTAAAATGTTAAATATTATATAGCAGGCTGATACTTTAGATCATCAACTAAAATACCACATAATCAGAAAGAATACATATGTTGGAAACATTCAAACAATCAAACAAAACAATGTCATAAACAAGAACTTTCCCATTGAATTGATATATAAAATGAGGGCATCACATGCATACATTTGTAAAATTAAATAAAAGTATTATGCACAAAACGAATCACCGCACTATTTAAAGAAGCAAGTTGAGTAGAATATTAGTTCAGAGATTTTTCTCATCCTACTATAGTTTCACTGTTTTTAAAAACATTCTGGATAAGAAACACTTCTTGTGACAGTTCTCCACAAGAGTAACAAAATAGCTGCAGGTTGGAAAAAATTATTAAACTGAATTGCTTTCAGGTTAAAAGTTATGGCCTCATGAGTAGAATCCTTTCAAGCAAGTCGTTGATAATTTACTTATGAACTAGGATATAGGTTAAATCAATCTTACAATGCATTTCCAAATATACAATGCTTTTACTAACATGCTGAATTTTTATTTTTTTAACCTTACCTCCACATCCTTCCGTCGAAACAATTTCCCTTTTAACATGAACTCATGATCCAGCAAATCACTTTTTGGATCATATTCAGCTCTGCATATAAAAGATGCAATCATATCAAAATAATTTCACATTAAAATTGAAATGAAAATAATGTAAAGAAATTAGCAAAGGCGTGTTTAGTCACTGTGAGTTCATCTAACACCATGATTGCAGAAAGATATTGAAGTATGTGGCCATTCTGTGGTACACTACATACAGCTGCATAATTAGCATAACCATGCCTCAAGCTATATATTGCAGCTGAACTTCATCGTATATCGTTAAAATTACAACTTACAAGGACGTGACTATTCATTATGAATCCTAAAAATATTTCAACCAACATGAACACTGTGATTGTTTTAGTAGAAAATTGGAAGAGGTTCATTGCACAGAAAGAAAATGAGAGGAATATAATGGAATCCACTTACAAGTTTTCTACTCTCTCACAAGAAGAAAATGAGAAAAATGCAAAAACTAGTATAAAATGACAAATGTGTTCATATAACTCACCTACAACTATTTAAAAAGATGTAAAACTCATTTGACATAAATACATTTTCTATATTTTCACTTTTTGTCCAACCAGACAAACAGAGACAAAATTCCACCTTTGTTTCTCTCCATTTCTCTCTGTACAAGTTAAGTTCACTTATTTTCTCTATTCTCCATTTTCTTTCCCCTCATTCTATCCCCCTATCCAAGCAAAGCAAAAATCTCCATACAATTTCCTTTCTTAATCTTTTTTTTAGGAGTGTCTAGTGCTCTCAAGATTCAGCAACTGATGATTACTAATTATTACATCTTTGCAAACCTAATTTTCAGAACATAAAAAGCAATAGGAAGTTGTTATAGCCGGTACAGATAAGAACTACATTCAGAGGTTTGTGCAGAAATTTGCAGTGCAGGCTAGATTTGCCTATCACCCATCATCTGAGAATTCGAATTTTGAAGACAAAAACAAGTTCCAAAAAGTGAAAAAAAAACACAGTTTGGTTGAGAAAGTGATCCTAACAGAGAGGAAGAAGGAGTAAAGTTGATACCTTGGTGGGCGAATGATGAAGTTGGCAAGCTGTTCCATAATTTCAAACTATCAGAGATGATAAATTTCAGCTCTTGAAGCAAACATGCATCAATGAATGTTTTCAGTTGCAAGGGGGGAGAGAGAGAGAGAGAGAGGTGACAAGTGTGAGACAAAAAGAAGAACTAAAGAAGAAAACACAGAAAGAAAAGGACTGGACCAGGCTCTTTGTCTTTGTTGTTCTTTTTTGCTTCCTTCCAACTGTGCTTCTTTCTTTGGAAACAACAAACAAACAACTAAAATACAAAACTAAAAAAGGAATAATGGAATTGTTGTTGTTGTTGTTGTCAACCAAGTCTCTCTCGTCTTCATCTACCAGATACAGGTGATTTTGTACCTGGTGCTGCTGGCCTGGCCGCATGAAAATTTCATCATTTTCCAACCCAATATTTCAATTCCTCTTCAGAAAAAAAATATGTAAAATCATTAACTTTAACATAAATTCTAAGTAATTTTTCTTTTACTGTTTACTTTTTGCAATCAAATGAAAATAATAATATATCTGTTTTCTAACTCCTCTTCTCTTCGAAGAGTTATGATTATGTACATCAAAATATCAAAATAGTATAAATATTTACATACATCACATTTTTTTTTATCTCTTTTTTCTATTATATTTATCATTTATATCTCTTCTCTCTTTCGTATCTTCTTATTCTACTGTTTGTCCAAACAAAAAGAGGCGTACAGCTCATATTGAGTCTCTGAAATCTGAATAGTATAGAATGGCAGGTGTTGAAATTGGAAAGTATACTAGCTGTGGCTGTGGCTGTGGAGTGGAGCGTGGGAAAAGTAATGTATTTAATGGTGATTAGATTAGATACCTTTATCGCCAACTGACAAGTTTTAAGTTTTAACCATGAGTGTGACTGAAGAGCCATTCATTAAGGGGGGTGCATGCTGATGCTGTTATTATTGCTTCAGTAAAGTAAATCTTCCATTCAAAATAAAATACCCTCATCCTCACGTCACCATTCAAGAGCCGCACACAATCTCCACCGTAAAACAAAATTTGACTCCTCAGTCTCCTCTAGACCAAGAAAGTTATCACCGCCATTATTAATGAATACTTATTTTAAAAACTCAATAAAGTAATTCAAATAATTGTTGTGAAAACTTATTTTACACTCACAACTTCTCTATTTTAAAAACTCAAAAATATCTCTGTCAATATAAAAAAACATCACTCTCTTCCTATTCCACATTCTTAGTTTCTCACATCCATCACTTCCCTTTTGAGTTTCCTCTTCCAAATCCACACCACACTTATGCGTGCTTCCTCATGTGGTATGTTCCATTCATCCTCATCCTCATTTTCATGCATTTCCCCTCTTATTTATGGTATGCAAGGACGCTTCTCTCATCAGAGCGTAGCTTCGTCTTATCAGGTTTTAGAAATTAGTAGCGTTAGGCTCGTATCAAGTTCTAAAACTCAATAGCAATGGTAGATTATTGCATCCGACATTTTAGTATATAGAGTTTTAAAACCCGGTAGTAGTCACATATTATTGCTTATTGGGTCTAAAACCTGGTAGTAGTCAAAGATTATTGCTTACCGATTTTTAGAAGTTGGTAGCGTTAGGGACTTATTAGATTTTAGTACCTGGTAGTGATGGTAGATGATTACTTACTGATTTTTGGAACCGAAGTGTATTTAGTTACAATTGGGGTCCAAAATTCGGTAATTAAAAAACAGGAATGTCTGTTAATATTATCATTTTCTAAAATCTAGTAATGTTAAAATACACATCTAATTTTAAAATTTGGTAGCATTGTGAGATTTTTATTTTGTCATAATATTTACAATTGTCCATTTAACTACATACCTTTTATTCTATTGCAGTTTTGATATGGCTAAAACTAGAGGAGCTACTTCAGCTACACGTGGCCGTGAATCACGTCGACCACCGACAATATCCGCACGAAGATGAACTGAACCAGGAGGACATGTTTGATACTCATTTCTATGGGAACAACACGCAGAATACAAGTAGGAAATTCGAGGTCGTAGTTAGATCATTTCTTCTCCACCTTGTTGGCTGCACTGCATGCACCATTTTGACGGACAATGGTTAAAACATAAATAGATGTTGTCCACCTTTCACTCTTTGAGGATCTATAGACTGTTGGGACATATGCATGGGGTGCAGCTACCCTTGCATTTTTGTATGACCAGCATGACGATGTCAGCTTGAAGGGTACTAAGCATAGGGTGGTTACATGACGGTGAAAATATTTGGAGGCTTTCGCCTGAGATGGACTCACACTCGAGAGAGATATTGTTGGAATATCAACTATTATCAAGTGCGAGTAAGTCTCATATTGAAAGATGAACAAATTGTTGAGCAAGTTTACAAGTAAGGGGACTCATACACTGAATGGTTTAAGGTTTTTGGTGAAAAATGTGATGTCTAATCCACTAGTGGTCTGCTTTTTAACTCAATGTAGCAATGTGGATATTCCAAAGTTTTATACCTCTCATGGTTCAATAATAAGCATAATGCAATTAACAAGATAAAAATGGCAATGAGAGAGAAAAAGAGCCGAGAGAAGAGATGGTGAGGAAGATGAAGGAGGAGTAGAAAGAAGGGGAATAGATGATGAGGAAGACGAAGGAGTGGAGAAGAAGTGGTGTATAGAGTTATAATAGGATATGGGTATTTTGGGGTTATTAAGAAAGATGTGGTCTAGTTTGGGGTGGGAATGGTGTTTTTATAAACCCCTATCTGATAACTTGTATTCAAGCCCCAACCGTCCTTCATTGTTTTGGTCCAAACATTCTCTCCTCTTTTTTTGTGCAACTTGGGAGGAAGGTAGCAAACAGGCTCACAACAACAAAGTGGCCTACGAGCCCATTAGTAACTAGTGAGAACTGGGCCAACCCTAAAAAAAAGGGGTTTCCACATTAAGAATTTGCCTTCACATAAAAAAGTTAAAGTTGGTTAGATATCCCAATCAAACAAACCATGATGGTATCACAAAATGGAAGTGTAGAATAGGTGAGATGATGAATTCTGAACCATAAGGCTAATTAAGGCCATGGTTGCTTGAAAATGGTATTTCAGTGGTGGTCCCCAAAGTCCAAAGCTTGATGTCTTTCTCCCCCACCAACAACTCTTTGTCAAGGACTGTTTGGTTTGGCCAATGGCAAGAGCAAAAGATACAAAAGTATATGTACCCATGTGATTCACTTGGAGTTTAGGGTATGCTATATTATATGGTCTTAATTTGTGATATGTCTCATGACATTCTGTTCATGATTGCGTATCCAATTCCAATCTACAAGATAAAAATAGATGATGAAGATCTAAGCATATTTGCATACCACGAAATTAGAAAGTTTACTCACATGTAAATTTAAAGTAGCCCAACACCCTTGCAAACAATAGGTAAATATGCGCCAATCATATTTAAAAAGAAAATTGAGTGCAGCTTTGGACATGAATTTATTGTTTCATTTAAAAACCTATTCGTTTGGTACATAATGCATATGCATTTTAAATTTCGTATTGATTATATTTTTTAATTTTCAAATTTATTTTTGTATGCCATGATATGCATTTTGAGAGATCACATTTTTTTATAACCGAAAGGAGGGTTAGGTTAGGTCTAGTGGATGTGTGCTAGATCCCTAAGACCTCTAAGTGTGTATAATGGTAGTTCACAAGGAGGTTACTAGCTCGATTCCTTGCGGAAAATATCCTCTCGAGGAGAAGATTTACTCATGTCGCTATAACTTCTAAGGTAAAAGTTTTTGTAAGAAAAAAAATAAACTTTAGTAATTGATTATACAACAATAGATTTATATTATCCTTTTTTTTTAAATATTTAAACCTTTTCAATAAATATTAATTATAGTTTTTCCATGTATCAAAAAATAAATATTAAATATAATAGGATATTCTTCAATTACTATTTGGATTTTTTTTCTAATTCAATATATTTATATTATTTATTATCACTAAATTAAATTTTTATTAATTAATTTGATTTTAAAATAATTTCAATTTCATTTATATTGTTATTAAAATTTGTTAAGCATACATGACATAGTTTCTTGGTTAAAAAAGAGAGAGAACTATTATTCCTTTTAAAAGTCCTTGATGTTAAAATCCAGCAAGGAATCACTGCAGGAAAAGCCAAAAAATTAATAATAGGCATGTGTTACTTTCCTTTTCTCTTTCTGCTGTGAGATTCTTATTATCTTGTCTTCTTGTAATAAAATTCAAATGTGTGCTGTTTACACTTGAACACTTGCTGCTGCTCATAATCACTTCTAGACGCATGGGTGTCTAAAATTCTTCTGAAATGGAGTTTTAAATGGGTGTCTAATTTTTTTAATTTTATAATTCCAATAAATTTAAAACCAAAATCACTTCTACATAGAATTTTCTATGAATAACTTATAGTGACATAATTGATTAAAAAAAAATGGATTCAAACATACTAGATTATTAACCAAACGGGTTTGCGTAGTGGTTCAGCACTTCGTCCCTTAAGCAAGTGGTACCGTGGTGAAAGATTAGCCTCACGGCAATCGGCTGTGGGGATACCTTAATCAATACTAAAAAAAAACATACTAGATTATTCGAGAGGAAGACAACTCTTACTAAACAAAAGACCCTTTTATTTTTTAAATGCTCCACTATTATGATAGTAATCAAATTTACTTCAATTATAGCTTAAAGTAACGAGACAATTTAGACTTTTTCTTTTATTAGACTTTAAGTCGAACTTCTATATATTTTAGAGGGGTTAATTCTCCCATTGAAAGTTTTTTCTATCTACAAGATTTAAACTCGAGACCGTGAATTAAATATGTATCACTTAAACGTATAACGAACTAATATATATTAAAAATACAAAAATCCAAAAGAAATATGCTCCAAATGTTTGTTTTCAACGCTCAAATTGGCATGTTATGGTTGAATCTAACTAAGATCTAAACAAGATATAAAAAAAAACCGTTGTGAACAAGTGCTCAATCATTGTTATTATTATAGATTATAGATTAAGGTGAATAATCCATTGGCATTGGCACTGTGTTATGATTAAAAAAAGGTAGATTGTTGGATAGAAAAAGAAAAGCCTGAGAAGAGAACCTTATCTAAAATATTATGAGTCCAAGCTTCTCTTGGTGGTGTTTAAGGGACCAAAAAGCATCTTCATCCACACATCACACACCCCTATCGGTATTACAAAAGCCAATAGAAACACACCACAGTCTTTGCCCATCAACCCCCTATCTTTCTTACACGAGTCTCTTCTACTATTCTTCCCACTTTGCCTCAGGGTCTGTGACTCACTCAGACACGGGGCGCATTTTCACTTGAACCACCATTCCCATTTTCTCACTCTGCACAGCACTGGTGAGTGAATGAGTGAGTGAGTTTCTTTGTGCCATTTTCATGTTCTGAGTTGGGATTAGTGCCATCAAGTTCTTTCCTTTTCCTCATGTCACTGTAAATTCTGTGCTCATTTTTGCTAGATTTTCTACTCTGACTCAAATGTTATGTTATGTAAGGTTTAAATAGGAAGTTTATTTTTTTGTTGTGATCTTAAGTAGTAGTCATAATTTGATGTAATCATAATGCTCTTTTGTGCTTTAACATATCTGGTCAAAACTTGTTCTTTTCTCTCAGGGAGGGGAAATTATGTTGAGAAAATGACACAGATTTTAGCACTTTTCATGCACTGAACTGAACTAGGTTTAAGAAGGATTCACATTTGAGAATGGTTCCAGGATGTAGTAGCTGTTAGGAGTTAAGAATCAAATAATCATGCTTTTTAATTATTTTTGCTTACATAATGCTGTATTATATGTTAAAGTTTGAATCTTTTATTGGTGGGCGTTCTCATGACTACTTTATGACAGAACATGGCACAGATTTTGGCACCCTCAACGCAATGGCAGATGAGAATCACAAAAACCTCTCCCATTGCAAGTCCCATTTCATCAAACATGTGGAGTTCTTTATTGATGAAACAAAACAAGAAAGTTTCACGAGCCAGTAAGTTTAGAGTACTGGCAATCAAGTCTGATAACAGCACCATCAACAGGCTAGAGGGTCTACTTAATTTGGATGTCACTCCATACACTGACAAGATAATTGCTGAGTACATCTGGTATTTCATTTCATTCTGTTCTGTCTCTGTTTGTATCTCATAGTTTGCCAAATCAAATTATGAACAACTATTTCCTTTTTCATTCCTCTGTATGAGGATGAAAGGTATTTAAAGCTGTGATACTTTTTTTTTGAAACAGGATTGGGGGAACTGGTGTTGATGTGCGCAGTAAATCAAGAGTATGTTAATTATAATGTTCCTACCATTGTTATCATTTGATTTATCTCATGCTATTCATGACAATTCTATGTATATTTTTTTCTATTCTCAGACTATATCAAAGCCTGTTGCGCATCCCTCTGAGCTCCCTAAGTGGAACTATGATGGATCTAGCACTGGACAGGCACCTGGTGATGATAGTGAAGTAATTCTATAGTAAGAATTTTGGATCTGATAGTTCTATTAATGTTGCTAGTACTGCATTTGGGCGCGGTTTTAATTTTAGTCTTTTTTTCCCTCAGTCCTCAAGCAATTTTCAGAGATCCTTTCCGTGGCGGTAACAATATTTTGGTAAGAGCTGTTATACTTGATAGAGGTCTCATGGCATGTTGATTGAAATTGAAATGTATGAAGTTAATTTGGTTTATATTGTTTTGCAAAGGTCATTTGCGATGCTTACACACCACAAGGTGAGCCTATCCCTACAAACAAGCGACACAGAGCTGCTGAAATCTTCAGTAACCCGAAGGTTCAAGCTGAAGTTCCATGGTACAGTATTATACTCAGTGTCTTTACTAAGATAATTACAATTTTTGGATGATAAATTGCATGATTGAAGAATTTATTTATTTAGTTAGGCTTAATATTACAAACTATTATCAGATGCTAGAAAATGTAACTTAGTATCTACCTGTTATGACTAACAAGCCTCTTCAATATATGGTGATTTATAGCCAACCAGCAAGATATATGATGAAAGTAATATTCTGACATATATAGTATTTGTTGTCTAGTGTATGATACATAACAAAATTAGATATGATATATTTTTTTCCTTCTTCATTTGATCACTTACTCAAATAGAAGATACTGAACTTTTGGTGTTGAATTATAATCTTAACAGAAGACATGCTGATGTTGTATATTGATTGTTCAAAGGTATGGAATAGAACAAGAGTACACCTTACTTCAAACGGATGTGAAGTGGCCTTTAGGATGGCCTGTCGGCGGCTATCCTGGTCCTCAGGTAATGTCACTTCTTGTGCTTTCTTTTGGGTACTGTTCACATTTCACAGGAATTTGTGAATTTCATAAAGTGGATTTAATCAGGTGTTTCTTCATCATATATCAGGGTCCTTATTACTGTGCTGCCGGGGCAGATAAGTCATTCGGACGTGATATATCAGATGCTCATTACAAGGCTTGCTTATATGCTGGTATCAACATCAGTGGCACCAATGGGGAGGTTATGCCTGGGCAGGTACACCTCTTGCCGTTCCCTTTGTTTTAAGTCTTATGAATATATCAAGTATGAAGTATGAGCTCAGTTTTTCTAACTATTTTTCTGTGAATATTGCAGTGGGAGTATCAAGTTGGTCCTAGTGTAGGTATTGAAGCTGGTGATCATATCTGGGCTTCAAGGTACCTCCTTGAGGTAATTCATTTAACCTACTTTTGGTTTCTATATATGAAAAGTTAAAATATTGAAATAATCAGTTATAAAAAGATGTCACGTTTTCTTAATGCTGAAGGGGTTTTTTGCTCAATAATAATGTCTTACTTTTGCTTGTTTGCACTAAGCTTGATGTGATGTTATAGTGTATGTGTTTACATGAGAGTTGCAACATTTGGTTGTAGTTATGCTTATGCATCATTATCAACAGACAATTATTGTCCATGTATCTTTCTTTTTTCTTTTTTAATTCTTTCCTCTTCTTTCACGGGCAAATAAGTCAAAGGTTGAATAGAATAAACCGTAAATTAGATTTTTTTTTCCTTTCAATCTATTTTTATACTGTTCTGAAGTATCTCTAAAGTTTGAAGGTCATGAAAGGTATTATGGCATTCTTAAGTGGAAGGTTTATGGCATTGCTTGTAACTGAATTTTTTTAATGGTCTTGGGTAGAAACAATGCTGTGCTTGTTCTCTTGCCCCTTATCCAATTTTGTATCTTCTAATTGAATATATTGTTTTTGTGTTCTGACAGAGAATTACTGAACAAGCTGGTGTTGTACTCACGCTTGATCCAAAACCAATAGAGGTACTATAACGCTTTAGGTTACATTATTTCTTATACAGTGTTAACTATACTAATTGTTTTCGTTTTGAACTTGCCAGGGTGACTGGAATGGGGCCGGGGCCCACACCAATTACAGGTTTCTGTCCATGCCTTTGTCATGAATCATATGATTGCATGTGTTTATCTTATTTACATGATACATGACTAAGCTGATAAATATTATTTGCTTTTAGCACAAAGAGCATGAGGGAAGAGGGAGGCTTTGAGGTAATCAAGAAGGCAATTTTGAATCTATCCCTTCGCCACCAGGACCACATCCGTGCGTATGGTGAAGGAAATGAGAGACGATTGACAGGAAAGCATGAAACAGCCGACATTAACACATTTTCATGGGTAATTGTTTCATATTTTGCAATACCTATTCTTGTAAAAGACAGTATTCAAGCATGAAGTTTTTCTTGTGTGAAACATCCTAATGAAATTGAACTTGCAGGGAGTGGCTAACCGTGGTTGCTCAATCCGTGTGGGAAGAGACACAGAGAAGGAAGGAAAAGGTTGGTCACCAACAATAGTTTTATGGTTTGTTTAGAGGGTCTAGTTCAATGACTAGTACAAAATTTTAGACTTCTTGTAGCAGGACATTTTTTGATCACCTTCTCTTCTCTCATAATCAATTCGGATACCCAGAAGCTACTCACAGAAGCTACTCACAGAAGCTTCTCCCTATAATTGATTTTGGCTTCAGAATCAATTGTAGAAGGATTTCCAAATAATGACTCCTTTATCATTTTGTGCTTAACTGAAGATGCTAGCTCAAAATTTTTAGTAGCTTAAACTTTTTGGATAATTGCTAATTTGCCAACAATGCAACACCTTAAGCTTACCATCAGGCTTATGGAGTGGCATTGTGTTGCAAAATCACTTGCCTTTGTTTCCTAATTACTTTGTTTTTATAGCATGTTTGGATCAATTTCTGTTTCATTAGAATCAATTCTGAAACTTAATAACTACTTATAGAAACTTCTCTCCGGAGTTGATTCTGTGGAAGAATCAATTGCAATTACCATGTATTTGATTGTTTACCTCTTGATTGTAGGTTACTTGGAAGACAGGCGCCCTGCTTCAAACATGGATCCATATGTTGTGACAGCATTGCTGGCAGAGACTACCTTATTGTGGGAACCTACTCTAGAGGCTGAAGCTCTTGCAGCTCAGAAGTTATCATTGAAGGTCTAAATCTATTCTTGGTGGAGAGCTCTTACTCTTTCCTTTTAGATTATCTGCATTCTGAAGATCTTGTTTGGACAAAAGAGGCTGCCATGCCCAGTTATTGATTGTCAGATGAAATGTGCACTGTATACCATAAATTCCGTTGGTTATGTTTGCATCTGGACAAACATTGATGCTTTGATTATATTCAGTGTTTCTTCGGATTTTATTTTATTCCTAGAAATTCCAATTTCACCAATTTTTTTTATTTGAACCGGGACTACAGCAATTAAAACTGAATATTCAAACCATATAAAGAGCATGGGATATTCGACCCAAAAAGAAAAAGTATGAATGGGAAAATTCCTGGTCCCCTCTCCATGACTAGATGTGAAAATGGGTGTCTTAAAATAGTATTTTCACACCTCTTTTTTGTTCATCACTCATATTTTATCACATTACTTGACATTTCTCTATCTTCTCTTTCTGCGTATTTGAAGAAGAAAAAGTAAACCAAAAAAAAAAGGAAGAGAAAAAGAAACTTTATTCTCTTTTTATTTGAAGACTTATTCCATGATAAATGAAATGGGTTTATTCTATAATAAGTTTGTTAAATAAACCAGCAAATTCATCACAATGAGTTTCATAATTTTGTGTAGGTCAATGTGCCTTTGCACCAACTAATAAAAATATGGTTTAAATTATATTTCCTTTTTTTAAGCAAATTATTTATATTTTCTTAAATATTTCAATCCAAAAAGTATAAGCCCCTGACCTTGACTTATAACCTAATTTCATGTTTATGTTTATGATTAGCCCAAATGATATTTATTTACCGTGGAATGGGCCCAGCCAGCAGATTTGCAAGAAACAAACAGAATACTAGAATAGGGAAAAAAAGAGGGGCATTCCGAGAATCGAACTCGGGACCTCTCGCACCCAAAGCGAGAATCATACCACTAGACCAAATGCCCGCATGCTATGACTCACGCTTATATTTATAATAACGCTTACTTACTTCTATAAAGCCCCTTCCATTACAAAAGAAAACAACTTGGAGAAAAAATTCTTACCTGTCCTCCATTTTTTCTTCAATCAAGCACTATTTTCAAAACATTTGATTTGATCTAAGATAATGCTCCTTTATTTTATCACTAATAAGTCCCTGTCATGTCAAATTAGGATTTAGGAAGCACATTGATCTTTAAAATAAGGGTTAGAGTATTATCACCATCCTCAAAGCTACCTATACCATTTCCATGATTTTTTTTCTTACCGCAACCATACATGCACAGGGTAAAAATGAAGCACCACCCCCTAAATACATATCAAAGTTTAAGTTGCGATATGAAAAAATTAAAAAGAAAAACTGAGGAACCCAATGTAGCATGTCAGATTCCCCTTGTGTAAGTTTACACAAAAAAAAAATTGTGTATGTTAGATGGTTCTGATCGCAATAGTGCTGAGTTGCTGATCCCAGTATTTTATATAATAAACGCTGATCGCAGTAGTAATGAGTTGCTGTTTGAACTCTTAGATTGAAAGTCCTACTTCTATATTAGAGAAACTTTTTAACCTTCATTACACTCGAATTAAAATTACAACAGCAATTTCATGTACCATTAAAAAAAAATCTAGCAATCTTAACCTTTAAAAATGAAATGGAATAGTCAAAATCTTGCACTGCTGCTGCAGATGAATCATTTTGATTACTCTTCTAAACTTGATTAGCTACCGCATGTGTTGAATCTCCTATCCAAGCTTTGTTCAATTCCAATAACGAGGTGTTCGTTCGCCGAACCCATTCTACCCCTAACAGCGAGACCACCGTGTTGTTGGGTCATCTTTGATTCCGAGGGTGCCATTTTATCTTTGCGCTATGATTACATTACATACACTCCAGCTCAACTTGGAGAAAAAACCCTAGAGATTGGAGTATAGCCAGTACTCCATTTCCCTCAAACGCTCCCATGAACTGTAACTCTGCCACCATCCTTCTGGTCTCTTTGCCACCATCAAGTTCTGTGCTTTTCCCAAAACGCGTTTCTGTATTCCCTGTGTTAAGGAAACAACCCCTTTTGGCCGCGAAGGTCAGGAAAAAAGGGTGCTTTGTAATCAGAGCTTCAAAGGGTCAATCGGTGGATTGGTCCAAGTGGCTCCCCACCGGCTCTTTTGCTGCTGACAAAGTTTTCAGATTGATAGCGGGTGCCACAGCTAGCCCCATTGGCCAGTTTGTGTCTTCCCCCTCCACGTTTCTCCACTCTATCGACCCTCGAGTCAAATTGGTAAGAAAAATCATTTCATGGGCATTTTTTTTTCTTTTACTTTCTGCCCGAATTGATCTGAAAATGTGTGCTTTTATCTATGCTCTGCTCGAAGTATTGCCTATTAGAAAGGATTGTGTAGTGTTTTAGTTTTGGGTTTGCAATATATTTGTATGATTAGTAGAAACTGAAAAACAATGACTTTATGTCCTGTGAGTGTGATGTGATATCCACTATTAGTCTGAAACTAAGCAATCACAATTGAAAAATTTATGATCTTGCGATGGCTACTATGTCTTTCCGGATTGAACAAGGTGTTGAGGGGGGAGCAGAGTGTTATTTACACATGTTAATTTTAGGTCTGTTCAGGAACTGCTAATTGCACTTTTTGATATCTTTCATATTTTTAACGGCCATCGATAAAGGGTGGTGCAGCAACTAAACTGTATTTGGAACATGAGATAGAATTATCAGGCGAGTCAATTTTTTTAATCATCTAAGGGATTGGAAAAAGCGCAGTTACCATTTGAATGATAGTTAAGTTGTCGATTTGTTGTTGATACATGGTCAGTTGCTTTGGGTCAGGGGCTCAAGGCTATTAGTGTTAGAGTTCTTATCATGAAACATGATGGAAACCTCAGCAATTATTAGCATATGTAGCTGGTAAAATTAAATTATTTGTTTTGGTTGCTTGGTTTGTGTGTTTGTGATTTTTGGTAATCAATTGGTCTGATTTTGTAGGTATGGCTTTTAGTCCTGGTTGTTCTACCGGCGAGGTCACATATAATTATGCAATTTGGATTAGTTATATACTTGACTTTGCTTTCAATTTGGGTTCTACCAAGAAGTGCTTGGATGGTAAGTAATTGTTAACCCTTGACTTATCTTGTTTGGGGGTAGAGTCATCTTCATATATAGCTTGATATTGTTCACTTTGCTTAACTATATTTGGTAAGTTGATAATCAACTTAAGGGGTTGATTGAGATTTACTAGTCCTAGGGTGTTGTCGGATGTATAATTTAGGGCTACATTGTGTTTCATCTGACGTTCACTATTTTTAATCATGCTTTGAATTTTTATTTTTTTCATTTCCTTAGTTTTCATAATCCAGCACAAGGTATTTCTCATTCTTAATGCTTATTTATGATTGGAGCTAGCTTGTAACTTCTCATAAATAAGTTGGATTTTCCTTTGTATCAGGTCAAATGGCAGTTGAATATTTATTTATGGTTCCTTTAGTCTTGAAGTTGAGTGTTAATTTGGGATTTTTTTTGTCTAACTTCTTTTGTAGGATCAATTGGGACGAGTTTATTTGCTATCAGGATTGCTATTCATAACCTCAGGGCTGGGTGCAGATGGTGCACCCGCACTTGTTCAGTTGAGAACTCCGCCACCTGCAGTGACGGGGCTTCCTAATCTGCCTGTATCATTAACAGGCTATTCATATCTAATCTCGAAGTTAGGTCCATTAACCTTTACGAGGAAAGGTTTATCTGTAGCAAGTACGGTTGCATGTTTGACGTTTACAGTAAGTTGCTTTTGACTTTCTGTTTTTTCTTTTCATTTTTAAGTTGATTTTGGACATTTGGCAAAAACTGTGCCTTGAAAACTTTCTGAAACAGCAATTTTTTTGTTATGATTCTGACTACTGAGAATTTGATCTACATTTCTTTGCTAGGTATTTCAAAGTGCTAGTCTCTGCCTTACAACTACCACCCCTGAACAACTAGCCTTTGCATTGCGATGGTTTATGCTCCCTCTGAGATATCTGGGTGTCTCTGTGTCAGAAATTGTGCTCTCCCTTTTACTGTCCTTGCGGTTTATCAGTTTAGTTTTTGACGAGGTAAGAGGTAGCCAGTGCTGTAGGCAATCTTACCGGTTTTAATTATTTTGAAGTACATTAAAACCAGGATAAGATAATATTTTGATTAATAGAGTTTTTAGGTGTTACGGGTGATAGGATTTGATTTAGCAAAGGCAATAATTGAAGTAATATTTCAGAAATGACTGATGAGCAGGTTAGCCTAGATACTACCCTAAGTGGAATGCATAATTAGATGATAATAGTAAATATTAGTCGCTAAAACTTATTAATAGTGTAAACAGAAAAATTGGAAATTCCTGGAGCAACTTCAATCACTAATTATAACATTGTTTTTACGTTGAGTATTAAACTGAAGTTTTTCTTGTTCCTTGCTATGGTAATTAAATATCGATTTTGTGTTATTGCAGGTGCGTAACCTTGCTTTGGGAATCGTATCTCGCAGGGTAAATTGGAAACAACTGACTGCTATGGAGACAATTGATAGTAAGTAAATTTTTGCTAGCTCTTCCTCATGGTTTGAGGCATTGAAAAAGAACTAATTTTCTGTTTTCTAATTACTAATTGGTTTCCTTAGTTGTTGATGGGTATCGTCTGGATAATGATTGTACTTTAACCTCATTTAGATTCTCTAGGCTTCATATTTATGCTATGCATAAGAAATTGATACCAGGAAGTGCTTATCCTAACAAGTTTGTGTTGTGTATTTCCATGATAAGGTCAATGAAATAGTTAATCAACACACATTCCTATTGATAATGCAGCATTTGCTTTTATTCCAATAGCACATACATATATGCTTTTATAAATACATTTTTGTTGCATAACCTTATACTAATTTAGTTTTCTATTGTCCAAATGTTTTGTTATATTAATATGATCATGGACTGAAACTGAATATTTGGACTTGGTGCATGACTTGCTATCGTTACCTTATATGGCATGTCAATATAAGAATCAAGGCCAGTCCTGATCCTGAACAAAACAACTGAGGATGGAAGTTTATCTGTTTCTTTTGGATGGTGGTGATTGCTGTAGAAGCTCATTTTGAACTCTAGTGATCTTTTGTTGCCATCTAGCTAAAATTTCTATCCATCACCTGTATCTACCACGAACTGATACATGTGCCTCTGTCTTAATAACCTAGTTTTAGCATACGGTTTTAACAGGATGTTACAACTTACATGGTGATGGTAGGTAGTTTGTATAGGAAACTCAGTTCTGGAACTGAAAACTTAATCCGGTTAAAGTTAAGTTTGATAGATTAAAAGCTTTTTCTTAAGATATATTTCTTCTTCATCATGATTTTTATTTCCTTATATGACTTTGCAGTTTTCTTTAACTACTTTCGGCGCATCTTCAAAAATATTTTCAGCCATGCAGAGCAAATTTCTCAGGTTTGTCTTAGATGTCTAATGTCCTTTTCCCCTATTGTGTATTAATGTTGTTTAATTTGCTTCAGCTTTTCATATTTTGATAGGTTGCATTCTGATAGTTTGACATAAAATACTGCAGGCTATGATAGTAAGAGGTTTCAAAGGGGACGTTGGCTCTCACAAAATTTATTTCTTGTCAGAATCATCTTTTGGGATGGCTGATATTATATGCTTATTGTGTTTGAAAATTGTCATAGGAGCTGCTCTCCTGTCTGAGTACTACTTTGTCTAATAATAAATGCCAATCTTGAATCGGTGAGAGCTTTATTTGCATTAAGGGTTTATTTGGTACGCCGTATTAGGCCTAATAGTATAAACTTTTACAATATATTATTAATTTATTCATTGTTAGTGCCAATATTATATCGTATAGGCTTATCCATCGATCAAGTCTTATACATTAAAATAATATATTATTTAAACTACCATACATATGTAGGATAATACCTGATAAGATTGTGACGTATAAGTTACTTGAAAATATTTAATTCACCGACGCTGCCTGCCTCCACCACCGTCACAACCTTCAATGCTACCGCTACCACTACCAACCTCCATCACAACCACAACCACTGAGTCATTATCACCCCTGCCACCGCCTTCATTGCCAACACAACCATCACTACCACCACCACCCTCCACCCACCACCATCACGTTACCACACTACCACCACCACTAGCAACAACACCACCACACTCTGCACCACCACCACCAAATATAAAAAGTAATGTATTTTTAATTAAAGAGAATTTTTTGTTAAAATGTTTGATTTTATGCGAGTGGGGGTTGGTTATTTGGTTTATGAGAGTTTTGATCATAGAAATGCATATCTTGCAGAGTTGTTAGCATTGGAAATGGGCTTGAAGCAAGTTTGGGATCTTGGGCATTGTTTTGTGTCTTGCTTTTAGTACTGTCCCAAGGTTGTGGAAGTTCCTCAACCTAATGAAAATATTTCTACCTCTTGGACAAGGGAGATGATTACTAGGCTTAAGCGCATGCTTACATGGGAGTGGAGTGTGACCGTTGAGCTTGTGCCGAAGGAAAGAAATAATACAACTTATTTTTTAGCGAAACAAGCATTGCGCGAAGGCACCCCACGTCGTGTTTGGCGTCAACCGCCATCTGCGGTCTTTAAATTTCTTTGTCTTGATGCTCTGGTCTAGTTTGATTTATTTAAACTCTTTCTCTTGTAACCAAAAATACTATCTATCATTATTTAATATTTCACAAAACATATGATTGTGTTAATTTAAATGATATAATAAGTTATAAAGTGTACGGTCAAACGCTGTATAGTATTAAAATTTTATCAAATCTTATCTTATCTTATCTGGCAAAATACTATCAAACCTCATACTATCAAACTTTATACTATACAACAAACTAAACGGGACCTAACATGTTTACATTTGTTAACCACCAAGTGCGTAAATCAAGCTGTATATAGTTGTTCTAACTTAAATAAAGATCTTTACGTCCATAGTAGTCTTATCTGACTCAAACATAATTAAACATGTGGTGATTTACTAATTCGGGGTGATTTTAGTCTCTTAATAATTTTAAAGCAAATTTAGTCAACGAGCATTTATGATAGTTATAATTAAGTAAATAAGAGTATCAAGTTGTCGTTTTTGAATATGAGGAATAATGTTATCTTAATGATTTCATTTTCATCCCTCGTAAAATGATAATTTACCTCAATGTGTTTTAACACCGGGCTATTGGCCATGTGAAGGACGAAGTGACTATCACAATAAAGATGCATTGGCGAGGAATGCCCAACGCCAATAAAAACCAGAGAGTTGCTGGTGGCCATACCCATATTATCTCCACTCCATATCGATATCGTACGTTTATATGCTTACATAACATAACATAATGGTGGTTTTGCACTTTTCATGATTGCCTACTTAGGGTGTTAGTGAATGTAATCTGCCATCCCAATTTGTTTCGAAATTTAGCACGCGTTAGTCAATGTAAGCCATCGATGAAGTCATGTATATGCTAATATATTTTGGATGGGGTTGAGTAAATGACCCAAGAAAAAGTTTAAATTAAATTTATTTTTAGGTGGGACAATAATATTTAAGATTAATAAATAAATATGAAATTTCTAATTCATTTATCTCAAATGTCATTGGTCCATCTAGAACTAGTATGATTTACCTCAAATTTTTCCAATGTGATTTAGACAACTCATTTAGGATTAGAAGAAATCATTTCAGGTAATGATGATTTCTTCTGAAATGATGATTCTTCTAATGTCATCATATCATTTAGGTTTAATAACACGTTTGGTCTCTCACTTATCATGAAAGTACATTTTTTGTCCCCAAACAAAAATATCGCAACGGCCAACGCGTTTGCAAGTTTATTTTTTTGATATTTTATATTAATTTTTTTCCCAAAATCCTTTAAATATTGGATGGAAAACCTAGAAAACGTTAGTTTTTTTATGGAATAGTGATGAGAGACTAAAACTGCTGTCGTTTGCCAAAGCAAGGGATGCAAATTGCTAATTGTTTTTGTTTGGGACCAAAAACACACTTTCGTAATAAGTGAGGGACTAAAAGTGTTATTAAGCCTATCATTTAACCAAGTGTGTTGATGTAGTAGTTTAGTATTTTGTACCTTCGAATTTCAAACTCCTGTAAGCGAAAAAAACTCAACATACCTGGTTAACACTAAAAAAAAAATTCATTATTTTACATCAGCCCATTACTAGTTGATACAAAATACATGCCTAGTTCACACAAGATATAATAGATATGTAGAATTAGGCCTAACCATTAAGCCAAAATTTGACCATGAGACATACGTATATTTCCAAAAAACAATCTTAAGAAACTTACGTGTTTCAAACTTAGATAATAATAATTTACCAAAACAAAAAATTTACATGGTAATAATAATAATAATAATAATAATAATAATAATAATAATAATAATAATAATAATAATAATAATAATAATAAATAAGAAAGAAAAAGCATGCCATTAAGGGGAAAAAAGAAGGTCATGTCTTGCACCGTGCTGGACAGGTTATGACCTGCTATCACAGGTTCCAGTATTTGAGATAAAAAAAATTAAAAATGAAAATAGGTTGAAATATCAGATATGCTCCTCTCATCTCTTTGGATCAATCCTCCAACTTCCTCCCCCTCCTCCACCGGAATCCCCAACACCAGCAAGGGTTCCATTCCCGGCCAACCACCGCAGCGGCGGACGCAGAGCTCCGACGCGGTGGTCCATAAAATCACTGCAAAACAATCTCTTTGCTTTCTCCCATTTTCCTCCATTCTTCCCCTTGTTCAATTTTTGCCCCTTTCTGGGTTGTGAAGGGAGGAAACCCATAAATTGCAGCAAATCCATCATCATCTCAGCAAGTAAATCAATTCAGAAACCACGATAGAAGTGCAGCACCGTTTCCCCTTGAGGCCAAAGAACCTTAGCCTCCTCAAAGAAGCGGTGAATGAGCCTGGAAGAAAATGTGAGCGCAGCTTCACTCTCCAAGGCAAGACCTTTGGCCAGTAACAACCAAAGAAGAAGACCAACCGCCATACCCAAATAACCCAACAGAAGAAAAAACTTAGCTTCAGCTCCTCAAGTATCAGTTACACGAACAATGATATCATTCATTCAAGTTTCATCCTCCACTAGCAGGTGTTAAGCAAACCGTCGCGATCTCCCTCTCTGTCTCGATGTCCTCGCGCCGCTTCAGCCGTCGCGTCGTACCAATGCCGCCGTGCCGGCCGCCGCGCCTCGCCTTCTGTTTCTCCTTCTCTGCCTCGATCTCCTTCTTCTCCTTCACTTCTTCTCGATCTCGATCTCGTCGTCGTTGTCGTCGTACCAACACCGCCGTCTCGTCGGCGGCCACCGCCCCTTCGCTTCCTCTCGATCTCGTACCAACGCCGCCGCGCCTTCTCTTTCTCCCTCTCTGCCTCGATCTCCTTCTTCTCCTGCGCTTCCTCTCGATCTCGATCTCGTCATCGTACCAACGTCGCCGTCTCGTCGGTTGCCGCCGCGCCTTTGCTTCCTCTCCATGTCGTACCAACGCCGCCGCGCCTTCTCTTTCTCCCTCTCTGCCTCGATCTCCTTCTCCTTCGCTTCCTCTGGAGTTTCAGAATTTTCTTTTTACAACGGTAGGGGCATCATTGTCATTTCCCCATTTCGATTAAACTAATAATAACCAGGTTAGCAGGTTGCAACCGGTTGCCTTGGACACGCGTCATCCTCCTACTGGTCCAAACACGTTCGTGCACCGTGCAGCACTTTATGCATATTGCACCTTATACCGCACCAGCAGAAACAATGAAAGCAAAAAAAAATTGTTACTGATTTGGCGCTCTAGTGTGATTTTTTACTGGATCTCATCTGAGACATCAAGCATCTCAGAAATGGCGCCACACAGGGAGGGCGACGACAATAACAACGCTGCTGTTTCGTCTAAACCACTGCCGGAGGAGGAAACAACCACCAACAAGAAGCAGAAGCGGGTCGCAATTTCCTCCGAAACCCTAGCACCGCCTTCCCTTCCTTCCACCTCCAACCCTCCGCCGCTGCCAACCGTTCCCTCCGACCTCGTAGTGGAAATTCTCTGCAGGCTTCCCGTGAAATCCCTCTTGCGATTCCGCTGCGTATGCAAGTCTTGGAATTCCCTAATCTCCGATCCCAAATTCGCCAAAAAGCACTTCCGCTCTTCACAGACGGACTTCACCCGCCACCGCGTCCTGTTAACCTGCCTTAACCCCATTGACCCCTTACGCGAGTTACTTCTCACGACTTATCCGCTCCAATCTGTTTACGACGCCGCCGTGACCGCCACTGCCACGAAGCTCCGGTACCCTCTGGACGAACAAAACCGAATACTTTCTATCGTTGGCTCTTGTGACGGCATCCTCTGTTTGGATCTTTATGAATTTGTTATTTTATGGAACCCTTCCACTCAGAGATTTAAGAAATTGCCCTCTTTGAAAAATCCACGGCTAAAGAGCTTCTGTTACACAAGTTATGGCTTTGGTTATGATTATTTGGCTGATAGCTACAAGGTAGTTGCAGTTTTCTGCTATGAATGTGATTATGGGTATTACAAAACACGAGTCAAGGTTCATACTTTGGGTACAGATTCTTGGAGGAGGATTCAAAAGTTTCCTTCAGATGTCCCTGATGAATCGGGAAAATTTGTGAGTGGCACTCTTAATTGGTTGTTGTCTGTTGATTCGAATTGGGTTGTTGTTTCTCTTGATTTGGGGAAGGAAACTTATCATGAACTTATTCTGCCTGTTGATATGTATGCAAAAGTGTATATGACTTTTGAAGTGGTTCTGACTTTGGGGGTGTTGAGAGATTGTTTGTGCATCATAGCTAATCATGATACGTATTTTGATGAATATTCTGATGTTTGGCTTATGAAGGAGTATGGAAATACTGAGTCTTGGACTAAATTATTCAGTGTAAGGAAACTGAGTATTACATATCCTAAAATACTTCATATGTCAGAGGATAAGCAAGTGCTGCTGGAGTTAGAAGACAATTTAGTTCTTTACAATTCCAGAGATGACACTTTCAAGACTACCCAAATTCAAAACGGCGATTGTATGCTGCTGGTCCCAGAGGTCTATGTAGAAAGTTTGATATCACCTTGTTCTTTATTTTAGGATGTGGATGCTATGCTTGATGAATCCATCAATCCATTAACTAGACCTTGCATGTTTTTCGTTTCATCTAATGCTTGTTCTAATTACTTTTTATCATTGTTAATTTATGGTTGATGAAATCTGCAACTTGAGAAATTGGTATGTTAATTTCAGTTAAGAGTATGTTGGTTCTTTGGTCATGTATGTATCCTGCTTTGTATAATTCACAATCATGCATTGCATTATATGGTTAATGATGTAGTTTTCTAAAATTGAAATTAGATCTAGATGTTAGGCCAAGTCACTGGTTTGTATATTTATATGTCACCAAACTGCTGCACAAATTCCATGTTTGTTTCAAATCTTGCATTATACAATGTGCACTAAAACAAATTAAATCTTCATACATGTAGTTCTTAATGAAGTTGATGCAAGTTCATAATAACTGCTTGAGAAGAGAGAACTTGTTTTGTTGGTTTATAATAACTCCTCAGTTTATTGAAACATCTCTTACTCTGGTAAACTATTTTCCACAATAACTTAGACTGCATGTTTTAATTAAGCACAATTTCAATAACGATACATAAATTATTTTTCTTCAGGTCATCCTCTTGTGAGGCTTATTTCCATAAATACTACATATTTACCTACCAGCGGTGCAGTGGTACTTGTTTGCACTTTGTAGTAACTGACCAGGAGCTTCATATTTATCTTTTTTGGAGGTGGGTGGTGGGAACTCATTTCTTAAAAGTATATTTTTCATAATGACCATGAGTAGGGTAAGATGTTATAGCAATGACACTTATAGTAGCCAGGGGTGACACAAGTGAATAATCCAGCTTATTTTAATCAGTAGTTTGCACTAGAGAACAAATCCCAAAGGGAGAACATGATACAATATATATATATGAATACAACTGCATTGCTATCATCTTCTGCGACATTACTCCTTTAAGTCAGGCTCGCTACCGAGGCGTTTGTGGTTGAGCTAGGGTGTTTAAAATCAGGTAGGTACAACTTAGTTTTCATCATTGGGACTAATATTCAAATCAATTTCTAAAGGCATTTAGTTTAATGCGAGATAGGCACAACTTAGTTTTACTTGAACAAGAGATGCTGAAAAATCAATTTGGGATATGAATATATAGAATTTCAGGAAATATTATGTGCGTCAAAAATTTAGTTTAAATGTGTTTTGGGAGCTTGGAAGTGTGAAAAAAAAATTACGCCAAATTTGGAAAAGTTCCTAAAAGGTTTTGGTATTCTAGTCTAGAGACATCAAAGGACTTAGATATCAATTGTCAGGTTAAGGTTAATGCAAAGTGTAATTTTGTATAATTCTCAATGATCCTCTCTCTTCTTTAAAGTTAATTATCAATACAATAAATAGTGTTGGTTTATTCAAAAATAAATAAATAAATAATTAGAAATATTGAAATACATTTATGGTGGAAAGAGATTAAAAATAAGTATGTTAAAGAATAATTTTAAAAATTCATCAACACTTTAGAATAAATTTAATGTAAAAAATTAGATTAAATTTAATTAAAAAACTAGATTAACTTAATTTTTATAAGCCAGAGAAGGAGTATTATAATAAGAAAAGTATAAAATAAATAAAGTTATAAAAAACAAACAATAAAAAATTATTATAAAATGGAATAATTTTTATTTAAAATGCCACCTTGGCACTTTCTACTTCTCATCCAGTACAGTACAGCCACAATCACAAACCATTTCGTCAAAGATGCAGCGTCCAAGAACCCTAACTTCACCACCCTCACTCTCACTCTCCTCCTCCTCCTCCTCCTCCTCCTCCAACCTCCCTGGCGACGGCGACTCACCGCAGCAGCCAATCCTTCCGTTAGAAATCATGGAGGAAATTCTGTGCAGGCTTCCAGTGAAGCTCCTCTTGCAACTCCGCTGCGTCTGCAAGTCCTGGAATTCCCTCATTTCCGATCCC
The DNA here is from genome assembly GCA_030819835.1 of Acmispon strigosus. NCBI lineage: Eukaryota > Viridiplantae > Streptophyta > Magnoliopsida > Fabales > Fabaceae > Acmispon > Acmispon strigosus. The sequence continues at coordinate 96,067,930 of JAUAMA010000001.1, forward strand.
AAATTCGCCAAAAACCACCTTCTCCGATCATCAAAGAACCCCACCCGCCACCGCCTCATTTTCAGCCCCTCACGCGCTCTTCAGTTCTTTCGCGCTTACACTTTTCCTCACCTTTCCAACGTCTTGGCCGCTTACCCTCTCAACAATCCATACCGTGATTCCATCGTTGTTGGCTCTTGTGATGGCATCCTCTGCATCACCCTCGACGAAGGCGTTGGCGACATCCTTTTACGGAACCCTTCCATTCAGAAATCCAAGAGATTGCCGACCTTGGAATGCCCACCGCGAGAGCCTGGTTTCGTAACAGATTTTAGAGACATTGTATATGGGTTCGGTTACGATCATGTGGTTGACAGTTACAAGGTGGTTGCGGTTTTCCGGTTTATTCGCGAAGCCCATGTTTACACTTTGGGCACTGATTCTTGGCGAAGGATTGGGGATTTCCCTGATATCGTGGGGACGGATGAACAAGGAAAATTGGTGAGCGGCTCACTCAATTGGTTGAAATGTGGTAGTTCACGGATCATTATATCTTTTGATTTGGTGAAGGAGTGCTGTCAAGAATTCTCCCAGCCTGATTATGGACGAAATGTTGAAGTGACTTTGAGGGTGTTCAGGGATTGCTTGTGCATCGTTTCTAATTGTCACAGATTCACTGATGTTTGGATTATGAATGAATATGGAAATCAAGAGTCTTGGACCAAGCTGTTCAGAGTTCCTGACAACTTTTGTCTGTTCAGCAAGGTGCTTTATGTTTATGAGCACGAGGAAGTACTCCTCAAGTTCAAATCTTGTGTACTTGTTTATAATTACAGAAATGGCACGACTAGGAGTCCTGATACTGAATGCAGCACACAAATTTCTGATGAGATGGTCCCAAACTGCTACATTGAGAGTTTGATATCACCTTGTCTTTAATATATGACATTTTGTGTAACAAGGCTCTTGAAGAATATAGATGATACATACTTGATCCTGCAGTTTGAGGAATTGCTTTGTTCGGTTCAGTTGTTAGATGATCCGGTTGTTAATTAGTTTCATCATTCAATCAACACGTATTGCTTTAGATGGTTAATAAATGATTAGTATTTTAAGATTGGAATTGTGATGTAGATATTATGTCATGTCATTAGATGCTTTATGATCAGTCAAAGCCATTTGGTTTGTTAATTTTGTTCTTGCTGTTGCTGGTAAACTTGTATCCTCACTTCGTGAATTACTTGGAGCATATAAGCGTACCAGGTTTAGAGTGGCGGTGATTTGAAATTAAATGCTTAAAATTTTAAATTATGCTTTCTCACTCCTCAATAATCAGTTCAATTACCTTGTTTGCATCTATAAGCATTAAGTTTCAAAACTGCTTAACTCTGCCTAATATCTATTGTCTCATAATAGCCTGAAGCATAGTGCTTACAGAATGAAAGGGGAAATCATCAGCCTCAAGCTTATGAACAATTTTACCCATATGTGGTCCCTTACAAGCATCCAAAATCTATACAGAGCAGACAAATCAGTAAAGCTGGATTCAAACATAAAGCTGAATCAACAACACCTAATTGCAGTATGAGGCGCAAGAATTCTCTTAGGAACTTACATTAAGAAACATAGTCATTTCCTCGAGTAATTGCTTGATTTTAGAATCAGTTTCAACACCTTTAATATATTAAATACGATCTATGCTCTAGTACCTTTATAAAAGTAGAGTGCTCAACGCCTTTAAGTCTATCAATTAAATATCATGACTAGTTTACAAATTGTAATAGTTTATTACAGAAGATAATACTTTAGTGGCTTACAACTTTTTGCCATTATCATGAAATCTATCCACCGTTTAATTGAAAGTCATTGCCACATAGATCATATATATATAAAATTTTACATTAGTCTAAAGTCTTTAACTATATCATCAAGATATGATAAGAGTAGTGTCATATAAACATTTCAAAATATATGAAAATAAGGAACATAAAATTTTATATATATTTGCATACCAAACTCATTTAATCTGTGGGTTGAGTAGACTAAGTGTGCGTTTGTTTCGTAATACAAAAATATTTGTATCCCTTTAAAATAAGAGATTATTTTATAGAGATTTTTTTAAAAAATACAAAAATTGACTTGTGTAATTTTTACACAAATTAAAATTACTTATTTTTTTATTTTCTCTCTATTCTATCTAATAATTTTTTTATAAGCTAATTTATAATGGTTTTTCCAAATAATCTGATTTATAATGAAATTTATACAAACGAGAATGGTGTAAAAAATTGTAATTTTGGCCTATTGGTGCTGATTACGAATGAAATTTTGACTTATTGGTACTGATTATGATTGAAATTTTGACCTATTTTGACAACGTATATTGTTGAGATCGTTCATGTGGTTGATTGTAATGGATGCTAAACCAACAATCATGGATGTTGTGTCCAATGCAATTCCCACGTTTGACAGAGAACTTCTCTGCAACTGCAATGAACTTCTCTTTCTCCTTGGCACGAGGGAACATCTCTTTCCCATTTGCATGAGGAGAAACAGATAACTTTTCTGCAGTTGCAGAGAACTTCTTTGCAGGGAAATTATCTTTTCCATTTCGCAGAGTAGTCACCACCAAACTTGTCTTTCCCATTTTCATGCTTCTTGTCATCATGGTCAATCATGTCCATCCCAACCTCATTTTCATTGCGTTCAAGTTTCCTCAGTCTCTTCCTTTCTTTCTTTTCCTTCTTTCTTTCTTTTCTTTCCTTCTTTCTTTGGTGCTTCAAAATGCAAAAGAGTCCGCATGTAAAAAAGCTTCAACTGGTCAAATATGTCTACAAGCTAAACCAACCATCATAGATGCTGTGTCAAATGCAATTCCCACGTTTGACAGAGAACTTCTCTGCAACTGCAAGGAACTTCTCTTTCTCCTTGGCATGAGGGAACATCTCTTTCCCATTTGCATGAGGAGAAACAGATAACTTTTCTGCAGCTGCAGAGAACTTCTTTGTAGGGAAATTATCTTTTCCATTTGGCAGAGTAGTCACCACCAAACTTGTCTTTCCCATTTTCATGCTTCTTGTCATCATGGTCAATCATGTCCATCCCAGCCTCATTTTCATTGCGTTCAAGTTTCCTCAGTCTCTTCCTTTCTTTTTTTTCCTTCTTTCTTTCTTTTCTTTCCTTATTTCTTTGGTGCTTCAAAATGCAAAAAAGAGTCGGCATGTAAAAAAGCTTCAACTGGTCAAATATGTTTGCAAGCTAAACCAACCATCATAGATGTTGTGTCAAATGCAATTCCCACGTTTGACAGAGAACTTCTCTGCAACTGCAAGGAACTTCTCTTTCTCCTTGGCACGAGGGAACATCTCTTTCCCATTTGCATGAGGAGAATCAGATAACTTTTCTGCAGCTGCAGAGAACTTCTTTGCAGGGAAATTATCTTTTCGATTTGGCAGAGTAGTCACCACCAAACTTGTCTTTCCCATTTTCATGCTTCTTGTTATCATGGTCAATCATGTCCATCCCAGCCTCATTTTCATTGCGTTCAAGTTTCCTCAGTCTTTTCCTTTCTTTTTTTTCCTTCTTTCTTTCTTTTCTTTCCTTCTTTCTTTGGTGCTTCAAAATGCAAAAAAGAGTCAGCATGTAAAAAAGCTTCAACTGGTCAAATATATTTGCAATAATTATTTTCATTGATTTAAATGAGAATACTTCATCACTTTCTACAAATTGAATTAACCCTGTCAAACGTGGAAATTGCATTTGACACAACATCCATGATTGTTGGTTTAGCATCCGTTACAATCAACCACATGATCGATCTCAACAATACACGTTGTCAAAATAGGTCAAAATTTCAATCATAATCAATACTAATAAGTCAAAATTTTCATTCGTAATCAGCACCAATAGGTTAAAATTACAATTTTTTACACCATTCATGTTTGTATAAATTTCATTATAATTTCAATATAAAATAGACTAAGAGTACGTTTGTTTCAGATTAAGAGGGTTGAGATATAGCTTAAACTACATCAAAGCTGTTCTCAGTGGTGACTTCTCATGTGATGAAGACATCAAAGCAAGAAGGAAGTGGTGGAAGAAATTATCTCAAAGAGAAATTTTTACAAGGTGTGGTATTTTCCTATTACTAACCAGGGCTATGGTAGTGTATTTGTCTTCTAAATTTGTTCACCTTTTTTTCCTGCTGTGATGTTTGCCAGGTTCAAAAAGCTAAAGAGAAGGAAGAAAATGAACACTTGGTTGAAGAATTGGATAGGAATTTCAGTTCCTTGGTTCATTCTGAGGCCCTATTGTCTTTGACTAAACCCAACAAGATGAATGCTTTGGAGGCTCTGGTGAGTAACAGTATTCCAAATAAACAAATAAACAATTGTATTTGTAGTGCGTGTTTAATGCATAATTGATGAAAATATGTAACTCAAAATGGTTGTATCAAAATCTCTTCCCACTTGTACTCTTGCTAGTAGTATTATTATTAACTGTTAAATCATTTATCTGCACTTTTTCATTGTCTTGTAGAAAACCAATATAATATTAGTGCATATTTAGTTGTCAGCAACTATAATAAATATAAATTAACAAAATTGAAGGAAGTGACCCTCATGGAAAGCAATACTAAGTTGAACACAAGAAAAGAAAAAAGAAAAATCAAACGTTTAAAGAAATTTTTCAACTTATTCGATGTTATAATTTTGACTTCTTATTTTGAACTATGTTAAAATAAAATGATAGGAGTATCTTAAACTTATAAACAGCAACTTCTGGTAGTATTCCCGAAATATTCCTAAACTCATCTTCAGAGTTTACGAGTACTTCAATGAAGCACAAAGCTTTGAATACAAGTTTTTTTTTTTTTTTTGACAATAGCTTTGGTTACAAGTTTATCGTCATAAAAGATCCGTATTCATCAAAAACAGCATATATAATATGAAAAGGGTATAATCAATATGCTATAAGATTGTACTTCGTTTATTAATTAAGTGGTTGGGTATTTGAATCTCAATAATTCTTATAAATGAAAAATCACTTAGGTTGGCCTCCTCCCATTTAGTGTGCTGGCGTGAAGCATAAAATTAGTCTCAAGAGACCGAATGTAGAAATGCTTCAGTCAAGACAAAAAAATGATATCATGCATTTAGCTATTTTTTTATTTTCTAAAATTATTCTTGTTCTCATCATATTAGATTCTTCAACTTCTACTAGATGTTGAGTGATCGTGGTTTGTCTCGTCCTTTAACTATGAAGTTGGGGTTGGATCATCATTATGGAAATGTTGCACATGTACAGTCAACTGTTAGCGGTTAATGCAAACATCCACAACACGAAAATTAATGGGTTTCTTCATCTCAATGAAAAAAAATTATATTCTTTTATATTCTTATCATTTTCATCATAGTGCTGATTGATAAACATAGAAATAGGGATTTTGATTCTCTTATGTGAAATTTCACTCCTGTGTCATCATGTGACAGCTTTATGTCTATCTCTCTTCATATATATGCATTAAATAGATATAATGAGATTCTTTAAATGTTTAAGAAGAGAGGAATAAACATAAAACTCCCTCTTTAAATGTTTACGAAATCCAAATCCATAAAAATAGTATAGTCACAAATTGCAAGTGTCGAGTGTTGTGTCGGGTGTCCGCTGTATTTACCTTAAACTCAATCAAAGCAAAGCAAGTGTCTTTCGAAAGCTGCAACGTGGCGTTGTATCATGTTTCAAACATCACAGTTTTCATCTCATGGGTTACTTTATTAGAGTTGCGCAATCATAGTAAGATTATCACTATCATCATTACATTATCATCTTCATCTTTATAATCTACCACCACACACATGAACCAATCACAAACACACTCTCACAAGCACACTCACACTCAAACATTCATAACCGATCACCACTACCACAACAACCTTCCTTATCTCTCACATGTCATCACAGGGAGGCTCCGGCGACTACAGCCACCGCGTAGGATCAACCAGGAAGAGAGAGCGACCGATCAATCCCATGGACCATACCTCGCTACTACAACTACTTCCACCTTCCTCTGTTCAGAAACAGAGCCATCTGAAACAGAGTGATCAGAATCATCAAGCTATGGCTGCACCTTTCCTCCCTGATGAACTCTTTGTTGAAATTCTCTCAAGGCTTCCGGTGAAATCTCTTCTGAAGTTCAGGTGCGTGTGCAAGTCATGGATGTCCCTGATTTCTGATCCTTACTTCATCAAAAAGCACCTTCACTTGTCAAAACAGAGTACCCTGTTCAACCACCACAGGATCATATTGAGTGCCACAACCGCTGAGTTCCACCTCAAATCTTGTTCCGTGAGCTCTTTGTTCAACAACCCATCAACCGTTTGTGAGGACCTTAGCTACCCGGTGAAGAACAAGTACCGGCACGACGGAATTGTTGGCTCTTGCAACGGTTTGCTCTGTTTCGCCATTAAAGGTGACTGTGTTCTTCTCTGGAATCCTTCCATCAGGGTCTCTAAGAAATCACCGCCTCTGAATAACAATTGGAGACCAGGGTGTTTCACTGCTTTTGGGCTTGGCTATGATCATGTCACTGAGGATTACAAGGTGTTTGCTGTGTTCTGTGATCCTAATGAGTTCTTCAGTGAATCTAAGGTGAAGGTTTATAGCATGGGAACAAATTCTTGGAGAAAGATTCAGGATTTCCCTCATGGTGTCTCACCCTATCAAAGTTCTGGGAAATTTGTTAGTGGAACTCTCAATTGGGCTGCGAATTGCTCTGTTGGTGTGAGTTCTTTGTGGATTATTGTTTCTCTGGATCTGCAGAAGGAAACATATAGGGAAATTCTGCCACCAGATTATGAAAAGGAAGAATGTTCCACCCCAACTTTGGGTGTTCTAAAGGGGTGTCTCTGCATGAATTATGATCACAAAAGAACTGATTTTGTTGTGTGGGTGATGAAGGACTATGGAGTGAGAGAGTCTTGGGTGAAATTGGTGACAATTCCTTATTTGCCTAACCCTGAAGATTTTTCATATTCAGGGCCTTATTTTGTTTCAGAGAATGGTGAAGTGCTGTTAATGTTTGAGTTTGACTTAATTCTGTATGATCCAAGAGACAAGTCATTCAGGTTTCCTAGGATTGAGAGTGGGAAGGGTTGGTTTGATGCTGAGGTCTACGTTGAAACCCTGATTTCACCAATGAAGAATTAAGGTTGGTGTTCTAAGGAAGAATAAAAACTGATGTGAAGTATTTTATTTTATTTTTGATAGAATGATGTGAAGTATTTTAAATACTTCTGGTTTTATCTGTGTTCATATACTCTGTCATTAGATGTATAATATGTTTCAGAACTGAGAGGCAAAGCAGTGTATAGTTGTTAAGATTTGATGAAGTTTGCAGCTTCATCTATTTGTGTGTATGAGATAATTCTAGTGTGAAAACAAGCATATGCTATCTTGTATTATGGTAAGAAGCATATAATTGATGACTCGTCTTAAATTCTCTTGCATTTCTGAAAGAAGAATCTAGGCTTTTATTGAGTATAAAAGATGAGTATCCAACTACTTTTTGAGAAACAGGGCACATTCTATCAGTAAAGTATAAAAGAGGAAAGGTTTTTCACCCCTATAGGAAACCCTATTCCATTGTCTATATAACAAAGCACTAAGATTTGCTTGATCTTAGAAATATGCCTAGAATGGAATAAAGTAAAAAGCTTGGGAACCAGGTTCTCTAGCATTATACTGAAGCTAGATTTGTGGCACATATAGCATGTTGGATCATATTCACTAATCAATTTTATCACTCAAAAACTTCTATCCAAAATTAATTATGGGTTTATAACTAATTGTAAAAATATTTTCAAACATGCACTTATTTAACACCCTACAGAATGATGGATCATAGGGTGACCTGGTCTATTTTTTCTTAAAAAATTGTCGTTTCTTGATTAAATTGTAGTTGCAGTATGGAATGAATATAAATGGTACATTATTACATTAACTTCCATTGAACGAGCGACTCTTCCTTTTAGAAGATGAAGTAAAGTAAATACACAAGTTACTGACAAGCAACCCTTGAGAGAGTGGATAACAGTGACTCATCTTTAGTTCTTCTGTTGTTCTAAAGAAAAGTGAGGACGAGGAGTTTTCTAAAATTAGAAAGAAAGGAAAAGAAATCTATAAATAAATAAATTAACTAGAAGACAACTTTCACAACTCCTAGAAAACAAAAACAGATAGCTAGTGCTAACTCGTTTGAATTAGTGTGTTGAACTCAACGAAAATAAACATTAAAGTTATTGTGTTAAATATTGAATACTCTTATTCACTTTAAATTCAATGTGATAAATTTTAATTTTTTAATTGATGTTTTGACATATGTGAAATGGCGTTTGACATATGTGAATACTCCTATTTCTTTTACATATCATTCTCACTTGTTTTTCTTCATTTCTCTCTATATTTTTATTTACGTCACATATTAAATAACACATTTCTAATGCACTGTCTTTAGAAGTTGTACTCATATGCTGCCCCAAATTTCCATTCCCAATGAGACATTTTTTAAGACCAATAATTGAGACATGAATGGTATTTGCTGCAGTAAACAACTTAGAGAAGAAACATGATTTCAACAGAAGATTCAAGATGTGTTCTTCTGAGTGGTATATATTCCATTTGCCGCCTACCGAAACAAATCAGAGGGCGGGAAGAAGACAACAGAAAGAAAGAGAATCCAAATGTGGGTTCAGGTTGTGAGGATTTTTGTTTTATTTTTCATTATCGAGATGCCACTCATGTCTACATCAAATTAGTAAATCTCAAACACGAGATAAATATTTGATTTCCCTTCAGTATTTTCTGTACAGAAAAGAACTCGGTCCGAGAGTTAGTCTCACTAAAATGTGTATGTTTTCAATTTGAAAATGATTGATACCGGTATTAGATAAAATAAATAGTCAAAGACTGAAGAGTCTTGCCACCTCCACTTACATGAATCAATTAGGGTGATGAGGACATAGCAGGTGTTTTGGATAGGTATATCGAGTATTATCCACTGCAGAGTTTTTCTATGAAACATATAGCCTATAAGAATGGAACAGTGAGGCTCTCAAGCAATCCAAAACCAGGTTCTCTGCAGATGAAGTGTTGATAAAGAATCTTAGCTCAGCAATATTCCCTCTAGAAAAAGCAGGAAAATATAGAAGCACACTGATCTTTCTAAGTTCTAACTTTAAAAAATAGAATTTATTACATCAGAAATATAAAAATGTTGTAAAACATTTTTCACTTTTATATATCATTATCACGGGATAAAAAATTAATGAACTCTATATAAATAACATGACCTGCAGGAAGCAGGCCATTCATTTTGGCTACAAGTTATATACAAAGAGTGGAAGGGCTATAAACTTAGGTAATTTTTATTCTAAAAAGTTTATCCATAACATTTATTTTTAAAGGACCTGAATTGATAAAATAAACATATGTTAAATGATAATTATTCTAAAATTAATAAACTCTATATAAATGACCTACAATATTTGCTTTCGAATTATTCTTTGTGGCAACCAATAAGCACATAATTTACCATTGCGTGGTATAAAATTAAATTTCAAAAAACTTCAAAAACATTAAAGAAACATATAATTTTTTTTACAAAAAAAACTGAACGAATATATTAAGCAATCACATGAGGTGCAAACGGCCGAAATTTATTCCGGGTTAAGAAACCTAGCTCCACCGGAGCCTCCTCAGTCCACACAAAAAAACCATGGGAAAACAATAGTTTGGGCAAACCATCCACCACAAAATTACCACCCCCGGAAAGTCTCTTTCAAGCCTCAAATAAGAACATGCAATTAGTCTCGAAACAAACAGGCCGGAAGCAAAGATCAAAAGCCCAAAAACATATAATATAAGAGCATAGTTATAATGAGAAGAATATTTATTTATAACTGGATCTGTAAAAATTATAAGAGCAAACAATTTCTTCAGAACGATTATTCGAATAGATAACCTTTCAATGATTGCATTACTTGAAAATGTAGAAATACATAGATGGATGAAAATGTTGGTATTTGCATACAAGAGCTAAAATGCCACTGTAAAAAAACAGTTCAGGCAACAAAAGTAATCGTCCAACTATGTACAACCTCATAGAACTTAAATGCATTCACCTGTTCCAGCATAGCTTTCTCCCACCCTCTCGCAAAATCTCATAGGCTAGTTTATATTTTTCAATGGATGTTGCACCAGCATCTATGTATTTGGATGCAGCTTCTCTTAGACTCCACAACATCAGATTTCTTAGTTCCTGAGAGCTACTCCATGATTCTGTGTCGCGAAAAACACCATGTTCAGCATTTCTCGTCCATCGGTGCAAGATGTAGCGAGAAGGAACTTCTCTTAATTCCAATATCTGGAAAACCCTCAAGGCATGTCTACAAAGAACACCTTCATATTGAAACATCTGACAGCTGCAACTAATGCAGAGATCGGATGCATTATATGTAACTACATGCTTCTCCATATCATCTCCACGCCTATGCACCAAATATCTACTGAGGTTTCCTTCTTCGTCTATTTTAAGCCCGAGATAAATATAGCTGTGCAAGAGCTCTTTTTGAAATATTTTGAATACTGTACGGGTGTAAAGCCTTCTACATTGTTCTTCTGCTGGTTGTTCTGTTCGCAAAATAGGTTGAAAATTAGAAGTATTAAAATCCTCTTTTCTTTCTTCCTCACGGCGTTGCTCAAGACCTCTTTCATATCTTGGAATGAACTCTGTGAGAGGTGTTTGGGCATTTAAAAGTGCACCAAAGAATGAATCCACACTTTCATTCATGGGAATTCCAGCAAAAAATGTACCCTTTAAATATAATGGAACCCAGGATGCACGCTTCTCATACATTTCTTTTAGCCTAGCATTGTCCTTCAATCCATATTTGTCGAGTAAGGCAATCCATGTGGTGTCAAATTCATCAACTGTCTGACTGTGGTAAACACATTTCTCATAATCTTTTGTAAATCCATCACCCATCAGAGCTGCGTTTTCTTGTTCCTTCGCCTTAATTTGCCACAATGAAAAGCGGTGATGAGTTACCGGAAAGACTTTCGCTATTGCCCTCTGGATAGCAATGTCTTGATCAGCTACTACTGACAGAGGCTGCCGGCCAGACATTGCCCTTAACCACATCTGAAACAACCAAGTGAAAGCCTCTTCAGATTCATCAGCAATTAGAGCACATCCCAGAAGCACAGGCTGCTTGTGATGGTTAACTCCAACAAAAGTAACTAATGGTACCACATAGACACTTTTTCGATAAGATGTGTCTATGACAAGGACATCACCAAACAGACTACATGAATATCTAGATCTGCCATCAGCCCAAAATATGCTCATGTTATTACCATTGTCAATTTCCACAGCATAAAAAAATCCTATATCTTCTGCTTGTCTTGATTGAAAATAATCTGAAAGCATGCTGTACCAATCATTTCTAATGTGATTTTGTCTACCTCCTTTAGGGACAGGATAGTTATCTATTCTAAATAAGTCACAATTCACCAATCCAGTATTTACCTCCTCTGTCAAACTATCAGAAGCAGAAAGACTTTTCACCTTACCTGCCTTTTCAGCATCAAGATCATGATCATGATCTTTCTCGAGACGGTCTACTACCCACTTTGCTGATGGCAGTCTCTTAATTCTTAAATAAGCCTTACAACCAACTCTTGAAGGATGCCGGAATCCCTCTTCTGAACACACGAATCGGCGGGACATAATCAACCCATCATTCTTAGGACAAAACAACTGATCAATTTGAATCCCAAAACCCACATATGCTGCATATGAATGATAAAGTTGGTAGGCTTCATTTGGTGAATCGAACTCTTGACCAATATATGGTTCAGTGCAGGGCTGTCCTTCAAGTTTTTCCTTTCTTAGGCGCTTGAAATTAATAATACTAGCGGGACAAGTGGGTTCATCATTGGCTTCTCCAAGAAATTTTGTCCTTGGCCTGGAAGGAACTTCAGGAGAAGAATTTATAGGTATATCATCATCCTGCTGCAACAACGGAGAGTGATTTTCGCTTTCGACTTCAAGATTGTGATTGTGGCTCTTATTGAGATGATCAATAACCCACTTTCCAGATTCATTTATTTGTACTCTTATGAGTGCTGGGCACCCTGTTCTTGAACTAGTCTGGTGTCCCTCTTTTGAGCAAACAAATCTTCGAGAAGAAACAGACCCATCAGTCTTACAACGAATCAATTGACCAATTCGAATCCTAAAACCCACATATGCTGCATATGCACGATAAAATTGGTAGGCTTCATTAGGTGAATCGAACTCTTGACCGATATATGGTTCAATCCCGAGCTGTCCTTCAAGTTCTTCCTTTCTTAGGCGCTTGAAATTAATAGTACTAGAGGGACAAGTGGACTCATCGTTGGCTTCTCCAAGCAATTTTGTCCTTCGCCTGAAAGGTACTTCAGGAAAAGAATTTATAGGTATAGCATCATTCTGCTGCAGCGACGGAGTGCGATTTTCACTTTCGATTTCAAGATTGTGATTGTGGTTATTATTAAAATGATCAATAACCCACTTTCCAGATTCACTTATCTGTACTCTTATGAGTGCTGGGCAGCCTGTTCTTGAACTAATCTGGTGTCCCTCTTTTGAGCAAACAAATCTTCGAGAAGAAACAGACCCATCAGTTCTTGACCGATAAAGCTGGCCAATCCGAACTTTAAATCCCATTCGATTAGCATATGATGTGTAAAACTTAAACGCATCTTCCGCCGAATCAAATTCTAGCCCTATGGATGGCTCACAAGAAAAATCTTTTTCCCCCTCCCCAGCTGCATTATTCATTTCCAGTCCAGTACCAACAGGATGTTGTTCCTCTACAGCCATGGTCCCAAGTTCTTGTCTGTTTAAATCTAATGATAGCATGCAATGAACAAAATCCTATACAACTTCAAGCAAAAACTGCAGGTGTCTCAAAATCTTTCACATTCCACATGCTAAGGGAAAGGAGCTTACTCCTGCAATAGCTGAAATATACATACTAGTGTCAGTAAGAAACAAACTTCAACAACTATGACCTTGTTTAAAAATTAAGTCATCCCTGTCTAAATTCTTCAGGCACATTTCTCTAATTTTCTCAGTGGACACAATTTGATCGGAAAAATATCATAATCTAAGGTGGAAAGTGGAAACTACCATGAAATAACAATGGAAATCAACACAGCAGGGAATGAATAAAAAAATTAGGTATTCAGAAATAAAAGGTACCTTGAAGCAACGATGAATTGGTAGGAAGATATTGAAAAACTTGGAATTGAGAAAACAGAGAGAGAGTAGAATTGGGTCCTGAAAGAACAATGTGGGGGCGAAAAGGGAGACAGAATAGAGTAGACATGCAAAAACCTAGCAAGGGATTCAGGAGGAGAAGAGAAGATGGAAATTGTAATCCATTTCTTCATCAGTTTGCAGAGGAAGCGGCAATGGCAGTGTGGGAATTAGAATTTGGATACACAGAATTCGGACCCGGATCCCCATCCGGAATTTGGATAAACGGATCTAATCAAATATGAGTGTGTTTGGTTTCACGTTTGGAGGGGACAAACATGGATCCAGCAATCCAAAAACTAGGGGTGGCAATATGAGCTCGCGGGCCGGGCTGGACCCAACCCACCAAAATGCGGGTTGGGTTGGCCCACTTTTGGTATATGGGTTGAAAGTCTCAACCCAACCCAACCCACATTTTGGCGGGCTAGCGGGTTGGCGGGCTAGCCTGCCAAATTGTAATGTAGTTGAAAAAAAAATAGTCTTAGTTTAAAATTCTAACTTTCTAAGTTCTAATATTCAAAGGAATATTTAAAGAAAAACAGTTAAAGATGCTGGTGGTGCAGCCATGATCCTTAATTCCTTATGAAGCTGGGTTAGCCATCCAAGAATATATAAATTCAAGTGCGGTGGACTAGAAGAGAGCGCGGTGGACTGGAGGAGAGAGTCAGAGAGGAGATCGCAACGGACTGGAGGAGACCGCGGTGGAGGAGAGAGTCAGAGAGGAGATCGCGGCGGACTGGAGGAGAGTGTGGTGGAGGAGAGAGTCAGAGAGGAGATCGCGGCGACTGGAGGAGAGAGTTAGAGAGGAGATCACGGCGGACTGAAGGAGAGCGCGGTGGAGGAGAGAGTCAGAGAGGAGAGCGCGACGAACTGGAGGAGAGCGCGGTGGAGGAAGGAGTTAGAGAAGAGAGCGCGGCGGCGCGGCTGAAACAAAAAGTTAGAAACCCTCACAGTAACAAAGGCTCACACACACACTGAAGCCTGAAGAATAGTATTCCCTAATGAATCCTTACTTCATTTTCCAGCTTTCCTTAGTACTGCTGTAGATCCAAAAATAATAATAATAATAATAATGCAGGCCCGGCGGGCTGGCCCGACCCAACCCGCCAAAACCCTCTAAAAAAATGGGTTAGCAAAGTGGGTTAGTGGGCTGAATTTTCCAACCCAACCCGCCAAAAATGGCGGGCCAAACGGGTTGGCCCAACGGGCCTAGCCCATATTGCAACCCCTACCAAAAACAACTTTTGCTTCTGAAAACGTGGATCTGACCCAAACGTAAATTTTGGGTGAGTTTTCCAAACATGCACTATATATCATGCTTAATTGCACCTAGTATCCCCTACTTATACGCGTTGTGCAAAAAATGGTCCATAAACTTTAATAATTTATGTTTTGGTCTCATACGTTTATCTTCGTCTGAACTTTTGTTTTTCATCCTTATTTCGTAAGAAACTAAAGTTTTTTATGAGATGAAACTTTTTAAATTGAATTTTTTTAATTTAATAATACTTGTTCCATTTTTTGTCCCTCGCCGTGCAACCACCTCGTTCGAACTAATGTTATCAAAAAATTATGGTTGATTTTCTCTCTCCTAAACTATGATTGATTATTTCAGAAGCTACTTAAAATAGCTTAAGAAAATAATCAGTTTTTCAATTTTTTTAAATGATTATTCTCAAAAGCAATGACAAGCACGTAAAAATATGAATAAGTGATTATTTATTAGATTAAGAAAAAAAAAAAAGCAATGTCAAATGGCCCCAATCGTATTCTTAACATTTTCATTATTTTTGAATAAGATTGTTAGACAATCATGGCGGCCTCGTGGTGGTGGTACCTAGAGAAGTTGTCTACCAAGTTGTCTATGTTCGGCAAAGCAAAAGAGTCCTTCAGATTCCACTTGATTTCGTTACCAGGACCATATTGGATAGCCAAGTGGTGTAGCTGATTTCTTTGACGAATCTCACATTGAATAGTTCCTTTACATTCACTTTGATGAGGTTTTGTCGCTTTAAGCCCACCTTTCTCCTATTTTGAGCGATCGGTTTTGCCTTTGAATTGATGGAAGATCAGCGGCTACAGAAGTCTTCACCTATTTCAAACATATCGGTTGCGATCCAAGTGAACAGGTCCATGTTGCTTTTCAAGAATTGAACCTGGCGATTTTTTATAGTGGCCTCCGACTTTGAGTTGATACAGATGCACTTGTTAGGGGTGACCCTCTGATTGAACATTCTCCAAGCTTTCCTTTAGCTGGAGGTGCATGAGATCTATTTGATCACTATCTGAACCCATACGAGGATCTAGATCAATCACCTTGCACTT
This sequence comes from Acmispon strigosus, assembly GCA_030819835.1. Taxonomy (NCBI): domain Eukaryota; kingdom Viridiplantae; phylum Streptophyta; class Magnoliopsida; order Fabales; family Fabaceae; genus Acmispon; species Acmispon strigosus. Next base: position 96,083,597 of record JAUAMA010000001.1, read on the forward strand.
GATGTCTGTTTACTTCATGCTTTCTTATTATCTTTGGAATTCTTCGACTCTTGAGTGACTCACATATTCATGTTGTAGCAATTATGAGTTTCTTCATGCTCTTTGTGGGTAGATATGATTTGTCGGCCAAGAATTTCAGCGTGAGCATCTTCGTCAAAATGCAGGCATGGAACGCATTAAACGAGGGTCATCTGAGGATCGTGCTGTAGGTGGCGGGACAATCCATTACTATGAATTTGTAGCTGATAGTCTTTGAGTTGCGTCTGTCATAAAAATTCATCCGAGTCTCGCAATATTCGAGAGGTGTGATATGAACTCCTACTTATCCTATCAAGTCTCTCTCAAAAGGAATTAGATCCTTGTTGGTGAGTCTCATCCTCTTGAAGCATGGGTGGAAGATGATGCGAGTCGAGCAGCCTTAGTTGCCAAACACTCTAGATACGCGCCTCAATAACAATGAGGTTGTTATGGTCGCACTAGGTGCAGCTAAAGTCTATATTGATGAATGCAATTACCAAGTTGGGAGATTGCTTGTACTTAAGCCAAACTGATCGCCTGGAAGAAATCTACAAAAATTTCTTTAAGTACTTCTCGCGAGTGTTGGCAGATGCTCCACCGCAAGAGTATCCTTTTGCAATCATGAGGGTCACAACTCATAACCGTCTCCCTCAATTTTTGTAATTCAGACTCTCTTTCCCTCTTGTCTCCCGTTTTGGCTCGGGGGCTAGGGCTCCTCCCTTCTTGAATTTATACTTTCAGGGACCATATTGACCGACGTCTAATCTTTCAGACACTAACATGGTGGGTCAAAAAAGTATAGGAACGAACGTGATATAAATAAACACTCTCAAAGACTAAAATGAAGGTTTACTCAGAAATGTTTGAATGCTTACGTCATCTCACGTGTTATTACCACTAGCCAAACAAATCGACGGAAGAGGAACCCTCTTTGTAATCCAACGCGTTAGAAGGTGCCTGTGACCGTTCTAAATTGACCGCCGTGTGAGCCCAACAAAACGCGCATTTCAACCTCATATATCTGGATCGAAGAATCAAAAGGAGAGGAGGTTGGAGATCAATCAGAGAAGAAAATAAGAAGAAATTAATTCAGAAAGATGAAGAACATGTTTGAGGAAAAGGTAGGAGGATCAGGATACTCAAACGTGAAAAGCGATGAATTCGACATCGAATCAGGGGAAACCCTCTACCCTGGTATCAGCCTCGGTGAGAATCAGCTCCGTTGGGGCTTCATCCGCAAGGTCTACGGCATCCTCTCCGCTCAGATCGTCCTCACCACCATCGTCTCCGTCATCACCGTTTTCTACGCTCCCCTCAACCTTCTCCTCCGGGGCAATTCCTCCCTCCTCCTTTTCCTCGTCTTCCTTCCCTTCATCTGTACGTCCATTTCCCGAGATCTATCATTTCTGTTGGAATTAGGGTTTCATCAATTTTTAATGTGATTTTTCTCTTTTTGCAGTTTTGATCCCTTTACTCAGGTACCAGCAAAAGCATCCTCATAATTACATCTTGCTCGGACTTTTCACCGTCTCAATTAGCTTTACCGTTGGAGTTACCTGTGCTAACACCGATGGTTCGTTTTTTTTTTATCTTCCTGTGATTTCTGTTCAGATTGATCTGAGATTATTCTGAATGAATGTGTATATATTTGTTGTTTCTTGCAGGTAAAATTGTCCTGGAGGCTTTGATTTTGACCTCCGCGGTGGTTTCCTCTCTCACTGGCTATGCCTTCTGGGCTTCCAAAAAGGGCAAGGATTTCAGCTACCTTGGCCCAATTTTGTTCACCTGCCTATTTACCCTCTTCCTCGTTGGCATGATGCAGGTTAGATTCTCTTCGCTCTGTTAACTCATCATAATTGTTAGAATCTCACAATTCACTATTTGGATCATATGGCATTTCACTATTCCGTATCATGTCATGAGTCACAAATGACTTTGGATTGTGTGATACAGTGCGTGAATTGATTCGTGTATTTGATTTAAATTGCACCGTTCAACCAATTTGTTGATTTCTCTCTTCTTTCTTGAAATTCACATTATAGAGTTTAAAAAGTTAAGCAAGATTGAATTGTTAAATGGAAAGAAATTAAAGGAGCACTGCCGAATGCACCTGTAGGGGGCTTTACATGGTTACTCACCCAATCACTTGCTCATATAGGGGCTTGGCACGATTACTTGCTCACTCTATGTGCATCTTATTTAATCATGCATTGCTTTGTTTTCATCTGTACATATGGTACATAACTAAGATTTTGATTTTTGAGGCTTGTTGTTAGTTCCTATTTTATTTTATTGCATTTAGCATTATACATTTATATATGTTATATTCCAAGCTAGTTTTTATACTGTGTCTTTGAAGGAATCTTACGATTCGATACAATTTACAATTTAAAAACTAGCTTGCTGATTCACAACTTGAATTTCAACTTGATAGCTCTGATAATTATGATAGTAGTAATTTCTCAAATTTTCAAAATGAGGGTGCTCTATACATACATACATACATACATACATACATACATACATACATACATACATACATACATGCGTAATGGATGCTCGCTTAAGACTTGCTGCCCTTTTTTGCAGATGTTCTTCCCTCTTGGGCCAGCATCACATGCTCTCTATGGTGGAATTGGTGCTATGATTTTCAGTGGTTATATTGTCTATGACACTGACAATCTGATCAAGCGCTTCACTTATGATGAATACATCGGGGCCTCCGTCACTCTTTATCTTGACATTCTGAACCTCTTCCTTTCCATCTTGAGGGTTCTGAGGGAGGCAAATAATTAAGTCATCCTACTTCAATTGAGGTTGAGTAAAATCATTTAGACCGCTTTGTTGGATCTTTATAATATACACAATGCTTCTCTTGTGTTCCTTTACAGGTGACAGTACTTTCGTGTCATGTAAAATTTGTAGCTTAATAATTTGATTTGAAGTGTGATATAAGAGTATCCTCTGCGAATTGTTCTTTTGTCTTTGAAGTTAATGCTATATAGTACATATAATACATAGGTTGTCATACTATCACCCTGGCATTGTATGCAGAGAATTGTGATATTATCATATTGGTGTCATGTAAATTGCGAGAAAGAACACAATGATTTGGTGAAGACTTACAATGCAAATGATAACTGTATTACTGCATAGTGTTGACTGTTGATATCTTTTTTTTGCTCTTTGGGCATGCAAGTCCACTTTTATTCGATGCTCTACAATTTTTTTGCGTAAGCTGAATGTGAATCATCTGTATCGGTTCATCAAGTCTTTTTGTGTTGCAAATTTCATGTCTGCATTTGTAGTAAAAGATTCAACACTTGAAAAATTCATACAAGTGTAATGCAGGGGAAGTACATAAAATACGTACTAATGATCGAGTCGTGCATAATTGAATGTTTGGCCATATAATAAGTACATTAGAAAGCAATCAAACTTGTTAATCCATGTTCGTTAGCAAATTATAAAACTTAGAGATACATGCTTGATTTTCTTTCAATAACGTTGAGATTGTGTATTATATGTGGAATAAAATTTCCACGGCTAGAGCTGGAGTGTTTTTTACATTGACAACTTTGCCTGTCAGGTGAAAAAAAAAAAACTTGGTGTACGATAAACACATTAAAATATGCAAACAGAAAAGAAATATGATGGGATTAGAAGAGTTAAATTGAAATTAAAATATGGTTTATAAAATCACTTAACGGGTATTCTCTAATTAATCATTCCGAAAATTTCTTAACAATGAACCTTCAAACACAACATTAAGTTTTCTTAATGTTGTTTTATGTTGTAAGAACAATGTCAATAAACTTTCTTTCTTTTCTCACCTAGACTTAAGTTGCTAGCCCAAAGAATTTGAAAGAAACTCAAAAGTGATGTGAATGCTCTTCTATCTTTGGCTAAATCAAAGAAATGAACGAGCAGAATGTGTGTTTATTACAAAGGTATGCGCATTTGTGTTTACCGATTGTTTCACTTGTTCCCATGGTACAAGGATTTGAAACTGCGCAAAACATGAGCTGATGAGCATACATTGTTTATAATTTCCTTTATATTGTTTTAGTTCGTATTATATGGAACCAAGTTACCAAGGGTATCAACATGAATGTACATCGAATTTGAAATAAAATTTTACCTTTATGAGTGATTTGTATTTTATATAGACATGTGCCTCTATATGATGTATGAGAAATAGAGGAACTACAAAGTGAAAAATAAACAAATCAATAAGCATAATTCTCATTTGGCTTTGAACAAAACTTTCATCGATCCAGATAAAACCCAGAGTTTCATCAAGGAAAAGCCGTATTGCCATGTTTGAAAAGCAGTGGCAGGTCAGTAAGAGGATTCTCCAAATCAAAAGTGAACTAACTAATGAAAGTTTAGAATACAAAGGTGGATAAGGGCTCAATAATGGTGTGTATAATTCACAAGGCTAAGGAGGAACCGACCCTAAGCCATGGATGATGTCTTTCTTCAGGGAGAGAAAAGGGTTACCCTATCGCAGATCGCCAACTAGGTTGATGTAAATGCAAATACAGTGCTGCTAGCTAAGCACTACTACTAATCTAAAATACTGCAAGTAATTGATGGAAGTGATTGCACTTGAGTCAATGCTGCAATAGATGCATCAGTAATAAGCTGACTCCCTATGAGTATATGACATGATTATGTAATTAATCCCATTATTAAAGTAATTACAAATAACATGAAACTTCTTGCCAAAAGATACAATTGAACATGGTGCAAGAAGAACTTTTCTCAATGGAGTGCACAAGAGCTTACAACTTAATCATCGTTTCAACTGGTTCACAAGCACGTATAAAGAAAACAGAGCTTATTTACATTGTCAAGTTGCAAGAAAAGAATTATACAGTTCGTAAATCGTAATCAATTTGTGTTTATAATTTGAATCACCAATGATCCTGAACCCACAGCCTGCTACTCATGACTTGACAGCTTCATCATCATCATCTTCAATATCCCAACTAAGATCCTCATCTTGCTCTGCCGCACTCAACCTCTTCTGCAAATCAGTCCTACTAGCAGTGGACGCAACAGCATCCACTCCCCCTTTAATTTCATCATTGCTCTCAATATCTTCCATTTCATCCCAGCCTATGTCCTCTTCCCCAGGCATTGAAGGCTGGCTTGAAACAATTGAAATATCGCTATCCTTGCTAGAAGACTCACTGTTGTCATGATCTGTCTTTACTTCAGATGCCTCTTTCTCTTCATTTCTGACATCCAACCTATCCCCGCTGTCACTTCCAGTTGCAACAACATTAGATGCTACATTCTGATTATTATTCACCTCTCCCAACTTACCAACTCCATCAGTTCTAGATTCAGGGGTAACACTAACACCCTTCTCATCATTTTCTATCTCCAAATCCTTAACATTCTCAGCACCACCACCCCCTGTGGCAACCTCCGCAGGATTTTCCTCCTTCAGCCCAGACACCCCACTGGTACTACCTTTAATCTCATACACATCATCGTCATCATCATCAAAATCCCAGCTCAAATCCTCTTCTTCATCCCCCGAAATTGCGCGCTTCACAAGCTTAGCCCTTGCATCCTCAGCTTGCTTCAGCTTATGCAGCTTGTAGAAATACCTGCTCCAGAAGCTCTCATGATCAGTCCTACTAGGAACAACCTTCCCATAAATTTCCTCAACAACCCCATCCTCTTCAATCAAATTCTTAATCTCCTCCTCCTTCTTATCCAACTCAAACCCTAATTTCCACTCATTGAAACTCCCCAAATCCTCAGGTTCCTCCAAATAGGTATTGACATCACTCTGAAGAGCACGCACCAGCGCATCAAACCTACTATACCGTTTCAAATCCAAACCCTGACCAACACTACCGCTACTCAATTGTTTCTTGTAAATGCTATCGCTATTGCTCGAATCGTAAGAATCGGAATCGAAATCAGGGGCCATGAGAGAGTCCTTACCGTGAGAGATAATCTGCGCCGTCGATTTCCAAACGGTGCTGCCGATGTCATCGATGGCTTGGCCGACGGACTCGAGCGACTCCTGAGCGACGGACGCGCCGACATCGAGAGAAGCCGGGAGGTCCTTGACGGCGCGTGAGGCGGCTTCGCGGATCACCGCCGTCTCCTTCCTGAGGCCGGAGCTGAATTCTTCGAGATCGCGGCGGTAGGTCTCGAGGGCGGACTCGGATTTAGATGCGAGGGTTTGGATCAGGCCACCGAAGCTCCAGGCGGAGGCGGTGGCTTCAGCCAGGACGGGATGGTCTGATTCGTGTGGCGGCGGGTCGGGCTCATCGGAGAAGACGGTCTTGAAGAAGTTCATGTTGGCGGTGGTGGATGTTGTTTGGAGATGGATTGTGCGTGTGGCAATGGCGCATGAATATATGATGCGCATGAGAACTATTAAATTCAATTTTTGCTTGTAATGCAATGTCTAGTGTAACGGTATTTTTAAAACACTCCCTTTTTTCCCTAACTTTCCATACAATAAAATAAAAAATAAAACCGATAGATAGATATAAGACTAATCTGTCGAGACTTTGGTGGTAGGGCTCTTATAACAAACCAGAGATCGAACGGTAGAATAAATGTTTGTGCTAATCTTGTTGGTTAACAATCTTTTATTTAGGTCTCGTTTAAAAAATATTATTTAAACTTATTTTTAGCTTATATTTGGAATGAATTACATTTTTGTAAGTTGTGAAGATTAGTCTATGATTAAAAGTGTACGCTTATCGACCACCTATTTTTATATTTTTAATTTATTGTAATAAGTTTTTCAAATTAATATATGAATAAACATCTACGTGTTAAATGCTTAATTAATATATTTACCTAAACACACCTTAGCACGTATTTTTTTTTAAAAAAAAATTATTTACAAGAAACTAGTCATTGTTTTTACTTTACAGGCATGTTGTTATACAATGACGCTCCTTCTAATAAATAATAACTTTCTCAGAGTTTGATGTTATAAGACCCTTATACAGACCTAGTTTGTCTACTATTAGACTAACAACACCTTCTTAGTCATCGTTTTTTTTAAGTGAGCCATAATTCTATTTATTTATTTAATATTATGAACACGTTTCCTTTTTAAGAGATTATTTGAACACCTTACTTCAAGAGAAATCAAGTTCTTTTCACTTAAATTGATGACAGGTGTTGATGTTGAGTGTAATGGTTTGATTCAATAGTTCTTGAGAATGAGTAATATAAAAGCTTTTTTTCTCGATTCAATAATAAGATACCAGATATAAGCAGGATGAGATGAGTTTGTTTATCAAGGATTCAAGCATCTCTATTTCGACCAAACAAGTTTAAACTAGTCAAATATATTATAAACTAGATTTTATGCATTACTAAATACTCTTTCATTTTTTACCAACAGAATACTCTTTCAATCCCTAGAAATTTAAGATAGTTTGATTTCATAAAGTGTTTCTTATTTTCAATTTCAATAATTACTTATGGCAATTTTGTTTTTGACAAATTTCTTAATTTAACCTTCTTTTGATTTATTTTTTCTGTGTTACAAGTTGGTTCCGTTAACATGTTGTTCTGCTGGAATAAAAACAGACATGTAGCTCCAAATTGTTTTTATATATGTTGTTTCTGTTTTTCATATCAATGTTCCTTTTTTCACATTAATTAAGATTACGCTTGTTATTAAAGGCACTGTCATACTGTTGAACCAGAATATTCTCATGAAACAGGACATAATGTAAGCTTCACGTGCGGGTCCTCACAAACAATTGTAAATTTTTTAGTGAGAAATCAGGATATTCACCTCTAACAACAATGACTAAACCTCTCGCCGTAGGTGCTCGAATTAAGCGGTAAACAGCTAACCATAAACAATTATATATTACTTGCTTACAAGTTGATTGCCATTATGATACCTCGAATTCTGTTTGTATTACAGACATATTTTTGGCGTCTTTGTCCACATTAAAACTCATGGACCTTCCAACACACTTGTTTCTCACAAACAGCAAACACGAAACCCTAGCATCAAATTAGCTTTGGATGTACATAGATACTCTTTCAATTTCCTTCATGATAAACTCTTTCTCCTCCTCAAATTGCTCATCTTCTGAACCTGCAAATGGCCAAGACCAATGACTCAAGATATTATATTTCAATTCTTAAGCAACAGAGAATGGAAGTTCAGAACATTAATATGTAATTGTAGGTTTTGAATCAACCCATTACTGAAAGTACAATAACCTTTTCCTGGAGACAGATTCTGAAGCAATTCTAGCAGCTTCTCCTTGTTCTTCCCCAGAATAATTTTGATTTCTCGGGGCTTGTTAGGATTAGCAACGAAAACCTGGATAAACATGTGGGAGAAAAACAAATATAGATTATCATCTCCAAAGCAAAGGGTTATGTTGTAGGGTATATTTTGAAAAGAAAAAAAAAACCATTAAAATCCTTGAACTAAAAAGTATAGAATGTCAAGCAATTAATATTTTGAAAGAAGTGCATGTAATACAGTAATAGCCATCAGAAACTCTCTGCATGCAACAAATAGGGGTTATATATTCCCTACTAAATATTGAATAAGAGATTCTTGTAAATGAATGGGAAGCCTTGGCACGACTGTTAAAAGTTGTTTCCGTGTGATCAAGGTTGACAGGTTCAAGTCATGTAATCAGCATCTTGCAAATGCAATGTAAGGCTACTAAGGAGAACAAGAAGACAAACTCATGATCATCTTGTTCAAAGATGGATCTTGCAAAAAGTTGGTAAGTCGTTTGAACTAAAGCAAAGATACATAGAATGTTGTTAAGTAAGAAACAGATGTACTTTGTTACACGCATTGCAGCCTCTCTTGTCAACTAGATTATGCATTAAAACAATTCATACTGTAGCCTGCTATTAGCAAAGTTTTCGATTCATTGCTGCAAACATAATAAAGGCAAGGCAGATTAGGTCTCTTAAGGATGCCAAATTTTGCAAAGAATGAGATTAATACTCCCAATTACTTTTGAATGGAAGGCGTAATCTGGTTGAATTTTTGTGTGCTTCCAAACAAGAATGAGTTCAATATATAAAACCATGAAAGGGGAAAATCACCTTGAAAATGTGGAAAGCTGATAACTGAATGTTTTTACTTGAGTCCTGCTCAGCCCAAAATGTAACAATTAAACATATGGAGTTAATAGATAGAGAAGGTAAAACAAAAGCAACGCTTCTAGTGTGTATGAAAACTAGAAAAAACATGTAAAAAATGGCTTTATCATTGCATTAAACATTGATAGTATTACTTATTAGTGTTTGGCATGTCAAGCAGATAGAGTACAACAACAATAATCACCAAACCTTATCCTAACAGTGAAGTCAGCTACATGGATCAATTGACGCCATTGAACTCTAACAAAAACCAACATTCAGCAAAACTATTATCAGCAAGGCCTGTTTCAATTGTTTCTCCTTAAGTTTTCTTAGATCTTCATCAGTCCCTTTTAATTGAACTATATTCAATTTAATCCCCTTTTCTCACTGGAGTCTGTATTGGTGGTCTTCCCAATTGACTCAACTACACCCTTGGCAAGTTTTCATCATCTTCTCCTAAATCAGTGCTGCTTCAACTTTCTCCTGTTTACATACTCATCTCTATTACAGTTATTTTTTGCTTTTGTCAGCACCTCATTGCCAAATATTCACAACCAAAGAGCATCCATAAGCACCAATGTTTGTGCCATCCAGTGGTTGTGATGTATATCTGATAGGAACCTACTCACGGTTAAGTGGCTAGTTAGGAGGTTAATAGTTAGTTAGAGAGGGTCTATAAATAAGAGGAAGTGAGAGAGAGAATGGTTATCTTTTGTATCATTTGGGTATTGGAATTAGGAAGAGGGTGTGGACTCTCTAGAGGGTGTTTGGAATCCCATTCTTGTATTCTGCTCTAATTCCCAATTTGGGATTAAGGTTTATCTTGAATAATATCAGTACTTTCTGGGTTGGTTCCTTTCAATATCATAAGTTTCACCCTAATAACATTACATATAACTAAACTGACCAGATGATTAATTATGAAATCCTCTAATAGCCATGAAATATCAAAAGAAAATGTATTCAAAGAGTGCTTCGCTTCTTGAGACTTGACAAACCAATTATGTTACTGCACACCATAATAAACAAGAACTTCGGAAAATATGTGTCAATTCCTGTTCTTGTAGTGATGCAATAAACAAAAACAGAGAAGAGATAAGATAAAGTGTTCATTTATATGCAAATTAAAGCGAACAGAGAAACAAGTTATAAAACACTAAAAGGAAACATGAACATGTTCAGCTATGCATACTGCATTATCAAGTAAATAGATTGATAGATCAAGTAATCATGTCCATTAGTCATGGGGGAAAACAAATATCACACAATTACACAAGATTAAGAGGAGTCATACCCTCAATAATGTCATTATAACTTTCAGATAACGAACTTCTAAGATGTAGTGCTTCATTATCTTAGAGTTGGGAGATTCCAAAAGAAATTCTGAGAGAAGCTAAAATCCATATAAATTCAATCGTTCATTAGCATATAAATCAAAAAGAAGTTCAGAAAGCAAAAACATTGAAAATTGTTGCCAGAACAAACCTTTAAAGACTGCCTCCTTGTGACATAATTAGGAGATGTCAAGAGTTTCTCGTATAGATCAAAGAACTGGGAACAATAAATCCTATTAGAAAAGCTGGACGATAACATGGGAGATAAAACCACCCCAATCAATTAGTTTGTAGTATGCTCACACCCATGTTTAAAGATGAGGGAGGGTAGGCACACTTAACTATCTCATAAAGAACGTTTGCAAAGATGTTAAATTATTGTCCAAGAGATTTGATCTCCTGGGTGTAAATATTCAACTGACAATCATAAATTTTTCTCAAGCATCATTTTGTGCTGCCTTGATATGCCCAAATCTGTTAAAGATGCCAAAAAGGAAGCAAACCTCGTCGTAGTGAGATGTCAAAAATTCGGAGACCACATCTCCATGTTTAGTAAGAAGGTCCTGCAAGGCATATATGAAGTCGCACATAGAACTCTACAACCAGTAAGATAAGTGATGGAAATCAAAGGGGGAAATTCAGATCTGACCTTAAACGTAGAAAATGCGTCAGATGCAACATCAAAGTTAGGCAACTCTACAAATTTAAAGAACAGCACAAAGCTCGCAGATTCCAATATGTATCTGAAAAATGCCCAAAAGTAAAAAATGGAAAGAAAATACAGAAAGTTAAAGAAGTGTGACTGACTTGCCTTCTAGATAGATTGCATGACAAGCACCAGCCTCTACATGCAAATTTATAGTGATAATAATCTGTTAGTTTTACATCTCACGTAATCTAACTCTGTCCCCCAACCTTTTTAAGCAGATGAATTTCATGATCCTCAAGCTCAACCTCAAGAACTGACCCCAATGTTACAATCTGCTTAACTTAAGATCATAACCTCCTAAGCAGTGAACTAAAAATAATGGATGAAAATGGCAAAACAGAAAGCCATAATGATGCCCGAGCCTGGAGCAACAATGTCAAGCAAGAATGCCAAGTATAGCCTATTATAGGAGAAGCTCATCCAAGAATTGCAGATATGCCAACATTTAGGCACTATATTCACTGTTATAATAATACAGAAAAACTATGCATTTTTTGTTTCTTTAAAATCTAGAATACTCTATTATTTAATCCAATATAATAAGTCCCATTAATGCATGAGTACAAAAGCAGATCCTTTTACAAAAATGCACATCAAAATCTTGGCAGGACCAATATGAGTCTACAATGAACATGAAAATATCAGAAAAATTAGGAAAAAGAACAAATAGTGACAACCAAAAATAACTTACTTTGCAAGTGTCGGAAATCTGATGCAATCCCGCAACATTAAGCCACAGCTCAAGGCAATATCTTTGTTGTCATAGCTGCTTGGAAATGGATACAGAGATGTTGTGAGCAACTATTTAAACTTAACATATTTAAGAACATTGCCCATATAACTACATAGTTTATTTACTTGAGTAGATATTAGCAGTGATGAAAAAGTCATAAATTTTTCAACAAAATCTTTAGACAGAAATTACTCATTATTCTATCAAATACAAACTCCACATTCTAGACATATAATATACACAACTTATTCAGAACCAACAGCCCATAAAAAGCCGCTAATGACTCTGCATTTATTCTCAATGCTTCAAAAGTTGTAGAAACAATTTTGTGGCATAAACAACATGGCGGTGTATGTTCATCACTGTCATATCAGTTTCATAAAACTAAAAGAAATTCCAAATGTAATCCTTCACTTACTTTTTCCTAGACCAGAGCAGTTACAAGGATACAAAAAGATGCTGAAATTAAGAAAAACCAAAATCTCTCATGTTTTCAATCTGGCATGGAGCATTAGTGTCATTCATCCAACTTGAATACCATCAAGAACCTCATAGAGAAAAGGAAGGCAGCAAAAAGCAGTTCCAAGTTGGTGAGAGAGAAAAGGTGATGCAGTAAAAAACTTACCATACAACAAGAAAGTCCAGTAACTCAATGTGTTGTTCAATGTACTCTACACAGCAATATTTGGAGTCAACCGTTTGTTTCAATAATATGGACCAACAGTGCACTAAATCCTTTCTAGCCTGTATCAAAATTCACACTCCAACAATGAGTAACCAATAAGTCAACTGCACATGGTAGTGTTTGGTATCAATCAGAATCTTACTTCCCATTCAAGTGTAGGCAGCTTGTGAATTATAAGAGTGAGAACATCCTCCTTGCAGATTTCCTCCACTAGCTGTGAAACCTGGTCCAAATTTGGTTCTGACTCTCCATCTCCAGAAAGCATAGTTCTCATTATCACAAAATTCTTTTCAACTTCCTCTAAAGCCTACAATAAAGTGAAAGAAAGGCTTAATTTCTGTGGAGATATTATTTTTTTCTTGATTTTGCTTCTTGTCCACATAAATATCTACAACAAAATGGTGACAATTAGAACCATGCAAAGAAACATGACTGAGTGCCTTCACTGATATAACCTTCTTAGGTGATTAACCTGGCAAACAAAAGAGTTGTTTAACAATAAACCCGGTTTCTACTTTTAAGATGCATAATCTTCTTGTTTGTTCGGTCCAGTAAAAGTGTGTTATATCTGCAAGTTTCATATTCTGCGACCATCATGTGCAATTACTGAAGATCATCCACAACAGAATGCAGCAATAAATCCTTGAAGTGACAACCTTGATGCTCTATCATTTTTTACTCTCCAAGTGTAAACAGTTTTCAATTATTTGTTTCACAAAAATGAAAGTCCTTCTAACAGACAGCATAACCCATTTGGATACAGAAAATCCTTGTATATCCACACAGAATTATTTATCAACAACATAGAAGGAAAAACCAGACAATCATTTGAAAGCTTTCATGAGTTCAAATCAGAGTAACTTCCTCCATTTGGGAAACATGTAACTACAGCAGAAACCTGATAACTAGCAAGTTGGATTTAGAAAGTAAAGTACAGCTCCGTCATAGTTGTTTCTCCGACACAACAACTACTTACATAACAGCCAGTTACACATAACAATAATTAGCTTTCGAGTAAAAGATGGTATTTTCATAGCACACAAAAAACAACAGGTGTCGAACTCTAAAATCACATATCTAATTTAACAATTTGAGAATTTAGAGACACACCCACGATTCAAGACTGAAAATTTAAGTGAAAAAACAAAGACCCAGTTAGAGCATTGAGAATTAGGATAAAAAGGGGTGGTAATTACGCGAGTGAGTGAATCTCATGTTACCTTTTCGAGGGCTTTAACTTCAGCAACGGTTTTGGTATCGAGGGCCATGAGGCTTTCCTTGATGGCCTTTGCCACCTCCGGCGGCGTTTTAGGCTTCGAAACCTTAAAGAACGAGAACGACATGACGATGATCGCCTCTACGCTTGTTGATTGTGGGATGAACAGAAAATGCTGCTGGTTGATGTAGAGCGTCTTCTTGTTTTTGAATTTTCTATTTGGATTTCAATTTTCAACTACTACTAATCGTGATTATGATCTGTGACTCATCTTCAGCAGCAATAATGAACCCGATCATCATAGAGATAGCATAATAACAATGGCAGCGTAGTGGGAAGGTTTGTTTTTTCTTTTTTCTTTTTCTACAGCCAGTACTACTTATCAAGCTTAATTATAAAATACTATTAATTATGGAACTGCTTTCCTAAAATAATTACTATAGATATAATTAAAGTTTTTTTTACTATATATTAATTATGGAACTGCTCAAAAAATTAAAGTTTTTTTGAATAAAAAAAACTTACATTTTGTGAGATTTCATTACAAAGCAAAAAAACTTTAATTTTGTGTACTGACTTTCTTACATTGTCTTCCAATTACATTTTAAAAATATGTCAAATCAATTAATTAAATTAAATAAAAAATATTACATTGTTAGAGCATGTCACTTTTTCTTACATATATTCTCAGCTATATTTCGTGAGTTTGATATATATGTTGTGGAAGAAAAATGATGTCCGCTTAATACATACTCCCTCCGTCCTAAAATATAAGGTCATGTACAGACAATCACGCTTATTAAGAAAATATGTAATAAACTAATTAATATTAAGTTTTGTTATTTTTTATACAAATCTTCCAAATATGCCTCTATGTTAGTATTGGATATATCAAATGTTGGTTGGGAAACATGAAAGAGAAGTAATTAGTAAGGGTGATAATTAAAGTTTTGAAATTGAAAATATAATGAATGCAAGGGGTAAAAAAGAAAAAGTTTATTATTTTTTTCTGAAATCTAGAAGGGGTCTTATAATTTGGGACACAAAATTTGTCTCTAAATGATCTTATAATTTGGGACGGACGGAGTACAATTTTTTTTAACCTTACATAAGGGTGATTTGTCCCTTTACCCGATATTAAAATTTATTTTTTTCATGAAAAATAAAAGCAAAAAGTTTTTCTTACACATTTTAAAAATGTTTGTGAAAAATGTTTATTTATTAATATCTTGTCACCATCCAACCCGAGAAAAAAAAGTTTCATAAACGCATCTTGCTCAAGGTAATCCCACTAGAAAATTCAACCTATAGAAATCTCACCCCCGAGCCACCACCACAAGAAATCCCTACTATACTCAGAAAGAAAAATACCTAGAAATCAAACCCATCAAATTAAAACCCATAAATCAAACCCACCTATCCTTTTCGGTAGATCCAGAGCACGCTAACGAATCTTGGGTTGCGTCCCTTTCTTCCTCCAATCTCATCCCTTTCTTTCTCCTAAATCTCCCTATCTCTCTCTCTCTCCCACTACATTTGCGTTCTTTTGGTTGGGGTTTTTGGGTTTGGTTTTTTGGCTTCGAAGATGAAGAGGATGGTGGGAGGGAAGAGTTGGGGTTCTGGGGTTTGTTGTTGGGTTGGGGTTGCGACTCCGATCAGCTTCCCTCTCCTTCCACCAGCCTTAAAAAAGTTTCGATTTTTCCACTCTAATATCTTCTCTCTTTCTTTTGGGTGTCTGGGGTCGAGGATCTGGGTTATTGGATCGAGAATCTAGGTTTTTGGGTTTCAAAAATCTGGATTTTGGGGTTATAAAATGTGGGTTTGTTATTCTTCACGATGAACGATTCTGTTGAGCTTTAATGTTGGGTTGAAAAGCTTCAAGCTTCCTCATCCGAACTTGGTTGAAAAGCTTGAAGCTTTCACTTTTTGTCTCACTTTTGAGCTTTAATGTTGAACAAGGGCCAGGTCTGAAGAAAAAGACATAAACTTGGTGGTGGTTGGGGGTGGGGGTTCGGTGTGGGATGAGGTTAGGGTGGTAGCGCGGTGTTGGTTCAATGTTATAGGACGTGGCTTAGGTTAGGGTTGGATGAGAGGGGGGAGAAGGGGTTAGGGTTGATGAATTTCTGGATTTGCAGGTTTGTTAGGTAAGTTGAGAAGAAGATGAAGAAGAAGACAGCGGGAAGGAGTGGCTGTTGGGGTATATATCTACTTAATCTCTGTTAATATTTAGATTGATGTTGAAGATGAGAGCGTGTGTGTTGATATTGGGGATCTGCATGCTATGCTCTCCTTTTGTGTGCGAATTGGTGCTATTGGAGGATGAAGATGATGAAAGAACGTTGAAGATGATGATGAATAAATTTCCTTTTATTCCAGGTTTTTGTTGTTAGATGATGAAGGTGATGATGGATAATTATTGTGAATTGATGTGGTTTTTTATTTACTATAATTAATTTCTTTTTTAGAAAATTTAACCTGATGAATCCAATATAGCATGTCAAAAGGCACTTGTGCAAGGTTGCATCGCTTTTTTCTTGTGTATATTAGGCAAACCCTGGAAAATGAGCTCAAATTTCGTATGTTGTAGAAGGGCACAAAAATTGTGCACAAGTTAGGTAGGTTGTGTTAGTATTAATGAGTGAGGGTAATGGGCATGGAAGATAACAGATGATTTGAAGGTTCATATTTTGAAGGATAATTGGATTCCTTAAAGTTCAGTCCCTCTGCTATCTTTTGCCAGGATGTGGCGGACGAGGTTGTTATTCGAAATATTAGAGACCTCATATATTCAGTAACAGCTGGTTGGGGCCGCAATTTTATTTCTATGGTTTTTAGTTGTGAAACTGCTCGCTACACTTATGCTATTCCTTTGCCTATGATGAATAAACATGATATTTATATTTGGCCTTTTAATGATAATGGTGTTTATTGAACCAAATTTGGCTATAATTTTATCTTACAGGGAATTTCAGGCCTCTATGGCATCTTCATCCTCTTCTGCGGTCCTACCATCGTATGTTTGGAAGAAGCTTCGACATTCTCGAGCGCTTCCATGGTGCAAAGAATTGGTTTGGCGGGCCTGTATAAATATTGTTCCGATCAGAGGTATCCTTTGTCGCAAAGGGTTGGACGTCGATCCTTTATGTCCCATTTGCAGGTATGGGACTGGAACAGTAGCCCACGTGTTGTCATTTTGAACCGAATCTCAGCAACTTTAGTTTTGTTCTTCGTTGGGATTGCATACGGGAGTTATGCAGGATCTTTCCTTTGCATTTTTTTTCCCTCAGGTTCAAGCAAGAGGCTCATGATGAGGGCATGTAACAATTCGTAACGCTGGCCTACTACATCTGGGAAAAATAGAATCGTGTTGTGTTCGACCAGGTCCGTCCCTCTTTCGAGCAGGCACTCCAACATATGAATGCTTTGAAGCCAATCGTTGATTTACATGCTCCAGTTAGGAAGAGTTCTTCTCAATTCCGTCGTCATGGGGACATCCTCTAGAGGAATCTTTAAACTTTGATGCTTCCGTGAATGAGCTGATGCTAGTAGGCTTTGGTATCATAGCTCGTGACCACATAAGTGAGGTTTTCACTTCGACAACTCCATCTCCTTTTGATGTTCTACATTGCTGAGGCGCTGTGTTTAAGGTGAGCTTTCTCGTTTGGCCGCGAACTTGAAATTCAAGAAGGTAAGTTTTGAGACGGATTGTGTGTAGCATACATCTAGTAGATCACACCTCTATTCTTTTGTTCATCATTGTTGTAACCTCCTTGCTCTTGGTTTTAACTTTGCGAAGCATACATACATATGCATAAGAACCGAAAGAGAAAAATAAACGGAAAATTTAACATTACAGGATCTGGTGTGTCTGACACGTATATAAATATAAATAAGAATACTACAGGCACCGTACGGTACGCAACTGGATCTGGTGCACTTCCTTCTCTCGTCCTTGTTCATTTTCATTTTTCGCAATCTCAATTTCTTCGCTTCGATTCGATGCGAGGTCACGATTGGATCAACACTTGTCTCCCCGACGAGTTAATCGTCGAGATCTTCCGCCGCCTGGACTCCAAATCCACCCGCGACGCGTGCTCCCTCGTCTGCACCCGGTGGCTCCGCCTCGAGCGCCTCACCCGAGCTTCCATCCGCATCGGCGCCACCGGCTCCCCCGACCTCTTCGTCCACCTCCTCTCCACCCGCTTCTCCAACGTCTCCACCGTCCACATCGACGAGCGCCTTTCCCTTCCTCTCCCCCTTCATCAACGAGGAAGACGGGGAACCGACAACGCCACCGCTTCGTCGCTGAAGCTGCATTACTTGACCGAAAAGAATGGTTCTGCTTCCGCGGAGGGCGATTTCGATTCGCTCTGCTTGTCTGATGCCGGATTATCTGCTCTCGCCGATGGCTTTCCTAAGCTCCAGAAGCTGAGGCTAATTTGGTGTTCTAACGTCACTAGCAAGGGATTAACATCATTTGCTCGCAAATGCATGTCTCTGAAAGCCTTGGACTTGCAGGTTTTCCCCCTTTTCTTCAGCTAATTCGACCTCAGATTTGCGATTGCAATCATTTTGCATTGTATGTCCACGCATAAGGATGGTGTCCCTATTTTGCTTCCTTGGAATTTTTCATTTCATTGGAACATAGACTGATTTTGCTTCCTTGCAATTTTTCATTTCATTGGAACATAGACTGTTTACACCCGAATCGGATCATTTCTAACTTGTTGGAGCTTTTTAAGTAAGATAAGTATTTGATTTCTAACTTGTTAAGAAGGATAAGTATATGATAAGTAGTTAAACTTATGTAGAATATACGTATAGTCATTGTAAGATCATTTCAATTTTTCTTTTCCTTCTAGTGGTTATGGAAGAGTTTATCTAAATTGGCTATTAATCATGTTGCGCAATGACATCAATAATAAAAAAGAACAAACATTTTTGAAAGAAAAAAATTGTTTAGTGGTGACTGGCCAAAGTATTTAGATGATTTGAAATGAAACTTAAGGTTATGTAATATCAAACCTAAAAGGGTACTTAATTTGCAGTTTTCTGTTTTATTGAAACGTTTGTTGATCAGGGTCCTTGTTCTGGACCATTGCAATTTAACCTTCCCAACACCCGTTTTCCCTGCCACTATATCAATATCTGCGATTCTACTTGCTCAATGGCATAGTTGATGCAAATTTATTGTTATAATCACTGAGATTTTCCTTTAGGGTTGTTATGTTGCAGATCCAGGCCTGGTTGCTGTTGGACAATGTTGCAAAAAACTTGAAGATTTGAATCTGCGTTTCTGTGAAGGCTTGACTGATGTGGGTTTGGTTGAGTTAGCCTCAGGCGTGGGAAAATCATTAAAATCTATTGGTATCGCTGCTTGTGCCAGAATAAGTGACATCTCAATGGAAGCTCTTGGATTGCACTGCGGATCCCTTCAGACCTTGTCATTGGACTCTGAGTTCATCCACAACCATGGGGTGCTTGCTGTGGCTAAAGGATGTCCAGATTTGAAAGTTCTAAAGCTGCAATGTATTAGTCTTACAGATGAAGCTTTGAAAGCTGTTGGCGTTAGCTGTTTGTCACTGGAGTTATTGGCTCTATATAGTTTTCAGAGATTTACTGATAAGTGAGCTGTTTTCTCTCATAATTGCTTTTTCAGGACTTAGTTTTCACAGTCACACTATGTCACAATACTTAACTTTACTTCTCATGATATGTTATGAGATGTAGTAGACTTACTGCAAGTTGGAAATTCTTTTCTGGTATTGTCACTTGATTGATCATTTGGGGGGTCGATCAATTTAAAGAGACTGTTCTAACAATTATTTTTTCCCGGTTATTTTTCAATTGCTAAAGCCCTATGGAATCATTTGATCCATGTAGCTTAGTTAGTCTATAATGGGATAAGACTTGATTTTTTTAATACGTTTCTTTTTATTTTCCTTTTGCATGACCTTTAAGGGAATTTAAATTACAATCTTTTGTGTTCTGCTAATAATTCTTCCATTTTTTTCGGGTTTAATTAGTAATATTTTTTCATTTAATAATGTCTTCCATTCAGGGGTTTGTGTGCAATCGGGAAGGGATGTAAGAAGTTAAAGAATTTGACTTTAAGTGATTGCTATTTCCTAAGTGACAAGGGTTTGGAAGCAATCGCCACTGGCTGCAAGGAACTTACTCATCTGGAAGTCAATGGATGCCACAATATTGGAACTTTGGGGCTAGAATCTGTTGGGAAATCTTGCCAGTACGTTTTCCGCTATGCTAAATTGAGCCAAAATGTTATGTATGCATGCATGGTAAATTGTGTGTGCAAAAAAAATCCGTAGGTTAAGAAAGAATCATCATATGGAATTGGATTCAAGGAGAAAGCAACATTAAGAGATTTATTTTTGCGCTCTTGGTTTCTCTGTCTCTCATGTCATGATATATAATTAGTCTTTCGGTGTCTAGGTCTAGCATTTCGTTGCATGAACTTTTTGTTGGTTATGTGTTTGTTAACTAAATATATTCATATCCACCCATGTTGTTGTACGTGCATTCTTAAAACTGATAAAGATTCCCAGTGTAAACTGTAAAGACAAAATTCATAGTTGTCCATACTTTTTCATCAAACAATTCTAGCTTCCCGAAACTACGTATGAACGGGAAAGTCTTTTTCTATTGAAATAGCTGTGTGCCCTGTTGGTGCTGTTAACAGGCCCTGCTTTCATGCAAAGAATATGAACATCGGAGACTGCTCCTAACTATCTTTTTCCGGGGGCCTTGTTGGGGTTGGTAACAGGCTCACTTTGGAGGAAAAACCCATGCTTTTGGAAATTTGACTGATATTATGTCAATATTGTTTCTCCAGTATGCTAACCGTCATAAAAACTTGTTCAGACCTGGGGGATGTTATGTATTTTGGACTTGGTTATCAATCTTGTGTGGACATCATATAGTTCATCTTATCATCCATCTTCATTTGATCAATGTTGTGCACACTATATACATGCCTAAATCTGACATATTCATGCGGTGGTACTATATTTGAATATTAGCTCATGATATTGACATAATGTTTGATGACATAAATTTCAAAATGTTGAAATTTCATCCATGATGCTAATCTCAGCTTTCTATTGTACAGACATCTCTCTGAGTTAGCATTGCTTTACTGCCAAAAAATTGGTGATGTTGGCCTTCTTAAAGTTGGAAAAGGATGCAAATTCTTGCAAGCTCTTCACTTGGTAGATTGCTCAAGCATTGGAGATGAAGCCATGCGTGGTATAGCTAGTGGCTGCAGGAATTTAAAGAAACTTCATATCCGTCGCTGTTATGAGGTAATTTTTCATGCATGTTTGGTTTTCTGTGTGAAAACAACAATCTGTATGTGCAACTTCATTTTTTGCTTCAAACTTCTATTTTTGTGGTGAATCACTTTAAAATTGCATTCTGCACAACAGCAGAACAATAATAATAACAGCAGATGTCTTTCGCACTACCGCTCTAGGTTGCGCAACCACTGCGCATGTCGTCCACGAAGCCACTGTTCAATCATCTCTCTCAAACCTCTCTTTTCTGTTCCTCACGATCTCTCTGATCTCTCCCTTCTAAAGCGGGGCCCCTTGCTCTGGAACCCCTGCATTTTCTGTTAGAAACCCTCTCCATGAGCTCTGCTAGGGTTTTGCACCCCATAGCAGGCAGAACGGCGGAGGCTGCTGGCATTGAAGAGTGAGGGAGCTCGTCGTTTGGCAAGGGGCTGGTGATCAAGGTGATGATGGGGAGTCGGAAGACGAAGAAGAGGCACGGATCAATCAGACAGAGGCAGGAGCGGATCTTATACAACGCTATTTTGTTGATGGCATCGCTGAGAAGGCGGAGTACCATCAGGTTTGAGGGCTTTTTGCTCTGTTTGGGGATCTCATAAATGTTTTCGATTGAAGAAGGCTGGAAGTTTGATTCGCTTTGGCTTTCTGCGATTCTCTTCAAGGAAGGAGGCTTATCAGGCGATCAGAGCTTTGGACGTTATCAGGGTTGGTGGCGCAACCTTGTTTGTGCCAATGGTAAGGCACCCTCACGTGAGCAGAATCCCAACTATCAATTTCCGATTAAGAAGGGGAGAGGCTGTCTTCACAAGTCTGGGAGAAAAAGAAGGCCGATTTCTTTCCTTCTCCACCGTCATAGCGAGGCGTCTTGATGGGGTAAACGAACGGCAATTTTGCGACGGGTTTCTTTGCGGAAGAGGAGATGTTCTCAGACCTTTCAAGCTTCTACGATCTAGGGCCCAGGGTTCGGGTGAGATTATTTTTCCCGAAATTGCCTCTGGTGCGTGACGTTTTGAAGCTGAAAAGACGCTTGATGATGCTGGAGTTCAGGGAGGTGGAGCGATTGGGGTGGTGCCATCATCATTTCCGGCGCGCTGTGATTTTTGGTATAAGTTTGGGGCTGTTAATGCAGATACCATATCGATACCACTCTCTTTGCGGGTGGATTGTTGGAAGGGGGAGGTTTTTTTGGAAGGTCTTCATAACAATATATTTGCCAAGTTCAAATTGTATTTTTTGATAATGGCTGGATTATGAAAAGGGTATGTGATGGAGGTCATGTTCTTCACCGTGACAGTTCCATC
Source organism: Acmispon strigosus (assembly GCA_030819835.1). Taxonomy (NCBI): domain Eukaryota; kingdom Viridiplantae; phylum Streptophyta; class Magnoliopsida; order Fabales; family Fabaceae; genus Acmispon; species Acmispon strigosus. The sequence continues at coordinate 96,106,029 of JAUAMA010000001.1, forward strand.
GTCGGTTTCCACGGAGGTGTGGCGTCTCGCATTCAGCCAGTATCGAATGTTGTTCACTTCCCTTGCACTGGACTTATTGAAAACGCCCATGCTGGAGGTTCAGGTTTGGAATGCTCGGTTACTTTATCTTCTTTGGTGAGGTTTGATGATTAGGGTGGTGATCTACAGTGCCATGCTAGGAAGAGAGGTCGTCATCGGAAGTTGTCTAATAGAGGGAGGAAAAAGAAGGAACTAGTGGCTATGATCGTTGAGGGCGCTCGAACTCTGGAGTTGATGGAGGTTACACCAGCAAGGGCCGTTGGTGAGGAGACTACCCCTATCCGCTATCCATCTTCATGGGAACCTTCCCTTCTACTTACTCATGAGTGATGACGAGGGCTAGGAGGGCTTGGATTTTGAGCAAAGGCTAGGGGTTTGTTATGATGGCCTTGATGAAGAGGCTATTAAGGGACTGGCGGAAAATATGATGGAGAATCGAGGTTTGAAGCTATCTGATTTGGCTTGAACTTGAAGGCTTGGGTTGGTTCTGTGTGCTGGGGTTTTCGTGGGTTTGGTTTTCTTGTGGGTGCTGGATGTCTTTTTTTTTATTATTGGCTTTTTCGGTTCTGTGTTGTCTTTTGGGTTTTGGGTGTTTTTGTGGGTTTTTTCTGCCTTTGGATTCCTATGCTGCCTTTTTCTTGCCGCTCCTTTCTTCTTTTGGCGGTTTTCTGGTTGTAGATTGTATTTGAAGCTTTGGCTTCTTGCATATTGAATATACCTTTTTGCTTTTGAAAAAAAAAAAGTGCATTCTGCACTTTGTAACCTAAGATTATGAATTGTTGAGCAGTCTGAATTCACTAGAGATATGACTACTTATAGAGGGAAGAGCAATCCTCATCCTAGATCTGTTAACTCGAGATTATCCATATGTGGGCCACCCGCAAATGTGCATTATTGTAAATTCCATGCTCCAAATGTCTTACTATGGCCATGAGGGGATATGTTGAGAAGTTCCACATTGACTAGAGATATGACCAAAATAGTCCTTATAAAGGGCAGAGCAACTCTCACCTCTAAGCTAGTTTTCAGGGTAGAGTTAGCTCTAACCCGAATTCTAAGAAGAATTAACATTCACACACATTACGCATGAATGATTCTACAAATTTGTCCTTATAATATTTAAATATTTTAAAAAAATTATTCATCATGGGGTGATTTCACTTTCAGAAATATTTTTACCTTCACACCATCCAAACCAAACTCATTCTCACAAACCTACTTTTAGACAACTAATTCCAGTATAAAATTCTGTATAACTAATTCTTTCACAATGCATTTGTGTCAATTATTCTACAACCCCAACTAGCTATCTCTTTCTCTCCTTTCTCAGTGTCAATCCCATTCAAGAAAGGGAATTGTTTTAGTTGCTTTCATCACTTCTATTTGCAGTGCTTTGGCAAGGTTACTTATTAATTGAACAACTACTTGCTGTCTTATATCTTGGATTTTAGGCCAAAAGATAGAGCGGTTCTCTAAAGAGGGGATAAAGTATACAATGTACTATATATGATTCAAATTTCAATGAATTCTAAGCTGAAATTATATGTCCTTATTCTTAAGGATTTTCTGTTGCTTTTAACAAGTGCAATATTTGACATCATTTTTTATATTATCAAGAGAAGATTATAGCCAATTGTTCAAGTCAACTTTTGTACAGGTCCTATGCTGTCTCCTGGCTTTTAAGGCACAATTTTATACGTTGTTGTTTTGGCTTTTTTAGCATAGCATGCATTCTGTTGTTCTATTCTTATTATCCACTCTACTCCGCTTCTTTACACTATGATATGAAAAAGAGTTTACTGCTATTGTTTTTCTTCTAGATGAAAGTGAGGAATATGGAAAAACTTATCTGAGAGTATTGTAATACTTGAAAGATTATGTATGCAATTTAAGCAGTAAACCAATTTTGGATTGTTGACCATTTAGGTTTTATATTAGAGGTTTATGATTTTTGGCTCTCTGTCCTTATGTATCTTGCTTTCTTCTGCCGTATTAGATTGGGAACAAGGGAATCATTGCTGTTGGCGAGCACTGTAGGTCTCTAACTGATCTTAGCATTCGATTCTGTGATAGGTAAAAACCTTATTCCGAGCTTTTTTTATTCTTCCTCTCTATTGAAATCCTCAGTTACATATATTTTATTTTCTTAATCTTTATTATTATTGTTTTCATCGTTGATCATGATGACTATTTGTATTAGATCTTTTCTTTTTTAGTTTATTTTTGAATCAGTTTGCATGCGCTAGATTACTTCTGAATAAATTCTGTAATGTTCATCATGGATTGTGTCTACCTTTAATCTCTTTGTTAAATTACTAGGGTCGGGGATGGGGCCCTTATTGCTATAGCTGAGGGCTGTTCCCTTCAATATCTGAATGTTAGTGGTTGCCACAAAATTGGAGATGCTGGAGTGATAGCCATTGCGAGGGGGTGCCCTCAACTCTGTTATTTGGACGTGAGTGTACTCCAGGTGTGTTTTCGTGTCTCTTTTTATACCCAAAGTGATTAGTTTCTTCAATTATAGCCCTTTACTATTTGCCCAGACTGAACACACATACACATATAGAAACATATAGTGGAGACAACATGAAATCAAACCTTTCCTTTAAGGTATACATTAGCATGGATGTCCTCTGAAGTGAGGAAGATTACTTCAGCAATGTCATAGAAAGTAATTTACCTAAATGTCTTATGTAATTTTCATGTACTATATATTTATGAATCAACTCAAACTTTCGTGCATATAGAAGTTCTGAAACAAGAATCTCTGAACTGGACAACTTATCGTTATAAGCTATATCCTAATGAAGTCTGAGTAGTCACTACTTGCTTGTTCTTCTTTAGTTTTACTTTTCATTGCTTTGCTCTCAATACAATTGCAGAATTTGGGTGATATGGCTATGGCTGAGTTGGGAGAACACTGCCCATTGATTAAAGAAATAGTACTCTCTCACTGCCGTCAAATAACAGATGTTGGTTTACGCCATCTTGTAAAAAGATGCACCATGCTGGAGTCATGCCACATGGTCTATTGCTCTGGTATAACTTCAGTGGGGGTGGCCACCGTGGTTTCTAGCTGTCCCAACATAAAAAAGGTTCTTGTTGAGAAGTGGAAGGTTAGCCCGAGGACCAAGCGCCGAGCCGGCTCTGTGATTTCCTACTTGTGTGTGGACCTTTAGACCTCGTCCGGTATATATGCATATCCCCAATCTTTTCACAGGTTTATGTGTGAATGTGTGTTTTCGCTTATGCAACATTTGTTTCCCCAGTGAATGAAGTTTTTACATGTACTATTCTCATAATATGTTATGAGAGGGAGTTATGACTTTGCTGTAGGAGTGTCAGTAGTTTAGGAAACAATAGGCTTAGTTAAATAAATGTGTTTCGACCTATGGATAGATAGTTGAAGAAATCTTTTGACTCAGATATTTATGCAACACCAAACTTGTTAAAGAAAATAAATATTTGCTTTGGTCTTATTGCTATAAGTATGGTCAATCATTGGATTATTTGCTGCCATTTTGAGTGTAGCATTTATTTAGTTATTGATTGCCCTATAAATAATCACTCTTAGCAATAGGATGAACAAGTCGAACAACTGCATTGTAGCTATTCTGCTTTTAAAATGTGATTATTTTCACTCGAAAAGTCAAATAAAATATTTATCGTTATCCTTAGACAAACTAGCTAATGTGTTATGCAAGCTTGCCATGGCATTTTAGAAAGTATTTATCAAAGCAGGATAGTTGGGAAATTATTTTTGTTAAATTGAGTTTATTTTCAAAATTTAATTTTCTAATTAAAAGAATTAAACCAAAAACATTAAACTGCAAAATCGAACATGACTGAGTTGTGTTCATGTTTTTGGGCAGGGTTATGATTTATGAACCACCCTATAGTGCAGATCACATCACATTATATATTACATCTACCACTTATCTCTTATCTTTTCGTATCTCTCTAGTGGTCTACATCCAAAGGGTGTATGTACACAATCTTTATCGTTTTGGGCGTGTAGATTGGATTATGTCAAATAGGTGAACAAATTAACCTAATTGAAATGATCTTCTAATGCAGCAAAGAATTTGGAACATATTATTATTGCTTCAACCTGTCTCCTACTTTTGTCCTCTGTTTGGCTTCTATATGGCGTGTCAACCAAATTCAATTATAGCCACGTGCACTTTAAGTTTCTTAATCACTATATAATGGCTCCACTACCAGGCTTTGTTACCATATACATACATGCATTATACTCCTTTCTAACTTCATCAAATCACCCAGAATCATATGTTATGAGACTATATAGAAGAAGAAAAAACAAAAATACTGCAATGTAACCCGACTTTCAACTCAAATTATAAAAAATATTTTATTCACTTTTTATTTTGGGACGAGTGTGAAGTATGTTTATATTGCCGACCGACGAGTATCAAAACATAATATAATTAGTTTAACTTCCACTTCTTGTACTATTTGATATGGTAACTTTTAGTGTAACATCTCCGGTAATGCTTGGTGCTCCTACTTTCTTTCTGATCCGTGAGCACTACCACCAAAACACAGTACCTCTCACACTCGAGTAACTAAGTGAAAAGAAAATGCGCCAAAAGCGTAAATTAATTTGGTTGTTTAAGCAATATCATGAGGCATGGGTCACTTGGAAACAATTTTACTGTAGTAGATCACTGTGTGCAGCACTCGTGTTTCGTGAGAGAAGCTACAAATTTCTATAAACAGCATATAAAAAGACAAAGAAGTTGGCCAAAAAAGGAAAGAAATTAAGAAACTTTCAATATAAACCTCAAGAACAGAACAAGAGCACTACATACACATCCTCAAAAATCTTAGGCCGCGTGCCAAGCCTAAGTGGGGCGCATTATGATCCTAGTATCCCAACCTCCACCACTCTCACTCTCCTCTTTTCATATCAATTGCGAATCAAATCCTCTATTCTCAAATTACGTCTCATTTCCTGACTAAACCAATGAAATTTGTAGACGAGACGGTAAATGAGACATCATATACAAATAAATCATTTTAATTCGCAATATTCAACATTTTAAGCAACCAATCACTCCATGTCATCCCCCTAAAATCTTCAACTAGAACTCTAACTTTTGTCTTTTCATTATTTTTCTTTTTTGATTTTGGAGTTCCTAGTGACTATTCACTTCTCCGGCGAAGAGGCGTAAACGTCTGAAACACAACGCTACCGGCAGCCGGAAACTGATCCATCGCGAAACTCCTGCATTTCAACCCTAGAGGCTCCACCGCACCCGCCACCTTCCTCCACGCCTCATTGCCGTAGCCACCGCTCGTCGCCGCCGTCGTCGTCGACACCGACATAGTCCCCGGTCTGAAAATCTGAACCACCTTCCTCAACATGTGGACCATGCTCTCGTTCATTGACGAGGACCCCACGCATTCGAAGCTCGCGTAGCTGTAACCGTCTTCTGGGGTCACGTGAATGGTGGAGTACCAATCCCCATCCATGCCGTTCATGGAGTAACCGCACGGATCAAATGCAAAATCGCATATCAGCGCGTCTCTGTTGATTTCATCAATGCCGGTGAGCTCCGTCATCTCTTTTCCGGCGGAGTCGCCGGACTTTCCATCTCCGGGCCGCCGGAAGAATTTCCGGGCGAGGATGGGGTCGAGGTCGGTCATGCAGATCTCCATGGTGTATGGATGGTTCTCGTAGTGAAACAGGGGAGGGTCGTTTGTGGCGGTGAAAACATGCCATGAATGAGAGGAGGATTTGGAGGGCATTATGGAGGCTTTTCTGAGGGAGAGGTTTTGAGGGATGGTGTTTTCCAAGTATGTGACTTCTTCTTCAAAGGAAGTGTGAGGGAATGGTTGTGATTCTGGGAAGATGAAGGATCCTCTGGTGTAGCGGCAAGAACAGAGTGTGAGGTTTAGGTGGGTGTGAGCGTAGAAGATCAATGGTGTGATGGATTTGAGAAGCTGGGTTGTTCCACAGGTTTTGATGATGATCTTGGTTGGGTAAACAAAGAGGCTTGATTCTGATAAGACATAAGCATCAAAGTAGGAGTTTCCGACGGCGGAAACCACCGTGCATTGGACAGCTTCTAGAGTTTGTTGAATGCATTGAAAGTCAAGTTTTCTCAGACCCAGTTGGAGAATGGTTGGATCATCACCAAAGAAATGAAGCTCCAAGCGCTTCTCAAACCCTTCAAAACCAGAGTGTGCCATTGGGATGATGCAACAAAACAGGGGATGATGCAAGGAAACAGAGGAAAACAGGGGAAGCTTTGAGAAAGATGTGGTTCTAGATAGAGGTTGAGGTGAGAGAATGGTTTGGTGGTGGTTGGAATTTATAGGTGTGTGTGAGGTAGAGTGAGAGTGTGAAGAAGGAAGTTGAAGTGGTGAGGGTGTTTAGAAATTAGAAGGGAGCATGCGGGTGATGGAACCAAGAATGAATCATGATTGTAGGCATAATGAAGTGAATAGAATGATGATATGCAACAATTTTGTTCTGTTTTTTTGAACTCAAATCTTCTCTTCCTTCAGAGACAGACAGCATCACCAAATGGAGTTAATAGTACTCACTCACGCTCATTACTCCTTGTTCCTTTCTTAATGCCTATATACTCTTCACTCACCTCAATCTCAATCTCAATCTCAATCACTGTTCTAGCCTTCTAGATAGCTCCCAATAATACAACACAAGAATCACAACAAAGCTAAGTATTTAAGAAAAGAGTGAAAGTTCAGTATTTAACAAAAAACCTACTTTACTATTTCCAAAATTACTTTTTACATTACTGTTTCTCGGGTATATGCATTATGCAAGTTGAGTTTTATGTCACGCTAATACAGAGATTTAATCTAGAGTATATTTAGTTAAAATTGATATTTGAAGGATGGGTGGGGGCTAATTTGACTAGAATGATTGTTAAACTGATGATGAGAAATGCCGGAAATAATTGTGTTGAAACAATATCATAAACTTTTTTTTTCACGATGAGAAAGAAACTTAAGATTTAGAAGCACTTCCTTATCATGTCTTATATGACATATGTAGGAGGCTGGATTAAATTATCTAGGGTTAATGGTTTACTAGGTCCCTGTAGTTGCACCAAGATTTGGAATTGGTCCCTGGCCGGAAAAAAGTTTGCAATAGGTCCCTGTAGTTGCACCAAGTTTGCTATAAGTCCCCGTCGGAGACCGGAGCTCCGGCGAGTGCATATTTGGCATGCTGACTGGATTAATGAAGATGATGTGGATTTTATTAAATTTAAATGAAAAACAGGTCAGAAATAATGGAAACCCTAAATCCCCAAATTAAACCCCCTCAAGTTTATAAAATACAATGTTAGCATCAAACAATTAACAAACTTTAATATATTGTATAAACTTTTACTATAATATTTAATACAACGCACCAAACATCCGCTATGAATTAGTAGGAATTTGATTTCATGAGTCAAAATCCGGCATTCAACTTAACTATTTGAATGACAATAATTCCCATAAAATAGAAACATCATCATAAACCGGAGTTTGATGTTGTATAGTTGTTTTGCAAGACAATAATTATGAGCTCCGATCCGTTATAGTAATAGAACATTTTAATTAGAGCTATGTGACTAGGATAAAAACAGAGCATTTTGCAAACCAAAAGGTAAAATATGAAATCAAGGACCAGCCACCTGGAACCTTGTTTATGAGCATATATACCCTCTGATGCAGATAATGCCCACTGCATAATGGAAAAAGTGCAAACACCATAGTTGATTTAGACATCTTTGTCTATTGCTAGGAGAGCATGTGTTAATTAACCAAAAACTAGAGGTGCCAAAATTTAAAGGAAAAAGTTTTGTTCGCGTATCAATCACAAATACGAAGAGAAGGGAGTAGTGAGTGATATAATTTGTGATGTCACAGGAAATAAAAAAAGAGATTAGAAGAAAAATAAGTTAAAAATGAGTGAAAGAGAGAGTGAAGTGTGAATGTATCAAAACTTCACTAATAATTATTATTTTGCAGAAGAAGAAGTATGAAGAGAACAGATGCAAAATCCAAAATTAAAGATATCAGGCGTGGCAGATAAATAATGAGAATATCCTTGAATTGGGGAGGCCCGTACGTGAAATGAAAAGTATTGAATAACATCATTTTTATTCTTCATGCAGTTTCATGTACCAAGGTGGCATTATCATTATTTTAACAATTTGTTTTCTCCATCTATCAAAGCTTGCATGCACACTTGTGACCATGTCAGCATCTTCTACAATAAAAAGGATTCCTTTTATCCTTCAAGTGATTAGTCTTAAAAGCTTGGGTTATAAAAATAATTAAATAGCATTTATCATTATGTTAACATGAAAGCTCAACTTTTCAAGTATTTTTGGAGAGCATTAATTGTTACAATACCAAACCCCAGGTCAAATACAATAAGTTGATTTAGATCATAATGCTTAACTAGTTTCATGTACAAGTAACAGTAATTTTGAAGTAAAAGGGAGTAATTAGTGGTTCATTCATGGTCTTTTAACCCAAGTTTTGGCAACCTGTCTATGCCGACATCTAAAACTAACTTCTCCATCATATTCATAATTCATATAGGTGGTCTCCTTGACTTTGAATTCACGAGTAGTGTGAAGATTATATCAATAATTCAACATAATCAACAATGCATACAAGTTCCCCTAAAGTAGTAGTATAAAGACAGGTAGAAAGTGTTAGTGAAGATGAAAAAGGAAATACATACAACACAAGAACAAAATGATACGAATAAAATTGAGAGAGAGAGATTAGGGAAAGGCAATATAATGATGAAAAATTGTGAGTTGAGAATCAAAATTTTGCAGTTAAGAGTTAGAAATGATGCAGAGTGTATGGCGTCATCAATAAATCTAATGGTTGTGGGTGGCAGCCACTATTATATGTGATGCACGCGCACCACCAAACTCAAACACTATTGATCGATCTCACACTTCCACTCTCTCCTACGCAACCCAACTAACCACACACACAACACAATGCCACAAAAATTACTCTTTACTATCTTGTAGATACAGTCACATCCTTGCATTTCCATCCATCCATCCCATATACAAAAATAAAATAAATTCACTTTTGGTCGTCTCGAGTACGAACGTAGAATCTACTTAGTTGCGGACTATTCAGATCGCCTTAAATACTATTGGACCTAATAGCCTGTTGGCCCAACTAAAACAAAAATGAATATGCTTTAACATTGACTCAAACTTCATCAAAACACGCAAAATATCCAAAAGATAAAAATGGTCAACCATTTGCTAAACCAAATCTTGTTTAAAAAGTCTCAAACAAATTCTCAATGAAACCCCCCACCTTTTTACCTCGGAAGTTTCAAGCAAAATCTCGGCCATCTTAGAAGTAATAATTGGTGAGATCTTTGATTATGTGAACATACTATATTTCTTTTGATTTTGTCTACCGTGAAAAAAAATTGTTCCAATTTACTAAATATTAGAAATAAAAACACAGTTTATTAGTGGATTAATTTTTAACATAATATAATTCGTCAGAAAATTATTTGTTTTGTTTTTTATAAAAAGAGTAAGTTTGGAGTTGAAAACTCCTTAATCCTAAAGTTTGGCCCCACTAAAAGTAGCTACCTTTCTAAACCCCATACAAGCCTAAAAGCCACATCCTCTTGTTCACTTTCTTCACCCTCCTTCTTCTCATTCATCATAATGCAAACCCTAAACCCATGATTGGTCCCACTATGTGATAAGTGATAATCACGGTGGAAGACTCCATAGGGTACACATCATCTAGCATGTGTTCCAAGTTCATGGTACATAAGGGTCCATCTTTTGCTTCAAATGTTAATGGAAAATGAGATTTGAGGGACATGTAGCCCCCACTCAGCCCTTACCTGCAAGACAATGGCGCACAAGGAGCAAGTGGTGTTTAGCCGTCATGCTTGCATGCGCATATATTTTTTGTATACATGAAGCGAATTGGCGCACACACACACACACTAGAGATATTGGTTAGCATGGGAATTTTTGTTTATAAGCGTAGACAAGACTTCTAATGAGCATCTTATAAGTGCTACTGTACCATGCGCACAAAATTTGCCAAAATGCCTGCAAAGGAGCCCACCAAACTGCAACTCAAAATTGGAAAACACTTCCATTAAAATGTTTATAGGATCATGATTCGTAGACACCACTTTTGTGGAACACCCATTACCCGATGACACCTGCTGTTATGGTCAGTCCAAATAACTATTAGGTTTAATATCGTCTTGGACAGTCCAAAGGATTCACAACCAAGTGAATGTCATGTTGGCTGGCTAGGACAAGCAAAGCCGGATTTATCTTGTCTTACAGTTAGGCAAGCAAAACAACTAGCACAATTATTAAATATTTAAAGGTTGTTCAAACACATCTATTGTCCCGGAAGTCTTCCTCGAAGACTTCACTACAGTCTAATGCCACAATCACATTTCACACCGTGCTTTATAAATACATGTTTGATTGTTTAATTACATGAACATAACTCATTTTGCTGATTGAATATTGTTTTGTAACTTTGAGTTTCTCTCTCTGATCTAGAAACAGACTGGAGTTTCAAAGTTTCTTTTATAGATAAAAATATAGTTGAGGATAAGATTTGAGAAGCCCTAACAAGAGCTCATGCATTAGGGTGAAGTTGAGAAGGTTCTATTTTTAAATAGTCAAGGATGAATGATTCAAAAAGATTAAATGGAACCCTAAGTTTCAATTTTGAGAAAAGACAAGCGTACATGTAGAAGCAACCAATACACTCGGAACAAAACCGTGTGTCCGTCTCCGAAATCATAAGAGAATATTTTTATGACAACTCACCTCTTGACGCTATTTCTACACTTTCCTCACCGTGTCCTCCAATCCGAGCAAATATGAGCATTTGATCCCTTGAACCTCTTTATCTATCCAGACTTTCTCCTTCAAAGAAAAATGAATTTCAAGTGATGGATACCCTTTTGACAACCTATAACTGAGAAATCTGCAAGGATTGGGTCAAAATAAAGGTCAGTAGAGCCACCGAAAAGGGGAAGAATCGTCACTTGAATCAATACTCTAATCCTCACCCTAAAAAATTCCTAATGATTTCTATCAGCTCTTCGTTAAGATTGGGAAGATGTTTTACGGATTGTAAAAGGGTTGGAGAAAATTCGATTGCACGTTCTAAATTAAGATTATCATTACTGTTTTCCTCACTCTTATCTTCCCTTATTAAACATATAACAACCATTGAAAATAAAGAAAGTGAGAAGAAATAAAGCAATATACCTGAAGGAATGAAACTCGTAGATTTATCCCTTATCTAAAAGCTGACTTAAGCGTGAGTGTCTTTTGCATGTACATTCTTCGTTGTGCTCCGTCATGCTTTAATTTACATTCACCAACAAAGATCAAAAGGTGCTCTTAGTTCTATTTCTAGAAGAACATGTGTTAGTTCTATTTCTAGAAGAACATGTGTTGACTGTCACAAATTGTATGGAGTAATGATATACTCACACCTAACTTTCTTTTCCATATCATTTTCACCATTTTTTTTTCTTATCCTTCTTTGCAATTTCTGTCACATCACATGTTATATCACTTTTTCTTCTTCATATTTTAAAAGGTGAAAGAAGTAGAGAGGTGCGTAAGAAACATTATTAAATTATATGTGTCACTGGGTGTCCGATAAAAATGGTGTCCCTCTATTTCCGATGTTTATATATTAGTTAGTAAAAGAGCTTTTGAAGAAGCCATCAAAAGTGACTGATGCTACATTCATTTCTTTCTTTGTTTTCTCTTTTTTATAAACCTTTTGTATCCATGCATATCCTTCTCAAGCTTTTATTGTCCAGCTAGTGGTTATAGTTTAATTGGTGTGAGGCTATGAGTCTTATTATTTTTCTTGTGACATTTTCTTCCTCCCCCACAAGCATGATGTGCAGTGCAGGATAAACAGGACTTTAATCCCCTGCACCCATTTGTAGAAGCTATTGAATGAAAATGAAATAAAAATACGAACATAACATTCCAATTAATAAATTCTTTAACACTACCCCACTCCAGGTGTTAATTGATTATGAGGATGTTTGTAGCAATTTTAATCAAAGTAGAATCTTGATGATTGTATCAACTTGCTTAAGAAAATCTTAGTACGTATGAGAGTGCATGTTTAGTATTCTTGTGCATTTTAAAATTCTCTAAAAGAACTTCAAATTTCAAAATAAACTGAAGTTGATTAATTTTCCCTTATAAACAAGAAAGGATGGTTGTTGTGAGTGTGAGTGAGGGATGGATCCCACATAATGATTCCTGAGAGGTGTGCTGAGACCTTTTGAAACAAACAAGATAAATGTTGTGAACTTTTTGGTGACCAAACCAAATTATTTTATTTAATTTTAGCTGCTCCTTTGTAGTAATGTGAGACCTCGAGCCCTGCAAAATCTATCTCGAAAGATGGTGATACTGGATTAGCAGCATGCATACATATTACAATATACACGCCAAAACACATCATTGATCCTCTTATGCTTTCAGCTTCTAACTTGTTCATTTTTGAAGTTGGAATCTCTATCTCTTGATTGCTCCACGCAAGCATCGATCATTCTGCTGCGTGACCTTCATATATATATATATTGCCTGTCTTATTCGTTTATTTTCCCCAACAATACAACTTTACTGCACAGGGAAGGAATCCTACCCAATCATGGCGTTTTTCAACTCACTGCACAACCGTTCTGCCTTCACTAAATTTTATGTGCATGTTATTTTGATTTCAAAAATTTATTAAACTTACATCAACCACAACAATTTAATTATTACCAGAGTTTAATTTTAATACATATATTTGTGGCACGTATGAGAGTCCGCGGCATACGTGTGTAGCGGCGGTTAAAAAAATATAACACACGCTTGGTAGTAATTTTAAACTGCGCGTCATAAAATTTGCATCGAGAAATAGTTGAGGTTAAATAATCTTGCTAAATGTGTTTTTTTTACACTTTGTATCTAGCGGCGGTAAAAAAATTGCCGCTAAATGTAAATGTCGAGTGTATGTCATGAATTTTTAAAGTCTATATATAAAATGTCATACAAAAATTCAATTGTATCAACATCAGTTTAAATGCTAAAAAACAGTTAACAATTGTTTTTATTTTGATTAAATTTATAAGCTATATTCAAACATGCCAAATAACTATTGGATGTTAGTGTGAAAAGAATATAGCTTGAGAAATATATATATATATATATATATATATATATATATATATATATATATATATAGGGAGCGTATCAAGTGAGAGCGATGTTTATTATGAGAGATGAGAGCGTTCAATCTTAGCCATTAGATCTACCATGAAGGGTCAAGATTAAAACAAAATGGCATGTGACTTTTTTAAAAAGTCATGTGACCACTAAACTATTTTTAATCTCAACCACTCATGAATGGTTGTACGGCCATGATTTAACGCTCTCATCTCTCATATTAAACATCGCTCTCACTAGATACGCCCTATATATATATATATATATATATATATAAAGTCTCTCTCGTTATTGCAATTTTTTTATGAAAATGTTAATATATATATATATTGCAGGAGATATTTTATTCAAATATGTAAATGTCTTGCTCTTGTAAAAAAAAACTATATGTAAATTTAGAAAACAATAAAAACATTGCGATACAAGCCATAGAGATTTTGTTTCAACCCATAAGAAATTTCCCTCTTCAAATCATAACAGAATCTCATAAAGAAATAAAGCAACCAAATCTCTATTAAAAATTCCTCAAGCAAAGTTCTTGCGTTTTGACACTCAAAATTTTTTAAAGCAAAAGGATATATTAATATAGAATAGAAAGCTAAAAAACCGGCTGAAACCAGACAGAGGAAAGACTGTCCACCCGCCACAAGAGCAGGAGAGGGAAAGAAACAACAACTCCAACTAAAAAGGGAATATACGAAGCCTCACCCAAAACAAAACCACTTATATAGCACAAAACCAAGCACCCCAAAAAGCAACACCACCACAAAAAAGTCCACCCCTACGAGATTCTACGCTTCATGATTTGAGTCACTATCTCATTCACTGCAACATCGTCAAAATAAGAAAAAACTACACCCACCTGCTTTAACCACCGAAATGGCACGTCTCGCTCTCGTCTTGCATTTTAACACTTAATTTTATAAATAGTTTTTGGTTCTTATTCATAAGTCTTGTTTATAAGTTTTCAATTAATATAAGTCGCTTTGAAATATCTATAAAACATTAAATAAATTTTCTCCAAATTTTAAGTTTAATATTTATTATTTCATATTCAATTATGTAATAATACTTACCATATTTAAGTTTTATAGATTTGATGCTAATCATAAATTTTTTATGTGTGTGAAATTAGTATATGTGACTTATGAATAAGAATCTTTAAGTAATCATTTACTATTATTTAGATCATGCAACTACAAGCACTTCTTGAAAGAAAGTCAAACCTTTCAAATTGAGTTAATTTCTGCTCACTCAAATTGACTCGCCAAGAGTTAAAAGAAAAATGAGTTGAGTGGAGCTCACTTTTCTTGTGAGCCTCTAAAAGCATGACTCGACTCAACCTACGACGAGCTCGTGGGTTAGGTGAGCCGACTCACTCTTATTTAAAATAAAATAAAAAAATTACTAAAATTCATAAAAAATTATAAAAATACTCCAAATAAAACAAATATGAGGGAAAAAAAATTAGATTTTGAGTGTACCACAACTAAATGTGCAAAAGATAATATTTCACTAATAAAAAATAAAATTGTCTTAAGCATCTCATATAAATGTGGGTAAAATCACTCTAACCTTCAGTGATTCAACAATATTATGACACGTGTCATGCGTTGTAATTTCTTGATACACATATCCAAATATGATTGAGTCACCCTTTAAGCTAAAGCAATTTTATCTCATATTTACTTGGGGTGATTTAGATAAACCTATGAAAAATGACTCATGTTACTAGTATTAAATTAAAAAAATATTTTTTATTGACAAAAAAGTAATTAAAAGTAAAAATGAGCTGTTTCACAAGAACTCACTTCAGATACAACCTGTTTAGCCCTCTGAGTGAGATAAACTGAGCAATAAAAAGCTCACATAGCAAATAGGTCTCTATTTTCCAAAACTCATTTTGAAAGACATAAGCACTAGTGGGCTAATGAGGGAGCGTTGACGTAAGAAACGGTGTCATTCGAAACATTGGAATTTGACTTCGCTCGTTAACACACAATGGTTCACCTTAATTTGATTCTATAATTTTGTTGAAAATTATATTATTGTATTTTTAAAATATTATAAATAGATTAAATTTACGTTTGTGTTTGGATTAAGTCGGCAAGAATTTGGGTCAATATAGGTTTGTAAAACAGAGTTTAAGTTAATGTAAGTTTATTGTAATGTGATTCATGTTTGTATACATTTTTCAAATTTTAATCTTGTTTTAATAATATTAATAAAAAACACTTTCAAATCAGTGCAATTACTAAAATGAGTATGAGTGCAAGACATGATAAGGCGAATAAAAGTTACTAATGTTATTGCATGAGTTGAATGAACGAAAAAAGTTTGATTTTGTGGCTCAGATTGAGTTAGAATGTGCTTTAAAAAACATTTAAATATAACGACACAAAGTTATAAACTGCCCAAAAACACATTAGGGGCCAATTCAGAAATTCAAACAAGATTGTAGTTAATTTTTGAAAACGTACAAGGAATAAAGCAAACCTAGAACCTAGCAAGTAATAACAATAGTCCAGCAAAAACAAAATAAAACACCAGATAAACTAAAACAATATACAGCACGGTAAGCCTGTTCAATAATGGTAATGTTTCTAAATTTTAGAAAAAATATTTCCAAAGAAATCTACTTAAGTACTGCAGAAGCCATATCTATTTGAAGGCTTCAACTCTCAATTTTGGAAAACTTTTGTCTCAATCATAATCATGGTGGCTATGTGGCAAAATGAAACAGAGCTGCATTAAACTGAGAAGATATATAACTTTGTAAGATTTTAATTACTATTACTTACATAGTAAAAATGTTTTACACGGTCATCCAATTAAAATTCGTCAATTTAATAATTAAACTTGAATTTAAATATTTAAAATAAAAGTTGAGAAGATGTGATTGATACATGTGTAAAACTCTATATTATGTGAGGGGCGAGATGTTATACACATTAAATGTTAGTTAATTAATAAATTTTAACAATGGAATATGAATTTATGAAATAATTTTTTTTAAAAGATGAAATCAAATCTTAAATTTACATGAAAATATTAGAAAAGAAAAATAATTACCTATTATAGAGTTAATTAAGAGAAAATAGTTGATGCATTATTAGAGTTAACTTCTTTTACACATGCATTCAATTGATTTCTGTTACATTAGAAATTTATTTTATTTTATTTAAAATTAAAAAATGTAATCACTTGTTACGTGACAAAATGTGATTAAATATCTATGTAAGTTTTTTTACACTGAAAATGCATATGCATTAATTTCATAAATAAACACATTCCTAATGTAGCGAACCACCTTCAATAAATAAATAATATTGAAATATGAGTTTAATAATATTGACATTAGATTTTTTTTAAATAAATATTCAATCATATTTTACCATCTTACTTCATCATAATTACATTAAAATTAGAAAAACCAAAAAGATAATATGGTGAAAAAATAATTTTACATTATCGATGAAGTAACTAAGTGTATAATTATTTAATTCTTAAATAAATCAAATTACCAAAATTCTGATGTATATTTTAGAGGTAGTTTAGGAAGTGCCTTAAGAAGAGAGCCAAGGGATGTCTTTGAAGCAATTGAAAATGTGAGTGGGAGATTTAGGCATGTTGGCATAGATACGTGTCAGCATGGAGTCCATCATGTTCATGTTCATGTTCCCTCTGCTCCAAACTTCTGTCCTCCTCATATATAAGGCTTATTATATATGATTAATTAATTACTATTTCTATTTTATTAATTAATTGAACTTTCTTCAGAAAAGGCAAATCTCTTGGACATTGAGAAAGCTTTACTTTGGTATAAATATTGTTTATTCTTTTATTCATTTTCTCAAAGGCCAATAGAACTAACAAAGTGTGGTTAGGTTTTTTCATCAGCAACTATCTTAGTTAAAAGGATAGCATAATCTATGTCTTGGAACTCTTAATCCCTTTTTATTCTCTCAGATCTTGAGTTAGATTTCTGACATAGAAAACAAATAATAAAGTAGCTGCTAGGTTTTTGTAAAACAAAAAACAATTAATTAGCCAGGCATGCGCATATTATATATGAATAAGATAACATAAACCTTATTCTCTTTGTCCTGCTTGTTTGATCTATTAATTTAACTCTGGAGTTGATAGCTGTCTCAGAATGAATGGCATGCATCAGAAGCCATGGCCTTTTGCGTTGAACCTTTTCCCTGCTAAGATTCTATATGTCTATATATAGGATTAAGAAATTAAATTAATCCATATGATATGATATGATACATATTAATGAATTGCGAAAATAAATGGTAAATCTGGAGGGGACAAGAATCTTCTAGTATGTCATTAATTAATAATAGTTTAGAGTTGTCTGTAAGGATTAATACGGATATGAGGAAATCCTAATACAGATTAGATTACAGATGTTGTATAATCATTATAACGTTGATATGTTATGAGTAAACTACATATGCATAACGTGGTGTGAATAATAATGTATCCTGCACGAGGCACATACTCAACTAATAACAATGGCTCAATTAAGGCAACAATTAAATTATTCAGAGCTTCAAATTGCACTCTTGCTACTCATTCATTAGTCAGGTCCCCCTCCTTTCTAATTTATATTTATGAAAACAATGTTCAAAATAAAAATCTTCTTGTTCTAGTTGTGACTTCTTACAATTTCAAAAGTTGGGTTTAACAGCACTTAGTTTGGTTTGTGGAAATACTGAAATAGAGTTAGAGAAGAAAAGGAGAGTAAGGAAAAAACAACAAAATGAACTTATTTTTAATCATTTGATCATAGGAATGGAAATACAACGAAACAGTAATGTTTCTTAGAATCCAGGGTAAAGAAAGCACTCGTAAAAGATACTTCAATACTTAAGTCAGCGGTGAATCAGAGAGAAAATTTTCTAAGTTTGAAAGAGCAATACACATACACATGAGAGCAACTATAGTAATGCTCAAACATGTATATATAAATGTTGGATTAAACAATAATAAAAGTGTTTACTCTTTCTCGGGTTGTTGTATAGCATGACATTAGATAGAAAGTGTAAATTTTGTATTTGTTCGTCTTGACCAACCAACTTCACAGTGACTTGCTTATGTAATCATTTGATTGATTAGGACGATAGTGAGCCGAGAGATCGTTTAGACCTATCAAAACAATTCTTTAACTTGACATGCAATATCAAGTTCACGAAGTAATGTCATTCATAATGTATTATGTTCAAATAAACAAGTAAAATATTGTGATGCAAGATAAAGAACCTAACATTATAAGAGATGAGAGCGAAATATATATGATCATCATAATTTTTACCTTGTGTGTTTGTCGAGATACATGGCTCGGACCCTTGAAGATCAAGACTTTACTTCCCCTTGTATTTCATCTTCTCCTTCCTCCCTTTTATGTTTTGTAATCTCTTTTTTGTATTTGAGAATGATGTAATCTCCTCTTTTGCTTGTTCAGTATACCATTTCATCAAATATTATTGATTTTTTTACAAGAGGAAGACTATAATATTTTTGATTTGTTTCTCATCATTTGATGTTTCTCTTAAAAATTTGAATATTATACATTATTACTTACAAGCGTAAAAACAAAATTTAATTAATATACATTGATAGTGTAAAGAGATTGACGCATTCATCTAATAATATCTCTCTATTTTTTATTTAAAAAAATTTCAAACTACAATTTTATCATGATAAGACAAATTAATGACATAATGTCGATATTTTTTATGTTAAGAAAAAAAAAACTTGTATGAACCAAAACCCATTAGGTGATATACTGATATGTTTAATATTACAGTGACTAAAAACACTTTGACCAAAAAAAAGTGACTAAAAACACATTTATTTATCTTTTACAAACTTCCCAACAAATGTGACAAAAAACAATTGTACCTCAATTGAACACAACAAATAACTGTAGGCACAAAATTTTCTTTCCTTAATATCCATCGAAGCAATGCATTACACTTGATGTAAAAAGGTGCTGTAACTTTGTTCAACAACTGAATCGAATGAACTCTTTCACTTCACATGAATTGTCTCTTACAACAACTGCTATATGAACATTAAAAAAGGGAAAGAAAACCAGATTTACTTTGTGTCATAATGCTTTACTTCTGAAAACCAGATTTAAACTGTTATTGTATGTTAATCTTCTTCTGCATTGTCTTTGTGGAAGTTGAGAGAGAGAGAGAGAGAGAGAGAGAAGGGAAAGGAAATAACAGAATTGTAACAATAAACTGTTTATTCAATCTCTAATCAGTTCTATTACACTAACTGTACCAAACACTACTTAACCACTAATGACTCATCCTAATAGTCTTGTCTATATAATGTATTTTCCTCTCAAATTAATATGATTGGGATATAGTAGTTTGGAGATATTTTAAGATTCATTGTCAATGTGAATGGAGAAAATACAAATCCAACCATGGCCTTGTCATAAACCAACTCATTCATCTCTTGGTCATAATATCCTTGTGTAGATGTAATTGTTGACCAAACCAAATTGAAAGCAATCATTAACAGGTTCAATCTGTCATTAGTAAATTCCAAATAGAAGGCAAAATTACAAATCTGCTTGCAATGAAAGGAAGATAAAAAAATGGAGGAACAACCTTTCAGATTGAGTGAAACTCAGACAGCATATTAATAAACTTATCATGATGATATTATCAATTTTTGCTGCTGTGTCACAAAGCACAGTTTCCACTTTGAAGACAAAGTTCACAGTTGTAATCAACTTAAATAGGGGGGAAAACCCTGCTTTATATCATATGAGTCCCAGCAGCATATAAAAGAGGGCCATAATTATCAATAAAAGGCTTTCAGAGCCATATAGCCACATCATTTCAAGTAATGGAATTCACACTGAATATATCCTCCACATGTAAGATTGTTTTTACTCTTGAAATTTCTCATAGGACTATCAGTTTGAGAGGTAGAACTAGCTATCAGCTCTAATTTGATCCATTCATTCTTTCAAAATTTATATTCTTGTGCATACCCCTTCTATGAAGAACTTTGGAATCAAACACTGAAACCATATGTAGCATGCATAACCATAAGGGCAGAGATAAGAGTAGAGGTAATCTGCACTGCCAAAAACATAACTAAATGTTATGCTAACTAACTCTCACTAACAGATACTTATCACTATCAGAGTGAAAGAAGGCAGCATGCTTCTTTGCCTCTTCTTTGTCCTGATTACCCTCCAAAAGATAACAAATATGGTTAATGGATAGGAACTGAAAAGAAAATTAAGAGTGAAGAGAGGAAGCCAAGGTTTGAGTCAAATAAAGACAGGAAGATATCTGACTCCGACTCCCAAGTAAGATTTTCACTCCTTCACCCTGAAAAAAGTTGAAGTTCTTAACCTAATTATGATTGACAATTAATCACAAGCATCACATCATGGTCAAAAAGGGATATAAAACCTCAAGGGCGAGATTCAGGGCCAAAATAGAACTACAATTTTTCAAGCATCTGACCAAGGTCTAAAGCATGAAGTGTAGTATGCATGTTGCAATAGTTTCAAGCATCTGGTTGAAACTTAGAAATTTGAAATTGAAGAAATAGTTAAAAAGGGACAAAACTGAGAACCAATCCAATGCACACAACACAAGCATGCATCTACTTCACATACACAGCCAGCTTAAACACTTCCAGAATATCACATCACTAAAGTTTATTATTATCACATTAAATTATTCTCGATTTTGTAAAATGCACTAACAATTTAGAGAGTGTTATTTTATATTATGGTAAAAATATTTTACATAAAAGTAATTTTATCTATTTCCATTATCTACTAAATCAAATAAGAAGACAAAGTATCTACATCATTTTTTTCTTTTATTTCCATTCTCTTTCTCACATCTCTACTCCTTTCTCTTCTACACACCAAAGAAAACATTAATGTTTGTATTTGTGATCCATGGTTGTAAAGTAGTAGATGCGCATGCAAGCATGGCGGCAAAAGCCCAACTTATGCTCCATTGTCGTGCATGTAAGGGCTGAGTGGGGGCCACATGTCCCTCAAATCTCATTATCCATTAACATTTGAAGCAAAAGATGGACCCTCATGAGCCATGAAACTGGGACACATGCTAGATGATTTGTGCCCTATGGGGTCTTCCACCGTGGTTCTGAGGGGGCACATAGTGGGACCAATTATGAGTTTAGAAGAGGATGTGGCATCTAGGATTGTATGGGGTTTAGAAAGGTGCCTACTTTTAGTGGGGCCAAACTTTTGGATTAAGGAGGTTTCAACTCCAAACTTCACACCTTTTTTCCAAAAAGAAAATCCATTTCTTTGTCTAATCAAATTATCAAGGTTTTGATTTGTTCACACTATTTTTTTCTATTTAAATTTCACTCATTATTTCTTTTTTTTTATTACATTATATATCATATTTTTTATTTTTTATTTTATTTATCTCTTAATAAAAGTGAGATTGAAATATGAACATAACTTTTTCCAATTATCAAATATTTCACCAACAATTATTTCTAAGATAGCCGAGATTTTGCTTGAGACTTTCGAGGTGAAAAAGTGGGGATTTCATTGAGAATTTGTTTTGAGACTTTTTAAACAAGATTTGGTTTACAAAACGTTGACCATTTTTATCTTTTGTACCTGTGATGGATATGCAAGGGTGGTTACTCTATGTATCTACATGATTCTAATGAGCTGTGTTGGGTTGCGTTTGAGAGTGGAAGTGTGTGATAGTGTTTGAGTTTGGTAGTGCGCGTGCATCACAAAGAGGTTGATATTGTGCTCATAGTGGTTGCTGCTAGCCACAACCATATACCCAAGATGCTTTGTTCTCACTTTGTGCTAAGATAAAGTTGATTGCAATGTGAACATATTTTTAATGGAAAGTGTTACTTGAACCCCACAAAAGTGCATACATATTTTAACGCATTTTTCATAGAAAAAAGTGATATGATATGTGATGTGATAAAAATTATAAAAAAGAAAAGGAAGAAAAACTTGTGAAAATAAGATGGAAGAGAAAGTTAGTGTGAGTATATGATTACTCGTTATTATTTTGTGTATTATTGGAAGCTATGTATGTAGAGCCTATAACAGTGATTAAGGTGAATGTGGAGTAGAGGTATAAAATAGGCGTGAGTATTAATTCCGTTTCCTGTTGTTGTCTGTGATAGAAGAGAAGATTGAGCTTAAAAAACATGACAAAATCGTTGCATATCATGATTCTATTCACTTCATTATGTCCACAATCATGATTCATTCTTGGTTCCATCACTCGCGTGCTCCCTTCTGAACACCCTCACTACACAACACTACTCCCTTCACCCGCGTGCTCCCTTCAAAACCCCCCTCACACTCTCACTCTAACTCTAACTCATACACACACACACACACCTATAAATTCAAACCACCCCCTAAACCATTCTCTCACCTCAACCTCAACCTCAACCTCAACTCTAGATTCTAGAACCAAACAAGCTCCCCTGTTTTCCTCTGTTTCCCCAATGGCACACTCTGGTTTTGAAGGCTACGAGAAGCGATTGGAGCTCCATTTCTTCGGTGATGATCCAACCATTCCCCAACTGGGTCTAAGGAAACTTGATTTTGAAACCATGATACAACAAACGCTACAAGCTGTCCAATGCACGGTGGTTTCAGCCGTTGGAAACTCCTACTTTGATGCATATGTGTTATCAGAATCAAGCCTCTTTGTCTACCCAACCAAGATCATCATCAAAACTTGTGGAACCACCCAGCTTCTCAAATCCATCACTCCATTGATCTTCTACGCTCAAACTCATCTAGACCTCACTCTCTGTTCTTGCCGCTACACCAGAGGATCCTTCATCTTCCCTGAATCACAACCATTCCCTCACACTTCCTTCGAAGAAGAAGTCACATACTTGGAAAACACCATCCCTCAAAACCTCTCCCTCAGAAAAGCCTCCATCATGCCTTCAAAATCTTCCTCTCATTCATGGCACGTTTTCACCGCCACCAACGACCCTCCCATGTTTCATTACCAAAACCACCCATACACCATGGAAATCTGCATGACTGACCTCGACCCCATCCTCGCCCGGAAATTCTTCAAGCCGCCCGGAGATGGAAAGTCCGGCGACTCCGCCGGAAAATACATGACGGAGCTTACAGGAATCGGTGAAATCAACAGAGACGCACTGATATGCGATTTTGGATTCGACCCGTGCGGGTACTCAATGAATGGCATGGATGGCGATTGGTACTCCACCATTCACGTTACCCCAGAAGATGGTTACAGCTATGCAAGCTTCGAATGCGCGGTGTCCACCTCAATGAACGAAAACATGGTTCACATGTTGAGGAAGGTGGTTCAGATTTTCAGACCGGGGACTATGTCGGTGTCGACGACGGCCACAAGCAGTGGCTACGGCAATGAGATGTGGAGGAAGGTGGCGGGTGCGGTGGAGCCTCTAGGGTTGAAATGCAGGAGTTTTGCGACGGACCAGTTTCCGGCAGCAGGTAGTGTTGTCTTTCAAACGTTTACGCCTCTTCGCCGGAAAAGTGAATAGTTCCTAGGAAAAAAAACGTTGAAAGCTCAATTTCAAAAATACAAGTGTGAAGCAACTTAATCTCTAAAAAAAGAAAATATTTAGTGATTTTTAATTGTATTAAATGTCGATCAAATTAATCCGATAAATCATTGGCCAAGTTAATTTGATCCAATTAGAAATTGCAAAGATATTTTTATTTTTAGGAATTAACATGATCGGGTGCTTATATACTTGGTAGAATGTGATTGGTTACTATCAATCAATGATGAATATTGTTGGGTTGACTTGTTTAGAAAGTTAGAACAAGTTGGGTTGGGGAAGAGAGTGGTGGAGGTTGGGATACTGAGATGATTATGATAATGCACCCCACTTAGCCTTCTCACACCTTAGAATTTTGAGATGTATTATGTAGTGGATATAAAAGTGCTCTTGTTAATTGTTGAGGTTTATATTCAACTTTCTTTTTCTTCTTATCCTCCATTTCTTCTTTATCCTTTATGCTTTGCTTATAAAATTTTAGTTTCTCACGACTCACGAGCATAAGTGCCTCTAGCTACACACAGTGACCTACTCCAGTGAAATTGGGTAAGTGATCTATGCCTCATGATGTTGTTTATAAATAAATTGGAAATCTCTAAATAACCTCATGTTCAATTTGGGTTATTCAACCCTATGCCCAGTGTTTTAAGACTCGACTCGGTCCTCGACTCGGTCAAGGCACCGAGTCAATGAGTCACTGGTCGGACCAAATAGTCATTGAGCGGATTGCTTGACTCGGTGGTTGACTCGGTATATATTAAAAAATATTATTATTAATAATAATAATACCACCTAACATTAATTAATAACTTCATACATCAAAATTCAAATTATACAACCAACAAGAAAAAATTTACTACAACAAAATATCAATAATAAGTTGCAAATGTTATAAGAAAACATAGGTTTTACGATTTAATCACAACAAAAGCACGCTAAATTCCCTTGCCTCAATTCTCTCTCCTTTCAGCTTTTTGAAATTCGAATTTCAGCCCCACAAGTCCTTAAAAATTCACTGCAAGCCCCATATATCCTCATCCTTATCTCTCCAGGATTTTTGACCAATCAGAATGAAGAGAAATCCTCCTCAGCCAATCAGAAATTGGTAAAATCTCACATTCTTTCTCTTCATCAACCTACCTGACCCCACTACCACTCCCTCATTGAATTCAGATTCAATTTTCCCCTTCTCTCTCCCTAACATGTTTTCTCTCTCTCTACTCACGCTCTTCCTCTCTCTTTTTCTCTTCTACGTTTTCATCTTCACCTTCCCATCTCTTCCTTCTTCTTCCTCCCTAAAATGTTCAATCGTCCTTCACTCACCACCACTCAAGAAACCCCACCATCGCTCCACCTCTGGGAACGGCGAACGCCTCCACGCCATGCCTCGTACCCACCACTATCGCATCGCATCTCAGCCACCATGGGTTTGGACTAGAGACCTCCAATTTCATTCTTGAACCACCGCGCTCGAGCTCTCACTGCCTTCGTTCTTCATTCTCATACCACCGTCGGATATGAAAGTGGTTGCTCTTTGTTCTGCAGAGCCTAGGGTTCCAGAAAGGGCAGAATGTGTGTGTTCAATTTCAAAATTGGTGCTGCGAAAAAAAATAAAAAAATCGTGGCTCGCCGGTTCAACCGAAACCGGTGGAGTCACCGGTTTTAGCCACTGAACCGGCCGAGTTGACTGGTTCTGGCCGGTTTTGAAGCACGCATGCTATAACGATCGGCTCGACTCGGTCAAGGGACCGATTCCCGGTTTGATCGGTTTGATCGGTCGGACCGGCCGAGCCGGTTCGAGCCTTAAAACACTGCCTATGCCGATGTGGACCAATAAGAATGCGACATTTATTTTATTTGTTCCACCTCATTTTTTAATTTTGATAACACTTAGAATTTTTTTTCCACCTCAATTAATTGATGTGCTTATTTAAATGATTTTATAATATATTTTTAAAATATCATATTTGCATTCAGAACCCCAGTTGAGAGAGAAATCATATTTCACACACCACCCCACCCCCACCGCACACAGCCCTTTTGAGTGTGAAACCCCCACTGTTCACAATGAAACCTTGCCTCCGCCTCCCCACCAATGGCACTGTACTACCGTCGTCTACTCTTCCTCCTTCCATCGTCTATTGACAGCACTGCATCTTTAACTTCAAACGACCTTAACTTCTTCATTTCTTATCAGACTTATATTAATTTTCTTTATTATGAAAAATAACTTTTGAACTATGGTTAAAACGTGTTGAGATAGAGAAGTGAAATAAGATCTTCACAAGCTTACTCAACTAAAGAGTTAAAACGTGTCAAAATAAAGAAGTGAAATAAGATTTTCATTGTGTTGAGACTATTGCTATATAAGTATTTGCCGGATATTAGTCTATTTCCGTTATCAAAACTTAATTACATTGTTTGGTTTATCAATTGAGGGATGTATTTACTTTGATATATCATGTGATTTTACGCATGTTTAAAAATGTTGACATATATAATATATTTATTAACTTAACAACATCAACTAAAAAAATATTACAAATTAAATATTAAAAATACCCGTGCATTGCACAAGCTATTTATGAAAACTAAGACAGGTGATTATCAAATAAAGACGAGTTGTTGATTAAACGATAAATATTAAATATATAAAATGATGTTGGATGCTATGTTCAAGGAGAAACAACTAAGTCTTGCATATCTTGCGCTCAGGAGATGAGGAAGGTAGCTTTGCTAAAGTTTGAGCTGCTACATTATTACATAACTAGTATTGGATAATTGAGATACAAAAACTAAGGGAGAACGAGAGGCGGACTTAGGGTGTACGCAGGTTGAGTTGAATGAATTATTAGTTTAAACAGAATTTGAACCAATCAAAACTGGTTAGTTGGGTTAAATTGAATTTTATGATTATCTCATTCGGACTCAATCAAAATCAGCTCGACAATGTTCGGGTTAGATCGAGTGGGTTGATTATGTCATTATATTAAAATAATAATATATTTTAAATATAAAAAAGATATTGAAAAATTTATTAAATATAGTGCTGAATACAAAGTGAAAATGGAAATAACATTAACCAAGCATGAAAATTAGATTGAGCATGAGAGTCTTGAATTCAGAAACAAATGGGGTTCTTGGGAAAGCCTAAAGACATTGCATAAAAGACACAGGTATCCTCCAACAACAAATATAAACATCCAGTAAAACTAAGAACAAGAGAACTCCATCTTCAACATTCGAGGTTCCTGCCCCTCGTGCCCTGTGGGAAGATGGGAAGAATACCCACAACGAGAGAGAACAAGCACCAAGGAGGAAGAAGAAGAAGAAGAAAATCGTGTAGCCCAGATGACAAGAAGAAGGAGAAGAAACGCAGCAAGAGGAGGACGAAGAAGACCATAAATTGGGGGTGAGGGGTTTTAATTTGGGGATTTAAGGTTTCTATTATTTGTGACCTGTTTTTATTTAAATTTAATAAAATCCACATCAGCCTCATTAATCCAGTCAGCATGCCAAATATACACTCATCGGAGCTCCGGTCTCCGGCGGGGACTTATAGCAAACTTGGTGCAACTACAGGGAACTATTGCAAACTTTTTTCCGGCCAGGGACCTATTCCAAATCTTGGTGCAACTACAGGGACCTAGTAAACCATTAACTCAAAAAACTAATATATTATTATTACATGCCTAAGTTTCAGGTTGGGTTGGATGAATTTATTTTCGAATCCAATATCCGATCCAAACATCGTCAGATTGTAATACAATTCATCCGATTAACTCGTTTACCCAATTCAACCCATATTTTTTTTATCGAGTCGAGCGGGTTCATTGGGTCTGCCCGACTATGTACACTCCTAAACTGACATTTGTGTTCCACCATGTAAGTGTCGCTAAAGAGTTTGTATTCCATTAAGTAACCAAATTGAGGCACTCTACTTCAAGTATCACATGGTAAAATAATTAAAAAAATAATTAATACATGTAATTTAAACAAGTAAAGAATCAATTATGCAATGATGGAAACATTTAGCAAAAACAATATGTCCTTCCAAGTTTTTTTGTTATAGGGGTTAAGATACAAAGATCTACCTAACCCGACCCAAGTAAACTTATTATACCATTGAATTAATTTATTGTGGTCATGCCTCTTGAGTTTGCCTCTTCTCCTTCTCCTTGAGTGTTTAAGGTTCTTCTTATTTCGTCATCTACCAGTGTGTTGTTGTCGTCTAGTGCACCTCCTTCGTTCTCCTCTTTCGTACCTATGATTGTCTCTCGTGTTTCATTAAACTTTTTACTCGTGTTAGTTATCCGTTATGGATAGTGACTGCTTTACTAAGAGAGAATAGGTTTTATATTTTATATAAGACCAACTATAACAACTAGCTGGTTTGCCCGAGTGGTTAAGGGGGAAGACTTAAGATCTTCTGCACATAAGTGCGCGTGGGTTCGAACCCCACAGCTAGCAATTTATATATTCTATAATTTTCTCCTTTTAGCTGGGCTTTCTATGTTTTTTTGTCAAAGTTGGTCTTTCTTAAAATAATCACATCTTTCCTTATTTTTTCGTTAAATTGGAACGGCCCATTCTTCTGATGGATGGGCTACAAATTAAATATCTTTTTTCTAATATATGCATAACAGTAAGTAAATCACAATTTTAAAATAACAAATTTGACACACAAAAAAAACATTTGCCTTTACAAAGGAAACTATTTTAGTGGGAATTTTAAGATGCTAATTGAAGAAATAGAATTAAAAAAGAATTTTAATACAACAGAAAATATTTATCAAAATTAAAAGAACAGTATGAACTATGAAGTATTAAATGATTTTTAAGTGTTATAAAATATTTATATTTATATCATGCTTTCTTTGGATGAACACGCCATAACTCAATTTCATTCATTAAATGTCACTTTTATCTCACTTAAATTTAAATATGTCAGTGAAACATATTTGGAAATGTCTTTCAACCTACCACCTATCAACAGCAGTGGAATTCCAGGGTGCAATTGTTACATGCCCCTATCGTTTTATTTTTAATCGTTTTTTTTTTCTTAAGAGAATAAAGCATTGCATTAATCAGAAACAAGACCCAACGTTGTCTCCCCTAAAGAAAAAGCTAAGGGTATGTTTGGTTTGCCCATTTCCAAGCTACCACCATCGTCATCATCGCCACAACTACTATCACTATTGTCACTGCCACCAATGTCGCTATCATATTCATCGTCGCCGCCACCGCCATTGTCGCCACCACCACCTCCGTTACCGCCACCACTACTGCTGCCACCACCCCCACCAACCAATAAGACGAAAAGCTCTGATGGTGGCGACAACGGTGGTGGCAGCAGTGGCGATGATGGAGGTGGTGGTGGTAGCGGTGTCGGTGTCATGCGGCAAAGGTGATGGTGGAGGTAACTGCGGTGGTGGGAGCAAAGGCAGTGAAGGTTATGGTGGCGGTGGTGGTGGCAGTGGTTGAGGCGATGGTGGTGTCGCCAGTGGAGGTGGGGTGGTAACAATAATGTTGGTGACAGTGGCAGAAATAAAAAGTCAAAACAAATATATTTTTTAGTTTTCAAAACTTGAAAATGAAAATTAATTTAAAAAATGAAAATGATAAGTGAAAACAAAAAATATTTTCTCATGCCCTAATTTTACCACAAAATCCATGGCCTTATTACTAGCCCTCTTAACAAAAGAGAATCTGCAAGGATAAATCTCATATATGAAGAGTCCTTTTAGAAACCCTTCAGTTTGACAATCCATCTCAAGGTAACCCATATACCTAATAACTTGGTTTTAATTTCTAAAGCCATTATAGTAGTCAATATGTTTCATTAGATACTATATTTAATTCTTTTGACTGTAATTTTAGATATTATTTCTCAATGGCTATCAGGTTCGGTTTCTAGCTTCTGGTTCAACATATATGCATGGATTTCATTTTGTTTATAAAGAAAGTAATCAACAATTACTGTCTTATTTGGGACTTATTCCTTCGTCTTGCATCACTTGTTTTTTCTTTTATAACCTTGCTCATGTGTTAAGACTTAAGATATGGAAACAACGCTCATAATGTGTCCAAACACTCTCTAACTCATGTGGATGAGGTTTGCTTTGATATGTTACCTTTTTGTTTCCAATCGTTTGTAATGTTGGATGCTAACCTGCTTTTAGTTAATGAATTTTCAAACTTTCCGTAAAAATATCAATTCTAAATGTTATCTAATATTTTATATTTATAACTTTGTGTAATTTATAGTCTTTTAACTAAAATATGATAATAAAGCTGGATAGTATATATACTTAAAGATAATAGATAATCAAGATGACAAAATTAAAATGATTTTAAAAAGTTTAAAATAGAAAAAAAGTTATAAATGATAAATTTTAAAAGTATAAATATAAAACTTAAATTAAATATAACAAACTAATTGGGTGGTCGGGTTGGTTGTGGTTGAAAAAAATTAATTCGGCAACCGGAACGATTATAATTGGTTTGGTTCGGGTTTAACATGAAGTGAACCAATAAACCAAACAAATCCAAACCAATATGGTTTGGACCATCGAGTTCATCTAGCCGATCAAACTGATGAACACTCCTAGATGAATGTTAAAAAATTAGAATAAAATAAAATAAAAAATATAGAGTATATTGAACTAGCTATCAGCCTTGACTCGATCTAAAGATGAGTCGACCATAAAGCCTAATAAGCACAATATGCTTAAGGGCTTGGGCATGTGTACCTACCGAGACCTAAACATGAGTCAACCCCCAAAGTCCATTAAGTACAAAATGATTATGGACTTGAGGGTTGTGTACCTATTGAGCTAGCAAACTCAATAACTTCGGCCTAAAGAGGAGCTAAAACACAAACCCTAATAAGAAAAAGATGCTTATATACTTATGGGGTCGTGTGTCTGTTGAGCTATCAGCCTTGATAACTCCTAAAGATCACCTACCCTGCTAGAGTTTCGGGGCTTAGAAGTTTGTTCTTTATTTATTTATCAAGAGAAAAATGTTTGATTATAGAGCACTTGACCTGATCAAGTGGAAAATGTTCCAAATTAAAAAAAAGTCAGTATCATGACGCCAATAACAAATTGCAGGGAAGGGAACTTGATCTCTCTTTGTTTTTTGTTTTTTTTCGCGCTATAACTCCCTACTACCTAGACCACAATTTCCCCACCTTCGGTTGTCTGCTTGAACAATAAGGTAGTGAATGAAACGTTGAGAGAGAGAGGGAGAGAGAGAGAGAGAGAGAGAGAGTGTGTGTGGAGTAAAGAGGTTTGCTCAAGCAGTGGTTGAGAAAGATTAGAGAGAAACAATGAAGAACGAACTACTTGTGTTAAGTCTCTTTTTATTGTGCGGCTGGGATACTATGCGAACTCCTTGTACTGTGCGACTAAATACATGAGAAGATCAAGCTCTATTATATTCCCTATAGTTTGTTCTTCGCATCTTTATACCGAGCTTTTATAAACTTTACCACTTGATCTGGACAAGTAATTTGTAATTAGATATAACTCTCTCAATTAAATGCCTAATTATATAGCGTTCGACCTGATCAAGTGGAAAAGGGTGCTTCATCTCATTGTTTTATTGTTTTTTTGGCGTTGCAACTTCTTGTGGCATGGACCACTATTTTCCATCTCTGGTTGTCTACTTAAACATTAAGGTGATGATTGAAAGGTTGAGAAAGAGAGACTGAGTGGAGGAGAGAGGTTTCCTTAAGTAGTGGTTTAGAAAGATCGAAGAGAAAAACAATGAAGAATGGACTCTTTGTACTGAGTTTCTTTGTGTTTTGCAGCTAGTGAAACTATAAGACCTCCTTGTGTTGCGCGACTGAGATATTATGTGTAAGGGAACTTTTTAGGTTATATATCAATATCAATAGTATGAAACCTGAAATCAATGATGAGTTTTATAACTTTAAGCCCAAATAAAAATGGACTTTTGTTTGTCAATGTTTTTAAATCATCACCTTTTGACCAAAAAAGGTTGAAACTCCTGAACTATGTCTCATTAAATAGGTAATCAAAGTAGAATTTAATGTTTTTAACTTTACCTTTTGACACACAAAAAAAAATGTTGAGTGAACCCTCATTAAATATATAATCGAAGGAGATTTTTCGTACAAAATTATCAATGAATTAAAAATACAAAAATTTAATATATAAAATTATAAGAAAATTAATATTATAAAAATAATTCAAAAATACATTATAAATTAATATTTTAGGTTGATGAGCAAGTGTAATGCATTGATAAATAAAAATTTATAAAGGAGTGTTCTTGTAAAGAGAAATAGTGAAGGAGACAAGAGGTGGAAACAACCACAAGGAGGAAAACCCTAGCAGTCAAGATATCTTATTATCAAGTGAGTGAAAAACAAGATAAGACCCCTTTACATGAACCCTCCTTTGCTATTTATAAAGGGGAAAGTGATAAAAAGAGATAAAACCCTAGATTACATGATATGGGCCTCTGGGGCGTAAAACACCCGGCCCAACAGCCTCAACCCTATGCATCTCTTGCCGTCTAGCTCGCCACACCCTGGCCCTCATTTCGGTCGCCTGGTCGTCCTCTATTGGGCGAAGTGCTCGCCCAGTCCACAAGCTCATAAGACATTAAGCTTGAAGTATGAGAGCGAAGTGTGTCTTCATAAGTCTTCATGGCTCGCCACCGGGGGAAGTGCTCGACCAGTCCACAAGAAACCGAGTCTGAAGCATGAAGATGGAGTGTGTCTTCATAAAGTGCTCGCCATAGAATCCTAAACAACGCTTCATTTGGGTGGTTATTCCTATAGAATGTGTCTCGTTAAAACCTTCCTAGGAAAAACCATGTGGGATAAAAACCTAGTGAAGGAAAAAGAGTACAGCATCCTATATAGAAATGAGTCGCCTAAGGCCTTGGTGTGGAGAATAAATATATCGCCAATCATAGCGTGAAGATATGAGCGAATGAGACTGGATTAAGTCGACACACCTATAGTGGAATGAAGTGGTCATGAGGTCGCGTGGAGGCTCACCGGAAAGAAGTCCCCACGGGAGTCGCAACCAGTCTATAAGTTCACTGAGCCCACCAGTATGAATCAGCTCGCCATATTGTAAAGTGACCGCCAATGTAGGAAATGCAAGTCTGATGAAGGATCACTCGACAGGCTTGGGATAGAGTCTCTCGCCTAATTGTATCTTATGCTTGTTTGTCTCTTGTTTCCTAAATTTCTCAACTGCAAACACAATAATAGTTCTCAAAATAATTTAATACCTTACGAATACCTCTCAAGTGCTCTCAATGGAGCTCCCAATAACTCGCAGCATTTTCGTTGCCTATTTGTTCACTCTCTGGCGTAGTCTTCCTATTTGTCTTTAATACGTCCTGACGTCATAAGTGATTCAACCGCCTCTCCATAAATGCCTAGTTTGTGACAGCCTGTCCCGTCTGCTCTACTTCCGTCTTTTCCGCAGCTGCCCTGCCTGTTGACATGACCTATTTTCTTGAAATTTGAACCCTTACAAGAACAAGGAGAAATGATAATAAAATAAAAATTGTCATGATAAAAAAAATCTGAAAACTACAACAAACACAATGTACCTATTTCTCACCTTCACATTAACTTCAATGCAACATTTTCAAGGTACTACTTGCTTGTTTAAAAAACATGTTTGATAAAACAACATCAGGAAACAAGCCCAAGATTAGTCTCACATATACATACGATGTCACCTGCATAACAAATCATTACATGTTTGTATACTTGATTTGTAGAAAGGGAAAATACTAAGATTAGTCAAAGCGTCATACCTTAAAGGAGGCCATTATTATATGAAAAATATCAATGAGCATATTACTTCCGTGCAATTTGTTCTTGGCATCATGATATCGAGTTTTTAATGGCTAATTATCGAGCGCTTGACCTTCTCAAGTGGAAAAGGTTCAAAAAACTAGATATCATGATGCGAAGGACAAACTAAAGGGAAGGGAGCTTGATCTCTCTCTCTCTCTCTCTCTCTTTTTCCTTGCATCTCCTTGTTGCCCGGACCACTATTTTTCCATCTCTAATTGTGTGCTTGAACATCAAGGTGATGAATGAAAGGTTGAGAAAGAACGAGTGGGTGGAGGAGAGAAATTTGCTTTAGTAGTGGATGAGAAAGATCTGAGAGAGAAATAGTGAAGAATGAACTCCTTGTGGTTTGTAGGGAGAAGTTTTAGGTTACATATATATATATATATATGGAATGAAACCCTAAACTAGTAATGGGCTTTACCACATTAAGCCCAACTATAATGAACTTATTTTTTTCAGTGGTTTTTATGCAGCACCTTTTGACCAAAATGTTGAATTAACCCCCACAAACTATCTAGTCAAAGTAGAATTTAATGTTTTTTAAGCTTATCTTTTCACCAAAAAAGATTTGACTAACCCTACAAACACTATCTCATTAAATGTGTAATCAAAGGAGATTTTTCTTAAATAAAGCATCAATGAATTAAAAATACGTATAACTATATATAATACATGTGCGTTGCACAGGTTTATCTACAATATTTTTTAACTTTTTATAAAAATTATTATAGTTTAAATAAACCAATAAACACATTAAAATAGTTTTTACTTATAAAATAAAAATAATTGTGTTAAAACATTTCAATTCATAGTTTTAGAGTTCTATTTAAGTAAATAAATAATATTACTCAAATTTAATAATTAGTATTGAAGTAATTTTAACAATTTAATAATTTATTTATTTCATAATATGAAAAATATTAAGTGAATTTAAAATATTTTAAATTAAGTAATGGGTTTTCAAAATCAACAAATAAGTTATAGTATTTTTGTATACTTTTTATCAACCATAAATTAATTTTAAATTTTAGAATTAAAATAAGTTATAACTTTAACATAAGTTATAACTTTAACAGAGTAAAATATTATTTAATAAATTTGAATTTATTAAACTTTGGTGATAATTATTTTCCTCTGTTATGCAACCTCAAGTCATTTTCACTAATATATAATAGATCAAAAAATATATTTAAAAAAATTTCTTCAAATAATACACACATACATTATAGTTAATGGTAAATATCTTATATTGGTAATTTTTTAAATTATAAAAATATCTTGTATAATTAAATATTAATAAATAGTTTTTTATTATTAAGTAATTTTAATTATTAATATTTATTCATATAAAAAAATTACTTAATAAAAAATTTATTCTCAATAGAATCTTATGTATATTTATAAATTTTAAAAGACTTAACATATATAAAGATTTTGAGTTTATGTAAAACTATTTTATAAAATAACACAACATAATATTATAGTCAATAATAAACAACATACATAATCAATTAAAAATTTTAAAATAATTTCTAAAATACATATTTACAAAAGGCATTTAACCATTGACCAATTTCAATATTTAATATATTTATTTTATATAAAAGATATTACTTTATATAATTTTTTTTCCAACTTGAGGTCAATAATTAATATTTTAACTACTTCTTATATTTAATTATTAATTATATGTTTAAGAATGTTTTACAATTAACATGTAAATAATAATGAAAATTACAATAAATAAATTTATAAATGTTATTATTTAATGTAGGTAATTGAATAACTTTTGATATTATAATTTTTATAGTCAATATTAAGCAACATGCATAATTAGTTAAAAAAATTAAAATAATTTACAAAATATAAATTTACAAAAGGCATTTAACCATTGACTAATTTCAATATTAAATATATTCATTTTTTATAAAAGATATTACTTTCTATATGCTCATTGTCATTTTCAGCTTCTTTTTCACTTCAATGTTGATAATGGTTTTTTTAGGACATGGATCCTCCATAGTTCATTTAGAACTACACCCTCTGTAATTTGTCAATCCAGTGACTATATTCCATTTAATTAATTTTCGCTGCAATGTTTTATTGTAAAATAATTTTTTTGAATCCCTACAGTTTTGTTTCAAGCTGCTGAGGATTTGAACACTTGCTTTTAACCTTTTTGAATTAATTTTTGCATCAATAGACTTATTTATGATGCGATTTGGTCAATCTTAAGGATGACTTTAAGAAAAGAAAAAGTGAAAATATTTTATTGAAAAGTTAAGTATTAAAGTACTGCATTTTTATGCAATAAATAGTTTCCATTTTAATTTTCATATTCCTAGATTTATTTCTAAGGCCTAATGATAATAATAAAATCACCAACAAAGTCAGCTTTGGACGATAGCCTCTCAATTCTATTTTCTTACAAGAGAGGCGATCAACTTACCTATGTGTATTACACTAATAATCTTACACAGTTAATAATTAACTTATGATGAAATCTATTTTTTGTCAATCAAACTATAGAATTGCAACTATTTATCACCTTTTTATTTGTGCCAAATCTTGTAAAACTTTAAAATTAAAAGTTTACAATCAAGTGGTTCTCATTTTCATATATTTTTAAAATGTTTATACGTAAATCTTATAATTCATATTTATATATTTACATCCTTATATGTATATGTATTTATTATATGACATGTACACATTTATAAAAATATATTCGAGTAAATAGAGTTTTAGATAACTATTTGAATAAATATCCATCAAAATGAACGCATATTAAAAGTATTGGCTATGTTATAATTTATGAATGTTATATTGACGCTATAAGTTATTCATCCTCGTATTGATTATGTTATATATTTTTTAAGATTTATAAACTACAATCTTAAAGGAAGAAATTAACCTAAAACTAAAAAATCCAATCCAAATTTAAAGAAAATTTCATTAGATGGTAAAATAAAAAAATTGTTAGGATTGGATCATACGACTTTTCCTTTCAAAACCAAACTCATCCAATTCGTGAACATCTCGCTTCCTATTATAGCTTGGCAATAGTAGCACCTAGACTTAGAGTTGTATTACTATGTTTTATAAAAAGGGAAGGATCAACTTACATCGATGTAAGACTTCAGTAATCTTATACCAGTCATCTTGAAGTCCACCATTAGATTAAAAGTTGCTATCATATAGATCTTATTTATAAAATTCTAAACCAATCCAAAATAATTTAGTATGTCATTTAGATACATTAAAAATGTTTAATTTGATATTTGGATCCTCTCATGTGAAAACTTTCTAATTTTTTGTGTTTATCTAGAAAAATATCAAGGAGCAGATCAAACTCTCTTCCTTGAATTTTGTTCTTAGCGTCATAATATCGAGTTTTTAGAACCTTTTCTACTTGATCAGGTCGAGCTCTCTGAACTAAATGCCTTATTATAGAGTGTTTGACTTGATCGAGTGGAAAAGGTGCTGAAAACCCGATATCACAATGCTAAAATAACAAACTACAGGCGAAGGGAGCTTGATCTCTCATTTTTTCTTTCTTGTAACTCTGTGCAGCCTGGACCACTATTTTTCCATCTTTGGTTGTCAGCTTGAACACTAAAGTGGTGAATGAAAGGTTGAGAAATAGAGAGTGAGTGGAGGAGAAGGGTTTGCTCTAGAAAGGGTTGAGAAAGATCAGAGAGAGAAACAATAAAGAACAAACTCCTTGTGCTGAGTCACTCTATACTTTGCGGCTGGTGAAATTAGAAGAACTCATTGTGTTTTGTAGATGAGATACAATGTGTAGGGAAAAGATGTGGTAGATTATAGGGGTGTCCGCGGTTTGGATTGATTTTGTTTTGAGAGAAAAAGTCATCCGATCCAATCACTTCGGTTTTGTCACTTCATCATCCAACCGGTTTTTTCCTTTTTTTAATTCGGAACCAATCCGATCCAATTTTTATCGGTTGGGATTGGATTGGATTGGATTTCAGTTTTTTAAAGACATTGTAAATATTAAAATCAATGAAGAAAAAGAAATTAATTGGAATCATATAACGTCACATTACAAGCCTAAATTATGAGAGTTTGGAATAAAAAAATAAAGACAAACCAAAAGTCTCGAACAAATTACCACATTTACCTTTCTTGATTCAGTACCTCTAAAATAAAAATAAAAAAATTTAATTCTGAATGGTAGATGACATATTTTTTAAATATGTTTATTTTAATGCATTTTTTTCAAATTATTACTTGAAACTCTATTTACCC
The DNA here is from genome assembly GCA_030819835.1 of Acmispon strigosus. Lineage (NCBI taxonomy): Eukaryota > Viridiplantae > Streptophyta > Magnoliopsida > Fabales > Fabaceae > Acmispon > Acmispon strigosus. The sequence goes on from JAUAMA010000001.1 coordinate 96,144,057, forward strand.
AAATATATCTTCATAAATAATTACGTGTCATATAATAATTATATAAACATATAAGGACGTAAATGTGTAAGTATGAATGATATGATATATGTACAAATAAAATCATATATATTTGCAAACATTCAGTTTGGATTGGATTGGTTCAGTTTTGAAAAACAAAGCTGAAATCCAATCCAAACCGACCAAAAAATTTGATTTTCTCGATTTTGGATCCATTCAATTTTCTGTTTAATTGGATTTCGGTTTTTTTATCGATTTTCTTATTGAATTGAATCGGTTATGAACACCCCTAGTTGATTATATATTAATGAACCGATACTCTAAATCAGTGATGAACTTTACAACTTTAAGCCCGAATACGGTGGACTTTTGTTTTTCAGTTTTTTAAGCACTATCTTTTGACAAAAAAGGTTGAATTAACCCCACGAACTAGGTCTCATATAATATGTAGTCAAAGTAGAATTTAATGTTTTTGAAGTTTACATTTTGACTAATATTAACATTACAAAAAATAATTCCTCCTTATTAAAAATACAATAAAATTAATATCGTATGATGAGCAAGAGTAAGAGATCAATAAATAAATTTATGTAAAGAAGAAATGATAATAAAATAAAATAATACCTAGTTTCGTAAATAATTGTCATGTTGATAAAAGTGTCTGAAAACTACAACAAACATAATGTTCCTACTTTCCACTTTCACATTATTTTCAGCGCATCTTTTGTAAGGTACTGCTTGCTCATTATAAAAACATGTTTGACCAAGCAACATTTGGAAACAAGCCTAAGATTAGTCTCACACATACGTCTGAGGTCACCTGCATAACAAATCATTACATGTTTGGATACCTGATTTGTAGAGAGGGAAAAATACTTAAATTAGTTAAAGCATCATGCCTTAAAGGAAGCCATTATTATCTGGAAAAAAATATCAATGAGTAGATCAACCTCTCTTCCTTGTAGTTTGTTCTTGGCATCATGATTTCGAGTTTCAAAACCTCCTCAACTTGATCAGGTCAAGTGCTCTTAATTAAATTCTTGATTATCGAGCGCTAGACCTGACCAGGTTGAGAAGGTTTGAAAAACTCGATGTCATGATGCATTGCAACTCGCTGATGCGTGGACCATTATTTTTCCATCTTCGATTGTCTGCTTGAACACTAAGGTGATGAATTAAAAGTTGAGAAATAGAGAGTGAATAGGGGAGAAGGGTTTACTACAATAGTGGTTGATAAAGATCAAAGAGAGAAACAATGAAGAACATACTCCTAGTGTTGACTCTTTTTATGCTTTATGCTTTGTAGCTAGTGATATTATAAGAACTCATTGTGCTGAGCAGCTGAGATATTTTGTGTAGAGGAAAACTCCAGGTTATATATTAATGGAATGAAACCCTAAATTAGTGACGGGCTTTACAACTTTAAGCCCAAATTGAATGGACTTATTTTTTCAATTTTTTTAAGCACCACCTCTTGACACAGAAAGGTAGTGACTATATCTCATTAAATAGGTAGTCAAAGTAGAATTTAATGTCATTTAAGTTTACCTTTTGACCAAAAAAAAAAAGTTGATTTAACCCCCAAAATTATATCCCATTAAATATGTAATAAAAGGAGAGTTTTCTTGAAAAATCATCAATTAATTAAAATATATAGAGTTAAATACATATAATTATATAAAATACTAATATTACAAAAAATATTCCTCCTTGTTGAAAAGACATAATAAAATTAATATTGTAGGTTATAAGCAAGAGTAATAGATTGATAAATAAAATTCAGTAAAAGAGAAATGATGATAACATAAAATAACTACTTTCATAAATATTGTGTTGTTAAGAAAAGTGTGTGAAAAGTGAAAACGAGAACAAACACAATGTTCCTAATTCCCACCTTCTCAATAATTTTCAACATAACATTTGCAAGGTATTATTTTCTCATTATGAAAACATGTCTGATCAAACAATCAGAAAACAAGTCCATGATCAATCTCACATATACGTTTTAGGTCACCTCAGGGAAGAGAGCTCATGCTCATTTTCATTTTTCAGACAATAATGTCTCTCTCTTTATTTTATGATGATTTGACTTATTTTTGTATCTTCCCTTTCTACTAATTATGTACCCAAACAGGTAATGATATTTTTTGCAGTTGACCTCAGGAGTACATGTGAGGCTGATCTTATTTAACCAAACATGTTTTAAAATGAGCAAGCATACCCTGCAAATGTTGAGTTGAAATTTAATGTGTAGGTTGGAGAGGCAAACATTGTGCTTTGTGTAGTTGTCACACACTTTTTCTTAACTTGAACATTCTTACTCATACTTTGTATTCCAACAATCTCTCCCTCAATTGGGAGTCATTCTCCAGCGGAAGTCTTACTCGTACACGCCGCCTAACCTCTACATTGCTATGATAACTTTCAACACTAAGAGTTGTCTAACCAACCATCAACTTTAATGTCACTGTTAGGCCGTAGATGCCATAAACTTCAGGAGATCTCCATATATTAGCTAAGAGAAAACCACATTAATGAAATAGACATCACATCTTCATCTAAAATCTTAAGACATTATGTGTATGAGTCTTTTCACTTGTATATTGCTCAGTACTTTTTGAATACAATATGAGACTTCTAACTCACACTTAATAGTCCAACATTTAATTGGATTTGTTTCTAAGTTGATGAACCACCCGACAAACACAAAAAAAAAAAAAAATACAAATTTATAACTTCGAACATGATAGGACTGCGTGAATGCTGATGTCTCCTCTTTAACTTTCCATTATTAACACAAGCCTTGACATTTTTCGATCAACCCGACCAACAACATTGTGCTTTTATTGCAGTAATATGGTTAAAGAATTTGAATTTAAATAATTTTGATCAAGTAGGATTTTACTATTATAAATAGTGCGTGAAACTTACTCTACAATGAAAAAAAGAGAAAATTTTAAAAATATCCTTATTGAGAGAGTGGCTATGAGAGTCTAGAGTGTAGAGACCATTATAGATCAACCGTCCAATGTGAGTTCTCATATTTATATAACAAAGTGTTGATTCAAAATTTCAAATTTAAATAATTTTGACTTGGTGGAATCTCATATTCATAATAGTGTGCGAAACACACTTTCCCATGAGAGAAGAGAGGATTATTGAGAGAGTATAACTAAAAGTTTTCTAATATTACTAAATAAGATTGATTATTGCAATCAATATTTACAAATTACTCCTACGTACCAAAAAAAGCTACATTACTAAAGAACACCGTAAATTAATTTAAATTAATGATAGAAAAGACTTTTTTTTGAAACTGATAGAAAAGACTTGATTGTAGTGTGTTTTTATATGTGGTGTTATATTTGTATTGTTATGATAGTGATATAAGTCTGTATGATTATAGCTTTTAAAAACTGTACTTAAAAACTGTTTTTAGAAACTACTTTTCAAAAGAAAATAAGAAAAATAATAATTGAATGATATGTTTCCCAATATTAAAAAAAACTATAATTTAAAAACTAAAAATAAACATAGAAAAGTAGAAAACTGAAAAAATTAAAAATAAGAATTATTTTCAAAAACAGTTTTTGTAAACAAACATGTTTTTAAATTTTTTCAGTTTTTAAAAATAAAAAATAGTTTTTAAAAACTATAATCAAATAAGTCATACTCTTTCATAAACCTATTTTGGGAAACTCCTATTTACCATTTCAATTTACAATCTAAAATTTTACTTATCCATCTAATTTAGTTTTATGCCATTACAATTTAATTTGAACTTTACACCCAAAAAAAATTAATTGCACCAAAAAAGTTTAATTTTGAACTCATAATGAGATGGATTGGAAGTTTCAAATTCAAGATGAAATCCAAACTTAAGCAAATTCAAATGACCATTTTCAATTCAAATAAAAAAAAGTAACGCCCGATTTCATGCCCAACAGTTTTACTCAATATCAAAATGACATTAAAAAAAAACTAAAATTCAAATTACCACACACTATTTTGTTTCTCCAATTCATGTTAAATTCAACCTTATAAATTATAACTTCTATAAAATCACGTTTGCATTAACTCTAACCACAGTAAACCAAACCACTAGATTACATTTCCTTTGAATAATAAGAGGTTAACCCGACCCACCCAATAACCCAACCCAAGCATGCACTCATAGAATAGAATCTCAAATGCTGTTCCTGTGACCCTGTCTGTGTCTTTGTCGTGTGTCACTGTCATTCTCTTGGGAGAACAAACCCACACAACCCTTCTGTGATTTTTCATTTGGACACTTGCTTGCTACCTGGGTTTTCTTTCGATTCTCTCTCTCTTGATCTCTGCACTCTAGCGAAAAGTACCATTCTTCCTTTCCTTTTCGAAGCCCCACTACACACGTTCTGAATGTGAACCCCCTTTGTCTTTCATCAATGGCCTAAATGTCTCTCCTTTTCGCTTCTTGGTGGGGTTGCTCTCTCTTCTAGGGTTCTGGTTTTCTCCAAATCATTCTCTTTTTTTGTTCACTTCTCCACCATTGAGAAGAAAAAAAAACGCAGACCCATTTGTTTTTCTCAAGCTCTTATCACACTTCCCAGCTCAAAATCCTTAATTTCATCCTCGTCACTGACTTTGCTTCTAGGGTTTGTTCATGTTTCTCAACGCCCCTTTCCAAAAAATGGTTGGAGGATCAAGCTTAGAGCTAGAATGTAGAGTTTCAGAAGCTTCTAAGATATAGTTCCTATCCAGAATTGCAATATTGAGGGTCAGTTCAATTCAGTTTTTGCTTTATTTCAGGCATTGTTTCTAGCTCAAACATGGGTTGTGTCCATGGCAAGTGCTGTAGCCGCTATCCTTCAACCTCAGCTGATGGCTCCCGGGACCACCGAGAACTTGGCCCTTACTGTGCACAAAGGAAGCACTTTCTCACTCAGAGGTCACTGCACTCTGTTCCTGTCCCTTCCCACAACTTCAATTTGGAATACTCTGTGCTCACGCAGAGGGGATACTACCCTGACTCACCTGATAAAGAAAACCAGGATTGTTTTTCCATTAGGACACAGTTTCAAGGTAACCCAAGTGTTCATTTCTTTGGTGTCTATGATGGTCATGGCGAATTTGGTAGCCAGTGTTCAAATTTTGTAAAGGACAGGTTGGTGGAGAACTTGTCAAATGACCCTGCATTGTTGGAGGACCCTGTTAAAGCCTATACCTTATCATTTTTGGCAACAAATGATGACTTGCATAAGAATGAAATTGATGATTCTTTGAGTGGCACTACGGCCATTACGGTGCTTGTTATTGGGGACACGCTTTATGTTGCTAATGTTGGTGATTCAAGAGCTGTGCTGGCTGTTAAGGATGGGAATCGAATTGTGGCCGAGGACTTGTCCTCGGATCAGACTCCGTTTCGAAGAGATGAATATGAGAGGGTGAAACTTTGTGGGGCTAGGGTGTTGAGTGTTGATCAGGTGGAAGGGCATAAGGATCCGGGTATTCAGACTTGGGGTGATGAAGAGAGTCAAGGTGATGATCCTCCGAGATTGTGGGTTCAGAATGAGATGGTTCCAGGAGCGGCTTTTACAAGGAGTGTAGGGGATAGTTTGGCTGAGACTATTGGTGTCATTGCTGTTCCTGAGGTGTCGACGGTTCAGCTTACACCTAATCATCTTTTCTTTGTTGTTGCAAGTGATGGCGTATTTGAGTTCCTTTCAAGCCAAACTGTTGTTGATATGGTATGACATGCAACCTTTGTCTTCATTATCCCTTTCTCTTTCCCTTTTAATCTCTTAACTTCAATTATTCAGATAATGTCTTCAGTGGTTGAATTGAATTGTATTTATACTGAATTGAATTGTATTTATACTGGCTATAATGCTTGTAAGACCTATTATGGTTGTTGCACATAATGTTCATATCTCTGCACATTGTGTTATAGCAAATCAAAGCACGCTAATATCATCTGTCAAGTATTAACTAGTGAAGTTGAATACGTGACATATTTATCTTGTGGGTCAATATTATTCTGCATGTCTTGCTTCAATTATTCGACTTTATGACAATAGTTTGTTTTAGGTTAATGCCTAATTGTTCTTATAACTTATGAGAGAAGGATATGTCAGTTAATGTAATCGCATGGCCTTAGTCTAGTATTCTTTTTTATATGAATTGCTATTGTGATGTTTCTTTTTAAGGCCTATTTCCTGTATCATATGTATTAACTGCCATAATTATTTAAACTTGATCTGTAAATAGTTCACAAGACTAAATACCACTAGCTAGTAATTCTTTTACATGCTAAATTTTGCACAAAAACATTAATTTTCTGCTGCTTGTTCTCAATGATCTCTGATCTGTTGCATTAGTGTACACAAATATCCAATGTTTACTTCCCTGTTTGACATATATTTGCAAATCATTATGAACTGTTGTGTAAACAACCAAATATTACCTTTCACTAGTTAACTCTTTTAATTTATAGCACTAGGGTTGCTACTAAATTTGATGGGATGAACCTGGCTTATTGTGATCATTAATCTCTTATCTTTGATGTAGGCCGCAAGTTATACAGATCCCCGTGATGCATGTGCTGCCATAGCTGGAGAGTCTTATAAACTATGGTTGGAACATGAGGGCCGAACAGATGATATAACGATTATCATTGTTCAGATTAAAGGCTTATCTCATGTATGGACTACTTGAATATTCATTTGGCCTCGTTGGTTTTTAACGCTTTCTTTATTTAGGCTTGTATAAATATTTTAGATTTAGAATGTCACGTAGTATTGTTATCCCCTCACAAAAGGAAAAAATAAAAGTTTAGTCGTGGTAAGAAATGAGCTATCATGTAGACATACTGCTTGGAGAGTTATCTCATGCTAATCCTATTTGGATGGCATTTTATTCTAAGTTTTTAATGAATTTATAATATCTAGATCTGGGGTTGAGGTTTTTAAATGACTGATGATTAACGAAGTTTAGTGTAGTCAGCTTCGGTTACTCATGACTGCTATATATGGTGACACTTACTTACTATCCTGAAGAAACTACAACTACTGAAAAAATAGTATACAAATTAATATTTTACCCTTTTGCATCTCAAATACATTTTCCCTTGAAGAGTTTAAGTTTAGTTTGCAGAACTGTAAACGCCATTGGTGATTCAATAATTTAATTCCATCCCATCGTTTGACTTATTTATGTAATCTTTGTTGTTCTTTTTGTAGTCAGGTAAATCTGGATTCGGATCAGGCGAGATAAATGTCAGTACTGTAACAAGGGCCAAGAGGGGAAAGGGAACTTCTGAGGTATCTACTACCACCGGGTTAGACGTTTATCATTCGGTGAGGAGTGGTTTCTCTGATTCACAGTCCTGTCAGCATACGATCTCAACAAGAAGCCCAGCCTTAGTAGTTCCCTCTCCAACCTGTCAAAACCCGATTGACTTGGTACATTTTCTCTCGAATTGTTTCATAGCATTCATTTGATCAGGACTTGTGTAATAACTTATTTCTTATTTCATTTTCCCCTTTTCGATTTACAGTGATTGGAGATAGAGGCTTCATGGGAGCTATACTGAGTCTTCTGGGACCTTTTTCAGAATGTAGAAAGCATTAGTGATTAATGATCATTTTTCATCTGTTCTCAATCTTTAGATGTTTCAAGTTAGATGTTGTTTAACTATACAAAGCACTTGAAGGATTACACTAAACTTGCCATCAACTCTTCAGGGGATTTATAAAGAAATAATGGAGAGTTGTGGAGGGAAATTGGGTGGTGACTAACTAGTAACTACCATTTGCATGTGGTCAATGGTCAACTCTGAAGACAAGCCACATACTACTTAGAAATTAGAATGTAAATTCCATGAGCCTATTCTCATGCTGATGCTGGATCCATTGGGACTTGTTTTATTGCATTTCAAGATTAGTTTCTTCATCTCATGTTTTTTCTTCTTCTGCAAATTAATGGTTTAGGGTATAAAGAAAATTGACTCATTTGTGCAACCTAATCAATATGAATTGTTGTTTCATGCGTTAAGATTCTGGCAAATGAAAATCATAAATGCTCGAAATAATTGCTGAGTATATGCTTTCAAATGATAACGTGAAATGAAATGACTTGTGTTGTTGGATCTTGGAAAAGTGGAAGCATCTTCTTCACATGTTAGCTATTGTTAATATTCATTCCTTTTTCATAAATTAGCTTCCACCCACAAGTTTATAATTATCCTACCAAACAATTTATGATTTTATTTTAATGTCTGATGATAGCAATGAAGTTTTAATTTATGATTTCATATAAACTAGATATAATACATGCGTTGCATGAGTTTATGTATAATACTTTTTAAAATTATATAAAAATAATTATAGTATAAATAAATAAACAAATAATCATAATAATTTTTAATCATAAAATATAATAAAATAAAAAATAATTGTATTAAGACATTTCGATAAATAAATAGTATTATAGATTTCTTTGTGTAAATACTTAATATTACTCAAAATTTATAATTGATATTTAATAATTAGCATTGAAGTAATTTGAATAATTTGAAAAATTATTAAGTGAGTTTAAAATATTTTAAATCGCGTAATAAGTATTTAGTATCATCAAATAAGTTATAATCATAAAAAAAATTATACTTTTTATCAACAATAAAATAATTTTAAATAAGTATTTAATAAAGTGATTTTTTTTAGTTTTGATTGTTTTCCGAAGAAAAAAAAAGTCATTTTATAATTTAAAATTATAATAAGTTATAAATTTAATTGTGTAAATATTATTTGGTGAATATAAGATTTATTCAGTATTTACTTTTAGTAATTAATTTAATAATTAATATAGAAGGCTACTAATAACAAATTAATATTGTTATTAATGTATAGGTCAAGTATTTATATAAAAGGCTACTAAAAATTAAAATAATAATAATAAAAGTAAAGTAAAATTTACTTGACACTCACATTAATAAAATATTAATTAGTTATTAATAACCTTTTATATTATTCATTATAATATTACTAATTATAAAATTTCCAAATTATCATATATGAATTAATATTTAAATAATATAATGAAAAATATAAAATGTTGGAGATTTCTCTTCCCTTTATTGAATAAATTCCTTTATTTCTCTAAAAAATAATATAAATTGTTATTAATAACTAATTATTATTATTATTAATGTGAATGTCAAGTCAACTTTACTTACTTTATTTATTTTGAATTTTTTTCTAAAGTTGTGATCAATGGTTAAAATATAAATAATAATTAATTTTGTTTTTAAATATGAGAAACTGAAAATTAGTATAATGATTAATATAAAAGGCTATTAATAACAAATTAATATTACGTACAAATTAATATTGTTATTAATGTTTATCATATTCAAATTAATATTGAAAATAATATAACGAATAATATAAAAGGTTATTAATAACCAATTTTTATTGTTATTAATGTGAATGTCAAGTCAATATTAATTTAGTTTTTGTATTATTTTAATTTTTTTTCTAAAGGTTTGATTAGTATTGAAAATTTAAATAATGATTACTTTTGCTTTTAAATATGAGAAATTGAAAAAATTTACATTTAGTAATTAATATAATGATTAATATAAAAGGCTGTTAATAATATTAATAAAAATTATACTTTTTATCAACAATAAAATAATTTTAAATAAGTATTTGAAAAAGTGATATTTTTTTCTTAGTTTTGATTGTTTTCCGAAGCAAAAAAAAAGTCATTTTAAATTTTCAAATTATAATAAGTTATAAATTTAACTGTGTAAATATTATTTGGTGAATATAAGATTTATTCAATATTTAAGTTTAGTAGTTAATTTAATAATTAATAGAAAAGGCTACTAATAACAAATTAATATTGTTATTAATGTATAGGTCAAGTATTTATATAAAAGGCTACTAAAATTTAAAATAATAATAATAAAAGCAAAGTAAAATTTACTTGACACTCACATTAATAAAATATTAATTAGTTATTAGTAACCTTTTATATTATTCATTATAATATTACTAATTATAAAATTTCCAAGTTATAATATTTAAATAATATAATGAAAAATATAAAATGTTGGAGATTTCTCTTCCCTTTATTGAATAAATTCCTTTATTTCTCTAAAAAATAATATTAATTGTTATTAATAACTAATTATTATTATTATTAAAGTGAATGTGAAGTCAACTTTACTTTACTTTATTTATTTTGAATTTTTTCCTAAAGTTGTGATCTATGGTTAAAATATAAATAATAATTAATTTTGTTTTTAAATATGAGAAACTGAAAATTAGTATAATGATTAATATAAAAGGCTATTAATAACAAATTAATATTACGTACAAATTAATATTGTTATTAATGTTTATCATATTCAACTTAATATTGAAAATAATATAACGAATAATATAAAAGGTTATTAATAACCAATTTTTATTGTTATTAATGTGAATGTCAAGTCAATTTTACTTTACTTTTTTGTATTATTTTAATTTTTTTCTAAAGGTTTGATTAGTATTGAAAATTTAAATAATGATTACCTTTGCTTTTAAATATGAGAAATTGAAAATTTTAACATTTAGTAATTAATATAATGATTAATATAAAAGGCTGTTAATAAAAAATTAATATTTTTTAATGTACAGGTCAAATCAATTTTACTTTTATATATATATTAATTGATCGATTGATTAATTAGATAAGTTCCCCACTATTAATATAATCCTAAAACTATTAGCTTTCTAAAAAAAATAATCCTAAAACTATTCGTATTTTACCTTTTTGTATTATATGCCCAAGTTATACCCTATCCTTTTTCATTTCTAGGATGATTTAAATCCAAAAAGTTTTCTTAATTAGTAAAAAATTATAATTTCATCACAATTTTATTAGGATTGATGGTTGTTTTGACATCTGAATGTATAAGCGCTTTGACTTCACATTAGGATATAAAAAAAACATTTTGACATCACAATGGAGATAGGTTTTACTTATATTGTGCATGTTTGTAGACTCTAGCTTTTCATGTTAGAAGAATTGCTTCTAAAATAAATTACTAAGTAGATTTTGTGAAAAGAAAAGCGATTGCGGAAATTTTTAGCGTGAAAAATGCAGCTTATTATGTAAAGAAAATAACGTTATACTTTTTTTGTAACAAAAAAGAAATATTTTCTACTATTCTTCTTGTCTTTTTTTTATTTTTTATTTTGTTGAGTTGAATTCTTTTTTTTTTTCCCCTAGGAGCTGTATTCTTAATCATTGTTGTGATCAAGCTTCTTAAGTAACGTTATTAGTATAATTTTTAAAGAGGCCTATGCTAGTTTTATATAATATTCTCGTATCATTGCCGCAATAAGCACAAAATTAAATATTGAGGACTCTGAGTTGAAGTTGAGGGTGAAACAGAATTGACATAGGTCCAAATATAAAAGCCGACCAGAAGCACATTTTCTATTATGGTACAAAAATTTCTGTAAATTAACATTGGATTGATATAATAATACTCTTTTCTATTGCATTAGGTGATACATTACAAAAAAGCAAAAAAAGTCGGTGCCCATCAGAAGTATGGAAACAGCTTCCTATCTATGCTATCCTGCAGTAAGTTACATTGCTCCAACAGCTTGCTTAATTTCTCAGCTTCTTTGCTTGGTTTCCTATTCATTAATGCTCCACTGTTGGCATTGTTTAGACCATCTGTGCTAGCTGTTTTCATGCTAGGCGATTCTTCATGTTGAAGATTTATTTCAGAATCCATTTGGTTACTAGTCTCATCATTTGAATCCCTCTGTGGAAGATGTTGATGTGCTTCAACCCTTGGCTGAGCATTAACAGGAAGAGGAGAATTGCAGCAAACATTGATTATTTCATCTAAAGATGTGTCCTGATGATAAGATGAAGATAAACATGCTTCAAAACCCAAATTTGGAGGAGTAGCATGATGACATTCTGAGATGTAAGCCATGGAGATTTCTCTGCTGGATAAACCCATTAATCGCCAATGGAAAATGCGACGAAAAATCATACCCCAATGTGGAACTATACGATAGCCTGAGCCACACAGCTCAAGTCGAGCACAGGTTTGCATTAAAACATGTGCCTCGTTCGTTGCCAATGAAAGTCCCATCATATTACTGGTATGAGTTAGGTACTGGATCAGGTAATTCTCAAGCTGTATCCTCTGGTTCTCAATTTCAAGCCCAGCTTTAAAACCTCTGGCCAACCAGGATAAATCATAAGTAAATGTAGGGAGCTTGCAGATTTGCAAAGCACAAATAATTGGTTCAGTTTTCACATTTGAGCTCCACCCTAAAGCTGGCAAGTGATTTTTTACGACTATGTCTTCATTGCAAGACTCGTCGAGCAAACAAATTTCTGGACATGGCCAACCAGCAGGATTTGAATTGGCAGCAGCAGCAATTTCCCGCACTGAGCAATCTAAGGCTTCGTTGAACAATGAGATACAGTCATTAGGGCTCAATTTGGAGTTACTAATGATGTCCTGTTCCCCTGAGAAGGAATTAATATGTCTGTAAACATGTTGTAGTATATTCACACTGTGAAGGTTAGGTTGCAAAGGTGATTCACTTGCCAGCCAATGCAGCCCCTCTCTAAGTCGCGTATCACTGAAAAACCCGCCCAAGTGTTCCATCTGCTGGTTTTCTCTGAGGAAAACAATTCTATAGCTACTAAACCGCAATTTATCAATGCCTTGAAGGCCCAGCTCGTTAATTATAACAGAAGATAACCGTTCATCGTGTGAACCGCACAGGACTAGTAGAGGCAAGCAAGCCCCAGAGGGAATTGACATGAGAAGATTATGGAGATGAACTCTCTGAAGTTTCCATGAGATGCTCTCAGACACAAGAAACAAAACTGCGCTGGCCCCTGATACTGCCTCATGTAGACTACCAAATGCTGTATCCCTAACTACAGAGAGGCAGCAGGTAGGATCAATGTCACATTGACTATAAATCCATTTCCTCCATATTACCAAGCCAGGAGATGAAATAACCACATCATCATCACTAGAAGGCATGAGCTTTGAGGTTAACCACGAGGCTACTGCCCCCATTTCCATTCCGCTGTTCACCTGAGAGCCTAGAATAATCTTCCAGCACAAGCATTTAGCATCTGGATTTCTTCTGCTTAGTGTACCAGCAACCATATCGGAAACATCAAGTCTTGACAGTGATTTTTCCTGTTTTTCATATCTCTCCCTCATTGCTACATCAATATCAAACTTGTCGAAGTTACCAGGTTGCTGCATCAGAAAAGGGAACCACCAAAACAAATGAATCAAGTCAACGTTAGTCAAAATCTTACTGGTACAGCAAATGAACATCGCTAAACGATATTTGTGTTCATGCAATCTGTGTCGCCATTCAATTACGGAAATAGGTATTACTAATTCATTAGCAATTTTCAGGATTAATCAGAATTTGGAAGTTGTCAGCAGGAAGTCGCTAGCACATTTCTTAAAAATAAAAATGATAAATCAACAAAGCGATTCAATATTTTTTTCAGTCACGTTAATTTTTAAAGGAAGCTCCATCAGAAGCAATCATCCTAGCAAGTGCAATTTACTAAAAAAATCACAAGACCCCACCAAACTTACTTCTCCATAATGCCTAATCAGAGGGCCCAATGGTAATGAGTCCAGTGCAGCATTTGATGCTAATTGCCTCTCTTCCCGTAACATCCTTAATTTTGATGCTCGTCTCCTCCATAACCTGACATAGCAGACAAGGAAGAATAATGTTGATTATAAAATAAAGTGACTTAAAATCTGCAATCTATAAGAATATATCCGATAAATTTATATGCTTTATCCAAAACCGCATGATGGAACAAGACATGACCTTAAAAACAACTTCAGCCTGGCCTCAGCAATTTCTTCATCGTGATCACTTTCTCTAACTTCATGAATTTCATCTTCATGTTCTTGATGAATAAACAAAGACTCGATCCTAGATACACTCTGGGCTGCAGGAGGTGGCACAGAAAAACTATTCGCTATTGAAATTTCAGGTGGAGCTCTTTTTGGTATAATCTCCAATGGTTTTCCATCCACATCACAGTACAATTTTACCCTTGGAGAGCCTCCCACAATCGAATCAGAATTGGTACTCTTCAAACCGTCGATTCTAGTATGTTGTGGTTCAGGTATAATATTAGGAAAGGGGAAGCTTAAAGGTGATGGACGGGTACTAGGCATATTGTGTTTTCCACTGTCCTGAACACCATATATTTCCTTAAATGCCTTTCCTGATTTACCATCCTTTGGGGAGAAAATGGCCTCAGCGACTGGAATTTCCTCATCAGGCTTCTGGACAGAACTAGCATTTTCAGCAGCAGAAACTTTTTGTGGCTCATGCTTGTACGTGTCCTCCATCTGAATCTCTTTCGAAGTCTCAACAGGTAGTGATTCGGCTTGAATTGAGTGTGAAACATCCTCAAATATCCTTGCAGACCTTTTCTTGTGCACAAGTTTGGAACACTTAGTGGGATAGTCAGTATCAACATTGAGAAATGGGCCTTCCTTCACCATGTATGGTTCTTCAAATACTTTTATCAAGAATCCATGATACTCCAGGAGGCCTTCTATGCCCTCATCCTAGTTATAAAGACAAAGGTCAACATAAGAGGAAGTTGGAAAATCCTGCTACACAATCCCCCTGCATCAACAACTCCCCCCCCCCCCACCAAAAGAAAACACATACGCACACACAGACATAAGTGTGCATGATGCTGGCGCAAAAGGAAAAAAGAGATGGAACTCATCTACATATATCCAAGAAATATACCTCCATAGCAAGCCAGTTAGCAACATGAGCAACAGGAAGTCCTTGATTCTGTAGACCAGAATGTAGAGAAGCAAGCGCCTGGGTGCGTAACTGGTAAAGGTGGCACAAGACAAAGGTTAGTATTTCTGATTAGCTGTAGCTTAGTCACATAATTACTGGCCTGTAACTGAAGAGAACTCCACAAACTTGTTTCCACTAATGTTTGGAAGATTCAACATCAAATTGAATTAATTTTACCCAGTTATCCATGTAAAAATTATGCACCTTGAGACAGATATTTTATGCAAAACTTGAGCAAGAAAATCATGTAAATTGATTGCAAACTGCATATATATCATTCATTTTAGAGAAGAAACTATAGCAGTTTGTTCCCAACCAACTAAAGCAATTTCCTACATTTGCCTGCAAAGGTTGAGTAAATGCATAGCCAGTGCATACATGGCAGCCATAAGCTGTTTAATCTTAGTGACTTTGCTGGGCGCAAAATAAAAGAAAAAAATATTCAATACCTTCGCAAAGTGAGCATGCATCAGACAAGCTTGAAGATAAGTTGCTTTTCTTGCCAGTCTAAAGAAGGCAATAAAATTACCTGTTCTGCAAGCTCTGGAAAATCAAACAAGGAATGATCAGACTGCAAACATCAGGACAAAAAGTAACAACTTCTATGGGAATTACAACCTTGCTACATTACGGGCAAATAGAACTTCTGGTGCCTGCCGTATCTCTGGAGTCATCTTAGCAAGATCAAGGGAAAGCTCTGCAGGTTCAACCTAGCATAAGTTGCTTATTTCCTTAGATTTTGTATAGAAATGAAATTTAAAGATCAACGCACTACAAAGGCCACTTACTTTATAACCAGGGTGCTTATCCAATTTAAGAAGAGCATAATAACCTCGAAACTCTTTTTCTGTGGGAATATTCACTCCTTTCTTTCTGTGATCATCATACAACTGGAACAATTCAACTGAAGTTTTGTTCATCTGTTCAATATTGAGGTGAGCATCAAAGCCCTCGGAGAATCCCTCTCCTTTAGTGTATTCACATAATTCATGCATTGCAATGATGTGTAGTTTAATCTGAAACCATGAAGTTCAACAGCTTCATTAGTCTACATAAAAATGCTGTGTAACAAACTGATGCGTTATACTGTTATTGATAAAGCTAATTGCACTTTCAATACATTACTCTGCCCGACAATAAATAAATATGAAACAGATCAACACCAAATTTATGTATTTGGTATTGACTGTCTGAGTCCATATAGCTTTTAAGTTTTAGCAAACTGAAAATAATCATGATTTTATCACTTATGCAAGAGCAATAGTCTGGCTTTTATATGTATTATTACAAGAGAGGAGTGAATGCTTATTTTGGCACACAATAAGAAAGAGCAATAGTCTGGCTTTTATGATACTATATAATGATTAGCCAAACAAACTGGAAAGACAAGGTATCTGACAATAGCTCCATGTTGCATGACCAATAATAAGTAGTGGCAGTGTTAAAGGTCGCACATTAACAAGAAATGTGACTAATAAGTCCATATATAGTAGAGCAATCTTCACCCCTAAGCTAGCTTTTGGGGTAGAATTATGCCTAACCCAAATTCTAATATGGTATCAGTGTCTATCCTAGATCCGTTTACTAGAGACTATCCAGATATAAGCCACCCGCTGTCTATATCTGCAAATTCCGCACTCGAGATGACCAACCCTGGGGGTTGTGTTAAAGGTCCCACATTGACTAGAAATATGACTAAATAAGTTCTTATATAGGGTAGAGCAATCTCACCCCTAAGGTAGTTTTTGGGGTAGAATTAGGCCTAACCCGAATTCTAATAGGCAGCTATGTCCCAATTCACCAGACCAGGGAAGACTAAAACAAAAGGAAAAAATTCAGAAAGCAAAAAGCAAAAGATGTCTTAGTTCAGACTCATGCTGCTTAAAAATTTATAGCACACAGTATGAATTACATATTCCCATATTTAGGTTTTTAACGGGGTTGAATATTTCCATTTGTAAGCAGAAACTGGGTGCTCACTGCCCAATGAACTTTGAACCCCAATTTCTTTGCACAGTCATACAGAATCCCAAGTTCAAAAGTATTTAAGGCCTTGAGTGACACAACAAATCAAGAGAAAATTCAGACAGCATGGCCATCACTCCAACCCAAGCAAGGTCCCTGAGTGATAGGTTCATGCTGCTAAAATTTAGTGGCAAAAAAAGTATGAGCTACATATTTCCATATTTTAGGTTTGTAAGTTACATATTTCTATTGGTAAGCAGTTACCATGTGCCCAATGGATTTTAAACCCAAGCTCTTTACTGTGTACGCTCATTTGTATAGATGCCCAAGTTCAAAAACATGTAAGGGCCTTGGTTGGCACAACAGACCAAGAGGAATTCAGACAGTATAACTTAGATCAACAACAGATAGTTGACCATTACCCTAAACCAAGCTAGGTTCCTGGGTGATAAATTCATGCTGTTAAAATTTAATAGCCCACAAAGTACATTTACATATTTAAGGTTTGTAATGGGTGTTACATATTTCCATTGGTAAGCAGTAACTGTGTGCCCAATGGACTTGGAACCCTAGCTCATCAGTATTTACTATATAAGCTCATTCTTAAAAGGGATGATTAGAAAGCAAACAGACACAAATGATATGGCTACAAGGAATTACCATCTGTTCGAGCATAGTAATAGCCCCTTGATTGAAAATGTGTTGCATTCTTAGGTCCATCCGAATTGCTCTCATCCTGTCCCACAAGAAGTTGTATACACGAAGAAAACTCTCATCATAAGCCTGATCTAGCAAAGTGAGCAGATAATTCATTGTCTTCTGCAGGATGGGCATAGGCCGGATCAAGTTGGCTTCCCTCTCAGCTGTCCTAGTATACTGTCATAAATGATTATTCATGTTATTAATAATTAAAAACTAATAATGTTTTGTAGGAAAAACAAAGTATTACTTTATCAGTATTCGGTAATACTAATATGATCTCACCTTCTTAACAGCAAGAAGTCTGCTGGTTATATTTCTATCACCATCCAAGCGTTCATATTGGTCAAGATCCCCTTTTCTTTCACGCTCTCCCCTCTCTGACTCTGAAACACAAATTGAATAAAAAAGAAAAAGAAACCACATTTTCATACATCCCATAAAGTAGAACTATCAGCAGGAAAATACTAGACATTAACATAATGAAAATTCTAGATGGCCAGAATTTTTGTCCGAATGAATTGGCATGCTTATTAGCTCTTGTATGAATGAGTGGACCCAAACACTTCAACCCATCCACCGACCACATATTTAGGCTAAAATTTTCAGGCTTTACTCTTAAAAGAAGCTTCAAGATGAACACTGGACTTCTCTCAAACTAAACTTTTCCACAACAAAAACAAATAAGGAATTCCAAAAGTTTCTTGAAAAAAGTCATTGCAGACTTTAAATAATAGATCAGACTGACATATATAACAATCTCACAGGATCACTCTTAGATTTAAAATCTGAGATATATACCAGGACACATATCTGGACATAAGCCAATAATAACATTGGACGTTTCCAAGCCTTCAATATCAGAAGCAGCATGGCCATTAGTCAAGTTGCCAGCTGAATCCATTATTTGCCCGCCCACATATTTCTGCTTCAACACAGACGGTTCACGTCTATTTGCAGAAGTCGTCTGGTTTGCAACATCAGCATTATTCTCTTCATATTTGCTTAAATCCACCTTGAAGCGAGCTAAACGCTTTGCCTTGGCTAGCATTTCGCTGACAACATAATGGTAATATTAAATATCCTTTAAAAACATTAAATTTAAGATAAAATACACTCATAGTGGACAAAAAAAAATTGGTACCATTGTTCAAAATATCTTACCGTTCAGAGTTATCTTCCAGGGAAATAGAGATTCCTTCCAGAGTGTCATTGGCTGAAAACAATGGAGGTGACCTTGTCCTTTTAGGAGCAGTGGAGCTGATGGGCCTTCTTACAGAGGCTTCAGAAACACTAGATGGCAAAGATTTTTGGTGAGTTTGAGAATGAGGGCCCGTCCTTAGAACATTTGTTGTACTTCCCAATCTAGGAGGAGATATAGAAGGCCTGCAAGAAGAACCACAAAGAACAAAACAGGCTCAACAAATGCATACTCTGCTTCACTCTTTATAAATGAGATATCATTGCTATAGTAGCCGCACTAACACCTGCAAGCTTAATTCATATTTTCAAAACACCAAACATTGATAGTTATGATGGATGCCTGCTAGGCTATACTATATTGTTGCAAACAAAAACCATCCCTTATGTGGAGAAAATGAATTGTAAATTTCCCTTATTCCAACTAAAAAGTTAAAGATAGAGTGATCAACTTTCCTTATTTTACTTTGTAACATAACGTTCCTATCTATAAACTACAATCAGGGTTTTCGCTCACTCTCTCAATAATTGTGTGTTTGGATTGATGCAAAGTGAAGAGATGGAGATGTGTAAAGTAATTCCACCATATGGATGATATATTTAGGAGGGGAGGGGGTTACACCCATAAAGTAGCAATTTGTTACATTATTTTGTTGTTAAATAATGGCGACTATACCACTTTTGCTTTTCTTCAGTTTATATATTATGGTGTATGTGAATAACATTACACTAAGTTTTTTCTTCCATCCTTTACCACGTCAATCCTCTAAACAACTTCCAAACAATAGAATAACAGTCAAATCATTATATTCCACTATAACCAAAACATCTAAACATAACCATAGGAATCATTTCATATACGTGACTTTTTTATGAAGTATTTGAAATTAACAGTTTATTGATGATAGATAAGCATTACTTTCAAAGATGTGGCCATAATAGATAACAGACTTTTTTATGAAGTAACAGTTTATTGGCCTTCTGAAGAGCATTTAAATCATAAAACCTCTTCTCACTTTCCCATCTAGTACAAAACAATGTTTTGAGAATATTTACTTCTGAAATTAAGACCTCACCAAACGGAAAGTAATGCAAAATGTAACCAAAACAATAATTATTAAAGCATTTTACAATTCCTTTTATTTGAAGGTAGCTTGAAGATTCATATTTTTGGAGTTGGATGCCCATATTTAGTTAGTTGTTTACCAGGACAGACTTCTTTAAGATTTGATTCAGCTAAGCAGAATGAAAAATCAAGATACTGCTGCCATAACTCCATATAAACTAAGATAATCAAATTTTGACAGAAAACCTTCCCCAAATTAACAACAAAAAAATAACTACAGTACAAGGATAGGCGAGAAAAAATTCCATGTCATTACCTTCTAAAGTCCTTATGAGCAACATTAAAATTCTCCTGTATGCTGTTAGATGGTGAAGGAGGGGACCTTGTTCTCTTTGAGCCTTGACTGTCAAGTTCTTTGGTAAAACTAGGCAGAGGATTTTGAGAACCAATATAGGGAGAGACTGAGGACTGGAGTTGCCAGACCTTAGAGTTAGGATGATTGACTGAAAGACTAGCCTGGCTATCCAATGTGTTGTGAGCTAAAGTGCGCCTGTATAATAAAAATAGCTTGATCTAAAGCAAAGATGATGTAGAACTTTCTTATTGCAAGGGGTAACAAAGCCTTGGCCCACTTGTATGGATTGGTTACATGGGATCAATTGTCCTCATGGGAATTTAGGAAATAAAAAAGAAATACAAACAAACGAACGCAAACAAATCTAAGATGAAGGCAATCCATCCCAGCCACACTAACAACAACAACAACCACAAAATTGTATATGAACATTATTTGATCTGACCTTAAGTCAACAATATAGAAGATCGTCTTCTGAATAATTCAAAATAACCTTCCTCCCCTAATGCTTTCCACATTCTAAACTTGCAAAATGACAACATTACAAACATAGGCTCCCCTGCTCCTATTTCTAAATTTTGATAACATGACTCTGAAAACATACCAAACCCTGAATTTCAAAATGAGAAGAATGAAAAGGAGTCATTAATAAATGATGGGCTGTAACCAACAGGTCAGAATCTAGAAGGAGCAAACATAGGCAACAAATGCTTGGAAAGGACCAAAGAGAAAATCCAAATAGTTCGAACCCATTAATTACCTATGCTAAATGCTAAAGCATCCAAATGCACACCTGACCCAATGATGAAAGCATTGTCATACCACAACAAGAGTAACAAACTATCATACAGCAAGGCTTTAACCCACTACTGGCATTGAAACTCGAAACCATGGAATGTAATGCAAAAGACATGTCCCTGAAGTACGAATAATTTTATAGAACAAAATGCAAAATTTCATACATTAACATACATTGAGATTCAATAACAACTTCAATTTTAACTTCCTAATTCAGATATACACATGGAGACACCCATAGAGATACAATGAAGAGGGGAAAGAGGAGAAGCGACAGAGGAAGAGCATAATCTAAAACTTACTGCTGAACAGAAATCGAAGGACCTTGAAAATTCCGAACAGGTTGATAATTTGCAGGTGCCGAAGGTTGATAGTTTACAGGGAACAAAGGAGGTGATTGTGATTTTTGAGGAAGTAAGTGACCATGGTCATCAATAAGCAAATTTGAGCGGCTACAGCAATCAGCAGCAAAGCACAAAGTCAAATAGTGGCAAAAAAAAGATAAAGCCACTAGGCAAGAGAACCCATGGTAAATTTAAAAAAACTTATAACTCAAAGGGCGTGAACAGTAAAAACAAGCAAGTCCTTTCCCACTAGGTGGAGTTGACTGTATGAATAAGTCTAAACCACAATGCTCTGTCATAAATTAAGTTTACAGATAGATTATTTTGCTTTGAAGTCCCTCTTAATAATTTGGCCCATAATTTTCCTATGTCCTTCTCTAACTCAAACTTACGGACTCTTTTCCATCTAGTGAACCATCCTTACAACAAGTGCTTCAATAGGTCTTTTCCACACATGTCTAAACAATCTAAGACGCAACGCTATCATCTTTTCTGTAGTTGGAGCTACCCCGACTTTCTCCCTAATGTCTGTTTTTCTAACCTAATCATATTCTTTGTAACCACTCATTCATCTTAACATGGACGCAGGATGATGCCACATTGCCATACAGTCACTAGTAATACATTGAATCTAAATTTACATCTAAATTACATATGGTTTTCCCAACACAAGAAAACGCCAAAAAGGGGCTAGACAATCCATTCCATTTACCAAATTTAGTTATCCATCTTGATATAGTATAGCCTTGAACTTAAAAAACTAAAATTCATAAGGAAATTTTCACAGAAAAATGTTTCATGACAAAGTTCTAAACAACAAGGCAACTTATAATTATTTAAATGCCAACCCAGGTAGCAGAAGTTTAGTCAAGGCTGGATTGACATATTTGAACTATATATATATATATATATATATATATATATATATATATATATATATATGTATGTATTCCAATCCAAACAAGGAAACTATTAGAATTTGGAAGGCCTAACTCTACCCCAAAAGCTAGTTTGGAGGTGAGGATTGTCTTCCGATATATAAGAGACTATCTTGACCACATTTCTAGTCAATGTGAGACTTCTCAACAGAAACATTGATGCAAGCACTCTGATACATAATAAATTTAAAGAAATAAGCTGGTATATATGATGATGTTATCTTACTTATTTCTTGGGACAGTTTGACTTGAGTTCCTCAAAGCATCAACATCGGCATATGATATTGGAGGAGATCTGGTTCTTTCTGGGTTTGGATATCTCGAGACTCTGGCTGTAACACCAGTCGTGGAATCACGTGAAGCAATAAATGTTGTGACTGAAGAGGGCCTTTCAGGAGTATGGGTATCCAAATCGTTATAGACCAGTTTCTGCCTACCACCCCAAGCAGAAGATTCAATGGATCTGAAAGAAAATATGAACTATCAATAACCTACATGCAATGAAATATCTTTAGGGTAATCTATAGCTATGAAAAGAATATTTTGTCAGAACAAAGGACAAACAGAAGTTTTTTTTCAAGAAAAAATGATGGCTAAAATATGCACACTTATTTGCCATCACAGCTGGAACATTTTACATTTTACAATGAGTATCACCAAAAGGATACACATAGTTGTTTGGATATCCAAATTCTAGTAAATCAGCACCGTATTACTCATTTTCTCCCTATTCCAGCATATCAGTTCAGTAATACTAATTTTCTTATCTTTCCTAGCTAGTCCAAGTTATCCACCTCAACAATCTCACTGATTTTTCATTCTGGTAATTTACTTCCATTACCACACACCATCATTAGTATTACAAGCTCCGTTTGGAAGAACAAATTTGAACTTATAATATAAGCGCTTACACAAGTGTTTGTGAGAGCTTATGTAAACATCTTATGACCTACCTGTAAGTTGTTTTGAGTTTATTTTCATAAGTTGTTCAAGTTAGCTTAGAGCCTATGTTTATCCATAAGCTAATTTCAGCTTATTTCAATAAGTTTTTCAAATTAGAATAAGCACTTATGAGATAAGAGTTTATTGTCATAAGCTCTTAATTAAGTTGTTTACCCAAACACATCCATAGTTGAACAATAGAAATTCCTTTCAGCTTACAAAGCACTGTCCTATCACAGATGACTCCATTTTAGCTATCCAGATTAAATCCTAGGTTTTATAGTTACAAACCAACCAATTGTAGTTTACAAGATGTGATCCAAGATACCTAAATCATGCAGCTTGGGGTATAATGTGATGGGACCTCAAAAACATTGATAGGGGAAGTGTTAAATGCTTATCGATGAAATTGAAAAGGAAGATTGGGTGAAGGACCAAGACGTACCTGGAAGGGAGAGAAGGAGGAGGATGAGGGCGAGAGGAAGGGTCATTTGCGCCGAAAGCGGGTTGGGATTTGGGAGGAGCGGTGGGTCCAGAGCCCTGCCCAAAGCCCGGGTACGACGACATTCTTCGTCTTCACTGCACCACCAGGAATTCAAAAACCACTCTCTCTGCCTCGCTTGTTCAGCAGCCAAGCATCCCGTCGAATTATTCGCCGGCCACCACTTCATCCCTTTTCTATTTAAATCTTTTATTATTTTGAATACAAAAAATAAATTTTAATACAGATTTGAATTCTAATTTATTTGATTAGAAATTCTATAAATTAGATTTTATAGACAAAAAGTAATTTGGTATCATAATTTAAACTTTAATTAATGGTGCTAAATTATTATAATTCTTATTTTATTCTATTACGATTTCTTATCCCATTTTAATTCATTTTTAGAGTTAAATTAACTAAAAAAATTAATATACGGTAAAATGTATATTTTTTTGCCAATTTTGACCCGTTCAGATTACGGTAGCGATCCCTCCCAATATATGATTCTCCCCGGATTCGATATTGTGACATCACCCTTAGGGGGAACTAACTTATCTACTACTAGACCAACACCTTATTAGTATGGTAAAATGCATAATCTTGTAACATGGAAAAAAAAAAAACCTTAAATTCCCAGGGTTATAACATGTGTTATACCAACAACTTTACCACAACTGATAAATAGTTAGACTCTTTAATCATTTAGTTCAGGGTTCAATTTCAGGGTGATGCATGCATATGTGATGTTATGCCCTAATACTCTTTAGGGCTAGATTCGCCTCACTTGTAAGTGTTGTTTGGTTTGGCTTAGACTTAACTTGATATGATGCTTTGAAAAAAAAATAGAAACATGTTTGGTTGATATTTAGAAAATATTTATCTAAAATATGATTAAAACAGTAGTGGTGGTGGCGGTGGCAAAGGTGAGGATGGTAGCGGTGATAGTGGTGACAACGGTGGCAGTGGCGACAGTGGTGACAACGGTGGTGGCGACCACGGTAAAAATAAAACAAAAAGTTAAAACAAGCACGTTAACTAAATTTGAGAACTTAAAAATGAAAACTATTTTTATAAAATAAAAATAAAAACATAAAATGTTTTTTCAAACCAAATAGACTCTAAGTTTTTTTCCCCTTGGGGGCCACCACCCTCTTTTATCCTAACCTAGGTCTGTCGTTAGGCTCATGCTGAGCAGATGGAGATATGGTCTACACGCCCTGTAGCATTCACAAGGAAATAGTTGTTTTATATATTGGCAAGAGTAGTATGATCGACATTTCCTAGTTTTTCAGCTCATTGTCCCTAAATTATGTCAACTATGTTAGACTTAGTAAGTCTCTAGGTGCGCAAGTGAATATGTATCAAGCAAGGTGATACCAACTTTGACTCTGTCAAGTTTGCACGCTCGAAAATGGCCTATTCACCTGGCGTCGCTCTAATGTACCACTATGGTGTCCAATGAAATAATGTCAATCTCATGCTCCTTTGCACCAGCATGTGTATGTTTAATTTTCATTTGAAAAAAGTAAAAAACACATTCCCTAAATTCATTTATTTGATTTGTTGGTTTTTATGTCTCGAGATTCATGTGAATGTACATTGAGAACATTCGAAACTAAAAAATCAAACACATTAAGGAAATCTCCTATCAAAAAGTTAGTGATACCCAACTAACGCCATTAATGAAGGTATTTATTTTTTATCGAAAAATGGTGAGTAGACAATCAACGAGTTGGCTTGATATGATAAGATAATAAAAAAGTCATGGATGTAATATATGGTTTGATATGATAAGATAAAAAAAAATAGCGATAAAAATCGAGTCCTTAAGAAGTATTACTAGTAGTCTACATACTACTTCTTTATTGTCTACTTGTTGGCTTAATGATGCCTAATCTTCCATATCCATTGAAGCTATTTCCATGTCACCTCCCACCGTGAAAGAAATAACATTTTTTTGGTTACATGGGAAAATATGTAAAAAATACTCCCTCTTAAGGTAAATTGATTTTCAATTGGAGTATTATTTAGATAATGCTTTTTTTTATTTTTTTTTAATGTTACTTAGGAAAAAAAACTGCAAAGTTATGAAGTGATTACCTACGGTGAAAGAAGGCATGAGAAAGTAACTCCAAATATTCCGTCCAAGTTCATTTTCTCAGAAATTCTTCGATCTCAATCCAAATTACCCTGTTTTCACTTCCAGGTTTTGTCTCAACCTATATAACAAAGGGCTTTTTCCCATCATTCTGCTAGTGACTGTTGTGTTGTGTTGGGTGTGTGCGGCGAAAACAAGCAAAATCAATGGCGTCAGAAGCAGGAAATGCTCTGCATAAGCCATGAGTTTCGATAATAAGCTTATGTGGTTCTAAGCACTAATGATTCTAAAGACAGTTTCGATAATAAGCTTCAATGATTCTAAGCAAGGACGGTACTTGAAATGAAATAATAAAATCATTTTAGCAGGTTTGATCAACTTTTTTAGAAATTAATTTTTGTCCCATACTTTGGAATTTGAGTGATTTTAGCCTGTAGTTTTTTTAAGTAGGGGTGCGTATGGATAAATAGATTAATAAGAATCTATTTGGATACCTGTCTGAATAAAAAAATGTAAAAATGTTTTGGATAGAACTGGTTCTCACAAAATTAACTGCAATAAAAGTGAATTAAAATTAATGTGATTTAAGTGATTTTCATAGGAAAAATAATAGAAATGTATTGTGAAAAAGAGCTAAAATCATTTACATGTTAACTCAAATAATTGGTCTATTTGCTTTGTCCTCCACCTGATATTTTATCAGCCTGAAGTACTTCTAAGAATTCAACTTAAACATGCTTTGAAGATAAAAAATCATGCAAGATTTAGGTGGATGAGCAACACCAAATCAAACATATTCTTAATTGAATGATTGACGGTAACTGGACCATGGCTACTGAGATCTCTAAACACAAAATACAAAATTTGATGAATCAGAGGCGTATCCATAAACCATGCCCCTCAGCAGCTCCAGTCCTTTTCAAATTTCAATCAGAACTTCACATTTTTCATTAGGAGATAATAATAAGGCTAATTTCACCCTTTTGTTAGCACGTAAAAGACTAATTTCACTTGTGCCAAATTGTCTAGTGTTTGACCGGTTATTATTTCTGCAACACACCATCATCAAACAGCAAAAAATGTGTAATTCAAATCATTTTAAGAAGCAAAAGCAAGTCCAGGAAGGTGAAAGCAGTATTTAACTATTTATAAATTATACTTGCAAGCACTGTTTATCTATAGATCACTGAACAAAAGTTCCATTTTCCCCAAAGTCCAATGTAAATCACATTCAATTGAATTATGCTTCAAATGTGTTCATTAGTATATGACCATGAAGAACAAATGTGGAAATAGAAGTGTGTGTACATTAGTATGATACCATGAAGAACAACATTAACAAGTAAGCACAGTATATGACCCCATAGCCAACAACAACAAAGCCCGGAAAAAGGAGAAGGGTTGTGATAGGCTTTGGCGGCCAACATAAAACTTGTTAGACATCTTCAATATGGATCAGCCAACACAAAACTCCACCCCTGCAAATTCTTACTTGCGTGAGTTGAGTATATTTTGCTTTCTCTTTTCAAAGCATTCCCTCAGAGCTTGTACTTCTGCCAAAAGTTCCAACAATTCATAAACTAACAATTTTGTTGATTTTTTGGGTGCAAATTGCAAAACTACAATGGTTAATATCAACACAAGCATTTCGTTCAAAAAAAAAAAAACACGAGCATGAAATGAATTAACAGTTTTCACGATTCCAAGTGAAAAACGTTTTCTCATAAATTCAACAAAAAAAATTTAGGAACAGAGAAGTGCGAATAAAAAAACGTGTAACCTGGCTGGCATTGTTTCCAATTCCTGTTAGATCGAACAACGCAATCCTGAGAATGAAAGGGGAAAATCGACGAGTTCGATGATTATGAAAATTGAGGGGTTTAGGGTTTAAGGGAGGGAAAGTAACGAAGGCATGGCAATGAGGTTCACCTGCATCAATAGATAGAGAGAAGAACACTCATCGAGCTGCTTTACGTTCTCGTCATCTTCGTCGGCGTCGCTCTGGTGAAGGGGTTGCGGCGCCGTCAACGGTTTTGCTTCGCTTCGTCATCAATAAGTTTTCAAATTAACTTATTTTTCGTAGGTGAATTGAAATTGAAAAGGAATAAGACGTACCTGGAAGGGAGAGAAGGAGAAGAAGGAGGAGGGCGAGAGGAAGGGTCGTTTGCGCCGAAAGCGGGTTGGGATTTGGGTCCCGGATACGACGACATTCTTCGTCTTCTTCTTCTTCTTCAAAACCACTCTCTCTGCCTCGCTTGTTCAGCAGCCAAGTATCCCGTCGAATTATTCGCCGGCCACCACTTCATCCCTTTTCTATTTAATTTTTTTATTATTTTTAATACAAATTTAAATTCTAATTTATTTGATTAGAAAATTATATAAATTATTAACGGCTGACATGTTTGATTCTCTTTTTAGAGTTAAATTAACTAAAAATATAAAATACATATAGTAATTTTTGTAAAAAAATTGCAACAAAAGTTAATTTTGATTGGGAAATCTATGTGTAAATCCAAAAAAAAAAACTTGAATTTGTAGTAAAAATTGTTATTGGTTATAATGGTTATAATATGTGTTAAAGGGGCTCAAATCCATCGATCCAACTGAAACATAGAGTCAGAGTCTAAGTCAGTAATCAAATCATAAATGTTTTTAAATCAATGAAAGTATAAAAACAAATGATATCGATTAAAGTTAATTTGGCGAGACGCCACTTGAGAAACTCTACAAATGAAGGCCAAGAACAAGAAAGGGTGGAAGGAGGGTGAGGAGATCTCTACCAATTTATTCCTTTGAATTTTTATATATTCACATTTGTTGACATGTTCATCATGTAGATATTGTAAGGACAAGAGGTTTTGGTTCTCTACACGTGCTTGATGATTGTGAGTTCCATCGATGGTATATGTTGGTAGCATGCATCGTCTCATGCAAAGACAGAACCAAAATTTGGATAAGGGGAGAGGCGAAAATTTAACACATTAAATAAAATTAACGATTTATAGTTGAAAGAAGTATATACAAAAATTAATGTGGGCGAAAACAAAATTTGAGTATCATTTTATTAAGATTTTTTCTTGGGGGGCGATTGCACCTTTTTACTCTAACCCAGGTCTGTGCATAGACTCATGCTAAGCACATGGAGACATCGTCTAAGCTGATGAGAATAG
Source organism: Acmispon strigosus (assembly GCA_030819835.1). Classification (NCBI taxonomy): domain Eukaryota; kingdom Viridiplantae; phylum Streptophyta; class Magnoliopsida; order Fabales; family Fabaceae; genus Acmispon; species Acmispon strigosus. The sequence goes on from JAUAMA010000001.1 coordinate 96,173,001, forward strand.
TGGTTTCGCATACTAGCAAAGACCACAAGAGTAATATGATTAGCAATTTCCTTTTCTTTTTGAACTCATTGTTCTACAAATCATGTAAATTCTCAAACTAAATAAGTCTCCAGATGCGCAAGTGAATATATGTACTAAGCAAGGAGACCAACTTTAACCCCATCAAACTTGCATGTCCCCATTCACCTATCTCCACTCTTACGTGCTATTATGGGGCCTTATGAGATAATGTCACTCTCTTACTCTATGCACGGATATGTGTTTGCTTGATTTTCAGTTGAAAACAAATTACATTCCATCAATCTATCTCTTTGACTTTGTTGGTTTTTATCCTTAGGCCCGTTTGATGGACAAGATAAACATAGACAGGATATGATAGTAATCATATCATGTTGTTATCTGTAGTTTGTTGCGCCATGTGTAAAAGTTATTCTGAGGGGAGTTAGGATAGAAATTATCCTAACAGGATAGGATATCAGTTTTTTGTTTGTTTATTACCATGACCCAAAATTAATTTTAATATTTATATTTTATATAATTTATAATAATATTAATTAATAAATATAAATTTTTAATTTTAATAAAATATTAATTTTATTACTTATCAATTACTAATTGTTATTGTTAAGTTAAATTATTTAGTTACTGATAAATTTAATTAAAAAATAAACTTATTTATAAATGGTGAAAATATTAGATTTACTCATATAAAATAATTAAATTTTCATTATCACTTACTACTACTTAGTAAACATTATTTTTCGTTATTTATATTATAATAAAAATACACAAAATAATTATTCGCTAATAATAAAATAGGCTACTCATATATATATATATATATATATATATATATAATAGTAATTTTTTAATATTAAATATAGACTAATTTTATATTATTATATGATATTATTTAAAATTATTTCTCTACTTATATAATTATAATTAATAATTTAAATATAAAATATTTTTGAAAAAATAATATCTTGTAATAATTTTTATCATTAATCACTTACCCCTACTAAGTTAAAACTCATTGGTTACATATATAATAATTTTAATTAAAATAGACTCCCTTCGAAAAAAATAAAATAGCCGAATTAATAAAAATTAATTTTATTTTAGCTAATATTAAAAAATAAGCTATTTATAAAAATGTAAAAAATTTAAATTTAATAGAATAATCATTTTTTTAAAAAAAAAACTATTTAGAAAATTAAATTTTAAAAAATATTATGTATTTTTTATTTCAAGAAAAAATTGATACATTTTTCATTGTTTGTAACATATCCTATCAATATCTTGTTCACCCAAACGCAGGATAAGATAAGAGTCTATCGTACTCTTATCAGTGCTTATCCAATCTTTTATCCTATTATGTTTTTATACTATCATAATCACCAAAGGGCCCTTAAAATTCTTGTAAATGGACATTTGGCACATTTATAGCCGAAAAAAAACTAATTAAGATAATCTCCTATCAAAAAGTTAGTGACGCCTTGCTGGTCAGCACAATAAATGGCCTCCAATTGGTTCTAGCCATTAAGGGAGGTACCTATTTTTCTAGAAAACATGTTCAGAATTTTTCACATGAGAAAGTATGAGTTCAATTTTTTCAATCTCCTTATTGGCTAAGTGATGTCTAACCGTCCATAGCCATTGAAGATATTTCCACATGACCTTCCACCGTGTAAAAAATAATCGTTTATTGTTACAAGAGGAACACCGTGTAAAAAGTAATATATTAGAGGGCTTTTGTTACATAGTTAAAAAAAAAATCTCAAGAATATGAGGTGTGGAAAAAAAGTAGATACTCATATATGGTATGAGATTACGAAAATATATATCTAGGTGTGAAACATTCCCGGTAAATTTTTTTCACATGTTACCACAGTGCTCTATTCTCATCCTAGAGGGTGGGTATGAAGGATAGGTGTTGGGTTTAGGGCATCCGCTTTGGACCTTCCACCACCCATGAATATGGTCACTTACTATTTTACTCTTAAAAATACAAAATCATTCCCAACATATCTTCATCCCCTTCCTTCATCAATTCCCCACCCCATCCACCATCCACATTCCCTTCCTCCCATCTTCACCCATTACCTTATTTCACCATTGTCACCATCATCTATTTCCCTTCCTCATCAACATTGTCACATCCACAACCACCATCATCTTTGTTTTCTACATCAACCTCTACCTTCCCTCATATCCCCAGTCATCATCTTCTCCAAACTCACTCATCATCTTCTCCCTCACACCCACCACCATTTCCATCTTACCCATCATCATTGGAGGGTTTTCATTGCATTTCCGCACACCATACCAAGGTTCGTTGCTTCTTTTGTATATCTCTATTTGGTGAATCATCGTCTTGTTAAAATTCGCACATTTAAGTGCAACCATATTTACTTCGAGGTCGCACTTAAAGGTGCGACCACATGAAGTCCTGAGAAGTCCATGTTCACACCTATAAGTGCGACCATATGTGGTCAGTTCGCACTTATAGGTGTGACCAACAGTAATTCTCAATTTTAGCCTGGTTACTTGTTTCCGGCAGGTCAGACATGCATTTCGTGTTGTTATGGGAGGTTGATAAGGTTCGTAGTGTGGCTGAAGGGCTTGAAAAGTTGGGAAAATCAAGTGGTGCCGGGAAAGAACTGGTTGTCCATGTTAAGGTTGAAAATCAAAGTTTGAAAAGAACGTCAAGTTGTTGACCTAATGATTGATGGATAACTTGTACTTTTTGTTGGCCAAATTTTGATTAAATTGTAATGAATCATTTGAACCTTTTACATGCTGTGTTATTATTAATTTTCTTATACTGAGCAACAAATTATAATTGTTTGAGCTACATTGAATCCATCGTTTGCCTTGTTCCATGAAAATAATACAAAATAAAATAGAGTACTTTTAATTAGGTCGCACCTTAAAGTGCGACCACATAGTCCTGACCGCACCTTAACGTGCGATGGAAACAATGCAAAACAAAAAAGAGTATTTTTAATTAGTTCGCGCTTTAAGGTGCGATGATACAGTCCTGGTCGCACCTTAAAGTGCGACCAATATAATACAAAATAAAACAGATTATTTTTATATAGTTCGCACTTGAAGGTACGATTATATAGTTCTGACCGCACCTTAAAGTGCGACATATGACGAAAATCGCACCTTTAAGTGCAATTTATTACCAGATCCGGAACTGAAATCGTGAAAGACATGGTTCAGAACTCAAATCGACATGCATTTAATCCACAACAACAAAACAACATAGTAGAATGGTTGTCAGGATGACGAAGGAAGAAGAAACGGATGAAACGGTTGCTGCGGCGAGAAGGAGAAGGAAGAAGAAAGGGATGGTGTGAGGAGAAGAAAAAAAGATGGGTCATGCATTCCGTTGCTGTGTTTTTTTATTTTTAATATTAGGAGTATATTTGGAATTAAGCAAAAAAGGGTGGTGGCAGGTCCAATGGCGATGACCCCAAACTCAACTCCCATGAAAGATTCTCAAGGAAAGTGAGATGGTGGGTATGCAATTTTGTACAATTAAATTATATTTTGCCCTTCTATTTGTTTTGTCTTTGCTGTTACAATTTTAAATTAATAAAGATCGTGGGTCTCAAATTTTGAGTTAATATTATACATTGCGGGTCACTGGATCTGCAATGTTGAGTTAATTTATAAAAACATATTAATGTCATAAAGTTTTTAAGAATTTAGTAAACTATTTTAAATAAAAATCAAACAACATTTTTATGTTTATGGTAGTATTGGAAACTCTTAATATTTAAAGCATATATATCAACGCAGTAATTCTATCCATATAATATTAGTGTGATATTAATCAATATAGTTTGACTTTGAATTTATATAAGAAAATATAATTTTTTTTATAAATAATCTCTATAAAAACATTTATTTCATACTATAAATGTAATAATCACTTTATTTTTATTCTATTATTAATAATTACATTAAAAATATTTAAATAATATATAATAATGATGATTTAGTAATTTTATTATTCATTCTCAAGAATATGCATTTCCAACCAAACATATGTTATAATTATTCCCATAAATATAAAAAAAGATTTCGTGAAATTAAATTTGTTAATCAAACATATTTCTTAATAATACCCAAACATAACATTCCAATTATAATATTCGTGGAAAATTTCATATCCAGAAATGATTTTTCATAACTCGTAGCAAACACGCGGTAAATTTTTTTCAATTGGAGTATTAATATATTATTATCTAAGACAAATTAATTTAGGGAAATAACCGCTCGTCAAAAAAGAAAAATGGAAAAAAACTGCGAAGTTATTATGAAATAATTACCAGCGGTTACAGAAGGCATGAGAAAGTAACTCCATATGCGTGCCACGCGTCCCCACTCCTTAAGTCAGTGTCTGGATCCAATTTTCCGTCCAAGTTCATTTTCTCAGAAAACCTCCGATGTCAATCCAAATTGCCCTGTTTTCACTTATAGGTTTTGTCTCAGCCCATCGAGGTCTATATATAAGAAAGGGCTTTTCCCATTATACGCATTCTGATTCTGCTAGTGATTGCTGGGTGTACGGCGAAAGCAACCAAAGTCAATGGCGTCAGAAGCAGCAGCACCGCCTACGCCTTCTGTTAACAAAACAGAGGAGGAATGGAAGGCCATTCTCTCCCCTGAGCAGTTTCGGATCCTTCGCCAGAAAGGGACTGAGTGAGTAATTCATTTCCCAATCTCTTTTTGTTGTTCTTCACATCACAGGATCATTTGGATTTGATTGGATGATTAATTACAATGAAAACTTGGATTGCAGATTGAAGGGTACCGGAGAATATAACAAGTTGTATGACGAAGGAATATACAATTGTGCTGGGTGTGGAACTCCTCTGTACAAATCTTCTACCAAATTTGATTCTGGTTGTGGTTGGCCTGCTTACTATGAGGGTTTGCCTGGAGCTATCAATCGCTCACCGGATCCGGATGGTAGGAGGACAGAGATAACCTGTGCAGCGTGTGGAGGGCACTTGGGTCATGTTTTCAAAGGAGAGGGATTCAAGACCCCTACTGATGAACGCCATTGCGTCAATAGTGTTTCTGTCAAGTTTGTTCCAGGAAATGCTCCTGCATGAGCCATTAATTGAATATCAAAACTCTTGTGTTTTTAGACTTATGTGGTGTGGTGACAGTTTGTTTGATGGTCATGGATACTTGAATAATTGAAATAATAAAAACATTTTAGCTAATTTCATTTTTGTCTTCTAGTCTGAAATTTCCGTGATTTTGGTCCATAGTTCTTTTTTTCAATTAAGGGCAAGTTTCTATAAACGGCTTAATTAAGAATCTCTTTGGATACCCGGACGACCAAAAAGTATGAAAGTGTTTTGCAATACGTTATTTTTCGGTTTTAATACATTCTAATTCTAATAGGTATACAAACGGGCCTTGTTTTTTTTTTTTTGAACTGTGGCCTTGTTAATAATTATTTATCACATAAGTTATAGGTTAATTTTATAAATTTATTGAAATAAATTGCCTCAAGTCGTTGTTGCATGCCCCTATCTGTCTGTTTATCATGTCAATCGTTTCTCCTGCATGGGTGACCCCTCGGGCAGTCTTTCCATCATCACCCCACAACCGTGGCAACAAATCCATAGCAGTCCATCTCCTTCCACATCCTGTTTAGACATAAGGACTAATGTGAAATTTCAAAAACTTTTTAAGAGACGCAAAAAATGCCCTCATAACCTAGTCATAATATTTTTTGTGGAAGATTTTAGTGTATGCTTAGTTTAGCATTGAGACAAATAACTTTGGATAGAACGGGTCCTGACAAATTGAAATATAGTAAAAGTGAGTCGAAAGAAACGTGATTTATATTTAAATATATCTATATAAAAGTGATTTTTATAGGAAAAAATAATAGAAATATCTTGTTAAAAAGAGAGCTAAAATCATTTTCATGTTAACTCAAAATTTGTCTATTTGCTTTGTACTCTACGTGATATTTTATCAGCCTGAAGTACTTCAAAGAATTCAACTCAAACATGCTTTGATGATAAAAAATCATGTTAGGCAAAGTGCCTACGTGGATGAGCAACACGAAATCAAACATATTCTTAACTGAATGATTGAATTGCAGCAGGTAACTGGACCATGGCTACTGAAACTTCTAAATGCAAAAGACAAATTTTGATGAATCAGAGGCGTATCTATAAACGTATCCCCTCAGAAGCTCTGATCCTATTGAAATTTCAATCAGGATTTCACATTTTTCTTAAGAGATAATAATAAGGCTATTATATCAAAGCATACAGCTATTGTTAAACTAAAATCACCCTTTTGTTAGCACGTAAAAGATTAATTTCACATGCATCACTGCTCTTCATCAGCTATGATCATCATATTAGAAGTACACATATTAAATAAATCAAGTCAGGGTGCCAAATTGTCTAGTGTTTCACCAGTAAATATTTGTGCAACACACCATCATCAAACAACAAAAAAATGTATAATTCAAATCATTTTTCAAGTCCAGGAAGGTGAAAGTAGTATTTATACTTGCAAGTTGCAAGCACTGTTTATGTCTAGATCACTGAACAAAAGTTCCATTTTCCCAAGTCCAATGTTACTCACATCAATTGAATTATGCTCCAGAAATGTTCATTTGGAGGGTGGAAGTAGAAGTGTCTGTACATCATGGTGTCTCCACCCCTGCAAATTCTTACTTGCGTGAGTTGAGTATATTTTGCTTTCTCTTTTCAAAGCATTCCCTCAGAGCTTGTACTTCTGCCAAAAGTTCCAACAATTTATAAACTACCAATTCTTGGTTTTTTTGGTTGCAAATTGCAAAACTTCAATGGTTAATCTCAACAGAAGCATGGAATGTAAACATTCTAGAGAAAATAATTTAGACTCCAACAAAAGAAAATTCACCAAATGAATAAACAGTTTTCGCGATTCCAAGTGAAAAATGTTTTCTCATAAATTCAGCAAAAAATTAAAAAACAGAGAAGTGCGAATAAAAAATGTCTAACCTGGCTGGCATTGTTTCCAATTCCTGTTAGATCGAACAACGCAATCCTGAGAATGAAAGGGGAAAATCGACGAGTTCGATGATTATGAAAAATTGAGGGGTTTAGGGTTTAAGGGAGGGAAAGTAACGAAGGTCACCTGCATCAGTAGATATAGAGAAGAACACTCGTCGAGCTGCTTTACGTTCTCATCATCCTCGTCGGCGTCGCTCTGGTGAAGGGGTTGCGGCGCCGTCATCGGTTTTGCTTCGCTCCGGTTCAGCGGTCTTTTGTCCATTTTGACGCCCCAAACTCTTAACAAAATTTGCTTTCAACCCACCGCATTAACGGCCCGTTTGGTTTGCAAAATTTCTTGGTTTTGGTTAGAATTTAGAAATAAGGTAGCTTCTAATAAACAAAAATGTTTAGCAAACAACTAAATACTATTTGACTACTTTTGGACATTTCATTTTCGCGGTAGTGAAAAGTATTTTTTTCCGCTACTTTTTCATTTTATGACGGTTAAAAATCATCACAAAATGAGATGTTTAAAAGTGATCGTTACTATTTAGTGATTTATCAATCAACGCTATTTAATAAAATAAGTAGTCTCAATATTTGCACCCGAGCAAAGTCGCGACATATCAAACACACACGGGAAGAGTAAAAACTAAAAAGACAAAAAACTTTTGTGAAGGATTTATAAGTTATAACCCCTATAGAATAAATGTGTAATTTTGTAACGATCTTTTCAACAGCTTAAGGTCCTCAGGAAATATTTTCTATACTTTTTTAATTCATTTAGCAGATTATGGCGGTTTATGTTGCTGGTCGGCGTTGTGCACATGTACAATAATCATTATTGTAAATTATGTGACTTTATGATAAAAGTGAGTGTTTTTCCCCTATAAAAATTGGGTTTAGGAAAAGTTTATTTCATACATAATTTTTGCTAGAAAAAAAGTGAGCTAGATATTATTTTACAAGATTACCCATATTGATAAGCATTTTTGTACTCTATCCATTTTAATAATTTTTATCTCTAAAACTAACTCATTTTTTATATAGTAAAATTAAATTACTTTTATTTTATCCAAACTACATTCGATTCTTTTGGCAACGGGATACTGTTGATTCTATTCGAGCTAATGAGCTATGTTGGTTGGGGATTGGAATGTCAAATTCTCCTATGTTTCACGTGATCGAAATACGGTGGCGGATGCGTTGGCAAGACAAGCTTCTCATTCAAGGTGTCCGATGCGTGTTTGGAAGGAGCCTCCGTCCTCTGTGATTCCGCTTCTGTGCAAAGATGCAGTAGTCTAGTTGTTTTCTTTGTTTTTTTGTCTTTATTTTCTTATGTAACCAAAAAAATCCAAACTACACTCATTTTTTAAAAATTTATTTTATTTATACATCATGAAACATTCCTGAATGTTGTAAAAGCATTGACTATTAAAAATTAAAAAATATTTGTTAAAAACATAATATTTAATGTTATTAATATATAAAATATTTCAAATGTAATATTTTTAAGCAAAAATATCGAGACAATTATGTTCAAGTTTGTACAAATAAAAGTATTGATTGTAAATGAAAAAAAAAATATTATTATAGATATAATATTCAATGTCATCAAAATACCAATCTTTCAAATAAAATATTTAATACATCATAAAAGGTCAATATTCAACTTCAAAAAGCAGCGAAAGATTATTTAATATTATTAATATATTAAAATTTTCAATCATGATATTCAACACAAAAACAAGTGGTTGATTTAAGTAGTACATTTTAATCTAACTTTCACGTTCAAGTCTATTAAGTGAAAAAAACCAAGGCATAAGCCCCACGAACTCCTTGTGTTCGGTCTCCCTTTGCTGCACGGCCGGTGATACTAGTATGTGTAGAAGAGAAAATATTTTTGTTATCTATTAATGACATGAAGCCCTAATTGGATGATGGGCTTTACCAATTAAGCCAAAATAGAAGGGACTTTAGTTTTTTTAATGTTTTTAAGCATCACATTTTGACAATAAAAAAGTCGAATTAAAACCACAAATTCTAACTTATTAAGTAGTCAAAATGAGAATGAATATTAGAGTAACGAGTGTGACCGAAATAAGTCTCATACACATTACACATTATATAGAAAATAAAGTGTACAATAGAATATAATTTAAAGAACTCACTCACTCATTGCCTTAAGTGTCTTAGGTTTTGTGGTCATGTGGATGTAATTTAAACTCTAATATGATATCAGAGGTGAAAATGTTTAATATCTCATGATCCAAAAAAAATTAAGAAAAAAGAATAAAAAAAGTGAAATAAAATCCATATAGGTCTTTGAGACTCAAGTTAAAGATGGAAGCACACAAGTCCAACAACCTCTGAGGTTCGGCTTGAGTACAAGCCAAGACAAATAAGCAAGTCGTAATGCCTCCGAGACTTAGACGAAGGAGCACAAGTCTAATGACCTCTAATGTTCCTCTTGAATACATGCTCAGACAAAAACCAAGTTGTAAGGCCTTTGAAACTCGAACAAATAAGTACAAGCTCAGGCAAAAAGGACAAAAAATGGAGTCTCACTTGTAGGGGGAGTATTAGAGTAACAAGTATGACTAAAAGAAGTCTCATATTGTGCATATAAGCAAGCGTAAAATAATATGTAAGTTAAATGACTCATTCACTCATTGCCTTAAGTGCCTTACAGTGTGTTTGGATGAGGCCATTTTTGGGAGTGATGTATTTTTTTTAGGGTATTTTAAATACTTCATATCAAAATACTCTGTTTGGGCATTAGTGGGGAATAATTTTTAAAATCCTCAGAAATTGAATGGAGGATTTTCCTTGTCTAAAAGTGAGGAAATTAAAATGATCCCAAAACAGGTGGAATTCTAAATCCCACGTTCTCTCGTTCCTCCATCTCTCTCTGCGCCGTCTCGCTCTTCTTCATTTAGCACCTTCCTCCGTCTCTGATCTCTGCCGCTGTCATCACCGCTCCAAGCCGCCGCTGCTCCTCTCCAATTTGAGGCCCCACCGTCGCCGCCACTCCTCCCTTTCCGTCCAAGGCTCTACCACCATCGATTCTCCCTCGCCGTTCAGGGTTCTGCTGTCGTCGCTGCTCCTCCCTCTCCACTCGACACCAGTGTCGTCGTCGTTGTCTCGCTTCACCGCCGCCGCCGTATGTACCACTACTTCGGTTAGTTCGGTTGGTCCCTCCTTTCTTCTTCCCCTATAATGTCTTAGGCTTGTATGTTGTATGTTATGGTTCCTGAATCAATTTACTGGGATGTTTTTCCCCTTCCTTATGTGCTGCTGTTTTGCTATGTTTCACTTATTTACCTCTGTGTTGTTTCAGTAACAGTGTGTTTGGTGTGATTTGTGGGTGTTGCTTTTTGGTCCCTAGTCTATTCTCATTGTGGGTTTGATTTATGGTTTTTATGGGCCCTTGTGACTGAATGGTGAACATGAACTGCATTGATGATTGCGAATTTGTGAATGTGGTGAATGTTGAATTTTTGTTGGCTACATTGTCAAGCTTATCTGTAGAATGTAGATTGATATGAAATGATAGATGTTGTTGCACTCAAGTCTAGATTGATTGTAACTAGAATTCTTGACTCTTCCTCCTTGAGAGTTATGATATGTGTATAGTCTTGTAGCTAGTTAGAAAACACTAGGAAATGCTTATAGAGATTTACCTACTTTTGGAATAGTGAAATTCCCACAGTAAACACCTTATAAATTTGTTCAAGTGGATGCAGTTTGTAAACTAGTTTACGGGTATTTTGGTAAATAGATGCCTTTCATGTTAATTTATGAACATAGTACATTTTGATTGAGGTATTGGACATGTTTTGCAGATTCTAGCAATGGTTCTTGGTGCAGTCCCATTTTTGAAAAAACTGATCTTTTGGTATGAAATTTTTTTTTATGAGATAATCACATATGACATTTTTTGGCAACTTAGTAGTATGTGTAGTCCTCAATGAAAAGCTTTATATAGTTTTAGAAGCTGAGCCATTTTCTTTCTGAAATAGGAGCAACAACATAGTAAATCTGTTACTGTCAAAAGTAAAAAAAACATTAGACCTGTAGTGACTCATAGCTTCATCTAACCATTCTTCTTTTGACTTGTAACATCAAATTTTAGTTTTCTACTACCTAAATATTGTCACAATGAGCCTTTCCAGGTTAATGTTTTCTTTCTGCTCATCAATTGGTTTAGAAAAGGACACCTTATCCTTCTCCCTCTTTCACTTCTTGTTTTCTCTCCAAAAAAATTGTTGAAAAAACAAATATTTTTAGACAAACATTTCAATCTTTTTCTATCCTGCAATGAATACAGAAAAACTTCAAAATGTGCTATGGAACTATGTCATCTTTATAGGATAGGAGTGGATTTTGAAAACTCTTGGCTGGGAATGTTTTCGTGAATCCCCTGGAATATGAACATACTAATTTAGTGTATTAGGTTTATGTTCTTGTGCAAGTTTCCACTCCTTTTATTTTCTTATCTTGTGTGATAGAAAACTAGCTACATAGTTGAATAGATTTCATGTGCTTCTTGCTGGCTTGCTTTGGACCATAAGAACCGTAGAGGTCTTTCATTGGAGTTTTGGTATCTTTGTTACACTGTCAGTAGAAATTATGCATGATATCTGTGCTGTTTGAGCTCAAAGTGATGCATTTTAGTTATTGACTTGCTTTTTTTAGTTTTTTTAGTTGCAATATACTTGGAAATTGGAAACATAGGCAGATTGCATACATAAATGTTGTTCTTTATAGCAGTACTCTATTAATTGTCTACTTGTTGTTGATTCTTTGAGTGCAGATTCTTTACTTAGAACTTGGAGATGAAGGGAAAAAGGAAAATGATATGAAATATTACAGCAAATTAATTAACTTGAAAGCTCTTCCAATGGAGATGAAGAAAGACTACATTGTGGCTTTTATGCATTGATTGTGACTAGTATTTTCTATCTTTTTTATTTGTATGGTTTATTTGTTGAGCTATTGATATGAAATATTTGAATGTGGAATTATTTTAAGCATATGAAACCCGAACAAAGAAATTTTCTTTTTCCGGCGACCCTATCTAGAGTTAAGAGGCTAAAGGTTGAAGATAAGGGTATTGTAGTACTTTTGCACGTTTACTAGGTCTTGAGTTTTCAAGATCTGATATGTTGCTTTTGATTTTTAATTTTAAATTAAAATCTTATATATTATTGATATTTTTTATAATGTAAAATATATGGTCACATGGGTAAAAAATATCGATTCCAAATTAATCTAATTTTATTCATAAAAAAATTACTAGGATTTAGTTTAAAATATAGTTTATAAGAAGTTAAATTTAATTATATGATAATAAATTACTTTTAAAAAATATATAAACTTTTGTTTACACTCTCATTTTTATAAATGAAGACTTAATTTAATTTAATTTAAATATACTATCAAATTTAATTATTTCATTTTTTGTAAATAGTTTTTTTCATTACTTTATAAAAGCAATTTTTTTAAATTTGAGGGAACTTTAATTACTCCATACAAACAAGTAATTTCAAAATTGAAGCAATTCAATTACTTTACCCGAACGAGAGATTTTGCAAATCCATGGAATTTAATTAATTCAATTAAATTACCTAGAATTTGAATTCCCTAAAAATCTAGAAATTCACCATCCAAACACACTGTTAAGGTTTTGTGATGACGTAGATGTAACTAAATTTTAATAGAGAATTTTCTTAAAAAATTATCAATGAATTAAAAATACTTAAAATAAAATTAAGTACCTTATAGAAAATGTTAATATTTCAAATAATAATTACTCCTTACTAAAAATACAATAAAAATATTTTTATAGGTTGATGACCTAGAGTAATAAATCGATAAATAAAATTTTGTAAAGAAGACATGATAACAAATCATCATGATTCTGAGTTTTTATAACATTTTCCACTTGATTAGATTGAGCGCTCCATAGTCATATATTCAATTCATAGAGATTTGATCAAATGGAAAACGTTATATAAACTTGGTATCGTGAAGTAAAAAACAAACTACATGGAAGAGAGGTTGATTTACTCATTGTTATTTTGCAAGCTAACAATGGCCCTCTTTAATTATGATATGATGCTTTGACTTATTTTGTACCTTCCTTTTCCATTGATATGGTATCAAAACATGTAATGGTTTATTATGCATATGACTCAAATTTATATGTGAGACAGGTCTGGGATTGTTTCCTAATGTTGTTTAATTTAAAATGAGTAAGCAATGCCTAGTAAATGTTGCGTTCAAAATTAATGTGAAGGTAGGAGGTCGCAACAATGTTCTTGTTATAGTTTGCAGACAATTTTTCTTAACTTGAATATTACTCATACAATTGGTATTTCAATTATCACCCTCAAGTATGAGTCCTACTCAAGCAGAAGTCTTTCAACCACATACTTGTACCGTCATTTGTTTGGTCACATAAATTAGACATGTCATCTAACCTCTACATTGCCATGATTTTTTTTAACATAAAGGCTTATGACAACAACCATCGACTCTTATACTACTATTAGGCTGCGAGATGCCTAAAATTCCAAGAGACCTCAATGTTGGGGAAAGAGAAAACCAAACTATTGAGTTTGACACCACATCTTTCATAAAAAAAAATAGAAAGAAGAATCGGATTTTCAAACCATTTTGGAAAGATGACATAAAAATCAATCGACTTGATATAGTTATTTACAAGTTATTTTGAGTATAATGATGTTGGTTCCATCGTCATGTTGGTGGAGTGATCTTGGGGGACATCATCCTTCTGTGTAACTTTGTGTAACTTTTATCAGTGTTACATTCATACACTACTTTCTTAGTGAACATGATATTTTACTGTTGATACCTATTTTTGTCCGGGCCCAATTTTAAAAAAGCAAAAAAAAAAGAGGAAAAAGGAAAGGAAAGAAAAAAAAAAGAGAGAAGAAAAAAGAAGAAAAGAAAGAAAAAAAGCAAAAAAAAGAGAGAAAAAAAGAAAAGAAGAAAAAAAGAAAAGGCCCAGCAGAGGAAAAGGAAGAAGAAATGAAGAAAAATGGGCCGCGGCCCAAAGGAAAAGAGAGGAAGCAGAAGCAAGGAAGGGAGGGCAACTTAGTCATTTTCCCCCTCACTGAAACTCTAATTCTCCCATATATAAGCCTACTCTCACTAATCCTAAAAACCACTCATCATTCTCTAATAGCCTCCGTACTCTCACAAATCCTAATTTCCTCACTCATCAATCTTTTTTTTTTAGCCTCCACACATCTTTTTAGCTATCCACCATGTAGCCTCCAATCATTGTCACCCTAAGGATTGGAGCTTGATTTTCTTCAGCCGCCACTTCCATTCCTTCATCATACACCAGTTTCTTCTTCCTCTTTATTCATTAAACATTCATTCTTCCATTAAATACTAATCTTCACTTCTCCATTTTCTATTTCTTCCCACCACCAAAACATCACAACAACCAGAATACCTCATAAACCATACCATTACTATTACACTCCACTCATTCCTTCTCTCTCTAGCCACCTCCATCTCCCCTCTCCCTCTCTCTTCGTCAAACCTCTCCACCAAACAACTACCACTTTCCACCGAAACCACAAGCAACAACCACCGCTCCCCTCTTCCCAGGCCGCTGCACATCCGCTCCTCTTCCTCACTTCCCTGGCCGCCGCTCCTCACTCTGCTCCCCGCACCGTCATTCATCCAGCGCCGCCACCACGCTCAACCTCCGCGTCCGCCACCACGCTCGGCCGCTGCTCCTCCCCTTCGTCCCCTTCTAAACCGCCACCGCTGCTTCTTCCTCTCGTGGGAGTCCCACCTTGCTTCTCCTCGCGCCGCCGTCACCGCTTCGTCATCCTCGTGCATACCACTGTTTCTTCTTTTCTTTTTGTTGGTTCTGTGCATTTCCTTTTCTTCATTTTTTTTCAAATTCACAGCAGTGTTTCTTTTATCATTATTTTTATTGCTGGACTTTTCTCTTTAATATTGTGGGGTCTTAAGAATGCATGGTGCATGGTGAATATGCATGGTTCATTTTTTTTCCTTTTTATGCACAGGAATGTTTGTGGTTGTGGGTAACAAATACAAGGTTTTAGCACAATTGCTATGATAGAAGTTGGTATGAGACATTGCTTGTAAGTCCATGGACATTTTAATTTTTGTGTTAAAAAAAACAAAAATAACTTAATTAAAACAGAACTGCGTAAGCCTTGATCTTCCATGTTAGGGACGTAGGACTAGGTTCACACCTATCAGGCTATAAAAAAATAACAAAAATATTTTGTTCTCTTTCTTTTTTCAGGAATAAACATCAGTGTACGTGATGATTAATTGTTTTTTCGCCATCCCGCCGCGACCCACATTTACAAAATGTGTTTTTTTTTTAAAAAAATAGTGTACGTGATATTTATGTGTCAAGTATTATTTGCAAGGATTTCACAAAATGTCATCTCACGTATTTATTTTTTAACAAAATGAACGGGAAATTATTTGAAACCTCAATTGCGTGTAGAAATTATTTGAAGTTGCAATTATACGTAGAAACTAATGATTCAATTAAATTGTAATTTTTACATAATCACTATAATAACTTAGATTCCATAAATGATTTAATTAGAATTATTTAAGGTGGGAAAACTTTAATGATTCATTTTAGAATTTAAAAATCAAATTTATATTTCAAATTGTAAAACACCAGGGAATAAATTGAGGACATTGGGAGTATTTTGTGTAGAATTTTTTCAATCAAGATTTTCAATAATAACGTGATTGATTGTTACGAAAGTTAAGGAATCAGTTTAATTGTAAATTAGAAAATATTTCCTATAATGAATTAGATTCCGTAAGTGGTCCATTTAAAAATAATTAAGGTGGGAAAACTTTAAATACTTACTTTAAAAATTCACAATTCAATATTCAATATTTAAACAAGGGAGTAAATAGTTTTTTTTTTCATTTTTTCATTTATTAATGAATTGATGTAAGTTTGACAGGTGGCAAAGTTATGTTCGAGATTGCTGCAGTGATGACAGGTGGCAGAATCAACACCTTGAATGAGCCTTAATTGTTATTATAACACAATGTTGTGTTAGATTCAGTATTTTTGGATTGTATATGATCCTACATAGGATAGTTTGGGCTTTATATTGAGTCTTTTAGGGCTTTATAGCCCAAATAGAACTTAGGGTTAAACTTTAGGTTGTTGGTTCATTAGAAGGAAAGTATCAGTATGAGTATGAGTGGGGCGCTTAGGATTTGGGCCATGAGCTTGTCCCATTTACACATCTTGGTCGGAGTTAGCTTTCCCTATATAAGGGTGAAACCTCTGCGTTTTTCTTACATTTGAATTATTTGAACCCTTTTGCTTATTGAGAGTTAGAAACTCTTCTATCTTTTCTCTCTAGAAAGCCCCTTAGAGAATTATCAAGAATGCAACCTTCATCTCTTGAAGGCTTATGGTGCCTAAAAGCTTCTTCCTCCTAAATCTTTTGCTCACTCTTCTTCTTTTGGTGACAACTTCACGGAGATAAATCCAACACTTAGTAGAAGATCCATGGAAAAAGAAGCTTGGATCTCATCAATTGGTATCATGAAGTCTCTTGCTACCTTGAAGATCCATTGAAGTGAAGCTTCGTACCTTAAGATCCATGGTCGAACTATCAAGAGAGGTATATCGATTATATTCATCATCTTTTTGAGTTTTAATGTTTGTTTTTGTTAGATCTATGCTTGATTCTCATAGATCTTAAGTATCATGAAGTACCTTTCTACCTTGAAGATCCATTGAGGTGAAGTTCCATACCTCAAATTCAAGAAAAGGTCGAACTATCAAGAGATGTATATCGATTCTTTTAATCATATTTTTGAGTTTTTGTGTTTGTATTCATTAGATCTATGCTTAATTCTCATAGATCTTAAGTATCATGAAGTATCTTTCTACCTCAAAGATCCATTGAAGTGAAGCTCCATACCTCAAATTCAAGCAATGGGCGAACTACTAAGAGAGGTATATCAATTCTTTTCATCATATTTTTGAGTTTTTGTATTTGTTTTTGTTAGATCTATACTTAATTCTCATAGATCTTAAGTATCATGAAGTCTCTTGCTATCTCGAAGATCCATTAAAATGAAGCTCCATACCTCAAATTCAAGCCATGGTCAAACTATCAAGAGAGGTAGATCGATTCTTTTCATCATCTTTTTGAGTTTTTGTGTTTGATTTTGTTAGATCTATGCTTGATTCTCATAGATCTTATGTATCATGAAGTATCTTGCTACCTCGAAGATCCATTGAAGTGAAGCTCCATACCTCAAATTCAAGCCATGGCTGAACTATCAAGAAAGGTATATGGATTATTTTCATCATCTTTTTGAGTTTTTGAGTTTGTTTTTGTTAGATCTATTCTTGATTCTCATAGATCTTAAGTTTTGTATGTGCTTTATTCGATTGGTTCACCTTCTCCATCTTCTAATCTTCAAAATCACTTATCATTTGTTCAGATCTAATCTCTCTATTTGAAATTGACAATTTAAATCTCTCTATTTGTAACAAAAAAATCTCTCTATATCGAAATTGACAATTTAAATTTCATTTTATGCTCTTCATGTGTTTGATGAAATTGTTGACTTACATGTCTTAGATCTTGAGTCCTACTAGTTGTTTGATGTTTTCTAGTGGTATAAAAACTTGATTTTTGGCTTATTGCATAAACAACTCACTATTTCATTGATTTAAGATCTGATGTGATACTGTTCTACGTGAATTATTCAAGTTACATTGCATGTTCTTCATGATTATCGTGTAGATTGAATCTTAGAGTGGTTAACTCAATGTTTTTAAAAATTTTAAGCATTTCCTTTGACCTAAAAAAGTTGAATTAATCCAACAAACTCCGCCACATTAAATAGACAATAAAAGAAGAATTTTCTTAAAATAACATTAATGAATTAAAATACATAAAATTAAATACATAGAATTATAGAAAATAATAATATTACAATAAAAATTCCTTCTTTTTAAAAATATATAATAAAGATAATATCATAGGTTGATGGCCAAGAGTATGGATCGATAAATAAAATTTTGTAAAGAAGAAATGAAAACATAAAAAACAAAAACTATTTCATAAATAATTTTCATGTTAAGGGTGTCTCAACACCACAACAAGCATAGTGTTCCTACCTTCCACCTTTACATTGATTTTCAGTGCAATATTGGCTAAGTACTGCTTGTTCTTTTTAAAAACAAGTTTGGCCAAACAACATTGGGAAACAAGCCCAATATCAGTCTAACATATAGATTTCAGGTAACCTATATAACAGAATAAAACATTACATTTTTGGATACTAATTAGTAGAAAAGGATGGTATAGAGATCGGTCAAAGGATTATACCATAATTAAAGTCATTATTCTCAGAAAATATAACAACGAACAGATCAAACTCTCTTTCTTGTAGTTTGTTCTTGGTATCATGATACCGAATTTTTAGAACCTTTTTGACTTGATTAGGTTGAGCACTTAACCTGATTATAAAGTGCTCCACCAGATAAAGTGGACAAGGTGCTAAAAACTCGGTATCATGATGCCAAGAAAAAATTGTAGAGAGGGAAGCTTTCTCATTGTTATTTTGCCTGATAATAATGAGTCTTTTATGATATGATGCTTACGATCATCTTGTACCTATCCTTTATACTAATTAGGTATCCAAATATATACTGATTTGTTATGCAGGTGACCTCAAACTTATATGTGAGATTAATTTTGGCCTGTTTTTCCATTGTTGTTTAACCAAATATGTTTTTAAAATGAGCAAGCATTACTTTGCAAATGTTGCATTGAAATCAATGTGAAGTTCGAAGGTAGAAACACTAAGCTTGTGGTAGTTATAAGACACCCTTAACATATCATTTATTTATGAAAATAGTTTTTATTTTTTTATGTTTTCATTTCTCCTTTATAAAATTTTATTTATCGATCTATTACCCTCGATCATCAACTTATGATATTAAATTTTTATATCAATTTAATAAGGAGGAAATAATTTATGTAATATTAATATTTTCTATAATTTTATGTGTTTAATGTTATGTGTTTTTATTTCATTGATGATTTTTTAAATAAAGTCTTCCTTTAACTGCCTATTTGATGGCCAAGAATAATGGATCGATAAATAAAATTTTGTAAAGAAGAAATGAAAATATAAAAATCAAAAACTATTTCATAAATAATTTTCATGTTAAAGGTGTCTCAAAACCACAACAAGTATAGTGTTCCTACCTCTCACCTTCACATTGATTTTCAGTGCAACATTGGCTAAGTATTGCTTGTTCATTTTAAAAACATGTTTGGCCAAACAACATTGGATAGCAAGCCCAAGATCAGTCTAACATATACATTTCGAGTTACCTATATAACAAAATGAATCATTACATTTTTGGATACTAATAATCAGTAGAAAAGGATAGTATAGAGATCGGTCAAAGGATTATACCATAATGAAAGTCATTATTCTCAGAAAATATAACAATGAACAGATCAAACTCTCTTTCTTGTAGTTTGTTCTTGGTATCATGATACCGAATTTTTAGAACTTTTTTGACTTGATTAGGTTGAGCACTCAACCTGATTATAGAGCGCTCGACCAAATAAAGTGGATAAGGTGCTAAAAACTTGGTATCATAATGCCAAGATAAAATTGTAGAGAGGGAACTTTCTCATTGTTATTTTGCCTGATAATAATGAGTCTTATATGGTATGATGCTTCAAATTATCTTGTACCTATCCTTTATATACTAATTAGGTATCCAAATATATAATGATTTGTTATGCAGGTGACCTCAAACTTATATGTGAGATTAATTTTGGCCTGTTTTTCCATTGTTGTTTAACCAAATATGTTTTTAAAATGAGCAACCATTACTTTGCAAATGTTGCATTGAAAATCAATGTGAAGTTTGAAGGTAGAAACACTAAGCTTGTGGTAGTTATAAGACCCCCTTAACATATAATTTATTTATGAAAAATAGTTTTTATTTTTTTATGTTTTCATTTCTCATTTACAAAATATTATTTATCGATCTATTACCCTTGGTCATCAACTTATGATATCAATTTTTTATATCAATTTAATAAGGAGGAAATAATTTATGTAATATTAATATTTTCTATAATTCTATGTGTTTTTATTATTTTCTATAATTCTAGTACAATAGGATGGTATAGAGATCGGTCAAAGGATTATACCATAATGAAAGTCGTTATTATTTTGCCTGATAATAATGGGTCTTTTATGGTATGATGCTTCAAATTATCTTGTGCCTCCCCTTTATACTGATTAGGTATCCAAATATATAATGATTTGTTATGCAGGTGAGCTCAAACTTATATGTGAGATTAATTTTGACCTGTTTTTTCATAGTTGTTTAACCAAATATGTTTTTAAAATGAGCAAGCAATACTTTGCAAATGTTGCATTGAAAATCAATGTGAAGTTGGGAGGTAGAAACACTATGCTTGTGGTAGTTATGAGACACCCTTAACATATCATTTATTTATGAAATTAGTTTTTATTTTTTTATGTTTTCATTTCTCCTTTACAAAATTTTATTTATCAATCTATTACCCTTGGTCATCAACTTATGATATTAATTTTTTATATCAATTTAATAAGGAGGAAATAATTTATGTAATATTAATATTTTCTGTAATTCTATGTGTTTAATTTTATGTGTTTTTATTTCATTGATGATTTTTTAAAGAAAGTCCTCCTTTAACTACCTATTTGATGGCCAAAAGTAATGGATCGATAAATAAAATTTTGTAAAGAAGAAATGAAAACATAAGAAACAAAAACTATTTCATAAATAATTTTCATGTTAAGGGTGTCTCAACACCACAACAAGCATAGTGTTCCTACCTCCCACCTTCACATTGATTTTAAGTGCAACATTGGCTAAGTATTGCTTGTTCATTTCAAAAACATGTTTGGCCAAACAACATTGAGAAACAAGCCCAAGATCAGTCTAACATATACATTTCGGGTTACCTATATAACAGAATAAATCATTATATAACAGAATAAAAATACAAGAATCATAGTATTCCTACTCTCACCTTTACATTAATTTTCAACACAACATTTGCAAGGTATTGCTAACTCATTTTAAAAACATGTTCTTTGTCCTTGAAGGAACCAATGATAAGGGTAATCAATATAGTTAAGAAGAATGTTGCATAGGGATGCAATTTGATATGTGCTGTGTAATTGGAGTGTGTGGGAGTTTCTTTGTTGGGTGTCTCTTTTGTCCTCAGCCATATTAGTTGGATTTTCTTTTCATCTTGACTGGGAGTGATGTTTTATCAGAGATGGTGTTATTGAGCATATATGCATGTTATATACTCCCTCCATCCCATATTACATTATAAGGCACATTTTTTGAATTTTTTTTTCACAAAATATAAGTCACTTTATAATATTTATAAAGTATTAATTAATCTTTTCCACATTTACTCTTATATTTAATACTCAACATAAAAAGAATTTTCTTATTTTTCAAAATTTTGCTTTATTTTCCAGGCCACCATCATTTGGAGATAGTAGAACATTAATATGGAGAGAGAATTTTAAATAAGGGCAATTTAGGAATTTTATTTTTAAAAACTACAAATTTGTATAGTTATTAACTAATTTTAATTATTTTTCTTAATCCTAGAGAATTAATAAAAAATGACTTATAATATGGGACGAAGTGAGTACTGGTTTATGCTCTCAAATAATTTGGTATATGTTGATTATGTTGCTTTTTAAGCAGGTGACTTTTTGGTTTTTATGGAAATCACCAAGTAACAAATTTTAGAACCTGCCCAATCATTGGTTGAGAATTGCTGCTTCATTCCCCTTTTGCTATGGCTACCATTATGGTTGTTTGCTCTGAATTCTGAAAGTTGTTGAAATTGTTAATGTATGCATTTTGTTGTTTTTCATGTTGGGACCCTTTTATTGTTCCTGTAATCCGTTTTTGCGTCAATGAAATTATTAATGATGCGGTTTGGTTAATCTTAAGGCTAATTGTAAGAAAAGGAAAAGAGAAAGTAATTTATTGAAAAAGAAAGTATTTAGTTATTGTATTTTATATTTTTTATGCAATAAATACTTTCTCGTCTCAGTCCCCAATAAAACAAAAAAACTCTATGTGACGGGTTACAAAATACATTCCAAAAAATGTGGAAAAGTACATACCTATATTTGGTACGAGAATAAAAAATACATACCCTGACATGAAATATATTCGAGTAAATTATTTTCCCATGTTAACACAATGCTCCATTCCTGTTCTTGATGGTGGGTATGAAAAATTCCCATAAACTGAGATAGTGGATCTGCAATTTTGTATAGTAAATTTCCATTTTGCCCTTTCATTTTCCTCGTCGCCCCACGTTTTGGATATGTTTCCTCCAATTTCTTTTTTTTAGTTGCAGGTTGTTCCCCCAATTTGTATCTTCTTCATTTACAAAGAAACGTGATTTGGAAGAAAATCCAATTCAAGGAGGATCTAGTGTGGTGCACTAGATAAATAGACGTTTTTTTCTCCTTTTTTAAAAGTTAATAATGAAAATTCATTTTACTAATTAGTAATTACATCAACAGATAAATCTATAATTTTTGTATCAATAATTTCTATAAATAATATTTATTACATTATATAAATATAATAATCACTTTATATTTTACTTTTTTTTGCATTTTTAATAATTACATTGAAAAGTATTTAACACCCGACATTGAAAAATATTTAAATAGTATAAATAATAAGGGCATTTAAGGAACTTCATTATTTATGTCTGAGAATATATATTTCTAACCAAACGTACGTTATAATTATTTCCAAGAATATAAAAAAAGATTTCAGGAATTGAGTTTGTTAACCAAACACATTTTTTACGGGTTCCTAAGAATAAGATTTCTGAGTATCGTTTTCTAAACCTCCTAACAAACGCCCCGCAAACATCGAAAATACAAACTTAAAGCGGAACCGCCCAACTAATGGAGTTCCAATTCCTCCAAATTTTTTTTTGACCATCCTTAGTTTCAAAACCATGGCATTGGTTTTGTCATTATTGTCTTTAGTTTCAAGAATATGTAATATGTTCATCTCATTATTTTCCTACATCTAGTCTCTCCACCGTCGCTGCCATTGCCACCACCCTCCAATAACCTCAATCAGTGACATTGTCTGATATCTATTGCATCTGCCCTGCACCGTCTACTACCCCTACCGCCACCATCACTGCCAGCACTCATCATCTTCCATTGTTGCATGATACCCGTGATTGCCACTCAGTATCCTCAACCATCACCTTGATTGTCTTGCAGTCTACACCTTTGCAGTCACGTTGCTTCTTCCACCATTACACCACTGCCAAACACCCTCCATGTCCGCCACTACTTGGTGCCATACCATCACTGTTAGTACCTTCTTTTGCCATCGCTTCCACGCTTCGCCACCCTTTACCCACAACTGCTATCTAACACATTGAACCACAATCACCACTTTGCAACACCCATGACCACCATAAAGGACCCTATCAGTGCCGCCCAATATCCCACAC
Organism: Acmispon strigosus; assembly: GCA_030819835.1. Classification (NCBI taxonomy): domain Eukaryota; kingdom Viridiplantae; phylum Streptophyta; class Magnoliopsida; order Fabales; family Fabaceae; genus Acmispon; species Acmispon strigosus. The sequence goes on from JAUAMA010000001.1 coordinate 96,196,663, forward strand.
CATTATCTTATATTTGACCCCACCATCATTGCCATTATCTGCCTCCCGCTACTATATATAACTGTCAGCACTCTCGACCACCGTCACTTCCACTTGACATCCTCCATCCTCACCGCTACCACCATCACCACAGCTACTCCCGCCACTACTTGACATCCAGCTCTCACCATTGCTCCAACCACTTCCCAATATTATCCGTAGTAAGCATTTCTTAAAACCTTCCACCATCCATCACACGACATTGCAATTGTAACCATGAACCACCCATCGAAGTTATTGTTGCTCAAGACCTTACACGGTGGATGATGGAGGGTACCAAGTGGTGAAGGGGTGGCGGCGATGACAACGACAAGTGTTGTTGGTGGTGGAGGATATCATGCAACAACGAGTTTGAGGGTGACGATAACAATGATAGTGGGTAGATGAGGTTGGAGTGCAGTGGACAATGGTAGATGTGGTAAATTGTGCATGACCGTGGTAGCAGTACTTAATAAAATTACAAAAATTGACAACTTTTTCTAAAATCGAAAAACAAGCAAAATCTGAAACTCAATAGATTATAAATTTCAAAACTTGTTTGTATTAATTTTATTATTTATTAATTTCTAGTGGCTATTACAAACTTAAAATTATTTAGTTACTTCATAAATTTAATTAAAAAAGGAATAAATGTATAAACGGTGAAAATATTAGTCTTACTCATATACAAATTGATAATTTTTTCCTTATCAATTGGTATTACTCAATTAATATTATTTCATTTATATAATGATAATAAAAATATAAAATAATTATTCATTAACACTCAAATAGGCTACTTACTTATAAATATTGATTACTAATAGTAAATATGAACTAATTTTCTCTTATATCATCTGCTATTACTTACTTAAATTATTAATGTAATTATATAATTATTTATTATTTAAATACAGACTAATTTTAAAAAATAATTAATTCTAATAATAATTTTTAAAATATTTAATTTTATTATCTATCAATTAAAACCAATTGGTTACTTATTTATTTTAAAATTAAATAGACTAACTAAAAATAATAACTTAATTTTAACTAATTTTAAAACACATATATATAGACTCATTAATGAAAAATAATATAGTAATTACTTTTTAAAATAATTAATTTAGAAAATTAAATTGTTAAATATGTTATGTAATTTCATTGTTTATATAATATCATATAATGATTTATTATTATCTTGTCCATTTCAAACATATGATTGGACTATAACATATTTTGTCATTATTCAACTCTCTTATTCTCTTATCATGACTACTAAACGGACTCTAAAGAATAAGATCTGCACGAGCCTAAAATTAGATGAACCGCTGGATGGTGGAATGTAGGAATGGTCAAATCTCCAAAGTTAAAATTTAACTTTCGATCAATTACATTTACCACTCAATACCTTCATTGTTTATATAATATCATATAATGATTTATATAATATCTTGTCCATTTCAAACATATGATTGGATTATAACATATTTTCATATTTTGTCATTATTCAACTCTCTTATTCTCTTATCATGACTACTAAACGGACTCTAATAAGATCCGCACGAGCCTAAAATTAGATGAACCGCTGGATGGTGGAAAGCAGGAATGGTCAAATCTCCAAAGTTAAAATTTAACTTTCGATCAATTACATTTACCACTCAATACCAGTTAAATTCTTTTATTAGGGTTTCAAAAAAAATTCTTTTATTAGAGCGGAAATATTTAAAATATAAGCAACAAATTTGCTGAATGTTTTTGTTTGGTTGCAAAAATTTAGGGTTAAGGGATGATGATGTTTCGGTCCAAACAGAGAAAACTGTTGGACTCAAATAGCACTTACATAAAACTTACATTTACCCCAACTCAAAGTGACTAGTGAGACTTCGAATCTGCAACCTATCAAATATGAAACTTGGTCATGCTCCACTAGACCAACCCCTCGAGGTTAAAAAATTGCTAAAACTGACTATACATTCATCTCTACGTGCTGTCCATGGTGTGCATTTTGTAGTTTTTTTAAAGGAAAAGATACATTTTGTAGTTGCATAAAGTATTAGGCTATATTTTTTGTTTTGTTTGAACCAAGGGTTTGATTCTATTCGAACCGGTTAAGACCACTGTGAACAGCAAAATTTTGTGCAATATTACGCTATTATTTTTATCTATTGCCTTGGTGTGGATGGTTACAAATTAAAGATTATAATTGTCTGCCTTTCGAGTTTGTGTGAATTTGTACACTGTAAGTTGTTGTACCAAGCAGACCTCACCAATCCCTGTTCTGTTCTCTTTGTTTGAGGGGAAAATAGAATTTAATTTTGATATATACTGTCAGTAAAAAAATGTTATATATATCCAAATAAGAAGATTGCTAAGAAGGAATGATTATTGCAATCAGCATTTAAAAATTCATTCTTTGAAGAACATGTCAATATATATATACATTATTAGCTACATTATTAAAGAACAATGTAATATAAATTAACTCACTACACAATTTTTTTAAAAAAAAAAAAAAAGTCAACTAAGCTACCGCATCTTTTAGTAACACGTTCATACAATGGACTACAATTATTGCTTAAAAATACATTAAGAATCAATTTGTGTTTGTGTCTGTTACTATAAATAATTCATTTTAGATAACATATTTTTTCACAACACTAAATAAGCGTGTTCCGCATTTAATAATAGAGATAAGCTATATAAGTATTGTTGTCTTTTCTATACATTGATTTACACTTTTACACAATGTTACTTAAAAGTACGAGAAATTGTTAAAAAAAATAGATAACGCACATGTGGTTGTTAAATTATAAAACTTTAAAAAATAAAACTTAAACTGGAGTGTAAAAAAATAGTTATATAAGGACTAAAAAAATGCTAAAGTCGAAACTTATCTTTTAAATATTTTTTTTACTTGTTGTGTTTCTCGAAGCAACACATACACAAATATTTTAAAAAAAATATTGAAAAGAGATAATAATATCAAGTGATATTTTAGTTAGATAATATATGTACTACATGGTGAGTGCGTATTTTATCATTTGAATAAAAGGTGATAGAATTCGGTTGCAAATAAGACAAAAAAATGAAACTATTAATATTAAGTTTAATTCTTAATGCATTTTATCAGTGTTTTTAGAATTGATTTTACATAGAGACAGGATTAGAGGGAATCGTTTGAATTGGGTGTGGAAATTGCAGGTGCCGAAGAAGACGCGTATGTTTGTTTGGATGGTCCTTCATAACACAATCCAAACGAATTCAAATAGATACAAATGTCATATGGTTTCGTCCCCGGGATGTATGCGCTGCTCAAACATGGTGGAAACGCTCTGCACTGCCTTCAAGATTGTCCGCATTCTCGGAAAATTTGGCTAAGGGTGCGGGCGCCGACATGACAGGGTTTTTATAACACAAACACTTGGTCATGGTTTCATGGATTGGCTCGAGGGATCACGATGTTCAATTCTTGAGGGCGGTGTGGGGGATTTGGAAGTGGCGTAATAATATGTTTAATTCAACACCTTGGACGATGCATGAGGCTTGGAGATGAATATGTCATGAGTATGACGAGTTCCGATCGGGCATGGGTGGTAGGCTCGGTAACGACATTGTTGTCTCTACATGTGCGAAGTGGGTCTGTCCCGTGCTTGGTCACGTCCAACTTAACACAGATGGGAGCTTTCGTGAGCGTGATGACCGTATAGGCGTCTGGGTCTTCTTCGGGATGACCAGGGGTGTTGGATTTGTGGTTTTTCAGCTTGTACGACGAGTGGAAATGCGCTTCTTGTGGAGGCCACAACGTTGCGTGATGGGCTGTTGATTGCTTGGGATAAGGGGTATCGTAAGATTGAATGTGAGGTGGACTGCAGTGAGCTCGTGGAGGCCATTGACAATCCAGATGTTGCTCGATTCATGATAGAAGTGCAGCAGATTCAGGACCTGCTAGGGAGCAATTGGTTGGTGACGCTTCGACGCATTCCTCGTGAATGTAATGCGGCGGCAGATTTCCTAATGAAGCTGGCGTCGTAGCCAGACGATCTTCGTTTGGTTGATTGTCGTGCTCTGATCTAGAGACTCTTTTGCTAAGAGACACGCTGGGTGTTGTTTAGTCTTTTTTTGTTTTTGGTTTTTTTAGTTTTCCTTTGTATTAAAAAAATATGATTTTACATAAAATTAATTATTATTTTTTGGTAAAAGCAATATTTTTTTTTTGGGAAAGCCCGTTTTATAAAAGACTCAAGAAAATGTGGAGTCTACAAACAAAGCTTCAGCAATCATTTGAGAAGAGTTATCCCACCAAATATGCACAGGAAAGCTAGAAGCAAGAGAAGCTAGAATATGTGCTATATTATTTGCACCTCTTTTAACATGAACCTGCTGTGAGATAACTGAGAACCTAGAAGTTAGCCTTTTGCAGTCACGAATCACTTTCTGAATCTCAGTTGGACACGAGTGGGAGTTCATAGCTTCGACCACAACCTCAGCATCTGATTCGATCACTACGATCTCTACCTCCATGTCATGGAGACTCATAAGGCACCACCTTAAAGCTAAATCTTCTGCTAGGAGCGGTTGATTTCTATGTTCTTCCAAATGCGTTGCTGCAACCATGAGCTCTCCGTTATGTGCTCTTGCGACCATGCCAAAACCTTATTATTGACAACCTTATAGATAAAGTGGTTCACTTTGTTAGGCATTGCAATTCTCCAGAGCTTTTTCCAAGGAAAGTAATTAACGCTGGACCCACTAGCAACATTCAAAGATTTAGCTTCCTGAATTCTATGATAGACAGACCGGACTGAGAAATCTCCATTCCTAGTCCCACCCCAATAAAATTCATCAGATACATGCTCGAAAGGCAAAGGAATGAGCTTAATAGCTAGGGACTCATTCATCAGTTGTTCAATAAAATTAATTATGATACAAGTTAATTCATTTATGTTTAAATATATTCGTGAGAAAATAATTTTAGTAAGTATTATTGTTAAACTAGGTGTAAAATCTCACTATTGAAAATGTGCACTGATCAGAGGTGTTGATTGAGGAGGAACGGCAAAACTCCGGTAAGGCGGGGTGGTGGTCTTCCCGGCACTCCGTCTTCCGTCGAGCTCAGGAGGGGTCTTGCGAGAACACTCCGACGCTCAAGTTAGAGGCGTGGGGTTTTGAGGAAAAGTGAGTTTAGGAGAGAGAGATTGTGTACCTTATGGTTTAGTGGAACCTCCTTATATAGGGGTTTGGAGGTGGCACAACCCTCGAGGACAAGTAATGATGACCTTGCTAGAGGATCGCCCCGGACTGTTGGATCTTCTGCCACATCCAAGGGACCGGACGGTCCTGGGTTGGTGTGCCTACGGAGGTAGCTTGGTGAAAGGACTGCTGACTTGACGTTTGAGGGCAATAGGTGGTCGGTTAGCTCGTGAGGGCGTGTGATAGGCTCTTGGGTGGTGCAGGCTCTCGGGGAGCGCACCTCTGGGAGCTGGGGGGCCTTAGTGGGTCCCGAGGATCACTCCTAGAACAGTAGCCCCCCCAGCCCGGGCACTTGGGTACAAGTGCCCAGGGTTAAGTGTCTCTCGGATCTTCATGGGGTGTCCCACGGTCGAGGGCCTTGACAGGTGTCAGGGCAACAGGTGATTGGACATTTGTGGATGTTCGGCAGTTGCGTGCGTCCGGTAGCCTTCCGTCCGAGCGCAATACCTGGGTGACTGTCGATGGTGGTCCTCGAGCGTTTGGGTTGTACGCATGCCAAGAAGGTCACCCCCAGCTTTGGCATTCAGTTATGAATGCCGAGAGTTATAATGTGTTATGATCATGTGTGACCGCTCAGCAGGAATTTCCTCCTTTGGTCGGTCAGAGAGGGTTATTCCCAAAACATGCAAAATGAAAGGCAGGTTTTGTAGTTACATTCTAAAAATGATTTAGGAGCTATGATCTATTATATTTATGATTTTTATTTTATTTTTTCTAAGGTTGACAATGTCACGTGGTAGCACTAGACTTATTCATTCCCTCATAAAAGTAAATTAATTATTTGAATAAATGACTAACTAAAAATTAAACCAATTTCTATATTGATTAAAATAATTAATTAGGTAATTTCATATATAGATTTACTAATGATGGCATAAAAACCATTAAGGTAGTTTTTTTTTTTTTAAACTAACAATTAAGGTGATTCTGAATTAATCCTCATTTGAATATTTGAAATAACATTTCAAATCAAACCTTAAATATCTTGTAAAAAAAAACCTAAATATCTTATAGGTAAATCATTATATACCTATTTAATATTTTTGGTATTCAATTAATTAATTATAACATGTAGCAATTATTAAATTTTATGATTTTTTTTACAATTACTCTTCATAATTCTATATTTTTATGCATCGGAAAACAAATAATTGAATTCTATAATAAATGAGCCCATTCATAAAATTTGATTTGACCTATATTCTAATAAGATAAAACATCTATATCGATTAATATCTTCTATATTTTTTTTTTACCTAAAGACATATGATATCTTATGGGGCAAATGTTTTAAATAATATTTTTGACCACGTAATATTTTTACATTAGTTTCGGTCCTTCAATATTTTATTTAATCATTTTTTATCATTTTCTTCACTCCTCTTCCTCTTATTCTTCCCCTATCATTTGTAGCCACCACCAACATTCAACTACCTCACAACCTCCACATCCTCCCCCGCATCACCCAAAACTTCCCACACTGCACCCTCCATCTTGATAACGACAACTCATATATGAATAAACCATTGCACTCTCCCTCCAACAATTAGAGTTCCTGTCTCCATGGAACCACAATCGCGACCACCATCAGACATACATGTACATGTAATTATAAACTCAACAAAACAACACTTCACGTCTGGGTAATTCTTTGAACCAACCATGTGAAAATCGAGATTTTTTTCTCCCAAACATCTTGAGATTTGCTTTGTTTTGTTGATGTCCTGGTTTGGGGTGTTTTGATGTCTAGAATTTTATGTGTTTGGAATTCTATGGATCGGTAGATTTTGATTTCATAAAATGAGTTGAGTCGATAATTTGATATTTTCTTTGAAATTCCACGTAATTATATGACCGATTATGGGTTTAAGAATCATCATATATGTTGGAGTTCAACTACACGGGTGTGAATGCAAAGAAGTCCCACAATGAATGGATAAGCAATGGTTGAGTACTTTATAAGTATAAGGACCCATAACACATTGTCTTAGAATTTTGTGGTGAAACTATATGGATGATGTCAAAATCACTCGTGCTCTTAACCTCTTAACTCAATGTGGAAATGATCACACCGGCCCATCTCGTTGTGCAAGCCCAACAATAATTTGAAAATTCAATATGGTATCACGGCCTAGCCTAGCGACTAATGATAAACAGCGTGGAATGAAGATCAACGGGTGACCCAAATATGAGAGGTCTCCACAACAAATGGATACCGTATTAGAATTTTGGAGGTCTAATTCAACCACAAAAACTAGCTTAAGAGTTAAGAGTTGCTCTATCCTTTATAAACATTTAGTTGGTCATATCTCTAGCCAATGTGGGACTTCTAATAGTTCCGCTTAAGACAATCCTAAGCAAATAACAACAACAACCGGGAAAAAAAAGTCAAGTCAAGTTGGACTTGAGGGGGAGTGTTTGAGTTCAATTATACAAGTGTGAATACAAAGAAGTCTCACACGGAATGGGTAAGCAAGGGTTAGTAGTTTATAAGTGTAAGGACCTACTCACCAATTGCCTAAAGATTTTGTTGTGAAACTATGTGGATGATGTCTAGATCACTTGTGCTCTTAACCTTGCAGCCCAATGTGAAAATGGTCAAACCTGCCCATCTCGTTGGGCTTGTATGTTTATATTTATTGGGCTTAACCTCAATTGATAAGTCTGCTAGGGTTTGTCGTGTCGGGCCAAGTAACCTAGGCCCATGATATATGAGAACTAGGGTTATTGTTATACTATATATATGAGGCTAAGATCTCCTCTCCCCCTTTGAACTCCAGCTGCACAATTTTCATATCAACAACATAGAGAGAGAGAGAGAGAGAGAGAGAGAGAGAGAGGAAAGAAGAGGAAGATCATGATCTTGGAATGCGCGTTTGTGCAAAACATGTAGACTCTTTGAAGCTAAGATCACTATCACTTTCCCTTCAAGAGGTACATAATTTATATTAATTGAATTGATATTCTAAATCATATTATAGATCTGGATCTAGTTTGAAGTTATTCCTACATATGGGTGGTGCTTTGTAATTTTTGTGTTGGGGTGGGGAAGGGAAAGAGAAAGGGAAAGGGAGGGGGAGGGTGCGGTGAGGTAGCGGAGAGAGGGGGGGTTTGGTGAGATGGGGAAATATGTGGATGTTGTGTGGTGGCTGGATGGTGGTAGAGGTTAAGTGGTGGCCGGAAAGCAGAGGGGGAAGAGGAAGAAGATGGAAGAGAAGGAAAAAAATGAATAGAAGAATTTTATAGGACTAAAACTGATGTGAAAAGTTCACATTGATAACCTATCTCATTAGGATTACCACGTGGACTAGTGTATGGGTAGTTTTTTTTTGCAACATAAACATTATAACATTACATGTCCTTTTTTCGAAGAAAAACAAATTCAAGGACCACTAAGATGCCGGTGTATAAGCTAAAAACATATTTCACCAAAAATATATGTATAAATTAGAATCGAAATTCAAAGTCATTATCCTTGGTTGTCTTTTAGCTTTCATTTACTACATTCTTTTATTCCTTGAAGATTTTTTCTAACAATATGATTTATCTATGCATAGATTCAAGTTATTAATTATAAAATACGAAGGCTGAATTAACCCACAAATTCTGACTCACTGAATAAGGTCAAAGGAGATTTTTCTTAAAAATTTGTCAATGAACTAAAAATATACAAAATTAAATGCATATAATTGTAGAAAATTAAAATACTATATACAATAAGTAGTCCTTATCGAAAATCCATAATAAGAATAATATATGAAAATTTTCTAAATATATTTATAGATATCAATATATTTAAAGACTTGTTTATTTTTTGTGTACATGTTTTTGTTTTTTAAAACCCTTATTTGACCAAAACATATTATCATTATTATTGTTACTTTTATTATATTTAAAGATAAAAATATTTATTTATCTTAATATAATAATTCTTTTATAATTAAATGCTAACCTAGTTACTAGAGTGGGAGAGGGACGTGCACTTTTTAAAGCCTCCCCAAGCTCTTACAACCTCAGCCTCATCAGCACAAAATAAAATAAAGGAGAAGACAAAAAAAAACAAAAACAAAATTCTGAATTTTCTTTCTGATTCTCCGATGTTCTAAGATCGATCTTACCTTTGATTGTTCCAAACTTTGCTTCAATCGGGTACGTCTCGATCATGTAATACTGATTGTAACTCCTGTTTTCTTCCGCGTTTATTGGGGATCTTCTGCGTATCAGTGGCTTTGTATATTCTAATATTGAAAACATAATTTTCTGTGATCGTTTTTCTGATCCGTGGTTGAGTCTGGAGTATTTGATTGCCTTTGAATTTATCTGGGTACTTTAAATTTTCTATCTTTTTCAACTGGGCATACTCATAACGCTGAGATTACTGGTATATGTTTCTGGGCAGTGTTGTTTCTATTATTATTGATATTATTCTTAATTGATTGTTTTCTTATTCTTTATATTTGAATTTTCAGGAGGTTATATACCAGGTTGCAATACTGAGATTTAGAGGTAATAGTTTTTTCAGTTCTTAAATTCATGCAATGCATTATAATCCAGTGTTAGTTATTGTGTATAAATATTTTTTAGTTGGCTGATAATTTTGTAAAAAAATTTCTGAATTAACCTCATCAATTTTATTTCACATTGTTATATGATAGTACTTGTTGATGGAATTAGTAAATTTGGGATTCTTGTGAATGTGTGCTGGATAAAGTCATGATTATTGGCGAGTGTAGTCATAAGTTGTATCTTTTTCCTTTTTGGTTTGCAGCTAAATGGCATCAATGGTTGCCAGTGGTAGCAGTCAAATGTCTCCTTCAGTTTCTGTTCAAGAAAAAGGAAGTAGGAATAAGAGAAAATTCCGGGCTGATCCACCTTTAGGTTCTTCACCTCAACAAGGAAGCCTCAGTTATGAATTTTCGGCTGAAAAATTCGAAATAACCCCAGTTCATGGGCAAGTCACAGCTTCTGACATGTGTAGTGCTAACCAAGATCATTCTGATGGGTTGAAGCTTGACCTGGGATTGTCTATCCCTGTAGCTTCATCTGGGGCCATCCTTAGTGAACCTAAGGAGGAACTCGAGGCGGATGAATGCCATGATGCTGATTGGAGTGACACAGAAACCCAGTTGGAAGAACTTGTGCTGAGCAATCTGGATACAGTTTTCAAGAGTGCAATAAAAAAGATTGTTGCCTGCGGCTACCCGGAAGATGTTGCTACAAAGGCTATATTAAGGTCCGGCATCTGTTATGGATGTAAAGACACAATTTCTAATATAGTTGATAATATTATTGCATTTCTAAGAAACGGCCAAGAGATTGATCCTTCACGAGAGCATTATTTTGAGGATCTAGTGCAGCTTGAGAAGTATATCTTGGCTGAGATGGTTTGTGTTCTTCGAGAGGTCAGGCCATTCTTCAGTGCTGGGGATGCAATGTGGTGTTTGTTAATTTGTGACATGAATGTGTCGCATGCTTGTGCAATGGATAGTGAATCTTTAAGTAGTTTGGGTTGTAGTGATGGCATTGCTGACGGTTCTTCTATCCAGAGTGAATCGCAATCAAAAATAGAAACAAAAGGTCCTAAATTGAGTCTTCCAAGTCCATGCAAATCAATTCCCTCTGGTTCTGAATCTGAGAAATCCTTTGTGGCTGAAAATCCTGTTTTGAATAATGTAAATAATTCTCAAATTCTTGGTGGACTCTTACACAAAGAGGGTGCTGATTCTGGATCTGATAAGTCAACTAGTACTGCTGGAACATCTCAATCTCCCCTGGCAGCAGAAAACGGTGGGAGTGTTAGAAAGGTCCATTCCAATAGCACCAAGAGGGACTACGTTCTTCGGCAGAAGACATTCCATGTGGAAAAAAGTTATCAGACATATGGATCTAAAGGGTCTTCAAAAGGAGGAAAGCTGAGTGGCTTGAATGGTATAATCTTGGATAAAAAGCTTAAATCCATATCAGAATCTACTACTATAAACTTGAAGAGTGCATCCTTAAACATAAGCAAGGCAATGGGAATTGATTTGACTCAAGACAATCATAATGCTGTTTTCTCATCTAATGATGGACCACCTAGCTCGATTGTATTTAGCTTGGATTCTACTGATACTATTTCTCAGTCTACCAATACTTCATCTGCAGTACATGAAGCAAATGCTATACCTGCGGTCAGTAGCCCTGATGCATTATCAGCTACAAATACTGACCTTTCTCTCTCTTTGTCTACCAAAAGCAAGTCTTCTACAACACCCATCTGCTGCAATCATGAGGCAGCTAATAGCAGGTGCGTGGGGGTACCATATGAGAAGTCCTTGGGCAAATGGATACCCCAGGACAGAAAGGATGAGATGATTATGAAGATGGTTCCAAGGGTCCGGGAGCTGCAAAACCAGGTTCAAGAATGGACAGAGTGGGCAAATCAAAAGGTTATGCAGGCTGCTCGTCGGCTGAGTAACGACAAGGCTGAGCTTAAGATACTAAGACAAGAGAAAGATGAAGTTGAACGTCTTAAAAAAGAAAAGCATTCTCTTGAGGAAAGCACCATGAAAAAGCTTTCTGAGATGGAAAATGCCTTGCGTAAAGCAGGTGGACAGGTGGAACGAGCTAATTCTGCTTTAGGGAAGCTTGAAATGGAAAATGCTGCACTGAGGAAAGAGATGGAGGCTGCTCAGTTACGTGCGGCACAATCAGCTACAAGCTTTCAAGAGGTCTCTAAAAGGGAAAAGAACACCCAAATGAAGTTTCAGTCATGGGAGAAGCAGAAGTCCTTTTTTCAGGAAGAAATGATGACTGAAAAACACAAATTAGCGCAGCTGCGGCAGGAATTAGAGCATGCTAAATTGCAACAGGAGCAAATGGAGGTATACTATTTCAAGCTTATCCAACTGCATTTTATGCATTTTTTCTCTTCACCTGATATCTATACTAACAAAATTCAGGCTGTTGTTTGGTCTCATGGTGTCTTCAATTTACAAGCCTTACCACCAAAAAGTAAGAACTTATTGTAAAGGAGTAGTTATCTAAAATTTCAAACCTCCCCTATGCTCCAAATCAAATGAAATAAATTTTGATTGACACGCACTCACAGGTGTTTATTATTCATTTCTGTGCACGGTTAAGCAATTAAACTGTTTCCATGTAGAATCAGTGGGTAGTGCCTGTAAATGAATAAAAAATGATTTCCCCTTCTTGTAGTATTAGCTAACCAGGTTATTTCATCCTTTTATCTTCTAAAAAGTCCGGAGCTGCCTCCCCTCCGCGAAGGTATTATCTGTCATCTGCACCTTATTGAATTCCTTTGACTTTGAAGGTTTTGTCCATTTGTGGCTGCAATACTTGACCTTTAATGAAAATATTGATACCTGAATCACTAGTGTTAATATTGTTCTAGTGAAGTGACAAATGAGGGTTTAGTTTGTTACACGAGAATCACTTGTGAGATTTCATAGATACAGACACATTACCTCTGTAGTGTTAAATGAATTTTGTTATTGGGTCTGTTCTCACTGTAAAGAAAATATGTCACAGGCTAGATGGCGGCAGGCAGCAAAGGCGAAAGAAGAACTTCTCCAGCAGGCCAGTTCTATAAGAAAAGAAAGAGAACAAATTGAGGAGTCAGCAAAATCCAAGGAGGATCTGATCAAATTGAAAGCGGAGGAGAATCTGCAGAGGTGCGGAGATGACATCCAGAAACTTGAAAAAGAAATTGCACAGCTGAGACTGAAGACTGACTCTTCGAAAATTGCTGCACTGAGAAGAGGCATTGATGGAAGCTATGGCAGCAGCTGCAAGGACATGAAAAATGGCGCTGCTGTTGAGGAACCGCAAACCACTTTTATCTCAGGACTGGTCCAAAAGTTAAGTGACCGATCTTCGAGTGGGGGCGTGAAACGGGAAAGGGAATGCGTGATGTGCCTTTCAGAGGAGATGTCTGTTGTGTTTCTCCCATGTGCTCATCAGGTTGTTTGCACTACATGCAATGAGCTCCATGAGAAACAGGGAATGAAAGACTGTCCTTCTTGCAGGAGCCCCATCCAGGGGCGCATATCTGTACGTTATGCCCATACATAATTTATATACTTGAGTGAATTGAATTGAGAGTTTTGAATAATGTGACTGAGACTCACTTGCAAAGAATAATGCATTCAGATCTTGCATCTCAGAACTTAGATACATTAAGTTGTTTTCAATACAGACGTTGATTCCTTTACAGATTCTTTCCTTCTCTTATGGTGTTTTGGTTTTGGTTGAAAATTTTCTCTTGCTGCAATTATCTTCTTAGCTTGTTTAAAATTAGAATGCTTCGCTCCTTATTAAACTCTCTTTTCCCATAATTACATGTAACTAGATGTAGACTCCCATATATCCATTGCGTTATAAATCCGAACAGATAAAACCAACATGCAGGATATAGGACACTAGTAGATAGTTGGGTTCCTTAAGTATTTAGTTTAGGATTTAATCCCTAGGCGGTGTGTATAGAGAAGCATTTGTTGGGAGAGTGCTATCCACTTAACGTGATATCAGAGTCTCGGAAAATTAGTTTCATATGTTTGCCAGCTTGGGGGATACCTTGGGAAAAAAAACATGCAAGATATAGTTTATATAACACCTTATCAAGTTATCATGCATTGATAGGTGACTCGTTGACCACTTATTTTCATTTGAAAGCATCTGTTATTTCTGTTTGCAGTCCAACAACATAAATACTTAAGATGCTATAAAACACTCCCAGCTTCTTTGAACTCAATTTATGGTGTTTTTTTTTTTGAAACTGAATTTATGGTGTTAATCAAGAGGAAATTTTCTTGAATTACATAGGTAAAGCATAACTAATTAGTTAAATTTTTTGTTGATAAAGTGGTTGAAAAAATCATGAAAAATCAGATTAAATGGCTCAAAAGTGCCTTTCAATTTCTTCATATTGGATAAAGATGTATCATTAGATTTCATGAGGAAAAATACTCTCTTTAAACTTGTAAGAAACTCTAGCAGTCGCAAACCCAGTTTCTCGCTTTTGTAAATCCAGGCCTTCTCTACCAACTTGCCCTGACTGCTCTCAATAGGCTTCTCCACCGGGATGGGGGTTCCTCTCCTGCTGAGTGTGAGTTTTTCTTCTCTGAATGAGGGGCTTTCTACCGACCTAGGTGGTTTGTCTTCTCTCATTAGTGAGAGTTTTGCTGCCTCACCTGACCACCCTCCCCCACCACCTCCTTCTGCATCTCCTTCCAGTAGCCTCCACATCTCCTTTCTCATCCATGCTCTCACCCTCAATTTTCATGGTTTTTCCTCATATGTAGTGTTTCTCTCACTTTCTTCTTTTTAGACCACCACCACTACTCCCACGACGACCGCTTTCGTCGCTTCCGTTATTCTAGTTTATTAACCAGAGCATTTTGTCCTCTCCGTGATCCTGCTAATGTAGGATTGACTTCATTTGGTGCTGGTGAAGCCACAATTGTTATTGATGTTGGTCACTCTAGTAGTTGCACCGATTGCAACTCAGCTGATGTGTTGAAAAGTTGGAGCGATGACTAAACAATGAAGAAAAACAAATTTTCACTTAGAAGTCAATAATGACTGGGACTACTCTGGGAGTTTAGGGTATTTTGTTTGTTTTTGTTTTTTTTAACAACCTGAGTGAACATTCTTTGTTTTTATTGGCTTATCTTATTGTGTTGCAGTATCATCTTTTGAGAATTTTGTTCCCTCTTATTCGATGAAAGTGTTTTTAGGCAACTTCTGGGTTCAACTTAAGCATCTTTAACTAGAAAAAAAACTTGGAGGAGCTGTACAAAGGAAAAATATTGACAAAAAAAAAGAGAAATGATTTCGTGCATAAAAAAAAAGCTTAAGTTCCCATTATTATGATATCATTGACCTTGGAATGATGCTAATAATGAAGTTTATGATGCAAGCATTGGAAAATTATTGAAGAAAGCTAACATGAATGAGGATTTAAATAGTTAATGCTTATTTGTTTCCCTCAACAAAGAAGCATATGGGCCTATTCAGTGTCAAAAACCCTAGCAAATAAGAAAATAAAAGCCACTCTCATCAACCCCACTATCCAACTTGTAGTCTCTCTACAAATTCAAATGATAATATAGCAGTGAAATGAGTAGGACTTGACTTGACTTGCCTTGATGCCTCTTGTTTTGATAAAAAATCAGAGAAGCATAAAATTGAAGTGGGTAGGAGTGAAAGAGAGAAATGAGTTGTTGAAGCTAATGGTAGGAAGTTGAAAAGGTAAGGAATAGAGTATGATGAAATTGACATGGCAACGTGTCTAGAAATACTATAAATAATAGATCCACTCACTAATGGGTTAATAGATAAAATTTAGTTCATAAGGGGGAGAGTTAAGGTGTAAAAATAAACAATTTAAAACATAAATTTATTTAGTGGGTGAGGGTGTAATTGGTGAGTTTCATTATTTGTTGTTCAATAAATGAAGAGAGTAAAACTTGTAATCTTGTATATGTTAACTCATTCACGGTATTATAAAGTTACAAACTAAACCACGGAGCAATATCCACATATGAAGGGATTTATTTACAAGATGAGATCTCAAGTAGCAGGTTAATATATATGAGATTGTTTTTTTTTTAAAACTGAAATAGATATATTATTCAATAACAGAGCCCTGAGGTCAATACATCATGCTGCAAAGCAGGTAAAATCTATTGAGGACCCTCCTCAATTCAAACAAAAGACAACGTGGAAAAAGACAACTTAGCAAGAGAGTCCGCAACCGCATTGCCTCCCCGCCTAACAAAAGACACATCAATAAAATCAAAATGGCACGAAAGGGAGTGACAGTCTCTAATAATAGAAAAAAAGATAAGAGCCACCGGGTTTTGGACGACGCCAAAGGTCATAGAGTTTCAGACAATCCATCTAAAAAATTACCCTCTTAAAACCCAAGTCAATAGTGGTGGAGATCGCCCACCGAAAGCACAATGCTTCAGCAGCAATGAGGGACGTGACCATGATGGCTGCAGCGGTCTCTGAATCCAGAACCTCACCCTCAAAATTCCGAGCCACCATCCCGAAGCCAGCCAAAGTTAAGCTTGAAAATACCTCGAGGCGGGCGGGTCCAAATAGATGACAACACTGCAATCGCACGAGGAACTGCACGCAATTTCGGGGCACCAAGCAAAGAAGCCATACGGTCAACCACAAGAGAAGCAGGAGCTCGCCGCTGCTGGAAGACAATCGGATTTCTCCTCTCGCAAACACAATAGACCATGATGATAAAACAATGAAGAGCCTGGTCATTTGTAATCTCCAAGAACCTGAGGAAAAAATTAGCAAAAGACAGATCCATTCATTCACACACACGTAAACCAAGCGACGAACTAAACCACGCCTGAACGAAATCTGGGCAATAAAGCAGCGCATGAGCGGATGTCTCACACTCCACCACCTCACAGCAAGGACAAGAAGGGTCGATATCCAAGCTTCTGAATCGCAATCGACCTCTAACCGGCAAAATATCTAGGATCGCACGCCAGACCAACTCCTTGCAACGCAACAAAGCTCTAGATTGGAAGGAACCCCCGAAGAGGAGGCCAATAAAGTATCATGTTCCTGCATAACTTACTCTCACTTATTTTTTAGAAGGGATAAGTAAGTATGCAACACCTTTTTATTAGGACAAAACCGCTCTTCACTTTTTATATGTATGTATATATATGTTTGTACATGCACCAACATCTGTTGATTCAGTTAGTAATGACAAACTACTTTATCTTAGAAGGTTGTGTTCGATTCCTGCTGCTGATTTGAGAGCTGTCTTGGTGAGCAATTTGTAAGTACCTCTACAAGTAACTCATAGTTCCGAAGGCATGTCTAACCTGTGATGGTGCTGTGTTCTAACAAAGAACTTTTCAAATGCATAAACTGATTTGTATTTGTCGAGTTTGGACATAGATTGTCATATTATGATTTTCTTATTAATATGTTTACCGTACAAATTTTCCTTATTTTCAATTTTCATTTTTGAAACCTAAAACTTGTAATATTGTATAGAATAAAGATTGATAGACACCTAAAGGGTGTAGACCACTAGAGAGAGATAGGAAGAGAAGAGAGATAAGTGATAAAGTGTGATATATGATGTGATGTAATTGGAAGAAAGAGATAAAAAGAAAAAAAAGGTGTCCAAAGGTGTTTGTACTGTTTAAGTGTACACGAATCATTGTTTATATATGTTAATTCATTAATAGATCTCATTCCTTTTTCATTTTATTTTCATTCATTTTCCTTTTCTACTTTTTTTTTAATCACATAATGTATCATATTTTTTAAGTTAAATGTGGATGAAGCGTGAATAATTACTTACATGTCCACATATAATGATGACGACCTTTTCAGAAGAAAAAAAAATGATGACGACAATCATGATTACATGTATTTCACCTTAATATGGCTCAATGATGTTATAACCGTAGGATGTAATAACTTAATATTGAATGGTACCGATTCAATCAGTTAAAAAAGTAAAGTTACAATAGTACCCTCAGCCCTATCATCTTCCCTTTTCCCCTTCCACCGTGAACTGCCATCAACCTTCCACCACACACAGATTCCTCCGGCAGCCACCACCACCTCCAAGCGCCACCGCGGCCTTCGTCTCCGGCTCCTCCTCCGACCGTGACCGCCCCCTTCTCCGGAATGCCCTGAGTTCATTGTTCTCTTCCCACCACTCCTTGCCCATCTGGGGTTCCTCACTTTGGCCGACAATGGGGTCCCGGTTCAGTCAAAAACCGGATATTTTCCCTTCGGTTCTGGACACTTCTCAGAAACTCTGACATTGGGTTGCGCAGGAAATGCATTTTGCGACTGGAGAGCATTGATGTGTATGCATTTGGTATGACATTTGATTTTTCAATCTACAACTATGATTTAATCAAATGGTGATGAAATGATGAATTGATGCTAAATTTGACCACTTTTGCTTTTTGTTTTTGCCTATTCAAATTTTCTAGGTTATTAGTGCCCTTCTGAACTGATAATTTTAGTTGTTGTAATGTGCTGAAAGGACTGAAACTGATAATTCTAGCCAAAGGGTGACTTGAGAAACAAACAAACAAATTTTGTTTTTAAACTCTAGCCAAAGGGTGACTTGAGAAACAAAAAGACAATTTTTGGTTTTAAATTTTATCCAATGGGTAGACAACTTATCTCTCATTCACTATCAGTCTATCATACACGCTTGTCTTCTTAAGTGAAATTTAAGCCCGTTTTTAGAGTGCACTGACTAAAGATGAAGGACAATATTGGTGGTAATGTGGTGCATGGGTTGAAGCCAACATTGCTAATGGTGGCGGTGCAGATAGCATATGCTGGGGTGAATGTGCTGTTCAAGCTCGCCGTAAATGACGACATGAACTTGAGGGTGGTTACTGCCTACCGATTTGTATTCGCCACAGCTTTCATAGCTCCACTTGCTCTCATCCTTGAAAGGTTCGTTCCTTCTTCAATTGGTAATAATAATTTCAATTAATCATAGATCCAACTGATATATATATATATATATATATATATGCTTTTTGTTGTCCATGAATTATGTTAGCAGGAAGAAGAGGACAAAGATGACTTGGATGTTGCTGTTTCAGTCATTTCTTTGCGGTTTATTTGGGTATGTAATAATGTCATGTTCCTTTATTATTATATATCATTTGATTTGATTATTGCTCCTTATGGATCGAATTTAGAAGCACCGATTAATACTTGCATCAATTTCTTTCACGTATCCTGGTATTCATTTGTGAAGTACGCAACTCAATCTTTCTTCTTTGACACTCATATTGTTGCCACATATATATATTTGTAAGTTTTTTCAGTTAGATTTTGTTCCAAAGTTCAAGCTCAAAGCATCTAACCAAAACCATGTACTAGTAATTAGATAAAGTAATATATATCTTACAAGTACGATCTTAGTTTAATCTTTTTAAGATTTAATTATATTCTTATAACTAATTTAGTACATCTTCTAATTACGTTATATCTTATATATAATCACAGCATTGTATAAGATATGCCATCTTGGAAGCAAATTGAAGAACAAAGTGTCCTCTTAAATGGAAGCAAAAGTCTCTCTCTGTCGGGGCTCATCTGCCTTATTAAATCTGTATTATCTTCCTTGCGTTCGTTTTTCATTTCTTTCTTCAAAACTCCTAAATGTGTTGCTAAAGTTTGTAAACAGATCCAAAGTAGGTTCTTACGGGGAGGGGATGTGAAGGGGTTCAAAATAGCTCGGGTTTGGTGCGATAAGGTGTGCTGTTCAAAAGAAACTGGGGGACTGGGAATTAGAGATTTGGAGACATTTAATAAAGCGTTGTTAGGGAAACAGAGATGGAGGTTAGGTAGTGAAGAAGATAGATTATGGTGCAGGGTATTAAAAGCTAAATATGTGGCTGCTGTTGAGGGTGGTCAGGAACGAGACTTCAAATAAGGGTCGTTTTGGTGGAGGCATGTGGGGAAAAGGGAAGCTGGTTTGAAACAAAATTGGAAAGATAATTGAGAACGGGGAAAAGGTGAAGTTTTGGCATGACTCGTGTAGGGAGTGAGAGATTGGAAATAAAATACATGAGATTGTACGATATTTTTTATCAACATCGTGTGGTGAGTGAGATGGGTAAATAGGTGGAGGGAGCTTCGGTTTAGAAATTTAAATGGAGAAGGCCGTTGTTTGAATGAGAGAAACAACTTGTGAAAGCTTGGCAGAAAGTTTGGGTTGGGGTGGTTTGGTCCTAGTGGATGCTTAGAAATAGCTTTTTATTTCACGAGGAGGAAATAAATGTTGAAAAGGTTGTGGATTTGATTATTTTTAGATCTTGGTGTTGGTTGAGAGCTAAACTAAGGGGGTTTTGTTTTCTTTATTTGAGTGGTCCATGGAACCTGAGGTGTTTATTTGCTTTGTAAGTGAAGGAGTTCAATTGATTTTGTTATGAATGAGAGTCAGAACCTTTATATGTCTTAGAGCAATATTGGAGGTTCTGTTTGTTTATGAACTTGTTAATCTTTTGATTTATGCTTATATTGTAGTTCAGTTATTGTGTTTTTGTGCTGGGCACTCATTATATAATGGTTCCCTTTTCATGTAATGGGTTGAAACACCCATTGTGCTTCTTTTTATTCATATTTGGCTTATAAAAAAACATATGCCGTGTATTACTTCATCTAAAGTGACAACATGGAGCTAAGTTTTGATTTGATTATGCAGAGGAGCATCTCAAAACTTCTACTTAGAGTCTCTGGCTTTAACTTCGGTAACGTTTGCAGCCACCATGTCCAACCTTACACCAGCCATAACCCTTATCATGGCCGCTTCCTTCGGGTAAGTATTAAGTAAAGTAATTAACCATTAACGCTTTTACTTCATATTAGTTAAAGAGATCCAATTAAATTTCCTTACTGAACAGATTGGAAAAAATAAATTTAAAAACGACAGCAGGAAAGGCTAAGATAGTGGGAACCATAACTGGATTTTGCGGAGCAATGGTACTGACTTTGGTTAAAGGCAAGGAAATCGAGATAGGGTCCTTCCACGTAAACATTTTGCATCACCATAACGGTGTGCACCCACACGCTAGTACCGGTGATAACATCTGGGGTGCACTTTGCAGCCTAGCCACTAGTACCTCTTTCTCATTGTGGCTCATAATTCAGGTCAGTTTAATTAATCTTTTGTTTTGTGATAAATTTATTTCTTTCTATTATGCCGTTGTTCTTCGCATGTATTATTATACTACAATAGTTAATAGGCAATATTTATTTAATGTGAAAAAATATTATTAGGTGATTTTTGAAAATGGAAGAGTTCATTGATGTGTCATGTTATTTTCTAAACTAAACTTTATAATTTGCAATTTAGTCCTAATATTTTAAATAATGAATTAAAGGGTACTAAACTCTATCTTTTTATAAGGGAGCAATGCTTTATTTATTAGGCAATTTCTCTAGGATATAACTCCGATTCAGTAATTTGTGTACTACTACTATTTATGCTGTTGTCCAATGAAAAGTCCAACCACCAACTTTCTTCATTTATTAATATCATGATTCTTCTATTTTTTTAACTCGTGTCATATTATGACTGGACAACAACTGCATCTCAGTTTTGTCCGTTTCTCTAATACCCACCCCACTTAAAATAAATGATTTTCGTACCTTTTTATCTTAATGTGTTATGTTATCCTATGCAATAAACTTTTATAATTTTCAATCTAGTCTTAGTATTCTAAACAATACAGTGAAGAATACTGAACTCTTATTTTAAAAGGGTATCGACGCCCGTTTTATTAACTCTTTGAACTAATGTATCTCAGAAAAAGATGACTAAAACGTACGACGGTCATTACACAAGCACCGCATTAATGACATTTTGGGCTTCAGTGCTATCCATTGTGTTTGCTCTTTGCATTGAGAGAGATTGGAGTCAGTGGAGGTTAGGTTGGAATATTAGACTCCTAACTGTTGCTTATGGGGTATGCTACTCACTTGATCTATCATCATTTATTATGTACTTTACTAGATAAATTTATATTCTAAGTTTTTTCTTTCTTTTCACACCTTTTATTTAAACTTTTCCAAACATGAAGATAAAATGTATTGTATTGAAATTGTTTTTTCTTAAAATATAAAAAATGGCAGAATAAAAATATTGTGGATATATGTATATCAATATGGATTATTAGTTCTATAAAGATAAAATATGTGAATTGAGTGGTGTAGGGTATAGTGATCTCTGGACTGGTGGTGGTTGTAATTTCATGGTGTGTCCAGACAAGAGGCCCGTTGTTTGTCGCTATTTTCAATCCTCTGATGCTTGTGATTTTGGCCTTCGCTTGTTCTACGATATTGAGTGAGAAGCTATACATTGGAAGGTACGTATCTCGAAATTTCTGGTTATTCTCACAATATAGAGTACAATACTTATCATATTTTGTGTTGCTTCATAAATTAGTTGTTCACCTAAAAAATGCAATTACTAAGTATGTAGCTCTGCAATTTCAGTCATAGTTACAAAGGGAGGGTTGGCATTAATCCGTTTAGTTTCAAAAATATTTGTTAATTAATTTCAGCATCATTGGAGCAGTGTTGATTGTATGTGGCTTATATATGGTTATATGGGGTAAAAGCAAAGAGATGAAGATGAGTGCATTGGTGGTGTCATAAAAAAGCTCCCATGATTCTGATACAGTCGAAATAGTGTTGAGGTCTACAGGATCAGAAGAGAAAAGTAACACAAAGGTATACAACTGATTAGGGATGATGAAGATTCATCAGCAGAGGACATGAAGAGCAAAGTGCACATGTCCAGAATCAAGGAAAAGAATAAAGTTCTAGCTAGTAATGCCTGGATATTCAACTCTAACTTCTGCCCATAGAGATAGATAGTACAATGGTAATCTTGGCATCCTTTTCGAAGGGGCAATGTTATTAAACACCCATATTAGGAAGAGATGGAAAGAAAAAGGAGAGATAAGTGATAATGTGAAATATTATGTAATAATATGGAAAAGTTAGAGAGAGAAAATCTACAATATATATATATGGTATAGTATTATTTAACTGCAGGTACTGATATTACACAATATATTTAGTATATTTTAGAATTAAATATATTTTTAGTCCCGGTATACTAGGGTGTAATCTAAATTGGTCCCTCAAAAAATTTGCGACATTATTGGTCCCTCAAACATTTTTTTATTTGTAGGCCTAGTCAGATCAAGGGTTGTCCACATATGCTTTCAAAACATTTAATTTTGTCTTGGGCTTATGAGACTGAAGTCTATGTTCTAAATGCTTTACTTTTTCATTGCGATTTTGGGTTTTGTAATGTTGTCATTGAGAGTGATTCTATTTTAGTTGTTGGTTTGGTTAATAATGACAACATTAGACCATGGAAAGTGATAAATGTGTTCAATATGATTAATGTATTGTGACAAGAAGTATTATGGCCAGTTATAAAACATAGTTTGTTAAGCAATGTTATTTTATATCTATTGATTTATGGGCTTTTTGTTGATTAGATGGTGTTTATCAACTTTGTGATGTATCTTGGCCTTCTTGGGAGTTCCCAAGTTTTCATGAATAAAATTGTTTTCTTCTTCCAAAAAAAGAACTTCTTCCCCATGGGGACTCTATTCTCTCAATGCGGTTTCTCCTTTACTAGGTGAAGTTGTCCCATTTTCACATTTATAGAAGGAAAAAAATTATGTTCACAGCCTATATTCACCTAAAATCAGAGAGAAATTGGAATAGAAGATTGAAAAATGAGTGATGTTTTAGGAAAAGAAGAGATATAGAGATATATGAAGAGAAAGTAGGTGAAAAGAGGATGAAAAGTAAATGGAGTGTGAATGTATCAAATTTAAAAAATTAGTGATTGTTAGTCGATACCCAATTGTATTCTCTTTTGAGGTTTGAAAATTCCTTTGGATAATGGAAGTGACATTTATTTAAAATCTCGGAGGAAAAACCATCCTGATAATTAGACCCTTACATTGCGCCGGCCATAGGACACACAGATTTTGTGGTGTTTTTTAACTGCCACAAACTGTGTATGTTAAAAAAAAGCATTGAAAGTTTTATAACACATGATCTCGTGCTTCAGCATTGGGTGTAAATAATGATGTTGCGTTTGGAGATTAATTAATAAGGAAAGCACCATGTGATTTGAGTATCTTGTTCAGCTAGTGTATTTTGGTGGTGTGGGCTTCTTGGTCCTGGGTAGCGCACTATTGGAGTATAAGTTCAGCTGGACCTTCAGTGATGAGGCTTTCGTTTTTTGTTGTCATGCAATTACAGCATGCTTGCTTTTTCAGAACCTTTGTGCCAGTTTAGAGGTTTCAAATATTTGTCCTTGTGTTGGTGGATGTTTGTGTTCGGTGGGTGTTTGAGTTCTGTTTTTATGTTCTGTTTGTATTTGGTGGGTGTTCTGCATTTTACTTTTCACTGCCATGACTCCCAGTAAAGGTGTTCTAGAAGTGTTTATATCAGCTCGGGTATCTTTATCCCCGTTGAGAAGACTGTTTCTCATGGTATTATGAATAAAAAAATTGTATTTAAAAAAAATTCTAGCCAAAAGGTGACTTGAGAAACAAACGAACAAATTTTTGTTTTTAAATTGTAGCCAAAGGGTGACTTGAGAAACAACTAGACAAATGTTTGCTTTTTTGTTTTTAAATTCTAGCCAAAGGGTATAGAACATTTTTTTAAAAGTTAGTGCTTGGATCTACTGGTGCAAGCAGATGTCAACACATGCTTTAAAATAAAATGTGAATGAAACTCTTATGAATTAATATGAAATTCCATTTACATTACACTCAACTAGTATCCAAATACATATAAATTCATTATTCTTTATTCTCAATGAATATTCACAACTGTTTACTGACTTGCCATTAAGTATTAAATTATTTTATTTTATGTGAGCTTATAATGTGATGGAGATATAAGAGCTTGAGAGTCCACTATAAAAATATCATTACTTGCGCAAAAATAAAAACCCCCTGCCATTCCTCAACTCTAATGCCTTATTATAATTCTAGCATTCAGTTTTTTTATCTCTCATTCACCATCAGTCGATTACACACACTAGTCTTCTTAATTGAAATTTAAGCCTGTTTTCAGAGTGCACTGACTAAATATGAAGGACAATTTTGGCAATGTGGTGCAGGGGTTGAAACCAACATTGCTAATGGTGGCAGTGCAAATAGCATATGCTGGGGTGAATGTGCTGCTCAAGCTCGCCGTAAACGATGGCATGAGCTTGAGGGTGGTTAATGCCTACCACTTTGTATTCGCCACAGCTTTCATAGCTCCACTTGCTCTCATCCTTGAAAGGTTCATTCCTTCTTCAATTAATTATAATTTCAATTAATTATAGATCCAACTGATATGCATGGTTTTTTTTTGTCCATGAATGTTAACAGGAAGAGGACAAAGATGACTTGGATGGTGCTGTTTCAGTAATTTCTGTGCGGTTTATTTGGCTATGTAATTTATGTCATTGTTAGGGACTACAGAATTAGTTAGTGGTTAGAGTTTGTTAGAATCTCTTATGTAGTTGAGCTATTAAGAGCTTATTGTAGCTACTATAAGTAGTGACATTCACGCGTAACACATAACTGAGTGAATCATTTTAGTTCATTTTCTTCCATGCCTATCTTTACTCTTAGTTCCATTTTGGTCCTCTGATTCCTTTATAGTATCAGAGACAAACCGATCCAGTAACTATGGCAGAGATTCCGAGAGCGATTGGACAGGGCGAGCGCCCCTTTACTACTAGGAGGCGCCCCATCTTCCCCTTTACAGCGCTAATGAGCGTCCCATCTGGACGAGAGACGGCCTTGGCTGGTAATTCCAGGGGTAAACTTGTAATACATATAGAGGGCTGGACTTTGTAATATGTTGGGCCCAACCTTTGAGGCCCATAGGGTTAGTTTTAATTAAATGTCATTTATGGCTTTTCTCCCTATAAATAGCCAAGGGAGACTCATGTAAAAGGGTTCAGATTTTCTCTAATCATAATATAGTCTCACTTCTTATCAGGTTGAGTGGGAATTAAATGAGAGATGCTTCACATCATTACGACGCGCCGCCCCAGGTAATGTTGTTTCCAAGGGTAATGATTGCGTCACATCGAAAGTCAAAACGGCGTGTGGATACACAACCCTAGGCAACAAAGCATCTCACAACAATCTGTGCTTAGGACAAGGCATTGGTGTACTTATTTCCCTACGTCCCTGCCTTAAGCGACTCATTCCCCTATAGGATGTTGTACTCTTTTTCCTTCACCAGGTTTTTATCCCACTGGGTTTTTCCTGGGAAGGTTTTAACGAGGCAACATCCTGTAGGGGTGACCGCCTAAAGGAAGTGTAGGTTGGAACCCCAAGGCGGGCGATCATCGAAGACACTTCACTTTCAAATTTCAAGCTCGTGTCTTGTGGCCTTATGGGCTGGCATCCATTGTTCAGAGCATCTTCTAAAGACTAGTTAAAGACAATTCGCTTTCAAGCTTCAAGCTCGTGTCTTGTGGGCTTGTGGACAGGGCGAGCGCCCCATCTTCCCCTTTACAGCGCTAATGAGCGTCCCATCTGGACGAGAGGCGGCCTTGGCTGGTAATTCCAAGGGTAAACTTGTAATACATATAGAGGGTTGAACTTTGTAATATGTTGGGCCTAACCTTTGAGGCTCGTAGGGTTAGTTTTAATTAAATGTCATTTATGGCTTTTCTCCCTATAAATAGCCAAGGGAGGCTCATGTAAAAGGGTTCAGATTTTCTCTAATCATAATATAGTCTCACTTCTCTCCTATACTGTTATATTCCCGGAACAGCGATTTTGTAGAGCCTCTCTAATCTGATTCCAATCAAGTTAGGTAAAAACAACTTCCTCACATGGAAGCATCAAGTTCTTTCCACTGTCAGAGGACACAAGGTTTAGAAATTCATTGGTGAACAACAAGGTGGAATGCCTGAAAGATTTGCATCAGAAGAAGATGAAGCATTGAATATTTTGACTGAACATTTTATGATCTGGTGGCAACAGGAGCAGCTCTTAGCCTCATGGCTTCTGACTTCGATGACTGAGAGTCTTACAACAAGAATGGTTGGATGTGAATTTTCTTATCAGATCTGGAAGAAGCTTGAAATCTTTTTTGTTGCTCAAACAAGAGCAAATGCAATACAGTTGAAGACGCAACTGAGAAGTGTGAAGAAAATTGGTACAATTAATGAATTCATACTTTCGGTCAAGAAAGTTGTTGACATGTTGGCTGCGATTGGAAATCTAGAGTGTGAAGAGGATCAGATTCAAGTTCTTTCCGATGGATTGCCAGAGGAGTATGATTCTTTTGTAAATTCTGTAATGACAAGACTTGATCCTTATTCATATCCGAAATTGAGTCTTTGCTGATGGTGCAAGAAGAAGGATTTGAAAGGAGAAAGAATGATTCTGATGTTTTATCCATGCAACAACTTCAAGCAAATCTAGTTCAGGCCCCACCAAATTTCAGAGGCAGAGGACGATTTTTAAATAGAGGAGGTAGATTTCATATGTCTTGAGGAAGAGGCAGAACCAATTTTGATCGTGGGAATGGTAGAACTAATTACAATTCTTCCTCTAATTCTTTCTCTCACTACAATTTTTCTTCACAATGCCATGTCTGTGGCAAATTTGGCCATGTTGCTCTACATTGCTATCATAGGTTTAATTCTCATTTTCAAGAAGGTCAAAGTTCTACTTCTAGTCAGATTTCCTCTTCCGCTGCTGCCTATAATGTTGAAATTGGTGACTTAGATCAGAATCCTTCTCTCAATACAATGGTTGTGGTTTCAGATAAAGTGTATGATCCATCTTGGTATCCAGATTCTGGAGCTACCAATCATGTCACTCGTAACTCAGCAAATCTGATGGGCAAAGCTCCATACAATGGTGATTTTAGAGTTAAAGTGGCAAATGGTGCAGGCTGTCAAATTCAGCACATTGGTAACTCTTTCTTTCTTTCTTTCAAATCACTGCCTATGCTGACTCTGATTGGGCTTCTGATGTGGATGACAGGAAATCTACATCAGGGTATTGTTTGTTCTTTTGTTCTAATCCTATTTGTTGGTCTACCAAGAAGCAACATGTGGTATCGCGTTCAAGCACTGAAGCTGAGTACAGGAGCATAGCTGCAGCAGCAGCAGACATTTCCTGGGTTGAGTCTCTATTATCTGAACTTGGTGTTCGTATATCATCTCCTCCTTTCATCTATTGTGATAACCATAGTGTTGTCATGCTGTCTGCAAATCCAGTCCTCCATTCAAGAACTAAACATTTTGAACTTGATCTTTACTTTGTGCGGGACAAGGTTCAGCAGGGCAAGCTCTTAGTTCAAGACATCCCTAACACAGAAAAACCTGCAGATGTTCTAATCAAGGCCCTTCCTCAGTCTTCTTTTCACAATTGTACTATCAAACTCAAAGTTCAGCCTCCTTGAACATGAGTTTGCGGGGGAATGTTAGGGATAACAGAATTAGTTAGTGGTTAGAGTTTGTTGGAATCTGTTAGGTAGTTGAGCTATTGTTAACAGCTCATTGTAGCATCTATACGTAGTAACATTCACGTGTTGTACCACATAACTGATTGAATAATTTAAGTTCATTTTCTTCCATGTCTATCTTCACTCTTAGCTTAGTTCCATTTTGGTCCTCTCATGCCTTTTTAGTCATGTTCCTTTATTATACATCATTTAATTTGATTGATGCTCCTTCTGGATCGATTTTAGAAGCACTGATACTTGCATTAGTTTCTTTCACGTATCCTGATATCCATCTGTGAAGTACTCAACTCAATCTTTGAATTGATTATGCAGAGGAGCATACTAAGAGTCTCTGGCTTTCACTTCGGTAACGTTTGCAGCCGCCATGTCCAACCTTACACCAGCCATAACCCTTATCATGGTCGCTTCCTTCGGGTAAGTAAAGTAATTAACCATTAACGCTTTTACTTCATATTAGTTAAAGAGATCCAATTTAATTTCCTTACATGGAAAAAATAAATTTAAAAACGACAGCAGGAAAGGCTAAGATAGTGGGAACAATAACTGGAATTTACGGAGCTATGGTACTTACTTTGGTTAAAGGCATGGAAATCAAGATAGGGTCCTTCCACGTGAACTTTTGCCTCACCAAAACGGTGTGCACCCACACGCCAGTACCGGTGATAACATCTGGGGTGCTCTTCCCAGCCTAGCCAATGGCATCTGTTACTCATTGTGGCTCATTGTTCAGGTCAGTTTTGGTTTAGCAACTAATCTTTTGTTTTGTACGGGTTCGAGTCCGTGAATGCAGTTGCGTTAAATGAGTTTTGCTGTCCATGAAGATCCTATTCAACTCGAACATAATTGCCTAGTTTAAACAAGAAAAAGTGGAGGAGTTTCATATGATTTGCATTGATATGTCATGATATTTTTTAAACTAAATTTTTACAATTTGCAATCTGGTCCTAATATTTTAAATAATGAACTCAAGGATATTAACTACTAACTCTAACCTTTAAAGAATATTGGAGCATTGCTTTGTTTATTAACTCTTTGAGCTAATGTGTCTCAGAAAAAGATTACTGAAAGGTACCAGAGGCATTACACAAGCACCGCGTTAATGACGTTTTGGGGTTCAGTGCTATCCATTGTGTTTGCTCTTTGCATTGAGAGAGACTTGAGTCAGTGGAGGTTGGGTTGGAATATTAGGTTCCTAACTGTTGCTTATGGGTTATGCTACTCACTTAATTTATCATCATTAATTATGTCCGTTACTAAATAAATTTATATAAAATATTGTTTTAATTTTTCTTCTTCTTTTCACAACTTTTATTTAAACTATAAAACATAGGCTCAGCTTGACAAGATTTTTCAGCGAGTTTAAAGTTTATTTGACTATTTTAAAAACTCTTTTAAATATTTGGTTAATGAGTTTATTTCAGTAGCTCATAACTTTTCTTAATAAACTACTTGAAGTAGCTTATAATTTATAACTTAAATCTTATTGTATTTATTGTCATTTTAATCCTTATCATTTTATTAAAATCTCATAACCACATTTTTTATATTTTAAAACATTATGATATTTTTTTATCAGAGGGATCTCCTCTATTGCGCTACACTTGCTTTAATATTTATTAATTCATAGAAATATAACTTCATTTATTAAATAAAAATATATTTATTTAATCTTATATAAAGATAAAAAATGGTGTGAATTGAGTGGTATAGGGTATAGTGATCTCTGGAGTGATGGAGCAGTTTTGATTGTATGTGGCTTATATGCAAAGAGATGAAGGTGATGAGTCCATTGGTGTCTTCAAATGAATCCAATACAGTCGAATCAGAATCACAAGAGAAAAGCAACAACAATGAATGCTGTACAAAGTGGCTTAGTGTCATTTATTGATATTGATATATATTAAAATGTGCGCTCCGAAGTGTCTAAGGAGCAAGTGGCTTAGTTGGATTTATTTGAGGATGGACTCCTTATAAGTGCAATTTTTTCCGAGTTGTTGTATTAGGTGTCGGGGTGAGGTATTTAGTTTTGCTCAAACATCTTTCATAATGATGGCAATGACATTACGATTGAATAAATATTAATGAAAATACTTAAAATGGATATGGTTTTTAGCAAATAAATAATTTTAGGTTTGAGTAAGGATAAATTAAGCACAAATTTTATATTGGGTTAAATCTAATTTTTTACTCAAAAAATTTGGAAACATTTTTTATCCTGTATTTATCTAAATCACTTACGAGGACGAGTTAACTACTCCACCTTAGTGAATCAGTAAAATTATTTATAAAAAATAAAGAACAAAAATGTTATGAAATTTCTTATCCATTTGTCAAAATTCTATTGATCCACGTAATATAAGGTGAAATCATCCAACTATTATGAGGGGTTTAGACAACCCATTTTAATTCCTCAAATATTTTTTAATTTAAAATAAGGGTGTTGTCTAGGATGAACTTGTGTTTAGTTCTTTCACGAGTAAAAGAACCGACCTTTGTTGGATTTTATCTTGCACTCTTAGTCTGTTTGCCGTGTTATGGTGATTCCTTTGCCGATGTTTCCTCATTGAGACCAATTAATCTAGCCTTTCTCGACTAATGGTATTTACTCTACGAGGACTGGTTATGAGTTCCTTCGCAAAAAGGTACTAGCTAATGAGCCCTCCTCCTCTTCGGGGGCCAATGTGCCAGCTTCCAGCTGGAGATGTCTTTGGACTGCTGTTGTGTTACCTCGATGCCGGCATGAGGCATGGAAGGTGTTGCTGGATATTTTGCCGGTTGCCTCCCACTTGGCTCGTTGTGGTGCGCCCATCGACGTGGGTTGTCGCAGCAATGGAGTGGCGGATGAGTCAGTGTCACATGCTCTTTTGTTTTGCGG
The DNA here is from genome assembly GCA_030819835.1 of Acmispon strigosus. NCBI lineage: Eukaryota > Viridiplantae > Streptophyta > Magnoliopsida > Fabales > Fabaceae > Acmispon > Acmispon strigosus. The sequence continues at coordinate 96,227,873 of JAUAMA010000001.1, forward strand.
CAAGGTTAGGAGGGTTTGGTTCGCTTGTCCGTTAAGCATTCACATAGACGAGTTCGATAGTTTCCTGGACGTGTTTATGAGGGTGGTTCGACGTTGTGACAGTCAGGCTCTTGGTTATTTTCTTACGTTGTTGTATTGTGTCTGGGAGCGTCGAAACCTTCTGTGGTTTGAGGGACGACCTTATGACTAGAATGACTTACTCTTTCGGGCGGGGTCCTTGCTCTTGGGTTCAGACTCGTCGAGCGCCACTCTTCGTGCCCCTCGCATTCTTCAGGAGGTTTGGCGCAAGTCGAGTTCGGGGATTGTCAAATTAAACTTTGATGCAGCTTTCCCGATGACGATGGTAGCAGGTTTGCAATGTGTGACTCGCAATCATAGAGGCAAGATCTTGGTCGTGGCGACAACATATCCAGTTGCGGTGTCGACTCCCGAGCTAGCTGAGGCAGTAGCTTTCCGATGGTGTGTTCGTCTAGCAGCCGAGTTGAGCTTCTTTAATATCTGCATTGAGGCAGATTGCCTATCCCTGCTTGAGAGGTGGAAGTTGTTCCATTCTTGCTCCTCCTTTATTGGTTCTTTTTTTTCCCGGATTGCCAGGCTTTGGCTCATGAGGTTGTATCTTTTGATTTTGTTTTTGTGAACGTTCTAGTAATTGTGTTGTTGATCTGCTTGCCCGTAAGGCTTCCTCCTTTAACAACCGTGTTCAGGTTGAAGAGGGGCCTTTGGATATTGCAACTTTACTGTATTCGGATGCAATTACATATGGTTCATGCTTAATTAATTTTTGACTGTTTAAAAAAGAAGCGAGTAAAAGATAATTTCTGACCATTTGATTTAATAGTTTCTTAATGAATGGTCACCATTAATTACCGTTTACTGGCCGGAGGAAGTTATTGAAAATTGTAGTGACGATCCTCAGCTTCTCCCACAACGTCTTTTCCGGCCACTTCGCCGGCGACATCACGCTCCTCATGGCGGAGGTTGAGACCCTCGACGAGATCGACAACAGCTTCTCCGGTCAAGAGCCTGGCGTATTTTTTGCTATAATGAATGATACTGTCTCATTCTCTCACTCACAGTTTCAATTTCTCTCCTCTCTCTCGATTCTACGCATTGAAAATTCAGAACCCTTGCATGCCACACCATTCCCAATGGCGACGGAAACCCCTTCTTCTGCTGCTGCTGCTAGATTCCGGCACCTAATTCCTCCGATGAAGCCTATGTGTACACAATGATGCTTCCCAAGCAACACAGAGGTAACTTACTAACATTCAAATGAGTTCTTTGTGAAATTGCTTGGGCCTTTGTGCAGTGTTGGATTCATTAACTGTTTTCTTTTCGTGTATGAAATTCAAATTATCTGAATAGCTTAGTGCTTGAGATTTTAGTCTATTTTACGTCGAACAACAGAAGCAAAATGTGTCTGCTTGAGAACACCTACAAGTTTATTTATCTTGGGGACTCTACTCTCTCAATGTGGTTTCTCCTTTACTAGGTGAATTTGTCCCATTTTCACATTTTGAAAAGGAAAAAAATCATGTTCACACCCTAAATTCACCTAAAATCAGAGAAATGGAAATAGGAGATAAAGAAATGAGTGTTGTGTTAGGAAAAGAAGAGAGAGATGTGAAGAGAAAGTGGGTGAAAAGAAGATGGAAAAGTAAATGAAGTGTGAATGTATCAAAATTTAAAAAGTTAGTGATTATTAGTTGATACACAATTGTATTCTCTCCAGGTTTGAAATTCCTTTGGATGTTGTAAATGGCATTGGGCTGCTTTATGAACTTTTGTTTAAAATCTTGGGAAAAAAGCGGTCCCGATACCTAGACCCTTACATTGTCAGATTTTGTGGGCTTTTTTAATAGCCACAAACTTTGGATATCAAACAAAAAACGGTTGAAAGTTATACACATGATCTTGTGCTTCAGCATTGGGTGTAAATGATCAGCTTTGGTGTTGCGTTTGGAGATTAATTAATAAGGAAAGCACCATGTGAATTGAGTGTCTTGTTCAGTTAGTGTATTTTGGTGGTGTGGGCTTCTTGGTTCTGGGTAGCACTATTGGAGTATTGGTTCAGTTGGATCTTCAGTGATGGAGGCTTGAGTTTTTCGCTGTCATGCAATTACAGCATGCTTGCTTTTTCAGGATCTTTGTGCCCGTTGAGAGGTTTCAAATGTATGTGTTTGGTGGGTGTTTGTGTTCTGTTTTTGAGTTTTGTTTGTATTTGGTGGGTGTTCTGTCCCCGAAGGATAGTTCAAGTTGTTAGAGTTGAGGGACATGTAGGTGCAGGTGCAGGGCTCAATCCTTGCAAAAGGATAAAAAAAAAACTCTCCCTGAAAAGAAAAAATTGGCTGATAAAAAAAAAATTGGTGGGTGTTCTGCATTTTACTTTTTACTGCTATGACTCTCAGGTGAGGTCAGCTCGGGTATCTTTATCCTCATTGAAGAGACTGTTTCTCATGGTATTATGAATAAAAAAATTGTATTTTAAAAAAAAATCTAGCCAAAGGGTGGTTTGAGAAACAAACAAATTAGGCTTGAGAAACAAACAAATTAAGTTGTTATTGTGGATGTAAGGTAGACAACTTTTGTTAAAAAAGTTAGTGTTTTTCACTTGTTTTATATCTCTGAACTAGTTTGTATTACGCTGTCATGTTATGTTTGCTGTTTTTACCTTATCACACTATCATTAATTAATAGTTGTAGAGAAAGTGCAACATTAAACGGTGCAAACAAATAAATACTATCTTTGGATATCCGTTAGCACCAATACAAAATGACGTTAGCATGCACTAAATTAAGTAACCTGAATCTTATTATATATAGTTGTAACACTCAGTTTCTCTATCTCTCATTCACCACTATCACACTGTCTTAAGTGAAATTTAAGCCCATTTTCAGAGTTACCTGTGACACTGACTATAGATGAAGGACATTGGCAATGTGGTGCAGGGTTTGAAGCCAGCATTGCTAATGGTGGCGGTGCAGATATCATATGCTGGGGCAAATGTGCTGTACAAGCTCGCCGTAAACGAAGGCATGAGCATGAGGGTGGTTATTGCCTACCGCTATGTATTCGCTACAGCTTTCGTAGCTCCACTTGCTCTCATCCTTGAAAGGTTAATTAGTTCTTCAATTAATAAGATTATTTGAGAACACTCCTTTTGAAGAGCATATCTTTTCATTACTAGTTGTAGAAAAGTGAGAAGCTATAACAATATGTAGTAAAACACCCCATAACATATATAGATCCAGCTGATATGCTTTTTGTTTTCTATGAATGTTAGCAGGAAGAAGAGGTCAAAGATGACTTGGAATGTGCTGTTTCAGACATTTTTGTGCGGTTTATTTGGGTATGTATGTAGAGTCATGTTTGGACGCAAATTGAAAAGCACATAATGAAACTTATCTACTAGAAAAAAAATTAGATAAGTTCCGAAAGCTGCTTTTTGATCCGCATCCAAACGACGGTAGAGTGATGTCTGAACACGAACTGAAAAGAACATATTGAAACTTATCTACTAGAAAAAAGATTAGATAAGTTCTGATAGCTGCTCTTTGGTCCGGATCCAAAAGGACTGTAGATTTGATTATGGAGGTAAACTTTGATTTGATTTGATTATGCAGAGGGGTATTATCTCAAAATTTCTACTTGGAGTCCATCGCTTTAACTTCGGTAACGTTTGCATGCGCCATGTCCAACCTTACATCCGCCATAACCTTTATCATGGCCGCTTCCTTCGGGTAAATAACCATTTCTTTGATTTTACGTTACTAACATTCTACTTTCAACTTCTTTTAATTCAAACCAATTCTTTCATTTTCCCCGGATTTGTCTATCAAGTTGAAAATTAAATGCTGCTAGTGTAATCCAGGTATCAAATGACTTCCAGAAAAGTTCCCCTCTTTTTAATACCATGTGGGATCAATTTCTTTACCAAATAATTGTAAGATCACAATATTATATGAATGGAAGTTTCAATAACAAAGTTTATGTATCTTTTACCTGAATGGGACTTGTCATTTTTTGAAGATTATTTACCTCATTTTCATTCTCTCACCCCAACCATATTCATTTGTGTATCTTGAACAAAAAAATATCTTCATATTAAAGAGATTTTATTTTCCTTATTTATCATGTCTCAGATTGGAAAAAGTAAATTTGAAAACGGTAGCAGGGAAGGCTAAGATAGTAGGTACAATAACCGGAATTGGTGGGGCAATGGTACTGACTTTGGTTAAAGGCAAGGAAATCAAGATAGGGTCCTTCCACGTAAACATTTTGCATCACCAAAATGGTGTGCACCGACTCGCTAGTACCGGTGATTACCTCTTGGGTGCTCTTTGCAACCTAGGCAGCAGCATCTCTTACGCATTGTGGCTCATTATTCAGGTCAGTTTAATTAATCTTTTGTTTTGTGATAAATTGTTTCCTGCTACAACTAATAACCAATTTTTGGTTTTAATTAATTTTGAATTAATGTATCTCAGAAAAAGATGACTGACAAGTACCAGAGTTATTACACAAGCACTGCGTTGATATCGTTTTGGGCATCAGTGATATCCACTGTGTTTGCTCTTTTCACTGAGAGGGACTGGAGTCAGTGGAGGTTGGGTTGGAATATTAGATTTTTAACTGTTGCTTACTTGGTATGCTATTAGCTTAATAATTATATTATTATAATGCTAACTTTAAGCTATCATCATTAATTATATATGAATTGTACTGGTGTAGGGTATAGTGGTTTCTGGACTGGTTGTGGTTGTACTTTCATGGTGTATCCAAATGAGAGGCCCGTTGTTTGCATCTGTTTTCAGTCCTCTGGGGCTTGTGATTTTGGCCTTGGCTTGTTCTCCAATATTGAACGAGAACCTATACCTTGGAAGGTAAGTGTCTCAGGCTTTTCTTGTTATTCTCCCAATATAGTGCCAGTGTTTCCTGGAAATAAGAAAACACACATCTCAACGCATTAACAGAGAAGTAAAATTTTGCCACATTGGCTCTAGTGTAGGTTGACATTGAGTTCAATGGATTGCTTTATAGCTTAATTGGTCACCTATTAATTTGTTTTTATCTATATGTTAAATATGGATTGCTTAAACTATAATGTTAATTTCAGCGTCATTGGGGCAGTGTTGATTGTATGTGGCTTATATGCGGTTATATGGGGTAAAAGCAAAGAGATGAAGATGAGTGCATTGGTGGTGTCATCAAAAAGCCCCCATGATTCCAATACAGTTGAAGTAGTGTTGAGTGGTACAGGATCAGAATCAGAAGAGAAAAGCAATAACAATGGTGCACAAGTGATTAGGGATGATGAAGATTCATCAGCAGATGGACATGAAGAGCAAAGTGCACATCTCCACAATCAAGGAAAAGAATAAAGTTCTAGCTAGCAATGCCTGATGAATATTCAAGACTCTAACTTCTGCCGATAGAGATAGTATTAGGGTGAGATAGAAAGAAAAAGAAGAGATATAAATGATAAATATGAAATATTTTGTAATAATAAGGAAGTGTTAGAGTGAAAAATATATGTGTACTTTTTAATTGTCTAACAAATGAGATTATGTTTTTTTTTCCTTCAAGAAATGAGATTATGTAGAAACCGTCCCCAGCTTGCTGCGGGCTTTAAATGGTTTCCTACTTTAAGAAATACAAATCCAGTTATAATTAGGTCTCGTTTGAGCTTTTTTTGCAATATAAACGTTTATGTAATGCTTGTTCATGGGTAAATCACATAGATTACTTTCTTCTTCATCTAATGCAAAATATTCTCAACCTTTAGAACTTAGGTTTTCTGATTTATGGGGACAAGACTCCATTGAATATTTTGCAGGCAATTCTTATTTTCTTGTGTTAATGCTTTCACTTGTTATACATGGATTTATCCTCTAAGAGAGAAATCATAAACCTATACTCACTCCGTTTCTTTTTATAAGAGGCAAACAACCATTGCACACCCCTTAAGAAAAGTAGTTAGAGTGGTTGTTAGCATTTAATTTGCTCTCAATTTACATCAATTTTCTAAAATTGCCCCAACTTACTTTTTAAATTTTCTATTGATCATTAATGCATTACATAGTGGAAAGAGAGAGAAAATCAAATTAAGTAAGGGTAAGTTTGTCAAAAAATAATTAATACACTACAAATTTCAAGTCAGTTCTTATAAAAAGGACCATGACATCTCTCAATTTGTCTCTTATAAAAAGGAACGGAGGGAGTAATACTTTTCTTCAGTTTCAGGCCAGTTTTCCTATCTTATGTGGGTTGGAACACAAGCCCAAGCTAAACCCTAAAGCCCATGTAAAGGCCCCAAGAGAAATTAGAACTTAAAAAGGAAAATACTAACAATAGAAAATAATGTTGGAATTCGTGTTTTGAATAATGATTTCAACAAGTCTTCTAGTGGGGTTATGATTCATAAACCACTTTACAGTGCAGACACCTGTAGACACATATTTTTTCTTTCTATCTCTCTCTTCTGCACACATCACATCATATATCACATCTGTCACTTATCTCTCATCTCTTTCTATCTCTCTCTAGTGGTCTACACCCAAAGGGTGTACACCAATCTTTATTCCTTCTAGTGTAATTCCTCTCCTTTTCATGCATGCATCACTATACTTATTTATAACCTATTTAAACAAGTTTCTCAAAATAGCTTACAAATAAGACTTATACAATAAATGTTTATTGCCTTAAATTCTTAACCAAACTGTTTACTCAAATATCTCTTTAATGTGAAAAAGGATGTTAAAGCATCTTCGATACGGATGAGAATCACATGCGGATCAAATAAAATATTTAAGAAAATTATTTAAAATGGATATGAATCTTAGCAATTAAATAATTTTAGGCTTGAGTAAGGATGAATTAGCCACAAATTATATACATATGGTATTATAAAATTTAACTGCATTTACTGATATTGCACAATAGATTTTGTAATTAAGATTAAAAAAAATCAATAATTTTTAAATTAAGTTAAAATATTTAGAAACAGTCTTCCTCTTGTAAAAAATATATATTTAGAAACAAAGAATTTGGAGTTATATATATAGCCTTAGCCTATTTTTCTTTCTCATGCTAGTCAGTTCTCACATCACACCTGGGTTTTCCTTTACCTAAGCAGGTAAGTGACGTGCAATTGAATTATTGGACGATTATAATCAACACCACAGCCATGATGCTTGGATGATTAGTGTACAGAAGGTGGCTTTCAGGAGCAATATTATGCCAAATTAAAGGATTAATGTGCGAGTGAGAGAGAAGAGGCTACAGGGAATGGAAATAATAATGAGAGCATAGCAGCAGAAAGTTAGTGTATGTACATGCATAAAGCCATGCAATGCAAGTGGCCAATTCATCCATTTCCACCCACAAAGCATATATTAATACTACCCAATAAAGGAAATATACCCCCATACACCATAGTGCATTTTTAGAAAGCTTAAATAGTATGTTTAACTAACGGTTAATTAATTCATAATTTGGTGTATGATTCAGAACGAGACAGCTACCATCTAATCTAACTTCTTTTACTGTCGATCCCTAGAATTTACTAATTTATTACTTAGTGGCGTTTACTATCATGGATTTAGCATTCACATGATGCATTCATATGCTTATATCATAAATAATAATAATTCTTTCACACTTCTTTTACCATAAAAAAGTGAATAAATCATTATAATTATTATATCACAAAACAACATCACTCGCGCGAAGCATGTTAGCTAGGAAGCTATAAAGAAAAATAATCTATTGCCATAAATATATATACTCCACTACCTCAAAATTTTCCTATATGTCACGAGTATTCTAATATTACACACCGCCCTTTTTAACACATTATTACAGTGTTAGTGAGATAGGCTAGTTACGCATATATTGCAGTAACATCTGGCTCAATTTGTTAAGTGATTAGTGATTCTGTTAACCGCAACCATTATCATAGTAGCGTTTTTATAACTACCCAATTGGTAGAATGAACAATCAAATTTTAAAATATTAAAAAACATTCAAATATATAAAAATCTCAAATATGTCTTCTTTCAAGAAAATTTCAAGTCTTTGCTTCTTCAAAGCCTCTCTAATCAAACCCCGACTTAAATATTCTGTTTGAATCTTTTCTCATTCAGGTTGTTATTCTTACCTAAATCAGGACTATGGTTCGTATGGTGACTAAGACTATATTATTGTAAGATTATTGAACTTTAATTTGTGCTTTTGTTGTTTTAAAAAATATTTATGAGTTGTGATGATTGTGAATTTTTATAACTTGTGAGTCGGTTATGATTCTGTAGTTTTTATTCTTAGTGTAATTGTGAAATTGATTCTTAGTGTAAAGTTGCGTTGAGATTTTTATTATTTATTATTATTTAATTGAGATGAATCAAAATTCAATGACAAGTCATTTTGACTTTTTGCTCACTGCACAAAGAAGTGAGAGTAACAATATTGACTTTTTCCTCATTGCACAACTTTTTTTCTTTCACTAAATTCTTTAAGTGGGTTAGCCCGCCAACTCATCAGTCCGTCAAAATATCGGTTAGGTTGAAACTTTCAAGCTAATTGCTAAAAATGGGTCAATCCAACCCAATCTGCATTTCGGCGGGCTAATGGCACCCGCCCTGCCAACCCATATCACCACCCTCCAAAATGTGCATTTAGCGACACTACTATACTAACACTGAATTAAACCGAAGATGTGGTTGCTTCCTATTTTTTTATTCCATGTCACCTCAATCAAAATCACTCCAACGGGGAGCATGGTAGGTGGAAGCTACACAATTAAAGCTACAAAGTTTCAATAGCCATGACTAAATTTATCATGGAATCTGGGACCCCACTATCATTACATCATGTCCATAATCTTGCATGTGAGCAGTACGTATACTAAATTGTCGTTTAGCCAAATTTATATCATAATACGGCAGATAATATAAGTCGATTGTGGCAACTGTTCGAAAATTACACTCAAAATTTACCCCTCTATATCAAATCTTGAATTTCCATTTTTAAGTTTTATTAAGTCTCATGATTATTTCACAAGGACTTCATCATATTGTGAGCATATATTAATATTTCATATTAAATTAAAATCTAATTAATTAATAATAACTATATTTTTAATTAAGTATTCAATCAAGAGAAATTCTTTATTTTTCAATGTGTGCTCACATTTTTCCAACCGTAAACACGCGTTGCTTGCTCGCCGAGCGTGTTTGGGAGTCAACCGGCAAAATCGCTTCTGGCCAGCAAAATCGCGTCTGGGAGAATCCATGGGTGGGAGCTTCTCCGTTGGGATTGAATCGCGTTCTGGGTGTTGCTGCATATCCAATTCCAGGTATACCCCTTGCTCCTTCTCTTCGTTGCTTTTGGTTTCCAGGTAGATAATTCCCCCCTTTGCTTCTCCTTCTCCTTCTCTTTGATTTCTTGGTTGACATTGTACCTCGCGAGGACTTGAAAGATGAGGTGCTTGCATCAATCCGAAGATGAGGTGCTTGTACCTTCTCATCGCGCATGTTAATCGTGCATGTCGTTTTCTCATTTTTCTGGAATCAGTTTGCAAATTCTTATTTAGAGATCGACACTTTGCAATTTCTCTCACAAAATTTGCGATTTCTCCCTCTATGCCCTCTCTACATCTGTTTGTGATTTCTCATTGTTGATTTGATTTGCATGTGTTTATGATTTCTCATCGCTATTTTTTATTTCTCATATCCGAATGTGATCTATTCTTTATTTTCTTATTTGCTTTTCACTGTTGCTAAATGCTAATACAGGTGCCTGACTACTTGGAGACTTTTTTCTACTTTACTCTGGTTGTATGCCCCCTGTTAGGAACAATATTTTGACAAGTTTTGCTTTTGCTAGATACTTGGTAAATTTTGATTGACAAGCTTTGTTTTCTAGTGATGAACTTCCTTATGTACTAGTCATTCTTGCTAGAAATTGCAGTGATTGTGAGACTGAATTGAATTCTTCTTTGATGTTCTGGGTTCGTTCATTGGTAAACTAAATTATCACCATTTTTTAATGAAGAAAAAAACGGAATAAAGGATACCTATAAGATAGCATTCATGTAATTGATATCAAGCTCTTGCAAAGTTTTTGAGATCATCATTTAGTGCTGAGCCTATGCTTCTGATCCTAATAACAACTAGTTGTCTTTCAGTGTGTCATTTGGCATGATGTATTTGTCTAATGCAGAGAAGAGAAGGCAGTATGAGGCTGTAGGCTTCAAAAGACCTTTGAGTTGAAATTGAAGTATCAAAGAGATCTTTCTGGGCTTTGTTTTTTTGGAGATAATTAAGGAGTGAAAAGATGTTAGAAGGTAAAGCTTTGATTCAGGATACTGACATGCCTGTTAAGATGCAGATCCAAGCCATGGTTTCTTTGAGTGGCAGGAGTTTGATATATGACAATCACTAATTTTTGGGTGTTTTTTCACCCTTTGATGGGAAACAGTTGTGTAGTGCTGATATATATAAGGGAAGGAACAACAGGGTAAGTTAGGAGTTTATATTAGGAATTGGACCCTTGTAATGTTTAGAAGAGTCCATTTAAATTTTGTAAATATGATGAATATTTAGTTTAGTAGTTCACTATTTCCTTAATGAAGTTCTTTTTCCATTTATGTTTTTGTGGTGCCAATGATTTTCATTAGCCTGCTCAATGTGTTTCTATCATTCTATGTACTAAAGGGCCGTGTGAGAGTGCATTCTGTGTGGAGGTATGGTTGGACTCAAGAAATGGTATTTGGGGCAATCTGGATGCTGGTTTTCTTAATTCTTAACTCTAGTTCTTCCCTGGTTTCTGGTTTATCACCTGCACTATGTTACTGTCACGGAATTTGGAGAAAATCAGTTTCTCGTGTATACTGCAGCACCGCTATGCGGTATATGTCTCCAAGAGAATTCTGATGGTGTATGCAAGGGCAGCTGCCTCAATTAATATATGCAGGTGCTAGGTGCATAGCTGGAAAATAGCCCCCTTGGTTATGTAATGATAATTCAGGAATGCTTGGAACTTATATCATTTGGCTTTCCTATTCTATGTTGCAGAATGTGGTTTTGATAAATAGGGACTCTAGAAGTGGCCTCCTTAGAATTTGAGCTTTCTTGTTTCTGGGCTAGATCTTGCTTTTTGCTTGTTACGGCACATTGACTATTGTACTTGGGTTATGCATACGGTTATGCATCTCTTATGCATATATCAATATATTCTTTTGTCTATCAAAAAAAAAAACTAAAGGGTCGTGTGTGCAGTGCTCTGTTGATCCCTGCTCCTTATTGTGGATATTGGCTATGAAGGTATAAATGTGGCTATAGGCTTTGATGGTGATCACTGGAACTTTACATTGACAATACTGGTTATGAAGGAATTATCAGTGGCCTTGATAAATATTGTTGCTGGCTGCAATGCTAACTAAGTTGAAGCCAATCTATTTACTGCTGTAGGAACAAAGGGCTATGTTAGTTTTAGACCAATTTTGTTTATTAATTTGTTCTAGTTTTAGTACTTTTTTCCTTCCCTTCTTGTCTTCTCATTTGTATTATGGGTTGGGACACCCCTTGTGCCCCCTTCAATGCAATTCTTTAGCTTATCAAAAAAAAAAATGTACTAATTGTAATGTTCAAGAATATTAACTAGTATTGTAGTTATTTTTTAAGTTGTATTGCACTATAATTTGTATTTCTTATTGTACTTTTTAAATTATATTTTAAATTGATTCTAATTAATATAAAGTTTAAAAAATTGATTCAAAAAATCTATAATGATTAAAATATTCATACCCATTTTGGTCATTACATATAATCAAAATCAATTCTAATCAAAGTTACCCAAATGAAATTCTATTACCAAAATCAATTATGGGTAAATGTATCCAAACATAAATCACGTCACCTAAATCACGTTTACCAGACTCAATTCTGACCAAACTCAATTCTGGTCAAACTCAATTCTGGCCAACACTGATCCAAACACACACGTAAAACACACACGTAAATAACCATGAGATTGATTTTCTACCAATTAGCGTAACATTTAAAAATTTTCAAAACTAACAATTTTGAATGATGTTATTAAACTCAAACTCGGATTTTTCTATGTAATAAAAAAATAAAAAACTCAAACTCGTGATTGTCTTAACTAATGTACTAAGTCCAATAAGTCATTTGTGGAACTAATGGATCATTTGCACAATTATTTCTCCACAAGTGACTTTTGGAAATTTAAACATAAATCAATTAACAATATATGTTTGCACAATATAATGTATACATTAAAGAATAACCATGGCTTTTACAACCTGTATAAATATAACTTTCTTGGGGCTTCTTTTCCTTGGTCCAATGATCTAATTCCTAACAAGCCCAAACCCATTCTATATATTCCTTAAGCCGCTTCTTGTTTTTGTCTCACCAAAAATTATTTTAACTTTTTAATTGTTTTTTGTCGATGAGAAAATTATTTTAATGGAGGAATGAAGCTAAGGCCTTGGCTCATTAGAACCACATGTTGGGCTAATTAAGGATTGAGCTTAATTAAGTCAAATGGCATTTGCAAACAAGGCTATTCAAATCTTAATATGATCAATACAACATAACACTATGAATCACACGACAAATAAGGCTCACTGTCACACATTAAATATCAGAAAATAAGTAAAAATGAAATTTAACTCATCACTCCTAAAACATATATGGGTTCCAACTTCAACACTTCTTTTTTCTTGGTAGAGCACCTTTAAAAATGTGGTAGCTGTGCTATTCCACTTCATTGGCTAGCCTCCTCTATTTAGTCCTTATTTTAGGTATGGGTGAAGAGTTGTAGGCTTTCATTTGAAGTGAATTGATTAAAGAAGTTCAACAGTATTGGGTGAAGAGTTGTGAATTTAGAGTTGTTGCTGCATTATTAGGTTCAGTTCAAACATATTGAATCTGGTTCGATTTTCCCAAACTTCTCTTCCAGTACAGTTCGACTCTTTGCTCGAACTTAATCTATGAATAGTGTTAGTTTGAATTATTGAAGCACTACATATTAGCTATGGATTACCTAGGAACTGATAAACAAATTAACATTGCACTAAATTACTCGGAGTCCTAGACTATTGCTGGAAAATTTCCAACTAAATAGCTGAATTTGTTAAGTTAATTTTCTTTCATTTAGCTGTCAAATATTTGATAGCTTATTTTAGGCTACCAACACTTTGGTAGCTAAAAAGTAGTATTTTAGCAAAATACTTTTTGCTACAAACATAGTGAGAACTTTTTCACAGCTAATCTTGAGGTTTCTTGTTGTGATTAAATAGACAAATAAATATTATGTTTGTATATCAGTTAGCAACGTGCGAACACAGGCTAGCAGAAACTTCAAAGGAAAGTGTTTGATAGACCATTAAGGGGTGTAGACACCTAAGGTGAGAAAGGAAGAGAAGTAAGAAAAAAATTTGATGTAATATATGGTGTGATTTTATAAGAAATGAAGAATATATAGAAAAATTAGGTGTTTGAGGGCTGTATGTATACTACTAGTGATTTATATATTTTTTTTTTTTCAAAGCAAAAACTTTATTAATGATCAAAAGAGATACATGTACAGAGCAAACACAACCCTTGTGTAGAGCTAGTTAAAGAAATTGCAGAGCTTGCTAATTTAAATTGGGATGTTACCTTCTGTGATGTTTACAGAGAAGCTAACAAGAGTGCTGATTTCCTAGCCTCCTTTGGTCACGGTAACAGTGTGTAACTTTTGATGCAGAGCAAGTTCCTCCTCCCCTACTTTCTTTTCTTTCTTATGATGTAATGGAGATTTCTTCCCCTAGGCTGGTGTACTTCTGTGTGCTGAGCTTTTGCCCTCCAATTTATATATATATATATATAAAAAGCAAACACAACCCACCAAGCCACAAAACACACCTACTCACCCCTCAAATCAAATGAGGTTGATTCCGTTTTATGTGAGCCTTTAAACTTGTGTGCTTCAGTTTTTTCAAGCCCCTAAGACACAAACCTAACTCCATCTAGACGCAGCATGCCCTTGTAGTTACGATATCCTCACTAGGAAGTGACTTCGAAAGATCCGTCAAAGGCTTATCTTCTTTCCCATCACGACATGATTGTTGCGCCCCGGTCACCACCCTGAACTCCCCAGCTTCCATCTTCTGCTTTGATTTATTTTTGCTCCCCTTTGGGCGGCTTCACCCCTTTTCATCGAACTCGTAGGGTACTTTAAAATGAAACATGAACCAGTGAAAAATACCCTTAAAGTTATTATATTTTATTCTTATTTTGTTATATAGGTAACCCGAAATGTATATGTTAGACTGATCTTGGGCTTGTTTCCCAATGTTGTTTAGCCAAACATGTTTTTAAAATGAGCAAGCAGTGCTTGACCAATGTTGCACTGAAAATCAATGTGAAGGTGGGAGGTAGGAACACTATGCTTGTTGTAGTTTTGAGACACCCTTAACATGAAAATTATTTATGAAATAGTTTTTGTTTTTTATGTTTTCATTTCTTCTTTACAAAATTTTATTTATCGATTCATTACTCTTGGCCATCAAATAGGCACTTAAAGGAGGACTTTCTTTAAAAAATCATCAATGAAATAAAAACACATAACATTAAACACATAGAATTATAGAAAATATTAATATTACATTAATTATTTCCCCCTTATTAAATTGATATGAAAAATTAACATCATAAGTTGATGATCAAGGATAATAGATCGATGAATAAACTTTTGTAAAGAAGAAATGAAATAAAAAAAAAAAACTATTTTCATAAATAAATGATATGTTAAGGGTGTATCATAACTACCACAAGCACAGTGTTTCTAGCTCCCACCTTCACATTGATTTCCAATGCAACATTTGCAAAGTACTGTTACTCATTTTAAAAACATATTTGGTTAAACAACAATGAAAAACAGGTCAAAATCAATCTCACATATAAGTTTGAGGTCACCTGCATAACAAATCATTATATATTTGGATACCTAATCAGTATGAAGGGAAGGTACAAGATAATTTGAAGCATCATACTATAAAAGACCCATTATTATCAGGCAAAATAACAATGAGAAAGCTTCCCTCTCTGCAATTTTTTCTTGGCATCATGATACCGAGTTTTTAGCACCTTATCCACTTTAACAAGTGGAGCGCTCGATAATCAGGTTGAGTGCTCAACCTAATCAAGTCCAAAAGGTTCTAAAAATTCGGTATCATGATACCAAGAACAAAATACATGAAAGAGAGTTTGATCTGTTCATTGTTATATTTCCTGAGAATAATGACTTCCATTATGGTATAATCCTTTGACCGATCTCTATACCATCCTTTTCTACTGATCAGTATCAAAAAATGTAATGATTCATTTTGTTATATAGGTAACTCGAAATGTATATATTAGACTGATCTTGGACTTGTTATCCAATGTTGTTTGGCCAAACATGTTTTTAAAATGAGCAAGCAGTACTTAGCCAATGTTGCACTTAAAATCAATGTGAAGGTGAGAGGTAAGAACACTATGCTTGTTGTAGTTTTGAGACACCCTTAACATGAAAATTATTTATGAAATAGTTTTTATTTTGTATGTTTTCATTTTTTCTTTACAAAAACTTATTTATCGACCCATTACTCTTGGCCATCAAATAGGCAGTTAAAGGATGACTTTCTTTAAAAAATCATCAATGAAATAAAAACACATAACATTAAACACATAGAATTATAGAAAATATTAATATTACATTAATTATTTCCTCCTTATTAAATTGATATAAAAAATTAACATCATAAGTTGATGACCAAGGGTAATAGATCGATAAATAAACTTTTGTAAAGAAGAAATGAAATTATAAAAAAATAAAAACTATTTTCATAAATAAATGATATGTTAAGGGTGTATCATAACTACCACAAGCATAGCGTTTCTAGCTCTCACCTTCACATTGATTTTCAATGCAACATTTGCAAAGTACTGTTACTCATTTTAAAAACATATTTGGTTAAATAACAATGAAAAAACAGGCCAAAATCAATCTCACATATAAGTTTGAGGTCACCTGCATAACAAAATATTATATATTTGGATACCAAATCAGTATAAAGGGAAGGTACAAGATAATTTGAAGCATCATACCATAAAAGACCCATTATTATCAGGCAAAATAACAATGAGAAAGCTTCCCTCTCTGCAATTTTTTCTTGGCATCATGATATCGAGTTTTTAGCACCTTATCCACTTTAACAAGTGGAGCGCTCTATAATCAGGTTGAGTGCTCAACCTAATCAAGTCCAAAAGGTTCTAAAAAGTCGGTATCATGATACCAAGAACAAACTACATGAAAGAGAGTTTGATCTGTTCATTGTTATATTTCCTGAGAATAATGACTATCATTATGGTATAATACTTTGACCGATCTCTATACCATCCTTTTCTACTGATCAGTATCCAAAAATGTAATAATTCATTTTGTTATGTAGGTAACTCGAAATGTATATGTTAGACTGATCTTGGGCTTGTTATCCAATGTTGTTTGGCCAAACATGTTTTTAAAATGAGCAAGCAGTACTTAGCCAATGTTGCACTTAAAATCAATGTAAAGGTGAGAGGTAAGAACACTATGCTTGTTGTAGTTTTGAGACACCCTTAACATGAAAATTATTTATGAAATAGTTTTTGTTTTTTATGTTTTCATTTTTTCTTTACAAAAATTTATTTATCGATCCATTACTCTTGGCCATCAAATAGGCAGTTAAATGAGGACTTTCTTTAAAAAATCATCAATGAAATAAAAACACATAACATTAAACTCATAGAATTATAGAAAATATTAATATTACATTAATTATTTCCTCCTTATTAAATTGATATAAAATATTAACATCATAAGTTGATGACCAAGGGTAATAGGTCGATAAATAAACTTTTGTAAAGAAGAAATGAAATTATAAAAAAATAAAAACTATTTTCATAAATAAATGATATGTTAAGGGTGTATCATAACTACCACAAGCATAGTGTTTCTAGCTCCCACCTTCACATTGATTTTCAATGCAACATTTGCAATGTACTGTTACTCATTTTAAAAACATATTTGGTTAAACAACAATGGAAAAACAGGCCAAAATCAATCTCACATATAAGTTTGAGGTCACCTGCATAACAAATTATTATATATTTGGATACCTAATCAGTATAAAGGGAAGGTACAAGATAATTTGAAGCATCATACCATAAAAGACCCATTATTATCAGGCAAAATAACAATGAGAAAGCTTCCCTCTCTGCAATTTTTTCTTGGCATCATGATACCGAGTTTTTAGCACCTTATCCACTTTAACAAGTGGAGCGCCCTATAATCAGGTTGAGTGCTCAACCTAATCAAGTCCAAAAGGTTCTAAAAAATCGGTATCATGATACCAAGAACAAACTACATGAAAGATATTTTGATCTGTTCATTGTTTTATTTCCTGAGAATAATGACGTTCATTATGGTATAATCCTTTGACCGATCTCTATACTATCCTTTTCTACTGATCAGTATCCAAAAATGTAATGATTCATTTTGTTATATAGGTAACTCGAAATGTATATGTTAGACTGATCTTGGGCTTGTTATCCAATGTTGTTTGGCCAAACATGTTTTTAAAATGAGCAAGCAGTACTTAGCCAATGTTGCACTTAAAATCAATGTGAAGGTGAGAGGTAAGAACACTACGTTTATTGTAGTTTTGAGACACCCTTAACATGAAAATTATATATGAAATAGTTTTTGTTTTTTATGTTTTCATTTTTTCTTTACAAAAATTTATTTATCGATCCATTACTCTTGGCCATCAACCTACGATATTAATTTTATTATATATTCTTAATAAGATGGAATTTTGATTGTATTATTAATATTTTCTATAATTCTATGTATTTAATTTTATGAATTTTAATTCATTAATGTTGTTTTAAGAAAATTCTTCTTTTATTGTCTATTTAATGAGTCAGAGTTTTTAGGTTTAATTCATATCCTTCTTTTTGGGCTTAAAGTGGTAAAGTCACCGTTGATATAGGGTTTCATTACATTAATAACATTGAGTTAACCACTCTAAGATTCAATCTACACGATAATCATGAAGAACATGCAATGTAACTTGAATAATTCACGTAGAACAGTATCACATCAGATCTTAAATCAATGAAATAGTGAGTTGTTTATGCAACAAGCCAAAAATCAAGTGTTTATACCACTAGAAAACATCAAACAACTAGTAGGACTCAAGATCTAAGACATGTAAGTCAACAATTTCATCAAACACTCGAAGAGCATAGCATGAAATTTAAATTGTTAATTTCAAAATAGAGAGATTTTTTGGTTACAAATAGAGAGATTTAAATTGTCAATTTCAAATAGAGAGATTAGATCTGAACAAATGATAAGTGATTTTGAAGCTTAGAAGATGGAGAAGGTGAATTAAACAACTAGGTTCACAAACAA
This sequence comes from Acmispon strigosus, assembly GCA_030819835.1. Lineage (NCBI taxonomy): Eukaryota > Viridiplantae > Streptophyta > Magnoliopsida > Fabales > Fabaceae > Acmispon > Acmispon strigosus. The sequence goes on from JAUAMA010000001.1 coordinate 96,246,381, forward strand.
GTAAGGAATTGTTCTAGATCTAAATTTGAAAATTAAAAAAGATAAACACATGAAAAACACAAGAAATTGCGCCAATATTATAAATCTAGTCCAACAAAGTCATCAAACACAATTGCATGAATTTGAAATTATTTTCACCAATGAAATGGATCACAAATGATAGGTCTAGCATCAATTCACCTATATCAGCAAGTAACACATGCCAATTGGGCAAAAAGGGAGATCAAGCAAGATGAACATATTTTGCGCTATAAAGGATTAAGAACAAAAACAACAAATATGTGACTTTTTTTATTAATTATAGGAAGTAAAAGAAGTGAATCAATCGAATAAATCACAAATAAAACTTAAGATCTATGAGAATCAAGCATAGATCTAACAAAAACAAACTCAAAAACCCAAAAAGATGATGAAAATAATCGATATACCTTTCTTGATGGTTCAGCCATGGTTTGAATTTGAGGTATGGAGCTTCACTTCAATGGATCTTCGAGGTAGCAAGATATTGCATGGTACCTAAGATCTATGATAATCAATCATAGATCTAACAAAATCAAACACAAAAACTCAAAAAGATGATGAAAATAATCGATATACCTCTCTTGATAGTTCGACCATAGCTTGAATTTGAGGTATGGAGCTTCACTTTAATGGATCTTCGAGATAGCAAGAGACATCATGGTACTTAAGATCTACGAGAATTAAGTATAGATCTAACAAAAACTCAAAAAGATGATGAAAAGAATTGGTATACCTCTCTTAGTAGTTCGTCCATTGCTTGAATTTGAGGTATGGAGCTTCACTTCAATGGATCTTCGAGGTAGAAAGATACTTCATGATACTTAAGATCCATGAGAATTAAGCACAGATCTAACGAAAACCAACACAAAAACTCAAAAATATGATTAAAAGAATCAATATACATCTCTTGATAGTTCGACCATGTCTTGAATTTGAGGTATGGAGTTTCACCTCAATGGATCTTCGAGGTAGAAAGATACTTCATGATACTTAAGATCTGTGAGAATCAAGCATAGATCTAACAAAAGCAAACCTAAAAACTCAAAAAGATGATGAATATAATCGATATACCTCTCTTGATAGTTCGACCATGGATCTTAAGGTACGAAGCTTCACTTCAATGGATCTTCAAGGTAGCAAAAGAGGCTTCATGATACCAATTGATGAGATCCAAGCTCCTTTTTCCACGGATCTTCTACTAAGTGTTGGATTTATCTCCTTGAAGCTGTCACCAAAAGAAGAAGAGTGAGCAAAAGATTTAGGAGGAAGAAGCTTTTAGGCACCATAAGTCTTCAAGAGATGAATTTTGCATTCTTGATAATTCTCTAAGGGACTTTCTAGAGAGAAAAGATGGAAGAGTTTCTAACTCTCAATGAGCAAAATGGTTCAAATGATTCAAATGTAAGAAAAACACAGAGGTTTCACCCTTATATAGGGAAAGCTAACTCTGACCAAGATGTGTAAATGGGACAAGCCCATGGCCCAAATCCTAAGGGCCCCACTCATACTGCTACTCTCCTTCTAATGAACCAACAACCTAAAGTTTAACCCTAAGTCCTATTTGGGCTATAAAGCCCTAAAAGACTCAATATAAAGCCCAAACTATCCTATGTAGGATCATATACAATCCAAAAATATTGAATCTAACACAACATTGTGTTATAATAACAATTAAGTCTCCTTCAAGGTGTTGATTCTGCCACCTGTCATCACTGCAACAATCTCGAACATAACTTTGCCACCTGTCAAACCTACATCAATTATTTAATAAATGAAAAAATGGAAAAAAAAAACTATTTACTCCCTAAATGTTTAAATATTGAATATTGAATTGTAAATTTTTAAAGTAAGTATTTAAACTTTTCCCACCTTAATTATTTTTAATTGGACCACTTATGGAATCTAATACATCATAGAAAATATTCTCTAATTTACAATTAAACTGATTCCTTAACTTTCGTAACAATCAATCACGTTATTATTGTAAATCTTGATTGAATAAGTTCTACACAAAATACTCCCAATGTCCTCAATTTATTCCGTGGTGTTTTACAATTTGAAATATAAATTTGATTTTTAAATTCTAAAATGAATCATTAAAGTTTTCCCACCTTAAATAATTCTAATTAAATCATTTATGGAATCAAAATTATTATAGTGATTATGTAAAAATTACAATTTAATTGAATCATTAATTTATTAATTTCTAGGTATAATTGCAACTTCAAATAATTTCTACACGTGATTGAGGTTTCAAATAATTTCCCATTCATTTTGTTAAAAAATAAACACGTGAGATGACATTTTATGAAATCCTTGCAAATAATACTTGACACATAAATATCACGTGCACTATTTTTTAAAAAAAACGTTTTTTGGTAAAATATCATGTTCACTGAAAGTTGCATTTTTTCAAACTAAGAAAGTAGTGTATGAAGGATGATGTCCCCCAAGATCACTCCGCCAACATGAAGATGGAACCAACATCATTATGCAGAATTTTTTCAGTGCTACAAGTAGTACACAAATATACTACATCATCTATCATGTTGTAATATGGGGCAGCACTGCCACTGGGTATGTATGTGGGTAGTGGTAAATCTCTTGCTAAGTGGCCAGGTTCGATTCAATTCAATTTGTTGGTGATACTGTTTTGTTGGTTTTTTACTCTTGGAATTTGGTTGGCTTGGACTGCTACTTTCGTATCTCAGGTTGCTATGTGGATTAATAACCCTCGGGCATCAGGTTCTTCATTTGGACATGCTGGCTTATGAATTTATTTGTTTTGCTGCATGTAAATTTGGCTGAATATACTGCAGCAATTATGAGTTTGAAACAATGAGCTGGTTGTGGATATAGGCTAGGATGTCACGATAGGATTTGCTCCTAGCCTATATAAGGATAGGATAAAAGCCGGTTTAGTTAAAATACGCTTAGGGCCCGTTTGGTGGATAGGATAAACAGAGATAGGATATGATAGTTATCATATCCTATTGTTATCTGTTGTTTGTTGCGCCAGCAGGATAGGATAACACTATCTTGTCCCTTATCCTATCCTATCCATTATGTGTAAAAGTTATCCTGAGGGAAAGCTAGGATAGAAATTATCCTGACAGGATAGGATATCAGTTTTTTGTTTGTTTATTACCATGACCCAAAATTAATTTCAATATTTATATTTTATATAATTTATAATAATATTAATTAATAAATATAAAATTTTAATTTTAATAAAATATTAATTTCATTACTTATCAATTACGAATTGTTATTGTTAAGTTAAATTATTTAGTTACTGATAAATTTAATTAAAAAATAAACTTATTTATAAATGGTGAAAATATTGGATGTACTTATATTAAATAATTAAATTTTCATTATCACTTACTATTACTTAGTTAACATTATTTTTCGTTATTTATATTATAATAAAAATACACAAAATAATTCTTCACTAACAATAAAATAGGCTACTCACACATATATATATATTTATATATATATATATATAAATATTAATTTTTAATAGTAAATATAGACTAATTTTATATTATCATATGATATTATTTAAAATTATTTCTCTACTTATATAATTATAATTAATAATTTAAATATAAAATATTTTTGAAAGAATAATATCTTTTAATAATTTTTATCATGAATCACTTACCCCTACTAAGTTAAAACTCATTGGTTACATATATAATAATCTTAATTAAAATAGACTCGGCCGAATTAAAATAAATGAATTTTATTTGAGTTAATATTAAAAAATAAGCTATTTATAAAAATGTAAAAAAATGAAATTTAATAGAATAATCACTTTTTAAAAAAAACTATTTAGAAAATTAAATTTTAATAAATATTATGTATTTTTTATTTCAAGAAAAATTTGATACGTTTTTCATTATTTGTATCATATCATGTCCATCCAAACGCAGGATAGGATAAGAGTCTATTCTGCTCTTATCATATTCTGTGCTTATCCAATCATTTATTCTATCATGTTCTTATCCTATCCTGACCACCAAACGGACTCTTAAGAACAGGATAGGATAATGGATTGGATAAGCACAGGATATGATAAGAGCAGGATAGACTCTTATCCTATCCTGTGTTTGGGTGGACAAGATATTGATAGGATATGACAGAAATAATGAAAAATGTATCAAATTTTCCTTAAAATAAAAAATACATAATATTTTTAAATTTTTTTTCTAAATAGTTTTTTTAAAAAGTGATTATTCTATTAAATTTCATTTTTTTACATTTTTATAAATAGCTTATTTTTTAATATTAACTAAAATAAAATTAATTTTATTAATTCGGCTTTTTTAATTTTTTCGAAGGGAGTCTATTTTAATTAAAATTATGATATATGTAACCAATGAGTTTTAACTTAGTAGGGGTAAGTGATTAATAATAAAAATTATTAAAAGATATTATTCTTTCAAAAATATTTTATATTTAAATTATTAATTATAATTATATAAGTAGAGAAATAATTTTAAATAATATCATATGATAATATAAAATTAGTCTATATTTACTATTAAAAAATTAATATATATATATATATATATATATATGAGTTGCCTATTTTATTGTGAGTGAAGAATTATTTTGTGTATTTTTATTATAATATAAATAACGGAAAATAATGTTAACTAAGTAGTAGTAAGTGATAATGAAAATTTAATTATTTTATATGAGTAAATCCAATTTTTTCACCATTTATAAATAAGTTTATTTTTTAATTAAATTTATCAGTAATTAAATAATTTAACTTAACAATAACAACTAGTAATTGATAAGTAATAAAATTAATATTTTATTAAAATCAAAAATTTATATTTATTAATTAATATTATTATAAATTATATAAAATGTAAATATTGAAATTAATTTTGAGCCATGGTAATAAACAAACAAAATCCTAGCTCCCCCTCAGGATAACTTTTACGCATGATGGACATGATAGGATAAGGGACAATATCGTATTATCCTATCATGATAGGATAAGGGACAAGATAGTGTTATCATATCCTGCTGGCGCAACAAACAACATATAACAACATGATATGATTATTATCCTATCATGTCTGTGTTTATCCTGTCCACCAAACGGGCCCTTAAAGTTATTATATTTTATTCTTTTTGAATATATTCCCAACTTAGAAGCGGGACACAATGTTTACAGACGGTTTTAATTAAATTGTTTTATGTGAACTTATAATTAATGTGATTGGAGATAAGTGCTTGAGAATATGATTCTTATTTTTTTCTGCGCAATGAATAAAGTGTAATATTATTTTATGTAAACTTAAAATATCATTACGTGCAGAAAAATAAGTAAACACCCCCTGCCTCTACAAACAAAGTATTCAGAGTGGGATACTGAGAAAAGATGAAGGACAATATTGGTGGTAATATTAATGTGGTGCATGGGTTGAAGCCAACATTGCTAATGGTGGCGGTGCAGATAGCATTAGCTGTAGTGAACGTGCTGTTCAAGCTCGCTGTAAACGACGGCATGAGCTTGAGGGTGGTTACTGCCTACGGATCCATATTCGCCACTGCTTTCATAGCTCCACTTGCTCTCATCCTTGAAAGGTTCCTTCCTTCTTTCTTCAATTATAATAATCATAATTTAATTGGGAGCTTTATAGCACAGGATTTGTTAACAGGAACAAGAGGACAAAGATGACTAGGATGGTGTTGTTTCAGTCATTTCTCTGCGGCATATTTGGGTATGTCCGTAATTATACATAATTGGGTTAATTAAGTTAACGGTCTATTTTGTTAGGGTGATGTTTGGTTTAAGTCCCTCGCTAAAGTAACTTCTAAAACACATTCTTCCGATTAGGAAAATAGTTAATTTTGGTTCTCGCTGGAATGGTTGCATCGATGGAGGTGGGGTTGGGGTTGGGGGTTACGGTTTCTGGGCATGCTAGTAAGTGATTCATAAAGTGAAGGTGATTGGGTTTTTTCTTGGGAGATGATAAATGAGGTCAATCTTAATGAAGAAAGAGGTGGGAGTTACGGGGAGTTTTTTTAGGCATGCCACCAAGTGAAGATGATGAAAGAGTACGAAAAGGAAGATGATGAGGAAATTTGATGAAGATATGTATTTTTAGAAATCTATGAACAAGTTTGATGAAGATGAAGAATTGTATTTCTGGAAATTTTATGAAGAGGAAGATGCATGCAATGTATAATTAGTTTTAAATTAGTTTAATTAAAATTTATGGAATTTAATTAGTTTGACAATGATATAATTAAGGGTTTTTTAAATTTTTTTAATTATTATTTTTTATAAATATGTATTTTAAATATTAATTGAAAATTACACGTGAGCGTGTAACGTCACCGGTCGTCGCACACTTCGACAAATTGGCTGAAACCACCACTCCGACAAGAACCAAAACCAATTATTCCCCTAATCAAAGATATGTGTTTCAGAAGTTAGTGAGAGATTTGTAACAAATCTCACTTAAACTAGATGGACAATTACGATTAAGTTAGTTAGCCGTATATAATTTAATTGATTCTCCTTTCAATTTATTATAGTTGATTTGATTTGATTGATTATGCAGAGGAGCATTATCTCAAAACTTGTACTTAGAGTCTCTGGCTTTAATCTCGGTAACGTTTGCAGCCGCCATGTCCAACCTTATACCAGCTATAACCTTTATGATGGCCTTTTCCTTCGGGTAAGTAATTAACCACTGGCACTATTGCTTTATTTAATTTGAAATTAAATAAAGAAATATTGGAATTTATTATTGAACAGATTGGAAAAAATAAAGTTGAAAACGGTAGCAGGGAAGGCTAAGATAGCAGGAACAGTAACTGGAATTGGTGGAGCAATGGTACTGACTCTGGTTAAAGGCATGGAAATTAAAATTGGGTTCTTCCACCACATAAACCTTTTGCATCACCAACACCAACACCAACACCAACAAAACGGTGCGCAGCACCAACACACCGGTAAGAACGTTTTGGGTGTTCTCTGCGCACTAGGCAACACCATCTCTTGTGCATTGTGGCTCATTATTCAGGTTCACCAACTATATAATCTTTTCTTTAGCGTTAATTAATCCTTTTATATTCAATGTTTGGTAATTGGTTTTAATCTATGAAGCACATACTCTAACACAAGCACCGACATGACACTGACACCAGGTGTAATTTAAAATAAAATTTAACTCTAAAAATAAAATGGTTAATGCAAGTGTCTTAAATGTATCCGACTATAAAAGAGTATTGGCTTCAAAATAAGTAATTTTTTATTTGGACACCATTAACAATTGCCGAACACGGGTCGGTGTCGCACGTGTGTCCAACACATGGACAATCCTCTTTGAGGTGTGTCCCGTACTTGAGAGATTTTATTAATCTTAAACTAATTAATATGTCTGCAGAAAAAGATGACTGAAAGGTACCAGAGTTATTACACGAGCACCGCGTTGATGTCGTTTTGGGCTACAGTGCTATCGATCGTGTTTGCTCTTTGCATTGAGAGGGATTCAAGTCAATGGAGGTTAGGTTGGAATATTAGATTGCTAACCGTTGCTTATGCGGTAATTATGCTATTCAATCTCTTAATAATTTTTTTATCGTACAAAATATAAAATAAGAGCTTGTCTAAATGAACTTAGAAAAAATTTGAATTACATCGTTATAGTCCTAGGTGGACTAATGATATTTGAGATAAGTGAAAAAAACTAATCCATAAATTAATAATGGTGTAATTAAAATAACGTGGAAATAAATATATATCAATATGGATTATTAATCTATAAATTAAAGGAAAAAATGGTGTGAATTGTGTGGTGTAGGGTATAGTGATATCTGGAGTGGTGGTGGTTGTAGTTTCATGGTGCATCCAGATGAGAGGCCCATTGTTTGTCTCTATTTTCAATCCTCTGATGCTTGTGATTTTGGCCTTCGTTTGTTCTGCCATATTGAATGAGAAGCTATACATTGGGAGGTACTTATATTGAAACTTCCATTATTATTAACATTACTCATCTTTTATATTGCTTCATATGTTCACCTACGAAATGCAATTAATAAGTTTGTAGCCCTCCACATACACTAATCCATTTAGTTTCAAATTAAGATATTTGTTAATCCATTTCAGCATCATTGGAGCAGCGTTGATTGTATGTGGGTTATATGCGGTTATATGGGGTAAAAGCAAAGAGATCATGAAGATGAATACATTGGTGTCTTCTTCAAATGAATCTGATACAACTGTGGAAATAGTTTTGAAATCAGAAGAGAAAGGCAACAACAATGGTGTACAAGTGATTAGGGATTAATTGAATATGCCAAAGGCTACAGGGAATGCAAATAATTAATGACAGCTTAATTAGCAGCACAAAGTCAATTCCACTCATTCGTCTATATATATGTAATGTACGTACATGCATAAGGCCAAGTGGCTAATTCATCCATTCCCACCAATAAGGCATATATATCCAAATATACACATGACCCTAGCTAATCCACATTAACTTGCAATCTCACTTATTGTCACAATAACATGCATTGAACATGGATATCATAAATATCACTAAACAACAAACTATTGATCGAGGTGATCACATTGCATTATGCTCAATTTCTTCTTAAATAATTCTAATTTTTATAATCAAACAAACCTATGATGTTTAGAATTTTGAATGTATGGTAGAGAAAATTCAAGGAAATATGCTAAGGTTTGGTTTGTAATGAGAGAAACAAATACCAGAGAGAGAGATAGAGAGTTTTTCTCGAGAGAGGGAGAGAGAGCGCTAAAAGTGGTGGGGTTATTAACTTTATTGTTTCCTTTAGTTGTGTGAGATAGTGAGGGAGAGAGTCATTTTTTATTTTACTTTCCCATTTTATCACTTCATAATCACACTTATTTGCAAACATTTATATATTTAGTATAAAAATTTCATTTACATCAAAGTTTCCTCTTCAACCAAACAAAAGACATAAAGTCTACCTCATTCTTTATCTTATCTTTATTCTCTATTTCTATTATACTAAATAATTTGTTAATTTTCTCACTATTTTTTCTATACTCATCTTCTCACTTTCCATCTTCTCTCTTGCTCTCATAAACCTAACAAGGTGAAAAAGTTTGCTTTTATTTTATTTCTTTACATGCAACGAAATTAGCTTACAAAATGAAGTAAATATCTAAAGAAAAAATGGAACGCATTAAGTCAATTTTTTTATACTTTTGACAAAATCTACTGCTTCTGTTAGAAATTTAAATGAAATGAAATAAAATTAACACTCCTTGGGTAAGAAAATGAAAAAATAAAATAAAAATTAGCAGTCCTTGCACGGATCTCTTTTTACCTAGTTGTTGTGTTATTATCAAAGGTCACACAAGGGGAAATAGACTTTTTCAAGGGTCAACAGGATTCTTAGGTGTACTATAGACATTTTGATCAAATAAGCTGGTGGTGCATGTACTCCGGCATTCACTTTTATAGAGGTAAAAAATTGCCATGGAAAATTAAAAAAAATAACTTTACTATTTTATGATGGTCAAAATCCACTGTAAAAATATGTGTTGAAGTCACATAACACTATTTGGTGATACACCAATCTTTTCAGACCACAAATACAGGTCTTCTTTTTCTGCTGTTTCAAACGGTGTAAGTTATGATTTTGGAGCATTCTTTAGATCTTGTCTAACTGCTCCTCGGTCACTTTCTCTACCTACGCTATTGACTTCTTTTTAATTATGGGAAAATGACTCATGAGTCTTTGTTCTAACTTCTAACACTCCCGGGGAGGGTTCCAACCAGTAGATGTTAAGACAAATGCACAACTTTTCTTTGGACATAACTATAATAGTTACAATTAAATTATAGCACTTTATATTTATAATACATCAGAGGAAGCTAACATAGTCACATATCATATAAAAAATTAAAATCTGCATCAGCCTATGCAGTGGCTTTTACATAAGTCAAAAATGTCTGCAAATCACGGGATGCAAGACTCATAACAAAAACAGTTAACTGATTGTCAGGGTCTTGATGCATGTCTGACCCTACTTAAAAATAATGTTGCTAATTTATGCAAACTTTTATAATGAAGTGTTGGGAAATCTTTCTATATTCTATATTGATATTTGTTTGAATTTGTGTTGGGACAATATAAAAACACATTCGGCCAATTCAATAAGTTTATTTGTTTTTGTATTTGTTTTTCTGCATTGGAATTTCATTACACATTCACATAATGGAATAACTTATTAAATTTGGTGAATGTACTTTTACATTGCTTGAACACAAATCCAAAAAGGTATGTGTTGGGTGAATGTGTATAAGAATTTACAATGCAGGAACAATATTTCAATGCATGTCAAGAGAAAAGTAAACACACTCTAAAGTTATCATGAGTTACGAGAGAAGCTCATGTGACTAACTTCTGATTTTTAGATCTGGTTTTGAGGAAAGAAAAACTAATCCAAAACACATAGTATAAATCTAGTTGTTATTGTTAATTATTGATATAAAAACTGGATTTGTGTTGTCTACTCTTGTTGGTGGCAGGTAGCTTTGTCTTCTTTTGTTGGAAAAGAAGCTCAACAACATGTTACAATTGTCAACTCTTCTGACTCTTTCTATCCCCATTGGTGGAGCAGTTAGAACCTAAATCTGTCTCCATTTTCTTGCATATATTGACTCATTTCACTTCTGCAAGATGTGCCACAAATACTGATGGTGAAAGACATTCTCATGAAATCATAAACACTGAGCTTTTAGTTTCTTTCCCAGTAATCAGTTTTGGTTTATCAGTCAAAATGCTGAGTGTGATTAGAAGGAAACTAAGGTACTTCTATTCAAGGATACTGTGGCTACTTTGGAAGCGCCCCAGGTCTAAAGTTGTTATCAAAAGGTTTAGAAAATTGAACTTTAAGGGTCACTCTAGAGCAGAATTGTGTGACAACAAATCAAAAACTCACTCAAACGGCCACTTAGTTGAGGCTGAATCTAGAAGGCCTATTCGGATTGCAACATTCAATGTTGCCATGTTTTCCCTTGCACCTGCTGTTTCAGAATTTGATGATTTGGTTGTCTCCAATCACAAGCAAGGATCTAACAAGAGTTCTGTAAAAGAAGATTTTCCCAAGAGTATACTAAAGCAATCACCACTTCATGCTTCTCTGAATCCTAAGGCTGAAAATCTTACTGACTCCAAGATTCTGCCAAGGTCAAATTTGAAGGTTTCTATTAATCTTCCTGATAATGAGATTTCATTGTCAAACAGTGTTAATTCTGAGAAAATTATTGGCAGTGTTTCTGGGAGGCATCAAGTTCCAGCAAGGTCTCCTGTATGTTTTCCTTTCATCATGAATTGTTGTGAGGGCACTGAGAAATTCTCAAGCAGCAGCAGAAGCATTTTGGAGGTTCTGAGGGAGATTGATGCTGATGTGGTGGCCCTGCAAGATGTGAAGGCAGAGGAAGAGAAGAGCATGAAGCCTCTTTCTGATTTGGCAGGTGCCTTGGGGATGAAGTATGTGTTTGCTGAGAGTTGGGCTCCAGAATATGGAAATGCCATCTTATCCAAATGGCCTATTAAGAGGTGGAAAGTTCAGAAGATTGCTGATGATGATGATTTCAGGTGCCTACTTCCTCCCATTTATTTTCATTGAAAAATTGCCACTTTCCATTTTTCATCAAGAGAGCAGTTAGTTAAAAAAGTGTGAAAGAATAATGCAATGATAATTGTTCATGTAATGAGTTAGACACCCAAATAGTGCAATCACATTCATTACTTGCTTCTAAGTGTCTGCACTATCCATATGTATATGAATTATTTTCTATGTTTATGTAATGCAGGAATGTTTTGAAGGCCACAATTGATGTACCTTGGGCAGGGGAGATAAATTTCCACTCTACTCAACTTGACCATTTAGATGAGCATTGGAGAATGAAGCAAGTAAATGCAATAATTCGTTCAAATGACCCTCCTCACATCTTGGCAGGAGGTCTAAATTCTCTATATGGAGCAGATTACTCATCAGAGAGATGGAAAGACATTGTCAGGGTAATTTTCTCACAAATATTTTCATTAATACATAGATTGGAAGAACTTATTTGAATTCATGTTATAATATAAGCGTTTATGCAAATGTTTGAGAAAGTTTAGTTAAATAGCTTATAACCTACTTATAAGCGGTTTTGAGCTTATTTTCACAGCTGCCCATAGTAGCATATGAATAACCACTTATACCTACATATAACCTATTTTGAGTTTATTAAATTAACTTATAAATAAATGCTTATGTAATAAGCGTTTATTGTCATAAACGTTTAATTAAGTTATTTACTCAACGCACTTTAAATTCATTTTCTTTTCCATTTCCCATAGGGCATGCCCCTTGATAAGAATTTGTTTTTGTTGTATGTAGTATTATGAGAAACTAGGAAAGCCAAAGCCGATGACAGAAGTGATGAACTTCATGAGATCAAAAAACTATGAAGATGCAAAGGATTATGCAGGAGAATGTGAGCCAATTGTTATCATAGCCAAAGGCCAAAGTATGTTACCATTAAAAAAGATTCCCTGCTAGCAGAATTTAGCTTATGATTTATGTAATTGTTCTAATTAGTAATGTGAATGCTTAAATAGATGTGCAGGGGACATGCAAGTACGGCACAAGGGTGGATTACATTTTGGCTTCCCCAAACTCACCTTACAAATTTGTTCCAGGGTCTTACTCAGTGGTTTCTTCTAAAGGCACTTCTGATCACCACATAGTGAAGGTAGAGATAATCAAAGTAAACACATCTGCTCAGAAAAATGTCATGAGGCAATGCAGGAAACTAAAGAGGAAGGTAGTGAGAATAACACCACCTTGTTCTGCAACAGCTGTATGGGAATCAACCCCACCTCCCCTCCCAAACTACTTGTGTCATAGAAAAATTTGATTGATAGAAGAAGCAATATGGTACATTTTGTTAAGCACTGTGTTTGAAGCAATGTTACAAAGTCATATAACTCAATTCAGGTTGAGATTATTCGATTACCTCTTAACAACTTGTACTTTCATTACATTACATCATATTGCAAGCAATAGTTAAATTAAACGTTAATAACAATAAGGACAATAATAATAATAATAATAATAATAATAATAATAATAATAATAATAAAAATCTGTGAATTTCATTTCATTTCATTTCAAATTTGCTCAAGTCACTTACACCTACATCTCTCTTTTGAAATTTCAACCCTTTATTACAATGTAAAGTCATCTTCTTCTTCCTCCTCCTCGCATTTAGTGGAACAAGGCAAAGAAAGACAAGACAGAGGCACCAACCAAGGAGCCAACAACGGTAGCTGAGGCGGCGCTGGTGGGGGCAGGGGCGGGAGCAGGGACCTCAGTGTGAGCCAATGCCACGCTCATGGAGGCAGCAGCGACAATGAGAGCAGCGCAGGTGACCTTCTTCATGTCCATGATGAATGAAATGTGAATTGTTTATTGGAGAGACCCGCAGGCGTTGTTGAGAAAACAAAGTGTGTTTTTTTTTCTTTGTTTTCTCTTGCTGGGTGCAGGTCTGAGGTACAATGGAGGCATTTGCATGGTATTTATAGGACCTCGGTTTGAGTTATTCTTAGAAAACTCCACTTTTTTTGGTATAAGTGTATGGTTTTGCATAGTTCTTGGGGGTTTCATTCATTGGTTTCTCAAATTCTTAGCTATGCTTAGACACGCTGTAATTAGTCTAACAACTAACAAGAACCATTCAAACACAAGTTGGGATATTTATTTATTTTTGTTTCTGTGTATATTTGACATTTTTACATTTGGGCTTCCCCAAACTCACCTTACAATGGGTCCTTCAAGATGGATTTTTGAGGTCAGCTTAAAGCCCAATCCATAAAAACCTAGTCTCGCTGCATCACCCTTCACTTCAGTTATTTTAGTTAAGTTTTCTAAAAAATATTGTTAGGGGGACATGTGCCTTTTGCGATGATACATGCATATACGAATTTTAGTAGACATCCAATAGAGATATATGGGTTAGCGGCAGTTTTAAGCCGTCGTTAACATTTGTGACGGCTAACGGCTAAAAATTGTGACTAACTCATATGTATCTTAAATGTTTTTAAAATCTGTATGTACAACTAATATTTTTTAAAATGAAAAGACAACATTCTATAAGTACTATACAATATAGATTGGGTTAAATACATTTTAATCCCAGTAAAATATGAGTGAATTAGATTAGATCTTTCTAAAAATATAAATTGGGGTAAAAAGCCGTTAAGCAAGGCCCAATTTAGAATACAATTTCTAATTTCGGACCATAAGAAAGTGAAAAAACAAGGTTCTATCTACCATACAATATAAATTGAGATAATTATTTTTTAATCTCAGTAAAATATTGGTGAATTAAATTTGGTCTTTTCAAAAAAAAATTGTAGTTTTTAGCTCTCAATATTATTGAAGGAATAGTGCTAACAACACACTCTTTTAAGGATACACACCAACACACATTGGTATTGATTTATATTTTGAAAATTCACATTTTGCTACTTTTTTGAAAATAATGTTAAGTTAGTGCTTATGGTGCATCTCGTGGCTGTTTAAACCGCCACTAACGTTAAAAAAATGCGAGGATAAAAACTATCACAAATACACAAAAATAACTACAAGATAAAACGAGCACTAACTTCACATATTTCTTCAATAACATTAAACTTAAGAGTTATGATATCTTAATGACTAACTATACATATATAAACATTATAAGAGCATTTCCATCCCTCATTGCTTAGCACTATTCCTATAGCCCAAAATGTATATAAGCAACTAATAAACAACTGATGCAAATTTTGCCTAAAATAATTTCTTATTTTACTTTTAGTTAGATCCCATGATAACTCATTTATTTATATTTATTTTTATTTTTATTTTTTCCACCTAATTAATGACTAAGAGAGTAAAAATAATTTTTTAGACAAAAATAGCTAAGAATCGAGTTAACAAGCAATATCATGTCATTTCGCTCCAATGAGAATCCCGAGTCTCAAAATAAGCAATAATCCTTAGGTGTAAGAACTGGTTAAATAAGAACCAACATTGAAGATACTCTAAGAGACTTGCCAAATTAAAATCATATGGATTAACATAGATTAGTTTTTATAAATCTTATATAAATTCAACATGTTCATGATGAACGATACATGTAAACATCATAATATTGTAGACAAACCAAACACATCCGAAACAGAGAAACCTTGTGTTGTGGGATCTATCAGAGAGGCTATTTCTTGTGAGAATTTCCGGTGGTGTCATTAGGATCGGTGCTGGTAGGGTATCCAATTCCATGGCGATTACTAGGGAAGATCATGAACACTACACCAGCAACAGCACCAATAACCGGAGGAAGCACCTCCATCAACAAAACCTTCCCATATGACTCAAACTCAGGGTAGAAGCAGCGCACAATGTTGGGATTAAGAAGCCCCAGCACAGCAAACACAAGCAACGTAAAGAAACCGTGCACGACGTCGCCGAACCGGAGCTTATACGCCGAGAGGTTCACATTTTCCGACGCCGGAGATGGCCAGAGGCCCTTCGCCGTGACGATGGCGTAGTGCCTCTGGCCATCGCTTCCGGTGTAGCTGTCGGTGAAGGAAGAGAAAACACAGTTGAAGCCACAGACCACGAGGAGAATGGCGCTGAAGTACTTGTTGACGGTGTAGCAGTGCCCATTGTTGGTGAAAACAGGGCTGAGGTAGAGGAACAAGAAGACAGTGCCGGTTGGGAGGAGCTTGAGGAGGCTCCCAACTCCTGAGAGTGCTTTGCCTGACATGCTTGAGTTCTTGGTGGTGTTTCTGTTGGAGATTAAGGAGGATATAATGTTTTCACTCATTTTTTTATTATGTGCTTATTTTCTTCTTGCTCTTGAGTTTCTTTGGGTGGTGATTTTATAGAAGGAGAGGAGGGTTTTTTTTCCCCTTCTACGCAACATGAAATTGGTGGAGAGTGGTGTTTAGTGATTTTCTCTTGCTTCTGGGTTTGGAAAGAGCAAGTGAGATCATCTTTAATTGATTACTAATTCTAATTCTAATTCAAGCTTCATGTGTGTGTACAATTTTTGAAGTGGATTAATTTTCATTCAGACCAGGAAAAAAGTGGGAATGGAATGGAGTGGAAAGAAGAAAGAAATAGAGAAAAAGTAGAGAGATGTGATACGTTATGATTGAAAGGGAATAAAGAAATTCATAAGAAAAAAAATGGAGTAAATGGATCATAGCTATTTTTAAGTTTTTGTCTATAGAAACATATATAGGTGGACCGCATATTATGGTAGAAATTTGGACGACATTAAGTTTTGTGACAATTTTCTAAAGTCACAAATTCACTTATAATTTTTATTTTAAATTTCTACGTTTATCCCAAAAACCATCACAAAGTTAGTTTTGAAGTTTCATTGTTGTTTATCTATTTTTTTTTATAAACTAAAATATATTCAAAATAAGCACTTAACCCAAATACAAATAAAAATAGTCTCAAGAACCATCCATATCTAATTTAACTGTTGTTTATCTACTTAGTCTATATCAATTTGATTATTAATTTGAGAACTATCTATGTTATTCTCTTTATTGAAAGACAAACTTTATTGTATGTAACTTTTATTAATTAGGTTTGATCAATTAAGATACCACACATGGACTATGTCTTTGTGTGTGATTTTAGTGCAAGAATATATTAGTATTGGCCATAAAAGAAAATGTAGATGAAACGCTTTTTATAGATGAGAAAATAAATTCTTTTACTTTAAGTTTAACTTGTATTCTTTTTTTTTTATTACGATGAGGAGCTAGCCCAACTTGTATTCAATCACACACTTAATCAATGGGAAACTAATGGACAAAAAATTCACATCTAAAAGGGGAATAATGTGTTAGGAATAGCATGCGTGTTTTCTGATGAAGAGTCTTGTACACAGAAAAAGATTCATGAATTTAACAATGAAAGCTTGATATGAATCCATCCATTTTATCTTCACCACTTTCCCTACGTCAAATTTGTTTGCTAACCCATGCCTATCTCAGTGTGAATAACGTGGAAGCTATAAAGCTTGAGTGTGCCAATACATATGAATGAATAAATTGATGAAGGAATAAATAGATCAATGTATCCTACTCTCGGTCTAAAATATTTTTACACATACAACTAATTTTTGGTTGTCATATCACAAAATGAATATTTAAATAAATTAAATTAAAAAAAATGTAAGAGACAATGCTTACTCTAGTGATCTAATATAAAATGATTGAGTGTCAGAGTAAAAAACATGCATCAAAATTAATTAATTTTCGATATTTCTTCATAGAAGTTTATTTTGATACAAAATACCTTTTAAAATATAAGTTAACGCCTATCATCAAATCAAATATAGTCTTTTATTTTCTATTTGAGAAGAATATCTTTAATATTTTTATTTATTTTAGATCAAAACATTCACTACTACTGAGAACATTGATTAATTTTTTCGCCACAAACAACCGGCATAATTCAAGCTTTAAAAGTTAAAACTCTCATTTTTGTGGTTACATTACATCATACATTACGTGATCTCTTTTTGATCTTATCTCTCATCACTCATTTCATGTGTATGTCAATATCTTTTTCGTTTATAGAACAGAACGGCTTTAAACGTGACTTGAGCCCCAAGCACTCTCTGGTTTGTCATTAGATGGGCTGAGCGGAATTGGGTGCTAAATAGTTTGGGCATTTACGCCTCTGTTTACTCGTACTATTTCCCCGTATTGGGCTCTGGGTTTCATATATGTTTGATTCCAATTAATACTATCCGGTTTCCATTGGAAAAATGTTTTTAATTGTTTTCAAAGTCGCGACGGATCACCACGAGCAGTAAAATTTTTTCTATCATATTTTAACGCAGCTGCATTTATAGGAAATCAAACCCAAGATCTTTGCTTAAATTAGAACAACCTCATGTCAGTTGATCTATGCGTTTAGTGGAAAAAAAAAAAAAAACATGACTTCATTTGTGAAGAAAATGTACTAAAATTAGTGCATGTGCGATCATATGATACAGCGTACAATTACATACTTATATTAAAATGTGATAGATGGAAATGAAATTTCTTAAACACATAAAACTTCAATATATAATTTTCGATATAAAGATGAAAATTTTAAATTTTAACATATTAAAGTATGAATATTTGTTATATTTTTGTAAATATTTACTTCTAAATTTACCAAAATATTAATAGGTACTTAAATTATATTAAAATAATTTTTTATTAATTTATGTATGAAACTATTTTCATGTAAAATATTTACTCTCGTGTGAATTTTTTATTCTCGTAACTTGTACGTTAATAAAAATAAAATATATATAAATATTAATGTTCTCTAATTCCAGTGTATTATATTTTCACTATGAAATTATTATACTTTTATATAGTTATTTTGAAAATTATTAAAAAAATATAAATAAGTATTGGAGTTATACTAAAATTTATTTTTTCATTAGTTTAAATATAAAAGTATTTAGCAACGTTGTTGTTTGAACCTTTAGATTGAGAGTCCGAATCTTAGTAACCGCACTCTGTGAAAGACCTTTAACTTTCACCACACTGAGTCAAAATTGTCAAAACACTTCAATGGTACAATAAGTATTTATTCACACTTCAATTACGCAATTATAGGAGAGATAAATGGAGAAGCGAGAGAAATTGAGTGAAATGAGATGGAAAAGAGAGTTAGGTAGAATGAATCAAAACAGTTGATGATAAGTTGAGGAAGAGATTTATTTTGATATTTTCTTCACTTTCAAACCATAAATAGAATAGATGAAGACTTAGTAATAGTACGTCTGGAATCTGGATGGTGGGAGGCATGCTTCGTAGGAAGCGTTCACGATAATCCAATTCCACCATATAATTATATATGCATTACAATATTTCAAAGCTCAGATTTTAAATTGTTCAGGAATCAGGACAAATTTAATTTGCTTCCCCTCAAATAACTAAATAGCCAAATTCAATTTGATCGTTTCATGACAAAAACAAAAATTGATTTTCCAAGTCCAAAAACAAAAATTGACAATTGTAACAAAAACAAAGTTATCCTTTTCATTTTCATTTTTATCATGTCCTCGGATCTTTGTCTATATCAGCAGTTACGCACACATAAAAAGGTAAAAAATGAAAAAACTACATAAGCAGTCACTTGAACTCTTTAAGTGATGAATCTGTAGGAAATAATTCCTTTTTACAATCAACAATACACATGCATAAATATCATACGAAAGTTGACAAATCAAGCACACACAAGCAATATAGAGCAATTCTTGTTGTTTCATAAAATGAGGCCCAAGATAGATATTGAGTTGTTGTATCGAATATCATAGAGAAGCTATTTCTTCTGAGAATTTTGGGAGGTGTCATTAGAATCGGTGCTTGTGGGGTATCCAATTCCATGGCGAGTACCAGGGAAGATCATGAACACCGCACTAGCAGCTGCACCAATAACCGGAGGCAGCACCTGCAGCAGAATCTTCTCAGTAGACTCAAACTCCGGGTAGAAACAGCGAACAATGTTGGTGTCAAGAAGCCCCAGCACAGCAAACACAAGCAACGAAACGAAACCGTGCACGAAGTCGCCGAACCGGAGCTTGTATGCGGAGAGGTTAACATTCCCCGACGCCGGAGATGGCCAGATTCCCTTGGTGGTGGCGATGCCGTAGTGTCTCTGGCCATCACTTCCGGTGTAGCTGTCGGTGAAGGAAGAGAAGACGCAGCTGAAGCCACACAGAACTAGGAGAATGGAGCTGAGGTACTTGTTGAAGGTGTTGCAGTGTCCGGTGTTGGTCACGACGGGGCTGAGGAACTGGAACAAGAAGACGGTGCCGGTCGGGAGGAGCTTGATGAGGCTTCCTACTCCGGAGAGCGTCTTGCCTGCCATGCTTGTAGAACTTGTTCCACTCATTATGTTTTTCCCTCTTTCTTCTCTCAACTGAGATTCAGCCTTTGTAGTTTCCACTTTAAATAAAAAAAAACTACTCAGTCTTTGTTTTTCTTGTTGAGTTTCTTAATTTGTGTGGTTTTATAGAAGGAGAGGAGGGGTGTTATAATGTTACTTCCTTCTACGCAAAATAGAATGGGTCTAGTGATGTAGTCTTGCTTCTACTTTTGGAAAGACCGTGTGAGTGCTTAAATTCTAATTCAAGCTTTCCGCATGATCAAGGTTAGTTATGTCTCCTTAACTAATGTTATATGTTTCACATTACAAGTCGTGTGGGATAACCCAAGTTGGGTGATGTTATTTGCCGGTATATTTAGGTTTTCAGTTTCATTACATTATCTTTTCATTGTTTTTGTTAATTTGCGTATGTCAATGAATGTTATAATTTATTTTTATTCATCCATATGTAATAGAATACACAAAGAGATGAGCCCTGGTTAAAATTGATTTTATTATAAAAAATGTTACTAATTAGGAGGTTATTTTAGATGGTTCGAACATTTAGACTCATAAAAATATTAGTTATAGAAAGTTGACTAAACTCATAAAAGGAAATTGACTTCTCAACCTTCACATTGTGCGGCATTCAATCTGAACTCTAGCAATCAAAAACTTCTAATGTGTTAAGTACAAAAAAAACTACTGAAAATTACTTCCCATAATGTTTTTTTGGAACTAAAACTCGTATTTCTCAAAATTATATTCTAGGTTTTAATTCCCGGAATGTAATTGTAAGAAATACATTACACAACTTTAGCTTTCAGTAGTAGCTGCTTTTGTGGCAATACACACTACTGATGATTAAAAACTATCAAAAGCATTGTATGTCGATTGAGTGTTAAACTCATCAGGGTTCAAATATCTGGACAGCTCGTAAAATCAAAGCTCAATTAAAGTTTAGTTTCCATAAGATAAATTTAATTTACAATTTTTATTCATTAACACCAATTTTCTCTACCATTATATTTTCACTTTTTTTTATATTTTTTTCTTATCGCTCACTCATGTATTTCTCTTCTATTTCCATATATCTGTTTGTGGAGGAATAGTGTGAAGATATTTTTTCCTTTAATTATGTTCGGTATCGGTTAGGCAACTTCAGTTAAATTCTAGGCCAAAGTTATATGAGATAATAATTCTAGTATACAAACATAGTTCACTAGTTAACATCATTAATTCCTTGTATGAGGAGTTTTTATTGTTTTGGGAAAAGTTATGTTTCAGATTAAATTGAGCAAGAGTTTTAATCATTCACAAATTCCTTGACGCTGCATACATGTAACATCTAGAGTCTAATCAAACCAAGTGAGGAAGTAACAATAGATTATTTGAATGCTGTTACATCAAATTAAAAGTCATTTTTTAATTCTTCATGTGAAATGAATATTTGGTGTAAAGGTTTCCTGGTCATCACCACCATCAATTACTCTCTGGTCATCATTGGATTTTTTTAGTTTCTTCTCTATCAAAAGAAACAATCAGGTGGGGTTACTTGAAACAAATATGTATATATGATTGCCCGTTTTAATTTCTTGATTTTTCTTTTTCCTTTAATCATGTTTGTGTGATGTGTGATAAGAAAATAAAGAGGAATGACAAATGAATTTGGTAGGAAGAAGATAATCTACCAGTTAGCCTATGAATTAACTAGAAGCAAGGAAAATATAGGAGAGAAAAAAATATGAGCAAGCACTATTTTCTGATTAATTACTCAAAAGGCAGCAATACAACTTATTTACTTTAAAATCCCATAAACTAAGAATATCCATACAAGTGACATATTCTATGTCTTAGCATATTCTAGAGTTATTCATAAACAAAATATTGACTTAAATACATTTTTAATCTTGTAAAATACACTGTATTTATACAATTTAAAAAAAATCTGAGATGGTTGAACTCGATTTCATCGCTTGTAAATCAGATCTTAACATGTGTGAGAGTGATCTCATATCTGGATTAGATGGAAAAACAAACGGTAGAGGCGAAAAAACGAAACAAGTGATTTTCAGAGGATTGAAAACAAAAGAAAACCCAGAGATGAAAAACAATGTCTTTACAGGGACCAAAGATGTATTTAACCAAAAATGTTCTAGAGCCGCATGAAAATATCTAAATACAATTATGGATTAAATATGTTATTAGTCCCTGTAAAATATAGTGAAATGAATTTGGTCCCTTTAAAAAAAATTCATAGCTTTCAATCCCAACATTATTGAAATTGGTGAAATTAATCTCTGTCATATTTTTTGTGACGGTTTTTTTTTGTATTAGTGGCAATTTTGAACCTTACAATTTATCTACTTTTTGTTTTAAGTGATTTAAACGGCCACAAAATAAACCGAGAGACTAATATTTTCAATTTCATTAATGTTGGAATTAAAAACTATGATTTTTTCAGGGATTAAATTTAATTTACCATTTTTTAGAGAGACTAAAAACATATTTAACCCAATAATTATTCATCATTTAGGATTGATTGTGGTTATCTTGGAACTTTTCCCAACAATAGTACTATAGTAGGTAACCCACTACCAGATATATAGAAGTGAAATCGAGAAAAGTAAACCTCTGAGTTGGAGTTATATTTAATTTTGGGCCTAGCTCTTTTTGTGTCTCATGTTTAGAGAATACTAAGAGTTTCATTTACATTTTATTTTAAAAAAATAGTGAACGTCTATTTACATTATTTTTTAATACTTATCAAAATAACCTTGGTCATTGCAACAATGATGGTAAGTTTGATAGCACAGGTGGTCTCCCAATACTTGAAGCCAATGATCCCTCCAAAAGAGAATTGATGAACCATCTCCAATTCTCCAGCACACATATAAAATAACATGATCAAAAGCACACAGCACTAGCCAATACACACAACTCTTGGGCAGGTTAAGAAATCTTGAATATATCTAAAAGAGTCCCAAGTCCAAAGGAAGCTTTGCTTTTATTGATCACCAAAAATAATTCTGATTTCTCTCTACAATACAAGTTAAGAAAATCAAAAACATGATAGTAATGCCACTCAGTTCCATCTCTAAGATTTTGAATGCTGGGATGTATGTGTGGTTAGTTCCTGCAAAGAGAGTTCTATGTGAATTCTCCTCTTCATCACTAACATAGTTGAGGTACACAAAATTATGGGAAAAAGGATCAGCAAGGTTACCTGAGAATAGCGTTTGTGATCATGATGCAAATTTGAAGTTACAGCGCCTAGAGTTACAGTGCTCTACTAGCGCTGTAAAATACTGAAAAAGCGCTTTAATATGCGTTTCTGGTGTAGTGTGTGTATGATGGATTTTGAATGTGTTTTCACATGTGCTCTTTATTTTTAAAAATGTTGAACTAATGTACACATGAAACTCTACCAATTTTTCAGTAGCTCTTTATTTCGAGTGTGTGAATCATTAGTTTGATTCTATATATAATTCTACTTCTTTAGCTACTCTAGGCCCATCGTAGTTTGTGCGTCACCGGTTACGAACCTAGAGTGGGTCGTCACAAAATAAATTTTCTTTTAATTCACATTTTATTTTAAAAATATAGTAATGTGCATGAGCCACTTTGGCACAGAACAAAGAACAGTGGAGAAAAAAAGGAGATAACACAATAAATGATACAAATTATATTGCAAATTTTGAACTTTCATGAGTATGTAGACAAATAGATCTGAACTCTCCAATACTTCAAATGAACTTTTGTCAGCAAAATCTTTAAACTATGACACATCAAATTTCATAGCAGCTACCATGACAAAATGAGTGAGCTCGATTGAAGCAGCATTGAATCCAGTCAAGAATGGCTAACTAAAGCTTCTAATTCCTTGACAGCTTGGTCAACAGCATATACTATCATCTTCTTTATCTGTTCCATGAAAAAGATCAACTTAATTAGTTTGAAGCTCACATCAGAAGAGAGAAAGGCAAAGAGAAATAAGGAAATATATATGTTAGGAGCAAATCAATCACCTCAAGTTTATCTTCCCTGGCCTTGTGATTCTTCGGAAGACGCCGGAACTCATCAGTTAAACGCATGCACATTTGGACATTTTCTGGGGACACAAAGTCTACAGCAACTTTTGTGCATGACTGCAATATGGTGCATGATTCATTAGAGTTATAGCTAAGGTACAATACAGTCAAAGAAATTGAAAAGAAAACACAGTCCAATATGTATGTATCAATAGAAGAGATGTTCTATTTACCTTGAGATTCCTTACTTGGTGTGGACATCCAGCAGGAATAAATACTGCTTCCCCAAGTTTCTGCTCAAATGTCCAAGGTTCTACACCTGAAAGTTGATGATTTATGAAAAATGGTAAGTGTACGAATTTAGATATCCGGCCGTTGAGTTTTCCTAAATTCATTGCAGTCACGACTCCGTAATCGTCTGATATCAAGACCAGCTTAAATTTAAAGAGACTGATTATATATCTGAAATCAGATTTTCAATTTAAATTTTCAGATCTTAAGATCAGACAACTACAAAAATGTAACTGCGTTGAACTTTAAAAAATGTGACTGCATGGAAGCCGGATTCATTGCGCAATGAGCAAGCAGTTTGCAATTTTGTGTACTAACCAAACTCCTCCTTTAGCCTCTTCTTGTGCTCCAAAGTCAAATAAAAGCACTGGTCAAGAATTGGATGGACAACCTAACCAAAACAAAAAACAATGAGCTTCAAACATTAAAA
Source organism: Acmispon strigosus (assembly GCA_030819835.1). NCBI lineage: Eukaryota > Viridiplantae > Streptophyta > Magnoliopsida > Fabales > Fabaceae > Acmispon > Acmispon strigosus. The sequence continues at coordinate 96,271,132 of JAUAMA010000001.1, forward strand.
AGCAAGGATAAGCAGAAGTTTAGGAAAAGTGTGATACTACATACATGTTCAACTGGAGAACAGTAAATATGTCTGAATTCTTTAGAGTGTTTTCTTAGATATGCTTCTAACTTCTCTGTATCTTCTCTCCGAAAGATGTCCCAAAGGGCACCACCTGTTTCTCTTGTTTCTTCCGGAAAGATCTTTCCATTGATCTCAATAGGGCTCTTCTCCTTATCTTCTTTCTGTCTTTTGCTCAGGTATTCAGCAACCCTATCTTGAGCATGCTCTTTCTCATCTTGAGCCTTGTGTGCTTTTTTCAAATTTGAAATAACAAAGTTTTGCTCATCCGTTAATATCACCTCAGATGTATGAGTCAAAATGTTCACCTGCAAATATTATTGATGGCAACATTCAAACATGAATTAACTTTCTCTCACATATTCCAACAACACCACACCTAATTTGTACAGATTTTATGTCTTTGGCAAAAATGTACCTCCATTGTGTAGATTTTATGTATTTACAAATCCTTCCTTATGATTTAGTTCCTGTAAATTTTAGAAATGTAAACACTTGAATGGATAATGCCTTCTTAATGTAGGAATAAATTATATTTTCAATGTCTTCCAGAATTTGTTTGATTTGCCTGAAATCTTTATCAGTTGACTTAGAACTCAACATATGCTTTAGTAGCTTTCATGTTGAAGTCATTTTTTGCATGAGGCTTATCTTCCCAGGAGTATAAACAAGCACAATTATAAAGGTTATTGAAAAAGGCCATACATAACATGAAGAAAACTATGATTTTGAATTCAAATGTGCATAAAGAATGCAAGGCTTACCGCATCTGACATATCATAATGAAGTTTGGTTACAGAATCTCCTCTTCCAAGTTCTTCTCTAGTCCCATAAGCAATGTACGATTTTGGACCCAAGTCAGGCTTTAAGTATTGGGCTGGCAACCTTGCAGCAAGGTTGAGGATTCCGGCTCGAGGATCGCAATACTCTTGAAATGGCAAGCAACGGATAAACTCATCACAATGGCGCGGTAAAGCATCATCAAACTTGTCAGAGGGGGGCCAGTCTTTTAGCTTCAGCATCTCTGGCCACAGATTGCTATGTGCTCTTCCTTCTGTATAACCTTTGAAGAACTCACGAGTGCTAATTTCAACCTGCAAAGGTTTAGAAGGGTGAATTTTGGTCCAAATTGTAGTAATGTATATGCAGGAAATATAAAGTAAACTTTAATGTTATGATTGGTGATCCATGATGATTAATGGAATTCTATAATGGAAGAGAAAAATCACATCATATGCCTAATGCATACCTATTCAAATTTAGCAGTTGCCTTATTTTATTTTATAATGATATGATTGTTAAAGAACTAATTGGGACAACAGAAGCTAACCTCACAACTAGACAAGCAATCAATGGCCTTAACTTGTGACATATTTGAGCCCAAATTTTCACATAATGCTCGCCATGTGACCATTGGTTCCCAACTCAAACCTGACCCTTTTTTAAGAACATCACGAACTATGATTGGTTCACCATTAATCCAGTGCTTTTGGAAGAGACATAACCCTTCTTTCTTGAGATCACTTGAGGCAGGACAGTATATGTTATTGTTTTCAGTGTCATCTCTAAAAGCAGCTCTTATCATAGAGTTATTACAACTTGATACTGCCTCTTTCTGAAGAGCTGTTTGTTCAATTTTGCAAAACTTTTTCAGTATATGAAGAGCCTTGGCTTCCAAATCAGATATCCATCCTTTTGGAAACACGCGCTTAAGCTCCAACATAGAGCCACCACAACCCCCAAGTTCTAGTGGAGCACATCTAACACTTCCATCACTGTTTGCACTCCATTTGGTAAATTTCTTAATGTGACCCTTTGAAGTCCCTAATTCACAAGATGCTGGTAGAGGATCACCACCATGCATATAATCAAAGCCTCTATCTATGTATTGGAACTTCATTTCAGACCGGGGTGAAATACTTCCATTGCGTATTTCTTTGCAACAGCTAAGGCAGATTTCAAATGAGCACTTTGGGCAGCTTCGATGAAGGTCAATGATTGAAGTAGCACAATGATCACTGCACAAAGAACAAAAGATGTTATGAAAATTGTAAGGAGTAATGGTAGTACATTAGGCAAATTAAGGAACAGATAAATACCAATAGATGCGTTCATTGTCGCCACAAGCAGCTTGTGGTATGTCAATCTCAGAACATGATTTTCCTGACATGAGAGGTTATTCTTAGTGATGTCTTCAAAGTGAGAAAATACAAGAAGACAAAGCAAGCTTAATAATTAATACCTTGTATTTTAGCTTCAATCTCTTGCTCTTGATTTTGTTCTCTTTGAATTTGTTGCATAAATGGAAGAAGTGAGTTAATCATATATTGGAGATGCTGAACTTTCTCACCATCTGTGATGTTCTTGTCAGAAGTCTGAACATAGATATAAAACCAGAAGGCAAAAGATCAAAAAGTATACTCATTATTCTTTCTAATAAGCAACACTTTCATTGTCACAAGGGTGGTAGTAAAATAAACCTTAATGGTTCCTTGTGAACGCAAGCAAACATTGCAATTGCAATTTTTCCGGCAAAATGGGCACCTCTCTGCCATATCTACTATTGACATAGTGGGATACCTGTGTGCAAAAATGAGTATACTTATATTTTGTAAAGGTATTCATAGACAACATGAACAAATTTAGAATGATTATATACATGTAAACTCTAGTACCATTGTTTGATGCACCGTAAACAATACATTTTCTGACATTTAGTACAAGGTACAAATGCAGGTCTTCCTGTTTTCTTGCACTGATGACATTTTCTGGAATTTTGTTCAGTGTCCTGTTAATAAAAGCAGTTAATCATTTGCCAGAAGATGATACACAGCTCAACCTACCAAAAAGATTGTCACAAAGTTTAAGTGTAAGGAATGAGCATTGAGAAAGGCACTTACCATCATTTTTCTAGCTTTGGTCCTAGACTTTGAAAGAGCAATAACTTCCTCATCTTCTACATCCAAGTTGTTATTAAACATATTGTCTTCAATTTTTCTTTTCTTGCTCGAGGTAGTAAGACACTTCTTCTTCTGCTCATGTCCTTTCCTGGATAGAAGTTTACTAGTACTCTTTGAAAAATCCCAAATACTTTCTTCCTCTACTGACTTTGATTTTTTATTATCATGTTCATGAATTTCTTGAGACTTTCTCTTCTTTGAAATTTCAAAATCTCTTGAGCATGTTGAGATTTTGTTTGAGTTACTATCAGTATTTTCTTGATTGGACTTCTCTCCAAGCAAAACTGAAACATTTCTTCTCAATGAAGTGCTCATCTTTATACGAAGCAAAGTGCATTTTTCTCTTCCGGAATTTGGTTTCTCATAACAATAATATCTGTGATTTTGTGTCTGTGGAATGAACTCTAACTTCTCGTGAGACTGCTGATTTGGCTTTCCTAGTCTTAGAAATGCATCCTCCATCATTACTGCAGAAAGAACAGGAAAATTAAGTCAGATAATTGCAACTTCCCAATATTATATCATATACTTATTTGGCAGTCAAAGGGTAATCTTAGAACCTTTAAAGTAACATGCAATCTTGAGATAGTTCATCATGATTGCATTAACATATACAGATTTGTATAATAAAACCTAAGAATGAAAGCACTCTAAAGAGTCTAACACCAAGCACAACAACTTCCTGGCCTAAATGTTTCAACATATTCAATGTTATTACAAAGAAAAGGGGAAACAATAAATTAGATATTAATATTTCTAATGAATGATTACTAATTTTTTAAGTTAAGTAAGGAAAAAGAATATCAATTTCATCTGTGTATACAGGACTTGCAGATCAGCATTTAGAGAAAAGTTATCAAAAGCAACAAAAAAAGGAAAATAATGTCATAGCTCTATATTTAATTAAGCACATTAAGAAAGTTGGAGTTATATAAAGTTAAATATACTTAATGCAAGTTAAACAAACCGGGATTTTACTTCATTCATGTATAGACATTAAAAAATAGCAGCACTAAGTCCTAATAAACAAGGTTCCAGAAATTCATACATTTTCACGTGTTATGATTTCAGAATATGCATATAAAACAGAACAAAAGGGTGTGAACAAACTAGAACTAGGATTTCAGAATATGCATATGAAACAGGAGAAAAGGGTGTGAGCAAACTAAAACAAACCTGATTACTATGAATGAAAAAGCGTTTCCAGAAGAAAATGAATGAATGCTACTAGGAGTTGAAGGGAGAAAAGAAGTATATAAGGAAACTGGTAACTAATCCTAATTCCTAAGTTTAGCAATAAATACCTTCGCGTTTTTTTTAAGGTAATATTTTCTAATCTAATCAAATCACAAAAATATTATTGCGTTTTTATACACTTAGAAGATTTTTATTTATTTTTTGGTTACAAAGAGGGCAACGCCCAAAAAAGAGATAATTTCGTTGTCAGTGTTTTATTTACCTTTATTTAAGGCAGTATTTTCTAATCAAATCAAATCACAAAGATTTTTTTCTTGGTTACAAAGAGAGCCAAGGCCCCAAATCACAAAGATACCATTGCGTTTTTATACCACTTAGAAGATTTTAATATGATGTAGTTGGGTATTTTATATTTTCTCTTTTCTAATTTTTTGTATCGCTTCTGTTATTAAAATCTATTCTTCAAATTTGATTTATAATTTATTCGATGAATTTAAATAGTAAGAAATTAGTTTTAAAAAATAGTGAGAACTCATTTATTGTATACATGAAAGTAATGTTTATCAAAATTACTTAATTGTTACAATTTTCATTTTAAATTTAAATTTCATTGTTTGAATTAGAAATAATAATTGCGAGAAATGCTTTTTTTACGAAACAAATCCTGACAAAGTTACCGTGCACTGCTTTATTGGTTAACTCCTCTTAAATATTAGGCAATTACAAAATGTAATTAATATTGCATTGGTTTTTATTTAATATAAAACTGTGCATATCACAATTTGGCAAAGACACATATAGTATAGAGCTTAATAAGCATGCATTTAGAGTGAAAATCTATCTACACATATTGTTAACTACGCCTTTGAACACATACGCACTATGACTGCAGTGGTTCAATTAAGGTTTAGGCTGAGCCCCATATGAACCTTCCAGGTCCCAAAAATTATTATAAAAAAAAAATCATCATATTGGTCCTTGTGTTTGGGTCGCCGTGTGAGGTAGATCCCTCGCCAGAAAAATTTTAGGAGAAGGTCCTTCTGTTTATACACTGTCTGAAATTGGTCCTCACCGGAACCCGGAGCTCCAGCGAGTGCTGATGTGACTTGCTGACGCGTTTAATAAAGTCTACATGGATTTTGTAAATAAATAAAAAACAAATTAAACGTGAGAAAATAATCTAATTAAAATCCAAATTAACATATAATTAGAATTTAACCCCATCCCAAAATTCTCCAATTCTCTAATTAAACCCCCTTCCTCACCGGACCCATTCTTCCCCAGCAACCTCAAACCTCAATAAATTCTCCAACAAAATTCATCTTCCTCTTCATCTTCACCATCCACCATCCACTTCCACCTCTAGTGACCTCAAACCTCCACAACCACCAAAATCTAGAACACAACACGAATCCACAAAATCCATTGGAGGTGAGAGAAAGGCGTTTGGGAAGCGAGAAAATGAGGGAAAGTGGAGGGTCAATGGCTACAGGATCTAGAGCGAAAATCTGGTGAGTATTGGTTTCACGGCTATCACGACAAAGAAGAAGGTCGAGAGCGAAAACCTGGTGAGTCCAGTAGCTCTGGTTCAAATATCAGCGACATACGCAACGAAGAGCAACATCGAAGCGGCCATGGTGCTTCGTGAAGAGACGACAGCGACCCACTAACACGCACCACCACGAAGCCTCCACCGCCATGTTTGTTCTGGATCTAGTGCCGGTGATGCCACCATAGCTTCTTTCTTCTTAAGCTTCCTCCTCTGTTCTTCACTCATCTCATCATCACCGATTTGGGGGATTGGGTTTGCAGTGGGGGTGAGCAGTGGGAGTGGCGCGTTTGCGATTCCTCTCTTAATCGCGTTTTCCCTTTTGTGATTTCGCGATTCTCTCTCTGAATCGCATTTCCCCTTTCGCGATTTAATCTCAGAATCACATTTTCTCGTCTGATTCTTCGTCTTGGTTCGCGATTCCCTCTCTGTGTTGAATGTTGCGGATGTTTATCTTCTTCATCTCCTCTTTGTTAGATTGTGGTTTTGGGTTGTTAGATTGTGGTTTTCGGTTCTGTGTTGTGGGTGGTGTTGGAAAGTTTTGGGTTTGGTGGTTGACAATGAAGAGAGGTTCTGAGTTTTATGGATTTTCAAGTTCTGGGTTCATGGTGAATGGGGTGGGTTGATGAGATGGTGAGATGTTGAAGAAGAGGATGATGAAGATGTTGATGATGAAGGCAGATGATGAAGAATGTGTTTAAGTTTTCGGATTTTTTCAATTTTAAAAAATTTGTAATTTTTTAGCTTTTAATTAATAATTTTAATTATTTTAAATATAAATTATACATTTAGAAATTAAAATTTAATTAAAAATGACGTGGACAATGCCACGTCATATCTGTCCTGCCCACTCAGCATTGGCGAGGAGTAATTTTAGACAGTGTGCAAACAAAGGAACCTTTTATTAAAAAAAATTTAGGAAGGGACCTACCTCAAACGGCGACTTAAACATCCTAAAAATAAGTATGAGATTATCGCAAGAAACTAATTTTCTTGAAAATATTTTATGAATCTCAATATAGCTGCCAATTTTGAAAGTAGCACAAAACTTCTTGCGAATATTTCTAGGAAAGTTGACTAGACTCATAATTAAAATCACAGTTCGAGTCACAAAATTTATTTAAAGAAAACACATATGCATAATTTATGTAATTATTAAAAATATATAAATTATAATTATTTTCTTTAATATTTTTATATGGTTTTTTTATATAGTTTCAAAAAAATATTATATGGTTAAGTTTATATTAATTTTGCAGTTTAAATTTTATATACATGACTTTTGCTTCAGTATTATACAACTATACAAGTATCTTTGATAGAAAGTAGAAGTAATGACATGTTAAGCCGGAAGTTTAATGCCTACGTGATTAAATTCTTGAAATAAAATATTTGAACAACATAATATACTTTTAATTTCATTCCATTCCATCCAAAATATTATTGATTGAGTCATATTATATTCCATTATCTTGTAACAATTCATGAGATAGTTATAGTTTTGGCCTTGAGGTGATTCATTTCCTTTTGAATGAATGGCTGCGATTGCAAGGCAAGGGACCTACTCCTTTGCTTCTGCATACACCCACCACACATTGAAATTAGGGATGTTGTTTTCTCTGCCTTAAAATCTCTTTCATATTATGCATTGCATATGAGACAACAAAAGAATTTATTTATAGCTCCTATTTATTTACCACCGTAGCCATAATTTTTAGGGATTTTATATATTATCAAATTTGTTTATACCCTGAAAAAACACACATCATATTTTTTTAATCTGAATTGCATAGTAAAACACGTCAAAGAATTGAGGTGGGGTTTAGTTAGCTAAACGCCATCTTTTGGTTTTATTACACTCAATTGAGATTCAATCATTGAAGTTAATTCTTCTCCATCATCTTAATTTTGTTTCACTTCATGATCAAAATAGAGAGTAAAAAAGCAAAAATAAGATAAAGATATCAACAGAAAATATGAATCTGCCCAAATTTCCCTAGTTAATTTTTTTTCACTTTACATCACAAAAGGGTTACAAACCTACAAGAGATCTCCACAGAGCAGAAACCATTTTCACTTCTTGCCCGAATAATCCACTTCCGGATTTTACAAATCAACCCCCCATCTTCCTCCCATCTCTCTTCTAGCCCTTTTTTTTGGTTCAATTTAACTTTTTTTCCATTCTAACCTGAGATCATTACAATTATTACAACCTAAATTTTACCCTTAAACAACCTCCACAACCAAAACAACACCATCATCTTACACATGAATGCTACTCCAAGCTTCTTTTATTGACATTTTTAACCTCAACTTCTACCCCCAATTCCAGATCTGCCCTTCCGTTTAAAAAAATCACGGTCGGGTCAGAACCCGAAAACGGGAGCGGGTGGGGCGTGACAGATACGAAGAAGGTTCTAGAAACACAGAGGAGAGAAAAAGAAGGGAAAGGTGGAATTCATCGGGTACGACCCGATTCAAAACCCGGAAGATAGACCCGCTCCGGTTCATTCGAGCCGCAGCAAGCGCCTCAGATCCCTCGTGGCGGAGTCGTCAACCGCCGCAGCCGGCGCCACCTTCTTCCAAAACGACGGCAAGGGAAGCGCGCTCGGCGACGGCGACATCGCGAACGCCGACCCAGCGTAGATGTCGAGCCCGAGCTTCGCATCCATGATTCGGATCTGCGTGGTCTCCGGGTCGGGTTCGATCCTCTGTGTCCCGATAACCACCAGATCGTCGTCGCCCTCCCTCTTCAACGTCTCGCTCTTGATTTGCGAATCGAGCGACTCACCTCTCCGGAGAATCGTCACCTTCTCCATGACCAGCCCGCTGCCCCTCGCCACCTTCGAATCATCGGAGCTCGGACGTCTGTCAACCCGCTTCCTCTGCTCGGGCCGGGTGACCGGTTTCCGGTAAGATCTGCCGGCGGCGTTAAGGTAAGCACCACCACAATTCCCATAAGTTCTACGACGGGAAAAACTCGCCGGTGGAGATCTGATCCGGTCGATTAAACAGTTATGGGGCCGTAAAACCTCCGTACCCATGACGATAACGAAAAATGAATACGAGAGGAGAAAGGAAGATAGGGAGGAGCTAGATCTGAATATGGTATTAAGGAAGAAAGAAAAAGCGAAGAAAAGTTGTTCTTTGTTGTTTGTTATTTTTTGTTTCTCTCCTTCTTCCTCCGAAGAAGAGAAGGGAGGAATCTGAATTTAGGAAATGGAACTAGTTGGAGGAAAATGGTGTGATGGGAAATGGAGTGGGGAGAGAAGGGTTGTTATATAGCGAGAGAGGAAGGAGGTGTTGTAAATTGTAAATGACAGACAGGTGGTGTTTTCTGACCAGACTGGGTCTCAAGTGGGTCCCTCCGTTAACGCGGGTTTGGGTGACACCCGAAGGTGAGGTAAGGTGAACAAACGGTGTGAGTCCAGGGTTAGTTGTCGTTATTCTCAATGACCTTCTTTCCGGGGAATTATTATTTTGCATCAGGGTCCACTTGAGGTTGCCCATTCATTTTTGTCCCCGATAGGGCCGTTCAAGTCGAGGATAAGAGCAGGATTGGATAATAACAAAATATGATAAGAGTATATACTCTTATCCTATCCTGTGTCTGAGTTGGACATGATATTGATAGGATATGATACAGATAGGATATTGATAGCCGTTCAAGTTTTTGTCCCCCGTAGGGCCGTTCAAGTTTTCTAAGCTAATGGCTCGTTTGACTGATGGTCAAGATGATAGGATAAGAGCAGGATTGGATAAGCACAATATATGATAAGAATATAGACTCTTATCCTATCCTGCGTTTGAGGTGGACATGACACTGATAGGATATGATACAAATAGGATATCGATAGCCGTTCAAGTTTTTGTCCCCGGTGGGGCTGTTCAAGTTTTTTAAGCTAATGGCTCGTTTGACTGATGGTCAGGATGATAGGATAAGAGCAGAATTGGATAAGCACAAGATATGATAAGAGTATAGACTCTTATCCTATCCTGCATTTGAGGTGGACATAACATTGATAAGATATGATACAAATAGGATATTGATAGCCGTTCAAGTTTTTTTCCCCGGTGGGGCCGTTCAAGTGTTCTAAGCTAAGGGCTCGTTTGACTGATGGTCAGGATGATAGGATAAGAGCAGGATTGGATAAGCACAAGATATGATAAGAGTATAGACTCTTATCCTATCCTGCATTTGAGGTGGACATGACATTGATAAGATATGATACAAATAGGATATTGATAGCCGTTCAAGTTTTTGTCCCCGGTGGGGCCGTTCAAGTTTTCTAAGCTAAGGGCTCGTTTGACTGATGGTCAGGATGATAGGATAAGAGCAGGATTGATAAGCATAAGATATGATAAGAGTATAGACTCTTATCCTATCCTGCGTTTGAGGTGGACATGACATTGATAGGATATGATACAGATAAGATATTGATAGCATTACAATCACGGTGGACCAACTTGAGTGAAAAATTCCAATTCCTCTTGTACATCAGGCTAATTTCCTTAAGTAGAGGCAGGAATCTAAAACTCTTCAAATCATTGAGAGAAGAGATAAGCTCCGCACAATCCACATCGCAAACAACAAACTTATGCTCCATGTTGGTTGCGAATCAGGCCACCTCAACCCATATGCATCCATCCAACTCTTGATAACTCTCATCACCGTTAAGCTTCACAGTTCCGTAGGAGGGGGAGTCCACTTGTCAACGGACTTTAGCCTATATTTTTTTAAAAAATTATTAATTTATTTTAATAAATTTCTATATTTAAACATTTAAAATTGATTCACTTCAAGCAAAATAGTTAGATAGAAAATTAGAATTGTGTTTTTAGGGATGAAAAATTAATGGCAATAAAACATTTACCTTTAAAATTAGAGGAATCAAATTGATTTGCTTTTAAAGTTTTAGACCTTATTAAGAAAATTGATAATATATTTATTTTGGGTGTGTTAAATTGCTCTCAATTGATACTATATTTTGATAGGATGTATATTTAAAAAGATTAATAATATTGATACTATTTATGAAAAGACAAGAATTGATTAAAAATTAAGTAAATTAAGCATACATTTTAATTAATAGTTATTTATAAATGTAGTGACTATTTGAATGCGAATTAATATTAACTACATTTTCGTTTAATGCAAAAGTCCATGGTTATTGAAATTTAAGAATAATAAATTGGTGAATATATGTGGTGGGTTTATACAATAACAAAAGCCTGATAAACCCATAGAAGAAAGGAAATTTAAAAGTGAAATATAATTTATTTATAATTAAATTTAGTGGCAATTATATTATTGCTATAAATTTAACATTTTCTGGCAATCACCTGAATTTCTATCTAAACTTTATATAATTATTGAGAATTTATTAAATATTTTTATTTATTTACTACTTTATTTACAATCAATTAATTAGTGAAATAAAGGCATAATTAAATATTAGTGATTAAAATATCTTAAATTTAAATTAATGAATAAATTATTATTTTTTTACACATCGAAAAACATTTAAATAAACATTCCTCTCACCCACTTATATGTTCTCAACTCTTACCACTTAAGTTACGATGAATAAATTCTTATGAAATATCACTTAAACATAATGAAATGGAATAATTATATATTAATTGTACACGAAACTTTATGTGATCATTAAGATATTACAGAATTATCTTCTGAATAATAATAATAATTATTTTACGGAAAATGTAATTTCATTAACTAGTACCCGGAAACACATAAGAGAAAATATAAGAAGCACGTACATTCCATCCATACTTCGTCATGAGATAACAAAGCACATTTAGATAAGAAATGAGTTGCAGAATTAGCCTCCCTATATACATACATAAAAGAAAGAGATGGAACTAAAGATGGGAATAAGGACATAATATCAGCAACAATAACTCTAGATAAGAGTTGGGTTTCTGAGTAACTATTTTAAATGAAAATGATTTGCACTTCACATGGCGTTGTTCTTGGCTTGCAACTCATTATGGACATTGAATACTTCCTTCTTATCCACTTTATAAAGAGCATCACAAGTTGGCGGTTTCCTAGCCTATGATCAACTCCACCAACATGTCTTGTATTAGTTAATGCATAATTTTAATAATCCATAAAATCAAAGCCAATCTTAATTAGTACTTTATAAAGAATGAACAAACGATGATCATGCAATACATTAATTAAAAACTTAGGGTTGAAACGGACATTTTGATTTATTCAAGCACCGCTAAAGCACTTCCCCGTTTCAAATTTGATGTAAAATATTAATTTAGAAATATCTTTTTTATACCTAATTATTTTCAAAATAATTTGGTGTAGCTATTAGAAATATAATATAAAAATTATTTATAGGTTTTTTGATATATGATATCAAACTGAGTGATTTAAGAAAACTTCGCAACGCCTTTATCCTTTTTCATCCTAAAAGATAACTGAAGAAAATAAAACAAATCAATCTATTTTAATTAATTATTTTATTCTGTTAACAAAAACGTTGTTTAATGAATAGGATTTGTTCTATGTCCCTACTTGCCTGTTCAATAATTTCCCATTAGAAAATAGAAATAAAATATGGAAGAAAGCAATGCCACCAACTCTCATAATATTATTTTTTACGAGGTGTGGGGTCAAATAAGCCTTTCAAATGATAGTTAATGCAAAGAATAAGCTTTCTTTGAGTTTGGTCTCCTTTTTCATGTACCGTTTTCACATATATAATAGAACAGGAAGGAGTAGTGGAAACATCCTGAAGCTAGAAAGAACAAACTTTAAGAGGTCTCTAAAAAATAAACATATAGTCGATAAGTCGAATGATAGTTGAAGCTACTAAATGCTTTTCATGAAGGAGACTTAGACTTTCAAAAAAAAAAATGAAGGAGACTTAGGAGTTAGGACTGGCTTATTTTTATTATTGTTTTCTTATATTTTGCATTTGCATATAATTATCAAAATATCATCACATTTCACCATCACCACTTAATATCCTTTGCACCTCCACCACTTAGTACCACCTATTAAAAAAGTCAAAGAAATCGATGGTTGAATCGTGATAATCCAGTTCTTTATACCAATGGTACAATATGATGCCTGACTTTACTCTCCAAAATTAACACAACACTACTATAAACTCATGTGGAAGTTTGAAATTTCAAAAACATAGTTGACTAAAAGAGTAGAATAAGAACGGAGGGAAGAGTTCGCATACCATAGTAGGTAAATGATGGATGGTCCTCCCGCACACCATAATAAACCCTAGAAGATTAGTTATCTCGTGACAACTCAATCTAGATGACATGGATGTTGATTTCCTTCATTACCAATGAGCCCAACACCGATGACTTTATAATCGTCGGTACTTCGTAATTAAACGTGCATTATCAATGACTTTAAGGGTTTATTGAAGGATTTCTTTCATTACCGATGAGGAGCCCAATACTCATAACTTTATAGTCGTCGACACTCCATCCGTAAAAGTGCACCGATGACTTTTAGGGTTTGTGAATGTTTGTGGACGTTCGTAATGACGAATTTTCTTGTAGTGACGCTTTTGGAAATTAATTAGGAATCAAAAATACAAATTTAGGTTATGAGATCTACAATTCAGAATGTTTCAGAAACTTGAGGGTATTTTAGGATTTTACACGATGCAGGAATGGTAAAGATATGTGAAGGGACAGTGACAATAGTTTCACCCAAATATGAAAGGACCAAAATGTCCCATTAACAAAAGTCTTTTAATACAATTTCAACACAACACACATATCAATGTCGGTTTGTGTTTGAGTTGGGATTAAGTTGATGGGAGCTCTCTATATCCTCTTTAATTTAGGCCCCGTTTGGAAGAGCTTATTTGAGCTTATATTATAGCATAAGCTATTATGCAAAGGTTTGGGAGAGCTTATATAAATAGCTTATGACCTACCTATAAGTTGTTTTGAGCTTATTTTCATAAGCTATTCAGAGTAGCTTATAAAAAGAGCTTATGCTTATATATAGCTTATTTTCAATTCATTATAATAAATTTCTTAAAAGAGCTTATTAATAAGCGCTTAATTAACCTGTTTTCCCAAACGGGGCCTTAGAGGATTGTGCTATGACACATGCATAGCAAAGAAGAGATGGACACTTGCAAACTTATTGAAACCATCATTTAAAATATGATTACCAAAATAACCTTGTATAGATAATATTGTATATGTCCTCTGCATATTCTTTTGGGCTTATATGTTGGCCTACTTAGACTTAAGATTGGGCTTAGGATTTGTTTTTCGGCTCACTTGGCTTATAGGGATTTTAGACTTGTACAATGGTCCATTAGAGGGTTATAACATAATGGTCCAAGTTGAGTCTAGCCCACATTCTCATGGCTGTATGGTTTGAGACTTCTCACTATGTAAGGTATACTATTTGTATTTTGGGAATTTTGAATTCATTTGTATGATTTGAGATAAGTTTCTCTCTCTTTATGAGAATCTTATAGAGAAACATCAACGCACTAATGACTTCTCGACTTCAAGAATTGTCAAGAGATTTTTTTGTGTGGATTTTTTTGAAAATTATCAAGTGTCCAAGCTTGTAACTTCTCTTTCTAGAGTTATCACTCTCAGAGACATAATCTTGCATATTGAGTAGTTCGGTTATTGCATCCCCTCTAGTTAGTTCTTTTTGTAGCTTTGTGTACTTTTCATTATGTTGTCATTAAGGAAACAGAACATAATAGAAAAAGAGATGCACCTTTGCAACCTTTTGACATGTTAATAGCCATTGAATTAGGCCTCCTCCTACTCCATTTAAAAAACATTGAAGAAACCTTAACAGTGTCATGCTTTACAAATTTCTGTTTGGGGCTTTCTGGTTTATTAGAAATTGATAAAGTTATAGGAGCTCAATTAGCATAAATATATGTGCACACGTATCTATTATAGCGGTTTACGATTAAAACTTGCGTAGAAGGTCACTTTTTTATAGCGGTTCGTACTCTGAACCACTAAATGGGTAGCTTTTTATAGCCATTATTAATTAATCATTACTGTTGTAAAAGAATAACTTTTTATAGTAGTGTTTGGTAATGACCGCTATAAGGGTGATTTTTTATACGGTTTTAAGAACTACGAAACCATTTATTGTGGTGAAATCCGTAACAGTTCAAAATCGATATAAAAACCCTTCAGGAGCTGCTATAAAATGTCTGTTTAAAAGTATTAATCTAAGTTACCTTATATTCCTAATTTTTTTTTTTTGGTTTAGGTACATGTATCCTCCACCAAGAGAATTATGTTCAAGTCGCGTAGGATCACTTTAGGCGACAAAGCTTTCCTTACCAAATATTTAACGCAGCTGCATTCACAAGATAATATGTTGCTAACTGTAGAGTTTCCTAAAATATATTTCTTAATCGCAATAGAGATATAATTTCTCTTATAATCACATTCTCCAGTGCCACCCTCAAGCTAGTATGTACATTTCAAATGCCCAACTTGCAAAGAAAATAGTCAATATGTGAAACTAGTAATGAAGTATTGATCCACCAATCTTTGAGATCTAGTAATTTCTAACACGTTGACCATTCTTTCTATAAAGACAAAATCTTCCTGCTCTTAAGGCTGAGCGAGCTCATTCATCATGTAGTCAAAGTCTTCTTGCTCATAAGGTCGAACGAACCCATTCATCATAATTTCACTATTCAAGTGAACCTCAAACTTCCACAATTATCATTAGAAGGTCTATCATAATGAGATATCCTCCTCCTCAAGGTCATCATAATAATCATCTTTATCTTGATGATTATCAGTATCCTTTAAGTTAAAATAAAGAGAGCTCATCAATGTTTTCCTAAAGGTTGTCATTCTCATCATTCTTGCCGCCGAATGAGAAAATAAATCACGAAAAGTCGTAACACTGTTACAATGGAGTTTTAGACATTGCATAACTCATCGACAATTTTTATGGCACAAACCACCGAGAAAAAACCCACTTTGATACAATATTAGAATTCAAGAGCCTAACTCAAGTTTTTGGATAGAGTTTGGCTCAACTCGAGGCCTTTTGTGTATAACGTGCATTTTTTACTCTATTTAATGGATCATGAAACTTGAATGAAAGTGAATGCCTTTGACTCTTACTTCGAAATAGCTCCTCCATGACTCTCGTGATAGCCCTTGGATTTGCTCTCAGGCCTTCTTTCTCACTACCAAGGAGGCTATCCATGGCAAATTACATGATAACTCAAGGAGCTCCCAAATCCTCCAAGTAAAAGACTTTTACTTAACTCATGGGATCAAATATTTGATTCACAATTTTACCTTAGAAAACATGATTGAGAAATCTGGCTTTCGAAATGCACTAATAACCATTGATGTCCTTTTGTCTCTCCCTGAAATCCTATCCTTTCTCAAACCTTATGAGACCACATATTTTGGTAACAATGAAAACAATTTTTTTTTTTAAAAGACAAAACCTCTTACAAAGACTTCTCTGTCCCATCTCATGATCCAATCCCACTCCAAAACACAACAACCCTATCTCAGCACAGAAATTCAAAACTAAACTTAATTTAAGCAACCAATTGGAACAAAAAAAAAAAAAACTACTTTATGAAAAAATGGAAATAGTTGATGAGAGTAACACTGAATCGAGTGGTTCATCAAACCTGAATCTTCCGGAGGAATTGCTGCAAGTTCTGCCATCCGATCCTTTTCAGCAACTGGATGTGGCCCGCAAGATCACCTCCGTTGCGCTCTCCACACGTGTCAACGCTCTCCAATCGGAGTCGTCGGCTCTGCGCGACGAGCTCGCCGAGAAGGACAGGGTCGTCGGCGAGCTCCAGTCTCAGGTGGAGTCCCTCGACGCCGCGCTCTCCGAAGCCGCCGAGAAGCTCGCTCGCGCCGAGGAAGACAAGGTCCGAACCGCCCCCTGAACCCGGTTTAATTTGCAATTTTTTTGATATCTATTAATGTAATTTGGTTGAGATTATAATTATAATAGGAGAGGTTGGTGAAGGAGAATGCTTCGCTTTCCAACACGGTGAGAAAGCTCACCAGAGATGTCTCCAAGGTACTAATCAATTTTGAATTTTGATCCTTTCATTTTACGTAATTTCAAATTTGCAATGGAATGAATGCATTGCATCTGCATGCAGTTAGAGGTTTTCAGAAGGACGCTTATGCAGTCACTTCAAGAAGACGACCAAACTTCCGTACGTTCCTATTACTCTTTGCAATCACCCCTAATTTTTCTACTTTATTTCAGCTAATTAAACCTAAGCACTCTTCTTAATCTTCATTTTTTTTTTTAATGTTTAAGAGTTATTATAGATTTAGGATATTAAATAATTTTAAAAGCTCAAATAAAAGAAATTTAATAATTTGATTGGTGAGTGTTGAATAAAATGAAATTTTATAATTGTGCAATCAATTCAATTTATAAAAACTTTACTTAGAAAATGATAATCTAAAAGGTTTAACTAAAAATAAAAGTAATGAAGGACTTAATTGTCATGATAGGAAATTAAAGGGCTAAATTTATGTTTGGAAACTGATAAATTTACACATTTGGGAGATTAATGATTTTAAGATGAGGGAATAAATGATACTGAAAGGTTTAAACGTAAAACAAAACATACTGTTAATATGTTGAAGAAGTTATGAGAAACTAAAATCACTCACATTCACATGTTACATTTGGCTTGTTCTGTTTTTTGGTGTAGGGAGGAGCACCCGGCATTGTGGCTATGTTGCAAAGTCAGGCAAGTATCACTTCAACATCGCAGCTCGGAGGTACTTTCATTCAATTAATGTCCTTTGATCTATTAGTCTAGTTAGTTTACATTTACAACATAATTTTTTTGCTGAATTTTCCCAATATGGTATTCTAGTCATACTTTTCTGAATAAGCTGAAAGCAAGTCGATGTTAGTGCTTGAATTTTTCTCACTTCCGGTTTTGGCAAGTGCTAATTTTATTGCAGATGAAGATGCTTCACTGCCACCTTCTAGATCTTCTTCAATGCGATCCGGAACCTATACTTCTGATACAGGAAACTCTTTTGCTGAGGATCGTGACTCTGATGGTATGTACAATTATCTCAATATTCATATTGTATTATCAGATGGACAATATGTGCCTCTTTGGTTTGATATTGTTGAAAAGTGAACAATCATAATCATTCTTGCTTCTATTTCCAACATTGCAGCTGCAAGATCTCGAGTGCCGCATAACCTCCTCTTAGCATCCCAAACTAGCACCCCTCGCTTTACACCTCCTGGTTCCCCTCCTAGTCTTTCTGCATCTGTCTCTCCAAGGCGCAATGCAGTTTCCTTTTCAATCCCAAGAGGAAATTATGATGATAGGAGTTCAGTGTTTTCCTCAGGTCACGGTTCCATGTCAAGCTCCGGCACAGGTTCACAAACTGGTGAGTTTCTTTCAAATCCGTGCTTTTGTTGCACTTTTTGCTAGCAGGTTGTTTTTAAAAATGTTTAGCTTGGCCACTTTATAGTGGATTGCTTTCATGGATCTTTCATATATACAAAGGGATGCTTAATTCATCATGTACTCACAAGCTTTTCTTTTTTACTCTGTCTCAGGGCGAACACGGGTCGATGGAAAGGAGTTCTTTCGCCAAGTCAGGTGAGGGTGCTTGTGTTTGAACTTTGAACTTTGAACTTTGAACTTTGAACTTAGAAATAAGGTTTCAAAAAGCATCAAGTTGTACTGAACTATGCCAATTTCAGGACTTTGTTAAGTAGTTTTAGGGACCAAACAATTTTCAAATTAACATCACATTTATGTAGTGGATTCAGCTTCTTTTGCTTCTCAGGTCAAAATGATCTCTTCTTGTTACATAGCAATATAAAATCTATTTTAACATATATCTTATGTTATTTTTTCTCTTTGAATTTCAAGTAATTCTATTTTCTGCTGATTGTTATTATTAGGAGCCGTTTGTCTTATGAGCAGTTTGGTGCATTTTTAGCAAATGTTAAGGAACTGAATTCCCACAAACAAACTAAAGAGGTAAACTTGTTTCCTTCTCTCTCCCCTTCTGCTGTGTTAGTTCTGTAACTAAATTTCGGTTAATAACTGCCTATCTATGTGTGTGTAAAATTACAGGAGACACTAAAGAAAGCTGATGAGATATTTGGGCCTGAAAACAAGGACCTCTATACTATATTTGAGGGATTGATTACTCGCAATGTCCATTAACTTTGCCTTGCCAAAAGTATTTCACTTAATTTTATACCTTGTTTGTAACAACCGACATTTCATCTACTTTAGCACCTTTCTTTCCCCACTGTAAATTCGGCATTAATTATTGTTTGCTCAGTTCCCTTTATATACATGGTCTTGGTTTGGTTCCATATTTAAATTTTTAGAGAGAGAAAATATTATTGGGTGAGTTATCGGTTTTGTTGTGTTATCATACTTAAATCGAACATGATTGTGTCTAATTAAGGATATATATGTTAGATGAAAATAATTCAAGTGGTAAGAGCTGTGAGACATATAAATTGGAGAAAGAAAAGTCCAAAAATTAATCTCTCGAAGAGAAATTTGACTCAAATAGAAAAAACATATGCTAGATGAAAATAAAGTTCAAACAGGTGGAAAGATACTCTAGATAAAAATTTGAAACTGTATCACCATATAAATGAAACACCTAATGCTCAATACTTATCATGAATAACTAATATAACACTGTTATTACCATAATGGTCAATTGCAAGGTCCACACAAGTCGGTTTAGATTATTTTACGGGTTGGTTTAGATATTTTTTAGTAAATCAGAATATGTACCAATCAAAAGTATTCAAATTGGTCCGAATCGGATTTCTCATTTTTATTATTCGAATTTGAACCAAACTAAACTGATAAGGGTTGGGTTGGTTCGGATCGGATACTCGTTTCTAAATAAAAATAAAAAAATTTAAAAAAATTATTAAAATTTTGAATAGTAAAATAAAATATGAAGAAGAAGCATGGTGCAAGAAAAAAAATCTAAAATCAAATGATCGAGGTTGAGCTTGAGAATTTGATTCCAAGATCAAAAACTTCTCTGACCCTACTTCTTCTTGTTTTGGTTCCAAAGGGTGCTCATGAGCAATTCATTGATGAGCAATTAAATAGGCGCTTTCCCTTGTGGGTTAGGAGCCAGGTAAGGATATGAGGTATTTGAAAGACAAAATTATGGTGAACAGAAGAAAAAGTTAGAAAAAGTTGCTCGGCCAGAACAATTAAAAGACAAAAGCGTACGCTCATCCGAAGATAAATTGATTGGACAAATGACCAAGTTATTTGAAGTTAGAATCGTTGAGTGCTCTCACTACTACACGACTCAATCACTTTAAATACATGTTTGATCACTTTGTAAGTTAAACATTATTCATAGCCGCTCACATTAGTTCTTCCATCCTTAAACAATTCTTTCTAAGTGCCTTCACTAACTTAACCGTTAGAGTGTCATTTACAGGTACCTCTACCGTCGTGCATCGCATACATTGGCATGAGGTACATCTCTTGTACTTTTTGGAAGAATGGTTTATGCATTTAAAATGTTTGTTTGAATTACCCCAAGTAAATGTGAGATAAAATTACCATAGTTTTAGGCGGCCCAGTAATATTTTTACATGTGTTAGTGTGATCATGAGCTAAAATTTCATAAGACACATCAAAATATTACTGAGTCACCTAAGTTAGGGTGAGTTTACATCATATTTACTTGAGGTGATTTTGTTAACCTAGTATTTAAAATATACATCTTTTTAAATGTAACATATTTTCATTTTTATCTAAATTTTAAAAGATCCATGTAATACATGTGATTTTTACTCAAATGCTTAAAATTAAGAGTGATCCATTTAACGAATTCTTAAAGCATGTCACATGCATGAAAATCATCATGTCCAAATAGCATGATTAACTTCTAACATCCCAAAATGATCCTATAATAAACAACGATATTATTGATCTCCTTCAATTTTTCAAACCTGACTTGCTTCAAACCAAGATAATCTTCGTCTTAAGTTTGTCATGTTTTATATATGCATCTGAAAGCAAGGCTTTAGTTGAAGTATGTCCACATGACTTAGAAAGATCCCATGAAGTCACAAACCTTGATCTCATACATTTTTCATAAAAACCTGTGGTAAATATTCTTGAACCGTAATTAAATTCTGCAAAGTATTGTTATATGATTTATAACTAATTAACTATCAAAATTTGTTATGGTTAAAAAAAAAAAAAAAACCATTGGCTACAACAACTACGTGCCAAAGACGTGGTGGGAGGTAGAGATTGCTCATCCTTACGTGCTAGCTAGTTCATGATCCCTTGTTCCTTCCAACAACCAGCTATATCCTTCTATTTAAACTTGACTATTTTTGTGTTCACTTTTCCATTTTGTTGTATTTTTTATGTCTAAGGGAAAAAAGAATATCCAAATTTGCATATACAAGAAACCATGAATGACAAGACAAGCTAATAAAGCCGTTTTTGGTGCATGAAAAATCGCTGTGAAGTAATAACAAACAAAACAAACAACGTTGTTGAAAGTTTATCACTATCGTACAGAAAAATCATGCGAACCGCAACTTTCATTTGATGTCTTTCAATGCTGTCTCTTTCTCTTGTCTTTCTCTCTGAGTCTAATCTATGTGTGTGCGTCATTCCCGTGGCTAGCTACCCTTTTGGTTCTCGTAGCCACCATGAACGATCAACGAGAACCACAAGCTTCACCCAGGTAACTTCATTTCCCATTATTCTTCTTCTTCTTCTTCTTCTTCTTCTTCTTCCCTTCAACAACAACAACCTCTGCTCCATTTCATGCCATTGTGTGTATTGTGTTCGGTTCGTTCACTTTTTCATCACATGCACGGTAATGTTCATGTTTCCTTAACTAACATTGATTTCTTCATTCATTCAACCATATGTTGATGATGTTGCATTATTGATATTTTCCCCCTATGTCTCTATCTTTTGGCCCAATGGGAATTTGTTTCATTGTATCACATTCTTTGTTGTTGTTGTTGTTGTTTATATTGGCAGCAATGGAGTCCACAAATTAGATAGAAGACAATTAAAACTAAAGGAGGGTCCTTCTCTAAGAGGCAGACGACCACGACCTGGATTTTCTGATTCATTTTCAAACATTGGTAATTCAAATTGCCCTCTTTCTTACCACATTTTCTTAAGGGGAGGCTTGGCGCAACGATAAAAAGTTGCTGTCATGTGACTGAGGTCACGGGTTTAAGTTTTAGAAACAGCTTCTTGTATAAAAAACAGGATATAAGGCTGCGTACAATACACCAAATGGTGGGACCTTTCCCAGAGAGCTTTGTGCACCGAGCTGCACTTAGTATTCTGTTCTCCAACTGTTTGTCTGTTTGTTTGTTCAAGAGATGTGTTATATTATATATATTAAACATGTTGAATTGGACCTTATTATTTGATGATGATGTTGTGATGAATTATGATACCATATTAGACTTGGAAGCTTTAGATATTGAAGAGAGAGGCTTACCTGATTGCTCTCCTACAAGTCAAGATCAGGAATCTGAAACAAGTTCCAGGGCCAGCACTTCTGATTCTGAGGGTAATACTACTCACCAGTGGCGTGGTTTCTTTAAGATACTCAAGAAAGGGTCCCAAATGCCTTTCCAAACCTTTCATCCTCTAAAAAACGTTCCGAAACTGACTAGAAGAAAGAGCAAGAGAATCAGGGAGGATTTGATTCCATCACTGAATTCACCAGCTCTTCAGTCTTCTTTTGACTCTGAGTTGTACTGCTTCAAATCTTCATGGAAAAATTTCACTCTAGCAGAGATGCTGGCTGCAACCAATGACTTTAGCCATGGTATGAAAAATCAAATCACTCTTGGGTAAAAAGGCTTTTATTGCTTTGTCAATCTAAGTGCATGTTTAGATCAAAGGTATCAGAATTAATTGTCGTAAAATTAAGTGTGATTTTGTATTAGTGTTGTCACAATTTATTTTGGATAAAATTGATTTTGGCAAAATTGATTATAATAAAAGTATGTTGAAAGTGAAATAATTTATGTTAAGATACTGATAAAAGTAATTTTTATAGGGTAGTGTGAAATTGAATTATGAACTCTAATAATTGATTATGTCTGATGTGGAAGCTACTATTTATTGCTTCTTTGAAGAAGTGATTTTGGTTAATGAGATTTGAGTTTAAGGCTCCCAAACATAAAACCACACACACTAGGTTCCTCTGGAAGAACCCTTTTTCTTCCCCCCATTATGACATGTTGAAATCATACTTATGCTGATATGCTACTCTGTATTTATCTTGGAAGATAATTTGATTGGGGAGGGAGGCTATGCTGAAGTTTACTTAGGCAAATTGGAAGATGGAAACTTTGTTGCCATTAAACGGTTGACAAGAGGGAGCCAAGAAGAAATGACAGCAGATTTCTTGTCTGAGCTTGGCATTATAGTGCATGTGGACCACCCCAACATTGCTAGAGTAATTGGATATGGTGTTGAAGGGGGAATGTTTCTTGTTCTTCAGTTGTCTCCACATGGAAGCCTGTCATCCATACTTTATGGTATGTGGACCATTTTGAAAGTATCTGGAATCCTAGACAAGTTTTTTGGGAAAATAAAAGTTACTTGGTTTCTTCTTCCATTGCATCATGATTTCAGGACCTAGGGAGAAACTGAATTGGAGCATTAGATATAAGATTGCTTTGGGGACTGCTGAGGGCCTTCGCTATCTGCATGAGGAATGTCAAAGGAGGATTATTCACAAAGATATCAAGGCTTCTAATATTCTGCTCTCAGAGGATTTTGAGCCTCAGGTGCAATTTTCAGCAATCATGAACTTCTTATGTTCTAAATCAGATTGCTTTCTTAATTGTTTCACTTTCTCAGTACAATTTTAACTTCAATCATATGCCAGATATCTGATTTTGGCCTTGCAAAGTGGTTACCTGATCAA
Source organism: Acmispon strigosus (assembly GCA_030819835.1). Classification (NCBI taxonomy): domain Eukaryota; kingdom Viridiplantae; phylum Streptophyta; class Magnoliopsida; order Fabales; family Fabaceae; genus Acmispon; species Acmispon strigosus. The sequence goes on from JAUAMA010000001.1 coordinate 96,294,877, forward strand.
TGGACTCACCACACTGTCTCCCAAGTGGAAGGCACATTTGGGTTTGTATATCTAACTGCATCACACAAATTTTCCATGTTTTCAGTAATTGATAACTTTTTTTCCACCCTTTTATTTTCAGTAATTGATAAGTTTTGTGATGTCACAACAGATACCTTCCTCCTGAATTCTTCATGCATGGTATAGTAGATGAAAAAACTGATGTCTATGCTTATGGGGTGCTACTATTGGAGCTCATTACTGGGCGACAAGCTTTGGATAGCTCACAGAGAAGTCTGGTGATGTGGGTAAGTCTTCTGTTACACATACAAAATACTGTTTAATGATATCATGATGTTTAAGAGAATGACTAATTCTAATCTACCATGTTATATCATGGCAGGCAAAACCTTTGCTATCTGCTAATAACACCAAAGAGCTTGTAGATCCAGTTATGGCTGATGCTTATGATGAAGAGCAGATGAAACTAGTAATCTTAACAGCTTCTCTGTGCATAGACCAGTCTTCAATGCTGCGACCGCACATGAGCCAGGCATGTCCTTAACCTACTATGATATTCAAAATGACTCTAACTTGACAATGAAATGGAATCATAGCTGCATAATCTATTAAGCAATGTGATGGAATCATAGCTGCATAATCTATTAAGCATTGATGTTTTTAGATCAGCGTTGTCAAAATTGATTTTGGATAAAATTGATTTTTGGCAAAATTGATTATGAGTGGTTTATGTTTGAATACATTTATGAAAAAGTGGTTTTTGTAGTGTAATGTTGTGAAATTCAGTTGTAAAATCTCAGTTGATTATGTTCAACGCAGAAACTAAACTCTCTAGCTTTTACTTGATTTTCGAACTGAAATCAGTTCTCCAACAAACATGTATATTGTCATCTAAACTCGATTTTTCTCTATCAAAGTTGATTCTGAGGTTCCCCAACGGAGAACCATCTACCCAATATACTGCTGATGGTGATAGTCCACTGATATAGAGCTTTTACTTTTTCATTGAAAACAGGTTTTACAGATACTAAAAGGTGAAGAAGACAGTTTGCAACTGATAAAAGGAAGGCAAAAGTCAAAACTTCAGAGGACATACTCTGAAGAACTCTATGATGCAGAAGAGTACAACTCAACAAAGATTTTGAGTGAGATGGATCGACACATGGAGACTATTTTAGGCTCCTGTAACTCTAGCAAAGAAGAAAGCAATAAAATCATTTTGACTTTGAGTCAGAGGGAGAGACACATGCAGACTATTTTAGGCTCCAGTTCCATTAACTCTATCAAAGAAGAAACCGATAACTCTATCAATGAAGAAAGCAATACAAACTAGATTATGGCCTTATATTCAGATGGGTCATGCATGGAACTACAGAAGCTGAAATTAAAAGCTGTAATTTATTTGCAGCACATGAGCTGATTCCAGTTGTGGATCCAAAGCTGGCCAGAACATGGGTTGAGGAGGTTAACAAAGACCAAAAAGAAGACTAAGAGGCAGAACCTCATGTTCAATGTTTCATCAAAATGATGATGCAGTTAGGGTGTAATTTGTGAGTCCCAGTTAACCCTTCATGAGGTTTGCCTAAATGGGGGTCCTAGATTTCCATCTTATCCACATAGCTCCAATGATCATGCCATTTTCAGCTAGTTTTTTAATCTTTCTAAATTGTAACCACAAGCAGTTCTATTCTATCCGGAGGAAATTTCTGAGATTGTTTAAATCATGTTTAAATGATTTATATTTAATATTCACTTGTCTCTATCTTTTTTTAATAGAAAAACACAAGTTTTAATTGCAATTGCATGCTAGTCATAAACATGTTTTTTTTAATAAAACCCAAATTCATCCATGATAATTTTAAGTACCACATACATTACTCCCTTGTGAAATAAGTGGGGTAATGTGGCACACAAATTGGCCATATGGATTAATATGTTTTTCCATGTTTGTTATAATTTGTTTTTCACATTTGTATCTTGATGTTTGACTATTAATGATTTTTAGGGGACACCTCAAAGTTTCCTCTATTTGGATTTGTGTGGGTTGAATGTGATAGAAATGTTCGCTCTAATCCAATAAATGCATTTTGTCGCATGAATATACATTCAAAATCGTGATATTGATTTACGAGTATCAAACATTATTTAGAACTGAAAAATCAAACATGTAACAGAATGGAAAACATGACTTTGAGTAGGACAACAATAATGATACTTAAATATATAAACAGTACAGACATTTAACGGACACTATGTTTTGCTATCTATCTCTTTTTTTATATGTGATCAATTATTTATCTCGTTTTTCTTCCTTTCTCACTCTAGGTATCTACCCTTATGGGAATAGATGTCCGAAAATCATTTTTCACATGACACATGTTACAAGGTAGCGAAATTTCTTGTCGGATAACAATCTGATCACCGTCTCGAATAACATCACACACTATTCTTGTTGATTTTTTTTTACAAGAGGAAAACTCTATTCTTGTTTGATTCATTTATTTTTTTCACCTATTGGTGTAATAAATAGTTTAAAGAGTTTTAATCATAACAAAAATTATTTAAAAAATGTACATCAATTATGACAATATAAGCATTAAAAAAAGTCAAACACTATTAATTTGTTGAATGCATAAGAAGAAGAATGAAATCGTAATGTACAAGCTACAGAAAGCAAAGTAGAGGAACGAGATTATAACTGATTAAGATAAGAGAAAAAGAAATGAGTGTAATTGGTATTAGGGTTTGGTGTTTGGTGGTAGCGTTGGTGTTGGTGTTGTTGATATGCGAATCCCATGGAGCAGGGAGCTCCTACGCAGGTTCCGCAAGTGCGATCATCGATCCTTCCAAGGTCAAGCAGGTTTCATGGAAGCCAAGGTCGAACTCTCTCTCTCTCTCTCTGAAAATGTGAACGAAATGAATGAATGATAACACCACCGATTTTCGATGCGGTGCAGAGCTTTCGTCTACCAAGGTTTTCTCACCGAATTGGAATGCGACCACTTGATTTCGTTAGCCAAATCGGAGCTCAAGAGATCCGCCGTGGCGGATAATTTGTCCGGAGATAGCAAGTTGAGTGATGTCAGAACAAGCTCTGGCATGTTCATAGCCAAAAACAAGGTTCCCTTTCCCTTCTTGTCATTATCATCATCATATATGTAATGTTGCCATGAATTACTTCTGGAAACCCTAAATTAATGACATATCCTTTGCAATCACAATAATGATGGGAAGAAAAGAACATGAATTTAATGTGCTAGTGTTAAATCCAATATCAATCTTATACTAGGCTGTTACTTTGTGTGTTTAGGGCTGATTAGTATTTAGTATGACTACATTTCCACAAATTAATATCTATTTTATGAATCGAAGATGCATATATAGAGATTCACAATAACAACTTTAATGTTTAACAAGTTTATGAATTTTGTGCGTCAGGAACTCTATTTGATTTTGAAGTTCGAATTTTGTGTTTTGTTGGTTGTGATGTTAAACATGAGCTTTTGTCTTCTCCTTTGTTATGAAAGTGCAAGGCTGTAAATAAGGATTTTATCGAAGAATAACATGGGAGTTTCGGAAGAATATTCTGATTGGAGTTTGTAAGTTGTCTTCCATTGTTTGGTTATTTTATAGGATCCCATTGTTGCTGGTATCGAGGACAAGATTTCATCATGGACCTTTCTTCCAAAAGGTATGGCATGTATAAAATCATGATTAAAATCTGTAAAAGCTGTGGAACTTATATCTTTGTTCTACAGGTGCCCAATTGTTGGTTTGAATGCCTTTTACTTGTGTATGGATGGGTCAAGAGTAATTATGATTGTCTTTGTTGTTGCTATTTTCTCGTTCTGTTATGTGATTAAACATAAAGAACTTTCTTTGGCCTGAAACCCAAACATTTAGAATGTGTGAGAATGTGCACTTACTATTATCTGTATACTGTGCTCATCACTTGCTGATTTGGTAACTGCTGTCTTTGGCTTTAAAATGAAGTCTTTTGACTAGGGCACTGAAAGAAAGAAGTAGGAAATAATCAGGTCTGCTAATGATGATATGTTCACTTATTGAATAGAACATTAGCAAATGAATTCAGGACTGAGCTGTGATGCTAATTTTCGGTTTCAGAGTTACTAGGATTTATGATGTTTTGAAGTTTTAGGGCTCCTTGCTATCTATTCCATCTGCATGCTTACCGCTTACCACAGCCCTTGGAAGTTTCCTAAATCTTTCTTATTCTGCATATCTGGAATGCCCTATATTTCAATTCTATGTTCCTCTAAGCTTCTACTGAAGTGCCACTATGAACTTTAAACTTGCCCAAATTTAATTAATGAAGCTACATTAAAGGAAGCTATCGGCATTTAATCTTTTAAATAAGGAAACTGTTGTCGATTCCATTTAGTGACATCTTATGCATTCTATATTTTTACTTAAATATCAGTTTAGAAGGTTTTGAATCAACACTACTAAATTATTATCTATGCTAATTTTCCATCTTTAGCATTGAATTTAGTTTTCAAATGAGCCCTGCAATACTTGTCTAGTTCATGTAAGTTGTTTTTCAATTGAATACTTGAAACTGTTATCTTTAAAGAACATAGGGGTATATGGAATAGGAAAGACTAAAGAGCATTGCTCCAGCCCCCTTCTCGTTTTCCTGGGTGTGGTACCCATCAAGCATTTGATTGGCTACTGGTTATATTTAATAGAATTTCAAACATTCATTGTAAAATAAGAAATGCTGGACAATATACTGTAAGTACAGTATCCATCAGGACATCATAGCAAGTCTCAAGATTGAAAGAAAAATTTAAAAGCGTTCAAAGTTTACTGGAGTAAATCGAAAAACACAGGGACCAAATTAAGAAGTATTGTATCATTCGAGAATAAGTAGTTTATTCTTAAATTGTGAATCATTAGTATCTTAATGCAAATAATCTTCATAAAATCATGTGTAAAAAAGAATATCTTCATAAATTAGAATTATTTGTATGATCAGTTAAATAATGAAAATGCATTTGCAGCTTCGCTTCACTTCGCTTGCCCCAAAAGGAAAACATAAAAGATAAGAATAAGGAGGCAATAAGTGATTACTTACAGTTTTTTATTATTGAATTCCAGAAAATGGAGAAGACATACAAGTATTAAGATATGAGCATGGGCAGAAATATGACCCACATTATGATTACTTTGTTGATAAAGTTAATATAGCTCGGGGTGGACACCGGGTTGCCACTGTTCTCATGTATCTCACTAATGTGACCAGAGGCGGTGAAACAGTTTTCCCCAATGCAGAGGTTTGTATACATTTAATGCATATTCTTCCATAGAAAATGTAATTTGGTAATTGATTGCTGTTATAATTTGCCATTTTATTTTTCTTGGCATCTCCTTAAATGGCCTTGAGGGATAGCTTGGATCCTTGGATAATTTTCTCGTGTGAACTGAACCTATCAATATGAATGATTCAATATTTGCATGAACCAGAATGTCTTGTCTGAAGATTGTGTTTACTCTGAGATTCTCTCATCTTTTCACCAGTGACTGGGCAAATTTTTTCTAAGAATTAGTAGTTTGTATTTGATTGGGATCTTGTTTTAGGTAGAGGAATCTCCACGTCATAGAGGATCTGAGACAAGTGAGGATCTCTCTGATTGTGCCAAGAAAGGAATAGCAGGTAATCAACTGGACAGATAATGACTTCGATGATTTTTTTTTTCTGTATTATTCAGTTCCACATTTGCTGCCAGTCAAATTAAGTTAAAATAATTGTTTTTCTCTTTCCCTCCTCACCTGGGCCATTGGTAGTGAAACCTCGAAGAGGGGACGCACTTCTTTTCTTCAGTCTCTACCCGAATGCTATCCCAGACACTCTAAGTCTCCATGCAGGATGCCCCGTAATCGAAGGTGAGAAATGGTCAGCAACAAAGTGGATTCATGTGGACTCATTTGATAGGAAGGTGGGAGCTGGAGGGGACTGCACTGATCAGCATGAAAGCTGTGCGAGCTGGGCTGCCGTGGGAGAATGTACTAATAATCCTGAGTACATGGTTGGATCTGCGGGGCTTCCTGGCTACTGCAGGAGAAGTTGCAATGCATGCTAAAGTGTTACTGATTACTAACGCTTTCAAGGTCCGCTTTGTATTTTCTGGCACTTTTTCTAATTTTGAATGGTTCTCCATTTGCGTTGTGTCTTTTGCACAAGACTGTAATGTATTCTGTCTCTTTATAATGGATAGCTCTCAGATAGTGTTCCAGTGTCATGGTCTCACATTTTAAGTCTTAAGAGGCATATTTATGAGTTGCGGGATCTGTAATGGTAGGTAATGCGGGGTTCACCATTTTTTCATTGGTTATTTTGTATGTAAAACACAAGAAGTATACGTTGATTTTCTCTCTTGTTATAGTTTCTCCTCATTCTCGTTTTATCAATATATTACGGTCAATTGTTGCTTTCGTGGAGCGAGAATATCTGTGATTTGAGAGTGATCAGATATAATCCAATTAATCACCCCAAATTGGTGTTAGTGATTCTGGGAACCAGTGATTTCCTCGGTGGTTGTCTTCATGAACTTGGCTCTTCTTTAGGTTCTCCTCCTCTATTGAGTGTTTTCTAAGTCATAGTACTCCTTCTTGGTCATAACAGTTTTCTAAGTCATAGTACTCCTTCTCAGCCATGGCAAAACTTCGAGCTCATCTCGCCCATACATTGCGGACCTGTTGGGGGTGGTACTTGTGAAGAGACTTTGACGCCCAAGTCAGTGTATGAAGGGGTGGAATGGGAATATGTGAGTTCTAAAGAACTTACCTTCGACTGTTGAGAGACCCTCTTATTGCTTGGTGGCTGTGGACCATCAAATTTCTGAGATGAGTCGATGATCGTATGGTTGAGGCAGGTTGTAGTAGCGAAACAATAGACTTTTGCGGAGGTTGGTCAAGGGTGGTCTGATTGCAAATCTTCTTACCCGAGGGAGGTTGAGGTTAGGTCGCTTTCACACTGTGCTCTTCAAAAAGATGAGAGATGAGTTTACCATGCTGAAGGCCTCATCCTGGCCTAAAAGAAGGAAGACGAGTACCATTCCACAAGAGGGAGATCTGAGACGAACTGACATAGCACATGATTAAGTCAATTATCCTTTGTGGAAAATTAAGCAGTGCCAAAGTTTCTCGCAAAAAAAGCCCAAGAGACACTATCATAGACTCTTTCCAAATCAATTTTAAAGGCTAAGCTTCCTTTCTTTGCTGTGGACTTACTCATATGATGCACCACCTCCTGAGCCACAAACAAGCTATTCTCCATAGGGCCTATGATCATATTCAGAAATGGCCTGATCCGGTTCTCCAATAATTTGGTAACCAATTTGGAGATTACGTTGCACCAACTTATTGGCCTAAATTCTTTGATAGAAGTGGGGTGATCAACTTTAGGAATCAAGACTAGAACAATCTCCATGAGGTTGGAATCTACCCGCCATGTGCTAAAAGCTCCACTGATCAATTTTTAGAGATCATCACCAACCTGTCTCCAGAACTTTTTATAGAAAAACGGTTGGAAACCATCTGAGCCTGGGGCCGTGAAAGATTTCATAGACATCAATGATTTTCGAACCTCCTCCTTACTCACCAGATGGATGAGACACTTGGTGGCTGCTTCGGATAATTGGGGAAAGGAAATATGAGGAAACTCTGAGCCCGTTATTGTGTTATCCACAGCAAAAAGAGTTTGAAAGAAATTCTGAGCTTCCGCCGCCGGTAGCACCTCATCATCACACCACTCTCCATTTGCAAGCCTCAATCTATGGACCCTCTTTCTCTTGCCTCTAATAACAACTTGGGTATGGAAATAAGTTGTATTTCGATCCCCTAACCGAACTCTATCATCCCGAGCCTTTTAGTACCACAACATCTCTTCTTGCTTCAAGACATTTTTATATTCCTTCTGTAGTTCCCCTTCAAACTGGACCAGATCCGAAGTGACTTTATAGTTCAATTCCCGCTGGGTCCCTTTGAGTCTAGCTTCCACCCTTCGCTTCCGGCGGTAGATATCACCAAAAACATTTTCATTAAAGGCTATGGAATTTGTCTGAATTCTATCATATGCTTCCTGAATATCTTCATCGCCACACCCCCCCCCCCCCACGGATTTTCCACCACCTCCATGTACCCTGGATGATCGACCCACGCTGTCAGAAACTTGAAAGGGCGTATGGAGCGAGTCAAGTGATTGGTACCACAGTGGACGAGCAAGGGGCATTGATCCGAATGAACTCAGGTAAGACACTCCACAAAAGCATCCGGAAAGGAGACCCACCACTCTACATCTCCTAGGGCTCTATCAAGCCTCTTTGAGACAGTCAACCTGTTATTCTGTTTCTTGAACAATTGTGTTGATATGAAATATAATAAAAAAATTGATAATATTATTTATAGAAATTAAAAAATCAATTATATTTATTAATCAGGGAGCATGAGACAACTTTCGCTGGAAATGTGTAGCTGTTAAACAACTGCTATGGATGTGAAGATAAAAGTGTTGTCCTATATAAGAGAAAAACACAAAATAAAACTGATAAAGACACTGGAAGTGAGCATAGCCTTCCAAATCTGAATGAGTATATAATTGAGAGGAAGGAAAGGATCACAAAGAATCCTGTCAAATCAGAAGAATGAGAAAGATGCCCATATTTTGTGGTCCTTGTGTTCCTCCCCATGAGATGCTGTGCTCAGCCTCAACTCTTAGCCCAAAAGATTCATGCTGCTCCAAGTGCATTGCATTTTGCAGGTGGGAGATGTATAGGACCATATTTTTTTATCTTTTCTTCACATCTTTTCAGATAGAATATGTTTTCATTCTTATAAAATTAATATTTTTTTTCCATTTTTAATCTCAATAAGTTTTTTTATTGTCTTTTGTTCATAAAAAACATAAAAGGTCATGGGTCATGACAGCTTTGTAAGATACTTTCTCGACAGATACGTTTTGTTTTCCACAGAATCACGTTCCTGGCCAAGAAATTTTGGGATATTAAACTTTTTTTTAATTTATTCATTGGAACTAATTCTAGAGGTGGTTAGATATAATTATACATTATATACTTTAATATTGATTTTAATTTATTATTTAAATAAAACCAATTCTTTTGAATTTATTGTTGAGATATTATTTTCAGACATAAATTAGTTTATAATATTAATTCTTTCAAAATAAGTATATTTAAATTTAACAAACTGACACCTACAAAATGAGAGATATTTCTAGAGATAATAAAAATACAAGTTTACAATCCCTTCAGTTTTAAATATTGTTTATTGTAACCAAAAAAAAAAATATTGTTTATGAAAGTATCACATAGATTAATATTTTACTTAATGTCATATTTATAATTAAATTATCATTTAAGTTTCTTCTATGTTACTGCTTCGTAGTTTTCTCGTATCTTTTCATAGGATAAAATATAGTTAATGATATAATAATTATTATTTTGAACTTTAAAATAGTGAATAAATTAGAATTGTTGTGAGAAAAGGGGAATTATTATAATGACACAACAGACGTTAGCGGGTTCTTTGACGTATACTGAGAGAATTCATTTTACTCTTAAAATCAATTACATAAAGAAGTTAGACATGGTAGCTTTGTGATAAACATAATCAATTGTGCAATTTTATCACTAAATTTCACAGTATTACACTATAAAAAGTATTTTTCCCATAAACATATTCAATTGACTTTCACCATAACCAATTGTATCAAAAACAAATTCCACAATATCAATCTTTCCCAAGAATATAAAAAGTGACACTAATAGTAATAATTATATTTCCAGACATGTGATGCCTGAAAATATGATTTTAAATTGTTTCGTTGGCCGAAAAGGCAAATAGACTCAATATGACTTGAGGCGGTTCGAAGGATCCATGGCTAAGGGAACTCTACAATGATCGGTCAAGACAATCAAAAGCGAGTTTTTATGTCGCCCAAACTCATAGGCGAGAGCTGACTCAAGTCGACATATTTTAACACCAATGCAACACCTCGGGTAAACCCTTAGAATGTCTATAAATATAAGTTTGATCGTTCATTTACTTAAACATTATTCATTTACTATTTCATTGCTCTTCTATGAGTTTGAGCTTTTATATTGTTTCTGTTTTACTACTGAGCGACAGTTGTCTTTGTAAATGTCTCCCCAAATCGTGTCAATACCACACCACTATGCGAGAAGATAGCTAGCTCGGATTTTGGAAGAAAGACAAAATCTTGAAACAAACAATCTCTTAAAACTTGTATATTTATGTTAAAATTGTGTGGTAACTCGTGTGAATTGCAAATTAGACACACATGCAAAGTGAGTGGGAATATTGGTGGGGTCCGTGAGTTTGCAAAGAAAACATATAATTTGAGAGATCGATCGATCCAGAGTGGAATAAAAACGGTGTCACTCATTCACACACTCTCTTCCTTCCGGGGCCAGACCAAACAAACACACAACACCAACATTGATCTTTGTTCCTCTGCCCTCTAATCAAGGTACTCCCTTCATCTCTGCCACTCTTTGATTGTGCTATAATTTCCTTAAAGGTCTAAACTTGAAGCCCCAAACTCTACTGGGTCACACTGCTTCTGTAACATAACTAACAACTGGCTTGTGCTGTGTCAAAAACAGGCAAAAACATGGACGCAGGTCAGATGAAGAGACAGTGGGTGGACTACATCAAATCACTGATTTTGGATGTAAGGCAAACAGACAGTGTGACCAATAAATTGATTTAATTCAATGATGTTTGTGTTTTTTCTTTTTGGGGGAAATTTGTGATTGTTAGATATTAGGCTGTGTTTGTTTTCATTTTTTGATTTGGTGGGTCTTCTTCTTCTTTGTCTTGTTATTATGGTGTGAGAAGGGCTTCCTGGATGGTCAGTTTCTGCAACTTCAGCAGCTCCAAGATGAGAACAACCCTGAGTTTGTGGTTGAAGTGGTTTCTCTCTTTTTTGAAGATTCTGAGAGGCTTCTCAAAGATCTCACCTTTGCTCTGTGAGTATTATCCTTGTTTCCCCCTTGATCTTCAACTTCTCTTCCCTCACCATTTAGTCCATGTTTGAAAATTATTGTACAATTGATTTTAAAGCGAAAATCAATTATGGGGAGAAATTTATATTAACAGCTTCAGCTTCTAAGTATCATAATTGATTCTGAAAAAAATAAGTTGATACAAACATGCTATTAGAATGCTGGTTGTTAGACATCTGCTCTTGATTGATCACTTTGAACATTTGCATGATTTTCCATGTTCTTGGGATTTTACCTGTGCAGAGAGCAGAAAGGTGTTGACTTCAAAAAGGTTGATGCTCACGTTCACCAGTTAAAGGGTAGCAGCTCAAGGTATACAATTTTATTAAAGCAAACACAGAATGTAAAAACCTATAGAATCTGAATAAATAGAACTCTTTTGTGCCATTAAGCTGTGTTTGGCCCCTACCACCTATGCTTGTGTAGCTATAGATTTCTAAATCAGTAGAGTTTTATCTTGGTACTGAGTCAAATTTGTTTGTCTGGTGCACAGCATAGGCGCACAAAGGGTAAAAAATGCCTGCATTGCTTTTCGCAACTTCTGTGAGGAACAGAACACAGACGCGTAAGTTGTTGATCTTCATGTAACTTGTTTGCTAATTTTTGTCTGCTGAAGAATAAAAATAAATGCAGAAGTTTGAATGACAAAGCTAATTCATGGTCTGATCATGGAAAGATTCTAATTGCTGCAGGTGCCTCAGGTGTCTACAACAAGTGAAGCAAGAGTACTTCCATGTGAAGAATAAGCTTGAAACACTTATCAGGGTAACTAGATAAAAAAAACTTTTAGCTGAAAGAACGTTCCAACGTTGTGGATTTGTAACTTATATTTGTTTTATGACACTTATTGCAGCTTGAGCAGCAGATTGTGGCAGCTGGTGGGTCAATCCCCATGATTGAACTGAGTTTCTAAGTGGATGGATTTGTAGAGATGCTTCTATTGTGATCTTCTTCTCCGTTTTATCCTCTTTTATCTTATGTCCCTAGTGATGAATGTATGGATTTTGATGAGGAGAGAAGTTTTCATCTAATGTACTTTTTTCCTCACATGAAAGAACTTCATAATTTGTAATCTCTTGCATAATTATGAATGTTGATAGCACCTCTAATGATTAATTAAGTTGCTCCTTTTTCTCTTACCCAAAAACTAAGAAAATTTGTAGTGAATACAATCCTATAAACATCTGGATCATAAATTCTTTTCACCAAAGGGAAAGTTAGATGATCTATCATTATACTTTCTAGAACTAACATATTGCATGTTCAAAAGTTTTTCTACAATTGATTTTGAAGTCAAAATCAATTTGGGAAGAAATTTCTGTGAGTAGATTTTGAGTGCTAGAATTGATTATGAGAAAAAAGAAACTGATCCAAACATACTAATAGACTAGCACTCTGCCATAAGCTGGTAGTTGGCATCTGTGACCTAAAAGCTAAGAAATTTGTAGTGAAAACAACCCTTTAAACAATCATATAAACTTCTGGATCACAAATATATTTCACCAAAGGCAAAGATAGATGATCTATCATTATACTTTTTAGAACTGAAATAGACTTCCACTGTGCTATAAACCAGTAGTTTAGATCTTTGGTTAAAAATATTTAGTGGTATAAGTTAATGGAGATGTAAAGACACTTTTATTTTGGAATAAGAAACAGGTAAGGACGGCAAATGATAATTTTATATTGTTGTGAAAGATAAGAGGAATCCTGAGAAGATATGATTCTTTAGAAGTCAAATCATGATGTGGTGGTGGTTTTGTCCCTTTGTCTGCTCCTTATTGGAGCCAATCACTGAATGAAGTAAACGCCAGAATTAAACCTTTTACTTTAGTCGTAGAAGCAAACATGGTCTTTCTTCAATTTTGATGTTGATATCCTTAAGATGCTTATCCCCAAGAAGACATGCCAACCCCACAGTGATGTACTGGTGTCAACTCACCAACTGCAGGCTTGGGCTCACAAGCTGTGGAAGGTTTATCGTTTTCTGTTGATAATAGTACATATTTAGATACACTGAAAAATAGTGGTGAATCAAAATCGCAATAGAAAGAAACAAGTAATTTTTGCCGCTGTTCACTGTGATTTTGCCTCACTGTGTGCCCAAACATGAATAGTGAATTATGCAAGGGTGATGTCTTTTTAGTTTTTATTTTCATTTGGTCATATATTGACTGAAAAATTTAACAGTTTAGATTCATGCTGATTAAAAGTAGATTGTAGAGACTATTGATGTACTAAATTAGAAATTGAGAATGCTTTATAGATAGTGTTAAACCTTAGATATTTTATTAAAAAGTTTATGGTTTTTCTTCTTGTGTACGTGTGATATAAAAATTATCAAATCTATTTATAATGTATTGTAATACATTGTCTCTTTCAAGGCTGATACAATTATTATGTTGTTTTTTTCTTTTTTTGGTCGAAATTAATTACTTGGAACGATATGACAGGCAAATTGGTTTCAATCTGAGGTCTGTTATTTGCATGCTGCTTTTAAGACTATTAAATTCTATGCTATGTTGCTTTTAATTACTCATTTTTTTGCTATATTACACTTAAAAAAAGTCTTTTTGACCTTATGTCTATCACACAATAAAAGCTATAGTGTATAAAATAAAATAAAAAAGATGTGCTTCTTTGGCAGAGAACCATGAAAAAATGCCCTTCAACTTCTGATATGAGGATGACTCCATTTCCTTCTCTGTTCTTCAAAGCTTCCAACCTTAGCTGATTGGTTCTGGTCACCTAGCCTGTTTGCATACATCTCATGACAAATCTTAGCATCAACATGACTTAAAATTCTCACAGTTTTTCCACATTTTTCATCCACCACAGTTTTTCCATCAGTAGATTCAACCCCATCTGCCAAGACTTTAACAGACTTGACCTCAAACTTTGCATTTAGATTTGAAGGGCTATTAGATAGGACTATGGCACCAAGAATTTCTCCCAAGAATGTGTCCTATAACATATAAACATTAAACACAAACTGATCAAGCAGTAGAAACTAACATCATTATTGAAGTTATGGGGTGAAGGTGGCTAGAGATGAATAATGAATATTGGCTTATACCATATGTTGATATCTGTGGTGAATTTGCTTCAAACGGTATAGCCTTGACAGAAGACGCTTGGAAAACACTGCTTCAGGTGTTTTTTCTATCCCGCGAAACCAGGATAAAATGCTTGAAAATGCACTTGCATTGCGCTGGATACTGAGTGGAATGAGTGTGATGTTAAGTTCTGATTGAAACACTGTCTTGGCTGCTAAAGGGTCCAGGAACATATTGAATTCTGCATACTGGTTGTAAGGAACAGAAAACACATTCCCTTTGTCAATGCCATTCCTGCTGATGTGTCCTCCCACTACATAAACCTCCTGAAACATTATAGTAATCTTAAGGCAGAATCAAGATATAATATTCAACTTCAGTGTTTAGTTTAGGCTAAAGTCTAATTTACACCAAGATGACAATAACACTTTTCTTGGGTTAATTTCTCTTACATTCATGAAATCATTATTCTAAAAGGTTGTGAATATCAACTGTATTAGATAACTTACCCCAATTTTTGAGCTCATGTTTTTCATTGACACAACCCTTGCCAAATTAGTCAAGGGTCCATTGGTTAATACTGTAATCTTTGACCCTGGTTTTGTTGTTTGTAACATTGACTCCCAAATTTCCATAGCTAGTGGTTGTCTGAGTTCAGGGTGATTGGTATCTCGAGGGGCTCCGAACTTCATAGAGTTCTCTGCTGTATACCTGAATCACATGTCCAGGTGTTGGTGTATTGCAAGTAAAAAAAACTGGAATTACAAGCATGCTTGCTGTGTAAAAAGTCCTAGTATAAACGTGCCTAAGTTAGAAGATTCATGTTGTCTTCTGTGAGCAAACTGGAAAATAGATATAACAGATGGTCATGGTATCAGCTAGTTATGCCCAACATATAATTCCATTATTATTCTCTTAAGCATACTTGTTTAATTAATTTTTTGATATAGTTTTGACATAACATGTTCTTTTATTTCTTGTGTGATAATAAACTAATAATAGCAGCTTCTTTCTCCACATGAACATTTTGCGTTTTCAACCATTTCCTTTGCATTATTATGTTGATAAGCACTTCTTAAGAAATGAAAGTAGGTGCATGTTTGTAAATTCTTTGACAATTTATTATGAAGCCAAATTCAATTTTGGGGAAAACTTATGTGAGTAACTTCTGCATGCTAGAATTGATTCTGAGGAAAGACAAGCTGATCCAAACATGCTATAACTGGAAGGCACCTTCTGGGGCTACGAGGCAGGTCACGAGCAAGTCCATAAAGAGTGTCTGAGTCCAGAAGCCCACCATTTCCATGGGGGATGGCTTTTGCATACTTGCAGTCTCCAGCAGCTGGGAAAATTGGGTTTGACTGATTCATTGCAAAAATATCACCTAGACCAACTGGGATGTCATCACGACCCATCATGTGCAGTAAGTCATAGACGACATCTATTGTTGCAGCATTTGCCCACCCAGTTGGGCTCACAATGATTGCCTGAACCAAAAAAAGTACAAAAAATCAAGATCAAAGGTGCTATTTGAGGCTATCTGCATGTTTAGATCAACATTGTCTGAATTAATTTTGGTAAAAGTGAGTTGAATGTGAAATTATTTATATTTGGATACGTTTATGTGAAAAGTGACTTTTATAGGAGAATGTTGTGAATTTTAGTAAAAAAAAGTCACACAATTGACTATGTCCACCGTAGAAGTTATTCTCTCTAACTTCTCTACAAGATTGATTTTGAGACTAAAATCAATTCTCTAAGTCGATTGTCAAACCACTTAAATATGGTCAATGAGAATTGACTCTAAGACTTCCAAACGTGGAACCAGACAAGACAATGTCTCTATAATTCAGCTTATTCAAAATAAGAATAATTGTAATAATTTAAACAAACTAGAAACCTGCAAAATTAGAATACCTTAAGGTTTAACACTTCAACAGGAACCTTAAGGAGGTAAAATAGAGCAAGAAAATCTCCCACACTCATGTCCATGTCAAACACAAGAGGTTTCCCCAGTGTTTTGTTTTGAAAATCTGGCATGTAGGTTACTTCTTTATAGTAAGAAAATTGTGTAGTGAAGTTGAACCTCCCAGCATGCTGTGGTTGGTTTAAAGCCTGTGAACCACCACAATGCAAAATTCAGATAGCAGTCAGAGCAAAAATAATTTAATGGTAAGTTTCCTTCTAAACTAGAGTGATCTTCTGATGTTGAAGAAAGTTTGAATGAAATATGATAAGTGAACCTACATTCAAGAAGCTTTTGAAGTATTCTCTTTTAAGTGGACTCCTAACATCACAGTTAGGCTTTGCTTTCGTGGCGACGAGTACCTGCACTGAGTCTGGACCATTCACCTCTAATGTATAGCCATCCTATGCAACATTTTGCAATACATAACCTATAAACATTTTATTATATGTAGGCTTGTTTGCATAATATTGAAGTTGCAAGTAAGTAGTAAAGCAACTACCTGACATTTCCCTTTCTCATTCTTCACAATGCAAAATGGATCTCTAAGTCCTTGTTGAACATGACCACTATGCACCCCACCTTTCTTCAGATTGAATTTAGGAACTTTGAGGCCATCAAAGAATGGATTGGAGCCATCAGAAATCTCATAGGGTTTGTTTGAAGTAATTACACTGATGTTCATGAACTCCATTTCAGCAATTTCATTTTCCCCTTTAGTTTTATTGGAGTTACTCATGATTGAGACTGCTACACCACATGTGAAAGAGTCCCACATAAAATAACTCTGGCAACAATGAGTCATTATCAATACAAAGTTCTTTTTACTCCTTCAAACAAAACAGATGTTAAAAAGAGAGAATCATAGGCATATCCAATGGTTGGTTACACGGTTGAAAACCACGGTGAGGCCAAAACCACTATCTCAGTCGCAAAAGCTATGGGAAATTGCTTCTGTGTATCATGACTTTGGCTTCGCTGGTTTTTCACCGTGATTCCAAACATGCACTTAGAAATTACCGTATAGAAATGGTTGTCAAGCCAAGTATCCCGAGCCATTTTCAAGGACTTGAAGCAGTATTGTGCCTCATATGTGTCTTGACTCTTTTCAAATTCATAAAAGAATTCTTCACTGATGGGGATTGTGTTTGTTGCATCAAGAGGAACAAGGGTAACAGGAATACCAGAATGAATCACCTAAAATAACAGGTACTTTTGGTTAAGAATAAAACATCTTTTACACATACCTATGCATATTAACTCATAAACCTGATCATTGATAAGATGAATGCTTAGTTGATTACAGATAACATCAAGGGATAGTTAAACAACAATGACTACAAACAATTTGATGACCTATTTATTTAAGATGATTTTAAATTAATTTTTTATTCATTAACATAATCAAATAAATAGAAGGGGGATCTTGGCGCAACGGTAAAAGTATTGTCATGTGACTGAGGCCATGAGTTCAAGTCCTGGAAACAACATCTTGTGTAAAAAGCAGGGTAAGGCTGCGTACAGTAGACCAAGTGGTCGGACCTTTCCTCGGACGGCAAGACTCTTCCTACCAGGTATTTAACGCAGCTGCATTCACATGACTCGAACCCTAGACCTCTGCTTAAGCTAATCGGGCCACTTTAATAACAACTAATGTGTAGTCAAATTGTTAATAACTACTCCATATAGCTGAAGGCTACTTTGAGGAAGGAATGTAAGGACTAACCTGGTATGCTGCAAAAGGGTCTCCAAATATGTTGAATTCTGCAAAAGGGTTGGCATTATAATCTGTGAACAAATTGCCACGGTCACCACACTGCCCAGTCATGCAGGAAGAGGAAGCATTTTTGGGGCAACAACCAGTTGGATTTTTTGACCTTACACCACCACCCATGATGTAAATATGTTCCACATTTTTCTTTAGTTGTGGATTGTTCATAAGAAAAATGGCTAAGTTGGTGTGTGTTCCAATAATAATCACAGTTATGGGACCTGCAGATATTTTGTCAATCAGGACTTGCTGAACAGTTGGTTGTCGTAGAGGTGTATATTTCCTTTTGCCCTGATTTCATGATGAAATCAGCAAGAAAAGAGGTATCAGTGATTAGACTACAAACAATTCAAACAAATGAATCAATTCACATTATAGTTTGCAATGCAATTTCAAACATCTTCTGTTTTGTTTTTAATGTGCAACTAGAGAGCTTAGTTTTTTTCATACAATTTATAGAGCTAAGCATAAAAAGATATCTTGGTTATATTTAGTGTATGTTTGGAAACTCTTGAAAAGCTAAAATTATGGTGGGGCAGAAGCAAAAACTAAGCAAAATTGCTTCTGCGTATCATAATTTTGGGTTCACTATGGTTTTCGAATGAGTTTCCAAATATGCAATATTGATGGAATCAAATTGACAAGGTATATTGTATTTATACCCGTGGAAGGAAAGCCTTCCGGATGCCAAAGTTAGTATCAATGTCCAAGAGCCCTCTAAGACCTGCTGGAATGGCCTGCCTATATCTGCAATCTCCTGCTGTTGTCATTCCCTGATTCAATGAAATCACATTTAACATCAAAATCATGAACCATAATATAACAGATCAAAGTTTTGTGTCCCTCAAATAGTGTCTCATTTCATATCGTATCAATAAAGTTCTGACATGTTGATTAAAAAAGCATGACTGTGGTGGTTTAAAACTTACATGGGTGGTTTTTGTTTGACATGACACTATTTAATTGGTGGGGATAAAGTATGAGACACCATTTATAAACATAAGATCTTGATCTCTTTTACGTATCCATGTCCACTTTATCTTTCATTTCATTTCTTCTAACTTTCTCTTCATATCTCTGTTTATTTCGTCATTTCTCTCACTTTTTTCTTTTCAATTATATCTCCCAGACCCAATTCTTTTTTGCAGTTCTTTACTTTATTCTACAAATACAATGTCCAAAGTATAAAAGGCAGGGTTTGGCATATTATTGAGCTAGTTTTTTTTTAATCATGCAAATACATATAAATAAAAATGAAAGGAACTTTCTTTCTTATTGTGATAAAAGTTCATTCACGTTATACTCAATTGATACCCAAAGTTGACAATAATGTATGTCTCATTTATTTCTATCAACTTGAAGGCTTACAAACAATACAACCGCCAAAAAAAAATTAACTACTAAGTAAGGTTGGTTATATGAAGTTCACAATATTATGTTAAAAATTCTATTTATCACTTTTCTTGATTTGGCTTTACCTCTAACTAAGAAATAGAAAAGAAAAGAAAAGAAGAAACACAGTCCACATACTACATACCTGTTCTATAATTGGAAGATAACCACCAACATTAGGGAGTATGGTACCATTTGGGAGTATTCCACCCTCACCTCCCATTCCAACAGCTATGTCATCTCTCCCCATCATGTAAAGTAAGTCATAAACTTGATTCACAGCATGTCCTGCATTAGTCCAACCATTTGCATTCACAGTGATTCCCTGCACAACATGGTCATCCACCAAGGAAAATATGCAATGTCAACATTAGAAGATCAAATTGTCTGTCTTTTACAGGCTTACAGCAGATGGAGACAGACAGAGTACTGTTGACAACTTTTAGAATATATCCTCTTCTAACAAAAAAGAAAAAGGTACACCCTTTTCACTATGCTGGTTCCTTAATTAAGCCACAGAAACAGCCGTCAATCCCCACCAGTAAGATTTGCTTATAAAGAAAAAAAACTATTGCAATCAATGAGTAAATAATTCCAAATAAATGTTAAAGTCAGAGATAGATTTACTTTTGTGATATGGTTAGACTTAACCTAAATTAAAAGATGATATCAGAGTTATACTACATTTATTTATTGGGACACGCACAAATTATTTTTTTCTTTCAAACTTCACGCTTTAAATGTCCAATTTGGACATGAGGATGTTAAAAGTCTCGCATCAAGATATGGCTAAATAAATACTTATAATAAGTGGGAGGGATATTCTTACCTCTTAGCTAGTTTTTAGGCAAATTTATGCCCATACAGGATTCTAAGAATATCAAAGCAGTGATTCACAATGAAAAGCAGAGAAAAAAAAAAAGATAAGGTAATAAATAAAGGTGACTAATGTTGCTCAATTTGCTTTGTTTTGCTAACCTCTAATTGAAATTCTGATCTGTTAAGCTTCAAAAGGTAGAGAAGAGCAAAGAAATCATCAGTATCAACATCTGTATCCAAAAGAATCCGACGAGGCTTGCCTTCCACAACATGCAAATTAACTCCAAGAGTTCCTAATATGATCAATGTTATCATAGCTATCCTGAACCTCATTGCAAACATTTTCTGTGATCCAAGAGTAAAATAGACACCTCTTATGCTCAAATATGCAATAGAGAATGGGAAAGACATAAAAAGAGCTTTGATCAACTTAAAGTGAAAAGCATGCAGAGAAGAGAGAATTCATCTATGGACTATGAAGAAGGATAGAAGAAGAGGAAACACAGGAAATGAATGAGTGGTGAAAGGCATGTAAATGAGGTGGTAGAAACAGGTAGTAGCACTTTAAGTAGTATTGTTGTTTGAAAGAAGAAGCAGTTTACGTGTTCAATGGCTTTGTAGTGCAACTAAATGTTTTTCATATATTCACAGAGAAAGGTCATAACCCCCATTTTAACTTTTAAGTGGGGTTGATTAGGGGTCACTCATGATTTGACTTGTAACCTTTAGTCCAGTGCTATTTTATTCCATTCCATAGTTGAATACGTTTGGTGAGGGACTGAGGGGTGGCCAACACTGGATTCACATCTTTTTTTCCTTTTCTTTTTTCTTGTCATTCTAGTCAAATGTTGAAAGTTTAATAAAAGCATTTTTCTGTTTTGATTACAAATGAATTTTGTTCTAAATAGTCCACCCATCCTAAATTATAAAACCTTTAGAGACAAACTTGATGTTCCAAATTATAAGACTCTTTCTAGATTTTAGAAAAAAAAAAAACTTTTCCTTTTTTACCTCTTGCATTCATTATATTTTAAATTCCAAGACTTTAATTATCACATCTACTAATTACTTCTTTTTCATGTTTCCCAACCAAATTTGATATATCCAATACTAACGTAGGGATGGAAGATTTGTGCAAAAAATAACAAAATCAAGATATTAATTAGTTTATTACATGTTTTCTCAATAAACGTGATTGTCTGCTTTATAATTTGGGACGGAGTGAGTATTTTTTAATTTTTTTTGTTAATATATGTATTCCAACAGGGGAGGAAACGTTTTTAAAAAAAAAAACAGGGAAGGAAAGGATGAATAAATTATATTTTAGAAACTTATAGAAAAATATGAAGAGTTGTCGAGTCGTTCGAAATGACCACATAATTCACCATCGTTTGCTTGGCTAAAATGACAACATGACCAAATGATCATCATTCATCAAGCTAGTCGGTCACGACAATTAAACTCAGAACTTCGACTTTCTAACAAATAGACCATCTTAGACCAGGATGATTTTACACAATATTTACGTCGGGTGATTTAAATAACTTCTTTTATAATTATTATTTAAATAAATATTTTTCCTTTTAATTAGTTTCAATAAATCACTTAAATTTATTTTATCAGCATTAAATATGATCAAATATTTTTAAATCATCACTAAAATTATTTTTTTCATTAATTAGAATAAATTTTTTATTTAACTCGCGGTACATACATAATCCATTAATTACGAGGTTCGAGGCACTCATAAACACATTTTTTTTGTCAGCTATTTACTATTTAGCACGAATATTTGCGATGAGAAATTAGCAACTATTATCGGCGGTAATACACTAATCTAAAAAAACGTCATTATGAGATTATGAGAACTCGGGCGATAAATTAAAGAAGTAGAAGTAGTATCAATATCAATAAATGAGAGATACTCTTATGGGGCAACCTATCCACTGAATCGTTGCATCTAATTAATCATCCACTAATAGCTAATTTAGATGATCGAAGTTGAATTATAGTATATTTTTAATTTTTCTCCCCTACCAAATTTCAACACGACTCTACATCATTGTTATTATATTTCTAATACTACTAACTTAAACTGGTCGAGTGAGTATCAAATGCTAATAATATTTTAACGTGGATGATTGGATGCCTTTCCCATTTTCTATTTTCTGAATAAAAACTCTACAATTTTTTAACTGAAAAAGAAAAGTTTCTTTACAGTTTTGTCAAAAAGTGAACTTATTTTGTAGATGCAATGGAGTACACCAGCACTTCTTAGCATATTTTTGCTTTGCCATTCTATATATAGTATTTTTGTATAAAATTAGTGCGTGCTTCATAAAGGCTTAAAATGAATTGAGCTGAGGATCTTTCTTCCGCTTGGGGGTATTTTGCCGTCAGGATTCTTCGGAGGAGGAGTGGAGCATAACTTGGTGATGGCACTAAAAAAAACGCTCATTAGTGTTGATTTTTCAAAGACTGACGCTACAACCACTTTAGCGTCAGTTTCACGGTTGATGTTAAAAGGCTCAAAACTAAAACGCAACATATGCTAAAATGGCCGATGCTAGATTTCGTGTCGGCTAAGCCGACACAACACACTTAATGTCATGACCGACGCTAATTAAAATGTAAATATTAGCATTAGTCGCATAGACCGACTCTAATATTTTCCCTGCAACATCGGCTTGGCCATATCTTTGTTACTATTTGAAACAATTACCGTCGCTACTTAGCCGACGCTACTTCGTATCGAAATCTTTTTTTTCTTGTTAGAGTCTATCATAAGCCAATGCTAAGGGAGGAATTATTTCAAAGTTTGTTTCTTTCTTTGCCATTTTTTTGCAAAACTTGTACTAGTAGCATTTGTATAGCCTAGTGGCTGAATCAAAATTTTGCAATATTTAGCAACAAATTCCAGTAACGGCAATAGAAATCATGTGGCTTGCCTCTTTTGGTGACGAATTCAGTGAACGGTGGCCTCTAAGGGACAGTGGCAGCTTAGGGACAAGGGCAACGGTGAGGCATCTTAGAGACGACAGCAGATCTGAGAAGGCCTAGAAGAGAGTATTTTGGGGTTTGGGAGAGAGAATGAGGAAAAATGAGGTCTCTTCGTAAGGAGATGATATATGTTTACATTTAGCGTCAGTCAAACCGGCTCTAAACTTTTGAATTAGTCGACGCTCCACTTCAAGTCATTGGATTTGGACCCCACTTACCGTCGGCTAAAGTTTGCGTTATGACACAAAATGAATTTGAGTCGGCCTTTATTCACCATAGAGTAGGTACAGTCGACACTATTTAGCGTCCGCATTTTTCACACTATTATTTAAGCAATGAAATCATTATTTTAATAATTAGCATCCTCTTGCGTTGGTTAAACAGATGCTAATGCACCAAAATTAGTGTCGGTGTCGTGGCTGACAGTAAATATGACACTAAAATGACTCTTTCTTGTAGTGTGGTTGCGATGGCGCAGACGAAGGGGTGCCGGTCAGAGGTGGCGGGTGCGTAGGGTTTACGTGAGAATGAGGTTAAAGTTTGGGAGGAATCTACAATTAGCAAAAGGTGCGTGGTACTTATAGCTTCTAAGTTCTAATCTATATAGATCAACACGCGTGTGACAAGAAAAACCATTAGTTTTCAATAGCTTTTAATTAGTACGAATTGGCTCCTTATGGGTTCATTGACCATCCAAATCCAAAACTAAAAACTACTTGTACAATATCCAAAATTTAATCATAGCCCTTTTTACGAAAATAAGATGACTTTGAATTGATGTTGTGAATCATATTGTTATATCTTTCTTTTCATATGAGTAATCATTGTAACATCTTCCGTGAATCTCTCATCATTCAATGGGGCTTTCTTTTTAGTTTTTTGGGCAAACTTTCTTTTATTTCTGTGAATGGAGTGGTTGGATGATGTAGGGATATCATATCACACTCCATGAGAGCTATTATTACCCCCCACACACCATTGAGGGTGAGCCTGCACAAAAAGAAGCATACCACTCACTTGTAATGTACGTATAAATGGATGATGGTTGACAAAAAAAACTATGTATAATTATTTGAGAATGGAGTCACCGGGTTAGGGTTATACATATTTTATAATAGGAGATGATGATGACTTGAAAGAAAACAATGGCCAATCAGTCCCATGGAGAATGCACTTTCAATCTTTTTTTGGAACCAAGAGCATGCTACAATCATAATCTTCAAGGCACACACGAGCACTGAATAAGGAAATCATATTTTTAAGATGTGTGAATGATCCACTTTAGGACACAAATAAAATTGGCCCTTTAAATACTAGGGGAAAAAGTTATAAGACTTTGAAGTTTGAACACTAAAAAAAAAGTCATAATATAGTCAAATATGGTTTGATTTAATTGTAAGAAATCGTTTTTCGAAATTTATACCATTACGATATTAAATAAATCAATATAAAAAATAATATTTAAAAAAACATATTACCAATCTAGGCA
Source organism: Acmispon strigosus (assembly GCA_030819835.1). Taxonomy (NCBI): domain Eukaryota; kingdom Viridiplantae; phylum Streptophyta; class Magnoliopsida; order Fabales; family Fabaceae; genus Acmispon; species Acmispon strigosus. Next base: position 96,319,439 of record JAUAMA010000001.1, read on the forward strand.
TTTTTTTGCCATTAGGGTGGATGTGGGCGAATATTTTTCAAAGCTCGAATTCATTTGGCGCTTTATATGTATCATCTGCCACATGTAAAACTGTATAGGTGCATGAAACATTAAGCAAGTAAGGCGCCACTTTGACTAGCTCCTTGTTGATGATGTTTCTGAAATCGGGCTAGTCATCGACACAATTGGAGTGCATGGTAAATAAGTCACTAGTTCAATTGTGGGTTACTGGTTGAAGTGGTTTTTATAATAAAATATATTATATTTTTAAACCAAGAGATTCTAGCATGGACCCCTTACTAGTGCAACTTTTTTCCACTATTGCATGATTTAAATAATTGTGACTAAATTTGGCCAAAATTTGAATTTGCCTCTCAATCTACCAAAAATTGAAATTTAAAATCGTTTGACCATGTTGACCAGAGTTGCAGTCTGGTTCAACTACTCACGTCTTGACCAAAATTTGATTTTGACCAGTTTGTACTGTTTCTAACCTAGTAGACTGGATAATGGATCGAAATCACTTTTAGTCCAAGTCGAGTTTCACAACATTGCTTGTTGATGCAAGCAAGGCACCACTTTGGCCACCTTCCACATCATCACCAGCATGGCAAAAAAATGTCTGCATTAGTATATTGCGGTTTTTGTGCATGCATAGTTTTTATAGATATTTACTAAAGTAGTGCAATCTTTTTTTAATTACCTAACTAGTATAAATCCCCACTCTAAATTGCAATACATTTTTTTTAAAAAAATTCCACCGCCAATGGGGACACCCTCTTTTTTTCTTACTTTCTTTCGTAGTGACGGAAACAAATTCCTCACAAAATCCTAGTTTACAAGATAAAATGAATAATTGACGGAATATCTTTCGTGACGGAAAACTTCTCTCTCCACATTTTGTCACTATAAAAAAAAGTTGCACTACTTTAATAAATATTTATAAAAATTACACTACGTATGTAAAAGACCGCATATTGCTTTTTTCGATATTATTTTGATAATTAGCTTTTTAAAATATTAAATTGGTAAAAAATCCTCATTTTTCTTGCTCTCAGAATATGTCAGCATTCTAATTCGAGTGATCATTCTATATTTTGTGGACACGCCATGATTTTAAGCTCGTTTCAAAACTTGGCACAAAAAGTTATATTTCAACTACGAATAGGATGTTGTGTTCTAGTGATTAATGCGCCAAAATATTATGTAAGTCTTGAACTCCTGCTCTTTGGATAATTCTTAACTAAATACCTGGATTTGCCGTCAGCACACATGTCCGGTGGCTGCTCGGTTGAAATCTCAACTAAAAGTGAGGTCCAAATCACTTCTTTTGGGAGGGAGGGGGTACCAAGAGATTGTTGGAAATAGAATTTCAGGTGACATAAGATGATTTTAATTCTATTATTTTGTTTGAAATAGCTTATCGTATAGCATAAGCATTTATGCAAGCGTATAATTGTCTCAAATCATAAATCAATTCTTCATAGAAGTTATTTAATAATTAAAAAAAAAGGGGTTCGTCTATCCAGGGAAAAGTGACCCAAAGATGGGTCAATAAAATCTACTTGATATAGCCAGTTAAGCAGGTAAAAAATGGAAATTATGTATTCGTAAAATAGGCCCTTCATTACAAATTCAAAGGAAGGACGAGCTAGGTTTTGCTGAAGGGTTTCCGTGATTGAGAAAGGAGGAACACAGTAAGTACTGAGTCGGGTTTTACTCTCATCAATCTCATCAGAAGGAAGAAAGTTTATGGTCAATATGTCAATCAATGGTTGAAATACTATGAGCAGAGCTTTGTCGTATGGTGCGATAGCTCACTTTCCCCTCTAAAACAGCCATCAACATCCTCAAACTTGTCGAACAAGTCCACCTGAATGACGTTGTCCCTGTCTTCAACTCCTTGTGTCGTGCCTACTGCATTGTTTCCATGCGGGCTTGTCTCTGGCAATTTGCAACGTTGGAGGGACAACATCGAGGTCGCACTATAAGACCCTAGGGTTTCCGAGAGGCTCGTTGGGCTAAATACAAGGTGGCACACGATGGATCGAGGTGAAAGGGTGCCTATAGGAAGCATGTGAGATCATGGGGCCTTCGTTTCTCCACTCATGCGACAGAGTCAAAGGGGAAGGAGTTGCACCTTGAAGATGTTTGTGGTAACGATTCTGAGGGACAACCAAAACCTGTCATAACTCGTCCCTTGTACACCCCTATTGTGAGGAAGCATGGTGATGGAGGGTTAGGGGGCTCGACAAAGCGTGCTGATAGGAATGAATTTGATGATAATGATGACAATGACACTCATAGTGATGCATGCAACATGGAGCGTGTGACAATGACCGGTGAAAATCAGGGCAAGGAACAATTTTTTAGACACAAGAAATGCTTCTGTTGAGCAATTTGTTCAGAGCAATTTGTATACCCTTTGCCTTTGCTCTCTCACCCCACTCACATAACAAAACTGTATGAAAATAGTCCAACAACTATGACAGTAATATCAAAATGGCCTAATAAATGGTTTTCTACTACTACTACTACAGCATCTTCCAATTTCGTCTAACCACCATAAATTCCTTTATTCTTGCACATGCTAAGAGCATTAGCGCCCAATTGGTTGGAGAGAACTTGTAAGACAGAAGCTCTTGAATCTTAGTTCCAGGAAGGACTACATGGCTAAAGAACTCTTTTTAATGGGACCAACCTGCAACAACACAACTTTACTAACTATAACTTACTATGTAGGTTGTCAAGTTTAATCTCTACCGTTCATGTTATTTATGGCATGTCCAATGGTTTTTAGTTGTTGACCCATCTTTAGGTCATTATTTTATTTACCCATGCTAGACGGACCCTAAAAAAATTCACATTTATTATTTGATTCGAAATTTGATAGCAAGAGAATATAAGAAACTTCACCTTTGTCTTTATTTTTCTCTTCAAATGTTCTTCATTATGTACAAGTCCACTTTTCTAAGAAACCATTTAATGTAATAAACAAATATTCACATATCATTATTTGATTTAAGAACTTTATCTACGGCTTTATGTTCATCCATGATAGGCTTACAAATCTGACAGAAACAAGATACAAGTAAATGTAACAAATTTTTGGGACCCTTTCTACAGCTTGGGGAGATAGAAAAGTAAAGAGAAAGATGCATAAATTCGGTATAGCTACCAAAATATATGGATCCAGACACATATTATGTACAAAGAACATGAGTTACATATAAAACAAACCTCTAATTATGCGATTTCGACCAGCTCTTCTGTTTCGAGAAGCAGGGGCTTCATCACTTCCAGGAAATTCCCACCTAACTATGTCACCATCCCAGGCCGAAGAGATCAACATTGGATAGATTGGATGCCAGCTACAATCTCGTACAGGTGCCTCATGATGATCAAGTTTTGCAACTTGAGCTCCACTCACCTACAAAGAATGTGAACTACCATTTTCAGAAACTCATGTTATCTGATAAGAACCAAAAATAAAACATGGAAACAATTTTTTACCAGGTCATATATGTAGACAGAAGAATCACTGGACCCGGTGTAAATGTATTTCTGACCAGTGCTGCAACAACAAATACACTGAGATATTATTCACATTCTTCAAAACATCATATGTGAAGAGAACATGGAACAACAACACAACAAAAGCAAATACTCAGGTTAACAAACAGGTGTCACTCATCTATTTCAAACAGCTAATAACTAGAACTCAGATAATATAAATTAAAGTTTGCAAAAATATAGTTTAGGATGGAAAAGGATTCATCCATTCTAACATGCCACCTCAAGCCACACCCACATCATAGCCACACAGCAAAATATATTCAAGTTACTGAGAAGTAACATCTGTGGAGTTGGTTGATTGTTGTAAAATATGTAGTTATTTAAATTTGATGATTTCAAAAGAATTATAAAACATAATGTGCAAGTTAAAACCTAAATACTTTGGATAAATTAGAATCTCATATCATCTAACAGAACAGTGATAGACCAGGGTGAGAGAAGGTGCAGAAAATACAAGTTACCTATATGACGGTGAGAAATAACAGCGAACTAGAGTGCGCAGCACTGAGTGGCCTTTATATGTTGCCAATGACTGGTCATGGGGATGCTTTAATTTTCTTGCGTATTCAGGGTAGTCCATCCACCGGTAGTCCCACTCGTCATCTCCAAGACCCAGACTGTTGTTTAAGTGATAAGCATCGTCATTAAAGATACATTATAGATTAGGAGGAGAAAAATATAATTGGAGTCACTTGATTTTTCTAAAACTTAGTGTTGCTTCAACATAAAATACCAAGCCCAGATTAAAATCCATTATGATGAGTAGTGAGTCCATGCACTCACATTCATGTGGAGGAGTTATGCTTTACAATTATTAAAAGATATGATGAATAACCAAATATATCAGAGCTCTTGAAGGACAGTTCCATTTATGCAGTATCAGTAAGAGATTAGAAATAGAATCAATCAGACTAAGAGTAATTTCCAAACTCAATCATGGCCTTGAAGAACTCCTTTTCCAAATTATTATTAGCACTACTTTTTTTTGTTAAACTATTGGGAGCCTATTTGTATACGAGCTTATTGGAGCTTATCTACTAGAAAATGAATTAAATAAGCTCCAATAAGTGTTCTCTGGTTTGCATCCAAACGGGCAGTAGAGCTACTATCAAATTGCCCACTAAGAGGCCTTATCAGAACTGAGTTCTCACACTGAACTTCTATTCTAATTTCTATGATAAAAATGGCATTTCAAGCAGGTTATAAAGAGGGGAAGTAAAAAATGCATTAGCATAACTCCGTATCTACATGACAAAGGGAGAAACAAAGTAGTTTCATTACTTTATGGCAGTATTAGACATCCTCCTTATGTCCCATAACTTGGTTGTTTGATCCTTCCCATTAGAAATTAAATAGCGGCCATCCCCGCGGCTATTAATGAATGTGATGCCTTCTAAATGTCCCATTAAGATACCAGCTGGTTTTCCTTTTGAGACAAAGCAACGCCTATCCCACACCTGCATGAAGTCATAAAAACCAAGAATTCCTTAGTGAAGTAAATGCAAGCAGAAAAACCAAATAATTGAAATGGAAATAATTATTAAGGGTGTCCATGAATAGCTAATTTTGAGCTAATTTAAATTTCAAGCTCATTTAGTTAGAAGCATGTCCAAACTTAAGAGAACATGGTCCTTGGCCTTGCAACTGCATTCATAAATTATATTGTTATATTTAACAAAATACTGAGTATTTTATAGAGAACTTGTTGCTAAGTTTTCAGCATAAGCAAAACATATGCAAGCCTTCTGAAGCTTGGTTGATTGAGTTACAAGATTTGTGCAATACTACCAACATTGCAAGTCTCAACAACCTGATAACTTAGAGTTAACACTTGTATTGTCCAACAGTTGGGCTCATGTTATTGTCAAACTTTCTCCAACCACTTACCGTATTAAATTTTAGAAACCGAGCATATTTTTCCAGTAAGGTAGATAACTAGACAAATAATAAAAATGCTGATAGCTACAACTCTGATCTTTAAGAACAACAGGTGACACAAAACTGCACAAATTAAGGAGGAATTAAACTAATGAGTCACAATATGAAATTTTGCGAGAAAGTAATTGAACGGCAATTTAGACAAAAGACTCATCTAAAAAGATCTTTATGCCAGGAAGATTAATTGTGGAAGCTATATATATTATGACGATTGATGGAGATATATCAGAAATTTAAAGGACCTATACATGGTTATACTGATTTGGAAAAGACATGATACAATAGTAATACCTACAGAGGTGTTGTGGAAGACTCTAAAGACGAAAGGAATTTGAATTGCTTATATTCGTGTAACCAAAGATATAGGTGAGGGGTTACAACTAGTATGAAAACACAAAGCCATACTTTTCTGTCACAAATTACATCCAAAAATAATTCCTCCAAGTCTTATAGATGTGTTTACAAAACAGACATTGCCATGGTGCATTTTTTGCAGATAATAGTCTTAAATGAATATTCAAGAGAAGAAATAAATGAAAAGTTAAAAATATGGGGACAAACCTTAGAAACAGTCCATTTTCACCTAAGTCGAAGTAAAACAAAGTGTATATAGAACGTAAGTTTAGCAAGAAATACAAATCTTAATATAGGGGTGAAAATTGGAGAACATACAATACCACAGGTCTCAATTTTAAGTACCTTAGGTCTATAGTGCAAAATGGCAAAGATATAGAAGGAGATGTCAACCATAGGACTCAAGCATGTCGGATAAAATTAAAGAATGTTTTGGATGTAATTTGTGATAGAAAAGTACCACTCCAGCTTGAAGGAACTTTTTCCCGCACGGCTATAAGACTTGAAATGTCGAATGGGACTAGATATTAGAAGAATAAACACTAAAAAGAAAAAGAAATCAGTATTGTGGAGATGAGAATGTTACATTTGATGAGTAGTTACACAATACAAGATAGGATTACGAATACAATCATTAGAAAAATTGGGGTAGCTGTTGTAGAAAAGATGGTAGAGTCTAGACTTAGGTGATTTGGGCATGTGTCGAGAAGGCATGTAGAAGCACTAGTAAGGATTGATCAAAATGGAGGAGATAGTTAAATAATTAGAGGTAGAGGAAGATCAAGAAAAACTATAAGTCAATTAATTAAAAAAGATTTAGAGGTCAATGATGTATCTTTAGACTTGAGACAAGACAGGGAATTATGGTGTTGTATGATCCGTTAGCTGATCCACCTAGCGTGAAGAGGTTTTTTTGTTGTTATTGTATAGCCACATCTCAACTGATGGCAAAAGCAATATGGGTAAGCTATAGAAAGTCTTCAACTTTTTACACAAAATAAAATCAAGAAACAAGCTTAATCTTGAAGTACAGCAATATGCTGGTTTCATTTTATACTTTGAGGAAGCTTAATATATTTGCTTACTCTATTCAAAAGGTCGTACAAAAAACTTAGTTGTTATTCTTTTTTAAAAAGTCAAGAACAATGTCATACAATTACACAAAAAGAAAAGTTATTCCAATATCTCGACAGGTATATGAATTAAAATAACATTTCAGAGTAAATTTACTCTGCATTTGTATATAGTATTGCCTTCCATCATAATATGCTGCTCTAGTCTACATACATATGCAGTTTTTGCAATTAAGAAATCATAATAGGATTAACTAAAGGATGAAACAAATGAAAATTATATCCTTAGCTCTACAAGAAACCCCTAAGCTAATGGTATTACAATCAAACAAAAGATCAAACTGCACCGACAACCCCTATCAGCATATAAAACAGATGGCTCTAATGTTGTAATCAGTATTAACTTAACTCACCAATGAGAATAATGACATGCATAAAAGGAAAATACCAAATCCGACACAGAGATCTGTGGACATAACAAATTTCTATAACGAAAAATACGAAGACTACCTTGCAGAAACTATCATCACTTCCGGAGTATAAGATATGTCCAGATTCATCAGCAAAGCAGACAGTGTTAACATCAGACTGCAAAATAAAAAAAGAACATCAGTCAACCAACTTTCAATTAGTATCCTAATACATTTGGACTTTTTTTATTCAAAATAAGCAACTAATGATAGGAAAATAATATATGTTACCAGGTGGGCAGGAATTCTAAGGCTAAGCTTATCTGCTCCAAGATCATATACATTTATCGAGCTATCACTAGTTCCAGCCACAAGCTCTCGCCCATCCGTTGAAAATTTGATACAGAAAATCCCAAATTCATCCCCATCATCATCAGAAGAGAAATTTAATCCATGATGAATTTCCTGCAATTGAATAAGGGTTTCTCAATGGAAAGCAAACAATAATTAAATGATACAAATAAATTCGACTAGTTGACATTTCGTATTTGTGATAAATTGCAGATTGTTGTGAACTGGGCAATGCATGCGTGATAAGTGTGATTGTGTCAAATTATCACTGATACAAATCATACGATTCAGCAGCTCGTTATTTTCTTTACTTTTCATTCAAATTATGTCGGATACAAATCATACAAAACAGCCATTTAGTAGGAACACAGAGAATGGTGACTTACAAGTTAACTTGGTTACTTATGTGCTACAGGGTTTTTATTTATTAATTTATAAAAGCTGATAGAGAGGCTAAGTAATTTCATTAATTTTTTTGAGTTTCAGGAACACACAGGAACACCCAGATCGACAATATTTCATTAAGTTTTGCCCAATTTGTAATTTGAAGTTATTATATTATGCAAGCTACATTCTGAATCTTATGATCTACAATTAACAGTTCGAAAACTACCTTGACAGTTAACAATTTGAATCACAATTTGATAACTATGACTAAAGGTGAGAGAGATTTCCAGCACGTACTGTAACATTTGCTACTGACTCTGTTGTGGCAGATTCAACATTGACAATATTGATAATTGGTGACATACTAGCATAAACCTGCAATTATTAATTAACAATTTGCCAAATGAGAGAAGTTAAAGAATCAAAGGGGTATAGGATGCTCAAAATTTTAGAAGATTCACAAGCCATGGTCAAAATTGCTTGTAACAGGAAATTCTCCATCCTAATTAGGTCCATGAATGCTACCTCAATAGGAAAGCAACCCAAACTTACAAGATAATTTCGATCTGGTGAGAGAGATGTATCAGTAATTGTCCACCGTAAGTTTTTAGCGGAGATGTCCTTCTTAACTTTCCAGCCCTTGTCAACATCATAGATCCTGATGTGGCTTCCCTGTTTCATAACAAGGAACAAATAACTAAAAGTGATTTAAACACCCGTTTGTCCCATAATTATAGTTTCACAACTACAAGACTCTTCAACTTAACATAATCATCTTCAGCTTCATACATTGTTTATAAATAGCGGAAACTACAGTGAAAATAATAATAGCAATAACCTGGAATCCAGCAATAAAAAGAGAACCATCATCCGAAAATTGCGAAATATAGGCACGGCTTTTCATCCGATCCACAATCCAAGGACCTTTGGTAGGCAAATAGCGGCTTAACATATGGCACCCATCTGCTGACGAAAATCTCCCCCGTCCAGAAAAATTACCTTCTCGACCTACTAACATTCTCACAGTTGATGCAGGTAGCTTCATCCTACCAGGAGCAACACGAACCAAATGCTCGTGGGGACTTGACCTAAGTTTTGTGAGCTGTGCAACTTCATGATCAAGATAACTTGTCCCTTCTCCAGCAATTCCACCAGCACGGGATTCATTGCTGCTGCTACCTTCCCCACAGGTACTTTTATCTTTGTGCAACCGACTCATAATTTATTCGTTGCTTCTTGCTTTCTCTATATCCTGCAAACAGCATCAAGTGTAAGAAACTCAGAACCAGAGGAATTTTCAATCATGAACACATAAAAATATGCAGAAATATTGACAATATGAACTGTTCCAAACCTAAATACTACCATCTATGCTACTAATACGAGCATTTAGTGCCAACAGATAACCCCTTTCAGTCCCACACCATGAAGAAGTAAGACAAGAAATTCGGTGAAAACAGATGCTGCTGAGAAGTCAGAACCAAAACCCTTTTCAAGTTCGGTCCTTTTTAAACAGGGTGAGTAAGAAAATGAGGAAAACGAATTAATTCAACAAAAAGCTAGGAACTTTAGTCAAATTCTGAGAATTACAAGAAAAATGAATATCTGGGTACCAAATGAAACTCAATTCTCAATCACTGCGACTTATCAAACAGTGGACGTGAAAAATGAAAATACCTCTGATTGGAAAATGAAGCTGTGGGGTTCAAGCAACACGCAACACAGCTCTTGATTCACCTGCTTCCGATTTATGTATGTTTTGAGTCAGCTGTGTTGTGTGAGGAAATCGAGTGAAATGAATCAATGAATATGGGATTTGAAGATTGTATTTTTGTCAAACCTTTGCTTGGATTCTTCTCAATTTGCAAACGACGTACGTGGAGCACATACAGGCACGTAGATTTAATTAAGGAGATACCTAAAATAATTCTAATTGTTTGTTCGACTCTTTAAGAAAAAAATGGTTTATACTTAACTACTGAGTCATTATGTACTCACAAGTATTAAAACATCTTTGTTGAGCACTCTATTTTTAAGTTATTATTATTTTAGTGTATATTAAAATTTAATTGATTGCCCCCTCATAATATTTTTTAGAAAAGTGTAAACTTTTTTTTACACCAAATAATTCCATTTTTTATTTGGGCCAGGCTGTACAATATTGACGGCGGTGATTAATTCTTTAGTCACGAGTGTTTGCATTAAGCAGTAAACGATTAACCTCAAAATTTGCTTCATTCTCATGGCCGAGCATCGAACTCTCAACTTTATGGTTAAGGGACGAAGTGAGCTAACCACTGCATCACACTTTATGGTTAAATTATTTAATTTTAAAGATGTGTCACATTAACTATTTTAATTAAATAAAAAATTAATTTTCTCAAATCTTTGAAATCTATTTTGATTGAATGTATTAAAAATCTTTATATTGTCGGTGCATAGAAAGTTTAAATTTGTTTTTGCGCTAAAATTATTCCATACCATAGGGGAGTATGTTTAAAGTTATATAATTATATTTTCATGTTTTTAGGAATTCTATTAGGAGGAATGTTCTAAAAAATATATATATTTTACTCAAAATATAAAATTGTTACATTCTCAAATCCACTTGCCTAGTAATGTTTTTAGATCTCAACCCTGAGTTTTTTTTTGGTACAAGGAGAAAAAAACAAAATCTAAATCCTCAAGGTAGAAAACTCCTTGAGGGGAAATAGAATAGTTAGTTATATATAGTTACGACTGGATTCCATTTTGTAAACTCAAAACTAAATAATATATTCATACCAAAAAAAAAAAGCAAAAATCGGAAGAGACATAGGCACAGTGAATAGAATATGAAAATTCTCTTATTAACAAGCTAATAACATATTAATTATTGAGCACCTAAAAAATGGATAATATCAAAACTCTGTTAATTTTACTCCTTGCCAATCCTAAATGGATCCAAAAGAATTTGATAAATAATGGTAATAAATCAATAATTGGACAGGGTCCTAGTATGCTTTTAGGCTTCAGCTTCCATCATCAAACAGATTAAGAAATTGCTTCTTCTTTTTTTTGCTTCTTAACTGATGCAAGCTTGGATTTCTTCCAATGTTTTCCCTTTGGTTTCTGGGACTACTTTTGCCACAAATAGAATAGTTAAGAGGGAACATCCAGCATACAAAAACAAAGTACCTGTCCAAAAACAATATAAATACATGTTACTAATTATAGTCACAATCAGATGAAGCTAAGAAAACTAACTAAGAACCTGTTTGGACACAAATCAAAGTGTTTTTTCTAGTAGATAAGCTTTCTGTATCCAAACAGGCTCTAACATTGCTAATCTATGCTAACCAGGAGAACTCCAGCTCATAAGAAAATTGTAAGTATATGAAACCACCCAAGCTCCTAGCCAGGTCACCAAAACTACCAAGCTTCCAGCAGTTCCCTTTATATGTATGGGAAAAACCTGTAATATCACAACTATATATTATTAGAACATACATTTTTTTTCCTGGTTGTCACTGTCATGAACCAACTATCCTAAAAGCTTAAGCTGCTGGGTGAAGAAACGCGAATGGTTTTATTATATTTCTAACACACTCTCAATTTTTGTGTCAAGTGATACATACCTCAGACATTATCACCCAAGGAACAGGTCCAAGCCCAATTGAATATGCTGCTATATAGATCTGATTACAATAAGAAAAGAAGAGAGAATGTCAGGACAAACTGGAATTTAAGGAAATATAAGGTTACACTATCAAGTATCAACTATTGCCATAGCTCAAAAAAGAAGGGCAAACAAAAGAGAGAGAAAGAAATTAAAATCTGCAGAGAAAAACTCACCAACACACCAGCAACTGCTAATATTGGCACCCACTCGAGCAATAAGCCTTGATCCTGATCCATTAAGTCATGAAGATGAATTTTAGAATTGATACAAAACACACAATGTTTGTGGTGAAAATTTAATACATTTACAATAAATACTCACCTTGAGAAAAAAAGCAATTCCAGTAATAAAGCAGCCTAAGAATGTTCCACCAGCAGAAACCTGAATATACACAAGAACTTATGTTAAGTACATAAGTTCTTAATTTCTTATTTCTCTTTCTTTTAGATAATGCTGATAAAGAAGTTCTTGCAATTAGATTTACTGTTATAAGAGGCCTTCTTCCAGACTTATCCATCAAAATGGCTCCCAATATGGTAAATGGAACCTATCATTCAATGTAACAAATGAAGTTCAGACAGAATAATGAAGTTGTGTAGTTAATTTCTTAGAAATCAGTGGTGGGATCAAGTACCTGGATACAAGCATAGGCTATGGTACCAGCTTTTCCAGAAGTAACTCCTGCAATATAGAGGAAATATTATAACAGAAGAAATATATTTAAGATTTCTATTGATTTTTCAAGATCAGAATGAATTTATTTTCACTTACCAGCTGCTACAAAAGTCTCTGTGCTATAGAATCCTATACCATTAATTCCAATAGATTGTTGACATACCATTAACCCAACCCCAATCTGAAATTGTTAAAAAATAGTTAAAGATCCTTTGAGCAATTACTTACACTTTGATTCAATTTAGATGCAAGTATGTTACTTACAACTACAGAGCGCACATATTTGGTTTGGAACAAATCCAAGAGCTTAGTCTTGGGAAGGCTTTGAAGAGTTTCAATGCAATCCTATTAGCCAAAAATAAGTGTCATCAAACATGTCAAATTATCAGGATATTTTTTGAAGGTTTTCAATCAGTTAAAAGATCTTGAAAAATACCAGAATCTCTGTGGCTTCATGAGAAATATCAGCATCTTTACCCCGGAGTGTCCTTAAAGCTAGTTGAAATTCTTTTTCACGGCCAACCTTTGCCTACCAAAAAAAATTATTATGCCTGATCAGGATCTTCTCACGTGAAAACTTCACATGACACTGTCATGTTTTGTGTCTATCTCTTTCTTCATATGCTTATTAGATTCTGGGTTAATGCTTACCAGCCATCTGGGAGACTCAGGGATGAAGCACAAACCAACCAGCAAGCAAATGCAAGGAACTAGGCCTTCAAGTTCAAGCCAAGCCAACAAGTTAAAACCTTTTCTCTATAATTTGTTACATCTCAGGCAACAATTCAAAACTAATCTTATCATATAATATACCTGCCAGTGCCAATCCTCTCCAATTTATGAGACTTCCTATCAAGAATGAGACTGATGATCCAATAACAATCATAAGCTACAAAACAATTGAAATCAATTCCAAAATTCAATTCAACAGTACTTAACTTTTAATCAAAGAACAAGAAACAATAATTAAGAAAAAAAAACTCTCACCTGATTTGTTGTTGCAAGTCCTCCTCTAAGATTTTTGGGTGCTATTTCTGCTATATATACTGGAACCTGTTCCATTTAGTGATCTTTATTAGTGAAGAGGCAACATAGAGTGAAAATAAATTAGTTTATAAGTTGTCAACCAGTTACCACATATGAAATAGTTCCAATTCCATATCCTGTGAAAAATCTTCCCAAGTCAAGTGAGTAAGAACCCTGCAGTAGATACAGAAAAACATAAGTTTTTGAACATGTTTTTTTATCTTGCAATAACTTATCTTAAGATATAAGCACATGTTGCATACCTTGGAAAAGAAGACAGCTAACCATCCTGCAATGCAAAATCCTGTGGAAATTCTCATAGCCTGTTTTCCATGAAGCTCTCATAGCTTAGTAACATGGTTCAAAATATATTTGTAAGGCATTTAGACTTCACAATTCACATACCCCTTTTCTTCCAAGTAAATCAGTAACTCTGCCACTTGTTATAGCCCCAAGCATTGCACCAATTGTCACCAAAGAACCAAACATTGAAAACTAAAAGAAAGAAGAATTAAAAGAGAGAATATGATATAAATTATCAATGCCATGAGGAGGGAAATCTAAAATACTAACCTGAGCAAGAGATAGATTAAGGTCTTCCCTGATAGCTGCTTGTGTTGGCGCTGAATATCCCACCTGCAAGAATAATAACTTTAGCTAAAACATATATAGAAACCATTCATCTGTTTATGATTTTTGGTTAATTTGGTTCCTAATCCAGAAAAGAAAAGAAAAAAGTAATGAAGTGTATTTTCAGATTGTTTGTTTGTTATATTATAATTTTTAGAAAGGTTAAAGATACATACACAAGTTCCAAATGAAAAAGAACCACAAACAGCAACAAGTGTGCTGAGCAGAACCATTCCAATGGCTCCATTATTTTCCACACTTTTATCTGATCCAACTTCTTTATTAGCCTCCTCTTGTTGAATGAAGGGCTCTTGCAAATGCTGAAGCCCAGTGTTGGCTTCTCCACTCTCAACATCATTGTTCTGCTGCTCAATTGCCATTTTCTTCAATAGCTAGCAAATAGCAATGTTGTGAAAGAGATCAGAACATGCAAAAGCATGCTATATCTTGTATGATATTTATATTAATTGCATGTTTACATTACATACATACTTATTATTCATTAGTTCCGTGTCATTTGTAAATAGTTATAATTAATGTTAACTGTATAGTTATATGGTCACCTAAAATAGAACTTCGCACGTATCAAATATCATTATAGTATTTCTAGCTGATCAAAAAAATAAAAAATAAAAAGTTTAAAATGTAGCTAAAAGTTTTGAAACATCAACTTGAGCTAGCAAGTATAGTACGGAATATATATAAATATATATGTAATATTTTAAGGGTATTAGATTTGGCACCCTACCCATAAAATTTTCCACCCCCATTTTTTATGTTTCGGGTTTTTCTTCTGAGTTTTAGAACTTAGAAAGTAAAAAGAGGTGTCAAATCATGTGGGTAAGGCGGCAAATCCAACACTCCTATTTTGAAGCATGCATGATTGATGAGAAAGATTAAAAAAAGAAAGCGTGTGAAATTAGTAGCGGCACGTGGGAATGAAGCTGTCAATTAACGATTGCAATTTGCAAGGGGAGACCCCTGCTTTGATTTGAGTAAGGGAATATTAGAAGCTGCAAGTTGATGAATGTTGATAAAGAAAATGCATGTGGATCCTGAAGATCCTGAATGCTGTGTTGTTTGGTTGTGTTGTTTACTTGTTTATCATCATACCTTACGTGGTTCCTACGAGGATCGGATATATATTGTACCCGCAAAATATCATATAAATTTAATTCAATAGTACTAGGCTACTAATTAATAAGGTCTCGTAAAGTTGGTATAAGTAGATGAGCTTTTTAAATATTTAGTTTATAATTCAATTCGGAACTGTGTGTAGAGAGTAATTTGTTGAGGAGTCATATCCACCTAACGTGATTTAATTTCCAAACCTTGAGGAGATAAGTTTCATGATTGTCAATTGTGGAAATACTTGGAAAAAAAATACTAGGCTAGGCGGCAAAGCTTTTGAATCCATTGCAGTTTAGAATGATTGGGCACATACATGCATGATCTACGTACTATTCCAATTCAAATCTCTCTGTGTTCTCTCCTTAATTTAAAATAAATAAATGAGTAGTAGACGACTCATATCGATCTCGAGTTGTGTTTCTAGTAAAAGTCAAAACAGACAACTAGTTTAGAGATAGATTAATTCAATCAATTATACTAAACTAGTTCCAAATCTGGATTTGAATAACCCATCTAGCTGTATGTAAACTTTGTTTACTTAAATTTTCAACAATTAATAATGACCTTCTTTTACTTTCCCGTGTTAGATCACATATTATCTACAGAGAAAATAAAGATCTATATGTGTGTGTGTTTGGAAAAGGATAATAGCTTTTATGGAGAGAGAGAATTGATTCTGAAAGGTTCAAACAAAAATCTTACTAGAGGGTTTAGTGGAGGATCTGAAGACCTTGTCGAGCGGAATGCTCTACTGTGTAAGCATATATATCCTATTCCTAGCTATATCATTAAGAAAACATGTGTTCACTCTTAACATCAAGTTGGAGGCTGTCGTAGTGGAAGGTGGGTTTAACATGACTTTAAAATTCAATCAACGCGTAAGTCATCAATGTTTTCAAGCATCTGAGGTTTTATATAGTGTCAAAGATTGGTGTTGATTAGTTGAAAAGGATCTTGTATTCACTCTTAATTTATATCTGCAGGTGATGCTTATTTCCATGGTGCTAAGTGTACCTTGTTGTTTGATGAGTTTGTCATCTTGGACATTGCAATTTTATGATGATTTGGAGCCTTCAAACAAATTAAAACATTTTGGCAATGGACCTATGTTATGTGTAAAAGTATGCTTGGCTCTTCAAACTTGGTAAATATTGAGGATGTTCCATGGAAAAATGAGACTCGTGCGCCAGGATTTTTGTTGCCAGGCAAAAACATAGGTGCTCATAGGAAATCTGGAGTGTTTTTTTTGCCCATGAATATGCTGTAGTGAAATCAAAATTTATGGGCTTCATTCTAATGGTCAAGGTGTCTCTCACTTCAGAGAGTTTGTTTTCAACTGTTTTACGTAATCTTCAATGTTGGAAGCCACACTTTACAAAATGATCTCACTTTATAATGAACTAATAAAATAAGCCTGAGTTAGGCCAAATTCTATCCTCCACCCCAAATAATCATTGTTTTCTCGATAGAACATCTCCAATAAGGAAGTAAGCACTCAATTTAATAATAATAATAATATGAAAATCAAATTTTAACTATGATCAAGCTCATTGCCGCCACAATTAGCACCTCATCCGATTAAATTTTTAATCTACAAATCAGCAACCTTGGATAAAACTTGCAATTTAATGAACTACCATCTCCTCCTAATAACATTGCTTATTTAGTGTTACAACAAATATGTACCCGCTTGATAATGAGAACAAAAATTGAAAAATCTACTAATAGTTAAACAAGCACCTCCTAATAGATAATGCCAGCTCACTAACCCTCTCATGATGATGAAGGACGGATACACAGACACCAAAGCAAACAGCAGCTGAAACAACCACAAAAATAGCTGGTCGAGAGCTCAAGAATCCCCTGGCAAGATATCGACGGTCACATCTTCTAGGGAACTCTTCCACATTCATTATAACATCCTTCTTCAAAAGTGGTGTCCTTTCATTTTTCTCATTACTAGAGGGAGTTCTTGCATCTGCTCCCGACAGGATACCCTGCAAAATTAATACCAATGTAGAAAATGCGTTTTAGTTACGATAGTAGTGTTACCGGATTATCAGATGTCACAAAACCAGAATTATACAAATAAGGAATATCCTCACTCACTGCAGGATAAAGTTACAGACAATAAGCAATTGCTGGTAGCTAGCAAATAGACATCATAAGAACCAAGCCATTCAAACGAAATTCGAATAGTGGTAAATAAAACCACACTTCAAGTTCAATCACAATCAAGATCATGGCCCGAAACTTTGCAACAAAACAACGGAACAATGAGTATCCACTTAATAAATCAAGTCCATTGATAGATCATATTCATTCTCTCCTTAAAAATTCATAAAATAACTGGAGTTTTAGCAGTCAAGCGAAGTGCTAAACCAATACACTGCAACCCATATAACTAGAAGGATCACAGTTCAAAAATCCACCAAATTTACATAAATGCCATACTGTCTAGAGATAAAATATGTTTGGTAGGAGACTAGAATATATAAATGAAGTAACACATTAATATATAAATACAATAAAACTCTGTTGATATTGGCAATTGATAGGAATCAACCTCCTATGATCCTATCTCTAAGGTGTACCGAAGAAAGAATAGGAGAGTAGATGGGGAATATGTCCCTGGAGTGTAATTAATTTTATCAGTTAGTGAAGAGTTAGTTGAGCTGGAAGCAGTGCTTAACTGGACCGGATCAGCCAGACCAGAAACCGGACACTAGGCTGGTCCGGCTAAGGTTACGGACCATTTATGTATGCAACATTGCAACTTGGTGTTGACGTCATTCAACCGGTTATAAACCGTGATGACTCCGTGTACTCAGCGCAGGTTTAACAGTATTGGCTAGGTGCACTCCGGTCATCAAAGGCACGCTCACTCAAATTTTGAATTTTGAAATTCGCATTCACTCAAATGTAATAAATGCTTTTCTCAGAGTAGTTTTCCCTCTGGTTGGTCAAAGCCTATGTGGGACGCTGCTCTTGCACTTTTCAAATATAGAATTGTGGTCAAAGTCAAATTTGCAATAGTTGAAAGATTTTTTAAAAGTTCTGTTACTGATAGGATTTCAAGTTTGAACCCTAAACAATCTGAATGGAGAGAAGAAATTAATTACTGCCACTCCACAGCTTTGCTATTTAAGGATATCAACAAATATATTAATATTTAATATTAAGTTCATATTTAAATGTAATAACTATTTTACCTAAATATAAAAATATATTCAAATTAAATATCAGATAAAGTAAATTAAAAAATATTATATTTATAAAACCGGTTCAATCGGTGACGCACTGGTTGGACTAATGACCCAGTACCTCGACCGAGTCAATAATCGGTTCGAGTTTTAAAACACTAGCTGGAAGCTTATCAAGTATTTAGGGGGGAGAGGAGACAGTTTTTAGGTGGAACCTTGTGGAGTAGGCTGAGCCACTCGAATTCTCTCAGCAGCCATTGTATCTCTTGTATTCATTCCAAACCCAGAATCTGTCCAATTCAGAAAGAACTGGTTTCTTGGGTCATTGAATAATATATCTTCTCTTCATTCTACTCTTTCTTCAGTTTTCTACCAGTTCTATCACTGATATCAGAGCACCAATCCAGGTGTTGTGGTGGGTGACTCTTGATCGATGATAGGCAAACAAATGGAAGGAAGAATCGATTCTTTAGGGTTAAAGATTTGCAAAATTTGTTTTGGCCTTTTTCTTAGCATAAAAATGAAGAAACAGTTTTCAACCAAATGTTAATGCCCATCAGGTAAAAAATATTTTTTTCAGTTTTTAGTTTAGAGCTGGAAAACTGGGAATTGAACTCTGCTCCTCAACCTTTGGCAAGGAGACTTTCAACACATAAGCTATTACTCATGGGCTATAACAAACATTAATACAGGAAAATGAGGAAATAGACCCTAAGGATTTAGCTCCTACTTCAGTTATTCTTATATAATTCCCACTTCACTCTTTTTCAAATTTCATGAAAATATAACGCTAGAGCTAAACATAGACATGGAAAAAATAATTCAAAAGCTTCACCTAAAGGATGAGAAATTGCGGCTAATCATAAGGTGTAGTGCAAAAAAGTTTTCTAGCTGCAAGAGGAGTGGTAACAATTAATTGCTTCTATTGAGTAACCGTAACTCCTCTAACTTTCTCTTATTCTTTTATTTTCCCCCAGTATGCTCTTTCCCTCTTCATTCATTCTTACACTTCCTCTCCCATTGAACATGTAAACAACTTTCTTCTGTCCACGATCACTGTCCCCCTTTAAAATACAACCTTAAATTCAGCCATTATCAAAGTCAAATGCTGCAGGCCTATTTGGTTTTAGAAAGTGTATTTTATTTTAAAAAACACCTCCTTTTTTTACTTCGTTTATTGTGTTTCAAATCACTGTTCATGTATAAACCTTTGAAAACCAGAAACAAAGTGAAAAACTTTTGAAACCAAAAATAAAAAATGAAAATTAGAAAATATTTTCTGAAACCAACCAGGCCCTAAGTTTCACATTATCAATTTAACTAAAAATTAAACAGTCGTTGCACCAGTTTGATGTACAAGAATTAGACAGCTTAGAAAATGAGAGGAATCCACTTTTGACCTAAATACAGGATGCATCAATTTTATTTCTCTCTGTATGTAAGAAAATGACTATAAAGTAAAATGTAAAGCACCTTAATTGAAAACATCAACAAGTGTTCACATTCTATCAACAGGTGTGGGGGGGGGGGGGTTAAGAAAGAAAATTATAAGCCTAACCTGACCGTTAACTGCAACAACTGACAGCATGTCATGTTGGGAGCATTTCTGAGCTGGTTCAAAGCCTTCCATTTCAGAGTGCACAACTACACCTCCATCGTTCTGATGTTTCCTACAAATGGCATCTCTAGCATTATGCATGCCATTTAGTAGTTGGGTCATGTCAATATCACCAACTCTATTAATGACAAAATCTGATTTTATGCTTTCTGTCAAGATTATCAAATTTGGTAATATTTTTTCCAAAAGGATTGTTGAATCATTGCATATTAGAAAATCCAACAAATCGCAATATCTTTGAATTTGTGAAGCTGACATCACTCTGTCAAAACTTTCTGATGTAGGGTCTTTAAGCAACCATGCAATATCTACAAGCAAGTCTGATGAAGATGTGTGTCTACGCACAAGAGATTCACATGAGCTGCAAATAGAACCACTAGATGCCGACTGGAATTGTTTGTAAAGGAGAGATGTATCTAATTTTTGCTGCAAAGTCTTCATTTCAGTGCAAATTGCTTTATCCCCAATGAGTACAGGAATAAAGTTTGATAACCCAGACTCATTCTCCACCTATAGAAAGAAAAAGGAATATGCATCACACAAGGGAAAGAAATATGAATTCAAACAAGAACACTTTCGACAAAGTACTTCCATACTGCTATAAAACATTTACAAATGAAACGTAACAAAAATTATAAATGTATCAACTGCCAATATCACATTGCATCAAAAGGTTCTGCCAATTTATCTTAATTTGATGTTATTATTATCAAGACAATTAGACAAGTCTAGTTTAAAAGCATTAGTACAATTCAGTACTGAATTCCAAACTTTAATTTCAAGCACAAGATAAAAAGGAATTACCAACCAAAAACGGCACCCAAATTATACGAAGTGCTTATGCTCAAAGTACTGAACTGTGGACATTAAAGTTTCTTAAGTTCCCCAATCTTTTGATGATATTCTAGCACAATTGTTAAAATCTTATTCCAAACAGAAAAAATTCAATAGTAATAAATGTATCACAAGTTGCCAAATCCAAAAACAATTACAAACATTTAACAAGCCCAGGGGTGATTATGGTCCACATCAAGTGTTCCTAATGTACAAGTTAATAAACATAGCAGCAGAAAATAAAGCATCCAGGTCTATGCATAGTTAAGGAAACAGAAGAATAGGTCAATGACTACCTCAATAAATGCAGGCCCGAAGTGACATTGCTCTGTATGAGGTACATATATCTTGTATAACTGATTATCAAAAGCACAAGAAATATTGTCTTCCGACAAGTTGTGTGGTGAAGGAACACAGTAATCATACTTCAGATACTTCCCAGAGAAAGATACAAGTAACCTGCCATGATGACCACCTCAGTACAGTCAGAAGTATATTGGCAAGTGAACCAGATATAAAGTAGCTGTACAAAGATGATGCATTGAAAATGAGCATATAACAACTGAAAAATCAGAAAAACAAATAAGCATAAAGCATGCCCAGTTTGACATTATAATAAGATTCGCTGACAGAAATGAGACTGGAGTGAGACCAAAAAAGATGATAACAAAGTTAGCCCCAACTAAGCATTTGCCACGCTCTAGGGCTATAAGCCTAAGCCCATAAACCTATAAGGAAGAGAACAGCTAGGTATAATAATTATTGATTCTGCAATTACCTATGTTGCTAATGATTTTTTTTCTTTTAAGCTAAGCTTTAAGAGTAAAACTTGATGCTGATAATGACCAAACTTGTGTGGTCACCTCCTGCAGCATAAAACATCTTCACCTTAACCCCAGACAAGATAAATGCAGGAAATGGTGACAATGGCAGAGATAAACTCAGGACAATGTAAAAATATTAATACAAAACCCAATCAATCATAAAAAAAAAAGTAAAGGAGAAAAACAACATGCACATCTCAGGCATTACTATTTTGCCAACAACCAATTACATGCCAACCCAGATTTCCTTTTAAGGTTAGTAGACTTCGTTTTTTCGATTGCTTAGATTTCAAATTTAGCATGATCTTTGGATGCTCCAATCCCAACATTCCACACCTCCCTCTATCCCTTCGCTTATGAGCGCTTTCCCCAACTTCAGGGCCTCAGCATTGCCACAAATATATACAATGCACATAGGCAGAGAAGTGCACTTATGTCTGTCATATAACTATGTGCAACAAAGAACTGCTTTAAATGATGTTTAGAAGATGTGACGAAACAATTACAAACCGAAACTTAGGCTGCAGCAAGTTACTTCCACAAGCGAAAAATTCCATAGGCCTGCCAGCTTCAAAGCATGTGGGATGTATATAGTGAAGCCTTGGTGCCTGTATGTTTACCTCAACTTTCGTCACAGACGATCCATCTGTAACCATTGAAAGGTGCTGAGAACTCGATCAAATTCAAAGGTTCACAACTACGAACTTAAATATTACAACTCAAAAATATAGGAACTTCCAATAATTATGCAGAAACAATGAATTTTATTGTTTAATTTGTTCAATGAAAATTAGAAACATAATGCATATCTCCAAGAAGGAGGATAAGTACTATACAAGGTCATAATCTTAAGGATCTAGGTATAAAATACTCTTAAAAACGCATAAATAATGGGAAAATGAGAACTACAAGAAGATAGAGAACAAACGGAACAGCGACACACCTTTCATAACATGGAACATCATGTCATTCAGATGAATCAGTGCGGTGCCTCTTCCAGATAGCATCTTTCTGGGAGCAACGAGATCTTGCACATAGTACAGGGGGTCCTTGTGCAACTAGTTTACCCATAAAAGAGGAAAAAATATGTCAGACTACAGGACGGGGAAAAAATAAGGATTAACTGATCAAATTAACTAAAATCATGAAAACTGAGGGTTTTTTTCCTTTCTTTTAGCTAATAAATGAAATCCCCAATTAGACAAAAAAAAAATTGTAAAAGGCAGAATAGAATAATTAGAGCAGAAACAAGCAACCAAATACGAAAAAAACTAGCAATTAGAAGTATCAGCATAACAAATAATAAGTGAAAAACCATAAATATTACAATCTAATATTCTAATACTGGGGAAGTCAACCAGTAATATGAAAGCATCCATTTGATCTAAAGGCCACTTGAAATATGATACTTCAACATATAATGTAAAGAACATTGAGTTAAACCCTTACATTTATCCACATAATATTTGGCATCGCGATAAAAATGGTCAGGATTGTACATCCAGGGCGGATATATCCCTCCAGCTCTATAGGCATACTAGCCAACCATTGGAATATCTGTGAGTACATTTGACTAGTTGTTAATCAGTTACTAACCCATGGATGGCAGAAGATCTTGCCAATATTTAAATACTAAACTGTAATAGGAATGCTTTAAAAATACTTGGTGCCGTAGCCTTCTAGGAAATTCGGCGGGATTCCAGTCGTAAAGCTTAAAAGAAACCCGACCTGTTTGGCACTACAAGTGAACATTGAATCAGCAAAAATCAACCCCAAATTCTTGCCCGAGAATAAATATTTGAAAGAAAAACAACAAACAAGCAGCACGGAAACCCACCATAGACGAATAAGCACTCTTATTAATCTCACAAGATGACGGCGACTTTGAATTATTTGACACATCTCTCCCACCATTCACCTGTGCTTGAGCACCAGAAGCAACAAAAGACACGACACTATCATTATTAATGTTCTGTGTATCAGGAGTTGACGACCAAACAGCAACCCGTTCATCATCATGATCCCGTGACACTTTCGTTCCAACTAACTCGCTACTCAAGTTCGAACCATCTATACGATGCAGCAAATACACAGAACCAGTGAACACTCTTGTAACATAAAAGAGCAACCTTATCTCTAGCAGAACAAATCAGAACATGCTATCTGATAATTAATAACTAATGATTAATATAAACCTTTTCCAGCTTCGAGATCACAACTGAAATCTTCATTTTGAGGGGCAGTTTGAGGTTCATGATCAGCTGCAGCGCTAGAATCTGGAGCCTTTCTTCTCCTCCTATTGTTGTGGCGCTCCAACTTCCTTCTGCAGCTTCGTTTACCTTCGTCGAAATCCGGCAAAACGTGAAACCTGAAAAAAGTTATCAGCTTCGTTTAACATCTCAATTGAATTCAAGCGTGAATAAACAAAATAAAAACATCAACATCTCGGTTTTGAGGAATTCCGGTTATACTTTCCGCACTGTTGACAGTATCTCTTGGTCTCGCCGTGGATGAGAACGGTGGCGGCATTGGCGCAGCGCAGACACACCCTGTGCCTCCGGTGATAGCCCTTGAGGTCGGAGATGTCAACCTCGCAGCCGGGAACCTGACACCGCACCGACGGCGCAGACGCACGCGCGGTCCGAGCGCGTTTCTTGCCAGGCAAACCTTCTTCCTCGAGCAGGGCGTCCATCTCGGGGCAGGCGCAGGGGACCCGGCCCGCGAGAAAGTTGGGGCATGTGAGCATCGGGTCACGCTTTCGGACCTTGTGAGTCTCCTCCTCCTTCTCTTCCTGAGGGTTCGTGAGAGGGGGTTCTGAGATGTTGTCGAAGGGAAAAGACGGTGGCTCGTCGTCGAGGTTGAAGTCGAGGAGGTAAGTGAGGTCCCAGACGGAGGAGGAAGGGTCATCGGGATCCATGTGCGGCGGAGGTGGTGGAGTTTGCGATTGGGATTGGAATTGCGGTTCCATGGAACCCTAATTGTTGGGAGGGAGAGCGTGGTGGGTGGTTGGTGGTGGTGGTTGGATGTTTGGCGGAGAAGGTACGATAACGCGGGTGGTGAGAGGTTTTGAGGTCTCTTTCTTCGGTCAAAGAGTTGGTGTCATTGTGGCGACATGTCTAAGATTTTCTTCTCCCTCCTCCCCCAATTCCTTTCGCACTATGGGACGTTTGTGTTAGGAGTAATGAAAAATCATTCGTTTACCAGGAATGTTATCTCATTAACAAATGTGTTTCGTTAATAAATTTAATTTTATGGAATCTTTTTATATATTTTTATGATTAATTATAACATAGATATGGATGGAAATGCATATTTGTAAAAATGGATAATGAAATTACTAAATCACCCTTATTATATACTATTTAAATATTTTTAATGTAATTATTAAAAATGGAATATAGTATGAAATAAATGTTTTTTATAGAGATTATTTATAAAAAATGATATTTGCTCATATAAATTTAAAGTCAAATTATATTGATTAATATAAAACTAATATTATATGGATGGAATTATAGATATGATATATATGCTTTAAATATTAAAAAAATTAGATATTACCAGAAACATAAAAATGTTATTTAATTTTTATTTAAAATAGTTTACTAAATTCTTAAAAACTTTATAACATTAATATGTTTTTATAAATTAATTCAACATTGGCCCACAATGTATAATATTAACTCAAAATTGGTGACCCACGATCTTTATTAACTGAAAATTACAACAGCAAAGACAAAGCAAATAGAAGGGCAAAATGGAATTTAATTATACAAAATTGCAGACTCACTATCTCACTTTTCTTATGAATCTTTCATACTCACCCTCAAGGATGGGAATGGAGCACTGTGGTAACGTGTGAAAATAATTTGCCCGAGAATGTTTCACACCTGGGTATATATCTTCGTAATCTCGTACCAAACATGGGTATCTACTTTTCCACACCTCATATTTCCGAAAATCTTTTTTTTAACCCTGTATGTAACAAATGCCCCCAAAGATTTGTTTCAGGATATTTGTGCTCACTTGGTGGACAGCATAAGCAGACAAGATAGGATAGCAGTAATTCTATCCTACTATAATTTGTTGTTTGTTTCATGATATTTAGTTGCTTATAAATTTAATTAAAAAATAAAGTGATTTATAAATGGTGAAAATATTGAATTTACTCGTATAAAATAACAAAATTTACAGTATCACTTACTACTACTTAGTTAACATTATTTTTCGTTATTTATATTATAATAAAAACACACAAAATAATTATTCACTAACAATAAAATAGGCTATTCATATATAAATATTAATTTTTTAATAATAAATATAAACTAATTTTATATTATTGTATGTTATTATTTAAAATTATTTCTCTACTTATATAATTATAATTATTAATTAAAATATAAATTAATTCGAAAGAATAATATCTTTAATAATTTTTAAAAAATTAATTAAACTTACCCCTACTAAGTTAAAACTCATTGTCTACATATTAATAATTTTAATTTAAATAAACTCCCTTTAAAAAGATTTAAAAAGCCGAATTAATTTAATTTTAGTTAATATTAAAGCATAGACTCATTTATAAAAATGTAAAAATAATTAAATTTAATAGAATAATCACTTTTAAAAAAAACTATTTAGAAAATTAAATTTAAAAAAATATTATGTATTTTTTATAAAGAAAATTTGATACATTTTTCTTTATTTGCATCATATTCTATCAATATCTTGTTCACCTTAAACGCATGATATGATAAGAGTCTATCTTGCTCTTATCATATCCTCTCATTATCCAATATTTTATTTTATCCTACTCTCATCTTATTCTGACCACCAACCAGACCCTTATGTTTATTTCATTTTTAATTTTTTTACATTATTTCAAAGATTCTTTTTATTTTAAAAAGATATAAATTTATCTACCAAATGGGCCATTAGTTCATTAGTGCATATGTATGTTCCAAGAATCATTACCGCCTAGAACCCTTCACCACAACCTCCATGTAGGTGTAATATTTTCTAATGAAAATTTAATTTCTGTAGTTTTAAACCTCAATCAAAATTATACTCTCTTTTGCTAGAAAGTATGCTTTGAGAATGTTGTAGAATTAGGAAATGAATGATAATAGAAAGTAAGAAAAACTGCTCCCTTATTCACTACGCATCACCATTGTTAAACTTTTGAATCATTCAAGTGTTTAACACAAATATGCAAAGTTGAAAAAAAGAGTTTATTGGTCTGGATACCCATGGACATAAATATAGCACTCACTTTAAGCCGAAAATTTGGATATGCGTGTAGCAAATGTTAATGAGCATTAGTACTCACTTTTATGCAAAAAGAGTGAATAAAAAACTTTTTACGAATTATGATCGATGTAATTTCACAATAATAATTCAATTAGTATGATTCCAATACATGCTTATGATTTGGGATAAATGTGCTTTCAGGTTATCTCGGGTGAATACTCAACCGCGCTTTGTCAACCCACCTTTTAAGGGTTTTGTATACCTATTAGCGTAAATATTAATAAATTTTAGCACTCGCTTCAAAGATAACATGTGCTATGTATCTAATTTCTCTTGAGATAACAAATTAGTTACCACAATATTTAATTATATTATATAATAATACAAATATATATTAAAATTAGTTTGGTACTTTTCCCATGTAAAAGAAATTAGTTTTTTTTGGTTACCAAAAAAATTAGTTTGGTAATAATTAGAGGTACCGTTGAATTATTTCCTGTTAGCCAAAAAAAAAAAAAGAGACAGAGATCCCCTTGAATAATTTACTAACCAATTGATTTTCTTTAATAACAAAAAGTACTATTTTTTTGTAGTGATAATAGTGTATGAATAAAAGTCATATAAAACTTTTCACATTAAGTAGTAACAGAAGAAATGATAGTGAAAGTGAACCTCTCATATTTGTGGGGAACTCCAATTATATATTCTTGAAACAAATACTAAACAATTGGTAAAAGTCGCAAATGGCCTCGAGAGTCACTGCCTTATAGATGACAATATAAAAACTCGCAATGACAATAACATGGAGATGTAGCAACTATATGTATATAAATATATACACACATAGTCAGTCAATCAACAACTTTAAGATAAAATAATAAAAGGGTTAACTATATTTTTTTCTACAAAATTTGATTTGAGTCCTTCATTTTTTTTTTCAAATACATCCTCAAGTTATTGATATACTCGTGTTATGGTATCTCTTACCAATTCAATTACAATGTATTTGCACCCTCACTCATATGCGATGCCTAATTTTGTGACTACTTCCATTTTTTTTAAATTGTCACGCGGATTATAAACGGGCTAAAATAATTTTTCTCCAAGACAAGCACATTTAACATTGGAATTTTTATGAGTTGGAATTTTCAAAATAATATACATCTTGTTGTTATAAGTAGTACATATCAAATCTTTTAAGCTCTCTTTAATTGTAAAACCTATACAATTTGGAATACCTCTTGTTATGGTGCGGGATTAGTTCATGTGTCCCTTTGTCGAGAAACCTTGTCAGGAGTCGCACATTGTCTATGTTTTCTCATTGCACCAGTGATCACTCCCGCGCTTGTCAGTCATGGGTGTCACATAGCCCGCCGCCACGAGGAATGACTACGAGCAACTCTTTCTTTCCCCCCCCCCTCTCTTCGAATCACTTCGACAACGCTTAAGCTAATGGGGGAAGGGAAGAAACTGTGTTGTTTAAAGGAATGCGTATTAGGTCAAAGGTTCTTTTGGGTTGTGTTTTGAGTTATGAGATCCGAATTAAGTGTTCTTGGTGATGATGAAACAAGAGGAAAAAGGAAATGAAAATAGGGTTTGGGTGGAGGAGAAAATCAATAATTTTGATTTTAACCTCGCTATTATCCACGTAAGTATTTTTAATTTTTTTTACAAACAACCAAAAATTCCACATCACAAATGATGTTTACATGACTGAATGACATATCATCAATTAATTGGCATGAGGCCCCTGAACATGTGTGTTTTAGAAAATCGAGATGTATTTCAAAGAAAAATTATTTGAGGGGTCAAAATCAATAACCAATAAAAATAATAGCAAAGATGACAACAAATTTTATAAATTATTTTATTATCATATTTAAATTTTAATTATTTACGTTTCTAGATAGTATGCCTATACATCAATTATTTTAGCACAAATACATTAGTTATTCTAATTTTATTTTTTTGAAACTAGTTATTCTAATTTAAAACAAAGTGAAATAGTTTGGATAAAAAAAATACTAATGAACGATATAGATTAGATGGAATGTTATGATGACATTCCTCAAATAATGAAGGACTTTCAATTGTTTATCAGGGAGCTAATATTTCACACCCAAAAAAACCAGAATCAGACAAATTGATGTCATAGCAATAGAATTGACCAAATAATTTTACATGCTAACGGCAGAAAACGTTCATTTTAATTATGGTCTATTTTACTATTATCCATGGAACAAACGTGTCATTTTCAAAAGTTTTAAGTTATGTTCCATTTTATCTTAAAAACGTGATAAAAACATAATGGAACATATATGTCTCATTTCATTCCCTTCTCATATATCTACTGAATGGTACGATATTAGGGTACCACGATTTTTTTTTTCTTAAAATTAATGTGTCTTTTGCAACACTTAAGTATAAAGAATGAGTAAATAATTGAAGTACTATCTGTGTAAATTATTTTAACACATATATTTAATTTAATTTGCCTAAATTTGAAATATATTTTTATTTTAATTAAAATTAAAAAAATATAACTGAGTGATATAATATAATTGTATATCAGGTATATCTAATAATCTTATAAAAAAGAACACCAAAACAATATCTGTTGGTCGATGGTGGATAAATAAAAATCGTTCTTTAGACTCTAAATCACTAAAGCCATACAAATAAATTAAAGTCTCCAAATCACTCTCGTCATGTGATCTCAGACTCATCATAAACCTTATCCACTAAATTCTAAAGTATGCTTGTAATATACTCCCTCCGTCCCAAAATATAAGACCCTTTAGAGACAAACTCGGTGTCCCAAATTATAAGACTTTTTCTAGATTTCAGGGGGAAAAAAATAAGTTTTTCATTTTTTACCCCTTGCATTCATTATATTTTAAATTCCAAAACTTTAATTACCACCTCCACTAATTACTTCTTTCATATTCCCAACCAACTTTTGGTATATCCAATACTTACTAGATTTTTTTAAATAGGGGCATACTATGAAGATTTGTATAAAAAGTAACAAAATCAACATATTAATTAGCTTATTACATGTTTTCTTAATAGGCGTGATTGTCTGAAAAGGATTCTATAATTTGGCACGGATGGAGTATTAATTAATTAATTAATGTGTGTTTACTTTAGGAGAAAGCGTGCTGGAGGGCAGCGTCATACTATATAACATGTCCTAACCAAGTAGAAATTACTTTCTCTATTTTAAAATAATTGTTCTGAAAAGATAATAAATACGTGAATTAAGAAATATATTCTTACTAATGATATATTAATTTAATAGTAGGTAAATTAGATTTTTGTAAGGATAAAATCAGAAAATTTAACCTTAAAAAACTTATTTATTAAGAGGAATTATCACAGTATTTCGAATAGGTTAACCCCTATAAAAGACAAAAAATTGATTATGTGATTTTCTTTAGACCGCGTATGCCTAATACAAAGAAATAATTGACACGAATTATATTTTAGTTAGAATGTTTAAAATTACATCAACAAATATTATAAAAATTAACACGAATAATTTTTTTTTATCATGAGTTTATTTTGGGAGTCAATGAAATAATTTTATTTAATTTATTTCCAGAAATTTTAAATTATTTTTGTTACATTGGGTGTTTTCAGAAAATTAACACTGAATCTTTTTTTTTTTAAAAAGAAATTAGGGTAACCAAGAAAAAGGAATAAAGAACGGGCCCATTAGATTCTGATCTGAATGTCGTTAACTTACGTCTCAATAATTGTGCTCCCCAGTACGTTTTGGTGCAAGTGAAGTGATTACAAAGAAGGTCCACAATATCACTTTCTGGTATCACAATTTTTTAAACACTCTTTCCAACACAGTTAATATAACTAGATTAATTTTTCAAAGTCAATAGAAATGTATTTACTTTTCAAAAAATAAATTAATAATAAAAAAATGTATTTAAAAGTGGATTTAAAATAGTCTATTACTAACCTATTTTCTCGTATAAAAAATCTTTTTTTTAAATGAGCCAATATATAAATTAAGAAGGCGTGGAGGTCAAAACACCCGTAAATACAAGATGCTCAATAGCCAGAGGAACCTCCTCAACCCAAACCATGTCGAAATGAGTTGAGGCGTTCTTAGCCAAACAATCCGCAACAATGTTTTCTGAACGTCTAGTAAACACGAGAGAAACTACAAGGAACTTAAAAAACATAAAACCACAATCACCTATAACTGAAAACAAATAAGAGTTTCCTAAGCCCCCTTATGCCACCATTGAAACAATTGCAGACAGTCCTTCCTGAATAGCATACAGAGAAGCTTGAACGAGAGCCATAGCTTCTGAGCCAACATCCTCAAGTACTGTCGTGAAGAAGGCTGGGGCGGAATCAAACTTGACCACCCGAAGGGTAAGAGGAGAAGAAAACCATAAACCTTGAACCCCGGGGCACTTCAGGAAAAGATGAAGAACTATTTCGGCCTCCTCACCGCAAAGACTGCACATCGAATCAACATCCATGGAACGACAATGCAACGACTCCTTAATCGGAAGAAAATTAGAAACCACTCGCCAAGACACCTCCTTGCAACGTGACAAAGCAGCAGTAGACCAAAAGCAGCGCCATTGAGTCGCAGGAAGAGAAGGGCTCCTAGAGGAAGAAGCCGCTGAACCATACTGTTGGGCACAAAGAAAACGGTAACCCAACTTAGAAGTATAAAAACCATCTCCTATTTCTGGCCAGAACAAAACATCATACGCCGCATGAATCGACAAAGGGATAGCTAAAATAGCTTGTGATGTTGCCGGGCAATACACAAATTCCACCAATTGACGCTTCCAACAGCGGTTATGAGAATCAATTAAATCCGCCACTTTGCTAATTTGCATTTGAGCCGGTAAATCAGCACGGTAGTTCCGAAGAGATCCCTTAGGGAGCCAATTATCAGACAACACATTGACTAAAAGGCCATCACCAATACGCCAACGAGCACCCTACTAAAAAATCCAACTAGAATTCACAATGCTAGTCCAGGCATAACTTGGCCTATAGTCTTTCTTTGCTTCCAAAATAGAACAAGAAGGAAAATACACCGCTTTGAACACTTTAGCCAATAACGAATCCGGGGTAGAATAAATGCGCCACCAATTCTTTGCAACCAAAGCTAAATTAAATGCTTTAAAATCCCGAAAGCCCGAACCTCCGTCACATTTAGGCCAGCAGAGGTTGGACCACTTTGTCCAATGCAAGCCTCGACGATTAGCATTGACGCCCCAGAAAAACCTGAAAATCATACCATCAATTTCAGCACAAAGGACACTCGACAAAATGAAACAAGACATAACATATGATGGGATAGCTTGAGCCACCGATTTAATTAGAACCTCTCTCCTTTCTTTGGAAATGAACTTTTTCGATTTAATTAGAAGCAATCTTGTTCGTGGCCTGTGATTTTCTCATTTTTATGAAAACTAAATATAAAAAACATCATCTTAAAATGTTTATAAGGTAAAATATATTTTTGATTCTTATAAAATGTGCGGAATTTGATTTTAGTCTCTTATTGAAGTAAAGTTGTAAAAATTGACCTACAATTAGAGAAATGATATAGTTTAAGTCACATGACTATGCGTGTCTGACTAAAAGAACAATGACACTAGATGACTTATTGGAATCGTTGTTCAAATTTCAGAACATGATCCCCATATAAGCTAGCATGACTAGTATTTTACCTTTTTATATTCTTTCTTTTTGGCTTATATTTCCGACCTATATAAGACTTATGTATTTTTTGCCTTTTTCTGGGCTTGTATATTACCCTGCTTAAGATTTAAGATTGGGTTAAGGGCTTGTGTTCCAACTCAATAAAGTTTTTGGGCTTTGGACATGTATTGATGTTCATTAGAGAGAGTTTTTACATAGTTGGACCAACATGAGTCTAGCCCATTTGACGAGAACATGAGGGACCATTAGTACATGGGTGGAATTTGCTTCTCAATTAATAAGGAGTAGCCTTCATTGTATTCTGGCACCAATTGAATCATTTGATAAGTTTCTCCTTTTGGAAGAATGACTTATTTATAGTTTTCTCTCTATGAGGCATTAATTTTTTCGCTAATTTAGTCATAGAACAAATAATTAAAGGTAAATAATTTTTCTCATTTTGAAAAATCGAATCCAAATATACTAATAAAATTTGATCTTGTTAGAGTGTATCCAAAACGAGAAAGTGTATATGTAGAAATAGTTTCATTACTGCATGCATAAAATGCAAAGAACAAACAAAACTCTCTAAAAAATAACGAAGCTAGAGAAAACTAGTTTGAATATGGTTCTCCCAACAGAGAACATTAATGTCATTATCTTGAAAATTATTAGGGGTAATTGCAACTTGTTTGTTATCATGCATTTTCCACATGCATTTTCAGCAATCGAGCCAATACTACTTATCGTCCAAACATGCACTAGGTCTCAGTTCAATAACAATAAACTATGAATTAAATATTTAGTGGACTAAGTACCAAATGGTTTCGTTGGACTCTCATGTCACTTTAGCTTAAGTATTTATCTTTAGGCCTTTTGAAAGTGACATTAATAACTTTCACTTATTTATTCACATATTAATTAATTTAATAGCTAGTAAATAATCTTATGAATTTGAAAATTTGAGTCACAATAAACTATTAAATCCCTTCCCAATGAAGTGTATCCAACTAAATGAAAGAACATAAAAAACTATCTAAGAAATAGCAAGGTCAGGTAAAACTAGTCTTAGGAGGGTTCTCCCAAGAGAGTACATTAAAGTAGGTCTTCTTTTAATAATAATTTTTTTAAATTAATACTCAGTGTGCTAAGTACCAAACTGTTCCACGAGGTTCTCATTTCGTTTTAACTTTATTATTCATCTTTTAGCGTTATGGAAGATGCATTTATGATTTTCTCTTGTTTAAGTCGTATAACACTTTATTGAAGTGTAAATAACTATTCAGGCTTTCACTCTCAGTGTGTTTGGATTCACGTTTGGAGAGACCAAACGTGGATCAAGCAATCCAAAAACAACTATTTCTTACTTTTACAAACGTGGATCCAGTCCCCTTTTTCAAACATGCACTTTGAAACTTTAATTATAATATACTAGTAAAATCTCTTCCTAATTGGGTGTATCGAAAAGGAGAAAGTGTATATATAAAAATAGTTTCACTATTGCTCGTGCTAAATGGAAAAACAGACAAAACTATCTAAAAATTATGGAGGTGAAAATTAGTTTGAAGAGGGTTCTCCCAAGGGAGAACATTAAAATCATTATCTTGAACATTGTGAGGAGTAAATTCAACTTGCTTGTTATGCATTTTCCACTTGCATGTTTAGAACCAAGTTCATATTATGTGCCCATCAAATATGCAGTACGTCTTCTTTCAATAAAAATGAATTCTAATTTAAATACTTTGTGGACTAAGTACCATACGGTTCTGCGAGGTTTTCATATTGCTTTAGCTTTATTTTTCATACTTGGGCGTTATGAAAGAGGCATTAATAATTTTTTGCTTGTTTAATCACATAAATGTTAATTGAAGAGTAAATAATCTATATGAGTTGGAAAATTTGAATCAAAATATACTAATGAATATCTTCCTAATGGACTGTGTCTAAGATGGGCAAAGTGTATATAGTTTCAATGTTGCTTATGCGAAATGAAAATCAGAGAAAAAACTATTTAAAAAGTAACAAGGTCAGATAAAACTAGTCTCAAGAGGTTTCTCCCATGGTAGATCATTAACGTCATTATTTTGAACATTGTTAGAAGTAATTGCAACATGATTGTCATCATGCCCTTTCTACTTGCATTTTCACTAAATGAGCCTGTATTACTTGCCTTTCAAACATGCACTAGGTCTTATTTCAATAAAAATGAATTATAATTTAAATATTTCTTCGCTTTACCTTTATTATTCATCTCTGGACATTATGGAAGAGACATTAATGATTTTCGCTTCATTAGTCACAAACATTTAATTGAAGAGTATGTAATCTTCAGGACTTTGAAAATTTGAATTAAAATATCCTAATAACGGAAAGAACAGACAAAACTATTTAAAAACTAGTATGAAGAGGGCTCTCCTAATGGACAACATTAAAGTCATCATCTTGAACATTTTTAAAAGTAATTATTCATCTTTAAGTGTTGTGGAAAAGGTATTATTGCTTTTCACGTTATTTATTTTCCGATGAATTAATTGACGAGTAAATAATATATATGACTTTAAAATTTTACACTAAGGCCTTCCGGTAGTGGTGGTTGAGCTTTTTTATTGCCCGGGACAACAATTGCCTCTTACAAACAATAGTTTTCATAATAGGTATGCATAATTTCAATGTAAGAATATTTAGTAAAAGTGAAATAAGGCTCCTCACATTTAAAAACTTCCTCATATTTCATCTAAAACCTTCTACCAAGGTTTTTATGAGGACCATTACCATTATTATTGTAATCGGTGTTTTCTAAGGTGAACTACCAATTAAGTAGTGCACCATGCACCACCAGCTTTTGGCCAATAAAATCGTACCAAGTGTCCAGATAAGTAATCGGTAACCGGTTCTACAGGTTATTTTATTTTTATAATTTATTATAATTTTAATTTGTTAATTACTATAAACCCCTTTCTCTCTATTAATCTTTTTTTTATAATTCATTTTTCCTCCTATTTTTTTAAAAAAGGGGCAAAAATGTAATTAACTAATTATTATTATTTTAAATTTTTTTAAATATTAGATTAAAAAACCTGTTGTAGCATGTCATTTAGAGTGGTGCATGGTGCACCACTTAGGATGCAAGTGCACCCTAGAAGCCACCCTTGTAATCTTGTTCGTTGTCCATCCATATCTTTTTCAATTAAGAAACTAGAGTTTTCCAAATTGTACTTGACATTGAAATTTTAAAAAACAAGTTCAAAGCCACCGCTAACCAGCTCATGTCGTGTGACAACACGACGTTTTCCAAACATGCTATAAAATCACATGAGTTTAGACTCAAGCAAGCACTTAATTCAATCATTTCCCACATCGTATGGATGAAAACCCAAAATTTATCTGATAAACATATGAAACTGAATCTTCCTCACTTTAGAGGAGAAAAATTAATTAACAATAAGGAGATGATGGGGTTAAAAATTAGGTTATAGTTTGAAATTTGAATACATGTCAAAAGTGAAATTATAACTGGCACAGAGAAAATACCAGAAGAGGACATGTAGAGCGGAAAGAATAATAATTTATTTACATTTTATTCACTTATACTAAGAGTGATATACGAATAGAAGAAAGAAAAATGAATAATATAATAAATGATATGATAAAAAATATGCAGATATATTGAGAAAAGTGAGTGAAAATGAAATGAAATGAAAGTAAAATTTATGAAAATGAACCAACAAGAAAAAAAGAAAAAAAAGGGAAAATTCAGAAAAAGACAAGGGCAGAGTGGGTGCATAACTGTGACCAGAACTATGTCTTCATCATAACATGCACTGCACATTTTGTGATATTGACGAATGACTTACCTGTGAATCTGTCCGTCACTAATTTCCAATGATGTGGCTCAATGTGTGGACTGAATACCTCCACCACTCAAAACTCAAAACACAGTATTGAATGTTAGAGAACTGATACATGTCTTGTTTCCAATCGTAGACCCGACCATAACCAAACAATAAAATGGATTGGTGCCTATATTGTTCACTCCATTCAATTTCTCACTTTATATATTCTTCATCTTTGAATCAATTCCCCTTCCACCTTTGTGACACTCTGTGTGAGTGATACATTGTTTCACTCACCTTCTGTTATGGCTCTCTCTGCATTCTCATCCCCTCTCCATTTGAATCAAGCAGCAACTTCTGATTCTAGAAGATTAACTCATCTGGGTTCTCACTCCAATTGGGGTGCTCATCTACTCTGCTTATCCCAACACAGACTCATCCAGGTTAGGGCATGTTTTGTTCAATTATTCACTAGAACTCAATCTTACTCTGCATGAAGGAAGACCCATGATGGCAATTGGTGAAAAGACTATAGCTTTGAACTTGTTTCAAACTTTTGTTTGTTGGGTTTCAGTGATAGTCTAGTTAGATTTGTCTTCTTTTGTTTTTTTCCCTCCAATTTCACTTTTTTTCTTCTTGTTTTGGTTAGTTACTTTCAAGCATCATATTGAGCTGTGATTGTTGAAAGATATGTCTGTCTTAAGGTGCGTTTGGGTAAGTGCTTATGGCAATAAGCGCTTATGTATAAACTAATTTGAGAAACTTAGTGGAATAAGCTAAAACTAGGTTATGGATAAGTATAAGCTCTTATTTATTAGCCAATATGAATAGCTTATGAAAAATAAGCTCAGAACAACTTATAGGTAGGTCATAAGCTATTTACGTTAGCCATCTGAAACACTTGCATTAGTGCTTATGCTGTAAGATAAACTCAAATGAACTCTTCCAAACGGGGCATGTAGGTTAGGAAAAGGCCATATGAGGTTTATGCATCACTATCGGAGATGGGGGAGTATCATTCACAGAGACCACCAACTCCCTTGCTTGACACCATAAACTATCCAATTCATATGAAGAATCTCTCTACCAAGGTATATTAAATGAATGCATATATAAATTATACTGCTTACTGTGAAAATTTGAATCCTATAACTTGAAAAACAATGTTGCAGGAACTGAAACAACTTGCGGATGAGCTGCGCTCTGATGTTATTTTCAAGGTTTCAAGAACTGGAGGTCATCTGGGATCAAGCCTTGGTGTAGTGGAACTCACTGTTGCCCTCCACTATGTTTTCAATGCTCCTAAAGATAAAATATTGTGGGATGTTGGTCATCAGGTTGGTTATTAATTATTATCAGGGTTTTAAATTCCGGTCCGCAACTGCAATTGCGCCAGCGAAGGGATTTAGAGTCCCCGCATCGGCATTGCTACAGCAATTTGCTTCACCGTCAACCTGCATTTGTTTGCAATTCCGCAACGCAACCGCAATTTAAAACCCTTATTATTATTATCATTATTATATTCTTTTGGTATTTCTTGGGGATGGCACTTGGTCTTGATTATAATGAATTTTGCAGTCTTATCCACATAAAATACTCACTGGTAGAAGGGGTAAGATGAATACCCTGAGGCAGACAGATGGACTATCTGGATTTACAAAACGCTCAGAGAGTGAATATGATTGTTTTGGCACTGGTCACAGCTCAACAACAATATCAGCAGGGCTAGGTAAGTCTTTTGTTGCTACCTAAGTTTCAACAGAGAATTTTCTAAGGCCATGGTTTAGATAAGTTTATAATTAATTAAAAAATGGATGTTGGCAGCGGTGCAAATGGACATTAGCACTCACTTCGAGACAAAAAAATAAAGGGAACTCTTATTATGGATTAAAATGAAAGTTCGTTCACGTTACACTCAACTGTTATCCAAACACTCGCTTATTGTGAGGCCTAAGAATGGTTTACTGTTTTACATCTCCAAGATAATATTTTGCTGCAATAACACCATTGCTTGACATTGATGCTCAACAAAATTGTGATTTAGCTTTAACTTTTTCACTACTTCACAAACAGGAATGGCTGTTGGAAGGGATCTGAAGGGAGAAAAGAATAATGTGATTGCTGTAATCGGTGATGGTGCCATGACAGCTGGTCAAGCTTATGAAGCCATGAACAATGCTGGATATCTTGATTCTGACATGATTGTTATTCTAAATGACAATAAACAGGTCTCCCTGCCAACTGCTACACTTGATGGTCCCACACCACCAGTAGGTGCTTTGAGTAGCGCTCTCAGCAGGTTACAATCAAATAGACCTCTTAGAGAATTAAGAGAGGTTGCAAAGGTGAGAACTTAGAAGCACACTTCACAAGTCTGTTGAATGATTTTTGGAGCTAGCTGCAAAGTTTTAGTGAAAATGATTTTCTACAATATGAGATTTTTGCAGGGAGTAACTAAACAAATTGGTGGCCCTATGCATGAATTGGCTGCAAAAGTTGATGAATATGCTCGTGGCATGATCAGTGGTTCTGGATCAACGCTGTTTGAAGAGCTTGGGCTGTACTATATTGGTCCTGTTGATGGTCATAACATAGATGATCTTGTTGCCATTCTCAAAGAAGTTAAAAGTACTAAAACAGCTGGTCCTGTACTGATCCATGTTGTCACTGAAAAAGGTCGCGGATACCCATATGCAGAAAAAGCAGCAGACAAGTACCATGGTAAAAGAGGAACTTCAAATTTCTTGACTTGCATCAACATCATTCACCAAATTAATGTATCATATTAGGCTCATTCAGCTTTAGAATGCACCAAGTACCATCCTTTGCTAGAAG
The DNA here is from genome assembly GCA_030819835.1 of Acmispon strigosus. Classification (NCBI taxonomy): domain Eukaryota; kingdom Viridiplantae; phylum Streptophyta; class Magnoliopsida; order Fabales; family Fabaceae; genus Acmispon; species Acmispon strigosus. The sequence continues at coordinate 96,358,742 of JAUAMA010000001.1, forward strand.
CATAATAATTAACTATTAGAAAAGACTAGTATAGTTATTTCTATAGAAAACACCCTTCCTATAGGAACCATAATTAATCTGACTTGCTATATTCATCACAGCCATGTAACTTGGTTTGATTTTGCAGGAGTTACCAAGTTTGATCCTGCAACTGGAGAACAATTCAAAGCCAAGCCAACCACTCAGTCATACACAACATACTTTGCAGAAGCTTTGATTGCAGAAGCAGAAGCTGACAAAGACATTGTTGGAATCCATGCTGCAATGGGAGGTGGAACTGGCATGAATCTATTCCAGAAGTATTTCCCAACAAGATGCTTTGATGTGGGAATAGCAGAACAGCATGCTGTTACATTTGCTGCGGGTCTGGCTTGTGAAGGCCTTAAGCCTTTTTGTGTAGTTTACTCATCATTCATGCAGAGAGCTTATGACCAGGTAAGATAACAACTCACTCTAGTCTCTACATCTTCATCATAGTATAATGATGTCAAGAAGACATGATTAATGGACAACATTGATTTTTGCAAACAATGCTCAAAGTATGTGTTCCATTCCATGTCCTTTCGAAGGTGGTGCATGATGTGGATCTGCAGAAGCTGCCAGTAAGATTTGCCATGGACAGAGCTGGATTAGTTGGAGCAGATGGTCCAACCCACTGTGGTGCTTTTGATGTCACTTTTATGGCATGTCTCCCAAACATGGTTGTGATGGCTCCTTCTGATGAAGCAGAGCTTTTCCACATGGTTGCTACTGCAGCTGCCATTGATGATCGACCTAGTTGCCTCAGATACCCAAGGGGAAATGGGGTTGGTGTTGAATTACCAAAATGGAACAAAGGCATTCCTCTTGAGGTAACTTAGAACTATACCTGCATTGAAAACTATACCTGCATTGAAAACTATACCCTTATGAGGTTGATTAGGAACAATTTTTTCAAATAAACTTGGTGCATGTTTGAAAGTCCTTGTATAGTTGATTCTAAAGTCATAATCAATTATGGGAAGAAGCTTTTGTATGTGTGTTTGGTTTCCAGTTGGGAAACCCATAATCAATTCAAGTAGAGTAAAATCAATTCTGGGTTAAAATATTGAAGAAATGATTTCAGACCCAAAATCAATTCTGGTAGAAGCTAGAGAAAGTGGCTTATGCGTTGAACATAATCAATTGTGACATTTTACAACTGACTTTTACAACATTACCCAAGAAAACTCATTTTTTCATGAATGTATTCAAACGTAAATCACTTCACTTTACCAAAATCAATTGTGACAAATGCTGACCCAAACACGCACTAACTTCTGAGTTTCAAAATTGATTAGGAGGAAAAAGAAGCTGATCTAAACATACTATTTACATTTGTGTTTGACATTACATTTTAACAGATTGGAAAAGGTAGGATATTGATTGGAGGGGAAAGAGTGGCCCTACTGGGCTATGGAACAGCTGTTCAGAGCTGTGTGGCTGCAGCTTCCTTGTTGGAACACCATGGTTTGCATGTAACAGTGGCCGATGCACGTTTCTGCAAACCGTTGGATCGTTCCCTTATTCGCAGCCTAGCGAAATCACATGAGATTTTGATCACTGTAGAAGAAGGATCAATAGGAGGATTTGGGTCTCATGTTGTTCAGTTCATGGCCCTTGATGGCCTTCTTGATGGAAAATTGAAGGTATGAAAAATACTTGCATTTCTTTTATACTAGCATACTTGCATCTTTGAAGTTTCTGAGAATATTTAACTAATTGCTGAAAACTCAACTGCAGTGGAGGCCAATGGTTCTTCCTGATTGTTACATTGAGCACGGATCACCTTCTGATCAATTGTCTCAAGCTGGTCTCACACCATCTCACATAGCAGCAACAGTTTTCAGCATGCTTGGACTAGCAAGAGAGGCACTAGAGGTCATGTCATGAAAGAAAATGCAACTGGGTTCATTCTTTTCATTCCCCCTTAGTATACAAAGTAGCATGATTCAATAGAGACAAGAGATGTTAGCATGAAATTAGCACTAGAGTAAAATGCAGATTGTGGCGCCAAGCTGCCAACTAGTTGGAATTGACCAAGAATCTATTTTTCAATTGGATGTACAAAAAGCCTTTTGTATTCGGTTATCTATAGATACTAAATATCTATCTATCTATTATATAAAAGAAGGTTTATACCACCTACCCTCTAAAATAAAGTATAAATCCTAACTATCCCCACTATGACCTACCCATTAAGACCCTACCTTAAATAATTAAAATTTATTAAATAAGGAACAAATCATGACTATATTTATTACAAATGTTAAATAAGGAATGAATCATAACAAATTACAATCTTAAGATTTTTTAAAAAAATATTAAATAAAGAACAAATCATGACTATATTTATAAAATTTATTACAAATGTTAAATAAGGAACGAATCATAATTAATTACAATCTTAAGATTTTTTTAAAAAATAATACAAATATTAAATAAGGAACGAATCATGACTATATTTATAAAATTTATTACAAATGTCAAATAATGAATGAATAATAACTAATTAATACCAAATTTTAATAGGAACAAAAATTAGTCTCCTCACTTGATGCTATAAATTGTACCACTACGGTTTCTCTGCTATATCGTTTTAAAAGAATAAACTCAAAAATCAATCGTAAAAACTATTTCATACTTCTAAATTGTTTTCCTGCTACCCAGTTTCCTCCATCAACATTTCCAACGCTCAAAAGGTGATTGTAATATTTATCTTCCCCATATTTTTGTAGTAGGGTTTAGGAGATGAAGGCACAAGGAAAGGACTAATGTTAGAGGTAAGAAAGATATTATTGCTTTTTGATCCCTTGGTTCATCTTAGTTTTGATTTCTTCTGGCTTGCTATGCTTAACCTTATCGAATTGATTTTGTTTGATACTTTCTCATGTTATAAACTCTTCCCCACTTGCTTTTCATAATTGTATCTTAGGGTTCTACTGGCCACTTTCTATGGACATGCATCAATGATTTTGGAAGCGGAGCACCAAACAAGAAGAAGAAGAAGATGAAATTAGTAAGATCATTCTGTGAGAGCCGGTTCATTAAATATACGGAGGAAAATATTGAATTTGAAAACACATTTTTGGATGCTGAATTGATTTTCGAGCAAAACATGCATCATTCGAGCTATCTAGTATCACTCTAATGAATAATATATCATTGACACATATGAATAATGAAAATTATTCAAATGAGAACTAATTTTTAATTTAAGTTAATTAAAGTTATTTTTTTGAATGAGCAACAAGTGTATGTAGCAAATTACCATTGTTGACGCTAAGGTATGTGTGTATACCTTTGTAAATTATTTAATTCCTTTTAGAACGATTTTGTACTCTTTAGCATCATAGGAAAACCGTTTTATTAGTGTCGTCTAACTTATTTTTCTGTAGAACGACACGATATTTTGAAACAATTTATATTAAAAAGCAACTATAAATGAAATTTGACAAAATCGTTTTTAACCACGTTATAAATTAAATTTGGATCTAAAGACATTATAACGTGATTAATATGGTCCCACCTAAATATTTACAAAATAAAGGATTTGAAATCTCTATTTTGAAATCATATTTTCGTTTAAATTTGACAAAATCTTTTTGCTTTTACTGTTTGTTATGACAAATATTTAGAATTCCAAAAAAAAGTATTCATCTGTTAATTTTCAAAAGTTGGTGTCAAATGATAGTATTGATGTATCCTACTGTTATTCACAATTTAAAAAATCTGATCTAAAACTGAATAGAAGATTTTTAGTTTAATATATTAATTAGTATTTCTGCGATTTGGGATCAAATAATCAAAGCATTTATACTTAGTAATTCAAAATGAATCATAATAAATTAGTTAATCCTCATAAATAGGTTAATTAACAGCGTGGATATCCCTGACTCATCTTTTTAAAAATTATCATCCAAAGTTTTTTTTAAAAATTTAACATTAACATAACTTTAAATATACATCTCTAACAACCATTTATATCTTTTTACAATTAGAGGTATAAAACATTACAAAAATATAAGGGATTATCAACAAATTGGTCCCTGTGTTTGGGTCGTCGTCTGAGGTAGGTCCCTCCCCGGAAAAATCTTAGCAGATGGTCCCTCTGTTTGCAAACTGTCTGAAATAGGTCCTCACCGGAGTCCGGAGCTCCGGCGAATGCTTATGTGGCATGCTGACGCATTTAATGAAGTCTATGTGGATTTTGTAAATAAATAAAAAAACAATTACACGTCAGAAAATTATCTAATTTAAACCCCCAATTTACAACTAATTAGAATTTAACCCCCAATTCCTAAATTAAAAAAATATCAAATTAAAACTAAATCCCTAAATCCCTAATTCATCAGATCTTCATCATCTTCTGTATCCCTAAACCCAGAAATTCATCTCATCCCACCACCACCACCACCATCTTCTTCTTCATCATCCAAGGGTGTTTGTCTTCATGCCACTTTGCCATCACTTCCAGCACTGATCTTGTATCCAGAAATCACAAGGTTCAAGCACTTTCACGCTCCCCTCCACAAAGCTCGACACACCCTCACGCTCCCTTCACCATCTCCATTCAACTTTTCCCATTCCCCCTCTCCTTCCCCCTTTCCACAAAACCCAACATCCAAAGTCTGTCAAAAACGCAACATTTCCCCTTCTCCTTCTCTTCGTGAAGCTTCTATTTCAACAAGAACAAAGATAGCAGAGAACATGGAGCGGTGGAGCTGGGTTCCAAATTGAAAGTTGCTTCCTTTCTCCTTTATGCGAGCTGGGTTCTGGTTCTGGGTATGGCTATGGATTTTGCGTTGCTGGGTGTGGCTATGGGTGTTGGGTATCATCTCGTCACATTTGTCCTGTTCTGGTGCGGTGGTGGCTGGGCAACGGCGGCGCGCGACTGGACCTCGTGGTCGTTCCTGACACGGTACCTTCTGGCATGATGGGTTGCGATGGTTCGAGGCACAACAGTGCGTGACGGCGTGCGTTTGAGGTTTCTGGGTTTTGATTCAGCATTTCCCCTTCTTCTTCTCTCTGTTTCTGGCTTATGGATTTGAAGGAAAGTGAAAAGGGATAGATTGCAGTGAGTAAGAGGGAAACATAATGTTTTTCTATTTGCAGTGAGTAAGAGGGATTAATTGAATTTGCTTATATTCATGTTTTTCTGGAAACGAAGAAGATGAACAATGGTGAAGATGAAGGAGCAGGAGAAGATGAAGAACAATGATTTAGGGATTGAGGGATTTTGGGGTGTAATTTGTAATTACATGAAAATTTGGGGGTTTAATTAATTTTATTTTCTGACTTGTAATTAAATTTTTTATTTAAATAATTCCACATAGACTTCATTTAATTAGTCAGCATGCCACATAAGCATTCGCCGGAGCTCCGGGCTCCGGTGAGGACCTATTTCAGACAGTTTGCAAACAGAGGGACCATCTGCTAAGATTTTTCCGGGGAGGGACCTACCTCAGACGGCGACCCAAACACAGGGACCAATTTGTTGATAATCCCAAAATATAACATTACACACATTTTAGCTTTGATTTATCAAAAGTTATTCGTGCATTTGCAGGGTTTAATTTTATTTCTAAACAAATGAATATTCACAAGTAATTTGAGATTGAATTCAAATTCTTTTTGAAGTTTTTAGTGAAAGCTTTAATGTCAAGTTCAAACAATGTAAATAATGAACATTTTACAGAAATATACTTAAGTCTAGAGATTTTGAACAAATCAAGTATGTTTTTTTTAGGAAGCTGAAATAATACTAAGAAGAAGTCGTAGATGCAATTACATCAGAGAGCAAGAAAGCTTCAATGCCCGGACCTCGGAGGCTCCTCTTCCACACAAACACGATTGATAAAAAAGAGAGCCTGATGAGAGAGGAAGTCCGCAACACAGTTCCCAGATTAGCGGACAAAACCAAACTCAAAAACAGAAAAAGCCAAAACTAATTCTTACAATCCAACAAAATAGAATGCAAAAAAGAAGAGGACATCAAAGGTTTCTTCCACTTTTCCACCAACGACAAGCAATCGGTCTCAACATAGATACGGCTGAAAACCAACTGATAGCTAATCTCAGGGACCACCGAAAAGCAATAGCCTCAGCCATCTCCAGAGAGAACACAACAACGGGAAAATTTGTCACCGACGCTATGATCTCGCCACACACCCCAAACCAGCAATGTATGCATTCAAACATGAAGCACCAAAATTAAACTTGATCACTCCCTGAGCGAGTCTCGCATAAACATTCATATATGGGAGTGACCGAAAGAAGCGGCTATTTGGAGAAGGGAACGAGCGTGTTCGTTCCTGAGAGAGGGTGTTGGAGAGGTGTGATGCGAGGGTGGAGCCAGCAGGTGACCTGTGCCTCGCACATGTAAATCCAACTAGTTTATTTTGTATAAGGAAGTTTAGGATAAAGAATTTATGGCATGCACGAATTTGGATTTAAGTGGTTCTTGTGGATTTAAGTGGTACTTTTATTTGATCTAACAATGAAGGGCTCTCCTAGTGATTGGAGAATTTGGATCCATAAAGTCTACAAATTAAAACCATTTAAAAGGTTGTCATTTCCCTATCATACAAACATGTCAAAATATTGTTGGAGTACCTAAGACTAAAATAATTTTACCCAATATAAATCTTGGCTAATTTAGACAACCTATTTTTAACATACTACTAAACACATTTTTTATTGTTGGCTTAAATGTATGAAGTCAACATATATTTTAAAATTTAGTTTATTATAAAATAAAACGTTCAATATATAGAAAATGGTTAAATATATTTTTGTTCCGGAGCGAGTCAAGATTTTGTCCCTTGATAAATTAAAGTTGCATTTTAGTCCTTGTTATTAAAGAAATATTTGATTGTAATCCTAGCTTGAAATTGTGCTCAAGAAAAATGTTGTGTCCATTGAATGCTTATGCAGCATTGTCCACTTCAATTAACGAAACTTATATGGTAAAAACACATGTATTTTCAATTAAAATTTAAATAACACGTGTATAATTAACAATTAAAAAAATTTGAACCAAAGCTTTAAGTATCAAAACCTTTGACTAAATAATCTAAAATTCAACTTGTTGGAAATATAATACAAAACCATTTAACTTATCTATCAATTTTAAGATCTTGAGAGATGAAATTGAGCCAGAAACACCTCTGCTTTGGCTTGGAATTCCATCTAAAATTTTCATTTCATTTACTAAACTCTCAAAGTCAATAGTGGGTCAATATTAATTGTGATTGCAAAGAGAGACAAATTGTCCCTAACATGACGTAGTGAGGGTGTCGGCAGGTGACAAAATCATATTAAAACAGAGCCAAGTGTTTTTTACTGCCCAAATTCCCTTAAATCTATGGCAGATATAAACATGATTTGACAAGTTGATTATGCTAAACACCAATAATTATGAATCTTGTCATGATCATCAAAATGAAAATATCAATTTGGCACACTAAGTTTATAGTGTAGCATGATGTACAAGAGCAAATGAGCAAGTGACACTACATGACCATTATCTTTGTTACTCCGCACTTACTAGCCAGATTCTGATGTGATTCCAAGCGTCGACAAATCCTAGGATGTATTATTGTGATGGAGTAATCACCACCACTAATGATACACTTTGCTATATCCTTAAATTAATGATGAGCATAACACAGTAATGGCACTTGAAATAATAAGTAAGTAGATCTAGAACCTGCACTTCACTCTTTCAATTTGCAGAAGATTGAATAAACAAAAGTGACAAGTCGTGTTGCTTAATTAATTTTACGTGAGGAGGAAATGAATGTTGTGGATGTCTCATCTTGGTTTCTTATTGAGGACAGTGCAGATTCTGAAGGTGATGACTCTGGCTTCTTTAGTCTAAATTCAAGCAACATAGCTGCTAACATTGGCTACAATGAGGATGGTGCTGAGTCTTGCACCTGTGATGAGGATCAAGGGTCTGGTGAATTTTGTGGTGATGATGAGGATGAAATCCATGGTTTAGACTGTAGCATGTGGGTGTCAGATGCAGTTTTCCTTGTTGATGATGAAGAGGAAATTACAAGGATGGTTAAAGTTAATATGAATGATGTAGATGATAAACTATTTTGGGAGATATGCATGGCAGTGGGGTACCCTTGAATCCTTGATTTTACTACTCCAGTGAAGTTAATTTCTCAGAGCTTGTTCCTATAGACCAAATCATACATATACTTTTCCTATTCCAATTTGCACTATATGTATCATGTCTTATTTTCAGGTATAATTTTAAGAACTATTTGCAGATTTTCAATTGACAAGATGTGCCACTGTTCCTATATATAGTGGTAAATGTTCATGACAATAATATAACACAGGATTTGCAACCCTAACATGCTTTATGGCATCTCGTTTCCTTTAATTACATGCTTCTCATTTTCTTTAATTTTTATATGAGAGGAGGGTTAAGAGATTATCTCTAAAGTAACTTTTATTCGTTGAGTGACGTTAAACTTTGGAAATTGATAATCATTTATTTTTAAGTGAATTAAAAAATTCTTTTTCTAGGTATTCGAATTCCATCTATTTGAAAGGAATGGTAATACATGTAAGATACTTTTTTGGTTTTGACCAAGGTATCCTCACAGCCGATTGCCGTGAGACTAATCCTTCGCCCCACGATCAGCGCACAATGAAGGAAATCAGTAATTATTATTTTACTAATATTTTATAGAACATTTGTACGCATAAAATAGTGCTAATTGATAAAAGTTACCTACTTCAAAAGAAAAAAGAAAGTGAATTTCAATTCATTTGCTTGGCCCTAGAAGATAAGTTTTAGAGCTATACTTGGGATTCATGTATTTACCTTAAAAGAAACTTGTATAAAATTAGCTCCAGGGGTAGGGGCGTCAGGAACTGCCGACCATAAAAAAAACAAGATTTTGTAAATAATATGGTAGTTAGAAATCTCATATATATTTTTTTTTGGGAGGGATGGAAAAAAAATGAAGATTCTTTACACTAACACTAAAAAAATATAGAGTGATTTATTCAAATGGTACATTATTGATTCGTCTTAAATACAATGTCGGATTTGAATTTTATAAATTAAAAAATTCATATTAAAAGAGTTAGCATCAATGTAATGAAATATTCTCGACTTAAATATAATTATCTTCAGGATGAAACATGTAAGAAAAAAATAAAATTCAACGTAAATTGAACCATGACCCGTTTCTATTTATCGGAGCTGGATCACCTGTGGTCATAGAAAGAAATTGATGTGGTGCGGTTCATAATTATGATGAACATGTATCATATACTAATATTTTATACTAGTAATTATTACTAGAAGAACACGTTCCTTCAAATAATGAGATCCTCTGCAGTTTATTTTAAATTATATTAATAACTTGTTGCCCATGTGTTCAGCTTGACTCAAAAGCAAACCTGACTTGACTCAATTTATATTTTAAGGGCCCTTTATGTTTTTTATATTTAATGTTGAACCAACAGAGGAAATTGGAAATTGGAATGTTGTCTTCTTAGTCAAATGTAGATTTGTGTCGTCATGTTCCGCGCAAATAATGCATTTCTAATTTATTAAAATTTTTTTTTTTTCTAACTTTTTCTCTCAAGTCTAGGTCTTCATGTTTCTCTTATGGGATTCTTGTCGAGAGTGTCGTTTTATTTTAAATAACTTAATTTATATGATAATAAGCGCTTATTGCACAATCACTTATTTATAAGTTAATTTTAAAAATTATATTAAAATAAATTAAAATAAGATATATAAACATAAATTCTTATTCATAAACTAATATCTAACGATTTATGAAAATAAATTTAAAAAATTTGTAGATTGTAATTTTTTTATATAAATTCTTCCGAGCACTAACAAACACGATACATTTACATTTTGATAAATAAGACCCTCTAATGAGTTGTTTAAATGTTAAAAAAAGCGAGGGAACAAAAAATAAGTAAAAAATTTAGATGATTTAATATATTATTTTAGGCAAATATCAAAATGAATTGTCCTCTTTCTAACAAGCAGAAGCATTGTTTCCAAATTCTAAATTTTCAATGAAATATGTGTCATCCGATGTTGTACATAATTATCAAAATTACATTACATAATTATGTTCACTCTCTCAATCTGTGAAGCTTCGTGCTTATCCTTTTTTTAGGTACTTTTACATTTATCCTCAACATCATTAGAGTACATGGTGGTTGATGCACAGTTAGTTTAATTTTTACCCACGCATTCGATTCATTTTCACCACATTAAAAATTTAATGTAACATTTGATTCATGTGATATAATATAATTAAATGTTAGTGTAAAATTTCTTTACACTAACATTACATATTTGTTAATATCATATTATTAATCTAAAATATTCACATTTTTGTAGACTTGCTTATATTGTGAGATTTTTTACATACTTAAGGGTTGAGCCAGAGATGAAATTTAATAAGAACCAAACATATACTTGAATCAATTATTTTTCACTCATTTTTTTATCATCTCATTCTTTATCTCTCAAAATGTAAGTAGTTTTGAAGTGTGAATAATTTTTTATACATTTGATAATTTAGAGTTGATAAAATATACAATAAAATGATTAAATTTATTTAGAGTGATTAATGGTATGCACTATCACATAAAATCAAACAATTACATTTCATTTTAATTTTAATTAAAATAAAAAATAAATTATGATATGACATAAATCAATTCAATGCACGCACGCGTGTAAACAAATTTTACACGCCTCATTATTTTCTCAAATTAGTATTGTTTCCAAAAAATAACTCAAGTGGTAAGAGTTACGGACAAGTGAGGTCCACTAAATCATATGAGTCTCACACTCAATTTAATGAGTCATACTACCTCCAATTTTTTTTTATAAGAACTATATGAGAGATTTACCTTGAATCTTTTTATAAGAATCAACTTGGAGTTTGTGAAGTATTAATAACTCTTTAACAAAAATACCCTTATTTAATTAAATTTTTCTATTTTTTCCAATCTCATAAGCCTTAATGATGCATAAAAATTAAGAAAAGTGGTTAACGCGTCACTTTTAAAAATTTAATATTAATTAACATTTAATTATTTTAACTAGATTTATTAAACTGTATGTATTGGTTTTTCAGTTCTTATAAATATTCACTTTAACTTAAGTTGTATATTAATTTCACCTCTTTTTTATGATTGTCCAAATAAGTGTAAATAACACTTTTATTCATTTACTCTTCATCAACCCACCGAGTCAATTTGGTTCTTGTATCTTTACTGGAATCTTTCACCTTTTTCTTCTTGTTTCCCTTACGTTCTTATTTTTTCTTCTTAAGCTTTTCTTATTGTTTTTTTTCCACCCCATTTCACACTGCCAGTTTTTGGAGCTTGCTATAATGCAAGCACCTCAAGCATCAACCACTGATGAAGCTTCTGAGATTTCCCATCAGGTTGATTTACATCTAAAACATGTTAAAGTTCCTTGCTTTTCTTCTTTTCTTCCAAACCCTTTTATTCTGATTCACTTCTACGAGCTTCAAAGTGGGTTAATCCTCTGTTAGCTTCGCAGTATTTGATTTTCATGACAGGTTTTTATGTTTGATATCCAATTGATATTAAAGGCTTTCCAATTTTAGTTGAAAGCTCACTTTTTTTTTTTAATTGTTTTCATCAACTGTGCCTCGGTTTCAATATTTAGAATGTTGGGTCTGGATATGAATCTTCTCTTTCAATCTAAGTAACTGTGGGGCGGGCTTAACTGGGTAAGTTAGTTACTTGAAAGCATATCAATGTCATCTTGCATATCCTGCAAACTTCAATTTGATTTAGTAGATCTATTGGCAGTAAACGTTTCAATTAGAATGGTGGAAAAGAGAATTAGGACATGCAATCCCTTGCTTTGTAATGCAGTGAGAATTTATGCAGGAACTAGTGGGGAGAAACTTTTTGTTTTTTGTCGATAGGCGTTGCAATTGAAAGTGTTTCTGAAGGTGCTTGATGAGTCCTTCCTTCAGCTTTGTGCTCCAACTGATTTTGTAGTTTGTAAGAAGAGTTCTTGATATGTCATTTTTCTTCTTAACATCTGCGATATTTTGCTTTGTTTAATTGATAGATTTTGAGCCCGCTTGGATACACGGACTTATTGGAGCTTATCTACTGGAAGAAACACTAGATGAGCTCCAATAAGTGCTCTTTGGTTTACCTCCAAATGGGTTATTTGCTAGTGATATTGACGTAAATGATTGATTCATTTCCTGATCCTCTATGTTGAATAAGAAAACTTCTGATAGTGATTAACATGTTGAGGATTATTAGTTATTTTTAGAATTCTAGAGTGAGAGGGAGAGAGAGATAACTACTCCTAACAGAATCTAACCGAATTTGTTATTCTGATTTCTCAACTGTTACAAGAGGGTAAGGTCTATATTTATAGACCAAGCTTTACACAGCTACCGAGTCTAACTCACTAACATACTCTGATAGTTATGCATCATGGAATCATGTTGGAATGCAATTTTTGAAGTTCCTGCATTTTATTTATTGTATTCAGCATGCTTGTCTTAAGTATTTACTAATTACTATATGTTGTCTGAGCCTCTGAGGTGCTTTGATACATTAAGCTAAACTATCCCCATTACATGCAGACTGACAACCAGCTAAACAAAGAGGTTTCAGATAGCAGACCTAGCGGGAAGCGTCCTGATATTTCACTTCAAGTTCCACCTAGACCTGCAGGATTTGGCACCACTTGTGGTGGCAGGGTTCTGGACCATTCTCAAAGTTTTTCCAAAGGGATCTCATCATCCAGAGGCTTCTTGCGGGCCTTGAGCTTCAAGAGAAAAGGAAATGTAACGGATGGCGAAAGAAGCAGCCTCCTTAATCCAGAATCCAAGACAGTTGCAGACAATCCTAATATGGCCTCTATATCTGAAGTTCCATGGTCAAGGTGTACTTCTCTACCTGTTACACCTGCAACAAATTTGTCCCCTGCAGTTTCTACGCCTGTTTCCGCAAGGACATATAATGAACAGATTAAGCCACATGTAAGATCTCTTCCATTTCATCAGTTGCCTTGTAAATGGATTTTCAAAAGAAAAATTTAATGCTAACTATATCTCAAGCCTTGGAAAAAGACAAATTCAGGGTTAAAAATTATGTTAGGCATTAGGATATTGTATCAAACTTGTGAACAAAGATACTGAATATATGTCTCTTCCAGAAAGGGAAAGATAAAACTGATCAGATTTGAGACTTTCAATAATGTATGTTAGAAAGCATGATGATATACTCACAATTGCACTAAATTGAGGTTTGCCTGAAGAAATTGAAGGCATTTTATTTAGGAAAAGATTGATTGTTGTTAGCTTTGTGCAGAAAGACGCTGTTCGTGCTAAGGTTTCAAGGTCCCTTTCTGTACCTGGACGAAATGTAGTTATTGTAAGATCTGTCTCTTTTTGTACCCGCAATGAACAGGAACAAGAAGATCTAAATGATGGTATGTTATGTCATTTATTCTTTGCTATTACAGTTTCACAGTCCTACTTTTTTTTTTTTTTTTATCTATTTTAGATTCATATGCCTGAAGAAATCTAATCCATTTCCCAAAGTTAAAATTTGCTATTATTCCACCAAGTGTGGTGTTTCCCTCCATCACCATGTCTATTTGTTCCATGGAATTTATGTTAAAAAGTCCCTTAAGTGGTTTCTTTGATGTACAGGCTTTTCGTTAATTGACTTTTATCATAAACAAATCATCCAGAGCATGGGTTATACTTATAATCCCTTTAATGGGGTAGGAAATGTTGTTTGCTGACAATAGGCAAAGTGACAGCCATTTGTATGTGAATCATACTGCTGGACTATTTTTGATCAGTTGATTTGTTATCAACACTAAATTATTTTCCATGTTTTGTTGCGCAAATCTCATTTTGATCTTATAGCAGCTTTCCATACTAAAACGAAATTTCTTGGCCAATCAGATCAAATAACCCCTGTGCCAGTAGAAGGTGCTGCTGATGAAGAAATTCCTGAAGAGGAAGCAGTGTGCAGGATATGTCTTGATGTTTGTGATGAAAGAAATACCTTTAAAATGGAATGCAGTTGCAAAGGTGACCTGACATTGGTGCATGAAGAATGTTTAATTAAATGGTTTAGCTTAAAAGGAAACAAGAAATGTGATGTATGTGGGCAAGAAGTTCAGAACTTACCTGTAACCTTGCTCCGTGTGTCCAGCTCTGTTCGACAGAATAGACAGTCACAGAATCAGCAGAACCTACGTTCAGAGTCAATAAGGTGATTTGAATGCCATGCTCTTAAATTAAATTATCCATGTTATTTTTCTCTTCTTTAGCATGGACACTTTATGTTATAGCCTTATAGGTGTCCCTTTTAGCATTACATTACTCATACAAAATTTCAGAAACCATTTAGCATTGACACTTTGTGCATAACTGATTATAGGTGTCCCTTTTAGTATTACATAAATCACAATTTCAAAATTCATACTCAGTGGTCCCTATTTGATATAAAACCAATCTTAAACCTTTACCTAATAGCTTGAGCTTTTAGGAAGTTGGTCATTGACTTGGTATTGGAGCCTCTATAGCTGGAGTATGATCCTTGCCATCTCCACTCTTTCTATATGAAAGTTGAATTTCATCACAAATTAAATGAGCTTGTGCATTTTCCATGCTTCAGGCCCAAAGTGCTCTTGCATGATGGGGCTTGTTAAATATAAAACCAATCTTAAACCTGCACCCAAGATCTTAAGCTTTTACAGGAGTTAGTATTTGACAGACACTTATTTGTACTCTCAACCTGAGTTCATCTTATATTTATGTAATAATCATTAATCATCATTAATAGTGCTGCTAACAAAGTATAAATTGGGAGACTCATTCAGAATAAATTAATGGGTGTTATTCTATTCTCAAGCATTTAATCGCTCATGTATTCATGTTTTAGTCTTTTTCAACGAAATTTTCTTATAACTAATTTTTTATTAATGTTGCTTGATATTCTTTTTACAGTGCCTGGCAAGACTTTGTGGTGCTTGTCCTGATAAGCACAATATGCTATTTTTTCTTCCTTGAACAGCTACTGGTATGCCTATTTCGTTTGATAGAAAACTTCTGGACAATAGCTATTAAGTTTCCTTTCCCTTTCAGTCATATGTTCAATAATGGTTTATTTTATGTATTTCTTGCTCCATTTTTCAGCTTCCTGATTTGAAGACTCAAGCCATCATTATAGCAGCACCATTTGCCTTTACCTTGGGCCTCCTGGCATCTATTTTTGCAGTCGTCCTTGGTATAACCTCTGTATCAGAACTGAAATTGATTTTTATATTGGGTTACAAAAATTGGTTTCTCTTTGAATGTTAATTGAATGTTTATTTATGTTGCTTGCAGCGATTAAAGAGTATATATGGACATACGCTGCTCTTGAGTTTGCACTTGTGGCTATAACTGTGCATCTATTTTATACTATGGTGAGTTACGAATGTAGAAATTGCTTGTTATGGATTGATGCCAGATAAATCAAATGCCTACTAATGGGGGCAATAATTCTTGGCTTCCTTCATTTCCTGAGCTGAGGCTTCTTGTTTCCTTCATGCATCTTCCTATTAGCCTCCTTGGAACTTTGAAAACTCTCAGCCATTTGTTTTCCCTGAAAAGTCAATGTGTTTTTGCATTAGAAGATAAAACATATATATATGGCTTGATAATGGGGATGCTTAACAATTTAACATGCTGTCTAACTCACATTTCTAGATTTTGTTTAACTCAGTCATAGACTATACTCACTATAGTGATCAGCCCCTCGCTACTTTATACAAATAATTTTTGGCCCTGATGATTGATTCAGTAAATGATAACCCCGAGAATATTGGTAACCTTTTGGAAAAGAAAGCAGTTTTTTCAAAATACCTTATCTTGCGGATATGTAAACATGCGGAGGTGGAGAAGGGAAGAGTATGGTTGTCTTTTGAACCAGTGCAATCAATTGAGTTCTGACAGGACAAGAGTTGTAGATGCAGTAAATGTATTTAGGCGTCTGCTAATCAGAGGTTATTAGAAAAATATATATAAAGGATCAATAAGGATGAACTAATGGTAAAATTTATTAAGATATTTTTAAAAAAATATAGTAATTAGGAGAGTATTAGAAGTAGATATCATTAAAAATATAATAAGCAAAGAATCATTTCAGAGTTATTTAGAAGTGGATGCTGTTAAGTATAAGTGATTAAGAAAGAATCATTTTATGGATGTAACTGTGATAGAATTGGAGTATTAGGCAAGGACATGCAGACCCTATAGTGCTGTAATTAGGGAAGATTTTCCATAGTCTTCCTAATAAAATATCGGGTTCCTAACACCACTGTTTTAGGAAAGGGATTTTTTTTTCTTTGCTATGAAAATGGAAATAAGAATTTGGAATGAATATCGATGATGAGAATAGTAGTTATAGCAGACTGTCCATTTTCTAATTTATTGTCTGTATTCTCCTCTTTTGTTATATAATGAGTGTTATTTCTTTGGTAATAAAAAACCCTTACATCGCAGCTCTTTAATTTATTAATTGGCCGACTTAAGTGTACCCTTGATGTGCTAAAACTTTGTGACTTTGTTGCAGTTGCATTTGACAGCCATTTATGCAATACTACTTTCTTCAGTTTTGGGGTTTGGAGTTGCTATGGGCATCAACTATTTGTATATTCAGTATGTCACTTGGAGACTTCAGGTCTCTCACAATGATAGCCCAGTTTGAGCCTACTCTGAAAGGAAACAACTTCATGGATTTTCTTTGTACCTACTGACATGATGGCCTGTTAGAGTTTCTAATACCAATCTTGTGGTTGTCAATCAATGTATCTTTGCTAAATAAACATCATCAAGTGTAAATGCAGGAAAGGAAGAGAAACAGAATCTTATAAGACATGGATCTTTTGGAATATTGTTAGACCCCTTCCTATAATGGTTTCTCCTTGTGCATTTATCTTCTCTTTTTTTTTTGGTCAAATCTTCTACATGGATCAAATGATCAAACCAAGGACCACATGCTTTGGGGACCTGAACCACTTCCCCTTGGACCAATAGTACTGGTAGAATACAAGTGCGCAACTACGCAAGCCAGAAGGCAATGATTTTTACAATCGAAGTTTTCTAATGATAAATTATCAATTAGGTTTTAAATTTTCATTAAGTTATTACACTTGATCTACTTAGAACTTCAAATTCAACCATTGTACTTGTATCCGTTAAATTCATATTTCATAAAATGTTACCCCCTCCGTTCCTATATCATTGCCACTATTTTTATCATTTTTTTTTCGTTTTTAATTATCTGAAGAGAACTTTAATTATATTTTACCAATTCTACCATTAAATAAATAGTGGTAGGAAATTAAAGAGTCAAAATTAAGAAGAAAGATAAAGGGTAGGTTAAGAAGTTAGGTAGTAATTTTGATAGAAACAAGAACATTAATACAATTTCTTAATATATGTGCAAAACCTTAAAGTGACTGTTATTAAGAAATGGATGAAGTATCAGCAAAAAGTAACATTGAGTTCCTCTTTTAACCAAGTGGGCCCTCATCCCCAAAAAGCACCAGTGTTAAAATAGCAAGAACATCCAAAAGAAAGATAAACTAACATGCCATATTAAGTAAAAGCCCGGGTGAATGCTTTTACCTTGGTTTTTTTGCTTTTACCTTGTTAAAAGTAAATTGGAATCCAAGTCCCCTTCATCAACAAGAAAATGCTTATCTTACATTGAAAGAAATAGAAAGAAAAAGCAAGTTAGTCAGTGGAAAAGATGCGGATTGTTTGAGTCAGTTCTGGATACCCTACTTGAATTGTGCTTAAAATAATGTATCTTTAGCAGCCCTATAGCATATAATGTGATGTTTTTCAATTCTCCTTTACTTGTTCATTCCATATTCGGACTGAAAATCTTGACCTATCTCTGTCTTTCGGACGTTTAAATTTAATCCTTATATAGTTCATTTGCTTGCTAGAAGCTTTAAGAACATTAAATAATAATATGTTAAGTGGTAGAGGATATAATAAAGAAACAAGATCTCTTAAATAAAGATTAAAGAAAGGGTATATATAGATATGTACCATCCACCTCAACCGTGTTAATCATATTGATACATAGCTCTTAAAATGGTTGAAATTGAGGGTGATAGTTTGTTTAATTGCTCCATGAGAGGGAAATGGAGAGAAGTTTTAGAGGCCTATGAGAAAAACCCTGCAGCATTGGAAGCTAAGCTCACAAAAGCAGAAGACACAGTGTTACACATTGCTGTGTATGTAGGCCAAACCAGCTTTGTGGAGACACTGTTAGACAACATAAGCCAAGGCATGTCTTGGAACATCCTACGCATGCAAAACTCACAGGGAAACACACCCCTTCATATAGCAGCACAGCTTGGGAATGTTGAACTCTGCAACAACATTGCAAAGAGAGATCCTACCCTCATTTATTGCAGAAACTTCGAAGATGAGACCCCTCTCTTCTTGGCAGCAGTTCATGGCAAAAGTGATGCATTTTTTTGTCTCCATGGCCACCAACAAAACCAAGATGATGACTCACTTTCCAGAAAGAGCAATGGGGACACTGTTCTTCACTCTGCCATAGCCAGTGAATACTTTGGTTAGTGTCATGTTTTGTTGCCATATTAATCATAGTCATAGATATCAAGGAATTTACTCAAGAATAATATGCTAAAGTAAAATTATTTTACTCAACTTCTATATGTTCAATTTATTCAAAGTCAATAAGGAAAATGATTAGTAGATATCTGCATAATGCAGAAACTGAGAGTAAGAAGGAAATAAATTCTCTGCCATCGTAATCCCAACATTCACACAGCAACCGAATCTGAGCCGTTTGTTCTTGATCGAGGGCTTAATTTTTAAGACATGTTTATCGTCTGATCTTGATGAAAAATATGAGACTAATGATTGGTTGAGATATCATGAATGCGTAATGTAGGGTGTCACCGGCTGTAGGCAACTCAAATTCGAGTGAGATAAAAAAGTAATAAATGTGATAAATGATGTGATGTGATAAAACGTGATAAATAAAGCGGATGTATCATTACTGCATAAATAATATGCTAAAGTTTAATTTATGTGAATCAACTTCTAAATGTTCATTGAATTCAAAGTCTAATGAATTTGACAGGTTTGGCACTTCAAATAATTCGGTTGTATCCGAACCTTGTGAATTCTGCAAACCAGGATGGGTTATCACCTCTGCATGTTCTTGCTAGGAAGCCTAATTGTTTCAAAAGCAGCACTCGAATGGAGTTACTTGATCGTATCATCTACTATTGTAAGATCACTTTCTTTTCAACAAAAATTCCTCACATGCTTTTATGATTATTTGATTCTTCTCCCTAGAAAGAGACACAAGTATATATGGTGGGCCAAAATAAGTACATATTTTCAATACATTCTCTATTATTTTTAGTACACTCTCAATTATTAAGTTTAAGTGAATTCCATGTGGTTTTCACTAAACAAAAGATTAACTATGTTTGTTTGGTGAGAATCACACAAATGTACCATGGTTATGATGAAAATATTTTATGCAAAAGATATTGAAATCATAAAGTGTAACAATAATGTGATGTAAAAATACTGATAACTGGTGTTTCTGTCACTGTCAGGTTCAATTGTTGATGAACACAAGGATGAAACGGATGACCAACATCACAGCAAAGCAGACACAGAAACTAATAACTATCCAATGAACTATGGAACATGCGTGGCCTCCTTATCTTTGTTGAAGAGTGCAATTAAAATTACAAGTGTGTCCATCTTGTTTCATTTACTAGTTTGGATTTTTCACCTAGTCCTTGTAGCTAGCACATGGTAAAGCCTAACTCATCTTTTCATGATGTGTAACAGCAATTGGAAAAGATACAAAAGCTGCAAGTAGTGATGAAGAGAAGCGAAAATCTGGTATTATTTTCTATTAAAAGTGTGTTTGTTCCAGTTTGTGAACCTTAAAATCATTTCTCATTGACTAGAATCGTTTGTAGGGGGTTACACAGATGTTTCACAATTGACTTTCAGAATTGATTTTAGTCCCAAAGTCAATTTCGCAAGAAGCGAAAGAGTAGCTTTTTTGTAGTAGACATAATCAACTGTGAGATTTATAATTGGATATCACAATATTACCCTATAAAATTCATTTTTCCCATAAGTGTATCTAGACATATATCGCGAGTTACCTCACTTTCAGCTTACTTTTACAATAATCAATTTTACCAAAATCATTTTTGACAACGCTTAACGCTGATCCAAATACGCACTAAATTATAATGCTATCTACCCTTCAAACATAAAGTGTACACACACAAGTATAAAGCCATTCCAAATGTTTTACAATTTCATGCATGTTAATATTAGCTGATGGTGAAAGTGCTTATTTTTAGGTAGCTCTAAATACCCTATTTCCTAATGATTCTATATTTCTATATGTATGCAGAGCAAGAGCAAGAGCAAGCAAAGAAAGAAAAGAGACATTATCTGTTCCCTCCCAATTGGGAACTCATAATTCAAGGCCTAGCCCTCACAATGAAGGCCTTGCTAATCATTTTTGGTACTGGTAAGTGCATAATCATGAATTGGTCTTCTCATTGTTACTTGTTAGTTTATACGAATTATAAAACCATGTGTTTGTGTACTTTTTCTTTAACTGAGTGATGCACACACAGGAGCATCTTGGATAGAGAAAATCCGACGAAAGAAGTTGAAACATCTCCGCGCTAAGCAAGTGATGAACGAAATGATTCAGCGCGCTTCTTTGTACAAGTATGATTGTGCTGGAATTATCAATCCTGATGCTGAAGAGCATGGTGATGGCAGAGGAAACACCAACAAGAGTAGCACTAATAAACATGAAGAAAAAGCCTCTAAGAAAAAGATAGCAGAGTCACCAATTTTAATTGCAGCCAAGATGGGAGTGGTTGAAATGGTTGAAAAGATCTTAGATACATACCCTGTGAGCATCCATGATGTGGACTCAAAGAACAAGAATGTTGTTCTTTTGGCCATAGAGAATAGGCAACCTCGTGTTTACAAACTGCTAAACAGAAACAGTTTAGTCAAGGAGAGTGCATTTCGTCATGTGGATAATCAAGGTAACAGTGCATTGCACCTTGCTGCTACATATAGTGACCTTAAGCCTTGGCGTGTCCCTGGTGCTGCAATGCAAATGCAGTGGGAATACAAGTGGTATAAGGTAGTAAAGTTTCTCCATATCTCTCCACCCTTAACAGTTTTAGAAATCTTCATAAATCGCCATTCACTGACGAAAAATAGTTCATCTAACAATTAATGCTATGGTTGAAACTCAGTTTGGCCTTGGATTTAAGAAGTTCCATGTAGTGTGTGTTTGGTTCCCTTTTGGAGAACCTCAAACTTGATTCTGATAGAGCAAAATCAATTTTGGATGACAAGATAGATGTTTGTTAGTTATTTTGGAAAATTGATTTCAGTCTCAAAATCAATTATGCTAGAAGCTAGAGAGAGTAGCGCATTCTGCATTGAATATAATCAATTGTGAGATTTTACAACTAAATTTCATCTTACCTAACAAAAATAATTGTTTTTATAAATGTATCCGAACATAAATCATTTCATTTTCAACTCGCTATTACTATATCAATTTTACCAACATCTGTATTCACAATGCTGATACAAACATGCATTTAATCTACGCATCTTTCTTTCTGTGCTACTCCTTTTCAAATTAACAAACTAACAGATAGAAGTTGATACTTCCATTGCAAAATTGCTTTTGTTGGGACAAGACTTTCGGACTTTTGCAAGTTATGCCAATCTGAATGGAAGTGGGTAATAGAAGTGATACATTGTTTGGACTCGGTTCAAGTGATGGGGTTGGTAAGGATTTAAGATTATGGTTGCAACTTGCATGCTGTGGTATAACTTCCCAAAAAGTGAAGTGGACTTCCAAAAGAGTTAAAAACAAAATCATTAGACTATACGAAAAATATGTTCTAATATCCAAATTAATTTGTAGACTGTTAAGTACAGTTTGCCTATGTTTGTTCTTTTCAGCTTGTTAAGAACTCCATGCCACCAAATTTCTATGAACGTTACAACAAGCATGGGAAAACAGCAAAGCAGGTATTCCTTGAGACACATGGACTACTTGCAAAAGAAGGTAGTAAATGGCTCACCAGAACCTCAGAATCATGCTCAGTTGTTGCTGCACTTGTTGCATCTGTTGCATTTTCAACCTCAACAGCTATACCAGGAGGTCCTGATCAAAGTACTGGCATACCATTATTTTTAGGGAGAGCTGCTTTCAACATCTTTACCGTAGCCTCTCTTGTTGCGCTATGCTCCTCTGTGACCTCCCTAGTTTTATTCCTCTCAATACTCACATCTAGGTTCGAAGCAAAGGATTTTGTTGTGGATTTACCAAGAAAGCTTCTTATGGGGTTGACATCACTCTTAACTTCTATAGCATCTGTGTTGATCTCATTCTGTGCAGCGCATTTCTTCAACGTTGAAGAAAGGTTGAAATATGCAGTTTTTCCCATATATGCTGTGACATGTTTGCCTGTGTCATTCTTTGCACTCGTGCAACTCCCTCTTTACTTTGATCTCATGATGGCTATGTGGCGGAATGTTCCTCAGCGCAGCTATAAGGTCTTCTCTCATTAGGTGCTTCATCAAATCAATTTACTATCTGCTAAAGCATAACACTTTCGGACTACACATGTCTTAGTGCAAGAATTTTATATTTGGTTGGCCATATGCTATTATTATGTGTTATAGCTGCTCTTATGAGGCAAATTATTTTATTGCCCTGCAAATGACTTTTAGTGATTAAGATTTGTGCAGTTCAAAATCAAATGTAGGAATTCATCATATACTACTACATGATACATCATCACATCATGAAAGCACAACTTATAGCATGTTTAGTTTCATGATAAAAACTTTCAGAATCACTTCTCCCTTCACAGAAGCCACGCAAAAGAAGTACTAATCCCAGCATGGAAACCTATCGTGTTTGCAAACATGCACTTAGGACAATGGCTACCACTCAATTATCATAAAACTAACGCAATTGGATGTAGAAACACTGAAGGGAGGGCAAAAACATTTCTCAAACGTTTCTACACAAATATTATTACATGGCTAAAAAAAAAAAATTGGACATGGATTGGAAAACATTTACATGACCTAAACAATAAATAACCATGAGGGACATTTAATAAAAAAAATTATTCTAAGTACATTTAGTCACAGGAACAAATGTTCTGTCATCCCTTTTCAACCATATGGTGGAACGGGTTTTCTTCACATGGTCTGCAAAAAGCCGATACCTGCAACCAAAATATGCATATCAGGAATGAACAACTATAAAAATTAGCACACATAATCATAGAATTCATCATCTAGATGAAGGAATTCTGTCGTAGTACATTAGAAATTAAAATCTTCTGAAAGAAGATACACCCGAGTAAGGAATTGGCTATACGAGTTAGTTTGTGAGTAAAAGAACAAAAACAAATCCAACCTTTGATACTCCAGCTTCTGAGTAACTATGCCATTCAACAATAGCTCTGAACTGTATACCATTGCCCCTGCAGATGCAAAACATGACATTCTTAATTTTGTGCAAATAAGATTTTAAAAGACTGGTTTTGTGACAAAGATTAGTTTTTAAAAGACAAATGAAACAGTTTCTAACCCTTTTCAAGGAACGGCACACAAGAGGCATAATCTTCTTCACAAGACAGGATCAGCAGATCATCTGGAATTTTATGGTCCTTCATAGCAGATCTGCCAACTCTCTCCACTGCCTAAGAGACTCAGTTAAAAGTAAAGAGATACTGAGATAGGTCAAATGTAAGGTGTGCCAACAAAAAGAATGATTACTTCAATCACATGCAGTGTCTTTGTAGTTCTTGAAAATAACCACAGTAAAGATATCAAGGATGTTCTTTGTTTATATTCTATGATTTGAACACAGAAAATCATGTAAAGAAGGTAGTATCCAAATTCCAACGATATGAAGATTCAAACACATAGGAGCATAGGAATATACACGGAGAAAGATGCATACCTGGCCCTGAACTGCCATTACTAAACTTGAAATAATCTCTTTACTAGGTTTAGTATTTGGGGTGATCAATACTCTTCGACCCTGCAGAGAATTATGTAATTCATCAGGAGCAACAGGCAGGAAATGCATCTCTTTGTATTTAAAATAGACTTAGTAAGCTTTTGTCTCTCCTAGGTTTATAAAAGTTGAATTTTGGGTGTAGTGTTTCACCCCCTTGAGCAAATAGCAATTTAGCTGAATTAGTTCGGTTAAAAGCAAGTTAGTCCCTCAGTCAACCTGATGAGGCTCTACCTTTTGCTGATGTCAATGATGTGGCACAATCCTTTTGTGACCAAGGTGGCACTAAATTTCACCACACCTTGTTAGTTGACTGTGCTACATGGCAATGATGCAGCAAGGTCACATCAGCAAAAAGTGTAATGTCAACAACAAAACAAACCAGGGGAGTTGCATCTGGCTGACTTACAACTAACACTAGAAGGACAAAAATGAAATTTTTTAAATTAAGAAGATTAAAAGACATGTATATAAACAAAAGACTAAGTCTTATCTCACATTTCAGGTTGGCAAGCCATATATATACAAGTATATTTGGGACAAATTGTGAGGTGAGGTGTGTCATGAGTGACCCAGGGATATTTGTATGGATGGTCAAAATAAAAAAAAGAACAAGTTACATGATTATTTAACAAATCACATAGCTTCATTCTAATTCCAACAGGTGACCACATGTATGATACAATGGTCAATATTTGTTCCGTTCACTTCAAGAGTAACATATATATTTCACCTTTAGAAGTGGATGTTCAGATGCACGTGCTAGTGACACTGGCAGGCTGAAACCAAACTCCTTTTCCTTTTTGGCATCCCTCAATATGTAATTTCTCTCATCAAGAAAACAGCTAGCTTGTCCACAGCTCTCAATCCATGAGTGTGTGACCACAGGCTTGCCAAAGGCAATAGCTTCTAACATATTCCTTGTACGCACAAACTGATCAGCTACGAAGTGTGTTGCATCTGAGATGGAGGATACTACAGAAACCCCAAGCCGTGCTAAAATCTGTAATAAGCATGAGAAACAAAATATAAGTAAATCCCAACAACACATTTATATTTGTGGAAAGGAATTCATCAAAAGCCAGGCATTACCTTCTTCTGATGTTTAATAATATCTTCATCCAAGCGGTGGCTGT
Organism: Acmispon strigosus; assembly: GCA_030819835.1. Taxonomy (NCBI): domain Eukaryota; kingdom Viridiplantae; phylum Streptophyta; class Magnoliopsida; order Fabales; family Fabaceae; genus Acmispon; species Acmispon strigosus. The sequence goes on from JAUAMA010000001.1 coordinate 96,384,085, forward strand.
AAAGAATTCGAACATCAGTCATATCCTTCCTCTTCCTTGAATCTTTAGATGGAGTAATTAATTCAGGTCTAATGGCACTTAAGCTACGAAGTTCTCTTTGGAGCTCCTTACGAGATACTTTGAGAAGGCATGATTTCGAAGCTTTAGTATTGCATGATCGTTTGTAATAATCATCGCCCATACAAACAGGTGATGCATCATTCACTGGTGTCTTAGAATTAGCTGGACTTGCAGTCGTAAAGTCAGGTGACTTGTACCTATCTCTAGGCGATCCATCTGAACTGGTGACTTCAAAATTATCTGTGGAAATTTTTCTTTGTTTTCGGTCAGTAGAAGAAATTATCGAACCACCAGATGAAGATGAGCGAGTTCGGTAATCCACATGTGACTTGACAACAGAATCTACCCTCATTTTTCTCTTCCCAGCAGTAGAGTTCACAAGATCTTCTGCTTGTGCAGAAGCTTTAGATGAACCACCTAACTTCTTAGACCCTTTATCATGATTAGAAAAATTATTAATCCTCAGAGATCTCCTTCTTCTAGGAAAATCTAATGTATCCATTTCAAAATTATTACTAACACTAAGAGCATTTGCCTCTGGAGCCAATTTCTCAAGCTGACACAATTTGACATTATCAACTACTTCAAAGTGATCAGAAGACCCTGGAGTAGATTTAGGATCCAATGTTTTGGAAGCCTGTAGGCCAATTCCACTACTTTTCTCAAGGGAGCCAACCCCAACTTCCCCTTTTCCCAAACTTTTGGATGGTGTATCACAATTTGTTGATTGATTTACTGATAAGGATTGTCTAGTTCTACGAGCAACTGGTGTAAAGTGATAAAGTTCACCCTGAAGTTGCTTACTCCCACCATTTCCTCCATCGTTGTCATCAGGAATAATTAACTTAGTAAGCTGATGTCTTTTTAAAGCTCGTGCTGACTTTCTTTCCTCAACTATTGGAGATGAGACTATTCTACCATTTAAATTAGCACTGGAGGTTTGGTTGCCTTCTGCACTTAACTTACTCTTCTTTGATCTGCTCATCATATTGTCCTTATTGCACTGTCCCACTTTTCGAGTGGAAGAGTTACTGAGTTTATTAGATTGCCTACTTCTAGTAACGCGAGTGGTCACATTAGATGCATGATCAACAATATCCCCAGCATTGCATAAGGCTTCCATAGCTTCAGCAGCTATTTGAGTATCAAAACCTACATCCAATATTTCTTGACCATCTGCATTAGCATTAGCTTCCATCTCTCCTCTAAAGCAGTCAGCATTAACTTGTTTATCCAATTCATCAACAAGATTCCTCTTCAATTTTCTCGTTGCTTCTCGTACAGGATTATTCCTTATTTTCAGATTATGCATCCCTAGTCTTGAATCAGAATGAACTGCAGTCTTTCTTTTATTAGGGATACTTAATTGTTCCTCATAATCCTTATCATCATTTGGTTTACGTAGTTTGGTCTTCTGTAATCCAGGCATAGACCTTGGCCTGGGAGATCCGTCATAAAAAAAATCTTCCTTTCTCCTTAGGAATATATCTCCCCCACCTTCATCTTCACAGTTATCATCCCAGTCATAAATCCCAGCTTTTCTATCTTTGCTTACATCAGTAACTCTCTTGGCCAAACTTTGTTTCCCTTTTGTACTGGGAAGGGATTTTGACTTTTCATCCACTTTCTTAACACAGTAAGGTTCTTGATCAAACTCTGTGATATTATCTTTGAGAAACTTATCTACAAAATCAAGAGCATTGGCCTGTGATAACTCTCCAGGTTCCTGAGAGTTAAGATAGCTTAACCTCTCCAGTTCACCATGGTCGATCAGCAACTTGTCCAAGCCATCTCCTTCTTTGGAATCAGTGCTGTTAAGAGAAGTCTCAATTGTTCCTAGAGGTAAATCATCAATGAAAAGTTTTCTCACTGCTGAGAAACCAACGTCGCCCTTATTTTTGTTTTCAGAACGTCCCGGAAAGCATTCCCCATTATCCTTTACACCCGGTGGTTCCTGAGAAAACTGGCCAATGCCTATAACAGGATTGGTCTCATCCTGGGCTTTCAAAGCTATCTTGCTGTTAGCTAGAGCAGTTTCCCGCAATGATTTTGCACGGAGAAAAGTAAACCGCGGAGGCAATGAAGCTGAGAAAAAAATTATATGTCAATAGGGGAATCAGAAGAAATGAAGTACATTGGCATGATACTTTTCAAGCATAAAAACAAACCCCACAGTAACTACCTATGCAATGTATGTAGTCCGACAGTGAAAGCGAAAGCAATCACGTAATAGTTAGAAGTATAATATTGTATAAAGACAGAAAAGCAAGGATAGCATTTTACATAAAAATAAATGAAAGGGAAGAGAGAGAGAGAGAGAGAACTCATGAGAACTGACATTAAATCAGTATTCTGTCTGCACAAGTAGGCAAATCAAAACAAACAAAATTCCCCATACAGTGATTATAGTTTCTAAATAACATTACAATTACAAACAAACAAAAAAACTACCAATAAACCATTAACAAAAATAGGTATTACTGAACTGCGGCGCGGGAACAACATTTCCTTTCTCTCTTTGAAAGCACTAAACAGCAATGATGACACAAAAAATAGCAAAACTTCACTTCAACTTTTCTTTTTCATCACTCTAATTATTGGCATGAGTGCGTGACTAAGCTTAAAAACATCACTCATATACAGCAAAATAGCTACGAAGGTACTAAAAGCTGCCTCTCATTGAATCAAAAGAGCAAACAGAAGAGTTGTGGAAGGACTTGCTCACTCACCAGAACTATTTTCTTGAGACATACGGTGTCCACAAGAGGATTCATCCAGAATTTCCTTGCTATCAGCGGAATGAGGATCATCAACAGCTCCCTCATCATCATCCACATCCTCCAAAACCTGAGTCCCATCCGATTCCGACCCTTCATCCAATAACTGCGTCTCATCATCATCATCCAACGCCTGAGTCTCCCCAGCAATTTCCAACACCTGAGTTTCACCGCCAACTTGAGCTTCCAACATCTCGTCACCATCACCGTCGCCATCGAAAGGCACAGTGTCGTCAAAATACTGCCCTTCGTGATCGTCCGCTCCGCCTAACATTTCATCAAAAAAACCAAAAAAAAAAAAAATATGTTAACTTTTTGATGTAAAAATTAGGGATTTTTTTTCAATCATCGTCATCTATCGGTGAATCGAAGAAAAAACGAAAATGGTGAGAAGTTAAGTGAATGGGGATCGCAGAAAAAGAAGTGAGTAGTGGAAGAATTAGAGGGGCACTGACTGGAGTGTGAAGAGGTTTCATCGAATGGTTGAGTATCGAAATCGGCGTGCATTGAAGAAGTGTTTCTGCGATCGTCCTCTTCGTCTTTGCCCATCGGATTCATCAATGGAAAACCCTAACCTACCCAGATTAGGGTACAGTAAGAGGAGAACCACAAAGGCTACTGAGAAATATATTTTTTTGGAGGGAAAACGTGGCGGTTTTCGGAGATAAAAACGTTTCGTGCCCAATGAAAAGTATACAAATTCTAAATATATATACTGACAAATAACATCATGTGGGCATTTGGTCTAGTGGTATGATTCTCGCTTAGGGTGCGAGAGGTCCCGAGTTCAATTCTCGGAATGCCCCTTCTTTTTATTTTTTCGACCCCCTTCTTTTTTTGTGAAGCATCATATTACATTTTTTGTAAAAAAAAAGTGTTCGGGATTTGGCCCACTAATGCAGCATTAGGGTTCTGGATTTGGAAAACAGAGTGGCCCAAGAGGCCCAATATTGCTGCCAAATTTTTTAATGAACAATGAAAAAAAATCAAAAAAGGGCATTCCGAGAATCAAACTCAGAACCTCTTGCACCCAAAGCAAGAATCTTACAACTAGACCAAATGCCCAGTTTTGTTCATGTAATATTTATACAAACAATCATAAATAAATTAGGAATGAAGCCTTTGTGCAACAAACACAATATATTGTATGTAACATCAACATGTGAGAAACAAATAAATCATACTCACGCGTAATAGATCTTTAAAGTGTGATTGTAAAATATAAGTGGATGTACATCTAGTAAGGATTCACATCAACTTAAAACAACAAATAGTTATTTTTGGAAAAATTGATGCACATTTAGTAGTGTTAGAATTGAAACCAAAGTCGTTCAAAATCGTCGTTTGAAAAAACCAGCTTCAAACATGATGTTGGCATGATAGATTTCATGCCAGTGACTAACCAAAGCCAGAAAGTCCATATACGATTTCACATTACTCATCCACGGAAGCACTTTTAAGCCCTTTTTGGGAAAACAGCTTAATTAAGCGCTTATGACCGTAAGCGCTTATGCAATAAGCGCTTATTAGTAAGCTCTTTTAAGATATTTATTATAATGAATTGAAAATAAGTTATATATAAGCATAAGCTCTTTTTCATAAGCTACTCTGAATAGCTTATGAAAATAAGCTCAAAACAGCTTATAGGTAGGCCATAAGCTATTTACATAAGCTCTCCCAAATGCTTGCATAAGCACTTATACTATAAGTTAAGCTCATATAAGCTCTTCCAAATAGGGCCTTAATATTCCCTATCTTGCTTTTCCATCATCAAAATATGACATGGTGAAACTCTTAAAAATCACTTGATGGTAACGAAATCATGTGGAGGCCAAAGCAAAAAGACCAAACTTCTTTGCCAACATAAAAGTGTCTTTAGCTCTTCAAGACATTTCCATTATCTCCTATAAAAATCACTTTTATAGTAAAAAGTGTATTCAAATATATATCACATCAGTTTTAACTCACTTTTATCATAATTAATTTTTTAAGAATCAATTCTATCTAAAATTACTTTAAGAATCAATTCTATCCAAAATTACTTTATGCAGCATTTTACTCATCATTCAAGTTGTTTTAAGCGACAGCAAGTGTAACAATCCAGCTTTTACGTACGTTAATTTAAGTGGGCAACATTTTTGTCATTCAAACTTCAAGGAAAAAGTTAATTTTTGATAAACAAATCGTGCCTAGATATTGGACAGCAACAAAGACTAATAATGCAACAGAGAACCAGCATAACCTCCTTACTTCAAAAGAAGATGCAACAATACCTTAGGAGGACTCAGGTGCTAAAATGTCTAACTGCAATTGTACAAGGACTCCAGCATTGTACATAAACATGTTGTTTTGATCTAAAATTAGAAAAAAGATAAAAACTTGCAGAGTTCAAAAATGCCATCAGGGTAGCAAATGTTGCTCCAGGCTAAACAGTGATATATTCATAAACTGGAACAATTCATATTCAGGAGTAACTCAAGGCTTGTTGACTTCTTGCTCAACCCCCTATTTCACTTTTGGCTAAAATAATGCATTGGTAGTGCTCCTGGATCAAGCTCACAGCAACCTTTCACAGGTTTCCCATGTTTTTCTGTCAGTTTGACTGCAGGGATTTGGTGGGAGAACCTCAGCAACTCTTTCCTGGAGATTCTCATGGTCACAGATGATCCTCCTTCATTTTTCTTGATTTTAAAAACTGAAGGGAAACCTTTGAACAACTCCAAAACTGTAACCACTATCCACAAATCATTTACTTCAACAACTTGCACTATGTCATACTCCCAAGTTGGCAAATCAGAACGTTTTATTTTAGCTGTCCACTTCCTATACAATGCCCAAATTTCACCTCTCTTTGGAAGAACTTCATATTCCTTAATCATACCATCAGTACTAGCAATCACCAGATGTGAAACAGAATAAAGGTTTGAATAATGACAGGGACGAGCATCAGCTGTGATTTTGAATCTTCCACAGGAAATGAGCATCTCCTTATCTTCCCATTTAATAGCAATCTCTGGTAGCCAGCAGTTAGTAAGAAAAGTAACTTGCAAATCGAGATCTGGGCTAGTCCTGATCTTATTAATCTGACCATAGTATTTTGGCAGGCCATCCTCATCACTGTAAAATGCCCAAATCTGACCAATCCGAAACTTTCCAATGGACCTCTCATGATCAAAATTAAAGAACACAGGATCTGGAATTTCAATAGCTCCTGGGACTGGGACCGGGACCGGGACTGGGACTGGGACTGAAGCCGAAGGTGCACTACAATCATTAATATGATCAACACGATCCTTTGTCACCTCTGCTGAATCGCTTCTTTGCGGTTTAACCTTGGCAGTGGATGCATCTCCCTTCATCATATCTGAAGATCTTGTGCTCATCCCAACAGATGGACTATGACCCACCTTCACTTCAAAATCTTTAGGAACGTCAAACTCTTCCAGATTCTCCTGCAAGGATACAGGATCAAGTTCATAAGATCCTACAGGGACACCTGCTCTTTCCTGACCAGTCATTTTAAAAGATGGAACCCTGTGAGAAAATCTGAATAACTCAACTGATGGAATTTGAAATGTGCTATTAGCCCCCTTCACAATTGGATAGAAGAGACTCACAAAACCTTTCAACTTAGCCAACTGTGAAACAATTACACCCACACCTTCAATATAATCTGACAAAATTTCAACAATCTGAAAATCATACTGCCGATGAGATTCCACATCCATATACCATTTGATATCCCAATTTTTAAAAAGAGCCCAAATCTCTCCCTTTCTCGGATACACTTTAAAAACATAGCGCCCAATCTTTTGACATATAATCAGATGAGAGAACATCAGACGATCTTCAGTGGTTTCAGTGTCACCAAGTTTATATCTCCCACAAGCAATTGGCAATTGCTCAGTTGACCATTTGATTTCATCATCATCTTCAGGATCTGGCTCAAGCCATGTTATCTCCAACTTAAATCCAGGGGAGAGAACTTTTTTTATTACAGCATAGAATCTAGGCATGCCATCTATATCATCATAAATAGCCCAGATCTGCCCAGCAGCAAAAAAACCCTCTTTCTTGTCCTTGTCAAAGTCACTGAACTCTGGATCAGGATAAACATAAACATCTGGACCATTTGTTGATTTTGGGGTTGAGCGCTCAGAAGCTTCATCAATCTTTGAGCTGCCCGGTGCTTCTTTTACTCTCACTTTGGTCTCCACATTTGTATTTTCTAAGCTATCCTTAGAATAATTATTTTGTTTCTGATTAACTCCTTCTTTATCATCTTTCAGATCAGCAGCCAAACCATTTTGATTTTTCATTTTATTTGCCGCCCTATTACTTTCACCACCAGCAGATGGTGATGCACTCCCCTTACCCCGTTTTGAAGCGTGAAATGGCTCCTCATCGTCATCATCACTCACATTCTCCTTGTAGGAAACCTGATGTTTTTGCCGGGCAGATCTACGTCGTTGCTCTTCTGAATAAGAAGTATCAGGAAAACCATCATTGCCGGTAAGTGTATCATCTTCAGAGTCAGTGCTGCCAATAGAGTCTTCACTGGATTCTGCTGCCCGCTTCCTCCTTCTCTTTCCATTTGTATCATCTTCAGAGTCAGTGCTGCCTATAGAATCTTCACTGGATTCGGCTGCCCGCTTCCTCCTTCTCTTTCCATTGGGCTTTACAGAGGCATTAGAAGTAGTGGCTTTTTTCTGATAATATTCTGCATTGGATCGGTAAGTATGCGAATTACCTGGACATCCAACACCAGCCTTAAACGCACCATGGTTCTGACCATAGTTCTGCTGCCCAAAAGCTTGCTGACTTGAATTAGTTGCTGGAGTTGTACTTTGCACATTCACCTCATATGCAATGAAGGGCTTATTGCAATTTTGACAGCGAAGAGATCTATTTAAAACTTCCCTGTAATACTCATATCTATGGGAACAAAAGGAGCAAACAGTCCAAAAAGTAGGTTTGCCACCATTAACCCCCTGCTGAGATGGGGGCTGAGATGGGGGCCTAGACGGTTGTTTCTGCGGAGGATTCAAGTTTGTAAAATTGGGCCTGACACTGGTTTGCATAACAGGATTAAAATTCCTCTGACCCTGCTGCTGCTGATGATGAGACGGCATAGCAGTTCTGTGCATTGGAAACCGGTGCACACTCCTGTCAAACAAAGTTCGTTTTTCTCTATCCAAAAGCACTCTTTGAGCTTCCCCAATGAGCTTAAATGCAGCTTCAGCACCAGCAAACTTATTTTTGTCAGGATGAAGCTGGAGAGCAAATTTCCTGTATTGCTTCCTAATTGTTGCATCATCAGCTGTCACCTCAACTTGAAGTATTTTATACCAGTCCAATACAGCACTAGCCAATTTCTGCTCAGCAGAGCAATGCACATCACAAACAACAAGCATTTGAGTGATATTCTCCAGATCGGGATATAGTTGCTGAGCCTTAAGGACAATTTTACGAGCCCCTGTGAAATCCTTGCTTTCCATCTTCTTTTCAGCGATGACCTTGGCCCTTAAGGCCTCTTCTTTATTGCATTCCATCAAAAATCCAGATCTCAAAACCTAACAGCAAGTGCTATGGCCAAGAAAACTGAGAAACAAGTGTCATTTAATTTCCCTTAATCAAAAGGGAAATAGTAGATAAATCTTCCTAAAACTGCACCAGACCCCAAAAAACTACAGTCATCACATTCAGATTGGCCCTGCAGATTTCAGATAACTTAGAAGTTAGAACTATTAGATCTCAAATCAACCACAAATTCTTTAAACAATGAGGGAGTTATTGATATCATAAACAGATTTCCGTACATAACATTAATGCGGCCGTAGATAGGTCAGAATCTTTCAGTCCATTAAAACAATAACAGTGCAATTACAACAGACATGCGCTATAGTTGGCAGATCACCATAAGTAGTATATCTGCAAATTCACTAGACCCTAAACAAGTAGACTATCTACAGAAAGGAAGAATCATAAGTTGTCAATCCCGGCGGGATCCTGGGTTCCCATCCCATCCCAGCCATGACCTGGGACAAATTTTCCCATCCCAGCCCAATTCACTGTCTCGGCCATCCCGGCTGGGATTCCGGGAAAAATCCCAGCCACGGCGGGATCCCAGCGGGATAGCATTTTTTCAAAAATTCCCCCCAAATGTAAACATTGGGGGTTTTCGTTTAGGGGTACTTTCGGGTTTTCACAATGGAAAAAACCCTAGAATTTGATTTGATCAATCTTTCCCTCTCTCCTACCCTCTTCTCCTCTGTTCTATCATGTATTTATCATTGATTTAGTATGGATATATTTGGTATAAATTATACAAAATATATACAAAAAATCACTAGCTAGGAACTGGGATTGACAACATAAAGAATTATCAAGAATAAGCTGTTTCCTTTCAATTACCCCCCCCCCTCTCTTTTCCCTTAATTTTCATGTTTATTTCTTTTGAGACGAAGCAACCCGGGGCACCACAGACACAGTACAGAAAACCAATAACAGTGTAAGAAAACAGCACTCACAATGATTCAGTCCACTACAAGGGGTTGAAAAAATCAAAGTGTTCTGCTTGAAAAGTTTAAGCACTCACCTAGGCTAGTGCCATGCCTACTTTGCAAGTCAAACCTACTGAATTTTGTATAAAAAACAGAAAAAAGAAGAAAAATGCTTCCTTTCGTACAAATACAACATCAAAATCCAGCCAAATTAAATCCTAAATCACTATTAATCAGAAAAATGCAATAAAATAAAACCCACAGTCTATAAGCTTCTCTTTACATAGATATTCAACAAGCCCACTGTGACATTCACACAAACCCTAAACAACGGAGAACACAAAAATCAACTTTTTGAGAGAAGTATCAACGAAAAGGGTAAAACAACACCCGAAAAAAAAAACTACCTTCAGAATTACGGAAGCCACGCATTTCTCTTCGAGTAAAGAGGGGAGTGAATGAGTGTAATCAGCAATTATGAATATAGAATAAGGGGGGCAATTTGTGAAAACCCTAAAACTGAGTAACCTTGAAATTTGAAATGGAAATAGGAAAAGGGGTTTAGAAGAGAGAAAGAAGTTGTACGGACCTGGTAGAATTGGGAGTAGATGGTTCAAAATAGGAGGCAGGAAAAGTGGGAGTGGAGTTATATATGATGGATCAACAATCCAATATCATAGGTTGCCTTGTTCCCCAAAGTGCCACTTCAAGTTTTGGGTTACAATGTTGTCTTTATTGTAATTTCCTCAATGTTTGAGGGTCATTGTCCAATGTTGTTTGATCAAATAATGTTGATCAAGTGGACCACAAATTTCCTACTTTTTTTTGGGTAACTTTGTGGTACTCCCCATACCACTTGAATTTTATTTTATTTTGGCAATGTATCATGTTGTCTTTAGTGTTTGGCCCAACTTTTTTTTGACTTTTAAGATAAGTTGGGTCAAACACAATTTTGTATAAGATCTTAAAAAATAAGTAACTTTTAAGTTTTTTTTTTTACATAGAAAATGTTAAAAAATAACTTTTAAATAAAAAGTTAATTAAGGGAACTTTTTTCTAATAAGTTATTTTTTCACTTCCCACCGCCCCAGCCACAACCGCCTTCGGCCACCACCACTGCCTCCGGCCACCACCACCTCCGACCACCACCACCGCCTCCGACCACCACCGTCACCTCCGCTTCGGTCGTCTTCTCCGGCAACACTCTCGCAAAAAAAAAAACTTTCAGAAATATTTTACAAAACAACTTTTAACTTAAAAGTTAAAAAAAATGAAAACTGGCAAAACAGCTTTTGCCTTTTTTTTTTAGATACTTTTAAGTTAAAAAAAAATTGGGTCAAACACTACCAGTAAGATGAAAAATATAGTAAAAGAGAAAGAATCAAATTGATTTGTAGAGATATTTTATGTATTTTTTTTAATTAAAAACTATTTTTTTTTTATTTCTTATTTTCAGAGAGTTATATTGAAAAATGATTAAAAAAAGTTTTCATTTCAAAATATAAAATAAAATTCTGGTTAGGGATTTGCAAACAAAAAATAATAAAGGAAAAGGAAACATTTTCATAACCTAATTTGGTTTTTAAGTAGGAAAAAAATTGTTTAAAAGAGTTCTTTAAGTCTTCACGAGAAAACCCTAAGCTCACTTCACTCACGTTGCACGAAAGTGGTGAAGGAAATAATACAGGGAAGTTTTCTTTTAGAGAGAAAGTCGTGGACTCGTGGGAATGAAAAGTTTCTTCATGAAATACAAATTATTAATTTTTTAAGGGAAACATTTTTCATAAGTTAATTGATGAAGGAACACATTTATTATCAAAGTGCTACATTGATAATCAAGATCTTCAAAGTAGTGTTATAAAACTCAGACCACTAATTGACTCAATTTAGATACTTGCTGACTCAATTTAGGTCATTGTCTAGATTAATTATTTGGTAGTTGAAGTAGTTAAATTGACTTATAAACTCATGCCGATAATCTTGCAAGAGCCTCATGTTATTTTTAGTAGCAATTATATTTCCTTATCCGTAGTCACGCATTCATTTTATTAACTCTATCTTTTCCTGGTAGAACTCGAGATATATTTGAATATTTTCCATTATTCTCCCCACTTGTTTAAATTTTATTTTGGCTCCATATTGATTCGTGCAACTCTTAACCATGTTAACCAATCTTTATACATGTCATTATGCTAAATCATTTGCGATCCCCCTTATTAAACTAGTTTTTTTCCCGTGTTGCACTTTGGCTTGCGAAATGTCATTTCATTTCCATTTTGTCTTTTATTGGAACCATCATTTCCATTTTTATTGATCGGAGTTGTCGCATAAAATCATCATAACTTAGATAATTAAATAATATTTTAACACGTGTCTTAAAAAATACTAAATCACTTTTTTAAAATATCGTCAACTCCATTTCAATTTTTTTCAATATTCCATTTTATCTGAAAAAGAAGATAGTATTCGGGTATTTAAGTTTCAGTAACTTTCAAAAAAAAAAAAAGTTTCATCAGAAAATACGACCCTTCAATAATAAATATAACTTTTCTTTGAAGGAAAAAAGAAGAAGTTATATGTATTATTTACGTTAGTTTTGTTTAACGTAAAAATATTTGCTTTTGCTTTCAATATTTTTATCCATCATGTTTTATTAGTTTTCCAAATATCTTCTATTTGATGCAATATTTATCTAGCATATTGTCTGAAACATTATCTTTTGTTGCAAGTTTTATTCAAATTATTTGAAAGTCCAGTCACATGCTAAGAAATAAGAACACCGACAGGCACGGCCTGCAAAAATTTATAATCACCAACAGGCACAGCCTGCAAAAATCCCATTCCAATAAATAAGTCAAAACAACTGCTAATGAGAGCGATGTGCCATATAATAATAAGATTCCAGCATCATGTAATGATAAACTATTCATGCAACAGAAAAGTTACAACATGTGTACAAGACAACTACTACTCAATAATTATTATTATATATACACTGATATATAAATTTCAGTCCCTAGTTTCAGGCTCTTTGGCTTCTCCTGATACTGAACTCTGGCCCGGCTCTTTCTCAGGCAAGCTCTGTACATTTTCACTCCCAACTGGTGAAGAACTCGGGGCCAAACTTACAATCCCGGAGTCTTGAATAGTGTTTCTTCCATCCTCAACAACACATTCTTTTGATTCCTGTGGTGGTTCTGTGCAAGCAGTTAAATTCTTCTCCGGCGAGCTCACTGCAACTTTATCCTCTTTCTCGGACAAGCTCTGTTCATTTTCACTCCCAACTGGTGAAGAACTCGGGGCCAGAGGCATGTTCTGATCTGCCTCTCCACTTATAATCCCGGAGTCTTGAATAGTGTTTTTTCCATCCTCAACTACACATTCTTTTGATTCCTGTGATGGTTCTGTGCAAGCATTTAAATCCTTCTCCGGCAAGCTCACTGCAACTTTATCCTCTTTCTCAGACAAGCACTGTACATTTTCACTCCCAACTGGTGAAGAACTCTGGGCCAGAGGCATGTTCTGATCTGCCTTTCCACTTACAATCCTGGAGTCTTGAACAGTGTTTCTTCCATCCTCAACAACACATTCTTTTGATTCCTGTAGTGGTTCTGTGCAAGCAGTTAAATCCTTCTCCGGCAAGCTCACTGCAACTTTATCCTCTGCAGCTGAAGGAGGGGACTGTTCCACGTCTTTCAATGCATCGTCTTGCATTACTGGATTACACTGATTAGTAGCACCGGCTTCAGCTGTAGAGCAAAGAAGAGAAACTCTATCAACTGATTCCGTTTCTGGCACAGCCAAACCACCCTTAGTAATATCCATTTCATCACCTGTAACAGCTTCAGAGTCTTCTGATGCCTGCATTTTTGCTGTGGTGACGACATCTGATGCAAAGGAACTGGGGACTACCGATATATTTACCATCTTGGCTGCACAACTCTCAGTATTATCTATTTGACTCTCCTTATCAGCTAATTCTCTTGAATCATCCTGTGCTTCCAAGGTTCCTAGTGGACCCTTATCAGACAAGGTCTCCACCTCATTTTTTCCCTCTGAAGTTACAGAGATAGCAAGACATCCGGATTGACAATTTCCAGATATCCCACCAACCTGATATGCACAAATAAGGAATTGTACGCCATAAGTAATAAAAGCAATAGATCACATATATTGTCATTGTATAGGTCTGACAACAAATGCTAAATGTGTATATAATCATTTCCAATTTGTCTAAAGTAATAACTTCAAATATAAGGCAATAGATGCAAGGACAGTGTAGCAATGATTTCAGCAATAAAGGACTACAAATGAATTTACATATCACAGCCAGCTTATATTTAATTTCCTCTACTTTCAACAAGGAGATTTGTTATCACACTGTGCAAATGACTTTAAATAGAAGAGTACATGCTGTTCCACTCGATTGCCAAAAGACGATAAACCTAGTGAACTGTAAACCATAAGGTTTGGGAGAGTCTAAAAGGAGAACCAACCAGTGAGTTGCCTTAATTACCCATCTTAGCTTCAGAAACAATTGATTCCTGATGCTGTAATGGACTTGTAGTGTGAACCAGTAGAGAAAAAATGTTACATATAAAACTCCAACATGATTTCACCTAATAGCTTAAGCTTTTGAGATGGTTAAAAAATTAGAATCAAAGTCCACAACTAAATGGTTTAGGGTTTGATCCTTGTAACCCCCATCTCGTAAATATTAAATTAAGTTTCAGCATAAGGTTGGGGCATGTTAGATATAAAAGTACTCGTGTGCTTTCACCTAATATTGTAAGCCTTTATGATGGTTGGTTCACAAAAAAAAAAGAATTTGAAGGGAGAATTCCAGTAGAAATTTGCCAATAGGTGTAAAGTGGCTTACCTCAGTATCATCCCTATCACTCTCCTCTCTGGTCATACAATCTTTTGGCTCCCCTGGTGCTGACAGGCTGCATAGAGGAACCCTATCAGATGATGCATCTATCTTTGTTGGGGGAAGAACTGCAATTTCCGATATCGCTCCCCCTATGAGAGGGCCAACCACAGAATCGTCCACTAAATCCTTAACTACAGCGTCCGGCCCAGAAGGTTGCAAAACTAACCTATCAACAGGATCGTCACAATATTGATCGTTTATTTTTGCTGCCTCCTCTGATTGTTTTTCATGCTTGTTTTCTGCAAGGTCTGAACTTAGACATGCATCTACAGTATTTGTCATTTCAGAACCTGCTTTATCCTCCAAACACAGTATATGTGAAAAAATCACTCCTCCAGTAGTTGGCATGTCTAAACTCTCTTTACCTTCCGGATTCTGAATATTGGAATCTTCCTCTGATGGTTTTTCATGCCCACCCACTCCAAGATCTATAGTTAGAGATGCTGCTCCAGTAGCAGTTGCATCAGAACTTGCTTTATCCTCCAAAATCTGGCCATTCAAGGTACCCACTACTCCATTAGTTGGCATAGCTTTACCCTCCAGATCCTGAATATTGGATGCTTCCGCTGATTGTTTTTCATGAGCATTCACCACTGCGTCCGGAGTTGGACATGCTGCACCAGTAATTGGTGTATGATCCAAACCTGTTTTATCCTTCTCACACTGGCTGTTGGAAGTATCCACTGCTCGAATAATAGGCAAGTCTGAACTTGTTTTACTGTCCAGATTCTGAATATTGGATGCTTCCTCTGATTGCTTTCCATCCCTATTCCATATATGGTTTGAACTAGTTGGACATTCTGCTCTAGAAGTTGGTACCTGGGACCCTGCACTATCCTGTGAACACTGGTTATTGGATGCATCCATTGCTCTTGTAGTTGGCATATCTGAACATGCTGTGTCTAGATTTTGATCATTAGACTCCTCCAAAGATTGTCTTTCATGTATGTTTGCTGCATGGTCCGAAGTTGGACATGCTACTTCAGTAGTTGGTATGCCAGAACCTGTTTTATCCTCCTTACACTCGCTATTTAAGGCATCTACTGCAGCTTTAGTTTCTAGGAGTACAGGTGTGTTCCGATCTTCACTGCCAACAGAATCAAGTGCTTTAGGTTTTGGCGAGCAAGTTCCAGAGAAAACTTCTTTCATCACCCGAGCCACATCATTGACATTTTGAATTCGGCCAAATGTAGTAACCACATCCGAGGATACAGGTGCACTATCAATCCTTGCTGACGCACCTTTCTGCTGCTTATTCTGGGCAGAATAGGTGGCTCTCTCTTTTCTTTTTAAATCACGAGAAGAAACTCCACTGGGCAAAAGGATCTGTAATGGCTGAGATTGAGTAACATTTGTGGCTTTGTCTACCAATGAATCCACTGATGAACCTTGCAAATGACCAGTTAATTTAGGATCCTGACAAGCTAGTGCCTCAGGAACAACAGGTGACACCAAAGTTGGCTTTTTCCCCCTCCGCCGTGGTGGCTCCACTCTATTTTGAGTTTTACGACCTTGCCTTTTGACTGGAATGGATTCAGATGGGCAAGATTGAGTAGATTCAGAACCTTGTGTGGAAGGATAAACAATGCACGATGAGGCACTGGGAACAACCTTGGCAGTTGTAGGTTCTATAGGTTTACTAAGACTTTCTACAGTTCCACTACCAGGCAAAGAATTGATTGGAGACCCAACAGAAGGGGCAACCTTTGAAGCTTCAGCAGAATGATAAGTTTTGGCCTCTGAAAGTTGGTCCTTTGTCACCTCAGCAACAGGTAATGTTGGGACAGAGATATTTACATTCCCTGAATTATGAAGAATTATAGTCTTGGATAACGTATCAGAAGTAGAACCATGCAGATCAGGAATCTGAACTTTCTCTTCTGGCCCTGCAAAAGTAAAAATTATTTAGCTCAGATCTTACACCTTTCCTATATATAAGTTGAAATGTTATAATTCTAATACTGCAATTCATAACATATTTACCAGAAGATTTGATAGTATTATCTCGAATGGATGATGAGAAGAATGTCTTCTTGGCTAAATCATTTGATCTTTCAGTTGATTTTAAATCCTGAGATGCCTGATCCCGGATAACATGTATTGATTCTTGAACATAGTTCTCTTGCAAGCTTTTCAAATCAGTGGCTTTATCAAATGTTGTACTATCTGATGAAATTGGTGGATTAGAAGTTTGACGCAAACCCTGACTATCTGAAACATCTGGAATTGGAGGTGATGTCACCTGTTTCTTTCCCCTACGCCGAGGAGCTCCTGATCCATTTTGTGACTTCTGACTTTTCCCCTTATTCTGTATCGGTACTGGGGGACAAGGAGCGGTAGTAACAGAGGATAAAGGAAGAGGTTGCTGAGAATTTAAAGCAACCCCAACACTCACAGGATTATCCTTTCCACTGCTTAAAGATGCAGAATCTGATGTGATAGTTGGATGGTGTAGTGTAGGAATGCATGAAACAGTTTCGCTCTGCGAGATAGCTTGATCTGCAGAACGATTCATGGAATTATGTTCCAATTGATCATTCACCTTCAAATCAGGACCAACAGAATCACCATGGATAGGAGGTAACAGTGCAAGTACAACCTGTTTCTTCCCTCTGCGTCTAGTTGACTCACCTCCGCTTTGAGTTTTCTGCCCTTGTACTACTTCTTGTATAGGTGCACAAAAAGAAGTAGCATCTGGCTGAGAATTGGCTGTAACAGTGGGCACAGGAATGGCAGGATGTAAGTTGGGACCAATCCCAGCATCACCCTGCTGCACAGGTTCACTCACACTAGTGACTTCAGAAGAATGAGTAGTAGATTCAGGAGTCAATGATGTTACATGTCCAGACAAAGTTCCTTTCTGTAATTGCATGTTCATTTCAACAGCTCCTGAAGTTGCCAGAGGGACCACTGCAGCTGGTGATTTATCTGAAGTTATTCTTTTTGGCCTTCCACGTCCACGTTTAGCAGGTGGTGTCATCTCTTTGACTTGCTGCACTGGAAAACTCCCAGCAGATGGCAACAATGGAGCCACGGCAGGGACAGCTGCATGATTGATAATAGAAGTAGATATTGCAGAGCTGGGAACATTTGTTGGGAAACTTGTCTCGGTCACTTCTTTTACTTTGAGTAATTCCGAAGATTCAGACTGGCACATCTTGTCAAACTCCTCCTCTGTCCATTGCTCTTCATAGGACCGAACCTATAAAAAGCATGTATAAGGTTTAAAGCAATTAGACAGGATACCATAAACATAAAGCTTTATATTCTTCCTTTTCTGGGGCTTTTTGAAAACCATTTCCACAAGCAAACTAATCGGGGAGTGAAGACCTGTACACATTGGTAGCGTTTTGTAACCGAATAGAACAAAATAAAATAAAACGAAATGAAACCGAACGTAATAGAATGAAACAAAACAATAATGTATTGTGCTAATGTCTTTGATAATTAACTACAGAACAGAACAACTTCATTAGATCCTATTTCGGTGCTTGCTAGACTGAACCAGGCCATTAGTTTAATAACATATATATATCTGTCATGTTTAATGTATGCTTGAGCATTAAAAATTTGAACTGAACAATTTTTTTTTTTCATATATATTATTTTACCATAGTTATCAATAAAAAATTTAAAGATTATTATTAATATTTTAATTTATAATAAAATACTAACCATAAATTTATAAAAAAAAAAACTTATAATTTTGTGAAAAACATGCAAAGTTATTAATTGTTAATATAGTTAAACACATAAATTTTGTAAATCATATTAATTTATTAAGATATTTACATGAAAAGTTTCATCTTCAATATTTTTCAATTATTATATAACTAGAAGGTTTCTAGTGATAATTTAAAAACACATGTATATTAATTCAAAAAAATAAAATATTGTAATATAGATTCAAATTATTTTTTTGGGTAATTTAGATATTCAATAAGTTACAATAATTGGGTAACTTTGGCACACTAAATTTTGTATGTATAAAACATTTTAGTAGAGCTTTTTGGTATGTTCTCCTTGGTTCAATCCTTTTCGAGGGAACCAAAGTGTACTGTTCCAAGAACCTTAGGTCATGTTATGTTCTATCTTAAAAATATAACAAACATGGAACATAAACCCTATGTTCCACTCTGTCCCGTCAACTGGTCTGCCAAATGCTACCAATGTGTATATTACCAGAATCCCTCAAGAGAAAAACTCATATCTAATATGTAGTAATATTCAAGTAAATATTGCTTATCTAAAAGCAGAGCGGTAAAAAGGAATGTGGTGAACATGCACCGAAAGTGTCAAATCTCTCATAAATTGAATAATAGGAGAATATCACTCACTGTTACTTCTGATATACACAGGCATGGGTTTGACTTATACAAATCCAGCCCATGTAGAAAAGGCAGTACAGTGATAATGATATCGAAATACTAATGTCAGATCCCATATTTCTCAGTTCTTAATTGACTGAAAACTACAAATAAATGTACTTGGTTCTAAGAAGGGGATCTGTAAAAAAATACATAATTTTTTTCCTGATATTAGTAACAGAATCAGATCATGCTTTTCCATAAAACATATAGACAAACCTCTCTTGCACGTTTGCCCCGGCCATATTGTCGAGTATCAAGCTCTCCAGGATGCATACTTTTTCGCTTTACTCCGCTAGATGCTACATCACCCTTGGGCACATCAGAAATCTTCATTACTTCATAAAATTGTTTCAAGTCTTCATCAGTGACAAGACGGGAAGGAAGGGGAGGAATAAGCTCAGAGCCATCAAGTGCCTGGCTAAGCACCAATTTCTTCCATGTGGCCTGAAATAATTTTTATTTTTCCAGATATCCATCAAGACTCTCCATCACACAAACAGTAAATAAAAGGTATACTTATGCAGATAAAAACTCGAGAAAATACTAAGTAGCATACCATCTCATCTTCCTGCCTTTCTTTGTCAACAGCCTCAAACACATCTAACTCTGTTTCACTACCGACAACAACAAAAAAAACAATTGTATCAAACTTATTTCTTCTTCCATCTCTTTGACACAATTACAATTAAATTCCGAGGAACAAAATAAAGAAAAAATAGCTAATTTTTAAACCAGTATAGATGGAACACAGCTTTAAATATTAAATGCAATCACAGAACAACACTTGTGTAACACTAAGAGCATATAATAGCACCATCAAACTAAGAGCTACCCAGCTTACATAAAGAGTAATAACACAAATTACATATTTAAATCGTCAAAGCAAAACAATCTAGAACACTGAAATGACAATAAACATAGAGTATATTCAATTAACAAAAAGATGGTAAAGAATCACTAGCACATATTTCCAGAACTTCCACTAATTCCCAGTACACCCAATGAATTTTCATTTTAAAAGTAAACACATTTCACAAACATGTAAGAGTAGAAAGAGTAAATCCTACACAGCCCTACTTCTCATTAGAATTAACCATACGAATTAAGCCATGGATAAACAGACTGAAAGAATCCAGAAATCATGTACCAGCGGGCCAAGAGATGGTTTAGAGCATCATCATGCAAAACAGGTGCAGCTTCCTCTTTCTTACTCTCGCGTAAGAGGGATTCCAAGTATTCTCTTCTATCTTCAGCACTACAATATACCATAGGCAAAAGAAAATTTAGAGCTCACACAAAATCCAGGTGATGACAAAGATTAATATATCATGCTAACCTAGTATTGTTGTCAAAAAAACCAGCAGTAATGCTTTGATTAGCAACACCCAGCTTGTGCTCAGCAGCTGCCCTGACTTGTTCTTCAACAGTTTGAACCTTTTTACATTTTATGCAGAATAAGACACTTTAGTGAACATAACATCCCACTGCATTTAAATTAAAATTATAGCATGAACAAATAAAGGTTTTATTCTAGAATTAGTGCATGAGACACAATTAAATGTCAATTCAATACAAACAACTTTTAAGTAGATAATATTTCTGTTATATTCCATAATTAGCATATAAGTATTAGAATCCATTCCAGTCATCCAAAGCCGGCCAAATACAGCATATATGTTCTCTTACCGTGAAAATACAGCTCTATCTCTCACTAAAATATCCAGATGACTTAAATGGTCAGATGCAAAATAAACACCGAAGAAATAGACCACAGAATCAGTTGTAGATGAAATTGTTAGATAGATGTCATCTCAAAATTGTAGCCCTTTACATGGATATTTACCAAATCAAATACACTGATAAAAAGACTTCTTTTTACATGGTCTTAAGACAGTATCAACCGTATTCGGAATTCTAACCATTATTACTTTATTAGTGTCAAACCATATGCCACAGAAAGAAAAAATACTAACTGTTTCAAATCGAAGAACTAGAACATCCTTCTTTTGACCAATTCTATGAGCCCTTGCCTGGGCTTGCAGATCAACCTGAAATCATAATAGCCAACAAAGAGACATAAATAATCAGTGGCAAAAGCAATCAACCTCACATAGAAAATCATATAAGAAATTGCATTGCCTGTGGATTCCAGTCTGTGTCAAATATGATCACTGTGTCAGCAGCTTGAAGATTTACCCCAACACCACCAGCTCGAATGCTTATACCAACAGATAAAAGTCAGCAACTATAATCGCTAATATAACATGGAGACCAAGAACTCAACAAGAGTTATGGATTGATTATGACTTATAACCTAAAGATTATATCAAAAATCATGAAGCAAAATGTGGATAAGAAATACACCAAACAGGTTAAAACCTTAGGACTATGGACTCCACACACAAAAATTACAGAAAGACAGCCTAAAGAAGAAAACATAAATCCAACAGCCTTCAACTTATTACAGCACGTACCATCAATCAAGCAATATCTACAAGCACAACAACATACAGAAATCTTGAAAACATTACATTACGGAGCTGTTAATGCAGAAGATCAATTGTAAACAAGGCTCGGCCCATCATATTTTAGCGTTATAAATCATCAATATTAGGAACATGTTCATTGAAACCATAGTTATCAATCCTGGACAGTGGCACATAGCTTCCAACCCCAATACTGCTATAGCGGGATAATTTATACTACATATTATATATATATATATATATATATATATATATATATATATATATATATACACACTCAGAAGTAAAGCATTACTTAAAATTAAAGACATTCATCATTACGAAAGTATAAGAGTTAACTTAAAGGCCAGGTAGTCTTTCATTCCTTTTGTAACAAAAAAAAAAGGCCAGGTAGTCTTGGGTTGAGGGGCGGGGAGACAACAGAAGATAAAGATGAAGAACAGAGACCGAAGCATGAAGAAGAGAGGAAGTTGCCTAAAACTTGAAGAATAGTTGAAATAATAAACAAAAACAAAAATGGGTCGCAAGGTAACCATGGTTTTCATCCCAACCACCGTCAGAGACTATGAACAAGGGTTTCGATACATTCAAACCATATCATCTGAACAAACAAGGGATGAAATTCCAATATTCTCCTTAAAGAATGTGTATGAAACTTGGGTCTCAGATGTAATCCAAACTGCAGCCAGATAGCATCTGAAAAAGCTGATATTTATGCTGCTATAGCAGCCGAAGCTGAAATGCTACGACGGGGAGCTGTATAGCGGCCATGTCCCATATTTTGTGACATGCTGCAATGATGTGCAATAGTGACGCTATTGCACATGATTGCCAACAACCTGAATTGAAATCCACTTCAGTTTTCATTTTTGACCACTAGGCGCAACTCAATAATTTCCAGATTTCAGATTTAGAAGGACAATGCATACTGCTGTAAGTTCTACTATATTCTCCAGCTCGTACTTTCATCAGTTTTTGGCTATTCATCTTTCTTAATCATCCAAATCTTCAAGTCAGAAAATTTTCCAATTTAATGTCTATGTTTGACAGGCATGCATGCTTTTTTCTTAGGATTTCAGAATAAAATGTATAGCTCATCAACATTTCACTTAGACTTGAAGACTAGAATTAGGAAAGCATGAAATTGGGCTTGCACAAACTGTGAATGACAACATGTGCATAGAACAAGTTGGAAATATGTCACATCCTGAAAAGACTCGATTGCTTGAAGCAATAGTGAAAAAAGTCTAATTTTCATCAAGTAATTCTAATTAGAAAAATTGAGGTTTAAGTTTTGAACCAGGTAGTCCCAATGATAGGTAACCCATAAGTTAGATAGGTAGCCCTTAGTTAGTGTAATAGTAAGTTAAGGAGTCAGTCAGAGAGTGACAGAAGAGAGGCCATAAATAACAGAAAAGGGATATTAGAGAGGGATATCTCTTGTGAGTAGGCATTTTGGGAGATGCCAGGTTCTCTCGAAGATCCAGGGATTTTTCATACTTTCTTTAGATGTTACCAATTCTTGGTGCTCCAGCCACATTGGGGCAGAATTGGAATTAGGGATTTCTTCAAAAACACATTCTATAATTTCTTGATTCTGAACCAGTTCTATCACCTAATTTGCCAAATGACGGGTTTGAACAGATGCCAAAAGGGAAATTAATCTAAATATCCTGGAAAACAAATGAAAAGATTCTAGTTCTCCCCTTCAACCCAAAATTTCAATCAGGTATTTCACAGTCATACCTCATGATGTAGTAAAAATCAGAATTACCTGAGTAAGAAAATAAAATATGGGGAATCAGTTTGGTTAAACTGATCAATTAGGGCACCACGATCATTTCCTGCAGTATGCCCATCCAACCGGAGGTAACGGTGCTGTTTTAGGGTTAAGTATTCCTCCATAACATCAAGAAGCCTAGTCATTGTTGAAAAGAAAAGAACCTGTAAAAGTATTCACAGTATGATATCAAACATCCAACATAAATTTCTAAGGATAACCAATATTTAGGAAGAGAAGATACACAGTAAACGAAGAAATAGAACAGTTCCAACCAAAGGAAAAAGGTTAATGTCAAACCCATTCAGCATGTAAAAGGGCAACTAGCGAAATAGACCTCAATAGAATCTCAAATGAAAAGCAAGTATGAGAAAATAGTTTCAAATACTCCCTCCGTTCCTTTTTATAAGAGCTAAATTGAGATGTATCATGTTCCTTTTTATAAGAACTCACTTGGAATATGTAGTGCATTAATTATTTTTTGACAAATTTACCCTTATTTAATTGAATTTTCTCTCTCTTTCCACTATGTAATGCATTAATAAACAATAGGAATTTTAAAAAGTAGGTTGGGGCAATTTTGGAAAGTTGATGTAAATTGAGAACAAATTAAATGTTAACAACCACTTTAACTACTTTTCTTAAGGGGTGTGCAATAGTTGCTTAGCTCTTATAAAAAGGAACGGAGGGAGTATTGTTTTTCTTTATCACAAGTCTCAGTGACTACTAATGGCAGTCATAGAAGTTATATGAAGTGGCCAAGCAAAAGTTATGTAGGATTTCATACCCGATGGTCTGCAGCTTTTAATTTAGGTAATATGCGGTCCAACATCTCAAGCTTCCCACAAAGTCTAATAATCGGTGGCAGATAATGCTTAGGTATTAAGTTATCAACCTGCAGAAGGCAGTAGTCAAACCATAGGCATACAAGTCGAAAACATCAAAACACAATAAACTTGACCTCTTGCTGAAAAGTCAAATAAAAGAACTAAATTCTTTCAGAGGGACTGAAAGAATGGCTTATTATCAACAGAAGGAGTCTTATACTTTCTGATTGAGGACAAATTTCAAACAATCTATAGGATCATTGTTTCTTTCTGACAGGTTGTCTGAACAATGTTCAGAATAAGATATTCAAGATACTTCTTCATGGAACACCAGGGGTTTTTCCATCTCTATTTCATGTAAAAACTGCTAGAACTACTGTTTGTGTTTTAAGTCTCAAAATCTTGGCGAATTGCAGTCTAAAGCAAAATTCAACTATCACATGATAGACTTATCTTGGAGAAGCAAATAAATAAGAAAATAAGATATGAACATACCTCTTCTGCATGAAGATGACTGAGGTATGGATGATTGCATATATTACGAAGCTCCATGACAGAGTTGTGTACTGATCGAGACTAAAAATTGAGGCTTTAATTAGACCACCACTCCAATAGAATAATTGCACACATGTATATGTATAATACACAGAATCCACTTTGCTCAAAAGGAAACGAAGAGGGTAATAAATTCTATTTCCACTATCAGAAAGTCAAGAAACAAATCATCTAATGGAGAAAAAAATGCAAGAGACACCTTTGTAGTGCCAATAGAACCAAGATTTTCTTCCACCCTCTTCATCAAAAGTTTTTGATATGCAGATGCCTCACATCGTACAAGTCTCTCGATTTTTTCAGGAAGCTCATTTTCAACCTACAATAAATTGAAAAGGCAAGAACATTAACACAAAATGATAATTTCCAGAACTCCAGAAGATAATACTAGTAAACAAGTGAAATTTCACAAACAGACTGAGCAAGGCGATACAGCAGATTATCATAATTGCTAACAGTTCTATATATCATCATCAATCCTCATCATCCAAGCCTTTTCCCACCAGGGGGTCAGCTACATGAGTACTTTATAATATATTAATTTTTTCCTTTCAAGTTTGGTATGTTAGATTCTCTCTTTATTTCAAATTTTACAGTATAATCTCTATTTCTTATCATTCTAATAAACAATAATCAACAAAGATTTACTGTAAAATTCATAAAAGTAAAACATAATTAAATGTTTTAAATTTCCAGGACCCATGCAGACATATAAGTTATTCAAAAGAACAAACAGAGTCATAGTATACACAAATAAAACGCATAAGTAGTATTAGACTATGCTTAATATGCTTAGAGATATTAAAACCTTGTGTTTTAGTCTCCGAAGAACAAATGGTCTCAGTACTTGGTGCAGACGATTAATGATCAAGAGATTCTCCTCCTCAGAAAGTAAGGCCTTGTTACAAAAAGAAAACAACACAAATAGCATACAGAATAGACAAGATTAGAAGTTACTCATCAAGACTGTACAACATCAAATGAACAAAATAGAAATTATCCAATGCTTACTTCATCAGGTGAATTATCTCCTGAACTCTCAAATGGCTTATTAAACCATTGAGAAAAGTCCTCTGATGAATTGAATATATTTGGCAACAAGAAGTTCAGTAGTGCCCACAGTTCCTCAAGACTATTCTGCATAGAGCATAAAAGAAGCCAGTGTCCATAGCATCAATATCACAGAAGGAAGACTAAACACACAGATGAGTTGTTATCAAGGGCTGGCAGAAACTTCTCTATATTATCAGTTTATCACACAAAAAAACACAGGCATGTGTTTGAAAGCCATTTTTAATCAAATACAATCAATAATCCAAAGAAACCTGCAACGGCGTTCCAGTTAACAACAATCTGTGAGAACTCTGATAGTGTTTCAGTTCAGCATTTAATTTGCACGAAGCATTTTTTATGCGGTGACCTTCATCAATTATTACGTAATGCCAATGAATTTTGCTGAGCTTTGGTCTGTCATGCTTGTTCATCAGATATTCATATGTCGTCAAAAGGACATTGAATTTCTGGTGAATAATTTTTTCCCTAAAACAAAAAGAAAAAGAGATAAGAATCCTAAACAGATAGAGCTGGGTTCATATCAAGTATTAAAGTTCCATTACTTGAATAGCCGACGCCGCTCCTCTGGTGGTCCAGCATAGACTATTTTAAGAATACTAGGGGCCCAAAAATTGATTTCTGACTCCCAACCAGGTAGAACCGAAGAGGGCACAACCACAAGAAATGGCCCCCTGTCATTTTTTGTTTCCATTAGGTAGCAAATCAGAGAAATGACCTATAAAACAAAGGAGCATCAGTACTTCATGGATACAAAAGTTCTCCGGAACTTTAACTAAGCATGTGGTTGCACACTTTTAAAAGAATCATGAACCCCAAAAAGAGACCAAACCTCTACAAGGAAAATGACAAATCACCTATGTTTTTAAAACTAGACCGGTCACTGAACTGGTTGAGTTGAGATACTCGTTCAAGGTTCAACTGTCGAACCATGGTCGAACAAGTCACAATTAAATAATATTTTTAAAATATTAAATAACATATTCAATACTATTTAGAAAAATAATGCCATATCTTCACAATACTAAAAAAATATAAATTATGTCTGATGGAATGAAAATTAATTGTTAACCTGATTAAAATTTACACTCAAAATCAAAATACAGTAAATGATAAGATTTATTATTTAAACATGTTAAAATGGTTGTATAACCAAGGTTTGGATGGAAAGGCGGTTGGCATTGCTACCTGCTAGTGCTAGTTCATTAACAATAATTCAGAATTTGTCAAAATCAAAAAGCGGAATTGAACCAAGCTAAATGATGAAAAGAAAGCATAAGAATAGTTATTATAAAAAAGAAAGAATAGTTATCATAAAGAAAGGAGAGAGAGAGAGAGAGAGAGAGAGAGAGAGAGAGAGTAATGCTGGTACTTGCACAAACCGTGATAGTTAAAAAATCATGTTGCAGAGTAATCAATGTCATTCTTTTCTTATTATTTTATTTTTGATTGCTGACATTTTTTGTTAAATGAAACAAATTGAAGAGATTAGGAGTGAACACTGATATGGCAGCACAGCAATTAGCAGCAGCTTTTGGCACACAGAGATGGTCGCACACACACCAAGAAGGAAAAGGAACTGACATGTTGGACCGGTTACCACCGGTTCTTCACCAGTTGTGTCAACCTGGTTTTGTGGGTGTCCCGGACCGACAAATAGACTGGTTCCCAGTCCGACTAATTGAACTGGACAGCCAGTTTTCAAAACCATGCACATCACAACAAAAACAACCAACATTGTCCCACTATGTATCTATTATGATAAGATTAGATTAGATTTGAGAGATATTTTGTTATGATAAGACTATTTATGGTAGGTATTATCAAGTTATCATGTACTATATAGGGTTAATTTTGTAGAAAATGTTTAAGATAGACTACTAAACTAATTGTTGAGATAGACTACGACACTTATTTACATAATGCACTACTAAGTCATGTGTAATACACATCAATCAAATTGTCAATCAGAAAATTTCATTTCAGCTGCATTCCTTTCAATTGTATTTTTGGTAAAATTATTTAGAGAAAGGTCTTTTTAAATGGTTTTTCATTATGTTTTATTTGTTCTTTTCCTCCACCTCTTCTAATTGAACTATCAAACATTTGACCTACTTTTCTTATTGGAGTCTTCATTGGTATTCTCACATGACCAAACACAGTAGGCAAGTCCCTGCCACCTTCTCCTCAATAGGCGCTGTTCTAACTTTCTCTCAAATGCATAATACTGATACATGACCCTCCCCCTACCCCACCCAAAAAAAACTACTGAAGAGGATATTAAATGAAACAAAAGGGGAATCCAGCCAAGCACATTAAGGGCATGTTGGTTTGTGAAAACATTTTTCATTTCCTGCTTTCAGTTTTTATTAAAAAGTGTCACCTTGTTTTCATTCTGTTTCCTGATTTTAAAGATTAGGATAGGAAAAGTAAAAATGACTTTCTATTCCTGTCAATGTTTCCTTAAAATATTAGAAAAGAAGAAAACAATGTGAAATTTTTGTAACAAAAAGTGAAAACAGAACACATTTCCGTAAACCAAACAGACCCTGAATTTCTTAACTTTAATAATGACATTACCTGGACAGTTTTACCCAGTCCCATTTCATCAGCAAGGATGCCATTCAAATGATTGTTGTATAGGGAAACCAGCCACCTCAGGCCATTCATTTGATACCTAAAAATCCAAACTCTAGAACTATCAGAAAAATACCCTATGATATGAAGCGCGCGCACACACTAAATCAAGATTTGATATCATATCATATGCAATATAAAAAGTGAAATTTTCACTTACTCCCTCAATTTTCCACCCTGCAAACAAGATGGCTGCTCTGCAATGCTCTCCTTTACACTGCAGTAAGAAAAATTGCTTAAAATGGAGCAACAAAGGTTCGCAACATAGTAGGAAGTTCACAATTATTAACAAATTAATGGGCCACCAATAATGTCACTTCGATAGAAACTTTTTAAACCTTGTAACAGAACTACTAAAAAAACCAAAAATTATGATCTTACAGTCTTCAACCACCCTTTTGTTGATAGCAAAATGTATATAATGAGCAATTTACTCTAGCAATCAACATTTAAAATAAAGCAAGGTCAGAATCTATACCTGTGGGCCATCATATAATACTTCTCATTGCTCTCCATATAATGCTGAAAAACAGTGCTGGATCCAGTGAGCGAAATATTTAAGATTTAACGAAAGAGATGCATATATGAAACTTACCTTTGCCTGATCAGTTTCATTCTCGTTTTCAAGATTAGATTCACTATTCTCAAGAAAACTGCCACTTCGAGCCTCATCAACATCATGCTCAAAAGATCCTGCAGCAGCCTTCGCTTCTCGTAGCTTGGACCCAAGCTTTTGAAGGTACTTCTCAGTCTCTTTAAGAAGTTGCTTCACACGGTCAGATTTAGCATCCTAATGTAATCATTGACGATAATGTTTGTGAAAAACTGTCAAGCATGAATACTACTATACAATTCTAGTATCCATTTATATCTATTAAGAAGATAAACCTACCTGCACCATTCGTAGATAGCCCTCCACATCATTTATTTTCAACAAATTAATCTTTTCCCGCTGGATTCTATCAATCTTCTCGCGATGAATGCGCTCTTTTCTTTTATGGAACTCTTTCACATATCTATTTAAACCCTTCGACCGTTCCCTCTTCATTTTGAAAACATCATCAAGTCTTTCCCTGCATTCCAATTTTCAAGTAATAAAGTAATTGTTAAGTTAAAATAAGAAGGGGGAATATAGATTTATATGGCCATTGAACTTAAAAGGTATATAATAATTTACTCAAGTACAAAAGAAGAATTGGATTGGAAGGGGGAAAAGAAATAGAACTAAACAGAAAGAGCACATACTTGTGGACTTCTATCTCACTGAAAAACTCCTTCTGCCTCTCACGAATTCTTTTCTGACGCTCTTCCTTCATTTTCTGTTCATACTTTTCAAGTTGTTTGACCCTCCTCCCATGCCTATGTTTCTTTATTGATTTCAAATGCTCCATCTCAGTTGTTATTGGCTTGAAAAAGTCATTCAGAAAATCACTGCACACAAAGGTAATAAGATGCTGTCAACCAGAGAGGGTAACTAAAATATTCATATAAGAACGCCAATTACCTGCGGAGACGACGTTGGAGTTCTAGTAGTTGCAGTTTCTTCAACTCTATGACGCTTTTTGTTTTATTAGATATATCTTCAGACGAGTTCACATTTTCCTACATCAGAAAGTAAACCACAGGCTATAAGGTTTATGCAATTTTGTATAATTACCAACCAAATACCATGACGAAGGGGGGGCGGGTTGCACAAATAAATCAAACATGCAAGAACATATCAAACACTAAAATAGAAAAGTCGGCAGTTAAAATAAACCTTTAACTTGTGAAAAGTTGTAACCATTCTTTGCTTTGTTTTCTGCTGTTTGTGTACCCAATCTTGCTCAACTAGAAGCCTATTTCTCTGCTGATCCATTATCCACCTCTCTGACATTGTATACTTCGGAGGTGGCAAATTATTCGATAACAGACTCTCATTCCCTTCCTGTCTTGATGCACCATCAACAGGAACTGATTTGAACCCATCTGTAATCAATTTCAAGCAAAGTAAAAGAGAAGAGAATTATTCACCTTAGAAAGTAAACTTGAAATAACCAGAAAACAAAAGCATAAAGTCAACTGATTGTAGTCATATAGTTGTAACTTGTACAGGTATGGCTTTTACCTGAAGAAACATGTTTTGTCATTGAATTTGTATCTTGCATCATCATTGATCCCTGGGGATCAACGTCAATGCCCGCAATAGGTTTCCAATGATCTTTTAAACTATAAGAATCGTGATTCCGAGAACCGCCATTGTTAACAATATTTTGAAACTGGCTAGGCTGTGGAGGTCCCTTTGAAGCCTCACTGGTACTAGCATATCTAGTCCAGCCACTTATCTCAGGATTCGTTTGTTTATTCAAGCCTGTGACAGAAGAAGGATAATTAGACCTTCCAACCTGCAGATTATCATCATCGACATCATCTAAAAGATTATTAACAACTAAAGAACCCCTTGTACTTGAAGAATCTTGCTGAAATGAGGTGGTTGAGGAAGCTTGTGCAGCCACTTTTTCTTGAATTTGCTTTTCAAACTCTCCTTTTTGGGCAGCTAGGAGATGTTTCCTTTCCTCTGAAAGTATACCTTTGTCCTCCATCATTCTTGGGT
The DNA here is from genome assembly GCA_030819835.1 of Acmispon strigosus. Taxonomy (NCBI): domain Eukaryota; kingdom Viridiplantae; phylum Streptophyta; class Magnoliopsida; order Fabales; family Fabaceae; genus Acmispon; species Acmispon strigosus. The sequence continues at coordinate 96,414,674 of JAUAMA010000001.1, forward strand.
TCTCAGTTCCCTTTGAATAAGAGTCAGCCTCCAGAGTTTTCCCAGCAGAAGAGGACCCTGAAGGGTTATTATCTGATTGTCTCACATTGTTCAGACATCCAAAAGGCATCATAACTCCAGATGAGTTGCCCAGTTCACTAGAAGATTGTGATTTTCCTTTGTGGTCAATAAGATCTTTGCCTATATAACAACCACATTGCTCAACAATCAGCTAATGTATAATTGATAATATTTTATTCAGTTACATAAAAATAAATAATATCACTCACCTTCTCTAGAAAAGGAGGTTCCAAGTGCAATTTCAAGATGTAGTTTCTTTGGTGCTAAACTATTTCTGCCAATGAAAAACAGAGAAACGCTGATTTAATACCATCCTTTGATATCTAAACATTAGCAGCAGATGTATGCTTACCTAAATGCTAGAAAAACAAGACATTGAGCTCGAAGCTGTTTTAACTGTTGTTCTTTGAAAGGCACAGTAGATGATTCAGGTACAGCAGAAACTGCAGATTTTCCTGTATCTTTGGGGGGGAAACCTTGTCTAAGCGCAGTAATTTCAGAAAAACTACCTTGCCGGCCAATCTGTCAATAAAATTATCTAGTAAATCAATCAAGCTGGTTCATACGCATGTCATATAGTCACATAAAATAACTGAAGCAGAACGAGTTTTAGCTACATTGAGTATAATCCAATTTTCTGAACAAAGTTAAGATGACTGGATGAGTACTATGTTGTCAATCCCAGATCGCGACGCATAGCGGCCGGCCCCAAAACTGGGATAGCAGATAGCAGGATGGCCGCTACAGTAAAATCTTATATATTTTGAAGAATTTATACTATATATATAAATACTAAATGAATGATAAATGTTACTTGAAATTCATAACATAAATGATAAATACAACATATACATAAATACTAAATAAATAGCTGCTGGAGCATTGGTTGATTGAGAGGAGGAAGCCATGTCAGGAAGAGGAGAGAGGATGAATGAGAAAAGAGAAATAAGAACAGAGCAGCAAAGAGCAAAACAGCCCACCTTAGCTCGCCGGAGAAAGGCTGCGGTGGTCGCCGCAAAAAGGCCCACGGTGGTCTCTGGAGAAAGGCTGCGATTGAGACTTGAGAGAGCAAGGGAGAAGAAGTTCGCTTGAGAGAGCAGGGAAAAAGTGAGGAGAGGCTCATGAGCTCTTCCTCTCATCTAGGGTTTTTTTCATTGCAAAATTACATAAAAGTCCCTAATAAACATCCCGAATGTTTTAAATCCGATGCCATTTTCGGAAGTTTCGACCCTCCCCCTGTCGCGCTGGGATCGTGTGCGAACTACCGCAAAACAAGCTGCGATAGCGGTCGCGACACTGAAATGGGACGCAATGGAGCTTGTCGTCCCAGCATATGGTCGCGACACGACGCACCTAAAGGACCTCACGCGATCGCGCCGCGATTGACAACATAGGATGAGTATAGCATCATTAATAATAATAATAATAATAATAATAATAATAATAACAATAATAATAGAGCTTAAAATCAAACAAAGAAGAAAAGTGCACATGGCAATCAATGGAGGACAAAGGGACGTGTTTGACTGTCCATGAATGTTGTCAATGTTAAATCCACTATCTTTTATTTTTTTTATTTCGTAAAGAGTTAAGACAAAACACCAAGTCCACTAAATAAACAGTAATAATACAGATCACTGAGTTGAAAGTACTTTCCAACAATGCATCCCGACTGAAAAGAGGTAAACAGGCAGGCACAACAGATGCATTTCATGAAGAAAAAAAATGAAACAGAAAGGGAATTATCTTGTGCATGTAAACTAAATAGGATGAAATTCCCCCATCACAATCAACAAGACCTATCTGAATCCCTATATAATAAACAAGTACCTGAGCTAACTTGTGTCTGTCAGATAAAGAAGTTGAACTTCCACTACCATTCTCTAGCACACTGCCATACTGCATCGAACTTGAGAAAACTGGTTCAGACAACGGTTGTGCAGTAGTAGCAACCACCATCCCTCCATGAACCTTGGCATAAGAACCTGAAACTCAGCATAAATTGATAATGTAATCATAACTTCCTAATAAAACTGATGTTTTCCTAAATCATTGTTTCAATAATCTGCATTTTTCTATAAACAAGAACCTTCTTGATTGGCACTATGCATTGTTTGCATGCTACCAGACAAAGCTGGAAAATGCTCCATTTGGATACTACTCGGAACCATGTTAAATTTGGTCAAGTCACCACTTTTAACTGGAAGACCATCAGATGATTCAGCCCTCATTTTCCCTTTCCTTATATTCACAGTATTTTGGGAATCAAGTTGAGAAGGAACGTCAGCATGTGGTTCCACAGGTGATGATGTATCTCCCCTCTTTCTCTTTGAGGTAGCTTTTTTACCATCCTTTGGCTTCACCTGTTTGTCCTGCTTAGCAGCATCACGTCGATCTTGCGATTGCGAGTTAGCAGACCTAGAGTCCAAACTAGATGGACTTTCTTGATCAAAAGACTGACCACTCCTCTGAGTCACAGATCCTTGAAAAAAATCAGTTGCTCCACTACTTGGGGCAACTGGTGGCCGACCAGGAGCAAAGTGGCCCATTTTGGGCATCTCATGTTCAGCCAACCCCACTCTGGAATCCTTAGCACCGCCTACTGCCTGTGAAGACCCTGCAAAAATTAACCCAGTATCAACAAAACCTGTGGAAAACGATTAAACTTTATTTTTGCAAAATGCAAACACGCAAGCCTACCTATTTGAGCACTTCCCGACAAAGGAAGACGGGATGACTTCAATGCTTCAATATCAAGACTGTGTTGATTGATGACAGTCTCCATTGCCCTACAACAAACAAGATTAGGCTGGAGGAAAAGACAATGTATATAAAATGAAAGATAGAGGAAGATTATTATTAGAAATTGGGAGGCCTAACTCAACCACAAAAGTTAGCTTGAGAGTTGAGGTTTGCTCTTCCCTTATAAACACTTGATTGGCCATATCTCCAGCCAATGTGGGACTTCTAACACACCCCCCTCACACCTAGGGCTGGACATCTGGAGCGTGAAGTTTGCAGGACTGGACATCTGCGGGTGACCCATAGGGGCAGTCTCCACTAACAAACGGATCTAGGATAGGCTCTGATACCATATTAGAAATTGGGAAGCCTAACTCAACCACAAAAGCTAGCTTAAGAGTTTAGGTTTGCTCTACCCTTATAAACACTTGATTGGCCATATCTCTAGCCAGTGTGGGACTTCTAACAATTATCAATGTTAAGAAACTAGATGTCCAGTCTTAGAATGATGACGTATAAGCCTCATCATAATCATTAAGGCACCACAAGGAAAATAAGAGTGAGATGGTCTACAAGATGAGTTCCATCGATATCTTGAGATTTAAGATTATTATTGATTTGAAAAGTGTATTTAAAACAACTCTCATAAATCCTAATAGCTTAAGTTGTTGTGTGAAAACAATTGAATGCTATTATAACTTTAACATCCCCCCCCCAAAAAAAATTAAGATCCCTTTATGGTTAAAGCATGAACAAAGCACAAAACCATGAAACTCAACTTTACTATGAGTGAGGGAAGCAAGAATCGAACTTCCAACCACTGGACTATAAGCATCAAACACCACTTTAGGAACCAAGTATCCTAAATGTTTAAGCTGTTAGGTGGAAGATTTTGAAGGGCTACTACATCTTTCACAAATTTTATCCAATCAATATATTCACGTAAGAAGTAGCCCTTGGCTTCATGCATGTAATCTGAACCCATTTACATAACGCAATTAAACAAGCCGAACCATTCTTCTGTTAGGAAAGTGTCTATAAAACCCAACAAAAATTCATCGCCTTCCATCTAATCTTACAAGAAACTAAAGTCATTCCTACAATTATTTCCCGTTTCATCAAATCCATGCCCATTGCTGGTTAATATCTTAACTGCCATTAGTGAAGGAGCTCAAAAGTAGTCATGTGCGTACCCTTACTAAGTCAATTAGGATTATTTGTTCTATTTTATTATCATATCTCACTCTTATGCCCAAAATTTATCATGGTTTTCAAAATAATCTCCTGCAGTGTTTGGTTCAAAAGAGAGGAAGGGAAAGATTATAATTCTTATTTTATTCGGTTAAGAGGAGGGGAGGGGAAATAACCTTCTCCTTTTTTGGTTCACAAGGGGAGGGGAAGATTTTAAAACAAATTTACTTTTATAACCTTACATGTGTTTATTGACTGTTTTGTTGTTCAGTATAAAGTAAGGATGTCTTAGTCAGTGTTTTTAAAATTACTTAAACTCATCTTCTCCCCCTCCCCCCCCCCCCCATAATTCCCCCTTCTGGAGGGGAGTCAAAACTGACTCGGAAGCAATTTTTTGACCCCACCCCCCAATTCTCCTCCCCTTCAAAAAATTGAACCAAACAACAAAAATCTTTAAAAATACGTCCCCTCCATTACCCTCCGACCAAACACTATGTCAAGAAAAATCAGGCTTCGTAATTGAATAACTATATATGCACATGTTTGACCATTATGCCGCATATATTTTACCTTGATATCACTTGATATGGCATTGAATGTTCCTTCCCACTTGATTTCATGTGTTGTAGTATCTGAAACACTCATCAAGTTAATTACAAGCATACTAGTACTACAAAAGGAATTACGGAGTAAAAAAAGAAAAATTACAGAAATTCAACTATGAGAAAACTACACACACCACATGGAGTTTAGTAGCCAACTTAGCTGGCTCATCTTTAGAATCTTGGATGAGTTTGTGCAGAAACTTCGCTGCCTCCAACTCAACACTATGTGAAGAATCCATCTCATTTGACCTGTACGACACGAGAAAAGGTCAATATTGTCATATCAAGATAATCTCGAACTTGCTAAAATCTTTTAGATACAGCCTGTTTGGATGCAAACCAAAGAGCACTTATTGGAGCTTATCTAGTATTTTTTCTAGTAGATAAGCTCCAATAAGCCCATATCCAAACGGGCCCATAGTCTAACTGTAAATATAAGCTAATTATCCAAACCAATTACAATGATGGTACGACCAAGCTCGCTGCAAAGACTTAGAATTCCAATATCTTCTAACAACTGGATATATCAAGGAAAGAATCTTTTGGGGGCCTCCATCACACTCCCACTTAAATTGTACAAAATGCAGCTCAGAAGAAAGGAAAAAAAATTGAAGGAACCACAAAACACAAAGTAACTAATAGAGATGACAACTCCTGCTTAGTTATGCACCCAATATAGACCTCAGCATGTTTCCAGAAAAAGAAAAAAAAAGGACAAGCATTAATATAAGCTTAAGGGGAAAATCACAACATCACTTTAGCACCTAATAGGCTAAGACTGCAATCAAAAGCTATAACACTATATCCACACAAAAAATGAAATCCCATGAAAGCTCCCAACTTTTGAATTCATCCTTCACAAACCCGAAAGTTAATTGCTTATCAAACTATTTAACTACACATGCATTAACCCCATTCCCTTTATTATTCCACTTTTAACAAAAACAACAATCAACCCACAAAGAAAAATCATGTCTTTTCTCGTGAGAACCGTACAAATTAATATTTTGAACCACAAAATTTGTGACAAGGGGGAAAAATGAAACCAGTGAAGGAAAAAAAATTCTGAAAAAAAAAATGGGGAATTTCATTCACAGTACCTGATGGAAGATCAAGAACACAATCAAAACGAAGATAGCGAGGCGAGCTCAACTCAGCTCAGCTACAAATAGAAAGAGAGAATAGCGATGGAATTGAAACCTAACGCACTCTTCTTCCCTTCTTGTTTTTCCCTTTGCAATTGCATCACACTCTCAACACGCTTCTCTGCGTCGCGCGTGTAGCTGAGTGAATGAATTCAACGTTTCTTCTCTTCACCTTGTCGCTTCTCTCTCCCCCTTAACCGAGCAGTGAGATTATAAAAAAAAATTGGCCTTATAACTCATTGGCTTAAATATGGTCGAGTCCAAACATTATAAGAGAAATTAAATTTAACTAATGAAAAAAAATTCTTTGAAATGTCATGTTTAATAAAAAAAATTCTTTAAAATGCCATCCTTAATAAAAAATTAATCAAATTAAGGTCAAATTTCAATTTAAGCTAATTAGTCACCTAATTATCTCTGTCATTATTTTCACGTGTAATTAACTTATCTTTAGTCATCTTTTTTAATAGTTAAGTTTTTTTTTATTTCACATCAGTCACCTTCTCTCTTTGACCCAACAACCCTAAGCATCTTTCTCTCACTCCAGCCGCCACCCACTCTCTCTTGCCATCTCTCTCCTTCTTCCATCCCTCGACCAAACCACACAGCCACCACCATCCATTTCCCCTTCTCCCTCACTTCATCTTCTTTCTCTCCAAACCTTCATTTTTGGTTCAACCCCAAACATAGTCATCGTCTCAAACCAGTCCCTTCGCACCCACCAACAGCTCCATCAAAACCCTCTTCCCTGAGTCGAACCCGAAGAAGAAGTAGAGGTACCCATCATAGTGCCGCCGCACCACCCGTCCTTGCACCTCGCCGTCGCCCGCACCACTTTTCACCGTCGCTTGCGTCGCTCGTTCACCATCGCGACCTCATGCCATGATGTTGTTGTCACGCTCGCCCTTCCGCCGCACCACTCGTAGAAGAAGCAAAAGCAACCCCCCTTCTTTTCTTTCCATCTTTCTATTTTACTTTATTACTGCGTTCGTGTTCCATCCTTTCGTCTTGTTTCCTCAAAATCCATCTTTTCTTTTTCCTACTTTTCAACGCCACACCAGATCTGTGTTTTAGGGGAAGGCGACGAATTTTTTCAATTAGTGGTGGTGGTCGTCGTCTTCATCCCCTTCTCTTACCCTCCTCTCTTTTATGCTCCAGATCTGTCCCTTGTCTGTTTGAATCTGGCTTGAAGTGCTTATCGATCTTCATCGGTCATTGTTGTCCATCACAAATATGTGTTTTGTCGTTAGGGACGATGAAGGTGGGGATCTTGACGCAGTCGGTGTTATGGTCCTGGATTAGGGTTTTGTTGGGTCACAGAGAGAAGGTGGCTGATGTGGAATAAAAAAAGTAAACTTAACTATAAAAAAAGATGACTAGATAAGTTAATTACATGTGGAAATGATGATAGGGATGATTACGTGACTAATCATCTTAAATTGGGATTTGCCCTTAATTTGATTAAAAAAATTGTTAGGGATGACATTTTAAAGAAAAAAATTTAAAGGACCCAATTTGATTCCTCTAATAATGTTATGGACCACGAACATATTTAAGCCTAACTATTTTAATCTTTTAGGAGTATTATTCGTTTAGAATATTTATTTGTTTATTTGTGAAAAAATATAAGTTGATTTTTGTTTGGTTACACTATTAAAAAAATTATTATTTTTCTCTCATTTATTGTAACAACTTTTTGATACACTAATTAAACTAAATTATTCAAATAATTTGTTTTCAATTTTTTAAATAATGATTATTTTGTATTTAACTTTTTAATTAAAATATTAATTTTTAAAAAATTGAAACAAATAAACAGTTAAATGTGCTTTTGGACAATTTATATCTCTCTCGTTGAAGTGAATGTGCTTTTACAATATAGAGTAGTGATAATGTTTAAACGGAATAAAATGAAGTTACTTTCAAAATAAAATTACTAAAATAAACATATGATGATACATGTATAATATAAAGATGAACGGTAAAAAGGATAATATTGTAAAACAGCATCTAATGAAAGTTTTCTTTATCAAGAAGTAACTCGCTTAGGCAATGTTTGGTTGGAGGGAAACGGAGGGGAGGGGAAGGGAGGGGAGAGGTTTTTTTTTTAAGTTGTCTTGTTTGGTTCAATTTTTAAGAGGGAAGAGGAGGGGAGGGGACCAAAACCCCTCTTAACTCAATTTTATGTCCCATCAAAAAGTGAGGGGAATAAATTTATTGACAAAGATACCCCTTCACATAATTAAAATTATAAATCTTTTATTTGTTCTGTCGGTGCCTATTATTATACCTCATTTCACATGACACTCATATTTCTTCTTCCTCTTGCTCTACTATGTCTCCATAATATGTAATATGTAATGTTTTCGTATGAAAGAAAAAATCAAAGACCCTAGTAACTTGTAAACAATTATTTACTAAAAACAATTGGGCTATCAATACTGAAAACAACTTGTAATAAAAAAAATTAATGCGAAAATTATATTTAAAAAAATATTAATGGTAAGGGTAACTCGGTTTTAGAAGAGTCGAGTCTTATTTGTGATTGTGGCTGAATCTCTTATATGATTCTTACTTGTTGATTATTTGTTTTTTTTTTATTGAATCATACTTACTTGTTACTTGTGCTGATATACCATGAGTTTTTGGATTAATATTGAACCATGGGTTCACTTTGAATATTGTTATTATTGTCATGGAATATGCATCGTTGTAGGTTTTGAAAAGGTTGATGAGAGAGTAATTTGTCCCATGTGATCTACCAAGGGCGGTGAGATGGTAATTTGTCCCATGAGATCATCCTGCCATATTGGCAAATTGTTAGCTTTTGGTAGAGCATATAGTTGCATTCGCAAGACTAACGAGCATTATTTTCCTTACTGTTATTGTAAATGTTTCCCATATAATTGTTGTTATATTGTTGCTCTTACTGTCTTGTTGAATGAGTTAACCCTTTATGTCTATTTGATTTTTTTTGTTTGGGCACTTAATGCCATAGATTATCAAGTTGGGGAGCCACATGATGATTGATTCGGTTTTCAAAGTCTAGACTCCAAGAGGCGTTGAAATTTAACTAGAAGACTGGGATGGTATGCTGATGAGATCGAAGTTGAAGGCTTTTATATTTTTCGTCGTTATTTTGTACTTCTTTACGTTTTCTTTTAAGCACGTGTTTTGTGCAAGACTTAGTATTATTTTGACTACTCGTTAGTATCGTTTAATTAATAAGTAATGGGGAGTATTATATATTATTGATGTCACTAAGTTGGAAAGTGTTTTGAGAAATGAGTTTAAGAGAAGTTTTTAATAAGTTCGTTTGGTTACTAATGTGAACCTAACTTATAATTGAGGCGTTACATTTTTGTCTCTCTAGTGATCCACACTTTGGTACAATATAATTTTCATTTCCACAATCTATGTTTCCATAGTCATCATTCGATGATGAGATAATCAAGTTTTCTGAATGGTAAGCCCAACTACTAGAGGTTTTGTATGAATAGATGTTCATCACGACGTTAAACTTTTTTTTTCTTAAGTTTGAGGAACTTTCTCCTCCAAGGAAGCCTCCCGCAACTATGTCAACTAATGGGTCAAACCAACAAGTGTATCAATCATCGTCAAGTAATAAAAAAAATTGTACATGAAATTGTGTGTTAAGTACTGGTCTTACTAGTTAAATCTATGTCAAGTACCTATCTTAATGGTGAGTAATTTTGCCTGTCACGCGGACTATTTTTTTGATCTAACCTAAGATATTCCTACCACAAGATGATTGATGCATTAGGCGGTTTCCCTCATAAACCAAACCTACACTAACTTTTCAATTGTCGTGAAAACCCTACAAATCATCACAAGGTCAATAGATACATGAAACACATGGAAAAAAACACTAACACAGACTCATGCATATCCAAGGCGTCCCCTCCTTAAACTAAGCCTACATCAATTCATATAAAATTTCCAATAGTATTTATGAAATAGTGAAAACACTAGAATAATCATATAGCAAGTAGAAGCGTTAAGCATAAAGAGAAACGCCAAATAATAAAATAAAACCAAATACATTAATGGAGGAGTGTCTTGAATGGGAAAAAAAGTAAATTGCATCATCATAAATATAGAACAGAATGCAAGCATAGAAGTGGGGAAGAAGAAGATGAAACTCAATGGGAGGTGAGGTAATGGGCTTCTAGAGGAGTTTCCACTCATTTCAACGACACGTGGGGGGAGAAGAAGATGAAAAACTCATTGGGACGTAAGGAAGTGGGATTCTAGAGGAGTTTCCACTCATTTTAATGACCTATTAACGCACCAGGAATCACAACTCCAATATCCAACCTCAGTAGACCTAAAACTAAAAGTCATATTTAAAGAAAATACGTTTTCTGCAATGTCAACAATGTTGCGCTCTCATCTCCCAACGCATCAGCATTCACAAACATTTTATCACAGATCCAACTGTTCATAATGTAGTTTCATATGTTAAAAACCTTATATCAAAATTTCAATCTAATATAATAGTGAATGAATCTGATGTAGAAATTTTACAGTGACTGCTCTGAAGCATTGCAATACTACCAATGCATCGTTAGCTGCCAGTTTGCAAGGAAAACACAAAATAGATAAAAGTTCCTCTTTTTAGACACAAACTTACCTAATTAGGAAAAATAATAATAGAAATAAAATAAAAAAATTAAAAACATAAATAAAGCTAAGATATTAAGAGGAGTCACCGTGAAAGACTCGAAAAAGCACTCCTTAATCCTAGATCAACACCATCTTATTGAATGAGTGTCATTAATATTGTTATGGTCTGGTATTGATGGTAGGGATTTTGTTTCACTACACCATGTGAAGTCGGTTCATACAAGCCCTTCACATCGCGCACTTTTCTAAATGTGGGCTGTCGAGTGACCCTAATGTTGTTAGGTTTATACAATTTTCAAAAATTACAATAAAAAATGTCCAAATAAATCCGTACTATTCTTGTTTGAGTTGAAAAAGTGAGTAAGATCTCTATACTATATCCCAATTAGTATATAGTGATTGACCAAAAGTGAATATTGTAAATATTGTGGAACATATACTCAACATTTCTCTTTTTGTAATTGTTAATTTAGTGTGAATATTGGTCATGACTCATGAGTTGACCTAACTCATGAATAGGCTGAGTCATACAAAATATTACTCATTTATTTGAATTACAGTGTGTTGAATTTTAAAATTGTTGTTTTTTATTGGATTCTTAAATACTTTTTAATTTATTTGAATCTATCTGTTTTACTCGAGATATGTTGAGATGGACCAATTATTACTTAACTCACCAAAAGAGTAAATTGGATAAAATTAATTCACATTTTAGCAATTTATGGTGGGCTAACCTGTTGTGCATTAGCTCACTCTAACAACTGTATTTCTAATATACAATTGGAAAAAAAGTATTATGATTTAGGATCGTGATAGTTTTATTTTTATTTTTAGTACCTCTCCTCTCCCTTTCATTGTAAAACTCTCTCATAACAATGAGATTGTAAAATTTTTATCTCCGTGAAAAATATGAGTGTTAAGAAAGTGGTTCATTTTGAGATAACAAGCAAATAGTTATAGATATTAATTGGAAAATATTAAAAAAGTAAAATTGCATTTTTATGTACTCATATTTGACATTTGATTACTTGATTTATTTTTCAAAAATTTATATACATTTATGACAACAAATCTTAATCAACAGGCTTTGGGCTTGTGAGTTTGAGCACAAGTATATTGCTTGAAATTCTATGTTAGAGGTTAACCCTAAGAGGAATGCTTCCTTAGTGTGGAAGAGTATTTTAAGAGTTTGTGATCAAATTAAAAATAGGTTCACCTTCAGACTTAGTGACAACACCTCTTCACTTTGGTTTGATGATTGACGTGGTTTGAGTCCTTTGGCACCACAACTACCATTCGTTCACATCATAGATACGACACTTTAGTTGCGTGATATTTTAGAAAATGGTCGTCGATCCCTCAGTTAGCTTTACACATTATTGCCGCAACATGTGGTCGACTTTGTTCACGCAGGTTGAGTCGCGACTACATGGAAGTACATATGATGTTTGGGTCTGGAAAAATGACGACAAGGAGATTTATACCGTGCAGGTTGCTTGCGCTTGGTTGGATGTTAGAACAGGGGCAATTCCAAGAGGCTAATTGGGAGTGAGTTTGGAAGTTGCAGGATCCTGGAAAGATAAGAGTTTTCATATGGAGGATGCTTCATAACGCTTTAAAGGTGATCTCGAATCGCTTCAAGTGTCAGATGGCTTTGTCCCCGTCTTGCACTGGATGCTCAACAAGGGGTGAAGGACGCCATGTACTGCCTTCGTGAGTGTCCTTATTCTTTGAAGCTCTGGATGTGCATGAGGAATATGAATTGGCGGAATTTTATGATCCAGGATTTGCATTGGTGGATTCAGAGTCATGTCACGGGTAGCAATGGGTTGAAGTTTAAAGTGTGCATATGGGATGCCAGGAAGTGGAGGAATAATATGCTCTTTGAAGCGAATCCTTAGACTACATGAAGCATGGCATTGTGTTTGCCATGACCTTGACGAGTTCAAAATGTTCTTGGATCCAAACCTGGAGGTTGATGCGCGAGCTTCGTGTCGTTTAGGTGTCTCTTGGTTGCCTCCTCCATCAGGTTGGTTGAAGCTAAATACTGATGGAATTTTACGGGAAACAAAAAAATGTATGGCTAGCGGAGGTTTGGTGAGAGATGAGAAGAGCTTAAGGAAATTTGGTTTCTTATCTTATCAGAGCGGTGACAATCCTCCTCTTGTTGAGGCTTTGGCTTTGAGAGAAGGGTTGGAGTTGGCTTGGATGAAGGGGCGGTAGGCGCATCACGTGTCAGGTTGATTGTGTTGACCTTTTTGATGGCTCAAGAGGTTTTCCCATCATTCATTATACTAGGGACCAAATATATCAAGATTGGATGGTCATTATCCTTAGGGTTTATCGTCACTACAATTCAGCTGAGGTTTGACTGGCGCATTTGGGTGCTTGCTCTTCTGCTTCGTGAGCTAGTGTTTTAGAAGTTCTTCCTATTGAGTTAGAGTCCCTCTTGTTGAGAGAGCCTCTTAGCGTTCCTTAGTTTTCTTTTGTCATTCGTGTTGTTTTCCTTAGAAAACAAAATCTTAATATGAATCACATTATTCTAAATTCATTTTAAACTAAATTCAAGATAACTTTTAAATTAAATTTGTTTTCATCTGGTAAAAAAAAAACTTCGTGGTCATAATTTCAAAATTGAACATGGAGCCCTCGTGGGAGGAGTCTACGGTACGCAATAAAAAAGTTTGTTACCATGCAACACAAACCCCAGCCGTTAGATTTATTATAAAAAAAATTTAGCGTCTCGAATTCATAATTTGAATTTCCTCTACTACCCTTAACCTCTTCCTTGCACTCACTTCACTTCCTCCATGAACCCTTCCCCGAACCTCCCCACCACGCCCTCTCCAACACCGCTGGTAGAAGGAGATCGGAGCACATCACCACACCTCCCTTCTTCACGAGCAAACCCGTAGAAATAATAATATCAAATCATTTATGTGATTCTTACCCAATAATTTAAGTTTTTTAGACAATTGGTTCATTGACATGATATCAGATTCTATATAATTAAGTGATTTAGAATTTGATCATTATCACCTCAAATCTTATAATAAAAAGTTAAATTTCAGCACATGAAAGCTATGAACATGTGCATTTCTCCACAAAAAATGCTAGCAACATTCATTTTATCACTCTCTTTCCAACATTTTCTCATTTACTAATTGAAATTCAAGTATAAATTCGTTAAAAATGCGGGTCCCACATCAAATTTCAACTAATAATTAAAACTTGAGAGTGTGTTATACTCCCTCCGTCCCAAAATATAGGGTTCTATTCAGACAATCACGCTTATTAACAAAACATGTAATAAGCTAATTAATATGTTGGTTTTGTTATTTTCTATACAAATATTCCAAATTTCCCCTATTTAAAGCTCTGGAAATTGTTAATGTAAATATAGGAAATACTAAAAGTTAGTTGGGAATATGAAAGAAGTAATTAGTAAATGTGGTAATTAAAGTTTTGAAATTTAAAGTATAATGAATGCAAAGGGTAGAAAAGGAAAAACTTATTTTTTTATTTCTGAAATCTAGAAGGGATCTTATAATTTGGGACACCAAGTTTATGGGTAAGCCTCGCTTCAAACCTTGATAAATTATGTACTTTCACAAATAGTTTGACTTTTGTATCGCGTAACGGCAATTTATGAACGTTTTCTCTGGTTGGTCCCTGTTTGGATGCAAAAATAGCATTATCACCAGTTTTTGATTTTTCAAATACCCCGCCCGTTCTAACAGTCACATTCTCTCTCTCTCATCATCTTGATCAGCATTTGAAATCTGCGAAGAAGAGTAACCCTAGAAATCCAAGATGAACCAGTACCACATCTACGAAGCCATTGGTCGCGGCAGATACTCCGTAATTTCACCTCCTCCTTCCATTTCCCTTTTTCACATCGGTTTCTCCATGCCATTTTCGAACTTCAATCGCTCTTTCACTGAATTTTGTGTGTGTGTATTGTGCAGACCGTGTACAAAGGCAGGAAGAAGAAGACCATCGAGTATTTCGCCATCAAAAGCGTCGACAAATCGCACAAAAACAAGGTTCTTCAAGAAGTAAGCCCCCTCATTCCCATAAATCCCATCATAGTTTTTCTAGCATAGTTCAATTTAATTTGCTACTACTATTTCCCCCACCTTTTATTGTTAATTATCATCATCAATAGCGATGATGATGTGTTTTTCGTAGTTTGTAGCAGATCCCCAGCTGTATCATGTGCACTTACACTGTGAATTCACCGATTTCAATTTCTGCAGGTCAGGATTCTTCACTCTTTAAATCACCAGAATGTGCTCAAGTTTTATTCTTGGTAAGTATTATTCTTGTTTTACAGAAACAAACAGTGGGAATCCAAAAATGAAGAATTCCGATTGAAAATGCTTACCATGAAGTAAATAAATAAAAAATCTACTATTAATAGGGAGAACTATGATAAAGTGAATTCCTACTATAAATTCTACCCTCTGTATCTTGACTATTGGAGTGGTTTTTAGTTATTATGCATTAACGCTTCCTTTTTCGGAATTGTCCCAAACAAATGCCTCTTTCTGAATTAGGGTTAGCGTTTTTTTCCCTTTCTACTATTTCTGAGTTTTCTCGACTTATGCTATTTAGGTATGAAACTTCTGCTCACCTATGGTTGGTTTTGGAGTATTGTGTTGGAGGGGACCTGCTTTCCATATTACGGCAGGTACCCAGCATTTCATTGCTTATATTTTCGTGAGCCTTTGTTTCTTGTAGCTTCATTCTCTGTGACTGCGAGATGGAGATCACGCTTATTGTTACATAGCTTTTTATAAATGTGAAGTGATTGACTTGTGGTTTTGGGCTGTTTACATGTTCTAGATTTGTGTATATTTTTTCCCATCTTGCTCTAAACTGTTGATCTCTAAATTAGTAGTTGTAAATTGCAATCTTCTGTTTTTGGGAACTTTGTGCTCTGTTGTTATATATTACCTTCCCGTTTAGTGTTGATTGCTTAGATGAATTGCAGGATAGTAAGCTTCCTGAAGATTCAGTTCTTGACCTTGCTTCTGACCTAGTCAAAGCCTTGCAGTATGCTCACGAGTCTTAATCTTCCCTCCTGTTTTCCCTAACATTTAGTTATATTTACACTTATATGCACTAAAATTGGATATGCATTCAGGTTTTTACATTCAAATGGAATAATTTATGGTGATCTGAAACCATCAAATATCCTACTAGATGAAAATGGACGTGCAAAGGTTCCTATTTATTTTGTGCTCTCTCTCTCTGTTTGTTGATTGAGGAATTTTAGCTTATATTTTTAATATCCTTTGTTAATGAGATGTAGTGTGTGCTTTCTACTTGGTTGATGCAGCTATGTGATTTTGGATTGGCTAGAAGGCTGAAAGAAATATCAAAAGCTCCTTCTTCCTTGGTAGGATTGATTTATTGTCTTAATTTTGTAAAATTTCTGACACCCCTGGATGGACCTTTACTCAACAATATTTGTAATTTACCTCCGTAAATTAAACAATTCGTTAATACATATTATGTTTCTATACTCTCTAGTTGCCTCCAACAAAACGTGGAACACCCTCTTACATGGCTCCAGAGCTTTTTGAGGATGGTGGAGTCCAGTCTTATGCTTCTGATTTCTGGGCCCTTGGTTGTGTACTGTATGAATGTTATGCTGGGAGGCCTCCCTTTGTGGGAAGAGAATTCACTCAGCTTGTCAAATCCGTCATTTCAGATCCAACTCCATCTCTCCCTGGCAATCCAAGTCGACCCTTTGTCAATTTAATTAATTCTCTGCTGGTAAAAGATCCAGCTGAAAGAATACAATGGCCCGAGCTTTGTAGACATGCCTTTTGGAAAGCCAATTTGACTCTGGTGCCTCTGCCTCCTCAACCTGCGTTTAATGACATGATACAGCTACAAGCAAAGCCATGCTTATCAGAACGTAATGGAGACAAATCTTCTCATAACAGGACACCTCCCAAATATCGTGAAAAAGATGTCAAAGGGGTGCTAAAGAAGGATGAGAATTCTGTTTTAGGATCTAGAGGCATTGAGACACCAACAAGGGCAACCCCAAATGGTCACAGAACTCAGACAAAGGGTTCTGGCAGAACAGTTGAGGGGAAGCAGAAAAATCCTTCAAATATTAGCAAGGGTGTGAATCTTTTGAGATTGTCAAGAATAGCAAAATCAAATTTACAGAAAGAAAATGAGAAAGAAAACTATCGACGCCCCTTGCCCAATAGTTCTGAGAATGATTCTGAAGTTAAAATTGAGAACACTGACATGGAACTTGATTTTAATGAGGATAGTGAAGAGGAGACACAAGAAGAAACTGATGGCTCTGAACATACAGCTTCTGTGCCTGATGAGAAGACGGAAAGTCATTGTCAAAATCAGGGAAAAGCAGAGGAGATTGAAAATAATATGCAACAGTTGGACACCCCATCTGTTTTTAGTACTCCTGTCTCGAAGGACCCAAGGTCATTTGATCAGGAGTCAACTCCTGACCGTCCTGACATATCTGCTTTTTCTCCCAGTGTGAGCCCTCAGGTGAAGAAGCATAGACCTAAAGAAGACTTAGGATCTGGACTTGACTCTGAGTCTTCGAGGTCGTCTAACAATGTTTCCCAGGTTCTTTGGCATCCATCTGATCTCTCAGTCAGACCTGTAATGCCTAGCAGAAAAGTTGACAAAGTCTCAGAAGTGATCCCTTCACTTCCTTTTGAGGTGTTGCAAGCATCTGATTTTGTCAAGATTTCTAAAGAGCAACTGGAGGCAATTCACAACCGAATTATAGCCATTTTGAACGGGAACACCAGCGTTGGAGAGAAACAGAATGTTATTAGGTACCTGGAGATGTTGAGCAGTAATGCTGATGCAGCCAATATCTTGACCAATGGGCCACTAATGCTCATGATTGTAAAATTACTACGTCAATCCAAGGCTTCAGCTTTGCGTGTCCAATTTGCGTCACTGATCGGTCTGTTGATTAGGCACTCTACTTTTGTCGATGACAGTTTGGCTAATTCTGGAATTTTAGGTTCACTCACAGATGGCCTTAGAGACAGGCAGGAAAAAGTTAGGAGGTTTTCCATGGCTGCTTTGGGTGAGTTACTATTTTATATATCCACTCAAAATGCAGACTGCAGGGATAACAATCAACTTGAATCTCCATCAAAGGACAATAGGACTACATCTGGCTGGCAGGTTAGCTTCTAAGCTTATATTGTTGTTGTTGTTACCCATCTTCCTAGATCATTTGAAGCTTGACTTCTCTAGCTCTAGTATATTAAAATTCTCACTTATTTAGGAATGTTGCTTGCAAAAAATTTCATGTCAAATTTGTATCCTGTTAGTATTTTTAACTTTCTTTGCCAGCTTTCCAAGTGCATATTTTTCACAGTTAAAGTATTTCCACCTGGCTGCAGGTTCCGAATTCATTAATTTCCCTTGTGTCATCAATGTTGAGGAAGGGTGAGGATGATATAACTCAGTTGTATGCGCTGAGGACAATTGAGAATATCTGCAGTCAAGGAGGGTTGTGGGTGGGACGCTTGACCAGTCAAGATGTTATTAGTAATCTCTGCTATATCTATAGAGCAGCAGGGAAACAAGAGAGCATGAGGCTTACTGCAGGATCCTGTTTGGTGCGCTTAGCTCGTTTTAATCCTCCAAGCATTCACCCGGTTATGGAGAAACTTTCTTTCAAGGACCTAGCTTCTGCTCTTATCAAGGGTAGTCCACGAGAGCAGCAAATCAGCTTAAATCTTCTTAACATGGCAATGCTTGGAAGTCACATGTTCACAAATATGGGAAGAAACCTTCTACCTCTTGCAGAGGATAAGAATCTGATCCCAAGTCTTTGGGCTCTTCTCGAGCAGGGTAGTGAAGTTATAAAAGGAAAGTCAATTATCTTTGTGGCTCTCCTCTGTAAGCATGGTAGGAGGTGGCTTCCACACTTCTTCTGTAGTCAAAAGTTACTCTCTGTGGTGGACAGGCTGGGAAAAGAGAAGGATGCATATGTGAGGCAGTGTTTAGATGCATTTGTGCATATTGTGGCATCTACGGTTCCAGGTTTGCTGGATATAATAACCGCGGATATCCAGCAAATGATGGGAGGAAGGCGCCACGGGCATATCTCTGCCCTTACCAGCAGATCTGCTCCAAAAACTAACATTCATTTGTTTCCTGTTGTCCTTCACCTTCTTGGAAGTTCAACTTTTAAGCACAAAGTGGTGACGCCTCAAGTACTACGGCAGTTGGCGAATCTAGTTAAACTCGTTGAGACACCGTTTCAGGTATGTGACTGAGCCATTATTGTTTAGTGGCGTGTTCTCTTGTTTTACTTATGTTATCAAGAGTGCAGCTGCAAAATTTCGTTAGATATTAGTAGTACTGTGATATAATGGTTGGATATTTTTGTGATGAAAACAAGAATTTATTTTTCCTTATGAACTTGATCTATGGAAAATTAATTTCTAAGGACTACCATTAAGAATAAGTAATATATAATTTTTTAGGTGGTAGGAATAAATAATGAATAATTGATTACAACGGTTTGTGAAAAAGCTTAAATTATTAGAGTGTGATAGTTTGGCTTTACTTCATAGTTCATACACAATGTTTGGCAAGTTAATCTCTCTTAAGCGCTGACAGTTTTTTCTACTGATTTTACCTTTTCATTGGACCATTCTAATAGTTGGATGGAAAATGGCACCTTCAGCAGAACAAGATATATTTTAAGTAACAATTGATGTCTAATGGTAATGTTGTCTTTGTTGATTGTCTTTCAGGGAAGAGATGACTTCCAAATAACCCTTCTTCGGATATTGGAGTCTCTCACTGAGGAAACTTCTGTGATTCTCGGCAATCCTGATATTCTCATACGTGAAATCCTCCCTAGCTTGACAATTCTCTATAAGGGTAATAAGGATGGTGATGCCAGATTCTTATGCCTTAAAATATTTTTCGATGTGATGATCATTCTTTTAAGTGAACCAATTGAAGAAGAGCAACGATTGAATGACCTGAAGTTCATATCAAATACACGTTTTCTTCCTCTCTACCCGACACTGATCGAAGATGAAGATCCGATTCCTATATTTGCACAGAAGCTTCTTGTCATGCTACTAGAGTTCAGTTTTATAACAATTCCAGACATTCTACATCTGAAGACAATTTCTCAGTGCTTCGAGTTCTTGCTTGGTGATCTTTCAAATGCAAATGTAAACAATGTTAAGCTGTGTCTTGCTCTGGCTTCTGCTCCTGAAATGGAGTCCAAGTTACTCTCTCAATTGAAAGTTGTTAGGAGGATTGGCAACTTTCTTGAGTTTGTTTTTGCAAAGGGTATGGAAGATTTGCTGGAACCAACTCTTGGGCTGTGCAGGGCTTTTCTATTAAAGGGTTTCAGCTACACAACAGTACCAACTCTCTTAGGCGACTCTTCTCCAGAGGCGAGTGGCGCCATTGATCCCCAGCAATGCATTAAAGATATAACAGACTTTGGAAGCAATGTTAGGGTCTTGCTAGAGATGAGTGCCTCTGCAGAAGCCAGTGTTGCTGATATAGCTTCTGAATGTGTAGTTTTGTTGCTCAAGGCAGCTCCTAGAGAAGCCACCACTGGTCTACTGACCAATCTCCCTAAGGTCAGTGTGATCCTGGAGTCCTGGAATAAAGGCATCCCTCACTTAATGGTGCAGAGAATGCTTCATGCTTTAGGTTATGCTTGCAAACAGTACTTGTTGCACGCAATGATACTATCAATCTCTATTCCAGAGATTTCAAGAATTGAAGTGATAGTTTCTGATCTGAAAAATTCAGGTGTTCCTGCTTTAGCCAAAACTGCTGGTTTGGCAGCCATGGAATTGCAGCGGCTGCCTCGCTGCATTTGAATAATTGTGTATTGTTTCTAGTTATTAGAATCTATATCATCTACTTTTATTCTTCAGGTATTATTCAATTCCGGAAAAAGGTTGAGCACTTTGGTGAATTCCACTCAGGCTTCACGGTACTTGTATGTAAAGTATGTGTACTCTGTATCTTTTTCAACATTTAAATTTAAAATATGAATCAATCCCCCTAGATTTCGCCGTATACCGATTCGGCTAGAATTTCTTATTTTTTTCATCATCCATGTCAGAGAAATTTATTATGATTGAGATGGAAAATTTCCAAGCTTAGACTCCTTTTAGTATTTTAAACAAGAAACCCATTGGAAACAAGTATATTGTGAACTTTATAAGGCTACAGTCAGTTTTTCCTTTTGCTATAAAATGAATATTTAGCTTTAAATTAACAGAAACCACTAGCTGGCTCTAGGCGTGGTGGTTGCTCACATAGTCCTTTAATCATAAGGTATGGAGTTCAATTCCTGTCCATAGAAATGAAACATATTTTGATGTCAATAGTATACTGTTTAATGCGAGCACCCGCGGTGAAAGGATTAGTCATTTTCGATTAGCCACTGTGTATCCCAAGTCTCAACAAAAACAAAAAAAAACTTTAAATTAACAGAAAATAAAGAGCTGTATGGCACCAAATATCACGGGCCAGAAAAGGATTCTATCTCACCAAACGGATCACATGGAAACCTTTTCAATCTTTGTCTGTTCCTCAAAGAAAAAAACACTATGTTTCCTCATCATCACCCAATACACTCTAGCCACGTGGTGCCCCATTTGACACCACCTAGTCTTAGGTAGGAGTGGATGTAGAGAGATATAGTAACCTGCAGAGCTTCAAGGCTAGAAAAGATTTAAAGGCATGCCATCATTGTTTTTCCACTAAAGCTCACATTTTCCCCATCCCCCTCAGAAAACCCTTACACAATTATATCCATTTCTTCATCTGAATGGCATCAACATCATTCAGTGTTTTTGTAGCACTAATGATCATTATGGCTTTTATGCCCTCACCTCTGCTCTCATCATACTCAGAATCAGAACCCACTCCCAAAGTTCCCACTCTCTCTTCTTCACCAGCATCACTATCAGATCCTCCTCCATCTTCACTCTCTCCTTTCCAAGAGTTGTCCCCGGACATTTCTCCACTGTTACCTTCTCCAGGTGGGGCATTACCAACTCCTGCAGGCTCTGACATTCCCACCATTCCTTCCAATCCAAGCCCTCCAAACCCAGATGATCTCACTGCTCCTGGACCTCTTTCTGCATTTTCACCACTTGGACCAATTCAACCTTCCTCCAATGCCCCTAGAAGTCTACTTTGTAACTTAGCCACCACTGCTTTTGCAGGTTTAGCAGCATTCTGGTCTATGCAGTATATGAGAGTATGAGTGATTTGGGGTGTGGCAGATTCCAATTATTGTATCCCCTACTCAGTCAATCTTGTTTGAGCCGGGTAAGACTGCTATGAGCGACAAACTTTTCTCTAGCAAGTATTTAACGCAACTGCATTCACAGAGACTCAATAAAAGACCTTTACTTGAGTTAGAACAACTGCAGACAAGTTGATTTACGCACTTTGTGCCGCAGATTCCAAATGTTGTACACTAGATTCTCATTCTTGTATGTTGATTTTTCATTCTTACCTTGTTGTATATGATGTTATAATGAAACCCTGTTTCTCTCTCAATTGGGTTAAGAATAATTTTCAACAGTGTCAATTTTCTTTTGTATGATTCTTCTACTGTTGATTTCCCAGTTGCAATTATTGAGGTTTAGCCTTTCCCTTTGCTTTTTCATTATGTTAAAGGATCCTTTATCTTTCTAATTAGTGGCCCATGATTGAACTTTTTAAGAGCCTTTTTTTGCATTTTTAGCAAGCACTCTGCTTATAGCTGGAAATGATAGACTTGCTTCCAGCTCTGTCAGGTTTACATTGCTGAAGCATTTCCATGTTGCAACTGAAGTGCACGTGACAAACACCTAATACTCAGAGCATTAGGTGTTTTATTGTTGTTGTTTTTTTCCAATTATGAATCACATGCTGCCAATCAAATGACAAGTTTCAATAGTAATACTAATAAGTAATGTTTTAGGTAATCCTGTTTTGTCTGGTTTTGCTGTCTTAGTGTCTTTTCCTTGGATACCATAACAGCATATTTCATACCTTCATTCATGTGCCTAACCTTAGTGTGTTCTATTGCATACAGAAGATAAATCTCTACACATACTAACATTTGTACAAAAATATATAAAAGAAAAAATTGTAATGTATATGCATATGTATTGTTAGATTTTCTTTTGGGAAAAAAACAAATTAATCGGCTCACATGCGACTTAGCTCCTGACCTAAACTTTTTGAAGTGGGTAATTTTTAGAATACATATATATATTTCGGTTTTACTCCAACAAAGACTTTTACCAACAACTCCACATTTTTTTTACGGTAACAACTCTACATTATTATTCACACTGTATTGACAAGAAAATCTTCCTACCAAACAGTAAACACTTATTTCATCACACCCTCCATAAGTAATAATAATGGAGGGTGTATATGATTATGCAAGAGGAGCAAAAGGTTTGGGAGATTTCCTTGCCTTGACTAGTAAGTTTAAGCATGCACTCTTAATAAAAGATTTAATTTTCTAAAATACATCATGCCCACGTGAATAATGTGTGCTTAAGCATGATAAAAAAATGTTTTCTTTAGAGGCCTATGAAAATATTTTAGTTCACATAAGAGCGGGTATATGTTTAAGAATAACATTTTTTTGTGAATAATAGGAATAAATCGTGATCATTAGACCTAATAATAAATGGTTAAAATTAAAACATAAAGTCACATGAAGTTTTTAAATGGTCATGCGACCGTTAATTATCTTTTAATCATGATCATATTCGTGATTAAATCTAACGGTAATAATTTATTTTAATCATTCTTAAATAAAAAGTATATATTTAATATACATCCCTATAAAAGCTACCTTAAACATACATTCACAACGTACTTTTTTTTACGATGAGCTTGAATTGAAAAGCCTAAAGCACGCATGACAATTACATTTAGGACTCGTTTTATATATTGTATAATATAAATTTTGGTATTATAATGTTTTATAGTAGTAAACCTAAAAGAATAAAACTTGATAAAAATTTCTACATTTATTATATCATTTAAATTAATACAATCTTATATTTTGTGAAACATTGAATAATAATATATGGTAAAGATAAAAATATTTTAACAAAAAATCTCTTTAATCAATGCATAACTTTTTATTTTTCATGGTGGAAGTGGCAGTGGTGAAGGGTGGTAGTGATAGCAGTGGCGGAGTGTGGTGGTGGCAGTTTTGTAAGGCGGTGGTGGTGGAGGGTGGTGATCGTGGTGGTGGCAGTGGTGAAAGGTGGTGGGGGAGAGTGGTAGTGATGGTGGTGGCAGCGCTGCTAGAGGAGGGTTGTAGTGATGGCGGCAATGACGATGGTGGAGGGCGACAATGGTGATAGAGGGTGGTGGTAGTGACAGTGTTAATGATTGTAGTGGTGGTGGTATTGACCGTGGTGGTGGTGACAGTGGCAATGACTTAACATCACAATCTTATCAATTTATCACACATCTCTAAATTGGAATAAGTAATTCATCATTTTAATGTATAAAAATCGATTAATAATTTAATATATCGACATATTATATAATACAATGTTTACACCCAACAATAGTCAAGTCCTTGAACATAATCTACTAAGCATTTTGTGATCCGAATATTTCTTATATACTTTGCTGTAAAGAAACAGTGCGAGAGAAATATTAACATGAGCCATTTTACCCAATATTCTCTTTTAGAAGAGTTAACTTCTGAGTCAAGGGAAATGTAGTGTAGTTTAAATTATAACATACAAATAAAAGCATATACTAACTTACTATTTAGATACATATATGTCCATTTTCATAACCATCACATTATTATAGTTAACTTAAATATCATTTTCCACAATGCTTGCTTGTCAAACTACAAAAACATAAATGGGATTATTTGGAAAACAATAACCAAAAAAGCAATTGATTGAAAGTGCATTTCACACAGAATTATGCATCACAATGGTAGCTTTTAGAATTTGTGATTCACTTTTTGACCATGCGAGTCTATTATACTTTAATGCTTCCCTGTATTGGGTGGTTGAGACGCGAATTTTGAAATAGAGAACAGCAGTGAATACTTAATTAGATGTGATTTTAAAAGAAACACAAGTTTTGCAAAATTAAAACTATATAGTAATCCAAATATGGTCCAGAAAATATCTAGCAGTCACTTGAAGAGTAGAACTGAAATACCAAAGATTTTAAAACATCAAAATCCCCTTCCATCAAACAAACAATAAACTCCAAATTGGACATTTATGCCCCCTCTGCCTTGCTCCCTTCTGCAAGAAGCTTTTCAATCATATCAGCAGCTTCTTGAACGGTGGTGATGGCCTGGGCACTTTCTTCTTCCACACTAATACCAAATTCCTCCTCAAGGCCCATCACAATCTCGACCTGCACAAAGTTCAAATTGCAAGTCTGAATACAACAAACAACAAAAGTCTTATCCACAGCAATGTGGATCACTGAACATGATTACGCTCGGTTAAAAAAGCACACTGGCGTAGAAGTACATTCAGCATGCCATTTGAGCATATAGCCTAGGGTGTGTGTAAATGTCAGGGCAAGATATCAGTATAGAGGTCTGAGGTTCATACCAATTTTCATCAGAAACATGACATAGAAATTTTAGAGAGAAAAAAAGAATCATGTGAAGCATGATATAGGCTGAAACTGAAGGAACAAGGCAACCAAGGAAAGTAAACAACTAATAGCTTCAAACAACCTGAGGTGTTTTATCATTTACACAACAATAGTAAAGTAAGAACAAAATAGACAACCCGAGGCATTTTATCAGGGAACAATAAGTATAGACCGTAGAGGAAGAATTAAATATAGCTTGCTTCAATATACCATTAATATTGAACAGTGTTATATGTACTTATGAGATAAACTAAGAGCCACTAAAAGAATGTTCTTCATAATTATCAGGAGAAACACAACATACGAATCAGATATGGGGGGGCTAGGAAGCACTCAATTTCTATAGCAATCCAACACCACAGATATTGGAGTTTTTTTTAATGATCAAATATTGCGATATACACCACAACAATAATTCATAGATAAATATGAAAATACCGTGTCAAGAGAATCAGCTCCAAGAGCAGCAAATTTGGACTCTCCAGTGACTTCTTTATCCGCTGATAGTGCCAATTGTTTAACTACTATGTCACACACCTTCTTCACTGTCTCTGGCTTGGCCTGGAGGAAAAAGAAAAGCAACATGTTGATTATATCATCTTAAGTTTCATTAGTAAAATCTAAGAACATGAAATTGAGAACATGGAATTGAGCAAAGTGATCCAAGTGCGAAGGCAATTACAATCGGCAGCAAATCTTACCGCACATGCAACTTGAAAGCGAGGTGCCCTGGGCTGCAATGTAACGGATGGAAAATTTCTTCCATTCATTGAAAGTGAAACTGAATTTGGGCTAGAGAACCTGGTACCAGAGACCTGTTTCAAATCCAACAAGAACTTAGTGAGTCTGGGAAAATAATATAATCAGAAGCAACCACAAAATGACCCAAAACTATTTTTCTACCGTTGCACTGTTTTACACCTACATCATTCAATCAAACTTTGTCATGCCAGGTAGGAAGAATAGTTACATTCATTTTTTATTTTAATTAAAATAAAATTAATTTTCCGATTTGGCGAAAATCAATTGCTTGTAAGTGTAAACAAAGTCATAAAACAAAAAATGAATTCAATCAACAAATAACTATGAATCTATGATGCTACCATGCCTCCCCTGAAACTCACAAACCAACAAAATAATGCATTTCAACGAAAATCTCATATACTTGCTAAAAAACAGATAAATTGCTCAACGAAAATCACACCGAAATAGACAAGTTCAATCACATGCCGTAAAAATCAAGCAGGAAAATGGACTAGGAATCCAAAAATTGAAAGCAGAGCAAATGCAGTCACACAAATTAGAGGCATAAACATTGAGAGCTTCAATTAAGCGATTGATTAAACAAAATCCCTAAAATCCAGAGAAAATTGAGAACAATAGAAAAAACGCAGATTCAGAGAAGTGGAGAGGAAATGGAGTGAAGGAGCATACCAGAGGTTGGTTGGATAGAGATGAGAGGGACATGGAGACTCTGGTGAGAGAAGCCATTTCTGTGACTGTGAGATCTGAGATCCGAAGAAAGACGGAGGCTACGAAGTGTGTGAGTCAGAAATGGGATACACGAGAGTGAATGTGTGAGGGGAAAGTGGAAGTATTTATAGGAATTCAGAAAACTGGGGTTTTGGGGTTTGGCTTCGTTACCTTCGAGGTTCGGCACGTGCGGAAACGCTGTTTCATAACTTTGCTTTCTCCGCTCCTAATAACTGCCGTCGGTTTCCTTTTTCCTTTGTTTGGTTCAACTCCCTAACATTTTCTTTTCTTTTTTATATACTACTCCCTTTACCCCACGCCCAAACATATCTCAATATTTTTTTATTTTTTTAAACTGAACAAATATATTAATCAATAACAGGGTCTCTCTCCGGAGGACCATATTCAATCTGAACAAAAGATAACAGTGGAAAAAAAATAACTTGGTAAGTGAGTTCACAACTGCATTGTCTCCCTGCCTAACAAAAGACACATCAATAAAATCAAAATGGCAAGAAAATGAGCAACTGTTTGTAATAATAGAAAAAAGATAAGACCACCGAGTTTTGAACGACGTCAAAGGTCATAGAGTTTCAGGCAGTCCGTCTAAAAAAGGACCCTCCTAAAACCCAAGTCAATAGCGGTGGAGATCGCCCATCGAAAGCACAATGCTTCGGCAACAATGGGGGATGAGACCAAGATGGTTGCAGCGGTCGGCTTAGCTAGAACCTCACCCTCAAAATTCCGGGCCACCATTCCGAAGCCAGCCAACGTCGAGTCCCGCAAAGACGCATCAAAGTTAAGCTTGAAAATACCTCGAGGGGGAGGGGGTCCAAGTAGATGGCAACACTGCAATCGCGCGAGGGTTTGCACACAAATCCGGGGCACCAAGCAAAAAAGCCATATGGTCAACCACAAGGGTTCTACACTAAGATTCGGCAACAATCTCAGTGCACTCATCCTCAATTTGTATCCAAAGTTCCTCTAATTGAAATTTGCGCTCCCGCCTAGTTGGACGACGGTTGCTCAGAGAACACTCGACAAGAATCAGATTATGGTCAGATTGATGACGATGACAATGAGAGACTCGGGTATATGGCTAGGCATCATGCCATGCTTCATTCGACCAAGTGAACCTATACCCTGAATTACCCACGTCAGATAAACCACAAATTGCACACACATGATGGATAGCTTGGAGCCTCCTAATATCAGGAAGGTCACCCCAAGCTTATTAGATGGGTTCAGAACATCATTAAAATCACCTACACAAAGCCACGGGACCTCAGGTAAAGGTCGAAAACGCTTAATAAGGTCCCAAACTTTGTGCTTGTTTCCATATAACAAAATTAATAAATTAATAATACATTGCTTAGAAATTATTACTTCCATATAACTCAAATTTGATTCTATTATCAAAAATAAAAATGGATTAATACACAATATTTATCAAACCTACGAAGCAAGAGACAATATGTTGTGAATTAAAGCAGAATTGTACTTAAGCTGATTGCAACAAAGCTATTATTAGACACAAATGGAGAAATTTATAGAATATTTTTTCAAGTTTACGTTGTCTAAAATTGTCAAAAGCTAGTTGTTTCCTTTGTTGTTGTTTTTCTGTCCTTATGTAACAAAAGAATACAAACAAAAGTAGAATTTATATAAATATTAATTTCTTATTCCCGTATGACATATTATAATTATTATAAATTTTTATATATCAACTAATTAAATTATTTTAAAATTTGATTATTTTTTAAAATTTCGTTAATTTTTTAATTTTTTCAAAAGACAAACATTGCCAAATCTAAGTGATTTACATATTAATATTACAAAGTTACTAAAAATAATTAAAATGACTTTTAGAAATAGCAGTCACTTCTCTCCCTCTTCGTGGTTGCTTTTTACTATATAATTTTAATATAGATAAATGTACAATATATATATAAATATTCTTTCTTATCCCATACGACAAATTTAAATTTTATAATTTTATATATATTATTTCCTAAAATTATGTTAAAACTTAATTTTTTTGAAATTTCATTAATTTTTATTTTCTTAAAATATATAAATGATTTTCAAATCTAAGTGACTTACACTATAATATTACAAAAGTACTAAAGATAAATAATATGACATTTTTTTGGGTTACAAAATACTCCAAATAGAAGTTCATTAACTAAAATTGTATACCACCGGTCTTATTTATAAGAACCAAATACCTAATTCGCACAGTTTAAAATTTTTGGTTAAAGTAGTTAAGATGCATTAAATTTGTTCTCAAATAAGATTAAACTTCTAAAATTACCCTTATTATAACGGCTAGTATTCTACTAATTTCTTTTTATCACTAATAGATTTCTCCTTCTTATTAATATCTTCAATCACTAATCTCTTTCTTTGAAGTCAAATTGTAATATTAGTATTAGAGAGTGGAAAAGAGAGAGAATATAATTAATAAATTACACATTTACTAGTTCAGAACTATTAAAAGTAATATTGTTTAAAAATAATTAATATGGCACAAGCTCCAATTTATTTATTATAAAAAAATTAAGATTAACCTTTTATTTGGTTCTTATAAATAAGACCGAAGGTAGTAATACATTCTTTATATTATTATTAAAAAATTAGAAAAAACTTTTAAAAACGTTGAGTGTCTCCATTCCTTTTACTCTGTTTTATACTTGTCATTATCCCATAGTATATTGCTAATATTGTTCATTATTATTGGTAGCAAGTTATTAGTCTTTAATGCTATTACAATTTCCCCGTGAATCTTTTAATTCTATAATTTGAACATTGATAAAAATAGATTATAATAATTGTAGATATTTACTTTATTCTCAAGCATATGGGTAGTTAAAAATGTCCATTTAATGTTTCCAAAAATTATGGTTGCTTGAGAATATACCACTTATTCAAAGCTATGTGTTTCCTTTTATAAAATTTGAAAATTCCTTAATATTAATGGACCTATTTAGTGCATTTAAATAGAGTAAGTAGTCTTATGGGTACAGATTGCTCTTCAGTTCACAACAATGAAGGGTTTCAATGATTGGGCTCGTAGTCATGAGACACGATGCTCAACTTATGGTTATACTGTTTTTCTTGGTGATAATTTTGTTTCTTGGAGTGCTAAGAAGCAACCAACAGTTTTGGGCTCTAGTTGTGAATTCGAGTACCGGGCCCTTGCCAACACAGTTGCGGAAGTTTAATGGGTTTCTAATCTTTTTTGTGAGCTGCGTCTCCCATATGCTATTCGGCCCATTCTCTTTTGTAATAACCAAAGCGCCATTTTTGTCAACAACAACCCAGTTGCTCACGAACGAGCAAAACACATTGACATTGATTATCACTTCGTCAAGGAACTTGTTTGTACTGGAAAATTGTCCACTAAGTTTGTTTGTTCTCCGTTGCAAGTTGTAGATGTATTCACTACAAGTTTGTCCCATCCATCCGTTGTTTGAATTCTTTCGATCCAAGCTTTTCTTGAGGGGGGTGTTAGCGTGATTAAAGCAAAAGATCAAGACGATTGGGTCAAAAAAGATTAATGTGATAACATAATTATAGGGATTGTTGTTAAAGCTTATTATTTCAATATATTTATAATTAATTATTTCCTTGTATATCATAAGTGATACCCTACCATATTGATAAACAATTCAAGTTGAACAAACAACTTCTTTACAAGTTCACTCACACAACAAGGTAGCAAACCTATGATAATGAGAAATTATTATCTCCAAAAGTATCACCACATCCAGTGAATCTCTTTGGCAGACTATCTTCTTGTAATTCCTCTCCAAGCCATAACAAGACCATGATAAATGACTAAGAGCTCCATATGAAGATTATAAAAAAACACCATAAAACCCATATATGCTAATAATGTATTCCCCAGTAATAAAGGAGTCTGAATGAACTTTGCCATTGCTGCAATGGAGGACAACAATGTCAGCTCCGTGATCTCTTCCCCTTCTATGCCTTTCACATTTATGAAAGATTGGTAGATGAAGCGTTGAAGTTGGTTGGGTAATAATATGTATATATTATTAATTATTAATATAAAATGTTAATCTATTATTATTTTTTCAAAAATGTTTGAAGGAGCCATTCCACACTAAATTCCAAGCAAATAATATAGCCAGGTTTGCAAAACGTCGTTATAGTGCAGCTGTGGCGTGGAACTGGACGGTAAAACCGTTTGCATTGGGCGGAAATTCTCCAGTAGCATTGATGTTTTACGCCTAACTCTAGGTGTTGATAGTTCAATCCTGCATTTGGATACGATGATAAAGAGACCTCAAACCCTCCACTTAACCTCTTAATCCATCAGGCGGGGCGGGATGGACTCGATTAGGGTGATTCAGCTAACTAACCCGCCTAGACTATCAACTCGTTGGGCCAAAGCAGGGCGAAAATATGCCAACATGTTGACAAATCAACATGCTGGCCGGAGCCACCACTTCGATGAGGATTATAACTGGCTATTTCCCTAACCCTAGGGACTAGACCTAGCAGTTACTCTGACGAGGGATTAATACCGAAATTCGCTCATACCTCAGGGACCATTTACTTAGTTTTTTTTATAAACCTATGTTAGTTGTTAGTAAATTAGTTTCTTCTTCAATATTTAAACTCTGACCTTTCATTACCTTTAACTCAACCAAGTAAATTACTTCTCCCCTCTAGTAACCATTTACTTTTTATATAAGGACTAAATTAAAAAAAATAGTCCTTTTACCAGGACCAAACTTACTAAAAAAATAATAATTTGAAAACGAAGTCGTTTAGTGTATCTTCAAACATGAGTCATTTACTATGCATGAGATCGCAACTGGGGTGTGAAGGCACTACCTCTTTCGATTGCAGAATAGTGCAGGATCAAAGAAGGCCAATTTACCTGAAAGTAGTTTTATATTACATGCCCGATTCTCTGATTCTGTCTTTGCTATTTTGGATCATTTCTAGCTACAACATTTATCTTCATCTATCAATCTCCAATACTCTATTGGGCGGAGAATTTCAGTTCATAACTGAAATTTCAGCTCAAATTACACAGAATTTTAGTTCATAACGGAAATTTTGATGTGAAATTCAAAATGAAACTGAAATTAGAATCAAAATCTCTCTGTAATGTAGGAGAAACTAGATCAATTACGAGGACGCCGTAAAGAAGAATAGATTTTCGGGAGTATACCTGGTTGGAAGAACAAAGATCCTTCAAGAAGAAGAGAGATCGAGACGGCGACGTGGTGAAGAAGATGAAGTGTTGAAATCTGAAGAAGAGATCGAGAGAAATCTGAAACGGCGGCGCGGTTACGCCGTGAAGAAGAGAAATCCAGGGACCAATGACGACGGCGCGGTGTTAACTCAAGAAGAGAAATCCATCTTCTCCATGATGACGACATGGTGAGATCGAAAGAATTTCATGCTGGAGAGAATTAGATAAAATCCGAAACTGAAATCTAATTTCAGTCCTTAAACGCGTACGAATTCCAAACGCGAAAATAAAACGTATTTTACGTCAGTCTAAACCGACAAAGTTTACAAAAAAACCGACATAAATTCAAAGAAAATTATGGCGGCTGAACTGACCGACGTAGTATACGTATAAAACATCGGTTTTTTATAACCGATACATTTTGACTGACGTAATTTTCTTAATTTTTTGTAGTGAATTCCCCCTGAGAAACTTTAATTTGAACTTGATTTTAATGAGGGACGTAAATATGTAATGAGTATTGATTGATTCACATTCCATATTCTTTTTGATCTTATTTTCACTCACTTTCTCTTTCCATATATCTTTTATTCTTATCACATTATCTATCACATCTCTTATTTGTCTTGTTTTCTTCATTATCTTATTAAGAAAAAGTGTTTTGAGTGTTAGCCACACATTAAAAATTTGCAACTCACAACCAAACTGGCTAACTTCACGGATAAAATAAACTTTCCTTCTCGACGTTTTAGTTTTTTTTAGCTAAAAAGACTTTCTTAAATACCCAAACGAAATGGGCTGTTTAACTTATCCATAAAGTTACGACCCCAAAAGAAATTCCCTCATGAGATTATTTAATCAAAGAATCAAATCAATATATTCCCACCGGGAAAAAAATGACAGGATTGGAATATTCAAAAATAGGGTTTGCGTTCAGATTAGCGTTGAAACTTTCTGGAGAATGCTAAAATTGTCCAAGGGAAACACAAACCCTATTAGGATAAAAAGAGTTTTTTGGGAATTGTTGGATACTTTATTATATTTTAAAATATTTAAAGTATTATTTATATAATTAATCTAAATATTTCAAATCTTCATTTAAATGAATTAAAACCACGACGTTTTATAATTAAATATTTAATTATATGATTAAACATGTTATATTTTAGTGCCATATTATGTAAGAGAATAATTAGTTATACTCTTCACGTTTTATTATTCTTATATATCATTTTCTCCATCTTCCGCTTCCTCTCCTGATCTCTTTGGTTACTACGTACGTACGTACCCTGCCATTGCTGCTTCTGCACTCAGCCTCAGCCACCACACAAACTCAAACATTAGCTATTATTCTCTTTCATGTTCTCTATCATATAAATTCATTCAACCTCTGCATTTCAGAATCAACCTTTCTCCTCTTCATTCCCAACACCAAAACACAGAGAAGGTTTTGATGATGACCAATCTCACTTCCATAACCACATATCTTTCCCTCATCACACAGCTAATCCCATACATCATATGCTTCCTCCTCCTCCTTGAACAGGCCTCATACCTCACCAAGAAGCGCTTCATCCCAGGCCCAAACCTCGTTTTCCCCTTCATAGGCAACGCAATCCCATTGGTCCGTGACCCCACCAACTTCTGGGACCTTCAATCCTCTCTCGCAAAATCCACACCTTTAGGGGTCTCTGCCAACTACATCATCGGCAACTCCATCGTCTTCATCAGAGACACCGAGCTTTCTCACAAGGTCTTCTCCAATGTCAGGCCCGACGCCTTCCGCCTCGTGGGCTACCCCTTCGGCAAGAAGCTCTTCGGCGAGCACAATCTCATCCACATGATGGGCCAGGATCACAAGAATCTCCGCCGTCGGATCGCACCCAACTTCACCCCCAAGGCCCTCTCCACCTACACTGCACTTCAGCAGGTTATTATCCTCAAACACCTCAAGTCATGGGCCCACCACCGAAACTCCATCCCCCTCCGCATTCTAGCCCGCGACATGAACCTCGAAACCTCCCAGACTATCTTCGTGGGCCCTTACTTGGGCCCTAAGGCCCGGGAGAGGTTCGAGCGTGATTACTTCCTCTTCAACATCGGCCTCATGCCCTCATGAAACTCCCAGTCGATCTCCCCGGCACCTCCTTTCGGAACGCCAGGCTTGCCGTCGGCCGACTCACCGAAACCCTAGCCACCTGCACGGCGATGAGCAAGGCCTCGATGGAAAAAGGGGAAGAGCCTTCGTGCCTCATCGATTACTGGATGCAGGACACACTCCAAGAGATCGAGGAGGCGAGGCTCACCAGAGGGCCAACACCGCCGTACTCTTGCGACGCCGATATCAGCGACTACCTCTTCGACTTCCTCTTTGCCACCCAGGACGCGTCCAACGCGTCACTGCTCTGGGCGGTTGTGCTGCTCGACGCGCACGCGAAGGTGCTTGCCAGGGTTAGGGAGGAAGTCGCCAGAATTTGGTCGCTAGAGTCGGACGCGCTGATAACCCCAGAGTAGCTCGGGGAAATGAGGTACACACAAGCGGTGGCGCGTGAGGTGGTGAGGTACCGACCGGCGGCGGCCATGGTCCCTCACATCGCGACGGAGAGGTTCCCGCTGACAGAGTCATTCACAATTCCGAAGGGGGCAATCGTGTTCCCGTCGACATTTGATTCGTCGTTCCAAGGGTTCACTGAACCGGACCTGTTTGACCCGGATCGATTCTCGGAGGAGAGGCAAGAGGACCAAATATTTAAAAGAAACTTTCTGGCTTCCGGGGCAGGGCCCCACCAGTGCGTGGGCCAGAGGTACGCTTTGAATCACCTTGTTCTGTTCATCGCGATGTTCGTTTCGTTGATTGATTTCAAGAGAGACAGAACAGACGGCTGTGATGAGATCACCTACGTGCCCACAATTTGCCCCAAAGACGATTGTAGGATTTTTCTGTGTTAGCGGTGCGCAAGGTATCCTTCTTTCCCTGGGGCGGAGGAGCTCGTGAAATGACCACAATGCCCTTCCTTATTTGTTTGGTTGTTGCCTCTTAATTCTTCATAAATCGCATATTTTACAAAAATAATGGGTAACCATATAAATAGTGGAAGAAACCTGACACCTCCATACTACCACAAACTACAGGTGTCTGCCATTATTCACATGTCGCTGCTGTCGTGAAAAGTAGTGTTGGCTTGTTTATATCTTCATTGGGTGGTTTAAAAATGTGGCTTGGCTTTATCTACATTGAACTAAAAAAGATATGATTCATAAGTTAAAAGAGTTTCCGTATTATAAATAAAACGTAGTGTATGCATGTTATAGTGTATGCATGTTAGTTTTAAAAATATAATTCACGTGTAGAACACATATAAATGTCCTAAAAATGCTGGTATTATTCTTGTAAAAGTTTGTCTATGTGAATGTGAGAAGTCATTGGATTGGATGGTGGATGATTGGGTGTTTATTGGCAATCAAATAAAATGATAAGTGAAAAAACACCAACTTCATCGAGCTAGCTCATCTTTTGGGATGATTACCTAAGGAACTGCATTTTTAAGGAGATTTTTAACTTTCAACATATCCAAGTCGGAATTATGAGAGCAATTTAATTAAAAAGAAGAGGTTTGTTTTTTTGGAGAAGACTAAATCTACTAATTACGTTTTCATAAAAAAATTGAATCTACTAATTAAGGTTTGGATGTGATCGATAATTGTGTCGTGGATGAACATTTTATGTTACTAGAATAATAGATTTCATGCATGTCTGAATTTTTTTGGGTAGGAAAGTAAAAACTAAAAGAAAAGAAACAAGCTAGGAGAGAATATGAAGCATATCACTACAACAATTTTGCTTTTCTTCAATTCAAATTAAAAAATGTAGCCATAGACACAAATAATATTTCTTAAACTTTATGCAACAATTTCTGACGGTCTGGTATTACCTATTCTCCTTAGTAAAAGTTTTTCGTACTTTATGGTTACACAGTAAGAAAATGTAACCTATTGTGTGGAAAATGACAACAATTATCACGTAATAACTGTTCTCTATTACTATATATAGACTTAATAGCACTTTTGGTCCCTCACTTTTCATGATTTGACATTTCTGGTCCCTCTCGGAATTTATTAGCATTCAGAGTCCCTCACATTTACAAGAAGTTGGATTTCTGATTTTTCGTTCATATTCCGTCAGAAACTTAACATTAGAAGCCTACGTGGCAGGATGTAAGTGATGTGGCAAAAACTCCAAAATCAGCCCAAAACTCAAAAAAACGACCGAAACCTCCAAAAGTCGGCCCAAAACTAAAAAATTGGTCCAAAACCCAAAAGAACGGTCCAAACCCCAAAAGTCGGCCAAAAACTCAAAAATCGGCCCAAAACCCAAAAAAATGTCGAAACCCCAAAAGTCGGCTAAAAACTCAAAAATCGGCCCCAAATCCAAAAAAACGGTTGAAACCCTAAAAGTCAGCCAAAGACTAAAAAATCGGCCCAAAACCCAAAAAAAGTGTCAAAACCCCGTGATTTTGACCTTTTTTTTGGGTTTTGGGCCGACTTTTGAGTTTCCATCGTTTTTTTGGGTTTTCGATCTTTTTTTGGGTTTGGGGCATATTTTTGAGTTTGGGGCTGATTTTTGGTTTTGACATTTTTTTTGGGTTTTGGGCCGATTTTTTAGTTTTGGGCTAATTGTTGGGTCTTCAACCGTTTTTTTTGGGTTTTGGGCCGATTTTTGAGTTTTTTGGCCGACTTTTGGGGTTTCAGCCGTTTTTTTTTGTGTGTTCTGGGCCGACTTTTGGGGTTTCGACTGTTTTTTTGGGTTTTGGGCTAATTTTTTTAGTTTTTGGACGACTTTTAGGGTTTCGACCGGTTATTTGGATTTTGGGCTGATTTTTGGGATTTCGACAGTTTTTTGATTTTGGGTCGATTTTTGAGTTTTTAGCTGATTTTTGGGGTTTCGACTATTTTTTGGGCTGATTTTTGAGTTTTGGCCAACTTTTGGGATTTCGACCGTTATTTTGGGTTTTTGTCCGACTATTGGGATTTCGACCCTTTTTTTGGGTTTTGGACCAATTTTTGAGTTTTGGGCCGACTTTTGGGGTTTTGACATTTTTTTGGGTTTTGGGCCGATATTTTGGATTGGACCGACTTTTGGGATTTCAACCTTTTTTTTTTGTTTTAAGCTGATTTTTGAGTTTTCGGCCGACTTTTGGAGGGTTTTGACCGTTTTTTTATTTTCAACCATTGTTTGGGTTCTGGGTCAATTTTTGAGTTTCCACCAATTTTTTTTTGGGTTTTTCACCGTTTTTTAAGTTATTGGATATTTATCCATTAAAAATTCACTAATGGATGAGATTGAATGGACTTTTTTCATTAATGGATAGATTAGATAGATTTTTTTTTTAAACAATTTTAATGGATTCTTAATGAATTGTTTTGAATCCATCTATTATAATCCATATCCATCCAACCATCCATTTGCCACCTCTAGATTCAATTCCATGAGAAAAATAAAGAAATATCTTAACGATAGAAGACATTGACCAGCGCATATGCTTTGCCAAAGTACACTTCCCTGATAGCAAGTGATGGACAACCGTAGAAAACTATTGTGTTGTTATCTTATTTATTTTTTATTAATTAAAATTTCAATAGTTAGAAGAGAGTGTCTTTCTATTGACACGGTCGTTATCAAGTTTATTTTTTATCTAATTAATATAATTCCTTTTGCTTTAAAAACAATCTGATTGGGAATATGCAGGTGGTATGTTATGGGAGTGGTTGACTATTGGTAAGGAGATAAGTAGATGCTATTAATATATTTATTTTGTACTTTGGTTGTAGATGCAAGGAAACTAAGAAACAAGTGATTGGAAATTAGAAAACACAATATTTAAGGGTCATAGACCAATGCCACACTTGATTACATATTTTCTTCTTATTCTCAATTGCTAGCAACTCCGATCCTCACACACACAACACAACCTCTCTCTCTCTCTAATGGATGATGCAGAGCTCCAAATTGAACCCTCTCGGCTCACATTTCACTGTAAGCAAAGTACTCAGTACTCCTTCTTTCTCTTTCTTGATTTTCATATTTCCACTCACTCATTCATTTGCAGTTGAACTGAAGAAACAAACTTCTTGTTCGCTTCATCTTGTAAACAAGACTACCAACCATGTGGCCTTTAAGGTTCGTTTTTCGCCTAATTTCATTCAATTTTTCCAAACTC
This sequence comes from Acmispon strigosus, assembly GCA_030819835.1. NCBI lineage: Eukaryota > Viridiplantae > Streptophyta > Magnoliopsida > Fabales > Fabaceae > Acmispon > Acmispon strigosus. The sequence goes on from JAUAMA010000001.1 coordinate 96,452,664, forward strand.
AAAAACAAATTATACAAACAAACCCCCATGATTAATTCATAATCTATCCAGGTTAAAACAACAAATCCTAAGAATTACTGCGTCAGACCAAACATTGGCATCATCGAGCCACAAGGAACGTGTGATATTTCTGGTATTAATTCCATCAATCCTTAGTAGTGTTAGTTATTGATGCATGTTATTAGTATTAAGTATGATTCTTTTGTGGGATATGCAGTTACCATGCAAGCTCAGCAGAAAGCTCCTCTTAATTTTGAGTGCAAAGACAAATTCCTGATTCAAAGCACGGTTGTTCCTTTCTATGCTTCCCTAGATGACATCTCTTCCGATCAATTTGCGAAAGATAGTGGGAAGCATGTTGAGGAGAAGAAGATGAGGGCAGTGCTGCTTCCACCAAACGTTCAGGAGGAGGATCTATCCAATTCAATTACTGTGAGCTTCCATGCACCTACTACTACTTATATTACAAATCATATAATCATTTTAATTTACTTTGTGGATGTTTGTCACAAACTGATTTAGGTATAAAATTGATCATGCTATTGCTAGTAGTGAGTGAGTGTAGTAAAAGTTAACAACTCAGGACAACTCAAGCATTTTGTTTAGTAAAATCCTCCGAATTTAACAGATTTCTCCTTATAGAAATTGAGGTACCAGAACAACTAAAAATAAAAAGTAACTCAAACAAGACGAAGGATGTTCAAGGTGGCTATGTATAAATTTTCCCAAAATGAAACATAGAAAAAACGTTAGGTATGTTAAATAACCAATTATTTCTGAAATGAATAATTTAATATTATATTTTAACATGTTCCTACTGATTCAATACATTCTAGGAAGACTTTTTCAAAGATAATATCATACGTGTAACCAAAAAAAAAGATAATATCATACGTAAAAAACGTATAGTATTAAACAACTTGCGTCACATTTAAATTTAAACAAAATAAAGCTTTAAAAGTCAAATTAGAAAAAAAAATTGAATGTAAAAGTCAAATTAGATTTAACAAAACACCGTTATCATCAACACCTTAAATAAACGAGATTCTCTTAAAAGAAAAAAAGATTTGTTCACACTTCATTTTATTTGTAAATGAAATGTAGAAAAAAGAAAAATAGATATATAGAAAGTGGGGTGACAATTTAAAGGAATGTGAATGGAATCATAGTTTCTTTTAAAATAATATATCTCAAAATATATTAAAAATAAAATTAAATATTTTTTAAAATAGTTAAAACATATACAACAATCTCCCACAAAATTTGAAAAGATCTTAAACTACATAAAAACTATTTTTCTTGATTCACCTCATGAGTGTAAGTGCACCGAGTTGGTATATAGTTTTTTATGGTAAAGGTTGTTTGCTAATCTGTTGAAAATATATTCTGTGTTAATTTACATATATCTCGTACTTGTATCCGTAACATTTTTTACTTTTTGCGATAGCTGAAAAGTGTAGTAATAGACACAAAAAATATTTTTTAAATTTTATGCAACACTTTTTGATCGTCTAATATTCTGGCGTTAACTATTGCATTTGACAACAATTTCTCATCCTCTATGGTAATAATGTAAGCAAATGTAACTTATTATGGCGAAAATGAGTAATTGTTCCATATTGTAAGATAGAGAACATTTATTTAATATTATTAAAAATGTGTTGCCTAAAATGAACCATTTATAGTAACAAGCACAAACTAATTCTTAATGCAACTTTAGGCAACATTTTTTACATGTTGTCAAAAGCAAAAAATGGTGCAGTGACACGGGACTGATATACCGCCCGTATCAGTGCAACATAGATCATATTAGAACTCTCATTTTTTGCTATAAAGAAAATTTAACCAGATGATATTAGCTACATTTTTCAAATAACTAAACTAGCTAACTCAACTGAATGAGTAATAATTTTTCCCACCCAAATCACCCAAATCATATTAACAAGTAACTGCATTATTTACAAACAGCACCCGAATGATGGTTCGCAGCTGCTAAGCATGGCTAAGGATATTGAGGAATTGAAGAAGGATGTTGAGAAATTGAAGTCAAAGCTGAGTTTCATGGATTTAAAGCAAAGAGAGGTCAGGTTTAATTTCCTCCCTCCTTAACTTTGCTTAGGTTTAATTCACCCCTCTTTTCCACCTCCGTCTAAAGTGAGAGAGAAGGAAAAGAAAGAAGTGATAATTATAAGTTTTGATATATTTACATTAATATTTTTCTTTCATTTTATTTTCATACATTTTTTTTTTATATATCTCTCTCATCAATCATATCTCTCATTTTCTCATTTTTATTTAAGCTGGAGGTGATATTAACGTGCAAATGTAAGTTGGGTGCGAATGTATCAAATTAAATTTGAAGTAATACAAATGTGTATGAAACTATAAAGAATGAATAAAAATGGTATTTTTGATTATTTGACTTCTACAATTATATGTTATATTTTCCTTGAGTATGAAATTATGTTTAAAAATTAAAAGGCTTAAACATTTCTAGTTATATATTTAAGCATGCACAATATGATTTGTGAGTTTTGACTTGAAATATTTTATCTCGGACAGAGTTACTATATATAAAACGTGTGTTTAATGCTATTTTTTAGTTAGATTTTGGTTAATGGTATTTTATTCCTTTTTGTTAGTTTAGTGCTTGGTTTTGATTTGTTATTGATTTTAAATTTATTTTTTATTTCACTATTTTCCTAATGACTATGATTATGAAATGAAGCTAATAATCAATAAATTGGAGTAATTTTTTCAAAATAATTGGTTGTATTATTAAAATATATGTGGTTGACTCCTACAGGGTTTCACAGACATCAACAACAATGAGCAAAAACAATTGAAGAAGAAGTCTGAAGCTAAAGGTGTTCTAACTAAGACATTAGCTTTTTGCAAAGTGGTTCTTGGCAAAATTAACAATGTTGGCGAATACTCACGGATAAAAACTCATGATGATTAAAATTACCAGTCTTCACGGACACTCATGGATTTATTTCATGTATATTTTAACTACCTGTTTATAAATGGGACAGGTATGAAATGATTTTCTATTATGCCTTTAAATATATATAATCAACTTTCTTAATCCCACTTTGGAATGTGTATATGTAAATGGTTCATAATTAAATGAATATGTATACGAGTTAAACATTGAGAAATTTTAGTTTATTTGTATTTGAATTTAATATTATAACATTGTTATAATTTATTTATCTTAAATTTACTTTAAATTAAGATTTTTTTATTTTAATAGATATCCACGAATACATATTCATAGATATGAAATTTTCACAAATTTGAAATCAACAACTTAAACTCTTTTGAAAATCCTTTCAATAAAAACTCTTTAGTTAGTGGAAGTATTACAAGTAAATAAAATATAACAAAGAGAAAGGAGTAAAGAGAACGGACACAAATCTTTATCCGTTTCACCCTTAAGACTTAGGCTATGTCTATTCTTTAGTTTTCACCAAATTTATTTACTAATTAACTTCAACAAGTATTTTATATGACTCATCGACTCTTATAGGAGATTTTGATTGACAAGTTATTGGAGGATGAAGATAATAAAAGTTACAGAAATAAATAGTGATATAAATTTTTTGATTTATGTAATACTCAAATTTAATATAAATCAAAACAGTTTAAATTTATTAAATATTTAATTTCAAATCAAGTTAAGTTTTTATTTCTAAAAATCTCATTCGAATAAACTTTTAACTCCTTTAAATAAAACTTATAATCCATTTCTTAAAATTAAATATTAAAGATAAATCCTAAAATATTTCATTTATCAAAACAAAATTATAGAATTTTTTATCTTATTGAAATAAGGTTTGTCATTCAATTCTTGAGATTTAAAATAAAATATAAATTTAATCATTTATTGATGTCGTTCCTCACCAATATTGAAGATTTATTAGTATATCAGTTTGTAGTAAAATATTTTGTTGATTCTTAATGTGGCTATTAAATATTTTGAAGATTTATTAGTGTAAATTTTTGTCCAGCCCACGCCAATATTGTGTAGATTCTTGATTCGCCCCTTCCATTATTATTTTTAAAAATAAATAAGTAAAACCAAATTTTAAGGTAAAAAAATAATTAATCTATCTTATATTTAAAAAAATTCAAGAATTGAATGACAACTCTTATCTTAATAAGATAAAAAGTCATTGAAATTCCTTTTTAGATAAATGAAATATTTTGAGATTTTTCTTTAATTTTGAATTTTAAGAAGTGAATTATAAACCTTATCTAAAGGAATAAAAGATGAGATTTTGAGATATATAAGAAGTTATAGAAGGGTGACAAACTATACACACAAAACAAATTAAACCTCTCTCTCTCTTCCAAATTGAACCCTTTCAAGTCAGATTTCACTCCTCCGCAGATGGAAGCAAAGAACAGTTAATTCTCATCATTTTTGCAAGCTGAAGGAAGGGAAGAAAATGAATGGCAGTTGGTCTCAAATCACTTTTCATAGAGGATATATATATAGTTAATTGTAAATGATGATGGTTCATATGTAACCTGGTATATGATAGTTATGCCTGACTTTGCTTAATTAGAGGATGGAAATACTAAGGACGGATGTTATTTTTCAATCTCCTATTAACAAATTTGGTGGATGGTAATGGAAAATGACTTTCTACAGTTGAAATTAGTGTGTTTGGATAATAATAAAAGTATTAACAAACTTTTATCTAAATTTATAAAAAGAATTCTGTTTACATTGTGTCAAAATAACGGTTAACATCCGTTTGCAAGATGCTAAAAGTATCCATACATATCAATTTAATAAATTCCGTTCGTTTGAGGGGATTTATTTAATTTCTATATATAATTCTTTAAGGTTACATTTGGAAGAAATATAATGTTTTAGACTAATTAGATGTGAAGTTTTTCATTTTCTTTTGAAACGTCATTCTTTTCAATACACCTTTGTGACAACCATTGCCAATAAAGATTATAATAATTACTCCTTCGGTTCTTTATCCATAGGTTAATTTTTTAAAAAGAAAATCTTAAATATAAGTCATTTTTTAATATCTAAATCATTAAATATTTTTTTCTAAATTTACCCATGTTAAATTTGAAAAAGATGGTGAGATTTTAAAAAATTGTGAACTTCGAGAGAAAAACTCATAAAAAATTCAGCAAATAATTAAACTAGAGAGAAATTTATTGAATTTGTAAGTTTTTAAATAAGGGCAATTTAGAAAAAATTGATAAAACTTCTTACAAATTCATTGATGCTAACTACTTTTATTAATTCAAGAGAATTACGTAAATGTGACTTGTATAGGAATAGAGAGAGTATTACTTATCTATGAGATAACTCTATTTATAATTTCTGCAAAAGGTGAGACAATGACATTTTGCCTGACTTCCACACTATACAATGACGTTTTATTTTATTTTTTTTGTCAATCCCCGCTTATCTACCATTTTCTTTCGACTCTTGCCATTCCTCAGTTTCTCCTGGGCGAATGCTCAGTCTTACTCTTGTGATTTTCATCTAGGATTAACTTTTCTGTTATGTATTCCTAATCATAATTAGTTACCATTTAATTTCTCTTATATCTATTCACCTCACAAATTTAAAGCATTAATTAATCGTTAGATCTCTCTTGCAATTGATCTTTACACATTACTTTCTTTGATTGTGTATTTTAAAGCATTCACTCCAATGCTGCAAATGAAAGACACTAGTTTGAACTTTGGCCCCATCCTACAAACTATTATTTTTGTATATTTTTAGTTGCCTCATTGGAAGGGAAAAGTGTCTGGTTGCTCTAGTGTACCATATATCTGCTGAGGGGTAACTCACTTAGTTGAGATAAGAGTAATAGAAGGTGAAGGGTCAGGGTTCAAATCAAAATCATGAGGAGAGATAATTTGTAACTTACTAATAACTAACACATAACATTTGCCTATAAAAAGAAAACCATATTTCTGCTGAGGGAAGAGTAAGAAACAAGCTCATAATCAATTTTGCAGAACCAGCAAAATTGGATGAGCTTCTTCTGGTTTCTAGTTTTCTCTGCACATCTTGCAGCAGCATCTTCTCTGGAGGAGTTTGAAGGCATGTATGTATCTCAACAACTTGATAGTTGATTCCTAAATTAATGGAAGCAAAAGCTTCCTCTTTAGATAGTACCATGATATTTTGCTGCACCATAATTAACTACTGGCTAGTTTCCTTTGTTGGATAGCAGATTTTTAGTTTACTTTAATTTACAAGAATGTTTACCTGAGGTATTGTGTTTTTTCAATATTAGAATGAAATTCTGAATTTGTGCATGTAAGTTATGTAGTCTAAACTTGTGAACACACCATTGAAATCAGGTTTGTTGTCCATTGGAACCTCACCATTGACATGAGCATCATCATCATATAAGTTCACTCCCTTGGTTAAGAATCTAATGCTTCCCAGCTTGTATGGTCTGGATTTGACAGCTATTACTGTGGGAGGAAAGCCACTGGAAGTGGCAGCATGCAAGTTAAATTTCATTTGATCATATGCTATCAAATTCAAAAAAGAAAAATTAATTTTTTATTGAGTTAATTATATACTTATGAATGAATTGTATTTAACACGTTTAGATGTAACTAAATACTGTTTTGAAATAATGAAATAAATTTACAAAATAATTTTAATTTTATGAATGAATATAATTAAGACATTAAAATAGAAGTTATATCAAGGTGAATAATTTTTTGATACGCAAAGTTTTGGAAATTGACACATCATTTAAAATGTTAGCATGACAAATCATGTGAACTAGGGACCCATTCTCTGCTGTCCTATTAATTCATTTTTTAACCATTTGATGTAACATGCATTTGATGATGATGTAGTAGTATGTAATGTTACTAGTAGTGCATCTATTGGATTGGCCATTATTTAATACAAACTTTAGGTATCTATTATTTCAAACATTGAACTTTTAATCAATAGTGGGACCTTCCCATGTTTGATTAATGATAATCAAATGATATGTCTCTCTTTCAGCTTCCTTGAGCTGACCATCTCCAAAGTCTAAACCTTCAAAAAAAGGCCAAGACAAGGCACAATCAGAACTAGAACTGAAGATCAGAAGCAAGTTGTACATCTAATTCCAGTTAAGCCAAGTAAGTTGAGATACATAAGCATATTCTTGTATCTTTTTTTCATACCTCTTGATTTTTTGGTACATATGATTAATTTATTCATAGCCTTTTTGTAAGGATAGAACATTTTGAGCAAATCCCGGATAGAAAATGAGATTGTTTATGCAGCTAACATTGAGCACCGTGCAGCTAACATAAATTTATACATGGAAAAGGCAGAAAGTAATTACTAATTAGCACCAGAGCACTTTTAAAACCTTAACTAAAGAATGATCATGACTGATTCTCTTTCTTTGTGTATGTGGTACCAAATAGGATTTCAAATTATCAATTTGAGATCTGGCTCCACTTGAGGTAGTAAACTATCAAGTAACAAAGATGTATCATGGTGTAATGCTGGATTTAGCTTTTAAAGTATAGCTGAAAAGTGGAAACTCATGATGTCTTAAAGTGTATCATGCTGGGTTCTGCTTTCAAATCAAAAGTTTCTTGTTCAGGTTCTTTTTAAGTATTCTGCTTTTGAGTAAAACCACTCTGGGAGTTCTGTATCTTTTGCAGGAGTGGACTTAAGACTGGGCACCAACTACTGGTAAAAATTTCCCACTTAATACTCTAGACTCTAAAGTTTACTTATTTTCTGCTAATCTAAATTTATGTCATCAAAACAAATCAGATGCCGTGGTTCCTAGCAATTTATTTCCAATTTGTGAATCCCAGGTTTCTAAGTGCATGTTTGGAAACTCTTCTATATCTGAGTGACATATTTGATTTTGTAGCAAAATAAGTTGATCCAAACATGCTATACACGTCAACATCCATAACTTATTAGTGTTCTGCTTGGCTTGTTGCTTCTATCTCCTCTCATCATTGTCAGGTTTGCAGTGTGTCTTAGCTGATTACCATGGGGTGCATTCCTTCAAAAGTCATAGCCAGATCAATCAGTTTCCATGACGATAGAAAGCAAAGATCACAGAGAACCGCTAACGGCATTCCATTGCTTGAAGATTTAATCATCTCCACTAATGGTCGTGACCAGTACCTTGCTCTTGTCTGCAAACTGCACTCTAGAAGCTTTAGCGCTAACAAGTCCTCAAAACTTGCTATTGAGCCTGCCACTCCTGAAACTTTTGAGAAGTTGGAGCTATCAGCAAAACTAGGCCAAGTAGAAGGGAAACAATTTGAAAGTGGTAACAAAAACAGGTCCAAAAGTTGGCATTATTTTCCTGAGCATATTGTGCACTCTCTTGCTCAGGAGAATTTATCTGGTTTTGAAGATAATAAGTATGACTTGAGCTCTAAGGGTGCTGTAGGTAGTAGGAGTTTTCACACAGTGGAGGAATATGATGGTATGGTTAATAAAATTTGGTTGAACAAGTCCAGTAGAGTTCAGAAAAGTGAGTTTAATGATGAAGATAATGATGATTCCGGAGCCAACATGGACCTTCAGGTATCTAAATTTACATCTAATACAACTCATCATGCTGAGGATGAGGATTCTTTTTTTTTTTAAACCATAGGTATCCTCCATTGAGGCAACCCTGTTCGAGTTGGGTAGTAACCAGTGTTTAATGCAGCTATATTCACAGGTACTCGAACTTGAGACCTCTGTTATCAAGGAAATGCAACCAGAAAGCAATGAAGTTACTCCAAGTCCTAAAGGCCACATTCCAAGTTCATGTATAAAAAATGAGGATGTGATTCCAAGTAATAAGAGAAAGGCTTTAGCAAAGAGGCTAGAATCACTTAGAATCCCATCAAACATTGAATGTCCAGCCATTGCTAGTCTTAGAGAATGGATCCCTGCAGATGGAATATACTCTCCTGGATCCTATGTCACCCCAAAATTTGGAAGCTATTCTCGAATCAACATTAGGAATGCAAATGAATCCAGTGAGGACTCTATATTTAGTCCAGAGCTGGTATCTGCCTTTGAACAGTGCATGCAAAACCTTGATGCAGAGGAAGAAAAGATTCTGAAACAAATTTTAGAGAATGTGGAGGAAGAAAGTGAAGAAGGAATTCAGCCCCAAGAAGGTTAGTGTTGTTAATATAAGGCCTCAATGTGGACTCATAAAAAAAGGGGAATAGTAAAGGAGAAATGTTCTATAAAGTTGAAGGAGCAGCTCAGTTATCAATGGCAGAAGACTAAAGAGACCCAGTATGTTGATTAATAGTTCAAAACAATGATCAAAAGCGAAGAGTTAGAGTGCAATTTCCTGGTGTGTAGAACCATTTCATTTAACTAGTGGAAAGAATAGGGTGCAATATACTGATGGATTATGAGTTTGTAATATACCATTTCATTTTGGTGACATCCTTTTGTTGTGTGAGTTGAAAATGAAGTAATGTTTCCTTTATATACTGTAATACTGAGTTTGTTTAGTCAATGTTTTAGTGCTTTGTTTGCAAACTTTTCAGTCTTGCCTTGCTTTCAGATTTAAGTTCAAGAATGTTAGAGATAAGAATCGTATGCTATTGGAGGCATACAGAAATAGTCACACCATCGTCTGGGACTGTCTGTCACTTCACTGATCAACAATGGAATGCATCGTCTGACCCTAATAAGGATCGTCTGATGATGGAACAATGGATCGACTGCCTAAACCAAGATATATCGTCTGACTACACATGTCGTTTGAGTCCACACCAGCCGAAGTCATGTTTATCTAGTAGCAGTAACCAAACCGGAATATACGGGATCTTATCTTGTCTTTATTATGGTTTACGTTTCTCAATGTATTTACGTTTCCAATGTGATAAGTTTGACCTCGAAATGTCCGTCGTCACTCTGTATAAATACAGAGCTTGTAACCGAGAATTAATAAATTAAAAAACTGAAGTGCATTACATTTTATCAATAAAGCTCTTCATTCTTTTCTTCACCACCTTTCTCTTTCGCTTGCCTTTAAAGAACGTATCTTCCAGGTTCTTCACAAAGGATATGCTGATTCCGACTTATCTATCATGTGTAACTTTCAATTATCTTTGAGAATTAATGGTTTGCAAAAACATAAGGCAATTCCAGGGTGAAACATTGAAGGAAAAATTACTTTCAGGCTTCACACACCATTGACCAAAAAGTATGAACAGACCCAGGAATTTTTATAATACTTGTTTCAAGGGGAGTGTTAAGGGAATGTCAGAAGTGCCTGGGATTCAAATGATATTTGGTGGGGGTGCTGATTCAAATGTCATAATCACCAACTGCATGAGATCAATAATACTGTCTCGCTGATGCAAAGTACTGATTGTGTCATCATGTGAGAGTTTTGTATCTATCTCTTTTTATATATATATAGATATAGTGAGACCCTTGAAATGTTTAGGAAAAGAGATAGACACAAAACTATCACATGATGACACATAAGAGAAATTTCACATGAGAGAATTCAAATCCGGGAAACCACGATCGTTCCAAATCTTTCTCCAACAACTATCACTCATGCAATAAACCATTGTCTCTAATTTCCACCCTCTACAACAACAATAATCCGAAATCCCCACCACCTTGCAGAGAGGAAATAATAAAATTTAAAGCACGTGAATTTTACATAAGTGTCACTTGAATTCATCTCACAAATTTAAAGCATCAATGGTTAGATCTCTCTTGCAATTCATCTTACACAATACTTTCTTTGATTGTGTTTTGGTAAAAAATTAATAAATTTTTACATATTAAAGAAATTAGAGTTAATTTAATAAATATAATTGTAATCACGTCTGATAATATCATTAGCATTCCAACTATATTTTAAAGTAAGAGTTTAACAATTATATACTTAAAGAGTAAATAGATTTTACAAAAATACAATAGCATTTCTTCCACTTTTCCTTTATTTCATTTTCGTAGCATCTAATCACAATGTGTGGCGTGGTGGCTGCTCACTTCATCCTTTAACCATGTGGTCAACGGTTCAATTCTTGCCCATGTGAATGAAGCATACTTCATTGTCAGCCGTTTACCAATAGATGCGAACACCCTCAGAAGGGGTATTAGCCATTGTTGTGCTGCAGTATTAGCCACAGTTGTCGATGGTGGATGCTCTAGTCTCAACCAAAAATAGTTAGCTAGCGTCTAGGAATCATTAATCCATCATCCTAAAAGGAATTTTTAGACCAATCACTTGTCCAATGACCGAGAACCAGGAAACCAGATATTGTTCAATAGCAAACCCATTTGTATTCAAAGATGTATCAGAATGGAAGAGCAGCTTCATCCACTCACTTGTCCCACATGGATGCAATTTGTACCACGGCCTGCTCAAAAATGGGTGTTCCTACAAGATACAACATCCAATGTATGGAAGAGGGGTTATGAACAAAACTTTGGAAAAATTAACAAAAATAGCGACACAAAAGAAAATGAAAATGATGGAAACAAGTTATTTACCTCCTGTGTGATAAATGTCCATTTGGATTCTGATAGTAACTTTGCAGAATAACCAGGAAGGTCCTTTTCAATTTCATTCAATGGCAAAGGTTGTCCATCTGCATAGTCAAATAGTATCACTATCAAATACACTGACTGAGTGACATATAAGGATGTAAATGTAGATATGGGTGATAGTGCAATTCAGCATTCAGGACAAGTTTAAAATTGTTTATATTTGTTTGTAATTTTGTATTCAAAGATTCAAGAAAGCCAGCACCATCAGGAAAGCCAGCCTTTATAGTATTCGCATCTAACAACATAAACGTTGAATACTAGATTACTTCAAGTAACCAGGTTTCCAAAAAAAAAAAAAGTAACCAGGTTTCCAAAAAAAAAAAAAGTAACCAGGTTTCCAATAAAAAAATCCTCAAGGTTGTCTTGGTTTTCAAAATTGATTTTTTGAATGAAAAGTATAATCTATAATTATGTATCATATAAGATATCAATCAGATTCAAACTCCATAGATAGAAATGTGGACATACCGCTATGGTATGAACGGAAATACAACACTGGAACTCTATAAGAAGGACTGTAGACAATATGAAAATCATAGTAGTTTACTTCATGCTCCGGACCTTGTAGGATGAAAGAAACATATTGTTAGTAGTAAGGAAGAGTACTGAAACTATAGAGTTATAGTAACTAAATTTATGGTGTGAGATAAAAGTAAGTTACATTAGGAAATACCAATTAGGCCATACATTCTAAAGTTGCATAATCAAAGGGCCCTTCTTTCTCTGAGATATTGCTCTCTACTTTCCGTGTCAGGGTTTTGTTACTCTCTTCTTCCTGTAATGGCAATTACAATGCAATTACTTACATCAACTCATCTTTAAGGATTTAGAACTATACCGAATTGCTGACACAGACCTCACTTGATTTGACAAGGCACATGTTCTCTAGTGATAAATATCCTTCCACCTGGCATAGGGAGACATCCAAATAAAAACCAGGAAAGCTGCTAAGCACAGATAGATGAGGTAGTGGATTCATTAAAACTCTAATGACAAAAGGCCTACCTTATGAGAGGAAACCAAATGACGTTTTGGACATGGGATCCACAGCCATGGAGGAAAGGAAGGATTGAACCTTTTCCACTTTTCAGAAAATGTACAAGCAGAAAGGGGAAAATCACTTGCAGAGAGAGTCCCATCCCAGGGGATTATGTCCTTAACAGCTTCTTTTAAGTCCATACCTACAAAAAGGAGATGCATTTCTTATGATCAAGTAGAAATTAGCTGAGCTTATGAAGAGTTATTGATATTTCATAATCAAATCTTGAGGCAGTTAAAAGTAACTGTAAAATAAGCTTTGATCATTACAAAATGAAAAATATGAGGCGCTACAGGTAAAGGCCTTGAATTCGTAAAATGAGTCTTGTTTTATCTTTACGTTATTGAGCTGTCTTACTAATCATGCAATCTACAGGCTGCAATTCAAGATAAAAGGAGTATTTTAGCTGCTCAGTTTAGGTGATTCTCAAAAACAGGGGTATTGTCATCGTACTTCATATTTCAGGTGCTCAATTTAGATGATGCTTCCTTCCTAAACTGTCATATGCACAACATTCAACATATAGCACTAAGGACAGCTTTTCCTTAAGTGGCTGAAAATGGAAGATGAGAAAGTGTAGACAATTACAAGTTCATTTAGCTTTTGTTTTGTCTGATTAAGGCATAGGAAATTCTGGAGAATTATGCAGAATGCTGGAGAGCAGAATTGACAAGCTATAAGCGTGGATCTCAAGGCATCGTCTTTGTCTTGGGCTGAACTAGTACTTTCATCATAACAGAGTCATTACTCAAAACCAGCAGTCCTATAACGTATAATACTATTTTGACTTGTTACTTCTCTTTGGTTTTTATTTTTTTGTCTAATTTTATATTGTCTACAGTTTGATCTTTAACTCTCGTTATTTGGAAGATATGTGCAAAATTTTTTGGTATTATGTAAAGCTTAGATATTCAATATTAAGCAGATAAATAAACTAGACAGTCCTACCTTTAATAAACTAACTATCCAGTTGTGCCTCATAAGATTGAAATGAGATGACAATGAAAGACTGTACCTCTCAAAGTGAAGAATGAAAAACTTATACTCTCCCCACACCTTCAACTTACATGAATATTACCCACATCCTAATAGAACTCTAGTAAAATATCGCTCCAATATCATTCCAATTCTTACTCTCACTAAATCATGGGTCCTCCTTCTGATGCTCTCACTAAATCATGGCCCCTCCTTCTGATACTCACGCCTTGTCCTCTACCTTTTCATTTCATCAAGCAACACACCTCTAGTTAAGCATTGCCTCCAAAATACAAACTGAAAGCTGAATATCCACGTTTCATTTTTTACCTTGGGCTTCTGTATATGGATTTTCCTTCCAATTACTTTCAAGGAAAAATCTCAAATGAGTATCTGGTGGCAGTGAAGATGCTCAACAATACAATACAGTAAGAGAAGCAGGGAAAGAGTTCATAAGTGAAGGGGGGATTATGGGCAAAATCCACCATAATCCTACAATACTATAAAATAGCAACATTTACAGACATAATCTCACATTACAGACAATCATACAAGTTTGATAAAAACGATCAATTACTGTGCTGATGAGATTGGTCGAAGATTAGGTTTCGTGATTTTCAGTAATCCTGAAGACCGACTTTCACAAGTACCTGAAAGGGAAACCCTTCTCCACCGTCCTCGGCAGGGGATTCTTCAACGTCGAAGACGAATTTTTGAACTCAGCGCAGGCTGGGGTGGTGTTTGCGAAGGTGGCTAGACGGCGGCTGAGGGCGGCGGAGGTTGAGCTGAGAAGTATAGTGACGGCGGTGGATGTTCTTCGAGCGGGTGAAGATTGAACGAAAATTGGTTTTAGGGTGAAAATGCAAAATGGTATCAAAAAAAGAGTGTCAGAATAATTATATATTACTAAATACTCTAAGGACTAAACTGCAAATTTTAAAACTTACAGTCATGACATGGCATCATAGTACACATAAAGCAACCAATGATTGGTTAGTATAAGGGGACATGTGTCATCATGTGAGAGTTTTGTGTTTATGTCTCTCTTCTATATCTATTTAATGCATATATAAGAAGAGAGATAGACACAAAACTCGCACATGATAGCACATGAGATAAATTTCACATGAGAAAATCCAAATCAATTAGTCCACTAATAATCAAACTTGACCATAAAGATGAAAACACAATTTCGGTCGCCACAAAAGACATTTGTTAGGAATGACAGTTACAATTTCCCGAATGCGTGAAGATGTTCGTCAAAGAAAAAAAAACATTCAACTTTTTCTTTTAATCTCATTTTCAGTAACTCTCCTATGTCATATCACTCATTTTTTCCTATCGCATCATATATCATATCATCTACTTCTCTCTTGAGTTTCCTTTCTCTTAAGGTGGAGGTGAAAGAACAATTTTCATTTTAGAATTTATATTTCGTCTAGCCTCTATGCTACTCTAAATTTGTGCAAAAAATAATTATAAAATATCCTTAACTTATCTTGATATCTACCAAAAAAAACTTATCTTGATAAAAAAAATTGAACTTCATATTTAGTATGGTAAAAATATTTTAGAGGTATGTTAAACTTTCTACAATATATATGAAAGAACATTATAAATAAAAGTAGTTTCAAATAAAGAATAACAAAAATATTTATAAAATGTTTTTTGTTTTGTGGGGAAACACGGTCAATCGGTGCCACCCGGACGACCGCCTCACCTCATCGATCAAGCTACGCACTCGACCCCCTGTCGGACGTTCCAACGTACATTCACCAGTCTCATTACCGGAGTTGTCTTCTAGAATGACCCCCCTTGAACCAACTAACATCCATCTTGGTCTTGACGTCCACGAGGGCCCTTTGAACCTCGAGTAGAGGGACCTGATAAAAACAGGTACTTGTGGTCTTCTCGAGGCACTCCATACGCCTATAAAATGCCAGACCTCTCACCATATAAGGTACATGATACTAACCTCACACAACTCTTTCTCCTCCTATTACCACTGACTTAAGCATTAGAGTGTCATCCAGGATCCCTCCGGGACGCGATCGGCGGCAGAGCAAGACAATCGTCCACGAAGCACCCACTCACAAGAACAGTAACCGCTAGAAGCACACTGTCTCCCTCCACAACAAACACCCCCTCTTTGGTGATTGAACGACTCGTTCTGTTCAATTTTGATGGACTACTACATGCTATAAGGAATATTGGCTTTTCAACTAGTCAAAATTGATAGAGGATGGAAGAATTATAGATGGTTGAGGTGGGGAGAGGAATGTCAACTAGTCAATTTTTTTCCTCAAATAACTAGAAGAATGAAGAAGAAATCTGCGTATTCATTGCAATGAGAGGATCCATTATAGCACTAAAAGTGGTACTGATATTAGGCAAACTGTATCACATTTCAATTGGCAGTTCAAGCTCTTGGATTGCAATTTTTTAGTCCGTATTTGCAATCTGATTATAAACATTCATTGAGAGCTTTCGACTAACCGTCAGTTTGTGAATGATATACATAACTCATCTTCAATGAAGTGTCTTGGAGTTTGATCAGATGTTGCCATGAACTAGTAAACAACTCATTGTGATCCGACATGGATCTCTTTCAAATATAGTGTGCCCTCGGTCGGGGCAATTTGACCACGATGTCAAGGAAAACTTTTGCAACTTGTGGTGCCGCGGAATTGGACCTCAATGGTGCAAAATGACCAAATTTAGAGAGTCGAACAATTATGATGAAGATAACAGAATAACCCTTAGATAATGGTATCCTGATGATGAAATTCATAACAACGTCTTCCCAAACTTGGTTAAGAATTGGTGATGGGCTTAACAAACCCTTCACATTGTTGTCTTGACCAACTTATCCAACAGTCTAAAAGGTGTGAGATTGACCTCTTGCCTCGCGGTTAGTGCACTAAGAGTTATGTGGTTGGTCAATGAATTCGCAATGGTTGAGAATCAAACCCCTAACCATTTACTTAAGGGGTGACGTATTGAACTACTACGTCAACGTAGTTGGTTAGAATGCCTCTTATACTTTTGGGTCTTTTATATGATTTTTCTTGTTATTTTTTTAGTATAAGTTCATGTCATGTATTGCACTTATTTATCTTCCTCTAAGCAAAAAATAATTTCCACTTTATTTAATATAAGTGCATTTGGACAATATTTTGAGTTTTTTTTAATGCTAATTTTTTGAGTTAAGCATTGAAATATATAAAATAAAGAATTTAATTGTGATGTATTGTTTGTGCAAAATAATCTTACACTAACATCCAATTATACACCAACAAAGTATTGATTTAGGTAAGGAATCCATGTTATTGTAAGGGTGAAATCGCAATATTCAATTTAAAAAATGTCATTTATCGGTAAAGAGCCTGTTAATGAACAAAACAAATTCAATTATATCATGTCACATGAAGAATAAATAGTTACATTTGTTTTTAATTTTCATTAAAATAAAATTATAATTTTTAATTTGGTGGAAATGTGTCCGTGTAAACCAAATTTACACTAAAATACAAATTCCCTTAGTCCAAAAATAAAACCCAATTTCCTTGAACCATGAACAACCATACGCACATTGTACAATGTGAAATTTAAAAAAACTGTGAAGTTGGCTGTTCTATCGATGGAGGGAAGTTGAAAAGATGGCATCAGTGACATGGCCAAATCGTTAAAACTAATAATAATAAACAAATAAATGAATAACAAATAATAATAATAAATTATGTGATGGTACAGTACGTTGGCCAAGCAAAAAGGCTTTGTATTTTGTAATGCAAAATGTGGAGCTTTTCCTATTTTTGCCTTCTCCACTCATTCTTCTCCCTCCCTCCGGAGAGAAGAGAGAAGAGAGAGAAACAAAACTGACATTTTCTTTTCTTTCGTTCAACCAAAAAAAGGTAAATCCTCTTCTTCTTCTTCTTCGTCTCTTCTAGGGTTTTGTCTTCTGCCATTGTCGACCTCACCCGAAGCTCCGCCACGCTCTTCTCTACAGCATTGCTCTCAGATCATCCACATTCCCCAATTCGACTCCAATTCCTTGATTTCCCTCGCCCCTTTTTCGATTTCTCGTCGCTCTCTCGCTCAATCCGTCTTCTCGCAGTTCGAGGTAAGGTTCCTCTGTTTTTTTTTTTCTTACGATCGTTTTCCATTTGGTATCGCACATTTCGTGTTCCACATTCCCTTCGTTGCACAACACCGATTTGCATTTTCCTTGCTGCATAGATTTCGTGTGTTGCTACCGGAATTGATAATTCGCGATCAACATTGTTGCAGATTCACTGTTTTCCTCTCTCAATGGTATGGAGGTCATGGCGAGGCATTTGGCTGCTGGAAGTTTCCCTCAAACCATAGCAGGTAGAAGAACGTTCCGTGAACCTACCCCTTCGATTTTCTTATTCATGGTGCCTACGTGTTACTTATGACTGACACTGACACTGTTTGATACATTTATATATTATTATATTCTTTTAGCAGAAGGGAATACTGTTCTTATCTTAATATTTGGATGTTATTTTTCAATTTCTGATTGACTTCATTTGTCGGTGCATGACCTTGGAAGATGACTTTGTCCGTCAGAAGTCAGCTGCTGCGTATATTTATAGGCAACTACATGAGGCAGATGAAGCAAATTTGCTTCATGAAGAAGGTTTTCTTAATATTTTTTTTTTGGTGAATCAGCCTTTTCAATTCAGTGTTTGCATAATCCCCCTTAGATATTAATTTAGTATTTGCTTTTTACTTTACTTGAATTGACAGCAGAATGAAGGTGAATGATGACTACATGTTGAATTTTTTTTTGTTTTGTTATGGGGTGATGTATGACTATCCAAGAATGATATTCTTTCGTACGCAGTGCTCTTCTGACTCATATATCATATATTCTCCAAAGGAAGACTCAACATTGTTTAATAATTGAAAGCATTTCGAAATTTATATTGAAGTCTACTTATAAACCTAGGAAGGCCAAACAGCCTAATAAGCTATCTCTGTTCTAAGCTGAAATAAGATAATCTAATATAAAATAAAATCCCAAAATACAAATAACCATATGTGCTCTCAAATACCAAAACCCTAAATAAATAATAAAACTAAGCATTCCAATTAACATTGAGGTGGGGGGGTAGGGGTGTTCAACTTGTATGTTTAAACTGCTGCTTAACATTTGTCGTATTGCAGATATGCATGTCTATGGTGAGAGGCCCATGACCGATTCCTTGCAGCTGGTAAAGTTTGCCTCTTTTTTGCACCTTTTCTCGTGTGCTAATGGACTAGTGTTAATGTTCTTCTTCCCAAGTGACTTGCTTGAACCTTAAATGTGGTTTCATTACTGGTATTGAAAATTTACTGGAATTCAATGGATCCATCATTATGTTAGTGGGTATCACAAAGTAATATCTATTGCCTATTACTGTCCTTACATTTAGTCTTTTGGATGCCTTAAGTTTGCACATTTTCAGTCTAGTCTTTTAAATTGATAATTTCTGTCATTCGTTGTTGTTTTAAATTCTACTGATCACTATATGATCCTCACTGTCATTTATAATATATTGGCAGTGAATAATATGACTATATCTGTTTTGTTGAATATGCAATGCATGAATTGAGGCAAAGTACATAATGTATCCTTTAAGGAATTTTAAAGTATTGTTTTAGTCATTACTCTGGATTTCCATCTACAGTGAACTCCTCACAATCTTCTTACTACGTGAGCTTATATAACTATTGTATTACTTGATTTAATTGCTTTATGTAGCTTAAGATGTCAAGCGAGCCTTATGAGCTTTAGCCTCTTTAACCTTTTGCTTGATTTTTATCTTCCTCTTTCTCTAATCTCTAATATGGAACTGCCACCTGCAAAGTTGAGAGTTGTTCTTTGTACATGTATTTTTATTTGTTAATATAAAATGATTTTTAAATTTTACTTTTGTACATTTTGAAAGGATGTAGTGCATTCATCTCTTGGGTACAATAGCTCATCTAATAGTTAGTTAGAAACCGCTTCTGCTTTTTACATCGACTTTCTAAATTGGGAAGTTGATTTCTATATTATAAGCACATCTGCTGGCATTATCTGCATGAAAAACATAATCTGAATCAATTCATTTGACTGATTGTTTGGTGTTCGGTTTTAGGTATGCTGCAACATTTGCAAGAAACCAATCAAGGACAGCCAAATTGCTGCTCATGCAGGTCTGGTGGTCTCTTTTCCATATGTTATAAAACTTTTTGGTCCTTCTTTATGCGATATCTGATGTTTGATAATCATTTACCATGCGGCTTTACCTCACTATTATCCTGTTAATTTCCATTTTATTGAGTTACATTTTGACCTGCATACATTGCTGGTTTTTTACCAGCATCTATTTTTAAGTCCCCTTTTGGTTCAAAGGTATACATAGACATATTGAATCTTCCTTGTGTTTTTATCCCCCTTGTCAGAACTATGTAGGTCATTAGAGCACACAGAACAAACTAACTCGAAGCTCGATGGAAGCACAAGGAATCGAAAACCTCCTAGGAAAGAAAGGAAGAAGTCATCAACTCATTCTACAAGTATCCTTAAAGTAAAAATTAATGTCAGTTGCAAACATGTTCAAATCCTATGTTTGCTCTGTCGAGTACTATATCATTTTCTGAATATAGTTTGATGATAAGTTGCAGTAAAATTTAATTTTTGTTCCTTGTAAACCCTCATAAGTCATAACCAAGCTACTGCCGTCGGGGAGCAGAGAAGGTCCCTTAAAAGGGAGTCCTTTAATTCTTTATTTTAATGATAAGTTGCCGTAAAATTATTTTTGTGCCTCATAACCCCTCATAATCAAGCTACTAAAGTTGGGACGCGGAGAAGGTCTGAGTCTCTGGATAATATTGGCACTATTGTGGTGCAATCCCACTTGAATAGTCAAATTAGAGTGACTTCCTTTTCCACTGAGGTTAAAGGTAAAAGCTCTATTTTTTGTGAGTTCTGATTTTGTGCGATTCTCACGCAGAAGTTGATGTCTTTCTTTCTTATCCCCTCACTTCTTTATCCAAGATTATTATTTGTAATAAGGCTTTCTATGGTTAAATCAACTTGTTAATTATTTGTTGGACAAATAAAGGCATCTTGATGTTAGTTGGATATTTTAGTTAGTTGATTCCGTTTCTGTTACTTCTTGTGTTGGCTTTCACTCCGACCTGCCTTAAAAACCAAATAACATTAGCTGTGCCCTTAGTCGCTTACTCGCCTATGATGATTTTTATGGAACTAAAATTTATCCTCTCCACTATTATTATCTGCATGCTCTTGGAAAATTATTTCATTCCCTTGTTCGGCATGGTAAATTTTCGGTCTTCAAGATTTAATATAAAACCTCTTGTGATATCAGTTAATGACGATTTATTTACTTATTTTTACAAATATTTAATACAACATTGATAATTTAGACAATTAATTTCTTATGTTTTGTTAAGCTAGATTCTATCCCCGTTTTTATTAATTTCTTGGAAGTATGGTTGGGTTTACCACTTTGTTTTAAGGAAATAGGACTTTACTTTCTTGGATACCAATGTCTGTTGTGCATAATATTTATGTGCTAATCAATTTGAAAAGTTGCTTTATTTTAGTTCTGATTTCCTTAGGAAACTCAACTTGTGTAGATGCAGCATCTGTGAGGGATGGTACTGGCATTAATCCTGGAAATAGAGATCACCAAGCTTCTTTAATGCATCCGCCAACAAAACGTCATAAATTGTATGTTTTCTTAGTTCATCTGATATGTCTGTGTGTGTGGGTATGTGCATGTGCATCTTGTGGCATGAATGATTTTATATAATTGATCTTATGCCCAGAAAATGCATTGTTGTTTGGAGGATTTTCTTGGCAGTACTGGCTATCTCAACTAGCAGAATATGTCCATGCTTAATAGAAAATGAAGTTAAATTCTTTTTCCTCTTTGAATATCTCCACTTTTCCCCTCCCCCTGAAAGGTAATATATTATTATATAGCAAACCAGTTGCAAACCTAGCACAAAGTTTTTAATCAGCAATCAAGCAATTAGGCTTAGGCTCGACTCGAAGTGATTGCATGTCATTTGACCACTGGATAAACTATAATTTATTTGACTTGCCTGGTTGTGGTATGAATCTTGATTAGTAAGTAGAAAATCCTGAGGTTAATTCACTTGTTCATGAAAAAAATTATGTTTATAATTCACTATTTCTTCCCACTTCTTGTAGCTTTCAAGCATCACTCTCAAATTGTTCTGAATGTATTCTATTGTAGAATGGCAAGCACATATGTACCTGTACTAGAAAGCTATGGAACAGAATCTGGAGTGACAAAAACTGTGGATTCTATAGATGGGATTACAAGTAAGTGTACCATTACGTGTGCTAAGTCATTTGTTCACACAGGACCTTCCAAGATGAACTTTCTCTTGTTAATTTTGGCTAATGGATTTTCTCTAGGAAACTCAACTTGTGTAGAGGCAGCATCTATGATGGATGGTACTGGAATTAATCCTGGAAATAGTGATCACCAAGCTTCCATAATGCATCCTCCTACAAAACGTCATAAATTGTATGCTTTCTTAGTTCATCTGATGTGTGTGGGTGGGTATGTGCATGTGAATCTTGTGACCTGAATAATTTTATAGAATTGATCTTATGCCCAGAAAATGCATTGTTGTTTGGAGGATTTTCTTGGGAATATTAACTATCTCACCTAGCAGAAAATGACCATACTTAATAGAAAATGAAGTTGAGTTCTTTTTTCTCTTTGAATATGATAGGACTCACAATGAGTCATGGGCCCAAAGTGGAGGACCAGTTGGGTCAACTGTGCAGAGGCCCAGAATATGGCGGGTTTACACTAGGAGAGCTAGAGGAGAGGAAGCTGGCAAGTAGTGCTGAGCTGGCGGTGAGAGAAATGGAGTGAGGGAAGTTAGTTACGGCAATGGGGGTGTGAAATCCATATAGGTAATGGTAGGCAGTGAGAGAAAGGTACGAAAAGGAATATTATGGCTAGAGGAATGGAGAATACTAATTCTCTATAGGAGCATCTGCTCTGGGCAGTATTTCTGATACTGTTATCTCATCTTTTTCAGATCAAATTGACCAAACCAGTTTCTATTTCATTTCTATTCTATCTCTTTTACCTTGCTGCTTAATTAGTCTGTATCAGAATACCTCCACTTTTCTCCTCCCTTATATAGAAAACTATTTGCAAACCTAGCAAGAAGTTTTTAATCAACAATCAAGCTATTAGGCTTAGACTCGACTCAAAGTGATTGCATGTCATTTAAACACAGGATAAACTATAATTTATATGACTTGCGTGGTTGTGGTATGAATCTTGATTAGTAAGTAGAAAATCCTATCTGAGTTTAGTTCACATGTTCGTGAAAAATATTATGTTCAGAATTCACTATTTCTTCCCACTTCTTGTAGCTTTCAAGCATCACTCTCAAATTTGTTCTGAATGTTTGATGTATATTGTAGAATGGCAAGCACACATGTACCTGTACTAGAAAGCTGTGGAACAGAATCTGGAGTAACAAAAACTGTGAGTTCCACAGATGGGATTACTCGTAAGTGTGCCATTATGTGTGCTGAAGTCATTTGTTCTTGCAGTACTAGATGTGCAAACACAGTTAGCATTTTTTCCCATCATATCTGGTTGTTTTAGGCACATTAGAACTTGGGCATGCATATTTTAGAAACATGTTCGTGTACATGTATAGACATATTTAATTTCAGAACATCAATCAATTTCTAAATTAAGAGGTAACATGAAAATCAAAATTTCCTTCTATTAAACATTTACAATTAGATAGATATTGAGTTAATCAAATCAAGTTGTTTTGTATTCATAAATTAAAGTTTGTATACAGTACAAGTGTGTGTCTGAAGTTACAATTCTCTAATAAATTAACCATAAGATATAAAAATCGTGTTCAAATGTAAAAATTCATTTCATACTTATAAAATTCATTGTATTTTGGCACTTAGATCTAATTTTATTTTGAGAAACTGCTTGTTACTTGTTCCATAATGTTATTCCAAATATGGTCAAAGGCTTTGTTGGTAGTCTGGGTAAATGTAGCCTTTCAGAGCTTTTTTATCCTGTTATAGTTTCATTGTTTATGAAATGTAATTAACGGAGTTGATCTTTTTCTCATTTTCTTGTTTGCCATTGTCTTCTTGTTGACTTTTATATGTAAGTATGCGCAGTGCATACTTGACTTTTGTGATTTTTTAGTCTGACTTTAGTGACAACTCCTATTGCTTTTACCTTATTATGCTGTTTTGTCTTTGGGGGCTGCAATGGAAAAAATACCCTAATTGTTTTTCCTGAATCTGTTCAGCCGAGGTTTTGCTAGAAAGGACTGTTTCAGAACATGC
This sequence comes from Acmispon strigosus, assembly GCA_030819835.1. Lineage (NCBI taxonomy): Eukaryota > Viridiplantae > Streptophyta > Magnoliopsida > Fabales > Fabaceae > Acmispon > Acmispon strigosus. The sequence continues at coordinate 96,476,646 of JAUAMA010000001.1, forward strand.
AGACCCTAACCATAAAACCCTTGGGCAGGTCCATGTTCAACAGCAACACGTAATGAAGAATGGTATTAAAATAAATAAATATTTTCAGTTTAGCAAGTCACTTTTTGCAAATATTTTGGATCAGAATCCCTCTTCTCAAGTATTTATTTCCTTCAATTCTTCAGTTTTGAGTACTTTTATAGTATAACTTCCCATTTTCTCTCTTTCGCTGGTGTTGGTACTACACTTATTTGTTTTTGTTGTTTTAGATTTTCCTGCACCCCTTGCTACTAAGATATATTATTCACAAAGGACCAATCGACTGCGTGCCACAATTCGTCATCTTTACTTCCAGAACTTGAGTGAGGAATTTCGAACTGATGTTGTGAATCCAAAGACATCACACAGAGAGATGGTCGCATTAGAAGATTCATCTCAGAAGGACCTTTCATTTGAACAAATGGACACAGTGCTTCACAAGGAGGTATATCAATCTTCATTCTTACTATCCAAGGCTGATCATGTGTATTTTAGAATGAGTCTTGTGACCTAAGTATGTTGCTCGGATGTTATTCTGTTAGATGTATACATCAGATGGACATTATTTAATATTTTGTATGTTGTCTTGAGGTAATTTGTGTTAAATTTTTAGTCTTATTTAAAAAGAGAAGGAAGAGAATAGTACACTTTACTGGCAGGCTGGAATTTTCTTTTTGAATGTTAAAGACTGAAGTGGCTGCTACCTCTCTTTCCATAAAAAGATAAGCAAAGTTTCATGCTAATGACTAAAAACTAACCCATTATTTATTTTGACAATCAGAGCCATGCAACGATGTATGCAGCTCAAAAATCTGGTCATAGTCCTGCAGAAAGCTCAGAAATTTGCTTGCTAAAAACAGGAGGCCTGCCTAGTGGTGGCTTGTCAAATGAGTTTCTTCTTGATAATGTTTCAAGGTCTTCAGCCACTCATGTTGGTTTAACAGGAAGCAACTTTCTTCCGAAGTCTTATTCTTTTGCAAGCAACACAGGTAATCTGTTAATTAGGTTGTCATTTTGGTTCCATTATTATACATTAAGCTGCATGTGCACCATTACGGCATATACTAAGTTAAGACAATTTATTAATCATCAAAAGAGTGTCTCACGGTGATTGCTAGTGGGTTCAACAGCATTTTGATGCTAACTGTGATGATATGACTAGTTCTGAAGTGCAAGCTTTGACAAGAAGCAAAGGAGTCGTTGCTGTGATACCTCGTTGCATTTTTATAACTGTATCACGTTTTTCTTGCAGTGATGTGTTATCTTTTTTTAATTTTGACTATATCGAGTATTGGAATAAGTTGTCCATCTGAGTGATGTGTTTTCTCTTGTAGGAAATCCACTGGGAACCATACAGCAACCAAACGGGAGTGTTCCTGTTATTTAGTAACCTTGGTGGGAATTTTTTTTTGGCTAGGTAAAAGTACAGGTAACCAATACATGACGTTAGGATTAAGCTCCCTTTTTGAAGCTGATAAAGTAAATTACTCAAATTGTTTATCCTGGCATCTGCTTGTAAATGAAAACTTCTGTTATATAATGGATGGAAATGAAGATTTTTTTCTTCTTCTCAATTTTCTGATTGAATTTCATGCTTTCATGGTTTACTACGATAAGGGTGCTTTCTCTAATCTGTTGGCTGTTCTTTAACTACTATAACAAGGTTTCCTCAATTTACTTTTCAATAAAATTGTTAAATTTCCATAATCCTTAATGAATGCAGCAGGCCCTTTCCATAACAGATTTGCATCATTCATGATATTACAAGGTTTCCCAATTTAAGAATATATTTATAATTGGATATGAAGGTGACGATGTTATCAGCTGTTACTGATGGAGAGTTTTGTGCTCAGTTGTCAAATTGATCAAAATTATTGATCTAGTTAGCCTAAAACTTTATGATTCTTAAAGGTGAATTTGTATCTCTAGTTTTAATGACCAAGCATTCTTGAAAATAGTTTAGTTCTTGAGTTATCTGTTTTATGTGATTTATCAAGGATCACAGAATTTCTAAATTTGTAAGCTCCATTACAAATTTGGTATTACCTCTCTGAAGATTGTATCCAATGTACACAGCCAAGCCTTTTATGGGCTTGTTCAGAATCCATTCATTGTCTGGTCAGTGCCAGGTATGGATAAATTATTGTCGTTTGTATGTGCAGATATCTCATCCTCATCCATATCAAAATTATGGGTTTGTGTTTCGCATTTACTGTTCAATTTGATCGCCTATCCCCCTGTTCATTTTGGCAGGATTCCCCCCATAATTATTTGTCATGTCGATTAGAATTTCATTTGGGTTATGAAGGGTTAAATATGAACCCGTGTTGTGTTTGTATTTATGTTCAAGTTGACTGAATATACATGTGTTTGTATCTAAAAATACATGTGTTTGTATTTATGTTCAAGTTGACTAAAAATACATTCATTCTCAATGGTACTAGAGAGCTGAATTCATCAAAAAGCATATTCAAGGGATCAACTTCACATTGATCTTTTGTGCACTTTCTTGCTTGATAGGAACATCAAAGCATATTTATAAATGCCATAGTAATTACCACTTACTCTTTACGTATCGAAGGTTGGATTAAAGTGGGAAGTTGGTGGTCCAATTCAATTAAGAATCGAGTATTTGTTTCAAGCATTTTAAAATTGAGGTGGGTGTGTTTGTGACTGTGTGGTTTGGCATGTTGTCAACGGCGATTATAATTTTCATTTTGCAAGTGGACGCATATGTGCGATATTAGCAATTGACATGGACTGCTTCTTGTCCCTTATGGGGCAATTTGATGATACTTCTCATCTCTTTTTATATCTCTAAGCAGCAATTCCCTTTATGCCACCTGGAGTGAAAAATATCAACTAAATCTATTGATTATATAATAAAGGGTGCCATTCCACGTGCTGGCACATTGGTATTCCAATTGGGTCAATGTGTTGTTAGACCAAACAAAATTAATATCTTCTTTCTGAAAGATATTTATTTTTTAAATATATCTTTTTATAAAAAGGTATTTTCCTAACTTTTACATCATGTATTCTTACGTGGGCGTAAAAATAATTTAAACTAAGTTTTATTAAAAATGACTTTTAAACTAAAAAGTAAAGTTTTATATGCAGCAACAATAATGCCTGACGCTTATAAAAAAAAAACAATAATGCCTGACGCCATATTTTAATGGAATATCTCAACTTAAATATCTTGTCCCTTTCTTTTCTTTTATATTTGCCGACTTCATTATAAACATTTTACGCCCTTGTGTATATTACAATAAAATTTCGATAAACCGGTCCCTGCCATAACTCTGAAGATGTTTATTAAATTTGGAGACAAAATTTGCATGTGTTTGAATTTCTGTTATATTTCTATAAACAAATGTGTTTTAAATTGAATTTTCGTTTAAATTGCTTTTAAATTTTGTTAATAAAATTTCAAAAACGTACTCTATCTTGATCATAGTTGTTTACGTCCACCTTCCTTAAGAAACTAAAATAAGATTGAATCATCATTTCGCTAAACAACTGCTCTGAAAATAGTCAAAAACTCAAAATACAATAATTCTTTTTTTTTTTTGTCGGCTGAAAGTACATTAATTCAAAAACTATTATAACAACGTAGGTGTCACCATGACCCTTATCTTAGGCATGATGTGAGTGCTTCCGCTATTGAAGAAGTAGATACTTTCTATTGTTGAATATAATTTTAAATAACACTTTTGTGGTCCTTAAAGTTTTAAGATTTGTCTCTATTCAATTTGTTCATACCTTTTTTTTGGTATAGAATTTGTTCATACTATTACCTAATAATGACATAAGATTAAAAACATGTTAATTACTTTTTTTGCCATTTACATGATATTGTTTTCTAGACTTCTTTATTCCAACTAGGAGAAAGAATTGGGATTGCAATAGTAAATGTACTATTTATATGTTGAAAACTATATATGTATGTTTGTATCTTTTAAAATTGACAACTAGTTTGTATGTTAATTAGTAAGCCTTAAAACTGCGGTTGCAGCTGTCGACGTGATTTTGTTAAACTGATGTAAATTTTTTATTATAAAAAGTACCAAAATACATTTCAAATGTCGACGAGAAAAACTTAGAACATTATGAAATCCAGGTTACAGATAAAACAATAAGAAAGGAAGCAAAGGTCCATTATGAAATCCAGGTTACATAGAAATATAGGCCACTTGACGTCTTATTTATGCAGCAATTTAATACAGCAAACGTCAAATCTGGGGGGTGGGTCGTGGTCATGGAGAACATGTTGTTTCATGTAGCTAGATTTATTATTCATATTAATGTAACGTACAAGTTCATCATAAAACGAAATTAAATTGCAACATTAAATTCTCGCATGTTTGGATGAGTTTTTTTCTTCTTTTCGTATTCACATAATAAATTCTCAGGGCTGATCTTGAATTCAAATGTGATTATAGTTATACAACGCATTCCCAAACATGATACTAATGTTCACAACATCATCATATATTAGGGGGTTGGTTTTTAGACCACCCAATTGGTCTATAAACCACCCCCCCTTTATATGGGAAATTACTCCATTACCCTTGACAATAATAATTATTACTCTCATACCCTTCTTCTTCTTCCTACCCAACCCATTCCCCCCACCCCTCACTCATCACCTTTCACCCCACACCACCCCCTTCTTCCGTTTTTCTGTATTTCTGCTACTCCATTCAATGTTAGATTTTTTGCTACCCACATCTTTGAATCCACGAAATAAGAGCTGGGATGAAACTGGGATCAAAAGTAACACCAGCACAGATAAGAATTGGAGAAGGGTGGTGGCCATGGTGAGTCAGCAAAGCAAACTGAAAGGCAAGGGCTTCTTGAGATGTGATGAAATTGATGGAAGGAGAATGTAATATCGGGTAGGAATAAGCATCCTAGGCTATGTTCAGTTGGGATAACGAAAGTTGGTGGAGTAGATATTGGAGATGGAGATGGGGACTGCGGAGGAACAATGGAGGAATAAAGATAACGAGGTGAAAGTGAAATTGCACCTTAAGGTGCGATTTAAATTGCACCTTGCACCTGGAGGAATAAACTAAACAAGGATAACGAGGTGAAAGTGAAATTGCACCTTAAGGTGCGATTTAAATTGATCCTGGAGGAATAAACTGAAGTGCAATTTAAATCGCACCTTAAGGTGCGAAAATAAAAAAAAATTAAAAAAAATAAAAATTTCATTTAATTATTTGTATATATCGTAATCGCACCTTAAGGTGCGATTTAGGTGTGTTAGATTCGCACCTTAAGGTGCGAAAATAAAAAATAAATAAAAATAAATAAAAATTTCATTTAATTATTTGTATATATCGTAATCGCACCTTAAGGTGCGATTTAGGTGTGTTAGATTCGCACCTTAAGGTGCGAAAATCAAAAAATAAATTAAAAAAAAAAATAAAAATTTCATTCAATTATTTGTATATATCGTAATCGCACCTTAAGGTGCGATTTAGGTGTGTTAGATTCGCACCTTAAGGTGCGAAAATCACAAAATATATTAAAAAAAAATAAAAATTTCGTTTAATTATTTGAATATGTTCTAATCGCACCTTAAGGTGCGAATCATGCATGCCAAAATCGCACCTTAAGGTGCAATTTTTAACCAGGAACACGAAATTTTCCAGAAACAGGGTTTCAGAACATGGAAAATACAAGATTACACATAATAAGGTAAAAACAACATGCAATTAGGAAGATACTACAAAATCAAACAACAAATCCAACCCATATAGCCCTAAGGGGGGAACCATAACCAACCAAACATACCTTCAAAAAATGAAATGGAAGAAGAAGAGAGAAGACACGATGCTGGAAGAAGGGAGAAGACACGTCCTTGGGGTCGATGCTCAAACAAAGGGAAGAAGAAAAGGAAAGGGAATAGGGAGAAGAAGAAAAACAACGGGAAGGAGGGGGGCGATGGGAGAGGAGCGTGAAACAGGGTCTAGTAAAGGGGGTGGTGTGAGATTGTATTGGGGTATTTTTTTTTTTTATATTCAGAGGGGTATTTTGGGACAAGGGGGTGGTTTTAGGACCAAAGGGGTGGTCCTAAAACCAACTCCCCATATATTAACTTTTACAAACTGTCATAAGCAACTTTTACAAACTGGATACAAGACTTAAATATTGAAAGTAAAAGCTGAACCATAAAGGCCGAAAAGACCGGAAATAAAGAAAACTGATGGAACGTAAAGGACAAAGGAAAATTCAGGAAATTTTTAAATTTGATTGATTATTTGAGTTGTGTGTTATTTACAAATGACGTTCCCCAAATTTATAGGGAGTAATTCACCTAACTGGATTAGTTGATATGACAACGTGCCACTAATGCATGTTCCTGTTCCTTACATACACTTATAGATCATAGGGTGTTATTGCCTTATCTCTCCTAGACTCCTAGTCAACTTGAAAGGTTTTTTGAGCCGATCTTCCTTGTATCAGCTGGTTCTTTAGTGGAAAACCCCCATTTCCTACTTTCAAGGAATTGAACCCATTTCACGTGAAGACATTCTAGAAGCACTGAAATATCTTCTCCTTCCTACCCAAGCTTCTATTTTTGTTCATAAATTATATCTAAGTATGTGATCATCACTGTCCAATTGTTTTTCCTTACCACGCGAATGACTAATCTCATGTTTTCGGCTATTCATCCAATGGCTAGTCCCCACTTTGCAGCTAACTTGTCTTTTTGGCTGCCAAATTGGTTATTACGTAGTTTTTGGACGCCAACAATTTTTTTAATTTTCACTAATTATAGATTAAGATATGATTAGATGTCTAATGCAAATACTCGTCTACACTAGAATGTCGTTATTAAACTCCTAATGGTAATTCACATTTAATAATGATTTTTTTTTCATGATAAGCAAATATGTTATGAGGAAAATATTGTTTATACTATAGTATGATTAATTTGGAAAAAAGATGAAAAATACTTGTTGTTTCGGAGGTCGCCTTCGCGATCATCATCACCGTGACACCAAGTAGCTCGACCATCACCTTCGGTAATGGCCAGAGCAAGGGGACTATTATTCAAGAGGTTGTCATCGCAACCCTCGACACATTCCATAACACGATCGACGCACGGGCATATCCTGTCAGCATGACCTACGCCCGAGAAAAGTTTTGCATATCGCGACACATTTCGGTGGACCTTGACCAAATTGATCAAATCTAAGCTCGAGACATAGCCCACTCATAGCCATGTGCCTGAGGTCGTGACATACCTAAGTTAGCCGACTCATAGCCATGTGACCGAGGCCGAGACATTACAAAGTTAGTCGACTCAAGGCCGAGACATAACTCAGTCAGCCGATGTGGCTGAGGCCGAGAGATAACTAAGTCAGCCAACTCATAGCCATGTGGCCGAGGTCGAGATATAACTAAGTCCGCTAACTCATAGCCATGTGGCAGATGCCGAGACATAACTCAATCAGCCAATTCATAGCCATGTGGTCGAGGCATAACTTATTCAGCTGACTCATTGCCATGTAGCCGAGGCCGAGACATTACTCAATCAACTAATTCATAGCCATGTGGCCGAGGCTGAGACATAACTCAGATGTACAGCCCATCCGGGGCAAGCTCACTTAGAGATCGGAGTTTCAATACTTAGACAAAACAAGCCCAAAAATATGAGAGAGGTTGAGCTTGCACCTCCAAAAGCATTTCCCGCCTAAAAGACCCCTGCTCCTGGAATAGAACCCAAGAAAAAAGATGGCATTCGTCAGGATAATCCTCACCCTCCATCCACCAAGACTTGGGGAACACACACATGATCAAAGGTGTAACATCCCGACTTGACGACTGACCTCACGGTAACAACACAAGTCTTTCCAACACCCTTTGTCCTCACTCACGTGCTTCCTGAGAAAACTTCCCAGGAGGTCATCTATCTCAATATTTCTCCAAGGCAATGACACTTAACCTTGGAGTTTTTATCAATTGGGCTCCCGAAAAGAAGACGCGTCTTGTTGTTATTAGTAGTGCCAATAAAATCTTTTAAGCCCTCCTCGATTGTATAGTCTCATACCTATACAATCTCAGAATACCTCTTGTTCGGGTGCAGGATTGATTCATTCATGTGTCTCTTCACCAAGAAGCCTTGCCAAGAGCCACTCCTTTTCCGTGCTTCTCATTGCAGCAGCAATCACTAACATGTTTATTGGAGGAGAGCCGAAAGAAGAACCAACTTCGTGAAGTCAACCATCGAGGAATTCACCGGTTCCTGAAATCACTAACACTTATTTGGGTGATTGATTGGATTATATCTTATCACTGGCATAACATGTTTATTGGTTGCATTAACCTAATATGATGTGTTTTGAGAAGTTGCTCTATGTCGATGGGAATAGAAAAACAAAATCCCACATTAATCATAGAGGAAAGGACATGATTGACATCTATAGGCAAAATTGAGCGTGTGAAAAGCAAAATTGGGTAGCAAATTAATCAAAGTGGTAGATAGAAATGGGCCCTAATAAATAAATAACTGAAAAGCATTGTTGATATTGGTATGGTGGGACTAGGAATACTGCTCCAGCTCTACCTAATGCTAAGTTGTGGTAGGGAGGCTAAGAACAGTGCCACAAATTAAGCTTATCCACCCTATTTTGGATAAGGACACAAGCTATCTTTACTTTCTTTTTCTGCACTATAACTATAATGCTATCATTCATTTAAGCCATCGGTTTTGACTTACACTCTAACTAACCGCTACAATCTCTCAGAAATTTAAATGTACACCAATAATGTTAAGATTGTGTTTATTTATCTTGGAAGTAAACGTTTTTTTTTCTTTTTGAATTCAAACAACTTTTCTCAGTTGAAAAACTGGTCTTGAAAAGCCAGATATATCTATTGAACTTGATTTCAAACAGAAAAACAAACACACTCTAATTAATGAGTGTATTAGAGAGAATCATGATTTATATTGGTCAAAATGAGCCATGATATTAATTTGTCTGTATTAGAGGGGATCATGATTTATAGAACTAAAAACAAATAAGAAATTCAGAATAGATATTTGGTGATGATCAGGAATTAAAACTAAGTTCGTATTAGTTGGTTCAAAAATAAAAGTAGTAAACAAATTAAAAATAATGCCTTTTTATTTTTATGTTTTATGAAAACATAGAATTATTCTGTTTCTACAAACAAAAAAATGTTGACTCTATTGTATGTGTTAGGCTTGGTTGAATTCAAAGTGAACAGAAATAGGAGTTTCCTTTCACATTTTCTTTAGAAAGTATAAGAATAATTTAAATTTCTCAATTCTCATGCGCATACATTTGTCCAATTTTGTTAATGGATCACCCTCAATTGTAATTGTAAATTGATTTTATTTTATTAGCATAGGACCATCTCTAAAATGTCAAAAAAATTAGTATATATGTGTGGGTCGCATGATACTTGATTATGGTAATGATTTTTTGTTTAGTCCAGGTTCAATGTTTATTGTTGAACACATGCGTTTGTTTGTTGAACACATGATATTATACAGCAACAATATACATCTAAGTGATTTATAAATATTAACACCCCAAAGAGGCAGAAACTTAAAAATCTATGTGCTATGCACTGGGCTAGAACAGTTATGAATGTGAAAGAATATTCTGGGTCGGATCAAATTCATAATAATAAATTAATTAGATAACTGTATGATAAGGAAAAAGCTATGGGCCAATGCAGAAAGTATAATTCTTTTTAGATTATCTTATTCTAGATTTGCTCTGGTCACAATTTAAAGTTTATTTAACCAGAGGTTTTCATATTGTATATTTGTATTTTTAACATTTGTCAAATTTATATCTCATTTATGTATCATGATCATAACCATTTTTCATGAAAATTCAAAGACATTCATTCTTAATCTTTAAGCTTGTAGCTAGGTGGATGATACTTGAAAGTATATTGTTATGTTGTGCAACTTCTTGGTTGTGCGATTGTCTTATTTTCTTCATATGCTATGAGATTTGAGTGATTGTAAATTTATAATGGGAACACAAACTTCACATCCACTTTAGAGAGAGGTGAGGATAAAAAAAAACTGAGTAATATAATAAGTATATGATGGAAAAATATTTGAGAGATAAAAAAATATGGGTGAAATGAATGAGAAAAAGGAAAATAGTGTGAATATATATAAAAGCTCTAAATTAATGATGATGTATATACTAATACCAATTTATTCATTGATATGCCTTTTTTTAAAAAAAATAAGCTCATTAGTTAAGAAGAAACAAACTGAATGCATCACATCAAGCTGAATAAGACGACTAAGCCCCCATGGGAACACCCTCAACCCAAACAGAGTTAGGAAACCACATTGTCTATTAACTAAAAAATTTGCAACATAATTGCCACTTCTACAAATAAAAGATAAATGAACAAAATTAAAAGTAAGAGAAATGTCATAATAATTCCTGATCGTATCAAGATAAGAGTTATCAAATGAGTCCTTTCTGCACAACTTTAAAAGCTAAAGACAATCAGCTTCAAAACAAACAGAATGAAAAGAATGATCATTAGCCGATAAAACTCATTGGAAGGAGGGAGCATCTGCCATCTCCGAGCAACCTGTAAAAAATATGCAGAATAACAACATATTAAGCAACTTGACCATCAAACCGTAAATCAAATCAATTATGCTTCAATTCAAAAGAAAAAACAATGCTTCAAATCTCCGACACGATAGGCCATCTTAAATATCTGATATGTTGAGATGGAAAACCCCAATATTTATGCATATTATGATGAATGCAATTATCCTCATTATATGTATTGCTTCAATTTTTCATCTACCAATTTATATAATTTAAATTTAAGAGGGTATGTTTGATTACCATTTTTAAAAATTGAGAAGGTTTTTAAAACTGAAAACAAGAGCGGTTTTCAAAAACATCCTGTTTGATTTCTGTTTTATAAAATTAAAAAACAAAAAAACTTGTTTGGTTAAGATGTTTTCTTAAAATTAATTTAAAAACAGTTTCCTATTTTTTTGTTTTTAAAACAGAAAAACCAAAACATAAGGGTGTGTTTGATTGTGTTTTCGATTTTTTTGTTTTCAAAATTATTTTCTAAAATAGTTTTTAAGAACTACTTTTTAGAACAATAAAAGAAAAAAACTTGTTTGGTAATATGATTTTAAAAACATTTTTGAAAATAAAAAAATAAAAAACTCTTACTTTCTAATTCCTTTTAATTACAGTAATGCCATTAATGAAATTAAAGAAAACAACATGTTTTCCGTGTCTTGGTTGTTTCTGAAACAAAAGTTGAAAATAAAAAACAAAAACAACTTTTTTCTGTTTTGATTTTTCTGTTTTAAAAACAAAAAAATAAGAAATTGTTTTTAAATTAATTTTAAGAAAACATTATAACTAAAAAAGTTTTTTTGTTTTTTAATTTTATAAAACAGAAAACTATTTTTAAAAACAGAAATCAAACAGGTCCTAAAAAAGTTGTTTTTGTTTTTTATTTTCAACTTTGTTTCAAAAACAACCAAGACACGGAAAATATGTTGTTTTCTTTCATTTCATTAATGACATTACTGTAATTAAAAGGAATTAGAAAGTAACGGTTTTTTATTTTTAAAAATGTTTTTAAAATCATATTACCAAACAAGTTTTTTTGTTTTTTTGTTCTAAAAAGTAATTCTTAAAAACTATTTTAGAAAACAATTTTGAAAACAAAAAAATCGAAAAACTCAATCAAACACAAATTTTCCAGTTTTTGAAAACAGAAAATAGTTTTAAAAAACTGTAATCAAATATGTCCTTATTATACTTGAATTCATCTACTTAATTGTGCTTGTGAAAAATTATAAGGTAAAAATTAGAGAACATACACCTTTATCCACACTATCTCTATATTTGACATTTGGTAAACGCTTACTTTTCTCAATATACTAACAAAGAAATTAAAATTTTCACATTAAATTTAAGTAAAAAAAATATAATTTTAACACAGATTCAGATTGAACCAAATACAACTAAAACTAAGTGGGTTGACGTAGTGGTTCAGCACTTCGTCCCTTAAGCAAGTGGTTGGGGGTTCGAATCCCAACTCTTGTGAATGGAAAAAACTCATTGGCCAGCCCCCTACCGCTTCGTGCGCTGACCGTGGGGCGAATGATTAGTCTCACGGCAACCGGCTGTGGGGATACTTTGGTCAAGACAAAAAAAAGATTGAACCAAATACACAACTTGGTTTTGAGCCAACATGGCATATACTTGTATATTCCTCGCTCTGACTACACCACCTCCGTCATGGAAGAAAGGAGAGAGTTGTTTATAATTGAAACAATTTAATGATTTAATATACATAATCACCAGCTATTTAACTAATATCTTGATATTATATTGAATGATTGTTATTTAGTATATACCTACCACCATATACTTCACTTTTCAAAAACCATATTAAATGTATGTTTGAATATATTTATTTATTAAGTGTAATTCACAAATTTTCATCTTAATTTCCAGTGATAACGGAAGCACAACAAAAATAATAGATAATGATCAATTATGAAACCTCTAACATCCACTATTTCTATTTGAGTCTCTCTCTCTCTCTCAATAATCACTCACTAACCCTCTCACTCTCAGAATCATCACATTGCATTTTACACCTTTTTATCAGAAATTCAGAACCCCTCTCTCTCTCTCTCTTCCTTTTCCAAACCCCACCAAGAAAGAATCAATTTTTATTAATCCCCAGAAGAAAAAGATTAAAAATTTCCCCTCAATCAACGCAAACGCAACGCTTTAAAGCCTTAAACCACTCACCCTTATCTCTCTCTCTGAAGCACAAGCTCTAATACTCCTCTTATCTGAAAGCTCGAAACTTTCCATTGTTTCGTGGAATCGGAACTCGAATTCCGCATCTGAATGGCGATTATAAGGAGCATAATTCAGGACATGAGATCGAGGTCGCAGAGGGTGGTGGTGGAGGAGGAGGAGTCCGCGGTGGTGCTGGTCGGCGATGGGTTGAGGCAGAGCTGCTGGGCGAACATGCCGCAGGAGCTTCTCCGTGAGGTGCTCCTCCGAATCGAGGCGTCGGAGGACAAGTGGCCGATGAGGAGGAGCGTGGTGGCGTGTGCCGGAGTTTGCCGGAGCTGGAGGGAGATCACCAAGGACATCGTCAAGAGACCTGAACTTTCAGCCCAATTAACCTTCCCCATCTCTGTTAAGCAGGTTCTTCACCAACCCCATCTTCAATTTTACATGGGGTTTCTATAAGAATGAAATTTTTATTTTTATTTTTATTTTACTATGTACTAGTTTGTTTGTTTGTTTCTTTTGTGAGTTGAATTTCTAAAAGCTTGTTTTTTTCTTTTTCAATTTTCTGCCGGATTGGGTGCTTCTTACTGGGAATATTTTTTTGTTTTGATTACTTGTTTTGGCCAATTAGCCTAATTGGGTTTGACTTCACAATTAGTTAGCATGATTGCTTGAATGAGTGAAACAAGGGTTTCCTGTGCTGTTTTGTTTCTTTATTAGTTTAGATCCTCTAGTCATTTTTTGTGTGTGTGAAAATTGATTGCAACATTTTTAGCTTGGTGTTGTACTGAATTGTGTTGAAGGTTATGCTAGTGTTGTCAAATAGCTGATATAGCCGCGCTATTGCGTTATAGCACAGCCCTCTGAGCTGAGGGCTCACCGCTATCCTCGGTTTGCCAATTTGAGGGTTTGACATAGCGGATATTTGGCTTTCCGCTATTTTCCGCGATCCGGGATTAAGAACACTGGATTATGCAGCTATTCATGGCCATCGGTATGTAGGTAAGGGAGCATTTAACTGTGATTAGTAGTTGAGCTGAACTACTCATTACATTTTTGGGGTCTTCCAAGGTGTAACTAAATTAAATGTTCCTTTGTATTCTTTTTCATTTACCTCCTGATTCGTGATTTTTATACTATCTTCAGAAGAAAAGAAAATACTTGGTTCCTGCTTATCATATGAAAACCCCTCCAGAATATTCCTTTATCTCTTTTTGGAAAATTGTTATTTTGGTTGGCCCTTGTTTTCTTGTGGGTAAGTTAGGGTTTTGGTTATAGCTCTCCTACCTCACCGGAATTAAGTTTTCTATATTACCTAGAAGGCTGGGACCACCAAATTTTCATGTCAATTATTTTAGCTTTTGTTAACTTTATCTGTAATTTCCTCCAAGACATTGTAAATAATCAGGTTCTGTAGCATCTGGGTATTATCACTGTTATTATTGGCAGCTTAGGCCTCTTACATCTGAGCGGTGTTTTCTTGTTCTGGCTAGTTGTTCTAATTCAAATATGTTCTACTGGTTTAGCAAGGATATATGTTTTATGGTTGGTTAATGGCCATCGAAGCTACATTGTTGTTGACATATAATATACCAAACCAAAAATTAAAAGTAGAGGTAACTCTTTTGGGCAAATTTAGTGGGTATCATTAGATGCCTCTTTGGTGTGGATTGTGGAATGCTTTGATTTTTTATTTTCCTACTGTCCATAGTATGACTCCTCTAAAGATTCCCTTGCTTGTGGAAGGGCATGATGATTGAATGTGACTGCGGTGCTTGTCTTTTTATTGCTGAGTAATCAACATAATCGTTTTCTTGCACTCTAGCTTGACCTAACATGTTCCTATTGATGGATATTTTTGGCAGCCTGGTCCAAGGGAGAATCTCCTTCAGTGCTTTATAAACCGCAACCGGACCACCCAAACATATTATTTGTATCTCAATTTAACTAGTGGTGAGTATATAATACAACTTGTGGTTATTTTTTTCCCTTAAAACTTTAATTTGTTTGTTTCCTTTCATCTTTTGCTCCCTTTTTGACATCTAAAGCTTCTAATTGAGTCTGTTCCTTTTGGCTATTTTTTTCTTCAATTCAGCACTATGTGATGATGGAAAATTCCTTCTCGCTGCACGCAAATGCAGACGTCCCACCTGCACAGATTATATCATCTCTTTACATGCGGATGATATGTCAAGGGGAAGCAACACCTATATTGGGAAACTCAGGTGTGCGCTGCTAATCAATTTCGGTGATTATTATGGTTTTCGTTTTATTGCTGCGAAGACTTATACCTTTTTCTTCCCTCTTATTAAGATCGAATTTCCTGGGAACCAAGTTCACAATCTATGATGGCCAGCCACCTCATGCTGGAGCAAAGATTACAAAAAGTCGCTCTTCTAGGCTGGTGAATCTAAAACAAGTTTCACCCAAGGTCCCAACAGGAAACTATCCAATAGCTCACATCTCGTACGAATTGAATGTGCTAGGTTCTAGGTAAGCTTAAGATATTACAATTGTAAATATATCATCCTGCATGAAATTAACAAATAGGGTTTATACTGTTGAATGAGAAGGAATCAAGAGGCATTGGATTATGCTACCTAAATTACAATTAATACAAGATATCCTAATTACTTACAAGATATCTAACATATATTATAATTGTCAATGCATAAAAACCTTGACCTGCATTTATGGTTTTCTTTTGGTGGACAATAATGTTGACTTTGAGCAGCCAAAGTGTTTGCTGAAACATTTTAGCTTACTATGCAGTCTTCGTATATGCTTAATATGCTTGTTCTTACCATCTGTGTATGGCAACAGGGGGCCTAGGCGAATGCATTGTGTCATGGATTCCATTCCTGCCTCTGCAATTGAACCGGGAGGGGTAGCCCCTACACAGACTGAGTTTTCTCTTAACAGCGTAGATATGTTTCCCTCATTCCCGTTTTTCCGATCGAAGTCAAATCGTGCTGAAAACTCCTTATCTGGACCTCTGGCTGATCAAATTGATGGTACACTTGTGTTGAAAAACAAAGCTCCCCGGTGGCATGAGCAGCTGCAGTGTTGGTGCTTAAACTTTCATGGACGGGTGACAGTTGCCTCGGTGAAAAACTTTCAGCTGGTGGCTTCCGCAGAAAATGGACCTGCTGGACCAGAACATGATAAGATTATCCTACAATTTGGGAAAATTGGGAAGGATTTGTTCACAATGGATTACCGGTACCCTATCTCAGCATTTCAGGCATTTGCAATCTGCCTCAGCAGCTTCGATACCAAGATTGCTTGTGAATGACGTGTATAGAAAGGTATTCATTTGAAACTACTACTATTCGAAACTTCTAATATGGCTGTGTCTGGTAACTGCTAAATGCTATTGTAGTTTTTCAGTTTGCCTGCCTATTGACCAAGTTTGCTTCTTAATCATTCCAGTTTCAATCCACAAATGATATTGCTGTTGCTGTTTCTCTATGGCTGGCAGAAAAGCATGGTTTGAAGGTCACTTGTTGGGAAGCAATCTTGGAAAATGTTTGGAAAGGTGGTTTGATGGTTGTTGAACTGAATCTAAGAAAAACGGTGCCTGCACATTTGAGTGTTTTAGTTAGTTTCTGCTATCATGATTCATCCATTCTGGGAAGATCTTTGAAATACTTGAAACATCTTTTATCCCACCTTTTTTCCCAATATGTTTATTCTGGTCACCTTGTACATAATAAACACTTCACATTGTTTATTTTCTTTGCTTTTAACATTTGTTTGTTTTCAATATTCAACTCTGTTTCGGCAGTCACAGGCTTTATTATCCATTCATAAGAACATAATGTTTCTGCATGCGATGAAATGAACACATGCGAAGAAACGTGTTCAATATAATGTAGTACGCGCTCATTCAAAAACCGCAACACATTGGTTCTATCTCGAATGGTGCATGTTTGAAGTGATAATTGCCACTGGTAGTGTTCTTACCAATACCATGTCTAAGGTAGGCTTTGTGTAAACTAAGAATTTAAAAACTAGATGTAACCAGCGCAACATATATAATTAAAATCAAGCCCGTATGAGAGTGTTCTAGCTTAGGCAAAGGTTTCAGATTCGAGTTATTGTAAATGCAGTTGCGTTAGTATGGAGAGTTTTGTCGTCCAAATAATATCGAAATTAAAAAACATAATTCATTTTTTGTAATATTAATAAAAAATCATGATTAAAATACTATGTACACCATTCAAAAGTCTTAGTTAAATACTTCAATGAGATTTTTCAACAATCTATCATAAGCTCTTAATATCTTTGACTTCTTTTGGCTTTTACATTTTACTTGTATTATGAATGAAATAAGTGCAAACTAAAGTAGGGGGAAAATGATGAGTTAAACCTTATCAAATTCGGTGGAATATCATGACACTTTATCCAATGAAACTGATATACCAGCCTATGGTGATATACTGTAAACTAACAGCCTAATCCTATGATTACTATGGCTCAGCAAAATGCCTGTAATAATCACAAATAGCCAAATGGGCAACTAAATTGCCAATAATATCATATAGTTAACAACAAAATAAATGAAAATAGTTGAATGTCAATAAATATATATACTAAATTAAACGACAAATACATGATACCACAAGAGAAAAGGAAAAACAAACAGAAGTAGAATTGATTGTTCAAAGTAACAAAATTTCATCTAGGATAAAAGGTTGTGAGCATAGAAACATACGCAGGAACGTCCTATAGAAACTAAGCATACATCCAGTGAGAAAATGGTAGTTTATCTATCCTAAAGTGGTTGTTAACTTGTTGTCAATCTTTGAGAGTTTATGTAATCTCATGGGAGTAAACTCGTATCATAAACTTGTAATGATTGCCTCATTCGGAAAAATATTAAAAAACCATAATAATGATGAAGACACACTAATAACATTAAAGTTAACCCAATCATCCAATAATAACAATTAAAACCATGTATGAAATTACCAATTACCAAATATCCAAATCTAAGTTTCATAAGTCATAACAAATCATTCACACAAGATATGTTAAACTTAAAAACAAGAACAAATAAGCCATCATCTTCAAATTTCCAATTTCACCATCGTAGAGACAATTGCAAAACTGAACATAGAGATAAGAAGAGTTTGTTCCTTCGTACTGGTGAGCAACGTTGTGGAGCAGATGAGAAGAGGGGCAGCCTCGCGGAGCAAAGGAGCCTCACCGAAACCGCGCCAGGCTCTCAGTGCCGGAAATCGCTTCTCAAGTGGAGGCTTCTTCAAGAGAGAACATAAAGGAAACCCCTAATAGAATACCCCAAATGACTAAAATGTCTCTGTGGCAAACTTTTTTTGACCATCAGACCATGTTTTCTGATCTCGTGAACTCGTTCTCAATATCACGAGATTGCTTGAGTTCACCCGAGATTGCTAAAAAACAAGCTTACCCTCGACATATCACGATTTAGCACCTTGTAATCTCTACGAGATCACCATATATATAACTCAAGGTCGCAACCATGCGTGTAGCTAATTGTTGTGTTCTTTGTTTTATTAGAGGAATGAATATAGAGAGTGATAGAACAAGAAACCATGGTGGAGAAGAAAATGAAGTATTACTGCTATTATATTTGGAGAAGAAACTTGTAAGACTGAAAATATTCATCAGCTTTCTTAACCATTATATGATATCTTAATCAAGTGATATTTCGTTTTAAAATGGGGCAAGAAATTATCGTTTATGAAGCCTAGTAATTATATTGAATAGAAATAAATGTATACACCACATGAGCACAAATGACAAAAAGGTTATCTGCTACCCACCAACTTTGATACATTAATAAGGAATAATTGGAATGTAACTCTGCTTGAGGTTAAACCAGAAACAGTTATCCTCATCTTGCTATGCTTACATAATGACCTATAACAATCTCATCCCATACACGGGCATAACTAACTAGTATATACATGATTACTATCATTACAAATTTACAACATTCATAACATGTTTGGATTGGCTTCTCTTTTCTTAGAATTAGTTCTGAAACACAGAACCTTCTCCCAATTGATTCTGGTTTTAGAATCAATTATAGAGGGGTTTCCAAACAGGCACTTAGACTGATTGCATGCTTACGTTTGCTTCTTGGCTCGTAACTGCAGATTCGGCGCCTTCTTCCTCCACGGTAGGAAGATCATCTGAATGCAGTTCTGGTTGATTAATGCTTCGAACAAACTCTGTGAACGAAGGAAAATGCTCTGGAGAAAAGAAATATGCTCCCATTCTCTGATATGTGAACAAGTCCAGCACATTATCTCCTGATAAATTCTTCTTAATTTGTTCAAAACCTCCTGGGGCACCAGAAACTGAAGAATTTTGACCTGAAACCTTCACTCCATGCTTTCTGCAAGCTGCCATGATTTGTGTAAGAAGCGACTCGGGGCTCGAGCGGGTTTCACTCGGCAGGTTCGCGTCGGAAAGGTCCATTCCAGGCAATATAATCTTACATGAGTTCTTAGCAAAGATTTGTGCAACTGGTTCATAACCATCCTTGTTAGCTGTATTATAGAACCCTGCTGTTAGCTCAGAAGGATGGGATTGAGTTCCATACCAAGAGTGCATGAGTGGGATTTTCCCATGTATTGTGACTCCAGTGTCACTAAAAGTAGAAGCAGCTATTGAAAGGAGACAATCACCATGTGTGATAAGCTGATTGGAATACCAGGAAAGGAAGAAGTCTCCATATGGAGACTCCCAAGAACCCCCATCCTTGAAGAAGTTATTGGAGTATGGTGGCTGGTCATAGGTGGGCACATCATGAGGACCACCAAGCCCCCATAACGGATTTCCAGATGCCTCAGCATGCTGCTTGAGAATGTGGAGCATGTTTTCGTCATAACTTTGAAATTCCCCAACTCCTTCAGTTTTACCGTTACTGTGGTGAGATGGATACCGTAGCTCGCCTTCCGGTCCTAAACCCATGGAAATGCCCTGCAGAATGGCAAGATATGAAGAAATTGTCAATCACATATACTAGTATTAAAGTAGATGTTAGTGTACATAATGGATTGGAAGTGTCGGACAATTCAAAGCACGATAACTACAAAAGCTACACAAAAGTGCATGTTTGGATCGGCGTTGTCACAATTGATTTTAGATAAAATTAATTATAGTAAACCTAAGTTAACAGTGAAGTGATCTATGTTACGATATATCTATGAAAAAAGTGGTTTTTGTAGAGTAATGTGAAATCCATTGGTGAAATACCAGAAGCTACTCTCTCTAGCTTCTAATTGATTTTGGGACTGAAATCAATTCTAGAAAATGACTCAAACTCTATATTGTCATCTGAAATTGATTTTACACTATCAGAATTGATTCTGAGATTCCCAAACAGGGAACCAAAAACACAAAATTCTCATTTGAAGTGATAATGAGGCTTTTCACCATGGAACTAAACATGCTATTAGCAAGATATCTTGGAATTCAAAATTCTTACCGTAATTGTGGAGCCCATGAAGGGAGAGAATGAAGACTTGAAGCTCTCACAGAAACTCTGGTACACTTGGACTGGTGTCTTTCCATCAAGAACTGGAAGATTATCAACCGCCAGCGACAGATATTCATTATAATGCTGTCCTGAGCGATCTTTGAAGAAAATGCTGGACTGAGATTCACCAATCTTGGATACCCATTTGGGCAGGGGAATGTTTGGTTTTTCAGACCCATGAAAGCAAAGGGTCATGTGGAGCTTGAGACCCACTTTCTGAACCATCTCAGCAATGGCAAGATAACCTGACCAATCATATTGTCCCATGGCTTCTTTCTCAACAATTCCCCACCAAACAGGGAGCTCAACACCTTCTACTCCTAATAGCTTCAAAGCTTTTAGGCCAGCTGCAATTGCTCTTGAATGATTTAATGAACTGCAGTCATAAGAAACTGCATCTAGAGGCAGCCCCACAAATAATCTTACACC
Source organism: Acmispon strigosus (assembly GCA_030819835.1). Taxonomy (NCBI): domain Eukaryota; kingdom Viridiplantae; phylum Streptophyta; class Magnoliopsida; order Fabales; family Fabaceae; genus Acmispon; species Acmispon strigosus. Next base: position 96,497,448 of record JAUAMA010000001.1, read on the forward strand.
ATCTGCCTGCAACATATTATGATAAACAAGTCAGTTACTTTTCAATGTCTTAGAACTTCATATTATATTACAAAACTTATGGCATGTTTGTATCAACTTATTTTTCGTCATAACCAATCCTGTCACTAAGAAGCCACACACAGAAGCTTCTCTCTAGAATTGATTTTGGCTACAGAATCAATGGTAAAAGAATTTTCAAATATGCTATTAGTGTATTTGGGCACAACAAGTAGCATGACTGCATGAGATTTGAATGAATGAATGAAAATTATGAACTCTTTCATGAGACATGAGTTGCCTAAACCTCCATATGTAAATCCCCTTCAAACACTTGTCATGGTTTTCATTCATCAATGCGATAAAAAATTTAATCAAAGAATATAAATTCACAGTTACTATTTACATTATGTGTGATAAATAGATTATGCAATATCAGAAAAACAAATTACCCAAGGAAAAAATTCACTTAAATTCACTATATGATAATTTCAAGGAAAATTTATCACACAATAAATATATTCCGTTAGTTTCTATTATCCGTCCAGCAGAAGTTCAAGATTATGTTAATTATCATTTCTTCAATTATATCCTTTACCCACATAATAATTCTCAATTACAATAAACAAAACACTTCCAAAATAAAATAAAATAAAATAAAAGAACAGAGGGAGAACTATTATTTGTTAAGAGTTGACTTCATTAATTAGTAATTACCTAAATGAAGAATTCAGCACACTAATTTGATACTCTGAATCTTGATATGGTCATTTAATTTCAAACTAACAATATAAATTCCAACAAGTCAAATATAGAAAAATAATCCCTTCCAAGTCAAACTAAAAATAAAATGTCAATTTTTTTCAACCTAATTTTCCAGCAACCACACGCTACGCAACACAAAACCAAAATAGAAAAACTCACCGAATTGGATGATCTTGTTCCAGACCCAGAAGAACGATTCTTCTCCTCACGAGCTGGTTCAGCATGAACAGCTCTCAAAGTGAAACGTAACCCAGCCTTCTTCCACCTCGTATTCCCACCAAAACAAACTCTATTGTTTGAAATCCTGCAATTTTCCTTCACAAAACAAAAACCCTGTTCCCTACACGCAAAATCAGACTTTCCCAACTTCGCTTGAGAGCTTCCAATAACCGAAACCTCCATTGTAGAGAGAAAATAAAACACCTAATAATCACAGAGCAAAAAAGAAAAATTGATCACCAAAGGAATCAAATTTCCTGCGTTTTGAGGTTTCGAAGTTGGATTTGTAAGAGATGAGATTTTTGGAGAAGATGGAGGAAATGGATAGGGAAAAGGGTTCATATATAAAGGAGGTGGAACCCAAGACGCGCTTTTTCTTTTCTTTTATTTTCTTTTTCTCTTTTGGCTACGACCAGTAAACGTAAGAGAAACAAAAAACAATGAGCCACGTGTCGTTCTGATAGGATACCGCAAGTTTAGCCGCAGAATATTGCTGCTGTTTTTTCTATTAAAAAAACAAACATTATTAAGGACCTAGCAAAATCATTGCATGTTTTTGTTATAAAATCGTTATTATTAAGGACCTAACAAAATCATTGCATGCTGTATAATTCTGACATAGGTGAGTTGGATATGGATATGGCTTTCATAAAAGGTTAATATATAAAGACTAACCAGTGACTCATACAATCTACCTTTTTTTAAATTACTATTTGTTATGTTCAATAATTCATATATAATCATTACAAAAAAAAAAAAACACAACTAATTAATTGTTGGGCACTTTAAGCATTTAGTCCCCTGAGCGGTGCGTATGGAAAAATATTTGTTGGGGGAGACATACTCACTGAACGTGATTTTCTTGTCTTGAGGAATTAGTTTCATGACAGTCGGTTGTGGAGATATATTAGAAAACTAACAAAAAATTCATATATTAAATATAATATTTAATTTTAAAAATATGCAAAAATAAAATTTACATGTTTAATAATAAACTGTATTTTATCTTAAAAAATAAAGAGATTTTGATTGGATATGTAAATAGTAGAGGATACAACTAGTTTAAATTAACTCATATATATTGATATTAACCAAGGGGTACTTAGTGAAAAACTATTATAAATACCCGTTTAAATATAATTATATTCAAAAGGACAAATTAATTGGCTTTACGTAGTGATCCAGCCCTTAATCTCTGAAGCAGGTGATTGAGAGTTCTATTTTCAACTTTTGGAGTGAGAAAAACTTTGATCAGACTCCTACCACTTGGAATGCACGCTAAGCATGATGCGAAAAATTGATCTTATGAGTGTCTTAAGATCAATATCTATGTTAAGATAAAAGAAATATTCAAAAGAAGAAAAATAAAAAGTCGTGTTATTTCAGTAATATTTTAGTGATTCGAAGACACTTCTATTTAAATTTTAGTGAAATTAGTTTTCATATTTTAAGAAAAATTAAGTATGTAGCACGTAAAATTCACCAAATGTTTTTCTTTGAACTCTCTCTGATACATAGAGTTGGAATAAGAAATAGTTGTCATACCTAATTTTTATTCTAATTATTATTACTAGTTATATCTATGAGCAGTGCTTGTGATGTTATGTGTTTAAAACAAAATTAGAAACATGTTCCAACCCGACACGAGGAAAGATTCGAATCCAGTCCCATGAACATTACATTATCCAAAATGACTCAATGCATGATGTTACTTTTAACTGTATGTTTGATTTATTAATGCCTAAATTTGTTTGTTTTGGATAGAAATCATTGCAAGTGGCATGTGGCTTGTTGAAAAGTATGACACAAGTGTTTGTTTAAATTCACCCATTAAATGATTGGTTGTGGATGAACATCACAGTGGACCAATGCTGCGTGTGTGATGACTCATACTGTCCTCTGATTCAGAATCAGATTCATTTCATTGGTCCTTGTTTCAAGGATCTGCTTCTCTTTCTTTCTTCTATCAGACCATGCACTCTGCCTCTGGATAAGGGGAAAAAATAATTATTCATCATTTTCTAATGCTCCAGACAAATTTTTTACAGCAAACAGAACATTGTTTAAACTATAATTTAATTACAGATTATTGTAGTTCACAGGTATATGTTAGGGGCAAGTCATTGTTGTTCACATACATAGTACTGGCACAAGTTGGATTAAACCCTGTTATGTTATGTGGACCTAGTTGTTTGCCATGTTGGGTTGCCCTGATGGAATATCTATTAAGTGGTCATAGGGGATCTCTCCAAAATAGTGTCTTTTTTGCTATGCACTAAAAAAATATTATGTCTCACCAGTCTTATCAATTAAAAAAAATATGAGTGAGTTTGTTACAAACTTATATGATAATTTTTAATTTACATGTCAAAATTTTATTTGTAAAACTGAAATAGAGTTTGACAGCGGTATGAGATGGAACTAAAACTATAAGGAGGGGTTTGTTTCACAGAGTAGAAAATGATAACTGGGAATCTTATTCCCGTAAATATTGAATTGGGAATGTTATTCCATGGTCATGCACCGATCTACATGCTGGTTGGGGGGGGGGCAAATGCCCCCACAGGAATTTAAAAAAAAATAAAAATAATAATAGTAATAAATTAATATTCTCTCCGTTCTTTTTTATAAGAGCTAAACCAACTTTGCGCACTCCTTAAGAAAGTTAGGTAGTATAGTTTTTTGCATTAAATTTGTTCTCAAATGTTGTTAAATTTTCAAAATTGTCCTTAACATATTTCTTTTTAATCTCTTTCCATCATTAATGCAATTCCATATTTCCAGAATTGAATAGGGTAAAAATGTGAAAAAATAATTAATATGGCACAAAACCTTATGTGGTTCTAATAAAAAGGAACGGTCAATCCCCCTCATTTAGCTCTTATAAAAAGGAACGGAGGGAGTATTATTACTAATTCCCCTTCAAGTTTGTGGAGACTAGGAAGCATATTGTATATCCATTGGTATATTTGCTTTTAGAGTTAGCTTTAATACTTCCTGTAGCAACTGCGGCAGTTGAAAGAGCTTTCTCCGCTATGAATATCATCAAGAATCAGAAGCGAAATCGTATGGGAGATGAATGGTTAAATGATTGTTTAGTTACTTATATAGAGAAAAATGTATTTGATAGTGTTGAGAATGAAAAGATAGTGCGGAGTTTTCAAAATATGAAAACTCGTAGGGAACAATTATGATATACTTTCAAATTTTTAATAGTACTATGTTATATTTTCTATGTTACAAATTTATATACATTTTGCCCCCACATACTTAAATTCCTGGATCCGTGCCTGTCCATGGTATCTTTTAAAAATGTGTTTGGTTAACTTAATCGATTCCTGGGAATTTTTTTCAAAATTCTCGGGAATAATTATAACACGCATTCGGTTAAAAACGTATATTCTCAGGACTATACAATGAAATTTCTAAAATACCCTTATGTTATTTAATAGTAAAATATTTTTCAATGTAATTATTACAAATGGAATAAAAATAAAAATATACTGACTACTATATTATACTATGAAATAATTTTTTTATAAAAATTATATTTACTCAAACGACATTAGTTAATATTACACTAACATTATATTGATGGAATTACTAAAAAGGCAATATTTATAAAATATAAAGTTAAACATCAAAAGTCTTAAATACTATTAAACAAAACAAAAATTGACTTCGATTTATCGAAAAACATTTTGATTTTTCATTCATTTTCTGTCATGTTCTAGAACTTCATATCAAAACAAATGCATGTCATCAAATAGAAATGGGGTAAATCATTTGTAATTAATATGTGGGAAAAAATATGTTGTAGTAGGTAAGGGAAATTGAGGATTTTCACAAATTAAATCTCATTTCCTAGTCTTCGGGAATCACTTTTCTCACCCCTTTAGCTTGGGAATGAAAAAAGCTTCTAGATAAGAATGTTACTTGCCTAGGAATGAATGATATTTTTTCAAACCTTCTACCAAATCATGGAATATGTATTCCAACTCAATCATTCTCAGGAATTCTATTCCAAGCAGTGAAACAAACACCCCCTAGGAGATAATGGTGATTTATATATAGAAATACAAGTGTATGGCGATACTTATTAGAACTTAGATTTCGAAAAAATGTTGGGTTCTGTTTTAAAGGATTTTTTTTATAGAGGTCCAATTTGATTCATTTTTTAGAATTGGGAAGTAAAAACATATTTAACCTTTTTTTTTTTTATCATTACGGCCATTTGGATATGTTCTCATCCTGAAGTCCTGATAACAATGAAGATATATCTGATTGAATAATTCATATGAAGATCTCGAGATGCCCATCACTCAAATATATCCAGGAATGGTACCTGTTTTGTTTACCCAACATATAGTTTCTTCTTTTTTCTTTTTGCTATTAAAAAAATTGGTGTAATGGATAGGCTTGTTATTTTTTTGTGCTTACAAATATTTTCAATGAGAGACAATCTTATTTGAGTCGGTAACCTCCATTTCATGATGGATGGACTTGTTATTGTCGTAATTAACTTATCTTTTATTAGTAGTATTCTAATCTAAAAAATTAATTTTATTTGTGTACCGGCCATCTTGTAGTTCAATGTGTCATGACAATAGTCAAATTTTCCACCATTGCTCGGTTTACTGCAAAACATCATTTGGATCTTGATTTTAAGTTGTTTCTAGCAGCAAGAATGTGTGAGTTACGCATCCAAAAACAGTAAAGTAAGGATTTCAACTAGCATGTTTGGGATGTGTTCTTGTTTCACTAGCATGTTTCAATTTGCCAATAAGCACCACAACAATTTGAGCAGCTGAACAAAGAATTTAGACATGTTCAATTTATTTAACTATTTGTTTCAAAGTGTTGAATAGGTACACTTTACTAATTTAGATACTCTTTTATGTATCATTCATCTAAGATGAAACAATCACTAAGGGCAAGATTTTTCTCATGGCATATGGTTAAACTGTAGTAAGTTTTTATTGCAAGATCTCCTTCTAGTTAATTTCCTAAATTCAGAAAATCTTCTGGTTTGTGCATTTGATCCAGTTGGTTACAATTGCGGTCCTTAATAAGGAGGGGGAGGTCCCTGAGGACCACCCGGAGGCACAGGCGGACCAAATGGTCCGCCTAGAGGGCCACTTGGAGGGCCTGGAGGAGCAGGAGGCCCTGGTGGTGGCGGTATGGGAGGACCAGGCGCAGGCGGTGGAGGTTGTGGTGGAGCCCATGGTGCAGGAGGTGGCTCCGGTGGCGCCCCAAAACAGTCTTGCAGCAGCCAACAACAGCAGACTACGTAAAAACTGTCAAAAGCACAAGGAGTTGAAAACATGAGAAGTGCTAGGAGTAAACTGTTTTTGAATTTAAGTGAAGTTTTACTTGAATCTCATTAATTGAGAGTATTTGCAAATTATTTAATCATATTTATAAGATTTTATTCTATAATAAAATTTAAAAAATAGCTCAAAAGAATATCTCAATGTTATTGTCTAGGTACACCACCTGTTTCGGTGGTGTATCAGTACACTGCTATTAAATAGCTGGAAATTTAATACCTAATTTACTGTTACAATTTTTATTGTCATTTTTTCTAATTACAAACCTTATTTCATATAGTTACAGAAGTTGTATTCCTATTAACCATTATACATGGAAAGAAAAAATGTTTAGCGGTGCTGATTATAATTCATATATTATTGGTGTTAATGGTAATGGAAGAAGAAAAAGATGTGACAAACCAAGAAGATATTGTATTGGATAGTCCATGGAAGAAGTTGCCAAGAACAGATGGAGGAGGCCCGGGTTCTCCTTGTGCTCTCATTCTGAGGCTTGAAGAACTTGGAAGATGAGACCCCTAAAACACACTCATTTTTGTTGCTGCTATGGCAAGGTTAGGCAAAGATCTGAGAACTGCAGCACTATGTATAAACACAAGCAAGAAATTGACTGGTGGCTATCATGAAAGACTATTAGAGAAAAGCTTTAAAAGAAAAGAAGATTTGGAATCTAACTGTCAACCTCAGTAGCAGCTACTCTTCAATCCAACCTTCTTAGTCTTTAGGGTTGGCCCTGTTGTAACTTGTGATGAAATAACAATGGCACCAAAAATATTTTGGTAAGAAAAATTGATATAACAGAGAGGAAGCACCTCCAGACTACCAAACAAGGCGCCAGTGGTATGCTACTATTTTGGGGAGATCAGCAGAGACTCACTCCTGAACAGGAGCGTCAGGGGATCTCCCTGAGTAGGTTGTCCAACAACCGCGATTTTGGACAACCCTCTCAGAGAATAACATGTTTGGATGAATTTCTTTTTCTTGAGAATTAATTCCAACGCTTGAAGCTACTCATAAAAGATTTTTATCAGAATTGATTTTGATAACTGAGCGTGAGAGGGGCATTAAGGGTAGTGTTTCAGTATAGGAAAGTTTCTAAGAAAAATGCATGGGACTAAATGATGTAGAATGGTAGTTTATTACGCCTCTAGACACGTTCCATCGTCTCTTCCAAAACCAACTGAATTGGAGGACAATGATTTGACCAAATGAAACCCCCACCAAAAAGAAGTTAAGAGGAGAGAGGGGAAAAAAGGCATAGGCATGATGTCCAATGTGTCACTTCTCAATTCTCTCCCGTGAAAGGTACATGAGATAGGTTATAGATTACCTATAACATTTTATTTAGTAGTGAAATATTGCACAAACCATAGCAATTTTCATAATATGTAGTGCCAATTCTACATAAATGAGTTCAAAGACAAACATAGATTTTCTTTTTAAAGCATTGCTTATATAATGGTTGGTTTGTTTCACTGCAAACTTCATCTGATTGTTGAATCCAAAGGCCTTCCAGAGAGAACCAAAGTTCCATTTTTGGGTTTTCTTTCCTCACCCAAGAATTTAAAGAACAACAAAATTCCAACTTCGCTTCTAAATTCTATACCAGTACCACGTCCATTGAGTAATCCAAATGCAAACATAGAAGATGAAATTGACTTTTTCTGATGTTTCTCCCAAATACGAGTCAACATGAGGGAAATATGAAATATCTCACTTCTCCAATCACCCATCATGTCATTATTCATCGGACCGTGTTTAAAATAGTGTGTTGGTAGCACTCTTACTATAAACATGCTCCGCTTCTGATACGAATGCACATAAAAGATAACACGGAATATTCGTATGAAGAAACCAAAAAACCAGAAGAAAAAATATGTACTGCACAGTTCATAGGCTTCTGGAAAACTTAAGTTAAATGCAAAAGTTTAATTGTTTGAGTAAGTAATAAAATTAGGAAGAAATATAAATCACAAACACTGTTCCCAAGCCCTATTTATTAGGTGTTCATCTGACCTAATTAAACTTTTTAACTTAAGGGAAAGAATTAAAGATATACAAGATAGAGAATAAACCTCTAATCATTGAGAAAGAAATGGGAGCAGGAAATACAATATAGTTTACCTCCAATACCAATTGCTTTACCAACTAGATGTGAGACATAAAGTCAGCAACATTGCTTGCAGCTTCATGAATACTAAAAAATGATTGGTGTTATACTACAACAATATTTCTGACTCTTTATCTTTTTGAATCCTCCTTTGATTGTATATGCCCATCACCTGCCATGTTTCTTCTTTCGCCTCGGTGCGCCCATGCTGGCAGGATCTACCAATGGGCCAGACCAGGTTTGGATATTTGCTTTAGGTTGTGAGAAGTTTGTGGAACTAAAAGGAACATCAGGAGGATCGAATGTTGGATCCATGTGATGTGAAGAACCCAACGGATAGCCTAGGGCTCCGTCTTGGTGTGGAGGAGGAAATTTCTCACTCTTGCTCTTAGCATTTGCATGCGTGATCAATCGCCGTCTCTGTAGTAAGAGTTAAACATTAACACTATTCTATAAGGTAAACTGTGATGTAAAACAACTATCCAAAACAGCACTAAAATTTCCAAGAGGGGAGCATATACTTAGTTTTTGCAGTAATAGTAACTATCTTTACAACCAAATTTCCCAAATCTAAAGCAGCATTGAAGAAAATGGTACCAGTTTTCAGTTTTCACACATCAACATTGAAGGGACCATGAAGTCTAGAGTCTAAAATTCTGTGTCAGGAAATTTTTACAATAGATTTTGTTTAGTCTCTACAGTATTTTGGGCAGATAAATACAACTAAATGTGAAAGCTTTCAGCCAAGACTTGAGCAGAAAAAAAAAGGGATTTCACCAAGAAAAAAACATCATTGAAAATAACATCATGCAAACACTTCTAAATCTGCATGCAGACAAGTGAAAACTAAATATGATATGTATTTTGTTAAACATAATAAGTAATAATGGCAATTGGTAAATTTATTAGTTAGTCACATTATTCATAAGCAATAAGAAACGCTTGCTGGAATGAATTAGATGCCATATTAGACATACATCAATATTTGCTTGCAGTTCAGCATTGGCCTCTGGAACAGGAATTCCCCTCCCAGCACGGTCACGTGGACGAGATTTCTTGACACCATCAGCATTAGCTTTACCAGCTGCTCTCAATCTACAATCATGACATATTTAAATTAAAAATTGAAATATGTGCATTTTCATTTTGTCAGCTGAAAAGAAATATCTTCTGCTCCCTCCAGTAATATGAGGAGGAGTAGAAAGTAAAGATGGAGAAGGATGACCGAATAAGCATGTTCAAGTTATACACATGCCAAACAACTTGCTCAACTAAACAAAGGAAGATGCAGAAGGAAGAGAAGTGAAATGAGTAAGCACAGCATGGCAGAAATTAAATTGAAAATGGATAATTAAAAATTATAAAGACAAAGACACAATGGCAGAGCCAACTAAAGCAAAACAAGGTGAAAACATAACCAACATTTAAGCGTTTTGGTAAACTTTTTTCTTAATAAGGGTTTCATCAGATTCTGATTAAATGAGCATTGAGATGTCATAAGTAATTTAAACCACCTTCTAGCTTCTTCATCCCGTAGCTTTGCATCCATCTCCTTGCTAGGAGGATATTTTGGAAGGCTAGAGGGTTCACAAGCATACGGTTTTGTTGTAAAGAACTGCAAAAGGGAAGCAAATAACATCAAACTAGGACCCTTAAATCCAATTATTGAAACCCTATAAGGAGTGCAAGCAAAATTCATCATATCTCAAACTTTCAACTATATACAATTGCAAACACATAGCTATCTCTATCATTTACTGAAAACAAGCAGCCCCACTTCTAACACAGGATAGAGTGAATAAAGAAAACAAAAAGCAGTTGTCCTATTTATTGCTGAAAGAGGAAAAAGAACCAAACAAAACTGACTGTAGGGAAGTTCATCAGTTCACCCATCAATAAGTGCAACTTAATATATTAGTTCAGCATCATTTCTGGACAAGGTTTTAGATACCTGTTCAGGATTTAGTGCTTCAAATCCAAAACCATGTAAATCAAAACTTAAATAACTGTGCTCACAAGTGCATAGGAATGTATTCTGTAGAAATAAAACTGAATAGTTGCTAGTATTATGATATAATAAAAGCAAGAGTAAAGAATTAACATAAACAGGGACTCATGATATAAAAGTAAAATTGGTTTTGATCAGGATGCTATGTCGGGGTTCGGAAAATTAGTACACAAGGACGGTTGATGGGCACATGAAACTGGAGCCAATCAGGTTATCCTAAGCATCATAATGACCAGGATTACAGAAGTTACAGCTAGGTAAGAAACGGCCAAATTCATAGTGACTGACAAATGATAATCCAATAACTTATGAGGTTATATTGGCGAAATATTTAACCTTTCCAACCAAGTCTTGGACTAATATACTCATTCTAACAGGATAGCATGACAAATCTAGAATGAATGAATTAATGAAAATACCTAGTAGATGAACCGTTCATAACTTTCAAATTTCGATAGTTTGATTTGAACATAAACCTTAGTGCATGCTAAATACATAATTTTGTCAGCAAATGGTATCGAGAAGTTTGCTTTGTTTCTTTGTTTGAGAATTTCCAAAAACGTGCACTTTCAATCTTTCAACACTAAATTAAATTTTCCCCAGACCATGCCACACGCAAGCTTTTTAAAACATAAGATAGGAATGTAGCGGAATCCAAGAGCTCCATGTTATGGCCAACTCATGAAAAAAGCTAATTAAATAATCAGTATAAAGATGTGTGGAGGACTCAATGCCACACTTCAGTGTAACCTATGCTACACTTTGGTGCGTTTGGTTAAAGCATAACTCTAATATTTTAAATTTTCTCTTTTATCAAAGGAGAAAAAGATACACACAACTGAATACTTATGGAAAAAAAGCATATGTTTACAAAGCATGAGCAATGGGGAAGTAAGAAAAGCCATCTAACTTATCTAAGAAGCCCCTGATTTTGTATTGTGATATTGTTTTCCATAGTTATATAAGGATATAAGCTTGGTCAAGTTAACTATAATATTTAAGAATTAAACATGAGAAAAGCACCCAGTTATGCAGTTGTTGCATACCTATACAAAAGGAGAAAGAAACACAAGAACTATATAATTTCACAACATTAATTTAGTCAATTCAATTACTATCTTACTTCACTATGCAATGCAGCAGTGGCGGTCAGACGTTCATCTGGATCGATTGCAAGAAGGGTCTCAATTAGTGGCAGGGATGATGGTGGAAAGTTCTTGAAAGTCTCTGCTATGCATCGCTTGTATGATTGTTGGGGCTTAAAAATGGTAGCGTGTGGCAATTTTGACTTTTTCCAATATTCTTCAGAAGGAGAACCACATAGTTTAAATATCTTATGCAGCTGCTCCACCTACAGAGCACGATGGATACTATGTCATCAAAATCTGAAGCACATATCACAATAAATTAGCAGTAACTTGAGAGGCCATGGGCAACAATATCTTGCGCATAGAAACCGAAGGCGAATACATGTTATGCTCATAAAAGGTGCAACAATTATAGAACCTATATAATGTATCCAATCATAGAGATTACCTCTGTTCGACCAGGCATAATAGGCTTTCCAGCCAACAATTCTGCAAGAATGCAGCCAGCACTCCAGAGGTCCACTCCTACACCATATTCAGTGGCCCCAAGAAGAAGTTCTGGAGGTCGATACCATAAAGTCACAACTCTACTTGTCATTGGGTGCTTGTGATCAGGATCAAAGAAGGAAGCTAATCCGAAATCAGCAATCTTAAGAACTCCTTCATTGTCAATAAGAAGGTTTGACCCCTTTATATCACGATGCAGCACATGACGGTTGTGACAATGTTCCAGTCCAGAAAATAGTTGATGCATGTAACATTTTACCTAAAATACCCAAATAAGATCATGTAAGTGAGGTCCAGCTCAGGAAGGAACCAAAACTAGAAAAATAATCTCAAATCATATATTTCAAACAACAAGAAGATGCACTTAGTAATATAATTATGCCAACACCTGAGTCTCAGTGAACTTAATTGCAGGGTTTGTAGCAAGTCCAGCCAGATCATGCACCATGTATTCAAAAACAAGATATAAACTGCACGACATTCTAGAAGTCACTAATCCTTCCAGTTTGACAACATTGGGATGATCCAGACGACGCAGAATCAGGATCTCTCTGGCCATGAATTTCACACTCTCGGGCTCTAAATTGTCAAAACGGACCTTCTTTAGGGCAACAATCTTCCCTGTTAAAGTATCCCTAGCTTTGTAAACATTGCTGTATGTACCTTGCCCAATCTGATTTAGAAATAAAAAGGCAACAAGTAAAAATTCAATCTTTGTCACTTGAGCGGACAGAAAAAATAACTTTCTACACACTTTGGCAGAAGGCTTTTCAATTTGAAGGTTACAACCCAAAATCAAACAAATGTCATCCACATTACTATTTTTAGGTGTTCTCATTGGTTGCATTCAAAAACCAAACAATACAAACAACAAGTCCTTCTTTTGAGACAAAATTTCTCATACTATCTTAATACTCCAAAGTCCAAAAAGCAATATAGTAAGTCAGTAAAATCAGCATCCTTCAAGGAAATGAGCAATGAAGAACATAGGAACAGCTCACACTTTCTCCAAATCCAAACAGTAAGAGAATCAACATTCAGCAACATCATCAAATCAAAATATTCACATGCTTAATTTAGAAACAGAAATGAAGTAAGCATACAAAGAATCTGAGATTTCCTCTACCTTATCAAGCTTCTCAAAAGTGTCAGCCCTCCTAGGGGTCAATCCATTGATAGCTTCCCCAGCAACCTTTGAGAGCCAAGAGGGCCACCCTGCCGCCACCTGCTCACCATGAACATGGTTAGGAGGATTGCTCAACCTCGGATTCGGCTTCGAAGATCGCCTCCTTCTCTCCCCACTCGGCCTTGTCCTCTTCTCCGCCTCTCCTCCACCCTCCTTCTTCACATTCTTAGCCTCTCCTCCTCCTCCTCCTCCTCCTCCTCCTCCACCAACCTCAGCTTTTGCTTCTCTCACCTCCTCTCTCCTCTCCTCCGCCGATGACCGTTTCCCAAACACACACCCCATCTCTCAAAAACTCTCATTTACTCATTTTCCCCTCTCATCACTTTCCCACACCAGCACCAACCACATTTCCCTTCACTTTCTCGCCATCCAAACAACCCCCCTCAGAGAATCATTCAGCCATGAAAAACCCTAATGATAAATCTTGCTGCAAAGCTGGAATGTGCAAACGCTAATTCAAAAGGTTCTAACTTTGGCAGACAAAAGTGAGAGAGCAATGATTTGGAGACACCCCACAAATTGTGGTGCAGTCAAAGAAAACAAGACCAAGTGTGTTTTTTTTTTCCTTCTTTAAGGTGGGTCTTTTTTTTCTCTCCTTTTGTTTTTGGATGGTAGATTTGGGTATGGAAGAAAAATCAGAGTTGAAAGTTGAAACAGTTAAGGGGTCTTACCAGATTCCAGGATCAGTGAAAAGAAAAGAATGATTTAAGAGAGAGAAAGAAGAAGAAACAATGGGGATGAATGGATCTCCTTTTTTTTTCCAAGTTCTCTCTGTGCTTACTACCCACAATGATCTCTGCAGTTATTTCTGACTTGCAAAATGAGCTTAAAACAACTCTAATGAATAAATAATGATTTTTAGGGACTGAATTATCTTATTTCAAAGTTAATTATATATGTCAAAATTATTTCTCATCAAATTTTTCTCATATGTCATTATTGTGAGAATTTTGACTTTTGTATCTATATCTCTCTTCACATATATGCATTAAATAGATATAATGAAATTCTTTAAATATTTAATAAGAGAGAGATAGACACAAAACTCTCACATAATGACACATGAGAGAAATTTCACGAGAGTATCCAAACCCCAAAATTATATATTTAAATATTCCAATGTTAAATAGGCAAAATCCTACTTAAGCAGGATTAAATTAATAAGTTTAAAAAAAATTTAAATAATAGGCATTATCACACCATTTACCGATTAAGAAAGAAAATTAAGAAAGTTAATCACTCTTTTCAATGGTGTGTACCCTAAGCTCACTAACTTGGAGGATAACATTAGATATTGGTCGACAGAAAGAAAAAAAGAAAAAAAGACAACCCCGGTTTTCAAATTATTAGTCATTAGTAATTAGTAGTATGTACAATGCATGAGTTTTTTATTTTAATTTTTCTTAGCATATTTAAATTAACTTATTTTTTCTTAAAAGTAATTCTAATACCTAAAAACTACTTATAAATTTTTCTTCCAAAATTTGATTTTAACTTTACAATTAATGGTAGAAGTATTTCCATACCATCACTATTACACTACCCAAAACTCAGTTTTAGTTTAGTAATTAGGTAGCGTTTGACCCAACTTTTTTTTAACTTAAAAGTTACTTTTAAGTTAAAACTCACAATAAGATCTTAAAAAAAAGGCAAAAGCTGTTTGCCAGTTTTCATTTTTTTTAACTTAAAAGTTACTTTTAAGTTAAAAGTTGTTTGGTGATCGGAGACAGTGGTGGTGGCCAGAGGCGGTGGTGGTGGCCGAAGGTGGTGGTGGTGGTCGGAGGCGGTGGTGGTGGTCGGAGGTGGCGGTGGTGGTCAGAGGCGGCGGCGGTGGTCAGAGGTGGCGGTGGTGGTCGGAGGTGGCGGTGGCGGTGGTGGTCGGAGGTGGCGGCGGCGGCGGTGGCGGTGGTTGGAGGCGGTGGTGGTGGTCGGAGGCGGTGGTGGATGGAGGCGGTGGTGGATGGAGGCGGTGGTGGTCGAAGGTGGTGGTGGTGGCCGAAGGCGGTGGTGACCGGGGCAGTAGGAAGCGAAAAAAGTAACTTATTAGAAAAAAGCCCCATCAATTAACTTTTTACTTAAAAGTTACTTTTCAACATTTTGTATGTAAAAAAAAAGAAACTTAAAAGTAACTTATTTTTTAAGATCTTATACACAATTGTGTTTGGCCCAACTTATCTTAAAAACAACTTAAAAGTCAAAAAAAAGTTGGGCCAAACACTACCTTAGTAATTAGTAATGTGTTTGTGACAAAGTGAAGAAGTTTCCATGGTAAACTTTCAGAACTAAGTTTAGTAATTAAATAGGTTTTCCTGGGGAAAAGAGGAGTGGATCTAACTGTAAATTGAAACACTGTAGAGTCACGTTAACATGAAAGTGTTTATGCTTATCATATTCACTGTGGTTTTAATTGCATGTGGTAAAAATAATTAATTGATGGGAAATTTGCATTGGATCCCATGCCCACCTAATCAGTTGATATGTACTTTATTGCATTTTTGGGGGCTTTGTTTTGGGGGTCTTAAGCTATAAACTAGATGTTAGGACATTGCTTTCACAACTAAAATGGGATTGTTAGTTAATAGTTGGTCAATATTTATGACCAAAATAACGGAAAGTTCAACTAAAGCATGTACTTAATAAAAGTACGAATCAAAATAACATATTTCTGACTAGATGAACTTTTTTTTTTTACATCAATGACTAAATGAACCTTACTTCTAAGTTTTAGAGTACTTTTAACACTAGTTGTTTGAGAATTTCTTATCATGAAAATTTGGATGACACAAGAGTTTAAAAACAAAGTTTAGAGTTTCTACTTGTAGGTTAAATATTTTGAAAAGGAACAGTTAGGTTAAATATTTGGGTTAGATTTGTTAATGTTTAGGAGTTTGGATTTAGTGGGTTTATGGATATCTTGGCTTCTGGATTTGATATGGGTGATGAGGATTCGATGAAGATGAAGATTACTCGAGAATATAAAGAACATTGAAAAAACTTAAAATTAAGAGGAAAATGACTTAAATTTGATGAAAGAAATTTGCTATGGGCTAAACCGGATGTAAAAAACCCACTTAGACCGCCTACATAGATTTATTATTAATAAATAAAAATGTTAAATAAGCATTATTACGTCGGAGTGTCTATTTTAAATCAAACAAAAAATTTCAATGACTAAAAAGAGTTATTTTTCTGTTATGGACCATTTTAGATTCAGGTGTATAAATCAATGATCAAAAACATATTTAATCCTAAAAAATATAAATGTGAGAGTCCATCGTGCGATCCAACATAAAAATTTGGAAATGACTATTAGAGTAAAAATTAGAATAGTTGCTTATTAGTAATAGCTTAAATCTTATTTGTGACATTTTCGGCCCACAAAAACAAGACTAAGCAATTCAACTAAACAACTCTCATTGTGGATGCTCTTATAAATTTTAAATTTATTTAATTAGTATTCCTAGGGATATGGACGGACCTAAGTCCATTAAAAATTGGTGGTCGCTTAGTATTTAAATGTTTATTCATTTTGGTGAGAGATTAATCTCACATTTATCGTTGTGGGATATGTTAACACTAGAATACAAAATTATGTTTATCTCTCTTAAAAAAAAATTATACTGTATTGTTTAATTAGACATTTTTAATTTCGCTCAGTGCAATAAATTTTCATCTCTTACTCAATTTTCTTTGATTTTGTCCCTAACTACTGCAAACTTAAAGTTACAGTGAATCAAATTAAAATTGATCCATCGGGGCACATGTATTTTCTTTCTTTGTTTTACGACTATAGGTTTCATGTATTTTTATGATTTTGCAATTAGAGGCCAGTTTTGTAAAGTTTAGAGTCAATGAAAACCCTAAAAACAATTTAAACATATTTTTATTCGCCAAATGTTGATAAATTTTGCAATGCATGGTGGTAGTGTTGTGGGATTTTTTCTTTTGGTACAAACCACAATTCAATTTAAAAAAAAAAATGCATATTAAATTGAATTGTGGGATTGATATGCAATTTTTTTCACCCCACAATTAATATTCTGGGAATAATGTATGCAAAACACAATTAAGTAAAAGATTGGTTGCGTCGTAATCGACTATCTTTTCCATTAAGTATTGAAACGTTGAAGTGTAAGGACAGCCATAATAGGACAGCGATTGTTGTTAAGGTTGTTGAACCTAAACTGGACCCAACTATAATATTTACCTCTTCCTTAATTTAAATAAAAAATCACTTAAATCTTAGAAAAATTGAATAAAAATACTTAGAGAAATCGCAAGAAAATTTGTAAAAAAAAAATCCAAATAATAATTTATTGGAAATAAATTTGATCATAAAAATCACATAAAATAATTTTGCAGAAAAATCGATGAGAAAATAAGAATGAAGAGACATGTTGGGAACTGTGACTAAATTTTTATGATTTTTTTTTCATGTAATAGAGTAACTTGACTGACTCCTTTCACTAATCTATGGCTCATTAAGTTGGGTTAGGTCACAGTAAAAAAATAGTTGGGTTAGACAGAAATTTATGGTACTACTTTAATACCTTGGAGCTAAGATAGGGTGGAAGCCTCTCTTGAAAACCATTATTTCTATGTTGTCTTTGATTTACTCTTTTCCATGTTATTCATTATGTGTAACTAACTCTGTTACTGCAAGAACTTTGTGCAGTGGTTGGATGAACAGGTTGGTTCTTTTAATAGTTTCAAATTCATAGTTTGTTTTTTTAGTGCTTGGAAGTGGTGTAATAATGTGATTTTTAATGTTAACCGTTGGTTAGCTATGGAAACTTGGCGTTATATTTGTCATGATCACCATGAGATAGTTCAGTTCATTCTACCAATTGCGTTGGAGGATGGTGAGAAGCAGTTGAGCTCTTGCCGAAGACATCCCGTCTCATGTTAAACTTAATATTAATGGCGGTCATCGTCATGAGAGCATTGTCATCGTGGAATTGGGTTGCGTAATCAGGGGTGAGAAATGGGGCTTGGGTTTGTGGTCTCATTGGTATCGGGAGTGGGGGTTTGCCATTTCTGGTGAATGTGTCGACTCTCTTCCATGACTCTCCAAGGCTTTGTCGCGTGGCTTTCAGAGGATTTTGTGAAACCGGCTATGCAAAGCTAGTTACTACTTTGGAGGAGGCATGTTCGGATAAATTTATTGCAACAATAAGAGAGATTAAAAGCTTCCTTCGACGGGATTGACAGGTTTTTATTAGATGGATTCCAAAAATTGCAATCGAATTACTGACGGGCTAGCTAAGTCTGGAAATAGTCTACCCAGGCCTAGCCAATTTAATGTTGAGACTCCTAATCATGAGTTAGAAACTCTTTTATTGAGAGACTTGTTTTATGTTCCATAATGTTTTGTAGTTTGTAAAGTTTTTCAATGAAAAAAAATATGTGATTATTAACCAGATAAATTACACATTCATTTAAATGCTGTCTTTTTTTCTTGTCGGCCCATTTAACTTGCAGTTAAACAGGTTTGTGGCCTGCATATTAACGGGTGAGCCCACGTACCACTAAAGGGGTATAATGCATGATGTATTATACATATATTGTTTTGGACTTAGTATTATGAGTGTTTTTAATATTTATAGTTAAGACATTTTGAAATGTAGTTGCTTGGTTAACTTGATAATTCCATCTATCTAACACATTTCATATTTAGTTAATATATACATAAATTATTTAAATTTTAACTAATTAATGTTTAATGATGATCTTGACATGCTTTAATTGGTTGATAGAAAGAGTTAAAGAAAATAGTTTTAACATTTGAACCAACTAATTATATATTTATTTTATTTTCGGTAATTTTAAAATTTTAGATATTTAATTTTTTTAGATGTGTTTTATTTTTGAGTTTAATACTCATGCATGCATTATTAGTGTAAAAGAACTTTACACAGACAACCAATAACAATTTGGATTTTTGCCACATCAGATAATTAATTTCAAATCTTTTTCAATTAATTACGAAATCAGATTATTATGTGACAAATTTAAGAGTTATAATTGGTTGTCTGGGTAAAAGGATTTTATACTGACGGTACATGAGTATTAGACTCTTTATTTTTTTAATTTGGTGGTTTGCGGACCAACATTTAACTCGAGGCTAAATGAGTCAGGTGCAAACCACTCAAAATATTTGTTGATTTAGAATGTGAGTTTTTTTTTTTGCCTAAGTCGTTAATTCGAACTCACTCATTTTACGAGCACCAGTGCATGTTTGGTTTGACGTTTGAGTCAACTCAAACGTGATTTCACTTATTTCAATGCATCAACGGAGAAACTAAAATTTGTCACATTGATTTAACATGAATCAGATAAGTATGATTTTGACATATTGACTTCAACGTGAATCCACGTTGAACTCAACAAAAATCCAAATAGCACGCATATTTTAGAAATATTCACGTCTCAATTTCACTTTACATTTAGAGATAAAAAAGAATAAAAATAAATAGAAGTAAGAGATATAATGAACGATATGATAAAAAAAAAGTTCGTATGAAAAAAAATGTTATATTAATGATTTTATTTTTTATTTTTTAAAGTTTTGGTTGCTTATAGGAGTATTTACAGATTGCCCACCAATACTGTCCTCATATAGGCAGCGGATTCGAACACACGACCTTTAAGGAGGAGTGGTTCGTCCTTACGAGATGAGTCAACGTGTCTTGGTTGATATCGATGATGATATAGGGTTTTTGCACTAACTAAAAAAGAGATTTATTTTTTATTTTATTTTTTTGTCAAAATGAGACATTGAAAAATATTTATAGTTTGTGGAAACAGTCGATTAATGTGTCTCACTTACTCTCAACTCATTCAGTTTGTGACGATGATAATGATAAATATGGATGGTTAGGTGACGCGTGACATTATAAAGAGTTCTGTGACCATTCATTCAATTCACACATCTTTTTTATCTCGAAAACATCATCAACCAATGCTTTTGATAGGAGGATCAGGAACTGTTGTTGTCCATTTCAGCGCCAGCAATGTTTCCATGCACCACCTAGTCCCATTTCACCATTTCTCCACTCTCTGCAATTCTTCTGTGCCCAACAACACCTTCTTACTCTCACACTCCAACGTTCCCAGTTCGGGAATCGGGCTAAAGCAAACACCTTTATCTTTACATTTCTCTTTGATGGCTACCCAATTGCAGGTATCAGAAGAAGGTGCACCCACTGAACAAGACTCGGGCTTTTCCCCTTCTCTTCCAATTGGAGAACATGACCTTTTGATAGTGGGTCCTGGGGTTCTTGGTCGTTTGGTGGCTCATCAATGGCGGGAGGTACTCTTTCACATCAATGGCATGGAATCGGATTAGTGTTGTTTGATACAATGTTGTTACCAATATAAAAATTAAATAATTATTTGTCTTCACTCAATTGTTCAAGTTTTTGGAATAATTGATTTATGATATCAAGTCCTAATAATCAAGTGTTCAATTTGATCCTTGTATGTGTGTGTCCATGCTTCGAGCTTGCTTTTTTGGTATTGACCAAGGTATCCCCACAGCCGGTCGCCGTGAGACTAATCCTTCGCCCCACGGTGCTTCGAGCTTGCTTGATACGCTATAATATAAATTAGTTTATGTTAACTCTAAAACTTAAACTTTTGGAATAATTGATTGATTACAACACGGTTTCTTGGCCTTTGCTATCATTTATGAATATGTTTGTATGGACATCTACATATATATTTCTATTGAAGCAGGAGTATCCAGGTTGCCAAGTTTTTGGACAGACAATGACCGCTAATCATCATGAGGAGTTGATTAAAATGGGTATTAGTCCGTCTTTGAACTGGACCAAGGCCATGCACAAATTCCCCTATGTGATTTTCTGTGCTCCGCCTTACCAATCATCAGATTACCTTGGTGATATTAGGTGACAAGTCTTATCTTAGAGTTAATCCCTTGATTGAGCAATTAAGCACCTTTGTATTGGTTAGTCTTTGTAAATTGATTTTTGTTTAGTTAATCAACAATCTTCTGCTTAGAAGAGTGTTCCAGTTCCTGCTTTCTACAGTCACAAAGCTTTAACGTTTCTCTTGACCATCATGTGTATGAAATGAGCATACAGATATGTATTCAAGATGTGAACCTTCCTTTTGGAAGTTTTGATTGACTTCTAGAATATGTATACACATTTGTGAAGTTTTTATTTTTTTTTATTTTTTTCCTTCAAAGATTATTGGGAAGCATACCATAACCTAAGTTATGCTGGAACCATACTTGCATATAATGCCCCAGAGTTCTGTTAAGAAATCTTATCTCTTGAGGATTTTTTCTCAGTTTATTTTGGAGTTATACATATGCTGTTTAATTTATTTATTTTTATATTTACTTGGACTATGTATTTTACTACTGCTATTCTGCTTGATTACCCTCCCCAATCTCCTATATTAGGGTTGTTTTGTGCCTAGTGAAACAGAATTTATGATTTTGTTTTGGGTATTAATAGAATCAAAACAAAAGTGGAGCCAAATCTTCATATTTTTGGGAAGGAATTGACTTACTGTCTGTATTTACTTCTTGATCTTCTTCAAAGTTGTAAAAAAAAACAAAGAATTCTTCTTGGAAAAAGCAAAACTGAATACGGATTGTGTTTTGAGTTACGATTCATTCACACGATACTTTATCTTCCATCCCATCTCCACTCACTTTCTCTTCCTATCTCTCTCTTCTTTTCATATCACATCTCCTATCATTTCTCTCATTTCTATCTCTTCTCTTCCTTCTCTTCTCTTCTCTTTCTTCTGAACTGATGTCTCGTGTTGTCAACTTATCAGGCTAGCTGCATTGAGCTGGAATGGTGAAGGTTCTTTCCTGTATACATCAAGCTCTGCTCCTTATGACTGTAATGATAACGGATTATGTGATGAGGTAGGTCTTGAAACATTTTTTGGCTGCTCCATTTCTCTCTTTAATTCATGATTGGGGGGTTGAATTTGAAATGGAAGTATTGTTGTTGTTATTGAGGCATGGCTTTTCTTAACCAAATATAAATATACATTTGTTTTAATTGCTTAATTTGTGCCATTGTGCTTCATTTATTTCCCTCATCATCATCTTCAGATTCATAATATTGTAGAGTAATGTTTCACATGTTTGGTGTATGAGTCTGTCTGTTTGTCTTGTTCATGGGATTAGATTTACTTTTGTGCAGGATACTCCAGTGGTGCCAATTGGGAGGAGCCCCAGGACTGATGTCCTTCTAAAAGCTGAGAATGTGGTGTTGGAGTTTGGTGGTTCTGTTGTGAGACTGTCTGGACTTTATATATCCTTTTGAGAATTCAATTCACTAGGACTTCCATGATCCATAATTTTGGGTGGTTATTTCTATAATATTTATATACTTATACCTGGTGTCAACCTTGACATTTTAAACAAAGAAGATAGAGGTGCACATGCTTATTGGTTAGAGAAGGGGATTGTTGAATCTCGACCTGATCACATCCTGAATCTTATACATTATGAGGTCAGAAATTCATTGCATCTTTTTTTTCTTTTGTAAATTATTAAGGACATGGTAGTGGTTTTATCTATATTTAGCAAGGAAAGTTGTACTTCGACACCCCTTGAATAGAGTACAGGATGAGAGAGATAGGAAAAGAAGTGAGAATAGTGAAATGTGATAGCTCATCTATAACATATATTGAGGTATTGAAGCTTGTTTAATCCGGGCTTATCAGATGAAGATTGTTTTATATATATGTGTTTTCTTTATTCTCATCATACATGCATATTTGGCATTTCACCATCAAACCCATTTTAGTACTGCTAGTGATAGTTTCTCTAGAGCATTTCATTTTCTTATATGCTTTTGTTCATTTAGTATTTGTTGAATGTGCTTTTTTCTGAACCAGGATGCAGCTTCCCTCTCAGTTGCAATTTTGAAGAAACAATTCCGTGGGCGAATTTTCTTGGGTTGTGATAATCATCCTTTATCCAGGTTACATTCTTTCTTTCGGAGATTTTATTCGAACTCTTGGAATCGCTCTGTTTTAGTCTTTTAGATAATTTGATGTTAATGTATACGCTTGTATTCTTCTTTTCCTTTCTCTCTATATGTTTTTAAACAAAGAAAACTCTTCCACAATTTCTACATTTTGGCAGGCAAGAAGTGATGGATCTAGTCAACAAGAGTGGGAAATTCAGTAAAAAGTTTGAGAAATTTACAGGTGCATTGATACTCCTTTGATTTGGAAAGGGTAGATTTGAGATAGAAAAGCAACAGCAATTGATGAACCATAATCACCTTTTCTCATGCTATGTCACTCCTCAATTTAAAAGCATCATGCCTTTGATTGTGTCTTTCATCATGGCTTTGTATCTTTTCTTTGCAGGAACTGATGATCCTCTGGGTAAGAGATTAAACAACTCCAGAACACGCCAAGAAATTGGGTGGGAGCCCAAGTACTCTAGCTTTGCTCATTTCCTTGACACCATCTGATTATTTTATGTGTATAACTTTGGGGTTGAAATAACATCCAAATCAGCATTTTTTTTTCCTCCAATGTTGATATTGTATAGAAAAGGTTATCATTCCTCAGTTGTTAAATGGAAGCAAAAACACTCAATTTGATGGTTTCCAATAACATTTTGCTTTTATGCTCACTCATGTATACCAGATAAGAAAATTTCACTTTAAACACATCTCAACGCATAAGGTGAAGCAAGATTTTGCCACTGAACAGCCATAAGAGCATAATATAATGCACATGGACGTGTATTAATTGCACTTTTAGTCCCTGATCTAATGTGATTATGTGAAAGTGATCCTTGATGTTCAAAATGAGCGACCAACGTTCCTGATTTTCTTGCCGTGAGCGATATCATCAGCCCTTCTGTTGATCTCTGTTAGTTGACTAACATAATGTGCTAACGTGGCACTCCAAGCACAATCGCGTTAGACTCGAAACCAAAAGTGCAATTAAGCCTTAAAAATAATAATAAATATCATTGCAATTTTCAAATGTTATATGTGGATATCATTTCTCCTTTTGGCCAAGGACTCATCTTTGTTAGCAAGAAACTTGGCACCATCAAATTAAGATTTTTTTTAATCTAATTAAGTCAAATTGATGATTTATCATCAATTTATCATCAAGGACCGATTGTAAATATTTTAAAAGTCAATAACTCAATTTAATTCCTCTTACAAAGTCAGGAATATAAAACATATTTAAACCTTATTTTAATTGTGGTACATTGCTTCCACGGGAGAATCAGTAAGAAATCATAAACTACAAAAGAGGTTGTAGAAAGGGAAAAAAAGTGAAAGGGGAGGAGCAAATCTTGGTAATGAGAGAAATGTGAAAGGGAAGATGATAATTAATAGACACAAATGGTAATGCATTTTAATTCACACACTTTATTTTCATAATTATCTTTACAATTTAAAAATAACATCATTTCCACAATTTACACATAACTATTTTTATCTGTATATATTTATTTCTTAGTTTTTTCTTTAAATATCATTTTAAAATTTTAGAAAACTGCATCATACATAGGAGACTTATTAATAAGAAATTAATCTCTTAGAAAAATCATTCTTTCGAAATGTCTCTTTTTAATAAACTCTCACTAGTTTGTGGAAATCTTTTTTTTTTCACCGTAAATTATAATATCACCACTTTGTTTTCTTTAATATTTTTTTCGTAAATCTTTAAAAATGAAAAAACTAATAAAATTTAATTTTTTAACAATAAATTAAAATATTCTCACAAAAAAATAAAACACCCTTTGTCATACAAAACTAGCAAACCTTAAAAATACATTTTTATTTTTCAATTTAAAGGGAGGTTTGAGGGTTTTTTTCTTGGGTTGGGCTCCTCTAGAGTGTGTGGACTTATTTTGTAAGGTAAAGAACCATCACAATTATTGATTGAGTTTTTTTATTAATTTTTTGAAAATAAATAATCATTATTACTATGATACTTACTAAAGTGAATTTATTCATTATTTTATTATTTTATGAGGAGCAAAATACATTTTCCCCATAGTGGATGGATGCAGTTCCACGTCACCTCATCATGATCATCCATTTGGATTCTCCTTCAGTCACTATAATCTGCACTGCACTTGCACTCTTTTTCTGCTTCTCATTCTCACTGTTACACCTTTACCATCTTAAACACCCTCCTTCCCTAGAAGCACTGGGAAAATGTCCCTTTGTTATCCTTCCAATTTGATAACACTCCACTCTCCCAAGCATCAAAGCCTTTCCTTTACTTTCTCCTCAGATTCTTCAAACTTCATCAAGCTACTCCAGGTAAGCTCAACTCCTCATGCCTTACCTTCATGGCCTCTGAAATCATGTAAACCCATCAAGTTAAATAGAGAAAGATTGAAACTTTCTGCTTCTCTTACACCATCTCAAGCTGTTAACACCACCCCATCTACATACAGAAACAAGAACCCAAAAGATGTCAATGTCTTAGTGGTGGGTTCAACTGGGTATATTGGAAAATTTGTGGTAACAGAGTTGGTTAAAAGGGGCTTTAATGTCATAGCTGTTGCTAGAGAGAGGAGTGGGGTCAAGGGTAGCAGTGACAAGGATGCAACATTGTCTCAGTTAAGAGGGGCCAATGTGTGCTTCTCAGATGTGACCAATTTGGATAATTTGGAGAAATCTTTGAACAGTTTAGGGGTTTCGTTTGATGTGGTAGTGTCATGTCTTGCTAGTAGGAATGGAGGGGTGAAGGACTCATGGAAGATTGATTATGAGGCAACAAGGAATAGTCTTGTTGCTGGTAGGAAACGTGGTGCTTCTCATTTTGTGCTGCTTTCAGCAATTTGTGTGCAGAAGCCCCTTCTCGAGTTTCAGCGCGCCAAGCTGAAATTCGAGGAGGAGCTGGTGAAGGAAGCTGAAGAGGATGATGGATTCACTTACAGCATAGTGAGACCAACTGCGTTTTTCAAGAGTTTGGGTGGTCAAGTTGAGTTGGTGAAAGATGGGAAGCCTTATGTGATGTTTGGAGATGGAAAGCTTTGTGCTTGTAAACCCATCAGTGAGCCAGATTTGGCATCTTTTATTGTGGATTGTGTGCTGAGTGAGGACAAAATTAATAAGATTTTACCAATTGGAGGCCCAGGGAAGGCATTGACTCCATTGGAACAAGGGGAGATGTTGTTTAAGCTTGTGGGGAAGGAGCCTAAGTTTTTGAAGGTTCCAATAGGAATAATGGATTTTGCCATTGGGCTGCTTGACTTTCTTGTGAAGGTGTTTCCTTCATTGGAAGATGCTGCTGAGTTTGGGAAAATTGGAAGGTACTATGCTGCGGAAAGCATGTTGCTTTTGGATCCTGAGACCGGAGAGTATAATGCTGAGAAGACTCCTAGCTATGGAAATGATACATTGGAAGAGTTTTTTGCAAGGGTGCTCAGGGAGGGGATGGCTGGTCAGGAGCTAGGTGAGCAAATAATGTTTTGAAATGGTTGTTGTTAAATAAGTATGAACCTGATAATAGATCAAATAGAGCAACCAGTTTTGTTTATGTAATATGTAAATTCATGTATTCAGCCAGAGTCATTGTAACATTTTCAAGTTCAAGCATTGTTGAAAGAAATTCAAGTCTTTGGAAATGCATTACTGAAACAACATTTTCAAGTTGAAGGATTGTGCACTGGCAGTAAGTTTGATGTCCTAGAATGAAGTTCATTTCTGTTTTGAAAAAAATACTGACTGTGATGTTCATATACTGCTATAGTACTATGTAAATTTTGTAATGCACAGTTACTACTATCAATTGATTACTCAAAATGAGAACCTATTTTGAGTGGATTTACTAAACCATCTTTTGAAGAACTCATGAAAGTCACCTGCACAATTGATTAATTTGATGAATTCCTAAATCAATCTGCTATATTTAGGTAGATGTCCTTGTTGTCCTGTTATTTATTACATTGAAGTGCTTCCTTGAGTAAATGGTCATTTTGGTTCGTGAAATATGTGGAGTCGGTCACTTTAGTCTCTGAAATATGGAAATTACCATTTTTGTCCCTTAAAGGTAAAAAGATAATCAATTAAGTCCTTGAAATATCTTTTTCAAACATCAATTACATTTTTATCTTTCAGGCAAAATAACAGTTATTTTCATATTTCAGGAACTAAATGACTGATCTTATGTATTTTAGGGACCAAAATGACTAATTACTTCTTTTTCCTTGTATGGTGAGTTTGGAAACTATCTGGTTCGATAAAAGTTCACCAACTTGAGTATTTATTAGCTACATGTTTATGCCTCATAAAATGAAAAGAAGGCATTTACTTAGTTACCTTCTTCAATGCTAATGAAGGTTCAAGTCATATTGCAGATTTATTATATTGACTATAGGAGTGTCCTATACAAATGCTTTTAAAACAGATATAGTAAGCTGAAGCTAGGGGAAGTAGGATTTGCACAGTTACAATATAAACCCTAAATTGAGTAACTTGTTCTTGATTACTTAATTATAAAATTTTCTAATTTTTATTTTTGAGGCAGCGGGATAATTATAAACCATATTCAATATGAACAGAATGTAAAATATAACTTAGGGCCCATGGAGGCCATCATTTACAAATAATCAACACTCTAAAGAAACACCAACATATGAAGTTACTCACATCAATCTATGAATATTAACTTGACACACTGACTGGTTTTGTGAACAATATGACTCTGGAGTTTAATCTTTGCATATGCTGAATGGTCCATGCTCCATGCTCAATGCTCATTCCATTTACTTCGGGACTCGACTGTGAATGGTGTAAGCTGAAAGCCATATGAGCACCACAGTCACAACGCTCCCAAACAAAGCCACTGCAATTGAACCAGCAAGATGCCTACAGAACTTATCATAAACGTTGCAAACTTTACTCCAACCCACATGGCTGTTTCCCTTTAAACCGACATATGCGACACCCCCAGCTGCTCCTGTTGCTGAAGCTGTTATCCCCAATATCAGCTGCATAGAGCCATAGTGAGCAATTTATCTTAATATACTTTGATATATAAAGCATGAGAGTTGAGAATAGAAGATGAATAGCATGGTGAAATGAAAGGCTAATTGTAATTACCGCATCCCAGAAGATAAAGTGGAGGATGAACTTCAATTTGAACTCTGGCTTCTGGATGACAGAGATTGATGCAAGAGCAGAAATGAGGGCATAAAGGCCAGAAACAGAGAATGCAACCACAAAATATCTGCATGGATTCATATTATATGTCAAAATAAATGTAGGTAAATGGAAGACTTTTGACATTTTAAATGAAAAATGAAAAATACTTGAGGAGCATGACATCAGAAACATAGAGCAAAGAGAAAAATACACACACACAAGAAAAACAAGTAGAAAACTTTGCCATAAGCACAGCTGTTATTGATTTATACCTTTTTAGCTGTAAATCAGTTAATGGAATCTGCAGCTATTCAATTTTGCAACTAAACTTGCATGCTGAAGAAAGCCCAACATATTATTACATCCTTGATCTTTAGAGTAGTCAAGACAAGAGGTTAATTTCTAAATTGATTTCCATGTAGCAGGAAGAGTAAGCAAAAAGTTCAATGCTTCTACACCCCTAGTTACTGCATCTCAGAACTGAAAATAATTTGAAGGGAAAATATATTCAAGCAATTCATGAATGTTCTGATCTTAAAAGCTTGGTACGCTTCATATTCAACTAAGAGGTTTTTTTTATCATTGATTCTTCTCCTATCAAGATATTTGATTGGTTTCATATTACAAACAAATAAATATAGACAAGCATATATCTAAGAGGCTTTTGAAAACGAACTTGAAAAAAGAGACTTGCAACAAACAAAGAATTTGAATGATTCTGAACTTACACAAAAGCTGGTGAGTATTTGAACTTGGCTGGCTGTAGCACAGGACTACCTTGGAAAAGCACTACCTCTGTTTGTCCACTAGAGGTAATCACTGCAAGCGCCACCACTGATACCACCAACAACAGGAATCTGAGGATCACGTCGAATTTAAAGTAGTCCACACCGGCCGGAGGAGGAGGTGGTGGAGTTGAAGATGATTTGAGCTCTGGCTTAGTGTCTGTAGAAGCCATGAAGTGCTCAACAAGGTATCTGGTGAACTTGATTTCAATGGGACTAGCAAGTTGCAACTGAAAGAGGTATTTGAGTAGGGATATATATTGTGTGTGTGTGTGTGGATTTGAACTTTGGGGGAGCCAATTGAAAAGGTGTTAAAAATAAATGTGTTGGAGTTCCCTACAGGTTAAGTTATCTGGTTTGGACATTGCATTTACAAGTTAGTTGGTGGTACTTATGTGATAAGCCTGCTGTTACTAACTTATATTATGGTTTAGAACAGTGGATATACCTTGTTAGAATTGTCTGCTTAATAACTTTGTCCTTATTTGGATTCTAATTTTGTTTGATTGAGGATGGGATTGAAAAGTTTTCATTTTGTATTTACACACGGATGGTTGTTACATGGTGTGTATTATACTATTATGGGGCCAATGGGCAGAGAGATATATGTACAAAAATATGTTAAGTGTGAAATCCATCACTAGCCTGTGGTCCCACTACCTCCTAAAATCGCCTCTTGTGGTTCTTTTCTTGCTCAGTTTGGTAACAAAGTAAGTGGATCAACTATTTTACCCAAGAAAGGACAATGAGATCTTCTTTTTATTATTATATTTTTGGTGAATTAGTAACTAGATGCTCGTAGTCAAAGGCGTAATTAACTTAATTAAGATTTTATTTTGTTGGCCAGATTCAAGTGCACTATCATGGACATTTTCACTTCACCCATTCCTCTTGTCTTCATCTTCACAAATGGTGATGCATCTAGCATATTATAAAGTAATTCTGTAGTGTTAATTTGCAATGAATAATTTTGGTGATGAATCTAGCATATAATGAGCTCATGTAAATTACTGTTTACCGATAATTTGATTTACAAAGAATAATTTTAGAATTGGGTTGATCAGACAAGTTTGACCAAATCACATAAAAGAGTGTTGAGAGAGGAACTGTGGGGTGTGGTGGTTCTTCTCGCTGGGAGGGTGCTTCTCCGTGGTCGTGATACTAGAAATGACACCAATGAATGCCACCAAAATTTTAACTCTAAAAAATACATTTTAAATTGTTGGTTTGAGAGAATTTTTCTGAAAAGGAACGTCCATCATTTGCTATTTGATGTGATTGTTCAGTCGCCATAATTAATATCTTTTCACATAAAACTGCATTGTTTTCTCTAAAATTACTAAAAACTTCAATCCAGTTCATTTCATCTCTTCCATTATGCAGATCAACTTATGGCAGTGAGCAAAGGAGATTATCGTTCTTATAGATAAAAATGGAATTGTGCAAGGAAGGAATCACTGAATTGTGTTGATTAAATTCAATGCTAACAATACATCAGTAGCACACAATTACCAGAGGCTCATGAATGGGTAGACATTTTCCCCTATATTACATTATACATATTCATTTCAGTCTAATGACTCAAATGCAAACAATACTAATCCACTCCATTTGATGGAGGAAGAATAACCTATGAAAAGTTTCAGGCCATAATGTGCCATTAATAAATAAGACTCCAAGATAATAGAGTCACAACTAAAATTTACTGCCTTGCAAGATCTGTTTTCCTGAGCAGCAAGAATCTGGTCATTGAGGAAGAACAGGAGGAGCAATAGCACGAGTATTATACGAACTGCAGTGACCGCATTTATGTCCAATTATGTGGAAGTAAACTTCGGTTGTGTCATTGCAGTCGTTGCAGAGTATCCAAACCTGCAATTCATGCTGCTTAGTTTTCTAAATTTTTCTGATAGAAATGCGATATACATGTGTGTATTTTTGATTATTTGTATGTTTGGATTAACTTCTCTTTGCTCAGAATCATTTCTGACACCCAGAAGCTACTCACAAAAACTTCGTTTTCATTCGGAATCAATTTTATAAGAATTTCCAAACATGCACAATGAGGAGTCAAACTCATCCATATTTATCATTCCTTATAAAATCCCCATGGTGTTCTTTGCTTCATAGAAATAAAAACAAAAGGTGTATTCATACTAAAAAAAAGCATCCTTCCCTATCTGTAGGTTTTAACAGACATCAGGAGATAAGTAGAGGTAGCACATACTAAATACAAAGAAATTAATTTTACCTTTCTATACCGATAATCATCAGGCATGACAGTTGCTTCAATCTGTTCCAGAAAAGATAAATTAAGTGAGAAATCACAATTGTAGTAGAACATTTCTGCAAGTAGATTGCACAGTATAAAAACTTGAGATCAAGTGAAACCATCTAGAGGCTTCAATTTAACCAGCTACCTCCTCATCAATTCTCTTCCATTCCCTAGACATGTCAATTACCGACTTGGAGCATATGGGGCAACAGTACCTAAGCCATACACCAAGTCAAGTTAATAGGGATAATGTTTTATGGACCAACGAACTCTCAAATAGTTAACACACTCACTTGTCACGCTTTATCATCTCTTGATAACAATCACAATGCATTGTGTGACCACATTTCATGACAATAGTGTCTTTCAATGAGTCAAAAAGGTACTGTTAACAACATAATGAAGTCAAATCAGAATTCAGAATATTCTCATTTTCCAAAGCACAGAAGAAATTCCTTGTTTGACAGAAAACATGAGTCTGGGAAAGAGATGAAGACCTCATAACAAATGGGACAGTGATGCCGCATGGAGTTCTCCACACATGAATGATTACCGCGCAGACCAACTGAATAGCAAGAGCCTGTCAGAATAGAGCAATTGATTTGTTAACAAAAGAAAAAATAGTTCCATTCAGTAGCTGATATTAGATGTCCCTCCAGATTCCAAAGAAAAGAAAACAATCCATCACAGAGAATTTAAGGGAAACAATCGAAGGTTTACAAAATCAGAAAGCACCATAGATAGGTCCAAAACTGATTATTTGAACAGATACACTAAATCCTGAATTCTTTGCTTGTGAGAGGCAACTTTTAGCTCCCCAGTATGGACTTGGATTCTGATGAGTTGTCTTAAGAAGCAGGGGAAAAACAGAGGAAGCAAAATACTATATACTAAGTAAGCAAAAAGTGCAAATCAAAGAACAACAAGTCCCATTGCATTTGCAAGTACATGAAATAAGAAATCACT
Organism: Acmispon strigosus; assembly: GCA_030819835.1. Lineage (NCBI taxonomy): Eukaryota > Viridiplantae > Streptophyta > Magnoliopsida > Fabales > Fabaceae > Acmispon > Acmispon strigosus. The sequence continues at coordinate 96,529,818 of JAUAMA010000001.1, forward strand.
TAGAGCACAAACTAGGATAAAGTTAGTAGGTTTAGAAACTTAAGTAGTACTAAGCTACCATACCATAACAGAAAACAAAGGTTCTGTCCCAACTACAAAACAAAAAATAATGAATGCAGTTAATTGATACAATAGTGGTTTTGATCTTCTGGTGTCACTGAGGGGCTTACAGCATGTATGGCAATTCTTTCAGATTATTGAATACTGTTATTATTTAATTCTATCAAATAAGACCCTCAGCACCTCACAAAAATAGATAAAGTCGTGAAAAGTTGGTTAGGAATGAAAGAACAGAATCTGCTATTAACATAGAAACTAACAGTTTGCAGCATAACCTAATATGTAAAATAAATCCTAAAGCAACAAAAGAGACACAATGGTGGCCTGATGATGAATGCTTACCGCACTTCTTGCAGTGGAAATAATTCTCACGCCCACCAACTCTGCTTCCAAATTAAATCACTAAAATTAGTTGCAATTCATAAATTTGGGTAACCGAACTCAGGAATAATAGAATGATTTACTTAAACACAGTCATCGCACCTGCAGATCCCACAATCATCACAATGAAACTGTTGTTTCCCAGTCTGCATAATATATAAACCAGTAATCAGCATCAAATAGAAAACAATAAGATTAACAACCATAAGCCAGGCTTAAACACCAAATGTCGATTCTCAGTCCAGTCCATCTCCAAGAAGTATGAAGAACAAAAAGTAGAACTGATGCAATCATATTGAAGAGGGAAAACTTATTCAGATACTGCAGATTCATTCAGTGGTCCATTACATCATCGTCGAAGAATTTGCAGATGTCGCAGAAATACTCTCCCATTCTGACACCACAGTTTGTGCAAACTTGAGCAGCCTTCAAAAGAAACAAATGAAACCATGAGGCCATCTAAAAAAGAGAAAACATAGTTTCGAATCAACTGAGAATAGATACACACCGGTTGTTCTGTGTCACAAACCGAACAAACAACCTGAAACACCAATAAAGTGCACAAAACCACATGAGCCTTACAATCATCCCATGTAAATTGCACAATAACCAAAGACAGCGTGAAAAATGAAAATCAGGGGTCCATTTATCCCTACTTGTTCAACCTCCTGGCGATTGATTTCGTGCCGGTCAAGAGGGTTGCTCAGCATGCTCTAATGAGAGTAATAAATAACACAGACCCAGATCAGAGAAAAGCAAAAAGACAAGATTTTTGAGCTGAAAAAGAGAAGAAAACGAAGGAACAGAACAAGAAATACCGTTGCCTCGTTATGACAATGACGGCAGGAGTAAACCTCATTGCAACAGGGTGCTCGAATCCTGCACCTTCTCCTGTAATGCTTGCACCTACCAATCAAACACCCACAAATCAAAAAAGGGTCATCATGAAAAGAAGGAATTAGGAACCCAATGAATGAAAGGCAAAAACTTTAACAAAAGGGAATGAAAAGAAGAAGAAGAATAAGAAGGAGTACCCACCCATATCCCATCTTCCCAAAATCAAGGCGTTCGATGGCAGAGGATTCCATGAGTTTTGGAAGAAAGTGGGGAGAGAAGGGAAGGGAGGGAGAGAGAGGGGAGCTTTCTGATTTGTGAAGATTTTGTGGATGGTGATGGTAATGGTAATGGAGGGTTGATCCACAAAGAGAAAGAGAAAGAGAAAGAGAAAGAGAAAGGAGCTGCAAGCCATGATTATCATGTAATATTTTAATGCAATGTAGCAAAAATGTTGGCTACAAAATTTGATGATAATGAATAATAGCATGTTCCCACTTGGAAGAGAGAGAGAGAGAGAGAGAAGATAAGGTGGTGGCGGGGATGGCATGGCATGGCAGAAGATCGATGATGATGACTTCACCATTAATTAAAGAGGAAAGGATATGGCCGTAGGATCAATGAAAAATGGGAAAAGCCAACCAACCGTGAAAACTGTTGTGTTTTCTTTCTTGTTATTTTACAATTACAATTACAATAACAAAGCAGGTACAGGTTTCACTACCATGACAAGTGGCCAACTCTGTGTGAACTGTGAACTATACCAAAACCTTTCCTTGTTTGGGAAAATTCCAAAAAGTTACTAATAATCATGCAATATAATATAGTATAATCTTTATATAAAGCAGAATTAATATGTAATTTGTTGTATTTTTTTTATAAAAAAGATTTCAACTTATGCAAACTATTCTACGTGTCTATTTAGTTTAGTGTTAGAATCAATTGTAACGGAAAATACGCATTCATAAAGAAGTAAGGTTTAATCACGTTGATTTAGACATGTTTGGTTTTCAGTTGAAAATCACATATAATGGTTTAGAATTCAAGAATGCGTGTTGTGAGGACTCATAATGAGTGAAATGAACTTAAGACCTCTGTTGATATTTAATTGAGTTCAACTTAATACTAACATACACTCAAATGTAAATTGGGGTTGATGTGAACCCAAATCAAATGGACTCTAATCTTTTAGCACTAAACTTGTGAGAGACCTCTTCTTGACTATGGATTGTGATCTTAATGCGTTTCCATATTATGAAACTTATTATGTATAGGTTCTGCATTTGCACGGATTATTTTAGATTTACTGTATACGTTAATTTTAAATAAAAATATGAAATTTGATCATCTCTAATAAACAAAATCTTATGTATCAATATTGAATACACAGTCTAAGATAAACCTAAATTAGTTCCTTTTTTTAATACTCCCCAATAATCAAACATGGGACTGAATGGTTTGGATGAGCGACCTACGAATGATTTGATCTTATGGACCATTTAGGGCAAAACTAATCACACCATCCTCACAATTACTCTCATCATCCCTCAATTACAAAAACCCTAAAATACTTTAGAAGAATGCCTGTGACACTCTTTTTAACATGTCTTTTTAATTAGTTTAAATTTATGTAGGTCCACCAAACTGGAAATGGAATCCATATAATTTAATGGTCCCTGCACAAGAAAAAGTTAGAAAGCGGGTGTCCTGTGTGTACATACCCTTAACTACAAAACCTTTTCACCATCCCCACTTTTAATACACATACCACACTTGTTCTATTTCCCTCACACGTTCAACATCTTCTCTTTCTTTCTTTCTCAACATCAATATCCATCGTCTTCCTCAACATCCACCGATCTTCCTCAACAACAACATCGCTCTCTTGTTCAAGTTCGAGCAGGTTCTTCCCTTTTTCCCTTCATGAAGAGGTGGTGGATCGGGGGATAATTAAATGCATATATATTGGGTAGAAGTTTAAAAACAAGGAGTACGAGAACCCCTACGTACAGGCAGTGGTTGAGAAAAGTGGGCATGCCCCATTGATGGAGTACACTGTACACTTTCTCCATGGTGTCTGCATTTATGAAGAGGTTGTATCTAGAAGGTGACTGTCACACTAGATGACGTGTCTATTCTACATATTCCTATCATTGGGTTCACACTGTCGTTTATCACTCGTGCGGAGTTTTGCATTCTGTATTTTAGAATGGGGAACGTAATTTTCGAACTACTCCCTCTGTTCCTTTTTATAAGAGTTAAATGATGGGCGTTAGTCGTTCCTTTTTATAAGAACCACATAAGGTTTTGTGTCATATTAATTATTTTTTCACATTTTTACCCCTATTCAATTCTGGAAATATTAAATTGCATTAATGATAGGAAAAGATTAAAAAGAAATATGTTAAGGACAATTTTGAAAATTCAATAACATTTGAGAATAAATCTAATGTAAAAATCTATACTTCCTAACTTTCTTAAAATATGTGCAAAGTTGGTTTAACTCTTATAAAAAAGAACGAAGAGAGTATAAACTACACACCGCAATATAGATTGCAGTGTGTAATACTGTGTAATACGTTGGAGGTATTTTTGGAAAGAGAATGGTTATTTTAGTCTAGGATAGTTTTACCCACCATTTCATTACCCCGCACCCAATTTGGAACTCCAGTTTTGTGTAGTAATTGTCCTAATTACTCCTATCGTAACGACCATTCTAGGATTTCAAATCCCAGAAGACAATTTGATGCACATACCAGATTTTATAATCCCGAAATGAGTCTTTCATAGGTAGTGTACAAATGAGTTTAATACTCATGCACGTGCACGGTCAATCTAAAAGAACTTTACCCAGACAACTAATAACAATTTAGATTTTTATCACATCAAATAATTAATTTCAAAACTTATTTAATTAATTATGAAATTAGATTATGATATGACAAATTTAGGAGTTATTATTGGTTGTGTGTGTAAAATATTAAACTCATATTTGAATGCTACGTATGAAAGTCCAAGGTAATTATTTACCATATTGCCTGAAGAAATATTGAGAACAAAACAAGAACATATGTCTGTCTTGTCTAACAACCTTTCTAACTATTCACTCTCTTAATTTAGTGTACCCAATCATCTCAAAATCTCAACATTACCAATCTTGGAAGAGGGGGGAACCGGAAAACAGAAAACAAAGTTATGTTGTTTATTTTCCATCAATGAAGACAACTAGCTGTTAATACAAAGCTCCAATTATAGCACAAATGAACCATAACACCTAATCACACCCATGCAAGCCATAGTTTCATTGCTGAGCCATAACAACATAAACCACCCTTCTCCTATTCACATTTTGATATTCCTATTAAAGAGAGTTATTGTACATTGAAGCCTTCATCTCAAGTTTCCATTTCCTTTCCTTCTATTTCAATTAATTCACACAAAAGTAGGAAAAAAAATGGGTTGTGGGAAATCCAAACATGATGTTGCTTCAGATAACACTGTCCTCCAGCGCAAGAAATCCAGTGTCAGCTCCAAGGCAGGCCAGGAAAATGAGACAGAAATCAATGACAAAAATAACAACAATGTTGAGAATGTAAGTTCAGGGGTGCAAGTGGATAACAAGGAAAGTGAAAGTGTTACAGAATCTGGTGTTGAAGTTCATAATGATGTTAAAGATGAACCTGAGAAAACAAATGTGCAAGAAGAGAAGGAAGCTGAGGGAGGAGAGGGTGAGAAAGATGACTCGTTGAAAGAGAATGATCAGAAAATCAATGATGCTATTGATGATACTACTGCTGCTGCAGTAGAAGAGAAAAAACCAGCTGAAAATGAAAAGGGTGTGTGCAAAGGATGAACCTCTAAATATGTGAGGATTAAGCTGTTGATTTTACATTTTAATTGCTTTCATATGTGTACAGAGGATGTTAATGTAAAGGAAGAGACTTTGGCCAAGGATGTAGAAGACATAACAGAAGAGGCAAATGTTTCAGCCTCTGAAGGTGAAGAAAAAGATTTGAAGGTTGAGGAGGTAACAAAAGTTCACACATTAATTAGTATAAATACTTGTGATGAGAAAGAACTTAATGGAAACATGTTTGTGCTGCAGGGACATTAAAGAATCCAACAAGCTGTGAAGATGTGAAGACAGAATGAAAATAGGGACTATTGGATTAATTTGCTAAGTTGGAAAAAGCTCATATCATAGCTCAGATTTACTGTTATGTATGCCAATAGTTGGTGACAAGCTTTTGTCCTATACGTTGTTAATATTGATCCTTCTTTAAATGTAACACACATTGAAGTTAATGGAATAGATGGAGTACTTCCCTTGTTCCTTTCATATTTGGATCTCAAATGTTGCAATTGTAATTTGGATATTCTTAGCAATTTTGGTTTCATCAAACTCGTTCAGAGAATCCTCTTTTCTAATTAAACATAAAGGTTCCTGCTTCCTTCCTAGACTACCCTGCAAATCACCATAAATAGCCTACTTAGCTGAGTAGATAACTAACTTGGAAAATTAAGTTAGCAGAATAAAATTCTAAAAAAAAGATAAATATAAAATATGTTTAATTGTAACCGCTTTGAACTAACTTAGTCCTTCATAGCCGGTTTATGCTTCTAACTTAGTCCTTCATAACCGGTTACACTTCTTTTCTTTTTCTAAGTGTGTATTTGAATTTTTATTGAATTAAAGTCGGTTCCCATTAAAGTTAACCTGATGAAATCTTATTTCTCAATTTTGTAATTTACAAGTTTGCCTTGAGAAACCAAATACACACTTACATTATCTCGTGTAAACCTCCAAATGTGGGGGTAGAATTCTCGGAAGGATATAAAAGACAAAATATGAAAGTAGACAAGGAAAAAAAAGACTGGAAGTTTAAATAAAGGGGAGGAGCAGATAATTTTTTAAGTAAAATTAAACTTTTGAAGCCACACATGGTTGGAATTCAATAGATCTTAAAAATAAAAACAATGTTGACAAAACCAAATCGGACCGATTGGTTCGACTGGAAAAATCAGAAACCGCATGCCAGGCTGGTTTGGTTGACACCTGAAACCGATAGAGTATCGAACTGGTCACGAAGGGAAAAACCGTAAAAGTCGGTAAAAACCGGGTCAGACCGGTTTAGTTGTTTTGTAAAATAAAATTAGGTGAAAATGAAAATTGATATGAAAATAATTTGTGTCAACCTTTTGAAGGTTGAAAATTTTAATGTCATGTGTAATTTTCATTTTATGTATATAATTATATATGTAATTATCAATGTTCGCAGAACCGAACTGGAAATCGAACCGTTTGAGCTACCGGTTCACGGTTTTTATGGTTCAATTGAGGTTGAACCGTGGTCGAACCGGTTGTATTAAATAATATTTTTAATGAGTATAATACATAATTACACACACACACATATATATATTTATATAATTATATACATAAAATGAAAATTACACATGACATTAAAATTTTCAACCTTCAAAAGGTTGAGACATATTATTTTCATATCAATTTTCATTTTCACCTATTCTTTTACAAAACAACTTAACCGGTCCGACCTTATTTTTGTTCGATTTTTACCGATTTTTCCATTTTTTTTCGGTTCGTGACTGGTTCGATACTCTACCGGTTTCAAGTGTCAACCGTACCGGCCTAGCATGCGGTTCCTGGTTTTTCCGGTCAAACCGGCCAATTCAGTTCAATTTTGCCAATATTGGTAATTATGTATTATACTCATTAAAAATATTATTTAATTGCAATCGGTTCAACCACAATTCAACCTCAATTGAACCATAAAACCATGAACCGGCAGCTCAAACGATTCAATGTCCAGTTCGGTTCTGCGAATATTGAATAAAATTATACACTTAACGACAGCATCAAGAATTATTAATCATATAAATAATTATGAACTAATATGATTAATATGATATTAATCATATTGAATTGTGTTTTAATGTGAAAAAAATAAGAATTATTAATCATATGTACAAGGATAAGCATATATACAAGACTCGAAGACTATACACAAACTCCTTCAATCCATAGTTAATTTCAGTAGAATTCTTCAGCTGTCTTGAAGGAAGAAGAAGAAAACAGAAGTATAACCTCCTCCCAACTATGTTCCTAAAGATATCCATCCCATGCCAACTCAATCAACATTAAAAGATTTGTCCTGATTGTCAAACTCTCTACTCAATCTGAGAAGGGGAGTTGCAGGATCTCTTGACAAAATGACGTTTCCTCTTGAGTCTCTGATGCAAGAATTCAGAACATTAGAATCCATAACAATTCTGCATGATCCTGGAGTATCTGATCCCATTTTAACACCATAGTAGACTAAGTGGTCTGCGATGCTATTCCCACTGACTGATCTGCATATGATAATCAAATCAAATTTCAGCACCACTATCAATTGGAAAATGGCTAAAAGCTCCCCTATTAGTTCGTCATAACACCAAAATTAAGGGATACTCTATACATATATACCCACGGAATCAACTACAGTAGTAAAATTTTCAATGAAGTCTATTTTTTTCAGAGGCATTATGACAAAACAGATTGACTAACCTGCTACAAGATGGATCCTCGCCGGACCCATCACAAATCTTCTCAACACTGTATACAAGACTACCTAATCCAACATTATAAAGCCATACCTGCAATCAATAACAATGACTCCTGAACAACTGGAAAACAAATGAAACAAGTGCTGCAGGTTTGCATATTTCCTGCTATGAATAAACTGAAAAGTCGTAGATTGTGACAAAGCAGAATTGACCAAGACAAAAGTTAGGGTTTGTCCAAGCAACAAAACAAGCTGAAAGAGAAGACACAAAATAGATTCATTTAGAGCCTTGAAATAGGAACCTCTTCCCAGAGGAGAGTTGGTGTCTCAACTAAGTCAATACCAAAAAAGACATACAAGTACCAAATTATAATTGTGACTATAAATTGGCATGCAATCATTATTAGTAATTCTCTAAATTTTGCTTTTAAAACTATTAGAATTTAGAACTAAGAAGAGTAAGCTTTAATTAACGAATAAACACAAAATAATGAAGGAGATTTAGACAAGTTATTATTTGTAGTATAACTAGGTGCAATTTAAGATATCAATATAGGTAATCAAAAACTCTGTCAATTCTACACACAAAATGTCTAGTCACTATTAAATGAGATAAACTGATACAGTAGATGACATAGTCATAATATTCCACAGACAAGCACCCATACTATAATTTTAAGAAAATATAACTGACCCAAAGTACATTTCATCATTGCATTATGCAATGCCTTACCTCTCTCGGAAAGTGGCGGTATGTCTTCTGTGGTAAATACTGATAGTATGGAGGCAAATGGGGAACAATATCATGGTCATTTGTGACACGGATCGTATTTGGAACTAGTTCGTTGTAGAGAGATGCAAAAACAGCATTGCCAATTCGAGGTTGTCCAAATGTCATAACCTGAACATTATTTTCATGTCTATTTACCGTTAAATCAAGTCCACAAAATGCAGCCATTGCCCCGCCCATTGAATGCCCTGTCACTATAATTTGAATATCTCCATAAAACTTCTTCGCTCTTTTAACAGCATCTAAAATTGCAGGACGAATTGTTGTATTGTGGTACGCAGTATAAAAACCACGATGCACCTGAAGACCATGATAATAATATATCAAAACTGACAAAACTACAGAGCACAAATAACTCTAAACCTTTATATACACACCATTGCATCATCCATGTCTGGATAATTTATATCATGCTGCTTCCAATATAAATCTTCGATCCAGTTCTGTAAGCTGCATAAAAGCAGTTTCAAACAAATCAATTCAGAATATAACTCATGTTGTCTCAGCCAAACATATGTTTTTATAGATAAATGTTCTCTTCATAAGAAATTGATATGCCATCAAGCTCTCTCAAAGCACATTTTAATAGAACTCAGGTTCTCTTTAACTTAACAAACAATAATTTGCAAGATCTCAAACATAGCAATCCAAACAAGTTTTCTTCATACATAGATGATTTATGCTCTGACTCTCAGACGTATATGAGAAAGTACGATATCTTAAAAATATAACAATTTTGATGTACTCAAACAATCTTACATGTAGATATTGGATAGCCATCTACAGTATAAACTAAAGACTCACGCTGATCAATTTTGCGCCACTGAAATGGCAGGTCTTGTGCAAGTGCGAGCATTTAAAAAATACAATTAAATGTCATTCATGTGTATTCACCTGACAAAATGAAGTTTTGGGAGAGTTGGTGAATGACGTAGTGTCAGAGCCTCTATGACCAAGTAGTTTAGACTCTAGAGTCCAATCCTTGCCACTCTCGTTCTTATAACAAAAAGTTGAATTTCAACACAGTATGTAATGTATTAGTGTTCACACTTCAAGCCCAAAGGGCTCTTGCATGAGGGGGCACCTTAGAAATACAATATAAAACCATACAAGTATCTTCACCTAACAGCTTAAAATGTAGAGAGTTGGTTCATGACAATGTAAAATGCAGTTAATACACATTACTTAGCCACATGTCCGTGTGCTTACTGCTGTTATGCCAATAACACATTGCATGCATAGAAAATCAAAACAAATGCATTTTTTTGGCTTATAATTGCATATGCATGAATGCAAATGTCTGTTTATACCAGCTTCATCTCCATAAGTAAAATACTTTTCTTGTTTGTAAAATCTACAAGCATCTGTTTCGAGACATCACTAATAAACACTACATTCTAATAAATCCATTTTAACAGTGCCTATAGAAATTTGGGCCCATAGTAACAAAATATAAATAAATTTAAGCCACCAAGAAAGTCCACCTGCGTTCATTGGTCCCTCTGAATGCAATGATAATGGCATTAGGATCCTCAGCCACTCCAACAAATGCCTAGAATGGAAGTGATAATTACATGATAACAAAGTGCGTCAATACAATACACATAATTAATGAGTAGAAAAGAAAATAAAGATATGAATTTTTTCTATAATTTAATTGAATGTTGTTTCTGGGATGAGAGCTCACCCACCTGTAAGCAATGCTCGACATCGACAACCAGCTCTATAATTTCAAAACCCTGTTTCCATTTTAAAGATCTTTAGACCAAGTATTTTAAAAGAGGACCAAATTAGTAGGATACTAGAACGTAAATAATGCAAAGCTCACTCACAACTTGAGTTAACATACAAAGTTAAAATTAATATTCACATTCTCAGCACCTGGGTCATGTCAGCACATCTAGAACACGTCCAAGTAAAAAGTTGAGTCAAATCTGACAAATATACCTGCAAGAACCTAATATACTTCAGTCCTTTTATATAATTCATACAGAATTTACATAAGTAGGAGTTTGATCAAATGCACGTAATGCAACTCTAGATTCACTACATCAGTGAAGCAAAATGACTTAAACTCTAAGCTATTCTGATACAATGCAATAAATGACAGATAGTTTAGCTTATTTTGGATGTGGCCTGGCCAGGATCGTGTTGCGCTGGGAGTCTCTACAGTCTACACCAGGATTGGCATGTTAGAAGGTCCATTAATTGTTAAAATATTTTAGTTGTGCAAAAGTTGAAATAAACACATTGTCTTCCTCTATCAGTAAAACTGTAAAAGAAATAAGATATGGTTTGAAGTGACCTACTTAAAACAGTCTCAGAACTTATTTGGGGATTCCTATGAACAATGAAAGATCTATATGAGACTAATAATCAAAACTATGATATTAAACTCATTTAAACAAGGCCAAGTTGAAACTTAAGTTTTTCATTACAATCGTGATTCCTGATCGATCCTCCATGATAAGATTAGAGTACAGATAATATGCATAATAATTGCAATTCTTCTGATACTGCTTAAAGGCTAAACATATAAAATTCTCTTAGAACTCACCGCTGAAGCATACTCCACTAATGTTATAGCAAGTTTATGATTGTACTGGGCATCATTGCTAGCATGCCTAGCCTTGAGTACTGCAAATAGAATAGGTATGCAAATGTGAAACAAGACTATGATTCAGAATGAAAATTATTAATATCTTATGACTTCATATTTGTTCACCTATGCAATATATATATATGGATATGTGAATTGCTCATTGACTTTGTGCAAAAACAGAAAGATAAAGATCCTGTCACATGTGTTTTTTAGCACCAAGAGTTTAGATAGTGCTTCCAAATCTGCAACTGCAATACATTGCCTAAAGTGACACAAATTAAAGAACATCACGTTGAAGGGCACACAATGCGATTCACTCCCATATCATACCTAATAAATTAGGTATTCTGCTTTTGAATTTGACACAGATAGTAAACTCATTGGCCACAATTTTAGATCCTATGAAAAGGGAACAATTGTACTGAAAAGAAAAATAACATGATGCCTAACCTAGGTCAACCCAACAACTATTGAGTATTGAAAAGGGCAACCTTGTGCTTAAAGCTCCAGCCATCGCTGGGTACAGAGAAGGGTCAGACCCATTGCAAACCTGAACCCAACAAACTATCATCCAACTAATTTAAAAAACAAGCAGATAGTAAGCCACTTGAGAGCAAAAACATGTTCTCTACTATCCCTATTGGTTTTATTTCTTTTCGAACTCTTTTTATTGGGATTCCTTATCCTTTTCTCAGTGTTTATTAAGAGCTTCACTTCACCAACCAAACAAAATGAGTAAAACCCAATTATCATCCCCTGTCAATGATAGACACAGAACTAAAAACCCAATGAATTGAAAATAACATAGGCATAAGACAGACAACGTTGTAAACCTAAGAAAGAACATTAAAGCACAATTTTCACTGTTACCTCTACCATCTGTAAAGGCAAACAGGCATAAACAGGTAACCAATATAAAGCGCCCAGTTTTCCGCATACTGTACTCTGCAATTGAAGTGCACAAATTAAAGAGAGGGAAAAACAGCAATTGAAGAGAACGTCAATTACTTCAACACCAAAAGTGGGTGCTCTTCGAATTGAAAAAGTGAATTGATAAATTAGGAGGCAATTAACATTTAGGGGGAAATCGAATTGTTCCATACCATACATGTGTTAAAGGAGAAGACCGCAATTGGGAGTCAGTGTCCTCCGACGCAAAAGGTTGTTGTGGTGGTTTTCCGGCGAAGATATTTTCCGGCGAGGAGGGGAAGAGGAGAAGTCAAAGAGTCGTAATAACAATTTGGGTTTGGAGGGTGACAAGAGGATGAAGAAATAGAATAAAAGAAAGAACTAGAGCGTACAAATACGACGTCGCTGTGGTTGATTTCGTTGCGTCTCTGTTTTGGACTTCAGTTTTGTAATGTATCTGTCACGGGATAAGATTATAAGAATTCATCGGTTCTTATAATATGTACCGTAAGCGTTTGTTTTGGATAAAAATTAATAATTTTTCGTTGTATAGAAAATTTATATTAAATTTTAGATATTTTAAATGTTTGGCTAATTTTTTTTATCTTTTCTCTCATTTATCATAATTGATTTTTCTAGATAAGCTGATCTAAATTGTTTTTTTTAATAATCAGATTTTTAGTTTTCTAAAATAATAATTTTTAATTATCTAAAAAATGAGATTATATTTATAAATTTAAAAAAAAAACAGAATCTGATTTATGTTTAGCTACATTAATTAAAATAATTTATTATATTTCATAATAGAATTTTCTATTGAGTTAATCAAAGTAGATTTTAAAAGTTATCTCATTTCAGTTTTTTTTAAATCATGATTTTTCAAAAACTCAAACAAACATCTTGAGATTTAAAAAAAAAGTATTTTTAGTAAACAAATCTAAATAATTTTTTTTCCCGTAATTTTCTTTTTCATACCTTGCAAAAAAAATTGCTTTTGGTAACTCTAAAATTACAACTTTTGATTTTTTTTTATATAATTACTCTCGCAATTTCGAGCCGGACAAAACTGGTATGAACGGCAAAACTCCCCTACCAAGTTCCACAAACAACTTTTGATTTTGATCCTTAAAGTTATTTTTCCATCCAAAAAGAGAAATACATATAATCTCACATGTGGCATTTTTTTTAAATTTCATTAGCCATGTAAAATTCCACTTGTTGATACATTGATATGTCTGGTTTTAACAATTCCTATTTCAACAACATTTACCAAAGCTAGTTTTTTTCAATGAAAGTTGTTAAGTCATGACTTTGCAAGAAAGTCGGAAATGACATTCTCAAAAACATATTAGTTGTATATATTAAGAGAGAAATTGCTAAAAAAAATCACTATTGATATAATAATAGATAAATTTAATACTATGCAAAAATGAAAAGTTGTATTTAAATAAATTTTTTATTATTTAAAGTATGCATAATATTCATTGACAATTTTTTATTATTAGGTCATTTCACCCCAACAAGAAAATCATGACTACACTTATGCAGGGAAATGATATTAAAAGACCCTATTATATTTTGCTGAAACACTAAACCTTAATTTCCAATACTACTATTTTCTTATGTCCATTAGAGTATTAGAGTATGAGAAACTCAAAGTGAGTTTTCTTAATTGTCCTCCAAATTAAAAAGTAATTGTTTTTTTTTTCTTCCACTTGTCTACACGTTTCATAAAAAGTGTATATTATATTTTGTATACATGTAAACTCTTAAAAAAAAAAAAAGGAGAACTATGGCTCACTCGTTAACGTTAAGATTTGCCTTTAACTGTTGCAAACTACTCCAAATTATGATTGCCGGTTCATTCCTCACACCTTTTCTCTCCCACTCCCCTTAATTGCATCCAAGTTTCACCATCTTCCAACATAAGCTGCAGAAGCCTCCACTATACCCATCATCAAATTTTTTTATTAGAAGGATGCACATCCAACAAGAATAGTATCAACAAGAATGCACTATGGCCACTCTAAAACAGAGTGAGATAGATGAAACCAGTAACGGAGGTAAAAAAAAAATGTAAATAAAAGGAGAAATCCTACTTAGAGGATAGGGAAAAAAAAAAAACAAAAAATGGTCTTACAAAAAAGTGAGAGTCCATCGATGGCGGGAAAGACTCATTTCCCTTCCACATCGTGGCCGTACATCTACACGTTTAATCAACGGCTATAAGCTCATATTCAATTACAGTGACTTCAAAATTACGAGCCCTTTCTTTCGATTTTCCGTCGCAAGCAAACCCTTGATTCCGATAATCCACCATGGCGAGACCTTCGAAGCCCCAGTCATCTTCCGACGAATCACTCTCAAACTCCTCGGGTTCTTCAGAGGAAGAGCACCAGAATGAGCAAATCAACGAGGAAGAAGACGAGGAGGAGCTCCAGGCGGTGGCGCGCTCCGCTAGCTCCGCCGAGGATGAAGCCGCCGAGGACAATCCGCCGGATTCCGAAGAAGATCCTGCGGCCGCTGAAGATGCTGACGACGACGACGACGAACAGGTTGAAGTTGTCGTTTACTCTCTGATGCTCTCACTCCTTTGTTAGTTTGCTACCTTAGGGTTTATAATTTGCTGATGTTTTCATCATGCATGTTTTGTTACGAATTTGAAGTTGGCCTTGAAAAACTGCGGCTGCGGCGCCACCGCCTCGAGCGACAGTTAGTAACAATTTCATGCCTGACCTTTTGTTGTCTGACTTCAGGGTGAAGATCATGTTGATCCTGAAATTAGCAAGCGTGAGAAGGCTAGATTAAAGGAAATGCAAATAATGAAGAAACAAAAGGTTCAGGAGATATTGGATGCTCAAAATGCAGCCATTGATGCTGATATGGTTCGTGTAGTTATGATTAATTTACGTCCTTTGTATTCTAAACTTGTTTATATGATTGGTAAGTAAATAATCCTGGCGTCTAATGCAGAACAATAGAGGAAAGGGGCGTCTGAAGTATTTGTTACAGCAGACAGAGCTGTTTGCGCATTTTGCTAAAGGTGATCAATCTTCATCTGTGAAGTCTCGGGGAAGGTACATTCTTAAGACTCACTCATGCAAATGGAAATTTCCCCCACTTTTCCCTCTGTTTAGCTCAGGAATTTACAACATTTACCATCCAGATTTTGTCATAAATTATAACTTCATCCCATCCCTTGGAATTTTGAAGTTCTTTTAAAGGGCATATACAAGTTTATGCGCCTTGAAAGCAGAAACGAACTTCTCTTTTAACTAATTGATATACAGGCAGAGCATAGTAGTCAATCGCGGATTGCGGGTCCTCGCGGCCGACCCCCAAAACTGGAATCCCATACAAGTGAGCCGCGAATCGCGGGATTTCGCACCCTGAATCCCATCGTGGCAGGGGTCCGCGACGTGACGGCGCTATAGCGCTGCTATTGCGCGCTATTAACTGCTATGAGGCAGAGTTCTTATATTTACATTGTTTATATTATTGCTAAACAATCATACTTGTATGTCATCAACTATTATTCGTCGTATGAAAAGTGCTACAGAGTGATAGTTTTAAATAGATATTATTGTTAATTTATACTGTGACTGACCTGATCCCAATTTATGCTTCGATAAATTCGTATCCGAAATTTATTGTTGTCTATTTTAGGGCCCGCATTGTGACTGACCTGATCCTAATTTTATGCTTTGAAAAATTCGTATCCAAAATTTATTGTTGTCTATTTTAGGGGCCGCCATGCATCAAAAGTGACTGAAGAAGAGGAAGACGAAGAATACCTAAAAGAAGAAGAAGATGGTTTGGCAAACACACGCCTAGTGACACAGCCATCTTGTAAGTGTCATTACACTTTTTATTACATCTAGTACATTCCTCTGTAATAGTTTTTGAGATATATTCACCCATGGTTTGCTTGCATGGGTTACACGGCTCCATTTTTAGTCTCACATTCTGCAGTTGTACTGTTTTTCCCTCCTCTTTCTGTGTATACAGTATTCATATGCGCTATAGATAGGGCAGTATTTTCTTTCTTCGACGTAGTAGCCTGTGTTTATCACTTTATTTTTGTGTTCCTCTCTTCCTCTATTGGGAGGGGAAAATAATTGTATGAGTACATTGGCGTCATAGGGCTGTATAAGGAATTAAGGATGCAGGAATAGAATAAATTTTCGGAGAACTTTTAGATATGTCCGACATTTTACTTGATTTGTATGGTGGTGGTAGATGACTTCCATTATGGTTACATTGTTTCTGGATTTTTCACTGGGATGCAGGTGCTCTAGAACTAGAAATGTATTATTGAATCTTCCTCTCATACTAGTGAACACTTCCACCTGGTTGTTACTTTCTTGTTTATCGGCCAGAGCTAGTCAGCTGACATCTGATGGGTTGCACTTAAATCAACATTTTTTGGGCATTGTTCATGTTATAAGTGGATCTTTAGTTTCATGGTTTATTATTTTGAACTTTTGGTTCAAATGAATGTGAATTGCTTATTTGTTCATCATTTCAGGTATCCAAGGGAAAATGAGGGATTACCAACTGGCTGGACTAAACTGGCTCATACGATTATATGAAAATGGAATAAATGGAATTCTGGCTGATGAAATGGTAGGTGTTCGTTACTGGGCTTGCAGTTGTATCTTATAAATTGCATAGAATGCACTACTTCATCATGTGGAGTTTCACAAAGTGAATTTATTGTAATGCCCAATCATAGGGCTAAGGTGTAGGTATTATTGATGAGTTGATTTTTATAAAAAATTTCAAATAAATGTGATTTGCAGGGGCTTGGCAAAACATTGCAAACGATATCTTTATTGGGTTATTTGCATGAGTTTAGAGGAATCAAAGGCCCTCATATGGTTGTTGCTCCAAAATCTACTCTTGGAAATTGGATGAATGAGATTCGGCGCTTTTGTCCTATTTTGCGTGCTGTAAAATTTCTTGGCAACCCTGATGAAAGGGTAAGACCAGCTTTTGCTGGGTTGAATTTTCTTTTTGGGGCCAAGGTCGCAATTGATGATTAAATGAACACTCTTTTACCGTTTTTTAAATTGCTGCAGAGACATATAAGAGAAGATTTGTTGGTTGCTGGGAAATTTGACGTTTGTGTTACAAGTTTTGAAATGGCAATCAAGGAGAAGACTGCATTGCGGCGTTTTAGCTGGCGCTACATAATCATTGATGAAGCCCATCGAATCAAGAATGAGAATTCCTTGCTGTCCAAAACAATGAGGCTCTACAGTACAAACTATCGCCTCCTTATTACTGGCACACCACTTCAAGTATGACTTGTTATATTGTTCACAATGTTGTAGAATAAATTGTATTTTTTATTTCTTCACTTTTGTTTAATTTATTGGTCTATTCTAAACATGAAAATGGAGCCATGCCAATTTTATCATATAATCAAAATTTGTATGATCTTATCTTTATGAGTCTCAGCAAATCTTCAAATGAAGAAAAACTGTTAGTAGTGCTAGAAAGATGGGCATCGTTGTTGAATTTCGAAATAATGATCTCCATTAGTTGTTGTAGGCTAGGCAAGTTTTGAATTTTACTTCTTTCTTTTTGGGGGAGGAGGGATGTGAATAGCATAACCTGTGGAAATTGCTGTTATAGTAAGGAGAGAGTATTTGAAATTACTTAGCTACTCTTCAGGGGAACCTATTTCATGTAGTATGTTACCAAATTTCACAAGACCTTTGGAGGCAAAAAATTTTTTGGGAAGATGTAGTTAAAATGATCTCATTACCAATAATAACCCTTCTAATCTGGTTTTTGGTCAAGCTCAGTGTAGTGTGATTCATATAGCCGACCTCACTTAGTGGTATAAGACTTTGTTGTTGTTGTTACCAAATTTCATTAGAGGCGAGGCATTTGGCATTGTGCTTGTGCTGGGGTTTTTTATTAACAGTCAAATTTGGTTGATTAACAGGCATGGAAAGTCAGATGGTTTAATACTTTGCATTGGTAAACGTATTAGTGTTCTTTGGTGTAACTGTTGGTTTTTCCTTCTGCTTTGCAGTTTAAATTGCTGAGTTATATGCTTTTCTGGCTTATTTTGAAATCTGAATTATATTTTTAGCTGTTGTATGAGTACTGACTGCTGTTTATTATTTCTTTTAATTGCACAGAACAATCTTCATGAACTTTGGTCTCTTCTCAACTTTCTTCTGCCTGAAATTTTTAGTTCTGCTGAAACTTTTGATGAATGGTTTCAAATCTCTGGAGAAAATGATCAACAGGAGGTTGTCCAACAATTACACAAGGTAAAGCATGGAACATTATTTTAATTGTTTACAATCTGTAATTTTAATCTGATGCATAATTGAAATTTCCATTTCTGTGTGTATATTAAGGTCCTCCGACCATTTCTGCTTCGAAGGTTGAAATCAGATGTTGAGAAAGGGTTGCCACCAAAAAAGGAAACAATTCTCAAAGTAGGCATGTCGCAAATGCAGAAACAGTATTATAAAGCATTACTGCAGAAGGATCTTGAGGTTGTCAATGCTGGTGGAGAACGGAAGCGTCTCCTGAATATAGCTATGCAATTACGTAAATGTTGTAATCATCCATATCTTTTTCAAGGTGCTGAACCTGGTCCTCCCTATACAACAGGAGACCATCTCATCACCAATGCCGGTAAGTTCTATTTATATAAATAGATACTTAGATTTTTTGCGGGTTGGTCAATAAAACCTGAAATTGTTCCATGCTTAAAAACAATTCCAGGTAAAATGGTTCTTTTGGACAAGTTACTTCCAAAATTGAAAGAACGTGATTCTAGGGTGCTCATATTTTCACAGGTCAGTTCAGTCAGAATAAGGTTCTTGGCACTGGCAATTGTGGATGCCATATATTTTGCAACCTGTTTTTAGTACTTAAATGGTTCTTATGTATCACTTGAGTTTTGAATTTTCTTATATGCTTAATTTGTGGCCTTTCCCCCAGATGACGAGGCTGCTAGACATACTTGAAGATTATTTGATGTTCCGTGGATATCAATATTGTCGCATAGATGGTAATACTGGTGGGGATGATCGTGATGCCTCCATTGATGCTTTTAACAAGCCGGGAAGTGAGAAGTTCGTCTTTTTGCTATCAACTCGGGCTGGAGGTCTTGGTATTAATCTTGCTACGGCTGATGTTGTCATTTTATATGACAGTGACTGGTCAGTATTTGAAGCAGTTGGGGACACAGCCATCTGATTTGTATCTGTAGTCTGATTGTCATCGTTTGTTGATGGTTTGTGGTTTTGCAACAGGAATCCACAAGTTGACTTGCAGGCTCAGGATCGTGCTCATAGGATAGGTCAAAAGAAAGAAGTCCAAGTTTTCCGTTTTTGCACTGAGGTGTGCAATTTTTAAACTTTATTGTACTGTTTAATTAATTATTCACTGTGGATGTGTGTATTAGTATCTCATTGCACAACGGTAATGGTACAGTATACAATTGAGGAGAAGGTCATTGAAAGGGCCTACAAAAAGCTTGCACTTGATGCTCTGGTGATTCAGCAAGGGCGATTGGCAGAACAGAAGAGTAAGGATTTGCTGGATGAGTGTTCTTTGTTGCATGATGTATGGATTATCTAATATGGTTCCATTGGCTTATATGTGCAGCGGTAAATAAAGATGAGCTGCTTCAAATGGTTAGATTTGGGGCTGAAATGGTTTTCAGTTCCAAGGATAGTACAATTACGGATGAGGATATTGATAGAATTATTGCTAAAGGAGAGGAGGCAACTGCTGAGCTTGATGCCAAGATGAAGAAATTTACTGAAGATGCAATCAAGTTTAAGATGGATGACAGTATGTAACCTATGTCCATATATTAGCTTTGAAAATAATAAAGGCTTGTTCTTTACAAGTTTTATGCTTTCAGCAGTTCATTAGTTTGGAGTTACTAATACCCATACTTTATTTTTGTAGCTGCTGAATTATATGATTTTGATGATGATAAGGTAAAAATGACATTTATTCCGTCTTTGCCAACTATTATTGCCTTATATCTATCTGCCTTCTCTTCCCTGCCTGCCCTTTTATATTTAATTGACATGTCATTTTTTTTTAAATAAAGGATGAGAACAAATTTGATTTCAAAAAAATTGTGAGTGAAAACTGGATTGAACCACCAAAAAGGGAGCGGAAGCGCAAGTAAGCATTGCCCTTTAAATTTTAATACTTCCAAATTGATTCAGTATCTTTTAATGACATGTGACGCTGGTTTGGTGTTTTTTCTGGCTTCTTGCAGTTACTCAGAGTCTGAATACTTCAAGCAAACTATGCGCCAAGGTGGTCCTACTAAACCAAAAGAGCCCCGTATTCCTAGGATGCCCCAGTTGTAAGCTTCTTCACTTATTTTCCTTTCAATATATAGTGCCCCTGTATTACTCAGTTTTTTCCCCTTCTGCCTCCAGGCATGATTTCCAGTTCTTCAACACACAAAGGCTGACTGAGCTGTATGAAAAGGAAGTACGCAATCTCATGGTAGGTGTCTGAAAACTGAATTTCCTTACTTTTATTTGTAGGTTTAGCTCTACAAATATTGCTGCTTAATGCTTTTTATTTGAAAAAATTCAGCAAGCACATCAGAAGAATCAAATAAAGGACTCGATAGATGTTGATGAACCAGAAGGTACATGTGTGTTCTGCACTGTAATTTTGAATCCGCCTTTCTTCATTTGTATTGTTAATTTTAATTATGATTGGATGTTTAGAGGTGGGAGATCCATTGACTGCTGAAGAGTTGGAAGAAAAGGAACGCCTGCTAGAAGAGGTGAACAATTTCCCCCTACTTTACAAACTAGGCTTTTATATGGACATTTTTTAACTTGTTATTTGGCTAATATAGGGATTTTCATCATGGAGCCGGAGAGATTTTAATACCTTTCTTAGGGCCTGTGAAAAGTATGGACGGAATGATATTAGAAATATTGCTTCTGAGATGGAAGGAAAAACTGAGGAGGAGGTTGAAAGATATGCGAATGTCTTCAAAGAAAGATACAAGGAATTAAATGGTATGTTCAATGTTACCATGGAACAATCTTTTTTTGTATGTTTGAACCTGGAATCTAAATAGTTAGCCAAATCCAAATGAGTGTATCTGTGAGTTGACAATAATGTCCAAAGAAATCAAATTTCTTTTTTCATGTAGCCAACGATATTGATATTTTGATATGGACTTGGTGCTGCGTTGAGTTAAAATGCATCTCATTCTTGGATTTGTTCTTTTTGTTATGCATGTGTATGTGTGCTATCTATCAATTGTAGCTTGAATTTAGTCTCTCATCACAATGTTTAGGTTCTGCCTAATTTGTGCATTTTGAATCATTGTCTACAGATTATGATAGAATTATTAAAAACATTGAGAGGGGGGAGGCTAGAATTTCTCGGAAAGATGAGATCATGAAAGCTATAGGGAAGAAGTTGGACCGTTACAAGAATCCTTGGCTAGAGTTGAAGATACAGTATGGGCAAAACAAAGGGAAGTTATATAATGAAGAATGTGACAGGTTCATGGTAGGAATTTCATTTATTTTTTTCAAATTCTTTCTTTTTCATGTCCAGCTCCTGTGGTTTTTTTGTTTTTATTTATTTAAATTCTGCTATAAATTTGCAGATATGCATGGTTCACAAACTCGGCTATGGGAACTGGGATGAGTTGAAGGCAGCATTCCGGACATCACCCTTGTTTAGATTTGATTGGTTTGTTAAGTCTCGCACAACACAGGAACTAGCCAGGAGGTGTGACACCCTCATTCGGCTGGTAGAAAAGGAAAACCAAGAATATGACGAAAGGGAGAGACAAGCTCGCAAAGAGAAGAAACTTGCCAAGGTAAGGTTATCCGTGTTTACCCAAAATATCTTTGGGTTTCTACTTTCTAGTATTGAATTCAGATATGAAAATTTCCCATACTCAAGTTTGACCAATCTTTCAGAACATGACCCCATCTAAGCGTGCTGTGGCAAGACAGACAGAGTCTCCATCTTCTGCGAAGAAGCGCAAGCAGTTGACTATGGATGATTATGCAAGCACGGTATGCATACTTACTTAAATATGCTGTATTCCTTCATGATACTTCGAAGTTTCTTGCTGGGTTGTTGTTTTACTGAAGCAGATCATGCTATTGTGGCAGGGAAAGAAAAAAAAGTAAATGGAGGTTGAGGTTGGTTGAGTTTTAAGAGCCTTGGTGATATTGATGTGCTCTGACAAACATGACAACTAATGATCAGGCTTGCTGACCAAAGTCCGAGCTATCAACCTCCTTTTTTTGTGTGTATGATAGTTGATAATATTATGCCAAACTGGATGTTGTAAGATTGTAAAGCTACGAGCAAATCCTTTAGATTTTAACTAGTTCAATGAATATGTTAAATGCTACCTTTACACTAATTTGTAGTAGACATGCATTAGGCTAAAATGTATTGAAAAACAGATTCGCCATTCAAGGGTGTGTATGTATTTATGGTAGTTGATTTGAATGTGCTGTTGGCCAATCTGTCTTTTGTGCTATAAGAGTGAATGTGCTTTTTGGTCAACTTAAAATGTGAATACAAAACACCCATGAACTTGTTGGCAGCTTAAGTTTTTGATGTCAAATTGAGGTTTTTTATTTATTAATGCATGTTATATACAATTAAATAAAATTCTGGAGAAAAATATTGAAATGTATTGTTAACAGTTGCCATTTGAAGTGAACTGTGGCAGGGTGATATGAATTTCAATATAATGGGCTTCCGTCACTGACCAGGAGTTATTGAAGCTATTTGTTGATAAATGGCACTGAAAGCTTAAACACAGTAATTAATTTTTTAGTAACTTAGTTCTCATTACTAAGACAAGGTCAAACTGAACTTACTGAACTGGTTCTTTTGTTCCATCTTCTATTTGATGTTTTAATTCTCAATTTTATTTCGTTTATCTGTCCTTTACAATGTTGCAAAGATGGAATATAAATAACAAATAAGTTTAGTGTGGAAATTTTCATGTGCTCCATATACCAGTTCAGTTCGGCTTATTTTCCAAATTTGAGGTTTCATTTATCCGACCGGTTGGGCTGAGAAGATAGGCAACATGTAGGCTACAATCTTTCTAATCACACTATCCTAAAATATGAAAAAAAAATTCTAAAAAAAAAGTGGGTAGGTATTGAACTCTAACAAGACTAATCTCTCGAGGCTCGGAAATCAAGCTAAGTGGGTAGGGCCCAGGAATTGAACTCTAAATTAAATGTTTAAGGAGTCTTAACTATCTCCCAATTATGCTACAGGCCACCCCTTCCTCATCATGCGGATCAGACAAGTTATCATCAGACAAGCTTAAATACTGTTTTCTATGTTGGGAGTCAATACACGTTAGAAAATCACGGACTTGTCTGATGATAATTAATGCACATTTCTGCCTATTCATTTAATTATACTATGATGTAATTAAAGGCATGTCAGATATTACTACCGATTCATTTCTATTAAAAATCAGCATATCAATCATTAACCATATTTAATTATCAATTGAACTTAAAGTGTGCATAAGCAAGAGAAAGATGAGTCATGCAGCAAATAATGATATAATCAACAATTTCTTTTTTTTTTGTATAAGCCGAAAACATAGACTCAGACATACAATAGATAGGATAGGACACTGTACGAGATAACATGTGACAGCAATGACACCACACCAAATCCACTAAGCTACCCCCAAGTATACAGAGCAAGCATGAAGGGGCAAAAATTAGACACTTTTGCTGCTCAATGCAACCGACATGAACCTAGAAATCGTTAATACATAGATGAGGACATTAATTCACATTCCACAGCATGATTACATTTTAAACCCCAATCCATACTTTAATTTTTCCCCAGTCCCCCAACTTTCTTTTTTAAAAACTGTGTACTGTTTCCTTCACATGATGAATGACTACCAGAATGATGTGAAAGAACAGTCAATGTTGGATGGATAGACATGAAAACCAACATATTCTCTTCTGTGACTCAATCATAAAACTCTTCACTAGACCCTAAACAGCAACCTCATTTGGTGTTTCTTCACTCATTTGTAGCATCAAAGCTCCCCATGGCATTTGCTCTCTTCTTCTCTCTCCAATTCTCACCCCAAACTTTTGCTTCTGCAACTGCGCGTTCGCGGTCAAGGTCGCGGTTCCTTGGAGTCTCTCTACCTCTTCCAGTACTCATAGGGCTGTCTCTCTGAGAATCCTGCCTTTCTAAATCATCCAATCCCCATTTTCTTCCTGACCCGCCACCATTGTCACTCCCAGCACTTGGATCCCTGCCATCTCTCTTTCTGAAGTCCGGTGAGTTTCTGTGGGTGGAAGGGGAGCCGAGCCGACGGTCTGGGCTATCCACACTTTCTGCCATGCTCCTCCTGTCCTCCCTGCTCCTAGGGGTTGATGGACCAACCCTGGTAGACTGATTGGTTGCATTTGGATCATATGTCTGGGAGGCCAGATATGTGAGAGCAGTCACAACATCGCCGATAAGCGGCCTCGTAGCAGCTTGTTCCTGCAAACACATTGCTGCAACCGCTAGTGCTTGGTACAGTCCTCGCATTGGATAACGGCCTTGAAGTAGAGGGTCAGCCATTTTGGGGAACTTCCTACGGTCTTTGAAAAGAGGGCGTGCCTGCAAAGTTGAATATGAAGACGAATGGCAGTAAATTTGTATCATGTTGATCCAGAAGGTGCTCACAATATTCAAGTACAGATAAATTAACATGATGTACAGCCTACAAAATAACACAATGATGAGCACGTGATGTACTTACCCATGCAACAAGATTGTGCTCTCCATGTGAACGTGCGTTATCGATGGCCTTGCGCCCGGTAATAAGTTCAAGGAAGACAACTCCAAAACTGTAGACGTCAGATTTCAGAGTTAATTGACCAGTCATAGCATATTCTGGGGCACAATAGCCATATGTTCCCATGACTCGTGTAGATACATGAGTTTTGTCGCCAACTGGACCCAGTTTTGCCAACCCAAAATCTGATAACTTGGGATGAAAACCCTCATCTAGGAGAATGTTGGATGATTTTAAGTCTCTATATATCACAGGGGGATTTGCTTTGTCATGCAAATATTCCAATCCCTTAGCTGCACCAGCAGCTATTTTCATCCTAGTGTTCCAGTCCAGAGGCTCCTTGTCTCCTGGAAAGAGATTCAGAGTTAGGAATTTCTACAGTGGATAGGCTGAAACCTTATATGGGTTAGATTCTAATAATAACATATAACTGTAAAAGCAATGTCTCTCGGAGATGCAAACCAACATTATAATGGACTTCTAAATAACTTATCAAAGGGTCTGTTCATCATGGACGATACACTTTCTAAAAGATTTGCAGAATTATGGCACCCTGCCAGTTCACATGTACATCATTATATTTGCAGTTGCAATATAAACCAGCAAGCACTAAATCAAGCAAGAAAAAATGTCTAAACTGCAATACAGGAACAGAGTAGTTTTATTTTATTTGTGAAAGCAAGGCTCAGCTGTCAAACTGTAACTATATAGATGACAATACACAGCCTCCTAGGTGACATCAGTTCAGAATTTCAGATCTGAATCAAACTTTACATAAGACAGCTCATGTCCACGAAGTCATTGAAGATGAATAGATTATAAAAAGCCTTATCTCCAATTATAAGTTATTAACCAGGTTGATTCCTAGGCGCCATTTACATTATTGTTTGAATTATTCTCAGAAAGGTTATCCAGGATTACCATACGAGTTCACACCCACACACGCAAAACACACACATTAGGTTTAGAGTCAATCAATGCTGGCTTCAGTACAGATCAATTAGTCAGAATCTTAAATCTTGTTTGGATTGCATGAGAAATTAAGAGGTGAAATTGTATTTTAAAGGGTAAATAATACTCCTTTCCCCTAAGAGATCCTCAAATTATCCTGACCCACCCTCTACTTTTAAAAATCGCTTCCTCTTTTGTAACTATTAGTGCCACCTAAAGCTAATTTGAACATCTTATTAACAATTTTAAAACTTCAGGAGATTAAGTTTTAAACATCCCTTCCATCCAAAATGTTCATTTAATTTTCCAAAGTCCCAAACTCAATAGTAACTAAAACTGGTCTATTTTTTTCAAAAGAGAGATAAAAGTGCCAACACAATATTAAAGTTGAATGTATAAATAATTAAAACACAAATTTTTATGCTACCAATTATCCGTGCTGTGGTGATGGCAGGCTAGTCTAGGTAGTAGCCATATGATGGTAGTGGCAATGGTGGTCAAGATGGAAGGTGGCGTAGGTAACAGTGGTGGAGAAGAGGGAGGGAACAATGGGAATGGTGACAGCAGAGAGTGGTGGTGACGGCAAGACAATGATGATTAAGGCCCCACATTGATTAGAGATATGGCAAAAAAATCCTATTAAATACTTGGGAAATCCTTACCCCTAAGCTCATAAAATTCAGGATATGTCTAACTTCACCCCACAAGCTAGGTTAGAGGTCAGAATTTCTCTACTCTTTATAAAGATTTATTTGGCCATATCTATAGTTAACGCGGGACCTTAACACTCCCTCCCCTGCGGCTAGGGCTGGACATTTGGAGTATGAAGTTTGCAGGGCTGGACATCTGCAAGCAGGGCCGTTTGCAGGGCTTGATTGAATGACTAATAAAATTGACAACACAGAAAATAAATATCATCCCAAATCATCTATTGTCACCAGCTCAGCATAAGTAAATCCTATGAGGCAAGTTCACTATTACCATCATTGAACAACTTCAACAAAAAACTCCCCTACAGTTCAACTACATGTTGGGTTATAAAAATAACCTAACAAATTGGTCCAACCTGCCATTCACCCATTCATCACCGTGCCGGATCTGCCACAGCCACATATACACGCTGGCCCACCTTTTTCTGCGGCCACGGCTGCGCCATACCAGCCCAACAGCAATTATAACATAGAAGAGATAAGGGAGAAGATAGATGAAAAACAATCCTTATGGTTTTAAACAAGAATGAGAACCTTCTTTCAAGGGTGAAACCCTCCCAAGGGAAAACCCCTTCTACAATTTCAATACTTCAAAACATAATCCTAACCTAACGAGAACTCCCCTATTCATAACTATTCTAACTTAACTATCCTATCTTCTAATAACAGAAAATATATCCTAATAATTAATAGTCCTAATAACAGAAAATATATCCTAATAATTAATACTCCTAATAACAAAATATATTCTAATAAACTTCAATATTTCTATCCCAAACAGGGATCAACCACTGCAATCTACCAACTAGCAAAGCCAGACCAATACTTTCCAAAAATAAAACAAATGGCTACTCCAAGATATCTAGCCGTTGGGCGTCACAAGAATCTTATAGGTTTCAAAGGCTATATTAGTCAACCACATTCATAAATGTACCTAAAGTAGTCGTGCTATAATTTTTTTTTTTTTTGCGATTCCCTGAATCGTAGGTGCAACGATAAGCTTACAATGACAGTCAAGAACTCAAGTGGCAGTGTGGCACTCATATGGACAATGGAACATCATGTAAACAAGCCTAAAATTCTTAAACAGTACAAAGTGTAAACAAACAACTAAATAGAATTATATCAAAGAACCAAGAGCTCAAAGTACCCATTAACCTGTGATATATTTCCATGCAGAATTCTATCTATTCAATGGAAATTGTTGAGATCCCACATCGACTGGAGATAAGGCCAACATAGAGCTCATAAAAGCTTTGGAAATCCTCACCTTTGAGCTAGCTTCTGGGGTAGAGCCGTAGAGGTAGGGCTAGTCCGAATTCTAAGATGGTATCAGAGTCTATCCTAGAGATCTGTTTATTGGGCCACACACAAATGGGTCATTCGCAGATGTCTTTGCAAACTTCATGTTCCAAATATCTAGCCCTAGGCATGAGCGGAGGTTAAAAGGTCCAGCATTGACTAGAGATATGACTAAAATATTCCTTATAAAGGTAAAACAATTCTCACCTCTAAGCTAACTTTTGGGGTAGAGTTAGACCTAGCCTGAATTCTAATATAATATAAGAGTCTATCCTAAATCCGATATCTCATATCGGGCCACCCACCGCCATTCAAAAATCAACCAGGGCCCACAACTTTTCACCTGGCCCGTGGCTTTCCCAATGCAATCAACTGGCCCTACGGATATCCAGTGCAATAAAAAAAAGGTCATATAATGTCCACGCTCCAAATGTTCAATCCTGGGCGTGAGAGGTGTGTTGAGATCCCACATCAACTAGAGATAAGGCCAACATAGAGCTTATAAAGGCTTTGGCAATCCTCACCTCACGAGCTAACTTTTGGGGTTGAGTTAGGCCAAACCCAAATTTATTAGGAACATATGATGTTTATTTAAAAATTATGTGATCTCCTGACACAAAACACGCTTTGACTAGCTGAAAGAGAAGATAAATTGATTTGCAAAAGGGGGGGGGGGGGGGGGGATGAGATGCTTTCTCATTTATTAGTGCCTCTGGAACAGTATATTTCGCCCTTTAAAGTTTGAAATGCGTGTTAACAATCTTATGTTTTTCTCCCTGCTGTCATGTCAAATAAAAAATTTCCCCATTTTAATTAGAAAGGACATGGCCAAGGCATGCAAACATAAATTTACTGGTTCCTAACAACAAATTTAACCATGGAATGGAAGGATTTTCCCATTCAACAAAAAATTCTTCAACCATCGATACCTCTCAATCCTATGATGGTGATCTTTCCTTTGACATTTAAGAGATTGTGAAAACTGAATCAACATGGAATTTAATATTTTTTAGTTCTATGATATGAAAGCACAACAATTCAGGAAGGGAAGGTTTCAGTTAAAAGGAATTTGATCTGACCATGTAAATGATCCTCCAAAGATCCCAAAGGCATAAATTCATAAACAAGCAGACGCTGATCACCATCAGCGCAATAACCAATTAAGTTCACCAGATTTGGATGATGTAAGAGGCTGAGCATGAGAACTTCCACCAAAAACTCTCTATTGCCTTGAAGACCATTTCGGTCAAGCTGTTTTACAGCAACTACCTGCAAATAAAATGATTTCATCCATACAGATTAAGAGGGAGAGGCAATATAGTAGCAGATAAATAATCAAATGAAAAATAGATGAGAACAGACAAACATTAAATATAAAGTGAAAAATGGCAAATCCTTCTAATATCAAACGCAATGGATGAGATTTCGTGTACGGTAAATCCACAATTTCGTAGCAGCAACCACAACTTACTTGTCCTGTGCTCTCAAGACGACCTTTGTAAACACGTCCAAATCCTCCTTCACCTAATAAACACTCTGGCCTAAAATTCTTTGTAGCAGCTGCAAGCTCTCGGAATGTAAATGTTTGTGCCGCAATATGGGCAGTTGACCCATCCTTTGGAACTGGTGTTTCCTTCTTAGGATCTGAGGCACTTCGTGATTTTGATTTGTCTACATGAATAAGTAGGAGTGAAAAGAATAGAAAAACATATCAGATAAATTAGACAATAAAATCATGTAGAGAGGTGATTCCACAATGTCATACTGCTAATTACTAAGCAGCCACGCAACGTTTAACATCACACAATACTTAAAAACAGCGTAAGGACCATAAGCAGGACCATAACGTCACACAATACTACCTTTGTATTAAAAATTGCTTAATAACGTGGTATTCATTATTAAGTTAGATATTACATCCCAAAATCAGTTAGGATGTGATTCAAGGAGTTCTATTAATCCCAATTTTCCAGCAGCACAAATACCAGGCCTGGATTATAAAGTATTCAGCATCTATCTTCTAAACAAACTAAATGTTTCACTAGATAATGGACTTCTACATTTTATTTCATAGAGGCATAGGTATCCTTGATAAAAATTATATAATTATCCATTATGTTGAACACTTTACTAACAATGCAGCTAGTGAACCCTGCATCTGCCTTGCATCCCAGTCCCAGAATTGTAAAAAACAGAAGATGAAAACATTATGAAACAAGGGTAGATCTCCAAGGGTGTTACTGGGAGCTCTTAATAAGAATGTAATTCAATTAAGTAAAACAAAAACATGTCCAGCCACTACCCATCAAATCACTTCAGTGGAAGCACAACCTGATATGAACCAGATCAAAGAAACCAACGACTTGGGCAATCAAACATGGTGACAAAAACTAAGAAAACACACAGAACAAGGGAAATTGAACACAATTGAAGCCAACCCAGTAACCTAGTAGAGGGGTAGAAGCAAAATTGAGGAAGAAAGTTTCAAAATTTGGTGTCTGACCTGAGCTGACCCTGATGGGGTGAAGAGACTGAGGAAGAGAACCTTCTTTGAAAGAATCTTTCTTTACAACTTCCTTGACCGCACCACCAGTACTGTTGTCCTCCTTGTTGGATGATCCAAAGCAAGGAAAACACCCACCCATGTCAAATCCAAGCAAATCAGAGCCACCCCTCACAAAACCCAGCAAGGGATAGCTCTCATAACAACAAACCCTCTCAGCTTCTCAGCAGAAATCACCCACCAATCACTGCACTTTTTGCCTCTCTCTCTCTAGCTATGTCTTTCTCTCTCTAGAACTCACTGTGTCTGTGTCTGAAGATGATCCTCATCGGACAATAAAGGGAAAGATTGAGACCAAATTGTCGGAGAAGCAGATCAACCAATCGAAGAAACTGGTGTGGTGAAATCAAAGACAAAGTAAAGGAAGCAAAATAAATAAATAAACAAAAATAGAAGAATACCCAAAAGAAATAATTGTAAGAATTTTAAAATTGGTGATTTTTTAAGTGGAAATGAAAATTTTAATTTTTAAGGTAATTGCACCTTTTTTTTTTCATAACATGCCATTACACAATCTCTCAAATTTGGAACAACCAAAAAAATCTCTCTAACTTGGAGGTTGCAATTCTATTTTCCAGGTTACTATATGCATTTTCACTATTGCATTTCAAGTCTCAATTTAGTCATGGTTTTAAATCAACTTCCGCAGTCGTGACTTCGGCCACAATATTAAATTTTTGAAGATTTTTAAAATTGTAAAATGATTGCAATTTTAACCGCAACAGTTAAAGTTTATTCATAATTTTTCGTCATACGAAAGACTGCAACGCAACAGTGATCCAATCACGACCGTTAGCGCGACTGCGATATAAGATCTTGGTAGTAGTAGATTGGTTTAGTCTCAAATTTCTCCGGAAAATTATTTATTAGTCAAATTATTCATAAATTTAAACTAAATTGTAGAAATTAATATAAATTTAAATATCCACTTTTAAAATTGATATAAAGTAATTTTAGCTATAGAAATGAATGTAAATTTAAATATTTATTTTATAAATCTGTAATTATAATCTTAGAGATATTTTCTTAATGGATTTGTTTAGTTTACTAAAATGGTCGAATCAATATAAATAATCCTTAGTTTTTTTGTTTGGTCAAATAATCCATAGTTTTAGTAATAATCATCGTGACGGATTGACGGTCGGGCAGTGTGTCCACCTCTTGGATTTGTGATGGACATTGCGAGGACTTGTTGGAATTCAAATACAAAATAAAACTTAAATAGTACCTTTTTTATTAATTGTTAAATTTTAGACTTAAATAATCACGTGTTAATATTTTTTTGAAAATTTTAAAAGGAAATGTGTTTTAAAATCTATCGTCAATCTTCCTGGTCCAACCAACAAATAAGTTATTTACCAACTATTTCTTTCTCTCTTATTAAGCAAACATTAATAAAATTTATGTTTGGTTCAACGGAGGAAATAAATTCTGAGACAAATTTGAATTCTTATCATGTTGGTTAAAAGGAGATAATAGAAGGGGAGGTAAGGAGAAATAACTTCTTTCCTGTTTGATTTGTGAAAGGGAGTGAGATATTTTAAAATAAATTTACTTTAATTATCCCTACTTTTAAAAGAGTTTTAAAACTAAATAAATACATTTTCGTCTAATGAAATATCTCTATGCAATTCTCTCCATTTTAAGGGGAGACAAAATTGAGTGCTGAGAGTTTTGGGCCCTCCATTCCCCTCTCATCCCTGAAAAATTGAATCAAATATAATAACTTTAAAAACTCTTTCCCTCCCCACTTATTCACTCCCCTCCAACCAAACATTATGTAAAATCGCTCTCCTCCCTTCCCCTTCCTTCTATTAAAATCTCTTCCATCTCCTTCAAACCAAAGACACCCTAATTAAAAACAATGAAAAATATGGGTTCTAACTTCTAATATACTTTGTGGGGTTATTTTTAATAAAAATAAATAAAGATTTATGAAATTCATAACTGATTGATCTTAAACATCATTGAATCCACCTAGGGTGATGTTAAATGGCTCGACGGGGTAACATAGATAACCCCTAAAAATTAATTTGATTAGCTCCTCCGGTAAGGAATGCTTTAAAAAATAAAGCGTACTATTATCATCAATTAAAATTTAATAGTTATATTTTTAGAGAAAATGGTTGATGCACCGCTAGTGTAAACTTTTTGACACCTGCAACCATTGATTTCTGCCACATCATAATTTTATTTTTATTAAAATTAAAATTAAAAAGAAATGTAAGCGATTTGTACTATGTTGCATAATGTGATTGAATGTAAATATAAAAGTTATTTACACTGACGGTGCATTTCCATTAATCTCGTGTTTTTATAACTTCATAGCCTATCATAAATATAAATGTATTATGAACAAGCTCATATATATCCTTATATTTTAGAATTTAATTTATATATATGCACTAAAAACGTGTAAAGAATTTTTCTTGTACATTTAACTAGGTTTTTTGACCATTTATTTACTAAATTTAATTTATATGCATTGACGGTGTGAAGAGCTTTATACAAGGAGACAATCCTATTTTTCCATGTTTCTTTTTTTATATTTTTTATTTTAATTCATTTATGATATGGTGAAATAGTAAATTTTGATTGATATTCGTGTAAAAAAAAGATACATTGTCTTTTTTTCCTAATGCATCCCCATAGCCGACAACAAAAAAATCACTTTATCCTAGTAATGAGCTATAAAACCTTTTTTTCCCAAGCACTCCATTCATTTCGAATAACCCCACTAATACTCACAATATATCAAGCTTCAAGTGTCAAAACTTTCATCAATGTGACACGCGGGGCCGATAAGTGCGGAGAGTGATCCCCCGGTGTTATTAGAAGACACAGACGAGGAGCGACTCCTAGCTAACCTTCTAAGTAAGGGACACATGATTGAACTAATCCTGCGCTAGAACGAGAGGTATTCCAAGATTATGTAGATATAAAACTATACAATTGATGGGGTTTATAAGATTAATAGGTACTTGTTAAAATGGTTTTCACTTCTTTTAATAAAAACCAATACTTAAGCTGCGCTCAAACCTCTTTTAAGATTCAATTGCAGTATAGTAAGGGTGTTATCGATCCACAGAGAGCAAATGTGTTTGAGTGCCTTTCTTTAATTAAGAAGTAAAGCAAGAAAGAAACAAGAATTGTCTGTTTGGAGAAACTTGTTTTCAAGAGCAAGAAAATAAGAAAGAAACGATTGAGAGAATAATAGATTAGGAAAATAGTTGGATTCTGGTTTCGTATTTCACTATCCAGGATTTATTTATTCTTGATTACAATCACTTAAAATCTTTAATTTATTCCCGCCAGTTCTTAACTAACCCACCTATTCCTAGTATGAGAAGTTGATTCAATTACTTTCCTAATTACCGCTTCCACAGGCAATTAATCAAAACAATTGTAAATGCTCAGGCGTTAAGGAACTAGGTGATCTAACGCTATTCCTAGCAAATTAGCTTCTCCCAGATTAAACAATTTATGTCAGATTAATAGAGCAGCTTCCACATACTAAATTAATCTCAAATCATATAAAAGATGATCAAGCAATTATAAGCAATAAGAACAAAATTGTTTAATTGAAATTAAAAATAGAAAGTAACAAAGAACAAAATAGAATCCTATCAAGATGAAATACTACGCCTAAATCCAACTAAAAGAGAGCTTAGTTATCCATAGAATGGAAACTAGCTTGCTTACAAGGAGAATCAATTAGGAATTAGGAGACGATGAAGAATCCAAGCATCCGTTGATGAAAATCCTCTTTTCCTTCTCAAATTAGAGCTCTCTCACGTCCAAGGGGTGTTTGGAGAAGACTAGGGTTGAAAAGATACCCAAAAGAGGCCAAAAATCGCGTTTTATAGGCCCTGGGCGCCGCAGGGGCGCTTAGCGCCCTATCTGGGCGCTTAGCCGCCTGGAAACCATGTTCTGGGCGCTTAGCCCTTTACTGGGGCGCTTAGCGCCCTGTCTTCATGTTCTGGGCGCTTAGCCGCCCTGTCTGGGCGCTTAGCCGCCTTCAGCTTCCTGCTGGCCGCTCAGCGGCTTTAACGGCGCTTAGCGCCCCGAAAACGTCTCCAAATCAAGATCCAACCGTTCATATTGAAGTTCCATGAGTTAGGAACCACATACTCAAATTTTAGCTAAATCCAACGGTTAACGAATGAGATATTGCAATTTTGCTTAGGCTGCTTCAAGATTTCTGCATCAAAAAGTTGGGATTAGAACTGAAATCTTCATTAAACATAAAAAATGTGCATTCTAACCCAGAATTAATAGCAATTCATCATTCCTTTGCAAAACATACATTTCTTGGGGGTTTTAACAATTAAAACTCATAATAAGTGCCTAAAAACAATGTTAAAACTATGAACGTTTGACACTTATCAAACTCCCCCCAACTTAAGACCTTGTTTGTCCTCAAACAAAAGGTAAAGACTTTCAAAAGCAATTAACAAAACCCAAAGGAACAGGACTCAAGATGGGATTTCAGCAAATATATAATCCTGCACAAAAGTGTCTAAAAGACACAAGATTTTCAAAAGGGTAAATTGCAATCCTCACAGTTGATAATAAATAAGGAACACCAAACAAGAATCACCTAAGTTCTAGACAAAAAGCTTTCCCCCTTCAAAATCAAGGATATAAAGAACTCAAAGACGCGAGTTCAGGGGTAAGTGTTTACGCTCAAAACCATCAATTGAATCACAAAAATTAGTTTTGCTACCTGTCTCACAAATTAATTAAATTGCATGGAAATTCTAGGATCTCAAAGGTCTTTTAAAAGGTTGAAATGGGGCTAGGCTATCAAGAACTGGGTTTTTCAGGATCAAAAACTTTCTAAACTAAGAGAGCACACAAAATAAACTTAATCACTACTCTCTTTCCCCTCTTGTTCTTGCTTCCAAAGATTTGCTTTCTTTGCCCCTTTTCTTCTTTAATTCTCCCTTTTTCTCACTTTTGATTCTTGCTTACCCTTTTTACTTCTCAATTCTTTAACTCTTTTATGCTTTTCTTTTGATTTTTCTTTCTTTTTCTCACTTGCATCTTTGCTTTTTTTTTTTTTTTTTTTTGATCATTTTGAATTGAGAAGCTTACAAGCTATTACAACCACTTTCAATTTCCCCCCAACTGTCTTTCTCTCATAATTAATTTTGCATGCTCTCCTAAGTTGAGAAAGTAGAGGTGGGAACTGTTTGCAATAAAGGCTCAGGGTTGTACACAAGAAATGAAATTTAATTCAGGCTCACAAGGGCTTGCAAGGGATGTTCCTAATCAAGGTAAGCTATTTGGCCAGAGAGTGTAGAACTAATGAAACGAATGCCTAAGATCATTTCCTTTCATAACCATGCAATCACTAACAAAGAGACTCAAGCAAAACCAAATTTGTAAAACAATGATGATTCACTCACTCACAAATAGTGTTTGGCTCACTCCTCACTCGGTTGGGGTCCTTGATTTCAAAAAGTTTAAGCAACAAGCCTAGGAACCCAGTGATAATTGTTTAGAGGCTTAAATATAACAACATGTAAGTCTGCTAACTTAACCCAAGATTTTCTAGAACAACAGGATTATACATTAGTACTTCATCTAGGTTCCAAATTAACAAAACAAAACATAAGTAACAATAGAGACTTGGGAAAACATGTGATATCACACTATACTATAAAAATTGAACAATAAAAGCAAAGTAGAAAGAACTCCCTCATGATGCTGTGTCTCATATGCTTCCAAATTGCTTCAAGGCTCATCCCCTCCAAGGAATTTGGACTGTCCTCAGGCCAAACAATATCAGCAACAGATGGTTTCTCAAAACTTACAGAACTCATTCTCTTCTTACAGTAAGTACTGCAACAACACATGTAACCACACCAAAGTGCATAGTCTCATAACAAAAAACAAAACAAAACAAAAACTGTAAAAGTTACCACACTGGGTTGCCTCCCAGCAAGCGCTTCTTTAACGTCACTAGCTTGACGTGTGATTTGCATAAGATCAAGGAGGCCGAAGACCAGAGGAGAAAGTAATTCCCCTCTTCCTCTCTGGTTCCCTTTCAATTTTCACAAGAGCCTTAAAACAGCTTTCACATGTTTTTACCACTTTCCAAACCTGTGAAAGTCTTTTCTTCTTCCTGGTCTTTCTTGTCTTCTGTAATCCGGAATTTGCTTTCTTGGGAACAGCTTCCAAGACCACTTTCTCAGGAGAAAGGTTGCTACTGATAACAACTGGTTTGTCAGTTTTCAGCTCTGGCATTTGCTCAGGTATCTTATCCTTACTAGGATCCTGGATCTCTTCCACCTTAGTGGCTTTCAGAACTGTAAGAGATGGATCCAGTATATCCAAGAGTTGCTGTGCTGCAGAATCGTCATCATATGCAAGACCTGCACAAGAATCGGTTAGAGCTAACTCTAAAGGATCATTTACCTGTGGTTTCCTTTCAACCTGCTTAATGACCTCCTGAAGTGCATCTACTCGGAAACACTGGCTCTTTTTATTTGGGGGCTGCGGAGTCTCAAAGATGTTAAAGGTGACTTCATCATCATGGACTCGAACTTTCATGGTGCCCAATCCCATGTCAATCCCCATTCTTGCAGTATTCATGAATGGCCTTCCCATAATCAGAGGTACCTCCGGATCCTCTGCAATATCAAGAATAACAAAATCCACAGGAATTAGAAATTTGTCTACTCTTACCAGCACGTCCTCAACTACGCCCAGTGGGCGTTTAGTTGAATGATCTGCAAGCTGTAGGGACATCCTGGTTGGCCTCATCTCTAGCCCACTAATCCTTTTCATCAAGGATAGTGGCATCAAGCTCACACTGGCTCCAATATCCACAAGGCCCTTGCCAACAGCCATATCCCCAATGGTCAGAGGAATGGTGACACTGCCGGGGTCTGCTAACTTAGGAGGGATGCCACTAGTGATAATGGCACTGCAGGTTGCTCCAAGATGCATAACTTCCTCCTCCTGGTATTTTCGCCTCTTAGTCAACAAGTTCTTCAGGAATTTGGCATAGAAAGGCATCTGTTCAAGAGCTTCTGCAAAAGGAATGTTAATTTGCAAACTTTTAAAAATATCCATAAATCTAGCCAATTGACGATTCTTATCTATCTGAGAAGGGGCTTTGGGATAAGGAAGAGCCTTAACTATCTTTGGGACTCCCCCCTGACTTAGCTCATCCTTCTTTTTCTCAGCATCATTTCCTTTTCCCTTACCTGCAGTTCCTTTAAGAGCTACACTCTCATCATTATGCTTATCGATTTCTACCCCGGTGAACTCTTTAGGCTGTTCTTTCTCCACCTCCTCATCTTCCTCAACAATATTAGGCTCTCTAATACCATTACCTACTACCTTCCCACTACGGGTAAAAATGGCCTTACAATGCTCTTTTGGGTTGGTTTCAGTATTGGCATTAAATGCGCCCTTCTGCATCCCAGCAAGCTGGTTGGCCAGTTGGCCCACTTGAGTTTCCAGATTCTTGATAGAAGCTCCCTGGTTCCTTTGACTGTCCATGGTTACCTGCATAAACTGGGTTAGAGTATCACTCAGTTTATCAAACTTACCTTCCAGGGACTGCTCCTGCTGATTTTGAAATTGCTGAGGTTGCTGGAATGGAGGGTTCTGAAAAGATTGCCTTGGAGCTCTATTAGAAGAAGGACCTGAATCCTGCCTCCAAGGCTGATTACTATACTGATTATTATCCCTGGGGTAGTTATTCTGGTAGGGCCTCTGCTGATTATTCAGATAACGAACCTCCTCCTCAGAAAATGGCTGATAAGACTCAGACTGTTGCCCTGGTACTTCAGCTGCACACCTGTTCACCTGTTGCATATCCCTTATGCTATTGGGCAAAGCATCCAGTTTCTTGGTCAGATTATCAAGCTGCTGCTGAAGAAGCTTATTTTGAGCCAACATAGCATCATTGGCCCCAAGCTCTAAGACTCCTGCTTTCCTTGCTGGGCCTCTAGAATATTGGCTTTGTTGGTCATTTAGAGCCATTGCCTCTATGATAGTCATCGCCTCAGTGGGAGTCTTGGACATCAGTGAACCACCAGCAGTGGCATCAAGAATCAGCTTGCTTTGTTGATGCAATCCATTCCTGAAGATATGAACTTGGGTTTTTGCATCAAAACCATGATTTGGGCACTTCCGGCACAAAGACTTGTATCTCTCCCAAGCCTCACATAGACTTTCACCTGCAGCTTGAGCAAAAGAAGAGATAGCTGTTTTATAATCCATGAATTTGGAATCAGAAAAGTACCTTGCCATGAATTTATTTTCAAGCTGAGACCAGTCATTCAAGATAGCTTGAGGTTGGTCGAAAAACCATTCCTTAGCATGACCAATTAAGGTCAATGGAAAAAGCCTGAGGAATACTGCGTCCTCTTCAGATGGCCTCATCCCTGCTGTGCCACAGAGTTCATAGAACTTGGTGAGGTGATTGTAAGGATTCTCATGATCTAACCCCGCAAAAGGATTAGCATACATCAGCTGCACCAGTCCTGTCTTCATCTCTGGAGCTTTCTCATTATCAGCTCCTCTACCAATCCTGATCATGTTCCTGGGTGTGAAATTGATGAATCCAGGATTGGGGTCGGCATCTCCACCGTTTGGATTCTGATTCGCCATGTCTGGCTCAGAATGGGTTGGTGAAGATGGCGAGGGTGGTGAAGGGGTAGAAGTCCCCTGGTCTTGTCTTAACTTAGCTAGCTGCTTCCTTTTCTTTGTCTTACTGTTGTTCCTCCTTGCTGTAGCTTCAATTTCTGGGTCGAAATGAAGTTCCTCAACTCGAGTCTTACCTCGCATAAACAAAGATGAAAAGCAACCTAAACAGAAATATTAGTCCTCAGATAAAAGAAAAGAAAAAGAAAAATAAAAATATTCACAAATGCTTAAACAAACAAAATTAAAGCAATGCAAACTCAAACAACGCTGCTCCCCGGCAACGGCGCCATTTTGTTAAAAGGGTTTTCACTTCTTTTAATAAAAACCAATACTTAAGCTGCGCTCAAACCTCTTTTAAGATTCAATTGCAGTATAGTAAGGGTGTTATCGATCCACAGAGAGCAAATGTGTTTGAGTGCCTTTCTTTAATTAAGAAGTAAAGCAAGAAAGAAACAAGAATTGTCTGTTTGGAGAAACTTGTTTTCAAGAGCAAGAAAATAAGAAAGAAACGATTGAGAGAATAATAGATTGGGAAAATAGTTGGATTCTGGTTTCGTATTTCACTATCCAGGATTTATTTATTCTTGATTACAATCACTTAAAATCTTTAATTTATTCCCGCCAGTTCTTAACTAACCCACCTATTCCTAGTATGAGAAGTTGATTCAATTACTTTCCTAATTACCGCTTCCACAGGCAATTAATCAAAACAATTGTAAATGCTCAGGCGTTAAGGAACTAGGTGATCTAACGCTATTCCTAGCAAATTAGCTTCTCCCAGATTAAACAATTTATGTCAGATTAATAGAGCAGCTTCCACATACTAAATTAATCTCAAATCATATAAAAGATGATCAAGCAATTATAAGCAATAAGAACAAAATTGTTTAATTGAAATTAAAAATAGAAAGTAACAAAGAACAAAATAGAATCCTATCAAGATGAAATACTACGCCTAAATCCAACTAAAAGAGAGCTTAGTTATCCATAGAATGGAAACTAGCTTGCTTACAAGGAGAATCAATTAGGAATTAGGAGACGATGAAGAATCCAAGCATCCGTTGATGAAAATCCTCTTTTCCTTCTCAAATTAGAGCTCTCTCACGTCCAAGGGGTGTTTGGAGAAGACTAGGGTTGAAAAGATACCCAAAAGAGGCCAAAAATCGCATTTTATAGGCCCTGGGCGCCGCAGGGGCGCTTAGCGCCCTATCTGGGCGCTTAGCCGCCTGGAAACCATGTTCTGGGCGCTTAGCCCTTTACTGGGGCGCTTAGCGCCCTGTCTTCATGTTCTGGGCGCTTAGCCGCCCTGTCTGGGCGCTTAGCCGCCTGCAGCTTCCTGCTGGCCGCTCAGCGGCTTTAACGGCGCTTAGCGCCCCGAAAACGTCTCCAAATCAAGATCCAACCGTTCATATTGAAGTTCCATGAGTTAGGAACCACATACTCAAATTTTAGCTAAATCCAACGGTTAACGAATGAGATATTGCAATTTTGCTCAGGCTGCTTCAAGATTTCTGCATCAAAAAGTTGGGATTAGAACTGAAATCTTCATTAAACATAAAAAATGTGCATTCTAACCCAAAATTAATAGCAATTCATCATTCCTTTGCAAAACATACATTTCTTGGGGGTTTTAACAATTAAAACTCATAATAAGTGCCTAAAAACAATGTTAAAACTATGAACGTTTGACACTTATCAGTACTACTCATAACAACAAGTGCATCTTCTTTTCGGAATTCCAACTTATAAAAACTCTAAAGTTAAATGTGTTTGCCTTGAAGAAGTCTAGGATGACTGACTTCCTGAGAATATTTCTCACGAAGCACGCGAGTGAGGATAAAGCGAGTTAGAAAAACCCGTGTTGTTGCCGTGAAATCAGTTGTTAACATTAAGTTTTACCAAATATTGTGCATGTAATGTAAATTAAATGACATAGTAATATATATAAAATAAGATCATTTTTTTATGTAACATGTATTTTTCACATGAGACAATTATGTTTGAGCCCCTAATATTCGCATTATTTTGAGGTCAGCTTTCTCGATGCGTTTTTTTATATACACAAAACTCGAACTCGTGACATTGTTTAAAAGAAATCAAACGTGTATCATTCAAATATGATCAAATTTTATAAAGTTCTACTTTTCAGTTTTCAATCTTTCTTATTTTCAATTTATTCAAAATTTATTTAATAAGTTGATGATCATTCATGTCTTTTCTTTCTTCTTTTCCCCTAAATTCCTTACCAATTGTTGTTGACCAGCCCGCGAGGTTTGAAATATAATGCTTCATGGTGTGTTTTGCATTAATTAAGAAATGGAGTTTTATCTTATGGGACTTACTTTTGTTTTGTGTTCACTCCTTTCATTTTCATTTTGTTACCATGAGTGGGTCACCTAAGTTGTTGTATATAAATCAATAATTAATCTATGCATTTCTTTTTCTTTCCATTGGTCTCCCATGATTGCATCTTTTTTTGTTTTATAAAAAATTTCTCATATTTTTTTTGATTTTGTAATTTGTAATTTTGTTTACGCGTATTGCATTATTCAAATTGCATCACCAGTTCACACGAGAATCACGGAATTGTTTACTAGATACAGCTGTGAAACTTCACATTTAACAAACACAGCTACCCTTTTTATCTTCTTTTGCAATAAATAAAGTTCAGAAATTTAAGAATTGAGAAAGTTCTGCTGTTGTTTTACCATCCATGGTAAGCTATATTAAACTCACTTTAAAAACTCTTTTATTACGATACCACAAAAAGCTATATGGCAAACCATGAGGTACGCTCAGTTAGCTCATTTAGCTTTATTTATTCACTATGAGGCTGGGTTTCGATTTTAGTTCATAGAAATATAGCGCATTTTGTAGCCAACCGTTTAACGCTGTCGGCT
The DNA here is from genome assembly GCA_030819835.1 of Acmispon strigosus. Classification (NCBI taxonomy): domain Eukaryota; kingdom Viridiplantae; phylum Streptophyta; class Magnoliopsida; order Fabales; family Fabaceae; genus Acmispon; species Acmispon strigosus. The sequence continues at coordinate 96,571,894 of JAUAMA010000001.1, forward strand.
GTGGATATTCTGACCTCATTAAAAAAAAACTTTATGGCTCCGCTTGGTTTAGATGAAGTTTGATATAATTATACTATTTGATATCATTAAATTTAAAAGAATAAATTTGTGTTTGGGAATGATATATATATATATATGTAAAAGTAAGTTTAAAAAATAAATTTTATTGGGATAGAATAGAGTGAAATTGCTTTTAAGGATAAAATTACTAAAATGGATATAAGATGATAGATAAGTTTTAACATGGGTAATATTGTAAATGAATACTTAACACGTTTTTTCTTAACGGAAAAAGATTTATAATATACTTTTTATAAACATAGTTTTTGAAATTCGAAAACACATTTTTGTTCGATGGAAAAATAGTCAAATGAATTAAACGACACATGTTTCGATCAATGTTAACACATTTATGTTTTATGGAAACGACTATGTCACAAGTATTTTTATATTATCGTAATTATGGTAGAGTCTACAGTGCACTAGCTCTTAAATGGTGTGTGCGTGTAAAATTATTTTTTCACCATTGATGTAATAATAAAATATTGGATGATTGAGATTTAATAAATGAAATAACTAGAACACATTCTTTAACCCTAATTCATTGTCTCTTCTTCTCCCCCAAGACAATCTCTCTCTTTCTCTCTCTCCCTCCCTCCTTCCCTTAACCCATCTTGTATCTCTAGCCAGCGCTCACCCTCATTGACCTCAACATCTCCTTCTTCCACCGCAACTATCTCTCTCCCTCTCTCCCTCTCTCTCTCTCTCTCTCTCTCTCTCCTAACCTCTTATCCTAAGACCTCAAGCCCTCTTCACCACCCCTCCTATGAGGTTTAATTTGAACTACAACGACAGAGTGGGGCTAAAAGTGGGGATGGAAACATAAATAAAAATGGTGGGGTGAGGATTGGAAATGGCGGAGCGAGTTCCGCCGTGTCGATGATGGTGGTTCCTATGCGTTAGGCTTGACCTCGCTCCAATCGAATGAGGTCAATGAGCTGCAATACTCGTTGTTCTGGTTTTCGTTGAGGAGGCACTTGAGCTCGACCTCGCTGGGTGCAGTGGGTTTGGTCTCATTTAGATTAGAAATCGACCAGATGCGAAGGAAGCCGCTGAAGGTGGTCAGGAGGTCGAGGTGTTGGCATTGTTGAGATGAAGGCAACCTTAAGTTTAGCTAGCTCACCACGATTGTTGGTAGGTAACCGAGATGACATATCCGAGGACGAACTTAGGTGGATCCAAATGGATAACCTGTAAGGGATGAGTTCACATTGGATGGTCTCGAACTCGCGGGTGGATACAGTGCTCCTCAGTGGTGGTTTGTTGTGAGAGACACAATGAAGCTTACCAAAATTAAAAAGAAGCACAATGGATTTGGCAAACCCATATAACTGAATTGTTCAAAAGAAAACAATGACATATGTTGTAAATTCAAAACTATTTTAAGGACAAATGTGTCTATTTTTAATGCAACATAGTTTTCACGGTTTAGGCTACTCCAATTTATCTATCCGTTACTATTATATGTTCTATATCTCCATGAATATGAGAACTTTTTCTTGCATTGTATCATTTGGTCTACGTATCGGAACTAATAACTTTTGAGTTTATACTGAATTATACACGAAAGATCCGTTTTTATCTCTCTCTTTAGCATAATGGCTCTTACCCTTAGAAGGTCTTCCTCTGCTAGCATGTTTTTTTTTCAAATTAATTTATTTACTCCGCTGTGGATGACCCGCTGTTAAAATTAACTCTACTTGCTTAGGACTAGATCATGGTACCAATCCATAACAATAAAAGTTGAGTTGTGATCCTATTAATTAATGAAGCAAATTCAATGAAGCAACATAGAGAATTGGCCATAAGCCGGACAATCTTAACCCATTTGAAAGATCTTGGCTTTACTTTGTATCGATTATAGGTCTGAAAAAGCATGTATACTATAATTATCACATTTAATGTTTAAAATTATTAGTCTTATAATTTTTCTAATGCATGCATTACCGTATAGTATGTAGCAACCACATGATGCATCTGTGGTGGTTCACATTAGAAAAATGTAGTAGTAATAATTTCATATTAGTGTAGCATTTCGTAGTTGATTTCATTTTATTTATTTAAATAAAATTTGTTGAACTTTCTTTTATAAACATTAATATATTTTCTCAAATTTAATTTAATTTTACTAAATTTAACTACATAAACATGCCTCCACGTCTGCCGGCTAATAATAAACGGTGATGAATATTAATCACATGTATCACAATGTAATTTCATTTTCCGTTTTGGGTAAGTAAAATATATTTATTCAGTTGACTAAATATGATATTTAATATGAATTTGATGTGTAATTTTTTTTAACACTGATATACGTCAGAAAATATATTTCAAATTTAATCAAAATAAAAAAATATGTTAGTGTTAATAAGTAAGTGGGCTAATTCACATGAAATGATTCAACATCACCATAAAATAGTTTTATAGTGTATTAAAATTAAATTCATTTTTAAAATATCATATTAGTGCTGAATTGAAGTGATACATAAGGAAAATTAATGCACGAGACATGCAGAACACATGGTGTTCAAGACTCGACCTGGTTCATTGAGTTGTCTTAGTCATGTTCTTTAGACCCACACTTTATTGAGTTTTATGGGGTCTAGGCATGATTTGGGTTTAAAAAATGAACTCGGTTAAGTAAGACAAGTCCAACGCGTCCCACGAATACCCCATGTTACCCACTTGTTTCAAAACATGGCTTCTCATGTATAGAAATTGTGCACGGAGGATTATAATTCCCTAAATTTACATGACACAGTGATTTCGATTTCATGTCATAGCAGCTCCAAGCCTTTAGCAACCTGTATGTATGTATAGTGAAATACGTAGTAGAAATGCATCGCATTGTATAGTTAGATTAGAATCTTATATCATGCAAAATCTAGTACAATTTAAAAACTGTGTAGGTTATTTAATTCATTAAAGGATATGAAATTAGTTCTTTTACCGAATGGGAAGTATTTAAAATTGTTTGATGAGATTCGAAATTAACACTCAATTTGTCAATAGGCAAACCTGAACTAGTCATTTTATGACCCGGTCCTTATTAAAAATGAACCTTATCAGGTTCTTTCAGATCTAAATAAAAGTTTGAGTTTGAAAATTGACGCAGTCAATATTTAGGATTTAACGAAATTAAAGAAAAGTTTAAGACATGTCGCACGCGCCTAAAAAATGAAAACAAGATCTAGAAAACTAAAACTAAAATAAAAATGGTGGACCTTGTACGTACCTTTTCAACGGTTGACGGTGGAAAGTGAATATCTAATGGAGATTATGTAGATCTTTACCAGTAAAACTTACCAACCAAAGTAAACCTGTTTTCAAAAGCATAGAATTAACAACTACTACTACCTGTTTTGTAATCGATTTCAACCACCTAATCAAATTAATACGTCGGCAGATCTTGCAAGGGAATACAAAATTAATGTTGGTGGTGAGTAATTTAATGGCTTTATATATATAAGTGATGTTTGTAAGTAATTTAATGGCTTTATTTATATAGGTGATGTTTGTAAGTTGTAACCCAATTCAATGTCAATGATATCATTCTTTTTGTCATGAGTAATTGTAGCTCTTTATTATTTGGAGTAAAATTGTGTGACTATATATAAATAATGTAAAATACAAAAAATTCATTGTTTATCTTTTTTTCCCAATTTTATTGTGCATATATGCTATAACATAGAGGGTATTATACGAAATTGTAGCTAGGGCTAAGCATGACTATCTCATGGTAAGGATACTTCTGATCCCACATAAAAAATAATAAATTTTAATTTAAGTAAGTCAATGAAGTCCTTTATTAATTAATCCAAGTTAAAACTTATGTCAAGATAACACTTCTTTCTCTGTGTATAATTTTTGTTGTTGTAGTGATTGTATGGTAACAATAACATTTTTGTCACTAGAAGTCTAGAATAATGATATTTGAATTAATCTGTGAGTTTATGTAAATTAAGCCAAATTTCTCACCATTGACCCAATCCTAGTAACTGAAGAGTGAAGATAAACCTTCAGAGCTATGAAAACAAGTAACCTTGTTGTTGCAGTAAAACTAATTACTAAGTTGGGCTTGTAGGTTGAATGTTTTCAAAAACCAAACATCAGCCTAATTAAGGGGTTTCAGCTGGGTTGATTGGTATATATGCCGAATGGGCCAAAAGTAGAAACTGGATCCAGCTAGGACTAAATCATGAAGTTTTCCCTCATTTTCCAGCTATGAAAATCAGATAATGAGCTATAAAGCCAAAAAGTAAAAAAAAAAAAAAATCTTTTTAAGAGTATCAATGAACGAAAATCAGAAATGTAATTTTTTTTTTATCTATAACGGGTGTAAACTAGTTTATAAAACTATGACAATCACTCACAACATATGATTTTTTTAGAATTTGAACTTGTATCGTCACTCTTATGAGGATATCACAAATAAATGTTTAAAATGTTTTCTAAGGGTGCATTGCTAGCAAAATATATGAGCCTACATATTCTTTTAGACTCCCTTCTCTTTCACCGATGTGAGCAATGTGAGACTTACAAGTTGCAACCAACCTCAAAAATTTTATTTTCCCCATCATTTAAAGTGATGAGATTTTTTTTTTTTTACAAAAAGTTTGGGTGACTTTGGCTTCCGTCACCAACTGGTCAAGACATGCTTTCGGGACCTTTGGTCGCTTACGTGTAGAGGTACTTACAGATCGTCCACCAACACAACTCTTACCTTGACAGCAAAAGTCGAACACACAACCTTTTGGAAGAAGTGGTCCTACCAAAATCATGAGATTTTGAAAGGAAAAGAAACTTGAAACATATAAAGGGCTTAAAAGTAATGATCACCTCATTCTCTCATACATGAGGTAGAATTACCTAGTACTTAACCTTTTTTTTCCTTGAAAATGGCACTTATTTGTTGCTTGTAAAAATTGAGAAAAATAATCTGGTTGTATAATAGTAGGGGTGTTCAAAACCAATCCAAACCGAACTAAACCGGTCAAACCGATCCAAAAAACCGCAAACTGAAAAAACCGATAACCGAAAAAACCGATGTTCAATTACAGGATCGGTTCGGTTTTCAGTTCCACTGTCCAAAACTGAACCAAACCAAACCGAACCGAAAGAAGATTACATGCTTATTTTTTTATATATCAAATTACATATTTAGCCACACTTTTTATTAGTTTTTCTCTTCTGCCCCTTTTACAATCTGAAAAACACATGTGCTCCATGGAGAATTGGAGATTGAAGATTAACAGTGAACAAAAGTCAATTAGGAGCTGCAGCTGATTTGGTTTTAATTTTTTTTTTTGTGATGAAGGATTAAACTAATGAAGGATTGAACTGATTTGGTTCTCCATTTATGTTTTTGTATTTGTTAGGAGACTTTTGATAATTGTCTTGAATTGTTTATTCCAAAGTCCAAAAAGCATGGTGAATGTTTTAAAGTATTCCCTATTGCATAGTTTATTTTTATATTTTCATTCTTACGGTTGAAAAACCGAAATCCAATCCAATCCAAACCGATAAAAATTGGATCGGATTGGTTCGGATCTAAAAAATAAAAACAACCGATTGGATGACGAAGGGATAAAACCGAAGGGATTGGATCGGATGAATTTTCCCTTCAAAACTGAACCAAACCGGACCGCGAACACCCCTATATAATAGAACAGAACATGAATTCTACATGAGCGCACAAAGCATATACATCACATGAATGAGACGGTGGGTGCAGGTGATGGCATAACTTTTTGGATTATTTGATAAAGTAGAATTTATTCTATTCCTTCACTCCAATTAGAGATAGTGAATATTACCTTATATATCTATCTTTTGCTAAAAAATATTGGAAGAACAATACACTCTATTATTTATTCTTCTTCCTTTAGTTTAGGATCATTAGGAAAAAGAAAAACACCTCCCAACGACTGTTGAGAAGCTTAAGGGTTGTTTGGGAAGGGTGGTTTTGGAGGAAAATGGAGGGTATTTTTTATTTTAAAATTAGTTACTATATTATATTTTTATGATAACAAATGACTGATATATATTATGTTTGATGAGCTAATTTAACATCTCATAATTTTTTAAAATTATTGCCGTCAATTTTTGTAAAAAAATTATCAAATCAAGTATTATTTATTTGTAAATAAAAAAATATGTCTTCACTTTTCTTCTCTTCAAGTTACCCACACAAACAACTACTAATTTCCTAAAGGAAAGTTTTGGGGAAGACAATGTGGTATTTCACATATGGAAAATGTTGGGGTTAACACGCATTTTCACCCTACATCTAGCTAGTGAGAAAAATGAAAAAAAAAAAAAAGTGAGATGACAAATATATTATGATAGGAAAAAAAAAATTATTAGAAAGTGGACGAAAATTGGATGGAAAGAGGAATCTAGCAACATTTATTTTTTATCGGTCAAAATTCATGTAGGGTATACCAAATTATATGAGTCTCATTTTTAATTTGGTGAGACTTATATAATTTTTAACCAACAAAGAAAATGTTAGAAAAAGAATAAGAAAGAAAGAAAGTGTTACAAGAATTCCTCAAGATGGAAAAAGAAAGTTAGATGCTAATGAACCAAAACTTCAAATATCTTATGCCGACAAACAACACTTACACCATGTAGATGTAGGACAAACTCCATATAATAAGCATTACAAAATACTAATAGCAATTTAGCAATGCCTCTTCAGAATTAAACACACAATTTATAACATGCTTACTCACAAATTTACAATCAGAATAGAACTCGAATCATGACCAGACTCTTTAATGGATTTCGCAATCCCCTTTACCATAGAAAAAATTGTTCTTGAAAGAGATGGTAAAGCTTTTCAAGCAAAATAAGACAGAGTAGCTACATGGAATTGAATTATAGTTGGTTATGTATGAATCCATTCCTTGATAACTACTTGACCATTCACGCAAATAGGCAAATTTTTGTTCGTTATATCGTGACATCGAGCAAATGATTCACACACTTTTCACGTATGTTATTAGGTCATCACATACGGCATTCCCCTTTCAAATAATGGCAAAGTGAAGTGGACTTACCTGAGCTAGCTTAAAGCTAGTAAGACTTTCTTATTGACTGTCAATGCACTTAATTTGGTCATGACTTGCATATCTGCTAATAGTTTAGAGGTTTATAAATTGCCAGTCTCGTAGTCTTGTACAGGACAAACAATACCCCTAACTTAGAGATACTATGTACTATTTTGCCTAGAATGAAAGCAACCGGTTTTAATTTGTGGTCAGAAAATTGTGAGTAAATGACTCTAACTGATCATCAATTTGCATTAACAACAAATATTAGCAACGACCATGATCGACGTAAGTATTTTGATTTTCCATGTCATACACAGCGTTTGCTTGGTTGACGCTATCTAGAGACTACCTATATGACTGACGCAAGTTTTTATGAATTTGCATCGACCGAAGTGACAAGCGGGTTGATTTGGCTCAGTGTCGGCTTAACCGGCACTAAACGTAGCGTCGACCATTGTGGCTGAAGCCAAACTATTATCTTCAGCCCATTTAATGTGAGTCTAGTCCGACGCGACGCGCATTATCGTCTTCCTTTGCTAAGAGTTTTGATTCATTCATACTTCACTTTTACTTTCATCATATTTTCACTCATTTTTTTCCTTCAATATCTCTCTTATTTTTCTGTCACATCATCAATTATATTTCTCATTTATTTCTCGTCTTTTACTGTATCTCTCACTTGGTGTGAATGTTACAAAAGTGTGACTGAAGAGAACATTATTCTTCTCGCAATTTGTGTTAAGGGGAAGCTAGGCATGTTCAATAACCTTGATATATTCCCTATTATTTTTCTTTTTATTACGTTTTTACCCTTTTTTGTCACTATTTTTTTTATCACATATCATATATCTCGTATATTTATGTTTTATTCACATCTTTCTCTTTTGAGGTCTGTATATTGGATGTGAACAAACAATCACTTCCTTTATATCAATATTAATGATACGTGTACCACCTGAAACAGTACATATACACTTTAAAACACCCCTCTTACCCTCTCTTTTGATCACTCTCTTCCGGTCATATATATTACATTGTACATCACATATATCTATTAAATGTACATCAATATTTATTGAAATATTAAGAGCCGTAGTGCATGTTGAATTGTTGATGGAACAACACATTATAACAAGAATATTTTTATTCGGGAAACTTATCCACTTTTATATGCATGCATCAAATCAAGGAATATATCCATCCTTTTGAAATGATAAAGACAGTGCATGATACATGTATAACATATTAACATGTCATTGGTGCCACCTATTCTTCCATACATTCAAATTTTATTCCAAAGTTAATGGCTATGCATGGAATAAGGATGCTCACCTACGTAACCAAAATTCTTCAAACCCCACAATTTCATTGCAGCTAAACCCTATTAAGTTTTGCAAAAATAAGTGGTGAACATACGGGTAGACATTAAACACTTACAATTTATGCGGTCAAAAACCACCACAAATTTAGTATTGAGTGTCTAGCACTATTCATAAGTTACCAATTTGCACCGTCAATTTGTGCCTTCATTGCAATTTTTTCTTTTCAAACGATGAAGTGACAATCATTGAGCTTTATTTTTCTTTCCCTCGCAAATCACAATTGATCAATACAATACTTCCCCCTTTATTTTTAATAACCGACAACAAGAGTACTGAATTTGCAATTAACCTCATTTGCAATACTTTTGAATGCAGTAGCAGAAAATATATATTAGTAACCGGTTTTGTTTAAGGTGAACAAAATATATAGGTGAATGGTGAAATTTCCATAACCAATTCTAGGTAATTTACATTTGAAAGATACTAGGAACACACACCTTCCAACTTTCCACACCAAAATGCGCAATTTGGCGGCAGTTATAGTTATAAACCGCGCCGATAATGCTTCCCGTCGATTATGCAACCGCTACTCTTTCTTGCGCAGCAAGTCCACTTAACATTGTTTTATAGCAACAGTTGAAAGAACCGCCGCTATATTTTAGCAGCGGTTTGAACCTCCGCAAAAGGAACAATAAATTAGCGCCGCAAGTTAATAAAAGAATTTAATCATACGGGTTAAAACCGTTGCGACTTGTTTTTCGTAATGTACCTTCTTTAACGTCAGTTTAAACTGTTGCGGCCTTCTTGATGAAGCCGCCACTAAAGAAAACACTTAGCCACGGTTTTGATTAACTGCATCTAAGAAGCCGCCACCAAATCGCAAAAATTGTAGAACATTAATTAGTTGAAATTCACGTGGTGGGTCCCTTAAAAAATGGGTGTCACCGTCTCATTTGCAATTTAGTGGGACTAACATGTATTTCAATAAATCAATGAAAAAGAAAGTGTTAAAGTTAAAATGTGTATTGTTAGTACTCTTAGCTTTTTATCTAAGAATTATAAACGGGTCATCTTAAAATAGCTGTTTAGGGTGTGTTTATGGGTTGAGTTTTAGAGAGAAAAGAAAGGTAATAAGAGGTTTTATGAGAAACTCTCCCTTTATTTGTTGGGGAATTTTCCAAAACCTCCGATTCCCAAAACATTTTTTAGTTGTTTTGTTGAGTTTTCCCATATTGGGGGGATTTAAAAGGAGTTTGGAACTTGCAAAACAAGGGGGGAAAAAGCTTACCTCATTTCCCCCTCACTTGCCCTCTCCTCAAAGTCTTCCATTTCCCTCTCCCGTAAAAGCTCACAAGCACACCTTTCCAAAAAGTACATTAAGTATATATATTTAAGTAACTAATCGCATCTTGGAAGCACGCTCTATAAAGGTTGTTCTGGTACAATGCATGCAGATTCTAAAAGCCGCCAGGAAAAAAAGGGGCTTGGTTAATGAAAATGAAAATACAAGAAATAAAATCAGCTTCTCTTAAGAGTAAGAGCGCGTTTGGGTGTTAGAGCCAGAGCGCACCAGCATCTCTGAGCATTCTCTTGAGCGAGCCATTGAGGTGAAGGGTCATAACAACGTTGGCTGAACCCACAAACTTGCCACCAATGAAAACCGCAGGAACAGAAGGGTTGCAACCTAATCTCATAAGAGCCCACTCCATCTCTTTGCCTCTCATCTCTTCATCAAGCTCGTAGATTGCGGGACCCACACCCTGCTCATAAAACAGCCTCTTAATGGCGTGGCTCATCCCGCATGAGCTCTTGCTGAATATCACCACCGCCTTCTGCGACGCCAGTTTTGATATACGATCCATATTTTTGATATTGTGAAGGTTGAAGGGGGTTGTGTGCATTTATATAGATATAGATACAGAGTAGTAATGACATGCATGCTTACGCAAGGGATTGTTTATTTTGATATCATATCCTGCACAAGTGAGGGGCCGGGGGATATTGAAAAGGTGAAGGTTCTTGAGCTGATGCCAAAAAGATCCTTGATTAGATATAGATTGGGACTTGTGTGGTGTTTTGTTTTGGTTGCTAAATGAATTTGGCTACTTGTGTGACAAAGAATCTACTTGGCCATTCAGATAAGCCAAACATGGCCTCAAGTGGGACCACGAGAATTAGAGGGGGAAAATGGGGGAGGAATGTGACTGTGAGGTCAGGTGAGTATATCGCATGTGGACGAAAATGCGGTTGATTACGTCGGAATGATGGTGCGTAAAGAATGTCAACTTTCACACAAGAAACTCTATTATATTTATATTTATAATTTATATTGTTTCCTCCACACTCCTCCTCCAAAACTAGACATCATATAGGAACATATTTGATTTTGATGAGTAATATAATTGAAAAAGAAAGAAAAATACATAAAAAATGAAGATGTAAATGAAGCAAGAGCTATATGATTGAAATAATTTATTTTTAGTTTAATAACATACATGCATATTATGTGTTAGTGTTGTATTTTTAATTAAGAATCTCTTTAATATTGGATAAGGGAATACATAACACGTGGGATGCTCATGGAGGGACGTTGACACGCGGCGGATACGAATTGCTGCATTCATTCCTTTTTCGGTGCGAGTATCGTTCATTAAGATTTGGTTCGATTTATGTGGAAATTAAATATTGTTTTTTTTAACATGTATCCACTTATCATCTCATCACATATGGTCGCAATAAATTGTAATTATGCAGGATCAGGTTATAATTTTATTATGCAGGATCAGGTTTCCTTCGTGGGCGTGGCCTCCTCTTCGGGGGTTCCATCGTTGCCGTCTCAGGCTTGGAAGCGTCTATGGCGGTCTCGTGCAGCTCTGGATATCTTGCCGGTTAGAGGTCGACTGCGGCACCGAGGTGTGGATATTGACCCTTCATGTCCTTGTTGTGAGGTGGTCGAGTGCGAGACTGTTGCCCATGCGCTTCTTTATTGTCCAGATTTGGTTTGGTTCGTCGATCGGCTTACGGGTGGGTGACTGGACTGATTTCTCCTTTGCTGATTTCTTCCTCCGGTTCTTGGAGTTTGCAGATGACCAGGCGCTCCTTTGTTTTATCACTACGGCCTACTGTATTTGAGAGAGGAGGAATCAGATTGTCTTCCAGCAGCGGCGGAAGCCCAGTCCGCTTATGTTTGATCGTGTGTCTTCTCTTCTTGGTGCCCCCGACTTGCGTGCAGTCCCCGACCAGTCTACGGTGTTGCCGTCCAGTTGGACCCGTCCGCCTAGAGGTATTTTTAAGATTAATTTTGATGCAGCTCTTCGAGATTCGAGCTTGGCTGGTTTTGGGATGGTGGCCCGAAATTTTGAGGGTGAGGTTCTCGCTTCGGCGACAGCAGCTACTATCATGGTCTCGTCCCCCGTCATTGCGGAAGCTCTGTGTTTCCGTTGGGCGATCTCCTCTGCTATTGATTTGGGTTTCAGAAGGGTCATGTTCGAGACTGATTGTTTGAAGCTCTTTGATCTCTAGCGTCGTCCGAAGCCTGGGGGTTCTTATCTTTTTTCTATCATTCGGGATTGTCGTTCCTTTTCTGGTCATTTCGATTTTATGGATGTTACCTTTGTTAGGCGGGGAGGCAACATGGTTGCGGACTCCCTTGCCAAATTATCTTTTTCTACTTTGTCTTTTGTTTGGGTTGAGGATGCTCCTCAAGAGATTTTAACTGCTTTGCAGCAGGATGTTGTGGCCTTTGGTCGTATTATTGATTAATATAAGTGAGATTAAACCTTCAATCAATCTCATGATTAAAGGAAGAAATAAATAACGACCATGTCACACTTGTTACTTACTAACTAAATATTTTGTTTTGCCCATTATTTTCAATAAAAAGGGTTGGCTAAATAACCCCATGATTAATTGGGGTCATTCAACCCCATGTTCATATGGACCAATAAGATTATCCTATAACTAAAATTAAAAGATAATGTGGAAATAAATAAAATAAATTACACAATCTTATAAAAATGTAATTTTTAGTTATATTTCGAATTAGTTCTTGTAATAAATTATTAAACCTTAAATGTCAAAGAAAAAATTTAATGTATATGCATTGTCATTGTAAAACTTATTTACACTAACTTTCAATCATCATTTGACACCTTAATTTTAAATTTAATTAAATTTAAAAAGTTATAACTATTTTTTAGCAATATGACATAAAACAATATACTAATATTGAATTAAAATTAAACTAAAAAAATGGGATGGAAAAGAAGTATCTTATACGAAGTCATAGAATATATTTCTTTATACTTAGGGAACAAATAAATGTTTTTAAATGCAAAAAGTCCATAAATTTTGTTCCCCGAGCATTATTTTTTAACATTATTTTTGTGTGGTTTTGGATACTGTATGAGAGGATTCTGTCTGTCTCGAATCTGAAAAAGCAATATAAATGGAAAAAAAAACCCTAATTTGTAATGCCAGGATCCACTATCGCATTTCTCTCTACCTTTTTAAGCTTAAAGAGCCCACATTATTTTAACAACTCGTCCACGATATTGCTCTTCACATTCATTGGTAGTTTGGTACCTTCCCTTCTCATACATTAGTTATGTATGGCTTGATTACACTTTTAATCTTCTATTATTGTGATTGTGCGATCTTATTTTTGTGTTTTAAAACAAGGGATTGGGGTCTTGATGTTTCTTGCAATTTGCATGCACTTTTGGTCATTCTATCTTTATTTCGTTAAAAATTAATGTTTATTTTTATGTGTCAAATTTTTAATGCGATGGCAGGTGAGTTGGTTGATATGGATGCATGATGATGTTGGATTTTTAATACCTAGGCACATGTCTTCCCTTCTTTTCCTCCCCTACCACCACATACTCTTTCTCAGCCCCTCCACTTTTCTTCTTCTTGAGTCACTCTTCCACCATCAACTTTGCCTGACCACCACGCGTACCCTGCCACCACTATGCAACCACCCATATCCACCGCGGCCCACCTCATTCAAACCGAACCCAACCCAACTGTCCACGAACATCCGCAGGCAAAAGATGCAGACCATCGCACCACCCTCACCTCAGCCGCGAACCACCCATCTAAAACGCCTTCAACCCTAAACCATCCAAACCCTCACGAACAAGCCATCATACTATAAAAACATCGTGCCTCCCAGCTACAAATTAAAATGAGAGATTTTTCCACATACCCATTTCTGGGTTAACAGATTAAAACTTCAATTTTAAAAAAATTAAGCCACAAAAGACAACAAAATGAACTTGCCTTCATTGATAGGTCTAATTCAAGAGAGAGTTTTCATGGGTGAGGTTGTTGGGATAAATTAGGGTTCTGAGTTGTGATTTCTTCGGAAATGATTGGTCATCTGAATGTTGGGGTAGTGGGGAGGTGAGAAGAAAGGTAGGAGCATAGAAACTTGCTGAGGTGGAAGGTAGTGACGGTGGGGTGAACTTGCGAGTCAAGGAAGTTGATATTGCTAGGGATGAAAGGGACGAGGGTGGATTGCGGGGGAAGTTCTTGGGTGTGACCTTCTAGAAGCAGAGAAAGGAAGAAGTATGAACGGTGAAGCATGCAAGCTTCGAAGCAACTGGAATCTTGAGAACGATGTTGCACGATGAGTTGCGCGAAAGGGAAGTGATCCAGGGCGTGCGATTTTGTGTGAAAGAGAGAAAAGGGAAGAAGATCAATCAATGTTAATGGAGTAAATGTGAATGCTTGGGCAACATGATGGACGAGGAAGGATGAGTAGTGGTGGTTGAGTGAGAGAGTGTGGTGGGCGGTCAGTTTCAGTGGATGGGGGAAGAGAAGAAGGGTAATAGAATAGGGAAACCCATGTGCAAATCACATGCTACCTCCAAGTCAATAAACATCGATCCAACCTCACCATCCATGTAAGTGTCCAACTCATCTGCCGGCACATTAAAAAATTGGAACATAACTAAAAATGTTATATTTTTGGACAGAATAGAGATGAAATGACAAAAAATGCAAACGGCAAGAAACGTCAAGGACCAACAATCGCTCATTATGTATATATGGGTGCTCCACATGAATATGACATGATCGTTGACGTCATATTTGATATAATCACGAAAGAATACAAAAAAGTTGAGACAAATCAAAATAATGATCTTGTATTTCGGTCTCCTAGAAGCATGTCTTATACATGAGTCGAACTAACCCAAATTTTTTTTACCAAAATATAATGATCAAGCAGTAGTGGTATATGTTTGAATTAAGTTTTTTATAAACAACTTTTTATTAAACTTTGTTAGGAAACTTTGTGGGATAAAAACTTTCTGAAATAAATCTTTTCGCGGACATGAGACATATGGACATAGTGTACCATTTGTTGGTAGCTATGCAAGACGTGGCGCCATGTGAATATTATAAAAGTGGTATTTATTTATGTTTTGGATAGGAGAATCAAATGCACTCACGATTAAAGATTCAATTAGTGATAATCAAACACTACTCGATCGGAAAGAAAGGCAAGTAGCTTTTAAATTGACACAACCAAGCATATGTGCATTATATTATGTTCACCTTTTCCGAGAATCTTATCATCGTAATATATAAGTTTAGAAGCTACTGAAAATCTTGGTAGATAATAATCACTACAAAATAATTACCGACAATAAAATCGTCGGAATTAACAAATTATCGGTAATCACCTCGCCCGTAACTCTTATTGAAAGTTTTTGATGATTTTGTCTGTTAGTACGCTTATCGTACATATCTATTAAGAGTTACCAACAGAATGATAGGTGGATAACTTGCGAACGACGAGAGAAATTACTTACGGTCAAGACCATTGGTAACTATTTCAAATTGGACAAGAATAACTCATTTTGTTGTGGATGAAACTGCTACTTTGGTATAAATAACTTCAACTTTTAATCTATTAGCATTATTCATTCCAAGAAAACAATCCATTAATGACAATCTTTGGTTGTCGGTAATGGCGAAATGCTGCCGGTAATGATGATTTTCAAATGATTTAGGTTCGGTCAGTATTTACCTTGACGGTAAATGTTATCCATAATTTTTTCTCAATATTACCAACGACCTCAACCGTCAGTAAGTTATTGAAGGAGATAACTCGGTAAATCACTGGGGTTAAAGTCATCGATAGGTTACGGACGTCCAACTACATCAGTAGCTTTATTGACTTGGGTAAAAGCAACCCCTTATATTAGGGATGAAAGTGTTACCTCAACGGAAAAAACTCATACATTTTTATCTATTATGCTCTTTGTGATAATGTTGCGATTCCTCAACATCTAAGCTATATTTTTCTATTCATCTTCCCGAATAAAAAAAAACAACAACCTTTTATTAATAAGTTATTGATTAAATGATGAAAATTACTTAAAAACTAACAAATTGAATTTTGAAAGAACTTCAAGTTGAATGCTTGTATCAACTTAGAGTCATTTAGTTGTTGTTTGAGGGTACATGAGCCGGTAGGTATTGTACACACACAACACTTGTCATATCATGTTTCTGTACAATTTGGGGCAAATAGGACATTTGAACATCAAAATTCTTGATCCATCCCAAATTGTATATATTTGGGAGGTGCTACAAATGTTATAACTGAAGGTCTTATTTAATACAAATTTTAAATTTGAATGTGTTTCAAAAAATAGTTTGAAGGTTGTTTAGTAATTTTTACCATTTAATAAATATTTTTTTAATGAAAAAGCAACTTAATTTTGAGTTTGGACGAGAACACACACGTAGAAATATGAAACTTAGATTTTTTTTTACAATGAAACTTAAATGATTGAGAATCACAACACTATCACAAATAACATAATAAATTAGAAGATAAAAGTTCTTCCCACTGAGGATACACACACTTTCATCGACTACTAAAAGAGTCATTCTCATCCAAATCAATCATACATATCTAAACATAATTTTTAATCATACATTTCATATACATACATAGACTTACAACATGCTCAACTTTCCTATTTATACAATTATAATCACACAAGCTTACTGATTTTGCATGTCATATAATTGAACAAATATTGATTACTAAATTAATGTTATGCAAAACATTTTAGATACAACTTGTAGGAATAAAAGACTACATTCTCCTCACCAACCATGCTAATTTAAGCTACATAGAAAAAAAATGATAAAAAACTAAACACAATAAGAGAATATATGAAAAGAGAAAAAGAAGAAAGAAGAAATGGTGTGAAGAAAATAGTGTATGAATTAGTATTTATAGGTTACCGACGCTCTAATCTGCCGGTATTAGACTATCAGTAGAGATGTTAGTAACAATGAATATTTTCAATCTTACCAATGGTAATTTCCGTGCCAAATTTTATAAAGGTTTTTTCCTGGTTTGTAATACTTTGGAACTAAACCCTTCAGATTCAATCGTAGTAAGCATATACGGGTTTTGTCGTCCTCTAAGAGGTGTAATATTTATGTCTTTCAATAGTTAACAAACTCAAATGATGACTAACAAAAAGATTGGTTGTTATTTGTTTAAGAACACGAAAATAAATATCAAAGCGAGTAAAATTACGGAGAAACAACAAGGATGATAAGCTTGTTGGAATTTGACTTCATTGATCGATCTTTTTGCGTTCTAGTGATTCACATGCAAACCAAACCTAAGCATATGATTCATCTACACCAGTTCAACCCTACTTCATCGATGTCTCGCATGAGCGGATAACAATAACTCTCTAATCCTAAACATTGATGTCTCACATGATTAAGAAAGATAATTATCATGAAGTTTAGGTGTTTAAGTGACTAACAAACCTAACTCTATGTATAGCAATTAGGATTATTAAGTGATTAACTCTAACTCGGACTCAAAACTTTGTAGCTTCCGCTCACAAGTCGAATCAAGCAAAATACCCTAGGTGATCAATCTAAGATATAACATGAAGATCAAGAGAAAACCACTAAATCATAGACAAAGAACATGATTTATATTAAGAAGATTCACAAAGAATACATAAGTATCAAACAACTACATCATATCCTAACAAAAGAGAGATTAGTTATCCATGGAAATGGATAACTTTACAAACATGAAGGAGAAGAAAGAATAACCAAATACGTCGCGATGTCTCACCGTCGAATCCGGCTCCCAAGCCTCCTCTCCAGCCTCCTAAGCCTCTTCTCTTGTCCTTCCTTCGTGTTCTCTCTGTTTGGGTGAGTTTTCAAGTGATGGGTTCTGTTCTGAGCTGAAAAACATGAATTTTATAATATTTTTTTATCTAGGTGCTCAGCGCCCTCTGATGGCCGCTCAGCTACCTGCATTCCCTCACAAGAGGGTTTTCTTTGCCGCTTTGGTCGCTCAGCGCCCTCTGAGGCCCGCTCTGCGGCCAGTACACACTGAAAACTTCATTTTCTGGCCAAAACATGCACCGATTCACGATCCAACCGTTCAAATTAATTTTTCATGAGTTAGGAGCCACATACTCAAATTTTAGCTTAATTCGACAGTTAACGAATGCGGTATTACAATTTTTCTCAAACAGTTTAAAATTTCTACATCAAAAAGTTGAGATTAGAATTGAAATTTTTATAAAGCCTAACCTAAATCTAAATAATTAGTAAACTAATCTGTAAGGGATTAAAATGATATAAATTGAAGTATACAAGTCAAATAAGTGCCTAAAATGATATTAAAATATACATAAAAATGATATTTATCATAGCACTTGCATAAAATTTGAATTACCAACAACTAAGGTGATGTGAATAATGTGACCGTTGATACTGTTACCAACAACCTATTTTTTATCATTATATTATTTTTTTTATTTTGATTCCTATTTTTTTCTTTTTATTTTCTAATTCTTAATTTATTTTCTAGCTATCATCCTTATTATCGCATCGATGATAACATTAGTTTTTTTAGTTTTAATTTCTTATCAATTATCATTCAAAGTCAAATTTATATTTTAATATCTAAATATTTAGTTTTAATTTTTTTCTTCAAATTCATAAAAAATTTATTTTTAAAATAATTCATATAAAATTATACTCAAATAGTTTAAAAATATTTTTCCGTACATTGCACAAACTAATTAAAAGAGAACAATATGGAGTATTGGATAATGTTTGGGACCTCTTGGGGGATCTATTTATCTTTCTTGCAGGACCTTGCTTTCATGGCATCATCACCTTGGGACAAGGATGTGTGATATAGATTATAGAAGATTAATTAAGAAATTAAACAATCTCTTTCTTTATACATGTTTAGGTAAATGGTGAAAAATTAAAGTAAAACCAAAGTCATGATAAACAATTGTGTATTGAAAACTTGGTTGATTCAGAGTATCATTTGTGAGGTCTCTAGCACCACATATATGATATATGGCAAAACTATTCCCACCATTAATCGTGATTTTTGCTAGTAGCATACTTCTAGTCCCTTTAATTTTCCCTACTCTTCTCTTCTCATTCCTTGGGAGAACTTGTAGATTTTTATGTAGAACTAGCTTGTCATCCCTTCACTATACTCATATTTCCCTTTCTAGAATTGGATGCGAATCTTGATATTGAAAAAGAGGTCCCAATTGGATAACTTCAACTTTTGCTCCAATGCAGCAGATGCCTCCAAGATATATATTGCAGATTGAAAATAAGTTGATATAAGGGAAGAAAAACAACTATGGAATATAGAAAAAGGAGATGTAAAAAGTAGAATAGTAATAACACCTCATCAACTTAAAACAGAGCTATTTCTTATTCCCCATTTGGTTACAGGGGCAGAGAAATGAAGATCATTCATTCATTTTTCATACCATGAATAATCATATTAAACTACGTGAAGCATAAGTGAGTAAGTGACCATTTGAAAGAACAAAAATCAAATGGGTTGAACACAAATCTAGTCGGCCTCGTACATTGAGGTGAGTTATTAGTCTCATAATTGTCAATTTTAAGAATGCACCTTACAAGGATGCACCTTTGTTTCCGTATGCAAGCATTTGATTCGTTAAAATGAAAAGGAAACATTTCCAGAAATCACTTTCAACCAAATGATGAAAGAAATATTAGAAACCGACCCAATATCTAAAGGAACATTCTCCTCATCCACTCTTCTATCTCTTTAATTGTTGTGCTTGCTTGTTGATGCCAAAAAAAAAACCGTACCTTCCTCAAACTCTTATATAAGCAAACTCCATTTGGCTCTAGAAGCACACACATCTCATACCAAAACCCCTTAAGTACCACCTTCACATTTATTTGCATTCACAATTTTGGCATTGTCCTATATATCCTTGATCATCAACATAATGGATAGGGTAACAACATTGGCATCAGAGAGGTCAGTGGTGATCTTCAGCAAGAGCACTTGTTGCATGTGCCACACCATCACAACCCTCTTCAGTGATTTTGGAGTGAATCCAACAGTTCATGAAATTGATGAGATGCCTAGAGGGAGGGACATAGAGCAAGCTCTTTCTAGTCTAGGGTGCAGCCCCGCCGTGCCGGCCGTGTTCATCGGTGGGGAGCTTGTAGGTGGAGCCAATGAAGTCATGAGTCTTCACCTCAACCGTTCCTTAATCCCAATGCTTAGGAGAGCAGGAGCTATTTGGGTTTAAGGAACTACTCAATCATCAATTATCACCTTCTATTTTGGTACTAGTATATAATAAGTGAATAAGAGTTCACACTCCTTTTACACTGACCGAGTGTGATAAGAAGAGAATAAAGAGATGTGAAAAGCAATGTACTTAACAATAAGAAAAAAAAATGCAGAGAAAAGTGTGGAATGGCTGTAAAAAAGTGTCAGGGAAATTTGGATACTTTTAATAAATCTTTTTTGGTTGCATGTAAAATAATGTGTGAGATTTATATACCGTGACGAGACTATTACCTTGTGACGTAACTCTATCTTGAGTGAATCAATAAAAATTTAAGTAAAAAAATAGTGTAAATCTCAATAAACTTATCTTGAAATAACAACATAAGATAAAAATCATTATCCATATGATGATAAGGCATTAAAACCTGAAATCGTGTTTATTCTTTCACATAGTTGATGAGGGACAAATGCACGGAATGGAATAAATTTACTGGAATAAGTGAATGCAACATGTCTGTAACATGGTTCCCCTGTCACATCATATCATCAAATAGTTACATACCTAAGTTGGACAAGAGACAAAACAGACAAATTTAAAGTAACAGAGCATATCATAAAATCTAAACACTAATTGTATATTTGAAAAATGAAAAATGCTTTGTGGATTTAAATTTGTGCCAGATTCACGTTTTCAGAAGTAAGAAATAGTTGTTTTTTGATTTTTGGATCCACGTTTGACATCTCTAAACGTAAAACCAAACACACCCTAAATTCCCCTCATATATATCTTTATATATGTATGTGTTGCTATAAAATCACATTATATACCATATATATGATTTCTTTCTATAGTGATTTGGTGTGGGGTGATTGCACAGAACATTTTTTATATATCATAAAAATCCTCTTACATGAACGAAGCAGGCTGTATTAATATACTATTATTCCTATTCCAAAGACTATATATGAAGTATGGACATGATGGAATTGGACCGTGCCTCCAACAGTATATGTTTCCTGAGTTATGTTAAATAAATTGTATGAAAATATATAGTAAAGTCATGAGAGACAGAAGAACCATGTCTTGTAGCCCACTCGTTAGTTTCAGGCTCTCAAAGTGATCCTTTTATCTTTTAGTGTTAGGATAAAATATAACAATATGAATGAATTCTAAGTGGATGAACTATGAAAAAGTTGTCCGTTAACAAATTAAAAGATCAATACTCTAGTGCTAGCTGATTCAAACATACGTGAAAAGAACATAGTAGTAAATTGCAAGTAATTGAGATAAATTGAAAGAATAAAGTAGATTAATTAAACAACGAAAATGTTAAAGAATGGAGAGAAATCTGTTTACTTGCGGCTCTTATGATAGCTATTCATTATAACAATAGATATGAGCTTTCAATAATTTAAATTTCCAACATTGTGTTCGAATTACAAACTACTAGCTAATCCTAGGTACAGTAATTATTGAAATTAAACATAACTTTCTAATATAATCTAATGTCGTACGCTTGACATAACCATGAAGTACAAATGGAAATAACTTTCCGAAACTACTTTTGAACGTGGGTGGATGGTTTTTCAACCTTGAATGTTTCAAACTCTTCCAACTTGACCTTGCACTATTTGACCTCGAATTAAATTAACCTTGTGCACTTATGTTTGAGTACTTGAATTGCTTCCACCTTGACTTCAAGCTAGCCACTTGAACTTGTATAGATTGAATTGTTGTTGGAGGCTTTGAACTTTTTCAAATGAATCTTGAATGCCTTTTTTTCTTAATTGACCTTGATATCTTGAATCTGGATTGATCTTAAAACTTGATTTCCAATTAATCTTGGAATCTTGTATTTTGAGCTAACCAAGAAGGCTTGCATTTCAAGCTGATTTAGAATGTCTGTATTTCAAGCCCACCACAACAGCTTATTTTTCGAGCTAGCCTTTAAGCTAATATTCAAATTTAACAATCAAGCCTCCTTTTGGGCCAAGCAATGAGACTTGCCTTCAAGCTAGTTGTAAAATTTTCTTCTTGAGTTGAACTTTGGAACTTTAATTTGAAATAGTCATGAAGCTTACATTTCAAGCTAGTCAGGGGAGCTTGTCCTTCAAATTCATCAAGTAAACATTCCTTTGAATTAAACAAGAGACACCCCTGAAGAAGGGAAGAGGAGAAAACAAAACAAGGGCTACATCCACTTGCTCACATTACGGTCACCAAAGTTATCGTACATTCATACTTCATTTTCTATTCCATTTATTTTACTCATTCTTCTTCATATTTCTCTTTATATATTTTACACATCACCTATTATATTATTTATTTATGTATGGTTTGTTAGTATATTATCTGGTTTGTGTGTATTTAAACTTTCTCTGACTCCACTCCACTGAATGAAGTCACTCAAGTTCCGAGGAGACACCCTATGCATGCATGCAACTGCAGGCCCTCCTCAAACACTGCCGCATCCATCAATGCACATGGGACCCCTTACCTTACCTTTTCTTTATTTTATTTTTTTCTTTAATCTTCTAATTTTATATAAATTATTTCAAATTTTAAATACACTGATATTAATTTTATTTTACTTGCAACAATCACTTACTACATGGGTATTTACAAAATATTGTTCTTCAACAAATTAATATTTAAAAATATGATTGATAGAATAAACTATACACTAACTATGTCAAGATCTTGTGTCTGAAAAGAAACTCAGCTAAGGTAGCTAGCCTAACGTATGAGTGCGTTTGTTTCAGATTAAAAAATAATTATTTTTAATTGTCTAAAAGAAAGAGATTAATTTTTAGAGATTTTAATAAAAATATAAATTGATTATTAATTGGTACTCTTGGCTAAGCTTCATCCCAACGGTGAATTATTACACACAAGACAATGATGAATGATCTGATCTCACTTCACACATTAAGTTAAGACAACAAACGACTCCCAATTGCTGCTAATGCTAACGTGCGCCTCCTCTCACTCACTGCGCTCCTCTCTGTCTCTCTCTGTCTTCACCGCTTCATTGGGATTTTCTACAGAGCAACCTTACCATACTCGATTTTCAGCAACTTTCTTAGTGATCAAACACCTTCAAATTTCTCGTTACTCACACAATGTTGCTATAGTTATAGTTGCTTTCTGTTAATTCCAACCCACAATTTCGATTTTCAGTGTTGACCAGCCAAGCTTAGTAGAATAGACTTGCTTTTTTTGTGCCCATGAAAAGTAAAGGTCCAAAATGTCTTCTTTAGAGGGAAAGTCTTTGTCTTTCAGGATAATGTAGCTACCCTTTTATGGGGTATTAGGGTTTAGTTTCATTCTATCTCTTGTTTATTCAGTGTTTTAGATGATTTGAGCTTTGAAGAAGAACAACAAGATGTTCGGATTCTCTCGTAGGCACAAGAAACTTGGCAGGTGAAGATTTATTCCTTTTTTCATTGTTTCTTACACAATTTGAGAGACCTCTTTATAGTGTTCATGTTTGTTGTTGCTGTGCTGTGTTTATCATTCTCAGCAGATTGAAGGTCCAGCTTTCAGACTCCACCCTGGGAACTAGAAGTCCTGTGAGGCACCCCAAGAGAAATGGAAACTCCAATGTAAGTTTTCCAGCTTCATTCCTTGTGTGGGATTGAATTTGAACCTGTGATTGTGGACACTAAGTTTTTGGCTTATTTCAGGGTAATGGAGTTGCGAGGACTAGTGGTCATTCTTCTGAGGAAATTGAATCTGCTGCGCCTAAGACAAGTATTTGCACATCAGGTAGCTCAGAGAATTGGATGGTGTTGTCAATTGCAGGGGATAAACCCACTCCTAGATCCTATGTATGTAATTTTGTGATTTTGTTGCATTTTATATTTTGTCATAGACCGTTTTGTGGATATGTTATAGTATAAGCACTTATGCTAGTATTTAGGTAAGCTTATGAAAGTAAATTATAATCTAGATATAAGCTGTTCCTCTCGTCCGTTATGGCTAAACACTGAAATATTATTCGCTTCAAATAGCATGCAGCGGCTGTCATTGAGAATAAGATGATAGTGGTTGGCGGTGAATCTGAGAGTGGATTGTTAGATGATGTGCAGGTGAGCCAACATTTCTAGTTTTGGAAATTGGAAATTTATGATTGGGAGATTTTTGCTCTGTATGAGCATTATTAGTATGAACTAATTATTTGGTTGTTGGTTCATCATCACGGCAACTATGATCTGGATGCTATTCATTTTGTTTTCAGGTGCTAAATTTTGACACATTTTCATGGACCAAAGCATCGTCTAAGCTTTACTTGTCGCCAAGTAGTCTGCCACTAAAGATTCCAGCTTGCAAGGGTCATAGTTTGGTACTTCAATCTTTCCATTTAGCAAAAAAATTGTACTTTTAGTAATAAAACCTCAGAAATGGGGCACGGCCAGTCAGTTTCATTTGGGATTGACAATAGTATTCTCATTATCTTTAGCACAACATTGTCGTATTAATGCCTGAGATGGAATTATTTTGATTATCTTTTTCTTGGAAAACATATGTTTTTTGTCATAGAGAAATGTACTTTTGATTGCACTGATGATGTATAGGTTCTATCTGCAGTTGTAAGTAACATTCCATTATGATCTATTCCACTCCATTGTGCTCTATCTTATTCCATGCTGTTCCACTCTCCACTAGAAATCCAAACTTAATTGTTAGTCTTTGTATCATTGTATGCGTTCATTAAGTTAATGACTTGCATAACATAAGGTTCCGGAGAAAGCTGCTAGAATGAACCAGAAAAAAAAGAGGAGACATGATGAAAATTTATGCATGATATTGAATTTTTTCGACCTCCAACTTTGAACGTAAAGTTAGTCAAAATAATTCCAAGAGATATATGAGAAAAAATAAGAAGATAAAGACACTATTCTATCTTAAGAATCAGAGGAAAATTCACCAGGGACACCGTTCAAAGTAACAAATACAAACATATCTAGGAGGAAAAAGGATGGTATCTGGACTTTAATCTTATGCTTCCCTGAATTGGGTTCATTTCAACTAATGGTCTTCTGTTTTAAGTTTATGCTTGATAGGATTTAATCCAATCTCATTTCTCTTTGCTTAATGATAATTTGACCAGATTTCTTGGGGGAAAAAGGCACTTCTTATTGGAGGGAAAACAGACCCGGGAAGTGACAAAATTTCTGGTCCAGCCTCATGTCCTTCACATATGTATTAGCATTGTCCTGATTCTTGATGTGAAATCGTTCTAATAATCTTTTTGGGTTTTGCAGTATGGGCTTTTGATACAGAGACAGAATGCTGGTCATTCATAGAAGCAAAGGGAGACATACCGGTAAGAATTTTCATTTGATGAAAGTGCAAATTCCTCTGTTTTAGAAAGTTGATCGTGAGGATTCTTTCTCTGGATATTAGTCATTCAAATGTTAGGACATGTGCTACTGGATTACAATTTCCATATCTTGCCCTATCATATTAATTAATATTCCCTATGTTCATAACTTCCTATATATAAGTCTCTCTCTCTCTCCCTTAATAATTCTCTATAAATTACAATATGTTAACAAGTTTGCGATAGATTGTTTGTTGTTAAGAATTGCCTAGTTAGTGGATGGAACAGTTTTTTCTCTTGATCACATTTTGATATCTTCATGCATGAAGAGGATGTGATTCTCACATCACATATGAACAGCTATTTGTCAAGAAGAAGTGGGCTCAAAAATTTGCAGACGAAGAACCTGGATTAACATCGTAATGATTTTGTTCTTGACAGGCTGCTCGCAGTGGTCACACTGTTGTTAGGGCTAACTCTACTTTAATATTGTTTGGGGGAGAAGATGCAAAAAGGAGGAAACTGAATGATCTACATATGTTTGATCTTAAGTCTTTGACATGGCTTCCACTTCACTGCATGTAAGTGCCGACAGGCTTTTTTGTGATTATTTTATTAAAAAATGGTTCAAAAACAAAACTTTGGAATTCCATGTGAGTATCTACAAGTAAGCACCTAGTATATATGTATCCTTGCTCTTGAATTATGTTAATTTGACGTTCTAATAATTTTTCATTCTACTACCTCCTAAAATATTATATTACTTACAGGGGAACAGCCCCTTCTCCAAGATTCAATCACGTAGCAGCTCTTTATGATGGTAAAATTCTTTTTATATTTGGAGGAGCGTCGAAATCCAGGACCTTGAATGACTTGTATTCATTTGACTTTGAAACGGTGTGTTAACTCTCTATACGGCAATAGGTGAAACTTGTTGATTTCCAAGATAAAGATTAAAATTTCATTCATTGTATAATTTGATGAATATATCTTTTCCTTCAGATGGCATGGTCAAGAATAAAAATACGGGGTTTCCATCCATCACCTAGAGCTGGTTGTTGTGGTGTTTTATGTGGCACTAAATGGTATATTACAGTGGGTGCAAGCAGGAAAAAACGTATGTTTTCTTATGAAGACGCATTTGATCATTATGTCAAGCTTACCTTTTGAACTTATCATTTTACACTTCAAAGGGAAACCTGGTGCTACAAAGCTTCTACCCTGATGAGGTCCAAGGGAGGGCCAGACCAAATGTGGGTTTATTTGTAGGTAGCCTTACCTTGCATGTTTAAGATGCTGGTTCCACGATTTGAACTCGTGACCTCCAAGTCACACAGAAGAAATTCCAATCTTGCATCAAGGCCCCTTCATCCTTTAACACTTAAGTTTCCAAAAAAAGAGTCTATGCATGAATTTAACTGATTTAGTTTTTGGTTACTATATCACATTTGAGTTATTCCTCTTACTTTGTTTCCCATCATCATTTCATTTATTAAGAACTATTGTACCTTTGATCAATATAGACTTTTAGAGCAATTCCTTGTATTTTTTTTAGTTTCAAACTTTTGGCAACATTTAAAATGGGCAAATCATTGAATCTATGTTCCTTGAGAATGGAGATCCAACACTTATTTAGAAAGATTAGATTACTAGGAGGTTATTCCAACTATAAGCGAAAGAAGGAAAAAAGATTGTATATTCTCAAAGTAGGTTTTAAGTTATCACTGGATTGATACCTATGCATTGAGATATGGTCTCTGCAACTTAGTTGTACTGCTCGTATCACTGCCCTTATGTTTCCCACTTGTCATATTTTATTTCTTCACGAGTTTTAATTTTCCCCAACATCTTGCAGGACATGGAGAGACTTTAATATATGATATTCTAAAAAGCGAATGGTCTGTGGCAGTTGATTCGCCTCCATCTTCTATCACTACCAACAAGGTGAGCCTTTTATTTTTCCTGCACGTTACCTATCATTTATCTGCTGCTAGCATGCTGTTAATTTCACTGTTTATTCATTGACTGTGATGAATTAACGGTCATTTTCCTTAGTGTATTCATTTAGCCTTTTGAAATTGTAACTCAAATTTTAGTTTCAAGGGGGTGGGAATAAGCAGTACAAGCTCACAATGCTATCTAATGGTTAAACATGATAGTTAGGCCTGTTTAACATTTCCAATAAAACCCCTTCCAAGGATTTAATTTTCCTCATTTTTTGAGTATGAAATTTTGGTTCAACCTATAAGCTGTAAATGTATCAATTCGTTTACCATGTATCTTCTCAATTATTAATGAAATTATTCCTAGATGCATTTATCTGCTGCTAGCATGCTGTTAATTTCACTGTTTATTCATTGACTGTGATGAATTAACGGTCATTTTCCTTAGTGTATTCATTTAGCCTTTTGAAATTGTAACTCAAATTTTAGTTTCAAGGGGGTGGGAATAAGCAGTACAAGCTCACAATGCTATCTAATGGTTAAACATGATAGTTAGGCCTGTTTAACATTTCCAATAAAACCCCTTCCAAGGATTTAATTTTCCTCATTTTTTGAGTATGAAATTTTGGTTCAACCTATAAGCTGTAAATGTATCAATTCGTTTACCATGTATCTTCTCAATTATTAATGAAATTATTCCTAGATGCATTATGTTTGGCTGTAGGATTCCTTTCCCTCACTTTATACTTACATTTTATTTGATAGCAAATTTTCTTAGCATGCTTGGTCATGCTTTCCTCAGGATTGTTTGAAATCATTCTTATGATATCTGTTGTAGTAGCAGGGTTTTAGCCTGGTACTCGTGCAGCACAAGGAAAAGGACTTCCTTGTTGCATATGGGGGATCCAAAAAAGAGTCATCAAATCAGGTTTGGCATAAATGTGTGAAGTTAATGCATTAGTTAATTCTTATTGAACTTCTAACCTTTATCTTCACTTCAACAGGTGGAAGTATTGATAATAGAAAAAAATGAATCAGCCCTGAGAAGACGACCAACTGCTACTGAAGTTACTGGATCTACACTACAAGACAAACATTCTTCACCTACTGGATTGGCCTCTCAACTTAAAAATGGCTCTTCCCAACGTTTCATTGATCTTGTTTGTCAACATCGTCTATCTTCTGGAACTCAACATGGTTCTGAAAGGAAATCTCTTTCGGAATCCCTGCTTGTAGAAGATTCCAGTTCTCTCCCTACTAAAATCACCCTTGGCAGGCAATTTGATCATGATGAAGAATTCAACTCACATATTAGGATTGAGAAGCATTCAGAAGATGAAAGTTCTTTACCTCAGGTAAAACAGAAATTCCCATTAATCATAACCGTTTGCTTTAATACAAAATGTTTCTTTGACATCTGGAAGCCTTGGACATACTCTTCAGGCAGCAGATCACAGAACAAATCAAAATGACTCCGGAAATCAGAGCAACGTGCGTGGAGACAAGTTCAACATGGAGGAACAGGTGTTTGTAACTGGAAGTTCAAATCAACAAAATCCGGGTCTTGGAAATGCCATGCTAGAAAGTGAGGACGTGTCATTCCCTGAAAACAGCAAATTGGGATTGCACTCTGCTGCTTCAAACATATATCATTATTATGAAACTAAAGTAGCTTCCCTAATAAGAAAATTTGGCATTTTGGAAGGACAATTGGCAGCTGCATTAGCAAGCAGAGAAGCTGCTGAGAAAAGCTTAGCATCAGCTTTTAAAAGCAGGCAAGAGATGGAGAAAAAATTGGCCGACACGCTGAAGGAGGTAGAATTACTGAGAGAGAAGGTAGCCGGTGCAGAGTTGGCTCATGAAGAAGCCAACAACCTATCCAGCATTGTCCACTCTGACAATGTAAGGCTTGAGCATGATGTGGCATTCCTCAAGGCTGTTTTAGATGATACACAAAAGGTATATGTGACAGTTCATTTGATGGAAGTACTTGCATACCTGTATAAAAGCCATTATTGAGTTGCTCAATCTTTTGGTAGGAATTGCACTCAACAAGAGGAGTTCTAGCTGGAGAAAGAGCCAGGGCATTCCAATTACAGGTAATTCATTCTTGGATTGATTACAAATCATAGCTGTGTTTTATTCACTTTTATATGTCCTATATGTTGTTGAAATTGAGGAGTCTGAGATGGCCGTTTGTGTTGGAATTTATGTCTCATTCAATTCTAGAAATGTTTCCGATCGTTGTAATCCAGTTCAGTGCATGTTTGGAAAACTTGTCTACAATTGATTCTGAAGTATTAATTTCAGAGAGAAGCTTCTGAGAGTAGCTCACGAGTTTCAGAATTGATTTTAATAAAAGAAAATCTAATCCAAACATGCTAAATGTTTTTGCCATATTTGGATGTCTTAAAAACGCGTTGCCATCTTCATTGGTTGCACATATAGGTTGAAGATTTTCATCTCAAGCAGAGGTTGCAATCAATGGAAAATCGAGCACCTACTCTGAGGAAGCCTTTTCATGTGTAGTGAATGAATGAAGGTGTTCTGAATGGTCACGCCAATCAATTTCAGCCGCAAAAATGATGAGACAATGCTCACTCCTATTATGTGAACAGAGTGAGTGTATAAGAAGACAATACAAGTGCATTTTGAGTTGAAGACTTGGACCACCTTGCTTCCAAAGATGAAAAAGTATGTGACAAATTTGGATCCGTACTACTGCATGTGTTTGGATCAAATGCACCATCTTCCACGGTCGGTAACAGAAGATTGTAAAACAGTACGAGAAAGTTTCATTGAGCTCACTCTAGTTGAATTGTGATCAATTTAGTAACAATTATATATGCATTTTCTAATATTACATGATATAATATATTGATTAGTAAAGTAAGCCAAATCATGAAATTTTATTTTATATGATATAATATATTTTGACTAGTTATGAGATTAATCTGTTGTCCCACGATCTGCGCACTAAGCAGTAGGGAGCTGAATCATTACCTCAACTTGCCAACTCACTTGATTTATTTGGAGTTAGAACTCGTGTTTTCATCCTTACAAGAAGATAATTAGTTACTATATGTATGTATTGCTCGTTTCCAGTGAACTCCACGATCTTGGTATAGATCCATGCTTGGCCATTCTCTGGTTCTTCTATAACCATCGATCCATGCTTCCAAAATCCAACCGATGGTGCTTTTCTTAATTGTCTTTTTTTTTTTAATTTTATGTATGCAATTGTGAAGTGATCATGCACAAACTAATTAAATTAAATAATGATACATTTTTCGTATATTATTGAAAAATTTATTTAAGCCTTATTTTGAATCCTGTTTTTTAGTAATAGGAGATATGGTCTCCGCGGTGATAAATCTCATGTCATGTCATTCACAATCGAGAAGGTGCAACATCTTATTTAAAATTATATTTCTATCTTGAATTAAATGGATTAGACAATATAAGAAATGATTAAATTGGATTCATCTGCGTTTCCATTTAAAATTAATTCAATCCAATTCACAAACAATTTTTTTTTATGAAGCATTCCATTTTTAAAAATGACTTTCTTTTCTTTAGAGTTTTATCCGTTTTAAAGATTAACATTTAAATTTTAAAAAATGTTCAAAACAATAAATAGGATCAATGAAATAATCCTATACGGATTTGGCTCCTCTAAATTCACTTTAGAGGGCATAAATTTGCCTCAACTATTATCACTCATCGGTTTGAGTTGTGTGTGTATTTAGATAAACAACTTAATTAAACGCGAGCAATAAACTTATTTGAGAAATTTATTAAAATAAGTTTAAAATAGTTTATAAATAGGTACAATTTATAAGCTATGTTATAAATTTTGAGCAACTTGTCCAAATGCTTATTTAAGTGCTTATACTATAAAGAAAAGCTCAAAAGCCAGACTAAAAAGAATAAAGCAAAACTTGGAATTTCACTTTGACTAGTGATGAAAAAAAATTAAAGGAGCAACTTTTCACAAGGTTACAGAAAGTGAGAGAATTGTCTGTAATAAATAGTCACTTACACTAAACTTGTCACTAAAGATGACAGCTTTAAAATAATCTTACAATGGAGGTAACACATGTCCCCAGCTTGGCCTTACCAAATGGAGTTCAATCTTGAGGCCAAAGTCCAACTCCAACCACTCATTCTGGAAATAGAAATTTCAGCATCTAATCCATACATTCCACCAGATGCAATAGTTGACAATAATTAATATCTGTTTTCTGATGTGAACTCTTGCTTTGAAAGCTCAACCTTGTAGAGCCATCAAGGTAATTCTCACCCCCTACTGCTATAATGCAGTCTCAACATTAAACTATTTCCATGAGTAATTTTCTCAGCATAACATACTTCCTTAGGACACTCATACACTCACAGAAGTTCAGTCTCCTCTTGATCTCCATCAGCATCTTCAACATCATCTTCATCTTCTTCAGGTGCATCAGGATCAACTCCCTAAACAGATGCAAAATCACAAATTTTAACTTCACTCAAATTTGTACCCTCCTCATCAATGAAATTATGATTTTGGAGTAAACCATGCATCTATTTCAGATAAAAACTTAAATATAATCCAGCAGTGCAAACAATGTTTGTGATTAGAAGTTGAGAGAAATATAAATAATGATAAGAAATAATAAAAAATTTAATAATAAATAAAAAGAGCAAACCTTCATCTGCTTCTCTAAACGCTCTAAACCCCGTTTTGCTGCTTCATTATGGGGATTTAATCTGCCATATATGCCAAAGGTTAGCAGCTTAATAAAATTATGAACAAAAAATATGTGGAGGAAAGTTTTATTGCGAAACCAAATTTTTGTATCAAGGAAATAAAAAATGCAAACCATGTCATAAACTAAAATCATACCACATACTCTCACAATTTAAACCATCCATAAACTAAAAGCATAGCGCATGTGATTAGAAGATGTGCATGCCAATTTAATCCAACTGATGCCAAACTAAATTCTTTTGTGACATGTTAAATGAAGAAAAGTGCACTATTTACACCCTGACAGATGTTTTCAGAATATGAGTCAACCTTAATGCAGCTTGATAATGTGACAAAGCCTCCTGCAGCATATTAGTGGCAGCGAAAACTTGTGCAAGTTTAACATGAAGAGAATCATCAGCCCAGTCTTTAAGATATCGCTCAAGCAGAGACACAGCATCTCCATTTCGCCCCTCAATAACATGGAGCTCAGCCAAAGCTAGAGCAGCTCCAAGGTAACCAGGTTCCAGCCTTAATGCAGACTCGTAAAATTTTTTTGCCTGTATGAAAAATGCACGAAATTTCACTCATAAGAAAGCAAAGAAAGCAGTATACAAATACTTATTTTCAAGAGCTGAGAAATTACCTTTTCTCTGCCACCAGAATTACTTGCATGAACATCACCTACTAATTTTAAAGCCTTTGCTGATTGAGGCATTGCTTTCATTGCCTCTCTTGAAGCATATAAAGCCTCTTTGATTTTAGAGAGAGCCAAATACGTATGAACCAAACCTAGAATATTCAGATTCATGTCAAAATCTGTAATTTTTTGCATTTACATCATTGGGAATTTGCAATGGATAATGGCAGCAGCAAACTTCAATTTGATTGCAGGCAAGAGATGCAAATCATGCAACTATATATTTTTCTCAGTTCAAAATAAACCTTGATATGAGCGTATGTCAGGCCTCAATTCTTGAGCTCCCCGGAAGGCAGACACAGCTGCTTCTGCCCGTTTCATTGTCAATAATAGATGTCCCTGAATAAACTCAACTTGTCAGTTCAAATCCATAATGCTTATAGAGAGTAAATAGACTCCCATTTGATCTGTGATGCAAAACCAATTTATTACCTTAATTAGGTACCCTGGTATGTGCCTCTCATCTATCCGAATGCTCTAATTACATAAAATATCAGTCAACTGTAAGAAATTCAGCAATAGATAAAACAATTCAGTCCACCGTGCATCAAATAAAAGTACCAACCTGCTCAGCATATGATAATGCTCTTTTCTCATCTTTCCTTTCCCATAAAACAGATAAAGCTACGAAAACCTCTGGTCTTGCAGGATCAATATTCAATAAATCATGTACTAACTTGTTTAGCTTTGAATAATCAGACTTCAGCTTTAGAAGCATTGCATACTCATCCATATATGTTATGATGTATGGATCAATTGATCGGGCCTGTGATCACCATATCATCAACATAATTATAAGTTAAGTAAACACATAAATAAGCAAGTTGGGAACAGAGATAAGTCTATGGACTTAATAAAGCATAACTCCATATTACCTTCTCAAAATTCATAATGGCCTCTTCATTCTTTCCAATAATAGCCTCAACCTTCATTTAAAATATACATCAGGTTTTACTTGTTATACAATCAATTCAAGGAATTTCTAGTGCAAAAGTAGTAATTATGGGAAAAGAACCCCCACCTACGGAAAGGATGCAATCCTTTGCCCAGGGGCAGCACTAAGTTAAAAATTTAAAATTAAAAAATTCAAACTGTCAACTCAAAGAATAATAAAGATTATCTGTCACAGCACTGGCATTAGAAAGCCAACCTTTTCCGAAAGTCCAACAAACATATAACTAAGTGCATAATCTGCCAGGTTGAGAGAGTAAAGTACACAAGTCCTAAATCACTGCATAATCTTACCTTTGCAATCTCAAGTAGCAAGTGTATATTATTAGGGAAACGCTGTAAAAGATCTGCATATAGTTCCAAGGCACCTGCCAACATTGGAAACATAGTAAAACTGCATGCATCAGAGTATCAGAGAAACATCACAGAAGGTAGTATAAAGTGTGAGTGTGTGTGTTCGTTAAAATCTTCACCAGGTTTGATTGAAACAGAAGAACAAAAGTTGATGCAGTAAAAATGAGTCACACAAACAATATAACAATTTACAGAAGGATTTATCATTATGTTAACTTTGGGTGATAGAAATTGGCCTCAGGATTATGCCCATAGAACACATTTTACCAATGGATCCTACAGCTCCAACAGACAAGCATGGAATCATACGACTCCATATAAGAAACAATATCTCACCTTTGTAATCATTTGAAGCCAAGCAACACTGAGCTTCAACATAGCGCTGCAAAAGAAAAAAGAAAAAAGTTAATCAAAAGTTGCAAGTTCTAAGGGTTTGCCTGGAAGTATACAAACACAATCCATGGAACAGATGATACCATATTTAACAGAAAATTAAATTCAATCTGAAATTGAAGAATAACTACGTATGCGGGAGCTTTGTGCACCGGGCATATCTTTATGGTGATTATCTTTAGGAAATAAAATCATGTGATATGGAATACATGCTCCCTTGGCAGTGTTGGCGTATGTTTAAAATCTTAATTACAGGTCAATTGCAAAATAGCAAGACAATTGGTAAATATTCTGCAAAAGAAAATCCATTTCTATTTATTGTATTTTACATCGCAACTGATAGTTATATTTAGATATGCATATCAACTGGCCAAGCTCCACCAAACCATCAAAATAGTCTGCAAATATCAATCTTTGTTAATTCAGTAGACTAGCAGTCACTTTTTTGTTACTTCTCATGGATTCTTTCGGCATATATGTTATGTGTTAGGATCCAATTGCAAGGTATGGGACTTGAGTCCCACATTGGAAGTATGGGATTCTAATATGGGGTTTATAAGGCCTTGGGCTCTCCAACCACAACAGCTAGCTTTTGTGGTGTGGTTCTCCCAAGGTTCTTATCTATTGTTATCAGAGCCTTCCACCATGTCTCTCAGCCACAAGCGGGTGGTGACGTTGGCATTGCAGTGTTCGCCCGAGACTAGTCAAAGGGCTAGTGCACGGCCAGCCCGCATGGGCGTCGGGACTGCGGAGCGTAGTGGGATGCTAGGACCCAATTGCAAGGTATGGGACTCGAGTCCCACATTCCTTCCACCATGTCTCTTAGCTGCAAACGAGTGGCGCGGGTGGTGACACCGGCATTGCAGTGTTCGCCCGGGACTAGTCAAAGGGCTAGTGCACAGCCAGCCCGCGTGGGCGCCAAGGCTGTGGAGCGTAGTGGGATGTTAGGACCCAATTGCAAGTTATGGGCTTCAGTCCCACATGGAAGTATGGTATTCTAATGTGGGGTTTATAAGGCCTTGGGCTCTCCAACTACAATAGCTAGTTTTTGTGGTGTGGTTCTCCCAAGGTTCTTATCACTATGCGGGTTAAGAATGATGTCATCTATAGAGGCTTATGCCTTATCATAAAAAGGAAAGATCAATAAACAGAAAATGGCAGCAAGTACGTTTGCAGCAGTGACAAACAAGGATTTGAACTAATGTCTAAAATAGTATTATGTAAATGTCTAATATAGTACTATATACAAACTTACTTGAAGCCAACGACTTGAATCAATATGATCAAATGAAGCCCTCCCACTTCTATTTGGAGTCTGAAGTCAAATGTTTACACACCAATTATATCCTTGGAGGGAATACAAATTATTTCTAAACTGCAATCTTACATGTTGATCAACTTACAAAATTATAAAAATTCCAGATCAAAGGGACAAATCTGTATTTAGCTTCAGTTACACAGATTTCTTTCTGCTTTTATTATCAACTAACCTGAGGAAACAATGAAATGATGTCCTTTGCAGTAATTCCCAGTTCTGATAAAGCAGTGATAGCCTCAAGTACATAAGGACAATGTCTGGCAAAAAGACAAGTACAAAATTCAATTTAAATCCAGTAGCAAATTAATAATAGATCATAGAAAATGCACGTACACGAAAGAATCAAAGCATGTAGCCAATTCCACAAGTCCATAACACATTCAATACTGCCTAAAGGGAAAGCAAGCAGTAAGAATTCAGAAACGGAAAGGGGCTCCACAAAATGCAGATAATTTATGAGCTTTAAGAGAATACAAGTGTGAGAGGGAGAGGTCAAGCCATCAACACATATATGATATATGTAGGTTTTACATCCATCGCCCCACAGATAAACAAATTTAAATGAGGTTTTTCAACATAGGTGTACTAGACATCTGAAGATAAGATTCCTGCCCTCATTCTATACCAAAATGTCATTCCATTTTCCATACTACTATGCATCAGCAGGTCCATCAAGGATTCAATAACTAAGTCTTACACACAAAAAATGTCGCTGGATGAACAAACATAAAAAAAAATTAAAATTTATTTGATCATGTGAGCTAATGCTATCGGTTCAAGCATAAGGATGCTGCTAGCAGGCATCACACCTGAAGGTTGAAGGTCAGTATTCAATGGAATATTGGAATTCGGAAAATTTCACATTAATTAATAAATCCTTAAAAGCACTTAAAGATAGCCTATCGGTGCCATATCAAAGGTTCACTCAGTGTATGAGAAATTTACAAACCTTAGACATTCTTTGTAAATAGCAACAGCAGCTCGACTTTGTCTACAAATTCGGTATAGTTTTCCTAATAACAAATTCATTGCTAAGTTTCTAGCTTTGATTGGGATTCCATCCATCTGTGATGAAAGTGCAACACAAACAGCTCATAAGGAATGACAAATTGAAAAGAAACCAAGAATGTAACGGTAAACTTCATAACCTTTGTTTCTCATTAAAAATGACACATTCAAAACTGACAAAATTCCATTGTTAATCCCTCAATTAGTATAGAATTTGCCTTCCTTCACATGAAAACATAATAACAGGATTCCTTTTTTAAAAATTTGAGATAAACTGTTAGTTGGTAGGCATTCTCATGAATCGCGCCTGAGGAGAGAGAATGAGAAACAAACCTCAGCCAAAGCTGCTTTGTTCTCATTCAGAAAACAGTGACATGATGCAATTTTGAACTTGACCTGTTAAAGAGATATTGAAAAGGAAACGTCATAAATAACCTAGACGTTCAGCGTCTTAAAAGCACATCAAGCGAATCCAACAAATTCGGTTCAAAGAAGCACATTACACCAACTCACCTCATTCTCATTGATTACTGATGCATTGCAAGAATTTGGAGAAGAAGACCTGTTCGATGACAATGCAGTCCGAGAAGATGCCATGTTCTGTTTCGGAATCATCTTGTAGTGTTGCAAAGCTTGCTTATAGGTGTGCTGTCCATAAACAGAAGATATGCTAATTAATAAGACTTCACCACTCCACTCTCTCACAAAGATATGACTTTTCAATCATCCATTTCATAAAAGCCTCAAGAGACTAAACTAACAGATAAGCAATAGTTTACAACAGCATATGCAAAAGGGAGAAAGAGATGGCACTGTCTCTTACAATTGCTCTGCGATACTCCCTTTCTCGGAAGAATGAATCACCGAGTAGCACCTACACAACATATAAATAACCAAATTTAGAACTTCAATAAGTTGCAGATTCTAAAATTTCCCGAAGTTGGAAATCATGGAATGGAAAAAAGGGTTATAGTAATAATAATTAAAAAAAAAATTGAAACTTGCAGAGACCAAGCTCTCAGTTTTGAGGTGTGGGGCCGATTCAGCATTTGCAGCAGGCGAAGAAACAAGAAAACAACCCTGTTTCAAAACAACAACTTCGGATTAGACCCATCAACCTAAAAATCAGAAAGCAACAATTTTTCATTTGGAATCGAATTTCGAATGCGAATTTGAAGGGGAAGAACAAGAATAATAGGTTACGAGCATCTGAGCGGAGTTGTAGAGGCCATGGTCGAGAAGAGTGGCGATTTGATCCTTGGGAACTTCCATTGTTGTGTGCTAAGTTAACACAACGCGCTCTTGTATTTGAAATACTCCCTTTCACTCTTTTTCTTTCTCCTCTCTTCAATTTGCAATTCCCTTTTTATTTAAATCATGAACATATTTATTTATTTATTTATGTGGTACTATAAGATATAAGAAACAATACTTCATATTAGTTTAGTTAGAAGTTTGTTAGCCTTAATCGTGATTTAACATAGGTTAATAACTAGGGTGACATCCAATTAGATTTCACCATTTTATCATATTATAAATAAATTAAAGTTAGGGTGCTTTGTCTCGAGTATACATATTTAAAATTTGATTATATTAATGATACCAAAAAAATTGAAAACTTATTTGCAAAATTTAAATTTAGAAAAAATAAGAGTAGGTGGAATCAATTTATATATCCCTTAAATTTTATAAGATAATGTTCCTAAGTCCAACTATAAAAAAAAAAAATTGTACAAATAAATATCTATGGAAAATGAATTTATTGTATAATTTAGTATGAAAAAATACCATATGACACCAACTAATGCATCAATTAAAAAGATTAATTAAGCTATTTCAATTTAACTAGTTTTCTCTCACCTCTATATTCTCACTAATCCCTGATTCTAAGTTATGCTGGTCGTGTATGTGCTCCTCATGCAGTATAACAACACTCTAATAAGTTTAATTACAATCAGCACGTGTTAATTAAACTTATTGTCAATTAATAATTTGTATAACATGATGTTAATACTCAAATTTTGAATCAAATTGGGTAAAAAGAAGATCCTTGCTAAGGAAAGATGAAGAGAGCTTGAGAAATTGTTTCTAAAGCCATGAAACAAGGTGCGATCGGATGCCACAATATAGACTTGCTATATAAGAGTAATTCATTTAGGGTGTGTTTGGTTTCACGTTTGGAGAGACCAAATGTGGTTCCAGCAATCCAAAAGCAGTTGTTTCTTACTTCTGAAAATGTGGATCTGACCCAAACGTGGATCTTGGATGAGTTTTCCAAACATGCACTTAGAAAGACAAAGGTTGCTCAGGCTTTAGGTTGGTTTGAAGTC
This sequence comes from Acmispon strigosus, assembly GCA_030819835.1. Taxonomy (NCBI): domain Eukaryota; kingdom Viridiplantae; phylum Streptophyta; class Magnoliopsida; order Fabales; family Fabaceae; genus Acmispon; species Acmispon strigosus. The sequence continues at coordinate 96,610,992 of JAUAMA010000001.1, forward strand.
ACACTTATGGAAATCATAAGTTAAGGTTTGAAAGACTCACTCAAACACAGATGTAGTAAAACTAAAGTCCGCGTTGTTCAATTTAGACTAAGATAACAATGCCTTGGGTTGCTCAAAGTAACATGATCAATGTATACTTGGTCAAAGCATGTTCTCACATTCAAAAGCACTCACTAATGATTGAAGGTTGTTACACATGACGCGAGTCACTAGCTCACGTCCACAAGAGTTATGGAACTCAAGGATATGACAAGCAAGATCGAGACACTCATTAGGAATTTAAAGTATCACGCCCAGTTCGAAGCTTCATGGTTAGGCCAAATGAATGACATAGACTAGACAATCTTTCTTTCCTTTATTTCTATCCATAGGATTAGAGTAGTAATTACCTTATAAATACTATAAATAGGAGTTTCCAATTCTCAACAAGGGTTGGATATCTTACTACTAATTACTCTAAAAACACATACGTATATTGTTACGACACACTATCACTAAGAGTCGCATGTAAACAAGATTCTTTTCCTCTTTGCTCACCAGAACATTGATTCTTAAAATTATCATCGGGTAGCTTGGATTTTTTTCTTTCAAGTTAAGTACTACAACACATTTCAAAATCACACAAACGCATAGTTCTATTGCTTATAAAGCATTCGACTTAAAAGAATCCGTAGAAAGCCTTATCCAAGTCCCCATATTCTCTTTAAATACATGCACGCGTGAACACATGTATGTTCTTCCTTAGATTTTAAATGCAAGTAGATATATTATTTATTTATTTTACATATGATATGTGTTAGGGATTGAACCAGGTTTTGAGATCTCTCCACTTCAAAAGAGAGTAATATCCTATTGTCAGGTGGAGAACAAAAATACACATTACATATTACATAGTAACATTAATCAGAGACTAAATACAACTAGGACAAATTTCTAGTGATCGAACTAATCAAGTAAAGAAAAACCTTTTTTACATGTAAGTTCAAAGATCAAACCAGGACTTAGTGATTATTGATCATCAGGCAACAGAACAATTGATGGACTAATTAGGTTTTTAACCATAATTTCATACATTTCAGGTTATCATGAATGTAGGAGACATATATATAGTGCATGTTTGGAAATCATTTCCACAATTGATTCTAAAGACAAAATCAATCCAGGGAGAACCTCTGTTAGTACCTTCGGGTGTCAGATTTGATTCAGAAAAAAGAGAAGTCAGTCCAAACATGGATCATCCGTAGCTTGAATGTATCGCAGTTTTCATTCCTTGCTTTTCTTAACACAATCTTACTCACTTTCATTTTCACTGAATTTATCTGAATATTTCACTATCCATGGAGAGGAATGTCCCAGGTGACCATCCCTGCCAACCATCTTTTTAATGATTCAGAGAGTTCTCATGTCCGGAGGTTCTCAAATATTTACAATGCCAGGCACGAGAAGTTCTGCTTCTGCATTGTACATACATGTATGACGTATTCTAATTGATGAGCCACTGAATTCTGAAATCTAACCCAGAAATCTTATCAATGACATTTCCAACTCTTAGCTAAGTGCCTGAGAAAGAAATCCTTCATGATTAATAAAAAAAAGCTGTCACAGATCCATCAAGAAAATCTTAGAATTAAAATACTAATATTAAAGTTAAGCAGATAGGTGAAACAACAAACCTATACAAATGGGAAATGCAGAGCATGTTGAAACTCTAGTTTCTTTCCCACTTATCAATTTCATTCTCCAATTGACTTGCTAGTTTCACATAATACTATACTTCTTTATATTATAATTACCATATGTAGTAGATAGATATAGCCTATAAACTCAAACATTAATAATAACTAGTAATGATGATATCATAGCCAGGAGCCTGTAAATCAAAATGTGGAGAACAAACTACTAATGATCGTATCACAGCCAGCAAAGTTTTGAAGTGTGAAATGAAACAACTGCTTTCTTATATTCTTTATCATGTTTCTAGATTCAAACAAGTAAAGCTATCATATAGGACCAAATAACATAATTTGTAAGTTTGAATTCGATTAACACAACTGGAGCCTCAAGTAATGCAGCAGTCATAACTGCAAAACAATAGATGATATATGAATTAGGAGACCTCAAATTTTACCATATAACTTGACCTAATGATGCAGAGAAACCATGCTCCTACATGTATGTCAGGAAGCCTCTAGACAAAACATCACAAATGTGATTAAGCACCACAATTAGCAATTGGCAAAACAAGGTAGATGGTAGGTGAACAAGTATCTTTCATCGCAGCAACCCATATCGTTCCAGTTGTCAAATACAAGTAATCAAGTACTTCCCTTTAAGCTATGATGGAATCCTATGGGATCCAGTAACAGAATTCAGTAAGCTGATACAATCACCAATTTAAATTGACTGTTTTTGCAAATCTTCAAACCCAATGTAGGACACAGGCGCCACTTGCATCTATGTTAACTTGGACGGCATTTTTTCTCTTCATACAGCTCCAAGAGCTGAGCAGCTTCCTCCTCAAAGCAATTCACAAATTTCTGCAAGAATATCTTCTCAGAATATCTAAACGGTGTGGCGGATTGAATATCCTGAATCAAACCTCTGGAATGAAGAAATTGCAAGACAAAAGCCCTGGGAATAACTCTTTTCTCCAAACTCAGCAGAAGAAGTATTGGACTTTTGGCAAGCACCAACGAGTCCCAACCCATGTGATTGACCAAAAACTTCATCACAGCCTCAATTTTATCCTCAGATGCCAGCATGCACCATGGATATCTCGCAAATGCTGAAACAGTAATTTCTTCAGACCAGCCCCATTTCTTATACAAATAAATCTTCCTTTCCCACGTTGAATTCAGCATAGTCTTTGCAGACAGGGCTATGATGAAAACTTTTGTGTTGGGTTTGAATCCCATATCTTTTACTTCTTCCACCGCCTTCTTAAAGGTATCAGGGTGCTCACAGGCTGAATAAGCAAAACTATGGAGTAAAAAAGCAACTTTTGATTCAGGGACACCATTGTCAAGCAGCAATTGAACATTAGTAGATGGGTGCTTAGAATAAATCAAGCACGCACAGTATTTTAGAGAGCGAATAGCGGATTCATCAGAAAGCAGGAAACGTTTGAGGAAATCATAACATGGGGTGATGGTAGTCTCCAAGCCCAGTTGCAAGAGAAAGGGGTTTTTGGTGACGATTTTAACAAGGTCAGAAGTTGAAGCACCCTTTGAGAGAAGGAAGTTGAATTTGGGAAGAATGACCTTGTTGGGGTCGGAAGAGAGAAGTTTTGGGTAGCTTCGGATGATGCGAGATAACTGGGGGTTTGAGAAGCCGTGGGTTCTGAACAAGGCGAGGACCGAGTCAGATCTATCTGAGTTGCGGAGACAAACTCGGTCGGAGAGGTTGGAAGCGATTTTAGGGGAGAAGCCGAAATGGTTGATGAGGTAGTTGATGGTGAAAGAGTGGTGTTGTTGTTTAGAAGAGGAAAAATGTTGAAGAAGAAATGAGGGAGTTCTGATGATAGTGATGGTGGTGGTGTTGAAGATGGGGCAGAGCACTAGCAGTGCTCTGCGATTGAAAAAAACACCAAACATTGATGGGGAAGATGAAGGAAGGGTTTTAGGTAACCTAATCTAACAACACAAACCAACAGAAAAGGGTTTTACAGTGTTGTACATTCTCATTCATACACACTCGGTGTTTGTGATTCAGCAATCCAAAATTTCCAAATATACACTCACTCTACTTAGCATCACTAATCAGCACAAAAAAGATGACAATATACGAGAAAAACAAGCTTTATTCCTCGTTACCCTGCCCTTATTTTCAATTGCAGCTATAAGCCCTGGATTTCATAAAAAGGGTGATTTTAGTCTCCAACAAGTAGAAGACTTGGTTTGAACCATTAAAACTATATGGATTAAAACTATATGGATCACAGTTAAGCATTTGCAAAATTATAAGGACTAAAAATGAGTTGAATTCCTGAAGTTTATAGGTTTAATTGCAATTTTAGTCCCCACAAAGTCAATTTGGGTAAAAATGGTCCTTAAAATTCTGAAATAACATGTTAACTTCCATCAAAAGTTTTGGTCCATCGTCGCTTTTCTATAAAAAACTGCAATTAAGTCAAGTTTATAAATGTAAATTTTGACATTCATTATTATAAATACAAAAATGACTTTTTTTATACAATAAACATATTTTACCACCGACAACAATGACCGATCATCTCGCCGCGAATATTCACATTAAACGGTAAACGACTACCCATGAAACGTGTTTCATTCCTACAGTTGGAGATCAAACTCCCTAACTTCATGATTAAGAGATGAGATGAGCAACTACCACGTCACACCTCATAGTTAATACAGCCCATGTTTTGCTAAAACATCTAATAAGGTATTGCTCTATGTGATGATATGAGTCTAATACATTGTTTCCTAATAAATCATTAAATTCTTCCACTTATTCAAATAGATCATATTGTTAAATGAGAAAATAGAAAACATTAACCAAAAAAGCCTAAAAAAACACCGACTTATACTATACATTTTTCATAATGACAAGAACCTTACTTTGGGCTTCTTTTGAAATATGAATTTGTACATGAATGAAATTATCAACTACTTTACACACCTCAGGCGCCCATTATGTACACTGCTCTTCTTAAACCTCTAGAAATTTCATAAAGAGTATTGCTCTTTCAACACCTTAACAAGTACACATTGAATCTCATGTGGTGTCATTTGTCTTCCCTATTTCACAAGCAAAGTAGGGCATAAACCTCGATTTTCTTTCCACATACTCTTGTTGGTGGGTTGAAAATGGATCAAGACGAGTTGGGCCACTTTATCATCCCTATGTTCTCATCCTAACAAGTTGGTTCTCCTACCACTAAACCAACACAAAAGAAGCAGTAATTCAATGGAGATCTTAACATTATGGTCTATTTGAATAAATGTAAAAATTTAAGGATCTCAATTGATAGAAAACAAAATTTTGAAGTGCCTATTTACAAAAGTCATAAATTGTAAGGAGGCTGGCTCATGAAGTTCTTTCAGCAAGTAGAATTCGACAACCTGAACACCGAAGAAAATAGTCAAATCTATCATAAATTCAAGATTTCTCAAATACAAAATCATAAGCCACCATCATCCAATTTTGAGATGCATCATGCATCTACGTTTTAAGTAGACAATAATGAAACAAAAGAAGCAGCAACAAGAAAATTCTGGCTACTCTTATCCTTTTTGGTTTATTCCATACATGGGAATGGTGATTAAAGTCATTCTTCTTGAAATTTGAATTTGACTATCAAACACAAAATCATATTAGTTGACAGCATGAGTTGCTCTTGAACTTGTTATCAAGTTCAACAACTACAAAACCATATTATTTGAATTGAGAACAATGTACATGTATGATGGTATTCAAAGTTGTGAGTCTTTGAATTGTGAAACCGAACCAGAAATTGTATCAATGATATTTCCAACTCATAACCAAGTGCCAAGAAAGAAATCCTTCAAGATTAACAAAACCTGTCACAATTTCACCAAGAGGACAAAGAGAAAACCTTACAGCTATAACATCAATCATAGAGTTAAACTTAAGCAGACAGGTGAAACAATACAATTAGAAAATGTAGTCTGTGCCGTGTTGTAAGAACTGCGGGCCCTAGTTTCTTTCCCATTTATCTGTTCTATTCTCCAATTGTGCTACTATACTTTTTTTCATATGCATAATTGCCATATGTAGTATATAGATATAGCCTATGCATCAAAACGTTAAGAATAACTAGTAATGACTAATGAGTAATGGCCCAATCAGCGATTTAGCTGTCTTGTCTAATTATAATATGCATAAACCTACAAATTTAATAGATGAATGTAACTTGTATATCAAAATGCTGAGAACAAACTACTAATGATTGTGTCTCAGCCAGCAATTGGTTCAATTCTAAAATGAAACAAGTGCTTGTTTTTCCCACAATTATTTACACAAACAAATAGAGCAATCCTATAGGATCAAGTAACATAGTTTGTTGAGTTCATATTAGATTACCACAGACTTGAACCTCAAACAACACAGCAACAATAAGTTCTGAAAAACAGCAGATAAAATATGAATTGAGACCTTAAACGTTAACATATAACTTGACCTAATGATGCAGAGAAACCATGCTACTACATGTATGTCAGGAAGCTGGCCTCTTCACAAAATAACACAAAGGTATAAAGCATCAGATATGCCTATCAGCAAAGCATGATAGATAGACGGCTAACAAACAAGTATCTATGATCACAACAACCCATATGGTTCCTGTTGTCAAATGCAACAAGCAATTCCCTTTGAGCTACTAAGCAATCCTATAGGATCAATTAATAGAACTCCGTAAACTAATACAAATCACCAATTTAAATTGACTATTTATTCAGAACTCCAAACCCAGAATAGGACAAAGATGCATTTGCATCTGTGTTATCTTGGCTGATATTTTTTCTCTCCATACAGCTTCAACAGCTGAGAAGCTTCCTCCTCAAAACAATTCACAAATTTCTGCAAGAACTTATCGTCAGTAATTTTAAACGGTGTAGCCGATTTAACACCCTCAATCAAACCTCTGGATTGAAGAAATTGCAAGACAAAAGCCCTGGAAATAATTCTCTTCTCCAAGCTCATTGAAAGAAGCACCGGGTGTTTGGCAAGCACCAGAGAGTCCCAGCCCATGTGGTTGACCCAAAACTCCATCACAGCCTCAATTTTATCCATAGATGCCAGCATGCACCACGGATATCTGACAAATGCTGAAACAATAACTTCTTCAGACCAGCCCCATTTCTTATACAAATCAATCTTCCTTTCCCACAAGGAATTGCTCATCATCTTAGCATTCACTGCTATGATGAAAAATGTTGACTTGGGGTTGAAACCCAATTCCTTTACTTCTTCCACTGCCTTCTTAATGACAGCATGATGCTCACTGACCATATAACCCCAACGACGAAGTAAAAGAGCAACTTTTGATTCAGGGACCCCATTTTCAAGCAGAATTTGAACATTAACTAATGGGTACTTAGAATAAATCAAGCAAGAACAGTATTTTACAGAGTGTATAATGGTCTCATCAGAAAGCAAGAATCTTTTGAGGAAATCATAACATGGGGTGATGGTATTCGCTAAGCTCTGGTACAAGACAGTGGGATTCCTGGTCACAATCTGCACAAGGTCGGAACTTGAAGCACCCTTTGAGAGAAGGAAATTGAACTTGGGTAGAATGGATTTGATGGGATCGGAAGAGAGAAGTTTTGGGTAGCTTCGGATGATGCGAGATAACTGAGGGTTTGAGAAGCCGTGGGTTTTGAACAAGGCGAGGACTGAGTCAGGTCTGTCTGAGTTGTCGAGACGAACTCGGGTGGAGAGATGGGAAGCGGTTTCAGGGGAGAAGGCGAAATTGTTGATGAGGTAGTTGATGGTAAAAGAGTGTTGTTGTTGTTCGGAAGAGGAAAAATGGTGAAGAAATGAGGGAGTTGTGATGATAGTGATGTTGAGATTGGGGCAGAGCAATGTTGCTCTACGATAGAAAACAACACCAAACATGGGGAAGATGGAGAAAGGGTTTGAAGTAAGTTAAGTAAAGAAACAGAATAGGGTTTTGGTGCGCATTGATTCAGATATACTCAGAACTAATCAACGATAACATGATAGCACTGAAGTTAGGTTCATGCCTCTGTCATGGAAGTTGTCGATTAAGCAACACTGCAGTCGTCGAGCATTGAGAGAGGGGGCAAGTTAGAATCCAGAGGGATCAACCTAACTAGGGGTGGCAATATGGGTTAGGCCTGCTGAGCCGGCCCGTTTGGCCCGTCATTTTTAGCGGGTTGGGTTGAGATTTTCAGCCCAAATACCCACTTGTAACCCACTTTAGAAACTCATTTTTATGGCGGGCTTTGACGGGTTAAGGCAGGCCGGCCCGCCGGGCCACTTTTTTTTTTTTTGCTTTTTTTTATTTAACTAAAGAGAAACAAATTAAAATTGAAAAAAATCAGTACACTACTATAGACTTCAGTGTGAGGGACGAGGGTTTCCAAAGTGAGGATTTGAGTTTCTATAGACTTCAGTTCGCCGCTTCGCGCTCTCCTCTCTCCTGCACCAACCACCACGCTCTCCTATCCTCCGCGGCACTCTCGTCTCCTCCACACTTTGTTGGTTCGTCATTTGTGCTTGCTTTTGTTGTGTTAAGAGACAATTATGAGTTGTGGCTTGTGACTTGCGTTATTTGTGTATTTTTGCAACTTGTGAGAATGAAGAACTTCGTTGGTTTGTGTTTTCTTCTCATAATTACTTTTTTTCCCACTACATTAAATTTTCCCGCCAAAATGTGGGTTGGGTTGAGACTTTCAACCCATATACCAATGTGGGTCAACCCAACGCACCCCGCATTTTGGAGGGCTTTTGACGGGTCGGGCCTGGCCCGCCCCGCCAACCCATATTGCCACCCCTAAACCTAACTTCAGTGCTATCCAAAAGAGGCTGCTACAGTGCGTCAAGTAACTCTAAAAATGCCTATTGGGGCAGCAGGAGAAGAGTAAGGAAGAAAAGAAAAATATCAATCAATCTTATTGGGTCAGGTTAAATAGGTTAAATGAACTCAATTAATTATGGGGTGACCTCAATTAATCATTGAGTCATTTAATCAACCCATATGAAATAAAATGAGATGTGATAAAACATTAAATATGAAAAAAAAATTAGGTGGTTACGAGTGTATTTACTATTGAATGTTTTAAGTAATTCTTTTTTTATAAGGTATTTCTATTGCTAGTGACTATGAGATTAATTCCCTGAAACTTTAAGATCAAATTAAGTAGGTAGATCTCTTTCAATAAATGTTTCTTCATACGCACCGCTCAACGATCGAAACTTGAACTAAATGCTTAACGAGCGCAACTATCTACAAGTTATGCTACACTTTGTTGATCATTATTGTGGGAAGTACCGACTATGTGAATAGTGAAGGTGCATAGCAAGAGAGAAAATAATCATTGAAAATATTAATATAAGTTTTTTTAAATATTTTTTAATTTTACTTAGTTACCATCTTTTCTTTTTCTAATACGTGTATCTTCCTATGAGGTCAGTAATAAGTCAATCGAATCTCAAACATTGCATAAGAAGAATAAAACATGCACAAATTTTTATTGTCAAATACTCTCATTTTTCCTTATTATAAGAACTAATTGGAGGTGCACTTTAATTCCTTTTATAAGAACCAATTTAAAATTTGTGGGTCATTAATTTTCTTTTACAAAAATACTCTTATTTAATTGAACTTTCTCTCTATCCACTCTCTAAAACATTAATTATATTTAGAAATTAATAAAAGTTGGTAATGAGTAATTTTGAAAAGTTTAAGAATTTTTTTATTTTTTTTGTTACAAGAATATATTTAACACTTCTAACTACTTTAGCCACATTTTGAGTTAGTTACTTGCTTCTTACAATAAGGAACAAAGAGAGCATCAATTATTATAATTAGTTTGTTAACTCAAATCATGATATCATCTTAATCAACTATGAAGACATGATTTAAGCAGATAGCATCCACAACGATCGTTGCTTATTTCGGGTGTTTAATATTATTTTTATAGACCTAAAATGTCACATAGGTTTTAAACGATCCATAATTAACTGATGCAAATTATACTCTGATGATAAATTTTTCCATAAGCAACTCATATATTTATATTTTTTATTTAGGAGAGAAAAATATATTTTTGATCATAAATCACCCTAAGCAAGCAACATCCTTTAATTTTAAGCAACCAAGATTTCCACCTAAGCATGCTCTAATGGAAAAAATAAAAATGCAATGTTGCTTAAAGCTAAGATCTAGTGTAAGTAATCAGCACCGTGATGCCCTAATACTTGTATTTTCATTCTTCTCAATATGAGCTGATGATTTTCTAAATTCATTTTGTGATGAATGATATTCATATGACCACATCTTGTTTCGAATCATGAATGAGAAGGAGAGCATCATCATGCACTAGGTAATACAATTTTTGTCATTCTTTCCGCATGACATAATGATCCTATAGTGAATTAGGATTGGTATTATTATCACCCTATCATTTTCTTAATCTTAAATGGGCATAAGAACCTACTGTTGCACTGAATGAGTTATAGAAATAAGTATCTATGATCACAATAATATAATTTATATGGTTTCAGTAGTCAAATGCAACAAGCACTGTTGAACTACAAAGCATTCCTATAGGATCAATAAATAGAACTCAGTAAGCTAATACAAATCACCAATTTAAATTGACTGTGTATTCAGAACTTCAAACCCAAAACAGGACACAGAGTCACAGACGCATTTGCATCTGTGTTATCTTGGACAGGCATTTTTTCTCTTCATACAGCTCCAAGAGCTTAGCAGCCCCATTTCTTATACAAATCAATCTTTCATAATCTTAGCAGTCACTGCTACGATGAAAAATGCTGACTTGGGGTTGAATCCCAATTCCTATACTTGTTCCACTGCCTAATTAAAGATACCAAGATGCACACTAACTATATTACCCCGATTACGGAGTAAAAGAGAAACTTTTGATTCAGGAACCCCGCTCAAGCAGCTTCTGAACATTAATTGTTGGGTGCTTAGAATAAATTAAGGAAACACAATACTTTACAGAATGTATGGTGGACTTATCAGAAAGCAAGAATCTTTTGAGGAAAACGTAACAAGGGTAGTGGTTTTGGCTAAGCTGTGGTACAAGACATGGATTCCTGGTCACGATTCGCACAAGGTCGGAGCATGAAGCACCCTTTGAGAGAAGGAAATTGAACTTGGAAGAATGGTCTTGTTGGAGGTCGACAGAAAGATGTAAAGGACGGGTTTGGATGATTCGAGATAACTGAGGGTTTGAGAAGCCGTGGCTTCTGAACAAGGCAAGGACTGAGTCGGGTTTCTAGTTGTGGAGACGAATTTGGTGGGAGAGCTTGGAAGCGGTTAGGGGGGGGGGGGGAAGGAGCATGCTGCATGTTCGTCAAATAGATCATAGTACCTTGACGGTATCCCAGTTTTCCTTCCTTGCTTTTTCTCAACACAGTCTTATTAGTCATTCTTCTCAAACTGACACTATTCCCTATTGAACTTGACTATCAACAACTATAAAATCATATTAGTTGACAGTATGAGTTTCTCAACACAATGTACATACATGTATGACAGTATTCTAATTGATGAGCCTCTGAATTTTGAAATCTAACCCAGAAATCTCATCAATGAGATATCCATCTCTTATCCTAGTGCCTGAGAAAGAAATCCTTCATGACTAATAATTAAGAAGTCACAATTATATCAACTAAACTTCAGAATTAATATAGTAATAGTAAAGTTAAACTTAGGCAGATAGGTGAAACAACAAAACAATACAAATGTAAAATGTAGAACATGTTGCAATCTTTATAGCCTGTATATAAAGACGTGAATGCACTAGCCAGCGATTGTTTCAACTGTAAAATCAAACAAGTACATTCTTTTAACAGAATCTGTAAGCTTGAATTAGATTACCACAGACTCGAACCTCAAGTAGTACAGCAACAATAATTGAACAACAATAGATCATGTATGAAATAGGAGAGCTCAAATTTACCGTATAACTTCACCTAATGATGCAGAGAAACCATGCTACTACACTCATGTCAGGAAGCCTCTAGTCTCTAGACAAAATAAAACAAAATGTGATAAAGCGCCAACTTTAGCAATTGGAAAACAAGTTAGGTGACTAGCAAACAAGTATCTATGATCACAACAACCCATATGGTTCCAGTTGTCAAATGCAACAAGCACTTCCCTTTTATCTACAAAGCAATCATATAGGATCAATTAATTGAACTCACTAAGCTAATACAAATCACCAATTTAGATTGACTATTTTCGCAGAACTTCAAACCGAAAATAGGACACAGACGCATTTGCAACTGTTTATCTTGGTTGATGCTTTTTCTCTTCATACAGCTTCAACAGCTGAGATGCTTCCTCCTCAAAACAATTCACAAATTTCTGCAAGAACATTGTGTCAGTAATTTTAAACGCCGTGGGCGATTTAGCATCCTTAATCAAACCTTTTGATTGAAGAAATTGCAAGATAAAAGCCCTAGGAATAATTCTTTTCTGCAAGCTCATCGAAAGAAGCACCGGGTGTTTGGCAAGCGCTAGAGAGTCCCAACCCATGTGGTTGACCCAAAACTCCATCATAGCCTCAATTTTATCCGTAGATGTCAGCATGCACCATGGATATCTCAGAAATGCTGAAACAATAATTTCATCAGACCAGCCCCATTTCTTATACAAATCAGTCTTCTTTTCCCAGAGGGAAATTTTCATAATCTTAGCACTCACCGCTACGACGAAAAACGTTGTTTTGGGGTTGAACCCCAATTCCTTTACTTCTTCCACTGCCTTCTTAAAGGCAGAAGGGGGCTGGCTCATTACTAAATAACCCCAACAACGAATTAAATGAGCAACTTTTGATTCAGGAACCCCATTCTCAAGCAGAATTTGCATAATAATTGCTGGGTTCTTAGAATAAATCAAACAAGCGCAGGATTTTACTGCGCGTATAGCAGACTCATCCGAAAGCCAGAATCTTTTGACCACGTCATAACATGGGGTGATGGTATTCTCCAAGCTCAGGCGCAAGACATAAGGGTTTTTGGTCACGATTTGGACAAGGTCAGAACTTGAAGCACCCTTTGAGAGGAGGAAATTGAATTTGGGCAGAAGAACCTTGTTGGGATCCAATGAAAGAATTTGTGGGCAGGTTCGGAAGATCCGAGATAACTGAGGGTTTGAGAAGCCGTGGGTTCTGAACAAGGCGAGGACTGAGTCAGGTTTCTCTGAGTTGCGGAGACGATGTCGGTGGGAGAGGCTGGAAGCGGTTTCAGGGGAGAAGCCAAAATTGTTGATGAGGTAGTTGATGGTGAAAGAGTTTTGTTGTTCCGAAGAGGAAAAATGTTGAAGAAGAAACGAGGGAGTTCTGATGATAGTGGTGTTGAGGCTGGGGCAGAGCAATGCTCTCCGAATCCGATGGTAAACACCAAACATGGGGAAGAAGATGAAGAAACGGATTTTAAGCAACTCAACTAAACAAACAAACTTGTTTGCAAGGTTTTGGAAGAACTTATGTAAATAGCTTATGACCTACCTATAAGCTGTTTTGAGCTTATTTTCATAAGCTATTCAGAGTAACTTATGAAAAAGAGCTTATGCTTATATATAGCTTATTTTCAATTCATTATAATAAATATTTTAAAAGAGCTTATTAATAAGCGCTTATGCCATAAGCGCTTATGGTCATAAGCGCTTAATTAAGCTGTTTTCCCAAACGGGGCCCAAAGAAAGTTGTATACGAGTGCCAAAACTCTTGCACACACATCCATAGAGACATACGTTTAAGCTATAGAATAATTTCACATTAGTTAATCATACTTCTTTATTTTATTAAAATGTAATTAAGTAAAATAACTATGATTGAGTATTTACGTAAAAGTTTTTACACCATAAAGTGTAGTTATTGTTATGGTAAAAGATTATCTGACCGAAGTAAGTATATATGGCTATGGTGAAGGAATACTTCGTTGGACCGCTTCTCTCTGGAATGAATCCATATTTTTATATTCCAGCGATCAGGTGGCACTAAAGATAGGTTAGAATGTAGTTTATATCTAAGTGCAAGACACTCCGACGCCCAGGTCAACAAAGTTGTAGAAGAAATAAGAATTAAGGTTAGAATGTCATGTATCGTGTGTCAATAAGTGTGTATTTATATACTTAGGTTATACCAAACTTAGAATAAATTATCCATTACATGATATAAATAAGTCAAGATATAACATATACTATCCAATTATATAAGTTACTACCTTGATTTAAGAGTCATAATTCTCATATGTGCGGAACATTGTCAATATTGGACTAAAGTACATGAGTCTATCATTTTATTCCGTAATAGTTGCTCCAAAGTGCCGATATATGAGGTATTATGATGCTTGAAGTGTCAAAAAAACACAACAAATAGACTAGCTTATTTTCATCCTTACCTAATACCCTTCATAGTAAGGTATTTAAGTATGTGATAAAATTATTTATAAATAGACCAACATTCTTAAATCATTATATAAACCAACTTGTTTAATTATTTTAAATTTTAAAATAACATCAAGATATTATAAGAAAATTCCAATGTAACAATAATAACAATGATAAATATATTTGTGTTAATAATATATTTATTTAAGTAGGCTAACATTTTAGATTTATAATAAAGCTTTTTGAATGGTTTAAGTCTAGCATTTTTAACTAAATAGTTTTTTAAAGAATATAAACCTTGTTTATTTATAATTTGATCTGATCTAATCTAAGTCTAAAGTTGACTAGGTTGTAAACCCCATAAATGGCCTAACATATTCTCTCCTCTACCAGAAAGATTTGGTTGTTAAGTGTCCCACGATGAGTGCCTTGCAAATGTGTCACCTTTGACATTCATGGTGCATGGATTTTTTTGGGTTGTGAGAGTTGTTCTTTAACTTGGTGTGAAGCTTCTCTCTCGTTGATAAGTTTATCTTTCTTTTCACCCGATTAAACCATTTGGGTACTACTTCTTAATGGGTCCCAAACGTTCATCAACGATGTCCTCTTCCTTGGCATACCATGACAACGACAATGGCAATGGGCAGTGACAGTGATCGTTTCTCTTCCTTCACCTTTGGTTGGTCCTCTTCCCTTTGTTCAAATGATTGCTAATGGACTTCGTGCATCCTCATCAGCAAAAAGCCTCTAATGCAGGGAACTTCTCCATTTTATGTTTCATCTGTGCATATTGCTGACTTGTTTATAAAGTCGCAATTCATTATGCTTTTTTCATTTCTTGATAAGCAAACTCTCATGCTTCATGTCAATGCATTGTGAGTAAAGTAAATGAGATGTTAGATTATATAACTTACATTATTATTTATGTCATAAGGGTGGTATAATGTTTTAATTGTTTGCTTTCTTTAGCAACACTAGACTCACTATGTAAATCCTCCCACAACTTTCTCTCAATTGTTCTCTATTTATCTTCTCCCATTTACATTGCTTCTTTTAACAATTTTAACATTATAAGTACCATATCAATCCTATCAAGAGGGGCATGATAAGACAGATAATTTCACCTCTAGATATTAATAGCATCTTCTGGCGAGAAAATGGAATTAATAAGAGTTCTATTCCAAGAGTGAGTATATGATCAATTAAATCAGAAACAAAAGAAACAACAGTTAAAATAAGTGTTTAACTTAAGCATATAAGTGAAATAACAAACCAATACAAATGAGAAATGTAGAGCATGTTGTAACTGCAGGCCCTAGCTTCTTTCCCATTCTCCAACACATAAATACTATCCTTTTCATTATTATACTCAGCATATGTAGTAGATGGTAGTAGATGGATATAGCCTATATACTCAAAACTGAAAGAGTAACTAGTAATAGTGATATAGCATAATACTATTCTAGATTCAAACAACTAAAGCAATCATATAGGATCAAATAACAGAATCTGTAAGCTAGAATTAGATCACCACAGACTCGAACATCAAGTAGTACAGCAACAATAATTGAAAAACAATAGATCATGTATGAATTAGGAGAACTCAAATTTACCATATGACTTCACGGCTTCACCTCATGATGTAGAGAAACCATGCTACTACACGCATGTCTCTAAAGCGCCAAATTTAGCAATTGGAAAAACAAGTTAGATGACTAACAAACAAGTATATATGATCACAACAACCCATATGGTTCAAGTTTTCAAATGCAGCAAGAACTTCCCTTGGAGCTACAAAACAATCATATAGGATCAATTAATAGAACTCGGTAAGCTAATACAAATCACCAAGTTAAATTGACTATTTATCAGAACTTCAAACCCAGAATAGGACAAAGATGCATTTGCATGTGTTTATCTTGGTTGATATTTTTTCTCTTCATGCAGCTTCAACAGCTGAGAAGCTTCCTCCTCAAAACAATTCACATATTTCTGCAAGAACATATCATCAGTCATTATAAACGGTGTGGCCGATTCCGATTCAGCATCCTTAATCAAACCTCTCGATTGAAGAAATTGCAAGACATAAGCCCTGGGCATAATTTTTTTCTGCAAGCTCATTGTAAGAAGCACCGGGTGTTCGGCAAGCACCAGAGAGTCCCAACCCATGTGGTTGACCCAAAACTCCATCACAGCCTCAATTTTATCCACAGATACCAGCATGCACCCTGGATATCTCACAAATGCTGAAACAAAAATTTCTTCAGACCAACCCCATTTCTTAAACAAATCAGTCTTCCTTTCCCACAAGGAATTGCTCATAATCTTCGCATTCAATGCTACTATGAAAAATTTCGTGTTGGGGTCGAATCCCAATTCTTTTACTTCTTCCACTGCCTTCTTAAAGGAAGGGGTGTGATGCCTATTCAATAAATAACCCCAACGACGAAGCAAAATCGGAACTTTTGATTCAGGGACACCATTCTCGAGCAGCATTTGAATATTGGTTACTGGGTGCTTAGAATAAATCAATGCAGTGCAGGATTTTAAAGCGTGTATGGCGGATTGATCAGAAAGCAAGCATCTTTTGAGGTAATCATAACATGGGGTGATG
Organism: Acmispon strigosus; assembly: GCA_030819835.1. Lineage (NCBI taxonomy): Eukaryota > Viridiplantae > Streptophyta > Magnoliopsida > Fabales > Fabaceae > Acmispon > Acmispon strigosus. The sequence goes on from JAUAMA010000001.1 coordinate 96,627,707, forward strand.
GTATTCTCTAAGCTGTGGTGCAAGAATCTGGGATCCTTGGTCACGATTTGGACAAGGTCGGAACTTGAAGCGCCCTTTGAGAGAAGGAAATTGAACTTGGGAAGTATGGCCTTGTTGGGGTCGGAAGAAAGAAGATTTGGGCGGGTTCGGATGATCTGAGATAACTGAGGGTTTGTGAAGCCGTGGGTTCTGAACAAGGCGAGGACTGAGTCAGGTCTCTCTGAGTTGCGGAGACGAACTCGGTTCGAGAGGTTGGAAGCGGTTTCAGGGGAGAAGCCGAACTTGTTGGTGAGGTAGTTGATGGTGAAAGATTGATGTTGTTCAGAAGAGGAAAAATGTTGAAGAAGACACGAGGGAATTCTGATAGTGGTGGTGGTGGTGTTGAAGATGGGGCAGGGCAGTGCTCTGCGACTGAAACCACCAAACATGGGGAAGAAAGGGTTTTGTTTGAGGTAACCTAGCTACAGAAACAGAAGAGGGTGTTCAGTTTCGGTTATTATTGATATTGATAGTCCTTCGAAGGTAGACGACACCTAGATAGATAAATGAAGAAAAAAGAGATAACTAGATTAATGTGACAAAACGAGAAAAATGAAAGTGTTTATGAGTATATGTACTGTTTATATGTTTATGAATCATTTTTGTTTCAGTTTTGCTCCCAATTTAAATTTGACTTAAATACATTTTCATCCTATAATTTATTTAGTTCTCTCAAAATTGAATGGGTTGTTTTCAGTCGCGGCCAGTTGTTTTTTCATCCATTTAAATCTCAATTTTTATAATTTAGGGAAAAACTTGAGATGACTGGACTCAATTTCGTCGTTTGTAGAGCAAATCTAAGCACGTGTGAGAGTGTTTTCAGATCTGGATTAGATGGAAAAACAATTAGCAAAGACTAAAAACAAAACATGTAATTTTTGGAAGAAAAAAAAAATCTCAAGGATGAAAAATAAAAACTTCATATTTTGCAGAGACTAAAAATGTATTTAAACCTTTAAATTTTGATAAATCATATCAAATTTATTTTTAAAAATGCAAGTACCAAAAAGTTCCATCGATTCCACCCTACCAACAATTTTTACATCGCAAAATACCCATCTCTTTCATTACTCACCCCGCCACACGATAATCATTTCCTTTCTCCTTCATTTTCTTCTTCCTCGCCACTGCTCCACACTCCTCACCACCACACCACACTTCTCCTTAACAACCGCACCGCAATTCTGCTTTTGTCGCGTTCCGCTTCATCTTCTTCATCACGTTGGTCCTCGCGTTTTGCTTATAGTTGAAGCAATCCAGTTTTTTGGGATTTGAACTCTAGATAAGTATATTTACTCTTTCCAAGTATTGAATTCCTGGTATGTCTTTTGAAAAAAAGTAATGCAAACTTGTGCTAAGTTTTAAATCTTGGAGTTTGTCTTGCCAGATATGAGGTATCTTGTTGCAACGAGCTTTTAATTGATTTCCATACAATTGTCAGATCATGGGTGTCTGACATTCTTACTAGTTAGAGACAGTCCACCAAATTTGAATTTGCAAAAGATTATAAACTGTTGGCCATGTCAACAACGATGACTATGTGCAACATCCCAATTATAGACTAGCCTCACGGTAGCAACACAAGTCTTTCAGCACGCTTTGTCCTCACGCGTGTGCTTTATGAGAAAACTTCCTGGGAGGCCACACATCCCAATATTACTCCAAGAAAATCCTATTTAAAATTGGAGTTTTTATGAGCTGGGCTCCCGAAAAGTAGATGCATTTTGTTGTTATGAGTATCACAAATCAAATCTTATAAACTCTCATCAACTATATAGTTACATACCTATGTAGTCTCGGAATAACTCTTTTTCAGGTGAGAGATCGGTTCGGTCATGTATCCCTTCGCATAGAAGCTTGCCAGGAGCCTCTCCTTGTTGTGCCTTCTGCACCGACGATCATTCCCTGCCCTCGTCGACCTCGGATGTCACATTATGTGTAGGTATATATTATTTCAATTACATAAATTTGCATTATACTTCCAACTAAAATTTAATTTTAGTTTCTTCATTGTCATATGTAGGTTGTTTTAAAATATGGACATCATATGCCTCCGGTCTTTTTGCCATAAGTATGTTATTTTGATTTTATCGTTGTTTTCCTATTACTGGGTTCTTAATATTGGAATATTAAAGTGAGATTTCTCTTTCACGTGTTCCGAGTTTTAAAAATGCGTAAGACAACTGCATTTTTATAATTTCTAATTTGAATTGCAGAATGTTGAAACACATATCAAGTTTCATGTTTCTGGAACTGATGATATTTGTTTTTATTTGTTTTCCGAGAGTTGAAAACCCAAAATCACACATCGCAAATTTTTACGTTCCGGGTTTTCTAAATTTCGGAACAAGTCTCGTTGTACTCGGTGAATAACAGCTCCTGGAAGGCTTGAAAGGGAAATACGTTTTGTGTTTCAAATTCCAAAAGCTAATATAACTCCATATGTTCCGCGTTTTAATTCTCTGAAGTAGTAACTTGCCACACATTCTAAATTTCCATAAACTTGTAAGGAACTTAAGTAAGGGTGTTATAATCTTTTGCTACTTGAAAGATGTGTGAAAAGCAATGTTGGCAAAACCGAATCGGTCCGGCCGATTCAACCTGAAAAACCAGAAACCGCATGCCAGGCTAGTTCAGTTGACACCTGAAATCGGTAGAGCATCAAACTGATCACAAACTGGAAAAATCGGGAAAAACCGGTAAGAATCAGACAAAAGCCAGGTCGGACTGGTTTAGTTGTTTTGTAAAAAATATATAAAAAAAATTAGGTGGAAATGAAAATTAATATGAAAATGATTTATCTCAACCTTTTAAAAGTTGAAAATTTTAATGTCATGAGTAATTTTTATTTTATTTATATAATTATATATATGTATTATACTTATTAAAAATATAATTTAATTACAATTAGTTCAATCACAGTTCTACCTCAATTTTTTTTAAACTATAAAAATCGTGAACTAATAATTCTAACGCTCGCCTCCACTGCGAACAGGTTTTGAAGTCCCGTACCAAAATGGCTTTTGAACACGTGTGGCCTTATCCAATTGATTTTTTGTTGGTAACTTGAGTTGAAGCAATGTTTCGTGGAGTGCTTGAGTTGTTCCACTGTCACGAAAATGGCGACTTCATTCTCACCGTGGTTCTCTCCCACCGCCCTCGCTCGCTCCAACCCTCGCGCACCCAACACCAAAAAACCTTTCCCAGCCCCTAAATTCAGGAAGCAAGCCGCCAAGCGCAGGTCCTCGCCGGAACCGGCGGTGCTCTCCGGCGGCGATGCTACAACCTACACTCGTCTCCCCCTCAAGCACGACTACTCATCCCCCTCCCAGCCGCTTTCCTCTTCCGAAGTCAAGCTCTCCGAATCAATTCTTCGCAACCACGAACAGCAGCAAGGAGTAGAAGAAGAGGAAGAGTTCATCTATGGCAGCTTCGAAGGAAATGCTGATTTTGAATCTCAAGGCGAGGAGGAGGAGGAGGAAGAGGAGGAATTCGGCTTTTGGGATGAAGAGGATGCTGAAATTAGCGACGAATTCTCGGACGGCGAGGTGAAGGAGAAGGGGGTGCCGGCGGTAATGCGGTGCTTTGACCGGGCCAAGATTTACGCGAAGGCCGGAAACGGAGGGAACGGAGTGGTGGCGTTCCGCCGCGAGAAGTTCGTGCCTTTAGGGGGGCCGTCGGGGGGAGACGGAGGGAGAGGTGGGAACGTGTTTGTGGAGGTGGACGGGTCCATGAACTCGCTGTTGCCATTTCGGAACGGCGTGCATTTCAGGGCGGGGAGGGGGTCCCACGGGCAGGGGAGTCTGAAGGGTGGGGCCAAGGGGGAGGATGTGGTGGTGAAGGTGCCGCCGGGGACGGTGGTTCGGCAGGCCGGTGGGGAGGTGGTGCTGTTGGAGATGGTGTCTCCGGGACAGAGGGCGTTGCTGTTGCCGGGTGGCAGAGGCGGAAGAGGGAACGCTTCCTTCAAGTCTGGCACTAATAAGGTCCCCAAGATCGCTGAGAATGGTGAAGAAGGTCCTGAAATGTGAGTTCTACTTCTTCATTGCTTTTAAATGCTCATATCTGATGTGATGTGCTTCCACTATATTCTGTTAAAATGATGTTATTATATGGTAATGGAAATGATGCAATTTGGTTACAGACATGTAGAAGAAGCATGGCCATGTCTAGAACTTAGTTTAGAAATATGAGAAATACCTTCACCAAATAGCTTAATCTTTTGGAGTAGTTGGTTTATGATATGGTATTAGTGCATATATGATCAAGCCATCTAGATTTTAGATCATTGTTGCCCACTTGCCCTTCATTATTCTAATAAAAAAGTTGAATTTCAACACAAGATATGTGGACCTGAGCATTGTCCTGCTTTAAGTCCAATGGTCTCTTGTTGAGGGGGCATGTTTGAAATTTAATATAAAATCATTCACGTGTTCATTCAATAGCTTAAGCTTGTGGAAAAGTTGATTCATGACAGTTTTCATCAGCAAAAAAAACTAGTTTTAGTTAATACTAGTATGAGTTTGGTGAAATCATGAACTAACTTGTTGGTGGTGTTATTTTTTTTTTTTGCATTCGGTATGGTTTCCAAATTATATGAGAGTCTAAGAAGAATGGTTTCTTTTTATCAGGTGGTTAGAGTTGGAACTCAAGCTGGTTGCTGATGTTGGTATTGTTGGGGCTCCAAATGCAGGGAAAAGTACACTTTTGAGTGTTGTTAGTGCTGCAAAGCCGGAGGTGGCAAATTATCCCTTCACAACCCTGCTTCCTAATCTGGGTGTTGTTTCCTTTGACTATGATTCAACGATGGTAGTGGCAGACCTTCCGGGTCTTCTTGAAGGAGCACACCGAGGTTTTGGTTTGGGTCACGAGTTTCTACGACACACTGAAAGGTGTTCTGCCCTGGTAGGCATTTCATGTTCAATCATAGAGTTACTACAATGCTCCTAAGGGGGCAGAGAACAAAAATAGGATTCAATTATGAGTATTTTCTTTGCTTTTTATTTTTTCTTTCCTAAAAAATGCATTCAAGACATCGTTCAGTTGTTTTTTGTTTTGTTTTGAAAAGCGTTCTTTTAAAAACCCATAAATTGTCGACATTTTGGCCACTCTCCAACCATCTGATCCTACCTCTGCCTACGTCCGTTGTGTTTAAAAAATATTGGCTGAAGTTTCAACTCGTTTCCTATCATTTTTACTGTCTGTGTATCTGTCTTATATCTATCCAATCTAGTCGGAAAAGGCTATGGTTGTTGTTGTTATTGACTTATTGTATATCCATCTTAAATCTACATAAGTCAATCAAATTAGTGGATTGTCAACCCAGACCATTCTGAATCTTTCATTATGTCTGAAAGATCTTTATGTTGAATTTTAAATTTGCTATTGATCCAAAGATTGATTGATCAGTTTTTACATTGCCCACCCATGTAGAATATATTTGTATGATTTCCCCCTATATGAACCTTCTGTTATTGCTGTATCAGGTTTTGTTAAGCATCCTATTTCGAAATATAACTAATTTGATATCGTTTGCCTGTTTTCCCTTGCTACACCCCTGAAAACTGTTGTTTAAAACAAACCTCTATATTGGGTTTTAGGTACATGTTGTTGATGGTTCATCACCGCAGCCCGATCTTGAGTTTGAGGCAGTTCGTCTAGAGCTGAAGCTGTTTAATCCTGAAATTGCTGATAAGCCTTTTATAGTTGCTTATAACAAAATGGACCTTCCAGAAGCATATGCAAACTGGGAGTCCTTCAAAGAAAAGTTACAATCTTGTGGGATCACACCTTTTTGTATGAGCGCTGTCAAAAGGGAAGGTACTCATGAAGTTATCTGTGCTGCTCATGAGCTTTTGCGTAAAAGCAAAGAAAGCGAGGAATATGAAGGTGCTTTGTACTTATTCTATATTCTATATATTTTGTCACATTAACAGTATATCCTTTTTTCTCCAAAAGGTATTGCTTTTGAACAAATATCACCTATTTCAGATGGAAGAGATATGGTAAACTTGAACCATGTAGCTGATGCAGTACAGAAGCAGCGAAGCGCATCCATTAATGAGTTTGAGATTTTCAATGACAGTTCAAATGTTTGGCGTGTAGTTGGATCTGGATTGCAACGTTTTATCCAGATGACAAATTGGCGGTAGGTTACAGAGTAAAAACGTGATCATGAATACAATTCCTTAATATGATTTGTTTTTTATTTTCTACGGCAATGTGTTATTTTTTCGTTAAAAATACTTCACTTGTTGAGGTGTAACTTCTAACCACTTTCAACAAATAGTGGTGAAATCATTGTCCTGAATTTATTCTGCTTTGTTTACAAAACACTTCCTCAGCTTCCTGAAGCTTCTTGCATAGATTTTCAAACTTCACATGAGAGATGTAAACATAACATAACACTTTTAGATTTGTTTGAAACTTCATGGAAGAACCTTTCTAGAATAGTGTGACAAAATATCAAGATTCAAAACTTCATATTCCTCTTAATTGATCCTTGGTATGTGTTGGGAAAAAATGTGTTAGGATATAAGCATTATGCTCGAAAATTGCAACCGCTTTTCTGTTCATGACTAGCCTCATATAAACTTGTGGATTTTTTGAACAGGTACATGGATTCAGAGAGAAGATTCGAACATGTTCTTGAGGCTTGTGGTGTGTATAAGTCTCTCATGAAACGTGGTGTAAAGGAAGGGGACACAGTGATTATTGGAGAGGTGTGTCTTTTGTTTCTCTTCAGCATTTCGGTTTTGTAATCCTTTCTAGAATGATGAATAAAGATATGGCTAATTTACTGAATGAAATTTAATTGTCATTAACTGCTTCACATTCACTTAAAATGACGTGTCTTAAAAGGCAGAACACTATTCACTCTTATGACGTCAAAAACAACCTGGAAACATCATCTATCAGCTGCAAAGAGCTTCTTTTCAATATATCTTTAAACAGTTCTTCTTGAAGCTCTTCTACAATCTTTTGTTCCATTTCATAATGCATACTCAATGGCCATTTATTTTGCTACATATAGATGGAGATGATATGGCATGATTCGGCAAACAAGTCTGGTGCATCAAGGATGAAGAAGAGGTTCACAGATTCAATTAAATGGCCTGAATTGAAGTAATGCCTCTCTATTTTGGCACTTCTAGATTCATGTGTACTGCAACTATGCCATAGGTAAGGAAAACGTTATTCTTTTAATTCTGGTCCTTGCTTTCAACATGAAACTTGTCTATAATCTAATTGAATATAATAATGGCTTTTGCATGGTTTCCCCATTATGGAGCAGAGAATATTTTTGTTAGGGAATGAAATAATAATCTATTATTGATGTTGGTTATTAACATAACCTAACAATTTTTCTGGAAATTATTTCTGTAATGGTGCCTAAAACAGCCAAATGGAGAGGTGACGATTACCTTTTCTTTGGTTCTTTAACGGACCTTCCCTGTTGCTATGTTATTACTAGTAATTTTTTTTATTTGAGTGTATTTTTGGATATAAAATCATCAATGCCACTCTTATGACAGTGTTTTCAGACATTTGTATTTTTGCTTTTTGTAACTTTGGGAAATATCAAGATTGTCAATGAGGGTACCCCCTTTAGAATTTTGTTCACTGCTCATTGATGAGCAAAAGTTCATGCAGGAAGCAAATTTTGTCAAAATTTGAGAAGCTACCTCAAAAAGCATCAGGGTAAAGCAAGCCAACTACATGCTTGTTCTGTGATGGCATGAGGGTGCATTTACAAGTTACAAGTTACAATTTCAAATTCTTTTATTCGACTGGAAGCTATGATCTTCTACAACTGCTCACAAGTGAATTTGGTAAGATACAGTTGAAGAGGTGCTCATCTTTCGTCATTTATTGGCTTAATTTAGTTTAACAGATAAATAACCAACAGAAGAGACTATAATTAGTTATGTAATTTGACTAATTGTATATTGATATGTTATAGACAATTTTGTAATAGGATTGATAATGTCTAATCTGGTTACATTGTTATTTTTCACAGACTGAGAACAATTCTGGACTCTTCCCATTATTAATTTTGGTTTTAAAATCAATTCTAGAAAGATTTCCAACGATGCAACTTTAGTGGGATACACATGAAATTGAACCCATAAAAGAGTGTGCTGAAGAATTTATTGTTGACACTTCTCATGTATCGAAAGGTTTGTGCATATATCAACTGTCATTAACCGCCTTGGTACTACCACCAAGCTAAAGCTAAAGCACAATTGATAGATAGTTGAACTCTTTAAGCATGTAGTACAGGGTTCGATCCTTGAGCGGTGTTATGGAGAATTATTTGTCAGGGGATATCTATCCACATAATGTGATTTTAAAGTCTCAGGGATTAGTCACATGACTATCGGCGGTAGGACTAACCACCCTGATATATAATTCGACTTAAATGTGTTTTCTATTTATTCATTTGTTTACTTTCTGATGTAGCCTTAATAGAGCAACTACAATGGTATGGTATCAAATTGCCAGCAACTGGGGCTCTTGAATTACTTGTGTGGTTTTTTAATCCAACGTGCTACTGTTGAAAGCTGAACTATTTTTTTTTTTTTAGAAAGATCAATGATATTAAGGAAATAAGGGAGGTGAGAAACAACCCCTCTCACTATGGGTACAGTAACCTAAACAACAACCGGGGCAACTCAGTCACAATAGCAAAACCTCCCAACAAAAAACCCCATAAACCCCAACAGCCCACAACCGTGTAAGCAAACAAACAAACCCCTAACGACTATCCGGATGTCAAAATTCCTATCGAAATCGAAAAACAGCAACCGGCTCAACCAGCAAGGGAACCAAACAAGCTGAACTATTTTTTTATTACATAAATTTCCTTGATTATTCATTATTTCATTACATACTGTCATATATTATTAAGGTTGGCACCTAAAATCATTACAAGCCACCTAAGCTGAACAGCTAACGTGATATTCTATGACTATAAATGGCCCTATTAGTATAATTGATGATTATTAAATAATGAAATGAATAAGAATGAATAATTTTAGTTGCTGAACTACTCAGGTCCCTTATCATAAGTCTCTTTTTTTTAAAAAGTTTGTCCCAAATTATAAGTCACTTTACAATAACTATGAAGCATTCATAGTTTTAAAAAAAAACTATGAAGCGTTAATTATTTTTTTCTATCTTTATTCCTATATTAATACTTAACATTCGTATTTTTGAAAATATTACTTGATTTTTAAGACTATTTTCATTTAGAGATAGTGAAAAATTAATGTGGAAAGAGATTTTAAATAAGAGTGATTTGGAAAAGTTATTAAAATAAATTACAAATTTATTGTTACTAACTAATTTTAACTTTTTTTTTTATAATTCTATAAAATTAGTTAAAAGTTACTTATAATAACGGACTTAGGGAGTGTAACTTAAAGTTAACTTATAAGTTTCGCTTGCCCTAAAAAAAAGTTAACTTATAAATTATCTTTTGCTTCATCGGAAAATAAATAATTTATATTGCATTGGTTGCTTAAAATAAAGGTTTTAAGTATTCTGAATTCAATTTAAACTCAATTTTAATCAAAATTAACTTTACAGAAATCTGATTATTTAAAATCAATTTTAAAAATACAAGCCCAAACACATTCTGGTAAATATTACTTCATCTATTCCTTTGTATAAGAGTTAAACTAACTCTGCACACCTCTTAAGAAAGTAGGTAGTATAATTTTTTGCATTAAATTTGTTCTCAAATGTTGTTGAATTTTCAAAATTGTCTTTAACATATTTCTTTTTAATTTCTTTCCATCATTAATGCAATTCCATATTTCTAGAATTGCATATGGGTAAAAATGTGAAAAAATAATTAATATGACACAAAGCCTTATGTGATTCTTATAAAAAGGAACAGCCAACCCCACTCATTTATCTCTTATAAAAAGGAACGAATGAAGTAACAAAATAAATAAAAGAATTTAAAAAGCACAAAAACCAGATTGTGATGTGAGCTTCGGTGCAAAGTGTGAGAGTACAGGCATATAATTTGATCAGCCTGGAGCTGAAGCAGCACAAGTTTGAAGGTCCTTAGTGTTTCATTTCTTGTTTCACTAATATAATTATGTCTTGTCATTTAAAAATCACTCATAAAAATTATAAATGTTATATTTATATATTTTTTAATTAACTTAATACAATTTTATTTGTGAGACACAGAATGAGACACTAAGAAAGGACAAGACAGAAAATGCTAATCCAAGCTTGAAACAAAAATTGATTTGTCACTTAAACTCGATTAGTCTTTAGAAAAAAAAAAAGCAGCATTGGACACTATTTTCCGTCAAAGTCCAAGCAAACAATGGTGATCCTTTTCCCTAAATGACGGAGGACCTTTAACAATAAAGAAGAAGGTGCAAAATTCTCTTCTGGCCATACAAAGTTATTTACTTAAAACATGAGAAAGGGATATTCTCACGTGTTCCCATATTTTAGAAAAAACGACCCTTTATTTATTTAATGGGAGTCACCTTTTCTATAACTTAAATGCTTTCATTAAAAAGAAACGGGTACAGAGTACAGAGACCATTACTTCATGATGAACCAAATTGGCAATCCTATGATGAACCTCCTCTATCCAGACCCTAGAGCTAATAGGGAAAGAAAGTTTTGCCAAACCATCAGAGAAATTAAAAAATAGGAAAACAATTAGGACAACTCAACAATATCACATGAAAAACTCTAAAATCAGATAAAAACTACGACTGTTGTCAATATTGTTGGCCAGGGAATAAATACTATACAAATATTGTTATAACAAATAGATTTCACTCTCAACTATTATGTGACACCAATATATTTACACTCTCCAAAGCAACATATGAAATATATCTCACAACACTCTAAAAAAAAGAGTATAAGAGAAAAATAAAAAAGCACAAATTTAAGCTTAAATGTTTCAAATCGATACATCTTCAAACAAAGAACTTGAGTCAATATATAACTTTGGCCGCTCTCTTCCTTCATCATGCTAGGTAATGTGAGACTTCTTCAAGAGCTTCTTTGGCCTCCGTCTTCATATTCCATGCTAGGTGATATGAGACTTGTTCCACCGTTACAATCAACCTTAACAATCTCCACCATGATTGTGATGAATGCATCTTCAACCGTAATTGTTTACACTGACAATCATAGCTCTCACCGTCTACACTAACAAAGAAAAACTATCACATTCCACCATAAAGACTACACTTCACTTGGAATTAAATCATCCCATGAATTTTAACATGTCGAAACCTTACTGAAAAATTGTGGTGCAAACTTCCTTGTTGGCATTCTCCATAAGTTTTTCAGGCATCAACATAACCACACACCTTGCATCAATGCCAACCAATGTCCATGCGCTTTCACCACACACAATCCATTTCAACCAACACCCATCTGCTATCACCAACACCTTGCATAAATTCCAACCAATTCCTGTCTGCTAATTGGACAACTTTTCTTTGCATGTTCAGAACGCCTTGTGTTATCCTAATTGCATCAACAGGTCAATGACTTGCCACAAGCCAAAATTGATTCTTCTGTCCAATCTCTTCATCACAACATTGTCACATGCCAACTGTGAACGCGCATTAGGTAGGTTCTCAGGAAAGAGATGTGAGTCATAACACTTTCACAGTCTTACAGTGGCTCCGAGCGGAAGCTATTTTCAAACTCGTCACCATGTTCGAACGATTAGCTATAATACCACTATTTGGAAACCATAGAGAAATTAAAAAGCAAGAGCACAATAAGAACAACACATGAATATAATGTGGAAAACTCTAAAAACTAGAGAAAATCTTGACCGTCGTCAAAATCGGCAATAAGAGAATAAATACTATGTGAAAATTGTTACAACATATAGATTTCACTCTTAACCACCTCATGATCTCAATACATTCACATTATCCAAAGCAGATATTTCAACTACATCTCACCTAACTCAAACAAGAGTACAAGAGAAAAATAAGAAACACAAATCCAAATTTAAAGTGTTTTCAACCCATACATCTTCAAACAAAGAGCTTAAGTCAATATATAGCTTTGACCTCCCTTTTCTTTCATCGTGCTAGGCAATTTGAGACTTCTCCAAAAACTTTCTTAACCACCTCTTACGTAACTCGACGAGAAATTTTCGCACCTGTATAATTTCTAATGAATCGTTAACCAAAAGAAAAGAGTTTAATTATAAGTTTCAAATTGGAATTTTGATTACAATCAATATCAAGGGCAACTAAAGCTACACATGTTGAATCGTAGGAAGCAAAGAGAATCCTCTAACCCCAAATACTTACAAGCATATAGCCTTAGCAAAAGATATAGAGAAAAAGAAACCAAAAGAAATAGATAAAATAAAAAAATAATGAGAAAATTAGTTCGTGGGAGAAAGCTATCTTTTGTTTTTCTAATACTAAAGGAACCCATATTTCAGGGATTATGTCAAGTACACTCGTCAAAATATAACCCTTTTGCCAACCCAACTAAACTCACATCTTTTGAGATGTGCCTTGACTAACCTTTCTTCTGTCTTAATTGTTGTTCTAAAACCTTATAAAGTAATAATTGAAACATCCTTTCATTTATATTAAATGAGATTATCTAAATCACCTAAAATTCACTTTAGGTAAAATCATCCTAATTTATATAATCCAATAATATTATAAAATGTGCATTAAAAAGTTCTAACTTATGACACACAAAATATTATTGAACTACTTATAACTAAAACGATTTTATTCTAGTGGACATTTTAGACAACTTATATTAAATATATCTTTCGGTCACTCTTAAGTCCTAACTGTTTTTCACTTGCATTATTAACAAATAACTGAGGTTATATTTAGACATGATCTGTTAACACGAGTGTAAACAAACTTTAACAATCAAAGACGCACCTCATTATAAAATTTGAACGAAACCCTTGTTATAAATTGAGATGAAACTTCTTTAGTTTACGGTTAACTACTATCCAAACACTTACTAAACCTTTTCATAAAAAATGAGATAGCACATGCTTATTTCTTTTATGTTCAATTTATTTGTTTTCATGTTGATTATTTTGGTGCAGGTAGAGCATTATGATACCATGCAATACTAATATTACCAATTCACATGGGGTCCAACTAGAGCCAAGACATCTCTATCTTTCGGCTCCTTGAAATCTTTAGTGGAAGAGTCAAGGGTCAAAATCCAGTCCTATCTTAAGAAACACAAATGATTAATTAATCAAACAATTGTGATTGAGATTTTTGTGACCTCTCACTCATTTTAGTCTCTGAAATTTTGAATACTTTTCAGTTCTAAACATGAGCAAACATGCTAGTATTACTAATGGAAAAGCATTGATGTCCCTAGGAAATATGCTAAAAACAATAGAAGGGCTTGACTCATTTGATATGATCATGACATGATATTTCCAATGTATCTCAACATGAGGCTATCATGTTTTAGCTGAAAATGTCTCGAAGGATAACACAAGTGGTAAGAGCCGGAATACATATGCATTAGGGAGAGAAAAGTCAAGAGATTAATTCTCATAAGGGAAATTTGGCCGAACAAAAAATGTTTGAACTGAGAACTTCTACATTACAGTAGGACTAACTCTTTCAGTTAGTGTTTTTCCATTCTCAAAACTCGAACTCAAAACTTTACTTAAGGAGAATCGAACATTTACCACATGAATATGGGATTCTCTATTTCCAAGGTATATAGAATGATTTTGCAGGCTAATTAAAGAGATAAAGATTATACAATAAGAGCTTTGAATCAATAGTATGGCCCACTATAGCTTTTGTTTTTGTTGGGCGGTTTAGTCCAGTTCAAGTTGCATGCTTCATTTAAGCTTTTCGTTGCCCTTTTTGACTACCCAATTTTCTATTGGCTTTTGAAGATCCTGCTCATGTCTCATTATTATACTTAGTTCAAAATTGCTCAAAGGTCATAAACTGAGGAGGCAATTTGCAGGGAACATGTATTTTATGTTTTTGTTATCTGTTTAAGTACTTCACTAGTCATTTTCTCACATTTACTTGGTAGCCTTTCTGCAGGGTTCATCCATAAATCATAAAATGTTGTCTTATCAAAAGTTCAAACATGGCTACCATCCAATTTTGGTGAAAATGTTTCTGAGATAGTAACTATTAAGCAACATTCTGGAATGTGAAATTGAATTTGTGCTGGAAAGATCCGAGACAAGAACAAACAAATTCAACTGAACTATGTTGCAAAATTTACAGCATGGACCAACCTTGTTAGAATTGATTGTTAATAGAACAATTTTATGAGTTGAAAGTGAGTTATCTACATATTTAGAAAAAAATGTAAAATCATGTAAATGTTGAACCAAACAGATATTGTATTTGAATACATTTAAATGAAAGGGATTTATATATCGTTATCTGAATTTCAGATGTGAAATTACATAATTGATTATGTATATTCATGGTAGAAGGTATGATTTGTAGTTTCACACCATAATTGTTTTTGGTGGTAGAATTGATTTTAACAATGAAAAACCAATTATAACACTTGCAAACATGAATCCAAACATGTTCTATATGTCTTTTAGCATGGAGATATTCACAAGAAAATCTTATCTTACACGTGAAAGTTAGGTGTTAGATTTAGTTGCCTGAATCAACTTCATCATGTGTGAACAAGGTATTTGAGCATAGTGAAGAGTCAACTACTACTATCAGTTCAGTACAAGATACATATTATAAGTCCATACAATAGAATTGAAAATTCTACCACAATGTGAAGTACATGTGAGAGGCAAATATATTTTTCTATTTTTGTATTGTAGTGTGGGGTTGTTTCCATGACATAAGACAGGGAAGACTCATACAATATCTAATTCTTGGATAATTTAGTATCTGGTAAGTGATAATTTTAACTGCTCCCTTTGAAAATCATGAAGAAAACAAGAGTTTCCAATGTAATTGGTTGATTATTTTGCATAAAACGTTTCACGTGTGCTTATTACATGAAGCTGGTAAGTGGCATGCTGAGATTAAGTAAGTCTAAATTCAAAGGTTTGAGACTCTTGGAGTATGCAGACAAAACAATGCAGTTGTTTTCCTTTACTGGTTTTTCTCAGGGTTGATTCCAGCAAATAATATTTCACCAGTACCAACACTTGATCTGTGTTTGAATTTCCTTTGCATTCATCTAAAATCACTTTCATCCAAATTAATTGTTAATGGAAATTCAGACACACAGTCATTGTGGAAAGTTCTCCGAAAATGCACCAAATTTATTATCTCAAAAACAAATAACAATAATATTTTACAGGGTCAAGCCTTTTTTGGATGTATAAGTATGTCTCTTTTTCAATATTGTCTCATGTATCCAAAAGAACAAAATAGACTTCACCAGATACAATTCTAATTAGCTTGGCCTTTACTATGAACTGACATCAAGATTCAATTTTGCTTATCTTTATCAAATCCCAATACCATGTGCAGGGACCTGATGCAATAATTGGCTCAGTAAGTGTTACATTGTTTACAGAATTTAAAAACTAAATTTTTGGTCTATTCTTTTAACTTAATATGTAAGTTCTTGTGCTTAATAGTTATTACTAAGATAGAAAAAACACATTTTAAATGTCATGGGAATTATGAAGAAATTGACTGTTGTAAAGAAGTAAAAACTCAAAGTGCAGTTTGTAGAGCTCCATTTGAAGTATTTGACAAGTGAAGGGTATATTTATTTTCACTATTCAGTTCAACTATGAAGTAAAAAGAGGGATTTTAAACAAAGATGAAATGAAAAGGGGAAACAGTTTTCATAAAAAAGATATCTGCAAAATGTCTTTTTCCTTCTCTCCATGATCAACTCAGAGTCTTTAAAAGACTTGTCACAAGTCACAAACTTCACACATTCATATTCTGCAATCCCATTCAAGCACTGCTTCCTCCTTCACTTGGCACTATTTTACTTCCCTTAGCTACATCACATTTTCTTAGCTCATCCAAAACACATTTTCCTTGCCATGTCTACCTCAAGAACCTCATCAGAACCTTTCCTCATAGGATATGACCCTAATCAAACCCAAATGAACTTATCTCTTCTTCAAAGAAATACATCTCCTTGTGGTGACAGAAGAGGCAGAAAGAAGCAAGCAGAACCAGGGAGGTTTCTTGGAGTAAGGAGACGCCCTTGGGGTAGATATGCTGCTGAAATCAGAGACCCAACAACTAAAGAAAGACACTGGCTTGGAACATTTGACACTGCTCAAGAAGCAGCTCTTGCTTATGACAGAGCTGCTCTGTCCATGAAAGGTAGCCAAGCAAGAACCAACTTCATATACTCTGATGACACCAATCTTCACAATGTTCTCACTCCTATGCATGTTCAGTCTATCTTACCAGCTTCTCAGTTCCTCAATAACACTCAGAGCACACCACCAACCAATCAAAATAGCCTCTCTCACCTTGATACTTCCAACATTGGAAACTCCTCTCACTTCAATGCTGAAAGTTCATATGGGTCACCCCCTGATGACAATTTCTTCTTCTCCAATGATTCTTCTAACTCAGGCTATCTCGAATGCATAGTTCCTGATAATTGTTTCAGACCTGCTTCAAGTGACCAAAAGGTTGGTAGCAGCATTAACACAAACACCATGCAGGCTCAATCACATTTTGACAACACTGCATTCTCTCAAGAAGCCTCAAACATGAACTTTGGTCAAGGATTATGGGATAATCAGCAACCATGGGATTACAATTCTAATGAACTTAACTCAGCCATGTTTCATAATCCGTTAAGGAATGAAGAAGGGTGCATGTATGCATTGTGTCCAATCAGTGACAGTCCAAGTTTTGGGCCAATGACTGAGGCTGTTTCTTCAACTACAACATCACTTCCTATCTTTGGGGATGTTGACTTTGAATATTCACTATTCTGAACCCTAGTTGAGGTATCTTTATGATCATGGGGTGCCTTAGACTTATTAGGCCTTGTGTAATTTGCATGCACTTAGTACGTGTGTCCTGAAAGTTTGGTCTAGAAAGTAGGCAAGTATTTTCTTCTAATGCAATTACACATAGGGTGGGTTCTCACACACATGTCTTGAACCGTCACTACCAATTTCTAGGATGTTTGTATCAGTTTCTCTTTCATCAGAATCAATTTTCTTGCCCAAATTGATTCTTTTTATCATTATCATGTATTAATATTGCCGTTAATAAAATTTCATAAATGACAGATCTACCAATACATTTTAAACAATAGAATTCCAATAAAAAAACAGAGGAAATAGATACAAACTTTATCAAGGATTAACTCATGGTACATAGCTTAATATAAATGTCAATACGTCTTTTTCTATAGCGACCCTCCACCACACTATGTGTGGAGTACTATATATAGAGAGACACACACGCACGCGCACGGAGGAAACACGTTGATAGCAAGGTTTTTTGCTATGTTTTAATTTCCGGCTACTTGCCTAAACTTTTGGGAACAATGAAATAAAGGCAGTCATCCATGCCCCAAGCACCCTGGGAAGTGGGAACAACATGGTTTATATGTCTAGCTTCCGGTGTCATAATGGATTTTAAGAAAGAAAAATTGATACCAACATGTGTGTTTGTACAAAGATTTAACATCTGGAGTTGTAGTATGTTTCAAAGGTTGGGGTTGGGCTGTTCGCTCAACTAAGACTCGAAATTGAAATATTTTTTCATCATGTTACAATCCTCTTCCCGCTGAGCTCCCTTTCTCCTCGGTTATGGTCGGTTTGCGACTCCGGGATACTAAAGACGTTCTTGAGTCTTTTCCGATCGCTTGGAAAGAACAAAAGAAACGGGTGAATATAAATTAGTGACTACCCAATCTAGAGCACTTTTGTCACATTATCACATGTTCCAACGCAAAAACACACATTTCTAAACAGTGAATGTGAAAGGGCGTGTTGGCTTCCGATGAATGTTGGTTCACATTCTGTTGTCAAACACACATATAACCTCTAACATCGGTTGGTTTTTATGTCTCGGCATATGTGCGAATGTGCATTGGAGACACTCTAAATGAAAAAATAAATGGAGCCTCGGGTTATTCTAATATGTAGCTTACTGTCTATTCCCTTTAGCCGACTATTTATTGGTTAGATAAGAAATTTATCTTCTTTATTCTCGTACTCTTCTCTAATGTCTCAAGCTGCTACGTTCTAGCTAAAGTTCAATTTTCAAAAGAGATCCAAGCTCATTTTGAAGTAATAGCATGGTTAGTAGAGTAGGATCAGGGCAGCAAGGCATCCCAAGTACTATTTTAGGGGGAACAACGTTGATAAGCAAAATTAAAAAAATATTTTGTTTAGCTGACTTTGTTTGAAGAATGTTAATCAAGAAAAGCATTAGAAGTGGGTTAGTGGTGAGGAATTTCGTAGTTACTACTTACTAGGCACTAGCATAGCCCAAATGCCCATTAATCTTGAATTCTTGAGGATATCTCAAGCTTCACAGAGCTTTGCTTCGTGCAACTTAGATAACCCTCCTTATCTTATCCTAGAACGCTAAAGAATTGCCACTACTTTCACTATCATGAATCTAGGAAGATATTTTGACGTAGATTCTGACTTGGTTCCAAAAGCTTGGAAAATGAAAAGGAACACAATTTTCGAAAATAATAAATAGTTGGACAAGAGAGGGACTAGTTCAGTGCCTCCCTCATGTTTTCACCAATATCTTCTAAAAATGAAAGTGAAACAAGTTAAAAATAACTGATAAATGTGTAGCTGACTAAGATAAAACTAGACCACACACGTATATATATCATTACAGTCAAGGTATACTCCATTGAGACCAGGCAGACAAACTCTGAAGATCGGTTACAGGCAAAACACCAATTTTATAATGTTAAGACTAAGACAATCCTAAAAAACACTTGGCTCTGAAAGTTATGGTGAGAAGAATCGACCACGAAGTAGATTTCCTTCATGAATGTGAATATTTTAAAGTGAAATCACATGTATATAAGTTGATGTACCATGAAACAATTGAATATCAGTATAAAAGAATTTTACCGCAGGCGGTGTCAGTAAATTAAACTCTTTCTATTTGATACAAGACAATGGAAAGAATACTTAAAAAGAGAGGAACAAAAAAATTGTATTTAAGAAAAAAAAGTGGAAAAAAAATCCTTTACATTTACACTTTTCATGCTAAATGTACCAAATTATTTTTCATATCAATCAACATTTTCTGATAATATTCCTTTCATGTTTTTTGAACAAACTAATAAAAAACAATATTTTCCATTAAACTTAATTATCTAAATCAACATAGAGAAATCACATTGATTAAAATTATATAAATTAACTTGAGAAATATTTAGAAATCTTGTAACTTCTAATTTTAAAACATATAATAAATAAATTGAGCAAGTATAAAATGAATTAAATCCTATATTGCCCAAGCTCACACTAATGTCCATTTTTGTCAGATAATTATGCAAGCTTGAAGCCAATCACAAAACTTATTTGAATGGTAAAAATCCCACCTACTGTGAATTGCCTCCAAAAAATCAATTGTCATCCTTTCCTAAAAGTACCTGATCTCACATCAAAGCTTGATCAGGTAACTGATAGAAAAGATGAAAAATACTTATCACACATTCAAATGAGTTAATTTAAATGTGTTTCTTCATACACGTATTTGTAATAAATTTAAGTACCAAGACAAGTTTTTCACTGTCACAACATCACTGTGTATCTAAAATCATAAGATAGCAATGTGAAGCCTCATTCTAGCCTCCTGATTACTTCAAACAGTTGACCCTGGATACAAGTTGGGAAATATAATAAACAGGATTTTCAATGCAACAACGGAAAATTGTTCCCATATTCAGAAAGGGCTGAGGTGAAGAGGCATAAACACATAGTCAATGAAAGTCTCAAGTCTGGACAGAATGATCTCATAAAAAAAAGATTGAAAGCATAAATAAGCAGAACAAACTCCAAAAATTGGAGATGTGGATGAAAAGGTGCATGGAGATGTGCACAATGGGCTTGCAGATTCTTTAGGAGTTATTCAAAAAAGCAAGGTGGTTGTATTGGTTGCTAAAATTTTCAAGGTTGGCCATGGCTTATTCAAGATCAGAGGGATGACCACAAAAAAGATTATATAAACACAGATAATTGGTGTCAAGTGTGCTAGAACTGAATGTGGAACTGGGATAACTGAAAAAAGAAAAAACCTATTTGAGGACCTCCTTGAATAATGATGTTCAGTTGAAGAATTGAGATAAAAAGGAGTAACGATGAGGTATCATTCACATTGCTTAGCTTGAAGTGTGAGAAACATTGCTACTTGTGGTGGAATTGACAGCAGCTAAAGGAATGGAACTCTGAGCAGATGGTTGAGTGCTTGATTGTGAAACGGGTTCCCCAGTTGACGAAGTCAAGCCAACTGATCCGGTCAATGTGCTCGTTGATGAAGATATTCTGGATGGAACAGACTCCTTGTTGGAACCGGTGGTAAGTACGGGAGGCAGCTCTGAGGATGAAGATGACGGAGCAAGAGTACCACTTGATAAACCCACAGGATAGGGTGCAACTGGCATGTCAGTAAGGGAAGAAGCAGATGGACTATAATTCAATGAAGCCATAGGATGATCAAATTTGCACGCAGGACCGAACTTACATACTCCACGCTGTGCATAATGAGTGCAAGGTGGTGCCCCCTGATTATGAATCGCAAACATTAGATGCTTGATGAATAAGAACACAGTCAAATATATTTGGAAAACATTTCAATTGAACAAACGAACTTTTCATTGCCAAGTATAAGTTTTTTAAACAGATAGAGCGTCAAATGAAATTGAAATACCTTCGTTGAACAAAGAAAAACACGAATGCATGAAGTGAGACAGCAATAACAGTTAAGAGGAACACCAAAGAATAGTTTACTAATTTCCTAAGTAGCTACATTCAAGAAAATAAGGAAGAGCTCCTAATATTCCTAATCTAAAATCACAGGAAGGAGACAGAAAATTTACCCATGAAAACAAAGTATGAACAACTCAAGCTAGTATGAGAACATAACGTAAGCTAGAGAGACAAAAACAGATGACAGAGCACAGATGCTCCAAAAAAAAAAAACAATCCAAGGCGTTTCCTAGCACTGTCAATAGATTTCAAGCACATGCAAAGCAACTATGCACAAACCCCAATAACACAGTTCTTAAATAAAAAACAAAGTCTTGTCCCCCTAGGTGGATAGAAATTGGCTATTGTATCAGAGGGCATCGTAATTTTATTTTTTTAAAGCTCAAAACTACCCCTAAATCCACCTTTGTGAATGAATATTCTTGATGAAATTACAATTTCCCAAGATTTTGGCAGGCTCATGCTTTGTCTATTCTTCAAGAGATATATGTTGGACATTAATTAAAACCATTCATACATATTCTCTTATCAGCTTAAGTTTTTCATGCTTTGTCTATTCTTCATATGACATAACTGCTGAAGGAGGAAATATATTTCATATGAAAAATCTCTTTTCATATTCTTTTATATTTATATGATGATCAAAACAATAAAAAGTATATCTGAAGGGCTAATAAATAAGACTTTCATGTAGCAAAAATATAAAAACTTACATATATATGGGAAAGATTTAAATGCTGGCCAAAAAAGGATAGGCATGAAATAAAAAACTTATTACTGGTAACAGATCTAACTATAATATGCAGTTGTCAAGTACATATGGGGGAAAATACCCCTTAATGATCAACACATTAAGGTGAGAAATTATGCACAAGAAACTAATCAAAGAAGCATTGCAATTGCATTCAAATAAAATAGAACATGATAACCTCAATTGAAGTATTTATTATTATAATTCAGTATTATCTTACAAACTTAAAAAAGTCATGACACATGTATAATACACATTATTCCCTGCTCTGGTAGACAAATATCCACATTGAAATATTTTGAAGACGATCTTGCAGACAGAACTTTTCCCAGTACAGTAATTGTGATCAGACTGAAATATTTAACAGAATAACGTACAACTAAATGAAGGAAGAACCAAAGAGAGAAAGGAACAAATACTAAACCAAAAAAGTTGGACAAGCCCAAGAGTGACACTACTAAACCAACAGTTTTCCCTTCTGCTTTCAAATATTGCTATAAGAATCTCCAATAGAGTGCAAATGTATCAAAACACTCGCTCACTGAGCATTTGTAACATCATTTCATCAAATGGTCGTTCAACTAAATCATAGAGATTGTATATAACCAATGTGAATGTGTGACATGTGATAATATAAAGACAATAGTTCACCACTTAGAAAGTTTTATCTTAAAAATAATCAAAGAACAAGGAAAAATTGCTCCTACTATAATTTATTCTCAATGATGAATAGCAAACTAAACTTAAGTTTCAGTAAAGCAAGTTTCAATCCTAAGTAAGCTATTGGAAACAGAACGGTAAGAAGATAATTTGGTTATACCTAACAAATAGTGATTAAAAATAACCTTATTCTACTAAATTTTGTTGGACAGGGAAGATAGATCAACAACAAAGAGGGGAGATGGATCATGCAGACATAATTCAAAACTCAATAAGGGATGCCTTAGTTACAAAGAAGTTGAGAGACAATCATTACCGGGCGCAAAGGAAGGCCTGCAGGACTAAGAATCACATTCACTTTGGGTGCAGCATTCATGTCTGCTTGATGTTGGTACCTATATGATGGACCCAATTTCAACTCCCCTGTTTTTGAATAATACTGGATTTCTGGAGGGTTTGGCCTATCTGAAAATGACTGCCTCTGACTACTGCTTGAGGGACCAACTGAGAAACCAGAAGGTTGATATGGTCCAGTATAGGCAGCAGCAGATGAAGGTAGCTGGGTTATCCCATAAAGCTGTGTTGAACCAACATTAGCTGGAGAGCTAGAAGGAAGTACTGGGCTAGTTGCAGAAGCCTGCACCAAGAGCTCAACAATTAAAAGCTTCATTTAATGCACATATAATTTGACTAAGAAGTCAATAAAGAAATGCTTGACCTACCTGATATGGACTCCAGCCAGAAATAGGGACCATAGTAGGGGACATTACCACAGGTCCATAGGGGGCGTGAACAAACGAACCAGGTAATAGAGGTGGCCTTGCAACTAGTACACCAATTTGTTGTGATGAAGGACCAGATGGAGACTGTACGTTTGGATATAAGGGTGAAGGTACTGGTACAGGTAAAGGTGAAACTGGGGGAACTGGTGGTGGTGCTTGAATTTGAACACCGGTGCTAAGTGGATGATGGAATTTACAAGTTGCACCGAACTTACATTGTCCCGTTTTCACATAATAGGAGCACTCTTTCTCACCCTGTAAATCGTTATTATTCATTAACATTCAAATTCAGTATAATCTTTTTCTATGATTAAAATCAAGACCCAACATTCACAAAACATGCTTAATTTTAAGCAGTAAATATATAAAGCAATACAGACCGGTCGTAATGGATATCCATAATAATTTAGCGACACAGGGCTAGCCATGCCTCCTGCCTGCCTAGGGTGGTGATACTTGCAAGACGCACCAAATTTGCATGATCCTGTCCTCATATAATACTGCATTTAATGTATCAGCAGATAGAATCAAATCAATACAAAAGGAAAGCCACAAACTTTGAAGACAAACAAACCAAGAAAATATAATCTCACTCGATCCTCCATTAACATAGATTAGAGTTAAGCACAACATTTTGTACAAAACACAACGAATTACAGTTCCAATTGTCAAAGGCAATCAGAAACATATAAAGCACCTGGCACACAGGCTGGCCTGCTCGTTCTGGATAGTCCCCTGCAGTTCTCGCAGCTCCAATAACCTAACCAACATCAACATACACAGATATCTCCAAATTACAAAACACTGAATCAGAGTTTACAATGGAAAATTCAAAGACACCTTTCTGATTTAGCAAGGTCATGAGTAATATCAAACCAAATTGCACAATAGATGTGCATGATCACAAATAAGAAAATTTCAGACAACGAATTAACCAACAACAACGAATTTACCGCGGCACGGTCACGGGGATGATTGAACCGACACCGGGAGCCAAAGCCGCAGAAACCGGTCCTCAAATAGTAGGTGCAATCCGCCTCATCGGGCCGTTGAGGATACGATTCGTCGGAAGCACCCAGCCCCAATTGCCACATAGGCTCTGCATTTTCCAGAATCAAGATCAAAACACAGCCACATTCTTCGAAAACCACAAATCGTGAAAAAAGGAGGTACCTTCTAGCCCGGTTTCGCCTCCGGGTCCGATCCATTCCGGCGACGGATCAGACCGCGAGCCCTCGCTGGACCGGCCGTACTGCTCCATTGCAACCGGAGCTGGTTGGACGACGGCGGAGAATGAGAGAGGCTCCGATCAAATGGGCGTTTCGATTGTAGATAGAAAGAGAAAGTAGAGAGAGAAAATGGGGTTGGATTTTGTGGGGGTTTCTTCTCTCTCTCTCTCTCTCTCTCTGAGTCACACACGCAGTGTTTCTTCTTCTTCTTCTACTTCTTCTACTACAATCTCTCTCTCTCTCACTCTCTCTCTCTCTCAGTGCTCTCAGTCACTCACTCTTTCTCTCTCTTTGAGTTTTCTTTCAAAGCATTCTGAATTTTGATCTTTCTATGTATGTATGTGAGGGGCTTCTTTTATTCGTGTGTTGAGTTTGTTGGTTGGTTTTATTTATTTACGTGCACCCGCCACAACAACACACATCTCCCCTCCCACATAATTAAGAATAATGTTGGCTCAGCTGGTAAACACGATTAATTTTTCCTTAAAAAGTTATGTTCGATTCTTAATGTGAAATTATATAAGTGGACGATCCGTAAATACCCGTAAGCGATCAGCATTTTCGGAGGGATACTCTATTCGGTGGTCGTGACCGGAGTCGAACCCACCTAATTTATTTCTTATAAAAAAATCCCACAAAAATTTATTTATATTAATAATGTTATTTAAAAAAAGAGATAAGAAAAGTAATGTGAGGGATGGAAAATTGTGAGTGAAGTTATTTGATTTATTTTTGTTTAGGAGCAGGAGCAGGTGGAGTGGAATGAGTTTATAGTAAGTGAAGTGAAGGAGTGCTGAAGAAGCAAGTTGTGAGGATGTGGAAAAGACTGGAATGGGCTTGCATTTGGGCACGATTAATTAAGTAATTAATCCTGTGGGGTGTGTGACGCGCTGACCGCCCGGTAATGACAGCAGATGCAAAAAGGAGGATGGTGTGGTGTTGGCTCCTCGTCCGCGTGGCATCAAAAGAGGATCTTCCTTAAAAGTGGTAAAAGGGATGCTCTGTTCTGTTCACATGCATTTGCAGCAATGGGAACCCTCTAATTGGGATTATGGAATCACTTTTATATCATCTTATTATTATCTTCAAAATTTATTTCTATAACTATTTAGTAGTATTTACTTTTTTTTCTATAAATAAAAGTTTAATGAATTCAGCTCTTATCATTATCACAGGACATGACATACTTTCAATACCTTTAATCTCTTCATACCAACTAAGTCAATATCACTATTTGCTTTTATTTTGAATGTATATAAGCAGGAATTATAATAAAAAATTTAGTATAGGCTAATAACCTATTTGAAAGTTGGTTTTATAATAAGAAAAATTGACTTAGATCAACCAATTTATATGTGAATAGTAGAATAGTAAGACCGGACATGAGTTGGGTTGGGTGGATTTTGAGGTTATATAAAAGTTGAACCAATTAAAATTGTTTGAGTCGGATTATTTCACGAATTTTTACGTTTGGACCTAGACAAAACCAACTCGAAGATGTCTAGTCTGTTTGGGTGGGTTGATTGGGTTATTATATTAAATAATAATAAATTTGGGATATTGAAAAAATATTAAAATATTGAAAAAAAACATAAAAATTTGGTAAATTTGTTTTAGTACCAAATAACATGAAAAAGACACAAAAATTGTACTCAATAGTATGAAATAGTACCACATAAATGACAAATAGCCAAATGTGGTTAGGGCTCACACGAATAACGCTTTTTGTGTCTTGGTGTCTGTGAATGAAAGTTGAAAATTGTTGAAATTGTGAAAATAATTTAGAGTTTTCACCGTTATAGTAAGTTTTAGAGTTTTAGAGTTTTAGTGGTTGGATAATGAAAGTATGAAAATATATATTAAATAATACATTATTAATATATGTATGGGTTTCGGGTTGGGTTGGATGGATTTTTCTCAAATCCGATACCGATTTGAACATGGTTGGGTTGTAATAAAGTCCATCTGGATAACTCGTTGATCCAATCCAACCAACATTTTTTCTATTGGGTCGAGTGGGTTTATTGGGTCTACCCAACTCATGTGCACCCCTAGTGAATAAACCGACAAATCTATAAATTAACAATCTTATTTATATTAACTAGTAAGTAACCCGTGCAATGCACGGGTGTTTTTAATATTTAATTTACAATATTTTTTTAGTTGATGTTGTAAAGCTAATAAATATATGACATATGTCAACATTTTTAAACACGCGTAATATCACATGATATATTGAAGTTCTCAATTGATAAAACCAAAGTAGACACAATGACTAATATTAAAATTGTTCATCTATCTAAAGTTTATGTCATACCAAAATCAAACAACGTAATTAAGTTTTGATAGCAAAAATAGAAAAACATCCAACAAATACTTATGTAGCAATAGTCTTAACACAATGAAGATCTTATTTCACTTCTCTATCTTGACACATTTTAATTCTTTAGTTGAGGAAGCTTGTGAAGATCTTATTTCACTTCTCTATCTCTACACGTTTTAACCATAGTTCAAAAGTTATTTTTCATAATAAATAAAGTTAATATAAGACTGATAAGAAATGAAGATTTTATGGTCGTTTGAAGTTAAGGATGCAGTGTCATCATCAGCACGTTTGGAAGGAGGAAGCGTAGACAAAATTGTGGGGTATTTATTTCTTTTAAATATTTATTATATTTAATTACATTTTAATATTATTGACTTCTTTTGTTTTAAAAATTTGTGAGGTTAGATCAATACAAAATAAATTAAGCAAGCAATATAAATAAAGAAATAAGAAGAATATCTAAAGATTAAAATATTTTTCAATAAATAGGAAATAATTTTATGACACATTAGGCTAATATTGTTCTGTAAAGAGAATTGACAATATCTGGATAAAGAGTAGGTAGCACTGAGGATAATTCACAATAATTATTATATAAAAAGAATAATATTATATAAAAAGAACAATCATTAATTACATGATTTAAATTTGTAATAAATAATTATTTGAATTCCTTAATTATCGCAAATCATGATTTAAATTCGGAAATTTGATTTGATAGAGGGAGAAATTGTTGGGTTGATAAAGTGACATATAAGAGACTCTTTTTTTTAAGAGTTGCTGAGGTTTGAGATTGAGGACTCACAATTAGTAGATACAGTAGTAGATTTATAAATAAATAGGCTATAAAAATTATAGATTAATAGGTAAGAGTTAAAATACACATAGAGTTGTATTGTGCTTCAAATGCTTCAAAACTTATTTAAAATTTTATTTCATGGTAAGGTAAAGTATTATATAATCCAACATATTTAATCATATGAATTGATATTAGTTATATTTATTTAAATAAGCTGATTTACAAAACTTTCTAAATTGCATAAATTTAATTTTTTTAACTAAATAATCTTTTAAAAAAAGAAAAAACTATGTGGCACGAAGCACGATCCACAACCCTCCACGAAATGCACACCTTCAATAAATGTGCAACAACGGATTTTTTTTTCCAACTTTATCTGTGTGTTTCCAGTTTTGGTTTAATTTAAATAATCATATTTGTTATTCATCGAATTTGTCTCTTGTTTACTCCCATATAGCTTTACTCTTTAAAAAAGCACTGAGCTTGTACATTTAATTATTTTATCTGGTTCGGCTTGACTTATTTTCATCTCAACCTATGTTTAACAGCCGTATAATTTTATGATATCTCGTCCGACATGACTTTTATCTGATCCGGCTTGACTTTTTTTTTTAAAAAACTGAATAGATATACTAAGATTTATTTATTTTAAAATTTAGTAAAATTAAATTAAATTTGAGTGAGTAAATTTATATTTTGGAATGGTATTATTTAGAAATACTTGTAAAAATTCACACTTTTAAAATTACTTATATGATTTTCCTTAAAACATGACTTAATAGAAATTTTTCCTCATATTTTTGCTCATATCTTTCTTACTGTACTCTGTCCGACCTGCCACCGACACCACCTAGCTCAAGGGACACCACTGTCTTGGCTGTTAATGGTACTTTTCTTCCACCTTCCCTGTTTGCAATAGTGAAGGTAATTGAGGCATCATTAGATTTGGGAGCCCCAATTGACATCTGAAAATGCTCTTTATTATTATACATGCATAAAACAAGTTCACATTGGCATGGAGCTATAAAAATGTGAGTTAAACTTAATTGGACTGAAGTTCAGTCGAAAATTCAAGTGTGAATTGGTGTCTCACAGTTAAGGTTTTGTGTATGGATGTAGCGGCAAATCTCTTAGTGTCCTGCTTCATCAGCCGGATTCAGACATGATTGTAGCCGTTGTTAATTGCTAGACATCCATAATGGAAGATGCTTTCTGAGGATCACGTTTATGTCCATTAAATTAGTTGCAAATCTTCCACTTTTGGCAGACATATCTGATTGTTGTGTTGTTCTTGTGTTTGCATATATAATTATTGCAAGGGATTCAAGTTTTGTTGTCCAAGACTGGCATGGTGTTCCATTGTCTAGAAATTGTCTTTTTGAGAATTTTCCTTTGTCATGAGAAGGAATGCAGTGAGCTATTGAAGCTGTGTAAATTAGATTTGCAGGGAGAATGGAGGAAAACATCATATATTACAAGATAAGGTAAGGTCAAGAATGAATGAAATGACTAGATAAGTATGAAAGTGCTAGTTTGGCTCAAGTTTGAACTTTAATTTGAAGAATCATTAAAAGAAAATGTTTTTAAATGGGTGTGAGAAAGGGAAGTCAAAACTGCAAAAGACATAGGAGTATATATAATTTCATGGAAACTAGAAAACCAGAACCTCTTTGACTGCGTATCAAGAACATAATTACTTGTCCAGGCACAAGGATACAATACATGCGAGCTTGTCCCCTGGAATAAGAACAAGTTTGTTTTTGTTCTCAGAGTCTTGAGATTGGTTTTTTGTAACTTCTTTAAACATGGTTTGACCAATAATTGCAGATACTCACGAGAGAGACCACATGCTTGGGCTTGTAATGGTGAAAAGAACAAAATAAAATGCGGTGAGCGTGGATCGAACACGCGACCTTCAGATCTTCAGTCTGACGCTCTCCCAACTGAGCTATCCCCGCAATACGTTACATCAATGCACAGGGTCCTTATAGTTCTTCTACTATCTATGTCAAAGAAAAAAGCTTAACACCAATGACCAATTAGACCTCACTTCTTTATTGCTTGCGTTTCATAAAATCATATCCCACTCACATCAATTTCAGGCACCAAAAAGTAATGTGAAAGTGACTCAAACGTCAAACCCCTATAAAAGCCATAAAAAAGTTGAGAGAATATCTCACATTAGCCAAATTCATGAGTGCATTTTTCTTTCCACAAGCAACAACTCTCCAACTGATTTTAGCATTGTGGAATATCCTGATCATCATAGGACACATTTGACATGTAATGTAAATACCATTATAAAGACTAACATAAGTTAGTTGAATGCAAAGATTAGTTGTTGATCACAATTAGAAAGCAAAATTGAAAGGATGGGTAAGTTCTATCTCTTTTTCAAATGATGTGAATGAGGCTGGTTGTATACAAGTATTGTGATATATTTATTTGTTTACCTTTGGTCAGAACATTTCTTTTCAATTGATAGTTTGTATATAAGTACTGTCATATATTTCTTGAACTTCACTTAAAATAAATTATATTCAATAATTCACAAGTAGTAATAACTACTATTTGTCCTTTCTAATTTCACCAAACAGAACAGCCTTCTCCTACAAGATATTACCCGTTTGAGTTCTTATTAAACTCAACACGGATCAACGGTGAAATTAACATGTCAAAATTATGTTTCTATAATCTACATTAAACGCAATATGGTAAAGTCTAGTTTATGTTGATGTTTTGAGATACGTGACATTTCACTTAGTTTTAACGCCAAAACAAACAGCCACGAAACAAGCACATTACCATATTTCATTCAAACAAAGTTACTTCACATGACCAAATGAAAACAGAGTTCTACTACTATAAGGAAAAAAGTCGGAAATTTTATTTGAGTAAATCGGCATCTAAATTCATTTAATATGTTGGCTAATACATATCTTTTTTGTCATTTTGTACTAAAAAATAATTTAAAAAGGATAATGTATGCTCTAAATACAGCTAAATTATCAAAAAATGATTTTATTTCTTGATTTTAAAATGTCTCATTTTTACTTATTACGCTTGTCCTTGTCCATAAAAAATATATATGTCCAGAACTAAAGTGAAACTGTCTTAAAAAATGAGAAACTGAAAAAGGAGGCACAACCGTGAACTTTTATTTTTGCTCAAAAAGAAAAATACCATAAACTATGTAAGAATTTTCAACTTGTCTGTGCCTTGAAGAAATCGATTTTGTCCAGCCCAAAGACATTGTGATCATGTTTTGGCAGCGACCTGTTCGTCCACCGTTGAGGTAGACGATACCAAATGGCAAACCCAAGTATGCATATCCCCTAAACAGCTAGCATTGAATCATTTGCATCCAAAATGGATGACATAGGTAGTCAGAATATCATCATATACCCGAAATAAAACCATGATATAGAGCTGAATTTCAAGGATGACAACCAGATTGACAGTCATATTATAAATTTGTTCGGTTCTACTCAATTATAAAATAGATTAAGATAATATCCAACAGAAACTTAAACATTTAAAGCCAATAAAGGTAGTCTAAAAATTCTCAAAACAAAATCTGGCAATAAAGAACCAAAGGTAATGTTTCCACCAAAAACGCCTGATAGAGACACCCTACATACTTGTAACTCATCAACCAACCACATTACATGAACAAGTTGGGCTTTTTTGCCTTGTACGTGGTCTTCAGCTTCCTTGATGGTGGTCTGACCTTCCTGTAAACCAATGGGAACTTGATCTTCGAGTTGTGAAACTGCTTTGTGCTTTCCCTTTTGCAAAGTTTAGCAGGGACGGTTGCAGTCTTAATGATCTGAATGCAAGGGGACCTGACCCTGTGGCGAGAAGCCATCTCAGTGTACATCGCCTCAACTGCACCATTTAGAGTGGTATCACGGTACTCCTTGTACATGTTGTGATAGCCTGTCCTACTCTGATACCTCAACCATATCCCATAGTTCTTAATTGTGGTTGGGTTCTTCTCAAAAATCTGCAACATACACAAAATTACATGAGCAAGTTTGCAAGTCAGTGCAAGTTCAGCACAATAAATACTCCACAGTGCACCAATAGAAACCAATTCACTGGATATATTTCCAACACATTTGAAATATCAGAGTATCCAGACACAGCTTTGCCATATATAAGGAAGTCTATCAAAAAATAAGGCACAAATATAATATATTGGTGGCGTGTCAACTTAGACCTCAATAATCCCAGGCTGAAGACTAACTTGATGGATACAGAACCCTATTGTAATTTTGTTAAACCTTGAGGATTAATTAACCTTACCTTATGTAAGAGGCAAATTAAAGGATTCACATTATTATTATTAGACCAATATGAACGAACTATTCTAAACGATATGCATATAAGCATGGGCAATTGGGGTGTAGTGCACTTATATACAAAACGCTTCTTCAGAGATAACTTGATATACTCAGATCAAACAAAGATAACCTGATACACTCAAAACATAGGTTGTCCAGAAGTGAGACAGTGCATAATCTAACTTAAATTATGTTATATATCATACAAAGATCTTTTTTAGCTAAATCATAGACAACTAGGAGATATTGAACAGCGGTATAAAAATTTAGGTGAAACCTAAAGCTAAAAAATCTGCATCATTGGAAAATATAAAACCTAGGCACAAGTAATTTCAGCAGCAATTTATTTACAAAAGAAAGTATTTTATATGATGAAATTCAGCTTTTGAAGTGTACATTTGCACTCAGAAGTTCAGAGCAAGGCAGAACATCAAAAAGTTATAGTCATAATAATAAAACTAAAAATAAAGGTGAATTTCGCAGTTCTGTTATTTTACATTGAATTGACAAAATGTGATATCCCGATGTCTTCATATTAGCTATCAATACCATCTTTTTACCAAAGTTAAAGTTCTATTCACCTAATTCGATCAGATACACTCATGATACTCAAACTAACATTGGAGTGAATGACATTAAACAACTGATTATCATCAAAACAAGGTAACCAAACTGATAAGAACTAATTTCAGATACATCATTTTCCTTAGAATAAATGGGAATCTAAATACTAATCATTTCCAACAAAATCACTAGATTTCACAATGGCTTTCAACTTCTCGTACCGTATTTTCAATCATGGGAAAAAATAAATCTAGATAATACAAAAATATACAAAGAGACCAAAGCCTAGAAGAAATTGTACCTCATTGATAGCAAGGACTTGTCCATTGCTCTTCTTAACCTTCTTCAACTTCCTCAGAAAATACCTAATCAGAGCAACAAATCCAAAATTCAAAACAGAGGAAAAAAAAATTAACATCGAGCAAGCTATTTCATCAAAGATCTCGTTGAATAAATCGAAAATGGGGCAAGAGACGAAAAGGTTAGCTTTTTATACCAGAACTTGGACTTGGCGCGAACCTCGTTCGTGGCCCAGAGCTTCATGCGATAAATCTTGGGGTGCTGATCTGATTCCGTGGGGAGAGCCCTCCCAACGACCTGGTACTGGTGGAACTGCAAACCGAAGAAACAAGCATCACAAAACGAAAACTCATACACGAAGGGAAGATGAAATCGAACACCGATAAGAATAGTTTTACTCACCCTGAATTGACCCATTTCTGAGAGAAGGTGACCGGCGACGAAAACACACACTCTCTCTCTCACACTCGGAGTCTCGGTGCTGTGAGGAATCGGAGGTGGAGGATGAAGGGTTTTGGTTTATATATGAAGCGCACGAAACCCTAATTTGGACAACATGTGTAACGAGGCTATAACTTTATTTGGGCCAGTCGATTTCTAGGCCCAAACTACACGTATCCGAACAAATATGATTGGGCACTTTTAATGTCGATTTTTTCTGACAAAAAAAACTGACAACTTTTTAAAATTAATATGATGTCAAAATATTTTCTTGACAAAAAAATTAAAAATGTCAAAATATTTTGAAAAGATTAATTTATTATTCTAAGGGTCTTCATAAATTGAGCCAACCTACTTAAACCGTAATAATCAGTAAAAATAAACTATGAACCGAAAATTGAAAAAAAAAAGAAAAAACTAATGTTTCAGGGTGTTTGATTTTCGATTCTTATGTATGAAACCGAACAATTCGAACACGAACCGAAGTGTTACGTATATTTGATATTTTGTTTGTTTAACGGTTTTATTTACACCTATTCACACACTCTTTATTTTAGAGTAAAGACACAAACTCCTCCTGGGGCTATCGTGGAATGTTTCGTATCCCTTTTAGTGAATGTGTTGAGTACAATGACACGAAAATGTTGCTGTCACATAATCTTTTGTTCATTTACCGTGTTTGTCAATGTGATTCCTATGCATAAATTACTTTATTTCTCAATCACTTTTATTATAATCAACTTTATTAGAATCAATTTTATTCGCATCAAATTGTAACAC
Organism: Acmispon strigosus; assembly: GCA_030819835.1. Lineage (NCBI taxonomy): Eukaryota > Viridiplantae > Streptophyta > Magnoliopsida > Fabales > Fabaceae > Acmispon > Acmispon strigosus. The sequence continues at coordinate 96,661,647 of JAUAMA010000001.1, forward strand.
ACTCAATACATTACGCTAACTTTTTTTTATACAAACAGAGGCACACATATAAATATTGGGTATACTTCTTTGAAAATTTGAAAATCAATCAAATCCAAACAGATAAAATTTGGATTGAATTGGTTTGGATTAAAAAAAAAACAAATTTAGTTAGATATTTTACATACTACAAATTAAAAGGATTAAATCAAGTGATTTTTAACCTTAAAACCAAACCAATGTACATCAAAAGGTAGTTATTGGTTAGACATACCTGTTGAGACAGATTGAAACATATGTGATATGTTCCGTGTTTGTTAAATTTAAAGGTAAAACATAGCAAGACAATAGACATCTCAAACGACACATTTTTTATTCCTTCAAAAAATGTGGAGCCAATGAGAAAAAAACTAACACTTAAAATTTTAACATTTGGCAAGAATACCCCTGATGTATGCATGAAACTTTTTAATTATATAATCATAGAATACGAAGAACATACGAGCAGGGAAGTAAATAGGCTAGGTCATGTATACTTTGCGTGGCCCAAGTCTGGCCGACATTCTAAGTATATATTGCAAGCCCGGCCTACTAGGTATAGTTTGGTCTTTTAGACGGTCTGGTCTGACCTACTAACCTATTTACAAGTCATTTATTATAAAACATTCTCTTAAATAGACCTGCAGGCTAATAGGTCGCAGGCTAATAGACCTTTCTACAAGTCATGCCTCTTTACAAAATAAATATTACGAGTTTAAAAAATTATTTAAAATAGTATAATACATTGATTTGCATTATTAATAAAAATAATATTATGTAAACAAGTCAGTCTATCTTGCAAGACAGCCTTTTTAGTTAACCAAGCTTTTTAAAAAGTTTATATTTGGACTTTTAATAAACGAGACAGGTTGGTTAGGCCTTTGACGAGTCAAGCCGCGAGCCCCTGACGGGCTGTCTAACCTATTTCTGCCCATTTATACGAGTTCAATATGGATTATGAAAAATCTCCATCTTCATGGAGTTGATATTCTTCTTCTTCTTCTTCTTAGCAATTCCCAATTGGCATTTGCCAACAAAAAATCCAAAATCCCTCGAAAGGGGGACCCAACCATACCTACAATGAAGCCACAAAAATCCTATCCATCAAGCGCCTAAAAAACACCCACATGTCACAAATTCATCTATGCTTCTGATGGGTGGGTCAATTGGAATTAGGGTTTGGTGCGGGGAAGAAGAAGAAGAAGAATAGTGGGTGAGGGGGGAAGAGAGAGAGAGAGAGTAAAGGAGGGAAGGAGGCTGCCAGAAGTTCATGGTGTGGTTGCTCTAACGCCGAGGATGGAGGTTTGAGCCAAGGAGTTTGGGAGACCCTATAGGAAGATCATGAAGTTTGGCGTCCTAGGTTCGAGTTGGGTGGCCAGGTGGGCATTTAGGTTGGCAAAACATGCGAGGTTACTGCAATGAGGAACACCAGTGGTTATGGGTTCTAGTTGGATGGAGGTTGTGGTAGTTGTTGGGTTATGGTAGTTGTTGGGTTTTGGAGCCCGACTTTCGGCGTGTGAGGAACGGTGGAGCTCCACTCTTGGCGGTGGTCATGGGTTCTGGTTGGGTGAAGGTTGTGGTAGTTGTTGGGTTGTCATGGGGGTGGATCGTTGTTGGTTATTCTTTTTATTTTGTGGTTTAGGCTTTCTTTTAGTGTTAATGACGTGGCGTCTGGATGACGCACACATGGACATTCACGTCAATTAATGAGTGCACATAAGCAAGTTATGTTAGTTTTTCGACGCCCCTCTAATAGAAGGACACGATTTTCACACTTCAAAAAATTTATGAGACCAAACTCGCTCCTTTTAAACATTAAAGATTCAAATCGCACTCTTGCGACAAACAAGAGACTAAAAGTGCAATTAAACTAAAATATGATTATAATACATAGTTGGATTGAAATTGTTCACCCGTAGACAGTTATTTGAATATTTTCTAGAAGTGTTTGAGTATGCTTTTGTGTTTTGATAAAAAGCAGAGTTTTTGATAATAAAAAAAACAAAAAACTATGATTACTTATAGAAGTTTTTAAAAACAATTATAATTAAGGAAAGAATCAAAACATATATTATTTAAGTGTGTCATTATTTCATATAGTTCTACATTATTATTCTGATTTTTTTATCCAAACATAGAAAGATGATTGTTTTTAGGTAATTTATGACAAAAGTGTTTCTTCATATTTACATCCAAACAATTTAAAATACAAAAATCTTTTTCAGTTTATAAACAACCATAAAATAGCTTTACTTAAAAAGAAATTAAAATAAAATTACATTTTCATAATACCTTATAATTAAATTTTCAAGCATATACAAAGAGGTGCGTATCAATTTACAAACTTTGGCAACCGGAAGAAAATGCAGTCGACCACACAAGATTCTACAGTTAAACATGTACAATATAGTTTGTGCTTTCATGTCAACTTCGCAAGATGTGGATGTGCGACACCAAGAGTAACAGCTATCACAGCAACGAGGGACTGTAAATACAAGTACGCAGTTGAAGTTAGCAGAGACAAGGTGAAACAAGTAAAATCTAATAATATTAATGAATAAATCAATAAATAAAAGCTCCCAAGTTATTCTTTCAAATACTAACGTGTTATCACATTAATCTTCTGAACATTTATTTACGAAATTGGTCCCAAACTGATCTACAGATTCAAAACATCACAAAATTTGATCTTCATAAGCTTATTTAGTAGCAATATAAGAATTAATGATTTTGTAAATTTGAATGGATTACATAGCAGCCTAATGCATCTAACATAGTTTTCAATATGAATGATTTTCTGCCTCCTGCATAATCATCAATTCAATCTACCAAAATAACACAACAACAACACCAACAACAACAACAACAATCAAAGTCTCTCATGAAGTTGACAACATGAATCCAATAATGCCATAATATTATGTCCCTTAATCAAGTTTAATAATAGAACATCTAAATCCCTCTTAATAGTTTAACCTATAGACTAAAGTTTTACCTGGTCTCCTCTATCTCTAACTATTGGACTATTCTCCATTTGGTCTACCCTCCTTACATGTGCTTCTATTTGCCTTCACAGTTCACACATGCTCAAATCACTTAATATGAAACTACTATAATGGGAGCTATATCAAACTTTCTATCTAATTACTTCATTCCTATAATGTATATATCCTCAAGCACTGCTTTTCCACTAACCAAACTTCTTCTGATTGAATAACTCAGACATCCAATTCTCAATACTAAATACAAACTAAGCATAAATGTGTTTCTGAAATCGCTTTTAAATCTTGCTTATTAGGAACAAAACTAGCTTTAAAACTTCAGTTTCCATTAAGAGGACTTTTAGGAAGTCGTAAGATCCTCATGAATCATGATACCAACAGATAAGCAAATAGAATTTTGTCACCCATTGTTAGAAATATAATATAAAATCATTTAGAGGCCTTTATCCAATAGCTTAAGCTTTAGGAGTAATTGGTTCTTGACACCCCCATTCATCTACATACTGCTCAGTATCGTAGTAGACAGCAAAAAATACATATGATGGATACTTAATTACTTGCGAGAGTGCAACAACCAAAACTATCTTTGAAAGTCTTTCTAGCCCCCTACTATCACACAATATGACTTCAATGGTCCAACCTTAATTGAATAAACACAACCTAAAACAAGTGAAACTGAAATAATATGCAATAAACACTTACAGCAACTGCGCATGCTATTAAGCCAGGCTTTTCTCGGTAATCCATCTGCACACACAGTAGCAAGAAAGCTCCAATGTACCAGGGAACGCCACCAACAAAAAAACCAACTATAAACCTTCCAATACAAATTAAATTTTGCCCATCAATATTATCAAAAATAAAATTAATAGTACTTTTGGGAAGTTGGAGAGGGAGATAGGTGATTTATTAATTATTTAATTAGAGGATCAAACCTCTACCATCATCATCAAACACTAATCTTAAAGATGGGGGCCAGTGGCTATTCAGCATGAAAGTCATTGCATCCAATCTTAATCTGACCTATTTTGATTTGTGCTCATCGTAGCTAAAGCATTTACTTCTACTATATTTGATTAAGCCAAAAACATTATATGATGATATGACAACTTCTTAATAGCACTTCAATTTGGTTTTGGTACATATTACATGGTCAAATGATTCATTATACTTATTTATTCACTTCCATGTAAACACGTAGCATCTAGCTTTCTTTTGTCCAATAGTCACCATGATTATGAGATGAAGATCCATTCAGCAACACAAAACATTTCTTTTCAAAGAAAGAAGACAAAAAGAAAAAGAAACTAGGGTAAATGAGAGAGAGAGATATAAAGCAAGAGGATACGTCTTCTTGAACCGTACAAAAAAGCATCAAAAATTGAAAACCAAAAATAAAAAGCAGATGCTTCAATGACAAAAAGCTATACAATGTCATTGCATATTGGAAAGAGGCATCCCTCTGGCATAATTAGAGCTTGTTTGGTTTACCATTAAGCACCCATGAGATATAAGTTTAATGGAAGGAGCACACAATTTTCTCAAGGAAAAGGTGGGTTTGGGTGCCATGGAATGACAAATCTTTCTTCAATATTCTGTTTCAGAAGTAAAACAAAGAGATCCTTGAATATTCTGCTGAACCATTCAAACAAGCAGAAAGGAAAATTATCTCATAAAGAGGAAGAAGCCAAAAGTATCCTTGAATATCCTATAACTGTGCTTGGCATCAATGAAACTTTCCTTCATTACTTCTTCTTATCAGAAAAAGCTACATGCCTTCTGAACAAAGTCAAAGAGACCAAAAGGTCTACACTAAACTAAAGATAGTGTAGAAAAAAGTGACTACTAATATGAGAGTATGAAAAACACACAATGCAATCTTAGGAAGTATTTTCTGTGTCTCTTTCAAACATGCATTATATCATCAATTCTTTGGTTGTTCAAATGACGGACTTTGTCTTAGAGAGCACTGCCATTTGAGGAGACAAAGTTTTGAAGCAACACAATACACACTCATAGTAAAAAATACCCAAATTTTCCAAAGACCATTTTTTTACAATAAGTACAATTCCCAGTTGAAATGATATTTTAATTCGAAATAATCTAGACCAGAGGCAACAAAAAAATGAATCATAAGCATTGATAAACTGGAACTAGAACCACAAAAAGGGACCATGGCAGCCAACCTCCACCGTCAACCTCATGCTCATAATGATAAGCATTAGTGCAATGAAACAGTTAATTAATGAATAAAAACCAGATAAGAAAGTTTCAAGCTAATTACATCAAAGCTAGCATTTCTGATTGGGAGACTCTATAAGCTAGGGACATAAAATAAACATAAACAGAGACAAATACATTCAAGATTCCATGACATGGCAAACCGCTTGGATTGCACATTTGGTGCTTTTCATGAATTTTGCGTTGAGGCTTTGCAAATTGCAATAGTTTTGTTGCCATTTACATCTTAAAACACTTGACTTTAGAAAAGAAAAAAAAAAAACAGAAGAAAATAAATTCTGGCAAGTAAACTCACAAGAGCCAACCCAGACCAAGTCCACAGCAAGGAAGACGACGTTCTCTTACAGACCTTCCTTCAGCAACCACATAAACTTGCATAACATTAAAAAAAAAAATCGTGAATTCATTATTTGTAACCTAATACCGAATAAACTTGTTCTTCAAAATTAGGAACTGAATCTAGGTTAAACTCAACAAAGGTATCCAATGAAAATCTATGCTTGCACCTGGAAGAGCGTGGTGGTATCCTTGACCTTGTCCTTGGTAATAAGCGTAGGCGCCACCGTATGAAGCGGGTGGATTGGGAGAAGAAGAAGAAGAAGAAGGATAGTAATTAGCGACCCCTTGAAAGGTTCCATAGTAATGGTTATTGGTGGTGGCCATTCCTCTGTTCCTTCCCTCTTCCTCCTCACTCAACGCCGGAGAAGCATCGAAACCCATGTTCTTCTTCTTCCTCAATTCTCATCTTACACTCACAAACCCTCTTGTTTTCGTTTTCGTGATGATTCTGCATTCCGCTGTGAACTTTCTTTCGCGGGTAAGCTTTACCTTACTTTTCGCTCCAATATTAACAAATTAGGGGGCGTTTGTTACGCGGTATGGAATCAGATTCCCGGGAATGCTGAGGTCGGGAGTGGACATTCCCACGTTTGTTACAAGGTTAATAATTCACATTCCCGGGTATCAATCATTCCCAGGAATGGAATAACCGCCAACATTCCCTTCATTTCATTCCCATCGATTGGGTTGGGAATGCAAGTTTCCCATGGGAAATGAATTATTTTAAATATAACTTTTCACTTTCTTCACAATCTCTCATATTTTTCTATTTTTAAAATTTTAAAATTAAATTAATTTAAGCACATACCCAGGAATACTAAAAACTTACCAAACATATGTAAAAAACTTACCCAAGAATAAGATTCCCAGTAATCTCATTCCTTGGAGTGCGATTCCCGGGATTGTAATCTCAAACCGTGAAACAAACTCCCCCTAAGAATGCCAATTAATTTAATTAGTTAATTATTTATGGTTAAATATGTTTATTTTCCTAATTTATACACCTACTCTAAAATGATCTCTACAAAATATTTAAGTAGTTTTAGTTAAGGGTGTACGGGACCCGGTTCTGTCTCTTGACCTGTCCCGATTCATGTTCCTTAAAACCGAATCTCATCGGGTTTCTTCAGGTCATGGACGAGTTCAAATTCAAAAACTAGACTAGGTCAATATTTATAGTCAAATGAAAGTCAAGTCCAAGTAGTTCTAACCCGTCCCACAAACACCATTTACAAACTAGTTTCAAAATATTGTTTTGTATATCATTAATAGTCACGTTCAAATGAATAAAATTTGTATTTTTATTTTCTAATTTAGTATATTATTGTGAAAAACTTTCATTATATGTAGTTTCTTCATAACTCATCGATAGAATTAAAAATTAGTTTTTTTATAAAATGATATGTATTTATAATTCTTTAGTGAGATTTAACAATTGACATTCCATTTGTTCTTTGAGCCAACCCAAACTTGTCCTTTTATGGTTGAATATATGGTAGCGTTTGGTAAACACCTCTGCACAGGATGGAACGGGACAAGTGGGTTTATTGTGTTTGTCATGTTTTTAAGATGGAACGGGACAGGGCAAAAGACTCTTGGAACGGGACAATTTTTGTTCAAATAAGCTGAGAATAACATTAATTAGAAACGGGGCCTGAGGCCAATGCTAACCGCTGCAGAGCAGCGAAAACATCCGGAGGAGCATCCTCCATCTAAACAAATGAGAGAGTTGTAAAGGCTAACTTAGTCAGGGAGTCAACAACTGGATTACCTCCGCAACGAACAAACAAAAAATCCATGAAATCAAAATTGGTAGAAAGGGCTCTACAATCATCAGTAATGGAGAAAAGATAAGAACGCCCCAACTTACGATGCTTCCAAGGCTCAAAAGGCCTTAAGCAATTTGTCTCCTTACAGACCCGACGGAAGCCTAACCCAATGGCCATGCAAATGGACCAACGAAAACATAAAGCCTCAGCAACTAAAGGTGAGGAAACCGAAACAGAAGCAGCAATCGCGGTTGTCATCATCGCGCCATAACTGCTGCGCGCGTTCATACCGAAACTAGCTGCAAAAGATCCACAAATTGATGCATCACAATTCATTTTATAAATCCCACGAACAGGCCTGCTCCACGCAACAGGAAGAGAAGCGGGCGATTGAGCAACAATGCGGGTGTTCACCGGCGCCAATAAAGAGCATAAACGCTGCACAGTGCACACTGGACGGGGATCGTGAGTTGTTGAAAGACAACCCTGTTCCTCCTTTCCCAAATGCAATAGACCACAAAGATGAAATTACTGATCAAAACGTCATCATCATCAGCAAGCGTAATGAAAAAGTCAGCAAAAGACAGCCCCTGTCATTCACGAACCAGCAAGCCCAATGGAGAGCCAACCCATACTTGTTGGGCAACGGGACAGAAAAGCAAAGCATGAGCAGTAGTCTTTGGGACATCATCATCGCAGCAAGGGCAATAGGGGTCAACGTCAACGCCCCCGAACCGCAGTCAACCTCGCACGGGGACAATATCAGACACCGCCCACCACACCAATTCCTTGCAGCGGGGGAGAGCTTGAGAGTAATAGAGCTTCTTCCAAGCTGAAGGAGGGATGGAAGGGGTTGTGGATGTGAAGACCGTAAAGGAAGATAACTCCTGCAAGATAAAATTGTAACCCGATTTTGAAGAATACAACCCATCCTCATTATAAGGCCATAATAAATAATCATCCTATGGGAACTTCGGAAGCGGAATTGGCAAGATATTCTTCGCCGTTTCCAGGTGAAATATCATGTCAACCCAATGAGTATTCCAACGTCCAGCATCAATAAGATCACCTTACTCAATGAATATTAGCCGCATTGGCTAAGTCATGACGGTAGATAATAAGGGAACCTTGGGGGGGGGGTCACTTATCATTCCAAATATGGACTTTAGTTTCATCCCCAATTTTTCACCTACCTCCTTTTTCAATAAGTTTACCGGCGCCAGGAATACTCGTCCAAGCATAGCTAGGACGATATCCCTTTTCTGGCCCAATCAAAGAGCCATGAGGAAAATAGACAACCTTAAAGACACGACTAACAAGAGAGTGTGGTGACGAATATATCCTCCACCAATTCTCAATAGTAAGGGAGGTGTTAAACGCCTTAAAGTCATGGAAACCAAGGGCACCAGACAACTTGGGTCGACAAAGCTTATTCCAATTATGCCAATGGATAGAATGTTTGTCACTATCCCCGCTCCATAAAAACTTGCTGATCATACCTTCAATATGAGAACAAATAGAGTTAGGCAAGGCAAAATAAGACATAACATAAGCCGAAATTGCTTGAGCCACGACTTTAAATAAAAACCTCCCTACCCGCACGAGATAGGAAGTGTTATTTCCAATCTTTGATTTTCTTCCACACACGTTCTTTAACAAAGTTAAAAATTTGGGTTTTCAACCTCCTAATCATGGTAGGTAATCCCAAATACTTATCGAAATACTCAACAATGCTTACACCTAAAAGCATAATAAGCTCGTTTGAAATAGATGCAAACATATTTCGGCTACAAGTGAGTGTCGATTTGTCAAAGTTAATTTTCTGTCCATAAGCTCTCTCATAAGTCGCGAGAATGGATTGAACACATTCCGCTTCCTCCACATAGGCCTTGACAAAGATCACACTATCATCAGCGAAAAATAAGTGAGATATGACAGGCGGAGAACGGCTAGCTCGAATCCCACTAATGGAAGAATTTGCCACCGCCCGCTAAAAAAGAGCTGACAATACTTCAGTACAAAGAATAAAAATATAAGGTGAAAGGGGATCATCTTGCCGCAACCCACAGTGTGGTCGAGAGGCGGCCCGAACGGGACAATTTGGTTCCATGAAAAAAGGTGGAACAGAAGAGAACATAACACCTTATTAAAAGACTAAATTAACCTGAATATATTCTCATATTTCCTTATCTTTACCCTTTTGTTTCTCATCAAGCCATCTCTTGCATCTTCTTTTTATGCTTATGCAGTCCCAAATATTATGCTCAATGTCTTTTTTTTACAAAACAAATTTCCCCTTTATACATCATATATATTCTGTTCAGTTTCAAACATTACTTATGTTATACCTGCACCTCATCGAGTCTCTCCGGGTTTAGAGATGGGTTTGTGTAACCCGATCAATATTTAGGGTCAGGTAAAAGTCATAACAAACTCGTCTTAACATGTCCAATGAACACCCCTAGTTTAGTACCTGAAAAAATTTATGTGATTGAAGATAGCATGTATGACATTATAAAGCATTTTGAATTATTTTTACTCAGTCACCAACAATTTTAGTTAGATATAAGTGTCCACATGTAATTTTTGCATTAGCTTTAATCCTTCAAAATTCTCTTTCATCAAATTTTATCCTTCTTAATTCTCCATCTTTGTCCTCTTCCTTCTCAACCAAGTGCGGGAGAGAAGGTTTGGGTGCGATGGTTCACCGAAAAAAATTGTGGGAGATGAGGCGATGGATTAGAGAAAGAAGAGGAAGAAGAAGGGAAAAAGGGGAACGATTAAATTTGATTAAAGAGAATTTTGAAGGATTCAAATTGGTGTGAAAATTAAAGCAGACACATACACTTTTTTTTATCGATAAATGTTAGTTGTTAGAAAATTAGTTCATTCTCCAAGGTTTAAACTTTGACCATTTACTTTTCAATACCCTTCACTACCGTTAGCTCAATCATGTGAGCTACTCATCCCCCAGACATAAACACTCATATGTAACTAAGATGGACATATGGGCGCGTAAAAACTATTTTGAATCAAACAATATTTTAGGGACTAATAAAAACGGTACAAATATTTTATGGAGACTACTTTCAACTGAGGTGCATAAGTCATGAATAAAAAACATATTTAACCCATTAATTTAATTAGTAAAAACTAAAAAAGGCCGAGCTTTCTCTTTTTCTATGGGCTTTTCGTGAGGCTTCAAAGAGCCCAGCCCAAGTCCAGCCCCAAACCAAGAAAACGAAAAAAAAAGGTTATTTTGCCAATTCCGTAAATAACAAAAGGTACAGGGATATCACGGTAATTTAAGTTCTTCGCACTGCAAAACCCTAATCCCACTCTCATATAAAAAACGGAGCAAAGATAGCCTCCGCCATTTTTCGCAGGGCAAGAGTAACATCGCAGGAGGCTCATCCAATCTCCGAATACCTTCTCGCACTGCAACCATGGTACGTAGATCAAATGCTCATACACTCGTCCCTTTGTTGTTAAACCCTAAATTTTGTTTTTTTTTTCTGGAAAAATTGTTATGTAACCTGCAATGTTGAGTCTATTTTAGGGTTTGGGTAGTGTGGTTGAGCGTGTGCAAGATCGATTTGATTGTAATCAGATGTTTGTTTACTGTAGTCGAAGAGAAAGGTTAGGGAGCCAAAGGAGGACAACGTGACCCTGGGTCCAGCTGTTAGAGATGGTGAACACGTCTTTGGTGTTGCTCGCATCTTTGCATCCTTCAATGACACTTTCATCGTCAGTACATGAAGCTCTTGTTTTATGTTGTTTTATCTCTTAATCTTAATTATCGTTTCTGAAATCTAGTTCTAATTCAGTGATTTTTTTTTTTTGTGATTGCAGCATGTCACTGATTTGTCTGGAAGGGAAACCCTTGTCCGAATCACTGGTATGAGTGTTCAATTTTCTGTTATTATTTTGTTACTATCATCTTTCCTTGTACAATTTCAGTGGATTTCATATTTTTTAGCATAAATGTACCTATATTTTTCACTTGTAGCGTTGGGTCATAGCAATTTATATCTCCAATGTGATATTTTTGACCTGATGATTATGGTGTGAGCTTATTGATTTGATCTGCCATTTATATAGCACAGCTCTTTATGAATTTATTTTACATTTGGTTAGTATTAATGAGTTTCTTGACTCCCAATAATGTTCCTTGGTGTCCATTTATACTTCACACCTCGCTGTTGAAATTTTTTGGTTGTTGTGAGTGAATGCTGCTGTGGTATTCTAATGTCTTTGCCTTTTCCTAACTTCAGGTGGGATGAAGGTTAAAGCTGACAGAGATGAATCATCTCCATATGCTGCTATGCTTGCTGCCCAGGATGTTGCTGCCAGATGCAAGGTCAAAACACTTATCTTAGCTTCGTTTTTCTACTAACCTTGTTATTTTTCATGAACATAATCTTTTGAATTTGATCGAATTTTAACTTGATCTACCTGTATTTCCAGCCAGTATCTTGATGGCCATTTCTTCTTAGGTTTTTGAATGGTTTTGTTCTGGTCATGGCCTGTATTGTAACTAGTAGTAAATAAGTAGTATGTTACTTGCTATAAAGCTGTCAAGGACTCAGGATTAGTGTACTGATTCTAATTATTTTGGAGCAGGAGTTGGGCATAACTGCTCTTCACATCAAGCTCCGTGCCACTGGTGGAAACAAGACGAAAACACCTGGTCCTGGCGCGCAGTCTGCTCTCCGTGCCCTTGCCCGTTCAGGAATGAAAATTGGTCGTATAGGTATTTTGCCTGTTCATATTGCCCTTCTTTCCTTAAAGGATTGTTACCCTTCTTTGCTTGGTTTCCATAAAATTGGTCTTGCACAAATGCCTTATATGGTATATAACCTAACGAATGGTATGAAGTAATTGCTACTCTTCTTTGCTTAAAGGTTGTTTTTCTTTCTGCGACCATTGTGTTTCTCATTCTCAGTTTTGAATTCTAATAGATTTTGCTTGTATCGTGGTCATTCTCAAATGTTAATTGATGTTTCTTGATTTTTCAGAGGATGTGACTCCTATTCCCTCAGACAGCACTCGCAGAAAGAGTGGTAGAAGAGGAAGAAGGCTTTAGATTCCCTATGGTATATGGCTCGAGTTGCTATCTTTTACCTACCTTGCCAAATGAATTGTGGCTGTTTGAAATTTACCGAAGTTGGATTTCAATATTGAAACTTCTATTTGTATTTCTTGAGGTATTGACAGTTTTAGTTCATTTAGAGGTTTATGTTTAAGAGAGAATATTGAAAGTTTTGCTTGTTGATTAGTGGCTCGCGGTGGCGTTGATCACCTATTTGATAAATGTGCCCTAGGCATGGTTCTTTATCGTAATTATGTGGTAAATAATTAATGTTGGGATGATTGCGCGGATTGATAATTAAGATGGACAATATAGAATAAGACGCCCGAGTGAGTGTAATGGTGGTAAACTTAAGGGTCCATCCATGGTGCTTGATGATTAAGTGAATTTCACCACCGTGTGAGCTACAATTAAATGAATCATCTTGTTTTAGTAAAAAAATCAACTAACAATGATTCTGACTCCCAAATGAAAGCTATTTCTCTCGGTTATATCTGCAGGGTTCAGACGAAGCTCATCTAGAGCTGTTCTGGTTTGAATACTGATTCAATCAAGAGTACTACATCACATAACAATTCAAAAATCAAGTATGATTATGAAATTAGACCGTGGGCATGTGATATCAGCTTTGAAGTATGCAGCGCTTCATGGAGGAGTTTAACCAAGAAAAAAATGTTGATAATATTAATTTGTCCTTGAATAGCGAACCACCCTTCCTCTGTTCGGTCTTCTCCTGTCATCATGAGATTGTAGTTTCTTGCTCTATTTTTTCTCACTTGTTATAAAAAAAAGCGTCATTGGATCTCAAGTAAGAATTGAGAGGCAACTAAATTAACATAATAATTTAACTTAGTATTTAACTAATCTTCTTACCTAGGTCTTAATTACCATTTGGGGCTTTATCCTTTTACTTCATCAATATTAAACCAGGTATGATAGTATGAAACGGTAATGTCAAGAGGTAAACACAAATCGTGTCTGATTGGTTTAGGGGGATTATGGATCCAAAACGATTTAAATAATTTCTAGTTTTGGGATTTTAAATCATTGTGATATTTTTCAGGCCCAACACCCAATGGAGCATCTGCTTTTCCTAAAAAAAATCTTTTTTGCTTTAAATTGAATGAGGTTGATTCAGTTTCCCGGCATGTGAATAAGAGTCTAGTGACTTGTCGAACACATGTTTTGTAACTTCTATAGTAACAAAAGGCGCGCTATGAGTACTTACTTTGACACCTTCTGATAGCATTTCTCATAGTAACAATCCTAGTTGAATTCTCTAAAATTTGCTGATTATCTCTTTATAATTTGAAAATGCTACTTTTCGTTCTTTTTTATAAGAGTCAAAGGAGGTGTAAAAGTTGTTTCTTTTTATAAGAATCGCACAAGATTTTGGGTCATATTAATTATATTTTTACATTTTTACCCTTATTCAATTTTGAAAATATGAAATTACATTAATGATGAAAAGAGATTAAAAATAAGTATATTAAGGGTAATTTTGACAATTTAACAACATTTAAAAACAAATTTAATATAAAAAACTATACTACGTAACTTTATTAAGGAATATACAAAATTAATTTAATTCTTATAAGAAAAGGAACGAGGGACTGAACTGAAGCCTCCATAATTCCTCTGAATTACCTTTGTTTTACATGTGGCCAGTGACTGCTACACTTTTTCCACACTTTTTGACTATTTTCAAATTTCCAAAGTTAACCTTTGTACTTCATATATAGAGAGAAACACACTTCGCTCTCGCTAACTGCTTACGTTCACATTTTTTTTGGTTTAAATCACATTTCTTAAATTAAATGTATACATTTTTATATGTAATAATTAATTAAAATTACTACTAATACTTCTTGAATAAACTGGTATTATTTGAAAATTGTAGGGATTATAGATTTAAAGTTAGGTTTGCTTTTTTCACCTAAATTTACTGAAAATAAAAGAAGAGTCATTTGCCGAATTTTATTTTTATAAATAAGAGAAAAGTCACTTGTACAAGACACAACTTAATAATCATTAAAATCTATAAATTTTATGTATATCGTCTATTAATTTCTCAATAGCAATCACAATTTTTTTTTGAGTGTTATAAAACCCTGCATTGAGAAACATGGTTCATTCTTTAAGTAATCGCCTGATTAGATAATTTTTCAGTCGACCCACACCACTACTTAATTTAAAATGTATTTGTAAACTAATAAATAATTTTGCTAATAATAGATTTCGTTAAATAAAAGAAATAAGACAAGAAATAATACGCAAGAATGCAATTGATGCTTACTTTTCTAAGATGAAAATTGTATCAAGTGTAACTTGTACCGGTAACTTTTGGAGAGAGAAACAAAACTGACGTTTGTTGTGCTTTCTAGTGGGTGGGAAGGGCAAGTTTCGAACAGTGATAAAATGTTAAAAGGTTAGCATTAATTCATGTTAGTAGTGGCTACATCAGTATACATATGTAAAGGAGACTTGAACCATAACAATAATAAAAATGAGTGGAAATTTTCTTGTGTTGAACTTATTCATGTTACTGAAAAAATATTCACATATTCATCTTGCAAAAAATTCAGTTATGCATTAACTTCAAGACTCCATGAGCTTGATTTCCACCTATTCATATATGTTGAATTTGTTCAGCTGCACATTGCATTGAAGACCCTTGTTCAACTTCCTGAAAAAAAATTAAACTCATTACTTTTTATTTTCTATAGTACTCCATCCGTTCCTTTTTATAAGAGATTAACTAACTTTGCACACCTCTTAAGAAAGTTAGTTTATCTAGTTTTTTATATTAAATTTGTTCCAAAGTGTTGTTGAATTTCTAAAATTGCCCTTTAACATAGTAAATGTATTTCCATATTTCTAATTATTTTTATTTATTTATTTTTGAATAAACCAACACCATTTATTGTAAAATGGAAAAAAGGCATAGTTCATGTACCTAGTATTTGGAAAATGGAAAAAAGAAATATCATAATTAATGTGATGCAATTATTATCCAGAATTGAATAGGGGTAGAATGGTGAAAAAATAATTAATTTAGCACAAAATTTTTCTCTAGCTCTTATAAAAAGGAATGATCAACACCCCTAACTCACCTCTTATAAAAAGGAACGAAGGGAGTACTTACTCACTATCATTTATGATGAAAAAATTCAAATTTTCATACATAAACAAACGAGACTCTTAATTCACTATAGCTTTTTCTTTTCTATTTTTTCATGTCTTTTATCCTATTAGAAATTCTATGCTTTCACCGTGTGAGCAAAAATCTTGTCAATTGTCAAATGCTGTCTTAGAAGTTAAAGAACTTGACATTATAGAAGCAAGCGCACAATAGCATTACTTGTTCGAGAATAAGAGGAGCGACATTTTGTGTTACTTCATCCACCCCATTTCTTCTAATAATTTTGATCTTTAAGTCACTTCTTTTTATGTCTTTTAACAGCATAAAAAGGAAAGTACAATGAGTTTACATAAACTCTTTTAGTTTTATGCTTTAACAAAAAGGAGGTGTATTTGTTATGTTCATTGAATTGGCAAGAGTGTGGATGAAATAGATTATGTCCTAGGGTGGAAATTTCTTGATTTATTTGGTTAATAATGGTAGTTTGCTCTATTTTTAACTGTAAATAAATAGTTATGAATTAGACGTTTCTTGCAAGTATGGATCGATTAATAAAAATCAGAATTTAATGCGATGCATAGTTGTAGCACCTCGCTTGCGGGACCGGCTACTCTGTTATTTTGTTCACGTTATGTCGGCTTCACTTTATATAATTCATTACTAATAATATTTTTTATATATTAAGAAATTGTATTAATATTTTTATTTCTATCAAAATTACTACTTAACTTTCTAATATATTTTTTATATTTTTTCTTAATTTTGACTCAATAATTTTCTATAACTATTTATTTAAAGGTAAAATTGGTAAAATATAATTAATGTTCTCTTAAACTTTGTAAAGTAGTAAAAATAAAAAAAGTGTGAGTTATATAGGAAATAGGAATAGTGAGAGTGTTGTTTTATAATAATGTTTATTCTGCCTTCCAAAAAAAAAAAAAAAAAAAAGGTTTATTCTTTATGTAATTTGTAACTATGAGACTTTGTGTTTGTGGAAATCTTATGGTACGAGGTTTGTAAAATTATTATTAAGGTGCAGATTTCATTGGGGGACATGGAAATTGGAATGACAAGGAAAGAGAAAACATGTGATTTCCGTCCCCCGCTTAATTAAATGTTTCATAATTGAAAACTTGTACCAAAAAGGACTGAAAAATTAAAGAGAATAGATATTTTAGATTAGAGGAAATATATATATTTTTAATTTGTGGGATGAGGTTTTTTAATTGAGAAGAAATTAATAAAAATAAATTACTTAAATTTGGACACACTATTTATGAACTCTAAAAAAAATTACTGTCTTTAGTTTTCCTCATGCAACAACAAAAATTTATGATCTCTAAAATTATAGCTGTGGGAAGTTTTAACATTGGTAATCTGAAAATTTATCATTACCTAAATTTAAGAAATAGTACCAAATATGAATAGTGATGCTATATACATTTGAGCATGTGTATGAGACATGATGCATAAATTAGCTAAATTAATTTGAGCCAAGGTGCTCATCTATTCGGGTTGACACAATAAATCTGATGATACAAATTAAATCAATCTAGTTGGTTCAAATTTATTTAGTTCATTTGTTCAATTCACATTAAACATGAACCAGGCTAGTTGTAATTGGTTCAGTTCTTTGTTTTATTATCTTTCAACTCAAACCAACCATATGGCACGATAACTCTTTTATATATCTATGTTCTTAAAATTGCTTTAACTTTTCAACTTGATTATCAAGTGTCTTATGCTATAATTATTATCAAATTTTACTAATTATACTCCATTCGTCCCAAATTATAAGACTATATAGAGACAAACTTGATGTTCCAAATTATAAGAGCCTTTCTAGATTTCAGTAAAAAAATAATAAGCTTTTCCTTTTTAACCCCTTGCATTCATTATATTTTCAATTCCAAAACTTTAATTATTACATCTACTAATTAGTTTTAAATATGGGCATATATGAAAGATTTATACAAAAAATAACAAAATAAAGATATTAATTAGTTTATTACATATTTTCTTAATAAACGTTATTGTCTGAATAAGTCTTTATAATTTGGGACCGAATGAGTATTTTAAATAAAATGACCAATAAGTTTTGCAAAGTTTTTTGTTGATGAAAAGTGCTATCAAGTCATAATTATACAAATATTGTTAATCAAAAGTGCTATCAATAGCTAGAACTGATTTTACTTATATATATATAAAGAAATCTTTTCACTTGTAGTGACATAAAGTACAATATTTTGAACAAATGAAATGGTAATATATAGAAATAAAAAATTTAAATAACTTTTTTGTATATTTAACTAGATGACCTAAATCAAATCAGTCTGATCTTAATCAGGTCTGCGATTAAAGATTTATAGAAAAAAAAAAAAAAAACGAGCGCAACCAAACTAATTAAATGTGATATGTTTGAGTTTTATTTCATGAATATCCATATTTTAAGAGTCTTATTGAATTAAATTTCATCACTACTATTTTTATATTTTAGAAAAATATTAAAGTCTCATTATGACATTCTTCTCCCATACTCATTTTCTTTATAGTTGTTGTCGCTGCACTCCCCTTATTTAGATTGATAAAATAAATATTGGAAAGATAATGCAAAATTTGACATTTAGACTCATGATGTTGAGGAATAAGATTAATGTAATTTATAGATAAAAATCGGGTAAAATATTATTTTTTATGCATCGAAAAACAATACAGAAATATTATTTTTTATGCATCGAAAAACAATACAGAAGAAAGAAAACTAAGAAATGGAAAACGAAAACGAGTCCCTTAACCGGAGGGTCTCAAGCTCAACATCCGGAACATCAAACACTCGAACACCTGTAAATGTTTCTCAAGCACCAAGCTTTGCTAGCTAATCCGCCGCCATGTTGCAATCGCGTTGAATCTTGTTCGTAACAATAGTCCTTTTCAAGTTCAGAAGTCTGCAAATGTAATGGAAAACAGGCACAAAGCACATACTATTTGTATCCTTCAGTGAATCTAGAAGCTCTGCGCAATCCACCTCGCACACAACCTTCCTAAAGCCTCACTCCAAGCCAAAAATCAGGTAAAATGTTTTTGTAATAATGTAACATTTTATTTTCCCTTAATATGAACTTACTAAATTGTATTGGTTTCACTTCTTAGTTTTATTTTTCATAATAAAAACGTGTATAAAATTTAGCTATTAACAAAGAAATATAAAAGAGCATGACACTATCATTTTTAGTTCATTAATGGAAAATTGATTAAAAAAATTTAAGAAATATAACAATTATATTATAAATCACAATAATTGATAAAAAAAAATTGTGGTGTAGCTAACTTTTTTTTGGTATTGTTTTCATATATATATATATATATATATATATATATATATATTTATTGAAATGAAGTTTTGATACATTAATAGTTTAAAAGATTTATATTTCTTTACCGAAATTATTACATTGCCTTTACTATTACGATGCAAATGTTTTTTGAATGGGATGCAAATGTTTTAAATGAAATGATTAGTTGTAAATATGAGTTGGTTCAATTATAAAATAATTGTGTTTCTATATCTCCTATGTGTTGAAGATAATTTGATGAGGTTGGCATCTATCTGTCCCCCATGGGCCATGATCCCAATCTTATCTCTACGATTGGCTTACGTTTCACGCTTCAAAAGAAAATGATTGGCTCATTTTTCAATTTCGTCAGGCCTTAAATATTTTTGTTGATGATGTGGTTAACTTTGACATCGTCATTTTATTTATTTATTTAATTACTTTTGCAATTACGAACTGGATTTAATATCGATTATAATGTTGTTTTAAATATCTAATAAAAAATATAATTAAATAAAAAATAAAATAAAATAGAATGGAATTACAATTCCATTAGTTAATAACACTATCTGTTCCTAATTATAAAACTATTTAAAAACATACATAAAGTTCATTTTTTAATGTAAAACAGGTATTCTTCTACGAATTTGATGTCCATTTATGTAAACCTCAGAAAAAATTATTTCTCTTTTCCATGTATAAATTTATTAAACATTTGAAATTCTAAAAATTTAATTAACACTAGTAATTAATTCTTTCAACAACTTAATACATTAATCAAGGGCAAATATGAAAGATTTGTGTATTTTTTAAATTATTTATACATTAATTAATTTTATTGCGTGTTTTATACTCCCTCTGTTCCTTACTAACTGTCTAAAAAGAGAATAAACACGCGTGTTAAGAAGTGCAATTAATTTTATTAAATTTTAAAAAAGTATTACGTGTTTTCCTATTTTACCTTTTAAAATGTAGTTTACCTCTCTTTATTTATTTTTCTCACAGGACCATTATTTGAAAATTCATTAATTAATTATTTCTTGAAATTCTAAATAGACAGCGTAATTTTTTTGAGTGATTAATTAATAAGAAATGAAGGTAGTAATGAAGTAGAATTAACAAAATAACTAACTTTATCTTATACTCTCAAATTAAAAATAAAATGGAGAATATTTACTTTGGTGAGTTCTATTGTAGATAGTAATTATATTTGGCACGAAGTTGGTTGACTTAGTAGATAACACTTGTGAGTTAACCAAAAATAAAAGAATAGGGATATTTTTTTATAAAATTAACATTTGATCAAATTATGTTCTATTGCCTCTTGCTTAAAATAATACAAAGTACATTTGATAATCTCTTTTTTATTTTAATTTGTCAACGTAACGTACGAATGACGTCCTTGTTATATAAGTCCTCTCTAGTCTATATTATGGACATATACATCTCATGTCCCATACATATTTTTTACACCAAGATTCCACCTTACATGAGCCATCAATTATTGGTCGAGTGAAATAAATTACTATTTCTTATGTGTATGTCAAGAATAACTCAAGTGGTAAGACGTGAGTTAAGAAGAGAAATGTTCAAAAGGAGAATTTAGATACTTCTGATTTAAAAAAAAAATAGTAAGCATAATTTGTTCCCTTAATTTTGGACAATTAATTTAATCTTGTAAAATTAAGTTTTTTTGAAGAATTAATTTGTTATAATTTGTATTAAGTATAAAGCTAGCTATTTTTTTTCTCGCACAACAAAAACTAGCTTTGATTGCTCTATTTAGCCATATATTTATTCAATTTTAAAATTCAAAACAAATTCGAAGTAAAATAATTTATACTTGGATGTTAAAATAGGTTTATTATAATATTTTAATTCAAAAATTCCAACTTAATACAAAATTTGCATAAAGTAGCCAATTAATGTAGGGCCTTTTGAATTACTATGCTCTCCTTATAAAAAAAATTATCATCTCAATAAATTTTTTCAAGAGAACCAAACATCTTTTTTTTTTTTTACATCAGAAAGTATTTAAATTTTTCTTTCAGTGATTGATCCCTGGTCTTTCAGGGATTGATCCCTGGACCTACCTCTCACCAACCCATATGTCTTCAGTTTTTACCACTTGAACTATCATTCGTTCAGAGACAAGAAACCAAACATTTATTTTCACCAAATTATATTTACATTTTACATATATATAAATAGAGGACTGCAAATTCCAAGACCATCATTTGCTTTTGGACAAGATTTCCTCCCAAGAAATTAAGTTCCAGGTCCAAGTGTGATCACCCTTACCCCAAATACAATTCCTTATTCTTTCATCGATGGACTCACAAATCGACTGTGGCAGCCACACTGCCTGCATGGTGTAAACTGGGAAAGAAGACAACACAGGTTTAGCCAAACACAATCTACCAGCTTTGTTTAACAATTTGTGCTTCCAAGAGGCCAACCAAGAATTAACTTTGTCCCTAATCGGGGCAAACACTCCCTTAGTGACTCTCCCTTTAAAGAGAGGCAAACCAAAATACTTCCCTAGATTGCTCACCCTTCTAATACCAATAATATTGGAGAGCTACTACTAAAGATTCTGAGCAATATTCTTTGAACAAAACATTATAGATTTGTCTAAGTTAATCTTTGAACAAAACATTATAGATTTGTCTAAGTTAATCTTCATACCCGAAGCTGCACAAAAATATGTAAAGTCTTGGCCACTAACCTCATATGAGCCTTATCAGCTTTGCAAAATATCAACACACCATTCGCAAAAAATAAGTGAAAATCCCAATACCCTCTATAGCAATACGAATGGGGTGCCACACACCATCATGAACAAGTTTCTGAATTTGGATGGCAAGACGTTCCAAATAAAGAACAAACAAGTAGGGAGAAAGTGGATCACCCTGACGAAGACCCCTATGAGGAGCAAAGGAGGTAAGCGCAATAATAACATCGCCTTGCTAGGGAATCTTGTAGATGCTCTGCTTCATGAGAAGGACAAACTGTGGGTGCAGGCCTTGTCACGAAAATATTTGTCTAATGATATTGTTCTTGTCGGTTCTTATAAAAGGGGGAACTCATATATCTGGAAGGGAATTGTTCGGGCTAAATATGCCTTGGCTCATGGATTTGATGCTCAGCTTAGAGATGGGGCGTCTTCGCTATGGTATGATAACCGGTTAGGCATGAGCAAGCTGTGCAGCCGGGTGCCATTCGTTCACATCTCTGACATCATGTTTAAGGTGGCTGATATTTGAAGGAATGGAGCTTGGGATCTTGCCAGGTTATGTACGCTTATCCCTGCTGAGATTGCGGATGAAATTAAGAGTGTCGCAATTCCTGGAAACCAGACAGGGCAGGATGATATTCGTTGGACTCCATCCCATGTTGGTTCCTATACTACCTCGTCTTCTTACTCCTTGCATTCTGTTAGGCTACATATTCATGTTGGTTTCTGAAAATAGGTTTGGCGCACCATGGTTCCAGAAAAAATTAATTTTTTTTCTTTGGTTGATAGCTAAGGTATCTCTCCCTACCAATACTAAGAGGCTTCAAAATCACCTCAGTACCAGTGTAGTTTGTTCACGTTGGGGTATGGATGTCGAAGATCTTTGCCATATCTTTCGTGTTTGCCCAGATTCTTGTAGCTTGTGGTTGTCATTGGGAAGTTGTCTTCCCTCTCTCGCGGTGCGTGTTCCTTTCACTGTTTGGTTTCATCGCATTCTGCAGTAGCAGGAAAGTCTTGCAGTGGCGGTATTTTGGTGGTTATGGGGATGGCGTAGCGACAAGATTTTCAGCGACCATCCTTGGAGCATCAATTATGTGCTTCGACAAATCCTCATGGACTGTGCTCATTGGAAGAAATGGCCAAATACTGTTGTTCTTACTGCCCCTGCAGTAACCGTATCTGCTACGGGTCTCAATTTTGCTGCTCTTTCATCTGCTGTTGTGGTCATGACGGCTGATGGTAGCTGGAACCCAGCTGTTGCTTGCATGGGAGGAGCAGCGGTATTAAGAAACAACAACTCCGACTTGGTGGCAGGTGTGTCTTCGAGTTTTGAGCAAGGGGGTGCCTTTTCAGCTGAGCTTCTCACAGTTGAACTTGGTCTCCAACTTGCTTGGGATCGTGGACATAGAGAGATTATTTGTGCTACAAACTGTTCGAACGTGGTCCAAGTGCTGCGAGGTAATGGCGACATATCTTCCTTTTGGGCGAGGGATGTGATTTTACGAGTTAGAGACATGTTATCTTGGAATTGGCTTGTTAAGTTGAAAATGATTCTTAGAGACAGGAACAACTCGACTGATCGGTTGACCAAGCAGGCTCTCACAAGAGAACGCCGCACCGTGTCTAGAATAATCCTCCTTATAATGTTATCACGTCTCTGTATTTGGACGCTCTAAGTTAGTTGTTTTCTTTTTGTTTAGTGTTTCTTTTGTAATAAAAAAAATTAGAGGAACAAATTTATTTTCATACATACACATATTTTTTCTTGTATCTTACTTTTACTTATATTTTTTTATTTATATCTTATTTTCCTATCACGTCAACCATCTTGTCTCTCACTTTTATTTTTATATCTCGATAGCTGTCCATGGAATTGAAGTGCTAAGGGATGATTTTCCGAAACAAATTAAACCCTTAATTATCATGAAAATCAAATTTTCGTTAAGGTCACATTTGATTTGATCGACGCTTCCATTAGGAGAGACCTAAATAGGCTCTAATAAGTTACAGGTTTAAGTTCTTCCGCATTTTTAAATTTAAGAGCATGTTGCTTTCAAATAAATAAATAAATAAACATAAAAGCTTGTTTATGGTATCGCGTTCGTCAACACGAAAGTTACAACGAGAAACTTTAATCTGACGTGCGTTTCAACAAAAAAAACCTCTAATTTAACGTGATTTTAACGAGGGACGTGAATATTCAACTCACAACCAAATGGGTATTTTTTGTGATCAGATATTCTTAAATACCAAAAATAATAGTAATAACTAGTTGTCTATATCTATACCACGGAGTTTTGACTATAGAAAAACTTAATCTCATCCTATCTGAACAAATTGCTGAATTTAAAATCAACCTAAGAGATTATACAATCAAATAGACATAAATTACAACATGTTAATTATTGTTATATGGTAAAAAAATTGTGTTCCTAGTGAAATTTAAGACTGTGTCTAGTATTTATTTGTCAGTTTGTAAGAGAAGAAGTAAAAGTAGTTGAGCGGAGAGTAAAAATGCTCTCTATTTGATGCACGTTCAAAATAATAAACTGCTTAATGAAAAACCGTTTATATGCTATAAGTTGATATTAAGGTCCTCTCCATAAGCATGATTAATTGACATAGTCCATCATATGATTAATAACAAAACCCTATATTATCCATTATAATACATGTACATGAATTAAATTAACAATTCATATAATTGATATTAATGACTAAACAAATATATTTTAATTAATTGATAATCCACTGACTCAATATAGAATTAATTATTAATTAATATAACACAAATAACATTTAAATAATAAGTTGATTATGAATTTCAGACATCTTTTTTTGAATTTTAATAAATAATTATATTGATCCTCCACATATGATGGAGTTATAACACGGTTGAGTAAGTTAAACAACCCCATAAGAAACTGATCAGATACATGGAAATGTATTTCTGTTGATCATCAATTCTTATTCGGGTCCATTTAATGTACACAAAATTTTATTTGTGTAACCTTACACAAAGGTGGTTGAACCCTTACTCGGTAATAACATTTTTCTAAAAAATAAAAAATTGTTTTTACACTTTTTGCCCCAAGGTTTTCAGGTGTTCACTAAGGTCCTTTATGTCTTGACATTTGGACATGTGACAATTAGTCTTCTTCCTCCTTAGAACCCTCTTCCCTCCGTGTTCTAAGTGGTGGTGGTGGTCGACAGCGAGATGACCCTCCTGGTGAGTGATTCCAACAGAGACGCCTACGCCAAATCCAAAGCCCATGAGCCCAAAATCGCTCAATCCATTATTCTGAAGAAGGAGCACATCATGGCCAACAAAATGTACATCATGAGAGCGAAAATCAATGGCAAAATGAGAGAGATTCACATCGATTGGGACAATTCAAACTCTGTTTTAGCATGTATTGCCAAAAAGTGTTGTAGATTAGGCGATTGGAGTGGAAGTTCAGGGGTGACGAGAGAGTGAAAGTGGATGAGGTTCCCATTCAAGTTTCATGAGACATTTACAATTGGTTATTTTGGAACGACAAGAGTGACAACCACACAATCTGATAATATTCAAAATTGAGGTTCACATTTGAGGAAGAGGAGGAGGAAGAAGAGGATCAGCGAGGTAAGGAGAGGAATCTGGTGAATTTGTGGACGCACCAGAACTTGAACATGGGGGTTTCTGAATGGGGGAAAGTCGGGTCATCTTTGACATCTTTCGGAGGGTCTTTTGGCGACAACCCCTCCGTGATGGAATGGTCCAGTGTGGAGGAGAATGGGTGGGTTGAAAGGAGACTCCATCTAGGGTGAAAACTCAGAAAACATCAAGGTGGTGGTTCGACATGGTGTTTCTCAATGGTCAAAGTAAGGAGCTGCCAATGAAGGATGTGGTTTTGGCAGAGGCTACGGAGATGGATCTGGCTCTAGTGGCAGTTTGGCAGACGAAGGTGGGTTGCTGATTGTTTTGGGTTTGGTTTTTTTTTTTTTTATGGTGATGAGGTTTGCAGCTATGAGGCGAATAAACAAGTTTTTTTTAATCGATGACCAATCTCTGATTTATAAAACTAAAGGTACCTAAACTACAAATACTTATTTGGGTCTGACCAAACCAGTGGGGAGAAAGTATAATTAATTTTTTAGTTGTGGGTAAGTTATCCCTTGTGCAAGGTTACACAGTTTTGTTTATGTACATTAGGCAGAGCCCGTTACCCACGAGGAAAAATAAAAATGGTGTACGTTCTAGCAAGAGGGGCGGTCGTACACGATTTGGAATTTCAAGTCTAATTCAATTTGAAACATATTATTATGTTATTTCAGGCGAACATGACCACAGCACCTGAATCAAAGAATCAAATGTCAGGATTGGAATATTCAAAAGGAAGATTTGCGTTCAAACTTTCTGGAAAATGCTAATATTGTTGTCCAATCGCGCAACTTGGAAGAAGTATTATAATTGTTTTTTTTTTTAAGGTTGTAATACAACTATAGTAATTTGAGCACTATTAGGAAAAATAAAATAAAGTTAGAACATGGTTTTGGTCACTCTAACTATATATTCAGCTGAATTTAGTTATTCATCAAAGTAAAATTGTATTTGAGTTTCTAAAACTTTTTAAATTCATAACTTCAATTTTCAACGTAAACTACAGAGTTTACATTTTTCAACGAAGCCTTATGTGACTCGAGGCATATTGATTCTACGTGGCATTCAATCATGTTTAAGTGATTTATATCTCAGCCCATTAATTTTTTTTTTTCAAAATCTTAATTTTTAACCTCTAATTAATTATTCCATTGGCTGAGGTGTAACCACTTAAACCCAATTAGACGCCACATAGATCCATTAAATGATGTGTTACCTGCCACATAAGACTTCATGGAACATGTAGGCAAATATCACATGAGAGTCTCGAGTTAAAGACTGTGTCTATCTCTTTTTTTCTATAATATTTATAGATTTCAACATACACATATTTAATAAAACTTAAATATGTTCGGGGTTCCTTACATTTGAAAGAGAATCAAATTGGGTTTTGAATTTTTTTTAAATGTCACCCCTAACAAATGTTTTTTAATCAAATTAAGTCATTTTGACTAGTCAACATAGAATTTTACTTAGTCATCACTTCCACATCATCTCACTTATCCAACATTGACTTTTTATTTAATTTTTTCAGCCACATATTCACCTTCATCCTCTTCCTCTTCTTCAGGATCTCCAAAAGATCAAGCCCCAAACCCAGAAAATCAAACTCTCAAACCAAATATCATGAACAAAAACCCAGAAAATAACCATAAACTTCATCTTCCTCTTTTTAGATCTTCATCTTCCTTCCTCCTCCTTCTAGAAACTGCACAGAAAAGGAATATGAGAGGGAGAACATGGCCTTCACCACTACCTTGCATTCCACAAAGTCCATGTAGGATAAGAAGAATATGAAGTCTCACATGATCTGAGATAAGTGGCTGAAAAAATTAAATAAAAAGTCCATGTAGGATAAGTGAGATGATGTGGAGGTGATGACTAAGTAAAATTCCACGTTGACTAGTCAAAATGACTTAATTTAATTAAAAAATATTTGTTAGGAATGACATTTTAAAGAAATTTTTTTCAGGGACCTAATTTCTTTTTTGGTTACATTCAGGGACCCAATTTGATTCTCTTTCAAATGTTAGAGACCCGAAACATATTTAAGCCTATTTAATAATACATATATGTGAAAAGAGAGACAAACACAAAATTTCAACATGAGAATTTTCATGCTCCAAAAATTTGGGTAAAGTGAAATTAGAATTATTTTAACATAAATATTTAATATTAAATTTAAAACTCATAATTAATATTTAGTAATTAATGTGGAAGTAATTTTCATAGTTTAATATATTAAATATTATTAAGGGCATTAAAATTGTAAATTCAAGTAAAATAATTTAATACCGTCAACTAAATTTTATTAATATATACGATTGTCATATTTTTTTATCCACAATAGAGTAGTTTTAATGTTTAAACTATTAATAAAATTTAATTTATTAGCATAAATATTATTAAGTAAAATATGATTAAGTTTGGTTGCATTCAATTTTTCATTTTTTTCTAATAATTAATGATCAAAATTAAAATATGATGGTATGTGATTTTTTAAAAATAGTCATATAACATTTTTGAATAATTACATGATTATTAAATTATTTTAATTTTATCAATTAAATGTTAGATCTAACAACGCAATTTACTACATTCTCATACAAATAGAGTATTCTTGTAAGATACGTCTATATATATATATACACACACATTTATATGATAAAGTATTAAGGAGCGAATTATTTATATCATAATTTAAAAATTAAAATTTACTTGATAATAGAATATGATAAGACATGTGATAATGATCTGAAAATAAAATAAATAAATAGAGAAAATTCATAAAAATAAGATAAAAGAGAACATCAAACTCAATTGATACTACTGCCTTTAAAATAAAAATTGATACTAAAAAAAATATATGTTTACACTTTAAATTATACATTTTCAATTCTCTATTTCTCTTCCTTTTCTTCTATTCAAGAGGTGAGGGGGAGAGATGTAATGGTAAAAAAAAAAAAGAAAAAAATGTTGAGTTTTGATTTATAAATTCATTTACACCCTCACTCCATTTCTACCTTTACTTTTTATTTATCTCTCTTTTCATTTAATCATATCACACGTCACATTTATTACGCTACCTTGTTATCTTTCTATTCTGTCCACCTTTTACACATTAGTTATTCACATTTTGTCTCATAGTTGAAGGTAGTGTTAGTTTATACATAAGTTTTTCCAAAATAAAAAGTGTTGGGTTCTGTTGTCGTGAAGGACGTCCTCCACCAAGTCATGAGCTAGCTGGATTTGATCCACACGAGACCCACCTCCACCTCTTCATTTCCCCAATCCCCGCCCTTTTATCTCATTTCTCCATCCATCTTCCTCTTCCTCTCTTCTCTTTGGTTATTACCCTGCCATTTCTGCTCCCCCTCTACCTAGCTACCAGCTACACCCTGCCACTATTCTCTTTCACATTTGACCTCACTCAACACACCATTTTTGACCTCACTATATTTTTTTTAGTTTTCCCACCTATTTTATTCTTCCTCAAACTTCCTTTGTTCTCCATCAAATCAAATAAATTCTTTCAACCCCTGCATTCCAAAATCAACCTCCTCTCCTTCATTCCCAAAACAAAAAACAGAGGATATGATATGATGACCAATCTCACTTCCACCACATCAAAATCCCTCTTCTCTTCTTCTTCTTCTTCTTCTTCTTTCTCCCTCGCACAGCTATTCCCATACCTCATATGCTTCCTCTTCCTCCTCCTCCTCCTTGAACAGATCTCGTACCTCACCAAGAAGCGCTTCATCCCAGGCCCAAACCTCGTTTTCCCCTTCATAGGCAACGCAATCCCATTGGTCCGTGACCCCACCAAGTTCTGGGACCTTCAATCCTCTCTCGCAAAATCCACACCTTTAGGGGTCTCCGCCAACTACATCATCGGCAACTTCATCGTCTTCATCAGAGACACCGAGCTTTCTCACAAGGTCTTCTCCAATGTCAGGCCGGACGCCTTCCGCCTCGTGGGCCACCCCTTCGGGAAAAAGCTTTTCGGTGAGCACAATCTCATCTACATGATGGGCCAGGATCACAAGAATCTCCGCCGTCGGATCGCCCCCAACTTCACCCCCAAGGCCCTCTCCACCTACACCGCGCTCCAGCAGATCATCATCCTCAAACACCTCAAGTCATGGGCCCGCAAAGCCCAAAACACCTCCATCCCCCTCCGCGTGTTGGCCCGTGACATGAACCTCGAGACCTCCCAGACTGTGTTTGTGGGCCCTTATTTGGGCCCCAAGGCCCGGGAGAGGTTTGAGAGAGATTACTTCCTATTCAACGTCGGCCTCATGAAGCTACCCGTCGATCTCCCCGGCACCTCGTTCAGGAACGCCAGGCTCGCCGTCGACCGCCTCGCCGGAACCCTAGCCACCTGCGTTGAGATGAGCAAGGCCAGGATGGAGAAAGGGGAAGAAGAGCCTTCGTGTCTCATCGATTTCTGGATGCAGGACACGCTAAGAGAAATCAAGGAAGCCAGGCTCGCCGGAGAGCCGTCACCGCCGTACTCCAGCGACTCCGAGATCGGAGGCTACCTCTTCGATTTCCTCTTCGCCGCTCAGGACGCGTCCACGTCGTCGCTGCTGTGGGCGGTGGCGCTGCTCGACGCTCACCCGGAGGTGCTTTCGAAAGTCAGAGAGGAAGTCGCCGGAATCTGGTCGCCGGAGTCGGATGCACTGATAACCGCGGAGAATCTCAGGGAGATGAGGTACACACAGGCGGTGGCGCGTGAGGTGCTGAGGTACAGACCGCCGGCGACCATGGTCCCACACATCGCGGCGGTGAATTTCCCGCTGACAGATTCATACACGATTCCGAAGGGGGCGATCGTGTTCCCGTCGGCGTTCGAGTCGTCGTTCCAGGGGTTCACTGAACCGGAGCGGTTCGACCCGGACCGGTTCTCGGAGGAGAGGCAAGAGGACCAAATATTTAAAAGAAACTTTCTGGCTTTCGGAGCTGGGCCCCACCAGTGCGTGGGCCAGAGGTACGCTTTGAATCACCTTGTTCTGTTCATCGCGATGTTCGTTTCGTTGATTGATTTCAAGAGAGACAGAACGGACGGCTGTGATGAGATCATGTATGTGCCCACCATTTGCCCCAAAGACGATTGCAGGGTTTCCCTGGGGTGGAGGAGCTCGTGAAATGACCACGATGCCCTTCCTCATATTTGTTTGGTTGTTGCCTTTTAATAATTTTTTTATTTTTACAAAAATTGCAATTTTTTATGTGTAGCAGTCGCGAAAAGTCGTGTTGACTCTTGTTTTTATTTTCATTTGGTGGTTTAAAAATGTTGGTATTCTTGTAAAAGTTTGTGTAGGTTGGATGGTGGATGATTGGGTGTTTATTGGCAATTAAATCAAATAAAATGATTAGTGAAAAAGACCCCAACTTCATTGAGCTGGCTCTTTTTTACTATTGGATGCTGCCATATCTCTCTCTAATCATATATATATATATAGATGTTTAAAAAGGTGTTTTTGTTTTAGAGAGGAGAGGACTATGAATTTATAAGGTATGATCACCGTGTGGTCCTGTATAACTGTATTGGACGGCTGAGTTACAATGAGGGTGATATAGAAAGACGTTTCTAAGTGACACTTTGCTCATTTAACTTGTGGGCATATGTTTTTGTAATATGTAGCTAGCTCGAATCAATCCATGTTCATTTTAGGTACGGAGGGTTGTGTTAGGACATTTCTTAACATAACTTTTATTTTAAGTTTCACTTGGGACGCTGTGGATGACCATTTTATGTTACTTTAATAATAGACTCCATGTCTGAATGGGTAAAGTATTATATAACTGATAATAATTTCATAGAATGTACAAGAGCAGCACACGTGTTGAAAGTCAAAACCATGACATGAGATTGAGGTGGTGTCTAGCTAATGGTTTTTCTAGAAACTGGATATATTTTCTTAAGTTTAAGACACGTTCCTTTCACATTTAATGTTGACATTTGAAACGTTTTCTTAAAAAAATAAATTATGTTGTTAAAAGATGATAATTTGAATTTGATAGCTTTTCAAACTCAAGTTTTCGGTTTGACTCCCAAAATTTTATCATAAATTAAAACATAATTTCTTTGGTACCCCTCAAAATGAAGGGATCCTATATTTTGTTTTAATTTGCTATTCTTTCTTTTGTAATTGATTTTTTAAAATTTCCAACTCATTCTTTATAGTTTAAATAATGTATTGAAGATTACTGAATTCTCTTATTTTTCAAGGCTACTGGAGCAATACACGAATAAAAATGGTTAGATTATTCATTTGTCCCTTTTAAATCAGCCGTATGGAAATGATCAGCACACATATGTTTTCGTTCGATCACCATTAGACAACCATGGAAAAAAAAATTCTTGAATTTGAATTAGAGACGTGAAATGGAGAAAAAAAAAGAATACACGAGTGGAGTAGATCTTAATAAAGCGGTAGTATTGTGACGGTTTTCATCTTCTGTTAATGTTTGTGGCGGTTATAAACTGTTAGTAAATTGCATGATTATTAGATGTCCAACAAAAATAGAATGTTATATATCAATACTCATCGGTTATATTGTTAAATGTGGTGCTCGTACATAAACACGATTTTAACACAAGAAACGGTGACTATATGTAATGAGTGCAGTCATATCTTAATTTGTAATTGCTTTAAAATTCTTCCTTCCTATTTTGGAGTTTTTAAATTTGAACCACATGTTTAATTCTACTCGAGCTAGGTATGACTACTGTAGACTTTAATGCAGCTAGCTACATGGACTCGAATCCGAGACTTTTGTTTAAGTTAGAACAATTTTATATCAATTGACCTATTGTTTCGGGAGTAACCTTCTCGGCCCCACGTAGGAGGGGTTGCTCTGTGAAACAGCCTTTTTAGTTTTTACCAGCCAGACACCCTCACGATTTACCCCTAGGCTCTTGTAACCAAGTGCCCGGGTTGGGGGTTACTGTTTTGGGAATTGCCCTCCCGGCACTCGTCAGGATGCATAACCGAGAGGAGACATCTCCCGACGGGCCTCGACCGGCTAAGAGGGGCGCCCTCACCATCTCGGCCCTATGGCTATGGGTCGAGGAGCCCTCTGACGCACGTCCGACCGTCGAACGCCCTTGGATGTCAAATCAATAATTCTCTCACTGGTCTACCCTCGTAGGCGCAACGCCCCAGGGCTTGCGATGCCTTCCCAAGGAACCTCCACCGTCCGATCCTTTGAACACTGCAGGGGATCCAACGTCCCAGGGAAGGACAAGAACAAGGTCATCATTATAGACCCTCAAGGGTTAGCAACCCTCCAGCCCCTATATAAGGAGGATTCACCAAGCCATAAGGTACACATTTATGATCCTACTCACTCTATTTCTCCCTTCCACTTCTGCCTCTGACTTTGGCATTGAGTGCCTTCGCAAGGAACCCTCTCGGGCACGAAGGCGACAACCGACAACAACTCCTCAGCAAGACCACGACGCCCGGAAGAAGTCCAACCCCCTCCCTACCGCCCTCACGTCTCATCAAACACCGCTTGTGGTGGTCTGAATAGGCTTAGCTTGCTCACCTATGCTCGTTGTGTTACTTTATTTTAGAGTTTAGTTGTAAAGTCATGTTTTGCACTTTTTTGTATTCCAGCCATGCACGCATTAGAGTTTAGTTGTAAAGGAAATTGTCATTTTTTAAGTATCTTTGTGTTCTAGATTTTAGAATGCTCATCGTACAGTTAATGTGCTTAGGGGTGGGAATAGGCCAAGTCAGACCAGGCTTTGCGTAAATAGGCCTAGCCTATTTGAAAAATTTAAGGCCTAAGCCTGTCTTGTGTCCTATCATAGGCTTTTTATTTTGCTTGGGTCTGGCCTTTTTAAAAGCTTGGCCTAGCCTGAAGCCTATTTATAGGCCTATTTTAGAATAAGGTCAACAGACCTACATCTAAACAGGTCAACATCTAAGCAGGCCAACAAGCCTACATCTAAATAGGCCAACCATGTTTGTCAATCGACAAGTTTCAAAAAGGTAAAATTAAATTTTCTACAAATACCAAAACTGGTGACATGTTGGATGAATGTAAATTGAATTTAATATTTTGATTTGTTTGTATATTTTATTAAACTAATATATTAAATTAAGATGCTAATAAACAAGTTGGCATGATAGGATTACGAGGCTTTTTTATAAGCATAAGCCTGATCTATTTAGCTAAAATAGGTTTTTTAAAAAGTCTGAGCCTAACTTTTATATTAAACAGGTCAGATCAAACCAGGTTTAATACAAGCCAAGCCATAGACCCCTGTCAGCAGCTTGACCTATTCCCACCCCTAAATGTGCTATTAATGTACCGCGCGAAATGTTCGTTGATTTGTAATGTTTATCAATTTAACAAAAGGACAGGACACACATACGAGAACAGTAGGCAGCTTATCGTGTTTGATGAAAAAAGAGTAAGCATCATTATGTGCTTTTGATTTGTAATGTTTACCAAATTAGGCACTAATATACTTTGCTTAATTACACAAATAATAAACTAATAAATCATATATATATATATATATTTTTTTTTAATTTTTTTCTACATGCAATGTCAATGTAAAATTCTTTTACATATATATTAGTTGATTATTTGATTTCCGCTATGTCATAAATTTATTTTTATTTTAATTAAAACTAAAAATAAATGTAACTGATTAATCATATATGACAAATGCAATTAAATATCAATGTAAAATTTTTTACAACACATATCCACCCATCTCTAATATAAAATTATGCAAAATTCTTATAAACTAGGACCATGAATTCAATAACAATTTACTGTATATACGAAACATTATTTTTAAATTTTAATTGTCTTTATTTCTACAAAATGCGATTTCGGTGCTTTAATTTTAAATAGATAGATTTAAGTTGTTTATTTTTAAAATGAGTGAACTTAGGGAAAGTTATAGTTAAATCACTATAATCCTAGGAGGATCAATAATATTTAAGATAAGTGAGCTAAAAAATTATATTTTATTTATTTGTCTATAAATAATTATATTTATTTATTAGGGTGGAGTAAAGTTATCCTCACAAGTTACTTAGACAACCCTTTTAAAATAATACGATTACATAGTTTTCACCTAGAGAAAAATATAGGAATTAAAATTATATGATTTTTTTCTGCGCCAATTAATTAATATGAGAATTGTGTTGATGAGTGTTTTGTAAATATCTACGTAAACGACCTATAATTTTAGAGACATTTTTTACTAGTTGTGGTGACCGTATTCGAATCTACTCAATCTTTAAGCCATTTTGAAAAAAATAGAGGTCACTTTGATTTTTTTTCTTTTAAACCATTTTGAAATTATAAAACACTAATGTATTGTATAAAAAGAAAATTCCACACTCGATTTAAATATCCATAAAAGCTTTAATTATCATACAAAATTATAAATAAAGTAATTTTAAATCATTTATAAACTTTTGTGAAGACAATTGTAGCTTTTTCCTTCTTTCTAAAATTCAAGGAAAAGATGTATAGTCAAAGTCTCTCACCCTCCTCTCGACTAGATTGTTTGCCACAGATGAGACAGGAAGTAGAAGCTCAAGTGTGTGGTGTCACAACTCACAAGCACATGCTGCATTAAGTTGGGCTCTTGGAATTGGCATCATATTCTTGGCAGGATGCATGTGTCAGAGTTCAATGATATTTGAGTAAAAGTTTTGATGACAAGCACTTCAAAAAACATTATTTAATTTAAGGTTGTTTGGACAATTGAATAAGTTTTGCCACCTTGATTTGATACAACTAACTAATTAGTAGTTTTGGGTTGGGTTTAACTGTCATATTTTTATAGATTGAGGGTATGAATTTTCATATGTTTAAGTAAAATTTTAGTTGGTGGGCAACTTATATTGAGGAGATTCTTCAGCTCTCCTATCTAGGAATGAGTCTCTACTGACCTTCTCAATATTCTAGTGGCGTCCTGCCTTATAATTTGGAGGTGTTTTTTCTCTATTCTACCATTTTTTTTTCAAAAAAGTTTTTAATTAATATAGTTTAATCAAAGCTATGTAAATGTTAAATTGCGACTATCTTTTTGTTATGATATGTTTAGTTTAGGAGAGAAAAGGAGAAGAGAGAAAATTAGAGAGAAAGATGTGAAAATATAAGATCCTTTAGAGACAAACTTGGTGTCTCAAATGATAAGACCCCTTTTAGATTTCAGGAAAAAAATAATAAACTTTTCCTTTTTTACCCCTTGCATTCATTATATTTTTAATTCCAAAACTTTAATTATCACCTCTACTAATTACTTCTCTTACATGTTTCCCAACCAACCTTTGATATATCCAATACTAACATAGGGGCATATATGGAAGATTTGTACAAAAAATAACAAAACCAAGATATTAATTAGCTTATTACATGTTTTCTTAATAAACATGATTGTCTAAACAAGTCCTTTTAATTTGGGACGGAGGGAGTATGATAGAAAGAAAAGAGAGATAGAAAAGGGGAAATATACTTTTTGGGTTTAAAAAAAATAAAAATAAAAGCATTTGTGCTGGTTAGATGGCATTTTTGGCATTCCTAGACCGCCACTAATATGCTTTCTGAATAATTAAAAATAATGCAAATTGTACTAACCTTTCCTGAAGTTTATCATCGTTGCATTAGTCTCCGCTCTATTATTTAACAAATCACTAACCATCATTATTTTATTGTGAACATTGCATTAACCTTTCCTGAGGTTTATTATTATTACATTGATCTCCCATAAAATTTATCATTATAACACTCATCACCCCCTCTATTATTCAAAATCATATATGAAGAAGGGGAACTCAATGCATTTTCCAACTAGATGAGAGGTTAGTGCAATAATGTTAGACATCGGGAGAGGACAGTGCAATTTCCTCTGAAAATTAAAACAAAACTATTAACTCATTTCTCTCCAACTTAGAGAGGTCATGAAAAAGGGTGGGACCCACCCGATCTCTATCTTGACAATCATCTCAAAGCCATACCAAACAAAGTTGCCTTGTTTCTTTCTCTCCTATCTCTCTTTTGCATCTCTCCCTCTTTTAACTCACCTCTAACAAACAAAGTATCAATAAACCTTGTTTGTAAAACAATAGGGGCTTTCATGTTATCTCTAATTAACTAAAAGATAAAAAAAAACATGATTTGCAACTTAAAGCATATGCAAAATAAAATAAGCAATAAATAATCAACATTAGAGTACAAACAGCCAAAAACTTAAATTAATTAATAAATTACTAATGAGGTGAAGATAACAGTCATCTGAAATTCGGTCGGCAATGGTATGGAACAATCCCCTAAACATGATAGTGAAGCCCGGTCATTTGTCTTGCTTGGAGTGAATGTATTTAACGGTATTATCCAGGTTACAGTGTGCCAGGTAAGATGTCAAACAAAATAGAAAAGGGAAAGCTGCTCATGATGTGATAGTCCATAGTGAGTTAAAGACAAACCAACCTGAAGCTTTTTTGCCAATAAAAGCATTCGTCTCTGTCGAGTGAAACCATGCGTGGAAGTCAATAATAGTAGAGAAGAAGTAGTGGAACTGTCAAACAAGATATGCATTTCTGCGGAGGAGGAGGAAAATGTCTTCCTCCACCAACATACACTACTCATACAAGACATTCCCAAAATTAGAAAACTTAGAAGGACATCTCCCGATTAATTAAGAGTAACACATTACTTATAGTTAAAGGAAAATTTGTTTTTATCTTTAGAAATCATCCAAATTAGTTTAAGTTGATTCTTGACTGAAAATGTATCTAAACTCAGATAAAGAGCATGTTGCCAGAGGGACGCATAATGATTTTCTTTTATTTTTTTAGCTTAATTTAGTTTTAAGTCATGTTAACATTTTAGTTAGTTAATTAGTTTATTCATTTTTGATTTTCTAGATTAGTTTACAAATTTCATTTACTTTTTAGGAGATTTTACTTATTTGTTGTGAATTTTTGTGGGTAAATTAAACAACGCCCGCATGCTGGACTTATACAACACTAGAGTGCTGACCAGTGTTACATTGTTTTGGGATTTGTGTAGCACTTTAACATTGAGGAGCTACAACGTTTGAGCACTAGATAGCGTTGCAGCATCGAAAACTCATCAAATTTGGGGGGATTGACATTAGGGTGTTTGGATAGAAATAACTATATAGAACCGGAGGCCTCTTCATTATAAAACATTTTTTAAATTCTTCATGAATTTATAAAATGATTTAGCGTAAAACGTCCAACTATCGCTAAATCCATCTCTATTGCTGACAAATATGGTTTAATGGCAGAACTTAGAGAGGGAAAAATATGTTGCTAAAAGAGATGGAATTAGCAACGGTATGATGTTTTACGCTAAAGTTGTTTTTTAGTAAGTCAGATATGAAATTTTCTCTCTCTAAAGTTCCATTGCTTATTCCAATTCTATTTTTTAGCAAAGAATTTGTCAAGCATCTGATTTGCAGTTGCAAATGTTGTTACCAATCGATTTCTCTCTTCTACATGACTAATACTACCTCATATTGATAAATTGTTTTAAAACTATTTTATTTTGGTAAATAGCATTATTTTTTATATTATCAAAAAAATTCTTTCTATGCTCAAAATGTTTTTCAGTATCGCACTAATTCTTGTTCGAAAACTAGTAGGAATTAGAGATTTGGAAGAAAGTAAACTAGAGTTACTATTACCTTAGGAATAAGAATGATACTTAATTATATTGGTCTGATTAATGAACATTAATGTATTGGTGGGTTAGTTAGAGCATAAGAAATTGACTAATAATTCGATTAATAGATTCACTTAACTTAATGAATTAGGCTTAGCATCTTGAAGGAAGTGAAAACAACTCATATTTTTGCATTGAGTAGCAACACGGGTCATGGCCAGTGAAATAAGAACCCTTTGTGTGTATTTCTCATATTTTACCTTGGTGTTATTTCCGCTTTTGTTATTGAAACTAGCTAAATTAATGTTAAACTCTATAATCACTGTGGAGACGATCTTATTTTTATTACTGTATAATGATTTAGTACGCTCGCCAATGAGTTATCAGAACACCATTTAATAAGGTAACCCAATTCAAGTTTAGATTCTTGTCAATTGAACTTGCAAACAATCTTCTCCTTTCAGCATAGATGGTGAATCCCCTTTAATTCCTTGGCCTTAATCAGAGAGTTGCGCAATCTAATTGAAGTAGGTGGTTATCCTTCTTGATGAAATTAAACTCATTAGCATGTTAAATTTTCAAAGGATTGATAAAAAATGATTTCACAGTTAAGAGTTAAGAGTGTGTTTGTGTATGTTTTGATATAAAAGTAAAATAAACTTTTATAAAATAGAATAAGGTATTGCTTTCCCATTTTATCCAGAAAAATTACGTTTCCATGTCGGAGTCTAAATAATAAACTTACACCCTCTGCGTGGACTTAATGTTGAAAACTATCTGATTTATTTTCAATTTGAGTAAGTAGAGTGGGTGCATATCTAAGTTCATATCTAACAGATTTATTGAACAACTATTTTTATTTTACTTGGTGGATAGCGTGTGGCAGCGCAATGAAATCTTGAGTTGAATATAATTAGTTAATTACTACTATGGAAGTTATCTCTATCTAACCCTTTCTCATGCTTCAACTTCAATCAGTGAAAAATAAGGGCTACCTTAGGATATTCGTTGACAAACGGACATTTGCACTGACTTATAAACTAAGATGAAAGCATGCTCACATTTTATTCAACTGGTATCCAAACACAAAAGAAATCATGTTAAAAGATTGAAAAATCAAGGTGAAAATCAAAGCTATCTTGGCACAAAACAATGACATTTCTGCCTATGCATAACCTGGATGGAAAAAAAATCAGGATATGCCATTATCAAGTTATTTTTGGTCAACTGCCATCATCGAAGTTAGAATAATGACAAGTTTGAAGATTTTAAGCTGAAACTAGACCCACATAGCCGCCAAGCAAAGCCAATACAGATGATATCAGATATCCACCTAATACAATATTAGGTTCCCTGAACCCACGTAACTGGAGCCAATAATGAAAGGGCGGCATTCTTAAAAAGCGCCAACTTCCTCCCCGCAAGCCCTTAGTTACCTTCAAGTACAGTACCTGATCAACAGAAAAGAAAACAATAAGCACAAGGTCTTCTATTCTATCTACACATGAAAACGACAGACTTTTAATTCCTAATTGTTGCCACGAAGAACAAAGACTTGGATAAGGCCTGCTGATAAAGAAAGATAAGGAAAAAAGTATATGTTTAAGCCAACTTGATGCATAAAAAAGAAAGGGTGTTGTACTGCCGATGCAATACTATAACATTTTGTTTTTGGATTATACAAATACTGAAATGCAGTGACAACCTATAATCAACTTTTAATGTTTTAACAAATAAAATTATCGTTAATTGGATTATTAAAACATTCATAAACTTGGACAAGGAAGATGGCACTGATGTAATGACAAAGAAAGATCAGGAAAAGGATATGAATAACATATATGTAGAGAGAAGTTAAGAAAGCATGCAACACACGGCATGTTAAAGATAAGCAACTCGATGGTAACCAACAAAAGGAATAATCCAGTTTCTTATACATTCACAAACAACTCAAAATAGATGTTTTTTTTTTTATTTGAAGAAAAGAGACATTCCAAAACTTCCAGGGAGAAATTGATCTTGAGGCTCAGCCAAAATGTTGTCTACTTAGAAAACTACTCTCAATTAGACAACCACAAATTAGACGCATGACTTAAACTGAAGAATTTAGAGTCTTCACAATCACAGACTTAAACGTGAAAAGGAAAGAGGAATGTAGACCCAAAAAAGGGAAAGAATGAGAAGTGAATGATATATCTAGCTGTAGACCATGGTTGTAAGTAGAAGGATAAACAAAATGTCAGAATTAGGAAGTGTTATAGTCATTATTGAAAACACTCGAGGTTATGATTATACATACTATACATATATATATATCCATTGACCCCGTAGTAACCTCTGGTTCTAGCATGCTTCCTGCGATTGATTTGACTCCAAGCCTGTGTCTCGCTGAAAGGATCTCTGCCCGATCTAGTAAAGTTGCTTGTGGAGATATTGTAACCTTGCGCTCACCTCAAAACCCCAGAAAGATTGTGACCAAACGTGTGGTTGGAATGGAGGGTGATACTGTTACATTCTTATCTAGTCCCGCGGATAGTGATGAGCTTGAGAATGTTTTGGTTCCAAAGGGTCACGTTTGGGTGCAGGGAGATAACATCTATAAATCCATTGATTCTAGAAGTTTTGGTTCTGTTCCTTATGGCCTTATTGAGGGAAGGATGTTCTGGAGGGTATTTCCACTTAAAGATTTTGGACCTCTTCAGAGAAGGTGATATGAAGCTTTCAATCATGTAAGCTACAATGTTGTACTGCATAATTGTTTAATCATGTAAGGGTGACACATGATAGTGGATGATCACTAATATATCTACTTCATCGGTTTGTAAGAACCTGCATATCAATCTATTATAGAACCGGACTCCTGCATAGAATTTTGCTGTTTGAGCACACCCCTTATATATCTATTGTTGGTCTATTGGTTTTGCTGGATGAACTTGTGCTGTCCTATTGTAAACCCTTGCCCTTTTAAGGGTCTTGGACTGTATATCTTTATAAAGGCCTAGCACATAACTGATATATGAAAAGTTGACCAAATTTTCTAAAAAAAAAACATATATATATATATATATAACTAACTAATAACTCGTTTATTTATTCTATAGTAAATCCCTTACTTTAAAAGAGTTAAATCTGTTTCCTCTTTTGTGGTTTGAACAAAATACGATTGACAGTCATGGCACCTTCATCATTATTGTGGCAGTCTCGCAGAGCAGGCTAAGTGTGACATGCACTTGAAATTAAAAATGCAGCTAATAAAGTTGATTTGGAAACAAATAATGGGAATACCTTCGAGAATTTTTATGAGATGGACACCGGAGAACACGATTCACTCACACCAACAAAAAAATGAGGCGAAATAAATGTACGGAAGCATCACAAACGTGGGACAAACCTGAGTGATAACTGATGATGACTCAAGTATGAATATTCCAGAAGAAATGAATAGTGGAAAGAACATTCCAGAACATGCAGCCATCGCTGTTAATGCACCACCAAGGGCCAATGATCCTGTATTACCCATAAATACAGAAGCTTTGTATCTGTTGTGTAGAAGAAATCCAACACAAGATCCAGCCATTGAAGCTCCAAATATAGCAAGCTCTGGTTTGGCATATTAACAATCAACAAACATATCAAACAAAGGAGGCGACTTTCAAAATAACGTGAAAGGACCATGTCCAAATCCATGTTATGATTAATAATTCACTGTTTTACTCCATATTACTGAAATGGCCATTTTCAGTATCCTATTGAAAAAACAAAGTAGGCAATGCAATATTTTCAGTCTTAAAAGAGATCTGAGGTTTCTTTTCTGATCAGTGACAACAGGCATGCAGTACCAGTATCATAACAGGAAAAATAACCAAAATGTATTGAGATCCTGATACTGATGGAGATAATGACCACGGTGCATTAGAACTGGAACAATTGAAAAAGAAATATCTGGCCAAAAGATATTGTTTCAAAGTCTATGTTTGACTTGAAAGACATGCTACTAACCAGAACATATTGGAAGCACAGCAATTGACATTCCAGTAAAAGCCAATGCAGCAACACCCCCAGCGAGTCCATCAAGAGCATCGGCTAATTTAACACCATGTCCCATGGAAACAAAGCAAAATGAAGTCAAAACTTGGTAATATCGTCCCAAGTGCACAAGGCCCAGAGGTAGCGGCACCAACATCTTCCTGCATACAAGTTAAGAAGTGAGGGGGGAGAAGGCATGAATAACTTGTTATCAGGTCAATCAAACAAATAACAAACAAGCAGTCTCATTTATGAGCATCACCATCTACATTTTACAGTTAAGATTTGTACATAAAAACTGATTTTACGACATTACAACGTTTTATTTTTCCAAGAAGTGTTTCAAAGACTTGTACCAAAAAAAAAAGTGTTCAAAGACAGTTTTCCAAAAGTCATATCTCAAGCTGGGGTCGACCTAGCTGTAAGGATGGGGGAACGTCCAAAGTTGAAAACCAAAATCAGATATCAATACATAGTTCCTTAGATATGCACCCCCATAAAAGATGAATTTACTTCCCTTGTCTAAAATTTTAAAGCAAACTACCTCCCACTCAAATTTCTACAGTTCCACTCCTGATGTGAAGTAGCATTTTCAGAACTAATGGATTGCTAATAGTCCAATCATAAAACATCAGCACAATAAAAGACTTATATTTTCCCTTTTGGGTAGTACCAGTAAGCACAAGACTGTTTTATGCAGAGGAGTCACATAAAGGTTAAGATACAATTTATTTATGAATAGAAATACATTTACAGTTAAATAAATAAGTAGGTCAGACGTAACCAAAAAAGACAAAGAAAGTATGTCAGAGCACATAATTCAGCAAAGGATAAATCATTCTAATATATAGAGATAGTTCTTGATCTAAAGATAAAATGGCATCATTACGCTAAATAAATTAAACCTCCATTTTTAATTTTGCTTAAGCTCACCCAACACTTCTTGTTATACTACATAACTAATAATGCAACTTAGGTATAATGATTAATGACTTGACAGCCAACTGCATTATCAAATTTCTATATAAACAAAATTATTCTAACAGTTAAAATGAAATACACAGATATTAACTAAATCTATTTTGAAAGAGACAATGCACAATGTATACTGGGTTAATATAATCCATGAAACTGGGCTTGTTAACTTGACATTGATTGATATTTGGAGTTAATGACTTATGAATTGTGTAATACATATCATGTTTGGGAGAATAGTTTGATGGTGTTAGACACTCCATACTAGTCCTCGCTCACCTGGAATTTGGGTTAGGGGTTGTAAGAATATTGCCTATGAGGCATGGAAGGTGGGGAGAAAGGGGAAAGGTTGGAAGAAAAGATAAAAATGGAAGGAAGGGTAGTGGGGAAGGCAGCCCTTATCAGTTATCGCTACGGTCAATTTTTAGTTCCTATCAGATCGATCAGATTGATATGACTTTTTTACAAACAAAAAAAGGTATGATTGTTGTTTCTGGTTTTCAACTCTTCCCTCTTTGTGGACAAAAAAATATATGAATGCATGAATTAAAATGTTACATTACTTTCATACAAAGAACTGGATTCTCATATTGAGTCAATGGAGTATGAAGAGCAACTTGTTCCCCAAGCTAGAACCATGTTTCACATTTTTTTGTTGCATGAGTAATACCAAATGATGGTTGTGCAAAAAATAAAATTATATTACAGAAGCAGAAAACATTTCATGCCATCCATCATACTAAACATGCCTGACATTGAAGATTAAAAACCTGTCGATTTTGATTTAACTGAGAGGATAAGGAAATCTTCACATCATTTTTAAAATCATTGGTTTAGCTCAAGCACAGAAGGGGCAAAACGTCATGCCAGTAAAATCTTTTTATGAGAACAGATATGTGAGTTACCGTCAAATAAATGTTGATCAGATTAGTGACAAGAAGGTATACATGCCATAGGGTGAAGATATACTGGTGATGTCCAACCAAAATGAAAACCACAATCCAACGGCGACCTGTGCGGTATCAAAATGAAGATTTATAAAACAAAATAGATGTAAGCAGTGTTAATGAAAAAAACTAAAATAACGACCCTATTTTAGTCTTAATTTTTTCACTTCCAATTTAGTCCCTCCAACATCAACTCTTGCAATTTGGAATCTCACTTATCAAAATTTGTATCGGTTTTGAGGCAAATTTTGATGCAGAAGAACTAAATTGAGGTGAATTTGAACTAGTGAGGGATTAGATTGCAAAAATTGATCAGTGAGGGAATAAATGGAGAGAAAAATATCAGCGAGAGACCAAAATAGGATTTTTTTCGGTGTCAACAATCAATAGTTGAATTAGCTAGAACATTAAAACTCCAACGACAATGCATTTAACAGAAAAAGAAAAAAGTGATCACCTCTGAAAGAACTTCTGCCAGTGCAGGCAAACCTCTCCAATGATTCTTGGTGATGCTTAA
Source organism: Acmispon strigosus (assembly GCA_030819835.1). Classification (NCBI taxonomy): domain Eukaryota; kingdom Viridiplantae; phylum Streptophyta; class Magnoliopsida; order Fabales; family Fabaceae; genus Acmispon; species Acmispon strigosus. The sequence continues at coordinate 96,706,102 of JAUAMA010000001.1, forward strand.
TATATCACTAAGTAAACCAACTGCTGCAAATGCAATTGTTACACCAGCTGCTCCAGATACTTCTACCGATGAGGAACCAGCAATAGCATGAGCAACAATTATACCAATAGGTACAAAGAACAAACCACCCAATGTAGGTGTCCTCTTTTTCAAGCGATGTCTAAAAGGCTCTTGTTGCTTGATTACATGGATAACTTTAAAATAACGAAAAATTGGGACACAAACATAGCCAGCAAAAGAAACCAAAATGGCTGATATGAGAAATGGGCGGGTCAAGAAAAATGGTGATAAGGGCAGTCTAACAATTCTCCATGACCACCAATCTACATATATTAGCAGTACTGTCAAGACAATTATAAGTCCCATAGTGATGAAAATGCCAAGCTTGATCCTGCAAATATGTTAAAACCTGAACTGGGTTAATGTAGCATCACACAGAAATAACTGACAGAAAAGGCTATCAAGCATGAAGTCACCAACAATATTAAAATGCATTTTCACCTCTGGCAAAAACTTGAATGAAATCTTAAAAGTTCATTTAGATCATATACACCTTTGATGTCTACCAATGTTCAAATCGTCGTCTTTGTTTTGCTTTTTTGCAAATTTTCAGTGCCAGTGTATACATAAAAGTATAACCCAAGTAGTAGAGCTCACATTACATTTTTCACAATTTCATTTAGTGCAGAAGTATAGTAAAATCACACTGAGTTTCTAGAAACCATAATATGCTAGACTAGAGAATACTGGTTTCTATTGTTCAACATATCAATATTTGCTTTGAAAAATAAGGGTATCCAAAACAAAACAGTTTGCTTAAGTTCTACATACTTGCCTATGTTTCCTGCTTCCCCTCCCAATGGTTGAAAGCCGATGAGCAGCAATCGTTAGAGCGTCTTTATTTGATGAAGAAACAGAAGGCAAGTCAACATCATTGACTGGAGTAAGAAAGATTTCGCCATCACTGTCTTCACCGTCACTGGACGAGAGCACGTATGCAGTAGAACTCTCATCAGCATTCCAATCATCAAGTATTGGCATGTCAAATGAATCCTGTAACCCATAATAAATGCCAAGATACTGAATCAGCACATCTATATCACAGTTGCAGATATAAACCCTGAAAAGTATGCACGTGGAAATCTGCATATTGTCACATCAGTTCCAAAAATGTTCACTAGTTTAAGAATCAAAAGCACCTATTACCAAAATGCCTTTATTCCTTCACAACGGAATTAAAACAATGTATGTTAACATTTATCTTCCAATTGTTTCCTTGAACAGTTGAACTGAAGTAAAAAAAAAATCTCAAAATTCGAGACATCACAACCTGTTTCTAGGATCAGAACATCAAGCACGTCCTGTGAGTTTTATTAAGAATTTAACAGTATATACATGACCACACATAAAACAGTTACGCATTTTAATAACTTTTGTATATATTACAGATTTCATCCATTCAACAATGGATTGAAAAGACGAAAACTATATAGTCTATAAATTAACTTTTCAAAATTTCACACTAATGAAAAACTATCTATTGTACTTTAATGCATAATATGATGTTTCGAAAATACAAGTAATCATCTACTGTTATATTACACAGCTAAGAATGCCTAAATTATCTATAATTTGTTAAGCATCATTTTAGATTACATTATTCAAATTATTCAAATATTGGATTGATTTATTTAGAGTTTGTGTAAAAAATATTATTAGGTGATATAAGCCTCCAATTGACCAATACACACTGGTTTAACTGTAAACCAATCCTGAATATACATATGTGTGTGTGTTGATTTTAAAAGAAGTTGTTTGTACCTCGTCGAAGGCTTTGGTAGAAACAACGTTACGCGGAGCAGAGCTGCTATATTGTTGAACAATCAACTGCAGAATGATGAAGAAGCGATTGAATTGAATGATAAACAGTGTCACATGATTCACACAAGATTCATAAAGCTGATGCAAAAATTAACAGTGTATAAAACATGGAAACGGATCAGGAGAAGAGTACCTGGAGAGTGGCGCGATCGAAGTGGGAAGGTGGAGAGTGAGCGAGGGAAATGGATGGAGGGAGGAGAGAGAGGCGTTTGCGAGAAGGACGAAGAGGGAGAGGGAGATGGCGGTGGTTGAGGACCCGAGAATGAGGAGGCATCGATGCGATGATGCGAGAGAGAAAGAGAAATTAGATCTAACGCGAGAGTGAAGAAGAAGAAGAAGAAGAAGAAGAAGAATGAAACGTTCGTGAAATACAATGGAATGGAGGAGAGTATATTCCATTTCTGAGGGAGGAGATTTTATTTTTAATATTAATATATAAGGAGGGAGGGAGGGAAATTGTCAAATGGCGGTCGTTAACTGCAATTTTCTTGTGTTGCTACTTTCATACGACTTCATCGCGTCGCCGAAACCGTTTTGCTGGGGCCATGTGCTTCGTGACCTAATGTGATTACGATACAACCCAAGCATCAATTTGTCTTTTTGTTTTTTCCCGAAAGTTATGCCACGGCCAACCGCCATACATACCGCCCGAAACTCTGAAAGCTTTAAAATCTCACATTAAGTGACTAGATACGCACCATCGAACTATATATCAATTTTCTTTCTGAAACTTGTATCTGCCATTTAAACAAATATGGTGGAACTTGTGGCTGCTCTTTACGAATATTTAACTTAATTTTTAAGGTGGTTTACGTTCTGATCTGGACGCTTTTGATTGTAGAAAAATCTACAATTCTCTATGTACTCCCATTTTTTTTGGTACACAATGTATGTACTCCCGGTAAAAACAATGAAATTTGTTCGCGATTAGTTTTCTCTCTTTTTTTTATAGAAAAAAAAAAGGTAACATTGTCAATTTGAAAGTAATTTTGTAAAGGGGGATTACTACTGCATCAACAGACGTGTGTGAATGTGATACACGTTTCAATATGGACAGTATCATTTACATTTTTTCTCAATTTTTTGATGTAGTTTTGATTTTGTTCCTTCAGCTGGTTTTGTTGTGTGTGGCTCAACTGGCTAGTAGAGTCTGGCAGAACTCTTGCATCTCAGTTCTTGGAAATTTCAATAGCCCCTTTCTCAATTCCAACATCTCTACATACTGAAAACAAATTGCACATTTTACACGATCGTGTTCCTTCGTCATTAGAAAATGGATCTCGTCATTAAATGACATAGTACTCAAAGTAGTTTTGTAAAGAGAGAATACTATTGCATCAACAAACATGTGTGAATGTGATATACGTTCCAATATGGACAGTATCTTTTACATTTTTTCTCAATTTTTTGATGTAGTTCTGATTTTGTTCCTTCAGCTGCTTTTGTTGTGTGTGGCTCAACTGGCAAGTAGAGTCTGGCATAACTCTTGCATCTCAGCTCCTAGAAATCTCAATAGCCCCTTTCTCAATTCCAACATCTCTACATACTGAAAACAAATTGCACATTTTATACGATTTGTGTTCCTTCGTCATCAGAACATGGATCTCGTCATTAAATGACATAGTACTCAAAGTAGTTTTGTAAAGAGGGATTACTACTGCATTAACAAACATGTGTGAATGTGATACACGTTCCAATATGGACAGTATCTTTTACATTTTTTTGATGTAGTTCTGATTTTGTTGCGTCAACTGCTTTTGTTGTTTGTGGCTCAACTGGCTAGTAGAGTTTGGCAGAGCTCTTACATCTCAGTTCCTGGAAATCTCAATAGCCCCTTTCTCAATTCCAACATCTCTACATACTGAAAACAAATTGCACATTTTACAAGATCGTGTTCCTTCGTCATCAAAAAATGGATCTTGTCATTAAATGACATAGTACTCAAAGTAGTTTTGTAAAGAGTGATTACTACTGCATCAACCAACATGTGTGAATGTGATCCACGTTCTAATATGGACATTATCTTCTACATTTTTTCTCAATTTTTTGATGTAGTTCTGATTTTGTTCCACTAGCTGCTTTTGTTGTGTGTGGCTCAACTGGCTAGTAGAGTCTGGCACTTTTCTTACATCTCAGTTCCTGGAAATCTCAATAGTCCCTTTCTCAATTCCAACATACATACTGAAAACAAATTGCACATTTTACATGATTGTGTTCCTTCATCATCCGCAAATGGATCTCATCATTAAATGACAGTACTCATCAAGCAACATCTGAAAATTGAACAGTTCTAAATATTCTTCTTACAATTCCCCTACTAACTAAACAAAAATATTATTTGTTCTGATGTGTTAGTTAACCCATGTTCAAGAGGATGATAATGCTTTGTGATTTATTTGCCTTGTTCATTTAAAACTACGCGATAGTGGGTACTAGAAAGGATTCAACTTGAGGGATGATTCATAAGCCTAGTACTAGTATTTTAACGACAGCTGTGGCCATAATAGGTTGTAAACCTAGAACATTCAATCAATAAGACACATATTTCATGGCCATTAACAGATTTAACAATCGGATATTGTTCTACTTTACAGAGTCCTCGTACGGTGAGGATTACCACAACAAAAATAGTATCTTTCCCAGCCTGATAATCTGAAAATGGTTGTGCTCCACCACCACCAACACTTGCTTTCAATTGGATGAGATATAAAACAAGTCCAGCAAACCCTTGAATGTTGACTCAAAAACAAACACACGTAGGGCAGGGACCCAAGTTAAAGCTATTACATCACTAAAACAACTTAATAAATTGTAGAATACAGGCCGCTCTATTGTTTCAAATCTTGCTAATTCGGAGCAGGGACAGGAGGCCGACCTCGTCCAATGGCAAAGCCCCGTGTTCCATCTGGCATTTTTGGTCCAGGGGGAGGCTTCGATGCTTCCACAGCATGAGTAGATGATGTACTTCCATGGCCTGGATCAATGCAACAGGTTATTGAAGAGGGAGGATTCAAAATAAAAACAACAACAATAATATAATCAACTGTAGTAGACAACTATATAGATAAAATATACCCATTCCATTTATGGCACGATATTTATGTTTTCTTGATCTTCCTTGATTTCTATACCTTTGCCCACCTTTATCCTTTGACAAATGATCCCCATCCTGAAATGAAGGTAAGCAACAGAGGCAAATGTAGCTAGATTAATACTGAATCACTACGTCATTATTAATAATGCATAGACCTAACTTCTGCTATGTCCTAATTATTAATAATAATAATGGTTGCACAAAACCCAATGTTCTGCAATGATGGAAGAGAATGATAGCAGCCATGGGGATATGATTTAAGGCATTTCAGGCCCTGTTGCTTTTCATAATACTGAAAATGGTAAATATTGCTATTCTCCAATATACAATTAGTGTAAGCTAATGCTACACTATATCAAAACCACAATGCTGGGCACAGCATAGCAAGGACCCCCTTGTGATTGTTGTAGTGCCCGCTTGCCATTGCACCATAAATAATTATGACCATATCAGTTATTTTTTATATTTGGTACATGCTTGGTTATACTAATTGAATAATATCCCGATAAAAATATAAAATAGAAATATATTTTATCTAATGTTTTATCCTCAGAGCATGGAACCAATAATACGGGGGACATCAAATTACTAAGAGACACATAGGATACTTCAAGGGTGAAAAACAAATGCAACACACACCTCTTCCTCGGGTGTATCTTCATGATGCTCATTTGAGCCATGATTCTCCTCATCTCCAGTTTGTTCAGACACATGGCCTGAGCTATTTTTCTCAGAATTAGGTCCCTTCCAAGCTTGTTTTTTGTGTCCATATTTACTCTGAATCATAAAAACATCATCAACACCTTTTACTGTAAGTTAGTCAAACAAAGAAGAGATTTTCAACTAACCATTTGCTTGAGAAGTTTAACATGCATGCCATTTCTCCAGTCTTGTTCGTTATTGAACATAGCCACCTAACCCAGCATTGGAATGGTAGAGACTAAGTTTCTGATCTAGGCAATAAAAGTTTAATGATAATATGAAAATGCATTGACTGAAACTCACAGCTTTCTCAGCAGCCTCAATAGTCTCATATTCCACAAGAGCATGTAACTACACAAGTAAAATAGAGCGACAGCAAAAGTAAAAACCAAATTTTTATTTATATGAGAAAATAAAAGCACCAATGGCAGAGAAGAATATAGCAGATATAAGCTAACACACAAAGGCTGATATACCATCTTATGGGTAGTTCAAGAAAGAGCAGAAGATGGTTATCCTATATCTATCTAAGACCATTTTACATGAGGTCCACAAAAGCGGAAAAGTAACCCAAGAATAGTAGCTCTTGAATGTTAGGCAACTCACGACAAAGTGAAACTTTCATCAATCTGCATTCCCAAACATGTGCCAGTACCATTGATCTTAATTACCATAGGAAGTGAAAAACAAAACTTTAATAACTAAATCAAGAAGGAAGGTAAACAACAATCTAGAAGTAAAGCTCAAGCTGCAGCACTGTCCTTTTTATTTACATCCAATCAAGCACCAAAACTGTTACCCAACTCAAACCAGGCAATACATGAATAAGTTGTGACAAGGCAGACATTTACTTAGTTAGGATTGTCTTAGAATTTGGGTTAGGCCTAACTCTACCCCAAAAGTTAGCTTAGGAGTGAAGATTGTCGTCCTACCCTTTATAAATACTTATTTGGTCATATCTCTAGTCAATGTGAGACTTCTCAACACACTCCCTCACGCCCAGGGCTGGACATGTGGAGCGTACAATTTGCAAAAATGAACATTTGTGGGTGACCATATAAGGGTGTTCTCCAGTAAACTGAAGTATGATAGGCTATGATACCATCTTAAAATTCGGGTTAGACTTAACTCTACCCCAAAAACTAGATTAGAGGTGAGGATTGCTCTACTATTTATCAACTCTTATTTGGCCATATTTCTAGTCAATGTCAGACTTCTCAACATAGTGGAATTATAAATTTATGAACTTTGTTTGATTCAGCCCTAAAAATCAAATGAAGCCTACAGAAAGTTTTCAAAGTAACCAACAAAGTGAGGCTGAAGATTTATAACATTGAAAAGTACAGAAATTGAGTGAATTTCAAAGGCATGGGTGGGGCTTGAGAGATGCAAGCAACTATTGCAGACTAATATGCATCGTTTGAGAATGCAATTTTGACTTCGTAACTTAGCTGGACCTCGAAAACAACTAAACATGTAACCATATCCATATTAAGGAATAAGAAAAAATGCATCCATGTTCCAATTCATTGCTTCAACAACTCAAATCTTCAAAATGAAAGTTCTAATACAAGCAACAATGCAATGAAAAAATAACAATGGTCCGCATTTAAGGTTAGATGTGAACATAAGGTGGTTCTGTACCTTACTACTAATAAACTTTTCTCGCTTGATATGTTTTGCAGACTCTGCAGTAGAATGCGGGTCATGAATGGTTATCTTCTTTATACTGCATATTAGAAGACATTTTAACATAATCAGAATTTTGGAAGAACAAATATAATATAACATCTTTCATGAGACTGGAAACAAAAGAGCAAGTTAAGGAAGATATCATACTTTCCAGCTTTACGGAATATTTGCTGAATGTTGTCCTTTGAACGGTCCTCAGGCAAATTCTCTACCAAAACAGTATATAACTAGAATCCAAGAATAAGACACAGAATAACACAGAAGTACAGAACTGACTTTAAAAAAGTAATAGCATGCTTCTTGAAGTAAATACCTTATTATCTCTAACTTCATTGAAACGAAGTGGATTGAGCCGCTTAACCTTTTTGCCATCACCACTAACAACCTGCAGGCCCAAGGAGAGAAATGATGCATTAGACTTGAAGTAGAGGATTGTAATTGTAATGCAGCACGTGTTGACAAAACAAGGAAGGAAGAATCATACAAGCAGTGAAGACTCCTTCAGTGCAGCAACAATAAATGAATGGTCTCGAGTGAGCTTCTTTATTTTTCTAAAAGAAGCAATTACTGATGTAGGAACTGCACGAACAGTGTAAATAGGAATTAAATGTAGGGCACATGCATGGTGCCATAGATAAATAATGATTACAAATCTATGAATAATATAGAGCTAGAATTAGCCTAAGTTATAGTAATTAAAAAAAGGCAGACAGCAGCAGATTCTGTTTTTCTCCATTTGCTAATGTTTATCAAAAGGATATCTATAAAGTGGATGATAGGAAAGGAGATTGATGAATTGAGTTAAAAGGTGCACCAATTGTAGCAGTAGTCTATCTGTAGATATGCTAAACCAGATATAATGTAAACAATGATGATATACTGCTTCTGTAGAATAATCTTTGATCCATTACTTCATTATTTGAAGACCTTAATGAAATTTCGCAAATGAGAATTGTTACTTGTTTAATTTGAAGAGTTTTCTAAGTAATGAGAGTACTCCTGTAGTTCTGCCTGTGTTATGTTTTCAATTTTTATCTATTCAGATAAGCATGTAATGAAAGTAGGGGATGTTTCTGTTTCTTGCTCACTTTTGGACTATATGAAGAACCTATTGCAGAAATACGCCCAATAGCAGTAACAAATCTTTCTATCGTGTATAGAAAGAGGAAATATGGTCATACTCATAACCTTATCCCCCGGAGGTATAAATGAAGAATCCATACGTCAATTTATAGTTATATGTAATCTGTCACTAAAAATGATTATTTGAGCAATTAACATGCAAGCAATTCAACTTTGTTCTCAGTACTTCACAACTTCATGCAAATAAGCAGATTCAAAGTCAGAGCACTCTAGAAACTACACCAACATTTACCTTCCATATTTTCATACGACCATATTCTCTGCTTAGCAACTAACAAATTATATTTTTCAACCATGAAAAAACTCCAAAATGGATATCACAAAGACAGTAGCAGCACAATGCACAATACATGTGAACAATTCAGGCAACGAATAAGTTTGAGATCGAGTTTTGAAAGTGCCGAAGTTAAAATTGAACTAAACGAAGATACTAAAAGTATATATCACTTACCAAACCCTTCCCTGTTCTTCTTGACAAAACCCAACAGATACTTATCAGTGGGCAGGTTTTCATCGCTGAAATAATACTCCACCTGCAAAATCAATATATACAATTCACTAAGGCATGTCAAGAAATTGAATTAGCCAATAACTTAGATGTCAATCAAATGAAAATTTGAAATCAGCCAGCAACAAAATATACAAACAGCAAAACCTAGCTACCAAATGGTACAGTTTCTAGGGTTTTAAGTGAAACATGTCAAATTACAGTTTCTAAGAGACACAAATGATAATCATAAAACCATTTTCACTCATTTTTATGACTCTTTCGGTCCCTGCAACTCCATAAGACAGTATCAACGAACACCAATTGATTAATTGCAGGACAATTGTTGATAGGTAGAAGAGGTCTTGCCTGCTTAATGATCTTGAGCTTGAGATCATCTAAGGAGAGACCGGTCTCAGCGCCGTGATCGCGGTCATGGTCCTCGTCATGGTGGTCATCATGCTCGTGATCGTGATCGGGAGATTCGTGATCGTCGTCTGAAATCAGGGCATGAGTTTCTGGTTCCGCAACATCGTCCGGGCCAGCGGCAGGATCGGGACCAGTAACAGGATCACCGAGCGGAGGAGACGAGGCGGTGGGGTCGCCGGCGATGGCGAAAGGTAGACCCTGTTCGCCGTCTTCCATTGAGAAGAGAGGAAACTCTCTTTCTCTCTCTCTCTCTCAAAGAAATTTCCCCCGCCCTGTTTTCTGCACTTTCTCTCTCCTCGGTCTTCTAATTTCTCAGATCAATTCCTTTTATAAAATTGACAATTAATTTAATTTGGTTATTTGCCTTTGACGCTTCGCTTCGGTCACAAGTCACAACTCGTGGTTTTTCTGGGTTCTCTAGTCATGACTCAGATGAGTCATTTTATAGGTTAAGGTACGGTTTGCTACATAAGTCGCGACATGAGATATGTATTCAGTTTCATGTTGATATACATATACTCAACTTCAACTTGATGTTTCAAACCTCAATATTTTTTATAATTTACTAGTTGGTTTTACCTGTGCGAGGTACAGGTAACTTTGAATAAATTAAAATTATTATATGTGAAATGATATATTTTTATAATTTCTTATACATGTTGTTGTGAGGTCAACAATAAGTTAGACAACATTAATAAAACGGTTTTCCTACGACGCTAAAGTGCGCACAAAATCGTTCTAAAAGGAATTAAATAATTTACAAAGGTATACACACATACTTTAGCGTCAACAATAGTAATTTGCTACATACACTTGTTGCTCATTCAAAAAAATAAATTTAATAAACTTAAATTAAAAATTAGTTCTCATTTGAATAATTTTCATTATTCATATGTGTCAATGATATATTATTCATTAGAGTGATGCTAGATAGCTCGAATGATGCATGTTTTGCTTGAAAATCAATTCAGCATCCAAAAATGTGTTTTCAAATTCAATATTTTCCTCCGTATATTTAATGAACCGGCTCTCACAGAATGATCCTTACTAATTTCATCTTCTTCTTGTCACATAATAACGTTAGAAGATAAATATTACAAATGAGATAAAAAGAGAACAAAAAAATTATTGTAACATTACAATGAATCAAAACTAAAACAAATTGAAGAATTCAAACATAATAATGTTGACATGATCCATTTCCTCGTGACGGGATTTGAGTTCATTGGTCCTTTAAAAATAGAGGAACTCCTTGCCCCTCTCTCTTGTGGAAGAGAGTGCTTCTCATCCCCTTCATCTCCTATACCCTACAAAATTGAGGAGAATGTGAATATTGCAATCAAGATTAAAAGAGAACCAAATAAAAAATAGATAAAATTGCAACATGTGAAGGAATCAAAACTAAAACAAATTGAATGATTAGAACATGGTAACGCGTGCAGAATAGAAAAGCAAAGTTTGTAAGAATGGACAGATTGTTTACACAGAGATTTTTACTCTGAAACTCACCACCATAATTGATTACTTTCAGAATGATGTAACAGAAAAACAAAATTTGATATTAATTAGTTATGATCCGTTCCTTATTTAATATTTAGGGTAGGATCTTAGTGGGTAGGCCATGATGATGATAGTTATGATTTATACCTTATTTTAGTGGGTATGTGGGTATAAACCTTCTTTTATATAGTATATAGATATAGATTTTTGAGTTAAATACATTTTTAGTCGTTACGAAATTATTAATTTTGTTTTTCATTTCTAAAAAAAAATATTTTTAGTCTTTTGAAAAATTACATGTGTTGTTTTTTATCCATTTAAATCTGAATTTTTATAATTTAAAAAAAAGATTGAGATGGTTGAACCCGATTTTATCACTTGTTGAGTATATTTAAATGCGTGTGAGAGTGTTTTCAGATTTATATTGGATGAAATAATAACTAGCAATAACTAAAAATAAAAAATGAAATTTTTGAAAGATTAAAAATAAGAAAAATAATTTAAAAACGAAAAAAAGATATTTTGCAGTACTAAAAATACTAAAAATGTGTTTAAGCCCTTCATTTGTACTTTTTTTTCCTGTGTTTACTGTTTCTATTACATGGGTTCAAAATGTTGGTGCATAGAATTTCTATCGTTTTTATTACTCCATTCATTGTTAAAGGTAAGAGTCTTTATATACATATTTAATGTACCTTAACATACCTACTAAATTTCACAAAAAATTAATATAAATTTTTATATATACATTTTGTATTTGTTATATTTTTTTAATTCCAAAAGTTCAAGGACCACTAATCATTTATTATTTCACGCTACTAATTAATTAGATATGGAAGACTGTATAATTTTTTTAAAACTAATACATTAATTAATTTCATTATACAAAAAGCGTAATAAAATACCCCCTCGATTTTTTTTTATAAGAGTTAAACCAACTTTGCACACCATTTGAGAAACTTAGGTAGTATAGTTTTTTGCATTAAATTTGTTTTCAAATGTTATTGAATTTTCAAAGTTATCCTTAACATATTTCTTTTTAATCTATTTCCATCATTAATGCAATTCCATATTTTCATAATTGAATATGGGTAAAAATGTGAAAAAATTATGTCTTTATAAATTTTCTTAAACCGATTTTTCTTTTGAGCTTTTCCGAAATCTATTGGGAGTGTAACCATTTGTTAGTTGCAACGGAAATATTAGAGTGATAAACAATAAGATAAAGGCAATAGAAAAACACACAAAAGGTTTTATCTTGGTTCACCATAACTTGACCTATGTCAAGTCCTTGATATCTACCAAGATTGTCCACTCAAAACAAGAGTAAAATATTCATTGAGTTTCTCCTTACACAAGTATTCTTAAAACTTCTCCTCTATCAAGTATTTTCATGATTTCTTCTCTATAATATTAACAAGACTTCTTCTTTACAACTTTTGTCAAAAGTACTACTTTGTTCTACTTTACGGTTCTCTCTAAGAGATGATAGTATAAACTTTTAAGTTCAAGAACTGTAGAATGATGCTTATAAGACATGAAGGTAAAGAAAGCACCCTAAGAGTTTTACAATTGGATGAACTTAAGCACGAATGAGAATAAACTTGCGAAGAAATTGTAGGGGGCTCACTATTTTTCAGTTTCTTATTATGCCCTTGTGGTGGTTAAAAAGTGCCAATTGTTATAATATGATTATATGTTGGATAAAAATGTCTTTTAACATAAAAACTAATTTTCTCTTTTTTCACTCTCTAAATCTACTATATTTTTCACATTTTTCTCTCTACTCATCTTCTTTCTTTTCTTTTCTCTATCTTTCTTCTAAACCAAACAAACCATGAATGCGGTCGTTGCTCTTATTCGTTTTGTTGTTTGGGCTCTGGCCCTCTTGATTCATTAAAATAAATAAATGCATGAATGTTTTCAACGACAAATATATAATTAATATCGTCATTAATTCTTTATCAAAACACTTTTATATTGAGTACAAGTGCTCGTGGGTTGGGAAAACAGATTTTTTCATTATCCATTTATAAATGGGATGGGTATATCTGTGGGTATCTACATGTACACATTAAAGTGATTTTTTTAAAAATGAGTTGAAATTATTATGGATCTTTAATGTATATAATCAACATTAATAATATTATGAAGGATTTTTAGTTTTTTACAATTTAAAATCTCCAAGTAGATAAATAAACGTGAGAAAGCAGAGGGGGAAAATGGAAATAGTGTGGTTTGTGAATGTAGACAACGTGATTCACTGGTTCCGAAGCAGTCACAAATATTATCATCTACGGTTTGTGAATTTAGACATTCAAATTCACACATGCACACACAGAGTCATGTGAATTTAGACATGAATTTAGGAATTGTTGAAGAATCAAGTCCTGCAACACGATTCATTTAAACATGGCAGTAAGTAAATTTAGCCAATGGTCGGGAGCGACAGAATAGATGGGGCATGTGCCGCCAATTGTCAATGAATACAACTTGAGAATAAGATAAAAAGACGCGGGTATGGATATCCGTTTAGGTAAGAAGTGGCAGAACATAGAAGGGACGGAGGGTCTTGTCTCCCCAAAATCCTTAAAAAAATCTTATATAGTGTAATACTGTAATTGTTTTTATACAAGTAATTAAATATATACTTAACAGGTGCAAATATAATAGAAAAATACTTGGTGTCCCAGTGTCAAAGTTCCTTGTCTTAGACCTCCTTGGCCCAGGTTCAAACACCACCTTGTTATAATTTGAGTATTAATTTTACATTTCCGCCTTTATGTATTTTTTTGAAACAGTGTTTTTTTTTCTTAAAATCCACATTTATATATCTTTAAGCTTAGGAAAGTGTGTTTCAAAAAAATAACTTAAGTAAATGTGATTTTTTTTTTCAAAAATATTAACATAACTTATAATAAATTTCTAATATTCATATCGTATGAATTAATTTAATCTTTAATTTTTTGTGAATATATATGTATATTGCTGATAAAAAATATTTTAATTTATCTATTGAAATCTTATTTCAGCCCCCTGATTTTTTTCTCAGCTCCATCACTGTGAGTAGGGGCGGGCACGAGTATGAGTTTTTACCCGCGGGTAGCCAGGTGGGTACCTGTACAGGTACCAGCCCCATTGTCATCCTTAGTAAGGACCGACAATTGGTCGGACTGGAAGGGATTAAAGTCCCTTAAGTATGTAGTCCAGGTTTGATCATTGGATCTATAAGTAAGAAGAAATAGGTTAAGAGGGGTTCTCACTTTGTGCCGGACAGTACAAAAGGAAGATTAGTTTTTCACATTTTGAATGAGAAGATACTCTGTAACACCGAAAGTATGTAAGCATTATTTTGAATATTTTAAAAGATTGGGAAATTCGGAGAATAGAAAACAAATATTATGAAAATAGTATTACAAAATGTAATAATAAAATAATTTATATTTTTATGAAGACACATAATTTTCATATTTTCTAAAAAACGATAAGTATAAATTTTAATCTTAATTATGTCATATTAATAATTAATATTATTTAACATAAATAATTGTGTTAATACATATTTTCCATTATTTTAAGATAATTCTTGTTCAAGTTATTATTATATTCAATGTCAAAGTCAAAAAACATTAATATTTTGAACGATTATTGAAATTTATTAAGAAATATAGAAGATAGAAAACAAATATTGAAAATGGTATTCCAAAATTCAATAATAAAATAGTACATATGGGTTTGAGGGACATTAAATGTACATAGCACTTAGCGAACCGTCGCATATGTTTGCGACAGTCAAGAATCCCACTAAATAGTATGTCCATCGAATATTTCCCCAAAATTATATGTACACATATCATCATTGTTTTATATTTTAAAAAATATATATATAATTTTCATATCTTCTGATAAACAATAAGGATAATTAATCCTTTCATTATATAATATTAATAATTAATATTATTTGATATACATAATTATGTTAATACTTTTTACTATTATTTCATTATTCGATTGTAAATCGTGTTCAAGTTAATGTTATAAATGAGGTCAAAGTACAAAATGTAATTTTAATTATTAAAGTGAAGAAAATAATTTTAATATTAATCAATACATGTATAATTAATATATTTTATATAATTTTCAATTACTATATATTATTTTTATTTCAATTTATAAACTTATATTTAATAATTAATATTTAAATCATTGGTACCTTTATTAATATAAAATATCATTAAATAAATTTCGTTTCTTAAACTAACGATGTCATTAATACTTCCTCAAATCAAACTCATTCATATTGATAGATAGTTGGGAAAAGTATTAAATTTATATATTTGATTTTGATAAATACGTAAGACGTTACTCATATAGTTGCACATAAAAGTTAAAGATCTCCACTCCATGCAACATCACCTACAAAATCTGACCATTGGTGTCAAAATGTAGGACAAAATGAAAATTTTCTTTAATTTTCCATCGTCTATTGAACTCGGGGAGATTAGTCGCTCACCCTTCGAATGGGAGGATACTTTGTGACACCAAAAGTATGTAAGCATCATTTTGAATATTTTAAAAGATTGGGAAATTCTGAGAATAGAAAACAAATATTATGAACATAGTATTAAAAAATTTAAAATAATTTATTTTTTTAGGAAGACACATAATTTTTATATTTTCTAAAAAAACAATAAGTATAAATTTTAATCTTAATTACGTCATATTAATAATTAATATCATTTAACATATAATTATGATAATATATACTTTCCATTATTTTAAGATAATTCTTGTTCAAGTTATTGTTACATTCAACGTCAAAATCAATAAACATTAATATCAAGATTTGAACGATTAAAGTACTTAATAATATTAATAATTTTTTAATCCAGGTAATAACTAGTCGATTTTGTTCATAATTTTTTTTTTCGAAAGATAAAATATATATTAATAAGGAATTTACAATCAAAACAAGCGGCCGACACTAGAGAGACCTGCCCAACCTCCTCAAAAACAGGAAAAGGACAAAGCACTCGCCGCAAGCCAATAAAGAAATATTCACAACCCAGCCAAAAAGAGCCCCAAAAAAAACAAACATAATTTTTTTTTATTATTATATATTTTTTACCAAATGATTTTTAATGATTAAAACTTTAATAATTAGTACCTTTAGTAATATCAGATTTCATTAAATGAAATTATTATTTTTTAATACTTTCTCAAAATACTTTTTTAATAACTATTGATAATTGGATAAAAACATGGAACGTCTCCTACCCACAATATTTGTTTTCACCAAATAAATGCAACAATGTTTTCACTGACAGATAAATAATTGATATTGTCATTAATGTTTTATAAAAAGAATTTTATACGGACTAGAAAATGTATGGATGATATTTAATCTCTAAATTTATTAAGAAATATAGACGATAGAAAACAAATACTGAAAATGGTATTACAAAATTCAATAATAAAATAGTACATATGGGTTTGACGGACAATCAATGTACATAGCACTTAGCGAACCGTCGCATATGTTTGCGACAGTGAAGAATCGCCACTAAACAATATGTCCATCGAATATCTCCCCAAAATTATATGTACACATGTCATCATTGTTTTATATTTTAAAGAAAATATATAATTTTCATATCTTCTAATAAACAATAAGGATAATTAATCCTTTCATTATATAATATTAATAATTATTATTATTTGATATAAATAATTATGTTAATACTTTTTACTATTATTTCATTATTCGATTGTAATTTGTGTTCAAGTTAATGTTATAATTGAGGTCAAAAAGTAAAAAATGTAATTTTAATTATTAAAGTGAAGAAAATAATTTTAATATTAATCAATACATGTATAATTAATATATTTTATATAATTTTCAATTATTATATATTATTTTTATTTCAATTTATAAACTTATTTTTAATAATAAATATTTTAATCATTGGTACCTTTATTAATATAAAATACTTTTAAATGGATTTAGTTTCTTAAACTAACGATGTCATTAATACTTTCTCAAATCAAACTCACTCATATTGATAGATAGTTGGGAAAAGTATTAAATTTATATATTTGATTTTGATAAATACATAAGACGTAACTCATATTGTTGTCTATTGTACCCGGGGAGATTATTCTCTCACCCTTCGAATGGGAGGATACTTTGTGACACCAAAAGTATGTAAGCATCATTTTGATTATTTTAAAAAATTGGGAAATTCGGAGAATAGAAAACAAATACTATGAAAATAGTATTACAAAATTTAATAATAAAATAATTTTTGTTACGAAGACACATAACTTTCATATTTTCTAAACAAACAATAAGTATAAATTTTAATCTTAATTACGTCATATTAATAATTAATATTATTTTAACATAAATAATTATGATAATATATGCTTTCCGTTATTTTATCATAATTATTGTTCAAGTTATTGTTACATTCAACGTCAAAATCAATAAACATTAATATCAAGATTTGAACGATTAAAGTACTTAATAATATTAATAATTCTTTGATCTAGGTAATAACTAGTCGATTTTGCTCATAAATTTTTTTTATTATTATATATTTTTTACCAAATGATTTTTAATGATTAAAACTTTAATAATTGGTACCTTTAATAATATCAGATTTCATTAAATGAAATTATTATTTTTTAATACATTCTCAAGATATTTTTTTTAATAATTATTGATGATTGGATAAGTTTTGATTTTAAGTGTTTATTTTCAATAAATGCATAAGTCATTACTCAAATGAGTGCATATAAAAGTGAAGAAGCTCAACTCCACGGAATGTCACTTGCAAAAGTTAAACATTATCGTCCAAACATAATACACAATGAAATACCTCTTTTATTTTTCCATCCTTGTGTTGGTTCTCTCTATTAGTCTAGGTATGCATTGCTTTTCACATCTCTTTCTCTCTTCCACACACACTTATATTATACATCATATTTCTCTCTCTCTTATGTTCGTATCTTTTTTTAGCTTAGTTTCATTTAGAGAATTAGTAAAAGAAATCCTTTCACAAACTCAACATATTCTATTGTGCAGTGAATTTTCATTAACTTCGTTCTTTGATCTATGATGCATGTATAAAGCTAATTGTGTATGATGTTATGTGCAGGAAATCAAGTGCCAATGTTAGAGGCAAAGCCAAAGGTGTGTGCATATCCAGAGCCAGAATTGGGTAATTGTGAACAAGGTGTTGACTGTAACATGCTTTGCAAGGACAAGTATGGAAAAGATAGATCATACGGAAAATGTTTAATAGAATGCACCTGTTTTACCATATGTTAAACTTTACCTCTATTGATTATAGGACTCATAGTTGGAATATATAAAAGGTGAATTAGTAACACGCAACAAATAAAGTGATTGTATTGTGAGACACAATTTCTCCCTACTTCCCCGTTTGTTTTATTTTCAGTTTTATTTTCGCATCATCAATTTTCCCAAAATGTTAGCCAACCATTAATTTTATAATTAAGGGTTGAGATTGCGTAAAGTAAATAACATATCGAAAAAATAAATAATATTAGTTACAAACATAACGAAGTAATCGAAGCTTATAATAGTGGGATATTTACTAAATAGTTGATATCAGACAATACTTTGTGTACCACATCATTTTCTTTGTGTTAGACGGATATCCACCATGTGATGCAATTTTATTGGAGTCAGGGACATACATATCTCAGTGAGGTTAACTCTCATAATGGATTTTTTTTTTCTATCCACAAGACTCAAACTTGAGTCATTGCGTATAGAGAGTCACACATGTACCACTTCATGTTTAAAATCGTCACAATATTTAAACTTTTATTTATTTTATTCAATTCTCTAAAAGATATTTTTAAATTTAAAAATAACGTTATAATTAAATATTTTAACAAGTTTTATATGTATAGAGACACATATATGATAATTTATTTCCTTTTAAATGTGACGTTTCAATCAATGGAATAAAATATAAAATCACACCTAATTATTTTTTTTCTTAACCAAGGGTATCTCACATGCCATAGCCGAGAGACTAATCCATCGTTCCACGATCAGCGCGCTAAATGGCAGAGGGCTTACCTAAGAATTTTTTCATTCACTAGAGCTGAGAATCGTATCTTCAACCACTTGCTTATGGGACGAAGTGTTGAACCACTATACCAATTCACCTGGTTTATACTTTTAAAATATGATTGGTTGTTATTTTCACTCTCAACACCTATAAATTATTCTGTAAATTAATTATTCGTAGTTATGACATTGCTAATATAGTGAATGTTATTAAACGTTGGAAACCAAGTTTGACATTTTTTTTTAGAAAGCGAAATTATATATAAATATGTCAATGGCCGGCAAAGCACCAAGAGTGCTGCCCTCCCACCATAAAAACAGGAAAGGAAATGCAGCACCAGACAAAAAGAGAATATACAAAGCCCCACTCAAAACAGACGCTAGCCAAAACACAAAAGCCCAAGATCCCAAAACGCAAAACACAGGCCCTACGACCTTCTCCAAACCAAGAAAAACGCCTCAACCTGGAACAGACGCCGCTACAGCAAGACAACAAAACAAAAATCCCACCACCTCTAAGCCCGGCCTCCTAATCACAACCCCAACCAGACAGAGAACGCCCACCAAAACATCAAGATTCCAAAAAACAACACCTGCACAGAAAGATTCGGATCCTACGCCGTCCTACGCTCCATGATTTGAGCCGCAATATGCTTAACTGCCACGCTGTCAGGGAACTCGAAAACAACACCGACCTGTTTACCAACCGCAATGGCACGTCTAGCTCTCGTTAACACACTCGGAGGCAAAGGAGTCTCTAGCGTGACAGGCGCGGAAACGAGACCATCGTCTCTAGCATCTCCCGCCCCGGCCTCCAAAGCAGAGCAAAAAGGAGAGGAAGGCTCCGGTCACCTTACCTCCTTCCTGGGCCGGCCTCGAGGCCTCTTGACCCCCAGACCACGAGCCTTACCTGCTGAATCTGATACCCCCTTGGAACTTCCTGAACCACCCTGTTTTTTTAAAGTAAAAGCTCGGGTGATTTCAGATCCGATTATCATCACGAGTCAAAGCTCACCATTCGGTGCTTCAAATCTGACATTTTAAATCACTTCTCAATTAACATTTCAGTACATGAGTGGACATAAAAATATGGAATCTCTCCTACCCACAATATTTGTTTTCAACAAATAAATGCAACAATGTTTTCACATGCAAATAAATAATTGATATTGTCATTAATGTTTTATATAAATAATTTTATACGGACTAGAACATGTATGGATGATATTTAATCTCTAAATTTATTAAGAAATATAGAAGATAGAAAACAAATATTGAAAATGGTATTACAAAATTCAATAATAAAATAGTGCCTATGGGTTTGAGGGACATTAAATGTACATAGTACTTAGCAGACCGCCGCATATGTTTGCGACAGTCAAGAATCGCCACTAAACAGTATGTCCATCAAATATCTCCCCAAAATTATATGTACACATATCATCATTGTTTTATATTTTAAAGAAAATATATAATTTTCAAATCTTCTAATAGGGATAATTAATCCTTTCATTATATAATATTAGTAATTATTATTATTTGATATTAATAATTATGTTAATACATTTTACTATTATTTCATTATTCGATTGTAATTCGTGTTCAAGTTAATGTTATAATTCAGATCAAAGTACAAAATGTAATTTTAATAATTAAAGTGAATAAAATAATTTTAATATTAATCAATACATGTATAATTAATATATTTTAAATAATTTTCAATTACTATATATTATTTTTATTTCAATTTGTAAACTTATTTTTAATAATTAATATTTTAATCGTTGATACCTTTATTAATATAAAATACTTTTAAATGGGTTTAGTTTCTTAAACTAACGATGTCATTAATACTTCCTCAAATCAAACTCACTCATATTGATAGATAGTTGGGAAAAGTATTAAATTTATATATTTGATTTTGATAAATACATAAGACGTTACTCATATAGTTGCATATAAAAGTTACAGATCTCCACTCCATGCAACATCACCTGCAAAATCTGACAATTGATGTCAAAATGTAGGACACAGTGAAAATTTTCTTTATTTTTCCATTGTCTATTGTACCCGGGGAGATTATTCTCTCACCCTTCGAATGGGAGGATACTTTGTGACACCAAAAGTATGTAAGCATCATTTTGATTATTTTAAAAAATTGGGAAATTCGGAGAATAGAAAACAAATACTATGAAAATAGTATTACAAAATTTAATAATAAAATAATTTTTTTTACGAAGACACATAATTTTCATATTTTCTAAACAAACAATAAGTATAAATTTTAATCTTAATTAAGTCATATAATTAATTAATATTATTTAACATAGATAATTATGATAAAATATGCTTTCCGTTATTTTATGATAATTCGTGTTCAAGTTATTGTTACATTCAACGTCAAAATCAATAAACATTAATATCAACATTTGAATGATTAAAGTACTTAATAATATTAATAATTTTTTGATCCACGTAATAACTAGTCGATTTTGTTCATAAACTAATTTTATTATTATATATTTTTTACCAAATGATTTTTAATGATTAAAACTATAATAATTGGTACCTTTAATAATATCATATTTCATTGAATGAAATTATTATTTTTTAATACTTTCTCAAGATATTTTTTTAATAATTATTGATGATTGGATAAGTTTTGATTTTAAGTGTTTATTTTTAAGAAATGCATAAGTCATTACTCAAATGAGTGCATATAAAAGTGAAGAAGCTCAACTCCACGGAATGTCACTTGCAAAAGTTAAACATTATCGTCCAAACATAAGACACAATGAAATACCTCTTTTATTTTTCCATCCTTGTGTTGGTTCTCTCTATTAGTCTAGTATGCATTGCTTTTCACATCTCTTTCTCTCCTCCACACACACTTATATTATACATCATATTTCTCTCTCTCTTATGTTCGTATCTTTTTTTAGCTTAGCTTCATTTAGAGAATTAGTAAAAGAAATCCTTTCACAAACTCAACATATTCTACTGTGCAGTGAATTTTCATTAACTTCGTTCTTTGATCTATGATGCATGTATAAAGCTAATTGTGTATGATGTTATGTGCAGGAAATCAAGTGCCAATGTTAGAGGCAAAGCCAAAGGTGTGTGCATATCCAGAGCCAGAATTGGGTAATTGTGAACAAGGTGTTGACTGTAACATGCTTTGCAAGGACAAGTATGGAAAAGATAGATCATACGGAAAATGTTTAATAGAATGCACCTGTTTTACCATATGTTAAACTTTACCTCTATTGATTATAGGACTCATAGTTGGAATATATAAAAGGTGAATTAGTAACACGCAACAAATAAAGTGATTGTATTGTGAGACACAATTTCTCCCTACTTCCCCATTTGTTTTATTTTCAGTTTTATTTTCGCATCGTTAGTTTTCCCAAAATGTTAGCCAGCTATTAATTTTATAATTAAGGGTTGAGATTGCGTAAAGTAAATAACATATCGAAAAAATAAATAATATTAGTTACAAATATAACGAAGTAATCGAAGCTTATAATAGTGAGATATTTACTAAATAGTTGATATCAGACAATACTTTGTGTACCACATCATTTTCTTTGTGTTAGACGGATATCCACCATGTGATGCAATTTTATTGGAGTGAGGGACATACATATCTTAGTGGGGTTAACACTCCTAATGGATTTTTTTCTATCCACAAGACTCAAACCGGAGACCTTACATATATAGAGTCACACATGTACCACTTCATGTTTAAAATCGCCACAATATTTAAACTTTTATTTATTTTATTCAATTCTCTAAAAGATATTTTTAATTTTAAAAATAACGTTATAATTAAATATTTTAACAAATTTTATATGTATAGGGACACATATATGATAATTTATTTCCTTTTAAATGTGACGTTTCAATCAATGGAATAAAATAAAAATTCACACCTAAATTTTTTTTTTCTTAACCAAGGGTATCCCACATGCCATAGCCGAGAGACTAATCCGTCGTTCCACGATCAGCGCGCTAAATGGCAGAGGGCTTACCAAACAGTTTTTTCATTCACTAGAGCTGAGAATCGAATCTTCAACCACTTGCTTATGGGACGAAGTGTTGAACCACTACACTAACTCACCTGGTTTATACTTTTAAAATATGATTGGTTGTTTTTTTCACTCTCAACACCTATAAATTATTCTGTAAATTAATTATTCGTAGTCATGACATTGCTAATATAGTGAATGTTATTAAATGTTGGAAACCAAGTTTGACATTTTTTTAAAGTAAAAGCTCGGGTGATTTCAGATCCGATTATCATCACGAGTCAAAGCTCACCGTTTGGTGCTTCAAATCTGACATTTTAAATCACTTCTCAATTAACATTTCAGTACATGAGTGGACATAAAAATATGGAATTTCTCCTACCCACAATATTTGTTTTCAACAAATAAATGCAACAATGTTTTCACATACAAATAAATAATTGATATTGTCATTAATGTTTTATAAAAATAATTTTATACGGACTAGAACATGTATGGGTGATATTTAATCTCTAAATTTATTAAGAAATATAGAAGATAGAAATCAAATATTGAAAATGGTATTACAAAATTCAATAATAAAATAGTACATATGGTATTGAGGGACATTCAATGTATATAGCACTTAGCGATTCGCCGCATATGTTTGCGACAGTCAAGAATCGCCACTAAACAACATGTCCTTCGAATATCTCCCCAAAATTATGTGTACACATATCATCATTGTTTTATATTTTAAAGAAAATATATAATTTTCATATCTTCTAATAAACAATAAGGATAATTAAGCTTTTCATTATATAATATAAATAATTAATATTACTTGATATAAATAATTATGTTAATACTTTTTAATGTTATTTCATTATTTGATTGTAATTCGTGTTCAAGTTAATGTTATAATTGAGGTCAAGAGAAAAACCACTCAATGAACTAGTTGTCTTAGGTTGAGAATATCTTGGGTAGGAACAATAGTGGATTTTCACGTGACAGATGGGGTTCTGAGTTCTAACAGGAGTTTCCGGGGGTGACAACGGAGATTCACAAGCCTATGATACATTGTTTTAAGATAGATTGGTCATTGGGAATGTCTTCGAGAGAGAATCTGTTTTGTATAGTTCCTTTTGGATTTCTAGATGGTAAGAGGCTACGTCTAGGAATTTCAACTCATAGGTTCACCTAGGCTAGGGATAGTTAGGTAGATAACTTTCAACATCATAGATGAAATGAATTTTTATAGAAGTTTTTGAGTTGAAAACAATTAGATGATTATGTTGTGAAGAAGGTCTTGCTCCTGACCCTGGCTGTGGTTTTGATGACGACAAACTCATCAACAAAAAGAAGAAAAGAAGACTTCAAAGAATCAAGCACTCAAGTCCATCAATAGTCTAGAAGTCTTAGAATTAGGTGAGTTATGCTTCTAAAGGTTTATTAAAGCATAAAGGCTCTCAAAACACCTAATCTAATCAAGCTAAGTGTTTTCATAACTTAAAAGAAGTAGAAAACCTTAAGCAAGTCTCAAAGAATAAGTTTCTGGAAAATGGACTTCTGTGTAATCGATTACACCATTATGGTAATCGATTACACCAAGGCAAGTAATCGAGTACTCCAGTCTTGTAATCGATTACATGTTTGAAATTCAAATTCAAACTGAAACGGTCACTTGTGTAATCGATTACACTAAGTGTGGTAATCGATTACCAGAACGAAAAGTTGCATCTTTTCATGAACCATTGTGTCCCAAACCTTTTGAAAAGGGTTGTGATGGTTCAAGGACGTTTCCCTTGCCTATATAAAGACCATTTAAGTTCAGAAAACACAACACACAAGAACAACAACATAGAACACACACACACACACGAAATTTACACATTTCACATGAGAAAAACACATTAGGCCAAAGCTTTTTCAATACAAGTTCATCTTTTAGAACTTAAATCTTTTAGAGCCTAAATTCTGAGTTCATGATCTTCATGTCTACAAGAACACATTTGTTGTTCATATCTTGAAGAACTCAGAATTGTATTATGCTTAAAAGCCTTAAAGCATAATTTCTCATGTTCAATCCAATTGTGTGTTAAAGGATTGAAACAGCCAAGTGTAATATCTTCTTCATCTCTTTCTGTAAGATTGAGTTTTTCACCGTGGTATTCGGTGAAGGGTTGTTGTCACTGAAAGTGGTTTGCTTTCAGGGTTCTGGTTGAAGACAAGTTTGTCTTCAAGGTCTGAGGGTGGTTTGCCTTCAGGAATTGAAAGCGGTTTGCTTTCAAGGGCTGTTGAAAGCGGTTTGCTTTCACAGGATATTGGTAGAAGTTCTTGGGGTCCTTGGGTTAGGAACTTGTAAGAAATTCTTATCAATAGTGGAAAAATCCTCAAGGGGTTTTCTTGAGGGACTGGACGTAGTCTTCGGTGGATTGAAGGCGAACCAGGATAAAATCTTGTGTGTGATTCTCTTTATCCTTCACATTTACTTTCAAGTATTGTTCATATCCGCTGCAATCACAAAGATCAACTCGTGATCATCATAAACTTGAAAGTAACGATTTCAATAAGGCGAAAATTGGGGCAACACTGATTCACCCCCCCCCCCCCTCTCAGGTTGCTATCTGTTCTAACAATTGGTATCAGAGCGGAAGTTTAGGTAAGTTATTCCTAAGATCCGGGAAAAGATGGCATCCTCTTCCAATCATGGAACAAGTGAAGGACACAACATAAACAGGCCACCATTCTTCAATGGAGAACACTATGACTTCTGGAAAATCAAGATGAAAATATTCATAAAGTCATTAGACTCAGGAATATGGAAAGTCATTGAAGAAGGACCCTTTGTGCCTGTAACAATTGAAGAAGGAACTTCACAACCAAAACCAGAAAGTACTTGGAGTGAAGAAGAAAAGAAGAAAGTTCAACATGATCTCAAAGGAATGAACATTCTTACATCTGCTCTTGGCATGGATGAATTTTTCAGAGTATCAACATGCACCTCATCAAAAGAAATATGGGATACATTGATGGTGACTCATGAAGGAACAGATGAAGTCAAGAGATCAAAGATCAATACTCTATCCCAAGAATATGAAATGTTCAGAATGCTTCCAGGAGAAAAGGTATTAGACATGCAAAAACGATTTACTCATTTAATTAATCATTTGATTGCTCTTGGTAGACAATTTTCAAACTGTGACTTGAACATGAAAGTTCTAAGATCACTTACAAGAGTATGGCAACCAAAAGTAACAGCCATCTCAGAAAAGAAGAGTTTATCAAATATGACTCTTGCAACTCTGTTTGGAAAACTCCAAGAACATGAGTTAGAATTGAATCGTTTAGAGGAGCATGAACAACATGAGAAGAAGTATCGATCAATTTCTCTAAAAGCAAAAGAAAGCATCAAAGAAGAATATGATGCAGATTCTGAAGAAGAAGACAATGGAAATCTGAATCTTCTAGTGAAGAACTTTGGAAAGTTTCTTAAAAAGAAAAATGTTAGATTTAACAACAATAAAGCATTCCAAAGAAACAATGAGTCTTCTTCATCTCAAAAGACTACATGTTTTGAGTGTGGCAAACCGGGACATTTCAAGTCAGATTGTCCAAATCTTCAAAAGAAGAAACATGGTCTAAGAGAGAAATTTGAGAAAAAGGATCAACCTACTCGAAGAGCATATTTGGCTTGGGATGATAATGAAGTAAGTTCATCATCTGATTCTGATAAAGAAGAAGCACAAGTTGCTTTGATGGCCTCACATGATTCTGAGGTTGAAGATTCCCAGGTTAGTGAGAATTCTATATCTTTTCATGATTTGAAGTTTACCATGGAAAATATGTTTAAAATATGTCAAGAATTTTCTAAAGTTAGCACTAGGCAAAATGAGATAATTTCTTCCCTAGAAAGTAAATGTAGAAACTTACAAGAAGAACTAGATGTAGTAAAATCTAAGATAGACATTACTCACAAATGCACTAAGTGTAGTTCTCTAGAAGAAAAGATAGAAAATCTTCAACAAAGAGTAAATAACTTCAATAAAGGAAAACAGAAGTTAGATGATATCCTAAGTGTTCAAAGACATTCAAACAATAAGTCAGGTTTAGGATATACTTCTCACCCAAAGACAAAAGAGGTTAGGAAAACTGTTTTTGTAAAACCAAACCATGTTTTAGGATCTTCTAGTAATAATAAGATTAAGTCTGTTAAGAGTACAAACAATAGGAAGATTAATCAAAATAGACCTTCTAGGAAGTTTCATTCCTCTCCTAGACAAACCTCTAGTTACAATCATTACTCTTGTACTTATTGTAACAAAATAGGACATACCCCTAGTAGATGCTACTACAAACATATAGGAGTACCAAATAGGGAGTATATTTGGGTTAGAAAGGATGTTAACTTAGAAGGACCCAAAACTTGTTGGGTTCCTAATACCCATGTCTGAACTTTGTCATGTAGGTGTGTATGAAAGCAGCAAAGGATCTATGGTATCTTGATAGTGGCTGCTCATCACACATGACAGGAGACAAAAACAAGTTTTCTTTTCTTATACCTAGGGAAAAAGGTTTCGTCACATATGGTAACAATCAAAAGGGAAAAATACTCGGTATTGGAAGAATAGGCACACCCCCTCAAACAGTCATCAATAAAGTTCTTTACGTTGATGGTTTGATGCATAATCTTCTGAGTATTAGTCAACTATGTGATAAAGGTTTGAAAGTAGGTTTTATAAATGATTTGTGTGTTGTGAAAGATGTGAAAACTAAAGAAATTAAGTTTTCTGGATATAAAGTAAACAAAGTCTTTATGATCTCATTGGAAGAAATTCCACAAAATGTGAGATGTCTATTAGCCAAGAACAATAGTGATTCATGGCTATGGCATAGAAGACTTGCACATATTCACATAGATCATTTAAACAAACTAGTCAAGCATGATCTAGTTGTTGGGCTTCCAAAGATAAAATTCGAGAAAGACAAGCTTTGTGATGCATGTCAAAAAGGGAAGCAAACTAGAACATCCTTCAAACCAAAGAACATAGTCTCGACCTCAAGACCCCTTCAATTGTTACATATGGATTTGTTCGGACCTTCTAGAACTAAAAGCCTCGGAGGTAATTTCTATGCACTTGTTATTGTTGATGATTTCTCTAGATTTACTTGGACTTTATTTCTACCTCATAAGAATGAAGCCTTCAATGCATTCAAAAGATATGCAAGGCTAGTTCAAAATGAGAAGTCTTTAAAGATCTCTTCTATTAGAAGTGATCATGGTGGAGAATTTCAGAATCAACAATTCCAAGAACTATGTGATGAAAATGGAATATCACATAACTTCTCTACTCCGAGAACACCACAACAAAATGGTGTAGTAGAAAGGAAGAATAGGTTACTTGAAGAATTAGCAAGAACCATGTTAAGTGAATCTAGTCTCCCTAAATATTTCTGGGCTGATGCTGTTAGTACTGCTTGCTATGTTTCCAATAGAGTTCTTATTAGACCTATCCTTAAGAAAACACCCTATGAACTCTACAAAGGAAGGAAACCAAATATCTCTCATCTACATGCTTTTGGATCAAAGTGCTTTGTCTTGAATAATGGAAAGGAAAACCTTGGTAAGTTTGATGAAAAATCTGATGAAGGTATATTCCTTGGTTATTCTCTAACTAGCAAAGCATATAGAGTCTTTAACAAGAAAACTCTATCCGTGGAAGAATCCATACATGTTACTTTTGATGAATCTAAATCTTCAATAGAAGATAAAGTCAATCTTCCAGATAATGAAGAAGATGACATCATTATAAATGAAGATTCTCAAAAGGATGGAGATCAGAATCCAATACAAGAAGAGCACATTGAAAGTAATACTTATCAACTTCCAAAAGAATGGAGAACCCATAGGGATCATCCAGTTGATAATATTATTGGTGATATTTCTAGAGGCGTTTCTACAAGGCTACGCTTGAATGATTCAGTTTTGAATATGGCCTTTGTCTCTCAGATAGAACCATCAAAAGTAAATGATGCTCTAGAGGATGAGTATTGGACTGTAGCAATGCAGGAAGAATTAAACCAATTTGAAAGAAATCAAGTTTGGGAACTTGTCCCTAAGCCTAGTGATAAACACATTATTGGAACAAAGTGGGTGTTTAGGAATAAGTTAGATGAAAATGGTATTATAGTTAGGAACAAAGCAAGATTAGTTGCTCAAGGCTATAATCAAGAAGAAGGTATAGATTTTGATGAAACATATGCACCTGTAGCAAGATTAGAAGCCATAAGATTGTTGTTAGCGTATGCTTGCTCTTTAAACTTCCCATTATATCAAATGGACGTCAAAAGTGCCTTCCTAAACGGATATATTCAAGAAGAAGTGTATGTGAAGCAACCTCCAGGATTTGAAGATCCAAAGTTTCCTTCACATGTCTTCAGACTTAAGAAAGCACTCTATGGTCTTAAGCAAGCCCCTCGTGCATGGTATGATAGGTTAAGTACTTTCCTTTGTAATAAAGGTTTTCAAAAAGGTAAGGCTGATACAACCTTGTTCATCAAAAGAACCAAAGGTAATACCTTATTAGTTCAAATTTATGTTGATGATATTATCTTTGGTGCAACTAACGAATCTCTTTGCAAATATTTCTCTAACATGATGCAAGAAGAATTTGAAATGTCCATGATGGGACAATTAAATTTCTTTCTTGGCTTGCAAATCAAGCAATCAAGTGATGGGATATTCATCAATCAATCAAAGTTTTGCAAAGAACTATTAAAGAAATATGATTTGGATGATTGCAAAGCCATAGCCACACCTATGGGGTCTAATACATATTTAGATCAAGATGAAACCGGTAATCAAGTAGATATTACCAAGTATAGAGGTATGATCGGATCTCTTTTATACTTATCTGCAAGTAGACCTGATATTATGTTTAGTGTGTGTCTATGTGCTAGATATCAAGCATCTCCTAGGGAATCACATTTAAGTTCTGTTAAACAAATTTTCAAATATTTGAAAGGAACTACAAATGTTGGATTGTGGTATCCCAAGGGAAGTGTTTGTGATTTGATTGGATATTCTGATTCTGATTATGCTGGTTGCAAAACTGAAAGAAAGAGTACAAGTGGTACTTGTCACCTATTAGGAAATGCTCTTGTTTCATGGTCTTGTAAGAAACAAGCATGTGTTGCTCTAAGTACTGCAGAAGCAGAATATATTGCTGCAGGTAGTTGTTGTGCACAAACTCTATGGCTCAAACAACAACTCAAAGATTATGGCTTAGAGCTGGGCTGCATTCCAATTAAATGTGACAACACAAGTGCCATTAATCTCACTAAAAACCCTATCATGCACTCTCGAACTAAGCATATTGATATACGACATCATTTTCTTCGAGATCATGTTATGAGGAAAGATATTGAAATTTCATTTGTGGATACACATAATCAGTTAGCAGACATCTTTACTAAGCCTCTTCCTAAAGAATCATTTTTCAAGATAAGAAGAGAATTAGGCATATTAGATGAGCATGATATTTAAGGTAACATGTTATTTGCATAAACTTTATATGTTCATTTACATTATGTACTTAAGTGTTTATATATGAAAATATGCTACATAGAATTCTAGAGCCTAGAACCTGTAAAAATGTCCTAGTAATCGATTACCCTAGGATCTGTAATCGATTATTCATGTTCTAAGTCCTCGTGCACACTGGAAATACTTGAGTAATCGATTATAACTTCCATAATCGATTACATGTTCAAAAAATTTGAAAATTTTCAAATTTACAACTGCTGTAATCGATTACCTTAACTACCGTAATCGATTACACGCACGATTTTCTCTATAAAATCAGCATTTGTCCTCTGCCTTTTTGCCTACCTCTCTTCATATACAATCCTTTTTCTTCTAAGTCTTAAGTTGCCATGGGGTCTCTTCCACGTCCCTCAAATGCTTCCTCTCCAATCAATGTGTCTCGAAGGGAATCCTCCACAGATCCTCTAGTGTTGTCTCGCTATCGCATTGATGTTCAAACCAATGCTGCATCGGCAGGCCTATCTCCCTTTTATACCATTCCTTCAAACTTCTCACAAGAAACCAAGGTTATACTCGAAAGAATGGATATCTTGTCACTTCGACTTTCTCAGAAGTTAGGCCAACTGGAGGATACCATTCGGTCTCGTTTTATACTTGTGGAACATCGCATCGAGGCCATGCACTCCTTCCTGCGTAAGGAAATTGAGAGTCTTCAAGAACTTGATCCTTCTGAGAACTCTGAGGACTCTAGTCAAGTCTAGGTTTTTAAGTCTTGTGTCTCTATATAGTTATCTATCTACCATTAGGATTTCCCTATTTTCGTAAAATGGCTTTATCTATTCGTTGTAATCCCTCTACTTCATATGTTTGATATGTCTTACTATGTGATGAGTGGATTTTATATGATGTTTTTAGGGTCTTTTTAGTCTTTTTATTTTATTATTTTTGAGTCACATGTAGGTTTTTTATTGTTTTTATGTAGATTTTATATTTATTTTGCATTTTGCATGTAGATTAGATTTTTTGTGTTTTTCTATCTTTATTTTATATTTTTAGGGATTTTTCTAGTTATTTTATATTTTTAGGAAAAGCTGGTTAGTTATCATTTTTGGTCCAGGGACCAATATGTAAAGTTTCAGAAAGTCGGGGACCAAATTGTAAAAGTTCAAGAGTGGAGGACTTAAAGTGGAGATTGAGAGAATATGAGGGCTTGAAATGAAGTGCTAACCAAGGGAGGACTAAAGTGAAAAAGAAAAATATGAAGAGTCACTCTCCAATTTAGCACATGGAAAAAATGTTTAAAGAATTGATGAAGGGTTTCAGAATTGATCAAGGCTGGTTAGTGGCTTTTTATGGCCATCAAAACCCACTACCATGAATGAAGAAGGAAGAACAAGCAAGAAGATGAAGAAGCAGCATCCCAACGCTCCAGCGTTGGGATCCCAGCGCTCCAGCGCTGGGGTTCTGACTAGATGATGAGTCAGATGGTGAACCAGCGCCCAAGCGTTGGAAAGCCAGCGCTCAAGCGCTGGGCCTCGGACAGAAAGTGGGTTTTTAATGCATCCTAGCGCCCAGGCGTTGGGAAAGCCAGCGCTCAAGCGTTGGAGGCTGGAATTTTACTATAAATAGGGCCCTTTTCTTCACTTGTAAGACACACCTTCATAGAATACAACAAGTATTCTCTCTTTCTCCCTCAAAGATCATTGTTCCTAGGACTTGTGGGAAGCCATACTTGAGCTCCTATCCAGGGTAATTCAATGATTCTTTTAGCCATGCTTGGCTAATTCTTCTTTTAAGTTTTTGGGTTGTTTTAATTTATAATTCATGTTCTAGTTTTCTTTTACATTTCTGAATAATATTTTCTATTCATGTTTATTTCTTTGTTCTTCATTAATCTTTATGCGCAAAAGGTTTCATGCTTTCTACTTATTCATAATGCCATTTGTTAAGTAGTAAGGGAAATAGGAAATAAAAAAGGTTATATGTTTGCATTACTTAATGCTATAAGGATGTACGTAATCTTGTGTTGGCTCAGATTCCTTCTTCATCTTCTTCTCTAATTAACTAATAACCAATGCTATGGAGTTAGTAATTAGGAAAGGAAGTTCTACATTTCTTAAGGCCATTAGGGTGTAGAAACTTAGGCTATAGCACCATGAATTTGAATTTAAAGTTCAGAAATTTAGTAAGAGTTTTCTAGCATGTTTTATAGATTATGTAAATCAACCCAAGAGCTTAAATTCCTCTCATCTTATTTCTTATCATTTTATGCTGTTGTTATATCTTTGTTCTAAACCAACTTCATACTTCTATCTTTTAATTTAAGTACTAAATTTTATATCAATAAGAACACCTATCCCTTGGGTTCGATAATCTTTTATATTACGCGATAGTAAATTGTACACTTGCAATTTCATTATCAAGTTTTTGGCGCCGTTGCCGGGGATAGGTTCTTTCAAGTTCTTATTTTTATTTTATTTAGTACTTCTTGTTTATATATATTAAAAAAAAAGAGAAAAAAGTATATATAATAAAGTTGTGATGAACTGGTGCTGCTAATTTTGTTTGCTAAGTATTGTCAGGTATAGCAATGGCTGAAACATTCGAGCAAAGGAAGGCAAAAATCCGGGCTGAGGTTGAAAAGGAATATGAGGAGACGAAGCAGGATATCTTCACTCTAGTTAAAGAGTTTTACTCTGATATAGATTGCAAGAGGAAATCCGGATTTTTGCCAAGTCCTGAGCAAGAATGTAAGGCCAGGGAGATTCTACAAGTAAAGATACAAGGCATTATAATGAGGCAGCCCGGGGATGAACAACAACCACTTGTTCATGAAAATGAACTTGTGGTTCAAAAAGAGGAGGTGAAAGCAACCTTCATTGTAGAATTTGTCCTTAAAGACAAATTGGAGATGGAGGAAGAAGAACCTCAAGGAACCTATGCTATAGGTTCAGAAAAGCAAGGAGCAGAACAGGGAAGGGAAAATTTATTTATTCCTTCCATTTTTATTTTAAATGTTGTTACCTTGTTGGCTGAAAATTCATGTGGCACCATGTTTCTTTTGTGCCAAAATATGCATGATTTGCGGGGTCTAAAGAATTTTGTAATAGACCCCGGTTGAAAAGTGATTAGTGGAAGGGTCTATCTCGGACCTTAACAATGAGCTGGTTGGGAGACAACCCAACTTAGGAATAGTTTAAAATTCTGTCATTTAATTTTTTGCATCATCCTTGTAAATAAATAAAAGGAAAAAATTCTATGTTTTTGCTGCAGGAGAGGCCAGCGCTCCAGCGCTGGAGGCCAACGCTCACGCGTTAGGCCCCTGTTTTTCACCTCTGATTGCCCAGTTTCTGTTTTAATCCAGCGCCCAAGCGTTGGCATCACCAACGCTCAAGCGCTGGAGCTCGGGCAGTTTGCTTTTTTTTGCTGTTTTTAGTTTTTAATAAATTTTGTGTTCACCATTCTCTGAAATTTTTAAGGTTCTTTGAGTTTTCCCTTGGTTCTAAACTGGGTTCTAATTTTTGGGAACTCAAGAATTCTTGTTTTAAAAGGTGGACACAATTTTTCAACCCATGTTCTTAATTGTGCTGTTTTTGGAACTAACAAGTCAAGCAATTTTTTTACTTGTAAGACTTTTGTTTGTTCAATGTTACAGGATAGGTACCAAAAGGAGGAAGAACCCTCTTGAACTTAAGTGTTCAAATTGATTTTTACATTGAGGTTCCCTTGGACCTTTGTGGAAAATTTGTTACTATACCAGCTTCTTAGATTTTGTTTTTCTTTTTATATAGTTTTTAGTTTTATTTTAGTTTAGTTTTTCTGTTTTATTTTTGCATGAGTCTTGAGTATATTATCCAGTCTGAATATTGCTATAGCTTTGTGAATGCTTTATCTGATTGAACTGCTTTGTGAAAAAGTTCTATGTTTTTAAGCAGTTAGGATTGCATGCTGTAGAAAGGATTTTTGATATCTTGATTGTTGGGTTGTTGGCAAAGTTTTTTTGAGTTCTTAAAAGGGTACCACTTACCCTATCTTTTTCTGAGGGCTGAGGACTCTGATGCATGATTGTAAAATTTTTCTGCCTTGTGTTGCATGTTGATTGGAGTTTTGTATACTTTGTGAGTTGAGAAGAGATTATAGGCATTTTTGAAAACTCAGATTTTTGCTTGAAATGTTTTATCCACTAGTAGCCCCTTTTGAGCCTTAAAAGAGTCATTCTTTGGAGCCTACTTTGTGTGATAATTTTTAAGTTGTTATTGTGATTCATGGTGAAATTGCTAGAGCTATGTTTGTGGGTTTCTCTCTAAAAAAAGATGAAGGAAAAAATTGAAAAAAATAAGGTATGTGCCTTAGAAAAAAATAATGAAGTAGTGGGGTGAGAAAGAGTATGAGGGGAGTAAAATTCAAGTCATTCATCCCATACATTCCACTACTTTGTTCAAAAAAAAAAGAAGAAAAAAGAGAAAAATTGAGAGGACCCTTGTGTTGAATTGTTTAAGCTCTTAGTCAAGAAAATCACTTAACAACAAATTCTGAGTCAGCCAATAGAGTTGCCAAGTCTTGAAATCCATACCTTAAAATTGTTCAACCCTTTGGCCAAGTTACAACCTTAAAAATCTCTTCAAAATCACTTGGTTGCTTTACTTCAGTTTTGATTTGAATTATAGGCAGGATTATTGAGCTTTCTTGTTTTCATGGAGAATATTATTTTTGGTGAGCTTAATTGATGAACTCAAACATGTTAAAAGCCAAGCCTAACTTTCTTGATTCTTTGTCTATTAAACATGCATGTCTTCCTTATCCGCTAAGCTTTCTGGAAAATTATCATATTTCAATCGGATAAAAACTTTCTCAAAACTCAGGGACGAGTTTTTCTTTAAGTTTTGTCGCTTGAGGACAAGCTGTCGTTGGGTATAGTGGTGTGATGAGTGGATTTTATATGATGTTTTTAGGGTCTTTTTAGTCTTTTTATTTTATTATTTTTGAGTCACATGTAGGTTTTTTATTGTTTTTATGTAGATTTTATATTTATTTTGCATTTTGCATGTAGATTAGATTTTTTGTGTTTTTCTATCTTTATTTTATATTTTTAGGGATTTTTCTAGTTATTTTATATTTTTAGGAAAAGCTGGTTAGTTATCATTTTTGGTCCAGGGACCAATATGTAAAGTTTCAGAAAGTCGGGGACCAAATTGTAAAAGTTCAAGAGTGGAGGACTTAAAGTGGAGATTGAGAGAATATGAGGGCTTGAAATGAAGTGCTAACCAAGGGAGGACTAAAGTGAAAAAGAAAAATATGAAGAGTCACTCTCCAATTTAGCACATGGAAAAAATGTTTAAAGAATTGATGAAGGGTTTCAGAATTGATCAAGGCTGGTTAGTGGCTTTTTATGGCCATCAAAACCCACTACCATGAATGAAGAAGGAAGAACAAGCAAGAAGATGAAGAAGCAGCATCCCAACGCTCCAGCGTTGGGATCCCAGCGCTCCAGCGCTGGGGTTCTGACTAGATGATGAGTCAGATGGTGAACCAGCGCCCAAGCGTTGGAAAGCCAGCGCTCAAGCGCTGGGCCTCGGACAGAAAGTGGGTTTTTAATGCATCCTAGCGCCCAGGCGTTGGGAAAGCCAGCGCTCAAGCGTTGGAGGCTGGAATTTTACTATAAATAGGGCCCTTTTCTTCACTTGTAAGACACACCTTCATAGAATACAACAAGTATTCTCTCTTTCTCCCTCAAAGATCATTGTTCCTAGGACTTGTGGGAAGCCATACTTGAGCTCCTATCCAGGGTAATTCAATGATTCTTTTAGCCATGCTTGGCTAATTCTTCTTTTAAGTTTTTGGGTTGTTTTAATTTATAATTCATGTTCTAGTTTTCTTTTACATTTCTGAATAATATTTTCTATTCATGTTTATTTCTTTGTTCTTCATTAATCTTTATGCGCAAAAGGTTTCATGCTTTCTACTTATTCATAATGCCATTTGTTAAGTAGTAAGGGAAATAGGAAATAAAAAAGGTTATATGTTTGCATTACTTAATGCTATAAGGATGTACGTAATCTTGTGTTGGCTCAGATTCCTTCTTCATCTTCTTCTCTAATTAACTAATAACCAATGCTATGGAGTTAGTAATTAGGAAAGGAAGTTCTACATTTCTTAAGGCCATTAGGGTGTAGAAACTTAGGCTATAGCACCATGAATTTGAATTTAAAGTTCAGAAATTTAGTAAGAGTTTTCTAGCATGTTTTATAGATTATGTAAATCAACCCAAGAGCTTAAATTCCTCTCATCTTATTTCTTATCATTTTATGCTGTTGTTATATCTTTGTTCTAAACCAACTTCATACTTCTATCTTTTAATTTAAGTACTAAATTTTATATCAATAAGAACACCTATCCCTTGGGTTCGATAATCTTTTATATTACGCGATAGTAAATTGTACACTTGCAATTTCATTATCACTATGTATAACTTATGTATTTTATTTCTTATATATATATATATATATATATATATATATATATATATATATATATATATATATATATATAATGTTGATTGTGTTTTACTCATTTAGCCCCATTCCCCATGCTTTATATTGTAATATATACTTGTGTGTATGCCTGTACATTTTTTGCCTTTTCTTCTTTTTGATGAAGTCAAAAGGGGGAGAAAGGTTCAGTGTCTTTAAAGATCATATGCAGGAATTCAACAAGTACATTAGAAAGGGGGAGAAAAATAAGAAATACTAAATTCCATCAAATAGGGGGAGTTAAGAATCACGAATGCATAAATGATCTTCAAAGTTTCAAGTATGTGTTTGCCATCATCAAAAAGGGGGAGATTGTGAAGAAGGTCTTGCTCCTGACCCTGGCTGTGGTTTTGATGACGACAAACTCATCAACAAAAAGAAGAAAAGAAGACTTCAAAGAATCAAGCACTCAAGTCCATCAATAGTCTAGAAGTCTTAGAATTAGGTGAGTTATGCTTCTAAAGGTTTATTAAAGCATAAAGGCTCTCAAAACACCTAATCTAATCAAGCTAAGTGTTTTCATAACTTAAAAGAAGTAGAAAACCTTAAGCAAGTCTCAAAGAATAAGTTTCTGGAAAATGGACTTCTGTGTAATCGATTACACCATTATGGTAATCGATTACACCAAGGCAAGTAATCGATTACTCCAGTCTTGTAATCGATTACATGTTTGAAATTCAAATTCAAACTGAAACGGTCACTTGTGTAATCGATTACACTAAGTGTGGTAATCGATTACCAGAACGAAAAGTTGCATCTTTTCATGAACCATTGTGTCCCAAACCTTTTGAAAAGGGTTGTGATGGTTCAAGGACGTTTCCCTTGCCTATATAAAGACCATTTGAGTTCAGAAAACACAACACACAAGAACAACAACATAGAACACACACACACACGAAATTTACACATTTCACATGAGAAAAACACATTAGGCCAAAGCTTTTTCAATACAAGTTCATCTTTTAGAACTTAAATCTTTTAGAGCCTAAATTCTGAGTTCATGATCTTCATGTCTACAAGAACACATTTGTTGTTCATATCTTGAAGAACTCAGAATTGTATTATGCTTAAAAGCCTTAAAGCATAATTTCTCATGTTCAATCCAATTGTGTGTTAAAGGATTGAAACAGCCAAGTGTAATATCTTCTTCATCTCTTTCTGCAAGATTGAGTTTTTCACCGTGGTATTCGGTGAAGGGTTGTTGTCACTGAAAGTGGTTTGCTTTCAGGGTTCTGGTTGAAGACAAGTTTGTCTTCAAGGTCTGAGGGTGGTTTGCCTTCAGGAATTGAAAGCGGTTTGCTTTCAAGGGCTGTTGAAAGCGGTTTGCTTTCACAGGATATTGGTAGAAGTTCTTGGGGTCCTTGGGTTAGGAACTTGTAAGAAATTCTTATCAATAGTGGAAAAATCCTCAAGGGGTTTTCTTGAGGGACTGGACGTAGTCTTCGGTGGATTGAAGGCGAACCAGGATAAAATCTTGTGTGTGATTCTCTTTATCCTTCACATTTACTTTCAAGTATTGTTCATATCCGCTGCAATCACAAAGATCAACTCGTGATCATCATAAACTTGAAAGTAACGATTTCAATAAGGCGAAAATTGGGGCAACACTGATTCACCCCCCCCTCTCAGGTTGCTATCTGTTCTAACATATGTGAATGCATTTATGAATACATCTTATTCTTTGTTATCCATGTAAACCTTCTTTTATTTATTTTCATTGTATTTAAAAAGCACAAAAATAAATTTCAAGCATCTTTTTATCCGCTCAAATCAAATATTTAATTGGTGGAACTAATGTTCACACAATCTCAGATGATGACAAAACTCGTATCTGTTTGCTATGATTGAATAATAAAAGTTTAGTAAAAAACAGTACAACTAGAAAAAAAAAACATTTTTTATTCACCATCATATCATTTCTCGTTCTTCTATTCCTATTTGTTTCTCACCGTGGTTTGATGAATTTGGATCCTCTCATGTGAAATTTCTCTCATGTGTCATCATGTGAGAGTTTTGTGTCTATATCTCTCTTCATAAACATTTAAAGGGTCTCAGTATATTTATTTAATGCATACATGTGAAAAGAGAGATAGACACAAAATTCTCACATGATGGCACATGAGAGAAATTTCACATAAGATTATTTGATTTATATATGCACGAAATCAAGTACGGATGTTAGAGGCGAAATAGTGTATAGATGCAGTGCTTGATTATAATTGTGTGCAAGAAAGTGCCTGTGACACGACTTGGAAGCACGGGATGGGATCCACTGCGTACGGAAAATGTGTAGTGAGTATAGGGCTGAGCAGCAGACGGGTATGACCGGGTTTGGGTTAACAGTATCAGGTTCAGCCGGTTTTAAAATAGACATATATCATTATGTATGTCAAAAAATTATTGGGTCTATTGGTCACAATGATCACATTTGAAAATGTGTAATGAGGATTTAATAAATAAAGTTATTAAATCATGAGACACAATTTCTCGTTTCTTCCCCATGTGTTTAATTTTTTTTTCATAGTAACTTTTTTCCGATGTTCTAAAAAGTGGACCGGTCATTTTTTTATTCGTAGATTAAAAACTCATTGATAAAAATGAAGCTTTTGAAGATAAGTTGATAAAATGGAAATGAACTTCTCTGAAGTAATTTATGATAAAAAATTTAATCCATGTAACGATTGATAATTTTTTCATGAAACAGTTTTTATTAATAAAAATTTTATACTTTTTATCAACTTATTTTTTTAATGATTAATATTTTAATAATTGATACCTTTATTAATATAAAACATCATTAAACAAATTTAGTTTTTATTTCTTTATGTAATAAAAAAATGAATTTAGTTTTTTTAACTAACTATGTAATTAATACTTTCTCGAATCAAAATTATTAACATTTTTTTGAAGATAAAAAGATTATATATCATCAATTAAGGAACAAGAAAGGGGCAAAAAAACCCAACCAAAAAGAGGGCCTAAAACATCTACCGCTCAAACAAAAGCCCACCAGAAAGCCCAAACAAAAAAATGCCCCACGCAAAAATTAAAAGAAAACTGCACAAAAAGGAGGATCCTAATAGTCAGAAAAGCAAACATCCATCGACATTACTAAGACGCTAGAAAGAGAACATCGTCCTGAATTGTTCTTCCAATCCATGAATAGCTTCAAGGTCACCGCTAGGATGAACAAGACCCAAAACTTTCCCAAAAAGCCGCATCTTTTTTAATTGTCATAATTTATTAATATTTATAGATAGTTGAAATTATGGGTCATAAGGAGATAAGAAAAATGACCATGTATCTTTTAGTGTATTGTTTTACCCTAAACCCATAATTTTACAGAATTGTAGAGGATGAAAAAATGTCATTTTTTCTTACAGAATTGCTTAAAATGTAGCATAAAACTGACAAATTCTGGTAGAGTCGGTAAATAACTAAGTCCCTTAAGCATGCTTATAAGTGTTCAAATCATAACTGTGTGTATGAAAGATGATTTGTTATGAGAGGTGAAACTTACTTCGATGATTTCTATGTCTAAAAAAATATTAGTCTCTCAGTGAAAAATTAGTATGTACATAAAAATGTCTTTAAGTTTAGATTTTGTACTTTTTATTTTTAAAATTAATCTTTAAGTTAAAACTATGACTTTCGAGCTATCACCCATGGAAGCCTGATCTAACCACTGAGACATCTTTCAAGGCCAATAAGCATTATGCTTAAGGGCCTTGGACACTTGTGTGTCTACCAAACTACTGCATGCAGTAGTTCAGCCTGACTACCGCGTCACACTTCGAGCCCAATAAGTACAAGGTTTAAGGGCTTGGATGACTGTGTGTACCGAGCTACCGCCCGTGATAGCCCGACGTAAATGTCAACTTTTATAGGTGGCCCTGGTGAACGTGGAGCTTGGTCTAAAAGCAGTTATAACATGCTCAAACCAAAGGGAAGCATAACCCCCGAATTAAATAGTCGTTGGTAACCCCATGTCCATTTACTAGTCATTATGCTATTTAATGACTTAATAAATGATATAATGTAACACCAAAACAGCTAAAAGGCCAAAAGTAATTTTAATCTTATATAGATAAGGGCTGGATAGGATAAGAGCAAGATACAATAGAGAGTTAGATAAATGCAAAATATGATAAGAGCATTATTATCCTGTTTGAGGTGGACATGATAATGATAGGATATTATATAATCACTGAAAAATATATCAAATTTCCCTTTGAATAAAAAATACACAAATATTTTTTAAAATTTAGTTTTTTGAATAATTCTTTTTAAAAAGTTATTATTCTATTAAATTTAATTTTACTACATTTTTATAAATGAGTCTATGTTTTAATATTAACTAAATTAAATAATTTTTTATGAATTAGCCTATTTAGTTTTGCTTAGTAGGGGCAAGTAACAAATAAATAAATAAAAAACTTTAATAAAATTATTAAAAGATATTATTCTTTCAAAACTACTTTATATTTAAATTATTAATTATTATTATTATTATATAAGTATGTAAATAACTTTAAATAATAGAAAATGATAATTGAAAATTAGTCTATAATAAATAATTAACAATAAATATTTATATGTGAGTAGTCTATTTTACTGTTAATGAATGATTATTGTTTAGTACTATTACAATATAAATAATGAAAAAACAATGTTAATTAAGTAGTAGCAAGTGATGATGAATATTTTATTATTTCATATGAGTAAATAAAATATTTTCACCATTTATAAATTAGTTCATTTCTTTATTAAATTTATGTGTAACTAAATAATTTTAATTTAGCAATAACAAATAGTAATTGAAAAAAATAATTTTAACATACTATTAAAATCAAGTTTTTATATTTATTAATTAATATTATTTTAAATTATATAAAATATAAAATTTGAAATTAATTTGGGGTTAGGGTACTAAAAAAGAATAGAAAACTGTTATCCTATCCAGCCAGGATATATTCTAACTCAACTTCCTATGATAACTTTTACACATGATGAACACGATATGATAAAAGACAAGACTGTGTTATCATATCCTGCTGACGCAACAAACAACAAATTTCTGCAGGATATGATTACACTATTATATCCTGCCTATCTTATCCACCTAAGATAGCAAAGGTTAAGACAAATTCACTTTAATAACAACATATTACTGCAATATATAATTACACTATCCTATCCTGCTTATCATGTGAGTCTAGGGGTGGAAGTAGGCTGGGCTTTGCTAGACTTTGCTTAAATAGGCCTGGCCTGCTTAAAAAATCCATGGCCTGAGCCTGGCCTGTTGTCTGTCATAGGCTTTTTTTAGGCCTGAGCCTGATCTGTTTGAAAGCCTGGCCTGACCTGGTAGCCTATTTAAAAGCTTGTTTTATTGCAATAAATTCAAGTGGGCCGAAAATTTTAATTGTAAAATGTCAACAACTTATAGACTAGTGAACTAAAATACAATAATATGATTATATAATCCAATTCAAAGTAAATAGGTATAGTCATTTTCTAAAGAAGTTTATATGGTTATTTCATTATATAGTCTAACATATTTAATCAATATAAATTAGTCAACAACTATTTAGTTTTAAGATACTATAATAAAGATTTCAAAAAATATATTATAATAAAAATTCAAAATAATATGAATAACAAAATAAATTAATATTTACTTAAATAGGCCGGCCTGTTAGGCTTACAAGGCTTTCTGAGTGGCTAAAGTCTGATTTTTTTAACTAGATAGACTTTTAAAAAAGCCTTGACCTTATCTATTTAGTAATTTGGTCTGGTCTGGCATGAGACTGATGTAGGCTAGGCCGTAGGCCCCTGTCGACGGCCCGGCCTACTTCCATCCCTTATTCATGTCCATTAAACAGGCCCTAAGATATCAAAGGTTTAGAAATCTTCACTTTAATATTAATACACCCTAATTGACAAATTCTATTATCCCAATTATCCCAATAAATATTACCAGAGGTAAGTTACTTATATCCACTCCAAATTATAAAATTACCAAAGTTATTCCTTGCAGTCACTCGAAGCAATAAGTTAGAATCAGCAATAAAGCAATATCATAATCATATCACTCAAGATGCTTGTAGATAAGTTTGTATAACTAGTTCTGCTCAGCACCTTCCTGCAAAAGGAACCCCGTCAATATGTTTTATCTCATGCACGGGACATGGTAGAGAATCAGTTCCAACTTCTACCAATGAAAAAATTTGAGATTCACATCAACTAACATTCCGTGTTTCATATCTTACATTGCACCTAAGGCTAGATTCAAATAGAAGTTTGAATGGATCATTGAGTGAAATCTTGAATGCGTGCATACTTTGAATCCTTTTGGCATGTGTTCACTGCTGGTGAGTTAACATAGCCAAGATAAAACATTCTCATTTTTCATAGCATAAACTATATAAACTTAATAGCAGTTCACATACAACAGATTTGGAGAATGTGACTTCACCTACACCCCCAATTCACAAGAACCTATAAGGCACAGGAACAGTAAATAAAACCCTTTAAACAAGAAGCCAAACTAAACCCAAAACCCCTAGCCCAAGCCTTACAAAGCCCAAGCCACTAAGCCTGTTGGACAGAGAAAACCAGACCCTCACATCATCTACCACAGGCCCACACAAAGAGGTCTGATCATCACTTCTGGTGTTGTAGTATACACTGTAGAAGGCAATTCTAGTTCTGTCAGCCTTGGCAGTGAAATTTAGGTTAGCAATTTGGAAGGTAGAATTGGAGTTTGGTGTGTAGTGAATGTTTTGAGCCTGGTCACCAGCAAAGGCCATGACAGCAAGAGGCTCCTTGCACTTGTCATCAGCATGGCCTAATGAGAAGGTCAAGCTGTATAGCTTGTCAGGTGCGGTTTCAACCATTTGGGAGATGATGCCTTCTTTTCCTGAGAGCAACTCGATGGCTCTCTTTCCTTGTGGAACAGCATAATGATCTGAATCAATGTAGCGGATGGCTCGGTTGGATTCGACTATCCAACCGGGCATCGAGGAAGTTTCCTCGTCCAGGTTTGTGGGAAGCAGGACACCCATTGAAGTGTTCTTGAACATCCATGGACCTTCTTCAAAATCACCATTGATTACTGCATTGTCTGCAAATCTCAACACAAACAAACAAGATTAAATGCATGTTTGAATTGAAACTCCTTCTTGAGCTAGCATTGAGTCACTCTGAAAAGAAAAGTTAAGTACAGTTTTAGCATCCACCTTTGGGTTTATCAGGAGTGAAAAGCTTCTTGATAGCAATGTTGTCAAGGATGGGGCCACAAGTGGGGTCATCCTCCATACCAGGATTCTTAAAAACCAACCTAACACTTTCCTCATCCGCATTGAAAGCCACAGCGTAAGGGTTCCAACCTTGCACGTTGTACAGTGTCTGCAGGTCTATCGTCTGCGATGCAGGTGGCACGGACACGTTGATGGACTCCAACTGCGCGCACGTGCGGGC
The DNA here is from genome assembly GCA_030819835.1 of Acmispon strigosus. Lineage (NCBI taxonomy): Eukaryota > Viridiplantae > Streptophyta > Magnoliopsida > Fabales > Fabaceae > Acmispon > Acmispon strigosus. Next base: position 96,750,702 of record JAUAMA010000001.1, read on the forward strand.
CGCGCAGAACGTGACGGAGTAGATGGAACCTTTCTCCACCGTGATCTCCTGGCTGATCTCGGCGTCGTTGCCCAGCCTCACCGCGTGTCTACCTTGCGGTACGATGAGGATCATCCCACCTTGCTTTTGCCCTGACTCTACTATCTCAACGGTGCCGTTTGATTTCCAGCTCGGGACTTCGCTGGGGCCCTCTATTATTGCCTCGCTAGGAAACCCGTTTGATGGGGATGCCTCAAAGTCTCCATTTCCCACTAGCCCTGTAAATTATTTCATCCTTATTTTTAATACAATTAGTCCATTAAACTCATTTGAAAATCACACATAATGTAAAGTAACGGATCAAACATGCAATTACTCCATAGCAATTACCAATTCATGCCAGCAACATCATCCAACTTAAAAGCATGGCATTTATTTTTTGATCATGATATAATAAAGCCAATGTGACGAGTTGCGTGGCCACATTTTGCTTTCAAGGTATTTTCCACATTTAAGAGGGCCAGCAGAATCTGAGGGTGTTATCATCAAGCACACGGCCCACCCTAACCCACACGCAACTTGAACCAATTGTCATGGCAATCAACATTTATGTTTAGTTATGTGTTCGGTTTCACGTTTGGAAATACCAAACATGAATCTAATAATTCAAAAACTATTTCTTTATTTTGAAAACGTGGATCTGGCCCAAACATGGATCCGAACAGCCTTTTCCAAACATGTATGTAGTGGCAAATATCTGCATTTGTCTTATACACGGTGAATGCACCTTCGCCATACTCTCCAATTCATATCATCCAAATTAATTTGGAATATGTTATCCAAAAATATGGGCCTCAAGAATGAGAAGGCCAACGTTGGAACAAACAATATATCCAAAGGGTCTCAAGTCTCAACATGTGCCAACTTGTAAAGCAGCACAGCAACAGTGACACAAACACTAGTAACCAAAATAGGACAACAAAAACTCAGTTGACAACGCTGACTGAGTGTACATGAGAAGAGCTCTTGAGTTCGATCCCGTACAATACATTTGGGAGAGATAAAGACTCGTAATTGCGAATACGAAAATAGTCCACATCCGAATGGTGGCTGAATACTAGATAGTTTATACCGAAAAAGAAAAAAGTTCAACAAAATTAGCTGTCATTGAGCCATATTCCATGTGCTATGACAAACAAGAAGCCAAGACAAGCAGGATGGGGATGGTTTGAGGGAAGAATTTTCCATGACCAAAACGACAAATTATGATGTTGAAAGGGAACAAATTGAGGTTTCAGAAGTCGCGTGGAGCGCGTGGGTCCTATCATTACACTTTGACTGAAGGAGAACGAGGAAAAAAGTACTTTTTTTCTTACTGTGCTTTTTTTAATTATGAAACGGAGTGGGGATAGTGACCTAAACGACAATAATAGGAAAAGCGTTTAGACGGTGCTTGCGTCCTTTACGGAAAGGACCATACACTTTGCTCTAGATTAGAGGGAAAACAAAAAATAAAGCTTGTGTTGAGTGGCGGGAACACTCATCCCTAGGACAACAAAGAATCACAAAGGTCTTTTGAGTGGGACCCATGTGCTCACTCACTTTTCATCTAGCTCTAGGTTAGTTATGATTTTGAGATTTTCTTCTCCTACTACATGATCATCCCATGAGAAAAACTATGACTATTTTGATCTACATTTTTTAGGGTATGGTTTTTGATACTTACCTTTTATTTACATTGTTGCTTTTTCTAGTCTTAAATGCTAGAAGGAGTCTACACAATGTGGTCAGTATGGGGAAGGTTTCTCTATATTATAGAAACGGTTACTATAGACTTTGAATTGTCTTTGTCTAGTGGTTGTTGGTTTGAGTGAGTACCCATTGATTGTTTTCAATGTTTAATGAAAAGAATTTGGTTGTAAAAAATTTGCAGGATGGAGATGTTTTGTGGGGCATTTTGGATATCTAAATGCTATTTACAGTCATGTACTGAAAAAAGGATCAAATTCTATCAGGACAGGGGATTTGGTCATACACAGTCAATTATTGTAAATTAAAGAAGGTTGGTTGTATAATTCTATTTCAAGACCAAATAATCAGTGCATTTAAGAATTTTCATTAAACTAGTGTAACCAATTTTATAAAGCCACATTCTATTGTTAACAATAAATAAAACATCTAATCATTATATATAAATTTGGGTTGTAATTTTAAGAATTATAAGAATTTATAATGGCTAAATCGGAAACTAGTTAAAGAGTAGGGACTAAAAAAAAATTAAAAAGTTTAATTAAAATTAGAAGGTTATATTTGAAGATTACTTTCTTCAACTAGGATATACATGATGCATTCACTTACAAGTAGTACCATTATTTAATTACCATTACCATGATGGAGAAAGAAGAAAATGTAGTAACTAAAACAGAGTCGGTGGAAATCGAAACCACACAGTGGGGTGGTTAAAATACCGAGGATATCTGAGAAAAATTGCAGATAGACATAGAAATGAGGAAGGTGGGTTTCTACTTTCTTGTGTAGAAAATCACTTCATCTAGAAGTAGAAAACATGAAACAAATTCAAAACTCTAAACAAGGCAAACAGAACCACTATATGTTGAAGCCTCACAGTCACAGAATCTAGAAAGGACCATATCAATTGTTTATCCGTGCCAAATCAAATCGCAAGAGTGAAGTGCTCTAAAATCACTCTCTTGTTTCTATAATTGGTATATACTTAAAGTTCAGCTCCAGCACTTAAAAACAGTAGTTAAAACAAAACCCATTATTTTCCCCACCCACACCCAGAAAGCCATTACCAACTAATGACATTTCTCCTAAAATCATAGAATAGTTCACAACAGGAAACTAGCAATTGCGATTTCAGATCTCAACAGGAAAAGACGAAGATTAAAGCTTGGAAACAGTAAACTAAAATTGCTGTGTGTAAATTAAGGAAATAAAGAGTGGAGATTGAAGAAGAGGAAGAGGGACATTACCATCTTCTTGTGGAGCTGCGAGGGCCAAATGGAGAAGGATTAGAGGCATGAACATCACGGGCACAACCCATTTCATTCTTGTGGAGCTCCGAGCCATCGATCAGAAATATTCTCTCTCTCTCTCTCTCTCTCTCTCTCTCACTATGCTTTCTTTCTTATCTGATGCGTGTAGAGTACTACACTATGCGCAGAGAGGGTAAGTAGTGAGCGTGTCCTTTTATCTAAGATTCTCATAAGCAGTACTATGGTCTTTTTGCTGTTTAGTTTAGGTTTAAATCACTTTATTAAATAATAACACATGTTGCTTTAGTTACTAAATACTAAAAATAACTCGCTTCCTCTTTAAAAGTTTTTTTTTTTTTTTTCGATTCTCACTCCAAATGTGAGAGTTGTATTGGTGGGTGATCTATATGTATCTATGTAAACGATCAAAGATTCCTAGGACATGCCTTCATCTGTGGTGGTGATCGGAGCTGAATTCGCTTAAATTTTTTTTACTAAAAGAATCACTTTACTAAATTAAAGTTTCCTTTAAAAATTCATATTTGGCAAAAGTTTCTTCTGATCTGCAGTGAGGACAGATTTTTTTAAAAAATTTATTGAAAAGAGTGTTGTTCAATGTTATTTTTTAAATTTTTTGGTACATACATAGGAAGATAAGTTCAATGTTATTTAAATATTTATATTTATTTGATATAAGTAATAAGTGGCTTTTTTGGGGTTCTGAGACCCCGGTCTCACGGCGGGCCCGCTCCCACTGCCGTATTACGGCACTCGACAGTGTTCATATTATAGACATATCCCGTGAATCAATCGTACTATATATATATATATTATAAAAGGAAAATAATTTATAAACATCCTAAGAAAATACCTTTTTCATTTTGTGATCAAATTATTTTCATGAGGCAACTATGAGATTGTTTAAGGAGTTTAATTATCTATTGATTGTGTTGTGACTCATTGATGTCTTAGAATATATATGAATATGATAAAATAGATAAATAAAAGATGTGTTTTGTTCAAAAAGAAAAGTTAAGAACATAAAATAAGTAGAAAAATAATGGATGATAAAGTATGAATGTATCAAAACTCAGTATAAAAGGATGAGATATGGCGCAGTTCAATTAAGTGTACATGTGAATTATTTTTTTCATAATTAATTCTAAAGCCGGAAACAATTTTAGGAAAAAGAAAGAATTACATTTCTCTGAGTAGCTTGATGTTACTTTTTGGTACCAAGGCGAGGAGAAGACCTACCAAACTTTCTTGTACTGGGTCCATTTCTTTTTTTTTTGGGTCGAAGTCCATTTTTGTTTGGATATTATACTTGTGATCTTGGGTGGCTTAGGAGGGTGCAGAGACGCAAGAAAGGATATATTTGTTGGCCCAAACTTCTTGTTCCCTTGGGTGGTGTTTCCACGCCAAATCCCACCACCCAGTTAATTTGTTTTCTGAATTCTAAAATATGGAACACATTTCCTTTTTTAACGTACCAGAAATAAATTTAAGTTTACAGAATTTGAGACAAATAGCTACCACAGTTTTTAAGATCCAGTATTGTGAATTAAGCTACTTGATTTTAGAATTGGGTATGGCGTATTGACGTTATATTTTCATTCCGGTAATCTAAATTTCGCTATTACCCACTAAACGTGCCGGTGTGTAAAAAATTGGATAGTTTATTTTTCTCAAATTCTAAAGTACTGGATTTTGAATTGCCAGTATTATCACTTTACTGGATTTTAGAATTCCATATAGTATTTTAGGACCCGTTTGGTGGATAGGATAAACAGAGACAGGATATGATAGTAATCATATCCTGTTGTTATCTGTTGTTTGTTGCGCCAGCAGGATAGGAATCCTATCCCTTATCCTATCTTGTCCATCATGTGTAAAAGTTAGAAATTATCCTGAGAGGATAAAATATCAGTTTTTTATTTGTTTATTACGATAACCCAAAATTAATTTCAACATTTACATTTTATATAATTTATAATAATATTAATTAATAAATATAAATTTTTGATTTTAATAAAATATTAATTTTATTACTTACCAATTACTAATTGTTATTGTTAAGTTAAATTATTTAATTACTGATAAATTTAATTAAAAAATAAATTTATTTATAAACGGTGAAAATATTGGATTTACTCATATAAAATAATTAAATTTTCATTATCACTTACTACTACTTAGTTAACATTATTTTTCGTTATTTATATTATAATAAAAATACACAATAAAATAGGCTACTCATATATATATATATATATATATTAATTTTTTAATAGTAAATATAGACTAATTTTATATTATCATATGATATTATTTAAAATATAATATGATATAATTTAAATATAAAATATTTTTGAAAGAATAATATCTTTTAATAATTTTTATCATTAATTACATACCCCTACTAAGTTAAAACCCATTGGTTACATATATAATAATTTTAGTTAATATAGACTCCCTTCGAAAAAATTTAAAATAGCCGAATTAATAAAAGTTAATTTTATTTTAGTTAATATTAAAAAATAAGCTATTTATAAAAATGAAAAAATAAATAAATTTAATAGAATAATCACTTTTTTAAAAAAAAGCTATTTAGAAAATTAAATTTTAAAAAATATTATGTATTTTTTATTTCAAGGAAAATTTGATACATTTTTCATTGTTTGTATCATATCCTATCAATATCCTGTCCACCCCAAACGCAGGATAGGATAAGAGTCTATCCTGCCCTTATCATATCCTGTGCTTATCTAATCCTTTATCCTATCCTAACCACCAAACGGACCCCTAACGTTAGTTTATATCCGTATATTTTATTTTCAGGAATTTACCTAATCTTAAAAAAGGTAGCTTGGTTATAAGGGTTTGTCCTCTATGGATTCACTTTACGGGGTAAAGTTTACATTATAACCATATTAATTGTGGTTACTTACTTTGAAAAAATCAAGATTATAATTCAATCAATACTTGTGATGCTCACTTTACCATATAACTTTACCATGTAAAGTGAGTCAATTCATTTTGAAAAAGCCTTACCTTAGTTTTAAAACTACCCAATTTTAGAATTTGGGGTGATTAAAATATTTCATGACAACAACTTTGCTTAAAATTCTTAAAATGTGCTTAAAGTACAATGTAAAATATTTAAGATGTCAAAAGCTATACATAAGATCAATACAATTATCTAACAAATTACAACTGTTCAATCACTTGTAATGTTTAACAAACTAGTGAGTCAAAACTTTTTCTCTCCAATTAGATCTTGAATTGTTGTATACGTTCAAAACGTATGAAAAGAATAGGAGAAGAAGAAGAAAAAAAAAATGAGGAGAACTTCTTCTTCGCACACCTATTTATAACTTCGCGAATCAAATTACCAACGACTTTTGTAACCCTATTGTCTCATTAATGTGACTGTTGAGATGTTATCAACAGTCAAAACCGTCACTAGTTTGAAGTTACTAAGGCATTACCTGCAACCTAATAGTTACCATAATTTGAAAAGGGGGACCAAGTTACTGACACAGGTTGGTGAATTAAAACATACAAAAGCTTTGATCAACGATAATTTTGCCCATCAAAGTACCAATAGTTCACCGTCGTTAAAACATTTTTATTTTTTGTCTTAAAAAAATTAGCACATTATGGAATGTCTGGCTGATCTTCGGCAACAACACTAATTCTTTTAGTGATTAAAGTCTCAGTGTATGTTTGGTTTGACGTTAGAGCCAACCTAAATGCAACATGTATCTCAAGATATTAATGAAGAAATTAGAATTTGACACGTTAAGTTAAACGTGAATCAGAGAAAAAAGATTTTCAGCGTGAATTCACGTTGAATTCAACGAGAATCCAAACGGATGTTTTCTTTATTGGACACTTATTATTCACAATCTTGCAATAACAATCAACAATTTTGTTTAAGGAATAGCTTCATATAATTGGTGGGGAATAAACAAAAAAGAAGACGTAAAGTGAGGGTCGTGTATACTGTACATTTTGGGGCCTAAGTCAAAAATGTTAAAATGACTTTTTTTTGTCGAGAATTTTAAAGAATCTTAATATATCATATAAATTATTAATTTTTATATTAATCTTCTAGTTTCATATTTTCTATTTGAAGTTTTCTCTCACTACAAAATAAATAAAAAATGATGAACAATAGAACTTAGAATGCAAGGAATAAAACAATAAGAGATTTTACAACACTTACTTTGATATTAAATATCTCCTTTGATAATTCACTTCAAGGTAGTAACAATGAAAAATTCTTTTTTTTGAAGAAATGATGAGTAAAGAGCAAATTGTACAATACTATGGATATAAAAGTCATAAAAAAACTAACGATTATAAGTAAACACAAAATAAATTTTCAATTTTATGAATGTAAGAATAATGGATTTTTTATTTATTAGATTTTTGGAAAATGTAAATTTGTTAATACTAAACACTATTACTAATAACGGCTAAAGTTACTATTGACCTGATTTTCATTATTTCATTACCTCTCTCAAATCTCAATAATACGTACTATAGAAATACTATTTTTTAGAGTCTAAGGCAATTGTCTAAATGCTCTTACATACTACACGGCCCAGCGTAAAGTTGCTTTGATACGATCATTGCATGTAAATCATCCACTGAAGTTGTTTGCATCGATCCATGATACGATCAGCATTCAAACTTTCAATTGATAGCAAGACACCAATTACCAAAGTTAAAATTATGCACTACCCGTTCGCACCAGCATGTGAATCCATTTTCGATGCTCTTCTTCACCTCTTTAAAGTAATTTGTTCACCAAACGCAAACTTCATATTTAGTTGTTCTGTACTACGTACCATCCATGAATATATGTGGTGGGGTTATCACAAAGCACGCATGCTTGACAAGAATTTATCCCAAACGTACTGACATGGTAATAGCTAGCTAGCCACTATAGTTACCACACCAAAGACCCAAGTGGGTTTGGCTGCAACTATGCATGCGTACTTACTGGACCAAATTGCGTTGGAAAAACATGTCTTTCAATTCTTGCATCATGTGATTCGATTGGAGTTACCAGAACAAGTCTTTTCTTTCCTTTCCATTCATACTGGTACGAGAAAAAGTATTTATCAGTCATCATGATAAGAATCATTATATTGAGAAACTGCCGTAAATTTTGCTTATTGGCCGTCATGTCACCTTGATAGAAGGGCCACTTGTGTCTTCGAAAGCTAATTAGAAGTCAGCATTAGGCTCCTTGGAAAAAGTTTATTTTAGCTTATTTTGTGACATAAATGATTATGTAAATGTTTGAGATAACGTAAATAAACAGTGTATGATATATTTATAAGTTATTTTGAGTTTATTTCCATAATCTGTTAAGGCCCCATTTGGAAGAGCTTATATGAGCTTCATTTATAGTATAAGTGCTTATGCAAGTGTTTGGGAGAGCTTATGTAAATAGCTTATGACCAACCTATAAGCTGTTTTGAGCTTATTTTTATAAGTTAACCAGAGTAGCTTATGAAAAAAGCTTATGTTTATATATAGCTTATTTTTAATTTATTTCAATAAATTTCTTAAAATAACTTATTAATAAGCGCTTATGCCATAAGCACTTATGGTCATAAGCGCTTAATTAAGCTGTTTTCCCAAATGCGGCCTAAGAATAACTTATGAAAAAGAGCTTAAACTTATTTATAATTTATTTTCAAATTTTTTTATAAGTTTCTTAAAATAGCTTAAACGCTTATGACCATAAACGCTTAAATAACTTGTTTTTCAAAAACGCACCTTAATTCTGAAGAGTAATGTTCTTCCAGAAAATGAGTAGGAAGTACCTCTTGCCAAGTGTGGCGGTGGCCATGGTGCACAATGGTGAAAGTGGTTGAGAACAAAATCGAGCATATGGAATCAACAGGGGTGTACATGTAAAAATATCCTTACGCTCAATAAATTAGTGGTTGGAATGATCAATAATAGAGGTGTTAAACTTGTTTAAGTTAGCTTGACCATCAAACCTAACAACTTTGCATTTTGTTACTTGGTTAGAAAAGTGGAAGCTTTGCTCTAATTGGTGACTTAAACATATGCTTTGAGACCGATTGTTTGGCCGATCATCTTGTGGCGGACCACTTATCACGGACCAGTTGGACCCACCATGATGTGGCTGACTATCTATGGTCGACCATGAGTTTGTGTTTGTCAAGTTACTAATTTTCCCAAAAGCTTAAGTTGTTAAATAAGAGTTACATGAATGATTTTATATTGTATTCTAGCATGTCCCTTCACGTAAGAGCCCTTTGAACTTGTCCATTTGGACTTGAAGCGTATACAATGTACAAGCCCACTTACCACTGAAATTCAACCTTTTTCTTTTTATTAGAATAATTAAGGATGACAAATATCGAACTCTAAGCCGTTTGGTCATTGAGGTTTTGATACCATGTCAAGCAACCAATAATTTCAAAAACATAAGCTAACGTTAATATATTCTAACAGTATTGACCAAAATAAGATGAATCTTGTCTGTCCATGCATTTAATTAGTTTTCCTATGATAAATCTTGCCAGTCAACATCAATGTAAAACATTAAGTTATAATTACCTATTTTTGGAGAAAATAATGTTATATCCTCTTATCTTATTTTTATACAAATTCTTCTACATATTAAATGTAGGAAGATTAAAATACTTTTCGTATTTTTAAGTTACCTAATACATTAACTTTTCATATTTTTTTCATTTAGTATTAGGAGGACTTGCACGAGGATGGATGCACTAGAAGGATAAATCAATTATCCTTTTTTGGGAAAGTCTCTAAAGAATTTTTTTTCTCCGTCTAATTGGTAGCTACTAAAAATTATTCACACCATGTCTTTTTTTTTTCCTTCCAAATGATCATTGTATAAATGCCAAGATGCAGATAAGTGACACTTACGTATATAACATAACCAATTATTTTAAAAGTTAAATTGTTGGATAAGAATTATATGAATAATTTTATATTATTATTTTTAACACGCTTTTCATATAAGAACCCGTTTAGTCTTGGAGCGTGTACAATACACACAGACACACTCACCATGTGCGGAAATATATCATGTCAAACAACCAATACTTTATCCAACATCTGCCGATTGTAGTAGTAAAATATGGTTGTTTGAAAAAAGAACCAATACTTTAAACCAAGTTTTACTCTGAAATATTTTGAGATTTTAGCTTTTTTTAAATACCGAAAATAAAATCTATTTTTGAAAACATGTCACGTGAAACAATTTTCTTAATTTTTGAATTTTTAAATACAGAAAACAGTTATTGTCATTGTCATCTCAAACTTCGTTAGTTACCTTTAACAATACTTGCATATTTAAGATATTCGATAAACTTTACCCACCATGAGCAAACATGACAACATACATGTGTTTGTTCTAGAACCACTAATGATCAAATTAAAATCTTGATATTTTGCATTTGCTTTTTTATTTTGGGGTGTTAAATATTCGTCAATATCAAGACTACAACAAAGTGATGTGGTATACCAAATAGGATAAATGCTTGGCCTTCAAAACCACATCTTGATGTGGACCAAAATGGAAAGCATAGAGGGTGCATCAATTGCTATATATGAGATGACAAAGAAAAAAGGCAGAGTACTAGTTAAATGCAATTAAACTGGCTTTGAAACCACGAGGCAATTCAGACCAAATATCTAAAGCCATGGATCATGCTGCTTAAGAGCATCTAGCATCTCCTCTTCTCTTCACGCCAATCCCTAACATTGGTCCCAAATGTCAATCATTAGTGGGCAATGTTGGCCAATATCACTTTGAGAAGAATATGTATGAGAACACACTCATGCCTAATTTTCATTAAGTCCTTGCAAGAAAAATATAACACAATCATTAATTGATTAATTGTTCTTGAGGTTTGGCAGAAACAAGAATCCATTAATGAAGCACAAGATGGAATGGGACGAAAATTGCATAACTCACCAACAGAATTTTCAACTTGGTATATATAACTAGCATGGTAACTGCAAGACCAGCTTGCTTGAGGGAGTAAAAATCATGAATTCATGATGTATTTGTGTAATTATGTTGATGGCAATATCATGAGAGATCAAGTGATTCATCCAAGAAAGCACCAGATTATTGCATCCTTTTTAAGCAGAAAGTATAGCATTTTGAGAATAAGCAAGCTAGGTTCTTGAACAGAAACATCTACAAACTCAATTTTGTTCTTGAGTTGAAGAGCCATAAACATGCCTCCATCTCAGTTGTGATAATTGGGTCTTCAAGGAGTGGCATTAAAAGTTAATTCAAGAGTTGGACATTGTCTTCTCGTATTCTCGTATATAAGGGTTATCTTGGCCATATCTCTGATCCCTGTGGAACCTCTTAAAACACCCTCACCCTCAAAGTTGGACATGTGGAACTTGAGTTATGCAGGAATATACTCCGATACCATAGTAAAATTTGGGAGACCTAACTCAACTAAAAAGTTTAACTCAGGAGTTACGGATTGTCTTCCTATATATAAGAGTTATTTTTGACATATTGGAGTACATTTGAGACTTCTTAACAAGTGAAAGATATTTATTGGGGTGAATGTTGTAGATCTTGGAATGGTCGTGTTGAGAATTAGCAGAAGAAATCATAACACAGGAAGAAGGTGAAGCCATTGGGGAAGTTTCAAAAAGAGAAATTTGCAGAAAGGATGGAAAAAGTCATGCTGGCGATTCTACTGGTGATTAATCAAAACCGCTAGTGAATTAATTAACAGCGCCACATTAGGTGGTGGTTGCACAACCATGAAAGAGTTTTTTAGTGGCGGTTTAAACTACGGCCAAAAGTCATATCAACTCTTTATAAACTGTTCTTATGTAGTGGAGGGTGGATGTGATAGTGATGTTAGAATATGAAAAATATATTTTATAATGTCATGATCATATCTTAAAGTATCTTACAATAACTTAATCTTATCTTAGAGACTTAGAGTATTTAACGAAATTTAGATTATGGTTTAGATTAAATTCTTTATTTTGTTTTTTATATTGATTTATTTTTTTTACTTGATTAGGATTATGAGTCTTAGACTCTATTAGTTTCATTATTTGAACTACAATTAGGAGTCTATTCATTAATAAATATCTATTATTTTTTTAAAAAAATTACACCGAATTATATTATATTTATAATATTCTTTGTATTAATTAATGTTTCACTATTTGACTATTTCTACACTGAAAGAGTAAATTCTATAATTTCATCAATATATAATCATATGGCTTTTATTTTTGTTAACAATATGCTCCTTTTTCTTTTTGTCAAATTAACAAAATGCTCCTTTAAGAACAACAAAACCAGGGCCTCTTTAGAAGTAGACTTTTGCGTGCGACCCACAAAATCAGGTCCGTTGGGTAGGGGATCTTCAGAACGTATCCTGAGGGACCCTCGAGAAAGATATATATAGCATCTTTTTGGTACATGAAAAACAAACCTGACAAAATATATTATATTAACATTATATCATATAAATTGACAAAATACAACATGTAGAAATTTATTTTTTAATTTCAAATTTTATAAATTAAAATAATATTATAAAAATAATATATCCAGTTAAATTTTTATTTAGTAATAAAAATACTAAGAATTATTATATTTATATATACATAACAATTTTTATCAGATACAAAAATTGATGCTTTTAATCATCATCGGCTGTTGAAAAGACCCATTTCCAATTCATTTATGTTTCATGCTTTTAAATCCACTAAGCAAAAGTTCCATGTTTTTATTTTTTGTTTAAAAAATATACAATGTTAGCACATAAAAATCATCATGTGGACACTGATTGGCATATTTTGTGCTGGGATGCTAGCAAAATGCAAGGTACCTACTACCTATTATGGTAGCCCTCAAAATGGTATCCAAAATGCAATGTTTGCTTCCATGAAAGATGACTGATAGTGCTTCTTGTTGGCATTATTGGTCCTGGTCTTTATATTCAATCAAAAGCTTCAAATTAAATAGAGATTTCACATAGTGCGCAATGCCCAAAGATTTGAGAAGCTACCGGGTCGGGACTTATTTGGTGAATATCACTTTGTGGGATTTGATCAAGTGAAGGTAGAATTTCTAGGCCCTAAAAAGGAATCATGTCACTCAAGGAAATGATAATGGGATGTATTTGAAATTAAATTCTCATGACATGTTGAGCAAGTCACATGAATCAATATACATATTAATTTAAGTGTTTTTTCACATCAAATTTGTTTTTGTCATCATTTTGGTTGTAACTATTAGCATTTGAGTAGACTTAACCCTACCAAAAAACTAACATAAGAGTAAGGGTTGTTCAGTTATTTATAAATACTTATTTAACATATTTTTAGTTAAGGTAAGACTTCTTAAATAGAATGTGTTAAGCCTAACTTTATTCCAAAAGTTAGGTTAAAAGTAAGGGTTGTTCTACCATTATAAACATCTAGTTAATGTGAGACTTTTTAACAGATCCACTATTTGGAATGACAAAATTAATCATGCACGTAGATAAAAACCTGTGGTGGGTTAAATTACTCGCACACACATATACTCATGGATTTATTCAATGAATATTTTCTCTACCTATTTATTAATGGGGCGGATACAGATATCACTCTGTAAGTGCACATAGATACCCGACATATAATATGCCCTAAAATATATTTAATACATTTTCTTAATCTCATTCTTTCATATGTATATATATAATAAATAATAATTATATAAATGTGAAATGAGAAATTTTAGTATTTTTGTATTTGAACTTAATCTTAATTAAAGCATTGTTACAATTTTAAACAACTTATTTATCTTAAGTTTACTTTTAATATAGTTTTTTATTTTAATAAATATCTACGAATACATATGCACGAGTACTCATGGACACCCGTAGATATTCTAGGACCCGTTAAAAATTCACTTAATGAATATTCACACCCCTACTCACTATATTTAAGTGAAAGAGTAATGATATTTTTCTATAAATATCTTTCTAATATTGAACTCGTCTGTGTCTGCCTAAAAATTAAGTGATTTTAAATTTGAATAAAAAATTGATTCTATTTTAAGCAATCATTTAAAAGGCAGAGATTGATTTATGTTTATGTATAAATATAAAATTTGCTTTTTCGTTTAAAAATACACTAGAAAAATTGATTATTTTAAATGCTACTATAGATAGCTTAAGGAAATAATCAAATTCTGCTTTTTTTTTTTTATAAAAAAAATCTGTTTTTTTATCAAAAGTATACACAAACAATTGAAAAAAATACATAAATTATTTTTTTAAAAAATAAGTTATTATATCATAAAATAAGCATGGCATATAGGTCCATTTTTTTCTACTTTATAAAAAAAATTAATGGATGAATTTGCACTTAATATTTCAAAAACATAAAAAAATTTAATAGTTCCTTCATGCGTTTTAGGGAATTATTAAATCGTGCTTATACATAGATTCTAGGGATATGTGATATTCAATCGAGAAATGCTTTTAGCGGCGTTTTCCAACCGTTTCTAAAGTCGAAGTGTAAAAAGAAAAATACTTTTCTGGCTGTGTGAAGCAGCCACAAAATTTACATGTATTTTTTAACGCAATTTTTGTGACGGTTTAACACCGTCAAAAAGATTTTATTATTTTTTCCAATTTTCTTCTAGTAGTAGTAAGGTTTGAATCTATGACCTTAATATATAGTACCGACATCCTTTACTATTAATTTTTTTTACTTAATTAGTTTTCCTCTTTTAACCAATGTCTTGCGAGACAAGCGGCACGTGATGAAACTCCTAGGCTAATATGGAAACAGCCTCCGTCCTTTATCTATGCGTCGTTGTATCTTGACGCGTTAAGTAGCTAGTTTGTTCTTATTTTCCTCTTGTAACAAAAAAAAACCAATTTTTTTACTTAATTATATGAATTTAATTTATATGCACCACAATGTAAGAAGTTTTACACAGACAACTAATTATATATTCCATCATTTTTTTATATTTAAATGACAGTGCAAAACAATGAATTCTCCTTAAGCATTTTAGTCCTATTTTTAAGCGGTGTGTATAGAGAAAGATTTGTTGGGGAGACCTACCCACTCTATGTAATCACAAATTCTCGAGGGAATTAGTCTTATAATTATAACAGTCAGTTATGAGATGTTTTAGGAAGCCAATTTATTTAAAACTAATTCTTCCTATTTCGTGCAATTTTTTGAATCCAATAATTATATATATTGTCCTTTTTATTTTGAAGGATTAAAAGAATACACAAATTTTAGAGTGAAAAATAATTAAAATTAAATTTCTAATAATTTTTTAAAATTTAAAATTAACTTTCTCTGAAACTGATTTGTTTTCAAAGTGATTATAATTGTTTTCCTCTTATAAACCAAAAAAAAATGATTATAATTAAACTGTTTCATATATCAATTAAACCTTGCCTAAGTAGGACGAAGGCTCTTCCGAGAACCAAAAGCCGCTGAAACTCAAAAATATCATGCGCACAGCTCGTGGCATGCAGTGAGTGGCCATTACCACTAACATCTGAACATGTCTTCTAAAAGAATGAAATCATGAGATGTCTTAGATTATGGACACTTCAACTTAAATGAAATATGGGTCTCCATATTTGAGGGGTTGGCTAAATGACCCCATGATTAATTGGGGTCATTTAATCCTATACTTACATGGACCAATAAGATTGTCCCATAATTAAAATTAAAAAATAATATGAAAATAAATAAAATAAATAACACAATTTTATTGGTCCACGTAGACATGGGGTTGAATGACTCCAATAAATCACGGGGTCATTTAACCAACCCCATATTTGAGGGTGTGGGACATACTCCTACAATACGTGTTTAGCGGCGGTTCCTATTAAACACAAAGAAAAAAAAAATTATTTAGTAGAGGTAAACATGTGATTTTTTTACTGTTCTGCCCGCGTTCAATAACTGGCACTGAAGAATTAAGGAAATATAAAAAAAATTTAGCGGAGGTTTTAAAACCCTTGCAAAATACACCGCAATTTTGTGGTAGTGCAGAAACCGGGAGAAAAATGTTTTATGAAAAAATATAAAATATAAATAGTTAGAATTATGAAGTTTATTGGTTTCTTATGAATTTAATTTAGTAAAGTTCGTAAAAATAAAATTTGAAACATAATTTTCTTAAAAATATAGGAATTTAAATTTAAATAGTTAAAATCACACTCTTACGGCGATCTAATGAGAGAAGAAAGAATATTAACTATGAGTTTATTGAAAGTGGAGAGAGTGATAGTCTCACACCCAATAAAATGATTCAAATTTATATAATAGAAGATTGATAACAATTATGATGGATTGTATAAATTAAAAATTAAAATGTAAAGAAAAACTTCAAATGATAGGTTGGCTTGAAAAAAAGGTATGAACATGAATTTCAAGTGTTGTGGCATGATGAGTTTTCAATTAAGGTTTAGGATAATGTTTTGTAGATATACACCCAAATCGATATACGAATTATATATGTGGATGTGACGGTTTTTAATAGCTACAATCTCTGTTATATATAAAAAAAATAAAATTTAACGTTTTCTTGCAGATTTTTTTGTGACATTTTCCTGCGGATTTAGCTGCAAAAAATTCCTAACGACTTGCCACACGTTTTTCCCAACATTTCCTGCGGATTTTCTTTTAAATTTTTCAACGAAAAAATTAATATAATAATATATAAATGAATTTCTGCAACTGTTCCTACAAACTTTTTATATGAATTTTCTTTTGTAAGAACATCTGCATGAATTATGTGTAGTTAATCCACATAAACTCAAATGTCCATTTGGACGTCACCAATCTCAGAGTCATACATCACAACTCTAAAGTTTAAGATGAATCTCATTTTCGCTTATTAGTAAATGAATAATGATGCTTGAACATACGTATTTAATCGACTATCATTTGACATACAGTTTTGCGACATTAAAATGTACGTATGTTGGGTGTTCGGAAAAAGTGAATGTAATTATTCTTAGTAATTTAAAACTTTGAGACATGCTTTAGAGTGCAAATGTTGACTTGACATTGCGAAAGTGTATCCGGAGATGCCAAATTTAATTTCCATTATGTGGAAAGAGACACAGAACCTGTATTGATGATCCTTTCCTTTGCTATATGAAGAAAACCCAACCCTTTTAGGTCTATCCGGAAGCTCACGATATTTTGCTGGAAATCCCAAAATCTGGAAGTATTAATTAATTAACAGGAACAGTTGATGGGGATGGCTAAGTATATATTGGATGATCTTAAAATTTCTCTCATGTATCATTATATGAGAGTTTTGTATCTATCAATTATGAGAGAGATAGATACAAAATTTCACATGATGACATATGAGAGAAATTTCATATAAGAAGATCCAAATCCGTATATATTTCAAAATTTTGTGGGGATGGATACACCATCAATTGTGAGCATCCTTTTACAGGACCATCACTTGTTTGCAGTTTGCATGTGGTCTGCCAATGGAATGTCCAGCTCATAAAGACAAATATTCTCTTTTTCTTGGAAGGATTCTGTCTTTCCCTCTTCATTTTTTATTGTTTTGTTACTGCTTACAACGTGTTCTGTTTTACG
Source organism: Acmispon strigosus (assembly GCA_030819835.1). Classification (NCBI taxonomy): domain Eukaryota; kingdom Viridiplantae; phylum Streptophyta; class Magnoliopsida; order Fabales; family Fabaceae; genus Acmispon; species Acmispon strigosus. Next base: position 96,768,344 of record JAUAMA010000001.1, read on the forward strand.
TTTATAAATAAATGTTAGAATTTATTGGCCATTATCATAATTAATTTTATCTCTAAAATCAATTATGAAATGAAGCTACAAATACATTAGCATGATGTATTTCTCTTGTTAGAACCGGAGTTTGAAACCAATTCGGCGGTGAATATAATTAATTATGTCATCATAAATATTACTTTTAACATTATGTATTCAAACATAAATCACTTTATTTTTAACATGCATTTACCATAATTAATTTTACTGAAATTAATTATACACTAATGTTATTCGAACGTATGGTTTTGAGAGATATTCAACTGACATTTTGTTTAGGACCGATTTTAACTGTTGCTAATATTTACAACAGTTAAAAACCGCTACAAAATAGAGTGTGTCAATTGAATTTCCACCTGAAACATATCATCGCTCTTAATTATACTATGAATTCTGACAATATTGGTCAAAAGATACACTTAGCTGGCTTGTATTGAACATCGGATCACTGTTAATAGGAATTTATAAGTGGTGATCCCTAGTGTTGTTTTCTTATAATTTTGAAAAACCAAAGAACTGAAGAAGCACCATGTGCTGGGAAATTTTAAAAATTAAATGTTAAACTAATCATGTGGAGTTGCTATAGGGTATCAACTAGGGGCTTCCCCAGTGCATGCATAGCTTGAGAGAGACAGTGAGTCGTGTGAGCCCCATTTGATACCCGAGGCAAATGCTACCATGCAAAGAGTGAGCCCCATTTGATAACAAAGACAAATGCTCATTCTGGATTTGAGTTGGATCCTATATACTCCTTTTAAATGGGAAAGGCACAAAATAATTTCTACGCAATTATAATGGGAATGGAGTCCATATATGACGGTTGGTTCAAGTCGTAAATTTCCTAAGTAAGATCTAGTGTTCGAGTGTTGAATCTAGGAAATCTAGCCCCATCGGAACATAAATGTTTTTAGCAAATACTAGTGTTGGAATTTGAGTGTGTGTGGATTATTTCATTAAGACTTGAGCACTTGTACATTGGCCGGTATAACATTTATGCTAACACTTTTCACATACATTTTAACTACGACAAAAAACGTCACAAATGTACATGTCTCAACGTGTGGTTAGGAATGGTATATCAATCAATTGTTTTCGTTATGACCCTGACAGCCGGGAACTTGATGTGTGCCTCTTTCTTTGTTTCCTTTTTACTTTGTTCTTTCATTTTTCTCAAAATTCATTGTTTCACACCCCAACTGTATGCACTTGTTGATCTAGTGGAACTGCTAATGGAGAAGCTAAACCACACTATGTGACCAACAAATTATGCTTATACGAAAAGTTGAGAGTTGTATAAAGATTGAGGAGAGATTTCTCCCTGCATGTCAACATCCTCTGAACCTTTTAGCAGAGAGCATGTTCACGAGCATCATGATTAATGGAGCAACCTTAGTACTAAATCACACTCAAGAGAGAGCAATCTTTAACCACAGAATTGGAAGATAATTTGGGATGATTCATTGCTAATCCATGTGATGAATGACATCCTTGTACCTGGACAACATGCCTCCCACGAGAGGTGGGGCTTCTCTGCAGCCTATAGGAGCCACAACATGAAACAAGAACTTTCCCACAACCTCACTTTCATGTTTTGTATAATTGCATTAATAATTAGCTCAATGCAAGAAACATTAATTGGGATCGAGTCTTGTAAATGGAAAAGAACTCTGTTAGCAGAGCTAGCCCTACCAGAACGTGGTTTGAACAGAATTGTCTGACGCGCATGATACCTGTATTAGACCAAAAAATACCAAACTGTATACAACCTATTCTTTCTGGTTTCAAGGCATCAAATCCATGTTGGACTGTGCAAATGCTTTCTTTCAAAGTCTCTAGAAAATTTGCTTTACTAGATTAAAACTCCTATTTGATTTAACAAATTCTCTTTTGACACAACCTTTGTATGTACCCCTGCAAGTGGGTTTAGCTCTCCATTATCTGCAAGGAAAGATTCTTGTAAGATATTCACACGGGACCAGGATAATGACCCTCTTTCACATACTGAATTAGCTAATGAGATGAGAGATCTCATGGAATTCAACATTTGTATTTAATTCTAACTTTATTGCTTGGAATTTCTCCATTCAAAAAGCCATAAGATTTTTGCGCTTTATTCCTTTCCATCAAACACTCTAAACATCATACACACCGCAGTTTCTTTTGGCTTTTGCTGCTGTGCAATGGAGATGTCCAACCGGTGGCTTGAGGACAACGAGGAATGAATAGAGAGAGAATATGAAGAAAAATCATGTCATCAGATTGATCTTAATCTTATTATCCTTAAATATTTTATAAACATTGACTCACAAAACATCGGCGCAACATATGACTTTGCAGTCAAATGTTCGAGCCGTGGAATCATCCTTTTGCAAAAATGTAAGGTAAGACCGTTTATATTAGTTTCAGAAAGTGAATTCGTTCAATTCCTCCCTAGACCTCACACATAGAGGAAGCTTTATAGCACCAAAATTTGCCTTTTTAACTCACAAAAACATATGCAATAGATCATCATCAACTAATCAGCCACAAGAACCTTAATCAAGTGTGAAAGTGTCGGTGCTAATCAGCAGCATTTTAATGTCGGCTGATTCGAGTTAATCTGGAGAAATAAATCAAGTTTTGATCAATCAACAGAAGCATTAATCACAGGGATTTTGTGTTAGTGGGTTTTAGACAAGTGTAGTGTGTTACAACCCCTTAGAAAATCCTTATTGGTCCACATATCGTACTCACAAAAAATCACTACTTATTCTTCTGTTTTACACTAAACAATGTGTTTCATCCTTAAATATGTTCTTTCAAAGCAAGGGACCATATTTTTATTATATAATTTCCACCTCCACATGTGTTGATGGAGCAACCACCACAACGACCAACCCAAAGGCCACCACCATATAGACAGAAAGTAACACCATTTGCGTCTTCTTTGTACCCTCCTCTCCATGACATACAAAATTGTCTGCAACTGCATTTTAGAAGCTCCCTTGTCTGCCACTTGCACTACTCTATCATATCCTCTCAGCTTTATTTGTTGAGACAAGAAGGAGGATTTTCCCTCCACGTTTTTCTCACTCTCTTTTATACCTCTTATTTAGCATTGGCTGCATAAGCTTCTTGCTTATCCCTTCATCACAGGCTACATAAGGAAAAAGTGTCTTAAACTCACTATAAATATGGCCAATTCCAGAGAGGATTCAAACCCATGAAAGCTTCACTACCTCTATTGTATCTGTGAGGATTCAAACTCATATCATAACATGTCAGTTTTCTGTGCAAGAAACTTCTTCCAGAGATTCTGGGTAGACGAATTCGAAATGGGTAGTCATGGCCTTGCCCATAGCAGCTTTTTGTCCAATGATCTCTTACCATCTCTTGGAGCTAGAATAAACCAGGAAATTGTACTAAAAAAATACATAATCTCCCCTTTCAATCCTCGGTATAGGTGATGACCCTTTACATAGTCACAATGAGATAACTCTTATGAATGTTATGAATGTTGTGATTTGTGCCTGCATTTCTTCTCATATGCTTTCATCACAGGGCTTGGGAGATGTTACTGGTTGTTCTGGTCATATATTCTGCTTGGATTTGCCCGTTTGAGTTCGCATTTCTGCCTTACAAGCAAGGCACACTGTTCATCATAGACAACATTGTCAATGGCTTCTTTGCCATGGACATTGTGCTGACATTCTTTGTCGCATACCTTGATAGCCATTCTTATCTTCTGGTTGATGATCCAAAGAAAATAGCAATCAGGTGAATATGATAAAAACTCTTGTTCCTTCAAAGCTAAAATGATTCTCCAAAAAACTCTGTTTGCTTCATATTGCTTCACCAAACTTGCAGGTACATATCTACCTGGTTTGCTTTTGATGTCTGCTCAACAGCACCATTTCAGTCCATCACCCTCCTCTTCACTGATCATAGCAGTGAGCTTGGCTTCAAAGTTCTTAACATGCTTCGATTATGGCGTCTGAGAAGAGTCAGTTCTCTGTTTGCAAGGTTTGCCATCACATATCATATGCAACTTCATAGTTCTGGTTTTCATCACCCCTTTTAGTTACAAGAATATGACAGTACTTACTAGCTTCTTTGCTTTGCTTCAGGCTTGAAAAGGACATTCGTTTCAATTATTTCTGGATTAGGTGCACAAAGCTCATTGTTGTAAGCCACTAAACCTCTTGTGTTTGTTTTTACTTCCTTTACACTTCCAAGGTAACTAAATTGTCACTTTCACCAAATTTCAGGTAACATTGTTTACAGTGCACTGTGCTGGATGCTTTAACTATCTAATTGCAGATAGGTACCCTGATTCAAAAAAAACATGGATTGGTGCAGTGTATCCAAATTTTAAAGAAGAAAGTCTTTGGGACAGATATGTTACTGCAATATACTGGTCCATTGTCACCCTCACTACCACTGGCTATGGTGATTTACATGCTGAGAACACCAGAGAAATGTTGTTTGATATCGCTTACATGCTGTTCAACTTGGGTTTATCAGCATACATCATTGGAAACATGACTAACCTTGTAGTGCACTGGACCAGCCGCACCAGAGACTTTGTAAGTACTCTCGACTCTCGAGGTTATGCTGCTCAATTTGCCAGTGCCAGTCACTAGCTAATTCCTGTGATAGTTTTATATCATCATCGTGTTGGACTGAACTCTTATTCTAAATTTTTCATTCAACAATACCCTTCAGTTTCATTGTTAGTGGTAGCTAATTATTGCCTTTCTGAAATATAACTCATTCAGATATGAGGAACTTTATTTCTTTCCTCTAAATAAGAGAGGATTGGTTTTGGTTCCGCAGAGAGATACAGTCAAGGCAGCTTCTGAATTTGCTTCAAGAAATCATTTGCCACATCACATACAGGATCAAATGTTGGCACACATTTGCTTGAGGTTTAAAACAGAAGGATTGAAGCAGCAAGAAACATTAAATGATCTGCCGAAAGCAATTCGTTCAAGCATTGCACACCATCTCTTTTTTCCTGTTGTGCAGAAGGTCTACCTCTTCCAAAGAGTCTCACATGACTTCCTTTTCCAACTGGTATAAGACCCCCACATGTGTTGTTTTTGTCTCTATTATTGTCAACTTTTCTCTTCCGTGTTCCTTTTCTTTGGCTAATACAAGAGTAAGAAGATGAAGAACTAATGCTACTTTATACTAAAATTGATCAAATAACCTTGTAACAATAGGTTTCAGAAATGGAAGCAGAGTATTTCCCACCCAAGGAAGCTGTGATACTTCAAAATGAGTCTCCTACAGACCTTTATGTGCTGGTTTCAGGGGCAGTGGTGAGTTAGCTAAAGCATCATTAGTTTAGGAAGTAGTAACCACAATTTAATCTTAAAGAATGTCTACTAATTAACATTTTCTTTTCAACTTGTTGCAGAATTTGGTTCGCCACATTGATGGGCATGATCAAGTATGTTACACATTCATACAAGACATGTTTTTTCCTTCAAATTACACCATGAAACGACTGCATATAACTTCCTATCTCTACATTAACAAAACAGGTCCTTGGGAAGGTAAATGCAGTAGATGCATTTGGAGAGATTGGAGTCTTGCATTGTATACCACAGCCTTTCACAATCCAGACCACAGAGCTTTCTCAGATTTTAAGGCTCAACAAAGAAGCCTTGAAGAAAGTTTTACAAGCAAATCCAGGAGATGCACAAATTATAATGGATAACCTTTTAATGGTAATTAGTACTACTATTGAAGGGCTCTAAACTCAAAATGTAGAATATATTGTATAAATTTTATTCATCCTATATCCCCTCTCCTCAATAATAATAGGCTCCTAATGAAATGTTATCCATTATTGACAGAGATTGAAGGGACATGAAGGTCTCGGATTTGAATATACACGTTCAAACACTGTTATTCATGAACTGCTTCATGAAGATGAAGGAGAGTGCGTAAATGTCAGAGACTCAGACAACAGTTTGCATAAGGTGACTAATGATGTTCATTTAGTAAATAAATGTAACATGATCCCTGAGAATGGCAAAAGAGATCCTCATGCCGCTGCGCACAAAGGGAATCTAGACATTGTTGAAATTCTGCTTGAAAGAGATGCAAGTGCAAAGAACTCAGATCCCATAGGGTGGACACAAAAAGCAGTAGTAAAGCAGCTAAAAAATAAGAGCATTCCTAACCAAATAATGAGCTGTGAAAATGAGAATAAATCAGATGAATATAGAGTAGAGATTGTCGAGCCAGAAATCCTTAACCTTGGGGGGAATGGCTCAACCAGAAACTGTGGACAAGATGGTATTAAACCAATCAACTTCCCATTAAAGAAAGTATGCACCAACTCCAATTCAATAAATTCTAACAGTCTTAGTGATAGAGAAGCAGTAAGGTTCAACAAGAAGAGAGTAACAATCCATTTTCTCGGCAGATGCAGAAGTACCTCCCAGGGACAGCATGGGAAACTGATAATCCTACCTGATTCATTAGAAGAATTGCTCAAAATTGCTGGTATGCTTTGAACTCAAAAAGAGTAATTGGATATGATTTATGAACCTATAACTGAGAGCAATTTGATACACACAAGGCACACACAGAGAGAAAGAGAGAGATCAGCTTTTCTCTCCCCCTTCCTTTTTATATTTCATGCTGAGGGAAGGGAGGGGGATGCTATCAAAATCAAATGCAATATTCTGAACACAGAATAGTAGAATTTTGTAGTGTTCTTACTTGCTCCATCTAATAATTAACTTGTAAAACTGCAGGTGAAAAATTTGGTGGCTTCAGCCCTACGAAAATAATTAATGCAGAGAATGCAGAGATAGATGACATTAATGTGATTCGAGATGGTGATCATCTCTTTCTTCTTTGCAGCAACAGTGAAAATTTGAGTTGATGATGTTACCAATGTAGATGTGAAGATAGATGGTACCTTTAGGAATGTAATGACAAAAAAAGGGCAGCACAATGCTCCACCATGCGCAGGGTTTGGGAATGGGTCTGACCATTTGGTCTATTGTATAGGAATGTAATGACGGTGGTGTAATAAAATATTAAAAATGCTAAGTATCCAACAACATAATGGAAGAAAATCATACATTTCAATCACAAAAACGGCTCTTCGTTTATAATTGTTAAAACAAAATTTTACAATCTCATTGAAAAATGCTGTTTATAAATCCAAGAAAATAAGTCATGTAATCAAGGGATGGTCTTTGAAACTGTTTGCTGATGTATAGCACAGTTTTCATTTTCCCCGAGAATCCTACTAACCAATTCCTTTACAACCAGAAGTGCTCTTGCTCAAGTTAGAGATGCCTGAGTTACTTGAAAGAAGCATCCCAAGTTGTGCCAACACAGTCTGGATTTCTACAAGCTGTCTATTGCACGCCTTTGATGAATAAAACTCATTTCTTCAAATTGATTGGTATAGGATGGGCTTCTGTGTTGAAAACAAATTTATCCAAAGGAATTACAGAGCTGTCCCCAAAAAGCAAGTATAAGTATTTAAGGGTTTCTCCCAGAAAGAAGGTCTCCATTTTGTCTCTTTTATGAGGAGGAACACTAGTTACATCGTCCAGAGAACAATATCCACCAGTATCAACCTTTGTGTGCTTTTCAAAAGCTTCAAAGATTTGCCAACCCCATTCACGATATCTGTAAGAAAAAATATATATATGGTTATTTCAGAAAAATGAAGCCCGTCTTCTTTTTTGATGTACGGCCACACGAAATAAATCCGTAAAAGGGGGGAAAACATACTTTGGATCTTCTGTGATGCGGTACAAAACAAACAGCGACTCCACTGTCTCAGGTCTCAAAAGATTATGACGATCAGCAGGTTTTATTATGATGTCATTGATATATTCTGAGCTCTTATTTCCACCATCATGACCTTCTTCAGAAAATTCCTGGGTATCAAAAGTATACACCAAAAGCTAGTAGTTATATCTTCATTCTCGCTGTATATAAATGCAATAAAAGAATACTTTCCAAGTGCAGCATCAGAGAATGAATGACAAAGATAACAAGATTCATTGCTGCTTTTACATGAGATCTTTTTCAATTAATGAATTCAAAATGCGATAAAAATCACACTAACCTCAGTATGAAAGTAAGCAATTTCAGGAGCCAGACCAGTTGAAGTTACTGAGTACATTTCAAAGCATGTTTTAGCCAGATCTTCAGCAAGCTTCAAATTCTCCAGGTCTTCGAAGTTAAGTATATTGTCCTTCATTGCCTGTTCCTTAGTAAGGCCTTTAGTAGCGCCAAGTGCAAGGGTACCAGGTAAGAAACACACCTGAATAGGCAGCATCAAATTTTACATCAATGTTAGTAGGTACCTCTTAGTTACGATCAAAGTGTACAATTGAATTTTTGCAAGAAAAAAATAAGGGAAACAAATAAACAAATAGCTGACATTTGTAATCAGTTAAAATTCCGGGGGGGGGGGGGGGGAGATATCCTTTTCTAGTAACTGAACTACTATTTGATGTTTTGTAATCTTAGCTGGGAGTTAAATTTTACACCCCACCCACCCAATTTCTCACCCAACCAAAAATTAAAAACCCCAAAATACCCCTTCATTACTCACCCCCACCACACCACACCCACCGCACGACACTCTTCATTTTTAACATACTGAGATTTAAAAGCCGATAGTGTATGTATTTTTAATATACCGGGTTTTAAAAAACCCGGTAGTGCATTTTTAACATGCCTGGATTATAAAACCGGTATTGTATTTTGAAAAAAGCTACCGGCATTTAAAACCTGGTAGTGTATTTTTAGTGTAGTGTTTCTTAACATATCGGGATTTAAAACCTGGTATGTGTTACTGTTCATGTTAGGAATTTTATTATTTTTTAATAACCGATGTGGGACTTGGGTTTGAGCAAAGCTTTCTTCTTCAGCTTTCAGATTGGTGAGTCGCAAAACTTGCAGAGAAGACAAGTTGCCAAGATAAGGTGACAAAGTTCCAGACATGTAAGTGTCTAGATTGGTGAGTCGAACACCACAGCACAAGTGATACTGAGGTCGACAACCCTGTTTGTGGAAGGATCACATGTGACTCCATCCCAATGCTTGCAGCAGCCAGAATCAGAGGAAGATGTCCATGAATGGAGCAGGTTATAAGGGTCATAGGTGATCTTGCTCTTGAATTCTAGTAATGCCTCTTTGTCCACAGCATTGCAAGCCACCGAAGGTGGATAAATTAAGACAGTGAGAAGGAGCATGAAAAGCAACAAGGCTTCACCAGTTTATGTGTATGAGAGTGCAGTGAGAAGATGAATGCTATAGAATCTGGTGCATATTGAAAACATGACTTCGGTTTTTCTTGGCACACTACCGGGTTTTTGAACCCGTAGCGTTGAAAAAAACATAAGTAGAAAAACATACTACTATCATAAGGAAAACATCTGGTGCATATTGAAAACATAACCAAATGCTTTCTCATAACTATTATAAGGAAAATCCAGTTCCTGATGTATAAAACAAGTTAAATAGATATTTTAGTTGTTTATGGAATGAGTTTTAAACCATGGACAAAGCAGAGCATGGCTTAATATTAAGCAGCCATATAAATATAATATACTACAGCACAGTAGACAAAGGTAACAGTGCAGGCATGCAAGGACAGATGTTGTTTAATTTCATATAACCCATAAATTACCAAAGAGTGGGGATATCATAATTTCAGAGTCAATAAAATTTATGAACTTTATACTTCAGTACCTACACCAAAAACAAATCAATAATTTCTAAAAACAAACGAATCCACAGTTCAGGATTCTCAGACGAAAGTATAGTAAATGAGTATATTCCATACTGCACACTAGATCAATCTTTTTGCAGTTTTTCTACTGAAGGATGTTTTGAAGCAACAAAAGTACTAGATAAATTTCATGCAATGACAAACTTCAAAATTAGGAAACACTTCTTACCAGGTGATCCATTTTCGGACTGAAACCACCGCTTGATCCGCCAGGCAACTCTCCAATAAAAACTAGTCCATTTGGAATTGATTTCCGAACAAGAAGATGCCTAACACCATTCATTGCTTCCTTATACATTTCATATAGATATGATGTATTACTATCTCTGCTAGCTCCATTTTGAAGCCATACTTTAATTAGGTACTCATAGTAGCTGTCACCACGAGATCCCAGTCTTATATTTTCTCCACTAAATTGACCAGAATCAGGGCTGCATTTAGTTTACAGAAATATCTAATGTTAGTAGAAATATAATGAGAAAAGAAAAGAAAACACAGGCCCGAAAGTGACTGAAACAATTGCGGCAATCAAAGAAGCAATCGGACACAAATGAATTGGAAGGTTCATCACTAATTATTCAAGTAAAAATTAATGTCCAATACATTAATTAAATTATATGCTATTGAATACCTAATGTAGATAGGAACTAGTCCTTCAACCTTGGGAAGAGTCTTCATGTGATCCAGGACCTTCATTGCCTCGAGACCATATTTCAGATCACCTGATACAGAACTGAGATAATTGAACTCAAGCTGCAAAGTGGAAACTTCTGATGTGCTACTTAATCCACCAGGAGCTGGATGTGCTGACGACTCATGCAGAATGACATCACTAAATGGAATAGCAGTTGGACTGGATGTGAAAGCCGACATCAAACGGTCAGCCAAATTCTTAGCAGTTTCTAAATAAACGGCAGGTTTAGGTCCTGCATGAGTTAAGTTCATTCCTTTTTCTCCACCACTTAGATGGTATGCACTTAAAAGCCCGCCCAAAACCCGTATCGTGGTTTCAAATAAATTTACTTGGCCCTTTTTACTAATCCTCTCCGAAAGGTGTTCTTCAACCCAGGATCCTGCTTCAGCAACAACCTCATCAAGACCCATTATCATCGCAGTATCAAGAGCATCCACTACCGTAGCACCTAATCCCCCTAATCCATCGACCCCATGTTGGCTGAGTGGCATAAGTTCATCATAACCCATGGCATATTTTTTGTAGCCAGACCACGCATGAACAAAAGCCTCCTTGACTTTTTGTTGCCTACTAATCCACAACGATCCGACATCCACCGTTCCAGATACACTGCCAACACCATTATCAGACCCTTTAGTATCTGGTGGTAACCGCGGAGGAAGCCTCGGAGCCCGTCTCCAGAACCTCTTTAATCTGCCAGCACCATTCGTAATGCTGCTATCTTCTTCACTCTTTGTATTTCCAATTGCTTGATCATGATCATTAGAAACTACACGACCTGGACTTGTATGTGTCAGCATAAGATATGCCACACCAAAGATCAGTAACAAAGCTAGAAACTTTCCAGTACTACAGCTAATACAATCACGCTTCCGGTTACTAGTGAGGAAGCTCTGAGTAATAACCTGGAAAATCAAGACATAGCAAAGCTATGAAGCTGAGAAGAAACTTCTATACATAAAAATTGTACATTTACCTAAGCAAGCTGGGTTTAACAACAACTATTTGTGAATGTTCCAGAAATGGTAACCTACTAAGCATAGAAATGAATAAAGAAGACATTTTGATTGGTCTGAAGATGAAATTGAATAGTGGGTAGGTTGAGTTGAAGCAAATCGGAGAAGCTAAGAGAGTAGAAAGGAACCTTGGAGAAAGAACGGTGGCGAAACTTGGCGTTATCGTAGTCAACATCTTTTCTGGAGTAAGGGAGAGAGTTGGACATGCTGTGTGGATCCCCGATCCGATCCGATCCGAATTCCAACGCAGACAGACAGACACAGAAACTTAGGTCGGAATTCGATTGCGTAGGAACAGGACGATGCTTTGCCTCATTGGACGCGACGCAACGCAACGCAACAATCAGTTTCACAGAGAAGGAGATGAACTTTCAGATTCATCATTCATCATTGATGGGTTCAATCCAACAGCAGCATCCCGTATACTAATAATTATAATTACTAGTATTATTCTTTAACAATGCATCGACTATGTTCTGTCATCTATGTTGTTACGGATTTCGTCATGGCCCTAAACTGACATTTTAGGCTCTAAGCAAAGTCAATTTTAACAAGAGAGTTAAATAAATTTAATATAAATAAAATAATAAAGAAATATCTTTTTCCTCTTGTAACCCAAAAAAGATAATAAAGAAATATTAATAAAATAATACTGTAAAATAAATAAAAAATTATGAACAATGGAATCTGGAATGCAAAATATTAAACAACGAGAGATTTTGCAATAGTTTGATATCAAGTATCTCCTTTAATAATTCACTTGAATGTAGAAATAATGAGAAATTTCTTTTTTGAAGAGAAGAAACAATGAGTGGAGATCAAACTTGTACAGTATTATAGATATATAAATCATAAAAAAAAAAAATTAATGTTATGACTTATGAGTAAACACAGGTCAATTTTTAAATTTTGGAAATGTTAGAATAACGGATATTTTATTTTTTAGTTTTTATTTTAAAATGTAAATTTGGTTATACAAAACACTACTACTAATAGCTGTCAAAGTTGCATTTTTTACCTTGCACTTTCCAGTTATCGCGCATTGCCTATATCACAATTAGTATAACCTGTTTTTTCATTGTTTTATTATCTCTCTCAAGTCTTAGAAGTATATATTATCTAAGTACTACATTTTTTTCGTGGTTATGTTAACTCTCAACAAATGTATTTTTGATATTTAAATTTATATCCTCATTAATATGAATGTCTAATTTATTTATTGCTAGACTAACACATCAGAATTTTTGAAATAAAAAACTCATATTCTTTTTTATTTCTCTGCCTTTTTTTTTAAACCATGACTCCCGAGCTAGCCAGCCTCACAATATCCTTAACCAAGTCCAAGTCCACACAAGGATGGTTAACAAGACACTTAACAGAGATAAGGTCATGAGCCACCTTTGAATCAATCTCAACATGGACCATAGGATGCTTCAGCAATCTAGCGAGGTGAAGGCTCTTAAACACTCCCCACTACTCAGCCCAAACTGAAGAGCAGACCCCCATATTAGTAAAGAAACCTCTAATCATCTTTCCATTACAATCCCTAATAAGGTCATTGCAAGCAACCCTGTTATTATCATTACTAAACACAATCCTTAGTAACATCGGCTAATATAGAGGAAAACAATTTAAAAGGAATGAGTTGCAATTTTTTTGGAAGATTGTTTTGGTAACATGGCTAATATAAAGGAAAACAATTCAAAAGGATTTGATGACAATAAGAGAAAATTTGTCGAGATTGGATTTTACAGCTTAACTCTTCGGTATTCAATGATTCAGTATACAACTCTTGTATTATTCGTGTTTCATCTATACTAGATCAACCCTACTTCATTGATTCCTCACATGAGCGGATAACTATAACTCACTTTCCTACACATTGATTTCTCACATGAATAGCAAAGCTAGGTGAATATTCACTCTATTTCGGACTAAAATATTGAAGCTTCTGCTCACAAGTCGAATCTAACAACATGTTCTAGGTGCGCAAACTAAAACATGACATGAGATCATGAGAAAATCATTGAATCATGAGAAAGAACACATATTTGTACATAGAAATCAATATAAATGCATCCAAGTTAAGGGTTTACATCCAATCTTTACAACAAAAAGGGAAGTTAGTTTTCCATCACCTATCCAAAAAAAAAAACAAGAGATGTTGAAGGAAACTATACGGATAGGTTGAATATGTGATGACCCAATGATCGATCCAGCTCTCCAAGCCTCGGATAAGTCAATCTCAACATCCGTCTATGGCTGAGGCTGGGATAGACCAACCCCCAAGAGTAAGGGATCATGATGAACTCATGATGTGATAGAGTCAGAGGGTGTGCAGCAGTAGCAGACTGACCAAGAGTGATGGAGCGGGCTGACCCAAGGGAGATTCATATTGTGGGCTACAGAGGCAGTGAAGGTTTAAAAGATGCTACAACTGGCCTAAGACGCTAACAATCAAGACAGATAAAAAGGTCCCATAAAAGGAAACTATACGCCATTTCCATCAACCTCATTAGCATGGATCTTGGCCTTATTAGAGCGGCCTAGTAAAACATTCACACCCAAAATTCATCTCCACCTTGAGAGAGATGGAAATAGAGGACTCGTCGTGCTTGGCTTTGGGGTAAATTTCAAGGTCTTGCGTTTGATGGTCGTGACAAAGAAGCTATCTCAAAGGATTGGCAAGAATAACATTAGAGCATCGAAATGAAAGATAATTTTTGGTGGGGTTTTAGTATTGTTGTAGGCTTTTGGTTTTCTTGTGGATCGTTTTTGCAGGGGCTTGTTTCTTTGGTCATTTTTGCTGTTTGAAGTTATTCAAAACAATTTTTATTGAGATCCTCTTGAGATTTTAAACATCAATCTTTTTCTCAAAACAATATTTATGATTCACTTTTTATTCCATCTTATTTCCACACTTTTTTCTTTTTTCTTTTTTCATCACATGCATCATCTATCCTATGCCACACTTCTCCCTCCCTCTTCAATTCCGATAACTCTTGAAGGTGGAGATGTAATGTTGAGTGTGTATAAATCTCTCTATTGTTCTCAAAAGCCAGAACAACCCATTGAAATTCCCGCTAATCCTCAATCTCAGTGCTCTCTCATTTCCCATTTTTCTTGCTTTCACCTCTCCACATACACAAAGATCGCAGCACCAAACTCACTAGCTAGCCTCTCTATTCTGATGGAAATTCTCAATCAAGCCTTCAACTTCAAGTGCATGTGCACTACTCTGTTCGTGCTCTGCCTCCTCACTTGCTCTGTTTCTTCTTCTTCTTCTTCTTCTGCACTTTCTTCCAACCAAGAGATTCAACAACCCCAAAACCCTTCTTCTTCCATCCTTGCAACCCAAAACCACCACCACCAAGCGTTCTACCTCAAGAACACCGACCCCGCCATGGTTTTGAGAAGACAAGAACGTGTCAAGAGGAAGAGATCAAGAGTAAACAGAAACAAGAACATGAAGCAGAGGAGGAAGAAGATGATGATGATCAAGAACCAGCAATCTCGAGTTTTCTCTGCTATGCTCCCAAAGGGTTTTGTCCCTCCTTCTGGTTCCTCTCCTTGCCACAATGATCAACCCAATTCGGTGTCCTTCTTCCACTGCCATCTCACAGATACAACAACAAAACCTTGAGGAATGAAGGTTCAGGTTCAAGTTCAACCCCACATTATGGTCATCACTTCTTCACTATATTTATACAGATACATCACCATACACGTACGCACGCAAGAAATTCCAATTGGTCATTGCTTTGATCCTTTCTTGCATTGTTTTTTTTTTCTTCTCTTAATTCCTTACTTTTTTTTCTGCTGGTGTTGTAATAGAGGACATTAAGAATTAATGTAGAGAGATCAACAAAAATGTACACTTGAATAAATCAGTGAAGATTTTGGTTCTGGTGCTCGTCCTCTGTACAATGTCCATTCAAGCATGCATGGTAGCTCATGCATCTGCAGAATGTGTTCTTTTTCAACTGTTCTTGATCATAAATTCATAATGATGATCATTACATTATAATATTTCAGTATTTAATTTTGTCAATTTTCTTGTTTTTTCCATTATTAGATAATTGATCAGTTTATACATACGGACAGAGATGTCTGTTATTGAAGCATAAATGTTTCTTTCTTCCAAGGAATTTCATGAAAGAATAGTTGTTAATTAAGGTGCACGATCGAGAGGCGGAGAACGAGAAAGAGGCACGTGAAAGTAATAATAAATTAAATTAGAGGTCCTTAATTTCAAGTTTCGTGGCGTTTACTTTGTTCGTGCATGCAAATGCAAATGCAATGCATTGTAGGGACGGCACTCTAGACGATGTGCCACATAAGTCGGATCCATGTCACCCTAAATAGGTGCTCATCCTTCATATTCATATGAAACAAAAAGGGCTGGCTAAATGATACCATGATTAATTGGGGTCATTCAACTCATGTCTACCTGAACTAATAATATTGTGCTATTATTTTATTTATTTTCATATTATTTTATAACTTTAATTATGGGACAATCTTATTTGTCCATATGAATATGGGGTTAAATGACCCCAATTAATCATGGGGTCATTTAGCCAACCTCAAAGCAAAAATATTTCTTCTAATGTGTATCTCGAAGGGTGTACGATAAAAGTGTATGTTTACCTATAATTTCTTGTTAATATATACTATAACTATTATGAGTGATGGGTGAGATAATATTTGGAAGATATCTATAACTATTATAATTAATGTGAGCCAGGGTAATAGTATAAGATTGGGAGGAAAGATATAATAAAAGAATATTTCTATAAGAATTTTACTAGTTTTTTCTTTCTACTAGCATGTTATATACTTGGAAAATGTTTGGTAGATTATTAAGGGAGTAAGAGATGTAGAGACTTAAAAAAAATTTGATGTAAAATATAATGTAATGTCATAAGTAAGAGGTAAAGAGAAAAATGCATTTGAAGAGATATTTGTAATGTATGTATCTACATGTCTTAACTTTAATGATATATACAAATTTTAGTTTTGAAAATTTTCACCAAACTTATTATAAATAATACCACGTTTCTCACAGTCTTCATATAAAACACAATCCAATAATAGTATTGATTCTTGCGTTGAAATATATATTGCCTCCTTGAGTTTTCTTAACAATACCACCATCATAATAGTTGTATTTAAAGTGGGTCAGTCTCGTTGTTAATAAAATGTTAGTCTAAATAAACTAGATTCTTGTAAATTGGGTGAGTTGGCAAGTTAGACACCCATCACACAATATATGTTGTCCAAACCACTGAACCACAATACCTTGAATGATGAGATGATGAGTTAGAGTCTTTGTCACTTATTAATTGAGCGTATTAGAATTGATGGCTATTAGGCATGCTTGGTAGTAAGAGTGTTGTCGGAGGAAAGGTTGTGAGAAGTTGGACTTGTCTTGCACCCGACCCTAAATATTGATATGAGTCAGTTTTTAAACCTTAACACATCCTAGATCCCGAAAAAATCCGATAAGTTGCAAGTTTAACAAAGACCGGACCATAAAATGACGAGTCAGGGTTAGTTGGGAAGACAAATTAAATATCAATTTCAAATCACACCAAAGAGTAATAAATACTAATCACACCAAAAAAATTTAAATACTTTTTGTGGAGTATATTTTCTCTAATCCTATTAAAAAATTATGAAAGAAGCAACAAAGTTATTAGATCATTTGTATCAAGTTTCGCATGACACCGACTTCCAATCTAACAATATAATGAGTACCTAGTTCATATACAGAGGGTTGCTAGAGGCTTTGAACAGCTATGACATGAAATTGAAATCTCCATGTGAGTTTAATTTAGGAAATTTTGATCTTTCTTGCGCAGTTTCTCGAGTCATTCACAAGATAAATCATTAGAACTGAAGTTTGTCATAACATAACACTAAACTAGAGAAAGAAAATATAATTTTTATGCACTTGAAATAGACTATTAATGAAAATATGGAAAGTCATATTTTGAAACTACTGGGCAAGAGATGTTCATGAGATGAGTCAGACTTAACTATTACTCAACATAAAATATTGATCGAGTCTCATTTTAAAGCCGAGTTCCTCCTACACCTAAAAAAATCTAATGATATGCAATTTTAAGAGGCAGGGTAGGACCAGTCGTGGATCCTACGCACTTACTTGACAATACCTCCCAAGCCATATGTCTATACATTTTGAGATGAGTCAAGATATTTGTGGTTGAGTATGAATCCAATGTGCCATGGTCAAAGACAAAATGCATTAGTGTTTTGATACGTTTACATCCTACTTTCTTTCTCATTTTATTTTTACATATCTTTTTCTCTTTTATTATCATATTACTTATTATATCTCTTGATTTTCTATTATTTGGTCCTAATATACGTGGAGAAATCCCAGTAACATTTTTGAATAGAAAGCAACCTGGTGTGAGAGGCAAACGATTTAACACTCTTGTTTTTGGCCTGAAAGAATAGGATTGTGGTCCCTTCAAGTCCAAGTACAGCGAGAATGTGAAAAATAAAAAATGTCAGTGAGGAAAATCGTCGAACACCTTCGCTGCCGCCGTGGCTTACACTACAGACCCCCTTCTACCTCCTTCTCCTCACCGTACTCCACCCGTTCCCTGCGAACCGCGAACCACACCCTCCACCACCAATCCAACAAACCCGAACAAGAGCAAGACCCTCACTCTCTGCTGAAACAAGACCCAATCGAGATATGCACCTCTCTGTGGGTCAAAACCTTCTCCTCCCCCAAAACCACCTCCTTCCCCAACCTCACCGGCTTCCTCTCCAACTTCGACCTCTGGCTCTTCGCTTACCAGCGAACCTGCGCTCACGCCACCGGCACCTTCCCTCCCCGCAACGCCGTCCACGCCCACGTCCTCCGCGACCTTCTCTCCCTTCGCAACGACGTCATCCGCGGCCGTTTTGCCTGGAACGACAAGACCCGCCAGATTGTTCGCAGCCCTTACGACAGAACCTTCTCCAAACCCCTCTCAAAACGCAAACTTCAAGCCGTTGTTCAATCCAACGAGCCCTGTTTCCAAGACAGGGTCGTTCAGGAGGTTCTGTTGATGATTCTGGAGCCGGTCTTTGAGCCCCGGTTTTCACCTAAATCGCACGCCTTTCGACCCGGGAGGAATGCCCATACGGTTATTCGAACTATTCGGAGTAACTTTGCTGGCTATTTGTGGTTCCTGAAAGGGGATTTGAGTGAGATTTTTGAGAATGTGGATGTAAATGTTGTGATGGGTTGTGTTGAAAAGGGTACGAGGGATAAGAAGGTGCTGGGTTTGATAAAATCTGCGCTGTTGGGGCGTGTGGTGCGCAAAGAAGAGGGTAAGGAGGAGTTGAATAAGGATAAGAAGAGGAAAGCTACTAAGAAGAGGATTCTCAAGGAGAATGAGCCGAAACCGGATCCGTATTGGTTAAGAACATTCTTCAGTTTCGCTCCCGAGGAGGCTGCTAAGGTACCCTCTTATGGCCATTGTGGGATTTTAAGTCCATTGCTTGCTAATGTTTGCCTTAATGAATTGGATCACATGGTGGAGGAAATGATTGTTGAGTTTTTCAGGCCGTCTAAGCTTGATGCGATTTGGAAGCATTCAATTGATGATGGGTGTCATAATCCTGCATGGCCTGAGTTTGTTCCTTCTAGTGGGAAAGAAAAAACTAGGAAGATGGATTACATAAGATATGGGGGTCATTTCCTGATTGGGATCCGGGGGCCTAGGGGGGATGCAGTGGAAATAAGGAAGAAAATTGTTAATTTTTGTGAGAGTACGTTTGGGTTAAGGTTGGATAATTCCAAGTTGGAGATTGAACATATTACAAGGGGAATCCAATTCTTGGACCATATAATATGCCGAAGGGTGATACACCCAACTTTGCGGTATACTGGTTCTGGAGGCAACATTGTGAGTGAAAAGGGTGTGGGAACTTTGCTTTCTGTTACCGCTAGCTTACAACAATGCATTCGCCAGTTTAGGCGGCTTGAGCTTGTGAAGGGTGATAAGGACCCTGAGCCCCTTCCCTGTAATCCTATGTTGTATTCTGGTCAAGCTCATACTAATTCCCAAATGAATAAATTCCTTGAGACCATGGCTGATTGGTATAGATATGCTGATAATCGCAAAAAAGTTGTTGGCTTTTGTGCCTACGTTGTTCGTAGCTCTTTGGCTAAATTGTATGCTGCAAGGTACAGGCTGAAGTCCCGTGCCAAAGTGTATGGAATAGCTTCACGAAATCTCAGCCGTCCTCTGAGGGAGAGTACTAACAATTCTGCTCCTGAATATTCAGATCTTCTGAGGATGGGGCTGGTTGATGCTATTGAAGGTGTTCAGTTTTCGCATATGTCTTTAATTCCATCTTGTGATTATACTCCACTTGCAAGAAACTGGATACCAGATCATGAGAGGGTGTTACATGAGTATATAAAACTTGAAAATCCCAAGTTTTTCTGTGACTTGCTCAGATCTATAAAGCAAAAAGGTTTAAGTCTTCCTCAAGATGAAGTATCTCAAATGGTATGGGACTACAAAACTCTCGGGGTTCGTCATTTTGAATCTGATGGAGATAAAGAAGTAAAAAATGATTTAAAGGAAATAACTGGGTAAGTTAGCTATTGATCTGAAATTGGTGGAGTCTTCTTAATATCAAGGTTCTGCATCAAAATTGGTGTTCTCATAAAAAAATGGTTGTGCCTTGTTGAGCCATTTTCTGTGTACCTTGGCATTTAAATAGTATTCTGACAAGAAATGTCGGTTCATGCTGACGTTATGCACATCGAAGGTAGAAAGCGTCCATCCAAAGGGTGCAGCTCAAATGGCAGTGTTGTAATTCACTACTGACAAAGTGAAATTACAGACCATGGCAACTGGTACATACATAATTTTTTACCTTGTTTAGTTGCTTGTAAGGTGATTTTTTTCATTATTGAAATTATGAATTCTATCAATAAAAAACTTTTGTTTGCTAGTTATGCCACCGCAAAGGCTCTGCTTACAAACTTTTATCTTACAAGGACTGCTTGCATATTTGTATTTTTGACTGGATCTGTGATGAATATTTTGCCTCCACATTTTAATTACTTCAATCGACTATCAATGACGTATTCAGGAGGATTTCTTTTTCCATGGGATGTTAGGACATGGAGGGCGTCTTTTGAAGTAAAAGAGGCAATGTGATCTACTATTTGTAATTTTTTGCTGCTGCTTGTCTACTTTGTTGAATTGCTTGAAATTGATGATTTGTTTTTTCATTGGAATTTAAATGGATTTGAGTTGGAATCTCCTTGAAGCATTATAGAGTATTTGGTTTTGGATTCCGGACGATATTCTTCAATATATGAACAAACAGTTGTTTTCTGGTTATGAGCTATGAAGTCAAGGAAGCACTGCTTAGTGCTTACACAGTTGTCTCTGACATGATCTCTGCTGAATGTTTATCTGCAGATTTAATTGCTTAAAAAGAATATTAATGAAACATGGAAGAGGAAATATATGCATGGCATATTGAGAGGTGGAGGGTCTCTTTTGGAAGAAAAATATGCAATTTCGTCCAAGATTGGTAATCGCTATATGCTGCAGTCGAAATTTGTTGGACATCGTCAGGTTATAAACTAAAATATAAATAACAGCTCAAATTCATATACATTGCGATTCACTCATCCTGCATGGCTGTGGAATAAACCCTGGATTCAGGAATGATAGTTAAGTAAAAGTCCTTTCCAGAATGGCGATTTTACGATCGTAATGCAGGTAAAGTCTGCATTTGGTTAATTATAATTTTGCTTTTCGTTTAGTTAGGTTTGTGCAACAGTTGTATGTAGGTGTTCACCTGTTATTGTCTATTGGAATCTATGGCATAGTTTTGTTTACCTACAAATTAAGACATTATTATTTCCTAAACACATCCCCAGGGTGAAACTGAAAGGTAGGTGAACATTTTGATGCTGGATTTTAGGTTTTAGCTTTCTGTGTTTGAACTTTAATGTAATAGCAATTATATGCGTTTAGGGTGATATTCATGGTGATGTTCTTACACTTAACATTTGCTGGCTTTCTTGCGTCTACTTAAATTGTTTCCCAAGTGAGATTAATGCGATATTTCTCCAGCTAGGCTTGAGTTGTAGAAATGTCAATATTTTCTGCCTTAAAAACAAGACTGATTTGAAGTTTACCTTGATTTGTATTGTATATTATCCAAATGCAACTTGCTTTCATCTTTGGAATTCACTTGGAGATTGTATGCAAAATTGGTACTTAAGCCATGACAGTTAGCTGAGACTGAAACTAGGGGCATTTATTTTCGATCCTGAAGCGTTAGAACATTTGAACAAGAACATGTCACATCATGATGGGAGTGTGTTGTTTATATTTTAAAAAAAATAAAGTGTTGAAAGAATGTAAAGAAATTGAAGTGTGTTGCGCATATAAGTGCATTTAGCATTTGTATTTGCATTTGAGTTTCATTTAGCATTTGTATGTGCATTTGAGTTTCATTTGGACCATTTGTGGTTTGTTGCTTTGGGCAGGGATTCTGTTATAAACAACTGTAGCTGGATGCATTGTTCATGTTGTTGATGATAATCTGAATCTCTTTCTTCTATTCTGCTCTCTTATGGGTCACCAAACTCATGGGCCTCTCTTATGTCATCAAGTACAAGCAAGGGAAGGAGAATATTGCTGCTGATTCATTATCTAGAGCTTCTCATGGAGAGTTTTGGCAATTATCAGTCTCTTCCATTTCCTCTGAATTATGGGATTTGCTGGTTCAAGCTTATGCTAAGGATGAGACATTGCAGGAGCTACAGGCTCAGGTAGTTGAGGTACCTCTCCACATTATAAGGTCATTGATGGATTTTTATTTAGAAAACATCGACCTGTGGTCCCTGCTGATTTACAAATCAGAACTTTGATTTTGCAATGGTTGCATTCCTCACATCAGGGGGGTCATTCTGGAATTAGGGCCTCTACTAGTAGGATAAAATCTTTGTTTTACTTGAAAGGATTGAGCAAGGCTGTCTCTGCATTCATACAAAAATGTGAAACTTGCCTCAGGTGTAAATATGAGTCTGTGGCCAGTCCTGGATTATTACAGCCTCTGCCTATTCCTGCAGGAATTTGGCAAAGCATATCCATGGATTTCATTGATAAGCTGCCCTTGTCTCATGGAAAAGATGCCATTTGGGTGGTTGTGAATCGGTTGAGCAAGTATGCTCACTTTATTCCTTTGTCACACCCTTACACGGCTTCCAAGTTGGCTGAGATATTCCTCAAAGAAGTATACAAGTCACATGGTGCTCCAGCAAATATTGTGAGTGATCGTGACCCCTTGTTCACTAGCAAGTTCTGGACAGTTTTCCTTGCTTAGTTAGGTATCACTCAGAGTTTGTCCACTGCCTATCATCCTCAGTCTGATGGCCAAAGTGTGAAGTCCTGAATCGTTGTTTGGAGCATTATTTGAGAGCCATGACATGGCAACGTCCCAAAGAATGGACTTTGTGGCTTCCTTTAGCTGAATGGTGGTATAATACCGCATTTCATTCGGCCATTGAAGCTACCCCTTTTGAGGTGGTGTATGGCCGACCTCCATCCCTTCATCTCCCTTATTTTCCTCAAAGCACTTCTGTGGAAGTTGTTGACAGAAGCTTTATTGCTTGAGAGGAGATGATTAACAAGTTGCAGGGCAATTTGGTGCGGGCTCAGACTCAGATGAAGCTTTTAGTTGACAGGCAATGTACAGATCGTGAGTTTCAGGAAGGGGATTCAGTTTTTCTTAAACTCCAGCCTTATAGACAAGCTTCAGCTCAGCATCGGGCCTCTGAGAAGTTGTCTCCAAGGTACTTTGGGCCTTATCAGGTGCTTCATCGTGTGGGCAAGGTGGCCTACACTCTGCGTCTTCCTGCTACTTCACAGGTTCATCCCACCTTTCACGTATCACTGCTTAAATCATGTCCTGGTCCTTCTGTGCAGCAGCGCGATTTACCTGATGACTGGGGCAATTTGGATGTTCCACGAGCACCTTTGCGAATTCTAAAGCGGCGTATGGTTCAAAAGAGGAACCGAGCTTTAATTGAGGTCCTATTCCAGTGGCACGGGGAGCTTGAAGAAGAGGCTACTTGGGAGATTTTGTAGAATCTCCAAAAGAGTTTCCTATGTTTGATGCTACCGCGTTTCCTTGAGGACAAGGAAATTGTTAAGGGGAGGGATATGTTGCGCATATAAGCAGATTTAGCATTTGTATTTGCATTTGAGTTTCATTTAGCATTTGTATGTGCATTTGAGTTTCATTTGGACTATTTGTGGTTTGTTGGTTTGGGCGGGAATTCTGTTATAAACAGCTGTAGCTGGATGCATTGTCCATGTTGTTGATGATGATCTGAATCTCTTTCTTCTATTCTGCTCTCTGTTCTCTCTCACAATCCCATTGCAAAGATCATACCATCGTTACATTTTCCTCACCAAAAAAATGGACTCAGAACTTAAGCCCGAAAAATTAGAGCAAATTGAATTGAATTACCCTCCAAGGCCCATAATTTATCATTTCAACTTCACGTTCGCAGCCCCACTTGATTTTGAGCTGTTGCGGCCCAACTGCACTCCAAAAGATTCCACCACTCAAAGAACCAATGCTGACCCAACAATTTACTGTTATTATTTCTTAATATGAATCTACTAAAGTCTTACAATGCCCAATATAATGTGGTTTTGAGAACTCAGGAGATTTTCACATAAGGAGTATACATAATTTTGGAAGAAGTTACGCTAGTAGATAGAAGAAGTGATTCTACAAGATTTAAGCCTGTAAAAACATAAAAGAATATACAAGAAGTCAAGTAAAAAATGTCAGTTTCATAGGAAGTTTAGTATTTTACGAGTTGCTATGAGGTTTTCTTAGATGAAACTCAAGAATTGCTTAGGTGTTTAGTTTAGGGGAAGGGATCAAACGACACCGGGGGTCAAACTTGTATAGTTACACTACTTCATAACTTTTTGTATAATGCAAATTTACTCAATCCAAACCACTTTGTCATGATATATTATGCTAATTATCATGCATATAAATTTTCATACAATTTGGATATTCATAGGCATGTAATCAAATAGTAAGCATTTACTTATATTTTAATAACATATTATACGTTAAGATAAAGTGGTATGATGAAGTAGTAACTAATATTTTATTCATATTAAATTCTGCAAACTTGATATACTCTATAAAAACATTCAATTTAACGGTTTAGATTGAGTTAATTTGTATTATATGAAAAATTACGAAGTGGTGTAACTGTACAAGTTTGACATCTGGTGTCGTTTGATCCATTCCCTCAGTGGGTTAGATATCTCTAGATTATATATCAGATACAAAGTTGAAATTCATTAAAAAACCCGTATAGTTCTTATTTTACGGTGTCGAAAAACCTCACAATAATAAGCATTTCCGAGAATTTTAGGCTTTAATTTAACCAACATATATAATTACTTTTAAACCATTCCCTTAATTATAAAGCAATCTCAACATGCAATCTGGTGTGACTTTTGAAACGTGCCGCGCGATATCAAATTATGAAAAAGTTAGCGGTAACTTGGAAACTTAATTTTCTGGGACAAACTGCTTATATTGCACACAATTCAATGAGAATGAAATTAATTTGCTTCATTAGCGTTTAATGTACGTTTTAATATATGATCATTTAAAATCACATTCCTATAGGCAAAACATTTGACGGACACTTCAAATCCACCATGTCTATCAAGAGATGAAAATAGAAGATAGATAAAATTAAACCCTTCTCACGATACATATGAAAGTAAGGAAATCCTAATGATTTTATTCTAGATGATGAAAACAAACTCAATGAATAATTATTCATTCAGTGAACCATTGTTGCACGAACTTCCACTTAGTTCCCTCCCAGCTGATATAGAAACCATCCTCTCTCACCGACCAATAAACGTTGCGGTGGCCTTTGTCCCTCTTGGCCTCGTATATATGCACACCGCCGAAGGTGAACCATCTCGACCACCTAGCTGATGAGGAACAGTGAGAGTTAAGTTGTAGTGATCACCCAGTTTGAGATGGATCCTTGGTTGCAATCAAATGTCAAAGGCTCCTCCTGGCCCTGGCCCTGGCCCTGGGGGTTGGTAATGTTGGGTAAATCATCCCTTATGCTAACCACACTATTGCAGGGTGATGAGTGAGCATGTGTTGATGATGTGCTTAGAAAACACAATGAGATCAAAAAGAGAAGAAAGAATGTGAAGCAGCCATGAAAATTGGCCATTGTTTTTGTCAAGTTGATATATGGTCTTTAATCCTTGCTAAGAGCGGGTCTTATATATAGCGGACGCTCGTATCATTGCATTATTATTATTATTATTATTATTATTATTATTATTATTATTATTATTATATGCGAGCAAATTAAGGACATGTAAATTACTGAAGTATCCATTTAAAAGAAAATTAAGGACATGTAATTCTACTCATTAACAAATTTTCTAAAACATTTTATACAATAGGTAGAAAGGAAAAGTTGAGATCAGATCAGTGACCTGATAGAAATCGATAAAGAAAATAATTAGTGTACCCAATTAGTAAAGAAAAAATCAGGAAATCTTCTATGGTTTTATTAATTAAATACTTTCGATAATTTAGTGAGTTATAGCATTGATTAGTGAAAAGCAATTATTTTTGTACAATTACAGCACTTATTGAGCAAAAGAAATTAAAATTTCAAGAGATACGAAAACAATGTTTAAATAACTTTTTAGTTTTTTATTTTACAGTAAAAAACGGTTTTGGTCCGTACTATTCTGATTTTTATGGTTTTGGTATCTACTTTAAAAATAATTTTAGTTTCAACCCTCATTGTAAATGTGACATTATTAACACATGATGTGACTAACAGATATCCATGTCAAAAGTAATAATCTTATATGACCTCTTTTAATGAATAATCTCACTCACTCGTGACAATTCAATTTCTTCAACTTCATAAGATTATTTTTATTATAAGAGTCAGCGATTAAATGGACATATATATATATATATAAACAATTTTTTTACCTCTAAATTGAGAATTAATAAAGTACAGAAGAGTATATTATTAATTGATTGTTTTAGTTATTCTAGTGTGTTTATGATATCAAGCAGAATCAGCTAAGAACTAATAAAGAAAAGCTAAAAAATATAAGAGAAAGATAAAAATGAGGCAAAACCGATTTTCTTATCATCATTTATAATAGAAATAATGCAATTTATACTAGTCTAAATAAGTAGTTCTAGGATGAAGAAGGCACATATATGGGACCTAATAACAATTAAATTCATTAAATAAAGAAATAACAACATATAAGTAGTAAAACTAATTAAACAACTAATCAAATTCACTCTGCATGTTTATGAGCTTAAATGAGTGTCTCTGGAGTTAGCAAATTAACCTTCTATCAGTATATTTATACATGGGTTTTTGGCAGTTATATATTGAATATACGAGCGATTAGAAGTGTATTATAGGAAGCTATCATATTTCGAATAAATGAACTGTTAAGAACAGTGTCAATACACGCCTCACACTATATATATATGTGTGTAATTTTGTTGCTTCCTAATGTAATTCTACAACAGAGGGAACCTTGCAGTGGGAAATATTGAAATGTTAAACATGCTTGAAATCTTTGTGGTTTATGATTTTCCACTTAAAAGATATGTGTAAGGCTTCAAGTCTTCAACCATGAATCATCCAGAGTTGTAATGCTCTCAAAGAAATGAAGTCTAATTATTTTATATATCATCGATCTGACGTAAAAATAGATCAAAATGCTGCAAATAAAATACATTCCTAAGTAACGAAACAAATAAAGAAAAAAGTATATTTGTTCACTTTTTTCTTGCAACTGCATGTTGATGTTGATGGTGTTGTGGTGTTTGATCCTCTTGGAGAGCGAATGCAGAGAAAGGAAAGGACCTGGCAATCCCGGAGGAATTGGCGAATGAGATCTTACCGGTAGCCGGATCATCGACGAAGATCTCGGAGATGGTGAGCCAAATGAAGAGCTCCTTGGTCTTAACGCCGGTGAGCCTCCGCATGCGGTGCTCCTCCACGAACGCCGTGACCTCTTTGTCGAAGGAGACGGTGCGGCCAATGGTTTGGAATCGGTGTTCCTTCTTGTTCCTCTGCTTCAACCACACGAAACCGGTGGTGCGGTTGTAACCCATCTCAAAGATGTTTTCCAGAGGAAGCAAGCCTCTTGGGAGGAGGATCTCGTCCATCAGAAGCAGGGATTTTTGCTTGCACACTGCTTCTCCCTCGTAGATCTCTGCCTCCTCTCTATGTTGTGCTATTTGTTGTTGTGTTGCCATGCTTTCTTTCTTTTTTAATTTTATTGATAATGATAATGATAATGATATGGGTGTATTTTTCTGGAGGATTTTAATTCAACAATGAGATGAGAAATTTCAGTGGGGGTATAACTACTTATTAACTAGAATTAGAATAGAATAGCCAATAGGAACAAGGTGTATTGTTGTGGGGCCACTCACACTTTGTCTTGTGTGGGCCTAAAAGGTTGTGGTAGTTTAGTTTAGTTAGTTAATAAATGGAGATGGGATGAGTCATAAGATATATCAGTCAAATCAGATCACATTTTACTGATGAAAAATCGGTGGACTTTTGTCATGATTTTTGTGACACAACAAACAACCCCATCATTTTGTTAGCTATTCATTATGACCAGATCATGATGCGGTTCTTAGTTTAATTTTTATATGAAAAAAGTTGGGTAGACAAAAAAAAAAAAAAATAGTACGGGATGTGATATATGATTTTGTACAGGTTTAATTTGGATAAAGTTTAACTCAAACTTCCCGATAAGTGAAAATGAGGTGTTGAAAATAGAGATATAAAGAAAAGAAAAAAAAGAAAAAAAAAAGTACGGTTGATGATATGATTGATATGGAAGAGAGAAATAAAAAATAAATGAAGTGAAAATAAAGTGGAGATGTGAATAAATTATAACTTGTTTAGTTTTACATTAGAAAGCCTCATAATCAAGAGTGTATATATGTAGACATCTGCTTTTTAGCAGACATTCACAGTATTTCGGTAAAGAACTTGTTTATCATATAAACACTTATTTATGAGCTAATTTGAGAAACTTATTTAAATAAGTTGAAAATAGGTTATGGATAAACGTAAGCTCTAATTCTTTAGCTAATATGAACAACTTGTGAAAATAAGATCAAAATAACTTATAAATAGGTCATAAGTTATTTATATAAGCTCTCCAAAACACTTACATAAGCAGTATGAAAGAAACTCAGATAAGCTCTTTCAATCAGATACTCAATCGAGACGTCAACACACGGTTTAACAAACGTGTATGAATTGAATGTCACTAAAAACCGTGTGTTGGAGTTACATTTTCGCAAAATCAATTGTGATAGAGTAAAACCAATTTTGAATGGGTGTGTACCACGTTCAACCATAAAACCATGTTCACTTTAACGCTCCCCTTTGAAGCTTTAGGAAAAATGTGCATCTGCATGTTGGATGATACATTACCAACAATATAAATAGTGACAGTAATTATAGAGAATTAATTTGAGTTTCAAAAATTAATTATGCTAAAAGTTAGAGTAGTTTCTACATTATTCTAAAACTAAATTTCATAATATTATCCTAGAAAATTCATTTTTCATGAATATATCCAATAGAGTCAGTTTGCTTCATCTTTAAAACAATCCTATGTATGTTTCTTCTCCATCAAGATGTTGTAGAAAAGTAAATGCAGAGAGAAAGAGTGACCACCAAGCAACAAATCATTTTCAGTGAATAAAAGAACCTTGGGATTGTGGAGATTTTCCTTACTTTCTTCATTCTAAGCTACTTTGGGATTACGGAACCTTTTCATCTAAGAAACAAATCATTCTGATAATTAATGATATCATTATTCTTTGCACACTTTACAACCACCACAACAAATTTACTAGTAAAAAAATTGAGCATAGAGAACATTTAGAAAGGAATAAAAACAGAAGAGAAGAACAAAGGGAAACATTCTTCTGTTAACCTGTACCAGGTTGTCAGCTTTTCTGTAAAAATAAAAGAATTGTTTTCCTTTTCTGTATGTGTGTGTCTACTCTTTTGTTTTCATTGTTAATCACCTCCATTTAGGTTTTTTATGTTTAAATTTTGTTCTTTTGTTTTTATTTCTTTTCTGTGCGTGTAGGGTATCATTATCAATCATTGGACTCTCCCCACATTGTGGATAGATACTTCTGGCATCTGTTATTCACATACAACAAATCTGGGACAGCCCTTTTGGTCCTTCTTCCTGAACTGGTCACTTTCTTAACACTGCTCTTGAGATTGTGTCTGTACTCCACTGTCACTTGTTCAAAAACTTCCACTTCAAACATGTTCAGCTTCAGCTTTGGTTTCATTTGATCTCTAACAAATGCAAAGGGCAATTGGTCTCTTGGATTAAATGCCTCCATCTCATTGAACATGAGACAGGAGAAGAGGTTATTTCCCAATCCATGCCTCCTCAAGATCAGAGCACTATCCGGTACATCTGCCAAAACAAATTAATGAGTGTTTAATTCGGCGTTGTCACAATTGATTATGGATGAAATTGATTTTGACAATATTAATTGTAGTAAAATTGCGTTGAAAGTAAAGTAATTTATGTCTGAATACATTTATGAAGAAAAAAATAAGTTTAATAGAGTAATGTCGTGAAATTCAATTGTAAGAACACAAAATTGATTATGTTTAACGCATAAGCTAATCTCTCAATAATTCTACCAGAATTGATTATAGGACCGAAAGCAATTCTACAAAATGACTTTAAAAACTAAAATTGATTTTTCTCTATTAAAATTAATTATGAGAGAGACACTTAAAAGCAAGGACATGTGGTACCTTAAATCTTTTGTGCACTGAGGGCAGCATTATTCTTTTGGGATGATAAACAGATCCACATGCATAACAGTAACTAGCTATCTAACACAACAAGAGCCAAAGTGAAAATAAAACAATTCATATTTCAGAAACTACTTGCACAAGTATCTAAGGAAAATTAATTTTGACTTTATAATAAATTATAGAGATTTCCAATCATGAACTAAGTGAAATAGTCAAAATTGAGGAGAAGATAAAGCTTAACCATGTTTTACAAAACCCAAAAAAAGAGGCTTGTGTCTAAGGTAACAAGATCCAAAGCTCTTGGGCCACATTTGACTATTGAAGGGGTAACATTTCTTCCTACATGAATCTGAAACAAAGATTTAAACTTGACTGAAAAAAACAAAGCTTTAAACTCACCCATTTGCAGGAAACCTTCCTCGGACAAGCCTTCCCCATTGAAGACATTGCAAGGCTTAAGGGCCATATTATATTTATGATCAAATATGGTGCTTAACTTGTACTTGCAAAACTAGAAGGTATATTATATGTGGTAATAATACATTCTATAAGGCTCATGAGATAATAGACTTATATTTGATTTATAAATTTGGATTGGATTAAACTTATTACCATGGCAATTTATTTGCTCAAGCATAACCTCATCAACTTTCAAGGTGAATTGTTCAATCATTTTCTGATTTTCAAGAATTTAATAACTATGCTCTGATAGTTTAGTGCAATTTTTACCCTATTCGAAAAAATTTTTACCCTAACATTCAATCAAGAAGACTCGTGAAAATTTCTGATTACCTGACGCGTAGGGCTGCTTGCTGGGACTCCATGGTTGCAGTCCATTTTCACAGTATGTCTCCATTTGTACCTTCAAGCCATTAATATCCCACCATTTCTTCCACCTCGCAGTTGCCATTGCTTCTTCCATGGTATGAAGATAAAAAGGGTGTTTTGATATAGCCATGTCTACATTCTCAGATATAACAAGTGAATGAATCAACAACAAAGGATCAACGATTAGTTGCAATTTTGCATCTATCCAAATGCTGAATTGGGAATTTGGGAATAGCCTGTGGACCAAATATTTTGGTATAATCCCATTCATTGCAGGGCTCTCATACAAATCCTCTTTTGCAACCTTCACAATCCTCCACACACCTACCTTGTACTCTCTGGATTTCATTGAAATCAAACCATGATGTTCAAGACCTTTGAGGGTAACATCGTCTACGAACATGAAGAAACATGCATCCTCTGGTGTTCTGGATCCAAGGCCCCTCGGTTGTCGGATTTTATCATGGTCGTTGAAGATTGCTGAAACAACAACCACATTGTCGCACTTTTCCATTGCAATTCGATCTACATCAAAACACATAACATTAGAAAACTACCCTCCATAAAGGGAAAGTTGAATGATAATTTATTCGCATTTGGGAACAATAATCAGAATTCATGCAGAACTGACCAGAATCACTGATTGGAAACTTCTTCAGAAATCCGCAGGGGACTTCTATGGTACCGTTTTGATGATCAAAATAAGAAAACCTCGCAAGGGTACTGAGATTTCCACCAAATGTATTAGCATTACCCTGCATATACCGCAGAACACCAGAAGAGGCTAAAGAGTTGTTGTGGGAATTTCTGGTCTCCTTCACAACATCCCAGTAATCTGAATTCATAAACCGCAACCCATTAACGAAAAGTGATAAACTTTGATCGTAAAATGAAAAAAAGAAACAAATTATTGAGGAAGAGAATTATGGAGAATTACCTGAAAAGAAAACAGGGGAAGAGCATGTAGAACGGGTGGTTGAGACAGCATACTTGTGTTCTCCGTAGGAAGAAGGGTAAGAGAAGAGAGAATTGTGAATGGGATCCAAAGGGGATGATCTGAAGAAGCATTTGGATTGGGAGAGAGTGGTGTAGAGAGCAAGGAAGAGTGTGGTGAAGAGGTAGAGCAGGGAAAAACAGAGGAGCTTTGATTGGAGGATGAGAGGTTTGGAAGTGGTTATGAGTTTCCCCATAAAGTGTTTTCTGGGGATTTCTGTTTCCTTGATTTGGTTTCCATTCCGTTCTGTTAAGTGGGGATTGAAGATTGATGAGGTTTGAATGGCCCACGGATATTGCTACTTGTCAATTTCAACATGTTACTTTTGTTCGTATCTAGGTGCGGCGCTCTCCAAGGTGTGGCTTGTGGCTTGTTGCATCATAGACAGCTTTCATTGATTGAGAATGGAAAATGATATACAGTTGATATAATTGAAAAAGATGAGAGACCAAAAATGAAATGAAAGTAAAAATATGTGTGAATATTTTAAAGTTGATTAGTGAGATGCTCGTGCAAATTGTAACTATAATTATGTACATTAATTTTATTTAATTTTAAGTCAATGCATTAAAATTTTTAATAATTGTGTTTGTTGTTTATTTTATTTTATAAAAATTTATAGGCTGTAAATAGGTAACGAAGTTATTATTTGAGAAAATTCTTTTGAGATTTTTTCCACAATTGTTATTTCACAAAATTAAATGTTCTTGAACCTTACAATGCATGTGCGTGTTTTATCAAATATAATACTAATATTCTTTACCATCTAAGTCTTTTCTAAGGATTTCTCCTATAATTAATATTCCATTATTAGTCCTTGCCCCCATTGCTACTATGTCAACTATAGGTGTTGCTAAGCCAAGTGCACATGGGAATACAATCATGACCACTACAAATATTGAGAATGTCATATGCTAACATAAACTGATTTCAATTTTCTAGCATTTATTCTTCTAGGTCAACTCCGGTTGATACAAAGAGTATGAGTATGGATAAGCATTCTAAACACATTAAAAAAAAATCTCCTAGTGATTATTATAAACTCAATGATGTCATTAATTCTAAAAAAACAATTTGATAAAAAAATATACTTGTCCACTGTGAGCCAAGAGAATGACTCCAGAGTTTATATCTAATATTTATTCAATTATCTATTGACCAGTCATTTATTTAATGTTATGGTCTGTGTGTTGCACGGGAATATTTAATTTTGTTTTTAGCGTGGATTTGTTTCTTTTTCTGTGTTTATTTTGTTGTGGATAGGAAATTTATAAATTAAGAGAAAAAAAATTAAATATTAAAAAAATAAATTTAAAAGATTTTTTTATGATGTGTTTTTTTTTTGCATATATGAGCTAATTATTTGTGTAAGCATAATAATTATATTTATTTGTGTTTTTTTATCTTAATGTTGCATTATTTAATCTGGTTTTTCATATAAAAGTTTAATAGTTTATTTTAGAGAGTTTGATTGCAGTTTTTGAAAACTGTATTTAAAAACAGTTTTTAGAAACTATTTTTGAAAACTATTTTTCAAGAGAAAAACAGAAAAAAAACTATTGAATGAGATGTTTTCCAACATTTAAAAAATTGAAAATTGAAAACTAAAAACAAAAACTGAAAACATCTTTTAGCTGTTTTGGTATTTTAGTTTTTAAAACTGAAAACAAGAACTGTTTTCAAAAACAGTTTTCAAAAAAACAGGTTATGCCAAACAGATTTTTAAATTTTTCAGTTTTTAAAAACAGAAAACAGTTTTCAAAAACTGTAATCAAACAAGCCCCGAGTATACTCTTAAATTTTTTTTTTTCAAGTGGAACTTTTCTCCATTTTGTTCAGATAATATTATACTTTTATGTAAAATATTTTCGGTTTGTATTTTTTCATTTAATATGTTATTCCCAATGTATTATATTTTTCTCTTATGTTTTTACACATTTTATATATATATATATAAAAGTTTGTTGTATATGTATGATTGTCATATATAATTTATGAATATAATTAATAAAAGTTTATAGTTTACGCATATAATTATTCATTACAACAACTGATACTCTTTAGTTGACATTAAGAACTGAATTTTATTGACTATTAAAATAAATTAAAATTGAACTTTTTCCAAATTGTTCACATAATCATATATTTTTACATAAAATGTTCATTGATAGACCAGTAATATTAAATAGGGGAATCTCACATTAGAACCAATTTTTATAGGCTTCTTTGATTTTTGAATTTGAAGATTATTTTCATAAACAATTTTTGAAACCTCATTTTCATAAGAGGTAAAAAAAATAGTTTGAACAAAATGTTTTGCAAAAGTGAAACACATGTGACTTGAAAACTATAAACAAAAATAAAAACATCTTGAGATGTTTTTATTTTAAAAAATGAAAATAAAAATTGTTTTTAAGACTAATTTTTTTAACAAAGGTTATATCTAACTATTTTTTTCTTTACTGGTTTTTAAAAGTTGAAAATTATTTAATCAAACAGATCCTATGTTTTTAGCACATCGCCTCTTGTACAGGAATATTTCACTCTTAAAAACTAGGGGATCATAGAGTTGAATTATAGATTTTAGTTAAAAATATTAACTATTAAAATTTAAATAAATTAATAACTTGGTTTTTTTTTCATAATCCTGACCATCATCTTTTCAATCAATAGTTATTTTTATTGTATACTCTGTAGTGGTGGTCCTCACTTTAAAAAAACCATGCAAACCAAATTCTTAAGGGCTAGTTTAGTGTGGTTTTTCAATTTTAAGTTGTTACAATTTTAAATAGTATTTTTTTTTAAAAAAAAGTTGCTGTGGATCTCATAGGCTTGTTTCATGTAGGACAAGAAAGGTATAAGAAGATAAACTATACTGACACCACTTTTTCTAATGGTGAAAGGTGTTAACTAGTGACAAAAACAAAGGTTGCTCTGGTGGCTATAATCTGAGCTACTGTGGGAGCAATGTAGGATGCTAAGCAAAAATGTTGAATAATAGCAATGGACGATGATGATAATGGTCGATTATGGCGGCGAAAATGTGCATAGAAAAGCTTAGTTCTGACACTATTAAAACGCCACACTATTATGTATCCCCATTTTTATGTGTACTTTGGGTATGCAATTTAGCACTTAAGTTTAAACTTGTTTTCCTCCAATTATTGCATAGGTAATGCCTGTTTTTCTCCTTTAAATGAATTTTTCTTTGAATGAATTTTTCTTCTTTAAATTTCTCTAAACTCTTTATCGAATTCTTAAAATTCAAGAAATGCATTGAATAAAACTAAAAAATATATGCTTTTTAGCATGAAAGTCAACAAAATTAAGATGCAAAATGAATTTTAGATTATAAATGAATATCAATGAAAGAAAACCCTTAAAATTAAATTAAAAGCTAGAAAACTACCTAAATATCTAATTAATCTTCTTTTTCAATTATAAACTTATCAAAAAGCACAAATCATGGGGGCTGATGATGATGTGGCAGCGAGTAGTTGAAAGTGTTGGTTCTTAGATGAAGAGCTAGTAAGATAAGAAGCTTACAAATATGTTGTTGGTTTATATGTTTGATCTATTTTACGCAATGTTTAAATTTGAGTCTTGTGTATAAATTACTATGCTAGCCTGACCAAAATAGCTTGACTAAAAGTATGAGTTGAGTTACCAAGATTTAAGCCCGATCTAAAATTGGTCTAGCTCAGCCCGACCTAAAAATTGGCCAACCTGCTACGGACTCTATGGTGGGCTGGGTCAATCTGCTGGTATAATTTTTTTTTCTCATATATTTAATTTTTTATTAACTAAAAAATGTTAAAATGAATAGAAGAAGAAAAGAATCATCACAAAAATTGGCCAACCTGCTACGGACTCTATGGTGGGCTTGGTATGGGCTTGTAAATTAGTAGCCTGCATCAATTTTCAACCAAGCCCCATCCGGTCCGAAAATGTGTTGGCCTATTGCAGAATGATCCAAATGGCTCAGACCTTTTCGGATTGACACTCCTTAAAAATATACTCGTTAGGAGAGTTAAGCTTACAAAAATGTGGATATTCATGACTCAAACGTGATTGTCTCTTGTGAATAATAATGTGTTAGATAAAACAAAAATAAGACGAGAAGCCTGGGAGAGTGAAAAAGTTATAATGACCACAAATGAAAATGTTAATATGTTTAATGCTGATGATAATTTAAATTTGAATAATTTGGGCAGAAGCATGAAACTCGCCTAAGCAATAATGATGGGCTGGACTTTTTTTCCATTGAAATTCATGTGCTCCATGAACCCAACTCTAGTAAGTAGCTGTAGTTTATGGATATGCATATGCTTGTGGAATGGCCTAAGTCTACAATTTCATATTTGGGCCTAAAGAAACAATATGCCGTAAGAAAGATTACGTCTGTGAAAGCCCGAACTTTTAACGATAGGAAGGAAAAGAAAAAAAAGGAAATGCCCCTTTTCTCTATTTTCTGTTGACACTATTTTTTGGATGAGAATTTTACTGAATACTTAATTTTTCCCCTTTAAAGCCACAAAAGTTATCAAATTACACTGTCTTTTTACGTAAAAGAGCTAATAAGATAGAAGCTGAACTACTTAAACATTTAATTGATGGTTTGATTACTGAGCGATGTTAAAGGTAATTAGTCTTGTGGCCACCAACCGTGAGATATTGATGCACACAAAATAAAAGTCAATCAGATAGAGAATATATGTTTTTGGCTTAATTTTGAACAAATTTAGAGTGAATGAGATAGAGAATTGGTGATGGCAAAGTCGACGGTGACCGGCACAATTAACTAGTTTTAGGTCATGATGGTGAGATGATAATGACCTTGACAATAATGATAGCAGCGATGGTGATATGGTATTATGTTATTTTCATAGCTATGGAATGATGATGGAGATGTTATTGGAATCTCAATAGTGGTAAAATTTTAAGAAAAGTTCATCACGGTGGCGAAAAGATGGTCGTAAATGATAATAATGATATCATGATGGTAACGATAACAGCTAAATTAACACAAAAAGAAAAAATATGAAATTGTTGCAAGCTTGTAGCAGCAATATTAATATGGTATAGGTACGATGAAGGTGGTGAATCACAGTCACAGATGTGGTAAAAAGTATTTTTAAAATATGTTGTATGACAAATTTTCTCTCACTTTCCTAGCGTCCCACCCTCTCCTAGCGTGGTTCAACTATTTTAAAACGGTTTGTGGTCAGGATAGAATAAAGAGTTAGATAAGGATATGATATGATAAGAGTATAATAAACTTTTATCCTATCGTGCGTTTGAGGTGAACAACATATTGATAGGATATGATACAAATAAAGAAAAATGTATCGAATTTTCATTTAAAATAATAAATACATAATATTTTTTAAAATTTAATTTTCTAAATAATTTTTTTAAAAAGTTATTATTCTATTAAATTTAATTATTTTTACATTTTTATAAATAAGTCTATGTTTTAATATTAACTAAAATTAAATTAATTCGGCTATTTTAATTTTTTTAAAGGGATTTTATTTTAATTAAAATTATTATATATGTAACCAATGAGTTTTAACTTAGTAGAGTAAGTGATCAACAATAAAAATTAATTAAATTTTTTAAAATTATTAAAAGATATTATTCTTTCAAAATTAATTTATATTTAAATTATTAATTATAATTATATAAATAGAGAAATAATTTTAAATAATAGCATATCATAATTTAAAATTAGTCTATATTTACTATTAAAAAATAATATTTATATGTGAGTAGCCTAGTTTATTGTTAGTGAAGAATTATTTTGTGTATTTTTATTATAATATAAATAACGAAAAATAATGTTAACTAAGTAGTAGTAAGTGATAGGGAACATTTTATTATTTTATATGAGTAAATCCAATATTTTCACCATTTATAAATCAGTTTATTTTTTAATTAAATTTATAAGTAAGTAAAAATTTTAACTTAACAATAACAACTAAAGTAATGAAATTAATATAATATTAAAATTTAAAAAAAAAATTATTAATTAATATTATTATAAATTATATAAAATATTAATTTTGAGTTATAGTAATAAACAAATAAAAAATTAATGTCCTATCCTGTCAGGATAATTTTTATCCAAACTCTCCTCTCAGGATAACTTTTACACATGATGAATATGATAGGATGAAGGATAGGATAATGTTATCTTATCATGCTAGCGCAACAAACAACAGATTATAACATGATATAATTATTATTTTATCATGTCTGTTTATCATATCCACCAAACTAACCTACAAATATTTTATGACAGAAAGCAATAATTGCATGGCAATTTCACGTTAACCACATCTTTATATATTATAGTATATAGTAATTATATGCAGTAATGAATATGGTAGCTCTAGTCGGTAAATCCTATTTCAACTATACATTGCATGCGCGTGATGTATCCTTCGAGTGGATGTACATGTCACTGTTTGAGTACACTGCCATGATTGCTCATCACTTCATGAATATCGTACACACACAGAGGCAGAGGCTAATGTGTAAGTGTAATGGTGGCTAGCTTTTACCAAAAGCGAAAATGGAATCCAAATACAACTTCATTACCACTTCATTATTTTTTCAACTTTCATTTCAAGATTGCAATTGAGAACTAGTGACTCACTCCGCGTTACGTGTTGACATGTAGCACCTCAGCTAAGGGCTGCGCCAACATACTTCTTGCATTCACCAAGTGTTGCGCCAAAACTGACACTCAACTCAACTCAACTCAAACAAGGGACTCGGTGGAATATTTGGGTCCTCCCGTGATACTCTTGTTTTCCCTTTAATGGTCACACCCACCCCTTTTCCGAAATCATTGTATGTCCCTTTTAATAAATATAACTTATTCAGATTTTAGCTTGCATGTCCTTTTTTATTTTATTTATTTATTTTGTAATGATGTCAACATTATTCGTTTACTTCTTCATGACAATGTTTTAAACCACACTTGTTTAAGTTTCATACCAATGTGTGTGTTTCGGAGCAATTATAAATATTTGTAATTTCATTAATTAGGATCAAATGGTAAAAGTTACTAAATGGCCACTAATAACTTTTATCATTTGATAATTACCTAATTAATAATAACAATTATTATATAACATTCGAGAATACATATATTGATATGGAACTTAGATACTTGAGGTTTATTTTAATTTTCTACCAATGAAGCACTTTCATATCTAACAAAGAGGTTTTTTATCGTATGTAAAACGCATTACCAACGGGCTGAACTGTGGGTAATTTACAGACAGTTATATCAAAGTCATCGGTAAATTCCTGACAGTGATAGTTGTCAGGAAATTACCGACGACTTTGATATAACTGTCGGTAAATACTACCAACAAGCATTTTAGCGATGGATATTTGACTGTCGGTTGGCTATCGGTAAATGATGGTTATCAACGGTTTTACAAGTTTAACAAAGGTTCTGCAGGCTTACCGATGATTTTTAACCGTCGGTAAATTTTGTTTTTCTTGTAGTGTAACACCCATCTTCGCCACAAGTGGCCACCATCATCTCCATCACAACCACAACCACAACCACCTTATCGTTGCCGCCACCTTCACAACCATCCACCATCACCAGCATCTCCGCCACCACCACCGCTCCACCCTTTACCACTACCTCCACCATCACCATCACCGCCACCAGGTAATAACAATTCCACGGCTACCAACGCTATTGTCACTAGGTAACACCGACTTCCATTATCATTGTAACCGGACCCTGCACCATAATGAGGCAGCGATCAACTATTGTTGTGAAATTGAGACATTGGCAAAGTCGTAAGATTGGTGAAATGAGACTCCTCTTCTTCTAATATCCAGGAATTAGGTAGAGTCTAGAGGTGGGTACCTCACAAAAATAATGAATTGTGAATGTAAAGTTTCTTAGGAAGAAAGAAAAGAAGGAAGGTAAAAGTGATTGAAAGAGAGGGCACCCCACGCATTGCAATGTTGAAAAAGTGTGTGTGGGCGTGGAGTGGAATGGAATGGGGTTTGAATGAATGTGGTGTGACAGCAACTGCAGTGCACCAATTCCTGTGCTCCTAAATAAGGGCCGTCAAATGTCGACCTCTGCGAACACGTACATACTTGTCTCGCTGTCGGATAAGAGGACCAACAACTTCTCAAATTAAAGTCATGCCTGTCATGTGACACGGACAGATATATTCGTGGTAGAATCACAACAATCGTATGACCTCTTCTACTCTCAAATTCATCTTCCAAGATTCTTCCTTAGTACTATGCAATTCTTAGTAGTAATAGTGAAAGCAAATTATTGAGTGTTTTTCTTTTTCTCTTTCCAATTTCTCCTCCATTTCTTTCAAATACATTTTCACCGTATTAATTAGATATACTTGATAAACAAAAAACAGATTTACTAAATTTACTAATGCTTTGGTCAGCCTAAAAGCCATAAGACCCAATAAGCATGATCCAAATGTCTGTTAAATAAGCACCCCAGAGACAGACAAAATGACTAAACTAAGAAACACCTAGTCATAACCAAGTCCGAACGATACGACTTCGACCAATTTTTTAATAATATTTGCACAAGGTTGCCTAAGGATAGTTAAGATCTCGAAAGACCTGCTGTAATGCTTTTTAAAGACTTCAAGAGACAAATGGGGTTGGCTAAATGACCCCATGTTAATTTGGGGTCATCTAACCCCATGTCCAAATTGACCAATCAGAATGCGCCACGTGGTTTTTTTTCAAATTATTATTTTTAAATCTAATTTTACTATGTCACCTTAATTAATTAATTCAATTAGTTAATGTAATTAATTATTTAATTTTATAATATATTTGTTAAATTACATATTTATGTTTAGACCCCAGTTGAAAAAAAATTCTCATTTCGAACCCTCTCCCCTATCCCTACCCCTACAAGCTGAGACACTTATCTCAATTCAATCTATTTCTATGTTTTCATTTTAAATTAAAAATGTATTAATTAAAAAAAAAATAAACTAGTTCATCCACGAGAACCTTTAATTTTTTTATTTTTTAATTAATACATTTTTTATTTAAAATGAAAATATAGAAATAGATTGAATTGAGATAAGTGTCTTAGCTTGTAGGGATAGGGATAGGAAAGAGGATTGGAAATAAGAATTTTTTTCAACTGGGGTCTAAACATAAATATGTAATTTAACAAATATATTATAAAATTAATTAATTAATTAATTACATTAACTAATTGAATTAATTAATTAAGGTGACATAGTAAAATTAGATTTAAAAATAATAATTTGAAGAAAAAAAAAACCACGTGGCGCATTCTGATTGGTCGATTTGAACATGGGGTTAAATAACCCCAAATTAACATGGGGTCATTTAGCCAACCCCGAGACAAATATGATGGAGCATGAAAATTTAGAGTTATTCTTAGACATTTAATTCAATAGAGAATCATAGATATATAAACAGTATAGAGTCTCATAAACACCTTATTTTTCTCTCTATCTTTCACTTTCATATCACATCACATTATGTATCACATCAATTATTTATCTCTCTTCTCTTCATTTCTTTCATTGAATGTCTACCATTAAAATATGTTTATGAATTATAACTCCATTTAATTCTTTCTTTATTTCTTAGTGACATGAGCATCCTAATGTCTTTTTCATGTATACCCCATTGTGCCAACTCAGCATAGAAGTCATACATGGATGTGTTAGAGCATCTCCAATGGTGAGGTTTTATTTTGGTGTCTTAAAAAAATTTGGTGGGTTGGGTCCATACTGCCACATAGGATTTAAGACACTTATAAAATCTCACTGCACATTTCACTCTAATGATTGAGATCTTATTTTACTTTTAGCTGAACCCACAATACACAATATATTTATATTATTTATTTCCACCTAATATTAAATTAAATTAAACTAATAATTCAATAAAACATAATTAATAACTAAAAAATATATAATATAATTAAATATCAATTAGATAGGAAATACATAATTAAAGTTCAACATAATATCATTTAATTGAAGATGAAAGGAAATACGTATTATTGAAAAATAAATGACAATACATTTTAAATAAAATACATGATATTGCATAATAACTAATTTTCATCATTCTCATTTCCAAAACGCTCCCAAATATGCTCAACCAAGTCTACTTGAAGTTGGTGATGGTTTTATCTGTCACTCATTTGTGTCATTCTCTCAAAGAATGTTGTAAAATTGGGAAGAAGACAATTAGATACTTCAACGGTTGAGACGTCATTTTCTGCCTGGTCGTAGTCAAAGTTACCATCATATGAATCTCGCTTATCTTCAACAATCATATTATGCAATATGATGCATGCATACATGATATGCTTCATGGTATTCAAATGAACCGGTCAGCCCGCTCCATTATATATTCATTTTTTCCAGAAACCCTAGCTTTTACAGCCGCTTCACCCTTCTCTCTGAAATCCTTCTTCTCCCTTCTCTCTGAAACCCTTCTTCCCCCTTTCTCAAGCTCATCTCATGGCCACTTCACCCTTCTCACCTCTCATGGCCGCTTCACCCTCGCTTCACCATTCTCACCTCCCATGGCCAGAAACCGTCGCTCTCTCCTTCTCCCTCTCTACCGCTTCACCCTTCTCAACTCCCAGAAAACAGAAACTGTCGCTCTCTCCTTATCCCTCTTTGCTGTCGTAACCCTCGATCTTCCCCTCTCCCTCTTTGCCGTCGTAACCCTCACTTCACCCTTCTCCTTCTCGGCCTTTACGGTTCATAATCAGTTTCACGGTCGCTGACCTTTCATCAAAGATGGCCTTCACAGACCAGAAGGGTTTCTTCACCATTTTTGTAATTTTTTTATGTATATGTATTTTTTATATATTTTTCATCTCCTGTTCTGTTGATATAATTTTTTAAATTTTGGATCCAAATAAATCTCTTGATTTTGCCATTGTTCTATTATATTTCATCCACTTTCATTGTTCTGGTTAGATTTCTCTCTGTTTTCTGTTGGCTGAATGAGAGAGAAACAATTATATTTAATTTAACATCTCAATTTTAGGGAGCAACCAGCCAAGACACAGATCTCAGTTTTTACTAAAATCTCATGTCATGTCAGCTATCTCCAATAATGAGATTTTATAAAATACAAATTTTATTTTAAAATCTCATAATGCTGCTAGGGAGGTGATCTGATTTCTTAAAAAACAACTAACAAAATTTACATTTGCTACATTTGCACCAGAGCATTGCAAGTGTTAGTTGGTGATACCGCCATTAAATGGCAACTCCAATTAATGGGATATCCCTTGGGTAAAAAAAATGATTCTCTACAAAACGTACACGTCATTACATGGACCACAGACAGCTCATTATCCAAACAGATGGGAAAGCTGTGACATACATACACTCCAACACATCTGAACTGAGACCGTACAAAGAGAGATAAGTCTATTTCATCTCAGAGACCACTCAATATGCATTTTAATGTCAGCTCAGCTTGCCTCTAACAACAGCACACGTTTGTTTGCCTAGTCATTCATATTTCATAGGGAGATGCTTTGCTTCACCACTTTATATTATTTGTTACTAGACTACACAACTTTTATCTTCTACATATGTATATAAAAAGAGTAGTAAAAGGTTGCCATAAAAGCTGCCCTTTTGCGGTGGCTCGTCATGCATTAAGGGAAAAATCGAAAAAGATCGGTGAACATGAAAACAATGTAGAGCTGATCACTTTTGGACACTTGTATTTATGATGAATTTTAAACACCAGAAAGTATACTTGGAGTAAAAAACAGCACAAAAGTGGGTGTCTTACGGTGGTTTGCACTGTTTTATGTTTGTGTATCAAAATTGAAAAAAAAAATGATGAGACATTGAGTTTGCTTGTGATTAAAGTAATTAAAATATTTTGATGAATAAATGGTTCGTTTAGATATTTGTTTGCCTAAGGGTAAAAGCGACTGGAACTCTTTTTTCTAGAGTTATAAAGAAAACCTTTTTTTATCCTAATTAGTGACGATCTTGAAGAAGATCTTGAAGAAAATATATGTAGGTGTTCTTTTCTAAATCTAGATTGATAGAAACTCTTTACTTCCGTTGGTGGTACACGGTCCTGAAAGAATCTTTTAGTACAGTGGAGTAGGGTTGACATGTCGAGGAGAGGTAGTAAAGACACTCCGACGTTCAAGTCAATATGAGAGCATATAAAGAAAATATCAAAGTCACAGCAGAAGCATGAGTTAGCAAAATGGATAATAATTGTGCGGATGAACAACCAAACTTTTATTTATAGGCATGATGATCATCATTCTTGCGAATCAGGGCCTTTGTGAAGTTGTAGTGTAAGACTTTCGAGACTATGGTCATCTCTGGATAACCTTGTGATTTCTTTTTAATCAAATCGGTTGTGTCCACTTGGATGCTCTCTGGACAAGATGTTCCTTGTCTTAG
Source organism: Acmispon strigosus (assembly GCA_030819835.1). Lineage (NCBI taxonomy): Eukaryota > Viridiplantae > Streptophyta > Magnoliopsida > Fabales > Fabaceae > Acmispon > Acmispon strigosus. The sequence continues at coordinate 96,813,094 of JAUAMA010000001.1, forward strand.
TCATCTCGACAGACCACCATGGAGTTCACTACTTCACTTAGTTATGAGGTCTTTGGGCTAACTGAGATCTTATTAGGCATTGTGGCTGACAGGCATAGGAGCCCCCAACTTGGCATGTAATGAAATGCAATCTCAAGTTATGATGAGCTCATGTTAATTACAAACGTTGCAATTAAATGCAGTCAAGCAATCTTAGATAGTGAATCATCTAAAATACTCGTCCCCTCTGATCCAACGCACCCTTGTGACCCTTGTTTGAAATGAAACTTTTTATGAATGGTTTATGTTTTGTTAGTTACGACTTTTTTCTTAAGTACGGGAGAAAAAATTTGGGCTTCCCCTCCTCCTTTTGGATGGAAATTTGCTTTATATTGGCTTCTAGAAGTTTATAGAGCATCTCACATCATAAACTCAAATCATTTGGATGGAAAATTGCTTTATATTGGCTTCTAGAAGTTTATAGAGCATCTCACATCATAAACTCAAATCATTTGAACCCTAAAACTCTTCTTTCAGATTTTATCCTCACGTTCCAAAAATTCCTTAGAAAAGGACTTCGCGAATTCCGTGCTTGAAGATTCTTTCTCAATTTCCCAACACTATGTTTTGGTCTTATAACTTCATTAGCCTACCTTTTGATTTGGGTATAGTCTTTGTTTCCCATTTATTTTTTGAAATGGTCTTGTTTCGCCTTTTAGAAGAAGAAGAATTTGAGGGAGAAATCCCTTTTACCCTTCCCTTTTCCTGGCTTGTTTCCTACAAACATTGTGATTATCCTACCAAAATTCATGTTCCTTCTTCAAAGGAAGGGGATTTGTCCCTCCTTCACAACTTTGATTATTTCACTAGTTACCATTCCAAAAGCTTTTGGAAAGGATTAAGCGACATCTTTATAGGCAATGACTCTTCTAATAGTATCTCTGAATTAAATTCTATAGATTCAACTTCAATGGGACGTCAGAAGTACACTCCACTATTGTTTCATGTGGACTTTGGTTCTTACAGTTGGGTGGACAAGAAAGTGACATGTTGTAGATATAAATCTGATACTGATGAAAAACACCAAAAAAATAACCAAGGAAGAAGCCATTCTGGGGAGTATACATTCATCCTTCCAAAAAAAGGTGCTCGTGTTTGTGCTGCGAAAACTAAGTGGATTTTTAATGTTTTCCTTTGTATATTCTGAGTTGGTGTTAAGAGTTCTATTTTTTTATTTTGAAAATCATATCCTGACCTTCCTTTGTATCGCTTCCTCTAAACTCCACCCCATATCTTGTGATCTTGTATGAGATTTTCAAGTTCTTTGTAATTATTGGATACCCCGGTCACACATTCTCTATTTTCCACAATTTTCAATTGAACAGTATTGGTGACCAGAGAAGAAAAAGGTTTGTCTACCTCAAAAGTCGATCGTACATGAAAATTTTAGAGGGATACTTGATTCCAAATGGCACATGGATTATTTCACCTTTGTTAAAAGTTCTCCTAGAATCAACCCCTACGTTACGCCATTTTGGAAGAAGGACAATGGTTCCGATATTTTTTCCTTTTGATGGAACATTGAAAATTATAACTTAGAAATGGATGACCTAATCATCCCGGCAGACACTTTAACGCGCAAGTATTCTGAATTGATTCTTAATTTTGTGTGGAAGAAAAACTTATATTTTCCTAGTCAAGTTCTCCTCTGAACTCCAACTCCTTTTGGCAAACTAAGCCGACTCATTGGTAAGTGCTGGTTACCTTCTCTTTATATTGAAATCATTTGAGATTTGATTAGTTGTGTTTTTCTTCTTCTTTTTTCTGCCTTTCCTTCTGAAAACATGTGAGGTTGATTAAGGCGTCCAAGACCTGGAAAGATAGATTCTCTTTGCTCGAGGTCACTTGGATATCCAAACTGATTTCCCCACTCCGAGTCAAACCGAGATGGAGAGTATGACATTTATCTAGATCCATCAAGGCAAAAACTTCCCCTGAAGAAGAGCCACTCTTTTGGGACTCCCAATTCATGATTCAACTTATAGATTTTTCCCAAGTTGATGAATTGTTGTTATCTCTTTCAGGTCATACTTATCTGCGATCTCTAAGTGCTGAAGAAGTCCAAAAATTGATGGTCAGAGAAAACTTGAAGGTTTTGGCGGCTCCAAGATACTTAAGTTTCGTTGCAGTTCCTCTTTAAGAACAGAAAATCTCAATTAGGAACGGAATAACCACGTCTACGAGAATTTTATTATGATTTTGAAAGCTTATTTAGCCACCGCTTCTCAAGAGAACAAAGAGCTTAAGTAAAAACTAAAGTCTCTTTAATAGTCAAATTAAAAAAATCCTTGAACATGAGGCACTTGACTTGAATACCATGTGCGTTAAGGCTCAAGAGGGTGCAGGCTCTTCCTTCTTCTAATTAGAAGAACAGAGGCAAAGAATTGCCAATCTCGAAGAATCAAGAAGCTACAATGGCACACGAAGAATTAAGTATGCGAAGATGCTTAGCTATAGGTCCCAAAATCTGCATGAGATGCACTTCTCTGTTGGAACGGGCCCCCTTATATACACTGGTTTTTTCCCTTGAGTTACTAGGGGTTTCTAGTGGTTTATTGCAAGATTGATAGGCTATTAAAGGTGTCATGATTGAGTAATTAATTTGGGACTGCACTTCTCTGTTACTAGGTTGGCTTAAAACCCTTGGCATGAGAGAAGTGTGACTCATTTTTTAGGCCGAGTTTGGAGTGCTAAATTTTAGAAGAAAATCCTAATAGATCATACCGTTCTAATGATAAAGATTACAACATGTTAATTCATGTAATTATAGTAGAGAAATTGTGTACCTGAAGGATCCATGTTCAATGTCTCGCACAGAAGATGAGACAGAGACCATACGTGAAATTAAACTGCTCTCTATCTGATGTATGTCAGAATTAATAAACTGATTAATGAGAATCAGTTTATATACTATCAGATGAGACCAGAGTCCCCTCACTAGACATAGTTAACTAACCTAACCTAACCCATCGTAGGTCAGTTAATAACAAAAGCCTAATATATCATCTAACACAATACATGCATAAGAATTAAATTAATAATTCATATAATTAATATTAATGACCAAAACAAATTATATTCTAATTAATTGATAATGTTAATCCACATAACTAAAATAGAGAATTAATTATAAATAATATAACATGGAGGTTCCAAACTCAAGGGGTACACAACCCTTTAAGCCCTAAGCATTTAACTTAATGAACTTTAAGTGTGGCCAATCCTTGTGCTAAGTTTGGGAGTTCCAAACTCAAGGGTACACAGCTTTCCAAATCCTAATAAGCGTTTAGTTTAATGAATTTGATGTGTGATTTATCATCTCGGCCAAGTTTGGGTCCAAACTCGGGGGTACATAAACTCTAATCCCCACTCTATGCAAACACAAGCAATTACCAAATGTAATAAGCGTACTGAATGTACAACTAGGCTAGCTACTGAGGATCCTTCCCATGAACAATTAGTCTCTCGTTTCTTAATAACTGTCATTTTAAGGTTTTGCACATATATTAAGGAATTGTATTAATGTTTTTGTTTCCATCAAAGTTACTTCTTAACTTCCTAACATATCTTTTTTCTTTTTTCTTAATTTAGACTGTTTAATTTTCTATCACCATCAATTTAATGGTAGAATTGGTAAAATATAATTAATACTCTTTTGAAATTATAAAAGTGACAGATAATTAGAAACAAAAATAAGATTAAAATAGTGATAGATATATCATATATACGAGCGGATGGAGTATATTAGTAGTGTATGCTAGGCGAATAAAATCGTTGATACATGACAGACAGATAAGATGGTAAATTAATGTTATCCTCAAATTATTGCTACATGGAAAGGACATTAACTAGTCTTATCTTGAAGATGATGATTAGACTAACATATTGCTGGGTTTAAATTGGTGATTAGACTGTACTCCAGAATCAGGCATCACAAGTTTAATTGTGGGGGCTAATGTGGAGGTGGTACTGTTTTTGAAGTTACCTCAAACGTAATGAGTTTGGCATTGACCGAAATGGTTCAAACTTTGAACCTAGAAAATGTCTTAATCTAAATCCGCACGGGCAAAATAACTAGGCTGTTCAACCGGGCAATTACTAAAACTGTGTTCATCAATTCAATGATGCTCTCAGAAACATCATTGTCATTATAGATCAAGAAAGCGATTCCCATTTATTATTTTCTTTAGGCATATTTGTCCACACGTGTTTGATTTTAGGTATATTGGAGATGTTCACTCACAAGGGTCATAGAGGTCTTCTTTGACCAACCCAAGTTTTCATTTATTTCCTTTTGGTTGTCTTGTTTATGTGCCTATATTTACATATGTTGCTCGGACATGTACCAAAGCATTACTTAAAGAAAGGGCCTGCATAAAACTAGTTGTTGATATGTTGACTACAACATTTTAATATTTTGGTATAGCTAGCCAACTATATGGCCAGCAATACTCTATGGAATCAACATACGCATTTAGCAACGGTTTTTTACGGCTATTAAACACGAAGAGTAAAAAAAAAGGTTTAACATAGATTTTAAACTTCTGGAAAATAATTACGTTGATTTTGTGGCAGTGTACAACCCTCTCAAATGGCTTGAAAATGTTTTTTTCCCCTTATTTTAGATGCTTAGCAAGTTGTTGCGGTAAAAAACCGCCATAATTCGCGTATATCAATTAGTGGTTGGTAGCCTCTGTATGGACAACAATCATTATTGTTTCACGTATTAGTAGAATGTGTTGATAAATTTCACATTGATTAGAGATATGACAAATATAATTCTTATATATGGAAAATTAAACCTCATCTCTAAGTTAGCTTTTGAAATATAGTAAGGTCTATCAAATTCTAATATTGCATCAGATTCTATTTTGACACTCAATTAACTTATCCCCAAATTACCAATGTGTAGAAATTGACTGATATCATTCCCAATTTCCCATCATATGGTGGGAGTTGGTTTTAGGATCACCCCTTTGGTCCTAAAGCCATCCCCTTTATTAATATTCCATAATACCCTTTTTATTAAAAAAAATTAAAACACTCCAAACCTTCCAACACCACTCCCTTTCTCCCTCCTTCCTCCTTGCGTTAATCTTTCTTCTTCTCACTTCAACCGTTCTTACTCTTTTTTCTTCTTCTTCTCCATTCTTCTCTCCATTTTTAATTTTTATGATTTTGTTTTAGGGATTTTTGTTTGGGATTTAATGTTACAAATATTTGTTTCTGCTTCCTTGCATGTTGGTTGTGAAATTTTTTGTGCCATTATGAGTATTTCCTGTGAAAATTTGGTCTTGGTAGAACCATCGATGAACTGGTATAAAATCTCACATTTATGTGCGATTTTGTTGTGGATTTCGCACCTAAATGTGCGATTACTTAGTCTCTTCCACTTTTTCAAGTCTCACTTTAAAGTGAGATTTGAAAAAATGATTAAAAAAATGTTATATTTTATTCCAATCGCACTTTAATGTGCGATTTATGGGATTCAAGTCTCACTTTAAAGTGAGATTTGAAAAAATAATTAAAAAAATGCTATATTTTATTTCAATCGCATTTTAATGTGCGATTTCTGGGATTCAAGTCTCACTTTAAAGTGAGATTTGAAAAAATGATTAAAAAAACCCAAGATGGCTGAATGGAAGGAATCTGTGAAGCATAAAATCGCACCTTAAGGTGCGAATCTGTGAAGCATCAAATCGCACCTTAAGGTGCGAAAATAACACAGACGTTACGTAATTGAAAAGAAAACAACGCAGAGTTTGGAGAACGAAAAAAAATGTTGGATTTGTGACGATGCTCACTTCGTGGAGATGATATGAGGTTGGAGATAAAGGAGGTAAAGGAGGTTGGTGATTCTTGGATTTTTGAATGGAGAAGGAAGGGTGGGTGTGGTGGTAATGGGGATTGGATGGAAAGGGAGGGTGGTGTGGAGTGAAGTATGAATAATGACGAAAGATGGTGGGTGGTATAAGGGATGAAGAACAGGGACATGAAAGGAACATGAAAAGAATTTAAGAACAAATAAGTAATTTACCTATTAATTAGGTGATTTTAAGACGAAGAGGGGTGGTCTTATAACCCACCCCTCATATAGTCTGTATACTTTTGTCATCATACGAGATATTAGCAAAGAAAAGGCTCACCGTTGTTAGAGTCGTAAAGATATATAGATTAGTTTTCAAAATACTGTTTCATTTTTGGAGAAAAAAAATCTAGAAATCAAATATTAATAAAAAAATTGGTCTATAAGATCATTTATTATATCGTCTCTTTGCAATTTTAAAGACCTTTGTTATGTTATTTAGAACAAATTATCCTAATTTCGGCCCGTTTTGTCTTCACGAATAAGACATGCTCTTTGATCTTAATTTTTCGAAGTTTGTTCTTTGAAAGGTCAGCCATGGTATTGAGTACTGCTATGAACAAATGCTGTAACAAATCCAAGAGAACTTGTCCTGCTCGTGTACTAAGACATGTTGATGACAACAATGAAAGGAAATGTAGACTCATTTAGTGCAAAAATATTGTATTAAGAAAATTAAACAATCTCAAAGGAACAAGAAAGGCTCCAATTTACTGTTGGTTTTATGGTGTCCTTCTTTGTGTATCTATTTGAGTCCTTTTAATTAGCTTTCTGAGTCTATGATAAATTAATAAAAATCTATTAAAGCTGTACTTTGAACAAATGCTGTTTTTTTCCCATCATTTTTCTGTTTTTGTACTGTGTATTGCAATTTTAAAGATGTACGTACTAGGTGGTGCTTAAATATAATTTTATAAATCTAAGGGGCGGTAAAAAATGTTGTTTGAACCCTTAAGTTGAAAGTTCAATTCCTAGGAACTGTATTCTTAGAGAGACATTTGACATTCACCACATCTTGATTGAAATTTCAAGAACAATTTAATACACCAAAAATATATTTTTGTATTTAATTATAATATTGATCTTACTAATTAAGATTATGTGTAATTTAATATCCTTAATTTTTTAAGCAATTAAGTACAAACTTTTAAAATTAAGTGAATTTGTGTTTTTTTTGTCAATTTTTGTATATAGTTCTTTGTTCACTCCAAATTTTAGAGACTAAGACCAAACATTGGTTTTGGAGTTGCTCAACCTAAACTCCAAAATTAGTATTAGAGAGTGAAAATGTCTATTCTTTATTCTTTAGGGAAGGAATCCCTCTTAAAGGCATGTCATTATCCTTTTAAAGGAAAATTTCCTTGGCTTTGACAAGTTTAACTAATCATGTGATATAATTAAGGAATTATTAATAAATCAATGATCATTTAAGTGAATGTTATGATCCCAGCTTGCCTTATCAAATCCCATGACTTTATCCGGTCATAGGGTGGAAATAAGTTACATCTGGTGAGACTCGGTCATAGGGTGGAATTAAGTTACATCTGGTGAGACTTTGCTCGGCCTAAACTCAACCCGTGACTTGTCATAAGCCAAATATTAAGGCTTGTTCAAACCTTTTAGATGATCTAGCCTATTAGCATGTTTACAAACTTATTAGAAGCCAATATAAAGCAGGCTAATAGGTCGCGTCTAATAAGTCTTTCTACATAAAAATAATAAATATAATATGTGATATATCAAGTTAATTAAATTTGTATGGTATATTTATTTATATTTTTAATAAAAATAATATTATGTAAGCAAGCCGGTTTATTAGCCCAAATAGGGTTTTCTGATAGCCTGCTCCATCCTTTTTAATTAATCAAACTTTTCAAAAATCTAAGTGTTGCCTTTTTAATAAATGAATCAGGTTGGGCTAGGCCTTTGACTGGTCGGGCCGCGAGCCCTTGACGGCCCGCATGGGATATTTCCACCCCTACCCGACTAAACTAGCTAGGTTCCATCTTATCATCCTTCCCCAATCCTAGTTTTAGCTATGATAGTGAGGTCAAGATCTATGGTCGAGCTACTAGGTGATAAAATATTGTATATACACATTCCCTAAGTTTTAAGCGTTTAGCTTAATAGACTTATGCGGCTGAGACTCATTGTTGAGCCACACAAGTATGTACATTCTTAAATATTCATTCTTTTCTCAAATATTATGAATTTTATTAAATAATATTGAAAGTTTATAAGTTTAAAAGTGAAATAATATTGAAAGTTTAAAAGTGAAATTTAGTGATTTTATGATACTTTGGATTTTTGGTATTTTCAGGACCGTTAAAATTTACTCTTTTGAGTATATAAAAAATGTGATTCTTGTTATAAATGTGATAATATAGTACAATTTTATTAAAAATATGCCAAAGATAAAGTAAATTCAAATTATTTTAAATTAAAGTACAGAGATATTAGTGAGTAGTAATTGTTAACAAAATTATGAAGCAACCTTATTTTTCGTTTTGACCATGCAAATATGTAATGAAAACATTTCTCGTAGGGCACGACTTGGTTAAAAATAGGATCGTGAAAGAAACATTTTGTTTAAGGACGTCTACATCACATGCAATTGTCATACAGTTGGTCATTTAGGATCCAAATAATTAAGGCTTCTTCTTTTATCCAAATGGCTACGTTCCTAACTTAGATTATGACACCTCCGTATGATAATTTATAATTATTACCAAATCAAAGTTTCGGAAAATATTTTATTATCTTTGTCTTTCCTTTTTTCATTTTCAGCCAGCCGCTTTATTTTATAAACAATGTTTTCTAAGTTCTGTACTAAATTTAGTCAAAGTGCACAAAAAAAAATCACCAAAATATGTGGGCTTAACATGTGGTACACGCCCTTAATTAGTTAGCTTGAACAGGTACCCCGACCAAAATGATACAATTATTATGATCGATTTGACATTATTTTTTCGCAAGATTTTTTTAGAAAATGCATGCATTTGTTCATATATGTATTTACAATGTACTTTCATAGTTTCATTCTGCTTGTGTTCTTATTTACCTAAAAATTATGATTATTTTAAGAGAATCACTAAAAATATTTGATACGCAAACAATAATCTTTTATATTAGAATATATATATATATATATATATATATATATATATATATATGCTTAGAAATTAAAAAGTCAGACCGTATATTCAATGATCATATATTAATAGACATGAATTTATATTAAAGAGTTTGAATTTTAGAAGTCACACTTTTTAGACATTTTTTATTTTTACTACACTCGGATCGAATTTTTGAGAGTGATTTAACACTAACAAAAAAAAAACATGTGCAACTTACAACGACACATTCTATTATCAAACAAACAATCCGTGGTTAAGGTTCTTCTGTTTGATAATTAACTTTTTTTATTGCAGTTCTAGTTTTCTGTATTTAATAATTGTTTTTAAAAACTACTTTTAAAAACTATTTTTAAAAAAAGAAAAAAATTGTTTCAATAAGATATTTTGCAGCATTAAAAAAATAATGTAATTTGAAAAATAAAAATAGAAATATAAAATATCTTTTAGGGACATGTTTGATTACAGTTTTTAAAAATTTTCTCTATTTTAAAAAAAAAAAAAATTTAAAACTTGTTTTGCACAGTCTATTTTCAAAAACTTTTTCTATATTTCAGTTTTTAAAATTAAAATACCAGCCAAAATATGTTTTCTGTTTTATTTTTAGTTTTCAAATTATAGTTTTTTTAATGTTGAAAAACATATCATTCAAACAATTTTTTACTTTAGTTTTCAAAAATTGTAGTCAAACAGCCTGTTCTAGTATTTTAGTTTTAAAAATTGAATATAAAAACTGTTTTCAAAAGCATTGAAAATATGTTTTTTACATCGGAAAGCAATTTTTTAAAAATAGGTTGTGTCAAACAAATTTTTAAAATTTTTCAGTTTTTAGAAACAGAAAATAATAAAACCTGTCATTTATTAAGTAATTTGTCATTTTTTATTTTTAAGATTCCTATGACGTTATTTCGCATGCTAGCTAGTACTATAGCTTAATTTTCTCAATAAATATATAAATTCATTCCCAAATGTAAAATATCAGTTTTTTCATATGTAACTATTGAATATGTATTCCTCATGAATTTACCATCAAAAAAATTATTTCTATAATTTATTGTATAAGTAGTTTTTTTTAAAACAATTTATTGCATAAATAGTTACATCATCATTATGCAATTCTAGAATATTTATATGCTGACACTATTTTGAAACTTTCAATTAATTTTAAAATTAAATTACATCATAAAATCGATAAACAAATTAATCCTACTGACAGAAAATTAATGATCCAGGAATATTGTTGCTAAACATTTTTAAAATGTGGTCAAATCTTATCTTTGAACATTTAAAATTATTATTGCGAGAAGATACTTATAGTCTCCTAAAAAATACATGAATGTTAGATATAAATAAATTATTAGTCATGAAATCATTTCTATTAATTAATAATTTCTACTAATAATTATTAATTATTAGTTATTATGAATATATCACAATCTATAACTTATTTCTATGTATTATATCTATCTTACACCTTTACGCAATTTATTAATAATTTTACTAATTTTAAAAATTTAAATGCTCGAAAATTATGAAAAAAAGTATCATATAAGATTTTTTTTTACTTTTGTGTAGCATGAAATTATTTGATACATGGTAAAAAAAAGTTACTATATTAGCATGATCATAAAAATTCAATTAAAATATAAATTAATGTATAACCTCAACCTTGTCATTTAATTGAGAAAACTTTCATTTAAATGATTTATTAATTTCACAATTAATTGGTTTAATTCATTTTCATAATACAAGTATTTTTAATCATAATAAATTTAATTAATTAATTTTTGAAGACTAAATAATAAAATTGGAACAAATAACTCAATATACACGATATATAACTCAATTTAATTAATTCATTAATTTCACTATTAATTAGTTTAATTCATTTTCCTAATACAAGTATTTGCAATCAAAATCAATTAATTTGAAGAATAAATAATAAAAATGGAGAAATTAACCCAATATATACAAAATAACTCAAAATAATTGATTTATGGCACTATTAATTGGTATTATTCATTTTCCTAATACAAGTATTTACAATTAAAATCAATTAATTTAAGGGTAAATTGCACTCACCTCCCCGGAGGCTTATCATTGTTGCACATACCTCCCCTCTATTTTTTAATAAGACACTATTCACCTTTATTTTACTTGGAACATTGCACTAACCTCCTCTTAGGTTTATCATTTTTGCACCGACCTCCCTTAAGATTTATCATTATAACACTCAGCACACCTCTATTGTTCAAATGATATATAAAGGAGGGGATCGGTTAGTCCATTTTAGAAATTAGAGGGGAGGTCAGTGCAATAATATTAAATCTCAAGGGAGGTGAGTTCAAAAAAGAATTTCTCATTAATTTAATTAATGTTTGTAGGCTAAATGATAAAAATGGAAGAATTAACTCAATACATATAAAGTAGATACAAAATAACTCAATTTATTTAATTTGTTGCACTATTAATTGGTTTTATTCATTTTCCTAATACAAGTATTTTCAATCAAAGTCAATGAGTCCATTTAATATTTGAAGACTAAATGATAAAAATGGAAGAATTAAGTGAATATATACAAAATAAATCAATTTAATTATTTTATTGCACTATTATTTCATTTTATTCATTTTCCTAGTACATGTATTTGCAATCAAAATCAATTAAATTAATTAATGTTTGAAGACTGAATGATCAAAAATCGAAGATATATTCAAAATAACTCAATATAATTAATTTATTGCACTATTAACTGGTTTATTAATTTTCCTAATATAATTATTTACAATCAAAATCAATTAATTTTGCAACAAAAGAAATAAATTAATTTAATTGATGTTTGATGACTAAATGATAAAAAATCCTTTTTTTTTTCTCATGACAAGCCATGGGAATACTTTGGTGCAACCAAAAAAAACTACTCCCTCCGTTACTATTTAAGTGTCACTATTTTTATCCCTTTTTTGTTTCTAATTATCTGTCACTTTATAAAGTTCAAGAGACTATTAATTATGTTTTACCAATTCTACCCTTCAATTAATGGTGATAGGAAATTAAAGAGTCCAAATTAAGAAGAAAGATAAAGGGTATGTTAGGAAATCAGATAGTAATTTTGATAGAAACAAGAACATTAATACAATTCCTTAATATATGTGCAAAACCTTAAAGTGACAGTTATTTAGGAACGGAGGGAGTAAATGATAAAAATGGAAGAATTAACTCAATATATATATATATATATACAAAAAAGGTACCTATTTTTTTATTATTACATTAAAATGGATTATATTATAATTTATATTAATATCATTTACAAAAATATGATTAGTGGTATAATATGAAAAGAATAAAGAAATATGAAGAAAAAAAGTAAAATTGTAATGAGAAAGAAATTAAGTGTGAATGTATATTATGAACACAAAGAAAATTTTCTCACTAACATAAATGTCAAATGTGAAGTACAGAGGAGATGAAGCAAAGTGTGAACAAGTATGTAGTCGAAACTCTTAGAAAGTTGCTTTTATAAAGCATATCTAAAATATATATATTTAAAAAGCGTGTGTATATATATTATATGAAAGAAAAGAAAACGATTATAATTACCCGTGTGATTGAATTTTGGTTTAATTCAACTTGAATTCAGTTTAAACTTAAACTTGATGGGGGTGAAATCAATTTTGAAATATGTAAACTTATATTTGAATTTGAACCAAGGTCAAATTGATGTATCTTGTTTGATGTTAGCGCAAACGCAAACATGATTTGAAAGTATAAATGAAGAAGAAAATATCTATCACACCTGAATAAAAAACATGATTTTGCCACACTAAAACCAACACGGATTGAAATTTAGGTCAACGGAAATCTAAACCCACGCGTACATCCTCCCCTTTCGATACTATAAATGTGGATGCCAAAGAGAAAATGAGAGCCAGATGGCTCATCTATATAGTTCGTAACGCCTCCTGCATCACCTCTCAGTCTCATGCATTTCATTTCTAAGACCAATTCATTCTCACAATCTCACCCCATTTAAACACCTCCTTCAACCCTCCCTCCCTCACACACCACACCTTCACCTCTTCCTCTTCCTCTTTTGATAGCAAACAACCATCAACCACCATGGTTGTTCTGTCTCAGCCACCACTAAACCAGTTCTTCCTCGTCAATCCATGCAAACCTACCACCTTTTTCACCGGAATTCCGGTGGTTGACCTCTCCGACCCCGACGCCAAGACCCTCATAGTTAAGGCTTGCAAAGAATTCGGCTTCTTCAAGGTCATCAACCACGGCGTTCCACTGGACCTCATGTCCAATTTGGAAAACGAAGCCCTCAGATTCTTCGGGAAGTCACAAACAGAGAAAGACAGAGCTGGTCCGCCTGACCCTTTTGGCTACGGAAGCAAGAAGATTGGCTCCAACGGTGATGTGGGTTGGGTTGAATATCTCCTCCTCAACACCAACCCTGACATCAACTCCACCAAATCGCTTTCCGTTTTCCGGGGAAACCCACAAAATCTCCGGTATAAATTATCTCTGTTTTTCAACAAAACAGAGTCCCCTGTTTTTATCTCTGTTTTTGACACCAACATTTTTACTTATTGTTTTGAAGCTCTGCGGTGGAGGATTATGTTGCTGCGGTGAAGAACATGTGCTATGAGGTTCTGGAGTTAATGGCTGATGGGTTGGGAATTGAGCAGAGGAATGTGCTGAGCAAGTTTCTAAAAGATGAAAAAAGCGATTCTTGCTTCAGGCTTAACCACTACCCACCGTGCCAGGAGTTGCAAGCGTTGAATGGACGCAATTTGGTTGGATTTGGAGAACACACAGACCCTCAAATAATTTCTGTGCTGAGATCCAACACCACATCAGGATTGCAAATCTGTCTCACAGATGGTACCTGGGTTTCAGTCCCACCTGATCCCACTTCCTTTTTCATCAATGTTGGTGACACTCTTCAGGTATACCCATTTATTGTTGATGATGGAAGAGATTGTTTCTATCATTCAAAAGTCAAATTTGTTTCCTCGTTTCGATTTCATCATTTATTGTTTGTTTTCTTTCCCTACTTATCATCATTATTACCAAAGTAAATGCTCAATTTCATACCTGAAGGGGTAAGCCACAACTAAATTAGTCTGTAGAACAATGAAATACCCACGTTTTGTGGTTGTATCAAATGTAAATATCTATCATATCAACAAGTAACTTGACCGACATTTGACACAATTTGACATATCTCTCAACACTATTAGGTTATTACATCAAGTGCTGTTTCACTCTATCTGAATGAAGTGTCGCTAAAAGACTCACTCGTCCTTTTTTGTTATTATTCAAAGGTTCTAACTTGGTTGTTGTTGTTGTGGTGTGGGGTGAAAACGATGCAGGTGATGACTAATGGGAGGTTCAGAAGTGTAAAGCACAGAGTTATGGCTGACACAACAAAGTCAAGGTTATCAATGATATACTTTGGAGGAGCATCGTTGAGTGAAAAGATAGCACCTTTGGCACCACTCATGTCAAAAGGAGAACAGAGTTTGTACAAAGAGTTCACATGGAGTGAGTACAAGAAGGCTGCGTACAGTACAAGGCTAGGTGATAATAGGCTTGGCCCTTTTGAGAAAAATGAATGATGATGTGTCGAAATCCTAATCTTTGCATTTTTTGACACATTTTTTTTCTTGTTTTTCTTTTGGTTTGCGTGTCTGGGGATTCAAACAGTTGACTCTACTAGTTGTCATATATAGAAAAATGAATAGGTTGTTTATGATGTTTTCTTCCTTTTTTATTTTTGTTCTTTGTCTTGTTTAATCGAAATGTAACAGTCACTTCTGCCCTTGTAATCTTATATTGTTGATGTAATGCATGTCTAGTCACATCTTGTAATTTGATGCTCAATATGAACTTAGCAAATGAGAATAGAAAGTCAAAATGTCAGGATTTCAAATCATGGTATTCAATACAAAATGTTTGAATTCTTGTTGAATAGAATGTGGATCACATTGAAGAGAGAAATAAGATGAAGAGAATTAGATAAGATAGGACGAACAATTTTGTTTGGTGAGAGTCATCATTTTTTAATTTTTCCAAATTGAGAAGGAAGGAGTGAGGCACATGGCACATGCCTTAATTTTTTATCTCGCTTTTACCTTAATTTTTCATCATTTTTTATTTCGTTTTTTCCTGAATTTTGAGCGAAATTTGATTTTCGTCTCTCACCGACGTAAAAGTTTATTTTAGGCTTCAAACTTTAATTATTTTTTTGTTTTAGTCCCTGCCACTGGCGTGGTCAACGCCGGAGCTCCGTTGATCTCATGTGGCACTGCCGCGTCAATTAGTGAAGTACACGTGGATTTTTTTATTTTCATTTAAATTAAAAAAAATAGAAGAACAATCCAAAATGGGCATGGCCACGTCTTCTTTCTTCTTTCTTCTTCTTCCTTCTCTCTTCTTCCTTATCTCCTTCATTCGCTCATCACTCATCTTCATCTCCCTAGATCTACAACAACCCACACCTAGATTTGCAACAACCCCGATCTCCCATTCCCCCACCTTCTTCGGACCCCCACCGCAACCCTCAAACCTCCCATCGAACCCCAACCATCCCACAAGCACACCGAAACACCACCCCCAAACTCCACTGAAACCATTGCAATCCCCAGAACCCTAGAAGAAGAAGTAAGACCCCGTTACCATGACATCGTAAATAGAAGCAGTAAGACCCGAATAGGAAACCACACGGCCAAATCCCACCAATTGATCGTGGGAAGGAGTAACCAGAGTGAAGAAATCCGCCAAAGTATCAATGAAAGGCGAGGAATAAGTGAAACAACGTGGTGAGGTTTGAAGAAGACGGAGACAAGCACACCACTTTGTGGTTTCTGGGTTTTAATTTTTGGGGTTCTTCTGTTTTGGGGTTTTTACCATCGATCTCTCATTTGAATCTCTCATTCTCCAAGGTTATTGTCGGCGAGATCTAGGTTTTGGCAGTGGGGGTTCTGGGTTCTTCGGGCTGCGGTGGATTCTGGGTTTTGGGGTTTCTAGGGGTTGGGGTTGCAATGGATTCTTGGTTTCTGGGGTTGGGGTTGCGGTGGGTTGATTTTGGGTTTTGGGGTTTCTAGGGGTTGTGGTTGTGGTGTGTCGGTTCTGGGTTTTGGAAATTTTTTTTAAGAAGATATTGAAGATGATGAAGGAAGTGTTCTTCTATATTGAGCTGCTTCCTGGTTTAATTCTTAATTTTGGGCAAATTCTTAGTTTTGTGTCCTGGGTGGCTCTTTGAGGTGTTGGATAGGTTATGGTTGCAGAAGTTGGAGGAGATGGAGATAAAGGTGAAGATTGGGATTTGCTGGATTTTTCTGGGTTCATTTATGAGTTCAGTTTGAAGGAAGAAGAAACGTTGAAGGAAGAAGAAGAAGAAGAAAAGTTGAGGGAGAGGAAGAAGAAACGTGGGAGGGGAAGAAGAAGCTTCATTTCTAAGTTCTGTTTGTTCTGTTTTTCTTATTTTTTAAATGAAAAATATAAAAAAAAATTCACGTGTACTTCATTAATTGACGTGGCAGTGCCACATGTGATAAACAGAGCTCTGGCATTGACCACGCCGGCAGCAGGGACTAAAATAAAAAAATAATCAAAGTCTGAAGCCTAAAATCCACATTTACGCCGGTGAGGGACGAAAACCAAATCTCACTTAAAGTTCAGGGACCAAAAATATATTTAACCCTAGTCTTAACCATTATAAAGTGTGTTTTTTATTGCTAGAAATTTTTATGTTGCAAGTGTTCTATTCAAACTTTAGAGGATCATACTCAATAATAAACACACGGTCTAATAATAATGTTAGAGTGATTATACCTGATATATGGTCTTTTTGGGTCTTTAATAATGTTGGAATTGTCCCTTGAGTTTACTGGATAATTGAATGGTGTCATCATTAGGAAGTAAGAGTGTACAGGATCTGACCCATTCTTTAACATGTCCTTGCCTAAGTCTACCAAACTCTTACTCCTTCAAGATTCATCCGGTCTATGGACATTTTCATGTTTAAAACTGGATCCGGTCCATATTTATGGTCCAGTGAGTAACGAACATAACCCGTCTCAACTCGTCCCATGAACTCCCATAATTACTACTAGCTTTAAAACACGGTTTTCTCATAACGCACATAGAGGATTTTACAATTTCCTAAATTAACGTCACACGAAGACAACTTCAGGCAATAGTAGTTTCAAGCCTGCCTTAATTAATATGTATCTATAATGAAATATTATAGTAGAAATACACCTCATTATATAGTTAGATTAGAACATTATGTCATTCAAAATAGTCTAACAACGCAAGTAGAGTTAAAAAAAAACCTCTCCCATTAGACTAGAGTCATCCTTTAGGTCGGAATATCATAATAATAAATCAGTAAATACACAACCCTCAAAGTCATAAGCATTAGCTTAATAAACTTGTCAATAAGACCTTTTTTAGGCAGAGCTATCACATATGATAGCTCGATCGATCGGTATGCACACATATAGTTAAATAAAATTGTCTTTTATATAGAAAAAGCTATTTTTGCATTTTTTTCTCTTTTATTTTTATTATATTAAATAACCTACAAAGTATATTATATTTTATTATCTCTTCTCTCTATTCACCTTTATTTTTCTCATTTTCTCATAAATTAAGAAAAGCAATAGTGACTTTGGTTGACTTGATGAGATTTTGAGCGTATCTTTAGATTATGTTATGTGGGAATCGGTGGAACTTAGATACCACCGAGTGAGGGGTAAAGTTTTGCAACATATGCACTTTGTTTTGCTTTTTGCTTTTTTTACTTTACGATCGTTTACCTTTTATTGGGGCAACGATTCTTGATTTCTTTTTCTTTGACTGTTCAGAATATGACTGAAAATGAGCTAAAGCTTTTCGCAGCCATGCCCACACCTTTCCACGAAATTGATGAATCATATTGATGTTTATTTTTGTCAATTATTGATTTGATAATATCATTTATAATTAGAAAAAGGAACTTATATAGGGCTCAGAATCATGCTCTATTTGTTTTTTTTTTTTTTAACATGGAGGGGCTAGGTCCCAAAAGCGAAAAAACACTAAAACACATGAGAACTAAAGGCGTCTAACGCCTCCGCCGCATCCTGAAACAGCAAGCACGGCGAATATCCACCTGAGGAGGAATCGCATGGTGAATATCCTGAACAAGCTCCATGTAAGGGCTCACCAACCCACATGACGTCGTAACAACGTCAATGGCCTCTGCGCAGTTGCTCTCTATGATGACCTTAGGAAAGGATCCCTTGCCAACAATCTCAACTGCTGTAAGAATTGCCAAGAGTTTTGCCAACAACGCATTTGAAGTACTAAGCCTTCTACAAAACCCACGAACCCAGTGGCCATCGGAATCTCGTAGCCCCCCCCCCCCCCCCCCCGCCTTCTCTTGTGCTCCAAATGGACCCATCAACATTGAACTTCTGCCAACCAACTGGTGGAAACAGCCAATAAGAGCTATAGAAGCTTCTGCCAACCAACAGTTATTTTATAGCATAAACACTTATGCAAACATTTAAGATAATTTATGTGAATAGTTTATAACATATTTATAAGTTGTATTGAACTCATTTTTTAAGTTATTCAAACTAACTTATAAATAAAATTTTATACTTACATAACAATTCCCGACACTCATAACGATGACGCTTAAGCACACATTTTGCGACCGCCGCGAAATGCTCTAAGAACAATTATAATTTACTGAATTTTTTGTAGTGATTTGTAACATATTTTTAGTTTATTTTAACAAGTTTTTAAATTAGCGAACAAAACGTTTATACAATAAGCACTTAGTTAATAACGAAGGACACACTATATGTGAATGCCCTCTTTTTAGCAAACCCTTCTCATTTAAAAAAGTGTACATTAGAGAGGGGAAAAAAGAAATAAAATGGAAAAAGGGGGAAAAAAAGGAGAAAGGGAAAGGACGATGTTTGAACTTTGAAGGTGTACACGGTTTTGGATTAAATGAGTGTAATTTGCACATCTTCTGCCTAACTGTGGATCATATTAAAAATTAATCCATCTAGTCATTAATTCTTTTTTATTTGTTACAATGATAATATTCCGTATATGTAATTTACAATATTTTAAATACTAAAAATAAACTTGTAAGGAAACTCTTTTGATTTTGAACAAATTTTCTTTATGTATAATAGCAAAACTCTTCGTTGATACCTAACATTGCATCAGTTTGATCCAAAATGTATAGAAAAGTAGTACTCAAATTCTTTTTACCAACGCCAATATTGGGCCCTTTCGTTTACATTTAAAAAATGGGTTAAATGTATATTTTTTCCAATATTTCATAGCAAATAAATTGCGGAGGTTATAATTCGCCGCTAATACAAAAAATCGTTACAAAAGTAAACTTCACATATTTCAATAATATTGGAATTAAAAACTATGAAACATTTTTAAAGGGACTAAATTCAATTCATTCATATTTTACCGGGCCTACAAATATATTTAACCCAAAAGGGATTTTAGAATTTACTAGGAAATTGATTGTTCTATTTACATTTGCTTACAAAAGTGATGTGAAAAAAAAAATATTAAAACCATACAAGTGTTTTTTCATATGAAATTACATTAAAAGATGTAAAATTGTAAAGAATTATTTTTCAAAGAATTATTTAAGAATAAAATTGTAAATTTTTAATTTAAGTACTGTTACCATGAAAATATCTATGATTCGGTTTCCCTCCCTTCAATCATAATTAATTTTTAAAGCTACTAGAAAAAGGTTAAGAAAATAATCAGATTCTGTATTCTTACACTACACCAAATAACCAATTTTGCGGCGGTTTAGACAACTATCGTCGCTTCTATTTAAAACGGGATAGATTACAGCGGTTGGGCCAACTGCCAATAAATGTTTCTACTTTAAGTCGGTTTGAACTGTCGGTATATTTTTTTTTACGACGGTTGGAACTGTCGGGATTTTTTTTTAATATTTCAGGATCAAAACCCTCAACACGCACGAAGGGAATTGTAGTTCCCTCTATCCCATTCTTTCACCAAACCTCAACCCACGCCGTCCTCACTCTTTGTGTCGCTCCCAAACTGTTTGTGTCTCTACCACACCGTCCTCTCCATCGCGTTCCTCTCTACCCCGCCATCATCTTTGTCCTCTCTGTCGTCCTCACTCTCTGTGTCGAACCATCGAAAATTTTCAACACCCCATCGTACCCCTTTCACTGACCCAAGCCACCATCGAGCCACCATGGTCTCTGTGGTTCGAGATCCTCTCCTCACCGTCGACCCATCAGTAGCCACGGCGCTGTCGAACTATCAAACTCAGCCACGACGAAACCTACAACCAAATCAAACTCAATCCTTTTTCCTCGACTAAGCTTTATCGTCGTCGAACACCCTGTCTCGCATCATCGCCACGATACATTTCACAACTGTAATGCAATTCAAATGTTAGGGTTTCTCTATCGCATGATTAGAAGGATACCGTCTGCTACTTAGGTTGGGGTTTCTGATAAGTGTTCTCTTTGTTTCAGCTTTGGGTCCTTGTTAGCAGCTTCTAGAGTATCTTTTGAAAAGCTGTGTTTTCTAGTGTAAGGTTTGTCGTTATCCATCTCAATTGCAGGACCAATTCTTATTTAGAATGTGGTATTTTGCATTGGTATTGGTTGAATTTTGCTTTTGAAATTTTCTGAAACTTAACTTCTTGTTTCTTGTCTCTGGTTATTTCTTCTGATTTCTACTTTATGTTTCTTATTTGGTTGAATGTGACTGATTGGTAGTAACTTGAAAACTAATTTTACCTTGAACTGATTTTAGGGATGTCCAAATGGTGTAACACCTAAATACAGTTTGAAGCCTCTTGTGCCTAGCTAGGCTGTCTGAACTTCTTAGAACTGAGGTGTGCATTTTAAACTGCTCTATCCAGTTTAGGCACTATATCCCACCCCTCTAATTTGCTTGATTTGCTTTTCATTAATCATATCATTCTCTCTTGATTGTAGGTTAAGATTGCTAACGACTCTATTGAGGAGAAAGTTAAGAAGTTGGTTGCACAAATTCTAGAAGGTGGTGTCATTCTTCTAGAAGTTGTTATGTGAAGGTTAGTTCATTTTAGTTATTTTAATCTTTTGATGAAACTTGAAATATGTTGAATGGACTTTAGATAACAAGTTTACCTTAGATCCTTGTAAGGAATCATACTGGATTGAGAGAGGGAGGAAGAGAATTATCTCTTGACTCTTGATAGAAAGTAATGGCTTTTGTTCATGTATAGAACTATTTTCATTGCGTTTACCCTACATCTAATCAGGTTTATATCTTCTATGAATAAACACTTCAATTTGATTCTATAGTTGTTTTTGAATAGAAGATTCTGATTAGTATTTATCAGTAACACTATAACAGTAAAATTGACTCTCATCATTCAAATAAAAACTATGCATATCAAATTGAATTCATGCCCCATTTCCACTTAGCATAATTGATGTGAAGGATGTTTCAATACAATTAATTGGACCCAGATGCTATACTTGATTTTCGGTAGGAAAAAGCAACGAAACATTTGCAGTTCGAAGAGTTAATAAAAAATCTAGAAACTATTGAGAATCAGAATGCAATTTGAAGCAAATAAATATTGAGTCATGTCATCAAATTTTCATCATATTTACTTTATTTTTTAGATTAAAGTTAGTTGACGAATTGTTTTGAAGTTGCTCTGAATTCTCTTAAGTCCCTAGACTCCTAGTAATGCCAGGGGCAGGGGTAGAGTTAGAGGACGTGGCTTCCGTGGTCATGGAAGGGGAGAGTACAATGGGGGCCATGTTGATATGCTGCAAGATGGAGGACACAACCAAGATGTACTTGATCCCTATTTTTTTCTTTTTAAATTATACATGTGGTTGATGCATGTACACATTGGTTACCATTATTATGAAAACTTTTATCCAGTGCTAAGATATTTTGCTTAATCTTGCTATGGACTGCCTTTGTCAAACCCGTATATGAATATTGAGATATATACTATATAGTCATTTTGTGAGATATACTATATAGTCATTTTGTCAATACTTTTGTTCAAGAATGATTGAAGTTGTGTACATATGATTGAGTTTCATAAGTGGTATTAAGATAAAGTATGTGACCCCTTACCCGACATTGGGAAGTTTACTTAATGAGATTTCTTTCTTGCAAGTTGTTTGTTTGATTAATGTTTGTTGATTTTGTACTCATGCTAATGCAAAAATGATGGATAATGAACATTGTGGGATAAAAGAATAAGTTTTTAAAGTTTTATTGAGTAAATGTGATTAATTATGCACTGATTATTAGAAATTGGTGAGTAATTGTGGAGTTTGTTTATGTTTTAAAAATATAATAACAGGAACCACCGTGAACAAGCCAATTTTTTTTAAATTTTTTGTAAATATGGCGGCGGTTGGAATGGTATGTTATTTTTCCTCTTGACTTTGCGGCGGTTAAAACCGCCGTCAAAACAGAAGATTGAAAGTGTTGAAGTGCAACTGCAACTAAATATTTGGAAGCGGTTTGTGTGGCGGTTATCCCAACCACCGGCTAACCTCTTGGTGATAGTCGATTTACCAGCGGTTGGCCAACCGCAGGTACTCCTTTTTAGCGGCGGTTTAAAACGCCGTCTGTTCTACTTACAACCACCATAAAAACCCTGTTTTGTTGTAGTGTTATTTTGATTTTTCAAAAGAACAAACACGCAGGAATATACATAAGTAATTATTTTAAAAAACAAACTGATTAGTTAACAAAATAAACAAAGACAAAAAGACTCGTTGTAAGAAAGCTAAAATCAACTTAGCGAGTAAATGCTTAATTTTCTTCACATATTTTTCTCATGCATCCAATACAGCTTATTGTTGAAAAAATAACTCCCAAATTAAAATTAAGAATGCCTAGCCAATGGCATAATATCCTATTTCCTATCCGTTGAAAGTGAAGGGTTCATGTACCAAAATAAAGAAAGAAATAAAGTAAAAGGAAGCTGAGCTTCGAATTATTAAAGTAGAATATTCTTCAAAGGAGAGAAAAGGACATTCCATATTTTAATAAAAATATTTTCTACTTAATATTCTGATAAAAAGTCAAAACTACATTTATTTTAGAAAGACATTAATCAATATGCATCCTCCAACGTGTAAAAAAGTTTTACACAAATATTTAATAACATAATGTGGTAGTATAAGATAAAATTATTACATTTAATTTTAATTTTAATTAAAATATAACTAAATTTTAAATTTAGCGAAAATCAATTAGAAATATGTATATTAAAATTTACACTCACGATACATGAACCATTTTCTCTTTTAGAAAAAGAAAATGTTGACGCATATGATGCATCACATAAAGTCTTAAAATATTTGCTAGCGGTTTGTAAATGGTTGATTAGCAATTAACGTACTCCAAAAAGAAAATATATTAAAAAAACTCAAGAAATAAAACATCTAAATTATAAATGTAAGCATTATAATTTTAAAATCATGAAAAATAATAAAAATTAGTCTAATGTTAAGTAAGATAGATTTCCAGTAAGATAAGATCACAAGTTTAAATCCCGGAAAAAACATTTATTATGAGAGACATGCAATCGTATCTTTAACGAGTGATGTAAAAAAAATCATATACAGTATTTTTCAATTTAACATAACCTAATAATAAAACAAATTAGTGTGTCTTAGGATTGAATTTTACCAAATGCATGTCATAGATGCGATTTTATCAAAGATGTAATAGACTAATGTAAGTGATAATGACTTATGAGTGTATTGATAACAAAGTGTTGATCTAGTAAAAAATAAGCTAGATACCTATACAAAGATTGAATTCAAGAAAAATTATTTGTCCGGAAAGAATCTAGCTTATTTTTGCTGATGCTAATGTCCTGATATAACAAAAACTAGAGTTTTGTTACAAAATAGAATATGTAGTGGGAGAGCGAAGGATCTTTCATGTTTAATTTAACTAAATAAAAGTTTAATATTCTTGTAGAAAGTAAGATCCTACATTAATTTAACATTTTACCCATAGAATGTTGTAAAGGAGTCAGACAAAGCACAACGAGTTCGTCAAAAGTAGCTTGAATATGTCGGGTATAATAGGTTTTCATACCCAACACAACCTCCTTTCAACTGTAAGAATAAATGGCTTATAAAAAAAACAGTAAGAATAAATATTTATTAACAAAGGTCACAAAGGCCTCACCCTATTGCATGCTTATTTACTACTAAAGCATCTACAAAAGCATTTGTCTCCTAAACAGATGATAAACCTCAATACACTCTACAACCTTACACAATCAATTAATTTTTTTTCCCAAGGTATTCATGAGTAGACCTCTCCCAACAAATATTTTTCTATACACCTCGTTCATAAATTGAACCCTGGACTAGATGCTTAAGGAGCTTAACCATCTACCAATTGTGCTAAATGGCACCAATCGGTGGGGGCGATGCTGCTGCGAATCAAAGGTGGTTTGATTGAGTATGAGAGGGTTTGAGGAACTGGAACATACGCGTCATCATGTTTTCCAAGGTTGGGTTGGGGAAGAGAAAAATGGAGCTAGCTAGGGTTGTACTATTTTCTAATACTATCTTCTTTGCAGACCCGACTCCTCCTAACCCCTAACCCCTGCTTTCACAATTTGTCTTGCAAATGTTATTTTCATGGATTTGATTTTGTGATATTATCCTTATTTAGTTTGTCTACAACTAGACCAACACTTTGTTAGATATTATATTTGTTTTGCAAACATTTTGAAAGAAAAGACATTTATTTACAACTAATAATAATAATAATGAACCCCAAGGGGTTGGTCTAGTGAAACATGATAGTGTAAGTACCTGATAGGTCACAGGTACCCGTAGCGAACAGAACATGCTGAGCCAAATCTTCTTCATAGAAAACCTGTTTTATTTAAATCGAGAAAATCGTACGGATTTATGAACTCGTGTGCTATTGCTCGAATCCATAGTTAATCCTATTTCCGATAGGAGCAATTGACAATTGAATCCATTTTTTCCCATTATTTTTATATCTGAAATATGAATGATCTGATCTGCAATGACCATGATTGAGAATTGTTTGATCATCTTTTAATGTTTATTATGAAAGATATGAGAGTATTAAATTGTGACGGTTGAATATAAGCACGAATGATAAAGACTAAAACATGAAATCATGTGATTTATTTTAGAATGTTACATGACCACTAAACTACTTTAATCTTAACTATTATATATGGTGGTACGGTCACGATTTAATATTCTCACTAATAATAATAAATATTTCTCTGACTTAATAGGCCTCATTCTTCCTTTGACATTTTTCATCTTTTCAACTTTAATTAATTATAATGTGATAAGATGCTGAAACATGATTCAATGTATGAGTAAATGTTAAAGTAAAACTATATTTTAGTCCTTTAAAAATGTATCTTTTATCAATTTAATCCCTAAAAATGTAAATTTTATCAATGAAATCATTAAAACTTACAATTTGTAATTTTTTGGTGTTTTCGTCCATTGATCACGGGTAGTGTTAACTTTAACTTTTAACTCATTTATTATAAAGAAAACTTTTAAGGTGTATATTACATGTCATCCACGTCATTAAGCTAATTCAATTAACCACTCATCGCTTAACTATTTATTCACTACTAGTAATTGGTTTAACTTGCATCATCATCAAATTCTTGAGATTCGTAGGTGTAATTGGCTCCTTTTGCTAGACAATGATTTGTTGCATGCTCACAGGATATACCACATAGATCCCGAACTCTACAACTACACAAACTCATTTATGTTTACAAGACACTTGTTTGCAACCTAGCAACTTCATAAATTGCATATTCAGGTACCAGCACTCTAGAATACTGGTAGAAGAACAAAAATTTGCGACGAGAATGGAGCACTGTTCATGTTGTTACCTTGAAGTTTGCACCCTAGATTTCCTCAGTCATTAGCAGGTACTACTAGTGTAATCTTATTTTTAGGATTCTCATAGCACATCAATCCTCAACAGCTGTAGAGTAGAAACTGTCCAATTAGAGAGCTACAAGACAGGTTGGATTTCCGTTAAACTCAAAATGGATATACGTTAAAGTCAATGTAATAGAATCATATTTCTCTAATCCACGTTAAATTCAATGTGGCAAATTCCAATTTATCCATTGGTGCATTGAGATATGTGAAATCACGTTTACGTTAACTCCAACACCAAAACAATCATGCACAATGTCAACAATGAAGGGGAAACTCTTTTAATTTGAGGAAGAAGGAAACAGGGCTTAGAGAAACACATTATTATATCGTCCATTTTTTCCCTCTTCTATTTGTAACTTTATCACAATATTTTCATCTTAGAAGTTAAATGTTCCCAAGATAAATGGTTCTCTTCCTTTCTGATACCAAAGTTCCAGAAAGAAGCGGAAAACAGTTATATCCATGAGAAATCTTGGTTATATGTTTATCACACCATGTGTGTAGTGACCTATTTACATTTTTCTGTGTGCTATATGTACTCTACATGGAAAAATATTGAAAGTAAGTCAGCAAGTAGCTGAAGATCCATCATGGCCATGTACCTATGCCGAGGAACCTCATAATTGCAAAGATTATGCATCATCCTCTTTTCCTGAACACCAGAATAATAACAAGGGTAGTTAGTAAAAAAATCCCCTTCCCCTACCACAAATAGATGGATATAACAGAGAATAAGGAATAATGAATTAGTAGAGGAATATAATGAGTATCTCCTCAAGATTATAGTTATTGTGTGTCTCCTCCCCTTTGTAAATCTAATAACCTCCAATATTGCTGCACCTAGCTGAGTTAGGCCAGGGCCCCTGAACTTTCTAGCAATTGGCACAAGGATCTGATCATACACAGGGACCCAAAATATTGTCAAAGATAGAGAAACTCATGTTGGTGGGACTTCAAAGTTAGTGTTTCCAGCATGAGTTTCCATGGTTTGCCCCTGCAGCATGAATAAGGTGCTCATCAAACCATAGACAGAAGCAATTATGATGCCTGTGGCCCATACAGGAAGCAATCTTAAATGATTTCAGCTCTTCCACTTGTGTTACAGTGCAGTCTCCAAGGGTTTACTAAGACCTTCATATCATCTGATTGTACTAGCACTGCTGCTTTGTCAAAAAATCTATTGAGCAAAATAAAAAAATGAACAAAAATTAGATAAGGCAATAGGCTTTTATCCTTTTTCTGACCTAAAAAATAAGCTAAAGATATCTTGATTTGATAATACGCTCACTAAACAATTTAAAAACTAGTGATCATATGATTGTCATATGATGTGAAAATGCATGAATGTGGAGTGTGGACTAAAGCCTGCCTCTATATATTGCAATTCAAGTGTGGCATCAAAATTGCTTCTGATTATGAGCAACCAAAAAATAGAAATCAGCCATGGAGAAATTTGTAATCATTCGTTTACCTTAACTCATTTGTGTGGTCAAGCTTGCAGCATCCTTTGATAACAGACTGTGTCAGCAATCTCATATAAAACACCGACAGTTAGAATTGAATGCAATCAATATGATCATTAACCAATCCTATCTCTAATAGAGACGATGCTTGTTGATGAACCTATAGTATTCTCAAACCTAACTATCAATTTCAATCCTGCTGTGTCCTGCTTCCTTTATTGTGTTTGTTTCATGTAAACCATAACTTTCTACTTTAACATTTGTTTGCTTCATTTCTTGCGCTCTTATAAGATCAGTTATTCTTCCAGCAGCTGCATAAGTGCTAGAAATGAGGAGGGAGTCTGTAGGATGTGCTACATAAATGTTGTCTAGGACATCTTTCACACACTCCGCCAATTTAACATCTCCATAGACTCGGCAAGAAGAGAGCAGCGTACGCCATGCAGTAGCATCACCCTTAATTGGCAAGCTCTTGATTAGTTTATATGCTTCATGTAGCATTCCTGCTCGACCCAAGAGGTCAATAAGACATCCATAATGCTTAATCTGTGGCGAAAAGCCATATTCCTGAACCATGCGCTTAAAAATATCCATCCCCTCAATTACAAGTCCTCCGTGACTACAAGCAGTCAGAATTGCCAAAAAGGTAACTTCATTTGGTCTAAACCCCTCATTCTCCATCCTACTGAAAATCCGAATGGCATTAGTTGGCTGGCCATGAACTCCATGACCTGAAATGATGGCTGTCCAAGATTTCACATCTTTATCTTCCATCCTCTCAAATATGCCCATAGCCTCATCTAGAAAACCACATTTAGCACACATATCAACAAGAGCTGTTCCCAGAACTGCATCCAGTTTTAGTTTCTCCTCTTCAATAAAACTAGTAACGTGACGAACTACTAGTATAGATCCCGATGCAGTGCAAGCTGAAAGCAGCCCCGCAAAGGTAGAAGAATTAGGTTTCACTCCTTGAACTCTCATTTGCTGTAATAAAGCCACAGCTTCTCCAGCCAGACCATTCCATGCATAATTGCCTATTAAACAATTCCATAAGACAACATCCTTTTCAACAAGACCATCAAACATTTTACGCGCCAAATGGAGGCGACCTGTTTTTGCATACAGATCTATCAATGCAGTGAGAACATTCAAATTAGAACTCAATCCAATTCGGATACAGTAACCATGGAGAGACTTCCCTACAACAAAGCTCCCTGCATCACCAGCTGCTGACAAAAGGCTCAAGACGGTAGCAGCACTAGCTCTAAGCCTACTCCAACGCATCTTCGAGAACAAATCAAAAACCAAATTAGGCTGAGAGACAAGAAGACACCCACCCATGAAAATGTTCCAAGAGACCAAGTCATTTCGTTCAGGAAACTCATCAAACAACTTATGGGCATCTTCAATTCTTCTACAAACACAATAAAAACGCAAAAGGGTATTCTTTAAATCAACAAACATCCCATTCCCAGACCTCACAACAATCCCATGTACCCCTTGGCCAAAACTAACCTCGGAACCTCGACCACAGGCTTTGAGGACCATGATGAAAGAGAACTGGTCAAGCTGAGTCCTTTGATTCCTGAGTTGATTGAAAACGGGTAAAGCTTTATTGGGGCAATTGCTGATTGAATAGCCTCTGAGCATTGTGCTGAACATGAAAAGATTCGGGTTTTGAATTTCGCTGAAAATGGATGCTGCATAGTCCATGTTGAGGATGGAAGCGTAGAGGAGCTTGCTGAGAGTGAAAGGAACGTTGGTGAGAGCGGTTTTAACCATGTTGGCATGAACTTGACGGATATCGGAGATGTTTTTGCATGAATTCAACAATCCAAGAGTCATGTTCGCGATGAAATGCGTGTACTGTTGTTGCTGTGCATCCAAACCAAGAGAAGGTTCTTGTTATTTTACACTTTTTAGGTCCAACATAGGGTAGAGAATAGCAAGCGGGCTTAATTTCTTTATTTGGTTATCGTGTTGGGCTTTGCCTATGTTTTCTGCTTTGGATCAGCCCAAAGCAGAAAACACACTCTCGATATGATTCGTTTAATTTCTGATATTATTGTTAGCAGCACATTTAGTGACGGAAGAGTGCTAGCAACACATTCTAGATGTGATTTGTTTAATTTTTAAAAAGTCATATACATATTTTAATAAGTGAGCGAAATATACTGACTTTTTAAAAGAGAAACCAATTACATTAAGTGTGTTGAAAAAAATGTGTTGGTATCATTTATCTTTTACACACGGGCAAACAGTTTACGTGTGGACATTCATTTTATAGCTAAATGCCTTATTAGCCTAGTGACATTTTGTTCTTTCAGAATGTGAGCTACAGGGTGCTCATGATCTCCGGTGATAGTGCATAGTCCTAGTAGGATCTTCCAACACAATGGTGTGATGTTGGCATGATGATGGAGGTGCTCGCAAAGACACTCAAGTCAATATGAGAGCATGGGGAGAGAAGCTAAAAAACATAACAGAACAATGAGTCAGCAAAATGAGTAATGTTTACGTAATTAAATTATAAAACCTGTATTTATATGCATACTGATAATCATATTTGCGGAATTGGGCCTTTATAGAATCTTTATGCATGACGTCTGAGATAATGGTCGGTCTTAGGGGGGCTTGGAATTGTCTCATAAATGTGCTGGTTAGATTCCGCTCTGATAACTATTGGACGAGATAAATCTAACTTTTAATCGTCCTGACTGGGCAACCTGATATTCATTTAGTCATGGAATCTTTAAGTCAGCCTAGACGATATTAACGCTAGTAGCATTTTGAATCAACCGGAACTCATTTCCCTAATCACTAGGGGTAGTAGTATCAGTGGGTCCTTTCTGGTATTAATTCTTGAGCAGTTTTATTCTGATAATTGAAAAACAACTTAATTGATGAGAAGAAACTAGTCCGAGGATAAGATGATATGACTTATGAGTTAGTGAAAACTAAAGGATAATGATTTAGGATGATAAAAAATTCTCTCATAAGTAACTCGTTATAATTAGTCATCAAGTTATAAATTGAAATGAATTAAGTGTGAAGTGATCAGGCATAAACTTGAGCTACA
Organism: Acmispon strigosus; assembly: GCA_030819835.1. NCBI lineage: Eukaryota > Viridiplantae > Streptophyta > Magnoliopsida > Fabales > Fabaceae > Acmispon > Acmispon strigosus. Next base: position 96,843,723 of record JAUAMA010000001.1, read on the forward strand.
TCTCAGTAATCAGAGACGGATTAAAAAAAGAAGAGACATAGAGAAAATTCTAGGGAGATATAAAGTGAGAGAATTCAACTACGGTGGTTCCTTCTTTTCGAAAGATAGATGATTGATCAATATAGCATATGTTTATTTATAGTATCTAACATACACTAATAACACACAAGAAACTACTAACAGAATTACAAACTACAAGTCTACAAACAATATTATTGAAAAAGTAGAACTAACTATATGCAAGGTATAGTAAGATTTTCTTCTTCTTCTAAGGATCGTCTTAGCCGACAGCTATCAACTATCTCTTTCGAGGGGTAGAAATCACCGAAGCGAGCAAAACACGATTGGACATTTTTTATAAGAACGCAAAAGGTTTCCACATTATCTTCGTTTAAAATCAAAATTTGAAAGCTACTGCTAGGCTGAAGTTTTTAATAGATGATTGTTGACAAATTTATCACTATTGCTTCCCAAACTTTCAGCAGGGCCATGTTCAAGTTCTACATGATGACAGTGATTGATCTAGCGTTATATATGCATGGCTACAGTTCAAGACAGAACATATCATGAACAAAGAAAATAGACAAAATCAATTAATATGATTGATCAGCTACGAATCGATGGCTTAGCAACTTTTGTAAAGAAATAGACTTGAAATGGCATAAGCTTAAGAATACAAGGATCGCATTTTTTTCAGGGTCTGTGTATGATAGAAAAAGCACTTCACATGCTGAAGTTGGGATACGTCTTATTACACTTTAATCAAATCAGCAAAAGGACAAAATACCGCCACAATCCACATCACTTGTCTGCAGGAACCAGTTTCCGAATCAGAAAGCTCAACACCACAAATATTCTTGTTGCAAAAATGATTTGTAGCCCATGCTGCAACATAGACATACCCAAACACCGCGTGTTTGTGGCAATTTTAGCTTTTCATTTTGTGGTAGTCAAAAACCACCATAAAATGATGTCTAGACACTACAAAGTAGTTTGTGAATCAACATTGTTCTTGCTGTGATTCATTTGAAAATTGCCCATGTATTTTATTTATTTTTGGTTGAGAAAAGATATCCAGCGCCAGTAAGAGTGACCAATTTTCTGACATGGAGTGCTCACATTAAACGGTAAATAGTTGATTATGAGATGGGTTTCATTCTCATGAACATTTACCAAGCTCCTAAGCTCGTGGTTAAATATTAATGTGAGTAATCATCACAACCCACCTCCCGGTTTCTTATATTTTATTTATGACCTAAGAGAAAGAAAAAGAACATAATTCTTAATATTGAGCTCAGCATCAGAATTTGAGGGGTTCATGTGCACCACGTTAGCTGATGTCAAAGAACTAGACCAATCCCAATCACTTTTTGACATGGCTCAGGTTTGTTTGTTTGATTTGTCTCCTTTTTAGGACAGAAGGAAAATAGTAGAAGGTCTAAAAAGAGGACAAAGATAATTAAACAAATTAATAAACCCCTTGATAAAGGAACCTTTGGCAAATGCGGTGCTGATGGTTATGGTTATTTGGCCAATGGAATAAAGAAGGACCGCCCCATTGTCCTCCTGAGGATAATACTAAGAATCAAACAAAGCCTCTTTGTGTATTAGTTTATTACAATTAGATAATTAGATTTTCATTAAAACATTTTTTTTGAACTCTATACTAGAGAAAACTTACTAATAGTATATTAGGATTAATTTATTTTTTCTAAAAATCAATTCTAATGAGTAAAAGTTACTTGTAAAAGTTCCTCTTCAGATTGATTTTATCTTTAAAATTAGTGTATGTTTAAATACATAATGAATTCTGAAGACAAAATTAGGGTAGACAGAAAAAGGCCCCGTTTGGAAGAGCTTATTTGAGCTTGTATTATAGCATAAGCAATTATGCAAGCGTTTGAGAGAGCTTATATAAATAGCTTATGACCTATTTATAAGCTGTTTTGAGCTTATTTTCATAATCTATTCAGAGTAGCTTATGAAAAAGAGTTTATGCTTATATATAGCTTATTTTCAATTCATTATAATAAATTTCTTAAAAGAGCTTATTAATAAGCGCTTATGCCATAAGTGTTTATGGTCATAAGCGTTTAATTAAGCTGTTTTCCCAAACGGGGCCAAAATCTCTCTTAACTCTTAACTCTTAGCTCTTATGCTTATTCACCCTAATTTTGGTCTCAAGTGTAGTTTTTCACTATTCAAACATGCACTCAATAGTTGAATGATATTTAAACAAGTACTCACATGTAAACAGAGGCAAAAGAGAAAGAAGGTTAATCTTGCTATCTTAGGACATATTATAATCTTAAAAAGTGCCTCTTTTTAAAATATAGCTTAACAAATCATCTTGAGAATATAATAATTGGGACAATCATGGATTCCACCTTCCAAGGTGGAGAGCATTTCTTAACAACCAGTAAGGTGATGCACAAGGCAGTGCCTAGCCTCAATACTTTGATGATGCATAAGCCAGAGAAGGCTGGCGTCAATACTTTCCCCTCAAGTAGTGACTATTTTGTCCTATTTCCATTAATAAATCAGATTAGGAAGATTGCACTTGCTTATGTATATGGCTTAACTTACCAAAAATATAAGTTGGAAACATATAGATTCATTTTTTAGCCTGAAATCACTTCTTCATGAAGCAATAATATGTAGCTGTTACCCTTTATGTGTATAGAGTTATGTGTTAAAAACCAAACATGCACTATCTTTTAATATTCAATTTAAGAAATGCAGTCATACCCAAGATGCAAGATAGAAAAGAAGTGAAATTGGCTATACATAATCAATAATTTACAAGATATATATCGTATTTGATAAGCAATGAAACTAAAACAGTAACTTTTATTCTCCTGCAACATCTTGCATGAAAAGAATAATGAGGTGGCTTTTGTCCTGTATCTAACCTAAATTAAGTTTAGACTCGCGTCACTTCCACATGCTTATGCTAGAATGTGACTAATGGTGACCTAAGAGGATGAAAGTATAGCCATTTGGGTAATCTTCCTTTCTTCCTATTGAATCCCATTCCTTCTGTGCTCTATTGCAGATTTTGTTACCCAATTGCTTGGAAAGTGTGTCACTATGTTGGTCCTATTTTCTGCAAAATAGGATACCTTTAATGTTCTTCAAGTTTGAGATTCTGGAAGTGCTTTTGTTTAGGGAGTGGATCTCTTTTTAGCCACTTAAAGGATGTAGAGTCTCAATTTTGACATGGATTCCACCGGATAGGAATTCCCTTCACAAATAAAGGATTGAAATCACCATGTACAGAATCATCAAGTACACCATGTTTTGGTATCCCAGTGCTGTTACCTGTTTCACAGTAAAATTTAATTAGAAGACAAGAAGGATCAAAGAGGTTAATTAGATGGAAATTAGTTTACAACCTATATAAAATAATAAAGAGAGAACACTTGAAATTTTTTTCAATCAAATGTATCTTCTGTCATTAATTAATTACAAATGGGCCAATCCTTACAGACAAGGTATCAGACAAATTTGCTCTGCAAATTCGTTCCAAAACCACGGTGAAGACAGAATCACGTTGGACAAATGCAAAAACTAAGGGAAGTTGCTTTTGTCCGGCATGATTTTGTCTTCACTATAATTTCCGAACGAGTTTCACTAAATCTATGGTTTTTTTACCTTAATCTCAGTGCCAGAGGTGTCAAGAGAAAATGAAGCAGAGGAAGTTGTTGATGAAGTTGTTGATGTGGTTGTTGCAAGAGTAGAAAATCCCACATTGTAAGTCATGGTTTCATCAGGTCTAAAAAGACCATAGTTTCTCTCTGAGGTTGGTCCAGGCTTCAAATCTTCATTGAACAATGCAAAAAGATACACTTCCAACCTCATTCTAGGATTCAAAGGTGTCCCTTCATTCCCCATTTGCCTTCTCAGCAAGTTCCTGTTATAAGTTGCAGCATTCTGCGGCGTCGCACCGGCCTCACCGGTGTCTCCTTTTGAAGGCCAACCGGTCTCCGAAACCCGAACCTCAATCCCTCTAAATCCCATTTTAGCAATGGCAAATGAAACAGCATCTACCATAGCATACAACATGTTATCATAGTGAAGATTGGTGTTAGGGTCAACCATTCCTGTGTTAGGATTAAACAACACATACTCCAAAGGAATCTCATTTGGATCATCCTTATAAGCAAAGTAAGGGTAAGCATTGATCCAAAAAGGGGTTTTAGAGCTTGACAAGAAGTTCAAAAACTGGTACATGATGCTGGAGATTTCACTCTTGAAGCTACCAGCTGAAGGAGGGTAAGATTGGTCAAGCACTGCTAAGGAATGAGGCGTGGAAACTTGAATGTTGGAGTAGCCTAATTGAGCTAGAGCATTGTGAATGTTCACCACTGCAGGAACAACGTGCTGAAGAAGAGTTATGTCATCATCAGTGAAAACCTCATTCCCAACTTGAACACCTGTTATCTTTGTTGAGGGTAGGTAAGGCATGACTCTGCTGTTTACCCATTGAAGTGCTTGTTGTGGATCATCTAACTGGCTTAGAATCTCGTTTTCCACCGTCACGATGATTTCAATGTTCGAATTGGCGAAAGTACTCAGAATCTGAGGATTGGTGTCATAAATTCTTGTTTTGGTGAGGTTGAGGGTGCTCAAGAGCTCAAGGACTTTGTCTGGTGGTGGCAAATTGTTAGCCACTTGGCCATAGTTGATTCCAAAAGAGTCTACACCTTTAAAGAATCCAAAATCTGTGATTGCACAATCAATGAAATTTGTTAGTAGTAGTCAATAATTTGCAAGTTATTTGAGCTAAAGATTAAGTGCAATTGATTCAGAAGTCATAATTAATTATGTGGAAAAAGTTTATGTGAGTAGCTAAGTTTCAAAATTGATTCTGACGAAAGAGAAGCAGATCCAAATATGCTACAAATGCATGTTTGGAAACCCTTCTATAATTTGATTCTGAAGCCAGAATGAATTATGGGGAAAAGTTTCCGTGAGCCGCCTCTGGACTGCTGAATTTACACCAAATGGTATGCTAAAACATAAACAAGCACATAAAATAGAGAGAAACAGAACGAGCAGGGTACCTGCAAAGAGAGAAAATGAGAGAAGAATATAGCTGATAACCACTGTTCTGATGAATGTTGCTGCCATTGTGAGATTCTAGGATTCCAAAATGTTTGGGAGAGGTGATAGAATAGATATAGAGCTATTCTTTATGTTGTGGAATTCCTTTCTTTTCTTGTTTGAATATTTTGGAGGCAGAGAGAGATAAGGTAAATGAGAGGTTTTGTGTTTAAGGTTTTGTTAGAGGGTGTTAGCTTGCCTTAGCAATATTGCATTTGCAATTAACCCTTCAAGGCTTTTTCAATTGTCTCAGTTTCCTCATATATATAGATTCTCAACACTGTATTCCTTTGGACAGGGTTGTCTCTTTCCAACCCACGTCAACTTCCAAATTTCCTTTTGACCTGAAACACCCCTTAAGCCACTTTCTTCAAACAAAAGCAAAGAGAAAATCCCACTAGTTGGTTAAATATTAGAGTCTTTGAGGCAAGTTATTGCAGGATCCCAAAAATTGAGGTAAGGTGATATTAGCCCCACCTTAATCATGAGAGATTCCATATTACATACATTATCCTATCTTTTTTTATGATTAAGGTAATCCTTATATAGATTAAGAAATATTATTTTTTGAGAGGTCAATACTTTGTTAAATTAGATTTTTTATGTATTATGTATCTCTTCAATATTATTATTTTAAAATTCTATCTCTTACTTATTAATTAAAAAATAATGATAGGATTGATCAAATAATAATTAAATTTTTATGACCACAGATAAATAAAACTAAAAAATATTCTTCTAAGTAGTCAACTAAAGAAAATGTCTTGATATGTATACTTTTTAATTGGAAGAATGTGTTTAAAAATATTAATCATAATTATGAAAATATAATAAAAAATAAAAATATAAAAAACTGTTTAGTGTTTCTTAGAAATTAAAAAAAATATTCAAAAAATATTTTTTACATAAAATCAGTGACACTTTGAGTATTAAGCCACCCTGAGGGTAGGAGGCGTGTAGATGCGGTGCTTTTGGTTGAAAAGGCAAATAGGTCTGCTGGAAGTGACACTTTTTGACTTGGAGATGCTATCAATAATGAAATTTTTGAGCAATTTTATGCAAATGGGTCCTGATCTTCGCAGTAAACAATCACATATTCATGTAAACTATATCATGCATTTTCAAAGAAAAGCATCTCTGACTTCAGGTCCATTTAACAGAGATAAGATGAGATGCAGATAGTGCTGAACTTTTTAATGTTAATATGATAGTGAAAGTTTGATTGGTGTATGGAGAGATAGCATAGATTTCATGAATTTAGCTTGCTCGCTACCATGAGTCATGACATTCTTTTAGGATCATCGGTCGCTTATAGAAGTTCTTACAGATCGTCTACCAACACAGTTTTCACATCGACGGTGGGAACCGGACTCATAACCTACTGAGATGAAGTGATTCTATTAGAGTTTGGGAGGCCTAACTCAACCCAAAAGCTAGCTCAAGAATTGAGAGTTGTTCTACCTTTTATAAAAAATATTTTAGTTATATCTATAGTCATTGTGAGACTCTTCAACATATACTCTCACGCCGAGGGATGTATATACAGACGGTCTCCACTTTAACGGATCTAGAATAGACTCTGATATCATATTAGAATTTGAGAGATTTAATTTAACCACAAAAGTTATGGCTTTAGAGTTGAAGGATGTTCTACTCTTTAAAAATGTTATCTTAACCCTATCTTCAGTTAATATTAGACTTCTCAACAGGTTTGTCTTTACCAACTGAACTAACATGTGTTGGTAGAGATAACACGTAGTTAATAGTAATGGATATGCGTACCTTCACTTTTTGTCGACATACTTTGGACATACACTTTTATGACAGCTTTTATCCGTCGCAAATGTTAAGGACGATTAAAGACGGAGCTAAAGTGTATATTGGAAGCATTTGAATAAAAAGTAAATGTATACCGTTGTGATTGATAGTTTTTGTCTTCTTCCTCCGGATGTTAGTCTAGTCCCATTAGTGTGTATGCCGAGTTTAAGCCAACTAATTACATTAATATTGTTTCTTTTATATTTTATTTATTCAATTCTCATACAAGTATAATGGTGAAAAGGGTATTTCTAATATTGAAGTCACACATTTTTGCCAAATCTACATTAACACCCGAATAATAAAGATATTTTTAATTTTAAGGGGAAGACGGAATACTTTCACTATTTCAACTTTCAAGTGCATATATAGAGTACTGGGAAAAATTTAGAACAATGAAGAAATGCTATATATGCAAATGAACTTTAAAATTTCCTTTAAACTTTTTGTTGAGTCATTGTATGATACCTTCTTTATTAATAAACCTAGATTCTGCACAATCTCTTAGCGGTTGTGGAACAACCATATATAATCATTCTCAATTGAGAATCATACTACTGTAGCTTCTCCATTTTCTTAAAGAAAATCTAACAAAAGGCAACGTTTTACAGGTCCAATGTATATAGTGCCAGATGACAATTGCAGAAAAATAAAAATGAATACAGAATCATCACCGACATTAACAATTTTAATGGGAACTGATGCAACAGAATATTCATCCATGCATCGTTTATTCTCATTTATCATCTAATCATTCATCAATCACCCAGACTAAAAGATTACAAATTTTAGGATAATAGAATACATCCGCTTTTGATGCCAGTTTGGAAATTAAAGTTCAAACACTAGCAAAATTATCTTCTATATTAATTGAAACATGAAACAGTAAAAAATATTGTGATACTTATATTTGTGGTGGTTTTAAATTGCTACAAAACGTGTTTTGTCAAGTTTTTCAGTTTGTGATGGTTTAAAACCGCCATAAAATAGATATTTAAACACATAAAAGTAGTTCATGAATTACTGCCGTTAATATATCCAACATAAGGAAGAGATGAGTGAACCACTGAATAGTGACACTATCCGACACCAACTTTTATGGGCGGTCTTTGACCGGCATAAAATTCGGTAAAAAACGCAACAAAAGTGGATGTCTTTCGCTAGTTAGTGATTCACGTATCGGGGTTGTGTTGGGGAGCTGGTCATGGGGACATGCCACCAGGAAGACTTTTAATATAATGAGCGGTCACCCTGGTCACACCAATTAGGCTTTGATATCAGTTGTTGGGAGATCGAGGAGTCCATGAGCGGGGGAAACAAGACACCAAGAGAAATTGATGTCACATCTTTACTCAAGGGGTGGTCACCATGACAAAGGAGTTTATTCCCGATCAGAAGAGTTGAGAATCGAACTTCTAACCACTTTGCTTAAGGGACGAAATACTGAACCACTACACCAACCAACTTAGTTAAAGCAGTTAGCTACTAAGCACATGTATAAAGTATTTAAAACATTCATGAGGACAACTTGAATGTGCTTAAATGGCGATTGGCTGAGCCTTAGGAAAGGATTAAAGATAACTAATTGCGTAATTGGTCATAAAAGCACACCGGAAAAAGCAGCCTTTGGCTAGTAAGTTTCAAAAAGAAAAACACACAGCTAAAAGCACTCTACGATGAAAATTCAGATTGTAAAATTATAAGTCCATAATCCTAACGTATCCCTATACATCTGTTTATAAGATTGGAAAACTACACCTAAATCGTGTTAAGTAAGATTAATGCTTAAAACACTAATCTACACATGAATGTTTTAGTTTGACACATAACTTAACATGAAAAGTACTACAAAGTTGAAAAGCCTTGGATGACTAATGCAAACCTAATAATCAATAATATCATCAACTGGTCATTTGGAAAGAACTAAAGAGAATGAATACTTAATTAACTAGTCTTCATAATTGACTCAAAAGATCCAAGTCAGACAAACATCCTCGGATCTCTGAATCAGAGGATCATTAATTAAGTCAATATGCTATTTAGAAAGGGGATCAGATCCTTAATTTCTACGTCACATGCAGAAAATTTGGCCTTTATATGTCCGACAATATGATAATTATTTAACATTACATTCACTGAACTGGATTGGATTATTATTTATGAATGATAAATAAGCTCCAAAAGAGTATGAGCTGAAAAGCAGGGGACAGAATGAGAAGGGTCTACCTGTAAATGCGTTAGAGGGTACATTTTATTTTAATTTTTTCTGGTTGAAATGTCTTAATTTGTTATATCGATCTCTGAATCAAATAGAAAGTAGTGGGATATGTGCGTGTCATTGCACAGATACCCTGTCTGGTGGGCAGGTTCTTGAAACTTTTCTGGGTTGATATGCATGGATTCAAATCTCCTACCTTCAAATTGTCTATTATCATTTTCTGTCCGATAAGATTTGAACATTTCGCTAGGATAAAGCAATCCTCCCTTTTGAACTACAATTTAATTTGGATTAAGTTACATCTCACAAATCTTAATATGATATCAAATCTATCCTACATTCATTTGGTAAAGACCACTCGTATATGGGTCATCTTCAGATGTTAATTCCTAATATTTCACACTATAATTGTTCGGCCCTAAACGTGAGAAATGTGTTGAGAAATATCACATTAACTAAAAATATAACTAAGATAGTTCCTATGAAGAGTAAAACAATCTTTACCGAAAAGCTGACTTTTGAGTTAAGTTATCCCTCACAAATTATAATAATGTCTACTAAAAATCACCATATAAATTTATAGTTGACTCAGTCATGAGTTTCTTTAATTGAGATGACATTATTTTAATTGTGAGACTGAAACGGAAGATCATGTCCACAGAATAATTTTTGTAGTATATCCATTAATGCTTTCGAGAGCCTCCTCCTGGTTTTGATTGAAATAGTTAAGTTGGGCCAAACAAATATCAATGGAGTATGAGACTAACCAAGTGTCCATGCCCTCTTCCACAAGAATATTGTTTGGATCATCAGACAATCACCCTGACAAAAAGTTATCTGCCTTCTCTCCTTCTAGAGATCACTTGTGGTTGTGTTTGTGGATGTGGTTGATCTCAATCCATTTCCTATTCTATGCAAGTGAATTAAAGGGTACAGTAACTCAATAGAGACATGTGAGGTTTCCACATAGCTAAATAATACTCTTTTACACAACTATGCTTGAAATGTTGGACAATCATACATTTTGATTTTCTCTTCAGAAACCAGTAAGAAAAAAAATTGAAGTATGAAGCAGGTAAATGAATGTTAAATCATTTTCGCAGTTGTGTGTGTTGTACATGTGTATGTGTACGTTGAGAAACGATTAAGCAGGTATTAAATTAATAAGGACAGCTTATAAACATGGTCATGAAAATAATTCGTCAATAGTGTTCTTCCAAAATTTAAGCAGATGAGATGCTCTTGATTCCTTATGGCGGTGCACGGTTCATTGAAGATATTCTGGCATAGTGGTGCGATGTTGACACGCCGGAAGTGGTATTTGGAAAGGTACTCCAATGTTAGGGGAAGCTCAAAGTTATAGAAAAACAATAAGATAGCAAACGAGTTATGTTTACGTAAACGAACAATCAAAAATGTATTTATAGACATGGTAAGAGACGTACCTGAGAAGTTGTGTCTTGATGAAGTCTTTGTATAAGTCTTCCGACATAAGATTGTCCGTAAACAACCTTGCAATGATATTATAATCGTGTCGGCTTGAATCCGCTCGGCTATAAGTTGGATGAGATAAAACTTGCTTCTTGTCGTCTCAGCTAGTAAATATGGAGTCCATTTAACTGTGAATCTTGTGGACCGCCTCGAATGACATTGGACTCGATAACCTTTTGGGTCAATCGGAGCAAATGGGTGATTGAAAACTTTGCTAAATGAAATTAACTCCTTTAAAATTAAAAATTACTACTTTACTTAATCACTAAATTAAAAATATTCACTTGCATAACAAACTATGTACATGGTTACAAATCTTGACATGATATAAAGTCTACCAAAATAATTTGAACAATTCTAGTAGGGGAGTAATGCAAAGATAAGAGGGAGAAGGAGAAGAGAGAAGAGAGAGGAAATGGCAGTGCGCTGAGGTTTATATTGTGAATAATTGTTACAAAAGAAAGCAAAGGAACAAATATAAATAAGCAACGAGTAAAATACTAAAAGACTGTACTACCCTTAAGACAAATAATAAAATAAAGTTATCTAGTGTAACACACCCGGCCATAATTGAGAAGGGAAATCACAAGCTAGGGAAGCTAAAATATGAGTTGGGGTATTAGCTTGACGCTTTATATGATAGAAAACAACATATAGGACAGAAGCAGCAAGGACTTTATGTTGAGGTTAATTGAAATGGTGGAAAAAGTTTCACATCGCCTAGTAAGGTAAAGAAAGAGGATGGTCAAGAAAACTCCCTAGAGAAGTCTCACCTTGCCTAGAATGGTGAAGGACGACGAAAGTCAATGCTATGTATTGACCTAAGTTCTTTGCTTCAATGTGTACCAACACATGGAAACACTTTAAACTTGTATTTGTGTTTTTTTCTCTTATGCTCTTGTTTTAGAGTATTGTGAGATCTAGTTCAAATATCTGCTTTGGAGAGTGAAGGTGTGCTTGAGTCATGTGGTGGCTGAGAGTGAAATCCATGTGCTGTAATCACTTTCACGTAGTGTTTATTCTCAACTTGTTGGTTTTAGGACAACGGTCGTGGTTTTTCTTCAGTTTTGGAGATTTCGACGTTATATTCTTGTGTTGTGATTGTACTCCTATTTTAATTTTTTTCCATGTTTTTTTTCCAACAGTGATATCGAAACTGATGGTTAGACCAAGGTGACAACTTTAAGGATAGTTTCTGCGGGAGACACGTTAACGTGTGAAAGTGTTGTTTAAGAAGGTTCTAGCTAGGAAAGTCCATGGTTTATAACCAATATGCAGTTGTGATGGTGTTGTGATAAAGAAATAGGATAAGAGAATCAATTTTGACTTACAACAAGTCATGGATAATTGATGCAATCTGAACTACACATGGTGAGCATGTAATTGTCTAGATTTCCACCTTCTCCAACTGAATATCCTTTATTTTTTGTATTCAAAATATTGAAGGATTGAAGAATTTTTTAAATTTTATCTGTTATTTAATCTTTGATGATTTTATTTTATTCACTTAAAATTAGTTGATGTAAAGAGTTAAATAATAAATTTTCAATATTTAATTAAATCAACACGTTTTCGTTATATTTTTAGATATTACTTTTAATGATAATTTTATAGTTTATTTATATATTCATTAAATGGCATGCGGGCAAACCCGTTTACTCTCAAGTTAAGAAGATCGCACACTAGTTAGTCAAAATATTAGTCCGTTTATTTCATTGGTCAATTCGGCTCGAGCCGATAATAGGCGAGCCGGCTAAACAAGTTGGGCTCATGCTAATTGATTTTCTCAACTCTATATAGACTTGATCCAAACAAGTTGAATCTTTGACATAAAAACAACAACTTGGAGCCAGAATTTGGTTGGTGGAATGTACTAACTAGATTCTGCTAAACCCCTGTATGAACCAGACATACTTTAGTTTGGAGATCACTTTTGATCCGGAGAGAGATGGGAAAGTTGCAGTTGAAGATTTTCAGTTTTCACTTTGGTTACTTTATCAATGCCATCACCCCGAGCCTTGCATGTGATCCCACAACCTAAAGAGCTAAAAAGAAATGCTTATGTTCTAAAGCTCACTTCAAAAGAAAAAGCTACTATAGTGTCATTATCCATATGCAAATCTACATATATCCATATTTATTTATATGCTTTATATAAAATAGTGCTTTCTAGTTGCCCTTACTTTATTTAAGTTTGCTGCCGTATTCCTTTAATTATTTCTTTATCTTTTTAATTAAATATCATTAATCTATCCTTAAACAATAATAAAAGAAAATTGTTAATATATAAACTAATTTTAATTTATTACTTCAAATATCATAATTTAAGAGAGCTTCTTCTTCGATATCATTTTTAAGGCACTAAAAAATAAAAAAATTATTACCTGTAAATTAAAGTATAAGTAGTGAAAGAAACAATAAACAATCAACATTAGAATAAGAAAACTTAAAATAACAGTAACTTACAAGCTTACTAACCAGGCCAGGTAAAAATGATGTACACTAATGACATTTGATATACAGTGGCATGAAAAAAACCCTAAATCTAATATAGTAAGAAAAAATAACACATTATTATTTGTAGAGTGTTGACCTTGTGAGCTATGTTTGTTGATCTTTGATCATTTTATGAAAACAAACGAATTGCTTATTATTATCTTTTTATCCATCGGAAAATATTGTCTTATTATCTTGATTCTTTTGATTTATATCCTACATATTGTTGACTATTAACATTCATTAAAAAAAAAAACATTTGGATACACTTACTATTTCAGAGATAGATGGAACATGTTGGTGTTAATTATAATAACATATGAGTCAATCTTTAGATGATGCAGTGTACTTGTCAGTGATGACTATGCTAGTTTTGTGCTCGTGTGTCTTTTTTAATTAATCACCATTATTTGTCTCTGTTTTGTATTGGATGAATCAAGCCTTCGATCCCTAAATTACTTAACTCAAACTTAATTGCATGTCCCAATTAATGTTAAAGCATTAAAGCTAAGTAAAATCAAGAAAAGTGTAATATGTACTGAAAAAATGCTATAAATAATCATATATACAAAATAATATATAATAGTAATTATAATCAATATTAATTCCATCACTCCTTTATTTTTCTTAAGATAAAAAATATGTTATTGAGAAATCTATATCTTCAAGCTCAAACAAAGTCCTTTGTTTGCTTGTCATGAATGTTGTTCTCTTTTCACCCTTCATGCATCCAACAGAATTTAATGTGTATATGTGCAAGAGAATATTGATAAAGAGGGTTTGTTTTATTTATTTATTTATTTAAAGATCATTAGAAGACAATTTTTTGGCAAATGGATACATCGGTGGAGGGTATGGGAGGTGAGCCATGGTCACTAAAAGAGAATTTTAACGCTCATCATCACATGTTTATGTTGCTTAAAAGTAATGTAAATGCACAACCTATGTTGAACGCATATCACATGCGTATGTTTTCCCTTTGTGTTTGGTTTTCACCTTATCCATTTTGAATATATAGAGAAAAAGGTTGAAAGTGTAACCAATTTATTTCAGTTTTTTTTACTTTTTTCTCTCATTAATTTAAAATTTCCATAGTAGAGATTGTCGTGTCATCTTTATTTACTTCCTTGCGTAAGAAGAATAACACAGCTGATTGTTTAGCTCGTCAGGCAGCTAGAGTCATCTCTCCGTCTCATGTTTGGAAGCGCCTCTTTCCTTTGTCTTTGCATTACTAGCCGTTTTGTTTTTGTTAGTCTTCCTCATGTAAAGAAAAAAAAAAACCTTAAAATTTCCTTCAAACCTTGAAAACAGACATTGTAGACGTAGTTAAGGATGTTTGCACTTCTTTTTTTGTCAAAAGATGTTTCGGCACCTTTTACAGACACGGAAATGCCTTAGGCCAATATTATTAGGGTTGTTGGACATTAATTTTTGGGCTTTATCACAAATTAATGGGCTTTTTGACACTTAGAAATTGGCTCATAAAAAAAGGGCTCATGACTATATACTGGTAGGGTTATTCAGCCCTTGGCTCTGGACTCACCGCTCATGACTTTATTCAATAGCTCACCACTCACAAAAAATAGTTCAAGTGGTTAAAAGCTAGCTCTTTGACAAAAAGAAAAAAACACGGAGATTTCTTTTCTCACCGTACTCAAACCTATTTATATTTAATGTGATCTCAGAATATTAAAAGATTAGTTTAATGACTATTAGTCATGAAATACTATGGGATATCATGGAAAACAAAAACTTATTCTAACCCTCCTCCCCAATTTAACTTTTTTAAAATACCCTGAAACAATACATGTTATTCTTCTCTCACCTATTATGGAAAATAAGTAATTTCTACAAGTTTCTGAAATGTATAATGGAAAATATGTGAAAAATGTATCATTTGTCTTACACAGTTACATGTCATTACAAGTAATATTCTATATATCTTGAAGAGAAATCCGTGAAGGATGAAAAAAAGGCAAAATAACAAAATTGCTGGTTCTTCTATTATAACCAGGGTATGATCTCATCCGTCTCCATGGGAGGCAACTCCATCATCATAAATCCATGAAGGTCTTGGAAGGACATGTTGTTGTTCATCATTAGCATGCAAGGTAATACAAGACTACTAGTTTCCTCTGCAGCATTATTAGATTTAGAAGCTTCTTCCTGCTGCTCTGCCTTTGCAGCAGCATTAGCAATATTCTTCTGTCCCTCCATAATCCAATCAGTGGAAGAATTCTTTCCGGTGAGGCTCTGAACAACGTCCTTGAAGCTGGCTGCATCAGTCTGAACGTACCGGGTTTGGATTTGCACTATCTTCGGAGGACCTTGATCACCACGCATCATATTCATATAATAATTTGCAGTGGATGTGGTGTGTGTGGGTGTTAGAAATGCTTGCAATATCATGTGGCTCTTAAATAGCACTCAAATGCAGTCAATGGAGACTCCTTGATTAGTTGAAATTTCAGGGTCCAAGTCAAATTAAATAGCACGCATTTTGGAATATTAATATACCATGGTCAACTTTATTATCAATTATGATAAATAGCTGAATTACTTAAACATTAAATATATTCGATCTTTAATAAAGACCTACCACTTAATGCGATCTCAAAACCTTCTATAAATTGTAGTAACTAGTATTATACCCGTGCAATTCACGGGGAAGTATGTTATATATGATATGGTCTGCACATTGCGCAGACTTACGTTAGTATAACAATTTTTTTAATTAAATGATATTTATTTTAAAATATTAAATGCAATTAAATAAAAGAATAACTTAAGAGGTTGAGGTTTGAGATTGAGGACTCAACTTTAGTAGATACAGTGTAAATTGCCACAAATAAATGGTATAGTTAATAAAGAGTTGATCTTCTTTCCATATGTATATAAAAAAATAAAGAGTTGATCATTTTTAAATATAAAATGAAATTATATTAATTTAAAATTTTTTAAATCATTCTTATAAGTGACACGTGTCAACCTATAAAAGAATCTTTTTTTTTAAGAGTTGCTAAGGTTTGATATTGAAGACTCACAATTAATAGATACAGTAGTAAATATGTTATTTGAATTGATTTTTTATGGGATGTGATTTTTAAAAGTGAAATCAAACAACCATTTAACAACCAAGCGGGTTGGCGTAGTGGTTCAGCACTTCGTCCCTTAAGCAAGTGGTTGGGGGTTCGAATCCCAACTCTTGTGAATGGAAAAAACTCATTGGCCAGCCCCTACCGCTTCGTGCGCTGACCGTGGGGCGAAGCATTAGTCTCACGGCAATCGGCTGTGGGGAAAAAAAATGTCGTAAAACAACAAATGAGCGAATTAAAATATCCATATTGATATCCATCACCCGTGGGTTCAAAATGGTATATGCAATTCCTTTAAATAAGGTATCTGATTTGAGTCTTAATTATGAATAGAAAAAAATTTAGCTATAAAAGTTTTTTTTTAAATGACTACTTATAAAAGTTAATCCCACCATTTTATAATCCCACCATAATGTGGGTGAACGTTTCTGACAATAACATTATTATTTTCAATAAAGACAAATGTAAAAAAAAATATCGATACTGAATATTCCGAATTTTGATACTGAATATTCCGAGTTTTACTAGCACAGGGACATGATTAATAAAAGAAAAGTATCGCCAAAAAAAACTTTGTAATTTAATTTTATCGGCTTTTAAATTAAGGACATAACTTGTATCAACTTACGATCACCAATTATATAATGAAGCATGTATACTTTTAAAAACTTTAACAATAAATTATTAATCATAAAAAATGAAATTTACTTGTCATTATTTTGAATGAAAAACTTGATAAAAGTGATGTATGGAGCTTATTATTGATCTAAGTTTGTTTCTTCAAACCAAGGGTAGGGTGACAGATGAGATGAGAGAGATCCTAGAAGCTGATTATACTCGTGAGGAGGTATGGATAGCTCTAAAGCAAATGAAACCTAATGTTGCCCTGAGTCATAATGGTTTGCCTACTGTATTCCAGCAATTTAGTTATATATTGTGTTAAATTTTTGCCCCCTTGATTTTTCTAGTTTCATCCCTGGAGTCAATTATCCATAAGGATGAAGACATAACAACCATGATAGTCGACGATTGTGTGGCAAGAAACCTCTGGAATTGCTCAACAAGATCAACTATTGCAGGATTAGGAAGAGACGTGCTCTCAAGCTTTCTTATCCAAATGCAACCTATTGCCCACGGAATTTTGAATTCAATGTTTGCCAGTTTACGAATAGCATATTTCATGTCATCATAACTAGTATAATCAACAAGACCATAAGTCCCTTCACTATCATGGAAACCTCACCAAAACAAAAATCACCAAATTTTCGTGTATCATTCTTCAAATTAAATCGTGCAAGGATGCACAGGATGGGAGCCCACAAACAATAGCTAGAAATTAATAAAGGCTTAGATGCGACTCCGACCTAAGTACTCACACGAACTTCATGGACCTCCTTTTGTAAATTTCACAACATACGATTTCCTTCAATGTCTCAACCATCTAGGTTATATATGCATCGTCAACCTCTCTAGTATTGCTAAATTCAACAAAGGCAAAATCACGTTTCATATCCACGCCCCAAACTCTTCCGCATTTAATAAAGATTCTCTCTCCATATCACAATAACATATCCTTGAAGACAAGTGACCCACATAGAGGCGGGTATTGCCATGTTCATCATCATAATAAGGCATTCTTGATTTCTTCTAGCTATGCACGTTGTTTCTTGACTGAAAAATTCACCGAGTTGCGTTAAATCGTCAACAACCATACAAATTTCCATAAATTCAATGGGTCGAAACTTCCAGGTTTAGATCCCCATTCCTTCCCACTCCAATTACAAGAGGCAACACCTAGCAACCAAACACCGCATTGCAAAATGGATAGAAATATAGCAAAATTGCTTCGTGCAGTAACCGTTTTAATTTTGTATTGGATCCGCGAAAGTTGTGTTAAAGACCAACTCTGCTCTTAATACCATATTGAGAGAACCGATACAAAAGGAGATAGGATGAAGAGAAAGCAATTGGGAGAATAATATGTGCTGGATTTTTCATTAGAAGCAAATATGAGCCTAGGTTACAGTAGAAATTAAAAGAACAAATATAAATAGGCAACAGGCAAAAGATTATATTACCCTTAAGACATGAATTATTAAACAAAGCTATATTATCCAACATCTTATACAATCTTACAAAATTAGCTTTTAATGAATATAGGTGTCATTACTCATACACTCATAATTATTTTGAAGGGGTTAACTATGAAGATTTTAGGCCCTGTCTGGAAGAATTAATTTGAACTTATCTTAAAGCATAAGCGCTTATATAAGGATATGAGAGATCACATGTAAATAGTTTCTTTCTAACCTTCAAACTATGTTATGTTATTTTCATAACCTGCCAATTTTAGCTCATGAATAAGTGTTTATGCCTACTTACAACATAGTTTGAGTTTATTTCAAAAAGCTTATCAGAGATTAGCTAAAGCGCTTAATTAAGTCATTTATCTAAACGCACCCTTAGTCAGTTAGTCTAAAATTTCATATTAGATCAATATCAATCACACCTCTATATATGACCTACAAGTCCACTCGTTAATCCTTAGGCTAAGTAGGGAGAACACGGGCCAACCAAACTATTCTTTTTGTATCTCTTCCATTGAAATGAAAATGAAAAAAAGAGAGAAAAATACTAACTAGCTTTTTTACGGTGAGAAGAAAATTAACTTGTTTGCTCATTAGACGCACAATATTATTTATTTTTTTGGCACAAGAGATAAAAAGCAAACAGAAAAAAGGATGAACCCCTGTGCGAAAAAACTACGCTCGAGCAAAATTAGTTCCTATAACATCTGTAAAAAGAAAGAGGCTCAAGCTCAGATGGGGATCTGAACAAAGAGAAAGTCCAAAGATTGTCGGGCATCGGCTTTAGTAAAAAAATTCACACATACATTTGATTTTCTAAGAGTATGAACCAAGCATGGAATAATATATATAACAAAGTAAACAAATTTTTTATCACATAAAATACATGAAATTCTTTTTCTCCACATAGAAAATGAAAACTATAAAAATAATCATAAGTGAATATTTTTGCAAATTAAAATTCACTATATTGTAAGTGTATAAGATAAGAGTTTAATTTTTCTAGTAAGTTGGAGGGTAAGACCTCGAAAGAAACTACAAACTAGCAATATACTTTGAGGTGTCAACCTCAAAAACATCACGTTAGAGCAAACTACGACACTCTACAAGAGAGGTGGAACAAAACATGAGTTCCAAAGTGAAAAACACGGGCATGCTTAGCTAGGTAGTCAGCCACCAATTTGGCTTCCCTAGGAACAATTTGGAACTTAATCTCCAACTGTGCAGAAATAGTCATTCTAATATGCTAGAGAGAAGTTCCACATGAGGGCTCACCAATGCCCCACCCGTATTAATCAACTCAATAGCCGAGCAAGAATCACATTCAATGATAACACGAGTATGCCCATCTGCTATAATGGAGTCCAAAGTTGTCCTGATCGCTCATAGATCTGCTAAAAGAAGATTTGACGTCCCAATTAATCGGTAAAAGCCACATACCCATCTCCCATAGTTGTCACTAAGCACGTCTCGACAATTATACTTCAACCATCTCATCTTCAGCCTAACCTTTTGAAGTATTGTCATCGACCCACTTATATAATTTTAAATCTTAATTATTTTTTTACGTGTTAAATAATTATTAGATGTCAATAAGCATAAGTTTTACTCTGATATCACTACGTTTAAAGAGTGTAACTATATTCTCCAGTATTATTTATATATTTATTATTTATTATTTATTATTACGAAAAAAAGAATGAAATGTCCATATAGTGTAGCATCTGAAGGCTCACCCTGGCCCCGATCTGATAGCGCTAGGCTTCTCCAAGTCGAAGCTGCAACACAACACAACACAACACAACACAACACGATGATGGTGTGGTGTTGAATAATAGATTTTGATGAGTTTGTTACTCATTTCATGTCTCTCCCCACCAAACGTTCAGCTTCAGCTTCAGCCGGCGCTCCTTCCTCCTCTCCTATGAAAAAGCAAAAGTCTCACCAGCCCTTTTCTTCTGACTCCGACGACGCCGTCATGCCCCTCGACGACGATCTCAAACCCTCCCCCGACGCTCGCGGCGGCGCCGGCCTCATGGCGGCCAATCTCTCCCGCAAGAAAGCCGTTCCTCCCCAACCCCCCAAAAAGCTCCTCATCAAGCTCCACAAAGGTAAGGGTTTTTCAATTGCTCCTCATTTCTCGCTACTCCTGCCGCGCTTTCCATTTTCTCTGCTTTCTTATGTGCTTTTCTCATGCCACACCACTCCAATTGTGTTTATTCATCTCTAATTTGTTCAATCGCTTCAAACACTGTCTAAGCCAAAAGCACACTCATTTTGTAGTAGCTAATCCAAATCCAAATTAGTAATTGTAGGCTAGGTTATAGTTAAGCGTTCACACGATGTGATTTTATTTTCCTCTAGATTCTGTCTTGTGATTATGGTTAATGTGCCTGTATAACATGGCAGTATTGTGAGCTTGTCTTTTCTTATTTGGAAATGGATTATATTTCTAGTTTCATTTTCTTCTAATTTCTGAGAATCCACTGGCTCGGCAGTATTAGAAATAGTATCAAATGTTTAGCTTATGAAGAGGATGACTTCTAAAGTTATTTCTTATACATTCCTGTTTTTGTTTTGAAGCTAAACCAACATTGCCCACAAATTTTGAGGAGGATACATGGGCAAAACTAAAGTCGGCTATTTGTGCTATATTTTTGAAGCAACCGGACTCTTGTGACTTGGAGAAGCTTTATCAGGTAACCGTGAAAATTTTGTAATAATTGTTATTAGTACTTTGAGGACATGGTTCATTTAGTTCTGAAAATATTTATTGGCATCAGCTTATTAGCTTTTTATGGTGAACTCATGATATCCGTAGGCTGTGAGTGATCTCTGCCTTTATAAAATGGGTGGAAATCTTTATCAACGGATTGAAAAGGAGTGTGAAGTGCACATATCTGCAGCGCTGCAGTCTTTGGTCGGACAGAGCCCGGACTTGGTTGTTTTTCTATCTCTAGTTGAGAGATGTTGGCAGGATCTTTGTGATCAAATGTTAATGATTCGTGGTATAGCCTTGTATCTGGATAGGACGTATGTGAAGCAAACAGCAAATGTTCAGTCATTATGGGATATGGGCTTACAACTTTTCCGTAAACATCTTTCATTGTCTCCTGAAGTACAACATAAAACTGTCACTGGTCTTCTAAGAATGATTGAAAGTGAAAGGTATATCCATTTATTTGCAATCTCAGTTCTATAAATGACTGTAGACCTTTGCATACATGTGGATCATATCAATGTTCCATGCTGCCATACATGTATGCATGGTTGGGTTGGGGGGAGTGTATTATCTGATCTTAGCCTGGCATTTTTCTCTAATTATTTTTCTGTATCTAATGAAATAATAATTTGATTTCTATTAAAGTTCAGGACTAAACACATTTGCCCTTCCTGTATATATTTTTATATCTTTTTGGTTAGTCTGTAAGATATGTTGAACTAAGATTGAATGATATAATTTTGAGACATTTGCATTTGTAAATGAGGGAAAATATCAATCAGTCATGCTTTGTTTTTGGATTGGCTATTCAAATCTGCATACAGTTCCAGGGTAGTGACCATTTAATTTTTAGGTTAGCAAAATGACCTAGGACGGTCACTCTTTCTGCTTCTTATTCTCAAAAGCAAGGGATAATCTCTTGCACATGGAAGGTAGGATTGGAGGATTCTTATTGTCATGAATGAGTTTGTTCATAGTTCTGCTTTCCTTCTTTTTTTATATGATTCCCCTGCTCCTCAAGACCTCAACAAAATAGTCTTTATATTGTCCACTAAATTATCGGTTGCCAGTTGCCTACTTCTGTTACTGCCCGTTTTACCCTCACTGTTGCAATGTTCCTGTACATCCTAAATTTGATATAAAAACCATTGATGTGTTTTGACCTAATAGTTTAAGCTTTTTGGATATGGGTTCATAGCATAGTATCTAAGCTTCTCTGACACTAGCGTTCAATCCTCGTTGCACCCATTCTTCTATATTAAAATTTATATTTCTGCATAAGGTTGGCTGAACATGTGCATTATCCACGCTTGACGCTTCAAGCCCAAAGGCTCTCAAATGAGTGGACATGTTAGATATAAAACCCATTATAGGTCAAGCTTCTCAAAATAATTGGTTGATGACATTTTCAATTAGCTGTAAGGTTATTTTTATCATTTTATCACTAAAAAATATAATTGCAACTTACTCCTTGCAATTTGTCATTATGTATCTTTTTTTTACTATTATTTTCTTGGTTTGGAGCTCCAGATTTTACTGACTCATATTATATTTGGGATTACAAATTTTGTGTTAGTTAGTCTGCCGATATTGGTTTATCACGTGAGAATATTTATTGCTGACCAACAATTTTCTACTGACCTCACCTGTGTGATCTCTTCAACTGAACATCTGATCAGAATGTGCTGGGAAAGTCAACTGTTATGTCAGTTGTGGAATATATGAACACACTGTTTTTTGACATCTTACGTCCATTGTATAATCTAAGGCATTATTTTTCTTTTTGCAATTTTAATATTTTTTCATTTAGCTGTGGCATACAAGTGCTGTGGAACACAAGTGTTAGGAAAAGTGGATAAAAAGGGCAGCTTGGTGCACAAAGCTCCGACATACGCAGGGTCCGGGAAGGGGTCCCACCATTTGGTGTATTGTATGCAGCCTTACCTTGTTTTTTACACAAGAGGCTGTTTCCGGGACTTGAACCCTTGACCTCAGTCACATGACAACAACATTTTACCGTTGCGCCAAGGCTCCCCCTTCATAGTAAAGCTGGATACATGCAAAAAATTGCTGTACTTGGTCAAACTTCATGGGATTAGTTTATTTCATAGTAATTGAACCTAGCCTGATCTGAGTGAATATAAAGCTGGTGAATGAGCATGTTCTGTCAAGGATTGACAGATGTTTAATTTTCTGAGAAGAGATGATACCTTTTTCTCTTATTCATATATGGAATCATACAATGCTAGAATGTTAAGGAAAAGTTGGTTAGGAAATGCCACTTGATCTGCTACTAGCCTACAACTTAGGTGAATACAAATTACAAAGGAGAAAATAAGGGATAAAAATCCGGAACTTAATTCTGATTTAAATTGGATGCCAATCCTTTTCTAATTCAAAATAACCTTCCCAAGTCCCAACTTTCCTTACAAACTTCTAGAAGATGCTTGTAGTTTTACAGTTGTAAAATATATTGGTATTGGAGCCATTGTAAGTAGTTGAGGTACAAAAGAAAATTTAGTCAACGATACTGGTGTGAGTAATCTCAATCTAAGAATATATGCTAAGTAAGGGGCTAGGTTAGTCTTTCCATTATATTGAAAAAAATATGACCCAATACAAGTCTATTTCAATACCTTCAAGCCAGGAACTTAGATACTTATTTTCCTCTCATGATCATCATTTGTGATATTGGGCATTAAATTTTCTCTTGTAATATGGAAACCTTAGCTGGTTGATCCACCTATTTTATTTATATAAGGCCATTGAGTTCTTCATCTGGTGTTGTACAATACTGTTTTCACTCGTCTTGTTTTTCAGATTAGGTGAAGCTGTGGATAGAACTCTTCTAAACCATCTTTTGAAGATGTTTACTGCTCTGGGAATTTATGCAGAAAGCTTTGAGAAGCCATTCCTTGAATGCACATCTGAATTTTATGCTGCTGAAGGTATGAAATACATGCAGCAATCAGATGTTCCAGATTACTTGAAGCATGTGGAGGTGCTTACTTTTCCTTATCCCCTTGTATTATCTTGTTAGCTTTCATTAATTTTAGTATTTCCTAAATCAATGGATCATGTCATGCCATTTCAGAATTTTATCTGACATATTTCTGACTTAAAAAGTTTGCTTTTTTGGTATTTTCAATCCTTCCCTTGTCCAGCATTCTATGCTTACTGTAGGGATATTTTTGGGTGCTCATTTGTGCAGACTAGGCTGCAAGAGGAACATGAGAGATGCTTGATCTACTTGGATGCAAGTACTAGGAAGCCGTTAATAGCAACAGCAGAAAAACAACTTCTTGAACGCCATATACCTGCCATTCTTGATAAGGTTCCGATCACCACCAGCTTCTTAATTTTTCTGTGGTGATTTCTTTTTTCATTTTGTTTTTCACATTGATTCAAATTTGCTTCGTGTTACAGGGTTTCTCTATGCTTATGGATGGGCATCGTATTGAAGACCTTCAGAGAATGTACTCACTATTTTCAAGGGTCAATGCCCTTGAGTCACTGAGGCAGGCCATTAGTTCATACATCAGGAGAACTGGGCAGGGCATTGTTATGGATGAGGAGAAAGATAAAGATATGGTTTCATCCCTTCTGGAATTTAAGGCTTCTCTTGACACAATATGGGAAGAAAGCTTTTTCAAGAATGAAGCATTCTGCAATACCATTAAAGATGCATTTGAGCATCTTATCAATCTCCGCCAGGTTCTTCCCATTTTGCTTTTGTCGCTTCCTTATTTATTGTTGGTTACTTTTCATACTGGAATTTTAGAAATATCTCAAGATAGAAAGCTCCAGCCAATAAAATTTTGGGTCAACTCGTTTGTTACCTTATTGTTTGCGGCAGCCTTTCCTTTGTCCTTAAGTTCCAGGACCAGATTACCACTGCCTTAATGATAAACCAATGAACTCAGTGCCAGAAAACCTTTGTACTCAAAGTATGTCATTTACACGTGTTCAGTGTGTAAATTGGTGGTACTGCTCATGGATGTGATATTGTGGATAGAAAGGCCTATTTACCGAGTTATCTAACATACCATGAACTTTAAGATTCATGATGAATTACTAACTATAACAAACTATATTTTTCACATAATGAAGCATTAAAAACATCAAGATTTTATTAGCATTTTGAAGTCAAATAACTTATTATGTAGCTGAAAAATTGAAATATAAACTTGGAAATAAATCAAGTTTCCAAGTCAAACAATAAGAAATAAGACACAGGTTGACATGTTGGCGCTTTTGAATCCCAAAAAAGTACACCCCATGAAAAGTGAAATCAAAACAGACTACGTCAGTTTACATGTAGATCAAATGAAGCTAAGTTATGAATCAAAGCAAAATGTGACAAAAAGCACAGTACCTGAAGAAGGACAAAGCCAAACAGCCACTGGGAGGAGATGAATGTAGGCAGTAATTGGTGTGTATGGTCAGGTACGCCTTGTCTCAGTGCTCTATGAAAGGAATGACCAAAAAAAGAGGGTGATGCCATTCAGAATGGCAAGCAGTGTTAGAATTGCATGAATTAGTGCTATTCCTTCATAATTCCAGGCAGTTCAGCATGCGTTTAAGGCGCCAGAGCAATACTCCATGCAATCTGTACGGCGGCAATGTTGTTAATGGCGGAGAGCCAAAAACTGGCCATATTTGACAAACAATAATGGTGGATTATGGCGGTGTATTGTGGGATATCAGCCATGGTGGAGAGCCAAAAACCCGCTATGGCAGAGTCACAACAGATATTTGATAACACTGACCAGCGGATGAATCATTCCCCTTGCGATTCACACTATTCTGACTATAATAGTGCTGCTAATGAGGAGAAAAAGTTTATTGCAGGGAGAACAGAATATGAATAGTGGTTTAGAAAAAAAGTTCAATTCTAAGTTTGTATTAACTATTCAAATAACATATTTTTTCTCTTCAGAGAAGTCCTTAATTATGATCTTTAATAGCCATCTATTTGTTTACTAATATTGGTTCATTCATTTTTCTTGAATACATGTTACATTTTTTTTTTCTATTGATCCTCAACCTGACACTCGTGGCAAGTATAATTTTACATGCTATATGATTTTACGTAGTTACCAGCTATCCTAATTTGAGAAAACATAAGGGCTATATGATAGTAGTTGACTGTGCTTGACTTTCCTTGTTTTTAAATTATTCAAAGCTAAACGGTTATTAGTTCCAGTTCCAACCTCCAAGTTTGTAGCTTTCTACAAAGCAGAGTCACAGACACAGGAACAACACAAACATTGACACATGCATACACATACATTTATATGCATAAAGTGTGATAGAGATTAGAGACCTTTATCATTTTTCATGTTTTAATAATTTTTTATATTAAGTTGACTTTTCTTAGAGTTATTTAAAAACAAAATGAACTATCCACAAAAAAAAAGAACTGTTTTAGTAAAGTTGTGTCCTTCAGCTATTAATGATATTTGAGGGTCAACTATGTGTCCAAGCTGTCTCTGGTGTGTGTCCAAGCTGACAAAAAATTTCTTTAATTGGACAACTAAGGAGGAGTGTCTAACGTGTTATTGGGGAGTCTGTGTCAGAAAAGTGTTTGTACTTCATGGTAGCTTTAAACTGGCCTTAATGGAAGGCCAACAGTTTTATATCCTAGTTATCTTACATTTTTAAGTATGTTTTCTATAGCCTCATCATAAAATTGGAATCTGATAATGATAGAAAGAATTGTTTTGAAGATCAATGAAGCTATGTCCTTTAAATGCTGTTTAATTCCTTTCCATGTTTTCCAAATGTTATGGTAGTGTACTATTCACTGTAACTTTTTTTAATAAAGTAATGCATCATAGAAAGGAGAGCGTGTACATCGCAGAAGTGGAAAAATCCTCCTAAAGGGAAACTATTAGGATAAATAAAGCCATTGGGGTTGAGAATCCTGATAGGAGAAAAATTGAGGGAAAAGTGTCTCAAGAAAATAGAACTTTGAAACAGCCATCTGAGAAGCGAGAAACTAGGAATAGGAATACAGTCCTATGATTCCTATCCCATGGCTTTGCATGGGAAAAACATCCTTGAATATATGTAAATCCTCACCAACCCAATGCAGTAGAGAATTCCCCTAAACTGCACACTGCTAAAGACATGTGGCCTCTCTTTTCCTGCCAAAGCCTTTCAAATTTATCATATGAAATTACTCAAGGAGTTGTATCCTGTCCACTGTTTGCTAAGAATCCCGAACAACTGCTACTACAAGATAGCTTATATGCATTGCGAAATTAGGCTACAATACAGTTTCTGAACTGGATCTTCTGTACTTTTTTGTAAGGCTACCATTTATCTAAAGAAACAGCCATAAGAAACTAAGGAACACCCGTATTGTATGAAACATGTCTGCACATTATCTAAAATTAAAATTCTTGAAAATTATTATTTCAAACCACATTTTTAACACAACTAATTGCTTAAAGCAAAACTTCCACGAAGGATTTTCATAACCATGTCTTTGCTACTATAGCAATTCCTTGAATATTAAGTAATGCTAAACAAATTCAAATAATATTTGGCTGACTCTCACGTTATTAGAATTTGGGAGGCCTAAAAGCTAGCTCAAGAGTCGAGGATTGTCTTCCCATATATAAGGGGTATTTTTGTCATATCTCTAGTCAATCACACCCCCTCACGCCCAGGGCTGAACATCTGGAGCGTTGAATATGCAGGAATGAACATTTGCGGGTGGCCCATATACGGTTGGTCTCCACTAAACGGATTTAGAATAGACTCTGATACCATATTAGAATTTGCGAGACCTAACTCAACCCAAAAGCTAGCTTATGAGTTGAGGATTGTCTTCTCATATATAAGGGCTATCTTGGTCATATCTCTAGTCAATGTGAGACTTCTCAGCACATGTCACTGGTTAAATTTTAGGTTGAATGGTTTTCTGGTGTTGCATAATTCTCTTATATAAAACTGGTTTAAATTTTGAGGTCTGTGGCTTGGCATCCAGATTCTTGTTCTGATATATCTGTCCAGTTGTTTATGAATCATACTATATTTCGTCCATCAGAGGGCTAGTAAAATAGCTAAGATGTTAATTTTGGTTTTGCAACACTTTTTTCACGCTTAACGATGCATTTATT
This sequence comes from Acmispon strigosus, assembly GCA_030819835.1. Classification (NCBI taxonomy): domain Eukaryota; kingdom Viridiplantae; phylum Streptophyta; class Magnoliopsida; order Fabales; family Fabaceae; genus Acmispon; species Acmispon strigosus. Next base: position 96,871,886 of record JAUAMA010000001.1, read on the forward strand.
ATGCATGTGATTTGAACTCAACTGACTGTTATCCTATTGTTTCTGCATGGTAGAACCGACCGGCAGAGTTGATTGCCAAGTTTTTGGATGAGAAGCTTCGTGCGGGTAATAAGGGAACTTCAGAAGAGGAATTAGAGGGTACACTTGATAAAGTTCTGGTTTTATTCAGGTTCATTCAGGTATGCTCAATGTTTCATTGGTGGAGTAGCTAAATCACACCTTGTTTCTTGTATTTTCTGTTCTTGCTCGTGGTGATATTTTACCTTTCTACTGATATTTCTCTTCCATACTGATTCTGGCAAGACTACTTGATGTTTTATTGTTAAGGGCAAGGATGTGTTTGAGGCATTTTATAAGAAAGATCTTGCTAAAAGACTGCTGTTAGGAAAGAGTGCTTCTATTGATGCAGAGAAATCTATGATCTCCAAGGTTAGGGCTTATCGCTTATCTTTTACATTTGACTTCTGTAAAAATTAGATGGTTCCTCAGCAGAATTTTTAATTATTAATTCTTCTTTGATTAATACAGTTGAAGACTGAGTGTGGCAGCCAGTTCACAAACAAACTGGAAGGAATGTTTAAGGTATGCATCTTTGAATCAATTTTATAACTTGAAAGTGTTATAGACTCTTGGATTGACTGGGTCGAAATAATCTTTTCCAACCTCAGTTTTTTCTTATGTATTTTTCTTTGGCTTTGAAGGTCACTGAATTTGAACCTGGTGAGGAATTATCTTTCTGGCCTTTGGTCACCTTTAAGATTTGATGGTGGATTTTGAATTAAAAATTTCTTCAGCCATATTAAATTTACAGCTTTACAAATTTATTCAACTTCTAATTTGAAGAGGCGATAAACAATATTTGACACCCTTTCAAATTGGGAAAATTGCGCTTTTCTCAGTGTACACTTCGGTATTTGCTTTAAAATGTATGGCATATCAATAATCATGAATATATGATACGGCCATCAAATAACCTATCACTTGTGTTTGAAGATGCTGAGCGTACAAGGATTTGGTATTTTTCTTTGATAAAGTCCACATATGATCATGTTCTTGGGTGTTCAACTTTTGTACAAGTACCTTATGAATAAGTGTTAGGTAACCCCACCCAATCAGTTAGTTGGAGTCAGTTAATTTGATGCAGTGTGCAAATAATAAGGGAAGTAATAGAGGGGAATTTTCATATTTTTGTTATTAGATTATACGAGGGAATTTAGCTCAAATACCTAGATGGTTAGATGCTACTTTTCTGTATCTGTATTTGGTTCTTCCTCTTCACTGGTCCTCCTCAGATCAGGGAAGATTCTTATCAATAATACGTTACTTTCTTCAATATTCTGATCCAGTTCTATTTTAACAATGATCTGACTAACTTCATCAATTACTTCACCTTCTTACAACTTCGTAAAAAATTGTTCTGATTCAGGACATTGAATTATCAAAAGAAATAAATGAGTCCTTCAAACAGTCATCCCAGGCGAGAACAAAACTTCCATCAGGAATTGAAATGAGTGTTCATGTCTTGACAACTGGGTAAGCTATGTGTTTCCTCTTTCTTATCTGTTGACTGTCATCATCAATACTGTTTATGTGCTTCTTTTTTCCAGATAATTTAATTGGAATAGTTGGATGATTGCAGGTACTGGCCAACATATCCACCCATGGATGTTAGACTTCCTCATGAATTGAACGTTTACCAGGTTCAGCTCAAGCCATGAACGAATGCTCTTTTTACTGTTGGTATCCTTGATACTTGTAACTTCTCTGACATGGTCCTTTCCCTTATTCCTGAAGGATATTTTTAAAGAGTTTTATCTAAGCAAATACAGTGGAAGGCGTTTGATGTGGCAAAATTCGTTAGGTCATTGTGTCCTGAAGGCAGATTTTCCCAAAGGGAAAAAGGAGTTGGCTGTCTCCCTGTTTCAGGTTGGCCTTTCGAAAACCATTCATTCTTTTGTGTCTTCATTTCGTGTCACAGTCTATCTTGTTTGAACACATTATTCTGGGATTAATTCCGCTTGACTGGCTGTGCTTCAGACTGTTGTTCTGATGCTATTCAATGATGCTGAGAAACTTAGCTTTCAAGATATCAAGGACTCTACTAGTATTGAGGACAAAGAACTGAGAAGGACTCTGCAATCACTTGCATGTGGGAAAGTTCGTGTTCTACAAAAGGTGTGTTTGTAATCATTTGCAGAATTATCAGTTTATAAAATTTGTTTGCAACTATGTCTCCTGTAGTTTCTAATGTTGATTCTCTTTGTTGAACATGCAATAGATGCCAAAGGGTAGAGATGTGGACGATGATGACTCATTTAGTTTTAATGATGGGTTTACTGCTCCTCTTTACCGGATAAAGGTAGCATTTCCTAGGACATTATAGTATAGATTAACTGATGTCAAACTTCAATTTGTGTTTTAATTCGGAATAGGTCTAGCCCTTTGGCAGTGATAAATGCTTGTATTGGGTTAGTCCTCTGAATTTATGACCACAAGTTTAAAATTTTGGTGTACGGGGTGTAGGTTAATGCAATTCAGTTGAAGGAGACTGTGGAGGAAAATACAAGCACCACTGAAAGAGTTTTCCAAGACCGTCAATATCAGGTCAATTTTCTTTTCTCTATAACCTTCCTTTTAGCTCAGACTTTAGAGGGACTATATGTCCAGGGGAATGTAATGCACCTTCAAGTTCAGAAGAACCTAATATGCTTGTGCATTATACTGGCTATTTTCTAAGAATTACCATTGACACTCATTAATTTTATTTCACAAAATTTGATGAGTAATAAATTGTATCGATATCCTTAAAATTTCAATATAATTTTTAGTAGACATGTCAATATGAAACCATTTTCACGAGTCGTCATCTAACAACTTAATATGTCCTGTTATACATGATATCCTCCTATATTATTATGTCCAGTTATCCAGACAGTATTTTATATGCCTATGTTCTAAACATGTAATATTGATGATGATCTATAACCTATTAACCTTGTTGGCATGTTTTATTGCAGGTTGATGCTGCTATTGTGAGGATAATGAAGACTAGGAAAGTGCTTAGTCACACGCTTCTTATTACTGAACTCTTCCAACAGGTGACATCTTTACCGTCTTCCAATTCTTTAATTCAAATGGAATCTGAATCCCCAAATTGCTCCATGTCAATATAATGTCTGGTCTCATGATGGTGTGTTATAGTGTAGTAGTGTTGTAGCCTTGTAGGCAAAGCTACTTTGCAGTGTTACTGCTGATAAATTCTTAAGTACCTTATGCCTCACTTATGTTGTGTACAAGTGAAAGCTTCTTATTTAGACTGTTGTATATCTGATCGTTAGGATAATACTGATTTTAGTTTTGTTTTTCTGAACAGCTCAAATTCCCAATAAAGCCAGCTGATTTGAAGAAAAGGATCGAAAGCCTGATTGACAGGGAGTATCTGGAGAGGGACAAGAACAACCCTCAAATATACAATTACCTGGCATAGCATATTTACCTCATTTTACAATTCTTAGTCTCTCTTTCTCTCTTAATTGACATGGGAAAAACTTGATGTTTAATCCCTTGTCATGTATGTACAGTAACAACGGATCCCCCCCCCCCCACCAACCTCTTTTTTTGTCCTTTTTCAATTATTGACAACCGCACTTTACTTGTAAAATATATTTTCCCCCTTTGAAGTTATTTTCATTTTCTTTACAATTCAAAATTGTTCCCAAAACGATTAAGAAATTGAGAAGATTCATCAGCTTTTTTTTGCCTTAGAAGAATTGGCTATGTTTGGGTATCCATTATGGTTGTTTTCATGTATTTCAAGCCAAAAAGTGATTTGAACTCCTTTAATGGGTCGAGATAAAAATTCGTTTCTGTTACACTCAAGTGATGTTCAAACATATTTTAGGCTTTTGAGGCAACCTATACTTCATTCTGGAAGTATGTGAAATGTAGTCTACAAGACATTTTTTGGATGAAATTTATAAATAAAAAAGGTTCAAATATATTTTTATCCCTATATTAATGTGAGTTTTTACTTTTGGTCCCTATTTTTGGAAGATTTATTTCCTTTTTGTCGTTAAAGGTAAGCTACTTTAGTTACTAAAGTTAAAGGAACATTTGTTCAATGTTGACATGGCTAATAGAAGACCATGTCAGCATTGCCATTTATATACACACTTTTCCTACAATGCAGCACCTACTGCCATTAAAGCATCTTCTCTCCTTCATCTCGTTGCTGTCTCCTCTACCTTTCCATCTCATTCTCTACTCTCCCCTCGGTGCGCACAACCTTCACAAAATAAAGAGCAATCTAAGCAATCCTTGGTTGAAGAGAAATATTTCCGATTCTAAATCATTCCATATATCCAATATTGTATGTACATTATTACCTACTACAAGTGCAGAGCAATCTTATTACAACATAAGCTTATATCGGATTGTAAACATTACTTTAGGTTGTTAAAATTCTGAAACCTTTAGATTTGATGCTACTAAAGAGGAAAAAACTAATGCTGCTTAGGATATATTACTTTCTTCTCTTGTTCTATAAGAAAAAAACCTTATAAAAAGGCAATGCAAATCAAAGGGTTTGTTGTGGCATTTCTAACAATGTATCAGCTAACAAACCTTGGGCTGGATGTTATAATCATGATAATGAACCAGACACCAGCAGATTAAATGATGCAGAAGGCCAGAATACATGTAGAAATCCAGATTTCGTTTATAAACGATGCTTTGATTGCATTGAATCGTTATATGCGACATTAGACAGCTGCAGATGAATCTATTAATACGTGGTTTATGAGCGCAGCACCTGACATTGAATGGACAGTGAGTGAAACCTTAACTCCTTTTGCTCATGCGCCTTTTAGACCTAACTGTTGCCCTTAACCCAGTTGCTAATCAGCTGAACTGCGAATTTGTATGGGGTTTCATGATTTACATTTTATTTGTGTTCTGAGGTATGTTCCATTTAGCCAAAAAAAGGGGGAAATAATTGTAAAAATCGCCACTGATTATGACTGAGTGAATTGTAGTTGTGTTGGAACACAATTGCTAGGTCTCACATTCAAATGCTGATAGCACGTGTCATTGAAAGAACACATTGAACAGGGATGAAACTAAAGCACAGACAAGAACTTAGCACGCTAGAGGTAGCCATAAAACGACTTCAAACAATCGCACTGTAATGAGCCATTTGAAAAAATTGAACACAGAATTTCACATGCAAATACTGAGCCATTCAAACATTTTTCTAAAACTTAGATAAGTTGTAAGCAATTTGCTTATCAGTTCAACAAAAATCACACACAAAAACTTGAGCTTACATATGTGATTCAAGGAGCAATGGAAATTGGGGGCTCCACACATATCTCAATGTACCTGAGATGACACTAATTTGTGGAGATTTCATTTGATACGTTCAACATTTTGAGTCATGACACACAGAATAAAGTGATAGCATGCCATTTTAAGCAAATAAATTTACAACCCTAGCTAGTTCTTATTGTATGCAATTGATAGGATATAAATCTCTCTCTCCACACTCAACTCAAGTACTCAGTAACATTAATACATCAATCTTAAAGTTCAGATCCCGTTTTTACTGCTACAATCTAAGAGAAATAACCATAAAAAGGAGCATCCACATACAAACCCAGAAGAAAAAGAAAAAAAAAAAAAAACTCATTGGGTATAAGTAACAGGGGGTGAGAGATACATAAGAGTGAATTCAAAGGGGTTTGCCGGCGGAGGAAGGGGAAGGTTCCGGGGCGGGGTTGTTGAGTGGAGCGCGAATGTCGACGTCGTCGTCGTCGGGATCGTAATCTGGATTGAGATTTCGGTCAATGGCTTGACGACCCTGTTCAAGGCACGGTTTGCAGGCGATCTCAATGGTGATCCAGCCCAGAACCACCGCGACCACTGCAATCGCTGCGCTCGTTATCGCACCCATCCTATCCTAATTCCTTCCACCCTGGGTTCGAATGGACCTTGGATCTTGTTTTCTGTTTCCTCTGCACTCCAAAGTTTGGCGGAATATTAATAACTTTTGCCCAAAAAAATGTTCATTTTATTTTATTTATAAAAATTTAAAAATTGATTCTTTCACAAAAAAAATATAATAAATATGAGATAAAGAAGAATTTAGCTAGTATCAAAAAAAAAATTGTACTTAGTGAAACAAAAATATGAATGTTGAAAATGAGACACTTAGTTAGAAATAATAGTATAAAACAATTTATGTGATTCTTACTCAACCGCTTAAGTTTTTATGGGACAATTGGTTGTTTGATATGATATGCCTTTACGACTAAGCAGTCTAGAGTAGCTTGAGCTCTTGAGGTAATTAGTCATTTGACACATTTTAATCACATTTCATTTGCACTTGTGTTCTTCCAAAAATAGAACAAACTCATCTTTATGTGATAAACGTAGGCTGAATGCTCTGGTGGCAATAACAATGTCCACAACGAGGGGTGGAGGTGTACTTGTAAAAGAAACTCATGCTCAAGTATAATTCTAAGAAAAATACCCAAGTTAGCAAATTGAGTATTTATAGCCATGGCATAACCCGTAAACAAGGTGTCAAGCCTTTGTGGAGCCTTTATGAGAGACCTCCCAGATGATAGCTACCATTGTGTAACCTTCCAATTGTGTAATGAATGTGTCAGTTTTGTGCTGCTCGACTAACTATGAATGAGATTAATCTCGTTTTAATCGTCTCAACAACTAATATGGTATTGAAACCCTTGGGCTGCCGCCAAACACTATTGAGCTTTATGGTCATTTTGGGTGTCAAGAATAACTTGTGATTTTTCATTCTGTCTTCTAATTTACAACTCACTTTCTTTTTACACAATTAATTCACACCGAGTGTTACTACATACGTGGCTTGCTAGCACTTTACATGGCTGGAATTGAACCAATCTTGGATTTGGCCTTGTATTATTATAACTTGATTAGTTTATAACACTATTAAATTAATGTAATCGATCGATTCTCGCATTAAAAGCAATATCTCTATTTGCAGGAGCATAACAGGCAAATCATATCCAATATCGTGTATATACAGAATTGAGTTTGATTCCAAGTTTCCAACTACCAAAAACAGCCATTTGCAAAAGCTATATTCAACCAACCCTATCCTGTCTCACCCAAAACCAAGTTTGATTTCAACAACCGAACCACCTCATAATTTGTGATCACCAACCAAAACCAATACCTAATCGCCCAAACTGTTTCAGTGTCGTGTAATGAATATTTTAGCACGGGGAACTCATCATTCTTATGTCCTATACATGACAAGAATCTCATCATGCATCTAAAGAAATCTCAAAACCCTTTGGTTTAATCATTCACCCCAAATTCAACTTGGGCCTTCCTCACTGCCCTTTATTGAATTTGGCTCCTTTCATAAGTTATGGAACTATAGCCATTAAATACTAAAAATTCATAATTAAAATTGTGATAAAATGCATGAAAGTATAAAATAAATGTTAAGATTCTTAGAATACCTTGCTTTCTTCACATACTACAATGCAACACTTCCTTTTGAGGAGTTAAATATACCCTCCATCACCTTTGGTTACATGGATCAAAATCTTCTATCATCAAACTAATGAAATCTCATCATGTCAACTAAAAAGGATATGAGTTGGATTTTACAAACTTATATGATAATTTTAAACAGGCATGTCGAAATTTTATTGATGGAGCAGAAAATGAGACAATTTGAGGACAAAAGATTTAAATCCAGATCACATACCTTAAAGTTAAGGGTATTGATTAATTCACTGTCCAGTTTCTCTTCCATCTCATTTTCTCTACTTACCTCTCTCCTATGTTCCTAACACATCATCTATCATATTTCTCATTTCTCTCTCTTTTCTTCAATATTTTACTAGATGTAAGTGTGTTTAGAGTGTCAACCAAACATTACTCTAAACTTAAATGCATTGCAAGAACTTTCTTTGTAGCATTTAATCTTCCTTGAATATTGTGGACACCTCACTAGATTCACAGTTGGTCAACTTGCCTTAACTTGCTGCATTCAATTATAGGTGCTCCACTCCTCTTCCATTACACACCAGCTGCATCAACTTTTATTTCTTTGACCATCAATTCCAACCCCAAAATCTTATCCCTCATTGAAAGTGACCACCATCAAGAGAAACAGGGTGTGATAAAGATAGCTTTTATGCCTTTAAGGATAAATGGTCGACATGGAGACAACACAAATTTCAAATTAAATAAAATTTGCAATAAGTATGGAAAGAATATCTTTATAATGTGATGTGTGCACGTTTATAATTGTGCTCCACACAAGTATAACCCCACAATCTACCAGCCTTTGATATACAGATCCCAGAAACAATTCCAATCTCAGGACCTAGCACTTGGATATCTAAGTTTGCAGTCAAGTAGAGCAATTAAGGGTCGACAAAGAAAAACACTTACACAAACAAGTTTGATCTTGCTTTTGTCCTTTCAAAAATTGAATCTAATATGGCTTGGCAGAAAATATTACTACAACTTTTGATGATAAAACCATGCCAATGAGACGTTCATCAAGGAGAAAATTATCAACATATTAATGTACAACTAGTATTGCCCAATAACCACAAGAAGATGCTACAATCAATACAATTCAAAAACTGCTTAAAGTACTTCAAAGCCTGCTTAAAGTACTCCTTCACACAGCTATTACAACTTATAGACCTAATAATTATACTTAATTACATTTTATTCAGACAACATTCATAACATAATATTACAGAAAAGTGAAAAACTATGCAAACAGCACCTGAGAGCTTGAAGGAGTCAGATCAGATAAACTTCCTGGCGCATCAATTACATGCCATTGAACACTGAAGTTCCGTTTTCCCTCACAGCTTTCTTTAGGATGCAATCTAGAAATATGGCCAACAGCAACCAGGAGATTTCGACCAACAACATAAATTTGACAATCACAAGCATTCACTGCGAAAGGCTTACATATTTGCTCAGGCAAAGGGGGACCATCTATGGCTTCCCATGAATCTGCTTCCGGGTCATAAACCTTTAGCTTCATCCTTTCGAGCTCAGAAACAACAAATAAGTGCCCGTAAACAACCACACTTGAACCGGTCCACCCTTCTCTAAGTCCAACAGCCATATTTTCCCAGTTATTAGTCCTTGGATCGTAGACCTGGCCTCTCGGAGAGACATAAAATGGCCATAGCCAACCTTCAGTCACCAAAAGTTTCCCATTGAGAACCGCAGCATCATAGGACGCCATATTCGTCCCCATGTTCGCAATAGAGTGCCAACTCCCATTGAGAGGATCCAACATCTCAGCAGAATCTAGCTCATAAAGATCAGTACTGTTACCCCCAGCTACATAAATCATCCCATCAATCAATCCACTGGCGAAAAATGACCTAGCAGTAATCATCCGATTCATCACAGTCCAACGGTTTTTCTGCATCTCATACTTCAACACCAAGTCAAGAGGACAATCCACATCAGAGACCATACCACCACATACATAGAGAGTGCCGTCACGGGGAATCGAAACACACCTAAAACCATGAGGACAAACCTTGTCCTTACAAGGCATTGCAGGGATAGTGTGCCAAGAAAAGTGAGTAAGGTCAAGAACCTGCCATTGGATCTTTCCAGTGCACTTATGGTAGGCAAATACAAACAGCCAAGGGTCTTTCAGACCCAATTGCTTCCTGTTGGTAAAAAACCTCTCTTTATTACCAAGTAGCAGATGCCACCTCTTGCAGACAGCTCTACAGGATGAATGACTCTGAACGGGAAGACGAAGAAGACAGTTAAGAGCAACATCGTCAGGAAGGCCTGGTATTAAGGGTTCTTCACTGAGAGAAAGCTCCAACTCCGGCGGTGGATTTGCCAATGAAGATTGCATCACAGCTAACCTGAACTTAGGAGATAGGGTCATTTGAGGATCTCCTAGCTTGTGTACTGGTGCCTGTTGAGACGAAAATCTAACACGCTGCATCTTTATCTTTAAATGTTATAAATAGACAGCTAAACCCTTCAGAAATCACTTCCTCTAACATGAAATTTCTAGTTCCTCCTATGTTCTCAAATGGGTTGGAATAACATCATAGCAGATAGTAACACTCAATTTTCAATCAGGGTGCTGAGAATCTATTCCAAATTCGCTTTAGCTGATTCTCCCCCCCAAATTTTTACTGCAGATAAAAGGAATCCCTAAATCCCAATCCACGATAAAGAAAAGAAGCACCAATTCCTCCTCCACAATGATCTAAAAGCTGATAGAATACACAACATACATAAGATTCCCCCTTCTTAAAGTATCCAACTTTAGAAAAGGTATTCTACTATAACAGAAACTGGGACCTTCCTGCTCTCTTCATCAAAAGCTAGCAGTTACTGGACCACAAACAAAGCAAGACTCGTCAATAGTTTAACTTGGGAATCCAAAAAGCCGTAACTTGCTCCAGCAAATATACCAACCAACCAACCGCAAATAACCCAATTCACATGTACTAGGAATAAAAATCCCGGCTTTATCTGAAATACCAGTGAGGAAAATCATAAGACTAAAGATTACCACATAAAAAGTCTGGATTAGAACAAAGAAGCAAGAAATCTATGTGGGTATCAAGAAACATTGAAGCCAAACTAAGAAACAAGGGAAAAATGAAGAGTGAAAAAGAAAAACTTACAATTAGCAAGGAAGGAGATTAGATTCAATTGAAGAGAGAGTAAAGAGGAAAAAGCAGGAAAAATTGATGATAATTGTGCCAGCAGAGCAGAGCAGAGTAGAATCATGCAGAAAGAAAAGCACGCGCTTTATGGGTTACTGGGTTGGCACGGAAAAGTAAAAGAAATGTGAACCAACCAAACCAAGAGTCCAAGATATCTAAAGTTAGCCATGCTGCTTCACGCGTAATCCAGGTGATCACCCATCATGTTTCAGGAGCCCATATATATATTTTGGTAAAGTTTATATTATTATATCTTAATTAAAAGTTTATGATAATCTTATTTATACTCTCATTTATTAATTATTTTATCATTAACTAAAATAAATTTTGTCGTGCCACCTTCTATTTTTTTAATCAAGCCTTAATAGCATTTTTGGTCCCTCGCTTATTACGACATAGCATTTTTAGTCCTTAATAAAAAAAATTAGCCTAAATGGTCCCTAACTAATACAAACAGTTGCAGATTCAATTTTCCATCCAATTCTGTCATATATTTAACAGTTTCTGGGTTATAGAAAAAATTAAACCCAGAATCTTCATCATCTTCAACCATATTCATCATCATCTTCAATATTAAGCTCAAAAAACCCAGAAAAAATTAAAATTGAAATTAGGACACAAAATGGAAAACTTCCTCATCTTCTTCAAACACCTTCATCATGTTCTTCATCTTCAAATATGAAAAAATCCAGAATTCCCAAATCTAATAGACCTAACCCAAAATCCAAAAATTCATAGAAATTACGTTATAGGGATTTGCCTCTGGTGAAGAAAAACAGCAAAAGGCACAATCATGTGCGTCACAGACCACGGAACACAAAAAAAAAAATTGCAGTAAATATGCACAGATTGAGAGCATGAACAATGTCCCAAACCCTATATCACTGGCAAAAAACCCAAAATATGAAACATTGATGAGATGCAAAGGCAAAAGAGAGCACGCAAAATGAAGAAATTAAGAATCGTAGAGATGAAAGAAATTGAAGATGGCATAAATAAATTGGAGATGAAAATGAAATTGAAGCCATGAAGGTGCGGGGGATGGCTCTCTTGCTCCCAAAATCCTCGTGTCTTGCAACACCACCACTTCCCTCAACCGCGAAACCCCCAACGCCTCCCTCAACCCCCAATGCCTCTCCTCCACCACTCAACAAATCGATCTCTGTCATCACCCCTTCAATTGATCCGCGACCAAACCCCTTCCGATCAGAAACCCCTGGAAACAACACCCAAACTACCCATTTGGTAGCATAAACGACTTTAAAATTAAAACCCAAATAAATATTTAAAAGCATGCAAAAATCTCATAAAATACAAAAAATATCTTTCAAGAAAATCACAAAAATATCATGATCAAATTCACTCATTGATTTAAGAACTACGTAGCCTTGATTTCTCTTCGGAGATACGTAGGACCGGACAACAACCCCGCCAAACACCCTTTTTAAAAATAACCCATTTTCAAATCAATTTAAACCTTAAGAACTACGTAGCCTTAATTTCTCCTCGGAGATACGTAGGACCAGGCAACAACCCCGTCAGACACATCAAATTAAAAATCAATTTAAATCTTAGAACTACGTAGCCTTGATCTTCCTTTTGAAAGAAAGTACGTAGGACTAGGTTCACACCTATCACGCTAAATAAAATAAAATAAACATTTTTGTTTTTATAAATAATCTCTTTTTATTTGTAAATAATAAGTCTTTTAATAATTTATGCACAGTCAATCTAAGGTACCGTTCTAACGGGCGCTGTGGGGTGCTAACACCTTCCATACACGTAACCGACTCCCGAACCTAGAATTTTAGGTTTCATAGACCTTTTATTTTCTTTTTTAGGTTTTCTAGCGTTTTCCTCTTAAAAAATGTTAGTGGCGACTCTGTCTGTTTTATATTGTTTTAGCGTCGTCCCCGCCGCGACCCCGGTTGCGACAGTCATAATAGAAAAATCAAAGCTACGTAGTGGCGACTCTCCCTAATTAATAAATTCTTTTTGCGTCGTCCCGCCGCGACCTCGGTTGCGACACATGTGATAAAAAGAGATCATCATTATATGACCGATTGACATTTTTCAACCAAAATTGACAATAGAAACCTCTCAAGAGAGCTGGACTTCTAAAATAACGGTAGCGAATCAAATCGTAATTTGTTCTCTCCCTATTTGAATTCAAATTTCCAAATCATGTATGCATCAATAAACTATAAATTTTATAAATGAATTATTGAATAAAGAAATGAAATAGAGTCACATGAGGAATGAATGTTCGAGGATGATGAGAAGAATCAATGAGGAATAAGAAGAAAAGTGAGCTTGTGTTTGTGGTAGAGATGGTAAAGTGTGTAAACTTGTTATACTAGCTATCTCAACCATTCCAGGTAAAACAAGAATCAGGGCGAGATAGATGACTTGTTTAACACATGGATTGGAAAAGTCAATGCGTTTTTATTTCAATACGGGTTAGAATAAGGTTGTTTATTGGTTTGCCATTTGAGTAAAACTTACAAATTCGTCTCCTAATTCAGTTTGATCCCAAAAAAAAATGTGGGTTGATTCATGCAATTGACAAAATATTTTAATTTTGATCATTCACTATTTGATCCAACGATAATGATTTATTCTTGTCATTCTCTCATAAGAAGATAACACAGAGGTAGGGAGGGAGAAAGAGATTACCAATAACAAGACAATTTGTAAAAATGAAGCATGCATCACAATTTGTAAAAATGAAGCATGCATCACAAGGTGGACCAAAAAGACTAACACATTTATTGAAAATTTCAATTTCAATCTATTCATGACATTAAAAATGAGAAAATTTAAAAATCCACTAAAAGGAAAACTCTGGAAACAAGCATATAATTTTTCAGAAAGGAAATATAATTCTACAGATGAAGGGAAAGATCCAGATCATCTTCGTCTTTCTCTTTTCCATTGTTTGTACCATCTGAAGTACTAGCAACACATCTTGCTTCATTTTGGGAGGAAGTTGCACCTATATCTCCAACATTTACATCTTTTTGCAAATAGAAGCAACTCATTACGCCTTTTTAGTGGTTGTAACAACGTTGAATTTTCTTCAACTTTACCTATTTTTCGCTTATTTGCCCTGTCCCTAATATTATTGTTGGTCATAGATGCTGTGGAAAAACTGACAGTAAAAGATGAGTTATTAGTTTCTAATCGATTATTTGCGGTTGTGCTTGCTCTCAAAGCACGACTTATAAGATTATCTGGTGGAACCAAATAATAAAAAGGAATGTCTTCTTGTGCAGCAAAGGACATGGTTTCTTCAGGTTGAATTAACGATGCCGGTGATATATTGTTGTTTCGTGGAGATGAATGATTTGAAGACATCGTCAATGAAGTTTCTTCCTGGTTGCCGTTGTGAAAATGGTTCTCTGCAATCAACATGATTAGTTTTTTGAGCTAAACTAATTAGAAAACTCATAAAAGACAATCACTTTACCTTTCATTGCAACAGGGTTGCTTAGCACTCTTTCACCAGAGTGACTGTGCTCTCCTCTCTTTTTAGCATTTTCTTTAGCAAAAGCTAGAAGGCGATCCATCTTTGAAATGAAAAGCAATACTAGGGACAGAGTTCAAGCAATACTAGGGACGAAGTTCAGAATGGATGATCTGACAAGTGAAGTGAGGAAGTATACATGCACTTCACCTCTATTTATATCTATTTCAAGGGAGCCGATTTAGACTGTGCCTGAGAATACAATAAATTTAATTAATGAGACTGGCGTATTCCATAAATTTCATTTATGATTGAAAATTGAATTTGTAAAAAAATTAAAACCGTAGCAATTAATAGTATGACTTCATATTCGGTGTTGAACTCGGACTTGTCTTTTAGTTTAGTAATATAAATGTAAGTATAACGGTCGTAATTAAAATATTAAAAAGACTTAAGTTATTAGGTGAAAAATGGCTACAATAATTTTTATATTATATTTATGTACCGTTAACTCATGCAATAGTCCATTGATTTTATTTGGCAGGAAGCCATGGTTCAAGTTTCGTTAACGAGTGGCTAGGAATGGAAAAACGGTTTTAACCTATCGGGTCGACCAGCTTAACTCGCCTAGTGGGACGGGTCGAGTTGGGTGGTGCAACTCACCAGCCTACTCATCTCGCTCAACATAACAACTTGGTGGGACGGGGCGAGCCAACCTGCCAAGCCATTTTTTTTTCTTCTAATAATTTATTTTTCATTGTTTTAGACAAGTTGTGGTGAGTCAACCCACCAAAAAGTAGTTTTTAATACATTTATGTCATATTGCTATTTTTTTATTTTATATAGTTTAATAAACTAACACCCCAGTCCCCAATCGAGTGGCGGAGCTAGGAAAAAAAATTGGGGGCCGAAATACGTAAATTAAAATACTTTTTATCAGCAATATACACAAATGTTTACACAAAAAATTAAAGATTAAATTAATTCATACAATATGAATATTATAAATTTATTATAAGTTATGTTAATATTTTTTAAAAAAAAAAATCTCATTTTTTTCAATTTTTTCTTCTCCGCATACATATCTTTCTCTTGAAAAAAGAATTTATTCTTTTATTTTTGATGATTTGTTTTCTAAATTTATCCCATTTGTATATTGTTATTTTTTTAAAATGCTATATTTCAAGTCTATAGGAAGAAAAACTATGTATATGTGAATCGTGGTAAATATACTAGTTGGAATCTCAATAAAATATTTAAAGAGTGGTAAAAAAAATAAGTTTTAAAATTTTTACACATTTACTTATGTTTTTTTTTTAAATACACATTTGCCTAAGCTTGAAGATACATAAATGTGATTTAAAGAAAAAAACACATAAACGTGGATTTCAATAAAAAAATATTATTTAAAAAAAAACATAAATTTAGAAATGTAAGTGTGTGTGATTCAAACCTTGGCCCACAAAGTTTAAAGGATGAGTGACATTGCCACTAAGACGCTGGACATTTTATTGTTTTATTTGCACCTGCTAAATATATATTTAATTACTTATATGCAAAAAAATTATATTATTACACTATATAAGATTTTTTATAAGGGTTTTCGGGAGGCTAAGGCCCTCCCCAATCCCTTCTATGTTCCGCCACTGCCCTAACCCACTCTTCAGCAGCGGGTTGGGTATCTCAACTCATTATTGTTAGTGGATCAACACTCTCCGCTTAAGACGGGTCCAAAGTGAATCAATTAGCCTACTTTGCCACGCCTATGGATGCATAATGGACTATTATGCGGAAATTGGACAATCTTACATACCGAAATTCAAACCACTTAATTCAAACCCTCTTAAATGCAGTTCATGACGGTGAACTATAAAAAAAACTGAATAAACAGTAACAAATATGTTTGGAGTCTATTTTTTGAAAAATTCAACCCATGAGATCCTAATCCATAAGTCTTATACGCAGAAAATATATACGACGTTTGTTAAGGATAATTGCCATTGGGTAATAATGCAAAATTAAATAACTTAAAAATATATCTATTTCACCTTTTATATAAAACTCATTTTTTATTTTTATGTTTTGAAATTTACAAAATTTCTTTTGAAAGGAGAAGAAAAAAGTAATTCGGCTTAAGTTTTAGCTTGGGTTGAGGTTCCCATTCTTTTTAAAACTCAATTTTTTTAACTCATTTTTAAATTATGAAGATATATCCTTTTCCACTTGTAAAAAAAAAAAATTGAAGATATATTTGGTTAAAAGAATGTCAAAAAACATATTGGTCAACCATTAGACCTCTTGTTACGGGCAATTCATGTTTAAGGAAATCTCAACTTAGAAAAAAAAACTCTGATTTCTTACAGGTTTTCTCTTTGAATGGATTTCTTACAAGTGGGTGACACGAATTATAGGTTTGTTTTTTTGGTAGAGGCACGAATTATTACATAAAATAATAAGATCGGCAATTTTTTTAGGTCTGGAACGGGCGAGCATTTTCTCCTAGCGACGAGTTATAAAGACTTATGAAAACACACTTCGCTTTTATACTTCAAGCTTGGTGTCTTGTGGGCTTGTGAGCTGGGCGAGCACTTCGCCCAGTTGAGGACAACCTGGCGATCGAAACAAGGACTAGAGTGTGGCGAGCAAGGCGGGCTAAGAGGCGTAAGACAGAGGCTGTTGGGCCAAATGCTCTGAGGCCTAGAGGCTCGTATTATGTAATCTAGAGTTTTAATGCTATTTATGACTCTCCCTATATAAATAGCTAGAAGGGACGCATGTAAAATATACATATATTATTTCTCTCTATTGAATAAATTGAATACTTTCATTGCCCACTACTTCCTCTCTCCCCCGGTTGCTTTACCGGGACAAGGTGGAAAATATATCTTCATAAATAATAATGTCATGTGTTTTCTCATGTATAAAAGAAATGTCATGTCAAACTTTGAATATATCTTCTTAATTAAATAGGAAATGAATCAATTTACACGATGTAATGTTTTTTTTTTTACACTGGTGTAAGTTTATGATAAATTTATAACTTTAGTAGTATTACATGAATTATTTCTAAAATTTCTATATAACGTTAATTTAATGTATTTTAATGACATACTAAATGATTTTAAATTGATATAAATTTTATAAATACTCTGAAAAGTTTTGAAATATAATTATCGCTTCGCCTGAGAAAAGTTTAAATTAATTTTGAAATAAATTAATTTCAATCCAACCCTTAATTTTGAAATACAATTATTTGAAAAATTGTTATTTTTTGGTATAATATAACTAAAGTCTTGCAACCGTGTAAGTTGATCACTTTCGAGGTAAATATACATTTAAAAACATTTCACATATAAATTCAACGAATGCAATTAAATTATTAAGAGCAAATTACTCTCCCCTCCCCTAACAGAAGCATAAATTACATTCCGGCCCCTTCCCTCTTCTTTTAAAATATACACTATCCTTCATTGAGAGAATCTTAAATTACACTATTATCCCTTCTTATTTTAAAACCTACACTTTCCTCCATTAAAAATATATGTTACACTTAAGTCCATTTTAATACAAATAGGCTCTTGTGTATATTTATTTCCTTTATTTGTAATTTTATCATCATTTTTACATAGTTTTAATTTTCTAATATTAATTATATGACATTTTGAAGATGAAATAAATATTCTGGATTATGTTCAGAAGCCGATAATATAAATATTTAATGAGCTTAAGTTCACCTAAAAAATTTAAAGTGTTTAAAATTATTTAATTATGATAAAGAAAAGAAATTTTTTGTTTGGAGCTAGACTCGTTCACAGTCATTTAAATCATCAAAATATTCATTTAAAATTAAATATACTAAAGTGTATTTTATATTTATCTCTTTGGGAAGAAGAGTGTATATTTTAAAATATTATGGAGGAAAATGTAATTAAAGGGAGGAGAGTGTAAATTTTGAAATAAAAGTGAGAAGTTTAATTCAAACATCTTGCACGGGGTGGAGAAGTAATTTACTCAATTATTAATCGCAGTAACTATGATTATTTAGGAATTGGGCAATGCTTATGTACCCTTGAAAATGAGAGTGTTCAGCCCCCTTCACTTCATTATCTAAAACTGAGTTGTGAATTTAAAAAATTTATTACAAAAGAGATCATGGAAAATCAAAGGAAAAGGTATGAAACACTTGCATTTTAAATGGGTACTAAAGAATTTGATTTATAATAAATACCAAAAAAATGAACTGTAAACTGTAATAAATATTTTTATGGACCACTATATATTATACTCCACCCGTCCTAAATTATAAAGACAAATTCAGACAATCACGTTTATTAAGAAAATATGTAATAAGCTAATTAATATCTTGATTTTAGTTTTTTTATATAAATCTTTCATATATGCCCCTAGAACTTGTTAGTGTTAGCATTAGATATTTCAAAGGTCATGCTTTAAAAGATTGATTGGCAAGCATGAAAAAGAATTAATAGATGTGATAACTAAAATTTTTGAATTGAAAAAATAATGAATGCAAGGGGTAAATTAGAAAAAACTTATTACTCTTTTTCTGAAATCTAGTAGGGGTGTTATATTATGGGACATCAAGTATGTCTCTGTGAGGTCTTATAATTTGGGACGGATGGAGTATTAAATTAATGTAACATTGAATGTTAAACATTAAATTTTGTATTTTATTTAATAAATACAACATTTAATATTTTATTTAATCTATGAGGTTTAATTCAATGTATATCTTAATATGAATACCATAAATATTTGAAATATAAATTTAATGTGGGTAATAAATAAAATATCAAAATATTATTATTAAAGTGATACATTCATTAATTGTCGAAAATTATATTGAATTAATTGTAATAAATATTTGTATAGATAATATTCAATGAGTCGTAATAAATATTCTTATAGAATTTAAAGTGGTTGGTTTAGTGGAGCACGATAGGGTGTTATACTTGACAGTACAAGTTCGAACCCCTACTTGTTCTTTCGGGGTGAATTAAATGTAAGTCTTTTATAAGTGTTTTTTGAGTCCAGTAATTTTCCCTGCCTTAGACATATGCATCATCCCTACCCCTAAATTTTTCATAACTAGAAAAAAAAAATTCTTATCGAATGTTAATCCCTTTTTTTAAGTTTAATTGTCCACTTAGAATTTTTTTTATGTATGTGTATGTTTATTTAGAATTCTAATGAAGCATTAATTGATATTTTTCAAATGATAAAAGCATAAATTATGAGAGATAAAAATGAGCTTTAAATGTTAAAATAGAAAAAAAAAATGTTTTTAACGATATTAATTATATATTTTAATATGTGTGTTTTTTTTTATCTTTCTAGACAATTAAAATAAAGCATAGAGGCTATATTTTATATTTAATTATTGATATACGCTGTAAATCATTATTAAATTTTTATTTTTAATTAATAAGTATGGAATTTAGTACTTTGTCTCAAGTTTATTTTACTAAATTTTAAATAATTATACAATTATAATCAAAAGGTTCTTATTTTCAAATCTTTTAAAGTTTCTATATGATGTTAATGCTGATGTTTTTTACAGCTCTCAATATATTAATCAGAAAAAGAGGAGTCTACACAAAGAGCATGGGTAATACAAGAATGAGCAATACAAGCAGGATTGTTAATATAATGACATACTAAATAATTTAAAATTTCATAGATATAAATTGGAAATTTCAATCCAACCATGGATGTCAAGATACAACTATCCAGAAAATAGTTATTTAATAGTGTAATACCATTAATGTCTTTTTTTTAAAACTGAAAATACCATTAATGTCTTACAACAGTGTAAATTGATCCTTTGTGATGTAAATATACATTAAAAAAAATCATACCTACATTTAGTGAAGGTAATAAATAATTTTCAAAATATTATTCTATGATTTTTAATAATTAAAATATTTATGAATTGTAATAACAGTGACTGTTAATGAATTGTAATAAATACTTTTATAGACGATTATAAATTATACTCCCTCTGTCCCAAATTCTAAGACCCTTTAAAGATAAACTCGATGTTCCAAATTATAAGACCCCTTCTAGATTTCAGGAAAATTTTTTTTTCCTTTTTTACCTCTTGCATTCATTATATTTTAAATTCCAAAACTTTAATTACCACCTCTACTAATTACTTCTTTCATATTCCCAACCAACTTTTGGTATGTCCAATACTTATATTAACAATTTCCATATTTTTTTAAATAGGGGCATATTTGAAAGATTTGTATAAAAAGTAACAAAACCACCATATTAATTAGCTTATTACATGTTTTCTTAATAGGCGTGATTGTTTGAAAAAGACCTTATAATTTGGGACGGAGGGAGTATTAAATTAACTAATATTAAATGCTGGTATTAAATTTTGTTTTTCAGTTAATAAATAGAGCATTTAATATTTTGTTTTTTTATGAATTGTTATTCAATTGTGTATCTTATTAACATTAATATTTGAATCAAAATTTAATCAGTGTTATAAATTAATTATGATCTCATTAATTTTAAAGTGATAACATTCATTAACTGTCAAATTTTGTACTGATAATTGTAATAAATACTTTAATAGATTATTATATACTCCCTCCGTCCCAAATTATAAGGATTTGTTCAGACAATCACGCTTATTAATAAAATATGTAATAAACTAATTAATATCTTATTTTTGTTATTTTTTGTACAAATCTTACATATATGCCCCTGTGTTAGTATTGGATATATCAAAAGTTGGTTGGGAAACATAAGAGAAGTAATTAGTAGAGGTGATAATTAAAGTTTTGAAATTGAAAATATAATGAATGCAAGGGGTAAAAAAGGAAAAACTTACTTTTTTTTTCTGAGATCTATAAGGGGTCTTATAATTTGGAACACCAAGTTTATCTCTAAAGGGTCGGACAGAACGAGTAATATATTTACCTATTGTAAAATTGGAGGTTAAAGTCGTTTTTGTATTTAATATACATATTATTTAACGCTATCTGTTATTATATTATGTGTATTTATGTTGTACTTTTTTTACTTCAAACTAATATTTTTTTGAAATGTAAAACTTAGTGAATGTAAAAGATAATTTCTAGAAATTTAATATGTTATATTTAATAATTATAATATTTAGTAAATACAGTAATTAAAATTGCATAATGAATTAAAAAATAGTTTTATAGAATAATATATATTATATTTAATTAATGTGACACTTGAAATTATTATTATATTACTTTTTATTTAGTTCATGAGGAAATTAATATTTTTTCTTTTTTTATGATACTTTTTTATTTATATTTTAAATGAGAATGGATCAACTTATACCGATGTATTACACTAATAATCTTACATCGTTAATAACTTTAGATAAAATATGTTGTTTGTGAATACAACAGTTGAATTAAAACTATTCATCACCTAATTATTTGTGTCAAATCTCGTAAAATTTTGAAAACTCTAAATTTATAATCAAATAATTCTCTTTTCATATATACTAAAATGCCTATAAGGCGTTAATATGACATGTATCTTGATAACATACTAAAATATTTTGGATTGGTGTAAAATTTAACAAATATGATCTATGTGATAGTCAATTTCAATCAAATAATGGATTTTAAGATTATCTAGCAAAAAGTTATTGAACGATGTAAGTTTATTGGTGTAAAAAAATTTCAACTAGAAATTTAATATGAAAGTAATAAATAAATTTAAGATTTCGCTGCGTTCAGAGGAGGAGGATAAGATTTTGTGGGCAGGGACTAGTTCCGGAGTCTACACGATAGCCTCTGCGTATCATATGATTCGGTGTCAAGATCAACCGAGCTCTCGTGATTGGAAGGTGATTTGGAAAGCTCAGGCACTAGAGAAGGTAAGATTTTTCCTTTAGCTCGTGGGTCGTGGTGCTCTTCCGATAAACTTGAAGCGGCGACAATGCCACCTGGGCTTGACCGCGACTTGTCCCCGATGTGGCGAGCAGGATGAGGATGTTGAACACCTCTTACGAGATTGCCATGGATCGCGTTTGACATGGAGCCACTTTCAGAGCTTGTTGCCAACCCCTCCAGCGACTGGTACTTTTCATGATTGGTTTCGTTGCATCCTACAGGGACCGAACCAGGCGTTTACGATAGCAACACTCTGGTGTATTTGGCGTTGGCGTAATAGCGCGGTCTTCGATCCTCAACTGTGGCCTATTCAAGTGGTTTGGCGTCAGATTTTGATCACAGCAAATGAGTTTGCGAGATGGGGGACGATGATGATGAGTCCTCGAGATTCTATGTTTGTGAAGGGTGCCAATTTAGTTCACCTTCATACAGATGGCAGCTGGATTGCTGGGTCGAATCAAATAAGTGGCGGTGGTGTGGTGAGGGATTCCACTGGCCGATGGATTTCGGGGTTTGCTTGTTCTTATGGTCCTAGGTGTTCTTTTCTGGCAGAGCTTCTGGCGCTCCGGTCCGGGTTAAAGCTAGTTGCGGACTTGGGTTTTCGTGAGACAGTGTTACATGGACTGCAAGGATATTGTGGAGATCTTGAGTCAGAACAGGGACACCCGGAATTTTTGGTAACGAGATACTATTACCTCTATTCGAGCTATGTTGGTGGGGGATTGGAAAGTCCAATTCCTCTATGCCTCGCGTGATAGAAATGCGGTGGCAGATATTTTGGCAGGACAAGCGTCCCACACAGAGTGTCCATTGCGTGTCTGGAAGGAGCCCCCGTCCTTGGTGATTCCACTTCTTTGCAGGGATGCGGTAGCGTAATCATTTTCTTGTTTTCTGTTTTCATTTCCTTATGTAACCAAAAAAAAAATCAAAATATTAATATCAGGTGTTCGAAAATTAAATATTTATTGATTATAATAAATATAATTATTAAATTAATTGTAATAAATATTCTTATAGAATGTTTCTTCCTATGTTTTCCTTTAGTTGTCCACTTAGAATTATATCAATCCACCTATAATTTTTGTGGAGTGTTAATTAATATTTTTCCAACTAATGTACTCATGAAAAAAATAAGGAGAGATAAAATATACTTTAAATAGTAAAATGTAAAAACAAATACTTCTATGTTTATAAAATTTATCAATATTGGTTGCATTTTACTAACAAGGTGTTGATCTAGTGGTAGATAAGCTAGATCCCTTTAAAGGTGAGGTCATAAGGTGGAACCCTGAAAAAGTCATTTGTTGGGAAAGACCACCATCGTATCTCGAACATGTTAAACCTGTAGAGGAAAAAAAATATTAATTATATTTTTTAATATGCGTATAAAATTTTATAGATATAGATAGTAAATTTCAACCCCACCATGGATGTCGAGATACAATTATTGTTATTGGGAAAAAAGATACTTAATACTAAAACCTCACAATAGTGTAAATTGATCGTTTCCTATGTAAATATTATTTTTGGTTACTCCTTCCCATATAAATATATATCAAAAAAACATTTCACATATAGACTTATGTTTGACATGACATTTCAACTAGCTTAAAGCTTATTTGATTAGTTTAAAAGCTCTCTAAAACTAATTGGTAAATGAGTTTATTTCAGTAGTTTAAAGCTTTTTTAATAAACTACCTGAAGTAACTTCTAGTTTTTAGCTTAAAACTTTTTGAATAAATTCTCTTTTTTATTCTAATCATTTTATCAAGATTCATTATTACCCATTTTATATTTATAGAAACACTAAACCTAGATTACCTTTTAATTATTTTTATTTTGAAATAATTACTATTCAATTTTTAATATAAAATTCTAAAAACTATTATTTCAATTTAGACAAATATAAGCTTATTTTATTAAATTAAAATATTTTTTTGTTTTATTCTATTTAATTTAATAAATGATAAAAAAATTAAAAATAATATTATACTTTTAATTTGATAATTTTTTTATTATACAAGCAGATAAAGAAAAAATGCAAAAGGACAAAGACAAAAGACACCCCAGCGTAGGAAACTACATCCTAATAAAACTGGTTCCTATCACATCAGCTAGTAAAAGAGGCACAAGATCAGGTGGAGGATCTGAGCAAGCAAAAAAAATGTCCAAAGCTTGACGCGCACCCACTTTGGCCAGAAAATCCGCATCTGCATTCCCTTTCCAAAGAGTGTGCTTTAGTCTAACCTCCCAATTTCGACCAAGCAAATCACGAATGCCCTAAATCAAGGTAGCACACACATGATGTCTCGACGAGGGTCTTAAAATAAGCTCTGCTGCATGAAGGGAATCAAATATACAAAGAACCTTGCAGCGTGCATGCTCCCAAGCCACCCTCAAACTAGAAAGAATGACAAGCAGCTCCATATGAGAATATCAGATACTCCACTGCATAAATAGTTTGAACTAAATTAAAATATTTACATATTAATATTATAAAATATTAATATCATATAGGTATTGATGTGTAAATAAAGTAATTTTAAATATACAAAGAATTATACAAGTATGTCTTTTAATGACATTTTACAATTTCAGCTTGTTCAACAACTAGTTTTACTAAACATTTTTTTTCAATCAAGTAGCATTTTAGCTTTCAGCTAGTTTTTCAGCTTTCAGTTAGCTTATCAGTTAAGCGTGTTAAACATTGCTATAATTTTAATGATGATTACAAATAAATATGTGATATTTAAGAATTAAAATATTTATTGATTTTAGCTACAAGAACTATTTTATTTCAAAAATAAAACTATATAAGTTCCTATGGATCTTTCCCACTTCTATCTTTGGATGTACCGCCTTTTGATTTTTTTTTTTTGTGTGGTAATAATACCGCCTTTTGATTAATTTTTTTTTTGTTACAAGAAGAAAAAATACCGTAATGGAAGCTATTATTAACTGTAAAAAAAACTAAAATTATTTAATGAAGTGTATTAAATACTTCTATAGACTACTATATATTATATTAAATTAATGTAACATTGTATATTATTATTAAATTTATTTTTATTTAGTGAGAATATAATTTAATATTTTGTTTATCCTATGATATTTTATTCGATTGTATTTCTTAATATATATTCCATAACTATTTAAAATATAAATTCAAATAGGGTTTTAAATAATTTATCAAAGTCATAATATTATATTTTTTCAATTAGCATTCATTATTTGTCGAAAATTGTATTGAACTAATTTTTATTAACATTATTAATTACCAAATTTTAACTACTAAATACAATTTCCGTAAATACAGCCTCACTCAATCTTGAATCTCATAAGCCACATTATCAACTTTTTTCTTACGAAGACACCTAACATGGACTTTCATATTTAATTAATTTTTAAAATTGATATCCAATCAATCAAAATTATTAACACCAATTGCTTTTTAAATGAGCATTCAATTAGTTAATGCTTAAATTTATAATTAATGAATATGAAATATTTGTAAATGACTGTTAAATGGATTCCCTAATAATAATATTGTTTTTCAGACAAATTAATAGTGTAATTTTAAAAAAATCCATATTTTATTTTACATTTTTATATCTAAAAGTTAAAGTAATGCGTTGCATGGAAAACTTGCTACACTACTAGAGTGATCACAATTTAGTGGCATTTTTTTAGCGGAGATTTCTTATAACCACCCAAAAGTTTTATTTGTAGGGGCGGTTCGGTAACACATAGCAAACAAAGACAGATTTTTTACTTACCGGTGGTTTAAACCGCCTGCATAATGTTTTATTTATTTTTTAAAAATTAAACCTATTTTCATGTTCGAGATTTGGCCCATTCATGGATTTAGATCCTCTCATGTGTTAATCTCACATGACCATGTCATGTGAAGATCTAAGCCTCTAATTATTTTTTATTGAAATCTGGACCCTTAATGGATATATAGAGGGAGAATATTAAAATTGTGCAAGAAATAATACTGACCATTAGATTTCATTAAAAAAGTAATTAAGGGCCCAGATTCTTCACATGACATGGTCATGTGAGATTAACACATGAGAGTATCCAAATCCCCCATTCATTCGTGCCAGAGAAACCTTGCTTCCCTTTACTCATTTACGCGAGAGAAACCTTATTTGTAGGGGCAGTTGGTTATGCTTAGATTGAGAGAAGATGAGGAAGCAAGGGAGGGATGGATAAGAAGAATGAAGGAAGAAGACATGATATGGCTTTCATGAATAATGTGTCATGCCACATAAATAGTGATCTAGGCATTCATAAGTCAACTCATCACTTAATAAAAGAAGACTAATGGGAAATATTAATTTCACCTATTTTACTAACGTGAGGGACCGAAATCTATGAATTTTTCTTTGGAAGAACCAAAATCTATTAACCCCTAATTTAGGGGGACTAGAAACACATTTAACCCTGAATAAAACCATGTAATTAAACAATAAATATTTTTTTACCAATTATTCAAGAGGTGTCAAACTACATGCTTTCCATATCCCTAACAAACTTTTGA
Organism: Acmispon strigosus; assembly: GCA_030819835.1. Lineage (NCBI taxonomy): Eukaryota > Viridiplantae > Streptophyta > Magnoliopsida > Fabales > Fabaceae > Acmispon > Acmispon strigosus. The sequence continues at coordinate 96,898,544 of JAUAMA010000001.1, forward strand.
CTAAATTCACAACCATGAAAATGAAACAGACAAATGGATTGAGACTGCGTTCCCATTTGGAGGTGGAGCAAAGAACATTTATTAGAGTTTATCTATTAGATAGATAAGCACACGATAAGCTCAGATGACTCACATTGTGTTGACAAATTGTAAATATTTAAAAAAAAATTACAAAGGATATCCAAAACATTTATAGGTGATGGGGATCAAGAAGTGAAAGAAAAGGAGGAAGTCAGAAAAATTGTAAAGGAAGTTCTAGCTATTGTAGCTTTACCAGAACCATGTCCTTATTGGAGGTGATATTTTGATCAATTACTGACATAGCTGTTCAACTGCTGTCACAATCTGAGCAGGTTGCACCACTGTCCATTCTTCCAATGGCCCTGTATATGGGGTTGGCACATCCTGAGAGGATAAACACACAACAGGAGCATCCAAATAGTCATTGAAATTTTCAGTGATAGCAGCTGTAAGGCTAGCACCAATTCCACCAGTGCGCATGCACTCTTCCACAATTAGGACACGATGAGTTTTCTTCACTGAATTCCCTATTGTGTGAAGGTCAAATGGTTTCAAAGACCTGATGTCAATCACTTCAGGATCATACCCTTTGTTCACCAATGTCTTTGCAGCTTGCATTACATGGTACCTCATTCTGGAATAGGTTAAAATTGTGACATGTTCCCCAGGCCTAACCATCTCAGCTTCTTCAAGTGACAATACATACTCCTCATCTGGGATTCTCTCCTTGAGGTTATAAAGCAATACATGCTCAAAAAGTATCACAGGGTTCTCACTTCGGATTGCAGCTTTCATCAGGCCCTTAGCATTGTAAGGGGTGGAGCAAGCCACCATCTGGATTCCAGGGATTGACTGAAAATATGACTCCAGTCGCTGCGAGTGCTCAGCCCCAAGTTGCCGCCCGACTCCACCAGGTCCACGAATAACAACCGGTATCTTAAACTGACCTCCGGATGTGTAGTGGAGCATGCCACAATTGTTTGAGATCTGGTTAAATGCAAGAAGCAGAAATCCCATGTTCATGCCCTCAATAATTGGCCTCAGACCAGTCATGGCAGCTCCAATGCCCATTCCTGTGAAGGCATTTTCAGCAATAGGGGTGTCCAAAACCCTAAGGTCTCCAAATTTAGGGGCTAGGCCTTTAGTCACCTTGTAAGACCCACCATAATCACCTACATCTTCACCCATGACGCATACTCGGGGATCCCTTTCCATTTCTTCTTCCAAACCTTCACGTAAGGCTTCAAAAAGGAGAAGTTCATGCCTGAGAATCAAATGCATATATCAATTCCATCATTAATTGGTGTTATATCAGAACTCTCAACAAATGCCAGAGCATGCTAAATTGAGTCATATAAATGTCCCTTTTCAACCTTTATCAAAGTTCCACCCTTATATTATCTTTTTGTTACTGTATTTCATCAGCCCTAAAGGAAACAAAAAAATGGGTTGTTTTCAGCATTAAAATCAACCACCTGAAACAGCTATTCCTTGTGACATTGAAACCACCCTTTTAAGTGCTCCAAGATCAACTACGAAATCAAATAAAATTACCATAAAAATTAAGTGCCTCATGAGGTTGGCTCATCATTTGTGATGCATTCAGGGTGAATGCAAATACACTAGCATTCTTCAAGTAAAACGTTTATCCAGAGCCCATTTCAGGTGTAAAGATAAAATAAGTTTTATTTAAAAAAACATTAGAAAAAATAAGAAAAGTAGAGAAAATCTATAATATAAGATCAACAAGCATGGAATATGATACTCTGTATTTATACAGGTCCGTAAATAAAAACAAACTCATTTTGAAAACAAGCCAATTCAGCGTTATAATTTTTACACGGTCTCTATTGCACCATGTATCACTTCTACAATGGCGCGTTAACTCTCCTACTTGTGATAACACTAGCACCCTTGCAAAGCTTTTCCTAAGGCTATGCCAGTGTAGTCAAAAGGCCTCAAGGCTTCCTCTTGATCATTCAGGCAAGGGCCTTTTGCTCAAGCGGCTTTTGATCCCTTTATTCTGACAGGGTAAAACGATGTGAAAATCCCAAAAAGCCACTCAGCAAAGTAGTGAGCTTTGATACTAAAGACGGTATGATGGTCTCTTGGTTTATAAAGGGGGTTTCCACTCTTGGTTTCTCTGAGTTGAGTTTAGTACAACATGAACATTAATGAATCAATGAGCTTTTACATTGTCAAATACTAATTCTCATAACAGCTAAAGTCGTTAGTGGGGGGCTAAGCATGGCATAAGTGTTTATAGCCAAAACCATTTTAGATGACTATTGACTTGTTCTGGCATTTATAGGAAAACTAGAGAAAAGAAATTGTCAGTTAAATTATTAAATAAAGAGGTTAATTTACCAGCAAAAAGTGTTAAGATATCAACTTAGATTCATTTCTCACATTATATATGGTTTGTAAGACATGATTAACTTAAAGCGCTGTAAGATAAACTTAACAACTGATTGCAGGAAAAAGCATACCCAGATTTTGTAGATGTGGAACTGTCAGCTTTCATCTGCAAACAACCCACATACTAATTAGAAACAAGATAAAACCATGAAATACTTTATCCCATCAATCCTAAATCAAACAGCAAAATACGAGACAGAACGCATGGGAGTGAGATAACTTACTGCAACTGCATTAGTAATCAATCGCTGAGGCTTTCGAGCTTCTATGTTGAGGAGGTTGTTCATTTTTGCATCAGATCTGACAACAAATATGCTACCTTTGCTCTCTAAATCATCAAAAGTTGTACACAAATTAAAAGAAACAACTTTTCAGTCAATACTCATCAAGTACAGTACTCAATCAAAGGAAAAGAACAGATATTGAAAAAAACTGAAATCCAAATCCTAATTTTCCTGTTGCTTGAATGTGCAAAGCTGTGAGACAGAATGTATGCACCACAACGACATCAATGATCAATAACTGATTCAAGACCGACACAAGAGTGACAAATTGAAGAGTAAATAGAATCAAAATACAAAGCTGAACTTATACAGGCTCAATGACAATGAACATTCCTAATAACTAGTCTCTCTCTCTCTCTCCACTTCCCAATGCTTCCATGAGATAAACATAAATTCAATTTACATTAAAAATTGCATCTTTTGTAGAAAATTGAAGCGAACCTGAGACGGATCCACGAGATGAGAGGTGCAATTTGTTGGAGGCGGAGAATGCAGTGGCAGCTCCCAGTCCCTGGAAAAGGGTCGCCATTGAAACACTCACCGACGAGGAGATCGAAGTTTGGAAATGCAATGAACAGAAAAAGGAAGAGTTGAGAATTGAGATAAATTAAGTAGAAGAGGGGAGAAAGGTGAATATAATGCAATGAGATTGGAAAAAAAACACAGAATGGGCGGAGAAATTGAGGAATGTATGTTTAGTTCAAAGCTGCTTTCAGTGGTTTTAACGTTGCTAGTATCGTAGCTTTGAGCAAAGCAATGCAATGCAACAACTTATTCCGCTTAGTAAAGGCTTCTTGTTGTGTAGGGGAGGAAATAAATGGTAAGAAAAAAGTTTGGAATAATTATTTCGAATTAAGAATATGAATGATATTATTTGATGTTCTTTCTTTTTATTTTCACAGTTTTCTATAATTAAAACGGTAAATAGAAAATGTAAAATAATATTGGAAACCAAGCAAATCTTAATTTTCTAATAAGAGATTAAATTATGAGCTCGCGAGCTCAAGCCAAAATTAATGTAATCAAATTCTAACGAGAGCAACCAAAGAGAGGATACAAAAATCAAGAGAAAAAAATAACTTTCACCACCATGACAGCTTAGTAATAGTCAATCTCAATTTTTTTTACCTTGATTCTCATACTCTAGTAGCTACTATGTCATCTCACTTTACAAAGGCAATTCCCTTTTTTGAAAACTATTTTTGCTAAAATAAGGTTATTGGATCAAGACACTAAGTACTTCATAAGTGACCAATTGAATAGACTGTGATTGGTGGAGATAGCCGATGGATGGAACAAAAGAAGGTGAGAAGGGGATATGTAATGACATGAAAAGAAGGAGATGAAAATTGGAAAGGATCTACTATGTGAAACTTGTTCACATATTCTTCTTTTTGGATAACTCCTTTTAAATCTACTACTAAAATTGTGTCCATATATGATACAAGCACTGCAATAAAAATTATTATTACAATAATTTTTTTTGGTTAATCCTGTTTTTTTTATTTTTTATATTTCCCACTTTTTCATATCACATTCACTATCATAATTTTTTTCTTTCGCTCTCTAAGTGTGATGAGGTTTGAATGAAAACTTATTGATTATCCCATCATTTTCTGTAAATGCATAAATACAAAATTTATAACACCAAAAATATTTTATCATCATGTTAATTTTCTTCGAAACATTAAAAGTTTAAAACTTCTCCCCTGAACCAAACACTATATATATACTTTATCTTCTATGCTCAACTTGAGTGGTCAAAGAGTTGTGAACACAGGATAATGGAAATACTTTATCTTCTATGCTCAATCGTCTTTACATCCTTCACTTCACTCGTACTCTCCCTAATCCTTCCATTTCACGCACTACTGCGGCGGAGAGGTTCCTCACGCGCCGCATCTTCCGTCTCTAGTGGCGGAGCTGAACCCATATCGCTCTACGAAGGTACAGTTTGGCACCAACGCCGGCACCCCGTTAACCATACCTTCCAATACCAGGTTCGCTACGCCCTTATCGATCTCGACCGTGCACCTCACGCGCCGCCGGGCCACCTTTCCCCCGACGAGGCTCGTCAAATAACCGACACCGATGGACCCATGTAATTAATCTTCTGTATTCTCTATTTTTTACCCATTGGGTTCTGCCAGAGCAATGCAAGATTTCAACTTGTTGTTTCATTTATTTTTTTAGATTTGATTTGAAATTGCTTAATGGTGAACCCAATTTTGTAGTTTGCTCTTGACAATCCCTCCTAGTGTGGGGTATGAACAGAATCCTTTGAGTGTGTATTACTGCTATGATGTTGAAGGCTCAACTACACGTTTGAAGAAGTGCATTGCTGAGGTGTGTGGCTAATATGCTCTCTGTTCTTAGTTTCTAAGCCTTCAAATTTATGTATGTTCCTAGCTAAAATCATTAATGGCTGGTGTTTTTCTTTTTCACCAGCAACTCCATTTTACTTGCCCAAACCAATTAGAATGGTGGAATTTTTTTTGGCCTATAGCTTAGGTTGGGTATCTTTTAATATATATTTTTTGGCATTAAGCAATTGACTGCATATTAGTATCTTTCTTTTCTAAGATTCTCTTTGTTTAATGAGAGGCAGTGTCTGGTGTTTTTTGTGGGATATATAATTTGAATCTATTTTTTGATATAAATCAGGAGTGTTCTTTTCCAATTTTGTTAACAATGTCATGAATTAGAATTAGAATATTACGAAACTGCTGATTTTTTGTTTTGTTTCAGGTAACAAATACACCATGGGGTGAAAGAGTGTCTTTTATTTTTGATCCGCACTCTGATCTAGTAGCCAAAGCTTTGCATGTCAGCCCTTTTATGGTATGTAAACTGCGCCATTTGCTTTGCAGAATTAAGGACATTTCGGTTCCAATTGTTATTTGTATTTCTATGACTTTATTTTCTTATTTATTGGATTGAGACAACTAAAGTGATTTCTTCACTTCCACTCTATCCTTATAATTTTTTTCTTATTCTTTTGTTTTTGTGTATTACTTCACACGGTTCTGCAACTTTTGTTTGGTGTTCTGTGTTCATCTTTCTAAACTATAAAACCATTTTATCCTGTGAAATTGAGTCTATTTGCACTGATAAAAACAAGAGAGAATTTTTCTATTTCTTTCTGTTTATTGAAGCATGCTAGTGGGAAATGTATTTTCGGGGACACCAATTAACTGTTATGTTCTCACATAACCTTGTCTTCAAGTAATGGATTCCTTGTGTTCTCGTATTCATGTGCCCAAAGTAGCTTGCATGGTGCTTCTGATTCAGGTTTTGGCAGTTGGAAAAGGATTAAATTATATGACAGTTTACTGTATACCATCATTTGGAGTTTTGTTTACAGTGTATTCGTCATATTTATAAAGGGGAAACCTCTCTTGTTTGATCTGCTATGGGACGAATGCATTTTGAAAAATTAGAAGAATGAAGTTATGGTTATAAGAGAGAACATACAAATGTAATTTTGCATATTATATGGGATGATCTTCAATTATAATACTTCACTATCAGTGGCGGAGGCAAGGGGGTGCCTATATATGCCATGGCACCCCCAAAATTTTGGAATTCTTATAATAAAATTTGATATAAGAAAATGAGACAATGTTTTATTGGATAAAGTCTATGGTCAGATAAGTATGTAATAACTTTAGTCATTTATAAAATCCAGTTATCTAACATAGCCTTGAGAGGCCAATTTTAAAATAATTATACGTTTTACTATTTTAATTATGGCCACCCTCACCCTGAAATTCTGCCTCCGCCACTGTTCATTATATGATATATTTTGATTTGAACGCAAGTTAAATATTCTGTCATTCTCAGAATATAGAGCGTAACTGTACAATTATTCATTATCACTTTGTTAGTCGAATGCAACTAGAATGAAGTGATGTAGCATAGACTTTGGATTAATAAGCAAACATTCCTACATATATCTCAATTCTTATAAATATCACAGTTTGCTATTTGATGCTTAGCATACATGGTTAAATTTATATAAAGTCAGAATAAGTTAAAATAAATTTCTACATTTTATAATTAGTGAGCATTTCCTTGAACTATGGTAGGATATGCTTGGGAGTTGGAATATCAAAGCAAGTGATCCTGGAGAGAATCTTTCCATATCAATTTCAGTTCATCATCCTGATCATGGAAACTATTTTACTGCCAGTCTGAAAGCAAAAAAGTTGTGCCCATCATCCGTGCCTGACCATGCAGTTTTCTTTTGGCTGATGCCTCATAAGGTTGCAGTATGGATATATTGGCATGTAAGCTTCAATGCTCCTATAACTTTCTCTTACTGTGTTTTTAAGTGATTTGTATTTAGTGCAACTTCTGTCAGACTATGATAAGTTTGCTTTGGCTCATAATTTAGAATCACACCTCTCGCCCTTGGCGGTGTGACACCATGATTTTCTGCCACCATAAGAACATCTGAATTTTTTTCCACTTGAGGTTGGGTTACTAGAATACCTGTTTGGGCTGTAAGTCATAGTCGTTTTTTGCATTTGAATTGAGAAATGCATCCTATCTTTTCTGCGTTTTAAACCAAATGATTCCATAGATCAGCAATGTGATATGTAATCACAGTTATCCACCCCTTAGTTAGTCGGTTAGGGAACATGTGGTTGGTTAGTGAGTTTGTTAGATATTACATAGGGCGAGCAGAGATTATAAATAGGAGGGAGATGGTAATACTTAGGGTGTCTCATTTGTAATTCGGGAAGTTAGGGAGAGTCCTGGTCTCTCGAATACCAGGGATTTGTGTAGTTTTCATGTCATTCCTTTCAGTAATATTCAGTGTCTCTCTTTGCTCATAGCTGGTACCTATCACAACGTTATTTTTGTGTGCTCAAGAACTTAAGTTTTGTGACAAAACAATAAATAAATCATTTGGTTGGTTTATTTAACTCAGCTTGCTGTTTGAACACATTCAATCTGTTTAGGAATTGTTTTATGTTTTCAATTGATTTTTCGCATGTACAGAACGTGTTGTGTTCACCCTCTTCAATATTATTTTCTCCAGGCCATAAAGCTGTGGTGGAAAAATGTAAGATTTGTCCAACACCCTAGATATGCCACGCCCACGTACAGGGAGGAAGCTTTGATTCGGGATAACAAACTGCAGTGTTGTGGCTTGAGTGATGATGCCAGACATCTACAAGAAAGAGGAAGTGATCAGGGTTGTTTAGCAAAAGTAAGTCTTAGAAACAGGCGGTTTAAATGGACTGATGCTAAGTGGCCATGGTCGTAGAAAATAATAAACATTGCTTTTGGGTGATTTAGGAAGCATTTGTCTTCACTTGCTTATATGAAACTTTCCTAAACTGGTAAAAGGTTATATGCCAATTTCTGTGGCTTGGGGTGGCCAATACATTTCCCATGTAGTTTATGTTTTACACTTTTTTTTTCTTATATTGACCTGTGACAACCACTAAGTAGGAGTTTCGTGAGGCTTCTGGTTTGTAGGCTAATCTTGAGTGATGTGATTAACCTCGAGAAACCTGGAGTGATGTGCTTATCCAAGATATCGCAAAGGGGAAGGAGCTTTCACAGACATTTTTCCATTCAAATGGTAAATGACTTTGGCACTTACCTCTGATTTCATTTGGTGCAAAGCAAAGTCGTTTTAGGAGGTGTGTGATTTGGTTGGAGGGGCTGGAGCATGCAGTCCCCCCTATCCTTTGTGTACTTGTTCATTCCAAGTAAGTGATATTTTCTCTTTGGCCTAGGGGCTCTAGTGACAAACCTAGCTAGTTGCTTCCTAGCACAAGAACACGTGTTTAAACAAAGATGTAAATTCAGCCACACTAGCATATTAATTTCGTAGAAAATAACTTTGAGAAAGAGCTGAGACATTTGAAACGAGTTTATGGATGAAAAAACATCGATTGATATGAAACAGAAATTGATCAAGATATGTGAATGAAGAGGTGTTATATTTATTATATATAGAGACTCACTCTTGGTTGGCTAAGAATTGTAATGTTTCCTTCATTCATATTCCTCGTGAGAAAAATAACGCAGCTGATTTCCTTGTGAGGCAGGCATCTAGGGAGGGGACTGTTAAAAGGGTTTTCACTTCTTTTAATAAAAACCAATACTTAAGCTGCGCTCAAACCTCTTTTAAGATTCAATTGCAGTATAGTAAGGGTGTTATCGATCCACAGAGAGCAAATGTGTTTGAGTGCCTTTCTTTAATTAAGAAGTAAAGCAAGAAAGAAACAAGAATTGTTTGTTTGAAGAAACTTGTTTTCAAGAGCAAGAAAGTAAGAAAGAAACGATTGAGAGAATAATAGATTGGGAAAATAGTTGGATTCTGGTTTCGTATTTCACTATCCAAGATTTATATATTCTTGATTACAATCACTTAAAATCTTTAATTTATTCCCGCCAGTTCTTAACTAACTCACCTATTCCTAGTATGAGAAGTTGATTCAATTACTTTCCTAATTACCGCTTCCACAGGCAATTAATCAAAACAATTGTAAATGCACAGGCGTTAAGGAACTAGGTGATCTAACGCTATTCCTAGCAAATTAGCTTCTCCCAGATTAAACAATTTATGTCAGATTAATAGAGCAGCTTCCACATACTAAATTAATCCCAAATCAGATAAAAGATGATCAAGCAATTATAAGCAAGAAGAACAAAATTGTTTAATTGAAATTAAAAATAGAAAGTAAACAAAGAACAAAATAGAATCCTATCAAGATGAAATACTACGCCAAAATCCAACTAAAAGAGAGCTTAGTTATCCATAGGATGGAAAACTAGCTTGCTTACAAGGAGAATCAATTAGGAATTAGGAGACGATGAAGAATCCAAGCATCCGTTGATGAAAATCCTCTTTTCCTTCTCAAATTAGAGCTCTCTCACGTCCAAGGGGTGTTTGGAGGAGACTAGGGTTGAAAGAATACCCAAAAGAGGCCAAAAATCGCGTTTTATAGGCCCTGGGCGCCGCAGGGGCGCTTAGCGCCCTATCTGGGCGCTTAGCCGCCTGGAAACCATGTTCTGGGCGCTTAGCCCTTTACTGGGGCGCTTAGCGCCCTGTCTTCATGTTCTGGGCGCTTAGCCGCCTGGTCTGGGCGCTTAGCCGCCTGCAGCTTCCTGCTGGCCGCTCAGCGGCTTTAACGGCGCTTAGCGCCCCGAAAACGTCTCCAAATCAAGATCCAACCGTTCATATTGAAGATCCATGAGTTAGGAACCACATACTCAAATTTTAGCTAAATCCAACGGTTAACGAATGAGATATTGCAATTTTGCTCAGGCTGCTTCAAGATTTCTGCATCAAAAAGTTGGGATTAGAACTGAAATCTTCATTAAACATCAAAAATGTGCATTCTAACCCAGAATTAATAGCAATTCCTCATTCCTTTGCAAAACATACATTTCTTGGGGGTTTTAACAATTAAAACTCATAATAAGTGCCTAAAAACAATGTTAAAACTATGAACGTTTGACACTTATCAAACTCCCCCCAACTTAAGACCTTGTTTGTCCTCAAACAAAAGGTAAAGACTTTCAAAAGCAATTAACAAAACCCAAAGGAACATGACTCAAGATGGGATTTCAGCAAATATATAATCCTGCACAAAAGTGTCTAAAAGACACAAGATTTTCAAAAGGGTAAATTGCAATCCTCACAGTTGATAATAAATAAGGAACACCAAACAAGAATCACCTAAGTTCTAGACAAAAAACTTTCCCCCTTCAAAATCAAGGATATAAATAACTCAAAGACGCGAGTTCAGGGGTAAGTGTTTACGCTCAAAACCATCAATTGAATCACAAAAATTAGTTTTGCTACCTGTCTCACAAATTAATTAAATTGCATGGAAATTCTAGGATCTCAAAGGTCTTTTAAAAGGTTGAAATGGGGCTAGGCTATCAAGAACTGGGTTTTTCAGGATCAAAAACTTTCTAAACTAAGAGAGCACACAAAATAAACTTAATCACTACTCTCTTTCCCCTCTTGTTCTTGCTTCCAAAGATTTGCTTTCTTTGCCCCTTTTCTTCTTTAATTCTCCCTTTTTCTCACTTTTGATTCTTGCTTACCCTTTTTACTTCTCAATTCTTTAACTCTTTTATGCTTTTCTTTTGATTTTTCTTTCTTTTTCTCACTTGCATCTTTGCCTTTTTTTTTTTTTTTTCTTTGATCATTTTGAATTGAGAAGCTTACAAGCTATTACAACCACTTTCAATTTCCCCCCAACTGTCTTTCTCTCATAATTAATTTTGCATGCTCTCCTAAGTTGAGAAAGTAGAGGTGGGAACTGTTTGCAATAAAGGCTCAGGGTTGTACACAAGAAATGAAATTTAATTCAGGCTCACAAGGGCTTGCAAGGGATGTTCCTAATCAAGGTAAGCTATTTGGCCAGAGAGGGTAGAACTAATGAAACGAATGCCTAAGATCATTTCCTTTCATAACCATGCAATCACTAACAAAGAGACTCAAGCAAAACCAAATTTGTAAAACAATGATGATTCACTCACTCACAAATAGTGTTTGGCTCACTCCTCACTCGGTTGGGATCCTTGATTTCAAAAAGTTTAAGCAACAAGCCTAGGAACCCGGTGATAATTGTTTAGCGACTTAAATACAACAACATGTAAGACTGCTAACTTAACCCAAGATTTTCTAGAACAACAGGATTATACATTAGTACTTCATCTAGGTTCTAGATTAACAAAACAAAACTTAAATAATGATAGAGACTTAGGCAAACATGTGATATCACACTATACTATAAAAATTGAACAATAAAAGCAAAGTAGAAAGAACTCCCTCATGATGCTGTGTCTCATATGCTTCCAAATTGCTTCAAGGCTCATCCCCTCCAAGGAATTTGGACTGTCCTCAGGCCAAAAATATCAGCAACAGACGGTTTCTCAAAACTTGCAAAACTCATTCTCTTCTTACAGTAAGTGCTGCAACAACAAATGTAACCATACCAAAGTGCATAGTCTCATAACAAAAAACAAAAACGGTAAAAATTACCACACTGGGTTGCCTCCCAGCAAGCGCTTCTTTAACGTCACTAGCTTGACGTGTGATCTGCATAAAATCAGGGAGGCCGAAGACCAGAGGAGAAAGTAATTCCCCTCTTCCTCTCTGGTTCCTTTTCAATTTTCACAAGAGCTTTAAAACAGCTTTCACAAGTTTTTACTACTTTCCAAACTTGTGAAAGTCTTTTCTTCTTCCTGGTCTTTCTGGTCTTTTGTAATCCGGAATTTGCTTTCTTGGGAATAGCTTCCAAATCTACTTTCTCAGGAGAAAGGGTGCTACTGACAGCAACTGGTTTGTCAGTTTTCAGCTCTGGCCATTTTTCAGGTATGTTATCCTTACTGGGATCCTGGATCTCTTCCACCTTAGTGGCTTTCAGAACTGTAAGAGATGAATCCGGTAGATCCAGGAGTTGCTGTGCTGCAGAATCATCATCATATGCAAGACCTGCATAAGAATCGGTTAGAGCTAACTCTAAAGGATCATTTACCTGTGGTTTCCTTTCAACTTGCTTAATGCCATCCTGAAGCGCATCTACTCGGAAACACTGGCTCTTTTTATTTGGGGGCTGCGGAGTCTCAAAAATTTTAAAGGTGACTTCATCATCATGGACTCGTACTTTCATGGTACCCAATCCCATGTCAATCCCCATTCTTGCAGTATTCATGAATGGCCTTCCCATAATCAGAGGTACCTCTGGATCCTCTGCAATATCAAGAATAACAAAATCCACAGGAATTAGAAATTTGTCTACTCTTACCAGCACGTCCTCAACTACGCCCAGTGGGCGTTTAGTTGAATGATCTGCAAGCTGTAGGGACATCCTGGTTGGCCTCATCTCTAGCCCACTAATCCTTTTCATCAAGGATAGTGGCATCAAGCTCACACTGGCTCCAATATCCACAAGGCCCTTGCCAACAGCCATATCCCCGATGGTTAGAGGAATGGTGACACTGCCTGGGTCTGCTAACTTAGGAGGGATGCCACTAGTGATAATGGCACTGCAGGTCGCTCCGAGATGCATTACTTCCTCCTCCAGGTATTTTCGCCTCTTAGTCAACAAGTTCTTCAGGAATTTGGCATAGTAAGGCATCTGTTCAAGAGCTTCTGCAAAAGGAATGTTAACTTGCAAATTTTTAAAAATGTCCATAAATCTAGCAAGTTGACGATTCTTATCTATCTGAGAAGGGGCTTTGGGATAAGGAAGAGCCTTAACTATCTTTGGGACTCCCCCCTGACTTAGCTCATCCTTCTTTTTCTCAGCATCATTTTCTTTTCCCTTACCTGCAGCTACACTCTCATCATTATGCTTAGCAATTTCTACCCCTGTGAACTCTTTAGACTGTTCTTTCTCTACCTCCTCATCTTCCTCAACAATATTAGGCTCTCTAATACCATTACCTACTACCTTCCCACTACGGGTAAAAATGGCCTTACAATGCTCCCTTGGGTTGGTTTCAGTATTGGCATTAAATGCGCCCTTCTGCATCCCAGCAAGTTGGTTGGCCAGTTGGCCCACCTGAGTTTCCAGATTCTTGATAGAAGCTCCCTGGTTCCTTTGACTGTCCATGGTTACCTGCATAAACTGGGTTAGAGTATCACTCAGTTTATCAAACTTACCTTCCAGGGACTGCTCCTGCTGATTTTGAAATTGCTGAGATTGCTGGAATGGAGGGTTCTGAAAAGATTGCCTTGGAGCTCTATTAGAAGAAGGACCTGAATCCTGCCTCCAAGGTTGATTACTATACTGATTATTGTCCCTGGGATAGTTATTCTGGTAGGGCCTCTGCTGGCTATTCAGATAATGAACCTCCTCCTCAGAAAATGGCTGATAAGAGTCAGACTGTTGCTCTGGTACTTCAGCTGCACACCTGTTCACCTGTTGCATGTCCCTTATGCTTTTGGGCAAAGCATCCAGTTTCTTGGTCAAATCATCAAGCTGCTGCTGAAGAAGCTTATTTTGGGCCAACATAGCATCGTTGACCCCAAGCTCTAAGACTCCTCCCTTCCTTGCTGGGCCTCTAGAATATTGGCTTTGTTGGTCATTCAGAGCCATAGCCTCTATGATAGTCATCGCCTCAGTGGGAGTCTTTGACATCAGTGAGCCACCAGCAGTGGCATCAAGAATCAGCTTGCTTTGTTGATGCAGTCCATTCCTGAAGATATGAACTTGGTTTTTTGCATCAAAACCATGATTTGGGCACTTCCGGCACAAAGACTTGTACCTCTCCCAAGCTTCACATAGACTTTCACCTGCAGCTTGAGCAAAAGTAGAGATGGCAGTTTTATAATCCATGAATTTGGAATCAGAAAAGTACCTTGCCATGAATTTGTTTTCAAGCTGAGACCAGTCATTCAAGATAGCTTGAGGTTGGTCGAAGAACCATTCCTTTGCTTGACCATTTAAGGTCAATGGAAAAAGCCTGAGGAATACTGCGTCCTCTTCAGAAGGCCTCATCCCTGCTGTGCCACAGAGTTCATAGAACTTGGTGAGGTGATTATAAGGATTCTCATGATCTAACCCCGCAAAAGGATTAGCATACATCAGCTGCACCAGTCCTGTCTTCATCTCTGGAGCTTTCTCATTATCAGTTCCTCTACCAATCCTGATCATGTTCCTAGGTGTGAAATTAATGAATCCAGGATTGGGATCGGCATCTCCACCGTTTGGATTCTGATTCGCCATGTCTGGCTCAGTGGTTGGTGAAGATGGTGAAGGTGGTGAAGGGGTAGAAGTCCCCTGGTCTTGTCTTAACTTAGCTAGCTGCTTCCTTTTCTTTGTCTTACTGTTGTTCCTCCTTGCTGTAGCTTCAATTTCTGGGTCGAAATGAAGTTCCTCAACTCGAGTCTTACCTCGCATAAACAAAGATGAAAAGCAACCTAAACAGAAGTATTAGACCTCAGATAAAAGAAAAAGAAAAATAAAAATAAAAAATATTCACAAATGCTTAAACAAACAAAATTAAAGCAATGCAAACTCAAACAACGCTGCTCCCCGGCAACGGCGCCATTTTGTTAAAAGGGTTTTCACTTCTTTTAATAAAAACCAATACTTAAGCTGCGCTCAAACCTCTTTTAAGATTCAATTGCAGTATAGTAAGGGTGTTATCGATCCACAGAGAGCAAATGTGTTTGAGTGCCTTTCTTTAATTAAGAAGTAAAGCAAGAAAGAAACAAGAATTGTTTGTTTGAAGAAACTTGTTTTCAAGAGCAAGAAAGTAAGAAAGAAACGATTGAGAGAATAATAGATTGGGAAAATAGTTGGATTCTGGTTTCGTATTTCACTATCCAAGATTTATATATTCTTGATTACAATCACTTAAAATCTTTAATTTATTCCCGCCAGTTCTTAACTAACTCACCTATTCCTAGTATGAGAAGTTGATTCAATTACTTTCCTAATTACCGCTTCCACAGGCAATTAATCAAAACAATTGTAAATGCACAGGCGTTAAGGAACTAGGTGATCTAACGCTATTCCTAGCAAATTAGCTTCTCCCAGATTAAACAATTTATGTCAGATTAATAGAGCAGCTTCCACATACTAAATTAATCCCAAATCAGATAAAAGATGATCAAGCAATTATAAGCAAGAAGAACAAAATTGTTTAATTGAAATTAAAAATAGAAAGTAAACAAAGAACAAAATAGAATCCTATCAAGATGAAATACTACGCCAAAATCCAACTAAAAGAGAGCTTAGTTATCCATAGGATGGAAAACTAGCTTGCTTACAAGGAGAATCAATTAGGAATTAGGAGACGATGAAGAATCCAAGCATCCGTTGATGAAAATCCTCTTTTCCTTCTCAAATTAGAGCTCTCTCACGTCCAAGGGGTGTTTGGAGGAGACTAGGGTTGAAAGAATACCCAAAAGAGGCCAAAAATCGCGTTTTATAGGCCCTGGGCGCCGCAGGGGCGCTTAGCGCCCTATCTGGGCGCTTAGCCGCCTGGAAACCATGTTCTGGGCGCTTAGCCCTTTACTGGGGCGCTTAGCGCCCTGTCTTCATGTTCTGGGCGCTTAGCCGCCTGGTCTGGGCGCTTAGCCGCCTGCAGCTTCCTGCTGGCCGCTCAGCGGCTTTAACGGCGCTTAGCGCCCCGAAAACGTCTCCAAATCAAGATCCAACCGTTCATATTGAAGATCCATGAGTTAGGAACCACATACTCAAATTTTAGCTAAATCCAACGGTTAACGAATGAGATATTGCAATTTTGCTCAGGCTGCTTCAAGATTTCTGCATCAAAAAGTTGGGATTAGAACTGAAATCTTCATTAAACATAAAAAATGTGCATTCTAACCCAGAATTAATAGCAATTCCTCATTCCTTTGCAAAACATACATTTCTTGGGGGTTTTAACAATTAAAACTCATAATAAGTGCCTAAAAACAATGTTAAAACTATGAACGTTTGACACTTATCAGGGACTTCTCGCCGTATTTGGAGGCAACCTCCGTCTACTATTTAGACGTTTTTGCTTAGTTTGACTTATTTTTTAGATTTCCTCTTATAAAAAAAATTAATTGTCCTAGGCTTTATTAATTGACGTGTGAAATGGTCACCCACTTGATGACCCAAATTAAAGCTATGTGATATTATCATTCATTTCGGTCTCTTTTATTCCTAAACCGGATTTGTGGTGTGAACATAATTTTTCCCCCTCTAGTTAAGACCGAAC
The DNA here is from genome assembly GCA_030819835.1 of Acmispon strigosus. Taxonomy (NCBI): domain Eukaryota; kingdom Viridiplantae; phylum Streptophyta; class Magnoliopsida; order Fabales; family Fabaceae; genus Acmispon; species Acmispon strigosus. Next base: position 96,914,971 of record JAUAMA010000001.1, read on the forward strand.
CACATGTTACATTACATGCTATACAAACTCATCATATAATTTCCTTGCAACAGCGTGGAAGGGGGAAAAAGGAAATAAACCAAAAGAAAGAATGTTTCCATTTATATTCTTCAACTTGTTACAAAGTCAAGTGCATTATGGCCAAAATGGCAAAATTGAAAAACAAAAAACAAAAAAGATTAGGTTGAAGCTACCTTGAAGCATCCAGGCAGGAACCCTGCATTCACTACTCACTTCATTGATGCTAAATGGGTGTGTGGGTGGGTGGGTTGCTATGTGTAACTACAAATCAAAAGAAAGCAGCAAAGCCTCCATTCCAAGCCTCATGTGATCTAATTTCAACGACACAGTTTGTCATGCGGCACTTTCTTAACATGAAACGTATGCGCCACCTCTTGTATTGCAAATATATTGGAAGTCGGCATGCCCACCAAGTCACAAGTTTTCAAGTTTGTTACGTTCTCATGGGCTTGAATGGCCACTTGGTTTACCATTGTCCTCAACGACCTAAAAGATTTACAATTAAGTGAACATCTAGTTAGTCATCGATCGGAACAAACAAAACATAACTTTCACTCGCCTAATCAACTAGCTTACGAGAAAACTAAGTTGTTGGTTATTGATTATATATAACGTAAACAAGGCTAACATCATGAAAGTCAGCTATACAACTTAAAAAATGTTAAACACTCACATTATTGCCCACTTTAAGATATGAGTGTTTAACTTTTGTCAAATCAATGTAAAGCTAAAGCTGACTTTCATTAAATAAATTTAAAAAAATAAGTATTTTTACACTTTTAAGCTAGGTATCATATTTAATAAATCAAATAATTTTTCATTTTTCTTAAAAATTTATATTAACTTTTAAACAATAACTATTTACGATACTATCGTTGGATTTCAAAATATAAATTATAGTTAAGAAATTTTATCAAAGTTATAAGGATAAAAGTGAAAATAATTTGATAAGCTTTAAGCAATAAGACATAAGCTACTTCAAATAGTTTTTTAAAATAACTATAATATGTTGAAATAAACTCATTTACCAAATATTTATTATAAATTAATAAATTAGTTAAATAAACTTTAAATTAGCTTAGAAGTTTTGTAATACACACTCATCATAATGATAGTTACTACAACACTTTTTTTCTTTTCTTTTCTTCTTTCAAAAATATATTTTGATAGAGGGTCCATGATTTTGATTTTTGAGCTTCGCTGTAATATGTAATAACACGATCACGTTGTCGTTAAGCAAATAAAATAAAATTCACGTTGTTGTTGGGGACATGACTCCCACCAACCCAGCAAATTAAAGTTATAAGCGATCGCATTTGTATCCCTCACACTCACAGTGCTAATGCTTAACAATTGTATGCTTATAATTAATAATCAATGGGTTTTAAATTGTCTAAAAAAACGAAAGAAAAAATAAAATAATTTGACCTCGTCATGAAAATATATGTTAAATTTAGATTTAGCTTAAATGCAGTTTTGGTCCCCTTAATTTTACTGGTAGGTGATTTTAGTCCCTATAATAATTTTTTGACAGTTTTAGTCCTCCTACTATTTTAATTAAGCAAATTTGGCCCACCAATTGATTTTTCATCAAATTTTTAACAACTCATAGTGACATGGCCATTAGTCGAAAACGTGGCTGCTGTCGTGTCTCCTTCTTCCTAAAGAAACACCCAACAACACTACACTGAAAACAACATTGAACAACAGCTCCTTTCACATAGGGATCCGTAGAGTTGGGTAACAGTTCGACCTGCTCATTTAGGCCCGCACTTAAATGGACTGGACCAGAAAAGCTCACATTATAAATGACCCTACATTTTACATAGTCCTAACCTGCACAGGCAGCAGGTTACGCAAACCAACTCACGAGTATAGACTCTTATACCGACATTGACGTTCGCATGCTTTAAGCACGACAACATCCAACCCGACGCCTTTATGACCAACTCGTTTAGGCATGCGATTAAACAGATCGAGTAAGAAAATCTTACCTCATAAACGAGCCTACAATTTGCCTTGTCCTAACCTACATGTACTGTGGGTTACATGGGCCAAATTGCGGGCTTAAGCCCATATACCCAACTCTACATAGAGTTTTGATATATTCACAATCTCATTCTCTTCCATCTTATTTTCACTATTTTTCTCTTCATTTCTCACTTTTATTTTCCTATCACATCATCTATCATATCTCACATTTCTCTCTTTTACTCTATTCTTTAATGGGTGGAGGTGAAAATAGATTGTGTATGATTTATTTCCCCCCTGCATAGGGGTGCTGAGACCAATCAACCAAAAGAAGAACATGGAACAAGAGTTGAGTCTCATCTTTTCCATTCTCGGTCGTCTTTAAAATCCTAAATTAGTGGACAAACCTCTAAAAATATCTCATTACACTTAGGGCTAGTTGAGTAGTTGGACTTAATGAACTCTTTTGCGATAGTAGCAATTTATTAATTTTTGGAATAAGTCTCTACTGGTCTCTCAACATATTGTTAATGTCCCGTGTGAGGAGTCTGGAGGTGCCTCTCCTTCCTAGGATTTGTTCTTTAGAAAAAAAAAAAAAAAGAGAAAATCCCGTGTCCCTTGACATGCTCTATGTTTTAAGATTTGATATGATATGCTCAGTTCAAAAAAAGATTTGATATGATATGCTGTGTGTTGAATATACTACATCTGATTTTGTACGCACTGATTCATATCTCTATTTATGAAATTGAATCATATAAAATGGAATGATACTCGCCCAAACAAGCGAAAATATATTTGAAAATGCAGCTTCTTTTGTTTGTACTGACTAAAGTTCAAATTTACCACTTTTTTTTTGGGGTCTACTCCAAATGAAAAACATGCCTCATGTTGTATGAAATAAAAATAATAAGAAGGCACCTACTGACCACCTCATTGTCTACTATTTCCTGAAGGCGTTTTCTTTTAGAAATGAAGTTAAATAATTATATATGTAGATTTTTTTTTTACTTTAGAGATGCTAATTTGTTGGAATACGGTGGCGGTTCTTTCAAAAATATGATTTTTTTAGAGTTTGATCGTGTCACTCTTATAAAGATCTATCATACATACCATTAGACTAACATCTTATTTGTAATCATGATTTATTATTTTTTCACAATTAAGAAGTGGACAACTAAATCATGTTAAAACGGGTTAAATAATCATGCTTTTACTACTACTTCTTCCTTTTAAAAATATAAGTTGTTTAAGAATATACACATGATTTAAGAGCTCATTAATTAATGGTATAATTTGACTGAAATATTCTTATTTAAAAGTTTAGTTATATTAAAAAAAGAGAACGATCGTTATTGACTAAGTAGTTTTTGAGAATTGTAAAAAGTGAAAAAGTGAGGTGGTGGGAGACATAATATTAAATTCAAGTATAAATAAAAAGAAATGAGATAAAAGACTTTAAAATTCTAAAACAACATATTTTGAGAAATAGAGTAGAAGATAAAACAACATGTATTTTTAAACCGAATGAGTAACATTTAGTAGGTTTCATTTGCAATTTGGTCGTTATGTATACTAAACTTAATTCATAGAAAAGCTTGTTTTAACTTGTGAAGTATCCTTAACAAAAAACAACTTGCGAACTAGTATATTTTTCTTAGTCCACAACTAGTTTTAACTTTTTAGCTAATTGAAAACATACCATGATAATTTATTCATAAAAGGTCCATAAGCTAAAAAGAACTAAATTAATTCACCACTGATCCACATGAAGCAGGTGATAATTAAGGTTAAAATGTTAAGTACGTGGTCCACGTTAATTAATTAAAAAATTAATGGGTTGTTTTTGTTTTGATATCACGCACGAGTAAATTGATTCTAAAAAGCGTGCCACCCTGGCATGAGGAGGAAGAGGTATACACTACTATAGTATTAGTAGGTACACAGTACCACGTGCCGCAAAATATTAAAAACCGTGAAACACGTGCTACAAAACACGAGTATACTACACAATCCGCCGAACTTTAATATTGGTGTGCTGTTCTTGTGCTTTACGTGTTCTTTTAATTTCCAACTGCGTTTTTTTCCATATATATTCCGATCGCTCTTCTTCTCTCTATAGCTTCAACTTTATTTATTTTCGATCTCTCCCTCTCTCTCTTGTTCAAACTTCAAGCAAAGATATGAGGAGGAAATGCAACTTGGAACTTCGCCTTTTCCCTTCTTCTGGGCACCAAGATAACCGCTCCATGTAAGTAGTTTTTGCTTTCTTTTTTCTTATCTTTGTGATTGATTAATCATTATATACCCCTCTATATGAATTCTTTGTTTTTCTAATTCTGGTTGTTTTTTGTTTCTCCAATAAAAGCAGGGTAGAAGAAAGCACCAGTAGTAAGAGCCCAGTTATGCAAGAAAACCAACGCCCGCTAACCATTTTCTATGAAGGCAAGATTTGTGTAGCAGATGTCACAGAGATTCAGGTATATACATTTTTATATGTTGAAATTAGTAATTTTTTCTAACTCCATTGGGGGTGATTATCTGATAAGTAGCTGTTGTATTTTAATGTGATTCCCCTTAATCAGATACAGTTAATATGACATGCATCATTTTCACTAGTTTATTGGCTGATTAATTTGATTCACCTGCAACGCGATGAGTAATTCCATACAGTTAATTAGTTTTAGTTAGACCTCTGAGTTAAACTTAGACTCAATGGATCAACAAACATGTGGTTTGATTTAAGTGTTATATGACTGATTCTTCTTAGGTAAGTTCGGGTGGGTTCGAGTTTTTATATGGAAAATATATTATGTTAAGAAGAGCTAATCTTGTAATTGGATATGTAGATGGTACGTACGATAGCTTATTAAAAGATTATGTTAAAAAAGAATATTATGTTAAAAAGATTATGTTCGGGTGGGTACGATAGCTGATTTTTTTAAAAAAAAAAAAAAAGACCCAATAGTTGTTTAGATATACCGGAATCAGAATCACTACAATTTGGTTTTGGTGTTTAGTGTAAATAGTCATCAGAATTCAGGGGTCAAATTAATTAAGTGATTAAACCTAAACTATTAAAGAGATCATGTATTCACAGCTTTACTTAATTGATTACCTGGATTTTGATTTCAAGGTCAACTAGGAAGCGAATTAATTTGATTACAAAATTAGGTGTATATATATATAGCCAATATCGAAAATGATTTATAAACATATATTTTTTAAGTACATCCTTCAAACAAACCACTTTTTCAGTGATTTTTAACCATTATAAAATATTATGAGGATTAAAAACTGCCTTAAAATAACATGTTTGAAAGATGTCGGCCAGAAATTATATGTCCATGTATACCGTATTATAAATTGTGTCATTAACATGGTTCAAGGATGATTTAATTAGACTAAGTACTGAAGTGAGTTTAATGATGTACTCATGATGATATAATTATAATTAAGAGATATGAGATGCATTGGGTGAAACATGATGAAACCGCGTGATATGAACTTGAAAAGATGTTGGTTTGCCGACAAGTTGGTTGTAAACCATTAATTAATAGAATAAAAGTAAGGATAAAAGCGGTAGGTGGTGTTTATCTAATTAAGATATGATCGAGTTTACTTTAATGTGAAACATAGAGTAGGAGAGTTTTTAGTGTTTGTGAATATCTTAAGAGTTTGGTGTGAAACTTGGCGAGTTTCCACGAAACTAGCAAGTTTGGAATCCATACACTTATTCTTTGACTTCAAAAATAGCACGAAATCATAACAAGTTTCTCATATCATGATGATTGTATTGATATTAATTTTAAATTTTAATTGTGTGGAATTAATCAAATCAAAGAATAATGAGTGGTTTGGTGTGAATGCATGCAGGCGAAATCTATTTTAATGCTAGCAAATAAAAAAGTGGAGGAAGAAATTAGAGTGAGGACACCAACGGGGTGGTCAGAACCATCTACACCAACAATAGTGCATAGCCCTGGCACTGGCACTGGCACTGGCACTGGCACTGGACTTTCCATGAAAAGATCTTTGCAGCGGTTCCTCCAGAAGAGAAAAACTAGGGTTGAAGAAGCTTCACCATACCATCGCTAGCTAAATTAAATGTCAAAAGGACAAAGCAAATGATTTTTTTTTTCTTTTTTTGTTTGCTGTATATGTAGAATCTATTGCTTCATCTTCCACTTCTTGTTTGAAATACATGATTGGAAGTTTACATTAAAATTGTTTTTTTGCCTTAAAAATACATTAAAATTGTTTTTACCCAAAAATCATCTAATGTGACTAGCTTTTATTGTCTAATGCATGATTCACATGAGGGAAAAACGAAAGCAAACAAACATACGTATGTTCAGTATGTACCAGTTGAGTGAGACATAAATCAAATTTCATTTTGATTCATAATAACGGTTTCATTAACTTTTGGTATCAATTCTAGGTGTACTAACATTTATTTGCACCTATAGATCAGGCTTAGTCATATAAAAAAGCCTATTACCAGTTTTGGTTTGTAGAAAAATTAATTTTACCTTTTTAAAACTTGTCGATTGGCAAACATGGTTGGCTATTTAGATGTAAGCTTGTTGGCCTGCTTAGATGTTGGTCTGCTTAGATGTTGGCCTGTTTAGATGTAGACTTGTTGGTCTATTTAAAGGTCTTATTCAAAAATATGCCTATAAATAGGCTTCAGGTCAGGCTTTTAAAAATGTCAAACTCAAGCAAAATAAAAAGTCTATGATAGGCCACAGGCCAGGCTTAGGCCTTAAATTTTTTAAATAGACCAAGCCAATTTTTGCAAAGCCTAACCTAGCCTATCTATAGTCATTTATCTTGACACAAGTGTGTTTTTTTATAAAATTGAAATCATGACACTGTAAAAAATTCCTTAGTTACACTTTAAATAGAAATGAATTATTTTTCTCAATAATTACTCTACGAAAGGTGGTTTGCAAAATTATGTATAATTATTCATCAATCAAAAATACTATTTGGTACGACATTTATGCCCACGAGAGTGCACGAGCAATTGTTTTATGATTTATAATTATACCAGTGTCATAATATCATTTTTCTCTCCCTCCTCAAATTTTAATTCAAGGTGATTGTTTTATTAAACATCTCGTGCCTTAAGGTTATATAGGACCCGCTCGTCCCGGCTTATGTCCCTTACATCCGCATCTTTTTGGGTTTCTTCGGGTTTAGGGACGGGTTCGGGTTTAAAAGTTGAATCCGGTCAATATTTAGGGTCGGGTAAAAGTCAAGTTCAACCCGTCCCAACTCGTCCCACGAACATCATTTACACACTAACTTCAAAACATGGTTTTGTATATCTTCATTTATAGTCTGGTTTCAAGTGAATATAATTTGTATTCTTTACTCTAATTAAGTATATTGCTATAAAAACTTCAGTTATATATAGTTTTTTCCATAATTCATTGATAGGATAGAAATTAGTCTTTTTACAGAATGATATGTATTTATAATTCTTTGGTTTGGTGAGATTTGAAATTGATATTCAATTTGCCCTTCGGGCCAATCCGGATTCGTCCTTTTGCAATCGGGTTTGTGTTAAACTCGCACCTCATCAGGCCTCTCCGGGTCTAGGGACGAGTTCGAGTTTAGAAACTGACTCTATCTGTATTTAGGGCAGGATAAAAGTCAAGACAAACTCGTCTCAACCCGTCCCATGAAGACGTGCCTGATTGCGTCTTCATATCTCGTGCACCGTAGCAGTGATCTTCATCTATACATGGTTTTTGATGACATAGTACCTTCCATTAGTCCTTGGATTAAATCACACAATTCTGATTTAATGACATTATTCTCTTTAAATCTGAACCACTGAATCTTGATCAAATGAGGACAAAGAATCTTTAACTACACTGAATGCAGGGTCTCCCGATTGCAGAAATTTGGTTCCCCAATGTACCCCTCAAATAATTACACATTTACATGGATGGTTGTCCTAAAAGACGCTACATTCTATGAAACTCATAAGAGGAGATGTTGACCAAACTTCACCATTATGGGGTGTAGAAAGGGTTAGATGTACGCAATAACAGAACCCATGACCCACTAGATATGTCACCATTCACATTTTGCGATATACTCCTTCCGTTCCTTTTTATAAGAGTTAAACCAACTTGGCAGGATCGAGTCATCGAGGTTGCTCCCTTGGCAGGAAGATCCAACGGCTAGGGAGAGGTGCGAAACCTAGGTACTCATTGCATCCTCGATGCGCTCAAAGCATCCCAACCTCTATAAAAGGTCAAGCCCTTCACCTCACCGGGGCACAATCGACGATAGAAGCACGAACAGCGACAACAGTCCGATTGCTCACCACTCGGGTTCCACTGGAAGTTCACCGTATCACTCCTCAACAAACACTCTCGTATCCCTCCTAAACAAACACTCTCACCGAGAACCGTTGGGTTCAATACCTTTTCATTTAACCAAATGAAATTGAAATGGAACTGCAAATTATGACAACCCATAGGCAGATATCTTAATAAGATCGATCATTACACCTAAGGTATAGCTAGGAATGCCAAAATTAGTTAAACATTAAGTACAACATTAAGTAACAAGGTGTTATATGCCATCATGATATCCCAATATAACAGGTACCCAAAACATTTGCTGTCATGTGTGTACCTTGCTTACATCATTAGGAGTACATGCTCAGAACCTATTTTAAGTAAGACAAATAAATTTTCTGAGAAGGGCTAACAGAAAAATGAAGTAAAATAAAGTAGCAATCTCAGCAGTGGGATATCAAATGTGTCCTTGGTAATCAAAGTGAAAGCTGAATAAAATTGAAGTTCATCAAGGGGGGCAGAACAGATTAATGGATGTCAGAGAAAAATAGGATTCAGAATCCTTCCCAATATTTTATAATGCTGACCCCAGAATCTTCAATTTCTTCTGAAGGTGAGTTCAAAATACAATGGTTAAATGACATGAATTCACTTCAAGTACCTTCTAAAGAGAACATTTTTGTTGTTGCAAACCTTCTAAAGAGAACATGATTGTCAAGGAACTATATAGTTATGTTTGGTTTGATGTTGATTCAAACGCAAACGTGATTTCATGTATTTCAATGTGTTATCAGTGAAATTATAATTTGTCACGTTAGGTTTAACGTAAATCAGAAAAGTATGATTTTAGCATGTTGAGTTCAACGGAAATCTAAACAAACAAACGTAACTATAACTATATGTCAAAGTTCACTGACTCATTTGAAAACACTATAACTAAATGCTGGATGGATGTCAACCCAAATCAATGCTTGAGGCAACGTGACAACCTGAAGCAGATCTACATAGAGTTTTTTGTATTTCATTTATCCACCTTCACAGGGTTTTGTTGATGGAAAAATGCATTATCTGTCTCTTTTTTAACTTCTAAAGTCAATCCAGACCAGTATTATTTGGAATTTTCAAAGCTTTAGAAATGTTCCTTTTTTTCTCCTTGTTATTGACTTCTCAATATTTTGACAAAGATCAGTTGGATGATATTGAAACATCAACTCAGTGATACTTATCAAAATGAATAGGATTGGATATAAGTATTACCTATAAAATTTCACGGGTGGGTCATGGGTGAGTATATGTCTAAACGGTACCAAATATTACACATGTAAAATATTTTTAAATTGAAACATTTGATCTCATGGTAACAAGAATCGGAAGACTGATACCATAACTCTTTAAGATTGTAGGCTCTGTTGTTTTAAGATTGGTTCTATTGCTGTCAAATGTCCTTTCATTCAACTTACAGTTTCGAGGCTCCAGAGTAAGAAACAAATAGGCTAATAATCATGAGATTAACCAATTGAGTTGAGAGTTCATTTTTTAAAAAACAAAATTGAGATAACATGCATCGTACCCTGCTGCTCATAAAATCCAAAGGTGTACACACCAGGTTCAACATACTTGCACGCTTACAAGGATGACATTGACAACACCAATACACCATTCCTCTCATGGTACTGGGAAACATTCATTTAACTCTAGTTTTGAGCAATTTGCAAAGCAGGCTCATGAAACAAATTGGCTACCATGGATAGAGAAGGAGATATTGACCATAAAGGAGAGGTTAGCAGACAAATTTGTAGAAGCATCTTGATTATAGATAGAAATATTTTGTTGGATTGACTTTATGACTAATTTCATTGCAATATATATTGATTTGAGATATTACCATATAATCTCTACTCGGAAGCTTCTCTTAATAAATGATTATGAGACTTCCAAGCGCATAACCAAACATGATAATAATATAATAAAAATCTAACACAAATTAGTGTGTTTGAATATCAAACGTGAACAAACTTTCATTTCAATCAGATTGTGTCTTGTTTTACGTTACGTTTGGCCAACAAGAAAAACCTCTCTTTCTAGTTTAGAGCTTTGGAATGTATTATATTATCCCACTTTCCGAGGCATTTTGAAATGGGTTTGAACCTTAACCCAAACATAACCTAAGAATGTTAATCCATGTCGAATTCACCAATAACAAGGCAAAAAAGTGCATAGAGCTCAATTGTTGGATTGAGCCCAATGTCGTTTCATATTTTATCACATTATTTAAATAAGTTCTAAGAAGAGTTTCATCAATTTTTTGTCTTTAAAGTACGTGATACATCCCTTTGCACTAATAACAACTTATATGTGACTTAGAAATTAAGTTACAAAATTATTATTTATTATTATATAAAACAAAACTGTAGAGTCTAGAACACCTATTGTTTCATACATTTTTTCCTTTTTCTTTTTCCTCTGTTCTACACTCATTATGTTTAAACTTTGCAAGTTGCAGGTAAATACTGGAAATTTCTCATAAGATTCCCTGTGTATCCCTCTCTACCAAAAAAAGCACTGGGGTGTGCATCTTTTTTAAGTTGGCAGCAAGAAGGGTGGTTGCAGCATGCTCACTCGTATCAGAACCGACAGTACTATTATGCAAAAGGCTGCTACAGACAACAACACTCGGGGGATATGACTTGGGAATAGTGACCAAGCTTTTCCAAAAACATACATAAATCAAATATAAAACTCCAAATGTGAATCTTTTTCTTTCAACATTTCATGCAAAATGCAGAACTATTAATTCAAGCCACTAAACATCTGCACCAAACATTTGACTAGTGCATGGAATTTTATATGAAAAATAATTTCCATTGGCATCACCAACAACAAGAACATTACCTATGAATTAATGCACTTACAATGAGATTTAAGTTAAGCACTTTATGAAAATAAAAGTTTCCAGTTTCACAAAAACAAATTAAGAAAAATGAGGATGAAACTTAAAACCATGTTGAACAGGATGACTTGTAGATCCATTCTTGTTGAACTTGAACTCATGTTGCTTGTAATCCAAGATGGCTTTATTCCTGCTGGATCTTCTGGTGGACCTTCAGCAAAAGATTTGTCATTTCTACAAGAGGTGATTTCCAAGTATGAAGAGAGGTTCTTCTTGTTTGGCAGATCACTGATGCAAAGCTCAGTGTTTCCTCTCACATCCAACCTTTTACCAAGCTTTCCAATGAAGTCATCAGGGAGCTGAAGAACCCCATTCAGCTTGTTGTGGCTGATGTTTAGTTGATCTAAGTTTGGGAGAAAACCAAGATTTGTTGGAACTGGTCCAGTGAGGCTATTGTTATCTAGGGAGAGAGCTGTAAGGTTCTTCAAAAAAGAGAAAGAATTGGGTATATAACCAACCAATCCACACCCTGAGAAGCTCATTGATTTGAGGTTCCAAAGTTTCCCTATGAAAGGGGGTAACCCTGCTTTGATGGGGTTGTCATCAATGAGCAAATATTCAAGATTCTTCAAACTTGAAAAAGTTTCAGGAATAGGCCCACCAATAAAGTTATGACTTAAATCAAGTAAGACTAACCTCTTGAGCTTTCCAAGATTTGGAGGTATTTTACCTGAAATCCTGTTTGAGCTCAAATCCATCTTCTGGAGAAATTGGAGTTCTCCAACAGAATAAGGCAGATTCCCTTCAATTTGATTCCTGCTTAGGTCCAAAATGGTCATGCTTTTCAAACATCCAATTTCATTGGGGATTTCACCACTGAAATTGTTATAACTCAGGTCAAGTTGCTCTAGACAAGCCAAATTCCCAATCTGTCTTGGGATTTTTCCTTCTAAGCTGTTTTGGGACAGGCTTAGGACTCTGAGATTAGTAAAAACACCCAAACTTGGAGGTATTGTTCCATGGAGGGCTGGGTTAGACTGCAGAGCAAGGTGTTCCAAGGAAGAGAAAGGACCAAAGAGGGTTATGGGTAGAGTGACTGGTGAAACTACAAAACAGTTGAAAATTGAAAGGGTTTTCAAGTAAGTGAGTTTCAGCAAGGATTGTGAAAGGTAGGCAGAAGACTTGCAAGGTGGAGTGAGTATATCAGGACCAATGTGGATCTTTGTGATATGAAAGATTGGTGGGTACTCACTGCTAACTTCACACTCAACTCCAGGCCATGGAGTATCTGTACAAGGCTGAGGGTGTACTTGGGCCCAGTCAGGGTCATCCACAAGAGCATCCATCACTTCAAACAATCCCAACAACTCCTTCTCTTCCATTATTGCCACCATTTCACCTGCGAACAAGAGGAACACAACAAGGAGAAGAGACACAGAAGCCATTTGAAAAAATGCCTGAGTGAAATGGAAAAAATATAAGTGCAACAAAAATGGTTTGGTTTGAAAGGCAATTGAAAAGAGCAAGATGTAGTTTCTGAATATAAGCTTTTCTTGAATTGAGTTGATGGCAAAGGAGAAGAATGGAAAGGTAAATTGTAAGGGTCTCATTTTTTTGTGTGTGTGTCAGCAGTGAAGGCTGCAACAAAGAAAAGAAAAATCCAAAACTGTCGCCTTTGAGCTGCAAATGTGAGTAAGAAGACAGTGGTAGTTTGCATGGAAAAGGGTAGTGAGATAGAGAAAGACAAATGGGTTACTAAAAGAGGCAATGTGCATTTCCAGAACAGTTTAATGGTTGATTCAGATAAATGTGGTATTGATAAGACACATGACTGTGTGCCTGGGACAAACACATGCAGGGATGAGAGATAACACAGACATTCATTCTTTCTCACTTTAATCTATGAATGAAGTATGAACTCATGCTAACCTTTTTCAGATTTTTAAATACCCAACAAAAAAATTCATTGCAGAGTTACTACCCTTTATCCTCTCCACAGTGTACTATAGAGTATGAACTATGAACTATTATTAGTTTGCTTGTTCTACCTTAACTATTTGTTTAATTTTTTGTTTTTAAAATTAAACAAATAACCCCACAATGTCATTATCATACATAGACTATGATTTCAAGAGAAAAAGTACATTTCAGGTTGGTTGAATTTTTTTTTCCTAGTTACAGTTACAATGTCATAGACTATTATTAGTTTTGATTATTTCGTCGTGTTTGTAATGGGTTAAATAAGTTTATGATTCCTATAAAATAGTGAATTATTGATTTTGATCTCTCAATTTTTTTTTCTTTGAGATGCATTTCCAATTTTTTGAAATGAACGTGCTTTAGTCTAATACCAATTAAGTAACGATGTGGATGCATCTCTCACTCACCCATGTGACCTGAATCTTGACCTGAATCTTGTGTATACTCTTAGGTTTTTAATGCTTACCTGGGTGGAGTGGAGAAATATTTGTTGGGAAAGACATGTCTGCTTAACCTAATTTTTGAGTCTTGAAAATTAATCTCATGACTGTCGGGAAAATACTTATGGGAAAAAAAAATCAAAATGGAGGGAAATCAACACCACCTTACATTATCTTATTCAATCCAACAATCATGAACTTTAAAAATAAGAATAACCATTTAATGGACAACAACAAAATGGAGATACTAATGCAGAGCAGAGGATGAGAGGAAAGCAATTTATTTGAGAGTTAAAAACTTGGAATCAAATAAAGGTTAAATCAATGGCCACACCATGGCACAAAAACACCCATTTTTCCAATTCATACATAATCTCAACTCAATTTACCAGCATACCCAGAAAGGAAATTCAATACAAAATGATGACCCACATGCAAAAACACCAACCAACCAAGGAAAAGCTTGTTCTGAAATTTCCCCCTTTCTCCCACTGCCAGAGTCGATTTGAGTTTTGGAGAGGTTTTGTTAATTTTGTTTTGGCATTTAGGTTAATATTGGGCTTTTTTCTGGTCTCTGTTAAGAGGAAGAATCGAAGGTTTTTTAATATTTTTTTTATTGTTTGCATGTGATAATCGGTTGCGAAGATTCCTCCTAATAAGAGACTCTCTTAATGTTCACATTACGACTTTACTTAGACCTAACTTATCTACCACTATTGTGGAAGAAGTGTTTTTGATCGTACAATATTTATAAATCCTTTTTTATAACTACAATATTTATAATTTATATTAATAGATTTTTTGATTGATTATTATTGCATCACTATTGTGGAAGAAGTGTTTTTGATCGTACAATATTTATAAATCCTTTTTTATAACTACAATATTTATAATTTATATTAATAGATTTTTTGATTGATTATTATTGCATCAGTTTCAATTTTCCCGATCCTTCACTCTCAGACTCTATTGGGTTTTTGGTGTTTATGGGGTTATATTTGGGCATTTGCTATTTACTTTTGATCTTAAAATAAAAATTGCAGCATATAACTTTTGATCTGGCAGCCAAAAAAATTTGCTATTATCAATTTTGTACAAGTTTTCCAATTTCCGGTTTGAGTTGTGGTTATTTTTTTATAGTCAAATGTTAATTATTAGTGAATTAGTTACTTCTCCAGGATTTAAGGTCTGATCATTCACACTTTATTATCCTTAACTCAATCAAGTGAGTTAACCCTCTCGTAACTTTTAATTCATGATTGAGTGTTCTTAGTGATGATGAAAGAGAAAAGAGAGTACCAATCAAAGAAAAAGGTTTGGGTGGAGCAAACAATTAATGTTTTGATTTTGATCCATTTATAATGCATGTATCTATATAAAAATGACTTAAATATGTTTTTGGTTCTTTACATATACACTCTCATCTAAAATGGTTTTTGTAAAAAAAATTCATAGATTTTTATCCCCTTGACAAATTTTATTTGATTGAAAAAAGTCACTATAATGTAATAATGCTTATGTGAAATTTTTTTAACTAATAAGCAGTCCAGGTAGGCAGATCACATGGACATTTCACATCCATTTTAGTGCTTAAAATTTTATTTCATCAAATTAAGTCTTTCTCCCTTCCCTTCACTTCCATGATCATCTCTCACTCATATCTTCATCTCCATATTCATAAATTCATCACGTAAATCCAGAAATTCATCTTCTTCCTCCTAGAAATAAAAAACATTCAACCCATAATCACAAAACTCATATTTTGCCTCTTCTCTACCACCATCAAACCCGCAAAGACCATTTTCTCAATACCTAGGAACAAAGCTAGAAACCTCATCAAACCCATAAGCCCTCCCTCGCCAAACATAGCAGCCATCGTCACCCCAACACCATCTCTTTCTTCCTCCATAAACCCACATACATACCCTGCCATAGGCATGTTCATGTTTGCCCGAAACTCCCATCTCCCAGCCTAATCCACTCTCCCTCCTCCTTCTCATTCTTCTTGCATCAAAACCATCAAGACAAAAGAGATAAAGAGAAAGATTCAGAGTCGAAATTACAGATCGAGAACGAGATTCAACCAACCCAACAAACAACAACAATTGCGTCGCGACCAATCATGCAAACGTAACAGAAATTCAATCCCATCTTTTATATTTGAACCCTAAGTGAAAATTAATTTTCCCCCAAATCCTTTCCAGACCCAGAAAAAACGAAGAACTGTCGCATCCACCACCAACACCATCGAGGGAAGTAGGGAAGTCAATAAGCAAACGATGATGGTGGTGAAGCACAACATGGGTTCAAGTGGGAGAAAAGGTAGACAAGAAAAAGAGGTTGTATGCGTTGCTCACCTCGGCAAAGAGTAGGGGTTGTGCGTGTGGTTCGAGGAACTCTGATGAAGGGTCAGACTGGATCCGTGGTTGTGGCTGCGGTGGCATTGCGAAGGAGGAGACACCAAAGTGGGTTGAAGGTTCGAGCTTGGAGGAGTGGTGGCTCGAGGTTTAAGAGTGACAGTGTGAAGGCTTAGGGCTTCAAGGGAAACAAAAGGGCATGCATTTTATTATAGATTTGGTGATTAAAATTTTTCTTCATCTTAATCAGAAGGAAAAAAAAAGGAAGGTGAACAAGATAAATTCTGGGTTTTGAGATGAAGATATGAGTGAGAGATGATCATGGAGATGAGGGGAAGGCAGAATGACTTAATTTGATGAAAGAAAATTTTAAGAGACTAAAATAAATGTGAAATATCCACGTAAATTGCCTACGTGGACTGCTTATTAGTTTAAAAAAAAATCCACATAAATATTATTATATCATAGAGACTTTTTTCAATCAAACAAAATTTGTTAGGGATGAAAAGCTATGAATTTTTTTACAATGATCATTTTAGATGAGGGTATATATGTCAAGGACCAAAGACATATTTAACCCTATAAAAATCTACACATAAAAAACTAAAATTTATACATAGGAAATAAAAATTACTTTGCTCCCGTGGTACACAAGCTAGATTCTCAGAAGTATTATGGTACAAGATCGAACCCGAGAAAATCATTCGTGATGAGAGACCATCATCGTATTTCGGTCAAATAAATATTTGTCAAGGAAAAAAAATATTCACATGAGTGTTAACATATCACTAAATTGAGAAGAGTGATCAAGACACGTGCATTACCAAAAATTGGGATGTCTTTCAAAGAAAAACTTGTGATGGATCAAAATCAATATTTTATTATTTTTTAGGTACCAGAAACTTATTTAACTTTTTTTTAGTTGACCAAATTTCTTCGACTCTAGTAATATTGAAAAGAAACGATGTGAAAATAGAACTGAAAAAGAAAACAAACAGGGGAAGAAGGGAGAAATTAGATATGTCTCATGATTAACAGAATCAATTTATTTATTGAATTTTATTAATTCACCTTTTATACATTCGAAAGGTGAGTCATATATATATATATGATCAATAAAGACAACAATTTAACATTGACAAATGCATTGAGTCCCTTTACAATGTCCAGTTGAACGGGGTCCAACCATTTGCTTGCAAAAAGTGTCACAGTCGCTTGTTTTCACACAAGTAAAACTGGGTGCTGGAACTTCACAATTCTTAGCCTCTAACATTGCCACTTCATTTCCTGCAAATAACAATATATCCAGTCAACTACATGCATCATTAATCAAAGAATGAAAATTGATGAAACATCATTGCGCACTGAAAATCTTGAATTTGTGAAAGGAATTTTTTTTAATACACTATATCAATCCACATTGAGGAAAAAAAAATTCGGAATGGAAGAGAGAATTAAAAGATATGATGATGATGCATAAGAAAAATAAGAGAGATGTGAAAGACAATGCATACCAAAATCAATGGAGAGAACCAACAGGAGGATGGAAAAATAAAAGAGAGTTTTCATTGTGTCTTAAATTTTAACAACAATGTTCAGCTTTCTTTTGCAAGTGACATTGCATGGAGTAGAGGTATTTCGCTTTTATAAGCACCCCGATATATGAATATTAATAAATACGAATTGAGGAAATATCATTAACTATGTTAATGAATGGAACTAAATTCATTTAATGATACTTTATTGTGTTTTAGATTTTACAACAATGTCACGTGACATTGAATGGATTAAAGTAGAGGTACTTTGACTTCTTTTTTTATTACACTTTGACCTTTATTTGCACTCATTTAAGTAACGTCTTACTCATTTAATTTACGTCTTATGAATTTAGGAAATTAAACATATAAATTTAATATTTATCCCGCGATATATGAATATTAATAAACACGATTTGAGGAAATATCATTAACATAGTTTAGGGTTTAGGACAACGTCACGTGACATCGGAACTAAATTCATTTAATGATACTTTATTGTGTTTTAGATTTTACAAACAATGTCACGTGACATTGCATGGATTAGAGTAGAGGTATTTTGACTTTTTTTTTGTTACACTTTGACTTTTATTTGCACTCATTTAAGTAACGTCTTACTCATTTAATTTACGTCTTATGAATTTAGGAAATTAAACATATAAATTTAATATTTATCCCGCGATATATGAATATTAATAAACACAATTTGAGGAAATATCATTAACATAGTTTAGGGTTTAGGACAATGTCACGTGACATTGGAACTAAATTCATTTAATGATACTTTATTGTGTTTTAGATTTTACAACAATGTCAGGTGACATTGCATCGATTAGAGTAGAGGTACTTTGACTTTTTATTATTATTACACTTTGACTTTTATTTGCACTCATTTAAGTAACGTCTTATTCATTTATTAAAATTATAATTATGGATTTAATATGTAGCTAACGAAATGATCTCTTATTTTTTCATGTGAGAATGATATGAATAAATTTACTGTTAAATCTAATTATGAATAACTAAAATTAAAAATTATTTAATTGTCATATAATTTATTATTTTGATCTTAATCTTTCCTAATTAAATCTAACAGTAATAATTTATACCTATCACTATCGTCTAAAGTAATCATCTCATATGATACATCCTCTTTACCCGACTATCTATAAATATTAGTAACAAATTTTATTTGAGAAAGCATTAATAACATAGTTAGCGAAAAGCTAAATTCATTTAATGTTACTTTATTGTTCTTAGATTTTGATAACAGTATTCAGCTCTTGCTAATGACATTGCATGGAGTAAGGTAGAGTTCATTGTTCACTTCTATATGCGCTCATGCTCGTTTGGTAGTCAAGATATGATAAGAATAGGATAAAATAAATGATTGGATAAGCACATGATATAATAAGGGCGGGATAGAATATTAATAGGATATGATACAAACAATGAAAAATGTATCAAATTTTTCTTAAAATAAAAAATACATAATATTTTTTAAAATTTAATTTTCTAAATAGTTTTTTTAAAGTGATTATTCTGTTAAATTTAATTTTTTACATTTTTATAAATAGCTTATTTTTTAATATTAACTAAAATAAAATTAATTTTTATTAATTCAGCTATTTTAATTTTTTTTAAGGGAGTCTATTTTAATTAAAATTATTATATATGTAACCAATGAATTTTAACTTAGTAGGGGTAAGTGATTAATGATAAAAATTATTAAGAGATATTATTCTTTCAAAAATATTTTATATTTAAAATATTAATTATAACTATATAAGTGGATAAATAATTTTAAATAATACCATATGATAATATAAAATTAGTCTATATTTACTATAAAAAAAATATTTATATATTTATATATATATATATATATATATATATATATATATATATGTGTGAGTAGCATATTTTATTGTTAGTGAAGAATTATTTTGTGAATTTTTGTTATAATATAAATAATGAAAAATAATGTTAACTAAATAGTATTAAGTGATAATGAAAATTTAATTATTTTATATTAATAAATCCAATATTTTCACCATTTATAAATAAATTTATTTTTTAATTAAATTTATCAGTAACTAAATAATTTAACTTAACAATAACAATTAGTAATTGATAAGTAATAAAATTAATATTTTATTAAAATCAAAAATTTATATTTATTAATTAATAATATTATAAATTATATAAAATATAAATATTGAAATTAATTTTGGGTCATGGTAATAAACAAACCAAAAACTGATATCTTATCCTGTCAGGATAATTTCTATCCTAGCTCCCCTCAGGATAACTTTTACACATGATAGACAGGATAAGATAAAGGTCACGATAGTGTTATCCTATCATGCTGGCGCAACAAACAATAGATAACAACAGGCATAAATTAGTGGATAAAAATCTGTTATGAGTAAAATTACTAGCACCCATAAGTAAATGGATTTATTTTATAGATATTTTTACTATTCATTTATTAATTTATTAATGGGGCATATACGAATATTTTGTATATCCATATTCATGGATACTCATCTAATCTATAAAATACTCCATATATATAATCGAATAAGAGATGTATATTGAGTATTATCTCTAATGACTTAGCTCAGTGCTTTAGCCTTGGATCGTGGTTCTCCTTCAAGTAATCGGTAATGATAAAAAGAAGCCCTTAGATTAAAAAAAAGGAAGAAAAAAAGAATTCACCTTCACGTATGGGTCTTGGACACTGAATCTAATATTAAATTTACTTTTAATTTAACTTTAATATTTTTTTTATTTGGAGAAATATTTTTGAATCCATATATGTTCATGGATACCCATGAATATCCACAAATGTTCTAAAACTTGTTTGAACTTATATATTGGATATCCATGTGAGTATGAACAGGGTACAGATACAAATTTTTATTGCGGAGCGAGTGGTGGATATATACTACCTATACCCACTTGTACGCATTTACATCCCTAGGTCTCATGCATTTATCAAAATTAAACATATAAATTTAATATTTACCCAACTATTTATAAATTTTTAAAAATTTAATTTAAGAAAGTATTAGAGATGTAGTTAGTTAAAAAAAAATTACTTAATAATATTTTATATTACTAAAAGTATCAATTATTAAAATGTTAATCATTAAAAATAAGTTGATAAAAAAGTATAAAACTAATATATATTAATAAACACATTTCTCGACCGTCAATTGTGGGATAGTTTGAGAAAGCAAAATAAAAATATTAATAAATACGTTTCGTGAAAAAAATTATTAATTATTATATGGATTAACAAATTTAACATCAACACTATTACATATAATTATAATTAAAATATATTGAATTACTTTGACGTTAACTATGAACAATAACTTAAAAAAGAGTTCTTTGTTTGTTTTCCTTTTGTAAAAAAAAAAAAACTTAAACAAGAATTATCATAAAATAATGAAATAACGATTAAAATTATTATTTATATGAAATAATACTAATTATTATAATACTATATAATGAAATTTATAATTTGTCCTTAGATTTTATTTAGAAAATAAAAATAATATATTTTCATAAAGAAAATTATTAAAATCTGTAATACTATTTTGATAATATTTGTTATATCTCTTAAATTTCTTAATCTTTAAAACTTATATATTTAAAATAATCCTTAGATTATTAGTTTGATTGCTATAAATTATGAGTTTAATAGTTGTGGATTATTGGTATAAAAATATTTTATACAGACGTTCAATAACTGAATGTCATATATTCAAAAGCAATTATGTTTTATTTTAATTAAATTAAAAATTTATTTTTGATTTAGTGACTCATCATTAATTGTTAAAAGCTTTAAACTAACCGTGCATGTACATTAAATCCATAAATTATTTATACAAAACATTGATGTCATTGATTTTTTTACGGGTCATTGTGACATTATAAATTACTATATATTTGTGAGTGAAAACATTTATGCATTTATTTGTTGGAAAAAAAATGTTTAGGTTGACATCGTGTGTTTACAACAAATTTCTATATAAACGTTGTTTATAATTTATAATCACATCACAATCTTTAGATGATTCGATCACGCAAGAAAGATACAGTCATCCAATTCCAAAGTGACAACGTTAATTTTTTCTTCCTATATATATGAATTCTAGCATTGTTGTGATTAAATTAATTATCTGACCAGGTTCATCGACTCAATATCAACGTTAGGGGTGTTCATCGGTTCGGATCGATTCGATGAAACCGACGAACCAAACCGAATTATTTAAGTTGAATTGGTTTTATTCATATTCGGTTCAAAATCGAACCAAACTGATAAAAACAATGAAGATTGGTTCGTTTCACGGTTTGAAAAATTAAATCGAAGAACTGAAAATTGAACAGGTGGTATATACTTATTAAAAAAGAAAAAGAAAAAGCAATATAAAAAATACTTATTTGAGTGCGATGTTGTGGAGAGCATTGTCGTATTTGTTTATTTTGTTGCGTTTTGAGAGCAGAAAGAATCAAACAAGGTTAAGCGTTAACCCTAGCCACTCCAATTCCTATTATGCAATCCTCTTCATCAC
The DNA here is from genome assembly GCA_030819835.1 of Acmispon strigosus. Lineage (NCBI taxonomy): Eukaryota > Viridiplantae > Streptophyta > Magnoliopsida > Fabales > Fabaceae > Acmispon > Acmispon strigosus. Next base: position 96,937,071 of record JAUAMA010000001.1, read on the forward strand.
TTCATCGTTCCACTACCGCTCCAATTTTACACTTCATCATTCCACACTTACACCAATGCACTCCATCGCGGTTCATCAATCATCATCATCACTTCGCTGTGCTCACTGCTCATCATCAATCATTATCGCAGCCCATCATCTTCACAGTTCATCATTATGGTTGTTCTCATCATAAATCATCATTGCGGCTTATCAATCATCACCATCGTGGCTCATCATCATCTTTGTGTTTCTTTAATCTATGAATTTGCAATTTTGCTACATGATAATTTGTGAAATGAATGAACCAAACCAATCCAAACCGTTCATCATCAAGTTGGTTTGGTTCAATTTTGGAAATTTATTTTTTAAAAACCATACCAAACCGAACCAATAAAATTTAATTGGATTGATTCATGGTTTCACTTAAAATCAAATCAAACGGAACTCCGTACACCCCTAATCAAGTCCATTCAAAACCAGAAAAAAAAAAATAAAAAAAAGCTAAGTAAGGTGAAAGGCTTAAGTCTGTTTTTGTTTTGGACAGCCAAAACAAATGCACAGGGTACGTACCCCAACCTACACACAAAGTAACAACTTAAAACATATGCCAAGTATTAATTAAAAACTTTTTTTAAGATAGTTAAAAGTTAAACATCTGCCCAACACAATCTTGGTTCCACATACCATTCATAAAAAGAAACATTAAATTTAATCAATTCTTAGATTTAAATTTAATCATGTCAACAATCCTATCAACATTTACATTTTCGTTATTAATAAAATGTTTTTCCTATGTAATCGAATTGACTTTGTATCATCAGACCACACAACCTATCACGCCAATCGATTTTTGCCTTCAAGTAGTCCCTGGCAAAGTTGATGGAAATGGATACCTTCCTAAAGACACCAAACCATCTATAACTATAGAAATCACAATATACTTTTTGATTTTTTTACTATTATCATTAAACAAAACTTAAATAAGGCCATTAAATCACTACAACAAAAAAGTTATTACCGACGGAAAAAAATCGTCAATAACAAGCCGTCGGTAATGTGAAATTACTAGTGATAAAAAAATCATGGATATTGACCTCGTCGATAATTACCGTTAACTTTTTTTCATATGTAATTATCGATGCTTTTTCCTTTAGAAATTATCGACGGCCTCGACGGTGATTATTTTTTATGAAAAAAAAAACTACGCTTCGAATAAAAATGTTAGTTTTGTAAAAGGTGAAGAAGGAGGAGAACTAGTTCGAGGAGGACCGATATGTTGTTTAAGATGATGAGTTAGGAGTATCATAATATTTTACTTGATTTTTTATAATTAATCTAAATTATCCACTGTGATGAGACTAAATAACATGAAATATTAAACTGGAATTAATCTGTCGCCGATATCTACATGTTTCGTGATGAATATCTTGTTATTAAAATCATACACCCTCAGTTTTAAAATAATAACGTGTCCATTTAACTAAAAAAATTGTTTCATAATAATTGTTTATTTACAATTTTAAAAAAGCATTAATTGATATTTTTTCATATAATACCTTTGTGAGAGCAATTAATATTGAGAGTTAAAAATACATTTTAATAAGTAAAATAGGAAAATAAATAATATGTTTTAAAAATTTAATAATATTAATCGCATTTTTTAATATGCGTTGTTTTATTTTCTTAATAATTATTTTAAAACTGAGGGAGGGAGTAATTAATGTTAATTAGGATGATTTTTGAAATAAAAATTTAAAATTTGTCCGCCACACAATCTAATGTCACCATCTTTGGAATAGAAATATAGGCTATTAAGCATTTTAAACTCAATCCAAGTAGCGATGTTTGGCACAAATGCTGTAATTTACTAAACCCTGGAGGCTGCACAAGTCTCTGGATCTGCCACTTGGATCATGTTAGCTAGGCTTCATGTTACACGTGTTCAACTTTTTAGTCTTACACAAATAACAAAGAGAGTTGTTAGACACATGGACCCACAAAACACCATTATATTACCCAACAAGATCACCATCAATATTCACGATCTATGGTATATTGGTATCTAACTTATAGTGGTTGGTTATCTTGTCCTTAACTATGAAATGTGATGTTCAGTTTTTGTCCGGTAGAATGGAGTGCATTTTATAATCAGTCATGTATCATTTAATGTGAATATTTATGGTGAAAAAATTAGTCACTACTACTTTCAACAACGGTTCATATAAAAAGTATCACCATGAATTTGCAAATGATATTGCTTGGTTCTATGATTCTATTTTGGTTTCTACTTTGTAATGATCAACGGTTCTTGGGATAAATATACACCTAGCTAGACAGCATCTATAGCTACTCATCTGATAATCATTCACAATAATCTGAAATTTTGCTTTCCATCGCACAAGTGTATATATGTAGGGACGAGCTAGGGTCTCAAATTCACACCCCTTTAGACATTTGGTTCAATCATATTTTAGTTTCACTCTCACCACAGCTGCAACTACAAGCCTTCAACAAACAACAATGATTAGTTAAGTAACATTGAAATCGAAATGCAGAGCGGAAAATGTTTAAATAAACCTATGTCAGAATATAGCAACCACAAATATCATAGACATTCATTCGGAGACTAATCAATTATATTAGACAAATAGATTTGAGACTATGAAATATAATATATCAATAAGACCATCAATCTTCTCCAAGTATATATATTCTAGAGAATTCCTCATATAATTTTCTATAAGGTATAGGTAATCATAAAGACTTGTATATATCTACCGTCGTGCATATTACCCTGCAATTTTAATGGAACAAGCAACTTAATCTCAACTTAATTAATTAATAACTCGTAAAATCAACTTTTCGGCTTACCATATGAAATTTAGGTTTGTTATTTTGTTGCCATGTGAATGTTTTGAGGAATTTTTTATTTGAAACTATTTATCAAACATAAATCATCTCATATCATTAAATTAAAAGCGGATGAACCACTATCGAGTGTGCAACACTCACTTTTATGATAGTTTAAGACTATTATGAGTGAAAAGTTATTAACAAAAACTCATAAAATGTGATTTGTGGCGATTTAAAATTGTCGTAAAAGAAGGTGTTGCAAGAAATTTGACACTATTTAATGGTTCATGAATAATTAATGTTTAATTAAAGCTGAAGTAGGACTTTGGGGACACTTAGCTTACACGTTGTAACAATGCAAGCTTATCATGACGTTTATGATATTTTGACTTTCCCTTTTTTAATTTATTTTCATTTCCATGCACAATAATTTTTAACTTGCATTAGCTATCATGTAAAATGATTGAGAGAAAACTTAGCCGAAATTAAAGGTAACCTACCTAAAAGGCTAAAAGTAGAGCTAGACCAAAAGGTTATGCTGGTCATTTTGATTGTTAACCTCAGATCCTCATATCTATTTTATACGTAATCATGCCTATAATTTCTCTTTTCCTGTACATAATGTTAACATTAATTATGTATTATACATAGTTTTATATTCATCTCAGTCAATTTAGCACTGCACCTGTTTAATTTGGCTGCATCAGGGAACTATTAATCATTTACATACAATACTCGTATGTGACAGCATATCATGCATATCATGTGGCTTGTAAGAAAATTCCAACACACACTAATGAAAACAAAATTCAACTCAAACACATCATATTTTAATAATTCACGAAATTAGCTGGCACATTTTTATCCAATATTTATTTTTGAATCATTGTTCAAAATCAGGGGAATGAGAACTTGCCACAATAAGAGACAGAGGAGGGTGTATTTGTAATTGCAGGGGATCAATCATTTGATACTTAATCAAGTAATCATCAATGAAGCACACATATAAAAGCTCAACAATACATTTGAATCTCTCACCAAATCTCAATTTTATAAAAAATCTCACAAGTCTCTCATCAGTACAATAAGCTTCACACTCCTATCACTTCCCTATAATGAAAGAGTACTCCAAACCAAAAGATCATACCCTGCATAGAGCAAAGAATTTGTCCTTCTTTGCCTCTATCTTCTCTCTTTTCATCTATATATGTGTCCTCTACATCTTCAACCTCTCTCCCTATACTCTCATCAACAACAACATCTTTTGGTTTTTCATGTCCAACACTCTTATTCTCATCATAGTAGCTGACTATGGAGCATTCTCTTCATCCAACAAAAAGAGACAAGACCTCTATGAAGAGTATGTGAAGCATAGTACTCAAGCAACAAGAAATTACTGTGTCTCCCCACTACATGTTCTTCCCAAATATGATGAGCAAGTTGATAAACAATGCATTATTCCCACAAAGGAGCTGCATGGAGAGATTTTGCAGGAGAAGAAAGAAACTATTTCTGATCAGATTGTCCCTGAACGTGTGTTGGAAATTGTAGTGCAAAATCAACCAAAGAAGCATAGAGAAAGTGCCAGTGAGAAAAAAATACCAAACCATCATTTGCAAGTAGATGATGATGGTGGTTATAAAGAACTTCATGAGGAGAAAGCAATAGTTCCAGCAAGATCAATTTACAGGCGCAGTAAATCTGATAGGCACAATAGAGTCAAACATGTGGTGATTGAGGAGAGAATGAACAAGGTGAGAAGGTTTGAGAGTATGAAGGTGGAGCCAAAAGTAGAAGAAGAAGAAGAAGAAGAAGAAAATGAGTTTTCTACGATGTCAAATGAGGATCTTAATAGGAGGGTGGAGGAGTTTATTCAGAAATTCAATCGGCAGATTAGACTTCAGGCAACAAAAAATCAATGTGCATGAAATTTAGAAGCCTTGTAGTTCTTAGGTGTTAGAATCACATAGTGTTGCAAAATTTTGGTTGTCTCGTACTTTCTGTACTTGTTTAAATAATTAGAAGTCTTGTAGTTCTAAATGTTAATTGCTACTACCAAGAAAAATATAGTCTATAAGTTAAAATAATCTATTTGCAAATTAATTTTAACACATAAATAATATTTTAACATATATTTAATTAAATGTTACCTTTTATTTATAACAAGTAAAAAAAGGTTGATGAATGGTTTACTATAAAAAAAATGGAAACAATTAATATCAGAATTGTATTCTAAAAAATAAAAAGATCATGAGTTAAATATATTTTTAATCCATGTAAAATGTAAAATAGAAGTGAATTGAAATTGGTTTCTCCAATTTTTTAATATATTTTAGTCTCAAACATTAATGAAATATGTGATTTAGTCTGTGCCGTTCATTTTGTGACAGTTATGTGCATTGGTGGCCGTTAAAAATTAAACCGCCTGTTTATTTTATTTTACTGACGGTTTAAACAACTACAAAATAAGCCGCATGAACTAACTTTATCTATTTCACTAATATTTGAAACTTAAAATTATATTTTTTTTTAAAGACCAAAATCAATTCTAGGACAAACTCTAATTGGTTGGGTATTATATTTTGAAAGCTTACTCTTATATGCTTCAAATTGGGTATTTTCTGTAAGCTTCAAATTGGAATCAATAATATTAGGGCTTCTGGGTATTTTCTGTAAGCTTCAAATTGGAATCAATAATATTAGGGCTTCTAGGTTCTCTTATTAGCTTTTGACGGAGAGTATAATGGATATGCACGATATAAACAAATTTTACACTGATAATCAATTACATAATGTCACTTAAGAAAAACAGTTATATTTATTTTAAATTTTAATTAAAATAAAATATATTTTTTAATTTAGCAAAATTTAATTAAATGTTTGAATAAACAAAACCAACTTTCTGTAATAAAGGAATGGTCATCCTGTGTCTCTGAGCACTTAGATAGATGTGGTAGCCACTGTGGAACCACCATGGCAATGGCAATGGCAATGACACTGTTTTCTCTTTCTCTCGAAATTAAGCCCTTTCCGTTGCCTATGCTAACCACTCCGCCCTCTTCAACAAAGACCCTTCCCTCTGCTACTGCCGCTATTACTAGCCGACGAGCCATAGTCTTTGGTTCCGGCCTTGTGGTAACCTCCTGGTTCAATTTCGCCAATCTCAATTCACCACCACTTGCACTTGCAGACCTCCTACAAGATGAGCTTCAGCAACAAGAAGACCACACTGTGCAACTGTTTCAGGTCACGTTAGCTTCAAGTTGTGACGGGTTGAAGTGAAACTGGAAATTAAATTAAAAGTTGCTTGCTTTTCTTCATGTGTTCTCAACTTCGGAAATTGGGTTTATAGGTTTTGAATCATTCATGCCCAGATTGCTTGTATTCATTTTTCTCACCTCTTTTTTGTACATTTTCATCTTTTTACATTATATGGTTTACAAGTTGCTCTCACAGACCATTCTTTCTTTGAATTGCTTCTCTTTAACTAGGTTATATGAGAGAAAAGTACTAATGATACACTTACAACACATTATGTTAGTCGTTAAATGCTCATGTTATATTTGTTCTATATCACATTACCAAATGATGGTTTTGGTTCTTTTTCTCCTATTGGGATTATCACAGGAAACTTCACCGTCGGTTGTTTTCATTCAAGATATTGAATTGACTAAAGTTCCAAAGACCTCTTCTAACGAAGTCATGCTAAATGAGGATGAAGATGCAAAAGTGGAAGGCACTGGTTCAGGCTTCATTTGGGATAAATTTGGTCACATAGTAAGGAGAAAAAAGGGAATTTGTCTTCCCACATAGATTTGATTCTACTTGTGTTATATCATAATCATTTTTTGTTTGTTTTAACTTTATGAGGCTAGTTATCTTATCGGACAAATTGTTGCTTTCAATATGCTATAATGATGCTTTTAATTCAGGGAAGATTGAAATATGCAAAACTGTTCAATGAGTTTGAAGTTCCTTTGGTCATTATCCGAATAATTGGACAGTGAATAACTAAACTTAAGGCATGTATTCATAACTTGACAAGCTATCTTGATAAGGAATTGCAGACTCTCCCATGCCATAGATATTGATTTGATTGCAAGGTTACCAATTGTTCAAAAGTAATCATTTGGCTTTTTTGGTGAACAGGTCACCAACTACCATGTTGTTGCTAAACTGGCTACTGATACAAGTGGTTTACAACGTTGTAAGGTTTTCCCTTATGCTGTTAATTCCATCAAACTTCATACTTTAGATGGAAGAAGCATAATTCTGTTTTCCTGTAATCTCCATCGTATAGTTTAATTGCATTTATGCTCATACTTCTGTCTACAGGTGTTCCTAGTTGATACCAAGGGGAATAGCTTTAACAGGGAAGGGAAAATAATTGGGTTTGATCCAGCATATGATCTAGCTGTACTGAAGGTATATATTCAAATCCTCTTTTTTTTCTTCTTTTTTTCCCCCCTCCTCTAAGCATTTGGTTTCGCTGCTATACCTGTAATTTTTCTTTACACTATAATTTAATCATAAATACTCTTGCCCCTCTTTCTCTGTCCATCCCATTACCATAATATGTCCTCATCTTTGATACTTGAACAACACAGCATTGTTGTGTTAATCTATTATCCACCACGAAGACTTTTTAGTTGAGTTCAAAAATATGTTTTGCGTAAGCCCATGATTGTCTTGATTATAAGATCATTTGATAAAGAAATAAAAGTCAATCCTAAATATGCTAGTCCAAAGTTTCTTGTGAGCATTTTTTACATTTGTTAGGATAGAAGGGTGTGGTACAACTAGAGAAGTTAGTTCATTAGGCTATATCAACTAGGACCAGATAGAGAAGTTAGGTAGTTAGAGGGGATATCTGTTAGACAAATAGAGGGAATGAGAAGGGAATGATTCATTTTGAGAATTACGTAGTTGATGTGAAAGGGAAAACCCTATGGGAAGGGAAATACCTTAGAGGAGAATTCTCTCATTTTATGTCAAGATCTCATTCACTAAAAGATTGTGACAACAATATTAGGTATACTCTGCTAGAAGCTAGTACAAGTTAAATACACTGGAGATCGATTACCTTGCCAAGCCAATTACAAGATGTGTTACAAGATGGAGATACACTTTGATCCTTCGGGAAACATAAATCAAGCCAGGGCACTGCATTGTGTAGCCAGAGGCTAATCTATAATCCTTTATCAATGTGTTGAATTTTCTTTCTTTCACGGTGATCATAAATGACTTTGAAAAATCACACAAATGGAAGGGCACACATTTTATGGTTACAGATTCTGAAAGTGAATGAAACAATATCTGTCATGATCACATGATTACGCTGTTAGATTCTGCATGTAGTTGAGTGCTTTGAGCCTGGCGTACCATCCTTTGTCCGAACAATTCGAAGGCGTATCCAGATGCAGCATCTTTGTAATTGACTTTTGATTTTAGAGTATCTTGTATCAAATACCATCACATAGCCAGCCTTCTACTTGTGCCTTCCATTCGTCTGAAAAATACAATAAGATTTTATAGTGAATGGAGCCCCATTTTGTATCAGTTAAAACATGACATCTATTTATTTATTAAGAGAGAAGTTCCCCAGTTGTAAGGGAATTTTTCATTTTTCTACTTAATGAAACTAATACAACATAATCTCAGTTACATTAACTGCATTTTTCATTTTCTCAATACAGACTACTCTCAGAAATGCATCACACTTGTTTCATTTGCAGGTTGATGTTGATGGATATGAAATAAAGCCTGTTGTTCTGGGTCAATCTAACAATTTGAATGTTGGCCAGAGTTGCTTTGCCATTGGGAATCCTTTTGGATATGAGAACACTCTCACAACAGGGGTACTTTCTTCAATATTTTGAATCTCACTTGGTAGATCTAACGAGAAAGACCCTGAATCTGTTATGAACTCTATCTGGTCATGCAAAACAGTTGTAGACCAAGGATGAAAACTTGTGGACAAAATTCTAGAAATGATTTACTTGCTATCCTATTTAAAGATTTTGTCATGCCAGATTCCCAGATAGAACAATATCTGTTGACAGGAAATAGTGTGATCAGTGTGCATTGTCTGATGTAAATTATGCAGGTGGTCAGTGGTTTAGGCCGCGAGATACCGTCACCGAACGGAGGGGCCATTAAAGGAGCTATTCAAACTGATGCAGCTATCAATGCAGGTTGGCTATATACCCTTGTGATTTTTTTTTTATGTCATTCTTCTCTTCTCTCTTCATTTTTCATTATTTCCAATTTAAATCATAAAGAGAGAAATTGATTTTTCCCAGCAAGAACTATCCATGCTACTTTGGATTTCAGTATTTTCCATAGTTGTATTCTCATACGAGTAAGTCTATGAACAGGAAATTCAGGTGGACCGCTGATTGACTCGCATGGCCATGTTATTGGAGTAAACACATCTACCTTCACTAGGAAAGGTAACAAGATGCTTACTCATTTTTTTATCCGATTAGAGAGGGAATAAGAGATTAATAATCTTTTTAATCCCAACCTGTCAAGAAATACCTTCTCTTAGAATGTTAATATTAAATCCATTTTTCTTGCACCCTACCTCTAAACCCCCAAGAAATACCTCATTACATGATACCTTGATTAACTTTCAAGAATGTTTTTGCTTTTTGATGCATTTCAGGAACTGGAGTGTCATCGGGTGTTAACTTTGCGATTCCAATCGACACTGTCCTCAGAAATGTGCCATACCTTATTGTCTATGGAACGCCTTATAGTAATAGGTTTTGACTATGCGTGTTTTATAAACTTCAATTTGTTGTGTAAAACTGAATAAACCCCAGATTTCAATTTTGCAGTCAAGTTGTACATGAAATACTATGTCTATTCTAAAGCTGAAAATGAGTACATGAAATACCATGTCTATTCAAATATGCTATAAGCTGAAAGTAAGTTTAATGAAGGGAATAGTCATAACATGAGACAAAAGATGTTTTGAAGAATGGATGAAAAACTTGTGTTCATGATGATTCAACGTTACATTGTATAGACAAGCAGCTGAGAGAGCTGTAAAAGAAGCTAAAAGATTAAGATAAAATACAAAATTACAGATAAGAGCTCTAGTTGAATCACAGCTATCCGAATTACAAGTTCAGAAAATAAGGAGATGACTCAGTAAAAGGAATGAGATGAAATCAGCATTTGACTTGAGGAGCTGAAATGAGAATCCTTATCGATTGTGAACATTTCCTTCAAAGTTTGATTTTTCAAAAGAGTAGTACTATTGGTTAGGAGATTGAAAAGTAACAAATACAAAGATATACATGTTCGTCTACTTTCATAAATAATTTGTTCGCAAGATGAAGCGTTATCCTTTTCAAGTTCCCAAGTTTCCTGCAATTAGTCACACACAAAAAACACTAATTGTCCCGATTGTGTTAAGATTTCCGTTGAACTTGACGTGAACCCAAATTGAACTCCATGTGGCAAAATCTTACTTCTCTGATCCACGTTGAATTCAACATGGCAAATTTTAGTTTCTGTATTGATACCTTAAGATACAAATTAGTCACACTACTAACCATGCCTTTAACAAACACATCTCGGCTCCATACACATATACATACAGACATACAATAAGTGAGTCTTAGATTCATAGAGAAAGTAAAATTAAAAACTCTGAACTTTGAGTTTAAGAATTAACATCAAATTGCTCACATTCAACAGATGGTTTGTCAGCCTCTTTTTCCTTTTAAAATCCAAACTGAATAGACCACTTCAGAAGAAACTTTATCAAGTTTATGGAGACTTAAGCAGACCTTCTTCTATTACTTGTACAGATTCCTGCACAAAATGATGCCTGCTTGTTATTAAGCAAACTAGAATTTGTTCACCTTTTTTTCATTTTCTTTCTTTTGTCATTTTTAACAAAGGAAATGCAACTTTTCCTCATTTCCAAGAAACAAGTTTCGCTCACACCCAAATAATAGTTGAATGAATCGAATTCAGCATCCCAATTACAAAAGAGGCAGCTTGACCAATCAAAAAATTTCAGACCAAAATAGTTTACACAATTGTAACAATATTCCTTCTGTGCCACAATCCTATATTCCAACACAACATACTTAAATATTGAATTCCATTCACAATTCATCAACCAAACAAATGAAACCCCAAGGTACTCTCATGTTTCATGAAGTGATAGCAGAGACAACTGTTCATCGACGGAGCAATCCACATGGCATGATGTACGGCAAGAAGAAGGAATCAGAATGAGACCAAGGCACCTCTGCTCCATTGGAGAAGGCGATGATCGCCGGGTGCTACGATACTCCACGGCATCCTGGAGAATAATGTTCCCTTGCTTGTCAATGCAGTAGAAGCCACCCAAGAAGAACCTTCCATCTTTGATCCCCACCAGCATCCGTCGAAACAGCAGCTTCCTTACTTGACTCACTCGACTCGAATTATCTGAGCTCCCTACTTGAACCAGAGTCGGTTGTTCTGCTTCTTGTTCCATCTTAGCACTTGAACACCAACTGCAGAAGACAGCACACACCATCTAATCAGGAGAATTACCCAGTTTTTAATACAACCAATGGCCATGGCAGACAAAAACTTGAAAGAAGTTATTCCCCAAACACTCTCTATGCCATGACCTTTCTAAACCTAGTCACAATACAAAGCTGACAAAACTTCAAGCTATAAAATACTCCTAGGTACAACTCAGGATAGTAGCATATTGAACATAACCTACCTAAAAATCATATCAGAGCCTGCACTAGTTAATTTTCAGCATATCAAAAACAATTATTCAAAGTTTGTCCATTTATCCTAGAAACTGCAACAGATATGAACATTAAGACCACAACTGATTCAGATTCAGAAACCCCACTTGAATTATAAAATTACATACACGTGGGTTTGTTTAAAAAAATAATCTTTAGGTTAATTGATAAGGCAGGACAAACAGCAGTAAGTCACTCGTGGAAGTGAAAAGCATTGCAGAATCCAACAAATTCACAGAGCAGGTGGAAGAGAGTTCAGTGAAGACAGGCACGGAAATTTGAACATGTGGGGGCAATATACACATAAATTTGTAACATGGAAAATATAACATAGTACTATTAAAAAATTGAAAGTACTATTTTTCCATTGCTGGATAAAGTTAAGAAAAAAGGAAAATTGTTAGCAAACAATATTGGTGCTAAACATTCACTTAGGCTTAGCCATCCTCCTAAGTCCTATGACCTCTCAATCTTATCCTATTGCTATGGCTATGATTCTATCATTCTGGTGCAGTGGTGCCTAAACAAACTTCAATTCAATCAGGATTTGGAAGTTTTAGGTAAAGAGATAAACTGAGGGTAGGAATTGATTGTAACAACTGAAATGAGGATTAAATTGGAGTCACGAATTATCAGAGGATAGTCACAGCAGTGGGACCAAAACTACAATTCCTTTCGTGAATTTCAAACAAGTAAATGTTGGATACATTTTATAAAGGAGTGCAAAACTCTCTTCAATGAAAGAATAAAAAGTATGCTCAAACGAGCACTTTCAGTTCCCAGCAGTTGAAACAATACACAAACTTGCAAAATTCAACACAGTAAAAAAAAAAAAGTCTATAACCTCCTTCTTCAATTCAATCAGCTACCAAGTACCACCAAACACAAAACAACAGCCAACAACAACAAGCAAGTAAAGTAAGCAAGTAAGTAAGCAGTGGAGACAAATCAGACAACACAAAGGATTGGGTTACCTACTTAACTTGCTGGCTTGCTCACTGGTTGCTCAGGAAGAGACCGCGCGAAAGAGGCTGGACTCTGGAGCGGCGGCGACGCGAAGGGGAGAAGAGGGTTGAAGCAGAGCAGGTGGAGAAGGAGGGAGTGCCGCGGAGGCAGACGCGCAGAGGAGCCGCGGACTGGCGGAGGAGGCAGCGGCGCGCGACGGCGCGAGCGAAGGAGGCAGAGCCGCGCGAGGGAAGAGAAGGAGGCAGAGGCTGCGAGCGGCGGCGAGAGACGGCGCTGTGAAGATATGTAAGAATGAGATAAAAAGGAGATATTGAATTCAAATGTTACCTGCGACGAAACGTTTCTTCCCAAAATCACCAGCATCAACTGAATCTCCGACCTTCGCTTCTTTGAAGCCAACACAATTCTTTTCCTAACCTATCTAGAAAAACATATTTTGTACAGATGTCTGCGAGAAAAAAAGTTTGTTATAGATCCCTCAGTTTGCATTAAATTTATATTTAGTTTCTGCCGGATACCAGAGCTCCGACGAGGGTGCTGAATGGCCAATGAGAGATGATGTAGCATTATCCATGTCATTTTTAATTAAATTTTAAATGGCATGGACAATTAATTAATAATTAAAATTAAATTAAATTTATTAATTAAAATAAAAATTTCAAAAAATCCTTCTCCCTTCCCTATTATGTTTTCTTCCTCTTTTTCTCTCTTCTGGGTTTTCTTCTTCTTCTTCCCATCTCTTCTTTCTTCTTCCTCAACAAAAGGCTGAACCACGAACCACCACCACCACGATACTCCATCGCTAGAATGGAGCCACCATCGCCGTCCTGCCCCTCTATTCCTCCTGTACGACATCACCGCCACCGACATTGAAATCCTTTGACGTCCGCCATCAAAACCTCAAGCTTTTTGGTCGGGTTCATGGGTTAGTTCTTAAAGGTTCAAGCTTTTTGGTCAGGTTCATGGGTTAGTGCTCAAAGGTTCAAGCTTTTTGGCTAGGTTCAAGGTTCAGTGCTTAAAGGTTGAAGCTTTTTGATCAGCTTCATAGGTTTGGTCTTCAGAGGTTCAGGCTTTTTTTTTTATATCAGATTCAAGGTTCCCTCTTCCTCTGTTGTTGATCAACTTAAAGTTGAAATTGAGTAGAGAGAGACCAAGACGCAGGAAACAACGTATCAAAAGCTCAGATCTTGTTTTTCCCACATGGTATTTTGAGGTGTCCCTTCATCATCTTCAATTTGTGCACTTTGACTGAAACCCATTTTGTTGGTTTGTGTTAATACTGCGATGAAGATCATATTGGCCCCTATCATATATGAAACAAGGAAGCACACAAAACTTTTAGCACAAATTGTTATTGCACCACCAAATTACCATCTGAAAAATTTTGCGATCTGATTACATGGGTCAACATGTATTATGAGAATGAGAAAAATAAGGGAAAAAAAGGCCTGGGTTGGTATTGCCAGTGATCCATTTTGTAGTCTATGTATAATGCTATATTCAGAGGACAAATTGATGTAAATGTACATATATTTCCGTAAAAAGCAATTAATTTTTAAACAAAAGATCAAGATGAAGATGAATGTGAAATTGAAGATGAAGATGAAGAAACACTATGAAGAAGAAGATGGGTGTGATCATTTAGGAAGAAGAGAGAAGAAATGGGAAGGAGAAGAAGAAAATGCAGAAGAAAGAAAGAAAGAGAGGAAGAAAACATAATATAGAATATGGAAGGGAGAATGTTTTTTGGAAATTTTTATTTTAATTAATAAATTTAATTTAATTTTAGTTATTAATTAATTATCCACGTTATTTAAAATTTATTTAAAATGACGTGGATAATGCCACGTCATCTCTCACCGGCCACTCAGCACTCTCGCCGGAGTTCCGGTCTCCGGCAGAGACTAAATACAAACTTGTTGTAAACTGAAGGACTTATAGCAAACTTTTTTCCGGCGAGGGACCAATCGCAAACATTGGTACAAACTCAGGGACCTGTTGAGCCATTAACCCAAACTTGAAACAGTTTATTTTATTTTAAGCTTTTCATAATTTTTCCGAAAAGGTAAATTATTTTTTAAAGGGTCCTGCTAACTCGTTTCCCAGGGCAATGTGGAGAAATCAAAACAAAAAAAAAGTTCACGTATAAAATTAAATAATAAATAAAACAATTTGTAATAAAAAATTATTTTTAATTCCTTAACCTAATGAGTATCGCCTGATAAATATTTGATAAAAATAGCTATATTGTCTATAATGATCTTACTCAATTTGAAATTGTGAAAATAATTTAACAGATAAAAAAAACTTATATAATAAGTTTGGTCATTTTATAGTGAACCAATTTAAGTGAACCATGATATTCATATTATTTATTTAATATTTTAATATATGGTTTGCCGGCTGAAAACTTTTAAAATTGCACACCTTATAACATTCTAATAAGGTTATCTAGTGGGTAGGGTTGCTATTGGGTTCAATTAAATCAATTTTGAAGAAAAAAATCAACTAAATCCAATCTCATATGTTTTATTATTTTTTTCATCTAATAAATTTATCCCTAAATTCAAATTTAATACGATCAAATTCAATTTATATCAGTTTAGATTTTTTTAGAGTTAAACTCTTTTTTCCTCGATATAAATCTGTAAAATATATAATAAAAAATTATACCATTAGCATTCATAAATTATAACATAGTCAATATTTTTTTTAAAATTTGTTCACTCTTATGCATATTTAGTGAAATAATTACTTCAAACTCTATTTATTCTTTGGTTACAAATAAATAAGTATGTATCATATAATAAATACACCAACTTATAAAGATGCAATTTTTTTTATACAGTGAAGATGCAATAAGTAACTAAGAATGATATGATCAAGGTCTAGTGCAACTAGTAGATAATTGAGCTCATGGAACATCTATTTCAGGGGTTGATTCCTAGGCGATGTGTGTGGAGTCGTTGAAAAACACTTAACATGAATTTTAAGCTTTAAGAGATTAGTCTAATGGTTGTGGGTTCCTAAGTGTGGAATCGAGCTGAATCCTCCGTTCATGTGTTTTGAAGCGACCATTTTTAGACGCTTTTTAGATGCATTAAATAAATCAGTACTAAAAGCATATATTTATTTAAACAAGCAAGAACGATATCGAGGAAGGTTCTCAAAAACCAGAAACTTGGATTAGGTTGGCTTCATCGGTAAATCTCTCTCTCTCTCTCTCTATCATATTAGGGTTTTAACTCGCTTCTTCTTCTTTTCCATCCGGATTTTAACAATTCGCAGCTATATTCGTTTTCTTCTCATTCTGCATGTTCTCTCAGTTGTTGGCTGGGTTTGAGATTTTAATTTTCATTTTGGGAATCGTCATTCATTTTCTCTGTTTTCCCTTTCAATCTGTGTCAGGTGCCTTACCAATTTTCACACAGTATCGTAAGATTAGAAATACAGCTTTGTTTGTTAAGCACATGGTTTTGTTGGAATGTTATTGTACTCTCTTTTCAATTTCACGAAGTTCTACGGTGCAATTGATGTTGAATTATGCGCTCTCACTCTGTAATGGGTTCGTTTCATAATTCTATCTTTCGTGTAACTTTATCGTTTGTTCCACTGCAATTTTTGTGCTTTACTCAAATTCTGGATGATATAAGAGCATGTTGAAACTTGGGAGCTTTGTGAAGTTTATTTAATTCAACTGGGCTGTGTTTATGTTCCCTGTGTTTAGTAATCTCGTATGTAGTTTTATAAAAAAAGTGATTGAACTTAGTACTGTTTCATTGTTCATTTAAGCTTTCTATCCAAGGGTTGACGTGGGGGAGTGAGTATGGTGAAGAGAAAACGAATTGATGTTTTGAGATTGAGTTATGCATGTATCTAAAAATATGTTTTGTTTGCAGGAGCGGTGACTGTAATTTGTAGAATGGGTGAGACTGGGAAAAGATATCGATCACAGAGAGACCATGACGGGGGCAGCAAAAATCAGAAGAGGCGTGTGAATAACAAAGATGAAAGGGGCAGTGATGAATTGATTGTGTATAGGATACTCTGTCCGGATGAAGCTATTGGGAGTGTTATTGGTAAGAAGGGAAAAGTGATAAATTCAATAAGGCAAGAGACCAGGGCAAAAGTCCAGGTTGTGGATCCGTTTCCCGGTGCCAAGGATCGAGTTATAACTATTTATTGCTATGTTAAAGAGAAGGAAGAAATTGAGGTTGATGATGAGCTCAACAACAAAAGGGCTCTCTGTGCCGCCCAAGATGCTCTTCTCAAGGTTCATTCTGCCATTTCAAATGCCAAGGAAACTGTGGGAGATTCTGAAATGAAACGAAAAGAAAAGGAAGAGTGTCAAATCCTTGTTCCATCAAGCCAGTCTGCAAATATCATTGGTAAGGCTGGGGCTACCATTAAAAGACTGAGAGTTAAGACAAGGACCAATATCAAGGTCATTCCGAAGGATGCAGCTGACCCAGCACACTCATGCGCTATGGAGTTTGACAATTTTGTGTTGGTTGGTATATTTAATTTTATCAAATTTATTAATTTGCCATTTAACTATTTATTGTTCAGATTCACAACATAATCACAACTTTGATGAGCACACTGGCATGCAAATCCACCTTTTTACAAGCCAACTTCACTTTCTTGAATTGATAATAACAACTATATAGTGCCTTGAAAGGCTGTACAATTCTTTTTCACCAGTGGGGTAAGGCTTGGTTGTCGGATAATGTTGTTGTAAACATCTAGCATTGTAATATCTGTACTGACCGTTCAGGTAGTTTTTTATTTTTATTTTCTAATACTAGGGTGCATTCTCTCATCTGTTCAATTCTTGGGTGTTTGACAGTTGAAGTGCTTTTCCATTTTTTATTTTTAAAACTTTTTACAATTTTTTTTTTGTCAATAAGGGTATCATCACTGTACCTTGAAGGCTTGAACTGCTTTACCATCTTTTGTTTTTTCTGCTTTTATTTCTTAAACCTCTCAATTCTTACTCTCCTTATCCCTTCCTCAATATTTCTTGCCTTGAATATATGGTATCTTGAGGTTATAAGTTGCTGTTTCTAATTCTCGTTGTCTGAGCACATGCTTTAATTTTACTTTTAAAAAATCATGTGGTTGTTAAGACAGTAAGTGAACTTAAGCCTCTAAATGGGTGTATTATTAATCAGGTATTGTTATGCTTCTTTCCTTTCCATCTGTTGCAAATAATCTTTATGCACATATACAATGTATTGTCACCCATGCTTAACATGTATAATCCATAGTGTGGGAAATGGATTTTGTTGTTGTTTATCGTCAAGTTTGTGCTCTATTCACTATTATCAGGGGAGATTTTATCATAACTATATATATATTTCTCCTATGAATAAAATTGATGTTACTCATTCAGTCACTGCCATTGCTGTTTTTTATACACATACATGGCATGACGGCATGGATACCTGCATGCACGATTATATGGGCAATCATTAGCAGCCAGCCCACCAATATTGTGGTTTAATCAATTGTGCATTTGCATGCGGGAGCTATACTTTTATATAAAAAAAAATTGTGTATTATGTTCATTGGCTATATTAATTTGAATGTGAAATTCATTTGCTATGTATCTAATTTTCGCGAAAAATTTATAATTTCTATATTTTAAATAAATTTACTCATTTTTTCCAGTTGTTAAACCAATTCGTTTGCAGTGACTTCTATTTGACTATGTGCTTTGTTTTCTATGAGTAGATTACGGGTGAATCAGAAGCGGTAAAAAGAGCATTATTTGCAGTTTCGACTATTATGTACAAGTTCTCCCCCAAGGAAGACATTCCTCTTGACACAACTGTACCAGAGATCCCTGCTAGTATTATCATTCCTTCTGACGTTCCAATTTATTCATCTGGTCGACTATATCCAGCTTTGGATCCTATTATCCAATCTAGATCCGTTTCTCAAATTATAGGTGCTACAAATGTACAAGATCTGCATGGCTATTCAGATGCAGGAGGAAATACACTGTCTCCGTATTCATCAAGTTTCCCAATAGTTTCCAGTTTTGATGCTTCCCAATCGGAAGAATTAATTGTGAGAATGCTGTGCCCCTCTTACAAAATTGGACGTGTCATTGGGAAGGGAGGAAGTACCATTAAAAGTGTGAGGCAGGCTAGCGGTGCTCGTATTGAGGTTAATGATTCCAAGGCTAATGATGAGTGCTTAATCACTATAACTTCAATAGAGGTGCACTGTCTATGCTTCTTCCATTTGTTTCCATAGGATATAATTACATACCTAATCATTCTAGTTGTGGGACTAGGGTTAACTGTGGAGTACTGGAGTCTTCGATATATCAATTCATGTAGAAAAGCTGAAATGCCAAGATTTTTTAATGGCGGGAATTAGCATGATTAGTTATTAAGCTTTAAGTATATGTATTTGCATTGAAGTTTGATTTTTAGTTTGATGGCTAATTTCTGCATTTTCTTCTTCCAATAAATTATAAAGTATTTTCTAGACAAACTTGGTAGATATGTTTCATTTATTTTTACGTTTAGATATTGATTTATCTTATATATTTTTTGGCTGGATGCCTGGATTACTATTTACTAGTTTGCTAAATACTCTCGTATTCTATTTTAAAAAACAATGCCTCTTTTTTTTGAGTGATGCATTTTCAGGCATATCTTCCAAGTTCCATTAAAATTTAAAGCAGGTCAAGCCCATATTGGAGGAAATATTTTTATAGTTGATACTAGCTTGTTATTGTGGTGAAATGGTTTTGTGCTCTGATGGTGTCATCGCTTACACTGAAGAGGACTGATGCTTATTTGGAGCTCAATACTAACAGAGTCCACATGTTAGTGTTAACTACAATCCGGATATATGGTTGTTGACTGAAGTTTTAGTTTTTTTTTTTTGGATAGGGCAGAGGGGTATTCAATAATTTTAATCTATTAATGATAAATATTTCAATGTTGTTATGTCAGCATATCCATGAGGTGACAGTCAAGTATAAGTTTCTTTATATTTTCATGCTAGGCAGCAGGTAATTTTGTGGCTTCATTTATAATATGATTAATCTAAAGATGTACAAGGAGATAAGCCTGGTGCCTTATGCTTGGTTACCTTGAATACTTCTTCAAATCTTTGTATTTAATGATCAGTGTGATGCTGGGTTTTGTAGTTGTTGGATTTTGTTGACTTCCATATTGTCCATACTCCATACTGTGCATGTAGCCTTTTCCTATTTTGTGTATTGACCACGTGCTGTTCTTTTTTCATAATTTTTTTATTATGTATGTGTTTTTTTGTAGTCATCAAGTGATCTGAAATCCATAGCTGTTGAAGCTGTTCTACTGCTGCAAGAAAAGATAGATGATGAAGATGATACCACAGTTTCAATCCAGCTCCTAGTACCATCCAAAGTGATAGGCTGTATTATAGGGAAAGGTGGTTCAATCATAAATGAAATCCGGAAGAGAACTAAGGCTGATGTTCAAATCTCAAGAAATAATAAACCTAAATGTGGAGATGTGAATGATGAATTGATTGAGGTTTGAATTTTTTTTGCTTTATCCTTTTTCTTGTTTTATTTGTACATTAATTTTATACAAAGTTATCTTGAATTCAAAATTTAGGTAGCTGGAGAAGTTGATTGTGTGAGAGATGCACTCATCCAGATTGTCTTAAGACTGAGAGAGGATGTATTGAAAGTAAGGGACATTGGACACAATCCCCCTAGAGGTGCTGAATCCTATTATTCAGGAACTTCTGTTCTTTCAGTGCCATCTGTGCTGCCTTCAGTTCCTTCTGTTACTGCTCCTCTAGCTTATGATCAGAGGCCTGATAGTAGAACTGGCCTGGGCACGCTTTCTTCCAGCAGCTTTTATGGATATGGACCTTTTTCGGTACGTCTCCCTGCTTTTTTTTTCTTGCTGTATCATCATGTCTTAACTGTTAGAATGTTACGGTTGTTGATCTAGATTGTGATGAATATAGCTTGTACTAATTATACTTCATTAGTACTTGACCTAGATTATTGGTATAAATGCATGTATTACGTTTGTGCTTCACAGTTTCTCACGCATCTCATTATCAGTTGAGTATAGCGTCTCCCTCTTTTCCACCTAACCTTTAAATCTACTATAACCAATCTCGTATACTTTTATTGTAGGCATAAATCTTCATATCTTATTGGTATTAATGCTGATTAGAAGTTCTAGCTTCATGATACGAAAAAAGTAGTCTGATTTATTCTAGAATAACTTTTAGATATGAATTAATTTTATAAACAGCTGTTTTCCTTATTTCATACTCTGTTAAAATGCATGATTGAGGTACTCTTATCTCCCTAGGAGGTAGGTACAATAATCTATATTCCCCCCATAATGCAATAAAATAAAGGAACAGATGGTTGCATTTGGTGTGGTATAATCTATGTTACAAGTAAAAAAATATCATCTATGTTACAAGTAAAAAAATATCATGAGTGCATTTCTTTTCATAAAGGAAGGTTTCTTGGAACATTTTGGCAGATCATTTATATTCACCATAAAAATTATACATTTCTCCTCGAGTCTATGCTTGGGTAAATTCTTATTGTTACAACTCCTCAAGTCTTGATACATTTTTCCATGTTCATTATGGATGGTAAATTGTCATACTCTTATGTTATAGTTTGCCAAGACTGGTAACATTTCAGGCCCAATGATTATGTCAATTGATTTTATTCTTGAGACATTTATTCTAATTATAGACAGTGTCAGTAGGGTATAGGTGCAGCAAAATGTTATTTTTTCATATAGATAAGAATGCTTCCATGGCTTCTACCTGGATTTAAAATGGGAGGATCTCGTAGTCGTAGCAGTGCTAGCAAATTGAAATTATGTTGTATACCTCCTTTGTTCTGTGCTTGCGTAGTATGTGTTTTAAGTTTTTTGTTAATCATTTGGGTTTGTATATAGTTTGTTATGAAGTTCTGAATGCTGTTATGATGAAGTAATAAAGTAGTGAATACTGGTGAATTTCTGCATTTTTTCCTCTCTTTTTTTTGTGTCCAATTCTATGGATCATTGCTTATATTTGTTTCTTTTATTCATCACATCATTCTTCTCTTCATATTTCTTCTTTCTGTTGTTATATTACTCATCTCTACTTTTAATTTTTAATTACATGTCACTAATTTTTTTATTGTTTGCTTCTCTGTAAATAGATGGGAGATAACGGCTATGGATCAATGCAATCATATACCTCCAAGTTGTATGAAGGGTTAGTGTATATTGTTATCAAATTCATGCGTTCTGAAATTTACAACTGACCTGGTCTCTTTTTCTCTTTCCTTGACTTTATGTTAAACTGGTCAGTTATTTTCCACTCATTTTCCTGTGCTTTTATTGTACACAGTTTGCCTCCCCTGTCAACATTGGAGATGTTGGTTCCTGCTAATGCAGTTAACAAAGTGTTGGGTAAAGGAGGGACAAATATAGCCAATATAAGGAAGGTTGGTGCCTACATTCTAATTTTATTTTATTTTATCCATTCTATGGAAGAAAGAAATATGATAATTTTAGACAAACGTACACAAATTTCTGCAAATACTACTGTTTTTTACCGAAGTGAACTTTCAGAAACAGCTGACAGTATGTAGATATCTGGAAAGAAATAGAAGAATGAAAAAAACCAATAAGCTGTATCTAAAATCTTTCAATTCGCAGGACTGAGGGCCCTAGCCAAAGCAGTTAAACACATCCACAATTACTATTCTGCCCTCTCTCTTCCCCTTTGCCCCTCTATAACTGATTCTCTTCTTTCGCCATTTCTGTAACTAACTCCTCTCTCCTCCATGTCTGTAACTAAATCCTTTCTCCGCCTCAACATTCTCGTTCACGTGTCCCTTTCTTCCTTCTCTTGTAAACCTCCTAAATAGGCCCCGTTAACTTGGTTTAGCAATTGACCATCCCAATCGAAATAATTCATTGTTTGAAAGGCATATTTCTATTGTTTATCTTAAACCAATGCCAGATTTGGTCAAGTTTATCCTGTGTGATATGATGCATAGCCCAGTTACTTTTAGTAAATAAAAGAGGGATACGTGGGTTTCACCATGTCAAGAGATTTATCATGAGATGGAAACACCGATTGGTGAAGAAACTATTAGAAAAAAACATATGAAGGATTTTTCTCATTTTTCGATTAGTGATGTTCTCAGTTTTCCACATTTTGATAGACCATAGTGATTTCTTTCAGATGTCATCTAATGACAAAAACACACACATGCAAACACCAACTTACGAAAACCAAAACCTTTTCCCAACTGGTGAAGTCCGCTATATGGACTAAATGATGCCATAAGGTCCTGTGTGTGTGTGTGTTTGTATTGGATGTCAATGACTATGTATCGGGCATACTCAAGTTTATACCTCTTTGGCTTAGCGTGGAATACCAGTTTTCCATAGACATTACACTTGTACTTAAGATTTGCTTTATTGGAATGCCTATTTTATGCCTCTTTGTTTCAATCCAGATTTCAGGAGCAACAGTAGAGATTTCTGACTCCAAATATGTCCGGGGTGATCGTATTGCTCTTATTTCTGGCACATCTGAACAAAAGCGTGCAGCTGAAAACTTGATCCAGGCATTCATAATGGCTACATAAGTTTGTGTAGTTATGTCTTGGGTGGGAGGGGGTTTTGAAGGTGAAAATCTAATTCTCAGTGCATGTCTTGTTCCTCTTCTTACGCCCTCTATGTGGGTCGTGGATTGAT
Source organism: Acmispon strigosus (assembly GCA_030819835.1). Classification (NCBI taxonomy): domain Eukaryota; kingdom Viridiplantae; phylum Streptophyta; class Magnoliopsida; order Fabales; family Fabaceae; genus Acmispon; species Acmispon strigosus. The sequence continues at coordinate 96,960,394 of JAUAMA010000001.1, forward strand.
TCTCTAGAGCTCTTTGACTGTATTCCTGCCTCCTCTCCGTAACAGCGACTAGCAAGATTATGCCTTAGCATCCGTTACTGGTCTTGTTTGTAGGAGCTATAGTTCCTAATCTACTCTTCATCTGCATTTTCTCTTAGAAATTTAGGACCTTTCTGTCCATTCATACTGTTTTTTCCATTGACTGGTGTTGAATCATCTTTGTCTTGGTAAATTATTATCAGAAGACCATAAAGTTGTGCTGTTTATTTTGTTTCTACTGGTTCAACCTTTTATTCTCCTTTCTTGCTGAAAACGTCTGCCCTAATGATGCAAATGAAATTCAAATTCTCTAGCGATCTCATCTCTCTAATATCCTTGGTTTGCAAGTACGTTTTGGTCAAAAGTGAAGTTGCCTCATGAAGTTGAATAGTTGCAGAAAACTCTGGACCCGTTTCCTCCCTCTTGCTATTTTCCATGTCCTTAAATCCAGTTGCAAGTGGGGGCATTTGAAGCAAAACATGACTATTATTTACTGTTTGATTTCAAGGCTTCTGGTTGCTTGTTATCTCCTGAAGTGTACTTCATTATATACCTATAATCTCATAAACTGTATAATTTGTAGAACTCGTGTTCTTGCTTTTGACTTCATTTTTCTTGTGATGGATGCCATTCACAAGGAAATGCTATCTTCTGCATTTTATTCTAGCAAGCCTTCCCCCCTTCCATATGGTTAGAAATTATTTCATTTGGACCTTCTAAGTTCCATCAATTTTATGGTCTCAATCCAGCTACCTGTCGTGTTTCTGTTCCTATGTTCTATTCGCTATTTAACATTTAGTATTTCAACTGAACTTTTGTTATAGTTAATTGAAATTTGGTTACCAAAATATAACACTGCCCTAATGTTAGTGGGTTTTCGAAAAATGAAAATTAAATTTTCCTAGAATCTGGGTTAGGCCTAACTTTATTCCCAAAGTTAGGGTAGGGCTGGGCATTGCCCTACTATTTATAAGGACTTATTTTTACCATACCTCTAGTCAATATAGGACTTTAGTACACCCTGCTTACGCTACAGATCCGGAGGGTGTTCTTTGCACAACTGGATATGTGCTGGTGGCTTGTTTATGGGTGATTCAGTAACAGATTTTTGATAGACTCTGATAATATCTTAGAGTTTGGGTTGTGTCTAACTCTACTCCAAAAACTAGCTAAGTGTGAAGGTTGCCTTACTATTTATAAGGACTTCTTTAGTCATATATCTCTTATCAATTTGAAACTTTAACACTGTTTTGTATCTCTCAACAAAACAAACCCTTTTCAACATTCTCAAGGTATCCCACTATATTGTTATAGCTGAAATATAAAACCGAGGTATGTAAGTCCGGGTTAGAAATATAATCTAAAGTCATTTATGTGTCTTGCTTAAGTTTTTGAGATAGTTAGGTTCATAACATAATGTCTCTATGTGAACAAGTGGTCTAGAGTTTGATGTTTGGTTTGTGCTTTGTCCACAGTTCAAGAATAATGGGCTATTGTGTGAGGAGTCATGTTAAAAATATAAAACCATTCATGTCGCAAATAAGGTTAAGTCATAAGGCAAATATAAAACCATTCATGTCTTAGGGTAGTTGGTTATAAACTTGTTTCCTTTTCCTATCCATAAGGCACCTTCTTTCCAGATGCTTTTTGACTAATGTGACTAATCGCATGTCGCAAATAAGGTTAAGTCATCCTATTTTATCAACATTTTGCCTCGTAGTTGTACGCCTATTGTACCTCGCAATATATGACACTGGCCTCTTGAGCTTTCTTTCTTTAATGTGTCAAATAGATAATTTTCAGGGATAGAGTTGAAGTTTTCCGTTTCCTAGCTGATGCACTAGTCATCTAGTCTCTTAGACGCTGTTTTGAGTTTGCAAGTCTCCCCAGAGTTTCATGTCAGCATAACTATGCTCGGTATAATGATAATCCTTTCCTACGATCTAGGTTATTCTAGATTTTCTAACTGCGCAAATGTCCTATTTTTTGTTCCGCCTGTGAAACCATTCTTTGATTAGTTTCCTATCATTCTGGGTAAGGATGTCTAGTTTTAGTTTGGTCGTTGGGTGCATAGGCAGCTATTGTATTGGAGATGATTCTATCCACTGTTACTATGTGAAGTTGTGTTGGATCAGAAACCTTGTTAGCTATTACTTATTTGCATATGAATTCTTTTTTCTGCGGCACATTAATGTGGTGGAAGGAGATTCCTATTGTATGTATAATTTTCAAACTTAATTTTCCTGTGTCACTGATTAGCAGTTTAATACAATCATAATACTCTTGATGGTTGTATTTTGTTTGTCGCTTTCTTTTTTGTTTTTGCCAGTCCATTAGGTTACGTGATAAACGATGCTGAAAATATATGGAGGAACTATTATTTTAGATACACATTTCCTTCCAATATATTTTTCTTAACTGAAAATCCATATATAAGGATAGAGTTGAACATTCCGATTTAGGCTTTAGAAAAGTGGAATTCCAGCGTAGAAAGAAAGCAAATAGAGTATTAGAGATGTTTTTCTCAAGCAAAGGAAGGCCACATATTTTAACGGATCAAATACATAACGATATGTTATCATATACAAAATTTAGTAGGAAATATTAAAATATTTTGCTTGGAGAACGTCATATAGAGATCATGTTTATCCGTTATCCTGGTCAACAAGGTTTATCCAGTATCATCAGTCTATATTGGAATACATTTTTTAGCATAATTTGGATATATACAAGAATGCTTTTTTTAATTTCAATTACAATCTATAAGGACCTGGACCTGGACCACGCCCCCACCAGCAAGCAAAAAGTAGCAGCTTGTTATCATAAAAGTGTATTGAGTTCCACATCAACTAGAGCTTTTTATGATTTTTCTTACATTGTACTGCTATCACATAATTTTTTCGCATCCACCATTGTTTGTATCACCATGATTCCATTTATTTAATCGTTACTCTCAAGACTACCTATTTGTATGGTCCCTAGGGTAACATGTTTGGTAGTGGATGTGCGACATTTTCAATAGGTAAGGATAATGATTTAATTAATACTCCCAAAAAATTTAAGTGCAAAAGTGCTTGATTTTTGAAGTTGCTTGTCTTTGGTGGGGAGAAACGTTCCTGCAATATTTTTCAGAAGCTTTTATATTTTTGAAAGAAAAAAAAAAACTAACATTTGTATCTTGAAGTTTTTTCATTTCTCAATAAGTTTACCTAATTATCAAATTTTCGAAACATGTTTCAATTTAAAAAGCGTTCTTATAAATAAATAAACAATCTTAATTTAAGTTCAGCTGGCTTTAGAATTTGTCGCTCACCGTACATTGTGGCATTCTAATTCTTTCAATATTACGAGCTTCAAAAAAGTTTAATCATGTTTATGGACGGTTTGGGCACACCGTTTTGTTCATGTGAATAGAAATTTTAATATGAAATGTATGGATTGAGGAGGGTCCTGTTGATCTTGGAACGATTTTGTTTCTCTCATATTCAACTCAATGATATTTCTAGTTGAAATTAGAAAAAAAAATAGTGTAATCATGATCATTATTGAGATTATTTCCTTATGTAAAAAAAAAATCATTATTGAGAACATTATTCAACAAGGTTAACTGACTGAAATATAAAAGAGAGGTATTATAAAATACCTCATTGATATTCCATTTTCTTTGTCCTCTTTCTCGCTTGTCAACATTTGAACCCCGGCCTTCATGGGATTGTTATGAAGCAATTACCATGTCGACCAGGGATGTTAACAGTTTAATATTACATTTAGTGAAACCTATACTTTATTCTCTCGGTCTATTACCCACGAGCTTCTTTTGTCAGTTTTATAGATTTTTTTAAATATAAATTATTTTACGAAGAACATTCATGGATGGATTCAATGAAACTATACAAGTCAAATGACCTTTACTTTTTGTCTTAATCGAATAACCCTAAGCTATCTATTTTCTAACTTCTGATTTAGCTAAGATCTCCTATATCCGTGACTACTTTTTGAATGTATCATGACAACTTTGCCAACAAACATATTTGTAATATTTTTTATATTATAGTAGAAATTAGGGTTTGGTGGGACAAGTTGGGACATGTTTGTCTTGACTTTTACTTGGTCCTAAATATTGTTGAATTTGGTCAGTTTTTAAATATGAATCTGTTTTTAGACCCGGAGAAACCCAATGACGTGCAGATTTAACGTAGACTCAACTACAAAAAAGACGAGTCCGGGTGTGACCAAGTCTACGTTAAACCCGAAGGACAATTTAAATATCAATTTTAAATCTCAACAAATAATTATAAATACATATCGTTTTATAAAAAAAAGCTAATTTCGTACCCTATCAATGAATTATGAAAGAAACTAAATAGAACTGAAGTTTCTCATAACAACATACTTAATTAGAGAAAATAATACAAATTTTATTAACTTGAAATCTAAATATAAATGAAAATATGCAAAACCATGTTTTGAAGGTAGTGTATGTAAATAATGTTTGAGGAGCGGGTTAAACTTGACTTTCACCGGCTCTAAATATTGACTGGGCCAGTTTTTAAACTTGAACCTGCGCCTAGACCTGAAGGAACCCAATAAGATGCAAGTTTAAGGGACATCGGTCGGGACGGGCCAATGGACATGATGGGCTTGTGTATACCCCTAGTAGAAATGGTGTAGACTTGTGAGTTGTGAAACATTTAATGCGCATATTCAAGCCTAAACTTACTCGAGACTCAAAGCAGAACGCTTAGGCCCCGTTTGGAAGAGCTTATATGAGTTTAACTTATAGTATAAGTGCTTATGCAAGCGTTTGGGAGAGCTTATGTAAATAGCTTATGACCTACCTATAAGCTGTTTTAAGCTTATTTTCATAAGCTATTCAGAGTAGCTTATGAAAAAGAGCTTATGCTTATATATAGCTTATTTTCAATTCATTATAATAAATATCTTAAAAGAGCTTATTAATAAGCGCTTATAGTCATAAGCGCTTAATTAAGCTGTTTTCCCAAACGGGGCCTTAATCCGGTCTAATACGTAAAGTCCTGAGAAAACTAACATGCCAAAACTGGTTTCTGCAATGCTTTAATTTGGTTTAAATAATTAATCGCACAAAAATAGCTCATGCATGCATACTTAAGCAAAATTAGAATAAATTGTTCATTATACATTTGATCATTCCAGGACTAGTACTATTGCAATGTGGCATAGTTTAACTAACAAGCGATGCCCACTAATACATGTTTGAGTTCCAATTAATAATCCAAATAAAGGTAAGGAAGAACAGAGGTACAGATAGTAGCATTGCAAGCAACTAAAAAGCCTATAAGCATAAGCAGCATCAACTATACTGATAAATAGAAAACTCAGCAAACTACTTTTTTTCTGGTCAATAACTAAGCTAACTACTTGTACGGGTAGAAATCACTCAACGTTTGTGCATGTGGGGGAAAAAGTAGCCCAACCTATGACGCAACAAAGCAATTCTTGCATGGACATTAATGTGATACAATTAATTAAAAGTTAAGACTTTATTAAAATAATTATAGTAACAATATAAAATTGTGTGGAAAATATTTTAATATGTTTTTACTTTTTAAAGTTTCAAATGGATTGTGTCATTACCTTAAAAAAAAAAACTGATTGTGTCTTTCTAAACAGTTGCATCTACCATGTACCATGTTGGTCCTAGGTGGTCCATTAGTGGACCAAGTAAAAAAAAATTGAAAACTTTACTCCACCACAAGATAAAATAATAAAGTATTTCAACAGCTTAAATTTAATTAATTTAAAAATTAAAGTCATAAATTTATCAATGAAGTTACAAAAACACCATTTTCATGAAGTTAAAAATTCAACATCCACTATGTCATCGTTCCAGCGCATTGCAACATTTTCTCCGTCAGGCAATCTCTATAACTGGACTCACTCTGTTCTACTGCCAAGAAGTTAAAACAACAAGCGTTGGTTTGGGCGATTTCGTTGAAGAGAGGGTTGTCCCCTTGGCAGTTGCAATGGAAATAACCTTGCTCTCGCTCTCACATTCCACACGTTGCATTAGTTTCACTCTTTTCCCTTTCATTTTCCTTTGATTATCGTTATAGCCTTGAAGTCATGTTCCAAAAGAGGAAACCAGTCTTCCATCACTCCCGCGAATCCCACCTTTCCCCCATTCTGCGTTGCTTCCTGCTATTGTTGACCACAACTCCGCTATTGTTATCACTGTTGCACCCAAAACCATGATTGCATGTCTTATGTATGCCCTTCATCTCCCCTTTAATCCTCTTTGAAATGGCATTCAAACAAGGGAGAGAGTGAGACAACTCCAAGAAAGATGAGGTCTGGAAGGCCCGTTGAAGAAATGCACGTTTTGATGAATTGAGAATTGTAGTGCACCGTAAATCATTATTTTTAATGATCTAGACTAGAATCCGCCCTTTTTTGAACAAGCCTTAGGACCTTTATTAAGTAGTTACCATTTGTATTTTATATTTTTGTCTACATCATATATAATACCTTTATTTTTGTTAAGGTGTGCATATTATACTCTATAAAGTTAAAGTTCTTTTAAAAAGACGGACGAAATAATCAAATGAAAGGAATTAAAACATACAACTTGTGACAACAAATTTGCATTGGAGCCATTGACAATACAAAAATAAAAAATGTGGGATTCTCCAAATGCACTCAAAGTTGATAGGTTGCGTGATTTGTGGCTGTACTTAATTTCATACCAGTACGGAAACTGTAATCTCAACCATCGTGAAGCTTAAGTGTTGCCATAAATGCACACATGCCACAACGTGCGCGCGTGTTCTTATTTAGTGAGTAATTTCGTCGATCCAAATCTAAATCATGAGAATAATGTTAAGTGCACATGGAATGTGATCCCTAAATGCCAATGGGATGCAAAATATGCATTTTCTATATGCTTCATAGCAAGTTTTAGCTCATTACTGCAACTCAACATGAATATTACATTACATATGACGAATGTTCTCCTTTTTATGGAAATTCGTATTTAATTTTCGATTACACCATGCATTTATCTCTCATGTTAATTAATTTCTCACTAACATTATCACATGCAGCTTCATTGGGTATGATGGGGTAGAGTGAGATTTCTTGCATTAGACTATCTCTAAGTTGAGATTTCCGCTTCATTGGGTAAATTTCAGTATAGGAAGTGGCCAGTCGGTTCCTTTTCCATTATGATTAATAGACAACCATCTGTAGTGTTTTCTCCTCATAGGGGCCTTAGGTTGTTCTCTTTTATAATATCAAAAGTTGTTGCTGATTCATTTTTACATGGCTTGAGAGTGGCCCTTGGGGCGCCTGTTATTTCGTACCTGTTTTTTGTTTACGGCAGTCTTATTTTTTCTAAAGGCTCATTAGAAGAGGCCACTGCTATCTCGTATATCCTTCAGTTTTACGAGGACTCGTCCAAGTAGAAGATCAATCCTGAGAAATCTCAGCTTTCCTTCAACTACAATGTGCTTAGTACTAGAGTTGATGAGCTTTCAGAGCTTATGGGTGTGAAGACAAGGGAGACCTATGAGAAGTACTTGAGACTTCGAACCATTATTGGGAGGTCAAAATCTAAGGTATTTGCTTTTGTCAAGGAGCGGGTGTGGAGAATATTAAAGGGATGGAAAGAGAAGGCTTTGCCCAAGGTCGGGGGAGAGGTTTTGGTGAATTCAGTGGTTCAAGCTATTCCAACTTATCTTATGAGTTACTTTGCTATGCCCGCCTCACTCTGCCACGAGAGTAAGACTACGATGAATAACTTTTATTGGAGGTGGTGTCACTCAACGGAAGATGAATTGGATGTCTTCAGACAAGCTTGAAAAACCCAAGGTTTAAGGAGGTCTTGACTTTCGGTTCTTAAGTCTTTTAATACACCTCTCTTAGCTAAGCAATGGTGGAGGCTCTTGGGCGATTGTGCTCGCCGTTACCGCCCATGTCTTCCCCCACCCCTTTATCTCCCTCACACACTCACAAACTCCCACCTCCGCCGCCGCCATGTCTGTAGCCGCATACCCCTCTGCCTCCCTCCACCATCATATCCACCCCTCCGCCAACACTAGATTTGTCCACCCTCCACCACCTCATCAGCCCTCCATCCACCACCATATCTGCCCCATCCACCATATCCGCTCTCCAACTAAAACCATGATATTTCTATAATCTACGGTGTTTTTGTAACTTTACTCCAACGAGATACTAAAATCAACTTTCACTCATCTAATAGGGTTCAAAAACATATTTAACCATTCAAACAACTTAAAAATCAACATATTTTCTCTATATTCTCTTTTCTTTTATACAATTTCCTCTCATTTTCTTTTTTCTTATTTTCACTCATACATACAATTTTCTTTTATTCTCACTCATACAATCAAACAAATTAAAGCATAGTTTTCCATGTAAAATAAAATAAAAATTAAAGCATTAATTTATCCTTCAACTAGTGTACTTGGATTTCGTCATCCACCATGGTCTCATAAATAAATAAATAAAATCAACGGATATAATTAAAAGAATAATACTTTTTTTAATCTTCCACATGATTCAAAACTCAACGTCCATGACATCAGAGATTTATTCTATTGATTATACTACTAGAGCTGAATAAATTCCTTGTGCTATTAGCACACACTCTTAATTTATCTTGTTTTTTATACATTTATTTATTTAGTTATTTTATAAATCACCAAAGGGGATGCTTAGCTTTAACCATGGATATATGAATAATATAATAACAACTCACACTTATTGATTCCAATACAATTTTTTTTTTTGAAAATGATTCCTATACATTAATCCGGTTATAGTTCGAATTTTATATATATTTTTCTTAATAATCGTCGGTGGGACAGACTAATCAGAATAAAATAAAAATCAATGGATCAGATTCGTAAGATAATAACAGGTTGTATTGGAACCACATCCCTAAGACTAATTTTGTTAAAATTCAAATCCAGCTCATCATTAATTACAAGTCCAAAAACGGCAAAACATATTGCATCACCATTTCATTCAATTAAATGGATTAAATTGAGACAACCACCTACAACTTCAAGCCTTATTACTTGATAGACAAGAGATATATAGTGGAGCTAAAGATCCAAAGTAACATAGTTGCAATATGGAGATAGAAATACAAGTTTTTTTCCCATAAGAAAGCCTTTTAGAGGAAATAAATAAACAAATTTGAGATTGGGTAAGTAATTACATTTAGAAACTTGTCATTCCTAAAACATTGAAGCGGTAACAATTTTTATGTGAAGGAGTGTGATCGATAAATAGTTACATGGTTTTTAACATATCTAATATGGTTTCCAAATACATACTTGAAAGATAGTAATGAAAATCACTTTAGTTACCCAAAATAATATGAAATTCTTAATCAACATTATTAAAATAATCACATACTATTGAGTTAAAGAGTATTTTTGCCAATATACACACACAAACAGGATTTCGCTCACCATAAATGCAATAAAATGTTAGTTTCATATTTAGATGATTAAAAATAAATTTAAAACCCAAATACAAACTTATTAACGGGGAAAACTAAAATTGAAGAATAGTATCCGGTTGCCACCAACCATGATTTCTACTATTATAATTTCTAAGAATTTCTAGAACTCAACTCAACATATACTTAGTTGATCGATTCAGGGAGAAGGAGGAGGACAAGGCTCCCCAATAGAAGTCCGGTGAAGGGAGAAGGAAAATTCAAAACCCTAATTCTTTTTCCACAATTTCACTTTTACCATCAAAGTCCTTCCCCCACCAATTGTCTCAATGCTCCCTATCGGTGCTCATGCTTCCTCACCACCACTAATTACCTCTCATATTTTTAATGATATCGCTAGCAATGTCCGAGCGAAATGGTGGTATCAACAAATGACAAGTTATGGGATGAGATACGGCTAGCCGACCCAAATTAGCCGATCGATGTTGGGTCGAGAACCAACTAGACCTTGAGAAGCTAGAAGTTTCACTAATGCGTTACGCTAGGTAAGTAAGGTGAATTATGCCGCTTGGACTATGGTTAGATGGTTACAACACATCGCCGTTAATTCAATTATGTTAGGTAAGAATGCAATTACTACCCGAAAGCCACAGAGATGAAGAGGGCCATTGGTAAATCAAGTACAAATATTGTTTAGAATGAGAAACAAATGTAGACTCTGTGTACTGTATTGCTCTTCCTATACTCCAAACACTTACCATTTATGGTCAAACCCATCCAACCCTACTAAGACGAATTGGGCCTCCTTTTTTTCATGTTCTTCTATGAAACTACTCTACCTAGGGTGAGGAAGCTTTCCATTATGCCATCGGTCAGTTATTCAAAGAAGAATATCAACGATATAATTACGCCCAACTTTAGTGCATTTTGCAAGTATCTCACTATCGTGCTTTGCTCTTGCTCTTCCCATTCGTTCAGTTGAGCTCCGCTAAACTCTCTTGGAGTCTGAGTTGCTTACGTGAACCCAAAAATTAAGGAAGAATAACAAACAATACTAAAAAAAAGATAATAAAAAATAAAATAAAGTGGGAGATATAATTTATACTCCCTCCGTTCCTTTTTATAAGAACCAAACTAATTTTGCACACCCCTTAAGAAAGTTAGGTAGTATAGTTTATTGCATTAAATTTGTTATCAAATGTTGTTGAATTTTCAAAATTGTTCTTAAGATACTTATTTTTAATCTCTTTCCATCATTAATGCAATTCCATATTTACAGAATTGAATAAGGGCAAAAATGTGAAAAAATATTTAATATAATACAATGTGAAAAAAAATTAATCTCTTTCTATCATTAATACAACCTCCAACCGTTTTTGGGCTCTTATAGAAAGTAACGGAGGAGTAATTACTGACCTTAGATCATAATGATACATCTATTTAATATAATATCCAATACACCAAATTTACTAAACTGAACCACAATGATATACTTTTTTATTACATCATATTATACAAAACCACCATTAGTTACATAGAATTAAAGCAGGTCCATGCTGAAACTAATGGCAACTTAAAACACACACTATAATTATAATAATAATAATAATAATAATAATAATAATAATAGAGACAAAACAAATAGAATAGTGGGGGAAGAAGGTAAGCTAGCTAGCTAGCAGCAATGACACACACACAAAAACAATCACAATACACCCTCACCCTCCTCTACCACTGATTCATTCATACACCTTTTCCCTCAACTCAACTCAACTCAACTCAACTCATCATAATATCTCTCTCTCTCTCTTTCTCTTTCTCATATATGTGAAGACAAAACCATAACCGTGGATCTGTCTCCTCAACCGTCCATTTCCATCTCTCTCTGCTTAACCATCTTCGATTCGCTTAAACCCATTCGCATGGTTCTTATGCGAATCGCAGATCTGAACCAAACCCTATCCCCAAAACGGTTCAATTCCAAACCTTTCTGATCCGATTCATACCCAATTCCGATTCGAATCACCCAGATGTGTTCTCTCCGCGCAGATCAGGGTGTGGCCTGCAGGATCTACCCGGACCCAGATGGCTACGAAATCATCGACCACTTCGATCGCCTCCCGGACTCTCTCCTCCTCCTCGTCTTCAACAAGATCGGAGACGTCAAAGCCCTAGGTCGGTGCTGCGTCGTTTCGCGCCGCTTCCACTCGCTCGTCCCCCAGGTCGAAAACGTCGTCGTTCGCGTCGACTGCGTCATCTCCGACGACGACTCCTCTTCCTCCGCCGCCGCCTCCGACAAATCCCGCGGCCCCTTCTGGAACCTCCTACGCCTCGTCTTCGGCGGCATCGCCAAGCCCATCCAGACTCTGGGTCAGTTCCTGGGCCCAAAGAGGGCTTCCTCCTCGTCCTCCTCCTCGCCGCTCGCAGTCGGGAGTGAAGACGACGGCGACGGCGGCGTCACCCACCACTCCCCGACGCAGGTTTTGAAGAATTTCAACGAGATTCGGTTGCTCCGGATCGAGCTTCCCAGCGGGGAGTTAGGGATAGAAGATGGGGTTTTGTTGAAGTGGAGAGCTGATTTTGGTTCAACCTTGGACAATTGTGTAATCCTTGGTGCGTCGTCAGTGTCTCACCCCAAGTCTCAAGGTGATAGAGTTGATGCTGCTTCGTGTGGTGGTGATGACAATGGAAGCATACCTGATTCGTTTTACACTAATGGAGGTCTTAAATTACGGGTTGTTTGGACTATTAGCTCTTTGATTGCTGCATCTGCAAGGCATTACTTGCTGCAACCCATCATTTCAGAGCACAAGACTTTGGATCATTTGGTGTTAACAGATGCTGATGGTCAGGGAGTGTTGTACATGAATAGGGAGCAGCTTGAGGAGCTTAGAGTGAAGCCACTTTCCGCTTCTTCTGCTTCAAAGAGGACTCTTGTTCCTGCTCTCAACATGAGGCTATGGTATGCACCTCACTTGGAGTTGCCTGATGGGGTTGTTTTGAAAGGTGCTACTCTTGTTGCAATTAGACCCAGTGAGCAGTCCCCTGCCACTGCCAAGAAGGAAGCTTCTGATTTGTCTTGGGTTTCAACAGCATTTGAAGAGCCTTATAGAACAGCAGCCACAATGCTCGTGAAGAGGAGGACTTATTGCCTTGAGATGAACTCCTTCTGATGCTCTGTGGTTGGTTGGATCTATAGGTAGGTAGATTTCTTTGCAATTGTTGCTATTCATACTTAAACTGTTCAACTTAATATATAAATGTTTGTGATGAACAAGTTGCTGTTGAATGTTAACATCTTGTCATGGATCATTGCATGATAGATTAATGGATTGCCCCTTGAAATAACTGAAAATCTAATGCAAGTGTGTGTCTGCCTGCTAACTGAACCTGTGGCCGAATATGTTCCTTTGGTAGAATTCTCTCAGGTTACTTTTGGATCTAGTTTTCTTGGCCGTGTAATGCAAGTTCTTAATTCTAAGAGCTCTTCATTGCTTCATTTCAACTTTATGTTAAATGCTGCTATAGTGATAGCCTTAATCTATATGATTTATCTTTTTGCTAATTGGTTTAGGAATGAAAGAATGCAGCTTGTGCCATGTTTATTTTGATCGATTGGAATATTGTGTGGAATGCCTTTTACCTTGTTCTTTGAAGCTTGCTTATCCAGGGTTTCTGGAAACAAATAAGGGTTTCCTCATTGTTATTTGGTTCTGATGTTATGATTGTTTCCTTATTCACGTTATTAGAAAGAATCTAGCATTACTTACCATATTGTTCCTTCTTTCAAAGTTCAAAACTCTTATTTGTTTACTCTGAAACTTTCAGGGAATGCAGAATCATTTGATAATGGGGGAACGGTAAGTTCCTCATAGAAAGAATCAGAAAACACAAATTTTCTTTGGGCATATACATGAAGTGGAAGCAGTTGGGCCACCTAAATCTTACTCTTTCCAGCTTCTAAAACCGTGGCCCGTATTTGAGTAGAGTTATTAAAAGAGCTGCAAAATCATTTACACCTATCTTGCTTGGACTGAAAACTGAATGCATCTGCTGGTATTTTAATCTGAGGCAATGCTGATCTTGTAAGAGCTTTGAGTTTGTAGTCATCTGCCTTCTAAAGGTCTCCCCTCTGTGAATATTCTAGGTATCAGTTTGGTTTGCCTTTGTGATATAATTTTCTCAAGTTAAACGAGCAATGTACTTTTGCTTCTGTAATTTTAAATAACTTGTGGATGAGTCAATCATACTAAAGTGTTCCTGCCCTTGCACTTATGCGCCGTTTGAAGTTTTGGTATGGCTAAAGTGAATCATATTATTGTAAACTGTTCAATAAGCTAAGGAACTGAAAATCTTGACTTCTTTAATATTCGGCTCTACAACTGATACAGGGGCTTAAGTTACCGTTTTTCTGATAACTAGACAGCTTATTAACAAGTTCATTGACTGAGGTTGATTGTTCAATTATTCTTCTTCTAAGCTGATTTTGATTCCACACTCGCACATAACCCATTCGTAATAGTCTTAATAATAATGGATGTATATTTAACAAAGATAAGATTCGCTTTTATTATTAAATTTATACTATCGAATTTTATAACATATTGTGTGAAAGCTATATTTATGAGTGTTATCATGCAAAAATAATTAATAGATACATATTTTCTATTTTTGTTACATTATGCCTAAGTGATGCATGAATCATTATCCTTGAGTAAAACTTTGCTTTTATATAACTTCAAATTATTATTTTTAAAATTAAACAAATAAGTTCTAGCCAAACCTATGTTAAGCCTAATATAGCTTAGTTGTTAAGATATTTAAAAAGCATGGCAAGCTGTATTGAATTATTAATTGAGAATAGCTGTTATAAGGCATTTAAAGCAGTGGCTGTAACGCAACTTATAAAGCAAATGGAGTCCAGTGAAAGCAGAAAATTAGCCAGGCACAGTTAGTGGTGTGGACGTTGCTGGTTGGTAACTGCAACTACTTACAATGTTGCAGGTACATCAAATTGGTTTCTTTAAAGTTCACATGGTGACTTGTACACTGTTGCCATAGTTGGTTACATCGTGTCAAAACTTGATGGTTTTATTTTGAGGTGGATGGTCCCCAAGGGACAGGTATCAGTAATTAATAACAGGCTTAGCGACTCAGATTATTACTATTGTAATTTGTAAAACTACCTATCAATGTTATAACTCCTACCATTATAGCTGCAAATTTATACTATTAGTGGATATGGTGGATCTGTCTAAAAGGGATCTAAGAGTAGAATCTATGCTGCTAACAAAAAAGGCAACTAAGAAACAATTACAGCAGAGGCCAAAATCATCGAGAGGAATAAGCTACAGCAGAGGCCAACATATTTGAATCAACTTCTCTTTTTTTAATCAATCTTATAATTTGAGAATTCACCCTCATAATATGTGACAGGCTAAGTAGATTTATCCTCTGTTTATGATCATAACAAGAACTCAACAGCCTCCATGGTCTAGCTCTGTTTTACCCCCAAATATACTTTGCCTATCTTTGCTGCTAAGACTTAGATGCTTCATACATATAATATTATAATGTTTAGGTTACCTTTCTATTGAAATTTACTGATTTTAGTGAATGAACACCAACTAAAGCATTTTCTATATTGTCTTAAGAAATTTTTCTCTTGTGCTCCTAACCATTATTATAATTATTTGAGTAAATTGATGAAACTAATGAGCATACTACGCATAAATAAAATACCATGTTTTTAACCTGCACATGTACATGGGTCAAGCCATAAATAAATATATCTGTATATATAAAGATGAGTTTCAAGGATTTAATTGATAAAAGTAGGTTGATTGAAAAGGCATAATTTGAAGGCAGGAGATGTCATGGTCCATTGGATAGGGCAGTTAAGAATAAAGATTCGTGGACATCCAAATGGTGTAAACCATTAGAGAGAGATAGGAAAAGATGAAAGATAAGTAATAAGTGTGATATATATATATATACACATATATATATATATATATAATGTAATTGAAAGAAAGAGATAGAGAGAAAAAAGGGTGTCCAACGGTGTCTTACTGTTTGAGTATACACCAATCATTGCTCGGCAGCCGATGACGCATAGATCGAACAAGTAAGAGAACATCATTCAAGGAGGGCGAGCTCATTTTGATTTTTGAGGCCTTAATTGCTCCAGAAATTGAGTCTTATTTTGAAGATTTGAATTAGTCAAGTTTCCATTGTATTCCATTATGGACACAACAGAACAGGAAGGGGTGGGTCATAGTTATGCTTGGTCAATTAGACATATATTTTACCTGAATGCCTTCTCTTTAATTCTTTCAACCATCTATCTGGAAACAGGTATGACATCCAGACCGGAGATGACTATCCTCTACTTGGTTTTCTATCAATTTCTAAATTAACATCTTTGTTAGAGGTAACCTAAACTACTAACAATATACTATGGTTTGATTAAATTGCAATACAAGTATAAGCGCAAAAAGAAAACAACAGTCAATTGGAAACTAATAATATAAAATTAAAAACTAGGGTTTACATAATCTATTACATCATAATCTCGAGAGTAATTGTTTAGTTACTCATCATAAACATAATAACCATAATCTTAGCTAGCAATATTAAAACAAGGGAAGATGATGAACTAAGTGGTCTCTGCCGAAGCACCTCTTGATCCTCCACCAGGAACCCGTATTAGGATTCCCTCTTTTCTAGGCTTTCTCTCTACCTAGTGTCTTTTGTGTCGAACTCCCCCTTCTTTTCAACCCAGGTTTCCTTTTGTAATTTATTTTCTGGACTTCTCAAATAAGTGGGCTGCCAACGTTAGCACACTCGTCGATAATTAGCACCACGATCATGCTTTGTGACAACTTAAGTGGTTGTGCTTCCTTCATGTAAAGGGCGTTGCTTTTCTTCAAAAGTAACCATGGTCGTGCTAGATTCTACTACGACCATGGTCACCTTAATTAACCACGACATCCATGTCAACCATCCAACACGACCATGCTCCTGCCCTTCTTCTAGCACCAGCAACCTTTTCCCCGTTTTTTCATATTTTCTTCCTTTTACCACTTTTTCTCTTGGGACCTTGTCTATTGCACAATTATCATAAAAACATGAATTTTGTAAAGGTAATGCCAATTTACCTATAAAAAAAATAAAGCACCAATTATGGAAAAATCACTCCAAAACTTCAAAGTACTCATCTTCACGTGACCATGTTAATGAACAAAGTTGTAATTTATTATAAAATATAATATTCAGTTATTTACTATATGTTCTTATGTGTTAAAAATCAATTTGTAAGGAAGTCATTTTCAGTTGTGAACCATTATTCTTGTTTGATGATAGACAAAGCTATTAAAAAAACGTTATGAAAAGATGTTTTTAAAATTTAAAATAATATAAAAATTAATCATAACTTAAAGGGTATTTTTGGTTTGAGTGAAAACTTTGCTGTCTATATTTTTATATGTAGTACAGCAGAAAGATTGGAAAGTATTGTATTTCAACTTCTGATTTATGACTTTTATCTTGTGTTGCAGAAAAGGTATTTTCTCAGCCATGTGTTCATAAATCAACCTGATTCTATCATGTTTGATTAACTTAGAAGAAAAGTCATAGTTTTTTTTAAGTAAACATTCTTAAGTTTTATTTGATCTATTATTTGCCTGCTACCAAAGTTTCATAGATAACAGAAATTGCAGGCATTACAGTTGTTGATGACAAGGCAAGGGTGGTTCCTAGAACCGACCTCTATTTTCTTTCTGTTTTTCCAATAATTCACATTGATAATTATTTTATTAGATAATTAGCTGTTTCTGCTTCTAGCTTTATCTGTTTGTCACATGATCAGGTACCATAGCTTTGTACACTTACAGTTACAGTCCACGTGAAATGAGGTACACGATCACAATTCACAACCTTGCACACCACAAGAAACAGAGGTTTCTTGCTCAGTCTCTCAATTAATTTCTATAATGTTCAACTTTGTTTTCTCATCACACATGCATTGTTGATTTTATATACAATTAGTAGCCGTATCCCATATTATAATTCAATATGTCACCTTCTATTAATTTATTCTACACATACCTTAGTGTATCATTTTTCTAAAAAACTCCCTCTAAGTGTAGAAGAATCCAATTGGAGAATAATATAGGACAGCAAATGGTGAACAAGCCCCCACATGCTCATTTTTATGCCGGCAGAGTTTGTCACAGAAAGGTAAGTGAACCACTGGACAAAAAATAATTAATACACCATTGCTTATAAAAAGGAAAAATTATGTTAAAGAGGTACATGAGCCATTGGAATTATCTAATAATTGTACTTTTGCATCATTACACTGACATTTTGAAGTATTTCTCAGGTGTTACTTTCTTTTTCCCAACCTAATAACAAATACCGAGTGCGAGTAGGCTTATTCTAACTTATACAGATTTTGAGTTTGAGTCTTTGTAAATTCAACCACATTAAATACTTGGTAAAGAGAGCTTTTCTGCCAATAATAATCATATCCGACTCGAATAAGATTATTACATGAGTTAAGAAGAAAAAAACTGGAAGATGGAACCTTATTGTTAACTTTTGTGGTTCTGGTCCATGTTCTAGGTTGGTGTTTGCAGGAGCTTCACTTTGACTTCAGGGTGTGGAGTAAAGAGTTGTGGTATGTTGATATTTATTATTCCTTATAATTCATTTTCACCCAGTTTTTCTTCCTGTCTTTCTTTATAGTTTCTATCGTATCACATATCATATCACTTATTTCTCTCTCTATATTCCTATATATTTCTAAAGGTATTGAGTGAAAAAAGAAAATAACTTAATTCTGGAGTAAATGAGTAATCAATTAAAGTTGAAGCTTAAATTATTAGGTGGGATTGTGTGAGAAGAAGAAATTAAATGTATGTTTCTAACACATTATTTTAAACTTAAAGACTGAATTATTGCTGATTTGATTAGTTAGTCCATAACAAAGGGGCTAACTGTTACTTTAAATAAGGGCTTATTCATTTCTTAATTTCAAGCATCAACTTTTGATGTATATGCTAGAAGATCCTGTAATTGACTTTATCAGCATCTGCTAAGATTTCTTAATGTATCTGCTTTCACTTCATTTAAAAATGACACCACACTTCGTAAAGAAAAATCGTTGTGCATGTTTGAAGATTTTTCTACAATTTGATTTTAAAGGAAAAATCAGTTTTCCATAAAAGATTATGTGAGTAATTTTTTAAATGTTAAAACTGATTCTTAGGAAAAAAAAGTTGATCCAAACGCGCTAACATGTATCTCCAGCTTTTTTTTCCTTTTTCTTTCTAAGCTAAAGTCTCTGGGATGAGTTTTCTTTGAATAATATCTGATGAGTCATTTTTAAATTGCATTGACTATACTTTTGCACAGCAACAAAAGGTCTGAGTAAATTAAAGGCTCCAAGATTCCTGCTGAAGTTAATGCATGGTGATTCTTTTTTGCCTTCTTTAAGGATTGTACGTTTTTATGTCCTTCACTTCTCTTTCTCCACCCAAGAAATTGTAACTTTGTAAGCACATGCATAAAGAATGCTGCTGCAATTAGAAGCTTTGAAACTAATGAAATTGCAGTTGCACATGAAATGAAGGAAACCAATAAATGAGCAGAGTTCAAGGTTTTGTTCAGTGAAGGATGGGAATGGTATGAATAGAAATATTAAAAGGGTAAAAAGTTTGTGAGGAGTAAAAAGATGTGTAAACCCGACGAAAAGTTGCCTGCATAATTTGTCCTAAGACACTCCAAACTTTTGAGACGTTTCATGTTGACCAGAGATATAATTAATGAAATACTTTTAAATGAAAGGATAATTCCTAACCTCTAAGCTAGCTTTTAAGGTAGAGTTATGATTAACTTAAATCTATTTATTGAACCACTCGTATATATAAATTCGTGCAAATTTCACCCTCCATGTCAATTCTCAGCATCCCACATTGATTGAATTCTAATAATACCTTGGTGTATAAAAACTACGTTATACTTTTACTCCCATATATCTTTACCCCATACTAAACTAAGGCACAGTAATTTTGCAAAATCATGCATAACCACGTTTGTTAGTTTTTTTCAGATTTTTCTTTATCCTGTAATAATGAGCACAACACATTATATGTGTGCAAAATAACAATTCGCAACAAAATAAACACATAAAAGAACCAAGCAAATAGTTGTTAAATCTTTAATCAGCTAAAGTTATGGCATTTGTATTTTTCCTTTCTAGAAAAATTGTGGAGGATGGAGGGAGATCGAGTTTCTTATCTATAAAAAGCAAAGAATTCAGCCAGATAAATGGGTTTTGAGAGTTTTGAACGATTGAGTCTTATTTTTTTGTCCAAATTATTTGGTCCATGATAGGCAGCAAAGCTTCAAGCCATTAGTGGCTAACATGGGGCACCACCTGAGTTCATTCTAAATTTTGGATCACTTTCTTTTTGGGCCAGTCTCAGTTTTAGCAAGTTGCAACTATGTAGGTAATTGAATAATACTTCATTAACACATCAAATTCGTGATATGAAAAAAAATGAGAAAAATGAGTGACATGATAAATGATGTGATAATAAATGTAATTGAGTAAAAATGAGATGTAAGAGAAAATAAGGTGTGAATAAAACAACAAAAATAAGAAATCATGGAATATACACCTATGTTTTTTTTATGTATTGTCATAGTTATGTGTAGGTCGATGTATACCTGCATATTTGAGGAGATAAAATTGATTATAGTATTATACAGTTCTTTTCTGTATAATGGTAGAAATCAAAAGAATAAATTCATTCAAGATTCTTTTAAATCTCTCCAAAATACAGTAATCTCCATGCAAAAGCCAATAGTTATCCAAATACATGTAATTTAATAACTCAAAATGATCCAATAATAAATTACACTTGATGACAAAAACATACCCTCCATATTGTAGAAGGCAAGCTTGGGACACAACTTGCCTACAACTCCAGTGATCCATAAAAATAGAGCCTACAACTAAAAACATTTCACAAAACCTCCATTTTCACTGACAAATAACTCCACCATGTTATGAAGTTCACCCTCCATTGAGTTTCCCTTCAAATTCACAACTTCAATTTCATCACACAATCATCTCCTTGAAGCCCCAGAGCAGTACCATCTCCTTCCCCTTGTCCCGTTTCAAACCTTCTTGTCACTAGACCCAAACTTCCATTAGAGCCTCCAAACCTTCGAACCATTCCTACTCTCGTTCACTGCCAAAACATAATCAAGATCTAATAATCTCCACTACCCCAAATCATGCCCCACGAACAGAAAAGGAGATGAAAAAGGAATTACAGTAAACCCCGAGGTCGAGAGCACCGTGAAGGGAAGTGACGCAAGTTGTCATCGCCTCAGATCTTCATCCCTTCAGATCGAGGGCACTCGATTTTCATCCCTTCCGATCGAGGTTCAAACGGAAGTTCTCATCTCTCCATATCTTCTTTCGATATGAGAAACAAGTAACATTTCAACCTTCAAATGCTTGATTTTTCCACCATTGAAGATTTCTTTTACTTGAAACAAGAAATGGTTCAGTGGGTGTGGGTGGGGTTTCTGTGTTGTTGTGTTTTCTGGAAGTGGGGATGGGTTTCCTGGGGGAGTAGAAGATGGGGGAGTAGATGATGAGTATTTATGAGTCCATTGTCTACTCCCCCTATCGTCTACTCTCCCATTTATGGTGGCAGCTTTGTTTTCCTGGGCTCGTTAGAGTTTATTGGGTATGGTTTTACTTTTGTTGTTTAGTGTTGCTATTGAAATGATTCTTGGACAAATTTTGGCTTGTTTTGCACTGCCAACTTGTGAGTCCTTGGAGGAATTCAACATTTTCTAGGATGGGTTTGGTGCTAGGAATAAAGAGGAAGGGAAGATTGGTTCTGGTATGGTGTAGACGATGGAAGGAGGGAGGAGTAAACGATGGAAGGAGGAAGAAGTAGAAGATGGAAATGAGGGGAAACGCGTTATGATGAAACATGATGGTTAAAGATGATGACATTGAAGCAGATTTTACGCCCAATTTGTAACAACCCTTGGAGCACCTATCGTCTACTCTCACGCACCAGATCCGCCCAAATGGGTTCTTCTTCTTCCACTGCCATCACCGCCTACGACCTCCGCTCCTGCTGCTTACAACCTCACCTGCGACCATGACCTCCATCGCGACCTCTTCTCTATCTTCACCATCGTGGATATGTGTGTAAAGGTCTTTTTGGTTCTCAAACCCTTCTTGATCTAGGTTTTGGTTTGATTTTTTGTATTTTAAGTTTTAAACAATGGGTTTTGGCATGTGGATGAAATCTGCTTGATCTAGGTTTTAATTATCTAGAAAATCTACTTGATCTCCGAACATGTCTCGGTTTTGCATCTCAAGGTTTGGGTTTGGGGAAAATTTGCTGGGTTTAGTAACCTTAATTGGCTGAAAACATGAAGGATTTGAATTGTGTGTTTGATGGGAAGAACTTTGATGGAGATGATGAAGAAATTTGAGGAACGTCAACAAATCTGATCTTATTTTAGATATTTGATGAAGAAATCTAATTTTAAATTAACCTGATTATTTAGGATTTAAAATTTTTAATTAGTATTTTTAATTAACTTAGTGAAAAATAGAAAAAGTTTAGTATTAATGAAGATTAGGTTAATTTTAAATTTAAATGAAAAATAAAAAGAAATTCCACGAGTGTTAATTAATTGACGTGGCAGTGCCACATGGGCAAAACGGAGCTCCAACGTTGACCATGCCGGCGGCAGGGACCAAAACCAACAATTTCCCATAGTTTGGGCCCTAAAATCCATCTTTATGTCGACGAGGGACGAAAATCAAAATTCGCTCAAAGTTCAGGGACCGAAAACATATTTAACCATTTATTTTATTCAGTTCAGTTACCAAACACTATTTAAAAACCTCTCTCAAATTAGATGGATTGGAGACGGCCTTTTGTAGATGATAATTATCATGCTTATTATCAAATTAGTTTATTACATATCATGTTTTTATTAGTAAAAAATTAAGATACCACTGGGAATGGTGTTAATTTAGTTTTTAAATGTAAAATTTGAAACAAATTGTGTTCAACAAAAAATGTAGTATTCAATTTGATCATGTCGGTTTTTAAAAGGGTTAATGGTATACTGGGTCCTTGTGTTTGTAGTGAAGCTGGCAATGAGTCCCTCCCCGGAATTATTTTTTGCATTCGTCCCTACCATTAGCAGATGTTTTTGTTTAGTCCCTACCGGAGCCCGAAGCTCCGGTGAGCGCTGACGTAACACGCTGACTGATTTAATAAGTAATACGTGTAATTTTTATTAGGCTTCATTGCAACTTTGGTCTCCACTTACACAGTTTCCACGATTTTGGTCCCTCACAAATGCTTCCGTTAGCAACTTTGGTCTTTTGTCCTCCTTCCGGAAAAAGCTTGACGTTTTCTGGAAAAAAAAAAATCTATAACATAACAACAACAAAAAACCCATTTCAAGAAATGAAACAACTTTTAGAAATGCTTCGACGCAAAGAGGTTTCAAGATAACCCAAATGGAAAGTTTGAATCTTTCTTCAAATATAAAAAAAGGGGGTCAATCATTTTTTACAAAGTTGTCAAGAAAAATTGAATCAGAGAAAAAAACATTAACCTGTATCTGGGTTTCATCGAAGAGGAAGGAGGTGGAGAAAGCAGAACGCTATTGTTAGACACCACTGCTTCCGCCTTCAACTCCCCGGACATGCGAATCGAGCCACCACGTCATGCTTCTCTTGAGATGCGAAGTTTCGTGGGTGTGGATGCTTCCCCTGAAATGAAACAACCTAAAATATGACATGCAAGGTGAAAAACTTCCTCCTTTCCTTTATGTGATTTTAGAATCGAAGAGAGGGAAAATAGATCGTTTAGAAAGTAAGTTACTTTTTGTAAAAGGAGGTCGCCGGAGTTACTGCTGAAAACCGCCTCCGACGGCGGCATATGGCGGCAGAAGGGCGGAGCGGCAACATAACACTGTGTTTTGTTGTGAAGATGATGATGGTCACTGTGGTAGTGGTGGTTTCTCCATAAGGTTCGTGGTTTCACCGGAAAATGAGAGAGAAGGCGCCGGTGGCGGTTGTTTGGGAAACTGAGAAGTTGGTGGCAGTAGAGGTCTCAGTCTGAGGTGGTGGTGGTGTCCTTCATAGTTTGCTCTTGGATCTCTCTCATGATTTCGGTTTATAGTGGAGGTGTTGTTTCCAGAAAAGAAGACTTCACATGGCATGTGAGATTAACACATGAGAGAGATCCAAATCCGGACATTCATTGACAGACAGGACTTTTTTCTTATTCATATAAAAAGAAATTAGACAACTTTGCTGTTTCTTTTTAACCCTTCGTGGCTTGCTGACTATTGCTACGAAGCTATCTTAGGACCTGAGAAAACATGATCTATTTTTATGTGTTGTTTTAACTAATAATTACAAAAACGCCATCTTACTTTTACTTTGTTTTTCTGTGTAGAAAATTATGAAAATAACAAAAGTTTCATTTTTATCATTTCCTGTAAAAATCTTTGAACACAGGTAATAATATAATACAATGAAAACAAGGTTACATTTTCGTAATTTTTAGTGAAAATGAGAAATGAAAGCAGAATACATTTTTTCAATACCAAATAAGCCCTTATCTTCTCTGTAACGAAATTTATTGGCAAAATAGAGCTTTTGGAAAGGGTTCAGCTGGGCGATCTTAATCTTATGGGCTAATGAGCACGTGGAAGCCTCTAAGATGTTGCCGTTGATTACAATCTCTTATAATTCTTCTTTTGAACTTGAAATTAATGTTTTATTCACAGGGAAAAGTGACGTTTTAGTACCTCAAGGTTACCATAAATCTGTTTCTTGGGGTAGTGTACCTTGATGAGTGGAAAATCCTTATTCCTCAATTGTACAAGCTATATCCAAATGATGCCATGAATCTTAATCTCTCCACCAGTTATACAACTGTCAGACCAAGATATTGGTGCTACCATTTCCACAGATATAATAATTGATGTCCTGGAAGCTGATCAAGTCATTCCTGTTGCATGCATCTCAGTGGCATGCTTAATTAAGTCAATATGCTAAGCGGATAATTTAACATAAATCTTACACTCTATCTGTTAGATGAATTATTTTGTATTATACTTTTAAAATTCTTCCTCAAGTAAGAGTTCTTTGAGTTTCAAGTTTTGAACAATGCTTATATTCACCTACCTTGGGCTGAAATTCATTTTTTTATTAGAATAATGGGTGATAAGAATTGATTTTTTTAACCACTTAGTAATAAATACTCTAATTTCATATCATGAATTGACTGTTTCAAAAGTTTAAGTTACCGAGCAAAAACACATGAAATTTTTTAGGTTTAATTAAACTTTTAGTTCCTATTTTCTCCATTTGTGCGAAATTTGGTCATTAACAATTAGAAGTTATCGTCCCATTAACTGCTGTTTGCAGCTTTAATTTTCCTTCCAAAACCCTCCAACATTTTCAACATCTCCATCCATCATCGTCTTCAAAATGTTCATGATCATCTTCATCGTCATCTTCAATATAAAAGCAAACCCAGATAGGGGACAACAACAGCAACCCTGCTTTCTTCAAGTTCGTAGCTTTCCTCACACCCTTCTTCCATCTTCTCACAGAGACATACCCCAAGATTGAAAACACCGAGCAGAAGAACATTGGAGCCGCAACAGCAAAACCAACCCTTACCCTATTTCTCTTGCTTCCACAGGTCTCATAGCCTGTCGTTGCTAAATCTCACACGGAAACAACACCTCCAGTACCCTTGAAACGCAAACAGATCCCAAAAGACACCATACGACTGTGATTGGTGCATGCTAGTGCTACAGCGGGACGCACCCTTCCATCGCTATCCTTCTCCATGTCGCTGAGGAAAGCATTCGAGCTTCCCCGTGTGTTCCGCCGCGTTCGCAGAACGCTTTCCACTGCGTCCGAGGAACCTGTCTCCGATCCAGACCCGCCGCAACAACTGGATCTTCGTTTCTGCATCTGGGTGGCGCTCAAGTTTGAGTCCCTTCGCATCCCCGAGCCATATAACTTGGTGAATGACTCCCTCTGCACTAACAACTGGCTCTCTCTTTACTGGGAAGCTCTTCAGCTGCTTAAGAAAAATGGTATTTTGATCACTTCTGAATCGGTTAGGTTTTTGATCAGGGGGTATTGCAAAATGGGTCTCACCCACAATGCATTAGAGGTGTTTGGTAGAATGCGTGAGTTAGATTGTGAGCCTGACGCTCATGCCTATAACACCCTTTTGAGAGCTGTGTTGAGGAGAGACTTCTTTTTGCTGGCTTGTGCGGTGTACAGTATGATGATCAGGTCCAATTGTTCACCTACTGCTTATACTTATAACCTGTTGATTGATGGGTTCTGTAAAAGTGGCAACATTAAGGGTGCGCTTGAGATGCTCGATAAGATGGAGCAGAATAATCTGTCTCCCAGTGTTGTGACTTTTACCACTATTCTTTCTGGTCTGTGTCAGAGGAAGAAGCTGGATGAGGCGCACGTGTTGTTTAACACGATGAAAGAAAGAGGGTTCCTGCCTGATTTGGTGTCTTTTAATGTTTTGATTAATGGGTTTTGCAAGCAGGGGAAGTTGGAGGAAGCCGTTTCATATCTGCGATTGTTAGAGAGAGATGGGCATGCCCTTCAACTGGATGGCTATAGTTCTCTGATGGATGGTTTTTTTAAGGCTGGGAGATTTAATGAAGCACATTCGTGGTATGCAAGGATGATTAAGGAGGGCATTATGCCAGATGTTGTTTTGTATGCCATTATGCTACGTGGTCTGTCCAAAGAGGGAAGGGTTGGTGAAGCTGTTAAGATGTTAGGCGAGATGACTCAGAGAGGCCTGCTTCCTGATGCTCATTGTTACAATGCAGTAATTAAAGGTTTTTGTGACATTGGTCTTTTGGATCAAGCGCGAGCTCTTCACCTTGAGATTTCTGGGCATGATGGGTTACATGACACTTGCACGCATACCATTCTCATATGTGAAATGTGTAAGAATGGAATGGTTGGGGAGGCGCAGGAAATGTTTAATCAGATGGAGAAGCTTGGTTGTTTTCCTTCAGTTGTGACCTTCAACGCTCTTATAAATGGACTGTGCAAGGCTGGCAAACTTGACGAGGCAAACCTTCTATTTTACAAGATGGAGATTGGGAAAAGTCCTTCATTACTCTTCCGACTTTCTCAGGGTTCTGATCATGTTATTGATAGTGTTAGTCTCCAGAAGAAGGTGGAGCACATGTGTGAGGCTGGAGAAATTTTGAATGCTTACAAGCTTATCGTACAACTAGCTGATTGTGGGGTTGTACCTGACATCATGACATACAATATTCTAATCAACAGCTTTTGCAAGGCTGGTAATATTAATGGTGCTTTCAAGCTTTTCAAGCATCTGCAACTCAAGGGGCTTTCACCTGATTCTGTCACTTATGGGACACTTATTGATGGACTTTACAGGGTTGAAAGAGAAGAGGATGCCTTTAAGATTCGTGACCACATGCGGGTGCATGGGTGTGAACCTAGCTTTGCAGTTTATAAAGCACTTATGACGTGGTTGTGTAGAAGGAGGAAGATTTCACTGGCCTTCAGTCTTTATTTGGAATATTTGAAGAGCCTTCCTGGTCGCGATAATGATTCAATCAATGCTTTGGGGGAATATTTTGTCAAAGGAGAAGTGGAACAAGCAATTCGAGGTTTAATAGAACTAGACTTCAGCTTTAGAGAGTTTAATTTAGCTCCATATTCAATTCTACTTATTGGATTCTGTCAGGCCAAAAAAGTTGATGAAGCATTGATTATATTTTCCGTTCTTGAGGATTTGAATATCGATATCAATCCTACAAGTTGTGTGCATTTGATCTCTGGTCTCTGTACGGAAGGGAAGCTGTATGATGCAGTAGTCATTTTTCTTTACACTCTGGACAAAGGTTTTGAGTTGGGGCCAAAAGTTTGTAAAGAGCTCCTCGAATGTCTTCTTGTTTCCCAAGATAAAAAGAAGTATGCCGTTGATCTCATTGGAAGGATGAAATCTCATGGATACCATTTACATAAATATCAGTTTCGCCAGACCATATCCCTTTTACAACAATTACAGGAAGGGAAAGCAGTAAAGTTGTTCTCAGAAGAGAGCCTGTAATGTTTTATGCTGGCTTGGATATGTTCATATCAGATCTTGGTAGTGATAGTCGAAATGCTACTCCTATTGGGACCTCTGATTTTTCATTGTGTCCAGACTCTCTAACTTGTAACCAACTTTTAGACGCTCCTGAAGCTGGTGCGCAGCATTTGGTATCTTTTTAAAAAAGTTACCTTTCCATGTGATATATCCGGCAATCATGTGTGTGAATGATCCTTACATATCAAAGCTGTCAAAGATTCAAGAGCTTCTGCTGCATAAATTATCTGAGTCCATAAATGATTGCTCGCTCCTTCCCAATCTGCAACTTGTGCTGTTCTGGACTCATCAGAATCAGTTAAGTTATGAAGTTAACCCATTAGCTGAAATCAAATTGAATCTCTCTGTTGATCTTGTACGGAATTTAGCTCAATTATTGGTTCCAGGAAGTAGTTCTGAGTGGTCTACAAACCGTGCTTTTTCTTCATCGAACATTCAACAAGTGATTAAAACCATCTTTTGGCATCCTTCTGTTCTGATGCCTCTATCCTTTTCTTTCGGAAGTGATCAGAACCTTGCAAATGGAAATTAAGGGAGTGGCTTTGATATGCTGAATGTACTATTCCGAGAGGGGTTTCACAAGTTTGGTAATCCAATTTTAAATATATTGACAATGACTCTAGAATACATGTGGACTTTATTTGGAACTTACCACTGTGCATCAAAAGCTCAAGATGTTGCTAATTATTTCGTGAAATCCTTCGAAGGCCTTGCATATTTGTCAGCACATAAACATAGCTAATAGTAGTCTTTACTCCCGAACACATGTTCTTCCCCTAAAGAAATATATACATGCCTTCAATTTCTATTAAATTTTTTGCATTCAATTTCCGTCGAGACTCGAAACTGTTGCTTTTGGCTAATATTTTATCGTTTTTGCTTCGTTCTGTAGTGAGCAGAACTGACTTATTGCGAGGCTGCAATACTTTCATATCATCACACAGTTCAAGGGTGTTGGAGATGGTAAGTTTTCGGAATCTTTTAAGAAGTTCCCTGCCATAACATTAGTTGTCTTCACTGTAGGTGAACTTGCTTGTTGTACTTGAAAGTTGAAACACTTAAATGAACTAAAAAAATGTATTGTTTTTTTTTTTTGCTATCACAAACAAAATCTGATTGTATTTTTTGTCTTTATGCTTCAAAACTAATCATATTTGTCCTATTTGTTGCGTAGGTCGTTTTATCATTCTTGCCTGATTCTATTAGTGATTGTCGCAAATGTACTTAGTGGAAAGAAATTAGAGTCAGCTAGTTTATCTCCTGTAGATATTGAGAGATCTGGCTTATTCCAATGGGAAAGAAGTTTATTAAGAAATTGAATGTACCTCTTTCTAGGTATGTTGGAAGTGCACTGATTAGTTGTAGAAATATAATTTCAAAAAATAGTGCAAATTTTGCCAATGGATAAAGGCCTTGCATATTTATCAGCACATAAACATAGCTAATAGTAGTCTTAACTCGCGAACACATGTTCTTCCCCTAAAGAAATATATACATGCCTTCAATTTCCATTACATACATACATGTATATATATATACACACACCAACATACTTGTACCCAGGATTTTAAAATAATCTTGTACCCCATACCCATACCGGTACTGTAACGGGCATCTGTTTGGTCAGGGTAGTGTAAACTTGTTTGATTAGTTTGAATGTATCTTGCCTAAGTGAAAGAGTAGTTAAAAGGTAGTATAATCTTGCCGGTTAGCTCTTGTTAATTTAAGCAGTCTGAGTCTGAGATGCCTAACTGAAAGAGTAGTTAGAAGGTAGTATAATCTTGATGGTTAGCAATTGTTAATTTTAGTAGTATGATGAGATGGTATGTTGTATGATGAAATATCGCCTTTTCCACCTATGTAGGATTACTGTGACTCTACTCCTTTGAGTATCCTCTACCAATATAATGAAGGGCTATCTTATTTGTACTGCAGGTGGTAAAGAAATCAGTGAAGTTGAATAAGATTACTCGTCATCTAGAGAAACAGTGTTCTCTGTTATCATGGTTTTCATCTGTCATCTCAGTTACTAGAGAGAGGCTTAATGGAGAGGAAAATAGAGTTTTCTTGAGGCATGTATCGGTAATATTGAAGGTTAGTGCTTGATTCTTATGCAGTTTGTAGTTTGTGAGGGATGCAGCAGGTTTTTCTTTCCCCCCTCGTGACTTTTCACTATTTAATCGGTTTCTCTGTTTACGTGTTGCTGATTTTCCTTTTGAGTATGTAGAGGTTTTCTGAATTTATGACTTGAAAGCCTGCACACTTTTTAGTAAGCTTATTCATGAAGTTTGGTGTAGGTACATATGACATTAGCTAATCAGTCAATATATTTAATTTCAAGTCTAAGGAATAAGAAAGACAGCTTTGACTAACAATTTAAAGGGATAACTTTTGCAGAATCGAAGCTAATCCATGCTCATAGCTAAACAATAACTGTCAAACCTTCAGAAAGAGCTATATGATCCAATATGCAAGTAAATCAGAATGGAGTTTATCATGACGAGTCTTGGGTCCCAGTATCCCAAATACAGATCAAGCACGTAATATATTGTTTAATGATCTGAACTTCCTTCTTTTAAGAAAAAACTTGGATTATCAAAGAATCAAGCTGCCCCTTTTCAGCACCAAGCTCAATGAACAACAATAACAAAAGTCATTTCCCACTAGTGGATCATATAGCTGACTTTTGTTATTGTTTACCTATGAGCATGGATTAGCTTCGATTCCGCAAAAGTTATCCCTTAAAGTTGTTAGTCAAAGCTGTCTCTTTTATTCCTTTGACTTGAAATTAAATACAATATATTGATTGATTAGCTAATGTGATATCCTAGTATAATACTTGTTTAATTTTGTAGTCCTGTATATGCTTAAAACAAAAGGTTGTCCTGTTAATATATATATATATATATATATGTGTGTGTGTGTGTGTGTGTGTGTGTGTGTGTGTGTGTATTTCAGTTTTCTACATCTTTTACGCTGACTACCCCTAGCTTTTATGTAGGTTGTCAACGATGTTATTTCTTTTGAAAGCATGTCCAAGTGGTTGCAAAATTATGGCCTTGAGCAGCTCATGGAACTTTCGTCCACTCTATTTCATTTCTTACTCCATGATGTATCAACGGCAAAGGAAACTGCGGGTCTAGTTAATCCTTTTCTACAAATGATAGCATCAATGTTGAAGTTATCTCAAAAAAGGAAAGTATATCAGCCACATTTCAATTTTTCAATTGAGGGCTTATATCAGATATACCAGGCTGGCAGTGTATGTAATCAACCAACAGAAAACATCAACCCGGAGTTTGTTCTTGAAGCCATACTTATGATGCACCTCCGTTCTCCATTTTCTCAATGGTACTTTCACTCACTCACTCACTCACTCCATTTATTTATTTCTATTATAGAAATGCTGGATTGTTAATTACCCTTTTTTTAAATTGTTTGTTCAAAGACAAATGCAATCAATTTCGGATAAGTTTTTAGATTTTTTAAGCTGTGCAGAAATGCAATTGGTTTTCGTATAGTGTATTGATTATTTATTGTGAGAAGAATACTTTAAGATGAAAATAATAAATGAGATTCACTGTATATATAAAGTTGTGCAGATGTTATGTGCTTAAGGATACTGTATATAACAAGTTATTGTACTATCATGCTATTGTAAGTTACTTTTTATAATAATGTTGGTATTTGTAAAATTGTCATTTGGTTTTAAATCTGGCCATGTTAGTTATTTTCACTTGTACATATTAATCTTCTACCAACTGGGTAATATATATGTTTTAACCAAGGGTATTGGAGTTTTCGGAGTCTTTTAAGAAGTTCCCTGCCATAACATTAGTAGGTGAACTTGCTTGTTGTACTTGAAAGTTGAAACACTTAGATGAACTAAAAAAATGTATCGTTTCATATTTTGTCCTATTTGTTGCGTAGGTCGTTTTATCATTCTATTAGTGATTGTCGCAAATGTACTTAGTGGAAAGAAATTAGAGTCACCTAGTTTATCTCCTGTAGATGTAGATATTGAGAGATCTGGCTTATTCCAATGGGAAACAAGTTTACTAATGTACCTCTTTCTGGGTATGTTGGAAGTGCACTGATTAGTTGTAGAAATATAATTTCAAATTTTGCCGATGGATATTTGTGAGCACATAAACATAGCTAATAGTGTTCTTTACTCCCGAACACATGTTCTTCCCCTAAAGAAATATATACATGCCTTCAATTTCTATTAAATTTTTATGCATTCAATTTTGATTTAAAAACTAGTGTACTATTATTGCGGAGGTAGGAAGAGGAAGGATAAGAAGGGGAAAGGGGAGGAGAATGGCCATGAAGTTATTAAAAAGGTTTCTATAGGCAGGTAGGTGCCATGGCACTACCCATCAGATAGATATAGTGGCACAACACTTGTGTTTAGTTGGTATTATTATCATATAATGACACAAATAAATTTATAAAAAATCAATTACAAGTGCTCAATTTATATACCAAAAAATTAAGAGTTTTGATACATTTACACTCATTCACTTCCATCTTCATTAACTCTTAGTTGACGTAGTGGTTTAGCACTTCGTTTCTTAAGCAAATAGTTGAGGGTTTGATTATTAACTCTTGTGAATGAAAAAAAACTCTTGACTAGTCCTCTACCGCTTAGGGCTGAAAGATTAATCTCACGTACGAGTACTAGTTGTGCAATTAAGACAAAAAAAGAAAAAATGAAATCCTTATGAGCCTATAGATGCTAATTTTTTAAAAAATAATTGTACATTTTTCTATTGGTCCCCTCAACTTGAAAGTCGCTCCGCGCAGTTATATAGCCATATTTGGATTTGACTTATATGTTAGGGATCTGCCAAATTTTTAACTCATAAATTCAATATGAAATATAGACATTATAAAAATTAATAATTATTTATATTCCTTTATTATGCACAAGGTTTAATTATAAAAAATTATGTATTTAAAAAATCATACAATTTAATGATTGATTAAGGGGAAATCATTGATTTTATTAAATTTAATATGAAAATTATAACTATATATTATACCCACTGAAGATAACACTTGGTTCTACATGCAAATATTATAATTTTTAAGAAAATTTAACTTTAAATTATATTAACAAAAAAATCTACAATTTATATAATTTTTTGCGAATCGCTTCATCCATAATAACAAAATTGTAAAATAGCATTTTCGTGCACCACAGGGATTCAATCAGATTATATTTAATTGTAGACTGGACTCCATTTTATTCATAATAAATTCTTTTGCTATAAAAAAACATATATACGTGATTATTTTTAGAAAATGAATGATTATTTCATGAAATAAGCATAGACAAATAGACCCTTTAAGTTATGGAAAAATATAAAGTATATAAGATCGATGAATCAATAATAAGAAAAGAGAAAGAAAGAAACTAGTCTTTAATAAATTAATCGACATTGTTCTTTCTCAACTTAAATCATGCTATTGATATGAGAATGTCATCAAAAGAGAAGGTCCACGCGTTGTAGTTCATGCTGCTGGAGACAGAGATGGAGGTAAAGCAGGAACAGTATAACCTGAATGAGCCATGTAATTGATAATATTAGACAAAAAATATGCATATATGTAATAATTGACAATATATTTATATAGGAGTTGAAACTTAATTACTTCCACATTGGGTTCCAGCAGGAACTTTGCCTCCACAAGTCTCGACTGCATCGATGAATCTGTAAAAATGGTGGAATAAATTTGCAACATGGGATATCAGCATCGTTTAAGGCGTTACAACGAGACTTTGACTTTGATGGAGAGTGGACCGGGCGAGTGCCTCCCCCGGTGGCGGGCCATGAAGACTAGTTAAAGACACTTCACTTTCAGACTTCAAGCTCGTGTCTTGTGGGCTTGTGGACAGGGCAAGCGCCCTTCTACTGCTAGAGGGCGACCAACATTAGTAAAGGGCGGCCTAGAATGGCGACCCAGGGGCACATTTGTAATACATAGGATATTGGGCCTGATCTTTGAGGCCCATAGGCTTAGTCTGAATTAAATGTAATTTATGGCCTTCCTCCCTATAAGTAGCCAAGGGAGACTCATGTAAAAGGGACCTGAAATTTCTTATTCTAATAACACTTCTTCCCTCTATGCTCTCTCAATTCGAGAACAGAGAGGAATTTCTAGCCCATCAAATTTAACATAATCTTGACATTCAAACATGATGGATACTAAGTTGCCTTTGCAGAAAAGTTGAGCTGAGATGCTTCGCAAACTGGTTGCAGCAACAAGCACCAACACCAACATTCAAAAGGCTAAGCACCTCATTCTCATTGTCCAAAATAATTAAATTTTGACTGCAAAAATGATGGAGCTCGTGTTGCGATAATAATTTAGAATTGAGGAAATATATATAGAAGGACAATGGGTGATGAAAGGTGTATATTTTCATTTTAAAAATCCATTATGTTTTATTGGTCAATTGTAGAGCTGGGTAAGCGGGCTGGCCCGCCCCGTGAAAGCCCGTCCCGCGTTGGCCCGCCCCACGTAGGCCCGCTCCGCGTAGGCCCGCAATTAAACGGACCACTATTGATGTGGTCCGCGTCCGTCCCGCGGTTTCGCGGGCTGGTCCGCGGGCCAGATGCATATTTTAAAAAAAAAAAAAACACAGAAAAGAAGAAGAGGAAGAGGTGGCGACCCCGGCGATGACGACATGGTGGCGGCTGCTACCCAGAAGAAGAGGAAGGTGGCGGCTGCTACCAGAAGAAGAGGAAGAGAAAGAGAGAGTTTGGTTTCGAGAGGGAGTAGGAGGAGGGTCTTGCGAGGGTGGGATCGAAGAGCAGCGAGGGCGATGGCGGCAGACGGCGTCGCGGCGGCGATGGGCGATGAGTTTCGAGAGGGAGTCGGAGGATGGTCTTGCGAGGGTGCCACGGTGGGATCGAAAAACAGGGAGGGCGATGGCTGCAGACGCGGGTAAGGGCGATGGCGATGGCGGCAGACGGCGTCGCGCGAGCGGCGATGGGCGATGGCGGCAGACGGGATGGCGGCGAGCGGCGATGGAGAGGGAGGAGAAAATCAGAAAAGCTAGGGTTTTTTTTGGGTCTTGAGAGATTGAGAGTCTGGGTTAATGGGTTTGAGTTGTTTTTTTTTTTGGCAGTTGGGCTGTCTATCTAAGTGGTTTTTTTTCTTCTTTTTGGGCAGTTGGGCTGAACGGTGAACCAGGCTTGGCATTTTTTTTTCCTTCTTTCTGGTCTTTCCTTGGCTGAAAGCATTGTTTTTTTTTAAAGCCCACGGATCAGCCCGCAGGCCCGTGGATTAACCCGCTTAAACCCGCGGACTAAGCGGGCTAGCCCGTTTAGGCCCGCTTTTAAACGGGCCAGTGATCACCGGGCTACAGTCCGCACGTATTTGCGGGGCCCGCGGGCTTAGGCCCGTTTACCCAATTCTAGTCAATTGAGATCCCTTTCAAACACATATGTCATATCACCTAATTTAATACATATTCTCTTCAGTATCAATATTATTAAAATCTTGATTTGATTTTACAATATATACCATATGTTCATATATATTGCCAAATTTTATCGTAAGTATATAAAGTAGTTAATAACTTTTTTTACATGTCATGAAGAAATTTTAATTTTAATATTTATTATATTTAATACTTAAAATATTTATTCATTTTAAATATCATTAAATGCATAGATTTTTTACTTATGGAATAAATAAATAATAATTCCAATAATGATTTTCTAAGTAAAATATATATTATTCAAAGATTGCAAGGATTATTTTAAGTATTTTAAATGTCATGTAAATTTGGAAACAGAAATAAATTTATATGCATTAACTTATGACAAAATCAAATAAAATAATATGCAATTAAAATTTGTTTCAATCTAAAACGGAAAACGAAACTCAATTTTTAAATTTAATTAAAAAATTGATTGAATCATTATTTATTATTTGTTTTTGTTAAATTTGATAAATTTGTTAAATTGGGTCCCTGACATGTGTTAGGGAGAAGGGAGAAGGGAGAAGGGAGAAGAGGAAGAGGAAGAGGATGAAGGGGGCTGAAAAAATAAAATAAAAATCCATGTAGGATAAGTGGGATGATGTGGAGGTGATGACTAGGTATTGACTAGTTAAAATTGGTTAAAATGACTTAATTTAATTAAAAAACATATGTCCGAGACCCAATTTAACAAATTAATTTTTCAAAGACTCGGACTGATTCCCTTTCAAATGTCAGGGATCCCAAACATACTTAACTTAAGCCTTAATTTTTTTAATAAGTGTTTTGGTATGTTCTCCCCAATTTCACTACTTTTCACGAACAAAAGTGCACTGTTTTTTGGTTTCTTAAGATTTGTCAAGCCCTCTCCCATATTCATTCCCTTTTGTGGGTCCTTCAACTATGGCCAAGCCCTCTCCCAGAGCCTCCTCTACTTCGAATCACAGCGTTTCGGTCGCTTACCCCACAACCAAAGGGTCACCTGTCTGCTCTCACTGATGGCCTAGAACAAGGGGTACATAAATTACATCCAAACCTTAACCTATGCTCTCTTTTGGTCCTCTCATAGCATGTCCAACTCGCATTGACTTGCGCGTGGTGTCACGCGCGGATTACATGAAACTTTGGATTAAAAAATGTTGTTTAGGAGAACAAACCCACATTACTCTCAACTACTCTTGCATCATGCATATCAAGTATGTTAGTTTAGTAACTCAATACATATGTTATGTTATTCACCTGTTACATTTTTCATTAGATGGATTAGTTTCATTGAAATTAATTTTCAATTTGATTATGGATTATTAGAAATAATAAGGCTTTGGTGTTGTGTTTGTAGTTGTTTGAGTTTGGTGACAAGTTCAAAGGCAAGTATGATGAGAGTGTTGGAGTGGCTATAGGGTACTATGCTTCTGTTAGTGGGTACATGGATGAGTTGCTATGGGCAGCAATTTGGTTATACAAGGCCACAGAAAAGGAGGAATATTTGAAGTATTTTTTGGAGAAAGCTTATGACTTTGGTGGGACCACTTGGGCCATGACTGAATTTAGCTGGGATGTTAAGTATGCTGGTGTTCAAGCCATTGCTTCCATGGTAACTTTCTCTTTAGCTCTTTTGCTTTTTCCTTCGATGTTATGTCTAAGTAATTATTGCTCAACCTTGTAATGCTTTAAAATGAATACATTCGATGTTATTCTTAGTATTGTAGCTTAGCTATTGGAACTAATATACATAATTAAACTTAACAAACCAATTTTCGGTCAGAGATCATATAATAATTACAGAAATTTATACGAAAACCTCTCACAAAACTCAATTTTGAAAACAGAACGTCACACAAATAAATATGATATAATAACACCCATAATTATATTAAATAATTTCAACGTCTGACAAAATAAATAATATGTAAGTTTGCACAAACAGTGTGCCCAAAAACATTAAGTACGAATAGCAATGGAAAAATAAAATTCTTCAACTCTTAGTTGATCTTCCAAAAACTTCAAGTTAATCCAAGGTCTCTTTAAGCTTGCAAAAGAATTATTCTCCACGCGAACCTTCATTCTGATAGTCTATGGCGTTAAGCGCCCAAACAACAAACAAACAAGTAGAAATGGTTAATTCCTAAAACAAACATCAAGAGTAATTACAACAATTATGAGGAACAAAACAGAAACACCAAACACCAGTTATAAAAACAGAAGCAGCAAGGTTTTAAAGAACAACAATTATATTTTAGAATACAGTGACAAAATATCACAACAAATATAAGGAATACCAAAAACAGTAGCAACGATGAAGTAAGATGCTTGTTAGTCCTGCGAATGCAACTACATGCTCAACTATGACCAAAATTCGCCAACCAAGGCAGAACGGTCACATGGGACAAAAATTCATCACACCGCCCTAAGAGTAGATCACATAGGACAATGATCCATCACATCACTATAGGAAGATCACATGGGACAACGATCCATCACATCAACCTTTCAACTCCTACAAATGCACATGCCATGACGAGAACAACAAATCTAAATGTTGAACCAACAGTTCAATATCCATCCAAATAGTCATGGTATGTTAGCACAAGCAGGTATGTTTCCATCCAAATCAATAATCATATTATCGTCAGATAATAGATTTCAACCTCAATATTATAATCCAAAACAATTCACAACAACAAGATATATCTAGAATTGAATAGGAAAACCAATCACAACCAAAAACATATTCATCTCATCCACATGCAAAACAACATAAAATCATGCATGACTCGAGACTCTCTAGGACATGAGTTATCTTTACCATCGAACGGGTCGCATATACTTGATCTCCAACCTTGCAAGAGTAAACATATATATAACAATTAATCAACCATTGGAGGGGTGGAAATCAACCTCAAAAGATTTTTAAAACAGAACAACAATTTTGGACAAACAGGGGCCCAGCGCGTGTGCGCTGGGATGCAAGCGCCAATGCGCTGACACCCTGTCGTGCCCTGGGAAAAACAGCCCCCCAGCGCCAATGCGCTAGCTCTCTACCTTACCCAGCACATGCGCGCCCGGGTAGCCAGCGCCCATGCGCTGGCTCCCTGCCTCAACCCACTGGGTCAAGGGCTTCCAGCGCATGCGCGCTGGAGAAGACAACGCCAACGCGCTGGCTCCTTGCCAAGGAGCCCATAACACGAATTTTTCACAGAAATATATTTTAAAACTTGAATTTTCATAAACAAGGTTCCAAAACATGCAAGCATATATTTCCAACGCTTTAGCACTTCATAAACAATTTTTCTCAAGTGGGAAAACACTTTTTAAAGAAAATAGGGTTTAGAAACACAACAACCCAACCCATTGAAGAATGATAAGAATGATCGAAAACCAACCTTGTGCGTCGTACGATCAAGGGGAAACAGAAACAGCAAAGTGCTCGTCCAAGACTCAAGAGAAAGCCGTCCACGTGTCGGAGGAAAAATCAAGAGAATTCGTCATCAATCCTTGGAAAGAAGGAAAAGAAGAGAACGAAAACATAACGGAATCAGCATTGTTTCAGAATTATATCGTCATCAAGAACTCAGAATTGAAGAAATACAAAGGCTTACCAGAGACCACCCACCTAAAACTCTTGAAGTGGAATGGAGTGGAATGGAAGAATAAAAACTTGGCCTCAAAGAAATGAGAAGGGCGACGGCAGTAGCAGCAGAAGGAAGGAGGAGTGGGTTTGCACACTTGAAGACTAAGAGTTGTTGCTTGAGATAAAAGAAAAGGAATTGCAGCCCTACCTCTTATAGCTGCTAGAAGCCCTAATGATATTAGGGAAGATTGTTTTCGGATTTTCCTCCTATCACATTTAATTTAAACCAAACCCTAAGATATTCTTTTTAAACAAAAACAGAATCTGCACTTAATTAAAGGATATTTCAGAATATTAATCACTTAACAACCAATGTACAAAACCAAATATTCAGAGATAATTAACTTATCTCTGAATTCAAACTCAAATTGATTGAAGAAACAGAATCTGTTACAGGATAAAGTCAACAAAGCCAATGAAGGTCAACATGGACCAAACTGTAAACTACTAAGTAGTTCAGGGACCAAAACATAAATATAAAAATTCGAGGGTCTTACACTAATAGCACTTTTGGTTCTACGTTTCTAAATATCAGAATTGATTCTGCAATATTTTAATCAACTTGTGTGTTTGAATGTTTTCTATCATTGAAGTCTCAAATCACAACTTTTTTCATAGATAATCAATTGTGTAATTTTATAATTGAACTACACAATATTACCATGAAAAAATAATTTTTCACATAGATATATCCAACTGCAAATCACATTATTTTCACTTAATTTTTACCAAAATCAATTCTATACACAATCAATTCTTACAAAGCTAATTTTAGTGTGACATTCTATGCCAAGATCAGCAGCATTCAACATTCAAAGTCTTATTAAACTAGATGATGCCGGTCGATAATATGAACCACTGATTCATATTTAAAATATCATTCAATTTTATGTCGGTCGTTGAAGGCCTTACATTACACAATCTTATTTCTTATCGAGGCTTAGGGCCGCCTATGTAAACATAGACGTAGATTCTATGTTAAGATCAATGTCAATCAATTTCGATTTGTTTTTTTACATTTTTCTAGTGGTGACATTTTGTTTGAACAGCTCCTAATGGAAGAAAAGCACAAGAAGCACGAAGCCATACTGAAACAGTATCATTCAAAAGCAGAGAACTACCTCTGCGCGTGCCTCAACCTCAACAACGTGACCAACGTGGATCGCACCCCAGGTGGGTTATTATACACCCGCAATTGAAACAACATGCAATACGTGGCAACATCAACGTTTCTTCTCACCGTTTACTCATATCATCCCCAATCCAACGGTCAGAACCTGCACTGCCACAAAGCCCAGTGGCCCCCATGATCTAATTGCCTTTGCAAAATCACAGGTTGATTACATTTTGGGTTCTAATCCAATGGGCATGAGCTACTTGGTGGGGTATGGTCCTAGTTTCCCCAAGAGGGTGCACCATAGAGGTGCATCCATTGAATCATTCATATGGAACATGGGCTTTATTAGGTGCACTCAAGGGTACGATAAACGGTATGGAAGGCCTGCGCCCAACCCAAATACACACACATAGTAAGATATAGGAATAGAAAATAGAGAAATGAAAGATATA
This sequence comes from Acmispon strigosus, assembly GCA_030819835.1. NCBI lineage: Eukaryota > Viridiplantae > Streptophyta > Magnoliopsida > Fabales > Fabaceae > Acmispon > Acmispon strigosus. The sequence continues at coordinate 97,000,839 of JAUAMA010000001.1, forward strand.
ATGAGTGAAGCGATAGGAAAAGGTGTAAGAAATGAGATGAAGGCATGGTAGTCAAAATCGCGATAAATCGTTACATCACACAATTTTACAATTCAAGAGCACTCTACAATTGTAATGAAAGATTAAATCGCATTCTGGGTAAATTGGTGCTAAGTCGCACCCTAATTCCCAAAATTTGTTGTACCATCTAGCGATTTACAATTTATATGGAAGAGAAAGTAGGGTGTATATGAATCCAAACTCATGTATACGTGTGTGTGAGAGAGAGCACGCCAAATCAAAAGCTTTTAGTCTAATATAATACCAATAGAAATGTTTATTGCATTTCTAGAAGTTAGGTGAACATGACTTAATATCGTGTGACTAACTTCCTCAAATGAACTAACTAATCTAACAAAACAGTTAATAGCTAACTATTACATACATTAGTGTTAGTGTCCAATACATGGTAATGAATTTATCTTTAGGCAGAGGAGTGTCGATATTAATCAATAGGGTTGTAGATTATAGTATTAAAATATAATCATGACATTGGATTATACCTAAAGTAGGTGATTCTGTTTCTCTGTCACATTGGTATTTTCACCGTGTTATTATCGAAAATTTCTACAAGGACTACATTGTGAAATTTTGCTCGAGTTTTGGATTACTTTCGGCTCCTTAACAAATTTGTTTTTTATTTTCACCGTGATATAAAGTATTCTTACTAATCTATTTACTACTACAAAGTGACTTTCTTAGGGGCTAAGGTTAGATATAATAGATTAATGTTTGAAACAAAAGATTTAGGGAAAGGGATCATAAAAGATTAGTTTAGGTATTGATTTGGAGCATGCTTGGCGCATTCCCCACTTTCATACAACCGAAAAGACAAACAATAGTCACTAGCATAACTTTCCATATTTATTTGTCTCACACCTAGAGTTTTTTAGGACTTTTTGGGTAGGTCAAAAAACTAGTTAAAAATAAACTAATGTATATTCTTTTAGAGAGAACTAATGTACAATAAGTAGCACAATTTAATCAATTTTAAGTAAACATTTCATTATCTTTTTTCTTTCTGTATTTTCTAAGTTGAACCATTCATTAGGACATAATTATATGTTCTTTCTATTCACATGTGAGTGGCAACAGGAATATTATATTGATATATATTATATATAAGCTAGTTAATCCTAAAAATGTGTTTTTTTTTTCAATTAAAACTAAGTTTTTTGTGTGCTTGAAGAGTCATTCTAGGCTACGTGCATGGACCTTTCAGCATATGAAAAAGCCTCCATTGCCAAGTGTGGTTAACCTTCCCAGCTAAACTACATTTATATCCTTATATTTTTCCTCGAAAAACCTGACAATGCGCCGCTTAGTGTGTTTGTTGCAGCCTGGGGGAGTGAAATGAACAGAGACCTTAAAAACAATTCTAGAGTTTCGTTTTGGCAGAGTCATTAACACATTACCTGAATCACACAATGTAATTACCACAAATTATCTTACACCTGGCCTATGCCACCTATGCCACAGAGAAGGGGAACCAAGGACAAGGATAGAACAAATATGGAGACAACCAATGGAAAACCCTATTCACGGCAATCCATGCATGACTAAACAAAAAGACAAAAAAAACAGATAGCATCCCATAAAACAATGCTCAGTAGTGGCCATTTTGTTTTATGGTTCCCAAGAAACCCAACGGCTCATGGTATTGCACACATCACATAAATCCAAGATCACCCACCATCTTTCAAAAACATAAAAACACTCTCTCTCCACACAACCAAATAAGTATAAAAGTTGTTTATATTGTGTCCTCCTAAGCTTACCAAGGGCAAAGCATGTCAAAGGAAAAGCAGTACCAATGGATTATAATTCATTCACACTTTAATTTTTCTTTCATCTTATTTCCATCATTTTCCTCCTCATATCTTACTTCTATTCCTATTACCACCCATCATATCCTTCATTTTTTTTCATACATCTCATGATGGAAGTGTGAAGTGTGTTGTGATTAGCTCCCACATGCTCTCTCATATATATATAATATATTAATTTATTCACATTTTACTTTTTCTTTTCATCTCAAATTTATTTCCACTTATATTTTCTTCTCATTTCTCTCTTATTCCTATCAGATTTCTCATTTCTCTCTTCTCTTTTAATTAAATACAGGTATAAGTGTTTTCTGAGTATTATCCAAATATAATTCTTCTCATGTATGCTTGTGCTGTTATATCTATGGAGGCAGAAAAATACTTTCACCTTAGGTTTAACTTTAACTTCTACCCAAACACATAATTAGTAATTACCCATCCACATATACCAAGCGTAAACAATAAAAAGAACAAGAAGAAAATGACAAAGGGTAACGCAATAAGGAAAAACATGAAAAAAAGATTAGTTCTTTTCTTACCTGGAAGAAGATGGGAGCAACAGAAATGTGATCTTCAACGAACATCAGTTCTTGCCTTTCCCCTTCTGGTCTGTGTGACGGCTTCCGTCGCCGTAGCAAAGTTGCAAGCCAGCACCGAAGACGGGTGAGAACTGAAGGTGGTGATGGTTGTCCATGGTGGTTGGAGGAGCAGAGGCTTGAGCAGCAGCTCCTCCTATGAAGAAAGGTAGATTATTATTATTGGATGATTCGTCTACAGGTGAAGAAGAAAACCTCTGCAGGTGATGATGATGATGAGGAAAAAGAGACGGTGAATTGGACTGAAGGGTCCCCCTATTGTAACCAGCAGCAAGGCCCGAAGATATGGTGAAGTTGAGATTGTAGTCACTGATCCCGCTAGGCTGAGTAGAACAAGAAGATGAAGTAACCATCAGATGCTCAGGCATGAAGGAGAAATGCTGCTGCATCTGATCTGAGTGGTTTTCACCGCTGAACGGTGAAACCGGAAGCGTATGTGAATGTGAATGTCCTAATTGGATTTGCCCTGAGAATCCGGAAGGCGAAGAAGAAGAGGAAGATTGATGAGTTCTTGAAGAGGAATGTCCAACCAGAAGGCCAGTGTTGAAGTAGTCCATTGGGGTTACTGTTGAAGACCATTGATGACCACCATGCGTTTGATGAACTGATCCAGTGGGACTTGTTGTTGTGGTGGTGGGAACTGTTACGGCGCTTCCAATTCCGCCAGTGAGAAGCTCAGTGAAAGAAGCAGTTTGGGACATGTGGTGGTGATGATTCTGATGTGCAATGCTTGACTCATTCTCTTTCTCCTTTGCTGTTCTTTCCCTTGCTCTCTCCCTTGCCTTGACACGGTTCTCACACCGAGAGAGGGACAAGCCACCAGATCCTTTGCTTGTCTCAGAATTGCTGCTGCAAGCAGATTTGGACACAGAATTAAGGTTCTGGTTGTCATGATCACTTTGTTGCTGTGGGGTTTCAGGGAAAGGATTGTTGAGAGAAGGTAGCTCTGAGATAGCATCTTCAGCAGCTTTGATTAACCACTCCACAGCTTTGCTAGGCTGGTCCAAACCCAAACGATCTTGAAGGTCATAGAACTGAATAGCTGTGGTCACTGAGAGCCTAACCCTTCTGTCTCTTAACCCTTTTGAAGTCATGACCTTGCTGTGCCTGTCTTTGCCACCAGATGCTCGAGACACCCTCACTATTCTTGAAGAGTTGTTGTACCAGCTGCTACTTTGGAAAGTGCTTCCATTTTCAACTCTTGGGAACTTAGAAGGTTGTTCTTGAATCTCATCCTCCTCCATATCACAATTATCATGCCTTTTTCAACAAACAGAAGCTCAAATCTTTGCCTTCTCCCTCTCTTATCCTCACAGAAAGTATAGAGGGAGAGAGAGAAGAAAGTGAATGATGAGAGAGTGCAAAAAGTGGGGTTGCTATGTGCTATGCATTGATGATGATAACTCAGTAACTTGGCTCTGAGTAGTGATTGAAAGGCCTAATTTTTTTTTAAACGCAGTGATATATCACAGTCCAAGTCAGGAACCCTTGTTAAAGCTTTTTCTCAGTTTGCATAAAGCTTTCAAAAGCAAAACTCTGATGAGTAGGTCTCAGAGCCTCAGCCTCCTGCAACCACAGGAACAAGAACGCCACAAAATAAATAAATTTATTTAATTATTATCCAAAAAACTAGCTAGATAAATTAAAAAATAAAATAAAGCTACCAGAACATTCTCAGGCTCACTTATTACACAGCAGATAAGATCTGAAGCTGCACCTTAAAAAGTTGTAAAACCTAAACGTTTTATTGAGAACTTCATAGAAATGCTTGGAGTACTCATATATGTGTTACCTTCGATCTGAGCCTGAGCTATGTTTTAAAGCTAAGTCTTTGTTGCTTTGAACATTAATGTTGGATTAGATTCGTGTCAAGGTAGCTCTCAAGCTTGGAAAGGTAAAAGAAATAGTTACCTAGTAGTAGTGATGATTACACGATTTGTCGGTGCAGCAGCTCCTAGATCTGTGTACCTGGAGTTCCATTGATGAAGCAAACCCACAAAGATGAGAAACAAAATTCAGAACCTTCAAATTTTAGCTTAGAAGACATCATTACATTTTCAGATCAGTTCCATGGAATTCCAACAAAAATAAACAACAAATAAATAATTTAAATAGAAAAAAAAAAAAAAACAAGAAGGAGGGCACTTCCATGGAATTGAAATTTTCATGGATTTGATTGAAAGATAAAGAAAAATCACAAAAATAAACCAAATAGAGATTAAAAAAAAAAATAGCTTTTTTCATAGCAACTTAGCAAGGATTAAGAAGGGAGGGGAAGGAAAAAATTAAAAGGATAAGAGACCTTCTTTGCTTTGTTATCTCAGGAGTTGTTGAATTTCCCAAATGGACATGCTTTGTATGCTTCTCAAGTGCACCTTGAAATGTAAAAGCAGAATAAAAAGTTCAGATTTTTCTACTCTTCCACTACCTAAAACAAACAAGCTTGTTCACACGACTAGACCTCAAATCTACCATCAAAGCACACTACACAAGCATGTTTCTGAGCTGAATTTGGTGTTTGATTCACACACACCCTCTCTCTCTCTGCACATGTAAGTAAACATGAAACTGTGGTGATAGAGTGTGTAAGATCAGACAAAAGAGAGAGAGACACACACACACAAAAATGTGCTTAGGGGTTGTTTTGGGCTAAGAAATTAGAAGAAAAAAAAAGTGAATGTAAATTCAGGTGTGTGTGAAGTGATTGTGTGATGAATTTTGAGGGAGAAAGCAAGTACAAGCTCAACTGAAAGTGGCTTCCTGAGGTGTGACATGAAATGAGGAAGAAGAGATTGTTGTTCCTCGTTTCAACAATCACCGGGCTTATCGGGACACAGCGCCGTTCCACATCTTATGTGGCTTCTTTTAATTACATATTTGGCCCCTGCTTTCTCTACAATTTACTCATTTGCCTCACCCCTCATTAATTATTTTAATCAATTCTAAGTATATGCTTTTGTTGTAGTAATTAATTAATTAATTAATTATCATGTATATTAAATAATCAGCTCAATCTTAAAGTTTGATTAATTTTATAGTTACTTTTCTTCTTATTATAGGACTTTTAGTCCAACTTTTCTCTTCACCAGAATTTTGTTTGGTTGATATCGGATATTTTCCCACATTATTGTACGACCTTATGCCATGTGACATTGGCCTTCTTTTAAAAGTGGGTGCCCTTTCTTTGTTGTTCTCATGAAAAGCTTGCAATAATTTGTTTATTTTTTTCTGAGATATGTGAATTTAATATTCAAAGCGTGTTATTTATGTCGATATTTAATATAGATGTGTGCTGTTCCTTGTCAAAAGCTTCCGTATTATTATATTCATCAAAATTATATTACCAAAACCTAGTGAACATAGAATGGAGATTAGGTTTTTGAAAGCCTAGTACAATGAACTGTTCCGTTTACGTTTTGCACAACATCCTTGTTCTTCATTAAAGGTCAGTTTATTTCAAAATCAAATAATTAACAATAACAAAGACAATAACTCTAGGTTAGGTGTATAAGATAACTTGTTAGCAAATTAATTTGAACAAACTTGTCAACAAGAATTTGCAGGAAAATATTAAATATTAATTAATAATATTAAAAAATTTATTTAATAACTTTATAATATTAATTATAAAACACTAAATATCAAAGTTATATTATGATAAAACTATATAATATTGAAATAACTGGACAGCAAAATTTATTTAATGATAGTATTAACTATGATTACCCCTTTTAGGAAGAAAAAAACTATCATTACTCACTCTTTCAAAAGGCATTTGTCTTTTACCACACTCGGACCAGAATTGGGAGAATAACTTAATAACCAAAAAAATCATTACTTGAGTTCAAAAACTTAAAATGTTAAATTTGTTATTTAAATTAATTATTAAGTTATTCAATACTGAAATTATTTTACCGCCACCGTATCTCGGACAAGTTAATACTTGCAAGGATAAAAATACTAAAATTACTTCAATATTGATTACTTAAAATAACTTGAAAAAGTTAGAAAAATATAATTATACTATAAATATTTATTAATTGTCTAATAATGTTTACTAAAATATTTCTAATTCGTCATTGTTATTTTAAAAATTTTAAAATTAAATATTTGATAAAAAATAATTTTAATTACTTATTTTGTTTTTTATAATATATATGGTTTTGACATAGTTTGATTCCTATCATCTAATAGAGTAAATGATATTTGGGATAGAGAAGCACTACAAGCGAAAAGAGTACTTCAAGTTTATGAAGTAACTTATCAAGAAAGGTACTCTTAGCTTGCCCTTATTCTTTAAAATAATCCAAATTTTATTTTTTATGAGATTTTGTATTAATATAATGTGTTCCCCCAAACTTCCAATTTGGCCCTTTGTTCAAAGTTCAAACAAGTTTGTATTTACGGCTTTTCATGTACAAAAGGATTTTTGAGGTAACACATCCATGGCCACATCACAAGCCATGCAATACAAATCACAATTAAATAGTTAAGGCAATTTGGTGTGGACAAACGTGGCTATCTCACAACCGTCGATATCTTCCACTTTTATCTTTACTTCAACTACCTAAATAAGTGGATGAATACTTCAGGTTCAGAAAATAGGCACACATTACATTTACATGATGTGCTGCTAGCAAGAAGCCAAAGTGTGTATTTCAATATTTATGAAACAACACATGTGGGTTTGATTTTGGATCTATTTTATTAGCCCCACCCACACATTACAACATATTTGTACTCTGATTGGATTGGATATATAAGAAATAAAATGCATGACCCTGGAAGCCTAATTAAGTTGCCAATTTTGTAGTTTCAAGTTGTTTAGTGGGGCAACAACACCTAAGACTCACTTTATATTATTGGGAGCTTCTTGATTTTAAATTGCATCGGAGTCACTTTTACCTATTTTACAAGTTATTGAACATTTTAAATTTTTATTTTAATATTTATTATTTCTCAGCCTATACTTTAAATTGTACACCAAGATCCCCAATATTATTTCCAGTTCCTTCACGTAATTTAAGGTATGCTCATCCGTTTTGCTAATGAGCTAAATTAACTAGTTTATTTAACTAAGAAATTGACTCCGATTTAACAAAAATAAAATAATAACTTGATTCCTTTATAGATGAAATATAATGTGCAAAGGTTTAGCGTGTGTTTAGGCTTATCTGAAAAGGACTTACGATGAGATAATATTATAATTAGTAATTTCAATACCTATATGAAATCAGCTTATTCGATAAACTTTATCTTGTCTGCAAGGGATGTAATGGTTCGAATAATATAACTTCGAATGTCAAAATTAAGTTTCCCCACTAACAAAAAAAAATCAACAATATATATTTCTTTATCATTCATTAGTTAATTTTATGAATGATATTAATTTGACATATAAAAAATTTGTTATATGTAAAAATATAGAAATTTCAAAAAACATTGAAGGTTCATAGCTTCATATATACCATTCAAATGGAAAATTAAGCTAGTATTCCTCTTAAATATAATAAAGCCACTAAAAATTCCATAGTTTTGTCAAGCAAAAAGATAACATACTATTCACATGGAAAATAAAGCTCATATCCGTCGTAAATATAAGTATGGCCCTTTTTGTAGCCCAAATCTTATGAACCCAGCATGTGGCTTGAAAACCATATCTTGGTCTTAATTTCCAATATAGGGATTGTCGATGCTTCAGCCCTAACAATACTTTATACTTGGCCCAACATATTCGATAAAGGGGTTAGACAAAAAAAAGCCTAGTGAGAGATAACAATATGATGCAACAAGATAAAATAACAATACAATTTGACAGCAAAATAAAATGAAGGGTTGTCTAAATAACGTAACATAAAGTTTAGGTAAAATCATAATAGTTTTAGAGGCTTAATAATATTTTGACATGTGTTATGAGCTTGACACATGTCCAATTATATATTATTGGATCATCTAAGATGAGGGTAATTTTACTCAAAAAAATTTAATGATTTAGGCAACTTCATAAATAACAATATGAATGTTACTTGAGCAATGACGACCCTAATCTCCAATTACAAAAGCTTACACGACCAAAATAATGAAGACAGAAAAATGGGAAAAAATGTAAATTGTTATGTTGAAAAAAAATATCTCAGTAGTCTTGGTGAGTTTGAGATTTGTTTCTTGCGGAGTTATTGTAGAGTTTAGTTTTAAGCATGTTTGAAAACCGGAGGATCGTGACGTTATTTCTATATCTGATTGTAGGGAAGCAATGGATGTTCTAACTGACAATACAGGCGTTCATAGCTACTAGTAGACAGAAATTGGATAGTTACCCCCTCTCATGTTCTATGAGAACTCAATTTGGTTGTAAACACTTCGACTTGCCAAGTGTCTAGAGATGCAGCTTTATGACGGAAATTGAAGTTTCTTCTGCTTTCAAGCTAGGATCTTTTTATTTAGTATTTTTTTTTATAGTAGCCAATCCTCCCATAACAATAAAAAAAAGTTTGAGAAAAAGTAATGAAATGCTATTTTAGTTTTTCTCCACTTATTTGATTAAACAGAAAATTAAAAAGAACAAGTTTACATAATTCAAAACGAATTTGGATTGGTACTTCAGTTAATTTTGGAGAAAACATTAAATAAATATGTAAGAGAGATACCACTTATATCTTAAAAAAAAAAAAGAGATACCACTTATCGTGTGATAAGTCAATTTGAATTTGAATTGATATTGTAGTCAATTTTTCGATGCATCACCATTGATTTCATCAATGAGAAAATTTAACCCCATTTTGCATAAATAATGGTTAAGTCAATGCTGAAAATTGTGAATGGTGAAAATTTGTTTTTTTCTAAAATTACGGTTGGAATGGACTTTGATCACGATCATAAGATACACAGTATGTTTTCGGAACTTTTGATTGTTTATATAATTTATAAATCGATTACCAACACGAATCTCACATCAATAGTGAGATTTAAGTATATAATTTTTTGAAAAAAAGTGATTCGTTCTTATCAGTTGAGCCAGCATATACTCGTGAACCGTCAAACTTATAAACTATTAATTATTATTATTATTAAACTCTGGCACGTCAGATATGTAGGAAATCAAATATACCTGATTTATGGGTAGTCTTTGGAAAATGATATGATAAATATTAAATGTTGCTCTCTTGATATTTGCACTTGCTTTTCCGAATCGTAGGAGTCAAATGGAGCTTCGTCAAACAATTTATTAGATCCAGACAACAAAACAAAGTGGTCCATGACCAACACATTTCATGAGGGGGACAAATTTATTAATGTATAAGGTTCCTAAAGAAGTAAAGACTCGGGAGTATTATTAAATATAATGATTTTTTTCCATGCAAAATAACAAATACAATAGGAAACTGAGAAGCAGGTAAATTGATTAAAATTAGGCAGGGTGATAATAGGTTGGGTCGAGTTAGAGTTATGCTTTATTTATATAGATTTGGCTTATTTAAAAAATTTAAGGTCTAAGTTTGGGCGGTTACTTGTCATAAGTTTTTTTTGAGATCAAGTCTAACCTGATTGAAAGTCTAATCTGATCTGGTAGCCTATTTAAAAGCTTATTTGATAATAATAAGCTTTTATATTTGCTAACGAACTAATATATATAAAAGCCCTGTTTGGAAAAACAGCTTAATTAAGAACTTATGGTATAAGCACTTATGACATAAGAGCTTATGCCGTAAGCGCTTAAATTCAACAAGCTGTTTGCGTTTGGATGCACATATTGAAAATAGCTTATACAGAATCAAAGTGTTTGGATGCATTTTTACATAAGCATTTATTAGTAGTTGAGATTAAAAAATTATAAATTAAAGAACTAAAATTATTATAAATAAAATTAATGTTTAAAAATTATATTTTTAAAAATTATATAGTTTTGAGTTATATCATGCACCTATCAGTGGCATATAAACACATCTATTTTTTTTTTGAATAAAACAAAATTTAAAATAAGCAAATGAATTTAAAATTAGTATGAAATCATCATTAAAAATAAAATAAAATAAAATACCAAAGAAGAAGGAGAAGTTTCCGATCGCAAGGGTTTGTGAAAAAATAATAGGAGAAAAATAATGTTTGTTAGTGTGAAAAAAGTGAGGCTACAGGATTTGAAGTGAGAACTTCATTAAAAGGACCAAATAAGCTCCTTATAAGCTCCATATAAGCTGTTTCTACCAGCTTATGGAAATAAGCTAAAAAGAGCTTTTGGAGGGCTTATAAGCTGTTTCAACAAGCTCTGTCAAACACATACAAAAAAGCTTATTTTATAGCATAAACTCTCCCAAACGGCACCAAAGTTTATCAAACTTAAGGGCTTACGGGTTAAACTACGCCAATAGAGTTTTTTTATAAATAAATTAACAATATTATAAGCTATTAGGTTGAGATGAAAATAATTTAGATTATATTGAATTTTTAGGGTTCTAGAGTCTATTTAAATCATACTTCATATTAATGTATTTAAATAATTCATAAACATATTTCCAAATAGAGCTATATATTTGAATCATTATATAAGCCATAATGCTTAAATCTATAAAAATGTAAATAAGTATATAATATCAAGATATTATAATAAATTTCTAACGTACCAATAACAACAATGATAAAATATATTTATATTGATCACATTTTTTGTAAATAGGCTAGCATATTAGGTTTACAAGATTTTTTGAATGGCCTTAGCACACAGGCTTTTTAACTAGATAAACTTTTAAAAAAACCTTTAACTAAATAAACTTTTAAAAAAACCTAAGTCTTATCTATTTATAAATTTTTCCTAGTCTAACTTTGGTCTAATGTAGGTTAGGCAATAGGTCTCTACGAACGACATGTCCTATTCTCACCCCCAACTTGGCATTGCATATACTAGTAGGTAAAATGTGGAAACGTAACAAAAAAAAGAAAAGAAAATCTTAATTCCAATTTTAGTCCCTTATCTTTCACATATGTGTGATTTGAGTCCTTGATGTTTAAAACGCTCGATTCAAGTCCCTTAATTTTTTTTGTGCGATTTTTGTCTCTTTAGCTTGCCATCCAATTGGTAATAACAGTTGTTATTGTGGTACTTTAGATAGGTGGTGCAAATAGTAAAAGGAGGGGTGAAAATAACAACTTTTGGTCCCTTACTTATTATAATTTCACATTTTTTGTCCCTCTTAGAATTTATTAGCCTACATGATCTCTCATTACTATTCGGTCAAAAAACTAACGTTTTCTCTCTCTTTGATTCGTGTTTCTCCTTCCTCTCCCTCAACGTCTTATTTATCCTTTCTCCTTCTCTCCTTCATTTTCTTGTTTCCCTTTCCCTCCCATGTCGTCTCCTTCCTCTGCCACCACCAGCCCTGAATTCTTTCGTCACTTACTTTGATAAATGACAACAGTTTTGGTCAATTATTACTATTTTCATCCATATGAAAATACAGTAAAATGTTAATTTTTTGACGAAACAGTAATGAAAAATCAAAACTGCTGTCATTTGTCAAATAAGAGATAAAAATGACTAGTATTTCTCATAAGCGATTAAAAATATAACTTTGTGAAAAATAAAGTGAGAAACCAAAACTACCCTAAAACAAAAACTTAATTATGAATAAGAGGTCAAAGTCAAATGTGCATGCAATTAAAACCTAAAAAGTGAAAGAAGCCGTAAGCTGTGACGTATGATAGTTAACATATAAAGGAGTATAATATACTGATCTTAGTAGAAGGAAAGAGACAGGTAGGCTAGCGAGTATTTCGCAGTCTCCCCGGTTAAAACCATACATCCACGATAGGTCGCCTTTGAAATTGAATTCCATATTGCCGCACTCATTTTGTAATTTTGCTCGTTTCATCGCTCACGTCACAACACACAACCGTGACTGTGTGAATATTATTATTCCATTTCCCACTCTCTCTCTCTCTCTCTCACAACTCACACGAGGCTCGCTCAACCAGGTTAGAGACTGCGATTTCCCTTTCTCTATTTCCCTTATCTTCTTCTATCTCTCACCGGCACCGGCACCTCCTATTCCTTCTCATCGGTTCGTGCTGCTACTGCTTCCCGTCTTTAATTTCACTCATATCCTTTTTTTTTCTTCTCTATGTTGTTCTGTGTTTATTTGTTCATCTTAATCTTCTGCTCAGTTCAAACAAAACGCAACGCGCTAGATTCATAGCTATTTTGTTCATTGAAATAAGAGCGTCAAATCCGATCTGATGGATATTAGAAACACACAAGTGGAGTGTGTCAATGCGAACCTACACTCATAGTTTGTTGATTAATCATTTCTATTTCTATCCTTTGTTGAAAAGTTATGTGATGAGTTGTACGGGAAAAGGTAAAGTTTCTCATTAAAAAAATTGAGATAGAAATTAGACAGTAGAAACAAGTTTTGCTAGTAGCTTTAGACAACTAGGTGTGGAAAGTAGTGAAACGCGAATTCTTTGTTTTGGATTATTATCTACTCATTTGAGGCTAATTCTCGATGCTTCTGGCTTTAGGTTCGTCAATTGAAGAGGAGAGGGGAGCGTTTTCTGCTCATGTGTTCTGCTTAATACTTCTTCTTCACTGAAGAGCTGATAAGGAAAGATGGCTTTCCAGCCATTGGTTTGGTATTGTCGGCCCGTTGCGAATGGGCTCTGGACAAGGGCAGTTCAAAATGCCTTCGGCGCATACACTCCTTGTGCAGTTGACTCTCTGGTGATCTCGGTTTCTCATTTGATCGTTCTAGGCCTGTGCGTCTACCGCATATGGTTGATTAAAAGGGATTTCAAAGTTAAGAGGTTCTGTTTAAGGTCAAACTTCTACAATTATTTTCTGGGGCTTTTGGCTGCATACTCTGTGGTAGAGCCATTATACAGATTGATCATGGGGATATCAGTTCTGAATATAGATGGCCAGACTAGTCTTGCTCCGTTTGAGGTCAGCTATTACTCTGATTATTGCGCTTCTGCTCTGTGATTTGTGATTTTAATATCTTATTTAGTTTGTATATTTTTTAAATTCAAAGGTATTTGATTTGCTCAACCTGTTGGCGATATCAATTTTGCATACAATAGCTTTTTTTTTTTTTTTTTCTGGTTAATCCTTTCCCAGCAGATGCTGACTATGATTATTAAAGTTGTAATATCTTATACTGGCAGATATTTGCATTGATCGTCGAGGCCCTTACTTGGTGCTCTATGTTGATTTTGATTTGGATTGAAACTAAAGTCTACATCTGTGAATTCCGATGGTTTGTCAGATTCGGTTTGATTTATGCTATTGTAGGGGATGCTGTTATGTTTAATCTCATCATTTCAGTGCAAGAGTTCTATAGCAGGTTTGACCATATCCTGTTTGTTATGCGCAGTGGCTAATGGCTTGTTGACCTATAGTGACACAATATGCATTGTTTGAGACTTTTAAAATCTGTTTTCTGCCAGTAAAGGTTAAACTTCATTAGAGAGATGGAATCTAGCATACATAAATGAAGGAAGAAAATATATCTTTTTGAAAGGCTGAAATAAGAAAACGAACAAGTTGATGAATGCAGTAAAAGTTTCCACACCCTTTGCATATCTGTTAGGGGGACTCACATCTAAAGAGTGGAAGATTTCTTGGTGATGCAAGCTTTTCCAGCCAAATACTATGGAGAAGAACATAGATTGCACATTTCCATAAAGCTTTTCCCTCGATCTTCCTTCTAGAGCCCTTGAAGCTACTTAAAAGAAAGTGATTTGCACCCATGATTCACCAATAACCCCAAATAATCTACTCCAAGTTTTTTTGTAGCCATAGGAGGATTCCTGATCCTCCTGTTTTGTTTACTTCTATATGAATTATGAATTCTTCATTTATTGGAAGAAAATATACTTCCAAGTCCTCCAATCTTGAACTTTATGTTCCTCGCCTTTTTCTCCCCCTACTCACTCAAAAAGCTGAAGCACCATATTTTAATAGTTGGTTATTTCTTAGTGATCTGCGAATCTAAGGTGTGGCCATGTGATAAAATATATACCAGGTTATATTATATGCTGTTGTGTTGTGTGATTGTGTATGATCATTATATTATTATGCTCTGACATGTATACTGGCATCTATATTCTTGTCTCTCTCCCCTACACACCAAAAAGTGAAGTAACAAACTGGAAAAAAATCATAAAACGCTATTCTGTGAATCACGTGTCATCTCCAATTTTCTCTAGTTCTTGTGTGTGCATGTATAGATATATATTGTTATATAACAGGGCATACCAAGCAATAGAAATGAAGCAATCCACATTTCTCTTATGTTTTGCCCGTCATTGTTTTTCTGAACTGAATATTTTGGTTTCCTTAACAGATCTGTGCTGTATTTGTACATCAGCGAGGTAGTCTGCCAGGTATTCTGCACTGCTCAACTTAGCATGTGTTATGCTCAATGACTGTGTTCTCGTTTAAAACTAACTCGGTGATTGATACTTAACATTGGCTTTGGGTATCTGAAACTGAAATAACTTTGAGGCTAGCTGGATACTGATGACCCATTAGGCCCTTACAAAGTTTTCAAAAGGAATGTTGTGTGTTTAAAGGTGGCAATGATATTCTTAATTGGTTCAGAGCGGACCATTTGGGAACCATGGGCTTTTTCTTTTGAATTGTTTTGCTGCATAAACGTGTTACATGCTATAGAAAGGAATGTATATAGCAAGGATATAGAGAGAGACTGTAAATAGCTGTGTGGGATGTACTAACTTGATAGATTTAGGCTCCATTTGTGATATATGTAGTAATAGTAGTTGAGTGTAACGCAAATTGTGCAAGCCCATCCTAAAACTCAGACTACAGTACCACACATTATCCTTCATTACTTTTCATGCCTTTCTTCAAGCTGTATCAAAGATGCTAGTTAGTAATCATGCCTAGCTTGTTAAAAACTTAATCTACCCTGTTTTGACAAATTGCCTTAATAAAAATATCTGCTTCGCTGTTTGCACATGACTAGTAGATATGGTCCTTCCTGAAATCTCCATAGACTTGATGCCAATTTAAGTCCAATGTGTTTGGAGTCTTGTCTTTCTACTTTACAGCTATAATAGAGGTTTTGGTATTGTTAAGATCTCACATTTACTAGACATATGACTAAATAAGTCCTTATAAATGGTAGGACGATCCTCATCTCTATTCTCTAAGCTAGCTTTTGGCATAGGCCTAGCCCAAATTTTAAGAGGTATCAACTTGGAGACAAACATTTGGTGGCAGTGCTACATTTTTTAAATTCTTCTTTGCATTTTGTTTAGTGAAACACTAGCATTACTATGGCGTCTTGCCTAAACCTCTTAGGGTATAAGGTTGTTTATATGGCTTCTCTTTACTGTTATGCTTGAGTTTGTTTCAAGGGAGTTGTTATTTCGCATATACAGTTTTTATTGGGCAGTTTTGCTGAATTAGTGAGTTCTTCCTCCTTGTAGGTTTTCCCCCTCTCCTTCGGAGGGTGTATCCTCCTCCCATTTGTATTTTCTCCCTCAATTAGAGCTCTATTCTTTGTCAATATAAAAGAAAGTAATAAATTATCTCTTCTGGGGTCCAGGTTTTGTTTGGAATACTCTTGCTTGTGCATGTTCCTACCTTGGATCCTTATCCAGGTTATACATCCATTGGGAGTGAAGTGGTTACTGATGCTGAGTATGATGAACTTCCTGGAGGATCAGGAGAGCTGATATTTCCTGAAAGGCAGGCCAATATATTTTCAAGTATGTATTTGCACATTAGTAAAACATTTACTCCAGTAGTTAAGAATGTTGTGGATGGTATACTTTTGAAAAATGCATCTAGAATTGTTGTGAAAAGGTTTTGAACAATCAAACTCTGAGCTAAATGAACTGTTATTATTATTATTACTATTATTATTATTATTATTACTACTATTATTATTATTACTATTATTTTTTTTATTTTAAATTTTGCTGCTTCCATTAAATGTCACTATCTTAAGTGAAAATTGTGAAGATATGTTGTATGTGGTTAGACTGATTCTGGCCTGTTTTTCTCTAGTCTATAATTTTGTATGTAGTGTAGTGCTAAGTCCATTCACAGTATACTGTATATCTAGCATGCACTTATTTGGATCAGTATTCCTGTATGCATTGGTAACTATTCCTTCTTCCTTTGGCAGAAACACTTTTTTCTTGGATGAATCCCCTCATGCAACTTGGATATAAAAGACCGCTTACAGAAAGAGATATATGGAAATTAGATACGTGGGATAGGACGGAGACACTGAACAATAAGTATACATTTTTGTTTTTCCTCCAAATGTTCTTTCTACATAAGCTGTGTTTCAGTTTTGCTTCATACCTCTTGACTCTGTAGGTTCCAGAAATGTTGGGCTGAGGAGTCTCAGAAGCCGAAACCTTGGCTTTTAAGAGCATTAAATGCAAGCCTTGGAAGAAGGTATAGTAAATACTGATTTTCAGATCTGAAGGTCCTTTTACTCTGTTACATTTTTCTCCCTACTGAAAAACTAGACTAGATGGAGACAATTGTGTAAAACTATAGATTGAAGCACACCGTGTTAATTTCCCCTAATCCACACCTGAAGTTATATTAGATTCTAGGGAAATATGATCATGATATTGTGTTTATGAATAGTTTGTGTTTATATGCACTTAATTTTATTTATATTTCATTTTGAATCTTCAGGTTTTGGTTTGGAGGCCTTTGGAAGGTAATTCACTTCTTTTTATTGATAAGATATCATCATATCATGGATGAACAACATTTGTAACATTGAAATTGATAGGATATACTGGTTCCTTTGCGGGAATTCCATGATTCTGTTTGGATAGGTTTCACTATTTTTGGTATTCAAAATCTGATATGGTTTCTCAATAAATGCAAATAACCTGTTTGTTAGAATCGTCAAATATGTTAAGAATTAAGACTAGATTTGTGGTCTGCATCTTGTTCAAAGTTTGCAAAATGGCCACTACCACCTGATGTCTGACTTGGATACTATAATATTTTGACCTATTGGAGTTTGCTGCATATGAAACTATATGACATCCTGGTGGTGCGGCAAGACTTTATGCTTAAAATATTTATGGATTCAATAATATGGTACCGCCATACTAATTATCATTTTAAGTTTGTAATTGAACTCACTGGCTTCTAGTGACCTGCTGGTTGCAAAGCTGTGTAACTGTCACAGTTTCACAGGCAGTCTTCTGTTATACTTCCAGGGTGAAATCTGAGAAGAGCTGTGCCTCTGAAGATTTGAAACTATACTTTTGCATGATTGAACTGTTAAATTGAATACTTCACATTTGATTTATTTGTTGTTCTCAACATGTAGATTGGCAATGATATTTCCCAATTTTCGGGTCCACTTATATTGAATAAGCTGCTACAGGTGTGTTGCTCCTTCATTGAATTGTTACTGGTTAAACACCACAATACAAGTTTAGTACACTGATAGAAAGCTATGCCAAAACGTATTACACAGACTGGCTATTATTTTCTAAATACCTTATTGTTACTAGTTTGTTTCATTAATTTTCTAAATGTCGCTGATCCTATTAAATGTCTGCAGTCTATGCAAAATGGTGGTCCGGCGGGGATTGGATACATTTATGCCTTCTCAATATTTATTGGAGTGGTATGATACCAATCACCTTTGTGATTTGTTGTAATTACTGACAAGTAACCTATAACTTTTGGAGATTTTGACTAATTGAGGTCCTCTCTGAATTGCTGTTTCATAGGTCTTTGGGGTTTTATGTGAAGCTCAGTATTTTCAGAATGTCATGCGTGTTGGTTACAGGCTAAGATCAACGCTGGTGATTCTCTTTTATTTTTCTTTTGAAATACATTTATCCACATCTTTAATTACTGTTTGGTAGGAACCACTTGACCTAAAAGCTTAAGTCATTAAGTGGCCAACAATGGTTTCGTAAGTGAAGGGCGATTAGGTTTGTAATAGAAATCCTTTTGTGCCGAAAGTCCCAGAGACTTCGAACAATTTTGTATTTGGAAATTTCTGTCTTTATCTCATCTTTTTTCGTGCTCTAGTTGTACCCTCCTCTTCTCTGAATAAACTTCCCTTTTTATCCAAATAAAAAGACCACTTGGTAAACTAGGATTTGAGATTAGCAGCCCACTAAAAACTTAATTTCTCAAACGGATCAAGAGTAGCTTCTTTGAAACAAATTGTTGAGCATTGGTTCCATGTTTTGATTGAAAATCTAGCTATACCATTTTTCTTTGGTGTTACATATCGCTAACCAACTATGAACTATCCTAAAACCTCAAGTTGTTAGATGGAAGACACATGATATGAGTGATGTTATATTGTATTTATAACAGTACATGAGGTCTTTGTCTGGGATCAGGAGTGGCTGTGCATTTTTTTATTGATATTCATGCTCTCACTCAGTTGCACTCAATATGCAATGTTGGTGTTCTGTTTAATTCGTTTCTCCATTCCTTTCCTTCCTTCCAGGTAGCTGCTGTATTTCGCAAGTCTCTAAGGCTTACTCATGAATCACGAAAGCAATTTGCATCTGGAAAAATAACCAACTTAATGACTACCGACGCTGAGGCACTTCAGGCATGCTTCTACTTTATTGTGTGATGTCTATTCTAACTGTAGTTGTTAATAGGTGTCTATCAACCACTCTAAAGCTGTTAATAGGGACCAATACTTTGGTAGCTGTTAATAGGCCTAACTTATACTTGTATTTTTTTAAAATCTTTCTTTTCCTTTCCTCTTTTTGTTCCTTGTACTGTTAAAATTTTCCGCAATATTTTCTGCTTTCTATTGTGTATATTTATTTTATAAGATGGTTTTTACACTACATTTTCTGGTAGATGAGAAGCTTTTGTCCTTCAGATTATGCTCGTATAATTTCATATTAGTCCAGATTGTGACAGAGAGCATAACAGATGGCAATGAACTTTTGCTATTTTGTATTCTTCTGATACCTGTTATCCTGCCAACAGTAGATAGTCAAGTGGAAGAACAAACCTAAACCTCACCATTAAGAGCAGACAACCCAGGCTATTTTAGAGTTGTTTTGACTGAAACAACTTTTAATTATTTTGATACGATTTTAATAAAAATAGAATTGGATATGTAATTACTCTGGAAAGTTTGAATATACATGGGATAAGTTGTGTGGCCCAAAACCTTAGAGATATTAATATACTTTCTCTTGTAAACTACTTCCTGAAGTTTTTGTGTTGTGTTTTCTGAATGATATGTTTGATGTTGTAATACTGCCTTCTTGCAATTAACTTCTGAGTTATATTTTTTCTCTTTAACAGCAAATATGCCAATCACTTCACACTTTGTGGTCAGCTCCAGTTCGAATTGTAGTTGCTATGTTTCTTCTTTACCAAGAACTAGGTGCTGCTTCCCTTATTGGTGCTTTGATGCTAGTTCTTATGTTTCCACTACAGGTAATAGTTCTCCTGCTTGCTTCGTTTGTACCACCCTTGCACTGTACCAGAATTATTAATATATATACTCTTTCAGAAGCTTAACTAAATTAAGCTAGTTCATCGTATTATAGTAAACTTTTCTACCTTTCATTTGATTCCTTTCCACAGTCTCATCCCATCAAGGTAGTGAGGTGATCTGATATAAATATACTTTTAAATGCAACAATAAGTATCTGTCTCAAGCTAATAATCTAGACGAGTAACCATATTTGTGGCATGATATCCTTGGTCTGGCTTTTTTTTCCTAATCATGTAAGCTTACTGAAAACCTGAATTAATTTGATTTTCTGACTTCAATTATGTGTTTTGTGGAAGCAGACATTTGTTATCAGCAGAATGCAGAAGTTGTCTAAGGAAGGATTACAACGCACAGACAAGAGAATTGGTCTCATGAATGAAATTTTGGCTGCTATGGACACTGTAAAGTATGCTTTTTGCGAAGAATAAATTTGTACTTTATCTAGTTATATTATTTTTACTTTATAAAATGTCAAGTTCTAACAGTGTTTGTTGTTGATTATCTGGACATGGTTTAGATGTTATGCATGGGAGAGTAGTTTCCAGTCTAAAGTACTGAATGTCCGAGGTGATGAATTATCATGGTTTCGAAAAGCATCATTACTTGGAGCGGTATGGAACCAATTTAACATATCTGTGTTCCTATCATTATTTGTTTTGCAGTTTGCTTATATGTGTTGTCTTGAATATATTGGTTCTGGTTTACTTAAAGAAACCAATTTCTGTATTGCATGCATGTGCTTAGAATTCTTTTCACTTCAAGCTGCACTTCTTTGGACCTCTATAAATACTTGTCACAAACAACTAGACATCCACTACAAGAATGCAGTAAGCATTAAGTTATATCCTCTTCTCCCTAACATATTTTCTCTTAAAATTTATTCTTCTGTGTCAAAATTTAGATAGGAAAAAACCCTTTGTTTGACCCACTACTATAATTGTTTGCTACATGTCTAACAGATGATTATAAACGAGACAAATAATAGAATGATGAAGAGCCTGATATATAGATAAGATCTTAATTTGTAGACAACTATTTGAATGAAGATCCATTAGACCATGACAATATTGAAAGTGACTTGGAATTGTAAGGAAGTACATTACTAAATTGACAGTTATAATAGACCATAGCAGAGGGAATATGTGGGACAGGGGGAACCTACATCCCAACCTTTCCTCCTCGCAACCTAAACTTGGCTAGCTTCTCAACCATGTAGCTGATTGCATCAATCATTAAACGTGAAAGAAAGACAAAATTAACTATGTAATGTATGATGGATGGAAGATTTCAAAACAAAGAAGGAAATTTATTTAATAACTTCCCCGCTTTTCCAAGGAAATGCAAGTAACTTTGCTTCTTTCCTCCCATTTTATAAAATATAAAATATCAACAGAAGGTACAAGAGACCACTTCAACCAAACCACAAATCAAATAATAGACTGTATGGTTGTAATTCTGAATTGTTATATTGGTTGATAGTTTTCAACAGTTTCATTTTCTTGAATATTAGTATTGAGCATGGAAAACAAGTATTGCTCATGAAAACCAGTAGGCATGTCTGATATTGCTTTGTGACTTCGTCCCTGTATTTAACTATTTATTGAATTCTTTTTGGCAGTTAAATGGATTTATACTAAATAGCATTCCAGTTCTTGTAACTGTGGTTTCATTTGGAGTTTTCACGTTGCTTGGAGGGGATTTGACACCTGCAAGAGCTTTCACATCACTTTCTCTGTTTGCTGTGCTTCGATTCCCTCTCTTCATGCTTCCTAATACCATAACTCAGGTTTTTGCTTTGCACTTTTTTTGTTTCTTTGCCTTTAGCAGGATGTCTTATCCTATGTTATTTTCTCTCTCTTTAACCCTCTATTTTTTTTTATAAATAAAACTTCTTACGTAAATAATAGAACTGCTGTTAACTTTTTTAGTTTACAATGGCTGAAAAGAGAGAAAAGTAGATCTTGCTTAGTTTTATTGCCTTCTTAGTTGAGTGAAAGGAATCAATGCTGCTCTGACTTAGATGATGATGAGGCCCTAATTCTTCTTTTGTTTTAAAGGCGGTTAATGCAAATGTATCCTTGAAGCGTCTGGAGGATTTGCTCTTGGCAGAAGAGAGAATACTTCTACCAAATCCACCTCTTGAGCCAAGCTTACCAGCTATCTCGGTCAAGAATGGATACTTTTCTTGGGATGCAAAGGTCAATGGTCCTTTTGTCCTTCTGTGGTTGCATATTTCTGCATTATGCATTGATACATATTTAGGTGTACTTATATAAAAGACATATGTTCATTTGTACCCTCATGCAGGAAAACAATTTCCCCCCCTTCTGTGTCCTATTTTACCTGTTTGCTTTCTGTCTTTTTTCGCCTTATTGAGGCAGAATTGAAATTGCAATTTGCATGTTCTTTGTAGTAAAAGTATATCTTCCAAGAAGCATTGTATGGTGAACTTTGTTTCATTTGATTAGGAATTATGAAGATTCTTTCTTTTGAAATCTCTGGAAAAAGAATCTCTAATACTTTTACTTTCCTTCTTCAGGAAGTGAGGCCTACATTGTCAAACATAAATTTGGATATACCTGTTGGAAGCCTAGTTGCAGTTGTTGGCAGCACTGGAGAAGGGAAGACATCACTCATATCTGCGATGCTTGGAGAACTTCCTGCAATTGCAGATTCAACTGTTGTAATGAGAGGAACAGTAGCTTATGTACCCCAAATTTCGTGGATTTTTAATGCAACTGTAAGCTAATAATATATTCTACTTAGAATAGTTAATAACTTTTTACATCAGAAAAAAAGATTGGAAGATGTTGAAAGAGAAAATAAGTTGGAATTTAACAGGAACTCACTAAAAAGGCTCTAAAAGCGATGAATACAAAATGCTGACTATATATCCCTATTTGTGTTAATATTCAACCAGAAAATTACTGAAATAACGTCTTCTTTGGATGCATTTCAAGTAAGCATGTGATGCAGTCTTTTGCTTTTATCTAATAGCTTAAGCTTGTATAATGGTGTCTGTTAACCCATAAAAATTGAGTTTTATCCTGTTTGTTACTTGATCATTTTCATGTTTTTTACGTTATAAAATTAATACGGTTCTACGAAGCATTAAATTGTGTTATCCTATTTTCCATTTGATCACTATAATGCTTGTTTAATATGGGATGTGGCTGATAGACTTTATTTCTACAGGTACGGGATAATGTTTTATTTGGTTCTGTCTTTGACCCAAGCAGATATGAAAGAGCAATAGATGTGACTGAACTGCATCATGACCTTGAGTTACTTCCTGTGAGTATATAAACAAGTTATATATAGCAATTAAGTGGACAAAGTGGGTGTTCAATTGAATTCTTACATTTATATTTGGGTGGCATTTGCTCCTTCTATCTCTTACATGTTTAATGACTAGGGTGGCGATCTTACTGAAATTGGTGAAAGAGGGGTAAACATCAGTGGTGGCCAGAAGCAAAGAGTATCCATGGCTAGAGCTGTCTACTCCAATTCTGATGTCTTCATCTTTGATGACCCCCTGAGTGCTCTCGATGCGCATGTGGCTAGACAGGTTACCTTCATGCTAAGCAATTCCACTTTTACCTGATGTTACTTCTATTACTTCAATGTTCTGACTCAAGTAAATTTATGCTGTCTATGGTATTGTTTTGGTAATCTTATGTATGTAACTCAGGACCATTAAATATTCCACTAGTTATCAGATCAAATTGTTTCAGATGCTTGAGTGCTGTAAATGTCTATACAGCATCTGGCACTTTATTTAAATGCATTCATGTACATACATAGTAATGTATGATTAAGTTTGTGATTCATATATCACAGTGCTTTGTCTCAAGGAGTTTATAGTGATGATGGTTCCTTTTTATTAACCCATTCTTGAAACCACTTTCTCTTTCTTTTGGCGAATGCTGAATGTTGAAATATCTCGTTTTATGTTGTTAGATGTGGAAATCTGATTCCCAATCTTAATATTATCTTAACGTTATCTAACATGCATTACGTATCATCTCAGGTTTTTGATAAATGCATCAAGGGAGAATTGAGAGGGAAGACCCGAGTTCTTGTTACAAATCAGCTGCATTTCCTTTCTCAGGTTGATAGAATCATTTTGGTCCATGATGGTATGGTGAAGGAGGAGGGAACTTTTGAGGAACTCTCTAACCAGGGACCATTGTTCCAAAAACTAATGGAAAATGCGGGTAAGATGGAGGAGTATGAAGAAGAAAAGGTAGATATTGAAACCACTGATCAGAAGTCCCCTTCAAAACCAGCGGTCAATGGTGAAGTTAATGGTTATACAAAGGGTGGAAGTAAACCAAAAGGAGGAAAATCTGTCCTTATCAAACAGGAAGAACGGGAAACAGGTGTTGTCAATTGGAACGTTCTAATGAGGTAAGTAAGAATATTAAATGAATGAGGATATATCATGTGAAATATAATGGTTTGCGACCATTTGCTGTAATGTCATACAAAATGATGATTCCAAACTCGGTAAAAAGATGTGCTTACTAAAGCACCTCCACACGCATTCATATTGTGGTATGTCTCATTCTCCATAGTGAAATGCTATTCTTATTTATAATCCTGGTGACGAACAACAATAAAAATATGGAATATGGTGCAAATTTTGTAGGGATCCTGTTTCTCTTGGCCTCTCTTTTTTCCACTTGCTCCGCTTTCTATTCATAGAGTCTTCAATCAATCCTATTCTCTTGGGTTCCTTTTAGGTACAAAAATGCATTAGGAGGCTCTTGGGTGGTTCTTATCCTCTTTGGATGCTATGTCTTAACAGAAGGGCTACGAGTATCAAGTAGCACATGGTTAAGCCATTGGACTGATCAGAGTGCTTCTGAGGGTTATAATCCTGCCTTCTACAATCTGATATATGCATCTCTATCATTTTGTCAGGTATAATAATTCCATCATAAAATACTAAGTAGAGTCTTCTTGTGTATTATAATAAATCATTTTCCCTGCATCCTTTTGAATTATGTGCATGGTAGCTATTAACTTGGAATTGCCCTTTATTGCATTCCCTTTCAGGTTTTGGTGACTCTAACAAATTCTTTCTGGCTAATCATATCAAGTCTTTATGCTGCCAGAAGGTTGCACGAAGCCATGCTTAACTCCATATTACGAGCTCCCATGGTCTTCTTCCATACAAATCCACTCGGAAGGATCATCAACAGGTTCGCCAAGGATCTAGGCGATATCGATCGCAATGTTGCCCCATTCATGAACATGTTTCTAGGTCAAGTTTTCATGCTTCTCTCAACATTCATCCTCATAGGCATTGTCAGCACAATGTCCTTGTGGGCGATAATGCCATTGCTGGTACTGTTTTATGGAGCATATCTATACTATCAGGTACAATAAACAATATCATGTTCTTGCATTCATTTTCTTGAAACCCTAAACAATGAAGTTAAACGTTGTGTATTCAATGATTTTTCTGTTGTCTATATTAGAGCACAGCTCGTGAAGTGAAGCGATTAGATTCAGTTAGTCGATCTCCTGTTTATGCACAATTTGGAGAAGCTCTGAACGGCTTGTCAACAATTCGCGCTTACAAAGCATATGATCGAATGGCGGAGATAAATGGGAGATCCATGGACAACAACATCCGATTCACGTTGGTGAACATAAGCGCAAACCGATGGCTTGCGATCCGGTTGGAAACCCTAGGAGGCCTCATGATATGGTTCACTGCGTCCTTTGCGGTGGCGCAGAACGGTAGGGCGGAGAACCAGCAAGCGTTAGCATCCACCATGGGGTTGCTTCTCAGTTACGCTTTGAATATCACCAGCTTGCTCACCGGTGTGCTCAGGCTTGCGAGTTTGGCCGAGAATAGTTTGAATTCTGTGGAACGTATTGGAACATACATAGATTTGCCTTCGGAGGCTCCTTCTGTCATTGAGGATAATCGCCCTCCCCCTGCGTGGCCTTCTTCGGGTTCCATCAGATTCGAAGACGTTGTTCTTCGCTACAGGCCTGAGCTTCCTCCTGTGTTGCATGGCATCAGTTTCACGATTTTTCCGAGCGATAAGGTTGGCATCGTTGGGAGGACTGGCGCGGGAAAATCCAGCATGCTCAATGCACTGTTTCGTATAGTGGAATTAGAAAGAGGTAGAATATTGATTGATGATTGTGATATTGCAAAGTTCGGGTTGGCTGATTTGCGTAAAGTTCTTGGCATTATACCACAATCTCCCGTTCTCTTTTCAGGTATCTTCTGATATCATTTTCTTCCATTAATTCACACGAAGTGCACTTATAGATTACATAAATTTGAGAAAAAAAATTCAATTAGTTTCATGAAATGGTGTATAATGACAACAACCAAAGTCCTATGTCATGATGGTTTGTAATGAATTTTAAATTTATAATAATAATAGACAAAATTATAGTTGAATCAGAAAAGTCGATAGTTTTCAGATTCAATTCAATTATCATATGGATGTCTAGACTCTAGATATTAAGGATGATGAAGTTTTTGCACGATAACTAATAGATGATTGATTTCTTACACATGATAAATTCATTCATGTATACCAATGGAAACTACCTTTACCACAGTTTGGGAAGAGACAAATTCCAATTAGAAAATGATTAAGTTAATTAAAAAATTCAATACGACTTGAAACTACAACACTTCTTACTGTTTAGTGAGCTACTTGACCCCATGATTGAGAAAGCTGTGATGCCAAATCCAGAAACAAAAATTCATAAGTGCTCATGTGGTTAGGTCAGGCTTAACCTTGTTTTCTATCAAGCATCATTTTGTCAATATAATTCTTAGATTGTGATTTGTGAAACATAAGAAGCTTTTTAACTTCTTAATTGATGTTTTTTAGGTAATTAAAATATAAAAATAGAATAATGTCATTTATAATTATATTAAGCTCATTTTTAATCTTACTCTTTATAGGAACTGTGAGATTTAATCTTGATCCTTTTACCGAACACAATGATGCTGACCTCTGGGAGGCTCTGGAGAGGGCACATCTGAAGGATGTGATTCGAAGGAATTCTTTGGGGCTGGATGCTGAGGTAAATTCTGAGTGGTGCTTTGCTAGAGTTATCATTGTGTTATTGAATATGGATTGATTAAAATTATGATACCCTTTACTTTTCATTTCACACACACTTCTAGGTTTAAATCGTTCTTAAATAAACCATGTCATTGATTTTGATCATTATCGAATTCATACCCCTTTTGGTTTCTGCATATCTACGTCCTGGTTCTGTTGATTATTATTCCAGTGAGTGATTAGTGCTGTCTTGACCTGACATTTGTATAAAGTACCTAATTAATTTATTTGATTTCATAAATGAATTCATGATGAACTCAGAAAAAGGGAAAAAGTGCGTGAATATCCACACTATTTTCGGTAATTCGATAAGCTTCCGAAGTGTATATGTCCTGTATTTATTTTAGCGATAAACATATTTGAAACCAGTATTTTTTAATGAATGTGTGCTGTGTCTAGGTATCTGAAGCAGGCGAGAACTTCAGTGTTGGGCAGAGGCAACTGTTGAGTCTTGCCAGGGCTTTATTGCGGAGATCAAAGATATTAGTACTTGACGAGGCAACTGCAGCAGTTGATGTTAGAACAGATGCACTCATACAGAAAACGATCCGAGAGGAATTTAAGTCCTGTACAATGCTCATTATTGCTCATCGCCTTAACACCATTATTGATTGTGATCGGATTATTTTGCTTGATGGTGGCAAGGTATGCACTCAATACTCAACCATGGAGCTGTCTAACTCATGATTAAAATCCCTTTATACTAAATTTACACATGATAGAATATTATGATCCAATAGTTTGATGGATGATATGACGCTGTAAGGAGATAGTCTTTATGCTATGATGGTTTGTCCAATTTTACACATGTTATTGGAAGTTTTTTAATTAAGAAAATTGAAATTTTGAACATTGCATCCTTATGAATTGAGACAACCTTTAAGTTGCCGCAAAATCCATAACCTCATATTGTTTGATGGATGATATGACGCTGTAAGAATATAGTCTTTATGCTATGATGGTTTGTCCAATTTTACACATGTTATTGGAAGTTTTTTATTTAAGAAAATTGAAATTTTGAACATTGCATCCTTATGAATTGAGACAACCTTTAAGTTGCCGCAAAATCCATAACCTCATATTGTTTGATGGATGATATGACGCTGTAAGAATATAGTCTTTATGCTATGATGGTTTGTCCAATTTTACACATGTTATTGGAAGTTTTTTATTTAAGAAAATTGAAATTTTGAACATTTTATCCTTATGAATTGAGACAACCTTTAAGTTGCCGCAAAATCCATAACCTCATATTGGTTTGAACTTTGAATTTGATTCACTGCTAATTGATGCTTGCTTTTTATGTTTAAAGGTTCTTGAGTATAATACCCCTGAGGAGCTGCTGTCAAATGAAGGCAGTGCTTTCTCTAAGATGGTGCAAAGTACAGGAGCTGCAAATGCCCAATACTTACGCAGCTTAGCGCTTGGCGGGGACAAATCGGAAAGAGCAGAGAACAAGAATCTCGATGGTCAGAGAAAATGGCTGGCTTCTTCTCGGTGGGCTGCTGCAGCCCAGTTTGCTCTTGCTGTCAGTCTCACGTCATCGCAGAATGACCTACAACGGTTGGAAGTAGAAGATGAGAACAGTATTCTCAAGAAGACAAAGGATGCTCTGATAACGTTGCAGGGGGTTTTGGAAAGGAAGCATGATAAAGAAATTGAGGAATCTTTACAACAGCGTCAAGTTTCCCCGGAAGGATGGTGGTCATCGCTTTACAAGATGATTGAAGGTAAAACTGTATTCCATGTTTTCCATAACATTAAAGTTCACAGATTATGCAAGTCATTATGAATTTAGAACACCAAGTCATATATGTGAAATGCATTCCCCCTTTGTATTAGGTCTTGCTATGATGAGCAGATTGGCCAGGAACAGGCTCCATGAATCAGACTACGGTTTGGAGGACAGATCAATTGACTTTGATCAAATTGATATGTAGGGAAAGCTAAGGTTTTGCTAACTATATTTTGGTGGTGTGGCTTCTACGGCTGTATTTATCTCAGAAAATGCAATAGATCCTAATTTGTATATTTCAAGGAAGAAAATCATCCAACTTATTGTCATTCAGCACTTACAATTTTAATTGCCAAAAGAATTTTGTTTAAATGGTCATTTGGGTCCAAGATACTTCTGATAGTTATTCACTCACCATCTTTCCAAATCAATAACACTTGACAATAGCTGTTAAGCGTTTATAAATTTAATTTCTTGCATGACGGGACACCTTTTAGTTTGAAGCATTGATCAACAGTGAATTATTACTCGAATAATGGAAATGGTAATCTGTGACATGCTTTCCTTATGGTCGAGCTTAAACTACCACTATGAAATGGTAATTTCAAGTTTATTGTGTTTATCTAAATTTATCAATAGAAAATTAAGATATATTCTTTCTGTTTTGTTTTCCCTTGTTAGGACTAAGGAAGTAAAGGAACGAGCTTTAAGCAAAAATATAATCATCTAATGGTTAGGTTGACTTTCTTTCACACTTCATCCATTTCCATTTATGATACAAAGTACAAGAGAAAAAATTATATTTATATTCTCTCTTACTTTTTACTACAAATATGTGTAAATTGTAAAGGTATCAATGCTATTATGACGTCATGCCGCACTTGGTCAGTAAGTATAGTAGTTCACTTTTGAAGCTTTCTTTTGGGTGGGCAGACCATTTGCTTTGAGAGCTTTTTGTCTTGTCCAGTCACTTTACAGGTTATGACCCAATCCAAGCCTGGCTAAAATTGGGGGGCCCAATGCATTAATGTTTATTTACAATAATATTTTTTGGTCAAATATTTATAATAAATAATAATATTAATTGCAGGAAAACTAAAGCAATAAATCAATAAAAAGATAGGAAGGAAAACCACAGGTTTTGTGTCGTATTATTTGTCAATTTTAATTTTCAACCTTCTTATATGAAGTTCCCTTTAGAATCTTCAGACACATTTTTCTTTTCTCTTTGACTCATGATCATGATTCAACAAAAGATCAATAAAAATAGTGACCACAAAACTCACAAAACGCTGACGAATATGGAGGGGATTCGGAAGCTAATGACCAATTTAGCTGATTTACTTGAGCAAAATTGGTCGCTTCAGGGCATAAGTAACGACTTTTAATTTTTTTATGATGTATAAATAAATAAAAAAAGTATCGGTATTAAAACATAAAGTGTGAAATGTGGGGTCCATTAAAAAATTTGCAAGTTGTCAGGTTAGAGTAAAATATTAGTTGAGTTGTTTAAAGTAAAAAAAATATAATTGATCTAGTTTAACAATTTTTATAAGTTTTTTTTTTTGAAACTAACAATTTTTATAAGTTTTTTGAAAGAACAATTTTTATAAGTTGAATGGATGGAGATTGGATTTTTGTTCAACCACCTAATAAAATAATTTATTATTATTATTGATGGAAATCTTAATTATTATTTTTATAACAAGAAATCTTAATTTTTATTTGAGGAGATAGTACACAAGTGAATTCATGATTTGCAATTTTGTAGAAAACAAATGTATAGTAGTAGTAGTACGGATATAAGTTGTTATGATGATATTAAGAAAATCAAAATAAGTGGCTTGCACATGTTTGATGTTGCACAATCGATTCCAGATATTGGCATCCTAGTTATTATTTTAGGTCTGAGGTTAATTTTCTGAGGGCCTCAATTATTATAGAAAACAGCTATGTTAGTAAGATAAAACCTCAGAGAGGTGGTTGAGAAGATGACAAACTCTAAAACAGGTAAGAGACAACAATTGAGTTAAAATTTGGCCCACAAACCTCTTTTTATCAGGAATTAGGATTTGGAGTTCATTATATTATACTTGTCATTAGTACCTTAAACTCATGAAAATCTATGGTTTAGGATTTTGAGCACTATTTATACATATTTTTTCGTCTATCATAATTTTAGTTATTTTCTATTCATATTTTTCTCTTTTTTATTTTATCAATTACAGTCATACCATATAAATTATTTCTCCATTCAAGACTTATATCTCTTTAGGTTTGATGAAATTGGGTTGTTAAGAAATAGTTTCAGTTGTTTAGTTTAGGTATCTTAATAGATACCAATACCATCACCCAATTCAATTATTGATTCCTCCTGGCTCCTACTCATATTGTTAGGCAGTTCCCCATATGAGCAATTTTAGTTTGCTACAGAACCTTCTTTTTTTTTTGCAAACCGACATAATTGGCACTGTACAAACCGTGAGTGCATAGAAAAACAACTATTCAGTTTTCACGAAATTATTCTAACCAGAAATTTTAAACAGAAAACTATTTATCAAAATTAACTATTTAAAATCCTTTCAAAATATCACTCTTTTTATGAGAAGCAATCTTCCATTCATCAAATATACCCACCCCAAAAAATATGATTAAGAAATTCAAATTTTCAATAACTAAATAATCCCATTTGACCATAAAACAATCATCCCAAACTTTAAAGTATTGAAAATAAAATCATTGTATTATTTTTAATCTTTTAAAACAGTAAAGATAATAAAGTAATTTTGGTTTTGCATGTGTTTATTCACTCGGATTTCATATACATAAACCACCTCCCCAATGTATGCATTAATAGAGATTTTTGACCATTATAAAAATTTATGACAATTAAGGTGTAAGATTTCATATACATAGATATAAGGGTTAGACGTGACACATTTTCAACGTATGCATTAACAGAGATTTTTGAGCACCGTAAAAGTTTATGAAAGTTAAGGTGTTTGCCAAATGTGCATGTTTACCAATCCTTTCTTATTTTCTTATTGAGTTGAGTAAAATAGTAAAATTTGTTGCATTTTGATGGTGGTTGGATTTTTGTGAAGGTGGTCAGAAACAAACAAGGGTCATGAATACTGAGTGTTTGGGTTCCCCTTTGGCATGGCCCCATACCACCAACAATTCCACTTGATGCACTTTTTGCTGGTCTTTCCCAAAACATGATCAAATAATCATGGACCCCTTGGCATCAATCTACTTCCAACAAAAGGATGAGGGTATGTGTCAAAATAATTCAAAAATCATGTTGGCTTTATAGAGAATTGTTATTTTCCATTGGGACCCAATCAAATTCCCAAGCTGTTGATTCCAATCACAAAAACATGCCATGCATGCACTGTTTTGTTTGGCCATGTGGATATTTAGTACCAATCTAATCTGTCCACTTTGTGTTCGCTACGTTGCTTTCCATCGACTTAATTGCCATTTGTTTCTACTCACTACAACTTGCATCAATGTCAACAACACTCAATTCAATTAACACCTAGCTAATGCAGAATCAATTAATCACATCTTTCTTCATATAACACACTGTGACTGTGACCGAACCAACTCATAACCATCACACTCCTCTCCTCTGCGCTGCTCCTTTACCACTCTTCATCTTCCTCCTCCCACTCTTCATGTTGGTATAATGTTATTAGGTACAGAAAACTAAGACAATTCAGGGGTATTTCTTAGGATCGTAGACATTTTAATTATGTGAACATCTAATTTCGCAGACATAAGAAAACACACACATGTATTAAGTTTTACAATGTATAAAAATTGTCAGGATTATGTAGGTAGTATGTCAACCTAAAAATGGATATTTATTTATAACCACCTTTCAATTAGCATCGTCGATCCCAGAAAAGAATAAAGGACCACAAAATTATCGCAGAACTTTTTTCTTTTCATCATTTGTCTAATCTTCCATGAAATACCTTCAGCCATCATCACAAGCTCAACAATGATGGCATATTATTATGTATATTTATAGCTAGTTCCTTTTAATGATTGTATATGCTACTAAATTATTGCCAACCTCAGTACCAATATATCACTAGTTAATTAAACACGTACTTTTATGTCACAAAATTATAAGTATATCAGTTTCTTATTAGATTGTCGCTGTTTCTTTTTCATGTACAACTGCTTTCTGAACATGCATGTATGCTTAACCTAAACACATTAAATAAAAAATGAAACGGGTAATTGAACATACTCAAATATTGAATACGCACTTCAAAATCAATGCTGAGTGAAGCAATTGATAGTAAGTTTTTTAATTAGCTAAGCTGGATAAAATTAGTTTTTACAGTGAATTTTCAAACTAATATTATTCTACATTTAACACAAGATATATGTCAGAGTCAGACAAAGGCACAAAACTGGTGCTGAGCTGAGCTATTATTTTTTAAAACATTAACTATTATTCTTGTTTCTATCTACCCCGGGAAAAGAAAATTTACAAGGTGTGGAAGCTAAGAATTTTGGTTGGCGATGGAAGAAGGTGAAACCACATAACATAACAGAGAAAATTGATAAGATTCCCATGCTGCGTGCATTGCAGAAGCAGAAACAGCAGCTTGAAAACCGCTAAAAGCCTGCATTCTGAAAGGTCAGGTCACTACTTACGTCGGGGCCAATGCTATGCTATGCTATGCCGTACCACTCACACGTTGCTCCTCTTCACTTCACAATGTTTTTATTTTATTCTTATAAAGGTTAAATACATTTCTAGTACTTCGTAAATGTTTTATTTTTAGTTTTAGATATACTCTTCAATTCAAATGATGAAATTGGATTCAATTATTTCAGATTTTTTTTAAATCGTAAAAATTCAGATTTAAATAGATGGAAGCTTATAAAAAAAAATAGATGGAAAAAGACGGATAGAAACTAAAAACAACACATGTAATTTTTTAAAAATAATTCTTAAACACAATAAAATATATTTTATAAGGATTAAAAAGTGTATTTAAAAGTATGGTTAATTAATATTATAATTACTACTCATTGTAGCCGTACAAGTACAAATTTAACCTCACTTGACACTCTAACCAAAACATTGGGCGCTTATATGTGCATATTTGGTTGAACATAATCACCCACCATGTCCCTGCATTCACAGGCATCACTCATCACCTCTTTTCACTTGATATGACTCCCCCAACCCCTAATTCGATCCACACACTCAATTGTGGTTCTTGTTCATTAAATTATTGCACTTCTTATCACTCTTCTTGTTTTTTCTTCAATTTTGTATTTTCCTTTTCTCTTGCTAAAATTCCTCAGAATGAAAGCCTACACTGTGTATCAGTGTATGTGTATGTACGTGCGATCACGGGTTTCTAAGTTGCATTTTACTACTTATTAATTGAATAGTGTCAGCGTAATTACTACTACTATTTAGTTGCAAATCAAATTATACTTGACACAGAGATTTTCTTTTCCAATACCTGACAAAGTTTTAAGAGTACGGTATAAAAAAAACATAATAGTGAATTAGTTACAATTAATATTGCATAAACATGATTTAGGATTATGCTGTTCTGTTCTGGCTGACACAACGGATAATAGCATTTAAGTTCGCCTAAAAGGTTTGGCAACCGCGGATGAGATAAATTAGTAAAAAAACATTCCATCACAGCAATAGTTGAATCAAGGAACATTGCAAGGTTTTTTCAAAATAGTTAAAGATCTCAAAAGACCTTCCACAACACTGCATGCATAGAGTCCTTAAGACATAAGTAAGATGGTGGTGGAGTGTATAAATAATGTAGTTGTTTACCATGCCTTCTCTTTAGTTACACCTCATCATGTCAATGTAGCTCCACCGAGCTAGAGAAATATATAGGAAATGTAATTAAGGGTGTGTTTAATTGTGCATTGAGCTCAAAAGTTTGAAATGAATAATAAGTTTTATATTCTATCTTCTTTATGTAGTACTTGATCCGGCAGCAAACATGGTTGACCTAGCCTAGCCCTCAGCCTCTTCTCTTGTACCTCCCTTTGTGTCATCAATATTCTAATCAGTAAAAAAGGACACAAATTTTACTGCCATAAAAAGCTTCAACTAGAGCCTCACAAAGCTTAACCAAGGCTCTTACTCCCGCACGTGCCATGTCCCCTCAAACACGTGCCAGTTTAAACCTCACCTCTGCATAAATACCACACAACATCCCCCCTAACTCTCACTCCAATTTACACTTTCACTCTTCGTCTTCTCTTTCCTCGCATTCAAACCACTGTAGTGTGTCCTCTCACCTCTGCAAACAAAGCTTCGTACATTATTTCTTGATTTCTATTCTATGATCAAACCATGTTTGAGACTGGCAGCAGCGGCCGTGACTCTGGGATGAGCTCAGAGACTGTTAATTCCTCCACGCAGCGAACTTCAATGAGTAGCGGCACCGACTCCTCCGTCTGCAGCACCAGCTTCAGCCGCCTCTCCTTCGACCTCCTCCACCCCTCTTCGCCGCCTGAGAGCCTCTCCGTCAAGCCTCACCGCTCCTCCGACTTCGCCTACTCCGCCATCCGCAACAAGTCCGGCCTCACCTTCCGCGACTTCCACCTCCTCCGCCGCATCGGCGCCGGCGACATCGGCACCGTCTACCTCTGCCGCCTCCGTGACGGCACCGCCGCCGCATCCGACCTCGACGACGACGAGCCCCCTTCCTGCTTCTACGCCATGAAAGTGGTCGACAAAGAAGCCGTCGCCCTCAAGAAGAAAGCGCAGCGAGCCGAAATGGAGAGAAAAATCCTCAAGATGCTGGACCACCCGTTCCTCCCTACACTCTACGCTGAGTTTGAAGCCTCTCATTTCTCTTGCATTGTCATGGAGTTTTGCTCCGGCGGTGACTTACACTCTCTCCGCCACCGCCTCCCTCACAATCGCTTCTCTCTCTCCTCTGCAAGGTACTTAATTCACTAAAACTATGTCATAAATTTTCTTTTCTCAGCGAGAGAATTAGTCACGCTCGTTGACAGTTAGACTCATAATATTTTATTACTGTGTTTATCTGAGATTTACTCAGATTCTAATCTGACTAGCCTGGCCACAATTTTCTATTATTAGACTTTAATCAATGATTATTTCTTGTTTGTGTTTGGCTTCCGAGAAGATCAGCTTAAATTTTCTATTAATAATTGGGAAATATTCTGTTACAGGTTTTACGCGGCTGAAGTGCTGGTGGCGTTGGAGTACCTGCACATGTTAGGAATCATCTACAGAGACCTCAAGCCAGAAAACGTGTTGGTCAGATCAGACGGTCACATCATGCTCTCTGATTTTGATCTCTCTCTATGTTCACACGCAATCCCAGCCGTTGAGTCCCCCGAGTACTCACCGGATCCTGCATTCCCACCGGAGCTTCCCTGCACCCGCACGCAGTCTACCTCTACCCCGTTCTTCTCGTGCCTCTCCAAGCGAATCTTCCGGTCCAGAAAGGTTCAGACCGTTGAGCCGAACCGCCTCTTCGTGGCTGAACCGGTTGGAGCACGGTCCTGTTCCTTCGTCGGGACTCACGAGTACGTGTCGCCGGAGGTGGCCTCCGGAAACTCCCACGGCAACGCCGTGGACTGGTGGTCTTTCGGGATATTCATCTACGAGATGGTGTACGGTCGCACACCTTTTGCGGGACCATCGAACGAGGTTACGCTGCGCAACATCTTAAAGAAGCCCCTGGCGTTCCCTACGGCCACGCCCTCCAGCGCGCTTGAGATGCACGCGCGGGACCTCATCTCCGCGTTGCTGAACAAGGACCCGACCCGCAGACTCGGGTCGAAGCGTGGCGCCGCTGACGTCAAGAAACACCCGTTTTTCGCCGGGATAAACCTGGCGCTTATACGGATGGTGACGCCGCCGGAGGTTCCGTCCCTTAGAAGGCAAAAAACGACGCCATCGTTCTCCGGCAACAGGAATAAACAGCATGCGGCGTCGTTCGATTACTTTTGAATTTGAAAATAGGACGATGGGGCGCGTTTTGCGCCACGTGTTGAGTCGGTGTTCCCAGATTTTATAACTGGTGGGGCGGGTGACGTATGTGTATATTCTAGCTGTTCTTCCTTTTTGTAACTGTTTTTTTTTTCATAAAGTTCTATATGATAATACAGTTTAATACTTACATCACACTCTAACTATAACTAAATGAATTAATTTAATGAAATTTATTTTGATCTTTATCATAGTGTTGTTTTTCATGTCACATTTAAGTGATTATTAAATTCTACAACTGTCGAAATCGATGGCGTGGGGTTATGAAGTGGAATTAGGTGTTTTGATTCTTTTAAGGCTAATAAGAAATGTGGGATCATGTTATGTGGCAAATGTTGTCCATTTTTGGTTGCCATATGACGGCATTGAGTAGAGGTTATCCTCATCTTCATCATAATATGCGCCTTCAAAAGCTGAATTTGGGCGTGTGTTTCTTTTTATGGAAAATTGAATGCTTTGGGTTGAGGGGAGATGACCATAAAAGAATAGCTTGGCATTACTAAATACAAAAGATTCCTAGCTTAAGACATATTATGGTATAAGTAGAACGCGCATCTAATAGTAATGACTTGTTGATTTATAAATAGATTTAGATTAGGTGGTCTTGTGGGTCGACTGAGAAAATATCTAATTAAATGATTACTTAAGGAAGAGGTTTTGTTCATCAATGCAAGTTTATAAGACACTCTAAGAAACTTTTAGTGATTAGTGAAGAGCTAAAATAAATAAAATACTTAAAAGCATGTAAAAGCTTGAAATAAATGGCGGAAATGTAAAATGTCAAATGTCGAAAGTCTATAAGCAAAGTAAATTGCTGAAACGTAAATGTAGGAAAGTAAAGATAAATGATATGGAGGAAATTTGTAAATTTTGAGTGATTGTTAAATTGTGTCTTTGTATGAATGACCATTCCTCTATTTATATAATCAAATTCGGTTAACCTACGGCAGTTAACAATCATCTACCACTAACCCAAGTTTCACGATCCTTACAAGCACTTATAAATCGCGGGGTGTTGGTGTTTTGCTTCTCCCTAGTCAACTTGAAAGTTTACTATGAGCCCATCTTTCTTATATGTATTTGGCTGGTACAATTGCTCTTATCTTGTTGTTTCGCTTTGCTATGTCAGACGACTAATTCTAATCCCTCGGTTGTTGTCTCCAATAACTAATAACATCTTAGCGGTTGGTTATCTTTTCGATTGTCCAAGTAATTGTAACATATTTTGAGGTACCAACATAAGTAATACCCATATGGAGGGGGAAATTGAATAACTTCTTTTTATAATTTAACTTTATTTTGTTTCAAATTCTAATATAAAAAATCAAATTATTATTGGATAAGTGTTTTACTCATACTTGATAAACATTTACACCAAGATAAGAAATGAAAAAATAAGATAGGAATGAGAGACATGGTAGGTGATGCGATAGAGAGAGAAAGAAGAAAGATATAGGTAGCAAAAGGTAGTGAGGATGAGATAAAAGAAAAAATAGAATGAATGAATCATAATCCATTATTATTTCATAAGCTATTTTGTTTAATTGTTAATGTGTTGTTAATTTTATCAAACAATATGTTAATATATTATGTAATAGTATGACATTTGTAGTAATAATACATATATTATTATTAAGTTTCAAAAAAAAACTTGATTATACCTAATGAAATGAAAAAATTCTCAAAATATCAAAAAGGAACAACATAGAGAACCTATTGGAACTTGAGCTGCTACTTTAGGCTGTAGGCCTAAAATCCCCTCAACACACGAAATGGCTGTGCCTGTGCAGTAGTAGACTAGCTAGAAAGAAACACTATTTATATATGCCATAAGATATTAATCATTAATGTCAAATATTCCATATTCTATATATGTTCCTTGTAATTTGCTATATATTTAGCAAAGTTGGGCTTGTGATGTATCATGTCTGTTTATCTATCTCCATTCTTAATTATGAGAATCAAAATGGGTAAAAGGCTTAAGCTTTTGCTTAAAGGGGCATTAATTGCTAAGATATGTGACATTTACAAAACACTTTCAAAAGAAACTAGAAAATGTTCAGAACAAGAAATTGTTTTATTGAAGTTATCACATCACAATTCTTAACATATTTAATTTCAGTCTAATCACCATTAATTGTTCACTGTAAGTAGTTGAATCTGAGTTACATTTTTCTACTTCCGTATACAGCTGCTATTCTTTATTTTGCTATAAATATATATTGCATCTTCTTTAATCGAAAGAATGTTGAATTAAAGGTGTGATGTGCAATTCACGTAAAGAATTGGTAGAGTTTATTTATAGGATATGTTTTGACATGTCACAGCATGCAGTGTATGTGGATACAAATAAATATATACAACACAACACAACACAACACAACACTGTGTTAACACAAAGAAAGAATCAATACCCCTTTTAGTTGTAGCTCATTGAAATTCTGTGTTTCTGCTTTACAGATATGTCCATTCCTGTCAAATAATAGTATAATACAGTACATGTTATACTCAATTCCTTTTTCCTTTTTCTCTTTGTCCATGCTTTAGAATGTTTCTAACTGTTTTCTCTGCTTTTGAATTAATCAGGTTGTTCTCCAACACATACTAATGTTTCAACAAAAGTATTCGGGGTTTCAGTTAGGAATCCACTTCTATCTGCACAATTGGACTTCGTTTCAACCCACAACTGAACATTATAGAATGTGGATTCCCTGCTACCTCTACAGCAGTAAAATGATAATAATTATATAAAACTTTTGACCAATTTAACTTTTTGTAAATTATTTGAGTTAACCAACTCATTTCGAGCAATTCAGATGGACCAAATAGTTGCTTGTCAAATCACCATCAAAATCTTCATTTTTTACGAACGAACATGAAAGGATATCCTGGAATTGAATTAAACGTTCCTTAGGGATATGATGCAGAGCAATACAGTAACCTAATCAATCCAAATCAAAGTTTCAAACCGTAATCAACATAGAGCACTCAAACATGTTGGTTTACAAGTAGATTTAGACTAGATAGTCATGTGGATCGGATGAGAAATCAAACGATTCCCTAATAAAAGATTATTCGAGGAAGAGACTATTTTCCTCAATGTAGGTTCTTAAGGCACTCCAAAAAAATTTTAGTGATCGTTATTAAGAAGTTGTGAATGAGATAAGTCTATGGAATTAAGAGAATGGATAAAAGATTAAAAGTTGAAATGTAAAGAGCTGAAATAAACGACTGAAATGTAAAGGGCTAAAATAAACGACTGAATTGTAAAAGGCTGCAAGACTGTAAATAAAGTAAAGTGATAAAAGGTAAATGAGGAAATTAAATGACAAGAAAATGCAGGGAATTTGTATACTTTAATTGATTGTTGAATTATTTTTTGTACAAATGACTTTTCCCTTATTTATATGGGCAAATTCGGGTAACTTACAACAATTAACAATCACCTACCACTAATCCACATTTCCCGACTCTTACAAGAACTCATAGATCATGGGGTGTTGGTGTTTTGCTTCTCCTAATCAGCCTGGAAGTTTGTTTTGAGCTATTCTTCCTTGAATCGGTTGGTTCAATAGTAATAATCACCTTCACTACTTACAAGGGATTGAACCTGTTGATACTTTGCGCACGTGAAAGTATTCTAGAAGCTAGTGAGATCTTTCCAGCTTCGTGGCCAAGCTTATGTATCTTTCCTCAAATCTTATTCAAATACACGACTCCTTTCATCTAGCTGTTTCGTTTTGCCGTGCGAACGACTGAGTCTAAGCCTTTAGCCATTGCTTCCAACGGTTAGTTTATATTGGCGGTTGGCGTGTCTTTTCGACTGATCAATCAACCATTGCATACTTTTAGGTGCCAACATAATTCTCCCCTACATTCTCAATTTAACTATTATTTGGTGAATCATAATACAATAATCACCTTCTCGTTCCTCGAGGCATTTGTGACTATAAATCATCCACTTTCCCTTTTCATTTGAATTTTGCTTCCTTATTCAAATCTTGTTGTTACTCGAGGTTTTCGACTTTCCGTTTACCGATCTCATACTATCATTCGCAAATCCCTTAAATTTAAACAATGTCTTCTGCAAGCGACTCTCAAAACCTCAGCGGTCGTAAACAATCCTCTGAAGCACCTTATAAGCTGATTAAAGTGAATCAGAGTTGCAGCACTGATGCGGCACAATGTCCCAACGAAGTTGCACCGTCAATGCTTATCATAATTTAAAAAAAAAAAAATCAGTAAAATATTATAATTATAATTTTATATTTACCTGTATAATTATTATTATAGTACACATACTATAATTATGAGTTGTGATCATGA
Organism: Acmispon strigosus; assembly: GCA_030819835.1. Lineage (NCBI taxonomy): Eukaryota > Viridiplantae > Streptophyta > Magnoliopsida > Fabales > Fabaceae > Acmispon > Acmispon strigosus. The sequence continues at coordinate 97,042,000 of JAUAMA010000001.1, forward strand.
ACAGCTACATAGTGCAGACATCTCAGAATACCTTTTTTTTTCTTTGTCTCTCACTTTTACACTCATCACATAATATATCACATCTTTACTTATCTCTTATCTCTTTTTAAATATATCTAGTGATGATCTACACTAAAAGAATGTCGAACGATCTTATTGAATAATCATATATGTACCTTGGTACAACACAACACAGGGTGGAGAGGAGATGAAAGGGAAATAAGGAGGAAGTAAATTGACAACACAACACAAGACTCCATGTAATGGAGTTGTCCATTTCATTTCCAGGCACCACCTTGGTAGCTTTTTCTTCTTGTTCATAAATAAACACACACTGACACACGATCGACATGCATGCCTAATTAATTGACCTTTTATTAATTAAATTAAATCCACCTTACCATGTCCATTTGACAAATTTTATTCTACTTTCTTCATTTACCGACTGTTTTGTTCTTTTATAGACCATTTCATTGTAAGAATTGAAGAGGTGTATGACTTTATGAAGATTGCACGTGAAAATACATATATTGAAGAGGTGTACTAGTACTACTTCAATCTTTACAAATTAAATTCATTCATTTGCTGTTTCCTCTCTAACAAGATAAATGGTCGGCTGTCTAAACATCAATTCGTAATTTTTGTTTCGAAAAGCGAGATTTTGCTTTTATATGAATAACATAGCCGGTAGATAATTGAGGTTTCAATAAATTAGTAGGAGTGATTAAAATGTAAATACACGCTTTTTCTTCACAATTTTAAACATACTTTTGCCTCTCAAAATCATGGTAAGTATTATCTGTTATTTTTTAAAAAGATATGTAATCCATTATACTTGTCATTTAAAAAAATCAGTTATATCCCTATTCTCATCTAATTCTTAATTAATCATATTTATTATAGTTAATCAGTAATTAATTGAGTATGTATGTATAATAACTGATAGAGAAAAAGAATACTTATTTTGCCAATCCAGGTTAATACAACTGATAATAAATTTTAGGTTTAACTTTTACATTTTCATAAATTGAGCGTTCGGATCTTCTAGAGTGAGTAAAATCCTAGGGAAAGATTTCATGGAGCTCCTACAAAAAGTGAGTCTCTGCTGGCCTCCCCAACATGTCATTGACGCCCTGCTCAATAGTCTGGATGTGTTTTCTCCTCATTCTACCATTTTTTATAAATCAAAATATTTTTTCGCACCATGCATATTTAAAAGAAAAATATTTTGGGTCAACAAATGCCCAAGTAGCTCTTGATAAATCTTTAGCTGACGTGTATCTATGTATGCCTAGTTGGAAAAGAGAGGTATATAGCTAGCTGCCTTGACTTGGGTAACTGGGTTTAAAGTTGAAAATTGAAACTAAAACTTTGGAAACCTAAATTTCATTACAATTTAAGTAATGCTATATGCTGCTATATACTATATAAATGTAAATGACTCCTAATTAATTGTGAATCTAAGGAGGTATATATAGTACTATTCTTTCGTTGGGGACAGCTATGTTGATCCCGTAATGCTATTTAAATAAATTTATTGACCTAAGTTTGTACCGACATGAACCAAGCTTGTCAACAAAACAAAAGAAACAACGGTAGCTTCAAAAACAAAACTATACTTAGTTGTTGACTATTTGCAAACAAAACAAGCATGGGAAATGGGAATTGAAAGCCAGGTCTCACTTGTCAGAAACAGAAACAGATCTTTAGGCATTGCCAAACAAAATTGATCATCATCGATCCTTGTTTCTTAGAAAATTTCTCAAGGGAAGGGACGGTGGAGTTGACAATTAATTCACTTTTATTGTCCTGCATTGCATGTGTTTGTTAATTTGGAGAAGATTTAATTGTACAAGCCTACGCCTAGCTAGGATTTATTATCACCCTGCCACAACCACACACCTTATTTTCTATATTTATATTAAGCTATGATTAACTAAATCAAGTCAACTACAGAAATTATAAATATCACTATTTTAAAAATGAATACTTTGAACATTTATAGTTATGTTTTCTTGATTATTTTTTTAACTTTTATGCTTATACATATAAGAACAAATAAATGATGATACATATCATACTTTGATTATTTTGAATGATTCATGTTAACCGTAAGTATTTATCATGATCACTCCTCTTTTAGGCCCAATATTGATCCATCCTAAAGTGTTTTTCTTGGTACCATGCCTCATCGGCCCAAAAGTATCTGACCTAAAATGTATTCCTATTTTCATACCCAGGCAGAACTTCTTACCTTAAAAATGGCCATGTGGCTTGGAATTTAACTATGCTCCAACAGGATACTCGCCAGCCTCACTCTAAACATATGTTAGAACACACTATATATTGAGATAAAAGTTCCTTAACGTTGCACTTAATTGGTATTCGGTATTCGAACACAGAATTCATAATCACTTGACCAAAAAAATATCTTCATAACCAAAGCATGACTGAAACTGTAAAGTCTTGCAGCCACGTACCTTCCCTGTCTTTTGGTTGGCAAAACTGGTCCTATGCCACCAAGAGCAGTTTCCGCTCACTTCCCCGCTCCCCATATGAAGTGATCTCATTTTATTTCCCATGAATTTGCCACAGGAAAAAGGCAAACTTTTTATTTGAAGGAACATAATTTCACCACAAAATAATGATTAAGAGACCAGAGTACATGGCAAAGGATGATGATTTTAATCTTGACAACGGAAACACCTGGCGGTTTACCATCACATAGGGCCTAAAAGCTCCAAGTCCTTGATCAACATTCAGTTTTTCAGACAACAAAATAAAACCACTTTGATACTGAAAATCAGTGACCTTTGTATTAGTTTTCTGCATCTCATAATTTACAACAATGTATTTGGCTAGATAGCCATCCACCGCTGAAGTAAACCTACATTAAGAAGAACAAGTACAAAGTATTGCAGCAGCTCCAGTAAAGAAACGAAATAACCTATACTGCTGATCATGTATGACTATAGGAGCGCTACTCTTCACAAAAATGGCAACTTGAGTAAAGGGAGATTGACCAACAAGTGCTCCCTTCTTCACACATAAAAAATGCCTCATAACAAAGGAAGAAGCCTGATAGCTCTGATTAAAAGAGAAATTTATCATCACCTGTTGCATAATGGAGACTTTCTATTAGAAATTAAAACATGCACCTATCTGTTCAAAGGTTCTAACTGGACTTCCATTCTTGCAGAGGCTTGTGACTCTTTATCCACAGGAATCCTGGTTGGGCTCAAGAGATCAAGGGAATCATCATCCTCAAGATTGCCAAGCACCCAATTGCTTCTTCCCAGTCCCCGGTCTCTTATACGTTGCTTTGCCCGGTATTCCAAATAAACAACAATCAATGCACCAACTGAGAACCAAATCACCATTGCCCAATTGAGACCATTGGCATTTTCCAAATCATATCTGTGCCCTAAATGTTTCATGCCACTAAAAAGTGCTGCAATGCCTACGACTACGGCAGACCTGCCAACAATTACATGGAAATATTCCCAAATAACCCTTTTAAAAGGTGTCTGCTCCCCATTTGTTTGTTTTTGAGGCCTAAGGAAAGCATTCACCGGCTGTAGGCAAGCCAAAAATATTGCAGCAACTCCAAATCTAACATGAGCTGAGCTGACATGAAATCCCCGAAGCTCAGCAACAGCAAAAAGAAGGGCAAGTAGAATGATCGCTAACCCTGAGTATTGCAAGTAAACATGAATTTTGTACCATCCATCACCCTTGAAATGTTTTAGGTACCTGGCTGCCAATATACCTCCAGGAAGCAAGATACCCCATGCAAGAAACATCATAAAACCATGCACAGCCAAAACAGGAAGTAAATCCTGCTCTGCTTCTGCAGAACCACGCATTAGCTGTACGCGTATAGGCCTACTACTCATAAAAGAATGCATATTCCTTTCACTAAGATGGTCATTACTCCATCTATCACCCATGGCCCAAACAACTTTAAGTGGAGATAAGGGATCAATAATATTGTTACATTCTGGCCTCTTCTCCCGATCACAAGATGGATGCAAGGGGCGTGTAAATTCCATGGTAATAATACCATTTTCTATTTTGCATCTCACATAAGTCAAATTCTCATGTGTAGGATGTATGCTTGAAGCATCCCTTCCATCAATCCAGTAAGTGTTTACACGACCTACACCATTATTATCTACCCACCCTACATAAGCATAACTGTATATCATTCCACTACCAAATCCTATGGCAAGATACCCACTCTTCTTTTCACCACGAGCCGCGACAGTTATGGAATCCTTTGCCAATGTCCAAAAGAAGGTAACCTGTTGATCATCCAGAACAACACTGTTATTATACATGTCAGATAGACCCCCATCCACAACCTCCACTCTCCAACCCATTTTCTTCTCATATAATGAATGATAATAGATGTGATCAGGAGTGTTCCTATCCGGAGCCCAAAGTAATTCCATAGGACTGGCTTGAACTCCATGAGCCTCAGGACCTCCAGCATAAACAGTCTCAGTCAGATTCCTCAGTGTAGCATTTCCACCAACGGGATCTGATGTGACATAGAGCGCAACATCGTGGCCGGCTTGTATGGAAAACATGACCGGCACCCCTCTTTCCACTATCAATACAGGAGCCTCCTTCTTGTTGATGTAGAGAACCTTGGCCGGATTAGGAGGGTTGGGGTAATGCAAAGCTGGACCAGAAGATACAACCAAGGGAACTTTAGCATCAGCAATGATGACATGTTGATCCTCTTTATCTTGAGCATCCAGGGGACCTTTACAGTCATCAACATGCTGAGAAACATTCAGAACCATATTACCATAATTCTCAAAGGGAAGACCTCCATGACTCTGAGGAAGATAGTAAGGTTGAACAGTATCAGGAGTTCTAATCTTACCCAAAGCCCAAATCACAGTCATGTTAGCCAAATGATCCACAGGGTGATCATACTTGCCATCAACCTGGCTCAATGGCCTCTTGTATCTAATAAATGAAACCCCATCTCTCCTCTGCCCATAAATCAACTTTGTATCATTCACCAAACCAATCCTGTCAGGCCCTTCATAAATTGAATCAGGACAAACCCCTAATGCAGATCCATCCTCACTGTTTATCATACACTCACTGTACTTAGTGATGAAGAAATCATCCACAAAAGGCAAACCATCTTCCTTAAACCCTGAAACAGCCACATCTGCACCAACCATGAGCTCTGAATCAGTGGCATTAGGGTTCGCCCACCCAAAAGCCATGTAGTTCATGATTCCAGTTGCACCCTCCAACCCAATCTCGATGGAATCCTCTTTCGCATTCAAGCTCCACCGAACCCTGAAGTCCTTCGTCAGCATCTTGCAGTTGTCGAACATCGTTGGCTGCGTGTGAACACCACCCTCCTTGATTATCCTGTCTCCGCTCAAAGGCGCCGGCGCTGGAGAACTCGCCGCCGAATCGGTGGTGTTTCCTAGGATGACGTGCCCGAAATCGGAGGCGGTGGGTAGGTCCCACACGGCGAGGACGCCGATCATGTCCCACGTGATGTTGCCCGTCAGACGCGCGACGAAGGTGGAATTGGCGTAGGTTTGGTTGAGCTTGTGATCGGAGACGATGAATCCGGCGGTTAGGTTGTCGAAATCAGGAGCGAGTGCGCCCCAAAAATGGACGTCGGAGCCAGAGAGCATGTCGAATTGGGAAACCCTAAAAGAACAATCGTCGAGGATTTTGAGGCGGCCTCTGAGTTGGTGCTGAACCATTTCGAATTCGGATTCCAAATCGACGAAGGGACTGATCCGGGTGCAATTTTTCGAAGGATCCGCATACCCGAAGAACAACAAGGATAGGAAGATCAAGAAAGATTCGCGAAGCATGTGGTTGAGATCCGAGTATCCGGTTGTCAACGGAGGGGAGTAACGGTGGTGATCGGAGAAACGCCGCGACCGCCGTCGTAAAAGCAAGAAGAGCAAGCAAATCACGGCCAGGTGGGACTTTCTTTCTTTTTTTAGTTGCGTTTCCACGTTCGGTGGCGTTGGGCTCTAAGGTGACATGTGGCAACTTTGTAATAATGAATGATTTGGTGTTGGGTGAAGGAATCAAGAACATACCCAACGTGAAACCATGATTTGCTTGTCTTGTCTTTTGTCCATTATTCATAAATCAATTCGTACTTTATAGCATCATATTCATATGCCATGGTTCATTTTTTATAAGAAAGAAATTAAGTGAGCTAGATTCACTTCAAAGCCTCAGTTTAAGTTGTAATGATACTTTATTACATGTATAAATCATACAACTTAATAATGGGGCATTGAAAAGTTTGATGTTATAGACCATGAGTCTCAAACAAGAGATAAAGTGCAATCCACTAATAATTAAAGATATGGCGAGTAATAGGTCATCAAATCACTTGTCAAAATTTATGATTAGAGAAAGACGCACTATAAATTTATTGGTATACAAACAAGTGCCCGTTTGCATCCAATTATCGAACTATGGTGAAATAGACATTGTGGCATTATTAGCTAGTGGGCTTGCATTTTCTTTTTGACTTGTAACTTTATCATTTGGGATTCAAACGCGATTAACCTACGCGAAACTAATTACAATGTAGTAACTGCCCTTAATGGGATTAGTTCACCCAAAGTCCTCAACACTTCAACAAAAACTCTTCAAAATCCTATACCATTTATTTTACTCCAACTCAAACCAGGGTATGCATAAAAAGTTAACTGCATCTACCAAAAACTTGAAGCAAACCAAAGTTGAGAGTCATAGATTTTCAAAATAAAGCCAGAGAAGTTGCTTCTTACATATATAAGATAAATACAAGTTTTAAACAACAAATGCCCTTCACCAAGGTTGCAGTTTTGCAGATGATTATCAGCTATCTGCCCGTATAAAAGACAGTTAGGCTGACTCCACCTTCCAAATTCATCAAAACAGCATCACTACAATAACGAAGGCGTAGGATACTTTAATGAAATGCTTGAGAGTTTCCTGGCCTTCTTTTGATCCCAATGCTGCATAGATAAATAACGAAGGCAGCAGCTAGAATATTCACAGCACACAGTTTCCTAGTGCTGAATTGTTTCAAATTTGTCAAAAGGCATAATACTGATCATAATCATAATCATAATCAGAAAGTTCACTCCCACCTGAGAATCCATAATAGTCATAATCGTCATCAGACAAGAAAGCTATGTCTGAGATCCCAGATGGGTAGTCTTCGTCAAGTGATCCATAATCGATTTCAGCTTCAAATGGGTAGTCATCAGCAGGATCATTTGGAAGCCGTAGATTTTTTATCTGTTCAGCACATCTCTTCCCCAAACTTCCAGCCAGATTAACGTTGAAACACTGTCGTAAGTCAAGAGATTCAAGGTGGGGACAGCCATCAAGAATGGCAAGCAAGCCATCATTAGTCAACTTGTTTCCAAAAAGCTGGAGATGGCGTAACCCAGGCATGGTTTCTGCAACAGCAAATGCCTCCTCATCACACTCAATGTGAGGACGTCTGTACCCTTCCATGTTGAATTTCAAGGTTTTCAAGCGAGGACAACTTCGGCCAATAGCTTCTAGGGGATCTTTGGATAAGCTGCTGATTGATATATCAAGTTCCTCCAGCTGAGGAAGCTTTTTTGCAATTTCACATAATCCTTCATCTGATATGCTATAACAACATGCAAGACGTAGGCGTTGAAGATGACTTGTCCTGTAAATCAGCAAGACAAAACAGGGGGTACAGTGTTACATAGAGATGCTGCCAAAAGATCTGCCATGACATTGGCAAACTAACTAGATGATATGCTTGCAAAAAATCTACTGTTACTTTGGTTAACCATCTGACAATGTGAAGCGAAAAATGTGAAATTCCACACTTGCAAAACATATTAAAATTTACATTTCAAACAGAAGCACCAAAAAAAATTTGTGTTATGACACAGACATACTTTCAGAAATAACTACCACAAACATGTACACACATGCAAGTAGAAAAAATAAAAAATAAAATGATAAGATATCTTAAATAAAAGTTGGTTAGCAGTTATCATTAAAACAAAGTATCATTGACTAGTATACTAATAATTATTCACATAACAAGTCTCGGGCAATACTAAACATGATTTCAAGTTCTAATATATGGAATGAAGAAAAAAAAAACAAAAACTTGACTTTGAAGTATTAGATAAGTGAACTTTCTTCATTTAACTGCAAGCAACCTATAGAACGAATGACCAAATTTATGAAACTTCAAAGAAAACTAAAATCATCTCTCTTGAGCTTTGGGCTAATTACAATCGATATTCTCTTTGTTTGGAATCCTACTTCCTTATCAATGACTAGATTAAAATGACATAGAAGAGTATTGTAATTATTACTTAAAATCATTCCTCAAAGTTACACGCCATATTTCTGTTTGAATACATCTGCTTCTGTCCTAAAATGGATTTCCAAGTCTTTGTACATTTTTATTCAGAATTCTACACAATAATCCAATCCAAATCCAAACCCACCACAAATCCTGCCACTATTAGCTAGGCCGAGCTTTCTAGACCTACTTCAAATTCATAGATGTTTTGTTTCATCTTCATGGTAAGAACTCCAGTGCATTACATTCAAGATAAAAACCAACCAAGACAAAAATTGCTTTTCAAGACCAAAGTGTTCACTCCAAATCCCATAGAATTCGAAATGAAATTTGAGACTCAAGTCATACTTGAGTTACTTTCAGAACACAAAGAAATGAGTTTCACTAGATTATTGCTCAACGTGCCATGACAAGGGACTCGCCAAATTGAGGGGGGGGGGGGGGGGGGGGGAAGGGATTCGCCAAATTAAAAGGACCAGTTAGGAACATCACTTAACAATAAAGCGTTAAAAAGGGAATGGCAAATTGCCAGCATTTCTCCCGTTTTTGCATTAGTTTCAATTCAATTCAGTGTTTGCATGTCATGCTTTGTGTTAACAAAAAAATAGATGCATGATTGTGGTTGGAAAATTCAAAGCCTCATTCAAGCATGGGAATCAAACATAATACCCTAATTCGCATAATTCACATGATTCAAATTTCCAATCGTGAATTTGCAAAATATTCAAAAAAACATGGAAATGGAAGAAGAAGGTGGAACTCACGAATCAGTGATGTAGTCGAGGAGATAATCGGTGCCGAAATACTCGATGTTGATATCGAGCAAGTGGCCGGAGCTGTAGTTGACGGCGCGGCGGCACATGGCTTCTAAATTGTAGTGAGAATCACCCAAATTGTGCATGTCGATGGTGCGCCACATGATGGGGTCCCTGGAAATGTTGCGCCACGCGGAGCAAACCCCTTGAACGCTGGTCAGGATCTCGATCGCGCCGAGCTTGAGGAAAATGGTGGACACCACGTCGCGCGGAAGGTCGAGCCAGTTTCGTTCCTCGCCGGAACCGGCAAGTGGCTTCGAATTCGAAGACGACGGTGTGTCCATCGGAGGAATCAAGGGCAAGAAGAGAGGGTTGTTATGTTGTGGCGGTCATAAACTGAATTTCTTCCGTTTTCTCGTGTTCTGAGAGGTTCTGTTTCAAGGCCCAGAGCTGTTATACGGATTAGGCTAAGCCCATCGCCATGCCTCTAATATTTTCTCCATAAAATTTATGCAAAAAAAGAAACAAAACTTATTTTTTGCGGTTAACTTTTAGCCATTTTTATTATAGTTAATATGTGAGTTTAATTCAAAAGGTTAAATATATTTTTGGTCCACGTAAAATGTAAGGTTATTTGATTTTAGTCCATTATCGGAGCAAAGTTGTGTTTTGGTAGCACATTACCTGATCGGAGGAAGAACATATGACTTTAGTGAAGGTATACATCGTTGGATTGCCACAAGGCTTTTACCTTTCGTATCAATGCCTTGTTTGAGGTCCCTCGGAGTGGGAAGAGATATGTCTTGTCACGGTTTGATTGTTGATAGAGTAAGTGAACGTGTGCGACTTCTGAATTGGTGAAGAGTGATTCAATGTGATTCTCTAAAGGTAGCGCATTGATGGAGCGTAGGGTGTGAAAGATCATCCTTGCTCCTAGTTCATTACTTTCAAAGCAGTTCCTAACGCTTTCACCTTTCATCCATTCGCAGGTTCGTATCAACATGAAGGAGTCTCTTATAAGAAAGAGTTTTTTTTCCCGAGTATGTAGGGAGTAGGGTTGTTAATGACGCACCCTTCTTGCGCGACTCAGCGGAATACATACTTTGTATGTCCTCTATTGGTATAGGATGCATTGTGATATCCCTGCCGAGATTAACTTGGTTAGGGAGGAACAACTTTCTTTGACGAATTTGCAGTCAAATGGAACTTTGACTAAACTGATAACCGAGCAAGGCAAGCCTTAATTTTAAGTGTTGGGCCCATATAAATTCTCCTTCAGTAAGCCGAGAAGAATTTTGTGCTGAGAATCAAATGTGTATTATCCTTTGTTTCCTTCTAACCATTTCTCTTTCTCACTCCCTTTTTGTGTACTTGTTTGAGGACCATGTCAGCTATGAAAAAGCTTCATGTGAGGAAATTGGGGAAGCTTTCCCCTTGTATTTATGTTGTTACTCCGGACGAACCGAGGCGCTTTCTGGATTTTTGAATGATGTCAAGGGGGTCATTAAGAACGAGGGGCCCTACCATGAAGTTCCACTCCTAAGAACGAGGTTGTCGTTGACAATGATCATCCATATTCAATTGAGGAAGAGGAGGAGGAAGAAGTAGACTGGCCTCTGCGGTTGCTTTGGAGATCAGAGTGCTCTCCATTCGATGGGGATTTAAAAGTGTTCATGTATTCCACGTGGCATGCAGACCATTTAGAGAACTGATTCGGTGTTTAGGTGGCCAAAACTAGTGTGATTCGCACATTGCAAGCAGTCACGCTCGCATGGTGGGTCCTTCAACTAATTCTCAATAGAGTTGATCATGAGTTTAATGCCAAGGGGAAGAAAGTGGAGGGCCTTCATTAGAAGTTGTTCGATGATTTGGCTCTTATGGAAAAGCTAAGGCAAACTATGGCTTCCACGGATGCAAAAGATGGGGAACCCAAGCTAAAGAGGGTTCCTGAACTGGAGGCTTGGGTTGAGGAGCTTCAATGACAGTGACAACTTAAGATGTTAGCCAATCAACACTTAACAGAGGAAGACTAATCACACCGGCTAATTTCACCTATTTCACTAATGTCAGATATCAAAATCTATGAATTTCTTTTGGAGGGACTAAAATCAATTTTATCCTATTTTGCAGGACTAAAAACACATTTAATCCAAAAATATAATATTGTGTTAATGTTGTCTTATTAATATGATTCAGAAATAATCTTTTAAAAAAATGAACTCATAAGTACTTAGCTCACAAATCATCAAAGTTGAGTTTGGCTAACAGACTATTAATCCATAGTTAGAGCTCCTTTGGTTTTTTCTGTTTCCATTAAATATAAGTGTGTTAACATGGATCTTAACCTGTGTCATCTTGTTTGTATATTTTTCCGTCAAAGAAAAATGTGTTTTCAAACTTTAAAAAGTGTGTTTAGAAAAAATATGTTATGAATATTTTCTGTTAAGAAAAATTGTGTTAAGTTTTCATCATTTACGGTATTATTTATTTTGAAACTCCATTCTATTGTCTTATATCCATTTCAATAATTTTATCCCTCGAAGCGATTTCACTTTATTCTATTCAAACATTATTTTTTAAAAATTATTACTTTATTGACACACTATTCCTACATGAAAATATATTCTTTTAAACTTAATTCTACCCAACATAATTATATCAAATTTTATTTTTTCCGACATAAATAAAAAATGATTGTCTAAATAACCTCAGGAAAAAATTGGGTTAAAACCAAAGTACTAGGTGGACTAATAACATTTAAGATAAATGGACTAGATATTTCATATTCATTTATTTATCCTGAGTATCATTGATTTGTCTAGAACAAAAATTATGTAACCCAAATTTTTCTTGAATCATATAGACAAGCTCAAACCAAAATACTCTTATTCTATTATAATCCAACCCGACCTGAATGATCAGGTAAGGAGTCCGAGTTCACAGCCTAATATGGCGCGAGCAACCACATGGATATGAGTGTTTTAGTTGTGGTCAAAATAATGCTTTTTGTCATGTGATTAGGTATAAATAATGTTGAGGGCAACATGTGTACATTGTATCATGTTAAACCACCTTTTCTTTATTTATTTTTTTATATTATATAGCTGGTTATCTGTCATCTAGCGCTTTCTCATAACATACCACGTAGGCACGTATTAGTAGCTACCTCATCAAGAACAAGGCAAACAAACCAACCAACTAAAATAACATTTTATTCAAAACAAGTTTCATTTCGATTCAAACCTCTGTCAAAATGTCATTACTATTTTGCGAGGCAAGCTTCATATATATATATATATATATAGGATGTATCATATGAGAAAGATATTTTTATATGAGAAAATGAGAATAAATCACGATCGTTATATTTAATCATGAATTGTCAAGATTAAAACAACTTAATAGTCACGTTACTACTTAAAAATTTCACACACACACACACACACATATATATATATATATATATAATGTATCATATGAGAAATATGTTTTTATATGAGAAAATGAGAATAAATCACAATCCTTAGATCTAATCATGAATGATCAATATTAAAACAACTTAATAGTCACATGACTACTTAAAAATGTCATGTGACTTTTTAAAAAGTCAAATGACTTCATGTTTTAATCTTGATCATTCATGATTAGATCTAACGGTCGTGATTTATTCTTACTTTCTCATATAAAAACATCTTTCTCATATGTATCATATGAGAAGTATGTTTTTATATGAGAAAATGAGAATAAATCACAACTGTTAGATCTAATCATGAATGGCCAGGATTAAAACAACTTAGTAGTCACATGACTCCTTAAAAATGTCATGTGACTTCATGTTTTAATCTTGACCATTCATGATTAGATCTAACGGTCATGGTTTATTCTTACTTACTCATATAAAAACATATTTCTTATATGATACATCATCTCTCTATATATATGACATTTTTAAGTAGGCATGTGACTACTAAGTTGTTTTAATCCTGATCGTTCATGATTAGATCTAACGATCGTGATTTATTCTCATTTTCTCATATAAAAACATTTTTCTCATATGATACATCCCTATATATAAATAAATAAACAAGGTTTAATCTCATCTACCTCCACCATGTCCTCCCCACTAAGACTCTACCCTAAATAATTACTTTTTATGTTGTTATTTTTTTCAATTTAATATTTCAAATTTTTATAAAATTTTACATTTAAAAAAAATAAAAAATATTTAAACTTTTATTTCTTTGAATAAAAAAAATCACTAGAGTTAAAACTTCAACCTCTTAAATTATTCTTTTATTTAATTGCATTTAATATTTTAAAATAAATATTATTTAATTAAAAAATATTATGTTAATGTAAGTCCGCGCAACGCGCAGACCATATCATATATAACATATTTTCATGTAGATCAAAGGCTATAATACTAGTTGAAAACATAAGGATAAGTTTACAAAAGTGATATCAATTTACTAAAATACGCACATAAAATGTTACCATTTTTTTTACAGACAATAGGAGATTTTCTTGTTTCACACATTGTATAAGATTTCATAGAAAATCTATCTTAGGAATAAGGAGAATTTAGTTTAGTCCGTTTTACTTTGAGGCCTTGAGAAGAAAAAAAAACCAATGAAAAAGTCAAACTCTAAGCAATAATTGCGCATCAACCTTGAACCAGCCCCCACAATATAGAAATGAAGAAAGGAAAAAACACAAACTTTTCCAGAGAGGAGAGAGCAGAGAGAAAGACAAGAGAGACACCAAAACTTATCTCTCTTTCTTGGATCTCTCACTACATTTCATATTGCAAATTCAAAGAAAAACTAAATCTTCTCTTCTACCCATCCTCCATTAATTCTTCCATTACATAGTGCTGCTGTTCATCATATCTTATAACAAACTATTGTTTTGTCCTCTTGAAATTTGACCCCCTTAGATAGCATGGATCATGTTCGAGCACATTCATCTCCTATGTTACTCACTTCTTCAACAAGTAATCATGTACAGCCAGAAGAAGAATGCGGTTTGGAAGGTACTTTCATATTTTACTTGCACGTTCAATTTATTTTTTCTCATAATCAATTCTATCGCTAAAAACAAATGTTTCTCCCCATAATTGATTTCGGCTTTATAATATTTGTTGTAGAAAAATTTCCAATGGATTTGCAAACAATTGCTACTCAGGAAATCCATGTAACATGTTCCATAATCTTGGAGTCTAAACTCTTAGAAATTTACTATATAGTGATTGATTTAGCGGTCAATCTAAAAAAATCGATCGTTAAATTGTTAGCGACCGATTTTAATGTATTATTCACTGATAAAATTGATGCTATTGAACCGTATTTTTGTGAAATTTTAAACAAGATTTTCCATTACATTAGTCATATGATGATATGTGAATGACTAATCATCATCCTTGTTCAAATTTTCATTTTTTGCTATAGGCCTTGCCACAAATGTTAAGCTATTGCTAAAACTAATTCAAGACCACAATGGAAGTTGCCCAAAAGACAATGTTGAGCGCAAGTTTCAAAGGGTGAATGGGATGATGCTAATCTTAGATGAAGCTAGGTCCAGGATTCAAAAGATTCAATCTTCTACCAAGAGAAAAGCTGAACTCAGGAGATGCAACACTGACCTTAAGCCAAACATCCCAGTTCCCAAGGATAGAAGAATCCCGGATGTTCCCACAGATGAGAAAGAGAGGCTGAGGAGAGAACTCAGCGCGAGCCTCGTGGCGCGCCAAAGCCTCCAAGCAATGTGTTCAAGCTTGGGAAAAGAAAAACAGATCATGGCTTCTGAACTTGCAAGAAAGGCTCAAGAGTTAACAGAGATGGAGGAGTTTATTAATGATATGAAAGCGCAGAATGACATGTTGTTGGAGAGATTGCATGCTTGCAATGCAGAAAATAAAGAGAAGAAGCAGGTTAATGGAGGGGAAATGGAAGGGAACATTGTCCTGCAAGAGCGGAACAAGGCGCTTTCAGAACAGCTACAAAGGACAATTGATGGTTATAGGTCCTTGAAGAGAAGGCTCAAGGACTTGCAAGAGGAAAACAAGGGTGTTCACGCTACAATGGAGCAAATGGAGGTGGAAGTTCAAGCAGGCATTAACAGGATAAGTAGCATCAAGGAAGAAATGGAAACGATTGATGTGGAAACAAGTGGCGGCATCAAAGAGGAAATCTCAGATTTGGAGCATGTGCTTGTGTCTCTTCACATGAAAATCTCAAAACACACACAGAAGAAAACTTAGTGTGATAAGCCAGAAGCTCAATCTATGATTGGTAGAGATAAAAGATGAGAAAGCAGGGTTTGCAGGGGAAGAGAATGGATACTGCATCACATAATGGCATCATCCATGTACAGAATTCATTCTCTTATTCAATTCCTGTCTTCCTCATCTATTTTCATGTCTAGAAAGCATGCTCTTAGACCAGATTGGTCAAAGAAGAGATTGGTGATGCTGCAAAATGTTTCTTACATTTCTAGATGTTTACTGACATTAGAGTTGTACAAACCAGAGTCCTGTCATTTATGTAGTATGCCTGTCCTGAATTTGATTTTTATTCAGTTCAACTATCTGATCTGATCTATGTCATGCAGTGCTTTGCAAGTGGATTATTCTCCCTAACACCAGAAAGAGAACATGAGAACATCATCGCTGTTACTAAATATAAAACCAATGAACTAATATTACTAAATGCTATATTTTTCATGAAAAACTTTTACTTTTGATTTGTTAATCAGTACTATAAGGACATTATTTACTCATTAGAATTTGTCTGTAAAAATCTAAGATAATATTGTATTATTAACTTTTTTGAACAAGCTAAGTTGGCAGGTTTTAACATAACCTAAGGAATATATTGATGGATCTGATTGTAAAACTGTCTAATAAGCTAACTATAGGTGGACAAGTTAGTTGACAGTAGAAAACAAATGTTTAGCTAAAAGCTATTAAAAATTTAACAGTATTTGGTAAAATTAACTATTTAAAAAGTTATTAATAAAAAATGACATGAAAGAATGTTTATAATTATTTTATATATTTATGCTTTTGTTTTGTAAACAACGTGTTAGAGAGAAAAAATTAGACGTACTGCACTCTGCAACAAATTATCATAATGCGGTTGGGAATAACTATTACAGCAACTCTTACGCTACAAATCATTCTCATGGCACGATGTCTATTAAAGAATATAAAGCATAGTGGCAGAGATATTACTCCAATGTAGGACTGTAAATAAAAAAGAACAAGCCAAAGCACATTACAGTCGGTATATATATTTTGCATGATATTGCAAATGTTATTTTTAACTTGTCTTGATAAACAAAGAAAAGCAAAAAACACCAACATGGGATCATGTGCATCTAAATAACCTCAAACATATAAATTTACTGAGCAAGGCATTGCTGCTTGCAAGCTGCAATTGAATTCAGAATCCATGTATTACTTGCAACCTTTGAATCTGTAGAACTTGCCAGAACTTCAGCATCACGTCGCCTTCCGCTGAAAATTGTTTCCTTTTCTGAAGGATTGCATTTATTAGGAAGCTCAAGGCTGTAAATTATGAGGGTTTGGTGAGGATGGTCAGCTGGCACTGGTTTTCTATGCAGAACTAGCCCTCCGGCAGCGATCACGATATCTTGCAGAAAGCCCTTGTATGAGGGAATAAAGTCTCCCATGAAATAGAACTTGTAGCCATCGAAAAGCTTTGGTTGCTGCATACCAAATTTTATCAACACAAATCACTAGTTTAGTTTGTAAACAAGCAAGCATTTAGGGAAATAGCCTGTAATTACTCTAGCTTAACTCAGTTGAAATGCATCAAACCATCCAATGCATAACTCTGTTATCATTTATTGACAACTTCAATACACGCGTAAGGAATTTACAGGAAAGGAAGGAGGTAGAAAACGAGAATAAAAATTGACAAACACTTTCATTTCTACAATTCTCACTGCCCTTTTCTCTACTGCCAAGCAAAGCTATAGTACACTCCCTTCCATATTCAGCTACCTGCACTTAAGTTTCTTGGTACGAAAGTTATCCTGACTGTATGAAGTTACCTCGATGGGTAGATCATTGAAGGTTCCATTTCATGATGTTTTGAAGATATTTAGGGCTATATTTATATTTTATAAGAATGGTTTCCCTAGGAAACATGTGTGCAGATGAATTGGTTATATAAGACAAAAACTTAGATAGAGATTATGAGTTCAGTCATAGTCATGGGATCCAAAAAACAAATTATCTGGCATTGTAGTAACAACCAGTAAGGCACAACACCATTGCTGTTTTCTTTCATCATCAAACCACTTTCTAATGATGATGAAAATTATGAATCATAATACAGAAAACGCTGAAAAGTCTAACCTTGTTCAATGCTCTAAGTCGTCCAAGACGAGGACCATCCCTGATTCCATGGATATCAAGGTTAATTTCGTAAGGCTCCTCATCAACTGGTTCCATTTCCTTCATGCAAGCTTTGATCCCTGCTCAGCCAAAAAACAACCAAACATGGAACAAAAGCCAAAAGAGGAAGAAATTGATTTAGACATTTATCATAATCTTATCATGACGGCTTAGTACGCCCCTAAAAACAGAGAGAAACAAAAGAACTGAACTTACAGTCAATATTGAGAATCCATTTTCCCTCCAGGATGCCCAACAATACTTTAAGTGTCCTTCTGCATGCCCCATTTTCATCTACTGCTGCTATAACATGGGTGACGCTTGAATCCCAATTTTTCAAAACTGTAACTTTGGTTGCTCTTTCAAATTCAGAAACAACATCCTACATTTCATATCAGAAAAAGAAAAGTGATTAATAAGATTGTTTTTAATGGGAAGAGTACTAATTTAGATAGTTATGCAATTATTTTACCCTCTCCTGCATGGATAGAGCAGAACAGCACAGTATGATTTTCTTGTATGATCCATGAGCAGTCCGAGTTTGGCTTTTAGTCTCGTGTTTGTGACCATGGCTTTTACCCTCTCCTGTGTATCTCTTGCTCCTTTTTTGGGATCCTGAACTTTCATAGGGCAACTTCGAGGAAGCATGCAGAGGGCATAACATGACAAAGTTTTCCTGAAGAAGTATATTTGGAAGATGTAATTAGATGTTTAATCTAAAAGTGACATTGACTATGTTTTTGAAAATGGTTCGATTTTATCATGTACCATATCCCATCGACATTGAGAAGTCCACTTGGCGCAAGGAACATGAAAACTCCTACGACAACTTTTCTCATAGCAGCCGAGCGCAGCCCCTTTAGTTCCACAAAAACTACATTTGATTCTCCGACTTCTACTTATTTCAGCTTCAAGATTTACTGCATTATCATCTTCAAAATATACATTGGGGGCCCTGGTGCATATGTGAAACACATTACTTAAAACTCCAATTTCTTCAAACTATGACCATTAACAAATACATCAGTTTTAGGTAAATAATGAATTATTTGAAGTTTGACAAAATGCAAAAATTTAAATCCACATTAATTATATCGCTCATGTAACAATTCCTTACCATTC
Source organism: Acmispon strigosus (assembly GCA_030819835.1). NCBI lineage: Eukaryota > Viridiplantae > Streptophyta > Magnoliopsida > Fabales > Fabaceae > Acmispon > Acmispon strigosus. Next base: position 97,060,658 of record JAUAMA010000001.1, read on the forward strand.
TGTGCAGTTCCTGTGACAATGTATGACTTTAGATCCTCCTTCATAATCTGCAGTTACAGGCTTGCCATCCAAATAATGCACCAACGGTCCAGAAGCCTGTATTTTGAGTTACGTACTGTTAAGTTCCAGTCCATTTATAATGAAGACAAGATGGCAAGCTATAAATTTTACCTCTGACTCTTCGAACAAGAGACAAAAAGCGCATTGGTACTTCTTAACATGGCTCTCACATTTCCTTAAAATTCTTTCATCCATCAAAGGACGATACTTCTCTTTTGATGTTTCATTCAAAACGCTGGCATCCGGAACTCGCAGAATACTTTCATTAGGTTGAATTTCTTCACCAGGTTTAGTCTTAGAGATGCAATCACAGGAAAGTTTTAACTTTTTAGTACTCCTCGATTCTTTACTGCAAGACAATGATTTTCTGGAAAGTTTATTTTTCCTTTGGCTGCTATTAGAGGCCTTTCCACTATTATTCATCTGCAGAGATGAATCAGAGCCAGCAAATTCATTGGTTGGGCTTTGCGTTGGAGATAAATCTTCAGCTAGGACCTGCACATAATCCAGCTTTTGTTTTCCAGATCGATTCAGGTGGTGTCTTCCAACAATCTCCTGAGGACAATGCTTCTCATTTTCTTGTTTAGATGATGAGGTACATGAATTCTTAGCCATCTTCAATTCACCATCACTTAGAACTCCTGACATATTGGAGACTGTACAGGTAGTTTGAGGTGTTGGATTTAAACTGGTATTGAAGCTAATCCTCTTGCCCCTTCCATTAGCCTTCCCCGGGTTAGAAGATTTAAGCTTATTGTCCGATGCTTGCTCCCTAGTGACTTTTAATGGCATATTCGGACCAACATCCACTCCATCAATTGAGTTTTTTTGTTCACCAAACTTCTCTTGCATTGCTTTTCCCCCGACCTTCCTGCTTTTCTTTGTAGACTTCTTTATTCCATTTAGAACATCAGAACTTTTAATCTGAGGAGAAGACAGACTGGGTGGTAACAAATCAGCCAATTTATTTCCTTCTTTGTGATTCTTAGATATTGAATTGCCAGCATCAGCACTTAACTTATTTGTTTCCAGCTTTTCTGAGGCTGCTACCAACTCCTCTTGATTTTCATCAATACTGGTATTGAAGCACACCCTCTTGCCCCTTCTACTAGTCTTCCCCAGGTGAGAAGACTTGTGCTTATTGTCTGATGCTTGCTCCCTAGCAACTTTTAATGGTATATTTGGATCACCGTCCATTCCATCAATTGAGTTTAATTGTTCCCCAATCTGCTCTTGTATAGCTTTTCCTCTGGGCTTCCTGCTTCTCGTTGTAGACTTCTTCATTCCATTTAGAACATCAGAGCTTTTAATTTGAGGAGAAGAAACACTCGGTGATAACACATAAGCCAATGCATTTCCTTCTTTGTGGTTCTCAGATAGTGAATTGCCAGCAACAGCACTTGACTTATTTGTTTCCAGCTTTTCTGAGGCTGCTGCCGATTCCTCTTGATTTTCATCAATCTCACCACTATCCTCAACCTGCATTTAACAACCAGCTTGTCAAAACTTTAATAAGTAGGTTATGCTTAAGGTCCTAAAGTATGTATGGACAATCTGTCTTTAGTTCTCCAGTTACCTGCATTTTGACAGGACTTGAAAATAATTCAGGGGAGCATGGCCTTTGTGTCCATTCAAACATCTCACTATCAAATAAATCAACAGATACTTTATTTTGTACCACATCCTACATGACAATAGCAAGAAAAAATAATCAATTAATACTAATCTACAATAATATTATCAGTATTACCCAGCGAGCACAATTCAAACTGTTTTAAGTTCAGAGACCTATCAATTAAACCAAATTTGAAGTTGAGTGACTTCAACAAGAATTTTTTTTCTCAATAATGAAGTTGTAAAAAAGTTTTTTTTAAAATATATCTCAAAAAATAAAAACAATCTAAAAGAGCAAAATGCCAAGTGGTTATTCAGACTTATAAATTAACAACTTTAAGAACTTACTAATGGAGCCGCTTTAGAAGGGCTTTCATCATCAGTGTCCTTGAGATCACTGAATGAAAGAGGAATCGGTGTTGGGCCATCACTAAATTGATCCTCCTCATTAGAGCGCTGACTTAACTTATCATTGTTTCCCTCATCTCTCAACCAAAAGAAAGGTGTAAGAAGATTATCATCTTTTTCAGTTTGGAGTGGCCTTTTATCTGCCATGACAGAAGCATTTTCCGTTCCCTCCCTGTCCATTTCACTAAGAGAGCCTCCAAGTTTCAAACTCTTCAATGGAGTTTCTGAAAGTGGATTTTGTGGCACCTGAACCCTCTTCTTCGCTGGGAAAGAAGGTTTTGCAATGTCAGAACCTGAACATTGGAAGCTGGTCTTAGTATTCTTCCTCGACTTCTTTCTCTTGTGGGTATTTGTCTCCTGAGCATGATTTTCACTGGTTCCACCAGCTTCCTTCTTACTAGAGTCACCGTCACCTTCACATTGCTTATGTCCATCTAACAGATAATTTAATTGTTAGTAAAGTGTGAAAAGGTATAATTCATTCAGTATAGCAGGTTTCTCAATTGTAAGCAAGTCAAGTAGTATAAACTTATAAACTTACCCATACTAATTCAAGTAAAGAAAAAACAGTACCTGACTAACAGTTAACATCCTAAAAGGATATTTTGAGTTTATTGTTGACAACACTATAAATAACAGTACAAATACTATGCTCTCAATTAAGCAATTAAAAATCAAACTAACCTTATAGCCCATTAATCTAATCAAAATCACGATATGAAATAAAAGCACAAGCACAGTAAAATTGAGTTTTGAAAATAGAAGTCCCTTTCAATGTTGATATATAACACTATTATCAAAAAAAATCAAAGGAGGGTAGGATAACCTGGTGATTTAGTAGGAGGTAGATTATTCTGGGTGACAAAGATGCTTATTCCCGAAGCAGCTTCCATATTTTTGTAGATGGTGACCAAGTTGTCCATGTGAGGAGCAGGGCGAACCTCTATTACCAAAACATAAAAGCAAAATCAGTTGATGTGATGTGAGTGCAGAATTAGGGTTATTCGATAAGAGCGTACCTCGACGGGTGAAGGGTATTTTACAAACAGGACAAGCAGATGCAGATTTCATAGACTTGAGTATGCATGAGCTGAAAATGCAAAAATAAGAGGGTTGCGTCAGTGTTAACAAGAAGAAAAAAAACATGAATTGAAGAGAGGGAGAAGGGGTTGTTGTATTACTTGCAGAAAAGATGATTGCAGGTAAGCGAAATCGCGGAATCGAGCAAACTCAAACTGCATGAAAAGATGAATGAATGATTATGAATGAATTAGGATTAAGGAATTGGAAAATGAAGGGATGATTGGCATTTCTTCATACCAGATGGGGCATTTGAGTTCTCTGCCCATTCTCTCAAGATCACCCATTTTTTTCGTTCGATTTGATATCTCACTCAGCGAAGAAGTGATGTGATTTTGATTTATATAATTTTGAATTTCAAGGGGCGCGCTCTTTCACGCGCCAACTCTTTTCACCTTTCGCGGCTCAAATTGATTCATATAACCTTGCCAAAGATTACTCGGTACGCTTCATGCTTCCCTTTTTAAATGTATAATAACTGTTTGTTTTAAAATTCCTTAAAATTAAGTTAGGTAAATTTTAATTTAATTTTAAAATTAAGTTTGAGTGAATAATTTTATATTTGAGAATAATAATAAAATTAAAAAATATGGTTACAAAGTTGCGTTTTTATATAGGATAAAGTATGTAACCAAAAAAATTATAGGATAAAGTAAGTTTACTTTTAAAATAAATTTAACAAAATACTTTTAAATAGTGATCATGAGTGATAAATATGAGTATAAAGTAATTCCCAATTTTTTTACTTATATGTATCCTCCATGAGAGACAATCATATTCGAGTTGAGAATATTTATTTTATATGAGGCTAACTCTCCTAACAAATATTTTTTCATTTTAAAATCTAAATGTGATTGCACATCCATTAAACTTAACGCCGATCCACGTTAAATTTAATGAGTCCAAATTTTTTTGACTTCTCAACAAAGCTTATTGAGAACAGTTTACTTCAGGCTACCAAAGCTTCTTTAATCACTAGCAATCAAATCACAACTCAAATGCTCACGGAGTAAGGACCCATTTGAAGGTGTGATGAGTCCACTGCAAATGAAGGCTAGCATTGACACTTAGGTCTTTGCTTTACATAACAGCTTTCACATACTGAATTGCAGTTGCAAAAGAGTTGCACTTGACAAGGTGTATTTACATGTCTTCATAATTGTTTTCACACTGACTGAAGTTGCAAAGGACTAAAGTTGAAACTATATATTTACATATTTCCTTTGACAAATATTCAAATTAAGGTGCTTTTCTTTCAAACATAGCTCACACTAAAAGGTAAAAGAATTGAGATTTTGAGTAAAATAAAGCAGAGAAACTTGTGAGATATATTGTACAAGTATATCAAATGAGGTGAATCCTAGCTCTGCCCATAGAAGTCCTGCATTCCACAGAATAACAGCAAGTTTACAACGCCTTCGCCCATGTGTTTCACTGCCTATGTTTAAAAGCACCACATCCCCTTCCATGCCTCCTTCGTAAAAAAACATAACACTTCATCAAAAAATTCTCTCTCCCTAAAATTATTCGCTTAGTTGTTAAATTTTCTGCTGACATATTACGTTTTTACCAAAAAGAACAGGGAAAAAGACTGAAAAGGAGACAGCTGATTTCAGCCCTTTACTCTCAATATGCTAATGTCAAATCCTTATACATATTACCAGTAATCTTTACAGGAACATGATCCACCTCTAAAATGGTGGAACCGACTTCGATCCCTGATAACAATCTCTCTATCATAAACTTTTGATATGAGTTTGATAGCCATATGACAATCTGCACAAACTCTTAAATTCTTCATGACCCTGATTGGGGTCCCTGGTGCTGTATTTAAGAGCATAAAAGCTATTGCAACCTTTTCACTGTGATAAGACAAAGCTTGTTCCTTCTCCTCTTCCTCTATGTCCGCAAGCACATTTGCAGTACGAGGCACATAGCCTTCTAACTTCAACAATTCAGTGATCTTCTCTAGCAGTGCATACACATCCTGACTTTGAGGATGAGATCTATCACCCATAGTAAATTCATAAACACGGTTGCCCAACTCAACAAGACTATATCCCGGGGTTTTCTTAACACCGTCTTGTAGCATCGACCTCCTCACTGTCTGTACATCAGACCAACGACGCTCGGAGGCATAAAGATTTGAGAGAAGCACATAATCCCCACTATGTTTAGGTTCTAGCTTCAGTAGGTGAGATCTTGCTATCTCTCCCAGACTCAAATGTCCATGTATAGTACATGCCCCTAACAAAGTCCTCCAAATAACTGCATTAGGCTTCAATGGCATGTTCTGTATGTATTCATATGCTTGTTTAACTAACCCTGCCCTACTCAAAAGATCCACCATGCAACCATAGTGTTCTATCCTTGGCCTGATACCATATTCCTCTTTCATCCTTCTAAAGTAATCGAAACCTTCATCCAACATCCCACAGTGGCTACAAGCATACAAAACACCAACAAAAGTGATCTCACCAGGCACTAGCTCCTGTCCTTCCATCTCTTTGAAAAGCTCAAGCGCTTCCTCACCAAACCCATTAACAGCCAAGCCAACAATCAAAGTAGTCCAAGAAACCACGTTCCTTTCTCTCATCTCACTGAATACCTGCTGAGCCTCCCTGATGCTCCCGCATTTCGAATAAAGGTCCAACAGCGCATTAACAACATGCAAGTTCTCTCTCAGGCCAACCTTCAACAAGTACACATGGACCCTGCGTCCTAATTCCAGAGCTCCGAGCTCAGCACACGCAGATAGCAAGCTAACCACAGTGAACCCATCCGGCTCCACGCCATCCTGACTCATTTCCCTGAAAAGGGTCAAAGCTTCATTGGGCCTGCCATTGAGAGCAAACCCATTAATCACAGAATTCCAAGCCACGAGGTCTCTCTCCGTCATTGACTCAAACACTTGGTGAGCACTTCCAGTATCACCACAAGCAGCATATATATGAAGCAAACTGTTTCGAACAAAAATCAAGGACTCAAAACCTTTTTTTATAGTAACTGAATGCAATGCTTCCCCTTCTCTAACATTCAATGACTTAGAAACAGCCTTGAGAAGAAAAGGGTAAGTGTGTGTGTCAGGTTCAACACAAGACATTGACATCTGGCGGTAGAGATGAAGTGCAGGGCTCGGGTTTTCACTTTCAGCGTAGCCCCTGATCATGGTATTCCAGGTAAACACATTGGGGTTGCGTAACAGGGTGAAAACATGGGAAGCGTAGGACATGGGTGCAGAGAGGGACACAATTGTGAAGATAAGGTGCTTGCCCATGTCAGGGTTGTTCAGGGGGACACCATGCCTTATGGAAAATGCGTGGATTTGCCTTAGTTTGTGTTCGGAAGAGGAGCAAAATTGCAAGAGAGCAATGCATTTTGTGAGAACAAGCGATGCTGGGTTTTCTGGGGTTGTTGAGAAGAAGTTTGCAAATGTAAGGGAACAAAATTGGTTTTTGGGGACATGTAACATGGGTGTGTGAATGTGTAACAATGAGGATAGCTTTGAGTACCCATTCATTTGCTTCAAACAGCACAATTCAAAGATTGGATGCAATTAGAGTCTCATCTTATAAACATGGTTATGTTATTTTAAGAAAGCCACCCTTGCTGCTATGCCCATGTTTGATCATCACTAGTTCACAGCTACCGTAATATAATCAACCATCAAATGATCAAACACCTGAAGTAAAACATTTTATACTAATATGATCCATTCAATAGGGACCCGCCTTACAAGTTATCCTTCACTTGAGTCAATGCTACTTGAGCGTGCAGTGAGTGTCACTATTTTTTTTTTATGGAGTAGTGAATATCACTGTGGATGGTAAACATTTGGTATTTAGCATAGTATTTAGTGTGAAATTTTTATTTATTTATTAAATTGCTCGTGTAATTCTGATACGAGTGTGATGAAGATTAAGGGCCTGTTTGATTTCTGTTTTTAAAAACAGTTTTCTGTTTTATAAAATTAAAAAACAAAAAAACTTGTTTGGTTAAAATGTTTTCTTAAAATTAATTTAAAAACAGTTTCCTGTTTTTTTGTTTTTAAAACAGAAAAACCAAAACAGAAAAAAGTTGTTTTTGTTTTTTATTTTCAGCTTTGTTTCATTAATGGCATTATTGTAATTAAAAGGAATAAGAAAGTAAGGGTTTTTTATTTTTTTATTTTCAAAAATGTTTTTAAAATCATATTACCAAACAAGTTTTTTTCTTTTATTGTTCTAAAAAGTAGTTCTTAAAAACTATTTTAGAAAACAATTTTGAAAACAAAAAAATCGAAAACACAATCAAACAGACCCTAAAGTTCTTTCTATGAGTGCGGTTTCTAAGAATTGAACTTTCAAACTAAGGGTTCAAATAATCATTTTTTATCACTACGACTACCGACATCATTGGATCCACAGTGAAAGTTGAACAAGAAATAGAAAAACTCATGTTTTTTTATACATTTAATAAAAATCAAAATATAAGAATACAAGTATTAGAAAATTAGTACTTCAAATATTATTTGAAACTATTTTATATTATATTTAATTTTGAATGGAAGAAAGATAAGTATGGAATTATGGATGAATAAAATTTTACATCAACTTTTATTTAACTTGAGCCCTAAAGTCCAAGAATTCTAAGATGATTCTTTCAAAAAATTTAAGGATTCGAACTCAACAACATCTATTTATTTGATATACCAATTCCATGGATTTCGATTTCCTACTGTTAAGAAAATTTCACATTCATGCAATTAAGCATTTTGTATGATTTTAATTGAATGATTTATATTTTAAGTTATAATAAGTAACTCGTAAAATATGAAATATCATATCTTAATGGAATGATTTATAATGCTTGAATGTGTGAATGTGAAATTCCTCCTATCGTAGGAAATTCAAATCCCAATTAAATTTTGTTTAATATGATTAAAATTTTGGCTCATTTTTTAAACTCTCAACATGCTTCATTCATACAATAAATATGAAGAGAAATTTGTTATGAGAGGTTCACTCGCCTAATTTGATATATGAGTCTCAAAATGATTACTCATATAACTTATTGTTGTGGGAATACTTTTGTAATACCCAAAATTAAATAAATATGATTTTGGTTTTGTGTATGTAAATCTCATTGCTTTCACAATATTAGAATAGAACATTGATAAATTCAACATCACATAACTATGAAATTAACATTTCTGACATTTATTCAAAAAAAAAACATTTCTGACATCTATTTTATTTGCAAATTCGAAAACGTACAAGAATTCTGCACAAAAAATTAGTTATCTAGTATACATCAAACCAGGACTTATGGGCAGGGTTCAGATATAAAAAGCTCAGTATGTATAGACAATGTGAAAGATCTTGGAGTGAAGAGGGAGTTAAAAAAAGGATCAAATGAAGGATAAGCAAACTCAATCGAATAATTCCCATTTGGTTGAGGATGGAGGATGATCGAAGGTCTCCCACTCGGTTGTAACAACGACAGGCTTTGTTCTTGCATTAGAAACCTTGAGTATATCCAGAGTTTCAACACATTTCTGCACCCTCTTTCCCTGAAAAACCAACCATTAATTGCATTTAGCAAGCAATTTTTTTCTCGTGTATTTTAGGCAAGTCCCTTTAGTTTTAAGATAACACTACATAACAAAGAATTTATTTAAATACGGTGTTCACCTATTGCAAAATATTTTAATTATAAGTACTATCCACCTACTTTCACCTTCTACGTAACATAAGTTAATGCTGAAATTAAGTACCCGGTAACTAGATGAGATTCTATTGGAAATAATACCTGCAAATTTTTCTGTTCAGAAGCATCCCCTTCTGCAGAAATGCTTTCTAATTTGATCGCTTGTCTCATAAGCATCTCAATTAGTGTTGTGATCTGAACTTCCGGTACTCTAACTCCGTTAGAAACAGACTTTTCAATTGCAGAAACCTATTCAAAAAATGAGTTATATATATGCTATGTTTGGATACGGTATTAGAATTCGGTGACCTAACTCAACTCAATTGGAATTTGCAATTGCATACCTGGTCTGCAAGCTGATCAAGCTGGAGGGACACATGGAGGATGGAGCGATTTGAACTCTGGATCTTGGCATCGTTACGCATCTCGTTGAACCGTCGCTCAATGCTCGAAGGATCTTGAAGCAGCACCAACTTTGATCGATCTTTCAATCCACACATATCTAAGTACTCTCCATCCTCTCGCTCTTTTCCTCCGTACAATAGTCTCTGCTCATCTACCTTCAACCCTGTTTCTCCGCACAGCACCTTCTTCACCTCCCCTGACACATTTTCACCTCAATTCCACTCAAACAGAGCAACCAAACAGAGCACAACATGATTAATTTGATTTTCTTACCGAAAGTGGCCATGGAAGAGACGCAGATCTCGTAGCGGAGAGTACCGTAGGCGATTCGAAGGCGCAAACTGGGCACCGGAGCGTCCGGTTTTGCGCTCCTTTTCTGCACCAGCATTCCTCCGGGTCTCGTTTCCCACTCTGTCTCTTCTTCTCCACTCGCGGACGACGATGCATCTCTTGTTCTCGTTCTACCATATGCGTTCAATTTCTTCTTCATCATTTTGAACGCAGTTTTCCCGGGAAAGCTCTGCCGACACAAACAAACAGTTTGTGGTCTTGTGGGCTTTTGTAGTACCGGGAGGGAGAAAACTGAAAAGTGAATTATGGTGCTTATCTTTAAAGTCTGAATAACATAAAATTATTCATGGGTATTTATCCAATAATTTAGTGGAAATAACTCTTATACGAGCTATCCACAAATGTCAATTCGTTTATATTTTACACTCTAAAGATTCTTGAGTTTAAAGGGGCATTTTTTTTAAATAATGCAATTAAAAAAAAAATTAACAAAAACAGTTAAAAGAAAATTAAATTGCAAAACTATAGCACTTTGTGCCATGTCGGATTCAGAGGTGGCATGGGGAAGGGGGAGTCGCAACACCCCATGCGACTTGCGTCCTTGGAATGAGCAAGTCGCAGCCTTTAATGCGACTTGCATGTGCAGGGGGGACAGGGGGACAGGGCCAGAAGTCGCGTCTAACCAAGCGACTCCCAAGGCCTGGAATCGCGTATGGCGGCGCGACTCACGTGCATGTCATAAAAAAAAAAACTAAAATTGTCATCTCCAATTTCTAAACCAAAAAAAAAAATCATAAAAATTTCAAAACTCCAATTTCTTCAACTCATCACCATCAACATTTTTCTCCATCCACTTCATTGTCATCTCCCTTTATGTTATCATGTAAAAGAAGGGGCAAGCAAGAAACCTTGAAGCCTGGTTATTATTCGCATCTTGGAGTGTGATTTAAAAAACATCTAAAAAAATTCAAAAAATGCCCAAATGATGAAATTTATGGTGAAATAAAAAAATTTCGAAAATTAAAAAAAAATAGCAAACGATGGAATTTGGCTTCGGGACACCAGGCTTATGGCGAAAGCGTCCAATTACTTTTTTTTTCTCTTCAACTTTGTAGTTCGGCCCGTCGCCATCCGAGACCGTTAGAAATTCCTTTTTCAGGGCCAGATTGCCAGATTGCTGCTTTAAAAAAAAATTAAAATACTATTTCGCACCTACAAGTGCGATTTGGAGGCCCATTTCGCACTCTTAGGTGCGATACACACTTTTAAAAAATGCGACTGATGCACGTGAGTCTTCCTTGGGAGTCGCTTGTTCAGACGCGATTCCAGGCCTTGGGAGTCGCTTGGTTAGACGCGACTTCTGGCCCTATCCCCCTGTCCCCCCTGCACATGCAAGTCGCATTAAAGGCTGCGACTTGCTCTTTCCAAGGAGCAAGTCGCATGGGGTGTTGCGACTCCTCCTTCCCCAGGCCACCTCTGAATCCGACATGGCACAAAGTGCCATAGTTTTGCAATTTAATTTTCTTTTAACTGTTTTTGTTAAAAAAAAATTTTAATTGCATTATTTAAAAAAAAATGCCCTCTAAAGGAGTGTGTTAAGAAATGTACATAAAAAGCGATACTCAACTTTAAAATCAAATTTTTAGTTGAGTTCCACTCTAAATTCTAATAGTCGGCATGGAGGGACAATCTTTGACCAATAATAGAAGCGCCACGTGTACAGGTCAGTTAGGTTGTCTGTCGTGACAGCTAAGTTTGCCGACAGTTGAAGGAACCATCCATGTTGCTTTTTGTTTGGTTACTGTTAAGATGAACACGTGGAGGGCATCCGTTGGAGGTGAGTATTTTGAGTTTGTATGATTTTGGTTTTGTGGTTGATTAATTTGGTTTTTTGTGGTTGGTTTAATGTTGATTACTATACTTTCGTTTTCATTGGTAGGAGGTGACATTAGCCTACCCTGCCTGTGAAGTTATGTGGGCTATGAAAATTATGTCATATTGGACGTTGATTGGACTTTGAAGTCAACCAATCATAAACTGCGTTGGACTTGTATGTATGGCTCTTGGGTTTGGGATTTTTGGTTGGATAGATGGTTTGCTTGCTAAGGATTAATGAAATATTTGTTTAGATAGATAAGGGTTAACAACTTGTAGTTAATTTTATTAAGACTGGGGATTAAAGTATGATTAAGGAAACTGGTTGATACCTTGACTAAAAAGCATTTGCCAAAAGGATTAAGTTGTCATTGAATAGGACAGCGAGTTTATGAATGTCATTGCTAAGGTAAGAACTATCTATGGTGACTAGCTAAAGCCCTTTTAACAATAGCAACTTTAGAATTTCAGGAAAAGAGTTTTTTTAAGATTTACCCCGAAAACCACTATCTCTTAGGTGACCCGATATTATTATGATATGTATCTTAGAAAATTTAAACTCATGAAATGTGTCAAAATATTATTAGACTACGTAAGACTAAAATAATTTTACCTCTTATTTAGTGGTTTAGATAAGCCCTAAACACAATAATACCTAATATTTTGACCAAAGTTTACTTTGACTCTAAATCAATTTTCACTCTAACCAATTATGTTTAAGTTACCGCCCACGGTAGCCCGACCTAATCACCGAGTTACCACCCACGAAAATCTTGTCTAGTCATCGGGGTACACTTCAAGCCCAACAAGCACAAAGGCATAAGGACTTGAGGGCATGTGTGTATATCGAGCTACCTCCCACAATAGCCCGACCTAATCATCGAGACTCCACCCATGGTAATCCGGCCTAATCATCAAGGACATCTCAGACTCAATAAACACATGTAGCATGCGCGAACTTAAGAGAAGCATGAACCCCTATATTAAATAGTCTGTAACTCAATGACCATAAACCAATCATTAGGCTATTTAAGGACCTAATAAATCACTTTAATATAAAACTCAATGAGTTAAAAGTCCAGGTGGCACCCTTAAACCTATATAAGCCTAAGATAACTAAGGTCAAAAGCATCTTCACTTCAACGCTAATACTAGGGACTAGGTTTTGTACTTGACATTAAGTCTAACCCTAGAGTTTTGGGGAGAATAACTACTATTGAGTAATTTTGGAATAGCATGATTATTAGATAAAAACATTGATTAAATTAAGAGGGGAAAAAGTTATTCTAAAATAAGCTTGCTTGTAAGGTAGAGAACAAGAGTGTATTTACTTAAATATTTATGAGTTAAGATTTATTTAAAAACAATATCACTTATAATAGTGTTGTCCAAAGTAAATGTAGTTCAATAATATCTGGATGAGGTTGAAATATTCATGTGAATGTATCAATTATCATAAAGAAAAACAATAGACGATCGAGCATATTTAACTTTTATTAGTGCACATAATGGAATAAGCATGTAGATATATCACATATGCCATAGCCCTTATTACGGTGAAGGCTAGGGTAAGTCACTACTTTAGGTAATATACGGTATGTCATATGCTATACACTATTCTAGGTGATCTTGTTTTTAAATAAATCTTAACTCATAAATATTTAAGTAAATACACTCTTGTTCTCTACCTTACAAGCAAGCTTATTTTAGAGTAGTTTTTTCCCCTTTGAAAATATTACTGTTGTTCTACATGTGGAGAGAATTAGGTTTTGTTTGAAAAGCTAGAAAATGTAGAGAATATAAAATTAAAAGTAGAAAACACAAATTTCAAGGAATTCTCTCCTCTTTGATTGAAAAGGTGAGGAAAAAAGAAAAACTGAAGTAGGGCTCACATAAATAATTTTCTCGTGAGAAAATGTGGAAGAGGGAGAATCTTTTGTAATTTAACTAAAATACCCATCACTTTACAATTTATAATAATAATAATAAATAAATAAAAAATATTAATAAAATACAATAATAAACATTTTCAACTTACCTTTTAAAATTATATTTTTTAATAAAAAAATTATTATTATATTTCAATTTTAACTAAGGATATTTATGTTATTTTACAACATACATTTTTCCGTTCTCTTACTTTCTAATTATTTTCTCTTCAACCAAACAACCTAAAAATCATTTTATTTTATATTCTCTTTTCTTCTCTTCTCTTTTTTTCTCTTTTTATTTTCTCCACCAAACATACCCTAATGCAGATATAGTGGATTTTTACAAAGATTTTATTCTAAAAATCTTTTTCAAAAATTGTGCTTAAATACAATATATTAAAAAAATTACTTTAAAAAAATTACTTTTAAACTCATACACTGTCAATGTAAAAAACTTTTACATAAAGAATTTATCATAACTCTTAAATTTGCCACACTATAATCTAATTTTATAATTAATTAAGCAAGTCTTGAAATTAATTATCTAACGTAACAAAAATTCAAATTGCTATTAGATTCTTTACATTGATAGTGCATGATTATACACTTTACATATATACACACTCATAAATCTATCTTGAAAAACGAATTTGTGCTTTTTGAAGAACTTCAATGATTATTTTCCAAAACACATCCAAACTCATCAAAACTTGAAGTATATTAACGATAATATCAAGAAGAAGCAAATCCAAAAGATAACTTACCCGCCAATGCAAGTAAGTTCAACATAAATGGTAAGATTAATATCCTTCATCTGAAATTTCTGACAGCAAAATTGAACCTTTTCCTTCCATTCCATCTATATCTCTACTTGATAACAATGTGCCTCACAATCATATAGTTCAATCCAGGAAATTATCATCCAAACCCCAGTCAATGCAACAGTTCAGGCTCTAAAATCAAGGAAAAGTCGTAATTTTTGTATAAGCATCTCACGAGTACCAAAAAGTGGTTTCCCACTTGTGATCCAATCCTTCTCCAGAAGACTTGCTTTAGAACCAGCCAACATCCCATCATGGAAAGCAGAGACAATTTGGTAGATTGACATCTTGAGAACATCAGCAGTAGCATATGCTTTTGGATTTACAGGGCCAGTTCTTCTTTTGACAGCAGGAACATCTACTCTTCCACTATTTGCAGTTGCCCATTTGATACCGGCAGGTCCCAACAACTGATTTGGAGATTGCAGGTTTGTTTTCTTTCCCATTAAATTTTCAACAGCAAGAAGGCAGGATATCAGTGTTGAGACCACCGCAGCATTACTCCCCGAAAGCTGAGCAACCCCGAACTTATCTTCTTGGCGTGAGCAGACAGTCAGTGAAGCAACAATCCTGGAACACCATGCATGTAGCTGCATACAAGCAAACAAATGCTTTTAATGTACAAATTCATAATTCTGGAGCGTGTTGATCTCTTATCAGACAAAAGGCAACAAACAAGTGATTTTTTTAAAACACTGGTAATAAATTGGAATTTATAGGGTGGTGATTCATGTCAATGACCCATGAGCATATTTATGCAGCCTAAACAAATCAGGATTGGCCTTTCCCTCTAAAACTCCTACTTTAAGCTATTGCCTATTGCAATATCTAAACAGCAACATTATCCTCGTCTTCTCAGAAAAAGATGTGAGCTTTTGCATGTGTAAAAAGTTGAAATTATTCCTCTCATTTTACATGTAATACAGGAGCAATGCAACACAGAAAATTCTATATATTGTTAGGATGTTATGATTACTATTGAGCTAGGAGTATTGTTGGGAGGACCTTGCACAGTTGCACAGGTTATCCAACACTTGTAATTGACCTAAAATATTATTAATGTAATTAAATTGTAATTAGGGAGTATTAAGTTAGGTATCACAGGAGCAACAGAACATCATGAGTCTCATTACTTGAATATATTCTGTCCTTTCTACTTTACATCCAATACCTATTAAGTCAACATATATATCATTTGAAAAAAGAAATTCAAAGTTCAATAGGGACATAAGGCATTTGACCTCAGCTTCATTTTCATTCTTTGGAACACCCCCCTGTCTTCAAGGGAAGAGATTATCATAAAAGAAAAATTGGATGAGACTTCAGGATATTAAATAACCAATGTTAAGTTGTTACTTCACATGAACTTCATCAAATTATCCACTTTCCTGGATACAATTGTATAATAATAGATAGACTTTATGGGGTTTAAGTTTTTAAAATCATGATTCTTCTGTGTACATTTTGTTTCTTTTTTCACGATTCTCTGTATACTCCTTGCAGATTTCCCTATTCAATAGTAAAAACTGAAGATCAAACTATGAGGCCTGAAAGGCTCGGTTAAATTTAAAATCATGATCCTTGCTGACGCTAAGCATTAAATTTTTTGTTAGAGAAGTTTAAAATTCAGTGTGACCATCCAAATTTCTGAACCTTTCCAGTTATTTAAAAAAAGTAGGTTTTCCAGCAACAAATTAACAATATACAAAAAATATAATTATGTTGTACCTGAAAGTTGTACAGTTCTTCTGCATTCTTCAAATCCAACCGTGCATCTGTTGGGGACAATAATTGATTCGATAGTAGTGCAGGTTTGTCAGCAGAATTTCCTAAGCCTTCACCTAATCTGGAGGCAAGGTGCTCTAGAGGCCTCAAACACACAGTAATTACTCTTTTGTATGTCTCACCAGTTTCTTCAAAAAATGCTGCACGCCGCCATGTATCAACATTGTTCTCGCAAACCATAGAGAGATCAAGATATGCAAGATACCGAAGAAGAGACGTTGGAGTACTCTCCTCCAAAGCTGAAAGGAGATGCTCACTTGGATTTGTTTCTGCTGCTGCAGATCCTTTTGGAGGAGCAAATATGGCTCTCTTAGTATGCAAAACCTATGAACCATATTTAACGAAGATGGAGACTTCAGTCTGTGGGTAACTATATGGGATTTTACGACATGCATATAAATAGATATGCAGAATTACAAACAGTTGTCCATGTTTCTAGTAATAGTATAGGTGTAACATATATACAGGGGTCACTAACCATTATGCATATTTTAGATAATAGAGTAACTCAGTTGTTTCCAGAGGTTTTTCTTATTTAGCATACGTAGCATGGTTATGCGTTGGATTGTACAATTCTCTGCTATCCTTACATTGGACGATGAGCACATTGAGCAGACACAACTAACACCAACATTTAGATCATCAGTTCAAGTAACACACCACGGATTTTGTACTAAATTATTTAAAGTTCCCACTGCATAGATACAAGTATACAACCAAATTCAGAGAAACATGAAAGTGCTCCCAAAGATCACATCTGCAGAGCATGGAAGACAGCATATAAATACAACCTAACACAGACAAATGCGCAAATGCAGGAACTAGGTTCTCCTAGGCCTACTATACAAACATTATATGCACAATGAGCACACTATTAAAGAATTAGGATGTTAGTTATCAGTTAACTTTGAGATCTCATTTCTGTTATAGATGCAGCTATTTTGTTCATAGGTTAGAATCAAGTACATGTGATTTACTGATCCTTAGGTACACCTTGTATCATCAGTTAAATACAGCCCAAAATGCTAATGAAGGTTCAATTATATTCTTCTCTAATTTCTGTTTACAACTTCTAAGTTCTAATACACATTGAGCAGACACAACCAACACCAAGATTTAAATTATCAGTTCAAGTAACACACCACGGATTATATACTAAATTATTTACAGTGTATAGATACAACCAAATTCTACGAAACATGAAAGAGATCACAAAGTTAACATCTGCATAGCATGAAAGACAGCATATAGATACAACCTAACACAGACAAATTTGTAAATGCAGGAATTAGGCTCTTCTAGACCTAATACACAAACATGAATTAAAATTAGGGATCACCAGTTTGATGAATGAAAATCATATACTAGTCAAACTAAAGCATCACAGAATTACAACCCCATTTTATTGTGAAATTGGCGATTTATTACAAGAATGGCTAAAATTAAATCACTACTATGAGGAATAACAACTAACAGCTATAAGAAAGCAGTATATAATAAACAAAGATGAAACTGTCAACAACTTGCAACAGTTAATATTAAAGTGGAGTGAAAACATGAATCAAGTGAATCAGGCGAGTATACCAACCCGGTGCAAATGATGAGTCACTTCCCAGCAGAGGAAGATAGCAAAACTCGCAACAGAAAAGATGATCTGCTCCACGAAGAAAGCTCGCGTAGAAATGCTGCACTTAAACGGATGTGGCAGAATCTCTAACAAAATAGCCGAGAAGAAGAAAGCAACAGTGGAAAGCTTCAAAGCTCGTTTAGCAGCTGCAGGAATTCCCATCTTAAAGCTGAAGAAAGGAGGACGCTGCTCAGAAAAAAAGAAAAAAAAAAGTAGCTAACAGTCAGTGCCAATGAGTACCAAAGAGAAAAAAGATCATAAATTTGTGAATGCATTTGAAAAGGGTATTCACCTGAATGATGGGGAACTCCAAAACCCATCGGCGCTTAAAAATGTAATGCAGCCCAAAAAGAGAACCAACGAGGAAACCCCTGAGCCCTACTCTCCCGATGGAGCTAACCCCGCAGAGGGAGACGGCGGCGGCGAAACCGGAGGCGGCGGAGGCGGCAACGAAGAGGAAGAAGTTGAAATAGAGCTTGAAGCGGCGGCGGAAGTCGGTGGAGGGAAGGAGTGGGTGAGGGGAGGCGATAAGGGAGAGGGTGACGGAGAAGAGGAGGAGGAAAGAGAGGAAGGGGAGAAAAGACCATAATGGAGGGTTTGGGAGAGTAGAGAAGAAGAAGATGAAAATGAGAAAGGAAGGAATGGATTGCCAGATCAAGTAACTCAGAAAGCGATTCTTCAAGAGCACCTCTGGTGTTGTTGTTGTTGAAGACATGGACAAAGGTTTCTTAATCTTCAGATACTGTGCTAGTAACAATGTAGTCGCTTCTAGGTTTTGTCAACCAGAAAAATGAGGGGTTTGGGATTTCAAACCGGGGAAGGCTAGTAGGCTACCATGTCCATGCGTCGTTTGTAAAAATGATATTGCCCTTATCATTTTTACCAATAAATGTAAGGTGAACTACTTTAAAATTAATGCACCCATGAACCATAAAATTCAATGGTTGGATATAATGTTAAATAAACTATTGGGCAAAGGCTAGGGTGAATAAGTTCATTTTTAAAAACTGACCGTCATGCATTAGGAAGAAATAGCTGACTTAGAAGTCGTTACATTAAGCTGGATTAAAGATGATACTCTTGACGGAAATTTCTCAATTTAGACAAAAGAACCAAAGCGTAAGGAAAGCTCAGCTAAAGCGTGACCGACGTCATTACCAGTCTTACGAACAAAAGAAATACTGAAAATATAAAAAAAATCATGAAGAACTGGAGAGAGATAAAAGTGCCCCCTCCCCTTGGTGCTTCTAGGCTTCAAAAAAAAGCAAACAATTGGTTTCAAAAACAGTGCGCCGGAAGCAAATGGTAGCTGCAAGAGAAAGGGCTCATCTAAAGCAAAGAGCTTCAACCAAAACTGGGTACAAGACCGTCACGTGGTCTAGAGAAGCTGTTGCAAGAACAACATCATTGCGATCCCGGGCTATAAAATTGAAACTTGCAAGGTTGTCCATTGACACCGACGCGCCAAGACTTTCACCGCTCCGTGAGAAGGTCGAGACCAAACAGAGGGAAGAAGACGAGGCGGCTGAGGGATAAGTTGAGGCACCATCGAGGAAGACCGCATGAGCCGAGCACGGGTGATAATGCTGCCAAGCGTGGAGGGTCGGGAACGAAACAACATATCATTCCTAGCTTGCCAATTGGAGTACAACACCTCCAGAAATAAACCTGCAGCACCTGTATCAGCACAAGATAAAAAAACGCATTATAAAATCGTGCAGAGAACATTCATTACCCGAGGTCAAGCCCAACGGACTAGCAAACCAAATTGGTTTTAAAACCAGACAAAAGAGAAGAGTATGTTGCGTCGTTTCATTAGCATCAATACACCAAGGGCATGACACAGAAGAATAAAAATATCATATACTCCCAGTGCCATTTCTTTGTCCTGCATTAGATATTTTTTTAATAAATTAGGATATTATGAAATTCCTATGAGGGTCAAGCAATAGACCACCTCTAGTAAGAGCATCTCGCGCAGGGAAAGCTTTAAGACAAGCTCTTCAAGCCGTCTCTTTGCACTAGGGGAAGGTATTAGATTTCCACAACTTCCTCCAACAATTCTTTAGAAGGGAAGGAGCCGAAGAGGAAGAGGCCTTAGGAGGATTAGCCAAAAAACAAATATAATGGTAACCGGATTTTTGAGGTATACATACCATCTGTTGTAAAGGACCATAAAAGAACATCCTCTTGAGCATGCAAATGTAAAGGGATAAACTAAATCATGAGTCGTTCGAGGCCAATATAAGAAATCTATGAGCTCCTTATTCCACCTAGACCACTAGGAAGTTACAAATCATAAACCAGAAAGATTCCCAATTCCGTTCCAACCTCCTCACGGTAAACCAAAGGTCCTTTGGAACCCAACGGTCTTCTCACACCTTAATAGATCGACCATTTCCAACATGCCAAGAGCCACCCTTTTTCATGGAAGCTCCAGCCTTAAAAATACTAGGCCAAGTATAACTAAGTCCTATAACCACTTTTTTGCATCATAGATAGTTCCATGAGGAAAATAAATAGCTTTATATACCTGAAAAAATAAAGAAGAAGGCTTATTTACATTACGCCACCAATTCTTACCAACTAGCGCCATATTAAACGCCTTAAATAATCCTAGACCACTATCATCTTTGGAACGGAAAAACCTCTTCCAATCAAACCAATGAATAATCCATGCGGAGACATCACCATCCCAATAGAAATGAATAACCGTAGCTTTAATCTGGGAACATAATCCATCAGGCATAAGGAAACATGACATGATATAAGAGGAGATAGCTTGAGCCACCACCTTTATCAAACTTCTCTTCTCGCCCGGGAGAGAGGTTTTTCTTTCAAACCTTAAAGTTTTTTCAACAACCTTTCCTTTACAAAACTAAAGATTTGATTCTTTGACTTAGCCCAATAAGAGTAGGAAGCCCGAGATATTTGTCAAAGCTTTCCACAACCTTTACTTATGTTAGTCATGCTCATAAGCACGATGGAGACGTTAGATAGCACCCTTAGAGATATACATTTAAATATAAAGGTTTAATTACACTTGTGGTCCTCCACTTATATCCTTTGTACAAAATTAGTTTCTAAACTTTAAAAATCTCAGAGTCCCAAACATCTACTGTTGCTTGCACTTTAGATTTTTTGTCTAAAAACTAACGTTTTTGATGACGTGACATTTTTTTCTAAAGCAAAAATTGATTAATTAACTCAAATAAGCAACACATACAAGAAAGGAACCAAAGCAAAACCCAAAACACCCAATTAAGAAAAACAAAGAACCAACAACCTACTCCAAGACAATCAAACAAAATTAGGATGTTTGACCTTGATTTGATCTGCTAAACCCTTAATCATAAAGTCGTCGCTACCTTTATACGACCACCGACCCATATGTTTCTCAAAGAGCCATGTTCTACGAGCCCAGGTCTTAACGCTTGACTCCCCCTCGAGGGGTTCAAACCTCCAAGCGTTCTCATCTATGAGCCCGGGTCATACTGGCTCCTTTGAATTGTTTTTGCCCCCCTTTGGTTGCTCTCTCTTCGACCCAGGTGCCGACGACTAACGAGCAACACTTTTACCAACCCCTTTTTTTCTTCTTGGGTCACCCCCTCTTCGACTTGACTTTCTATGTAGGTGTCGCAACGTCATTCCCGTCATCAAAGAACCTTCCCTCAACAACATTAGAGCCTTCCATAGTAGCCTCTTCCTCGTACCTCTCATCAACACCTTCAAAACAAGGTTGTTGCTGCTGCAAAGTAGCTACCGCAAAATCCTCACCATCAATAATGCTAGTTGTTCCATCGTGCAAATTATTTCCTTCTGAACCATCTGACTGCATCGTCTGATATAAATGATCTATCTGCTGAGAACCTTACACCAATGAAATACGTTTTTGAAGGTCCTGTTATATCATATTCAGATGTGTTGTTACTGCCATAAAATTGCTCATTTCCCAGTGTATTGCTTTGGATGATGTGACATATTTTAATTAAAAAATTATTTTTAATTAAATAATGCTTGGCCGGTTACACTTTTGGTTCCCGAGTATGACCACCACACACACTCTCTCTCAACCACCATTGTTATAAGAATGTCTTATTATTATATGGGTTAAAAAAACATAATGTACAATTTTTAAAAACCTCAAACAAAATTAAATTTATTTGAGAACAAATTTATTGATATTATTATGAAATTATTATTAGAATGAAAATTTAATGTATTTTAAAAGATTTTATATTAATAATTATTTTAAGTATTAAATAGTTTATGCATATCCAGTGTAATATAATAGTTTATATTAATAAATAGTTAATATATAGGATATTTTATGAAAGTAGAGTGTAATATATATATATATATATATATATATATATATATATATATAATAAAAAGACAAAATATGCTTAAAGTATTATGAAGTATTATAATCTTTATTAACTTAAATAATAAAAGAATTAATATACTAATGTTTTATATTAAAAATATATTTAAAAAATTATAAAATATTTATAATTTATATTGTCATTTAAATTTTTAAACAATTTTATTAAACTATTTGTAATAATTAATATTTTCATAAATGAATTTTAAAATTTGATATTATAATTATAAATAATCATTCTTATGTTTATAAATTTAAAAACTTATAAATATAAAATATCACTAATTTTATACTTTTTAAACTATTTAATATAAACTATTATATTACACCCAATTTGCATAAACTATTTAATAATTACAAAGTTATTGGTATGAATTATATTATTTTTTGCTGCTTCGGAAAATGGTATAAATCATAACTTTAATATATTAATTTTCATTCAAGTTATAATTAATTAATAATACCAATAAATTTTTTCTCAAAAAGTTAAATGTTGTTCAAAGTTTTTAAGGATTATACACTAAGGTTTCTTAACTCAAGACAATAATCAGCAATACCTTCATTAAGTCATTTATTTATCATATATTTTTATTGAAATTTTTCAGGTTATTTTTAATGATTATATTTATAATAATGTAATTTTATTACTTAACGTTTTAATAATTAGTATATTTAAAATATAAAAATTAAATGGAATTAATTATTAATATAAGTCATAGTTAATTATGTCATTAATGCCTTCTAAAGGAATTTTTTCATAGCTATAGACTTGTGTTTCTAAAATGTGATAATAGAAATTGACAAGCATATTATAGCTCAGAAATGCAGCAACCACAGCACATGATTGAGTCACGCTAAAAGAACATGAAATATAGCTAATGATTTTATTGCTAGTTTATTGTTTATTTTTTCGTGATTTTTTTGGTGAGGGGAAAACTCATTGGGGGTCTCGACTCAATCTTCTTTTCCCTTTTTCTGCTGTTTTTCTTGCTTGTTGATTTTTGTTTATTGGAGAAAACGCGTTGAGGGTCCAGCTTTCTTTTCTTTTCCTTTTTTTCCTTCTGATTTTATTGCTAGCTTTGTGTTTACTTTCCATGATTTTTGTTGCTTATGGGAAACCCACCGACCGAGAGCCTCGACTCTTGTTTTCATTTTCAGTGCATATTCCCAATGGATTTGTGTAACATTTTCACATGTAACACGCAACAAAAGTGAGAAGATTGTCCCCAAAAAATATGAAATTAAAGCGTTAAAGAGTAGTGAAAATGAAGAACAAGCAAAAGCATGCACGAGAAATGTGAATTCACCTGGCTTCCAACTTCAACCTCTATATATATATATATAACGAACATGGCATATCCAAATTCAACCTTCATTGCTACACATCATATTTTGAAAAATCACCAAATGATGGACTCTGCAGTAGTGGTGCTTATATTGCTACTATGCTGGAATGGGGTGGTAAAAGTGAACTCACAGTCACAGACACCGAGTGTTTCGGCTTTGTTTATTTTTGGAGATTCATTAGTTGATGTTGGAAACAATAACTATCTAAACTCCATGGCAAAGGCAAATTTCTTTCCTTACGGAATCGATTTCAGCAATGGTGCTACTGGGCGATTTTCTAATGGCAAATCTCTCATTGACTTCATTGGTAAATGAAATAAAGAGCAAATGCTAATTAGATGCAATTAATGTTGATCTATATTCCCTCCCTCTAAACTCAAAATTTTGTTGTATGCATGTAGGAGAACTTCTGGGTGTGCCTTCTCCTCCACCCTTTGCAGATCCCTCCTCTGTTGGATCCAGAATACTCAATGGAGTCAACTTTGCATCAGCTTCTGGTGGAATTCTTGATGAATCTGGGCGACACTATGTAATATAATATTCACTACACTTTTATTTATGGTAATAATTAATAAAAGAAGAATATAATATTGTGATGCAATTGCTGCAGGGTGATCGGTATAGCCTTAGCCGACAAATTATGAACTTCAATGAGACATTGAATAAGTACAGGGAAATGATGAACGACGCAACGGCATTGAGTCGATACTTAGCCAAGTCTATAGCAATTATGGTTAGTGGAAACAATGACTACATCAACAACTACCTCATGCCTGGATTGTACCGCACAAGTTACAATTATACTACCCAAGATTTTGCCAATTTCCTGATTAACACCTATACACAACAAATCCTGGTAATTTTCTCTTTATTTCTAAGCTCTTGCTGCTTATTTAGTATCTATTTATCACATTTTCTTCATCTTCTCAGGCACTATATAACTTAGGACTGAGGAAGTTCTACGTAGCAGGAATTGGACCACTCGGTTGCACCCCTCATCAGAGAGCGAGAGGATTATCCCCACCGGGAAGGTGTGTGGACTCGGTAAATCAGATGGTTGGACCATTCAATGAAGGGCTCAGATCAACACTCCAACAACTTAACAAAAACCATCCAGATGCCATTTTTGCATATGGCAACACTTACCGTGTCATTGGGGATATTCTAAACAATCCTTCTGCCTATTGTAAGATAAGATATATATAATCATTTCTTGCTTTAGTTTAGTTTAGTTTAAATTAAATGCATTTTTATAATGGTAATGATTATCTTTTGCAGCGCTTAATATTGTTGACAGAGCATGTTGTGGAATTGGAATATACCGTGGCCAAATTTCATGCCTCCCTAATCAAATGCCATGTGCATTTAGAAGCCAACATGTGTTTTGGGATGCCTTCCATCCAACACAACCTGTAATATATGTATATGCATGGAGAGCTGTTAATGGCCCGCCTGATGATTCTTATCCAATTAATATCAAGCAAATGGCTCTCCTTTAATTTACTTTACTTTTTATTGTATTATCAAAATCAAATTAAAACTAGTTATGTAAGTCCTGAGTTCTATGTGTGTTAATTATATTATCTTCAATA
Source organism: Acmispon strigosus (assembly GCA_030819835.1). Classification (NCBI taxonomy): domain Eukaryota; kingdom Viridiplantae; phylum Streptophyta; class Magnoliopsida; order Fabales; family Fabaceae; genus Acmispon; species Acmispon strigosus. Next base: position 97,085,566 of record JAUAMA010000001.1, read on the forward strand.
TAAATGTATGTTGAATCAAAATTATATAACTAATTTAAAAAGTAACAAACATTTCTTCAATAAAGAAAATTGAAGATAAATTTACAAAATTATATCATTTGTAATTGTACTTCTCCTAAAAAGCTTTGGGTGATCCAACATATAAATCATCCCAGTAATGAGTAACCTGTGGAGACAAAGCCATATAATGCTAGCTGCAGCTCACAAACTGAGACAAAGCCATATAAATCATCCCTCAAGAAGGCTTTGTGTGTCATAATCTTTACCTCTGGCTCTCCTCTTCCATATGACTGCCACTTCTTCAAATGTCAATCCGTTTGTCTCTGGCACAAACAAGAGCACAAAGAAAAATGCAACCACGGCCATTACACCGAGAATCGCGAAACTCCCGCCAAGACCAACAGCATCAGTAATTGAAAGAAAACTCTGGGACATTATCACACTGCAAATCCAGTTTACTGTGGCTGACATGCCCCCACATGCACCTCGGACTTCTTCAGGATAGATTTCTGCGTTCACAGTCCATGGCACTGGTCCCATTCCAGGAGCAAAGAAAAGAAGGTACAAAGCCAACCCTATGATTGAAATCCATCCATAGATTCTATTTGAAGAGTCAGATACTTCAAGGTATGATCCTGTAGAAAGGATAGCCAGAGCTACAATTACACCTAACAAACTTGTGAGAGCCAATTTTCTTCGCCCTGCAGAGTCAATTAGATAAATGCCAAGAATTGTTCCAGCAGCATTCACGCCAGCAACAATGAGGGATAGAAGAAGAACTAACTGGTTGGAATTAAACCCAGCCATTTGAATGATTGTGGGGCTGTAGTACATGATTATGCTGATGCCTGTGAACTGCTGAAAAGCCTGCAGCATAATGAAAATATGAAAGAAGTTATACAGATGCAAGCAACCACAAAAGCATTATGCATTCAATACTGTTGAGTTTTGAGAAAATGAAAAGTTGTAGAAGCTTACAGTGTATTCATTCTTTCAAAAAAAAAAATCAAAACACAAGGAAGAGTAATTTAGAAACTGAAAAGGTTAGGCTTGTGTCAATGACCTGAAGTCCAGCCCCAACAAAAAATGCATGTCTGATTTCCTTTGATTTGAAAACATTCGTTGATTTAATGTCCTTCCGATCCTGAAGTTCAGAGGTGCTGTAATTGACTTCATCTTCCAGGCGTTCACAATCATAGATATTACCAAGCACAGAAATAGCTTCCTCGTTCCTATTCTGTACATAAAAAAGATAGCAGTGTAAAGATAACTTTCAGCACTGGGAAAACATTTAACCTTTCAGAATTATAATTCATCAATTGAAATAGAAGCTTTTCACCTGCAGGAAAAGCCACCTTGGAGACTCAGGCAGGAAAAGCATGACACCAAACTGAATAACAGCAGGCACACCAGCAACTCCCAGCATCCATCGCCAAGTCCCAGGAACCTGCCCTATTAAGAATTCATTAGGCTTTTTAAAGCATTACAAAATCCCTTAATAGGCAATAACAATGCCATTGAGCCAAAGAAAATCTCATGAAATAGAAGTTGTTCAGACTTTCAATACACTAACTGTTGATTGAACCACATGCCCTTGCAAATTTTTAGGAATATAAAATTGAATTCCAATTAAATAGATGGTGAGTGTGATAAAGCTTTCCACTATCATCCAATGATACGCTATGATGTCTTTTTATGAACTTGACATCTTATGAGTTTTCAATTTCATTAACAAGTCACAACACATCATCAAAAAATAGTATAAAAATCTTTTACACTCAGTACAAAATTAAACTCTAAAAGTATTGAGGCCAGTTGCTTATATTCTCAACCAGAAGAGCGATTTTGGATAAATTCCTCAATAAACACTACGTAAACGAAAATTTAAAATTATATTATAATAATTGAGTCTTGTAAATAATATTTCCTGCCTAAGTTAAAGTCAACTTCTACACCTCAACTTTTTTAGAAGATTCCTCATTGAACTTCTTTTTAAGTAAAGACTTAATCTTAAGTTAGGAACCAAATACTTATCTCAATTGAAAAGATCTCATTAGCTAGATACTAATCCAAACTGGGCCTAAGTGTGTCAAATTTAGATCTTAATAACTGTTGCAAACATTACATGTACGGTTTGCTGCTATAGCTGTAGTGATGCTACTCACGGACAGGAACAAAGTTCTTTGCTCACTTAACATAAAGAGATGCATGGAATCAAATGAAATACTGATTCTCCACAGAAACTGGGAAGAGTAAATCAGAGAATTCTGTAGGAAGAAGGGAAAAACATTTCCTGTTACACTCAAAATAGTACAGGCACACATATAAGATCATGCAGTTAGACAACTAAGGTCAACCTTATTCTGAGAGCTAGGCTAGGATATTTTCAGTTGGATTTGAATTCCATAAATGCATTTAGTGGCTGTAACAAGAGATTGATCTTTTTTTTTTTTTCCTAAATGACAGATTTTCATCTCGTTTATATAAACCATAGCACCGGTACTCTGTTTGCAGCTCTATATCTCTTGCCCTTTCTACCAATGTCTTATGAACTTTTAGAAAGTCAAAATAGAAACAGTTAAATTCATTAAACTTGTAAGTGATAATCAAATAATACGGCTCAGTCACATAAATATAAACTATTAACAGATTTCTTCCAAAAAAAATAACTCATTTACTTGAATGCCAAGCAGTGTCAGCATGACTAGAAATAGGAAGTTTAAAGAGAAAAGAGAGATAGGCCTAACCTCGGTAAATGCAAGATTTATGACGTAAGAAAGAAACTGTCCACCAGTTATCATAAGCACGTTTGTGCTCACTAATGCACCCCTTATTTCTGATGGTGAGGATTCTGCAATATATATAGGAGCAGTGACAGAAGCTATGCCGATACCAAGGCCAACAAGAAGACGGCCAAATATGAGAAAATATGCATCTGGTGCAGTAGCCATAACAATTGATCCAAGAGTAAAGACAACATCAGCACTGAGGGTGGCCTTCTTACGTCCAAAAGCATCATTAATCCAGCCACCTGTTGCTGCTCCAATAATTGCACCAACCAATGCCATGCTTACGATTGTTTCCTGGCAATTTAAAGAATTAAAATGATTCAGATTACAGAGAAGGAAATATGGTGAACATGTATGCTAAAAGATACTCACAAGCAGCAAGTTTAGTTTATCCAATCAGATTGTTATGTTTCTGGCTTTTAATGGAAATAAAATACAACTCCTAAAACCCATCCTCCACACAGGCATACTTAAAAAGAAAAGGATAGTAGAAGAAACAGGAAAAAGGAAGAAGCAATAAATGTACAAATTATAAATCATGCAAATCTCCGGAGTGTGTAACTAGCACGAGAAGTTGTCACAATTATTTGGCACTGCACAAGTGCAACCATAATTTCTGCAATTGCAGCCATCAAATAATACATTACCATGTCCATATATTCTTTCTCCTTCTAACTTCCAAAATCTGCTACATATGGAAACTAGCCTGTCCATAGATCTCAGACCACACTAACCACTTATGAAACAGGCAACCAAAAAAAATGAATGTAACATTCATCTGGGCATAAAAGTTTGTACCTGAAGGAAGCTACTTCTCTGGACATCCTCAAAATCATCTTTAATATACAGAAGGGCCCCTGATATAACACCTGCAGCAAATAACAATTCCAAGTTAAGTCAACCAGTTTACAGAAAAAAATTTCTTTTATCATTTTGGGGAAAAGCTGAAGCTGAGTTTACAATTCAAAACTCTACCAATAAAAAGCAATTTGGGCCAAGTTAGAACCTCTGAGACCTAAATTACTAAATTAATTCATCATAAAATTCAAATTATTAAAAGTAAAATGCCTATTTATTTTTATTTTTTGTAATAGAAAATATTGACTTTGGATTGATAGGAAAATGTTCATATGCAGGGGATTCACGGTTGTGTTTGGATATTTAGCAGAGTAAAATTAAATGCAAAGAGTTGTGTCGGAATAGAATGAAATGAACAAAATGGAATAAATTGCCACTCCATTCTGTTTGTTTGTTTTATAATTGGAAAGTAAAAACTTATTCCATGAAATTCTGCAAATCACACACACACACATATATATATATATACATGCTCAAGTGACTCACATAAGTCCTCCATATTTATTTCTGTGCATCACAGTTCACATGAGTCTAATGTGAACTGTAAAAAAATATAATTAAGGAACATTTGTTGGATGGGAAATGACTAGAAAAAAGTGAAATTGCGAAGAAGAAGAAGAAAGACCTGTATCGTATCCGAAGAGGAGTCCACCTATGCCAGCAGCTGCGGTGACTCCGAGAATGTAGGGGTTCTTGAAATACGACATTTTCCTCTCCGGATACAACTCCAAGTACCTGGAGCTCCCAGGCGTCGTCATCGTGTGCTGCACCATCTTCTTCTTCGAGGATCAGAGGACGAACGAAGTTGCAGAAAGAAAGCAAAGGGAGACACAATTTCAACGCTTGTTTGTTTCAGATGAAAATGCAATCTATATAATGATATTAAAAATCATAATTTAGGGGACGGTTTTGTCCAGAGTAAGCTGTCACATTGTCGACATGAAGTAATATCATGATAAGAACATTCACATTCACAATCACAGCTTCCTAATCCTATGAATGGATATTTATTACTGAATGATGCTGATTCATTCATTCTGGTTGAGCAAACGACATATTTCAAGGTACCTGGAAATCTGTGTGACTACATAATTACATATTCAGTGTTTGTTTTATGTCGATCAACATGTAAGTACTACTGTATCAAACTCTATAGTATATTAATTACCACATATTAGACACGTGTCAATTTATTGGGTTAGTCGAAATATCTGTTATTTTTTTAATCTCAAAACTACATCTTCTTTTCAAGTGTAACTAAAAAAAATCTCATAACTATATCTTTTACATTATTTTTAAAGATTTAAATTTTTTGACCATCCATATAGAAAAATAGGGGTCGGCTAAATGACCCCATGATTAATTGGGGTCATTCAACCCCATGTCCATATGGACCAATAAGATTGTGTTATTTATTTTATTTATTTTCATATTATTTTTTAATTTTAATTATGGGACAATCTTATTGGTCCACGTGAGCATGGGGTTAAATGACCCCAATTAATCATGGGGTCATTTAGCCAACCCCAGAAAAATATTTATTGAGTGAATTCTGCACACTTAATGTGATCTCCGAGTCTCGAGAGATTAGTCTCACAGTAAGATACCTTGAGAAAAAAAAATTGCAAAGAAAATATCTTCATAAGAAAACGAGAGTTATGTTTAATGTCATCCCCTTATTTTCGTAATCCCCAAAAAAACCCTAAAATAAAAAAAATATGTTCACACGCTTCTTCTCCAACAACACTAGCAACCGCTCCCAAACTTTTCATGTAGAGCCCATTGTGGCAAGAAGACTTGCTCTCCTTTCGTTCCTCATTCGATAAATTGATATCTTGTATCTTTCGTTCCCCAACGTGTCGACTGAAAGAGGATTGAACAGAGAGAGTAAGTGAGATGTTGAAACCTTGTGTTTTCTCGATCTATAAAAAAAATTGCACTTGTAAGTGTCATTTTTCCTCCATGGTTGCACTTACAAGTGCAAAATTAGTATTTTAATTTTTTAAAAATCAAATCGATGTGAATCGCGCTTGTAAGTGAGATTTTTCCTCCCGGGTCGAACATACAAGTGCGAAATTGGTATTTTAATTTTTTTAATTAAATCGATGAGTAGATGATGGGGGAGTAGACGATGAGTGTTTATGGGTCCATCATCTACTCCTCCATCGTCTACTCCCCCGGGAAGATGAAGAAGAAGAAGAAAGGGTTGGAGGTTAAGGAAGTGGGGGAGTAGACGATGAGGAAGTAGATAATGGGAGAGTAGATGATGAGTGGTTCTGGGTCCATCGTTTGCTCCCCCATCGTTTACACTATCGTTTATTTCATCGTTTACACTAATGTTGCACCTATAAGTGCGATTTTGATGCAAAATTCCCACTTATAGGTGCGATACACATCGACTTAATTAAAAAAATATCAATTTCGCACTTGTAAGTGCGATTAGAGAGGAAAAACTGCACTTACAAGTGCAATTTTTTTGCAGATCGGGAAAGTCGCACTTCTTCCTCTTGCTTTGCCCCTCTCTCGATCCCCATCTCTTCTTCCTCCTGCTTCTGCTTCTATTTCTTCACCACTCCCATGCCACTACACCTTCTTCTTCTTCGATCACACTAAAGCCCCCACACCCACAAACCCTCATCTTCTTCTACCTACAGATTCAGTTCTATTGAAATGAGATTGGGGTGAAGAATGGTTCTTACATGGTGAAGAATAGTTGCGGGAGAAGGTTTCGATGGAGAGGAGGGTCGATGGTGAAGAGATGAGTGATGAAGATGAGACTCGGTGATGGAGGTAGGGAAAAAGAGGGGAGGCAAGAGAGAAACAGAAAAAAAATGGAGAAGATGGATATAAAGGATATAGGTAAGTAATAAAATTTGTTTTTAAAGATAATTTAATAATTGCACCATTAATAAGGATGATGAGAAAACTAGTGGGGATGACATTAAAGACAACTTCATACCTCCTAAGAAAAGGTGATTGAAAATTCATTTCATTCAAAGCCCTTCTTTCAAGCCCTGTTCCTATAATGGACTAAGATTGATCCAATAGCCAAACAAGGCCCATTCTTTGCGAAAGAGGAAGAAACCTTTCTTCCCATTTTGCTCTCACTTCACTCCATCGAATCGAAGACATGGCTATCATCACCAAACGATTCTTCAATTTACGCTCTGCTTATTCCACTTCTCTCTTCAACTCCACCACCACCACCACCGCCGCCGCACCCTCACTCCTCCTCCACATTCCGACGCGCTCATCCTCCATCTCACCCCGCACCAAAACCCCACTCGAGAAACAGTTCGAGACATGGGTCCACCACCTCAAACCCGGGTTCACCCCTACCGACGTCGACCGCGCCCTCAACTCCGTCTCCGACCCCGATCTCGCCCTCGACATTTTCCGATGGACCGCTCAGCAGCGCTCCTACAACCACACCGACCTCACCTACCTCACCATCATCAAACACCTCATTGCCGGCCGCCGCTACCAGCAAGCCGAGACCCTCGTCGAGGAGGTCATCGCCGGCGCCTGCGACGGCACCGTACCCCTCTACAACTCCATCATTCGCTTCTGCTGCGGCCGCAAGTTCCTCTTCAACCGCGCCTTCGATGTCTACAACAAGATGCTCAGGTCAGAGGATTGCAAACCCGACCTTGAAACTTACACCTTGCTGTACAATTCGCTGCTTAGAAGGTTCAATAAGTTGCATGTGTGCTATGTTTATTTGCACGCGGTGCGGTCTTTGACGAAGCAGATGAAGGCTTGTGGTGTTATACCTGACACTTTTGTGTTGAATATGATCATTAAGGCTTATTCTAAGTGCTTAGAGGTGGATGAGGCTATTCGAGTTTTTCGTGAAATGGGGTTGTATGGGTGTGAGCCTAATGCTTATAGTTATAGTTACATTGCTAGGGGTTTGTGTGAGAAAGGGAGGGTGAGTCAAGGGTTGGGGTTTTATAAGGAAATGAAGGAGAAGTGTTTGCGGCCGAGTACTAGTACTTACGTGATTATAGTTTGTAGTCTTGCAATGGATCGGAGGTTTGAGGATGCGATTGAGGTTTTGTTTGATATGTTGGGGAATTCTAGGTCCCCTGATCATCTTACGTACAAGACTGTTTTAGAAGGGTTGTGTCGGGAACGGCGAGCTGATGAAGCCTTTGAACTGCTTGATGAATGCAAGAAGAGGGATATTTCTATGGGCGAAAAGATGTACAAGACTTTGTTGGATGAATTGCATTATGTGTGCCGGGAGTAGATTCCGTGATTATGCATTTGAGGTTCCTTTTGTCAAAGTTGAACTCAGTTGTTGTTCTATTGCTTGGTAGAGTCTAGAGCCTGATTTAGAGAGCTCTGAATACTATTTAACACATGATAGATTAGTCAGATGATGTTTTTCGAATGGGTGTTGAATGCAGATAAATGGAAGCATCTTGCTTGGAGAATTTCTCTCAAATTCTTTTGGACTACTTACCTGGCAGAAGTAAATTTCACAGATTGGTGCGAATGGAGAAGGCACCTGAATATCTGTTAATTCTTGACTAGGTGGCACAAACTCCTTTTCAGATGAAATGAGCCATTTGTTATGATTAATATGAGCGTGTTATATGGACCAGACATAGCTTTGTAGGGCTACATGATAACCCAGCTGGAGCAAATACTGGTGTGAACTATAATTTCCACCTATGTCATTGTGGTGGAACCTTGCAAAATCTGCTTCTGGATAGTTTGCTAGATGAGCATCTTATGATATCATATATCAACTAAAGTAACCTAATTTTCATCTGCTTCTTCTTTGTCAACGCCATTAGTTCATTTGTTTACTCGATGAATTCATCTAGAATAGAATTTAGTTGAAAGCTTTATAGTTGCTAGCATTTATATTTTATCTGAAACCCTAATCCTTTGGTTTGTGATATCTCAAAATGTATTGCTGTTCGGGGGAGGGGGGGGGGGGGATTACATTATGTAAATGACTTGTCATGATCTGTTGTATTCTGAGTAAAACAGAACTACTCAGTTTATGGTGGTGTTCATATTTACCAATGGAATTTTGTTTATCTTTGCAATGTTTATCTGTTGGCAACTTGGCATTATGCAACATGTATCTTCAGTTCCAATAGTTTATCGCTTATATCATGTTTAAGAAGCCATTTCATTTGTTAATATAAATAGAAATATGTTTGTATTAACTGATGTGATGTGTGTGCTGTTGCACATATGGCATGTATAATATATTCATAAATTGTTATATTTATGGGTTAGAGGATTTATCTGGACCCATCTTGAGATTAGGCAATGCCAAGCAAGTTGAGTTCAAGGTTGAAGATGCCAACTCAGCTCAGTTTGTTTTGCGTCCTCTTTACCCTTTTCTAATTGACGACTTGTGTAAATTACTTCCTTACGTGTAGCAATTGAGAAAATTATCTTAGAACTTTTCCTGTCAATATTACTCCTTGCCCTTTTTAAGAGAAGGATTCCTTTTCTGCCTGTCCACCATCGAATTACTCCGCAGTTACTACATGTAGATGATGGTGGAGCCCTGCAAGGTTACTACAGTCCCCTGTTCTTTCGAGGCCTTTTTTGAGGACTTCATCCAGTTGCAAATACAATGTTTCAAGAAAAATGCCTGCAGCTGTGTGCCTAGAAGGTTCTCACGTTTTTCACATGGCAACTGGTTTGTCTGCAGTACTAAAGGGACATAGTTTTTTAATGAATGTATATTTACGTTGTTTTTTGCTGCAGAATATAACTTTTTCATGATTGGGATGGTGGACAATCTTAGAAAAATTGTGGACTATGGAATTCCATGCAAAGGTGCGTATGTATTGTATAATTGTATAAATATTAATATTCTTTCAATTGATATTATGTTGTACCAGTTAAAAAACTCACTCTATCTTTTCATTCTCTCCATATTCAGGTCCTACTTTTATTACTTCCATGTTCCCGTTTCATTTTATTTGCAATGCAAACAAAAGTTCGGGACCACGCTGCTGGCAGCACATGGCAGAACATAGTTGGACCCTGCTGGAGCAAATACTGACCTGCAATTATCACATGTCATTGTGGTGGAACCTTGCAAAATTTGCTTGTGGATATCTAATTCTATAGTTTGTTGGATGAGCATCCTAAGATATCATAGGCTTAAACAGCCTAATAAGTAATAATCATCTGGTTGTTCTTTGTCCTTAGTCCATTTGTTTGCTCCATGAACTCATCTAGAATAGAGTATAGCTGAAAGTTTTATAGTTGCTAGCATTTTATCTTTAAACGAATCCTCCATGGTTTGGAACATCTCAACTTGTCTTGCTGTTGCTGGCATAAGGGGGGAAATATGTGATTTTAGTTGTTAAACTATGGATTTGGGGATCCGCAATCCAAATTCAAACATGCACTAAATTGTTGAAATGGTTTGGTATGATCTTTTGCATTATGAATGAATCAGAAATGTACTCAAAATGTGCATAGGGTGAGGATCATATTCACTAAATGGAATTTATTGCTTTTTGCAATGTTTATCTCCGAACCTTTCCGTCAATATTACTCTCCCCTTTTTAAGAGAAGGATTCCTTTTTCGCTCGGCCGATATACAACTAATATTTGAATATACAGTAGAAAACCATGGTGAAAATAAAATCATGGTGGACAGAAGCAATTCCCATTAGCTTTTGCGATTGTTCACCATGATTTTGGTCTCATGTGATTTTTCAGTATGTCAAAAAATGCACTAAGGAGCATAAAAACCTCTTCATCTTTATTCCAACATTTGATAAACAACTGAGCAGTTCAAGCCAACATTCTCTGCCACTTCACTTTGTATCAAGCTCAAGCAACTAATATCACGTGACAAGCCAGAACATGCAGTTCCCAATCAAGCAGGTCAAAATGAATGTCTGTTTACGTTATTTTTTGTTATAGAATATAAAAATACTTTTCATGATTGAGATTAAGGAATATTTTACAAAAAATTATGGACTCTATAAATCCATGTAAAGATGTGCATGTATTGTATAATATTTTTTCAATTGATATTCTGTTGTGCCATGAAAAAACAAAAAAAAGCTCACAACCTTTTCATTCTCTCTGGAATTAGATCCTACTTTCCAACTTCTATTGCTTCCAATTCCATGTTCCCTTCTCATTTTATTTCCAAACAAAAGTATAGGGACCACATTGCTGCCTGGTACTCAATGCACATGGCAGAGCATGGTACGAGACCTACCACAAACTTGATTTGATGCAGAATGAAAATCATCTCAATTCTCACTAGGGTTAAGGGAAAAAACCTTAGAATTATACAGAACACTGAAACATTTCAAACTTTTTATTATACACCTATTGTACAAGTTGAACACGCATTGTATATTTTCCCCCCCCCCCCTAAAAGACAAGTATCTTCTACCTGAGTTAATCATATTCGAGCCAGAAACGTATCCATCTCTTGGTGGAGCTAGCTCTTCTATCAGGGCCTTTTTCCATTAACAAGACTCAAATTGAAACATTGCTTAAAATGATTTAAACATGTACACTCGAACAAACATTGAATGATAACATTACCAAGCTTCCCAATCTTATATAATCGATCACATTCACAAGCTGTCAACACACCTAGTTCCTAAAACGTGTTATCAACACTCAATAAAACATCTAAAAGTATCACTACAAGGCTACATCAAGTAAAAACCAGTTCAATACATCAAACAAATGAAGTTGTTCTTGAAATTTGAGACAATGCATCTTCAAACTGATCATCGTCAATCTTCTCTGAACTCAAGCTTGGTGGAATGAAAGATCTGAAAACCAATTCCATGTTTGGGACTTCCTTAAGCCCATTTGCTGCAACCTCAAGTGCTGGATGTTGAAAAGAGGGATAAAATTTCTTTGCACACACGAAACCAAAGGCTAATGACAATAGGGGAAGAGGAATCAACAATGGAGCATAGTAGAATTTTCGCACCCCGAAGTACCCAAACATGGTAATTTGGTACAATATCAAAGATGCTAGTATACGGTTGTTTATATGGGGCCACATTCTTCCATAGCTTTCATAAGATGGTACATAGACTTTGAGTGCCTGTTAACACAAGAACATCACAAACATGTAGAACAAATTACCAAAAGATATGATTTCAAAATAGTAAGCCTACATTAGCTGAAATCTTTTATTGTGCATACTGATATAGTGCATGTTTGAAAAATTTTCTAGAATTGATTCCAAAGTCAAAATCAATTCCGGAAAGAAGCTATTATAAGCAGCTTCTCGGTGTTAGAATTGCTTATGAGGAAAGAGAAGCTGATCCGAACATGCTAATCATTAAAATCCACGTGTTATGGCAAAAGAGTTTTTTCCTGCCTTTGTTGCAAACCTCCGCAAACAAAACAATTTATATCATATTTGGTTTCAGATTAAAATGCTCTAGAATCACTTCTGGTTAAAATGCTTCTGAGAAAAAATGTCTTGAACTTTGTGCAAATCGTGAAACCAAACATAGCTTTTAAAGTTTAGAAGCTCATAAATTTCCAGTTTACAATTTACAATTATTATCTATGATTGGCAACCAAAAAAGCATGAAACTGGTGCATATTAATAAGACAGCATTTCAAGAACTTCACCTGATTACGCAGTATAAGCCATCCTAGGCCAAAATAGAGAACACCAAATGGGATTATCAGAGGAGCAATAACAGAGTAACATAAGACAATTGTTACAATCAGCATGTCACCAGGAACTCTAGTTCCATAACCAAGATCTCCAGGAGTCCATGCTTCTTTCAACTCAGCTTCAGTCTTACAAAGATACTTTCTCTTCAAATGGTATATGATAAGAGGAACTATTCGGGACAGTTCAAGGCCATAGCCAACAAAAAATCTAAGGCAAAAAGGATAAAAAAAAAGCAGTTAACATGTGCTTGTCAAGTATCTGATAAAAAAAGGTGGTGAAATCTTTCCTTATTCCTATCCTATGTATGTAGGAATAGTCGAAAGTTCAATGTTTACACACAAAATCATGAGACAAAATAATTGTTACAGATACACTTTGGAACACACAGTAACCCCTGCTTCAAAAGAATCTAGGAAAAGATAATAACAAGATATATTGTAGATTGCGGAACACCATTTGTAGATTATGTGTGCCTTCTAAATTCTATCTACCATCGCTAGAAAGTGGTTATGCACTTGAACTTATAAATCAACAAAAAATATTATGATTGTGGATAAATAAACAAAATAAATTGGGACTAAGGATGCTGCTATCTTACTTGAGGGCCACGTAGGTCAAGAAAAAAGTCGCATTGCCAGGGAGGCTTGCAGCTAACAAGGAGACAAGTTCGTTAGGGTGTTCCTCAACTGTTTTGAATGTGCTGAACAAGGTTCCACCTATGGTCACTCCAATGAAAACATTCAACACAGTAAAATAAAAATATTTTCCAGATGCAGCCCTAATTGCATGACTTTCAGTTGGAATGCCCTCAAGTTTAGACAAAAACAGAAGCAACTTGGGCAACATAGCCAAGAAAATAATCAGTGCAAGCTGAGGGAGGTAAGCTTCCAACACTGTCCTCAAAACCGTAATGTGCACAATTGGCTTTATGAATGGGAGAATTTTCACCAAATTCTTCAAAGTTGTAACCGCAGATATAAATGTGATCGGGATCATGTAAAAGAATATCGTCAGTGCAACAATCACATACACCACATACTGCCTCAGCTCTCTCTCAAAATACTTGATTTTCAAATTAGGCCATAATAGTTGTCGGGGTTCAGGAGCATCAAAGACTGACCATTTATCAACCATTTGTGCATGCAAACTCTGAGCTGCAGATGCCGCAACCATCCTATTTGAGAAGAAGACCAGAGCAGCAGCTTGCTGTTTTTCTCTGAGAGTGACCTTTTGCTCAGATTCCAATTTTGCAACAAATTCATTAATCTTTTCACTGTAATACTCAATGCTATCCACCTTTTTACCAATAAGTCCAAGGAAGCCGGTCTTGTTTGTCGGTCTTGTACCTTCTGGTCTGGCAGTTGTTTTTGATCCTGCATATACTGCTTCAGCACGGGCAAACTTCTTCTTAAACCCTTCTAGCTCCTCCCAAATCTTGTTCACCTGTCAATAATAAACTTATAGGAATTAAATCATGTAATACAACATTCACAAGCAGAATAATGAAGGTGATTCAGAAGCTAGGGTAAAAGGAAATCAAATGAACACCATACCTCTTTGTTGTCTGTTACAATCATAGATCTGTAGAATGCCTCAGGATATATGGCTTTAAAATAAGAGTCAACCTGTTCCTTCCTAGTCTGACCTTCAGGAACAGGAGGTATGTCTCTCACAACTATAGCAAATTGTTCAGACTTCACATCAGGAGATTTAAGAGCTTCAGATCGTAACCATAACACGTGTTTGTAAGCCCTCCATAAGAGTATAAGTGTAACAAGTGAAACCCAATAGCAGGAAATTAAAAATGCCCACAACCTTGAACTCTTTTCCTACACGCATAAGAAGTTATTCAGTTTCAGGCATTATTATCACATGATTATATGAAGATATTAAAGAAGATCGTTAGTTGTTTAACTCAATGGAAAAATCACGGGACATCACTTGGTAATGTACACACAGCTAATTAGTTAAATAAAAGGACTTTTTACCATGATAATAGTATAAAAATGCTACACAATACTGATCTTACTTTTACGTTCGCCATTGATAAGTTGTCAAGCTCATTGAAAGTCCCTTTGCTAGTTGTTTGTGACTTCCCTCCATCATCAGTAAAGGCAACGGGCAGAAGAACCGGTAGTAGAACAACACCAGATATAACTAGGATGCCCAACACTAGCAGTGAACATGAAGAGTAACAATTAAAAACTGAATACTTGATTCACCAATCATTTGGGTGAGCATGTCAGCGACCAATTGGAATATATAAAGTTCACAACCATACAGAGGAGTATTGTGTGCAATGTGAGAACATATTCTGAGAGTGAAAACAAAAAATGCACTAGTCTACAAGCCACAAAGTTCCAAAGGAGAATAGTACATGTCGTATAGGGTATCATTATGTTCAACCAAGCAAGAGTCTGATTATAATTTAACCATTTAAACAGCACTAAGAGATTATTTACAAAGCATATATTTCTCTATCTTCAGATGTAGAAAGAATCAAAATATCACAGAAGCAAGGAGAAATCCTCAGATGTAGAAGGAATCAAAATATCACAGAAGCATGGGGAAAAGCAGGTTCAGAAAATAGCGTTTCACAATTGTTTTGTCATTCAGCTTTCTTGGCTATTCAAGAGGGTTCACCTAGAAGCACAACTATTTAAATAATCTATAAGCACCAAAAGTGAAGAAGTTGAGGTGAAATGAATAAATAATATATGCTAACAGTGATGAAAGAGCAAATATGAAAGGGCTCATGTGTAGAATAAATTTATAAAGTTATTTGATTTTCATCAAATCAAATCTTCCTCCCTTTTAACCCCAAAGACTCATTATACTTGCCTGAGTCTAATCCTACTTAACTCACTAGTT
The DNA here is from genome assembly GCA_030819835.1 of Acmispon strigosus. Classification (NCBI taxonomy): domain Eukaryota; kingdom Viridiplantae; phylum Streptophyta; class Magnoliopsida; order Fabales; family Fabaceae; genus Acmispon; species Acmispon strigosus. The sequence continues at coordinate 97,100,743 of JAUAMA010000001.1, forward strand.
TTGCTCAAAAGTCAAAACCATTCCACTCAGTAGTCCTACAGTTTCATTGAGAAGAATAACAGTGAAAGATTTAACTCTTTCAAAACGACAACCAACAGAGAAAATGAACAGAGTTACAAGAAAAAAGCCCTGTTGCCCTCAGAAATCAGATTCAGAAAACAACTCCAGAAGCAGTCTGAAAGCAAACTGAATAATATAGAAAATGCTTTTTGATCCAAGCAACAACCACAAAAACAGGATAATACAGGAACCTCAGAACCAAAAAAAAAAAAAACCAGAGATTGAACAAAGAAGAAAGTAATATCCTAAGGAAAAGGGGGCAAACCAGTGCTGAGAAAGACAAAGTAGACAGCAGTGTCGACCCCAGACATGGCGATGACATCTTTTTCAGAAGAGGAGGAAGCCTCCTTGATCCAAGAGAAAGGGTTTCTGGTCTTGTAGCCACCTTCCAAGGGTTCCAAGCCCTTAAGAATCCGATTGGGGTAGTAAACAACATTGTTACCAGGCCTACTTGATAACCAAGCAAACACAATCATCAAAATCACGAATATCACAAAGGATGTCCCAAGGGACGTAAGGAACGAAGAAAAATCCATCTGGGTCTCTCTCTATAACCCTTCCCTTCAACAAAGCCCCTTCCTTTCAACACATAAAAGTGTCCCCAGAAATAGCCGTTACTGTGTCATCACTGCTACCACCTTCATTGAAAGGAAACCGTTGCCACTGGGAATTTAATGGGTGTAGAAAACCGTCACACCGCGTAAAAAGGGTGTCTTGTGAGTGTGTGTCCGTGAAGCAAATGGTGAAGATGAATGAAACAAGTTGTGTGAGAGTTACTAGTTGTTAACAATTGTGATTATCAAAAAGAGTAAATTTTTTTTTGTGGGGTAGCTTCACTTTTTGAATTTCTTATATTCAATTAATGAAAGTTTGGATTTTTATTTTTGAAAAAACCTTTTTTGTTTTGAGTTTGAAGAATGTGTGTTTCCGTTGTGTGTGTGAGAGAAAGAGCGGAATTGATGGAAAACGGTGATGCAGAAGCAGAGAGAGAGAGCTGTTGAAAAGGACAAAACTTTTCTCTGTCCGTTCCATGAATGAAGAAACACTTATTATTTCAGATATGCCCCTGAAGGTTTACCTTAATTACATGTCAATAATTGGAATGTCAAGCTTCTTTCTTTTCATTCAGTTACAAGAATCAAGAAGTGCCACTCCCTCAGCTTGGTTACTTAGAAATAGCAAGTTTTTCAGATTTTTTGGAGCATAATACGGTTTTTTTTTTATGGTAGTTATTATTATATGAGGGCGAAAAATTCAGCATTTTGTTGAGCAGGCTCTACTTGACCTTTGTAATTAACCTGCAAACTTGATGGATAGCTTTCAATCTCATCATACTTGACCTTTTTATTTATTTAAATTGTAAGCTAGCTAGGACCATACAGGTTTGCACATGCACATCTTTGTGTATCTCGAGATGGTACATTGTTTTATTTAAAGTTTATCAAATTGCGGTTCATTTGATTTTTATTTTTATTCTGATTTGAGCGTAATAATATGGAGCTTTTGGCACTCCCCGCAACCATAACAATTGTGGTTGCATGTTCACAATATTGAGAATCGTGATTACGATTTCGAAGAGGAGGTAGGTACATACAATACAATATACAACTTTCACGTACATGGTATACTTGGGACATGCATTGCACGTGGATTCAGTATTCACGCTATACATTGTTGATTATTAAAACAAAATACAGTGGGCTTTTTTATATTTATGAAAAAGTAAAACTCATTGGGACGTTTGTTAGGTATGTATAAAAAAATATATTTGAGGATGAGAGTGTAGGAATGAATATTCCTTTATTTGGTATGAGATTAGAAAAATATATGCGGGGGCATCACTCATACACGGAAAATTGTTTTTCCCATATTCACGTGGCTCAACATTTCCATCTCCAGGGATGGGTATCAAACGTTCCTAGGTATCTTCTAACATGGTGGGTAAGGAAAAATCAATTTTGCTTATTCACCACATTTCCGTCAATTTTGTGGCTTCCTCTCTTCTTGTTGCAATATATTTTGTTCCCTTAATTTTCGGTGGAGTTACCGTTAATTTCGTGGCTACCTCTTTTCTTGTTGCAGCAGATTTCCAAGCCCCCAATTTTCGGTGTTATTCCTTTCGTCAATTTCTTCTTCTTCTTAAAGCATTGTTACCGTCAATTTCGTGGCTCCCTCTCCTCTATTTTTATATCCTGTATTGGATGAGAAGCCGTTTTTTGCTAAGGGATGTGCTGTTGATTTAACTCGATATACACCCATAGCCAAGTGTTAGAATGGTCATGTTAATAGTCTTACTATTATTGCCAACTTTTTTAAATCATTATATGCCAAACGGATGTTAATTATACCCAGGAATATAAAAAATATTCTCAGAAATAAAATTTGTTAACCAAACACATTTTTTAATATATGCCCAGGCATAACATTTCTATCTTATATTCCCGAGAATCCTCATACCAGGAATGTTTTTTGATAATTTGTAACAAACGCCCCCATTCGAGTGAGATTAGTTAAAGTTTTAAATATATATAGGGGATGTCTCTAGTGAGAAAACTCTCCTTATATGAGAATTGTGAGAATAAATCGTGGCCGTTGGATCTAACAATGAGTGGTCATGATTAAAAGAAATAAGTGGTCACATGACCACTTAAAAATGTCATGTGACTTTTTAAATAAGTCACATGACTTATTTCTTTGGGCATTTGTTTTAATGCCATCCCTTATTAGTTAATATGCCACCCTTTATAAAAGTAATTTACTTTTATATCCTTAAAATAAATTTTGTTTCCTTAAATATCCATTAATCCTCTTTATTTTATTATTTTGTTTCAACCTTTTACCATTATCCAATAATTACGGTAAACTTAATTCTTCTCTGAACACTTTTTCGCCACTATATGCTGCGAAACCTGATTCTTTTTCGCCACTACAGGGAGCGAAAATCACACCTTATTTTCGCTACTATAGGTGCGAAAATCAGATCTTATTTTCGCCACTATAGGTGCGAAAATCACCTTATTTTCGCCACTAGAGGTGCGAAAATCACACCTTATTTTCGCCACTAGAGGTGCGAAATAAGGTGGTTTGTCGCACCTAGTGGTGCGTTTTGAACTTGTGTTTGTTTGCTTAAATTTTGTTGTTATTAAATGTATCAGGATCCTAAATCATGTCTCATAAGCCATCTGAGCAAGTCGACGAGGTTGATTATGGGGCAGAAGCGACTGCGACTGTGGATGTTAAAAAAGTTGTTGATGTTGATAATATAGAAGAAATGGACCCAACTGTGAAGTCTAACGTTGTTCGAGTAGATGTTACAGAAGCATTTACGACTGATAAGGTGCATATTTCTCTTGTGCTTAATATGCATTATACAAATGTTGGATTTTATGTCTTAATATGCACTGATAAATTAGCTGGACCACCTGGGAATGAGGTGAGGTCCTTATCCTCTTGGTCCATCTGACGCAGCCTGCGCTTTAACTCTCTTGCCTCCTCTTTGTTCGTATTGTGCCTTTCGTCTTCCTCCTCGTCCTCGTCCTCGTCCTCCTCCTCTACATCTTGGCCATCATCATCATCATTGCCATCACGAACTTCTTCATCCTCATCGATGTGCTGGTCTTCCTCATGACCGTAGTCCATTTGCTGGTCTTCCTGAGCATATGCATCTTCCTCATCTTGCTGGTTAGATGGCTCCTCCACCAATGGAGCTTTTCCATGTCTCCTACGTACTGACGCAGTCGGTCGGGTACGTTCAGCTTGACCTTGTCCTATTTCAGGTTGTCGTGCATGTCCGGTCCATCGTGTTCTTGCCATTTCTGTAAAAAAAAAAAACAAAATTAGAAATCGTAAATAAATAACTAAAACTAATTCAATTGAATAATTGAAGGAAAATGCACAACAAGAATTGAAATCAAGTCACTTAGTTTCGAGAAATTTCTAATTCTGAAACTTCCAATTCGTCAATAAACGTGCGAAATTAGAAAAAAAAAACAAAAAAAAAAAAACAAAAAAAAAACAAAAAAAAAAAACAAAACGCACCCACATGTGCGAATAATACTGTTTCATTTCGCCATTTGAGATGCGAAATTAAATAAAAATAAAAAAACAACACGCACCTGTTAGGTGCGAAATTAAAAAAAAAAAGCGAAATAAAAAAAAAACCAACACGCACCTGTTAGGTGCGAAATTAAAAAAAAAAAAAAAAATCATCACGCACCTAACAGGTGCGAAATCAAAAAAAAAAAAAAAAACAAACAACATCACCACGCACCTGTTAGGTGCGAAACATCATCACCACGCACCTAACAGGTGCGAAACCTAAAGAAGATGTTCTCCACGCACCTAAACGCACCTAAGAGAGGTGCGAAACATCAAACAACAACGAATATATTCGCACATATTGAGTGCGAAACCTACCTAAGGACATGCATAAATCTCGCACATATTGAGAGCGAAAAACAGAACAAGTAGTCGAAACAGTGGCCAAGACAAACCTGGGGAAGTCGAAGAACGAAGAGGAGAATGGTGGCGAGAGACCGACGGCGCGGTTAGGGAGGACGGCGGCGGCGGCGGCGGCTAGGGTTTCAGAAGACAGGTGCGAGAGAAAGAAGATTGAAATGAGAAGAGGGGTGGTAAATGTAAGTATTAAAAAGGGTAATATTTTATTAATTTTTACCGAGGGGTATTCTTGGAATAACAAAAAGAAAGGGTGGCATCAGTATCAAAATGGATGGCATTAAAACAAATGCCCTATTTCTTTTATTCATGACCACTCATAGATCTAACGACCACAATTTATTCTCACCATTCTCATATAAGAAGAGTTTTCTCACTAGATACATCCTTTATAACGCTCTCATCCCTCATAATAAACATCGCTCTCACTTGATACGCCTCCTCTATATATAACTTGATAAAACTTTATTTTCAATTTTCTTGATACACTATTTAGAAATTTTAATTGATTACCCACATATCTTGGCCCGGTTGGTAAAAATAAACCACTTTTCTTTAAAAGGTCGTGCAAGTAAGTACTTTTATAAACGACCAAAACTATCGGAGTCATGACCCGTGGTGGTCATCAAATTTGAAGTACTCGAATTTTTATTATAAAAAATAAATTGATATGGATTATATTGATGAAAAGAGTGATTATTTAAAAAGTACTGGTAAAAGTTTACAAGGTGATTGTCGCGGAGGGTATTCTAGTAATTTAGCTGACAGGCTGTGTTGTTCATTCCACAAACTGGTTGATGATTTTGTTTGTTGTTACTTTCATGTTCATTACAGATACACATGTTACCGACGCCAACGTGGTAGCTCTTACCCAAACAGTGAGGTGATACCGGTATTTAACAGACACGTACACGGGACACGTGGCGGATTATTGTGATGCCGACAGAGGGACACAACAGAAAACAGGACCCACATTTTGGATAAGATATTATGCTATTCTTAGCTTCACACCATTCAGAACTAATAAAACACTTTACTTTCCTACTTTGCTCCATTTACACTTTTGTCAGGAAAACCCTAATGAAATTCAGAATGAACAAGGTTATGTGAATAGTTTTAATGTTTGACAATTGAGGATAATGTTTAGTGGATATACAACATATGCAGACCGCCACATTCTGCAAAAAAAAATTAAAACTTCCCTGGGATTTGGAAACGTTATTGGGGCCGAAACAAAATTTGTGTGTTTATTGGGGAAGATTGAAAGCCCTGTTAAATAAATTATTTTACTCTTCACGAGTAGTGATTTTATGTCCAACGGATGTAGCTGCTCTAAATTATTGAAAGATAATAAAAGAGTAGCATTCAAGGATGACCTTGTCCTTATGGCAGGTGCCATCTTCTGAGAGAAATGGGAGTGGGAGAAGCTGGTTTGCTGTTTATGATTATGAAAGGACTGTGGTACAGGAGGGACCCAAATAATGACAGTGACTTGATTGTTGAGTTGGAATCACTCTTTAATCAATCAAACACGGAGGGGACACGGCTCAAAGAAGAACTAAACAAAACATCTTTTTCTCTACTTTGCTGGAACCATTTTCATTATTCATCAACATTTATCTTATTTTCATGAAATTCAGATATTTGCTTTTGATTCTTTAGATAGCTGTAACTTCAACATGACATATTTTGTTGTTAGTCTAAGCCCCTTAGAAGTGGAATACTCAGAATGCTTACCAACCCTGAAGTCCGAACTTGGACAATTTGGGCCAAAAAAGTTTCCAAAAGCCCAGTGCATATTTCAAAAAGTAAAAACATGGCCTTCATAAAAGCAAATGCATCGTCCATTGATGCAAAACACCTTCTTTTGATAAATAAACAGCTTTAAGGCTTCAAGCCAGTAATAAAAAAAAATAGCTTCAAGCCAGTTTGTTGATGATTTTTTATTAGAAATGAATTACATGTCAACTGATTCTAAATTCAATATCAATTCTGAACAAACCCTTATGTAAGTAGCTTCTAGTGCCATAGTTGATTTTGAGGAAGAAGAATCCGATCCAAAGTAGGTTTTTGCATCTCCTTAAAGGTTTATAGTAACCACAACCAGCATTGCTTCTATGCAGATAAAATTGGGAGCACAAATAAATCTTAGTTTGAAGCCAAATCAAGCAGTAAACACTAACTTGATTTAGTTCAGTCCTTATGGACTAAATTGTTTCATTTGATTTGTCAACTTCACTAACCATCAAATATGGTTTGGTTTGACAAGCAAAATTCAGACAGTAAGGTATATTTCAACTTGAAGCTCATCCTCAAACCAAACTAGACCAGATGAACACCCCTGCTAAATTCTATTTCTTTCATATTGAATGTGTAACACCGTAGTTTTCTACAAACACTAACCTAGGTGAACTATAATATCAGCATAAAAATTTAAGACAAAAATGATACAATGGCAACTCAAAGTGGTGGAGTTTACATATTGTTATCTGAAGTTGCAGCACCGTGCATGACCTCTTGATAATTTGTCCCATAGACACACCATTTGCCTTGGTGATTGGTAATGTGCTGTGAAGTACCCTTCCATGCATCCATACTGGCAGAACTTCCAGTTGTGTGAGTACTGAACCGCACTCACTGTGTTGTTGAATCTCTCAACCCACATTCCCATGCTTACATCCTCCATTTTAAACAGCTGCCACCAGAAACAAAAGTTTCATCAATCAATAATATACACTGATAGCAAAAACCGAAACTGGAACTAACTACAGAATAACGAACCCTCAGCTTCCTCTCCTTCTGTTGAGATATGATAAATGTAGCAATATCTCTGGAGATTATGTACGCGGGACCATTGGCGTACGGAGGATACGCTTCTTCTGGCCACTCCTGCACCAAATAACATTATACTTAAAAGAGGTGGGACAAGAATGAATACCAATGTTCTATGCACTCTCCTGTACTAATCACCAACTAATAAGACAAGGAGGACCAAGGAAAATAGAACTCAAGGTCACGCACACAATCACAGCCCTTGATTGAAAAATGAAAAACAATAAAATTCTGAAATCAAACAGACCATATGAGGCAACTATCAAACCTCATAAGTAACGGCCCATTTGCCATTTCTCAGAGGACGATGCAAGAGATTGAGATTGCCCATATAAAGGGACTTTTCCTGGGGTACAGCTTCAATTTCTTTTAAGACAGTATCCACCCTTATAAAAGTGTCATCATCACATTTCATGATATATTCCGCAGTCACATTCTGAATCTGCATAAAAGAGAATTGGCTTACATGGCTGGAGATGACAAAAAGGCAAAAAATCAGGAGACAAAAAGGCTTACAAGAGTTGTACATTTTGAGGGAGGTAACAGATGTTCGCTGCATAAATGCAATTCACCTACCCCCAAAATAAAAAATAAAAAAACTGACTGAAGGTTAAATAAATGAACTTACCCCAAACTCAGAGATAGCCATGGTTTTAAGCACAACAAGCTCATAGCGATCCATAAAGGGCAAAATGACAATATCACCAAAGAAAGCAGCCTCCTTCCTCAGCACTGCATTTACTTCCTTTCTTGGATTCTTTGTGTTGACATTAAAAATAGGCACAGAACATCGAAAATCAGCCATACCGTATGAATAAGAATAATGATAGACGGAAAAAATGAAAATACTCAGAAAGGCCCTGAATTCCTACAATCACATCAGGTAGTGTATAAATTGAGAAACGACTTCTCGTCACAAATGGCATTATAATTAACAAAGACATTTCAACATAAATTATCTCGTAGAACTCCAATACATCTATCTACATACAGTTGTATTATAATATCACTCAGTCCAACGGCAAAATAATTGTTAACATCAATTCCAGGAGGATGTCAAAAATAGAAAGTTTTGCAGAAGCAATAAAGGTTCTCTCCGACCAACCAAAATATGGCATCTTAGGGTGTAACCCAGAACACCTATCTCATGCAAACCCAAATCTTTTATATCAGCTACATGAAACAGTGAAGTCTGGAAGAATCAAATTTGTTGAGAACTTATTTAAAGAGAAGAGCTTCATGGGACACAAAATAGCTAAGGTGATAACTAATCTTATTTCTAAGCTTCTTAGCACGGTAGCACCCACATGGTTTGCTATGCTTAGTAACACACAAAAACTCAGCAGGTTCCATTGCCATTATGGATCATATTCGGACAAGCAGTGCTACAAAACTAAATGCATGAAATGCCTAAGGAACACTGGTCCCACAGCACATTGCATCTTCTCTTTCTTTTCCTAAAATCAATTTTCACCAGCCTAAAGGTTAGGTATGACTATTCTACCAAAGTTTTATTTCAAACGAACTTTGGCAATGACTTATAGCCAGACAACCAATAAATCATCAATAACATTCTTAGTTATGTGCAATTTTTTTCAAAAAACTCAAGTTCTCTTCTGTCTCACTACCTTTACTGTTTACAGATCTCACATTTATCCAATTAATTAAACTGATCCTATCTCTTGACACCTTAAGAAAATGCTAATTAAATACCTAATAATTCCTAGTTCTAGTTGTAGATTGTAGTAGCTTTTTGGACTTCAAATTAAAAGTCAGAAAAAGCACCATTCAAACTCAAACAAAATTTTGACCTTGTCCCTTCAGAATTTAAACACACAATTTTACCATGGCATCCTTGGTATCATACATTTCTTCATGCTGGATTAAAACAAAGATTGTGTTTCTTTCTCCTTGAGTTGAGCCACTAGATACTTCTATAACAGACAAAAATAAAGGCAGCTGCCTTACCAATGCAACAAAGAACCGTGCTACAACATCAGAGGACTTGATTGCGCCTGCTTGCATCCACGTTTTCCGAACCGCCATACGTTCTGCAAAGTGGTTTGAAGCAGAAAGAACTCCAATAAAAAGTCTAACAGAATGTTTGGGTAGAGCACTGGCTTTCCAGGTCTCAGACATTTCCAGCACTCTTTGAGGTGAGAAACTTGGGTGCGAAGTAGGTAGAGAAGTAGCAAAAATTGAATGAACATCAATATCTCCTTTAACTGCCAATCCTGTAGCATCTTCAAGTGTAAAACCCTGATGATAAAGTGGAAAAGAAAAATCAGCAGTAAAAAAAAACACAGCTGCATGGATAAAGAGTAAACGACAATAACCAAAACCCTTTTCAATTAGGTGGGGTCGGCTACATGGATCAAACATTGCCATAATGTCCTGTTGCAAATTATGTCTATTGATAGATCATTTAAATTCAAATCTCTTCAAACGGTTTGGTCTTTATTTTACTTTGGTTTCATACTACCTCTAATTATTGGACTCTATCCTCTATTTGGTCTACTCTCCCTACAGCCATTTCTCCAAGTCTTCTCTACACATGTCTAAACTTCTTAAGACCTTAAGACGAGATTCTACCATTTTTTTACAATGGGAGCTACCTCAACTTTCTCTCTAATGTTTATTCCTTATCTATAGTCTTGTGAGATGACTCGGCCATTGTAATATTCTTATTTCGGCAACACCGAACATACTTTCTTATTGGCTCTTTAACACTAGCGTTCAGTCCCTAACACTTATTGCATATCTTATAGTTGTCTCGTAAAACTTCCATTAACATTTGAGTGGTACTTTTCTATCACAAATAACACTCAAAGTATTCATCCATTTCATTCACACTGCTAGGATCCTACTGTTAACATCTCCCTTTTATGTCCCCATAATTTAGTATGGCAATATATAAATTATAAATATATATGTAGCAAATTTGAGTCCTCACTTTTGAGTTTGAAAACTTCCATTAATCTACTCTCCTTCTCTATGCGCCATGTGACTTTTTCTGCATCAAGCATTTCACCTTCTATTATTTTTTATGTATTTTTTGTCTACTTGAATTATATTGCTTAAATTTAATCAATTGCAATTTTCTCTTGTCATGAGTGTCAAAAAAATTTATAGCTACAAATTTGGAGTTCATATATTTGAAGGCACATCATCTTAAACTAATAAAGATAAGAGTGCATCTTAAGTTCACACAATTTTCTTCATAATTTGAAAAATCTCATATCTATAAGTTACGCATATCTCCTTCGTAATTCAAAATATTTTCTCTCTTGAATATTATTTCTTTTAAAACATATTTTGAAATTTCAAAAACACTGCAATGTATTAGATACTTGCAAGTTATTCCTGAAATTTAAACCAAATGTGACCCTTTGAGTGACACATTGTACGAGAGATATCACCATCACTAAAATTCTCTATCTATAAAATCCAACATAAATGCAAGAGGAATTATTCAATAACACGAAACTATTTATGTTTTACATTAAAAAAGAAAACTACTTACTTTTTGAAGTCTTTTGGAAAATTGAATATTAGCATTAATGTGAGAATATATGGAAAACTGTATAATGTTTATTAGCTGGTGATTGGGCTACAAGTTAGCTACGGAAAATTAGGCTGTTAGTTTCTAATTAACTCCTAATTGCCCCTCTGATTACTCCATTGATTGTTTGTAATGAAGCTATAAATAAGAGATCAAGTTTGCTGCCCACTAGCACCTTTTTCTTTCAACAAATTCCACTAAGGAAAAAATAAAAGCAACAACATTAACAAACTTATCCCTGTGAAAAATGATGGTCATAAATAAGTTAAATATACAATTTCACTCCATTTTCAAGATATTTAGTGAAAGCATAAGATGGTAACACATGACATATCTCAGAAAACTTACTGTCCGATATGGAAATGAAGTCACATGGCGACCCCCAACAATAATATGGTATCCATCAACACCAGCGCGCAGTGTAAGGACAAACATTCTACCCTCTATAAAAGGAAAATGCCAGGTCACTTCTGGCTTCTGCTCACGCCCTATAAACCGCTTGAACCATGATGTTGTTTTGGACTCTCTCGAATCCACAATGTCATTCCGCATCCATTTTTCACATCGTCTATACCCATCAACTGCAAAGCATGACCAAAATACATATTAGCTTGTTTATACTTTATATATTAAATTGAAACCAACAAAGAAGGTCAAAGAATTCCGGGAAAAAAAACAACATTAAAGGTTTGCGTTACCATTCTTCTAGACCAAATGCTATTCTGTACAAAACTATTATCCCACTATATTATAAAAAAATCAAACAGTTATAGAGTCATAATCCTTGTCTCTTTAGTCATATACTATTTCACAACTCTACAAACTTATCATACATAGTTGCATAAATATGGATGTACAATGCCTTCCAAAATACAGTGATAGAGTCAAATCCTTGGAATTTACATCAACAAAATGGAAAGTGATAGATCTAAAATCTGCTTATGCTGAGAATCTTGCATAGGGTGTGATTCTATATGCTAGCCATACAACTAATGAAAAGAATAAGCATTGACTCTGCGGCATTTATATTTATAGGCTCATATAGCACACAACAGACAACCAACAAGATTTTCTATTGTTGTTAACCATGTAGAAAATAATAAGGCATTCTTTATCTCCATGCTCATTTGTTTTCTTCTTTTTTTCTCTGCGCTGCATCATTTCCAAGTTTATCCAACATTTTTATTTTTCTGTTTCCTTTCCATTCTACATTATGACAGTGTTGATTCTATTCTGCAACACTTCGTTTCTTCCAAAATAGCAATACTTGTAAATTAAAACGAAATGTGATAAAATTATACCAAGCATTCCTTCATCATCCTCAGATGGCAGACCATCACATCTTTGAGCTGTTCCCCAGTGCATTCGATAACAGGTATTATGCTCAATAACTGGTTGTTTGCTCCAATCCCCTCTTAACCGAGGATTCAGGTGAAGAATCTTTGGAGGATCTTCCCCTTCCGCTGACTTCAGCCCTTGTAATTCAACCATGAACTGCGAAACTGAAACCAATCCATTACCTTTCCTCAACCTTGCCAACAGGGGAGCATGCTCCTTATGAGCATGATGGGGTGTGCCCACCACAGTGATGGAAGAACCAGCTGCAAGACCACAAGGTAGAAACACCAAGCCATCCCCCTTCCACACTTCTTCCCCGCTCATTGATATCCAGGAAGGGCAAGACTCAAGCTTTCCTTCAAAAACAGAACTCGCTCCAGACTCATTAACACCAACCTTGTCTATTTCTTCCCAAGCCTTTAACCCCAATGTCCATGCCTCATCTGCCATTCTCTCAAGTACAGACATATCACTGATCCTATTCCGTTGCCGCAAGATTTCTCCGGTAATCCTACCATATCCCTGATGCTTCTTAGATTCACGGCCATGCCCATGATCATCCTCTTTCATTGGATCCTTGTTTGGCCTCAACGGGGCGTCTCGGTCCATATTATCTTCTAGCCTCCTGTGGAATGCATCTTTATAAACAGAACCAACAAAAGGTTTGCTTAAATCTGCATCTTCAGAGCCCCCAATAGCTATCCCCTCCAACCTATAGTCACTCTCATCCCCACTCAACGTTGATATAGCTTTCAGAAACTGTGTAAAGTTACATGATAAAAAAACCAAGTACAAGACCCCAACACCAAACAAAATATAAGAGAACCTAAACCTCCTCGAATTATAAGGTTCACTTCTCAGTCTCCTCATCTTCAAAAAGAGAAATAATACATACAATATATTATACCACGGTTACCTCCAATAACCCATACAAGTCCAACAAACCCAGAATTTCAAAGCAAACCCACGTCTAAAGCTTACAGGGTAATGCGTTGGACAGTTGAAAGAGATGAGCTTTTGGGGGGGAAATTAAACTTGCATAGAGGGGATGAGAAATCAACCAACACCGCAATGGTTCAGCAAATTGGGAGAAAACCCATCGCAGTGGAAGGCGCAGAACCCTGAATTGTTCAACATATGGAAGGGAGCATAACCCTATTGCACGCAATGCAGTTGGTGCCAAGATGAAGGTACTAGTACGTGGATCTTCGATTCACCCCAGAAAGGAGTGCGGTAACAGGATACAAATGCAGGTCCTAGCTATACTATCACCTTCAAATTCAGTATGTGAAATTGTAGTTGGGGATGAATCTTGTCTATCATCATCAACAGAGAAGGCATGGAAGACTTCGCCAAAAATTCAATCTTTTATTGATTTTTAGTACGGACAGAACGAAAATACACATAGGCAACACTTTTGCACTTTTGAAGGGTAATTTCGATTTTCCATTTCTTTCTTTGCATAGTAACCTTTTTTATTTTCTCACTTATCACGATTGGCACTCTTAATCTCTAACAAAAAAATATTAGCCTAAATGATCTCTCACTTTAACAAATGACAGTAGTTTTAGTTCTGTCATTATTCTGTTAAAAAACTAACGATTTCCATCTAATATTTTTAAAAAAACTATTAAATATTAGATGAAAACTGTTAGTTTTTTAATGTAATAGTGATGGGGACTAAAACTGCTGTCGTTTGACAAAGTGAGAGACAACTTATGCTAATTTTTTTTGTTATGGACCAAAAGTATTAAATCGTGATAAGTGAGAGATCAAAAGTGCTATCAAGCCTTCTTCATTTTTCCCAAAGTATTTCACGGGTTACAACCATGTAACTAATCACCAACTCTGAACCTTGAACTATATACATGAGTTCAATTATCTACCAATTGTGCTATTTTCATTTCTTATTTTACTTATTATTAAAAATTACATATTCTTTTATAATACTATAAGAGTTGCTTACTTGCAAATATACGATAATTCATGTAGTGAGCTTATATGCCATAAGTAGCGTGAAAGTATAAATAAATTAGAGTTAATAGCTCAGTAAGTCCCTGAAGTTGTATTAAAATCGGTGTTTGGTTTCTCCCCAGAAAAATAACGTTTAATGGCGGGTTTTTTACAATTACTGGGTGTTTTTTACCGCCACTAAACGTCATTTTTCTGAAGAGGAACCAAACACAAATTTTGGTATAACTACAGGGGCTTGTAGAACCATTAACTCGATAAATTATGTAGTTGTCGAGTCCTCAAATGCAAAAAAACCATGTTGTTGATTTACGACAAGTTTATATGAAAATGAGGTAATATGGCTTAAAAATGAATTCAGCTAAATGCAATTTTGGAGTTTCGACAAGCAATTTATTGAGATTCGTTGTACACAACCACAACATTGAGGTAAATAAAAACAAAGTCAGGCCCGTTTTAAAAGCTAGACTATAATGAAATATAGAAGCAAGACATCACCTTTCTGATGGGACTTGTGAGTACACCATGTCTTATTTTTTTTGCATTGGATTACTCGCTCATAGAAACAAGATCATGCTTTGACTACTTATTACCAACGTGATTACATTCTCTCAATCAAAGTTGTATAGGCAGAGAAGCACCTCCAGAATCAAGTGCACATCGTTGATACATTCCAGAGGAGATTTTTTGGAGTTAGTAGAGATCAATAAGGCCCTCTTCATTCTTGCGAAGAATGATCAGGGTGCTTTATCAAGAAAATGAAACAAGAACAAAGCCTTCCATAAAAAGGAATGAAGAATGGCAAACAAGTCATATTGAACTCGGCTCCAAGAACAAAGGATGGCACGCGAAGAATGACAGAGTAGGAGAAAACATAAATAGAGAAAGATTCATTCTTGTAAAACGGTGGGGGAATGAGAATGCAAATTGAACTTCAGCTCAAAGAACGACAAAGCATAAAGTGAGAGAGTGTGAATTGGACGCGAAATACTGATTTTTGACCGTATATATATACATATCTTTTTTCTTTAACCGTTTACTTTAGTTCTTAGCAGTTTCCCTTCCACCTTAGTTGTTTCTAAGTCAAAACCTTCCACTCCTAAGTATTGGCTAACTAAAAGCGCTTATGAATCTACATTGAAAAACAAAGTCAATTCCTCAAGCAATTGTTATGATTAGTGAAACATTACCTTGGTGTCGTATGCCCTTCCGTCAGTGTGTCGTTCGAACACAGGACTAGGTAGTAGCAAAACACACTTTTTGTCAGTTGAGCTACACAACCAATTAATAATATAATGAATAAACTTTAAGTTATATCGTCTTTAATTTGTCAACCCCACCATCTTCTTCCCTCCCACCACCATCATATACACACGCCCCATCTTCACAACTTGGTCCAGCCAGTGTATTCCACTGTCACAGCATGTCCCTTCCCTCATTAAACTCATCATCACCACCAGAATAAAGCTAGCTCTAATCCTCTCAAAAACCTCAGAAACACGTTTATGTAAGCTTAAATATAAATTTTGGATTTTTTTTGGAGAATTCTGGGTGGTTCTGAGGCGTTTCTGGGCTTCTGTTCATCCTCACCGCCGTTGTCTTGAATTTTCAGATGAGGTCGCCGAAAAATCAAGAGCTTCAATCGCGTTTATCTCCCTCGTCTAACCTTAGATTATGACGTTTCAACCACCACCATGCTCCTGGTGAAGGGGCGAACAAATACAGACCATGAACTCGCTACCATCGTCGGTCGCCGCTGCAAGCTCCGCCGCGAATCGTCTTCTCCGACGGACTGTGAGCGCAAAATTTCCAAAACTTTGTTTTTTAGGTTCTTTCTCTTCCCAGATCCATTTGTTATCTTATTTACATGATATTGAACACGAAAAACATAACTTTAAGGCCGTAATCTAAGAGAGTCGAAAAACATAACATATATGATATCATTTGTTATCATATATTTCTGCATTAAAAATCATTTACCTGTATGTCTATATGATATCATATATTTTTCTGCAACATGCATTATAACTTAAAGAAGATATAATTTAACTTGGCCAATGAGTTTTTTCCATTCACAAAAGTTGGGATTCAAACCCCCAACCACTAGCTTAAGGGACGAAGTGCTGAACCACTACGCCAACCCACTTGGTTGTTTTTTTTTTATTTGAAACAAGTTTATGTTTCTTTAAGTTTATTTGAATTTTAAAATTCTTAAAGTTGAAATTCAATTTGTTTTTTTCGAAACTCAAAGTAGAAATTCATTAAACGCGTGGAGTCTTTTTTTTTAATGTATAAAAAAAAAAACCAAAGCTTAATTTGTACGCCATCGTATAAGTCGCGGCGAGTAAAAGTAACTATATATATTTTCACCCCAAAAGCGAGGGAGGATAGGATTGAATAGAATAGAATAGCATTGGAGATTAGGGTTTCTCTGTGCGAAGATGATCGAGGTGGTGCTGAACGATCGATTGGGGAAGAAGGTGCGTGTGAAGTGCAACGAAGATGACACGATCGGGGACTTGAAAAAGCTGGTGGCGGCACAGACTGGGACGAGGGCTGACAAGATCCGAATCCAGAAGTGGTACACCATCTACAAGGATCACATCACTCTCGGCGATTACGAGATCCACGACGGAATGGGTCTCGAGCTCTACTACAACTAAACTCTAAAGTTAATTTCTTTTCTTCTCATCTTTCAATAAATATTTTGCTATTTTTTCCGACCTGCAACTTCATATTTTAGGGTTTGTTTTGTGGTTTAGCGATCATGCGATTTCTCATGTCAGTTACGTTCATGTAATCAATATCCAGGTTGGAAGGTTTATAATTTTTTTGCCCAATATTGATTAAAGATTTTTCTGGGGGTAATGGGTGAATACTCTTTGTGCTGTTTTGGGGCTTATACACTTGTTTGAAACATCAATTTGACATTCTAGAACTCTGATATATGATCTTTTCTAGAGTTGATTTTGGATGTGGAAATCTAGCATTTTACAATAAATCTTGCATTTTCTTGTTTGTTTCAGGTGTGTTACTATATTATGTGCCTGGAGTTGGGATCAAGTAACCAATGTAATTTCGACTTGCAAAAAGACCCCTGGATTGTAATAATGTATATCTCAATGAATCAGTGATTTGGGTTAATTTTCTGTTGGAAGCATCAGTTGTTAACTATACGTTTTATACATATATTTCTGACTTATTTCTTCCTTCATGTGTATGCTGCTAGTCTCATCCGTTCAATCTGATGGATGAAGCCTGTGATGATGCAATTGCATTTAAATTTACGGTCATTGGTAACTTAATTTTGGTTGCTTAAGCTTTAATTGAGTGAACAATGGATGCTAGATTTCATTGCAAGTTAACAGCAGAGAGTAACAAAAGGGAATTTTCACTTTTCTGGTCTCACCTAATAGAGTGCATTTTTAAGAAACTAGTCAAAACAAATACTGCGATTTAAGATACTATGGGAGTTTGTGGAACGTTGAGTTAAATATTGCCTCTCTATTTGTACAACTTTTGCTGAGCGTGAAAGTGAGAGAATAATCCACAATGTTTTCAGTGTCAGTTCTAGTCATCAATTATTTAGAGCTTGTTTGCATATATTGTTTCAGGAGCACCTGCCTCTTTTTTGGTTTTTGACTGAGAGAAGGTATAAATCAAAAGACAGTTAATAGTTCAATATTTTGTTAGTAGACTACTATATTTCCGAAGGAAAAACTTAAAATGAAAGACAAACCTTAAAGGATAAATGAAGAACTATTAAACCTTAAAGGATGAAAGGGTGCAGTACCACTACAAAGACGATAGGGTGCGTGAGGTGGCGCGTGAAGATGAGGGCGCGTGTTACCGCTGTTGCCGCACACTCTGATGAGCTTCACGGCAATCACATTTGGGTTGATGGATTCGGGAGGCGGATGAAAGGCGAGGAGTTGGGTCTGGATTTGGTACAAGTGGCGCATGGTAAGCTGGGGAGCGCATGTTAGCACAATGTGGATGAGTTCGGAGTGGTGAATCAAATCCAAGGTGAGTGAGCAGTATGTGTTTTTGATACTGTTGAATCAAGATGACAATTTCTTATTATGAAAACAATTAGCATTGAAAAGTTAAATTCAAAAAACCTCTTTTTAAATAATAAATAAGATAATTATTAGGATCACATCTTATTGATGATTTGATCACATCTAATTGGACTAATATGGACAATTTGGATCAAAGTTACTCCATTTGAGCCTAGCAGATATTTGAGCCGGGAAACTTGGCTTCATTCTCCTGAAGTAGGTGATGTGATCGGATTTGGGGTAAGCTTGGGTGTTGTAGGTCAAGGACAGCGATTTACTCATTCTATATGTGAGTCGCCAAGAGCCATGCCCGTTATAGCTTTAGATATTTGGTTGATTAGGTTAAAATCCCATGATCGGCACATGTAGTCACGTGGACATGGGCAGTTATACAATAGGCTAGAGTTTTGATGTATAAAGAGGCAACTAGATGAGAGAATACCTCATATTCACTTTTGAATAGAAAAAGTAGTTTTGAATTGAAAACTGTTCTTAGCTTAGCCTCCCGTAGTTTGCTTCGTGAACAATGACCATCTCACAACTAATGTGATTGAAGAAAGCACGGAATAGAATGTTGAGAATGTGCTGTAAACCATAGACCATAGACTAATGTGAGAAATGTGAGCCTGAAATTTTCTTGTAATACTACGTTATTCTATCAACAATTTGATTGAGAGGCTACAACCACATTTGGATAGGAAAATAGAATGTGTAGCAGAAGTGTACAAATCATCTCCACTCACTTGAGCTATGAAGTTCAGTAAACACCCTCAACTACTTTCATGATTTGGTTTTTCATTCACATTCGAAGATTGTGTCTTTACATCGCAGCTATTTGATTCTTTTGGATTGCAAAACTCTGACCTTCTTCTAAAGCCAAACCTCTTCGGGAGAATGCTCCAACTTCTCTTAGTCTTTGTCAGTTTCTGCAGATCTTTTCGAATGCTTGAGCATTCCTTCTCTAGCTCCTTAAGACGTTCCCTCACATTTTCTGTTTCCTCCACGGAGTCCAGTTGACAAACACCACCAGTCTTGGGGGGGCCAAGACTTCCACTTGGGTTTTGTGAACTGTCAAGATTTTCAGAAACAAAGAACCAACCAGATATCGATGTGCGGAGTCTAAGCTGTTCGAAAAACAGGACTTGCACAATTACTCGGAGAGGCAATCTTTCATTTTGTGCTGCATGAGTGCTCGCTTCCAATGAGAGCTTTTGGCAGTTCATCAGTCTGCATAGTTGTTCCCGCTCTGAATCTGTCAGCCATGGATGTGCCTGTAGTTGTCAAATTGTCATGGATGTTTTGCATTAGTTATTATCAATTTTGAAACAGTTCAGCACAAAAGAAAATTATAGTGTTAAGAGGAAGGTTTTGTTAGGCTTACAGCAGTAGTTATTATCAACTTTGAAACAGTTCAGCACAGAAGAAGATTAATTATAAGAGAAAGGTTTTGTTAGGCTTTCAGCGGTCAATATCTTTAATATGGATCCGTGATTCATAAAGCCTATATCACTGAGTGAGATAAGACTTTTGCTTGTTTGTTATATAAACATCTAAAAATGATCTAACCTTAAGGTATACATCTATTGCGTGGTATATACCATCATCAAGTGGCCTAGCATAATCTGGAATTGCAACACCAAGTGCCTGAAACTTGGTCAAGGTCAGATTAGCTTCTGAAGCCACCTCTGCAAGATATCCATCTACCAAATTTGCAACCACTGTCATAGGCGTCAATGTATCAGCCCCGGCTATCAATGCCCCCGCTTCAGGTATCAACGGAGAAGCTGATAATGATGCAGGCTGGTATATAGACATGAAATGATCAACAATCCTCTGAATGCAGTCTACATCATATATGGTCTCAACCGAGTATCCCCAACTTGGAATGAGAAGATCCACAGGTGAAACCTGGTCTAGCTGAGCTCCTACCCTTTTCTCCAAATTCTCTCTGCATGATGGACTTGCGTGTAACACCATCGCGGTTCGGAGCAGTTTGATAAGGTACTTTGCGGACGTGACTCCCCTCTTATTCGGAATCAACTCCACAATTTCTTCCAGCAGAGCCCTTTGATCTGCATCAGAAGTTGTAGGAATGGTTCCATGACTTGTGTCAGTGAAGCTTGATTGCCTATTCATCAGGGGGAGAAACCTCCTAAGATAATATATTAGACATGCTGCAACACTCTCAGATTTCATTCCTTTTGATTCAATGGACAAAATCAGTCTTTTAAATAGGGGTAGGCTTAACAAAGACACATCATAATACCACCAATCATCACCTTGAGTTTGTGGATTCATCTCAGAAGAAATACCATTCCACAATACATGGTTTTCCTTGCTGTTACTTCCACCCACAGGCCAATTGAACAAGTCTGGATCTGAACAAGCCTTCATGGCCAAGGAATCAATGCATCTTGATACTATGTGGAGGTCTTCTGCAAAAGGTAGCACTTCCTCACATGTTTCAAGGACTTTAATTGAATCTGGCCAATTGCTGAAAACTTCATTGAGAAAAGACTCTGCTAGTCCAATAAGGTTTCCTTCACTGTAGCTTTCAGTCATTTGGAGGTACTCTGCTGAACATCTGAGGCTAACTACATTCAATGCTGTGACTTCTATTTTTATACCGTAGCAAAACTTGGCGATGAGCTCGAATGTTATAGCTCTACCAGGAATATCATGAAGCTGCAAAACACAAGTTGATCCATCCGAGCTCTCTGCGATGAGTTTCTTCAGTAGGCCACTTCTAGAAAGCAATGGAAACTGCATCAAAATCAGAAATGTAGAAACAAACTAAGGACCAACATGAATACATACTTGGATTTAGTCCATGTTAGAGAGAGACAAACAAAGACATATTGGGAAGAAAAATAAAAATAAGAAACAGAATGTATGCAACAAGCTAACTTAAAAGTTTAAAACATTCATCACCTTGTGGAGGAGAAACGAAATTTCACCAACTTCAATGGTAACATCACTTGGAAGTCCAGTTGAACAAACCCTAAAAATAAAGCAAAATTAGTACCAATGACCCAAAAATTATGGGAAATTGCCGATAAAATTCAAAACCTATCACCCCTATCCAAAAATATCAATGAATTCAAGGTTCCATTTTTATATGAGTAAGATTTACAAATGAAGACATGGTTAATGGCATGACATTAAGATCCTATTTTGGTAGATGAAATGAAACCCTATAGAGAATAATGAATGCTGAGACTCACCAGGTCTGGCCTTCACGGCGAAAAGCTTCAACAGGCTTTGATCCTAGCTTCATGGATGCCATTATATATGTATGTTTAATGCAATTGCAGGTATGAAGGTTGATTAAATTAAGACATGGGAAATAGTGGGAGAGAAGGAGGAGGAGGAAGAGGAAGGAAAGAAGAGTGAATTTGATTTTGATGATGCTTCCCACACAAACAAAGTGGCGAATCTAAAGCCCTGTAACTGAAGGGGCGACAAAAACGGTTAACGTAGCTATCTTCAAATTCCGCTTATGTTGTTATAACATGCATTGCATATGTACAGGTTATGTGATTAATTCACACTTTTATTTGTTATCATTTATCTTTATTTTAATTTGGTATTATTTTTATAACAGGATATACGCTCGGACTCGTATTAATTAGTTAATGATTGATCACTATATGCGCTCAATTTTTATGGGTGATGATCGAATTCGAACCTCCAACCTTATATTTAAAAGGATGTGAGCTAATCAACACGTCACCTATTATTTATGTTTCTATTTTTTTTATGTCACGGTATCCCAAAACCAGCGTCAGTTTAATCCACTCGAGTATCAAAAATCACTTTAAATAAGTATGTCTCTTCTAATAAGTTCTTCTTCAAACCTATTGCTCAAAAATCAAACCATAAACTAAACGATTAAAAAACTCTATCTAAGTTACTAATTGTCTTGAAACTTGTTAGTGGTATGTTTCTATCTCTTCTTGTGTGGAATATTAAATGAAATATCAAGATGAAAATAAATATAAAATGATAGAAATTTTGAGTTCAGTTTGTTTGATCAGTTATCTATATTTGTCTGATTTTCAATACATGCTAAATGCATTTTTCCATGTAAAAAGTGTCAAAGTAGCTTTACTTCTCCATTTTTGTAAAATGATTTACATTTTTGTACCCAAAGTTACCCCTATAAGTTGCAAAAAACCCTGTTTAAAAATTGGATTTTAGTCTCACACCATTTTAATAATACTTTTTTCCATTTAATTATGATATTAGACTAAGCGCAAATAAAAATAAAATGAAGTTACATCAACTGTGTTTATATTACTTCCTCTATTTTCATTCATCTTTCACGAAAAATCGTTATTATTATCTATTCACATAATCATTTTCCAATTACAACATTTTATAAACTCTCAAATGTAAAAACCTTTTTTTTTTAATGAATATCAAGTGTAATAAATAAAACACTTTTATTTTAAATAGTTAAAAGAAAGCAGTATTATATATGAAAAGATCATAAAATGATCACACAATTATATTATTAGTTATTTTATTTATATATACTTTTATATATGCGTAGATAAATAGTCAAATAGGAACCCCGTTTAGTGGTCAGGATATGATAATAGTAGGATAGGATAAAGGATTAGATAAGTACAAGATATGATAAGAGCAGAATATCTTGCGTTTGAGGTAGACAAGATTTTGATAGGATATGATACAAACAATGAAAAATGTATCAAATTTTCCTTAAAATAAAAAATACATAATATTTTTTAAAACTTAATTTTTTAAATAGTTTTTTTTTTAAATAATTATTCTATTAAATTTAATTTTTTTACATTTTTATAAATGAGTTTATGTTTTAATATTAACTAAAATAAAATTAATTTTTATTAATTCGGCAATTTTAATTTTTTTGAATGGAGTCTATTTTAATTAAAATTATTATATATGTAACAATGAGTTTTAACTTAGTACAGATAAGTGATTAATGATAAAAATTAATCAATTTTTTTAAAAATTATTAAAAGATATTATTTTTTCAAAAATAATTTATGTTTAAATTATTAATTATAATTATATAAGTAGAGAAATAATTTTAAATAATATCATATAATAATATAAAATTAATCTATATTTACTATTAAAAAATTAATATTTATATATATATATATATATATATATGTGAGTAGCCTATTTTATTGTTAGTGAATATTTTGTGTATTTTTATTATAATATAAATAACGAAAAAATAATGTTAATTAAGTAGTAGTAAGTGACAATGAAAATTTAATTATTTTATATGAGTAAATCCAATATTTTCACCATTTATATATAAGTTTATTTTTTAATTAATTTTATCAGTAACTAAATAATTTAACTTAACAATAACAATTAGTAATTGATAAGTAATAAAATTAATATTTTATTAAAATAAAAATGTATATTTATTAATTAATATTATTATAAATTATATAGAATATAAATATTGAAATTAATTTTGGATAATGGTAATAAACAAACAAAAAACTGATATTCTATCCTGTTAGAATAATTTATATCATAGATCCCAGGACAACTTTTAACCATGATGAACATGATAGGATACGGGACATGATAGTGTTATCCTATCATGCTGGCGCAACAAACAACAGATAACAACAGGATATGATTACTATCATATCCTGTCTCGATTTATCCTGTTCACCAAACGAGCCATATATAATTTATCTGTTCCATCTCTTGCCAATGAAAAAAATTATTGGCCAACCTCCAAGCACCTAGTGTGTTGACAACAGTGCAATGAATTAGTCTCACAACTACTGGTTACATGGATATATGGTTAATACCAAAAAAATTATAAGGTTTAAATATGTTTTTAGTCCTTGTAAAATTAGGATGAATTGTATTTGGCCCCTTAAAAAAAATTCATAGTTTTTAGTCCCCAACATTTTGTGAAATATGTGAAGTCAATCATTTTCATTCATTTTGTGGTGGTTTAAACTGTTACTAACTCATTTTATTGCATTTTTTAACCACCGCTAATGCAAAAAAAAAACTCAATAACTCATTTATGTCGGTTTTAGTTGTCATTAGTTAATGAAAAAAAAAAAACTCACATAATGAACGGCAATGACTAACTTCACATATTTCATAAATGTTAAGAACTAAAAGCTATGAATTTTTTGGAGGGACTAAAACCAATTCACTCTTATTTTATAAAGACTAAAAACATAGTTTTAAAACTCAAAGCAATGTTTTATGGAAGCAATTCACTCTTATCTTTAAGTGAGTAGGTCTTTTCTAACAAGTTCTTCTCCTTACACATTGCTCAGAGATCGAACCGTCAGACTGAATGAACCGGGACTCGACCATCTGACCGAGCTGAGCTTGACTTTGGATCATATGTGCTTCAGAACTTATAGACTCAGCCGATTTGATAATTAAATTGGTGTCTCGGTCGATTTTAGTTGAACCGACGAGTCACCAATTTTTGTCTTTCTCTTTGTTCCAAAAAATTTTAAAAATTGTTAGCATGGTTCAAACTAAGTCTGCACTCTACACACCATAAATCTTACCACAGGGATAGGCAATTGCTTTAGTAAAATTGTTGCAATCTATTATATATAAAATATATTAAAAACGAAATAATCAGTAATATTAACACTACGAAATCTATAGGCAATGATTGAACATAAGTTTTGTTTGCCACATAAAATAACTAAAATCACGATAATTTTTATTTGTGTCATTTATTTTAATTAAGATATATTATATTTAACAATAATTTAAAATCAGTTTCTTTTGCGCTGATTATTTAACTTATATGTGATATATTATTATTATAGTAAAAAATTCTTTTTTGAACAATAGTAAAATATTCTTGTTAGTTGTTTAATTAGGTATTTATGTGATGATAATAATTTTAAATTTAGAGTATGATGTTAGTTAGTATTATTAATTTTTTAAAACACACTGAGTCAAGCAATATATTCAGTGACCAATTGATCCGATCAGTGACTCATTAACTGTATAGCTCGGCTAAATTGATGATGAAGTGGAGTATTAAAATATGGACTAAAAACATATTTAACCCAAAATATAATTTATCTATCATTAGTTCTAGTTTAATCCTGGGAAAAATGAAAAATGATAGTGCTTGAAAACTTGTTCAAAATGATAAGGGAGATGTCAGTGTGGCAGCAGCATAAGAGGCATAGTTGAGTGTCTCACTCTCTGGGACTGGAATTCTCTCCCTCTCTGCTTTTCCAATTTCACTCTGCATCGCAACCACCATCAACGGCGACGTTTGGATTTTGTCATCCCTACCACCACCCACTACTCCAAAACCCAGGTTTATATTCGGCTTTGCTTTTCTCAGAGGCGTCAACCCGGGTTTCTTATGGCTTCCATTCAAGCCAATCTTGTTCCCAACTTGTCCTTCAATCACTTCCAGGTTAGCGTCAATAAGTGTTCAAAGTTCAAGTTTTTATCATCTGGGTTGCTCCACTATTCTATCTTATATGCATTTTGCATTCAGGTTATTTGTATGTAAACTAAAATGGAAAAAATATTCCAATTTTGAAGTATAAAAGTTTACATTTTTACTCCTATTTTCATCTCTGAAGTAATTTATCTGCTTGATGATCTTTTTATACTATGCAATTTGGTGCTAATTTGTAGTATACAATGTTTGAAAACCCAGTAGACACCATCATCATACCTGGTGGGTGTTGGTATTTTGCAATGTAGAGTTGGTTTCAGCAAGTCAAGGAGGAGGGTTCCTTCTAATATTTGTATAAAGTGTTGTGAAAAGAAAGATGAATATATTGAGCATGTATCAGTTGAACGTCCACCCTATTACAGTTACATGGACTCCACCTCTGGCCAGCTTGAGCCGGCTTCTGGTGCTCGATCCAGTCTTCCCGAAGAAGATTTATGGCCTGAAGGAACTTTTAACCAAGTGAGGGCTGGTAGAGCTCCTGCTCCCACTGGTGAATCATCAGGAACACCGTCTTATGGAAGCAAGCCTGGAAGTAGGAGGAAGAAAAACAGAACATCTGTTTCTGCTTCTGATGCTTCTTCCTCCGAGGCCGTTGCTGAATTAACTGACTCTTCTCTGCCTGAGGCTTCGGTTGAAACCCTGGATGATGACTCTCAGGATTTCTCGTCGTCTGACTATGTTGTTTATCAGCCTGAACCTGTGGAAGAAGAAGCGTCTGAATACGACCTTGACAAGAAGCTTGGAGTTCCTCATCCATTTGTTGATCCCAAAGTCAAAAAGCCAATAGAAGGAACGCTTACGAGTGAAGAACTGTGGTGGAATTGGAGAAAGCCAGAGAAAGAGCAATGGTCCAGATGGCAAAGGAGGAGACCTGATGTTGAAACGGTTAGTGTGCTTGAAAATTGTTGTGGATTTTTTTTATTGACATTTGCAATTGTTAAAGTTTCAGATTGACCAAAGATATGACATAATAAGTGTTTATAAATGGGAGGGAAATCCTCACCTCTAAGCTAGCTTCAGGGGTAGAGTTAGGCCTAACCCAAATTGTAATATGATATCAGAGTCTATCCTAGATCCTTATTGGAGACCACCCATATATGGGCCACCTGCAAATGTTCATTCCTGCAAACTTTCACGCTTCGGATGTCCAGTCCTGGGCGTGAATGAGTGTGTTAAGGTCTCACATTGACTAAAGATATGCCCTAATAAGTCCTTATAATTGGGAGGACAATCCTCGCCTCTAAGCTAGCTTTTGGGGTAGGCCTAACCCAAATTCTGATAGCAATTAATTTGTGTTCGTGTGTATGCATTCATTGATTTTTTTTTCTAATGAAAGACCATTTAAATCCAAACTATCCTTAATGTTTTGATCAAAGGAGACTCCCTCTAGCTCTACCTATTAGATTGCTCTCTATTTGGTCCACCCCTCCTTTGAGGTATAAATCTTCTGCACATATGCCTAAACTACCTAAGACAAAACTCACTATCCTTTTTGCAATAGGCGCTGCCCCAAATTTCACTTTAATGCTTTCTCTGCTAACTTGTCTTATATGTACACTCGTCCCTGACATTCTCATCCCTACGCATGGAGCACACTTTCTTGTTATAAAACTTTTCCATGAAATCATTTTCCTGTACCAAGATGCTCAAATGCTTCCAGCCCTGATGTTAGATACAATTATTTTTTAGATCACCCACGTTTATGTTCACCAGACAAGTGAACAAAAAGCCAGTCAAATATGAAGTCACAAATTCTACTATTGACAGTGAAGTCTTACATCTTGTGCCTGAACTTCTCTATAAATTTTCAGGTTTTCCTGAAAGCCATGGCAGAAACTGGGCAAGTAAAGCTTTATGGTGAAGAGCCGACGTTAACAGAATGTGCTCTCTACCGAGCAAGACGCCATCTTTATAAGGAAGAAAGGTATTGCTGACTATTATGCTCACGAGTCACGACATGGTTTTCATATGCCTATAAATGAAAAGTGATGTTTTTTAGTGCATCCTTACTGCAGAACATATAAGAAGTACAGCAACAGTTGCTTGAAGAATGAGTAAATTCTGAAAGGACTAAGTTAATGCATCATAATTATCTTGTGCTCTAAGAAGACTACTTGACGTGATTCAAATCATGAATTAAGGGGATTAACTTAATAAAGTTTACTACAAAGACCAAATTTGTGCTGCTTCAAATTTATTTAAGCCCCTTGCACTATCAGTCAAATCCCCCCCTAGTTTAGTGATTCTGATCCCCTGGTTTAGTGATTTCGCAATTTTGGTCCTCCTAGTTTAGTGATTTCACAATTTTGGTCCTCCTAGTTTAGTGATTCTGCGATTTTGATACCACTACTTTTCTTTTCACAATTTTAGTCCCTGAAGAGTTTAGTGATTCCATAATTTTGGTTTCCCCATTATTTTAATTGTGCAAATGTGGTCCCATCACTTACTCTCTATCTAATAGTTAACAGTTTTTTTTTGCTAAGGTTGTTCCTCTTTATGATGTGGTAGTTAACCAATGTTTACGTGTATGATAAGTAGGATGACACTTGATTTATGAAATTAATGAAGACTATAAAATATGGGTACTTTGAGGTCGCCCTTGTGTAAAACAATTGTGTCCCTGCCGTTAATTTGATAATACAAGTTCATCCTAATCATTACACAAATAAAC
This sequence comes from Acmispon strigosus, assembly GCA_030819835.1. Taxonomy (NCBI): domain Eukaryota; kingdom Viridiplantae; phylum Streptophyta; class Magnoliopsida; order Fabales; family Fabaceae; genus Acmispon; species Acmispon strigosus. The sequence continues at coordinate 97,129,176 of JAUAMA010000001.1, forward strand.
ATGGTGAATCGCCATATCAGCTAAGGGTGCCACCTTAGCAAAAAAACATTAACTTTTGGATGGATAGTTAGTGGTGGGACCACATTTGCACAACTAAAAAGTAGGGGACTAAAATTATGGAATTACTGACTAAACTATGGGACTGAAATTGCAAAAACATAAAGTAGGGGAACCAAAACCACTAAATCAGTAAAATAGGGACTTATGGAGCCAAAATTTTGAAAAATAACATAAGGAGACCAAAGGCTGAATCACTAAACTAGGAGGATTATAGGTGCAACGAAGCCAATTTTTTTACTGATAAGAACCTTGGGAGAACCACACCACAAAAGCTAGCTATTGTAGTTGGAGAGCCCAAGGCCTTATAAACCCCACATTAGAATCCCATACTTCCAATGTGGGACTCAAGTCCCATACCTTGCAATTGGGTCCTAACATCCCACCACGCTCCGCAGCCCCGGCGCCCACGCGGGCTGGCTGTGCACTAGCCCCTTTGACTAGTCCCGGGCGAACACTGCAATGCCGGCGTCACCACCCGCGCCGCTCGTTTGCAGCTGAGAGACATGGTGGAAGGCTCTGATACCAATTGATAAGAACCTTGGGAGAACCACACCACAAAAGCTAGCTATTGTAGTTGGAGAGCCCAAGGCCTTATAAACCCCACATTAGAATCCCATACTTCCAATGTGGGACTCAAGTCCCATACCTTGCAATTGGGTCCTAACATTTACTCCCTCTGGTCCTTATTATAAGAACCAAATAACTACATCATGCCCCTTAACAAATGTAGTTAATGTAGTTGTTAGCATTAAATTTGTTCTCAATTTATATCAATTTTCCAAAATTACCCATAAGTCATAACCCTCTTTTCTTAATTTCTATGCATTGGAGAGTGGAAAGGAAGAGAAAGTCCAATTGAATAATTATATTCTTGTCAAAAAACAATTAATGCACCACAAACTTCAAATTGGTTCTTATAAAAAAGACCAAGCTATGTACCTCCAATTTGGTTCTTATAATAAGGACCGGAGGGAGTACTTTGAAAAATCGGTGGCAGTCAATAATCAATATGCTCCTTGTATTTAATGATTGGAAAGTTGAGTTTTACACCCTGGTCAAAATGTATTTGTTGGGTGTGAGTGTTGTCAAAGAAAATGTAGTCGCCAGAGGGAAGACCCAATTTTTTGGCAAGTGATAGTTTCCAGGCTGCTCAGAAGTTAGGGATAGGATTGATTCTTCAAGCATATAGATGCAAACCTCTTTCAGATGTATTTTTTCAAAAGATAAAAAAAGTCATTTAGTTGTATTTTTTCAAACATTAAAAGGCATATTTTCTGTTTTTTGCAGGCTTCAGGCTGAGCAAGAGAGACTGGAAAGGGATGGTCCAATGGCATACTATTCAGAGTGGGTAAAAGTATGGAAGGCGGACACATCTCGTGAAGCTATTCAGAAGCACTTTGAAGACACCGGTGAAGATGAAAATACTCAACTAATTGAAATGTTTTCCCACCAAACTGCCGAAGAGTATCGCATTATGATGGGAACTGATCTTCGTATCCCTAGGGATCCTTTAGCAATGCGAATGAAGGAGGATCAGATAAAGCAAAGTATTGACTTTAAAATTTAATATTTGTGTCACTTTGAATCATCTTATGTCATCTGGCCATTTATTTTGCTTTTTAGGATTCTAATATTATTCCACTTTATATAGAATTCTTTTTCGAAGAACCATTTGACCTAAAAGGAGCTATTAGATGAGGGCAGAATAATGAGTTTTGCATATAAGACATGAAGGTTCACTAGGTTTGAATAGTGAGCCCTATTGCCTCGCTGACAATCAAATCTACTTTGAACCAATTTGCATTAGCTTCTAGCTTATGGGAGCTTTTCTCCCAACTTATGAAAAAAACCTTGTAAGTTTATAGTTGTTTGTAGAAAAGTTAGATGAGAAAGCTTCAGAAGAAGGTGAGATATGCAGGTTGATTTCAGCTTATGCAAGACCTTCTTGATTCATTTCCTATAAGTGCTTGTTGAGATATTTATCCGAGCTTACACAAATATCTATTTATAATTTCTTTTTCTTCTAAGAAACCATGTTACTCATATACATAAGTATTATGGTGCTCTTATTAGGACCCAGTTTTGTCTGTAATTAAAAAGTAGAGGATGAAGAACTGAATAATTGAATATATCATAAAGGATAATATTAACTTCCATTTACCTTGTTATTACATCCAAAATTTGGTCATCTGTTTTTACCATGTCTCTGTCTTTCTTGTTTTTTTCTTTCTTAAAATTTTAAATCAATTTTATAATAACTAACTAGAAGAATTCTTCAGCTTCTTACATTTCGTTTTGTCCTTGAAACTTCAGACTTACATTTTATCCTGATATCATCTAATTGGCGTTAATGCATTAATTATTTGCACATAGCACTGACGACATCATACTTAATGCATTGACATCTACTGTTCAGATACTTGTACTCACTCTACAGTCTCGAGATTTTCTAATCCAGAATAGTAATTGAAAAAAAATATGTTCTTTCTTGCAGTATGGGGTGGAGATCCAGTTTACCCAACTGTGAACTATATTCAAGATCCAAATGAAGTGATTGACTATAGGGGGCCAGATTTTCATGAACCAACACCAGATATGCTCGCTTATCTGAAGGAGGTGGTTTTCTCTGAGCACATCTTCTTCTTTGTTTTCTATCATTTTTTCTCTCTTCACTGAAAATTTTGATTGCTTAAGGGAGTAAATTGTTATAGTTAACCTATTTAGATGCTCCAAGGTGGAGTGCTCAAGAAATTTTTGGGATAAATTTTGTCACCGTACAAATGATGTGCTTGAATACTGCTTTATATCTATGTGCTATCCTGTTTCCAAAATATAAGCTTGATTGATCATTGACTATTATTTTTGTCCACGTCCTGACTTTACTATGATATCATATCATATGATCATGGCTCTAACTTCTAAGGTATCTCAGCTCACCTTTTTTCTCTAAAAAAGAATAAAAATGAAAGACAACTCTCCTTGCTGGTTTATAAGATGTAAAGATGGAATAATAGTTGTTAAATTCATTTACATTAATTAGCTGCTGCTTGTTGCTTTGCCTGTATAAGGAAAAATCCCAAGAACACATGACATGCCTTTATTATCTTCTTGTTTTATATTTATCTTAGCGCAGTGATGTGGTTAACAGTAGCCAAAAAATTTCCTCAAATGAGTTTTTTCCTGTTTCCTTTTCTTTTGATTGTTGAAATTTTCAAATTTCAGATGCATCATGCAAAGACCAAATCTTTAACGACAATTTTTTTTATTTGTCAATATTTACTGAACTTTTTCCATTATATGATCAGCATGGGAAAATCATTTCAAGGGAGGAACTTGACAAGATTCTGGCTAAGGAAAAGAATGAACAAGTTGAGGTAAGGAATTAATTAATATGAACTTCAAAATACTAATAGTGATGATACTACCTATGACCTTTCATGCTGTTATAGTTTGACACCCTTTATTTTCAATATGGCAGTTGACAGACATGGACGAAGCTATGGCCAAAGCCGTTGATATTGGTGAAAATGATGTGAGCTTCAATTTACCATTGCATTTACTCTTGTGAATGAACAATACAACCCTAGTGATGCGGTTGTCTAGTGAGTTGCCTTAACATTTCCCCTCCTTTTAATCTGACTATATTAACCAGGATGAAGAGGATAGTGAGCTTGACGAGGAAGGAGAGGGAGACGGAGAGGAAGAGGAAGATGAAGAGAAGATTACTCGTAAATGGAGTGTCTTGAAAACTACTCCGCAGCCTCCTCGCAAGTCAAAGGTATTGTAAATCAGATATTTTCTTCTAGTTTTGTTCCTACTAGTGGCATCTGTTTTCTTAATTCATAAGTAATCCCTTCCTCTCTCCTTGAACATTCAGGCAAAACCAAAGAAAGATGGTCCCATGTCCCTGGAGGAAGCTGTAGAGGATTCTGAGAACTTGACTGATTTCCTCTTGGACTTTGAAGAAGAAGAGTGACATGCCTCTCCTTGTGAAGTGTAGACATGCACCTTATGTTGTAGACAGGATGAAAGGTTTGCATGTAAGCATTGCTTATCAAATTCTTGAAAATGTAGGTTATAGAAACATTAAGCCAGAGTCTAGTTCCCATTTAAGTACTTGTTTCCAACACCTTTCTTGGTACACTTTTCTGATATCTCGAGTCTTCACACGGAACTTAGCAGATATTAAATATATTATTATTGGTGCTCATTGTAATTTTGGTGCAGACTGGAATATGATATATTATATCACATCGTCTTTCTCATTATTATTGTTTAGTTATTAAACTCCACTGTTTGGGATTGTTGATTGTTGGTTGTGTGTATTAAGAGTGATTGAAAATGAGAAATTGTTATTGATCAGTGTTGATACAAAGAGCTTATATACAGTGATTCAACTGAAGGAAGTTAAATAACTACCTTATTCGTAAACAGAAATTAAAATCTTCATATATGTTTTGTTGTTGTTGCTCAGCTTCATAATTCATTCGATACCCAAAGGGTTGCCAAACGGCATTTACATCATACGAGAAAAAATCTCCATGAGTGATAACGCAAAGCATAACATAAACAATTAAGGACAAGTATGCACACTCATACAACTAAAACATGATGTAAGAACACTAAGAGCCATACAAAAGCCTCTCAGAATCCCAAATTAACAAATATTTCTCTTCAAGATCAAACAGAGCTCCCAATTTAACAACTCTTTGACTCTGCCGGAGTTGAAATTATGCGGCTAACAGAGAAACACACGCGGCTTCAGCGGCAACAGGGACCAACAAACATCTAACATCTCTTGAAATAAGGAGAATGAAGGGGAACTTTTGTAGATTCAGGATATGTGTTTGTTACCTGGAATTTGTTAATTAAAGTAACAGCCCTTATAAGGTTGATTCAACAATCCAAGGGGCCTTAGAGGTCCTTATATCCTATTGGGCTTAACTAAGTAGTGCATTTTTCGTTTCAAAAAAAATTAGTGCATTTTCTTTGACCAATAAAAATTGTGCATTTTCAATTTTCTTTTTGGGTAGCCTAATTGAAGGGAATATATTTTTTATTGTTAAAATTCATAATGATTGTATTAAGTGAAATTTTTTATAAATATTAAATAGTTGTGGTCTTCCTCAAAACAAAAAACAAAAAAATAGTTGTGGCCTTATTAAAGGTTATAAATATTTATGAAGACAAAGGTAATATAATAACGAGTTTAATAATCGACAGAGTAAATTAGTTTTATATAGAAATTCAAATAAATTACTCTATTTTATCACGTTATAATTTAATTAAATTTGAAAAAAAATAAGATGTTGAAATATGATTGAATGTCTCTCCAATTTTTTTTTTTACATATATGCTAATTAAAATATAATAACATATTCTGAAATTTTAATAGAGGATATGTTGACTTGGACGGTGACACCTTTGTCTTGCCAAGATATTTTTACAAAAATAAAATTTGTAGGTATTCCCAGTTCCCACTAGATGATCCCTTAAAAATCAAAGAAAGAGAACTATAGTTAAATTCCCTAAATTGAAGAAATGAAACTTTGATTATTTGAACTGGATCCGAGAGTTAGATATTGGGTGCATCATATCCACAAATTTCAAATCACAAGTGGAATTCACCTTTATAGTCAAGGGAAAACAATTCTCTCCAATTTTACTTTATAAGGATTTTTTATTTTTCTTACTTTTATAACATGTTTGCCTTCACATTAAAACCTTCTATAATCATTTCTCCCCCATAAAAGCTACTTTTAATAGCTTTTTCTAAAATAATTTCTCCTTAAATGTGAAAACCTACTGGATTTTGAAATATGCATTTACTATTTAGTTGATTAATTTAGTTTGTCGGTGAATTGTTTTATACTTCAATGATTTAATAAAAGATAGACCATTTTCATAAAAGAAAGATTTTTCATTTTTTAATTTTCAGCAATTATTATTTAAAAAGATGGGAGTTATGTGTAAACAATGCATATGACTATTTTTTTAATAGCTTCATTTCAAAGATGGACAAATATTTTTTTTTTTGAAAACCAGAGATGGACAAATATAAAGATAGAAAATGGTGGTCTTAGTGTAACTTGTGCCATAAACTATTTTTTTTATCTCACATCTGACGGCCATGAAACTAATTCATCGAGGCTCGATCATATTAAGTGATTAGGTCTCTTCCAATTAATGTTTCTCCATACACACTGCTCAAATAAGAAATTTAATTATCTATTAATTATGCTACACATTGTCGGTGTTTCATAAAAAATATGACTTATTTTACCGCCAACTATGACCAAACCTTTGAATACTTTTTATTTATTTTTCGCTTTTGCCACACACAGCACAGCCAACAGTTTTGGCTTCTCTTCTGATTATTATTTCATGTTTGACTGAACCATGTGCTGCTATTGTCGTCATACAAAATCACTTTTTTTACATCAAATCACTTTTGATCAATATTGAATCTTGTGACCAATTGATAGGCCAAAATGAGCAGTCAGTGAAATTTTTTCATCCACAATAAGTTAAACCACATGAGGAGATTACAGCTATGTAGAGCCTTTATAAAACTAGCTTAACGTACTTCAACTCTTTCTTATAGGATCAGATGATCTCTTTATTCATTATCAAGCATAAGCACAGTGTTTTTCTTTTGGATCTTAGGGCATATTTGAATGTAATCTAGTCTAGTTAGAACCAAATCTTATTAAAAGCCCAGGTGTATATATTTACAATAATTTATTATCCCTGGCCTACGCTATCTAACTGATTCTTCTACTAGATCTTAAAAGTGCTCCATACATTAAAATATCATTCTTTGCAATAATATTAAATTCCAGCAATTGTTAGTATATTATAATAATGTAGCCATAATTCTTTATAGAATTAATAGCATCATTAATGTCTAACGTTTTCTAAACCAAGAAAGGTGTCTACCCAACTTGCCGTGCTCGGAATGTGGTCCCATTAATAATGGACTGATTCCTACTTGGGCTTCATATTCAAATGTATCTTTCACACAATTTCAAAACTTTCAAGTAATGTTATCTTAAGGGATACTGCAATAATTTTAAAATCAGCACCTTGTAGAATACCAATATCCTCAAAGCTTATATTCAAAGGGGGGGAAATTTGACCATCCCATCTCAAGTGATAGCAAGTTTTATATTCCAAATCTTCCCCATTATGGCTAAGTTTAGATACTTATGAAACTGGTGCAAACAGAAATTAACACTCATTTGCAAACATATATTAACACTTGTTTTTTAAAACTCAGCTCATGTTGCGCTGAACTAGCTTTCATAAGCAAAAACATCTTCATTATGAGAGTTTCAAATTCTTCCCCACTATAATTATATTTGGATACTCATTGACGTCAATGCAAACAAATGTTATCACGATAAACACATATTATTGACATCTCTTGCACTATGTGCAGAATTCTGTGCTGCATGCTAATGTAAATAAACACTTGAGTCAAAGCAATTTTGCCACAGGTAGATGTGTCATGTGTATAAGAGAGACAAAAAAAAAGGAGAGAAATATTATTAGAGAATGCTAATGTCAATCTAAATGACAGGGAATAGGAGATTTGACTTGAAATACTTAAATTAATGGAGTATTTATTGTAGGTCCATTTTCACTAACGCACACATGATATTGAAATGATTAGCAAGTTTGGTGATAAGCAAACATGTATTATAATTAAAAACAAAACTGTTAATGGGTTTATTCTGTTTATGTCACCCAAAACATGTTCAAGAAAATATCCAAAGGGTTGCTGGGTTGCTTTCTTGCTCTGCTCCCCTGGCTTTGAAAAATGGTAAACAAAGAGGGTGAAAACACAAACATTTTGGTCAACATGTTTCATTCCTTGTTCGTCTCTCTCTCTCTCTCTGGCATTGTTTATGCTTTTCTTTTAAAGGGACAATTATAACTAAACCCTTTTGATTACTAATAATCATGATTAGTGACACTCTCAACCTTACTTTGTCTTTAATTAGTCTTATTCATGCTACAGAACAAAATGATTAAGAGATGGGCTCCACACTATTATTCTGTTTGGTTTGCCTCCCTTTCTGGTGCTGTATTGTTCTTAACTTTGTCTAACATCCCCTTTCATAGTACATTAACCACTTAACAAGTTGTTTAATTTTAATCATTCCTATTATTTTAACATGTGTATGTTTGTTAATATGCAAATTTGTCTCAACTCATGTTTCTCCATCTCATGTTCCAATTCAAAGTATATATTACCAATAAGCTTGATTAATCATGTAATCCCTTGAAAACCCACAAATACTTCCATGATATGACCTTAATTTACTATTGTTACTCAGGGCTTGCGTGCGTCCCTTCTTTATCTTCCAAATGATAACTTCAATTTTATATACAACTAGGTCAGGAAAAAAAGTTAAAAGTCAAAATAGTAGAAAGTAAAATAAATATCATGTATTTTTTTATTTGATGATATATTTAAATCTGTTGCAGTAGTATTTGAATTCTAAAAGTAAAATGAATGAATATTCTTATATATGATATTTGAAGAGATTATTTCATCAATAAAAAAGTTCATTCATTATTTTAATTCTTCAATAGTTTATTTGATCATATATTATATTTTTAATAATATAAAATTAAGATAAGATTATTGTGGGAAAAAATATATTTTGGTTCCAGCGTCTCATAAAAATGCATTTTTTTTTTCTTTAACGAATGTTATTATCTGTTCAGAATACGGTTGTATATCTATCTCTTTACAAATATCTTTTTTATAATTTGAATTTGTGTTTTCATTTTTGCTTACTACTAGACCAATACACTAGCGAGTAATGTTTCATATAAATGAGGAATGAAGAAATGTCTTTGCCTCATATAAATGTATAAGTTGAGTATTCATGAACCTTTTGATAAATAAATGCTTCTTCCTTGTTAAAAATAATTTAATAAATTTGGTAGGAGTTTGAATTTATTTATGGGAATTGGATTTGGGGCACCCCAATTGGACCCAAGCCACCCCCTTATTTCCTAAATTCCAGTTATAACCCTTTTTTTTAAAAAAAAAAAAAACCTAGCACAACTAACCCACCCCACTCATTACCCACACCACCCCCAAAATTAACCCACTTCCCTTTCCCTTCCCTTACCATCCGTCCTGCTCTGCGTTCTTCAAACCCTCCATCCTGCTCCCATTCCCCTTCGTCTGCGGCCTTCGTTCGCGGTGGCAGTTCATCGCCGGCGGTCTCCATCGTTCCCGGTGGTGTGAGCATAAAGACCTCCGGTCGCACCTATAAGTGAGAACACTGAAACTATGTTCTCACCTATAAGTGCGAACATAATAACCCAGATAGGACCTCCGGTCGCACTTCAATGTGCGACTGGTATATCTGTGGTCGCACTTACATGTGCGATTTTTTTGCAGACGACGTTCAAAAAACGAATCGAAGAAGAAATGCCACGTACCTGTCAATTACAGCGACAAATGGCTTCAATACACCTCCTACAGTGATGGATGCAACACCGATGGAATTGGGTATGATTGAGATTGTTGTTGTGGTGAGAGAGATGATGAATACTAAGGTTTTGGAGGAAGAGGATGGTGGTGATAACAGTACAACGTAGGGGTGGAGTGAAATTGGTAACAAAGTGATGGGTATGGTGTAAGGTTGAATGGAAGAATGAAGGTGATGGGTATGGTGTAAGGTTGAATGGAAGAATGAAGGTGATAGGGTGGTGTACGTGAGAATTGGGGAATAAGGGTGATGGGGATATAGATGGAAGGAATTTGTTTTTTAAAGGTGTACATGTAACTTTGCTGGTAAAGGGGGTGGTTTGGGGTCCAATGGGGTGGTCCCAAACCCAATTCCCTTTATTTATTTCATTGTCATTGTAGAGTATTTTATTGCTTACTCTCTCAATTTCAAAATAACTATCTATAAAGAGAAAGATTATGCATATTAAAACATGCAATTAGTGTTGTAAATTTTTAAAACATATTATTTGTTTTCCTATTTGAACCTTTAAAGTGTTTCTCCTCATTTATTATTTTCACAGGGGCATTACATAGAAAAATATCAATTAATGCTCAATTGAAATTTTAAGTTGATAGTGACTGCAAAACAATTTTTTTACGTGAACAGTTATTTTAAAATGTACGGAGTATTTTAGAATGTTTTTATACATTATAAAAAGTTGTGCTTATTGTTATTGTAATAAAGTGAGCACTGAGCACGATTCAATTAGCGATAAAGATATATTATTTTCTGTGTGTTTGAATCTCGTTACTGATGTGAGGGTTGTGTTGGTGTACGATTTGCACTTACCTCTTTAAGTGACATATGGTTTCGAAGGGATGCTCTTACTCATGGTGGTAACCGGAGTTGTACACGTAAACTTTTATTGATGAAAAAGTTATATTTTTGTAATGATTTAATAATAAATATAAAAATTACTCAACTCAAAATTAAACTCAATTTTTATATGTTCAAGTTATTTGATAACTTCTTTCAAAAAATAGAAAGTTATTTGATAACTAAACGAGGTAACAACCATTTTCCTGTAAAAGAAAGAAAAAAGAAAATAGTATATGGTGCTCTGATTTTGATACCTAAATTTTTCATTGCTACCTGACAAGAACTCACGAGTGGAAAAGAAACTACTATCGTCTATCTCATTCTCAGTGGACATATCGGAGTCACAAATTCCGCAAGATCCTCGAAATTATTGCACGTAGAAAAGGACCCTACAATTATAACATGTCCTTTTTTATCATCTGCACAACAATCAATTTCTTCAACAAAAAATTATTATCATGCTTGTGATGGCATTTATATCTTCTCCTTGTTTCTGAATAACATATCATATTGTTATTAAAAAAAACTTCAATTTTGTTATATAATTTTTTGACAACATGTATGATAGGTCTTTATTTGCTTTTTTAACAAAATGGTAGAGTAATCACTTTCGAGATTTATTAGAAATTACTGAAGCGGTTTAAACTTTTCCACTCAGCAATGCATGGAAAAGTCTTATAGAGGTAGGAAAATGGTGAAAAGACCTATATAACATTCATTTATCATTTTCATTGCATATGCATTTTTATTACATTTAATAACAACATATATTAAAATTAAAAAAACATCAAATAAGATATCTTTTTGAAAAATAAAATATATAATTAGTAATATTTCAATACATTAAATACATTCTATTATAATATCTAATCTCATTTTAAAATAAAATATTCAAATAACATTTAAGGGTAAATTAGTAATATCAAATTACTCTCATTTTCTTTTCATTTTTTGTCACTTTTTCAGTTATTCTTCATTTTTTTCCAATCCAAATAACTTAAAAATCAGTTATTTCTTCTCTTATACCCTTTTCTCTCATAATTTCTCCTTTTATTTTTACTCTTTCTTCCGAAGAAAGCCTAAATACAAGGATTTTGATTCACTAACATACACCCAAAGAGATGGGGCCGGAGTGTGCGGGTGTAATTACTAATTAGGTATATTTCTCTTCTTTATTTATCATAATACATATCATATCTATTATTTTTCTATTCTCCCCTCTCTTGAGAGTGGTGTAATTACTAATTAGGATGTCCATACATGTTTCTCGAAAATATAAGTTGTGTGAGATCGAATTGGTCCAAAACGCAGCATGGAAGCCACTAGGAGTGTGTGTGTGAGAGTGGAGAGTGGAGAGTGGAGAGTGACGGTGGCGGAGAGTCTGATTGGCAAGGCGTCGCGTCAAACTACGAAAGAAATCGAGAGATAGGGGTGGGACCCTCAAATCTAATTAGCAATGAGCTGTTGCTCTTTTCACATTTCTCTTTCTTTCTTTCTTTGTTTGCAATTGCAATCACCCAGGCCAGAATTAAATAGAATCAGTCACCACCAGAAAGAAAGTGACCAACATTACATACATGACATGAAATAATAATATTCAATATACATATTAATTAATTTAAAAGTGCCTGTCACCTTATCCTCCACTCCTCCTGCCCCCTTTTCACTTTTTTCTTTTGTTTAATTTAAGGAAAATCTTAGTTATAATTTATCATGTTTTGCTTAATTACGGCGTACATGCATGCCTTGCACGGTTCTGTACTTCTGCTGATTCAGTTATTAAATTTTCTTTTTATAGTATACTATTTGTAAATTATAAATAAGTGTAATTTTTTTAGACAATTATATCAGTTCAATATGATTACTATGAGCGTTAAAACTCTTTTTATCAAATAGTTAATGTAGTTGGATCTACGTGAAGTCGAACTCAAAATCTAATGCTTACTGAACGATTTCATTTAATTAATTTATTCATTTGGTGGTTTTCTTAGTATTAATCAATAGCGTACTGATAGCGGTACTTGAAACACAACAAAACAAAAAATATAAAAAAAAACGAAATATATGGAAAAAAATAAGAATGCGATGTATGAATGATAGGTTAGCTAGTTGTCGCCTTTCGTCAATGCAAATTATTAAGGACCCACTAGTTGTTGAGTTACCATCTACACTCTTTCTTCATTTCTTAAATCAATTAATATTAATGGCCCATACAAGAATTTGGATTGTCTCCTGAACTCGACTGATCCTATATGTATTCTTTCCTTTATATTAAATTTTGAGAAATGAAATTCTTCTATCAACACCCAATAAGAATCGATATTTTTGTTTGCACGTGTAAATGGTTCCTTGACATTAGTGCACGCTAATACATGCTAGTTAACGTCGAGCAGACCGATGCAAAGCATCAAAATTTAAATGTGTTCCACTTAGTAACAGTGTTGGTGTGGCCGACGCTGATTAACATCCGGTCACCACCTATTAGTGCTAGTTTACATGAAACGATAAGGCCACTAAACAAATTATCGTTGGTTTGGTGGGTTAATTTGAAATAGATGGTCAATTTAATCACCCTATGTTTTTTGTGGTGGTCGGGCCGACACTAAGTTTTGATGAATATTATGTCAATTCCATGTAACCTCTCCACTCTCACACTTTCTCTATCTCCAAATCATATCTCACTCGCACTCTGTGCCCCCCATTATCATCCCACACAACCTCTGACGTCCCCGCCCCTGCCCACGCATCTTCCCCCTTCCATCCGCACCCCTCGGCTTAACTTCCAACTCCTTACCCGCTTCGCCTCTGCCCCTTCCCCAGCCCACCTGTCGTCTGCCCGTCCGACCTATCAACTAAAAACCCTTAAGTTATTAAATTCTACTTCTTCACCATAATCAATATCACATGCAAAGAATAGGTTCTATTTCCTCATCACATAACACACATTGATAATAATTGTTATTTTTTGTTTGATTACCTGTCTTGTTGCACAAATTTTCCTTTGTTGATAGTCTTTCAGGTAACATCTTCCATGCAAGAGATAAAGATTTTGAAGGTGCTTTTAACTCCCAATTTTTTCCAAACAACCCTTTGTATGTTGTGTTGTCTTATGTTTGATGTACTTCATAAGTTGAATTTACAAGAAAAATAAAATCCTCGAAAAATCTACTAGTCAAAGCTAACAAAATGATACAACAACAATGTCTTTATGGAAACATGCATTAGGCCACTTCATGACAAAGGTGAATAAAATTCTTCTTCTACATTGGAATGAATTCATTCATTCACATTCAACTGGTATCCACACACACCTATTCGCTCGAGAGAACTCAGACCTAACATATTATAAAAAAAATATCTTAACAATGAGGTAAAAATTTATCATATATTAAGAAAAATTGATAACATTATTATGTAGGTAGTATAAGAATTTTGAGGAGACCAAATACAATAATTGAATAACAGTCTATTAAGGATTTTTTTTTCTTCTTCTCAGGTGAGATCTACCCACTTTTCATTCTACCAGCTGGTTCCGTTCTATATGTATTGTATTCAGTCAGAATTTCATTGATAGATGATTTTATATGTTATTGTTACATGTTGAAGTACCGAGAGACAACATTTGTAGTGAGAATGGGAAGTCATGGCTTCCCCCAATTTTTTTAAAAAATTACAAACAAAATTATTTATATAATATTGAAAAAGCTTTTAAAATTATTTATCTTGTAATGGAAGTATTTATGAAGTATTGTTTGATCCATTTTTCAATGATAGTGTCACAATTCAATATGTCAATTGTGTTTGTTTGAAACATTATTTGTCTTATCAATGAGGTGATGTTTGATATGGATCACGAAGAATAGTGTCTCAACATATACCCTCAAATAGTTGAGGGTATTTTCAGTTTTTCGCATCTATTTAAACCTTTTATAAATCAAAAATAGGTATTTTTGCTTAATGTGGTACTAGTCACTCCCCAGCACATCCTACCACATGTGCCACCATCACCACTACCTCCGACTACCCACCATACACCTTCAACCACCCATCTCGTCAAGAACCTCCCTCTGCCGAATTCACCTCCTCCTCTATCTTCAATGGTGATTGAGGACATATTTTGATAGAGAGAGCGAGAGGTAGAGAGAGAAATATAAAGGGACGAAAAAAAGTTAAAGATCGCAGGAAGAATAAGGGGTTTCAGCACTGAGGTGGCTCTACTTAGGGTTGACAATGGAGGTTCTCGTGTTGTTTCTCCGGAGGAAGTGAAGGCGGTGTCTAGTCAAGCCTGGAAGCGGTAGCAATGGAGGCCTTATTGGGGGTGACACTGAGGGTGGACTCATCAGTTAGGGGTTTCATCGACAACGCGGTTGAGGCCATACAAAAATTTAATAAATAGATGGTGTTTCATGCCATGTGCACTTCCTCTTCCTCTGGTCCTAGCAACCCGCCAAATAAATTGTCTTGGAATTATGGAGAGACAAAGTGGCAAGAATCGCAACAGGTTCTCCGTAGAGAGAAAAGAGGACAAGTGGGGGTGGAGGGAGTTGGGTTAGAAAAAATAGGTATGATTTGAACCGATGAATTGATGAAAAAGTTTTAATCTTTTTTTCTTCGGATCAATAGTAGAGGTGAGCGATTCAGAGCCTCTGCTATTCACACATCCTGCATGCGAGAGATCTCATCCTCCTTCTTCTTTTGATCGAACTTCTCACTCATATTCGTCTGCTGGTAGTACAACACAATGAGGTAGGCGATCTCATCCTCCTTCCTATTTTGATTGAACTTCCCGCTCATATTCGTCTGCTGGTCGTACGACACAACGAGGTAGTGGTTCACGATGTTGAATCCGGAGAGGTGGTTGATGACTGTCTTGCCATTGTAGATGTCCTCACACATGTCGTACATCTCTTCGCTCATGATGTCAAAGGGGAGGTTCCGCACGTGCAACATGTGGTTCACATCCAGTGTCAGCCACGTGCTCCCCTTCTGGAGGCTAATCGCCGCCATTGCCATCGCGCTTATGTTTGGATTTGCACATAAAGTGAAGGTGGTGGGGAATGAGATTATGGTGGTGGTGGTGGCAGGGTCGTGTAGTCCCAAAGGCCATATAGGCAATTGCCTTAAGCCCCAAAAATAAAAAGTTAGTACTTATACTATATAGTATATACTACTGAGGCTTTAGAGAGGTAGTAAAACAATAAAAATTAGGTCATATTAATTGCAACTTGAGCAATGCAACGTGAAAATTGAGAAGTGTAACGTGAGAAGTACAACTTTGATAGTTATTAGTAATAGTATTTTGTATTAGAAAATTCACATTTTTCAAAAAATTAATAAATAAAATATCCGTATTTTTACATTTCCAAAATTGAAAAAATTAATTTGTACTTACTCATAACGGTTAGTTTTTTTATGACTTACATACCTATAGTATTGATTGTTTTGATTTTTTTTTATGACTTATATATTTGTAGTATTGATTGTTTTGTTTTGATTCATTGACAATCCCTGTAACAGTTGCTAGTGCTCAAAGAAGATTTTTAAAATTAAAATTGCTTAAATCATATTTAAGGTTAACAATATATATTACAAGGTAAATTGAATGATTTAACTATCTTATCTATTGAAAGCGAAATGTTAGAATTGTTTAATTATAAAATTCTGCTAAATGATTTTGCAGCTTAAAAATCTAGAAAATTAATTATCCCTCTGTTCCTTTTTATAAGGGGTAGATGAGGGGGGTTGGTCGTTCCTTTTTATAAGAACCACATAAGACTTTGTGTCATATTAATTATTTTTTCACATTTTTACCCCTATAAGTTGTTTTGAGTTTATTTTCATAAGCTAACTAGAGTAGCTTATGAAAAAGAGTTTATGTTTATATATAGCTTATTTTTAATTTATTTCTATAAATTTCTTAAAATAACTTATTAATAAGCGCTTATGGTCATAAGCGCTTAATTAAACTGTTTTCCCAAACGCGGCCTATGAAACTATAAAAATCAGCACAACTCATAAGAATTTGCAATTAGAATGACGATTGGATCCCTATAATTTTCTAATTTTTCATTAAGAGGTTGAATTTGAAACAAATGAAAATAATATTTTAAGAATAGATCATTTGCGGGAAAAAATTGGCTCCCACAAACTTTTTGTACATGTTTGGCCACTGAAAGTACATGAATTATATATAATAATTAATTAAAGGTTTTTTTTTTTTAAAGTATGTCATTAAACAGAGTTGATTAATCCTAGTGTTTTTAACGTATGTATATTTGTTTTGTATTAAACAATAAATAACCTTGGCTTATGGCACTTTCCCCAAATTTAATGCATAAATTCTGTATGGTGCCAGATAAAGATAAACATTTTAATTTGTCTCTTGTTAGCTTGCTTATATTTGAGATAGGTGGCTACGTACACCTTATCGAATATGAGGCTTTTTGACTGTTAGAATCAATAATAAAGAAATTATTAGGTGCTTCAACGTAAAGGAGATACTTTTTTTTTGTTAGGGAAAAAAGGTAAATATTCCTGGCTACTTGTGGTTGTTTCATTGAATATTAAAGGTGAATCATACCTTCATAGATGGAAGCATAGTGCTGGATACATTTCACCTGAATATTAGTCAATTATAAAGCCTTTTCGATCATGCCTTTTAATACTTTGTTAATGATATGGTATAGTCTAAGGACAAGCTATGCTATATTAAAAATTAGGATTAAATATGTTTTTAGTTTAAAAAATTGGATTATTACTTTTGGTCCTTCTAGTTTTTGTTGATTTAAATCCATCATTTAAGAAAATGAATCGGTGATGATTTTTTCATTAGTGACGGTTTAAATCGTCACAAACACATTTTGTAGCAGATTTTATGCGTTAGTCGCGGTTCAAACTGTCTGAAAATACACCACATCAAATAGTTGAAGAGACCAAAACCTGACCACTTTCATAAATGAGGGACTTAAAACTAATGAAAATTTTAAAGAGGGGCTAACATCAATAATTCTCTATTTTATGGGATAAAAAATATATTTAACCCTAAAAATTAATATACCGATTTTGATATATATAGTCTAACTCATCTGGTTATTCATTAAACATAAATTTATTTGTACCAAAAAAAACATAAATTTATAAAATTTAGCAGGATCCATCCACAAATGATAGCTTAAGTGATAAGAGCTCGGGATATATGAGTTGGGGAAATGAAAGTTTAGGGATCAATCCCTAAAAAGAGAATTTAAATATTTTTTGATGTAACAAATATTAGCAGGATCCACTCATATAAAGATAAATAATGTTATTTTAACATTATCCCAGAGAAGCCCACCGGCCTCTAAGGTATGGATGGAGCCATATGCATTTATAAAGCTGGAGCATGGATACTTAGCCCCACCCTACCCAATTTTAAAGTTAATTATGTGATCATCTACTATTAAAAAAACAGTTTGATTATGATCTCTATCCCACTCAGTAAGTTTGTGACTATATCAAGTTGGAATACTAGTAATTAACGAGTCTTAGCACAGTTGGAAGATAGTTGGACTACTTAAGCATTCAGTTGAGAAATTCGATTTCTAGATAATGTGAATAAGAAATATTTGTTGAGAAATACCTAAGAAGTTGACTCAGTCAAGTAATTTGAGGGTGTACTCCAAGCATCAACAGACCATGAAGCTTGGGTTTCTGATACATTCTCCTTACTTGTGTAGTTGCTATCAACAATATATGGTCCTCGCTATATACAATTCAGGAAAACACAGCAAATCAATATGGACAATGTCCCAGCCACACGCTTCACAGTCATCACTTTTTCATCAATCTCATCATAATTTATCTACTAACACAGGACCCTGCTGAGCAAATTACGTGTACTCAAGTGATCATCCATGAAAGATTTTGCAGTACAATGTGTTTTGCGAAATCACAAACGGGAACTTTTAGCTAATTTGTACGAGACAAAAGCCATGGCTTTTACAATGTAGTTTGGTGTGTGGTTGCTTGGCACAGTTGAAGGAATGGCGTAAAAGGGAAATCTTATCCTATATATATGTGTATGAAGAAAAATCCTTCATATGTGGCCTACGGCCAAAATCTCCCACCACGTACGGGGTATGCAATGCAATGGACATTGATGTTTCAACTAATATGTGCTAATTAGTATATGGGTTTCTATTTAATGTGGAAACTTGTACTTAATTAGTATACATGGTTCAATTTGCTACCCCATGGGTACACATATATGCTGAATTTAAAAAACCTAAGATTATACAATAGATTATAGCATGTTGGTTTTGTTATGGTAAAGAAATTGTGTATTTGGTATGAATGGGAAGATTCATGACTGTGCATGTTCTCAAAGTAAAAGTTTAGATAAAGTAGAACTTCTCTCTATATCATGAGTACATTCAATGATAAATTGACTACTTATGGAAAATAGTTTATATATTATCGGATGAGATCAATGTTCTCTCATTAAGGATAATTAACTCATCTAACCTATCACATGTTCTCTCATACAATCATATACACATATTATAACATGTTGATTTCGTCATGGTAAAGAAATAGTATATCTGATATGGTTGAGAGATTCATGATTGTGCATGTTCTCAGAGTAAAAGTTTAGAGAGAGTAGAACTGCTCTCTGTCTAATGAGTACGCTCAATGATAAACTGACTAATGAGAAACGGTTTATATGCTATTAGATGAGACAAGAGTCCTCTCATCGGACATAGTTAATTGATTTAACCCATTATAAGTCAATTAATAACAAAAGTCTATTATATCATACATTACAATACATGTATAAGAATTAAATTAATCATTTACATAATTGACATTAATGACTAAATAAAATATATTCTAATTATTTGATAACGTTAATCCACATCACCAAATAGAGAACTAATTATAAATTAATACTCCCTCCGTCCCAAATTATAAGACCCTTTAGAGACAAACTCGGTGTCCCAAATTATAAGACCCTTTCTAGATTTCAGGAAAAGAAAAATAAGTTTTTCCTTTTTTACCCTTTGCATTCATTATATTTTAAATTCCAGAACTTTAATTACCACCTCTACTAATTACTTCTTTCATATTCCCAACCAACTTTTGTTATATCCAATACTTACATTAACAATTTCTAATTTTTTTAAATAGGAGCATATTTGGAAGATTTGTATAAAAAATAACAAAACCAACATATTAATTAGCTTATTACATATTTTCTTAATATGCATTATTGTTTAAAAAGAACCCTATAATTTGAGACGGAGTATAGCAGTATAGTATATGATACGATGATAATGACTCCCTCCCTAAAATATGATTTTGTTGGCATCTTCTAGTCCATGCAATGGATAAGTGAAACTTGACAGAATCGTGCTCGCTTGTGTGTCTAATACATTAGTTAATGTGTAAAAGAAAATTGGGTTGAATAAGTTTTTGTTCCCTAGAAAGTAGGTGAGTTTTATTTTTCGTCTATGAGTGAAGTTGTAAGAACATCTCTAAGTTTAGAAAAATAGAACACATTTACTACTCACCGAAAAATGGCTCAGCTGACTTTGCAACTGGGGTTTTGACGTGGCACGTCACGTGTCTTAATGAGGACCAAATTCAAACCATGTTTTTCCATTACTTTTATTAACTCATTAATAAACTAATTTAAAACCTGAATAATTTCTCTAAATCCTAATTAAACTAATTTGAACCCACTACTACAAAATTACATTTTTACCACGCCCATGTTACCACAGTTCTGCGTTGGACCATGGTAAAAAGTTGTTCGGAGCTCTATTATCACGGTTTCGTGTTGAACCATGGTAACTAAGGTGCTCTATTACCACGGTCATATGATAACTGTGGTAACTAAGACAGTTTTTATTATTTTTTTAATTAACACTGTCTATTATTAAGGTTGGTAGATGAACTGTGGTAATAAATTTTATTATTTTTTTAATTAACACGACTTGTTAATAGTTCCGAAGAAAGAAGAGAGTATATATCTTCGCTTAGTTCCGAAGAAAGAAGAGAGTATATATCTTCGCATAAGCGAACTAGCCAGTAGCCACTAGGCTCATGCATGATGCATGTTTTTTATATGTGATTATGCATGACCAATAATTACCGTTCATTTTTCAAGTATTTTTAATTTAGAGTTGTATGAGGAATAATTTAGTGTGAATGTGATTTCCAAATTTTAAAGAGAGGTTGAGCAATAAAAAAAGTGTAGGGCAATGTTAACGAGGCTATTCCGTGTTACACGTACGACCAATATAAAAAAGACGGTGTATGAGTTATGACTATGTAGCTGCACTAACTTTACTGTGCATCCAGTTAAAAAAAAAAAAAACTTTACTGTGCATTGTCGACAAGTCTCATCACCAAATATTTTCTCTATTGGGTCCCACCTTTTCCGATTATTATTACATGTTTTACGTTAGATTTATGAGTGAACGCACTAATTTGTTAACGGCGGGGTTAGAATTTAACTCACATACTTCAAGATCTCATTCTCATGCCATATTTTAATGGTGGTTTCTACTTTCTAGGTATACGTGGTGCACCATATATTACTTTAAATGACTTGTTATAATAGATTTTTATACTTAATTTTTTTAAAAATTAAATAATAATAATTAGTCAATACGATTTTTACCCCTTCTTTCTCTAAAAAAATGTTTGAGAAGAGAAAGACATTAAAATAGCCTTTATGGTAATGAACAAATTGAAATTGTAATAGATTATAAAAATTAATTAACCTGTAGAACCGGTTGCTAGTTTCTCACATGCACACTTGACGCGATTTTATTGGTTAAAAGATAGCAGTGCATGGTGCATTACTTAAATGATAGTTCACCATAAATAACACGTATTTTAATATGTGGACTTCTCCCACTCATGCGACCATGACTCATATTTCGTTTAATCTCTATTTTCTTAATATTTGCTTTTTTTTTTTTTAAATATTTCATTATAGTTATTGTTCATATTTTTTCTGATGATTTAACATAAACTCTTTAAAAAATAAGCTCTTTAATTTTTATAAAGAAAATAGAAAGAAGTGGCTTATAAGCCAAAGCTATCGCAATGAGCTTTTTAAATATCATTCAGGCATATTATAATTAATATAGTAAAATTAAATTGTAAATTAATTTATATTAATAAAAGTTTAAAAAATGATGCAGGACTTATATAATGATGAAAATTTTCATACTCATTTTGGTCATTACTTCAAAATTAATTCTAATCAAAATTATTCAAATGAAATTATATTATGAAAATCAATTATTGATTAATGTATCTAAAAATAAATCACATAAATAAAGATAACTAATTCTGAACATTGATGCAAAGGCACACGCCCACTTAATACCTCTGTTAGTTGATACGCTGACGGCTCATGATTCATATTCCTTCTCGCAGTAGTCTTCTGCTGCGGGTGTTGTTTTCATTCTGCAAGCGTGGGACATGACGATTTGGAAGAACAAGCATATGCATATATATATATATATATATCATATTAATATTAGTGATAATGATAATTAGAAATGGTCTTCACAGCAAGTCAGCAACGATGAGACTCGTGATTGAAATTTTCTCGAGATATATTGGTTTGACAAAACAATTCTCAATGTCTTGTACACAAATAGAACAAGTTTGAATAGGTCAAGAGAGTGATTATGAGAATTACAAGACGTACTTAGGTGAAATAAATGGGCCTAACTCTCGCTCTACAACCAAACAATAATGTTTTGTTTTTGGTGTTTGTGCTGTTCTTACCTTAACGTGTTTCTCAATTAAAAGCTCACTTTCTTAAAATTTTATTAATGTCATAATTTCTTCAATATAAACTATTATGGCACTTGTTATGGTCAGGTGAAATGGTTGGTAGGTATGAGTGTATGACTACTCCTTCAATGTACATAATAACATAACTAAGCATTTACTATTCATGATTGACAAAATTAAATAAAATCCCAAGAGTGTGTGTGTGTCCTAGAAATGTAACGGGACCAGAGAGAAAATTGATTCACATTTAAAAGCGAATAGATAACTACATGTAAAATACGACACTGTATATCTTCCCTAGCTACCCCATGGATTGGATTGTCAAAATCAATGCACCTGCTGCACTTAGATTTTCCATTTGCTCCAACTTCATCTTAAATGATCCTTGCTGCAATCTTCGCGGATAATTTTTTTTTGAGCAATACGTCGTGTATATGACGTGTTATTTTCTCATTTTCATATCTTTTAACAGTTATCCAAAATTTTCATCATGATTTTAAACTTTAAAATGAATTATAAAAACATTTTATATACATGCATTTAGGCGGTATTTAAAAGAGTTAATTATTTGAGTTTATGTTGCAACATAAGTGTTTATAAGTATTTGAGAAATTTTGTACAATAAGCTTACAACTTACTTATAAGCATTTTTGAATTTTTTTTAAAAGTTGTTCATATTAACTTATGAATAAGAGTTTATGCTCATACTTATACTTATAAATTGTTGTCAGCTTATTTCAATAAGTTCATGAAATTAGCTTATGAATAAGCGCTTATGCGATACACTTTTATTGTCATTAACACTTAATTAAGTTTTTACCCAAACACAACTTTAGACATAATTTCATAACGGAAACTGTTAATTGAACTTGGGAATAGTGCAATTACACTTTGGACATACACATTTCTACATTTCTTGCGGTTTTGGGTTGCCATATAGACCGTCAGAAATGTGTTTTCATTTTTTTTTATATAACTTTGCGAGTTGTGACGATTTCAAACCACCACAAACTCGAATGTCGAAAGTATGTCGCCTCTCACCAGTGTTTGTGTATCAGAACCGTTTCATAACACATTTCAAACCAGAAAAGTGAATCACTTCACGCTGAATTTCCACCCACACATGAGAGGTAGAAAGAGAAGATAGAAAAAATGTGAGATATGATAAATGACGTATAAAAAATTAAGTGATGAATATGAAAAAATGAGTCGAGATATAAATATGTTTGATTTGATGTTGAGAAAAACAAAACATATTTCGCTTATGTCAAGATAGTGACATAAAAGTTAAAACGAGTTATATTAAATTTCATGTAGATCACATATGTAAGATTTTGCCATATTAAATTCAACGCGGTTGTGTTGACTTCAACTTAAGTCCCGATGAAAATTTCCCTGCTTGATTTCACAAGTACATGTATTTGGATGCAAGTTATTAATTTTTGTACCAGAAAATGGAAATAGTAATAATAATGTGAATGTGAAAAGAAACCTCCTCTCTCTAGAAAAAATGTGACACTCGTAGCACTATCTTTCTCACTCTTAAAAAGGACACACCAAAAATAATGGGGGTTGTGTTCTGAATTCTGATTGATTGAAGCTGTGACTGTGAGAGAGAGAGAGAGAAGAGGGGGTAAAGCAACAGTAGCATGGCCACCAAGTAACTAGGAGAAGTAGTAGTAGTACCGTGACCACAACAATCACTCCCACAACCAAACATTCACTCACTTCTTCCCGTTTTTCTTCCTCCATCAAAACCACACAAACTACAACTTCAACGCTTCCATTTCCTCTCTTTTCTGGGTTTGTGAGATCCACCCGCTCTCTTTTCTGCTGAGATCTGTTTGCTTTTCAACTTCACCTCTTTATTCAGCTTCTGGGTCTTGTTGCTCTTTCAGATTGCTGCTGAAGTCGCTTCTGTGCAATGAAGCCTTCTCTTGAAGATTGGAACATGAGGAAGATGAGAAGCGAATGAAGCGTAAAGCAGCTGTCTTTTGCTGTGACACTGGTTTTGGTTGAGGATTGAGGGGTGGGAATCTTGTGGGTATATTTAGATTTCAATGGGATTTGCTTGGTGAAAGAGAGTATAGTATCGGGGATAAAGATGACAACGAATGATATTCTGCAGTGGAAAGGAAGGGATGAAAAGTCTTGTGTTGTTGTGGTTGTGGTGTCATTTTCTGAGAATTTTGTTGCTTAATTGGTCTACTTAGACAGAGAGAGAGAGAGAGAGGGAGATTATTTTGAATTGTGGTCTCAATTTTGAGTTTACAAATTGCTCAAGTTTTTTGCTCAAATGAGACTTTCTTCAGCTGGTTTTAGTCCTCCACCTCAGGAAGGTTTGTTATCCAGATTCTTTCTTTTTCATCTCTGCTTCTCTTTTCTAAGTTTCTCTGGAGCTGCTAATTGCAGCTTCAATCCTCGAGGATTGGCATTTGTGTTAATGTATCTAGCAACTGAAGTTGTTATTATCTAACACGAGTGGTGCTTGCTTGCATATCTTTTAATTTTTTTGAGATGGGGTGTGTGGAAATTCAACCTTTTAGGCTATGGTTTATCTTGTTTATGCCATAGGTCAGAGATCAGAAAAAGTGAATTAGCTTCATTTGCTAAACAACTACACCTCTTATGGGATTTGCTTTGTGGTTTTTATTAAGATCTTGGATTTGCCAAAATCAATTTGTTCTTTGGGACAAGCTATGAGCTTTTTCTCTTCCATATTCATGACATTGGGATGGATTTTGCAGGGGAAAAGCGAGTTCTAGATTCAGAACTTTGGCATGCATGTGCTGGCCCCCTTGTCTCTTTGCCAGCACTTGGAAGCCGCGTGGTATACTTTCCACAAGGTCACAGTGAACAGGTGAGTAAAATATGATGGGAGATTATTGTATTGCTCCCATAAAATAAAGCCCTTGTGGACACTGTGTTTTACATTCTTCTGCTCATGGTAATAATAAAGTAATAGTAAGAATCTTTAGTTTCTGGGAGTGAGGATGCTATATATTATCTCTTGTCTCAGTCTCCATGGTGCTTCCCATTTGGAGAGTGGGATTACTTTTGCTTAATTGGCTCCAAAGCTCAATTCTTTAGTTTTGAACTGTTGCAGGCTAATGAACTAACTCCCAGAAATGAAGTAATTTCACTTAACTCCCAGAAACCAGCAAATGAACTTTTATATTGGAATACACCTCTCTCTTCTTTTCTGCATCTGCTATATGCATGTATATATACTTACTAAGGACTTTTTCTGCTCAGGTGGCTGTGTCTACAAACAAGGAAGTGGATGCCCATATTCCAAACTATCCGAGTTTACCTCCTCAACTCATTTGTCAACTTCACAATGTGACTATGCATGTATGTCTTTGTTCACATTTTTTTAATAGCAATAAGTCTGGCTAATTTTGGTTTTATTTTGTTTCAATTTTACCAATCTGTGGTTCTTGTGTGATCTTTTCCTTTAATAATCTGATTGCTTGTTTTGGATTCAGGCTGATGCTGAGACTGATGAAGTATATGCACAGATGACCTTGCAACCTCTGAATCCTGTATGATACACCGTCTTCGGTGACAAATGTTTTGTAGTGTTTGTTGTTATATTCATTCCTCAGGTTTTGACTATAATGACTGTGTTTACAGCAAGAGCAAAAGGAGGCATACCTTCCTGCAGAGTTGGGCACTCCGAGTAAACAGCCAACGAACTATTTCTGCAAGACTTTGACTGCTAGTGACACAAGCACTCATGGGGGATTCTCTGTGCCTCGCCGGGCGGCTGAAAAAGTGTTTCCTCCACTGGTAAACCTTTGTCAAAAAGTCATGCTAGCACAAAACTTAACCATCAAATTTATTAATTTCTAAATTCTTTAATTTTATGATTGTGATCTATAGGACTTCTCCCAACAGCCTCCTGCTCAGGAGTTAATTGCAAGAGATTTGCATGGTAATGAATGGAAATTCAGACATATCTTCCGGGGTGAGTTACAAAGCCAGGCTTCAATTTAATTGCAAATTTGGGAAATTTTCTATCAAGTTGAGACTTCCATGTTTCTTGCTAGGGGATGCAAATAAGCGCAGATTTTGTTTAAAATGTGGTAGAGAGTTATTCTATATCAAGAGGAATTAGCTATGATAATTGGAGGTGGCCCAATTAGCTTTGTACCATAATGTTTGAAGTTTTATTTTTCACTTGCAGGCCAACCCAAAAGGCATCTACTTACTACTGGATGGAGCGTCTTTGTGAGTGCTAAAAGACTTGTTGCTGGCGATTCTGTGCTGTTTATCTGGCAAGTGATTTTATTGTTTCCTGCTCATCAGAGTGCTAAAAGACTTGTTTAATATGATATTATGGTGAAAAGTGTTAATTTTGTCAGTAATTATGTAATATCTTATGACTCAACTGCATTTTCTCCAACAGGAATGAAAAGAACCAATTGCTTCTTGGCATCCGCCGTGCTAATCGACCACAGACTGTTATGCCTTCATCAGTTCTGTCAAGTGACAGTATGCACTTGGGGCTTCTTGCTGCGGCAGCTCATGCAGCTGCGACAAATAGTCGTTTCACCATTTTCTACAACCCACGGTATAAGTAGTACCGTTTGTAGTACTTTCTAGTCATGATATATTTGCTTTGGTTGACTATATTTTTTCTTTATAAATCCAGTGCTAGCCCATCAGAATTCGTGATACCCTTAGTGAAGTATGTTAAAGCTGTATATCACACTCGAGTTTCAGTTGGTATGCGTTTCAGGATGCTGTTTGAAACAGAGGAGTCTAGTGTGCGGCGGTATGTTTTTTAAACTTTAAATGTTGATGATATTGAATGAATGCTTTCCTTTTTGATGTTTGATGTGTTAGTAATCTAATAAATAATATACAACATGACTCTTCTACACCAAAAAAAAAAAAATACAACAAGACTCTAGAAAACAAACATGATTTTATTTTCCTTGGCATAAATTTGTTGAAAGATTTTGGCTTATCTGGAAAGGTGATTATGGTTTTATCTTGATATGCTTAAATTTCGGAGGCAAGGTGTTGTTTGGGACCAACATATTCTAAGAATGATAATGAATTAAAAGCAGAAATAAGATCCTTACGCACCTAAAGCCCAAATATTAGATTAACGAGATTCGTTTATGTTCTCTGCTATATTTAAATGAATGCGAGGTATTTCTTTACGCAGCGGGTGAAGGTCTAGATGTTATCATGTCTAAATATAAGGGGACAATTGCATATTGTTTCTCATGGCTTTCCAAACATGATAATGTGCCACCCTAAAATATCACTCTTGCAATTTAATGAAACAGAGACATAGTTTTAAATGTATGCTTCCCGTTATGAGCTTCTGATCCTTAGTAAGGCCCTTGTGTATCCGCTATGAAGTATAGTATTGTTGATGGGTGCTCAAAATGTAATACTAATATATATTTGCTGTGTAGGTACATGGGTACAATAACAGGCATTAGTGATCTGGATTCTGTCCGGTGGCCAAATTCACATTGGCGCTCGGTGAAGGTTTGTAAGAAAATATTAAGTTGACCTGCTCCTTGTATCTGGGATGTAGAAGCTCTAATATGTTGCTTCATGTACTTTTTCTATTTTTGAGGAGGAATCTTAATAATTAAAAAATGAATTTGACTTGTAATGCAGGTAGGGTGGGATGAATCCACTGCCGGAGAGAGGCAACCTAGGGTGTCTTTATGGGAAATTGAGCCATTAACAACATTTCCTATGTATCCATCCCCATTCCCCCTAAGGCTAAAACGACCGTGGCCCCCAGGATTGCCTTCATTCCATGGTTAGCTTCTTGCCACCTTTAGGGCTGAAAATATCCACAATTTATCCAGTTATTTAACTACCTATTTAGTTTAAATTTTCAAACTAGTTACATTGCAAAGACTGTTTCATTTAGGCATCAATGGAACCTCATTCTCATTGCCCTGCCTAATTTTCGTTGCTTAAAATGTTAGCAGGCATGAAGGATGATGAATTCGGCATTAATTCTCCTCTATTGTGGCTCCGGGATCCCGATAGAGGGATGCAGTCTCTTAATTTTCAAGGGATTGGGGTTAATCCGTGGATGCAGCCAAGATTTGATCCCTCCATGCTGAATATGCAAACAGACATGTATCAAGCTGTGGCTGCAGCTGCACTTCAGGACATGAGGAGTGTAGATCCTTCCAAACAGCATCCCAGTTCCTTACTTCAGTTTCAGCAACCACAGAACTTCCCGAACAGAACTGCTTTAATGCAGGCCCAGATGTTGCAACAGTCACACCCTCAACAGGTTTTTCAAAATAATCAGGAGAATCAACAACTACTGCAATCTCAGTCACAAACTCAGACTCATCTTCAGCAGCATCTGCAGCATCAGCACTCGTTCAATGGTCAGACTCAGAATCATAATCACAACCAGCAGCAGCAGCAACAACAACAACAACAACAACAACAACAACAAACTCAACAGCAAGTGGTAGATAATCAGCAGATTTGCAATGCAGTCTCGACGATGTCTCAGTTTGTTTCAGCACCTCAACCTCAATCATCACCCACACAAACTCTCTCTTCTCTGAGCCAACAGCAAAGTTTTTCTGATTCAAATGTGAACCCTGTGACGACTATTGTTTCTCCCTTGCACAGTCTCATGGGTTCATTTCCCCAGGATG
Source organism: Acmispon strigosus (assembly GCA_030819835.1). Lineage (NCBI taxonomy): Eukaryota > Viridiplantae > Streptophyta > Magnoliopsida > Fabales > Fabaceae > Acmispon > Acmispon strigosus. The sequence continues at coordinate 97,158,049 of JAUAMA010000001.1, forward strand.
AAACATCCCACCTTCTGAATCTTTCGAGAACAAGCTCCTGGGTTCCTGTTCAAAATTCAACTGGATGGCCCTCCAAGCGTGTTGCGGTGGATCCTCTTCTTTCTTCTGGAGCATCTGTTCTGCCTCAGTTGGAGCAGTTGGGGCAGCCACAGAGTACCATATCTCAAAATGCTGTTACATTGCCACCATTTCCTGGTAGGGAATGCTCAATAGACCAAGAAGGAAGCAATGATCCCCAAAACCATCTTTTATTTGGTGTTAATATAGATCCTTCATCTCTTCTAATGCATAATGGGATTTCAAACCTTAAGGGGATCAGCAGCAACAGTGACTCTTCAACCTTGCCCTATCAGTCTTCTAATTACCTGAATGCCACAGGCCCTGATTCTTCATTGAATCATGGAGTAACACACAGCATTGGCGAATCTGGCTTCCTGCAGTCGCCAGAAAATGAGGGGCAAGGAAACCCACAGAACAAGACCTTTGTGAAGGTATGTTTTCCCAGTGGGATTATTATTTTTGGAATCAAAATTTTGAGTGATCATTTTTCATGTCTAGCATTTTATTTGACTTTTTTATTATTTATGTTACAGGTTTATAAATCAGGGTCCTTCGGAAGATCGCTGGATATCACCAAATTCAGCAGCTACCATGAACTGCGGGGTGAGCTTGCTCGAATGTTTGGCCTTGAAGGCGAGTTGGAGGATCCTGTGAGATCAGGCTGGCAGCTTGTATTCGTTGACCGAGAGAATGACGTTCTTCTCCTCGGTGATGGCCCCTGGCCGTAAGTATCTCAAACTTACCATGCATTTTCTTTGTTCTTCTTGCTTATAGATGTAAATTGGAAACTAGAGATACAGTACCTGCTTAAATGATATGTTAATTTTACATAGCTAACCCCTTGAGAAATAAAGGGAGCAGCAGCATAAACATGCATTGCTTTTAGGCCTTAGTGATGATATAAATGATTAAATTTTATGTATTTTTATATGAAATCAAATGATCTGGAAGCTGTTCTGTAGATCTTTGTCACACACATTATCTTTCTTATTATAACAGGGAATTCGTAAATAGTGTATGGTGCATCAAGATACTTTCGCCCCAGGAAATGCAGCAAATGGGCAACACCGGTCTCGAGCTTTTGAACTCAGTTCCAAACCAAAGGCTCTCTAATGGCATTTGTGATGATTACATGAGCCGTCAGGACCCGAGAAATTTAGGCTCTGGGATTACGACTGTAGGGTCATTAGACTACTGAGAAAGATGTGACTGTTCATAGTCTACATTTCTTTTATCTCATAATATTGCCTTTGCTTCTTCTCAACCCTTTGTCAATGGTGGGAAAGTGCTTCCTAAATGTAGTTTAAAGCCTACTCTTTTCGTCTTTTGTCTTTGTTTTCCTGTTTTTCATGCTAGGACCACCATTCATAACTAATACTATAACTATATGGCATCTTGTCATTGTGCTAGCTACAATATATACGATACTTAATCCTTTAGGAAATCAATGTGTGAAGATAGTTCTCTCTACAATTTTACTTCTACAGAACTTTACTTTTAAGCGTATGTTTGGATTAGTTTATCTTTTCTCGGAATCAATCTGGCTTTAGAATAAATTGTAGAAGAATTTTCCAGCATATATTAAGTCGCGTTTCGGCTAAATCTGAGGTGTTGAATTGACTATAGGCAAAGGGAGATGATGTTTGTTCATCTTGTTGACCTTTGATGAGTTGTAATTGAATGATGTGGTAATATCTATCTACATGATGCATGAATGAAGTTAAATGAAGATGGTACTGCAGATGATGTTGGACTTATTGACCATAGTGATGATGGGGTAGAACCGGTTGGGTGATGAAGGATGTGACTCTTAGAACATGAAAGGACACACCAAAGCCATGTGATATGTCTCTATGATTATGATAGAAGGATGGAAAACAAATCACCATGCCTTTCTATTAATGTGAAAGTGGCCCGCTCGTGTCGTCTTGGTTTTTGGCCATGCGCACTTTTCACCTTTGCTGTCATGCTTTTGCTTCATCAATGGCAAAGCGATAGCTGTGCATTTGTCCATTTCTTTCTATCTTTCTTAATGCTCTCGTGTCCCAAGTATTTGGAATGAATGAATCATCAAAATTCCTTCGCTGCATTGTCCAAGTTCACGTTTCATGGAAAGGAGAAAATATAGGAATACAGTTGAGTGTAATGTGAAATATTTTTTACAACGTTCGTTTATACTAAGTGGTATCGGATATATTCACATAGGTAGATGTAAATATGATCAGGTTTGTGGCATGATTTAAAATGATAGCTATAATTCTACTTGTATTAGCTACTTGATCTCAAGAAACCCTCATTGTTCTCTCTTTGATTATATAGTTGAAATTCGATGTCGACAAAACCTACAATCTGACAGCCAAATGAAATAGGGAAGACTCGGAAGAAAGATAAAGTAAGCATCTAATATCCTCTTGAAAGCATGAGTTACAAGTTTAAAATGGTGGGACAATCATTCGTGTGATTTGTGCAAATAGAGTTATGCTAGATTTTTTAGTTAAAGGAATTTGTGCTAAATCTACAAGTGAAATAGAGGGGTTCAATGTATCAATACACATGCAGAAAATTCTTTGTAGAAAGTCAATATGAACAGTTTGATAAGTTCAATGAACCCACAGTTGAGGGGGTCTCTTACATTTTTACACTAATAACATATTTGTACAAAACCATTTGCATATTACAAGAATTTTTCAAGCTAAATAATTTCAAGGTAAAAGGAAATGAAAATGAAAAAAGAAAAGGTAGGTGCATATACATTATAATACAGCTAGCACAGTTATTATTGAAATAGGACTCGAACAAAGAAACAAATTCCCCATCCCTAATAATTTGACACTTTGATATATTTAGGTCTCTTTTTATAATGCCAAACTTTTATATTATAAACTCTTTCATACTCTGCTAAAAATTGAAAGAACAAGTTCAATACCATAACTAAGAATGAGCTATCCAACCACACACAAATCACTTATATAAATTATTTTCTTCCCAATGTATCAACCACCAACAGCAATTAATGCACTTGCATTTGTTGCCTGTGCTAGCATTAAACGATAAGTGAATGATAATAAAATTTGCTATATTTTTATAAGTGAGGATAGAATCCTCGATCTCATGGTTAAAGATTCGATCACTGTCAATGAGAATGAATCATATTTCGTTATTAATATTAGCATCCACGGCGAAAGAATTAATCATTATTGTCGGTTGTAGATACACTTGAGCTAAAATAAAATCATTTATATAAATAAACTTTTCTTCTTATATGAATCATTGATAGATACAAAAGCAAATTGCAGTCCCTAAAACTCAACTTGCATATCTAATAACTCTATACCATAAAATTAGGAAAATGATTATTGGCAAAAAGCTCTGGACCTATGGATGCCAACATATATGGCAGAGTAAATTGCATTCTCACAATATGCAATGTTATAATTCACTTAATCATCTCAGTTTCTAGCTTTTTCCCCCTTCCTTTGAAAACTGTTTGAGTGAATGAAGTAAAAGTGCAATTGAGGTCACTTTTTTTAGTTGTGGCACTATCTAGCTAGCTACACCGCTGGGAAAAGGTGATTATAGAAGTTGAAGTTGAGTGTAGGTTTGTGCAATTTGTTTTGTTGCATGTTGTGGGGTTTACCTTATTTGTTAGTACTTTTTTCTGGGTATGGAATGGTGACAAGGTAGGGCACTATCTACAATAATCATATCAATTAAAAAGCTAGGGCTGGCAACCCAACCACCCTAACCCCACCTTTTTTATTTTTAGGTGGGGAGTTACTCTTGATTCTTCAACTTTCTTTCTATCATATATAACATCACTATATATTTTTGTTTTCCTTTCTTGAGACTGACTCTACTCTCTGGTTTTTGCTCTGTCACCCACAACATGACCATAAAGGTTGTGAGAAACTTGTTTAACACGTGCAGGGACCTTTTGGCTTCTTTTTTCCCCACTGTAGAAATTGTTGCTGTAACTACATTCCTATTGTATTAATTGTCTAAAAAGGTTTCAAGTTGTTTTGAGATGTAAAATTTACTAGTAAATTACATGAGAAATGTAAACAAACACTGAGAAAGTAACTATGAGAGGACATTAGTCCAGTTAACCATATATGGTGAAAGTTTTTCTTCCTTTGTTTTTGTCGAAACTAAAGTTTTCTTTATTTGGACAGTCAATAAAAGTTTGGACATTGCTTTTGATACACCCCAAATTCTAATTTGCACATCTATTCTTTTTTTTTTTTCAATTTTAAATGCCTAAAATACCTCCTTAGCAAAAAAATATCAACCCTCACTCATTCTTTTAATGGTTTTTCTCTTCACCTACAACGCCCATTATTTCTAGTCCAACTATAGAATGGGGTGTTAGATTTCTCACCCCATGAACAAGTTTTTACACCCTCTGAGTTTTGCATTTCAAGATATAAAACACGGAAATTTTGCCTTCCAAGATATAAAACTCGGAAAATTTGTCTTCCAAGATATAAAACCCAAAAGGGAAAAAGAGGTGCAGAAATGAGTTGTTAGAGTGAGAAATCTAACACCCTAGACTGGGATGCATTATTATTGTAATATTCCCCCCAACGGGTAACAATACTAGTAGATTATAGATAGACAAATTAAAATTATGGATATGGAATTGACATATGTGATTCACTTGAAAGATGATAAAACAACTCAATTAATTATAAAGATGACTTATATTACCCTTTAACTTATTTTAGAGAAGCTGAACCTATAGATATAGATATAGATTTTTTTCAGTGAAAGATATAAATATAGATATAGATGGGAGTGTGGTGTTTAGTTTTGCCCAAAAATACTTTGAAGCCCAAAAGACACAATACAGTAGGAAACCAGGGGTAAGGAGCATAGAGGGTTGGGGCCCAATGCAGAAACAATGCTGCTTAAGCTTAGCCAAAAAAGAAAAGAAATATCATGGGCTAAGCTTGTTGGTCCAAAGTCCAACCAAAGAGGGTTTTGCAATGAAAACTAACTAAGGAAAGAAACAAGGCATTAGATCTTCTAGAAGTTAAAAGCGCCTATCTCACACTCCTACATGGGTATATGAAGAGGCAAGAATCAAATTTAATCTTTTTATATCAAAACAAACCATTATTTAAAGAATGATAGGAAATGGATGAGGGAGTGGAAGTGGGAACAAGTGTTATAGTTATTTACTAGTAATATGTATTTAAACCGGTGAACTGGTTAAATGGCTCCTAGTCCTTGTAGTTCTAATTCCTCATATATAGTACTTTGGGCCTTTGTGCAATGTTTGTCAGTTCTCACATGGTTTGTGCTCTTACAGTTTTCCTGTATTGTTGTAATTAATATAAAAAATGTATTTTGTTTTTGCTTTATCATAATATTATTGTTAAAATTGATTTGCTGGTCATATATAAAATTTGATGGTATCAGGTGACATCATGGTTTTGATGAAACTTCTATATATGTTTTAGATCATATGGAAATACTTCATCATACTTATGACCAGATGAATTTATTTGAATTTAATTTTTGTTTGATGAATCATTGGTCATTTTTTATTTGGAAATTTTATGATATTTATTACGAATTTATTTATTATAAATAAATTTAATAGGAATAATAAAAATGTCAGTGATGGAATCTCAAATAAGATTTTATGTTTTAAAATTATACATTTGTGACGACAACATTTCATCGCAAAGTTCGGGATGGACTAAGTTATTTTTATTTTCATCGTTGCAAAATAATTATCTATGTCACCAATTTTGTCACAGAATTATTATTTTAAAAATATAAATTATTAGATTCCGCCCCAAACATGCGACGGAGTTATATGATCGTCAAAAAAAATTATTACTTCCGTCACAAATTTTGTCACATTATTTAAAAATTATAATTCATTATATTCAGTCTCTATTTTCGTCCCAAATATACGACAGGGTAATATATTTTATCCCAAAATATTTGTGACACACAAAATCACAAAGAAAACTTTTAGTCACAGATTCTATTCCAAGAATATTTTGGGACAAAAATTTTAACTGTGGAATGACAGATTATCTCGTCCGAATTTATTGTAGTAGCGGTACTCCAATACATGTCACAACATTCTACCACTCATCACAAAGCTGTGCTCCATGTTCGTTGGTATCTAAAAAACTACTTACTTGGTCTTGGTCTTTTTTATCCATGTTCTCCTTCTCTACAACTCAAGGGTTACAGTGACGCTGATCGGAGAGGTTGTCCAGACATGCAAAGGTAGATCACTGGTTATTGTTTTTATTTGGGTGATTCTTTGATTTCCTGAAAGTCAAATAAGCAACCTATAGTTGCTCGATCTTCATCGGAGCCTCAGTATAGGGCCCATTGCTACAACCACTTGTGAGTTTCTATGGCTTGCTTTTCTTCTCCATGATTAACATGTACTTAGTGTACTTCTTGTTGTTCTTTATTGCAATAGCCAAAGTGCTCTCCACATGGTTGTGAGTCCAGTATCCCATGAACACACTAAGCACTTGTAGATTGATTGTTGTGTCGTACGAGAGTGTATTCTTAATTGTTTGATGCGTATGATCCCTCTCTCCATGTATGATTAATTAGGTGATGTTTTCTTATCCACCTGTTCCTTCCCCCTAATTCAATGAAAACTTATATCTTCTCACCACTAACAACTCACATTTAGAGATAGATAAAATAAGTAGAAAAGAGAGAAACACGTAATATAATATGATGAATGATGTAATAAAAAAAGAGATAAAAAGATTTTTTTTGGCTTCTTCTATGCCAATGCATTTCAGATGACACCGATGTCATCTTGCAAGTTGCAAGTCATTTTATGTTATCTTATTTTAATGTTGATTATTTATCGCTTCTTCAACTCTATTTATACTTCAAGTTATACGTAATAAATTTTTGTCTTTCAGTGCCTTAAAAATGACATGGAAGAAACTTTTTTTGGGTCAAGTAGAGAAGTAGAAATATAAATTGTGTGAAAATAAGATAAACGAGAAAATGTGGTGTGAATATATCAAATATGTTATTCAACATCTTCCCTTTTTGGTATACCAGTTTGGATTACCCAACGAGTGGCGGTCATAATAGTAAAAAGTAATTGTTTGAACTTTCAAATTAATAGGATTCCTAGGGGCCGCACTCTTGGAGAGACCTTTGGTTTTCACTATATCCAGGATTGCGAGGATAATTTAATTATAAAAAAAACAGTTTGGATTGCCTGAAAAAAAACTAGCAGTTTAAGTTTGGGCCAGTGAAGGAAGACCAAGGTTTGGGCTTCCGGGTCAAGAGAGGGAGAGAGTAGGGTTAGGGTTTATGAGCTGAACTTTCCCCTCTTACAAATTGATATCTCGTACTTCCTTCCGTTCCTGCTCTCCGTGCCGCTTGGAACCATGGTCATTTCTCATTCCCTTTCTCCTCTCTCTATTACCTTTTCCTCTTCTCCGATTATGTCTATTTCTTTGGATTCAGTTATTCTTCCGCAACACAAATTGTCAAAAAAATCTATCTTTTTCTCGATTTTCTTTGAATGAATGTTAGTTTTGTTGTAAAACCTATGTGCGTGTTGATTTTCTGTTGTTTTTCTCAATTTTAAGAAGCTAGGATGTTGTTAGTTTTACAAATAAGCTAGTGAAAGCGTAACACAGCACAGAGAATAATTGATCTGTTGAGTGAACCAGAACTGGGATGGCATAATTTTATAGTTAGATTTAGGAGTTATTTGGGTATCACCTGATTTTGAACTTTGGATGTCAGAGCATTTTTATTATCAATTTCAATATTGGTACTTATTTATTCTTCGTTATCTTCATGGATTTGGATTACCATTGATTTTGTGTGGTTCAGTTGATGAGCCAATTTTTGTCACATGTTTGTTATGGGCATCTTAATATGCCAATTTTGGAACCCTTGTCTTAATATGTGTATGGTGTTTTCTGCACAGCCTAAGCAAATTCATGAGATCAAGGATTTCCTTCTCACTGCCCGAAGGAAGGACGCGAGGTCAGTGAAAATCAAGAGGAGCAGAGATGTGGTTAAGTTCAAGGTCAGATGCTCCAAGTATCTCTACACGCTCTGTGTGTTTGACCCCGAGAAAGCCGATAAATTGAAGCAATCACTTCCTCCAGGTTATTAATTGAATTTGCATTGTATGATTTTACATTCATTGTTGTGTAGGATAGCCTCAGTTTGAACATGATAGGATATCCTTAACACATTGCGAGTATTTGGACTAGGGGATTTACATTTCTTTAGGCAACCTAATATTGGATTATGAAGAGGTTCAAAAGTACTTGAAAAGTTTAAATTGGTAAACATTAATATTGGTTGTATAATTGTATGTCTTCTTGAGTTATTTGTTTGTGCTTTATGTTGCCTCTGTAATTCTGTGCCCTACAACTAATAATGCCCTTTGATATTTTCAGGTTTGAGTGTTCAAGACCTGTAGAGGTACTGAGTGAGAAGCCAAGAAGAAGTGTTTGTTTATGTTTGTTTCTCTGTAGTTGAAGTTTGAGATTTTGAGAGTTAGTCTTTATATTGAGATCATTGCCTAGGAAGGACATGGGTATTTTATTTTTGTTATGAAAAATGAAACTTGATTTTTGTGCCTGGTTGAATATTTCAGCACTGAGGAACTACATACATGGATTTATTGCCTGTTTTATTTTTGCTTCGTGTTTATTAATATTAAGGCTTCGATTATCCAGATATTATGCTTATGAATGTAAACTTGAGAGCCTTCAGAGCATAAGGCGCTGTGCTCGGCCATTTTCAGGGAAAAGTTTTGATGATTGCGAAGTGGAAGAATTGGATATTTGAGTATGTATTTGAGTGAGTGAGAAATGAGTTCAGAAAACCAATTTATTTGACATTATTAGATTAATTTAGTATCCTATAATCTATGACCTTATAGAAATATTTTGAAAGGTAATTTTAGAAATATTTTACCTTCTCTAGTTTAAAGTTACATTCTCTTTTGTACCAAAAATATAAACTTCACCAAGATGTATTTTCTCTTTGATCATTAAATTCTGAAATATATACCATTTAAATCGTTTAGCACATACGTTCTTGTTCTTTATTTGATTTGATTTTAGGCGAGGTGTAATCAAATTTATATGGAAAATGTCAAAATATTACAATTTCTGGATCAAACAAACGGAACACGATCCATAATTGAGAGAATTTAAAATTTTCCTGAAACGTAAAATTTCAACATGATAATAGGAGTAGGGTTGAGCAGCAGTTGGTTTTGGGCTATTGTTGGCCCAACTGACCAAGACTGAATTGAGCATAACTAGGCCCGTCTCCGATCTTGATGAAGGTCGGTTTTGTCGGGTTCGGGTCAAGTTGGGTGGCGGGTTGAGTGGGTGGGTAATAGCGATTTCAACCATCATTATTCATGGGTGGTTTGCGGAGAGAAGAGTATATTGTATATGGAAAAAAAATACAAAAAATCAACACAACACTTAGCTTCTTCTTTCGGTCACCACCAGAGACTACGAGCAACAACACCGGTGAAACCTGCGATCGAAGAGAATGAGTGATCCACCACATGCATGTTCAAAACCAGCACAATCCTTGCCTCGACGGTGCTTTGTCTCGTGAGGCGAAGGTGTGTTCGAAGGCAGAGAAGGGAAACTGAGGCGGAGGCTAAGGCGTGTTCGAAGGCGGAGAAGGGAAACAGAGGCACAGGCGGAGAAGTGTTTAGGGTTAGGTTGAGGAGAGAGCCAAAGAGGTGAGGTGAGAGAGGAGAGAGTGGCTGGAGACCTGGAGTGGCCGCTGCGGCGCTTAGGGACTTAGGGTTAGGGTGTGACAATGGGTTTTGTAGAGCTGTCAATATGGGTTCCAACCCGCGGGCCAGCTCGCCCCAACCTGGCTCGTAGGCGGGTTGGGTCGGTTAAATCACAGTCCAGATAGAATATGGGTCAGAACAACCCGGCTCGTTTAACCCGCGGGTTAAACAGGTCAGCCTGCGGGTCAAGCGAGCCAACCCGCGGGTTGGGACAAATAAAAAAAAATAATTTCTTTTTGGGCCTTGTTTTGTTTGAGAGTGAATCTGCAGATTGTAGTGCACCAATTTTTTTTTCATCACATTACATCTAGATCTAGGGTTGGAACTTGGAAGACTGAGAAGTAGAGAAAATCAGAAAAGGCAATTCGAAGGAATTGGAAGGCTGGGGTCGTGGAGCGGTGGAGCCTGGAAGACTGGAAGTGGAACCCACGACGGTGTGACCTGACGGAACTCACGCCGCTTCCCCCCGCGCTGCTGCCGTCGCTTCTATTGCGCGGTCTCTGCTCTTGTTGTTCTGGCTCAGCGCACGCATCGCACCTGCTCGGCGTTTTCGTTTCTCAGCTTCCCGGGGTTTCATTTTCGAAAGCCCTCTGCTTGGGAGCCGTCTTTACGCTTTCAGCGTTTCACTTTGCCAAATTTTCACTATTCGTTGATTTTCATCTTTGAATGGCATTGGTTGATTTCAATATATATGTCTGCTTTCGTCACAATGTGCTTTGGTACTTCTGAAATTTGATTCGATTTTGTTATGAGTTAGGACTGAGCTTGAGAAGCTGTTATACTGCTTTCTACTGTGTGAGGAGTGATTTTTTTAGATTTTTTATTTATTCAACTCTATTTAAACGGGCCAGCCCGCCAACCTGCGAGCCAGCCCGCGAGCCGGGGTGGGTTCATATTTTCTTGGCTCGTTTAGAAACAGGTTACTCTAACCCAACTCGTATTGAACCCAACCCGTGACGGGCCAGCCCATATGGGCCAGGCTGGTCCGTATTAACAACTCTAGGGTTTTGGTATTTAAATGATGCTATGTCGGGTTAGGTCGGGTACCGATTGTATTGAAACCCAAAACCGAACCCGACCGTGTAACCCAGTCCAAACCGTCTTTTTTGTTTCACCCAACCCGTAAACCGAACCGACTCGACTCGCCAACATTTTTTGGCATCGGTTTTTTCGGGTTTGAGCCGGGCAGGTTTTGTTGCTCAGGAGTATGATTTTTTTGGTTACAATAGGAGTATGATTTAAACATGTAATAAATTATTAAATTGGGAAAGGTGAGACTCGATTTAGTGTTCTACCTCTATGATCATTGCAATCTACTAATGCACTTAAAATTTCAAGTATTCATTAAGCATGTAACATCTGTTGATATACCCACATACTGATGCTACTGCTACATTTTTCGGACAAATGACAAGGTTTATATATGACACCATCTGGGTTTTGAAATCACCTAAATTCTAATGGAGCAATGCGTGCCATCGATCTATAAGTGTGGTTAGAGTTGTTCCCATATATGAACTGTTTTCCTCTCATTATTTAACCCATCTATGATCTAAGTAGACAGAAAAAAGTTGCAGATTGATTTGTGTTCACTTTTACCCACTTCTCATTTCATAGGAATCAAATACACTATCCCAGGTTGATTTTCATACTTCTTTCATTGGTTATCTATCACTACAGTTTGTGAAAATTAAATATCTTTATGAACGCTAAGTAGACCAATTTTCATTGATCTCTAATCCGTAAATTGATTTTGAAAAAGTAATGTACAACATTTACAAGATAATAAAAAGGAAAAGAAAACTTGTGATTCAAAACTTGAAATCTTTCACTGCAATCTCAGTTCTGCATAACCTGTCCTTGTATGCTCTCTTCCCCATTTCCTAACATCTGATGAGGAGAAATGTAGTTAAGATCAACTTCATTATCACTACTAACATAGACTACTCGGAAAATATCATACTTCAATTCGACAGAGAAACGTTCAAGATAGGGCATCATCCATTTTCTCTGGTCCGAGTTGAGTACCCACGAGTAACAAAAATGGAGAGACTTCCATACATGGATGCACACCACTCTGGGCGTGGTTTGTCCTTTCAAGCACAGCCCTGAAGTTATGCCTTCTATCTTGGCGAAGCGAGACCGGAAAATTGCTAGGACCGCGTAGCAAAAGTCATTAAGGTCACTACTAGTGGAAACTGCTGTGTTCATGGATATGATGTCCCCAGTGGAGAACTTTGCAGCAGAAGTTCCATCTCTTGAATCTCCAGCGTATGCTTCAAGAAAACTATGTTCAACTAACACTGACATGCTTGATAGGTTGGTTAGCATAGATTTCTGTAATGTAGAGTGAAAAAAATTTGATCAAGGTATGTTTATCAATGTGCAACATAACAGAAGAATAAGATTTTTCCTTTTTAAATTAGCAATAAGCTTTTTTCAGCTGAAATCTTCTGCTTTGTTTTTGTCCTCCTTTTGTTTTTAGTTGGTTTGTTAGGAACTTCATGAAGATTGAAGGCTCTCCATCTTCCTTCACTATAGTTACTTCTCTAGTCCCTAATCAATTCTTCATTCATAAAACACATTTAGGATATAAGCAAGGTTCTCTCTCACACACATGACAAATTTTAGTTCACACAAAGCCTTTTTCAAGGATTTAATTGACATGGCCAATATAAAACTTTCCTTTGTTCTTGTTGTTGTCCTAGTAATATGAAGAAACCACACCATTAGTTAGGGTCAAACTTACAAGAGTTGAGGTTAGCAGCTCCTTTTCCTTACTTGACTGCTTCTGCCATGCTCCATACCATATGATCTGAGATTACAGGGCATAACTCATATATTCAGTTTAATATGGAAAATTGAATGAAGAAGGTATGCTAATAGTTGAACACAATTACAGATGTTAAGCTATATATCTATCTATGGAATTGATGACAGATTCAACCATTGCAGATAGGTGGTAGAATACCATGGGGCCGGGCTATGGCATCTCAAGTTGTCATTGGTTGAAAGGTAGAAGTTCCAAAGTGAACTCTTCAAGAACATAAGATGAAAATAAGATAGCAGTATATGATCAATTTGGGAGCATAGTCTTTCAGTTATGGTGTTCCCAGCCAATATGTAGCAACAAATTCACTAGTAAAGAAAAGGGTTTCATAAACTAGATTCAGCAAAGCTTCAAACAAATTGAATCCACTAGGCAAAGAAAGAACAATCTGTAACATACACTTCAGAATTCAGATAATTCAGTTAGGAGAAACTACTGAATTACTGGAAATTGAAAATCAGAGAAAAAGCTTACCAAATTTCCATGGATGCTCCTAAATATAGAGCTCTGAACACAACCAAGGCCCTGAGTTGTTAAGGAGAACTGTTTGAGTCCATGAACCAGATCATCCACAATTACAATAGTTGGCTTGAAAACAAAGAAGCTCACATCCAAATTCTTGTTGTTAAAAGGCACATAACATTCCATCCTCTAAGTTTGTATATTGATACTTAGTCTTCCTTTGAAGCTCTTAGTTGTAAATTACTAATGCTATTTGTTGTTGTGATTGATAGTGTTCAAATATGAGAAGCAAAACCGTAAGACACGCATACATGAAGCTTCCATGAATACTATGGTTGGTTTTCTAGATAGAATGGTTCCAAATTTTGACTTTGGTGCAGAGGAATTCAACGGGTTGTTTCCTTCTGCCAGGTCTTTCTATTGATTCTTGTAAACGACAAAGAATCATATAGCAGGAACAGATTGGAATTTGAGCCTAAAGACATTCACGTGGATTGACTAGTTCAAATGTTCAGATCTACGTAACAAAAGGAAAAAGATAATCTATGAAATTTCTCATTGTTACACATTTTTTTAATATTTTGTTTAGAACCGAGTATCTACCGGTGACAGTAGTGAGTAATCGCCGTGGTTGCTCGCATTAAGCGACAAACGGTTGGCCATAACCCATGAGCGTGGATCGAAACTTCCAACCTCATAGTTAAGAGACGAGGTGAGCTAACTACTATGTCACACCTTGTGATGTTAAAGAAACCGACATTCTATCACATCTTATCATGTTTTTAATTTAGTACTTTACTTTATTTATGATGGGTCAAGATAATGAATCTTAATTAAATATAGGTGGAAAACTAATCTATAGTTATTAAAATAAATAATGAAAATGTTTGGTTTCATTTTCATTTTATTTTCAGTTTTAATCATAGAAATTCATATTTTGACCAGTTCAGGTTTAGGATATATGATGACATTCATGGTATCAGGTTCTGTGTGCAAATAGGAGAACTAAATTAGAGAAACTGACTATTTGCAAGCTGCATTCCAGGATGACTAAATGCAACATGGAATCTCATTCCACTTTAGAAGGGCAACATTGACATTTGAAGCTGTAACAAAAAAAAAAAAGCGATGTAAAAATCAATCTTATATGGTAAACCTGAGCTATTACTTTTTTTTTTTTTTTAAAAATCTCTGTGTTCATTGGTCACATCTTTTACTACATTTTATTAGCATACTATACTACTCTCACAATTTAAACTCGGTGCGGTGAAGACCAAATGTTGCTCAAAGAGTGTGACTTTAATAACTGAATTTTCAACCTAAAATTTAAACAAAAACTTTTAACCACTACCGTCATCATCTTTTACTAATTTTACAACACATTTCTAGCAATTTTAGTGTCAAATCAAATTAATAATTTTCTTCTCAATTAATTATTCATTTTAAAAATTAACCTTTACTTTTCTTGATTTCTTTAATCGAGATTTAATTGCGTTTTTAATCCCCTTAATTTGCACTTTATACGATTTTGCTCTCTAGTTTTTAATGCTTCGCTTTCTCAATATTTATGTACCAAAAGTCCTTAAATCCTCAAACCACTTGGGGCTTACGATAGATTAAAAATATAATGTAAATTTAAAAGTCTAAAACTGAGAATGTTAGTGAAAGTTTAATAAAACTTGATGTGGGATTAGGGTCTAAAGAGGGAAATCTTTTAGGCTATTTTATTTTATTTTTGGTAAAGTTTAATAATTTAATGGGTGTGCTTTAAGTGGAAAAAATAACTTTGATGAGAAAGAGATACTAAAGAGAGTTTGAGTGGAGATTCACTCTCTCCATGTGTTTTGGTTTTGTAAATAGAGGAGAGGGAGAGAGTCAATTATAGTGGTTCTTACCACTTTTTGATTTCTCTCATGTGTAGAGTTGGGAGGAGAGAGGGTGATTTTATCTCACAGTCTCATCTTATCTGTATCATATTTACTTATGACAGTAATATTTCCCTTTTTACTCTATTCAACCAAATGAAAGGAGTAAAACTCCACTTAATTCATTATTTCTCTTTTCTTTCTCGTTTATCTCTATTATACCAAACAACTTTTTAAATCTACTATGTTTTACATATCTTTCTCACTGCTCATCTACAAAATAAGTTTAAATTCAACTTGCTTGAGCCACCGGAATACTTTAAATAAATTAAGTCATTGTCAGTGTGTGAACCCATGACTAAACTCGATTACCGTAAGAAATAAGTATCCATGTCATGAATCGTCAATGAGTCATGTCCAATAATTTATAATTGTTTCCATCCAGTCAAAAACACAAATATCACTTCAAGTCTATCGATGTTTATCCTTCTCGAGCTTTACCTAAATTTTTTTTATGTCATGATGGAGGCTGAGAAGATATAAGCAACATTGTAAAACCTTAAACAAAAACCCTTAAGTCCATTCGTGGGGAAAGTCCTCTTGTTTAAATTCCGTTACTTTGACATCATTTCATGAGATATGAAGTAGAGACAACACGAGAATGTAATGCAAGAAGGTTGAAGATCTAACAGCTACAGCAAAATAAAGTGAGGCTGAAAAACGACCAGTGGGAGAAAAATTAATATTCAGTCAACTAATCTATAACAATCACTATATGATTGAAGATTACATCTTTCAGCCAGCAGAGTTGTGTCACCCAGTGACTGCAAAAGAAATTTAGAATATAGTGGATTTTTTAAGCTCTTAAGACTCATAGGCTATCCAGTTTGTTTTCCAATTTGTTCATAAAATTATTCTAATACTGCTTTCAAGGGTTTATTTAGAAGTATGGGGATTTCCATCACAATAAGTCATCATTGTCATATCCGCAAATGCCACCACATCTAGCAAAAATGTTGGTTCCTTTGACTGTTAGTGGAAACTGAGCACAATCTTTAAAAAATATTTAGGCTCCAGTCAATCAATAATCAAATCAAAGATCAATGGTTTACGGTATACATTGTCACATGCTTTAACCTGCAAGAACATGACAAATAAGATTACGAGTATTAATATCCATTGAAAGTCAAAACTCAATATGGGCTACTAACAACAGAATACCAGGGGAGGCGAAAAAGCATTACGGGCTTGCTTGTAAGTATTAAATGCACACTCACTTCCTGAACATCTATGGCTAAGGTACAAACAAGGCTGTGCCTGTTTTAGAGGGAAAAAAGGTAATGGTATTATGGAAAGGTGAGACACCAGACACAAATGCATGCCACTGATCATACTGAATAATTCATATACTAATTCTTTATACATCGCTCTTGATGATAGAAATGAAGATCCAGGTCCACAGGGATTACCTTTGTTTACTATAAGTTTATGGGGACTCTCAACCCGTCATGAGCAAGCTGCACTGGAATTCCTTCCCTAAGCACAACAATAGAAGATTCAACTCTATCATTTTCTAAAATCCACAACTACAATACAGTGAAAAAATAAATATGACATTACGTGATCCTTTCACAATCAGATTGTCTATTATTACTAAATGCATCTGCAGAGGTTAATGTTTGACTTCTTTACAAAGGGATAAGACATATACCTTCTGGACCACTCTTTCAAAAATTCGTTGTCCTTGTGATGATCAAACTCGTGAGTCATTCCAATTAATAGGGTTTGCTTTGGACACAACCTCTTGACAGTTTCAAGAGTCTGTGAAATGACCAATTAACAATTACATTTCACCATCAGGGAGATACGGATGTAAAAATCTTTTCATAAAAAGGAAAACAAACCTGTGGAAAACATAGGTGAACATTATGTGATCCAGTCTGTGATAACACAAAGAGCAAAGAAGGAAACTGTTAGTTAACCAAACCTCATTAGTTAGTTAGTTGGAATAGTCAGTTAGAGAGTTAGATTATAGAAAAGGTCGTCTTTGGTTTTAGAGTGGAAATTGGGAGGGGCAGCCCAACTTTTTTTAATTTCATCTCTGATATTGTATTCCATTGATACAGATCCAGAGGTAGAGACTTCCTATTAATAAAAATAATTTTCTTTCTATATTCCAATTATCACAGAGAAAGTAAAGGAACAAGACAAACTAAAACACAGAATTGACATGTATCATAAAATTCTCACTTAATTATCTATAATGCACAACTTGATATTTTTGTTAATTTAAAAGAAAAAAATTAAAGAAAGGAAGCATCTCTTATAATTATAAAGTTGAAGATATGCTCAAGTTCCTGAAAATTTTAAAGCAATTAGACATATGCACTAAGTGACATGTTATTGGTCTTCTTTGGTAACGTTATTAATCTAGTAACAAAAAAGTGACATCTATCTTGTATTAGAAAAACAAAATACAGTCGAAAAAATTTTACTCCTGTAAAGAGACATTAAGAGCCAATTTGGTTTGAGAAAATGTTGTGACTTCATTACCCATTTCACTAATACTTAAAAGAGTGTCAGAATGTAACTGACATATGTATCTGGAAAATACAACAATTAAATCATATGTATATTTTATACCCAAAAAATTTGAACATGGAACTACTGAGTACTGACCCTATACAACGAGTCCAATATTAGAAGATCCAACTGTCCAGCTCCACTTTTGGAAATGACTGTAAAAAGAAAAGTTATTGCTAGATGTTAGATGTCAAAAAATTATAACTCAACTGAGGGTTTTATTATCATGTATAAATTCCTAAAAAATTAAGAGTTACTTTCAAGTATTGAGAATGTTTTTGCAATTCTAAAAGGAACTGGTCTGGTCAAAGTTACAGCAATAATAATAGTGAACACCAAGCCCCTTAGTGAATGCAATTTGCAATCCATGGCCAACATGCCATTCTTTTTTTCAGTCAAGAGATAAGTAAGAGAGTTACAACATGATAAAACAGATAGATCAATTATCTCTTAGCACTTCTATAGTCCAACTTTGTGAGGTAGCACTGATGAAGAAATGCACATGTCCAACAGGAAGAAACAAATTCAAAACATACCATACTCTGTACTAGCAGGAATCCGTGAAACATCAGATATATAAGCCACCCTACTTTTCTCACCAAAAAGAAAGCCCAGACAGATGTAATCCTCTCCATGCATAACCTATATTCACAAACAAAACAGTAAAGGCCTTATCTTTTAGAAGGAGTTTTGCATTCATAACACAAGGTCAAAGATAGTAGCAATTAACTGGTAAAGGAGTGAATTTTAATCCTGATGCAGAAAACGGTTGGTTGCAGTCATCAGCAATAATATTCCAGGACATCTGAGCCACCCTTCGTACTTCTTGCCCTTCCTTGAGTTTTTTCTGAACCAAATAAGGAAACTTCTCTGCTATGCTGTTGCAAAGGTTTAAAACATGGATTCAACTACTGGAGAGCATAAAACACCCATAAAATCAAATGAATGGGGCATAATGTTGAGATAGGACTAGGAGTCACATTATAATCAAAACAATTAACAAATATTCAAACATCCAAAAAAAATGGTTCGAAAGTGCACACACGAGCTCACTGGTTTCATCTCAGATATTCAGTTAAAAATACTGAGACATTAAAATATTTTGAGAAAGACTAATTATTTAGGTATGTATTTAATTGAATTGTTGCATATAATTACCCTGTGAGAACAACAAGAATCACATCATCAATATTGAAAATTAAAGAGCCATATTGTTCAAAAGAGTAACTTTTAACAGATCGACTATAAAAAAAAGCAGCGCACTGTTAATGAAGCATATTCTGTGCTAATTCACCAGAAAATACATGCAATGAGAACATCTGAAAAAATTGTGTTTATCTAGTGCCCAAGTGCTATACCAGAACTTCTAGTTTAAGTATAATCTAATACTAATGGTACTTGGTAGCTAAGCTCCCATTTGGGGTGTTCTCTAAGCCAATTCTCCCACTAAAGGCAAAACTCTTTAATTAAGTCTTCATTGTCACAGTATTTGAGTAATTAATTTTGCATTTGAGCAAGGAATAATGGATGGCTCTTACTATGTCTATTGCTATTCGATAGTTAGGGTCAATTTGCACTGTCTTATAATCTTAAGATCTGCTTATGTAGGTTCTTGAAAATAGAGGAAAGGTGCATGTTCAGATAAATTGCCAAGGTAGTGCTAATATTTTCAATAAACTAATTATATAACAAGCTACTGTTACTAGAGTTACCTATCCATTGAATGCTGACTGAGGTATATGGGGGTGGGTTCAATATCATTTGTTGGACTAAAAGGCTGCACAGCACGTATATCATCCAATCCAAGGACTGCATCAGCATGCTCATGAGTTAAGATAATCTGCAATTCAAGCAAGAAATAGTTTCTTTCTCAGAGAATGAAAATTTCACGTCAATACAAATTGCAAGGAAATAATAAGATAAAATGAATAAAAAGGCTAAAATAGGAATTTAATCAATCCATGTTCTTAAACTTCATAGGTCAATAACAATTAACATACTCTATGGCCAATGATTCATTTATATGATATTCCCCCTAAAATGACTTTCTTCCCTTCCCTGGGAGATTGTAAAATTTTCTCTGAAGCTCAGCCCTGATTTTTATCCTGCATGGTAATAAACCTTCATATTTTGACTTGCTGGGGTTATCTAATAGACTGACTCCTAATAATACCGTGAAACAGAAGTATGCAGTAAAAGTAATCTAATTTCTAGGGTCTCAACTCTATTTCCACTGTTTCAAATATCTACACAAGACAAATTACAAAAAGAAGCTAATGGAAAAAGAAAGCTCTCAATACTCTGACTATAATGTTAGGCTAACTCTAGGTTGGGCATCTTAATCAGTTCTTCAGAGAAACCCAGACAGGGAAAAGTGTTCAAAACATCCATGACATGATTCAAGAAAGGACATTATGTATAGCCCAAAACCCAAGCAAGGCCAAACGTATATTCAAAATGTTCTAGAATTTCACGAATCTAAGGAGGCCAAGAACCATTTAACAAAGTTTCTCAGTCAAATGATAAAATTTCACTGAAAATTAGATCACCGATAGCTTAGCAAATCAGGGATAAGAAAGAAATATTTCTCATTTTCAATAATAAAAGCATTGGGAACCCATATTTCAGTTTTGCTTTAGCTATGAGACGAAAGCATCTTTCGATTACAATGGGGTAAACAACAGCCAAGACATCTGGAAGAGCCCTGACAATGACAATGAATTTCTTTTTTCATTTGCAGTTCATGTAATAGTTGAAAGCTTAAGGAGAAAATGGGAGCAAGCTTCTAAGCTATTATTAACAGATATCAAAGTCACATTTTAGCATTAGGGATGCAGTCTAAAGTCTTAAGATGATGATTTTACATATCAGGGAGCTATTTCTAAATTAAGCTTCTTCAATAGACTAAAGCATATGAAACTCATACAACATAACTATATAAGGTTGGATTCAAATTGAATCTGCATTGAAATCTTGAAGATGAAAAGCATAGCTAGTAAAATCTGCAAATTTAAAAAGGAAAAAAGTTACAGGATTAACTCACAGAATCAATTCTTGGAATCTGATGTGAAACGAACCATCTAAGTACACCCTCCCTGAATGTCTTCCCAACATCAATCAATATGTAGTTGTGATTACCGTTTCTTTCACAGTAATCAATTAGAAGGGATGTATTGCACCTGCAAAGCCATCAAAGAAACGAAAAGTAAGGATCAATGTTCAAACACTGATCCTGAAGCCATTTGTTCCGGTAAGGTCACCTGTAATTAGGGTTCCGTTCGGGAGGGAGAGACAGTGACTGAACGCAGACGGGGCAGGGAGGATTGGAGGGTTGGATGAGGCACATTACGTTGGGAACCATGCTGGAACAGCCTGTCCCGAGAAAGATCAGCGCCGATTCGGACGGAGGGGTTGCGCGGCGGTTTCCGTCGCCAGAGCCATTGGGAGTGGCCATGCCGTGACGGTAGATCCAGAAGAAGAGAGAGAAAGAGAAATGAAAAAAGAAAATGGAAAGAAACTGTGTTGTAGAAGACGAGAGAGAAAAGATTCCAAGCGAAGGTGGAATATTTATACGGAGATTCTTTTTTTTTTTTCTTGTGCAAAATTTATACGTTTAGATACCGAGTGCGTAGATGAACTATTATATGATTGTTTTAGCTAATGTAATAATCATACCTAACTCAAAATTACAAAATCAATTAATTAATTAATTAAATATAAAAAAATCCCTGCCCGCCAAAATCAACGGTTTACAATATTGCTGAAGCTTTTTGCTTTAAATGGGCAATGAAATTGGTGAGGGCAGAAAATCCACCAACCTTCAGGTGCTCTAGTAAAATCACAAAACAGTATTCATATCACTAATGATTCTAAATATCCTCTAAAGTGGCCACTAATGCCATCATTTCAGCCATGAAGAGGATGAAGCACTTGTCCAGTAAAGAGGATTGCTCTAGTAAAATCTTCTCTAATCAAGAAGAAAAAAGGATGATCAGCTACAAAATCTATCACTTTTGGATAAGTAGAATGCATAAGCTATATATGATGCTCGTCAAGGTTTGAATTTGTGATGATTCTCCTTCTCGTAGCTGATAAACATTGTTAGCCATGATGCCTCAGTATGAGATGAATGAAAGAAGAATAACAAATGCATCTAATACTTATAGCTCTAGGCTGCACCATTATAGATTATTTTTTACTTGAAACAAAGTATCCACCCTATCAGTTATGTACTGATTTGGAGGATTGGATAGGTTTAGAAGTGAAATATTTTTATTAGGGGAAACACGTGAGCATGTAACGTGAAGGGAGTGGTACTGCTAAGCTCAACGAGCACTTTGAATGGATTAATGGAGTACTGGAATGGAGGTCAATTATATATATATATATATATATATATATATATATATATATATATATATAAATATTGGCTGGCATCCTAGCTACTATTTCTTTTTTCTAGGGTATCCACTCTGATAGCATTAACTAAACTTTTTTCGCGTGTGTTCGTACTATAAATAATGACTTAGTCATGATATACGATTCATTCCCATAAATGATAATTTAATTCCTACTTCATAGTTAAAAGACGAAGGAAGCTAACCCCTACATCAAACCTAAGCTAATATTTAGCCTTATAGTCCACGCCTTCTCAATTGTTTTCTAGAACTATAATTATTATTCTTAATGAAGTAGTAATTGATGTTATTGAAATTGGGAAAAGTCCAAAATTTACTTCTTTTTTTTGGTTAAAAAGGGTATGTCATATGTGACACCATTTACACACTTATTTAGAATATTTTTTAGTACATCGGAAAGCAGAATTAATTAATTACATACAACATTTTAGAAATTGACGAAATAAATTATATGCATTAAAAGTTATTATATTTCAAACAAATAAGGAGGAGGAGGAGGAGTGCTTTTTCGGTCGGTCAAACATTACTAGAACAAAACATATGAGATTTATCTAAATTTACCTTCATGCTTGACGATTGGTAGAAAGCACTTAGAGTATCTAAAATCATGTGCAGTCGCTCCTTTGATGCTTGATAGAAAAGGAGTACATCACTTGCAAAAAATAAATGTGATATACTAATTCCTTCCTTCGTGATGCGGATAGGCTGCCACTTTCCCTCATGAATAACCTGCTGAATATGAATAGCAAGTCTCTCCATACAAAGCACACACATATATATACAAAGACACTGGATCCCCTTACTTCAAACCTCTCTAAGGAGAAAAAGCAAGTAGCTTGGATCCATTCCATAAGATTGAGTTGGCTCCTTGGACTCCCACATGATCAAATCAATAAGAGAGGTGGGAAGCCAAAACCAATAAGAGTTGTGCGAAAAAAAATCCCTGTTGACTCTATCATAAGCTTTCTTAAGATCAATATTTAAAGACACTAACTCACCCCTTCCGATGGGTGTGGATCGTATGCATAACCTCATGAGTCAAAATAACATTGTCTCTAGTGCCTCTCCCTTGTATAAAGCTCCCTTAAAGAGGTCCCATAACATCGGTCACAATCTGTTCACCAGGATCTTAGTGATGAGCTTATAAGCCATGTTGCAGAGATTAATGGGTCTGAGATCCTCTAGGCTAACTGAATTGTCCACCTTAGAAATGAGAACAATGAGTGTGTGTCTCCAAAAGATTTGAGTCGGCTCTCCCATTAACAAAGGCTATGGTAAGTCTCTGCCTAAAACCAGCTAGTATTGCTTGTAGAAAAAAACTTGAAAGTCATCCACTCCCGGTGCCTTATGCGTTGCCATGATGGCTTGTCTGACCTCCTCTTATGAAACAAGCCGGTGACTGCCTCTCTATCATCAATTGTAAGAACTGGCGTCCGATTCTCCATGATGTTGTTTCAGGGAATCTAAACAACAATAGAAAAAAGAGTTAATAAAATATTGTCGTGCATTCTCCTGTAAAATCACCGGATCAACACTCCAAATGCAACCCCGAATAAAGTATGTTATAGTTTTTTAACAACTTTGATATGAACACTTATCTTTAAAAAATTATATCGTGTAAAAAATAAATACTTGGACACCAATTTTAATTGTCTCACCATTTACATACTTTCCTTGAATTAATTAATTATATACAAATTTTCCTAAATTAATGAAATTAATTATATGTATGAATGTAGTTATATTTTAAATTTTTCCCGACACTTCTCTCATCTCTTATTTTAAAATATACATTTTCCTCCCTTGAGAGAAACTTAAATTACATTTCCTTCCCCTCTTATTTTAAAACCTACACTCCCTCCCCCTAACGGTCTGTTTGGTTCAAAGGAGGGAAGGGGAGGAGAGAGATTTTAATGGAGGGGAGGGGAGTGATTTTAATACCTATTATGTTTGGTTCATAGGAGGGGAGGGGAGGGAAGGGGAAATAACTCTTTTTTTGTTTGGTTCACGAGGGAAGGGGAGGAGTTTTATAATTAAATTACTTTTGTACCCTTTATAATTTAGTAGGTATTGTTTGGTTGAATTTGGGAATTATTAAATTTGTCTAGGGATATTTTTGTCTAAAAATTTATTTCCCTCCCAATCCCCCCATTTCCCTCCCAATCCCCCTACTATTGGAGGGAACAAAAAATTGAGTGAGGAGGGGTTTTGATCCCCTCCATTCCCCACCCTCCCCTCCAAAAATTTAAACCAAACATAAGAGATAAAAGTATATTACACTTTAGTATTTTTAATTTTATATTAATCTTTTAATGGTTTAAAAGAGTTTTCAAACAAATTTTTTCTTTTCTTTATAATTATAAATATCATAATTACATAATTTTGAACACTTTGAAATTTTTTAGCTGAACTCAAGCCATTTATATATCCATTTTTATCGGTTTATAAACATCACCCAAAATATTTATTTCATCTTCAAAATATCCTATAATTTTATTATTATTTTTTGAAAGTGTCCTATAATTGATATTGAAAATTAAAAATATATAATAATGTTGAAGAAATAAATACATATAGGCGTCTACTTGTATTAATATTTGTATTTCACATTACTTTATTTCCATATCAATATTAATATAATAATTTAGTCCTCAGATTTAAGCCTTTTTTGTCACCGAAGTTAGCTCAATTGGTAAGAGTTGAAAACATATGAGTTGAAGATAGGAAACCTAGAAGAAGGAGAATTTAAAAAAAAAATTAAGCCAAATTTTTTTATAGCTAGGACCACATAGGATGATGCCAGTTAGGATGCCTCGTCATAGAAAATGTATACGTGGAGCATGCAACCACTTAAAGGATGAGAGGAATACTGTTACCTTTGAGTCAAACTCAAAAGATTCGTCTTCAGAAGACTCTGGAGCAGCTGGAGTCTCTGTCATCCAAGGTAAATTCTGATGCTTCTGTGACCATTGCTGATTCTATCCCTGTGAACCATGAAGATGGTGTCCTCAAGGGACATGAAAGTATATGCCTGATGGTGTCCAGGTATTTTTTTATCTCAAAGTTATCTATTATCTGTATAGCTTGCATACCTCTCTTTTGGAAATTATAGAGCTGATTCTTTGTCATTTTTATGGCAATTAGACTTTTCTTAAAAAAAACAAAAAAAACAAGTTGTTTTAGTTTTTTTCTCAGAAGATAGAGAAAGGTAAATTCTGATGCTTCTGTGACCATTGCTGATTCTATCCCTGTGAACCATGAAGATGGTGTCCTCAAGGGACATGGAAGTATATGCCTGATGGTGTCCAGGTAATTTTTTATCTCAAAGTTATCTGTTATCTGTATAGCTTGCATACCTCTCTTTTGGAAATTATAGAGCTGATTCTTTGTCATTTTTATGGCAATTAGACTTTTCTTAAAAAAAACAAAAAAAACAAGTTGTTTTAGTTTTTTTCTCAGAAGATAGAGAAAGAACATCGTGAAAAAGTTCCCCTATAAAAGATAGGTGAAGACTAAGGTGGGTTAGTAAAAAGCTTGGGTACGGTGTACTTGTGAGATTAAGTTTTGCAAATTTTATAGTTTAGTCCCTTTTAATATAATAAAGAGAAATTAAATATTGATCCTCTCTTTTAAAAACCTAACACTTTAGTCCTCCAATCCCTCTTCATTCTCTCTCACCAACCAGAAACCCTAAGAGCTTTCTTCTCACTCCCACAACTCGCCATCGCCCTTCCCTCGCTCTCCCACCACCGCCACTGACCCAATTTCCCCTTCCCTGACCTTCAACCCTTGCAGAACCATCGACCACCCTCGTAATCGCCGTCAGTTTCGCTTCCCATGTCCGAATCCGAATCCATTACCATCGACCCATTCTTGTCCGGCGAACCACGCAGCCACAACCCACGAGGTTGTCTTCCTGGACTTGAGCTCCGGCGGCGTGGTGACGGAGCAGTGGCGGCGTGGGGAGGAAGAGGAATGGAGCAGCGACAGCGCTGGGTATGGCGATGACGGCGCTAGGTATTCCACAACGGCTGGCCCTGGAGCAAGGCTGTAGCGCGATTTCTGAGAGGGGAAGAAGAGGGTTTTGGTGAGCGGCAGCGACAAGTTTAGGTCGCGAGCTCGAAGGGGAACAAGAGGTTGGTCGAAGGAAGGAGCAGTGGTGGCGGTGAGAGCAAGAGGAATGGCGACGGTGAGAGGAAGAGGAACGACAGAGGCGAAGGAGGGGCGGCGAGAGGCAGGGAAATCATGGAAAATGTGGGGGCCTTTGTGGGAATCATGGAAAATGTGGGGTAACAAGTGCATAGGTTTAAAATGTAATTGAAGGACAAATGAAGGACTACATTACAAATAGCTGAAATTGACAAAATCATAATTTTCTTCAAATGCATGGTACCACTATACCTTCCTCATGGGCGGACCCTCATTGGTGTTAAAGCAGTTTCCAAAACTTATGAAACAGCAATGATAGCTGGAAGTATTGATGGGTTTTGTACTATCTCAAATTTGTGAGAACTGACAATTGTTGCCAAAACATCATGTTGAGTGGAACAATTGATGAAATGGAAACAGAAATGTATTTAATAATTTATTTTATAGAACTGTTATTTCCAATTATGGGTAATAGCTTCTCTCTAGGGTGTAAGAGGAAAGAAGTTATTGCAGTTGTAGCAAGTTTTTCAATAGTTTTCGAAGATCTGTATTGTTTAGCTTCAGAATCATTGTTAAGATAACCATAGACACAATCCAATAGTTGAAAACTTAGGGAGCTCCCAACCAAGGTTGTCAGACTCGTGAGTCTACCCAGACTCGTTTTGGGTAGGTAGACTCGACTCGTCGAGTTGACTTGTAGACTTGTAAGAGTCAATCAAAAATGAAAAAAAACTATATAAAACCCGTCATAATGAACTACTATAACATATATGACCATCAAAGAGACATTTAATCAAATGTACCACACCATAAGTGTCAAAACAAAGTACCACAACATTAAGTACCAAAAGTACATAGCCAAAGTACCACGACAACATTATCCAGGGTAATTCTTTCTTCCGATAGAGGCATTTGAATTTGATGCAGCAGTGTTAGTGTTGTTTGAAGGCTCTACCCTAGACATTTCAAATCTGCCCCACACATTATCGAAAACTAAAAATTAGAAGCAAGGCAGGAGAAGAAATACAGTACAGCACAGAAGAAATAAGAAGCAGTGAAGAGTGAAATCTTCAGCACAGCACAGAAGAAATAAGAAGCAAGGCAAGAGAAGAAAACGCATCAACGAAGGAGAAGAGGAAGAAAAGATGGAGAAGGAATGAAGGAACAGAACATAACCTTACCAAAGCAGAGGAGAGCGACGAGCGTCGAAGGAAGAGCGAGGAGTGGAAGGAAGAGCGACGACCGATGGGCTTCGACGGCGGCACGACGGGCTTCGATGGTGGCGGCGCTGCTGAGAGAAGAGGGACGAGGGTCGAAGGAAAGCGACGAGGGTCGAAAGGGGCTGAAGAAGGGTTAGCGGCGCACAAGGGTCTGAGTTGTGAGGTAAGGGTAGTTCAAATTAGGTTAAAATTGGGGGGAAAAAGAAAAAGAAAAAGAAAACCTTGACTTGGTGACTCGCCTTCAAACCCGCGAGTCAACCGATCAGGCCGAGTCTGACCGAGTCAGTGCCTAAAACGAGTCTGCGTGCGAGTCGACCCTTTTTCCACAGGTAGACTCGCTAACTCGTACGAGTCTACGAGTCAACCCGCGAGTCTGACAACACTACTCCCAACTGTTGGGAGGACTTAAGTGGTACACCGTGCACCACTCAGTGCACCCTAAGTGGTACACCGTACACCACTCATGACTTGCTACAACATGTTTTTTTTACTTGATATTTAAAAAAATTAAAAATAATAATAATTAGTCAATACCATTTTTACCTCTTATTTTTAAAAAAAAGTTTTTGAGTGTACGAAAGGAGTGGAGAGCAAGCGGATTATAATAATTAACAAATTAAAATTATAATAAATTATAAAAATTGAATAACCTGTAGAACCAGTTACCAGTTACTCACTTGCACACTTGGCGCGATCTCATTGGTTAAAAACTAGTTGTGCACGGTACACTACTTAATTGGTAGTTCACTCTAGACAACACCATAAACTCATGGTTAAATCACATTCATCTTTGATAATATCAAGGAATTTCAAATTTTCTGCCATATGAGGTAGAAAAGAACAAGATGCAAATTACTGTGAAGGTATTTTTTTGAAAAGTTCATAAATCTATAAATTGTTGGAAATTAAAAGGGACTTTAATTGTAACGAGAGTGATACTCGGATTTCAAGGAAGCAACTTCGAAATTTTCTAATTTTAAGTAACGCATGATATATATATATATATATATATATATATATATATATATATATATATATATATATATATTTTGAAAGAACGCATGATATATTCAATCTGGAAATATATTGAGTAAAGAAAAAGTGACAATATTTTCCCCATTTCACTAGAGACTAAATTCAATTTCACGGTGACCAACCACTATTTGGTAAATTTAACATAAGGATTTCATTATTGAATTGCACTAAATTTGAGTGACGAAATATTGAGAATTATTATTACATGATAAAGGTATATTAAAAATACAATGAATCCTGCAAAAATAAAATTTAAAGGTGGTCTTGTGCTCCCAAGTTCCCAACACAATCACGAGCATGCACACACGTACTCTTCGTGTAAATAAAACAAAAACGAAAAAAAACTTCTTCGTGCAAATACGATCGTTCCTTTTATTTGAAAAATAAATCTCCCCTGTTCTTTAGAAATATATGTGTACTCTGTTTTTGTTTTGCTAACAAATATACTCAGTGTCATGGCAACTTAGGAGATGAACTTCCTTGGTTATTCCTACAATGCCCTGTTTGATATCCATCTACTATACATGGAAAAGCATTCTTCAGGCATGTACTCGGGAGCTGTGTGGCCTCCACCCTGAAAATACATCAATCAATAATAGAATAAAGAAACAAGAAATGATCTACATACACTTCATTCTCAGAGCATGATACTTTAACAAAGAACTAACCACTCATCCAAGAGTTTCTAAACCCCAATCAAATAAATTTAGTGTAATGAGATCCAATAAGTTTAAGGTCTAAGTGTGTGTTTGGAAACTAGGTAGATTTCCACGTTAGATTATGGGGAAAACTACTTTTAAAACTTTTGTGGGGAGAGAAGTGATTCTGAGTGCTTCAAACAGAGACGTTGTAACTTGTAAGTCATTTGGCCCTCATAACTTTGAATAGACTTGTCAAGTGAAATAAAGGGTGACCCAGAAGTGCAGCAAGAGGAAAAGGAACCTTGCCTTTACAGTTGCAAATGTCATCCGATTGGAGTAAGTCCTTGTGTATCTACTTGCACAAAAACAAATATCAAGTATATAATTTAATTAGCTCTTTGGATAAACCCAACACAGTTATTATATAACTACAATTAGTGAAATACGGGAATACCCTGCTACTTGGCCGTTTGTATACCATGGCCTCCACTCATCCACAATTGAGTAGTTCAGAGATCTTATCCATGCTTGAGTTCCAAAGAATGGCATATTCATGTCATGGTCGCCACTGTTAGCAAGACATACAGTAGTTCATTAGAGTGATCTTATGCAAATCTGAGCATAGAGAAAGAATATTGACCTGTATATTAGTGACCGATAGCCTTTCCTACTGAGATTTACATGAAACTCAAAGCTGCTAGAGATTTCCTCTTTGTGAGGTATACTCAAGGTACACCGATGCCACTCCCCAATGCTTCCCTACAAAATATGCAGCCAAGCTTTATGTTATAGTTGTATTGCTAACAATATGAGGAAATCACTTTCATGTGGATCAACTGTACCTTACGCACGTTCAAAGCTCTGCGAACATTATCATCATTGGCCCAATAAACACCGAGGAAGTATACATAAGTCTAATGGTGGAAAGGAAATAAACATCAAATATTTGGATGATTTGACTACAAATACAACTAACAGGAGACTAGAACTAGATAGTTAATTTCCAAATGGTATAGGATGCGGAAAATGCATGGTAAGTAAGATTCTCATTGCTTTAATAAGTGAAAACAACATTAAGTTGAAGATTACCCGACAGCTAAAAGGTGGAAACTTGAGGTGGGTATCAAGGAAATTCGAGGGATATTTCTTAATTAGAGTTCTCCTCCCAGAAGGTTCTTCGTCACGCCACTCACAAGCCGACTCCAAAATATAGCCCATATCAAGTTCTGATGTAAGCTGTAGAAATGGAAGAATAGTTGACTTTGTGATTGTCCGTTTAAGCAGAAATAAAAAAAAACTGATAAGGATAAAAGAGAGAACAAAAAAAATGGATGTACACCTCATTGAATGACTTGATATCTCTTGAACAGTATGTGTTTCGGGTGCCTACATTTATATAATCTCCTTCACAATTTTTTTGCAGTGACTGTTCATTAAAATAAGAAATCTGTAAGCTGTTGACTTTTCAGTCTTAGAAAATAGCTATTGAGGAATTATAATTAAATTACCTCGAATAATTCATCAGAGATAAGTCCCATTCCATGAGCAAAGGGGATTCTATAGTTTTCTTCCCTTCTAGTTGTTTGGGCATTTCCCTGCAGGTATCCCTGATGAAAACAACATATTTCATAATCAATCTCGAAGCCTCTTTTTGTTTGAGTTTTCCACTAAACAAACAATGAGTAACAATTTATTTTGTATCAATGTATATCTTTGGCAATTCATATCTGCTACAAGTGGGTAATACACAATTACACAATTACTCAAATATCAGTTTAAATTTAACAATTTGTTGTAGCTTTAACTATTTTGTCCCATATCTGATTGATCAAATAAAACATTTCATGTTTAATACTTTTTTAAGTATATTAAACTCCTTAGCATGTGTGAGAATGGTGTGATTTGTGTAATTTTTACGAGATCACAAGTTGAAACCCTTGTGTTATATTGTACAAAAAAAAAAGTAAATTAAAAGTTTTCCATGGTAGACTTGCAGGTGTCTCATTATTAACAGCATAGAACAAACAAATCTTTCTTTACTCTCCTCATACATATACATTACACTATAATAGTTCTAATGAAAGTATATTCCTAACATAATAGAGATACTTTTAGTTTTAAGATGCTAACCTGGACATTTATCCATGGCAGGACCCCTTTCTCATTATCTGAAAACAAAAGAACTTGTAAACTTCCAACATACTTAACAGCAGACCTATAGCTGTAAAGAATACTGAGGTCTACCTATCAGTCGCTACTCATCACAAACAGTCAAGTGTGCATTTGCTTTTTCAGTTCTACACACAGTTAGAATTTCACCATATATATTGAGTCATATACGAGCTTTGTACCTTGTGAAATCTGTTGAACAATTGCTGGAACTGTAATGCCAGAGTAGGAATCGCCACCAATGTATACTTCGTTAGACAGAAATTTTGGATGATCAATCAACCACTACGAAGATTTGAACATGGCTATAAATATTTAATTGATTAACTGATATAAAGAAAGTGCGATTAATGTGAATACCTTTCTAAGAAACTGATGGGCTTGGTGAATCAGTGACCAGTCACTTCGTTGAGCAGCAAACTCTGTTCTGGCATACGTAAAGCCCGTGGAAACAGGCGAATCTAAAAATATAATGTTACTAACCTACCAAGAAGTATTACGTTAAATACTAGTAAGTCAACATTAGAATCGGTAAATAAAAAATCTAAAAGGATTGTTGAAATAAATACAATTAATGCCAATGTATCTATCTCAGCCAACAAAAATTTGGATTAAAAACCCCCCACCGCACCTTTGTCCATGAGTGTGGCTTCAGGACCAAATTAGGCAGGCTCCCATTATATTCTTCCTTTTTAATTGTAAGTGGACCTGCAACACCCAAATAGAATAAACATCTAAGTTTCAGTTGTTTTACCTATCTCGTTACTAACAGTATATCTCAGATTAGCATATACTTTCAAGTGCCATGAATGAACCAACCATTGCACTTTCAATGTCAACACTAATGGTTTCAAAGTTCCCTTCTGTTTTGTATAATAATAAATCGATGTCACATAACATTTAACACTTCAACCCTAAAACTAATCATAGAAATAACGAGACAGAAGACGAAATCCTATGATTGAACAATCTTCTTGATTAAGCTTTGATGACGAACTACGTGCTCAGAAAATTTGATGAATAAAGTGGAAACAAACATTTGTTGGTATGAATTCTAAACTCATGTGTTAACAGTATGATGATGATAGTAGTGGAAGTTCTAGCATGCAAAACTGGCAAAGAAAAACGGCTACAACCAAAATAAAAAAAAGGTAAGTGTTATTATGAATCAAAAGTTCAAGGTTTTTTCTTTTTTATAAAATTTTTGGAATTACCTATTTCAAACATAAGACCAGACAAACCAGAGCAACCAGGACCACCAGTTAGCCAAAGCAAGAGAGGATCCTCCTCTGGATTGTTCTCTGACTCAATGAAGTAATAGAAAGCTTGCACATCCTCTCCTTCACCCACTCCCACATACCTGAGTACATACATGATCATGATCATCATCAAATTGAATGATTAAAAAGCAAATAAAGTGTAAGTAGCTTACCCTGTTTCAAGCACAAAGGGAAGAGGTCCTTGAAATCCAGGAAGGAATTTCACTATGTTGCCACCACAACTTGCTAGCTCAAAACAATTGTGGAATAATAAAAGAAGCAGGGGAAGAAGAACGAATTCTGAATAATAACTATAACAACTTGAACTAAACCTTGCCATTTCTAAATTGTAATGTCTCAGGCGTTGATGCAATCTATAATTAGGGGTTTTCTTCTTCTACTACTATTTTTAACAATTAATAGTTAAATAAATATTTTAATGTGCACACATACCTGAGCAGCATTATTGAGATTTGAGCATGACATGTCTAATAATATAACAAGTAAACGGCGAAGCTGCTATTAAATTGCTGTTGCACAGTGCAGAAATCGAAAAAAATTCAGAAAATACATAATTGCCCTTTTTATCAGCTCGCCCATGACGGCCGATGCTCGAAGCGCCGCCGTTAAACCGCCTGCTCCGACTGCTGCTCTTCCTCCACCGTGCCAGATCTCCTCCAGCCATGTATTTCACCTTTACTTGCGAAGGCCCCATTATAAAATTGAAGTAGTTCTGTCCGAGAATGAATGTTGCAAGGGTTGTGGTTGGGAGGGAGATGGAGGTTCTAAGGGTGGAGTGCGCGGATCCGACGGCACATGGTGTTGCGATCTACACAGCTGAGATGAAGCAGCGCTTGCGAAGAAGGTGTGGGGGAGGCCGAGGTGACGGTGAAGGGGTTCGTGCGGCGGAGAAGAAAGTGAAAGGTAGAGGATAAGGGTAATAAAGTCAATTTAGTTCTTATTGTATCCTTGTGTACTGTAGACAACTCCACCAGGAAAACAGAAGCTTTCAAACAAATGCAAATCCAACACGTCTGTCCTCCAGGCTCCGGACATCAGTTTTGTCTTTTCTAATTTCTAATCTAACAATAAGGTAACCTTTTCTTTTTTCAATAAAAAAATGAGCGAGAGTTCAAAACCTGATGACAAACACTTATAAAAGTACTTATAAGGTTGAAATTAGTGCTATGCAACCAGCTTATAATCATAAACAAGTTAATTTGAGCAATTTATTAAAAGGAAGTTGTAAATGCAAAACTTGACTTGTATCTTAGGAGATGGATGTAAGTTTTACAGTCCAGAGCAATTAAGGGGAGATGAACTTGTGTGGTTGTATCCTACAAAGTCCTCTTTGATATCCACCTACTGTACATGGCAAGGCACTCTTCAGGCTTGTACTCAGGAGCAGTGTGGCCTCCACCCTGAAAGTACATCAACATCAATTAGTATAGTAGTAGAATAAAATAAAAATAGATATGTGGACTCAAACATGCATCTACCCATCTAATAAGTCTGAAGCATTAATTACAAAGTTGTTGTTTCAAATTTTAAATAGTTATAGTTATTACGATATCAGCAAAGTTACTTACGAGTCACATTTAACATTTTGTCATCTTCATATTTTTCTAATCTAACTTGGATAAACTCAAGTTACATAATAAGTGCAGCAAGAGGAACAAGAGGCTTGCCTTGACAGTCGCAAATGTCATCCGATTGGAGTAAGTTCTTGTGTATCTGCTTGCACAAAAACAACTGAAGCTCTTCAAAAAAAGTCAACACATTTATTACATTACTGGAGTGAGTGAAATTAAGTAATACCCTGCTACTTGGCCATTTGTAAGCCATGGCCTCCAATCATCCAAAATGGAGTAGTTTAAAGATCTTATCCATGCTTGAGTCGCCAAGAATGGCATCTTCATGTCATGGTCACCACTGTTAGCAAAACATACAATTCACTTTCCATAAGAATTCAAACTAGTTCATCACTGTTAATTACCTCAAACCATATCTCAGCATAGAGAAAAAATATTAACCTGTATATTAGTGAACGATAGCCTTTCTTACTCAGATTTACATGATACTCAAAGCTGCTAGAGATATCCTTCTTGTGAGGTACACTTAAGGTACAACGATGCCATTCTCCAATACTTCCCTGTAGTTCATGAAACCAAGCTTTGATGTTATATAGTTGCATAGCTAACAATATGAGGAAATAACATTCAAATTGATCAATTGTACCTTGCGTATGTTCAATGCTCTACGAACGTTGTCATCATTGGCCCAATAAACACTAAGGAAGTATACATAAGTCTAATGGTGGAAAGGAAATAAACACCAAGTTAACACAAATATTTGGAGGATTAGATAATTAATTTACAAATGCTATATGATGCAGCAAATGCATGGTATGGTATAATATATAAGATTCTCACTGCATAAATAAGTATCAAAGAAACATTACGTCGACATCTCTGATTTAACAAGGCATGATGATTACCCGACACCTAAAGGGTGGCAATTTGAGATGAGTTTTGAGGAGCTTTGAGGGATATTTCTTGATAAGAGTTCTCCTCTCATAAACTTCTTCATCACGCCACTCACAAGACGGTTCCAAAATGTTGTCCTTAAAAAGTTCTGATGTGGCCTGTGAAAATGGAAGAATGGTTGATTTGGTGATTGATCTGTTTAACAAGAAACGAAAATTTTGATAATAAGACATAAAAAAATAATGGATGTACCTCATTGAATGAGTGAATATCTCTGGAACAATATGCATTTCTGGTGTCTACATTTATGTACTCTCCTTCACAATTTTTTTGCAGTGACTGTTCATTAGAAAAAAGAGATTTGTTAACATTTGACTGATGCTTACTTTACCAAGTGAGTCCACTCACTTTAGAGGAGTCAAACTCTTGACTTTAATTCCTTTCATAATAGCTACAGAGGAATTATAAGTAAATTACCTCATATAGTTCATGAGAGATAAGTCCCATTCCATGAGCAAAAGGGATTGCATAATTGTCTTCCCTTCCAGTAGTTTGGGCATTCCCCAGCAGGTATCCCTGAAGAAAACACATTTCAAAATCAAAGAAGTTCATTGTAAGAATGATTTCCTAACTAGTGCAAACTTTACCCAATGAGAAAAATTGGCCATTCAATCTGAAGTTCATTGTAAGAATGATTTTTTCCTCTTGTACATCCTCTTCTTGTTTCTGAGTTTTCTATTAAAAGAAGTTGAGGATCCACTTATTTTGTAATCAATGAAAATTACTATATGTTTCAAGTGTTTATACACAACTATTCAAATCTCTGTTTAAATCAAACAATTCGTTTAGCTTTAACAGTTTTGTCCCATATCATAAGTATGTTAGATCAAATTAAACAATTTATGTCTAATACTATTTAAACATATTAAGTTACTCCTTTGCATGGATGAGAAGGTGTGATTTGAGTTATTTATATGAGATCATATGTTGAAACTATTGTGCTTACACTGCACAAAACAAACAAAAGTAAATTAAAAGTGTGTCATCCTAGACTTGAATTTTTCACATTACAGCACACAACATAAGAGTGTGTCATCCTTATACATATACATTATATTATCATAGTACTAACTAAAGTATATTCCTAAGAGAGGGATACTTTAAGATGCTAACCTGAAGATTTATCCATGGCTGGACCCCTTTCTCATTCCCTAGAAACAAAGCAATTTGTGAATAGTTAAACTTCAACATAATTTACAGCAGGCCTATAGTAGTAACACAATGACACTACTAAGTGGCCATTTGCTTTTACAGTTCTACTTACATTTCCAACTTTTCCATACATATTGAGCCATATACAAACTTTGTACCTTGTGAAATTTCTTGAACAATTACTGGAATAGGAATGCCGGAGTAGGAATCTCCAGCAATGTAAACTTCATTAGACAGAAATTTTGGATGATCAATCAACCACTACAAAAAGATTTGAACATGACTATAACTATTTAATTGATGAACTGATATAACTGATTCAAAATAAAGGAAGAAGTGATTAATGTGAATACCTTCCTAAGAAATTTATGTGCCTGGTGAACTAGTAACCAATCGCTTCGTTTTGCAGCAGACTCTGTTTTGGCATAGGTAAAGCCCGTGGAAACAGGCATATCTAAAAATATAATGTTACTGACCTACCAAGAAAAATTATGGTAAATACTAGTAAGTTAGCATTAGGATTAGTAAATAAAAAATCTAAAAGTATTTGATGAATTAAATATAAAAAATGCCATAGTATCTATCTCAGCTAACAAAAATGTGGATTTATAACCCTCACCCCACCTTTGTCCATGAATGTGGCCTCAGATCCAAATTAGGCAGGCTCCCATTATATTCCTCTTTTTTAATTGTAAGTGGACCTGCAACACCCAAATAGAATAATAGTATATAAGTTAAGTTGTTTTACCTATCTTGTTACTTATTTATTATATATAAAAGTGTGCCTCAAATTAGCATATACATTCAAGTGCCATGAACCAACCAACCCTTGCACTTTCACTGTCAACACTAATAGTTTGAAAGTTCCCTTCTGTTTTGTATAATAATAATAGATCGATGTCTCGTAACAGTTAACATTCCACCCGATGATGCTCATGCACAAGTTTTTTCTTGTGGAACTTTACACAAACTTATTTTGACCGCCTATTACAGGTGTATCGATTTTTTTTTCCAATTAATAAAATTAACTATTTTTAATTTGAAATTCCAGATTAATAAAATTAACTACTTTTAATTTGAAAGAAATCCCAGCAGCCACCACTACCCCTATTCCTTCCCCAACCTCCCCTTCGACCACCATGAACAATCACCACCCAACCTTCACCTGAAACTTCCGGCCACCACACAACCATCTTCCCTCCCAAACGTGTAGCTAAACTCAACCATCTTAATGCAAGTCCCACCACAGCACCTCTGCACCTTACACCAACTCAACCTATTCATTTAATAAATCCAACATATCGCATATCACCATTTGGAAAGCCTAATTGAACAAGTTAAATCCCATGTCATCATCACTTTCTTCCTTTTCCTTTTCCTTCTTCTCCTCTTTGGTAGGTTTTACGGTAGCGGCGGCACCACCACCACCAGCGGCGGCACCAGGAGCGGAAAGGGCAGCGGCGGCACTGTCAGCGACTCCAACATTCAAAACGAGGTTGTCGACGTTCTTGCTCTGGTCAAGCTTGGCGAAAAGGATGGGCCAGTATGAATCGACGGGAACATTAGCAACCTTCAACAAATGTTGTTCTCTGCGGTGATTGGGATTCCACCATCGTCGGCGCTCATTGTTGCAGCTGCTCCTGTTTTGGGTTCTCGCACAAAAACAAAAATTAGGGTTCTACAGATCTGAAACCCCATAATCCCATCAAGTCTCAAAGAAGCCATGCAACCCTGAGAGTAATGCAGATCTGAAACCCTAGCCCCTAGCAGACCGATGAATCGATTCCCTAGCCCCTCCTCCTCCTCCTTCACCTCCAAAGTGGCGGAGGGTCGGAGGATATGGATCTAGATCTGGGTTGAATTTGGGTGGATAGCAAATTTTTGGAATTCTAGTATACTAATTAACACCATATTTTAGCAAATTAAATAGAATAAATAATAAATAAAAAAACTTTTTATCTGAAGGCAGCATGTGATAGTCGGTCAAAATGAGTTTGTATAAAGTTGTACAAGAGAAAACTTGTGCATAGACCCTAGCAGGATGAATAAAGTGGAAACAAACATTTGTTGG
Organism: Acmispon strigosus; assembly: GCA_030819835.1. Lineage (NCBI taxonomy): Eukaryota > Viridiplantae > Streptophyta > Magnoliopsida > Fabales > Fabaceae > Acmispon > Acmispon strigosus. The sequence goes on from JAUAMA010000001.1 coordinate 97,196,305, forward strand.
TATGAATTCTAAAGTAAGTGAATGATGATAAAAACAGTTATAACAAAAAAATAAAAAAGACAAGTGTCATTAACTTATTATGAGTCAAAAGTTGAAGATCTTGCCTTACTCTTGCCTTAAATTTCCAATATAGAATCCTCACACTTCTAATACTCATTGTAAGAATATCCAGAAGCTTTTTTTTTTAAAAGTTAGGATTACCTATTTCAAACATAAGACCAGACAAAGCAGAGCAACCAGGACCACCGGTTAGCCAAAGGATGAGAGGATCCTCCTTTGGATTGTTCTCTGACTCAATGAAGTAATAGAAGGCTTGCACATCCTCTCCTTCTCCCACTCCCACATACCTGAATACATTATGATAATCAAATATGAAGCTCAATTGAATGATTTTAATCTCATAGATATGATTGAAAAAACAAATGAAAGTATAAAACTGACCCGGTTTCAAGTACAAAAGGAAGGGGTCCCTGGAATCCAGGAAGGAATTTCACTATGTTGCCACCACAACTTGCAAGCTCAAAGGAAATGAATAAAAGAAGGGGAAGTAAAAGGAAATCTGAATTACTATAACATCTTGAACTCAACCTTGCCATTTCTAATGTGATGTGAATGTCTCCCTCTCTCTGGAGCCTGGACGTCTGAGATTAGGAACTAGTTTTTGGACGTAGGATTATAATAGCAATGGAATAATGGTGTTTAGGCCAGACAGAGATTCTTATCGGTTCACGTGTTTCACAAGGGGGTTTTATTTTATTACTATTTTTTTAAAGTAAATAATTATTTTTGTATAACGACAATTGGGCACCACATGTGTTTGTATAACGACAAGAACCACAAATTTTCACCTGCAAATGCTAGTTAACCTTTGAAGTACTGTGAAAATATATAATAATTGAAGCAGAGCCGAGACAAAAAACACGCCACAACATCAATTTTGTCTTCTCATAATGTCTCCCAAGATATGGGGAATCTCTTCAAATTTCTCATCAGCGAGGGCCAGTAGGTCTTGAGACTTTGTGGACTGTGGTAGTTGCTGGTACACAAACTACAGAACACTAGAGGCAAATAAGGAGGTGTGTCCACAAATAAGAAGCTCCTAGCTAGGGTCACTTTAGCACCAAGGAAGGAGTTGTTAGAAACCCAAAGCTTATTCTCATTATTCAAAATGTTCCAAAAAAGTTTTCACAAGAGAGTTGTGCATCTCTAATACCAAGCGACCCCTAACTTCTTATGTTTAGTAATCACACTCCAGCTCACGAGATGCCATCCCCTTCTATATGAAGTTTCTTGTTATACTACTCATATGATATGTTATAGATTTGGGAAGCTGAAGAACCTGCATTATATAGTATATACACACTACTATAATTTGAAGGTTTACACACCTCCAGTAAATTGTGGACAATTTGTGATGTCAATTCCTCCACTATTATGATTAAAAGCCTACTCCAAAATTAGCATTATAGGCACCAGCGGTTTTAACTGCAGGTAAGCTTTTCATTGAAAAGATGATGTCAGTGCAAAATGCCAGAGTGCAAAATGCTAGAGTAAATTAAGATAATAAACTAGTGGCGGTTCAAAGCGGCTAAAATAATCTTTTTCCTTCTCGCGCGAATGTGTTTCCTTATTTTTTCCATTCGCGGCGATATAGCTGGACCCATTTGGTTGGTACTTAGTAATTTGGTACACTTGGTAGACATTTTGAGAATATAATTGGAGTTATTTTGTTGGTATTTTTAAAATTAACTAGACTTTGATGATATTTTGTAATCATCACTAGATGGTTTGAGAACTATTGTCAATATGAGCTGATTACTTATTGTATTATCCTTTCAAATGCTTTAATTGAGACTTGGGAGATCAAATAATCTAATAAATGAACATGCTTGATCTTTTACATGTCTGATGGTTTTACAATTTTTCATATATGGAGAAGGAAATAAGGTTATATTCTACCAGGACTTCACATATAGCCAGAGTTTTTGTGCTCTAATGGATAAATTTAGAAGTACAAGGTTAGCTTCATCAATATTTAACTCTCTTGGGGTGTATTAGTTCATCTGTAGCACATTAGATTTGTGGCTGATTGGACTCCTTCATGTTTCATTTTGATATCTTCTTCCTGTATTTTTTGTCTAAATCTATTTAGTATTTGTTGTTCACCTATGATATCTTCCTCCTGTAATTTTGGGAAGTTTCCTATATGAAGACCTTAATCTTAGTTTTGTCTTTCGCTTGGAAAAGTCATAGTTTCAAGAGCTTAAGTGGTACAGAATCTGCTGCCATGTTAAGTTGCATATTGCTTTTTTACTTTCAACATCTTTATGTGATATTCATAGAGCTGGTCTTTTTGTAATGACTTGTGCTCGGGAACTTGACAGAGTTTGTGAATTCCTGCTATCAGGGGATAACAGATTACAATTTTCTGATTGGCCTTCATTTTCATGATGATTACTCTGTTGATGAAATAAAAAGTTAACCGAATTAGTTGTGTTCAAGTATATCATATATCCCTTCACGGAATTTAGGGAGTTCTTGATTTGCCCCTGGGAATTGGGATAATGAATTCTTTGCTACTACACAATATTGAGAAAATCACTTATTTTGCTATATCTTACTTACATTGCAGATTAATAATGGAAGAAGCTAAACAACATAAGTTGTTTATCCACTTACAATGTGCTGAAATTCATCTTATTTATTTATTTATTTGAATAATGGGAGTAACAAGGATTGAACTTGTTTGGTTATATCCTACAAAGGTCTGTTTGATATCCACCTAGTGTACATGGCAAAGCATTCTTGAGGCTTGTACTCAGGAGCAGTGTGGCCTCCACCCTGAAATCAGTAACAGAACAAAGATGGACACTAGAAATGATTAACATATACTAATACTTCATTCTCATTCTCCATTCAACCCAGAGAGTCCTTGAACTCAATCAACAAGTGTTAAGTCCTTGTCAATCTATCAAATTAATTACCTTCACCGTTGCAAACGTCATCCGATTGGAGTAAGTCCTTGTGTATCTAATTGCACAAAAGTAAGTAAATAAAATTTAATCACACTTGTGGATTATCCATCATGGTTATTGTATAAGTATAAGTATAGTTAGGGGAATACCCTGCAACTTGGCCATTTGTGTGCCATTGCCTCCAATCATCCACAATGGAGTAGTTTAAAGATCTTACCCATGCTTGAGTAGCCAAGAATGGCATCCTCATGTCGTGGTCACCACTGTTAGCAACATATAAATTCAAACTAATTAATTCATATCTTATACAATATTTGAGCATAGAGAAAGATTATCCACCTGTATATAAGTGAACGATAGCCTCTTGTACTCAGATTTACATGATACTCAAAGCTGCTAGAGATTTCCATCTTGTAAGGTATATCGCCACTACAACAAACCCATTTTCCAACAGTTCCCTGCACCACATGCAGCCACGCTTTATGTATTGCTTTGCTAAGTGCTAACAACATGCATGAGGGAGGAAATTACATTCACAATCACAATCACATGTATCTATTATTGTACCTTACGTATGTGCAATGCTTTGCGAACATTATCATCATTTGCCCAATAAACGCAAAGGAAGTATACATAACTCTAGTGGTGGAAATGAAATAAAGATAAAGTTAATACAAATACACCTAATAATGGTCTATAATGCAGTAAATTAATATTTTCATTGTATAAATATGAACACACAGAAAAGAAGCATATAGTAAACATGTATTGTTCAATATGTCAGTAAGATTACCCGACAGTTTATGGGTGGCAATTTGAGATGATTATTGAGTATAGTTGATGGATAATTCTTAAATAGAGATCTACTCCGAGAAAAATCAAAATTTGGCGACTCATCACATAACGGTTCCAAAATATGTTGTATCTTAAGTCCTGATGTAGCCTGTGGAAATGGAAGAGTGGTTGCCATTTTAACAAGAAATGAAAAATTGATAACAAGGATAAGAGGGATAACAACAAAATATGCATGCCTCATTGAATGAGTTGATATCTCTTGAGCAAAATGCATTTCTGGTTTCTACATTTAGGTATTCTCCCTCACAATTTTTTTGCAGTGACTGTTCATGGAAATAATAAATCTGTTAGAATTAAATATTTCTTTATATAATAAAAATTTAAAGAATAGTTACTGGGGAATTAAAATTAAATTACCTCATATAGTTCATCAGAAATAAGTCCCATTCCATAAGCAAATGGGATAGCATAGTTTTTTTCCCTTCCAGTTGTCTTGGCATTCCCGAGGAGGTAACCCTAAAGAAAATAACATGTCATAATCATTCTCTAAGTTGTTATGTAATGCCATGTCCATTCAATTCAAGTGTATTATACATACATTATTCTGCAGTTAAAAAAATTCCTAACATAAGAGAGATACTCTTAAGACAATACCTGGAGATTTATCCATGGTTGGAGCCCTTTTTCATTTCCTGAAAACAAGGGATTTTGTGAATGATTAAATATTCAACATACTTGTACATCCTTATTGCTACTTTGGGTTCCAACTTTTCCATTTCCATCTATATGGAGGTTTTGTACCTTGTGAAATTTCTTGAACAATTACTGGAATAGGAATGCCAGAGTAAGAATCGCCACCAATGTAAACTTCATTTGACCGATATTGTGGATGATCAATCAACCACTGGAAATATTAATTAAACATTATAACTATGTTATTGTTGGACTAATATAACAACAAACAAAATTGAAAGATAATCGTGAATTAGGTGAATACCTTCCTAAGAAATTCATGAGCTTGGTGAACTAGCAACCAGTCACTTCGTTGAGCAGCAGATTCTGTTCTGGCATAACTGAAGCCCGTGGAAACAGGCAAATCGACAAATATAATGCTACTTACCTAAAAAAAAAAATTATACTAAATGCCAAGAAATGAAAATGACAGAATCAATAAATAAATAAATAAAAATTATGAATGGATCTGATAAACTAATTAAGTAATGAATGCCAAAATATTATTGTCTCAACCAAAAGAAATGTAGATTTGTACCCCTACCTTTGTCCATGAGTGTGGCCTCAAGACCAAGTTAGGAATGCTGCCATTGTATTCTATATATTCAAATTGAAGTGGACCTGCAATGGTAGCCAAAGAGAATAAACATTCAAGTTTCAGCTGTTTAGCCTATCTAAAATCATGCGCAAAGAGCATCACGATGATAGTAGTGCATGTTGGAGGATTAGAATCATATATATGAAGTTTTCACATGATATTGTGATATTAAAATTGTATTTATTTCTCTTCATATATATTTAATAAGTGATTTTTTTAAATATTTTTAAAAAATGAAATAAACACAATGTTTCAAAATGACATTATTGGGGTGGTAAAGAAGACCAACATCCCCCACCTGACCCACTTTCAACTCACCATCAGGGGATTGGTGCAGGTCGGTCTGCCAGAGAATGTGGGTCGAGAAAGCCAACTCACCCACTTAATAACATGTTAACTCACCAAACATTAAAAAAAATTCTTGAAGAATAGCTCAAGTGGTAAGAGCTAGAGACATGAGTTGGGAAGAGAAATGTCTAAAGATCAATCCCTCGAGAAATTTGATCGATAAAAAAGTAAAAACCAAACATTAAAAAAATTAATTATAATTTAAAAACATGAAAAAAATACTTTTTGACAAATTGGACAACCTGTTTGCCCACATAAACCCGTTCTGGACACGAATATGTAAAAAACCATTAACATACTTTTTATATATATATATATATATATATATATATATATATATATATATATATATATATTATATATAAAAATGAGATGGTCGGCGGTCGGGTTGGGTCGCCCCACCCCAACCATTGGTGGGGTGGATTGGTAAGTTGAATCACCCAAGTCACTCTTCCCGCCTCGTGGGTTTAGTGGGCTAATTGTGCAGAATTGTTGGTTTTTAGAGTCTAAGATGGAAGTTAAAAAGATAGCAGCTTACATTATCATTCATTGATAAACCTATTTGCTACAACTTAACATCACATGTTTCTTGAGAGCCGTAAAAGTAAAACAACTTAAACAAACAATCTATCTAATGATGTTCTGCATATTATCATTACACTACTCTAAAAAGCTTCCTAATAGACTTAGCCTACTTAATCTAAGGAAAAAACTAAACACTAACACTCCATCTTGAGATTTTCCTTAGTGACTCCAACGTCTGCTCATCCTTCGTCAGCATCGTCTGCTCAATTATCATCAGCATCGTCTGCTATTGCTACATCGTCTTCTCCAGCGTTGTTTGTATTGCCTGCTCAACCATCATCTGGTCAAGCATCGTCTGCATTGTCTGCTCAACCATCGTCTGGTCAAGCATCGTCTCAGCATCATGACTTGCTAATGGTGCAAAAGTATTAGAAAGATCAACTCCATGCTTTTGATAATAGCCTTTATCAACCAATCTTGCCTTAAATTTGTTCATGGAACCATCATAATTCAACAAACTTTGTGCCTTAAGACAGGTTCTTAGTTTTGCAGCCTTTAAATCATAGTTTTCTCCAACAAACATTGGAGGTGGAGGCAAGGAGGAGTTGCTGGATGTCATTCTGGTTTTTGGTTATTGTTTTTCAGGTTTATATGGGTTGTTCTCACTTGTTTTCTCTCTTGCACTCGCAGTCTCTTTAAGATCAAGGGGCTCTTGATACCATTTGTTGGTTTTTAGAGTCTAAGATGGAAGCAAAAAATATAGCAGCTTACATTATCATTCATTGATAAACCTATTTATACAAAATACATAGAGCAACACATATTTCTTGAGAACCGTAAAAGTAAAACAACTTGAACAAGCAATCTATCTCATGATGTTCTGCATATTATTATTACACTACTCCAAAAAGCTTTCTAATAGACTTAGCCTACTTAATTTAAGGAAAAGACTCAACACAGAATCTACTTTGTCATTCCTAGTCATGCGGACAAAAGAGGATTCAAGTGCGAAGGGAGAAGATAAAACCATTATAACTAAAAATGCAATGTTTTTATGATTGAAAAGTTGAATGTGTTAGATTTATGAATCTATGACCAGTGTAAATGTTAGAAAATTTTTGGGTTAAATCACTTTAGTTTCATGTGAACTAATGATATTTAAGATAAATAAGTTATAAATTTCATATTTATTTATTTATCTTAAATATCATTGATTCACATAAAAATAAGTAATTTAACCTAAATTTTGTCTTAGATTTTTTTCTAGAGTAATTTACACAATCCCAAATTTATAATATCTACGGTATGACTGTCCAAAAGTAAGAAGTTTGTTCAAGGAAAAGTTTGGAAAGCAAAGCTGGTATTACCAATTTCAAAGGCAAGGCCAGACAAACCAGAGCAACCAGGACCACCAGTTAGCCAAAGCAAGAGAGGATCCTCCTCTGGATTGTTCTCTGACTCAATGAAGTAATAGAAAGCTTGCACATCCTCTCCTTCACCCACTCCCACATACCTGAGTACATACATGATGATCATCATCATCAAATTGAATGATTGAAAAAGCAAATAAAGTGTAAGTAGCTTACCCTGTTTCAAGCACAAAGGGAAGAGGTCCTTGAAATCCAGGAAGGAAGTGCACTATGTTGCCACCACAACTTGCAGGCTCAAAACAAGTGTGGAATAATAATAAAAGAAGCAGGGGAAGTAGAATGAAATCTGAATAGTAACTATTACAATTTGAACTAAACCTTGCCATTTCTAAATTGTAATTGTAATGTCTCAGGCGTTCATGCAATCTATAATCAGGGGTTTTCTTCTTCTACTACAATTAATAGTTAAATAAATATTTTAATGTGCAGATGTCAATGGTGGTTAGGTCGGTGTCCTTGCCATATTTGGTATCCCTCTCTCATGAGATTATGACAGCAATGGTTAGGTGACCTTCATTCAATTCGGATCAAGAGATTTTGTTTATTAATTGAATAATAAAAGAAGGGGAAGTAGAACGATAAATGCAAGTTGAACACATTTTTCCGTGGCGTCTCGGTTTCCTCCCCTGATGAGATATTTTCTTTGGTAAAAATCCCTGACCACCAGACAAATGAGCATCCCCAGAAAATAAAAAAATGGACAAACCATTATTCACGCTACAGACAGTGAACGTGACACTCCAGCTTACGAGATGCCATCCCCTTCTATATGAAGTTTCTTGTTATACTATTCATATCATATGTTGACAGATTTGGGAAGCGGAAGAACCTGCATTATATAGTATATACACACTACTATAATTTGATAGATTGTTATTGTCACTCAAAGTCAGATCCTCTACTTCACAAAATGACTCGCAGGGATAACTGTAACTCCAGAGTTGCTTAATATTTTGAATATTCATTACATGAAGGACCTTCAATTCCAAACAATTGTTAAGGAGATCGATGAGTATAAAACTAAATAGGATTAAATATGTTTTTTGTCCTGTACTTTGAGTGTGATTTGGTTTTAGTCCATCGTGGCGTAAATGTGGATTTTAGGCCTCAGACTTTCATTTTTGTTTGATTTTCATCCCTGCCGGAGTCATTCGTTGACCGCCGTGCCTACGTATCACGGCGGATCCTACGTGGCATAGGCCACGTCATTTAACGAGTACACGCGGCCTTTTTTTTTACATTTATTAATTAAAAAACTTAAAAGAAAAGGAAAAAGGGGAATCTTCTTCTTCCTTCTTCATCTTCTTCTTCTTCTTCTTCCTCCTTCCTCTTCCTCTTCCCCAAACCACGGCATCCTCCTCCCCAAACAAACTCTTCGAGTATACTTCCAATTCCAAAATCTGCTGCTTCCTCCATTTCTCATCCACCAATTCTCCACCCCCAATCCCAAACCCCAAATTCATCAACGCCACCGGACTCAACCCTCTCGCCCCAAATGGTCCCCCCATCGCTTCGGCCACCAGCTCCTTCAACAACGGCGGCAGACAACTCCTCACGGTCTCTTTAATCAAACTCGCGGTGTCGTTGTGGTGAGAGGATCCTCGCTGTGAGGTGTAATCGAGGAAGCCCTGCAAGAGCTCCATCTCGTCCTCGTTGGTCCACAGACGCTGAAACAGCCTCCACGAGTCGTCCGGTGGGGGCTTTTTGTCTTCGATTGGCTCCGCGCGGCGGTGATTCGGATCGGAGTAGGCAGCAGCGACGATTGTGGTCGCGGCGGAAGGAGGAGAAGAAGAAGAAGAAGAAGGAGGAGGAGGAGAAGATGCCGTGGTTTGGGGAAGAAGAAGAAGGAAGAAGAAGAATGATTTCCCCTTTTTCCTTTTTTTTGTTTTTAATGTTTTAATTAATAAATGTAAAAAGAAATTCAGGTGTACTCATTAAATGACGTGGCCTATACCACGTAGGACCCGTCGTAATACGTAGGCACAGTGGTCAACCAATGACTCAGGCAGGGACGAAAACCAAACAAAAATAAAAGTTTGAGGCCTAAAATCCACCTTTAAAACCAAATCTTGCTCAAAGTACAGGGACTAAAAACATATTTAACCCACTTAAGTATAACAGAATTACTATGTTTTATTGTCTTACATGGTGGTGTCATTGTATCTTTTATTTATGCAAAGAAAAAATAAAGTAAACATCACTATTATTATGAGAATAATAATGACATTTTTGGTTTCAAAGTATGAACATAATTAATATGAAATTCTATAACGCTCTCAAGAAATTATTCGTCATTTGATAAAAATCTCATCTTTGCTTTTCTTCCCTTTTGCTGTTACTCTATCTTGATATTTCTAAGTTTAAGCATTTTTGTTTTGAAATGTACTCATTATCAGGCCATAAAAACACTATATAAATATATGTTAGTATCCTCTAATGCTTTAATAGGATATGAAATATGGTGCATACCTGCCTACCAAAAAGATTGTTGAGCCAAAACGTGATAAACTTCGAGAGTCCTCTAAGGTTAGATAGCGTAATTCAGAAAATAAAGTGGCAAAATCTAATTCATGTTCAACAAGCACAGTTTAATTATATATTTACACTCAGAAACTTCGATATCAACAAGATGAGGAAAGCTTTTGATCCAAGGATTTTTTATGAGATAAAACATACCATCACACTTATGTACTTTGATTACTCTTAATTTGAAGAAAGATTTCTTAGATAAAGGACCATAACATATATATTCCAAATTGCTTAGATTGTACAGAAACAATAACTCCAAGTTGCGGAAAACATCACGAAGAGGGTGAGGGTGTGTCATGGCTATGCATTTGATTTCAGCATTGTGTTGTACAATTAAAGACTGCAGGTAACGAAATTCATCACTGTCCAAATCACTGATAAGATTTTGAACACCATTTAATTCATCTAAGTACAAAACATTAACAACTTTGAGCATCTTCTTGAACCCTTCCTTGGATTGAAACCTTCTATTTAGCTTGAGTTTCAGGGTCTTTAACCCATGATCACCATCATGGGTTTGGCCCATCCATCCCCAATAAAAATCTTGTGTGATTTTAATTTTTCAAAGAATAGGTCCGCTAGCCATGCTTTGATTAGGAACGTAAAAATCTTCTAAATGCGCCAAGTGATGCAAGTTTGTTAGCTCTTTCAAACTTGCATAGAATTTTTCATTGTTGGATCTTTCAACCTCCCAGTTAGAAAAGGTGTTTCTCAAATATAATTCTTCTACATTTGTCAAGTTTGCAAGGACATTTGGTGGGATCACTTGGAGATATGTATCTCTCAAATCTAAGAACAACAACTTATGGAGTTGTCCAATTTGTCTCGAGAATTGTTGGATATGACTTCCTTGAAGGCCAAGCATTTTTAAGTTTGCAAGCTCCCCAACTATAGTTATATCTCCCAAAAATATACAATTAGATATGGATAACAATTGAATGTTCTGATATATTATATTTGAAATGTGGATCTCCATCTTGTTCTTAAGAAAGATTAACACAAATTTCTCTTTCTCGGTTGACAAAAATGCAGTGATTTATTAGGTGAATAATATACTTGGAATGGATACAAATTTCACTTCGTGGCAATTTAGGAGATGAACTTGTTTGGTTATATCCTACAAAGCCCTGTTTGATATCCACCTACTGTACATGGCAAAGCATTCTTCAGGCTTGTACTCAGGAGCAGTGTGGCCTCCACCCTGAAATCAGTAACAGAACAAAGACGGACACTAGGAATGATTAACATATACTAATACTTCATTCTCATTCTCCATTCAACCCAGAGAGTCCTTGAACTCAATCAACAAGTGTTAAGTCCTTGTGTTTGTGAATCTATCAAATTAATTACCTTCACCGTTGCAAACGTCATCCGATTGGAGTAAGTCCTTGTGTATCTAATTGCACAAAACAAAAGTAAGTAAATAAAATTTAATGAAACTTGTGGATAAATCCATCATGGTTATTGTATAAGTATAGTTAGGGGAATACCCTGCAACTTGCCCATTTGTGTGCCATTGCCTCCAATCGTCCACAATGGAGTAGTTTAAAGATCTTACCCATGCTTGAGTCGCCAAGAATGAATACGTTATGTCATGATCGCCACTATTAAAAATACATATACAATCTTTTTGTCATGTGAAATTCAAACTAATTCAAAATCTGAGCATAGAGAAAGAATATTAACCTGTATATTAGTGAACGATATCCTTTTTTACTCAGATTTACATGATACTCAAAGCTGCTAGAGATTTCTTTCTTGTTAGGTATATTGAAGGTACAACGATGCCATTTCCCAATGCTTCCCTACAACGTACACATGAAGCCAAGCTTTATGTTATAGTTGTAATGCTAACAATATAATGTGAGGTAATTACAACATTCACATGTATCAATCATACCTGATGTATTTGCAGTGCTTTGCGAACATTATCATCATTTGCCCAATAAACGCAGAGGAAGTACACATAACTCTAGTGGTGGAAAGGAAATAAACATCAAATATACACATCTAAGGTTATAGTAGAAATAAATTAAGATTCTCACTGTATAAATATACAAAAAAACAAGCATTTAGTAAACATATATATATTTAATTCAATAAGATTACCCGACAGTTTAAGGGAGGCAATTTGAGTGATGGATCTTTCTTAATTAGAGATCTTCTCCGACTCCAAGAAACTTCATTGTCATCAAGCCACTCACATAACGGGTCCAAAATATGTGCTGTATTAAGTCCTGATGTAGCCTATGGAAATGGAAGAAATGGAAAATCGATAACAAGGATAGAAGGGACAACAAAAACATGGAACCATACCTCATTGAATGAGTTGATATCTCTTGAACATAATACATTTTTGGTGTCTACATTTAGATACTCTCCCCCACAATTTTTTTGCAGCGACTGTTAATTGAAATTATAGACATTTGTTAGCATTTGATTATTTATATGATACAATTTTATAAATAAATTACCTCATATAGTTCATCAGAAATAAGTCCCATTCCGTGAGCAAACGGGATTTCATAGTTTCTTTCCCTTCCCGTTGTCACCGCATTCCCTAGGAGGTAACCCTGAAGAAAATAACATGCCATAATCAACGATACAGTCATCTTCCCTTATTTTGCTACAAGACATTTTTCATGAATTGTCTAGAAGCTTCCCAGAATCAAAATTCTCTCATACAGTTCCACTTTTTTAAAGTCATCAATCAATTGTACAAACAATATTAATATCCTATTCCTAATGCAAAGAATCCTTGTGTTACCTGGAGATTTATCCATGGTTGGAGCCCTTTTTCATTTCCTGAAAACAAGAGATTTTTGTGTTCAACATACTTATAGTAACATGATTGTATCGTTGAGAATACATAGGAAAACCTACATTTTGGGAACAGTCAAAAGAGAATTCTACAGTCTCGTTTGTATCTCAATTTGCACGTAGGAAAACCAATATTTTCCCAATCCATTCTTATTGCTACTTTTGGTTCCAACTTTTCCATCTATATGGAGTCACATACGAGTTTTGTACCTTGTGAAATTTCTTGAACAATTACTGGAATAGGAATGCCAGAGTAGGAATCTCCACCAATGTAAACTTCATTTGATAGAAATTCTGGATGATCAATCAACCACTGTAACGATTTAACATGATAGTTATTTTATTTTTTGATTGATACAACAGAAAAGAAAATAAAAAACAATGAAAAAAAGTTATTATAATTTAGGTGAATAGAATACCTTCCTAAAAAATTGATGGACTTGGTGAACTAGTAACCAATCACTTCTTTGAGCAGCAGATTCTGTTCTAGCATAAGTGAAGCCCGTGGAAACAGGCAAATCTACAAATATAATGCTACTTGCCTACCAAGAGAAATGACGCTAAATACCATAAATAACCATAATAGAATTAGTAAATAACTAAAGAAAATATAGAAGGATCTGATGAACTATCTAAATCTAAGTATAAAAAAAAAGGATTTATAAGGGGTAGAAATGTTGATTTATACCCCTTACCTTTGTCCATGAGTGTGGCCTCAAGACCAAGTTAGGAAGGCTCCCATTGTATTCCTCATATTTAAATGCAAGTGGACCTGCAACAGTACCCAAAGAGAATAAATATAAACGTATGATCAAATTAGCATAAATTTTCCAATGCCATGAACCATAGATAGCACTTTCAAAAGTTATGGTTTAAAGTTCCTTTCCCTTTGTACAAGATCCAAGTCACATTGTTTGACTCTTTCACCCTAAAGCCAATCACAATATTGTTGACACCTATTTTTGTTTAGGCCCAATTTTAAATAAAAAGAAAAAAGAAAAAAAAAAGGAAAAAAAGAAGAAGAACGAAGCCCAGAAAAAAGAAGAAGAACGAGTCCCAGAGGAAAAAAGGAAAGAAGAAGAGAAGAAGAAAAAACGGAAAAAGCAAACAGAAAAGAAAAGTGGGCTGGCTGGCCCAGGAAAAAGGAAAAAAAAGAGAGAGGGAAGACAAAAAGAAGCTGCAGAAAACCCTAACCCTAATTCTGTTGCTATAAATACTCCCCCACCTCGATTCTCACACCACACTATTCACTCCCCCTTGACCCCAACCCTAGCGGCCTCTGCTTCTCTCTCCTTAAAAAAACAACTTAGCCTCCTCCACCCAACGCCGCCGTTCCTCTCCATTTCCCCTCTTTCCTTCTCACGCCGCCATCACCACCTTCTGCTCCTCCCTTCTCACGACGCCACCCTTCCCTTACCATCTTCTCCTTCAACCTCTCGACCCTGACCTTCCCTGCGCCGCCGCCACTGCGCCTGTCTACTCACGGCTCCGCCGTCTCCGCCCCTCCTCCCTCTCCGTTCGGGCCTCTGCTGCCGCCGCCACTCCGCTCTTCTTCATCACTTCACCGTCGTCGCCCACCGCAGCAGTTCCTCTCTATCATCGAGAGTTCGAGCTCAGGCCAGACTCGCGGTCGTAGCACCCTAGGCATAGTGCCGCTGTTCGAGAACCACCGGCGCTCGCCTTCCTCCTCGGTTTTCTTCCAGCATCGTCACTTCCTTTTCCTTACCCTCTCGGTCGGTTCATTTTTCTTCTCTAATGTAATGACTTTCTGTATGCTTGAGCTTGTATGCTTGTTCTTACTTTCTGATTTGATTGGGTACTGGATTCTGTGATATGAATGTTTTAATTTACTGTATGTCATAATAGCAAGTTTAGTCTTGTATTTTGACGTGATTGCTTGGTGATACGGTGATAAAAGTGCTTCCTTGATGATAAAAATGACTTCTTGACTAAATCTTGACTTTAACCTCACGATAAAGTTTGGTTCTTGAATGTTAAAAATTGCTTTTTGGCTATAAGACTCACAGCTCTGAATGATAAAATATAAAGGTTGGTACTGGATGATAAAAAAAATCTTCTTTGTAAAAAAATCTTCTTTGTAAGCTCTTTGACAGTAAAGAAAAGAATTGAATCTTGATGTTAGCTTCATAGTTCTGCATGAATAAAAATGACCCTTTGAAAATAAAAACTAACATGATAAGGGTTGGTTCTTGATAGTCTTGATAATAAAAATGGGTCTTCATTAATAAATCTGTTGTTTTGTGAAAAAACTAAATCTTAGATGTTTGTTTCATGATAAAAAGATAACTTGATCATAAAAATTGAATTTTGCTTCATGAGAAAAAAAAGGGGAAAAGGAAAAAGAAAAAGAAAAGATGCGGCTCATATTAACTCTATTTTCAATTCACTGTTTTGTTTTCACTCCTGAATAATTGCAAACGTGATGCGAGGTATTATGGGATGTCGTTCCTCGTGCCGTTTTCGCTTAAAATTAAGAACTACGAATACGTAGGACTAGGTTCACACGCTATAAAAAATAACAAAAATATTTTGTTTTCTATCTTTTAGAATAATTAGGAATTAAATAATAAAAATAAATAGGGGTAAAATTAATAATGTAGAAAGCTAAGGAAATTACACAAACAATTTTAGGTACCGTTTAGACAGGCGTTGTGGGGTGCTAACATTTTCCCCACGCGTAATAGACTCTCGAACCTAGGTTTTGGGTTTCGTAGGCTATTTATTCTTTTTTAGGTTTTTCTAGTGTTTTCCTCGAATAAACATTAGTAGCGATTCTATCTGTTTAATAATTCTTTTTTTGCCGTCCCGCCGTGACCCCGGTTGCGACAAATATTTATGAAAAAAATTACATAATTGAAAAGTCTTCTTAGCTTTGATGACTAATTGTACCAAAAAATAAGCTTTGATGACTAATGACAAGCCTGATTTTAATTTCATATGTTTTGGTCGTTCAGATACTATTTGCTAATTAAGGGATAAATATGTTTTTTCCTCATAAGGAATTATTGATTTTGGTCTTTTAAATTTTTTTATTGATTTTAGTTTCCATATTTGTGATATTTTCTAACTGTTTAAATCAACACTAACACATCTTGAGACAATTTAAAAATCATAAAAAATATATAAAAACCGTCATAAAATACCACAAATATATATGAACAGAGGACCAATGTGAATTCTAAAATCATGTGTAGAGAGTATGACGGGGATAACAGTGGAAGTTGGAGAAGACAAAAGTGGAAAGTAATAACAGTTATAACTAAAAGGCTAGTGTTATTTATGAATCAAAAGTTGAAGGTTTTACCAATTTCAAAGACAAGACCAGACAAAGCAGAGCAACCAGGGCCACCAGTTAGCCAAAGCATGAGAGGATCCTCCTTTGGGTTGTTCTCTGATTCAATGAAGTAATAGAAGGCTTGAACATCCTCTCCTTCACCCACTCCCACATACCTGAATGATCAAATTTGATTTATGTGCATGAATTTCAAGTTAAAAAAGTAAATTAAATTTAAGTAACTTACCCGGTTTCAAGCAGAAAGGGAAGAGGTCCTTGAAATCCAGGAAGGAATTTCACTATGTTGCCACCACAACTTGCTAGTTGAAAGGAAATCTGTGATGAAAGTAGAAGGGGAAGTAGAACCACATGATAAATATAAGTTGAACTAAACCTGGACATTTTTCAGTTTTCCCTCTGATCATTTCCATGGTTTTTTAATGCATAAAAAGCTTCTTGGTTCTTGATATTACCGGAAAGGTGGTATCTGTGTCAACAAAGACTTTACAAATTATTAATTAATATTTAATAGTTAAATGTAAAAATCTTACTTAGACATTTCTGTTTTTACATAGAATGATATGTCATGAATAGACTTAGATGATTATACAAAGTTTGATACGCAACCACAAATGCTATATATGTTGAAGCTAGTTTAGACCCAAATAAAATATCAGTAAATGGCAGCACGTTAATCACAACTCTTATGAATGGAAAAAATTCATTGGCCAGCTCCCTGTCGCTTCGTGCGCTGACCGTGGGGTGAAGGATTAGTCTCATGACAACCGGCTGTGGGGATACATTGGTCAAGACAAAAAAAAAAATATGAGATTTTACAAATATTTTAGGTTGCTATGAAAATGACAACTTGCTTTTCTCCCCAACTTTTTATTTGTTCCATTGCAATCAAATTTAATCATATCTATTAAATAATTAAGACTCCTTAGTAGAGACCTTAGCCATCCAGCTTACTCTACGTGAGAGATTTTGTCTTTCTCATTGGGTTTCTCTAAAAATACAAAGTCATCATCTTTACTTTGCAGTTTGCAGTGACTCTTGATAGAGTGTTGCGTTTCAAATCCAACGGAATAAGATATGAATACTTGGTTTCAAATAATAGGTTGATTGTTTAGGAAATTAAAAAGTTCTTTGTGATTATGAAAGAAAGTAAATAAGTAGCTAAAAATAGGAAGAGATTTCAGATGAGAGTAATCCCAAAATTACGAAATAGTTGAATCATATCCTATGCATTTATATATTCTACCTATGAAATCCAACTATATATACTTCTTAAATTGTCCATAAGCCTCCTATCTATTCAAGGACATTACCTAGCAGCAACCGTCATGCGGCATGATTACTTGAATAGGGATGAAATTTGGAGAAGCTATATAAGCAACCTTCCACATTACACTATACTAGATAAATTGGAAGCATAAAAAACTAGTCCTAAAGCCTCTACTAGGAGTGAATTATTCTTAACTTCGACTAAATACTTATTTTAGATCGGCGTTATTAATGATGGATTTTACACTGACATCTGTCTATATTAATTTTCATATTGCTTAGTAAAATAGTTGTCATATTTTTAATAAGAATTCCTATGCTAAATCTCATCTTAATTCAGTTAAATTAATCCCTCTGCTAAGAGTGAATCAATCCGATATGGTGCGTTTGGAAAAACAATTTAATTAAGCGCTTATGGCCATAAACACTTATCACACAAGCACTTATTCATACGATATTTTAAGAAATTTATTGAAATAAGTTGAAAATAATTTATACATAAACATAAGCTCTTTTTCATAAGTTATTCTAAACAACTTATGAAATGATGACCCGGGATTTAAGGCTATTTTTCTATATATTTAGCATATAGTTTTATTTAGTATTTAAGCTATTTTAGTAAGTTTAGGACACTTTTACATTATTTCATGTATTTTGGTATTTTAATTATATTTGCTAGTATTTATCTTAATTTATTAGGATTTAGGTTGTTATTTTGAGTTAATTAAGTTGTTTTATTTTCTTGTCATCTTATTTATCTTTTTCTTGGTGAAAATAATGCCAAATATGAACTGAAAAAGAGAAAATACTGAAAATTCGCACAACAACAGCATAGGAGCCGCGTGCGCGTGTTGGTACGTGCTTGGGACCAAATCTGCGCGTGAGCTGCGCCGTGAGCCAGCAGAAGACTGCGCGGGCGGTGTGTCTCAAGATTTTCCCATGCGATTTTCGCACTGTGGGACAAGAAGAATTTCGTGCATTTTCGCGCGCCAACCATTATAGTTTTCGCGCAAATTTCGCCCTTTTTCTCCCATAACCCTTTTTAATCCCGTTTTGACCTATTTTGAGATATCTTTGGCTATTGGAACTTATTTTAGGGGAGATTATTAGCAGAGTGATAAGTTTTCAAGTCCCTTACAAGTTCTTGATCATTTTTATGCTTTACTCATTGAACTCCTATTTTTCTATTATGATTATGTGTAACTAATCCCCCTTGTACTATAGGAGAAGGATTTGGTTTTGATTATGGATTGAAATGATTTAGTTAATATATAAGTCTTTTATTTCTTCTACGCGTTTCTTTTCTGGTTTAATTGAATTCAGAGTACAAACCGGATATTTTTTTTTGCTTGGGCATACTGAGAGGTTGGTAAGCTAAAGGGAACTGAAAAGAAATCGAATAAGGGTCTGTAGTCACTAGAAATAGGGGTAACATATTATTTGTGTTGACCTGAACTTAAAGAACTTAATCTCTAATTAATAAGGATTAGATAGGAAGAAATTTGCTATCACTTATTAATTAGAAGGGATATCTGAACGTGCGAGAGCAGCAGGTAGACATCTTGGTAGAGCACCGTAGAAGAGTGAATTCAACTTATATATTAATTATAGTAGTGATATCCATAGGATTAACCAATGAAATCGGAACCCCAGTGCGCTTTTCTCATTTGATTTCGAAACATCATTTAATTATTTGCTTTTCTTTGACTTTTGTTCCATTGCTACCATTATCAATCTTCCAATTGAACCCTATGTTTTATTGCTTATTTTTACGAATTAAATCATTGAATTACGAGTAGACTACCGCAATCTATGTGGATTCAATATTTAAAACCTCGGGCAAAACTGTACACTTGCATTTTGGCACATCATGAAACATAAGCTCAAAAAAACTTATATGTAGGTTATAAATTATTTACATAAGTTTTACCAAATACTTGCATGAGTACTTATGCTATATGTTAATCTCAAACAAGTTCTTCCAAACGGGGCCTTATAATATACAATTACCTACTTCGTTATAATAACATAAAGCATAGAGAAGAAATATCAATTACGAATGGAAACTAAACAATAGAATATATAAAATTGGGGCTTACACCATTTCCTACATAGCAACCTCAAGAGATCATAATAAATATGAAAAGCATAGAAATCCTAATCATGGCTAACATCCCAGATAAAAGAAGAAGAGATGAACCAATACAAAATCCTAATCATGGCTAACATCGATCTGCCTCCAAGGTGCTCATTCTCATTCATTTGCCTCCGCAGTACTCCAAGGTCTTCACAGCAAGCCTAAGAACCAAGGTATTGAGTCCTCCATGACCTAGGGCCTTCCCTCTATTTATAACCGCTACTGGCTTGTTCTGGATATTGTTTCACATTTTTAACACATCGATGGTCGTGCTTAACATCAACACGGTCATGCTTAACTAAATTACAGAAGCACGAGGTGCCAAAATGGTGCACAGTCATGCTTACTTGAATGTGTTCTTTATTTTTAGACAGACATTTTCTCAACAATCCCACCGTTTTTATTGAATTTCAAGAAGTTGTAAACATCATATTAAATTTTTATTCTGATCCAATTCTGAATGAATTTGTAATAGCCATTCTACGAAGAGATCTCAAAGTTGACAGCTTGCAAAATTTACCAAATACTCATTTTTACCTTTTTTTTTCATGTTTTCTTTCTCTTTTCTACTTTTTTTCACTTGTACATGCCTATTGCACATTTATCATAAAACACATGTGTTCTGATATATTATATTTGAAATATGGATCTCCATCCTGTTCTTAAGAAAGATTAACACATATATTTTTCTTTCTCGGTTGACAAAAATGCAGTGATTTATTAGGTGAATAATATACTTGGAATGGATACAAATTTCACTTCGTGGCAATTTAGGAGATGAACTTGTTTGGTTATTCCTACAAAGCTCTGTTTGATATCCACCTACTGTACATGGCAAAGCATTCTTCAGGCTTGTACTCAGGAGCAGTGTGGCCTCCACCCTGAAATCACATAAATAAACAAGATATGATTGACATATATACTTCATTCTCAGTTCATGCATGATTGTGACACTTTTAAAAGAAATAATTTCTTCATTCAACCTAGAGTTCTTGAACCTCAACCAACAGCTAAAATTTTAAATAAAATTGAGTATATCAAAGATAGGTGGAGCCATTCAAATTAATTACCTTCACAGTTGCAAATGTCATTCGATTGGAGTAAGTTCTTGTGAATCTAGTTGCAGAAAAACAAATATTAAGTACATAATTTCATAAGATCTTGAAATAAATCCAAGACATTTACAATATAACTAACAACTAGAAAATTTAATGAATACCCTGCTACTTGACCATTTGTATGCCATGGCCTCCAATCATCCACAATGGAATAGTTCAAATATCGTATCCATGCTTGAGTTGCCAAGAATGGAATGACCATGTCATGATCGCCGCTGTTAGCAACAGATACAATTCAAATTAATTCATATCTTATGCAATATTTGGGCATATATAGAGAAAGAATTTTGACCTATATATCAATGAACGATAGCCTTTTTTACTCAAATTTATATGGTACTCAAAGCTACTATTGATTTCCCTCTCATAAGGTATATTGTAGCTACAACGATGCCATTCCCCAATACTTCCCTGCAGCACATGCAATGCAACCTAGCTTAATCGCTAATAATTGGAGGAAATAACAGTAATTCACATGTATCAATTATACCTTGCGTATGTGCAGTGCTTTGCGAACATTATCATCATTGGCCCAAAATACACAAAGGAAGTATACATAACTCTAGTGGAGGTGAGAAAATAAACATAAATAAGCATTGAGTAAACATATTGGGTTCAACAATGTATGAATATTACCCGACAGTATAGGGGTGGCAATTTGAGATGAATATTGAGTAACTTTGATGGATATTTATTAATTAGAGATCTCCTCCAAGAAACTTCACTATCAATCCAATCACATGCTGGGTCCAAAATATAGGCTGGATTAATTCCTGATGTAACCTATGAAAATGGAAGAATAGTTGATCTCGTGATTAACATGAAATAAAAAATCGATAAGAGGGATAGAAGGGACAACAAAAACATGGTTGCATTATGCATACCTCATTGAATGAATTGATATCTCTTAAACATAATACATCTTTGATGTCAACATTTATATACTCTCCCTTACAATTTTTTTGCAGTTTCTGTCCAATGAAATAATAGATATAGTTAGAATTATACTTTTGTATATATAATAAAAAAAATTAATAGAGGAATTATAATTAAATTACCTCATATAGTTCATCAGAAATAAGTCCCATTCCATGAGCAAAGGGGATTTTGTAGTTCATATCCCTTGTACTTGTCAGGGCATTCCCGAGGAGGTAACCCTAGACACATGAACATGTCATAATCAATTTGGAAGATGTTCTATAATGTCATGGTCAACCAATTCGGGGAAGAGATATTTTCTATGATCTTGCAACATGACATTTCTCATCAATTCTGCAAAATATTTCCATAGAATTGAAATACTCTTATATAATTTCATTTTTTTTTATGTTAACTTGTACAAATGAACTTGTTTCCTCATTTAAATCCTCTTATTTTTTATAGCCACTTATTTTGTATGAATGTAAATATTTGGCAATTGATATGTGATTTGTAAGTGTTCTATACATACATTATACTATTATAAGGCTAATTAAGAAAAAAAATCTCAACATAAGAGAGATACATGTATTCTTAAGATGCGAACCTGGAGATTTATCCATGGTTGGAGTCTTTTTTCATTTCCTGAAAACACGAGAATTTATGAATGTATATTTGTGTTTGCTTAAAAAAAGTAATTACAAGGTTGCATGAAAAAGAGGTTTAATTTTAAGAGATATTAGACTTGTTTTATGTATGTTTACAAATGTAAGAAGTTATTTTTATTTTTAAGGAAATAATTTTAGATCATTTGGACATAAAAATATAAAAGTGCATTTCTCTTGTAAAATTACCTTAAACACTACACGAAATATATATAGCCGCGATGTGTTTTGCAGCAATTAGGCTCGCTTGTTTTCTTAGTCCGGCTTTTATGAAAGGTTTAATTATTTACGGGCCGGTTGTAGTATTAGCACTTTTATTTGTAAATCTCTTTATTAATCTGAAAACTTTTTGCGGCGGTTTTCCTTAACCACCAGTAAGTTGTTAATAGTGGTTTGCATGATGAGGAATTGCCATCTTGTATCATACAACATTTTCTGAAATGGAATTGAGGTGGGTAAGAATTATTTTTCAACATTTAGTGGTATTGCTGAGATTACTATGGTGTCACAAACAGTCAAGAGGCATTAGGTTCTGGAGACTTGGTTGTATCTCAATTTGTTTAGAGGCAAACTTACCTTTCCCCACTCCATCTATTGTATAAACAAATAGTCTCTACACATGTTTACGGTTCTGATTTTGCCATCCATTTGGAGCTCATCTATGAATATGAGTGAGTACCTTGTGAAATTTCTTCAACAATTACTGGAACAGGAATGCCAGAGTAGGAATCACCACCAATATAAACTTCATTTGATAGAAACTCTGGATGGTCGATTAGCCACTGTAAAGACTTGAACATTATATAACTATTTCATTGTTGGACTAATTTAACAAGTTAACAAAAAAATTGATTATTGTGAAATTAATGCAATTTAATTTGGGTGAGTATATACCTTCCTAAGAAATTCGTGTGCTTGGTGAACAAATAGCCAGTCGCTTCGTTGAGTAGCAAGCTCCGTTTTAGCATAAGTGAAGCCCGTGGAAACAGGTAAATCTACAAATATAATGCTACTAACCTACCAAGAAAAATCAAACTCAATTCTAGTAAATAAGCATCAGAAATGGTGAACAAAAAATCCAAATTAGGATTTATAGACCCCCACCACACCTTTGTCCATGAGGATTGCCTGAGGAACAAATTAGGCAGGCTCCCATTATATTCCTCTTTTTTCATTGCAAGTGGACCTGCAACACCCAAAATAAGTTTCAGCTATTTTAGCTATCTCATTACCCTATAATCAAGCATTGTTCTTGTATTAAGCTTTGATGACTAACTACATGCTCAGAAAATTTGATGAACTAACATTTGGTATGAATCAAAAGTTTTTATTAAAAAAAGTTAGCATTACCAATTTCAAACATAAGACCAGACAAAGCAGAGCAACCAGGGCCACCAGTTAGCCAAAGCATGAGAGGATCCTCCTTTGGGTTGTTCTCTGACTCAATGAAGTAATAGAAGACCTGAACATCCTCTCCTTCACCCACTCCCACATACCTGAATACATACATGATCATCATCATCAAATTGAATGATAGATTTTAATCCCATTGATATGATTAAAAAAAGCAAATTAAGACCCGGTTTCAAGCACGAAGGGAAGAGGTCCCTGAAATCCAGGGAGGAATTGCACTATGTTGCCACCACAACTTGCAAGCTCAAAACAAGTGTGGAATAATAATACAAGAAGCAGGGGAAGAAGAATGAATTCTGAATAATAACTTGAACTCATCCTTGCCATTTCTAATGCAACGTCTCATCTTTCTGTTTTGAAGCACGTAGGTAGGATTATATATAATAGCAATAGCAACAGCAATGGGATAAATATGTCTTACACAGAATTAATGACAGAACAAATGTAATGTCACGATTAGACTTAAATGATTATGCAAAGTTTGAGACGAAACCTTGATTGGTTACCTGCAGCTTTAATTTTTAGCCCCAAATACGTGAAAGATTATGGGAATTTGAAAGTCCAAGGATAACTGCATGCATTTAACAACTGACAAGTGTGTGTGATTAATGTTCTTTAATATGCAGTCTGTACTTTGAAATATGACCCTACCAAATAAAATAATGAATACAGCAACCATGGCACCTGAGATTTTACACATTTTAAGTCTTAACTTTGGATACCGGATTTAGTCTGGATCCATTTTACCTAGGATAAAGTTGGGTAAAAAATAATAAAATAGTTAGGCCAATTGAGTTATTATTATTATTAACTAATTAATTATTTAGTATCTAGATTAGTATTAAAATAATTAAGTTGGAAAAAATGAAAAAAATAAACACAAAAAAAAAATAGTTTGGGGCAGAGCCCAGAAAAAAGAGTGGAAAAACAAAAAATATTATGAAACCGGCCCAATTGGCCAACAACAAAAAAACGAGAAGAGAAGGAAAATGGGCTGATGGGCCCGCAACAGCAAGAAGAAAGGGAAGGAATGAAGAGAAAAATAATAATAATGATAAATAAGAAAAGAGAGCAGCAGCTTCTGGAAAGACAGCTGTCGTCTCTCGATTGGACCAAAAGGGGGTGAGGGGTTCTGCCGCCGTCACTATCTCGCTTCACCGCCGCCGTACATACCACCACTTCGGTTGGTCACTCCTTTCTTCTTTCTCCTCTAATGTCTTAGGTATGTATGTTGTTTGTTCCGGTTCCTGAATCACTTTGTTTTTACCCTTCCTTTGTTTTGCTATATTTTTTAGAATGTAAATAGGACATTTTATCTTGTTCTATTCTGGTTCCTGAATCAGTTTACTAGGATGTTTTTCCCCTTTCCTATGTGCGGTTGTTTTTGCTATATTTCTCGGAATGTAAATTGGACATTTTATTTTATTCTGTTCTACTGGGTTCGGCATGAATGTTTCATTTATTTATCTCATTGTTGATTCAGTAAGGTTTTGTTTGAGGATGTAATTATGTTTTTCATTTTTGTGATTGTTCGGTGATACAATGGTAACAATGAAATCGTTTCTCTGTTTTTTCCATTTGGTGATGAAATTTGGTACTGTCCTGAAATCTTGATTGCCATTTTAGACATCTTTTATCATCGAAAGTTAGGTTGTTGATAAAAATGGAATCCTGATAAAAATGGGTTCTTGGTGGTCTCTGTTTGTCCCATTAAAGGTCTAGCTTTGATAAAAAAATGGTTTCTTGATTTTAAAAATTGAGCCTTGCTTCATGATTAAAAAAAAAAAGATCCGGTTTCTGTGATTTAAGATTTCGGTTCCCCGTTTTGCTTTCATTTTTCTTTCTACGCTATCGTGTGTGAAATTTAAAAATGCAAATACAATGCGAAATTTCGACTGTTCGTTTAAGATGTGCATTTCGCTCTTTTCCCTAAATAACTAATTTGTTTTAATATAATGCGAGGTATCAGCTGTTCGCGTAGGAGGTCGTTACCTCACCTTTTTTAATAAACAATAGAATTTTAAAGAATTTAAATGCAATGGTGTCGTGAGGTCTCGGATGTTGGCGTAGGATGTCGTGTCTCTCGGCGCTCTTGCTCTTTTTCTGAAAAACAAAGTTAAAATTAAATTTAAGCCTCAAGAAGTGTATAAGCCTTGATATTCCCTTAAAGGAAGTACGTAGGACTAGGTTCACACCTAACAAACTAAATAAATAAATAAAAATATTTTATTTCTTTTTTTTTGAATAATTAATAATAAAAAGCAATGAAACGGAAAAATAAGTAAAGGTAAAATTAATGATGTAGAAAGCTAAAAATTCGTGCAATCAACCTTAGGTATCATTTTAGACGAGCGTCGTGGGGTGCTAGCACGTTTCCCACGCGTAATCGACTTCCGAACCTAGATTTTAGGTTTCGTAGGCTCTTTGTCTATTTTTTTTTTAGGTTTTTCTAGTATATTCCTTTAATAAACATTAGTTGTGACTCTGTTAATTCATCAATAACTTGGAATGAGGCAAAACATGATTCAATTCAATTCCCTCCATATGAGGTGAATTGTATCAGCTAAATCCACCTCAGATGAGGCGAATTTTACACTAAAAACCCTTCGTTCAAAACCAAAAAAATTACACTTAACTTCTCTCACTCACTCCTATAATCTCTCAGTACCTTTTTTCACCAACACATTTATAATGAGTCAATTGGCAGCTTTTGTGTATTATAATGGTAGAAAATTTGAAGGCACTAAATGTTTGATGTTTGAAGGTGAGTCTTGTCTCCCATTGCAGAGTCAGATTCCCTTGATTCTCCTCATGTTGGGTGAATCATGTTGCAAAGCATTCGCTTCATGTGAAGTGAATCCTAAAAACCTGGTCACTTCATAATTCCTACATCGCCAAAAGTATGCATATTGGTAAATATTTTTGGGATTTAATTTTTTTTTAAATGTTTTTTGCATTGTTTATTAAAAACCTAGTATTGTACTAACAAAAAATATCATCTTCATCCTAAATTTCATCTTCAACACAGACTAGAAACTGTAGGTTTGGTTGAATTAGACAATGATAAATTTTGTAAAATCGAATTAGGGTTATTAATATTCCGAATTCCTGTTACAGGGTCTCATCAAAATTTGGTCCATGAATTTTTTTATAACTTTTGTTCCCGAAAAAAATAATCATTTGAAAAAACAATAATTGACGTCATGATACTTACATTAGATAGTTCATTTTTTACCTAGCAGCCCACAGGGTGGGTCTAGTATGCTAAAGGGAGTCCACATAGACTTTTACATCAGTTTTGGTCCCTTCAAAATTTCTTCCATGAGTGTTGGTCCTCCTTTCCTTTCCCCTCTTCTTCCTCACCCTCTTTCTCCTCCCACCAATACCAAGACTACCCATATTTGAGCCCTGATCAGCAAACGTCAATCGCCCACTAAGCACCCGCCACCACCAACCCAAACTCACGACCACACGCCGTCAAACCCTCCATCCACCGTTAAATAATTTTCATCCTTATAACACAAGAACAGGCATGAACCTATATATCAATGAACGATAGCCTTTTTAACTCAGATTTATATGGTACTCAAAGCTGCTAGAGATTTCTCTCCATTTCTCAATGCTTCCCTACAGCTAGCACATGTAGCCAATCTTTATGTTATAGTTGTATTTCTAACAACATGAGGAAAGGTGAATACCTTCCAAAAAAATTGATCTACTTGGTGAACTAGTACCCAGTCACTTCATTGGGCAGCAGAATCTGTTCGGGGATAAGTAAAACTCGTAGAAATTGTCAAATCTACAAATATAATGCTGCTTACTTACCAAAAAAAGATGTATGCTAAATAACATAAAATAGCCATAACAGAATTAGTAAAAATAAAAGGGTCTTATGTAAAAATTTGTACCCCATACCTTTGTCCATGAGTGTGGCCTCAAGACCAAGTCAGGAAGGCTCCCATTGAATTCCTCATATTTAAATGCAAGTGGACCTGTATGTAATAGATACCAAAGAAAATTAACATCCAAATTTCAGCTCCCTTTGTATTCCTCAGTAAAGAAAAACTGGGAAAGCAAAGCTGGTGGAAATCCTCTCCTTCACCCAGTCCCACATACCTGAATGATCAAATTTGATTTATGTGCATGAAACTCAAATTTAATCCCAAAGGGAAGAGGTCCTTGAAATCCAGGAAGGAAGTGCACTATGTTGCCACCACAACTTGCAAGCTCAAAACAAGTGTGGAATAATAATAAAAGAAGCAGGGGAAGAAGAATGAATTCTGAATAATAACTATAACAATTTGAACTCAACCTTGCCATTTCTAATGTAATTTCCCCCTCTCTCTGGACTTTGAGGATTATAATAGCAACTAGCAATGGTATAATGGTGGTTAGGTAACATTAATTCAATTCGGATCATGGGCTTCACGGGGTTTTATTTTAATGCTACTTTTTTTATTAATTTAATGTGTAACAATGTCATTTTAACAATTTAATAATAAGGAAATAGAAGCCTACGACAGCTGAAATAAGATTGAACTAGCCTTCTGTTTGCTATGAAAATGGCAACTTGTTTTTGACAAATTCTTTATTCCTCTAAAAATTGAAGGGTTCTTACCTTTACTTTTAGTTATGTTTTCTCTATAATAAATTTTTAAAAAAATTACAATTTAATTCTTTGTATACAAGAAAATGAACTATAGAATAACATATCCTCCAATTTTCAAATTTAGATTATCTCTCGTATTCTCTCTTCAATCCCGCATCTGAACCATTGATTTTAAATTTAAAAATATTCATGAATTAAATTTCACTTCGTGATTCGAGCCAATTATTTAAATGTCAAGAATTTGTAGAACTTTAGATTTAAAATTAATAGTTTAGATGTGAGATTGAAAAGAAATCTAATTAAAAAAAGATTCAAATCCCCAATTTTTAATAAGTACTGTAGTAACGCCAATTATTTCCTCCCAACTTTTAATGGGTCCTTGCCGCATCATATTTTAGTTTCGTTGCACAATCGCTAAATGCCTATTGGCCAAGTGTCATTATTATTCCAGCTCTCATTTTCTCACACCTCCCTCTTCTCGTACTAAAAAAATTTGTTTGCATCATACTAAAAAAATGAAAATGTTGAGTTGGCACTCCTTTTAGCTAGGCTTTTAAAGAGATATAGAAAGAGAAGAGTGATGCATCAAGTGATCTGATAGAAATCAAAGAGTTAAATAAAATGAAAAACAAAGTAGAAATGAGTTATAGGAGATGTTCAGTGTGAATATACATTAAGGTTACTAAAAAAACTGTTTCCATCATAAATTCACCTTATATGGAGAAAGGCATAAAAGAGAAAATTAGTATAAATGGGATGAGAAATTAATTATTTAAAATCTTGGTTTAATTGTAGTTTTAATTCCCTTAGTATTATGTACGTGTGGACTGGTTTTGGTCCCTCACTTTTTTTTTTTTTGTAACTTTGATACTTTTAGTATCTTAATAAAGCAGATTTGGTCCCACCATGAAATTTTCTTTCAATTTTAAGCAGCCACATTTATAAATAATGGCCATGTCACTTTGAGCATTTTCTTAAAAACTCTTGTGTTTTATTTCTTCAGTGGTTTTTGTTTTAAGAGCTTTTATTACACATAACTGTTGACAGTACTAATGATCAGACTTCTGTTAGTCACATGGGCTCTTGATAGCCACATGGGCCCTTTCTAATAGTGAGGTCTCTATTCTAACGATGATTTATTAGAATTCCTTTGTTGGCTTATATTTTGTTTTTGTTTTTTTGTTGATTTGTGAATATGAGAGCAAGCATGTTAGGTCTTTTAATGTTTTATTTTAAGCATTGTGGAATTGCTCTTTTGTTCAGTTGATATAAGGCATGTTGTCTGACTACATAATGTAGGTTGAATTCAACATGAATTAACGTTAGAAATGATGTGTCAAAATTATGCTTCTAGGATTTAGATTAAACTCAATATGGTAAATTTTAATTTTTACATTAATGGTTTGAGATATGTGGAAAAGTGATGCAACACGGTTAAAAAGAAACACCATCAAATCCAACAAAATAGTTATTTCTCTTAACAACCATAGAATATGGGATCCATTGTTTAATAAGTAATTTTAAAAATTATCCAATCAAAACAAGCTATACACGGGGCTAAGAATTCGTTTCGAGTCGTCTATCATTTCTCTATGTGAAATTATGTTTGCGTTGGTTCAAACGCCAAAACAACCATATATTAGTGCCTATTTGGATTCTTGTTGAACTCGACATGGATCCACGTTGAAGGCAATTTGTGGAAATTCTGCTTCTTCGATCCAAGTTAAAAATGTGTCAGTTCTAACTTCTTCGTTAGTGCCTTGAAATAAGTGAAATCACATTTGCAATGGCTCTAACACTAAGCTAAACATGCATTTAATGTAACTGTCATTTGGTTAAAACTAAATAAATAGGGACCAAACCCAAATATATCCAATTTCAGAGGGATTAAAAATATATTCACGTCTATTTTTTTTTTTCAAAAAAGCCTCATGTTTCTTATATGAGAGTACTTATGAAACAAAAAAGAATTTGGTAAGTTTTTGGCAAAATATTGAAGTTTTTTTCAGTCACTTAAATATTTATGGCGAATTAATATACCTTTATTATAAATAAATGAACAATTAAAATTAATTTAAAAATCTAAGTAGTGAAAGTGATTTTTTACTACTACTTCAAGAGAGAAGAAAACTATTACCTTAAAGAGGCTCTTAATTAAAGAGTAACACTAATAGTTTAAGATCTTAATCCTATGATATACTTTTGGTAATTCGTACCAAAAAAATGTATGAGCAGTTGAGAGAGTTTTGAATTTGGAGGCGGGTCCAAAAAAACCTTGAAACCAAAGTGCATCTTCAAAATCGACACCTTAAATGAGATCTTATTTTAAGATCTGTATCTTACAATATCTCACTATTAGAGATGACTGACATGACATGAGATTTTAGCAAAAAACTAAGATCAGTGTATTGGCTCATTCCTCACCAAAAGTGAGATCTCAAATTAAATATAACTCTTTTTTTCTCATTCAACCATTAACAGAAAACAAAGTGAAAATTGTAATCCCAATTAAAAAGCTTTTGATCCACTGCCAGATGGAGAAACGTCGTCGTATAGAGAGAGAGAGTGAGGGTTCCGACGGATGTAGACGATGAAGAAGATGAACAGAACCACAATCAGTGTAGACGATGGTTGAGCAAACGATGTAGATATCTTCCAGATTTTTTCTTTATGCTTGCTATTTTCCGATTCTTTTAGAAATGAGATCAGAACTTGTTAGATGTTCTAATTAGATTATTGGATTGTTTAATCGGTGGTGTTAGCCCTAAATAGCTTTTGCAGCAATAGTAGATGATCACAGACGAGCAGACGATGCAGCAGACGATGGCTGATATTTTGAAAATTCAGTTGTTTAATTATATATTTTTTATCTAATTAATATTTAATTATATTATAT
The DNA here is from genome assembly GCA_030819835.1 of Acmispon strigosus. Classification (NCBI taxonomy): domain Eukaryota; kingdom Viridiplantae; phylum Streptophyta; class Magnoliopsida; order Fabales; family Fabaceae; genus Acmispon; species Acmispon strigosus. The sequence goes on from JAUAMA010000001.1 coordinate 97,227,395, forward strand.
ATATTTTAATTATTAATTATGTTATATTGAATTATTAGTTTAATTTTATTTAATATTAGGTGAAAATAAATAATATAAATATATTATGTATTGTAGGTTTGACTAAAAGTAAAATAAGTTCCTAACCACTAGAGTGAAATGTGCACTAAAATTTTATATGTGTTTTAAATTCTACGTAGTAATATAAACCCATAAAAAATCGTATAAGACATCTAAGATCTCCTCTAATATAAATGTATCGAATAAGGCCATTAACTACTTTGTTACTTTATTTGTGTTTGATTGTTGTGTTGCCTTGAGTGAGCATTTGCTTTACACACACCTAAGCGCACACGAGGTGTTTGGTACAAATTAGGGAAGAGGGGAAGTTAGAGATTTCAAACAATTTTTACTTTTATTATCTTTAGTTTTGAAATATAATTTTGAATTTCAAAAAATATGAGAAAGAACATTATTTTCTAATGCATTATTTTCCACTTTTGGAGAAAAAATAAAATTGAGTTAGGAAACATTTAGCCTCTTCGTTCTCTTACTTTTCCCTCATCTACTAAATATTCAACCAAACAACAAGTTTAATCTTGTTTAGACTTAGACTCAGTTCTCCATATCAATATAAAATAAAATAACCATGTATTAATTAATCCTGCGTTTGGTGGTAATTTAAATCTATCTTTCAAAATAAAAAGCACGTACATGTCATAATTATAACCAAATACAAAAAAACTTTTACTTTTTGTGAATCTCTACAAAATAAATTATCTTTTACACACACCCTAAAATCATCTTTTTGAAATTTTGAAAAAGTGTGCTCTCTATAAAAAAAATAATCTCTTTTTACACAACTTTAAAATTACTTTATCATTTTAAAGTTTAAAGTCAAAATTATAGAGCCACCTATCATCATTAACTCCATATAATAATGTATATTAATATAGTTTCTATTACTTTAATTCTACTAGCATTTATATTGTATAAAGTGTAAAAGAGGGTTTTCACAAGCAAAATGTTGCAATGACATATTTTCCATGTGATAATTTCAAGTGCTTTAGAAACTTGAATCTTAGGGATGATATTAAATCATCATCATCCATACTCCAAGAAAACAAAAATATCCTTATATGTAGTTAATAATGGATTGATTAACATTAAAGATTAGTAATTAGTTTTAAAGAGTATAGAATTGAATTCCTTTCTGGTTTCAAAATCATGTGCCATGCATATTCCGCTGAAGGGTTCTGTTATTGAGATAAACGTTTAAAACTGAATGACCATTGAAATCTCAATATCTTTCTTTCTCACACGTTCTGTTTTTCTCTATGTACTACTACTACGTCTCTTAATAATCACTCTCACTCATTCATTCTTCTTCTTCTTCTTCACACAGCGAGCGAGCCAGCCATGGCACACGACGGCGACACTAAGTTGCCGCCGCCACCAGAACAACAACAGCAACAACAACAAGATGAAGGAGCAAGACGCAAAAGAAAATCGAACAAGAACCAGCAAGTTGCGTTCTACAAGCTCTTCGCTTTCGGTGACCGCCTTGATGTGACGCTGATGATCATTGGCACGATCTGCTCCGTCGCTAATGGGTTGTCGCAGCCTATCATGACCCTCATACTCGGGAAGCTCATCAACACTTTTGGCTCCACCGATCAATCCCAAATTGTCAAACAAGTTTCTAAGGTAAGTTCACATATATACGTTTGTGATGTTTGTATATAAAAATGGAACCTTTTTGGTTTTTCTTGCTTAAAAATCGTTCCTTTATTACTGCGTTTCAAGTTTTCACGCAATGCGGTGTCGCCTTGGACGAACATGGTTGTTGGGTACGGGTTAGCGGGTTCAGTTCTCGTGTCACGGGTTTGGGAGGCTGAGGCGGTGGTGGTGCTGCCACTTGTTGAATAAGAAAGAGTGTGTGATTGGATTAAATGCACTTTTACATTGAGAGTGAAGTGCTTTAATTTTTTATTCAGAAATCAATGCATTATTAAAAGTTAAAGGAAAAATCAATGAACCAGGGTTGAAATTCTTCTAGTTTCTATTATGTTGTTTTGGTATAACATTATAGATAGACTCTTTAACCATGTAAGTGGATGAATTTTTGCTGTATCCCTCTTCAGTAATCAGTACCTTTGCATGCCATGTTCATTTGTTAATTAGTATTCCTTCCATCAATACAAATTGTGTTTGCAAAATCTAACTTAAATGTTGGATATTAAATTTCAGGTGGCTTTACTATTTGTTTACCTGGCTGTGGGGTCCGGAGTAGCTTCTTTTCTACGTAAGATGGCTAATTCATTTGTTAGGGAGTACTCTTGTTTTCAAAAGTTTCAGCATTCTGATGTGAAAGTCATTTTGTCTAATGCTGCAGAGGTAGCATGCTGGATGGTAACAGGAGAAAGACAAGCCACAAGGATCCGTGGCTTGTACTTGAAAACTATATTGAAGCAGGACATTGCATTCTTTGATACTGAAACAACAACCGGTGAAGTGATTGGGAGAATGTCAGGTGACACCATTCTCATCCAAGATGCCATGGGAGAAAAGGTATATATGCCTCCTTTGTGCTATAATAAAAGCACCACATAATGAACTTCATTGATTGGTATTATAATCAAATAAAATGGCATGACGTTGCAAGTTTTAATGGCAGGTTGGGAAGTTTATTCAACTGGTTTCAACTTTTCTTGGTGGCTTTCTGGTTTCCTTTATAAAAGGATGGAGACTGGCTTTAGTTCTGCTTGCATGTATACCCTTTGTTATAGGTGCTGGTGCAGTCCTGTCCATTTTTATGTCTAAAATGTCAACTCGTGGCCAAGCTGCTTATGCAGAAGCAGGAAATATTGTTGATCAAACCGTGGGAGCCATTAGAACAGTAAGACACAAACATTGAATGATTAATTTGCATTTAATTTGTTTAACCAACGTGCTTGATTTCATTTAGTAATTCTCACAGGTTGCATCTTTTACCGGCGAAAAAAGAGCTATAGAGAATTATAATAGCAAGCTAAAAATTGCTTACAAAACCATGGTTCAACAAGGGATTGGCTCAGGGTTTGGAGTAGGAGCGCTTTTGTTGACTATCTTCTGCACCTATGGACTTGCCATGTGGTATGGTTCCAAACTGGTCGTTGAGAAAGGATTCAATGGTGGAACTGTCATGACTGTAATCATAGCTCTTATGACTGGGGGAATGTAAGTGAGGCTTAAACTTTTTTTTTTTTTTTTTCAGTTTGTATTTTGTGGAATCTTGATGGTAACTGATTAACTTTTCTTACATTCCCAGGTCACTGGGTCAGGCATCCCCAAGCCTAAATGCATTTGCTACAGGCCAAGCAGCAGCATATAAGATGTTTGAGACAATTAAGAGAAAGCCTAAGATTGATGCTTATGACACCAGTGGTGTTGTCTTGGAAGACATCAAGGGAGATATTGAACTCAAAGATGTTTACTTCAGTTACCCTGCAAGGAAAGATGTGCAGATCTTTGCTGGATTCTCATTATCTGTTCCCAGTGGGACAACTGCTGCTTTAGTAGGTCAAAGTGGAAGTGGGAAGTCCACTGTAATCAGTTTATTAGAAAGATTCTATGATCCTGATGCTGGAGAAGTGCTTATAGATGGTGTGAATCTAAAGAGTTTTCAAGTTAGATGGATAAGAGAACAGATTGGGCTGGTTAGTCAAGAACCTATCCTGTTTACGACTAGTATCAAAGAGAACATAGCTTACGGCAAAGAAGGCGCAACTGATGAGGAGATAAAAACAGCAATAACACTTGCTAATGCCAAAAATTTCATTGACAAGCTGCCTCATGTGTGTAAATGTTACAACCTCTTTTCTTACATTAGTGATTCATGTTTTCTGTTTATTTCTTTTGTGAAGTTTGATTGAAGAAAGTAAGTGCATTGTTCTGTTTGCAGGGCCTTGACACATTGGCAGGGCAGAATGGGACTCAACTTTCTGGAGGGCAAAAGCAAAGAATTGCGATTGCAAGGGCAATTTTGAAGAACCCAAGAATCCTTCTTCTTGATGAAGCAACAAGTGCACTGGATGCTGAGTCTGAACGTGTTGTTCAAGAAGCATTGGAAAAAGTCATGACAAAAAGGACTACTGTTGTTGTTGCGCATCGCTTGACAACAATTAGAAATGCTGACACCATAGCAGTGGTTCATCAGGGCAAAATTGTGGAACAAGGTCATACATGAACCCACTGTTTTAGTTTTTGTATAACAAGTAGTTCTTGATAAATTACCTATGTGATGTTAAGCTAGTACAATATTCTTTGAAATCAATTTTTGTAACACCTTGGAATAAATATACTCCCTTTTGCATGTTTTCTTTGTATCTATAGGAACTCATGACGAGTTAATCAAGGATGCTGATGGTGCTTATTCTCAGCTTATTCGTCTACAAGAAGGAGTAAAAGGAGCTGAAGGTACCAGGAACTCTGATGCAGATAACAGTTTAAATTTAGATATTCACATAACTAGATCTTCCAGCCAGAGAACACCCTTTGTGAGATCAATAAGCCGTGGTTCATCAGCGAGTAGACGCTCCCACTCACGTAGCTTTTCTCAAAGAAGATCAATTGTGTCTGAAGAAAATTTAGAATTGGATATTGAACAAAGGCATCCTGATGATAACAAGCCCAAAAAGGTTTCTATAAAACGTTTGGCTTACTTGAATAAGCCTGAGATTCCTGTCTTACTACTTGGATCTTTAGCTGCAATAGTACAAGGTGTGGTGTTCCCAATATTTGGCCTCTTGTTCTCATCAGCCATTACTATGTTCTTTGAACCACCAGAACAGCAGAAGAAAGATGCAAGGTTTTGGTCACTCCTATATGTGGGTTTAGGTTGTGTTACTCTGGTGGCTCAACCATTGCAGAACTACTTTTTTGGGATTGCTGGTGGAAAACTTATAGAAAGAATTCGTTCATTGACATTTGAAAAGGTTGTGCACCAAGAAATTAGCTGGTTTGATGACCCTGAAAATTCAACGTATGTTAACTTAAGGAAACATTAATTATTTATCACGTTTTATTCATTCCTCGTACTTATCAAACTGAAAAAAAAAAATTGAATTACCTTCCAGTGGTGCAGTTGGTGCAAGGTTATCTACTGATGCTTCAACAGTGAAAAGTCTTGTTGGTGACACCTTGGCCCTCATTGTGCAAAACATAACATCTATTATAGCAGCTCTAGTTATAGCATTCACTGCCAATTGGATTCTTGCTTTCATAGTTCTGGCCGTGTCACCTGTGATCCTTATGCAAGGATTCCTTCAGATGAAGTTTCTTAAAGGATTCAGTGCTGATGCCAAGGTTAGCCAGCCTAACTTTCTGTTTTGTTTTCCATTCCGTCAATCAATGGAATTATGCATTCTGAAAATCATGAGAAACTTTTGTCTTCTATATAGGAGAAATATGAAGAGGCAAGTCAGGTGGCAAATGATGCCGTTGGTAGCATCAGAACTGTTGCATCATTTTGTGCAGAACCGAAGGTGATGGACATGTACCAGAACAAATGTTCAGGGCCAGAAAAACAAGGTGTTCGGTTGGGGCTTGTAAGTGGTGTAGGATTTGGTGTCTCTTTTTTCGCTCTATACTGCATAAATGCATTCTGTTTCTACATAGGATCCGTTCTTGTGAAACACGGGTTAGCGACTTATGCTGAGGTTTTCAGGGTACATTCAACCAACTCAATCACCTTGAGATTCTTTACCTTCATTTGCTGTTTCTTTTGTCCTTACAAGATATTTTTGTGCAGGTTTTCTTTTGTTTAACAATTTCAGCAATCGGCGTTTCCCAGTCAAGTGCCTTGGCACCCGACACGACCAAGGCCAAAGATTCCGCGGCGTCAATATTTGAAATTCTTGACAGCAAACCTACAATTGACTCCAGCAGCAATGAGGGTATATCACTAGAAAATGTTGTTGGTGACATTGAACTTCAACATGTCAGCTTTAGCTACCCATCAAGGCCTCATATTCAAATTTTCAAAGATTTAAGCTTAAGCATCCCATCTGGAAAGGTAATAATCTTTTGGTTGTGCTGATATTTTATTGAGAATGTGCTGAGGTTTAGTTACATTGCATGGCTGATATGATATGTTGTGTCTTTGTAGACTGTTGCCTTGGTTGGAGAAAGTGGCAGTGGAAAATCAACAGTTATCAGCCTCTTAGAGAGATTTTATAACCCTCACTCTGGAAGCATACTACTAGATGGAGTGAATATCAGAAATTTCAGACTAAGCTGGTTGAGGCAACAAATGGGGTTGGTTGGTCAAGAGCCAATTCTTTTCAACGAAAGCATTCGTGCAAACATTGCTTATGGCAAAGAGGGAGGTGCTACAGAGGATGAGATAATTGCAGCAGCTCAAGCAGCCAATGCACACAAATTCATAAGTTCTCTTCCAAATGGTTATGACACTTCTGTTGGAGAGAGAGGTACACAATTGTCTGGAGGGCAAAAGCAGCGTATTGCCATTGCAAGAGCCATGCTGAAAGACCCCAGAATCCTTCTGCTTGATGAGGCAACTAGTGCACTTGATGCTGAGTCGGAGCGCGTTGTTCAAGAGGCGCTGGACCAAGTTAGTGTGGACAGAACTACTGTGGTGGTGGCTCACCGTCTAACAACAATAAGAGGGGCTAACATTATAGCAGTGATTAAAAATGGGGTGGTTGCTGAGAAGGGAAGGCATGATGTGTTGATGAAGATTGATGGTGGAGTTTATGCTTCATTGGTAGCTCTACATTCAAGTGCATCATGAGATAAAACTTCATTTGAACAGTAGAGAAAGATCATAGAAGCTTCATAATGGTTAGATTATTCGTGTTTAAAAAAAAATTCAGATTCTTTTACCCTGTCTTTTAATATGATACCTGGAATGTTTCTTTTACTATGCGTAAATTAGGGTCTCTTCACTTTGTTTGATTGGTACATGGACTTATTTTGAACACTTGTGACCTCTTCAGTTTATGGCATTATTGTTTTTTGAGGTTTGAGGGGGTTATTGAGTTTACATGGACTTCTGTTTTTTCTTTCTTTGAACTGTTTTATTCCTTTTCTAGATGATATATGGTTCATTATTCAGCTTACAAACTAGGATTGCAAGTACACTGTAATTTTTTAGAGAGATTTGAAGGTGTAAAGAAGGGTGCCTGTTGTGATTGTTCAATGCCATAAAGAAAAAAGTATTGCTTTATTTCAGTGTGGTTTAGGATCATAGTAAGTCAGAAAGGTTTGACGTCAGTATTTCCCAAGTGTAAGGAAGGGTGCCTGTTGTGATTGAGTTTCACATGGTTAGATATTAGTGGTTTTGTAACTGGGAAATATAGAAATTCTTCTTTGGGGGTAATTTAACTTTAGGCTTGTCAATCACTTATTAAAGTAAGCAATGCATATATCAGTTCATTTCATTTTTCATCAATTACTGTTGGATATATATGGTTCTGTGCACTTGGTTTCATTTTAATCAATTACTGAGTTGCAATGAATGATACATTAGAAAGTTTAACATATATGTTCTGGCTTTTAGATTAGCCCACATTTTAGAATCCTGTTAGCATCACAATATTGACCCCTTTAACATGATCTTCTTCTACACTGAATGCTTTTAAATGATAGACACAGTCATATTCTATTTTAGTTGTGTAATAATGACCTTAAAATGAATTTATCTATCTACCTTTCTGTACTATTTTGCTGGTCCTTATACCAAGAACCAATGACCATAACCAGAAATGAATCAAGAGCCAAGCTTAAATATCCATGATACTTGTATTATAGCTAGAAATAGGAATGAATTTAACCATGGCTTAAGTGGTTGTCAAATAAGTTACACTTGAACGAGCAACCTGTTGATGAATAATGATTATCATTTGGTGGGAGGGACTTCTGTGTTCTTGTTTTGCATTTATTTTAGCATGAATTTTGGTGCCATTGGTTTTTCTTGAGTAAATTGAGCTTTCAGTTTAGTTGAGTTACTGCATTATTTATCTTAACACTGTTCCTATCATACTATACATCATCACTTAAATAAGTCTCTCAATGAGGATGAAATTTTCTCTTGAATTAATCTCATAATCCAAATGTGTCAGGTAATTTTAAGCTTGTTGAGTCAAACTCTTCCAATTAACTTGTCTCCTCTATCTGACTATTGCTATCAACTGTATGAATAAAATTGTTATTTTTTTTTTCAAAAGGAAAGCACAGCGTTAATATTAAATAAAAGGTGTTAGTTTTATTTTTAAATTGAATAAATATATTAATCAAGAAACATGGTCTGACGCCAATATATCAAAAGGTGCTAGTCAATAAGCACGTTTTTTTCTTAAGTAGGAAAATTAAAATGAAAATGTTATACGTACAATACGATTTTGGTAGTCATCCAATCGAATATTTCTTAGCGAACACTACGGGCTATGTCAATTTGATGAATGTCAAAATCTTATGTACAAACATAATAACCCAAACTAAAATATGCATGTGGTCTTTATTGTAATTTTGAATTGAAATATGGTTACCATGAGAACCATGAAATTATGATTGAATTTCTCTCTCTTTGTTGTGGGAGAAGGGGGAGCCCATGGGTCGAGGACGAACTCTACCCAGAAAACCCGATGCCACATCTTAACCCAAAACTTTAAGGTGTTAGGTTTATGGGTCACATCTCTTATAAAGTCTTCACTTCACTCATATTTAACTAATGTAGAACTCCAACTCCATACTTGAATTCTCAACATTCTCCCCCTCAAGTGTGAGATACCACCATATTATCATGTTCCCCCTAACGGAAGCTATCCACACTTGCATTGCTGTTCACTTTACTGTGTCCACGGGACCCACTGCCTAGCGCGTAGCTAGAATAGAAAGACTTTCGACATATGGAGCCATCACATCATGGTTTTGAGTTCAGATGTGACGTCGGGTTCTCTTGATGGTCTTCGTCCTTGGTCCATTGACTCCCCTGGTCTCCCCAATTCTCTTTAACAATAATAGATTTTTTCAGAAGTTATTCAAAATGTTTAAGAAAATAATCAAATATTTTAAATGATTTTTTCAAAAGCACACTAACACATAAAAATATACGTAAGTAATTTTTTTTAGAATAAGTAATTATTAAAAAAAAAAACAATGACAAATGGGCCCATATCAATTCCATAAGGTCACGTCGTGTACTCTATAAAAAAAATTGGAAACTAAGCATGGAATTATTTTGCTACTAATTTTTTCACTTCTTTCAACAATTTACCGAATTAAAATTAAAAGCAACTCATCATCTGACAAATATTTATTTTAAAAGATCAAACCTTTTGAATAATGTAAATCATCACATGTCCTTGTTATCTAAGTGGGTATAATATTATGGTAGCTGTCACAAATCAATTTTCATATACATCTACATCTGATATTAATATTATTGTACTAGTACTTAGTCAAATATTGTGTTTCGATTCGGATAGAAATAATGATCCATTAGTTATGACTTACGAGTCTTGAAAGTTTAAGTGAGAATACACTCTGTCATTTCTTTAAAATATACATCAATGAACTAACATAAATCTATTATCTTAATTCAACTCACGGAACGCGTGCAATATAATATATAGTTCACTAAGGATTGCTATATATGCTTAGAAGAAGAATTAACCATGGCAAGATCTGAGATCCCTCAATCAAATCAATGTTGAGTGTTCAGAGCTCATCAAGCTTTCAACTACACAGTGATCATGGACCACCTTCTTCACCTAATTTCCAAGATCAAACCTTAATCTCTCATGCAATTCCAACCATCACATCATGGAGAAACTACACAACTTGAATTAGAGAAATTGGACTCATCTTATAAAGATTGGAGTTTCTTTCAGGTTTAATTAGTTAAAAACAAACACCTTGACCTAGCCTTCACAATTACAGTTTTTGTACCTCCTTTCTCATCTCATATGATTCATTTCTCTGGTGTTTGGTCTAGTTTATTTTCTTTTGGTTGGCTTGCATTCTTGGCTAGTGCTGTCATTTTGTAATCGAGGTTTTCCTCCGGTATAAGCTAAGTGACACTGTATTAATAAAGAAGAGCAATAGTTTCTTTTATAAAAAAAAAAACGCCAAGATAAACCCTTTATTCTATTTTTATTTAATGGTCAATATAAAAATTAATTTTCAGAATATAAAATGACATTTATCTTTGTCATAGAGCATGATGGATATAGCCATTATTTAATGGTCCATATAGAAATTAATTTTGAGAATATAAAATGACATTTATCTTTGTCATAAAGCACGATGGATATAGCCATGGCCCAGGGTTATTGAGAATATTCCAACCTAAACATAAAAATTGGATGCATAGCTATGTCATCTATAAATTTAATTTATTGCTTCACTGTCGATTACATTAAACGGTAGAAGTTTGAGTAAATAATTTTTATTTATTAATAAAGTAATGGATCAGTGTGTCAACTCAGATAATTATGATGTAAGATTAGATTGCCGAAAAAGAGAAGAGAAGAAAAAGAAAAAAAATCATGTTGCTAAGAAGACTATAATATGTGTGTGTATGTCATAATCATAACCAAATGTGTCTGGTAATTTGAAGCTGGTCGTAAATTTCGTTGTCAAATGTCTCTTCCAATTAATTTTTCTCCTCTAACAATTGCTATCAACCTTATCAATTAATATTCAACAAAAGGTAATAAGCACGTTTTCATTTTACAAAACGGGACTGGAAAAACACATTCCGTCCTTTACAAGTAACTACCAAAACTTAAATATGCACGTGATCTTATTTTCAAGCAAATCCATATCAATTTCTTATCATATATTATTTTGCTACCACTTTTCAACTACACTCAACAATTTATTATAATGCTACCACTTTTCAACTACACTCAAACTTTATAATGAAATTCAAGAGATAAATTCCCTCAATAAGTTTTTCTCCATACATATCATCCACAAATTAAATGTTATACTAAATACTTAAGAATCGCAATTATCTATAAAAACTACAAAGTTTTCCAATTAACAAATACAATTTAGAATTAAAATAACCCATGGAAAAATTCTGCATTAACATTTATAATGCCACACTGTCGCAAAGCAATTTTCTATAAAGTATAGTACATTTGATCACTTCTATACCAATCAATTATTGACAGGTTATATGAGAATATACTATTTTACATGAGTTAGGGCGTATTACATAACACATATACATATTTCTTATTTGGTGAAGATGCCGTTTAGTTTCGGCAAATCTTCATACACTGTCATTCCTTTTAATTTTGGTATTATAACATTTTTTTAGTAAAAAAATATTCCACCCACGGAACTCGTGTTGAATGATTCCATCATATGAGTTCATTATAAATTATATGTGTTGGAGTATAACAATTGTAAGGTGTGGTTAATTAGAAGAAGAACTTAAAGATGGCAAGATCTGAGAATTCTGAGGCAGTGTTGATTGTTCAGGAGCTTGTAAAGAAACCATTGTTTTCAATTCCTCAAAGCTACCTACAAAATGATGAACCACTTTCTTCACCTAATTTTCAAGATCAAACCATAAGCTCTCATGCAATCCCAATTATCAACCTCAAAAAATTAATTCACGGAGAAGCTACGGAACTTGAATTAGAAAAAATGGACGCAGCTTGTAGAGACTGGGGTTTCTTTCAGGTTTAAAAACAAACACCTAGCCTTTACAATATAAGTTTATGTACTTTTTTTTTTCTCTTAATTATCTGACTATAATATACCTTCTTATGCAGCTTGTGGATCATGGAATCGAATCATCAATGATGGAAACGCTTAAGAATGAGGTTGAAGAATTTTTCAAGCTTCCCTTGCAAGAAAAGATGAAGTACAAATTAAGGCCAGGTGAGGTTGAAGGCTATGGACCTGTGATCACATCAAAGGATCAAAAACTTGATTGGGGTGATAGGATGTTCATGGTAACCAACCCTCAAACAAGAATCAAACCACATCTTTTACCAGAACTCCCTTCATCTCTCAGGTATATATATGTATATATATTCTATCTCTAAGTTCAATATAGTGCAATTAACAATTGGTCATGCTACAAATCACTGAATAATCATGGGTCATAATTATATTCCTTCAAAATTCCGAACGATTTTTTAAATTTCATTGCTTGTTTAATCTTATTTTTTGAAAAAAAAATATTTGTTAATAAAAAATATTTCTAAAAAATTAAGAGGTTTGTTTCAGTTCTTTAATTAAATGACATTATTTTTAAAAAAAAGCTACTTTCATTAATTTATCAAAAAAGATATTATTATAGATAAGAGAGAAGATAAAAAAAATGTTTTAATTAGTGTGTAACCAAACACAAATAAATTTATATTTTTCACAAAATCTCTAAACATTAATCTATTTTTTTAGGCAGCTAAAAATTATTATTTTTTATCTGAAACAAATGCATTCTAAAACATGCAATTCAAAACATTGTAAAAATGGGAAGTCCTCGTGTTGCATCCCTCCTTATTTATGTAACAAAAAAACATTGTAAAAAATAAATGATTTAAAATGATTTCAGTTCAAGTAAAGTAGGGGTGAATTCATTTTGGTCCCTGGAAAAAAAAATAATAGCAACACATCTCTAGCACACTTCATCTCATCATCTTATTGTTTATTTTCTAAAAAGTCAACAAAAAATTTTAAAAGTGAGAGATGTGTGTTGACTGTTTTTTAAAAATAAATCAATTACATGAAGAATGTTTGAGAGAGAGTTTAAAAGAGTGTGTTGTTAGCACTTCTGGAAAAAAAAATCGTAGCTACTAATCCCAACATAGGTGAAATTGGTATATGCGGTTTATTTTGTGGTGGTTTAAACTATCATTATCGCAAGAAAAAAAAAGTTTTAGCACATAACTACTACTACTACGGGCTAATATACAAAAACCACCACAATATACAAAAGTAGGGACTAAAATTTATAATATCTTTTTAGGGACCAATTTCAATTTGTCTTTAGGCACTAAAAACATAAACACATTAGATGAAGCATAGAACAGGCGGGAGATTAAGGGCATGTCATTCTCAATTGCCATATATACAAAGTCTACAAAAAGTTCAAACCTGCTTAAAAAGATACGTATAATTATCAAGAAAATGTGAAGTGGTCCCTAGCTAATAGGTGATTTCAAATAGGGAAAGGAACCAACTAACAAGGATTGTTTTGCATTGATTGAAAATTTTATTATGTAGGGAAGAAATGAGAAAATTAACCTTTTGTTTAAAATATATGTATGTGTAGTGTATATAATGATCATTTCATAACTATTTATATGTATTTATAAATGTAAATGTGCAGGGTTATCTTAGAATCATACATAGTGGAAGTGCAAAAGCTTGCCATGAGAATTTTGGAGCTGTTGGGAAAATTCTTGAAAATAGAAAAGAAAGAGTGGCAGGTGTTTGAGGATGGGATGCAATATACGAGGATGACATACTACCCTCCATGCCCACAACCGGAGCTAGTTATGGGCTTCAATGCTCATTCAGATTCATCAGGAATCACCATTCTTAATCAAGTCAATGGAGTTAATGGCCTCCAGATTAAGAAAGATGGGATTTGGATTCCAGTGAATTTCAGCTCAAATGCCCTGGTTGTCAATATTGGAGACATTCTAGAGGTTTGTGTTTGTTTCATTTATTGGGTTCATTTATGAGTTTATTCTTATTTTATTTTCTGTTTTAAAATATTGTTAATAATTGCATTTCACATATCCTATAAAATATTTAAGAATAGTAAATAAAGTGAAAATAATTAAGGTGATATTTCTATAATTAAAAATTAAAAAGGAATATATTTGTTATACAAAACAAAACCAATTAGTATTTAAATTAATTACTTCCTTTTTGCATACATATTTCATTGGAAAAGGGTTAAGAATAAAAAGAAAAATGTGTTGTATATTTTTTTATTTGTTCTTTTAATGATAAAAATTGCATCTTAGTTTCAGTTTATTTTTTATTATTTCCTTTTTGCATACATATTTTATTTGTTCTTGTAAAATTAACATAAACTAATTTTATAGAAAAATATAGAGAGTTCGTTTGACAAATTAGAACCTCAACATATCATGATATGAATGGAAAACTTGTTGTATGTGGTTTGATTTGCTATAGTAATTTGCAGATTATGAGCAATGGAGTTTATAAAAGTGTTGAGCACAGAGCAACAATAAATTCAGAGAAGGAAAGGATTTCGATTGCTATGTTTTTCAACCCAAAGTTTGAATGTGAATTTGGGCCTTCAATTAGTCTCACAAGCCCAGAAAATCCCCCTCTTTATAAAAGGATCAATATGGAGACCTATGTTCGAGGCTCTTTCGCTCGTAAGCTGGATAGGAAGACCTACTTAGAGCAACTCAAAATTCAACCATCTGTAGCTCCTCAATAATATTGCACAGGATATATCTAATTATTAATGTGATTAATATATTATATAAGACTAAAAAAGCGTGGACTTCTGATGTAGGGGCATATATGTCACTGTCAGGCACTCTTATATGTCAAATATTTGCCAATAAATAAGAGCGTATATATATATATATATATTTTATATAGAGTTTGTCTTTGTCGATTTATAGTTAATTTCAAGAATCCCCTTCAACTATATCCATTATGTGAATTAACCTTCAACTTGAGGCATCAACATCCATATAATTAAAAACAATAAATATTTATAAACTTACAAGACAGTACAGACACCTACAAACACCTTATTCTTCTTTCTATTTCTTACTTCTTATATCATAATATTACCTATGACATTTATTATTTCTCTCTCTAAGTGTCTATCACTCACAATGGTCTAGGATATATTCCTAGCGGGTAGTATACTAACGTTGTGTACGTTCATAATAATGAATGGTGTGCATAACACTAGCTAACAATTTATTTTTGTTACTATGCTGCACTATTATGAAGAGCTACCAATGAAGCATAAACTCCACCATCAATCCTCATCAACACATCATGTCCTCCCTTCTCAGCAATCACCCCATTCTTCACTACTGCTATAACATCAGCACCTTTAATTGTTTCCAAACGGTGAGCTACCACAACTGTAGTTCTATTCACGCTCACTCTGTCTAGTGCCTCTTGAACTACCCGCTCCGACTCGGCATCAAGTGCACTAGTTGCCTCATCTAGCAACAGGATTCTAGGGTCTTTCAGAATCGCTCTTGCGATGGCTATTCGCTGCTTTTGCCCTCCAGACAATTGCGTACCTCTTTCTCCAACTGGTGTGTCATAACCATTTGGAAGAGAGCTTATGAACTTGTGTGCATTGCCTGCTTCTGCTGCTGAAACTATCTCATCCTCTGTAGCACCTCCTTTTTTGCCATAAGCAATGTTGGCGCGAATGCTTTCATTGAAAAGAATAGGCTCTTGACCAACCAAACCCATTTGCTGTCTCAGCCAGCTTAGTTTGAACTTTGTGATATCCACTCCATCTAGCAATACACTTCCAGAATCAGGATTATAAAATCTCTCTAGCAGGCTGATAACTGTTGATTTCCCACTACCACTTTCTCCAACCAATGCAACAGTCTACAAACACATTTATCAACAATGTAAGTAATTACATCACATATTCTCAAATAGTAGCATGTTATGGGGAGAAGCTGCTTGCTCACAGTAGCTTCTGAGTGCTAGAATTAATTTTGAGAAAATTATAACTTGATCCAAACACGCTATTAGATTTCTAGAATACTTGAAGTTACGATTACCTTTCCGGCGGGAATGCTTAGACACAAATCTCTGAAAATTTGAATATTAGGCCTTGTTGGGTAACTAAAGCTGACTTTTTGAAGCTCAATATCACCTTTTACAGTTTCTAGTGTCATGCCCTCATCAATGCTAGAGTCTATCTTCGGTTTGCTATCAAGAATTTCATATATTGAAGCTGTGGAATCTTTGGCCTTGTTAGTATCTGGTGCCAAGGCACTAGTCTGGGAAACACCAACTGCTGTAATTGTTAAAGAAAAGAAAACCTGCACAGAACTTATAGTAAGAACTAGTCCAGCAAAAACTGCAAATGAAGGTGGAGCCAAGTGATGTATGTACCTTGAAAACCTCTCCAAAAGTTGCTTTTCCGTGTTGCACTAGAATAGACCCTATGTAGAAACATAGCGCATTTGTGCAGTATAGAGCAAAAAATGAGAAGCCTAACCCTGCACCACTAACAAGCCCCAACCGAACACCTTGTTTTTCAGGCCCTGAACATTTCTTCTGGTACATATCCATCACCTTCGGTTCTGCACAGAATGATGCAACAGTTCTGATGCTACCAACAGCATCATTTGCTACCTGACTTGCCTCTTCATATTGTTCCTATATAGAAAAACAGAAGATTCTCATGATTTACAGAATAGTTAATTCCATTGATTGATGGAATGGACAAAAAAACAGAAAGTTAAGGCTAACTAACCTTGGCATCTGAACTGAACCCTTTAAGAAACCTCGTCTGAAGGAATCCTTGCATAAGGATCAAAGGTGACACGCCCAGAATTACCAAAGCGAGGATCCAATTAGCTGTGAAAGCTATAACTAGACCTGCTGTGACTGTTGCTATGTTTTGCACAATGAGGGCCAAGGTGTCACCAACAAGAGTTCTCACTGTGGAAGCATCAGTAGCTAACCTTGCACTAACTGCACCACTGCAAGGATATTCATTCATTTGAGTTAGATCACTTGAAGTAGTAATTAACAAATAACAATAAATGTGTCTCTATTTTTTCTCTTTCATGATTGGAAGTAAATATTATAAAAGCACACATGTGTTGTTCACCCTACCAGAGCATCTATGAATCTGGAGTTCGATTATTTGTTATCTCATTATTCTAATAAAAAGTTGAATTTTAGCACATGGCGCGTAGGCCTGTGCATTGTCAATGCTTCAAAGCCTAATACACTCTTACGTGAAGAAGCGTGTTAGAAATATAATATAAAATAATTCATGTGTCATTCGTCCTGTATTTTAATATACTTACTAAATATCATAATAACATACCTTGAATTTGAAGGATGATCAAACCAACTGATTTCTTGGTGCACTACCTTTTGAAATGTCAATGAACGGATTCTTTCTATGAGTTTCCCACCAGCAATCCCAAATAAGTAGTTCTGGATGGGTATAGCCACCAGAGTAGCAAAACCCAAACCCAAAAATAGAAGTGCCCAAGACTCAGAATCTTTTCGAAGCTGTTCTGGAGGTTCATAGAACGTATTAATAGCTGATGAAAGCAAGAGGCCAAATATAGGGAGAATAACACCATGTACTGCTGCAGCAATGGCTCCAAGTAGTAAGATAGGAACCTCAGGCTTGTTCAACTTGGCCAAGCGTTTAATAGAAACCTTGTGGCGCTTCGCATTATCAATTTCACCACTTTCATGATCAGTAATAGACTCATGTGCAGAAATTTGATAAGGAAGAGGCATGCCAAGTGAAAGAGAGTGTCTACTGTTTGATGAAGCTTGGCTTATTGATCTTGCAAATGATGTTCTTTGGGTGGAAGATCTAGCCATGTGACTTTCTAAACTAAAACTGTTCTTGGACTTGTCCGCTTCAGAATTACGGCTTTCTTCTTCCTTCTTAGCTCCTTCCTGTAGACGAATGAGCTGAGAATAAGCACCCTCAGGATCCTTGATTAACTCAACATGAGTTCCTACATACAAAGAAAAAATACAAAATTAGTTTTTTCATTGATTGCTAAGCTATATATGTAGCAGGACTATGACTGATTAAAAGAGGTGATTCAATTAACCTTTTTCCACAATCTTGCCCTGATGAACCACTGCTATAGTGTCAGCATTTCTAATAGTTGTCAACCGATGCGCAACAACTACGGTAGTCCTTTTTGTCATAACTCTTTCTAATGCTTCTTGAACAACACGTTCAGATTCGGCATCCAAAGCACTCGTTGCTTCATCAAGAAGAAGGATTCTCGGGTTCTTCAAAATTGCCCTCGCAATCGCGATTCTTTGCTTTTGCCCTCCAGAAATTTGAGTTCCATGCCCACCAAGCATTGTGTCAATGCCCTGAAAACAGAATTGTACATTTTTATTAGCCTCAGACAATGTAAAAAAATTTAAAAATTGGAATCATTTGTGTAAGTCAAAAGTGTGTAATTTTATACATGAGGTAGCTTATCAATGAAATTTTTGGCATTGGCAAGTGTTATTGCTGTTGTTATCTCCTCATCTGTTGCTCCTTCCTTCCCATAAGCTATGTTCTCTTTGATGCTAGCAGTAAACAGGACAGGTTCTTGACCAACCAGCCCAATCTGTTCTCTTATCCATCTAACTTGAAAACTCTTCAAATTCACACCATCTATAAGTATTTCTCCAGCATCAGGATCATAGAATCTTTCTAATAAACTGATTATAGTTGATTTCCCACTGCCACTTTGACCCACTAAAGCAGCAGTTGTGCCACTTGGAATATAGAATGAGAATCCTGCAAAGATCTGCACTTCTGGCCTTGCTGGGTATCTGAAGTAAACATCCTTGAGTTCAATATCTCCCTTTATGTCTTCCAAGACAACACCACTGGTGTCATAGGCATCAATTTTAGGCTTTCTCTTAATTGTCTCAAACATCTTATATGCTGCTGCTTGGCCTGATGCAAATGCATTAAGGCATGGGGTTGTTTGACCAAGTGACCTAGTTTAACAGTACAAATATTTACTCAATATTGTGACATCACATAAATATAAACAAGCTCTAAGGACTAAAGTGCAATCATGTTGTCTCACATACATTCCACCAGTGTTAATTGATATGATGATATTGAAGACATCTCCACCATTGTATCCTTTCTCTATGATAAGTTTGCAACCATACCACATAGCAAGTGCATAGGTGCTAAAGACAATCAGCAAAAGCACTCCCATTCCTAACCCTGAGGCCAACCCTTGTTGAACTGTACTATTATAAGCAATCCTTAACTTGTTATGATACTTTTCAATTGCTTTTTTCTCACCAGTAAAAGAGGCAACCTGGTTATACATCAGAAGGAAATCATTGACTATACTTCAATAAAAAAGCAACCCATGCTAAGTGCTTGATTTGTGTGTCTTACTGTTCTAATGGCTCCAACTGTTTGCTCTACAACAGTTCCAGCTTCTGCATAAGCAGCTTGCCCGCGACTCGACATTTTCGCCATCATCATAGACATAATTCCACCAACAATGACAATACAAGGAATGCATGCAAGCAAAACTAGACAGAGTTCCCACCCTTTTGTAAAGGCAATCACAAAGCCGCCAATAAAGGATGAAACAAGCTGAATAAACTTGCCAACCTGCCATTAATTAACTTCATGTCAGTTCATTTTCTATTCTCACTTTTCTTCTGTCAAAAATCCTTATCAGCTCTGTTTAAATCAGAGAGCTACAAATCATAAACACACATACAATACAAAGGTTGGGGAGAATAAAATATCATTGAGTATATATAATCATTGGATTAGTCACTGCTATCGGCAAAGAATCCTTCATCTCAGCCAAAAAATACAAGAAAGGAGGGAGCATACCTTTTCTCCCATGGCATCTTGAATGAGAATGGTGTCACCGGACATTCTTCCAATCACCTCTCCAGTCGAGGCTTCAGTGTCAAAGAAGGCAATGTCCTGTTTCAAGATAGTTTTCAAGTACAAGCCGCGGATCCGCGCGGCTTGTCTTTCTCCTGTCACCATCCAACATGCTACCTCTGTAGCATAAAAAGAATGACATTTAATATCATAATGCTGCAATTACCTTGAAATTAAGACTGAAACAAACAAAGAAAAGGGGAAATGAAAGTGTCATCTTACGTAGAAATGATACTATTCCAGTCCCAATAGCCAGGTAAACAAACAATAATGCAACCTGTAGTTTGAAGTGCCAACGACATGTAGGTTAGTTTGCATTTACAATCTATGTTGATGAAACCAAGAATAACAAAATGAAATTGCATAGAAACCACTAAGACTCTTTGGGTCTATTTGAAAGCACATTCACTCAATCCAATAAATTCATTTCATTGGGTGAATGTGCGTTAGAAATCGTGATCCCAACTTGACTTACAAGATATCAAATGTTATTTTAAAATGAAAACCAAACATGCACTAGTTTCATTCAAAAGTGAATGTGAAAGCACATCGGCTTAATCCAACAATTACATCTTATTGAGTGAATGTGCATTGGAAATCGTGATTCTAATACAGCTGAAAACTTTTCAAACATGCACTAATTTCATTCAAGAAACATGCCAAAAAAAAACCAAAAAAGGTGGGATTTTACCTTAGATACTTCCTTGACAATGTGGGAAGGGTCAGTGGTGCCAAAAGTGTTGATTAATTTCCCAAAAATGACAGTCATGAGAGGCTGCGACCACCCATTAGCCATGGCACATATGACACCAATGATCATCAAAGTCCTGTCAAGACAATCCGCAAAGGTGAAAAGCTTGTAAAAGCTAACTTTTTCTTCAACTTTGGGTTTGTGTCCTTCATGATCATGATCTGGGTCTGCTTTCTGAGCCATGGCTAAGGTGTTAATTAGGAGGGTCACCTAGCTAACCCTCTTCACGTAGGAAATTAATGACAAGACTCTGGTGTGAGGAGACAAGAGAGTGCTATTCAAATGCATGCTTACGCGCAACAATATACTAATTTTGGCAAACTATGAACTTTGAAATGTGTTGCTTTTTTTCAGGAAAAAGAATTCTTGTTTACCTTCTAGAATGATGCTATAACAAATATTTATCTAATCAAAAAAATTCATAAAGATATAAAGAATATAGATAGCTACAAATACTTTATTTTTCTCTCTATTTCTCACTTCTTATGACATCACATTATATATCATATTCATTACTTCTCTCCCTTATCTTTCTTTCTCCCTCTAAGTGTTTACCACTAATGGTGGTCTATGAATCATAACTCTCAGGTAATTTAATTGAATTTTTTGTTTAGATGTTGTAATAATAATTCTAATTCCTAGACTTCTATTCTAATTTCTTAATTCAGATGTATAATATAAATCCTTGTCTCTATATAACAAATTTAACATATGATTTCTCTGGTTTGGTCCCTCATTAGACAGAGCACCCACGAAGAGTTAGTACATTGTTTTTATTTATAAAATGTCCTCTTATACTTGAGAGAGGGATCTGAACTACTTTATACAATTCATCTGATTAATTTAACAACAATGGTAATCTTAAAACTAAGATGAATTAGAGATCATTAAGTGAAACCTCAGCTTAGATCTATGATATCAAATCTTGTTATTAGTTTTTGATAGACCAAAAAAATCCATGATGGATGTCTAATTATGTCTACATAATTTAAAGTTATTTTATCTAGTTTATTTTTAAAGAGTTGTGATATGTTCACACTCTACTCTATCTTACAATTTATTTCCATCAATTTTTCTTCATGTCTTTTTCTACGGTTTCTATCACATCACCTATCAATCACTCATTATGTGGACTAGAACTTATTGATTTTTAAATACATATTATATCTAGTTTATTAAGATGGAGATCTTTAACAAGATATTTCTAGTTACTTATTTTCAGTTATTTGATTTTATTTACTAAGGTTGCCATTTCCTTTGCTATTATAAGTTATAATTTCTTTTTCAATAAATATGACCAAAAAGTTGAAGGAAATTTTAACCTCTTATGGTGTTTCTTCCTATAACTGTTGTCTAACCCTTACGTATTCATGCCCCTAGAACTTTCTGGTGTCTATCAGTTTCGTTCTTAATTTATTTAATAAATTTTGACATTACAGTACATGGTAATGAGTGGTGAATATATATTCAAGAATATACTATGGAACTTTGAAGGAAATTTTGTATATCAAACATGTCACAGGAGACATGTTTTAGCTCCTGAGTTATAATACATTCTCACTAAAGTTTTTCTTCTACCTCATTTGCATTTATTATTATTTTTTATCTGCATAACGTATCAAATCACCTATCATTTTATTCATTTATCTATTTTTTTTCATATTTTATTTAGGTCGAGTGTATTATTAAGTATGCGAACATAATTTTTTCCTTTAACTTTACAAACAGGAATCCTACTTGCCACATGTCAACTCACTATGCCTAAATTTCTCAGTGGTGGTGGTAGTATACTATTTGAATGTGAATCTTGATTTATTTACACTCTAAATTTTGTCTACCTTTTTTTTACCTTATTTTATTTCTATCTCTCTCCATTTTCTATTATTTCACATATCAAATTTCATATTTTTCCTTTCTTTTTCTCTTATCTCTCTAATCTCTCCACCTCCTTCCACCTCAAAATAAGGTGTGAAGAAAACATTTTTATCTGAAATATATAAAACAACTCTCTAGCTAACTTATTACTCTTTTGGAGGCAAATTGAAAAGTACTTATTTAAGCTCATTTAATATCTTTTGTAGTAGATAAATTTTAATAAACTCATATCTAAACGTGTTCTTAATGTATGTAACTCAATCATAAATCATTCATTTGTAAAAAAAATCATAGATCATTGGTCAAAGACCATAGTATGTATTTGCTGCTATTTAGAGGCTAGTTCTGAAGCAAGGGTACCTTATTTTAATTTAGTTTTGATAGATTCACAATCATGGTTCCTAATTAATTTACATGTTGGATAATGGATATAATAACCTCCTTCCCATGTTCCTAAAACAAAAAGAATACATGGATAACTATAACATAATATGTATGTGTAGTGAAATAATTTGGACCTGAAATTAGTCTGTACATTCCACACGAAATTATGTGGCTACTACACCTGGTTGATCAGAATGATGAGTATCAATGCTGTTATTATGCCAATGTAAGAATCTCATTTTGCTGTGCTGATTATCATTGGTTGGTATCAAATGGCTTTTCTCAAAGAAGCGATTCTAATTCGTCTATAGCGGGTGAAAGTTGTTTGAGGTTATACCATTTAAATGGTGAAGAAGAAAAATGCGATATTATCAAGACTACAAGAAAGAAAAAGAAAGGGATCTTTTGTGAGGGTGCAATTTAACTTTCTCTATCTTTGGTTGGCTACACACAAAAATTGGTGGAAAGATATCCCTATCACCATTATTTGATTGAACATAGTTAGACATTGTAAGCTAAAACAAGTGAATATTTTAAGGACCAAAAAATTTGGTAGCACGTGATCTTTGAGATTCAGAGATTCCATTAAAAAGGTAAATATTTCTTAATAAATGTTTTTTTATACGAACCGCCTAAAAATAAAGAATCCAACTATTTATGAGTTGTGCTACATATTTATTAATTGTCACACTCTTTGGTTATATGGATCAATAGAGCCATTTAAAAACTTGAAAATTTTAAAAACATGTGAAAAATGTTTTTAAAAACAAATCTTATTTTTTAATTTTTGAAACTAAAATACTAGAACAATTTTTTTTTCTATATATAATTTTCAAATTACAATTTTTTAATGTTAGAAAACATATCATTCAAACATTTTTTTTCTATTTTTTTCAAAACTATTTCTAAAAACGTTTTTCAGTGTACTTTTAACCTGTTTTTCTATACATTAAATATTTATTTTAATTTATTAATATTATAAAATTTTAAAATATTGTTAAATGACTTATTATATAGCGTTTCATTTCAGCCAAAAGCGCAAGTTGCTGCCTTCCGCCGCTTCACCTGTGTCACATAGTGTGCTCTTCTCCTCTGCGTTCCTCGTGCGCCGCCACCCCAGTTCTCGCCGTCGCTGCTTCAGGTTTTACTTTTACTCGCTGCTTCTAAAAGATTTTGCTGCTTTCTCAGTTTTGCTTCCATGTCCCTTACTCTCACAACAGGACTTCATTTTTGGGATTTTCATTTTTATTGATATGAATTTCAGTTTATGTATGTAGGTGTGATGTTAAGAAAAAAGTCCCATCTTTATTGTAAAAATCGGAACTTGCTCACCCTTGATTTCAATGGCTATTAAGTTTGAGCTGGTAGACCCAAAATTGAACAAGTTTATAGAGTTCCCTCAACACATATGTATGGCTAGTGTATGAGTTCTGGTAATCGAAGGATTCTTGTGACCAATAATAGCAAGGAGCTAGGCACAGGGGGGGGGGGGGAATAAGACTTTGCAGTGTTTTTGCCTGTCACTGAAGTTGAACTGTTTTTGTATCTTTGTTCTCTACCTTTTTATGTATTATTTGGTTTCTGAGTCACTGGGTAGTAGAAGATGCGAATGAGTCCCTGATGGTAACAATATTTGATATATTATCCCAATTATTCTCCCTTCTCTTACAATAACTTCTATCATAGCATGCGATGTTGTAACATGTCATTTTAACTTCTTTTTTTTACAATTGATTGTGAACCATGTAGGGAGGGGGTGTAAGCTGACTTATAAATTCATAAGACAAAGATGCAAGCTTGTGCTGGAGTGGCAATGATGGGTTCTATGCAACAACCTGTTTGGACCAAGGGGCAGAATTTCCCTGCAATAGGGTACGGAAGTCATGGATTTATACCTCAAGTGAAGTTCTACCATGTGAAGCCATGCAAAGCATCTCATGTTGAAAATAGCTTAGTCACTGGAAGTCAACCATCTTTGTCTTTCTCCGTGCCTGAAATTGGAGGTATCTGTAATTTACCATTCTGATTGAAAATTGTCATAAGCAAATGGCTAGTATTTTTTTCCTTTAAACTAATTGAGGACGTTAGAGAGTAGACTCCATTAAAATATCTAAGATAGTTGTATATGGAACCAGTATGAAGCTTCCGAAACAAAAAGCTTGAGATTTTCTGTTTTGTTTTGTGTCGACCAACGGAATACAGTGGCAGTTTGGTCTTCTCAGTTATTCGTCTTCCCTCCACATTTATTGTTGATTTATTGTGATGAGGTATTGTTTTCAAAATGACGTCCAGTTTGGTGTGTAATATAAGTTTAACAATTGTCAATGTCAACAACTGCATATTTGACTTATGGTTGAGCAAATCCGTGTCATGGCAATAAAGTAGCTTGGGAATATTTATTTGTGTAATCTGTTCTCTGGTTTGGTGTTAAATATCTTCATCTAGTTCAACATTCTGATATCATTGTATCAATATATACCGGAATTCAGTATTTCAATATTTAAATTTATGCCCCAAAGTATGATCTATTTTGTCCATGGAGTCACATGCAATTGCGAATATCAGGTGATGGTAGTCGCTTTGTGGACTATGGCTTGAGTGAAGCTGATCCTGAGGTTCGTGCAATTATTGACAAGGAAAAGAACCGGCAATTTAAAAGTCTTGAGCTTATAGCTTCTGAAAATTTTACATCTAGAGCAGTGATGGAAGCAGTAGGTTCATGCCTCACAAACAAGTACTCAGAAGGACTCCCTGGTAAAAGGTAAATTCTTCTTGTACTTTTTCTCGGAAAATGAGAATTTTACAGAAGGTTTCCTTCCTTTTCCACTTCTGCAATTTTGTTGATTGAAATATCATGATGCATGTAAGGTACTATGGTGGCAATGAGTACATTGATGAGCTTGAAATCATATGTCAAGAAAGGGCACTGGCTGCATTTCATGTAGATGGAAATAAGTGGGGTGTCAATGTTCAACCATTATCTGGTTCCCCAGCTAATTTTGCAGTATACACTGCAATTCTTAAGCCTCATGATCGGATAATGGTAAATTATTCCACTCACTTTATTTTGAGTATTCCAAAATGGAAGTTCATTATGTGATTGTTCTAAAGTAAATGGTGTTATGGTACAGGGTCTGGACTTGCCTCACGGGGGACATTTGTCTCATGGATTTATGACACCTAAAAGACGTGTATCAGGCACATCAATTTATTTTGAATCTATGCCTTATCGACTTGATGAATCAACAGGTTCTTTTATTTCGTCCTTGAATTTTCTCAGGTTTTTTGACTCGTTCGTTGAATAATCAAGGATATAACGTTCTTTTTTGGAATCACAACAGGTTTTATTGATTATGATATGCTGGAGAAAACTGCTAATCTCTTCCGACCAAAACTCATTATTGCCGGTGCTAGTGCTTATCCTCGAGACATTGACTATCCTCGCATGAGAAAAGTATGTTCTGTACTTGTGCATTTTTTTGGCATCTTATCCTCGTGATCTAATGTCTCTCTACATCATATGGGATATTTTTCTCCGGTTAAAGCTAATTGCATCTTATGTGCATGGGCAGATTGCAGATCAAGTAGGAGCTTTTCTTATGATGGATATGGCTCACATAAGTGGACTTGTTGCTGCATCTGTGCTTGCCAATCCCTTTGAGTTCTGTGATATTGTGACCACCACAACCCACAAGGTTTTCCTTGAGACATTTCTATGTTGCACTTTGTATTTTTGCCCTTAAAATGAAAGAAAAGGATTTTTTTTTTTGTTCAGTAGAAACATAGCGCTGTTTTCTTGAAACTGTGAAGTGAAACTTTGATATTTTCCTGCAGTCTCTGAGAGGTCCTAGAGGCGGTATGATATTCTTCAAGAAGGATACAGTGCATGGGGTTGAGCTGGAGACTGCCATTAACAATGCTGTTTTTCCCGGTCTCCAGGTATATTAGGAATGTCCTCTCATTAGTTCTGTTTTCACTTTTCTGATTGAGAACGCGCATTACCGATATGGATCTATGGTTGCAGATGCATTTATCTTCTTTACCTTCCTAGTTTGTGATTCTGATATAGTTTACAACTGTCCAGGGGGGTCCTCATAACCACACTATCGGTGGACTAGCAGTTTGCTTGTTGCATGCCCAGTCTCCAGAATTCAAAATTTACCAAAACCAGGTATATAAATATCCTTGTCATCATTGGTTTTAGTTTGGCATAAGGCACTTCCAAACAATGATACTCATAAAACTACCACCCTCCAGGTGGTTGCTAACTGTAGAGCTCTCGCTAGCCGGTTAATCGAGCTGGGGTATAAACTGGTTTCTGGTGGTAGCGATAATCACCTGGTTCTTGTTGATCTGAGGCCTTCTGTAAGCTTCTTGCTCTTTTCTTTTTGCATCGCAACAAAATGATAATTTCCTCTTTTCTTCCCTTCCCGTGTCTATCATAAGAAAAATGTAGGAGTACTTAATTTTCTCGTAAATTAGCAGTCCAATGTTAATTGCTGGCATGCTTTATAACGTGAAATGACATGATTTTGCAATATTGAAGGTATGATCTTTTTTAGTACTTGGCTGTATGTCATATTAATCAGCATCACATCCTCTAGGGTATTGATGGTGCTCGGACAGAGAAAATTCTTGACATGGCTTCTATTACTCTCAACAAGAATTCAGTGCCTGGTGAGAGACTTACTGCTTGTTGTGTATCATTTAGTTTGCCGATTCATTTGTGATACCTATGTCCCATTATTACTGACATGTACTAATTACCATAGGCGATAAGAGTGCCCTAGTTCCAGGTGGCATTCGCATCGGGTCACCTGCAATGACAACAAGAGGACTTGGTGAAAAAGAATTTACACTAATAGCAGACTTCATTCACGAGGGCGTGCAGATAAGTCTTGAAGCTAAAAGTTTGGCCTCAGGATCAAAGCTCCAAGATTTTATGAACTTTGTTTTATCTCCTGAATTTCCTTTGCAAGGCAAGGTAACAGAGTTACGTAGGAAAGTTGAAGCTCTTACTACTCAGTATCCAATTCCTGGAGTTTAATTGTACCTGCTTCTGAATGCTAAAAACCTTGTCACTGTTGAAAATTTTTGATGTTAGAATAATGACATGCTTGTTTTGTTTATTGCTGATAATCTGTTATGATTATATACCATTTAGAAGTGGATGCAAATCAATTTGCGCTCCTGGCCCTTGACATGCTTGTTTTCTTTACTTATGTTCTTTTTGACCCTTGTGAAAATGAAGTGCAAACGTTGATGATGATGTTATGTATGAAATGAGTGTGTTTGGTTCTAAAATCAATGTTGTTAGAGTGTAAGAAACGGGGCAGGTTTTTAAGGTGAGTCTAAATTTCTATCAAATTTGGCTTCTATAGGCGAGTCTAAATCATTTTAACTACATTGAATAAAATAGTCTTACAACCAGCCAAACATTAAAATAGTAAAAATATCACTTTTTCTCTCCTCTTAAATAGACTGAATATCTAATTAGTTTAATCTCTTTCCATTTGTTCTATTAAAATCTTCCCTCTCATCCCCTAATTTTGAACCAAACCAAATATACATGAAAGTAATTCAATTTTTAAAAATAGAACCAACTCATTAAATCTATGAATTGGTTCAATTTGGTTGAGGAATTTTAAACTCTCACTCGAGGCCGATGTATTGTTGTCTCAAGCGGTAATAACAATTTGATAGTAATGTTGTATTAGGGCTACAATGTAGGATTTTTATCTAAATGCACACCTCAAGCACGACCTATGCTTTCAATTTCTTAAATATCAGTGTATTTAAAGATCTAAACAATATGAAGTGAAAGTTACTAAATCCAATGGATGAAATCAAATTGACTATTCTTGTCTCATAAAATGTCGTGTCCTTTATCCTTATTATTTTTATGTGTGTGATTAGAGGAAGTACACCTTGTAATTTAGTACTTGTGTTTTTTTTCTAAAGAAGTTGAGATTAAAAGACGAGTGCTTCCTAATGACACTTACAAAGAGGGAATAACAATTCCTAAAAAAGCAGATCAACAATGCTTTAACATACGACAATACACTCAGCATGCTTTCTCATATAAAATCATAAAAATAAAGGATAACACAAAAGGCTGAAAGAAGGATGGTAGCACAGGGAAGGTGAGGTAGTGGCCATGGAGAAATTAGAAGGAAATAAATCTACAGAAAGGATAAAAAAACTTATAGATGAGAGGGAAAAAACTCAACAAGGATTGGAAAGTCTTTAGTGTACTTAATTGATATCACAATTTTGACCTAAGTTTGATGAAGATCTCTTAAAGAATGCGATTTCGACGTACTTACTTGATGGGTAGATATTGGAGTTTAGACAAAAAAAAAAAAAGTTGGTTGATATACATGAATGAATGTCAAATAATATAGGGCATAGATTATATGGATGGACCTTGACCCAGCCCACGAGTTGTTTCTTGTTATTCTGTGTCTGTGAATAAAAGCGCCGAATCAGTGATTCCACCCTTCACTCACAATCACATCACAATTCACACACACGAAGAGTTGTGAAAGAAAAGAAATTGCGAGAAACCATGGCCGTGGAAGATACCCCCAAATCCACCATCACCGACGACCAAATCAGCAATAACCCTAAGGCTCCCGACAACAACGACAACGATGACCTCGAGGAAGGAGAGATCCACGACGACGATGACTCCTCCGCCACTTCCAAACCTCCCTCCACCGCCGTCGTCCGCCAACCCCATCACCCCCTCGAGAATTCTTGGACCTTCTGGTTCGACAACCCTTCCAACAAGACCAAGCAAGCCGCTTGGGGCAGCTCCATTCGACCCATCTACACCTTTGCCACCGTCGAGGAGTTTTGGAGGTAAAGCTTTAATCTTTTCCCTTCCCTCTCTTCTTTTCCCCTTTTGGGTCCCAACAATTTCGATTCTTTATCGTCATTTCTTGATTATTTGATGTTTATTTCTGTTTCGTTTGGTTCTTTCATTGTGCTTTCTTGGGTGATTGATTCAACTGTCTGTAAAATTTTTTCTTTTCAATTTTGTTCAGCATTTACAATAACATTCATCACCCTAGCAAGTTGGCTATTGGAGCAGACTTCCATTGTTTCAAGCATAAGATTGAGCCAAAGTGGGAGGATCCTATCTGTGCTAATGGGGGGAAATGGACTATGACCTTTTCAAAGGGGAAATCTGATACCAGTTGGTTATATACGGTATGCTTTAGAATCTGTGATGTCAAGACATTGAGGGCATTGATTTGGCTTATGCTTTTGTGTAAAACTGATGATCATGCCTTTTCTTTTTGTTTCCTGCAGTTGTTGGCAATGATTGGTGAACAATTTGACCATGGTGATGAAATTTGCGGAGCTGTCGTGAATGTTAGAAGTAGGCAGGAAAAGATTGCTCTTTGGACTAAGAACGCATCAAATGAAGCTGCTCAGGTAACAATCTATTCTTGATTTGGGGAAGAGGGGGGGGGGGGAGTTGAAGTTCTTTGGAATTAAGACATTCATTTAAGTATTTAACTTGTTAAACAATAATGTCATGATTTGCCAAACCAATACCAAAGAAGGAACTAGATGGTTCATTTGAAGCGCCATTGAGCTATTTGTATGAATGTTAGGGTCAGATATTCACGGTTCATGAGCTATTTGTAGTTGTCTTTGGTTCCAGTTTACCTTTTCACTGGCTGTCTATTCTGCTGCTACTAAGGAGGGAGTTTTAACTGTCAGAAATATGGAGTAGAAATGTGTTGGTTGTATTATGACAATTCTATATAATTTGCTATTGAATTTGTGTCCCAGATGGCTCTCTGTTATTACAGGGAGTATTAGTAATAGATAAAAGTCCAATGATATGTATTGTAGTTTGTTCTTGTGACTGTTTCTCAACCATGCTCTATGGTTGAGGGTCTCTTTGTCCTTGTGACTGTTCAATTATCCTCTCTAGTTATTCTGAACTTGAGGAACATCTAAACTAAATTTCCTTATTGCAGATAAGCATTGGGAAACAGTGGAAGGAGTTTCTTGATTACAATGAAAACATTGGCTTTATGTTTCATGTAAGTAGAACGAACTTCTGTGCTTTTGTGTATGATACTTAATCGTAAGTGTGGCTAATCATATCTTGCTATTTCTCCAGGATGATGCAAAGAAGCTTGACAGAGCTGCTAAAAATAAATACACCATATGAACTGTATAGTGATCTTACAGTGCAGGATATTTCTTGAAGGATTAAGTTGCGTGATAGATGATGCTGAACATGTAGCTGAGCTGCGTTAGAAGCCTTTTTTTTCTCATCGTTTTCAGTAATATTTTCCAGATGTGTACGGAGAATATAACTGGAAGATGTTTCATCAATATTATAGGGATTTTGTTAATTGCTTCTAGATTAAATGGACGAAATTTCATCAATATTTTGGTGATTTTGCTGATTGCTTCTACATTACGTGCATGTTCCAAATGCTCTAGTTTCTTGATCAATGCTGGACAGCGAATAATTCCCGTTACTTTTTGCTTTTCTTTTTCACAATTTGTGTCAGTTGGGAAATTTTAGCCATGATTCCTGGGTTGAATGCAAATTCTCCATTCAAGCCTGAAAGAAATAAGCTGCGCTAAGTATGATATAATAATACAAGCTTCTAGGAAGAACATGATTCTTAATGCAACTTAAGACAAAAATCACTTGCAATTTGCAAAATTCGCAGCTTAAAGGATATTCGATGCTTAATAAGCTTAATACTAATGCATACAAATAACGGTAATTAATCAAGCGGTTTTTTCACATGATAATTTATTTAAGCTTACACGCCCATTACCTTAACAAGTTTATATCAAAGGCATGTCGCTAAGTCTAACGTAATTCAGAGGCTACACATAAACAAAATTTCATGAGTCAAATTACCAGTTGATTTTTTTTTACCTATATCCACTAGTACGGCAGATAAGAATGCAGAAGGGGAGATATCATCAAAAAAACTCCACAACAATATGTATGTATTTACAGTCTGTCTAAGAGATAAACTAAAAAATTTCCCCTTCTTCCACGGCTCCATTTAGAACCTCCTCATCTTCATCAGCCAACTCATCCTTGATAAATAAACCAAGCCGCTCCAAAGGGTTCTCAAACTGAAGCTTATCCAAGGTCTCCAATGCAACTTTATAGTCATTTCTACCTCCGAGCGCCTTGTAAGAAAGCGTACACCCACTCAAAGTTTCCAGTTCTTTCACAATCTCCAAATTATGTTCAATCTCAACAGTTCTTTTCATCTACAAAAGAAACCATGACAGTAAAAATCCATTCATACCGAATTCAATTTATAACATAACAAGACAAGAACAAAACCTCTTCTATTGCAACTCGTGCAGCTTCTCTTTCCTTTTCTCTTTGTTGCCTCAATTCTTCCTCAGCCCTCGTTCTTGCAGCAGCTTCAGCAGTTTTAATTTGAGCTTCAATTCTAGCTCGCTCTGTTATGCAGCATAACATGAACAACGGTTGTAATCATCATATATTAGAAATTACAGTTCTCATTACCCAGCAAATCACTTTAAAGTATAATAAAGCATTAAAAGTCCATGCAATATGGACACAAATCAAATTAGCAAGTACTTGATAACGAGAAGCTAAGATGTGCAAGAAGCTTTCTCTTTACACAACAAATGATGCAAAATGCAAAGGGAATTTGTTGGTTGCTGACTTCAAAAACTTACATGGCATCACACTACGACAACAAATTTACACTAACTAAACTATCAGGGAGAAAAATTGACTGTTGATAGATTACTTTCTTCTTGTGATATTATAAGAGCCTCATTGTCTACCGATCCACAATCATACAATATTTGAAATATATCCAAATAAAAGGCATCAGTTTAATCATGTATTCCAAGAGAGCCTTAGGTACCAATGCGTGGCACATTTTATCAAAGATGGAACATATAAATTACATGAAGCATGACCCTCTAGAAAGGTTGAGTATATTGGGAAAATGGAAGAGACAAATAATGTTACAAATGAGCATTCAACAGTAAAAAGAAAGAATGCAGATGTTCTCCTAAATAAAAAAAAGATAATATTCACCTTCACGCTGAATCCTTTCCAACCTCTCCTTTTCAAGCTGCATTTTCAGAGGATCACCTTTGTCACCCTAAACAGAGCAACGAAAAGTAAATTAGGAACTCACTGAATTAAAAAATACCCCATTTACTAAGGCAAGAAGAGAAAGCACAGTAATCAAAGACACCCTTCACATAAGAGTTTTACATGTTCTAGAAGTGTCTTCTGTTGTGCTTTCAGGATGGTATCTGCAAAGCGGCTTTTTAGCATAGCAGCACGAAGAGCCTTCTTAGGTGACAGCTGCACAGGAAAAACAGGGGTGCTCCATACTAAAACATAGAAAACATAAACATAGCAATTAGTAACAAACCAACTCAAGGTGTAAAAAGCACCAGCAGTTAATTGAAGTGGAAAAAGGCAGAGAAGCTTACCTTCACCAGAAGAGACATCAGTAGCAGAAGTTGCATGCTGAGAACCAAGATATACATGTTCACTATCCAAAGAACTTACAGTTCCTTCATTTAATACCGACATCACGTATACCATATCAGCATTTAAGTAACGCTGGGTAGAACATAATATATCACAAATCATATATTCTCACCATCAGAATCAGGATCAGATTTCCTCTCCAAAGGTGATGTACATTTAGTCTGACGGATCTGGAATTAAATAAAATATTTCTTCTTAGATTCACAAGCAAAAGAAATTTCTAAACCTTATTGCTAACTTAGCTAATTATAATGGTAGTATTATTGTTAACACCTGTTTGAAATGAACAGCACGAGGTGCAATTAGGTCCCTTCCTTCAGATCCTTCAGAAGATGTAATGCGCAAATATAAGTCCATTAGGCAACAAAAATGATACACTAAAAACAGAAGCAACCAGAATATCTTTAAACTAGCCGATGACATTGAGACAAATTGCTAAGAATACATAACAGCATGTGATGCCACGAAAAATACCACACGTGCATGTGACAAGACACAATGAAGGACAGGCCTTTAAAGAGCCAAAGGCTGTTCACCTGTTCTTCATTATGGTCACCATTGCTACCAATGGAATATGCAGAAAATAGCTTGTGCCATAGACCCATATTATGTTGTTAATGCATCATACCTTTGATTAAGTCCTTCTCAATCGATTTGCAAGGGGTCTGTGATAATTTAGGTACCTCCACCTATGAGCAAAACAATGCCAATATAATGACATCTTTCAAAAATACATAAAAGAAACAAAAGATGTATGCGACAATAAACTGATCATGGAGAACCAAGTTGGCAGAAGAAGCAATTTTATTTCATCAATTCCAGCAAATGTACTACATAAGTGCAAATTACAATAAGACTTTTCTCTCTCAGAGAAAACAACACTTACTTTAGCATCTCTTGCTGTCAACGAACTAATCTTATGAATTCCTTTGTGTTCAGATACGTGTGACTTTTTCGCCAATGTATCTTTATGCCGAGGATGCATCACATTGCAACTTTTTCTCACAGTTTCCTTAATTGTTCCAGTCAAACTTTTCCCATGCTCATCTTCACACTTCCATTTTTTATCCATGTCTTTCCACTTTCTGTCAAATATTTGGTTGAGTTCCTTTGCCATCAAATGCACATCATTAGTTGGAGGATTGTATGTCATGGCATTTGAAAAGGTCAATCTGACATCAGCTGCAAACTCCTCCATGCAAGAATAAATATTTTTCTTCAGCTTGGAACTAATTGTGCCTAAGTCCATGGGTTTAGATATGATAGTAAAATAATCTGGAATGTTCAAAGCCACAGGATCCACTGGCTTGCTAAAAACCCAGCTATACGGATAAGACATTAAACTCTTCAGGATTGTAGCACACTGCGTAGACCCTTTCCGATCAATCTTCTGTCTTTTCTCCTTTTGGCCCTCAATACCCTCTGGTGGTCCCCTTTTGTGGGAATCTGGCTTGAACAACTTATCGGCTGTGTTAAAGCGCCCGTTCACATCAGCTTGTAGCCCTTTCTCCCCAAACTCACATTTCGGCCCAGAATCAACTTCTATCCTTTTGGTGGAGAACTTGATCTTCAATTTTGTTGCAGGTACTATAGTTTCTGTGGCAATCATGGTGATGATATATAAACAGGGAGTGCAGGATAATCTCTGCACTTCCAAAAGACTCCTACCCCTTTGAGACAAAGGCAACAAACAAGCTATGCTTCCATGTGAAGACGGATCTCACCTGCACAGCCCAAATAAATATATATATCAAAAAGACCACAATTCCCAGCAATCGCTCAGCTAATATAACTTATGCAGATCAGGATCACCAGAAATAACAATGCACTACTAGTTTTTAAAAATAAATATTTCTAACTCCAACCCTCACTCTCTGTCATGAAAATTAACTCTCCAATCGTTATAGAGTTAGTTCTCTAGAAACCAAAAATCAACAATATAAGAAGCCCATAAGAGTAAAAAAAATTCCAATAATTCAATATTTTTCCCAATAGAGAATTCAAAAGGATTGCATCGAGACTACGGTAATTTCCAAAATTAGAGAAAAAAATCCGTGTAAGTAATTCCAATTTATGGATCAGAGACCGATAAGAAGTAGAATATGAAGTAGAGCAAAGTGCATGAACCGAAAGCAACATATTGCACGCATCCCAGAACTCAACACTGTAAAGCAGAAGTTAAATTAGAAGCCCAAATAGAAAGCAAGAGAATAATTTCGACCCAGTTCAGCATTCAAATCGAATTACAAAGGGGAAATTAAAAGACCGAAGATTGAAATCTAGTCGATTACACTCCGCAACCCAAACAGCACAACAATGGACAAGAGATAGGGGAAAAAGCAATTAAGACATAGAAAACGATTTAGGTTTACCTTAATCGGAGCAGTGAGTAGCAGAGAGAGAGAGAGGGCTAAGAAGCCCCCCTCGTGAATCGATCGGCGAGGAGAAGAAGAAGAAGAGAAGCAACGCTTGCCAGCTATTGTCACACTGTGTCTGTGTGTGAGACTCTGCAGTGTGTGTGTTTTAGGGTTTTTACTTTCTCTACGCGTAGTTTGACCATTGACTTTGGCTGATATTTTTTTGTTTTGTTTTTGTTACTACTTTTTTTATAAATAAATATTATTTATTTCAGTGCAAATAAGAAATTATCCTTGTGAACATCGAAAATCTTCGTTTTAATTTCCTAAATTAACAGTAGTATTATTCAATAATATATCTAAAAAACAATCAACATCTATGATCTCGAATGAAAAATCTATATCTATCTATAAATATCTACAAATTTTAATGATTCTTTTGTCAGTTTTTAGATCTGGGCTGTAAGATCAGGTTTGGGCTATCTGGCCCTATTATTCTGATATGGGCTATTTGCTTGCGCATGCCTTTGCGCCGTTTCAGTCTTGAAATTGGAAATATCAGGTTTGACCAAAAAAATAAAATTGGAAATATCAGGGTCTGTATGGTTTGGTAGAATAATTTCTATTTATCATTTTTTATTTCCATTTTGTAAAATAGTTTTTATTTTTGAATTTAGAAAACATATTTGTTTTTACTTTTTGTTTTCAATTTCACTATCATGGTCATTCACAGCCTCTGCCCCCATAATAAATGATTTTTCCTAGTTGTACTTTTTTTGACTAAACATTTATGATTCGATCATAGTAAAGTTGATGCAGGTGGTGTGACCTGAGCTGAACCCACACATACCTCTCGATCTAATGCTAGTCCATTAAAATCTAACACTAATCACTGACATTTGAAGTGCAGAAAGCAAAACTTTAATATATAGTGTTGTGACCTAAGACATAGACGTCTACTTTCATTGAACTAAGCATATACCAACTTATATCAATCTCTCGATCTATTTATAAATTTGTGAAGCTCTTTTGATTATCAAATGATTGATTAGAAGCATGAAGTGCAAAGAGAAACACCATACATGACAAATTACTATTTACATCAATGAATGAATTTAAAACAATCAAATAACCAAGTTATACAATCTAAATGCAAAAATAGAAAACAACATATATAAGGGAAAAGGGAGGGGAACTGAAACCTAAGAGGAGAAGAGGTAACCCCGGTTGTGCAAGCTTCCCAAGTATTCCATAACCTCCGAGAGGATGTCACGATCCTCCCATGGGTTCTATCAACGTCTTGAAGCTCCACGGGGAGATGGTGAAATATGCCCCAAAAGCCTAATTTATAACCTTAAATAGAGGTTGAGGCAGCCAAACTGGCGCTGATCGCCACTTTTTGGCACTTAGTACCATGCTTTCTTCACAATTGGTTTTCCTCTAGCATTTAGCGCCGCAAACTGTAGCTTAATGCCACTACCTTCCCTGCTCTTCTGCCTGATTGGCGCTTAGCGCAGCCTTTCTTCAAAGTTAGAGCTGTCAATATGGGTTCCAACCTGCATGTTGGCCCGGCTCAACCCGGCCCGAGGGCGGGTTGGGTTGATTAAATCACAGCCCATTTAGAATACGAGTTAGAGCAACCCGGCTCGTTTAACCTTCGGGTTAAACGGATCAACCCACGGGTTAGGCAATAAAAAAAAACATTTTTGGCTGATTTTCTTATATCTTGGGTTGGGTCACTAAGTGTCACGTGAAGTGAGTCTGCAAAGAGAGTGATTTTTTTGCATCTTGGACTTTTTAATATGAATTTTAATTACTTTTTCAACATTTTTTAATTGAATTTCTCAATTTTTAGATTTTTTATTCTTCTACTGCTAAAATGGGCCAGCCCGCCAACCCACGAGCCAGCCCGTGAGCCGGGTTAGGTTCATATTTTCTTGGCTCATTCAGAAACGGGTTGTTCTAACACAACCTGTATTGAACTCAACCCGTGATGGGCCAGCCCATATGGGTCGGGCTGACCCGTATTGACAACTCTATTCAAAGTCCTATTTTTTCATCAAACCTTGGACCTTCCTTGAATTTATTCCCTACATAAAAAAATTCAAGTTAAACACATGAAATATATAATATTTACACTATTTTCATGCTAAAACTAATTGTTTACAAAATTAAATACTTTGGGGATAAAATGATGAATAAAGCAAACATACATGTCAAATAAGTGCCTGAAATGACATCCATATATACGTAATGTTTTCGTCACCACCACCTTTTTCGCCACCACCGCCTCTGTCGCCCCCACCACCACTGGCACCATGGCTACCATTGACGATGTCACTGCTGCCACTGCCGCCTTCACCGCCACCATTGTCACGCAACCACACGGTCATCGTGACTGACACCACTACCACTGCTGCATCTGCTGCCTACATCAATACCACCACCGTCTCCGCCCTCGGCACCGCTGCGACTACCATCTCCACTATCGCCGCTTGTTGGTGGTAGCGGTTGTGACAGTGGTGGCAACGGTAGTGACATAGTGGTGGTGATGGTGGTGAAGGTGGTGTTGGTGGTGCGGTGAAGGTGGTGGTGGTGATAGTGGCAGTGACAATGTCGACAGTGGTGATAACTCGTTTTTATTTTTAGTGACAATGGTGATAACGTTATACTATGTAACTCCAAATTAAAAAAATTGTTTTAATATTATATGGTAACAGTGTTTTGGATCTTGATAAACTTTACATGGTCATTTTCTTTTCATAAAATCTATAAAATCTACGTGTCGTAACTTTTTTTAAAATTATATTTGAAATATTGTCCCCACGTACACATTTGATATACACCTACATCTTTTGGGATATTTAGTAAAAGAGAGAGGAAATATGAAATATGATAGATAATGTGATAGGAAAATAAAAGTGAGATAGAAAACAAAAGAGAGTGAAAATGAGATGAAAGAAAATGATTGTGTTAATATATCAAAACTCTTATACTATCCTCGACTTCTAATATAGACGTCAAAGTTTGCAGGCATTCAATCTATTTTGTGGTGATTTTTAACTATCATAATCTACGAAGTATAAAAAAGAAAAGGGAAAAAAATACGGTATTAACAATATGAAATTGCCATAAATTCCTGGGTTGCATGTATTTTGTGGCGGTATTACACTATCAACGCCCGACTTTTCTTCTTTTTTAAATTTCGCAATTTATAAACAGTCTGAATTGAGACAATTCTTTATTATATGTCGACTGGGTGTTGACTGATTCAACAATTTTATCCTTTGTCAAAACCCCTAAATTCAACGTCAAGAATGGATGATTCGTTTTATAATATGAGAAGTTTTGATACATATACATTTACATTCTCTTTCATTTCATTTTCACTAATTTATCTTCTTTTCACTCTACATTTTCTATCAAATCACTTATTTATCTCTATTTTCTTATAAATAAATAATCAAAGATGGAGATGGAAAAGGTATATGAAGATATTTTTTCCTTAATATAAGTCCTCCGTGTCAAATATACAAAACAACAAAGATTAGCTACGAAAGAGGCCCTGACCCCCTCCCCGAGCTATAGATACGACAATTTGACAAGCTTGCGCGTAGGACAAAATGAAAGAATTGTGACTGTAACATCCTAATCCAAAAGATCAATTGAAAGCGAAATCCCTTTTGTTTATAATCCATGCGTGTCACAATCAATTCCCCCCAAACTTTTCAAAACACATTTTTACACTACTTTCCAATCGTAGCTCAATCCATTCATTAATTAGTACTCTTTTACCTGCACGAAACATCCTCTCTATTCATCTCTAGTTATATATGTTTATGTGTACTGCTACTATCAAACAACGAATTATTTATCAGATGGATAATGCCACGGAATTATTCCTGTATGTATATATATGTGATTGTTTGGCATGGCTTACACAACAAAACATCACGTTTCTTGTGAGAAAAACAAATGTGTATTCGATCCACTTGGATTTTTATAAACTTTCATAAATCAAATGAGCTAGTTTGAATTATATGAAAAATTAGCTCTAAACGCCAGATTAAAATAGAAGAATAATATTAATATTAATATAAAGATTTTCTAATACGTACGAGTCGATATCGGTTACCTAACTGGAGTATTTTGATTTGGCTCCGTCAAAAAAACTACTATATTGATTTGGTTAAAATATTTGGTAGAAGTGTGACTAACATATTTGTTTATTTTTTTGTCAATTCAAACTCTGGAATTTTGACTCTCATTATTAGCAAAAGAAATGTGAAAAAGTATATATGAATCCGGGACCACAAAGAAATGTGTTATAAATAAGTGAGGACATTTGGGTCTTACTCTTACGGTGCATTTATTGTATACCAATCAAATGTCACTACGTCTGAATGAGGATCGAGTAAGGGCCACATACATAGCAGCAAGGAAAACATCAAAACGGAACTACCTAGTTCGTAGTTCCTGTAAACGTTTATATATGCATTTTTCTTTTTCAATTTTACCAAAAGAAAGTAGTGCCAAGACGTATCAATAACTAGCATGAGGAGGAGAGAAAAAAAATATTGTAAAATGGATACGTAATGTAAGATTAAATATAAAGGGTACTAAAAATATGGCTTAAATATATTGTAATTTTAGTTTTCTAATTCAAACTATATGCAATTTTAGCTCTCTTGTTTTTTTAACTAATTAAATAAACTTTTAAGCCTAAGCAAGTTTTTTATCATTTAGAAAGTGGCAGATTCATAATTAGAATGAAAAATAGAAAGTAAAAATAGCAAAAATAAAATTAACCGACCCTTGGCTTTTTAACATGATAAATAATAATAAATCCTCAAGCTCTTAACTAATAAATCCATCACAATGAATTAAAAATCACAAATAAATAATAATAATTATTATAATTATAATTATTATTAATAGTAGTAATGATAGTGTCACCATCATCCAGTTGTGTGTAACTCTTCAGGTGCGGTGGTGAAAATGGCATATTGGTGGTGAGGTTGGTGATGCTTTGTTCTGGTTGCTCCTACGTTGCATGAGTGGAGATTTTTGTTGATGGTACATGCGAAGGCATTCTAACACTCAAGTTACTTAGTGTAGATGATATGTGGGGGATAAAAGTTAGATGGTTAATTACACCTTTGTTCAACTTGTCTCGCCTCATATAGAATAAGGGTTGGAGCATCTTGGGTTGAGTCGTTGTCATTCAAAGCATCGTGTGGGTCAAGGTGATCCCTTTGATCAACTAGGGAAGATGTACTATGTCAAGGGAATGGTGGATCAAGCCATGTTGCCTTCTATGCTTTCATATAGGGTGTGGTGTTTAGTTCTAAGGCAGACGGTCGTTGGCATTGAGAAATTCGAGCGGGAAAGAGTGTTGGGGTAGTTTGAATGTTTTTAGCTAAGCTAATCTCCTTGTGTAGGTCAACGAGTGACACTTTGAGAAGTCGGGAGTGTACACTAGTTTTGACTTGTAGGGATATTGATGTATCGATGTGATCGCGACCTAAGCCATTGATCAAGGTCGCCGTGGGATCTCGACACTTGACCATGTAGTTACATTCAATCGATCACAAGCCAAACAAAGTGTTGCTTGAGGATTTGTGTGGGTCATGCTTGGATGCTGAACATGCATTTTTATGAACGCAATCGATTCGGGTAATGTTAGTCGTGATCAGACCTCTCAGGTGATGACCATGTACTAGGATCATGGTCGACTATGGCAACTCTGTTCGACTGGTCAATGACTTGATTCTTGGCCTTTACTAGGCGATGGATCACAAATTCTTAAAACCTTAAACACCTCTATGCTTTAGTCTACACAAATTCTTCCAACTAATTCAATGGATCTTCCTCTCATTTTGTTTTTGTCCCCACCATAAATTTGTCATTGAATCATTTATGATAATTAAAAGCTACTCACGTAAATTATTTTTTCAAAAGTAGTTAATTCTAACTTTAGAACTATAGAATCTATCCAAATATGTTATGACTAAGAAGTCCTTAGGTGTTCCTCAAAACAAAACAAAAAAAATATGAGGGAAAATTAAATCACACATCACTTCATGCAGATTAAATAACGTGTAGAAATTTGTGTTATGCAACATAACTGTGAATCTAAGCAAAAATATATTGCTGACAATATAAAATAATGTATGAACTAATAATAAAAATATTTTATAAAAACAAAAATTGAAAAGGGAACATGGATGTGAAAGTGCATTTGCTACCCAACAACCAAACACATGGCCACAAGT
Organism: Acmispon strigosus; assembly: GCA_030819835.1. Taxonomy (NCBI): domain Eukaryota; kingdom Viridiplantae; phylum Streptophyta; class Magnoliopsida; order Fabales; family Fabaceae; genus Acmispon; species Acmispon strigosus. The sequence goes on from JAUAMA010000001.1 coordinate 97,269,210, forward strand.
TTAATAAATAAAAACTTAACAGACAAGTTTTGGATATCGGCTTAAATTATGCTATCCAATTGGCTTGTACATTCTCTAGTTAATTGATTCATCATTTTGATTCTTAGTCTGAATATTGGTAAGACAGTTAAATATTGGTGTGTAGGTGAAGTAATTTGATGTCTTTGCTTCACAATCATAAGTAAGAAGCCTCCAAAGTCCAAATTATGAAGCAGATATTGTAATTTAATACAGCTGAGCGCATCTCATGGAAGTACTCAAACTCCATCACCAGGCTGTGATGTACTCCACGTCACACTCGTTGATCTCGTCTCTAGAACAGGTTAATTATGCTATGCACGTGTCACTTACATTCCGCTCACTACACGTGGCCTCGTTGTCATCGAACTATCTTAGATTTGGGGATCCCACCACGCTTTCCCTTCTTCAAAATACTTCTTACTTTTTTTTTTCTGGTATTTTACACCGTAGGTTTAATTTACACTAAATAGGCGTAAGACTAATATATTATTTCATTGTCGGAGCACAATACAAAACGGTAAAAGGTTAACTAATGTATTTTTCCATTCACATAAAATTAGAAATCAAACTATTAGCCACTTGCATAAGAGAACCAATTGATTATACTCCCTCCGTTCCTAATTAACTGTCACTTTAAGGTTTTGCACATATATTAAGGAATTGTATTAATGTTTTTGTTTTTATCAAAGTTACTACCTAACTTCCTAATATACCCTTTATCTTTCTTCTTAATTTAGACTCTTTAATTTCCTATCACCATTAATTAAAGGGTATAATTGGTAAAACATAATTAATACTCCCTTGAACTTTGTAAAGTGACAGTTAATTAGAAACAGAAAATGGATAAAAATAGTGACACTTAATTAGGAACGGAGGGAGTAAGTCCTTACTTGCTACTAAAATATTTGATTGCTGCCACTCGTGATCATATTATATCATGATAGTATCATATAGTACCTTTATATATAAAAATCATATGATTATATATATTTGTCAAATTGTGTGTTACTTCGGATATCTTGGGTCTTGTGTTTCTTAGAGCACCGTGTAGATAGATACACTTTACAAGTTTTCTTCATGGCTTAGGGGAGAATGTCAATAATATGCTTTAGCTTCCATGTTTGCCAGATTGTTACTTGTTAGGCAATATCAGCATAATTGTATCAAAAAATTTAACACGCGTATGGATGTTTGCTTGCAATTTTTTTCCTTATCTATAAAGTCACATGTGTGTGAGATATAACCAAGCACAACTGAATTAGAATGCGTTTGGATAAATAATTTAATTAAACACTTATATATGATAATAGTTGTTTATATAATAATTAAGTGTTTATTCATAAGTTAATGTAAATAACTTTTAATTTGATTAGCATATTATAAGGTGTAATTTGTAACTCAACCTTCACATTATTATTTTTATTTTTTCTGTTATATTGCTTCTTATTGTTAATGTAAACAACTTTTAATAGTTAATAATTAATACTCTTTACTGTCATTATTTTGAGATTTTTCTTATTTCACTTTTATAATTTCATGAGAGCGTTGATTATGCTCTACCAACTCTTCACTTAATTAACTCTTAATAATGATAGAAAAATTGAAGAGTCAGAATTAAAAAGAAAAATAAATGGTAGTTAATAATTTTAATAATATTAATACACTTTCTTAATACATTTAATAAGAAACTGTGGGAGTAATTGAGGGAGCCATGGCTCTTGTAAAAGACTAAAAGTTCTGCCACTGTATGGATATATATAGAGTGCAAATATTTTTCTGCATTGTTGTGTTGATTTAATTAGCAACTGGGTCCATCAATAATGTTCAGACATAACCATGCATTCAATGATGAAGAATTAATCATATTGCATGTGGCGCGAATCTATACAATGAATCTATACAATAAGTTACTTTGCTACGGCACATAAACTACCGGTTGACCACTCGCATTGATAACAAAATACATTAGCCTTTTATTGTAGACATTTTGATTTTGAGTGAGATAGGAAAAGAATAAACATTTAACTGCCAATTCATCGGGTTCCTTGAAACGAAGCCCAACTTTCTTGCCCACTTCTGAAACCCTCTTTGCTTTTTCTTCCACTGATTCCTTCACAACTTCCAAGGATGGAATTATGGTGATGAAGAAGCTCTTTTTGGTTCTCCACCAAGTCAACTTATTTTGGTATTCTTCTATGACCTCTCTTTTTTTTTCTTCGCACTTGTACCTTTTCTCTTCTGGTACAACTCTTTAAGCCTCATAATGGCATACCATGATTCCTCTCTGTTGTTGAATCTTAGGAAACCAAATTTGAACTTCCTTCATTTTCTCTTCTTCCTTTGAATGTGCATGCCCCTTAATCCATCCAGCTCAGAGAATGTCTTCTTTATAGTTTCATGATTGATTTCCTCCTTTATACCATCAACAAAAATAGTATAACCATGCCTTCTTCACCTACTTGTCTTCCATTGAAGTGTGTCCTTCTGGCTGTAAAACATCCTAGCTATTCTTGTTGCTTTCCCATGGATTCCACCTTTTCACCTAGGATCATATTCCTCCTCCTCCTCCATCTAGTTTTAATAAAATCATATTTTACTAAAAGAAATGTATGGTAAAAATAAATGATCATCATTAGATTTAATCTGAAGGACTAAAATTAAAACTTATTTATTAATCACATTACCACTTAAAAATGTCATGTGATATATAATTTTAGTCTTAACAATTTATAATTAAATCCAACAGCTATGATTTATTTTTATACTATGCATTCTTACATAAGTAGACTATTCTTATATGCACAGGCTTCATGTATCTGAAACTTATTTTTCTATTATTTTTAAATATTTGAGACTATATATATCTACATATTTTACTTATATATCATTAGTGTTGATATTAACTTTTATATTCTACTAATTGTTAACAATTTTTGCTAGACTAATTGATAGTTCATTTACTTTTTAATTTTATTTATCTTTTTCTAGGGTAGAAACGGAAGTAGTGGTTGAGCTTTATTTGGATAATTAAGTTTTGGATACCAATAGAACAAGTAGCAAATCACGAGTTACAAAGTACCATTTCCACAGGAAAATTGTTTTCCTTCCTGCAAATGGCCCACATGTAACCAATGCGAACTGTAACTAAACTCTAATAATGAACGGAATTGTCTCCTTCAAAAAGAAATAAAAAAATGAATGGAATAGTCGCTGTAATATTCCTCAAGTAATAATTGTAAAATAAGTAGACCAAATAATGTTGACAAAAACAAACAATTTTTTCTTGAACATTTAAATTAATACCATTCACTATATACTCTTTAAAATGCAGTACACACAGGTGTGATATTAATAGGGTGTGAGTCTGAGTCGTATTTTTAACAATGCTCTTTTTTGTTTTACTAATTGTTATGGTCTAAAAAATAACTAGCGCACACGTGACAAATTGTGACAGAACATTATAGTATACTTAAATAGTGAATTTCGGCCCCCATTTGTAATTTTAAAACATTGCTGTTCCCATCAAAACAAGCTTTTAAAACTAGAATTGAAGTAACCCGCATCCACATACGGCTGGTTTGATCCAGAAAAATACGATGTTAATTACACACACAAACCGGTTGACCCCATACTTGGATCGCCAAATTCACTTCTCAACCTTTCTGTTTTGTCCTAACACCACTATTATTCTATTAAGACCCTAATTGCCAAGATGGGAAAAAAAGCGACACCTAATTATTATTTATGCTTTCAATAGGCTAGGTCACCTTTTTTTATTATATGAAGGAGAGAGCTTCAACAATCATCAGGGAAAGGACTTCAATAGCTTCAACAATAGCACCTTGTTGTTGTAACTTTAAAATTAAGATAATAATGTAATATTTTGAGGTTTAACCTCAAATTTATGTGTTTTGAATTTTGTGTTACACTCACATGCCAACTTAATTCAGTTCTCCATTATAGAGTGAATTCTAAGCAAATTTTAATTGCAAAATCAAACCAAAGTAAATGATAAGGTTTATTATGACAAAATGGATCGAAATAAATAATACAATTTTTTTCCTAATGTTTATTATTTCAGTAGCGTTCACCGCAAATTTAGTTTAAAGACTTATTTTAACAACGAAGCACAGGACAAAAGGGTGAAACAGAAGAAATGTGAAACCAAAAGCAAGCAACCACATACACGCACTCACGCAGATCACCATAACTGTTCAACTTTTAACTTGAAAAACATTATCTTTCCCTCTGCATCTATTTGTCGTGAACTGTTCATGTTAAAACGCATTCAATCCAATTACAGTACAATGAATTGGACAAAAGCAAGATTGAAAGTGTTTTACGTTAACGGAAATACAAACACACCCTTAATTGTCGTCATGTGCAGTAGCAGACACACCTTTGAACATTGCAGTAACAGCTTCCCAGAATCGCCTAATTTGAAAGCTGCTTTCTCCAGCAATGAACCATCCACACAAGAAAAGATAAGAAATTCAACACTAAATTAAATTAAAACAGCATGAAAATTAAATCAATTAATTCCATTTCGATCCTACTTCAATTCTCTGGTTCTCTATTTTTTTAATTTCCTCTGTTACATATCGAAGAGATTCCAAAAAAGATCTCAAAAATTAAAAAGAAAAAGAAAGCAATAGAGAAACGAAGGAAGACAAATATTTTTTGTTTCCCTATCATTTCAATTTTCTGATTAACCAAACACGCGATAGCGATCATGGATTGGATATACCAATGTGAAACCGTCACGCTTCAATAAACCCAGTCAACCTGAGAATGGAATTCCTGAACCGCCTCAAGTCCCTCCCCTTCAACGTCCTGCCGTTCCCCGTGCACACAGAGAACTCCATTTTCCCAGCGACCCTCCGCCCCACGATCACGTGCGGCGGCTCCATCTCCTCCGCCTCCTCCGTATCCCAGCGCCGCAGCATCACCTGAGGGATGTTCACTGGCATCGAACTCGCCACCGGCCTCTTCTTCTCTTTGCTGATCTCCCCGGATTCCTTCCGCTTCTCCTCCGTGCAGTCCTCACGGAGAAGGTGGTGGTGGTAGTCAGAGAAAACAACCTCGGATTCAGAGAATTCCTCTGCCATTTGGAGAGAGACAAGTAGTCTTGGAAGATGAAAAATAAAGTTCTTAATGTTGTTGGTGTTGGTGTTGGTGTTTTATTTAAGGTTTGGGAATGAAACAGTGAAGAAGGTTTGGGGTTGTATTTATAAGAACAGGAAAGGGGGATCATGAGAAAAGAAGCGTAGTGAGTAAACTTTTCGTGTTGTGTTGTCAGATAGCGTCATCTTAAGGGTATTCATTTGAGTGCGGTCCCTCCTTTCCTTTTTTCTTCTCTCTATTTTGCCATGTCCCTCCCTCCTTAACCCTTCATTTCTCTTTAGTCGGCTCCTTTTCGTGAATAAAACCACCTCTCATTTTTTTCACCATTCGAATGGGTCCCACATCTTTTGTTTTTTTCCTCTACCACTCCACGCATGTTTCTAGCAGCTATTATTTTAACAAATAATTTTTCCAAATATCAAATTTGAATGTGTTATCATTCTTACAAATGCCATAACACACCCTCTAATGTAACATAAATTTCAAGAATGAGATAATGTTGAATAAAAAATTGTTAAAGTGAATGTCCAAGTGGGGGCTCTTTGTTCTTTTAATATTTTAACAATCAATATTTTTTATTGATATATTTCCTTTTCTTGTAATTAACTTGTAACTTGTGTGTGTAGTTAATCCCATATTTAAATGGACACCACTCGGATTATCTTACATGTGTACCTTGCTGGATACACTTGGAGTTTTGTGTTTCTACGTTTTTCCATGATTTCCCTCTTTTTGCTCTTACCTTTCTCCATTCCTACTTTTCCAAATCTAATCATTTCTTCCTCATTATGTTAGCATGAGGATCGCTACGTTATCTCATCATCTCCTTGTCTAAATATTAAATTCAGGATTGAATTTAAACTATTTAACATAATGAACACATCTTAATTGGCAACAAATTCACGCCTCTTTTTCTTTCTGATGGACAAAATAAATAAATTAACGCCTTTCCTGAATTGAGTCAAGGTTTTTTAATGTTAAAAAACTAGATTAATTAATGTATCCAGTGTGAAATAATATGACTGTATACAGTGTGAAGTATTTGTTTTAATTTACATATATGGTATCGTAAATTTCCAAAGACATGAGTTTTTTTTACTAATTAATTACTTTAGTATCTTATCCATTCGTATTAATATAAAATTAAGGTTTAAATTTAAGTATTTTAACATGATGAGCACATGACTATAAATTAATGCCTTTCCTGAATTGAGTCAAGGTTTTTTAATGTTAAAATAAAAAAACTTGATTTAATGTCTGGATACAGTGTAATATTTGTTTCTATTTACGTGGTCTCGTAAATTATTAAATTTCTAAAGGCAATGAATTAGTTTTTTTTTACTAATTACTGCTTGTTCTTATCATATAGTGTAGTATTGATTACTATCTTATCCTATCCTGTCTCTGTTTATCCTGTCCACCTAACATGCCCTACATATATTCATTAAAGATTGTTAGGATTATACATTGAAAAATTCATCAAATATTTTTTATTCATATATGTTATTTTAATATATCAAATGTAAGAAAAAATGTTTATTGCATATATCCATTGTGTATGATAATTCTACTATTTATATATATATATATATATATGTTGATTTCTTATTCATTCACTCAATTTCGATTCCTCGCTCCACAATTTTCAGAAATTTTTTTTTCCTTCATTTAAACGGGAAAAGGTTCCGTTTTCTACCATCATGATTGGATAACAAATTGTTATTTTTCCTTCATTATAATTGTTATTTTATAATTGTTGTGTTTTTAACTGTAATTTATTCTCACATCACAGATTTTATAATTTATTTCTTTTTAAACAATCAGTAAATATATAAAGGGTGGAAAAGTAATTTAATTATAATATTCCTCTTTTTCTAACAAGTAAATGTCTACTTCCCTCCCCTCTGCTGAACCAAATAAACCCTAAAAAAAAAGGTTAGGCACTGCTTTTAGGGAATGTAATAAGGTAGCAGATTTCTTGGCAAACAAGGGATGTAATAGAGAACACCCTTTATGGATCTGTATTGAGGACAATATTCGTTCTTGAAATCAGGTTGTTTTCATGAATTTTCAAAGCTTTAAGCTAATATAATTTGATTTCCAAAAAAAAAAACTAACACTTAAAAAAAAAAAAACATAAAACATGGTCTTTTACACTTCTGCCTTGGTCTAATTCATCGATCGGTTAAGAATGACCCCACGAGAAAGAGACGTTGGCAACATGCATGAATCACAGAATCAGTTACTATGTATCCATATACTATAGTCTAGGGGTGTTCGCGGTCCGGTTTGGTTCGGTTTTGAAGGGAAAATTCATCCGATCCAATCCCTTCGGTTTTATCCCTTCTTCATCCAATCGGTTGTTTTTATTTTTTAGATCCGAACAAATCCGATCCAATTTTTATCGGTTTGGATTGGATTGGATTTCGGTTTTTCAACCGTAAGAATGAAAATATAAAAATAAACTATGCAATAGGGAATACTTTAAAACATTCACCATGCTTTTTGGACTTTGGAATAAACAACTCAAGACAATTATCAAAAGTCTCCTAACAAATACAAAAACATAAATGGAGAACCAAATCAGTTTAATCCTTCATCACAAAAAAAAAAAATTAAAACCAAATCAGCTGCAGCTCCTAATTGACTTTCATTCACTGTTAATCTTCAATCTCCAATTCTCCATGGAGCACATGTGTTTTTCAGATTGTAAAAGGGGTAGAAGAGGAAAACTAATAAAAAGTGTGGCTAAATATGTAATTTGATATAAAAAAAATAAGCATGTAATCTTCGGTTCGGTTCGGTTCGGTTTTGGACAGTGGAACCGAAAACCGAACCGATCCAGTAATTGAACATCGGTTTTTTCGGTTTTCAGTTTTTTGGATCGGTTTGACCGGTTTAGTTCGGTTTGGATTGGTTTTGAACACCCCTAGTAATCATATCTTCTTGTTATCAATTGTTTGTTGCGTCAGCAGGATAGGATAACACTATCCCGTCCCTTATCATTTCCTGTCCATCATGTGTAAAAGTTATCTTGAGGGGAGAGCTATGATAGAAATTATCCTGACAAGATAGGATATTAGTTTTTGTTTGTTTATTACCAGGACCCAAAATTAATTTCAATATTTATATTTTATATAATTTATAATAAATATTAATTAATAAATATAAATTTTTATTTTAATAAAATATTAATTTTATTACTTATCAATTACTAATTGTTATTGTTAAGTTAAATTATTTAGTTACTGATAAATTTAATTAAAAAAAACTTATTTATAAATGGTGAAAATATTGGATTTACTCATTTAAAATAATTAAATTTTCATTATCACTTATTACTACTTAACATTATTTTTTGTTATTTATATTATAATAAAAATACACAAAATAATTCTTTACTAACAATTAAATAGGCTACTCACACACACACACACACATATATATATATATAAATATTAAATTTTTAATAGTAAATATAGACTAATTTTATATTATCATATGATATTATTTAAAATTATTTCTCTACTTATATAATTATAATTAATAATTTAAATATAAATTATTTTAGAAAGAATAATATCTTTTAATAAATTTTAAAAAATTTGATTAATTTTTATCATTAATCACTTACCCCTACTAAGTTAAAACTCATTGTTACATATATAATAATTTTAATTAAAATAGACTCCCTTTGAAAAAATAAAAATATCCGAATTAATAAAAAATAATTTTATTTTATTTAATATTAAAACATAAGCTCATTTATAAAAATGTAAAAAAAATTAAATTTAATAGAATAATCACTTTAAAAAAAACTATTTAGAAAATTAAATTTTAAAAAATATTATGTATTTTTTATTTCAAGGAAAATTTGATATATTTTTCATTGTTTGTATCTTATCCCATCAATATTTTATCCACCTCAAACGTAGGATAGGATAAGAGTCTATCCTGCTCTTTCATATTCTGTGCTTATCCAATTCTTTATCCTATCCTACTCTTATCTTATCCTAACTATTAAACGGGTCCGTAGCTTATTTGAGAAAGCAGTATTGATAATATTAATTAATTATTACTTTATTGAAAGAAATAATCCATTTAATAATATTTACATTAATAATTATTTTCATTATAAAATATAAATTTCTTATATGTAACAAAAATACTTTTACTAAAATTACCTAACAATAATATTAATTATAGTTAATAACTTGATAATTAGTTAATATTATCAATACTGTTTTCTCAAATAAGCTGCATATTAATTAAAGATTGTTATGATTTAATTATAAATTAAAAAAATTTGAACTCAAATTAATAATTAGCAATAACTTCATCAAATACTTCTTTATTCATATATGTCTTTTTTATATTTTTTTAAGTTTTTTTAAATGATTAATTTTATCAAAATTGGAAAGAAATTAAATAAATAAAAAATTACTAATTTTATAATAATTTAATTAAATATTTAATAATTATTATTTTTAAATATATGTATACGTAGCTCATTGAGAAAGCAGTATTGTTAATATTAACTAATTATTACTTTATTGAAAAAACTAATTCATTTAATAATATTATATTAATAATTATTTTCATTATTAGTCCCAAAAAAAACATAAATATATTTACAAAAATTACCTAACGATAATATTAATTATAATTAATAGATTGAATAATTAATTAATATTATCAATACTGCTTTCTCAAATAAGCTGCATATTAATTAAAGATTGTTAGGATTTAATTATACATTAAATAAAATTGAACTCAAATTAATAATTAGCAATAACTTCATCAAATACTTTTTTATTCGTATATGTTTTTTAATATTTTTTTAAGTTGTTTTAAATGATTAATTTTATTAATTAAATACACCAAAAATAATTAATTTTATAATAATGTAATTAAATATTTAATAATTATTATTTTAAATATATAACATATAAAATGAATTTAATTTTTTAACTTAAGAAATGATTAATTTCCTTCTTTGTGTCTCCTCAGGACAATTTCACATAGTTGTAGACTTGTATTTCTAAAATGTGATGGTTAAAATTGACACCCTTATTATATAGTATAGAAATGGATATATAACCACAACACAAGACTCTCATGCTTGTAATTTAGCTGCTGATTTTCTCGCTAGTTTAGAGTTTATTTTCCCTATTTTTTTTTTGGTTAGAGGGAGACTCAAAGTGGCTTTTGCTCTTATTTTCTTGACTCTTATTTTCCCTTCTCTTTCTTTTTCAAGGTGTGTTTCCCGTGGATTCGCAAGGAACCACTATGTTGAAGGTCCGTCGAAAATATGCAATTAATGACAATTTTTGGTGGCGGGTAAATCTGTGTTTTCTTGAAGCAAGAGAGTAGCTTCTGCGATAAAGGTGTGTTTTCTTAAATGTATTCAAACAATAATAATTTCACTTTTGATATAATCAATTTCACTTAAATCAATTTTACTGAAATTAATTGTGACAAACGCTGGTCAAACACGCATTTAATTAATCATGTTTTTCTATTTTTCCATTTAAATAAATAAAATATGAAATTATCCCTCTTTAACACTGTGTTAAGTAGGACTAAGTTACAAGCGAGAGAGGTAGCAAAGAGAGAGTTTGCGTGAAGATAGGCTCTCTTTATGCATTCGGTATGAAAATTAGGGGTGTTTATGAGTTGAGTTGGTTCGGGTTAGTTTTTTACAAAAAATCAACGAATCCAGACCAAACCAATTCAATTAAAATCGGGTTGGTTAAGTTTGGTCATCGGATTGGTATATTAAAATTAAATTTGTTAGAAGTCATACATTGACTAGAGATATGACATAGATAGCCTTTATAAATGTATACAAAATCAGATGATTGGTTTGGTTCGGGTTATATTTTTAAAATAATAAATTTGAGAATTAAATCAATTACAATTAGTTTGGTTTGAATTTATCATTAGACGCATGTGTTGGAACAAAGACGTTATGTGATGGAATAGAGACAAACGCCATTCAATGTTGTACGTATGCATCTTCAACCTTATATGGAATCTGCATTAAACGATTGGAACATTCGAACTAAGATGATTATTGAGTGTGTTTGATTTGAAGTATACATGAACAGTCCTGTATTATTTGAACGAGAGTCATTTAGAGATTGACATTTGAAGAGAAACCAATGCCCGTCGAGAAGAAAGTAGCTATTTTTAACCTATGAAAGATCGACATTTTAGTTGGTTTTGAACTGCTAGTAATTGCATCGCTACAAAAACAGCCATTTGAAACTAATTTTCAGAATATAGTTTTGAAAATGCATGAAATTTAATTCTAGGTTGCACTTTTTTAATTTCTACATTAATAGTCATCTTTAAGAGCTAGAGTTGGCATATGTCAATTGAATGTCAACAGTACAGTAAACAGTTCAAAAATCATTTACGAAACACAAATTATGAGATATTATTTAAATGGAAAAACATGAATTTCAACTTAATAGTGTAAATTACGCGTGGCAAGAGATTAAAGAAGTGGTATAGCCTTAACCGAACGAGAATTGAAGGCTTCATGAGTGAAAAATTTGCCTTAGAGGGTGCTTGACGTACACATACTCTATCATGGTGAGAACGACAGCACCAGTAAAATTTAGGCTAATGATCCTGTTACAACTTTTAAAATGTCTCATCCTCATTAATCTAATTAAGTCATAGATATCATTATTTCCGTAATTAACACTCACTGATTGATAATGAAAACGATTCGAATGATTATCTTATTAGTAATTATTCTTCTGCTGCATCGTTGTTTGGCAAGGAACGGAGCTATCGTTGTTGAGCCAAACATCTTGCGAAAATTGTAGGAACTAGGATCCGCGTGTGATGCCGAATTCAGACAATAGAAATAAATGTAGAGTTTTTCTTTTCATAGGCCAATTAATTTCACTAATGAAAGGTACAAGGTTCTTCCATTTTAAGGAAATGTTATCATATATTCTATTTCTTAGCGTTGTGGGAACTGAGACACGAAATTGAAGATAATTGAGATAGAGAGCGATTTGCCGCTTTCAATTTTTAAGATACAGGTGTTTGCAGTTTGGATTAGTTCGGTTTTGAGGTTTTCGATTTTGTTACTTCATCATTCAATTAGTTTTTTTTCTTTTTCTAAATCCGATCCAATTTTTATCGGTTTGGATTGAATTGGATTTTGATATTTTAAAGAAATTGTAAATATCAAAATCAATAAAAAAATATAAATTAATTTGAATCATATGACGTCACATTATAAGTCTAAATGATTAGAGTTTAGAATAAAAAAATAAAAACAAATTAAAAGTCTCGAACAAATTACCACATTTACCATTCTTGACTCAGTACCTCTAAAATAAGAAGAAAAAAAAATAATCCTGCATGGTAGATGACATATTTTTTAAATATATGTTTATTTTTGATGCATATTTTTCAAATTATTACTTGAAACTCTATTTACCCAAATATATCTTCATAAATAAGTACGTGTCATATAATAATCATATAAACATATAAGGATGTAAATATGTAAGTATGAATGATATGATATATGTAGAAATAAAATTATATATATTTGCAAATATTCAGTTTGGATTAGATTGGTTCGGTTTTGAAAAATAAATCTGAAATGCGATCCAATCAGACCACAAAATCGGTTTTCTCACTTTTGTATCCGTTCGATTTTCGATTTAATTGGATTTTGATTCTTTTATCAGTTTTTTTATTTTTATTAGATTTGATCGATTATGAACACCCATGTCGAAAAATTGAGTGTTAATTTTGGAGAGTACTTTGTCATGGTTGTCAAAGAAGCATGCTCAATTATGCATGTCTAGGCGGTTCATCAATTTAGGAAACGGATTTGTTGGGTAGGCAACACCCAAAATATTAACATTTTGTTTGGGAAATAGAGGAGAAGATAAGAAGAGAGAACGTAGGCAGAGAGGAAGTTGTGAGTAAAATAATAAATTTGTACGTTATTTGGTTGAGAGAAGTAAAAAAAGAAAGAATATATAAAGATATTTGTCTAAATTATCCTGATGGTGATTTAATTCTATTCTAGTGGATGAATTAATAGGATTATTTACAGACAAAAATAATGAAAAAAATATAAATTCCTTATCCATTTATCATAAATTCTATTGCCTATTTTGGATGAGGTTAAATCTAGGCTTAAATGCACTTTCTACCTTTTGAAATATATATTTTTGCGAAATGTGCCCCCGAGTATTTCTGGTACGAAGTGTACCAGAAATAATAACAATATGAAATATATTCTATTTCTTAGCGTTGTGGGAACTGAGACACGAAATTGAAGATAATTGAGATAGAGAGCGATTTGCCGCTTTCAATTTTTAAGATACAGGTGTTTGCAGTTTGGATTAGTTCGGTTTTGAGGTTTTCGATTTTGTTACTTCATCATTCAATTAGTTTTTTTTCTTTTTCTAAATCCGATCCAATTTTTATCGGTTTGGATTGAATTGGATTTTGATATTTTAAAGAAATTGTAAATATCAAAATCAATAAAAAAATATAAATTAATTTGAATCATATGACGTCACATTATAAGTCTAAATGATTAGAGTTTAGAATAAAAAAATAAAAACAAATTAAAAGTCTCGAACAAATTACCACATTTACCATTCTTGACTCAGTACCTCTAAAATAAGAAGAAAAAAAAATAATCCTGCATGGTAGATGACATATTTTTTAAATATATGTTTATTTTTGATGCATATTTTTCAAATTATTACTTGAAACTCTATTTACCCAAATATATCTTCATAAATAAGTACGTGTCATATAATAATCATATAAACATATAAGGATGTAAATATGTAAGTATGAATGATATGATATATGTAGAAATAAAATTATATATATTTGCAAATATTCAGTTTGGATTAGATTGGTTCGGTTTTGAAAAATAAATCTGAAATGCGATCCAATCAGACCACAAAATCGGTTTTCTCACTTTTGTATCCGTTCGATTTTCGATTTAATTGGATTTTGATTCTTTTATCAGTTTTTTTATTTTTATTAGATTTGATCGATTATGAACACCCATGTCGAAAAATTGAGTGTTAATTTTGGAGAGTACTTTGTCATGGTTGTCAAAGAAGCATGCTCAATTATGCATGTCTAGGCGGTTCATCAATTTAGGAAACGGATTTGTTGGGTAGGCAACACCCAAAATATTAACATTTTGTTTGGGAAATAGAGGAGAAGATAAGAAGAGAGAACGTAGGCAGAGAGGAAGTTGTGAGTAAAATAATAAATTTGTACGTTATTTGGTTGAGAGAAGTAAAAAAAGAAAGAATATATAAAGATATTTGTCTAAATTATCCTGATGGTGATTTAATTCTATTCTAGTGGATGAATTAATAGGATTATTTACAGACAAAAATAATGAAAAAAATATAAATTCCTTATCCATTTATCATAAATTCTATTGCCTATTTTGGATGAGGTTAAATCTAGGCTTAAATGCACTTTCTACCTTTTGAAATATATATTTTTGCGAAATGTGCCCCCGAGTATTTCTGGTACGAAGTGTACCTCCTTTAATTTCACATGTACAACGTCTACCCTACCTTCTGCCGCTTTTCTATTAAAAACTGGACGGAAGAGCTGACGTGGCAATTTCACGTGAACCATTAATAGAAAAAAATTAAAACAGAACCACGTGCGAGGCACATGGGGAGGTAAAAAATTTTTACCTGAAAATCCCCAATTTCTTATCCTAATTCGAAGAAGAAGAAGAAGCAGTGACGCAAGGAGAAGGGAAGAAGAAACAATGCCGTTAGGAAGAAGAAGAAGAAGAAGAAGAACCGCAGAGCTGAAGAATAGGCTTTTGGAACCAGTTGAATTTGGTGCAAACTACTTTAATTATGTTAGTGTTTGTAATGTACCCATTTTGAGAACAATTGTAAAATTATTCCATCTTGGTTCGAGAAAGAGGGGGAGAGACGCGGAGATGCGAGAAAGAGAGGGAGAAGAAATGGAGTGGGTTGGGTGGGGTTTCCGGGTTGTTGTGTTTGCTGGAAGTGGGGATGAGTTTCCTAGGGGAGTAGATGATGGGGGAGTAGATGATGAGTGTTTATGAGTCATCGTCTACTCCCTCCATGGTTTGTTAGAGATTCTGTTTGAAATAAACAATGGTTCAGTGCGTGTGGGTGGGTTTCTGGGTTGTTGTGTTTGCTGGAAGTGGGGATGGGTTACCTGAGGGGAGTAGACGACAGGGGAGTAGATGATGTGGGAGTAGACGATGAGTGTTTCTGGGTCCATCTTCTACTCCCCCAATCATCTACTCCCCCACTTCCTCAACCCCCAACCCTTAATCTTCATCTTGCTCCAACCCTCTTTCTCAACCTGCAACCTCCCTCCTCCTTCACCCATTCCTTCATCCCCAACCCAACCACGATTACAAACCGTAGAAAACCCCAAAACACAACCTGAAATGACATTGAGCCAAAAATAGAAATTAAAGAGAGAACCCAGATAAATCTCTTCTTTGGGCTCTCCATTTCGTCTCCCTCTCTTTCTCGCATCTCTGCCTGTCTCCCTCTCTTTCTCGAACCCAGATCGAACAATTTCACAATTGTTCTCAAAATGGGTGTGTTACAAACACTGACATAA
The DNA here is from genome assembly GCA_030819835.1 of Acmispon strigosus. Lineage (NCBI taxonomy): Eukaryota > Viridiplantae > Streptophyta > Magnoliopsida > Fabales > Fabaceae > Acmispon > Acmispon strigosus. Next base: position 97,284,999 of record JAUAMA010000001.1, read on the forward strand.
TTAAAGTAGTTTGCACCAAATTCAACTGGTTCCAAAAGCCCCTTCTCCAGTTTTGCGGTTCTTCTTTTTCTTCTTCTTCTTCTTCTTCTTCTTCCCTTCTCCTTGCGTCACTACTTCTTCTTCTTCTTCTTCGAATTTGGGTAAGAAATTGGGGATTTCCAGGTAATTTTTTTTACCTCCCCATGTGCCCTGCAGGTGGTTCTGTTTTAATTTTATTTTTTATTAATGGTTCACGTGGAATTGCTACGTTGGACAGTCCAGTTTTTAACAGTAGACTGGCAGAAGGGTAGACGCTGCTCATGTGAAATTAAAAGTGGGTACACTTCGTGCTAGAAATACTCGAGGTGCACACTGCACAAAAGTGTGTATTTCAAGGAGTAGAAAGTGCATTTAACCCAAAATTCTATTAGACAACCCCATATATAAACTATTAAATTTTTATTAAATGACAATTTAATCCCTTTCCTTGTTCATCCTAGTTGGAAAGAACGAATCCATCATTAGTTTAATAGATGTGTTGCTAGAATGGAGGGGAGTTTGGAGAGTGTCTTTGACGCTTGGTTGTCTGTCAAGCATTGGGTGCAGGTGTTAAGCTCCAAAATTTATGAGGTTCATCGTTGAAGTGATAGTGATGAGAGGAAGTTAAGAAATATGGAGATACCTATTGCTCACAATAAGAAGAAAAAAGTTCATATCTTAAGATGACTCAAACTGGGTCAAGGTTGATTTAAGCTAAATTTGGATGGGAGTAGTCTTGGCAATTCTGGAAATGTGGGTGGTGGTGGTTTACTCCGTGATTATTCAGGTAACTTCATTTTGGCTTTCCCAATTTTTTTGGCAATTGCTCGGATAATGAAACTCAGTTACCTGTTGTTCTTGAAGGCTTACCGGTATGTAAGCAATTGGGGTATGCTGGTTTCGACATTGAGTATGATTCTAATATTGTTGTTACCTGGATTCGATCTCGTTTTTGCAAGGTTTGGTATCTTTGGGACTTTTGGGGACAACTTAAGGAGTTATTGAATGCTATGGACTATTCTATATATTTAGCACATTTTTTGAGAGGGGAACAAGGCCGCAGATGCTTTGACTCGTAGTGATGTTAGTGGAACCATTTTATTATTTACCAATTCGGAACAAATTCCTAGGCTTATAATAAGTTTGATTAGTTTAGATATTATATTAGACATGTTTAGTTTGCTCTTTTGTAGCTGCGTTATGTATTTTGTTAGTCTTGATATTTGAGATATTGTTTTGTTTTTTCTCATGTAAATCCTTAGTATCTGGCTGTTACCACGGTATTCCTCTACCATAAGTGAGACCACTTAATAAAGCTCGAAAGGTTCCATCCTTTTTTGCCTAGAAAAAAGAAACTTAGGGTATAATAATAATTGGCAAGAAAAGAAAGGTCAGCAATCCTTGCTCATTTTTCACCAATTTGAGAGGATCCCAAAAGTAATGGGCCTCACCTGTTAACTCCCTCTCTTACCTATTTTAGTGACCAAGAAAACAAAGTTACCCTCTTGGCAAAAAAAGTTCTCTCTCTCTAGCAGTGTGTAGCAAATGAAGCATAAGAATGAAAAAGCAAGAGAAGGAAGAAGTGATATATAAATGCAATTCAAGATTTAATGTGATGGAAAACGAGAGATAGAGAGATTAATAATATGTATGTATGACATTGTTACTGATTAGGTGTGTAAAATTGAAATTGTTTTGAAAACCGTGAACATGTTAAGTATGAATAAAATCGACAATTTTCAATATAATGCTACTGGTTAAAAATAATCTACTTACTATAGAGTGTATAGTAATTCAGCTGGTAGATAGTTCATTTAGCTTAATCAAATGATCTTGAATTTGAGTTTAGTAATACAGTGGTCCTACTCAACTTGTACTTAATTTTTTCTTTGTATGAAAGATAGAATTAAGTTTTGTTAACATTTTACACCTTTACACCTTTAAATAGATATAGGAATAGATAGAGATAAATGAGTTACATGATATGTGATGTGATAGAAATAGTAGAAAAAGACATAAAGATAAATTGAATGGAAATAAATTATAAAAGAAAGTGAAGTATAAATATATCATAACCATAAATGATAGTTGTAGTCAAGCACCAACAAATAAAACCCCACTTTGTGTGGCGTATAAATTTATGATTTGTTGTTACACCTTTTCATATGTTTTCATATAAATAGAAATATTTTTGAAAGGCATAAGTTAAATGAGATTGAGGATTTGGGATGAACAATTATATAGACACGGGATTCAAGTGGAAAAAAAAATGTCAGAAGGAAAATCACTGCAGCAAATCAATTAAAATAAGAGATTATGTTACTTTTCTGGAAAAGACACTGCCACTGGGCTTCTTACAACATGATATTCCTCACTCCAAGCATACCATCCAAAATAGTACTTATTAGGGTCAAACATGGTTGGTATTTGACCCCTGTTTGCTGTCACTGTGATGATGAAGTTCCTTTTCTGCCCCACATGACTAAATTTCAGTAACTTTGGAGTGGCTGTAATGGAGAATTCCTCGGGTGACTTTGAACTAAACTTGTATACACTCCTGCTCCTACCAACATTGGTCACTGTCCTCTTAATAGTCCTGGTGTGATTGAGTCTATGGACTTGTATGGATGGATAATTGAGATCAATTGGTTCATGAACCAACTTTGGACAATTATATCTAATACTTAAGTTTTGAGTTACTCCAAGGCTACAAGTGTATAGAAGGTAGTCCTTGTAAGAGGCATCATACACAAGTCCAGGATCTGCTGCTCTTTTGGGGTGGAAGTGACCGGAACCCATTGCAAAAGGTGTTGCAGGATTTCCAGTTTCATCAGTCAATGGATTGCCTGTGTTGTCTGTTGCCATGGCTGCAAAAAGAAAAAAAAGAATTCAGATCAGGAAGTTTTATATCAGGAAATTCATTATGCAGAGAACGAAGTTGTTATAGTATACTTATAACTGAATGATTAAGGTAAAATAAGGATATAGCAAAATAGGGAAGTATCAATGCTGCATAAACAGATGAATAAATGATTCCCCTTGCATATATAGATGATCAATTTCAGCTAATTGATGTTCTGATTTGTATCATTTTAATTGTTAGGTTCTTAAATTAGATATCTTGTATATGATCGGGCATAGCAGAAAGCAAACCATGTTTATTTCTGCCACTATATATCAGTCAGGTGTGAAGACCAACCAAGGTGAATTATCTGACTCTGAGTGGCACCCAAGTGGGGTTAACTGTTGAGAGAAGAGGGGGGAACTATATAATGGGATTAAGAAATAAGAACACAATCAAAACCTCAAGACAATGAGTTTGTGAGTGTTCACACTTGAATTTTCAGTTTTCTTCCTTTCAAGTATGAGCCCAAATTGAGTATAAGGGAGAACTATATAGTGAGTTTAAGAGATAAGATCATAATAGGATCCAACACCACAGCTTAACAAAACCTTAAGGCAAAGAGTTTGTAGGTCTTGATACTTATATTGTCTTTAATTAACATTTAACATGAGACTTATTACTCACACTTGAATTTTCAACGTCTTATGATGTAGTTACCTGTAGTCATGAGTGCAGATCTTATAGCTGCACTACTCCAAGTAGGGTGAATGGCTTTGAGAAGGGCTGCTGCAGCAGAAACATGAGGGCAAGACATTGAAGTTCCAGAAAAGATGTTGTACTCAACAACTCGTTTATCATGAAATGTCATTCTTGTAGGGCCATCTTTGGCGGTCCATGCTGCCAATATGTCCACCCCTGGAGCTGTAATGTCAGGCTGAAAAAGTCCAAAAAGATTTAAAAAATTTGAAACTAGAATATATATACACATATATGCTACTATTTATATTTATAGTTGCACAACAACAACAAAAATTTTATTTCACAAAATAAGACTGACTATATGCAAGTAAAACATAATTGTGTGATGACATATAAATTGTCAATTGATATAATTTGCAAGTAAAATCTCATGAGCTAGTCATCATGACAGATTAATTATCGAATAGAAGATATGAATTAATATATTGTTATAAAGAGAAACAGAGAATCACATAAATATTGTCATAAAGTCAAGGGAATCAAATTACCTTCATAATGTTAGGATCAATTATATTTGGACCTCTACTAGAGAAGGAGGCCATGGAGGGTGCTGGTTTGGTTTCTAGCAGTGTTCTTCCTGGCAGAATCTGTGCTATTGGATTAGGGGAGGAATGGACATAGTTAATAAGTTTTAAGACATTCTGATAGGACACTCCAGTGGCTGGAATGAAATGAGGATCAGATGGTACATCATTTCCATAAGTTTTATTGTTCCCAAGGATGAGACCAACACCACCAGCCCTTTGAACTTCCAAGCCTTTTTTCAATCTTCCCCCTTTCCCCCTCATGCAGAGAACAATCCTCCCTTGAACCTTGTTAGGTTGTAGGTTATTGTCTAGGCAATATCTGCGTATGGTGAAAAACAAACCTCTTAAATTTGTTTTAGTCAAATAATCAAAACATAAAAGAGGAAAAACTAGTACCCTGAGTCTGCACTAGGCACTCCTTGTTTTTCAACATCTTTAGCAAGAACCAATTGGCGGAAGCTATTTTCCATGTGGAGTGGAGTAATGGATCGACCCTGATATAGATATAGTGTGTGTTTGCATCACCACTTGCTCAATTGATTTTGGTGACATACTTGATTATAGCAAACATGAATTGAAAATGAAGTGATGTATGTTTTGATACATTTATGAAAAAAAATGACTTTTGTACGGTAACGTAGCAAAATACTATTGTAAAATCTCAGAATTGACTATATGTTCAACGCATAAGCTACCATATCTAACTTCTAGCAGAATTGAAATTAATTCTCCAAAATCACTCTCAAATATCTATATTTTCATTCATTCAAAATTAATTTTAGTTAGATTGATTCTGAGGTTTCCCGCATGACACCAAACACACATATATTAACATGGATTACATTAAATACTTATATATTTTCATTTTTTTTTGTAAACTTATAATTTACCTCAATCATTGTGCCATTGCTTAGCTTAACTGGAGCAAGAAATGAACGATCCACCGTACTAGCACCAACAGTGATGATCCAAGGAGCCGGGTTTGACAAACTTTGAGGCAATGGACCTGAGTTCCCAGCACTACAAACCACCACAATGTTCTTCCTAACAGCATGAAATGTGCTCTTAGCAATGACATCATCCTCATAAGAGAGAGGTGTTTTGAACCCAATTGAAATGCTTAAAACATCAACACCATCACCAATTGCATCATCTATAGCTTTGAGAAGATCAATGTCAGTGCATATGTTGCCTTCATCTTTTGATTTCCCTTTGAATGGCCAACATGCTTTGTATATAGCAAGCCGGGCTAAGGGGGCTCCGCCAGAGGCTGTGCCTTGGGCGAAGCCTCCGAGGGCAGAGGCGTTTGTAACTGCACGTCCTGCAACTATGGAGGCTGTGTGAGTTCCATGTCCATCTTTGTCACGAGCTGATTTGTAATCCTCATTTTCGTCTAGAGGGCCAAATGCATTTTCATAACCATGCAAGTAGTACCTAGCTCCAATGATTTTTCTGCAGCATATACATATTCAAGTGAACAATTTTTTCTTAATACTTAATGCCAAAAAATATAATAAATAAAGAAGTATTTGATAGGAAGAAATTTCCTAAAACCAGAAACAAATCATATAAATAAATAAAATTCAACACAAAAATATGGAGAGCAAAGCTCAATTTTGGTGTCTTCTTCTTTAGCCGAAATTACAATTGATTGCTAATGCTAGGGAAGCATCCCTTCAAGAAAGTCATACAAGTGGCACAATTATACTACATACCGGGTGGAATATTCTAGAATGAAAATACAATAACTAAACATAGAAGAAAAATAACTAGACATAGTTATTCAACCACTTTCAACTTGAGTTTGTTAATAATCCTTTTGGACCTTCTTCCATATATAAACCTTTCAAGTATATCTAATCAAGATCAAGACTAGCATTATATAAACCTTTCAAATATATAAAAGTAAAAATTTTAATTACAAATTTATTATTTAAAATTAATAAAATTTTATACAAATAAATAAGATTATATCAATGAAAATCACCTTATCCTATGTGGTGTGTCTCTCACCATGTAAGACTTGTCACAAGTATAATATGCCATGGATTTAAAAACATGAACAGTAGGCAAGGCATGACTTGTCAGAGGTATATACTTTTGATGGCCCCAATATATATGGATAAAACAACGTTGTCCTCTAGTTTATATGGCATTTTCTTCCCGTTCTCTCTCTCTCGTGCGATTTTGGATTGTTTTGGCATGCAAATGCAGTTGACCATTTTCAGTGTAGGGCTAGTCACTAGTCTGTAATTGGACATTATTCTTGTCCTTCAATCATCTAAATATAGACTTTAGGATAGAATCACACAAACCAAAGAGAAAGGGCACTAGTATACACTGCCTGCAGAATGAAAAAGATGGGAAAAGAAACAAACACATTGCCTTGCCTTGACTAACAAAAGGAGATAGAAGACAGTGGAATACACCCAGCATAGATTAGAGAGGCTCACGAGATGAAAAACAAAAGAAGCCAAAAAACAATTAAGTCTAAATTTTAAGGACAAAATTAAAATTAGAAATTATTTCATTTAAATTATGACATGAGCATAATTTATGCAACAGATACAGTGAAATGAACTTTTCCTTTCGTAATATTTAAGCCAACTCGGTAACATGATTAAATAAATGAAAAAGAAACTATTAATATTGGCTCATACTCTCAGAAAGGAGGTCTATTCAAAGGTTCCAAAGTTCATTGAAAAAACTTTCGTTTCTAAAGGCAAATGTCCTGTCATCATTGCAAGTATATCTAACAGGGAGAAAATAAAGACTATTGAAGCTTTTGATTAAGATATCCCAATTATACTGCTCTATTAGAAAATGAAACTAGGACAGTTTTTTCTGTTTAAATTAGAAAAACTTACCTTAAAATACGTGCATGTTTGTATACACGGTGAAGAATTACAATGTGCTAAAATTATAGTGGGCAGAAAAAACTTCTAGTTTTTGCAGCTGTTTATTGTGATTTTTACTTTACTGTGATTTTCAATTATATATCCAAATATGCATATTTTCTGCCCCAGTTCATTAAAGACATGTTTAGAAGACTCAGTAAGCAAATTACTTCTTAGCGCTGTTGCAGTAAAAACACCCGATCTATTCATATAACCCGATCTATTCATATCTGATGGAAATTCATAGGAAAAAGTGAAATAGAAGTTTAAGTGGTACAGAGGAAAAGAGTCAGTCACCTATTGCATTGAGATGAACTAAAAGCAGTTCCATTTTGACACACTCCTTTCCATTTTTGTGGAACAGGCCCCATTCCTTCATCACTGAAGCTCTTTGAGTCTGGCCACACCCCTGCATATGAAAATGAGTTACATATGAATAGCCACATTTAATTACTGTATGCAGGGTAGAAACATACACATAAATTAAAGAGGAAGATACATTTGTTCAAGATTCAAGAATTACCACTATCAATCATTCCTACTATGATATTTTCCCCATATTTTGCTTTTGCTAGCATGTCTCCATATGTCTGATTGGATTCTTCTTCCCAATAAGGATTTAAAATCCCATCTAATCCCACAAACTTCCATGACCTTGTGGTGTGCAAAGAGTACATCCTTGGCTGGCTCTTGTGCACAGAGACCACTCCCTCCATTTCTGTTCCATGTTTTCTTTGCAATGTCAGAAACATAGAGAATAGAGAGTTTTAGAGTCTTTGATTTACCATTAGAAAGAAAGCATGAAAACAGAAAAATAATACATCCTGAACAAAACAAAAGTGTATCGAGATGTATTATTTTCGTGTTGAACTTCAACAAAGCTGTTATTTTCCCGTTTTCATATTTCTAACAGTAAACCAAATGAGCTTTTAACTAGAACAAGTAAAAGTGAATTTGTTGGAGAGTAATCTATCTAGTACTTTTACCTGAGAAGATATTGGCTTCTTTTGAGGTAAGAAGTGCTGCAAAGCCATTGATAGTGTGTTTGTAACTATAAAGAAGGGAAGCTCGAACTTCCTCTTCAGTTCCTTTCACCGAAAGCAGATAAGACAGATGAGTATTCTCTATTTCATGTAGTGTTGTTTCATCTCCTCCACTATAGTGCTCTCCAAACTCAACAACATAAATCTGTGACAATTAACCCAAGAAATTAAGATGTTTGTCATAAAAGAGTGATAAGAATTAGTAGCAGAAAAAAATTAAAAAAATGAATTGAGACCTGTTTGTTTTTGGTGCATGAGGCCAATGGAAGGAGGAGCATGATGAGCACGAGACATGTTGCAGAAATAATGATGTTGTTCATTGTCATTTGTAGACAAACGTATATCGATAATGGGATGATATTTATAGAGTTTATATACACGAATCTCTAACCAATGCTCATCTCTAGAGTAGGGACCTAAAAATGTTTGTTATCTGGTTAAACGACAAGAATTTACAGGTATGATATTTTATTTTACAAAAATATTCATAAATATATAAAGATTGCATACACCCATAAATTTTTTTATTTTTTTCTCTGTCTTTCTCTTCTTATCACATCAATCATATATCATATTTGACTACTTATCTTTCTTCTTTTCCTTCTTTCTCTGAATATCTACACCTACAAAGTGTCTATGAATCACAACTCTTTTGTTTTGCAGGGCTTTTCTCCGCATAAGAAGATATGCTCTTGAGCGATATCATTTCATTTGTTGGATATGGTGTTTGTATAATCTTTTTTTTGAAACTTGTATTTGTATAAATATTGCAACTATATACAATTGAACAAAATAATTTCCTATATGGAAACGGAACGTTCTAGCATGAATAATAACGTTAATAAATTTTCTTATGTTGTGTTTAGAAATCAGATTTTTCTAATTTGAGAGAGATACTCATCTCTAAATAGAAGATTTTATTTTTAATTTTTATTATTGCAAAAAAAATTCTAATAGTATTTACATAATTTTAAACTGGATACTTGATTAAGTTGTTTTTTTATTAGAGGAAAACTGATTAAGTCATTTAATTATGCTAAAATGATTATTTCAAAATTCAAACGTTTAATTTTTTTTTTTGTGTATCAAGAGTTTTTCAACTGATAGTTAAAGACCAATCTCTTTTGAGACCAAAAGATCACTAGAATTTAAATATTTAGCATTACAAGTAAAATTAGCATATGCATGAGAATATTATTCATTTTCACTACAACCAACTTTCATTTTCACTAAATGATTATTCATTTAGTATTATAAGTAAAATTAGCATATATGCATCAAGGAAGTTTATGGGTTTTGAAGATGAAGAGGATTGATGGGGTTTTGAGTTTTTTTAGATGAATTTCTCATTTTTAGCTTTTGAGATGATTATGAAGGGAGAAGGACTAAATTAAATGAAAGAAATTTTTTAGGATCAAAATAGATGTGAAAAGTCCACGTGAAAGCCTGTGTAGATTGGTGACCAAGAAAAATAATTGTCACGTAAGCTTTATGACGTCATAAAGACCAAATCTTATGCGTTTTTTTTCAAGGACCATTTTAGATTTAAGTGTATAAGTTAGAGATAAAAATCATATTTAACCATATGGTAGAAAATATTGTACGATACAAGGATTCGTATTGTGATTCAATTTATTTTTCATGCTTGGACGATACGAGTAGATTGATGTATCGAACTGTACTCTCAATCGAAGGTAAATCGCTTTGTATCCGACGCATATTAAATTAGGGTTGAATCAACCGATTAACACACAGGTGCAAAAACGTGTTGGGTTGCAGGACCCATTTTATTTTTTTGCATTTTGGGCTTTATTTTTTGCACTTTTTCTTAAAAATAGCTAAAGGGGGTCGAATTTTAACCCTAAGTAAAACCCATATGATTTTCAAATCATTTATCTTCTACTTCGAGTCTTTCACAATTTCATCATTTCAAGTTTCTGCACAAAGTTGCTGATAAAGTGTGATAACCCCAAGAACCTAGGAAGAATGCTTCATGTATCAAAGCACATAAAATAAGAAAGTACTCTACATTTTTCCATATTATTGATGTTTTTTTGGAGGGGATGAACACCTGCACTTTGTTATCTTTGATTATTTTGAAGTTTATTATATGACTTATACCATAAATTTTTATTTATGACTTATTTTATTATGTGTTTGTATCTTATAATACATAAAACGATATGATTCACGAATTAGAAAATAGATCTTCTAATTCACGATTCGATTCATGGTTCAACTACTATGTATTTAACCCTTTAAATTAATATTAGTTGATATTTATTGTTTACTAAATAAATTTTGATGCTAATTAAAGAATTGAATTGAAATATAATTTTAAATAAATAAAGAGAAAAAATCCATTGTATTTAACCTGAGATAATTAAAATCATGTGTAATTATATAAGAAATGAATATTAGTGAAAAGTTATAACTATCTTAAAAAAAATGGGGAAGGGATTTTGGGGGCTGGACCCAACTATACGAAACGCATCAGCGGTTACAAATTGCAATCTTGCATTGCAATCCAATTCGATTTCTTCGTTTTCTGAAATTCGAAATCAAATGTCAACCGTTCGATCAAACTCAACCCTTGTCGTCTTCTTCATCTTCCTCCTCTTCGTTACACCCTCCCAATCACTTTCCTTCTCTTCTTACTTCCGCTACCGAGACCTCTGCTCCCTCTCACACTCCCTCCTCACCGGCGTCGCCAACCTCCGCGCCTCCCGCGGCGATGTCGCCGCCGCCGACAGGGCGAGGGTCATGGCCGATAGCCTCGAGAGCGCGACCGGCTTTGGATTCTGGAGGTTCTTATGGTCCGCATGGACCTGGTCATGGAAGGACCTCTCCCTCACTGACCTCTACGGCGCCGTTTCCGACATCAACGAGTTGCTGAGGAGCTTAAATGAGTTCACTCGCTTGGAATCGCCCGCTGAAACCTCCGCTTGGATCTCTCGAAATTACCAAAATCTCCTCACCGTCGCTAAATCCCTCTCCCGCAAGCTCCTCAAATCGTTTGGTCAATCGGTATGTACGGCGTCGTTTTATTTACTGTCTTCAATTTTTTCAGTGTTTAACTTCACTACATGACTGCTCGGAAGATTTTATTTGACTAATGTAATGGTTTGAGCAAACTTATGTAATGAGCTTATAAACTTATTTTAATAAGCAGATTAATTTATAAATAAGAGGTTATGCTTATTTATAACATATTTTCATCATATTTAAATAAATTTATTAAATAAATTTATAAATAAGTCTTTAATTCAGCTGCTGTTTACCCAAACACATGTATATAATCACACTTATGTGTGTTAGATATGTTTAAATGGTAACCTTTGTATGTGTGTTTACTTTGTTAGTGATATTACTTGAGATGTGTTATGTGTATAAGTATTGATTGATTTGAACATGTGGGATTGCAGAAAGTGGTGAGAGAAATAGTGGAGACGTTGCAAATGGAGGTGGTGGAAGGAGGGCTTATCAGAGATTGCCTTCAATTGGGGACTAAGGATTTGAAGGCATTGATTCAGGTTCTGAAGGATTTGATATTGCAATTCTCTCCCCATCCTGATAGAGACCCTGATCTATAACTTTATTGTAGTGAGCAAGTATTTCTGTATTTGGGCCACTGATGTTTCTTTAGGTAAGGCACTTCCTTAATATATAAGTTAACCAAAACTCAGTTTCTTTTTCTTAGAATACAAGATATTTAAAGTTAACCCAATCCACTTTTTTCGTAAATGATTTGATATCTATTGAATTAGAAAATTGTAAAATTTAAGGTTCCTTTATAAAATTGGTTTGAGTGATTAACAAGTCCTAAAGCATCTAATTCAAGGTTTGATTCTTGGAATGCATATGGAGAATAATTTCAGAGCTTTAAGAGATTAGTCTCCCACTTGCCGATTATGGGAAAAAAAGTTAGTTTGAGTGATTATTCATTTATTTCAATCAGCATTTGAGACAAAGTTCATATTTCAACGCGTTATACTTGTTTGGTAATTGCCAAAAACATTCCACTAAAAACATTAACGAAAAACCAGTTTGTATGTATGTATTCCAGTACAAGTGAGTGGTTTCATGAATGATTAAATGAATATGCAATAACCTATTTTGAGAGGGGCAAAATTTTGTTAACAAGGACGTAACACACTAACACGAGCCTATAAGTTACACAATCACCTGTCCCAATCCTCAATTGTTGGTTTACTTAAATAAAGAAAATTCCTACCTCATTCTTCTCCACCAAAGGTGAATTAAAGTTGAACCCAAGCATACTCTTGCTTGTAAGGCAAACTTGCTTCGCAAGAGGCTTCACATCCCAATCCAAAGAGTTGGCTTCATTGTCACAGCCACTGTGGCAAAATCTGGCACCACCAAAATTAACAACTCAGAATCTAAAGAAAACAAGAGCAAAAATTTGGTTGATTTATCTGAATGGCACTCAGCTTCAACAATTCATCTCTAACCTGAAACTCACAGCACATAGTGGCCTAGCATTAGTATTCCTGTAATTAAACACAAATACAACAACATCAGCCAGGTTATATCCGGCTAAAACGTGATTTTGAGGGCAATTAAGATTCATAATCTAAAGTCCAACTTTTGCCCCCCAGACTTCAACATTTATTATCATTTAAAGTACTGATACCTCTCAAATGTTTGGTTAGACAGTCAGAGGCAACGGATATTTTTTTCTGCTTATTTTATCTCCTAAGGCAAGATAATTCATTTGTCAATTTTTTTTTTCACATTCAATGCAGTAAATAATCTGCCTCCGTAACGCAGTTCTCCAAATCAGCTGAGCACACTAAATTTTCTAAAAATTAATCACCTCAACACTTGTTCAAGGGCTTTGGCAATTCGATCCTGGAAGGAGGTCCAGCTCTTTTTGTCATCATCACCCTATTCACACACTATGATTAGCAAATAAATAAAAATGTACTCATAATAAAAAGTAGAGGTTATACCTGAAAGCTATCTAAATCTGAATTCATTGTGTCATCAATCCTATTCCTCGAGATCAAGGAATGAGTGAATCTCAACGAATTAGCTAAGGTATCGGATATGTCTCTGTTATATTCACTTTCATCTTCATTGGTGATCTCAAATTCACTTACCTGGTGTTTCTCACAGCAATACCGCACTTGTCTGCAACTACTACAGAGCTTATCTCTTTTCCAAGTACCACACCAATCACAAAGAGCAGCTAAAAGTAAGAGGAGATTCTATCAGAGTAGAGGTAGATTTGCAACCAATTCATGCAATATAATATGCAGACCACAAACATATTCTCCAATGCTGGCAGGTTTGTGGCTACCATCATACTTAGGGCTCTCACTTGAGTAAAATGGATTAATGCAAGGTAACTCTGTTTCAAAGCATGATCTAACCTTCTAGATGATCTTTCTAGATGGCGTTTCCATTGCTCAAATAATTAAAAGCAAATAAAAATACACTGCACCCAAATAATTCAATCCCATTGAAAAAAAAAACTCAAATAGACCAACAAACTCAAATCACATAAGAATTTCCCAACATACTTGTGCAAGAACTTGTTCAACGAAATAGCAATGCAAATACTTCCATTTTCGCTTTTTCCATTTAGATAGTAACTGAACTTGTAAACTAGAGAATGAAGCTAAAAGTTAGCATTTAGCAAACTTTGATTGAAAAGCTTACAATGGAAAAATAAAATCTTTAGATGCCCATGCTTACAAATGGAAGATGCAAATTAGCATTGCTGATTTCTGAAAGCCAAAACACAAAGTTCGATTAGCACTATATCCTGGTTCGTGACTTCACGCTGCTTCGCGGATATTCAACGCAAAGACCAATTGAACTGCACGAGGGGAAATTGATCAGTTATAAAAGATGCAGTGCGATTCAAACAAAATCGATAAAGTTTAGGTAGAAGAAGAAAATGTTTTTTTTTTTCTCTTCACTAAAATTAGTTGAAGAAAGAAGGCCTTTTTCGGGTCAAATAAAAAAAAAGTAATGAAGGCCAAGTCCATATAACTTTTTAAAGCTGTTAGGGCCTTGTTATTTAGGACTATAGGGATTTGTGGACTTTAGCCAACGTAGACAGCTCTATTAAAATTGGCAACATGCCAGTTAGCATCATAAATGAAATTGGTTAGGTTGATATTGATTCTTTTCTCTTATCAACCTATATATGAAAAATCTTATATGAAAAATCTTGACAAAATAAAATTGAAAAATCATTTATTTGAAGAAAAATAATAATACTTAGGCACTCAATATCTGTAATAATTTTTTTTAGTTCGAATAAAGGAAAATACATTTGTTGGAAATACATGCAACTGTTTATCGAACGAGTGGCTACATCCGTTACAGAAAAAATATTATGTTTTTCTTAATTCAAATTATTATTATTAGTTGAAGTTTATATAGATCTATTATAATCATGTAGATTTTACTCCTAATTTAGGGATCTCATATAAATAAAAATTGCTTTTTACTTAAAATTATCCACAACTAATAAAATATGGGAAACCTAACTCTACACGAAAATATTGAGTATTTTATATGTGATGGTTGTTTTTTTTTATAAAAATTATTTTGATTATGTCTCTAGTTAATGTGATATTTTTGACACATCCCTTATGCCCAGAGTTAGGCATTTAGAGCGTGAAATTTGTAAGATTAAACATATGCGGAGTAACTCATATATGATCTATAAGAAGTCTCTCACAAATGAATATAAAATAGACTTTAATACCGTATTAAAATTTTAAAACTTTAACTCTACTCAAAAATTATTTTAGAGGCGAAAGTTACTCTATATGAACTATTTTAATCATGTCTATAGTGAATATTAGAGTTAAGCGCACCGATTCATAAGTTGGAAAAGAAAATAAAAAACATGGTCATTCATTTATAATTATGAATTTTATATTTTTGTGAACCATGTGTAATTAAGAATGCTTGGAATGTCAACTGCGTCATCAATATTGGCATAAAGACATGTGATAGTCCTAGCAGTAAAGTGCACGGAGTTGTTAACACCGACGCAAATGTCAACGACAGCTCGGAGCTACGGCAGTTAGCTAACTATGCTCCCATCCCAGAATCAACGGTGTGGACTTTTCACTTTCAGTAATGATTGATGTAATTAAAAATTGGTTTGCTTAACCACGGAGTTGTATGAAGAAGTATGTGTTGAAAGAGATTTATCCATTTAATATGATTTCAGAGTTTAAAAAGTTACTTTCATTACTTTTGATCATAAAATACCTTGCGAAACAAAAATAAATAAATAATTGATGTATATACAAAGTGGGGCTATCTAGATGGTCATAAACAAAATTTGGGTTAAATAACTATAATCTTATAATCTTAATCTTATGTGAACTAATAATATTTAAGATGTAAATGAAATTTCTAAAGGTATTTAGACAATTTCATACAAAATTGACTTTTTAAACCGTCATTAAATGGTATGTCAGAAGTATTTGAATTTAAACTCTTATAGTTGTTAGAAATATATAATATTAAATTCTTAATAACTTTAAGTTTTTTTAATAATTAATTCTTTATCTCATATCTCAGTTTTCACGATTGAATGGTGTAGAGTTCAATTCTTGTTGATTCATATGGTTTTGGGTGTAATGTTTTTGACAATAGTAACATCGAAGAGGTACAAACCATTCATGTGGTTTTGGGTGTAATGTTTTTGACTATAGTGTTACATCCATTCCACTCGATGGTACCTCGTGGTGATTCATGACTTCATGGTATATCAAGTCATAATTATAAGTTTTAACGAATTGGGGTGTAATGTTTCCCACTTTCCCTTTATATATCCTTAGGTAAAGCCATTTTACCCAAACTAAATTTGATGGGCAATTAAGCATGTTGTAATAATTAAAGCCGGGAATTCCCATCACTGCAAAATGTAGGAGTACATAATACATTAAAGAAAAAGAGATGATGGGTGTGGTAGTGATACACATTGTGCAAGTATGTCCGCGTGAATTTAATGCTAGCTAGATAGTAATTAATATCCAAATATCCCCAACCGTGCATAAAATTGCATGTTGGCTAGCTTATGATCTTTTCCTTCTACTATTTTAAGCTATATATAGTTCTGCTCATTTCGCAAGTTCCTCATCCCCCACATTAATAGTGATCACCATTATTAATCTTTCTTCTTCTTCTTTCAATGGCATATAGGGAGCTCATAATTGTGAATATAAGGACAGTGGTTTTGGTTTTGGTTTTGGTTGTGTGTTTGTGGAGTACTAGTACTACTATTGGGGTTGGAGCTGCCCCACAAGTACCTTGCTTCTTTAGTTTTGGGGATTCTTTGGTGGATAATGGCAACAACAACCGCCTCTCTTCTTTGGCCAAAGCTAATTATCGACCTTATGGGATTGACTTTCCTGGTGCCCCAACTGGAAGGTTCTCCAATGGAAAAACTGCTATTGATGTCATTGGTGAGATTCATTCCTTTAACTCAATTTATCATATTTCAAGTTTTTTTTTCTTTTTTTTGAGATTTCATTCAACAAGTTACCAATTTTTTCTAACACAAACATTATACATTATCATTATTGATCAGCTTATCATTAGTCATTAATATAATACAGTTAAGAAACTCCACTTTATTTGTGCCCGTACCCCTTTAATTCCATGCACATGGGGTTTGTTTGGCGGTTGCAATTTAAAACAGTTTGGTTTTAGCATGTAGTCCTTTGACTTTGAGCAACAGCTATAGTAATGCAAGTAAAGAAAGAAAAAGAGGGGCGGGTTCGGGATGAGTTTGAAGAAGACGGAGATAAAAAAAGTTATGATCAGAGTTGAGGGTGTTCGGATTCGATTTTCATACAAGTACAACTTATTTTTACTAATCGGAAATATTGATGTAGTAAAAAGAAAAAAAAAGTTTTGGAAGAACTTATTTAATCTTATGTTACACGTTAGACAAAGTCGGATGAGTTTATGAAAATAATTTATAACTTACTTATAAATGTAACAGGTGGGCTTCTGGGGTTCGACAGTTTTATACCTCCCTATGCTACAGCTAAAGGCCAAGACATACTTAGGGGAGTGAATTATGCTTCTGCAGCTGCCGGAATAAGAGAGGAAACAGGACAACAACTGGTACCCTAATAATTTCCTTTTTTTCTTTTAAGTGACATGGTTTCATTTTTCTTAATTTGGTAATCACATTCACATAGTTATTTTTCTATAGTTGTATCATCTATTTTTGTTTTGTAGGGAGGGCGTATTAGTTTTAGAGGGCAAGTGCAAAATTACCAAAGGACGGTGCCCCAACTGATAACTTTACTAGGAGATGAAAACACTACAGCAAATTACCTGAGCAAGTGCATTTATTCAATTGGAATGGGTAGCAATGATTACCTCAACAACTATTTCATGCCTCTCTTCTATTCCAGCAGCAGGCAGTACACACCGCAACAGTATGCAGATGTCCTCCTTCAAGCATATGCTCAACAACTTAGGGTTTGTCTGCTCCCCTGATCTCTCTATTTGCCCATGTTCAATTAGCTTTATAAATGTATCCTCACACCTTATTTTTTTGGGTAGAGTTAGGCGCAACCTAAATTCTAAAATGGTACTAGAATTTATCATTAATTTGTTTAATAAAGACAGACTCATATATGAGCCATGAGCACGGATTGAAATCCAATGACCCTATTCGGGGTTCTATTCTCAGTCCCACCAATAAAATTGTGTCCTGTCATTTAAAAATCACTCATATAAGGTTATAATTTCCATATTCATGCCTTTTTAATTGACATGACACAATTTTATTAGTGAGACATGGAATGAGACACCAAATGAGAATAAAAGATCTTAATCCCACTAGCAGATACGTGTGTTAAAGTCATATATTGATTAAAGATATAACCAAATAAGTATTTATAAATAGTAAAATAATCATCGCCCTTAAACTTGCCCCTAAGCCGGCTTTTAGAATAGAGCTAACCATGAAATTCTAAGATTCAACTTAGCCAATTTTGCAGTGAAGTCCAAACAAAAAATGTTGGTAGTAAACCGATTAATAGTAATATAAACAAGAATAAAATTATCAAATTACTTGATGTTATGTTGGTTATTAATAAGAAGCCCCAAACAAAAGCTTAATTGTTGTGTATTTGTGCTTTCAGATTCTGTATAACTATGGAGCAAGGAAAATGGCGTTATTTGGGATTGGTCCAATAGGTTGCAGCCCTAATGCATTGGCCCAAAGTAGAGATGGCAAAACATGTGTGGCAAGAATCAACGCAGCAAACCAATTATTCAACATCGGTTTGAAATCTCTTGTTGATAAACTCAACAACCAGCTTCCTGATGCAAGATTCATCTATATAAACGTTTATGGTATCTTCCAAGATATCACAAGCAACCCTTCATCTTATGGTAAATTAATTAATTAATGGCGCTGATTCATATACATTGAAATAGTGGCGACATCCCCAACACTTACCGTCACAAGCTGCAGGTGTCAGGGATGTCGTTCCTTGCTAACATTTTGTAATTAGTCATTTTTTGAAGTTAAAATTTGGACATAGTTGATGCTCATTTTGTTCACACGTGGTCTTCAATTTTCAGGTTTCAGAAATACAAATGCTGGGTGCTGTGGGGTAGGAAGGAACAACGGGCAAATTACATGTCTGCCCCTGCAAGCCCCATGCAGGAACAGGAAGGAATACTTGTTTTGGGATGCATTTCATCCAACTGAGGCTGGCAACACTGTAATTGGCATGAGAGCTTACAATACCCAGTCTGCATCAGATGCTTACCCTATTGATATTAATCGCTTGGCTCAAATATAACAAGGTCTAGTAGTAGCGCCAATAACTTCTGCCAAATTCCTCTTGTTGTAATGTCTTGTTTCTGTTAAGCCATATAAGACTGGTCTAGATATTATTTTTTTTTACTTTTTCTTTTTCTTGCACCTATGTTGGAAAAGTACAAATGTCAGTATATTAATATACCTTAAGGTTTGTGGTGAAATATATGATACTAAATGGCGGTTTGGCCTTAATTCAATATTGGAGAGATTCTAAACTAAAGTTTGAGGATGTCGAGACTTAAACTCTGTGCCTTTGTTTATTTTTGTTTGAATGATTTGATTAGGGGTGTTCTAAACTCCAAAACAATATGTACTAGTTTCTTCGCTAATTAGAAACAAAAAACAGCAATAGAATTTAGCAATGGAAATTTTTCATCACTAATAAGAGAAGAAACTAGTACAACTTACCTTGGAGTATGGTACAACTCGCCCATTTAAGTAGTGTACCTTAGAAGATTAAGTTTCTTATTTTAATTTTAATAAATCAATATTATTCTAAGTTTCTAACTTAGATGGGATATGAGTTGATTCCGTTACTAGTCTAATTTCATCCCTAATATTCGTGAAATGTCTTTAGAAAGGGATTCAATAACATATTTTATCTCTCTCCAAAATTTTATTATTAGAACTGTCACTAAGAAGAGGGAATCTTCCATCTCTATTTAGAAAGGCAGTGATTTTCTGTCTCGAATTAGAGACGAATGTATAATCCCTCGCTATTTGAGAGGAATCCAACCCCAACAATTTAGATTATTATATCAAATTCTCTCTAATTAGTGAGGAAACTATTTATATTCTAAAATATGTTATCAAAATTTCATTGGGCTTGGTTATTTTATTGTCCGATTGGGCTTGAATGAGATGCGCGTGGATTCACATGGCCATGGGCCAGTTGATCACAACCATAAATCTCTTATCTCTCTCACATTTGTGTCCATAATTGTGACTTGGAAGGTTGATTATTATGCAAGATATACTAAAATAAGAGTACTTCAAAGGCTAATCTGTTTGTTTTGTTTTCAATTTTGTTGCATTGCCAACTTGATTTTCCAATTAAACGTGCCAACCCATACAATTAGACAGTAAACCAAATAAACCCAAAAATAAGACTAATCCCCTCCAAATTTGATTCTCACTGCATTCATGCTTCTTTCTGCATTTCTGGTGGATAGATATATGACACTAGACCAAATATAGAACTAATACCAAACAAGCATTCACATCTTATGTCACAGCTCACAATCTACAAACATCACACTTTCCATACATATATCTTAAATTTTATCTTAAAATTACGTTAGAGTGGAGCATACTATTGAAGTTACATCTAAGCACTCATAAATCGAGTTGTACCGTCTCTGAATATCCTTCTCCCATTCTGCTTTTTTAGGACTTTTTGGTGCTAATAAATTGGTGTTGCTCTTTCACTTTTTCATTTATCATCAATTCACTTGTGTTCTAACACATTCTTTGTCAAAGCACAACATAACATTCTTCTCGCACTCACCATTTCCAAATAGCTTTTTTCTTATCCTCTCTCGACTGCAATGGCTGATTATTCAGGAAACAATGAGGTGGTTTTGAATGTAAACAGTGAAGCCTCCAAAAAATGTGATAACATCGAAGAAGACTGTGTGCCACTTTTGCAGAAGGTGCCTAACCTCCTAATCTTTTCTTTCCCTCTTTCTCTATACAAAATTCATGGAAATGCAATGTTTCCCAATTACACACAACACATAAGGGTTTCATAACAATAACATAGATTGTTGTCAATTATAAAATTCCAAATTGTTTTAGTATGTAGACTCTTTTGTTGATTATATAGGGAGCTTGAGTTTTTGGTTAGAAATGACAACAAAAAAGTAATGGGTTTTGTTGATTGTTGAATGTAGTTGGTAGCAGAGGTGATAGGCACATACTTCTTGATATTTGCTGGGTGTGCTTCGGTGGTGGTGAACCTGAATAATGAGAAGGTGGTGACACTTCCTGGGATTTCAATTGTTTGGGGACTTGCTGTCATGGTGTTGGTTTACTCAATTGGTCACATATCTGGTGCTCATTTCAACCCTGCTGTTACCATTGCTCATGCTACCACCAAAAGATTTCCCTTGATACAGGTGAACAAATTTAACATTTTGTCACCTTCACTTTGGTTACCTAAGCTGCTATATAGGAGAATGTGCTTAATTTTGTCACCTTCACTTTGGTACCTTATTAATCTTAGATTATTGAATTTTGTTTCATATTAACTGCAGGTACCAGGTTATATAATAGCTCAGGTCATTGGATCCACACTGGCAAGTGGAACTTTGAGACTTATATTCAGTGGAAAGGATGACCATTTTACTGGAACACTTCCTGCTGGTTCTGACCTGCAAGCTTTTGTGGTTGAATTCATAATCACTTTCTACTTCATGTTCATCGTCTCCGGAGTTGCCACCGATAACAGAGCGGTAATGTCAATCTCATGTGTTCTTCCATTAACAAAATTGCTTTTCCATAACTGTGATTAATTATTCAAACTTTTTTCCCTTGAGTCCTCCTGCAGATTGGGGAGTTGGCTGGGCTTGCAGTTGGGTCTACAGTACTGTTAAATGTGTTGTTTGCCGGGTACTAATAATTACCTAACTGACACCCTTTTGAAAGCACTAGTACTGTTAGCTTAGAACTTATTTGTGTGTGAAATTAAATATGACAGGCCAATTACTGGAGCATCAATGAATCCAGCAAGAAGCTTAGGACCTGCTATTGTGCACAATGAGTACAAAGGTATATGGATATACATGGTGTCACCAATTCTGGGTGCAGTGGCTGGTACATGGGCCTATAATTTCATCAGATACACCAACAAGCCTGTGCGTCAGATCACCAAGAGTGCTTCTTTCCTCAAAGGAGCTGAGTGATGCTCAAGAATTTATGTATTCTTTTGCAGATCACAATTATGTATTAGGGTTCAAATGTTAGGAAGAATCACTAGCTAGTGTGTAAGAAAACATCACTAGTTTGGGGTTTGCAAATATATATATAACCCTGCAGTACAGGACAGCTAGAGGAAGTGTAAACTTATGTTTCTTTATAAATACGTAGTTTTAAACCAACAACATATTCAACTCATTTTTCCCTATCTCTTTTGTGCAACATTAGTTGTTTAGACATGCGTTGGTACAACTGGTTACAGGTTCTGAGTTTAAATCTCACATCCCTATAAATTAAGGGTTTGAATCCCCTTTGGGCCAATAAAGTCTCGGTTCGTGAACAACCATACTCAAAGAGATCCCCTAGCGCTAGTTAGTTTAGAGGTGTTTTCTATCCGTTCTTTATAAATAAAAAAATAAAAAAATAATTTCATTTCTATCTATTCTATTTCTATCTCTTTCATCTTATTTGGGGTGCACACAACACAACTCATGGGTTGTCCATCAAGCAGAATATTTAAATAATTTTTTTTAATTGTGAATATAACACTTTATTATGTAACTATTATCATATTCAAATTAATTAATTATTACATTTTTTTTGTCAAAATTAATTATTACATCCTAAATCCCCATTGGGTTTGGGCTCGATTTTGTCTCAAACTCGATAAAAATATTATCTCCATCAAATTCAAATAAACTGGGTCTTGTAACTAGTGTCTTTTTGAATTTTTTTGGGCTTTGGCCCATCACTTATCAATATAACCATCTTTGACAAAATAAAAATTGAGGTATGTGGATATCCACAATTCGAATTTGATTCCCATAATTAAAAGTAATGATAGCTCAACAATTTGAAAAGTGTTTATCATATTAATAAGACGTACTTTTTTAGTAATTAATAGAATTTCAACAAAATAACAAGGACCAGTAGCACAGTTAATAAACAACTGGACTAACTAGACTCATTAAACATCTAGTCCATAATTCAACTTTGTAGATACCTTGATGAACCAAGTAAAAAAAAAGAACTTCAGCAAAATGCGTTAAAATTTCTTAAACAAGTATTTTAAAATAAAAAACTCCATTCTTATGAAAATACTTGTTCGTTCTTAGCAATTTGACGCCTAATCAAATTTTTTAGACATTGTGATGTTTCACATTTTGCTCTAGGTATTGATGCCCAATTCTCTCTTTTAAGGGTATTGAGATGCCCACTTTCTTATTTTGCACATTGGAATTCCTTGTAAGAGTTGTTGAGTGTTAGTCTCTGCACCTTAACTTGGATGTTATAAATTAATCCATGTTGATTTGTTGTGCATGTTTTCGAGCATATAGTGTTTTATCACCTTAGCTCAAGAGTTAGAATTCCTTGTAGATTTGTTGTCCAGGCTGTCGAGCACTTGTTGCTTTCCATCAGTAGTCCTAGACATTAATATTCCTCGTAAGAATTGTCTAATGTCTGATTATATCACCTTAGCCTAGATGTTAGAATTTCATGTCGATTTGATGTCCATGTTGCCAAGCATATAGTGTTTTATCACTTTAACTCAAGTGTTATAATTCCTTGTAGATTTGTTGTCTAGGTTGTCGAGCACTTGTTGCTTTTTGTCAGTTGCTCCAGGCACTATAATTCTTCAAAAGAGTTGTTGAGTGTATGTATTAACTTAGCTGAGATGCTATAATTCCACGTCAATTTGTTCTCCGTGTTATGGCGCATCTGGCGCTTTATCACTTTAGCCCAAGCATTAGAATTTCTTGTAGATTTGTTGTCTATGTTGTCGAGTGTTTGTTGCTTTTTAGGAATGTAAAACCCCTACTAAGTTTTAGGAACATTTATTATTTTCTTCCATATATACTTCTTGCATTTATTTAGCTTTTGTAATTCTACTAATAATTAAATCTCTTCCACACTACCAAATATATTAATTAAGGGTAAAAATGAAAATTTATATAATTTTTTTAAAAACTAATACATTAATTGATCTCATTACATATTTTTTTAAGGGTTAATGGTATGGTAGGTCCCTGTGTTTGTACCCAAGTTTGCGATAGGTCTCTCGCCGGAATTTTTTTTGAAATAAGTCCCTTAGTTTGCACCAAGTTTGGGTTTAGTCCTCGTCGGAGACCGGAGCTCCGGCAAGTGCTTACGTGGACTGCTGACTGTATTAATAGCGCTGACGTAGATTTTTTTAATTATTTTTGAAATTCCATATAATTAAATTCATTTTAAATTTAAAACCCCTAAACTATTCTAAATCTTAAATTAACCCACTAAATCCATAAACCCCCAATCCCCTCAAACCTAAATTAAAAACTCAATCTAAAAACCCAGAAAAATCTATGATGTTCATCTTTCAATTTCAGAAAAACCTAGCATGTTCGTCTTCTTCATCATCATTATCATTATCTTCATCTTCTCCACATAAAAACCACATCAGAGCAAGAGAATCGTGTTCTATTGCGGTGACCTCTCTCTCTCTGTTTCTCGTCTCCATTGTTCACCAGCGCCATGGATGCTTTTTTGGAGTTACCAAAACCATCATTGAATGGTAACTAGTATTGCTAATTAAAGACTTGAATTAATGTGACTAAACTTACTTGATGAAGCGGTTGTAAGCAGATGGAACTCTCTGTCTCTTCTCTGGAGCTGGACATGCAACACCCGGACATATCACAGGCAAACAGACAGGAAAACATTTAATAAACTTTTGCTGAAATTGCGCCTAACCTAATTCTCTCTCTATCTCAATTGAAGAAGAAGTTAAAAAGTTAGATAAAACCCTCACGTCTGTTAGCTCGTGGAGGCTTAGGGATTTCTTCAGCCCCTGCTCCTCGCATGGTGCTCATGACCAAGTCATTCTGGTTTGGCACCCGCAATAGAACACGATTCTCTTGCGCTCTGATGTGGTTTATATGTGGAGAAGATGAAGATAATGATAATGATAATGATAATGATGATGAAGAAGACGAACGTGCTAGGTTTTTCTGAAATTGAAAGATGAACATCATAGATATTTCTGGGTTTTTAGATTAGGTTTTCAATTTAGGTTTGAGGGGATTGGGGGTTTAGGGATTTAGTGAGTTAATTTAAGATTTAGAATAGAACAGGGGTTTTAAATTTAAAATGAATTTAATTATATGAAATTTCAAAAATAATTAAAAAAATCCACGTCAGCTCTATTAATACAGTCAGCAGTTCACGTAAGTACTTGCCGGAGCTCCGGTTTCCGGCGAGGACTAAACTCAAACTTGGTGCAAACTAAGGGACTTATTTCAAAAAAAAAATCCGGCGAGGGACCTATCGCAAACTTAGGTACAAACACAGGGACCTGCCATACCATTAACCCTTTTTTTAATACGCGTAAATAGAGTTTTATAAATAGAAATTGAAAGAGTAGTACTAAATGCTCATGCATGGTACACATGTGGAAGAAATATAGATGTTTCTCTCAATAATTTCGTGGAAGTTTGTGCTCCTTAATTAGTCCTTAATGCTGCCAAACTTGTGACCCTTCACTTCATTTTAACAAATTAATTAGTTTAATTGGCCTATGTCAGCACCTAATTAATCCGGCTAAAATTTTCTCTTTAGACAAGATTAAAAAAAATCAAAATAGGAAAAGACAAAATATGTGTGCATCTGTCTAGCATCATTTTCTCTTTGCTTAAGCATTTACTTCTCATCATCTTAGTTTTAAATTTAAATTGATTATCTAAAAAAAATAAAAATAGAAAGAGACAAAAAAAGCTTTCCGATTGCAGGCACTATTTTCTTCTAACTCAGAGTTGCAGTTGTGAGATAAGCTCCAAAGAAAAATGAGACACATCTTTAAATTGTAAAGAGATGACTCATCTAAGCAAGACAGACATAAAAGTGGCAACCAGCAGCAATAATTTCTCCTACTAGGTTGAGCCGCATATGAAGAGGACAAGAAAATCTAACAATGTCAAAGACAATTCAGATCTTCCAAAGTGGTTGGGCTGAAGGCTATAAAAGGAGAAAGAAAAGAGTATCATATAAATATTCCTCCTCCATTTTTGTTCTAAACAGAGGGAGGTTCCACCAGCCACCAAGCCAGTAAGTGTGTGTGTGTGGGAATTAGTTTAATCTGATGTGTGTTTTATGTTTGAGTTTATGTGTGTTTTGGGCTTGGCCCGCTGTGTTGTTAATATTTGTGAATGTATGTGTCCATAAAATATGTGTTGATTATCTATTCCTTTGTTATTTTATTTTAAGTGATAGGTTTTTTATTTTGATTTGTTATTATTATGTTATATTTGTTATGATTTTATTTGCTCTGATTTCTATTGCACTTTGAAATTAGAGATATTGTAAATATTTGTTTAGATAGTTTTTTTAAATATTCATTTAGTTTTTATTATAAAACATCCAAAAATATGTTTCCACTTATTACAAAATTCAAAATCATAAAACATGGAAAAGTCTTATAAAATACAAAAAATATCTTTTAAAAAATCACAAAAATATCATGTCAATTTCTCTCATTAATCTCTAGAACTACGTTAGCCTTGAACCTTTCAGTAGAGGTATGTAGGAGTGGAAACACCCATTAAATTAAACACCCTATTAAAAACCACCCTATAAAATATCTTTATTTTAATCGTTTAGAACTACGTGGTCTTGATGTCTCTTCACAAAGAATACATAAGTCGGGATTTAACCATGGCAGACACCTTAAAAAAACTTTTAAGATTCCTTTGTATATAATCTTATTTTCTTAAATATTTAAATCATAAAATACCAAAAATAAAACCCTTTCTTTGTGGGCTAAAATGAATCTTTTTCAAGTTAATAAGTTCAGCACAATTAATCACAGGTACCGTTTGTATAGGCGTTACATTGTAAGGTGCTAAAACCTTCCCCACACGCATAAGTTAATTCGAATTCAGAACTTTAGTTGCCAACCAATTTTCTAATTATTTTGAGGGTTCCAATTTCTCTAAAAAAATTGGTGGCGACTCTATACATACTTATATATACTCTTCTAATAGCATATTATTTTTTATACCGTTGCGCCGCTACCCGGTTGTTGTGACTACCTCAAATTAAACATTTTCCCCCCACATTATGTATATAAATACATGCATCTTATTGTAAATTACACATTCCTAATTAATTTCCTTTTTCATAAGTCATAACCCATTTTCGATCTTGTCATTAGGTTTCCTACCTATATACCCAGACTCCCAGAGAAATGGCTCGTGAGAGTAAAACATGGTTGGTTCTCTCTCTTTTTGTTGTCATGGTTGCAAGCTGCATGCAACATAGTGTCCTTGGGGATACACAAGTACCAGGGGTTTTTATCTTTGGGGACTCTCTTTATGATAGTGGAAACAACAACAATCTTCCAACGAAGTCAAAAGCTAATTTCTTGCCATATGGCATTGACTTCCCAACTGGAAGATTTACCAACGGACGAAATTCCGTTGACAAATTAAGTAACACTCTTCTACCCACCAACTATGTAATTTCACTCATTTTTTAAAATGCGTTCTGTCCTTGAAAATACATATTTTTACGAAACGTGATTCACCAAGTTTTTTGTCACGAATTGTACCCTGGAAATTCAAATATGCAGCTTTTACCCCGTCCGTCATCTGTAAAAAATTGAACGGAAGGGCTGACGTGGCATGCTACGTCATTGAATCAATTTCAGAACTTAGAAAAATGGGTAGGGGAAATTCAAACACGAGACCGGACTTTATATAGTAGCTAGTAGTAACATTTTATAATTAATTGCAGCTCAACTTTTGGGATTTGAGAAATTCATCCCACCCTTTGCAAACCTTAGTGGCTTAGACATACTCAAAGGTGTCAACTATGCATCCGGTTCATCTGGAATTCGCAATGAGACTGGAACCAATTTGGTATATATAGCTTATTTGATTTGTGTTTTAGTTGTCTGAACTTAAAAAAGGTTTTCAGAAACAATTTCTAAAATCTGAAATTCTTGCATGTTACGCAGGGTACTAACGTCAACTTGGGATTACAATTACAAAATCATAGATCCATAGTTTCTCAAATTGCCACCAGAGAATACCCCGGAGAACTATGCTCAAGTTCTTACTCACCAGCTATCTCAGTATTTAATTAAACGTATTGTGCATTATTTCTGTATATTATGAATAAATATCATTAAAGCGCCGGTGCGAATCTCAACGCAACAGTAAGATCGTTGTCATTTGACTCTGCAAATAATGAGTTTTTTTCTTTTATTTTTATGATCCACTACGACAGGATCTACATAACCTTGGGGCAAGAAAGTACGTGCTGGTTGGGTTAGATCGCTTAGGTTGCATTCCAAAGGTCTTGATAAATGGATCTTGTGTTGAAGACCAGAATTCTGCAGCATTCCTTTTTAATGACAATCTTAAATCTCTAGTGAATCACTTCAACAACAAAACCTTAACTGATTCCAAATTCATCTTTATAAATACTACAGCCATAGTCCTCAACAAATCACTTGGTAAACATATTTTGGCTTTCTCATATATGCTTCAGTTCACATTCTAATGTGTAACATTCGATTATGGTGCATATATATGATAAGACTGTGGTTCTTGAATTTCAGGTTTCACGGATTTTGTTGACGTTTGCTGCCCGACAAATGAAAGTGGATTTTGTATTCCGAATGGAATTCCATGCCAAAATAGGAGTGAGTATGTGTTTTGGGATGGAATTCACACAACAGAAGCTGCAAACATAGTCACTGCAATTGTTTCTTAGAATACTTCCAATACAGCCATCGCTCACCCAACAAATATCAAACACCTAGTTGAAATGTAATAAATTAGTTACTTTTTATTTTGTCACTAATAAATTATGATCGATCATTCATGTTTTAGCCCGAATAAGTTTGACATTTTTTCTTGATATTTTTTGGGCTTCATTTAGCTTTAGGCTAGCTGTCTTTTATGCATTTGATATCAGAATTTGGTTGAGTCGTCTTGATTTTGGATCTTTTTTATAATAAATATATTAGGAAATAGTGGTTGGCAATGGTTTTTTTTCTCTTCTTACGTGAGCTTTGTTCTTAAGAAATTTGGTCTTTATAGTAAATAAAAAATTTATTGTTGAAAAATATGATTATAGAGCATATACTCTACTAAAAAATTAGTATAAAATCCGTCACAATGTATTAAAATCCCGTCACAAAACAATGACGAAGTCCTGTTACAGAATATAAACTATCCTAGAAGTGTCGTCGCTAATCAGTTGTGACAAAATTTATTAATTTATGGTTAGTAACAAAGTAGTGACAAATACCTGTCCGTCGTTGATGATATAGTATTTGTTACTAAATTTTCGTAGAAATCCTAAAGTCTTCAGGGAAATATTCGTCACTGTATATTTATTAATAAGCAGTGACGGTACTATCCGTCACAAATGAGTGGATATGGCGGTAAATGTTTTCTGTCAAGGCTACGGATAAATTTCCAAAACAAATTTGTTAATATCCGTCATAAGTTTTGTGATGGAACGTTCTGTCACTAGTTTCAATTTTTTATAACCAGAAAAACAAAAAACAACCGAAATTATATGAAAGTATGAAACCAACTAAACATGCATTCTACAAATTCAATGTGGGTGGCGTTTGGAAGGGTGTTCTATATGCCAATCAAAATGTGTTGTTTCTCTAAAGCAATGGGGCATCTCTAGGTTTATGAAGCTCAAGTGCATGTTGGCTATTCTAAATACGCTTCAATTCTGCAAGCAATTCAACATATCAAGGATAATCATTGCAAGTGATTCCTTTCTTACAGTAGGGTGAGTACACAATAAAAATCAAAGACCTTAAAAAGATATCAATATTTTTAACAGGATTGATATCTTCAGGGAAGAAGCTTCTTGCTTTGGAGTCATTCATATTTATAGAGAATTGAATTCCTTTGCTAAGAGAGGTAATCTTGTGGGTCTTCTTTGGATTGAGTTGAAATTACTTTACAGCCATTAATGAAATCTCTTTTTTTTTTTCGTTAAAAAAATATATTTTGTTGCCAAGTCACATCTGATAGCTAGTATTTTTAATTAAAAATATTTACACTCATCAAGAGTCAAATTTTTTTTTTTTTTAAATAAAGCTAGTCATGGATTTAATTTGGAAGCAAAAGATGTCCTATGATTATTTTGGGCAAGTCGAGAGCACGTGACCATTTGTTTGCCACATCACTAGTGAATAGTGAGATATATTGTAAAGTTGACATTGAAACCAAAGTTATACCTAAAAATAAGAAATAAGAGTGTGTAGGACCGATCCAATTTCTTGACCTATGTCCCTTAAATTTGCATTTTATTGGGTTTTTTCGGGTCTAGAACGGGTTTGAGTTTAAAAATTGAACCCGGTCAATATTTAAGGTTTGGTGAAAGTCAAGTCTAACCCGTTTCAACCCGTCTCACAAATACCACTTACACACTAGTTTCAAAATATGGTTTTGTATATTTTCATTTTTAGTTAGGTTTCAAGTGAATAAAAATTATATTATTTTCTTTAATTAAGTATATTTTTATGAAAAACTTAAGTCCTGTATAATTTCTTTCATAATTCATTGGTAGGTTAAGAAATTAGTCTTTGTACATAATAATATGTATTTATAATTTTTTGGTGAGATTTGAAATTCATATTCAATTTGTCATTCTGGTCAACCCGGACTCGTCCTTTTCTGGTCGGGTCTATATTAAACTCGCACTTCATCGAATCTCTATAGGTCTATGGACAAATTCAAGTGACCTGATAAGCATTTAGAGCCGAGTAAAATTGAAAACAAATTCATCGTATCAACCCCTACCTAGTAGTCAGTGGCGGTACATAGTGAAGACTGGGGATGGCCATGGCCTCCCCAAAAGTTATAAAAAAATCACTTATATATTTACACCATTTATATGTATATAATATAATATAGTAAATCATTAATATATTACTTAATGGATGTCGGTCACAGTGGTAAAAAGTAAGTCAAAAAGAGAAGGGGAAGACAAATAGACGGTGGAACTCCAAAAAGAACAAAAAGCATATTGCAATTGCTTCATGATCGACAGTACCAAAGAGCAACAGAACAGTCCCACACACCACACCTCCCCTTTACAAATTGCAATTGCAACATATCAGTATCAGATCACACGTTTGGCTTTGTGTCTTTGACAAATCAAAACACACCAAGGATTCCTTGCAAGGATCACCAACTGGCTTTGCAATTGCTTCAATTCAATTATGTATAATTTAGCTCCATACGGCCATACCGTTTTGCTCTCACACGTCCCCATACCGTTTTGCTTTCTTTGTGAATTGTGAGTTGTTTAATTTAGCCACTTTATGATTTTGAGAGAGCATATAGTGTATATAGAAATTATGTAAATGGATAACCCTATTTTTTTTGGCTAGGAAAGGTAGATTTGATTCGTAAAGGACAAAGGTCTGCTTCTATCGAGTTGTAGCGTCGCTTGTAAAGGTAAATTTGCCTACCAATTTGGCAATACCTACCAAACCTAGTTGATGAAATACGGAGGTTCTATCTAAAAAGGGGTCCATATCAAATGCATCAAGAAAACTATCCATTGTCTGGTAAGGATAACCATCCAAGACGCTTTCAATACACTTGGTTTAGCATCTTCCCTTCATGGTTAGAGTATTCACCTTCGAAAGGTGCTGCTGAAAATTGTAAAACAACATAAGAAATGGGGGGTTTGAATTGTGTGTGTGATTTTTAAAACCTTTTCTTACAAAGCAAGTATAAGTTTCAAAATACTTTTCTAAGACGAGTGCAGCGGAATATTAACAGAGCTGAAAAGTAAAATACATAGAGTATTTATCCTGGTTCACCCCCTCAATCGACAGGGCTACGTCCAATCCTTTACTTCACCAAGATTTTCCACTATTGCTTCGAATAGTACAAGTATTCTACAGGACTTCTCCTAGTATTCGAAGGACTTCTCCTTACAAGTTTTCTACAGGACTTCTCCTTACAAGTATTAAACAGGACTTCTTCCAGTTCTTTTACAAAGAAGGTTTTTCGTTTCTACTAGGTCTCTTCAACAAGAATGGGGTAGAAATATTAAGAGCAAAATACAAGGTTTTCCTTTGTTGTTTGAAGCATTTAGCCAGACGCTCTCTTTAGCGTGTGATCGGACGAACTCCTCAGACGTACTTCTCGGACGATCTCCTTGAGAATGCTCAGACGTTCTTCTTGAACATACTCAAATGTTCACTCAGACGTCCACTTTTTCGTCATATTCGGATGTCTTGCTTTTGATGTAATTTAGAATCGTAGGCAAACGTTCACTTCTTCATATAGATAGATGTTCTTGAAATATGAAATACTCAAAGTCTTAGGAAATCTTTATCTATCAACATTAAACCTTGGATAAAATTGTTATTCATCAAAATATAATAAAAGATGATATTGTTTAAATCTAACAATCTCCCCCTTATTGACAATTTTCATTTGAGTAAAATGTTTAATTTGGTTATTGCGAAAAAGATAGTATCAAAGCGTTGACAATTTTCAGAGCTTTTAATGAGCAAGAGAAGATTAACTTGATATTTCAACTTCAACATTTCATCATTGATGCTTGTCAAGAATCAAATTTGAAGAATTTGTCAACTATTTAAGAATTTTGTACATGTTTGGCGGCAACGAAAAAATCAGAAGTTTATTACTTGGTTGATAGATTGCTTCATCTTATCATAACTCTTCTGGTTTTTACTGCTACAACTGAAAGATCTTTTTCGGCAATGAAAATAATCAAGACTAGGTTGAGAAACAATATGGAAGCTGACTTTCTAGCCGACAACATGATAGTTCACATTGAAAGGGAGAATGCAACAAGTTTTAGTTTTGATTAACTTATTAATAATTTCAAGTCACTGAAAGAGCGCAGAGCGGCACTTTGATTGATTGAAGGTAACTTTCAATATTTACTTTGATATTATAGTCAATTGTACGTTAACATTGCACTTAAATTTTAAGTCTTTCTCTCAACTGATTGCCAATAATTTGTGTATGATTTCTATGAATCAGTCAAGTTTCCATCTCTGCAGATTATTCTAGATGATTGTTTAAAGCTAGTGTTGAACTTTTCTTTCTTTTCTTTGCTGTAGAAGCATAAATACTGTTGCTCATACTTTGACAGCAGAGAGTTCTATGTATTAAACCTGTTCATGGTGGAGAGAACCCCGACGGTATTCTTCTTCACTTAGTACCTGAGTTTTTGACTTAATGAATTGATTTGATTCTGTTTTAAAAAACAATTATACATAAAATTTTACTTTTGGCCCTTCCAAATATTATTTTTTGGTTCCGCCACCGCTAGTAGTGATCAAAATTATAAAAGTCAGACAATATATGAATCAAAATCAAATCTAATGAATATAAAATGAGTGGGTAAAAACTTATTTAAACCCTTTTTTGTCATCCCCATAATCTACACGTGCAGCAAATGGCAAGTAGAAATTGTTTTATTCACACTCATCCATGTGGAACTTTTAAAAAGAGTTTTGAATAAAAGAGATAGAAAATAAATGATATGATGAGTGATGTGATAGAAACAAACGGAAAATAAAAAGAAAAACGTAGTGAAAATGAAATGTAGAAGTAGAGGGTAAACATATGAAAATTATTAACCTACTACAAATTAAATGATTGCCGCCAAAACTGATAACAATCTCTTCTCTTGCTATTTAATTATGTACGAAGTTACACCAAAGTTTCAGATAAGTGGGGTGATGGAAATCATCGCAGTTTCTAAGGAGCTGCCACTTCAACTTATGGATAAAGCTTGTCTCTTGATTATTGATTTCAATGAAGTTAGGATACATGGAAATCATTCCCGTTCGGCTATCATTGATTTCATTCTCTGCTTTGAAGAAGAGATGGCTTGTGAGAAGAAGACATGGTGGTTGGTGATGCCTCTTCTTTTCTTGGCTGCAAGCTTTTTGCAACAATGCGTCAGTGAACATTCTCAAGTTCCTTGCCTTTTTATCTTCGGGGACTCTTTGTCTGATAGTGGAAACAACAATGACCTTCCAACCTTTGCAAAATCTAATTACCAACCATACGGGATCGACTTCCCAATTGGCCCAACTGGAAGATTCACCAATGGCAGAACTGCAGTTGACATAATTAGTAACATTTCCTTAAACTTATCAACAACTCTATTCTCTCTTCTTTTCTCCTAACAACTGTATTTAACTAACTAAACTGTATAGAATAGATTGACAATCAGTACTTTATTTATTTCTCATTTAAGAGTTTTGGGGGTCAAATTTGATGCCTTCTGATAATTCACCAATTTATTTATAGTTCTGAAAGAGATAAGCTCAAATTAAGCCCATATCCAAACAGATATTTATCAAACCAATGGTGTGTTTGGTTCAACAGAGATAGAGGTGAGGGGAGGGATTTTAATTCTTATGTTGAAGTTAAATCGTTGCAGCTCAACTTCTGGGATTCGAGGATTTCATCCCACCATTTGCAAACACTAGTGGTTCAGACATACTTAAAGGTGTGAACTATGCATCTGGGTCAGCTGGAATTCGTGCTGAGACTGGCATGCATTCGGTATGAATCAAAGAGGCTTTTAATTTCTTTCTTTACTTGTAGCATATTTGGAGACTCCTTGCATTTTCATGTTTAAGTAAGAATCAATTTTGAGTATAGTAGCATCTGTGCAGTAGAGTTGATTTTGAGTGAATTAAATGTAGATCCAAACATGTCATTTTTCATATTAAGCTTCTATTGGTATTTGGTAGATGGCTAGAGGATTTGTGTTACAATGTCCATGCATGCCACTAAATTAGCTCTATGCCATGCAGGGTGCTTGCATCAGCTTGGGATCACAGTTAATAAATCACAAAGTCACAGTTTCTCAAATTGCCGCAAGACTTGGAAATCGTGAAAAAGCTCAGCAATACCTTGACAGGTGCTTGTATTATGTGAACATAGGAAGCAATGATTACATAAACAATTACTTCCTTCCCCAATTCTACCCAACAAGCAGCATATATAGTCCTGAGCAGTATGCAGAAGCTCTGATTGAAGAGTTATCTCTGGATTTACTGGTATCCATTAGAAATTTCTCTGTTTTCACTGTTCTCACAACATGATTAGGAAATGTTACCCCACTTATGGTATGAAGGTTTAATTAACAGGGAAAATTGATTTTTGTGGACAGGATCTGCATGACACTGGAGCTAGAAAATATGTGTTGGTCGGATTGGGTCTTATAGGCTGCACTCCAAATGCAATCTATACACACGGGACAAACGGGTCTTGCGTTGAAGAGGAGAATGCGGCTGCAGTTATTTTTAATGGCAAGCTTAAATCTCTTGTGGAACTTTTCAATAACAAGTTATCTGCTACTTCCAAATTCATCTTTATAAACAGCACATACATTGACGAGGAGAATTCACTCGGTAGTAGTTTTGTTTTCTTGATTCATATACTTCAATTCACATCTCTAGATTGGAAACAATTGGCTGTCACAATACATATAATCACGGCACGCATGATCTCAGTCTCAGGTATTTCGGTGACCAATGCCGCTTGCTGCGAAACGGGGTTGTCTGGAGAGTGTATTCCTGATGAAAGGCCATGCTATAATAGGAATGAGTATGTGTTTTGGGATGATTTTCATCCCACAGATGCTTGGAACCTACTCACTGCTGCAAAGTCTTATGATACTTCTTCTAATCAAGCCTTCACTTACCCATTGGATATTAAGCACCTTGTTGTTGACCACGTTATTAAGAAGGAATTGGAGTTCATAAATGGGATCACATCACAGCTCAGTAGCCCTACATAATTATGTTCATCTTATCATGCAGTCATTCATGTGATTATTGAGCACGTTGAGTAATAAAGTGCTAGTTACATGGGTCAAGGGGGAACATGGAGCTATGGCTTTAGCGGTTCTAATGGGTCCAGTGCGGCTACTGTCTCCGCTATATCTATGACCGAAAGAGTGTGTTGGAGTGTATTTATAAAAAAAAAAGATTGCAATATAGAATTAATTATAAATTGACCCTATTGATAGGTATTTTTTTCCCCACGTTTTAGCAACCACAATGCTGACCATCTAAGACGATGATTTAAAACCATGAAATATAGTGTGTGGTAAATCGATTGTTAAGCCTTCAATTATTAAGCATGTTTCTTCTCTTATTCACTCATTGCAATCAATATGCGGACACGAACTACCTATATAAGAACCCTTCTTGCGTTACTTAATTGATATTTGGATCATAAAGCTCCTTCTGCTTATCTAATATTAACCCTTTATACTTGGAGATGGTTTGTGAGAAAAACTTACGGTTCGTTGTTCTTCTCTATGCTGCAATAATTATAAACCTGCAGCCTTGTGTTTATGGTGCTGGGAATCCTCAAGTGCCTTGTCTTTTCATTTTTGGGGACTCTTTATCTGATAGTGGGAATAACAACAATCTAAAAACCGATGCCAAAGTTAATTACTTTCCTTATGGAATCGACTTCCCACATGGTCCAACCGGAAGATTTACCAACGGTCGAACCGCAATTGACATAATTAGTAATGCTTTGCTCACACTTGAAAAAACCTCTCTCTCATTCGAAACATAGTGCATGTTATGTTACTAAGATAAATATTGCTTTGATTTGTCATTTTTGAGTTTTTATCCTTTTCTCACATATGTTTCTTTTTTTTGTCATTGTAGCCCAACTTTTGGGGTTCGAGAATTTTATCCCACCATTTGCAAATACTAGCGGTTCAGACATACTTCAAGGCGTGAACTATGCATCAGGTGCAGCAGGGATTCGCAAGGAGACTGGCACGCATCTGGTAGAAATCAATTATATGCTTCAACAACTCACTTGTTGCATGTTTATGTTTAAGGGAGTTGGATTTGACACCCTACACATGTTTCGCACTCCATTTAATGTTTTGGGATTTAAATCTAGAAGTAAAAACTTCCACAATTTAAATATCAAAATGTAAAAATAGGAGGTGCGAATTCATGTTGCCAAATTCGTCCCGCTCTTTATATAGGTTGATCCCCGCAAGCTAACCGGCCCAACATGGCTCACTAGTGAGTTGGATTGGTAATAGTGTGGCTCACAAGGTCGCACTCAACTCACTAATCCACCATACTCACCTAACCCACCATCCGTGCGGGTTACGGTGGGGTTGAGCTAGTATGACTTGCTATTTTTTTTTTATAAAAAAACCATCTTTAATGATATTTTTTTTTAATTTTTTAGCAGTAAATTTTATAACTGATTGTTATTTTTTTTAAATATTTTTTTAATCATTTTATACATTTTTCAATATTTTTTAAGATTATATATGCTTTTGTTCCCTATAAAATATGAATAACTAGATTTGGTCATTCTAAAAAAGTTCACAATTTTTAGTACCTAATATTAGAGAAATATGTAAAACTAGTCCCTACCACTAATTTTATGGCGGTTTTTGTGTACTCGTGGCGATTTTTAAGCACCACAAAATGAGTTTGTAACGGTTCAAATGCCACAAAATGTACCACTAGGAATAACTGCACCTATTTCATTAAAATCGGGAACTAAAAGCTATAAATGCGTTAGTAGTTGTTTATTTTTTTAATCTTTTATTTATTAAAAAATTAGTGGGACCAACCGACCAACTTGCGGTATGTTGAGTGGACCGTACTTTTCCTGACTCATTGAGAAATGAGTCTGGTTGGCTCAACTCACTCTTACATCTAACTAGTGGTAGCTAAAGATGTAAATGTGGGTCAACTCAACTCAATCCGCCTTCAATCTGAAAAAATGGGGTGTGGCAGGTTGACCCATTTTGAATTATGAGTTGGAGACCTTACCTCAGTCTGCATTAAGGCCAGTTGGTGGGTTGACTCGTCAAATGGGGCAAAATTTTGTTTAAAAAGCATGAATGGTCAGATGTTCAACACATGGCATGATTTAAATTTTCAACACGTATCATATGTTTAAACCATTTAATTTCAAACCATCCAAAAGTAGATACCTTTACGTATTTTCAACTTGTAATGTACAAGACGTTCAAATCATTAAACCTGTAACATTTATCTCATAATTCAAAGCTTAAAAGCTTCGTGCCTTTTTAATTGCACTTATTCCAAAAATGGATGATCTTCAACAACTGAGTTCAATTAGTATTTTATCCCAAAAGTAAAACTTTCTACTTAAGACAACTAAACAATTAAAACATTAGACTTGCTAGTAACACAAACATTAAAAATAAACTCATAAAAACTAAACTAGTATAAGCTTAATACAAATAGTTTCATGAAGTCAAATACGTTTAAAATTGCCAAACTGATGGGCTAACCTGCCACATTTAGCTTCTAACCCATTTTAAAGTGGGTTGGATCAAATTAGGTTGAAAAATCAAACATCCTGGCTCACCCCGCCCCATTTGTTATACAGATGATGGATTTAACAGTCTTGTTGCAAAATGATACAGAAGAAAAGTACTTGGTTTTCTCTAGATTATTTTGGTGACCTTATCACTTGATTGTTATTTGTTTCATGCATGCATTAATGCATAAGTAAAATAAAATTCAGAAAACTAATTGTTCTGTGGTGGCAATATGCAGGGTCCTAATGTCTGCTTAGAGCAACAGTTCAATAATCACAAAGTCATAACTTCGCAAATTGCTGACAAACTCGGAGGAATTGAGAAAGCACAAAAACACCTTAATAAGTGTTTGTATTATGTGAACATAGGCAGCAATGATTACCTTAACAACTATTTTGTGCCCGAGCATTACTCATCAAGCCGCACTTATACCCCAGCCAACTATGCTCAGGAACTTATCCGACAATATTCTATGAAAATAAAGGTGTGTATGTAGATATATGATATATCCACTATTTATACATGCTCAAAATATTAATTTGTGCTATTTATTTGCAGGCTTTGCGACAAACAGGAGCAAGAAAATTCGTGTTATGTGGGCTGAGCCTTGTAGGCTGCACTCCACGTCAAATTGAACTTCACGGGAAAAAAGGGTCTTCTAAATGTGTTGAGGAGGAGAACAAAGCAGCGATGTTTTTGAATGACAACCTCAAACTACTAGTTGATCAATTCAACAATGAGTTATCTGACTCTAAATTTATCTTTGTCAATAATGCTTTGGTCTCAACAGATAGCCCTTTGTTACCCGGTAGGTATATTAACTTTTCAATTTGTTGTAGTACGTTATTTCATTTTTATAAATTAATTAAAATGTTGAATGAATTCAGGTATGAGGAGTCTTACGGCTAAATGCTGCAAAGTTGGGGATAATGGACAATGTGTTCCTGATAAGAAGCCATGCACCCACAGGAACTTCCATGTATTTTGGGATTCATTTCATCCTACTGAAATTTCCAACCAAGTTATGGCCAAATTAGCATTTCGTGCTTCCTTTCCTTCCATCACTTACCCAATGGATATCTACCATCTAGCCAAGTTGTGAAATCTTGATTCATCTTTTCCATTAGACTAGAGAGAACATTTTGGTAACCTCAAACATTTGGTGTAAATAGTACTAGCTAGTTAATCCTTCCTAAGATTTATGTCAAATAATTCAGCATTTCTCGCAATGTTCATTCGCAATATATAGCATTGTTGTTCGCGAATAAACGTGCGAAACATGTCAAGGTGTCTTGTTTTCCATAATCTTAGAACACGAACTAAACATATCAGGGAGTGTTTCACAATAGATACATGATACAGTACTCTTATGAAAAGTCTACAAATTAAATTAAGCAACTACTTAGTACTGAGGGAACACTTAACACTTAATTAAATTCCCTCCACATAGTTCTGCTTAATTATATATATTAATTACCCTTAGCACTCATCTGCTGCTATATCATACTAAATGGCAAACTACAAGTCTTAGTACTTCTCAACCGCAAACACATCAACTGCAAAAGAGTACAAGGAAAGAAAAAACACTAGTTAGATTGAATTTCTTTATTGAATAAACCCTAATTGAAATTAAGGGATGATGATATACTCTTACACTAATTGAAGGGACATGTGGTCTTGGCGTGCATACTGACTACTGGGTTGTAATGAGATCTGGTCTTGGCGCGAATACTGAGTAGTAGTGGGTTGTAATCCAGTGACTTGGAAGTAGCCGCGAGAGTCGAATTGCTGCTGCTGATGCTGATGCTGTTGCTGCTGCTGCTGTTGAGACTGCATAGACTCATAGTTTGAGGTGCCCCCAGCCAAAATGCTCAAGTTAGGGTGGTTCCTCTCACTTTCAGCTATCTACACCACCAAAAGAATCATAACATTACCAACATTAATTAATTTCACATTTATGTGAGAGAAACAACATATATTAAGATCAAGAGACACACCTTTGCTCGAAGAAGCTGGTTGTTATTGTGCAAGTCTATCTCCTGCATTGTACATTTTAGTTATGATACCTTGGAAGCCATAAAGCCTGTTTTGGATACGGGTTTATTGGAGTTTATTTAGTACAAAAGACACTAAGAGCTTATTTGGATACAGATTCATTGTAGCTTATCTACTAAAAATGCATTAAGTAAGCTCTAATAAGTGCTCTTTGATTTCCAAACAAGTACTAAATAAGCTTTAATAAGTCTTCTTTGGTTTGTATCCTAAGAGGTAGATAATTGGAGCATACCATTCTACCTATAACTTGAATATGCTTGTTGAGCCAGTTAGAACACAATCACATGCTAAATGATATGTTGTTCATCTTTCATAAACATTGATGACTCAAAGACCAATCAAGTTCCCAAATGCAAAAATGAAACTTGAAAAAATAAAAACAAGAATACAGGAAAATATTTACCCTTTTCTGCATGTACTCAATTTCAGCAAATAGTAGCTCATTCTGATGTTGATGTTTGGGATGTAGCACAAGCAAAAAGGACAAGGTCAGTAAAATGCAAGATTTACCAGCCAATTATAGAAAGATCTTTTGATAAGATGACATACCTTTTTGGAACGAATCCTACTAATTCCTTTTTCTAATTTAGTCTCCAGGTTTTTGAGTTCCTTGGCATTCATAGAGCCCAAAGACTCACCCATCATTTGCCTGCACTTCAATTTTTTAGCAAGGAAGCTCAAATAATACCAATTAAAAACAAACTCCATGGTTTGAAGAGTGAAATCTCTTCAACTTGCCTGTTATTATTCTGCAGGTTACTAATTTGCACACGCAGTTTGTCTGCCTCTTGCTGATAAAACTGGAGAAGATACATACATGACATCATTGCTTTGCTGTAAGTCTTAGTTTATAGAATACATTTACATGAAATATGGCTATAAATGTTAAATTAGGCTCTAAAAGATAGTGACCGATGGTCAAATTGATGCACTCAACTCAATCTATTTGCTAAAATTTCTCACAACAATGTGGGTGAGTTACTTTATTGATTTTTCTAATCATCTAAGCGTGCTAATCCAAAATGGCTCAAGACTTTATGAACTTGTGCACCAATAGTTTATCTTTAATCATCTTGTGAGATCTTTTACTTTTTCCAATACTTACCTCAAGGCTAATTAGATTAGTTTGGTCCAGTTGTGACTTGCTTTCTTTTTATACTATTTTTCTCTCTTAACTGTTTCTATCTGACCTAAACAAATATTATAATGATGAAGCAATATACCTGAGCGTTAGCCTCAGAAGCAGATCCAGCCCCAGATGAATCTGAACATGCTTTCTTGTACCTATCAATTGTTGCTTTGACACTGCAATGATTAATAGTATCATTTAAAATTCAAGTTCATTGGATGTTAGCAAGCTAAGTGGATATGCATAATAGACATGAGAAACAGCTTAATTTTTGTTGAGATATCAATTAAGAGATATTTTTATGATATATCTTGTTCGGATAGAATTGCTAGGATTAGATTTTCTATTGTCATGATAGATTAGAATAAGATAAAATTTTATTGTTTAGAGTTAGTAATTGACTAGGAAGCCTCAAGAATTCTAGGCTACAAATATTGTACTTCTGAATCAACTTCTATCAATGAAGTATCAACAGTTATTTAGAATACTTCCACAATTCCTCACTTCATAAACTAAAAGAGTAAATCCTATAATTTCAACATGGTATCAGAATCTATCCTAGATCTGTTAAGAGGAGACCTTTTGTATATAAGACACCCGTAAATGATCATTCTTGCATATCTCACGTTCA
Organism: Acmispon strigosus; assembly: GCA_030819835.1. Classification (NCBI taxonomy): domain Eukaryota; kingdom Viridiplantae; phylum Streptophyta; class Magnoliopsida; order Fabales; family Fabaceae; genus Acmispon; species Acmispon strigosus. Next base: position 97,327,033 of record JAUAMA010000001.1, read on the forward strand.
AGATATGCAGTCATGAGCGTGTTGAGAAGTCTCACATTGATTAGAGATATGATCAAAATAACCCTTTATATATGGAAAGACAATGCTCAACTTTTGAACTACCTTTTGGGGTTGGATTACGTATCTCAAATTCTAATATGTAATCAGAGTTTATCCTAGATTCGCCTGTTAAGTTAATTAGTATGCATTTGCTTCTCTGGTAAAATAGTTTCTCATGAAACATTTCACCATATGGTTAAATGTAGGATGGAAGAATTGAATGCTTGAGATAGATAGACCTCAAATTATATCTTTTTAATAACTTAATTCAAATTAATACCAGTAATTTTCAAGTGAGGTAAGCTAAGCCTCAAATTAAGACCAGTAACTCTCATACTTAAAGCACATTGTCTATACCCCTTGAATATCTTTGTACATGCATCAAAGGGACTGCCTACATATATGTACATGATACTCTAATTCAACCCATAAAACTATAGGAAGTATTAAAAAAAGGTCAGGAAGGGTCAATATATATATATATATATATATATATATATATATATATATATATATGAAGGTTCTATATGATTGTTGAGAAATACAGTTGAATTTTGTTAAGATAGAATTCATACAAAACCTAATTCAAACAGTACACACAATTAGTACTATAGGTATTGCATTTTCTTAATCTACATCTTACTGATTCAACTTCAACTTACTGATTTGGAACAATTGGTTATATGAGTACTAGGTTGCAATGTCACTTGTTATCATTAATCTCATGTTGTATTGAAGAGAAAAAAGAGTTGAAAAGTAGAGACTTTTCAGTATTTGGGTGAATGCAGAAATAGAACAGAAAACAAAAATGTCAATTTGAATTTCACATTCAAAACTTATCTTCTTAAATAATTTCTTAATTTTATATTTTCAAAAATCTGAGTCATTTCTAGAAATTAGTTTTTCCAATAAATTCAGTGGCGAGTAAAATTGTAGGAGAATTATTATGTAATATATTGAATTGGAGGTGTATTTGCAGCAAAATAAAATTGAACATCATGTCCTGATGTCAGCATGATCTGCTCTTGGGGCTTTGCATTGTTTCATACGCAACAAGATATTGTTCAGAAATGAACAAAACTGGAAAAAGAAGTCAGTTCAAAATTCCCAATTTGTCTACAAGTATCAGGATAAGCATTTGACAGTTCCGTACACTTGACATCAAAATGATTTGTTAAATTCATCCTAAAAAATGTTCAATCTAGTAATCAAAGTCCAACTAAAACTTTTATTTCTTCAACTGAGTATATCAAATAAACTGATGTGGCTTTGCAAAAAAAAAAAAACTTGTCATAGAAGATTAACTTGAGTAAATTAAATCAAATTACTATTTATCCAGACAACATTAGCAAATATATTAAATATTAAGGTTAATTGCACATTTGATCTCTCATCTATAAAGGATGCATGATTTTAGTCCTCTATAATTTTTTAGCAAATTTATTAGTCCCTCAATTTTTCAAATTAGTATAATGAAACCCTCAATCACTTTTATTCTACTTAAATCTCATCAAATTCTATTTTTCTAACTGAAATATTATAAATTGATTTGATTGCATCATTAAAAATCTTCTTTCACTCAAAACCCACCAACCAAATATTGCATTCCACCTAAAATTCAAAAACAATATCAAATTTCCCCTTCTTTAAATCCCAATCTTATGCCTACAAAACTCTTCAAATATTTTTTTGAATTTTCACTAAATTTTTTTACATTTAGAATATCAAATTTATATTATATTCATAATCAATGAAAAGCCCCAAAATATTTGAATAGAAAATAAAGATTAAAGACATTTGGTAAAAGAAAATTGACAAAGGAATCAAAATTACTTATTTTTTAAACTATAAGTACTTAATTTGCTAAAAAAAACTTATGGACACCAAAATCACATAAAGTCAGAACTAAATGACCAAAAGAGCAATTAGTAACTGATGGGTACTTCCATCAACAATGAGCATTGAAATCAATTCTTAAAGTTGTCATATCATCTACTTCCATGGCATTTATCTTTCCCCTTAATTATATCCACAAGTTTTGTTTTACAATTGAACTCTCACTACATTGTCAAATTTCTTTAACTGTGTTTACTAATCCTTCATTGTTTTTTGACGGTTAGTCGTCAATGCTTACGTAGACATGAAACAAACATGTTCAATGGGAAGGACTAGTCCTATCTACAAATAGAATGAAATAGCAAGTTTGGGTAAATGTGTTAAATGATAGTGTTCAAATTTAACATGAAATTAAACATGACACATTGAAGTTTAACCAGAAATTAAGGTCCATGGTCAAATCACCCAACTCCCTCAGTTAACTGAACCTTAAACGCAACAACTCTTAAAAAAGCAACATCAAATGATCTCATGAAAGTCTCACTCATCCTGTCAATAAAATCTGACTTGATGTGATTCAAAATATAATAAAAAAAATTGAATTTTTAATATCCAAAAATAGGAAAACTCTTTTTTTTCTTTTTCTGATACCTTAATTTCCTCGAGGCAGTGATTGGCTGCCCCTGCCACGCTGGCACAGAATCCCACTACATGATTGGTTCAACTATTTCTAGAGCTATTTTTTCCCTCTGCCACTTGGCGTAAACCCATTTCACTGTGGTTAATACCCTTCAGCTACATTGAAATACCCACCTCGAATGAAAGAAACCCACAACATAGGACTCAAATATCTCAAGCTTTTTTTAAGAATGAATAAAAAAAGATTATATTTTTATGGTCTTTTCTGTCTGAAAGTCTGTGAAAACATCACAGCCGTCCATTTCAGAGCAGAAGAAACAGCAGCAATAGTTTTTACGCATCCCATTGCATGGAAGAAAGAAGCCAAATATTTATTCAGATCAGAACTCTCCCATTGGCTACCTTAATTATCGTACGTTTGTGTCTCTGCCACCATTTACCTCACTCATCACTTCACTCTTTACTCTCTCTCTCTCTTTTTTCTTTTTCTTTCTGAGACCATTACATTACTTTCATAAATATAACTCTGCAAGCTATTGAGCAAACGCAAATCCCAGTCTGGGATACCAACAGTGATGAGCAATCTTATTGGCCCTTCACTTATTTCGCTGTCTTTTGTAAAAAGATTGAATCTTTATTTCAAAATAGGAGAGAAAAAGGGGGGAAACAAGGGAAAGAGGTGAAATTTTCCCAGAGTTGGGGTGTTTGGACTATAGAAGATAATTTTTAGGGTTGGGATGGAAGAGGGAAAGAGAGCCAAGTTTGGGAATCATGACATGAAGAACTCTTTTGTCAGAAACTGAAAAATCATGTGTGACGTGACCAAAGATTCTTTTCAATCCTAGACTAGTCCTTAAAACCCTAACCGGATTCACCGAACCCTCATTTCCCAAAAGGGGGAGGAAATCAACCAAAAAAATTTGAACTTTCACTCCATTTTGACTATTTCCATGTTTTGGGTCTCTTGGGTTGGAAAGAAAGAAAAAAGTATTAACTTTTTAAACTTTATTTGTTATTGCTAATAAAGCCCTAATCTTTAGGGTTAGGTTTGACCTTAGCTGAGATCTTGCACGTGGTGTATGAGTGAGATTTGGGGAAACTTGGGTTCAAGTATTTGGAATAATGGAAAATCTTTATCTGGGTGTGAGTGTCTCTGAGCTGATTTGGGTTAATTCTGCATAATCTGATGTAAACTAGTGTTGGGCTTTTTACAAACCCTAATAATGGAAAATCCTTTTTTTATTGTTTTTTCCTCTTTTCTTGTTTTGTTTGTTTCAATTTGACAAGTTAGCTTGAAAATTGTACTGTGCTTTCTTGATGTCTTAACTGACGTGTTATTAAGGAAGTGTCAAGGAGATGGAAGGGTTGGGCTAATTGGAGCACATGACAGCTTTTGCTTTAGGCCTTCTTAGCTTACCTTCACAGTTGTGTAAGAGAGAGAAATATGAGAATAATGGAAGAGGGAAAGAGGAAAAAGGAAACATAAAAAAAATTTAACAAGAATATGTATGGAAGAGGGAGTTGTTGGGGGAAGAAGTGGCTGATCTCACTCACAGGCCTGCTGCATAACTTCCCAAATCCTTGCCTGTGGCTAGTGCTTCTATTTCTATCTATTGCAACACCAGATCTATGTATATATCCAACAAACCAAGAACTAGAAGAAAAAATTTATCAAGACAAAAGCTCATACAAGGGAAAAAACCGAAGTGGAAGTGAAGAAAGACAAGTGATAGTTGGTCTCAGAAAACAGAGATAGAAAGAGGAAAAACTCTATCTCAGCAGCATCACACAAAAATGATTATGTTCTTTGTGTTCAAATCCTTCCAAAGATCTATTTGCAGGACCAAAAATCTAGACCCCAAGTTCCCAAATAGACACAAAACCATCTCAAAACTTGAAAGAAAAAAAAAAAAAAAAACCAAATTCTCAAAAGGACTTCTGAGATGAGGAATATGATGAAGACAAAATTCACAGACAAAAAACCAAATTCTCAAAAGGGCTTCTGAGATGAGGAATATGATGAAGAAGAAAATAAGAAGACACAGAGAAATTGAAAATCCTTGATTATTTACCTGTTGTTAGCATATTCATAGAGGCGACCGCGGCTAGAGAAGACGATTAAAGCAACCTCTGCATCACAAAGCACAGATAACTCATAAGCCTTCTTTAGAAGGCCATTTCTGCGCTTGCAGAAAGTGACTTGGCGATTGGTGGTGTTCTCAATCCTCTTGATCTCAATCTTCCCCCTTCCCAGCTTTCTCTGTGGAGAATCTGACATGGATTGGTTTGGGAAAGCCATGGCTGCAAGCAAGCTGAATCAACTGAAACAAACACAATCAATATATCTCAAACACAAACAAAAAGGGACAATATTACAAACATATTACATGCATATCAGGTTAAACAATCTTAGAAAATCATGGTCTTTCAGCTAGTTTGGTCTGATTAGGGACAATATGAAAAGGGGAAAATAAAAAATCTAAAGCTGGAATCTCACTACAGCCTCTTTACCCCAAACTCCCCAACATTAACATCATTAATTAGCTCAAAAAATTTCATTTTCTAGTAATATATTAGTAAGCAATCTAAGGGGGCTTGTGTTGCCAAATCTGGGTTTGGAGTGGAAAAGTTTGATTGACCCAAAAGAGATGAAGCAGTGAGAATGGATTTGAAATGGTGGTTTCAGTATTTTGCTCACTAACCTGGTGAGGAAACAAAAGGAGAATATAATTAAGGATACAACAGGTGTCTCAGCTCTTTCTACTTATCAGAACAAGGAAGGAAGGAAGGAAGGAAGGAGATAGATAAATCAGAAAACAAAAGCAAAGTGGCTGAGGAATTGGGTATTTATAAAGTAGAAAAACGACCTCTCATCCATCATGGTTTATGCATCAGAAACTACTACATATACTCCTCATCTGCCATCATCTCTATATTTTATTAATTCTTTGTCTTTTCTTTTTCTTTTTTTAAATTTTTTTTCCTCTCTAACCCAATGGTTTAGTGGCTTATATTTGAGATGATTGAAAACAGAAATAAAGCTGGAATAACCTTTAGAATTAGGCTTCATTAACAATTTCTTTGGTTAAAAAAAAAATCACAAGTGAAGGAAGTAGGGCATATGAGAGAGAAAGAGAGAGAGGAAGTTCTGAAAACGATATTAATGGGGTGAAAAGGACATTGGGCTAAGTCGAGAACTTCCCACCTTACTATGCATCTCATCGACAGATGTATCAGTGGACTCATTTTTTTCACCTTTTATTCTAAGTTTAGAACTTTATAAAAAACACACACAAGGATAATGAAGTTCAATTTATCTGATATCACAAATTGTGAGAACTTATAATGAAGTTCAATTTACTGTTTGAAATTTCCTACTACGATTCTATTTTTTTATTCCCTGAGAGTATATTTTGCTAGTCAGTTCATGATGGCATCTGCCTCCTAGCATATTCTTCTAGTGCTGCAAACAACATAACCAATACCATCTAGTAAATGCCTTTAATAAGAATTTTAATACGTTTACCCCTCATTTTCTGTTTCATTTATTTTCATACACTTTCTCTTTTTATCTCCACCACCACCAGCGATTCTTAAATTCAATGTCGAGGGAGCTTCTAAAGGGCATATTAACATAAACCATTGTTATTCAAGCTGCATTACTATATTGCCATGAGCTTAATTTAAAATAATATAATAATAGAGATTGATTCATCATTAACCGTGGACTGGGTTAACAACTCGGAAAACCGACCAAGGGAATTGCTGAACATTTTGAACTGTATTGACTATCTAAGACTGGAGAAAAATTGTTCATATTTTTAAAGAGATAAATCAGTTTGTTGATACACTTGCCTACAGGGTTGTACTAGGACTGATGTCCTTTGGGTTGTATTGCCTATTTGAGTAGATCGTACTCAAGTCGAATTTGATGAAAAGAAAAAAACTCTTCTTTTTTTTCCTAACATGTACTCATAATATTACTAATATCTCTCTTGTATTCCTATCTTTTTAAGTGTGAGTGGATTTGGGGTGTAAACATAGTTTTTAATTTTATATACCTATTTGCCTCTTTTAAGGTTTATTTCATTTCTATTTCTATTCCCATTTATTATTTTTAATAACAAAAATATCAACTTATTTCCACCCTGTTTCATATTTCAATTAATTATATACATGAAACAACAAAAGAATAAAAAGAGAAAATAATGTGTTGTTTTTATAATAAAAGGTGAATATGAACAAAAAATAATAATAACAAAGCCAATTAAACTCTTACCTTTAACTTCCTCTTATAACCACAAAAAACTCTTACCTTTTGCCTTTAAAAACTCTAACCTTTTGCCTTTGATAGGCTGGACTACTTACATAATATTATTTTTATTGATAATATAAATAGATACAATAATCTATTTTAATTTTTTTTTTAACTTAGAAATTTTTTTAGGCATATACATTTTCCCTTTGTAAAAAACATTGATATATATTAGTTTGTGGCCTATTAGCCTGCTCGCTTATTGACCTCTTTAAGAGGGTATTTTCTATTAAATAGACTTGTAAGCATACTAGTAGGCCATGTCAGACTGTATTAAAGGCTAGGCCTTAAAATTTGGCTATGCTAGGCCACAGGCTAGGCTTAGGCCGCGAAATTAGAATGCAAGGCCAGGCTTGGGCCTCGCAAAGCCTGGTCTAGTTTATTTTCACCCTAATGCTGGAGCATGGGCAAGGAGGTTGGCGCGACAGGTTGGTCGGTGTCAGGCCGAGAAAGTCAGTATTGAGCCAGGCAAGTCGACGCCTATCAAAACGTGAGGTTCGACATAAGTCGAGAAGGCCCTCATTGGGTCGGACAGGTCAACGTTACGCTAGATGGGTCAGCGTCGTGGCGGGGCATAGCTGAACGTGCAGGGCTAGTAAATTGGTAGCAAGTTCAATTTAGGGTCAGTCCAACTCAGCCTGAAAATGTGATGGTTTGTTGTCAGTCAACTTGAATGAGCAAGGATGGGTCATTTGGCTCGCACCCCATGGTGGTTGAGCTAGAAAATTAGCAGCCTGATACAATTTAGGCTCACCCCAACTCGACCCAAAAATGTGATGGCGGTTGCGCGCCGATATGAACGGGCTAGGGCCAGCTCATTTGGCCCACGGGCTATGGAGGGATGGGGAGTGAGCAGAGAGGGGGGAGATGGATAGGAGAGGAGAGGGAGATAGGAGGGTGAGAGCGAGAGTGAGGAGAGCGAGAGCGAGAGGGATGAGGGAAAGAAATAGAGATAGAGAGATGAAAGAGAGACAGAGAGAAGGGCAGGGGGAGAGAGGAAAGTGAGAGAAAGATAGAGATACAGAGAGGCAGAGATGAAAGTCTTACAAGTGGGCCGACTGGCCCATGGGGTGGCTGGTTCATGGGTGGGTTTGGTCAATACACTTAACTAAAAAATAGTTTTTGAAAATCACGTGAATCATGAACTGGCTTGCCCATAAGGCTTTTGCGGGCTTTTGGCCTTGTAGGCTTTTTTGTGTGGAGTTTTTTGGCTCACACCCACGTGGGCCAGGTGGAGTAGGTCAATTTGACAACTCCAATTATGTATAAAGTTTATTTTTCTCATTTTATTTTTATGTTAGTGTCGTTTGACTGCCCTAATAGCATTAATATAATTAGGTAGATATTATAAAAAGTCGAAGCATTGGGTTTTTAAAATATACTAACTTAATACCTTCAAGAAAGGGAAAAAAAAAAAAAGGAAAGGCAAAAAGATTTTTCCTTTAATTTAATCTCTTTACATTTTTCTTTCGGAAAAAAAAACAAGCAAAAAGATTTTTCTCTTTAAATATTTATTATTCAACAAGTTTTCAGATTTCCCTTTTGGGTATGCTACATACCCTTCAAGCAATTCCATTCTTCCATATGATCGTATTAATTTTTTTTACAAACTGACAATGATAAACAATGCGGTTTTGTTCTTTTTAGTCCTTTGTGAAGGTTTTTAAGTTTAATACTTTTACAACGAAACTAAGACCAATAAAAACCGTTAATAATATTCTTTATGTTCCACCAGTCCTCGCAAGGGCTTTATATTTCTTTTTTAACTCTTACCATTTTGTTTTGGCTTTGTTTGAGGTACAAATGGTGGTGTACCGGTAATGCTTTAAATTTAATCATTAATTTTGAGTTCATAATTGTTCTGGAAATACCGAACAATCAGAAATTAGGTTCAGAAAGAAATCTCATTTACAATAGAAAAACGCCTTATTTGTAGGTGAGGGAAGAAAACCTAACTATGTCTCTTGGGGCTCGCCATGTCCTTCTTTAAGAGGTCGCCATGTCCTTGGGGCTCGCCATGTCCTCTGGAGCTCACCAGTCCACAAGACACCAAGTCTGAGGCATGAAGACGGAGTATGTCTTCATAGAGCGCTCGCCATGGAATCCTAACCAACGCTTCCTTTGGGCGGCCATCCCTATAGAATATGTCTCGTTAAAACCTTCTTAGAAAAAACCCAGTGGGATAAAAACCTAGCGAAGGAAAAAGAGTACAACATCCTATAGAGAAATGAGTCGCCTAAGGCTACGATGTGGAGGATAAATAGATCACCAACATATTGTGAAGGGCATCACCAACATATTGTGGACTGGGCGAGTCCCAGCTGGAGAGGCGACCCCTCTCAAAATAGCAATGGCTATGGCGAGCAGAGGGCCCCGTTAAACGAGTCATCCCGTGACTCCCTTTTTAGACGTGTTGTAAGGGCTTTTGGGTTGAGGATTATGAGGCCCAAAAGCCCATTAGAGCGGTATAGTTAGGTTTCCTTCCCTCACCTATAAATAATGTGTTTTTCTATTGTAAAAGGGACTTCTTTCTGAACCTAGTTTTTTATTGTTCGGTATTTCCAAAACAATAACTATATATGTCATACGTGGAAATTTTAATTAGGTTAAATTGAAATTAGTAAACTGAAATTAGTACCTTCAAATCTTTTTATTGATTTTAGTCTCCAATTCATGTTAACGAAATATATGAAATTTGTTCCCATCGTCAAGGTCTGTCTGATAAGTGTTGACGTGTCAGCGTGGATGCTTATGTATTGTTTTACGTGGCACGCCACGTCATTTAGTAAACTTATTTGGAAAACTTTCTTCATGTCAAATATTAATGTTTTGGATTCTCTGAATCACTCAAATATTGGGTAAGATCACTCCAGTCTTATGACAAGTGTCATTTTTATGTATATTTGAATATCATTTTAGGCATGTATCTAACTTGTATGCTTACATTATTAATCATTTTATCCCCCTAAGTAGTTAACTTATCCTTAGTTTTAGAATAAAAATAGTGTAAATATCATAACTTTCATGTTTAATTTAATTTATAGTTTTGTTATAGGGAAGAATATCCAAGGAGAATTCTAGTTCTAGTGCAAGGTGATGGGCGCAAGTTAAGAATGTTGAGCACTGGTTAAATAATGAAAAGCAAGATTTTGAAATGTTTCATGAGTTAGACATATGTTAAAATATTATTGGATCACCTAAGTTAGAGTTATTTTACCCAAGGTAATCATTGGGTGATTTAAACAACCTTTTTTTTTTTTTATACATTCTTCCTCCTCCATGGTTCTTTCTTCTTCCCTTATACAGGAGGAGGAGGATGAAGAAGAATGGTTGATGTGAAATTTATTTAATCTGAAGTGGCATTAGTATGTGATGAGATGAGCCATGCCATGTAACCGATGTGAAATTTATTTAATCTGAAATGGCATTAGGGTTGAAGGAGACGTGATTGGGTTTTATTTGGTGCACCATTAGATTAATTCACGGGCTGTCATTTATTGTCTAATTATTTCTTAGGTGTTTTATTGCAGTGAATTTACTGAGCCACAAGATGAATCTAACGGTTCCAATCACTACAGGAGGGGCAGGACAGAAAACTTGGCTGGAGAGGATCCAGATTCCTTCTCTAATATAAAAGTATCATTGTATTTGTTCTCTCGGACTTTACTTGCACAATTGGTTTGGCTTTTGTGTCAAGTTGATCGATTGGCTTCAAGCTTTAATTTCTTGTAATGGCAGGGATACCTGTAAAAGGGACTCCCACATTTGTGTTAGTTTACGGTTGAATGGAGTAATAATACATGACAGTGTGCATACCTTAATTAAATGTTGGAAAACATCTTATTCATCAGGTTTTTTTCGGCTTTTATTTTGAAAAACAGTTTTCAAAAACAGTTTTTAAAAACTCTTTTTAAATACAGTTTTAAAAAATCGCAATCAACAGATCCAAGTTCTTTATCTTCTTATTCGTAATGGTGTGAGGGCCAACTTGGCCGAGATCACGCTTGTCCTCAAGTTAGGTCGATTGGGCCGAGCAGGATGGGCTAAGGCCGGTTGGGCCTAATGCGGACTGGACCAACACGACCATGAACCAGCCCATAACAGAATTACTCTTCTCATATGATACATAAGTACAAAAGTAATTAGTCATAAGTCACCAGATCAATTTTATATACATATATTTAATTACCATGGGTGTGTGCTGGTATAACACCTATGCTAGAATTCTCCTTTTGTTTTTATTGGGGTGTCAATTACTGGTGGGACTTCTAGCATCATTATGTAGCTCTAATGTGGTGACTCGAAATTGAAGGCGACTGCCATGTGACAGCCAGCCCTTCATCTCCTTAGTGCAAATCACTTATGGTAATGATCAAAATAAGGTCTCAGTATTGTTGAACAAATTGCATCTATTATTGGTGGTTAGTTTAAGTGATACATATTTAAATTTTTTTAATGTCTCGAGTTCAAGTTTTATATTCAGAAATAAACATAGCTGAGAGAGCTAGCTAGTCCCATAAAAATATGAATGTTTAGGGCTCAAACAAGATTATTTGATAAAAAGAAGCATTGTTGAAATCAAGTTGCATATGCATGTAACACCACCTTAATTAACTACCCGTGTAGTAGGTGTATGAACTTATACAATACATTATGAGTTTATTTTTTGTTTAATGCTAACATTGTATTGTATAGGCTTATTTATCAAATAATTCTTATATGTTAAAATTATGGATTATTTAATCCAACATATACATGTGAGATAAAACCTATAAAATTGTGACGTATAAGCTAATTGAAAATATTTAATTTACGGTCACAACAACAACCGCCACCACCACCACCACCACCCTCCACACTGTCACAATTGTCGTTTTCACCATCGCCACCACCACCTCACCGCCATCATCACCACCATCCACTAGCACCACCATAACCACTACCACTACCGCCACCACCACAACCAATTTCACTACCATCCTCTCACCACCACCATCCACCATCACCATCGCCGCTTGGACTCACGCTACCCAGAGACCATCACCATCGCTGCTTGGACTCACGCTACCCAGAGACGGACCTTCGTTAGGAACAGGGGGAGCCACGAGTTCCCCAAACTTTTAAGAAAACTTTATATGATATATTTACCTAGTTTTTTTCTATGGAAATACGCTCTGTAAATTATAAGTTGTAGTTGAAGTTAAGAAACTTGCAACGTCCTATTGGTAAGTCGGTTGCCAATAACTTTGTTGTTCGAGGTTCGAAGACATCTCATTTATGAGATAATTTTTCATTATTTCACTTTTAACAGGTTGGCTTCACTTTTGAGACTTTATCTACATCTTTTTAACTTTGATGGTAATTTAATTTATGTATTTAAATTTTATTCAGCCCCCTTAATTTTTTCTCCAAGTTCCACACTCTATCCCACCTCCCACCACCCACCACCATCACTAACATTGCTACCACCACCACTACCGCCACAACCACCACCCTTCATCACTGCCATTGCCCCACTGCCGCCCTAAAACACTGCCACCACCACCACCACAACCAACTCCACCACCACATTCCCCATTGCTATCACATTACCCACCACCACCACTACTACCACCACTACCGCCACACAGTAAAATGTTAGTTTTTTTACGCAATAATGATGAGGACTAAAACTGCTGTCATTTGTCAAAGTAATAACGAAAAATGGCTAATATTTTTCATAAGGAATTAGAAGTGCAATTTCGTGATTAGTGAGGGACCAAAACTGCTATTAAACCAACATATAATAGTATTGACTTTTTATGAAGTCTTATCCTATCAAGTATATACTATGAAACCTAATACTATTAAGCTTTATATTATACAACAATCAAACGGGTCCTACGAGTTCGGGCTATTTGATTTGCTTTAGTTTATGATAAATACACATATGTAGTTTATGGCAAAGTATTACTAACTAGAATGGATTTAATTACCATTTAGGACTATATAACCATGTAACTCGCATTTATTGAGTTGATTGGACCTAACAAAGGGAAATTGTCGAGTGGGTACAATTTGTTCTACTCATGGATGGTGGCTCATCACTCATAGTGGCATATGAGGACATGTCAACCATCCATGCCTACCTTAGCAATACATGTTAAGCATAGCATTGACAGGTCGTTCAATAGCAAGCAATTGTTAGATATTGCCCTTGGACATGGGGGGAAGCACCATCCACGTTCTTCAGTACTAAGTACATGTATGTACCATGTGGTCAAATTTTGTTATTAATTAATTTATCCTTGGTGTGTGTTGTTGTTGCTACTTTGCTGCTTTAGGTACATGAATTGTATCATTGTAGGCTTGGGAAATTGTTCTTCCTTTGGTAGTGTTGAAGAGTGTTATAACGGCATGATAGCGTTTTATTCATGATCGTGTAGCCATTTTTGTAAGTGAAAATGCAGTGATTATAACTAAATGGATTGTACGAAACATCACAATTGTGGAAATTTAACTGACATGTGACACCCATGTAGAGATCTAATTGAATTTTAAAATTTTTTTAAATTTTAATTTCTTGCTTATTATTAACTCTTGGGTTATAAAAAACATGAAGAAATTTGTGAGTTATTTTGCCGAAAAATATTAGTTTATGGAAGATTGATTTTTAGTGACTGGAAATATATGTGCATCAATGTAGTAATTATGGCTAGGTATGTAATAAAGATTTATGGATAGACCTTTTTTTTACTCGCAACCCATATAGGGGTTAATAGAGAAATACTTCTCCAATTCCTCCCCTACCTTCAAAGCTAGCCCATAATTCTTCTCTCACCTAAATGGGTTTGGTCAATCTGAACAAGTCGAGTTGATGTTAACGGACCTGATCGACTTGAACGGGTCAAGCTGACCTAAATCCTATACACGACCCTAAACTTCCAAACCTAAACTTTTAACCCTAAACCCGACCAAAACTAGCCACGTCGACACGAACAGGCCGGGCATATCTAAACCCTAAAATCGGTCATAAACCTTAATCCTTAAACTTTAACCCTAAATTCGACCTGAACAAATCAAGTCGACCCAAACCTAAAATCAACTATAAATCCTAGTCCCTGAAATTTTAACCCTAAACCAACCAAAACCAATCGAGCTGACTTAAACCCTAAAACCGACTGTAAACCCTAATTCCTAAACTTTAACCTTAAACTTGACTTGAACCTGAACCAATTTGGCCAACCTAAACCCTAAAACCGACCCTAATCCCTAAACTTTTAACTCTAAGCCTGACGTGAATCAATCAGGGCGACACAAGCATGTCGGGCCGACCTAAACTTAAATTCGACCCTATAACCTAAATGTGCCCGACTCAGCATCGAACCATCTGGCCCGATGTTGACTCGCTTGACTCGACACTGACCAACCCAAATTGGCGCCAACACGACTGACATAGCGATGGCCCGACTGACCTAGCATCGACCTGGCCGACTTGTCATTGTCCTGCTCAAATCGACGCTAATTCATAGTACGCATATTTTTATTATAAACTCTATCATTTGTCCTCTCTTTGACTTGAGCGTTGTAGTCTTATTACATGTGATTCTGCTGTCTAACCAATCGGAGTTCAAAGTTTTAGATGATACCTTGACTCGGGCTCTAGTCAAATCTATTCTAGCTGGCCCAAATGGCCATAAGGTCCAATATCGTCCTTGGTGGCTTGAAGGATTCACAACCAAATGAAAAACATATTGGTCAACCGGGACAACCAAAGCGAGACTCCTTTGGTCTGAAAGCATTCGAGCGGACAAAGCCGGCACATTTATTGAACAATTGCAGGGTTGCTTAAGCGCAATCATCATCTCAGAATTTGTTCGGCTTCATTACGGCTTGGTGCCTCAAATATCAGTTTTACCATGTCCATAAATACATGTTTGGTCATATTTTATCTACATAAATATTACCCATATTGCTACTATTGCTACTGGAATATTATTCTAAGACTTGAGTGTCGGGTGCATTTCATAAGTACACTCCCGTCATGCCGGGCCATGCTCCGCCATAGTCGTTGCTATTGCCATTAGAGTATTCAGCCTTCATCCACAGCACAAATCAGATATATTCGTCATTCTATTTCAGGAAGAACAAGATTTAATCTGATACATATAATATACATGTACAGTACGCACCTGAAAGCTAAAATCTACCGTCATTCCCCTTTTCTATTCAAGAAGTACCGCAGCTAAACTCCATCGAAGATAAAGGTTTCAATTTTTATACCATCTTTACCAAAAGAAAACGACATTTGGGACCTGATTAATGATATTTTTAACTTGATATCATTTCATTGTCCACTAGGCCATATGTCACACTTCAAATGATGGTTACATGTTTGATTAAAGTCTTAAGAATTATTTTAGCTTTCTGAAAAATTCTTGAAAATGTAATTAAAATTTTGATGCTACTGTACATTTTGAAGAATGCAAATAGAGATCTCATCCCATATTTAATCATGTAACTATACAATTTCATTTCACTCCTCAAGATCTATGCCTAATATCATTTCCCGACATACTTTTATCCTCTGTCACATTTCACAACCATTATATTGCAGACCAACAATGTAAAGACAAGTGAAATGCTTGATGAGAGGTTCTGGTATGGTAAAAACTAGCAGTATTTTCTTGTGGACCATTATATGTTGCATTTTTTCAACCATTTCTATTTTGTTGCCTTTCCTCTCCGGAACTGACACCGTGATACATTATTTACAGAGAAGCTTGGAAAAAAACTTTTCTATTCTAAAATCTGTTTTTAACATTTTTATGACAACCTGTAACAGTAGCTTTTCAAAGTAATTTTTGGAAGCTGACCAATGATGTGTAGTAGTATTATATATGTTCTCCTCCTCTCTATGTAGTTCATTTATAAAGTGAAAAAAGAAATAAAGGACACTTGTCTGCAAAACAACTAAACAAGGTACCCACACCATGTGTTATATTTTCCTTACCCATTTTGAAATGGTTGCATGAGCAATTAATTAAGTAGCTAAAATCTTCCTTTCATATAAAAATCAATCATTTGGGCCAATTCTATTCTGTTGGAAGTTAGAAATTAACTAGAAACTAGCAAGAACAAAACAAGGGATTAAAT
Source organism: Acmispon strigosus (assembly GCA_030819835.1). Lineage (NCBI taxonomy): Eukaryota > Viridiplantae > Streptophyta > Magnoliopsida > Fabales > Fabaceae > Acmispon > Acmispon strigosus. The sequence goes on from JAUAMA010000001.1 coordinate 97,342,997, forward strand.
TTATTTACCTTTACTGTCATGTGACTTTGCGGTTATAAATTCGAGCCGTGAAATCAATCTTTTACAAAAATATAAGGTAAGACTGCCTACATTAGATCCACAAAGTGGATCCGACCCCTCTGTGGACCTCACGCATAGAGGGAACTTTATAGCATCAAGCTTACCTTTTTTTCATCTTTAGAAGGAAATATAATCTGAGCATAATTGATGTCTCAACCTAGTACATGTTTAGAAATTCTTCTACACTTGATTCTAAAATCACAATTAATTATGAGGAGAAGCTTAAGTGAGTAGTTTATGGGATTGCAATTAATTCTGGAAAAAAAATCACACAAACATACTAGTAGATAGATATCATCTCGTTTACCTTACATCACTCACTCTTTTCTTATTGGTTTATTTGCTTAGTCTCCTTATCATCATATTCTTACCTCATCTTATCTAGTGTAAGTAGTAAGTACACACTACTAATAATAACAAATGTACATTATACCTCATGGTATTGGCAGAATGTTCCAAGCATAGTCTTTATTTTCAGGTGCTTATGAATTGAAGGTATTACCATTGGATCAATCCTTGTCAAGATTATTGCTCAGGACAGATCATTCACATGTTTTTCCTCCTTGTTTTGCAGCATACTGCTTAACCTTCTAAACCTTCCAACTCACCTTGTACTCATAACTTCAATACTAATTCTAGTTTAGCTATGAAATGGAAAAAAGCTAGAGAGAGAAGCAATCTCTCATGGGTCAAAACTCGTTATGTTTTCACAACAATAAAATCTTGCCCATATCTGCCACGAGGACCACAAGTTGATAGAGCAAGTGGTACCACATGCCTCTTGCTTCAGCCATCCAAATAATAAAGTTAAGAAATGCATGTGTCATATATACACCTCTCAATTATTGGTTATGCATGGTTTTCAATGTGAACCAATTATACAAAAGAAGTGGTAAAATTGGAATACATGACAAGGAATTTTTAAAAATTAGAGTGTTGATGCCTTATGAGAAGTCTCTGATTAAGGCCATGTTTGGGAGGAAGGGGAAAGAGTAGAGAAAGTGAAGACAGGGGAGGATGAGGTCCCCCTTATATTATTGTTTGGGAATGTGGGAGAACCTAATGGCTCCCTTTATTCTCCTAATTTCATTAAATCACGTAACCTTATATTCAGGGGCGGTAAAATTGTTGTCATGTGATTTTACTGTCACATGTTCGAATCATGGAATCAACCTCTTGTAAGATCCAACCCTTCTTTGAACTCCGCGCATAGTAAAAGCTTTATAGCCCCAGCTTTATAACCTTATCTTCCTTTGAAATCCTTCTCTTTCAGATTCATCAAGCATAGTCTAGTACTTGTTCTAATAGTTTAATTCTTCAATGTACTTGAGCTTTATGATGTTGTATTTCAAATAACTGTCTCAACAAATAGAGGAAGTCATAATTATATTTTCTTTGTCATTATGGATAGACAATTAAGCTTCAAGGACATTTTTGACACTGTGAAATGATAAATTGATGGGAAGAGTGATTCTTAGAAGAGAATGTGAGTCACTCATTCTTCACTGTAAAGTTGGAAGAGTATAGCAAAGTACATGTTGCAGTTCCTTTGAGGAGTGATATATTCTTTGCTTGTAAGGGGACCACAGAGCCATTACATGATTCTCCATAGGGCTTTCAAATGATGCTACTCGTTGCAGTTCTTCAATGAAAGACCTAATCTCATAAATGCATAGTATGTAGGTTGTCACAATCTCATCTTCTTTGTCGTCAAGCTATTGTATGATTTCAACCAATTCAAGTACATGCTTTCACTCCCACATGCTTAAATAGGAAGTTTAGCTCCAATGGGAACTAAATTCAATTCAAAGAATTGAATTTTTTCTTTTTCTACTGCAAGGAATTTACTATTTCACAAGCACCTCTTTCAAAACTCACTCATTCCTGCAAATTCCATGTTCTAGATATCCAGTCTTTTTAAAATTGCAATTGGCTTGTGCAACATCCTGGTAGGAATGTCATGAAATACTACTTCCAAACATTATTAAGCATTAGTGTCCTTGGCCTTCCTTAAAAGTCAATAGCACTTTTTTTCCAACCAAAGCTTAAGAATATAAAAGATCAACAAAAATACTCAACCTATATTAGGTAACATCTCACTCTACTTAAGGGTGATTGATGTCTGGTCCCAACCTTTTCTTTGGCTAAAGAGAACCCACAATGGTAATTGGTAGATGCTTGTAATTCCCAATTACAGAATAAATCTGTTGTCCATTTTCCTTTGTTACCTTTGGCCTTTTGCCCCATGAGCCTACAAATTTTAGTTGATGGGTCTAAATTCAACGACCCAAAAAGATGTAGAAGTTAAATTGAGGGTCCTATCCCACCACCGCCTAGCTAGTAGCTATATCAACCAAACTAGAAAAAAAAAAAGTACTTCTTTCTCTTAAGAATGAAAAATTTATGCCAGTATATTAGCATATAAAATGATTGTTAAACATAGTAACCGTGCGTGACATTTCAACACTTGCAGTTTTTTACAGTTTTTTATCACTACAAATTGCAGGTGTCGAGATGTCACGCACTGTTGTACCGTTTATGAATCATCCTTGATTCGCATATAATGCGATAATATTCACCTATAACCTATAATGCTTATGTGTAAAGTTTCCTAATGGTGCCAAACTTTAATCGAAGAAGTTTACTACAAGTTACATAAAATGGATCGTGAGGATTGATGAAATTACCCTGAATGTGATTAAGAATTTTAAAGGCACCTGAAGAAAATTAAAAAGGGACAGGTGCTTATGAATAACGTTGATTGCTTTTTTTTTCTTTTTAAAACCGGTACATTCCACAGAAGTAATTTTATTCGAGTCGAGAAGATTCATATTTTAAGGGCTAGCTCTTCAAGTAAAAAAATTTCATACACAAGACTCATACTTAAGACTTTACTTTGTTAAGGAGAATTTAAATATGTACCACTTTAACAACTATCAATAGGTAACAGGTAACGTTGATTGCTATTTTGGATTTGGAATGTATGAAGGCTGCCTTTAGCTAAAGGCTCCACTCATTCAAAAAACTATTCTGACCTTTTATAAGTTGTTGGATGGGGGTGTAATAGGCATGGTATGAGGCAACTTTTTTACCTTGATAGTCACATGGAGCTGAATATAAGTTTTGTTATTTATATATGTGGCCTCCCTTCACTCTTTTTTCACATTCTAACAGGGCAATGATGTCCCTGGAAAAAAGCAGAAAGCAGTTGGAAGTTGGTACCTGCTGAAGCTCAACCATTTTTTTTCCTTGTAATAAATCTCAAAATTCAACCTCGGAAAGGAAGAAAATTGGAAATAGTTAAATGAGATCTATTTCTTTCTTCCCTTGCTGTTGCTGTTGCTGACATAAATCATGATGTTTATCCTGGCATGTTTGAATTTCAACCAAGAAAGCATCACAAATAATCTTTTTCCATTTCTCAGTCTCAGTGATGCGAAGCAGAGCAATCTTTTTAGCAGGTATATAGTTGCCTCCAAGTCCAACCATAACGTTACCCGCGTGATGTAGTCACAGGAAGTCCATCATACCAATAATATATGTGGCATGATTAAAGTAATATTTATGGTCAATCTAGCTTAAAAATAAATCATCAATTGCATTTTTCCTGAGCAACATGTCAATCAAAGAAATTGCTACTCCTTTTCCCTTCCTCTGAAAAACATAAAATTCTTACATCCTATTTTAGGGTTCAGCCCCCAATTTCGAATCAACATGAAAACAAATAGTGTTACCTGAATTTTTCCATGACCATAGAAGCGTCAGTCCCAAATTATCCTTCCTCCACGATGTCATAAGTGGAACTTCTCAATAATGTTTGTGGAAAATTAAAACTGAATGAGGTTTGGTCAAAAAGTTGGTTTTGATTAAATCATTTTTGTGATTAGGTTCCACTTCCACCAACAAATGTCTCCTTATACTTTAAAAAAAAAAACAAATGTCCCCGTCTTTTTTTTATTAAACTGCTCTCGCAATTACGACCTAAGTGTGGTAAATGTCAAATGTCTCTAAAAAAAAGTGACTCATAAGAATCGAATACTCGACCTAAGATTACCAAATGTCTTTTTATAATGGAATGAGTCTTATGGCCAATCTCAAAAGAATAATTAAATTCTATAACGGTCCTCGACTTTTATGTATATGTTACCACTAATAACAATTGGGGTCTGTTTGATTGCTAGGATAAAGAGACCGAACATGATAGTATAATTTTATCTTGCTGTTATTGTTTATTTATTGCGTCATAGAATAATGCAATTATATGTCATTTATCATATTATGTCTATCATGTGTAAATTTTATTCTGATAGAAAATTGGGTTTGTAACATGATAAGATAGCAGTTTTGTATTTATTTTCATTACTTAACCCCAAATCAAATGGGCCCTTAATGACTTTAATATGGTATAAATAAATTCTTGACAATTAAGTAGTTAAATTTTAAAATTTGAAGAGATAAATAAGAACTTTATGTGAGGTATTAATTAATTCCTGTTAAAAAATAATTCATTCGGGGCCTTATAGTTTTAACATCAATTACATGTTATCTTTAGTGAGGACAGTGTAAAGGAAAATTGAATTCATATTTGACCAGGAATTGGAATTTTAAGACTACAGAAATTGGAGATATGATTCATTCAACCACAATTAATTTGCAAGAGAATGTGCAACATGTGTTTATAAAGCATCTCAGCATATTCAAAAAGTTTTCAAAGGTTGATCAGCCTTGGATTTGCCCCCATCTTCAATTGCAGCAAGCAGCCACTTGCATGTTTCGTACGAAAACTAGAAAGTGATCACTGTAATCAAATTGATGAATGAAACACTGTACTTGAAGTGAAGCTTTTACATGTCTATTATTATTTGGAATCACATGTATCCTTCACTAAAACAATTATGTTTGAGTCGAGCAAGACAATTATGGACAACAAAACTCTCTTTAAAACAATTATATTTATAAAGACTCAAACCTGAAATCTCTACTTAAATTAGAATAATCACGTACAAATTGATATAGGCACTCGGTGGATTTTAGATGTGGATTATGTCCAACTACCTAGGTTTCTCAAAATAATACGGTTGAGTTTGACTCTATGGTTGACAATGTTCCCCACTAATTGGCAAATTCATGTTAGCAGATTCTTGAATATCATGCTATAAAGGTTGGCAACTATTGCATTGTGTGCTACAATAATCTATAGATTAATTAGTACTCACATACATGTTTTTTGTGTTTTGAGCCCTTTGCCTTACGGCACACGGTCTATGCTGAAACAAGAAAAAGGTAAAGGCAAGAGATTTGCTTGCACATTTGAAACTACCTAGATAGGGAAATGCTGCTTGTGGAATAATGAGAAGGGAAATTTTGTTATTCTCTTCACAAATAGGTAAGCATGCCTGCAATTTGGATTGGCTACTTTAAGCTAAGTTTAGACTTTAAACCCATTTTCAGCTACCAAATTAGACTTTTGATTTGAATGAAACTTGTTAATTTTGCTTCATTGGGTAATTCTATGGCCTTGTTCCATAATGGGAAAACATGAATCCTGTTAAATGTGTTGCACATTTTTCCAATTAAGTGATGCCATTGCCGCCAGTAACAGAATCATTTAATTGAAAATTGAAAATTGAAAAGTGGAGCAAGCATATGATCAGATAAGAGGCAGATTATAGTAGTTTATTATTATTAATCTTCTTTTCTCTTCTTTCGTCTAACTGTTAATGCTGGCACAAGTACTGTGTGTCTGAGATATTAATCTATCTATATCTACATCTACATCATATCTAATAAACAAGTTTTGGCAACTTTAAGGGTAATTTCGTAATTCAACAAATTATTGTACATGAGTTAGATTTTCTCGATGGATAGTTAAGTAAATCTTAATATAATAGTCAGAAATTAAATTCTGGCCATTTGTCACTTACAATCTTAGTCTGGGCCCCTTCCTTGAGCAGTTAATCTAAAGAGTGAAATGAAAATCTAAAGAAAGCCCTCTCACCCATGAGCAGTTAAAAATAGAGCAGATCACACATCCAAACACCCAAAGCAACAAGATTTAATTTCTGACTATTATATTAAGATTTACTTAACTATCTATATGGAGAAAATCTAATTCATGTACAATAACTTATTAAATTACGGAGCTACCCTTAAAGTTGCCAAAACTTCTTCTCTGTTATATATATAGACAGACACTTACCTTTCATGTTAGTTAGTTCTATGAAATTGGTACAAACAATTTTGACTTATTTTTCTTCTTTTTGTCATGCAGATATTGTTTCTTCTTCTTCAAGCTACTACAACTCTAGCTTTTAAGGACACAAGGTTGGGACATTTCATCAAGAGGTGCTTGGATTTGATGAGTTAGAGAAAAGTAACGTTAGTAGTTATATTTGTGAAGATTATAAAGGTAAGGAAATAGATACAACTTTGAGAAAGAAATTACTGAAATGCTGCTTTCTTCAACATTGAGTCTTTAATAATTCAATTGGTACCAATTGAAAAGAATATATAGACAGACACTTCAACCTGTACCTTTAATAATTCAATTTTTTTATAAGAGTAGTTTTTTTAAGAATATATAAAAGTTTTTTCTAGATAAGCCAATTGAATATATCCCCTCACAGCTTACAGCATAGTGATCCAACTCCTTCCCTTTGTACGAACACCAACAGCAAGCAACTCATTTCAATCCTCCCAATAATTCTCAAGTGATTATAATTTTACATTAATGTGTTTACTTTTCCTCATAAGTTTAATGTCATTAACTAATAAGAACAATTTTCCGATGTAAAAAAAAAATAAAGAAAATTTTACATAGTTATAAAGGTTAAGTTTCAAAACTATTTAATAAATACTGATATACAATGTATCATTTATTTAAGAATTTAATTCGATTACTTAATAAAAAAATTAGAAAAATATTTGAATATGAATAATCGTGTATATAAACAGAAAATTTTATTAGATACTATCACCAAATAAATATCAATTATCTTGAAGAGTACAAATAATTCTGAGTTTTATCTTAATCTTAGCTAGTGGTCCAAAACATATTTTATTCTTTTTAATCATCAACTTTATTAAATTTATGGACGTAAAAATATGTTTATGACTCACAAAACCTTCAAAGCTTTTTCAATACAAATATTAGACTAAATTACTCATGGTTTTACAGTAATTTCGGTCATATTAATTTGTATAATTTTACTCTGAATGATTGCTCTTTATCATTTTAGTCTTTTTTTTTTTATTACATAAGGAAAGAAAAACAACAACAAAGAAAACAACTAAGCTACCCCATTTTTGTACCAGAGCGGAATCGCAGAGGACAGATGTTAGTTTTTTTTTTAAAATAACCGAATTCATTTTTTATCTATAGTATAATTATAAATATAATGTAATTAATTTTATATTAAAAGTTATAAGAATGATACTACATTGTAAAAAAAACACTTTCGTATTTTGAACTATAAAGAGTACTAAATAAAATCTAAAGTATTATTAATTTAACCAATAATTAATATTGTTATCCGGGAGTATTTGACATTGAAATTTTTATGTAATATGATAAATATTTCTTGTAATATGAATATATAAAGAAAGAATTTTGAAGCTCCAAAAATAAAAGAAAGAAATTTGAAGCTGTAATTTCGGTAACTCCACAGCTTTCGAACACAGCCTTAAGCAAACTCTTGTTAGCAAGACTCAAATATTTGGTGATAGACATGGCTCAGACTCTTGTTAGTTGTTACGCGTTGATGGAGTGGTGGCTAGAATCATGTCGATGAGATTTGAGTACTGTGTCTATATCTCTCTTCTTAAATATTGAAAGAGTCCTGCATATGAGAGAGATAAACATAAAATCTTCACGTGAGAGAATCACATAAGAGGATTCAAATCCGTATTAGATATTCTTATATAACTACCAGATAAAAAGTTACACTTCACTTTCACACTGACCAAACTCATGTTGGCTAACACCCTGTTACTGTAAACAAATAAGTGAATAACACAGTCACAGATAACAATTTCCACTGCATTCTCTTCCTTGCCTCTCTCAAAACTTGATTGGAGTTGATTTAGCCCAAAAAAGCAATAATGCCTTCTCAGCTGAAAGGCTCTTGTTCTCATTTTCCCAAATTAATACTTTCAATCAATTATCACAAGACTAGCATCATGTTTACCCAAAACAAGTCTTGCTACATAGAATACATACACAATATATGTACATGACAAGGAGCAAATTCCTATTTATTATGTGTTATGTTACATGCTATATTCTATAGCCAGATATAATGTTGTTGGTAACAAATCATTGACTAGTATCAAGAATCATGAGAAACATAAACACAATCATGAAACCTAGGAATACACGAGAAAACGTTTGCAATGCTCCAATGAAGAAGTCAAATCTGCTTGCTTTCTTTACGCCACTATTTAAGTTACAGAACAATATTTTTCTTTATGTACGGCTGACTGTGGAGCGAGTTGAACCGCCCCTGCTGCTTCTATCTGAATGATCCCTCTTCAATAAGGCTTCCAGATTCTGGAAGCATTTCAATGGTCTCACCTGCACAGTTACAAGGAGCAAGAAGCAACCAGTATCAATGACACAATTCAACCACATGTTCATCAGCAAAATCTGTTTGAATAACTGAAATACACCTTTTTTTCATGCTGGAAATGAAATTGAAATTGCCAACTACTATGTTTGAATACAACCAACATCAAACTCAGCCAATGGACTATATTCCCGCCATAAAGTTAGGAAAATCATTTAACTGGATGCAAGATGATGTGGTCTAGGTTCTTTCTACAAAGTTCCTTGTGGTCATAAAGCATCTCATTTTCCTGATTGCTCTTATGAGAGAATTTCAGATAAAGCCAAACAGGATGCAAGCCAGAATATGATTTTTTACTCCAAATATGAACATTACAATTTAACTAACACATTTTTGTCAAGTATGAAATTGTCTTTTTTATTACTGAGATTAACTGGTAAAATAACTATGCAGCCATATATTACTGAGATCAACTGATAAAATAACTATGCAGCCAACGAAGCCTCACATTTGCTATCAAAGAAACCAGTAGCAACCAAAGAAGGTACTTGTTTGGCACATACATCCTGTGCCAGAAAAATCTACGTGTATTTAATGCAAATGATTTACTGTCAAGTTCACGCATAACTGATTTATTGAGATTCAGAGATGTCATCCTATAACTGATCACTCCCGTCAATTACTCACATGCCTGTGTTGTAGGTCGAGTAATATGTTTTTATATTGGTTTCCTAACAATGCAGTTCTTGAGTTCGGAATTTCCAAAAGAAGCTTCATAAAATTCTGTCCTCTCAAATAGCCACACTTGCTCCTATTCTTTCAAGCAAGCCCTCTTCTAGAATATATATCATCCTATTATTTTTTTCGTCATTTTATCAACCCAGAAACATATATGAAAACAGTTTGTCCACCATTGCACTCAGTAATATTAGACATGTAACTAATAACCTACATGAGTAATATATGACATTTGTAGGTAGGGAGGGGAATGTGAGATAGATATTAACCTTCCAACGTCTTTTTTGAGCAATTGTGTTGTAGATGGACTCCAGCCTTGTTATTATTTGCCTAAATGTTGGCCTCTTTGCTGGGTTCTCATTCCAGCACTCTTCAATCAATCTGTAAGCAGATATCATTAGAAAGATCGGCAAAATGCAAATAATGTAAGAAAAACTATCATACGAGAAAAGACGTAAATTTTGGCAGAGAAATCATGTTAAATCATTTGTTAACACTTTCAAGTAAAGACAAGAGGGTGGACAAAGCACACTATGAAACAAATGAAATAAAAAGGCCTGCATGCTATGAAATAGATAAAATAATAAGATATAAGCCATGCATATTATATCCTACTAACAGTTCACTTAATTTAAGTTGGCACGACTTGATTTGTAAAATGAGAAAAGGTTTGCAGACATGAACTTCGTTATTTTTTCAAGTCAGATTGAAAACAATACCCGACGCAATACCATATGAGAAAGACTATTTTTACATCCTCCTACAAATCCACCTACTACTTTATAAGGAAAAAAGATCAAGTGAAAAGATAAATGCAGTTAATATCTTAAAAATATAAAAAGCATTCACTGCATTCACCATTTAGTAAGTAGAAGGATTATAAGGTGGAACAAGTAGAAGGATTTAGGATTATTCTATTAGAAAGCATAAGATCAAAATTACAAGTTTAAGATGAAAAAAAAGTTTAAAATCCAGTTACCTATTATCAAGAAACAGGAAATATAGGATTTAGAACTACTCTAGTAGAAAACTTACTAGAAAAAGATCAAAGTTACAAGCTAAGATAAAGAAATACTTTAAAATCCAGTTACCTATTATCAAAGAACAGGAAATATAACCCAAAAAACATAGAAGACTTACTCCCGAAGTCCATGGGAATAACGCTTGGCTGGAGCTAGGAAAGGTGGTCGCTCTTTTGCAGCATATACCTTAGGAACCTCATTTTCACGCTTTGCATGAAATGGAGGGAAGCCTTCAATCATCTAAAGCATAGCATATAAGAAACATCAATAATGACTACAGTAAGTTAGGATGTATCATCCACACAGGAAAGCAACAGTAATTCAAAGGAGAGATATGAGGTGTAATAAATTGATACTGGAAGATGGTCACTATATGTGTGTGGTGATAGTTTTCAAAGGTGACTCTTGGAGATGGGAGAAGCAATTCATAGGTGTTTACCCAAGAAGCTACTCACCACCTTTATAAAGAGGATATGTGAAGATAGGAGCACCCCACCATCCAAGCCGAAAGGGTGATAGGAACCCAGAAAATATGGAATGATTGATGAAAACCCTAATCCCCAAATTGGGAATTAGAGCAAGACACAGAAGGGAGGTGCCAAACACTCCCAATAGAACCCAGAGAGAGATCCCAACACTCTCCCTAAACCCAGTTCTGATCTGATACAATTGATACCCAACCCTCACTAACTCCCCAAGATATCTTTTTAACTTCTAACATTCCCCCTCAAGCTTAAAAGCTACTTAGCTTTAAGCTTGTTCACGTATTCTGTAGAAAATAATAATAATGAGGGGGCTCTATTGATTATCTAGGATTGTTGTAAGGCCAAACTGATACTCTACAGTGAATGAAGTTACAAACTAGGGTGAAAAACTAGCAACAAAGCTCCCCAAAACAAAACAAGGCCGAGCTGATGACCACAATAGAAGAAGTGGCAACATCAACACCAGTAAGGTGGCATTTGCACCTCATGCGCCAGCGAAAACTTGTACTAGAGGTTGTGCGTAAGGGCACGTGGCAATTGAGCTTTGGGAATCAATCAGTGGATGGCTTTTGAGATAGACGAGGGTGTCACATTCGACATCTGATGATTGCAGAATGTGAGCCGACGCTTATAGAGGTTGGAGCCTTAAAAAAATAGAGGATGAAGACGTGATGTGCTGAGGATCTGCCAATCAGTGGTTTTGTAGACAACTAATGGTGTCAGCTTCAACTCCTGATAGGGTGGGCTACCACAGATAGCACATCATAATATACAACACATAGTTTCCCTATATACATCATTTCTAACAGAAAGAAAACGAACATAAGATATCAACAACGTTAGCAAAGAGTTGAAAAATATAGGCAACTTGACATTGTTCAGAATGGTGACAAGACAAGTTAAAGAGGATAGTGCCAATCTAAGACCATGGTTAAATTATAGGAAGAGGAAGATAGAAGATAGGAAAAGTTAGAATAATAAAATTATGTTGATATTGGTGTGAAGGTTATGATGCCAAATACAAAGCATTAACCCCTATTTATATTAGTACGAGACTCCCAATCCTAGGTTAGTTAGTTAAGGGAACAAATCATGAAATATGATGAAACATGGAAATCACTCCTGAGAGATCTAAGATACTCTATTTATTCTAAGATACTATGCAATAATGATATTGTGAGATATTTTGTAGATATTCTAACTCATAATAAAAAATAATAAGCAATTGTTCAAAATAGTAGTACTAATACTAATAATAATAGTACAACAACAACAACAGCAACAAAATTTTCTCATAGAGGAACATACATCATGTGTATAATGCATAGTTTTTCTTAGCCTTCCATTTGATAATGAAATATTAAAATTAGTTACCTCTTGCAGAACTAGTGCAAATGAGAACACATCGACTTTGGTGTCATATTCTTCTTGTTTGAAAACCTCTGGAGCGACATAGCGGCCTATAAACAAAAAAACAACAAACTTACTGGTTTCAGAAAAGTAGTTCATGAGGCAGCATGTCTAAGTCCACTTGATGGAAAATATCACAATATTCTATTATGTCCTATGAATAAGAAAATATAGCATTTTAGACAGTGTGCATTAATGGCAGTTCTACAGAAAAGCAGCACTCACAAGAAGTATCTTGGCAAGTTAGAGGTCTGTCTTCTTTAACTGCCAGCAACTTGCTAACCCCAAAGTCTGCAACTTTTAGGTGTCCAGAATCATCCCGCAAGATATTACTGTTAGCTTACTCATAAGCAACACCGATGAAAAGTGTAGACTATATCAGAATATTATATCAGACTTCACATAAAAGAAGAGGAAAAAAGAATAATTTAACAAAGGAACTTACGAAGGCTCAAGATCACGATGTATAATGGGTGATGGTTTATTTTCATGCAAATAACCAACTCCCCTGCATAATTTCAAATAAAAAAAATGGCATTAAGTAACACGTAATAGACAAAATGACAAACATTAAGAAGTGTAGAGACATCATTATCCATTAATCAGAACCCTATATATGTCTCATCTAAACAAGACTCACATTTAATGAATTTTTGGAAATTATGTGCTTAACAGCTATATATAGTTTGGTAAAAAATAGAACATAGGAAGAGATAGAAGTCATCATTACAATCATGTAAGATTTTAAATGTGCGCTAGATAAATAGGTATCTAACAACACTTGAACCTATCCATTAAAATCTAATTCAATTCCACCCCAACCAATCTTTTTTCGGTCCTTAATAAAAGGTATCGTAAGCTGAAAGATGTAGCAAATATTAAAAAGAATGACACACTTATATTCCATGTCTTTTTTTCTTCATAAATCTAGGCTTTCACACAAACTCAGTTCTCAATTCTCATACAAACACATAAGAGAAGGATATCAGGACTCAGGAGATAACTAAATTTATGAGCAAAAAGATATTTTAATGAGCAAAAATCTAGGCTTTCACACTTGAGGATATTTTAATTTGAAAATATGCTAAAGATATTTTGCTCTTTTTTCCAGATAACTGCTGATCTTGAGACTCAGTGTTATAACTTGCAAACAGATCCAAACTGAAATAAAGGATGAGACAGTCAAATACCTAGCAATATCAAGTGCAAATCTCACAGCTGTACTTGGTTTCAAAGCTCCTTTTCTGTTCAAGAAATCACGAAGATCTCCCTGCACAACAAGGGGAAATAAGATCTAGAAAATAACATTTTCTATCACATTACTATTAAAGTCCATCAATCAAACATCCTACGTAATGCTCAAGAAATCATGATCCATGTGATTATAGGACAAAAAACCTTGGGAAGATATTCTGTCACAATCATCATCGGACTACTCTGTGTCACAGCACCCAGAAATTGGACTACATTTGGATGCCGGATCTTCTGGAACAGAGCAAGCTCATCTCTGAAAGCCTTCCTGTGAAAAGTAAAGCATATTCATTATCATTTAAGTATATAATAGAACTAAAACAATCTCTGCGCAAGGTTTATGTGCAACTTACACTTTCTCCTCATCACTAAGTACATCATCCCCAAGCTTTTTTACCGCAACCTCTGTCCCACGCCACAATGCACTACAGAAAGTCCCCTGCCAATTAAGTCAAGATGGTAAGATGCAAGAGTCATTTACATGCAATGGCATAGAAGATAATATTAAAGTAATTATGTACGCCGAAACTCTATTATGTGAATCTGTAAATTGGATCTCGACACTCAACAGCAGTTAAATTCCTTGAGAAAGAGGAATTAACCAGTTTCCAAACAATTATGTTTCCAACATGGTCATCAAGAAATCTATAATAAAAATTGATTATGAACAAAAGAGCTTATAGATATTAAACTTGCATATGATAATTGAAACGGAAATAAAGAAACCACACAAATTTTAAAAAGTTAAACCTACAAATCCAAATGGCCGGCAACAAAAGTCATGTGATTATAGGAAACCTTATCAGTTCCACAAGGTTTTTGAAATGAAATAATCTGAAGCTAGAGTAGGAGTCTGTCTCTTTTAGCTTTTTAAAAGAAAAAATCACTTTTATTTTGAAAAATAATCATTTAAAAAATAGTGTCTTTTTTAAAGCTTAAAAAATAAGATTTCTGATTATTCTGATAAGCTAATTTGAGTACTTTTTAAAAAGCTACAATTCTAACTAGTTTGTAAAATAAAACTTACTTTTATAATCATAACCAAACCAAAAGAAAAACTCTTTACACAAATCACTTCTTCGTTTCTAAAGTTTAAGCAAAAACGTAACTATGCTAAATATCAAAAAGAAAAATAAAATCCTAACACCGTGTTTACCTTCGATATCTCCACACTGCTGGTAAAATCAAGCTCTTTAGGATTGATTTCATATTCTGGGATTTCGCGTGCATGATTAACATGCATAGGGGCCATCTGAAACAGTAAAATGAATACATTGGCATCCACTAGTTTCAAAAGCTAAAACTGATGTCTCAAACAAATAAATAAGGACAAATTTCATAATTTGCAATCCTCAATTAACACGCACCACAGGCTTTGCTCCATGCTTCTCCAATAATTTGATCACGTCATTGTTTTTATAGAATATAGCATCTGCAAGTGGCTGGTTAAGAGACAGGAGATTAATAATAGTCAAGTAATTAAATATCTAGCAATAGTATTTCATTTTCAAACGCAGTTCATACATCTCACCCTGAAACAGTTGTTACAGGAGAAAGAGAAGGAAGCATGAAGACTAGACTATAAAAAGTCCAGTAGAAACGTGATACAGCCTGAATCTCCTCATCACTTCATAGGAATGAAACTTAGGAAAAGGAGAATCATGATTATTGCTTCAAACAGAAAGAAACCTAGTACACTTTGCGGCATGAGATCACTCATACTTTGTCAGTTTCACTATATATATAGCCTCTTGATGTTTACTCCCATTATAGTATACTAATGTTTTGAACATGGAAATGCATAGACAGTTGGCCACAGAAGCATGAAGCATCTGTTATAAGAAATTAGATGAAATCGAGTGCCAAATAAATGCTCATTGCTCAGTGCACACCACCTGCTCAACTTTAGTTAAGAACAAATGACGGAAAGCTAGTGTAGGAGGAAGTTATTTTGGTTGCTTGGAGAAGTTAACTTAGAGCTAGTTTGGGTAAACTTTCAATAAGCACTTCAGAAAAATAAAAGTTAAAATGACCTTGCAATGATTGAACATGTTTGGATCAGTTTATTATTTCTCTGAATCAATTATGGCACCCAGAAACTACTCACAAAGTTTCTCCCCATAATTGATTGTGTTAGAAGAATTTCCGAACATGCTAATTATGAATCTTCTCAATAACAACTTTCCTCATAAGTTGAAATCACTCCAAGCTTAACTTTTTTCAGAAGCTCCTTCATCTGACATCTTTTTCCTATTTTAGAAAATAATTACTTAGTCCAAAAGCTCCCATAAGCTAGAATCTAGTTCAAACTGAGCCTTAAACGTAATCCAAGGAATTGAAGCCTAAACAACCACTCAACCACCCCGCAATAATAAGAGATATGCATCAAATGCCTTGGTCAATCTACATGCAATCATCTATTCAGGCATTGCAATGTACACAATGAACCCACATCCATACTACCAGACACAGAATTTGACCAGTCAAGGCTGAAGCCAGATTTGACTATTTTGACTCTTGCAAGGGAAACAAAATCTATGCTTATGTTATAGGCTTTGTCACACTAAAGTTGGGAATAGCAACACTAGACCAATTATCGAATACCCCGATCAACTAAGTATGTGTTTTGAATTTCCATTGAACTCTGGATCCACCTTGAACTTACGTGGCAAAGTAGCAAAGTTTTGTTTCTCTGATCTATGTGGCAAGTTCTAGCTCATCCATTGATATCTTGAGATTGATATCTTTGAGATACGTGAAATCACTAGTTAAAAAAACACAGTAAAGGAGAATAGAAGAGAGTAGTTACCGTGCTCCCCCATCGATCTTTAGTGTCGACCTCAGCACCTTTGTCGAGTAACAAATCAACCACATGAGTCAAGCCCTGACAAGCTGCAATATGAAGTGCAGTGCGGCCATCAATATCCCTGAAATTCACACTGACACCAGATTCCAACACCTCACGGATCCCATCCAGATCGCCTTCGTTGGCCAGATACATCAACCTCACTCCCGAATCCATAGCGACCCCATCACCGTGTTTCTCCGTTTCTTCACCCTGGCGCTCTGGGGCCAGCGATGACTGCTTCCCCAGCTTAAACCTTACGGGGTTTTTCGATTCCATTGAAGGAAAAAGTGGAAAAAGATGAGATTTTGAAGATTGGGATTGGAAAATTCTACAGGAGGGAAATTGGGTAAAGCTTTGTTTTGGATTTACTTTGACTTGAATGTGATCAGTGATGAATGTTCAACGTTTTTGTTTTAGCGGAGTCCAACGTGGAAATGTTTGAACTTCGGAGGAGGAAGAAGAGGAAGCCGTGGGCTTTACGCGTTGAGATAAGCGCGTTACGTGTCTGCAAAAATTGCCAGCGCAGGTGAAAGAAGCAACGCGGCGCAAAGTAGGGAAAGAATGGCTAACGTACGCCGCGGCGGCTGCAGATCATGCAATTGCCGACGCTGTTGTGTAGATCTAAACCGTTGCTTTTGTGGAATGAATGGACGGTCTTTGAGATGTGTCTTTCTTCTTGTGGAACAAATTTTCACTGCTCTCTTTTTATTTAATCAATATATCCAGCTATGATATTAATAAATCGTCTGTTAAATGTGTTTTCGATTTACAAGAGTTGAAAATAGAACTCATAACCACTTGTTTAAGAGAGAAAGTGATAAACCAATATATTAGGCATCGAGGTGTTTTTAATTTTATGTTTCAAAAATTTTAAAAATCAAAACCAATTTTCAGTTATATAAATCCAGTTTTAGTTTTTTTATGATTTTGAGTTTCGAAATAGTGTTATCAAGTTGGTAAAATCATAATAGTCAACATCATTGTAAGACATATCTATCAACCTTAGTTACCTAGTAGCCATGGTGAATGTCACCTACGGGTGGAGGAGGTGGTGATGGTGGAGGAAGAGAAGGTGGTGAAGGTGAATGATATCTGGTGGGAGCGATGGTAGTGGTAGTTGTGGAGGGTGGTGGTTGCGGTAGTGACAGTGGTGGTTGGTGGTGGAGAGTAGCGGTGATGGAGGGTGGCAACATAGGAGAGGTGGTGGTTGTGGTGGTGGAGGATGCGGCGGAGGCGGTGGTGGTGGTGGTATTGGATGTTGGTGGGGGTGGGGGTGGAGAATGGTGGGCGATGGCGGGCGGGTGGCAGCGGTGTTGGGTGGTGGTAGTTGTCATGGTGGCAGTGGGGGAGGTGATGGAGGAGGATGGCGGTGGTTGTGTGGTTGGGGTGAGTTACGTGTTCTTGAAACTAACAAAAGACACAAAACCATTTTTTTCAAAATAAGGATAAAGCCGTTTTGAAATTAAGTAACTTCACCTCCATTTAAATCAAACACGTTTAGTTTTCATTTTCTTAAAAAAAAAAACAAAAACTCACAACCATCCACGACCCTAGTTTTCTTATATTTTAAATTTAAGGAGAGAAAATAAAAAGAGTGTTGATTTTCATGTCACACTGTTTATTATGTCATCCCCTTCCAACAATAAATTCCAAATATACCCCCTCCCACATGCATAACCCCATAATCCCGTAAACCCTCGTATTTTACTCACCATCTTTCATTCTTCCTCTTTTCATTATCCTCACACCACCTTCTTCATCTACCTCAATCTCACTGATGATCCTCACCCCACCTCCTTCATCTCCCTTAATCTCCTTCGTTCTTGTTCATTATCCACCATGCACGGTCCTTCATGTCGCTCAACGTTTTCACTGACACAGGGTCAGATGCACCTCTCACTTATAAGCGAGAGTTTAAAATAATTTCCCTGCACCTCTCACTTATAAGTGGGAGTTCCAAAAAATTTCCATGCACTTGTTACTTATAAGTGGGAGTTTAAAATATTCTCCTACACATTTCACATTTGGAAGCGAGATTTAAAAGAAATAAACTACACCTCTCGTGCGATTATTGTGAAATTAAAAATAATAATATGTAATTAAACAAACTGCACATATAAGTGGGGTATATACTAAAAAAAACAATTCAAACAAACCGTACATATTGGTGCAGTTGTTGTAAATTAATATATATATATATATATATATATATATATATATATATATATATATAACTAAACATACCGCACATATAAGTGCGGTGTATACTAAAAGAAAATCACTGTTCAACAAATCACACATATAGGTGCGATATAGAATTAAATTTAAGAAAAAAAAAACATATGGACGAGATGAGTTGATAAAACACATTGTTTGAACCTTGCTTAATTTGGGCAATGGACCTTGAGGGAAATGAGATGGTGAAAGGGAGAAAAAGAGAGGAAGAGAGAAAGGGAATGGAGGAAAGTGATTGAAAGCAGAAGAGAAGATAAGATAGAAAGAGAGAAAAAGGATGGTGTTGATGAATAAGTGCGGTTTGGTAGAAGGAATTATGAGGTTGGTAGAGTTATTTTAAAAAAGGGGTATTTTAGGAATTTTATAAAATTTGGGGTGGAATAAGAATGGGTGACGGTGGCATGAAAATTAATACTCAAATAAAAAATTATCAAACATGTGCCTATATTTAAATAGGGGAAGTACATACTACACGATTTCCGTAATTTTCCCCTTATTGTGTGACCTATTATCCTTGAATTTTGAAAATGTTCATAGTTTTTAAAACGAACCGATGATGACGGTTTTAGGTTTAATAGTCTAATCGTGGTTGAATTCGTCAAAATTAAATAATACTTTTTACAAATTATATAATACATAAAATAATATTGAATACAAATACAATATTCATAACAATTGATATTACAAATATAAATTGTACACAATTTGTACTCACTACTGGGGGTGAGCAAAATACCCACACCGACCTGACCCGATTTACCCGATGTTCAAAAAAAGTTGAACGGGCGGATTTGAATGGGTTTCCGGGTCCACGGGTGGAAAAAAGGAGTTAAGAACGGGTGTTAACGGGCGGGTTCAGTTTCAAATTTTTCCCCATCGATACCCGAACCCACCCGATTAACTATGTTAAAATATTTGAAAAATGTTGTTACCATTAATATTGTGTGCACCAGTGACATGACTAGTCGCTGCCTGCTATTAATGCTCCAGTACTCCACCACTAGCTAGGTGCACTTTCCAATACACGGCACGCTCATCAAAAGTAAATTAAATTTATAATATTTGGAAAAGCAAAACATGATGACTAGTGAATAAAGGTGAAGTTAAACCATCTCTCACCCTCACCCTCGTGACTCTCTCTACTTCATAATTCTTTTAAAACAAAAAAAGTCGTAATATATCTAAAGACTATTTCCCACTCAATATTTCATCTTGGTCTTCTATTCATTTCTCTTTCCTTTCCTCTATGATGAATTCATCTTTGATCTTTCTTGTTCCTCATGTGGACGAAGCACAGAGGCTTACTGAAGGAGGTGTGAAAAGCTGCGATGAGGACCTTGTAAGCAGCATGAGTTAGATTCGAATCGAAGAGGCTGGTGGCCAACTGGTCCAACCGAGGGTGAAGGTCTACAGATTTTGAAGGCACTTTCGTCAGGGTCAGCTTGATTGATCAATAACTCAATTTTTCAACAAGAGGAAAGGCTTCATTAGAGGGAGATCTATGCATGTTTAGGCTCTGGGTTCTCCTAACATTAGTGTTCTTCGTTCATCTTTCTTTTGTTTTTTTTTTCATCTGTTATTGTGATTGGGCTTAACACTCGAATGAACCCGCCCGAGAAACCCATTCACCCGCCCAACCTGAACCCGAGAAACCCGAAGTCAACAACGGTCGGACACGGGCCTGTTTTATTCCAGTTTGGTTTTGGTTGGTTGGGCTGAAATGGGCCCGAATCCGACCGAATCCGCCCGTTGCTCAGCCCTACTCACTACAAATCTGAATTTGGATCACATGACAATATTAAACGTAATATTGTGTTTATTTATTTCTTCATAAATATTTAAAGAGCTTCACATATTTAGTTCATAGGTATGTCTCTCTAAATTTTATCTAAAGAATACTTAAGTTTTAATTGTATAAATTAATTTGAGGAAACTTTAATTTCAACATAAATTGAGAAAAGTAACTTAAGATTATTTTTTATATTGTTAATCATTAAAAACTGATTATATAATTTAAAACAATAAATATTTGAGTTACATATGATGTGCAATAACTTTAGGAAAAATACTTGAAAATAATTAAAATAAGGACTATGTGCCTAACTATTAAATCCAATATTTTTATATAGAATCATAATATTATTTATGTTCAAATTTGAAATTAATTAAAATAGTTTCAGTTATTAATTTTTAAAATAATAATTTGAGTTAATTATTCATTAATTATTTCATATCATATTTATATGTGTGTGTATATATATTTTTCTTTAATATTCAAAAGGTGTTATTGACATATTTAATGATTGAATATAATTAAATGAAACTATAATATTGTAAATACTAAATACAAACTATTAAATATAAAAATATTGTATGGTAGTAATATCAAGTACTCCATTAATTCAGTCACCACCAAGAGGTTATTTTAAAAATATTAAATAAATAACATTAATCATCTCATTTATATTTTTTATTAATTATCTATATCTACAAAAATTATATTAATAAAAATTAATTGAAAAGGTGTTAATGAAAAAATAATAATCGGTTAAGGTTTAAAAATTAAATATTTATTTCAGGATTAATCTTAATTATTAGTTATTAACACATCCTCTCTCTGTATTAAAATATTAGAAATTTATGAATTTTTCTCAAAAATGTAAAAAAATTATTAATAATATATAAATAAATCCGTGAATCCTTCACGCCTTTGTTTTCCTCTATATAACTTTGAGAGAAATCTCCCAAAGCTAATATAGAGGGGAAAAGACAAAAGTTACGACAATTTTTAATTTGAGAATAGAAACGGTTACTATCAATCAATTCAGATGATCGGTGGTATTTAATTTGAGAATACAAAAGTCTTATTTAGATAAGCTTGAGAATGCAAAAGCTAATGTGCATTTACTCAGAAAACCGAAATAAAGGGCAGAGGAGCAGAACTTGAAACAAAATGGAAGAAAAGATTAATTACAAGGTTTTGGAGTCTTATTTAAGGGTATGAATGAATCCTGAATACCAAAGCAGAACGATATGGCAAAAAGTTTTAACGTGGCACTAGTGTGCATTCTGGTGGTTCTATGCTCTGTCTCAGTCTCAGATGCTGCTGAGTATACAATCAAGAATAAGAAGCCAAGGCCTTCTCATCCTCCTCCTGATCCTGTGAAATTTTCCAATGCTCGATCTTTATATTCGGGACCCTATCATGGCCCTCCGCGCTATGAAAAACCGCCACCACCAGTGAATCATTTGAATGCTCCCCCTCATGAATCTTTTTATTCATGGAGACGATCGCAACCTCCCCGCTATCATCGTCCACCTCCAGCGCCACATGCATATGCTTGAAGAATATAACCTACCTCATTGTGATCGATTTATATATATAATAATCTTTCACTATCAGAAGAAATATTATGTAATAAGAATTATCAACTCTATCTATGAGAAGAATTACCTTTACTAATTTTTATCTTTTGGGTGGTGGTAGTGTGCTTATGACACTAACTTAAATATTTTTAACTAGTTTATATTGGGTAAAGAATTTCACTCTCTCCGATCAATGTCCTTTAAACCTGCATCTGATTTGGTTTAAGGACGAGTTCAGGTTTAAAAATTGAATCGGTCAATATTTAGGGTTTAGTGAAAATCAAGTCCAATTCATCCCAACTCCTCCTACAAACATCATTTACACACTATCTTCAAAACATGATTGAATATATTTTCATTTATAATCAGGTTTTAAGTGAATAAAATTTGTATAATTTTCTCTAATTAATTATATTGTTATGAAAAACTTCAGTTTGATGTAGTTTCTTTAATATTTCATTGATAGGATAAGAAATTAGTCTCTTTACAAAATAATATGTATTTATAATTCCTTGTTGAGATTTAAAATTGATATCCAATTTGTCTTTTGGGTCAACCTGGACCCGTTTTTTTGTGGTCAGGTCTATGTTAAACCCGCACCACATCAGTTTATCTGAATCTAAGAATGAGTTCGAGTTTAAGTGTTTAACAACTGACTCGCTTCGTATTTATAGCCGGGTAAAAGTTAAGATAAATTCGTCACAACCCGTCATATAAACACCCATTACTTATACATCACAAGTTTTATCTCACTTTAATGTATTCTAAATAATTTATCATTTTAAAAACACAATGCTATCACTAGCATATTATGAAATTTTTTAAAAGACCCAAAAGTGTTTTGAAATTGCATCAAGTCCACCCGTGGGTAAGCAGTATGACAAAGCAACTCCCCTCTCCTCATTGCATTCCACTTTTCAGAGGACATGAGGCCCAACCCGTTGATTCCCAGAAGCCATACAATTCATGGTCTTCGCTACATATTCTGCAAGTATTGGGTTTAAGAAATGCTTCAACGGCTTTGTATTCTTCGAACTGGTCCCTTTCCCCCTTATTTGGGGTTCTTCTGCAACAACCCTCACACTGGTGCTTGTCGTTTTGGCCTCCAACGACCCTGAAGTAACTTTTGTTGAGATGCATGATGAAGGAGGAGGAGAAGCAGGCAGGCACGTGAAGCTGCATTTGCATTGGGTCAAATGCATGCTTCTTTCGCCATGATGAGGTATATAGACTTTTATTTCTTATGTTATCTCCCTACCTGTTTTTATCATTTTTTCACTCACAAACCCAAGTTTGCTACCAATTAATTGCTTAGATAGCTGAAGAACTAGGATGAGGGAGTGGGGATGGGGACTCACTTCAATTATCACTAACTCTGTTATACCTAGTTTTACAGTATCAATAAATTTCGAGGATCACTTTTTAACTTTTATAGCATGACATCCAATATGGTTGATAAGTATGTCAATAGATAGAAGCTTCACCATCACCTTGTTTTATTTAGTCTTGCATATTTAATGTTACCTTCCTTAGTCGACAATTCATCCTAGACATGTACAAAAAAACTGCACAATCATATGGGTACTTTATCCACAGATAACATGCATGAATTTAAGCCACAAACACAAGAAAAACATGACCACAATCGACTTCGAAGTTCAAACAACACACACACACAAGAAATAAACATAACAATTGACTGTGGCCTCAGTTTCTTTCCAGTCCAAACCTGCGCTTTGCTCGTGCTAAATTGACCATGATGAAGACCAGAAGTTTGTCTCTCATGTCAAATACAAACTTGAAATATGCATGTCTCCAAGACCTCTTCAACACCAAGCTGCCACACACAACCCAGAAGCCTGTAATGTACCCAATAGCTATGCTTGTATATAACCACAACCTTTCAGTCTTGTCATCATCTTCATGTTTTCTTTCATGCACTCCATTTCCAGGAAGCGATGATGAGCAATCTGTCGGCAACAGATCCCCACAAAGCTTTGGGTTGCCTGCATAAATTGATGGATCAGTGAAGGTCCCAAACTGATTGCCAACCGGAATTTGTCCAGAAAGGTTGTTGTATGACAAGTTCAAATAACTCAAGAAAGTCATGGAAGCCATGCTTGGAGGGATCGGACCAGAAAGATGGTTGTGTGAAAGGTCAAGACTTTCCAAATCTTTTAATGATCCCATGTTGTTGGGTATGTTCCCAGTTAGCTGATTCCACGACAAATTCAGGGCCCCCAAGTGTAATAACTGTGTTATATTCTCTGATATCTCTCCAAAAAAGTTATTATTGGAGAGATCAATGGTGTGCACCAGCATTTGGTTCAAGTATTCATATATTCTCCCTTTCAAGACCAACTCTGTGTGCCTGGTATACGGTATAAGGCCATAAAAGGTGGATGAATCCGTAAAATAAAAAGAAATTTCAGGCAGTTTGAAACCGTGCATGTCACCCAAACATGTTGGAATAATCCCTGATAGGCTGTTATTTGCAAGATCCAACAAATGAAGAAAAGGTAGATGGCATATCTCTTCAGGAAGGCTTCCTGTCAGTTTGTTGCCTCGTAACAATAACTCTTCAAGTAAAGGAAGGTTTTTGGTGATCTCTTTTGGCATGGACCCAAAAAGCCTGTTGTTTTCTAGTGAGAGAGTGCTCAGTCTCGTACAGTTTTGGAAAGCCGAAGACAAATCTACTGAGAGATTATTGTTGCTCAATTCTAGGATAAAAAGGGAAGGCAGTGAGCATATTGAAGTTGGAATTCCACCTGACAAGCTGTTGTTGGATAGATCAATGATTTGTAACATCTGCATACCCATCCAAAACACAGGGATTTCTCTGGTCAAATAATTGTTGGATAGATCAACATAACTCAAATTTTGAATCCTATTTATGGATAGTGGAATGCTCCCATTCAGGTAGTTATTTGAGAGATCCAAGTACATCAAATGTGACATCTCTTCGCCCATATTTGCTGGTACTGCTCCAGAAAGCAAGTTGTTCCTTAAATAGAGAGCCTCCAGACCAGACCAAAGTGGGACTGAGCCCTTCAATTGGTTGAATGAAAAGTCAACCCTAGGATAATTTGAGGAAGAGAAGTTCATCTCTTTGGGAAGGTAACCGCTTATTTTGTTGTGAGAAAGATCTAGCTGTGAAAATTTGGAGGACATGTTGGAAAGCCAATGGGGCACCTCCCCAGAAATTCCAGCATTTTCTAGGATTAAATCATTCAAGGGTATTTGGTTGCTGAGCCAGTTTGGAAATGCAGGGCCAACATGACAATCCCGAATTTCGATATGATACAAGTGATTAAAAGGTGGAACCCAGTCAGGTGTCACTTTCAAAGCTAATGAGTTGCTTTTAGATGACATAGAGAAACTGATTAGGTTTGTGAGATTTTGGAAATGGATATTTGACACTGTACCTTCCCAGTAATTCTGGAGTAAATTTAGAGAGTACAATTGTGTTAGTTGACCAATACTTTCAGGAACTTTCCCAGTTATCATGTTGAATTCCAAGGACAGAGTACCTAGACTCGATAAGTTTCCTATGGATCCTGGTAGAGGACCTGAGAGTGAGTTGCTTGATAGATCAAGATAGAATATACTGTTAAGCTTCCCTAAAGAATGGGCCAATTTACCGGTTAGTTTATTGGATCTCAAATCCATGAACTCCAAACTTTGGTTGCTACAAGACAAGGCCTCAATAATTTCAGTTATATCACCAGTGAGATAATTATCTGACAGTTCTAGAATCTGAAGCTTGCAGAGATTCCATGTCCCAAGCCTAGCAGGAAGGTTACCTCTTAGAGATGAAGAAAAAAGACGAAGTTTTGTGAGGGTTCTCATATTCAACAACCAAGAAGGTATTGAGGAATTCAAAGGATTTCCAGAAAGATCAAGTACGGAAAGTGATGTAATATTTGAAAATGGAAAAGACGTAGGGAGGGTACCGAGATTGCAAGAGGACAAACGCAACTCTAACAGGGATGGCATCATATTCACAGCTTGAAATAACTCATGGGGTGTGCTGGTGATGTTAACAAAATCCATGTGAAGATATTGAAGTGAAGACAGAGCGCAGAGCCAGCTTAAATCTCTGACCCAAATTTTTGTAAATTGGTAAGAGATATCAAGATACTGCAAATTTGACAAATTGCCAAGATGAGCAGGGACCATTCCAGAAAAGTTTGCTCTGGACAGGTCAAGGTAACTCAACAAATTGAGAGAACATATAAATTTTGGAATGGTGATCCCTTCGAAGTTGTTATCACTTAGGTCCAAGTAACTCAGATGTTTTAAGTAAGTCAATGAAGGACTTATCTTACCGGTTAAGGGAGACGATGCTATATGTGTGCAGATATGTGAGTAGTGGAGATCAAGCTGTAGAACATGACCAGTTTGATTGTCACATTCTATACCAGTCCAATTACAGCATTCTTTCCCAACCCATGAAGAAAGGCAATTGGCAGGGTCATTGAGATCATTTTTTATTTGAAGGAGGGCCACTCTCTCTTCCTCAACGCAAAGAGTGCTAACATTAAGACTGTTAACTACGATGGGAGTTGATACAGAAAGAAAGAGAGCAACAATATATCCAAAGACAATTTTTGTGCATGCCATAATCCCACCAGGAGGTATCAGATGGTTTCAAATTCACTTGTATGAACTTCTGATGAATTTAGATACATATAGAACAGAATGGGTAGGAATTTCTGTTTCCTTCTTTCTATTTGCTCAACAAAGTCACATTAACAATCTTTTTATATTGATATAAAAATATTGTGAAACTATCAGTGAACGTGTACCATCTTCTGCGAAGTTCACTCACTATATGTCTACCTGGGTTGCTGCTTATGCTACAGGTCAGTTGAAATACGATGTTTGATAATGCAAAAAAATAAATAAAAAATGTTTGTTTTGTTAACTAAATTTTAGAAGTAGACCATTTCAAAGTCTATAGGGCCGCTGCATATTTTAAAATAGAGTCCTTTGCAGTTTATTCCCTTCTTGGCTTCCCGTCATTTTAATGTATTGTTTCACTATTTAAGTTTTATACAATTATATTAGCATTTGCTTAGTAATGTCTGGGATGTGACATTGGTGCACACCTCGTGCTGACTTTCCTGGAATGTGTAAGTTACTATATTTACGCTTTTGCTGCAGTAAAAGATAAGGTTAAGGACAAACTACAGCTTGAAAACATACATGTAGCCTCACAGCCAATCGCTTCAAATCAATTGTTATTTATTTATTTATTTATTTATCATATTCCCCTAAATCTGTAACTGCATGCATATATATATAATTCTGATTTATTCACTCTAGATCACTTAAATAAAATAGCTATCTTCATGGAAAAGGTGCTCTGAATTTCATGTTAGTTTCTTCAATGTCAATGCAAATCCCTTGCCATGTTGCTTCCAATACTCAGCCATTGGGCTAATCATCTCTGGCTCTGGAATCTCCAACCTAGAGCTTTTCAAGCTCTCTGAGGAGATATTGTACTTGGCATCCCTCTCATGCAGTCCACCCTAAAAAATTGGGTAATGCTACTCAAACAGTATCAACGATCATAGCACAACCAAATTACTAATTGGCTGATAATGAATTGGAAAGGGAATTTTTTTTAGTGATGCTATATGCACAATATAAAAAAAATTGTTACATGATGAATTGTCCTCTTTCGGGTATGTTTAGATTGGTGGGATGTGGTGGAGAGGGATAAAATGGTATGAGATGGTGAAGTGTTCGGTTATTGGATTTATAATTAAAGGGTGGAATAAGATGGAATGTAAATAATATTTATGTCATCCTATTGAGACTCCACTATTTTGATCCCTCGTAATTTGGGAGGTATGAAATGGAACACGTATTTCATTCTTTTAAAAAGCTATAGAATAAATTACTCTCTTCTCCCCGAGAGATGTTTAAATTACACTCTCATCGACTCTTATTTTAAAATATATACTCTCTACTCTTAGAGAAACTTATTATATTTTTCTCCTCTTTTATTTTAAAATATACACTCATCTCCCCTAATAGATAAATATATATTACAATTAAATATATTAAATTTTAAATTAATCTTTTGATGGTTAAGTCTCCAAACAAAATTTTTCCTTTCTTTATAACTATCAATGCCATAATTAATTAATTTTAAAATAATTCAAAATATTTATTTCATCTTCGAAATGTCATATAATTGATATTAGAAAATTAAAAATATATAATAATGATGCTATAATTATAAATAGATGAAATAAATACACATAAGAGATTATTTGTATTAAAATAATAAAATGGATTTAAGTGTGACATATATTATCTCTTAACTCTTAAGGGAGGAAAATCTAGGTTTTAAATAAGAGGGTGGAGTGTAATTTAAGTTTCTCTAAAAGGGAGGGGAGTGTATATTTTGAAATAAGAGAGGAGAGGGTGTACTTTAAGCTTCTCTCAAAGGAGGGGAGAGTAATTTACTCATCAAACAAGGGATTTGGATCCATTAAATTTAAGGGCCCAAATCCTTCACATGACATATTCATGTGAGATTAACACATGAAAGGATCTAAATCCGTGAGTTGCGATTGACACCCTCAATTGCGCCTTACGCCTCCCCCTATTTTCAAAAATACCAAAACTACCCCTAAGTAGAAAAAAAAAAGTTGTAGTTGTACTAAAAAAAATATCCAAAAATGTTTTTTTTTTCAAAACCTCACATCCACCCCCTTCAACTCATCACTCTCACCATTTCTCTCCCCCCACTTTCCGTTCTACCTGGATAATGAAATAGACGAAAGGGACAAGTCATAACCTAAAGTGCGTTAACATAAGTGAAAGAAAAAATGGATTTCGAAGTTTTTGACGTGTCCGGGTTAATATTCGCACTTGTAAGTGCGAAATATTCTTCAAAACCGCATTTACAAGTGTGAATATATGTTATTTATTATTATTTTAATGTATTTTATTTGGTCACACATTTACGTGCGATTTTGAGATAATTTTCGCACCTTGAAGTGCGAATATATGTTATTTATTATTTTTTTAATGTATTTTGTTTAGTCGCACCTTTACGTGCGATTTTGAGACAATTTTCACACCTTTAAATGCGATTTCATATTAAAAATTTTGAGAAAAACATAAAAATAAAATAAAAAAAGGCACCAAATGATTTTTAAAAATTATGGGACCACCACAGTTAGTCTAGTTGACATATTTAGAAAGGCGGAACCCAGGTGTCACTTTCAAAGCAAACGAGTTGCTTTTAGATGACATAGAGAACCAGATTAGGTTTGTGAGATTTTGGAAATGGATATTTGACACTGTACCTTCCCAGTAATTCTGGAGTAAATTTAGAGAGTACAATTGTGTTAGTTGACCAAAACTTTCAGGAACTTTCCCAGTTATCATGCTGCCTTCCAAGTACAGAGTACCTAGACTCGATAAGTTTCCAATGGATCCTGGTAGAGGACCTGAGAGTGAGTTGCTTGATAGATCAAGATATAATATAGTGTTAAGCTTCCCTAAAGAATGGGCTAATTTCCCGGTTAGTTTATTGGAACTCAAATCCATGAACTTTAAACTTTGGTTGCTACAAGACAAGGCCTCAATAATTTCAGTTATATCACCAGTGAGATAATTATCTGACAGTTCTAGAATCTGAAGCTTGCAGAGATTCCATGTCCCAAGCCTAGCAGGAATGTTACCTCTTAGAGATGAAGAAAAAATACGAAGTTTTGTGAGGGTTCTCATATTCAACAACCAAGAAGGTATTGAGGAATTCAAAGGATTTCCAGAGAGATCAAGTACGGAAAGTGATGTAATATTTGAAAATGGAAAAGACGTAGGGAGGGTACCGAGATTGCAAGAGCACAAATGCAACTCTAAAAGGGATGGCATCATATTCACAGCTTGAAATAACTCATGGGGTGTGCTGGTGATGTTAACAAAATCCATGTGAAGATATTGAAGTGAAGACAGAGCGCCGAGCCAGCTTAAATCTCTGACCCAAATATTTGTAAATGGGTTAGAGATATCAAGATACTGCAAATTTGACAAATTGCCGAGATGAGTAGGGACCATTCCAGAAAAATTTGCATTAGATAGGTCAAGGTAACTTAACAAATTGAGAGAACCTATAAATTTTGGAATGGGGATCCCTTGGAAGTTATTAAAACTTAGGTCCAAGTGATTCAGATGTTTTAAGTGAGTCAATGAAGGATTTATCTCACCGGCTAAAGGAGTCCATCGCAATATATTTGTGCAGATATGTGAGTAGTGGAGATCAAGCTGTAGAACATGACCAGTTTGATTGTCACATTCTATACCAGTCCAATTACAGCATTCTTTCCCAACCCATGAAGAAAGACAATTGCCATGGTCTTTGAGATCATTTTTTATTTGAAGGAGGGCCACTTTCTCTTCCTCAACGCAAAGAGTGCTAACATTAAGACTGTTAACTACGATGGGAGTTGATACAGAAAGAAAGAGAACAACAGTATATCCAAAGACAATTTTTGTGCATGCCATAATCCCACCAGGAGGTATCAGATGGTTTCAAATTCACTTGTATGAACTTCTGATGAATATAGATATATAGAGCAGAATGGCCAAGAATTTCTTGACTCTTTCTTTAATTTCTTACTTTGTTTTAGCTCAATTAACGATCTTTTTATATTGATAAAATAATATTGTGAAACTATCAGTGAATGTGTCCCATCTTCTGAGAAATTCACAATATGTACATCTGGGTTGCTGCTTATGCTAGCTCCATTGAAATATTACATTAGCGATATAATATAAGTGATTATCAATGTTGAATGGTCCTATATTGATTAAGAAATATAACCATATAAGTCCTTATAGGGTAGAATAATCATCATCTCTTAGCTAATTTATAGGATAGAGGTAGACTTAACGAATATGATATAGGTTCTAATGTTCATTTTGGTAATTGAATATTAGAAGCTGACCATTTCAAAGTCTATCCTTTTCTAAATTAGCTTTGCAGTTGCAGTTGTAAAAAATAAATCTTGTGATACATTATTTGTGTTGACACGCTGCAGATTTTAAAATTGAGTCCTTCTTTACAGTTTACACCCTTGTCTTCCCATCTTTTTAAAAAATTTGTTTCACAATTTAATTTTTATATAACTATATCAGCTTTTGCTTTGTAATGTCTGGGATGTGACATTAGTGCACACCTTGTGCTGGCTAAGAACTGGAAAAATCCAGACGAACTGAAAGACAAAGTAAATTGTTGTGTACTTGGCGGTAGAAATGATCTATAATTGAGGCAAAGCTTAGAAGAAGCAAGCTGAAGTCTCCAGCTACAACTACAATCGTAATGAACTTTTACTTGCACACCGTATGAGTTATTACAAATTTACTAGTTGATGGATCACATAAATTTAAGGGCTGGATTACGATAATTTTGAAATCTGAAATGAAAATTGACGTTTGCAACAAAATAAAAATAATGCATGCTACATGAACTTAAACCCAACTTTCTGTAATTGAAGTCTAACTACAACTTGAAAACATACATGTAGCCTGACAGCCAATGACTTCAAATGTTATTTATTTATCTTATTCCCCTAAATCTGTAAGTGCATGCATATAATTCTGATAATTCACTCTAGATCAGATAATAAATTGCTATCTTCAAGGAAAAGGTGCTCTGAGCTTCATCTGAGTTTCTTCAATGTCAATGGCAAATCCTTTGCCATGTTGCTTCCAATAGTCAGCCATTGGGCTAATCATCTCTGGCTCTGGAATCTCCAACCTTGAGCTTTTTAGACTCTCTGAGGAGATTTTGTACTTGGCATCCCTCTCATGCAGCAGATCTGGCCTCACCAGCCCAGGGCTCACCGCTTGTGGAGACATCATCAGGGCTGGTGCACCCAAAGGAAGCTTATCCCCTGCATTTCCAATTTCCACATCCACATCACATCACATTCAAAGGTTAACCTTCTCAAGGTAAATGCCACACATTTCACCCTAAAAAAATTAGGTAATGTTACTCAAACAGTATCCAAGATCACACCACAACCAAATTACTAACTGGTTGATACTGAATTTGAAAGAGATTTTTTTTAGTAATTCTATATGCACAGAGTGTGAGCGGTAAAGATTAAATTATGTATGCAAGGTTGACTTTGCGGTCAACCGTGGAATCAATCTTTTGCTAAAATAGAAGGTAAGTCCGCCTAAATTATAAAGTGAGTCTCTGCCCTGCCATGAACTTTGTGGATAGCGATAGTGAGGTCAAGTTTGCCATTTTTTATATGCACAATATAAAAAAAAAAGTGTAAGATGATTAGTTGTGCTCTTTTAATAGCATGACCAAGACACCAACAAACTTTATTGAAATGAATCACACTTTGATTAGTTCTATATACTTTGACAACTGTGATCAATTGTAACTTACAATATTGTTCAAATACTACTACTAATTTTGGTATGAAAAGAGAAAACAATTCTATGTACCTCTGTCAACCTGCCATGTACACCAAAATTTGCCGTAAGTTTTGGCAAGGCTTTTGAGCTCAGGCATTCCCATCATCTCTGGAACTCTGGGATTCACCCAGAGACCCGATTTTATCTGCACCATCCAAATTGTGCCTCAACATTTTTCTACAATGACAATCATTTCACAAAAACGAAAGCAGAAGTAGTGGGTGAAAAACCTCATAGGCATGAGAATGCCAAAGCTTCTGCTCCTCCGGAGACAGAGTTTCAAAGATGTCATCAGAAATGATGTATTCCACACCTATCACAAACCCAACACATACATACATAAAGATCGAGCTTCTTGACTTTGCTCTGAGATTCTTTAAAACTTAATTGGAATACAAAAACAGAGACAGAAACAGAACAGAACAGAAAACAGAGCATTACCAAGGAGACGGGCGTTTGGTTGATCGGAATCGTAAACGGCGCACTGGACGAAATCATTGGTGAGGTGGGAGCAGTAGTGGTGTGTCTCAATCTGGCGAGACATGTCGTGGCTGTACATGGCGAAGGTGCACACGTGCTGGCTCATTTCCTTAATGGGTTCCAGGGATTGTACCATCATCGCACTCTTGTCGATCGCGTGCTGCCTCACGCTCATGGCCGCGCCGGGAGTTGGTTCCGAATCTGAACCCTTCGCCGGCGTGGGGTCCGGTGACTTGTCGGTGGACGCCATTGGTGGTTTTGCAAGTTATGGAGTCTCCTCTGATGTGATGTGTAGCACCTCTTCACCTGTGTTTGGTTATAATAATAATAAGAAGAAGAAGAAGATGATGATGATGATGATGGAGGAAAGAGAACGTGAGTTCTGGTTTTTGTTCCACGTACACATGCAGGGGTGCTTGCGTGTAGTGGGACTGTGTTGCCATTTGTTAGAACTAGTAAGAGCTCACTAACAAACGACTAGGGCTGTTCAAATCAATCAATAGAAACAGATTTATTTTCATCACTGAAAATAAAATATTTCTTTATGAAGCTTGTGTTTTAAGTATATTATGTTTGAATACTGGAAAAATCACAGTGAAATTAAAATTATAATGGATCTGAACCCTTTGAACCCTAAAATTTAAGAAATATGGTTTTTTTCACTGTAATTTTGAATTTATCATGATATCCAATGTATCTAAACATGAAGATGCAAGTCTTTAATGTATGTTTGGTGCAAACGTGATTTTACGCATTTCAAAATATTAATAGAAAAGTTAAAATTTGTCAGGTTAAATTTAATGTGAATCAAAACAGTAAAATTTTACCACATCAAAATTAATGTGAATTTACATTGAATTCAATTGATATCCAAAGAAATTAATCTTCTCTTTCATTTCACATTTCACATGTGATTAAGGCTGTCATAGTTATGAGCATGTCAAAGAAGAGTTCTCTCCAGGATTATATTTATCTATTAAAGAGTGACTTTTACAAATAAGGATATTTCCCTGTCTAATTTTTCAGTCTCAAGAATAAAATTTTGCATCAAATTTTTAATTGATATAATAAAATTTCATTGGTGAAACTGAAAAATGAGATACAAATAAGATAAGACAGAAGATTCAAAATATGAAAGGTAATAACACCTATAGCCTTTTATTTTTCTTCCCTATATTCACTCCTTTGATTTGCCATCAGGGACCGTAAGGGCTTGAGGCCTGTACTTGTACCTCTTTGAAAGAATCAGATAGATAAAGAAGTTGATCAAGCTCACTATGGAAAGGAACAAGTAGAACAAGTTAAGATGGTTTCTGTTAATATTGTTCCCCGCTAACCAGCCTCCACTTTTAGTATGCTTGGTGGCACCATTCACACACTTCACTACTATGGTACTTAGATAATACCCCAGTGCCATAGAGCTCCAAAGGAAGCAGGTTGATGTGGATTTAAGCCCTTTTGGTGACTCTGAGTAGAAAAACTGAAGCAGCCCCACATAGGTAAACATGTCAGCTATGCCAAATATGAAGTACTGAAAAGAAAGCCAAAAAGTGCTTATTGGCAGTGGCTGAATCACTGGAAAAGCATCAAGCATGTTGTTGTCTCTAGCCACTCTTTTCCTCTTCACCTCTATGACTGCAGCCACAGCCATGGATATGGAAGAGAGTATTAGACCAACTCCTATGCGCTGCAAGTGGGAAATTCCCGTAGGAACACCGGTGAATTTGCGCAGAAGCGGCACGAAAACGCGGTCATAGATAGGGACAATTATGATTAAGAACATAACTGGGATGATTGGGAGGGATGCAGGTGGGATGTGAAAATGCTTGGTGAAGCTTGTGTCCATAGAGTAGCCTTGTATGATCGAAAAGGTTTGGAGCTGAGCTAGGCAAAGGGTCATTATAATTGTGCAGCAGAATATTGGAACCATGCCAAGTATGATTTTGGCATTTTCTACTTGGGTAACCCTGCAAAGTTTCCATGGGTTTGGAGCCTCTGGGTTAGAGTTAGATTGCACATCAGATTTTTCTTGGATGGCTGCTCTGTCCAAAAACCTGTCAAAAGGAAACTTGAGTTTAGAATTTTTTTATCATGTTAAGAGATTTCTCATTGGTCTAAAACCTTTTACTCTAACATGGTATCACTTTTTTACTACTGTCTTATGAGGTATGACTAAGAGAGATACAGCTATGTGTGTGTTTTTAGACATGATTGGTGTTGAACCTGAAAATGTCTCTGTGAGGTAGAAACTCTGTTTCCAAATCAGCTTCCTTGTCCTGTTCAATCTCGTATAGTTCTGTTGGATCCTCAGGCAAGGGAAGATTTCTGTTGCGCAGTGCAGCAACGAATACCTTGAAAATACATGACCAAAAATTAAAACAAACAGCTTGATCATCACAGTACGGTTCTTAAAAAACTCCACTATTTCAAACTTCAAAATTTCAATTCATTTCAATCAAAATTTAAATTGAAACGTTTCATGTAAAGTAACTCATCTAATATAGAAAAAGTATTGAATCTACATAAACATTTTTTCCATAATGGGTTCAATGCTTGGCTAAAAAGTCCAAAGTTATATCCAATAAGTTTGAGAACAGGTTATAGATAACGACATTATGTGCTTTGCCGTAATCTTAGACTTCAAATCTAACCGTAACTCTACCCGCTTATAAATTCTTTTGAATCATATCTCTAGTGAATCTGTGAACTCAGTGGAGGGGTGACATGATGAGTGTCACTTGTATAAGCACTAGAATTTAATTTATGAAAACTAGGCAATGAATGGTCAAAATCTCAGCTTCCTACAGCTTCAAGCTGTTTATTAACATGTTTGGATCAACTTCTCTTTCAACGGAATCTATTTTGAAACTCATAAACTACTCACAAAAGTTTCTACGCTTAAGATAGAAGAGTTTCGAAACATGCACTATATGTGTAGATACCTGTATGATCTCAGTGAAAACACTTGATCCTTGAGCAAGACGAATTCTGTATAAAGGCAATCCAGCTGCAAAGATTAAGATACCCAAAAAGATAGCTATTGTCCCGATACCAAAACCCCACTCCCATCCTTTGTTGATTTGGATCCACACAATGAACGTTAAGCTGACAGCACCACCCAGGCAAACAGCAAGTAAGAGAGTGTTGAAGAATGTGGACATTTGCGTTGCTTCTTTCGGGTCTGTTTCATCAAACTGATCTGCACCGTGTGATGGACACGCAGCTTTGGTTCCTGCACTGCCAAAGGCCACCAAGTACAGGCCAATGAAGAGAAAAGCTTCATTCCTTCCACTCAGTCTTTCACAGTGACCATTTGGATCATTGATATTGCAGATGTGTGGCTTTAGGGAAGGATAGTGTGCTTGTACTGTCAGCAATGCAAGTCCCTGCAACACAGTTCACAATAGCCCCATGAGTTATTTGTATTCATTAAGTTTACACACGAAATTGAAATTCTAAGTAGATTTTAGAGAGAAAAATGGTTTACAGTAATATGTGAAGATGCTTTTTCTGACATTTAATAACTTCCTCAATGATATGTTTATAAATTTTCTAAGATTATTCATGTATCATTACATTAATTGATTTGATAACTTTACTAAAAAGAAGTTGAGGTAGGTTTTCTTGGAAAATCTAGGTTGTACTACCTTCAATCTGTTTATCTCTGTATATTTAGAAGAAAAAACACATTAATGCATGATCATGTTAGAAAATTACCCATTGACACATTTATATATGTTGAAGATGTGTTTAGGAGGGAATCTTTGTTTGGAGCTTACCACAAACTCAATGAAGCCAGAATATATAACGGATTTGTATCTGCCAATCCATGTGTCAGCAAGGACAGCCACAAAAATGGAGAGTATGTAACTGGTTCCCATGTAGTTGGTGAGCATGTTAGCTGCATCTGCTAGATCATAATGCATGATCCCACTGAAATATGGCACCGAGTTCACAGCTAGAGAGAAAGTTCCCATATTCTCCAAAGCAATCATGGCTGCACCCAAATCCAAATTAAAGTCACTGCATCATTGACCACCAAAAAAATTGTACAAAGATAATCCTAATTCAGAAAGCAAAGAATGGTATACTTTCTGGTTTTAGCAAAAGATTGCCTTTTCGCTAATGATTCATGAACTGTTGAGACACCTGACACCCGCCGTTTGTGACTATTCTAACCTCCACAAATTAGAGAGTTTATTTCTTTTATAAACTCCGTAGTTTGTGTCGGTCAAAAACCACCACATACATTAGGTGTCGCAGTGTCTCCTAAAAGGTCAGCGTACACAAATCGCCAGTCTTGTCTTTTTTTCATTCTTGGAAACTTCAAAGGGTATATGATATCCATATAGTAGTTTGTAAATGTTTATCTTGCTTTCGAGTATAACCATGATGGTTGTGTTTGGCACAAATTTAGTATGCACTTTACATTTTGTAAAGTGAATGTAATTCTTCCTGATATATGTTTGGATGCTAGTTGAGTCTAACGTAAATGAACATTCATCTCAATTCATAAAAATAGTTCCGTTAACTTTTTGTCTTGAAAGGCATCTTAACCTCTGAACAACTATCTAAACCTTAAACAACTATCTAAACCTTAATCAGCATCCCTTTCACACACAACATAATCCATCTTAACTTCAGTTCATCTTCTTGTAAGTTGTTTGTCACTAACAAAGAAAAAAAAACCATATTCTTAATCCCCAATGGGTTAGAATCATTACCTAGTATGAGCAAAGAAGCTTTCATCCCCCCATATTTGAACTTCAGAGCAGTTCTTCCTTTCCAATCCACTTTATTTTCATCAACCAGCTGAATCGTCTCTTCTTCAACCTTCGAATCGGCAACCTCAGACTTTTCCTCCATCAACATAAATGAAAAACATGATGAGTAGAAGAAAGTTGAAAGGGGGAGGAAAACAAGGGAAAATAAATACCATGGCTTTGCCTCTGCAGAGAACCTTCAGTAAACAGTTCAAATGAAAGAGATGAACTGGTGAAAATACAATGGCAGCAAGGAGGACCAATGTCTGTCTTTATATACATTAAACTCAACAAAGCAATACAAATAATAAAAAAAACTTTAGCAACCTATTGGCTGTACTTGGCTGGTAGCAAAATGCATTACATTGGATTCACCGATCTTGGAAGAGATCAATGATCAGCTTGCAGTTTATTTGCCAATAAGAATGAAAATCTGAAAAATATTGCTAGATATTCCATTGGTGTGATGGATAATGTATAAGTGTTAGAATGATAAAGAGATTTATAATTAAGATGGAGGAAAGTTAAATTCAATTTGTAAGTGTACAAAAATCATGATAAAATCACAATGGCGGCTACTACATTACATGGCTCCAAAAATTACCCCACATTAATCTTCCTTATTTAAATGCTAGACTAGAGTTAAATTAAAACTGGCACTGCCTAATATAGTAATAAATGTTTCTTGTTATGACAACCAAGTTGAGATTATCTCAATGATCTCCAAAAATTTGTTGTGGAAACAATTTGCAACCTGCTTGGCATATACATGCCTGTAACTTTGTACTTATAACCCTGTGCCACATCCAAGGTAAAATGAGAATATTCATGTTCTCCCTTTAATTATTCATGTTGGGTATTAGTCAGTGATGTTTCAAAAGATATATTCACCCTCATGAACTTTATAAAATATGCAAAATATACATTTCATTATTATTTTTGTTAGAATGTAAGCTAATTTTTTAACACCTATCTTTTTTTTCCACTCAATTTCCACTTACATTTTCTATCTATCTTTCTCTTTTCATTAAGTCATATCAAAATATCACGTCTCTCTTCTTCTCTTCTCTCTTTTCTCTCCACTCCATTTCCAGTTAGTGGGAAACTTCAACCATTTGTGAATCCATCTTGTACTGTCTCCAACACTTCCTCCACTAACTTTATCTCATATCATCAGAGCATAGTTCTGAAGCTTGACGCACATCTCACAAGCATGCTTCTCAACCTTCAGTAAATTGACACCCATCTCATAAACACAACTCTCAAGCTTATTCAACCTGTTGCCAGCATCTCCCATTAACCTTCCGGTAACAGTGAAGGCGACGTAAGAAGGGGTGGTGCGGTTGCCCTGTTCATAGGGAATGATCTCGACACCGGTGTTTTGCCACACAGCTACGCAGCAATAGGTTGTGCCAAGGTCGATGCCTATGGCTTTGTCTTTCTGGTTGGTTGCCATGGCAGAGCTTAAAACTACTAGAGAGCAGAGAACAGATAAAAACTGGTCTTTTGGGTTCTCAAATTGTGAATGAGGTTGGTGAACGAGACACTGATGAACTTATATAGGCATAGAAAAAGAGACTGATTGTGGCAGAAACACCTAAACTTCCGGAGCAGCATGGAAAATTGGGTGTTACGACCCATTTCTGCACCTCGCTTCCATTCCGAGTTTTATATCTGACAAATTTTTCGGGATTTAAAATCTTGGAAGCAAAATTTCCGGGATTTAAATCCCGGAAGTAAAACTAAGAGGGTATGAAAACTTGTTTATGGGGTGGGAAATCTAACATCTTGGAAAATTCCCTCAATAATGTTGAAGGATTGGGAAATGGAAGAGGTTTGTTCATTTCCAAACAAGAGTAGTCCTTAATTATTGCTAATTTCAAATTATGAATGTATCTAATATTGTTGTTCAATATATAAATAACTTTAGATTCACATTCCTTCTCTTTACTGCAGGTATAATATGTGGATATACTGATTTAGTTCCATTTTTTTTAGTGAATTTAATCAAATGATCATCATACTGAAGCTTCAATATACTCGTAGATGAAACTTAGATGCAGTACTGTTGTTGCCCAGTGAAAAGCTCCACTTCCTTTATATTTTATTAGTCTCATTAATGTGATAACTTCCTAAGTTTTCGTTTTTTTTAATCCATGTGTAATGTTATAACTATATCTAAGTTTTATACTGTACACAGCTGATATAGTGAAGATAGTTGCATTTCTAATGTTGTGAGTTATGGTTCCATACTTCCACCCACTTGGAAAGGTATAGTTTAAAATAAAAGGTATTGTCCAGTAAATAAATAAAACTGAATTCAAAACTAGAGAAATATAGTAAAAGAATGTATGACCATACACTAATAAGCAAAATCTACATCAAAAAGAACTCAGATTCCCTGTGTAAAGAATGCTTGACTATAGTTTCTAGTTGTGAAGGGGAAAAAATAAAAAATAACAAATAAAGAGCAAAAGAAGAATATCAATCAATAGTTAAGCAAAGAGTACTTAATCCTGAGTACAATTTTCCCTTTTTCGACTCCAAGCTTAGCCCCTGTAACTAACCAATGACCAGGAATATCTTGGGGCCCTTTGAACATTTCTGTCATGTCCACAATTTTTGCCAGTTTTCCAATGTGAATTGAACTATCTTCCTTTTTATCCTCAGGGGCTTTCTTTGTCAATGATGATGAAGCACCATCTGATCTCTGAGAAGCAGCAGCAGAAGGAGTGGAGGGGTTATGATCCCACACTGACCTCCTTATAGTACACCCTGGTACCTTAGAGAAAAGAAGCTTGAGGTGTAGCACATTTTTGGCACCAAAGTCCCAAACACCAAGCTGGGCACCAGTGACAATGTTAACACCAGAGAGGTCCCCAATGCTAGTTTCAGTGATCTCAATTGGTGCAGTGCTTACATGGGAGAAGTTCTTCCATTTGATTGGCTCGAACCAACGGCTGTCTTGCTCCTCAGGACCTTGCCACTTGGGAGCACCAATGGCCATGTGTGTGTCCCAGTGAGGTTGGAAGATTTTGGGGAGGGAGACCAAATGCTGCAAATGAATTGCAAGTCGGTTCTGTTTGCTGCCTTCTAGGCTAAGCCTTAGCCCGGTCACAGGCTTGCGTCCAACTGTTACCTGCAACACCAAGTCATTATTCATGTGTCCTTATTGCCTCTATTATTCAAAGAAATGTTGAATTTCAGCATATGGTAGGTAGGATTGTGCATTGTCCACGTTTCAAGCCTAATGGACTCTTGTTTGAGGGGAAAGTTAAATATAATATAAAATCATTCTAGTCATTTACCAAACAGCTTGAGCTTTTGAGATAGTTGGTTCATGACAAATAAACCTCGTAATTTCTCACTTTTACAGACTACTTAGCATCATTTTACTTTCTCAACATAACAGTAAATTGACTGAGAAGGTACAGAAACATCTATTGCTAGTTTCAATTCAATTAAATAGAGATGGAATGACACTTTCAGCACTCATTATGTGTTTTGAGTAGTGAATAGTCCTCTTTAGACATAATTTGATAGCCATGTTCAGTTAAGTAGAATTTAGTAAACAATACCTGATCTGGACTGATAAAAAGCTTAGGTCCCATCAAGCTGAACTGAAGTGATGGACAGACAGGCTCCTTTCTTTGTAGATTGTTCTGCTCTGGCGCCCAAACTCGAGTTATTTGGAAATCCAAGAAATACTGTAGGTCTTCAATAGGTGGTTTGTCTGGTTCATATAACAGAGCTAAATTATATACTCTTCATAAACTATGGTAACATTTGTCATACTCATTAACTGGTGTTAATATCCCAGTTTAGTTTTCAGGCTCATGTAACTGAAATTTTTTTCTTCAAATCCATAACACCACTGGGACTCTAGCATCTATGCACCCACAAAAGTAAGTGAATAAGAGAATAACCTCTATTCTTCAAATTTCCAACAGATCTCAGGGACTACAGCATATTTATACAAGTAGAAAAAGAAAACACCAAAATTTATCTTGGTGAAAGCTCTTTCTTCTTACAGATAATGACATACACATAATGGAAGTAGAGAAATGCTGTTTAATATGAGAAAAGTCCTTACAAGCTTAAATACAAAAAGTAAGAATGTACAATAATTTATGAGTGGTTAAAAAAAATATTAATTTCGAAAGTAACACTCATCACATGGACCCAACCATCAAATCAATTCTTGCAACTTCCAAGATATCTTTTTCATGCAAATCAGCATTTTCCATCTGAATCTCACAAAATTGCCCCCATAATCCTGTGTTGATATGGGTGAAGAATTTTCCAAGGTAGACACTTTTGAATGACTTAATAAAGAGTTTTTTTTTTTTGTTTTTTTAGATAAGCAAGATGAATTAATAGGGAGCACAAGGAGTGCCCTGCCCATTACATACATAAAAGATTCCAATCGCTACAAATCATAACAGCTTAGGAATCAGAAGAAGAAATAGGATAATGACTTAATAAAGAGTAAATAGTCCAATTAGTCCCTAGATAATATAATACTTTCATATACTTTCATATTAGTCTCTGAATAATAAAAACTATGCTAAAGGTCCCTCATTGACATTTTATTAGTCAAAATATCTATTAGGAGGCAGACCACCCTGGTGACTGCAAATTTGATATAGTATTCACCAAACTTTCCATAAAAAAAGAATCTAATATTCATCCGATTTATTATTTTTCTTTTATATTTTGGTTGAGTTTTGAAGTATGTTAGTTTTATTTAGCTTACGCAGCTTACATTTATTGCTGAGAAAGCCTCATTGTAAATCCAGAGTCTCAAGTCTCAACCTATTATCAAAACCATCTAGGGCGATATTGCAATTACATTCCAAGAAAATTTATGATATTAAATGCTCAAAGGACTCATTCAGGTTATTGCCCTTAAATAAATACTGTAAGCAATAATAAAATAACATCACATTATTAGTAAATGGATTAGAACTTACACTCCAGATACAGTTCAATGGCACGGGTCATATGCTTTACGCCAGGCACTCCTTCAAGAAGAGATACGATAGGAGTAAACTTCATGTTAATGATATCTGGTGCTAATTTTACAGTTTCCACCCATTTAATATGACTTTGCTCAAGATCATCTCCTCCTCTCCTCCTAAAAATGACTGTAACATCCTGCAGCAACAAAATGAAAGGTCACTTTACTGAGATTCCTAGAGGCTATGTATTGAACCATTTTTAATGATATAGAGTGCAATAGCAAGAAACAAATGCACAAGGTGAAGCCAGAATGTATTTGCATAAAATAAGCAAAGTCACATAAATAATCAGAAGCACAGAAGGTTATTGATTTACTAAGTGATGGAGCAAAAAAGGAATTTCTTAATACTAACCTTCTCCTTGTACTTTAAAGGACCAGGACCTGATTTGTTTTTTACATCAAAAAACCTATCATCTCCAATGTCCTTCACATAATTCTCAATGTCTGAGGCAGACAAAGATGATGATTGGTGCTGCCTGATATACACCACGTCTCTTCCACCAACTGTTGCAGATGTAACAATATGGGTACCATAATTCTCAATAAAACTGACAAGAAGAAAGGGCAGAAGTTTCCAATTAGAGCTTGACCCTGTCTGTATAATTCTCAATTTATTTGATTTTTTAGGGGAAAGGGGATAAGTTTTTGGAACAATCAACTTAAGTAAGATTCTAAATGTTTCGAAATCTTTATGGTCATAGTACAGCAATAAAGAAAAATTTGTCTCCCGCATAAAATAACAGGTCAAAGGCATCGCATTTTATGCATGGAATTGTAATAACTGATGGAAACTACTCCCTCCGTCCCTAATTATTAGCTAACATTGACATCTATATAGTGTCACTAAATATAAGCTAACTTAACAAAAGTTAATTTCTCTTTCCATATTTGCTCTTGCATTTATTGATAGTGGAGCACTATTAATAGTATAATGATTGAAAAGTTTTATCTTAAATAGGGGCAAATAGGGAAGATTGTACAATTTTTTTAAAAACCAATGCATCAACTAACCTTATCATTTATTTTCTTAATAAACGTGAATTTTACAATGTTAGCTTATAATTAGGGACAGAGGGAGTAATAAATTTAATCTCAATGCCCTGTGTAGAAGTATGCAGTTGTCATTTTACAATTTACATCATCACAGCTCCATCTGGTATTTGGAATTGTAACTAGTAATTTAAAATCGTATGCTAGACAAGTCATCAGAATATATAATATATTCTCATATCACCAATCACTTTCCAGCTTCACAAGGCTTCCACATAAACCTCACAGAGCACATGATATATTATACCCCCCTTCCCCTCCCGCAACAAGAGTGCGTTACAAAAATCACTTTTCACCTATGCATTTGTTCATCATTGTCAAATCATGTTCCAAAATTTACAGTAAGTAGCTGAATTGATATTCGAATATAATCAAACTGAGAGTAAAAATCAAGGATTTAAAGGGTTTCATCTCTTGATTGGTTTGCTGCTTCCTTGAATTGCTTCCTTGAATGAATTCATGAATTTACAGACAAATTGGAGAGTTCTGTTGAGAGGGATTTTTTCCTTTACTCTTCTTTGATTTGTTGATTTTATAAGTGTTTTAGGAGCATTACTTTTTTTTGTCATAGTTAACCATTCCTTCCTTTCTCTTAATAAATTCTTCTTTTGGCCTTCAAAATAAAATAAAATAAAATAAAATAAAGGACTAAAAATCTGGAAAATATGGAACAAAGTTTGTTTAATAA
Source organism: Acmispon strigosus (assembly GCA_030819835.1). Lineage (NCBI taxonomy): Eukaryota > Viridiplantae > Streptophyta > Magnoliopsida > Fabales > Fabaceae > Acmispon > Acmispon strigosus. Next base: position 97,387,438 of record JAUAMA010000001.1, read on the forward strand.
GATAACCAAATGACACTGATGTATAGCAAATGAGATTGAACGCCAGGATATAATACTAATCATATCCCAGGTATGTGTCCATTCAGAATCAGAAATAGAGTCTATCTGAATAGCAAAAACTCTTAAGAAGTAGAAAATGTCTTCATGTTCATACATATCAAGCCAAAACCATTTTCTGCAGAAAGAGCTGACTAAATATTATTTACATAAATCAGTATAAACATAGTTTACCTTGCCAAGGATGCTGGATCCCAAGAGTAAGGAACAGCACGCTTGACTTCATCATTCAATACCAAATTTAGTTTCCTTAATTTAACTTCGACCAGTGGAATGAAATATCCAACCATGGAAAGGGATTTAGTAGCTGCTGCATCAATGAACGAGGAGCCAGTAAAATTGAACATGGAATTGAAGCTTCCAAATGGAATTTGTCCTGTTATGCCTGACCTCTCATTGAAATGTTTTGCCATCTGAAAAATCCAGTCATCAGAGAAGGTAACTGAAACTGCTTAACTGACTGTCTACAGTGGTCAGAGGAACGAACCTCTCTCTTTTGTGTATAAACAAAACCACAGCAAGCCAAAAAAAAAGTGTGTCTCTTATACGATAAAAAACAACCAAGCATTATTCACACAAAGTGAAGTTGGCTACAAGGATTCTACCACATCATTATGCTTTATCATGTATCACAGTTTCCTGTCATGTATTTTTCAGTCTCTCTCTGCCCCTTTTCAAAGGCATCATCCTTGGATTCACATCTTACCATAAATAAGGTAATCCTCTCACATGTCCCAACCATTTTGACCTTCTTCCAAATGATTGAACTATTGCCATCTACTCTCCTTCAGATTGAGCTTAAAATCCATATATATTGTCTTTCATCTGCTCAAACAAAATCCCTAGGTTTCCAAAGGATTTTTCATCATGCATTTTTTATGCAGAACTCAAACGTGCCATGGTTTGACACGGTTTGATGCATGCAATACTATATTGCAAATTTGCCAAAAATAAAATGCCGCTTGAAAGGGAGGATAGAAGAGTTCATTGAAATTATTCAATTCCTATTTCAGGAAACTAGGGACCCATTGGAATTAATCTGCCAAAACCGCTCTTATCTCCACTAATGATGCATTTCGCATTCATGGTAAAATTACCCAAACCGATGCATCAACCCAGAAGCCAAATGAAGCAAGAAAAACATAAATACTCATATATTGAGTTAGGCAATGCATTCAGAAAAAACAACACAACACATTGAAATCCCAAGTCAACCACCAACAAATAAAAGCAACAAGAACAGAAAAAGTTAAAATTGCAAAAACAAATCAAAATCGAGAAACAATCACCTCGTGGAAACTACACACAGGGGTTTTCTCTAAACCACTCATCCCAGGGGAGCAATCAATATCCCCAGAGACATTGGGAACAACAACGCCGTGAGAGAGAGCAAGATCCCTGGTTCGTTCCTCATCTAGGCGAACAAGCCTGGACCCAGGTGCCCCTTTGCAGTAGAGAAGCCTAATATCTGATGTAACATCAAAGCCACGACCCAGAGCTTGGATTGAGTTGCAGAGAGTGGCAGAGAGAGAATCAGAGCTTCTCGTTGAAGCTGGGTTTTCCATGGGTCACTGAATGGAAGAAGGTAAAGAGTTAAAGGTTGGAACTTTATTGATTAAAATGAATAGCATTTGTTGTGACTGTGCGTATCAATTAGAAGAACATGATGATGGAAAGTGCAGTTTTTTTTAGAGAGAGAGAGAGAAGGGGAGGGTTGAATTGTGCATAGAAGTTTGGACCTTGGTGGTAGGTGTTGGTGGCGAGCTTCGACGTTGTTCTCTTCTTCTTCTAAAAGCTAAACAGTGATATGAGTTTGACTGTAACAACAACAAACAACAATTATAATGATAATGAATTGTCTGAAAACGCGTTCTTTTGTAATCTGTAGGGACCATGCTCCATCCACATGGTCGAGGGGCTTCTTTTTTTCTCTCTATTCAGATTCCAAGTTGACCAGTCTAATACATGTATGTTTGGAAATTCAAGTGAATGTTGAAATTCATCAGCTGCGACTGCGAGTATCGCTTAAGTTTGTTCTTAGAATAAGAAAATAGACAATTTAATTTTTAATAGGGTAAAATCTCAATCAAATTAGTATTTTTGTTGATCACAAAAAATGACCGCTGTTGTAAGGAGTAACTTTATTGAGATTTTACAATATTAAAGATTGAATTGAATATTTTCTTCTTTTGAATATTAACCTGACTACTACACTCACTCCTTCAATGACTAATTTTAGAATTCACTCTAACAAATTCATATATAGATGATACTAAATATAAAATTTTATGTGTACCATGATTGATTTTTATAAATAATAAATTGATCTCAACATATCATTAGTTTATCGATTATTTAAATAAAAGATGAAAATATATTTGGTAATGCTGTATATTTTTTCTTTGATCGCTTCTTCAGAAAACGGTATTGAATATTATGTGATACATTTATAATAAAAAATAAATATGCAAATTCTTTATAGTGACACTTAAAAAGAAAAAATATTAATGAAAAACAACTATTTAAATGTGGGATTTAAAATCATAAATAGTACAAGTATCATATTCAAATGTATCTTTATATATTGACATTCAACTTTCCGATGTTAAGTGTTCGTTTAGCTTGGTGTTAAATTCAATATCGATTCATATTTAAATTAATGAGATAAAATTTTACTTCTCCGTTATTACGTTGAGACGTGCATTTTCCATTTTTGCGATGATGTCAACGTCAAACTAAACGAACATAAATACTCTGCAAGTTTTACCAAAGCTTTTTACAAATATTGTATGAAAGTTATTGGTCAAGAAATTATAAAGAGAAAGTCAAGGATCTTGACCCACAAACGCCTCTTACCTATTAGCTTCAAAACATGATTTTATATATTTTCATTAATAGTCAAGTTCAAGTGAATGAAATTTGTATTCTTTTCTCTAGTTTAGGATGGGGTGCACGGTGGAGGTAAGGGCCGCTGATGGTTCTTGGATCTATGGCGTTTCATGTAGTTATGGTACAAGGACTGTGTTTCTAGCAGAGATCATGACCATGGATTCGGGGTTGTAACATGTTTGGCAGTTGGGTTTTAATGATACTTGCCTCAAACTACTATTTTGCTGTAGAAGTCGTTCAACAGGACAGAGATGTTAATTCTTTTTGGACTTTGGACACAATTAACAAAATCAAGGGCACCTTGATTGGAAGGTGACGATTGTTGATATCTCGTGTGAGAAAAACAATGCAGGAAATTGCTTGGCGCGACAAGCGTCGAGAGATAGCGCCCGCTCCGTGCTTGGAGGCTCCCTATTCTATGGTTATTGCTTCTTTGTATAGTGATGTAATAGGTTAGTTTGGAGTTCTATTTGTTAGTTTTCCTGTTGTAGCAAAAAATTAAAAATTAGATAACAAACTTTAATTAAAGATTAAAGATAAGGTACTTTAAAAAAAATAACAAACTCAGCCGAGTTTCTGTTGAGTTTGTTTATGATCAATGCATTTTTAAATCAATTTCAAAAAAATAGCAAACTCAACCGAGGGAGTAAATAAAATAAGGATAGCGAATTTTATGGTGTAGGAATTATTTTATGGGTAAGGTACAAGAATGATTTGTACCAGTTATATACTTACATCCGTAAATATTCTTTTGTTTAGTAATTAAGGTTATAAATTTATTGTGCTTCTAAATCAGCTCCATAGAATTATAACAAATTATTAGTTAGTCATCAACCCAAACAAATTCTTCACCTCATCCTCATCGTTGTAAGTATATAATCTCCCATCTAAATCAAACCAGTAAAGAGAAAGAGCCTTGAAGGGAAACTAGAGCGTTAAAGATTACTTCGATGTGAAGAATAACTTTGACGGTTCAAGAAAGAGGAAATAGTATGGGGACGCTGCACAAACAAGAAGGAGAAAGAAATGAAGAGGGACATCCCAGCAACGACCATCTCCACCGACGACTATCATAAAGGTGAGAGTTCTATGAAAATTGTTGTCGTGTGCCTCCGTCCCTGCAAAAAGGTGAGAGCTTTGTGATGAAAGGCTGAGAATGTGAGATGTGCATGCGTGTAAGATGATTAGGGTTTCAAGTTTTTGTAAATGATGATTGAATTGGGGGTTTATTTATCCTTGGAGGTTCATGGCATGGTATCCGGGCCGTGGTAGTGTTGAATGCTTCTCTAATTTATTTCATTGTCTATGACTGACCCTGATCTACTGGAGTTATGTTTCTTATTTTGATCAGGACCTTAATATCATTTTAATAGATTTACCTCTCATGTTGGGAAATAGGAATTGATTGAATTCAAGAGATGGGATTTTTTATAAAAGGTGGTTGATGAGATCGGAGGGTCTTGGAAGCTTGAATGATGAATATAGTTCGTTGTCGCATCCTGGAAAATGACCACGAGGTGGGGAACGTTAATTCTTGAGATTCATTTGGATGCAAATTTTTTTTGTCAAACCAATTGGATGCAGATTTCAATGGTTTACGGTTATAGAGATGATGCAATATATGCCAAAAAAATTCATATGCTTGGTTTATGGGTTTGAGAGTTTCTGAATTTTATTTTGGGGTGGGATTGAAAAAGAAGAAGAAGATTAAAGAAGTGGAAATTGAGTGAGAATGAGAGAGTTGGATTTTGGTAATTAGTGTTGGAAGAAGATGAAGATAAAAAACATGAAGGTCAAAAACTTGATGATTAAAATAAAAGTGAATTAAAAAAAAGTGGGATCATTAAGTAAATACTAAAAAAAGAGGATAAATAAGAAAGTGGCGTCAAGTTATCACTTACTTATCTATGTCAGGTGTATCCATTCCATTGGAACATGTCACTAAAGTATGATACACTCGTACTCATACTTGTACTCGTCACTAATTAACAACTCCTCAGCCTCGGAGTACCCACCTCTACTCCGGTGGCCAATTAGAAGAGGAAGACTATTCCGGTACACTGGAGACAATTATGCTACTGCACGTATTTCCACTTCATTCATGAAGGAAACCTTTTTGGAAATTACCAAACCTTCCCTTTCCCAATCATTCAACACCGATCATCCCAATTTTCTTCACAAGATTTTCCATGCATCTTCCCAACTTCCAGAAATTAAGTGCACTATCTGATACTATCACTTTGTTTTCTATGCCTATAAATTCACAGTGACTAGTGACTGTGTTTCTCTTCTTCTTCACCAACCACATTCACCGCTTATTCTTTACACTCCACTAGTCAAGCTCTGCCATGGCAACCAGAAAAAAAGACAAAGCCATAGGCATCGACCTCGGCACAACCTACAGCTGCGTCGCCGTGTGGAACCACAGCCGTGTTGAGGTCATTCCAAATGAACAAGGCAACCGCACCACCCCTTCCTGCGTCGCCTTCACCGACGCCGAAAGGCTAATGGGCGATGCCGCCATCAACCAATTAGCCCTGAACCCACACAACACCGTTTTCGATGCCAAGCGCTTGATCGGTCGGCGATTCTCTGACCGATCAGTCCAGCAGGAGATGAAGCTCTGGCCTTTCAAGGTTGTCCAGGGAACCCGAGACAAGCCCATGATCGCGGTCACCTACAAGGGTGAAGAGAGAAAGCTTGCAGCAGAGGAGATATCTTCCATGGTGTTGTTCAAGATGAAAGAGGTTGCTGAAGCTTATCTGGGTCATGAAGTGAATCGTGCCGTGATCACTGTCCCTGCTTACTTCAACAACGCACAGAGGCAGAGCACTAAGGATGCAGGGGAAATCGCAGGCTTCAATGTGATGAGGATCATCAACGAGCCAACCGCAGCTGCAATTGCTTACGGATTGGACAAGAAGGGGTGGAGAAAAGGTGAGCAGAATGTTCTGGTGTTTGATCTCGGTGGTGGTACTTTTGATGTTTCCTTGGTGACCATCCATGAAGGGATTTTCAAGGTTAAGGCCACAGTGGGAGATACCCATTTGGGTGGTGTGGACTTTGATAACAATTTGGTGAATCATCTTGTGGGTGAATTCAAGAGGAAGCACAACAAGGACATCAGTGAGAATGCCAAAGCACTGAGGAGATTAAGATCAGCCTTTGAGAAAGCTAAGAGGATTTTGTCTTCCACTTCACAAACCTTCATTGAGCTTGATTCTCTCTGTGGAGGGATTGATCTACATATCACTGTTACGAGGGCAAGGTTTGAGGAATTGAACGAGGACTTGTTCAAGAAGTGCATGGAGACAGTGGAGAAGTGCCTGGTGGAGGCCAAAATTGGTAAAAGTGAAGTCCATGAGGTTGTTCTTGTAGGTGGGTCTACCAGAATTCCAAAAGTTCAGCAATTATTGAAGGACATGTTCAGTGTCAATGGCAGAGTCAAAGAGCTTTGCAAAAGCATCAATCCTGATGAAGCCGTGGCGTGCGGGGCAGCAGTTCAGGCAGCGATTTTGAGCTGTGAAGGAGATAGGAAAGTGGAGGAGCTGTTGTTGTTGGATGTCATGCCACTCAGTCTTGGGATTGAGACTGTTGAGGGTGTTATGTCTGTGTTGATTCCAAAGAACACCACAATCCCCACCAAGAAAGAGAAGGTCTTCTCAACCGTTAGTGATAATCAGACCAGTGTTTTGATCAAGGTGTATGAGGGAGAACAAGTGAAGACAGATGGAAATTCCTTTCTTGGGAAGTTTGAGCTTTCAGGATTTTATCGAGCACCAAAAGGAGTTCCACAAATCAATGTTTGCTTTGATGTGGATGTTGATGGCATTGTGGAGGTTTCTGCTGAAGATAAGAGCATGAGGTTGAAAAACAAGATAACAATCAGCAACATGCAGGGAAGGTTGAGCCCAGAAGAGATGAAGAAGATGGTGAGAGATGCAGAGAGGTACAAGGCAGAGGATGACGAGGTGAGGAAGAAGGTGAAAGCGCAGAACTCGCTTGAGAATTATGCCTATGAGATGAGGGACAAAGTGAAGAAGCTTGAGAAGGCGGTGGAGGAAATTTTTGAATGGCTTGATAGGAATCAATTGGCTGAAGCTGAGGAGTTTGAGTATAAGAAGGAGGAGTTGGAAAGGGACATGTCTTTTTTGTGATTGTAATGGGTAGGTAAATGATGGAAGAACTAGTTTAATTACTCTTGACTGAGTCAGAGGCAATGTAAAATAGGTCCAACTTTGTGACTTCATCAAGCATTTTGAATGTGTTTATGGGTTTCTCTGATGTAGTTATAATGATTTATGTCTGTCAAGTGAAAGTACTTATGATACAGAGGATGCGAGTGTTGGGTTTCTTACCTTTGTGGGATAGTGTTTGTGAAATCCATTAAAAATGATCCAAGAATTTTTTTTCAACCACAACTCCACAAGCATAATGGTTGATACAGATGGATTATTCACCTTTTTTCATAAGCTACGGTTTCATTTCTGGTTAAGGGATGTTGTGTGGCTATGTTTAGGTACTACTTTGATTAGAGGTTAGGAAAATTGAATTGTCTAATTGTACTAATTTGATGTGAGAACCTGAATATAAGATCTTTCAAAAGAAGAATTTATTCAGTTGATATGAAACATGATCCCTGAATATTCTCTTGTGGGTAAAAAGCAAAATACTATTACTCTAATGGGACAATGTAAGATTTTCTTCTGAGTAGTTATTAACTTGCTATCATAACATTTGTAATGCACAGGTAAAAAATCACACTTTGGACCCAACATAGCAGGAGTTTGGTGAATGGTGATGTAGTCCTTGATGCCTATCAACCTCTGTTCGACTTAACAAACTTAAACATGTGACTTTTATCTTACATGAGAGTCTATGTGACATTTTTAGTATTGATTATGGACAAAAAGTTTACACTAAAATTCCTTCAATGTTGTCCCTCTCTAGAAAAAAACTCAAATTAAAAACTTATTCGTTTGCAATTTTGTCTATGAGCTTATTTCGCACTCACCTTGATTTCTAATGCACAAACAACTTCGTGTGCCTTTGTGTTTATCCACAAATTGTCCAAAAACATTCACTCACTACAATGATACAAGAGATATTAATTCCTAAAAAATATTCAAACTACATTGAAATGTTGCCGACAAAAATACAAATACACTATCATTTAATCTTTGATAACATAGTAATTTGGCTCCAAAACTTCACCAAAAATCATTTTATAGTCCTAAAAGAAGCCCTGATGTGGCATACCTAATGTGTTGTGAAAACCCCATTGAATAGCATGAATGTGGAAGGAAAGAAGAAAGATCAATTATGCGACTTTAGTATTTTGAAAGTTTAAAAATATTTAATATTTTTTTTATTTAGTATGTAGAAAGATTTGTAGGAGGATATAATATTACTCATTTGAGATTATTGTGGTGAACTATTAAGGAGCAGTCCTGACTAAACAATCAGAACGATTACTCAACAATTAAAATGAAAATCATTCACATGCCTTAATGATATGCACAATTCCATGAGCAAAGAGAGGAGACCACAAATAACTGAATGATGTTTGACAACGGTCAAAGACATCATGTACTCAATTTTTAGTTTACCTTAAAAATATTAGTTCACTACAATTATTGATCTCATTAAACGATGCAAATAATAAAAAAGGTTAATTTTACTTTTTGATCCTTCTAATCAAACTATGTGTTACTTTGGTCCCTCAATTTCAAAGTTCATAAAGTCCCTCGTTTATTTCTTAGAACTAAGCAACATTGATATTTTTGTCAATCTACACATGCCTAAAATCATTGAAGTCTTCCTTTTCTTTTTAATTATTTTAATGTTTATAATAGATTAGAGATTATATTTTTTTTAAAAAAACTTAGAAATTGAGTAAAATTTAATAACTTGTAAATGATTTTCTAAGATATGACTCATATGAGGTAGAGTTTAAAAAGAAAAAAAATTAAATTAAATATTTTTCATATTTTTATTAATGAGTTTTGAATATCACACATTAATCATATTAGATGGGAACTTCTTCGGATTAAACTTAATAAAAAAATTGGTTTTATATGTGATATTCTCTAGAGTCACTATTAACCGCACATTTTTTTAATCCAAACACTATTAATCACACAAACAATTATACTAGAGGCAAATAAATGAATAATCCATGAAATCACGTGGGTTGACAAGGTACATAGAAGAATTTTTGTGTTTGATCATCGCTTTAATATATCTAAAAAAATGAGTGAAAATCTTAATTAAGTGACTAAATTATAAATCTAAAATAGTCGTCATCCAAATTCTGAAAGTTAACTACACGGGGTGATTTATAGAAAAAAATATTTTTTTTTTTTAAAAAATTATTGGAGGGACATGAAATGTCATTATAAGATATGAATACGTTATTTTTCTTTTCAAAAAAAGATTTGGAGTGAAAAAGAAAAAGATATGGTTTTCCGATGGATAAATAAATAAAAAAAGATATGAACACCTAGCCCTTGATTTTTTAGAGAAGAAATTCATTAAAGTGTGGAAAGTAGCTTCCAGTAACAATTCTCAGTGTTCCCTTGTTCCTCTTGGTTCTTGGTTCTTGGTTCTTGGTTCAGCTTCAATTTCAACTCTCATCCTCATTGAAACTAATCCAAATCTCATATCGGAAGCAAAATCTGAAGAAATATTAGGGATTTGGCATGGAGAGACTTCAGCGAATGTTCGCAGGTGCAGGTGGCGCGCTAGGGCATCCACCCCCAGATTCCCCAACCCTCGATTCCTCCGAGCAGGTCTACATCTCCTCCCTCGCTCTTCTCAAGATGCTCAAGCACGGTAAAGTTTCAATTTTTAACCGAATCGACTCATGGGTCACTCAATTTCAAAATTAGGGTTTTCTTGAATTCATGTTTTCTTGATTAATCAATGATAATAGGAAGGGCTGGGGTTCCCATGGAGGTGATGGGTCTGATGTTGGGGGAATTCGTGGACGAGTACACCGTCCGTGTTGTCGATGTCTTTGCAATGCCACAGAGTGGAACTGGTGTTAGTGTTGAAGCTGTCGATCATGTCTTCCAGACTAATATGCTTGACATGCTCAAACAAACTGGACGGTATTGTATTTGTTTGTTTGTTTTATAAGTCTATGTTGTATTCTTTCTGATTGCTTTTTGTGTAATGAATTTACTGATGTTTTTTAATCACTTTCTTGTGTTGCAGACCTGAGATGGTGGTTGGCTGGTACCATTCACATCCTGGATTTGGCTGTTGGCTTTCTGGCGTTGACATCAATACCCAGCAGGTTCAACTTCATACATTCATTTAATTACTTTTCGGGCGATCCCTGTCTTTTTATAGCTTCTTTTTGTAGGCACTACCTAATTCAATGGATTTGTGTGCTTAATGATCCTAGTTCGTTTCTTATTTTTTGTAACTTTTTTCAAATGTTTGACAATGTGTACTAGAATTGGATGCTTTACTTTCATGGACAGCTTCAAATGAATGTCTTGTTGTGAATACATTTTACACTATTTGTTTTTTCTTCAAGTTTCCTACAAATTAATTGAACACTCTTTTTAGTTACTAGCTCAGTCTTTCTTTTGGAAGAGTAGTATGGTAAGGACAATATTCTATGAACCCCACTGAAATTAGAAGTAAAGAGAATAACATAGCATCAAACTTAGCCAGTCCACTATACTAGCCTCAGATTATGATTTCTCTTATATGAACCTATTGTCAATGTTATTGAAATTGCTTATGTGGCTTTGGTTTGCTAGTTTATGGTCTATACAACTGATGCCTGTAGTCCTGTACTATGTGCTATGTTTCTGCTAGAACATTATGGCATGCTAAGTATTCTCTGTGCTAGCTCAGCAGAAAAAGTGATGCAAACACGAGTTTGAATAATTTACTGACTAAATCATACATGCAATTAAATCAGGACTGAATTGCTAGCTAGTAGCTAGACATAGTTTCAGGGTTAATATTGCCTTTTTACTCTTTTACTTTTTAACAACGAGATCTGAGTTTCATTTAGTACAAGAAAATCTTTAACTTGTTCGTGATGTTCCTGGGAAGTCAATATTAAGTTAGTATGGAAGCTTTCTCTGATTCCCTGAATAGGAGTTCTTCAAATTGGTATGAAAAGTTTAATTTCTTGCTAATTGAAAGTAGTGTCATGGAATGCACTGCCTAGTGCCAAGTATTGCATATTTCATAATTTTAACAGTTGCATTGCAGGTTATCGACGCTTCCAACTAGCCCTAGGCATTAGAATTAAATGCAGTATTAATATTCCGAATTATTTCAGTTTTTTTTAGTTATTAGTATGGAGCTGCTGTTTAGTATAAGTAATTTTCTCATGTTGTGCCATGCAGAGTTTTGAGGCTTTGAATCAGCGGGCGGTGGCTGTGGTTGTAGATCCAATACAAAGTGTTAAAGGCAAAGTGGTGATTGATGCTTTTCGATTGATCAATCCACAGACAATGATGCTTGGTCAAGAACCAAGGCAGACAACATCCAATCTGGGGCATCTTAATAAACCATCCATTCAAGTATGTTATCGAAGCCCCTTTTCTCTTTTGACAATTATTTTTGCTTTATTGTTTTCGAAGCAGTTATTTACACAACTATTTTTTGCTGCTTCTGACCTCTCTATACGGGCCCTCTTTAGGCATTGATCCATGGGTTGAACCGTCATTATTATTCCATAGCCATTAATTACAGAAAGAATGAACTGGAGGAGAAGATGCTGCTTAATCTTCACAAGAAGAAATGGACTGACGGTTTGACACTTCATCGTTTTGACGCGCATTCCAAAACTAATGAACAGACTGTTCAGGTAATTTAAGGATTTGGTGTATAAGGTGGATCAGAGAGCCTATCTGATTACTCGAAATATACTTGCTGCATAAGTTGTATTTTCTTTATGCTGCTGGTTTTAGGATTTAAAAACTTGCTCTGTATATTTAAAGCTTGGATGCTGATAGATTGCAATTAATTTGATCATGAAGGAAATGCTGAGCTTAGCCATCAAATACAACAAGGCTGTCCAAGAGGAAGATGAGCTGCCCCCTGAGAAGCTTGCAATAGCAAATGTGGGAAGACAAGATGCCAAGAAGCACCTGGAAGAGCATGTCTCAAACTTGATGTCTTCCAACATCGTTCAAACACTTGGAATGATGCTTGATACTGTTGTCTTCTAGAGTTTGTCATTTTGGACCTTCTGGTTTCTCTAGCGACTTTATGAAGCAAGTTATTTATAAAAATTCCAGTCTCTTATTTCTTCTCGAACTATATTTTGAAGGCAGATGTATTCTTTGGACGAGCTGAAAAGGTCAAGAAAGTAAAACTTAGCACTAACAGTTTGTGTGGGAGTCTCTCCCCCTCAGTATTACTTGGTATCTTTTAATGTTATCTTATTGCAGGATTTTATCGTTTATAAAATTATCATGACAAAAAGAAATGTCATCTATGCGTTAAATTACCTTATGAAAACACTTCATAACAGAAAGAAATACTGAAATACCCAGCCTAGATCTGTTGTCTCTTATGAACTAACAAATGCAAGTTATTGAAATCAGTTCTTGAAACTAGGATGTGGGATCTTATTACTGTAACATTGACAGTAACTGATGCATTGTAATTGAAGCTGCTAGAATGCTGGTCTCTTTGCACATATGCAAGTATGTAGAGTAGGTTTTAACTACAATGTGGAACCTTAGTAGACTTCTATAGCATAAATTTAAAAAGAAAGCTACTAAAATAGTCCCACTAAGATTGCAAAAATAGCATGAACGCCTTCAAGCCCAGGGGCATTATAATTACCCATTTCAAATTTCTCAAGTGGAACATCCTGTTGTATGAAATCAAGGTATGTATCCTATAGAGGAGTAATGAGATGCATGGATTCAATGAACCTTGTGATAATTATCATGAGTAGAACACTCCTGATAATTCCTCAGCATTGCGCTTAATGGTCATTATTATCAAGCAAAACTTCAATTCTATTAAAATAGAAAACTCCTGTCCATTGGAGAAAATCCACAAATGGACTCTTCTCTCAATCATCCGACAATCCCAGAACACCACATACTGTCCAAAGCATATGTCTGTACTACATCTCATAAAAGTACAAGAGAAAGAATAAGGGTGTTAGATTTCTCACCCCATGAACAAGTTTTCACACCCTCTGAGTTTTGCCTTTTGGGATTTAAATCTTGGAAATTTTGCTTCCGAGATTTTAAATCCTGGAAAATTTGTCTTCCAAGATATAAAATTCGGAATGGAAAGAGAGGTGCAGAAATGGATCGTTAGGATGAGAAATCTAACACCCAAAAAAACAAAAGAACAAAACGGTGCAAGCTTAAATTGTTTTCAAATAGTGCATCTGTTTAGGGGTAAATTCAAATATGCACACTTCAAAAGCTATTAGAAATATACATTACAATTGATGCATGGAAAAGAAGAAACAGTTTTTTTCGTTTTTGTTCATCTCCTCTAGCTGTATACAGTGTATATTACATGGTCTAAACTACTTGGACCCTAATAAATGGTGATTCATTAAAGTAAGAAAATGAAGAGAAAAGAACAGCGATGCATTTAATGTTAAATCACTCAGTTAGCTCCATTACATCTTGTAGCTCCTTTGAGAAAAAAGGGACTCAGGGTCAGCACTTGCATCTGATGAAATCATAAACCCATGTACCAGCCATTGCTCCCAAAACAGGTGACACCAAATATATCCACAATGCTGTGTACTTATTATGCACAATAGCAGGTCCTAGGCTTCTTGCTGGATTTAATGACGCTCCAGTGATTGGCCTGTCAAATTTAATTTCTTGCATAAGTTCTAAGTTGTCCTTGCTTCAAAATGGATTAACATCTTAATTTAATTGATAAAGGGCTGCACTAAAAAATTATGTTGATTATATACAATTGAATTTTGAGATATGTTAATACCCGGCAAACAACACATTTATCATTATTGTAGACCCAACTGCAATCCCAGCCAACTCACCAATCTGCATATTCAAAAATAAAATGAGTAAACAAATTAAATGCCGTATTTTCATGTAGGTCAAAGGCACATAATTTGTGAACCACCTTTTAATCAAAATGCTAGATAGAAAATATAATCCAATAAATAATCACCAAATAATTACCATTTATTTTTTCATCTTTTTAGTAATGAGAAGAGGAGAGATTAATTACCGCTCTGTTATCGGTGGCTACTGCAGATATAACAAACATGAGTTGGAAAGTGATTATGAATTCAATAACAAAAGCTTGCAGGTCAGAACCAGCAGGGAGTGTTCCTACGAAATGGTCATCCTTGCCATTGAACATAAGTCTCAGGGCTCCACTCGCAAGTGTGGATCCAATTAACTGAGCTATTATATACATTGGTACCTGCAACATAATCAAAATAAGAAAAAAATCAATAATCTAATACATACTGACCCAAATACGGGCCTCAAGAGGATAATTTAAATTCTCACATTATCAAGAAATATAGCTAAAATAGTCTTCATAAAAGGTAGAATAACTCTCATCTCTAAGCTAACTTTAGAAAAATACTCAAACATGAAGAGGGAGTCTCTATGAGAGTGTCCTAATGATGATTTTTTGTGTCATTCTAAACATGATTAATTGAAAATTGATGAGTCCTTTGTTGTTTTTATGATGAAAACACAACAAAAAATGTTGTATATATCCAAATTTGATTTGACCTGTTTTAAGGGGAACCTCCTGGCGGAAGCATGAGCAAGGGTGACAGCAGGATTGAAATGAGCACCGGAGATATGACCAACAGAGTAAATCAACACCATCACCGTGAGTCCCCAAACAATTGCAATTCCGGGAAGTGTTAGCACTTTATCGTTGTTAAGGTTTACAACCACCGCACCACACCCTGCAAACACCATGAAGTACGTGCCCACCACCTCTGCCACCACCTATATATATTCAACAAACCAACACAACCGTTTTTTATAATCAAAATAATTTCAAGCGACCTTAATCATGAGTTTTGTATGGAGAAGAAAAGAGAGATACCAACCTTGTGCAAAAGAGGGACACAGTCGTTAGACTTTTTGGAGGAATTGAAGTTTACATGTGAACCTGCCTCTAGGTTTCCAACGGTTGGTGCAATTTCAGCCATTACCGATGATGATCAACAGAAAATCTAAATCTAAATGATGGTGCCGGAAGAATGCTCTGCTTTGTTTCCAAGAGCACTGGAGTTTATGTAAAACAGAGAGATTTTAGAGATTGGACTTCTTTCCCCACGTATTGGTAAGAAGATTGGACCAACTACCCCTTTATGTATTTGCCATTCTGTCCTTAGGCCCCGTTTGGGAAAACAGTTTAATTAAGCGCTTATGGCATAAGAGCTTATTAATAAGCTCTTTTAAGATATTTATTATAATGAATTGAAAATAAGCTATATATAAGCATAAGCTCTTTTTCATAAGCTACTCTGAATAGCTTATGAAAATAAGCTCAAAACAGCTTATAGGTAGGTCATAAGCTATTTACATAAGCTCTCCCAAACGCTTGCATAAGCACTTATACTATAAGTTAAGCTCATATAAGCTCTTCCAAACGGGGCCTTAGTACCTTCAAAATATATTGTTTTTATTTTTTGGTCCTAAATATATTTATTTTTATTTTTAGTCATCCGAAAATTATATATGTTGCTTTTAGGTTCTACGAGTTGTTTTTCTATCCATTCAAATCTAAGTTTTTACAATTTGGGAAAAAATTGAGATGACCGAATCCCATCTCACCACTTGTAGAACAAATCTAAGCGCGTGTGGGATTGTATTCAGATCTGAATTGGAAAAAAAACAACTACCAAGGACTAAAAACAAAACATGTAATTTTCATAGGACCAAAAATAAGGAAAAACGAAAAAAAAAACAACGGGGCTAAAAATGTAATTAAGTTTTTTAAATAAGAATTAAGTAAGTATTTTAATAGTCCTTGATAATTGGACTAGAGGCAGTATTTTATTTATAATCAATTGGACAGTGTGGTATGAGAAAAGCATTGGAAATGGTCCAACTATCTACCAAACATGAATGGAACTCAACTCATCGTTAATTTTATTTCTTTTTGGTAAATACTCAACGTTAATTTCAAGTCAATGTCTCCGCTTCTTTTTTTTTTGGTTACAAGAGGAAAAAAAGAACAAAGGAAAGAAAAAACAAACTAGTTATTCAACGCGTCAAGATACATAGACGTATAGACAAAAGATGGAGGCTGCTTCCAGACCCGCCGATGAGTTCCATCACGCGCCGCATGCCTCGCCAGACAATCCGCAGTGTTATTTTCCTCTCTTGCGACATGGATAACGGAAACATTCCAATCCCAGCTGAGCATATCTCTCACCTTGGCGATCTCCTCCCTATCCCAAAAAGTGCTAATAACATTATGAGTCTGTAAAACCCGCGCCACATTCTCACAGTCACACGCGCAGACGACCTCGCGAACACTCAGCTCCCAAGCATGGGCCAGACCCAACTCCACTGCCCAAACCTCCGCGAGGAACGCGTTCCTATGGGGAGAACTCGCCGACACTGCAGAGCGCCAACCACGAGCAGAATCAATTAACACAGCAGCCCCACCCATTGTTGCACATCCCGGGATCCAACTGCCATCCACCAGCAGCTGAAAAGGCGCTACACGACCAACTGTCGCCGGGGGAGAAAGGTGCTTTGAGCAGAGATACATCTGCCAAGCAGTGACATCCGAAAGAACCCGCCGTAGAACTTGGTTCAGCTCTCATTTGTTCTCTCTCAAACATTGTTCGTTCCTCCATCTATCAGCAAATTTTTAATTGAAAAATGGAAATGACAAAGAAAAAATTGAAAACAAAACTGATTTTTATTTTTTTATAATTAAAGTATCCCTTCATTTCCTTATGTAATAAAAAAAAATATCCCTATGACGAAGATGAGAGTTTCACCATCAATATTATATAAAAGTCAATGCGATACATAATGCTTTTATTAATCATTTGATGTCATCAAAACCGTCCTCTATACAATAAAATGAATATGACAAAAGAATACATAAATTCTTGAGCATCACTTAACTCCTTTGAGGAAGGAAGCGCTCTTGGTGATCTCACGCAAAGGCCCATGTACCAGCCACTGCACCCAGAATTGGTGACACCATGTATATCCATATACCTTTGTACTCATTGTGCACAATAGCAGGTCCTAAGCTTCTTGCTGGATTCATTGATATGCTCCAGTAAATTGATGGTTTTTCATTGGCTATTCTCTGCTATTGGATTAAGTGCAATGTGGCTCCTTAAAGTGGGTCACAATACATCTCTTTATCATATGTTTGTGTGGTGATCTATACACACCATAACCATAAGCAATTTTGTGTTGTCACCTTTATATGAACTTTCAGTAAATTCTGCCAATAATATTGTTGCTAGTAGCAGAATTAGACAAGAGAAAGTGACAAAAAAAATGCCTTGATAGAAATCAACAGAAACTATGATGGAGAGAAAATGAAAGAGAAATCAGATTCATTAATGTTACTTGATACAGAGTACAGTCAATACTTTATCTACAAAAGAGTAGTTAATAACTGCTCATAACAGAATGTAACAGAATCCTATCAGACTCCAACAGCGCTAACTAACTCTATGTACACGATATTGTTAAGCTAAGACTTACACATAACATGCCCCCTTTAAAGTTTAAACTCAGGTGGTTTTGATTAAGGAAAACTTATCAAACACTCTTAGTTTTGTCCTCAAGTAAAGAAACCCAAGAGAAGTTAGAGACTTTGTCTGAACATCTGCTATTTGAAGATCAGCAGGAATATGACAAAAATTTGAGTGATTTGATGAGAACCTTCTCTCCAACAAAATGTAAGTCTAGTTCCACATGCTTAGTCTTGGAGTGAAGAACAGGATTATGTGACAGTGAAACTGCGCTGAGATTGTCACACAGAATTACATGAGTCTGAAACTGGAACTGCGGCTCAGTGAAAAGAGATTGCATCCAAAGTAACTCCCCTCTGAAGTGATGTCTAAGCTTCTATTTTGATTTTTTTTTTTTTAAATTCTGAAATAGCATAAAGCATGAAACGATGTCATTACAAAATTTCTTTGTTTTTCGTACCTTTTTTTCCCGGAAGTCTTTAATGTCACACATGACGAACAACTAAGAACAAGTACCAAAATTAAAATTATAAAAATGCATCCTATCAACACCACTACATGTCTGGCGTAACCCAAGGCGAAAAAATCCAGGTCAACTGTTATTTCCCTTCAATATATGGAGGGATAAAATACTAGTAGAACATTATTAATAAATGTCAACCTTTTCGGAAAATAAACAAATTGAGAATAATAGAGTTTTTAATTTTTTTATTACATAGGTAGCTTGCACGGCAAGAATTAATGGCTAAGTATATGTACAATTAAACAACACTTGCGAATAAATGTATTGTATCAATCAGAAAGTCAACCTTAGAGAATCACAGATCTTGGCAAAGCTATTTTTCATGCATAAATACACTTCATAGAAGTATCTAGGATTGAAGACTTTTCCTGAGTGCTAAACTTCATCTGCAAAGAAAGGAATGGATGCACCCAAGGAGTAAGAGTTCAGAATATGTTCCATTTTATGTCTGTAGTTTATGGCTTTGGTTTGAAAACCCCATGACATCAAGTCACATTCACTACTCAGTGCTCACATTCTGATTTATACCTGTTTGCAGTCATCAAGATGTTGTAACCATAGATGTTCAAGCTGCCAAAGATCTGCTCAATTCATCTGGTCACCGTTATCTCGATGTGAGGTATCAAAAGGATTGTGTTTCTCTAATTTCCTTCTCCTTTTTTAATTTTTTTTAGGAACAAGCCCATAAAAAGGAGGAAACTAATGTCCTTTCTTTTGTCCTTTGAATAGGTCAGTTGAGGAATTCAACAAAAGCCATTTTGAGAATGCCTTAAATGTCCCCTATATGTTTCTCACAGAAGCAGGTATCTTGAATTAATGAATACTGGCTTCATCTTTTGATTTCAAGTTTCTAGTCCTTAAGACCAAATGCAGCAAGAAAGTATCAAAGTCAGGGATTACCTCAACAAATATGAATTTAACACCCTGCAAACAAATATTTTGAATGAATAAAGTCAGCAAACATTTCTTCAATGACACTTTTTTTTTGTCCTGTTTGCAAATCCACAGGAAGGGTGAAAAATCCTGATTTTCTTGACCAAGTAGCAGCAATATGCAAGACTGAGGATCACTTGATTGTGGTAAGAAATTTATAGCTAGCCTTTTAAAATATAAAAATAGAAACAATATCAAGAAACAGATCAAAGATGTTGATGTCTGGTAATGGATCACAAATTCAGGCTTGCAACAGAGGAGGAAGAGGACAAAAAGCTGTCATAGATCTGCTTGATTTAGTAAGTCTGTGACTAATCTCAAATTCTCAATCTTAGTTCACCATTAAGAAAGAACTTTCATCTCAATTCATGAGAATAGTTATGTTCACTTTTTGACTCAAAGTGAGTGTTAATGCCGGTTTGATAATGTATGATGCAGGGATATAAAAATATTGTTAACATGGGGGGAGGCTACTCTGCGTGGGTGGATGCTGGATTTGCAGGGGACAAGCCAGCAGAAGAGCTCAAAACTGCTTGCAAGTACCGTCCTTGAAAGTTTATATTTTACACGGCCTAGTGAACATTGAAGGATGTAACATCTTATATCTTGCCTTCTCTACTTTTATGAATAAAGGCCAATGTTTGTAAATTCAAATTTGCTTGTACCAACTTCCAGTGTTATTAAAAATAAATATCACAATGATACATGGGATAAGAAGAAACTGTATATTCATTTCATTTCCTCTTACTATATATTACAGGGTCATTTGGCTCTATAAACTAGTGATTTTTTCTAACACTTCAACCCTAGCTAATGCATGGTGATCTTCAAATTAATAACATGGAGAAAAAGAAACATTCTCGGGTTCTCTGTTAAATCATTCAGCTTCTCCACCTCTTGCTCCTTTGAGGAAAGAGGAGCTCTTGGTGAGCTCACGCACCGGTTTCTTTGTGTACCTGATGAAAGTGTAGGCCCATGTACCAGCCACAGCACCCAAAATTGGTGAAACAATGTATATCCATATTCCTTTGTACTCATTGTGCACAATAGCAGGTCCTAAGCTTCTTGCTGGATTCATTGATGCTCCAGTGGGTTGCCTGTTAAATATGTTTTCAAGCACAAATGAGTTCTAAGTTTGACCTTGCTTGCTTCTACAATGGTGTAAATCTGAATTTTATGGAACTATGCACATTCTTAATGTAAAATCCTGCACTAAATGGTATATTCAGTCAGTTAGGTTGTAAAATAGGTTAATACCCGGCAAACAACACATTTAGGAGAACTGTAGAGCCAACTGCAAGTCCAGCTAACTCACCAATCTGCAGGAATAAAAATAAAATGAATAAACAAAATCTATGTATGTATAAAATAGGACTGAAGAATGTTTATATATAAATGAGGAGAAGTTACCGCTCTGTTATCGGTGGCTACTCCAGAAATGATGAACATGAGGTAGAAAGTGATTATGAATTCGATCACAAATGCTTGCAGGTCAGAACCAGCAGGGAGTGTTCCTGGAAACTGATTCTCCTTGCCACTAAATATAAGTCTGAGTGTTCCACTTGCAAGTGTGGATCCAATGACCTGAGCTATTATATAAGCTGGTACCTGCAATGTGATTCAAATGAAAGACAAATTAATAACTTGAGACAAAGTGAGACAACTAAGTACTTTATTAAGATATGATTTATGGCTGACTAAGTAAATTAGCCTAAGAGCCTGTGGAGTATGCAAAGACAAGAAAGAAGATACAGTGGCATTTCAATTTAATTCAACTTTAATGAGGTACCAAACACTGTGCCTATTTTGCATCGGGAAAGGGACACAAATATATTACAAAGAATTGAAGCACATTGCAAATCAAACTGTACCCTCTGAGTTCGGAATCTCAAAACCCGGTTTAAGAAGGGGTTACACTTCAAGTCCATTAAGCTAAACGCTTAGGACTTATAAGGCTATGTACCATCCGAGTCTTGAACCCCCAGACTCGCCTAGGGGAGGGGTCACACTTCCCACAAAGGCCAAGGCAGAACAAGCAACATGAAGGGGTATGTCGGCTCATAACGCCCCAATAAGGTGGGACGGCTGTAACCCCTTGTAAATCAAGTTAATGTTGTCCCAAATTAAGTAGTTAATCAAGACACCTTTGATAGCACATCAATCCGCAATAAACCACCGGAAACCCCTACCAACCCAAGGGACAAAGCGAGCTTGGTCCAACAGGGTATTTTCATTCATATTGATTTTGGACCGAAAGCTAAGCATTTCCCAATACTTTGCCTAATTCCCAAAATGTAGAGAGAACACAAACAACTGACCTAAGTAACACAGTAAAATGGGTTATATTTGATTCATTCACCTGTTTCAAGGGAAATCTTTTGGTGGTAGCATGAGCAATGGTAACAGCAGGGTTGAAATGAGCACCAGAGATGTGACCAAGAGAGTAAACCAAAACCATGACAGCAAGTCCCCAGACAATTGAAATCCCAGGAAGTGTCACCACCTTGTCGTTATTAAGGTTCACCACCACCGCAGCACACCCGGCAAATATCATGAAGAATGTGCCCATCACCTCTGCTACCAACTACATTCAACAATCAGCAAAATCAGTTTTTTGCCGTTTGTAACCAAATTTCCAGTATGAGGGCGAGCCTCAACGCAACGGTAAGGTTGCAATGACTTTGCAATCTCACGCGCTCGAGCAGTCTCTTGCAAAAATGCAAGATAAAACTGCCTACAATTGGTACACAAAGTGGGTCCAGCCTCCCTGGACCTGGCGCATAGGTAAGGCTGCCTATATAGATTCACAATGCGGGAGCTTTATAGCAACATATATACCCTTTAACCAAATTTCCAGTCTCCAGATAATCAATAAATTGATTCAAAAAGAGACTGCACCTTTCAAGGATTCTGGATTCTAACATACAACTAAATAAAAAGGGTAGGAATTTTATAATAGACACACAGTTTATTTGATAAAACCCTAATGGATTGGGACTAATTGGAAATAAAGGAATAAGAGAGACACCTTCTGCAAAAGAGGCACACAGTCTTCTTCAGTGCTTTCACACTTTCTGGAGGCATCACCGTTTACATTTAAAACCACCCCGTGATTTCCTCCACTGGTTCCTGGATTATCAGCCATCACAAACAGAGATGATGAAGAACCGAGAAAACACCACGATGTTGAGAGATTGTTGCACTTGTTCAATTTCTTTCCAGATGGGAAAGAAAATCAGAGCATGCAACCCCTTTTTTGTGGGTAGTAATGTCTTATTTCTCAACAATCGGTCACCATGCAATTGCAAACTCCTTTGCTCTGTTTGTGTAGCTGATAATTTTATACGTGATATTTGAGAGAAGCATTGAATGCTTGTTCAACAATTTCACCAGATATGGGCATGAATAAATAGCTTAATTTTGGGTTACAATAAGTCCTACTTCGGCTAATGGTATGGGTTGCAACGTTACATGGGTATTGATTTATATGGGAGGGAATCAAGATATTCAATTCAAATTCAAGGATTTAATACTTTTCCATTTTCCCAGTCATAAAAGGAGGCATTGTGTTTAAAATTTAGAGAAGATATCCCGTGTCTGCATGCATAGCATTCATGTGATTCTGATCGTATTTTGATGACAACAATCCAACTGTGTCTGCCCTTATCCGTTTGAGTTATACGTGTAAATCATTGAAGTAAATATTTGGTAAAACTTCTAGTTTTTTGTTTTGACATGAGAGATGGGCTAAAAATTTTAAACACATGTTAAAATATTATTAAGTCACCGGAAGTGGGCTGGTCTAGCGGCTGCCGTTTTGTCTTTCGTTGCAGTCGCGGGTGTTGAAAACTTAAGTACCCACTTTATCCGCCTTGCAGCATGCCTCCCGTTAGCCATAAACCTTTTATCCATTATCAATTCTCATTTCTTCATAGCATCAAATTTGAAAATTCACATTTGCTTTAGGGATAATCATATTCCAAATTTCCAATAGCCTTTTTATGAATAACATTAATTCAACCATTAATTAGCCTTTTTTATTTACCGAGCCCAATTTTATTGCCTCCTTTTTTCTTTTTGGGGCTGTTTTTTTGGAACTTGAGTCTCATGGGCATAACTTAAAATTTTGGTTGGTAGTTGGTAGTCTCATGAGCCCAACCCTTTACTTTTTTGCCTCTTTATCTCATAGGAAATCTTTCTAGGATTTTTTTTGTTACTTAGCCCAATTTTTTTTCGAAGATGCTTCTATTAAACGGCACCATCGTTAATTTTTAAGATCTAATAATTTAAAAAAACTCATGATCTAAACTTTACCTTGTGATTCGAGTCTAATTGTTTAGGTTTTAAAATTTCGTAGAGAGGGATAGAGAGAAACTTGAATCGAGAGAATCCAAATTACAAATCTTAATTGTGAATACTGCAAGACTGATTTTCAGTCTTAGATTCTTGAAACTTTTCAATCTTAACTTCTTAGATTGAGTGAAGATATATTAGAGAAGTGGAGCTTGGAAAAGGATCCGTTTTCTTCTACTCTCATTTAACTATATATTCATCATTGATATAGAAAAAGTCCAAATATAAATAGACCATTACTTTCTCATGTTATAGAAAAACTGGGTTTTTTTTCCATGACAAGGTGATGTCGCGAGTTTAAAGCAACCATGCTTTTTCATTTCCACAAGCTATAACAAAGCTATTTGCCACTCTAAACCGTTCATTCTTTCTAGCACTTCAACCCTGATACTTGTTGATCTTTGAAACATAATAAAAAGAAAGAGAGAGAAAAAAAAAAAAAAGAGAACATCCTTGCATCCGCTTTTAACCTTGGGTGCTAGAAATTAATTTCGCATATATCAGTCGTGGAATACCTTGATTAAGAAAAAAAACCTACTTAGATACCCCGCGTAGGAAAGAGGAACTCTTGGTGATCTCACGCACAGGCTTGTTGGTGTGCCTGATGAAAGTATAGACCCATGTACCAGCCACAGCACCTAGAACCGGTGACACCATATATACCCATATTCCTCTGTACTCATTGTGCACAATTGCAGGTCCTAAGGTTCTTGCTGGGTTCATCGATGCTCCAGTAATTGGCCTGTGTCAAATTCAATTTCAAAGCTTAACACTGCTTCCAATAGGGTGTAGTAGTATAAATTAAATGTTAATTTTATTTGGATTTCTTGATACTAAAGTGGTGTATTCAATAATAAATTAATACCCTGCAATCATCACATTTAGCAGGATTGTAGACCCAATTGCAAGTCCAGCCAATTCACCAATAGCTCTGTTGTCTGTGGCTACTCCAGAAATTACAAACATGAGATAGAAAGTGGTTATGAATTCAACCACAAAAGCTTGCAGATCAGAACCAGCAGCCAGTGTTCCAGCAAAGTGGTCCTCCTTGCCATTGAATATAAGTCTTAGAGTTCCACTAGCAAGTGTGGCTCCAACTACCTGAGCTAATATATAAGTTGGTACCTGCAGTCAATGTGATTCAAATGAAACAAAAAATTCAATTATTTAAGATTAACTATGCATATAATAAGCCTAAGAAACTAATAGAGAAAAGGCAAAGAAAAAGACAGATAACCAAATGAGGTAACAAAAGCGGTGCCTATTTTGTGTTGTAGGAAAATGACAAACATATTACATATTGTACCTCCTGAGTTACCATCCATAATAATCCCGTCGAGGAGATGAGTTCATTTTAAAACTCAATAAACACATACGCTTAAGGGCTTAGAGGACAGGGCATAGTATCTACCAAGTTACCACATGCACTATCCCGAATGTCAAGAAATGTTTACCCGTCACACCTCCCAATTCATCACCCATGATGAACCTACTATAGAGAGGCGACTAATTAACCGGGAGTGATTAAATTAATCATAAATACACTTAATATGAAATAATCAGCATAATAATATCAAAGCGTCTAACCACCTAAGAGGCGATAAAAGAGATCTATAAGATGACAAAAAAAAGTAAAGGGAAAATCATTTTCACTCTAACACATTAATCATGAGTATGTTATTGGTAACTTATTCGCCGAGCTTGAGATCCCCCAAGTTTAGTGAAAACACAAATAATTGAAGCACATTCTCCTGTATATTTGGAGCTCTAACAAGTAGCCAAAGGGTAAATTTGGTTCACCTGTTTCAAGGGAAATCTTTTGGTGGTAGCATGAGCAATGGTGACAGCTGGGTTGAAATGAGCACCAGAGATGTGACCAATTGAGTAAACCAACACCATAACAGTAAGTCCCCAAACAATTGCAATCCCAGGAAGTGTCACCACCTTATTATTGCCAAGGTTCACCACAATCGCAGCACACCCTGCAAATACCAAGAAGTACGTCCCCACCACCTCTGCTACCAACTATATTCAACAATCAACAAAACAAAACCATTTTATGTATGTCGTCATTTCAAATCAAATTTTCAAGCTCCATAAAACTAATAAATTGATTTCAAAAGAAGCTACACACTTCAGGGATTCTAAAAAAACTCAAAAAGTTTGCGACTTTATAACAGATAACAATTCATTTTTGTGAAATCCATGTGGGTCGAAACAGAGCATTTCGAGGAGTTTTGTTTTGTGTACACTAGTAGAAGGAAATAAAAGAATACTAGGAGCTAGAGGCACCTTTTGCAGCAGAGGGACACAGTCTTCATTGATGCTGTTACACTTTTTGGAGGCACCATCGTTAACATTTAAAACCACATCGTGGTTTCCATTGCTTGCTGAATTATCAGCCATTACTGACAGAGAACAAGGATAAAGGCTAAGAAATGGAGTGAGAAGAATGCTCTGCTTAGAAAGGATTTGTCTCGTTGAGCACAAATGATGAAGAACTGAGAGAGCAACACCAATTTATGGGCATCCAAAAGTCCAAAAAAGAGGAAGGTTCAGGGGACAAAAAGATATTCAGAGATTGGACTTGTTCAAATTTTCCACAGACATGAAAGGAGATGAGATAGCAAAACAACTTCGCGCATTTAATGTGTTTGAGTTACTTATCTAACATTTTTTACAAGCAATTTGTTTGCGTGAGGTCATGGTATCTACCGCCGACAATAATAAATTTGATTTAAAAGGTAAATAACTTACCATAAAATGTGAGATATGATCGAATATCTAACTTCATAATTAAGAGACAAGACGAGGTAACTAGCATGTTGTGGTTGTTTTTTAGTAGCAATTGTTGATTAGTAAGATTGCAGCGTTGGAGCAAGGTCACATGACAAATCACATAATGAACCGTTGCTTAGTTGTTTGGAAAAATACTTCATAAAAAGTTAGTTGAAATATATATGTTACTCTTTTAATAATTATAAATAGTAACTACTTAAGGAGCTCATACATATGATTTTTTTGTTAGCGCACAGAAGAAGCCAAAGAGAGATTTTATAGGGACATTAGTATGTCATCATGTTTGGAAGAATAGAAGTACATGATGAGAGAAAGCCAGAAATTGTTTGGAATCTACCTACAAAGTGGATCTTCGTTTCAAGTGAAAAATTGGCTGCGAACATTGCTCCTTGATTTTCTGTATTAATTCTCTCATAGAAAACAATACTAAATGAATATAATCTTTAACGGTCACATTTTTTATAACACATTTAACCTTCACCGTACCCTACTGATCAGATTTACGAGAGTGAATTACAAATATAAAAGAAAGATGGGTAGACAGAAGGTGTGATATTTGTAGCTTGGGAGTTATGATAAGAGAGAAGCTAGCATTGATAGCTTGAACAACCACCCACCGAAAATGCAGAAAGCAACCCCAATAGTACTATATAGTATTAATTTTAGACGTGATATTTTGGGGGGTCAGTATCTCCCTTTTGAGTTTTGAAGATGTGAGGTTGGCACGGTAACTAACACCAACGGGTAAAGATCCTAATCGGACACGGGATTTGCAAATCAAAAATAACTTGATGTAGAGAATAACATGTCGTTTGAGTATGACCTTGCTTGCAGCAATTGCAGTAAAATCTAAAAACTTATTCTTCTGCAATATTCAGATTTCAAACACATACTGCATATACATGAGTCGAGTATCAAGTGACTTTCATTTCACGTTATAAAAAAAGGGTAAAATGCACTATCCTCAAGGTTTATCAAATTAACACTTCACCCAATTCTTTTTTAAAATATACGTTTCACCAAATCTGTTTTAAACTTTTATGGCGAAATATCATAATCCGTCACAAAATTCAAATGATAAAGACAGAATTAGTGACGGATTTATAAAGGCATGTCGCAAAAATTGACATCAATTTAAATTCATCTATTTTAGTGACAGTTTACATTTTCATTTCTAAAATCCGTCAAAAATTTAAACATACTTATTAGACTTGCATGTATTAGTGATCACTTATGGAAATGGATACAATTTCATCGTTAAAATAAATAAATTTAAAATAATAACAACTTTTGTGATGGAAAACATCTTTTTATAAAATTTATCATGAATTCAATCTCTATTTTACATTATCTAAGGATTTTATAACGAACTCTGATATTCTCTCACAAAATTCAAAAGGGTGGATGAAATGTATATTTTAAACAAGTTTAACAAACCTTGAGGGATTAGTATAATTTACTCTAAAAAAAAATTATGTATACTAAAGTTTGTGTTAAAATGTTTTTGCTATTTGAGTAATGGATATTCAAACATAATAAATGTGAGTCTGATTAAAGTCTGAATGCGCTAACATTTTTTATTTTCCTTAAATAAGATTAAGATATGACCAATTTAAAAGGCTAGAAAACACATGCTGGCCGCCTTACAAATAAGGCACCTACCTACGTTGCCCTGACGGAAAAGTGAGATCAGCGTGTACAGTCCCTCACAGAAGAAGTACGTGACGAAGGAGTCATCTTTTTTGACTCAACAATCATCTATTCTAGATAAAGGAAACATTATTGACTAATTAACATCACGTACGTTTGTTTTACAAAATATAAACGTGAATTATATATCACTACCTTTTTATTTAGTTAGTATTAGTAATAGTGTGTGTAACCAAAAAAGATGTGTCTACAAATAACTTAAATTATGTTTAGTAAAGTTTAGGTAAAGTTCTATTCATTAAAAATATAAAATGACTTTTGAAGAAAGTAGTATATGTGGACTTACTTTTCAGAGCTGACTAAAACTGATAACATTTTGAGAAACATAACTACCGCATTAGAGTGTCACAATTTTTTTTCCTAATGGTTGCAATTTCGAGTAACTCACTACTAAAAAACGTTAAATATGTGACGGACAAATTCCATCACAAATAAGTAAAATTTCCATTACTAAGACAACCAATGATGGAAGCTGTGGCGAAATGTTGGTCATCTCAAATAGTGTCGTTGCTATTGTTTTGTAATGAAATTTTTGCTCGTTGTAAACTAGTGATAAAATAATCGTCACTACAACCCTCAAAGTGAAATCCATCTGTTACTAATTAGTAACAAAAGTATCTATCACTAAATAATGACGAATATTTTCACCGGTAATTAGCAATTGATACTTTTTCATTGGGGATCAACGACAAGAGTTTTCCGCAACTGAAATAATTCGCTTGTGACAGATATATTCTGTCACTGATTAGTGGCGCACTACTAGAAACATCGCACGTAATTGTCGCAGGTATTCTAATTCCTAGCAAATACTTACACAATTAGAGTCGCTAGAAAAATTTGCAATGTCAAGCACTTTTGATCGCTTCTACATATGAAATTTTTGTAAAGACACATATTTATATAAAGACTATACAATTACCAAATTTATAGATTATAATTATATATCTTCTCCGTATTTATTCAAATAATTACTTGAAACTCTATTACATAAACATATTTTTATAAATAAATACATCATATATAATAAATATATAAAGATGTAAATATGTAGGTATGAATGTTATGATATTGTGCAAATAGAATTATATATATTTACAAATATTAAATTTGGATTGGATTGATTTTTTTGAAGATGAAATCCGAAATTTGATTCAATCCAATAAAAATTACCTGTTTTCTCAATTTCTTATCTGTTTGGTGTTCAGTATGATTAGAAGATAAAATAACAAAACCAATGGAATTGGATTTAATGGTTTTTCCCTTCAGAACTTATTCAATCCAATATGCAAACACACCTAGGTGTTAGGATTAGGCATTTATGTATTTCCAATTCGTCTAGCATGTCGCGGACCGTAAAACATCCCCTAGTTAGCTTCTAAGTGCTTCATGCCTACTCAAATCTTGCACGTCTAGTAATGGCCATATTAGGTAGTGGGACCTTGAGTAGGATTATCGGCCGGATAAATCTCTTACCTCTACGTAGCAACTTGAGAAGTATAATTGATAATTATAAGAATCATTATCTTTTTTCAGTATTAGCTAAGGTGTCTCTGAATCAATAACCGTAAAATTAATCTCTCACCTCACTATCGACGCACTAGTTAAAACATAAATTGTGTGATTTGAATCTATTAATGTCGCAACCTTTAGACTCTAATCACTGATTTCTTCTTTCTTATTGATTGCTTTCTTTTATTTTCATGCATACTCATAACCAACCAACTCAAATATTAATTCACCTAAATAGACTCATCTCTTAAAATTAGAGATTCAAAGTCTTAGTTTGTAAAATATATATATATATATATATATGGATGTATCTAGTGAGAAAGCTTTTCTTATATGAGAATAGTGAGAATAAATTGTGGCCGTTAGATCTAACAATGAGTGGTCATGATTAAAAGAAATAAGTGGTCACATGGCCACTTAAAAATGTCATGTGACTTTTTAAACAAGTCACGTGACTTATTTCTTTTAATCATGAACACTCATTGTTAGATTTAACGGCCACGATTTATTCTCACCATTCTCATATAAGAAAAGCTTTCTCACTAGATACATCATATATATATATATATATATATATATATATATATATATATATATTCAAGTCTTGGTCTTTTGGGTAGAATAACTATGATTTAACTCATATATTACTTACTTTTGCGATAAATTAGTACATTTGCTCTGGCCGTGTGTATTTAAAATGCGGCAGTTCTACTTAGTTGATGGATAACCCTGTGTTCAGGTAAAAAATATTATTTTGTTGCTTTTGTCCAAAGCTTGTCTTCCAAACGGAATATTTTTTTCAAAAAAAAAAAACGGAAAACCAAATATATTATTATGTTTATAGAAAAATGCTAGCAATAAATTTTTAAGCACTCTACTTTCAACATGTTTTTATTAATTGATTAAAATTTATGTGAGATTTATTAAAAATATCTAACTTAAATTTAATGAGACTCACGTAAATTTCAATTAATCATTAAAAGAATATTGAAGAAAATGTGTTAAAGTGAGAATTGATATAAATCATAAATTATGTAACACTTGTTCCATTCTTGACTTTACTGTAATCTCCTCTATATATTTTATCTAGAGTTGGTAAAAAGAATATACATCTGCAAGTAACTGCACGAATTAACACGCCTTACTCATAGTGATACGAAAAATTGGTACACAAAAGCAATATATTTTTATTACAAAAACTTTATGAGTTGTGACATTAGATAAAGTTTGAATGGAATTAAATATTTCTTGGTGGATTAATAATTTTTAAGGGAATGAGTTAGTAACTTCATATTTGTGTATTTATCTTAAATGTTATTGATCCATCTAAGATTAGAGTGATTTAACACAAATTTTTCTTACGATTATTTAGAATAATTTAGATAATCCCAACTTTTAAAAATAAAAAATGTTTATAGTAAAATTAGTGGTTTGCTTTCAGCTAGATTAACTGTAAATTTTATTTTTCGAAAAATTGTTGAATTGAATTTCAGTACGGGCTTCTTTGGTGCTATTTTTAACACTTTTAAAGACAAAAATTTATAACGTGCAATTTAAAGTATAGGGAGGCGTTTGTTTCACGGATTGGAAAATGATAACTGGGAATCTTATTCCCGGAAATATTGGATTAGGAATGTTATTCCATAGCATATTTTAAAAATGTGCTTAGTTAACTTAATCGATTTCTGTGAATCTTTTTCAAAATTCCTGGGAACAATTATAACACGTGTTTGGTTAAAAATGTATATTCCCAGGAATATACAATGAAATTTCTAAAATACCCTTATGTTATTTAATAGTAAATTTTTTTAATTTAATTATTAAAATGGAATAAAAATAAAAATATATTGAGTACTATATTATACTATGAAATAATTTTTTTATAAAAATTATATTTACTCAAACGACATTAGTTAATATTACATTAATATTATATTGATGGAATTACTAACATTATATTGATGGAATTACTAAAAAGGCAATATTTATAAAATATAAAGTTAAACATTAAAAGTCTCAAATACTACTAAACAAAAAAAAAAAATTAACTACGATTTATTGAAAAATATTTTGATTTTTCATTCATTTTCTGTCATGTTCTAGAACTTTATATTAAAACAAATGCATGTCATCAAATGAAAATGAGGTAAATCATTTGTAATTAATATGTGGGAAAGAACATGTTGTAGTGGGTAGGGGCAATTGAGGATTTTCACAAATTAAATCTTATGCCCTAGTCTTCAGAAATCTACTTTCCCACCCCTTTAGCTTGGGAATGAAAAGAGTTTTTAAATGGTAATATTACTTTCCTGGGAATGAAGGATACCCTGGAATATTTTTTCCAAACCTTCTACCAAACCATGGAATATGTATTCCAACCTAGTCATTTCCGAGAATTTTATTCCAAGCAGTGAAACAAACCAACGAGATCTAGCATAACTAGTCATGTTTTCAATTATTGAGCAGTGTATATGAAAAAAAATTGTTAAGAAAAATTTACTCACTTAATGTGATATTGTAAGAAAACTTAAAATGAATAAGCCTTTCCCAACAAGCCATTAATGTCGGCTATAAAAAACTTAAAATAATTGACAACTTCTTAATTAGGTAAATATGACACAAATACCTTATGAAAACCAATGACATGGATAAGCTCCCTTGTAATTAAACCAATGATAATTGAATACATAAAACCGTGCTTTGTGGGAGCTAGATATTGGATTAAGCTATAATTAAGCCGGTAAGTCATCGACCAAATCATGATTGGGGAATACAAAATCTTTAATGTAGAAAAACATAATAGTGCCTTTCTATTATCGATCACTGTCTAATTTTCCCCTCAATCTATAGAACATAAGTCCTCGTTTGTTCAAAGCAATTGAGAATAGAAATAGAATAGTTCAATGCGCATGCAAGTTTTTCCAACCTCCCACTATATGACAAATTGCTGTACGCACCATCATTAATTTCAACGCCTGCCTCATGCATTTAGGATCCTACATTGACTTGCTTTCACTAATTACCTCCATTTCTACTATTTGGAATTTGGATATTGTACTTTCTACATTTACAATTGCCAGAAGTAGAACTCAATATAGAAAACCTCATCCAACATAAACAAGCACGGCTATATTAATTCATTTTGTTATTGATTTATATTTTAATTTAATTATCAATCATCTTATTAGTCTATTTTAAAAAATAGTTTTTGTAACTTTTTGAGAAATATTTTAAAAGATAATGGTTATTTTTCTAAAACACTTTGATACTTAGAATACTTAATTACTAAACGCATGATTACGATCACTTTAAGAAAAATAATATTTTTGAAAGAACTTATCCTCGCTAATCTAGTTGATGTGTTCAATTCGCTCTAATCAATTGTAGTATGATCCTTGACTAATTGGTTAGTGCGAGTCTCTTGAAAGAGTTTACCCATCAATCATGGAGAGAAGACTTACTAAAAGTTAGGTATTAGGTAACTTATTTTTTAGATAATCTAAATACTTAAATACTTAAGTGGTAGGCAAAGACCCTTGTGAGTAACATTCACTATTTAAACACGAGGTATGACATGATGTGTGTCATACTTCATCCCTTAAATTTTAAGATTCGACCAACACTTATAAAAATATAACATATTTTGCGGCTAGATATTTACCATTTAATTAGTACGATTGTACAAGCACATGCGACTAGAGTAGAGATAACAATGAGTCTCGGGTCTATTGGGTACCTACAAAAATACTCATAGTGGGTAGGATAAAATCTCACTATAGAGGTATGAGATTGAATTTGTATAAGTACCCATAAAAAGTAGCGGACATGAGTGCGGGTATATGTACTATAGTACGGAAACGTCCCATAACCCCACACACATATTATATATATATATATATATTTTTTTTTTTTTCGACCACAAAAGTTAGTTTGAGAGTTGAGGTTTGCTCTACCCTTATAAACACTTGATTGGTCATATCTCTAGCAAATGTGAGACTTCTAACATAGCTCCCTCCCGCCCAGGACTGGATATCTACGGATGACTCGTAGGAGCAGTCTCCACTAACAAACGGATTTAGGATAAACTAGTTTGAGAGTTGAGGTTTGTTCTACTATAATATATATATATATATATATATATATGACGCTTTCAATTACTATATTAAAATCAATTTGTGACATGACACTTTCATGGTATTTAATTGGTTGAAATGTATTTACACCAAAGGCATATTTTCATTAAATCTTATTATCAAATTTAAAATTACAACTTTCTTATTTCTTTTAAAAAAAATAAGTGAAGTCTTTTAATATTATGTACATGATTGTTAATTTACTATTACTTATTTTAAAATAAGTGAAGTCTCCCCTCATGAGTTATTCCTTCACTTTGTGATGATGTTTTAGTGTAGTTTGTTTTTTATTTCCAAATGTAACCAACAACACAAAAAATAAGTCAGTAACATGCAACTTTGAGAATATATTAATAAATTATAATTATTCGGAATACTTATTTTTGAATTTTTGGATGATCTTTTATATGTTAATTAATGACTTTTATTTTATTTGTACCAAAAAAATGACTTATTTTATAATAAAAGTTTATTTTTGGTTTTCATTTTTGAAAATTGCACAATAGGAAAGTTATATTTTGGCTAGCTAAATTGAGGGTAATGGACACGAGTATGAACATGGGCATAAAGTATCCGAGGACGGGCATTTAAGTTGTTACTCACGTGGGTATGAGAATGAGTACTATTTACTACTCCTTCCGCCCCAAACTCTTATAGATTTCAGGAAAAAAAAATAAGTTTTTCCTTCTTTATCCTTACATTTATTATATTTTCAATTCCAAAATAGGCTTAATAACATTGAAGTGAGAGCTTTAAATAAGTGTATATATGGAAGATTTGTACAAAAAGTAACAAAACCAACATATTAATTAGTTTATTACATGTTTTCTTAATAAGTGTGTTTGTCTGAATAAAACCTTATAATTTGGAACGGATGAAGTATAACACTCTACTCATGCCCTACTCATTATCATCCTTAAATGAGAGGTTACTCATTGCTGTTTGCGGTGGATACCCGGTCAAAAACTCTTTCGGACAACTTTTGTATAGGATCAAGATCCTCTCGAGTTTGAAAATAAACGGCACCAATATTGACCGTCGATCCATTTTCTGTAAGAATAAAGTATTTATTAAAAAACATAGCTAAATAAAATGTGCGGTTAGATATGCAACTACAGCCCCTGCATTCTCTCCAAAACTGTTAGGGGATCCAAACCCTTTATGTAATCTAGGTTTTTTTAATTTCATTGTCAGTTTTTTTAAAAAAATTTTACATTAGAAAGCATTTAAATTTCTTTTTCTTAGACATTTTCCTCGTTGACCATATGTCCCTGAACGATATCTCAGTTTTTTTATCATAAGTTGTTTTGTATGATTCAATTATCTATCCCATAAAAACTAAAATAAAAAATATAAATATTCCCAAAGGATTAATTTGATTATGTTCCGAGTTTTATGAATTAGAAACTATTTTCAAAGAAGATTGTTATACCTATTTTTTAAAAAGACATTTTTAGAAAACTTGTGATTTGGAAAATTAAAAAGAAAAAGAAAAAGAAGATTGTATTAATTTTGAAAATTTTGTTTTAAAAATTGAAAATAAGAACAACTTTTTAGGACATTTCATAAGAAATCTATTTTTTAAAATTAAAAAACGCCTTTAAAAAATAGTAATCAAACATATCCCTAATCTTTTTTATTTCATTTCCCCCTGAGGGATGTAAATATATCAAGTCAATTATATGAATACATGATCTGGTGTACATGAGGCTTACATGATCTATTAACAATCATATGGGGGCACCCACTAATTTTCTCTAATAATATAAATTTGTCAATGGTATCAATATTAGTATGTTATTTTAATAGTAAGCTGGTGCAGGTATTGCCCCACGAAAGTTTTATCTTATACTTAGACATTAATTACTTTTGCCATTCCGCTTGATATTTACATTCCGGTTGATAACTCATATCTTGGCACTGATGAGTGGTGCTACATGGCACGCCAAACACAAGCATGAGAAGACACGAGAAAGCAATCAGTGTAGAACTGTGGTTGAACTTGAAAATATAGAGGATGAGATAGAAAAAAGATTTTGCAAGCTTATTTTACACCACTCAACACTTGATTGTGCCTTATCCACGAAATAACATTTTCCATTCTGTTTTTAATTTGATTTCAATTCTTTTAAAACAAGTTAGGAAGAAGGATTATTCTTTATTTATTATTTTGGTGTACACCGACAACACCTAACCAGCTCTTCTATCAGAGAGGAGACAAAAGGGGGTGGGGCCTCCCAAAACAAATTGTGTCTATGTTATTGTTGAGATTGAGCAAAACTAGCAGCAAGCTTGTGTGCCACGGTGTAGGATTATTCTTTATTAAATTAGTATCCATTACTTATAAAGGAAATTTTAAATATTTTCTCATCCAATAAAATTTATGGTAATTTTTTGAGTTTATATTCAATTTTACTCAGTTGTAAAATAAAAAAATCGCATGATTTTAGTCCCTCTTTAATACTTTATGAGAAACGTAAACCACATGATTTTGTATTTTTTTAAAATTAAAAGTAAAGAAAATTTTTGGAAACTAAAATCAAATATTTTCATTTTTCGTGAATTAAAAACATATTTAACTCTAAAGAAAAATATTTTCTAAAAATATAGTATGAAGTAATTTTAAAGAATAAATATTTGTAGAGAACAATTATGATTCATATTCAACGGGCTGGGCTCTCCTGTATTTGAGATTTGGGGACTCAATGAGTTGTGTGTGCCTCTAATTGTTTGGAGGTGGTTCGGGTGTTCCAAGTATGAGTGTTCGTGGGACGGGTTGGGACAGATTTGTCTTGACTTTTACCCAGCCCTAAATATTGATAGGTCAGTTTCTAAACCCGAATCCGTCCCTAGACCCGAAGAGGCCCGATGAAGTGCAGGTTTAACACAGACCCGAATGCAAAAAGACAGGTTTGGGTTGGCCCGAAGGACAAATTGAATATCAATTTCAAATCTCACCAAAGAAATATTAATACATATCATTATGTAAAAAGACTAATTTTTATCCTATCAATGAATTATTGAAGAAACTATATAGAACTGAAGTTTTTCCTAACAATATACTTAATTAGAGAAAAGAATACAAAATATATTCACTTAAAACCAGACTATAAATGAAGATATACAAAACCATCTTTTGAAGTTAGTGTGTAAATAGTGTTTGTGGGACGGGTTGGGACGGGTTGAACTTGACTTTCACTCGGCCCTAAATATTGACCGGGTTCAATTTTTAAATTCAAACCCGTCCCTAAACCCCGAAGAAACCCGAAGAGATGCGGGTTTAAGGGACATGGGTCAGGCTGGGTCAAGGGACAAGGCCGGGTCCTGTACACCCCTAGTTCCAAGCGCCTCTGGTTGCCAACTCCTATGGGAACGAGACTTAATTTTGGATACACACTCTTGGTTGGCCAGGAATTGGAATGTTTCCTTCATTCATATTCCTCATGAGAAAAATAACGTAGCTGATTTCCTTGCGCGTCAGGCATCTAGGGAAGGCACTTCTCGCCGTGTTTTGAGGCAACTTACGTCTACCATTTATGCGTCGTTGTATTTAAACGTTTTTGCTTAGTTTGACTTTCTTTTTAGATTTCCTAAGTAAAATATTCAAATTTGTAAAAAGTAATATACAAACAACACCCCAAAGTTAACCATAAAATCCCAAAAACCATGTTACTTTAATATATTCATTATTATTATATATTTTTCTTACAATATCTTAAAGTATGTACTTCGTAACTTATTGGTTGATTTAAACATGTTACTTTAATATATTATCAAGAATTAGATTTTTAAATAAGCATTATGACACGCCAAATTTATATATTTAATAATTATATTATTAGATTGGTTATCTGCCAATTAAATTAATTTTGAAAATTTAATTTTTAAATTTTACTTTTAATTAAATATATCATAAAACACTTTTGCAATTAATGCACGATATACTTACTAGTAAAAATAAACATAGAGAGCCCATAACATTGTCGGAACAAGTCATGTAACATATATATTTCGCATTATATTAAATAAGGAAAATAAAAAGGAAGGACTTCCATATGAAACTCTAATTGTTGAACTAATCCCGATATTCGGAGTGAGGCTATGGCTTATGTCCTTCACCAGGAGCAGGACCGGATTCAGTAGGTTTAAGTTTCAAAATCAACATCTCATTTACATTTGAGGTCCTCACTACCTTATCGTCTTCATCCAACACCAAGGTGTTCGGTAGTCGTGCCCCAAATGACCGCGGAAAGGCACTCTTCATTTTTTGATTAGCATCTTCATCCAACACTAAAGTATTTGGTGGTCGTGCCCCAAATGATTGCGGAAAGGCACCCTTAGTTTCCATATTAACATCTTCATCCAACACAAAATTGTTTGGTACCGGTGCCGGCCTGGGTGACCGTAGAAGGACACTCTTCATTTCTCGATTGGCATCTTTGTCCAACACAAAATTGTTCGGTACCGGTGCCGGCCTGGGTGACCGTCGAGAGACACTCCTCATTTCTCTATTAGCATCTTCGTCCAACACAAAATTGTTCGGTACTGGTGCCGGCCTGGGTGACCGTCGGAAGACACTCCTCATTTCTCGATTAGCATCTTCATCTAACACAAAATTGTTCGGTACCGGTGCCGGCCTGGGTGACCGTCGCAGGACACTCTTCATTTTTTGATTAGCATATTCATCCAACACTAAATTGTTTGGTGGATGTGCCATCCCATCTATGATGCTCGGCAAAGAGAATGGCAAAATCATAAGGATGCAGGCAAAAACATGGTATCTTCCTGCCATGACTAAGAGCCACCGCAAGCTAAAGACTTCTGTTATATTAGCTAATTTTGTTTGATAATTGTTAAGAAGTCCTCAAACAATGTACTTGTTTTATAGTACAGTTTGGAAGAGTGTTGCGTACCGGTATAATCCTTAGGTCATACAATAATATAATATAATATTTTACCATTTTTATTATTATATAATATAATATTAAATTATATTAAATATAATATAAAATATGATATAATATTATTACTATATATATAATATAATATTATGTGTTACATATTATAATATAATACTTACTATTTCTATATAATATAATATAATATAATATAATATAATATAGTATAATATAATATAATATAATATAATACAATACAGTATAATACAGTATAATATAACATAATACAATACAGTATAATATAATATAATATAATATGATATAATATAATATAATATAATATAATATAATATAATATAATATAATATAATATAATATAATATAATATAATATAATATAATATTAAAATATATCATAATATATAATGATAACGTATTAAATATAATATAAAATATGATATAATATTATTACAATATATAATATCATATTTTAATATTATGATGGGTAGGGATCAATTGACACTATAAATATAATATAATATAATATAATATTAAAATATATCATAATATATAATGATAACGTATTAAATATAATATAAAATATGATATAATATTATTACAATATATAATATCATATTTTAATATTATGATGGGTAGGGATCAATTGACACTAGCTATTAAACGTGTTCATTTATACTATTTTATAATTTTTTATACAATACAAAATTAAACAATTCAACTGTTGAATCAAGTTATATTATTTTAATTATCATGTGTATAAACATTCATTGAATCCTGATATTTATAGATATGCAATCAAATAGTGAGCATTTTCTCATATTTAAATAACACATTATATATTAAAATTAAGTGGTAGGCGAAGAAGTAACAAAATACTATTTTATAATTATAAAATTTGTAAACTTAATCTACTCAATGATCATGGGGTTCTTCTTTAGGAGCTACGGGCGGCTCCCGCAAATTTTTAGAAAAATCATTTATATTCAATCTTTTTCTACATTAATACATAGCAGAAATTTCTTAATGGCTTTGTGGGGGTAGTGATAAGTGCATTTTAGTTTTCTTTGGATTTTTGGCTCAAAATTCCCTAGTGGTATTAATATAGCTGGGCATATCAAAATTTAAGGTAAATAATTTATTTAATAATATTACTTTAATATGATTTAATATCTTGTAATTTTCAGAATATAATTTTATATGTAATATTTTCCGGGTTCATATAAAAAATTTCTACTATTCATATTAATTAAATTCATTATAACGATATTTTTAATTATAATTTTGAAAGATTATTTTTAAGATCCACAAATATGTAATTATATCTATTATTTATATTCAAGTCATAACTAATGAAAATTAAAATATCCTACGTGATATAATGTTAAAAAAAACAAATCAACCTATTATATATTAAAATAATGTGTTTAATCAAAAATGCTATTTTAATATTTAATTAAAAAATATAGTTGAGCAAATCAAATTAGGAAATAGTTCTAAAAAAATTGTTTAAGTTATTATATATTACTTAAAATAGTGTATTAAATCAAAACTGCTATTTTAATATTTAATTGAAAAATATAGCTGGACAAATCAAATTAGGAAATAGTTCTAAAAATAATTGTTTAGGATAAGAAATAGTTATTTAGAGTAGGATCTTAGCGGGTTAGACATATTGGGGTACGTGAGATTAAACATTATTTTACATAATATATAGGTAATAGGTAATGTATTACATATAATATAATATTATTATAATAATATTTTGCATATACAATATTCGATGTTATATTTATGTATCTAGAGATTGGGGATGAAAATGGGTTGATCTAGGTAGAGTACTATAGTAAACATTATTATACATGTGTTTTTTAAAATTACCCTACCCTTCATCATAATCGTGTGGTTAGCAACTTGGGTCTCGTCCCATACGCTCTGGGTACTAGTATGTCTGTACCCATACTCATACTCATACTCATAACCCGCAATTTAGCTAGCCAAATTATAACTTTCACTATTTACATTTTTCAATTTAAAACAAAAACATAACAATTATTAGAAAATAAAAATAATTAATTAAAAATATAAAAAAATTCGTCCAAATACACAAGATTTGGTGAGAAAATGAAGGTTTTTAAGGTTTCTGGTCAAAAGGCACTGAGCCCCTTTATGGACCGCTAAGCCCCTTTTTGGTAGGGAAGAATTTTCCTTGCTGGACAAAAGACACTAAGCGACCATGAGAAGGCGCTAAGCGGCGCTGGGGCGGTTGACAAACCCTCATTTGATAGAAACATGGTGCTTGGTCCCAAAAAAAGGCGCTGAGTATCGAGATCTGCCCAAGTTTTATACAAGTCATGTTTTTTAGGGAAAATGAGATGTTTTGGGTTTGAATTCAGGTTTGGGAAAGGTAAACCCCTCACCTGACCCTACCAGTTTTTATCCCTACCGTGGAGGCAACAGTGGGTAATTGAAGTAGAATTTAGAGTAGATTTGTAACAAGATTTTAAGGAAATGGCTGCTTT
This sequence comes from Acmispon strigosus, assembly GCA_030819835.1. Taxonomy (NCBI): domain Eukaryota; kingdom Viridiplantae; phylum Streptophyta; class Magnoliopsida; order Fabales; family Fabaceae; genus Acmispon; species Acmispon strigosus. The sequence goes on from JAUAMA010000001.1 coordinate 97,428,467, forward strand.
AAATTAATAAAACATAAAGTGACAGCAAACAAGCTATGATATATATGGGGTAACATTTGGGTGGTGAAACCTTACACATAAAAAACTGTGTATATTAGGGTGTCCCCTACACCTAGTCCTTGAGTTGAGAGTGAACGGTACATGATAAACTTTGTAGTATTATCTTTTTCTTTTTAAGAACACAAATTAGGCTGGTAATTCGATTTGTTCCCTTTTTACAGATAGACCCAAAAAACTATCAAGTAAAACATTCTACTAATTTTTAAAAGTTTAAAGTCAGTACGTGGAAACTACATTCTACTAAATTTTCATTCGACTAAAAATTGAATATAAATCTAGAGGTTCTTATATCCAAACCTTAGCATTGAAATCATCAGAAACTCTTCTTCACTCCCACTTGACATTTTGAACTTTAAGGTTGACATTAGCAATCAGAGCATTGTCTGCACTTTGGGTGAAGGCATTATAAGCTTGAGACTGTTTGCACTCAAATATTTTCCCAAACTACGACTAAAAAACTCATCATCTTTGATGGTTCCATAAAAGAAAAATAAGCAGTGCTTGACAAACTTCAGATGCAGTGTCTGTCATATATACCGAAGATTCTGCTTTCTCCTTGCAGCCATGAAGTGTCTGTCATATATGCATTCACTCTTGGGCGCAAAGATTGTTATGTCAGTGTTGATACCTTCTCTTAACATTCTACCAAGAGCTATCTTTGTTGTTGAGTTCAATATTTCCTGCAAGACTTTAGACTCGTAGAGCAAAGTCCTCCGCCCTCTAGGCTGGTAGTTTTCACTTCCGGGAACTCAATCTCAAAAATACATTTTTCTGGTACGGGAACAGGGATCGTCCAAGCAAAGGCTTCCATGGAGCTATTTTGAAAAAGAAAGTTTCTTATTTTTTAAGTTTAAATGCATTTTCTGCCCTTGAAATACACACTTTTACGAAACGTACCATACTAATATTTCTGGCGCGAAATGTACCCACCAGTAATTTAACATGCAGCACTGCTTGTTGTTATGAAACGAAAGAAGTACGAAAATATTTCAGCCAATCAGATGTTTTGACGGAAATCATGGGTGGGTTGAAGTAGGAAAGTAAAAATGGCAACACACTCAAAATAATGCCACGTATAGATTCTTACATTTCGTCTGGATTCCATTCGTAACAATTAGCATTTTCCTTTAACATGTGTAGTATTTACTCTTTCATCAGTCTGCTGTTAAAAACTAGACGGAAGGGCTAACGTTAGGGGTGGAAGTAAGCTAGACTTTGCTACGCTTTACTTAAATATGTCTGGTCTGCTTAAAAAATTCAAGGCATGAGCCTATTGTCTGTCATAGGCTTTTTTTAGGCCTGAGCCTGATCTTTTTGAAAGTCTGGCCTGACCTGTTAGCCTATTTAAAAGCTTGTTTTATTTTAATACATTCAAGTAGACCAAAAAATTTAATTGTAAAATGTCAACAAACTTATAGACTAGTGAGATAAAATACAATAATATGATTATATGGTCCGATTCAAAGTAAATAGGTATAGTCATTTTCTAAAGAAGTTTATATAGTTAATTTATTATATAGTCTAACATATTTAATCATATAAATAAGTCAACAACTATTTAGTTTTAAGATACTATAATAAAGATCTCAAAAAATATATTATAATAAAAATTCAATATAATATGAATAACAAAATAAATTAATATTTTCTTAAATATGTCAGTCTGTTAGGCTTATAAGGTTTTCTGAGTGGCTCAAACCTGACCTTTTTAACTAAATAGGCTTTTAAAAAAGCTTTGACCTTATCTATTTAGTAATTTGGCCTGACCTGGTCCTGATGTAGGCTAGGTCGTAGGCCCCTGTCGGCAGTCTGACCTACTTCCATCCCTAGCTGACGCGGGGCTGGCGTGGCATGACACGTCATTAAATAAATTTCAGAACATGGAAAAAAGGGTGGCAAAACACCAATTTTTCCAGTTGAGCTACACAATCAATTGGTAATAATATGAACAAACTTTTATTTATATCATCAATCATAACAATAAAAGTAAGAAAAACAATGTCCAGTTCATAAAAATAAATTAACCCAAAATTTCATCACAACATTTTCTAATCTTCTTCTTCTTCACCAGCATCATCATGTTCAATAACACAGCAACATCATGCAAGAGTGACCTTTATTGCAAGCTAAAAAAGGCAAGTCCCAAATTGAAGGTAGTAGAATCTAGAAACACAAAATCAGTATCAAGAGCAATTAAAGCCCCCTACCCCATCACTCACCGGCAATCACAGAGGACGTGGCTCCCACCATCGAAGCATATAAAGCAAATGTCCTCCCCGTCCTAATGTTGTTGCTGCTTCGGCGGTGGAGGAGCTATTTTAGAAACTCCCTTGGACAATCGACCTCGCTTCTTCTTCACAACGGTGGCGTCAACGGCGGTTGCTGCTCTCTCTTCCATGTCAACATCGGAGGCGAGCTTGGCAGGGACTACAACGAGCTGCTTCGACTCCGCTAAACCCCTACCGCCGCGGCTCACCTTCGACCCCAGCGATTGCTCCATCAAAGGAAAAGAAAAAGTAAAAAGCGAATCGAATAATCGAAGAGAGAAAATCAGGAATTAGGGATCATGAGTTTGAGTTTCTGCAAAGAGATAAAGTAAACCCTAAAATGTGGTGAGTTATTGGAAATGGGAGAAGGTAGTGTTTGTTTTTGTTGGAAATTTCGTGTTAGAAAGCGAAGAGAGAGATCCCGATTGCTATGATGGTTGTTGTTGGAGTGAAGAAGAAGAAGAAGATGATGATGATGAGGGAGAGGAGTGAATTTGGCGATGGTGGAAGGGAGAGGAGGTGGCGGCCGTGAACTTGAGGGAAGAGGATTAGGGTTTGATGGACGGAGAATGGAGAAGAGGTTGATCAATAAACTAGACATTTATATTTCTTACTTTCATTTTATTGTTATGATTGATAATATAGATAAAAGTTTGTTCATGTTATTATCAATTGATTGTGTAGTTCAATTGACAAAAAGGGTGTTTTGCCACTTTTTAGTCCCGTGTTTGAATCCCCCCACCCTCTTTTCCAAGTTCTGAAATTTATTTAATGACATGTCATGCCACATCAGCCCTTTCGTCTAATTTTTAATGTCAGACTGACGGAAGGGTAGACACTGCACATGTTAAATTACTGGGGGTACACTTCGTGCTAGAAATATTGGTGTGGTACGTTTTGCAAAAGTGTGTATTTCAAGGGGCAAAAAGTGCATTTAAGCCTATTTTTCTGTACTGGGTAAACGGTGCTAAGCCCGCGGGACCCGCAATATCCAGGGCTATAGCATGATGGTTGCTGGCCCGTTTAAAAGCGGGCCTAAACGGGCGAGCCCACTTAGTCTGTGGTTTTAAGCGGGTTAGTCTGCGGGCCTGCGGGTTGATCCGCGGGCTTTTTAAAAAAATGTCTTAGGAAGGGCTAGAAAGAATTTTTTTTCTCAATCATTGAATCAGGCCCAGAAAGTAAAAAAAAAAAAAAAATCAATCTCTCAAATCTCAATAACTGAATTAGTGAATCAGACATTCCCTCTTGAAATCTCAATAGTCAATCCTCAATCAAGCCTCAAAACCCTGGCCATTATTCTCTCTCTCTCAACCCAGCGCCGCTGGACGCCATCTTGCATCTCCCTTGAGCGCTGTCCGCCGCCGTCGCCTGCGTCCGTGACCGCCTGTCGCCCTTGATTCCTTGACCGCCGTCGACCGTCGCCCTTGAGTCCTTCAGCAAATCGTTCCTGCAAGTTCTCTCAACATCAAATTGTTACTGCAAGTTCTCTTCTTCATTTCTACCATCGTAACTCACCCACTTTCCTCTTCAATCATTGAGCAAATCTCACTCATTTCTACAAGTTGTAAGTTACACACTTTCTTCTTCAATCTTTTCACTTTTCACTTTCTTATTCTCTCAACAGAAAACTGTCCCCTTTCTTATTATCACTTATTCTCATTTTTAAGGTTTTTTAAAGCTTTTTTTTTTTTTGCTACAATTTGTAGTTGTTTAATGTTAAATTTCTGTTTTTTTTTAATTTTAAATTGTGCAGCATGGCCCGCGGGCTGGCCTGTGAAATTGCGGGGCAGACGTAGGCTACTAAAATGGAAGTTTGTTTAATTGCAGGCCTATGCAGGGTATGCCAATGCGAACGAGTCGACGCGGGGCAGATCAACCCGCATACCGAGTTCTACTATTTTTTAATGTGCCAACACTGTAGTATTATCTTTCTGAAAGTTTCTTACTACTACTATTACTTTGTATTATTATCTTCTTCATCCTAATCTTATTTATTTTGGGTTATGTTGTTTTATTTCTGTTATTCTAATAAAACAATTTAGAAAAAGAAAGTCTAATTATCTAAAGGAAGCATCATCTCACTTTACAAAATTTCTTTAACTAATATCTAATTTTTTCAATCAGAGTTTAATACTCACTGTTAGGATAATACACTGACATTTAATAATATTGTGATTTTGTGCCACATCAGATTTTTAATTTTAAAATATATGGAAAATACTCATATGAGGTGGCAATTATTTAAAACAGTATAGATTGTCAGTGTAAAATGATTTTACACGACGGTGCATAAGTATTAAACTCATTAAACAAATATATAAATGCATGTGAATACCACTATTAAATTAATTATCTATCAATTAAAATATTTTCTCAAATTTTAAATTTTTGGTGTAACTTAAATACAAGATTTCTTATTTATTTATTGAATTGTTCTCGCGATTTTGAACCTGAGACTCCCTACCAAGTATTTAACGCAGCTACATCCACGGAGACTCAAATTTGAGATCTCTAATTAAGTTAGAACAACTCAATATCAGTTGATCTACGTGTTTAGTGGTATGTTAGGAGATATTTAAAACTATTAGAAGAGATTAAGTACGAGACAATGACTACAAGGCAAGTCACTATAATAGAATTATTTCACATTAAATAAGGAAAATAAAAAATTATGTAATTATCTTCCTTATGAAACTCTAATTATTTAGTTGATCCTCATCTGTGTGAGGAGGCTCTAGTTCATGCCCTTTACCATAAAATCTGGGACAAGCATCAGCATGGGGCTCTAGCCATGTCCTTCACCATGAGCGTTAGGACTAGGGTAACCAAGATCTGGCTCATGTCCTTCACCTTGAGTCTTAGGACCAGGGGTACCGGGATCTGGCTCACGACTTTCTCCTTGAGTCTTAGGACCAGGGGTACCGGGATCTGGCTCACGACCTTCACCTTGAGTCTTAGGACCAGGGGTACCGGGATCTGGCTCACGCCCTTCACCTCGAGTCTTAGGACCAGGGGTACCGGGATCTGGCTCACGACCTTCACCTCGAGTCTTAGGACCAGGGGTACCGGGATCTGGCTCACGACCTTCGCCTTGAGTCATAGAACCAGGGGTACCCGGATCTGGCTCACGACCTTCACCTTGAGCCTTATGACCAGGGGTACCCGGATCTGGCTCACGACCTTCACCTTGAGTTTTATGACCAGGGGTACCAGGATCTGGCTCACGTCCTTCACCTTGAGTCTTAGGACCAGGGGTACCGGGATCTGGCTCACGACCTTCACCTTGAGTCTTAGGACCAGGGGTACCGGGATCTGGCTCACGTCCTTCACCTTGAGTCTTAGGACCAGGGGTGCCGGGATCTGGCTCACGACCTTCACCCTGAGTCTTAGGACCAGGGGTACCCGGATCTGGCTCACGACCTTCACCTTGAGTCTTAGGACCAGGGGTACCCGGATCTGGCTCACGACCTTCACCTTGAGCCTTATGACCAGGGGTACCCGGATCTGGCTCACGACCTTCACCTTGAGTCTTAGGACCAGGGGTACCAGGATCTGGCTCACGACCTTCACCTTGAGTCTTAGGACCGGGGGAACCGGGATCTGGCTCACGACCTAGCGGTCGTGCCATCCCGTGTAGGAAGTTTAGCCAAGAGAATGACATAATCAAAAGGATGATAGCAAAAGATTGGCATCTTTTAGCCATGACTCAGAGCTACTGCAAGCTATAAGGAATTTTGTATGATGATTTTGAATAGCAGATAAAACAAGGCACTTGTTTTTATAGTACTTTTAAAAGTATATATATATATATATATATATATATATATATATATATTATATTACTTCATCTGTTTCAAAATAAGAAATAGAATTAATATTATTAATTTTTTAAAACATGTTATTTGTTTTACTATTTTAACTTTTAAAGTGTATTTGTATCTCTCATCAATTATTGTTATCATTAGGGTAATATATAGAAAAGCATCAATTAATGCTCTATTGAAGTCCTAAGTGTTAAGTTCAAACAAGTCTAGAACATTTATTATATTTTGAGTGATAACAATTTTGATTTCTAAACTAAGTGTATTATTATTTTCAAGAAATGATCCCTATCGTCTGCCAGATATACTTGAAAGATTTATTATCTCTATCGTCTATGACTCAAAGGATTTATCATCTGCGTACATTATTTTATCTAGACACAAGCAAAGCATCGTCTAATCAAATGACTAAAGTAACGTCTGATGACAAGTGAAGTATCATCTACTGTATTGTCAAACATATGGAAAGTATCGTCTAATCAAAAGTGAAGTATCGTCTCCTGTATTGTCAAACATATGGAAAGTACCGTCTGATCAAAGGTGAAGTATTGTCTATCGAAGAGCAAGAGACACTTCGAGTATGGTCTAACTCTACAGCCTACGAAGCCATAACGTCAAACAACAAAAGATACAATACAACGATGGAACAGATCAAATCGCTTCTCAAAAAGGAAAGGAATTCATTGATGAACCAATTAAATACAAAGGAGTGAATCAAGCATTACATTACTCGACGACCAACTCTGCTTTAACAACAACATAAATGCTATCAATGCAAGGGAGAAGATCACGCCACAAATTACTCAACGATCAGCAGAATCAACAAAGTCAAATTTATTCAATGCTTATAGCCGTTGCTGAACGGTCATGAATTCAATAATTACATTAAGTTAACGACAAACATCTTCAACAAATCAAAAAATGAATTGAAGGCATAAAAAGGAAGACCTAAAGATTTGAAGATACAACAAAGATAGCAATACATAACAATGAAAAATCAAGTGAAAAATATAGAACAAAAACTGAACGAAAAACAAAGTCAAATGCTATCAAGTTATTCATGCATACATAAAACCTACCGTATATCATCTCTGTCTGCCAAACTTCGAGTATACTGTTTAGTGTCAAACCATCTACCAAATGTTGAGAGTTTGTCGAACCTGAATTTGTTTCTAACTCACTCTTTTGAGAAGAGATTCATTGTAGAAGAAACCCTTGTAAAAGGAGAAGTCATTTGTATACTTTTTGGGAGAAGTCCTGTCGAATACTTGTTGAGAGAAGTCCTGTCGAATACTTGTTGGGAGAAGTCCTATCGAATACTTGTTGGGAGAAGTCATGTTGAATATTTGATAGTGAAAATCTTGGTTAAGCCAAGGACTGACCCTATTCTTTAAGGGGGTGAACCAGGATAAATCTTGCGTATGCTGTCATTACTGCTTACATCGTTTCTAATTACACATGTTTTATTTCTGCTGCATCAAAACTGATTATTTTATCGTTTACTGAAAGTATTCTATCGTTTACGAAAAGGTTTTTGAAAAGCAAAGTTTTAGTACGAACACAATTCAACCCCGCTTTCTTGTGTTGTCATTGTTTTATCACTAAGTGGACAATTATTATGAAACAAATTTTTTTCTCTTTAAGTGAACGGTTATTTTAAAATGGAGGAAGTATATTATATTATATTATATTATATTATATTATATTATATTATATTATATTATATTATATTATATTATATTATATTATATTATTATGTGTTGTGTTGTATTGTATTATATTGTACTAAATTATATGTATCATATTGTGTTGTGTTCTCCCTCCGTCCCTAATTATAAACTAACATTGTAAATATCATGCTTACTACGAAAATAAATGATAATGTTAGTTGATACATTGGTTTTAAAAAAAATCGTACAATCTTCCCTATTTACCCCTATTTAAGATAAAACTTTTCAATCATTATAGTATTAATAGTGTTCCACTATCAATAAATGTGATAATGAAATTGCAAGTGTACAATTTACTATCGCGTAATATAAAAGATTATCGAACCCACGGGATAGATGTTCTTATTATTATAAAATTTAGTACTAAAATGGGAAAAATAAAAGATGAATATTTGTTGTTGTTTTAAGAACAAGATATAGCAATAAAAAGATAAGAAATAAAGATGATAAGAATTAAGCTTCTCGGGTTGATTTACATAGTCTATAAAAATGCTAGCAAGTTCCTACTTATTTTCTGAATTTTAACTCCATGTTCATGATGCTATAACCTAGAATTTCTACATCCTAATGATCTTAAGAAATGTAGAACTTTCTTCCTAATTACTAAATACATGATCTTGTAATTTAGTTAACCAGAAAAGAAGATGAAGCATGGATTCGGGCCAACATAAGGTTACGTCTATCCTAATGATCTTTAGAGATATATACTTATAACCTTTTTTAGATCCTAGTTCCCTTACTACTCATCAAATGATCTTATGACATAAGTAGTAAGTAAAACTTCTTGTGTACAGCAAGATAACAATATGAGCAAAGAAATAAAACAAGAACTGAAAATAAAACTCAGAAAGGTAGAAACAAAACTAAAACATAATTTATAAACTACTACAACCCAAGAAACTTAAAGAAGAATTTAGCCAAGCATGGCTAAAAGATTCATTGAATTACCCTGGATAGGAGCTCAAGTATGGCTTCCCACAAGTCCTAGGAACAATGATCTTTGAGGGAGAAAGAGAGAATACTTGTTGTATTCTAAGAAAGGTGTGCTTTACAAGTGAAGAGGAAGGTCCTATTTATAGTAAAAATCCAGCCTCCAACGCTTCAGCGCTAGAATTCCCAACGCTTGGGCGCTGGGAGCATTAAAAATCCACTGCCAGACCGAGGGCCAGCGCTTGAGCGCTGGCTTCCCAGCGCTGCAGCGCTGGGCACTGCCTCTTCAACTTCAAGTTTTTCTTCTTCTTCATGGTTAGTGGGATTTGAATGCCATCAAAACCCACTACTCAGCCCTTGTTTAATTCTGAAACTTCTCCTCCACTACCATCAATTCCTTCAAGCTTATTTTCCATGTGCTAATTTGAAGAGAGTTGCTTCATATTCCTCTTTTCCACTTTTAATCCTCTCTTTGTTAGCACTTCAACTTTGGCCCTTTAACTCTCTCAATCTTCATTTTTAGCCCTCCACTCTTGAACTTTCACAAATAGGTCCTTGATTTCCTGAAACTTTACAAATCGGTCCCTGGACAAAAATGATAACTAAACCAGCTTTTCCTAAAAATATAAAATACCTATAAAAATTCCTAAAAATATAAAATAAAGGTAGAAAAAACAAATAAAATCTGATCTACATGCAAAATGCAAAATAAATATAAAATCTACATAAAAACAATAAAAAACCTACATGAGACTCAAAAATAATAAAATAAAAAGACTAAAAAGACCCTAAAATTATCATATAAAATCCACTCATCAAAATGCAAGGGCAAATATAGAAAGAGAAATTAACTTTTGTTAAGTTAGCTTATATTTAGTAACATCATATAGATGTTAATGTTAGCTTATAATTAGAGACGGATGGAGTATTATATTAATATTTAAATGAATTTATTTTGATTCAAAGAATATTATTATAACATGTTTTAAGACGAGGTTAACTTGTAAGAGGGTTTGAGGTGGAGTGTAAGTTTTGGATACGAATGAGACTACGGTACTTCACACTATATAGTTATTATATTACTCTCTCTCTCTTCAAACTTGAGAAAATGTGGCATGGGTGTGTCTATAGCTGTCAATATGGGTTCCAACCCGCCGGTTGGCCCAACCCAACCCGGCCCGCAGGCGGGTGGGGTTGATGAAATCACAGCCCGTTTAGAATACGGGTTAGAGCAACCCGGCTCGTTTAACCCGCGGGTCAAACGGGCCAACCCGCGGGTTGGGGAATAAAATAAAATAAAAATTTTTAGGCTGATTCTCTTAAATCTTGGGTTGGGTCACTAAGTCTAAGTGTCACATGAAAAGTGAAGTGAGTGTGCAAAGATAAGGGAGTGATTTTCTTCCATCTTGGGTTGTGTTTGTATTGGAATTCACGAATGACTTGGAGTTTGAACTTGAATTTAGATATGCACAAAGTGTATGGTGTAACATTGTTAATTTGTCATGATCTTGAATTAGTATGTTTGGTAAAATGCATGTGTTAGTATTTATTTAATATGATTTTTTTTACTTTTTCATCATTTTTTAATTGAATTTCTTAATTTTTAGATTTTTCTTATTTTCCTACTGCCAAAACGGGCCAGCCCGCCAACCCGCGAGCCGGGTTGGGTTGATTAATTCCTGGCTCGTTTAGAAACGGGTTACTCCAACCCAACCCGTTTTGAACCCAACCCATGACGGGATTGATAGCTCTAGGTGTGTCCTAACTCGGTTCAAATTTTGCTACTGATGTGAAGTTCGTTTCGAGTGAAACCGAAAGTAATCAAACTAAGCTCAAATCCTCACAATTACTTTGGTTAATGAACAACTCATCAAATAGAGAGACAACCATACATTGGGTCAACAAATAAGATCAAGAATGATAGTCAAGAGATTGTAGATGTAGTAAAAATTGTGTAATGGTGGAGATATAATAATAATGAATACAATAAATCCCTCCCCACACTTAGCATGCACATAGTCCCCCATGCGCCAAAATACAAATGAGAATACAATAAGGGTTCGTTTGGTGGACAGGATACACAGAGACAAGATAAGATAGTAATCATATCCTGTTGTTATCTGTTGTTTTTGCGCCAGCAGGATATGATAACATTATCATGTCCCTTATCATATCCTGTCCCTTATCATATCCTGTCCATCATGTGTAAAAGTTATCTTGAGAGGGGAGTTAGGATAGAAATTATCCTGACAAGATAGGATATCAGTTTTTTTTTGTTTATTACCATGACCCAAAATTAATTTCAATATTTATATTTTATATAATTTATAATAATATTAATTAATAAATATAAAATTTTGATTTTAATAAAATATTAATTTTATTACTTATCAATTACTAATTGTTATTGTTAAGTTAAATTATTTAGTTACTGATAAATTTAATTAAAAAATAAACTTATTTATAAATGGTGAAAATATTGGATTTACTCATATAAAATAATTAAATTTTCATTATCACTTACTACTACTTAGTTAACATTATTTTTCGTTATTTATATTATAATAAAAATACACAAAATAATTCTTCACTAATAATAAAATAGGTTACTCACATATATATATATATATATGTATATATATATATATAAATATTAATTTTTTAATAGTAAATATAGACTAATTTTATATTATCATATGATATTATTTAAAATTATTTCTCTACTTATATAATTATAATTCATAATTAAAATATAATTATTTTAGAAAGAATAATATCTTTTAATAATTTTTAAAAAATTTGATTAATTTTTATCATTAATCACTTACCCCTACTAAGTTAAAACTTATTGTTAAATATATAATAATTTTAATTAAAATAGACTCCCTTGGAAAAAATTAAAATAGCCGAATTAATAAAAATTAATTTTATTTTAGTTGGTATTAAAACATAAGCTCATTTATAAAAATGTAAAAAAATTAAATTTAATAGAATTATCACTTTTTAAAAATAAAACTATTTAGAAAATTAAATTTTAAAAAATATTATGTATTTTTTATTTCAAGGAAAATTTGATACATTTTTCATTGTTTGTATCATATCCTATCAATATCCTGTCCACCTCAAACGCAGGATAGGATAAGAGTCTATCCTACTCTTATCATATCCTGCGCTTATCCAATCCTCTATCTTATCCTACTCTTATCTTATACTAACAAAAAGCTAAAAAGAAAAACAAACTCCACTACGCAACAGGTGTAGGTGGTAGATGGTCACATTGCGCTATAAGCTGCTATGACAAAGCTAGAATGGTATATGACTGTTGCTCCAACCTCTGTAGACGCATCTCGTTGCGTGCCTTAGCAGCGACGATCTTCGCCTGAACATCTCACATCCAGTCATCCAACCTAGTGACAAGTGAAGTAATGCCATTAGGATGGGAAGTAGAATCGACACCATTATATCGGGTGTGCTCAACATGCCACACACCCGGATCGTCATCTACCCTCTGATCCAGTTGGGTTGGTGCCTCATACACCATTGGTTGTGGTGTCTTCGTATTCAAAATCACTTCCCCTTTATCAGGCGTCGCGGTCCTCTGATGTTCAATCACACTCTGGAAAGGAAATACCCCACAATAATGTGCCTTGTGAGTGTCTTGGAAACTCTTTTTCCTAGCTCAATGCGTGTCCAAAGGAAAGCAATGTCGGCGCCACATCAACGCCTATGAACCATATAACACATAGTGAAGATGTTCTTGAATGAGACTATGTCATCACTTATCCACTGCCTATGAATAGAACATGATATCCAACTGTGAAGAGTTCTAACAATCGGGCTCTTGATCCGACTAGCCTTTGATATCCTTGGGAGGTAATCGTTGCTCCCTATGAGCGTGGTCCAAAAGGCATTATCATCATATTAAACAATCAGGTATTTTTTCTGCAGCACGGTACTCCTCTGTAGCTATTGACTCCTTAGTCTCAAACCCACACACCACATTGTATTCGACCAATGTCAAGATCTGCTCTCTTCTCATCATAAAGAAGGGTACAATGTGTTTTCCTTCCAGATAATTAGTTGTAGGCAACTTTTCCCATTCTCGGCATATTGCCACAAATTCTAACATAGACGGCTTGTATGTTGGCTCAAGGGGTGAGTTTTAGCAATCCAAAACCCGTCCCCGCTTCTTCGGGTTCAAGTTCGGGTTTGATTTTTTCAAAAATCCTGTCAAAGTGGATTATCCCATCAAAATTGGGGCCGGGATTGGGGATGCATGCGGCTTCGAGTTTAATTGTCATGTTTACTTTTTTAGGCAAATAAGGAGATTGGAAAAAACAATAAAAAATCAAAATAAATATTTTTTCAAGTGTGATCTAAACGTAAAGTGACGCAAAGAAAAATTCAACAAATCACCACGTGAACGCATTCATAGCAACAAAACACAAAAGGTTTGTTTTTAAGGAAATGATAATAAAATTAAGAAACCGAAGGCGTAGAAGTCTGTACATCAGCGTTCACAAATGGAACAACCGCCGGGGGAACCTCCACAACCCAAACTGAACCAGCATAGGTAGAGGCATTGTTAAGAGGGTTTTCACTTCTTTTAATAAAAACCAATACTTAAGCTGCGCTCAAACCTCTTTTAAGATTCAATTGCAGTATAGTAAGGGTGTTATCGATCCACAGAGAGCAAATGTGTTTGAGTGTCTTTCTTTAATTAAGAAGTAAAGCAAGAAAGAAACAAGAATTGTTTGTTTGGAGAAACTTGTTTTCAAGAGCAAGAAAATAAGAAAGAAACGATTGAGAGAATAATAGATTGGGAAAATAGTTGGATTCTGGTTTCGTATTTCACTATCTAAGATTTATTTATTCTTGATTACAATCACTTAAAATCTTTAATTTATTCCCGCCAGTTCTTAACTAACTCACCTATTCCTAGTATGAGAAGTTGATTCAATTACTTTCCTAATTACCGCTTCCACAGGCAATTAATCAAAACAATTGTAAATGCACAGGCGTTAAGGAACTAGGTGATCTAACGCTATTCCTAGCAAATTAGCTTCTCCCAGATTAAACAATTTATATCTGATTAATAGAGCAGCTTCCACATACTAAATTAATCTCAAATCATATAAAAGATGATCAAGCAATTATAAGCAATAAGAACAAAATTGTTTAATTAAAATTAAAAATAGAAAGTAAACAAAGAATCAAATAGAATCCTATCCAGATGAAATACTACGCCTAAATCCAACTAAAAGGGAGCTTAGTTATCCATAGAATGGAAACTAGCTTGCTTACAAGGAGAATCAATTAGGAATTAGGAGACGATGAAGAATCCAAGCATCCGTTGATGAAAATCCTCTTTTCCTTCTCAAATTAGAGCTCTCTCACGTCCAAGGGGTGTTTGGAGGAGACTAGGGTTGAAAGAATACCCAAAAGAGGCCAAAAATCGCGTTTTATAGGCCCTGGGCGCCGCAGGGGCGCTTAGCGCCCTATCTGGGCGCTTAGCCGCCTGGAAACCATGTTCTGGGCGCTTAGCCCTTTACTGGGGCGCTTAGCGCCCTGTCTTCATGTTCTGGGCGCTTAGCCGCCTGGTCTGGGCGCTTAGCCGCCTGCAGCTTCCTGCTGGCCGCTCAGCGGCTTTAACGGCGCTTAGCGCCCCGAAAACGTCTCCAAATCAAGATCCAACCGTTCATATTGAAGTTCCATGAGTTAGGAACCACATACTCAAATTTTAGCTAAATCCAACGGTTAACGAATGAGATATTGCAATTTTGCTCAGGCTGCTTCAAGATTTATGCATCAAAAAGTTGAGATTAGAACTGAAATCTTCATTAAACATCAAAAATGTGCATTCTAACCCAGAATTAATAGCAATTCATCATTCCTTTGCAAAACATACATTTCTTGGGGGTTTTAACAATTAACACTCATAATAAGTGCCTAAAAACAATGTTAAAACTATGAACGTTTGACACTTATCAAACTCCCCCCAACTTAAGACCTTGTTTGTCCTCAAACAAAAGGTAAAGAATTTCAAAAGCAATTAACAAAACCCAAAGGAACAGGACTCAAGATGGGATTTCAGCAAATATATAATCCTGCACAAAAGTGTCTAAAAGACACAAGATTTTCAAAAGGGTAAATTGCAATCCTCACAGTTGATAATAAATAAGGAACACCAAACAAGAATCACCTAAGTTCTAGACAAAAAGCTTTCCCCCTTCAAAATCAAGGATATAAAGAACTCAAAGACGCGAGTTCAGGGGTAAGTGTTTACGCTCAAAACCATCAATTGAATCACAAAAATTAGTTTTGCTACCTGTCTCACAAATTAATTAAATTGCATGGAAATTCTAGGATCTCAAAGGTCTTTTAAAAGGTTGAAATGGGGCTAGGCTATCAAGAACTGGGTTTTTCAGGATCAAAAACTTTCTAAACTAAGAGAGCACACAAAATAAACTTAATCACTACTCTCTTTCCCCTCTTGTTCTTGCTTCCAAAGATTTGCTTTCTTTGCCCCTTTTCTTCTTTAATTCTCCTTTTTTCTCACTTTTGATTCTTGCTTGCCCTTTTTATTTCTCAATTCTTTAACTCTTTTATGCTTTTCTTTTGATTTTTCTTTCTTTTTCTCACTTGCATCTTTGCTTTTTTTTTTTTTTTTTTTTGATCATTTTGAATTGAGAAGCTTACAAGCTATTACAACCACTTTCAATTTCCCCCCAACTGTCTTTCTCTCATAATTAATTTTGCATGCTCTCCTAAGTTGAGAAAGTAGAGGTGGGAACTGTTTGCAATAAAGGCTCAGGGTTGTACACAAGAAATGAAATTTAATTCAGGCTCACAAGGGCTTGCAAGGGATGTTCCTAATCAAGGTAAGCTATTTGGCCAGAGAGGGTAGAACTAATGAAACGAATGCCTAAGATCATTTCCTTTCATAACCATGCAATCACTAACAAAGAGACTCAAGAAAAACCAAATTTGTAAAACAATGATGATTCACTCACTCACAAATAGTGTTTGGCTCACTCCTCACTCGGTTGGGGTCCTTGATTTCAAAAAGTTTAAGCAACAAGCCTAGGAACCTAGTGATAATTGTTTAGAGGCTTAAATATAACAACATGTAAGACTGCTAACTTAACCCAAGATTTTCTAGAACAACAGGATTATACATTAGTACTTCATCTAGGTTCTAGATTAACAAAACAAAACTTAAATAACGATAGAGACTTGGGCAAACATGTGATATCACACTATACTATAAAAATTGAACAATAAAAGCAAAGTAGAAAGAACTCCCTCATGATGCTGTGTCTCATAAGCTTCCAAATTGCTTCAAGGCTCATCCCCCCCAAGGAATTTGGACTGTCCTCAGGCCAAACAATACCAGCAACAGATGGTTTCTCAAAACTTGCAAAACTCATTCTCGTCTGACAGTAAGTATTGCAACAACACATGTAACCACACCAAAGTGCAAAGTCTCATAACAAAAAAAAAAAACAAAACAAAACACAAAAAAAAACTGTAAAAGTTACCACACTGGGTTGCCTCCCAGCAAGCGCTTCTTTAACGTCACTAGCTTGACGTGTGATTTGCATAAGATCAAGGAGGCTGAAGACCAGAGGAGAGAGTAATTCCCCTCTTCCTCTCTGGTTCCCTTTCAATTTTCACAAGGGCCTTAAAACAGCTTTCACAGGTTTTTACCACTTTCCAAACCTGTGAAAGTCTTTTCTTCTTCCTGGTCTTTCTTGTCTTCTGTAATCCGGAATTGGCTTTCTTGGGAACAGCTTCCAAGTCTACTTTCTCAGGAGAAAGGGTGCTACTGATAGCAACTGGTTTGTCAGTTTTCAGCTCTGGCCATTGCTTAGGTATCTTATCCTCACTGGGATCCTGGATCTCTTCCACCTTAGTGGCTTTCAGAACTGTAAGAGATGAATCCAGTAGATCCAAGAGTTGCTGTGCTGCAGAATCATCATCATATGCAAGACCTGCATAAGAATCGGTTAGAGCTAACTCTAAAGGATCATTTACCTGTGGTTTCCTTTCAACTTGCTTAATGCCATCCTGAAGCGCATCTACTCGGAAACACTGGCTCTTTTTATTTGGGGGCTGCGGAGTCTCAAAAATGTTAAAGGTGACTTCATCATCATGGACTCGAACTTTCATGGTGCCCAATCCCATGTCAATCCCCATTCTTGCAGTATTCATGAATGGCCTTCCCATAATCAGAGGTACCTCCGGATCCTCTGCAATATCAAGAATAACAAAATCCACAGGAATTAGAAATTTGTCTACTCTTACCAGCACGTCCTCAACTACGCCCAGTGGGCGTTTAGTTGAATGATCTGCAAGCTGTAGGGACATCCTGGTTGGCCTCATCTCTAACCCACTAATCCTTTTCATCAAGGATAGTGGCATCAAGCTCACACTGGCTCCAATATCCACAAGGCCCTTGCCAACATCCATATCCCCAATGGTCAGAGGAATGGTGACACTGCCTGGGTCTGCTAACTTAGGAGGGATGCCACTAGTGATAATGGCACTGCAGGTTGCTCCAAGATGCATAACTTCCTCCTCCTGGTATTTTCGCCTCTTAGTCAACAAGTTCTTCAGGAATTTGGCATAGAAAGGCATCTGTTCAAGAGCTTCTGCAAAAGGAATGTTAATTTGCAAATTTTTAAAAATGTCCATAAATCTAGCAAGTTGACGATTCTTATCTATCTGAGAAGGGGCTTTGGGATAAGGAAGAGCCTTAACTATCTTTGGGACTCCCCCCTGACTTAGCTCATCCTTCTTTTTCTCAGCATCATTTCCTTTTCCCTTACCTGCAGTTCCTTTAAGAGCTACACTCTCATCATTACGCTTATCGATTTCTACCCCTGTGAACTCTTTAGACTGTTCTTTCTCTACCTCCTCATCTTCCTCAACAATATTAGGCTCTCCAATACCATTACCTACTACCTTCCCACTACGGGTAAAAATGACCTTACAATGCTCTTTTGGGTTGGTTTCAGTATTGGCATTAAATGCGCCCTTCTGCATCCCAGCAAGTTGGTTGGCCAGTTGGCCCACCTGAGTTTCCAGATTCTTGATAGAAGCTCCCTGGTTCCTTTGACCGTCCATGGTTACCTGCATTAACTGGGTTAGAGTATCACTCAGTTTATCAAACTTACCTTCCAGGGACTGCTCCTGCTGATTTTGAAATTGCTGAGGTTGCTGGAATGGAGGGTTCTGAAAAGATTGCCTTGGAGCTCTATTAGAAGAAGGACCTGAATCCTGCCTCCAAGGCTGATTGCTATACTGATTATTGTCCCTGGGATAGTTATTCTGGTAGGGCCTCTGCTGATTATTCAGATAACGAACCTCCTCCTCAGAAAATGGCTGATAAGAATCAGACTGTTGCCCTGGTACTTCAGCTGCACACCTGTTCACCTGTTGCATATCCCTTATGCTATTGGGCAAAGCATCCAGTTTCCTGGTCAGATTATCAAGCTGCTGCTGAAGAAGCTTATTTTGAGCCAACATAGCATCATTGGCTCCAAGCTCTAAGACTCCTGCTTTCCTTGCTGGGCCTCTAGAATATTGGCTTTGTTGGTCATTCAGAGCCATAGCCTCTATGATATCCATCGCCTCAGTGGGGGTCTTGGACATCAGTGAACCACCAGCAGTGGCATCAAGAATCAACTTGCTTTGTTGATGCAATCCATTCCTGAAGATATGAACTTGGGTCTTTGCATCAAAACCATGATTTGGGCACTTCCGGCACAAAGACTTGTACCTCTCCCAAGCCTCACATAGACTTTCACCTGCAGCTTGAGCAAAAGAAGAGATGGCAGTTTTATAATCCATAAATTTGGAATCAGAAAAGTACCTTGCCATGAATTTGTTTTCAAGCTGAGACCAGTCATTCAAGATAGCTTGAGGTTGGTCGAAGAACCATTCCTTTGCTTGACCAATTAAGGTTAATGGAAAAAGCCTGAGGAATACTGCGTCCTCTTCAGAAGGCCTCATCCCTGCCGTGCCACAGAGTTCATAGAATTTGGTGAGGTGATTGTAAGGATTCTCATGATCTAACCCCGCAAAAGGATTAGCATACATCAGCTGCACCAGTCCTGTCTTCATCTCTGGAGCTTTCTCATTATCAGCTCCTCTACCAATCCTGATCATGTTCCTGGGTGTGAAATTGATGAATCCAGGATTGGGATCGGCATCTCCACCGTTTGGATTCTGATTCGCCATGTCTGGCTCAGAGTGGGTTGGTGAAGACGGCGAGGGTGGTGAAGGGGTAGAAGTCCCCTGGTCTTGTCTTAACTTAGCTAGCTGCTTCCTTTTCTTTGTTTTACTGTTGTTCCTCCTTGCTGTAGCTTCAATTTCTGGGTCGAAATGAAGTTCCTCAACTGGAGTCTTACCTCGCATAAACAAAGATGAAAAACAACCTAAACAGAAGTATTAGACCACAAATAAAAGAAAAATAAAAATAAAAATAAAAATAAAAATAAAAATATTCAGAAATGCTTAAACAAACAAAATTAAAGCAATGCAAACTCAAACAACGCTGCTCCCCGGCAACGGCGCCATTTTGTTAAGAGGGTTTTCACTTCTTTTAATAAAAACCAATACTTAAGCTGCGCTCAAACCTCTTTTAAGATTCAATTGCAGTATAGTAAGGGTGTTATCGATCCACAGAGAGCAAATGTGTTTGAGTGCCTTTCTTTAATTAAGAAGTAAAGCAAGAAAGAAACAAGAATTGTTTGTTTGGAGAAACTTGTTTTCAAGAGCAAGAAAATAAGAAAGAAACGATTGAGAGAATAATAGATTGGGAAAATAGTTGGATTCTGGTTTCGTATTTCACTATCTAAGATTTATTTATTCTTGATTACAATCACTTAAAATCTTTAATTTATTCCCGCCAGTTCTTAACTAACTCACCTATTCCTAGTATGAGAAGTTGATTCAATTACTTTCCTAATTACCGCTTCCACAGGCAATTAATCAAAACAATTGTAAATGCACAGGCGTTAAGGAACTAGGTGATCTAACGCTATTCCTAGCAAATTAGCTTCTCCCAGATTAAACAATTTATATCCGATTAATAGAGCAGCTTCCACATACTAAATTAATCTCAAATCATATAAAAGATGATCAAGCAATTATAAGCAATAAGAACAAAATTGTTTAATTAAAATTAAAAATAGAAAGTAAACAAAGAATCAAATAGAATCCTATCCAGATGAAATACTACGCCTAAATCCAACTAAAAGGGAGCTTAGTTATCCATAGAATGGAAACTAGCTTGCTTACAAGGAGAATCAATTAGGAATTAGGAGACGATGAAGAATCCAAGCATCCGTTGATGAAAATCCTCTTTTCCTTCTCAAATTAGAGCTCTCTCACGTCCAAGGGGTGTTTGGAGGAGACTAGGGTTGAAAGAATACCCAAAAGAGGCCAAAAATCGCGTTTTATAGGCCCTGGGCGCCGCAGGGGCGCTTAGCGCCCTATCTGGGCGCTTAGCCGCCTGGAAACCATGTTCTGGGCGCTTAGCCCTTTACTGGGGTGCTTAGCGCCCTGTCTTCATGTTCTGGGCGCTTAGCCGCCTGGTCTGGGCGCTTAGCCGCCTGCAGCTTCCTGCTGGCCGCTCAGCGGCTTTAACGGCGCTTAGCGCCCCGAAAACGTCTCCAAATCAAGATCCAACCGTTCATATTGAATTTCCATGAGTTAGGAACCACACACTCAAATTTTAGCTAAATCCAACGGTTAACGAATGAGATATTGCAATTTTTCTCAGGCTGCTTCAAGATTTCTGCATCAAAAAGTTGAGATTAGAACTGAAATCTTCATTAAACATCAAAAATGTGCATTCTAACCCAGAATTAATAGCAATTCATCATTCCTTTGCAAAACATACATTTCTTGGGGGTTTTAACAATTAACACTCATAATAAGTGCCTAAAAACAATGTTAAAACTATGAACGTCTGACACTTATCAGGCATTCCTAGCTAGAAAGATCGCTACGGTGTTTCCAGAACGTTTAACAAAAGAAAGACAAACATAATCAAAAGCTGGAAAAAAAAAAAAGAACGATCATCTCTAATAATAGTTGTAAGGTGAGAATAGCCTTCAACATTTCGTTTCCACCATTGGAACGACCGGAGGCATTCCATCTCAAAACAAATCGAGCGAAAGCCAAGATCAATAGCCAATGACATAGCCCACCGAAAACTAGAAGCCTTTGCTAGCAAAGGAGATAAGACATAGAAAGGACACCGACAAGCTGCTGCCATAATCTAACCCTCCCTCTTCTGGGCCACCATTCCTATACCAGCAAGGTTCCCCTCCCGAACAGAAGCATCAAAATTTATCTTTATACCACCAGCCCCTAGCCTCATCAACTCGATGGCAACTGAGGAGCTGGCCGAGCCACCATGGAATAGCAACAACACGGACAGACAAAGAAGCTGCATGTTGAAGACTCACTCCACTCTCAAAGGACCGCCTCTGGAAAATATGATTTTTACGGGCTTCCCAGATTGCATAGACAATAGCTTGAATCTTGGCTATAAATTCTGGATCTTCTTCATTCAGAACAGCAAACATAAACTCCAAAAAAGATGGGAGCTTGTCAACTCTCAGTGATAGAGAAGACGCAAACCATGTACCTGCTGCAGCTGGGCGAGAAAGGACTAAATGATCGACGGACTTGGGATGAATGCCACAGAAAAAACAGCTTGGATCGCGATGTCAGTAGTTGAAAATTAACTACTAACAGTCCTGGTCTTCTAAAAGATTTGGTATTATTATTGTTTAGTGTAGAGATGCTCTTTCACTGTCATGAGCTCGGTTAACTCAATGATTCTGGGATGGCAATACTATTTAAATGGTTGGATCCATTTTAAATCTTTAGGATTTCTCCTTTTAGCACGTTTGAATTTACGTCTTAAGGAATTTGTAAATTCACACTTAGAAAGAGACAATCAGCAGGCGTAATAAGAGTCCTTAGAAGACAAAACAAATAGGATATGCTCTGTTAAGTGAAAGATTATAAATGAGTTAATTATAGGCAACAAGTTGAGCCTGCATTGTATATTTGCACGTGAATCTATTACACAAGTTGTTTTCTCCATTACATGTGAAGCCCACTACCAACAAAATTGGGTTCCACTTGAGGTCTTGTTTCCAGCGGCCAAAGGAGTATCATATATATATAATGTGTGTATATATATATATAATGTATCTTATTGGAATAATCTTTTTATATGAGAATGTAAAAATAAATCACGACCTTTAAATCTAATAATTGATAGTCAAGATTAAAACACGAAGTCATTATCTGTGTGTAACCAAGACCATGGTTCACACATGTTTGGTAACATTTGGCAACCGAAACCAATCTGATCCGAACCCGAAAACTTTGACCAAACAACTGAAGGGTCTATTTTACAAGAGTATTCTTCGAGCTGTATAAACTGGTTTTTCAAATTCAGTGAACTTATTGAAATATTGAGCTTATGCAAGATATATCAGCCATGAACTGTGGTTTTTTCCTATGATAACAACGGAAAATGACAATTACAAGAGATGTGAACTGTGGTTTTTTCCTATGATAACAACGGAAAATGACAATTACAAGAGATGTGAACCACAAAGTGATTCGATCTTCCCATCACCCGGTACACAACTTTGGGCTTCTAAATAGAAAGGATGCAAAGAAAAAAAGTAGAAACAGGTGATGGAATACACAGGACAACATGAAACCAAAACCTAGATAATCTTAATCTTTGTCGATGCTTTCTGCATTTCCCCAAAGGTGCATGTTTAAGGTGTGGAGATGAGTTCACCAGCAGGGAATGTCTACAAGAATGTTCGGATTTCTGTTACGATGAAAGTGCTTTTAGGTGAAAACAAATGGAATTTCGGTTACTTCAGACTATAGTAACCTACTCTGACACAGCTAAAGCAGTAACAGAATCTGGTATTTGTTTAAATTAGCTTCTGGTACAGCACTAGCAGTTCGACCAAATAAAAAAAGTATATGCCCCAGCAGTTGAGTTCCCTCATTAGATTCATTCTCTACGACCTTTCATGGCTTGGTCATTTCATTGAAAACGAGTAACAGACATTAAAAAAAAAAAGATAACACTCTGTGACAACTCAATCATATCAAAGTATTAAATGTGAACATGGAAAAATCATGTGATTAGACTATAATTCAAATAAGAGGCCAAGAATCACAGTACTATATGGAAAACTAAAGTGACCAACATGGCACATAGGCAAATATTCCCTGTTCATTTGATAAACATAAAACACAAATGAGATGATATTCATCTTTGTACCCCTCACACACACATATATCATGGATATTTAGGGATTCTTTGAGTGGAAAAACTGAGAAAAGATAATCCTCAGGGTACAAGCATTCAAGCAAGGTAGACATTAACTCTTTTTATGGCTCATCTGATACTCCACACAAACACAAACAGTGCACACGCGAAAGTGAATACACAAGTACCCAACACACATGCTGCACCAATAGAAATGCATACACATTTGACATTCAGAGACCTCAAGAGGATCAGACCAAAAGATAATCTTCACAGTACAATCATTCAAGCAAGGTAGACATTAACTCTTTTCATGACCTCATCTGGTACTCCACACAGACACAAACAGTGCAGATGCGAAAGTGCATACACAAGTACACAACACACAAATACTGCACACACAGAAATGCATACACAATTGACAATTAGAGACCTCAAGCAGAACTCAGACCAATAACTTTTGACATCTAACTAATGTTTAACCCTTAAATCGTTATTCATGATAGGCATTAACTCTTATGATATCAACTGATACACTCCACACACAAACACGGCACGCACACAAGTACCGACACACATGCACACGTGTTGTCTACAAATGTCCTATATTTAGATATTCGTTGTGTTTTGTGTTTGTGAATGCAAGTCTAAATTCCAACAATTGGTTTATGATTGGCATTAACTCTTTATGATCTCAACTGATGCGCTCCCTACCCACACAAACACTGCACGCGCACAAGTGTGCGCGTGCGCGCGACACACACACACACGTGTTGTCTTTC
Source organism: Acmispon strigosus (assembly GCA_030819835.1). Classification (NCBI taxonomy): domain Eukaryota; kingdom Viridiplantae; phylum Streptophyta; class Magnoliopsida; order Fabales; family Fabaceae; genus Acmispon; species Acmispon strigosus. Next base: position 97,452,386 of record JAUAMA010000001.1, read on the forward strand.
AATGTCCTATATTTAGATATTAGTTGTGTTGTGTATTGGTGAAAGTGGGTCTAAATGCCAATCATTCATTCATGATTGGCATTAACTCTTTATGATATCAAATGATACGCTCAACACACACAAACACTGCACGCACGCGAGTGCATACAACATGCACACGTGTTGTCTACAAATGTCCTATATTTAGATATTAGTCATGTTGTGTGTTTGTGAAAGTGAGTCTAAATGTCAATCATTGGTTCTTGATTGGCATTAACTCTTCAGTATGCACACGCTAGAGTGCGCGCGCGCGCGCGCACACACGTGTTGTGTGTATGCAAGAGTCTGGTGTTTAATGCATGTTCTTCATAGTTCCATGTTCAGTTAATAAACATAAATAATAAATTACAGAGAACACAATTGACATTCAGAGACCTCAAATGGAACTCAGAACAATAACTTTCAACATTTAACTAAAGCTTCATCATACAATCATTCATTCATGCATGTTTGACAACAACTCTTTCTATGATCTCAATGGATGCATACGCACTAGCACACGTGAGCTGTCTACAAATGCCCTATATTTTAGATATTAGTCATGTGTGTTTGTGAGAATCTTGTGTCCAGTATATGTTCATCATAGTTCCATGTTTAATTGATAAATGTACATAAATTGCAAACAAGACAATTGACATTCAGAGATCTCATATCACAAATGAAACACAGAACAATAACTTTCAACATACAATTAATACTTCATGAACATAAAATTGACAATCTAGGAATCACATTTCCCGCATTAGAAGCCTGTCCAACTAACACAAACTAGATATACTCCAAGAAAACCAGGTAATAGTATTTCAGCACCAAAATGAAAGGGACAGGAGAACTCACAGGAAATCCAATTTAATGAGCAAAGATTAACATTGAGATCAAGAATAAAATTCAATATTCCAGCAATAATGGTTCTATTTCATGATTAATTCAATGACTCAACATACTAGATCGAACACTATGACTTTGAATGTGAAAAAACTAAGTATCAGCATATTACAAGCCCCAAATGGCTAGGTTTTAATCCCCTCTGTTTCCAACTAACATGGTTCTTCAAACTTAAAACCATAAGAAACAAAAACATAAGCTTATTATCATGAAATAGCAAACAACTAAAAATACTAGAAAACACTTTTCAGACAGAGTTTCGATCCAACAGAGCAGAGCATGCGATGATGAAACAGAGAAATCATTCGGACCGATTAGCGAACCTCTCGACGTTGCGGTCGTTCAAATTGAGACCAACCATGGCCTCACCCAATCCGCAGCTAATCTCAGCCAGCAGCTCCGGGTCACTGTAGTGAGTCACAGCCTGCACAATAGCCCTCGCACGCTTCGCAGGGTCACCGCTCTTGAAAACGCCGGAGCCAACAAACACGCCGTCGCAACCGAGCTGCATCATCAAGGCGGCATCAGCAGGGGTGGCAACACCGCCGGCAGCGAAGTGAACCACGGGAAGCCTCCCGAGCTGCTTGGTCTGCATGACGAGGTCATAAGGAGCAGCGATTTTCTTCGCAAACGTGAAAACCTCATCGTCGTCCATGTTCCTGAGAACCCTAATGTCACCCATGACGGACCTGACGTGGCGAACAGCCTCGATGATGTTGCCGGTACCAGCCTCACCCTTGGTGCGGATCATGGCGGCGCCCTCGCGGACGCGGCGGAGGGCCTCGCCGAGGTTGCGGCAGCCGCAGACAAAAGGGATGCGGAAATTGTGCTTGTTGATGTGGTTGTCCTCGTCGGCGAGAGTGAGGACCTCGCTCTCGTCGACGTAGTCGATTCCGATGGCTTCGAGGATCTGGGCCTCGACGAAGTGGCCGATGCGGGCCTTGGCCATGACGGGGATGGTGACAGCTTGCTTGATTTCCTTGATGAGCTGGGGGTCGCTCATGCGGGCGACGCCGCCCTGGGCGCGGATGTCGGCGGGGACGCGCTCAAGGGCCATGACGGCGCAGGCGCCGGCCTCCTCGGCGATGCGGGCTTGCTGGGCGTTGACGACGTCCATGATGACGCCGCCGCGGAGCATCTGGGCGAGGCCGACTTTGACGGAGAAAGGGGACTTCTTGGTCTCGGTGATTGCGCCGTTGCCGTAGACAGTGACCACCCCAGATCCTTCCATTGTTAGGGAGAGAGTGAGAGAGAGATAGAGAGATAGAGAGAAGGGAGAATGGAATGGAATGAATTATGAAACGGAAATGAATGAGTATGGTGGAGGCGAGTGAGGGAAGGGAAGAGAATGGAAGAGGGTTGAGAGGTAGGGATGGAATGAGAGGGTTGTTATGTAGTGACTTGCTGCCTTCACCACTTCAAATTAAAAGGAGCCACGCAATACTATTGTCACGCGATAATTATCTTTTATTTCCCCTCACACATTATTATAATTGTACTTTTCCTTTTTTAAAACTGTATATCAATAAATATAAATGTTTAGGGTTCGAGGGGTGCGTATGAAAATGTATTCGTTGAGAGATTCACTTAACATCATCTCTGGAAACAAAAATCGTAATATATACTTCTTATGATAAAACTCCCTTAAATAAAATATTTTGAGAAAATAAGATGCATTCACGTTTAACTTCTATGGTAGAATTCAAAATATTCAAATTTAATTAATAGTGAATGTAATTTCACTTAAAAATATTTTAAATTTAAACATTAGTGAAAATAATTTCATTTTAAATTTTTGTTTTACGCGATTCTATCTTATTACTTTTTCTATGATGATTTAATGTAAAATAAAAATATCTATGATAATAGGGCTGTTGTGCAAAGGGAAGACTTGGCGCAACGGTAAAATGTTACTGTCATGTGACTGATTCAAATCCTAAAAACAGTCTTTTGTGTTAAAAACTGGATAAGGCTCTATGGGAAACTAAAAAATATGAGTTCAGTTTTCATCACGCATCACGCAGTCCGCTAAGTTTAGAAGGAGTTATATATATGCCCTTTACTGATGAAATTCGAGCTCTGAATCCACCACTGGGCATATCGAGCAGATAGATGTGATTCATTTCCAGGAAGAGCAGACCCAAATGAGCACGTGAACGCTTTTGTTGCACGCATGGAAGCCATGAGAATCATGGACGTCAACAATGCAGATGCTTTGGTATGTAGAGCATTTCTATCTACCTTGAAGGAAAAAACCTTGAGTTGGTTCAAATTTCTCTCACCCTCTTCAATTGAAGATTGGGAAGGATTTTCTCAACTACTCGTGCAAGAATTTACTGAACGGAGTAAGGATAAATTTCCTTCATGAGAGAAATCATTCAAGAAGAAACATGTTGACAAGAGTATGAGACTGAGAATGGAAAAACCTCTTAGAAAGTTCCTCCCTCATTTTCATTGGGAAGTAGTTGTAATCCCAAGTTTGTGATTGAAGAAGATCGTGGAATCGATAACTGATGTTGTGTTGCATGGGACATCATTTCATGCATCCTTAAGGACGCCTCCAATCAATTTAACTAAATTTCAAGTTCGAGAGGAAGAATATGAGGACACAACAAATTCTTTCCAATAATGGAAGAACGCCTCCAATCGAGTTAACTAAATTTTGAGCTCAAGCGCTTCTTTTCAACTTTTTTTCATTCCACATTACTTTGTATAGATGAGTTTCCATTAAAAAAGTTGAAGAGAATTTTAGAAACTCTTGTGATTGTCTTGTTGTATTTGCAGAAGTTTGGTTCACAAACTAATTTTGAAGACTTCGCTTTAGCTTTGTCTCAATGATTATGCGAAAAATAGAAAAGATATATAAGCGATCCATTAAAGGAACACGATCTTTTCGTCTCGACAAAGAAGGACATAATTGACCCATGTAAGAAACGCAATCCTTTTATCTCGGAGAAAATATATAAGCGATCCGTTCAAGGAACACTGTCTTTTCATCTCGGCTTAAAAAGACATAAGCAATTAATGTGAAAAACATATTCCATTTATCTCGGCGAAAAAGACATATAAGCGATCCATTCAAAGAACACAGTCTTTTCATCTTGGCTTAAAAAGTCATAAGCAATTCATGTAAAGAACACATTCCATTAATCTCAGCAAAAAGACATATAAGCGATCTGTCTTGCGAATACAATTTTTTTTACATTTAACCATGTTAAATTGGGTTTAGCATTGACATTTACTTCATTAGCGCTATTATAGTATAGTATTTCAATTATTTCCCGGATAATTAATATTATTATGGAATCATTTAAAAATTAATATTTTAATTATAGTACTCTTCAATTCAAAAAAAATTGTAGTACTCTTAAAAAAATGTATTGAAGTTTTTAACAAGAGATTGGTTATGAAAATAATTGAAATTTTATTTCATATTAATATTTATACGACTCCCCGGTTCCAAAATATAAGCTATTTCATATTAATTATTTAAGGTTATCGACGAGAATTAAGAATTCATCATTTGATAAATATTTTGAATAAAAAATCCTATTTAAAGTTGAGTTATATTAATGACACAAAAATATGACTATTGGTTAAGTAAATAATGAGAGTTATGATAAGTAAAACCTGTTTGATTGTAGTTTTTGAAAATTGTATTTAAAAAGAGTTTTTAGAAACTATTTTTTAAAACTGTTTTTCAAAATAAAAGCAGAAAAAAAAAACTGTTGAATAAGACGTTTTTCAACATTTAAAAAATTGAAATTTGAAAACTGAAAACAGAAACTGAAAACATCTTTTAGCTGTTCTGGTATTTTAGTTTTTAAAACAGAAAACAAGAACTGTTTTCAAAAACAGGTTTTACCAAGCTGATTTTTAAATTTTTCAGTTTTTAAAAACAGAAAACAGTTTTTAAAAATTGTAATCAAACAGGCCCATAGTATTAAAGAGAGTATATAAGTAAGAAAGTAGAAAAAATATTTTGAATTTACAAATCAACTTATATTTTGGAATCCAGTACATATGTTATCAAATACACTAATATATAAAGTGTTTTTTTAATTGCTTACTTGAAAAAAATACTAATTTTTTTTTCTTCCCAAGGTATTCCGTTGGCCGGAGTCATGGGACTAATCATTCAAGATTTTGAGATTACATTAAGTTGATAGACTTCTTCCAATAATACACATCGCCTAGGAATTGAACTGGGTGAAACAAGCCTGTTTGATTACAGTTTTTAAAAACTGTTTTATGTTTTTAAAAACTGAAAATTTTAAAAATCTGCTTGGCAAAACCTGTTTCTGAAAACTGTGATTCAAAATTGCTAAAAGATGTTTTCGGTTTTTTTTCTTAAGTTTTCAAATTTCAGATTTTTAAATATTAGAAAACATCTTATTTAACAATTTTTTTCTATTTTTATTTTGAAAAACAATTTCTAATAACCTTTTTTAAATACAGTTTTTAAAAACTGCACAATCAAACACAGACTTAACGTCTAACCTATAAAGTTATTATTATAAATCGGGCTGAAATTAGAATCAAACAAGTAAAATTGGACTCTTCCAAGTTCTTACCTTTATTATTCCTAACTACTGATGGTTTCATCTGTAGTAGTCAATGTTTGTAATTATGACATAGTATGAAACTAATTTATGTTTGTTATTATGACATACTATGAAACTAATTTTCACGGATTTAACATGGCGGTGCTGACCTTTAGGTGTCTTTATAATTCGGTCTTTTTTTTAAGCATTTTATAATTTTATAATTTGATCTTGATAAAAGGTTAATGTGAAATAAAATAGGAGTATTGGATATTTAAGGGATGAAACTTTAACAAATAATCTTATTTTAGAAGAGATTTATCTGAATGAATTCAGCGCATTATTGATAATCAATATATAGCTCGTTTGAACTTCTAAAGAAGTATGAAAATGGAAAAATAACATATTTTAAAATAGTTTTTGTCGAAGTAGTAAAATAGCAAAAATATGTGTTTGGATAATAGTATTAAATATTTTACATTGATAATTTTTTGGTCTAAAAGTAATGACAATTTATTCAAATTAAATTTATTATTGAATTGATTTAGTTTATTTCATGTAAATCCTATTTTTTCATTAGTAAACAAAGTTTTTTATTTATATTTATTATGTTGAATATAAAGAGAAAATAAACAAGTTCACTCTCCCCTCCCCCACCCCTGACACTAATTGCTAACTAATCATTGTTCTTGGACTTAGTTATGCGTATGAAAATATTTGATAAGAAAAAGCAAGGCCACTAAAGAACACAAAACAAGGTTGGCAAGTGGCTTTAGGGCAACTATATTTAAATGGAAAAACAAAGAAAGTATCTTTAATTACTTCAAACCCTGGTGGCATATTCTAGGCCCAGGAAAAAGAAAGGAGAAAAGGAAAACTAGTGGCAATTCTAAGGCCACTTATTTTTTTGTTACCACTGATCTTTTTGTTAACTCACCCAAAAAGGAAGCAATTTATATGTTTTTAAAATATTACGAATCAAAATCGATTTATAATATTGCAAAAATAAAATGAAAATTCTATTAAGAATATAACTATCATAATATTCAATTATTTATTTCTATGGAGGTAAAAGCTGCCTTCTTTACATATTAGACAATTTAATTCTCTTATTTAAAACTTTGGGTATGACACAATTTTAATCAGCACAAGACCAGATGGAAGAAATAAAAAGGAGAGATAGCAACGGTTCACAGAGGGACCATGTAAATGAGATAAAGGAATGAAGAGGGGCCTTTGGTTTCCAATCTTGAATTTGCAACCTTCCCCACAGGAATATTAGTGGAGAGGAGATTGTTTGGGTGAGTTGCAATTCAGAAAATTCATTGGCCTAATTGCTGTTTACTTGTTTTCATTTTCTTCCTCATGTCGTATGGCCGTTTGAATCACCACCAAACTCACCCAATAAGAGTCCCAAGTCTTTTTCATCAAATATTTGTCTGCTTCTTTGACTCTATTTAGACCAATTACCTTATTTTTTCAACTCATTCACTTGACTAAAGAGAAAATTCGAAATAAATTCACTTGGCCGGATTAGGTAATGATTGTATAAGCAGTCTCAACCCAATCCAAGTCGGAAACACACACGCTCATATGAGTCAGCTACCCATAGAAACAGGCGTCCAAATTCATCCCTGCATGTTAATAATTGCTTATTACAAGAGATTGTCCAATTCCCTCTCCCCAAATAATTATGTGATTCTCTATCCCTGATTAATCACTATTTAAGAGATCTCGTTATATACTATCATGTTCATTCTAGAGTTTTTAAAGAAAAGCAATATCTCTCATTACTGACTTTGCTCTTAGGGATTTTTTTTTCGTGAACACCTATATTTTTTATCCATGAAATTATAGCAAATTTTGTTTTTAGTCCTTGAGAAAAAATAATTTGTTTTTGGTACCTTATAATACATGATTATTTGGTGCTGATGTTTTGCCTTTGTTGCATGTAGAATGATGACCCGCTCATTTGATGTGTCCTTTTTTATCTGATTTACCATTATGGGATTCACTCGTGCACGAGAAAATGAAGAAAACCATTGAGAAAAGAGATTAATTCAGAGATTAAGGACTCAAAATTACGATGTTAATTAATCTTGATCCCTCAAATTCTATTATGGCTATCGAATCCATATGATTGTCAAATCTACTTCTTAAGTTATTGATCAGTTTAGTTATTAATTAGTTTGGTATTTGACAATCTTCCCTATTCCCATTATTTATTTGGTCATGTAGAAGTTTTAGAATTAGAAAGCATGAAGCACATAGAAGCTATTTAATAAACTAACCTAATTGTAAATGTAGAAAGTCTAGTTGGCCATATAAGTTTCTTATATATGGTTATCTCTCAAATCTGTTATTACTTAACACACAATGGCCATGTTATGCAAATTAACTAATAAAGTACCGCGAGTGATTAACCCTAAATACTGAGATAAAGTAGGGAAATAATTCAAGTAAAATAGAAAATGAGTTGGTAGAATAAAACTGAGGTTCACAACATCAATTACACCATAACCTCAAGAAAGATGTTTAACCGCTCATCATAAACATGAAAAACACAATCCTAATCACAACAACGACTAACATCCTAAGCAAAGAGAAAAGGCTAAACCAATCATTAAGCCTCCACGTAGTCTTTTCCCCACTTCTCCATAGCCCTCGGGATTATCCTCCAAAACTTCGCTTTTGGACTTGGATAAGAATCGAATAAGAACAAATGTGTGAAGTCTCAAGTAAAAAGTGCATAATATATGACCTAACGGCTTCCTCTTGATTTACAAAACAAAAAGGGCAACGTTACTCACACGGTCGTGCTCTGTGCTTAGTAAGAAGCACGATCGTGCTCTGTAACACAATCAATGTCGTGTTGTCTATACGTAGAGGGCGTCTTTAGTGACACAACCAAGACCGTGCTTACGTCGTGCAAGACCGTACTCTTTGGATTTATGAGCTTTTCTTCTTTTTTCCAGGTTTCCCTTCTATTTTTTGTTGATCAACTTGTCACTTATCTGTTGCACATTTAAGATGAAAAACATGAGTTATGTCAAGATAATGCAATAACACAGACACATTTATAATAATCATAAAACACAAAAAAACTACTACAAAAAATGAGTTTATCACTCACCTTCTGCAAATCTAAACAATCACAAGGGTAGGAGTTAGAGTTTAACTCATTTCCAAGTGAGACAACAAAGAGAATAGGGGAAGGGGTTTCGTGATCCATAGGAAAGTTTAACAAAAAACTTGAACCCTAAGCAAAATTTGAATAAAAAGATTCATAAATGGTATTGGGGAGAATGGGAACGCTAAGCATTTTCTTAAAACAAAAACAGGGATAATAGCGTAAGCACTAACCAGTTAATAAGTGGGACGCATATGATCAGGGAATCACTAAATCCCGGAAACAAAGGTAAGATCCTCAATGATTCTGCAAATCTGGAAGTTATACACAAAGGAAGGAGAAATTGAGAGAGACAAGTAAAGCACAAGGCTTTTAATAATGCAAACCCCATTTCTAACCACCACATTTTCCCTTTTTTTTTTTCTTCAGAAAGATACAATGTCCTTTATCCTAATCATAATTTTCCTAACATAATAGGGGATTTATGTGCCCACCCAACTATCGTCCGACCTAAAGGAGGGTTTAGCCACTATAAGTCAACTAAGAAAATGCTTAGGACTTCAAGAGGGATGTGTGCCTACTAAGCTATTACCTGCGATAGCCCGACTTGAAGGAGGTTTAAACTATTACAAGTCCACTAAGAAAATGCTTAGGACTTGGAGGGTTGCGTACCTACCAAATTATCGTCTACGATAGCCCATCTTGAAGAAGAGTTTGTGTTAAGCATTGCTCACATTAGCCAGGTACTAGGGACGAGACTCATGCACAAAAATCACAGGTCTTCCAACTATTCATAACTCTCCATAGTCGTTCTTAACTAGCCAATCATATAGTTTACTTAATGACCTAATAAACACATAACAAATGTGAAGCGTTCAGTACTCAAGAGACAACTCTAAGGTTATTAAACACTAAAGATGACACATATCAAATATCTCGACTCTAATGTTATTCCTATGAATTGGATTGCGTGCTTGTCACCGAGTTTGACCCCCGAAGTTTGGAAAGACCACATTAATCCATCGTAAACCTCAAAATATTTGAAGAGAAAAATTAAAACTTTGAAAGCTTATAAATATGAAATTGAGAAATTGACCAAATTCGTTGAATTTCAAAAATAGAAGCCCTTTCTCTTTTTTACAACAAAGTAGAAGCACTTAATTAGCTAAAAAAACTTGGATTAAAAATTCCAAGTAATCCAAACTAGAGAAATAAAAAGTGAACCTTAATAATATGTTTAAAGTTGTAAGAGTACAAAAACAAACATTAGGGATGATTTACTTTAAGTAGTTTTAAAGTCATACTAATCCTTCGACTCTGAGATTAAATCATGAGTAGATATCTACCGACAAATATTTCTCCATACGCAAAGTCCAATTATCTACCAATTGTGTTGCACCTTCCTGGTTGTATATGATAGTTTGAGTTTCATTATTTTTTTTTAAATTCTTTTTTGAGAGTATGATAGTTTCATTATTAACTAAAATAGATTTTGTAATTTTTGTTTTCAGTTAAATAAACCATAACAACAATTAAACAAACACTAACAACGATAGTGGGACTAACAAACCAGAAGTACAGTTCAAAAAAAAAAAAAAACCAGAAGTAAGTTCAAAAAAAAAGGAAAAACAAACCAGGAGTAGTTTCAAAAAATAAACAACCAGAAGTGATAAAAAGCCTACACACAAGGGCCGAAATCTAGGTTCGGTTCCGAAGCTGCTGGTGACCGTTGCACCTTACCAAAGATTTAAAATTGCCCTCACCTCGACACAACACAGAGCACCAAATTGCAGATACGATTTTTTCTCTCTCTGTCTCTTCTTTCTTTCATATCCAAACAAGAATCAAGCAATGGTATCAAGGGCGAAAAGAGTCCCAACCAAATCAATCAAGGACCTCCGACGCAACAACAACAACAACCGTCGTTGTCGCCGGAAAACCCCCATAAAAAACGCCGTCGCGGCCTCCTCCGCCGTCCTCGCCTCCATCCACCGCCGCATCACCAAATTCTTCTCCAAATTGGCCCGCCTCAGCCCCGATCGCAAAAGAGCCAGCTACAAGATCCTCAAGAAAACAACCACCCATTTCACTTCCGAACAAGAAGACTCCTCCATTTGCCGAACCCTCATCTTCGACGGCGGCGACAATGACTCCCCGCCGCTGCCGCTTCTCCCTCCGCCCCTCTCCTCCCGGAGAACCGTCTTCCTCGACCTCGACGAAACCCTCGTCCACTCACAGACCTCGCCGCCGCCGGAGCGCTTCGACTTCGTCGTGCGCCCCGTCATCGACGGCGTGGCCATGGACTTCTACGTCCGGAAGCGTCCCGGGCTCGACGAGTTCCTGGAAGCGCTGTCCGCGAAGTTCGAGGTGGTGGTTTTCACGGCGGCGCTGAGGGAGTACGCGTCGGTGGTCCTGGACCGGGTCGACCGGAACCGGGTCATCTCGCACCGGCTGTACCGTGACTCGTGCCGGCAAGAAGACGGGAAGCTTGTGAAGGATTTGTCAGTGGTGGGTCGGGATTTGAAGCGGGTGGTTATCGTTGATGATAACCCGAACTCGTTCGCGAACCAGCCCGAGAACGCGATTCTGATTCGCCCCTTTGTTGATGATGTTTTCGACAGGGAGCTGTGGAAGTTGAGAAGCTTCTTTGATGGGGCTGATTGCTGTGATGACATGAGGGATGCTGTGAAGCAATTTGTCACAGTGCAATGAAAATTCATGCTAGGAATTGTTTTTCTTTTTAATTGCTTATTTCCCCTTGTGAAGTTTGTTTAGGTGATAAAAATTAAGAGTTGAACAATGAGTTGTTCAAAAAATAGAAAACAGGGATAATGTTGTGTATTACTAATTCTTTTGCTTAACTTCAATTGCTATATTAGTTTAAATGTCCATTGTTCTTGGTATGGTCTAAACAAAGACTATTTCCATTTCCATAATCCAACTCTTTGAGAATCAGGGTAGCTGCTACTCTTCAACATTTCCTTCTTGTTTTTTTTCTTCCAATTGTGTTTTGCCAGGCTGATCCACTTACTGGGAAAGAATGCTTACAGAACACTGATTTTTAGCTCTTCACAAACAAGCAGAAGTTAAATAAAGGAAGTTCAAGAATCCAGCATAGTTAAATAACTTTATTTAAAGTAATTTTCATATTGGCAAGTCTGTGACAGCAAGCCTCGAGGCATCCTCAAAACAGACTTTAATTTTTTGATACATTGCAGAGTGAGGAGCAGTCATCAGAAACAAGTGAATACTATGAAATGTGTACCACCTCAATTACATGGAGCCATCATTAGCTGAGGTTAATACAAATTCAATGGTAAAGAACAAGAGAAATCCCCTTCTCACAAAGCATCCAACAATCTGCATGAAACACAATTAGGAACAGCAAATGTGAAAAATTTAGCACCGAAGGTTGGACCACTTAACAGATCTTAGACTTGGTTGTCTCCCAGATGCCACAAGAATGCATATTTCTGGCAACACACATATGGGTTACTCTGTTCATCATCATGAAACTGGACTTTGTGATGATTCATTGTCAACTACATAAGAAGGGAATAAAAGGACCTGCATTTTCCTTTAGAGGTCATTTCTGCTTTATATATATTCTTGATGTTAATCTTGGTCACTCTCTCTCTGATTCAACAGCACAGGTAGACAAGTATAAACCTAGGTTGAAAGGTTAAATATATATATATAGTTTGAGGACGTATCATATGAGAAATATGTTTTTATATGAGAAAGTAAGAATAAATCATATCCGCATATAAAAACATCTTTCTAATATGATACATTCCCTATATATATATATAAATATATGTATGTATATATATAAATATATTTATGTATATTCAATTGTCATAATTGCCTCAAGTCAATTTTACTAATAAATATATATATATATATATATATATATATATATATATAAATTATACCATATAACGATAGGTTAAAAGTTTAAAACTATTTATTCTCAAGTAAATTTAATATTTAAATTTTAGATTTAATGTTTGTATATGATTAGTCTAAACATTTTTTAGACATGCATTCAATTATTTTCCATCACATCACAAATTAAAAATTTAATTTAATTTAAATTAAAAATGAATGTAACCATTAGTGTATCTGACACACAATAATTGGATGTATGTGTAAAGAAACTTTACACTGACAATGCATAAGATTAAAATCTTAAAATTATAATAATTTAGAACTTCTAAATATAAAATATAAAAAAATAATTTTATTTGGAACTTAAAGTCATTAATAATTGTTTCCTTTTGGTTTTATCTAGTCAATTTTACTCACAAATTTTACTCACATATGTATTATTAAATGTATATAAATTAAATTTTTAAATAATATGCAGGTAAAATTATTAGCATAACATCATTTAAAAATTTGCAGACTATTTTTTCTTAAAAATAGCATTATTATTTCATATTTGTTTTATGTAAAATGATTTTTTTTAACTGAAAAGATATATTAATCAATAATACGGCCAGATGGCACAACATCCTGCTGCAAAACAGCTAAAATCTCTTGAGGAGCATCCTCAACCCAAACAAAAGACAAAGTAGAAAAAGATAATTTGGCAAGGGAGTCCGCAACCATGTTGCCTCCCCGCCTAACAAAGGTAACATCCATAAAATCGAAATGACCAGAAAAGGAACGACAATCCCGAATGATAGAAAAAAGATAAGAACCCCCAGGCTTCGGACGACGCCAAAGATCAAAGAGCTTCAAACAATCATTCTCGAACATGACCCTTCTGAAACCCAAATCAATAGCAGAGTAGATCGCCCAACGGAAACACAGAGCTTCCGCAATGACGGGGGACGAGACCATGATAGTACCTGTGGTCGCCGAAGCGAGAACCTCACCCTCAAAATTTCGGGCCACCATCCCAAAACCAGCCAAGCTCGAATCTCGAAGAGCTGCATCAAAATTAATCTTAAAAATACCTCTAGGCGGACGGGTCCAACTGGACGGCAACACCGTAGACTGGCTGGGGACTGCACGCAAGTCGGGGGCACCAAGATTTGTGTTTAGTCCCTTCTCAGAAAAAAATGCATTTAGTGACGGTGAAAAACAACCAATAATTATAAAAAACCGTCACTAAATGTTATTTTTTCTGGGGAGGATCAAACACCAATTTCAATACTCAGATCTATTGAGAGTAATAATTGTACTAATGTTTAGATTTTGAGTATTCACAGCAACTCCTCTTCATCTTTCCTCTCTCTCAAAATCTGCTCTCTCTCTCTACTAACCCATCTCCCATCAAACCCTAATCCTCTTCTCCCCCTCACCACCCTCACTTTTCTCTTCACTGCCACCTTCGACCACCAGCCTCGCTCCCGAACCCCTTTACCTCTACATCGCTCTCTGCTCTTCTTCTTCTTCCATCATCGATTCTCCCCAATTCCTTCTCTCTTCGTCAACCGCCGTTTCACCGTCTCAAACCAACGGCCTTCCTCCGCTTCGGCCGTGACGCCTGGAGTCGCTGCCGTCCTCTCCTCTCCTCTCCATCTTAAGGATCACCCTCTCATCTCTGTATATAATACTAAACTCAATTGAGCATTACTATATATATAAAGCCTTTGATTGTTTATCCTTTCAAGCTAATGAATGAGCGTACACGAAATGAATTCTACCTTCAAGGTGTTCTATAAACAGGTTTTATGTAATTTAAGAATAAATGAGCATACCCAAACCCGTTTAAAATCCGTCCCGCGCGGGTAAGGGCGGGCACGGCCTGGATTATTACCGCACCCGCCCTGTTGCCATCCCTAATTATAGAGAAGTGCATTGGGTGGACTCATAAATCCTTCCACTATTTTGCTTCTTTTGTAGGCGTAGTGGCACTTGGAATTGGAATTTCGTTGGGAATGTCAGGCAGAGGGCGTGGACGAGGATTTGGACGAGGATTTGGACGAGGAAGAGGCTTTGGTGCATTTGCCCCTCCACAGGAATTTGATCTTTATCCTAAGGTAATTATATTCAATTCATTCATCCATACCATAATTTATGGATATGTCTATTTAGGATTCAATTCATCATCTTAAAATAAATACGTACATCTTAATTTTGCTGTTGGTGATGTGAAGGGAATGCTCACAGCCTAACAAAACACTCAATATTATTTTGCTGACTGTTCAAAAGGCCCTCTATTATAAATGATTGAGCAGTGATCGCAACACACTCTAAATGATTTGTGTTTAAAAGAGTGTGTTGTGCTAGCATTTCTCTAAATGATTTGTGGCTTCTCATCCCTTTTTTTATTTAAACCTGAAGATTATCAACCAGTTAGAAAAAGTGATTATTTGTTCCATATGAAGAGCATACCCTAACACTTAAAAAAAATAAAAGTGATTATTTCATGAAATAATTTGCGACAAGCAAGCTCTTTCTTTACTTCAGAAACTGGCAAGACAAAGGGTGTACTTTTTCCTGAGCATTTATTTATAGTGATACATTAGGCTGTAATCAACTGCCCACTGTTTATTACACATCTTTATCAATCTGATGCTGCAGGGGGTTAATTTGCCTGCTAAAATCGATCTATATGATGATTATATAAAAAGTTTGCTTAGCTGGAGTTCTAAGTTTCAAAGGTACTGGAAAGCCTCTCCTTATCTTCTGGAGGAGAGAACGTTGAAGGGTGGTAAGCATTAAGTTGTACTTTACATGATACATGCATTGTGAGATGATCAGACCAACATCTTTGACTTGAATACATAATTATATTATTGTCCCACGTGTGACCTTATACTATGATATTATACTTGCCACATCAGCTGGGGGTGAACGGATCCTGTGAATATGAGCTGTGGTTTACACCATGAAAAGTTGGGCAAACTGCAGCTAAAACATTTTCAGTGCTATGATGGGACCATATTTGTCCCTAAATATCTGGCTCCTCCCTACCCCTACAAGGATTATTCATTGATGGATTAGGATTGTCTCATGTAAAAATTCTCTCATGTTCCCTCATGTTGAAACTTTGTGTCTTAAATGTTTATTAAGAGAGAGACATAAAATTTCAACATGAAAAACATGAGAGAATTTTCACATGAGAGAATCCAAATCCCTTCACTGTTGTATATTATTTTTTTGTGCCAAACTTCATTGAAGTACATTTTTCTTGTTTTGTTGTCAGAGAGCAGAAATATGCACATAGAAAGATTTTCTGACAGGAAGAGGACCATGTTTAATCGGGATTCTCTATCGCAGGTTTTAATGTTCGACAATTTTCCTGCGGAATTGATTCAAGGTTTGGAAAATGAAATAGACTTTCAGGGCAGTGGTTATGCTTTTTGTCAAAAAATGCTTCTGCTTTTATTATGCATTTGAGGTTCTTGTTAACAAATGAATTAATCTTAAATTGGTATTTTTCAGGTACATCTAAGCGGATGCCAAGCCGGAAAAAATTTCGATGGAACCCAGAGGCAAATTTAGGTTTGATGATTTCACATAACCCTTTTCTTTTTATTTGGTTAAGCTATTAGTCATCTACAAATGTGATTGAGCTAATCAGAGTTTAAACTTTAAAGATTAGCACAACACAAGGTTCTGTTGCTGAAACTGTTTTGTATTGGATTGAAACATTTTCTGGAATTTAAAAGGGATATTATTGTTTGAGGTGAATCCCTGTTTACTTATGAGTTATAACTATGATAAAGCCTTCAGATTTTTCTTTAGACTGATGAAGATGTTTGTGTGACAGAGAAAAAGCTAGATATCTTCGAACAAAAAGAGAAAAGGAGCGAGGTATAGTACCTATGCTTAGAATTTGTTCCTTTTTTTTTTTTCATGTTAACAAGACTGTTAACACTACCAGTCATATAGATATGGATACATGTTGCTACTGGATGGGAATATGGTGACTTTCTGAATTCTTTAGTCACTTTCAGTCATATAGATAGAGGTCTTGTGTGGGACATGGAACTGGAACTGATTGGAATTAAGCCTTGGAATTGGAACCCTTAATTCCAAAGTCTAGTTTAATAAATGTTGTCCTAATTCCTAATAATATATCCATTACCGAGATGTAACTAAGGGCATGTTTGATTACAGTTTTTGAAAACTGTGCTCAAAAACAATTTTTAGAAACAGTTTTTTGAAAACTGTTTGAATGATGTGTTTTCCAACATTAAGAATGAAATTTGGAAACTAAAAACAGAAATAGAAAACAGCTTTTAGCTGTTTGGGTTTTTTAGTTTTAAAAACTGTTTTTAAATACAGGTTGTGCCAAACATGTTTTTAAATTTTTTCAGTTTTTAAAAACAGAAAACAGTTTTCAAAAACTCCCTAAATAAAGCTCTTCTTAATTCTTACTATAGCTCTCAAGAATTCTAATTTAAAGTAGCAAGGATTAGTAAGTTAGTCTAACCAACACATGTTTCTTCTAACAAATTACAGGGACGTTTGTTTAATACTTCAACAACCTCCACCATAACCATTACAATTACCACTACTGCTCTATCACCTTGCCACTCTGCACGGACACAATGTTTGTTGTTTTTATCTGGGCCAATCCCATTATTTCTTTGCCTCCTCGATCACCACTCACCAGTGTTATCACCACAGTTGCCACCACTATATTGCTACTTCTATCTCGACAACCACTACTACCATCGTCACACTATCTGTTAACATTGTTGTCATCTTCGCTTATGATTAGTAAATTTAAAGGAGTGTTGAACCCTAGATCACTAGTGTTGGGAGTAAAACTACATTATCCATATAAACATGTTTTTTGTCAATTCGTTTTGTTGGGCTACCTCTATTTGTCCAATGAGATCCTTTGATGTTGATACTTTCACCTGCAGGGCCGAGATGATAAAGATGAAAAGGAAAAGAAAGAGGATGAAGATGAAGATGAAGATGAAAATGCAGAAAATGAGACTGACGAAGATTTTAGTGATGATGATTACGCTAAGGTTCCACTCTAACCTCTATGTTGATGTGTTGATTTTTTGCTATTCTTGGACTCAAGATGGTTCTCTCCTCAGTGTAATAATAGCACATTGCATTCACAAAATCTTCCCAGCAAAATTTTCAAATTGAAGTTAAAGATAAAGAGGGTTAAAACTAAGCCAACCCAGAGTGAAAACTTGCATTTATATGGTTTCCCATGTCTACACTAAAACTTTTTGGTTGAAAGGTGTCAAGGGTTAGTGGACAATGACCTTTAACATTTTAAAATAGTTACACCGAGAACACATGTTGAGTTGATAATGGAAGCAAGTTTGATATCCTTATCAGAATGTCATCTTTTCCCCTTCTTTGATTTTGATATCTCTGCTCAGCCGTCACTGACACCCTAAATAAAAAAGTTGTAAAAGAGAAAAGATTGGTTCAGTAGAAGAAAATTAGAAAATTAAAACCTTGAGGGTTTAGTTTATCCTTTTTTTATTTTTGCTTCATGCTTTGTGTGGTTGCTTTAAAATTTTTAGAAAGTGGATTCTATATGCAACTTGGCATTTGTTCAAATATTTACACATTGTGTTCACTCTCCTTCCACCCCCAAAAAAGGGGGCAAACATGGTGCTATAAAGCTACATGTATGCGCGAGGTCTAGGGAGGGGCCGGACCCACTTTGTGGATCTAATATATGCAGTTTTACCTTGCATTTTTGCAAGAGGCTGATTCCATTGCTTGAATTTGTGAACGCAAAGTCACGTACCAGCAATTTTACAGCAAAGAAAAAATAGAAGATAGGGACAGAAAAGAAAATTAGAAATTGAAATTCATGAGGCTTTGGTGAGTTTGGTTTTTCTTTCTCTTGCTTTGAGATTTGTGAAGTGTTTTTAAGATTGCATTAGTGATTTTATACTGAATTTGGCATTAATTCTAATGTCACATACACGTACATTTTCCTTTGACATCTGGTGGTATATTATAAACATATCTCAGCATTAGGTGCATTTTATTTTATTTTATTTTTGTAACATCAGAAGATGTTTTCTTCTTTTAACATCAGAAGATGTTTAGTTTGACACGGTGAGGTACGGGAATGTATGTGACATCATGGAATATTTTAACAGTTTGGGGTTGATGGTAGTAGTTCAAAGAGTTACTCCACTGTTCTCTGAATACTGTTACTAAGAAGTTTTTTATTTTCATTTTCACGCTAACTAAGAAGTACTAACTCAATTATCATCTTGCAGGGGGAAGATGTTGATGACGATGAAGATGATTATAATGATATGGCTGATGAGGAAGGTATTGTCACGTTATTGGTTCAATGCTTTTTTTTTTTTTTTATCTTTTCTCATTTTAATCATTGTAATGCAATTTCAACTGCAGCATGTTTGTGTAATCAACTTCTTAATGCTATCCGTATGTTTTCATTTATTGCAGATGAAGCTGTCCTTTAGTATATCTATATGGAGAAGAATGATCATCTCTACCATTCTGTGTCAGCTTCTAAACCAGCATAGGACTATTGCTTCTTTAATCTTTACTGTTACAAGTTTGAGATTCAAATTTATCCTTTTCTTGCGTCTAGGATTTTACTTGCTGCATGCTATTTCGACTTACTCAATTGCATACTAGTGTCTACCTTGTAAATTCTTAGCTTCTTAGGTTCTTTTTTTTTTTTTGATGAGCCTTAGGTTCGCTTTTATTTGAATAATATCTGATTTCATTACGCATCAAAGGAACTGGGTTTGGTTTCTTACCTTTCTTCATGACCTGCAATCTTGCATTACCTGGATGCAATCATTTACTCAATAATGAGTAAGTTCTTAATTTGATATTTTAATTAAACAATTTATTTTGGGATTTTACTTTCTTATCCAATGCTAATTAATCCTTATCTCAGTGTGATTACAACTATTTTTTGGTTGAAATAATTTTATGTTTTCTATCTCATGTTCTATGCTGCAAGAAAATAAATTGTTGAGAAAGACTGTTATGTAACAATGACTTTTGATGCATTTACACTCGCTTTCTATTCTATTCCATTCTTACCCACTTTTTCTTACGTTTTCCTATCACATTGCCCATTGCCTCTCTCTCTCTCCGTCTCCCTCACTGGGTTGCTCATATTAAGAAGCCCAAAACATCATCAATCCAATTAAATAAACAGTTTTTAATCTTTTTTGGTAGATAATCAACAGTTTTTAATGTTAATTAACTCTTTCGCAACATCCAAAATAAATTCACTAAATCCTAATTTAGTCCATTGAAGCTCATGTTTTCCATATGTATGCAAATAATCATGGGTTCTTTTATTAAGTTGAGTCCACTTTCAAATCCGGCATCAATCATCTTCTCCAGAGCATCTTGCCATCCTCTGTCTACTTTGTCCTTGCCCTTGTTGTTGGTCCTCATAGCTCTTCCAATACTTCTCTCCACACATAACCGGGCAAACCTTGCCCTGTTAGTGCTAGCGAGTGCCAAACTGTCTTCTTGCCTCCACTGTAGGGTGTTGTTGTCTATCTTCAACGTCTTCCCTAACGAGTCCCCAATCCTCCTCATGTAATGCTTCCCATAGATCTCAATTGGTAGCCCCGTAACTCGTATCCAAACCGCCACCTTGCCCAGCTCACCATTCGTCGGGATAAAACCAGGTTTCCACGGCTGGATCACAAGGCAATGCCTTAGTATAAACCAAGGGCCGCCATCAAACACGTGGTTTTGATCTTCCTTATTACCAAACTTGATAACGAAGAAGCCTTAATCCAAGTCAATGACTTCCATGCTCCCCTTTGGGTGCCACAGATTAGCTAGCCTGGACTTCATGATATGGAGCCCTAACTTTTTACCTACCAACTTCACGATAATAGCATCTTTTGAGGACTTACGTGCATCCCTCAGTTCCTTCTTGGATAACTTTATGACTGGGCATAGCGGATCAACCTCACGTTCCTCAGCCATTGAGTTATCATTCTCGTCCTCCTCAAGATCATCTTCCGTATCAGATCCAAAGTTGTTCAGCTGATTCTCATCCTCAAGATCTACATTTCTTCCATTGATACCACAACATATATCTTTGTAAGAGATAATTTTTCGAGGTGCCTGACTGATGGGAGCCATGCCATCGTCAGTTCCACCGTTGTCACCACCGGCTTGGGTTCCTTGTTTAGTTTTGAATGTGCTTCGCCAGAGCAAATCATGCTCTTTCGACGTTGTACCACCGTTGAATCCTGCATCGCTCTTTTCTGTTGTTTTTGCTGACATCGATCAAAATTGTATTGATTACTTGTATGCATAATAAGAATAATTAAGTATTTTTTTTTTGAAACTGAATAAATATATTAGAATAATTAAGTATTTACTTATTAAATCATTAAAATATGAATTAAAGCATATACACCATCGTGACTATATACAGTGTTTGTGATAGGTAGAACACCGGTATTTGTGTGGAATTTAGTTGTGATGATAAGTTGATAACTGATCAAGCTTAAATTCCTTCCACTAATAAAGGCTCAAAATTCCTCGTTCAAAACGACATCGTTACTGGTTTTCCATGCTAACTAAATAAATTTAGTTTTCTTCATATATAAAATTTACTCTGTAAAATAATCTTTAATTTAATTTAAATAAATTTGGGAGTCATAAAAAACTATTTTCTTTTTTCGCGTAAAATTACTTTTGCAATTTTGAGCTGCATTGAACGACTATGAGTGAAAAAACTTTACCTACCAAAAATTTAACGCAACTATATTTAGAGGGGTTTGAACCCGAGACAGATAACTTTAAACTATAACAACCTTGTGCCTAGTGACATCTACTTACACTAGGCTGTTTGTAGAAACCTATGACCTAACCTATATCAGGCTCAGGCCAAACCAAAATTTGTAAAAAGATAAGGCCTAGACTTTTTAAAAGCCTATGTAATTAAAAAAGCTAGACTTAGACCATTCAAAAAGTTTTACAAGCCTAACAGGTTAGTCTATTTAAATAAATATGATTAATATAAATATATTTTATCGGTACCTTCCAAATTTAAAATACATTGATATTATATACTTATTTATATTTTCATATATTTAAACAAGTTGATTTATATAAAGATTCAATTATATAATATAAGTCTATTGAAAAATAAATTTATGAAAAATAAATTTATCACTTAGTTAAATATTTTTATATGAAGTATGATTTTAAATAGGTTATAAGTCCTAAAAAACCAACATAATCTAGTTAACTTTCATCCATATATATAGTAGCTTATAATATTGTTAGTATGTAAATTAGTATAATTTAACCTATAAATCTATAAGATTGATAAACTCTAAGTTTGTTAGCAAACTTAAATTTTTTATTATAAAATAGACATTCAAATAGATTGTCAAAACTAAATCAAACTTTGAACCTACTATACATAGAACATATCATACTAGTGCCTTAGGACTTTTAAATAGAGCTAAACTATTTAAAGAAAGGCTCCTCGCCCTATCTTATTTCAACCCAATACGGCCTCGCTGGTAGTAAGCAAAAACTATCTGTATGTGAAATTGAATTTGAAGTAAATAAAAAATAAAAAATATTTAAATGAAATTAAAAAGTAATGAGGGTTTAGGAGAGGAAAGTTGAAGATTAAGGTTGTGCACGCAAGGGAGACGTAACGAGAAACTCATCAATAAAAAGATTGAGGACACGCCATTGAAGCCCTAATTCGAATTCTTTCGCACACCCTTTTCATCTCTATCATCCAATTTTCGTTCTTTTCGCCCAGAATTGAAATTTTCAGTGAATATTTTTCTTTTTGGCTGATAACATATTTAGAAATTATTACATACACATATATGCCCTATATTTGGTGTTCGATTTAGGAATATCAATGGAAGGCAAAAATTTGGATTCTCAGAATCAGGTGCAAGTTGTAGAAAATTTATCTGCAAGGGTTTCTAGTTGCTCCCTTGACGACCCGATATCCAATTCCAATTCTCCTCTGGTAAAATTTCTCATCTTTCCCTTACTAGATGTGCGTGTGTTTCTGTTCTGCGAATTGGAATTTCTGCACTTTTTGTCTTTTGTGTTGTTTCTGTATATTGACCATTTTTTGGGTGATTTTGTGTGCTGCTGTTGCAATGAAAAAATGAAACTGAAAGGGGGGGGGGAATTCAGGAAGCTATATTACTGAATTCATGGCTCATTTATGAACATCTGATTATATTTGTAATTTATTACTTGAAAGCTTAAATGAGATTCATTTTTTCCTTTTTTAGACTGGGTGTTAGGTGCTCTATGGTTTATATACTTTACAGTTTATATGGTTGATTTGTTGTGCTTTGATATAATGGGCAGGATGATGATGTTGTTAATAGGAAGAATCACGTTACTAATGAGCATGACGATTCGTATTCATCTGCTAGCACTGAGGGGCATAGTATGACACCGTCCAGATTATATCCTGAATTACCTGAAAAGCCATTGGAAAAGAATAAAGGGGACATGGAGTCTTTGGCCGATATTCAGAAGCAGGGGAAATACTTCTATTATGATGCTCCGCTGTATGAAGATACTGGATCTTGGATACCGGTTTCAGTTCCGCCTATGTTGGAAGATGATCACAAAGAATGGGCCCAAGGTTTTCACTCGAACGGTGGCTATTTTCCTGATGATGACATGGGGTGGAATCAATATGTTGGAGGGGAAAAAGAATTGACTATGTGGGATGTGCTAGTGGAAATGTTAGTTGTAGCTAGGGGAAAAGTGAATTCTTTGGCATCAGGAGATATTCATCCTTCTGTCTTTTCATGGATATCCAGCCATGTGCTTGAACAAGCTTGGAGAGAGATGGCACAGACTCTTACAGAGGCAAACTTTGGTAATGTGAGGGAACTATTAGAAGCAGAGCCTCCAAAATGGTTGGCGGATAGCGCTGCTTCTTCTTGTATGCTTTGTGGTGTGAGGTTTCATCCCATCATGTGCTCCCGGCATCACTGCCGGTTTTGTGGAGGAATATTTTGTGGGGAATGCTCCAAAGGACGCAGCTTGATGCCATCAAAGTTCCGAGTTTCTGACCCCCAGAGAGTCTGTGATGTATGCTGTGTCCGACTTGAGTCTGTACAGCCTTATTTGATGAATCAGGTAAGTAATGCTGCTCAGTTGCCAACTCACGACCTGACAGACCTAAGCACTTTGAGATCATGGGTTAATTTTCCTTGGGGGCAGACCATGGAATATGAAATTTACAAAGCAGCTAACACTATCAAGGCTTATAACCGGGTATGTTTTCAAATTTATAATTTTTCAAGACTAAGTTTTCTTCTGTAGCAGAAACCATTTGTGTCACATGCTAATTATTGTGGGGTTTACATCTTTAATGGAACATTCTCTGATGCTCACCTGAACTAGAAATCAATTGAAAGAGTCCTGTTACTTTATTGAGGTTTCTTAGTTTCAAGGAAAGCATGGTGTTAGAGTAAGACTGTTTTTGTTCTGAGAACTGGTTCCAGAGTTGCTATATGATTACTTGTTGACGATAAAAAATTCAGCAGCTATGCTCCTTTCGATTGCATATGGCACTACCCCCCCCCCCCCCCTCGCCCACCAAAAAATGCAAATTTTGTCCTGGCATAATTTCATATTTTCACAGATGATTGCATGGATAACTCTGTATGTGTATTACTCGATGTTGGCATCATTTTGTAATTTTTAAGGCTCTTGATGGTATTATTTATGCCAACATGTCATGGTTGTGCAGATCCACTATGTATTTTATTTGTGAAAATGTGTTTTACTTCATGAAGAATTTCAACTTTTTCAGGTTGGCTATTTAACGCCTGAGAAGCCAATTCCAGATGCCATTCTAAGGCACGCAAAAGGCCTTGCAATTATCACTGTGGTCAAAGTAGGAGTGATGGTTACTTATAATATTGGAACAGGAATTGTGGTTGCACGTAGAGAAGATGGTTCATGGTCTCCACCATCTGCCATTTCCACATGTGGTGCTGGATGGGGGGCTCAGGTGAAATAACAAATCCATAACAATACTGACTGAACACTCTAAATAATAATGTGCTTGTCAATATGGATTGAAAGCCAAGACTCTCACTACATGCTGCACATTCTGTTTCCAGTTAGCTCTAATACCAGAAGATTTCATTGAACTCTAGCAAAAACAAATTTCCTAGTAACTTCTGATGAAATATGCTGATAATTTTTTACAATTTCATTTTGTTTAAGAAAATGGTTTCTGATTTCATTTCCATCTTTCAGTCTTTCACTAACATTACAAAAGTGTTGTCTTATTTTCAAAAATTTGTACGGGAAATAGGGCTAAAACACAGTTTTAAAACTATCAAGCCTGAAGTTTTTATGCGAATCTTCATTTAATATTATTCCATGTCTTCTGAAGCACTTATTTTTTCCACCTCATAGGCTGGAGGAGAGTTAACAGACTTCATTATTGTTCTGAGAACAAATGACGCTGTCAAGACATTTAGTGGTAATGTACATCTTTCACTTGGTGCTGGTTTGAGTGCTGCAGTTGGCATTGCGGGAAGAGCACTTGAAGCTGATGTTCGAGCTGGTGATGGTGGCTATGCTGCTTGTTATACATACAGCTGCAGTAAAGGTATACTTCTTATGTGTGATCATTTTGTGTACCGAGCCCCTTCTGTTTTTCTTTTAATCTTTTCTCTGCATTCAGTATCATATGATGGTTAAAATGGGTATCGATATGGAACCCATAGGAAGCTTTATCGGACTTGAATGAGAAACACGACACACTAAAACTGTATTATCAATGACAATCATGCTGCAATTGAATTTTCTATAAGCCAGATTAGGTCATAACTTCCTAATTGATCTTAGGAAGTTAATAGTGTGACTGACCTCTAAATCCGAGAAGTACATTGTACTTCATTTATGTTGATTAAACTTCATGGTTCTTTCTCTTATTTGGAGCTTTTTGGCTTGATGATTTGATTTGACTCTATTTTGTTTTTTCTTTTCTTGGTGAGGTTGGATCAACTCCTCCCGGGTAGTACTTGACCACTATATTACTTGCAGGTGCATTTGTTGGATGTTCACTTGAAGGAAGTATCGTCACTACTCGCACTCAAGAAAACTGTCGTTTTTATGGCAGCCAGTCTATAACTGCAACCGATATACTCCTTGGCTCGCTGCCTAGGCCACCGGCTGCTGCCATTCTCTACCGTTCTCTTGCAGATTTGTATGTGAAGATTGATGGTTAATCGAACGGTTCAATGTCACATTTCATTCCTTTCTCATTTTGAACATTGGCATTGAAGAACATTTGTACAGCTGCTAAGTCACTCAAAATTGTAAAGGTTCCTCGTGTCATTATTTGTCATGTAAATACATGCAGATGTAGATATTGTGTACTCTGCGTTGAACAAGATGGAGGATTGGTGACCTGTTTTAAGGTTAATTTTATATGAAGTACTATAAAGTTAATCTTTGTACATGTGCAAGAAACTCCCCACAGGAAGTTAATATGCGCAGTCTGGTAATCAAGAAGTCAAGTTTATTGATTAGCTTTGAACCATACGAGGTTCCATGCAAGTATGCAACTAACATATAAATGAGGCTTTCTTGTATTTCAGCTTAAAATAATTTCTAATCCAACAAAACGAGCATGATTATGATGGATTACATAATAGACAATCTGCTGCAAATAGCTTTTCATTTTCATTTTCTTACATATCTGTATGCTAAACCCATGTGCATCAATGGTTGTTTTACCACAAATCACAAGAAAGGTGTACCATATAAAAACGTATGCTTTTATACATTGAAGTCCATGTCCAATGGTATAAAAAATTGTAGAAGTTATAGGCAAATGCACACGACCAAAAGAAAGCTTCAAAACTCCCAGAGTCTATTTCTCTGACTCCTTTTGATCAAATTGAGGAAGAAACGAGGTGTGATCTTCTTAAGTCTCCCAAGTATGCTCTTCACAGATTGATTAAGGGCAACATATAAAGGAAACTGCATCATAGCAAATATGCTGACAGGGAAGAAGGCTGCACAATATGTCACGATCGAAGTCCATTTGTCATTCTCTAACTTGATGTTGATCAGAATTGTTGCACTGAATGATAGCATGGTAGTGGCCATGGAGAAGAACAGCAAGGCGAAACCTGCCATTAGTTTCCGAGGGAGCGACTTCCGGAAATCCCGCATCTCACAAGGAGATGTGAGGATTGAGAGGAACATAACCACTGAAGCAAATGAACTCACAAGAGCTACAATGTCCATGACCGTGAACACCAGGAATATAGCATGGTGAAGAAATCTAGGGAGGCCAGTAGTGTCGTCTGTGCCTCCAGGGACAGTGTAAGCTGCTGCAAAGACAACTGTGGCTACGAGTACAGCTACGGCGGAGCACGACTGAGCTGTCTCTTTTATCCATTCACGAGCATCCTTTAGCAGTTGTTCATGCTTCTCCTCGAAGAGTTCCCATGCTGTTTCGTTGCTCTTATTGTTGTGAATGACGTAATGGTAAGGGAGTCTTTTTTCTATGCGCTGATTATGTATGCACAATATGTATAGAATTAGAAATCAGATAGAAACTTGGTACTATACATTAATTAGAGGTGCATGTCGATTTCATGAATTAACCATCCCAAAAACTAAAATTGTTAGTTAAAAACAGTTGAATGAATTTTATATTATATTTCTTATGCATCTCTTCACACAAAAGTTTGTTTTGGATTGAAGCGTGCATCATGCACAAACTCAGCTAACTTTGTTAGATCTTTTGGTTGTAGATAGTGTTGTGTGTTTCCTTAGTTTAGTTTATGTAAGCTAAGATTATTTGGAAGTTTCTTTTACATAGTGCAATAAAGAATTGCATAATATAATTAGATAGGTTGCTTATTTAATTATTTAAGTAGTTTAGTTTTTTCTAGTTTATAAACCAATGTGCTGTCAAATATAGCAGAAAACTTAGTCTATGCTCAATGAATTTTGTATAAATATGTCTTGAATAAATGAAATAGTAAGCTGTTATTCAGTCCAACAATACTATGTAAGGAATCAATTATTCTAAAAGCCTAAACTCATATGTGAAGACACATAAATGATTTGTATTATATTCCTAACATCATCATCAATGCCATTTTTTAATTTCTCCTCCATATATCCTAACCTTTGTTATGATCACATGCTTAAAATTTTGAATACACACATGATGCATTGAATTGGGAAGTAATAAGGGGAAATTATGTGTAACGAGGTTACTTACTTCAAACCAATGCAACTCCTCTTGCAATTGCAGAGCATAACCAGGTTGGCTTCCCCCTATAAACTCGGCAGTGTAGTGAAGAACAGTGTTGCTTTCCTTGTCTATTTTACCAGCAAGACGTCTCACCATTTTCAATTTCTTCAACAATCGGAAAATCTCTAGCTGGCGGTGTTTGACCGCCATGTACAAGATGTTCTGCTCATCTTCACTGACATGCTCGATTGATTGAGGATACAAACGAATTATTTCCTCAACAATCTCTACAATTCCTTTGCAAGCAGCCATCAACAAAGGGGAATAAATAATGGGTTTGGTTGCAGCAGCCTCTTGTCCCTTTTGTTGTTCCTCTTGTTTTTCTTGTCTCTCTCGTTTCTTCCCTTCATATTTCTTGGATGAATGATGTGATCTCCCCATTGAAACTGTTCTGTCCGTTGCTACATAACTATGTTGCCATGAATGGTCTGTCTCTACTAACAACTGTACAAGTTCTTGTACCAGGTTGTGCATTTCCTTTGTTCTCCAAACTTTTGCAATCTCCTTCCATTCTGAACAAGTAACATGAGGAGGAAGAATAGTTTCAGAAACAAAAACAATCTAACTGGAATGAAGAAATCTATCATGAACAATCAAGAGTGGTTGCACCTTTGGCAATAACCTTCCACATAGTGTACCACATCCATGAACAGGCTGCAATTTTGGTTCACATTTTTATATGGTTAGATGCCTTTACACACATATATCACATAAATTATAAAAATGTTACCTGCCCATACATTTTTCTGCAATACAATCGACACAAACAATAGCGCGGTTTTCAACTACTACTAAACCGCTAATGTGTGAGTCAATTGTGTGTCGCTGATGTGTATGTACACCTATTTAGCACAAACCTGAGAGTTTCCTTTGAGATTGAGGTGGTTCACGCTTCACTGGAGTTTGATACGGTTCATTTATGTCCTTTTGGCCGCTTTCCAAATCTTTTCCCTTTCTAGTACCATCCTTGTAATTTTGAAGATAGTATCTATCATCTTGATACTTAGGAAGCACTGCAACACGATATTATAACAATAAGCTAAATTTGCTATACAATTTGTCAGAGCCTCTAATTCTCCTAATTTATCAAATGTGTGATTGGTTCAAGCAGTATGTGTTTTATATTCGAATATTTGATGATTGTGTTTTTTTTTTTATATTGTCAGTGCAGTAATTAAACTCTTTACTATTTCCTCATCCAAAAAATAGGTAAGCCTACTAAACAGAGATAAAATTAGCAGAGATTTACGAAGATATATGAACTTTTTGAAGATTCCCAATTGAGTTCGACTCTTAAATGCAGATGGCATTGTTGCTAGCAGTTGCAGAGTTGTCAATTCGTTGTCTTCCTTTATATAAGCGAGCTCACCATACCTTTTTAATAACCATAATGCTGTGCCTGCATTGAAAATCAACAACTGGCTAATTTCATTTTCTTTACCATAGACAACAGAATAAGAATAAGGAAAAGATACAGGAACAATGTTAACTTGGGAAAAAATTTCCAAATTAGTAATGCCAATCAAGAATTGACAAATGCTTAAATATGTTTTTAATTCCTAAACATATAGAACATTTTGAACCAAACTCCTCTTTTATTTTAAAGTTTTGTTATTTCCATCTTATTTTTACACTAATTTTTTTTTCGTATTTCTCTTCTTTTTCTAACCCATCCTTCATCATATTTTTCATTTCTCTTTCTTCTATTTTTTTATCTCACTTAATATGGGTGAATTTGAAATGTTAGCACAAATTTTTCTTAATTCTATTTACATTGATTGTGTT
The DNA here is from genome assembly GCA_030819835.1 of Acmispon strigosus. Classification (NCBI taxonomy): domain Eukaryota; kingdom Viridiplantae; phylum Streptophyta; class Magnoliopsida; order Fabales; family Fabaceae; genus Acmispon; species Acmispon strigosus. The sequence continues at coordinate 97,481,982 of JAUAMA010000001.1, forward strand.
TACATTTCACAAAACAGTATGTTCTTAGTCATTCTTTCTAAGCTCGGAGAAACATGCTTTTCATATTTTATAAGGACTAAAATCAAAAGGAAAAAAATTAAAGGGCCTGAATTTAAAATACCATGTTTTTTATGGACTAAAATTATATAAAATGTAAAATTAGTATAATGAAATTCGGATGGTCTAACTTCCATATAAGATTATTTAACCACGTTCCAGAGGATCAATAAGATTATTTATAAAAAAACAAAGTAAAAACTTGTGAAATTCCTAGCCTATGTATCTTAAACATTACTAGTGCATTGTGTGTGTGGGTGCATGAGAATTGCCAAAACAGAGTATGAAGATTAGAAAGAGAGTGGGGAAACCAAAGAATTGGTCAATGACAGCAGTGTGGAGAATGGACATCTGATCAACTTTTCTGTGAAAATGGAACCTCAGGTCTATCCCTAATTCATCAACCAAGTACTCCAGCAAATCTGTTTTCCCAAGCGCAGCTGCTCTGTACACTGGAGTCTCTCCTAGTGTGTTTCTCATTTCCATCACTCCCTCAAACTGCTCTGCCCCTCCACCATCCTCCAACTCCAGTATTCTCCTTGTCTCCTTGGACCCTTCACCCTCGTACCTAAAGGAAAAATATTTTGTTACACTTCTTTTACACTTACACCAAACCAAAAGAGTCAAGTGTAAATGAATAATAACTCGTACCTAAGTATACACCTTGTCATTCCAACCTCTCCGGTGAACGCCACCTCGTGAAGCGGCGTGTTCCCCATCTCGTCCTGCATCCTCAGAACGTGCTGCACTTCTGCCAGATCCACCATTCCAAGCATTTCCTCGTACATCTCTGTGCTGCCACAGTGAGCTGCATAGTGAAAAGGGGTGCTTTTTTGCAGGTCAATTTGCTTGGTCAAGAGATCTTTGTGTTTGCGGAAAAATTCCAAGAAACCTTCCCAATCATATCTCTTGGCCAATATATATGGCTCTCTCATTTTTTCAATTGACCCTATAGCTTGCCTTGCCATCTCTCTCTTTTTCCTTCACTCTTCACTTAGTACTAGTGCTCAAATGACCCAATTCATGGTTACAATTTGAAATTATACCAAGGAAAGGAATCAATTTTAACTCATAATATGAAAGTGTTTTGAACATATGCCTTGCTTAGTTAATCTATAAAGTGCACAGGCCAGAATCTTCATATCTTTTACATTTAATTGGTAAAATATTTGATGTACCCTGATGTTCACGTATGGGATTGGATAACATCCTACAGTCTCCACCATGCATATCACGACTTGAGAGTGGATATATATATATAAATTACCGTTCCATACATAACACGCCATCTTGTTGTGAGTTCTCATTAACAATGATAATGGTTCGCAAGGAAATAAAACTTCATTGGCACCTCAAACTCATTAACACTCAAAAAGAGATATAAAGACATCATAAGTGATGTGATAATATAAATATATATCGTTAATATTAAAATTTTGAATTTAAGAAGATAAAAGAGGAAGCTTGTCATCAAGACAAAAGGGAAGGAAAATGGCCATTTCGGAATCGAGATTTGAAGGAACCAAGGACAGTTTCTAAGGCATAAAGCATGACACAAAGATTTGGCCGGGGTGAAGGTCCACATTGGTTAAGTTATAATAGATCATGATAGAGCTTCAAAAAGGCTCGAAGGAAAAACAAGCCATATTCGAGAATGGCAGCGGTCCGAGGAAGGCTTAGTTAGAAGGCTAAGCACAATCTACCCCTAGATAATATTTTGCTTAAGATCCAAATAATTAGTCAACAATGAAGGAGTGAATTCGAGGAAGAATAGCAAGCATGGAGTTCGAAGACAGAGTCAAGGAATGCCACGACTTGCACAACATATTCCCACGATCAAGAAGTTCTATGCACCAAGGACCACATGCCCACAATCTCAACTGCTACAGGATATGAAGATGCTAGGTCTGATTCGAAGGTGGTTCGAGGGGTTCAAAGGAATAAGTACAGAGCTTCATAAGTTATGCCGAAGGAACGACTTAGATTAGACAATTTCCTTTATGTTTATTCTTGGCCCTAGGATTAATTATACCATTTTCATGTAAATGCTATAAGTAAGACTTTATAATATGGAAAAAGGGTTGGACATTTGATACTCCCACTCTAAAAGCCTACATCTACCATAAACAACACACTACCGCATAGAGTTCATGTAAAAGATCTCCTTTGGCTTTTTCCTTGTTTCTTTTTAATCAAATTTCCCATTTGTTTTACTTGTTTTTCTCTACTTAGCCTTTGTAAGTTCCTAATTGCATTCAATGTTAGTGCTATCACGGTGTTGAAATTGTTTAAACTTTGAATTTTGGTTCATCCAAACTTAGATTCACCAAGTTGTCATCGGGTAACTTGACGTTTTCAGCTTAACTCTCAACTTCAATTAACATTTCGGAATCACACATCACACACCCTCAACTCATTTTCATTGCTTGTAAACTACCAAATTTAAGGAATCACACTAGAGGACCTGATCCGAGTCCCAGATTTCCCTTTTTGGATCCATTTGTTCGCATGTTTAATTTATCAAGCATAAACAAATTTGCACGCCTAATGGAACATCTTTTCTAACGTTTGATGCTAGTTTATGTGTTTGATAAGCAGCCACCTTATTTCGATGGATAATGAGAGGACCCAAAGCTCTACAAATTCAGACAATGGAGGAAATTATGAACATAGTGAAGAACAACCACACAGGGGAGTTGTGTATGTTCACACACAAAAAACCGTCAAATGCGTAAGTGATACATTCGATATCACTCAATCCACGCCCCTAACAATTATTTAGATCGTGGAGGAGATGCCTCTATATGTGGAAGTTAACTCGAGCTAGAGATTCGAAACACTACGAATGCATAGGTACAGGCTCTCAAGAGTACCGCCTCCGTCTTTCTTCTCAAATCCCTTATATTCCAATGTCCTAAGTATGGAATGGCGCAGGCTATATATTCAAGCCTGAATATGACCATGATGACCATACTTACCATGAGTCAAGCTCCTTGTGGTTTGGGACATATTAACTATGGCCAGACTCAGAATAACATGATGGGTTCCTTTAAGCCTTTGGGGCAACAAGGACCTTCAAAAACAATTATGATAACGACTCTCCGGTTTTTTGAGACAACAAATGAATTTGAGTAACCATGAAATGGTCCACATGCTCACCCAACAAATGAGCATTGTGTTCCATCCTTTGATCCAAAAACAAATAACAATTATGAGATGCTAACCCGACAAATGAGGATGATTAGTGACATATTCAAAACACCTCCCTATGATCCCATTTTCCAACAAATAGCTAACAATGAGATATAATTGAACTAACCCTGAAATGATCCTGTGGGCTAACCCCAAAGGGAAGTTCAAGATGAGCATGTAGAGAGGGTCAAAATCAACCTTCATGTGAAAATGAACCACTTGTGAAGGTAAACATAAACCAAAATGTCGACCTTCTAGTAGAGAGAATTAGACAAAACAAGACATCAAAATGTAACTCAGATAGTTGAACAAGTACGTATTATATAAGCATGAGTTAATGTGTTTTAAAGTATTTCCAATCATTTAAGATATCAGCTACCACATTGATTAGCCTTGATGATACCATTAAAATTTGCTTAAAATTGGATGACATTTTAAATGGAGAGATTTGATTGAAATATTAAAAAAAGTACAAGGGTTAAAATTGAGCAATTGAAATAAAGGGGATTAAAATTGAGAATGATAATAAATGAACTAATATCACCAAGGCTAAAAGTAAGGACCAAAATGTATTTAAGCCCTCTTATTTTCCACCAAAGATCGAGTCTCCCTCGCCTATCTTTCTACTCTCAATGCTGCCCGATCTTCAAGTTTTTTCATTTCTATTTGTGAAATTTGTAAGGACGCATCACAAAAACTCCTGAAATCTCATTTCGCCACAAGCAATTTTGTCCTCCATTGTATCCTAACCGCTCCTTCATCACTGTTCCCACGCTCCACGTCCCCGAAATTCAACCCGAGTTCTTCGACTTGGCTTCGACTTGGCTTCAGTCTTTCGATTCTGAGTATCGACTTCAAAGTTACCATATGCAGGTCGAATCTCTGCTTTCGAATGAGGAAGTTGTTTACATGAACCAAACAACTTCAATGTTTGGTTATTTCATTACAAATATGGAGAAGAGATCAAAATATATATTGGCCTAGGATAACTGACTTCAAGAATGAAGACTGTGTTAAAAAAATGTGACTACAGACTATTTTAACGATCCTTCAACTGTTTTTTTTTATCTCATATTTTGCCCAGAGTCTATATCTCTGACTCCTTTGTATCAAATTGAGGAAGCAAAGAGGCGTGATCTTCTTAAGTCTCCCAAGTATGCTCTTCACGCATTGATTAATAGCAACATATAAAGGGAACTGCATCATGGCAAATATGCTGACAGGCAAGAATGCTGCACAATATGTCACCACTGAAGTCCAATTGTTATTCTCTAACTTGATGTTAATCAGAACTGTTGCACTGAAAGATAGCATGGTTGTGGCCACCGAGAAAAACAGCAAGGCAAAACCTGCCATTAGTTTCCGAGGGAGAGATCTCCGAAAGTCCCACATCTCACAAGGTGATGTGAGGATTGAGAGGAACATGACCACTGAAGCCAATGAACTTACAAGGGCTACAATATCCATGACCAAGAACACTTGGAATATAGCATGATGAAGAAATCTAGGAATGCCATTATCGTCTGTGCCTCCAGGGAGAGTGTAAGCTGCTGCAAAGACAACTGTGGCTACAAGGACAGCTACTGCTGAGCATGACTGAGCTGTCTCTTTTATCCATGCTCGAGCATCCTTCAGCAGTTGTTCATGCTTCTCCTCAAACAGCTCCTGTGCAGTTTGGTTGCTCTTGTTTTTGTGAATGGTGTAATGATAAGGGAGTCTTTTTTCTATGCGCTGTTAAGTATAGAATTGGAAATTAGATAGATAGATAGATAGATTTGTGAATTATTAACATTATAGGGTCATTGAATTGGGAAGTAATAAGGGGATATTATGTGTATAATATTAATGTCATCTCACATATTGAATAATAATAATATGATAAAAAGGTTACTTACTTCAAACCAACGCAACTCCTCTTGTAATTGCAGAGCATAACCAGGTTGGTTTCCCCCTATAAAGTCTGCAGTGTAGTGGAGGACAGTGTTACTTTCCTTGTCTATTTTGCCAGCAAGACGTCTAACTATTTTCAATCTCTTTAACAACATGAAAATCTCTAGCTGGCGGTTTTTGACAGCCATGTACAATATGTTCTGCTCATCTTCACTGACATGCTCGATTGCCTGAGGATGTGATTGTGAATCAATTATTTCTTCAACAATCTCTACAATTCCATTGCAAGCGGCCATCAACAAAGGGGTATAAACAATGGGTTTCTTTCCTTCGAAATTCTCGGATGGATTATCTGATTCCCCCATTGAAACTGTTCTGTCCATTGCTACATAACTACATTGCCATGAACGGTCTGTCTCTACTAACAACTTCACAAGCTCCTGTAGCAAGTTATGCATTTCCTTTTTTCTCCAAACTTTTGCAACCTCCTTCCATTCTAAACAAGAACAGAGTAATAACACGCAAGTAACATCAGGAGATAAAATAATGTCTGAAAACAAAAAAACAATCTAACTGGAATGGAGAATTTTATCACGAATAATCATGGCTGCAGGTTGCACCTTTGGCGATAACCTTCCACATAGTATACCGCATCCTTGAAAAGGCTGCTGCAATTTTGGTTCAAATTTTTGAATGGATAGATTACTTTGCACATAATATATCACATATAAATTAAACCGCATGAATAATTCTTTACATGTATATAAGCCACTTAGTTTGTTTTGTTAACACCTCCACCTTTAGATAGAAATACAACGTGATGAGATAGGAAAAGAAAAGAGAGCTAAAAGGGTCTAAAAGTGCAATCAAGTTTAGAAGAACCCTCCCTTACATATTTTTTATAATTATCTGCACAAACTAATACATAAAGTGTTTGTCTAGCTTGTATTTTTAACCAATTTAACACAAACCTGAGAGTTTCCTCTGAGATTGAGGTGGTTCACGATTGGTTGGAGTTTGATGCAGTTCATTTATGTCCTTTTGGCCACTTTCCAAATCTTTTCCCTTTCTAGTACCATCCTTATTATTTTGAAGGTAGTATCTATCATCTTGATAATCAGGAAGCACTGCAACACGATATTATAACTATCACCTAATTTTGCTTTATAAGATGAACTGATGAAGTATAACTGTATTTTTACTCACCCTACCATTCCCATACACTTGAATTATAATGTGCTAAATGTATCATGTGAATGTGGTTTGAGGACATATTAGCATAGGACATATTCAGACTCCTTGTTTTTCTTGATATTTTTCATCAAATCACAATTACACTTAATGGTACAAGTACAAGCAGGTGTAGGTTTCAAAGATTCTAACTCTTCCCATAGAATTCTAATGCTGGTAGCGGAAGGAGGGTGAGAGGATAAGATACCTACCCGCTCTGATACCATATAGAAACTGAAATCACATTTGGATTGAATAAAGAATGTATTGATCATAAGGTACCAAATCATTATACAGTGAGGGAGTATATATACTCTCCTCTTATATTAGTATAAAAGAGACTAACTAACTAGCTAAACTGATAAGCTAATAATTAACTAACATAAACAACTTGAGATCATTACTAACTAATCTAACTATTAGTAATCATCTTGGCAGTATCATCCAATGTTACGCTATAATTACTTTTGTCTTGAATTGAGTTATTGCATGTTTGAAAAGTAGTTGTGGTATTTCAAGTTAAATGAGAGTCGATTCATAAAAGAAGCATAAATTGAGAAGCATGCAGTATCAACTAATAGTGACCTGATGAAAATATGTAAGCCTACTAGTAAGAGATAAAGTTAGGAGAGGTTTACGAAGATATATGAACTTTTGCAAGATTCCCATTTGAGTTTTACTCTTAAATGCAGATGGCATTTTTGCTAGCAGTTGCAGAGCTGTCAAATCATTGTTTTCCTTTTCATCAGCGAGCGCTGTCACTTCTTGGTCTTCCTTTTTATTAGCCAGAGCTGTCTCTACTTTGTCTTTCTTTTCATTAGCGAGTTTGTTAGACGTTTTCAATAACCATAAAGCTGTGCCTGCAGCATGCATGCGTTGAAAATCGATCAACAGCTAGCCAATTTCATTTTCCTTATCAAAAACATACTTAATGAAAAATGAAAACCGTAACCAAACGGGTCTAATAGTATGTGTGGGTGCATGCATGCAGAGGAGTTGCAAGAACAGAATATATATGAAGATTAGAAAGAGAGAAAGAAAATTAACCAAAGAATTGATCAATGACAGCAGTGTGAAGAATGGACATGTTATCAACTTTTCGGTGAATATGGAGCTTCAAGTTCAGGTTTACGCCCAAGTTAACAACCAAGTACTCCAGAAAATCTGTCTTCCCAAGCGCAGCTGCTCTGTACACTGGAGTCTCTCCCAGTTTGTTTCTCATTATCAATAAATCCTTAAACTTCTGTTCCCCTACTACATCAAGTATGCACCTTGCCATCCCCACCTCTCCTGTGAAGGCCACCTCATGAAGCGGCGTGTTCCCCATCTCATCCACCATTGAGTCTAATTCTGACAACTTATCCTTATCCACCATCTTAAGCATTTCCCTCGTACATTTCTTTGCTACCACAGTGAGCTGCATAGTGAAAAGGGGTGCTTTGTTGCAGGTCAATTTGCTTAGTCAAGAGATCTTTGTGTTCGCGGAAAAATTCCAGAAACCCTTTCCAATCATATCTCTTTCCCAATACATAAGGCACTTTCATTTCTGCAGGTTCACCAATTGGCCCTACCTGCCTTGCCATCTCTCTCTCTCTCTCTCTCTCTCTCTCTCTCTCTCTCTCTTCACTTACTAACTGGTACCAGTACCACCAATGGTAGAATTCATGGTTGCAATTTGTAACTATAACATGGAAGTTAAGGAATCACACACAATTAATGTGAAAGCATTTTTAAGATATGCTAATGCCAGCTTGCTTAATTAGTTAACAAACCAGAACAATTAAAGTCCCATTTTGATGGAAACATGTTTCTGTTGTGCTGGATTTTGATTTTTTAAGGTTTGCATTACTTATTGATCATTTGAGCTTGACGTCTATATGTATATATAATTAAACACCTTTGCACCACTTGCACCAACAATAATGAATTGCTCTTAGACAGCAAACAGGGTGTGTTGTTTGTCAAAAATAATAGGTTGAATGCAGATCACAAACTGCCACACATATTCTTGCCTTGATTTTTTCCATATTAAATTAGAGCAGTGATATACATTTCCAGATGATAAATATATACGGCACGCAACACATGAATATTGCTGATGCCTCAAAATTAGAGCAGTGATATAAATATATATTGCTGAATGCAGATCACAAACTGCCACACATATTCTTGCTGGTTGACCCAAAATATGGTTGTCCTAGCCAGTCCAAACAACCACTAGACCCATTATTGTCCTGGTTAGCCTAGAGGATTCACAACAAATGAATTTGGTGTTGGTCGGTCAGAACGGCTAAGATAAACTTTTAACTATTTATATATTTACCCATCAGCACCGAATGTTAAATATTACATGGGTTAGGGTTGGGTCAGCATGGGCTAGCCCCTTTTTTTTGGTTAAAAAGAGAGTTGTTCTGTAAATGATTGACCATCAAAAGTGTCAAGAGTTATTAGCGTTATTTAGTTGTTTACTAGTTTCAAATGACAGCTATAGTATTATTCAGTCACATAATACATATGGACGATGGATAGTTTTTGGTCTATTGATGTCTTAGTTGATGATCTACATTATTAAACGTTGCTAGAGGAGGTAGCATGGGGTAAGGTGTCATGGAGTGTATTATGTATTTGATTGTTGAGGTGTTTAGACTTTGGGAGTGTAATTTTTTAGAGGTGTGAAATAGGATTTTGAATAGATGTACATGCCTTAGAAACTCCAACACAATCCAACACGATCCATTTTAATGTTTACCTATTAACCTTGGCAAGATGAATCTAATCAATCACTCCAACTCTATGTATAATTTTGGGAACTAGCGAATGTTTTGATGACGACCTTTACAAACTTGGCTTTTCTTTAGGTTCTCGTCCTTCGTTCGTCTTGGACCCTCTGAAGTGGAACCTACGAAGACACGCTAATGTTTAAATCATTATGTGCAGAAAGGAGAATTTGTTAAGTGGTTAGATCTACTTACCTGGTCTTTTCCCATGTGTTCTCTCATATAGATGCGAGGTAGGAGGAGCTGAGGTGGTGTCAACATAACTAGCAATCCTAGGACTGACGTGCTTTAAGGCTAACTCTTGGATCGTCTGAGCGTATTGTCACTTCGACCAGTTGATGGACTGTGGATAAGTCATATGCATCTACTCCTTTTTCTAGGGACAAGTGCTTAATGCAGGGAAGCATCCTGATAATAAACTTGGGCGAGAAACGTGTTGGGATATGTTATTTGATCTTTCAAAGATCTCATAGGGTGATGGCGAATTTGATGGGTTTTGCATAAGTGTCAGTCCACGAATCTCCGAGCAGGATTGGTCCACGCCCGCTCCCTTTGCTCGGGTTATCAAGGCATGAGTCGGGTGAATCTGAGATGCTTCGTAAGTGAGTCATTAGAATGCCTCGATCATGAAGCTATAGGGTTGGGGGGCACTTTGTTTGACATAGTAGTGTCCCATACGACCATAGGTCGGGCCATAGTAGTGTCTTAGCTAAGCGACCATAGGTCAATTTTCATAGTAGTGTCTCAACCATACGATCATAGGCCAGTCCTCGTAGCAGTGTCTCAGTCATGCTCTGTAATGGATCGGGGTGACCTATACCGTAGGTCTTTCTGGAATGATACAAATCTAGCATTGGTCGATCAATGGTCGGAAACATGGAAAGTTTATGAGGTTGGGATGTGTTGAAGATATCCAAAACAAATCTAATCATTGATGCTTATTCATTAGTATATTTTTAGCATGTTTTCATGTTTAGCGCATAAAAAAATACTTGATAAATTGAGTTTCTACCATAAATTACAAAAAAATTAGAAGTGTTAAATTTGGCCCACAACATTTGAGTAAATAGCTTAATTAATGTTCATGACAATAAATATTTATCGCATAAGAAATTAGTCATATAAGTTATTTTAAAAAAAATATTGAAATGAACTAAAAATAAGTTTTAACTAAATATAAATTCTTATTTATAAACTAATTTGAATAATTTATGAAAATAAGTTCAATTTATAAATAGACTATAAGTTATTTGTATACATTTGAATATATTTTATGCTATATAAGATAATTTTAAATAAGTTATTTAAAATGAGGAATAGATTCTTTCAATTGTAAAAAGAAAATACCTTGTTGAGTTTCACCCTCTCGTGATTGATTTTTAATCGTTTAATAATTAAGGATGCAATCATGATTATGATATCCTCTCCGGCAAATATATCTTTCCATCCCCTCCAGCAGTAATCATGACCATTAGATGAATCTTATGGTTCAGAAAATAAACTACAATAAAACACCTAAAAATTAATTAGACATTAAATGCTAGCCCTTAGATGCATCTAACGGTGAAAAAATAAAGGGAAAAAATGTTTGCTTCTGAATCCAGATCCTGCCTTTGTTCTTTCTCGTCCCTCCCTGTCGTCACGAGAGAACCTGTGCCTTCGCGAGAGAACCTCGACGCCTTCCACTGCCAGAGATCCTCCGCCGCTGTCGCCCAGTACCGACCTTCCCCACCCTCCGTCGCTGGAATAGGTTGATGGCGGCGTGAACAGAAGCAACCTCGACGACCTCCACACCCAACAACCAGTACCTACAACTTTACCCTTCTTTGCACTTTTTTGACGCACAGAGAACAATAAATTTAAGAATGCAATAGTATAGTAAGAATTGGAATTGGTTAGTTTAGGCTGCCAATTGAATTGAAATTGAAATTGTTACTTGCACACAGATTGGTTTATATTGCCTTCCTCACTTGGATTGGACAAGGTAGATGAAAAGCAGAAGAAACAAGGGGTCACGGAGGCAGTGCGAGGGAGAAGGAAACGTGAATTGAGTTTTCTGTGAATTGGGGTTTTTTTTTTTTTCCATCGTTAGATACATCCAAGAGCTGGCATTTAATGTCTAATTAATTTTTAGGTGTTTTATTGTAGTTTATTTTCTGAACCATAAGATTCATCTAATGGTCATGATTACTGCTGGAGAGGATGGATAGATAACACCTATGATTAGATGGTGAAAATTGAGACGATCAAATTGATCCTAATCCCAAAACGCGTCCTTAATAACTTTTGGAGGAGACGAAAGTTGAATACTTGAATTAAACTAAACTGGGTTCTTCGGATTCTAGTTGCAGATGCTAACCGTGACGTGACGAAACTTCAAACATCAACGCCACCTCAACCTCAAGGTTTCTTCTCTTCAACTTCTGATTCATTCTTTCTGGGTTTTATTTCATGGCATCGCTCTTTCTTTGTTATTCATTTCCCTAATTCCTGCATTCTAACCTAACTCATGACTTTTCAGTTCTGAATTTTCATGTTTCTCAGAATCTAATTGGGGGGTTTGGGGATGTTAAAGTGCTTTCCTTTAATAATTGAAATTGATTTTGCGTGCTAGAGCAAGACAGGCTTTTCTACTATACAATTCGCTCTTTGTAAATTCATTTGGAAAATAGTGTAACTTTTAAGCATAAAGAAATCCAAGAACTCAACTCCTTTTTTTGTTGTATTATTTGGAGAGAGAAAATCTGTTAGAAATATGGGCGTATTAAAAAGGCAAAGGTACACTTTTTTGTTGTCTTAGAAGTTTAGTGTGGGATTTGGAGTTTTTATAAGCTTTTTAGATACACTAATATGCTTTCTGTGTTTGCTGAAACTGTCGTGCTTCGCTAGTTTTCAGACCGGGTGTTGGGTGATTTAATCGTTAATCTATTGTCACTGGGATGTAGTGTTAAAGATAGAAATATAGGAATTGTGTCTGGACTCTGGACTTGGGCCTTTTGGGGATTGTTCAACTATTACTTCTGCATGATGAAATTATATGCTGTTGATGAGAGGGCAAGTTAGCCTTATAAGTTTTCAAACCGCATTTGGTTCTATTGACCTTACTTTTCCCCTTTATTCTGTGAAAGTGTGTTTATATGGGGTTTTATTTATTTACTACCCTTGTTTAGTACTTGTTTGTTTGTTTGTTTTTCTTCTTGTCCTAGAAAACTGCACCTTATAGAAAATTACAAATCTAATGCTGCTCTGATGGGTTTTCCCCCCCCATTCTTCTCTTCTCTTTGCTGAACCTTGCAACTTATAAACAATTTGATTAATCATGTTGATGTTGATCCAGAACAGGACGTAAGCTAACAACTAGCACACCAAAATATACTCAAAGTTCTCAATATCAATATTAAAACATCAGCTGATGTGTCTTAGATGGATAATATGCCTTATATAGGTAACTCGAACAAATATTTGGAGTCTACGACCAAAATATCAAACTTTTGATCCTATTAAATCCAATATAAAACAAGAAATATATTCAGAATTAAACCTATGTTAGCCGTTAATAACTTAATATATCACTGAGACTGCTACACCTTAAATTCCCAAATATCTAATTACAAACTCCAGTCACCACTTTTCGAGTTCATTGTAAACCAATATGATTATCATGTATATCTTCTCATCAAACTGCTGGGTGTGAATTCTATGCTTATTGCTTAATCACTACACTGTGAAGTGAATCTCTTGAAACAGGTGTGATTCACTTTGCAACCTTTGTATTAGTTCATCATTTCTTTTTTATAACTTGTTAATAGTTTTCATCACAAAGAATACAAATTCAAGAAACACTCAGAAATTTTCTTAACCATTACAGATCCTCTTTAATGTAATGTACAAGATTCATCAAAATTGTACTTTAAAATCATTTCCCTTGGATAAATATTTCACATGCCTTTCAACCTACCTGAGTTTTTATATGAAATTATCTTCAGTTCCATTTATTCTGGGAAATAACTTCGAAGGAGTTCTAGTGCAGAAGAAAATCAAGGAATTTAATTTGAGTCATTGATAGCTATATGAAGCACCAATACTCATGTTTATTTTATTAAATTCCCCTTGTGCTAGTGAATGGGAATTTTTCAAGATCTTAAACGGTTTCACCCTAGTACGATTTTCATATGGATAGAACCAAAAATGGAACTGAAGGCAGAACTATTATGTATTTATATTTTACAGGCAGGATTATACGGAATATTACTGTTTTTAAAATTGTTCCAATACTGGAATTGGATTGATGATGTGTTTATTTATTATACATCAATCCTCAATACAGATTTTTCACCTCTATCACAACTAGTAGCTTGTGTAAATTCTCTAAACTGACTCCTATGTTTTTTTTGTATTTAATTATACTATTATTTGAATTTTGAATTTGGTCATTGATATATCTCATTTGTTTTAAAACATGTTAGAGTGAAGTGTTATATTTTTTTTTCTTATGCAGCAGAACCCTGCCTTAACTGGAAGGACCTCCATCTTCAACAACCTGCCAATTAACTGTAAGTCTATCCCTGCCCTTCTACTTTGTGGTGTTAAAAGTTTCTGGTTCAGTTCTTTATCAGCAGCACCCATCGGATCTAAATTTAACATGGCCCTTTTTATTTGGGTTGAGGGTCACAGGTCATCTTGGGTTAAAAATCTTAGGGGAAAAGAACTCAGGAAGATTGGATATGGCAACTAGACGTGTTCGTTACGCCCCTCTTGCCACAGATGAGGATGATTATATTGGTGATAGAAATAGACCATTTGACCCTCGATTTGATTATACGCCGAAAGCCTTGGATAGAGTTCCCTGGAAATCCATTGCCCTTGCACTCTTCCTGTTATTTCTCGGTACAGGACTTCTGTTCCTTTCATACTTTATCTTCACTGGTCATATGGGAGGAGAACGCTCACAAGCATATGGCCTATTAGCCCTTGGGTTTCTTAGCTTTCTCCCTGGTATGTTGGAGTCCCAGAATGTTATTGTGTATGTGCATATGTATGTGTGTGAATTGCTTGGGTTTAACAAGGAAATTAATTGTTTTTGACAACTGTGAGACTGAAAGTATGCTTTGGTCTAAAGGCAATTTTGCTGCAAGTGCTTTCAGCTTTACAATTAGAAACACAAACCAGCTATGAGGTTTCAATATTGTCAATCTTCAAATGAATTTGGTCAAATTTGGGGGGGGGGGGGGGGGGGTAGTGGATGCACTTCATGATTTGCAGAGAAAAAATTCGGATGGGCACTGAAAGACATAATTCATGAATTTGATGGGCCTCGTCAGAGGAATAGTTCTGAGGGGCACTGAAAGTTTATGATTCATGAATTTGATGGGCCTTGTCATGGGCCTCCTATTTCTCTCCCATGAAAGGCCCATCAAATTCATGAATCATAAACTTCTCAAACTATGCACCTTCCTTGTGTGCATCAACATCATTACCATGAATCATCAAGAATGTTCCAAGGAAATGAGACTCACCGATACTCACCTAGAACTATAAATAAATTGTTCCATAGAAAAGCTGTTGCTTTGCTGTACGGAAAAGTTACATATTGTTGCTGAACTAGAATTGCTCATAATGTGAGGCATACAATTCTGTATCTTCAGATCACATATCCTAATTTGATATCCCACCACTCATATGCCACCTAGCCGGTCGCAAGCCCAGGTAAAGAGGAGGTCATGCTAGACCTTTGGCAGCAGCCAACATAAAACTAGCCGGTACCTTTAATATGGACCACAGATATGCCACTTAGAGATTAGTGTCATTTATAGTAACGCAATTTAGTTAAATACCACTGATGTTTAGGTATCATTTTTAATGGTTGGAGTTGGACAGGAAATGGGTAGGTATTGAGTGGGGACAGGTGATCTTCATCCATATGGTTATGAAATATGATTACCATTACAAATTACTGATTTCTGTCAATAATTTATATATGTGTAATGATGTTGCTTGACATTATTTTTACCAGTTTTATTTGTTCTAGAGCTTTAAATATCTTGCTACTCATCTTTTTCATAGACGGGTAGATTATAGATTATATATTGCATCTACCATGCAGCCCTTTTTTTTCAACTCTGCCGTGATGAACTTATCTGTCATGACTTATGAGGATATTTCGTTGGCTAAATTTGCAACTTGCTTTCATTGGTTTGTGGATACAGGGTTTTATGAGACTCGACTTGCTTATTACGCATGGCGGGGTGCCAAAGGATACCGCTTTTCTGCCATCCCTGATTATTAGAGCAAGAAAAGTTGACTTCAATTGTCCTGAGGATAAGGTTGTAAGTTCTGTTGAAGGAATAGCCAATTTTCATTATTACTATAAGCGAATATTTAAAGCTACACTCTCTTTTCCCACTTCCGTTTGTAGCTTCCACTTTCTTATAATAACAATCGCTTTCAATTATGCATTATTACTTATTAAACTATCCAGGGCTTAGATCAGAAATATCTAGCATCTATAGCGTGGCATTAAGATAATAGTTTTTGCAATCAATATGATTTGAATTTAGGTGGTGGACCAACACAGTACACAATAATATTGCAATCTCTTCCTATCATATTATACAATGCATCTCTCACTTCTTTGTATTCTTTTCATATATCATCATCATTTAGGGTGGCTACTTGGTTCAGTAACATTTTCCTTATTTTAAAAGTTGAGAGTATCAACTTGTTACCATCTTACTTGCATTGTTAGCTAACATATTTTCAATGAATGTATAATGTTATTGTTAAAATACTACACATATGGAATATGCTATGTGAGGCTCTTCAGCTCTTACGTAGCATCATTGTCACCATGGTAAATAAACTATCTTGTAAATAGACTTATCACGTTGAAGTGTGTTTAAAAGAGTGTGTTGTTAGCATTTCTCATGCCATTTTCAAATTTATAGGGCTCACGTGTTGTGTCTATTTTTCTCCAACTATAGGATTGATATATGAACTGTTCGCAACTCGCAATAATCAATTATGATGAGTACTTAAACTCCTTTCAAAGAGAACCAGTTTAGAAATATCAGAAGAAATTCAAACATCCATCTTTTCGTAACATGGACAGTTTGTTTAATAAAAAATTTATGCTCTTTTAATTTTCTTATATCTGCACTCCTTAGTTGCTTCTGGTTTAATCTTAGTCTTTATCTGAACTAGAACATCTGAAACCAAATATAAATGAGGGTGAGAAAATGAAAGGGTGATAACGCTTCTTGGCCTCTTATTTACTCAACCAAATAATCAGAGAAACAAAATTAAAATCATTGGTCAGCATAATAACTCTTCTCTCGATCATTCATTTCAGTTTACGAAACCAGATAAATGCAAGCCACGCGTTCACTTATGACTTTTCTATGGATAACGTGTGATGACATGAATCTTTCCTTTTATATTCTATGATTGATCCAAAAATGGAGGGGACATATCTCTAGAATTAATTCGCTAGCCATTAGGTCCTCATTGTCATATTCACCCAATCACAATTCTAGTAACTTGAACCAAAATATAATAATAATGATAATATTCACACCATTCCAGTTTTTTGGTAAAAAAAAACAGGGATGGATCTAGTTTTATCTTGTGAGAACCTTTGCTCCCATTTAATGTACCTTCATAAGGATTTATCTTACCCCTGGCTCATTGTGGGAGACTTCAATTAGATCTTACACCTATTAAAGCTTTTCTGGAGGCAATTTTTTGTGAAAATTTAAGTGTGAATAAGTCTCATATTAGAAAAAAATTAAGTTTATAAATAAATAGTTTTATACATGGAATGTGTTACAGTCGCTCATGTTGGTGGATAAGTGTGCTTCAATGGTCAATCTCATGTAATAATGTGACAAAAGTAAACTAATTAGGCAGTGAATAAAAAAAATGCAACCTTACTTATGGACATTATTCATGTTTTTATTAGAAGGTTAGCAATGTGGAGATTGAATTTATTTAACCTGTACGGTACGGTTAATAATATGTAAAAATGTTGTTAACCTTAGGTGCTATATAGTTACCAAGATGGTTACTAAGAGAAAAATAAACTAATTTAGTGAATCCAAAAAGAATGCAAAAACTAATTCACAAGTCTAATAATGGACATTATGAGGAGGTTAACCGTGTTGATATTATTTACCAAATAATTAGTTTACTTTTATCATGGTAACACATGAGATAAACCACATTATTATATAAGATTAACCATTGAAATAAATTTCTCCAGCATGCAGAACATGAGTGAGTATCTCATCCTAAAATGCCATTTTTATTTCTCTACTGGTGGTCCTTTTCTCATCCAAACCACCATAATAAAAGGCACCCACATAGAAAAGCAGTGTTGCAGGATAAGGCAAATTGGAAGAAGTTGTTGAATTAACAATTAAATTAATCCTGGGTCATGAAATTCTGTCCGTGCACGAGGTCAAAGCAATGAAATTTCTATGCTCAAAAGGTCAAATTCCCTTGAAGTTTGCATTTAACTAGTGTCATGTTATTTGTATTCTTACAATTTTTTCCAAATAAAGTTAACCTCAAAAAACAACCCCACATAAAAGATAAACAACTTTAAGAAGAAAATTCAAAATTGTATTCCCCTTTGCCTGGAAGGATCCAAACATTTGAAGAAGACCAACAAACCAAAAGCGTCCCTTTCGCCCCGCAACTTCTCATCGTTCTCTTCATCAAAACGGCCTTTTAATTTTATTTTATAATGTCTTTCTATTCTTAAATTATTGGGAGTTAAAAAATAA
Organism: Acmispon strigosus; assembly: GCA_030819835.1. Classification (NCBI taxonomy): domain Eukaryota; kingdom Viridiplantae; phylum Streptophyta; class Magnoliopsida; order Fabales; family Fabaceae; genus Acmispon; species Acmispon strigosus. The sequence continues at coordinate 97,499,911 of JAUAMA010000001.1, forward strand.
CCAATTATTATGAAAATTAAGTTATATCATATCTCATAACTAGGTGTAAAAGGTGGAGAAAAAATAAATAAAAGTAAGAGGTGTGATTAGTAATAAGATTGAAAGAAAAAATGAAAATTATGTGAGAGTGTGAATGAATTAAAGCTCAACTATATTACTTGATCAGCAAGCTTTTATTTTTCTATCTATGAATAAAAAATAATATTTTTATATGGCGAAAAATCAATCCACTGATGCTGTTTAAAAAACTTGTCAGAATCGTTTGAGCTTTTGGCAAATATGGACGGAAGGATGAACATTGGTGGAGAAAGTAGAAACTGACAACCTTTTCTGTGGGTGTGTTGTGTGCTGGTTCCAATTTCACCTCTGTTGTGTTTGAAGATTTGAATTTCTGCTAAAGGTTTCACCTTTTGGGTTGTGATTCATCGCCAGCTGGGTAGAGTGAAGGTAAAGTTTTGAGCTTTCATTTGCTTGCAGGAGGGTTTGTGAATTCAATTGGGAAAAAGGGTATCCTTTGTTTGGTGATTGCCATTAACTGGGATTGATGGGGGTAAAATCCTAGCTAGAAAGGAAAAAGGGGAGGAGAAAAAGGAAGGAAGGATTTTTATTGTTTTCTTTAAGTTAGATTTGAGAGAAAGAAAATGTGTTTTTCGGAGGGTGTTTGAGGCATCACTTTGTGTCTAGATTTGTGTTTTGGGTTGGAGGCTGTGTGATGGAGGAAGCTCATGGAAGTTCCAATTCCCTGCCTCCTTTCCTCACCAAGATTTATGAGATGGTTGATGAACCTTCCTCTAATACCGTTGTTTCATGGAGTGCCACCAACAAGAGTTTCATTGTTTGGAACCCACCAGAATTTGCAAGGGATTTGTTGCCCAAATACTTCAAGCACAATAACTTCTCAAGTTTTATCAGGCAGCTCAACACTTATGTAAGCAAATTCAGCCTTCTTCATCTTCATGAATTTAATAACTTGTTTTGCTTTTTGCTTCTTAGTTGTTTGTTTTTATTCCTGAATTAAGGTTTTGATTGCTTGGATTGTGTCATGGTTTTCTGTTTCATCAGGGTTTCAGAAAGGTTGATCCAGAACAATGGGAATTTGCAAATGAGGATTTTGTAAGAGGTCAACCACATCTTTTGAAGAATATCCATAGGCGCAAACCAGTTCATAGCCATTCTTTGCAGAATGTCCAAGGGGTTACTCCACTAACGGAATCTGAACGGCAGAGCTTGAATGATCAGATAGAGAAGCTTAAACATGATAAAGAGCAACTTCTTCTGGAGTTACAGCGGCATGAACAGGAGTGGAAAATGCATGAGATACAATTACATTGCTCGAATGATCATTTGGAGACGTTGGAAAAGAAGCAGCAAGCTATGCTATCTTCTGTTTCTCTAGTGCTGCAGAAGCCTGGGATTGCCTTAAATCACTGGCCGCTGACGGAAAACATGGAGAGGAAAAGAAGGTTGCCGAAAAGTGGTCACGTTCGTGACGAAGGTAGCATCGATGATCCCGTGGAAGCTTCCCAGGTGTTACCTAGAGAAAATGCTGAGAGTACTTCTGCTTTCACACTAAGCATGGAGCGATTGGATTCGCTCGAGTCATCCATGACTTTTTGGGAGAATATTGTTCATGATGTTGGTGATACCTATTTTCATAGTCATTCCAATTTAGATTTTGATGCATCTATAAGTTGTCCGGATAGTCCTGCTATCTCTTGTATGCAACTAGATGTAGAAGTTCAACCGAAGTCACCCGGCATTGACATGAACTCTGAGCCAGCTGTAGCAGCTGTTCCTGATCTCGCTGCATCAAAAGAACAACCTACGGTAACAGCCCCTATGGCTACCGGTGTTAATGATGTATTTTGGGAACAATTCTTGACCGAAAATCCTGGTTCCCAAGAAGCACAATTGGAAAGAAAGGAGTCTAATGGCAGAAACAATGAAGGAAAGCCAGGTGACTTTGGTAGATTTTGGTGGAACATTAGGAATGTAAATAACCTTCCAGAACAGATGGGGCAATCTTAGTAGAATAGAGAAAACTTAAGGTTAATTGATTAATCCTTCTAGCTTCTTATGCTCCATAGTTATATGTAATAAATGTAGGTTTGCTTGTTTTTCTCTGCTACTTATGTATATTCCACATTTTTGGTTGAATGTTTGCATCTTCTGTGGAAATTTATTTATGTTTTTTGGGGTGACAGAAGGAAAATGGAGTTAGAGTGTGTGCACGAATGAGTATAGGTATTTTTGTTTGATTGTGTTTATTGTTTAAAGTGTTAAGAGACTTTGACTAATCAAATCATTCTTTTGTTGGCGTCAATTAGAATTTGAAACAGTTGTCTTCTAGTTCTAATGTACTTTGAAAAGATTATAATAAGGTGGTGTCATGTGTTACGTTATGGTTTTATTGGAGTACTGCAAAACGAGACGAGACGAGACAAGTAGTATTTTGATTTTCAAAGTCCTCAGTCAAGGGCCTGCAGCAAATGAAAATAGCCAAGAGAAGACTGCAATTTCAAAATGAAGTGCCAATTGGCGTGAAGAACAACAATAGAAAGCAAGGCTGAATTCAAATAACAACATAGCAGTTCAGAGCTCCCTAAAATTACCAATTGTAGCTAGCCATTAAAAAAGGCTTGCTTGGGTCAAGTTAGCATAGCTACCACAACCTTATATGATTTCTACCAAACAAAAACAAATTTGAAGTTGTAGTATTTTATCTAGTGTTGTGTGGCATTGTGGTTTTCTTTTTCCTGTTATTAAATGTTCAAGTTAATTAGAGTAAGCAATATTGTATGGTATTGAGTATTTGTGATGCTCAGTAATATTGTTCTAGTTTTTAAGTTTCATTTGGCTTGGTTTGATGCACTTAGACAAAAGAAAAAGTCAAAGGTCCATACTAGTTTTTGAGTCAACTAGGCCGTTTGGGTTCGAGGCCAATTGGCTTATTATTGTATTGCTTGCCGGTGTGAAAATAGGTTAAATTAGGTAGAGATGTATTATATGAGATTTGTTTTATTATATGAAAATTGTAAAATCCTTAGATTTATATAATATGATTATTAAGATTAAAAGTTATTTAATAGTCACGTGACCATTTAAAATTGTAGTTACATTTAATATGTCACATGACTTAATATCTTAATCTTACTCATTCATTCTTAATTAAATATCACAATCCATCCTAATTTATTCTTATCATTCTCACCTAAAAAATTATTTTCATATAATACATTTATGAAGTTAGCTTACTAATATTTTATAACCTGATACATATTAAGTTTGAATTGACATAAGCTTATTAGTAAATAAATTAGTCCAAGAATTTTTCTTAAAATTTTATTTAATTGATAAGGCTTAGCTTTAATATATATATATATATATATATATCTTTTGAACTTAATTATATTAGCCTATTGATAAGATGATATATGCGGTGGAGGTGGTGATGAGTTTGGAAATTCCTCAGGTAATTACCGAAAGTGATTTCTTTAAGGTTATTCGACTTATTAATTCATCTGATGTTAATTCTTATCAATATGGTGATCTAGCTAGAACTATTTGTCAGTTGAAGGAGGTTCATGGAACATTGAAGTTTCAACATATCAATCGTGAAGCAAATGTGCTTGCAGACTATCTAGCTCGGCTTGCTACTCAGTTCCTTTTCGGCTTTCATCCGGTGGAGTTCCCGTTTGAAGAGCGTCATAACCTAATTGCTTGGGACGACTTGGGGACGTCGTCTTCTCCCCCATTTCCGCTCCGACGTAGTGTTTTTCCTTTTGGGGTGTTTTTTCTTTCATTGTAAAAAAAATTATATTAACCTATTTGACAAACATAAATAGTAAATTTTCAATATTATTAAAATATCAAATTTTATTTCATTAGAAAAGTCAAACCAAACTATATAATCGATGTATGCAAAACAAATAAACTAGACTCTTTTTTTTTTTTAAATAACAAATAAACTAGACTCATACTTGGTGGAAATTAGTTAATTTCTGTCAGTTAAGTTCGGTGTGTATTTACTCAGCTAAGCACTTATAAATAGCAGATTAACTAGTTGTATTTGTATCAGTAACCACTAACCCATGACTGAATGAAAGATTGAATTTCATTGTTGAATTCTCTATATACACTCCAGCTTAATAAAATCCATAGCCGCCTCAATACATGCATCACGGGACACCGAACAAGACTCTTATGTACTTTGCTACATCTTTAATGTGTCATGTTATTATTGTGTTCAGTAAGAATTCTCAGGATTCATGCATGTGATGCGTGGATAAATATGCATTATGCAGCTAATTGTTACGCAGAAAAGGAAAAGCCCAAAGCTTTCATGAAAACAATGGTTAACAAACAACAACAAAAAAGGAAACAGTGCTAAAGATCAGAAAGGCTTTAATGACTATTGAATTGGTTGGTTCCAACAAATTACACTAGTATTGAATTGTGGATCTCACTTATACAAGGACACCCATGAATCTCCTAATTTTCTCACATTCTTGTTGATTTTGTAATATATTTATTCTAGCCTTCCAGGTTGGGTCATTTATTTATCCATCACTCAATCTTTCCATATGTGAGGTGACATTTACAACTACTACTTCATGAATTGTGAACAGAAGTGGAGGTTACAATATTAATATTAATATTAATATAGAGGATAGACCGATGCACCGTGCTTCTTTTGTTTTCTTCTGAAGCTACACGACCGGGGGATGGGAGGAACACTGCCCCCATCGTTCGTATTGAAGGGTGAAGGGTCAAGTTATTTTTTTTACAGAATTAAATATGAAATGCATCTGGGTCTTAATTCTTGAAATGTGTTTTTTGAGTTTTAATTCCCGGAATGTATTTTCAAAAATATTTTCTGGGACACTATGCGGGGTTCGAAAATCATTTTCCCATTCTAAAATTTGTGGCAGAAATAGTCTTAAATGCATGTTTAAATTACCGTTTGTCATTATTATAAAATTGATTATAGTAAAATTGAGTTGAAAGTAAAATGATTTGTTTTTTTGATATATTTAGGAAAAAGTTATTTTTGCTTAATAATATTGTGAAATTCAATTGTAAAATTTAACAATTAATTATATTCACGTAGAAGCTACTCTCTCTAATTTCTACCTGAATTAATTTTGAGTATGAAATCAATTCTCCTTAGCAACTCACAAACATCAATGTGCATGCTTAAATACACATCATGGAGAGCCAATGCAAGATTGTGATCTATAATTGATTTTACTTGACCAGAATTGATTCTTCGATTTTCCGATTTTCCAACAAAAAACTGAAGACACTTGTGGATGTGGATAAGGGTGAAAACTTAACCCACAAGAAGATTCATAAAATAATATTTTAGAGTTAAAAACTTTTCACTTTCTCTTCATACAATTGTTTCGAACTTCTTTTAAAATCAATGCTGCAGATGGAATACATTACTGAGAGAATCCAAGCATCAATGATCATGGTTTGATTAATCGTCAACAACTAAGTATCTATGTTTATATGTATGCACAAATTGCCAAAGATGTGGATAGTATATTGAGTTTCAAGTAAAATTAAAGCATGACAAAGAACAACAAATATATGCAGAAGAATAACTACTTACATTTCTGGTTAAGCCAGTCAACTAAACAGAGATTTTCATTCATAGCAACACCATTGCATTTCTGACTTAATTTCCAAACCATATTGGCTCATTTCAAACCATACCTGTCTAAACACTTTGATGATGAGATCATGATACTCATCAGCATTCAAAGTCAGATAACATGCCAAAAGCTCTTCCATTTCTTCTGGCTGACTAATCTGTTTCTCCATGATCATCTCAATCATTGAATCTCTAAAATCCTGCTTTGGGTCTAATGAACATTTAATCACAGCAAAGCTATCTGTCCCTGGTGTTTCCTCCACAATCTCTTTTCTTTCTTTCTTCACCTTCAGTTTTGCTTTCCTCATGTCTTCTATAGCCTTTATTTTGCAACTTTCAACCTTGGAAATGGAAACCATCCTTGGAGAATGAATTCTGACTTTGGAGCTGTGCTTTGGTTTCCTCCTCTGAAGTGGTTCCCCCTGTTTCTCAATCTTTACATTCAAATTCTGCTTCTCAGAACTCAATATCGTCTGAGACGGCCTTTCATTTTTCTCAAAGTTTTGTTTCTTTGTACTAAACACGCGATCTTCTACAACATTTCTAAGGCTGGAAGTCTTGGAATCAGAAGAAGATGCAAAAGAATGTGCTCTTGGTGTACAAATAGTTCTAGGTGATTCAAATTGCAACACATCTTTTTCCACTTCTTTACCTGAAGCAAATTCAACTTCCTTGACTTCTCTTTCAAGTTTCAAGAGCCTCTCTTGCAAAACTTCTTGTGCTTTCCTCTCAAATCTCCTCCTTAAGTACTCATATTCCTTTTCTCGATTGTAATCATCCATCATCTCCTTCGAAACCTTCCGATCATTCAGCAATTCTCTATGATCTTCTCCCTTCTCCTTCAACTTCAGGGTACCTTCTCTTCTGCCATTTCTCACAGCATTGATCCTTCTATCACTGTGGGAACTTGAAGATGAAATGGCATTCTCCTCAAAATCTTTACTTTTCTTTTCATGACTATCTTCATCAAATGATTGTCTCCTGAAAACACCATCATCCCCACCATAAAATCTATCTCCACTCCTATAAGAATACACTGATGAACTAACAGCAGAATCAGATGTAGAGTTCTGCTTTTCCTTGTGCTTCGTTTTTGCAGGATTTGGCTCAGAATTGATTCTCATCTGCTTGAACTTGGACAACCAAGAAAAAGGAGAAGCTTTTTGAGAGTCAGAAGAAGAAGTTTTTCTTCCACCCCACTTCATCATTTCTCTTGCTGAGTTTCAATTGTGGATTAAGATCACAACTCAAAGTGCAAGATAATGGTTCTGATGTGGTGTGAAATGTGAGTAGTTTGTGGGACGGTTTAGGATGTTAAATAGGAACGTGGGTTTCCTTCTGTTTCTTCTTCCAGTTTTTTCAAAAGAGACAACCGCCACAAATCCTGTGACCACTTCCCACTTTTCTTGCTTTTGTAGTTTCTACTCGTAAAAAGTTCTGTGCCAAAAGCCAATGAAAGGACCACTTGTTTAGGTCCACAGAGTAGTAATTAAGAAGTGGTTGCAGATTAGAAAATTATCACAACTAATTAAGAACAATGAAGTGAAGTTACCTTAGTATAAAAAAGAACAATGAAGTTGTGTCAGATAGAAAAGAAGGTCCTGTGTTAATGAGCTTTAATTGAAGGAGTTCAGTATTGTAACACCCACATGAGTGCAATAGTCATAACTAGACATGGAGGCCAGTAATTGTCATTTTCATTGGCAAGTGGCAACTACTTAGTATTGACCTTAGAGGTGACAGTTGCCGTTAATGGGATTAATCTTGAAGATTAGGGAGGCTAATTACAGTGAAAGTGATAGTTAGTAGGAGTACATTTTCTTACAAAAAGACAATAACAAGGAGCTTGTTGAGGGTTTCTTTTTGGATTTTGTGAGGCATTGCAGGTGACTTTTCAACTTTTGCCATTGGCCAACAAGATCTTTGTTCCTTAAACTTTCACATGGTTAAATATGTTTAGTCCCTAGGGGCCAATTAAATTTGGTCCCTAAACATTCATAGTTTTTAGTTCCCAACATTAATTAAATATGCGAAGTTAGTCGCTGTCATACATTTTGTGACGGTTTTTAATAATCATACAATATGTCGGTAAAAACTACTATAAAATGAATCATAAAGATTAACTTTAATTATTTCATTAAAATTGAGAATTAAAAACTATAAAAAAAATTTTGGAGAACAAATACACTTCACCCTATTTTATTTTACGGGAACCGAATATATATTTAACTTTTTTTCTTTAAGTCGAAGTTTCCAATAACAGCAACAGTTGGCCATTTGTTTGTGTTTTTTTTGGTACAATAGCAGGCCATTGCGTGGAATTATCTTATGTGCATAATGGGTTGGGCTGGATGAGAAGTCCAGTCCATAAATATGTGTAAATGAGAAGTAAAAAAAAATAATAAATCATGTAGGTTTTGTGACAAAAAAAAGTAGCATGAAGGTTTTCAAGTTGAGTTTAATTTTGATGCACTAACAGTGTAAAGAAGTTTTACACATGTATTTAATCAAAATCTATCAATTTGCTAGGTTATAATTAAATTTGCGTTTAAAATTATTTTAAATGGATAACAGAGAGACGTGATTGAATACACGTCTAAAACTCTTTACACTGTAAGTTCATCAAAATTAAACTCTTTCATGTTTGAAGATCGCTAGCTGTCCAAAAAAAAATTGAAAATTGTAAAAATGTAAGATATACCAATTTTATGCTTTGTGCGGGTCTCTCTTAATTGATAGGCTTTTTTACCTTTATGGTGCAATTTGGAAAGTTATTTACTATTATAGTGCAACTTTTTATTTATTTACCTATATAGTGTAAATTGCCAATCCTAGCGGCCATATGTTTTTTCTATAAAATTTCCAATTTTAGTGGCAATACCACTTTGTAGTTTTTTTACTCTCATTTCATCAGAAATTTAATCTGTCACAAATCCTAGTGAATAATAGAAAAGAAATTAGCTACGGAATATGGAGAAAGAAGATTTTCTTCACAAATAATATTCCACCGCTAATTATTTTACGTCGGAAAAATTCTCTCTCAACATTACGTCGTTAATTTTTTTTTTATTATTCACAAGGATTTTGTGACGGATCAAACTTCTGTCACACCAATATTTCGTCGCTTAATACTTTGTGACGGAAGTCTTCTTTCTCCACGTTTCATTGCTAAATTCATTTTGATTTTGTAACGGATTAAAATTTTGTAACAATGATAGTAAAACAAATTAATAATAATAAACTAACAAGTGGTGATACCACTAAGATTGACGATTTAAAAAGAAAAAAACAAGTATCGTCACTAAGATTGGCGATTTACACTACATAGGTAAATAAAAAACAAATTGTGCACTGGTAAATAACTTTCCAAATCGCATGAATGTAAAAAAACCTAATTGATGTATATGAATATGATAGAGCTGCACGCCGGTTGGAACAACACAAAAAATCAAGTTGGTACGGGTAAACGGGTTGGTTCAGATTTTATAACTGATTAGATTGCTTCCTAAGCTAAGATGTACAGTAACTTCACAAACCGATTAACAAAGTCTTGAAATAAAATGATGGAGAACCAAAGGTAATGGCATAGGATCAATAAAGCATCATACAATGAAGATATAGCTAGACCACCGAGCAGTACTTACGATTCCAAACACTTATTTTATGACAGTTTTTTATTATTACAAAATGAGAAAAAAAAATTCTTCTACTTTTCACTTTGTAACGGTTGGAATGTCGAAAGTAGTCGTAATTGTTAAGTGATTTAGGTAGTTCCATCATACAATTCGAGAGGTACATATTGCCATCATTAACAGCCTTCTAACTCCAACAACGGCATATCACTCAGGCTCAACCACCATCATGTCTCTAAATATAACTTTGTAGCAGAATCTTTCTCCAATTGTTTTTCAAATATTTGTCCTTTGTGCCTCCACTTTCTTTACCATTCATTTCGGCTGTCCCACCTCACCTCACTCATGCCAAAATAACTTATCTCAAAGAAAATTATGCTGTGATTAAACAATCCTGAATCAATGTGGACATATGTGTCTACTTAACATATATGTTTTCTTTCAAGCGAGTTCAACAGAGACCACTGATAGCAACTTGGCACACACCAGTCAAGTGTGGCTTCATTTAACTCCACAAAAAGAGATAGTACAACCAAGCTACTATGACTATTCTTTAACGTACTGTTTGGACAAATTGGAAATTCGAGGATTTGATTTTGAATCCCTTCAATTACTTTGAATGTCTAGAAAGTAAAAAAGCATTACAAGAGAAATTGAAATTAAAAGTTTAAGAATTTTCTCGTGTATAATCTAAGGTAAAGTATACGGAATTCAAAATTGTTGGGGTATTAAAATTGATATGATTATCTGTCTATTCCTTCAAAAGAAACTTAACGTTACAAACAATTCATTGAACACAATTGAAAATTCATTTCTATTCAATATTTTTCTAATAGCATGTTTGAAAATCTTTCTAGTTATAAAGCCAAAATGATTCTGGGGAGAAACATCTACTTGTAGTTTTTAGGTGTGATTTAAACATGCAATAATTCTTCTATAGCTTATCAATTTTTCTTTTCCCATAAAATATATGGCAGAAGTTCAACTAGCTTATACAAAGCTGATGTGCACCAATGGTAAAGAATCTAATTGGAGCAAATCTGGTGGTCATCTGTGTCATCATTTGATCATGAAAGAGGAATAAGTGATGTGTCTCATAAGCATCCTGCACCACTCAAAGGGGCCAATTACTTTAATTTCGAGAATAATTCCATCTCTGAAATATCTTCTTCTAGCTTTTCAGGATCTTCATAAAATAACCTGAAGAATTTTCTACAACTAAAAAATACCCTTATGCCTTTTGACTATACAAATGCATAACTGCTTTCTCGGAACACATAATGAATCAAAAAGCAAGGAAAAGAACATTCACCCGTAGAGTCTAGATTCTTCATGGTAGAGAACTAGTGGACTGTGTTAACTAAGAACTAAGAATCCTGCATGTTACACACTTGAGACACTCTCATGGGAATCTCCAGCAAGACACAACTCAATCTGAACACTGCCAATTTGTCGACTAAGTGCATGTTTAAATATACGGTTGCAAATCAGGGTGAGACTAAAATCACGATGAACGGTCACAAAAGTTAAAGAAACTTGTTTTTGTTCACTGTGTTTTTGGTTTCACCGCAGATAAAATTAAATTAGTAGTTAGACCAGAAAATGTTAACTCCTGAACTCTGGCACGATATAAAAATTTCTAATTATCACTCAGAAACTTGATCCACATGTCATTGTTAACTATATAAATGGAAAATGATAGGCACAAAATAATGACGCATAAAATGGTCTTAATTCTTTTGTAGAGCATTCTCTACTCTTGCTTCATATAACTCATTACACATATGCAGCAGCTAACTGCACAACAACATTCATCAATCTCTTGGAATACACATATTGTATTGCTATAATTTCTTATGACTTTTAACTTTTCAATGAAAGAATCTGTAAAGACTTCCGATAAAAATTGGGAACGTAATGAAAACAAAGGTATTAGTATTACCACTATAAAACAGGGACAGAAATGGACATTGGTACTGAAACATCACCCGCATAGCTTGTATCTCTAGTAGGAGCTGAATTGCTAGCAAATGCATACCCTACACCTAATCCACCATAATGCAGAGATGCATTTTCACATCTCTGAAACACTCTAGCAAGTGAAGCAGCTTTTCGTCTTGCCCGCTTTGTCCCGGTGAAAAGCAAGGTTTGAAGTAATCCAGCCAAAGCTGGCGCCTTAACCACCCTTTCAGTTGCAGCTGCACCTCCACTCCGGCACAACTCGAGCAAAGCCGCAACCGCATTCTCTTTACCTCTCGGTGTTCCACAACGCATCATTCCTATCAATCCCGCTACTGCTTCGTCCTCAGTCACTACTGCTTTGGCTCCAATAGGCTGTCGAACAATCAAGGCCAGGGCACCTGCTGCTTCCTCAGAGACTCCTTCATTCCCCAAAGCACCAACTAGAGCTGTCACTGCCCCTGCCTCAATCATTCTAACACAATTCTCAGTGTGTGTTGAAAGATTGAACAATGCTGTTACAGCATCCTTCTTTCCTCTAGGAGTTCCATCTTGCAATAGCCCTGCCAGGGCTTCAACAGCTCCTGTCCTATCTGCAATTATTTTCTTGTAATCGTGGACGGCTGATAGGCTGAACAATGTGGCAGCAGCGTTTTCCCTCGCTTCTGTTGTGTGCCCAAATCTCAATACATCAACAATTGATCCTAGACACCCGTCTTCATCCATGATCCGACTTTTGTTCTTGTCGAAAATGGATAGGTTGAGTAATGCAGTTACGGAATTCTCCTGAGCTACAGCATTAGGTGATGAAAGCAAGTTCCGAAGGTAAGGAATTGCCCCTGCTTCTGCAATGAAGGCACGGTTTTCTCTACCAGTTTTTGCTAGCAACCGTATCTCCCGAGCAGCTATAGTCTTTCCAAATTGCGACCCACTAGCCAGCTGTTGAATGAGAAGTGCTGCCGTGGCTTTGTTGGCTTCAAGGGCAGCCTTGGTGGGACAGGCTGATGCAAAAGCTTCGCCGGCTGCATCCATCACCTCCGGTGGGTCAAGGGGAATTGCATGAGCAGTGCACCACTGCACGATCAAGTTCCTCAAAGCACGATTAGGAACAAGGCGATTGTGGCCAAGAATTTGTCCTGTTTTCGGGCAAGTTGTGTGCCCTTCTTCCATCCACCTTGAAATGGAACTCCTCTCATAAGTTTGACCGGTGGAAATTATCACAGGGTCTCTCATCAAATCCAATGATATTGGACAACAAAAGTCCTTTGGAACTGTTAAAAATGTTTCCGCAATTTCCTGAGTAATCAATCTCTTTTTTGGCTTCTTCTGACTTCCACTTTCAAAATCAAGCTCATCTTCCTCAAACCCAAAGAGCAAAAACCTGCAATACCGCGTCATGGCCACCAACCCTTTAAGCACAGAAATAGTAGGCTCAATGTCACCTTCATGATTAACAATCTGCTCCTCCAAAGCCTCAATTTCGTTTCTACAACTGGAAGCATCAAGAATCTGCAACTTTTCAACATAGAAGGAACGTAATTCCGCTGAATCAGGAATCTGCCCGTTTTCAAATTCATCAAGAAAAGAAAAAAAGCGGATCCTGAGAGCATCATCCTTCGTGTCTATAAACAACTTAGCCCTCCTGGACTGCTTCTGCAACAGCTCAACCTGTTCCCTAACATCCTTACTCAACCTAACATCCTTAATCGGAAAAACATCCAAAAGGGTCGAAATCTCTTGGTTCAAATCATGGAAGTGACCTGAAATCGAATGGTTCTGAAGCAAAAGCCACAACTTACTCGACTGGGCGCAATAATCCAGAAGAATCTTGGACCGGTAGAGCAGCAGGTAAAGCTCCTTGAGGCAAAGCAGCGCGGTAGGTGGAAGACACGCCCCGGAACCAGAATCGCTCAGATACTCCAAAAGCAGCTGAAAAACCTCCACTTTTCGGATCAGAGACCGCGAGTTCTTGCGCTGGAAGAAGAAGGGGCGCTTGGAAAAGCACGACACGAGCTCGCCGGCCACCGATACAAGGGTCTGCACCAAAGCGACGTCGCTCAAGTCAACGGGGGCGAGAAACGCGTCCAACGTCGGCGACCTCCTCCGCCGCAAAGACGAGAAAATCGCCCCTGAAGCCATCGGAATCGGGCAAGGAAAATTCTAGGGTTTCCGAGATGACTCAAATCCACCTTGAGAGTGGATATTCCCTTCGAGACCCAGATACTAATTTTGGGAAGTGAGTAATTATGACGGAGAAAGGAAAGACCTTGGTGAACTTTCCGACCCGGGATTAGATCTGCGAGATTTTCCGGGAAAAACCTTCTGGGTTGCCAAACGGCACACGCAAGACAAGGTAGAGTATGAAACAGTTGTTGATGATGTTGGGTGGGAGTTTGAATGTTGAAAGGGTTAAGAAGAAGGAGATTGAAAGAGAGGATTAAAAAATTCAGCCGAATCCGCGTATGAGACGGACGAAAAAAGAAAGGGACTGAATTTCCAAAGACTTGTAAATCTCCTTGCGGAATTTAGATGCAGCCTTGCCTTTGTGAAAATGACTTTCCTTAGTTTGACGGATTGAATTTTGATTACTACTCCTACATAGAGAGATTCTTGTCCATTCGTTTTTTCCGGGGTAGGAAAGAGCAAAACAAAGAGATTAATAATAAAGATGGGTTTGGCTTGTCAACCCTCAAAAGGGTTCAGCTTTTGAGTGAAATTACAGTTATGGTGTTCTTGGAATAGGATTTGGTCATAATCATATGGTTACTTTTGTCAGACAAGGCTTAAATGGGTCTTACACTCTTTGCTGGCATTGCGTAGGGTTGTTTTGGTTTTGACTTTGTGGGTGAGATAGGGTAGGAGAGATTGTGGTACTACCTATGATACCCTTTCTTTCCTGCTTTTCTTGGTTATGTGATATCAGACTTCCATAAAGTCCACACTATTTGCAGTTCCTTGATATGTGTGTATCATGCCCCAATTAAGGTAAGGAAGTAAATATGAGGATAGATTTTTCTACCGTTTTTGCACTTTTTATTGCTTTGCTTTAATTCAAAAATGGGCGAATGACCATTACAAAAGTGTTTCTGGATGGCATATAGATTCTTGAATCTATGTCCTGACATGGATTTCACTGCTCATTTTAGATGATAAATTAAGTTACTGTAATTGTTCGTTAAAAAAATTAAGGATTGTTATTAAATTGGTCCCTGTGTTTGAGTCGCCGTCTGAGGTAGGTTCCTCGCCGAAAAATTCTTAACAAAAGGTTCCTCTGTTTGCACACAATTTGAAATTGATTCTCGTCGAAGCCCGGAGCTCAGACGAATACTAATGTGACTTGCTGACGCATTTAATGAAGCCTACGTGAATTTTTGTAAATAAAAAAAAACTAATTACACGTCAGAAAATAATTTAATTCAAACTCTCAATCCCTAAATTAAAAAATCTCAAATTAAAACTAAATCTCTAAATCCAACAAAATTCATTGAATCTTCTTCCCCATCAACCTCAAATAAAATTCTCCAACAAAATTCCTCTTCATCTTCACCGCCCACCTCCGGCGACCTCAAACCTCCACAACCATCAAAACCTATAACACAATCATCTTTTAACTGTGATATGTACTCAGTCAGTTTTGATTAACAATAATCTTTGAGTTTCATCTTGCGTTGTTTTCCATATCGATTCTTTCCTTAGCCACAGGGCAGAGATTGAATTTCATCTTTTAGGAGGCACGTGGACAAAATGGTCGCAGAGTTAGTAGCAGACCACTGCCAGTGGTGAGGGCAATTGAAAAGATGAAACAATACATGGTTATAATATGTTGAAAAGATGAAACAATCTGGGTTCTTGTTGTTTCATCATCCCAAACACCACCTCTTCTACTTCTCGCACAACCTTCAAATCCTCTCCTACCTTCAACCTCCTTCCCCATCATTCCCACTCAGATTTGAAAAGATCCAGTTGTAAAGAGGGAGAAACAAAGGAAAGGTTTTGGCTTCAGAAACAGAGGTGGTGTAGTGATGTTTGGTCAAAGTGAGAGAGGAAAGGAGGAAGGTTGCGTTCAGAGAGTGAGCGAAGCAGCGACGGTTTGAGATTCGAAGGTCTGGAAGAGGATCGATGGTGGAGGCAGCGACAGAGAAGAATGGAGCAGCGTCAAAGAGACACCCTGGATGTTGTCTCTCTTATAATCTACAACTTCAAGAAGACGAAGAAGAAAGAGAAGAATAAGGGAAACAGAAAACTGATATTATTTGGGCATTATCTTATCCATCGGTGGCAGTGTAGTATTGTGCTGAGTCTCCTCATTCGATCTAGAATTGAGTCTGTTTTTGGGTATTATTTGTTGATGATGAAGTTTTTAATTTTTTGGTTGATCTAGTTAATGAATGGGTTGATGAAGAAGGGAAAGAATTTTTGTGTTTATGTTTCAATTTTATAGATTCTGAATAAGGGGATGAAAAAGGTTAATGAAGATGATTTTTGTTATTAATTATAGATTTATGATTTTTATAATTTTTATTTTTAATTATAATTTAATAATGATATGGATAATTTAATTATAAACATTTAGAAATTAAAATTTAATTAAAAATGATGTGGATATGCCATGTTACTCAGCACTCTCGTCGGAGCTTCGGGCTTCGGCGAGGACCAATTTCAGACAATGTGCAAACAGAGCGACCTTTTACTAAGAATTTTCTGGGGAGAGACCTACCTCAAACGACGATCTAAACACATGGAACACAGGGACCAATATGATGATTACCCAAAAATTAATGATTTTAATTTTAATCACATACTAACTATACATTATGATGTTATTGAGATCTCGACTATTAACTTTTCAATCAATGATTACAATAATTTATTTCATTTTTCAAAGTGAGTCTTACTTTCAAATTGTCAAATCTTTCATGATATACACGACTAAAACCCCTAAGCGAGTGTTTCAATTAATATTTATTGTTGTAATTGTTTATAAATAAAATTAATTTTAGTAAAAACTAATTGTGATGGAAAAGAGTTGAAAGTAAAATTCTTCATATTTTAATACATTTATGAGTAAAATTATATTTATAAGTGTTAATATCAAAATTTTGAATTCAAAGAGGATGTGAGAAAGAGGTTTAGTGTCGAGGCAAGAAAATAGTGGAAATGGTTTGTTTTAGGATTTCGAGTTTTGAAAGAGTCAATGATGATTTCAAAAATGTGATTCGTTGCATGAAACCTTGGTTAGGAGAAGTCTTAAATTCAACTAAGTTATATAAAAAATTGACTGACTCTCAAGAGGACTCAGGTCGAGCCAAGTCATGTTTGAAAGGGTATCAAGTTTGAAGAAGACTCGACCAAGAAGTTACAACACCTAGGCAAAATTTTGTATAAAGTTCAAGAGCATCATATCAGTGTTGGAATATTGGATATGAGGATGATAGATTCGAAGACGATATCGAGGGATCGACACCATGATTTACACCCCATGCTCCCACAATGAGGGAGTTAAGCACATCAACGTCGCGTACCCATGGTCTCAATGTTTGGCAGACATGGAGGCAAGGTGACTAGTATGAGAAAGTTAGCAAGGGTTGAGAAATCGAGTTCGCAGCTTAATTTATTAGTTATTCCGAAGGAACGACTTAGATTAGACAGATTCACTTGTTTCCATTTCTCTTAGGATTAGCTTTTCAGTTATTATGTAAGCATTATAAATAATAATGTAACATAGAAAATGGGTTGGACATCTGATACTTACACTATAAAAAGCATATGTCGCCCATATATGACACACAACTACACAAAGTTCATGTAATGGATCTCCTTCCACTCTTTTCCTGCTTTATTTTAATCAAAATTTTCCTTTTGTTTCCTTGTTTTTTTTCATTTAGTTACTGTCCATTTTTGTTCCTGCAATTTTAGCGCTTTACGTTATCAAAACACTTTTCGAAATCCAAATCTTAGTTCACCGAAACTGAGATTTACCAATTTGTCATCGGATAATTTGACATTTCAGGACTTGTGTTTAACATTAACTAATATTTCGTAATCACACTTCACACACTCTCGGCGCATGTTCATGGCTTATAAGTAGGGGTGAGAATAGGCTGGACTGAGCTAGGTTTTGCTTAAATAGGCTTGGCCTATTTAAAAATATTAAGGCCCAAGTCTGGCCTGTTACTTGTCATTGGCTTTTTCCTTGGATCTAGTCTGGCCTGCCTAAAAGCCTGATCTGGCCTGGTAGCGTATGTAAAGGCCTATTTCATAATAAGACTTTTATGTTTGCTAACAAGCTCATATATAAAGAGGCTATCAAACTATAGGCTTAGGAGTTAAATTATGCTAAAAGAAATATTTTTATAAACAAACTAACAATATTATAAGCACTATATAGAGATGAAAGTAAGTTAGATTATGTTAGTTTTTGTAGGGTTTTAAAGTCATTTAAAATCATACTTCATATTAAAGTATTTAATTGTCATAAATCCATTTCTAAATAAACTTGATCTTTAAATTATTATATAAGTCAACTTTCTTGAATATATAAAAATTAATTAAGTATATAATATCAAAATATTATAATAAATTTCTATCGTAACAATATTAACCATGATAAAATATTTTTATATTAATCACATTTATTTAAATAGGTTATTTTGTTAGGCTTGCATGACTTTTTAATAAATATTATAATAAATTTGAATGGTCCGAGTCTAACTTTTTAACTAAATAGGCTTTAAAAAAAAAACCTATGCGTTGCCTATTTATAAAGTTGGTATGGCCTAGCCTGGACCTGATGTAGGCTAGGCCGTAGACCCCTACGAGCAGTCTGATCTATTCTCACCCCTACTTATAAACCACCAAAATTTAAAGAACATATGTCTGAGGATTTGATCAAAGTCCCATATTACTCTTTAAATTTATTTGTTTGTATGTGTAATTTTCAAGCATGAACAATAAGAAAATGTGAAATTTAGTTTAAAATCTCACACATGATTATATCAAATGCATAAGTATTTTATCCCATAATTAATTTTAAAGTTAGAATCAATAAAAAAAACTTTGTCCCGATACTCTTTTACAATGAAAGAGTTTAAAACCATTCTGTTAATTATTTAGAGTATAAAAAATTATAAGAAAATCATGAAAAATTCTGGGTTAAGGGTATGAAACCCTTCCATATTTAAAGGGATAGCATAGAAATTGGCTAAAATATATCAAAACACCTGAAATGTAATCATATTACTAAAAAGTCTATTATAAACGTTAACAAACGCGAAACATGCTCTAAAGACAAGATACAAAATATTATCTATAGTTGTTTGTTGGAGGATTAGTTTAATTTTACTTATATAGTAAATTATTATTACCTGTTTAGGCTGTTAGTTACCTGATTTTTTCATATAATTCCAACAATAAAAATATTGGATAATTCATATTTTTAAAATTAAAACAGTGAAACACAAGTTTTGTGACTATTGTATGAATAGATGTTTTTTTTTGGCTGACATGAATGGACGATTCTTACTTCTTCATATTAATTTTTTTTTGGGTAAAATGATTCTTTTACCAACCTGAACGAATCTCAATCTATAATGTTTTTGGAATTCAACTACATAATATGTACTTGTAAAAATGAACTGAATAAAGTAACCAAAGATATCCATAAATAGACACTCTAGCGTAAGTTATACTTAAAAATGGAATAATTGAAAATACGATTTTAATTGAATTATTTAGTATAGATATATGTTTTGTATTAAAAATTATAATTAAAACATGAGTTTAATGGGTTAATTTTTCTCTTTATTTACATAGTTAAAATTTTAATTTTTAACTTAGGAGAAAACAACTGGGCGGCTGTGTATTTTACACTTGTGTATAAACATATATTTTTTTGAAACTAGTTGTGTATAAACATGAATCCTTACAAGTTACAACATTAACAAAAAGGTATCTAGAAAAAATGTTTTAAATATTAAATAATCAAAATTGAACCGAACGTGTTCACGTTTGGTCTGAAGTCTGAAGAGTGAGAGGTTGACTTGGGAAAGGTGATGGGACCACGCAAAAAGCTTAGCTGTCATTTGGAGGTAATTACCCACTTTTTAGTTTTTTTTTACTAGGAACCGCTCTAAACGCCAACTTGACTGGTGACAACAAAAAAACCATGCCTGCACTTACACACTGATAAGTATCACGTGATGTGAGTTGTCTATATCACCTTGGAAAAAACATGACTTAAATCACTTAAATTTAATGTGAATTAATAATATTTAAAATAAGTGAATTAAAAATTTTATTTATCTTAAATATTATTACTTTACCTAATTTAATCCAAGCTTTATTGCAGGTTCATTTAGACAAGTGCTTAATTTTAATGTAGTGCAATCATTATTAATAATATTATTTTTTATTGGCTTAAAAAATTCGATTTTAGTTAACTAATATGGAGTTGATTGGGGTTATTAGTTTACCTACTCCGCTGGCTAAGATCATTCACCCAAACCACGTGAATTTGTTTCCAAGCCAAATGATTAATTATGAAATTATTTATTTATTTTTCTTAACTAATCATCCAGATTTTCAGTAGTCGGCTTTTAATATAGTATTAGTCTATTAGAGTTTCAATCACAATTAAAATAACTCCTGTTCTACAAGTTTGAATCCTCGTTTTCATTTTTTCAAAGTAAAATAGTCCCTTGGTCTTTTGTTACGTAGTCACGTGCTTTTATTTTGTGACGCGTACTTGATATATTCTTTTCACAACTTAAAATTCATCGACAAGAATCAAGATGAAGCTCCTACATCACAAAGCAAAAGAGGTATTAAGACTAGTGTGATAATCCTCTATCCATATTTTGTTTTATAAAGACACTAAAGATATATTTACTAAACAATACTACCCCGGTTTCTTATTACTCTATAAGAATTAAATTAGGGTCTTTAGAGTTTGAATCCATCACAAAATCCAAATAATAGAAATAATAGAATTAGTGATGAATTTTGAAAAGAGACATTTTCTTTTGCAAAAGTCGCCACTAATTCAAATTCGTCTATTTTAGTGACGTATTATATTTTTATCTCTAAAATCTGTCGTTAATTTACAATACTTTAAACCTTTACATGTAGTAGTTACGAATTTCAAAGATAGAAAAAATTCGTCGCTAACATAAACGGATTTAAATTAGTGACGACTTTTGTGATGAATAACATCTCTTTAAAACCTGTCACTAATTTTATCCCTATAATTTATAATTTAAGGATTTTGTGACAGATTATGATATTGCATTGTAAAATTTAAAAGAGGTGAGGTGGTATAGAGTGTATATTTAAAACAAAAATGAGCGACATTTTAACAAACCTTAAGAGAAAAGAAGTGAGTGTGTTTTCCTCTAAATAAAAAATAGCGTCCACCAATCCTAATTTTTATTTAAAAGGGTTGTACCCAACCTCACTATCACACTATCTTTCTAAAACCCTAAAACCCCTTTTCTTCTCTGATAGCCACTCCTTGTCATTCCAACCCCAAACACATATAAGCTCTCATCACCGTCAAAACTACTGCAAACGACCCTTGTCTTACTACGGGCCACCCTCCATGCATGTACGCGTCAAACGATCATCGTCAACCTCTCGATCCACCACCAAAGAAGCCACTGTGTCCTGCAAGAGTTCCCCAAGCCAACCGCCTTCAACCGTCAAACGGTTCACTGCCACCTCCTCGCACGCCCCCGTCAAGCGCATCCCTGCGGTCGTTGCGCCCTTCTTTCCTCCGCATCACCCCCTCACGAACTTACAAAAAAAAAACAAAAAGAACAGAATATTTGCTCACATAGTCTAGAGTATAAAATTGATTTTCCTTCATATATAATCCAAAAACGTTATTGTTGATATGTGAATCCTGGTCTAAGTTTCCACACTTGGACCATAGAAAGAGTGCATTTTTGTTTTGTCTGCATGAGATATTGCCAAGTGGCAAATGTTGGAAAAACTAATGTGCGAGTTTGCTTGCCCTTTCAGCGAAGACACAACGTTTACCTCTTTGAGGGGTTGCAATTCTCCTAGTTAATAAAGTGACCGACCACGTACGGATCCAGATTTCAAATGGTTAACAACCCTCCTATGAACGAAGGAAGGCCAAACTCATCAATTTAATATTGTACCTGCAGCATATATAGCATATAAATGTACTATATATTTAACTAAGTCAAAAATGATCAATCAATTATTGGTCACTCATTCTATTTCTATAATGTGAACCGTGCATGAAAGCGGAGACTAGGTATATAGTTATTGATAATTTTAATACATTGCATTTTCTATGGCTTAAAGTATCGCGTGCCTTTTTGAATAAGGATTTAATTCAAACCATTTAACTAATTAATGGATATTTTGGACCTCAAACGTGTTCGTGCTATCATCATGGAAACAATACATAATTCATGTACTAATTAATATGAATAAACCTACTTAATTTCAAAAGAAGAGCAAGTTTATGCATGAAACTCAACACGTACGGCTGGTCCTACAGATCGAAATAAGAGTCAGAAAGAAAAGAAGTCTAAGTAATAATATAGATTAGAAAATAAATAAAAGGAAAAATGGAGTGCATCATATATTGTTAGGGCGTTTATAGATCAAAATTGTAAATTTAGCTTAACTCCCCATTATTGGTCAATGAAGACTTCTCCCTTTTTTTCTTGGGTCAATTTTGATCCGTTTTAAAACAAAAGGAACTATATAGGCAGCAATTTTGTGCCTAGCCCAAAGGGAGTGAGCCGTGGACCACTCCACTGGTTTAGTCTAGTTGTGGGTTTTATCTAAAATCCACATTTGTTTATTATCATAAGAATAAGAATTCTTTTGCAGGGACAAATGTTAGGGTTTTTAAACCAAAAAAAGGAATGGAGAATTCAAGTGTGAAGTTGGAGTCCTACATTAGTTAAATATGAGTGATGTGAAAGCTTTATAAGAGATGTGATTCATAAACCCAACACCTTAAGGTTTTGGGTTAAGATGTGGTTTCCAAATCTCTTGGTGTCTTCGGTGTTGGGCCATTGATGCATGCTCTAATGCTTGGGCTCCCTCTGTTTCCCCAGCTAGTGGTATCAGAGCTTCCGGTTCGATGGATATCACATTCTTATATGCTCCGTGGTTGCAGTACTGTCTGATCTTTCACATCGGAAAAGAAGTGTGATATTGTGAAGGTGTTGAAGAATGTGATATTGTAAAAATGTTGTTTTGGAAGGTTTTGGCTAAGGAAAGATTTGATAATTAAACATGTCCATTGTGACCATCCTCTCTTTTTTGGGAACTTATCCGGTGCACGATATACAATTGGTATGCAGCGATGTTGTCACGGAAAAATTGGATAGCAAAGTTAATGCAATCAAGATTACACAAGGTGGATATATAATTGTCCAGGTGGCATACAGACAGTGTTCAACCTAAATGCAAGGTGTGTGGTGAAAGCACGCGGGCATGGTTGATTTTGATGCAAGGAATGTGGTGATAGCGGGTATTGGTTGGCATTGATGCAAGGTGCGTGTTTATGTCAATGACTAATGAACTTCCGGGGAAAACCAACATGGAAGTTGCACCATAAATATCATCATGGTTTCGAGTTTCGACATGTAAAAGAAATTCTTGGGATGATTCAGTTCCAAGTGAAGTGAAATTCTTGGTATAGGTTAGTTCCAAGTGAAATGTGCTTTTTTATGGTGGAGTATGACAGGTTTCTTTGTCGGTGTAGGCAATGAAAAGTTATAATAGTCGGTTAAGACAATGAAAGCTATGATTGTCAGTGTAGACAATGAAGGCTAAAGACCTTTGCAATCAAGGTGAGGATTGTTGGGGTTGATTGCAATGTAAGTCTCATATTGCTAATGTTGATGACGGAAGAAAGAGATCAAGGTAAATTAGCTATTGGAGAAGTCTCACATTAGTGAAGAAAGAGGGAGTCTAATGCTATATATAGAGACCTCAAGTTCCTTGTTACAACACAAGCTTACATTTGTGTTTTCTTTTTCTCTTATACTCTTGTTTTAGAGTATTAAGAGATGTAATAGTTTAAATACTTACTTTGAAGAGTGTGGGTGTATTAGGGTCATGGGATGGTTATGTGTTGTAATAATTTTCACCTAGTGTTTATACTCTGGTTGTCAGTTTTACAACGGCCGTGGTTTTTTTTTCTTCAGTTTTAGAGTTTTTCCATGTAATATTCATGTGTTGTTGATTACGCTGCAATTTATTTTATTTCTTTAGTTGTATTATTTCCTAGCAGTGGTATCAGAGTACTCATAAGCAATTAATTGGGGATCAAAATTCTCTATCCCAACCAACAAAATGTTGGTCTAGTGATAGGTAAATTAAATACGTGTATGAGTGAACTCATAAGATCGAACCTCGAAAAATTAAAGTCATTTGCTGAGAGAGATCGCCACCGTATCTCGAAGAAGTTAAGACTTGTCAAAGCCCATCGGTGTCTCATTCTCTGTTCTACCAATGGAATTGTGACACATCAATAAAAAAAACCAACTATGTAAAAAATTATAAAAATCATATTCATGCATTTTTTTAAATTCACGTTACACATTTCATTGGTTAAGAAGGTGCCGGTGGAGTAGGTGATTGTGGTAAAGGCGGGGCTGGGGGATGCAATTGGGGCTTGAAGTGGTGGTGGTGGAATAGAAGAAGATAAGTGCTGATAGAAGCAGAGCTGAGACACAGAAGCGAGATATATTGTTGTATCTTCATTTTAGTGTGCCAAGGATGAGATGAGATGCGTTGGGAAAGGTTGAGTGATCGATGATGTAGGACACTTTGAGACTATTAATTGAGAGTGTAGCGTGTGTCCCCCGCATGCAGTGAAAGGGTTTGCTTTTTTTGAGGCTGGACTGGGAGGGAGAGTGATTGGTATAGCAAGGTGCAAAGTTTTAGTTAATAAGTTCCAACTTGCTTATAGCAAATCTTCTTGAACTTATATCTATCGTGGACACAAAATTAAAAGGAGGCCAGGTGCATCATTTTGATTAGTTGAGAGACAGAAGAGTTTTGCCAGATGGGGCCGGAGAGGGACATTGAAATGTTCATGCATGGAACTATTTTGTGTTCTCGTCATAGTAACGACTCACAACCAATTTGATGTGTGTAATATAATATGAAAATATAGTTGGAATGTTGGTTTATATATATATATATATTGACACATCTAATGAGAAAACATTTTTTAGGTTAGAAAGATAAGAATGATTTCTGACTATTGGATTAAAATAAATAGATCAGATTGTAACATTCACTTAAGTGATTCACATTCCCACTTTTCTTAATCTTTGTTTGTTCTGAAATCGTGAAATGTGCGAGTCCTGTTCCCTAATTGTTTTGGAAATTCAATCTTGTAATTCTTCATCACATCCCTTGCTCGTTCGTTAAAGTTGCGTCGTGCTGCCTCTGCAATCGTTCTCCATAACATTGAATCCATGTTCTTGTTCGTCGAGATTGTCGATCATCCTTTTCCTTATCCTCACGTGTTCTTAGACGCTCCCCATCATGTTCCCTCATTTGTCGAGTTGTGATGTGTAGTCGTTGCAATCGCTCATCGAGTAGCGCCGCCCCCCTCATCCCATTAAGTTCATCATATCATCATTTATAGGTTGAGTTATTCCATAGGAATGTTTATGAGGAGAAAGATATGTGTTAAACAAGTGAGATCATATGAATATTTATGATGAGAAAGATAGACACAAAAATTTCAACACTAAAAATTAAATATGAGAGAATACATATATTGTAATAGGGGCTATATTCTGTAGTTGAGTTTTTTTTTTTCATACACAAGACTCGAACTTCAAATATTGCTTAGTGAGGAATCAAAATGTCCAACTTAATCCATTATTTACTTTTTAATGGAATGATCAAGTGAGTTATTCATGTTTGGATTAAGAGTTTGTTCTAGTCGAAGCTACAACACTAAATTTGCAAGCACTAAACCCTAGGAGAGACTAAGCAAAAATGACAAAAAAAGTAAGGAGTTATAAATAAACTAGAAAAAGAGAGATCATTTTCATTCAATGCAGAGCACGCCTATTATAGGAAAAACTATCAAACCATAATTTTCCTAAAATGGGGTCTTCTGGACCTTTCAATCATTGGCCCAGGAACACGTACAAAAATGTTTACTACAAAAAAGATACGGTCTATGATTCTGTACATTCCTCCTTGTCACGTGGGCCTTATTGACGCGTCCTCAAGATAGGTCAACTTGATCATTGTATCGCGTGGCTTACTCGCCGTTGGGTTGGGTCCAAAAAGGGCGGTCCCCATATGGTAGGGGACCCCCGATCCAGAATTGTTTTGCGAAGGGAGAAAAACAGTACTTCATTTCCCACAGTATTAAAAACTAAGTCCCAATAAAAAGACAATCATTTGTAAAAGCATAATGTCAAGTATTCAATTCAGGTTTCTTACAATAAAACAACCTAGTTTTATTTAAAGAAAATCAGGTAACGATTCACATCGTTCTCAAACAACACTCTTCCCGCAACAAATCAAACAAAACCAAGAAAAAGAAAACATAAATAAATAAAAATCTTCACAAAAATAACAGCGCTTGCTCAGAAAATTCAGGAACAGCCTGCAAATGCTTCATCCTTCCTCAACTGGAGATCATTGCAGCTGCAACAAAAGCAATACCAAGGGACACCAACATTGTTCCTTGAACGCTAATTAACTTGATTGCCCCAGAAGTGTTCTTCTTTGTGTCTCCCTGATCATCATCTTCCGCAGATGAGTTATCCTTATCCGCTTTCGGAGCATTCGCAAGAGCGGGAGCAGGAGCAGGAGGCTTAGGCTTAGAGAAATCCAGAGGAACAAGCACCTTGTCCACATGATATATAGCAAGTGTTTTATCTGAGTACACAATACCAGTGAGTGTGGCATTAACCGCCCCAGTTGAAATGTTCACACTGTTCCCATAAGCTGTAACATTTATCTGATACCCTTTGGGGCTATCACTTGCAAGTGTCAGAACAGGGTTGCTCAGAGAATCAAAATTTGAACTCGACACATATTCAGGAAGAACATGGAACTGAATCAGTTCCTTTTGTTGGCGACCGTCCAAAGAGTTGAAGTACCCTGCTTTGAGCTGTGAAAATGCACCATCATCTGGGGCTAAAATGGTTAAACCACCGTTTTTTGTGGTTACCAATTGTGCATTGATTTGGTTGATGATTTGTGTGGTTTTGAGAAGGCGAATTAGCGTGTTGAATGATTTGGCTTTTCTTAGGATTTTGATGATGTCTTGACCAGAAGAATCAGAAGAGGGTGATTGGGGCAGTGAGGGGACTAATGGTTTTGCTAGTGCTGGAGCTGGTGATGCAGGGGAGGGTTTTGCAGGGGATTTTTTTGGGGATGCAGCTGGTGATGATTGGGCTGAAGTGGTTGTGAAAAAGATGGGAGCAAATAGTACTAGGAGGAGTGAGAAGAAGATAGCTTGCTTCATCTTCTTATTGGTATAATTGAAAGTTCTAGCTAGATTGGTTTTCTGCTTAGGATGGGTGAATTGTTATTGCAAAGAGTGTTTTGCTGTGTGGGAAGTGTAATGGAGCTGAGTGATTTTATAGATGCTAAGTGAGTGATAGTTAGGTACTAAGGTTAATTTGATGCATGAAAATAACCATTAACCAATAATAGTATGAGGGTATATCTTATCTACCTTGGAGATTCAGGTGGTACATCAAGGCAAATAAAGGTGTCTGAGATTGGAATCTGGCTGCTGTAGTGTGGCCACTAAGTTTTGCTTGAAATTGCAGGGATTAATGAATGAGAAGTTTAGTTGAGAGGTGATGAAAGATGCTCAATAATACACAGAAAAGGAACACCCCTTTTTCATTCAGGTGAGACAGGTGTGAAATCAAATCAATGAATAAAAGTAGCTGTTTATGACAGAACAACATGTTGTTACACAAGACATAGATTTTAAATTACAGTGCATCCACTAAGATAGTATTGGATGTTGGTTTATTTTTACATGAACAATAATTTTACTTGGGAGAAAAAGGTTACCAGAAATTCAGGTTGAAAAATCTTTCCATGTGTGTTAGCTCACCAGCAGGTTTTCAATTTTTTTTTTTTAAACTTTTTCATTTTCCACTGGATTATGGACTTTTTCCAATTTGCCAATTCATCAATACTAACCTTGATTGATTACTGCACTATCAAGTACTCAAGTACGCATGAAACAGATAAAGAGCTACTTTTTTTTTCCTCTAAGTAGAATCAGAAAAGAATATGCTGCAATTCATATATGGGGCTGTTCAAGCAGTTGAAAGATTTTGTTTAGCACTCACCATTTCAGTCCCCATTTTATTTCTCAGTGACAATTAATTATTTTACTAATTTCATTCTTCAGTTTTGTTGTTTCTAACAGACACTAGTTAGACATGTTCCACTAGAAGAAGGACTCAGTTCAGAATGAGATTTCCACTCTACTCAAACTAATCAAGACTTTTAACATATTTGGTTTTAGATGGATCAAAAGCTTATTTAACTTTTTTTTTATAAAAACAAGTGGTAATGCGCGTAATCTTTAAGTTTCTAATTAATTCAAATTCACATTTAATACAACTAAGTGAATTAGTGAAGTGATTCAAAACTTCAATCCCTTAAAGTAAGTGATTAAGGTTTCGAATCTCTAACTTTTATGAATAGAAAAATCTCGTTAATGAGCGTCTATGCTACTTTGATCAAAGCCAGAAAAAAAAATAAGATCACTCAATCAATTAAGTCCACCTAATTTCCTCAACCAATCAAATAATATCACAAAACTAGGAAGGGCCAGAAATCAAAGCATGAAAGGGGCAAAACTCAAAATAAATTACCTTAAACAAGCCACAAGCATAAAAAAAAAACTTTCAGAAGCAGAGCAGATCGCTTCCATGGAGTGCGCGACCTCACACCCTCTGTTCAGCCACCGCCGGTGACTATTTCACCTCCCCTTTCATTCAACCTTTCTTACGGCGTTATTTTCTAGGATTAGGTCACTGGCTTGTGTTGATGGTTCAGAAATGAATAATCGGTATTCATGATGCATATCTTGGATTATTGTTGATGTCACTTTATATTTCCCATAGTTTGTCACTAAAGATTCAATAATCAATATTGATGTTAGTTCTTGATGCTTGTCTTGTTAATTTTCTCTCAATTGCCATATGCCATTGACACTTTTATAGTGATCTCTTTGGTGTTTTGCTCCTAGTTGTTGTTTCAAGGCATAGCCACTTCCAACATGTAGATAGACTAGGTTGCCTTGCCACATTTTCAATTGAATCCACTAGGTTGCCTTCAATTTTCTAATAATATAAATAATCTTTAAAAAATCTTGACTCAAACTTCTGAATTTATTCAGGATTCAATTGAATCAATTATTTTTTCTGTAACTACACTACTAAAGTGAAAAACTGGTCAATTTTCAGGATCTAAAGTCCCCTTTAACCTCCCCTTTCACTTTGAGAAATCACTGGAAGAAGTGATTGTGCTGGACACTGATGATGAATAGCTCTGGGACACTCAAGTCTTCAAGTTCTGAGTTGGATCTTGATCAACCCAACATTGAAGATTACCTCCCTTCAGGATCCACTATTCAACAAGAACCTCACGGCAAGCTTCGCCTGTATGTATGCCTTCTCTTTTCCATATTCTGCTTGTACTGTTATTTGGATTGGATTGGATTCGAACGTACTGTGGGAATTCAATTCAATAAGAAATAATGGAGTTTTAGTTGTGTCATTTCATATTCATAGTTTCCTCCTTTCTTCTGGAATGTTTCTTCAGGTATGATTTGCTCGACATTTCTCCTACTTTATCTGAGGCGGCAGGTGCTATTGTAGATGTAAGCTTGTCCCTCGTATTGATGTTCTGATATATCAGTGGTTTTCTTTTTGAGGACCAAATATGATGAACTTATTATAAAGAGAACATAATGTCAAATGTGATGAGTTTTCCATCTTTTAAAACTGTACAGTGTCCTGCTTCCACAAATATTTTTATCTCAAATTTTCTGTTTCCTTCTCATCTTTGTTTAGGGTATTCTTGATAATCAGCAAAAAAATATTTTAAAGCTTGAAGTCAATGATATATATGTGTGTGTGTGTGTGTGTAATATATGTGTCTATAGTATATACAGAATCTTAAAGTTATTGTCTTATTTTGTTATATCTTTAAGACCTTTTTCTGCACCTCGGCTAGGCTTTGGTGGTTTGTTCACCTGTTCTGAACTTTTTATGTTGGACAGGACACATTCACAAGATGCTTCAAGTCAAATCCTCCTGAACCATGGAATTGGAATATTTATTTGTTTCCTTTGTGGTGTTTTGGAGTTGTGGTTCGATATTTGATTTTGTTCCCTTCAAGGTCAGCTTATTCCTAAAGCCATGCATCATATAGTAACCACAAATCTGGCAATTATAGGATCTGGATAGCTGATTTTAGATGCCTTTATTCTTCTGTAGTTAAACACTGAGATTGACATTATATTATGAAATTATAAATTTTATATGATTTGAACTTCAACTTTCACTGTCTAATTCACCTTTCGTATTTGCCTATTTGGCCTATTTGTCTCTCTTTGCGCCTTTTCATGTTAATGATTCCTTTTCTGTCATTTTCTCTGGCAAAGTGATGGCATCCTAATTGACTCTGCAGGGTTCTAGTGTTAACACTAGGATGGATAATATTTCTTTCATCCTTCATTCCAGTGCACTTCCTTTTGAAAGGACATGACAAGTTGAGGAGAAGCATTGAGGTGTATATTCAACTTATTCTGGCTTCATTACACCTTTTCTTATTTAAATATATTTTAACATTGGTTTCTGTCTCTACTCTTACACACTACTAAAACTACTGTAAATGACCTTTCTAAGAGCTTGAAATGTAAGTGATCCTTTAGAATTTTAATTTTTTTATTCAGTTTATCTTAAAGTCTAATAAATTTATGGTTCTCAGTTTTTTTATGATACTGAGATATCAGCATTTCATTAATTGGCTAATAACGTTTCATAAAATGAGTTAAAACATACAACAACTTGTGTTCAGATTTTGATATCCTCATGGTACTTTCATTTGAGTATTGTAATAAATTTTAGGTTCATTTGGTTTTAAGTATCTAATATTTTCTTCAATTTATTTTCGCTCACCTGGTGGGGAAAACATGGCATTTGTCTTACTTTTCACTATTATTTTTACAATTAAAGAAGAAGAATATTATTATCTGATTAATAGTCAGGTTAGATGGGAAAAGAAAATACTGCTGAATGGTTGCATTTAAAACTCAAATGATTAATAGAACTAATTGATAATGAACATTTGATATGTGTTGAATTATGTAAACCACTAGTGGACAAGTTTTCATTTTTACTTTCTGAGTTCTGTAGAACTATTTTTGCCAATATATTGATCCTTGACCCCCAACAAAAAAGTTTTACATTAGTGATGGATGCTATATGCAGTGGAGTGCATGGTACAGATTATTTTCCTATCCTTTTTTTCAATGAATAGTGTTCAGTCTCTAACATGCACTCTCTTTGCATTGACCTTTAGTTCATCAAATTAATTGTATTTAAATTGGTTGTTTCCTTCAGAGGTCTTTGGTAGAGATGATATGCAGTTTCTTTGTTGCCTCTTGGACTGGAGTTGTCAAGTACCATGGGCCAAGGCCTAGCAGGCGACCGAAGCAGGTTTGTCTAACATGAATTGATGTTGTCATGTTATCCTTATTTACGCATTCAACCTGGAGTAAAAGTTACTTTTTACTAATGCGAGCTTTCCCTTTATTTGTTTAATAGGTTTTTGTGGCCAACCATACTTCCATGATTGATTTCATTGTCTTAGAACAGATGACTGCTTTTGCTGTTATTATGCAGAAGCATCCAGGATGGGTTGGTAAGCATATAGAGCTATCATGTGTGGAATATATTACACAGAACTTATGCCTTCATAATCGATAAGAAGCTTTATGTTCTAAGCATTGGTATGTTGGTGCGTATATAATTACACTCATGTTCTGACTACTTAGAGAATGTGATAAGAACTGGCGTGTATATAATTGACACCATTTTGTTCTTAGGCACTGTATCTCTTGCTGTTACACAGTCTAAACGGCTATGGGGGATGATTTAGAGAATCTTATAGCTTGGTATTGTTGAAATATATCTTGACAAAAAATGATTTGTGAAGTTTATTAAAAAATTTAGCTCCTCTGCAGGATTATTGCAGAGTACCATTTTGGAGAGTGTAGGATGTATCTGGTTCAATCGTACAGAGGCAAAGGATCGAGAAATTGTGGCAAGGAAGTTAGTATAAGTAAAGTCACTAGAAATTATATTTCGTATCTAATTACTATTTTTATTTATATGATTTTTCATGTTTCAGGTTGAGGGATCATGTCCAGGGAGCTGACAACAACCCTCTTCTCATATTTCCTGAAGGAACTTGCGTGAATAATCACTATACAGTCATGTTCAAGAAGGTATGTGAATCATTTGCAATTGCAGTCAAAAAATGAGTTGTGTTCTATCATATTTATGAATTAGATTTTGTTATTCTTTTATTTGGTATGCTTTCTTTTCCTCTTTCTATACTCAGGAAACTTCTACTGAAACCTAATTTTTAATGGTATTTAGGGTGCATTTGAACTTGGCTGCACAGTTTGCCCAGTTGCAATCAAGTACAACAAAATATTTGTAGATGCTTTTTGGAATAGTCGAAAGTAAGATGTTTCTAATGTTAAATTATTTCATTAAGCTCACTGTTCATCGCTTATGATAGATTTACTACGTGATGATTTTGTTGAAAAAGATCGAAGTCGCGGTATTTATTTCACTCAGGATTAGGTTTCTTTACCGGGTGTTCTGCCTGTTGCTTCTTCTAAATTTCATGCATTTGCAGGCAATCATTCACTATGCATCTGTTGCAGCTAATGACATCGTGGGCTGTTGTTTGTGATGTTTGGTACTTGGAGCCACAAAATCTGAAGCCAGGAGAGACACCTATCGAGTTTGCAGAGAGGTACATAATCCTGATCCAGATTGTTTGCGCAGAGAGGTCTCTATCTTTGGCTTTCACTAGATGTTGAAATTGTGTGTATTTTATTTTAATTATGCAGGGTGAGAGAAATAATCGCACATCGTGCAGGCCTCAAAATGGTTCCTTGGGATGGATACCTGAAGTATTCTCGTCCTAGCCCAAAGCATAGAGAAAGAAAGTAAGCTTAATTTCATTTATTTTCTTAGTATCCACTATGCTGTCATATACTATGGACCTATGATATAGTTGTATAATTTGGATTATCAATTTTATTTTGGAGTCTTATATAGTTAGGGACTCTACTTAGTAGTATAGTGGATCATATGACCATATTATATCCACCTAAGTACCATTTGCTGATGATTGAAGCATTTGGTCACAGTTTGGAGCAACTAATATATGTCAGATGTGTCAAATGTTTATTTAAAACCTTCAATCTCTCTCAAAATATAGTATTAGCATTTAACAAAATATACTTTTTCTACATTCCAAATAAGATTGGTTAAATGCTATATATGATTATTTGACAATTGTTTAGATCGCTAGGTGCAACTCATTCTGTTTGTTAGAAATTTACATGTACCAGTCATGTGTATTAGATTTTTTCAATTCTGTATTTGCAGGCAGCAGAATTTTGCCGAGCTAGTGCTGCGGCGCTTGGAGGAAAAATGACGTGATCCTATGAAAATGATAAATGCATTAGTTTTGCAGGTTGGCTCAAACATTACAAGCTTTTACTAGTAGAGGAATCAGAGGTTAACGAAAATAAATTTGAATAGACTTCGTCATTTTCATTTAGTGAAATTTGAAAACAGATATGCATACAATTATAATACTAAAAAAATAACAATGGTGGGGATTTAAGTGGGGCATAAATATGTTTTCGAACTAAGGAGAGAGCCCAATTCTACGTTTGCAAGAGAAGCTTTGATGCCTTGTTAATATTTTATGTGAATTTATATACTTGTGTTGTATAGTTGCTTGTAAAAAATTGTTTGAATAAATTGAGTTTTAGCTTACATTTCTAGGGTCTAAGAAGCACAAGAAATAAGCAAAATGTCTTCCATATTTAAACCAGATTGATAAATACAAAAAACAAAAAAAAGTCTATTTTTCATATTCAATCATTAGTATCTCAAATCATGAGTAACAATGCATATATGTGCTTCTGATCAGGGAATAGAAATATAGTTAAGACCAGTGTTACTGTTATCCATCGCCGTTTCTCATTGTGGCTTTTTGGCTTTCAGCCATGACCGATATCCCGTCATATGACCGTCATTTCTGCCATATTCTACCATTATTTGTCATGTATGGCAGGATTTTGGCTTTTCGCCGAGACCTATCATCCGCAATTAACAACACTGGTAAAGACACAGTAAAATTTCAGTAGCTCTACAAGGAAAACATAGGAAAATTTTCAGTAACGCCTATATTGTATATGCGGATACGGATACACACAGATTATTAGAAGAGTTGGCCAACTTGGTGACACATTTGAAACGTCTAATGAATTTTGGGTTTCGAAAGATAATTTTCAAGACGTTTTTCTGAATACATACATTTTCTTCGAATGGTAAAATGGTTACAATAATATCCTCAAAAAATAAAATAAAAATGGTTACAATAACAATAACACCTACCTTAAGGTCAGTGGCGGAGGGAAGGGGGACATGGCTATGCCATGGCCCCCCACTACTTATTGGTTTCATTTATTTGTATAAAATTGCTTGTTGATTTCACTCACTTTGTATAAAATTACTTGTTGATTTCACTCACTTTTTATAGAAAAATTATGTCGGTTCATATTGGTACCACCCAACTCAAAATTCTCCATCCGCCACTGCTTAAAGTGTTATTCATATGCTAACACTGATCTACTGAGCACAAAATAGCTGTCACAGACTCACAATCACAAACGATCAATCTCACTTAACTTGAGCCACAGAGAAGAGAAGGGAGGCTATACATGAAAATTCTTACCAACGTAAAGAACTAACTGCACAAAATGGCAGTCACAAATGATAAATCTAATTGATATTTTGCCTAAGAGAAGGGAAAGGGAAGATCATGAGGAACATTGAAGATCATGCTATGTTCCCTGCAAACCTTTCTAAGAAATGCATATATGTCAGAAATACAACCATTAATGTGTCTTTTACCTAACAGGTTACGCATCGAAAGATGTGGAAATTCTTGGGGCCTATCCGCTTGATAAGGAACCGTTCTTCTTCTGGGACTGTGTACACAAGAAGATATTTCACACATACAAAAACAAGGACAGAATGGATGGCTGCATGGTAGGTTGGTGATGAAATGGGAAAAGATGTAGGGTACTCCACTTGCAAGCTGTGTATACTAGCCCAATAGTACATGATGATTTGCTTTCATTTTTTTCCCGGTAAAAGAAGCTAAGAAAAGAAAAAACTACAATCTGAGCGTCAAAGGCACCAGAATACTTTTTTTTTTGGGGTTGAAGTTTCTTAAACGAATTGAATTACAGTCATCACTTGAGGGGAGACACAATAGTCAAAATTGGCATGTGACACCACCCTCACTGTTTCTTGACACCACAGATGCTATGCAACCACACAAGTGGAGAAATACTCCCAAGCCCCAACCCAAATGGTGTTGTAGCGAGCTTATATCTATTGCAGGAAGCTCAAGAGCAAATTTCCCATACTGAAATCAAATGTCAGAAAATTTGTGTACGGCATTGCTTATTTTTATTCTCAATCCTTGAAGTTGGATTAAGAACCTATTTAAATACGGAACAAAAAACACTTATTGGAGTTTCTCTACTAAAAAATGTACAAGATAACATATCATATGAGCAACCTGATAACTTGCAACAATCAACTCCCTGAAGTGAACCCTGGACTTCCCAGGAATTTAATCCATATTAGCAGTAGAGGCCACAAACTGGTAGTAACTAATAAAATTTTAACTCAAGTTTGAAATTTCCACCAATTTTTTGCTAGGAAGGATAAAATATACAATATCTTATCAATTAAATGGAATTCACTACGTTAACTGCTTTCCTACATCTGGATATATAACTACATGCTTTTATTTAATTAAATGAAATAGAGAAAAAGAAAAAGAGGCTTGAACCTGTAAAATTGGACCCATAACACATTAAGGAAAAAGCCTAAATACAAACAAATCAAAATGGTTATTGAGTGAACCCATCCTTTGAAAGATTCCCAAAACTACCTTGGAGATTTCGTAGAGAGACATCTCCCACAGGACACAAGGTTCAGCAATGCACGTGGTTTTCGGTTTTGGATTTTCAAGCGTGACAGCTGCCAATGCAATTAAATAAATCACTTATGTCCTCCTCAGATATAATAATGCAAAACATATAAATTGCAAAATAAACTCTAACACCACTATTCCCTCTACAATGGAACTTAAACTACCTTGTGTCATTGCCAAATCAAGCTACACATGCATGCTTTTACAAATAGTTTTACTAAGTCAGAAAGAAGACCATCAGTACAATAGAAGCCAATTTAGCTGGAGTTCTAAAAGAAAATAATTAGACTAATAAGGATGCCCCTTCCTAGTTGATATAATGATCTAGCACAAGTACAGTTCTGATGCCATAAGATATTTCAAGTTATATCAAATCTAAATGGTACATTCAAGTTTATAGCTTATGAATATTAGAATATCACTAAAAACTATATTACGGTTCAAAAAGTTATATATTGAAGATAAAAAAACCAGTTCTTTTGCTGATTGGAAAAGTATTTATTCTAAGTATTTGCTATTTATGATTTTTAACAATAAATTTTAGAATCACAGTAAAATGAATTACCTTTCGACGGGTTGCTCTTGATGCTTTCCAGCATAGTAAGCTCCTTGATCTTGGCTCCAGTCTCCTAAATTGTAAATAATTTTAAAATTAATAGGCAGTAATACCATAGACATTGTTGTACTATCGAAACAGGATTCCAAAGCTCAATATTCCAAGTCTATATCCCATACTGATTCATAATTGAAAAAGAAAAAAAATATTGACCTAGCACATCATGCTACAAAACCTAGCTTGCACACTTCTACATGATTTTATTCCAATATAGAAAACATGATATATTTTGAATAACTCCAATTCGGCTACCAGATGTGAAATATAGTTATCCTGTAGTCCAGCATAATACCACTGATGCCTAAAATAGGGCAGCCCGGTGCACAAAGCTCCCGCATACGCAGGGTCCGGGAAGGAGTCCCACCATTTGGTGTATTGTACGCGGCCTTATCCTATTTTTACACAAGAGGCTATTATCAGGACTTGAACCCGTGACCTCTCAGTCACATGACAACAACTTTACCGTTGCGCCAAGGCTCCCCCTTAATACCACTGATGCCTAGGTTAGTTAAAATTTGGAAATTTGTTCGAGATTCCCATCCATCTAACATGCTTAAAATACAAATTATGCCACAGCTCCTCTCTAAAGCAATTTATATATCTAGAAAAGGGGTGGAACAGCACATACAAGTTCTCTTGTTCTAGCTTTTCAGCAATAGAAACTGCCTTGCGTTTTGACCACCCACTCCGCTGACCTTCGGCCTGCTGGATTACATGAGCAAGAGATACCTTACTTTTTACAAGACTTCGACTTTGACCTTCCTCCCTAAGCCTTCTTCGGTCTAAATGTGACTTAACAATTGGATTTTTTTGGGAAGTTGATGCTTGTCCTATACTTGTGCCTTGTAGACTTTTAACAGAAGCTGCTTCTTCTAGAATTTCACCTCTTTTCTTTTCAATAGAATCAGTTAGTGAAGGATGAGCTTCCGTGCCAACACCATTTAAGTCTCTAATCTGAGATGATCCATTGTTGATGGCAGGCAATATAAGAGGCAGTTGAATAGCTGAGCCTGCATCTTTATTTGACTCACATCTAATTTCCATGGTTATAGAAGATCCAAGGACAGATTCAAATGCTTGCAAGATGTGACCAGTGAACTTCTCAGCAGTAGTTTTGGTCAGTTGAGAACTAAACGTTAGCTGCACAGTTGGAGCTGCACAATAAAGCATCACACCACCATTAGATAAATGGTGAAAGGTCAATGAGCAAAGCAAAAAATACACAGGAGCAGTGAACTAACAACATAAAAAAGCGCAAAATTATAATTTTGAGTACAGTATTACGTGCGTGACTAACCAATTTAAGCTGCATGCTAAAATCTGAAAACAATAAACAATGCTACCCAAACAGAAATTTCAATCCACTATAATAGTAATACAAGGCCCTTTAGTAAGTTAATACTAGAATTAGTGAAATCATATCAATAGACTATTTTATCCCTAAATTCCTCCTGATTTGAACTTCATTGAAAATTTATGCATATTATATTAATATTGATAATGACGTCACTAAAAGCTAAGCATTACAGGATTGACAATCACTGTTAAGTTTATGAACTCTAAAACATCAACAATGCAATAAGAAATGAATTTTTAATGCGCAATAATAGTAATACAAGGCCCTTATGCATATTATATGACCATTGAGAACGATATATTTACCCTCATTTAGAATAATGGATTCAGTTACAGAAAAAAGTGAGTAGTTCTAGCCATTGATAAACAACTTCAGATTTTGATATGCAAGCACATATATATGATCAGAATCTCAGGCATTGGATTTTCAGACAATTACTGTAACTCCCACTCACTTTAGAGGAGCTAAATTCAATCACCACAATTTTGAGGGGGAACATTCAAATTTATCACAAAAAAGCATTAGTAATTGCATTGTTGCATTATTAACTACAAAAACATTATCAATTGCATTGTGCAGATTTGATGTTCACCTGCTCCAAAATTAACAGAGATCAGCTTGCCTTCTTTATACAAAAACTCTTTCAGCCCAGTCACTTGAACCCTCTCAAGCACCTCAAACCATATCTCTTCAATTTCTTTGCGGTTCTTACCCGAAATCTGCCTCTCATTTGCCCTGATATTATTGGTGGCATGCGAATAAGTATGTTGAGGAGCAAAACCAGACACACTAAGTCTTCTTTTCTCTGAACCAGGACCCTTTGTCACACCATCTGCTGAGCTTCCAGCATGGAAATTTTCTATTCTACCGTCCATTGACAATCGTCTCCCTTTGTTAGGAATTTCAACAGGATTACCAGTGATTCTAGCTGCTTCTCTCACATCTCCATTTTTCACACCCAAAGGACTATGGTTGAAACTATGATCAGATGACGTAGGCAACACATACTGCTGGTCAGGAGCAAGTTGAAGCAATGCAGCCGTCAACCATGTTAGCTTGTCATTGGACATCCTCAACTGCTTCTCAGCCTCAGATAAAGTTTTCAGAGCTTGGCGAAGCTTTTCCATGTCTTCTTTGGACACTAAGACAGAAATGAGTACCATCAATTTGTGAAAAGGACAATAACAAAAAACTAATTCATCAGTATGAAACCAGATTAAAGTTCTCCAGTATCCATTGACAGAAATATAAAAACCTCGTGGCCAGACAAATATTTATCAGGATAGACACTGCTGGAAACAAAAAGATGCGTGTGTCCAAAGATGATAAGGATTTGAAATGGTGCAGCATTCAATATATACAGTTACTTCTTAACTGAGAACTAACATGATCAGTGTCGCCTCAGTTTTCAAATGATTGATAACTAACTTGGCAAACTATATATAAAAAGAGATTTTTTACTTACATGGTTGTCTCCGGAAGAACCTCCTTCTTTGCCTTTCTTTTGTGAAATCATAGCACCCAGCAAGTATATCAGTAATTACTGTAGCCAGTTGCGACATTAAAGCTAATGGCTCAACACCAGTTTCCATGATCACTCTCAAATTCTTCACAGTGTTAACTGTGTCTGCAGATAATGCCAAATCAAGCAGATCCACCAATTTCTCATCAGAGATAAGCCCTACCTGAAGAAAGAGTTAACTTCAGAGCAATTCATGCATCACAAATAGCAATATTAACAGAAGTTTACAATAGAATCTAGTGTAAGAAGCAGTGACGAAAGAAACAGCTTAATAAATAAACAACTTACCAGTTCCTGAACCAGAGGAACAGATATTCTCTGCCCAAGCAAACTGAGTTGTTCTAAGGTCATCTCAGCATCTCTCAATGATCCATCTGATCTAGATGCAATGAGTTTCAGGGCATCCTGATCAATTTCTAGACCTTCTTTGGTTGCGATCAACAGAAGTGTATATATAATATCTGAATCCTTCAGCTTTGGGAAAAAGAATTTTTGACACCTGGATATTATTATATGAGGCAAGACATCGAGACTAGAACTGACAAGGATAAAAACCACACGTCTAGGGGCTCGATCAATGACCTTTGATATAGCATTCCAACAATCTGCTGAGAGAG
Source organism: Acmispon strigosus (assembly GCA_030819835.1). NCBI lineage: Eukaryota > Viridiplantae > Streptophyta > Magnoliopsida > Fabales > Fabaceae > Acmispon > Acmispon strigosus. The sequence continues at coordinate 97,539,606 of JAUAMA010000001.1, forward strand.
TATCACATTCATCAAAAATAAACACTCTGTATTGTGATGGAAGCTGGGGAACAGTCATATTGTCGAGTAGATCCATGATGCTCTCGAAGTCAAAATTACTTACTGGACCAACTTCCCTTATATTTCTACTCTTGCCCATATCATGTGCTATGCAATAATTGCAAAAGCCACAAGGTTTTGGATGCTCTGAAGAATTACAATTCAAAGCTCTGGCAAATACGCGAGCACAAGAGGTTTTTCCAGTGCCATGGGGACCATAAAACACATATAACAGTCCAACTTTCCTTCTCATTACTGCATTCGAAAGAGCTTGTGCCACTAAATTCTGCCCAACCATATCTCTGAAGGTTCGTGGCATATATTTTTGTGTTAAGCTTTGATGCCTGCCATGACTATTCCCTCTCAACTTACGTTGATCACCAGATCTAGCTTCAGAAGCAAGGTCAGAATCCACATCATGCTTGAATAAATTATCACCATAAATACCTAGTTCCCCAGAATAGTGATGGTCCCAGCAAGCATGTTCGGTGCTTCCATGAGATCCAGATGCATCAACTAGTAAAGGCAGTGCCTCTGCATCAGATTTAGTACATGAGCTTGAGTATTCAGATCCCGCAGGCATCTCAGAAAGATGTCTTCCATTGGCAGACAATGCTCCTTTCTTCGCCCTTGAGTCAGATAAACCACAAGCCAAACTTCTTCCAGCCATGTCAAAGAATGTTTTACCTCTATGATGAATTCTGGACCAATTCCAAGGAATACCACACCCATTGTTTGGAGCCCTAGTAACATTTCCATCAGGGTACTCATCAACCTCCTCCGAGTGATATTTCTGGTGGGCTGAACCCTGAGCCAATGAGTTGGAAGCCACAGACAGTTCATTCTCAGCTCCAATATCTCTTGATGCTGTAGCAACCCGAGCTCTCCTTGCACTTCGAAATTTACGCCTTTTCCCCCTATTCATTCCACTTCCATGACCACGCATGCTGGCTTCCGCCTCCGCAATAATTTTCTCCTGTCTCGGAAACCTTCCATGAAAATGAATGTTTGATGATGCTAAATCATCACTATCCAGGGGAACATCATTCAACTGCTCAGAAAGGGTCTTAGCTTGAACATCTCGAACATTCTTCCCCCTTTGCTTACTCTTTCTCTCTTTAGGCTCGGAGTGCCTTGAAATAACATCTTCAGCCAAACTTTTGCTGGCTTGATTGAGAGGTTGGTCATGACTAAGATCCAAATAATTAGGCCTATCACTCTTCCTACCAGATTCTTCTCTCCCAACTCTCCTCCCATCCCCAATTCCACTCCTGCTACTCCGTTCACTAGTTGCCGGAACCCCATCATTACCTCGACTATGGCTAACCTCACCAGGAGCAACTCTTGATGTGCCTATACTCGCCAAGGGCGGCGAGGATCCGGACAATCTCCTCCTCCCTTCGTTCCTGCGGTCACCAATTACAGACCTTCTTCCCGCCTGAGCTGCGGCATCATTTTCAGCTCTTTTGGAAAGCAGGTCAACCACAGAAGGTGAGTGCCATGATGGAGGACTAGCAGAAGGGTCCCTGAGAGAGCGAGATCTCTGCAACACAACAAGGTCCCTCATGATTGACCTATCAGCCAGTATGGGGCTTGTCTTGTGCATATGGTTCTTCAGGTGAATACAATTTGTCAAATGAATGTGGTTGCGTAGATGATCACTAATATCACCATTGGCATCCTTAAGTACCCTATTGCGGATTGCCCTAGTCATGATCAGAAAATCAACCCCCCTGACAGTAGAATCTCTCTAAATTAATGAAGCAAATCACAAAATCCCTCATTTTTTGCCTTAATCTGCCGAATTTTCACTATTATGGCAGCAAAAATAAAAAGAGAAAGAAAATGCTCAATTCATTAAATACTAGGAAATACCATAACAAAATGAAGCTGGAGTTCAAACTCACCAAAAGGGGAAAACAGCGGCTCTCACGGTCAATTATCCCATGAACAAGCTTACACTAACAGTAAGAGATTCGACCCAGTAATAAAACACCCTTGAAGAGGAATCATTAATTCCCTAAACGAACCCCAACACGTGGCCAAACCCATTGAATTTGAACCCAGCATAGGGCAAAAAGGAATGAACTTTTTTGGAGCAGAGCAGAGTGGTGTGCTTCAGACAAGACAAAGGAACAATTTTGAGGTTAGGGAAGGAAAAAAAAGAGAGAAGAAGCTAAGAGCCCATTATCTGAAAGCTCAAGTGCAAGCAAAGTACCCCACTACTGTTTGAGAAAATTAGAGGGAGTTAATGAAGCAGGGGAATAAAGAAGATGATGTAACATTTTGTATAGAAAAAGGGGCAAAAAGAGAGGGAGAGAGAAAGCAGAGAAAGAAGGCAAACACTTGAATCACCTGAATGAGAAAAAGAAAGGTGAGCCGTTTGGATTATTAACCAGATCTCTCAGCAAGGTTCACATGCACTTCACGAGGAGCACAAACTTGTTGGCAAAAAAAGCAAAGCAATGGTAGTAGAGAGAGAAACAGAGGTTATGAGTTATGAGCAAGAGAAAGCAGTGACTGAAGAGAAAGAGAAAGGAGTGGTGGGGGGGTATGGGTATGGTTCTGGGTCTGTGACTGTGAGATCCGTTGTGGAGAGACAGACACAATTCTAGGAACAGAGGACACACACACTGCCAATAAAGCGGTGTGTCCAATTTTTAAGCATGCAGATGCAGATATCTATATAAGATTCATAACATTTTGACTGCTTGCTTATTACTTATTTCAAAAGAAAATAATAATAATAATTGACATGTTCTTTTTGCGAATTTTGAATTATGAAACCCGTCCCGTTTGAAATTCTACGTGCTTGTTTGTTTGTTAGGAGTTTGGCATTTTTCTCATGCTCATTGTCATTGTGCTGCTAGAGACTTTATTTCCATTTCGAATTGCTTCTCAATATTTTATGTGTTAGAACAAAAAAAATATACTTGATCGTACTATTATTTCATTGCACTTGATAAAAGAGTTCACATCAATTAAATCATGACATTACCCCAAATTTTCCAATGATATATGTTGCTCTAGAAAAATGATTATAGAATGTACGCGAGTCGATTGAATGTCTACACTTGAAAAAATACTTCAACACAAAATTCATATTAGATATGAAGAAAAACTTAAAGTTAAAAAAGAGAAATAGTTGGCAAGTGAATTATGTTCAATAATATTTGCCTTTGCTACTTTTGAAAAAAAGATATATACTTTCAATATTTCCAATTAATAATATTTTGTTTTCTTTTACATGGGCTGGCAAGTTAGATTCACGCAAGGATTATGTCACAGTGTTGAATTCTTGTAAGATAATAATTAATATTATCTTAAATATAATAATAGATAAATAAAAATAAATATTCTTTTAAAATGGCCATTTGTTTTATGTGATATTTTTCTCACTGATTTGCATTTTTAAGTAAGTTTCCTGGGCGAGGAGCAATACCAATATTTGAAAATCGAATTGGCAACCATACATAGTGATCATACACGTCTATACCAAAAATAGTGAAATAATTAAAGGTTTAGTGATTAATTTTCAACGCCCCTGGTTGTATCTCTTTACTTCCTATAATTGCATGTCTGTAGTAATAATGTGCAGAAACCCAACATAACATATGATATGAACATAATTTGAGTTAGTTGTTTTTTTGCTACTTGGCCAATTTCATTTTCCATGCATGAATTGTTTTACACATCGATCTCTGCCTGCAATATCAATGTTTTGAATTCCGTTCATTTTATTTTATTTTTCACTCTTCGTTTTGTGATGCAGAACAGAACCCTTGTACCGTTATATGCATCGGATACTTTCTCTGCACATGTCACTTTGTCCCATTTCAACCCTCAATAATATTAAATTAAATATACATGGAATCATGAGAGAGATTTGTCTTTTACTAATATACTTTCTTTTATCAGGGTTAACCGAGACATACAATACAAGTTTTCACCTTATATAGATTAAGTAATAATGCTAATGCGAGATTTCTAATTTATAACTTTCTTATGCTTATATTAAATGCAAGCATTTGATTTGCATAATAAATTAGATTAATTAATAGAAGTAAATCTTTTAATTAAAACGTATACTTAAATGCATTACTTAATATTCATGTTCAAATTGTGTTACAAAATTTATTTTCTAATACCTCATTGTTTTTAGGTGGAGGGTATTGGGTAGCATCCTATATACATAGGGCATTTGGTGGATTGAGGGGTGAAGGTGAGAATAGAAACATACTATATTTATATTTATTTATAGGATTCAACATTTGTGCATTGTCATTATAAACTTAATTTATTTGCATAGATATTCAATTGAATTCCGCCGGATCAGAAAATGTATTTTTATTTTTATTAAAAATAAAAATGAATGTAATTTGTTTCTCCAACATGACATACCTTAATTGGATATCAGTATAAAACTATTTTACACTAACAGTGCATATTTATTGAATTCTTATTTATGACTGAACTTACCCTCCGAAAAAATTTACACTCATTAACAAAAAATGATAAATTAATAGGATAAGTTTATCATATATCCCATATGTTAAAAGAATTTGAGATCAAAATAGAATATAATAAACTATCCTAATTGTACCCTTAGGGCTTCGTGGCCTCAAATCTGGTCTAGAGAAGGACCTTTACTTTATGTTCTCTAAGCTCATCGATTAGGACTTAGAGGTCTATGTTCCTTTCGGGCTTAGTGGCCTCAAACTCGCGGTCTAGAGAAGGATCTTTACTTCAAGTCCTCTAAGCTCATCGCTTAGGACTTGGAGGGTCGTTGCCCTCCGAGTTTGATGACCTTAGCTCGGCCTAAAGGAGGAGCTGCAAGTAATGACGTCAAACTCAGCACCACTCTTACACCTTCCCCTGTAATAATGACAGAATATCATATTAAAGTTCCACTATCGTAAATGAGGGCGGCTATAACTCTCACCTGGGTTAATGTCGTTGTCCTCTATAATAGGCATAGTCATGATACTTAATAGGCACCATCAATACTAATGTAACCATCAGAAACACCCAGCAACTCAAGATTCTGTTCGGCCTTTATATTCACTCTAACATTAATTTAGGACTTGAGTTTTAACTTTACTCTCTAAGCTTGGTACCCCTGAAGTTTAGGGAGAACACTATATTCCTTACTCTAACCACTACTAAAAATATATTTATTTCATGCATAAATTTCTTATAAACTTTCTTACAAATTTTAAAATTTTCATGTGAATTTTAAATTTGTAGGAAAAATTGCAAGAAACATTAAATTTTCTTGGGAACTTGCCACCGAAAAATTTGCAGCAAGAATCTGTAAGAAAATTCACAAGAAATATTAGTTATGTGAGAAATCCACAAGAAAATCAATAGGAGAATATACCTTTGGATTTACTTACAGATTTTTTTCTTTGGATTTTACTATGATTTTTACGCTATGGATTTTCTTTCAAATTTATTTTATGTGGATTTTCCCAACTACTACTCTTTGTAACGATTTTCCTCCAATTTTTCTGCAAATTTTCCTACAATTTTTCTAATAGATTTTCCTACAAGTTAATACATCATATTTGCTATGGGTTTTTCCAATACTTTTTGTAGGGATTCTCCTACAGTTTTTCCAATAGATTTTCTTATGACTAAATACCTCATAGGGAATCGCGTTTGGCGCCCCCTATTGCGCCTTACGCCCCCTTTAATGCGTATTTTACCATTTTGCCCTTTAAAATTTAAAATATTCCATTTTACCCTTTTAAATTTAAATTTTTTAATAAATATCATCATCTTCATCCTTTCACCCTTCTCCATTCCAACACATTCTCCCACCCCCTTTCTCTCCATCCTTTCACCACCAACATTATCATCTTGTAACAACCACATTCATCATCTTCCATCAACCACCTCCTTCATCTACTAACCATCAACATCCTTCCTCTTGTTTCCTCCTTGTTCCCTCTTGTCGTTTCCGATTATTTTCGTATAGTTAACCGCAAGAGATTGAACACTGGTTAAAATTCGCACCTACAAGTGCGAAATTTGCCTTCAAATCGCACTTATAGGTGTGCGAACTAGTATTTTTTAATTTTTAATTTTTTTTAATTTTGTCAAAGTGTGTATCGCACCTAAAAGTGCGAAATGTGCCTCCAAATCGCACTTATAGGTGTGCGAACTAGTATTTTTTATTTTTTCAAAGTGTGTATCGCACCTAAAAGTGCGAAATGTGTCTTCAAATCGCACTTATAGGTGTGCGAACTAGTATTTTTTTATTTTTTTTTATTTTTTCAAAGTGTGTATCGCACCTAAAAGTGCGAAACGTGCATCCAAATCGCACTTATAGGTGTGCGAACTAGTATTTTTTTATTTTTTTATTTTTTTTATTTTTTCAAAGTGTGTATCGCACCTAAAAGTGCGAAATGTGCCTCCAAATCACACTTATAGATGCGAAATAGTATTTTAATTTTTTTTTAATATTTCTGGCCCTAAAAGCCCGCCAGACTTTGTAGCTTAAGGCAAAAGGGTTAATAGGAAAAAGAAAATGAAAGTTATGCAACATTTGTAATCATATAAATGGAAGTTACTCGTGCTTTTTCTTCAAAGTTCTTTTCTTGAGGTGTTAAAAGTTAATCAATATCAAAAAGCTATATGGGTTCATATAGTAATGTTTATGATATTGAAAGTTCTATAATATTTTCAAGTGATTCTATTATGTTTCTTTAATTTGGTGTTAGTGTGGTAGTGTCTACTTTGGTTTTTTTTTAATGTTTTTGCCCATTGTACAACTTTTTCCCACTATGTTCTCTGAGTGGCTAGCCCATTAATCTGCCAGCCTGCCAAAATGTGGGTTGGATTGAAACTTTCAACCCAAATATTAAAAGTGAACCACCCAACCCACATTTTAACAGGTTGATAGCGGGACCCAACCTGCCTCGTCAACGCATAGTGTCACCACTATTTTACACCAAGGCCCAAATTCATGTATTTAATGTTAGACACATCTATAAAAGAAGGATGAATTATTGTATTATGCATGTTCACTTGAATACCACAAAAATGACTAGACTCTTTGCTCTAATTGAAAAAGGATTTGGAACCTACTTCGTACACCGTTTCAGTTGACGTGAACATGTTGTTATGAAAATATCTTACTTTGTCTCATTTGTATTGAAAAATACTTAAGTATTGTTGGGAATTTAGATCAATCTTAGCGCACGGGCGCTGGGGATTATGAATTGAAATTCGCCAAGGTGGAGATTGTTGAGTTTGGCTCATTTTAGCTGGAGATCATCTGCCTTGGAGATCATCCGGTGAAGAGATCGTCCTGTGAAGAGATTAATTGTCTGGCTAGAACCGCTAGGCCGCGTCTGGTCAGGACATGTGGCTAGTGGTAGACAACTAATGAGCATTGGGACTTCACCTTATCCGTTGTTGCTAGAATATGATTGGTCGAGGGGATTACGATAGGGATATTTTATTGTAATATCTGGATCATTAGAATCCCTATAAATAGTGTAAACTCTGTAACCCTAAAATGTTATGGTACTTGGTACCAGCCGCAGAGGTAGACGAAGGTCGAACTGCGTGAACAAAAGCTTTCTATTCATTAATGAGAAATGAGCTATAACTGCCCTATAGCCGCAGAGGTAGGCATGTTGGCCGAACTACATGAACAATTTTTTTGTGTTTTCTCCTCCCTGTTTTCTCCATTGTCACTCTGTGCGAACCACGATGTTCTTGTTCCAACAAGTATTAATTTAAAAATTTACTGTTTTAAAAAATTAGTGAAATGGATTTTTAAATTACATAAATTAAACAGAAAGTTAATAATAATTTAGTCTAATTTATAATGGAAGCATAACATTATTAACTTGGTTTCCTAAGAATTAATAGAACAAGATTTTGTGAGAAGGAAAGTAGATATCGAGCTTATCACATTCTGAAGAAAAAAACTTAGACAAATGTATTGGAACAACATCTTCGTGTATTGAAATTAATATATTTGATTTTTGTGAAAGCATGGGTTTAAATGTCTGATCCACATTCATATGCCACGCAGAAACATTCCGTGCTACTCCACTTTGACGCATACAACTACACAATTTGTCTCAACCCTACAAAACTCACAACCCTTCAAGAGAAGCAGTACAACCCCCCACAGGAAATTAATACATAAATAGTACACTAATTTACACATACACCTACAAAATCAAAATGCAAATTTGAAATACTACATCAAAATGCGCTTTTAAAATATATGAAAATAACAAATTTCATTATAAATGTTATGAGGTGAATTTTCCAACCAAAACCACTTAGTCCAACTACTCACTTTTAGGTGGTCACTAAGTGGTCCTTTTTTTTTTGGGTTCACTGGTGTACTAGGAAGCATAATAGAATTTCTGAGCTTTGTAAGAAGGAGTTGCAAAGAGCATATAGAGGTGAGGGTGCTGGAGAGGGAAGAGCTGGCGAGGTTGACGACAGTGACATGGCCGACGGTGAAGCAAGAGATGTCGAGCTAGGAGCAGAGGGAAGAAGAGCTCAAAAGAAAATGGATTGTGGAGTTGCTAATTTACAATTTTACTCTTTTATCATCCATTCAATCTTAGTCATTTAATAAAAGAATATTTTTTGATTCTAAGATCTAATGGTTTTTAATGAAAAATCATCGATAGTCCTAAAAAATAAGAGATCACCTTAGTAACCACTCTCACTTTTAATCCGAGACAAAGTTTGGGCCAAATTGGATTAATTTCAATGACTTTAAAAAATAGAAGAGGCGACAACAAAATTATAATATTAAATACATCTAAGGTATGCACACTATGACTATGCTGGATATTGGACATGGTGTAATTACCATTAACTCTGTGAACAAAATTGACATATCAAAAACCACACAAGACTTTCTCATTTATGGATTGAGCTGTACATGTGTGCCCAAATGAGAGGGAGTACTATATGAGAAATTATAAAACCTCCAAGTTTATATGCATAAAGGAATTTTGATCTAACATGGTTCTCTTCAAATGCTCAAACTGTCACCACTGAACTATGTTCTGTAAAATGGACCACATTCGATCCTCAATTTGGAGTCTCTGAGCAAACTCACATGACTTTTAATGTATTGTGCTCCCTTACCAATATAACAGAAAGCATTAAGTGCAGTGTTAATAAACCACACTTTTCCTCTGTTAGAAACGACAAATTAAGGATAATTAGCACGCCTTTTATGACTAAACCATAGTCCATAGTGATAGTAGAAAGGGACTGATATAAAGAGGCTAAGCCATAGCCAAGAAGTTGATGACAGTTAGGCACAATCCATGTGAGATTATAATGATGATTAATATAATTAAATCACACACAGTAGGAGTATATCTTTTAGATTAGGCCTATATTTAGATAGAAACAAACATATATAAAAGTCAGGAGAGGTAGCACTGGTGCACACTATTAGAGATTAACTCCATTAATTTATATTTTCCTTTTATAAGACCTATACAAACAAACACAAAGGGATCTAGCTAGCTTTGGAGTATGGTTAATATTATATTGTCGTTAGCTATAGATAATAATATGAAGAAAAAAAAGGACATAGAATCCATTTGAATACTATTAGAAATGGGTATTATTTTAAATAACAATCATTTTGAAATGGAGGGAGCAGTAATTAATCAACCTTTGTTTTAAAGGGAATACAAGAGACCCCAATAATTTAAATTGATGGTGGAGAGAATCATTTTGAGTCATTGGGAAAGACCCTTTGTGTCTAGTTCCGGAGAAACATAATTAGTATAGTTATTATTCCGATACAAGTACTCTCTTTTCTCTTTTTTATAAAGATTTGTGAGTGACTAAATCTCTTAAATCTAATCTTCAGAAAAGCAGCAGCTTAATTAGTGAATTTGATTTGCATAGGATTTTGATCACAATTAGCTCTTGCACTCATGCACTGCCACCTTTGCGGCTGGGGACTTTGGAAGATGAAGATTGCTGGGTTAACTCATATTAAATCTTTCTCGTATGAAAGACCATAATGACCACCTATACAGGTTTAATTTACCTGCTGCAAATTCAAAAATTTAGTCGAAGAAAACATTGAACTTAAAAACCACTGGCAGCAGCACTTAATTTAACTGGATCTTGAGACGCAGCACAAATCACATCGTGAAATAATTTTGTTTCAACGACAATGGGATTTCACTTAAGAATTAGGTCCATAAAAATTTCCCTTTCAAGCTAATGATAGCTTGAACCGTGGCGTTTCCGTGCTAAGACTAAGAGAGGGGAAGGGGTAGGGTGGGGATGGAAGTTGTAGCTGGACTTTGCTAAACTTTGTTTAAATAGGTTCGACCTACTTAAAAAATTTAAGGTATGAGCCTCTGTCATAAGATTTTTTTAGGCCTGAACTTGATTTGTTTGAAAGTCGGGTATGACATGCTAGCTTATTTAAAAATTGTTTTAGTGTAATATATTCAAGTAGATGAAAAAATTTCATTGTAAACATATCAACAAACTTATAGACTAATTAGCTGAAATTCAATAATATGATTATATTGTACAATAATTCAAAGTAAATAAGTATTAATCATTTTTTAAAGAAGTTTATATGGTTAAATCATTATATAGTAATCCAACATATTTAATTATATAAATAAGTCAATAACCGTTTTAATATACTATAATAAAGATATAAAAAATATTATAATAAAAATCTAAAATAATAAAATTAATTAATATTTATTTAAATTAGCCAGCATGTTAGGCTTACATGACTTTCTGAATAACTCAAGTTTGACATTTTCAACTAAATATATTTTTAAAAAGCAATTGTGCTTGTCTTCAACAAAAGAAAAGCGCATGCACTTTTAAATGTGTAAGCTTTTCTGCAGATAGATTTTGTTGAGAGAGTGAGAACTTTTGTTCAGCCCTTGATATTAAGCTAAGCTAATCAAAGTTTTCAATTTAACACAAACTAGTATCAGCCATTTCGAATGTGGCTTCACAGGCCCAAATCATAGTGGTTGATGCTAGTCAACAGAAAAGCCCAAAAAGTAGTCGAGACGAGGAATGAATGCAATTGAAGTAAAATATTCCAAATACATACAAAATTGTTAAAAGTAATGTTTTTGTTAAAAACTTAAATAAATTAGGAGTGTTTATGGGTGGGTTTGATTCAAGTCTGGACAAAATAGAAGTTAAACTGATTAAATTTAATTGGTTTGATTTGTTTTGTGAAAATTTTCAGTAAATTCAAACCAAACGATTTGACTACAATTGGATTGATTTAGTTCGGATCGTCGGGTTAATGCATAAAAAATAAATTTTAAAATTTTGATTTACCCTACATATTATTGTAACCATGCATGAATGCTTAGTTCATACCAGGTGATGTTGAACCCTCGGTTTATGGGTAAACCACAAAATTAAATAAAGTAATATAGGATCGTGTACTTGATTTACCCATTTAATTTATAGTTAAATATTGATTGAAAAAGTACAAGTACTAAGGATAAAATTAAGATATATATCTATTTATGTTCATATTTAAGTTATTACTAATACCTATTCAACTTCTTATAGCCTCTTTAGCCTAATCTTGAAGGCGGTGTCCTGGGACGTTTTTTCAAGGACACCAATAGCAGGTGCACTTTTATAGCCTTTGTGGCCTAGTCCTGAAGGCGGTGGCAAGGGGCTGAGGACATCAATGATTGGTGCACCTTTATGACATCTACGACTTGGTCCTGAAAGTTGTGGCAATGGGCCTTTTTCCGGGGCATCATTGACTGATGCACCTTTGTTCCCTGCAAAATCTTCTTTTAGGTTATTAGCTTTATTCATAGACGTAAATTTTGATCGAGTTGAGGAAACTCTCTCTATCAACTGCTAACACCGGGAAGATAAAGATGCAACAGAGAAAAGGAAGTTTCTTCGCACCTAATAAAGTAGCCATGGTGTCTTGCCGTGGGTATAAATAGTTAAGGAATGAGAGATTGAGATGTTTGGTTTATTTGTAGTTATGATGACTAAACCACGAGGATTTCGCGTATTAATAGTTAATAGATATATTTTTGGTTTAATGAAGTAATTTGTTACTATATATAAGTCACTTTTATCTAATTCTTTAGGATTAAGAAAAGTAGTTAATATCAATAAATTTGTAAAAAAATTTATTAATTTTCTTATTACCCTTATTTAAAAATTTACAAATTCAATAAATTACTCACTTTACTTTAATTATCTGCTTAATTCCTCATGAATTTATCTCTCGATGTTCACATTTTCTCAAAATCTCAAAAATCTCTTTCATATTAAATATGAAGATAAAGTTGGAAAAAATATTAATGCTTCTTAAATATTAGAAAATGACTTATATTTAGAAAAAAATTTCATAAAAATTGACTTATAATATCGAACGAAAGAAATAAGTCAAATAACGGATAATGAATTAAATTTCAAACGACATATATAATTATATGGGATATAAAATTGACGTGCTATTATATTTATTTATTGTAAGAATATTACTAGCAAAACTTTGGTCCATCTTCGTATATTAACTATTTTCTTTTTATACTTGTAGAAATAGTAAAACATGTATGAGTAATCTACTACTTAATCTTCTTTAAAAAAAAAGCTACTCTTAAAAAAACATGTATATTTACTAATTGTGAATCATCAATCTCAAACCCCAGCTACTCTTAAAAAAACTCTCTTATATGTTCACACGTGTCACTTTATCAACTCAACAATTTCTCTATCTATTAAATCAGTTTTCTGAATTTAAATCATGATTTGTGATGATTAAGGAATTCAAATAATTATCTGTTACAAATTTAAATCATCTAACTTATGATTATTCTTTTTATATAATAATTATTATTTGATAATGTAACCAATTATATTCAAATCACCTTTATTTATTTATTTACGGTTTTATCATTAATTTCCTATTTCTACTAACTAGCCTATTTTAAAGCAAGATTTTGTCAACATGTTGATTTATCCGTTAAATGTACAAACATCTTCCTAAAATAAAATCACCAAGGAAAGTACCGTCTATAAAAGTATCGTCTGCTACTCAGGTAGAAGTATCGTCTAAAGGAAAAGCAAAAGACTACGACGTCAAAAGTATGGTCTACAGCTATATCCTCTGCTCAACAAATATCTCTATCGTCTGTTCAACAAATATATATTTATCGTTTGCTCAATAAAATAGAAGGTTGAAATAGCTTTATTGTCTGCTCGACGAATAAAAGGCGGAATTATCCCTATCGTCTACTCAGCAGCACTGTCTACTTTAGAGAAGTATAATCTAAAGACAAGGAAAGTACCGTCTAGAGAAGTATCGTCTGAAGTCAAGGAAAATACCGTTTAGAGAAGTATCTTCTGAAGACAATGAAACTACCGTCTAGGGAAGTATCGTTTGAAGATAAGGAAAGTACCGTTTAGAAAAGTATCATCTAAAGGAAAAGCAAGAGACTACAACATCAAAGTCATATCTCAAGTATGGTCTACAGCTCTATCATCTGCTCAACAAATATATCTATCGTCTGCTCAACAAATATCTCTACATTCTGCTCAACAAAATAGAAGGCTGAAATAGCTCTGTCGTATGCTCGATGAAATAAAAGGCGGAGTTATCGCTATCGTCTACTCGGCAGCACTGTCTATTCTATGTAATTAAATATAATAAATTTTTAAAAGTAATAAATACCTCACAGTTTTGTCTACGCGTCCTCCTTCCAAACGTGTTGATGATGACATTGCATCTTTAATTTCAAACGATCATAACTTCTTCATATCTTATCAGACTTATATTAACTTTCTTTATTATGAAAAATAACTTTTGAACTATGGTTAAAACATGTTGAAATACAGAAGTGAAATAAGATCTTCACAAGCTTCCTCAACTAAAGAGTTAAAATGTGTTAAGATAGAGAAGTGAAATAAGATCTTCATTGTGTTGAGACTATTGTTACATAAGTATTTGTTGGATGTTTTTCTATATCTGTTATCAAAACTTAGTTATATTGTTTGGTTTTGGTATGACATAAACTTTAGATGAGCTATTTTAATATTAGTTATTGTGTCTACTTTGCTTTTATCAATTGAGGGATTTATTTACTTCAGTATATCATATGACATTACGCATGTTTAAAAATGTTGACACATGTTATATATTTATTAGTTTTATAACATCAACTAAAAGTGTTATAAATTAAATATTAAAAAAACTCGTGCATTGCAGGGGCTACTTACTAGTTAAATTATTATGTTTTCCGCTTACAGTGGCACAAAGTTGTTCTATCTTTAGGAGAGATTTTAGATTCGAATATCTGTGAATACATGTGCTTTAAATACTTGGCATATAGTCATACACAACTCAAAATTGCGAAAACAATTAAATATTAAAAAAATTATTATGTTTTCCACTCTATGATTTTTTTTGGTACATCAGAAAATTAATAAACAAACAAAAGAGAAACTACAAAGCTAACAAATCTCTAGCCAAGATGGGATTGAGTTGATGAGATTGAGTTGATGAGGAGGGTCCTCAAGATGATGGAAAATGCACTAAGGAATTGCTCAAATACTAGCAAGACAATCAGCTACTTAGTTAGCATCTATGAGAATATGCATGAGTTGGACGTTCCACAACCGCCTCAAAATCTGCATAAGCTCTAGAAATTCAGAGGCTAATTCGTGAAATAGGAACCTATCATCCACAAGAGCTTAATTCCTGACAATCTGGCTCACATATAACGTTCTGGATATTGGTCTCGCACATGATAATTAAACCAAACGTCATGTCACACAACTCAGCCTTAAGGGGGTAACCACCAAAACTTCATTCGAAAAGACCCAGAATCCAATTGTGTGTGTCCCCCTAATTAGACCTCCCATGCCCATCCTAGCCAAGGTGGGGTTAAAGGCCCATCGGTATATGATTGAGAATATAATTTCTAATGACTTGTAATTTGCTAGATTTATTTTATTAATTAATGAAAATAGTAATAAAATAATAATACCGCATGATATATGAATATTGTAGTGATAAGTGATATGAGATTCAAAGTTAATTTTTATTTTATAATATAACATTTAATAGTAGATGGTACATAATAAAGTTTGAAAAACATATTTATTTCCCAATAAACAAAAAAAAAATTATTATAAAATATGGAAATACTGAAATAGTAAATAATATTATTTAAAAATGATAGCACTTTTCTATTTAACGTCAGATAACACTTAAAAACAATGCACATTTTTATTTTATGGAAAACACATAGATTCAATTGAATTTCAAGTTTACTTTCCGATGTAAAAAAAATTGAATTTCAAGTTCGTTTCTTCAATTAAGTATTGTAAAAAGTAATTTATTTTCATTTAAAGGATTTCAAGGGGTTTTATCTATGGTCTTTTAATTGAAGATTTTGTTTATGTTGTTGCAAGTTTGTTTATTCATTTAGGATTGTAATTTGTAAATGATAATTATTTTTTCACATTTATTCATTCATATCCACAAACTCTTGGGGAGACTTTGATCAAATTAAAATTGAGAGAGCAATTTAATAAAAAAAAAAATACATTCACAATACCACTTGTTAGGGAAAATGGGGATCTCATGAGCCGAGGACGAAGAACACCAAGAGAACATGACGCCATATCTTAACCCAAAACCTTAAGATATTGGGTTTATGAGTCATATCTCTTATAAAGTCTTCATTTCATCCATATTTAACCAATGCGAGACTACAACTCCACATTTGAATTCTCAATTGGTCGAACTGCATGAACAAACTTTTGTGTTATGTGTTCATGATTTCTCTATTCTTACTCTGTGCAATCGAGATGAATGTGCTACCAATTGGTATCAGAGCACAATGACTTCTGGCGGTTCAAAATTCGATGTTGAGAAGTTCAACGGAACGGGTAATTTCAAATTATGGCAACGGAGGGTCAAGAATTTGTTGGCTGAGCAAGGATTGCAGAAAGCGTAGCGAACAAAGAACCTAGTGGATATGTCAGACGTTGGTTGGACGAAGATGCAAGAGAAGGTCGCGGGATTGATACGTCTATGCGTTTCAGACGAGGTGATGTATCATATCACGATCTCACAACTTCGAATGCCATTTGGGACAAATTGGGGAGCACCGTTGTAGCAGGGTTAGTGAAGGAACTGGGTGTTGAACAAAGTGGAGTTCGGTTGCTTTGTAGTGCAGCTGATATGTTGACCAAGTCAGTCACCAGTGAAAATTTCAAGAATTGCTTGGACTTGCTACATGCTTATCAGTGATAAGCAAAGGAGAAACACAATCCCAAAGTCAAAATTCTGAAATTGAGCATAGTATCGGATTCAAGAATTCGCCAAGGTGGAGATTGTGAGTGTGGCTCATTGGGAA
This sequence comes from Acmispon strigosus, assembly GCA_030819835.1. NCBI lineage: Eukaryota > Viridiplantae > Streptophyta > Magnoliopsida > Fabales > Fabaceae > Acmispon > Acmispon strigosus. Next base: position 97,556,048 of record JAUAMA010000001.1, read on the forward strand.
AATCAGAAAGATATAAGAAAGTTTCTGTTTTCTGTTTTTGGGCCAGATCTGTTCAGTTTATTAAGATTTGATTTAAGGGGATTGTTTATGAGTTTACGGGGATTTTGTACTGTATTACTAAAATCATTAGTATCTTATAAATAGGTAAACTCTGTAACCCTAAATGTGTACTAGGTACAACATACTTCATATATCTAAATACAACAAAGCTATAGCTACTCTATAGACGCAGATGTAAACTTAATTTGGCCGAATTGCGTGAACAAACTTATGTGTTCAGTGTTCATAATTTCTCTATTGTTAGTATGTGCAATCGACGTATTTTTGCTGTACTCATCGACTTTTTATTCCCCAAGAGGCGTTAGTTATTAAGCTAATACCATTGTCTTGCAGCATCTGATGAAGTATATTGGGGTTGGAATTATAATGGATATTTCACCGTTAGGTCCGTTTATCACAGATTACAGGAGGTCAAAATGTTAGATGCTGCCAGCGGATCCAATGATAATTATTTTCCTTGGAAAAAGTTGTGGAAATTGGAGATGCCTAGCAAAGTAAAACATTTTATATATAAAACTATAACCAATACTTTGCCTTGCAGATCCAACCTCAGTAAGCGTGGGATTGAGGTACAGCATGAATGCCCCCTCTGTCTGCAGAATGTCGAAGAATCTCAGTACCATCTCTTCTTCTGCTGTAACTGGTCTCGCAGTGCATGGTTTCTTCATCCTTTGGGTATCCGATCAGATACTACAGTGGTGGCTGCTGACTATAAATTATGGCTAATTGGCTGCCTAGAAAACCATGATGAGGAGCGTGTGGTGAAAATTATGCATGGCTTATATGCAATCTGGAAAGCTAGGAATCATGCGTGTTTTAACAAAATTATCACTGACCCAGGAGCTGCTATGGGTGCATCCATGATTGCTCTTTCCGATTGGTCTCAGGCACAGCATAAACAACCAGCGGTGGATCGTGTGAATGCAGCAGTACCAGCATGGGAACCTCCTCCACAAGGCCAGATCAAAGTTAACATTGATGCGGGATGGACGGGGGATAGCTCTACTGGATTCGGTATGGTTGCACGCTCGCATAGTATTAGTGGAGATCTAATGGTTGCAGCGACGCATTTGGAGGAGCATAGACAACAACCTCTCCTTGCAGAAGCTCAAGCTTTGAGATGGTGCCTTATGAAACTCCTAGTCCTTGAGCTGGAAGTAGATAATTTTATTGTGGAGTCAGATGCTAATACTGTTGTCAAAGCAATGGTTTCTTCCTCATGCCCGGTTGAGATCCAAAAGATTTCCAATTTTTTCTCTATCTCATGTAAGAAGAAGTGCAAATAATGTCGCATATATATACTTTAGCCTCGCTTGCTTCAAGCTTTCCCTCACATGTTTGGTGGGATAACCCTCCTCAAAGGGTTGTTGAAGCTTTACTTGTAGACTTTGCTTTTTCTTGAGTTAATACATGAGATAAAAAAAAACTATAAACATGGAATATCTTCATGGTATAGTCATCATAACAACAACTAAACGACGATCTCTCTCATTTTCTATCAATTTCTACCCACGACAAAACACCATGGCTACCTTATTAGGTGTGAAAATTCCCTTTCTCTGTTGCATCATAATCGTGTTTATGCAGCTCAATCAAAATTTACGTCTATGGAGATGCTAATAACATAAAAGGAGATTCTGCAGTTCTAGTGACGGGTAAGATGTCTAAAATATGGATTCAAGTAAAACTGCCTTTGATGACCTTGCAAGATGCCGCAAGCCACCGCCTTCAGGACGACCAAGCCACAGAGGCCATAAATGTCAACGTTGCAGAAATACCTCAGACTTAGACCACCACCTTCAAGATCACGCCGCAGAGGCCATAAAGGTGCACCACCAACTTTCAGAGGTCCTTTTAGTTAATCGTAGAAGTCCTTGAAGAATCGAGTTGTCTGCTATGCATGACAAACCCTTAAATTTGGGTTAATAGTCATGTTTTCATCACACAACACTGTTTAATTGCTTGTGTCATCATAGAAACTCATAAAAAATGTGAAAATTAAATAAGAATTAGCAACAATTTAAATATGCAAATAAATGGAGCAAAATATATATATATATATATATATATATATATATATATATATATATATATATATGTTAATTTTCTCCTTAGTACTTGTACTTTTCCTATCAATATTTAAATATAAATTGAAGGTGTAAATTAAGTAGACAATCCTACATGACTTATCTAATTTTGTGGTTTACCCATGAGTTGACGGTTTAACACCATCCTATATGTTTTTTTATTTAATCCACATATTATTGCAACAATGTATTTGGATGAAATGACACAAGTGCAATGCGTTGGGCATGTGAACTAGGCAGAATAGAAGCAAGTTTTGCTCTCTCCACCCCCTGCTTTCGCTAAGAGCTGGGCGAAATCAGGTGAATTTGAGAAGTGCAGATTTAAAATTATGATACTCACTTTCATCGTCATTGAGTTCTGGGGAACTCGCGCCAACTCATGCTTTTTCGTATTTTTAATTATTTTTACTAATTCCTATTTATTTATATATTTAAAAATCACTTTAAATATTACATAATGGAATTGTAATAAAAAGATTTATATTTTATGATAAATATTTATAAATTAATTAATATTTAAATTTTTAATATAATAGAATTGTAATAAAATTTAAAATGTGTAAAATATTATATTTAATGTTTGTAAAAAAATCTCAAAGCAATTCAATCATAATAAAAATTTAAAATTTTATTATAATTGAATTGTGATAAAATTTAAAATTTTGAAATATTATATTAACGTTTACAATAATTTTTTTAAAATTTTTTATTATATGATAACGTTTAATCTCAAGGCCATTCTATTATTTGTTACAATTTGTCCCGAAAATTGTCTTTATTAATTTTTTTATTATAAAATAACTGTTTTTAAATGATTGATATGAAAAACATTATCATAAACATTTAATTTTTTATTATAAATTATATTTTATGAATAACATTTAATAGAACATTTGTATTTTGTTAAATGCCTATTACATTCTATTTTATTTCTAATACAAGTATCATTCACGGGATGTACGTACCAATTAAACCAACCACTTGGTTGTTATATTTTATATTGAACAAATAAATTAATAGTCAGAAAGACAGAAATTATAATACACATCTTAATTTATAAGTAAACTAAATTATATTTTAGATTTATTTTTAAATTGACTAATCAAGACACTGAAATTGTATTCACATTGAAATTCATTTTTTCACATTGAAATTTAAATGAATGCAGTTAAAATAAATATAGACTTGTGATAAAATTTATTTGATTAATTTAAAAGAAAATGTAGCATTTTTGGAAATTGTCTTTTCACCGCTTGAAAATCCTAGCCTAGAGTAGCCATCATCGTTTCCCTCCCTCTCGCTCTAGCATGCTTGCCCTCTCACTCCAGCTTGCGACCATCACCACTCTCCTTTAGTATATATTGCGTTGTTGTGTACTCCATCTCACTCCAACATGCTTGCCCTTTATGTCGATTCATTTTTTAGTGTTGTTTCATATGCCTTTTTGTTGATGATGACCTTATTGTAGGTTTGACTAAACTTGGAAATAAGAAAAAATAACACAAAAAAGTATAATAATAATTTTTCACTCTGAGACCATCAAGAAATGAATGGAGATTTGAAGTTTGCTATTTGTTTGTGGATATGTTTGAATTTCTATTCCGGTTTGGGTATTTAAAAAAGTCACGGAGGCAGGTTCGAATCCGCAACAATTTCCCTACTAGTACTAACTTTAACCAACTGAGCTATCTAAGCGAATGGCCATTGTTACACAATGATTTTTAAAAATCGAATTACACTGAGAATGAGGAGAATGAGGGTCGAAAATAAAATAGGATAAAAAATGGCCCATGCAGGTCTCGAACCTGCGACCTTCGCGTTATTAGCACGACGCTCTAACCAACTGAGCTAATAGGCCGCACGTTCTATTTATTTCGTCAAAATTTAATATTCTATAACATAAATTTTACTAGGCAATTAGACTATGCTGAATTCATGCAATTGTGAAATGATCAGTGTCATTGCATTGTATGACACGACAATGCATAGTTCAAAAGACGTAGAGGATGACTTTAAGCCGTCCAGTTCATGCCTAAACCACAAAATGAGATCAAAATTCATATGTGAAGTCTAACTTTTATTTATTCCCTTTCAATTTACATTTAAATATTGATTTTTTTTTTATAAGCAAAGAATTGTATTAATAAGAAGCATAAGGGGTGCTCCAACCCTTAATACAAAAGAGGGATAAAAATGATTACTAAAAATCACAAGCAACTAGGAATATTTAAATATTGATAAACAAATTAACATATTGTTCTATATATTTCCATATCAGAATTGTTACATATTGCTCTTCACTTATTTTAAGTTTTGTATGAGTGTACATTAACACAAGTAATGAAGTACTAGTACTGTGATGAAAACATGACTATCAACCCAAACCCAAAGTTAATTAAGGGTTTGGCATACATAGTACAGCAGATGATTTCAAGGGCTTCTATGATTTAAAAGACCTGCAAGTTGCTGTGGTGTGTTATGACCTCTGTGGCTTGGTCCCGAAGGCGGCACGTAGCCCTTTTCAAGGAAATAAATGGCAGCTTTACCTGAATCCATTACAGAAGCTCCTTTTCCATTGATATTGATATTTGCTTGTTGCATAGAAGGAAATTTTGATCGAGTTGCAGAAACAGCAACTCTGTTTGCTGCTACCATTAGTAAAATTATGAGGCAACAGAGAAAGGGAAGTTTGGCACCTGATAAAGTAGTAGACATGATCTTTTGCTGTGGATGTATTGTAGATAGATAGGAAAATATCTCTGGTTTAAGAGTAATTAAGACTGTAGGATAGTGTTCCATATTTATAGGGAACATGTAGGTTTGAACTTTCGGTTATACTAAGTATTAACATTGAGATTTGAGAAATAATTTGGCACCTCCCAAAAAAAAGAGAAGGAAAAATAGTACTAGTTACTATATTTAAGGAATTTCATCAAGTTGAGAAACTTTTGAGCATTAAATTTGTAATTAAAGGCCTTAATTTGGGGAGGAAATGGGTTGAATTGGCAGCACCTTTTTCTTGGTTATTGCTTTGCGATTATGTCAAGCAAAGGAATAAGCATGTGCATGCCTTGACTAATGTAGTGCTAGCTAGTGCCACATTATATAGTAGTGAATCCGACACCTATACACAAAACAGTGATGATCAAATTAAATTAATTTTGTAATAATTAAAATATAAGTGTAAATTGCAATAGATCATATATAGCTAATAATCTAGTAGTGAAGTAAAGGGTTTGAGAATATTACCAATCAGCTACGCAAGGTGTGTAAAATTTGAATGTAACAATGAATTACTCATATGCTTATATAACTCTTTCAGCACTTAATTGTTGCGTGTTTAATAAGACATTTTAATAGTATTAACCATGGCAGCATGACTTAGGAAAATTACATTCATGTGGGTGTTTTTTTCACTAGTTGAGTAAATGTCTAAACTCCGTATACCAAATGTAGATATGATATAACCGATAATTTTAATAATTGGTGATAACATATATAGTCTTAAGAAATAGCTGGATATAGTTGAAATAGTAGGTTTCGATCATATGGTTATTGATTGGTGGAAGACTTTTTAGCAATAGATCGAAAGGAACACAACATAATTATGTAGAGATGACAGTGAAATGAAATTATAGACTTTGAATTAAAAGAGAGAGCTTTTATTTCTTTATGATGGTACAATTTGTATAATAGTTTGGAGGCTCTTTAAGTAGTGAATCCTAGGCAGTTAAGATACAATTACGATTCACATTGTACTTTTACAATATAGAAGTGAGCATATTTATTTTAGTGGTCTTAACGGTCTGTACTAATCAATTTAATATTACATTATAAGGATGCTTTAATTACTTCCTCTTTGTTAGCCTAGATCACAACCAGCTCTCTTTATGGTTTTTGTTTCGTCCATTTCCTATTGTGATCGATCGACATTTATTGAGGTGATCACGTGACACGATAAACGTATATCACATAAATCCAAACAGGTTTTCTTTTTAAAGGCGAAATTAATGAGTTCTGACTTGATTTACATGAGGGGTCTGAGCCAACCTATTCGTTGGACCAGGCCAATATTCACCAACACCAAGATACCAACGCCAATAGGTCGAGCCGCAATTTGGTTCATTCTTAAGCTATTTAACTTTTCTTTAATATTTTTGTAGGATAAACCATATAGCTTTACTCCGATGAAGTAGAATTCCTTGATGGAGCAGTTCCTGTTCCAACATTACAATAAGAAATATCATAGCGACATGGAAGCACCATGCACAACACATAAGACAACACCATCACACGTCGCATGTGAACCCACGCCGAGGAGAGGTTTCTACTTTCACTGCATTCAGACTAGTGCTCCCATTTGCATCTTTTCATAGATTTGCATGAGACAAGTTTACACATGGTCACAAATTGTGGACACTTTTGTTAGATTTTCTCCCATTTAGTCATGGTTTACGTATTATTTTTGTCAGATCATTGGTCTAAATTTTAAGTTATTACACTAAATCCATTTTATCTGCTTTTTCCACTAACTTTTTATTATTGTATTAAGGCTTAAATATGTATGGGTCCCTGACATTTGAAAGGGAATCAGTCCGGGTCCCTGAAAAATTAATTTGTTAAATTGGGTCCCTGACATATGTTTTTTAATCAAATTAAGTCATTTTAACCAATTTTCACTAGTCCTTTTAATCAAAATCAAAATCCATGTAAGATAAGTGGGATGATGTGGAGGTGATGACTAGGTATTGACTAGTTAAAATTGGTTAAAATAACTTAATTTAGTTAAAAAACATATGTGAGGGACCCAATTTAACAAATTAATTTTTCAGGGACCTGGACTGATTCCCTTTCAAATGTTAGGGACCCCAAACATATTTAAGCCTTGTATTAATTAATCCTATTATCTTCTGTTATATTTTTTATCTTTTGTTCGGTCCAATAGATAGCTTTTAAATTGTTTTTTCAAATTCATTTGTTGGTCTAGTCGTGAATTATAGTATGGATTCATATGTTTCGGGTCGACACAACCGCAATCTTTAGACAAATTTATTTTGTGTTCATCACTTTCCATGCATGGCGGTTTTGTGGAGCCCTTGTGTTGGTTTAAAAGGGGCAATTTCACAAGAGCAACTCGTGGGCAATCGCTTTTTTCACTACATTGATATCGTCACTTCTATGTATAAATAACTTGATGATTATATATTGATATTTGTTTTGTCAACGATGACTAGTGTTCAAATCATTCACATGTCATGTACATAAACGGCATGGACGGGTGGAAAGGGTAGATTAATACTTAATTCACATTCCAATTACACTCGAAACAATAATGAGCTAAAAAAGAGAAAAATGAAAAATTAGTGATATAATAAATGACGAAATAGGAAATGTTGAGAACGTAAACAGAAAAATAAGTGAAAATGATATATAAGAGAAAGTTGGTGTAAATAAATCATTATGAATAATGTTAAAAATTATACTTATTTCACACTCTAATTCAACTCACATCAAGAGTGGGATAAGAAGAGAAGAGAGAAAGATGAGTGATATAATAAACCATGTAATAAGAAATGCAGAGAAATATAAGAAAAAAATGAGTGCAAATAAATAAAGTGGAGTAAAAAATTTGTGTGAATAAAACATTACCTTTTATGATTCGTTGGGCTTATTGGTGGTAGTAGAGTTGCATCTTAAACCCATTCACTTGAAAGAATTGTTCTCAAGTTTTTCATTATTGGAACAAAAGTTTTTGTTGTTCGTAAAAAGATTAATAAAGAATAAATTTTGACAGCATCATTCTCACGAGAAAATTCTAGGTACCCTTGTAATACTGAGCACTCAGTTGTATTAGTGTTAATTGAAAATTATGAAAAAATTAAAATTTTAAAAAATTCAAATAGTAGGAATAACTAACCATATATTGGTAGGTGGCATGATTTGAATTGAACGAATATTCAATACTCCATTCGACAAGAGGACTTAGATATTTTTTCCCCTTCTCACGTGTAGGATAGACCCGCTTGATTAATTTTGTTTAATTAGTAAATTTTTATAAATAATGAATGGGATAAATATATATATATATATATATATATATATATATATATATATATATAGTTTCTACAAAATAAGGGGTTGGTTGTATTTTTCGTGTGGAGCTTCTACCATTGCGAACTGGTTTGAAGCTGAGATTTGAGTTTCCGAGAAATTGTCTGCTATATGGATTGTAAGGATATTGTGAATATGGATTGTAAGAATATTGTGGAGCTTCTGAGCCAGAACAGAGACACTCGAATGTATTGGCAATGGGACATTATTGCGTCTATTCGAAAAATGTTGGTTGAGGATTGGAAGATTGAGTTCTCATATGTTAGGCGAGATAGAAATACTGTGGCGGATGCGTTGGCGAGACAAACTTCTCATGAAGGGTGTCTGATGCGTATTTGGAAGGAACCTCCTTCCTCTATAATTTCGCTCTCATACAAAGATGTGGTTGCTTAATGTAAAAAAAAAATAAAAAATTCCTACACAATAAGAGTGAATTGAAATTGATAGTTCCAATTTTTATTTTTATTTTGAAGTTTTAGTCCCCAGTGTGAATGAAATATAAGACACTAATTCCTATCGCTAGTGACTTAATTATGTTAAGTGCTGGCTTGGCAAAGAGAGATCTTACCTCAGCAGCTTGTTATGTGTATTTCCATTAATATAATGTGTAATATTTTAAAGTTACATAAGCCCTAAAAAAGCCACATCAAGAACCACCATCATCTTGAAAAAAATACCACCATCTTGTCTTTTTCTTCAACTTAGCCATCGCTCTGGAGGGAGGGAGAGAGAGAAAGACCAGCTAGGCTTCTGGATGAATGAAGGAGAAGGTCCGTGCTAGACTTGAAGAAGAAGAACTGGAAGGAGCAGGTGGAGAGGGCATGCTCCTCTTCGATGATGTTTCTGAGGACGGAGACATGCATGTAATGCCATTAGGGTTGCAAAGGTGATGAAAGGATGAGATCAAGAGATCATGTTGGGAGCGAAAGCTAGCTTAATTTTGGAGAATGAGATTGTTAGGGTATTTATCTTGTCGTTCCATATGTGAGACTGAAGATTGAGGGAGGGTAAGTTGTGGCGGAGGAGGAGGGAGTGGTGGTGGAGAAGGAGGAGGAAGATGAGGATAAGGAGATGGGAAAGAAGGGGAAGAAAGAAATTAAAATAGTAGAGGGGTGGCATGGTGGATTTAGGCTCAATGGAAACAATAATGTCCCTGTCAGATGAACCAGGTTGCAAAAAATATGGAGAGTATAAAGATGCCCTCCCATATTAAGGTGAAGCATGTTGTTGCATTGGTACTGCTTGTAGGGAACTTGTTAAAATTTAACGTGGATGAGGTACGGAAAGGTAATACATGCGCGTGAGTTGGATTAGGGGCGTTCTTAGGAATGGAGATGGGAAAATCTTGGAGTGTTTTTGGGACGGGTGAGATAGAAGTGGATTTATAGAGCGGAGATTTTAGCCATCTTAAATGCTCTCTTATTCAGTACTCAGTAGTGAGGAACTCAGGTTTAAGAACATCACTATAGAAAGTGATTTCACTCTTATTGTTGGGTGGGTTAATAGCGTGTTAAAAGGTCGTTAAAACTCATTAGCAATCTAAATCTTATTGATAGAATGCCTAAAGAAGTAAATTGTTGTAATATTTCTCATGCTTTTAGAGAGGCAAATACTTTTGGTGATACCTTAGCTAAACAAGGTTTGTACGAGAGAGGTACCGTTATGGGTTATCCTTTGACAAGCTTCGTTTGTTGTATTTCTCCTTTATATTAATGAATGAATTTTATTGTTAAAACAAATTCTCACAAATATTGGTTGATGTAAAAAATGTTTGAAAAAAATAGCTAAACCAGTGAACAGTATATACTACTTTACAAAGTGAAAAGTTGATTTTTTTAAATTTATTTTTCACCTTCTGAAAGTAAAAAAAATTGCCACAAAAATAGATATTGAGATCAATCGTAGCTAAAAATAATGAAAATGACCAAAAGAAAAAAAAAAAAAAAGTGTTTTGGTCCAACCCGTCAGAAAGCTGGATTGTTTATCAGTGGAATAGAAGTCTTGGTCTCTTGGAAGATTACATAGAGATCGATGTAACTCAACTAAACTTAGACTGTTCAAAATCTTAATTAGATCTCTTTCAAACATGACTTGAAAGGGATCGGATAGAAGAATGGGAAGAAAGCATGAACCTTCTTGACATGCATATTGTGTGCTTGGAGAAATATACGTCAACGTTGATGACTTTTCTGGTGAGCTCAACTTTTTTATTCAAACACGTAACCTCAAATTGAGAAAGACACCTTGCTTTGAGAAAAGAAAAATAGAAAAATACTCAATAAGTCAACGAATAGAGGCTCACGTTCATCACTGAAACCAGAAGTACTTCACAACCCCCATTCTTATATATGTTTTTATATTCCTATAATGCTAATAAAAAATGTAAAGGTGCAATGTCACAAGTTGCAATTTAGAGACGGTGATCCCCTTGTAAATAAAAAATCATCTTCATGAAAAGTAACAAACAACAGTTGGGTACTTTTTAGGTTCAAGTTATATATATCTTGACGCGTTTTCCGTCTTTCTTGCGATTTCTGGTTTCCCCAAAATGCAACCCTATGGTATTAGTGGCAGACCACTACTTCTATACTCTAGAACCATATCCATAGCCATATTTTCCTCTTTTGCACTTTAAAATTGATCTCACCTAACTTAGTAGGTAACCTTACCCTCTAAAATTGGGTACTGTATATTCATCTACAATCAACAATTGAAGGAGAATCTCAACAAAAAGTTGTGTAACTATGAAAGAATCTCAAATGAGTAACAGCTATAATTTTTTTCTCAATTAATATAGTTAGTAGGTAACTTATTGAGATGATGATGCATGATACATATCTTTGAGGCACAAAATTTTTAACGAGACACAAATGGGCAAAACCATACATGATACATGTTCCATGAGGCAAAGTGTTAGTAAAAGCAATTGAATTGTAGTGAGTAAATTTAGAGAAAATGAGATAGTAAGACATAAAACTTCATTCATATTAACACTTTAGAGTTACGGTGTTACAAGATATATAAGGATTCTAATGATTCAAATATTACAAGATAGTATCTCGTTAAATCCTATCACAATTCCTCTAACAAATCAGATTCTAAAACAAACAGATTTTGACTTATGATAGAAAAAAACATTTAAAACATTAGGATTCACGGAGTCCGCACGCATGTGCGCTGGGAAAGCCACGCTCATGCATGGGCCACGCATGTACGCTGAAAATGTCACGCACATACGTGGGCTCTCTACCAAAACACCTCTAATCGTCTTAATTCTCACACATGTGTGCTGAGAATGCCTGAGAATGCCACGCACATGCATGAGCTTCCTTTTTTTTTGATAATGAGCAAAACTGAAATTTTATATTCCAATTAAAGATCAAGTTGATGTACAGCTTATTTATATATAAAGACCAAAACACAGAAATTGGTCAAGTGAAAGACAAAATTGTGACGGCAAATATTTATCTTGTTCAATTTAATGATAAATCTTAAAGGGATTGCAAATAATCCCAAAACAAAAACAGAGGAAAAACAGAGACATGTATACTAGTATTGATTGCTATCTTTATACAGCTCAACTATCCCTAATCCCTAAATTGCTGCTAATTCTTCTGCCATACAAAAGAATCTGAAGAACAATATTACAAAATAAATAAAAAATTGTGTTCTGATCTGACAAAGGAAGAAATAATTAATGCAGAAGCTGTTACTCAATGGCCAGCACCAGGGCTGGGAACAGATCGGAGGAGAAGCCGTTCAGAGAGGTGACGAGCAATGAGCTTCTCATCAACCTCGACAGCGTGGCCTCTCTTGCTTGGTGTAGAAGTTGGGACTTTTCCCTTCGGAAGTGAACTCAGAAACAAACTGCGACTTGAAGAAGATGGGTCAACCTTCATGGCTGCGCCAAGATGGAGCTTTCTTCCTTCTGGACATGAACACAAGGAAGTGAAGATGATAGAGAAGAGTACCAGCAAAGTGCACAGGCGAGCCATGGGATCGAACTGCAACAATTGATGAGGAATGAGGACAAGAAATTGATTTTCTACTTTTTGGTGTGGGAATAGAATAGGAGTATATGAGAGAGAGAGAGAGAGGGAATGAGTTTGTGAGGACAAAGGCACGTTATTTATAAGACCTTGGTTTTGAAGATTAGATGGGGGAAGAGAGAGAGAGAGAAGGACCTTGGGGAACAAGTTTTCAAGGGGAGGCAGTGGCCTAGTCAAGAACAAGATTTTGAGAGGAAATGAATTAAGGGGCGTGTTGGTGTGTTAAACATTTAGTGAGAGGAAGAGCGGGAGTAATGTCAAAGTGTCTTAAATTTCATTTTTCCAAAATAGCCACCGTTTGCCGCGTGGGCTGCTTAGTTAGGTATGGGTCTGCTAAGCCGCCGTCCACCCCTTTTTGGTAATTTCAAACTCACTTTCACTTTCTTTGTTCTACACCGTCAAGGATGGATCCACTCCTATTAATGCTTACTATTTGCCTCTTCCATTCACTCGCTTTTCAGCTCTATGCTATGTGGTTTTACATACAAATTGTGATTATTTAATACATAAATATTACATGTGATAAATATATTATTATTATGTGTACCGCGTTATAATAATCAAGACGTGTCTAATTTATTCATTTTTATTCTTTCTTAGACAAGAGTTTCTTCTAACTAAAGTCAGAACAGGGTTTTTTTGACTTTGGAACCAATATTCACCATTGACGTGGCAAATTCAAATGTGTGCTCACATGCAAGACCTTACAATTATATTTATTTAATTCACAAGATAGGATTATCTTTGCTTTCTGTTGACTCACTGTGTTGGCTTTTATTAATTAGGAGCTTAATTATGCTCACGGTTGCTATTTCTACCTAAAAAATAATACAATTGAATACACTGTTTCATTGGGGGTTAAGAGTTTTTTTTATAACACTCAACTGATATCATTAAATGAAAGGAACAATGGTTATGCCTAATACATCAGTGTGAAGAAAAGCAGCCATTACTAGGGAACATCTCCACCCAGATAACATTCGGAAGAGTAAAACCCAATTTTAATTTTAAAAGAAAATCAATTGGTATATTTTCAATTCTGTGAGCAAAAGAAAATGAAAAATAACCAAATGCGAAAGCAAAATACCACAATCCTTCAACACCATGCCAAAATGAGACATGTCTGAATCCTTCTTCGACCAAGCATTTTGGATGTTTCAAGAATTTGTACATTCTTGTAATAAAGGTTTTGGAATGTACGATTTTACAGTTGCACCTATGGTATGTATATTTAATTTCTCTATTATTCAGAAAGTTTACATTCTAATCCAATGTGATCATAGAGATTTGATGTATTTATTGGTTGTGCGATTAGCCAACACTATGCCAGGCCTAAACCGGGAGGAAGATACTTTCACCATGCAACAGGTTGAAAGTGACGATGTGAAGGTTTTTTTTTAATAATGGAAAAAAAAAATAGTAAAATAGGCACACAATTTTTTTTAGCAAACTATGACTCTTTTGGATGTGAGATTGCTGACTTGGCCGGGAGGACAAGTCGCAGCCCTTTATGCGACTCCCACCTGGGAGTCGCAGGGCTCTATGCGACTTCTAGGAGTCGCAAGCCTTTATGCGACTTCCAGGAGTCGCAGGCCATGTTGTGATTTCTGATGTATATATCACATCCACCCTTAGGGTTTTCCATTGCATAAACCGTTTACTGTGCTTCATTTTCCACTCTAAACCTTAAACACGTACTGAATCTCAAACCTCTGCGGTGGATCAACAAATTGTCTTTGTGTACAACAATGGTAGGGCTTACGAAGGCGGGCAAAGTGTTATGTTTGAAAGTTCGACAAAGGCCATATATTTGAAACGAGACATTTCTTTCCAACGTCTGAAGAGGATAATTCATGAGAAGTTACAACTAAGAAGTAACCAGGTTATTTCGAGCGTTACGTATAGATTTTTGACTTCAGATAACCCTATTTTTTTTTACAAGTATCCAGATATGTGATACTGAAGATGTCAGTATCATGATAGACGCTTTTAGCCAACAATCATCGATGAGCATGCTGGAGTTGTATGTTGATATTGCTGAGGCCGATGGTTCATCAATACCAGTGTCAACGTATCCGATGGCTAAACAACATATGTTGTCAGATGAAAGGGTTAGGCACGTTGAGAAGGCGGTTGCTAAGGCAGAGTCTATGAATTTCAGAAACACCGTTAATTTGGCGGATGATATTGACAACATTTACACTAACAATGTGGATCCTGAAGTTAACCATTCAAAAGATGAAGTGGACGAAGACTATAGATTACTTGAAGGAGGATCGTCAGACTTAGACATGGAGACTGATTTGGGTGGTAATACAGGACCTCAGATAGCACATGCTCCTCTCCCTAGTGCATCACCTGTATCGGTAAACGTATACTCTGAAACCCAAGGTACGTATATTGTCAATAGCTCTTCAGTCGATCAATTCATGTAATGTCGTGGCTTCATTAAATCATTTTGTTTAGGTGTCCCAAACTCCACCCCTTTTTGGAATACTTCATCCCATAACATTCTAATTTACAGAATTGCAATAATATTTCTAAACCCTAAACATTAATATCAACATAATATTATTACAAATTAAATCGGACTTGAAATGTAGAATAACATTCCAATTTAATCAATTACAATAACATTTCTAAACCCTAAACATTAATGTTAACATAATATTATTAAAAATTAAATTGGACTTGAAATATAGAATAACATTCTAATTTAATCAATTACAATAATATTTCTAAACCCTAAACATTAAGCCTCAACTTAATATTATTAAAAATTAAATTGGACTTGAATTGTAGAATAACATTCTAATTTAAAGAATTATAATAATATTTTTAAACCCTAAACATTAATATCAACATAATATTATTACAAATTAAATTGGACTTGAAATGTAGAATAACATTGTAATTTAAAGAATTACAATAATATTTCTAAACCGTAAACATTAATATCAACGTAATATTATTAAAAATTAAATTGGACTTGAAATGTAGAATTAGGATATGGAGAAATGTTAAAGGACTTTACCTTAAAGAGGGTGAGTGAGTGGGTTTGTGGAGAGTATGTGAGCACTAAACCTTCAACTTGAGAGATTGATGAAAATTAACCTTTATCCTTGAGTTGGAATATAAAAGGATAATTAGATTAATTGAGCTTGAGGATGGTGGGAGAAGATGCAGAAGATCTTGAATATTTTGATAGGAAGGTCTTGAATTTTGAGAGAAGAAATCGTGAAGGTTTTGAGAGGTGAATGGGAGAATAAGTAAAAGTGTGAGATAGGAGGAGTTCTGGCGGTATATATATAGGGGCCTGAGACCGCCAGAAATGTTGAAGAGGAGTCGCAGGGTATGACGCGACTCCTGTGCCACGTGGTGGACATGCAAAGAAGTCACGAATTTCTGACGTGATTCGTTGAACAACGGGAAGTCGCGTTGGTCAACGCGATTCCCGCAAAAGTGGCCCCCTGATTACCATTGTTCCCAGATTCCCACACATGCTTCATTTTTCCAGACATGCAAGTTGCAAGTGGGCCTGCGACTCCCTGCTTCATGCCACATCAGTCTCCCACATGGCCAAAAGAGCCATAGTTTACTATTTTTTTTCCTTATTTTACTAATATTTTTTTGTAATATTAAAAAAAAAAAGCCCGATGTGAATCCAAATATACCTGCCAATTGCTTAGAGAGAGGTGATGGGTATATGATTTTATGATAAAAATGCAAGAACGTAGTGTTACTATTTTACATTTCGTAACTTTCATCCCTTACTATTTTCCTCTCTTGGCATGTTAGTTTATTGCTTGCTTGATTATTGGTTTAAATATATATGAGGTTCCTGACTTTATAGTAAGAATTAAATTGGGTCCCTAATTTTTTTTTTTTTTCAAAACACTATGCATGAGAATTTATTTTTAAATCTTCATTTTATTTCTATCATGAAAGTAGCATGTTTATTAAAGTACCGACTATCATTTTAATTAGTAAAAGAAATATTATAATAATAAAATTTAAATGTGTTAACATAAGATAAAATGAAAAACATAAATAGCTCTTAATCACATTACGAAGTATAAAAGAGGTTTAGCTTATTTATGCAAAGTCTAGCTTTTTTTTGGTACAACATTTAAATTCCTCTTCCACGGATTGATCTATGAACCTTCCTCTCACCAACCCATATGTCTCCAGTTCTTACCACTTGAGTTATCATTTGGGGCGCAAAGTCTTGATATATGCCTATTCCACCCCGAATTATGATTAAACTCCTGAGACAAATTTTGGGTACTACCAAATTGAGCGGCCAACCAACTTGTTCTAATTTATAGGTAACTATTATTTATGAAATAATACAAAAGAAGTACAACAAGCGTTTGTAGTCCAACGGTTAGGATAATTGCCTTCCAAGCAATAGACCCGGGTTCGACTCCCGGCAAACGCAGGTTTTTTTTAAAAAATGCGCAAAAATGTATTTAACAAGAATCCATGTAAGCGTTTGTAGTCCAACGGTTAGGATAATTGCCTTCCAAGCAATAGACCCGGGTTCGACTCCCGGCAAACGCAGGTTTTTTTTAAAAAATGCGCAAAAATGTATTTAACAAGAATCCATGTAAGGATGTTGCATTACTTTTACAAGTTATTTTTATTTTATTTTTGATACAAGTGCAAAAAGGTTTAGAGATCATAATATGGCAACGAAAGAAGGTTAATGACTTCAAAGTTCAAATACAATAAGCACGTTGTGGCTTTAATTAATAAGAAATTTATATATGCCTTGATCAAACAATGGTAGAATTGTAGAATAGCTAGCTAATGCAACTATACAGATTACAGCAGCACCTGCCAGAGGAGAATTGCACTGTTATTCTTCTCTACCTCTGTGATGTTGAAGCTACATGGTAGCCCTTCTTCTGCTTGAGCTGCAAAGCGGCATAAGGGTGCAATGCAATATATTATTCTGTGTTATTCGCACATGAAAGGAATGGATATTCAATTTTAGTTAATTGGCATATGCTATGGATCATTCCTTGGGAAATCAATTCTTCATGTCTGCTGTTGCCATCATAGGTCCCCCTTACTGTGATATATAGAGCTCCTCTTTCTGAGATATAGCTTCAAAACTAGTGAGAAGGGATTGGTGTCACAAATATACACATGATTTTAGTTGAGAAGCATAATTTGGGGTGGACTCTTCTTATGATGTAATACTGTAATCTCAGATAAGGAAAATTTGGAAGAGAAAAGAGATGTGGGAGATATAGTGAATGATTTGATGGAAAGAGAAAAGAGAAATAGAAAGTGATCGGTGGAAATAAAATAGAAGAGAAAGAGTGTGTAAAAATATCAAGATTTTAATGTATATATCGAGCAGTCCAGTAAACTTGGCATGAAAAATTGCAGCTAATGCCGACCACAGTAATACAAGCTTGCTTTCATTTTTTGTGTAGTTAGGAAGCAACTATCAATTATTGCTATAGCTACTGCTAGTGCAATTAGTTTCCACATGAAAGCTTTGGTGCAATCACCAAACCAACAAGAAATAGATGCGACCAAGAAATATCAACATCCGATAGAACAAAAAAAAGGTAGGCAATAGTTACTGACATCAACTAGTCGCCAACCTCATAACTAGCTTTATCTAGTAGCTTTCATAATTCAGTGTTTTGCTTTTGCCTCTTTTTAAAGCCACCCCATTCCAAAAAAACTTCAACTTCCATGGAAAAGCAACGTTTTTTCACTTGCGATATATACAAACAGTACACGACAAAATGAAACATCAAATATAAATGCTTAAAATTCAAAACTTCTATATAATTCGTTCAATTCTCCTAATTTCAGGGTTCATGAGGTGTATTATAAATCTTATTATCTCACCTATCATGCCTTGACATTGAAAGTCTGCTTATACATTTCAAAAAAGGCTCTGCTGATTTTTCCAAACCAACCAACCCATTCATGGAAGCAGAGGCAGTCTTGGAGCTCTTTGATTCTTGCTGGTTTGGGATTCAAAATTTGAAGGAGCAACCAAGTTTCTTAACATCAACATGCTCTCATGTAAACCCAGATCATCAAGTTAAAGAAGGACAATCATCAGAACCAAAGCTTTCGCGCATCCAAATCAGTCATACCAGGTCCATGAGCGACCAGTTGAACTCCATGACCAGCTTCAAGCATGATTCTCCTACCCCAGACTCTGCCTTTTTCTCACCAAAGCTCCAAACTATCCTCTCAGGAAAAGATGTCACAGACACAGAAGCTGAAAAGCATCCACAGGTGCAACTTCAAATGTTGTCTAAGAAGAACATAGCAAGCAGGGGAAGGAGGAAAAGAGAAAGCAAGAGTTTGTCTGACCTTGAGTTTGAGGAGTTAAAAGGGTTCATGGATCTTGGTTTCGTTTTCTCAGAGGAAGATAAAGACTCAAGCTTGGCTTCAATCATTCCTGGGTTGCAAAGGTTTGGTAAGAATGTTGAGGAAAAAGAGGATTCTAATGAATCTGCAATTCAAAGACCTTACCTTTCCGAAGCATGGGAGGTCCAGGAAAGGAGAAAGAAAGAGAACCCGTTGATGAATTGGAAAATTCATGCTGTCAACAATGAAATTGACATGAAAGATAGTCTTAGGTGGTGGGCTCGCACTGTTATTTCCACTGTCAGATGAAGAAGTTCAGATTTGTTGGAGGATTCAAGTTCAAGATTTTCTGTAATATATTTTTCTTAGATCCTGAACAACATTCAGGTAAAATATGAAACAGAGTTCTATTCCTGACCAAAATTTTGTTGAAGGCAAATCTCTTGCTATACTGCAGATGTGCAGATTAATCATATCAATGGAAATAATACATCAATACAATCGGGGAGATATGGGAATTAATCTGACTAATATGTTAATACTTCATAGCATAAACTACAACGAAAAAAACTCATGTAAAGCAGTTTGCATGCATTACTTACCTGCCATTGTCCCAGTATTACAGCAAAGCAATCTGCACTTTATATATGCGCAAAATTATCAATTTTGTTGTCCTGTAATGTAAAACAATACCCAATATCGAGATAAACTCCAATAAGGATCAGTCGACTTTCATTCAAACTGGTACAACCCAATCCATTATACAACACTGGTTAAGTTTCAATCAATAGCTATATATACAAAATAAAGTGCTTAAGAATTTTTCTTTTTTTGGGAGGTCACACAACAAGTGTTACATAAAACCTAGAAGACATAGAAGCTCACTAATAGCTCGTACTAATTGTGTTGCTCAACATCCTTGGACCAAAGGAAGGGGTTTTGCCACATGCAATGCAATCAGGTAATCATGAAAAATGCCTACTGAATTCTGTAGGCTCTCTTCTCTTGGCACTTTTCTTCATCATATCAGCCCAACCGGCCAAGATATTGGACACTTCAAACTTACCGGCAGAGTTCATCTTTCGAGCTAACTCCTCAAGTATGACAGGATTCCCAGTTTTAGAAAAATCAGCACCAAACTTGTTATAATCAAGTTGAGGAGCTTTCATCCCTTTCTCCATCATTTCCTCTAAATATTTACATGCCTCATCTGGCCTTCCCTGCCGTATAAGCGCACCAATGAATACAGTGTAGGAATTATCATCAGGACAGCACCCCTTATAATGCATCTCATCCCAAACCGCACGACCCATTTCATAATTTTTTGTCACAAAGTAGGATTTCATCATCATGTTGTAAGTGTGGATTGTTGGTTTGATGTCACTTTGAATCATTTTCTTGTATATTCTCGCTGCATCATCTGGCATATGTTGGATTACCATAAGTTTTATCAGAGCGTTGTAGGTCCTCCCATCAGGTGGACAACCTCTCTCCCTCATTTCCTTCAGAAGATTATGCACCACATCCATTTTCTTTTGCTTCCCAAAACCGGTGATCATAGACGTGTAAAGTGCAGCATCAGGTTGACACCCACGATCTACCATTTCATCAAAATATTCTACCGCTTCTCTCATCATTTTCTGTTTGCAGAAGTCCTGAATCATAATTGTATAACTCCGGACATTGGGCGATGGACCTTTAGCTTTCATGACTTCAAATAACTTAATGCCATCGGACTTCTTCTTACACCTTAACAACCCTTCAAGCATAATATTATGCGCAACAATATCTGGCTTAAATCCCTTATCAATCATCTCATTCCACACCCTCCCTGCCTCCAGCAAGTTTTTAACCCTGCACCAACCATTAAGAAGTATAGTGTAAGTTTGTAAATTGTGTTCAAATCTATCTTTCATTTTTTCAAAAACAACTTGTGCTTCTTTACCGAGCTTTGCAGTGGCAAGACTGCCAAGCAAGAAATTAATAGCATCAGGACCCACTTTAAACTTGTGCTTCTTCATCAAATCAAAGATCCCAACAGCTTTTTTCCTTTCCTTTGCTAAAGCAAATGCTTTGATAGCAATGGAGAAAGTTTCCATTGTCAAAAGGCCCTTCTCCCCCATTTCCTCAAGGATTGCTACCATGGTCTCAAATTGTCTAGTCTTCCCCAGAATATGCATCATGCAGTTATAAGTCCTTGAATCATGGGCAAACCCAGGCCTCTGCCCTGCCCAACAAAAGAACCTAAATGCCGGCTTCCTAGCATGCTTGAACCGTTGCAACACATCAACAACCAAATCATGTGATAACTGAACCCCACATTCATCAAGAACCGCCTCCATGTTCCTATCTAATGCAAACAATTCATCAATCACCTTGCATACCCTATCAACCTCATCTGGATCTGCACAAGACTCATCACTAACACCTCTACCATCACCATACTCAGTGTGAGATTCAGCCCCAGAATCAGCATCATCCCCACTAACACTGGCGAATGCCCTAGGATTACCCAAAAACGGAAACTTTCCATGGAAACTAGAAATGGGCAACCGGGGAAAACTCCCCAGGTGGGAAATCAGCAGGACTTTTTGAAGAGCAAGGAGTGCAAAGGGGTGTGGCAAAAGAAATGGAATTTGACAACGAGAATGATAGAAAGCGCAATTAAGAGGATGATGAAGCAAACGAGACAAGGGCAGAGAGCTACCACGAGGTAAGCGCACTTGCTGTCCTCTGATTTGCCATCCATTTGGTCGTCGTCCCTGATGGAGAGAGCGAAGCTGGGTGGTGGAGAAGACGCAGCAGGGGCCATGTGGCAGTGTAGAAGAAAATGGAATCTTGGAGGTGGTTCTGCTTCTGTGATACAGAGAGAGAGTCATTGAAGTGCCATTAACAGAGTGCAGAAAGCAACAAAAGAGAGTGCGGTGTGGACTGTGGAGTGTGGTGTGGGCGTGGCAGTGAAGGAAACGAAAGACAACTGCTGGTACGGTGAGATTGATGGGCCCTCAAGGCTCAAGCTTTCTCCTCCATCTTCCAATTATTTGGCCCACTAGAATTTTGTAATACAGATTAGGGTGGTTAAACTTAAAAGTTAAAACTTCATACATAGTACTTGACCAAAAATCCATACATTGTTTGTAGACAAAAAATTATAATTCATACATAGTGTTAAAACTCCATAGAAAAATGTACATAGTGTTGACAACAAAAGGTTCATAGATAGTACTGGGCCAAAAAAGTTCACAAATATCTGAATAAAGGTCATAGAGTAGTACAATATTACCATCAAACACGTTTGATTGCATGTGATTGTTCTAGTTTGAGAAGAGATTTTGGATTTGATTCCCTCTTAATGCAAAGCTATTGCCGTAGTTGAATATATATGTGGTTTAAACAAAAAAAATAGTACACTGTGACCGACATTAAATAAATAAATTAACAAAAACACAACTAAAACAACAATAATGAGCCTAATGTAAACCCTAGCAACTGTCACCCTCCCTCCCTCCACTCCCTCTAAGTATGGGAAGGGATACGTTTTCCTCTCCATTGCAATCATTTGTACCCTTTTTCGAGAGTTCCCTATGCTTCTTTGTAAGAGTAATATATAATCTAAGTAGGACTTTCCCCTTTTTTTGGTCATTTCTTTTCTTCATATCCTTCTCTCCGTACCATCGCCTTCTATCTCTCCTATGTTGGAATATGCACTAGTAACTTAGTATTTTATATTTAATTATTACAACTTTAATATGCAAGAAATATATATAATGCCCCGCGCATAGTATTAACTCAATAGAAAGTCATTTATTGCTTTATTGAGCTAGATTCATTAGATGAACGCAACTCCAACAGGCATTAGTGTGAATTAGGGTTAGCTACCCTTGGAGTACATTCTTTTCGTGCTTATAAATAGAGCATGAGATGCTCAAACCTTAGTTATTGAAATATGTTAAAATTATTTTGAAATTAAGTAAAAGAACTATTCAACTCCATTTTTCCGAATACGCTTTAATTTTAAAATTACATTTGAAAACCAAAAATTGAAAACTCACAACCGCCTTGAACGGTTGTGAGTTTACTCACACCAAAAGAAACTAGTATTTAGTTTATTAATTTTTTGCTTGTTACAATGAGAATGAGGGGGTGGAATAGGCTGGATTGATCTAGGCTTTATGTAAATAGGTTTGAGCTACTTAAATATTTCCTAAGACTAACCGGTTGCTTATCATAGATTTTTTTTTTCTAGGTTTGGTCTGACATTTCTAAAAACCTTATATGGTTTATATGCTTTGGTAGCCTATTTAAAAGCATCTTTTATAATAAGAATTTTAAATCTGCCAACAAATTATTTGTAAAGGGGCTAGTACTTATATGCTAACATGTTAACTTACAATAAAAATTCTTTCTACAATCAAGCTAACATGATTATAAACTACTAGCTAACAATCTTTCAAGGCTGGATCATGGATTCGAGGAACAATATGACATATTTCTAACCCTAGCCACAATGTTATTAAATTAAATGAGATTTATGAGTGTGTGAAACAGCTCTAAAATTTGACACCGGCGAAATACACTCCATGGGAGGTATGTAGAGTCTAATCTTTGATTAAATGGTGAATTTGGAATAGTCAGCATCTAATGATAACTGATTACCAATAACATTATTTTTTATTCAAAATGATTGTATTAAATTATAACTGGAGAACAAACTCCCAGTTTAATTAGTCATCGATCCTAAGCAAGGCAATGATTTCACACTGTGGGTGTTGAAACCTAAGTCCCGCTCTTTAGATACTGTCATCCAGAAACGGTGCTGATTTGCTGTACGTGGAGGAAGTACATATAATATTTCTCAGATTTTTAGCATGGTACTCAACTTGGTCCAGATTTTCTTTTTTGTTGTTGCTTAAGTTATCAACAGCACTTCTTATTTTATATTTCATTTTGATGTGTATATTTATGGAAGCACCCATTTGTCTTATCTGAGCCCCAAGCAAGCAAAGGGAGACATGCCTACACAGCAAGGGGAAAATGGACAAAGGGACAAGGATCAAATACAGACACAAAATACAACTGTAAGTACAACCTAAATATTTGTTTAATAGTTACCTGAAACATTCATCTTATTCTGCATCCTCGTTCTTAAAGGTGATAACGAGGGAGCCAAGGATTCTTAAGAGCTATGCAGGTGTCATTACTTGCTTTTATTCATTTTTTTAATTGCTTTCAGATACAATTTAAGCTCTGAATTGGAGATAACCAATTTTTAATGAAGCCATACAAGTAGAACTTGACAACTTTGCATATGATTATCAATTTGTCACCATTTCATGAGTGCTATGCGATGATAATAAAACATAATTAGTTGTTGTTCAATATACTCCACAAAGAGTTGTGTCCTTTGTACAACTTAGAACTTTGTGTCGATATCAACAACACGGCCTGCAAAAGTGACGTTCTAAACACTCACAAACCATGCACTGTCACAATTTCTTTTTTGAATGTTTTAGCTAATTATATGTCCTCCATATTAAATATTTTATTAATTCTTAAGTGTATATGTTAATATTGATGAACAAGCTAAGCATGCTTGGAGCGAGGGGAGTCAGTAGGAAGGTGGTCGGGTTGTCCCGTACGGTGGTCTTCCGTCGTTACTCCTGAGTCCGGGAGAGGTCCCTGCAAAGACAATCTGATGCCAAAGTAAGAGGTCGGGGTCAGAGGGTTAATCCGAGTAAGTTCGGGTTAGAAGAGTGTGTGGACCTTATGGTTCATGAGAATTCTCCTTATATAGAGGTCTGAAGTTGGCGCGATCCTTGAGGACAAGTGATGATGACCTTGTCAGAAGATTGTTTCAGATCGTTAGATCTCATGCCACGTCCAACGGATCGAATTGTCGTTACTTGTCCTCGGTCGGCGTGCCCACGGAGGTGACCCTGTGACAGGACTGCTGACTTACGTGCATAGACAGTCTATGATGTCTTATCCCCTCTCGGCCTATTGTCGTAGGACCGAGGAGGTGAGAGTCTCTGTCGACTGGATAGAGATATGCCAAGAGTGTCTCAGGGTCTGGGAGGGTTACTCCCGAACAATTGATTACAAGTTTTAATATTTTATTAAACCTCAAAGAAAATATCCTACAATCTTGACATGTTCTAATTTGTCCAGTTCCTAGAGTTGTATATGCCTGCTTTCTCATTTAAACTTATAAACCATCCTGCATTGAAGCACAAAAAGGTTCGGTTATACATGTAATGCCACAGTTTGAGATTTCAAAGAAGCAGAAAATGGCAGCAGCGACGGACGGAATCCGTTGCAGAAAGAAGTCTTCCAGAGGACACCACAGGTTTGTAGGTGTTCGTCAGAGGCCATCAGGGAGATGGGTGGCAGAGATCAAGGATTCAATCCAGAAAGTTAGACTCTGGCTCGGAACATTCGACACGGCCGAGGACGCAGCTCGGGCATATGACAATGCTGCTCGAGCTCTGAGAGGTGCTAATGCTAGAACCAACTTTGAATTGCCTGAATCTGAAACCACTGGTGGTGCTGCCAAACGTGGTTCAGGTTCCAATTTCATGCCTGAAAATACTGAGCCTTTTTCTTTTGAGGATGCCAATGAGTCAGGTGCAGATGCTGATGGTCTTCTTGGTGCACTCAAGGCCAAACTGTTTGATGGAAAGGAAGGGAAGTTTCCATTTCAATTTCCTGCTACTAATTGTGCAGGACCTGGCATGGTTCCAAGAGCAACTCAGAAATTTTATGGAAAGAAAGAGAAAGAGGTATCATCAGAAACTTCCCTCTATCAGATGAATGGAACTGCTAACAATATGCCTTGTTTATTGAGTCCTTCATCAAACACTTCTGCTAAGAGTGTGGCTATTCCAAATTATGATCATGAAGGTGCTGTAGCAAGCAGTTCTGGACTCAACTTTCAACAACTTTGTCAAACCCCACCTGTAACAAGCATGACATGGTCCAATGAAATGGCATATGAATTGCTTTGGCCTACACAGATGAGCCAAGTTACTTCTGATAATGGCATGTTTGCCTCTGCCAGTGCAGCAACCTTTCCATGGCCACTTTCTGGGGTGATGGAGTCCAGTGTTGATATTACATGTACAGATCAGGGGCCATTGCATAGCAATAAGAGTGGCCAAGCAAATATGATGAGCATGCAGTTGCCTATAGTTGGGGGAGGAACTGAAGGCTTTTGGACACTGGAGCAGCAACAATTTGTGCAGTGTGAGAACAACAATTGGTTTGGTTCTAGTGGCTGTTGGGATCCTCTTTTCTATGTTTCCTCTGAGCTAGCCTGATTAGTGATAATATGTTTTTAAATTTGGTCTACAAACCATTCTTTTGTCTTGATATTATATTAATAAGACTCTCTGTGTGCACAAATTCACTAAATTTCTTCTGTGAGGAAAGTAGAATGTTGTGTCCGTTCCTCAGATTTGGATTCCCTGCAATAAATTTGAAATTGTCCAATCTTGACCGTACGGCTCAAATTTTGAGTTACTTATTTCATGTTTACAATTTAACTCGGAATATGAGCTGTCCGGTTTTGGTCGAATGGTTCCAAATCCTTGACTGCATAAATTTAGAATTTTCCTTAGTGTAGGGGAAGCAAATCCTTGTTCCCCTAACAGTGGAACATATAGCCATAATTTTCTGTTGTGTAAAGCATTATTTTGTTTTCCTATAATAAATCCCCTAGTATGGTAGAGAACTATGCTCTTCAAAGGAAGTTTTATTTTCTTTTTTGTTGAATGATTCAATGACACGGGGAAATAAAATTAGCCAAACGTTTAACAATCTTTTGTGTTAAAGTTCTTTTGTGACTTTGTCCTACTTCTCCAAACATCTGTCAAGAACAAAATAATAAGAAGATTCATAACAATATTAACCACTCAAGTATCAGGCACTCACAAGCCTCAATTTCTCTTAATTTTGACTCCAGATGGGAAAAGCAATCTCAAAAAGTACGTTAGAGTTCTGATAACTTTACTACTTTAATTATAGGTTTCAGAATTGATACTATCTGAATTGTAAGGAATGTCAAATTGTGAGTCCTGCAGATGCTGAGATGCCATGTTACTATTTATTCCAGTGCAGTACATCCAAGTTTCTGAAAAAATTATTGTCCAAACAAAATAATGTAAAAGGTCAAGCTTTATTCTTTTCATTTTAGAATGCATCATGTTTTGGTTCGGTGAGATATGATAAGATTCAATAGTGCCTTGACAAATTCTATTACAGGCACAAAGCACAATCTATGGCTAATGAACGAGGGCTTTTACTTGTTAACATTCTCTTTTTTCTATTTATTCTATCACGAGAATCCAACGTGCACCCTGCCCTGCCCTGGAAGGAAAACAAGTGCTAATGCTTATTGTTTAGATCATGGAAATGAACGGTCCTCGTTATCCTTCCGAGCTCACAAAGAATCATGGAAATGTTTTAAATGGAGACTGCTGCACATAATTTCAGAAGAACTTCTGGAAGGAACTTTACTAAGAAAAAGGCATGGACCTAGACATTTGACATCTTTTAATCATGTTAATGTCCCTCTGCTTAAGTTCTAGAATATGAAATGCTATAAAATTTGTGCAATTTCTAGTCGATAGTCTTCTGAGCGCACGCTATTTAGAGGGTTGTGTTGTCTTCTCTTTACTAAATATTAATTTCAAAAACTTATTATTATCTTTCATGACTTGACATTTTATACAAAACAATCGCTTGTTGATCTAAAAAAACAATCACTTATTAATCAATTATGACTTATGAGATGAGGACAATCACAAGGATATGAAAGTTCTTCTGTGGGCCTATCTATCCTTCATAGCATTCTATCCTCCAAGGCACCTACCATGTAGCAAGGAAAAACTTGGGAAGTGTAGATAATACTACATTTTAAAAAAAACTGCAGAGTCAAAGAATATATTATAACCAACATCTTTTCTCCTGAAAATTCTCTTTGAAGACTTAAAGTATAGGCAAAGAACTAATTAGTGGAATGTGTTGTATAACAAAAGTAATTGTTTTATATTTGTGCATGACCACTTTTAAAGATATCATCTTGAAGACAATCTAATTGATATTATTTTTTATAGTTAACTCAACTAAAATATCACATAAAGTAATAATGAAGCTAAAGAGAGCATTTTCATACTGGTCCTTTGAGGTTTCTGGTTAGCTAAAATACCATTTGAATGATGTTAAGTTTTCTCCGAATCTAACTCGTGTAACTGTTATTAAACAGTGCATACACATTGTGACACTATTTTTTTTTATCTCTCTTCAGTCATATCACATCATATATTATATCTATTACTTATTTATCTTCTACTCTTATCTTTCTCAAGTGGTGTTGGTGTACACTACTCTTTATTGTAATTGTAACTACTATAAGAAGTTATATTGTCTAGATGGAGGAACAAACTCTAAAGGCAAAAAACTTGAACCAAAGATATTATGCGAACAACCAATCAATTAAAGTAAAAAAATAGCATGTGTAGTGTACAAGAATAGATAGATCAAATGTAAAGAAAGAATGATAAAAAAATGACTGTTCCTCAACTTTTCATGGTTTGGCCGTAACTGGTTTTCACCTTGAGATTTCTTATTAGATCCAGAGAGAAATATTTGGCTGATAAGCATAACAAATTAATTCATACTGTTTTTGATGTACTGAAGACTTCACATCAAAATTTGAAATCTCTTCCCAAAAATTTAAGCAAACACTACTTTCAAAACCTCAGGGTTCAATATTTGAGTTTTATCTATGAATGTAAATTAAAGAATCTAATTGCTAAGGCGTGCCACTTGATGATTTTGAACTTCACATTTCACTGATCATAGATTTCCATGCTTTGTGCACCCCTATATATATTCTCTTGTTTTTTTAAGTGATTAAATAGCAATAAGATTTGACATCTTGTTCTGGTTGCTTTCTATATTTTTTAGGTGGGGCTGCTGCTCATTCTATTTCAAAAGATAAAGAGTATTAGATGCTGTCAATAATCGTAGAGTGTTCAGTTCCCCACCTGGAGAAAAGAACATAACCTACTTCTTGCATGCCTATTTCAAAATGCAAAACTCGTGGCTTCTAATAGGCCAATAATATCAGGGTCATAGACTAAGAATCAAGCTATAAAATTTTACAAAAGCACAGTTAACAGATAGCTGAGTTTCTTAAGCCTGTTGGCAAGGGTTTGAACCGTAGCCATATGTACAGAAAAAAATGATTTGTTGGAAAAGGAAAAATCCACTTTCGTGATCTCTACGGCTCGAAAGGGATTAGTCTCTAGCTATCGGCTTAGAGACACCCTTTGGTGCACACCAAAACAACCTATAAAATTTTCGAGCCCTTAAAATGATTCTGGAATAATCTACTTCTATTGAAGAGGATCAGTCAAAAGAAAGCAAAAGGAAGAGCATAAATATTAAACTATTGTCAGAGCTTGGTGCTTAAAGTGATTGATTGCGACTGCAGAATTTAATCTTGCTTTCTTACCACTTATTCTGGAATAATATATATCTTTTTCATGTAAACCTACAGGTAGCTCTATATTGCACTGCATTGCAACCATGACTTTTTCTGCCAAATAAAAACATAAGGAAGGGAAGAGCTCACTCTGCCCCCTCAAGAAGAGCTGTGTAATAGAATTGCATTGCTGAAATGATCAAGGCTTGTGATGAATGGAAACCTTTTATAGTAATGATAGCAATTGATTTTTCTTTTGCTGCTGTGAATATTCTTCTCAAGAAAGTCCTTGAAGAAGGAATGAACCATTTGGTTTTCATCACATACCGTCTCTCAATTGCTACCATTTTCATAGCCCCAATTGGCTACTTTAGGGAAAGGTAGGTTCTCTCAGTTCCCTGATTTAGTAGTAGTAGTGTTCTTCAAAAGTCTTTGATATGTATACCAAATTGCAAGAATGAATTAGTTTGTCTTAGCTTCAAGAATGCTGAGACTAATTATCAGTCATATACTCTTGATCTTGAAGATGTATGCTCCAAAAAATTCATGTATAACTGAAAAAGGGGTAATCAAAGATCTTACAAATTTTTACCATAATTTTAATTTTTATTGCAGAAATGGCAGACCAAGGCTCACATTTAGAATTCTATGTTACCTCTTCTTGAGTGCCATTGTTGGGTTAGTACTCATAAACACCATTTGATATATGTCACCTCTTCTTTCTCACTAGCACCTTTTCTTTTTGTTTCTTCTTATTTACTTCCCAATTATCTATTTTCTTGTTAACATGATTATAGCAGGGAGAGAAACTTAATAAATGCTTCCTTTATAGGGCATCGGTGACTCAATACTTTTTCCTTCTGGGGATTCAATATACTTCTGCTACATTTGCTTGTGCTTTCGTCAACATTGTGCCTGCGGTCACATTCATCATGGCTTTGCCATTCGGGTATGGATCATAGCTATGTCAGTGCATGTTTGGAAACTCTTCCATAATTGGTTCCGAAGCTGGAATCAATTCTAAAGAGAAGCTTCCATTTGCGAAAATAGAAACTCACTCAAACATGTTATCATTCCTATATAGTTTTGTAGCAAGCCACCATCACTCCATGTGGGGTAACTCTTGTTCTTTTCCTCTTGTGATTATATTCTACCACAGGTTAGAGACAGTGAACATCAAATGCAACAGTGGGAGAGCTAAGATTCTTGGCACATTGATCTGCATAGGAGGCACTTTGTTGTTGACACTTTACAAAGGAAAGGCCTTGTTTAATTTTTCTCATTATCAGTCTGCAGCTTCTGCAGTGAAGCTAGCTCCTACAAGAACAGCAAAAGGATGGACTGTTGGTGTTATAGCTTTGATTTTGGGAACCCTCTTTTGGTCCTCATGGTTCATTTTGCAATCAAACATAAGCAAGAGATACCCTTGCCAGTATTCTAGCACAGCCATCATGAGCTTCTTTGGAGCAATTCAATCAGCTGTCATTTGCTTCTTCACTGACCACAACTTGTCCATTTGGGTTCTCAAAGGAAAGATACAAATAATTGCTATTCTGTATGCTGTAAGTTCACTTACCGAAGTGTGTGTTTCATTCTCCGTTAAGGAACCTCATTCAATTTTGGATGACAATATAAATATTTATGAGTCATTTTGAAAAATTAATTTAGTCCTAAAATCAAATCCGCTTGAAGCTAGAAAGAATAGCTTCTGTGTTGAACATGTGAGATTTTACCATTAGATATCATGACATTACCTGATTACCCTATCAAAATCACCTTTTTCATCAATTGTGACAGCTGAAAATGATGGGAGAAATTTTATTTTAAATAGAATCTATTTTATGAGTTAGTTAACAATGTCAAAGGCTTGTGTTTACAGGGAATGATTGGATCAGGTTTGTGTTTTGTGGGCATGTCATGGTGTGTGAAGAAGAGGGGTCCTGTTTTTACTGCAGCATTCAGTCCTCTGGTTCAGATAATGGCAGCCATGATTGATATCCCTATCTTGCATGAACAGCTCCATCTTGGAAGGTGAATACCTTTTTTTTCGTAATTTTTCTTGCTTCCTTTTACATATGAAGGTACTTATAACTTGAGAAGACAAATAAATAAGCAGAAACAGAAAGATGAAAAACCACCTTCATCTAATTTTCTTTTTCATTGACCTGGCTGTGTAGTGTGATTGGTTCCATCCTGGTGATGGTTGGATTATACATTCTACTGTGGGGTAAGAGCAAGGAGATGCAGAATCGTTTGGTCAAGTTAGTTCAGCAAGCTGAAGATACCAAGGAACAAGAGCAGCAACCTCAAATACAACACTTGACAGTGTCTTGTGATTCGCGGTGTCCATGACACCATGTCTCTTTTATGTTCATGTGTTGACAAACTTAATTCTCGTCTGTGTTTACTTAAACAATACATCAGCAAAGGTATAATAAAAGGTTTATGGTTTAGTCCACCACTCCATATAAGAAGTTAACCGGATCTTTTTGGCTTCGAGTTGTAAAGGTCTCAAATCACAATAAGGCAAATGTGGTTTAGGAATCTTTTCAACTAAACGCTTGTTACAAGTTATCAAAAAAACATTATATAGAATATGAATGTTATACTATATATTAAAAAATGTGTTTGATTAACAAATTTTATTCTTAGGAATCTTTTTTATATTCCTAAATATAATTAACATGCGTTTGGCATATTCCAGGGAATATACTACGAAATTCCTATATTTTTTTTTAAATAACATACAACACACCAAAGCAGTGCCCTATATGTATTTCACATAATCAAACTAAGCAAAACTAAGAAAAATTACATTTGCATATCAATATAAAACAAATTCATTTCCAAAATGGCAACACATGTATAATGATTTAAAAAAGTTGGCCGGAGCTGTAAGACTAATTAACAAGACAATTCTAACACTTTACTATAGTATATATCGAGTTAAATCAACCGCACATCCCCAACAAAAAACGGCTTCTCATCCAATACAGAATATAAAAACAGAGGAGAGGGAGCCACGAAATTGACGTAACAATGCTCCAAGAAGAAGAAGAAATTGACGAAAGGAATAGCACCGAAAATTTGGGGCTTGGAAATCTGTTGCAACAAGAAGAGAGGGAGCCACAAAATTGACGGAAATGTGGTGAATAAAAGAGCAAAATTGATTTTTCCTTACTCACCAGGTTAGAAGATACCCAAGAATGTTTAATATCCACCCCTGGAGATGATAATGTTGAGCCACGTGAATATGAGAAAATCAGTTTCCCGGGAATGAGTGATGCCCGGGCATATATTTTTCTAATCTGCTACCAAACAAGAGAATTTTCATTCCGACACTCTCATTCCCGAGTATATTTTTTTATACTCCTAACAAACGCCCCCTATAAGACATGAGCCATGTTGATACGTGAACCACATTTAGTGTTGGGACACTATTTTTATAATAGTTTTAGACTCCCATTAGTGAAAAGTTAAAAACCAATGAGGTATTCTAAGGAGTTTTAAAAGTGTCACAAACGTTTGTGTTGTTAGTGTTAACAACTATTTCACGGTTTACGAAATATTAAGGCTTAATAGCCATTTTGGTCCCCCAAATTTCACGATTTTGCATTCGTGGTCCCTCTTGCAATTTATTAGCACCCAGAGTCCCTTTATCTTTGAAGATTTTGCGTTTCTAGTTTTCCATCCAATTTCGTTAAAAAGTTAACGGTTTTTGAAAAAAAAATTAATAAAAAAAAAGTCCAGAACATTCATCAATCTTCATCTTCTTCACCAAGATCTTCATCATCTTACCCAGAAAAATCAAAATACATACATATTCATCTTCCTAATATTATACCTTCCATCTTCATCTCTAACATCATTCCATAGACATTTAACATTCTGAAAAATCTATAATACTGAACATGAACTGAAACATCCATTTCAAACTGAAGAACGCGTGCAAAAAACAGAAATACAGCAAACGAACAAGGTATGAAGGTCGTGTTATGAGCAATCACAAAAATTATGAGAAAGAGAAGACTTGGATCTGGAAAAAATATTATGAGCAATCACACAACACATAAAAACAAAACCCAAAACGAAATCAGAGAAAGAGAAGACTCGAATCTGGAAAAAAAAGCGACGGGCTAGAGGACGGCAGCGGCTTAGCGAACAGGGAGGAAGGAGCAGCGGCGGCGACGGCTTCGCGAGGAGGAAGGAGCAGCGGCGGCGCAGGCTTCGCGAGGAGGAAGGAGCAGCGGCGGCGCAGGCTTCGCGAGGAGGAAGGAGGCTTCGCGAGGAGGAAGGAGCAGCGGCGGCGCAGGCTTCGCGAGGAGGTAGGAGCAGCGGCGGTGGCGGCTTCGCGAGGAGGAAGAATGGAGGCCGAGTGTGGGTGGTGGTGCTGAGTGTTTGGGAGAGGGTTTGGGTTTTGGATTTGGTTGTGGGGGTGGCTGCTAGGGTTTGTGATTGTAGGAGAAGAGGAAGAAAAAGGTTTGATGAAGATATGTGAATTCTGGAAAACTTTAAATTTTATTTTATTTAATTAATTTTTTATATTTTTTAATTAATTTCAAGGGAATATTCCGTTAAATCATTAACGGAATTTGACGGAAACTAGAAATGCAAAATCTTCAAAGATAAAGGGACTCTTGGTACTAATAAATTGTAAGAGGGACCACGAATGCAAAATCGTGAAATCTGGGGGACCAAAATGGCTATTAAGCCAAATATTAATATAAGGTTTGATATCCATATACGAGTGATGAAATGTGGACATTAACATCTTGCTATATATACAAGTTACATCTTACTTTTTTTAGCTCTAAAAGTAGATGTACAAGAAAATTTTCCATCCACAAGTTGTGTTTTGGTTGTGTTTCCAAGATTCAAAATCATTATGTAATTAGAGAATCTAAGAGAAGCAGTTTCTTATCATCATGAGTCCATAATTTTTGCTTGAATCAATGAGTTCCAAACACACTAAGAATAAGCTATCACCATAATTGAACCATTTACTTATAAGAAAAATCACTTTCACTTTTATCTCCTTTGATATCCACACACACATATATATAAATAAATAAGTGTGTGTGTTATATGTGTATCTTACATTTATATCTTTAATTTATTGTTAGGTAAATCGAATAAATGTTTATCATTATTTTAATTAATGTATAACATTTAAATTTTACTAATTGCATTTTTATCATTAGAAAATTTATTCTTCCACCACTGAAATAAATAAATATATATTAAAGGTTCAGAATTAAATAAAATCCCTCTTATAATGCATAATTAAGATATTATAATTCATCTTATCATTTCATTTATATTTAAGAAACTTTAATATATCTTATGTATACTAGTATAGTCAAAATAATGTAATATCAATTAAATAAAAAATGAAGTAAAAAATATTCAAGTAATTATCACTAAAAGTTTCAATAATAAGATTGAGAGATAATATTTTCTAAACCCTTAATCACAAACCCTAAACTCCAATAAATTAATTTTTACCAAAAACTAACCAAACCTTCAAAGGTTGGACTTTTGTTTGGTGAAGGCCCAATGTGATGCCCAGGTAAAAACGGCGCGTTTTACTTATTCTTGACCAAAAAGAAAGATGTTGGAAAGTGGAAACGCGAGACATGAAATCGTGAATTGACAAGTGCGGCCGGCGTTCTCCCTCCTAGTACCGTCGTCGTCACCGTCGGTAGAAACACCAGACGACGACGATCTCCTACCGTTCCGCCGTGAATAAGGTCACTTTCTTTACCTTGTTTCTGGAAACTTCGCATCATATTTACTTTCCCTTGCTGATAGTCCATTTATTTGCACTCAGATTCAATAGATTCTGATGATAAATCCAATCATGTCAATGATAGATAAATGTGTATTGATCGAAGAAAATTGAAAGAATTATGACCCAGCCAACGGTGATACTCGCCACTGCCAGTTATGATCACACCATTCGATTTTGGGAAGCCAAGAGTGGCCGCTGCTACCGCACCATCCAATATCCCGATTCAGTTTGCTTCTTTTTCTTCTCATTTCTTCATTCCTACCTTTTTTGCTGTTCTTCAATTATTAGTAGTTTTAATCAAGGTTTTAAATTGCGCTTGCGGTAACCTTCCTTTCACGGTTGTGTTGCGGTCTTTTGTATTGCGGAAAATTGTTAGAATGGATAGATGGTTGTTGCTAAAGGAGAATGGCTTTCTAGTGCTTCCATAACGCGGTACTAATTTTACCCTATCTAATTTGTATAGCAAGTAAACAGGTTGGAGATAACCCCGGATAAACGCTACCTGGCTGCAGCCGGTAATCCTCACATACGGTTGTTTGATATTAACTCAAGTAGTACTCAGCCGGTATGTCTTTTCAACTGATACACTTTAAAAGATCATTTTTTTCGTGTTTCATGTGTTTAGTTTCATGGTTGTGAGGCAGGTAATGAGCTATGATTCGCATACCAGTAATGTGATGGCAGTTGGGTTCCAATGTGATGGTAACTGGATGTATTCTGGTTCAGAGGACGGCACGGTTAAGATCTGGGATTTGAGGTGAAGCAGACATCACGTTGCGTGATAATTTTATAGGATGACTTTGTGGTTGTGCCCTTAAATTTTGGTCTGATTGTGTTTTCTTACTTGATGACAAAAATGCAGGGCACCAGGCTGTCAAAGGGAATATGAAAGTCGCGCAGCAGTAAACACTGTTGTGCTACACCCAAATCAGGTCAAGTTTCTCCATTCCTTGGTGTTCGTGCAATTTTTCCCTGGCTTATGATTGCATTACTCATTAAAATGGTATTAAAAGTTAGGAAAGATAACAAGTATATCATCAATGACTAGCACTGAACTGGACTTACAGCATTTTTACTTTTAGGTTTTTAATTTTTTTTATTCATTTAACTACTTGTTGCTCTCAATGGCGTAGTACAATCGATATAGCTGACCTCACTTAGTAGCATAAGGCTTTTTTGATGTTGTTGTTTAACTACTTGTTGCTCTTATGCGGTTCATTTAGCTATTGGTTTATTGGTTGATGTTTAGATCTGGATTCTGACATACCTCTATTTTAAGAGCATGTTTCTGTTCATTGCACCGACCCCACTTAGTGGGATAAAGTCTTTTGTTGTTGTTTCTGTTCATTGCATTTAAGTTGAAGCATGTGCCCTTGATACTCTTTCTTCATTCGTTATGGTTCCTTAGCTTCTGCAATATACAAGTACATCAGATTTCTGTTCTTGTTGGTTCTTGTTTTGTGGTTCTCACAAATTTTGTATGTGATCCAACAGACTGAACTCATATCAGGTGATCAAAATGGCAATATTCGTGTGTGGGATTTGACAGCAAATTCCTGCAGTTGTGAGTTGGTATGAGTTATTACGCTTGTATTTTTTGTATATGGATATCATTGTAGAATCAAAGTACTAATGTTTGCTGTCCAAAGAATAAATCCATGATAATATTTCAAAAGAATGAAATGTTTAAATTATAAGTATTAAGTTGTAACTCTCAAGGCATATTTCTTGCAAACACATGCTGCTTTCCTTTTGACCTCCCATATGTACTTGTACATTCAATTATCTTGCTCCTCCCACATTTAGATGCCTTTTTTTTCCCTATGTTCTTTGGAGAAATGGCATCTCCCAAATCCCTTTTGCTTAGGTTGATCAGTTCTTCTCATAATTTCCTTTCTCTTTCTCTTTAAGCCTCCAAAAAAAATATGGATGAAACATTATTTACAACTTGTGGAAGAAATATAGGTGCCAGAGGTGGATACAGCTGTACGCTCTTTAACAGTAATGTGGGATGGGAGCTTGGTAGTTGCAGCAAATAATCATGGGACATGTTATGTGTGGCGCCTGTTGCGAGGAACTCAGGTTGTGCCTTCACAAAAATATAACAATGACGTTATCCTCATGTCAAACTTCACTTATGTGTGAGGATCTTTTTTGTGCAGACAATGACAAACTTTGAGCCGCTTCACAAACTGCAAGCACACAACAGCTACATCCTCAAATGTCTTTTATCACCTGAATTCTGTGAACCCCACAGGTAATAAATATGTTACTAGAAGCTGGCATGAGCTCATTCGAGATACATATGCGTGGATGCTCACACACACCGACACACATAATATTTTGATGAATATGTGCTCTTGGAGACTATACCCCCTCTGTTCTACAGTCATATTGATTGTCCATTGCCATGAAGCTGAGCTGCACCACACTTTCTTATTTAATGTGGTTTTATATTATTTAAATTCTTGCTTATAAAAAAAGTTTATTTAAATTCCTAAACTTGTTTGAGTTAGCAATATGCAAGTTATAAACCAGGGTTTAAATTGGAAGCATCTAACATTTAATAGAGAACCTGTTCAGTTCATTACAATTAGTTAAAACTGTTGGACTAGGTATACAACACCGATGTCCTAAAACTGATACATAAATGTCCTGTGTCCCCAATGCAGCAGAATATGTCCATTAAACAATTCACTACATTTCTTTTATATTTCAAATGTCTTTTGTCTTTCGAAATCTAATTTGACAGACAATTAGGAAGGGCATTCCGCATAACCATTCTATATATCATATACAGCACTAAGAAAAGGTTAATCATGATATATATCTCAAGGAAAGAAAGCACATCAAATATATATTCTGTCCCCCCGGTCGTTTTTACAGTATTTTCATTTTGAAACAACTCATGTAAAGTACCTCATTATAAAAGTACTAACTGTATCATCACTTTCCTTATTGCTCTATCTTTTTAATCAAAATTTAAACATACTATTATAAATTTACTGGATAGTTGTCCCTAGGTATAAGCATTTCTGAGAATTTATCAATGTCATTGACTGGATAAGGGACCACTTTAGTTGTTCCAAGCCTGATAATATCAATTTCTCTAACTATCAAGCTTCTATAAGATTTTAATAGTTCATTTTGGTGTTATTCTTTCTAGGTACTTGGCAACTGCATCTGCTGATCATACTGTAAAGATATGGAATGTTGATGGTTTTACACTAGATAAGACTTTGATAGGTAATTCATGAAATCAAGTGATAATATAGTTTTTTTCTCACTGCCCACCAGATTCCCCAAAACTTCATTTTCCTTAAACAAGGTTTGCTATGTTTCTCAGGTCATCAACGCTGGGTATGGGATTGTGTCTTCTCGGTGGACGGTGCCTACCTCATTACAGGTGCGAACTTGATAATTTTTTAATCTGTTTGCTTATATGCATTCAGCAACCAGATATATAAATAAGTATTTTGTTTTGAACACTGATGAGTGATGAATTTTCTACACTCTCATTCTCTGATATTAGTGGGACATCATTAGAATTTTTAAGCTTTCTAGGTAATAGTATGGTTGTCAAACTTCTTTAATGATTCGACTAGCTTATAAATTTTTATAGCTTAAATAAACCAGGGTTTGGGCTTTTTTATCCTGGTATTTGTTTACATACAAACAGGTCTCTATGCATAGCCCAATTGAAACCTTAAATTTACTAGAATGATTCCTTTGAGTGCAGCTAAGGTTGATTTAACAAACCACAATTGTGTAGTTTACTGGACCATGCATTTTATTTTTAACCATTTTCTAAGCTTAATTAATGATAATGTAAGTATCTTATGAGTTGAATAAAAAGCAAAACAACAAAACGTATTTACTCTCCCAGATTTAAAAATGCCGGAAAAATTATAGTGCAGCAATGCGTGTGTATACAACTAAAAATTTATAGTTCAAAATTGTTCTGCTTTGTGATTTTTTAAGAACCTATATAAAAAGTTGAGTTAATTAAAGTCTAGTGGAGCAAATTTTTATTTAAAAAATGAAAGTACAAAAACAAAACATATATAGTGGACATTGTAAAAGCTGAAACATTGGTGGTGACTGTACAATTGATTGTCTTGGTAGTTGTTTAATGAGTTTTGATCGAAAATATGTAGATTTTGCCTTATGTGTTCCTATGTTTCCCCATCTCCCGCAAAATGCTCCTTGCATTATCAATTGTGAATTTGTGCAGAATATGATTATTGTTCTTGGAAATCAATTATTGCTTCATGTATTCTTTTAAAGCCAATGCATCTTACTGTTGCAGCTTCCTCTGATACAACTGCTAGGCTTTGGTCTATGTCAACTGGTGAAGATATTAAGGTTTACCAAGGGCATCATAAAGCTACAACTTGTTGTGCCCTACACGATGGGGCTGAACCAGCTAATTCCTGACATAATCATCACAGATTTATTTTCTGGGTCAGATACATCTTGTCTTGTAAATAATTTGGTGTGTGAAGCTAATTGTAGAACATTGACCGTGTGTCCATTTTAGCTTTATTTGAGTTTATTTTATAGCATAATTGCTATATTCAGTTATTTTGAGTTTATTTTATAGCATAATTGTTATATTTAGTTATTTTTTAAATATCCTTGATTTCGTCAATATTGATAATATTTTTCATGATTAGAAGATTAAATAGAAATGAAACTAATAATAAATCATGGAACTATTTTAATTACTTATACTAAATAAATAATACTTATGCTAAAAAAATAATGTATTAATGTGATTTTTTAGAAATAAAAAATATAATTTAATGAATATATGAAGAGAAGTGTGCATTAAAAAAATGTTGTGACCTTTTGTATATGTTTGTAGATACAAACATCTATATCAATAGTAAACATGTACTATATGTGTGTTATAAAAACATTCATTATTTGCTTGTTGGATGAAAAAACTTAAATTGTAAAAAAATAATCTAGAAAAAACTTAAATTCTAAAGAAATAATCTAGAAGTGTTATAATTATATGTCAATATAATTTACATAGTCATAGTATATTTTGATCGAATAATTATTAATAATTAGAATTGATATTAAATAATTTTAATATGCAATATTATTATTGTTTTATTAATTTATAAAAGGACTAAATACGGAATTCAACTTTAAGGTTTTATATTATACTAGCTTTTTCGGGAATAATGAAAATGTAAGAAAACTTTATATTTGGGTACAAACCTTTTTTTATCAACTTGTAAATATTTTAATTTTCAAACACCTAAGATACTATGAAAATATGGCGGCACCTAATGTGGGGCAATTGGGAAATGGTCCAATTTTAGGGAACTTGTTTTGACCATCTGTAGGCGGTTTCGACCAGTTTTGTTAGTTTCTAATTAATGTTCCAATCTTTAATTAATGGGTTGTACAAGGTAATTAAATATTACAGTACCATTTGTGTGAAAATTAAAGAGTTATGTTTAACATGTTAATCTAGAGTCTATGCGAAAATGGACCCTAACGTGTTAATCACTTTGTGAAAGCGTCAACGCCATTATTTGTCCAGATTATTGTTGTTCTATGGTTTTGGTTTAAAGGGACACCCCGTTCATTAAATCAACCCCCTAACCACCCTAAAACTTACCCTGCTGACTTAGAAGCATTTCTAGGCATGGATTGAGGTGTTATGGACAGAGAAGGTTAGGGAATCAAAGTTCCCCAGTTGCAGGAGGTTGTTCTGCGCGCAGTGAAAGGTGTCGTGGCATGCGAACCTCACTTTTAGAGGCTGAGTTAGGATGAGAGGGGGAAGGAAGATATGATACTGATGAAGCTTGTTATGGTTAAGAAGTGGTAGAGGTGCCCCAATTACAGATTCTACGTTACGCTGCAACAACCCTCACCATATTGATCTCTCACCGCATTAAACTTTCTTCACCACCGTATCAAGCCTTGTCACCGCCGTAGCAACTCTCACCTTCAACCAAATCCATACCTCGTTAATAAATGAGGTGCTAATATGCCTTGCAAATTTGAACTCTTTTTTTTTACACTTTTATCTAACTCTATTTAACTAACTAATTAACTATTTAAACTATCTTAATTAGTATGTTAAATAAAACAGCCACATGTTATAGCCGGTCAAAATAATGGGTGTAAATTTGGACTTATTTTTAAGTAGTCTATATTAGGCTCTAAAAATATATGTATATAAGATCTTATCATTAATATTTGTTAGTTCATCTTTTTTGTGTGTGACTATTTGTTAGTTCATATTTACTAATATATATTATTCTTTTAGTATTGTAAGGTTTTTCAAACAATAATTATTAAAAATAAAAATTATCATAAAATTATTTTAAAATTAAAAAGCATGATTCCAAATATCAATAATTAAAATTTTATGTTTACAGTTTAATATTCGATTAATAAAAAGTCATCTATACTAAAGTTTTTTAAAAATTATTAATAATTGGGTTTTAGATGACATGATTTTAATACTTAATATTTAATTATATTTTTAATGAAAAAATTTGATTACATTTGTAGTTTTTGAAATATTTTAAAAAGAATACTTGCTTGAGCACTAAATGAAATAAAAGATATTGTAACTGATAAATAGAAAATAATTTTATTTACAAAAAGGACAAATTTAAGATTCTTGTTAGGAAGTGTTTGGGCTATTAAAAATTAAGGCTTAAATATGTTTGGGGTCCCTGACTTTTGAAAGGGAATCAGTCTGGGTCCCTGAAAAATTAATTTGCTAAATTGGGTCCCTGACATATGTTTTTTAATCAAATTAAGTCCTTTTAACCAATTTTGACTAGTCCTTTTAATCAAAATGAAAATCCATGTAGGATAAGTGGGATGATGTGGAGGTGATGACTAGGTTTTGACTAGTAAAAATTGGTTAAAATGACTTAATGTAATTAAAAAACATATGTCAGGGACCCAATTTAACAAATTAATTTTTCAGGGACCCGGACTGATTCCCTTTCAAATGTTAGGGACCCCAAACATATTTAAGCCAAAAATTAAAATGCAACAAGACCAACAAAGAGTTCCAGCGGGAAGGGTTGGATATTAGGATTCAACTATGTCGTGGTTAGAGACCGTGGGAGGAGGTACTGTGTCGGAGAGTCAGGAAAATGCTACACAACCATAAAGTGGAGGTAAATATATATTTTAGGTATGCGCATATATGTTTGATATTTCATGAATTGTATTTTTGTCACGGAATAGCGTGAGATATATTATTTGAAGTTAAGTAAATATACATTGTATGGTGTGACAAATTGTACGGAATGATGTGACTCTTGGAAAATAATTTATATATAGTGTTCGATGGGAGAATATAAGGATGATGAATGACTTAAACGTTATCCTGATATCTCCCCACAAAGATTGTCTCGATATAATTGTCATCATCAAAGAACAACATAGAAAGAATGAAAAAATGATAGGAAAATTTATCTATCGTTGTAGGATATTCTACAAAAATATCAATAACAAAAGATAGAAGTTAGTACTCCACAACCATCCTTACTTATGAAGACTACAAATTCTTAAAATCTTTTTTCTCGATGCTTTTTATGATTAAATTTACATGTCCTACCATTCTCAATTCTCACCAAGTTTAAAATCAGTTGTGCCATTGCAATCAACTTTCTTTGTTAACTTGGATGCTTGTCAAACACTCAACATTATATATTAGCATGGAGATTTCAATTTTGCTTGTAATGGTTACTTTGTCCTACTCATTGATTAACACAACCCACAAAGAACGAGCACAAATTAAAGCACGAAATAAATTATATATTGGGAAAACATGGTGATTCAAACTAGCATACATTAACTAGTGGTTTAACAAATGACACAAGAAGTTCTAGCTAGTCTCACATAGGACATAGGTGTAGCATGTAGATTGCATTTATTTTAGCCTCTTAGGCACCCCATCATTCATATATCTCGTAATTTGGTCAGAAGTGTTCAATTAATCAGAATGTTCACTTTTGGAAGCTTCTTTCTCTTTCTTCTTTCCCTTCTTCCCATGCTTCTCATGCTTCTCATGCTTCTCAGCCTTATGCTGATGAGGCTGCTCAATGAAATCTGATATATCCATGTGCACACCAGGATCATTGGCCTGGTAGCTACCACCAAACATGATTGAGTTGTTGACGGCCTGAAAGTTGCTGTTAATGTAAGTGCTCAAAGTCTCTGCAGCCTCATCATGAGAAGAAGATTTACCTGCAGATTTCTCATCCAATTCGCTTCGCAGAGTAGCTCCTTCGTTGGTTCCGGCGAGCGTGATGATCCTCACATCACGTTCATCATCCTCATTCTCCAAATGGTGTGTGGACCCTGAAGATTTGTGAAAATCAGTGACACGGTGAGTGATTGCAGACACCATCTCCCTGATTTCTCTGTCCAGATGCTTGTGCTTCTCCCCTTCACCACCAGAGGGAGAGTGACTTGGCTTGGTTGATTCTGAAGGCATGTTAATTTGTTTGTGAGAGGTGATGATGGATATTGAATGAAAATTGTGTATATGAATGTCGGTGTATTTATAGGAGCTGTAGTTAAATTCTGTGGGAATAAAGTGGATGGAATGACTTGAATTGCAATTAGAGGATCTTTCAAAAAAAAAAAGCTAAAGAAGGATTGAGGATTGCTTGATAATAGGTTAACTTGTTATTCTTGTGCTACTTTTATGTGATGATCATTTTCCAAGGGAAGGATATACTAGGTGAAGGTGATTTCACTTTCACAAACTGGCCTTTTATCAATCCAGAACATTGTGGATGCTACTAATTAGCTCTATTAGGAACAAACAACCGTCAAAACAATTAATTAAATCAGTACCCAAATTATCATTAATCAACCTGATGATGCCCTTTTGGGTAAAGTGAAAAAGCATTATGGCCACCTTGGACATGCCAAGAGTGCTAAGCATTACTCCTTTTTTAGCCACTCGCCCTTTGTACATAGTATTTTTTATGAAACATAAATAATTAGAAAGAAAAAGGTTGATGGATTGTCAATTTTATTTACATAGATATTCAATTAATTTTCACAATATTAAAAATTTATTTTTATTTTAATTAAAAAATATTACCTTTTAGTGCCATGGGACATATTTATTAGAATTATTTATTGACTCTTGTGGCTGCAATTAATTGTAGTTTTTGTTTTAATAAAAATATGTTAATTCATGATTCAGATGGAGGTGCATAAGTAAGACAATTTAATTATTTAAGTGATTCATTTATTTGGGCTTGAATATCTATATTGATTAGTGTGGATTACGGTGTAGGCCTATAATCACTTATCTGAAACGATTTCATATCTTGTCCCATTGACAGCCGTAAAATTGAGTGTGAGATACAAAATGAAATCCTAGTCACTTTTAGTCACTCAATCCTTATTTCGCACGTGATTTGATAGGTACGCAATCTATTCATTCTATTTGGTGTTTTATAATCATATATGGATTTCAATCAGTTCTTACAATATTTTGATTGAATGTCAGTGTAAAATTGTTTTACACTAACCGTGTATGAAAATTATACTCATAGTTAAATTGCATTGTTCGATAAAAAAAGGGTGTTGTAACTTATAAGTCATTTGGGGTCAGGACATTCTCATTAAAAACTCTCTCGTATTGAAATTTATGCCTATCTCTTTTTTCTTATACATGAAATGTGGCTGTGTAAATAGGTTAGAACT
The DNA here is from genome assembly GCA_030819835.1 of Acmispon strigosus. Lineage (NCBI taxonomy): Eukaryota > Viridiplantae > Streptophyta > Magnoliopsida > Fabales > Fabaceae > Acmispon > Acmispon strigosus. Next base: position 97,600,697 of record JAUAMA010000001.1, read on the forward strand.
TGGAATGGGAAAGGAAAAAAATAACAAAGTTAACCCTTTTTTGAATAAGATGACAGGAAAGAGAAAGAGCAAAGGTTCCAATAAATGAAAGAGAGGGAAGAGGATAAGGTTGGAAGTATAACTAGTCAACTAGTAGTAGTATGTATAAATTGGAAAACCGGCTGCCGAACCTCATACCATACCACTCTATGATCTGGGTGCGTGCGCGCGAGTACGTAATAAGCCCAAATGAATTATCAAGCAATCAAATATGTGAATAGCACAAATGAATTATCAAAAAATCAAATATGTGAATGATTATATCTAACAAATTTTGATTGATTTAGATATAATAATATTTGATTTATTCGATAATTGATTTTATTTTATCGTACCTTATTCGTTTTTTATTTAGTTGTTATTCTTTCCTAATTTATTATTTTTCTTCTCCGTAAGATGTACTTTCATTCATGGAATAATAATTAAAAAATTGAGTATTGCTTTATCAAATTATCCTAACCCTGAATCCGCTGATAGCCCTCCTTCTTGGTTTGGTGTCTATCATACTCGCTCTCAAATAACGGTGGCGCCGCTGTATCTCATTCAAACCAATACTTATAAAACCACACTCACCCTCGTCTATATATTAAATCAAAAATCAAAACCCCTGGCCTTCACATATATCCCTGGCTAGAAGATATTTCCTCAATTGGATTCAAATTCTCAAGATGATACAGGTGGCGATCGTGGCAGAGGTGCTGGAAGAGTACACGGCGTTGCTAGCAAGGACGGTGGAGCAGGTTTTCCGTTCCGCCCCTATCCCTCGACGGGTCCGTTTCCTCATCCTCCACAACCTTCCCTTTGTTTCTTCCACCCAACCCCCTCCAGTCTCCATCCATTAATTCCTTTCGATTTTTCTGAGTGATGTTGGCAGGCACTGTCAAACTTGTATAATTTTACTTATTTCGATTTAGCTTCTCAAATAAATTTTCTTCTGCTTTCAATGATGCAATGCACTGTGTATAGTGGGTGCGTTAGTGAAGGGATCAGAAGTATATTAATACTTTATGAATTCACAACCTTTTTCTCATTTATTTGGGCCTACTATAAATGAATGCGGTTTGAGACTAATTTATTTGGGCCCAATAAAAGGTCCACCAGTTTGTTTTCGTTTAGAGCCAACACAAACCAACACAAATGCGAATCCACAGAAAAAAAAAACGCATGAATCCAACAAAAATTCAAACAAATTATAAAAATATGTTTGACAAAAATAACTTAGCCAAGGACTATCAACATTTATCGTATAATCGTTTATTCATACATTGAACTCAAATAAACTCTCTCTTTTAACGTGATCTAATGCTATATAAATTTAGAACTATAATGAACTTGTTTGTATTGCTTTTCAAAAAGTCTATTGAAATAAAATCAATTGTTAATTCAATTTGAAAATCACTTTTATTTCAAGTAGATGCAAACAGACTCAATATTGGAGAAACATTCACAAAGTCACGATTGATAAACAATTTTAGATCCGAGGGAGTGGGTGAGGGTGAGAAAGGGGCGGTGGGGGGAAGGGAGGTCGGGAGGAGGGGTGGGGGAGAAGAGGCGATGGAGGAAGAAAGAGGAAGAGGTGGTGGTGGAAGCGTGGAAGGTTATTCCTAATAAATTGCTATCTAATTATGTTGCCAAAATTAGTTAAAATAAATTTATTAAACTTTAGAATAGACTTAAGTTCAGTAACCATAGGAGAGAGGGACGTCCGCAAGTTAATTTTAATGCTTCTGTAAATGAGTTGCAATATGCAGGTTTCGTAGCTCGCAATAATTTGGGCGAGGTTTTAGCTTCAGTTTTCTGCGCCTCCTTTTTAGTGTTTTATCGCCTGTTATCATTGAGGCTTTGTGCATGAGGTGGGCTCTGTCTTCAGCCACCGACTTGGGCTTCAGGAGCTTTTCAACATTTTGTGCAGGCATAGAGATGGTAGATCTTATCTCTTTTTTATTGCTCGTGATTGCTAACATCTCTCTAGGTTTTGATTTTATGGAGCTACCTTTCTGGGCATTGAGGAGACTCCTTCCTTTTCTTCTTTACTTTGGCATGATATATTGCATCTTTGTCTGTTGTTTCTGATTAATTGAATTTCATTTTTTTATGTTAAGAAAAAAAACAAGAGAGTTTATTATTTGTAAGATAAGGGGTTTATTTTTGCACACCTCAATATTACTATTTGCACACCTTGAAAATATTTTTCTACAATCTTATAGGAATTTTTTTTTCTAGAATTACAACTTCAAGGACTATAGTTTTTTTTTTCTTCTTTTGAAAGTCCAAGTTAAAAAGAAATTTACATTGCTGAAAGTTAAAATTCTTTCACAATTTAAACTTCTTGAATACTAAATTTTTTTCTTACAAAAGTTTAAGTTTAAAAATTGCAATTCACTATTTTTTTTACATGTTTAGGATTTCAAATTTCAGATTTTTTATTTATTATGAAAGTGTGAAACTTTTGTTTCAAAACATTTAAGTTTGAGAAACGTAGTTCGCATAAGTAATTTTTTTCTTACATTGTGAAAAGTTTAAGTTCTGGAAGCTATTTTTTTACTTTTGAAATTTTAACTTCTAAAATTGTAAAACTCTTTGTTTCCATAAGGTCAAGTTTTGAACTTCAAATTTCAGAAGCTAACTTTTTATAATTTTGGAATTTCAATTTATAAGATGGAAAAAGAATTTCAATTTTTGTTTTGTTATTCGATGGATGGATTTGGGAGGTAAATGGTGATTTGTTGAAGATAAAAAGCCGCGAAAAGAAACCAGGAAAAAAATAATTTACTAGTAAGCGATGTGACGTTTAGAATAGAATATTCATCATCTCTCACTCTCAGCCACTCTCATCCTCCACGAGTTTTAAAACCAAGTCTTGTTTTTCACATTCGCAGCTATTTTCCGAGGCTGTTTCGTTGGGTTTTTTAGGTTCCAATTTGCAAAGGAAGAGATCAATCAAACTTCAAAATGAATCAGAACAACCAAGTAGCCTCGTTGACCACGTCTCGTTTGTCACCCCTTGCCAAACCCTTCACGCTCAACCGCTCCTCTCCCTCTCCCTCTCCCTATCAACAACCCAATTCGTCTTTATCTTCTCTCAATGATGACCCTTTCAGTTCCTTGCTTGATTCTTTCCGAAAATGTAACCTGGGTTCAAAGCCTCACTCTTTGCCCGCCGACGAAAAATCACTTTTTGACCAACACCCTTCTCTGGAATTGCCTAATTATGCTGACTTTGATGGCCTTAATGGGTCACACTTTGGTGTTTCTTTGCCGGATTATGGGATGCAAGGAGTGGATTTTCATCAGGGTTTGTTTGGCGAAGGAAATGATACTACCACATCAGTTGCTGATACTGATACTCATAATGATGCAAGCATGTTACAGAAAGGTATTTTGCCTTTTCTTTCCATTTTTGATGGAATGCAAAATTTATCCTGCAATTTTAATTTGACAGAATTAGTGAGGTTTGATGCATATTTGCTTTTCTGATGGGTGCATTTCTATGTTTTTCTTGTTTAATGTTCAAGCTCATTAGACCAGCTCTGCCTATAAACAAAGAAGAAATTTATTAGAGAATTTTGAAATTATTATTGCTGTACAAAGTTATAACTGCCACAATTCCTAAAGTAATTTCATCCCTTCATACTGCATGTATGTTCAAGGAAACAATAAATTCCCAATTAGCAAAAGAAGGTAATTAAAGACTGGAGGGCATTCCCCTTTAACCCGTAACAGCACTACGTCTGTTCATGGTTTCAAATTGCGGACAGCAACCACAATTGCTGCTGCGGCCGCAACGTAACATATGTGTATGTTGGACCCTTCCTTCGTGAAAAACAGTTAATGTATGTTTTTGGTCTAAACTGCAGTTAACATATCATAAGCATGATAATCATACAGGGTTTTCTTTTATTCTCTTAATTTTATTATTACTTAAGAATCTCACTAATGTTATTCTATGAAGCATAGACGTGACATGGACACTTACACACCAACAGGTGTAATATCTAAAACACCGGACACCAAGACAACACATATATAGGCTGTGTGTGCGAGAGAGATGAGTTAATCTTAACAATCCATGCATGATTGTATAGTCGAGATTAACTCTTCTCACTTCTCATTTTCTCATTTGCCCCTATGTATAAATACATTATGTTGGAGTACCAGGGTGAACATTGGTAGCAGTGAAATTCCCATATGAAATGTGATAGTGATCTATTGTATCATTTTTTAGGTTTTAACCTTTTTATTAATAGTTCAAGATGGATCTTTTGAAAATTATTTTTTAAAAAATGGAAATTTTAACAAGAGTTGTGTCATTTAAGTGTCATGCGGCTCACGCCTTATATGAGTGTTAGCTAAGTGTCTAAGCCATGTCGGCTACGTGTATGAGATAAGACACCTGATGAGAAGTGTTCCACTCATGTCATAGAGCGTCATACAATATCCTCCCCCAAAAAGAGTTGAGAAGTATCTGTGCTTCATAAATCTGATTATGAAATCCCAACAGCTTTAAGCAATGAAATCCATGCTTAAAAGAGTTGAGATCTCAACTATATCCTCCCCCAAGTTTGGGAATTGTACTGAACTGCACTAAAATGCTCTTCACAAATTAGGCTTAGTTACCTTTAAAAATCAAAATTCCTTATATAGTTAGTTATATTCACTTATCTGTATATGATGGCTCTTAATTTTGGAAGTCTAGAGAAGTTAATGTAGTTTTCTCCTTAAGCTCTTGTGCATCACTGCATAAGATTTTTTTATTATCTTGAAAAAGGTTAACAATTTGGTTGATCATATGTTGTCATGGACATCTAAGACTGTAAATAAGTATGACTCTTTTACTGTACATGGTTCTCTTCTTGAAACTGTATTCAAAATTAACTATATTCACGTATGCCTGTGTCTATACAGTGCTTAATGGTACATCTTTAGATCTATCATGTGAAGAAATTTGATGCCTAAATCCTTGTCTTTGCTGTTCCAATTATGCTCCCTATATATAATAAGTTTTATGACAAGTTCTAATTCCATGCTTCACATAAAATTTTATTTAAAATAAAAAATGAGACAAATAATTAAGAATTATGGAATAATATGTACAGGTAAGCATGCTGTTGATGAGTTAACTCCCTCTCTAACAATGTCTGAAGGTATTTTGGAAAAAAACACTGGTGTAATTGTGGCAAATGACATTCTATCAAATTCTGAAGGCACAGTACACACTGCTGATGAATCTAGCTCCTTTCTCATTTCAAATTATAAGATTGCCCCGCTCAAGTTATCAACAACTGACATGTCCTCCACTAAAAGCTCCCCTCAAAATAATTTCTCCAATATTTTGGATGACAATGACCCTGATGTGGATTCTCCTTGTTGGAAGGGAACTGTTGCTTTTAGTTTACCTCCTTCAGAAATTTTAGGATCTGTACAAATTCAACACTTTAAGAAAGAAGCAGAAAAACATAACATTTTAAATCCTCTGGCTCCACAGTTCTTTCCGGGTATCGGATACATTAAGGATGATTTTGTGCCTTCCAACTCTAGTGCACCTGTAGCTACTAATTTCTTGTCAGGAGAGGACATACTCATGAAAAGTGTCATGACAGAATCCCCAGTGGAGTTGAATAAGAAAATTGAGCTTCCGCATTCTAGTAACATTTGTGGAAGAGAAAAGACATTTAATGTGCTTCATGATCCAAAAAGAAGCTCAGTGGATTCTGTGCTAATGACTCAATTTTCTTCTAAGGAAGAATCCTTGACTTCAAAAGGAAAACATGTAACAGTTGTTGATGTGGATGACTTCGTAAAGGGAAATAAAAGTTCTAGGGCTAGTAGGTCAATGAGTGAGGTTTCCCCTGCAAAGGGCCATTCTCCAACTTCACCAACATCATCATCTCAAGTTAGCATTGTTACTGATCTACTTAAAACATTTGAGGGTGTTTCGAAGCCTTTACTTGAATCTCAAAAACCTGATATTAAGATAATGCTCCGTGCTATGCATGTTCTTTCGGAATTGCTTGTACATGTGGATGGAATAGAATCATATGATAAACATGATCCTGACATGATTATGATCCCGCAAATAATCAATAATCTGAATGGTTTTAGCACAAAGAAATGTGGCCAAAGAATTTCAACCCTTGATTCAACTCCTGCAGATAGTACTTTTTGTCTTGATAGGTCATTAGAGCTTTCCAAGGTATGTATGGATGTATTTCGTAACAATTAGTTTTCTTCATCTGCTCAATGTTTATTTTTCTTTAAACTGAGTTGTGCATGTCTTAATTCAAGGAACTTGAAATGACAAGTATGGAGACCCTTGCTGTTCCAAACCAGCTTTATCTGCAAAATGTCCATATGGGGAAAAAAACAGTTTCTAAAGTAATAGGTCAGAGTGGACAAAGTTCTTTTGCATCAAGAAGTGATGAAGGGACCAAGAAAGCTGATGAAATGGCTCAGGTACCCACATGAGTGATGATAGATTCCAATTAGGTTTTACGTTTTCTGAAATCTAAAATAATTTTTTGAATTCTTTGTAGTTTCAGGTTATTCGGAGAAGTCTTGGGAGAAGTCTGGATTTAGACAAACATGTACACCCAGAGGCATTATTGTTTTGGAATTTATGGCTTGATTCTGAAGCAGAACGTTGTTACAGGAAATATAAAACTTATAATTGCCTTATGGAAGCTGGGGTGGAGGTAAATTGCAAAAGTGTTGCGGTATTTCCCTCTACCTAAAAAACTTGTAGCAACATTCTCTTTGTTTACATTGTAATGCTTCCTTAACATGACTTAACGTACATATTTCTTTCCTTGAATAAAATTAGCATTGATGCTAGTAGCACACCACTGCTGTAATATGCATACTAACATGGGCGATGCATCAATTATGTGTTTATATTTTCAGGAATTGTGGAGGTGACAGTGCTCTGAAGATTTTATAAGAGACACAACTAGAGGCTGTAATTAGACTTCAGAGATATCTTACATATTCATTATCATCTTATTCTTAGATGAATTTCTATTTGTACAAATGTAACTAATTCATGTCAATGCAATGGTTCTGGACTGCTATGAAGAGGAAAACAAAAATATGTAAGTTTGTGTTGTGCTACGTAAAGAGCTCTATGATCCCACTTAATCTTTTTTGGTGGTTTGTTTTAGTTTTTAAAGAAATTTGCAAAACCAGGTCCAACTACTCAAATACTCATTTTTTTCCTTTCTCTATATTGATATATTATTTGTGTCTGGATATAATTATGAATATAAACCATTTGTTCATCTTTTTTTGGTGTCATTCCCGTATTGGGAATTGCTTATTTCTTTTTATTGATCTCATGCAGAATGAGAATAGGGGAATACATTTTATTTTCCAGATTAATCTCCTCTAAAGTGAGAGTCACTCTAGAAGTGAAAGTAAGCTATCACATTCATTGATTGGTAAATCAATGATTGATATTTAAAGAACATCATAGTTTGTTAAACATGTGGAAATATATGATCACAATCACAACCATTGATTTTCCAATTAACAATTACTTTACTCTTTAAAGTCTAAAATAACTTTAAAGGAGTCAAATCCATTTTTTCAATATTAAAATTTGTTTTTTGTTATGTGAAATTTTATGTTTGTTTGTCTCTTAATAAACATTCATAAATTTCCATAAGATATTGTTAAATATCTAAGAGAGATATATGCAAAACTTTAATGTCATCATTTTAACAGAAGAGTATTATTAATTTCTTTTTTGTCAAAACAGAAGAGTATTCAATCCAATGCAATTAGACATACCTTTGTCTTTTAGGGTTCTCTCCATGATTTAGTGACTGGGTATGAGCTGTTCTATGATGGCCTATATCAGCTCAATCACATGATGTTATTATTCATGTAATTTATACTTGTTGTCTACTGAACTTTTAAGTTACTCTGCTAACCACTTATGTCATGAAATTGATGCGACCACCCTTTCTGTTCATGTATTTTATGGTTAGTGAACACTGCTCAAACTAACTTAATCTACTATATATAAATCCCAGCTCAGTGCTTTATTCCAGTGACCGAAAAAAAACGCCCAGTGGAATGTATTTCTATTTTCTAATAATGAAAATATCTGAGAGAAAGATTCAATAACATGCTAGAGAGTAGAGCCTCTAGTTAACTGCCATAACGTTACTGGAAGATTTGGCAGTGAATTTAAACGTGTCGATATAAACATTTGTGATTTGAGGCTAAGAGTGATTGAGAACGTGATCAGACATTAGAACAACTTAGAATAGAAACATGTCTTTGGCTAGTTAGCAACATACAAACCAACTGTTATAAATGCTAAACATGTTAGCTTAATTTGGTAAGGACAATTAGAAGCACGAAACCTTGTTGGTATAAACGGTCAAGTGTCATCATCACTCATCAGCTGAGGCCTAGCCTAGTTATCTATTGAAAGTCAATTTTGTTTCTATACAATGTAACTTTTCTAAATACTATGGTACATTTATATTACCTTCCTTAATCCCTGAATCATTAAAATCAGATTACCGACAGAAATTTGAACCCAATACTTTTAGCATCCAACTAATTGAACCATCCATATTAGGTTTTATCTCTACTGTCTGGTTGAACACAATTGGTTCAAACTCTATTGACTATTGAGAGTCTAACTAGAAATTTTACACTCTGTCAAAAATACAAAAGTGCTATTGTAAGATTTGAACTCCTCAGGTTTTTTTTTTTTTTTTTTTTTTTGTCTTTTGATGGGGGTAAACCGATTTGGACAACAATGGCATTTCCTCTAAACAAATGACTTTTTCGGGTTTAAACTTGTATCTCCAACCTTACGAGGATCAACTTGCCTATCACTATCACTAGATTAAAACCTTCTTGGTTCTCCTCCAACCTCTAATCAGATCTTATGTATACTTTCATCTTAAAAAGACCATATATTATATTGGTGTACTAACACATAGTGTCGTATCACTTTGACACTCACATTTGTAGCGATTTCCAACAGTCATAAAGTGTTAAAGTTAATACTTTTTCTTTATTTCTCACATTGTGGCGGTCAAAAACCAGCATAAAAGTGAGTGTTTGAGTGATAGCCACTATTTAGTGGTACATGTATCAGCACCGTTTAACAATTATATTAAGCACCAGGATAAAAATAAAAATATATTAAATAAAAAAACTTTTAATTTTCAATGTATTGAATGATATGTTTTTTTTTTATTTGATACTTTCTTCTTTATTTCTTAAATCATAAAATACGAAAATAAATAACTGTTAAAATCTTATTACTATTGTCATGAGAAAATTTTGATATAAGAGATTGATTCCCCCAAAAGTATTGACTATGAGCAACATGATACATACTTTACAATTTGATCATTTTGAGAAATAAAAAGAGAAACTTTTTATCCACAGTATCATGTTGAAATGTTATTTTCCATCCAATTTTATTGCTGGTGGTGCTGGTCAGTGGTCATGAACTTGTTGTTCAAGGGTTGTTAGTTAAAGACGTACCCAGCCCAACCGAATCCTTCCTTATACTTCCCGCAATAAATTCAAAAAATGTATTCTTTGACATGAAAAAGAAAACCAGACGTTGCTTCTCATCTCTCACTGTCTCTGAATGATCCTTTCCTTTGTGTATGAACTAAACAATGAATGACACCAACCCTCCAACCTCTGAAAATGAACCCACCACACCACAATACATATTTGCTTTCCTAAGCTCCTCCCAAAAGACCAGTTTCAATGAGTTTGTGCTCTTTCATATAAACCCAACATCAGAGCATAGACTCAGAAGTAAAAGGTCAGGGAAGTTTCTACTTATTTTTTTGGTCATAAGGTAGACCAAAACTTAAAAAAAATGATGGAATCTGGGGTTCACTTCTGCAACTCTTGTGGGGAACAAATAGGAGCTGATGCTAATGGGGAGGTGTTTGTGGCTTGTCATGAGTGCTACTTTCCAATTTGCAAGGCTTGTGTTCATTATGAAATCAATGAGGGGCGTAGGGTCTGCTTGAGATGTGGCACTCCCTATGCTGGTAAGTGTATGCTTAGATACGCGGTAGATTTTCACGTGATTCTTGTAGAAGCTACTCTAAGTGCTAGCAAAATTGATTTTTGAAGATATGAACGTGAATCCAAACATGATATAACTCTCCAATGTCTAATTTTCTACATTTATATTTCCAATTTCATTTGTAACTTGCTTTATACTGCTTTCAATTTTCATCCCATGGTTATTTTACACTGACAATCTTGGAAGTCTAGTTAAGCAATCATAAAAAGTTTTTTTTTTTGCCATTTTTATTTTACTTATTTATTCATTGCTTTGAAGCATTTTCTTTTTTTCTGAATTGTTTCTCATCAGATGTCTTTTTTAATTGAAATATCATAAGACCTGATTCCTTTTGTGTATTTCATAGATGGAACAAAAGATAATGATGACACCAAGGTTTCTGGAAATAAATCCATAGTGCCTGCCCAGATCAGTATTTCTCAGGTAATGAGTTATTAATTAACACAGCATTATTAAAGTGCAAATAGTAATTAGCCTTAATATTTGGGGACAAAGGGAATTTTGAGGTAACAGAAAATCTCTTGTTGTTGTTGTTATTGCTAAGTTCAAATTTTCACTTATAACCTCTCCTTACATTGTGTAGGATGTTGGAATCCATGCTAGGCATGTCAGTACTGTGTCCACAGCGGATAGTGGTAAAGAAGATACTTGAGATCACATTTTATACTTCTAGTACAATTTCTATAGAAATGCTCTTTGACATTCATAACATGGTTTTATTCTTGTAGAATTAAATGACGAATCTGGGAATCCAATCTGGAAAAATAGAGTGGAAAGCTGGAAGGAAAAGGATAAAAAGAATAAGAAGAAAAAGGCGGCGCCTAAGGCTGAAAATGAGATGCCAATTCCACCAGAACAGCAGATGGAAGAAATGCAGTAAGTTCAATGAGAAATGTAACTCTTTTCCTGTAGAAAAAAAATTAAAAAAATGTACAATTAAACAACACTTTACTTTGTAAATAGAAAAGAAATAAGATGTCAGACCTTAATTAGGTGAAATTTAAGAGAAGCTATAGAAGAAACTGATTTCATCAAATTATTATGAATCATCTGGTTGTACTTGCAAGACTATTAATTTGATAATGAATATTTTTCATTGCTTATTAACTTTATTGGCTTGCTCCATTGGTTTAATATCTTCCATATACAAACTTAATCACATATATATTCTGATGTACATGGCTCCATGCTGCTGATATGTTTTGCAGGTCCTCAGAGGCTGCTGCTGCAGCTGAGCCACTTTCAGTCATTATTCCAATCCCGAAAACGAAACTCTCACCATACAGATTTGTTATAATCATGCGACTCATAATCTTGGGTCTCTTCTTCCATTACCGAGTTACTCATCCTGTTGATAGTGCTTTTGGTCTCTGGTTGACATCTATCATCTGTGAGATCTGGTTTGCATTTTCCTGGGTGTTAGATCAGTTCCCTAAATGGTCTCCAATCAATAGGGAAACTTTCATTGACAGACTCTCTGCAAGGTAAATAATACACAAAGTTGTAAAGTATTTGATAACATTGTTTCTTGTACTTCAAGCTTTGAGCAGAAATATCATGTTGTAGTAGTCTAGTAGATATGTTATGCCTCAGTATTTGTTTCTTTCTCTGTTCAGACTTTGTGAAAAGTAAAGTATAAAAATGAAATCAGTGGAGATCTTTGAACAATTGAACTTAATACAAGACAAAGTATTATTCTATCAGGCGATCAATGTAACTGGTCTTAACTAGTGGAAAAAGGCATGTTTGGATACACACGGTAGATTTTCAGGTTGGAAGGAGAATCGAGTCTGGGAGAAGCTACTCCTAGTAGCTTTTGTAGTAGCAGAATCGATTTGAATTTAAACATGCTATTAGACAATGCTTGGGTGCCTATTAGTACCAGTGCAAATGAACGTTAGCATTCACTTAGAGAAAAAAAAGTAGACAAAACTCTTCTTACGGATTGAGGAGAAAGTCCGTTGCACTCAACTGGTATCTAAACAAACACTTAGCTGTTGTTGTTGTTGTCATGTAATATTTAAATTGAATGTGAGAACTAATATTTAGTCTAGTCTGCTGTGTATTTTGCATGTTGAATACTCACTTTTATATTGCCAATCCAGGTATGAAAAAAACGTTGAACCTTCTCAGCTTGCTGCTGTGGATTTCTTCGTCAGTACAGTTGATCCTCTGAAAGAACCGCCATTGATCACGGCTAATACAGTTCTTTCGATCCTTGCTGTGGACTACCCTGTGGATAAAGTATCCTGTTATGTGTCAGATGATGGTGCTGCAATGCTGTCATTTGAATCCCTTGTGGAGACAGCTGATTTTGCAAGAAAGTGGGTTCCATTCTGCAAAAAGTTTTCAATTGAACCACGAGCACCTGAGTTCTACTTCTCTCAAAAGATTGACTACCTTAAGGACAAAGTACAACCTTCTTTTGTGAAGGAACGTAGAGCGATGAAGGTAAGCATCTGAAGCTTCCTATCTATGACTTCCAAGGCAGGATAACCTTGATATTTGAATACATCTGTTTTTCTATAATCACCACCTCTTCTTGACTATCTTTCATTTGTTTCAGAGAGACTATGAAGAGTTTAAAGTACGAATTAATGCCTTGGTAGCAAAGGCTCAGAAAACACCAGAAGAAGGGTGGACTATGCAAGATGGAACATCTTGGCCAGGAAATAACACACGCGATCATCCTGGAATGATTCAGGTATGTCGATTTACTGTGTGTAACCCAATCCAAATGCTGATAGGCATAGTTAAATGCCTGGTTTCTGCAACTTGGCTACAGAATTATCTAAATGACAAAATATTGTGGCAGCATGTGCCAAGTATTTTAGTGAATTGCTTTATAACTTGTAAGTGCTAATAATCTATTTTCAGTAGAAGCAATTTAACCCCTATTCAGCATATAATATGCTTTAATCATTTTATAAATAATAATATATCATGTCACCAAGTTAAGCCATTGTGTTCCTTTCTTCAATTTCCACAATATTTGTTCTTACTGTTTCCTCCATTATAAATGACTGCTCCATTTGAACCTTCATTAAATCTGTTAGTTGTTCTAGTTATCATGTCATCCGTTAAGAACATATTTTACATTCTAAGAATATACTATAAAGAATTTAGTGGTTATGTGTGGGAAGTGGGAACCTTCTCTGTTTTTGTAAGATTGATTAGTTCTATTGATCAATTATTGGAACAACTGCATACTATACTATTTACTTGCTTCTGATAGGGTGCATCACTGCAAAAAAAGTGGATTTTTAAGTGAAACTTGTGTTTACCATTGCCAGGTTTTCCTTGGACACACTGGTGCCCAGGACATAGAAGGAAATGAACTTCCCAGGTTGGTGTATGTTTCCAGAGAGAAAAGGCCAGGTTACCAACACCACAAAAAGGCTGGTGCTGAAAATGCACTGGTATGAATAGATATTTTCACATGAACATTTTATACAATAAGGTCATTAGGATTTTATAATGCTTGATGCTTATTTGGATTTATACAGGTGAGGGTGTCTGCAGTTCTCACAAATGCTCCTTACATTCTCAATCTTGACTGTGATCATTATCTTAACAATAGCAAGGCTATTCGGGAAGCAATGTGTTTTCTGATGGATCCAGTAGTTGGTAGAGATGTGTGTTATGTGCAGTTCCCCCAAAGATTTGATGGTATAGATCGTAGTGATCGATATGCCAATCGCAACACAGTTTTCTTTGATGTAAGTTCAAATGAAAATGAAGAATTTTACCACTTATACTTTATAGTTACAGTAGTCTCTGTAAATATTGACTATCAAACAAGTATTCACAGCAAAGATTTCCTTAATCATGAGATTGAAGAGGAGTAGCTTTTTTCTGTTTGTTTTTCTTTTTGTGAATGATAGAGTCCAACTACTTTGGAATTTATCTTCCTCTAGGTCCAGAAATTGTCTCATCGTTAACAATATATTGTGATGTATATAGTGCATGCAGTGCTAAAACTTTTTGACAACTATGAAGTAAAAATCATGGACACAATCCTTATAAGATATTTGGATCAAGTTCTATTTCCTCAGAATTAATTCTGATACCAGAAGCTTCTCTCCAAAATTGATTTTGACTTCAGAATTAATTGTTGAAGGATTTCCGAATTCCAAACATGCATTTACTGTAGTTTCCAACCCTGATCCCTTTCAGGTTAACATGAAAGGGCTTGATGGCATTCAAGGACCTATGTATGTGGGGACTGGATGTGTTTTCAATCGACAAGCACTTTATGGCTACAGCCCACCTTCTATGCCCAACTTACCAAAATCTTCATCCAGCTGTTGCTGCCGCCCAAAGAAGCCTACCAAAGATGTCTCAGAGCTCTATAGAGATGCAAAGAGGGAAGAGCTTGATGCTGCTATTTTTAATCTCAGGGAGATTGAGAGTAAGTACAATTAACTTTGTCAGCCATTTTTACTTAAACATATAGCAGATTCTTCAATGAGGAATATTGTTCTTGTTTCTTTTCTTTCTTGCAGATTATGATGAGTATGAGAGGTCAATGCTGATTTCACAAATGAGCTTTGAGAAGACATTTGGTTTGTCCACTGTTTTCATTGAATCTACACTTATGGAGTATGGAGGGGTACCTGAATCTGTGGACCCCTCAATGCTGATCAAGGAGGCCATTCATGTAATTAGTTGTGGATATGAAGAGAAGACTGAATGGGGAAAAGAGGTTAGGCTTTTAGGTTCATGGTGTTCTTTTACAAAGTTAAATGAAAATTTTAGCACATAATTAACACCTAATGCTCATATCACGTTCATGTTCTTTAATTGAAACTTTATCTTGAGAATTTGAATCTCCAATTACATGATCTATAGCAATAAAATTCCATTCTAGCTAAATTCATTATGTCTCACTTTTGTTTATTCAGATTGGTTGGATCTATGGTTCAGTGACTGAGGATATCTTAACTGGGTTCAAGATGCACTGCCGAGGATGGAGGTCAATTTACTGCATGCCCATAAGGCCTGCATTCAAAGGGTCGGCGCCAATCAATCTTTCCGATCGGTTGCACCAAGTTCTTCGATGGGCCCTTGGATCAGTTGAAATTTTCTTCAGCAGACACTGCCCCCTCTGGTATGGTTTTGCAGGAGGTCGCCTGAGATGGCTGCAGAGACTTGCTTACATCAACACCATTGTCTACCCTTTCACATCCCTTCCTCTTGTCGCTTACTGTTCTTTGCCTGCAATTTGCCTCCTCACCGGAAAATTCATCATACCAACGGTAATCTCCTCATCTTATTTTGATCTTATCATAAAATTGTTATTAATTCACTCGATCCACAACAGATATAATATGGAATATGAATGATGTGTAACTACACTAGTAGCATGTTTGGATTGATGGTGACACACAATCCAAAACATTTTATGGGGCTAATCTGCCGCAGAACCAAACATGTTATACCAATGAAAACAATTTCTACCAAATAAATTGTTGTTGATGATTTAATGCAGCTATCCAACCTTGCAAGTGTTCTCTTTCTTGGACTTTTCATCTCCATTATAACCACTAGTGTGCTTGAGCTGCGGTGGAGCGGTGTAACCATCGAAGATTTGTGGCGAAACGAGCAGTTCTGGGTGATTGGAGGTGTTTCAGCTCATTTGTTTGCTGTGTTCCAAGGTTTTCTAAAGATGTTTGCAGGTGTTGATACCAATTTCACCGTGACTGCGAAAGCTGCTGATGATGCAGAGTTTGGTGACCTATACATCATCAAATGGACTACACTCTTGATTCCTCCAACGACCCTTCTCGTTGTTAACATGGTTGGTGTTGTTGCTGGATTTTCTGATGCACTAAATGGAGGATATGAATCTTGGGGACCACTCATTGGAAAAGTTTTCTTTGCCTTCTGGGTGATTTTTCATCTCTACCCGTTCCTCAAGGGTCTCATGGGTCGCCAAAACCGTACTCCAACCGTTGTTATTCTGTGGTCAGTGCTTCTGGCCTCTGTGTTCTCACTTGTTTGGGTTAAGATCAACCCATTTGTGAGTAAAGTTGACAGCACAGCCATCTCTGGGACTTGCAATTTTATTGATTGTTAAGTCACTACAACCATGTTTATCAAAAAGTTTTGGTCATGACGATTCAAATCATAAGCATTAATTAGTTGTTTGTTGAAGTAAGGTTGTGTACTTCTTCTTTACCATGGTTTGGAAGATGAAGATCAATCAAGCATTGGCTAGTTATATTTCAATTGATTACTTCAGAAAACGAAACATTTGGATTTTGGAACTTTCTCGTTTAGTTATTGATGTCAGTGTCAAATGTCAATCACTCATGATTTCTGGTAATATACAGCTCAACGATCTTATCCTTGGACTTGGAGAACGGAATAGCAAACTCCTCGTGCTTCTATGTAGACCAAATTGTAAAGGAACATGTGAGATTAATAAATTCTTATCTTAATTTCATAACTTGCTTTTGTATTAGTGTTAAATAATTTCCTTAAATGAAATCCGTTGCTAACAATATATTTATTTCCCATTACTTTTTAAATTATTACTCCATTCATTCCAATGTATAAGTCATTTTTTAAAGAATTTTTTATATCCCTCAATATAAGTCACTTTATATATCAATTAAGCATTTAATTTATTTTTTAAATTCTGTCTCAAGAGAAATTAAACATATAATGAAGTAGAGAGAAAAATTAATTGAATTTGTAGTTTTTGAATAAGGATAATTTAAGAAAGTTACTAAAACCTTTTACAATTTTATTGTTACTAACTATTTTTCTTAATCATAAAAAATTGGGTAAAAATGATTTATAAATATGAATAGAGGGAGTATCAGTTAAGAAGATAAACATTAGAGTTAGATATGTTTTTGGTTCCTATAACTCTATGGTTGGCCAATTTTACTCTCCCATCGGAGAAAAGTTCCATTCTAGTCCCTATGATAAAAGAATTGTTTGATTTTAGTCTTCACTTAAAACTCAGCTCAAATGTCCATGCGTTTAATGAGCGCTTATGTGACATTTAATGAAGCGCTTATGCGCTTATATTTTTTAATAATTAATTACATGTAATTTAAAATTTAATTGAAATTATATGCGTCTGACATATAAGCTTCATTAAATGACGTGTATAATGTCACATAAGCGCTCACCAAACACGACACGTAGACATTTCGCCTGAGCTTAGATTCATGCGAGAACTAAAATTAAATAATTTTTTAATTGTAGGGGTTAGAATACAACTTTACTTTTACTAGAGACTAACAATCAACCATATATAAAGTTAAAGGGACAAAAACGTATTGAACCCTAAATAATATTTAAAAAAACCAGATAAAACTTAATAGTTATATTAATACATTATTCCAAAAAAAATTATTAATACCTGAAAATAGACCAAATGGCAAATGGTACGCATCTCTTTCACATCCTTATTCTCATCTCTGATTTCCACCGCCTCATATCTATATCATGCCTCTATGTGGAGACCGCAAACTTGGGTCATCTAGGGTGCACTTGCACTCTAAGTGGTGCACCGTGCACCACTCTAAATAACCTGCTACAGCAGGTTTTTTTACTTGATATTTAAAAAAAAATTAAAATAATAATAATTAGTTAATTACATTTTTACCCTTTTTTAAAAAAAAAATGGTAAAAATGAATTATAAAAAAAAATTAACAGAGAGAAATGGGTTTATAATAATGAGTAATTAACAAATTAAAATTATAATAAATTATAAAAATAAAATAACATGTAGAACCGGTTACCGGTTACTTACCTGGACACCTGGCGCGATCTTATTGGTCAAAAGCTGGTGGTGCACGGTGCACTACTTAATTGGTAGTTCACTCTAGACAACACCGCAAACTTGTTACAAAATATATAAAAGCATAAAAAATAGAAAAAGTGATGATATAAAAATGATATACACTAAATTTAAAATTAATCCAATAAATTCAAATAATATAAACTAAAATTAAATATCAAACAATATGCAAAGATTTCAAAATAAAAAATCTAAAATGTGATAGAAGGACTAGATTTTTCTACCTTTGAGTTTTGGTGATGATGCTATTCATCTTCGAATCAAATCAAATAGACAAATACTCTTTTGTTGATCTGTGTGAATTTTAAGTCATATGAAGAAATAATTAAATCCCTCCTCATAAGTTCAATTCCAACCGCTTGCAATAACAATAATTGAAGTTGTTTCAATGCCATTATCTAATAAACATCACACGTGGACATCTTACTTGCTATTTATTTCCTATTCGAGTCAAATTTATCTGGTCATGCAACATAATCACAATAAATGAAGAAAAACTAGATTACTCAGCCAACAAACCATAAGAATCTAATGCAACGATTTTTCATGGATTCTTAAAATGAACTTAATTTTTTTTATTAACTATATGAGGAAAAAAATACCATAAAAGTGGATGATCCAATCCTTGCTTTTGGATTTATGACAAAGTTTTTTTTGGAATATGCACGCTAAAAACAATTATTACGCACAAGAGAAAGCAAAACTTTAATTACAAGGATGTCATACTCTAACAGTATTATTTATTGTAAATCTCTTAATAAGGAAACCTAAAACTATCAACCTTCTTCGTCTTCTTATTATTTTGACCCCCCTTGTGTGAATCTTCCTTTTGTAGTCTAAGTGAAAGTGATTTTTGCACTTTGTTGTTGACATGATAACGAAGTCATGTTCGCAATTTCCAGAAAATGATAAAGGGTGAAGCTTATTGATTAAAGAACCACCGAGGGTTGAACCCAAAGTCCAAACAACTAAAAGGGTACTGGGATTGGGGAACCCAAGGAGGAAGAGTTGGATCCCACCAGAAACTAAAGGATTAGCATCCTCTAAGTGAATTATAACAATACGAATACCTAGGGTGTAGTTTCTTTAAAGTGACTCACTTTATTTTATATCGTAGAATAAGCATCACAACCATTAATAGTAATTACCTACTTTGATAAAGTTAATTAAAGAATTTAATCAATGGTTGTGATATTCACTTTACCATGTAAAGTAAGTGGACTCACTTTAGTTAGTTGCACTCCAATATATATTTGGCTCTTTAAAAGTATTTAAAGAGTCTCACTTATAGGTACTAAGAGATAAATAAATAAATAAAATTTAAATTAAGGAAACTTGAGAGAGAAAGCATTTGAGAGGATTTGGATCATAGGGAATAGATCTTCATGATTGTAAAAAAATTGATCGTGTCAAAATTTATTATCTAACCAGTGGTTTTAATTTTTTTATTTCTGTAATTATTAAACTCATAAAATCAATGATCAGATGACGAAACTTTATATCGTCAATTTGTTTACAATAGAGAGAATTCATCCTCCTAGTACTATATTCTTTCCCTATTCCTGATTTTTTGTTATTTTGTGTACACACTTTAACAACTGATAAGTTGATATGTAACTGATTAGAATACTTTTATTTAAAATTGAGTTATGTTAAAAGGAGACGGTGATAGATTTTAGTAAGTAATTGATGAGATTTTTTTTAAGTGATAATAAGATATAGTAAATGAGATATGTAGTATTAAATTAAAGTATAAATAAAAGAAAGTGAGATAAATAACCAAATTAACATAACAAAAAAGTATGAAAGGAGTGAGTAAAAAAATAAGATAAATAAAAAATTAAGTGCATTTGGTTTTGGAAATATGAAAAGCCTCTAATACTTTCTTCATTTAGTATAAAAGAGAATTTGTTCGAGGGTGAAGTAAAAATATATACTGTTAAGAGAAAACTTATGTACATTTTGTAGAAATTGTATTGTGTTGTTGACCAATGAAAAGCTCAATAATTCAGTTTTAATATACTATTAACCTCATTCTAGGTAAACTAATGATATTTCATATAAGTAAGTTATAAATTTTATAAATTATCATATTGGTCCACTAAGATGAAGTTATATAACCTTCACGAATAACTTAGACAACCCCTTTAATAATTTATTAATTTTAACTTTCACCCCAATTACTAATTTCCAACCCATGTGTCATTTGTGATTTGACAACATTAAAAACAGTATGAGTAAAACTGTACGTAAGTTTCGTCCAAATATTAATTACACTTAAAAGAATCACATAATAGTCAGCAAAAGAGCATCAACCTTGAGCGATTTAGGACATGTTCGAATACATGTTAGAAGGGACGCAGGATGTTTTACAATATTTCAATGCAAAAAAGCAGCTAAATGATTAGATAAAAGTCATATTTCATTGAAGAAAATGCGTTTGTTTAGCCGTTGAATTGGCATTTTCACAGATTTCAATGCTAGATACAATGTTCGGTTTTGTGTTGCAATACCATTTTCTTGATTTCCAAGACACATTCAGCAAAATGAAACTCGGATTGACTAAACGAACGTTCACGTTAAACCACTTAGTTTATTTTTACGTTCGGTTTAATTGAACATAGACGGAAGTAGTAGACTTTCACATTTAGTTTCTTGGAACACAACTCGATGAATATTGATTTACGTTGGCAATTAAATTGAGCTAAAAAATAAACACACACTTAAAGATTAGTTTAAAAAAACTTAAGTTCACTTTTTGGCTCCTTTCACACTTAATTGACATTTGGCATGCTTGATAAGTGCAATTTACATGTTAGGTATTTCTTTAAATTAATTTACCATTAGAATTTTATTAACAGATTTAGTGAAAATAATAATAATTTATCTTCAATAATTTAATCCAATCAGGTGCGTCAGGCCCATGCATAAGATGCCCTGCGTTTTATCTAATTTTCAGAAATATCATGGCTAAAGTATTAATTATTAATTAACTGAAATACTGACCCTAATGTTATTAACTAATAGCTTCAAATATTATTTTATTCTAGACATTTTGACCGTTGTTCTTTAAAGAGATTGAAATGACAGGTGCAATTGTGTAAATATTGCTTTTGTGGGGTTTCTTCCTACTCACCTTCATCATACTATTATAACATATACCGTTAAGAAAGAGAACAGAGAAGATTGCTCTAGATCCAGTTAGGCTCTGATACCACTACTGGTCGGGAGCCCCTTTATTATCCATACACTGATAAAATAGTTCACAAGATGAGCTTTTCGGCAGGCATCGCCATTGGCCTACTTTCTCTGAACCACAGTTACTATATTTGATCATTATATTGACAGCAAAGAGGACTGTAGCAATGGATCTCTAGTCAGATATATTTCTGATACACCAGGTCCTCATAAAAATGCAAGTGTAGAGCATACTTTATCTATACTTGCACTTGATAGATGAAAATATGAAGAGAAGAAACACAACTGAAAGAATGATAAATAATCTCGTAGGAAAAGAAGAAAGATGTAAAAAGAGAAATAATATGAAAATGAGATGAAATAGAAAATTAGGTTAAAACATTCATTTCTTTAATTTAATGTGAAAAAATAATAGAAATATAAAAGGAAAAGGTGAAAATAAAAAGTTATAAAAATATGAGTGTGAATAAAAAAAACCCACATCCTAGTATATTTTCTTTTCAAATTATAAGTATTTATTGTTAAAACAATTCAGTTCGAGTAAGGTAAAGGTAGCACGTACCACATATATGAATAATAAATAGCATGAACTACCATTATTTTATTTGAATTCTTTAAATGATTCCAGAGAAAATTTAAGTTTAATCATCCTAATTCTAAATAGATCAATTATATTTAAGATAAATAAATTGAAAATTTTATATATATTTTTATGTTAAATATTATTGACGTTAAATAACATTAGTTTAGGTAGAACTAGAGTGATCTAATACACTCTAGTATTCATATTTAGTATTGAACTATTAATAGCAATGGCAGTATTATATTATGCATAATATTCTCATTTTGTTTCTCTCTTCCCATAACCAGTTTTACAGTCCCATTCTCACTCTCCAGTCTCCATATCCAACACATCAGAGCAGCACATGTGTTTATCTGACCACTGGAGCCATGAAACCACCACTAGTTTTCCTTCTCTTCTTCTTCTTCCTCTTCACCGCCTTCACTACCCCATCCCTCTCTCAACCTCTCCCCCCAACCCCTGCCCCCACCACATCTCCATCATCAAACCCCTCTTCTTCTTCTTCAACTCTTGACCCAAAACAGGTCACAGCCCTACAATCCCTCAACATCCCCACCTCAAAAGACCCCTGCTCTCAACCCTCCTTCCACAATGCCACACTCTGCGACTCCTCCGAGCCCTTCCGCCACCTCATCTCCCTCCGCCTCTCCAACTGCTCCTCCTACGTGGCGCTCTCCTTCACCGCCCTCGAATCCCTCTCCACGCTCCAGTCCCTCCAGCTCCTCAACTGCCCCGTCGCCCCCATCCGCTTCCCGCCGGAGCTCATCGCCTCTCTCCGGTCCTTCACCTCCGTCAACAGCCTCCGCAAGGTCTCCGGTGTCTGGCTCTCTCAGCTCGAGAATCTCACCGATCTCACCGTCACGAACGTCCAAGTCAAAGCCTCTGGCCCTTATGTCATCCTCAGCAACATGAAAAAGCTCAGAACTTTAACCATTTCCCACGCGAATCTCACTGGCTCTCTCCCTGGGCACGTTCATTCCAACCTTACCCACATCGATTTTTCTGGTAATCAGCTCAAAGGAACCATACCCCCTTCCATCACCATGCTTGACAGCCTTGAAAGTTTGAATCTTTCATCCAATGCTCTCACCGGTGAGATACCCGCTTCCATTGGGGACTTGATTTCTCTGAAGAATCTCTCTTTAGCTTCAAATTCGTTTTCTGGGTCCATCCCAGATTCAATTTCTGCTGTACCAGGACTAGTTCACTTGGATCTGAGCTCAAACCAGCTCAATGGGACTATTCCAAACTTCATTTCACAAATGAAGAGCCTCAGGTACTTGAATCTAGCTAACAACAACCTTCACGGGGTCATGCCTTTCAATGCGAGTTTCATGAAGAGATTAGAAGTGTTGAAGGTTGGTGGGAATGGTAACCTGTGCTATAACCATTCTGTTGTGTCTTCAAAATTGAAGCTTGGGATTTCTCGTTGTGACAAGTATGGAATGCCGGTGTCTCCGCCGTCGAAGGATTCTTATTCGGATGATAGCGGTGACTACGATGACAGTGATGATGAAGATGGTAGCAAGCATAAAACAGAGCATCATCATGGGCCAAACAAGTTTGTTCTTGGTGTGGCTATTGCCCTTTCTTCTATTATCTTTCTCATTTTTTTCTTGATTGTGTGCTCAAAATGTTGTCGTTAAAAGCAAATTTTGATTCCAGGTTTTTTAGATTAGGGAAAAAAATTGATTACTTACTTGAGTGGAGGGCTTGTTTAATATATTTATTTATATTTGTTAATTATACAATGGTGTAGAGTAGGATCATGAAGGAGAGGAAAAGAGAATGGAAATGTAACTGCCAAAACAAATATGGAAATTGGAAAATATAATTGTTATATTTTGATGGAGATAATATTTGTAAAAAAGTGGCCCAATTAAAGGAAAGGAAAAGTGAGTGTCATGAAATTAATTGCTTATGCAGTTATTGCATTGAGTTTGTTATGGAACACTTGGCTTTGGAACCGTGTTTTCAGCTGTTTGGAGTAAAAGGTGGAGGTGTGATGAAGTACTATTTTACTTGTGCAATAAGCGTTTTCTCAATGATTCAGCTTTAATGCTGAATTCAAAATGAGTTTTTTTTCTTCCTCTTGCATTGATATCAACCTTCTTACTTTCTACTTAGCTGGGAAAATGTTGTGTTTATTTGCTTTCTGGTTTCTACAGTAGTTAATGCATAGGACACCACTGTAGAAGAGTCTTTCACTAGCATTCATCATTCATCTAGTTTGTACACCAACATTTGTATTGAAACCTAACTTTGGAACAGCTATAGTGTCTACTACCATCTAAAATCATATGCAGCTTTCTTTTTATTTGAGTTGTCAATCTATTCAAACATTTAAGTCAAGTAATTTTTTTTAATTTATATCTCTAGTATTTGGATATTTCCTGAGAAGTTAATGTTTATATTTCAATTGTCTAACTGTCATCCAGCAGTTTGTTTGAGTCATTGAGATGATGACCTTTGTGTTCATTTTGTGGGGCAAAATAGCTGGATGTGATGCATTTATTTCAGGTTCTGCTCATATGGCTAAAATTCTGCTCATAGGAGCCCGGATAAACGATGGATTGTTGATATTTTGCTTAATTTGTTAAATTGTGTCCGTGGATTGTTGATATTTGGCTTTGGCCCAATTGTGCTACTGTTAGTTTAGTATTCTTTCACCATGTGCTATATATGTATATGATCTTCCAGGCTCCTACAATACCACCTCTTTGTATGTTTGATATGTGTGTTTGGTTTCATGTTTGAAAATGCCAAACATGGATGCAACAATTTAAAAACAACTATTTCTTATTTTTAGAAACGGATCTGACCTAAACGTGGATCCAGGCATAATTTTCCAAACATACACATAACCAATCATTTCACCATGTGCTTCATGAAAATGATAGGCATGAGTACTATTTACCAAGAATCCAACCAGAAAAATCAGGAACTTTAATTTGCGTTGAAACTTATACTGTTTGTACAAGAACTTGAAATATACGTGGAGCCCGAATTTGAAGCCTCCAACCACCTCCGCCAATAATTGCACGGCCTAGCCACCATGGAGCAATCAACTAGACCAACTTCAGGTGTACACTGTGAGTCCTTTTCTTCACCTTCGAAGCCAGTGCCACCAAACCACCGAGCCGGGTCATCAAATCTTCACCGCAGCCACCACCTGAAACTGCCGCTACCACCATGAACCCTTCAACCACCGTGAAACCCAAGCCGAGACCAATCCCCCAAAAGCCCTTTCCTTCTACAGCCAATCCAAATAGACAGGGTTGGCATACAAAGGGCTTGTGTGGTGGATTGCGGCGAGCACCGACGACGGTGTTCTAAGGGAGAAGATGGTGTTGAGGATGAAGCCACAATGCAATTTAAAGTTTTTTTAGATGGTGATGAAGTTGATTGTTGATATTAGGTTAACGTTTAATTTTAGAGATTGATAAAGATTAAAAATATAAGTTGATATGAAAGTGAGTTAAATAATAATTTGCTATATTTTTAGAACAAAATATAATAATGTAAATTAATTGTGATTAAATTTTAATTTAGTGTTAAAGATTGAATAGCACATGTTATGATTTTATTTATTGAATTTGAGATTGTTTTGAAACAGTTTCATTTGAGACGGTACCTAAAAATTCACTAGTTATTTATGGGTTTTGTCATCGACTATGAAAGAAAATCCGATCTAGACATGTTATATGTTGATGAAAAATTTTCATAAGAAAGATATCCGTTCCTTTATATTTTGCAACCATGGAAGTTGTGGACTCGGATTTAGTTCATCGAAAGTGGGGAGTAAATTAACTCATAGCTGGTATATTTGAACAACTTTGATTATTAGACTCCCTACAATAAATCCACCTCACATTTTCCTTTTTCTTTTTTTTCATCTAACTTTTCCTTTTCTTGTTACAATGACGTCTTTCATTCCTCTCTTCTCTCTTCTTATCTCTCTTGACACCATTTGGGATGTAAGTAACATTTTCCTTCTTTTTTAGTCCCTCCTTACCAATCCTCTGTTGTGACTTCTTTAGTTTCTCCCATTTTTCTGCCTCTTCATAGATGTCTGCCAGAAGAACATAGTATTCAGTGTTCTCTGGCTCTAGCTCAAAAACTTGCTCTGCTACTTTTTCTGCTAGCTTAACATCATGATGGATCCTGCAACCACGAAGCAAGGAACCCCAAATTGCAGCATCTGGTTTAACAGGCATTGTCTCAATGAACCTGTAAGCGTTGGATAGATTTCCAGCACGAGCAAGGAGATCTACAATGCAGCCATAGTGTTCTAACTTGGGCTTAATGTTACATTTACTTGTCATGGAATTAAAGAATTCCCATCCCTCATTCAATAATCCAAAATGACTGCAAGCATGAAGTATTGAAGTGAAGGTGATCTCATTAGGCTTAATACCTGCAATCATCATTTTATGAAAAGTGGAAATTGCTTCATTTCCAGACCCATGCATGCAATATCCAGCAATCATAATAGTCCAAGAGATGAGATCTTTCTCAGGAATCATGTCAAAGAGTACCTGTGCATGAACTAGGGACCCGCATTTTGCATACATATCAACAAGTGCAGTGGCTACATGCAAATCTGAAGAGTACCCATTTCTCAACATGTACCCATGTATCTCTTTGCCTATCTTTAGAGCAGAAAGGCTTCCACAAGCTGGAAGAACACAAACCACTGATATGTCATCAGGTCTTGATTCTTTATGCATCTCAGCAAAAAGTTTAAGAGCTTCATTGGGGAGAGAGTTTTTCGAATAACCTCCAATCATGGTGTTCCACGAGACAACGTCCTTAACTGGAATCTGAGAGAAAACTGAATGAGCTTCTTCCATGCTTCCACATTTTACGTACATATCCATGAGAGCATTATACACAAGCAAACTCAAGTCCATCTTGATCTTTCTAAGGTAATTGTGTCCATCTCTGCCTTTATCTATTAAGGTATTGTTGAACATAACCTCACTACTGAAAGATGCTTTCACTCCAATACCATGAAGTGCTCTACCCAATGAAAGACTGCCAATACTTGCACAAGCCACAAGAGCATTAACCAATGAAGACAAATCAACACCAACCCTCAAATTAAGCATCTGAATGAAGAACTCTAGCCCACAATGAGAAAAACCATTCATCACAGACCCACTTATCATAGAATTCCAGGAAACAACATCTCGATCGGCCAATTCATCAAACACCTTGTGTGCACTGTCAACTTCTCCGCATCTGAAGTAAGCTGAAATTAGGGAATTAGCAACAGTATTATAAGAACCCAAACCAAGTTTATAGATATTCCCATGAATCATTTTACACTCTCCTACCCTTCCAAAAGCAGCTAAACACTTCAGGATACATGGAAAAGTATGAGAATTCCCTGTGACTCCCAGGCTCTGCATTTTCCTAAAAAGATGTATACTTTCACGATAATCTCCAACCTTTAAGTATTCAGACATCATAAGATTCCACAGAAAAACCTTATCATTGAGAATCTGATCAAATATCCGTCTCCCTTCTCGTAATTCTCCACAATTCACATACATGAACACTAGTTTAGCACCTAAAACACCTTCAATCGCCACGCCATTGGAGGAGATAATTGAATGAACCACCTTACCCTCCTGCAAACACTTGTGCTCAGCACACTGCTGCAAGATAGAACAGTAAGTATTCAAGTCAAGCTCAGATTTTTTAGATCTTCTGAGCAATTCTACAGCATTTCTGAGATCACCCACCTCGCAGAATTTGCGAATTTCGGCGTTTTCATCCAACAAGGCAGAGACACCGACGGCAGTAGTGCTACGAGGAACATCCAGATTCAAAGATAACAAACTTGTTCTTCTTGAAGATTTCCCGAAGAAGATAAAACTATTCGATTCGGTACAGTTTGGTTTGTTATAGGTACTGTTACAAGTTGGATAAGTGCTGAAGTGTGTTATGCTTTTCGCCATTGGCAACAACATTGTTCTTTCATCAGTGTTTCTCAGAATGTGAGCAGAGAGCGAGGGAACATTTATATAGCAGCGTGTGTGACACGTGTCACCAAAATTTCGAGAAGGAAAATCAAAACTTTCACACTCCACCCCCTCTCCACGAGGAAAAAAGAGAGAATCAGCTAGTAACTTGATATGTGACTTATAGACACAGAGAGTTTGGAAAAAAAAATTGATGAAAATGAATTATAAGATAGTGTAGAGTATGAGCATATCAAAATTTATTATGAATTAATTATCTCATTTTAAGCAAAGT
Organism: Acmispon strigosus; assembly: GCA_030819835.1. Taxonomy (NCBI): domain Eukaryota; kingdom Viridiplantae; phylum Streptophyta; class Magnoliopsida; order Fabales; family Fabaceae; genus Acmispon; species Acmispon strigosus. The sequence goes on from JAUAMA010000001.1 coordinate 97,628,676, forward strand.
TTTGATGGGTTCGACCCACGTCATCATCACGGGCCATGTTGCTTACCTAGAAAACTTACAAATTATCCACCAACTCACCAACACAGCCTCACATTAGCAGCAACACGAATTGAATATACAACACAAGAACTGATATGTCATTACCGAGCAATCAACATGTGTTTGTGTGGACCAGCTATTTTGTAACCTGTCAAATGAAAAAATAGCAAAAATTTATAAAATATATGGAGAGCCAGGAGAGGTGATTTGTGATTTTAATTCATATGTGGATTTTAGAATCTGAAGTTTTTGGCTGGGAGAGATGGATGCGGTTGCTTTTCACTCACATAATCCTCTTCGTTTTTCCATGTGTTTCTCTTCCAGCAACAAGTGCTATTTAGGAAAATCTCCTCTACATATGAAAGGTACTATCTTCCTTTCTTATTTCCTTTTTTCATTATTGGAGACATGATTCTTTGTTGAATTGGCAGAGATTGCAATCCAACCTTCACCCTTCGTGCTCCACATGGTTGTCTCTTCATATACTACTAATTCAAGAATAAGATCTGATGGAGACAATGGTGTTCAAACTAGTGGGAGAACTGAAAACAAGAGACCTCGATCCTTTAATGGTAAGAAATCAAAGTCTTGTGATCAGAAAGAGATAATTGCTCTGTTCAGACGGATACAGTCTTCAATATCAAAGGGAGGGTCACTAGAAACCAGGAAGAGAAGTTACAAGGATAAGCCTAACTCCACTGAATCACTTCTAGATATTTTTGATAAACCAAAAAAGCAAGTGAAAGGTAAGTTACAGTTTTAGATTGTTTTTTTTTTCTATTGTGTTTCTTTCTATTTCTCATCTGATTCAGGCAAAATTTCAGGCAAGGCAAAAGCAAGAAGTGTGTCCAAGAAAGAGGAAGTGGCACAGGACCATACAGTTAAAATGGACTCTAAGTTGGGTCGACCACCATCAAATTTTGTAAAGAAATCCCCAATTCCATATCTATCAATTCCGAGAGGAAAGGTTATTGGGCTAACAAATGAAGTGTCAACTATTAAGGAGGGTAAACAGGTACAATCAGAAAGACTAGAGAAGCTAAAACTTGGTGAGTTGAAAGCACTAGCTAAGTCAAGAAGAGTGAAAGGTTACTCTAAACTGAAGAAGGATGAACTTGTTAAAATACTTAGGTCTTTGACTCAAAATTAATCCACAATTGAAACTTATCCTCTGTATGGCTTCATAGGCTTGTTCACTGAAACAAATCAAGCAGGTGGTTCCCAGTTACTTGTGACCCAGATTTCAAATATATATTTACAGTTTAGGATTTCTTTAACTAACCATACTGGGAGAAGAAAGGTATGTATATAAAAATGATAGTTTCGTGATTTTGTAGGCAAGAGTGTCATGTATTGGAAAAATAAGAAAGAAATCAAGCTGTGATTTGCAAGAAACAAATTTCTTCACTAATTTTGATATTATTCAGCATAATTGGGTGTTTTTTTACTTATTGCTTTTGCATAACGATGCCAGTTGTGTAGAATTAAATAGATAGAACAAAGTGAGCTTGATAGCAAGTGTGCATGGGATTAGTTGAGAAACTCCAATACTTCTGTAAGGCTATTTTGCATGCCAAAATTAAGTTCCTTTGTTTGTAAGTTGTCGTTATATAATATTTGTTGTTCATCCCTGTTATTAACATAATGACAATCTTGTTCTGTTGTTGAAATGAGGATCTTGTCCTTCATTTTGTCGATGTTAGTCTGGAAGGGTGAGACTAGTACATGAACTGAAAGCTTAGTTGATTTCATTATAGAATGTCTATAGTATTCAAGCTAGTAACTCAGCAAGTAACTGACCAACAAACCCAATAACTATGTAACTAACTCAGTTCATCTATACAATTTGTAATAAGTCAGTCACTCACTTCATCTAAGAATCTAAGATATAGTATCTCACATGTTGACTTGTCTAACATGGGTGAGTAAAGTGTCTGATATGGCAAGCATTTTGAAGTCTATATGATTCTGTGTGTCTTTCACCATCTGTACTTCTTATGGTGGAGAAGGCAGCATTAAGATTATAGGTACTGGAGAAACCATTTCCTGTTGATGCTCCGGGGTATATGTTATGCTTTCATGAAGAACAATCAGTGACATCCTATGCCTCCCTTGAATTATTGAGCTTTCTGCTATAGATCTGCTTTGCAAATGTAATAACCTTTTTGGAAGTTGATAGCAGCAGACAAATGGTGGAAGTGGCACCAGAGATGACATATAGGACCCATAATCTTCTAAGCTTCAAACTTTCCGTATTGTTGGAAGGAAGAGGTCATATTGTGGAGCAATCCTGTGAGGTAATCAACCATTTTTCTTCCAGTCTCTTTAGCTCTGCATTTTCTGAGAGATGTAACATTGCTTTAGAAACATCTCTGGCAAGCGGCGAGCCTTTTTGGTACATCTGCATTTTTATTTTTTTTGAAAAACTTTTGTCAAAACCAAAATAACAATACACTTTTCTCATATGATATATCTCATATATATATATATATATATATATATATATATATATATATATATATAAAAGGATTCACAAATCCAGTAGAAAGGCCGCATCATTTGACTGAACTGTCTCTGCTATGGGGGAAGACTTTCCAGCTTTCGCTTGATTTGAAAGAAAATGAAATTATTGGGGTAAGTAGACATGAAAACATGGAGATTATATTATTTTATTTGTTTGATTATGGATACAAAGAAAGAAAGAAAAATAATTACGTCTTTCACCGGACGAACTTCCATATACTTTTTCTTCAAACTCAAACAGTTCCTTCTTTCACACACATTTGAGTTTGAGGGGTGCAGCATAATTATCAAATTTAAATATTTAGTTTATCTTTAGTAGTATAATCAACATCATTATCCATAATTAATTAATTTTCTTTTCTTATTTTTATATTGATTTAGCTTCCTATTTATTGTATTTATCGTTATGGTAATGGAATCATAAGACTATAGACAAATAAGTATAGGCTTTTCTATTCTGTAAAGCATTGACTGGAAATAATATTTATATATTCTTTCCTAGTTTCCTTACATGTTCAGCATGCATGACTCAAAAAAAAAAAAAATTGAAAATCCATAAATCGTATAAGAAATAAAACCCACATTTATATATAATGTCTCCTCTTCAATGCTTGGACTCATCATGCACCCTATCCAAAATGGCTAAACTATGCTCTCATCTTCTCTTTATTTTCGTGCTCTCACTATATTACTTGTTAGCCATGGGAAGAAAAAACATCTCCACCATCGATGAAGATGCACTTCTTGCATTCAAATTCTCCATTACTTTAGACCCTTTTCATGTAATTGAAAATTGGTCAACCTCTTCTTCAGTATGCAATTGGGTTGGTGTGACTTGTGATGAAAGCCATGGAAGAGTGAGGGCTTTGAATCTGAGTAACATGGGCCTTAGAGGCCCAATTTCCCCACAACTAGGGAACCTCTCTTTCCTTGTTGAACTTGACCTCCATGGCAATAGCTTCTATGGTAAGTTACCACAAGAGTTATTTCAATTGCACCAGCTGAAATTGCTTGATTTGAGCAACAACAAATTTGATGGAGGAATTTCAACATCAATCGGGGAATTATCAAATCTTCAACACTTGAATCTTGGCAGCAACAATTTTATTGGTTTCATCCCTCAATCTCAATCTACGTTGTACAACTTGTCAAAGCTAGTGCACTTAAACTGTTCTTTAAATTCCTTCAAAGGAACCATTCCATTTGCGATTGGTGAACTTCGCTGGTTGAAGATTTTGGATATGAGAAATAACACGCTATCGGGAACCATTCCACCAACCATTACCAACTTGTCTTCACTTGAACAAATCCATTTATCTTACAACTCCTTATCAGGTATCAATTTAAAAAATCTCTATACACAGTGGCTTTGTAACAACTTAATTTTTCTTGTTATCACTTTCTTTATATCTTTCATCTTATTTTCACTCATTTTTTTTATTTTTTTATAATTTCGATTACGTTATTTATTATATCACTCATTTAGCTCTATTTTATTCGTATTGTATTGCATTAAGATAAGAGTGTATTTAAAATGCCACTAGTTTTTTTTCCTATAGTTTATTTTTTAGTTTCAGAATCATGACATGCGCATTGACGAATGAAGAACACCTCCTTTCTTTCGCACTTTCACATTATAAAAGTCAATCATTGCCATTTCCTTCAATTTGAAATTGTCAAAGATATTTGATCATTTGACTCATTCTTTTATTACGTCATTTCATTATATACTTTGCCAAATTTTCAATTGACAAGTATAATATTTATGGATTTAATTTTCTTACACGTACACTGTAAAATTTTTTGTTACATCGAAATTTAATCGTTTCATCTCACATCAACTTTTATGTTTAGAACAGAAAGTTATAAAATTTTTAAAATTTACTAATGTCACAAACTATCATTTGAAGAGTTGTACGCCAATAATGTATACACATTAAATTCTTTTAGATATATGAATAGTAGGTGCAAAGAATTTTACACAGACATATAATAATAATAATAATAGTCCACCGTGTTTTATTGTTGATATTTTTATATTTTAATTCATTTATATTGTGATAAAATAGCAAATTTTGATTGGATTTCTTTGAAAATATTGTTTATACTATATGTGCACCATTTAACTCAATATTTATATCTGCAATTTACTAAAAACTTGAGATTCATAAGAAAATAGATTCTCTAAATCACCCAAGATAACATTGAATAAAATTACTTTAATTTTAGGTGGCCTATTAATATTTTAATATATGTCATGAATTAAAATTTTCTAAAATACATAACAAAATATTATTAAGCCGCTTAAATCTTAGATAATTTATACAATCTCATAACCCCACACGAAAATGATTCATATTTTCAAACTTTCCTATTAGAATGAGATCCATATGTAGATGAATTACATACATTATTATACCAATGTAAATCTTGTTTGACCTCTTTCTATGTTGAATTAAAAGGAGAAATTCCGAAAGGACTTGGTGATCTTGCACAGCTAAGAAGAATGCACCTTCAATATAATCAACTTTCTGGTAGCATAAGCATATCATCAACAATATTCAACAAGTCGTTATTGCAATTGCAATACTTAGATCTTGGTCATAATAATCTGTTTGGTAATCTCCCATCAAATATTTGCCAAGGCCTTCCAAAGCTTAAATCACTCTATCTTTTCGAAAATGATTTTTCTGGTAAGATGCCATCTGTTTGGTCTCAATGCAAAGAGTTGGAAGATTTGGAATTATCATACAATAGTTTCGATAAAGGACATATCCCAGATGATATGGGGAACTTGACCAAGCTTCAATATTTATATCTTTTTGACAACAACCTGGAAGGTATGATACTTTCACTACACTTCTATAAGTTTGGACAAGATATACATAGTTTAATAATGAAATAGTATCAGAAAAGAATGTCAAATTAGTGATTAATAATATTTTTATGTTAATGTAACAATTATATGCAGGTGAAATCCCAATCTCCCTTTTAAACATATCTTCTCTGAGAGAGGTGGTGCTTCAAAAAAACAATTTAAATGGAAGTCTCCCACAGGATATGTGTAATCAGCTTCCTCAGCTTCAATTACTTAATTTACGCAGAAATCAATTAGCAGGAAGCATTCCAAAATCCATTGGAAACTGCACATCGCTTGAAATTTTAAGTTTAGGGGACAACACTTTCACAGGTACCCTCAAATTACTTAATCTTTATATTTACCCAATTATGACATATCTATATATCTTTTACTTTAATTTACCCCTCATAGTTGGTGGCCTCTTAATCCTAAATTTTAGTTTCTTGTGTTTCAAGAAAAAAGAAAAAATAACAAATAACAATTTGCTTGTAATAGTGTACAGAGCAATGAAGAGAAAACAACAATAATAATTTAACAGAACAACAACAGTTATCAGGGGTATATATGATATAGACGGATTATGATCATTTCATGTCATCACAATGTCAAGTGAAGAGAGTGAGAAATTGACACAAAATTTAAACATATTTGAAGTTTTCACATGAGAGGATCTTCGTGCAAATTAAGTTTCCTTCTAATTAACTTTGCTCATGCATTTATTTATATTTTTTGCCTTTTTTGATCTTCAGGTTCGAGTGTTAGAGCCAATAGTAGCTGGTTTGCTATTCATATTCACACAAATGTTGATTAATTCGTTTGTTCTTTGTTTCCAGGTTCTATACCAATGGAGATTGGAGATCTTAATCAAATTCAGACAATTCTAATGGGAAATAACAGCTTGAGTGGATCTATTCCTTCAAAACTCTTCAACATTTCAACACTCTCCTTCTTGTATCTTGCAAGAAATTTCCTCTCAGGAACTCTTCCACCAGATATGGGATACGGTCTTCCTAACCTGGAAGATCTGTACGTTTTTAAAAACAATCTTGTTGGGAACATTCCACATGGTATATCCAATGCTTCTAAGCTTACTGCCATCGACTTCAGTGACAATCATTTCAGTGGCGTTATACCAAATGTGTTTGGTGATTTGCCAGACCTCGAATGGCTCGGTTTAGCTGTGAATAATTTGACAACAGATGATCCTAGTGAACTCAAGCTCCTTACTTCCTTGACAAGTTGCAGAAACTTGGTATATCTAGCTATATCATCAAATAGTTTACAGTCCAAACTTCCCAAATCAATTGGAAACTTTTCCAACTCTCTAGAAAACTTTCTGGCTGCTTCTTCTGGAATTAATGGCAATATTCCACTTGAAATTGGAAACATGAGCAACTTGGTATATTTATCTTTAGGTGGGAATGATTTCAATGGAACAGTGCCTGTTACAATCAAAAGGTTACAGAAACTTCAGTATTTGGAACTTGGCTACTGTGGACTGCAGGGAACCATCATTGATGAGCTTTGTGAAATCAAGACTTTGGGTGAGTTAAATCTAACAAACAATAAGTTTTCTGGAGAGTTGCCAACATGCTTGGGAAACATGACTTCTCTTAGAAAGGTTTACTTGGGATCTAACAGATTAACTTCTAGGATACCTGCTTCTTTTTGGAGTCTAAGAGATGTCTTAGAGGTAAATTTATCTTCCAATGCTCTGACTGGAAATCTTCCACCTGATATAGGGCAGTTGAGAGCTGTTGTGATGCTTGATCTTTCAAGAAATGAGATTTCAAGCAACATCCCTTCAACCATCAGTTTCTTGAAAACTTTGCAAACTCTCTCCTTAGCACGTAACAAATTGCAAGGGTCTATTCCTGCATCACTTGGTGAAATGGTGAGCTTGAGTTTCTTGGACTTGTCCGAAAATCTTTTAACTGGTGTGATCCCAAAATCCTTAGAGTCACTTGCCTATCTTCAATACATCAACTTTTCATACAATAGATTACAAGGAGATTCCCAATGGTGGACCTTTCATAAGTTTCACATCTCAATCTTTCATGCATAATGAAGCACTTTGCGGCAGTCCTCGCCTTCAAGTACCTCCATGTGGTAAACAAGGCAGGCAAAGATCGAAGGCAAAGCTGCTTTTAATCAAAATTATGCTGCCAATAGTCGTATCAATCATTTTGATTGTTGTTGTTGTTGCATGCATAATACTTCTACAACATAAGAAGAAAAAGGTTGAAGATCCATTTGAAGGGGACTTGTCAACTTTAAGAGTTCCAAGAAGGATTTCCTATTATGAACTTGTACAAGCAACTAATGGATTCAGTGAGAGTAACTTACTTGGGAAGGGGAGCTTTGGTTCTGTGTATCAAGGGATGCTTTCTAGTGGGATGGTAGTTGCAATTAAAGTACTTGATTTGAATTTAGAAGTAGCATCAAGGAGCTTTGAAGCAGAATGCAATGCAATGCGCAATCTACGACATCGAAATCTTGTTAGGATTATCAGCAGCTGTTCAAATGCTGATTTTAAATCTTTGGTAATGGATTTGATGCCAAATGGGAATTTGGACAAATGGTTATACTCGCATAACTATTGTTTAGATTTCTTGCAAAGGTTGAATATAATGATAGATGTGGCATCTGCAATGGAATATCTCCATCATGGTTCTTCAATACCAGTTGTTCATTGCGATCTGAAGCCTAGCAATGTTCTATTGGACGAAAACATGGTAGCACATGTTAGCGATTTCGGCATTGCCAAGCTCTTGGATGAAGGACACTCTAAAACACATACCGAGACCTTGGCGACTCTTGGCTACGTTGCACCAGGTCATTTCTTCTCTGTTACCACTTTTCATTTACCTGATTTATTTTTCAATCATAATCATATATCTTTATTAGAAATTATAACTATATAAGTATTGCAAACTCTTGTTCAGGATTTTTTTCCTGATCACCAAAAAAACTCTTGTTCACAAAATATACTAATTTTATTGAGAATGTCTGATGACTAGTATTAATATGCAGAGTATGGATCTAGGGGAATTGTTTCTGTCAAAGGAGATGTATACAGCTATGGGATTGTGCTAATGGAAATCTTCACAAGAAAGAAGCCAACAGATGATATGTTTTCAGGAGAATTAAGCTTGAAAAATTGGATCAATGAATCAATGCTCAATTCAATCATGGAAGTTGTGGATTCTAATTTAGTCCAACTACATGGGGAACAAATAGATGACATATTGCCGAATATATCATCTATTTTGGAATTAGCCTTGAGCTGTTGTGCAGAGTCATCCGAAGCACGAATTAATATGATAGATGTTACTGCATCATTAACCAAAATCAAAGCTTTGTTCACTCACTGAAAAAGGAAACCAAACATGTAAATCATAGGGGTTTCAAAACCTTCCTTAGTCCCTTTTACTTGTCATGGTTTTAAATCTCGTTTAGTTTTAATGTAAAGGAAATTAAAATCATTAATAAAATTATATGTAATTGTATCTCTGTGTTTTCTTTTTATTGTCTTCATTGCACAGTTATCAGATAATTAATAAGTGGATGGATATCTTGTAAAACTTGGCAAGAATACCCCTTCCTGAACCTTGTGCATGCGGGAGCTTTGTGCACTGGGCTGCCCTCTTTATCATATTAGAAGTAAATTACTTGTATTATTCATCAAATGCAGACACAACTTTTCAGATAACTTTTTCCATCAGCTTCCAATAAATTATCTGTCTCTAGTAAAATAGTGTATGATCCATCAAGAATGTAAATAGACTGAAACTACTTAAATCCAATCTTTTATTACATTTTAAATGCAAGTTATATTCAAGACAAGGTGAAAAAAATGGTCTACACTGAATAGTCAATGGTCTGAAGTCTTAAACAAATTCACAAGTACGAAATTAGTAATGTGATAAAGTCTGCAAAGACATTGAACGAGATGTGTTTGGGCAAATAACTTTATTAAACGCTTATAGCAATAAGCGATTATCACATAAGTGATTATTTTTAAGCTAGTTTGAGAAGCTTATGTTTGGTTTCACAATTTGGACATGATCCAAGGACCAATACATGTATACTCATAAGCTAAGACTTGTAGCTTCTATCCAAACATGATTCTAGAGCATTTTACCATGGAAGCAAACATGCGATTATTGAGATAATCTCAAAGTAGCTTATAGGTATGTGTGCTTATTTATTTTTAAGCTAACTTGAGGAGCTAATGAAAATAAGCTCAAGTAATTAAAAAAACAAAAAAAGTTCTTTGGATCGTAGCAGCCAAGTCATTGATAAACAAATGCTAACAACAAAAGAAAGTAAATTAAATAAAAAAAGAGAAAGGAAACAGGGAGAAGCTCTTTCTGTCTGTTTCACTTTCACAGAAAATTCCTTACTTTTTTTTTGGTACAAAGAAAATTCTTTACTTAATTACAAATAAGATCTATCACCACCAAATGTAAAATATATTGTTTCTTTAAAAAAAAATGAACCTGATGTATTAATATTTACCTCAGAACAAGACATAAACATACCCTGAAGAAATCAAACATGGAAACAATTTAGGGATCACTTGACAAGCTGGAACTTCAATATATGAAAGCTTCACATCTTGAGAGCACACACCCTGAGAATTTCAACTTGGACTTGTGGTTAAGTTCTAATATCCGACTAAACTTTGATGATGTATCACAAGGTGTGTGCCAGGAACCACTCATCCACTCACTATACCAGGTGTGAAGAATTGATGGCAAGAATTATAATGTTTGATTCCCCAACTAGAACATATTTACACGAAAAAACCATGGCAGAACAAAAGCTATTACCAGGCACGCCATCAAGAAATTACAAAATGGCTGTCCTCGCCAGCATCCACAGAAGTTGCTCGATGAGTTACTATCATTGTCCATGAATCTTCTTCCATTCCATTCTTCCATAAATCCATTATTAGTAATACCCGAAACATTTTTCGCAGTTTCACCACATATTTCACACAACCTGTGGTTAAAAAAGGTAACTTGTAAATAATTTATTTGATAAACAGATTGTAATGCAAGGCACTAACTTGACATGGTCCAAATGAGAGTGATATATAGTACAAACTTGATGATGCAAAAAAGTAACAAAAATAAACATAATCACATGATACCAATACATGGAAACCTGTAAAAGTAAACCAGGAAATCAATAACTCTAACATGTGTTCATCAGTGACTCCTCATGATGTATATATTCTACTATTTAGCATTAATCTTTATAAATCTGATGCTTGACAACAGAATTAACATCGAACAAAGGAACCTCGGGATTATTGAATGAAAACTAATTTATGTATGATACAAGAATTAGGGTTGTCAATGATCAGTTCTAATAGATTGTAACACAATGGCTCTGACTTGACAAGGGGAAAAATTCCTTTCAGGCAATAGGACTGAAATAGAACAAGGAACATCAGAATTATTTATAGAAAAAGCAATTCATGTTTCTGTTCTACGAATAGGGGGGGTTGAAAAAGATTGTTATGTCTCTATTATATCTAACAAAAAATTGCAATAATTAAAAATTCATTTCATGGTCATAAAAGTATAAGTTTACTTTTCCTAGTCCATGCCCCTTATGACATCTGAACAGATTCATCAGATTCAAAAGAATCTTCATCACAACAACTACAAGAGCACTTTTTCAAATAACATGGACAAACTATTTGAACAACAACAACAAAAGCCGTATCCCACTAAGTGAGGTCAGCTATATGAATCACATAAACATGGAAATTAAATGCAATAATTTGCTAGTTGCCAACTGGGCCATGATGGCATCATATGGACGTCAATTAACCTCGACTCACAAACAATAGAATCAATTTTCTAATCATGTTTATGCCTAATCCTTAATACCAGTCCAAAGCTGGTAGCAATGGGGCAAACTAACCAGTTCACGAATGATAATTATAATGATAAGAAAACTCAATTTCAAGAACTCAGCCTCAAATCATGAGGCCTTATGAAGGCAAAACTCAAGCATAAGCCCAGCTATGAATCTGGGAAGGATTTGAAGGACAGATAACAAGAGTACTGGAAAGTGGAAAGTCCTACTTAAGCCCTTTTCTAATTTAAAACACGTTTATAAGGACTACCCCTACCTCAATAAAAGGACAAGCAATGGAAAGATAAAAAGATAAAATCAATACAAATGTTATTGCTGAAGTCATAAATTTTCGAAATTAAATTATAAAGGGAACTGCTGCACACACATACACAGAGCATAACAAAAGGGCAAGAGGAATATTTGCTTTCAGAAATTGTGCTAAATGTAAAGATAACTTGATAAGCAGCAAGAACTTATGAATCTCTACAGCTTTAGTAATTCAAAATAATAACTAGAAACATCAGGAACGCAACCAATGGATAAAGCTTCAATGCAAAACCTTAAAACAATACATCAATTTTATTGTTGATATACAAACTAGAATCAAACTGATATTTGGCAACAACAAATACCTGTTTCCCTTAAGCTTGAACCATGCCTCAGCACAATGAAGATGAGCAATTCCCAGCTCTTCTTTACACGCACAACCAAGCTGAATCAAATCTGCACTCTTAGCACTGTTAGCTGTGCCAGCAATGGTTGCATCAGATGGCTGCCCAGTAGCTAGATGGCAAATCCTACAAATCATTTCGCCTTCGGAATTCTCACAAAATCCTTTGCGGCTGCTGCACTTTATATTAATCACACATGAATTTTTACTTGTTTCAGACACCTCATCATTCAGTGCTTTCATGGACACTAATTGGTCACCTTTTGCTTCCAATTTCCCATTATCTCCATCTATGTACTCAGGCTCTATCACAACCACAGTCTCAAGCACTTCCTGGTTAACCAAATTGTTTGAATTATAACTAGCTCCTTGATGAACCTCATGCAATTCATCACTGATATTTTCTTGTTCAAGCTTGTCCAGACCCTTAACATCCTCCTCCTTATTGGATCCTGAATCCCCACCCACATCTCTTGAAGTTCCAACTTCTCCACTTATACCATCTACTACTGCATCAATTGCAACCCCTTCGTGAACAAGTTCTAATACCTCATCTCTGCTTTTGCTTTGAGCTTGATCCATTGACAATTTGTTCCACTCTCAAACCTGAAAAGAAATTCCCAACAACACAAACATGCCACAGTACAGAGTACAAACCCCACCCAAAAATGAAAAAAAGAAAAAGAAAGAAGCTTCCTTTTAATTACAGAGGACCAACAATGTGATCAATTAACAGGTGGAAAATAGATATCTTTGAACGACCCCACTTCCTGATACTATTTGAGACATAATATCAATTACAATTCATCAAAATGGAAACTTGACCTCAGAATATTAAATTATAAAAGCAAGTTGTATCTGGGCATGTTTCAATTTTCAATCCAATCCATGCTGCCGGGTAAAACCTGCGGCTTGCTTCAGGGAAATTTTGTAAGAAATAGATAGGAAAACGATTGGTACATGAGTTTATAAAAATCAATATTTAATTAAGTAAGGGAATAGGAATAGGAATAGGAGCAGTGTTTGGTGAATAAAGGAACTGGAGAAAACAGTAAGGCACAAAGAGATAATTTGATGACATGGGTCAGTGAGCAAATGAAAGGATTAGAATTTAGAAATATAAAGGGTTTGTCTATAATACACAGAGTGAATATTTATTAGTATTAATTTATTTGCAGAAGTTTTAAAATTTTGTCTGTTAATGCCTGTTGTGATTTGTTCAGCTCCTAAGGTTGTGGTGAAGTTGGAGGGAATTTCATGGACCTTACAATATATAGCATTTTATTTTATTTTATTTTGAAGGTAACTAACATAACATGATAACAATCTTTGGATTCATCCAGATTTTAACTTATTAGTGACAAGTGAGTCCTACTTGGCCACTAATCTGCTTGTCAGAACTGAAATATTATCCATTCTCTTGCTATTTCCCCCTTTTTTATATGTTGTTGATTTGTCATGTTATGTGTTTTTGTTTTTTATTAATTTGTTTTTTAGTGTGCGTGTTTGATGTTTTAGTCAGGCGAATTATGAAAGGAATTCGTGTGGATTTTAATATATGCATTCAAAAGGCAATTTCATTTTTTTATAATTAGTTCCACTCAATTTAATCTTATTCATTTGTTATCTTAAGTTTTGCATCTTTTGATTAGAAAGTAATAAGCACACTCCATAAGAGAAATAAACTGAAATTCATGTATTAAATTGTATTGGTCATCTTCTTCCAAAAATAGAACTTCAAGCACCACAGATATTTACACATCACATATATTTACACAGTGAATATAGGCTAAACGCTCTGGTCATAATAGCAATATTCACGACAGAGCTATGCAAAGCACAATGAAGTATAGTTGATACATCGAAACTTAAGTTAGCTTCTATATTGGAGAGACTCCCTAAAATGATATTAAGTACAAAATAAATAATATTTATATAAATCAACGATCAAACGTGTATTTATAAATATGGTAAGACTTGTAATTGAAGCATTGTCTATTAACGAAGCTTCTAAGAAAGACACCCCCCTCACGTCCAGACTGGACATCTGCGGGTGACCCATAGGGGCAGTCACCACTAACAAACGAAATTATGATAGACTTTGATACCATATTAGAAATTGGGAGGCATAACTCAACCACAAAAGCTAACTTGAGAGTTAAGGTTTGCTCTACTCTTATAAATACTTGATTGGTCATATATTTAGTCAATGTGTGACTTCTAACACTTTCATGTTTATAGGACTACTCATATGAGTTATAATGAAGAAAAAATAAGTCTATTGAAAATAATATATTATTACTATTCCTCAGCTCCATAGTACTTAATTAGGGTGTACAGGACCCGACCTCGTCCTTGACCCGTCCGAGCCCATGTCCCTTAAACTTGCATCTCTTCAGGTTTTTTCGAGCTTAGGAACGAGTTTGGGTTTAAAAATTGAACCCGTTCAATATTTAGGGCCGGGTGAAAGTCAAGTTCAACCCTCCTAACCCGTCCCACAAACACCATTTACACACTAACTTCAAAACATAGTTTTATATATCTTCATTTATAGTCTGGTTTCAAGTGAATATAATTTGCATTCTTTTCTCTAATTAAGTATATTGTTATGAAAAACTTCAGTTCTATATAGTTTCTTCCATAATTCATTGACAGGATAGAAATTAGTCTTTTTACATATGATATGTATTTATAATTATTTGGTGAGATTTGAAATTGATATTCAATTTGTTTTTCGAGTCAACTCAGACCCGTCCTTTTGCGGTCTGGTATGTGTTAAACTTAGTTAAACCCGCATCTCATTAGACCTCTTCGGGTCTAGGGACAGGTTCGGCCGTCCCAACCCGTCTCATTAACACTCCTAGTATTAATACTTAAACAATTTATTAAAAAAATAAATTTATATTATAAATCTAAGTCTTAATGACTCCTTATCTTTATAAGTCAAAATAATTACTTTTTAAATAAAATATTTTTTTAACTTAATGATAAAAAAATTAAAGTTTTAATTCTTACTTTTATAACTCAAATTGGAAACCATATTCCCTATTCTATTCTTATTCTAATTTTTTATATGAAATTAAATTTGTGTCTTTAAAATGTAAACTTGTTTGAATATTACTTATTATGTCCTTGAAGGATAACTAAAGTAGTAAAAGTGGATGATATATAAGATAGAGAGGGAAAAGTGAAGAAATTAATCCTGAAAAGGAAACTTAAAATGTTTTTCAATGTAAAAAATAATATTACTTATCATCAAATTATGTAAGAATTTTTTTTTCCTTCAGTTAAAAAAAAAAGGTAAGAAAGTGCACTTAAACTTGAGGCAAATGTATGACTATGATGTGTTATGAGATATCCAAATCTAACCGTTTTGTTATAAAGACCGGGTTTATGACAAAGTATGACTTTATTGATCTCGTCATAAGGATTAAGGACAATACAAGTTGATTTATTCTTCTTTTACAAAAAGAAAAGTCTTCTACGAGAGGAATGATTCAAACTTGAAATGCCAAGCCTTTAAGGAGCTTAATTCCTAATTCTATCTAGAAAATTTACCTGATTCATTATAGATTAATAGTTTGATTAATTTTGAGAATAAAAAATTGGATTCCATTTCCATTTCCATAGATTGGTACTAATGGGGAAATGGGGCCTACTAGGAATATGCGACGATTACTATACTAGCTTTGGTAGGGCCTTATCATTATGAATACATGTTAATTTCCAGCTATTGATTCAGATTCATTTGAAACAAACCAATAATTAATAATAATAATAATATAGCAGGCAATAGCATGTGAATATGTGATGTATATGCTTCCAGCCACAAACAAACCCCCATTTCCCGTGTATATCCATTAATCATATTTAAGCACCAATCAAATTTATACAAGAATAAGCCATTTAGCTCACCACCTCTTCAATATCGTTTATCGTTCAGATTTTCTTGTTTGTCTTTTACTTTCCATGAATTTTCTTTTTCCTTGGCCTCTTGAGTTGATAAGCAATCAGTACCCAATAATCCATAGCTATTCAGTCAATCCACAACTTTTCTTATAACTGTACATGTAATGTGTGGAAATTGATCTTCCATTATAGACAACTTGTTATTGAAATGATTGCACTTTCAACATAGTACTTAAAAATTATATCTTGTATCTATGGTGTGCCTAAGTGATTTTCTTTTTCTACTATCTTTTTTTCTGTCTAGAGAAGGATCTGAGGGACAACAAGTGACCCTTATGTAGAGAGGGGAAATTACAAAGTGCATGTGTAGATATATAATAAAACAAAATTGTGGTGGAGAGCTACAAAAGTTACAAAAAATAAAACTTTTATCATCTACCATAATCTCAATTCACTGTGGTTCACTTTGTATCCAACATGTACAGGATAGTTCCTCAAAAATAAAGGAAACTATAATGTGTTCGACAGTTGGAATTAAATAGTTTAACAATTTGGAAATGATTGAACAGAAGGAGGAAAAGTTTGATTAATTTGATAGCACAACTTGTCAAACAAGGCTTGAACAACTAAATACTAATGCATTTGGAGGCACCATTTATGGCTTTCAAACCCTACATTCTACATTATATTTTATTTGAATAAGAAATTTGTAGAAAACTATTTTTGTCATTAAAATTGTAGTTTATCCGCACATATCATAAGTTTGTTCCAATAACTTGTAATTATAGTACTCAAGTACAAAATGTTTACATTTCCATAATTGAAAACAATTTAATATATGTCCAAAAGCCTTAAGGGGTATTGTGGCTCAATCCAAACCAATATGCAACATGATTCCAAGACTAAATCCCAACCAGGTCACTCACCGCACCATGTACTTCATCTTTTACACGTATTTTCCTTCTCGTTCCGTGTAAAGCTAAAATACTTGCAATCAAAAGAACTACATACAGTGACAAATTAATTCAAGCCAAAGTGCAAGAATTAGCTTCCTCCAACAGAAAAAAAATAAAATATAGCAAATCTCTGCAAGCATCAATACACAAGAGTTCCATTTTCAAGTGTTCAAAAGTAGTATATCTATAAATCTGGAAGAAATTTTCCTGAATTTCTATGTACAATGCCACAGACTTAAGTTTAATTCACAAATTAAGAAGCAGTTAAACGAAGAAAAACACATCATGACCATGCTCTACCTTAAAAGACACCTAATTTTCTACATTAATAAGATGCAAAACTCATGTACAGGTAGACTAAGCAAAATGGAACAGACTACACTATACTGATTGTCACCGAGGTCCAGAAAGCTCAATGGCTTCAATAATGAAAGAAGGTTCTTCATGAACATCACTATAATTCTGGGAGAAACTGCGAGTCCTTTCATCATATATGTTAGCCCCCCCTTGCGACTCCTCTGGCCGCGCTGACAGCCCAACCAGGCCTTCTAGAATCTTCAAAACGTCTGACATCTTAGGTCTCAAGCTAGGAAGTGACTGAGTACATTGTAAAGACAGCTCCACGGCTTTTTCTAACTCTACTGGATCGAAACATCCCTTCAGATCCCTATCAACTAACGCTTCCAGTCGCTTCTCCTCAAATAAGGTTCTAACCTGCACAAATTCAGCTGGTTTACTTAAAATTTGTGATCAATTTAATCTTTAGGATACAAAAGACTAAAGCGGGGGTTTCATGAAACTAGATTATGAGCAAAGATAAACAAAACACTTCAGAATTTCACAAGGGTAAAAACAAGTGAAGCTACTTGCCTCCGAAATCTTAGTTAACCATGATATGGTCTTGAGATGATTTATCATGTAAAGAAACAACAAAGACATGATATGAAAGGTGAGGCGGTGAGCTCTTAATCAATTTGAAAAGCTTCTTACCCAATCAAGAATCATTCCCTTTTGGACCTGGCCATTTCCAGCATCCAGTGCCTTTTGTCCAGTTATGAGCTCCAAAAGCAATATGCCAAATCCAAAAACATCTGTTTTTTCGGAAGACTGTCCAGTTGAGAGATACTCGGGGGCAATGTGTCCTACAGTACCCCGTACTGCGGTAGTTACATGTGAATCCCTTTGATCTAAGAGCTTAGCGAGACCGAAATCCCCCACCACAGCTTCAAAACTTTCATCCAACAAAATGTTTGCAGCCTTAACGTCCCTGTGGATTATTTTTGGATTGCACTGTTCATGCAAATACAGAAGGCCACGAGCAGCCCCAAGAGCAACACGCATTCGCCTGTTCCAGTCCAAAGATGGCTTTTCACGGCAAGTCTCTGCTTAGGGATAAGGGAAAAGAAAAAAATCATTTACAGCAGAGGAAAAAGTGTATTTAATGAAGTCTATACAGTTCTCTCACAATTTCAACTCTAAGACAGCATGTATCTATATTAGCTAAACTTTACACTGGCAAAAACAGATATGAAAAATATGAAACAAACCTCTTAAGCGATCAGCTACACTGCCATTGGGCATGTATGGATAAACGAGTAACCTTTCATCTGGTGTCATACAAAATCCATAAAGACGCAAGAGATTCCGATGCACAGCCAAGCCAATCATCTCAACTTCTGTTTGAAACTGCACCTCTCCCGTGTAATTAGGATCTCTCAACCTCTTAACTGCCACCAACATTTTATTTGCAAGGCATCCTTTGAAAACAACACCAAAACCACCTTGTCCTAGGATGTTTTTCGGACTGAAATTTCCAGTAGCAATTTGCAATTCACGGAAGGAGAACCTCTTCAAATGACCAATATCAAATTCACAATCTTGCTCCACTTCAAATGTCAAGCAGAAGCAGTACATGTCAGAATATGTACACATTTTGAAGGGAGGGAAAAAAAGTAACAAAGTTCATTTCAGGAAGTACCATAAGATGTATAAAGCATGCGTGATTTGTACCAATGCACCCAATAGACAAGCAGCGTCACTGATATTACAAATGTGCAACTAAAGCCAATAACAATAGAAAGCACCCTACGGCGATGGTTGCTGTCTGTCTGAGATGATCCTGCATCTGTTATTATCATTTGTACCTCAATTCACTAGTTATTAGTGCTTTAATTGATGTAAGTGAAAAGTACACTATATTACCATTTACTGGTTTTGAAACACCCTTACAAATCTGCGAGGAAGATGTGCAGAGGAAGTTGTTTCCTGAAAGACTATGACGAAAGAGGTAAAACGTCAACAAATGCAGGAAACTAGATCGATGTATCCAACAAAAAGTAAAAAAATAAAAATGAACAAAAATAATTATTGCTTATTTCTGAATGGCAATAACCAGGGTCCCCGGAACTCTACGGCTATTATATTAGTTTTAAGCTCAGAAATTGTAAGTTACTTGACATTATTAGTTTCATTTTTAGTAAACAGTGAACAACATCTATAGGTTTGCAAGATACCAAGAATTGGGTTCTAGTCATACCATCCACTTTTGTCCTAGAAATGGTTCAAGTACTTGCACTTCTATGATTAAGTAGTACCCTACCAGCAACCGGCCTATCCTAGTTACCATTCAATATTTAAAGATAAACATCATTTTCAGAATTCAAAAATTAATCCACCTTGTATTCAATTTGAGAAGCACAAATTACCATCACAAAAGTCAAGGTAATCTTGCTCAATTGAGAAAGATTCCCCTTCTCCTACAAGAAAATGTTACTAAGGCTTTATTTGTGAGTTTTTAGGGTAGGGGAGGGTTTTGAGGGGAAGGGAAGGGGAGGGCAAGAGAGGGGGAAGGGGGTAAGCCCTTTCCTTGTTTGGAAGTTACAAATTCCCCAAAACCCCCTAATTTGGGTAAAAATTATAACTACAAGAGGATTTTGGAGGGGTCTTGAAAAGATCCCAAACCCTCCCCCCTTTTTAAAATCTCCCAAACAAGGGGAGGGCTTCTCATAAGCGTCCCTCTTCCCTTCCCTTCCCTCCAATACTCAACTCACAAACACACCCTAAAGATCCTTGAAACCTGAAAGTGATTAATAAAGTAATGCTTAGTGCATTAATGGAATAAAGCATTGCACTAACTTTGTAGGTAGCAATCAAACATACGCCAGTACAAGTGTTTAGTCATTAAGAAGATTAGATTTCACATGGTAAGTATGACAGACAAATCTTATAATGTTAGAAATTTAAGAAGACACTCACCTAAAACCTTTTGCTAAAATTTTTGGAGTTGGACCACTGAGATTATTAAATGACAAGTCCCTACAACATGTGGTAGGGTTAGTTAAACAAAATTTTAAGGATTGAAGTGGCAAAATAAATAAATAAACGAAATTGTGTTAGGATGCATACAAGAATGATAGCCCTGTGAGATTAGCAACAAGTTGAGGGATCTGTCCAGATAGTCTATTTTTGCTGAGCCGCCTGAAATACTTGGCATGAATAAATTAGGATAAACAGTTAGAGAAAGGCTCATGAATGGACCAAGCAAGTAATAAAGAATCATCGTTGTTGAATCTATTTGTCAAGCCGCACTCACAAGTAACTAAGATGAGTCAAAAACCCCAAAGAAGTGGGAATTTCCCCAACAAGCTGGTTACCAGAAAGGTCAAGGGTCCGAAGCTCTAGCAGTTTTCCTATCTCAGCTGGGATTGGACCAGATAACTGATTGTTCTGCAATAACCTAAGATAATATAATGGAAAAAAAAACTCAGTGATAAGAAAAGCTGAAATTCAAATAAATGTTTATTTTATATTGTGACTATTTTCTCTTTGCATTAAATTGTGTGTCATTCACATTGTCTACAAACTCACTCTAGTATATAACTCTCCAAAAAGTGTATAAAGTATAAACTCATCCCACCCAGCACATCCACGACACATAGCTCAACCAAACTTGTGCTCATCATATAGAAATCTGACATAACAGCCTTAAAAGTGTACCATTTTTGTAAAAAACAAAAATGACATTACTATCATTTGTTGACATCAAAACATGAATTTGAAATAAGAGTCTATTTAAAGATATCCCAAATCTCCCCCTGTTTCCAAAAATAAGAGGTGAATGAATGTAAACATTGATGGTTCCAAGAACAATGTTGCACATTCGAATAAACAAATTAAGTAATAGACCACTCCAGTTGCAACTCACAAAGTTCGGAGGTGGCTCAAATTTCCAATTCCTGAGGAGATGGTTCCAGTTAAACCCTCACTAGCCATTTCCCTGCCAACACAAGCAACATACATTAATATCCTCATAGGTTGAAAAAGAAATGGCATCAATAACGCATCAAATCTTAGAATTAAGACAAACACTTACAAGGAAATCACATAACCCTCGGCAGAGCAACCGACCATGTACCAAGTACAAGGGTCAACCGAATTAATATCCCAACCATCCATGACATGCGAGCCATCATTCATCTTACTCTTCATGGACATCAAAGCAGCCACTGAACAAGAAAACAATCTCTCACCAAACCAACACGTGAAAAGAAACAAAGGTAAGAAATTGGGGGCAAAACTGAAAAGGAAGAAATGTGGTTAGTGCCAAACCAAACCTTCATAGTTGACACCCTTTGGAGAGAGAAGGCTATCAGTGCCCTCAACAACCATTGGCACCCAATTCCACAGAAAGAAGGAAACGAACCAAGCAACTAGTTTGACATCTTCCATGAAACAGAAAAGCTGATCCGAGCAGTGGGGAACAAGAAAGTTTGAAACTTTTCTGCTGGGATCTTCAGTTTCTGAGCTTTTTTGCTTTGCTAAAAGCATAAAAAGCAAGCAAACCCTTTCAATGGCTGCCTCGAGAGAAACGAAGTTGAAAAGGACAAAGACATTTTAGAAAAAAGAAAAAAAAAATTGAATTGAATGAAGATCGTGAAATGAATTCCTCGAGATTCGGGAACATGACAGTGATTGTCGCATGGTCTGTGGTTTGACAACAGTGGTTATAATTCTGTGGGGATAGTTGTGATTGTTATGTTCTGGATGAGTCTGTTAGAACCGCAGTTGGAAATTGAGATTGTAAATGGACGGTGCAGATGTGATGATGATAGCGTTTATCGAGGTCTGATGATAAGGAAGGTGTGAGAGTGCGTATGGTAACGGGCACTCGAGGCGCGAAATTTGTAGTTTCGTCTCGGAGCTCAAGGAACTCAACTCATCCCTCAAGTGGCTTTGACTGTGGAATGCCGATATTAGTAATAGTAGGGGTATTAAAAAAACTAACCACTCAGATTCTATTAATTTAATAAGCAATGCTATATCTTTCTACTTATTTGTTTTTTGGCACAAATCTTTTATTAATTCTCGTACAAATCCCTCAATTACTTTATAAGAAATATAAATTTATTTAATTTTTCTCGGTTTGGTAAATAGTATGGTTTATAAGAGGTTGAAATATGAGAATTTAGAATTATTCTTAATTAGTTTGCACCATGTAGAATATTGTTAGTTTTAATGAGGGGAAACAATACAAGTCATGATAGAGATCATATGTGCCAAACATCGTGATTACTATAGGTTAGATAAAGAAGACTAAGTTTATATTGCTCTAACTAGGTGACTTACCCACTGTTGTTATAAACAAATTGTTAAAACCAAAGTTAAGCCGTTATGTTACAAGTAAGCAAGCGGTTGGCTCCTATCAACTAAACAAACGTTGACGTCAACAGATAAAGAAGATTTTGCTCTCACTATAAGCGAAACTAGACTTATCATAATTCTTATATTGTTCTTCCTTAACTCACCGTAGTGCATTTTACTAAGTATCTCAAGTGCCGAGTTCAATTGTGCAACACCATTAAACGACTAGTAATCCACTTGAGCACTTCTCAACCTACTCAAAGAGCTTAATGCTGACCAGATCTTGAGTACAAGGAAGATCATAAACAATGAAATTTGTCATAATCGTCGAGCTACTTAGTCATAAAAATAGAGCATATTTTCTTTATTTGATTAAAACTTATACTAAATAAAGTGGTTTTAATTGACTAAATTACAGGTAGAGGATATAAATACCTAAAGGTATGATAACAAGCATTAAAATTATTCCCAATACGATTGTGAGATCAAGTTCATATCAATTATGTACTTAATTGATTGCATAACTCAATTTATAAGATTAAACACATGTTAGGCAATCACTTTATAATTGATTATGAAGTCAGAATCAATTATGAGGCGACGCTTCAATGAGTAACTACTACATTTTACAATTGATTCTGAAAACATTCTCTTGCAATTTTTTTAATGTAAATATCACATCTGCGTAGAATACAGTTAGTATAACTAATAAAAGAGCTAAAATTCAAGAATTCAGAAGATAATGAAAGGTAGAACCTTAGAAAGCAGCATTAAAGAGAAAAGGATAGCACATCACATTTGAAAAGGGAAGTAACTTGGCAAGTTGCAAATCAGGCAAATATATTAACATGGGGAGGTGAGGAAACCAAACCCAACAACCAACATATCCCACCATCAAAACTCCAAAGATCCCATCCTGTCTGTGTGGACCCTCCATCCAGCTAAGGGTTTAGTTTTCCCCCTCACAGATGCATGTTTCTGACCAATTCAGGCCAACTATACTATGACATGTAGAAGTTTACAATTAAACATGGAAGGGAAAGACTATTTTCCAGGGGAAATAAAGATCCACCAGAAGGAACAGAGAACCAAGAGGTAGTATACACATATACTGAGGGATCAACTGCAGCCATCCAGCACTCCAAGTCTCAGTGTCCATGTTCAGCATGAAACTACACTTGGCCAGGCCACAGAACATGATAACTTAGACAAAAATGATGGTGCCACTTTTGCTTAACTTATCAACTAGTATATACTATGCCCTTTGCTTATCATCAAGATGCTGGCACATGAACAAATTGTAGTCCTATTTGCCGCTTCACATGGTCAGGTATCAATTTGTTAACGAGCTCAGGAGATGCTCCTGATATCTGTAAAGGGAAAGTCACAATGTAGTTGCCCATCATTTTTGTTTAACTAGGACGTTGAATGATCGGGATCATAAAATGATAACATAGTGCATTGCTTTGTGTACCCTAAATATGGCTTTCATGCTGAGAAATATGTGCATATAAGTCAATGATATAGACACACACAAAAAACGACAGTAATACTTATAAAACCAAGTGTGTCTTGCGTATACACACACGGGTCCATGGAAAGAATCACTTGCTTGTGGACGAGAGAAAATTCAGACTACCAGACAGCTCTAAAGCTTAGAAAATGGAATGAGGATATATGGAACTTTTTCAGACTTCTAATATTTTCAATTTTTTGCCAAATAGCTAATATCAATGTTGTCACACATAGTTTACTGCTAGGGCACAAGTTTAACCACGAAGATGTTTTAAGAACTTACTTCCTGTTTGAAATTGAATAGAGGGGGAAGTGGACGACCATTTGGCAGGCGAGCATTGGGTTCTCGGAGTTCATCAAAGAAAGGATGTGCACATGCTTCAAGCTGCATAACAAAAATAGGTTGTTCTCAAATTGCTATGCTAGTTTTAACTAAAGACTGTTGATTGATAAAATCAGGAAGAAATATAGGCTGAAGTAGAGAAATACTGAATGTATTAAATACAGAAAAAGAGTAAAAAAGAGAGACCAGCTAACCACACTCACCGCAGTACAGCGAAGACTGGGAGAGTATTGCAAAAGCCGGGAAGCAAGATCGATAGCTTCTGGAGGCATCTTTTTGTGAAAGATCTATATAATTTTGAAGTGTTAGAAAGCCTACAAAATCTTCTTAATCTGAAAAACGAAAACCTACAGTAAAGGAGATAAAAATGCAGACCTTGTGCCATGGGTGTGCTTTAATTTGTGGAAACCTGAAGTCATTGTAATTGGGATTCATACAGCGTACTTCCTCCCGAGTGGGTGTTCCAAGGACCTGCAATACAGAATCTTATAGATGACTTATTTTGTTACACAAACATGATCTAGAATCATTTGATAGTTGATACACACACCTTTATAATATGCACGAGCTGGTCCACTGCATTTTCTCCAGGGAATAATGGCTGCAAAGAGCAAATGCTCAAATTACGTCAGATGACATGTTTGTGGCAGGTAATTAAAAGAACACTTGCATCATTTTGCAGTGAATGATGGACGATGATGATGATTAATATAAAAGAATGACACAAACCTGGCCCAAAAGCAGTTCAGCAAGGACACAACCAGCTGACCAAATATCAATTGAAGTAGAATACTCAGTGGCACCAAATATAAGTTCTGGAGCTCGATAGAAACGTGAACATATGTATGATATGTTAGCTTCACCCTTTACCTGAACAGACAAAATCCAAGGTTACTACAAGAAACATTCCATTGGGGAAAAGAGAGAAATCGATTTATTAAGGGAAACATGCAAGGCAAGACACTAGCATATGAAATATCAAACACAACAAAATAACTGCACCCTCTTCATCTACATTGTCAAACGCTATTGCAATTGGTAGATTATTGGTTTACATTCTAGATAAGTTACTATGTAGTTAATATTAAAAAAACACGGGTAAACACAAAAAAGGGGGGAAAAATAAGCTTATTAAAGAAAAATGAGGAGGTCAACGTACTAGCATTTTTGCACTTCCAAAATCACATAGCTTAACTTGGTGAGTAAGAGGATCAACCTGGAGAACACAAAATGACATCAGATCCAGAAATAGGTACTACTTATAACAAAAGAACTTCGACTTATAATGTATAAGTACTGCTTTCAGAAAGAATATACAAACAAACCAGTATATTTTGAGGCTTCAAATCTCTGTGGCAAACTCCAGGTCCAGTATGGATATAAGCCAATCCCCTGAAAATCTGCATGCCCACCAGAAATATTATCAGGCAGTGAGAAGATAAATCAGAAGTTTTTGAATCACCACAAAGTGAGGCATACCTGGTACATATAAAGTTTCACATAGATGATTGGTATTCTTTGATTAGCATTACTATAGTGCTTTATGACCCTGTACATGGATTCTGGAACATACTCCATTACCAAATTCAGAAAAAGTTCATCTGTAGTTGTAGTGGAAAAGAAACAATGCTTCAGCGAGACCACATTTGGATGATCCATCACACGCATCAACTGTAGTTCACGATTCTTATATCTTCGGTCTTGTAAAACCTTCTTAATGGCTACAGCCTCGCCAGTTTCCAAGCATTTTGCCTGAGAGGAAAAACTATTAGCAGGTGGCAAAATAGGTGGAGAAAGCAACAACTATGAATCTAGTATTAGCATACCTGGAAAACAATTCCAAATGATCCAGTTCCTACAACCCGTTCTGCCATGTAACTAATAGTCTACAAGAATCATTGTACAATACATCAAACTTGCTACCCACGATAAATGTCAAATGGCATTTTTAACAACTCAGCAAATAGTTCAAAAGATGTGTAACATTATCAGCGGATTGGGATTTAAAAAACAATACCTGTTTGGGCTCCCCATTTTTGCCTCCAATTGTTGTAGATATGATGTGACCAGTTAGGGAATCGTTCCCATTGATAACAGAGGTAGACATCTCCTGTTAAAAATTGTCATATTTATTGTTTATGGCAAGGTATAAGGAATATTAGAATTATAAAGACAAGGTATAAGCAATATAATGATGATTGCATAAATCCGATGATGGAACTCAGCTGCTAAACAAATTGAAGACGAGGAACTAAGAACAATACTTGAGCAGCACTAAGATCAGAGGACAAACTCTTATTGGAAAAAGTTGAAAGTCAGAACTAAAGGGAAATGAATGAATTATGTTTGCTAAAATAATGCAACGGCTAGCAGCATAGGACAACAAACCAAATAAAAAGATTTTCATCAGAATCAGAAATCAAAGTGATGTCTACACAGAAAGCAAGCAAGATATGGTGTATAACAAGCAAAAGATCATAAGTTCAAACCAAATAAAAAAAATTCGTTGTGAATCCAAAATCAAAATCATAAGAACCATGATCTGATTGTAGCATAAGTGGCGGAAACAAACAAATCTTCAACACGACCCAGTTCAGAACTTCTCTCCAGAAAAAAAATGGAATAGAACTTCACTGAAAACCATAGATCAACACGAAAACAAGCTAATCGGTCTTCTGTGTTAAGCTCAAAGACCAGATTTTTAGCAAGGGAATGAAATTTTACCCAATAACAAACCCTACCGTTCCCTTTATCAGCTAACGAAGGAAACAAAAAAAGAAATAGATAAACAAAATTCACACAGCCCAGATCACTTTAGCTTCAAATCCAGCAAAAAAAAAAAACCAAAATTGCAACATACATAGATCTCTCAGCTTTTTCACCAAATAAAAAATCAGCATATCAACAAAATTCCAGAAAAAAAAAAAGGGATTTTTTCCCCGGGAAAGTACCTTATCCTCAGCCATGGCGGAGGAGAGAGAGAAAAGAAGAGGAAGAAGCTAAGGAAGGTTGGAAAAGAAGAGGGGAATGGAGGAGAAAGAGAAGGTGAAGGTGTGAACGTAGAGAAGGACCCAGCAAGAGAAAGACAAGTCCATGTGATTCCAGCTCTACTTTTTTCCACCCCCTTTCTTTTCTTTCTCTTTCTTTTCTGTCTTCCCCTTTTTTTTTATTTGGACTTTTCTCATTTTCCTTGACTAGCTTTGCAGATTAGGAAGACTTTGCTGTTAATCACAATGATTAGCTGTGCTTAATTAAAACCAGAATAACAATAATATAATCAAAAGTAATGATATTTAAGTTTCACGTTTTTCCCCTTTATCATTTTTGTTTAGTGTCAAACCAAATAATTTTCTCAAGAAAAAGGCTAGAAATTACTCTGGTTTATGGTCTGTGACGTATTAATATAACTAGGATTTTACTCATCACTCATGCGATCATAGATAAGTCATTTGTCAATTTGTTCAAATGAATTATGTAAGTTACAAATTGATTATATAAATTGTTGCAATAAAGTTAAATTTCATTAATTATTACACTATTTACATATCATACTCATATTAATTGTTATTTTTACTAAGTACTCCCTCCGTTCCTATTTAAGTGTCACTATTTTTATCCTTTTTTCGTTTCTAATTATCTGTCACTTTACAAAGTTTAAGAGAGTATTAATTATGTTTTACCAACTACCTTTAATTAATGGTGATAGGAAATTAAAGAGTCTAAATTAAGAAGAAAGATAAAGGGTATGTTAGGAAGTTAGGTAGTAATTTTGATAGAAACAAGAACATTAATACAATTTCTTAATATGTGTGCAAAACACAGTTATTAAGGAACGGAGGGAGTATAAGTTTAGGTTATCATGACAATAACCATAATAAATTGTATAAATTGTTTGCATAAAATATACAGGATTGTGGTATAAAACCAACATGAACCGAATTAAATAAACTATTGAAGTTTTGCATTTTCACAACCTAAGGTTTCATAAGTCCGCTTTTACTTATTGGACCTTTGGAGTTTGATTTCCATAACAATTAGTTGAATTGAACTAAACAATTTAACCGATCATTTTTTTATCATGCACCCACCTACTGTAAAGGAATATCTTTTTTCCAACCAACACGCAATTCAATTGGCGACGACATATCACTTCCTTTCAAAAGATTATGTAGTATTGATGTACATGTTGTGTTAGTGGGCAATGTGTAAATATATTTATAAACCACTTATAGGCCCCGTTTGGAAGAGCTTATATGAGCTTAACTTATAGTATAAGTGCTTATGCAAGCGTTTGGGAGAGCTTATGTAAATAGCTTATGACCTACCTATAAGCTGTTTTGAGCTTATTTTCATAAGTTATTCAGAGTAGCTTATGAAAAAGAGCTTATGCTTATATATAGCTTATTTTCAATTCATTATAATAAATATATTAAAAGAGCTTATTAATAAGCGCTTATGCCATAAGCGCTTATGGTCATAAGCGCTTAATTAAGCTGTTTTCCCAAACGGGCCCATAGTCCTGGAAGATATGTTTAGGTGAGCTTATGCATCAATGAAAAATAAGTTTTTCCTAATTAATTTTAGCGGTTGTTTAAATTACACCCATTAATTTTGTGTTAATGATGTGGAATTGAAATGAAATAGAGAAAAATAAAATCCAACTCAGTTTCACTAATGTTGTGTTAGATCGGAATAGGCTAGACCGAAATATATTTTGTGTAAATAAGTCTGTTCTATTTAAAAATCTAAGACGTAAGTCTGGCGTGATACATGTCATAGGTTTTTTCTGAGCCGAGCATGACCTACCTAAAAGTCTGGTCCTGCCTGATCGCTTATTTTAATGTATGTTTCATAAAAATACTTATATATTTGCAAACAAACTTATATGTAAAGATATTATCAAACTTATAGGATTACGAGTTAAATTATAGGGGAAATTGCACTCTCATCCCTTAATGTTTGACACTATTGCACCGACTTTCCCTCTAGTTTGTAAAATGCATTGACCTCCCCTCCTTCCTATATCATTTTGAATAACAGGTGGGTGCTAAGTGTTATAATGATAAATGTTAGGGGAGGTCATTGCAATAATAATAAACTTCATAGGATGTTAGTACAATGCTTCAAATAAAATAAGGGTGGTTAGTATCTTGTTAAATAATAGAAGGGAGGCCAGTGTAACATTGATAAGTCTTAGGGGAGGTCAGTGCAGTTTACCCTAAAATATACCAAATGAAATCTTTCTATAAACAAGATAACAATATTATACGCTACTAGATAGAGATGAAAGAAAGTTAGGTAGATTATGTTGGATTTTTCAAGGTTGTCTATTTTAAATAAACTTATATCTTTTTTTTTTCGATAATAAAATTATATCTATTTTTAAATAAACTTATATCTTTAAATCATTTTACAAGTCAATTTGCTTAAATATATAAAAATGTAAATGAGCACATAATATCAAGATGTTATAATAAATTTTCAACGAAACAATAATAAAAATGATGAAATATATTTATATTAATCACATTTATTTAAATAAGTTAGTTTATTAGGAATACAAGACTTTTTAAATGACTTAAAACTAACATTTTTAAGTAAATAAGGTTTTAATAAAGCTCAAACCTTACCTATTTATAAATTTGTCTAGGCTACGTGACATATTCTCACCCAACACACTACAAAGAGATTGATCGAGAGTGAGAATTGAGAAAGAAGATGAATTGCAATTTTTAGAAACCAACTGGCTTGTCAGTTTTTCTATTAACAACTTTTACAGAGACTATTACAAGTACATGTACAATCAGGCCCATAAGGCCTTATCTAATATTGGCCCATAACACTACTAAAAGAATTAACTACAATATTAGCTTCTAACAAGATTGATTACACTTTAATAATGTAACAGTAATTGATAAATATTAATGTCAAATAAGTATTATGATGTCACATGGTTTATTTACAATCAAATAATTTTTTTGGGACTGAAAAAGAGGTTTTTTATCTTAAAAATTATTTCTAATTCAATTGCAAAGTATTACAAATTTAGGATGAGTTGGTAGAAAATGTACAAAGCTTAAACAAAGTAAAATATAAAATCTTATATACTTAAGTAATTTAAGCCTAGAGAGTGGAACGTATTTAAGCCTTAAAAGAAAATAAAATGAACTACATGATTCAGAAATGGGTACAATTGTACAAAAGTCTCGCCAAATCAGAGGAACGAACATAAGAAAAGTTGGTTGGAGTTTTGTCAATCTTTTGATTCTCAAAGATGGATTTGAAAACCCAGGAAGTTGTAACCGGCACCTGTTCTGTTTGGTGGGTGAGAAGTTGCTGTTCCATTCCAATGATTCTTGTTCCACAAGGTAAGTTCCCAATTGTTGCATGGTTGAGTTTTCATCTTTCGCTTCAACTTCACTCATTCATCCACTTTCTTAGTTGCATATCTACATCACCTACTTCTTCGCTTCACTTGGAATTCATACAGGAAAGCTCTATTCTCTTGTCTATTTCCTCACTGCCACCAAACTTGAATTCAAATGGATTGGTGGCTTTGTTTTGGAAGCCATAAGAGTCAGAAACACACCAAAAATTCAGTTTTCTGGAGTTCCTCCTTGTTTTAGGGGCCATTTTCTATCTTTTAGGCCATATACCATTCAATTGTTTATCTTCAAAAGGAAAAGAGTGGATGAGGCCAATATGAATAGTTAAAATCCAAGTTTTAGCTAATATGAGCTTCATTGATTGATGATGATATAATGGGGAAGCAAGCAATCCTAGGAATGAAAGATTACAAGTTAGGGGTTGATTGCCGTTGGCATTCCAAGACCTTGTTGCTACATGGCCTGAAAAATGTTCCTGCAAAATACAACTCTCTTAAGGGGCATTATGTTGGGAAAAGGCACATCAGGACCATTGCTATCATGTTTGGATTGTTGTGTTGCCTTTTCCTTCTTGATTCTCTTATCATTTCCTTTTTTGAGTCTGCAAATCTTCAACCAAGTACAGCCTCAAATAATTCAAGTTGGCCTCAGGTACAAGTACATCATCTCATGCATGTTTAGTAGTTAGCACCTTCGTTGGATATCAAACCTTAGTCTTCATTTTAGGAAAGGCTATTGTGAACAACTTCCTTCGGAAAATAATAGCTTCATTTCACCTGATTCAAAGTTTCCAACTGAGTTTTCTACATGTGCACATCCCTCTTCTGCTTGTGGAAGCTGTAAACTACCAATCTACATTCTAGATGTGATGTTTAATCATAGATTTTCTTAAGCTAGGGGTGCATATTTCAAGTATAGAACTTTAGTTACCTAGTACTCTAAAATTCATCTGATATATTTTGTTGATACTTGCTAATTGGTATAACAAACTAACTAACACGAATATTTTGATGAAAAGGGTAGAGATTCCCACATCAACAAGAAACAATCGCCAGTATATATGTATGGTCGGCTTCTAAACTTTGCTTCCAGTGCTCTTGCACAGGTTTGGACCAAGTTTACAGATTGATGCATGTTTTAGATCACCTGTAAGATACTGTACTATATTGGGAGTTCATATTTGTCTAATCTGATTACTGAGCTTTTGTTACTATAGAGGGAGTTCAAGCAAGAGTCATCCAATTTATGGATGGAACCATATAGGCATGCATCTTCATGGAAACCTTGCGCAGAAAGAAAACTTCAAACCAATCCGGGTATAAAACATGTATAAAATATTTACAACATGTGTTCATTTCTCACATCATCATGTAAAACAATATGAAATTATCTGTTTTGAGTAATTCTATGCCTGATATACTACTCAGTAATTCGTTTACAATCTGTGACAGGAAAGTCTGTGAAAAGTAATGGCTACATCTTAGTCAGTGCAAATGGTGGTCTTAATCAACAACGAGTTGCTGTAAGTACTATTCTATTTCCATTACTAATCGCCTTCAACATTTGACAAAAAATTTAGTTTTGTATTAAATGAATGAAACTAAGTACAAAAAATGAGGGCTCCACATATTGCAAAGAAAGGTTTTTCCTTCATTGACTTTCAATTGTGGAATAAGGAACACTTGGAGTTGGATCTTAAACAGCAAATTGGGTTTCGAACTGATATAATGTTGTGCCTTTTAAGATCATAGATATCAAGCATGTAGTTAATTCTTATACACATAATTAATCCTTGTC
Source organism: Acmispon strigosus (assembly GCA_030819835.1). Classification (NCBI taxonomy): domain Eukaryota; kingdom Viridiplantae; phylum Streptophyta; class Magnoliopsida; order Fabales; family Fabaceae; genus Acmispon; species Acmispon strigosus. The sequence goes on from JAUAMA010000001.1 coordinate 97,661,191, forward strand.
CTGTACGCTGTATATCTTTTATCCTTTCATTTGACATGCTTTTGTTATCTCCATCAATGGAAGTGATGAGACTACTTAATCCTTTCCTTTGACATTCTTATACAGATTTGCAATGCTGTTGCTGTGGCATCTCTTCTTAATGCAACTCTAGTTATTCCAAAATTTCTTTACAGTAACGTATGGAAGGATCCCAGGTATTATATGTTTATTGCTAAAATAAAGACTAAAAAGGAATTTTTTTTGGGTTACAAAAGACTTAAGAAGATGGTTAGTAGTGTGTTGTCACATTTTGACAGTTAGCAGTTGTGTTTTGTATTTTTTCTTCATTGAAAAGCATATCATTTTATCTGAATGGCTCAACTGTTGATTTAAATGTTTAATTGGAAAAAAATTGCAGCCAGTTTGGTGACATATACCAGGAGGAGTATTTCATCAATACCCTGAAGGATGATATCAGCATTGAGAAGGAACTTCCACCTCATATGAAATCTCTGGATCTAGAAGCAATTGGTAGCCAGGTTCATTATCTTACATCTGATCACTTGATGAGACAAATTGCATTTGTCATGACAATGTTAATAAACACCTTGCATTTTAGATTACAGATGCAGATCTCGCGAAGGAGGCCACAGCTGATGACTATATTAAAATTGTACTCCCTCTTCTTCTGAGAAATGGAATCGTTCACTTCCTTGGATATGGAAATCGACTTGGTTTTGATCCACTGCCTTCAGATATTCAGGTCATAAAATCACCTTAGTTTGTCTTGTTTAGAATATGCTTACTACTTACTAGGATGCATTTATATAATAAGTTTGACATAATTGCAGAGGTTAAGATGCAAATGTAATTTCCATGCTTTGAAGTTCGCACCGAAAATTCAACAAGCTGGCTCGCTGTTGATCAAGAGGATTAGAAAACACGGTGCTCCGCGGAGCATGTTAGACACTCAGCTGCTGGGGAAGTTCATCCACCACAAGGAAGATCATGAAGCTGTAGGGGGCTCAACAAAATATCTTGCTTTGCACTTGAGATTTGAAATAGATATGGTGGCTTACTCCTTATGTGAATTTGGAGGCGGGGAAAACGAGAGAAGGGAACTCCAAGCCTATAGAGAAAGGCATTTTCCTCTGTTTTTAGAGCGCTTGAAGAATTCAACGTATGCATGTTTCGAGTTTCTACCATATGCTTTTCAATTTCAGCATAATGTTTTGAATGATAATTGATAAATATCATTGTAAAACTTGTTTAACATCTTGTGCCATGTACTATTGATTGTCAACAGCACTATTTCTCCAATGGATTTGAGAAAAAGGGGAAGATGCCCATTGACACCAGAAGAAGCAGCACTTGTTCTAGCAGGTCTTGGTTTCAAAAGTGGAACTTACATTTACTTGGCTGGTTCTCATGTTTATGGTGGAATCTCAAGAATGGAGCCCTTCACTAGACTCTATCCTAATGTGGTCACAAAGGAGAACCTCCTTACACCCACTGAACTAGCACCTTTCAGAAATTTTTCATCACAGGTATTAGCCATGTTCTTTTTGACAATAATAAACCTTTTTCTCTTTCAATTCCCATTCAAATCTTATTTCAATTTTCTCAGAATCAATTATGGCAATTGATTCTGGCTTGAGTGATTTTGGTCTTATATATGAAGTTTTAAATACTTTCCACATTGCTTTTAAACTATAATTACTAACAATGTAAAGTTGATATCAATGCAGCTGGCTGCTTTGGATCTTATAGCCTGTGCAAGTGCTGATGTATTTGCTATGACTGACTCTGGTAGCCAACTTTCATCATTGGTATCTGGATTCAGAACCTACTATGGCGACGGTCATGCACCTACCTTGCGGCCTAACAAGACAAGGCTAGCTACAATTTTGACGGAGAATGGCACCATAGGATGGAATAGTTTTGAAGTCAGAGTAAAGAAGATGATTCTGGAAGGTCAGAGGGCTGGGGTGAGAAGCTATGGCCGAAGTATTTATAGAAATCCTAGGAGCCCAGAGTGCATGTGCAAATGCCATTAGCTAGTGCTTAGTGCTTGATTTAGCAAACCTCAATACTTGTTAAACACACTTCTGAATTTACTTTGATCTTTTAGCCACTATTTTTTTCTTGCTGAAATCATAATACCACATATATCTCAAGTGTTGGGTGAGTGATGGATTTCCTGCATCTTTGCAACTGCTAAGTGCTAACAGATAAAAAACAAAATTTGTCAAAGGATAAGAAACATAGGCACTAGCAAAATTCCTTTATTTGAAAGGCTCATTTCGTTTTTTTTTTGGTCCCGTACAATTGGGCCAAACAATGCGCCCAGGTGTTTTGGAGCAATTTATAAGTTGCAATACGACCACTTCGTCTTGACAGAAAAAAAAGCCACTTTTCTGTTGGGCCAAGCTCGTTAGGATGAAAGAGTGATTTGCGGTTTTCTAAAAACCGCATCGGCCCGACCAGTTTGATTGGGAACTAGTTTGGTGATCAATTTGGTTAGCTGGAAAACTGATAGACTCAAAAAGCCAGACCTTGTTGAACCAGTTCACAACTGATGGAAACCGGTCAAGAGCCACCAATAAAACCAGATTGAACTGGTCAGATTTTTTATTTAAAAAAATATATTTTAGCCCTTCATTTTTTTTTATCATGTAAAATATATTAGATGAACAAACTAGTTGAATTTATTTAATATCTTGTGTAAATATTACTACATATTATAGTAAACAATATAAAAAATATTATTTCATTAATGACAACTAAATATGGCTCGACCATCGAATATTGAACCGGTGCCTCAACCGATTTAGTGACTGACCCGACGGTGAAATGAATACATTTCGTTTCAAGCTCTCTAAAGAAAATGAGCTGACCTCCATGGTGAGGGAGGCTCCTCCTCCTTCATGGGGGATTTTATATATCCTTCAGCAGTTCTTTCTCTCTCCTTTTTGTTTTGTTTCTTCCTTTTTCCATTATGGTCACCGTTCCTTCGTCTATATCCACCATCTATTATTCAAGTTTCTATCTTGTTCTTTTTTCTCCATTGTCTTATATGTGAAGAGAGGGCGCATATAAGCTTGTTTGGATCTTACAGTGGCTGATGTTTATAGTTTTTTGTATGGCATGTTGTGGGCTACACAGGAACGAATAAAGATGGGTATACATTTAAAGGGTGTAGACCACTAGAGAGATATATAAAGAGATGAGAGATAAGTGATAAATGTCATATGTGATGTGATGTTTAGGAAGAAAGAGACAGAGAGAAAAAAAGGTGTCCTTGTACATGAATTAAGCATTGTAATGTAGAGTTACTCTTTTAAAAAGATTGTTGTTCATATTCACTTTCTATGTAAGTGCTGTTTGGCCAGCCTCGTGCTTGAATTGCATTAAAGTAAGCTGGAAGTCAGTTTTTGTCAATGCATCAAACTCAAAATCGTATATTCTCGAAAAAATCACTTTTTCCGTTATATTTGGATCGTACTTGGAGGAACCCAAACACACTCCCACTTCTCTGTTTGCATCCATGAACACTCTTTCCCAAGTTTCCATCACTCACGCTATTAAGATCGCCATTCTTCCATGCTGCTTCTTCTTCTTCTTCTTCTACCTGCCTTCCACTTATCAATTTCACCAGTACTTCTTCCTCCACCATCTCTATCATCATCATCAGGTCTGAAGTTTCCTTTTAATCTCTTCACGTTCCAATTCATCAAGAGAATTAGCACATTCATGCTAGTTAACTTTCTCCAACTATTTCATTAACTAGCCAACTGTAACATTGATGCTTGCTAACAGACTCACTTCCTCTAACTAACTAACCATTCTACTAACAACTATTGTCTAGTTAGTTACAATAACTAACCACCTCTCCTTAAGATGACATAATTAATTCCTATCAAAATCTCAAGTAGAGAATTTGATTTACCTATAGTACTTGTAAAATTCATATCATATATATCTTTTGTTGGGATTTGGCTCCTGTAAAGTAACTGACGTGAATATTTTAACTAAAAGGGTAGGGATTCCTACATCAACAAGACACAATCGCCTGTACATAAGTATGGCCGTCTTCTAAACTTGACTTCCAGTGCTCTTGCTCAGGTTTGGACCAAATTTACAGATTGATGCATGTTTTAGGTAATCTGTTAGATTCTGAACTATATTTGAAGTTCATTTCTACCTAATCTGATTACTGAGGTTTTTTTACTTCAGAGGAAGTTCAAGCAGGAGCCATCCAGTGTATGGGTAGAACCTTATCCACAGGCATCTTCATGGAAACCTTGTGCAGAAAGAAAAAATCAAACCAATTGGAGTATGATTTTTCTCATGAAATGAATAAATATTTACAATGTCTATTTATTTCTCAAATCATTCTGGAATATAATATGAAGTTTAATGTGTTTTAAGTAATTCTTTGCCTACTCATCAGTAATTGGTTTACAATTTGTGTCAGGGAAGTCTGTGAAAAGTAATGGCTACATCTTGGTGAGTGCAAATGGTGGTCTTAATCAACAAAGAGTTGCTGTAAGTATTTCCCATGTTCACATGTCAACTTTGAACATTACTAGAAGACTACAAATAAATCTGCTATCTATTTCCATTGCTAATCCTTTCTTTTGACATTCTTATACAGATTTGCAATGCTGTTGCGGTGGCATCTCTTCTTAATGCAACTCTAGTTATTCCAAAATTTCTTAACAGCAGCGTATGGAAGGATCCCAGGTATAATATGTTTATTGCTAAATTAAAAAACTAAAAAGTTAATGCCATTTATATCGGTTTTGGTTTACTTCTTTTTATACAGGTAAAGCTTCCATCTATTCACTCATGTTGATCTAAATGTGAATGTTAAAGCAATTATCATAGATAAGCAATTGCTTTATGTGATTTTAATGCAACAAAATTGTGGGAGTTGTATGAATTTAGAATACCAGCTTAGGCTACTTGTTGAAAATATGATTCTAGAGTCTAAGAAATTGCCATGCTTGATATCAGATGTGATGTTTAACAGTTGTGTTTTCTATTTTTCCATCATCAAAACCATGTGATTTTTATTTAATGACTCAACTGTTGATGTAATTATGTAAATGTCTAATTTTAAATTATGCAGCCAGTTTGGTGACATATACCAGGAGGAGTATTTCATCAATATCCTAAAGGATGATATCAGTATTGAGAAGGAACTTCCACCTCATATGAAATCTCTGGATCCAGAAGCAATTGGTAGCCAGGTTCATTATCTTTCATCTGATGCACTTGATAGGACAAATTGCGCTTATCATAACAATGTTACTAAACACCTTGCATTTTAGATTACAGATGCAGATCTCGCAAAGGAGGCCACGGCTGATGACTATATGAAAATTGTGCTCCCTCTTCTCTTAAGAAACGGAGTCGTTCACTTCCTGGGATATGGAAATCGACTCGGTTTTGATCCACTTCCTTCTGATATTCAGGTCATAACTTTACCTCATTTGTTTAGTTTTGAATATGTTACCACTTGTTTGCAATCTATAGTCAATACAACTGCTAGTTTCCTGTTACTAGTTTAGGACTTTAGGAGACGTATACACACCTCTTGTATAGAAGCTTGAAGAAAGTACCAGCATGTTTACTTCTGTTTTTGCTTTACCACCTAAATTAACTCCTTCAGTATGATTTCCTTTACCTACTTTATTTTACAAATGGTGTCATTTTCCACCAGCCTCTATGATTGGAAAGGATGTCCTTCATTCTCATTAGTATTATATCTGGACACTTGAATAATCAAGTGTCAATTGCTTCTGATTTTCACTATTCATTTATCAATATTAGAGTAGTTTAGTGTACGATGAGGTTTAAGGTATCTCACCAGCGTTTAGGATGGATTTATATGCTTGACATAATTGCAGAGGTTAAGATGCAAATGCAATTTCCATGCTTTGAAGTTTGTGCCGAAAATTCAACAAGCTGGCTCTCTGTTGATCAAGAGGATTAGAAAACACGGTGCTCCCCAAAGCATGTTAGACACTCAGTTGCTGGGGAATTTCATCCATGAAAAGGAAGATCATGAAGCTTTAGGGGGCTCAACAAAATACCTTGCTTTGCACTTAAGATTTGAAATAGATATGGTAGCCTATTCCTTATGTGAATTTGGAGGTGGCGAAAACGAGAGAAAGGAACTTCAAGACTATAGGGAAAAGCATTTTTCTCTGTTTTTAGAGCGCTTGAAGAATTCAACGTATGCATGTTTCTACCATGTGCTTTTCAACATAATGTTTTGAATGATAAATATCCTTGTAACTTGTTTAGCATATTGTGGCATGTACTATTGATTGTCAATAGCACAATTTCTCCAATAGATTTGAGAAAAAGGGGAAGATGCCCATTGACACCAGAAGAAGCAGCACTTGTTCTAGCTGGCCTTGGTTTCAAAAGTGGAACTTTCATTTACTTGGCTGGTTCTCATATTTATGGGGGAAACTCTAGAATGGAACCCTTCACTAGACTCTATCCCAATGTGGTCACAAAGGAAATCCTGCTTACGCCCGCTGAACTAGAACCTTTCAGAAAATTTTCATCTCAGGTAATTAGGTTTTAGCCATGTTTTTTTTAACAATAATAAGCTTCATTTTAACAAACCTCTTTTTCCCTTTCAATTCTCATTCAGAACTTACTTCAACTTTCACTGTAAGTCATGTTCTTGACAATATCTTGCTAGATTTTGTTTTAAAATGACTATAACTTATAGTTATACCTAAGTACCCGCTAAGGTTCAGAATCAGATAGACTCTTCACTTGGTTTATAATGAGGTAGGAAATTTATTAGCAACAGTTTTTATCCGTCTCAGTATTGCTAGTGTAAAAGATGTTCTCAAAGTACTAGTACAGTTTTCATCCAATAATTCTATGACCTAAAGTGTTTGCATTGGCATTAAAATTAATATGGAATCAAATCTAAGGCCAATGAACAACAATAAAAGTAAACTAGAACTTCGCTGACAATTCAAAATTGATGTATATCTACTCCAATATCTGATAAAAACAGTGATTTTGGTCTGATATGAAGTTCATATAATTTCCACATTGTTTTTTAAATTATAATTAGTAACAATGTAAACTTGATGTAATGCAGCTGGCTGCTTTGGATTTTATAGCCTGTGCAAGTGCTTATGTATTTGCCATGACTGACTCTGGTAGCCAATTTTCATCATTGGTATCTGGTCTTAGAACCTACTTTGGCGGCCGTCATGCTCCTACCTTGCAGCCTAACAAGACAAGGCTAGCTGCAATTTTGTCGGAGAATGACACCAGAGGATGGAATGGTTTTGAAGTCAGAGTAAAGAAAATGATTCTGGAAGGTCAGAAGGCTGGCATGAGAATCTATGGCAGAAGTATTTACAGAAATCCTAGGAGCCCTGAGTGCATGTGCAAACAACATTAGCTAGTGTCTAGTGCTTGATTTAGCAAACCTGAACACTTGTTACATAACACACTTCTGAATTTACTTTGATCTTTTAGCCACTATATTAAACTTATCCTCAGTTTATATTGACTTTTCAAAATTACCCTTGACTCACAGTTCAGTTTATTTCAAGATCTAGACAATGCTTGAATTTGGGTTTTACTTCAGATAATTTATCCTTCCAGTAATCTTGACCTAATATTTAATGTTTTTTAAAAGGCCACGGAGAAGTCTATCTAAATTTACAATCGGTTTCTTCATATAAATTTCACTAATATGATACAAAAAGATAATCCTTATCCGGAAATGATACTTTTCCTCCAACATCATTCTTTTTATGATATATAATTTTCTTAATTAAGATGGAGGGAAAAAACGGTGAAGGTTGAAAGGGAGGGTGTAGAACTCTTCATTCCGGCTATCTCCATTAAATGTTCTGAACTTGGCCCACCATGGCATTCCCCTGTCTTTGGCACTATCCTTGTAATCAAGAGTGTTGTCCAAGAACACAGCAACAGTGAATGCGACAGTTGAGGATGAGAAGAAGATGGTATTAAGGAAATCATTGAACTGAAAAAATTAAAAGAAGAAAAAAAGTTACCATCATTTTCTTTAAATATGATGATATGCTTTTAGATCAATCAAGTGCAAACCATCACAAATCGAAGAATTGTTATGACAAATGACAACAAGAAGAATTCACAATGATACTTATTAATCAGTGTATGCATTTTAGCATAGTAAGTAGGAGACTAGGAGCCAATGGTTTGATCTACAAATTTTTCTCCTTTTTCTTTTGGTTGAAATGCCTATGATATTTAAACATTATAATTTACAAATCTAACTATGGGGTGGAATATGTATTTGAGTTCATTTTCCAAATAATTGAAATATATTATAAAAATAGAGAAAACAACAAACTCACCCATCCAGCACTTGTGTGAGTAGGACCATGAAGGGCCTTGGCAGTGTATTCTCTGAAGTACTCAGGAATAGAAAAACCTAAGAAAAGGGACACACCAGTAATAAAGAGGTTCCTCAACGAGTTCATGTTAGTGAACTGCAAAAATGATAGCCCCACAGAAGCTGCAAAACAGGACTAATTGTCAAAAAAAAGAGGAAGCAAAGAGATGGTCAAATAAAATAAAAAATGAAATGGCAGTGATACTGATGTACTCACCCACAAGGCCAAACAGGACACAATATGCAGCAGCAAATATGGGTAAGGGTATTGATGCAAATAAAGCTCCAAACTTTCCTGCAAAAATGATGTGAAGAATAGTGCCTTGTAAGTGAAAATCATGAAAGGAAGTTAATATAGTTAGGATTGATATACACCATAGTTTGCCACTCACCGAACATTGAGAAGAATATCATAAAGCCAGCTGAAATTTGAATGACCCTTCGACTTCCAACACGGGTGCTTCCTAGAAGCCCCACATTCTCTCTGCATAATGGTCCAATAAGGATCAATTTGTATCCCATGAAAGGGAAAAACATGAACAATGTGTGAAGAATAGCACTTACACAGAAACTGATGAACCAGTCAGAGTTCCAAAAAGTCCATTCAGCAAGATTCCAATTCCCTGCCAGCCAATACCGCGGCTCAGAACATGAGGAGGAGGAGGTGTTGCACTTGCTAGTCGTGATGCAGCTTTGTATGCCCCAGTTGACTGTCATAATCATAATTGTGATTATATTTTTTTAACATGATGCCAAAAATATATTTGAATTTCAATTAGGGCCTTAATCTGTAAGTATAATACCTCAATCAAGGAGACTAAAACAGCAGCTATCATGGCAAATGCATGACCAGCATTAAATGTAGGAGCACCCCATTCAAGAGGGTACGGGATCTTTATCCTGAGGGAAATATGTTCAAGAGTCATTGCAATAGCTCAACTAACTTATTGATACTTTCATATAAATAAGTTTTCTAAATAAAAATTTGAATGAAGTCCACCACAGTATGTGCTATTTATGTTAAGTGCATGTCAAAAGCAAAAAGTATTCCATTAAAAAAAATGGTACAATTTAATAGATGCTTTTGGTACCAACCATGGAGCAGAAGAAATGAGGTTGGCCCTGTCTGTTCTGCAATTATGTTGGGTTAATTCTGGCCGGTGTTTGTAAGCTCCGCTTGCTGTTAAGAGATGTGCATATGACCATATCACTGTGGTTGATATAAGTAGAGCAAATCGCTCTAATATTGGTAGTTGCCTTACTTGAAATTTTTTCAGGTACTGCATATAGCAAAGATGATAACACAATTATTATATATCTTTAATAGAGTAATTTTTTATTATATGAGCTTTCGAAATCAAAGTCATTTTGCTTAAGATAGTTTATGTGAAAGGACTGCATTGGATTAAAGTGAAGCATCAAAAGTTCAATTTATATATGAAATATTCACTCCCTATTAGGTATTTATGAGCTTACTTAACACATAAAAATGAATTTGATTAGTACCTGAGAGAATCCTATAAATAGAATTAACATGGGAATTCCAATTTCAACACAATGCCCAACCTGAAAAGAGAATTCAAAACAGTAAGGCTAAACAATATGAGCCAAGAAGTGGTGAATTTAAGCTTTTTAACTTTGATATTCAGATAACTTGTATTATGGACACTTCAGTTATTATTATACCACAGGGAACCCTCTGTCAAATAACCCAAAACCAGCTAATGCAATTACTGGAACCATTCCAAGTGGGCTGAAAAACCTGACAAAAAAAAGAAAACTGTAATTATTTTAATTCAAGCTTCATTAGGCTGAAAGAATGTATATGTAATTCACATAGAATAGAAGAGCTTACCTAGAACAAATGGCCCATGATTGACTAAAGCCCAAAATAATTTGTATACTTGATGCTACTATCATTGCACCTTGAACTGCTCTCATGGTCTTCAGAAATCTCTGTAGATAGATGGAAGAGTCTTAGTTTAATCTCTCATGCTTAAACTCACATTCTATTACTTAGGTAAGAACTATTTTTCACTTAAAAATGGCAACTAAAGTGGACATTTTCAAGATTCGTTGTATGCCTTCCATTTTGTCTTGAAGGATTAGATGTAATTTTACAATGATTTGGACTTTTTTAGTGGCTTAATTGTTAATGCTGGTTAGAGAAATGTACTGACCAAATGTGAGTCTTCAATTGTTGCCAATGAGGAATCATGAATTATGGAGATGATGGGGACCATGAATGCATAAGAGCCACCTATCACTGTTGGTAACCGGGTTCCAAAGAGTGTTTGCAGGAGTGTATTTATTCCTTCAACAAAAAGTAGTGTCTGTACCACCCTCACTTTATCATCCTGAACAACATGTGAAATATCAATTTTCTATGTAGGACAATGCAAAATAAAACCATGAGAAATTTCATTTTCAGGATCAACAATGTGGGACCCCTTCAACTCATTTTAGCATATGACAAAACCGAATATATAAAACAAAAACAAAAATTCATCTAAAGGTAAAACAAAAAATTGCTCAAACCCTCCTCCATAGAGATTTGGCAATATTAAAAGAATTTCAGCATACTACTATACAAATTGAACTATTAAAGAAGCAAAAAGACTTGAACTTGGGAATGACTTACATCACTTCCACCCATGAGAGGCACCAGAAAGGAAGGAATCATCACTGCAGTTCCTAAGGCCAGAATGTAATGCTGGAAACCCAGAGCTATTGACTCCACTGTTAACAGTTCAACACAGAGATATCACCCAAAATGAGCACAAGGAAGAACCAAGTAAGTTAAACCTGCCAATAAAACTGAAAATGCAGTTACTGAGGAAAGGTTAAGGCAAGGGCATACCCCATGATGGGTTTGAATCTATGCAGTACTCCAAGCCTTGAAGCTGATCCATTGGTGGGTGGCTTATCTCCTCTGGCTTTGGAGCTGCCATAACCTCTGCCACACTTTGCTTACTCTCCTCTTGCTTCCAAATGTTGTGAAGGATGAGAGAGAAAGAGGTTGAGTTGAGAGAAAGCTGGATGAAAAGATAGAATCTTTGGAGGGAGCGCCAAAGGAAAAATGTTGAGTCAAAGTGTGAAGGTGAAAAGGGGGAAAGGAAAGGCCTATAGAATGATGGAAAAGAAAGAGAATGCACTGTTTGATGAGACACTAGTAACTAAGAAATTGGAGTGTGTGAGAACAGAGCAACTGAGGAAGACTAAACACAATCTATGTTACTTTTCCTTTTAGCTTTTTATTTATATATAATAAAGTTGGCATTAACTCTTCCATATTCCCAAAATGGCCTTTGCCTCACTGTTCTTATTGAGTTTGCAAGTGCATTACCCTAAGGATAATATTAAAATAAGCAAGGGCAAAAAAGGACATTCAGTAAAATAAGGCCAGGGTAAAAATAATGTGAAGGTTGACTGTCAGTTGCAATGTTGCATTGCTGCTTAATGAATCCTGCACTCACAGCATACCAAAATCATGAACAATTTATCCTCATACTTTTTTTATTATTAAAATGCAACCTTGGATATATGGTACTATGTTTGTTACTCAATAACATCTTTCATATGTTCAACTCCCTTTTTTTCCTCACACTTTCACGTTTTTTCTTCCTTCCCAAAGTGTCGATGGCTAAATTGATGTGGGAAGGAAAGATGATTTTGAGGAGTTGATGTGGATACTGACCAAAGTGTTGATAGCTAAATTGAAAGGAAGACAAAGTTGCCATATATAATGACATAAAAAATAAGAGATTGGAAACTGCTATTCAAGACCATTAGACCAATAATAAAATTATACTAGCTCCATTCTTATTAACCATCCACTTAGAGTAAAAAATAAAATGTATATATCTACCAACTTGAAATTTAAAGAGAGCATTAATTAATATTTTTTCAAATAATATTTTTGTGAGAAGAATAAATAAGGAGAGATAAAATATATTTTAAAGAGAAAAATAAAAAAATAAAAAATATTTTTCTGAAACAAATTAATTGTGTTTCCTAATAGGAACCGTTAATAAGAAAGAAAAGTTGCACATTTACTTGGAAACTAAAACACTTGCAAGTTCTAACAACAAATTGTTCTAAAACATTTCACGCTGAAACCAAAATGCTATTAAATATTGATACAGATGCTCAAATGGGGAGATCTTGCATTGGAGAGAGCATACGGGGCCTTTGATTTTGTTTCTAATCATTTTGTTTGTTCCCCATGTCGTCATGGGTGGAGCAAATGGCTAATGTGGGATACAGGTTAAAGTCAAAAAGACGATTTTGACCTTCAGTTCCCCACAAAAACTAAAAAATGGACACCTGTGAACTAGTTGAAACTATAAGCTTATCTACCGGTCGTGAACATGCTTTGATTTGAGGAAACCTATTAGTTCAACATTTTTTAACAATTCTTCGCATGGCTTTATATAGCATAGGAAATGTAACATAGGAAGGATCAAAGACAAATGTTTGCATGGTTTCACTCTTCAGCTTTATCCAAGGACTATACGCACATATTATAGAGCACCATCAACAGCTGGCCAGCAGAAACCAGTGCTACTTTTTCAACTTGGCAAGACACCAAAGTCCAAACCAAACCAAAGAACTCATTTTTCCACTATCCCACACTGGATGTTGTCCTGCTATCCACTAGGATTGTGTTTTGCTAATCCTCGATTTGCGTAAAACGCCTTTTCCTATTTATTTGCCATAAATTCATGCTGAATTACTGCACCCACTCAAACATTGGTTCTACTAGAGCCACCATTATTCAAATTGAACGTAGTTCAAAGGGTGAAATCCCTCAAGAAATTAAAAAGAAAAGGAGTGATGTTAGTAAAACATAGTGCGAAAAATATTCTTAATTTCTTTTCCTGGTGTGTTGTCCACATAATTACATAGCTGGGTTGTAATTCAATCAGGGCATATGTTTATTTAGCCATTTGCCAACAAAATACCAAAGCACCAACTATAGTAGCAAAATATATTACTGAGGCTGAATGTGCTTATATCATTACCTGTTTTAGACCCCGAAAAAACCCAGAGACATATCTAGAACTAGAACTACATCGCTTACAGCACACAAGCTACTATAAATAATGACTACTAAAGTGAAGAACTAATTAAATAAGCAAGCACTAATCAAATCAACCAACGAGAACAAGAAAACTAGAAAGAACTACTGCAGTTGTAACATAGAATAAAGCCAGATTATTTTTTTTCAATTTCTATAATTTACAGGGTCTATGATCATTGACCAAGTTAATGAACAAACAAAAATGTTATCCAGAAAATCTCAAGTACTGCTTGTTAATGGTGTTTGTTACAACAGACCCAAATAAATGGCTCACGATCTTCTCTCGAACCTCCTTTCACTAGATCTTTTCTCCTCTGCCTCTCGCCGTTTTTGCTGCCTGTGAACAACACAACAGTGGTTATTGTATCAAACATTTAATTCATTAGCTAACTGCCAGTTGTCAGAACCGGATATTCCAGTCATTTAGACTTGTAAATTCCTAAGTAACATTGATCTTAAACAGGGGACAAATTAAACTGAAATGTTAGCACTTAACACAAATGCAATTGTATCTTCATAGAAATTAGAATTTGTTAATCAGTTAAAACTAGTGAACTTATCCAAACTGCATTAAGAACATTGCAAGTATGATAACAGCTTAACCTTTTGAGAGTTAGTAATTGACCTAAGCCACCAACAGTCAGTCATAAAATGGCTCTAACAGAGCAAGAAATTGATATAGCAGAAGAGTAATAGTGAAATACACATTTGGTACTCACAGATACGAGTATTCAGAACCAATATTTATTTCAGAAATCATCAAATGGTAATTTTAGACTCCAGTTTCCATTAAGCAGGTGTGACGTGTTCAAATTGATAACAAGCAAAAGATGACTCGAAAAGTCTACATAATCAAATATTAGAAGTTGAAAGCATAACCAGAATCAATAAATAGGAAGAGAATGCATGAGTAAGTTTGTCTATCAACTTACGCAAATAGCATGTATCCGCCACCAGCATTGGCAGCAGATAAAATTGCGGCATGAGACCCAACAGTAGATACGGCATCCTGCCCCCCAGAGGGCAGAGAATTTTTTCGATCACCATCCACCTATCATTCACTAAAACTTTGTAAGCACAACAAAGAATGTCATGAAGTTTAACTTGCATTTGATTAGATGAATACCTTGTCCCATTTTGATTTTTTGTTTTGTCTACCATCCCGATTTATAGAATCAGCTCCAGGAGGCACCAAATGCAAACCACTTGCTGTTGCAGCAGAAGCTCCTACAACAAAGTCAATATAAAAGCACTATAAGGATAGAGCATATTATATATAAAGATGAAGCCTAAGGAAAAGCGTCACTGGAGCACAAATAAACTAGGTGGTTTCTGAACCTGCAACAGGCATGCTAATCCTGGGAGGACCAGCCACAATTCCTGGTTGTGTACTCCCAGAAATAAATTCAACCTTCTGAGATTTCTTCTTATCTTGCTCTTTCCTCTCACTTTCCCGCCTCATATCAGCTTCTGTTTTGTTTTAGATAAGAGACACAAGTAAAAGGGAGTAAATAATATAGAAACCAATAGCAGCAGCAACATCACTAACATTGAATAACATTAAAATAGTTGAGAAAACCAAGATTTGTAGTATTCAGTTTAAACTAATTAACAAAGTGATGCTAGGAATCATACCAAAATCTTGACATACCAATAGAAGCTGAACTAATCGAGTATTCAGATTGCCAAGTCAAGACCAACAAATTTTGACCAAAAGAATGAAAGAGGAAGGAGGGGAGTAAAAAACCAAAAGCAGAGGCATCTAAGGTGGTGCAACAAAAGAAAACATGATTTCTTAAAATTGACTGATATTGAAAATACTTAGTCTGATCAATCATGCTTCACTAAGCTTATCGTAATCACTCAAATTCAACTGCTGATAAATTATATCTGCATTTCAGCCTAAATGATAAACTTAAGTAACCTTTGGAATGGGAAAAGCACATTAAAGAATTAAAAATGATTTTAATAGTGGAATCCATAAAAGATTGGCGGTCTGCAATATCACATACTATAAATCCATTGTCATCTTATGGAAGTAAACAGCCTTATTCTCCGTGACAAAAAAATATGGATACATTTATATATACATGTACAGACACTACAAAAACAGGAGCAAAATACACAACTACGAGGAATAACAAGAGAGATGGAGAAAGAAGACATAAAGGACCTATTTCATCATAGAAGTCGCTTGGATCATATCCATGAGGATCAAAAACCTCTTTACTGAAGCAAGACCCAATTTGATCAATATCCTGGTACCTCACTGCATGTAGTAAAAAGTCAGGGTTTCGATAGTCCTTCCTGTTGCGAACTTCTGCGTTAAAACTTTTTCCAGCCTTCTTATACTCCAGGAATTTATTTATTTTTCTCTGCAATGACATCGATTTAAAGGCATGATAACATTAGGCAACGGAAAAAATCTTGCACTGTCTAAAAGCTACTAAAACACCAAAGAGAAGGATAGAATTTAGAAACATCCTACCCACTACACAGGACATGTAAAAATATACAAGATTATCAAACTATATTGAAAGGTTGGGTATAAGCCTTGGTTTCTTTGCTTCCACTTTTGTTAAATATACACTTATCTGATACAATAGCGCATAAAATTTGTATGCCTTAAGTGTTGCACCATACTCCCCCTTTCCACAGTGGGCACCAAAGCCATATCCACCTTCTCAGCACTAGAAAGTGGAAACACTCAGCAGTGTACAGTGGAAACCCATTTTATTTCAGAGAGGAGATGATGCAAAATCAAATTAAAATACCACATGCAAAGTTCAAAATAAGTTCTTTTAAAATATAAGTAGGTGAGGCTAGGTAAGTCATATTCGCTTTCGCTGTGACATTTTCCTACCATCCTTTTACTTTGAAAGGGAAGAAAAACATTGGATTGCTAGATAAAATAAAATAGACAAAGTATGGCTCAGATTAGCTTATTAAGTGTTCAATAAAGCTTCCTGAGAGAACTTTTTAACCAAAAAAATTGGATTCCCAGAAATAACTCTTCCCAACATATGCGGGAACACTAGGGGAATCCACTGTTTATGATAACCAAGATATTTATTTCAAATAGTTAATACAAACAATAAAATGGAATTTAGGATTCACAAGCCAAATACTACTCTCTTATATTACAGTTCAGCTGAAATCAATAACGATATCAAGCCAGATTAATGATTAGTGAACCAAGCCATTCAACTTGCAAAGTACATTATATTCATATATTGAGAAGGACAACAGAAGCTGTAAGCTAAATTATTTGTGTCTAGCTAATAAGCACAGCTACTAACTGGAAAGGAAAAACTAACAAGATAAAACGGCTCAACAGAACCCTTTAATTGCCATAACTCATTTGATCGAATTCAAAGGCAATAAAAAATGTGGGATATCAAGTCACTACCAAAAAATGCTCTTGCTCAAACTCAAAAAAGGGAAATACAATATAATATTTAGACAAAAACAAAAAAAAAGACCAAAACAAACCAAATTAAATTAGCTAAGGCATGCCACTTTACATTGCAACAAAATGGTATTCAATGAATGAGTTATTAAACCATTTTAACAGAACTCACTTGTAGTTCCTCAGAGCATTTAGCTTTGGGTGGCGGAGGGAGGAATTTATCCAATGGATCTCCCGATTTTTGCTCGTCTTGATCTGCTTCTCCAAGTTCTACATCATCTGTACTGATCAAAGCATCAATGTTCATGGTATCCAATTTCAATGGCTCAGAAAATTGAGGCGTGTTAGCATGACTGCTAGGGGTCAAAACCTGGACTGTTCCTGATGGTGTTATATCCAGCAAATCGCCTGCAGAACTTATTATGTCAGGTAGTAATAGACATAAAAAATCACCTAAAATGATAGCATTCAAACTGAATAAATGAAATAAAGCAGGACCAAATTTGAAAATTGAATTCAAGCTTCCTACTACTCCAAATTTCCAATCCTGTTTACACTGCCATTTCTAAGCATGACAAGTTGTTATATGAAACCATCACTGTCCACTCCTTCTCTGCCCCGTTCACAAAGACCCAAGCATGGACAATATCATTTGGCAATTGGTTTAAAAAAAATGCATTTAAAAAAAAACCATGACTTTAATCTGACCAATGCCTAGCGACTAGTCAGAACTGAGGTTGAACATACGTAACACAGAATTTGAATTTAAAATATAATAAAAAAAGCAGAGTTACAACCATAATAAAACAGTGGCTTAAACTATAAGGTCAGTACTCACATTAATCCTTATGTGCCAGACAATTCCATTTGTTGCGGACATGTTAAGATATCACTGAGTGGTGGAGTGAAATAGGATGACATAGTAAGGAAATAGAACAGGATATAATGTAACGGAATACAGTTATCATTCCATTGTTTGGATATTCCATAATGGGAAAAAAAAGCTCCATCACGATCCTCAAAATCATGGAAATAATTAGGAGATTTTTTATGAGTTAAACGGAACTTCAGGCTCCATTCTTTCCATCCTACTAAATAATGGAAACTAGTGTGTCATTTCATTGAATTGTTATACATTACATTTCATCAATCTAAGCATAGCATAATTAGTGAACTTTTTTTTTTAGTAGATCCAACTTACCATTGGTTGCGTGAAGCTGGTCCCCAAACATGACTCGGCCACTACCATCTATCTCTCCCTCCTGCAATCAAAACCAACAAACACCTATTAGCTACATTTTAGAACATCTACCTTCAAAGAATAGCAAGATTTCAAGGAGGAGGAGTACCTCAGGCTCAGGTGACATTGCCACTTCGTCATGGCCATAGTCCACTATCGTAAGCGTCTCTCTCCTACTAATTTTCAAATACGACGACACCGCCCGTTGCTCCAGCGGTGGCGAAACCCACGTGTTCGCCTGCGGCGTCGTCGAAGCCCCCAACCCAGTCCTCTCTATCGAGGTGGACACAACAGCGGCGGCCTCGTTGACGAAATTAACGGCATCAGACGCCGAATCCTCCCCCGAAGCCGCGAATCTCGCGTCCCCGGCGGCATCTTCTTGCTGCTCCACGCGCTTCGCTGCGTCATCGTCTTGGTCTTCGTCGTTGTCTACTTCGACATCTTCCATATCGTCGTCCCCGTCGTCGTCGTTGTACATGGACAACAAGGCGATGCCTTCGGATTGCTTCTTCTTGGACGCCATGGAAGGTGGAGCTTCTAGGATGAAGGATTAGGGTTTCCGGAAATGGTTGAAATTCAGGGAAGGAGAGAATTGTTTTTTAGGGGGAAGAGTGAGTGGTGAAAATTAGCAGTGTGGGGTTGTAGAGAATACGAAAACACGAGAAGAATGACAGGTAAGGTAAGTATAAACGAGAACTCGAACCAGAAGAAGCAGAAGAAGAACGAAGATGAAAAACGATCAACTAATAATTTAAAAAAATAAAAAGAAATCTTATTGGTAAAAAAGTTTTGATCGAAATGTGTCCAGCTCAACCAAAAAAAAGTAGGCCCAGCTCTGATGAGGGTGCTCCGATGAAAGCCCATATAGGCCTGGACCTCAAACTGTTACATCTGTCAACTATATTCTATTATAAAAAGTTTTGGCCCTGAAAATAATTGTCACCATCCAAAATCCTAATAGTGCGAAAACAATATGACCATAAACGTTTATCAGTTATTTTATGAAACTTATTGAAATAAGTTGAGAATATGTTACAAATAAGCATAAATATTTTTTCATAAGCTATTCTGAACAGCTTATGAAAATAAACTCAAAACAGTTTATAGACCGGCTATAAGCTATTTTCATAAATTCTCTCAAACACTTGCACAAACACTTATGCTATAATATAAGTTCAAATAAATTCTTTCAAACGGAACTAAATACTATCACCAAAACTTGCAAAAATTGAACACCAAAAATCAATTTCAAACGTTCAACAATAATTATCATATGTCATACTATCTATGAACAAGTATGGTTATGGAATCCCTAAATATGTGCACAAAGCTGAAGTCTAACGTACACTATAATATTATTCTTTAAATGGGTTGATAGTATACCTCAATGAAAATCAAATTAGCAATCTTAAGGTACTTTTCTCGTTCCTCAGGCACAAACCCTAACCCCCAAAATTATAGAGAAGCCATTCCACTTGAGTGCCAACATTTTCCATTATGAGGGTGTATTATTATGGTAGGATTTGGTGTGGTTATTTTATTTTTGGTGAAGAAGGAAAGAAAATAGATACAAGGAAAAGATCGGAGGCGTTGCTGTTGCAGAAGAATAGAAACAAGATAGAGGAGGAGAAAGAGTAAGGGTGTGTTTGGTTGTAATTCTCAAACATGGATCTGAAGCCCAAACATGGGTAGAAGAACTGGTGTCTCAAAATAATTTTTGTTAGAAAAAACTTATTTGAGTTCATCTATAACAGAAACACTTATTTCATTGTTTAGAATAACTGTTGGGGTTGATTGCAATATAAGTTCCACATTGTTAATGTTGATGAAGGAAGAAAGATGTCAAGAATATATATAGAGATCTGAAGTTCTTTAAGCTTATATTTGTGTTTTCTTTTTCTCTTATATTTTTGCTCTAGAGTATTGTAAGATGTAGAAGTTTAAATATTTGCTTTAGAGAGTGTGAGTATTTTGTGTTATGGGGTGGTTGAGAGTGAAGTATAATAATTAATCTCTAGTTATCGGGTCAAACAAAGACCGTGGTTGTTTATCCGATTTTAGAGTTTTTTCCACGTAATATTCTTACGTTGTTAATTGCTCTTCAGTTTATTTTATTTTTTCAACTGTGTTATTTCTTAACAAAAACCTATATAAATAATAATTAATTCATAAGCGGTTGTGAGCATAACTTTTATAAGTTTCTCAAATTAACCTTTGAATAAATGCTTATACATACGAGGACTTTTATAAATTTCTTAAATTAACCTTTAAATAAATGCTTATACATATGAGGGCATACCTTTAAGTTGCTTTGAAGTTCCTCTATAGTAAGTTTCTCAAATTACTGGTTTACAAATATGCTCAAATTAGTTTCTCAAATTTAGTAGTAAATGGCCCAAGATTTATTATGTGTTTGTGTATACCATGTCATGGTCACAAAGTCATAATAGCTTGACATAAATTAAACTACCAAACACAGCTACAGCTTTATGCCAGTTGAACAATCAACACCTGAAGTGATTACAATGTAGAATTTTCATGGAAATTTCTACGTTGGTGGACAAAATATACACGTTTTGTGTCTGAATGATCCCCTTAGCGAGATAATATTCCTTCTAAACCATCGAAGACTTGACCTCTAAATCATGGTAAACAACTATATGGAAATTAAGCCACTGATTGACTACAATTGGTCCCACTTAGAGAAATTAGCGTACAAATTTGACAAATCAAAATACACTTGTAACCAGTGACAAAAACACACTCAAAGATTCTCAAACACGGCACACGGATGGTCCCTTTGTTGCAATAAAACAAACACGTAACCTGCAACAAACGCATGCAAGGACATAGGTGTATCTATCTCATCCACCTCACTCTTCTTGCTTTCTTTAAAGACAATATTATCTTATCTTCTTAGCTAAAGATAAATAAATAAATTAACAGAGAATAAAGTAAAAGGAACCAAAGTGAAAGAGAGTAAAACAAAATAAAAAAGATAAAAAAGTATTAAACAAAAGTGAATCAAAAAACAAAGGAAAAAAAATGATGGAAGTCTCTCTTAGAAGAGACAAGGAATAAGTGGGAATCTCTGCCCTATGCATGCTTACCCAAAAACAAAAAATACTACACAACACTCCCATTCATGTTGATTACCCCTCTCCTACCCCACTTCATTTTGTCCAACTTTTTTCTACTCTTCACTTTTTCTTTTTCCCCAAACTTTTTGGTATTTACATTGCAATCATAACCATCATGAATACCTAAAAAAAATGACCCAAAACTCCATGGCTTCCTCCTACGTGTAACGAGAAATTACTCATCGATGTTAAGCACAAAACACTTTATCAAACGCGTGGGCATTGAAACTTGAATCAACACTCCAAAAAAAAAAAGTTTAAGGAAACGAGTCAGGAGGAGAGTCAACTCAGTCGAGTCCGCGGGTAGGATGAATGTCTTTGAGTAAACCCAACACCTGCTGCATGGTGGGCCTCTTCCCTGGTGACTCGGCGGTACAAAGGTACGCGACTCGGAGGCTCTCAAGCATCTGACTCTCCGAGTCGCCGCCACCGAGTTGGAGCCTCTCGTCCAGCGCCCTAACCCCGTGGCCCTCCCTCACCAGCTTCCGAACCCAAACCACCGTCTCCGCCGTGCCGGGCTTCCCCGTGAGAAGCTCCATCAGCACCACGCCGAAGCAGTAGACGTCCGTCTCGGTGCTACAATTTGGCGGGCACTGCCGGCCCCCGAACTTCCGGAACCCGAAATCGGCGATTCGGGGTTCGAAGTCGTCGGCGAGGAGGACGTTGGACGTGACCAGGTGGCCGTGCACGACGGGCCTCGATCCCGCGTGGTGGAGGAATGCTAACCCACGCGCTACCCCTACGGCTATACGGTGTCGTGTTGGCCAGCCCATGTTTTCCGGCGGCGAGGCCCGCGAAACGACGCCGTTTTGGATCTCCCACGTGTCGCCGCTCCAATCCTCCACGTTAGTCTCCCCCGTCGGTAGCTCGTGCAGCCACCTACCTAAATCACCGTTTGACATGAACTCGTACAATACCAGCTTCTCCTTCCCTGAAATTAATTTCAAAAAAATTAAAATATGACCCTAAAGTAACATAGCTCCTATACTTTCATCATGCAACACTTTTGTTGTTAACAACTTGGTCCTGAAAATATGCTTAAATATATTTTTGACTCCTGGAAATATAGTAAATATTAGTTTTAGTCCTGGAACTAGAAATATATACTTTTATATTGTTTTTGTCCTTGAAAACCTTGTAGAATGACGACTTACACATCATTCTGGTGTTTTTTTATCTAATTTAACATCGTGAAACTCATTATTTACACAACTCAGTATTTTTGTTAAGCTTTGTTTACGTGGTTTTCACATGTGCAAAGACCATGGGACACTAAGTAGTGTAGATGAGTGAGTCTAACACATCATGTAGGAAGAGTGAGTGTGATTCTGTGACCCTAAGCAAAAACGTAAAAACAAGGACTGAAACAGGTAATAACGTAGGTTTTCAAGGATTTAAAACTAAAACCAATATTAATTATATTTGGAGAAATCCAAAATATATTCACACAAAATAGGGTTATGAAGTACGACATTACAAAACTTTAAACCCGTGAAAGGCATTTAATGAGAGCAGGATAAATCAAAGGACAAAAATCAGAAATTTGGAAGCACTAGGAGTGAAATTTTGAAAAACAAAAAAAGAGTAGGGTATAGGGTAGTATACCTGCGATGCAGTAACCGGAGAGGGGTAAGAGATTAGGGTGCTTGAGGTGCGAAAGGTCAACGAAGGTGTTTACAGCGTCATCATGATCAACGTCTCTTGCGTTTTCGAGGACCTTGATTGCCACGTGTATGTCACCTGGAAGTACAGCACGATACACGGGCCCACACCTCCCCTCAGCCAGCAGCGAGTCCTTCCCGAAGTGTGACGTGGCAGCCATGAGGTCCGCGAAAGTTAGGTTCATCAGCGGCTTCTCGAACACCACCACCGCCGCCGACGACGGCTCCTTCAGGTCCGCCACCCACGACGTCCCCGACTCCGTCTCGAACGCGAACGGCCCCGATTTCTCCACCTTCAGGCCGCCGCCGCTCAGCGCCATCATCGGTTTCGAGATTGCCCACTTGTTCCTCTTCGCCAGTTCCCTCTTCTTCCGGTAACCGCAAAATGCCAACACGCACAGAACAACAAACACCAGCCCTGAAGCAGAGGACACCGCCGCAATCATCATGGTTTTGTTTTTTGACTTGTGATGTTTGAGTCTCGGTTTGGGTTTCTTCTTCTTCTCGGTGTGAATGGGTTTGGGTTTTTCTTGACGGTGCGGCGGCGGGGTTGAAATTGAATTTGAATGAAGCTTTGGCGTTTTGGAAACGCTGAAGTTGTTGCCGGCGTGAATGAATGCTGATTTCCCGAATTTCTTGAACTTGTCTAATGTCACCGAGGATTTGAAGTTGTTGTGAGAGATGTTGAAGGATTTGATGGAATTCAGAGGAGGGAAATCAGAAGGGAAACTTCCGTTGAAACTGTTGTTTGACAAATCCAGGTAGGAGAGTGAGCCAAGAGAAGAAATGGGTTTTACACTTCCTCTAATGTTGCAGCTTGAGAGATCAAGGTGGTGTAGTTTTGTAAGATTCTGAAACCCAGAAGGTAAAGTTCCTAACTTGTTGTGTGAAAGGTCGAGGCTTTTGAGATTTGAGAAAACAGAGAGGTGAAGCAGATTGGTGAACCTGTTGTGTGAGAGATTGAGCGATTGCAGTGATGAAATTGAAGAGGGTTTGGAATTCGAAGCAATGCTTCCTCCTAACCAGTTATTGGAGAGATTCACTACCAATAAGGTTGAGCTTTCCCAGAACCAGTTGGGTATCTGGCCTTGAAGAAAGTTCCCAGACAGATCGAGAATCTCCAAGTTGGACATGTTCCTCAGGTACCTCCATGAGATGCTCCCTCTCAAGTTTTTGGATGGAAGCTCTATGGACCTAATTTGAGCATTTGAACAGTTGGAAGAAAATAAACCTGTTCTAAAGAACCATGAAGCATTGAATCCAGAGACAGACTGGAAGGCCTTTGAAACCAGATTCTGGTCTTCACAAGAAGATTCAGCCAGAGCAACCAGGGTTAACAGAATCATCAACAATGTGAAAAGAGGCTTCTTCATCTTCTTAGCTTCTCCTCCTTCTGAATCTAGTATCCTATTATACCCTGAAGAAAGAAAGAAACAGGGGTTGGTGTTTGTTTGTAGAATTTGTTGGTGTTGGTGTAGTGGGACAGTTCGCGGTTATAGTAACGGCGTTATGTGATTTGACGGAGGAGTTAACGGCACGTGAGCATGGTTAATGTAAGTTGTACTGCAATGGGTGTTGACTGCTGAAACATTATGAACTGGATATCAAAGAGATTTAAGATTGGATGGTGATGTAGTCAATGCCATTTTCTGTAACATGCATAATTGCACACTGTGAATTTGTGAAAGTTACTGCTACTGCTGCTGCACCGGAATGGAGTGAGTTTTTGTGTGCAAGACACGTATTCTATGTTAATGTGAGGGATATTCTTTTTCAGAGTCCGAAACATTTACATTTTAGTGGGTTCACTTCATCCGTGAAGTTTTTTTTATCCGCACTACTCAAACTTAAAATCTTAATTAATGAAATTTTGAGTATGTACTACTTGAATACACTACTGTCGGTTAATAGCAGGGTGGAGTGAGTGACATTACACTTGAAAGAATAATTATTGATCATATTATGAATTAATGTAGTGGAGTGAACTCAAATATATTTGAAGGTGGATGAAAGAGACGGGGTCCCAGTTCTTAAATTTGGGATTCAGAGAGATGAATAGAGCAGATGAGATGATGTAATGCTAAAGTTGTTGCAATTAATTGGCCAATCCCAAACCGCACTTGACAACACCTTGTGCTTCTACCAACCATTTCAGATAGCCCTTAAAATACCATCACAAGATGTACCCATATTGATATTATAACATCAATCTAACTTACACAAGACTTAGTTTCACTTAACCATGATTTTGTCCAATTTTACTTAAAGACGGTTGCTATATTTATTTAGAAACAAATACAGAAAAAGAGCTAGTTCAGATAGATAATGAAGTGAGTGAAATTTGAAGTATAATTAAGAACTTTAGTAGTAATTATACTTTGTTGACTTTTATAAAAAGACTTTAGAAGGGTTTATACGATTTTAGCTGTTTATGTATGCCTAGATGTTTGTGAGAAAAAAATAATATAGTCAAATTTATTTTAGGTGCCTGTTTCCATAGCCATTGCAATGTTCTGCAAATTGACCACTCAAATATAGCAAAAGTTGCAAGTGCAGACTTCAAGGGATGGGCTACAATCCTTTTTTGAGTTAAAAAATAAATTATGTGTTCAGATGACAGTGCCAGAAAAATTGGCAATGTATTGGTTTAGGAAATTAGTTTGTCACTATTTTCTCTTGACTATAATTCTAAAGTTGAGTAAATATATACTCAATATTCAACAAGCAAATCTCCAGTCCTGGGACTCAGGGATATGGAATGTTCAGGTTTCTTCCTACAGTCTACTATGAACAAAATCAATCTATGTATATGTACAATTTTACTTCCAAAATGGTTCTTGGATTAATCATGGGTGAACAAAATAGAATAATCATGTTGATGAGAGAAAAATTATGGTTTGATTGCAGCATAGTCTAGAGTATTTTGTTTTCCCTTTGACTAACCCAGTTTTTCTTCTTTAAACCATGCCTAATCAATTGATTGCTAGAGCTATAGGACAAAATCAAATAAGGAATCGATTAATTGCTATGGCTGAGTAAACGATATAAAATAGGGTTGAAAATTTTGTAAAGAGTCAAGCTCAAATTGGGACATTTGTGAAAAACAAGCCACATGGAAATTTGACCCAATAATAATAATGCCCAGTCTTCCACTCACTACTCATCAGTCAACAACGTTGTTTTTTATGCCTTCCTCAAGTGGTAAATATTGCCTATACAATTTATTTTGACATGTTATATGCAGAAAGAAATGTGTCTACAAGTGTGAAAAAGCAAAAAAGAACACCCACCTAAAATTAAATCTGAGCTCCCTCCCTTCCTCTTCAAGGAAAATATTAAATATCAACAGCAATTTACACTAAGCTTATTAAATCGTGCAGATGAGTAGCATTTAGTATTGGTTTGTTTTAAATTAGTTGAAAATATTCATTTTGGTAGGATGACTTGTTTTTTGAAATGATATTATATAACTAAATTTAAAAGATTTGTTTTGAGTATGATAAGATATAATCATTTTTAAATTATCTCATAACTAGAGTGAAGTTTCTCCTGTACCAAAAAAATAAGAGTGAAGTTTTTCAATGGAAAAGTTTACCATTATGTTAACCAACTACATCGCGAACATCCCACTGGATTTTATGGTGGACGACCAAGCACCCATCAACCTAAGTTAGCCTCCAGTGGGCAACAAGCATTCATGTTCATTCTCTCGACACACTGGTAAATGTCGTTAACTGTGATTGTCCAAATCCTTCTCCACGTTAATGTAATCAAATCCCTTTATCCTCTCCTTTTTCCTTATGTATTTTCCTAATGATTGTAATACTGATCAAATGAGACCTTGACTATATAAGAGTTCTCACATGCTTAATAAGATATGTTCATTTGCTAAGAAATCCAAAACCATTGTTTTGTGTTTAACCTACTTACCTTGTTTTTAGGATATTTTCGTAAAGTAATAAATTTTCACTTTTTTCAAAATATCTTTTATCATCATCAACATAGTTTTAGTGGAAAATATTTAGTAAATTAAAAACATGTTTAGTTTCATGTTGAAAAGATCTTCAAACAACATGTATTCAAAAGCTACTCCATGTAGCTTTTGCCAAATGTTGTTTTGGACATTTCCATCAAATACTCAAACATGTTAAGTGTACGTTTGGATAACAGCTGCGTGCAATGGGAACAAGTATTCGTCTTAATCCATGAAAGAAGTTCTCTTCTCTTTTTTATTTAAAGTTCATTCTGACGTCTATTTATACTGGTACAAGCTAATATCCAAATATATTTTCATATTAAAATTTATTTTGGTGGAAGGCGTTTCACTAAAAATATCATTTGAGGCTAAAAGTGACACACTTTTGAGAAATACTGTGTTTAATTGACTTATGATTCTAAAGTTTAGTTTGTGTTTATTTTCATGTTGGTTTAAATGTAAATTTGATTTCATGTATTTCAATACATCAACAGATTAGTTAGAATTTGTCACAATGAGTTTAACGTGAATTGAAGAATCAAGATTTTGTGACGTTGCATTCAACGTGAGTCTATGTTGAGTTTAATAAAAAATCTGGATATCGGTTGAGTGCAATATGAGTCTATCTTTATTTCAATTCATAAGAAAAGTTTCACTATTTTTTACCTTAAAATAAGTACTAATATCTGTGTGCACCGATGATATGCTTAATTTTTCTAAAAGGATTACTTATATGAAAGAAGCACAATGGTGATGATATTTAAAACGGATCAAATATAAGTATATCTTGTTAGACAAAATGACAAATTACATGGCAATGATGCATTGGTCAAACTAAGACAAAGCACAAGAGGATATGCATAGAGGTAAAGATGTTTAAATAATTTATGATGGATTTGGAGGTTGGCAAGTAGCTTGCTCCACAAATTCCAGATGCTAACCTGCTCTGGCACGTGGTCTTGGCTCCTCCCTTTTGCCATTATATATATGCTCACTAATTTCCTGTGATTAATAAACCTGTTGAATAGTTGTTGAAAGCAAATTAAGTGGATGGTATCAACTAATCCACAACCATCCAAACCAAAATTCCAAGAGAATGACAACTCATGAGATTTGGGATATAATATTCAATTTAGAGACTGAGATTTGGGGTCTCCATAAAATAATAGAACAACTTATACACTCCTACCTGAAAGCTGGAATTTGATTGGAGTATTAATATGTCTGCATCAGCTACTAAAATATAACAGATGTTGTTATGCCCCCCACAACTACTAAAATTGAATAGATTGATATTTTTTACTTGTCACTTGAATATTTATGCAGAATTATGAACTTCTTAACTTAAATAATCGGATCAGACAGTCCTGTATTTTCCCCCACTAACTGCGGGTATTGTCAGGTTACATGAGAACAGAGTGAGAATAGTCATTTGTCACAAATTAATCAGTGTCATGAGAACATTATAACAAGTAATAAAACATGGGATTTAATGATTTATATTCTTAGAGAAACCAATTCTGTTGCCGATACTTTAACTAAACATGGGATTAGCTTGGAGACTAATACCAGTATTTTTAATTCTCTTCAATCCAGTTTATGTTGGATAATACCTCAACCACTTAATAGTTTTTTTTTCAACTGATCGCAAATAGTTTTTTAGTGAGTTATGTTTTTTAGTGAGCCATGCTAAATAAATGCCTACTGCGTTTTAAAATCCGATTGTGTAAGGTAGTATCGGGTTCTTAAACCCAGTAGCAGCTAAAAATTGTTATGTGCAAGTATTTAAATGCCGGTGATGTTAAAGTAAGTTCTAATCCGAGTAATAGTAGTGGATTAGTACTTACCAATTATTAGAAATCGAAGTGTATTTTAATACAACCAGGGCCTAAAATTCGATAACTGAAAAACAAATGTTTGCTAATACTATCGGTTTCTCAAATTAGGTGGTGTTATAATACTAGGGGATGTACATGACCCGATCCTGTTTCTTGATTCGTCCCGGTCTATGTCTTTTAAATTCGCATCTCATCAGGTTTTTTCGGGTTAGGGTCAGATTTTGGTTTAAAAACTGAACCCGGTCGATATTTAGGGGTGGAAGTCAAGTCCAACTCGTCCCACAAACAACATTTACACACTAGCATCAAAACATAGTTTTGTATAATATTCATTAATAGTGAAGTACCAAGTGAATAAACAGTTTGATGTGTATTAAAATTGACATTTAATTTGTCTTTCAGACAAACCCGTGCTCGTCATTTTATGGTCTGGTTCATGTTAAATTTGCACCTCATCGGATCTCTTCCATGACACACCCCTATATAATACAATCCTAATTTAAACTAGGGCAACTTTGTGCCTATAAAAAAACAACCAGGGCAACTTTGTGAAAAATTTTATTTTGTTATATCGCTTACGATAGTTCTTTTAACTACATCTCGTGTATTCTGTTGCAATATTATTTGGGCTAGAACCAGAGGAACAACATCGACTGCAAAGCGCGTGTGGCCACCAATATTGAGGAGCAGCATATGATGGTGTTTTGGATGATGTTATTTGGACAATGCTATGCACAAATGATTGAGTATAATGTTTTGTAATATGTTATTATCTTATAATATATGATTTTGTAAATGTTTAGATTCATGTTTTATGATGTTATAATCTTGTAAATTAAAAGTAGGAAATTGCACCTATTTAACATGGTTTGGTTCGAGATTCAGCAATATTAAATACACAATACCAGATTTTTCACTTTACGGAATCGTTTGTGATGCTCTTGTAGAAACTTAGGTTTCCAAAATATGAAATCCCATCAAAACACCTTACTCAATTTTAAATGCCGGTAATATTAATGTATACTACTAGGTGTTTAAAACTTCCAATAGCTATTTAATTTCAATTCTAGAAACTTAAATTTAAAGAGTATGAAATGTAAAAAGTTGTACCTGAAATAAGAATGTGGAAATCATTTTGATTCTGCTACTAGATTTTAATTCCCAGTACGTGTCTACCAAATTTTAATTTCTCAATACGTTAATAATGAAAAGGTATACCAGTTTTTAAATTCCAAATGAAGCATAAATTGTATGACATTATCAAATGGGTTTAGGGAACTAACCCATGGATTTACTTGACATTTACAACTAAATAAATTATACTATGGCTTTATAAATTTTTTCATGAAAGTGTAATGGGTCTTATCGCACCTTCCGAAACTGAGGTATATATTGGTTAGAGACGAATATTTATTGCAAAACTGCTATTAAATAACTAGTCAATAAGGCCTATTAAAGCCCATGAAATTTTTTTTCTTAGGGGAAAATCGTTTCGTGAATGGGCCGCAAACATGAACTACGTTGAATGAATATGGATTGAAAGGAGAAAGTTTCACAGCATGGGCTTTTATTTCCAACAAAAATATATTCACGGGCTTCCAACAAAAACGACCTCTTTTTCATTGGACCAAAATAAAAAACAAATCTCTTTTTAGTAAAAAAAAGAATCTTATATTTTTAAGAATATTTAATTTTTTTAAAATTAAATGGCTTAATTTTTAACGTAAAATATATTTTTGAATTTTTAAACTTTTTTCATAATTTAACCCATTTTGACAATTTTTTTACTCAAAATATAGAATACGATTGGATTCCCGCCATATTGTTTTGCCTCTTTTATCAAGAGATGGGTTAGCTTTGTAATTTTGTTAACTATTTTTCCTATTCACAAAAAAAAATATAGAATACGATAATCAAATTTGGTTGTTGGTGATTAACGTTGTTTATCTCTTTCCCATACAGAAACTTTTCTACCAAATATTCATTTTGAACTTATTCTCTCCTCTGGGTTCTATTATGCATATTTTTTTATGATTGATTTTTAATAATTCATGTATGACACAGGAATGAGTGGGAGGATGGGTTTATGAATAAGAAACTCAAGGGAGGTGGCTTTTGCAGACATAGAAACGCAATGGGTTTAGCTTATCTTAGCTTCAAAGTTGCTGGGTAATTTTTCAATGCAATTTGGTTCATTATTAACATATGACAAAATCTCAAACAAATTAAACAAATGAATATTATTTTGTAGTCTAATTTAATTCCACATTTTCTAGTTTTAGAGGAGTTTGTGTTAACCTCAATATATATACACACCTAGACGTGAACCTAGGTAAGCACACTCTGTGCTATATATATATATATATATATATATATATATATATATATATATATATATATATATATATGTGTGCTGCCAACAAATGCTATCAAATTGTGGGATTCTTTTTTCTTAATATGATATGTGGTTGCAGCATCGTCTATCTTACACATCAAAAAAGAATTATCATTGATTTGTTGCGAGAAGAGTGATACTATGAGAGAGTTGGTTTTGCAAGGTTTTGGCGAGGAAAGACATAATATTTAAGCACGTCTATTGTGACAGGTCTCTCTTTCAGTTTACTACACAACATCCTCAGTATAAAGGAAGAAGCGGAAGCAATGACGTTGGAAGTGAAGATTGAGAAGTTCGATGCTAGAGACTTTGGGATTTGGAAGATGCAAATTGGAGACTACCTATACCAAAAGAAGTTGCATCAACTCTTGTCAAGGAAGAAGGCGAAAGACATGTAGTCAACATATATGAAATTGTTAGATTGGCATACCCTTGGTTGATCTGATTGACCATAGTAAAAAATGTTGAATTCAACATATTGAACGATAAGACTATTGCAAATTTGATGAAGGCGTTAACAAATATGTATACATCTCATAAGCCGATTATTCAACATCATGAGAGATGGTAACTACCGTAATTTAAAATCAAGTAATGAAAACTAATATCGAAATTTCAATTCAGGGAGATCAAAATTGTGAGTGGCCCAACGTTGACGGGATAGTAGTAGTTAGAGGTATTTTAGAAATATTAAAAAAAAGATGATGAGTTTGGGCTTGGGTTGAAAAAAAATGAATAGTTGTCCAAAAGCCCAAGGCCGAAGAGATACTAGGGGAGAGAAAGTGAGTGAGAGTATGGCCGTGCAAAAAAAGTTAGATCTGAACTTTACAATTATTATTATTATTATTATTATTATTATTATTATCAGATGCATTAAAATTGGTTCATGGTGGACTACCTATTCCAGTTCTTCATGCTAACCTTTGCCTAATCTCCAAGTTATGATTGATTATTTCATTACAACTAATTATTTATTTGTTAGCAGGATATTAGGACGCATGATGAATTAATCCACCAACCCATCGATAAGTCCATGAACCCACACATCCACAAAAAAGTTGGAGGTCGTACTAAGTAAATTAATTTTCTAATTAAGCTCTTCTTTTAATCTTTTATTATATCATGGCGTTGGCGTGTGATGAGATTCATCACCACCGCCCACTAAGTTGACTTGTTGTTCTGTGTTATTTACCCGCATGCATGATCTTCACCGGCCTTGTAGGTTCCTAGTCATTAAACTTTTGACCATCATAATCAGGTGATCTGGACACACATTTGCATTTTTGAAATGGATAACATACATTTATTGCCAATAATAACTCCTTTTCAAATTTACAAACAAGTTTAATAAAAAGCTTTAAGGAGGGAAGAGATTTGGATAAGTTATTACACGTAGGAAACACATCAACTATAACAAGCATGGAGCCTGAGCTTTCACCACGTTCTCCATAGTCCAAGGTTCACTCCAATTTTCCATTAAAAGAAAAGGTCCACTCGAATAAATTTGCCATAGTAAATGCAAGGTTTTTGTCGCTAAGACGTTGTAATACCAAGCCTTAAGGGGTTGAAGAATTGCATTCTCAGCATGCAACCACACTTGAAGACTAGTTCATGTCCATTTACCTAGCTCATTTATAGAAAAACATATATTTGTGTTAGCTCCACATAGTACCTACCAAGTCCAGGTGTCATGCCGCCAATGAAAATAACTGATTTCATTTTCAACCTGGACAGGTGCGTGCACTCAAGTTGCACCTTCACGACGGAACAAAATAAAAAGGTAAAAAATTAACAATTATATAAATCTTAATTAGAGAAAATAATGGAAAAGATTTAAGAGGAACACATACACATACACATCGTGCTCCTAGTCCCGCGACTCATTATAGGCAAAGATCGAACTTTTAGCTTAAGCAAAGCAGTCATTTCATAAACTGTTGCAATAATTAACTTGCAGTAATTCACCATAATTAACTTGTGTGCGTTATGCAATTTGCAATAGTGGGGACTATACTTTATAGGAATGTTCCACGTGAGATGTTGACCTATATACAAACTACTTCCACCCCTAATACCTAATTTAACGGGATACCATAACAAAATAAATATGGAGAACAACTAATTTTTTTTTAAGTTTAAAAACATTTTAAGTTCCTGCATTTGTTTAAGTCTTTATTTTATTATGTGATCATATACGTGAGATGATGACCCAAATTAAGGGGTCTAGTTGCAATTAGAAAATTCAAACCGACTTTGAAATGTTACTTGCAGGAAGTACACGTCAGCAGTGAATCTGAATCGGTACACACAGGCGTTGAGGTAGCCGTTTGTTTGGAAGTCCCAAGCACGTGTTGGGCTGTCAATTTTAATTCACCTCCGTCAAAATCATCTTATTTAATCAACAAATCATACGCATAAATAGCAGATCCGGATAATAAGGTACAACGTTACGTGTATAAAACGGAAATATATTTTTCAAATAAAATTCACACGTGTAAAATTCCAAGATTTTATCTCGCTTTGGTGGAAATAAACAATTGCTTGAATTATTTAAAAAGGCATGTGATGTAAACGCGTATGAGCTATATGTGGTGATATTCTTCACATACATCTCATATCAGGAGGCAATTTAAAAGGAAAAAAAAAAACAACCAAGTAGAGATGAGACAACTGTATATGTGCGTGCTCATCATTGGAGATTCTGAGAATGCAGGGAAATTCAATTCTATTAATGCTTTTCTATTTAGATCGTAAATTGCTGCTGATGTCAATTAGGAATAGTTGTTGCGCAACCTTCAGTATCGCCTCACCAACAAAACTTAAAAGGACATATTTTTAAAATATCACAAATTGCATTTTTGTGAAATTAACCACCTCCCTCCTCCACACACTATTTTTGTGAAAAAGGATTCGTGTCATAATAATAAAATATATGGGGAGTTAAGTGCAATTTACCTTTAAATTTAAAACTCCCCTCACCCTAACCTAAATTTTTATAATAAACAATTTTTTTTTCAAATTAAAATAAAAACAGCATAAAAGTATAAAACAAACACGCAAAACAATACTAAAAAATAAATTAAAAAAATAGCAAAGAAGTTAATGGTGGCATATACTCTCCCCTATAAAAGATCTCTCGTTCTGTCTCTCAATCTGAGCCAAGTGTGAATTATTATTTGTTTAAACACAACACATCACAACAGAACACCCGATTTCTCTCTCTTTCTCTCTCACATAGAATAGAATAGAATACCCTAAACTAATTGAGACCACATTTCCTTGTGCCTGCATCTCCATCATCCACCCAAAACACATTGTATATGGAGGAGGACACCCATCACTAGAAACCAAACCAAACTCCTTCGTTCTTGTTTCCATCTCCAAAAGATTCAATTTTTAACCTTCAAATTTATTCGGCATCATCCATCTATGGCGGACGTCCTTTCCAGAAAGACCACCACCACAACCACCTCCAGCTCCGGCAAGAAGGAGACCTCAAATCTACTACTCGGCCGCTTCGAAATCGGGAAGCTCCTCGGCCATGGAACCTTTGCCAAGGTCTACTACGCCAGGAACATCAAAAACGGTGAAGGCGTCGCCATCAAGGTCATCGACAAGGAGAAAATCCTCAAAGGCGGTTTGGTCGCGCACATCAAACGCGAGATCTCAATCCTCCGCCGCGTCCGCCACCCCAACATCGTGCAGCTCTTCGAGGTCATGGCCACCAAGACCAAGATCTACTTCGTCATGGAATACGTCCGCGGCGGCGAGCTTTTCAACAAGGTCGCCAAAGGGAGGCTGAAGGAAGAGGTTGCAAGGAAGTATTTCCAGCAATTGATCTCCGCCGTCGGGTTCTGCCACGCCAGAGGCGTCTACCATCGCGATCTCAAGCCGGAGAATCTCTTGCTGGACGAGAACGGTAACCTAAAAGTCTCTGATTTTGGATTAAGCGCTGTTTCCGATCAAATCAGGCAAGACGGGTTGTTCCACACGTTTTGCGGAACTCCTGCTTATGTTGCTCCTGAGGTTCTGGCTAGAAAAGGGTACGATGGTGCAAAGGTTGATCTTTGGTCTTGTGGGGTTGTCTTGTTTGTGTTGATGGCAGGGTATTTACCCTTCCATGATCAGAATGTTATGGCAATGTATAAGAAAATCTACAGGGGTGAGTTCAGGTGCCCTAGGTGGTTCTCACCTGATTTATCCAAGCTTTTAATTCGCCTTCTTGATACCAAGCCTGAAACTAGGATTGCAATTCCTGAGATTATGGAGAACAAATGGTTCAAGAAAGGGTTCAAACAAATTAAGTTTTATGTTGAGGATGATAGGCTTTGTAATGTTGATGATATATTGGGGGAGAATGAAGATGACACAGCATCTGTGGCATCTATAACATCTGTGGCGTCCATGAATTCTATTTCGGATTATGCGGTTTGTGAGTCTGACTCTGAGGTAGAGATTAGGAGGAGGCAGCATGTTGCTCCGTTGCCAAGACCTGCGAGTTTGAATGCCTTCGACATCATATCAATGTCCCCGGGTTTCGACCTCTCTGGATTGTTTGAGGAGAAAGGGGATGAAGCGAGGTTCGTGACCGCAGCGCCTGTTTCGAAGATCATTTCGAAATTGGAGGAGATTGCTCACCTGGTTAGATTTTCTGTGAGGAAGAAAGATTGCAGGGTGAGCTTGGAGGGTACTAGAGAGGGTGTGAAGGGGCCATTGACTATTGCTGCTGAGATATTTGAATTGACACCTACTTTGGTTGTGGTTGAAGTGAAGAAGAAGGGAGGGGACAGAGCTGAGTATGAGAGATTTTGTAACGATGAATTGAAACCTGGACTGGAGAATTTGATGGCTGAGGAATCTGGAACTGCAACTCCTTCAATGTTACAGTCCACACCTTCTGAACCTTCACTGCTGCGTGTGCTTTCTGAACCCGTGCACCATTCTGATATGGAATCTCCCTGCTATCTACCTGAAGAAGAAGAGTGAGATAGAGAAGAGAAAAAGGTCTTTTGTCTTTTTTTTTTCTTTTCTGTTCTTTATAGCCTGTGTATGATGATTGATAAATTTTCCCAGGATGATACTGCTTTTTAGGTTTGCTCCTTGACAGAGCCTTAGATGTTACTGCATTTGTATGTCTGAATTGCTATACGAAGAAGGCTAATTGGAATTTAGTGAGTGGAGTACATATTCTATTTTTTTGTCCAGTACTTGTATATTATTACTTTTGCTATTTGTAGCAAGTGATAAGAAAATAGCATAACAGTTTAGTGCTAATCCATGAAGCATTACAATGGCTTTGGCTTTAGTGCTACACATATCTGTTGAATAAATCACTTCTAAAAATAATAAAAATGTTTGTTTCATACTCTCTTCATTCCTAAACTATTGTTGTTTTAGTTTTAACTTAACAGGGTTAGACGACAATGTACAGTTTTAAGGAAAGAGAAAAATAGAGAGAAGTATATAAATGGTGAGTATTCATATTATTTATGTTGTTATCTCAAGGCATCCATATCTATAAGAATATGTTCCCTGCTGCAAATTTTGTCACTTTCTTTGGTTTCTGTATTAAAACTGCAAATTGTGTGTATATGTCGAACAAAATGATTCAGAACCTGGTT
The DNA here is from genome assembly GCA_030819835.1 of Acmispon strigosus. Lineage (NCBI taxonomy): Eukaryota > Viridiplantae > Streptophyta > Magnoliopsida > Fabales > Fabaceae > Acmispon > Acmispon strigosus. Next base: position 97,697,964 of record JAUAMA010000001.1, read on the forward strand.
GTGCTTTGATAAGTTCTTTAATGCTTAACTATCTTTTAGACCAGACTGAGTTCTGAAAGCTACCTATGGTTAAGCTGTAGGGGGATTATAATGTGATGGATTTTGTTAGCAGTGCATGAGAAGCCCCCACTGACTTGCCATTTAAGGGTCTATAGCAATATCACCACAGAACTGTTTCAAGAACAAAACATGTCTGAGTGAAATTTGGCTTAATCTGAGAATCCCTCCACTATCATTTAAGAATCAAGTTCAGTTTAAAGCTCTTTGTTTGCAATCTCAAGTACTACTATGAATTGGAGATAACCAATATTTAATGGTTAGGGGGATAGAGCACCTTAATCAACGTCTTTTTTATCTGAAATTGAAAATATACTTATAAAAGTTTTTCTGATTTCAGAATCAAAAGTAGAATTGTTTGTGAACATGCGCGAAATGGGAAGAATGCTAATATTTTGGTACTACTAGTTTAGGTTGACCTTAGAAGTTAAAACTTAATGGTCAGAACACAATAAAAAATTAAAAAAAAACTGAAGCTAGGTGTTATAAGAACACTACGTGAAGTCGTGAAGTAAAGATATATTAAAGTGGATTACTTGCATTACTTCTCATTCAAATGTGTTGCTTTCTCCACTGAATTTGGCTAACTTGCAGGGCAACATGTCTGTTATATTAATTTGAGGTGTTAGTTCCTTTGTGCTGGGCTTTTAGCCCCCCTTTATTTAACATAAAAAAAAGGTCTGCGATATAAAATATAACTAGTGAATTTTTCTACAATATCAGAAAGTAATAGTTGATCCATTTTTGTATTTCTATAATGATTATAATGTACATTAAATAAATCAATGATAAATATAGTAAACAGTTTGTCATATCCTTAGAAGTCCACAAATGGATGATATTCCCTCAACACATTTCGTCATTCTAATATAAGATAAGAGAATTGATAGGTATAATTAATTAAAAATTCAAGATTTACTAAAGTAAACCATTTTTTTCTAGACCACATATATGTATGGGAGGTAATCCTTCTGAATAGCATGTTTGTGAACTCTACAAGTCTCCACATCAATTCAAAATCCGGGCACCTAATGTGCATCAATTTAAAATTGGTCTAATTTTGGACCACATATTTTAACCTGCTATTATTGGTTAAACCTAGCAACCATCCCCTCCCTTTCTCCTGGCCCTTCAGCTCCTTCACCATTCCACATGAAGAAGAGGATCCACACCCATCCATATCACCAATTTCCTAAAACACACATGCACTTAGGTTCTCTGTTTTAAAAAATTTCTCAAAATTAGGGGATTCTCTTGCTTTTAGAGTTAAAGACTGAAAACCCAGATCAAGACTGGTGGAAAGTTTCAATCTCTAATTTGATAACGAAACAGAGGAGCAGGTAACATGTCGAACAAGAGGAAGAGGAAGAGGAAGAGGAGGGTGGTAGGTGTGAGGTAAAGGGGCATTTTTTACAAGAGGAATTGTTACCTGCTATAGAAGGTAATATTCGATGGTTAAAATGTGCACGAGTTTTTTACTACTGTATGTTATTTGATAAACCCTCAAAATTGATTTTCATATCTAGTTAGAATGAGAAGCTACTATTTGTTGATTCTACCGTGGGAGAATCGATTCTGAACTTGCAAAAGCATATCCTAACATACACCAAGTCGCGTAAATAAATATGAATGGTAATCTTTCTGCTACTTTGTGTTAGGATCAAGAAAAACTAATTTATATTGCCTCTAAAATTACAAAAGCTTTTCAAGGTTTTTGTACATGCATAGTGTACTTTTTAAAAATATTTACCAAAGTAGTACTTTTTAAAAATATTTACAAAAGTAGTGTACATTTTTTAATTACACAACTAAGTATAAATTGCCACTTAGAGTGACATGCCCTTTTTTTTTTAACTTTCTTCATTAGTGATGGAAACAAATCCGTCACAAAATTCTAGTATATAATATGAAAGGAATTAGTGACGGAATGTGGAGTGAGAAGTTTTCCGTCCGTCGCAAAGAATAATACCGTTGCAAAACTATTTTCTATTATTCATAAGGATTTTGTGATGGACTAAACGTCATCGGAATGATTATTCGGCCACTAAATACTTTGCGACAGAATGCTTCTTTGTCCACATTTCATCACTATGTCATTTTGTATTATAAACTAGGACTTTGTGATGGGTTTGTTTTCGTCACTAACAAAGAAAGTAAAAAAAAAAAGTTGTCACCACTAGCCATGGCGATTTAAAAAAAATGAAAATGAAATAGGTATAACCACTCTAACTGGTGCTGGTGTAATTAAAAAAAAAATACACTACTTTAGTATTTTTTTTTTTAAAAGTACACTATATAGGTACAAATAGGGGTGTTCATCGGTCGGTTTCGGGCTGCCGGTGTCGGTTTCGTCAGATGAAAATCACCAATAATCCAGCCCGCCACTATCCGTATAAAACATCGGTTTGGTCGGATCTCGATTGTTGCGGGTGCGGGTAAATTCGATCGGTTACATGGTAACCACAAAGAGAAAAGGAAGAAAATTTTCACATTCCAGTGATGGTTCCAAAAAAAAAAAAAACTCACAAAATAAAACAAAGAAAAATAATCATAGATAGGATCCAGATCCAGAAGTTCATACATTCATACAGAGAATTCTTACAAAGTTCACCACTTTCAACATTTCGGTGGTGGTGGCTGGCTTTGGACATTGAGGAGGAAGCAGAAGGAATTGTGGGTTGAAGAAGGGATGAGAAGAGGAATTGGAGATGGTTAGAGATTTTGGGTTTGGTAGTTGCTGGAGGAGTTGGAGATTGTGGTGGTTTCAGAAAATGGTGATGGCAGCGGTGGCAGATCTAGCTTTAAGAGAAGGGAGGAGGAGCGGCAGTGGCGATGGATTCAAGTGGGAGAGAGGCAGTGGTGACTGGTGAGACCGTGAGAGTGAGACGGAGATGGTGAAAGCAGCGGCGACGCAGCGGCTGAGAGGGGTGAGAGCAGAGGCGCAGCGGCGACGCTGCATCGATATGATGGAGCAGTGGTGGTATAGTGGCTAGGGTTGAGAGGATGGAGGCAGTGGTGGGGTGGCTGCTAGGGTTGAGAGGAAGAGAAGAAATGAGAATTTATACTTCAGACTCTGAAATTAGACCTGGGTCGATTTTTTCTTCTTCTAAGACCTGGTTTGATCGGTTCGGTTAGGATAGAGCCCAAATTGAAACCGACCGATCAAACCCACATGAACCCATAAAAATGGATCGGTCAAACCCGCGGTCGAACCGAACTGGCCCGTTTAGCAAAAAAAAAAAAAAAACAGTTTGCTCTGTTGTTCCGATTCGATTTTTTTTATTTGGACAACCCTAGGTACAAAAACCGCTTTTCAAACTAGTGCAAATAAAAAAAATCTTCTACCTTACACAGTGCAGTTCCGAGTGACTTCTAGAGCTAAATAAGTTATGTAAACAAACATAACTTAGAGTAAAGTTGGTTTTTTATTAAACTTAAACACTTTGCTTCTTTTCAAAACATGGGTCTACTGATATGTAAGCTAAATTTTCATAAGAGTGATGACAAAGTTCAACTACTGCAGAATTCATCTGTTCGAAAGGACTACCATCTCATGGAGTGAAAACACTCATCATAGAAAAAATAAATCAAGTGTTTTTGTTATGTCTCTTATGGAGACGCAATATGACAGGAGGTTGTATAATATTCATATTCATTGGTACAGCTGCTGGCTTATCAAGGTGATTTGAAGTTTCCTAGGAGTCGGAGAGATAAGCTATCTTCACACAAACCTGTTCACCCTGGATTGGCTGCTCAAAGTTGATAAGGGGACACTTTTTTCCGTTTCAAAATTAATCACGACCACTTAATATCTAATATTGCATTGCACCCGTACATTTGTCCTCAATATTGGACTAATTCGGAAAAAGTGATCATATCAAAGCCAAAACTAAAAAATGAGAAATGTAAACAAACAAAGTTTCAACGTCAAAATGAACTCATCCACTACAAAAAAGCACAAGCTGCTCAAAGAAAAGACAGATATTTCCTAAAATACGAAGAAGAATTAGAAAAGAATGGTCTCATGTTAATTGTATTTAATTTTTTTCGCATTAAATTACACTTCCAAAATTGCGATGTATTCACTTTTCTTAATTTTTATGATCAATAATGCTAAAGAGAGTGGAAAGAGAGAGAAAGTTTAATTAAATAAGGGTATTCCTGTCAAAAAGCAATTAATGCAACACAAACTTTAAATTAATTCTTATAAAAAGATCAAAATAAACCTATTATTTGGTTTTTATAAATATGACCAAATGCAATATATAATTACTTAGAAAAAAAAGTACATGCATAATCCGTGTAAATATTTCTAACAAAATCAACCAATCAAATTTTAAACATGTGAATTTTTTAAATTAATTTAATTGAATGATATTGCACATCTTTAAAATTTAATTAGTTGATCGTGTAAGATTCTTTACTCTGCATCAAAATTAAATTCAATTGCTTACTTATTTTAAATAGATGAGCTTAGAACATTATGTTTTCCAAAATATAATATATTTGAAAATTGACTGGATTATATATTTGCATTGGGCCCTACGAGCATAGGCCCAGCCAAATGCAGATGCTTCAGTCATGTAAGCAATATAGTGTCATTATCCAAAGAAACTTGTGGTAGTTACAATTTTCACCGCCCAATCTAGAGACGTACGAGAGATAAGTTGACATCTAAAACAGGTGCATTTATAAACTTTTCAACTTATAATTTTCAATCAAACCTTATCCAATTATTTTAGCTATACGTTGCCAAAACTCTTAAGTAAAAAGTCATACACTGTCACTGAAGGACAAGGATATGTAATCTTATGCTTTCATTGGTGGAAGACACCTTTGCTACATGTCAAAAGCTTACAGGCTCAATAATAGTTTTCATCTTATAATAACTTAAGTGTCCTGTGGTCTATTGTTGTCTATCTGAATCCCTGTCTATTATTGGAGTTTATTATACTTCCATTAAAAAATTTATTTGTATTTGAACTCAAAATTTTGCTAACAATTTCGTACATATTTATGGTGGTTCTATATAAAGGAGATTAGTATAAATTATAGTATGTGAATTTCAACTTTTATTTTATAGCGTTGTAAGTTCTCATTTAATTCAAAAATCTACCTATATAGAAGAGTTAGTCTCATCATAATGTGAATGTTCCCGACTCACTGTTTTTAAAAATTAAAAAACATATTTATCACAACCTATTTAATATCAGAACAATGGAGATATATTTTCTGTTTCTGCTTTTAGTTTTTAAATTACAATTTTTGTAATGTTGGAAAAAACATCCAATTCAAACCGTTTTTTCTTTCCTTTTAAAAAGCAGCTTTCAAAAACTGTTTTTATATACAGAGAATTATAACTGAAATAAAAAAAGCCTCAAATTTTTCTTCCTATTTCTCTCTTCATTTCTCAATCAATCACTAAGGTTGGAGTTTGTTAGATGTTACCACTACATGTATGTCTACATATCGTTTTCCATTATATAGGTGTTCCCTTGATTCTTGCAATTCTTATCTTTGTTCTAGTCTGAACAGGTTCATGGTGTTATTGCTAATATTAGTGGAATACAATTAACTACCAAAGCTAGCAATTTACATAATTGTGTGAGAGGTAGAAACTATCTTTCTATATACACAATCTTTAACTTCATAGTTGAGGAAAAATCATGTGAAAGACACTGTGCATTGAAAGCAACTTTGCAGTATGCATAATAAAACAAATAGATATAGAAGAATCAATGCCCTGAAGAGCACCTTCTATCCAGAAAAAATGAGGCTGTAACTATTGCTGCTGCTCATATCCTTGCCAAGCCCAAACAATTTCATTTAGAGAAGGCTTCAAGCACTGGTCCCAGAATTTACAATATTCCAATGTGTCTCCAGCAATTTTCTTCACCTCAACAATATAAAATGAAGAAGTAACTTCAAAAATTTCTGCATCTATAGTGAGTTGGCCTCTGTTCCAAGTCTTGCTTCCCTCCAATCTAACAACCCAACTTTTCTTCAGTACCTCAAATCTACCATCTATCATTGCTATCTCTTCAAGTTTTGACACAACAGTGGAAGGTGGTTTTTTAGTAGTGAACCTTACCTGTTGTCTTTCACTGTTTTCTTTCTCAAACAGACTAGAGAGGTCAAATCCTGAAGAGAGTGATATGAGATCAAATGCATTGAAACAATAAGGCTTCACAAGAACAGGGCTTTCTTCATTATCTGAAATTGATGAATCAAATGCAGCCTGAACATCAGGGACATCATGGCCTGTTGGGGATAAAGGAGGCAATTGAGGCGCTTCAATTTCCTTATACCCTTTTCTAAACCAAGTACTTTGCATGATCTTGGCAATGTTGATTCTTGTCTTTGGATTGGGATCAAGGATTCTGTAGAGAAGCCTTTTCGCATCTTCGCCGAACCATTCCGGGAACTTGAAATCTGCTGTGGAAATTTTTCGGTACATTTCGATTAGATTTTTATCACTGAATGGAAGAAAACCTGCCAAGAGAACATAGAGAATCACTCCACAAGACCAAATATCTGCTGTGGCTCCATCATATCCTTTTTTCTTGATCACCTCAGGTGCTACATAAGATGGAGTTCCACATGTTGTGTGAAGCAAACCATCATTTTTCTTTGATTTCAACAATGCACTCAAACCAAAGTCTGAAACTTTGAGATCTCCATTTTCATCCAAGAGGAGATTCTCCGGTTTAAGGTCGCGGTGATACACGCCTCTGCTGTGGCAGTGATCGACCGCGTTTATCAGCTGCTGGAAATACTTTCTCGCCACATCTTCTCCCAGCTTCCCTTCGGACACTTTATCAAAAAGCTCACCACCTTTCACGTATTCCATTGCGAAATATATCTTTGTCTTGCTCGCCATCACCTCATAGAGCTGCACAATGTTGGGGTGCTTCACGAGGCGCATCACGGAGATCTCGCGCTTGATCTGCTCGTGCAAACCGACCCTCATGATCATCTCTTTGTTGAGGACTTTGATGGCGGCGCTCTGACCCGTCTTCACGTTCCTTGCGTAGTAGACCTTGGCGAAGTTGCCTTGGCCGAGCATGCGCCCGAGCTCGTATTTCTGCATCAGGATTGTTGGTTTGTTCTCCATTTTTTCTATTGGATGTGGAGGTGCTATGTGAAAAGAACAATGATGATGGGTTTCAAGCGCAGGAAAGAACTAAGAGGACCATTTAGCAGCAAACAGAATTGCCCTGTTGTTTTGCTCTCCATTTTGTTAACCAAGAGAGGAGGAGCATGGAAAACATGAAGGCATGGGAAGCTGGGTTGTGGAACCACATGCCCTATGGCAGGGTTGAGGTTGAGGGGTTGTTTTCCTGTTGGTAAAGAATGATAAAAGACTTGGCAAGAATAGTAAGTTAAACAGTTAACCGTTGGAGAGGAATTTAAGCTAACGGAACACCAAAACAGTAGTTTGTGTAAAAATAGTAAGTTAAAGATTAGTATGAGGAATGGCTTGTGGAATCTGGTCTAAGATGCTTATGCAGTTCAGGGATATCGCAGTAGAGCAACAGGATCTTCTAAAAGACTATCAAAAAGCTTCTTTATTTTAATTTTTTTTTAAAAAAGCTTACATAGTTAATAAATTTTTTTAAATATATCTTTGATTAAAAATTAATTACTTCTATCTATGGAAAACAATTGAACAAGCATGTGTTACCTTGAATTCTTCAAACATCAACATCAACCTTATGATAGTTTGAACGAATTGCAAATATATCAACAACATACATAGGTGGCAAAATTTATGATGTTAGATCCACATGATGCCAAAAGGAAAAATACCCAGCTAATTTAGGTGTACATGCAACTGATACTCCTCCAGCAAAATAAATCAAATTCTATCTGTAGGTTTACATCATGTCCCAACAAATATATGTAGTCACTTAATTCTTAAATTGTTAACAGAAAACTCGTATTAATCAGGTAACTTGGAGGCTTAACAACCAAACAATAGCATCAGCTTCTTCTAAACCGTCTACTAAAGAGGAATGTAAAATGAACTTAAATCAGGTATAAGCTTAGCCGATGTAAGACATTTCAACTACCCAAGTGAACAACTATCTGCTCAAGTTTAATAAAAATTCACTGGGTGCAATACTTTCAATATTATGAACCAGTCATAGTTAGATGCTAGAGAATTTGCTATCACAAGTTTAGACAGCTTCAATGATCATAAACACACACTGTGCTTCAGATTAGGATGCTCATAGGAAAAAAAATTAACTCATTCACTGCTGCTGCTCATATATCTGCATATAAGTTTCTGAAAGTGCAACCAGATGAGGAAGTGTGTCTGATACGTGTAAATCCTGCATCTCGTACCTGAAAAAAAAAAGAATCAAGGCATTAGTCCCTTACATTGTTAAATATCCATCCACATTGATGCATTTCTATTTTATCAAGAAATAGAATTTACCATAGCTCTTCTGATTTGCGTTGCACAAATACTCTATAGAATCCTTCACCAGGTTTGCCATCATGCACAATATTGGCAATTAAATCATATTTAGATCGCAATTTCTCATTTTCTTTTGGTGTTGGTAAGGGAATGTAATCCTTCAACTCCAGGTTCTTCACAGGAAAGTTGACTGAAACAAATGATCATTGGGTGAGGGTGAACTCTAAGATAAGCAAGCTGATATTAACTTGAGTAATTTACAGTTCATTTCAACATCAATCTCACCTAAAGTAGGATTCTTTTCCACAAAGAAATTGTTCTTGGTAAATCGTCGCATGTGGACAATCAGATACTTCGGCAATCTGGTAACACGATACTGCATCCTTGCAATATGAGGACGGACCACTTCTGTAACAGTCTCACCATCAAACTTCTTTAATATGTTAAAGAGTGGAACCTATAAACAAAACCTTGTCAGCAGGCAAGAGGAAAGAGACAGATAAAACTTCAAAATTGAAATTAAAGCTCAAATCAGCCCATGAGAACTGAAAAACGGATAAGAAAATTCATCTTTAGAATTGCAAAATAAACTAATTATGTTTGCGTCAATGGGAATTCCACCATTTATTCCCAGGCTTTTACTCATCTTTGATGTTTAGATCTGTCATTCAACTGTACTAAATAAAATAATAAATACATTTTTATAGGTGAGATACTTAAGTAGCAGCTAAGATGCAGTCTATTAAGAGTTCAAAATAATCATAACCAAAATAATTACTTGACTTGAAAAGTTAGGGTAAGAGACCATGAGAAAACAAAAAAATGGCAAGGGATGCATGACAGCATATGCACAATTTGCCAAGTAAATATCATGAACTACGTGTTTTGTTTATAAATAATTGTTTAGAAGTGACATTAAGTTAACAGTTTTAGTGTTACATTCACAACATCCTTCTGGACATTTATATCCACAATTTTCATACTTCTATATATGCCCCTCAGATATAACAGTTACAACCAAAATAACAGGATCCAAGCTTCAAAGTAGGGTCAACTCAATGTAAATTATAGACTGCCGCTTTCATATGTAACAAGCAAAGTAATAATCCGGGAAGTAGTACCTGGGGTATTATATTTTTCTCCATCACATCCTTGAAAAGCGGAGGTGGTGGTAAGTCCAACCCTAACATTAGAAATGGCATTTTTGAAGTTTCTTTGAGGAATGCATTTCGCTCAGTTCCTCCATCTGAAAGTTTCTCAACGTTGTTTTGACCCTCACTGTCTTCTTTCTTATCAATGATCCTTTTGTTAGGAATCTCTTTTACAACCTCAAGTTCACCCTGCAAGCACAGTAAAATTAACAGCAAACATTACTCAAGCGACTAGTTACAACCAGAACAATACATCAAAAGAAAGGGAATATAAAACTAGTGTGGATAAGAAAGAACCTGAAAACACTCATAAATTATGCTCATATTTTTCTTTGGAGTTTTAAGATCTGCATGAAGTGTGTTAAGAAGCCATGACATGAACTCCACTGGGTCAGATTGCGCACCTATTCGAAACCGTTTTTTACTGGCTTTCATAACTGCCTGTAGAAACTCGTGTGGGCTGACCTGTTGACACACATCTGAAAGATAAGCCACCAAATTATACAAATAATAGATTTACGATAAATATTTAAGAAACAAACCTGTCCTTTAAAGTTCCGTGCATGCCAGATCTTCCTAGTAAGTTCACCAAATCGATGAACAAGAGGAGATTTGCAGTGTTGATAGTTTTCAGGGATAAGGAAAAAATTCCTCAAGGGGGTAACTCTCATTAAGGATTGAATTGTAACATTCACAAAATCAGTCTCCTTGATATTATTAAGTCCGACCTGAAAGTTTATCATATAATGGATAAATATAAGCCATAGAAATCTAACTACCAATCAATAAAAAGCAAAATTCTAATCTTTATACGTAAGAAATATACCATTCCAGGAAGGTAACTAGAACCATCAAGTGCCCTAGACCACTGCTTATTTTTGTCAAGTTGTTCGACTTCTTTTGCGGTAAACCTGCAGATAGAGAACCATATGAATGCAGTTACATATATTCTATTAGTTGGTCTTTAGAAGAAGTTAATGACAGTGTAAGGTGATTATGGAATGACAAAAGATATCGGTAAGAAAAAAAACACTTAATGATAGAGGCATAGAGCTTTAAAGAATTCAATGTAATTCTGAATTAGAGAAGAAATTTGATCTTTAAAGGTGACGGTAACTGACCCACGAGCACCACACAGCAAGCACATTACAAGAAGTTTGGCATATCCACAGGCAGAAGAATGAAGACAAGTGCATAACAAATGACCAGGTAACTGAATTCATAGAGCAATAAATTATGAATGCATTAATGCAGTGCCCAAACCCAGTACCTAAGGAAACAAATGCCCTTATATAATTAGCATATGATGAAGAAAAAACATAACATCAACAACCTAATAACAATCATAAAACTATTCCTCATGAAAAATAGTCTTGGTTTAATATTATGGGATTCTAAGGTTGCCCTGAACAGCAGCATGGGTGAACCCCTGCCTACCAGACCAAGGGATGGTCCAGGGTCTGTCTAAATTTACAACTCAGTACTGACCCTACCATAGAGTGCATGTGGATACATATACCATCAAAGATCAGGTCTAATACCTATCCCGAGCGTCCAAGCCAAGGCTCAACCCTGAGAGCCTCAAACTTTGTATAGGCAAGTGACTCCTTCAACCACAGTGCTCAGTGAACTTACAGAAGGTCCATAGCTAATAGCTTGAACTATGGATTTCCAGAATGGATAAAAATCTCATATTTTTGTTCCAAATGGATAAAACTCTCTAACCAGCCAATAAAAGATAAAGTGCATTGGAATGGAAAAAAGACAAAATATTAAGTAATCACCAGTTAATAGCCAACACGGGATATGTACAGAAGGTGTCTGCAGCAAGCATGTCAAATAAAAAAAAATTAGACCAACCTTGGGTTTAGGACATGTCGAATGTCATCTAATGAAGGATCATTAATTTCATAACCATCAGGAAGACAGTAGACCTTTTCAGTCCGAAGATTGATATACACGTGGTGTCCTGCTTCAAGGCTATGTGTATAGGCATGAGACTTCCTCCCTCTCCCTTGGAAATACTTCCCACAAACCAAACATGCATACACATTTAAATTTGACAGAGAGACAGAACAAAACTTCTCAAAGTCAAAATCCAAAACCTGCACACAACATCATAAAATTCAAATACATATGCAAACCAGCAAAATCACCATCTAAAATGGACTAGATAAGTGAAATACCTGTCTATTAACAGTATCAAGATAAGGACAGTCCTTTCGAACCTCAACATGACGACCGTTTCTTCCACCAAATTGTCCATGTGACTCATCTTCTTCATCACTATCATCATCCTCTTCGTATTTGTGCCCATTATGCTGGGACCCATCATTCCTCCTCTCACTATTAGCACCCTTTTCCTTTCTATAATAATCCTCTTCCTCATCAATGTCAGCATAATTATTGGCCAACCCAGAAAGAGGGTTTGCAATGGAGACAGGAGGAGGAGAGGGAGAAGACTCCTCATCCAATCTTTGCCTTCTCGACTCAAAATGAAGCCCTTCTTCCTCTTCTCTACTATCATTTTCCCTTTCCCTTTTTGACGCCATGTTGTCAGCTAAGCCACTATCAAATCAATAATGGAGAGGAAAAAGCTGGACGTAAGACATAAATAAAATTCAAATTACCAACAAATAAAGTGTGTTTGGACTTTGGACGGTGTAATTGAAAATTCGAAGGAACCATTTGCAGTTTCTTTGTTTGCATAGAGTAACTAAATCCCCCTCATTCTTAAATTTCTGTTTGAATAGCAGATCATAGTATACCTCTAATTAAAATTAAGGAGTTCAAGAAATTATTTAAAAAAATAAGACAAATAAGGAAAGATGTTAAAGCAATAAGTCAATAACTAAGAATTAATATGGAATTCTATATTAAAAGTATTATGGAACTTCTGGTGAAATCAATGACATGTTAGATGAGAGAAGTTTAGCATACAGAATTCAGATTAACACATAACAGTATGATACTAAATAGAATGTTTGTTTTTCGATTTCTGCAGACACTAAATGAGGATGGTTTTCACTTGGAACAATCAGCACTTCCATTTGAAGATTATACATCAAACATATAGTTACATATTACTATGTGATATTTATAGTTCTTCAATAATGCAGGTCAAAAGTTAATAGTTATGATGACACTATCCAAAATTTGGCTTGACAAATTGATTTGGTGATCCGTCCAAAATCAGACTCACATCTCATAGTTGCGTTTCCTAAAAAACCAAACCAGATCCAATTAGATATCAAAAGGTAGAGAATTTGTTGGACTAGGGGGCATGCTAGTCAATTGCAATCAAGTATCTATAACTTTTATACCTTGAAATAATGTCTCGGTTCTTGTAGGCTGACATTAAATATTGAAAAATACTATTATACTTTGACTGACATCTGATATTCTGTACTGAGGTTTTGGGCTTCCCCTTTGTAACGCTCACTCTCACTACATTAAAACGATCTAGTGAATACCAAATTTCACCAACTTTTAACTACAACCCCTATTACAAATATGCAACACTTTTTAACTAAAAATATGATTCAAATCAATCTTGTAATCGAGAGAAACAGAAACACATAACAGCCACAGCAACAGTAAGCTCTAGTTTCATTATTCATGAGTTTCTCAAACTAAATCAGATCTTTACAAAATTTTAACTCTCACTTCCTGCACTTATTTAATCATATTTTCCAAGGATTATTTTGTCAAAACCAGTCTCAAAAGTTGAGAACTGGAATTATTGCTAGAGCCTCCAAAACCAGTAAAAGAATCAAGCTAAATCTTCATGTTCTTCATATATCAGCACCATTTCAATCTGATTTTTATCAAACTAAATATGAAACACATCCAGCATTTACGAAATATTTTAGACCATAATCTCAACCGAAATAGCCGCAAAAGCTTTCTGAAACAAAGAGCTCATAGATAAGAATTCAGCCTCTCAAAATCACATGCCATTTTCTTAGCAAATTGGGCACCTATTTTTATACTGTGCAACCTGAAAATTTTCCTAATGTAATATGAATTTCTCAGAACCAAGTTCAGCAGTTTCTATGAAATAACGATAGTTTTGAGTTTTTTTCACCCTAAAACGTTTCCAGGTCGTATCTCACAAAATCCAAATGCGTAATCATAGCAGCGCAAAAATCAAATATATCCACAAATCAAACCTTGTTTTTCATCTAATTGACAAATACCTAATCCAAAGGGGGGAGTAAAAGAGACGTTGTGTTGTGGCGAGAAACACTGAAAAATACTCGAATAACTGTGACTATGGATTCATACCTGGTCGTTTAAAAACCAGCTTCGATGAGACTTGTGGTGGCGTGAAGAGTTGAGTGAGTTGCGACCTTCGCAGCGGCGAAGAGATAAAAAGGGAATTAAACAAACACTTGCTCTGATTTTGGAGAAGAAGAAGAAGAAGAAGAAGAAGAAACTGTGAACTCTGAAGCAAGCCAAACACAACGTTATGGAAGGCGCTAGAGTAACAGGTGTTTGTGAAAATGGGCCTCACTACTTCTTCTGTGGGCTTAGAAAGGATTGCTTTTGGTGAATTATTCAGCTCCTGATAGAACAAAAAAAAAAAGTTTCAGCTCAGAAAATTAATTATTAGTTTTCAGAATTATTGAGGCTGGGGTGAATAGAACTTGCAAACTATACAAACAATGGGTTGGTCTAGTAGTAAGCAAGCTAAATTCCGAAAGAGTTAAGTCACCAAATCAAGCCTCTAGAAAGTCATTTGTTCGGAGAGACCACACATATCCCGATTAGGTTAATATCTCTCAAAGGAAAAAAAAAAAACTTGCAAAAACTATATTCATAAACTGATTCACAAGTGTGGGAAACAAAGGAAGAAAACAGTCACCAATTTGATTAAAAACTAAAAAGAAAATAATTATGCACAACTTGAGCTGAAAGGATAAAAACTACATTTTATACCATTCTGATATATCCTACCTTAAGCAGTCCTTAGTTAATTACACATTGATTAAAAAATTAATTAACTGTATATAAGAACTATGTAAATAGTTATATATTTACATTGTTTATTCTTTACAATTTTAATTTAATTATGATATTTGTAAAAAAAATTGCGTTGTTATAAATTCATTATTTGATAACCTTGAAAAGTCCCAAAGTAAAAATAGTCAATAAATAAGTTAACTTATTTTTTTATTTATCGGAACAAAAATAAATAAGTCCCAAACTAGAACGAAAAATTCATGTAATTCTTTAAACAATAATCATGAGCATGAGTTGATTATTTTATTTTAAAATACCGGGGTTATAACCATGTCAAGCATAGATTTCAAAAAAAAATAAAAATCTAATCATAATATCTTATGAAGGTGTATTCTTTTATTATTTAACATGAGTATTTTCCCTTGGTTTTGATCCGCCCAACAGGTTATTATGCTCAATATTGATCAACACGTGTGGACGGAAGATTTCATAATTAAGTGAACAATATATTGACAAGTCAAAATTACCAAAAGCAAATTCGTATTGTCCAATAATCAGCCGACGAATTTAAGTCTGCACACTTATAAGATAATTGCAAGATTGTCTACTTGCAATCATCATCAAAAGTCATACACAAAGACTTCACCAAGGCTCAACTCCCCGGGTATATCTTTCATTGTGCCTATAAATTCAAGTTTGCATCATTCAATAGCATAAACATCTTCCGTTTTGATAACTCGTCATTTTTCGATGACTTTGAGCTTCTTCATCTATGCTCTCATTCTAACTTGAGCGTCATTGTGTTTTTGCTACCTCTCTCTCACCGTATCAATATCATACCACCATGAGATCTATTGCACCATCACTAAAGATTAAGAGCATCCATTGGCCCAAAATTTAGAAGAACACATTGAATGCTTAGGTTTTCATATAGCTAACTCTTACAAATTACAATGCGATTATTTTATACATACCAAACTCGAATCCGATATTTTACCAAAGAAAAATCAAGGATGTAGTACGTGATGCGTGAGTTTTTTAGTTTTATTAAATTAAACTATGATGTGTTATTTTATTAGTTTGAATCTCATATTCACAAAACTCCCACAGAAACAACAAATAAATTATGGGGTCAAAAATGATTATTTATTTTGTGTATTTATAATTTTGAGTTGGGCAGTGCTAGCATCATTATTGGTGACAAATCTCTTTTTATTTCTATTAAGTATTTAACATTTAAAACTCAAACGCAAAACTTTTCGTTCAAGGTAGAAGGGCTAGACAAAATATTATGATAATAATAGTGAAAAAATTCCTTGCATAATAAGTGGGCAACAGTTTGCAGCAGCAGCAGTGAGACTCCGTCGGTTTGAAGAGAGGAAACATCCTCATCCAAAACCAAAACTCCACGTTGAATCTGATTTTACTCACACAGTGACACGTTACTTCTCAAGTTTTCAACACACATGAATCTATGTTTATGTTATGTTATGTTATGTTCAGGCTTCTTCAGGTGTTGGTAATTTAACTCTGTACACCACTCTCCTCAATGCCCTTTCAACACATTCAAAGGTTCAAATCAAAAAGTTAATTCAAGAAAGCTGTTACGTTGTACTCATTCACTCACTCTACTTCACCCTTTCTGCTTCTGCAAAGCGTCAAAACGCTTCTTCAAAACGCACTAGTAGGCAATTGCTGCGCGTAAGCCATGCACCAATTCACAAGAATCCGTGTCCTCCCCTCCTTTTTCCATCTGGTAACATAATTTATTCACCTCCTAGGTTCCAATTCCACCTTAAAACACACCACACACATTCCCAAATCCACATTCATTCACAATCCTCTGTTTTCACTCTGTTCTGTGAGAATGAAGAGTTATGACCCTGTGAGGGAGAATTTCACAGAATTCTACGAGAAATGGATGTGGAAGCTGGATGAGATTTTCCACCAGCTTCTTGAAGTGTCAAAGAAGAGAAGCAGCAGCGAGGTGGTGATGATGACTATGAGTGAAGCAGAGCTGCAAGCTTTGGTGAACAGAGTCACTTCCCATGTGAAAGAGTACTACACTGTGAAATGGGGTTTAGCTCATGAAGATGTTCTGGTTTTCTTTTCACCAACATGGCTGAGTCCTTTGGAGAATGCGTACAACTGGGTCACTGGTTGGAAGCCGTCTACAATTTTCAGGCTTCTCAAGAAGGGTCATCAGAACATGTTTGAGATGACAGAGGAGCAGCAGAGGAAGGTGGAGGAGCTGAGAGTGAGGGTCAAGATGGAGGAGGAGAAGGTGGAGAGGGAGATGGAGCGGCATCAAGTGGCTTTGGCTGATCCAAAGATGGTGGAGCTTGCAAAGCTTTACAGCAGGGCGAGGAATGGTGGTGGTGGTGGTGGTGATGCAATTGCAAGGGTTGATGGGTTGGTGGAGGTGGCGTTGAAGGGTGTTCTTGCGGGGTTGGAGAAGGTGATGAAGGCTTCTGATTGTGTGAGACTCAAGACTTTGAAAGGGGTTTTGGATTTGCTTGGTCCAATGCAGTGTGTGGAGTTTTTGGCTGCGTTCATAGCTATGCAGCTGAGGCTGAGGCAATGGGGGAAGAAGAGATCAGAGATGGCTGATGCAGGGTCCATTTTGAATCTGCAGGACAAGTGATGGACAGAAACAGAGTAGAAAAAAATTAAGAATTTCAACTTTTTTTCACCTTTAGTCATTAGAATGTTAGGATGTTTTGTACTTCATTCATCATTTTGATTAGCATTAAGAAAGAATAGTTGCTTAGTTAAAAGCTTTTTCTCTTGTTGCTTCAATTAATGAATGTAGTTGCATCTTTTCTTGATTGAATTGTCTCTCTCACAATTGCTGAGGCTCTATGTTTTTGGCGATTGAATTATGTTTTCTCAAGGTGCGGCGGTTAGAGTCATACTGTCAGATTATATTTGAGTTGTGAAAAAATGCTGCAGCTCATGATACTAAGTTTAGTGGCTATTAAGTATTATCAAATACTTGTATGAACTATACATCAAGTGCTAATTTTGTCAAGGTTTTTTGCTATGTTAATCCTTCATTTGTTAGAAGAAGTTGTAATAGCTAGAGCTGTTAATTTTTAGCTAAATTAGCTTTCCCTTGTTGAAATTATAATTGATTGAGAGTTGCCTTCCCACCTTGACTCTCTTCTTTTGTGAAACATTAAACAGTGCTATGTGAATGTTAGCTCAATCAAAGAAATGAGATCCAAGAGATTCTCTTATCTCCAATATTGATGTGAATGTATATCTCCAATATGAATAGGGTGACATAAGTTAGAAGTTTTGATACTCGAGATCACCAAGTGTCAATCTAGCGAGTAATGGAACGTGCGGAATAAATGGTGACCTTTGAGTTATTGGACCCCAATAGCCAGAGTCATAATATAATTTCTCAAAGGAAGTCATACGTTGGTAGCGTCGGTGCATGACAACGATCGTCATGGATGACGATGATGAATATCCCCACTGTCTAGGAACATATGTATGTAATGTATACACTACGCAGAAGCATGAGTCAGTGTGTGTACAGTACGTACGTAGTGAGAGACATTTGCATTTTTGTATTTATATTCATTCATTCATGTATGTATCAAATGTTGATGAATGAATCCTCAAAAGCGACCAAATGCATGCTTTGAGCAGGTGTCTGATAGTGAGTGAGATCACTGAGATGGCACATGTTTCAGGCGCCACGCTCATGCAAACATAAAACACGACTCATATCATAGCAAACAAACCAGGATACTTAGGTCGGTTCTATCGTTTTCGCTTCGTTTCAAACACCAAGTCTAATCAACTATGAACAAATTGGTTTCATTTTTTCATCTAAATCACTCAATTAAATATTTTTATGTTTATGCGTTTAAAATTTGAACTCTATAACTCCTTTAATTTTATATTTAACTATTTTATTAAATCATAATTATAATGAAATAAACTACAAATTTAACATTTATGTAAATTTTATTTAGAATGTGACTCTTCCGATATGAGAATCTTGTGGTAGTCTCTCTCGACCTAGATGTTGATGACGACAGAATGATGTGGTTATCATGTCAGAGATCGCGACGGAGATCCATAATTTGACGATTAAGTTAAGAATAATGATTTATAGACATCTAAAGGGTGTAGACCACTAGAGAGAGATAGGAAGAGAGGAGAAATAAGTGATAAGTGTGATATATGATGTGATGTAATTAGAAGAAAGAGATAAAGAGAAAAAAGAGGTGTCCAGAGGTGTCTGTACTGTTTAGGTGTACACGAATCATTACCCTTAAGTTAATGAAAGTAATGTTTGTGAGAGAATCTCAAACACTCGGATAGAACACAAGTTTAACATGTTATGTAATGAAAGAAGGAACATATATTTATAAGCTTCTTCGGTAATCATGGCGAATGTTGGTGCAAGTGTGGTGGAAGGCCTTTGAGAAGGCTTTCGAGTGATCAAGAAGCTATGAATTGTATGGGCTTAGTCCACTTAATCTCAATCCAACATGATCAAGCGAACACTAGCCGGGCGTGTCATCCTCACTTGAGGCATTCAGTTGGATATTGCAAATGCTGATAAGCATGTCTTCCAGATTGATCGATATGTCCTGAAACCGGTGGCTGAGTAAAACCATGAATGAAATTCAGGTGAAAGGTTGTCTATATCAAAACTAGTGTTATTCATAATTTAAGGTTAGACTAGAAAATGCCCACATATCATGCTTTGGTTTGCATGATTCGGATACTGACGTCTGAAAGGAATTCCCGAGAAAATGATGTAGCAAGTGATGTCATTTAGTCTTTGATTAGATATGGAGAACAAAATTTAAAAGTATATATTATTTAAATTAAATAAAGTAAGAATATGAAATTTTTCTTCCTTTTACTTCATTGGATCAAAAAGTGAAAAAAGCGATTGTGTTTAATGATTCTGATATGAGTGCAATCTTATTAGCCTTAGTATTAGATTAAGGTAAAGGGACAAAATTTGGTGTAATTTAAAGATTGGGTTAAATACGTTATCGGCAGTACCATAGTCGGTTGCTGCACCATAATTTGTAAAAACAATTGGCTACAATGCGAGATTGAGATCAAAACGAGTATGAGAGGAAATGAAAAGAAGAGCTCATTCTCCCTCACATTATTCTTATAGTAATGAACTAATATACTCAAAATATAAACAACGCAAAATTATAAATATCTAATAGACACCTTATTTTTCCTTTATCTCTTTCTTTTATTATATATCACATTTTTTAGTCAATTTTCTTTACTTCTTTTCTCACTCCGAAGGTCTGATAAACATCTCCACAATACGATACAAATGTCTACAAATCATTATCCACATTCTTAATATAAATTTAAAAAGTTAATTCGAGAAACTTCAAGTTAGCTTGTAAAATTAGTTGAACAAGGAAACATTCGCCTAAATAATTGAATAGACCTATATTGAAGTAGCATGTTCATTGGAAGCAACGAATATACCAACAACACCAAGTTAGAACTTTTACACCCCAAACTTCATCAACAAAATTACAAATTTACAACACCCCTCATTGGTAAAACAACACAGCACAATCCAATTGGTACATGAATAGCTAAGGTATTAATGATGAAGAGTTACAAAAGAACAAGTATAGTCAAACAAGAAAAGAAACTGAGTAGCAAATATCACAACATTCCACTCTGGCAGCTTGATAGAGGTTAGAGAGAGTTGACTTAAAACACAGAGAAGAGATTCAGATAAAAACTCAAGTTGCCTCCACTGACAAGATCTCCAGTTCGGCCCACCATAGTGGAGAAAGTCTTGGGACCGCTTGCTCCGGTGACACACCAAGCACTTCCCTCAACTTGGAAGTTATCTCTCTCATTGTGGGTCTTAGCCTTGGATCAGGTTGGATACAATCTTGGATCACCTCACATATAACATCAAGTTCATTGTCCTTGAAAGATTGCAGGCATGGATCGATCATATAACTTATGCTTCGCTTGTCATTTAAGTAATCAGCAGCCTAGGAAGTTATGATAATGATAATGATAATGAGGATTTCTTTGTTAAAAATGCATATAACCAACCATGAAGTAGCTACCACTTATATAAATTTTCAAATGAGACATGTTTCATACTTACCCAGTTCACAAGATTGCCTTCTTCTTCAGAGTAAGGCAATTTTCCAGAAATGATTTCAAGAAGCAATATGCCAAAGTTATAGACATTGGTTTCGAGATCAACACGGGGTGGCAAATGATCAGATTTCTTTGAATCACCCCCTGTTGTCTTGGCTGGTGATACAATATCTGCAAAAGTGACCTCTGCAAACTGAAACGACAATGGAATGAAGTGATGTGTTACCATTGGCTAATATATATAAAAAGAAAGAAAACAAGTAGAGAAAATAAATGTGTACCTTAGCGGCGTAATCATCTGTTAACAAGATCATACTTGAATCAAGTTTGGTATGAGCTATCGGTGGATTCAGATCATGGTGCATGTACTGAATACAATAAGCACTGCCCATGATAATCCTCACCCTTTCACTCCAATTAAGACGTTCAAATTCTTTTACTGAAAAAACAAGAAGAAACAAAGTATATAGAACTTAGCCTTTAGTTACAAGAACATAATTGGCAACTTTTACTTTGAACAAGGTAACAACTAAAAGAGAGTATTATTACCATGCAAATGCTCAAATACGCTTCCACTTGGAGCATACTCCAACACCAACATCCTTGTGAAAGGTTCTTCTTCCTCACAGTATCCGATTAGATTAATGAAGTTCTTATGGTTTATCCGGGACAAAGTAGCAATCTGAAGCATAAAAGAATCTAAATTAGCAAAAGAGAAGTCTGACAATTGAGAGAATCCCTCTTAAAATTGCATTGGCGTTGTTAGATTCAATCCTCTTCTTTATATTGACACTAGAAGTAGAAAACCTTTTTTCGGTAGTTCATCTCCATGTTCTTTGACCAATCTTCGGAAGAAGTAACAAGAGTAGAAACCACAGCAATCTCGACTCCACTGGACAGTGTTCCTTTGTATATGGTGCAATATTCAAAACCAACAATGATATTGCTGAAATCCTCACAGGCTGTCTCTAGTTCTCCTCTATTCAACTTGGGGACCCCTACATTTCATATAAAGACATGACACTGTTGTCAACACAATATGCAAAGAACAATCTATTCCCTTGGTACATTGGAAATGCACATAACATTAATTAATTGAAAGTAATTGATTGAGCAAATATAACTCATATAGTCAAATAGGAGAGCTTCCATATGATTTATGGGTAGACAATAAAATTAATTGGCCATGAAAAACAAAACCTAATCCTTAAATTGTTACTATTCAAATATAAAATTAAAAGGAATTATGCATGCACAACCATTTTTTAAATTTATGAATAGAAACCAACACCAGCTGACAAGTAAAAGAAACAACAACTTAGATCTAAGATCACCAGCTCAATGTGAAAGTACAAGTTCGTATTGGCTTATTTGAACTGTTACCTGTTATAAATGCTTTCTGCAGCTGTCCACTTATTCCTGTCTTCCAGGGGGTTATGATCTTTGCCGCTCTTTTTCGCCAAATGCAAAGAAGAATTATGATAACAAAGACCAACACAGCTACAACTATAATAATAATTATGTACTTCCACAAATTTCCAGAAGCACCACTGGTAGAATGTTGATGATGATGACTTATTTGATTTCCTTCAGAAGCATCATGTGGAGGTGAAGGCAGTGGTGCAGGTGACTGATTCTGTTTCTTGTTGGCATTTGGCACAGCTGGGAAAGCTCCACTACTCAGGGTAGTTGGAACAGAACTAAACTCTATTGCAGGTCCACCACTATAAGGCGCAGCTGCGAGGTTACTGGACTGATCAAGTAACCTTCGACGTGCAGAATTGACAAGATTTGGTATATTCTGGGAAATATCTGGCTCATTAGAACCTACAGGATGTAACACATGTTTTCAATGTTAAATTATAAGCAAATATTCTAAATGCTCAGCCAGTCATAATTTAGTGAAGGTTCTCCACTCACTAGGCATAAGGTCATAACATTTCTCTTCATGGCCGAGCATCTTGAACCTAGAAAGAAGATCAGAATATCTTAGAAAGTTGAATGATCATGAAGCATGAAAGGACAAAAGATATGTATGCATAATGAGATTAAGAAATGTAAAAGATAGTTTACATACAGTGGCAGCACAAAGGCGTTGAGGCGTTTCGCAAGTGCTAGTTTAATTGGAATGATCAGTGAATCTGATTTGTTCCATTGCTTGAAGTTGCTCTGCCAACTGCATATGCTATTTATCAAAAGACCATAGTATCACATTATAATAATGATCCCCAAACTTTGCTGACTAAATAAGAAAAAGCAAATCATACAATCCAATAGGACGATACTGTGAAAGAGTTATGTTCAGTAAAAGGGCAGGATTTGTTAGAAATAATGGTTCTTGTCTCTCAGACTCAGTGAAAGAGATGGAAGGAAAGCATGCAATGGATTATGGAACTATTGTGGTAACTTGGTCAGGTAGAAAATAAAAATGAAGACAGGCTTACCAGTGTCCAAACTTTCTATTCACGCAAGCAAATAAAGTTGTCAAAGGTGATGAACAATCGTCAACAAGTAGCAATTTAGAGGGAAATCTGATTTTTCTTTGACCTTGAGAATCATCATCGCCTTCAATTTTATTGTCACAAAGCAGCCTAGGATAAAATAAAATTTCCTTGAAGAATACTCAGAAATCTAATGAAACAGACATGTAAACATATTGAGCTAACTTACAGGTGTTTTAACAATAACATCCTGTTAATTTCAGTTGGGATGCTTCCTGACAAGTTATTCTCCCTTAAGTCCAACAATTCCAGCTTGGCTAGATCTCCAAGCTCTTTGGGAATGGCACCAGAAAAGTTATTCTTGCATAACACACTGTCTCAAAGAAGTAAAAGAAATTAGGAACTGACACATTTAACTGCTAGAACATAGTAAATAAAGTACCATATTTCAGTTGAAATATATACACTTTTTGAGAAAATGCCTCAAAATTTAATTTAGTCATTCATAAATGTAGTAATATCTACATGGGGTGATACATATGACACAGTGGAAGAGGCTGTTAGAAAAATGGCCATGAGGATTGAGGACTCAAATGCAACTTGGGATTCCCCTTAATGACCCAACAAGCATATATTAGATTTGTTGACTTTTGATATCGAATAAAAAGGAAAGCCAAAAATTGTAGCAAAAAAATTACACAGGAATAGTGCAAGATTCTTTACAGAGATTTTAAGTGACTAAGCCTCCCAAGCTCAGGAGCTAATGTCCCTTTCAAAGATAGCCCATTTAGGTCCCTGCAGGCACAAGAAGTCAAAAAATTCAAATAACACATTTCTATTCTGGCAACTTCCATTAAGCATCAAGGAATAAAAGTTGTTGTTCTCACTTAGAGAAACAATACTAGCATGTCTGCATCACTGCAATACTTAAAAGAAAAGAAAGGAATTACCAAAGGAACTTACAGCATTTGCACTTTACCATCGACACAATGAACACCATACCACTTGCAAGGGTCACAATCATTTGGATTCCAATTTGCCAAAGAAACATAAGGATCACAAGTTATTCTTGTCCGGAACTCCAACAAAGCCAATCCTGCATTTTGCATTCCAGATGAAACCAGAAAGGAATTAATTAATAAATATACAAAACCTCAAGATAGAAGAATGCTTTCCTATGAATATGAATAGAAAGTTAAAGGAGCAATCCATGAAAAATCACCTTCGTCATTGAGAGACCAACACTCTCGAATTCCCCAGAGAGAAATCAAGCAAATATAAAATTTGAACCAAATTCCAAATGCTACCCATCTCATTCCCATTTCTTTGTGAAGCCAATACCAGTGTGACCGAGGCCGTATCTATAATCCTTGATAGCCAGGACGCTACACGATATAATATCAAAAATTGCCAGGATTTTGCTGTACAGAGAAACCCTTCAATCTATTCAGACGAAGCAGAGAAGAAACTCACTAACTAGGCAAAATTTATTGAAACTGAAGCTCTTAGGTCCAAAGATCATATCAGAATCCCTCATTTTTGTAATGTTATCCCTTCGTTACAATCTTGTGTTCAACAAAGACATAACCCGGCTCAACTCAATATCTGCCTCTCAATTATCCTCAGCAATGGGTGGAGCTGCAAGAAATTGCAAACAAAAGGAAAATTAACATTGTAAATTAAATGGATTTCAATAAGATCAAGAAAGATGAGAACATAAAAAGGAATAACCCCATCAACAAGCAAGCTCTTTGGTGTCAACGTGACAAAAAAAAGCAGAAAAGTGAATTACCATGCAGAAGGGACAAAAGGATGCAAGAAAAGAAGTCTATTTTCTGGAATTAAGTGAACAATGTATGAAGATATATGGCTAGGAAAAAAGGCAATGCTGGTTTGGGAGGAGGGTGATAAGGTAGGGGCAATTTGAGACCGAGGCAAAAAGGCAGCAAAAAAGTTCAAAATGAAAACAAAAATTCAAAATTTTTTCAAAGCTTTTTGATGAGTGTTGTTCTTCTATTGCTGCCTTTTTTTTTTCAGGATGATCTCAGAGGAGGCTCTCTTCGACCATCTTCAGCATGAGGCACTTTTTTTCCTTTTTCTCTCTCCGGTTTCTTTGTCTATGCCTATTGCCTAGGCCTCTGGTTTCTCTCTCTTTCCCCGTTGTAGATTCTTTTGTTTTTTGTTTTTTGTTTTTCTATTTTTCCTTTCGATGTCTTTTTCTCAGATTCTCTCTCTTTCCCCTTCTTGCCTCTCTCTCATCACCCCCACCACCAGCCAGTCACCCAAAAATTCCCCTTTTGTTTTTTATTTTTTTTCCCACAATTATTATTATCATTATTATTATTATTATTGTTTTTAAAATGTTTCTAAATTCTGTTGAAGGAGTTGTTGTAGGTCCTGTTGGCCCCACATCCGACAAACTAGGACGCGCTTTTGTTCTGTTACTAGGTAACTCTGCCATGGTTTCATTGCTTATAAAATTGTTATCTCCAACTATTTTCTGTTTGATGGTTTCGCAAGATTGTAAGTCTATGTGAACGTGATTCCCACACAGCCATCCATGCCTATAATTCTTTTCTTTTCTGTTTAACGCTTGAGATGTTTCAATATTAACAAATTATTAATTGAAATGATTTGTATATATAAATATAAATGGGTAAAGCCACGAGTAAAACTGCCAAATGCCAAGGTGTATATAGCATTCGGCTTATTTATAGAGATAACTGAGTCAATTTTCATTTTGGGTCGAAATCTAAGAAGTCAATTGAAGATGTCATATCACCTACAAGTAATGGGTTCCAACTCCAAGGATGATTAGGATTTCAGAACCAGTATGACCTCGTCACTTTTGGACTGCCTGCAGTTTATTTTTGCTGCTGTATGCCTCAGATGTGTGCCACTATTCTATAGGAAGGGTGTTTAGGGTATACTATAATATCATCTATTCACAATTAGACATTCATGGCAGTCCATAGTTTTTAACAACCATAATTTGCAAGCATTAAAAAGTCTTTGATTGATAAAGCGTAAAATAATATTTACACTCATAAACACCATTTTTTCTTTACCTTTTTATCACATCTTATCATATATCGCATTTGTCATTTTTTTTTTTTTCCTATCTCATTGTAGTTGTGTATACCAAAATGATGTACACCAAACATTATTGTTAATCAAATAACATATAACTCAGATCGTGGCGGTTAAAAACCGCCGCATATTTGTGTATGGCTGGTGTGTTGCGAGCGTCTATCAATCATTATTGATTTGTACTTGAATCCATGTTTATGAGCAACTTCGTCTATGTTTGCGTAGACGGAGTTGTGTTAGATCTCGACAGCCAATGTAAAACCTGTCGACATCTTCAATATGGATCCATATTCATGAACGTGAAGGCTACCGTGAGTTCATGGTTCATAGTGAGGAAGTTTTTTAGGACCATCACATATATAATTAAATAATGAATGGTCCAATTTATATTTAAAACTTAAATTTCGAAACTATCCTTCTTCTACCTTCCCAACTTTCCTTGTGTAGCGCCTGTTGGAGATTCAAAGATTAGGAGAGAGAGATTAACAGAGTAGTTTTAGAGAATAGAGAAAATTCTATTATTATTGAATAGTACAATAGCATATCCTTTTATAGAAGGTATTGCTAATCAACAAATCCTAACTGTGAGTGACTAACAGTGACTTGTACATATGTATTTGAATTACATTCTCAAGACTCCCCTTTAATTCAAATGCCTGCAAGATACAACACCTATCTTGTTTCTTAACATTTCAAACCTATCGGCCTTCAATGCTTTAGTGAAAGCATCAGCTAGTTGCTGTTCTGTTGGGCAGTAAATCATCACAAACTTTCCTTTGTTGACTTGCTCCCTTAGGAAGTGGAATCTCACCACAATATGCTTGCTGCTATCATGTGAATTGTGAACCATGATTTTTAGCTAAACTAATAGTGTGTTTGAATTCACGTTTGGAGAGGACAAAGTGGATCCAGCAATCCAAAAACAATTATTTCTTATTTTTGCAAACATGGATCCAACCCAAACGTGATCCTGATGGGAAATTCAACACAACGAAACGAAAAACTCAAACAGAGCAATATGCAGCGGATAATAATTTCCCCAACTTGCAAGAATCAGTGAGGAGCAATAACAAATAATGGCAGCAACAAAAATCACACAAAGGAAAAGACACAGAGATTTTAACGTGGAAAACCTTCTCAATGTGAGAAGTAAAAACCACGGGCACAAGCCAGTCAATCAAGCTCCACTATGATCAAAATGAGGGTACAAGAGAGTCTCAAAACATAGCACAATTCGTGCTCAATACTCAGCCAAAGAACAAGGCAACAAATATGAAATAGAGAACAAAAGAAAACCAGAAACCAGATTTTCGCTGCTACTGTCCAGACACGATTTCTTCCACCACAGACCACTTCTCACTGATCCAACCGTCCAGATTGAAGATCCAGAAGTTACGAACCTGCTGTCAAAATTTCAGCCTGATCCGACGGTGAACGAAGACGTGGCGGCAGATTTACGAACGCTGCTCTGTGTATGTGCGAAAATCCTTTCTATTCTTCTCTCTCACTTTTCTCTTGCCTCTCTTTTTCAAAATCAGTCTTTCTCTCTTACCCTAACTGACCCCTCTCCACTTGCTTAAGTGAGACAAAGTGGGCTTGACATATTTGGGTCTTTCTCCACATAGGATGGGAGCCCAAAAACCCAACAGATCCACCCCCTTTCCAAACATGCACTAAAAGCTAGGATGTTGTCAACCATCAACCTTAGTGGCCTCTTGACTTCAATCTGCATCTCCATTAACAGTTCCTCCAACCAAATAGCTTGGCAAGCTGCATAGGATGCAGCTATATAGTATATACCCTAGAAGACAAGTAGTAAATAGTAATAGAGAAGAGGATCAAATAACAAATAGTGGTTTATATTATTATTACCTTCCTCGCGATTTCGTGGTTTTTGAATTTCAGAGACACGCACAAAGCACACAATAGATAGGTTTTCGACGCAGACGAGTTGAAATCCTAAAAAATAATTTAAATAGTATTTTTAAATATATTTATTTCAGTAAATATAAATATGATCAATTTAAATAGATTAATAATATTCTTAAATACATTTTTAGTCCCTACAAAATATACTATATTTGTTTTTCATCCCTTAAAATTCTTTTTTTTTTCAATCCTCCAAAAATCACATGTTTTGTTTTTCCTCTCTGCTTTTTGTTTTTCCACCCATTTAGATCCGAGTTTTTACAAATCTAACAAAAATTTGAGATGGTTGAACTTGATTTCACTGCTTACAAAGCATATCTAAGCGCGTGTGGGAATGTTTTCAGATCTGGATTGGATTGAAAACAAACGACAAGAACGAAAAACAAAACATATGATTTCCGGTTGACTGAAAACAAACAAAAAAAACCCAAGGACAAAAAACAAAAATAGTGTATTTTGCTGGGACTAAATTGTATTTAAGCTTTAGTAATATATTTGGAAATATGTAATTTTAGTATAAAAGTAGTTTACTAAAATTTGGTAGATAATTTTTTTTAGCAGTAAAAATAAATGTGGTAGATAAATTTAAGATGCCTAAATATATGGGGTTTTTTAAATAATAAGAAATTTTTATTTTACTAAAAATATTAAAAAAAACACTTTACCCACCTGGGGTGGTTTTGAATATGTTGGATGTTGACGTGGAATTTAGGGGTAAGTTGCCTCATTTGAGCTGTTATATGGGTATTCGACAAAAAAATAATTGATTTCTATGTGGTCAAGGGCTATTGTGGGTTGCACGGGAAAAGTTTGGGATTCACCTCATTCCATGCGCCTAATGTTTGGAATCCGGCTGAAGGAGGCAGGCTTAGGGGACAAGTTATAACTTGCCTCATTCAAGGTGACTTATGAAGACTCGCCTCGTTCCAAGCAACAACCATTACTCACCTTCATTAGACGATCTATTCTCTCCCATTGATTGCTTGGGCAGTGAAACTCTCCTATAAACCAGCATCCAACACCACCACAATTATGATACCCCTTAATATCCTCCTTTGTCGGTTGTGGGAGATCTTATGCAACAACGGCTTTGGTGAATGGTGGAGGGTGGCGATGGTGATATAGATGTTGGGTAGTGGAAGGTTTCAAGTAATGGTGGCAATAGAGGATATAGAGTGGTGGGCAATGGAGGGTGCAAACTAGTTGTGGTAGTGGAGGGTGTCAATTAAGTAGTAAAGCAGTGGTGTATGATACTTAGTTGCAATTGTAGCAATGTGATAATGGTGGTGATGAAGAGTGATATGTGACGCCTATGATTGAGGGTGATATGTAGCAGTGATAGGGTGAATGTGGTAGCGATGAGGGTGAAGTGTGGCAGCGATGACAGTGGTGGTAGACGACACCAAGTAGTGGTGGTGATGCCGGGTGTCAAGCGTTGAGGTAGTGGAGGAAGGTGCAACGTGGCAGTAGATGTGTAAATTGCAAGGCACTAGTAATGATGGTTGAGGACACTAGGAGGTGATGGTGAGCATCATGTGGTAGGTTAAGTGCGGTGGCAGCAATGAAGGGTGTAAAGTGATGGCAGAGGATGTGAGGCAGTGGCAGTGGGCGTGGCTACATGGGCCGGTGATAGTGGGAGGTTATCAGGTGTAACATCCCCATTTTTAGTAATGGTGGATGGTGTCCGACAATGGTCATGTGTGAGTACATGTGGTGGCAGTAGTAGAGATCGTCAGGTGTAACATCCTCATTTTTAGTATCATAAACTTTAATTGATGACAATTGTTAGATTAAATGAGAATGAATGAATGAGATTTAATGTTAAAATAAATTTTAACATGTCATATCATCTAATCTTATACATATATATATATACATATAGACATACATTAGACATAACTTGAGCAGCGGTTTTTAACCGAGACTAATGGTTGCGTGTGTTAAAAACCGCCACTAATGATAATGTTGAACTATACCTATCATGGCAAACAAACTAACAAAATTCTCAATTTTTCACAACTTTTTTTCTACTTGTCTTTACTTTTTTTTTCTCTCTTTTAGATGCACATTGATAAATAAGTAGAACATTGGTTTATTTATTTCCATCCATGAGACATGGAAGAAATGAAGGGAAAAAGTTTGTCTCACATTCATTTCCTGGCTCTCCCCTACAAGTAGCTCTCCTCTCATATTTGCTTTTCCTTTTCTGTCCCTTTCTCCTCTCACTTCAAAAAGCCATCCAAACAAAGCTACCCGTTACATTACATTCTAAATGCGACACCTGATTTTTTGCTAAGTGTCTTTTGTTGTCTGCTGCGCTCCCTCCTCGTTCGATGTTGTCGGGTGTTTGAGGGAGCGTCGTCTTCTGTATGATACTGATTCTAAAGCTTCGTTTTTTTGTCTCTATTTCAACCCAAACCTGCGATTCCGACTTGGGTTTTCCTATGGATGTGCCTTCCTACGTTTTCTTCATCCCTGCACTTCATTATATGTTGTTGCTTTAATATACTTTCTAATTCTGACACTGAGACTTAGGGTATAAACACTCACGGGGAAAAAGTTTCCGTCTTTTGTTTTTAATTTTTAGGATTACTTCTTGGGATGTTTCTAAAACCAGACAACTTATAATGCAACTGAAGCATATATTCTTTGAACTCATTTAACTCTAATTTATGTTGTAAATTTTCTCCGGTTCAGGTGCTACTCTAGTGGGTGTTGAGTTGAGTAGATCAAATTTTTTATGCAAATGTTTTGTTGCGTTGAAAGAAAGCTGTTCCTTTTGCTTTTTGGATTTAAAGTCAAGTGACCCAGTTGCCAATTTGGATCTAGTTTACATCGAAGTTTTCTTGGTTCACTGCCTCCTGAAAAGCGAATACCCATCTACTGCATATTCAGATTGATTAAGAATCACTGGTTGGTACTTGGTAGCTGTACAATGCCGTTTATTCAGAAATTATACCATACGTGCAAGACATCCATGTCTTCGGATGGACCCGTATCTGAAGAAGCTCTGGAGAAAGTTCGAGCCGTTTTAGGTAGAATTTGATCCCTATTTCAAGCCTGTAAAATTACTCTTGCACTTGATAAATGTTTCAGTGAAGTGTGTGAAATTGCCTGGGAACTGTATAATGTAGTGCTTGATTGATTTGAGATGCTTGTTAGTGTGTGTGTTTGGTTTAACTTCCATCTTAGTTGAATGTTGATCCATCCCAAGAGTTGCTTTCACATTTTGTGCTTGGGAAAGTGGGATCCCACTTTCCAAAGCAAAATGAAAGCACTTCCAATCTAAACCAAAAACATATGTAATCAAGGATGACATCCTTGTGCTGACCCTTTTATGAACTGCATTGCCATGTCAGATGAGTTGAAGCCTTCTAATGTGGGTCTAGAAAAGGAGGCTCAATTGGCACAGGGGTGGAAAGGTTCTTCGAATGGTACTAATGGCAGAAAGGGGCGTAATGGAAGTTATCCGTATCCACCCCCTATTAAGTACATCCACTTGCATGAATGTGACAAATTCTCTGTAAGCATTTTGATTCTCCCTGCAGCTTGTCACTATCTACTTGTTTACTCTATTTGGAGTCTTTCCCCCAGAATTTCGGATTCACTAGTCTGGACTGTTTTTTGTGCAGATTGGAATCTTCTGTATGGCTCCTGGTTCGATTATTCCGCTTCATAATCATCCTGGAATGACAGTTTTGAGCAAGCTTCTCTATGGTTCATTACATGTTAGATCATATGATTGGCTTGATTTACCCAAGTCATATGATCCATCTCAAGGTGATTCTCTTTAATATATTCACACATGCTTGAAACTTTTATAATGCGATTGCAATTGTTTATGAATATTTTGAATAGGTGATTTTTAGCATAAGATGTGGTTGTGTCCATGAGAAATTATAGTTAAGATTTTCTTTCCGCGATTTTGCCGAATGAAAAGAAAAAAAAGAAACAAAGGAGATGAGAAGTAGGTTTTGTCATGTATCATTTGTTCGACTCGAGTTAATATAGGTAATCAAAACTGCTTTGCTACATGTTTTATTATTATTTATTTTTATTCGAAGCTGATTATAAACCATTTCTCTGCTATATATATATCCTCATATTCTTTGCCCTTATCTAATGTATTTTCTACTTAAATCTTTTTAAATTTGAATTTTAGATAATTGCTTGCCCATTTCGTGGTGATAAGCAGTACTAAAGTATTGAACCATGGGTTTGTTGTATTCTAGCTATGATTTAATAATTTTAATAAAAGCATTCTAAATCCATTTCAACATCAAAACAAAAGTATTTAATATTGGTTATTTTGGCTTCTCCCAAATATATTTATTTAAGAGAAAAGAAAGCAGAATTATAACATTATGCTTAACCTGTGGATATGTTTGAATATCATTTTAGTACTAGTAAAACACTCATTGTACTTTAGCCGTATTATTCAACTTCATTCACTGGTCCCTTTCCTATATTTAAAATCTTTAATTGCATTGCTATTGGTTGCATTCTGGTAACGCTTTTCCTATTCAGATAATCTAGTGACAGAAGAACATTAATTTTGCTCATTTTTAGTGTGAATTAAGGAAACATGGCTAAGGCCTGGCATTGCACTTGAGCTACCTTTTGGTGGAACTGTAAAAAACTTTCTTTTGAATCTTTATAAGGGTGATTGTAGTTCACCTTGAAATTGTCATTCACAGAGGATGAAAGTATTTTAAGTTTAATTCCCAGTAGTTTAACATGTCTACACCAGATAAACTGTTGGAGACAGCTACAATCGATTGACTTTTGTTCAGTTTCTGTTCATCTACTATTGCTCACCTTTTTTATGCCAATGCACTCTCAATATTGTCATTGGCACTGCTCTGGTTATCTGCTCTGTATTTTCCCTTGAAATTGGTATCTATAAGGAGACAATGTATGCTATGATATGAGTGGGACTAATGTAAATGTTAGACATCATTTGCTTCCGTTATTTATGTATTTGAATTGTGACTTCTTTGATGGGATTGATTTTAACTCTTTGGACCTTGCAAATTGAGCATCCTCCTATCTTGGGGAATATTTTCTAAATTTCTAGAACTTCAGAAATTATAATTTTCCTCCCTATACCTGCTGTTTTTTTTCTTCTTCTTGGGGTTCGTGAGACTTCTGAATGAGATTGGAGAGCTCTAAGCTATCTGCAATGGGGTCCACCAATTAGAGATAGGATGGGGATGAAGACACATTGATACACAAGTTAGTCTCAAATCAAATGCAGGGATAAGAGTGTTCGCAGAAAAAGTGAACATACCTGGGTTGAAAGTCTTGAGTGCTAATATAGACGGTGAAGCCCCCTAGGGCCAAGATAGTGGTTCTGGTACATAGATTTAGGTTTGGGCTTGTTACTATCATAGGTTGGTATAAAGCTCCTCCAGTCAGGTTGACTTGGGTGATGAGAGACTCCATCTTCACCCTAGGCCCTGTAAGATCCAATAAAGTCATTGGACATCGGTGGCGGTGCACAATGTTTGTATCTCTGCAACATAATTTTATCTTGCAAACTTGCTTCCAGTAGTGGATATTATTTTGGGTTTTTATTCGATAGACAGGTAATGATGCATGTTTTACCATCTCACTTTTATTTATGTTGTTCCAAATTGATGCTTACAATTTTAATCTAGTATATGTTTTGGTTTTTCGTTTCAATGCACCCTATGCGAACGCACTCCATTGCAAATTTAATCTATTTTGTGTTTGCCAATGTAAAACCAAACATACCATAATGCATATCAGTGTCCAACTATTAACAGCTTCTGTTGATGTGTGCTTTTTCAGTTACTTCCCAAACATGTTAACAGATGTTAAGTTAGTGTAATTTGCTGCTGATAATCTGATACGTAATTTCTGTGATCCCAAGATAGTCATTATGTAATTTCTGCTGATCATTCTGTTTCTCAATTTCCAATCTTAGTATTTGCTAAACAAGAAAATGAGATTCAAGATACATCCACAGTTGTAGCAAGACCAGCAAAGCTTGTTAGAGATTGTCAGATGAGTGCTCCCTGCAGCACAACAATTCTTTATCCAAACAGTGGTGGCAACCTCCATTGCTTCAAAGCCTTGACCCCTTGTGCTCTCTTTGACATTCTTTCTCCCCCTTACTCATCAGAAGACGGGCGACACTGCTCCTATTACCGGAAGTCCCCAAGGAAAGATCTTCCAGGTACTTATCTTCCTCTTATTGTCCTCCCTCCTGCACTGATTTCTAAAGCATCTTATTTTCTTTCTGTTAAAAGGTGTTGAGCTTGAACAGCTGAGCGGGGTAAAACCATCTGAAATGATCTGGTTAGAAGAGATTCAACCGCCTGAAAACTTGGTTCGGAGGGGGCAGTACAAAGGCCCTACTATTAGACGATGAAGGAGATAACTAATTTGTATTTATACAACATTAGTCGGGGCGTATGACATGAGAGCGTTGTTTATTATGAGAGATGAAAACATTAAACCGTGACCGTACAACCATATATTGGTGGTTGAGATTAGAAGTGGTTTAGTGGTCACATGACTTCTTGTTTTAATCTTGATTCTTGACCCTCTCTCATAATAAACACTCCTCTCACTTAATACGTTCCCACAATAGTCATTGTCAAGCTTGACTAGAAACTAAACATGATCAGATTATTAATTACAGATGCTACATGTTGGGAATAATTGACCATCTGTTTTCTATGGCTGTTAACTGTACATACTAGATACTATGATAAATGATGGCAGTGAATGTTAATTATGCCTTATGTATCCTTGTTTTAACTTGCCTTTTAGATTATAACTGTGACGCGATAGTCTTTGATGGTTTCAATACCTTCATTAGTCGTATGAATTTTGATTTCCATAGTGCATGGTCATATGAATTATTTCAGTGGATTGTGCTAATTCATCTATGAGCAAGTGGTCATCATGGCCTGAAGTTGAAGGCACTGAACTCAGTTCCTGAACTCTCTTGCATCAACTCAATCAGTTTTGTCTTAAATGGTTGAGTCAGAAGAGTTAATATTAGAGAGTAGAACTAGTATTCTCAATTTCTCAGGTTCATCATTATCTTCCTTACCTTCATTGTTGGCAAAGATTGAAAATGAAGACAGAAGAGGAATTGAATGCAAGTTTACTTCCACGTAAGATGTGTGTTTTGTTTTGACACGTCGAATTTTGATTTATCCTCTTTTTGCTTCGATTCGTTTTAATGCACACATACTTTGGATCAGCAGCAAGTTCACCCCTTTTGTTGGTGCTGCCCTTGCCAAATTTTAATTGGATTTATTGCTGTCTTCGTCAAAATATGCCAATTTTTTGCGAAAGTTTATAATGGCACATTTTGACAAAATATTGCTGTTAAAAATGGAAATATTAATTTAAGATGACACTGTTCGATCTTAGGAATGGGGTGCACAGGCACATTTGGGCCTTTGGTTTAGGGTTCTAGCCCAGTCTTCTAATTCGACAGCACCAGCTGCAAAAAACACTACAACATTGAACATCCCAGTTGCCAGTTTTGAATTTCCTTTAAAATTGCATGGATCCTTGTACCTTAAAATAAGAAAGAAGATGAAATTGTGTGGATTGAAGGGTTTAGCGTGTGTTTTGTGAGGAAAAATCTTACTTCAGTAATATGCATTTGTATGTATGGCACAAAATTAAGGAACTTCAACCTTTCTGACACGAGATTGTGGCTCGAACTAATCGGTTTCTTTTTTAAATAAACCAAGACTGCAATGGATGACAACTACTTTATGCAGTTACTTGTTAGGGTAACTAACAGCATCACGTAATAAACAAACACCTCGGAGACGCATGATTATTTGAAATTCATTGTAATTCTGACTAAACTGATTTACATGCTTTGACATAGCTTCTGAAAGTGCTTAGGAAAAACAGACTAAAATGTTTAGAAGAGTTCTTTTATTGTATCAAAAAGGAAACAATCAATCAAGCATGAATAACAGTAATCACTTATGTCAGGACATATAAAATTAGCTGACAAAGGATCATTCCTCTAACCAAGCAGTAAGAAGCATAGAAGACTAAAATAACATGATCAAAGCCACACAGTACTAGCCAATACACACATCTCTCGGTCAGGTTAAGAAATCCTGATTTGCTTTTATTGATCACCAAAAATGATTCTGATTTGTCTCTCTACAATACAAGTTAACAAAATCAGAAGGGGTCAGAGCTTGAAGTCAACAGCAAGAACCAAGAATCAAAAACCAACAGAAAAGGAAATGCAACCATACTAACATGATATTTCAAATAGGACATGAAAAGCTTGGACCATAGCATGATAGTAATGCCACTCAGTTCCATCTCTATGATTTTGAATGCTGGGATGTATGCGTGGTTAGTTCCTGCAGAGAAAGTTAAATGTGAATTTTCCTCTTCATCACTAACATAGCTGAGGTAGACAAAATTATGGGAAAAAGGATCGGTAAGTTACCTGAGAATAGCGTTTGTGATCATGATGCAAATTTGAAGTTTTCACTATTGTTTCCCACTTGATATTGCCGGATGTTGAATTTGAATCACACCTTTTAGCACGAGATTCAGTACTTTTATTTGAATGCATGAAAGAATTCTTGACAGAAACTATAGGCAGGGCCCGCCAAAGCCAGGACTCAGAAGGTGATTTTGGCAATGGTGGGGGAAGAGGAGATTCAGCACCATTGCCAAAATTAGCTAACACAATTTGCTGGGTGCTGGGCTTTGAATCTTCAGCTAATGTCCCTTGCACAAGTTGCAAGGATGCTAGTTCTCGGTTAATATCGTGATCAGTTTGCAGTCGTTCCTCTTTATCTTCTTTGACTATGAGATCATTTGACATGCTAGGCAAAGTTGAAGAACTGGCATCCATGGAACTTAACACTTTAGAATCCAATGTGTTCTTTACTTCCAGAGCTTGTACATGTTTTCTACCTTGAGAAGATTCTATGGTGGAACTACTTTCTTTCCCTTTTCTTTTGTCTAATTCTGCAATCAGAGTATCTATCCTCCGTTTGTTATCTACAGAGCTTAAATTTGAAGATGATAATTTAACCGTACTCGTGGTATCTATGTACAAAGTCTTTTCGATAGTGAGGCTCCCTGAATATGAAGTTCTTTTGGCTCCTTGGGACAGCATCCCTTGATTATTTCCAAGTCCAGTGGTATGGAATTTCAACATGCCAGATTTATTATTTTCAGCTTCACTAGAATCACCTCCGCGAAAGGGAGATTGAGGTTTACTCCGACAGGGAGAAAGACCGGCAGCAGCAGCTCTTGACCGACGAAAGGGAGATAGCCTACCGGGCAGTAACTCACCTGAGTAAAACCTGTTTGATTCACTGCTCCATTTTTTCCTATCCTCCAACTTATCAGGTGATGCTGCCCTGGAGCTTGATTTGTTCTTGTGAATTGCATCCCAAGCCTGCAGGAAAAAATCCTAATTGTGAGTTGAAAACATGATTCCTGAGAATGCTGATTAACAAAAAGGACTGAAGGGTGCAAGAAAATTGGTGCAAGGAGTGTTATTGTTTTTACCTTCTTCACAGCTGGAACTGGACTAAAAGATCTAATATGAGAGCTTTTGTTAGGTTTCACAACCTCATTGCCAGAAGACAAGGGAACCTGGTTCTTCATTTTCATCCCAGCCACAGGATTTAACAAGCACAATGAACTCCTAATATGTAATTGAGGCAACAACCCACAACCTTTACCTGAGAAGCTAGCAGAGTTGTCATAATCATCACCTTCATCTTCACTTTCTTTCAGTTCCTCTTGACAATGGCCAGTATATGGTACAATATCAGTGGAATATTGATTAGGCAAAGGCTTCTTCGCCTCGCGAATCAATTTGTTGACATCTCTAGGTTGTTGTTCTACTAGTAAAGATTGCTTTTTGGAAGAATATTGAGGAGGTTGTAAGGTCATAGCCTTTGCAGCAGGCAAGAAGCGGTTCATCATGAAGTCTCGAGTTTGTTGATCTGTAGAAAAATCTCCAAACTTTTTTGCACTTGCATCCAAAGTTTCTAACCCGCTTACACCGCTTACACTACAGTTCATGGAGTATGATTCTGTAGGTGACAGTGTTTCAAGTGCATCAGAATAAACATCCACATCCTTCTCCTCCTCCACGACCACATTGGATCTTCTTCTCTCAACATTTTTCTCAGCTTTTCTTTCTTTCTCACCATCTGTTTTGACCATGCTGCTAGTGAAAGACTTGGATTTATTTGAGGAGCTGAATTTATTTGCAACTTTACTTTCCTTTTCCAAAGGCTGTTTGGTAGAATTGATAGATTTTCCAGGAGGAAGCTTAGGGGTTGGAGTAATTGAAGGGTATTTAGGAAGTTGAGGTTCAGATCCGCCATTATTACCCTTGCATCTTCCTGGTATGCGCTCCCAATTGAAAGGTACTGCAACAGGTTCTGTTACCTGATCCAATGACATGTCTGATTTGTGGCATGGAAGGGTGTGGCGTTTCTCTAATATATTCTTCCTTGCTTCAGTTAAGGATGGTGATGTAGCAGAAGAGCGTCTCACAGACATAAGAGGCGCGTTGATATTCAATTTCCTCTCAGACATCTTGTTCTAAAATTGAACAACTTATCTATGAAATATGAAGCCCCTCTTAATCAATCAAAAGGGAACGATTCAAGACAGTGTCATATACTAAATTTCAGCACCGAGGCGTAAAATTAGGCAAGAAACCTGCAATCCAATCATGAAAAAAGATGAAGAACTGATAATTTAACACTTGAATTTCAAACTAAACTGCAGATTATCTGCTTCAAATCTTCAATTCCACAGAACTTGAACTAAGAACTGAGAAGCACCATAGACACAACTACTGAACATCCATGACATGGTACTGAATACTGATCACTGAAATGACCCTTTTCCCTGCCTCTAAGAAGAGGGAGAGTAAAGTGTCACAACATGGTCAATGGAAAAACTTTTGATCAATGATGATTTAAAAACCAAGATTTAAGCCAAGGATCATGAAAAAAAAAGCCTCTTTCTTAAACAATCATCAATAGCAGAGACACTAGTAGTATCTACGAATATAATCAAAGAATTGAATAGTGCAAGAGCAATGAGCACCTTCATCCACTAGAGTAGTAAGTAATAATACTAGTAACTTTCTAAGGAAAGAGAATTGGCAAACACACAAAAGATCAAACCTCTTGATTCTTCAAGAACAGCTTGAATACAATGGAATTTGATTCACAGAAGCAGAAGAATGTCATCCAGGAGAAGGCTTTTCTTGCAGAGCAAAAGAAATTGGGAAAGTGGTTTTAGTAATGAGTAACTAAGAAGAGTTAGAGTATGCTTTTTGTCAACATGTTGGTGATGTGGAGCACCTAAAGATTGGAGCAGCAGGGACATGAAATAATGATGAAGGAGCAATGCATGTGCAAGAGGTGAGAGTACTGTCTCAGTCAGCAGTGTAATGAAAAAGATGAGAACTCAGCGAGGAATGGTTGGTTGCTAAATGATGCCGTGGAGTATGGGCGGAATGAGTAGGACGTAAGAAAAAGCCAGAGAAAGATGAGGCAGATAGAGACACAACCTTCTCTGTTTCTTCTTATTTTTGCTTTTCTTTTGTTTT
Source organism: Acmispon strigosus (assembly GCA_030819835.1). NCBI lineage: Eukaryota > Viridiplantae > Streptophyta > Magnoliopsida > Fabales > Fabaceae > Acmispon > Acmispon strigosus. The sequence goes on from JAUAMA010000001.1 coordinate 97,737,774, forward strand.
GCCTATGTATTATTTTCAGTTTACAGTTTGTGAGGTAGTAGCTTTATAGAATGTTTTTTTTTTGGAAATGAGTTTGAGAAATTCTAAAATTATTTTCTTTATAAATCACTTTCGATCCAATCCGGTCACTTTTCAGATAACGACTACAATAATATATTCAAAATTTAGTCTCAGTTAAGACTCTATATTCTTTCCCGGGTGTATTGTGCAAGTATTAAACCCTAGAGTTTTTCCCACAAACTGAGTCTGCATTGGCAAATCAGTTTTTCTAAAATTGTTTTTACTTGTCATTTTCATTTAAAATTTAATATTTAGAACATGGAAAGTATTTATTCAACACCTAATTCCAGCCCTAGAGAAAGAAAAAAAGTTCTGATTCATTGATTTTATTTAGACTCATTTATTTTCAAACAATGCTTCATTTCCCATCTCAACCAATAAAATTTGAAAATGATTCATTACCCGATTAACAACGACAAAACACTTTTAACACCACTTTTTGTGTGGTCACTTTATTAAGTAAACGCCGCCCAAAGTTAAAACATTGAATAAGAAAGTATGGTCACGGACTTATGGTGGAGATCATCGAAAGAAAAGGTGTTAATTAAGTAGTGGTCCGACTCTAGCTATTTAAAATGGACAGCACCTCCCTCACACATACTCACACTGTATCTGAAAAGTTCATGCACGGCGGAGCTAAGGGGACATGGCTACTAGTTATTGGTTTCATTCATTTTGTATAAAATTGTTTATTGGTTTCACTCATTTTGTATAAAATTACTTTAATCACCTCCCTCACACACACTCACACTGTATCTGAAAAGTTCATGCACCATTTAATCATCATATCATTCTCAATCATTTTACATTCAGATATGCAAGATATATAGTAAAAATCCCAAGACTACTTATCCCCAAAATAATGCACCAACACAAGTTGCATACAAAGATAATGCTATTTTATTTGAATTTTTCAACATAAAAAAGCAGGACAAAAATAGTTTTAAAATATATTATGTCAATTTTTGTGTTGACACTTTAAAAATCAAACAAAACTTTAAATAGGCAAAAATAATTACTTCAATTCATTGAACCAAATAATAAATTTAAATGATTGAAATCAAGATAACAAATTTATACTTAAATAATTGAGTTCGATTCCCATGAACCCCACTTTTTGGGGACATTTGACGTTCACCGCACACAAGTCGAAATTGTGAGAGCATTTAACACACTATAATTAAATAATTTAAAATAATAAATAAATTACTATTGAATTGTAAATATTATTTTATTATTATTTAAAGTGTGTGAAATAAGAAAAGTGAAATAAAATATTATGTAAAATTATTATAGTTTAGATATGTCCATCATCTTACGTTCATTTTACTATTTTAATTTGTCTAATGTTATTTCACTTGATTTTATTTAAACAACATTATTTTTTAATTTTTTTTAAATTGCCAATAAAAAAACATTATTTTTTAAATTTAATGTATATAAATTTATTCTACCAAACTTAATTTTACCAAATTTGAAGCCAAGAACTAAGCTATGAATAATAGTTCATTTTAATTTATAAAATTTAATCTGAAGAGTAACCACGAAAAATTGCACACACGTAATTAACTCATTATATATTACATATTTTGTAACAATATATTTGATTTCATACATGCATGTTGACTTCTTGTTACGTATAAAAGTTGAATCATCCTCAATCTCCATGAGCCCTCTGCGTGATGCACAATTGTCAACTTAAAAAACGTGGAGGGAAAAAGAACTCTTTGTTCATATCATTTATTCAAAAGAATATATACTGTTTTTAATCCACTAGCAATAGCATAGATAATTCAAAAGTCATAAGAATACAAAACATTTTAAAAAGAAAAAAGAATGGTTAATTTATCCCTTAGATTGCGGGAAGCGCCACTAACTAGTGTGGGTCTTATGATGATTGTTGTCTGCCATTCGAGCGAGTTTTATGACTATGCTTTAAGGCATTAAGCTACTATATTAATCTAAGTTATTTTTGACAAAAAAAAAAATTAAGAACTATATATTATAAAAAAGTAGCTTCAATCGTTCTTTAACCATGAGGCCGGAGTTCAACTTTTGGGAATGAAAATAATGTATATTTCACATATAGCTGTTAGCTGTTTAGTACAAACACGTACGACCAGACGATTAGTCGGTACTATTGGTGGTTGATACCTTTTTCTCAATTAAAAAAATTTAGCAGCATGTTAATGGGTTTACGCCTTTACTGATTGAGCATCGATTGAGGAAATCAAATCTAGCACTTTTTTTTTTGTCAAAAGTTGAAGTAGACCATCGTATTGAATATAATTTAATAAATACTCATCACTCATGAGCCCTTCACGAATATTTTTCCCTTCAATGATAAAATATAAATTCATTATCTATGAAAACTTTTTACAAGCAGAAAGTGAGATTCTCCGCTAAGACATTAGATATACGGCCTATTCTATTAAAACAATAATTATATTTATTGTCCTTTTTCTTGTCCTTAAAAACTGCATGATTAATTAATTATGGCGTTATTGAAGAATGACTTTGTTTTACAATTTTTATTTTGTCAATGGCTCCTTATTCTTCTAAAAAATTGAACGAACTAATTGTTTCAACAACCTAACTAACTTTTACAATGGCCTATTTATCCAGGCCCAAACTAATACTAACTACTAACTCTTAAGTAATAGGCTCAGGCCCATTATCCTTCCTGATTAATATTAATAGGTGCTCTTCTTTCTTTTTTCGGTGAAGATTAATAGGTGGTCTAAGTCTAATCCTGTCATAATGAATTCCATTTTTGGAATCAAGGTGATCATTAAGCAGAAAAGTCTAGAATAATAAAAGTAAAAGTTGTAGCAAAGGGAAATAAAAGATCAACTTAAATTTTGATATGAATGGATTTTTCTTTTAAAACACATGTATTAACCATTATGCGTGACAAATACTTCTTAACAAGTATTTAACGAAGATGCATTGTTGAGAACTCAAGTACGAGACTTCTACTTAAACTTGAATATGCAATTGGTGGTTAATCTGAATGGATTGAATGGATTTGACAGTCGCAACTTCTCACTTACACTGTTTTAAGACAATGAACAGATAGATAGGTAGATATACTCATGGTACAAAATATAGAGAAAGTTCAGGCAGCACAAGGATGCTACCAACAGAGTAAAATTGATAGAAATATTATGAAGGAGTGACAATAAGAATCTTCAAATTCAACGCATTGCAGCAAATGGATTCCTCCTTATCTGAAGAGGATATTGTGTCTTTTTCGTTTGTTCAAATTTGGTCCATGGAAACTTGGGCCTCCCCATTTTTCTCTTCTTGGCTGCTACTCCCACAAAATCTCCAAAGTTCTACATAACACAAATTCACTAGAATATTAACAAACAACATAGAAAATAGTCATTTAAATTCAGAATGTTGATAATTGGAAGAAGCTAGAATATAGCTATGAAGTATGAATTATGATGATATCTCTTACTTGGAGACACAGTCCTTCTTCAACATCACAAACGGGGTAATCACTGGGGCAGCAATACTCTGTTCCAGTGCAACACACAGCATTCTCATATTCACAGCAACCATAAACGAAGCAGAACTCATACACTCCATAAAGGCAACAACATGTCTCATCAGCAGGACAATAGGAGGGTGAGAACTGTCCACAATCACTTGGTGAAGGAGAAGGAGGCGGCGGCGTTGCTGGCGGAGGTGGCGGCGGTGATGGTGGTGAAGGAGGACTGCTTGGAGATGGTGCAGAGGACTGTTTGGTGGGATAAGAAGCCATGTAATTGATTGCACACACTCCATATTCTAAGTCGGTATTCCTTCTTATATAAATGTACCCTTCAATTCCCCAGCTTGTTCCCCATGAATTCTTTGCAATCCAGTAATCTTCATCACCCTCTGAGCCATAGCCCACAATCAAAATTGCATGATCAATATCATCTGGATTACTTGAGCAATCTCCATCATAAATGCCCTGTTCAAGAAAAAAAAATTGTTGTCATTAAAAGATTTTTTTTTTTTACTAGTGCAATAGTGAATAGAGTGCAAGGCTCGGCACAACGGTAAGGTTGTTGTCATTTGACTTTGTGGTAATAGGTTCGAGCCGTGGAATCAGTCTCTTGCAAAAAATGCAAGATAAGACTATCTACATTACATCCAAAAGTGGGTCCGGCCCTTCCGGAACCTTGCGCAACCATTTACTAGTGCAATAGTGAGTGGTGAAATGAACATACTAGGAAAGAACACTTACACCAGTGTACAGTTGAAAATCCAATGAGGATCCATCTAAACCAACACTTATGGGCTGCTTCACAGTGGCACACAGTAAAGCACTGTCTGTTTGTGCCACATCTGTGTAGCCATCAATGGTAACAACTTTGGTTTCCTCCTAATTCAAAATAAAAAAACTTCAATAATTAGACACACAGAATTACAATAATATTGTACTTCACATGATCACCATGCCTATACTTCAGACACAAATCAAAAAGCATAGGAAGGGGGGAAAAGCAGGCCTTTGTAGTAATAGAGTAAGAAAAAAAGACCTTGGTGACATTGCAGGTACCATCTTGAGCAGTGTAGGGGTAATTAGCTTCTGTGTCAATCCCACCATTGTCTATAACCCATTCAAAAGCATAATCCATTAAACCTCCTTCACATCCATCATTAGTAGTATCACAATCCACAAGTTCTTGCTCAGAAAGACTTATAAGGTCGCCTGTGACTATTTCATTTATTCCTTCTATGGCTCCGGTGGAAGAAAATGCCCAACAACTACCTAAAAATTTGAATAAAAACAACTTTTTATGATATGGAAATGCATGTTCAAAAGAAAAAAAATAGGGAAATTAGACTACTAGAGTGATGAGTTCTGAAGAAATGAAAGGACTCACACATAATACTCATAATAATTAGCTTGACACTAAATTTCAACCCAAAATCATAACACAGTACATGTATATATCACTTATATTATCCTCACTTAACTCGTTCCTAATCCTAAACAATATAAAATTTATCACTAGCACTTACATTTTTAATAGATAAATCATAACCATACATACATCAACATCTATAGAAGCTTACCACAATCGCCTTGGTCCTTCACAGCAGTAACAGCACCCTTCTTCCTCCAATCTAAAGAGGAAGGTGCATCTTCACAAGAATCATCCTTCAAATGCAAGCCACTAAGACTTTTCCTCTTGCTAAAAGGCTTCTTCACCTTTGAAATAAACCTATTCTTGAACTCTTCATTGCTCATATCAGCAAACCGGTTCAACCCGAGAACGTGCCCGTTGGAAGATTTTCGCATTGCATTCTTGTCTACTATGTATTTCAAATTCCTCTTGAAATTCTCCAACCTCAATGCTGCTTCTTCAGGGTGTGTGTAAAACTTTTGGTGCTCCTCCTTCCAATTTTGGAACAATTCAACCACTCTCTCCTCTGAAGGGAACTTGTCAAGGTCATGGGCTAATATGGAGTACTCACTTGGTATACCAAAACATAGAGATTCCCTTGAAGAACCCCAGAAGAGGAAAAGAAGAAGCAATTGAATTTTCTGATGTGTGGAAGCCATTTTCTCCACTGGTTATGAGTGGTGTTTGATCTACCACCATCTTTGAATTTTATATGAAGGGAACAAGTACAAGTGGATACGCGACTAAGGTAGCTACCAGTCAGCTCAAGAAGACTATTGCATTTTGATCTGTTTGTCTTGTATAATATGGAAACAACACTGGAAAAAAACCAAGTAGCATTGTAATAAAGGAGCAATTTGGCAGTTATAATGAATGAATTCCATCATTGTTACTCTGCTTCTGTTAGTCTGGTTAGTTAGAAGAATAATTGAGTTGAGGAATGAAAATCTAACAGTCAACGGTGCCCGTGTTCTCAGACTTGTATAGCCTTGGACTGTTGTGTTGGACTGGTTGCTGACCAGATCAGATTTGAATGGTGAACTAATATCATGAACTAAAATAGTTCAACCAATTTATCTGTTCCATATCATATTGGCGAGTGGTTCAATAATATTTTGACATCTGTCATAAGTTAGACATATTTTAAAATATTACTAGGCCGACTAAGGTAGGAATATTTTACTCAAGTTAAATCTGGAGTGATTTAGACAACCTCATTAATTATACTACACTTTTGTGATTTCTTATATGTGTTCATAATTGTATACTTCTCACACCATGAAAACTTATCATTGTTAATAATCATATTTACTTATGGTAGGTTAATTAAACATTTCTTATGAAACATCCGTGGGTAGTTAGTTTATGTAAATAATGATATTACATTATATTATGTTAATTTGGTTTATGATGTATTTTTATATCATGCAGCATCTTGTATGTTAAATAGTAACTTTCTTTTTGACAAAAAAAATTAGTAACTTTCTTATATACATCCTCTATATGAAAGAATATTCAGGTAAAGGCTCTATTATACTTTAAATCAAAAAATTAATATAATTAACCATATTATACTATAAAATTATGAAACCTATTTAATAAATAAGCCTATTTTTTAGCAAAAATAATGAGGCCTTTTTGTCCCAAAAAATATTGGGGTCCTAGAATAAGGGTTTTGGCCGGCTTTCCTTTGGGCCAGCCCTGAAATAAAAGGTAGGGAAAAAGTTATCATAATTTTTTTAATTAAAAAACAATGTGAATTAATTTGGGGAAATTTTAGCTTAGCTTATAAGGTACAACATACCCAAAATAGGCAAGTCCCAAGAAGTACAAAATCATACCCGAATCGCATATTCTATCTTTTTTATATAAAATAAAATTGATATGTGCCGTACACAGTGGCTACGCACCTATGGGATGAGAAAGAATGCCGTCTGCAATTTGTATATCATGATCATCACATGTACAACCGAATATCGCATCCAAAGATGCAACATGGGGCTAAAATTGCTGATAAAACTGCTGCCGTATGGTCACAAGTTTCAGTATATTACACTTTTGAATTTATTCTCCTTTTCCTCTTTATATCTGTATTATAGAAAGAGAATATATATGAAGTAAGCATAATTAAATCACACATCTAGCGAAAGAAAGTCACATGATCTGTTCTTAACTATAACTAGTACATTCTACTTCTTACAATGGTAAGTTCTTGAGATCAGATAACAACTGTGTCATTGTCCTCTTAACAGAACTATATATGTTTTCTTATTCCGAAAGATTCAAATTCCTACAAATCTCAAATCTACTTAGGAGAATCAATTGATAATATCTAATTAAGCTTAATTAGTTTATATTAGCTAGCCATATCTTCAGCGATCTTAGCCAAGGACCTTAGATTGCAACCAATAATGGTATTAGCAAAAGAGCAAGTATCTTCACCGCTACTCCCCTCAGGAATATCCACCACATAAGACTCAATCGCCATTGTCTTCCCTCCATAAACCTCCTCCTCCTCATGCAGAGTAATGGTGGAGCTGTAATTCACAAGCCTGTGGTCCCCGCCGATGATGCTGAACTTGAGAACATGCTTATCATCATCCAGCTTATCCAACCTCTCCACACTAACTCCAGCCGGCAAACCGGACGTGACCGTCACCTCACGCACGCTTCCGGTGCTGCCACCGTCTCCGGCCAGTAAGGTGCAGTTCTTCACGAACCGCTTGTAGCCCTGCGGCTTCTCGAATCGTCGAATCAGGGACCAAACCAGAGGCAACGGCGCGTCGATGGGCTGCACGAGGCTGGAGCCACATTGGTTCGATGAGAGGTGTGTGGTGTGGTAGTTACTGAGCATGGCTCGAGTTCTTGGGGTTTCTGAATTTTGCCTCTGTCTGCTAAGCATGTACATATATACGTATGTATGTATGTATATAAATAGGAGTAGCTGGTGAATTTTGACTTGTGAAAGGACCTTTGTGCTTGTGCATTTATATAGTTTTATGTGAGTACGTAGGTGACAAAAAGTTTGTGGTCTTTAATTAGCAGAGGTGGGGAAGAAATCATGTGCCTTTAATCATCGCCCAGTTAAGTTCCAGGCTTGCATCTTCGTTTTGCGGTATCGTCGGTCGATTTGGCTGTTTTTGCTTTAGTGCTTTTGACGTGAGATATAAGATAATATTTATATTGTGGAGATACTTATCCTTCTTCTCCCTGTCGGTTAGGAATGCAACATCATCAAGAACCAAAAATCTATAGCAGAAACCACAAGGTGCGGCATTATGGTGACTCACCTCGTTCCTTAACTATGAAGTTTAGAGTTCATGAGAAGATGATTAGTCACTGTTGTCAGTAGTGGATATCTTATCAGTAATTATATGAAAATAAGAAAAAGAACTACTTCATAATTATGATGAATTCTCATGTCTTGTATGATAAACATTGTAAAATTGCATTTTAAACGTAAATATGGTAAGAGAAAACCAAGATTATAAGGCAATTTGTCTTGTTGCTTACACGCAGAGAAGAGATGACAGTGAGCAAATGTAACCGACTAACAGAAAGTTCCCTGACCAAATGTGACGATAGAGGATACTTGATGACACTGTGGCTGATGCAAGAACTAAAGTGCATATTTGATACGTAAATGTGATTTTAGGTATCTCAACACTAATGAAGAAGTTAAAATTTGACATAATAAATTTAACGTGGATCACGGAAATTGAATTTTAACACGTTAACTTCAACCTAAATTCATATTAAATAATATGGATTCATGTTCTAGAATCCAAATGAGCAGTATTTCTGTGGGAAGAGACTTTATGACGCAAAAAGGCGGGTTATCAAGTAACCAGAGTCATTCCAAGAGAGATCATTGTTTAGACTGAAACCATGTGCCATGAATGTACATGTTTGATTAGTGGCTTAAAATGAGTTTCCATAAATAAAATAGCTGGACTGCCATCTTTGAAATGGAATGGTACTGAAAACATAGAGTGATGACATCACGTGAGTGTCAAACAAGAGAGAAAAGTCCAAAGCATCTTCAATATTCATGACTTCATCATACACACTAGCTGATGTATATAGATAAGACAAATAGTGTCGACTTCGAAAAGAAGGCCATAAGTTTCATAACTGCTGCTTGCTCATGCATCAAAAAGTTTTTTTCTAAGCAGAGAATTGGAGGTGTGATCCATAATATAATAGCCTTTTAAAATTTCCAAGTATTCATCAGTCATGAATTGCGTATAAAAACAACTTTCAGGCCTATGACAGCATGAATTAAGCTTCCTGAGGCATGTTTAACCAAGAAGAAATCAATCTTTCCTACTTGCATAGAGATTATTCACCACAGATGAAACTAAAATGATCAGTCATACTAATTTGACAGTTTTTCAAGAGATGTTTGGTTATCTACTGTTTTTTTCTTTCATTCTGTTTCCACTGTTTAAAAAGTCACCTCAGCTACCACAAGTTGCACATAGAAACTACACTCAATTGAACCAAAATCATGATATCTCGAGGTTAATGTTTAAAAGCCCTGAAATTTTTGTAAGCTCATCTTCATTTATCAAAATCAGATAAAGTATTACAGACAATGTTTGGATATTGGGGCTGCTCCAACCATAAATAACCAGAATAACTACACGAAGAAAACAAAGATATAAAATTGAGAGTAAAATACTACAACTTCCACTATGTTCTCTTAAAATTACAAGGTTGCCTTCATGTCATTATGATATAGCTATATTAGAAGATTATTAGCTTCTCAGCACAAGTGGTGAAAGGAGAATTCATGCGTAGAGTAGGTAGCCAAACAAATCGACCAAGAGAGTGCAGAGGAGTTTAGAGTTGAGGTTATATGTGGTTAAGCCACAATATCAGGAGGGGATATTGTTTCAGTGAATTTTCCCTGTTTTAGTAGCTTTTTCATGGTATTATTTGTGGTAGGACACATCATTTGTAAACTTTTTCAGCATAATTATTTCTATGACGAGTATGTCTTACTTGTTTTCACCTTCTAAATGGCAACGATGCAGAATTTCATAACCTTTAGCAAAAGAAAAAGAAGTGGGAATTCAAAAGGCACTCAACAAATTTTTCACAACGTATGTTTGGATCAGCGTTAGCAATATTAGATTTGGCCAAAATTGGATCTAATAACGTGAGTTTAAGCAACGTGATTTATGTCTGGACACAGTAACCTAGAATTGATTTCCGTAGTAGAATTCTGTTTGGATAACTTTGATTAGAATTGATTTTGATTATGTTATAAACAAAATAGGTATGAATATTTTATTAATTATTAATGATATTATGCGCATGATATTTAAATTAAATTTTTCCATTGTTGTTAGTCCATTGTATTAATTTAGGAAACATAGATTAAAAATCATTTTAAATAGATAAAAAAACCATGACCACACAAATCAGATGGAGAATGAGAGAGAGCAAATCAACCCCCAATTTTCAAAAACACCGTCCCATCAGAGCACCACCGAGCCACCAAATAGATCGCATTCACCAGTGAGCCCGCTTTCGTCACCACCACCGGAGGAACTAGGGGCTGAATCGAGAGGACGGTGGAAGGAAGAGGCTTGAGGTTGAGGCAAGTGGATTCGGCGGCGACACCGGAGTCCCGAACTGACTTCGACGGCGTAGTGGGTGGTGGATAATGGTTGTGGTCTAAGGGGCGGTGCGATGAAGAAGGAACGACGGCGACAAGGAGTACAGTGAAGCAATGGAGGCTTTGACCTGGTTTGAGGGAGATGCAGGGACGTTGCGAGTGGTGACCTAGATCGATGGACGACTACGTCCTGCGACACAGATAGGCATCTGAAGATGAAAAAAGAGAAAGGGGTGAAAATGAAAATGTCAAACACTGTGCTAAGAGAACTGATTCTCTCTAACGGAGAAGCTACCTAGAGCAGCTTCAGCTAGATCCGATTCTAGGTGTTGAAATCGATTCTAAAAATACAATTCCAAACAAGTTGAATCGAAGGGGATCCACATTTGGTCACTCAGACGTGATTCTGGGAGGGGTAACGTGAAACCAAACACACTCAACATAAGACATTCAAACTCAACTTTGGACAACTTCCAAAAATTGAAACAACAAAGCTTGACTGATAAGTTCTTTAAGAATTTTTCCGGTTATTATTCTAAATGAAACATACATGGAATGTTATCATTGAATTGATAAATAACAAAGTATTTGAATGCAAATAAAAAACATTACGTGTTGATAAATTATATATTACATAATAAATTTAGTAAATCATATACATGATTTCAAGCCTACTCAATTTAATCTTAAAATATTCTCCTATTCTAAATAAGCCTGCCTCAGATTTACAACCTATTTACAGCCTAGTGCTAAGGGAAGACTATATTGAGCTAGAGGTATTACTGTATTGGCGCAATCTCTCACAAACCAGAAAGTTCTACAGGGACGAGAAAATCCCATTTTATTCATACTAGGGTTTCATTGTTCACATGGATAACACATTCCAAAATGGTAAATTATTAGCTTGAGGTTAACTCTTCTGATTTGAGGAAAACTTAGCTTGAGGGTAACTGGATTCTTTATTTTTAAGTTGCAACTTTCTAGTTTGATATATATTTGAAATCTTCTTAACCATATTAACTCTAATTGGAACTTGGAAAAGCTGGTCAAGAATTCTAAACCCTGTACAAACAAATATCTATTTCATTTTTTTATCTAAATTGTCATTTTTGAAATAAAAGAATACTAATTGAAGATAGATAAGTTCTCACCTTCAATCATTCAAATACTTTAAAAGCCTCCCTAAAATATTGCCAAGCAAGTTGTTGAAAGTCGATACCAATTAATTTGTTTTGCTAGCAATTCACCCAAAACTGATCACCTCAAGTCAATTGTGAACCTATGCTAAGCCTGACCATGATTGTCTTGTCTCAACCTTTGAAGATAGAGATAGACACAAAGTTTCACAAGACATTATCATGTGACATAAGAGGATCCTAATCCAAATCTTTTATCTTTTCTTTTCTAAAGTTTCACTTTAGATTAGATTTAGATATTCGTCCAATGTGCTTAAAGCAGTGCAAATTATTAAGATGTTTTCATCATCTAGTATTTCAGACAGAAGATTTGATTTGCCATGGACTTAGGAAAAATCTGAAGTTTTAATCAAACAGGGTATAGATTGCTAGAAAGGAGGCATATCCACCTATTGCGCTACCTAACTTACCATTGAACCAGAAGACTTCAATTTTCAACCCTCCAGAGCACCTCACCAAAGTGAATTATATATATAATTTGTTACTTAATATGAGGAGAGATCTACTGAACACTCTAAATTAATTATTTACTCTATAGAAGCAGTTGGAAGCTTGAGTAAACAACTACTGAAATCCACCCCACTCAAAAAGGAAAAAGAAAAACAGCGAGAATTTTGTAACCTGATACTGTATAAGTACACACAAGGCATACACATAAAAGATTTAGGGAAAACAGGACATATAGAACCTAATTAAGCTGAAGAACTTCCTCAGACACAGGGCATTGAAATTATAGAAATAACACTGCAATTGATAGTGACATCATCAGCATTTATTAACTTCAGCAACCAAGCAATAGAGACAAACAATGCGCTGAATGTAGCAAGCATAACTCTTTCTTTCACAGAAAGGAAGTAGCAAGATCCAAACCAACATTCATCAAGGGAGAATCATCATAATTCATGTAAATATCATGTTTATCAATTTGAATATACAACAGAGAACCAGTGGAGTGGACATGCATTCGTTCCTCCTCCATATTGAATCATATCACTTTTGCATTTGCACCTCATATAAAAAACAAAGGAAACAAAACAGAAAGCTACCTTCCCTTCCCTTCAAGATGCTCTGGGGTCAGTTCCATGCTGCCACACATAAACAAGCTCATCCCACCCAGTGCTGGCTATGAGACCCTCAACAAGCACACTCATATCCACTCCAACAGCAAACTCAGTGTGATGATCATACCTACTCACAAGTGCATCCTCCACCATGAAATCCCAAGCACAAACAGTCATGTCATAAGAGCAAGACACCATCAAATTCCTTACATGCGGCGAAAACCTGACCTTTCTCACAGCATAACCATGCCCATTGAGCACAGCAATAGGAACCCTAAAGCTCCTCACATCCCACACCTTAATGGACTTATCCACGGATGCAGTGGCAATGATACAATCATCATACTTGTTCCAATCACAGGCGAGGATCTCGAATTCATGGGCGGGGAGGATCATGGTGGAACCGGGCTCGCGGACGTCCCAGATGCGGAGGGTGCAGTCGCCGGAGGCGGAGGCGAAGACATCGGCGTGGCGGGGGTTCCAGACGGCGGAGTAGACGCAGTAGGCGTGCTCCTTGAAGGTGCGGACGGAGGTGGGCCGGTCTAGCGTCCAGAGCTTGACGGTGTCGTCCCATGAGGCGGAGATGAAGGAGTCGCGGCGGACGGGGTTGTAGTCGGCGGAGTGGACCTCGCGGGTGTGCTCTTGGAGGGAGCGGATGGGGTTGGATGTTGGGGGGAGGGCGAGGTCGTAGAGCTTGACGGAGCCGTCGGCGATGGCGGCGACGAGGAGGGAGTCGTGGGATTCGGACCAGGCGAGGTCGTAGATGCCGTCGGCGGTGTCGTACGCGATGAGCTCGGAGATGGGGAGGGTGGGGTCCGGGGAGAGGTCGAGGACGTGGAGGCGGCCGTTGCCGAGGATGCCGAAGTTCTGAGCGGTGGCGACGGCGAGGCGATTCTCGTAGAAAGGGCTGAACTTGACGGAGTAACCGTTGAAAGGGGTTTTGAAAACGGGCATTTTTTGATTTAATTCGATTCGGGTTTGGATGGGTGAACTGAATGAAGAGCTGCGATGGTATCAAGTTAATTGAATTGGATGGGTGATTAATTCAATTTCTGGGTTGGAGCTGCGCTGCATAGCAAGGAAGGAAGAAGATTGAAGATTGAAGATTGAAGAATTTTAGGTTCTTCACTCCAAATCCAGTTCGACCATTTTCCCATCAGCCAAAGTTGCAATTAAAAAATCCAATTCATGTTGGGTACGTGTTGACTTTTTTTTTTTTTTTTTAAGGATGAATCACTTCTCCAAGAAAATTGTGCGTTAATTAATAAAGTTAAGGTTAAATATTTGAGCAGTGAATTGAATTTTTTAAATATTTAGTCTAAGTTTCATCTCTAGCGATGTTTATGGAAAATAGTTTATTGGGAGAAGTCTATCTGTTGAATGTGATTTCCAAATTTTAATGAAATTAATCTCACAGTTGTGTTATATAATGATTCTTTGGAAAGTAAAAAAATATTGAAAGTTGTGTGTTTAATTTTTATTGTTGATGTAAAAGTAGTCTTGATTAATAATGAGTAAATACCATTGTGAACAACCCGAAAACTTTGCTTTGACATATGGTGACGACCGAGACGACTGACCCTAAGTCCCAACTACCCAAACTTTTTTTCTAAAAAAAAGGTGGCAATTAAAAAATGGGTGTTTTTATATCATCTACCACACACAAAATTGCTACAGATTCTAAGTACTAAATTGTACTTAGTAGACATTCATGATTTAACTTCAAAAGCTAAAAGTATTTGGATGTTATGTTGATAGAAGTGCGGTAGAAAATCCGATCCATTTAGCTTTGGGGTTGTATTCATAATACTTTTTGGGGATTGGATAGTTGGGTTCTTTGATTATTATGATATTTCATATAATTTTCATATGGAGTGTTAGCAATTTTTCATGGTCTCATTATTCTTTGTGATGGATTCATAAAAAAAATATTAAATATGTTTTTTGTCCCAATACTTAAAGCGAGATTTGGTTTTAGTCATTCGCTAGTGTAAATGTGGATTTTAGGCCTCAGACTTTCATTATTGTTTGGTATTAGTCCCTGCTGCCGGCGTGGTCAACGCCGGAGCTCCGTTGACCCCATGTGGCACTGCCACGTCAATTAATGGAGTACACATGGATTTTTTTATATTTTCCATTTTAAAAAAATGAGAAACAGCAAACAGAACCAAAAATGAAGCTTCTTCTTCCCCTCCCACGTTTCTTCTTCCTCTCCCTCAACTTTTCTTCTTCTTCTTCTTCCTTCAACGTTTCTTCTTCCTTTAAACAAAACCTAGAAATGAACCCAGAAAAATCCAGCAAATCCCAATCTTCACCTTTATCTTCATCTCCTCCAACTTTTGCAACCATGACTTGTCCAACACCTCAAAGAGCCACCCATGACACAAAACTAAGAATTTGCCCAAAACTAAGAATTAAACTAGGAAGCAGCTCAATATAGAAGAACATTCCTTCATCATCTTCAATATCTTCTTCAAAAAAATTCCCAGAACCCAGAACCGACACACCACAACCCCCAGAAACCCCAAAACCTAGAATCAATCCACCACAACCCCAACCGTAGAAACCAAGAATCCATCGAAACCACCCTAGAAACCCCAAAACCTATAATCCACCGCAATCCGAAGAACCCATAACCCCACTGCCAAAACTTAGAACCCATCAACAGTAACCTTGGAGAATGAGAGATTCGAATCAGAGATCGATGGTAAAAATCCCAAAACAGAAGAACCCCAAAAATTAAAACCCAGAAACCACAAAGTGGTGTGCTTGTCTGTGTCTTCTTCAAACCTCACCACATCGTTTCAATGATTCCTCGCCTTTCATCGATGCTTTGGCGGATTTCTTCACTCTGGTTACTCCTTCGCGCGATCAATTGGTGGGATTAGGCCGTGTCGTTTCCTATTCAAGTCTTACCGGTTCCATTTACGATGTCATGATAACGGGGTCTTACTTCTTCTTCTGGGGTTCTGGGTATTGCAGTGGTTTCGGTGGAGTTTGGGGGTGGTGTTTCGGTGTGCTTGTGGGATGGTTGGGGTTCGATGGGAGGTTTGAGGGTTGCGGTGGGGGTCCGAAGAAGGTGGGGGAATGGGAGATCGGAGTTGTTGCAGATCTAGGGAGATGAAGATGTGTGATGAGCGAACGAAGGAGAGAAGGAAGAAGAAGTTCGAAGGAGAGAAGGAAGAAGAAGACAGAAGACGTGCCACTGTAGTGATTGTTTTTCTGTTTTTTTTAATGAAAAATATAAAAAAAAGCCACGTGTACTTCATTAATTGACGTGGCAGTGCCACATGGGATCAACGGAGCTCTGGTGTTGACCACGCCGGCGGCAGGGACTTAAACCAAACAATAATGAAAGTTTGAAGCCTAAAATTCACCTTTACACTGCGAGTGACTAAAACCAAATCTCGCTCAAAACTACAGTGCCCAAAAACATATTTAACCCAAAAAAAAAATATTTGGGATGGGATACGAGGTATAGGTATGTTATCTGTCAAACGGATTACTTGGATATTGTGAACTTATTGTACTGAGTTTTTACATTGTTGTAAGTATGCTACTCTCGTGAATAATATCAAAGATCTCATTGTCAGGCAATGGAATGTGATGTTTATTTTATATTTTCTGTGACAGTAATGTTTGTGTGGATTTTCTAATTATTACTATTATTTAAGACCGTTTTTTGAGTTTGGGCTATCTGCTTCAAGCAAATTCGTTGGGGACCTCTTTTAAAAAGATGTAGTTTGTCTATTTACCACTTGTATGAAAAAATGCTGCTTGAATATTAATGACTTTCTTATATCCTTCTAATCAATGATTTGATATGAAATAACCTTCATTTTTACACCTAATAAACTCCTTTTTATATAATCACAACTTTTTTCTTTCTTGCATTTAACAATGATATAGATAAAAGCTCATCAAGATAGCCCAAGGAATATCTATTGTGTTTGGAAAAGGTAATAATTGAATGCTTAAATTTTTTAATTGTTTTCACTTTTCAAAAGAGGCTGTGAAAGTTGGTCTTGCCCTACTGTTAATGCTTATTTATTCAAGTCACTAATGAAAAATAGAAATGGCAATGCTTGTTTATTTGTGCTACTGAAGTACCTTAATTGAAGAAACGAATCAGCCAACTTCAAACACATTTACAAAATCAACATCTCATGCCATGTCTAAGTAGCATGTTTGATTTTATCATTTGCACATATTTTAAGTCACTTTTACTTCGAAGCTACTTTCTAAAGAGAAATGACTCTGGTACATTTTACCTCATAACCAAGCATTTTATTAGTAATCAACATTTAAGAGTAGGGGCAATCTGACATGACCCTCATGTCATTCCCACCCAATTGTTTTTCACTTGTGGTCTCAAGCATCCATTATCTCAATATCATGAATTAATTCAAGAATTTAACTCTGTCGTTAAGTGCAAATGGTCAAAAGCAGGTAGACATACCAAAACTTGTGTTGATATGCTCATAATTAAGTCATAGTCCCGGCCCCTCTTTTTCTCCTCTCACAATCTCTCTTTGCTATAAATAATAACTGGCTCAAATGGGTTTGAACTCAAGAACTGTTGGAATTTCTTACCGACATGTTGAGAATAAATGGAAGAGATCACCAGAATTAAGCAGATAATTAAGAATTTGAATGTGTTAACACTTAAAAAAGTTAATTAATGATGTGTTGTATGTCTGTGCTTGTTGCATTCTTGTCCTTTCTCCTTATTGTTTCTTGGGAGTTTGTTTGTCCACACAATTTATCTACCTGATATTTGAATTAGTTAGAGTCTTTTGTTTTCTATCATTCTTCTTTATGGTGAAACTAAACCCAAGTTAACCCCAACACAAGTCTCTTGGTAAGTATTTTACTAGGGAGACTAAAATCAAGAAATCACCATACTAGGAGACTAAAACTGCATTTACGCCATTTTCTTTTCTTTTTAACGAATAATTAAGTCAATAAATTTGGTTACAAACACCTTCTTCCCCTGGTGAAAGCTTGACATGCTGAAAGAAATTGTTAGCAACAGATTCATAATAGATCTTTCTCTTGGATGGACTGATGGACAAGGAAACATGTGTGAATGATTCGAGATGAAGTTAGCTCAGCATCCTATATTCTA
Source organism: Acmispon strigosus (assembly GCA_030819835.1). Classification (NCBI taxonomy): domain Eukaryota; kingdom Viridiplantae; phylum Streptophyta; class Magnoliopsida; order Fabales; family Fabaceae; genus Acmispon; species Acmispon strigosus. The sequence goes on from JAUAMA010000001.1 coordinate 97,755,755, forward strand.
TTGGCACAGGGCACATAGAATATCAAAGCCTCCATCTTTCTACCCCTTCTCTCATGTCCCCACTAACATCTACACCTGTACCTATTCAATGCCAGGGCCACATTAGGGATCGGACAACTAAAATATAACCACCAAAGAACACTCTATTTCTACCATCCACTCTTTTATTAGTTGAATTTTATATGAGATCTACCAAATTTTTTTGGTATGCATGATAACCTGTACTAAATACTGTCACTTCTAAGTAATTTTAGGTAGCTGTGTACTTATTAAGACATAAATCTCTAGTCCCTTATATTCAGCCATGAAATGAGTTTGCATCTGTATAGCAGGTGTCATTATTGACTACTATTCTATTACCAGATAGGCCACTTGTCATTGTCATATGGTAATGGATAAAAGCACAGTAGGAATATGTGAAACAAACTCTATATTCGTGGTGTAGGAAAAATATAGGGTTAGTGGTTTACTAGATCCCTGTAGTTGCACCAAAATTTGTTTTTGGTTCCTGGTCGAAAAAAAGTTTGCGATAGGTCTATGTAGTTGCATCAAGTTTGCTATAAGTCCCTGCCGGAGACCAGAGCTCCGACGAGTGCATATGTGGCAGGGTGACTGTATTAATAAAGATGATGTGGAATTTATGTTTTGTAATGAGAAAACATGTCCATGTAGTTGCATCAAGTTTGCTATAAGTCCCTGCCGGAGACCGGAGCTCCGACGAGTGCATATGTGACAGGGTGACTGTAATGTATTAATGAAGATGATGTGAAATTTAGAAGAAGAAGAAGAAGAAGGAGAAGAAGAAGAAGATGAAGAAGGAGGAGGTAACTCGAGGAAGAGGAAGGATTTAAGATTTTCTAATTTTTGACCTGTTTCCGGCGAGGGACTAAAGATAAATTTTAGTGCAACTACATAGACCTAATAAACCATTAACCTAAAAATATATGACCTAAATGATAAATCACAATGAAAAAGAGAACTAATATTGAAAGATTTAGGAAAGATCATGTGAACTGGAGTTGATTGTGGTGATTTGGGTAGTAGACAAGCACCTTTACCTTAGTCAATTTAAAGCACTTAGTAACCTAAAACCATTAGAGATTATACAGTGTGAATTCCATTCCATCACACTTCACTTTCCGATGAAAACCACAACCCACATGATCTTGCTTGGGGGAATTGAAAGATCACAAACCCCCTCTCAAACAAACATATATATATCCTTTCTCTCACTGACCCTACTTCACCTAAACCTGGTGTAAATATTCATTATTGGCCGACAAGTGTCAACCTTTGATTGATACACGCATACATAGCACATCCTTTCAAAGCTTAAGCAGTCCCCATCATTCACAATACCATGTGTCGCTTATGAGTATCCCAACCTTCCATTCCTAACCTCAACACTATTCATCAAATCACTATAGGAAAGTGTGTGTGTGTGTGGTCAGGGGCTGAGAATGAGGGACCCTGAATTATGGATCAAAAGCCAAACTACAGAGTGTTGTGCAATTATTCATACCATCAATTTCATCCCCAACCCAGCATGGCCAAAATATTCCTCCCCTCCATTCAAAAGTAGCCAAAATAAAAGGCCAAAACTTAAAATAATTAAGTCATAAAAGCTTTTAGTTTAATATACATATAACTTCCACCCGAGATAACGGTTCAAATTGCATAAGATTTTAGAGGCGGTAAATTTTTCTCTATCAAAATATTTAACGCAACTGCATTCACGAAATTTGAATTTGAAATCTTTGCTTAAAATAGAACAAATTTGTATCAGTTGATCTACTTAAGTGATAAATGATAAAAACTTTAAAATAAATAAATTCTTAAAAATGCATCATTTTGGTACAAATTAAAAGTCTTTTATGTGACTGATTCCCACTCCATTAGCTAAAAGGGAGAAGAAAAAAAACTCACTATCTCAAAATCAATCTCTCTCTCTCTCTCTTTCTCCATATATTCAATCTTTTTAGTCTCTGCCACTTCTTCTTCTTCTCCTTCCTTTCTCTGTTTCTATGAGAATTGATGAGATACTGAGAGAAAAAGAACAAGTTATGAGGAACAGCATAAGGTGTTGCATCTCTTGCATTCTCCCATGTGGGGCATTAGATGTGATCCGCATAGTGCACTGCAATGGAAAAGTAGAAGAAATCAGTGGGAGCATCAAGGCCAGTGAAATCATGAAGGCACACCCCAAGCACGTGCTCAAGAAGCCATCTTCTCCTTCCACTCACGACGGCGTCGTCCCCAAGATCGTGGTGGTCCCGCCCGACGCAGAGCTTCAGCGCGGCAAGATTTACTTCCTCATGCCGCTGCCTTCGCCTGCGCCGGAGAAGAACCACCACCACCGGCACAAGAAGAAAAAGAAGGAGCCGAGCGAACAGAGAGTAAACAACTGCAGAAGCAGAAGCAGAAGCAACAGCAGCAATGTTTCTGCTGCGAACTTGAACTTGCTGGTGTCCAATGATCGTTACTTAACTGAGATACTCTCAGAGAAGCTTTCTACTCAGAGAGAAAGGAGAAGAGGACGTGTTGCTGTGTGGAGGCCTCACTTGGAGAGTATTTCAGAGTCACCAAGTGATGATCTCTAACGCTTGTTGTAGTACTTGTTCTTTGTTCAATATCTATTGTTTTTTACTCTCAAGTATCAAGCCTCAAGCCTCAAGGGTCTTCTATAGTCCATCTATTTTCAGTTTCAAAATCCATTTTTTTTTTGAATTTGAAGAAAGTAAGTTCTTTTCTTCTCCTTTCTAAAAATAACTTCTTCTGCTTCTGTGTACATAGTATTAGTATTTGAGCATGATAGAGCAGAAGGGTATGGTGTGATTGCAAGATGTACATTCATGCAAATACCTGTTATTCAAATTGAAAAAATTGGTACATTTAGAGTCAAGTACATGAAAACAGGAAAATAAAACATCTCACTCACGTGATAGTTCAATAAAAAGTGCCTTAGATGTGTGTATTTTCTCGTTTTCCTATTTTGTAACGGTAAACCAAATAAGTCTTAGTGATTATCTTATCATTGAGTGCCACATGTAAGATATTTTGAGCTAAATTTGTGCCATATCCTTCAAGTGACCTGTTAATTCTGTTTCTTCTTGTGGGGTTGATGAAGATTGGGCTTCTAAGGTAGAGATGATCTTGAAATCAAAGTCTTAGATCATGAGAGTTCAATTTTGTTGATTGCAGGTTCTTTCTAGCTTTTGACCTTTTGTTATCATTTTGAGGGTGTGTTCACTGTTTAGTTAGTGGGGTACAAAATTAATGGAAGGTGTTGTAATTTGGTTATTTTCAGGAAGGGATAAAGCAAGAACTTTGTGAGGTTTGCAATTTTTTTTTTTTAACATTTGATGAAGCTTCAAGAGTGGAAGTGCACATGGAAATGTGTCTGATTCTGGGGCATTCATTCATAATTTCTGTATTGGATCATAATAGAAGGTGATTGAGACATGATCCATGTTATGGTACTCCCACTTTTATTCCCATTCATAGAGGTAAATAACCATTGTGTTCATTGGTGCCTCTCATTCTTTAACACCAAAGAATGACATAATGCTTCCATCACTTTCCATACATATAATATCGTTCTTATGGTTATAGAAATAAATCCAAGTAGATAGCTTTCATAATTTTTTTGAGGAAAAAAATAAAAATATTTTGGGTCCCTCAAATGAGGGAGGACAGATTCACCAAAAGGGTTTAAATAAGAAAAACAAAAGAAGGGGTTGGATCCATCAAGAAAAGACCAAAGCAGAAAACTTTCCACCACATTTATCTAATTTGTAATGATGCGTTGCTACTTTGCACTAATTAGTGGGGTTAGTGGCCATGGCATCCTGTAAAGGTGATTGCATAATAGAGTTTGTTTTGACCAAGTGGACGTATAACGCAAGCAAGATCATTGAGCCTTGAGCCAAGTTCTTATGTTCTGTTCTGTTGTTCTGGTTCTGATTCTGATTTCATTTTTTTCTGAATCAAGCGCATATATGCGGTTTTTACTTGGAAGCCCCCACCAAAAAGGTGACAGAGTGCTTCATGCATCGATGAATGAATCATTGAAACAGATCATCTCTTTGGATGTCAGTGTTATCAGTGCATCATCAGGTGAAAAACTGATTAACCTGCTTGTCTGAAATCTGAATCATCCCTCCTGTTTTAAATGAACTGTATGAAATCTGAATCATAAAAATGGTTAATAAGATAAAGATTCAGTAAAAAATTGATAAACTTTGGATCATAATTGCACCTTTCGGATCCCGCAGGTAATTAAAAGCTCTAGAGGATCATAAACCAGTTTCAAGTATTACTAAAATTTTTCTTCTAGATTGTGTATAATGGCTGTTATTAATGTGCTTTTGCTAAGGAGGATGCGGTGACATGGGAATACAGAAAAATGAAATCATAGTCATGCCGTGACAGGGTTGAGATGAAAAGGGGAAGAAAATAAGGAGGACGGAGAAAAGTGGTCTCAAAAAGTTATATTCCCAATAGTCAGGAAAAAAGAAAATGAGAAATATGAAAAAGTTATATACATGAATAAGAGAGTGTAATGTACATTTTTTTATGATGGGGCATACGGGACTTAATGTAGAACACTCATAATTTCGATTTATAAAGATTTAGTTTTCTTCTATTTTCACTACAAAAAAATGTGTTATTAACGTCAAAATTTAGTGTCAGCCCTGATATTGATGCTAAATTTTGAGAGTTTGTGTCGGTTTTTGCCAACGCAAACTGAAGAAAAAAAGCTCACTAAAAGTCTGTGACGGCCCAGCCTCCGATAACTATAGTCAGTTTTCAATAAGTTAGAGATGGTTACAACTGATGATAATATTGTTGGTTGGCTTTTCGTCAACAATGTTATATTTAGGGACGGTTGAAGCCCGACGCTAAGTACAACCGTCAAGTTTGTGTCGACTGTAGACGATGCTAACTCCATGTACGGACGAGCCAAAGGATGGGCGAAACTTTAGCGTCGATATAACCGACGCTAACTGTCATCTTTTTCTCCGCCAAGCTTTCTTTATAAGCTTCTCTTCGCCAAAACTCACACAAACCCTATACCTTCTCTCTGTTCTATTCCTCCGCCCTCTACCTCGTCAGCCGCTCCCAACTGTCGCCCGTTCTGCACCTCTCATCCTTCCCCGCACTCCACCATCACCATCACCCTTACTGTCGCCCCTCCTACAAAATCCTCCTCCATCGCGTCTAACCATCAACCCCACCCTTACCATTGTACCTCCTCCACCGCTATGAGTCACCCCCTGTCCCTCGTCCTACAATATGGCTCTCCCTCCAGCAACCATCATCCTCCCTTCGGCATTCAAACTGTTCCACCCACCTACCTCCTCTTCCGCCACCCTCACCTTCTCCCTCGACCACCAAATCTGCCGCCATCACCCTCTTCCTTAACCTCCCTTCCGTCGCCCCACTGTCATTCCTCCGCGAGCTACACCGTTGTCGCTTCACCATGATCGGTAGTCCCCACTCTCGCTCTGTCACGAGCCGTTGATCCGCTGGCAGCGGCCGTGATGTGCTTAGAGCCTCCACTGATTGAAATTTTTTATATTCAAATTTGTTTAAGATGTGGTCCTCGGTGTTAGAACAGATAGCAACCTGAGAGGGGGGGTGAATCAGTGTTGCCCCAATTTTCGCCTTATCGAAATTGTTACTTTCAAGATAATGATGATCACGAAACGATTGTTGTGATTGCAGCGGAAATTAAGCGTTGCTTGAAAGTAAAGATGAAGGATAAGAAGAACACACAGGGATTTTATCCTGGTTCACCTTCAAACCTAGAAGGCTACGTCCAGTCCTCTGATCACACAGAGATTTTCCACTATACCAGAAAGCAAACCACTTTCTGAAAAACCACTCCACTGAATCCCACAGTGAAGATTTACAATGATCGAGTGCTCTTAACGAATGCTTGCACCAAGAACCCTAAGATATCTTATCAATCTTCCTGAAGCAACCCACTTCTGATTGATCAAGTCTTCTTAACGAATGCTTGTGCCAAGGACCCTAAGAGAACCCATCAAACCCCAGAAAGCAAACCACTTTCTGATGACACCGTATCACCACGGTGGACTTTGAATCAAACCCGATTCAAAGGGCCTTTTTACAACCACCGAAAACCACGGTGAATGAATCAACTTGATTCAAGAGATGAAGAAGAAGATGCCTTTACAATGGCTGATTCAATCCTTTAGACAAGATGGATTGATCTTAGTTTGTATGCTCCAGGCAATTACAATGAAGGCTTCTTAATAATTCTGAGTTCTCAAAGGTTGAACAGCATAAGTGTTCTTTGATATTTAGAGAACAAGAACTCAGAATGATGACTCTAATGAATGTGAAAGTTGTGGCACAATGTCATACTTGTTTCTGAGTATTCATGGACTATTTATAGGCACTAGTGATTGTTCATGAACTATTGCAATGCTTCTCAAAAGACTTGAGATGCATTGGTTCATGAAACAACACATCCAATGCACTAACGGTTGTTAATGAACCATTGCAATGTTTCCCAAACGTTGTGAGACACATTGGTTCATTAAAAAGCACTTTTGTCGTGCTGGTAATCGATTACAGCAGTTGGTGTAATCGATTACACTAGCCGTTGCAGTTTGAATTCAAAATTCAAACTGTGTAATCGATTACACACAACCTGTAATCGATTACTGATAGTCCAAAACCTAGTTTTAACCATCTTAAACCCTAATTGAGTGTTCCTACCAAGTCTTACTTGTGAGAACATATTATACTCAATTAGTTGATCTTTAATGAGCCTTCAAATGCAATTAAACCTTAATAAAGCATAGCACACTAAGTTGACAAGACTTACTTAAAACTAGAACCTTCATGTTTGATCTTGACGCTCTGAGCCGGTTCTTGAAGTCTTTCTTCTCTGAAGTCTTTTTTTGATGTCTTCTCAAAGTCTTCCTTCCTTTTCTGAAGTCTTCGTGAAGTCTTTCTTCTTTTTGTTCCTTTCTTTCTTGAAGTCTTCTTGAAGTCTTCTTTTTCTTTTCTGAAGTCTTTCTTCTTTTTGTGATGTGTTTGTCTTCATCAAAACCTCAGTCGAGTCCAAGGACGAGACCTGATTTACACTCGGGAGTTTTCGCTCAACTTTTGATATTCAAACTCATTTAACAAAGTTATTTGTTGATCTTTATTATTTTGTTGATTTTATGTTTTCCATACCACTTATATTAATTTGATTATATATGAAAGTGTTAGAATTGTGTGTAAGTGGAGATAATAGTTTGTTAAGATATGATAATGAGTATATATATGGGACCTATATAATGAGAATTGTCTTTTTATATGAGAATGTAAGAATAAATCATGACCGCTAGATCTAACTATGAATGGTCTAGATTAAACAATTTAATGGTCACATTACCACTTAAAAATGTATTCATGTGACTTTTTAAATAGTCACATGACTTTATGTTTTAATCTTGACCATCCATGATTAGATCTAACAGTCATAATTTATTCTTACGTTCTCATGTAATAACATATTTCTCATACGTATCAGCTTATTAATGTGAAATTTAATTTTAAATTTATGTTATTTCAATTGTAACTTAGAAGAGATGATGTCAAATGACATTACAGATGACTTAAGAAATGCGTAAGAAATAAGACAAGCAACTGTGTTTACTTTTGGCATTATGTTTTGTTAATACAAACTTGGTGATGACTTACATCATTTGTTAACAATTATAAAAGCCCTAAATTGGAGCTCTCAAGCATGCCACACATTGTCTTTTTCAAGTTAGGGGATAGTGTTTGGCCTGATTGAGAGTAACCAATTTCGAGTCTTATAAATTGTGATCAAGTAGTGAAAGTCAACATCTTTTTTACATTGACAGAGCATAGGTTGACGTTATCTAGAACTAGTCGTATAAACCGACGCAAGGTTGTGTCAACCGATACGACTGACTCTAGTATCCACGACTTTGCATCAGTTGTCGTCTTAACAGCTTTGCATCGACGGAGCTGACTCAAAGGCTTTGCCTCGATCTTATAGCCGACTCTAAGAGTTATCTTCTATCCTTTTAACAGGTCCTGAAACGAACGCTAGAACATGCGTAGTGTCGGTTTTTCATCTAGCCAGCGACATTCAACATTTTTCTTGTAGTGTTTTAATTTTAAAAAAATAAAAAAGAGAGAGAAACTAAACTAATCATCAATGAGATATGTGTGAATATATGAATGTAAGGAGTACATACTATAAAAGAATAATAATAAACAAATACATCTAGCAATATTAGTATATAGAATTTTGGCAACTCTTGTGAATGGAAAAAACTCATTGGCCAGCCCCTACCGCTTCGTGCGCTGATCGTGAGGCGAAGAATTAGTCTCACAGCAATCGACTGTGTGGATACTTTAGTCAATACCAAAAAGTATATAGAATTTTGGATGACATTTTTTGTTCTCTTTACATATTTTTCTTGTTAATTTAGTTCTTCACCATGAAATTGGTATTGGTGACGGGTCACGCGCACGGCGTCTTTATTATAAATGAGGGAAGGAAGTCCAAAAAATAGAAATGACACCGACAGATCCTCCACCAATCACCGGCTACTGTACACTGCGAGTGACTGTGCCCTAAAATATATTTTCTTTTAATAAATAAATATACTATATTTATAAAAAGAAAAATATTCTTCTGCTGCAACGCTCTTTGATCTTTCTCACTCTTTCTTATCATCTCATTTGTTTCGCGTTTGCCTCAACAACAACATTATCCATCAATATCAATATTAACAAATTCCCAAACGGAATTTTTGGCGTTCTGGCTTAGCCGTCACGTCACCACACCGTAACTCAAGTCGGCAACGCGATTCCCCTACCCCTCCCTAGGTATGCCTCCTCCAAAAATCCAAATATTATATTTTTATTTTTTAAAGAAAATCCTTCAGTGTTACATTTAAATTTAAGATAGATTTTATTTTTAAATAAATCTTTGTTGGGCTTTCCGATAGTAGTGTAGTAGTCAAGCCGAGCCGATCCGATGACGCGAGCCGATCCTTCCCCCAACAACACGCGCCCTTCCCCGGCGACCGTACCGTATTATCCCTCCCACTCTTTCGCCTTTGTTTTGCGTCGCCGTTTCTCTTTCTCTCTCTTTCTCTTTCTCTTTCTCTTCATCTCTCTTTTATTTTCTCACTCTAAACTCCAAACCCTAATTCCCCCTTTTTCCGATGCCGGACTTCCACGATTCCGTCACGCCGCCGTCGCGTCCCCTCCCCGTCCGCGAGGATTGCTGGTCTGAGGAAGCCTCCTCCACCCTCGTCGACGCCTGGGGCAGCCGTTACCTCGAGCTCAACCGCGGCAACCTCCGCCAGAAAGACTGGCAGGACGTCGCCGACGCTGTCAACGCCCTCCACGGCCACACCAAGAAGACCTACCGCACCGACGTTCAATGTAAGAATCGCATCGACACCATCAAGAAGAAGTATAAGATCGAGAAGGCTAGGGTTTCCGCTTCCAACGGTGCTGTCTCATCCTCCTGGCCGTTCTACGAACGATTGGATGCTCTGATTGGCCCCAATTTTAACGCGAAGAAGTCTTCCTCCTCGCCCTCGCCCTCGCCGCCCATCGCTCTCCCGTTGTTGCCGCATCGGAAGAACCCTTCTTCATCCCCCGCGATCGCGGCGCCGCCGACGGCCGTGGCGCTTCCGCAGAAGCGGCCCGCGGCTAGCGCGTTGGACGATGGTTACTTCAGGAGGAACTATTCCGCTGTGGCTGCCGCAGCGGCCGCGGCGGAGGCTGATGAGGATGATGAGGATGAGGATGAGGAGGAGGAAGTGGAAGTGGAGGAGGACGAGGAGGAAGATGTAGATGAAGGGAGGGGGAGCGAAGTGGAGGAAGGGGAGAGGGAAGGGTTGAGGAGGTTGGCGAAGGCGATAGAGAGGTTCGGGGAAGTGTATGAGAGAGTGGAGGCACAGAAACTGAGACAGATGGAGGATTTGGAGAAACAGAGGATGCAGTTTACTAAAGATCTTGAATTGCAGAGGATGCAGATGTTTATGGACACACAGGTTCAGCTTGAGAGAATTAAGCGCGGGAAAAGATCTGGGTCTAACGGTATTGAATAAAAACCTGTTTCCCCCCTTCTTTCTTCTGGCTTGATTCAATACAATAACATGCCGTACTTTTTAGTGTTTTTCAATGAGCGAATGATTTTATGCCTTTGATAGTGGGTTTCAAGGGGATTTCTCTATCAGTTGTTTTTTTTTGTTGGCAAATTGTTTTTCTGTGTTTATTTTGGACTCTAGGAGTACAATAACGTTTTGAATTAGTTGCTTCTTATGGTTCAGCAATTAAATATTCTAGCAAGTGGTGCGCTTTAGTACTTTGTTCTGGAGAGTTCATCATAGTTTGCGATGACTGATGAGACTTTTTTCCATGAGCTGTTTTTCTATAAAAAAAAAAGTTGAGCTTGTCCTTTAAACTTTAGAGGTGCCTTTGATGTCATTGTGGAACTAGATAAATAGGACAACATAGTATAAGAAACTGACTCATTCTATAATTTTTTGTTCTGTATATATTATGATGGTTGATACACAAGGTTAGCAATTTTTAAGGTGGAACAGGGGTCGCACTAGGTACAAGCCAATTTCGCTTGCTTCTTATTCTCCATTGGTATTACCATTGATGAGTTTTGGCTTAATTGATGGGTATATCATGCCTTGTGCGTGAGACAAAAAGTTAGAATCCGGTTTTTTGAGTAACAAATATTTAGACTCTTGTCCTCTGCTTTTCTTTTCTTTATGTCTCATAATCATTTTAAACTCAAACTAGGAATACTTTTTTTTTGTGATTGAATATATTTGGTGACTATAAAATGAACGGTGGCTTTATTTTTTATTTTTAATCTTTTAATTGTAAAGTTTACCAATGAAAGTCGAACGAGGGGCTGATTATTTCATGTTGTATTTTTAACAACAACAGCTTATTTCTGAGGCATACCTTCTTTGATGTTGGGTGTTATTATTTTTATGGCTGTATAGATTGACTTAATTTTAACTAAAGCTATCTTGCATTATGAAGTGATATTGATATTCTTTTATGCACTACTTTCTGATTTGAAATGCTATTGGAAAAGTTTGACATATTACTAACTCAAGGTTGGATTGTTGTTTGGAATTCTAAAATGGTGTTCCGAACTTACAAATATGTCTATTTCACAATAACTTCTGTATACAAATAGGTCATAGTCTTATGTTTATAGTGTGCTGGAAGTTTTTTGTACCCAGAGATTTTGTCTATTAATTCGACATTGATTGGCTGTTATTTTTCACTTAACTTCTCTGTCTGATTGAAATAGAGCTACGTATGGTAAATTGGTTGTGCATTTCTGCTTTAATAAATGAAGTTTAGATGCTTTTGTGGTATATACGTGCTGTATTTCAACTTTCATAAATGTGGTGCAGTTTCAGATAGTTGTTGTGGGGGTATAATACTGTAAGGTGAGGGGTAAAATTTTGAACTTTTTATGATTGAACTCTTGGATATTTGTGGCACTCTGATATAGATTCAGGATATAGGAAACATTACCATGCAGCTACTGAAGTAGTTCAAAAATGAAGACAACCTTGGCAATTTCAAGAAGTATTCTCTATGTCATCTCTTTAATAACAAGAAGAGACTTTGAATGTTATCTACCTTGTATAATAGTTACTTTAGTAGTACTATAATGAAAGCAATTTAAGAGTTCACTAAAAACATCTTTAAGAAAGAGCAGTATAAGTTAAAGCCACAAGTTGGTGATTATGTGGATTTGTGTTTCTTAGAATGGTCATATAGAACTCTTGTATGGATTCTACAAATTTGACTGATGATTGAGACACAAAAAACATGATGGATTTGGCTTTTTCAAGTATCTTTAGTCAACCGAGGCAGAAGTATTTGCTCCTGTAGAAAATGAACAATGGACCTACTCTGTTTGGACTCACTTATTATTAAGTTTAATAGTAAGCCATTCTAAATGTTTTCAAGTGTGTTTGGTGCAATTAAAAAAAAGTACAAAAAAAAGTCTGGCTCATAAATTTCTTTTCTTACCTTGCATAAGTGCGTTTGGAAGCTCTTTTCCTTGTATAATAGTTCCATCTTCGAACTCTTTTCTTTTTTTAAAACATTGTGCTTCTTATGCATATTATCACGGCATGTGGTAACTTGAATCTCATCAATTTGACTATGTAAGAGGATAATGTCTTGTAGATCTGCTGGGTTCTAAGGAGATATATCTTTCTTTGTAAAGTTCAATTTCTTAAATCCAAAATTTAAGTTAGTTGTAAGTCTTGTACTTTCTTGGCTGTGTTATTTCCCCTGTTTTTTTACACATCTCAGAGTTGGAGCAAAACAATCTTGTGGTCAATGTTGATCTTTGGGCTTTGGAATTTATATGCTAATGTCACAATGTATGATTTCTAGCTTTTCCCTGTTGTTTTATTGAGTTTTGGGAGTATCATGATATTGTGTATTTCTCTTAAATCTTGGGGAATTCTTCAGTTCAATTGCTGTTTCTTCTTTCAAATTTCATTTTTTTTTTCTGTTCTGTTTGAAGAATGCCTGTTGAATTTGAATTTGTCTGATTTTTTATTTCAGCCAACTTTAAATAGGTTGAGGCACTTTTAGCTTTGAGAACAATGCAGAAGAGTGAGTTACTTGTTTAAAATTTATGGGGTTAGTTTAATTTTCTTTTAGTAGAAAAGGGACAGAAAAAAAGACTCTAAATCTTTTGGAGAGGTTTTCAATGATAGTGCTCATAAAACTCAAATTAGTTCGGAACTTGACAGTACATATGTCTATATTATAGTCTTATTTTCTAACTGTTTCTTATCATTTGTGGTGGTGTTATCTAATCACATATCTGTAAAATGTATCTGTTAGTCCTAAATTCACCACTTTTTTATCAAATTCACTTCCTTGGTTCGTTTCACTACGAATGCCATCAAGTATTGAGACATTCTGTTATTGATGTGTGCATAATCTCTTGGATTGTAATGATATTATTCAATTAATTAGGAGTTATAGATGATTTATGCGGGTATTGATTTTACTTTTTCCAAGTTTTTCAACCCATATTTTTAAAAAATGGGTAGGATAACAGTGTGATATGTGGTTCTGGTGGGATGAGTGTGACGCCTGCATATTCTGAGCAATTGATTTAGCCTACTCATAAATCCAAGTTTGTTGTGTTTGCCATAACTTTGCTGGTATATAAGATAATAAGATACCTCAAGTGAGAAGTTTCGATTTGTAAAATGATAAACATGCCCAACTGGGATACGATTGTTGTAAAGAAATAGGGTCCTTATCCTATTCCTCTGAAATAGGGTCCTTATCCTATTCCTCTGATTGTTGTGCCCTTGTTATATTAGCACAGGAGAAATGTTCGTACTCGGGATTTATTCTTTGGTTGTAAATGGTTGCGCACATTATATGGATTTATTTACTTTTGGTTGATGATAACTTGCACGTCTCACACCTCTGCTGAAATATTTTGTTTGACTGACTTGTTCATTGCTGCAGATATGTATAGCTAGCTAAGTGGGCGATGTTTCAGTGATGGTGCTGGAAAGGCGTCTCTTTGGTTATAAAGCATGGCAAAGTACATACATATCTTCACTTGATACTGTCACGAGGAAATCTCCAATAGAAATTTATCGAGTAATTTTGGATTGTTTTAGCTAGCTTTTAATTAATTTAGCCCTTCTAAATTAACTCAGCAACTGTACTAAGCCTAATTTGGGCTCCGATATAGAATTTGCTTCAACGTATAACACTTCTATGTCTCATCTCCTCCCTTTCCCCCTTTTTAATTGCAGTTTCTAAATCGTTAAGCAGTAACTTGATGAAATCCTGACCACCGCAATTCTTGCAATAAGCCAATGAATTTCAATGATTAGACAATCTTGAATTCAGGATGTGCTCAAAAAAGAGTTACAAGATCTGTATGTATGATTTTTCCTTGTAGATGTTTGAGACCGTTTGTTTTAGATTGAACTCACAATGTTTGCATGTTATGAGACTTTTGAGAGCAGGAGAAACAAAAATGCAATAGGATCTGTTAATTGTTTATTGAGAACTCTTCTTAAGGCTACATTCGACTTCCTTTGCAACCTTTTCAGAAGAATGCATCAAAATGAAGCCCAAGAACTTCACGTAACTACTATTAATCCGGATGTCTTAAACGAACGTTTGAATTCTCTTCTTTGACAATTGAAAGACCAACAGCGAAATTGAAGTTCTTGCACTATAGAAGGGAGAAGAAAAGTAATAGAAGGCTATAAAATTAGCCATTCTTACCGTTTGTATTTTGGCTGTGAGGTCTAATACGTGATATGATTATAAGAACATAGGAGGTTGTACATATATTTAAACTTGAACCAACAGAGGACTGTTCTGAACTACAATTAACGTGGGATATCGATATCGATATTTTCCTGTGATAACTTAAAGTGGAAGCAGTGCGGATGACATTCGACAAGCTCTCTTTGGCATGTTAAAGCTCCCAATCCAAGTAAATCCCTGGTGCGGTCCTGAACACAAAGAATATTCAACAGAAGTCACTTAATAATCAAATCCTTTTGATACTATAATTTAATTTTACCCACATAATCAGATTGTGAAGCCAATGAATATAGTTTCAAAAAAAGAAGCCAATGAATATCAAAATTGGTTGCAATTATTGTAGCAATTTCGAGTTGTTTAGCCTTTGGTTGTCTTCAAATATGCATTCCAAATATGAGAAATTGCATAGCAACTTAGCAGAATGCGTTTCCACACATCAACTCTGGACAAACCTCTTAAGGTATGACTGAAACTTGCATATACCACGAATTCACTATGGTTAATTACAAAGAAATATAAATATGACACTGAATATTTAGACATGGCCTCTTTATAGTGCTGATTGAAGGTTCCTAGTTCAAATTAAAATTTTATCCCAAATAATATGGTAATTAAAAAAATATTATCGTGTTTTCAATTATTTAAAAAATGGTTAAGAGAGAATGAATGTGTAACAATTTTTTTTTTTTGAGGGAAGAATGTGTAACAAATTAAACTACTATTTTTATTATATAAAACATTAACCCTTTTTATAGTCATAATTCTTTTATTTCATTAATAATGAATTACTTTTTTAATAAGCCAAAAATATATTACTGCTGTGAGACGTCAAGGGGTGGTCAAAACTTTCCAACCATTTTTTGTACATATTTCAATACACCAAATTGGATGATAAGTACCATCAACACACTACTTAATGATGTTACTGAAGAGATAAATACGATATCCGTAGTTTATGAATTCACATAATTTTGAACAAGAACTTACCAAAATATCTAGTACTAATTAGCTACTTTCATTTTCAGAAGTAAAATATGTTTCACTTTACTTTGAATTCATATGAATAAACAACAAGAAATATATTATTAATTTCCTCCCCAAACCAGCAAACCTATTCATCCTTGGGAGGTGGTCTCAGCTCAATCCCGGATCATTTTAATGTTAGAAAACAACTTTACTTAGTTGAATCAATAAACGCCTTGTGCCATTTGGCATATAATTTCTACTGATCACAGGAACTTTTCATGCTATTAAATAAAGGAAATGAGATAAGCTGCCAAAAAGCTTTTTATATGATATCAATTTTATTTGAATTTTTTTTTGCAGAAATTACTCTAATCATATAATTAATAAAAATGCATACATTAAAATTTTAAAAAATCCAATTAATTTTTTTTGTCCTTGACAAGTGTGAATTGCTAATGACACAATGACAGTCCCTCCTAACAAATGACTTTCTCAGTGTTTGATCATATGATCTCACCCTTACGTAAATCTAACTTGCATATACCACAAGACCAACCCACTGTTGGTCAATTAATTCTTTTATTGTACACATATTTTTAATTCAAAAGCTTAAACAAACATTAAAATTGGCTACTACAAGTGTATTAAAAGCTTCTCCAAATCTCAAAGTTTATAATTAAGATTGTTTCGTTGATTCTTCAATTAGAACTATTGCAATTATCATGTAGATAGGAATGCTCTTTTATATATCCCACATAAGTATGTCCACAACCAAATAAAACGGGCAAGAGCTCAAGGACGAACCTTGATGTAAACATATTTTTATAGGGAATTCATTACACACACCCTCTAATACTTGTGGCCGTCCTCTAATACATATCTTGTATAGCTGAAATATAAGCCACACACATGTTTTTCTTTTCCATCATCTTCCATAATACTTCCCTTAACACACGATCATGTGTTTTTTTTAAGTCAATAAAAATCATATGCAAATCTCTCTTTTTACTCTAATACCTTTCTATTAGCCTTCATATGTGGTAGATGAGTTATGTTGTAGACCTTTCAGGCATAAAACCAAATTGACATTTATTATTCTAGTCTTTTCTCAAAGTTATTGTTCAATCACTTTTTCCCATAATTTTATAGTATGACTCATGAGTTTTATTCCTCTATATTTATTGCAATTTTGAATATATCCATTATTTTTATGTATAAGCTCCAAAATACTTCTCATCCATGCATGTGACATTTATTAACATCTCAAAATCTCATCAAACAACCTAGTGAGCCATCTAATACATTGGTCTCCTACACATTTTCATACTTCAATTGGGATATCATTGCTACCCATTGCTTTAGCATTATTCATATGCTTAAGAGCTTCTTTAACTTCTCCAACTTGATCCTATATAGTAAGTCAGATTTTGCTCACTAATTTGAAACCGTTTTTCTTCTCCAAGTCCATCACTAAATTATGCATGACGAATCATTCAACTACGCTAAAAAAATCTTGTTTGAAAGTCATGAGTCTTTTCCCCCACAAACACCTGCTTAAATAATTCTTATCCTATTAGATAACCTTAAATTCAACCTTAATCTGCATGCATTTTGTGTGTGGACATTTTGATTTTACATAGATGAGACACTTCTTAATTAATTTGATCTCCTTTAAATTTTGTAATTAAGAAGAATTACTGTTGAGAAGTCATACATTGACTAGAAATATGACTAAAATAGTCCTTATATATAAACCTAGAGTAATCCTCACTTCTAAATTAGGATTTGAGGTAGAATTAATTAGGTCTAACCCGAATTCTAATATTGTATTAGATTCTATCATATATTTATTTATTGGAGACTACTCATATATGAGTCATCTGCAAAAGTTTTTTCCTGGAAATTTCACGCTCCAGATATCTACCCTCGTCGTGAGGAGTTGTGTTGAGAACTCTCACGTTGACTAGAGATATAACAAAATTTAAAAACAAATCCTTATAAAAGGTAGATAAATTTTCACCCTAAAGTAGCTTTTGGCCTACCATTAGGCCTAACTCGAATTTAAGAATTATTCTTGTGTTAGCATTGTGTTGCTAAGTACAACCAATAAAAAACTCATGATATAGAAAGTAATCAAAACTTATACTAAACTTGTTTTAATATCATATTGAACTCATGATTGGTTGAAAGGGTAAATGGGGGAGAATGAGTGCTCATGTATAAGGAAATAAAACTTTCAGTATTGGCAACATAATGGATAGAAAATCAACTCACAACAGAGGGATATGCAGGAGAGCTTTTGGAGGATAACAAGGACATATGGCATGAAGATGAACATCGTATACATTATTGGCAGAGGAATATATATAATGGAAGGAAACTATTGAGAAAGAAGTGTGTGAATATATCAAAATTGTTAATTAAAACAAGTGTATATTCATTAGATCGTATAAGACAGAATTCAAGATACGTTTTAGGTTCTACGTCGATTTGTATGTAGCATGCAACATAGGACATATCCTTCTGACATGGCCATGGGGAGCACACGAAATCTTGCATGATCAGAAATAGGCCCAAAATCAGAATAAAGTAGGCACCTGAGACTTATTTAATTAGGAAACTTAATTTAACAGTGCTTTTAATGATAGGAGAGAGAAAGAGTAAGGGAGAAAGAGTAGATGGAGAGAGAAGGTATCCTTTCTAGTTTCTACTCTAATTATTATTCTTACAGTCTTTTATCAAGTAAATTATTCTCTAAGCCAACAATTTCTCAATCGACAACGGGAATTTAGGGTTTGTATAGTATCTCCTTCTAGGGTTTTGTATACCCCAATCTGTTTCTTCATAGCTAACAATTTCAATTATATTCAAGCAAAACATAGAGCGACTTATAATTTATAGCATAAGTGCATAACACATAATAATTATATTATATGAAAAACTTACCATATATCCATCTCAAGAAGCCAATTGCTTCAAGGATTTTGAGGGTTGATCATGAGTACTCCCCTGAATTAGGCTCCTCTTCTTCTTCTTTTTCTTTGTGTATGGGATCCCTCTTGCCTTTGCCTGACCCTCCTTGACTTCACGCAAATACAACCGAATAGCTCCGTTTCCAAAGGGATTAGTCTCTGACGATCCGCCGTGCTCTTCATAGGCGGCTCTGAGCCGCCCGATGAGCGCATCGAGGCTCCCCCAGGCCTGCCTGAGAGGGCAGGTGCAGGGAGCCGGCGGGTCGGGCTGGCCGAAAAAGATGCAGCTGTGGAGGTGGACCTTGGTCTTCCCAAACTGGTCGAGGTACCGAAGGAACTCGAGCACGTGGTTGAAGTTGCACTGAGACACCGGAACCGGAGGTGTCTGGTTCTTCAAGTACTGGCCAAAGGTGTTCCAGTCACGTCGTTTTTGTGATTCGTAGCGGCTGAGAGGAGCCGCAGCGGGTCGCGAAGACGACGATGAGGCTTGAGTGGGATCGTTTTGCAGTTCAGCAGACATGGTGCAGGGTGTGGGATTTAGGAGGTAAATGGCTGGTGGTTTAAGAATGAATATGAATATGAATATGAATATTGTGTTGTTACTTGTTAGTGGTTGAGTGGAGAAAGATTATGGAAATCAGATATCTTTGGGGTCTTTTGAAAGGACATGTCATGGGCCCTATATGCAGGTGCTTTTGTTCCCCCTTTCCCACCTTCTCTCTTCTTCTATTTCTATTTCTATGTATTTCCAATTTTTACCTAGCTATCTATATTATTATTAGCACTAACCTGTAGATATTTTGGTTTAATTATTGTTTAATTTTGGTTTATTAATTATATTAGTCGCATCATCGATCATCATTATTTTCACAATAGCCATTATGACTTGGTGATGCTATTGCTATAAACAAAGGATCAAATTAAAATGCAGTCGGATACCAAAGAACGCAATTAGAATTAGGATACCTCATCGATCGTCCGTGCCTTGCTTATAGTCCAAGTCTCACTTGATGAAGTAGGATTATTTATATATAATCCACACGTTTAAATACATTTTTAATTCATGCCAAATATGCTATTTTTGTTTTAACTTTTCTTATTTTTAGTCCTTTTTAAAAATACATGTTTTATTTTTAGTCATTGTTAGTTGTTTTTCCATACAATTCAGATATGAAAATACTCTCATACGAGTTTAGATCTACTTTACCAGTGATAAAATCGGGTTCATCTATCTTAGATTTTTCCCAAATTGTAAGAACTCATATTTGAATGAATGGAAAAATAACTAGCAGAGACTAAAAACAACACATGTAATTTTCAAATTACTAAAAATAAGAAAAAAAATTCATAAAGACCAAAAAAAAAAAACAATGTATTTTACATAAACTAAAAATATATTTAAACCTAAGATCAATTTTAGTGATCCCTTCCCTATCTTTTTGTGTTGAGAAAAAATTATGAAAAAAAATAAAGTCTCAAATTACGTTTAAGACAAAATCAATACTAGTATATAAGTTGGAGAATTGTCATCTTAGTTACTTTAAGATTTGTTGTAAAACTTGTACTCTAGCATTCAATTCAACCATCTAGTTCCGCACGCATCTATATCCAACAAGCGGTATCTTGCCCACTTTACCTAACGGCCCATGATAAAAAAATGACAAAAAAAATGGATGTAGTTGTTACTCTTAAAATCAAAATTAACCCAAACATCTTGTTTTTTTTTTTTTTTAAATGTGTATATTAATATAATAGTGGGTTATTGACATTTCTCTTCCATCATTCAAATTTCATTTTTTTTGTTTTATGAAGGTATTTTCATAACTAACCGCGATGAGATTAATTCTCTCGTAACTCAAATATTACATTAAGGAAGTAAGTTTTTTCCATATGTCATTTATTTCTTTGGAGATATATAAGATTACGAAAAATCACTCTTAATTATTCAGTGTTTTGTTTATATGACTACACTGGTTATATGCTAGAATCCCCATTAAATTATATATAAGTTCCATTCCTTTTCTTTCTTTTTTGGGCACGTGGTACCTCCGATATCATCTAATAATTATGTTCAAGTCAGGTAAAATCATTATGGACGGTATAGCTCTCCCTATACCGTATTTCGAGCAGTTGTATTCGCATTAACACAAACACGATACATTTGGGTTTCATTCCTTTTGAAAATAGTATTGTAATGTCAAGTGTGAGTAAGAAGTCTCACATTGGATGAACTGTGAAGTGATAAGTAGTTTATATATAAGTTAGAATACTCATACACCCAATATCCCTTAAGGTTTTGGTGATGCGGTGTCCAATCCAATTTGCTTGTGTGGTTTAACCTTTAGCCCAATGTGGAAATCCCTCGGAGTTTTATATCTCTTGCAGTCCAACAATAGTATCAGAGTTGATGGTTGGTCTGAACACCTAGTGACGGCTCCTTATATCGAAAGTCTTTATAGCAATAGTGGCTAGGTGGCGTGACCCGTTAAGGAAAGTCAGGCCAACGGTGGTGCAAGTATTTGTAGGCTTCTTGTGGTGTCCAATTTACTTGTGTGTATGAAGATCTCCCCACAGCTTTATTCGTCTCGCGGCTAAAATAAGTGTATGTGAACGTATGTAATTAGTACTCCTCTAAAATTATTTATCAGCATTGTTCAGAAGAAGAAAAAAGGACATAGTGAGATAGTTCTTCTGTCTTTAAGGCACTTTCGAAACTTTGAATGGATGAGTTATATTAAAATGTATAAAGCGAAAGTGATACCTTTGAGTTCTGTTTGCAAATTTTCAGCTCTATATTTCATGTTTGAGAGTACAATGTCCATGCATGAAATGACTCATCGTATTCTCATACCTCATTGTCATTCAAGCAACCTTTTCATACGAAAGTGATATTACTATATATATTAGCGCTGAAAGGTTTATCTGTGCTGCAAAGCATTAAAAAAAGGAAACAATTTAGCACTTTCAATGTCTGATTATGCAATTAAAGGTTGAGTTACACACCTAAAAACACAACAGAGAACCTTCAGATACAGTTGATTTTCAAAATATAGTTTACTTATGAAATCAAAAACAGAAAATTTCCATTTAAGACAAAAAGGAATACTTTCAGGTTGAAGATGGGGAAAAGAAAATCCTACTACATGTATATATCTCCATGTAAAAGAGTAACGACACACTGAAAAGAAACAGCAGCGCAAATAACAGAGTATCTTTGTGTGGTCCATAACAGAGTATCTATGAAACGTCCCCAACGCATTATGATTCTTCAAGTTTTGACACTGCCTTTTACGTTGCTCATTATATTTTGGCCTTTTTATGAGCTTATTTGCATTCCATGGAATAAAAGTACTTTGCAATGAAGAAAGGAAACCAAAAATGGAAAAGTTTATTCTGTAAAATGAGTTTGAATTTGGAATTTGTGAATTTAAAACCAACAACCATTGCTTACCAATCACAAGTTGTTAAATATTACGCGATGTGATAGATAGCCACATATCTCACATCACATGCATATCCTGCAAAAAGAAAATTAAGAGTTTAAAAGCTGATTTTTAAATTATATATATATGTGATAAAGTAAATGTGATGCACAAATATAAGGATGTTACTTATGTGAATAGATTTCATTTCTGAAGTTTACTGTTTCTTTGGGATCAAAATAAAGGGGGGAAAATATGAAACCTTATTACTATTGAGTTTCGATAAACATGGGAAATGCAGGGAATGAATTTTTTACTAAATCATCAATTTGGACCTTGGAAGATTATGACGCTCATCATTTGATTCTTTGGAGAAGAAAATGGTTTTAAAAAACCCTCAAAGTGCAAAAGTTAAACCCATTCGTTTTGGGTTCTCACCTGTTAATAGAACTTAATGAAAATGGTGATGGGACACGTTAAGTGACATGTAGAGTCTCAATTGTCATCCTTCGTGGCTTTGGTTCCCTCCCCGGCCTTAATGTTTTGTCATTTAATTTGATCTTTCGGTACATTTTTCATTTTTACTTTCTCCCCCATCATTCCCACGCATTCATGTAGACACAGATTATAGCATATTATGTGTAACAGTATAGAAGAATTGTGTACTAGGAGTCATTGAGGGATTCATGGTTGTAAAATGAAATAGCCACTTAATAATATTCTAGTTTAGGGAAAGAATCCACCATTTGAAAGAGACTTCAAAGGTGTAAAATGTAAAGGTGATGATTCTGAAATATATTCAATGCCGTTTGTCGGACCCAAAGTTGTCCTTCCCATGTTTTCATTTTACAATATGTCTCTGGAATCCTTTGTTCGTCTTTGGTTATAACTTACAAGGTAAAGCAAAAGCAAAAAACTCTAATCATTCTTGGAAACAAAACAAAAAATTAAGGGATGTCGTACATCTTTGCACGTCCTTTTATGTTAGTGTTTGGATATGTCCGTTTTGAGCAGCAGAAAATTCATAATTGATTTTACATGGCTATAGTCCAATCTAATTTTGTGTATTCTGATGTTTTCTTTTATAATAGGTTGTATTTTGGAATCAATTTTAGAGCAAAACTACCCAAATTAGCTCTTACGGTGGATGTAATTAACTATAAGAATTTACAACTAAATTTTAAAATATTATTTTACATAAATTATTTTTCTCATACCTGTATACAAATACAAAATCACTTTATTTGGAAGTTTCAACTAATTTACCATACAAAAATCAACTATATTCAACGATTATTTGTAAGGTTGTCTAAATCGATACAAACATACACCTTATTTTGTTTGTTGTTAAAGTGTTGCTAACTTCTTGGGTAGGAGGAATTTCTCTTACTCCTTCCGTTCCACAAAAATTAGTGTTTAAGGTTGTGGTACATAAAGTAAGATAACAATTACTGATAGTATAGTTTTACTAAAATACCTTTATTTAATTTTACTAGTACCATATGTAGTCATTAAATTCTACCTTGAAAAAAAGAAGAATGTAGTTGATAAAAAAGAGTAGTGGTTGGTTAATATAAAATGTGACAAGTTAGACAAAATTCATTAAATGAAGGTATAGATGGAAAAAATTGGAAAAAAAAAGTCTTGGTTTTATAAAAAAATAAAAAAAATTGTCATACAGACGGAGCATTTCAATTGTGTTTGAATTGAGGAGGTTCTTCGAGACTTGTTTCTTTAATTCACCATTATGTATTGGCTTCTGGCCAATTTCTTCTTCTTAATCACTTTCAATGTTTAAGGATATACAAACAGTTTAAAAGTTCATTAATTGATGATATAACTTGACTGAAATATTCTTATTTAAGGTTAAATTGTTTTAAAGAGATAAAATGATAATTATTGGTTAAATAATATGTGAGAATTGTAATAAGTGGAAAAAAGTGGTTGGTGAGAGATATAATATTAAATGAGAGTAAATATGGAAGAAAATGAGATAAAATAACATATATTTTGAAAAATCAAACAAAACCTAAAACACCATATATTTGAAACATGAGGAGCAATAAATATTCTTTTAAAAAAAAAACAAGTGCATGCATATGTCATGTAATTTCCAATATGGCTTCATAGCAAAATGTATATTCAAAGAGCCAGATGATAGACGGGATGTGCTTGGAACTTAAAAGCAATATAAACCATTCAAAAGTAACTTTAGGCCCCGTTTGGAAAAACAGCTTAATTAAGCGCTTATGACCATAAGTGTTTATGGCATAAGCGCTTATTAATAAGCTTTTAAGATATTTATTATAATAAATTGAAAATAAGCTATATATAAGCATAAACTCTTTCTCATAAGCTACTCTGAATAGCTTATGAAAATAAGCTCAAAACAGCTTATAGGTACGTCATAAGTTATTTACATAAGCTCTCCCAAACGCTTGCATAAGCACTTATACTATAAGTTAAGCTCATATAAGCTCTTCCAAACGGGGCCTTAATCTTCTTTAGTTATTTCTAGCACCACAACATCTGAAAATAGTTCGTAGATAGTCAACCCCGTAACTATATTGTAATGGATTCAAATGTTGATTGTCTGTATGTAAAAATGATTTGTTAATAGAGATTTGATAAAAGCAAAATCCTTATCAAGGTGAATCAGTTAAGAACTAATAAATAAAACCTAAGAGAAACATAAAATGAGGCAAAACTAATTTTCTGATTTTTAATTCATAATAAAAACTATACAATTTATACTAGGCTAACAATGTAACCCTAGGATGAGGAAGACTCATTGATGTGACCCAATAACAACTAATAAAAGAAATAACATGTAATTGGTAAAGCTATCAACTAATAAAATCCACTCGCCTAAATGAATGTGTGGTGGAGTTGACCCAATTAACTTGGTACCAAGATCATACCCACTTCTAGGATCGCACATAGGTCGGGTTAGGTGGTTTTTAGCCTAACATAATCAGAACCAATTGATACTGTTTGGGTTAGGTTGAATTTCATGAAT
The DNA here is from genome assembly GCA_030819835.1 of Acmispon strigosus. Taxonomy (NCBI): domain Eukaryota; kingdom Viridiplantae; phylum Streptophyta; class Magnoliopsida; order Fabales; family Fabaceae; genus Acmispon; species Acmispon strigosus. The sequence goes on from JAUAMA010000001.1 coordinate 97,780,522, forward strand.
TTTCACCTTCGAACCCGAATCAAAACAATCTGATGATGTCCGGTTGGTTCGAGTTGATTGATCAGATCATTATATTAAAATAATAATAAATATGGAATATTGAAAAATATTGAAAATTGAAAAAAAAAATAATCTGAAAACATTGGTAAATATATTATAGTACCAAATAGCATGAAATAGTACTACACGAACAACAGATAGTCAATCATAAAAACAGCAAATTTCATCATTAAATGACATCAAATAATCTAAGTTAATCGGAAAAAAGAATGAAAAATAATATTAAATGTTAATAGCATACACTTGTGTATTAAAATTATAAATAAAAAAATACCTCATTATTTAATATCCCGGTTTCGGGTTGGGTTGAATAAATTTTTCTCCAAACCCGATAAATACTCGACCGAAACATAGCTTGATTCTAATAAAATATGTCCGATTAAGCAATCCAACCCATATTTATATTATTGGATCGGGTTTGGTGATACAAGTTCATTAAATCTGTCTAGCCAGTTGAGTGTTTAGTATTTTGATTTTGTTGGTGTGTCGAAAGAGAATAAGAGATTAGTCATTCAAATGGAAAAGCAATGTCTGCTTATGCGTGATGCACTGAATGTAATACTAAATATATCAGCTGCTGCTTTTTCATTTGAAATTTTGAAAAAAGGGTTGACGCTACTGGAAATTAAACCCTCAATATCTCAATCAAAAGAGAAATTAAAGAGGAGCAAAACCACGTGAACTGGTCCCCACTCTCTTCTCACTTGTCTCCAGTGAATTGCTGAACTTTCAAGCGTACTAGGGCCCCTACCTATATATATATATATATGCTACTCCTATTCCTATAGACTCTTTTATTCCTCCACAAATACGCAACTTTCCAATAACAATAATGTCTCTTGCTTGAATTTCTACTTCATAGAATTATAATAATGTTAATTATAATGGGTCAAATATTTTTCATTTCTAAGTTGAGTAGGGACAACAGAAATCTGGATGTCACTGAACTTGCAATGTTATTTTTTTTGGGTCACAACTTGGAATGTTTGTTTCTAATAAAGATGATCGCTGGCGGAAGAATGTCCCAAAAACAAAGCCCATCCTAAAAAAACTAGAGAAGTCCATATGGAATGGGCTCCATGACTAAACCCCATATCAAATGAACAGCGAGTAATGGAAGCCCAAGAGGCGCGGAATTTTCACTAGAGAATCAGCTGAAAGCTTTGGAAAATCCCAAACCTGGAGAAGGAGAGAACAATGTTGATTTTTGACAAAAAAAAGGTGAGAAAAATATTTGGGTCAAATGGATAAATAGAGAATCCGATGGAGTTTTGGAAACTTTACCTGATTACCTGATCCAATCCAGTTATTTTCTGAATCAAGAAAAATGAAATCATAACGTTAATGATTTTTTTTTAGGGTAAGAACGTTAATCATTGTCTTTAAAAGTGTTGATTAAAAATAAAATAAAAAATATTATTGAAAAATTATCATTTTAGAAACAAAATATTTTAAATTAAATTCGGTTATAACAATTTTTATTTTATTTTTTGAACTGGGTTATAACAAATTAAATACGTGCTACTCCTATATATTTCTCCCGTAACTCTAAGTGCTTAAGGTTATAATATTATCGAATTAAAATATAATATTGTAATAATTATTATTATTATAATAATAATGTGTTATTTATGTTTTTTAAATAAATAATAATTACCAATAAGGTGTTGGCCCAACGACATGCCTAAATTCTCGTAAGAGTTAGATCACAACATAAACCATAAAAAAATTATTTTTATAATTAAAAAATATCCGTGTAGTAGTGCTGGCTAAAAGTCTATTAGCCACCTTGCTTTTTTTCTTGTCTGAGTCAATGAATATAATTAAAACTATGTAGTAAAAAAATATAACAGACTTGATATTTTGGTTTTATTAGCTGAGGACTAAATCCAAAATACCCCTATAAAATAGGGAATAAAAACTTCATTAACCATTGATTGAATAGTTAATACCTGTTAATTAATAATAACTTAATTTCACTTAGTCTTAAATAAATCGTGTGATAATAGAATGGAGTAGATTCATCTATTTAAAGATGGTGGATCACCACTAGTCACCTCCTCTCACAATCACATTAGTTGTCGGTAACCATAGTAATTAGTATAGTTAACTCGTGTAATATTATTAATTATCGTTTCTGGTGATGACCTTGCTGAGACCCTGACAACTTGTCGTTTGCTGAATATTTTATTTATAACAAGTTACTAAAATTAAGTATGACATATTAATCAAATAAAATCAAGCAGCGAAGATTAAGATACAATCAATATTCTCCGTACCTAACATGTGCCAAATATGATATATTTTGTCTACTCCTTATCAAAATTATGTCATCAATGTTGTGCGGGTTTACCTAATTTTTGAAATTAATTTAAAATATACTTAACTAACTTGTAAGTTTTTATAAGTAGTTAGGTACGGTTTAGCCCAATTTTTTTTCCAATTTACTTTGAAGTTAAAACTCAAAATAAAAGCTCTAAGAAAAAATAAGTTATTTGTCAATTTTTATTATTTATAACTTAAAAGTTACTTTTGACTTTAAAGTTACTTGCCAGTTAGTTTGTAAATTCACCATAATAAGTGGTCAAGACAACATGATGGTGAAGGGGTCAGTAACAGTGGTGGTGGAGGTCAGTGTTACTTGAAGACTGTGCGATGGTGGTGTTGGAGGTGGTTGTTAACTAGTGGTGGCGGCGGTAATGGTTAAGATAGAGGATGGTGGTGGCGATGGGGATAGAGCTAGTGGTGATGGTGGTGAGTGTTACCTGGTTCCAATGGTGGTCGTGGGGTGGAAGTAACGATGGTGGTGTTGGAGAGCGGTGGTGGTAGAGATGGTAGAATTGGTGGTGGCAGTAGTGGTGGTGAAGGTTGGAGGTGGTGTTGGCAGCAGCGGTGGCGTTGCTATCGTGGTGGGGTGCAATGGTGAAGTTGATGATGGCGGTGGAGAGACATCGTAAATAAGACCACGATACAATGGTCTCCATAAAAAATAAGTTATTTTTCAAGAAAAATAGCACATACTAATATTTTATTCTAAAAACTCCTTATTATCTTTTTTAATAATAACAAACAGGGGCAAATGTACATTGGGGGAGGGGGGGCATCTGCCCCACAATGTTTTTAATTTTTCATATCAATATACTATATATACATTGTATTTTTAGAATTTTGAGTAGATAATTGTCCTATAAAATAATAACTGCCCCATGGTTTTGTATTTTGGAAAAAGATGAGTTTACATTCATTCCACTCACACTCACATGACATAGATGGGAGTAGATGAAATAGAAGTAAGAGATATGATAAATGATGTGAAATTGTCGTATATTTGTCACTAACTTCATACTTTATATTCTTGTTATCCAGTTTTTTTACTTTTTTATATGCAATATGGCAATATCTTTAGATTTATAACACAATGCTTCATTATCTTTCTTCTTCTCTCGAGTACAAAGTTCTCATAATCTTACCCAACTTCTTAATAGCATTGAGAATAAAAAAGTTGTATAATATTTTAAAAATATGAATACTGATAGAAAATAACAATGATATAAATTAAATATTTTAATAATTTTTTTTAATGTTATAAATTTATATGCACATGCTGCCCCCACGAGTTAAATTTTTTGGATCTGTCGCTAATAACAAAAGTTATTTATTTTAAAAATATATTTTATAAGTTGTGTTTAACACGACTTATCATGTTAAAGAGAAGAGAAGCAAAAACAAAACAAAAAAATTGGCCAAATGGTACCTCAAACTAAAGCTATTTGGTGTTCGAATTTGAGAAGAATTTACATACTTATTGTTGAACCACTCAACAGAGAAAAATGTCTCATAAACCCATTTTTGTGGTGGTTTTAGACCGCTCGCAAAACTTGCGTTATGTTTTTTATTAACTTTCCACATTATGGCAGTTTTAAACTGATATAAAATTGGGTGTTTTAAGTGTTGCTGTTATTAGAGCAGTACATGAAACATAACATATTTGTAAAGTTGTTTTTTCAAAAAAAAAAAAGTGTAAAGTTTTTTTAAAAGTACATTTTATCAATCAAATCTTAAGAATAACCTCATCAACTAATTAAATTAAATTACAAAAATTTATTTTCACACAATATGAATGAATAAAAATTATTCTCCTTGAGTTTTTTACGTACTTTAGTATAGTGTGTTTAGTTTCAATTCTAGCACTGCTAGATATGGATCAATTTTTCAAAAAGCAACTATTTATTGCTTCAAATTGATGTGGATCACACTAGATGTGGATTCACTTGTATTTTCTAAACACACACATATTATTTTAAAAATATTACATTAAGTACCTTTAAACAAATATATTACATTAAGTAGCATTTGAACTTATAGCACATAATTTAATATTTTTATTATTTTTTTTATCATTTCAAATAAATCCCTCCATTACCACTTTATATAGAAAAATACTTGTCTTTTTAAAATAATAACTATTCAAAGTTTTATATCAAATTTTTTAAAGTAAGTTTTAAATCAAAGTATGGAAATGAGAAAATTATTTTTATTGAGCTAATCTATAATCCACATTCATTTGTATTATGTCATTTCATCAAATAAAAATACTAAAAATGAGAATGAAATTTAAAAGTCAATATCTCAATTTTTTGGTGATATATATATATATATATATATATATATATATATATAATTGAAGGTAAATTAAAAAATCTAAAATAATTATTATTATAAAACATTATAAATATAAACATATAAAAAATTATTAATTTGAAAAAACATATACATATCTTTTTATATTACTTTATAATTTTCAGCAAGAGCTCATTTTTAGTTTGTAATTTTCATAGAATTCATTCTGTAATTTTTTAGCATTCAGCACATTGTTTGGCCAAATTGTTAATGTAAGAGAAAAATAATATTATTTTAATCCTCACATATGTTTGCTTAGTTATTAGAATCTTGTAACCTACCAAGTGAATTAACATATTAGTTCATTATTTGATCTTTTAAACAAATGTCCAGAATTAGTATCAAATGTCCTGACTAACACCGGAAAATCATCTTAACTCTTAACCGTATATTTTATACTTTTAGGGTCCGTTTGGTGGTCAGAATGGGATAAAAACAAGATAGGATAAAGGATTGGATAAGCACAGAATATGATAAAAGCAGGATAGACTCTTATCCTATCCTGCGTTTGGGTGGACAAGATATTGATAGGATATGATACGAACAATGAAAAATGTATCAAATTTTCCTTGAAATAAAAGCTACATAATATTTTTTAAAATTTAATTTTCTAAATAGTTTTTTTTTTAAAAGTGATTATTTTATTAAATTTAATTTTTTACATTTTTATAAATAGCTTATTAATTCGGCTATTTTAATTTTTTCGAAGGGAGTCTATTTTAATTAAAATTATTATATATGTGACCAATGGGCTTTAACTTAGTAGGGGTAAGTGATTAATGATAAAAATTATTAAAAGATATTATTCTTTAAAAAATATTTATATTTAAATTATTAATTATAATATAAGTAAATAAATAATTTTAAATAATATCATATGATAAGATAAAATTAATCTATATTTACTATTAAAAAATTAATATATATATATATATATACACACACACATGTGAGTAACTTATTTTATTGTTAGTGAATAATTATTTTGTCTATTTTTATTATAATATAAATAACGAAAAATAATGTTAACTAAGTAGTAGTAAGTGATAGTGAAAATTTAATTATTTTATATGAGTAAATCCAATATTTTCACCATTTATAAATGATTTTATTTTTTAATTAAATTTATCAGTAACTAAATAATTTAACTTAACAATAACAATTAGTAATTGATAAGTAATAAAATTAATATTTTATTAAAATCAAAAATTTATATTTATTAATTAATATTATTATAAATTATATAAAATATAAATTTTAAAATTAATTTTGGGTCATGGTAATAAACAAATCAAAAACTGATATCCTATCATGTGAGGATAATTTCTATCCTACCTCCCCTCATGATAACTTTTACACATAATAGACGGGATAGGATAGGAGACGTGGCGCAACAAACAACAGATATCCTATCTTTGTTTATCGTATCCCCAAACGGGCCCTTAAACTATGAACTCATTACTAGTTGCCTTAACCAACATATTAAAAACAATTTTATTCGTCAAAGCTTCGATTGCAGCGTAGTTTGCATCTGGGTGGTTCCCTGGTACGTTTCCCCTGTTCAACGGAGCACAGCTGGTTCTGTTTATTAAGTTTGAGGTAGTACGTAGCCAACGACCTCCATTTTCATCACCGCCATGAAGTTCGACGAAATCGAGCTTTTCAGATGCAAGTACGCCACAACACTAAGAAACGTCCCCAGAAGCGTTTTGCTGTTACCGGTCACCGTGCTCGTCGCCGTGGTACTCCTCACTGTTCTCAGAAATTGGAACCAGTATTCATCTGCGGCGGCCACTTTCGGCGGCGCTACAGTAGAAGAAACAACAAGAAGGGAAGAATGCAACATATTTTCTGGAAATTGGGTTCCTTACCCCAAAGGGCCTTACTACGATAACGGAACCTGTTCGTTCATAACGGAAAAGCAGAACTGCTTCATGAATGGAAGACCTGACAGAGAGTTCCTCCATTGGAGATGGAAACCTGATGAGTGCGAGCTTCCCCTGTTTGACGCAACCCAGTTCTTGAAGCTTGTTCGGGGAAAGTCTATGGCCTTTGTTGGTGACTCTGTTGGGAGAAATCAGATGGAATCATTGCTCTGCCTCTTAAGCACTGTAAGTAATTTCATTTTCATCCATAATTCATTCCCATTTGCTTTAATTTTGGTTCGAATTTGAAATCTCTGTTGTGCGTGAAATTTCATATTAACTTTACATATTACTAAGATAGTATTTATAAAGAATGTTCTAACTCTTAAATTAGCTTTTATATTTGACTTAGATCTCGTATATTTTAATATGATATTAGTGTCTATTATAGATTTATTAAAGAGAGAAGACCACTCGTATAAAATGCACCCACATATATTCATTGTATAAAGTTCATACTCCTCCGAATGTCTAATTTAGACATGAAAGGTGTGTTGAAAGGGGTTGGCTAAATGACCCCATGATTAATTGGGGTCATTTAACCTCATGGTCACATGAACCAATAAAATTGTCTCATAATTGAAATTAAAAAATAATATGAAAATAAATAATATAAATAACACAATTTTATTGGTCTATGTGAGCATGAGGTTGAATGACCCCAATTAATCATAGGGTCATTTAGCCGACCCCTATATAGACTATAAATGTAGTCAAGACATATAGCCTTTATAAAGAATTGATCAATTTTGAACTCTCAAACGAATTTTTAAGATTGAATCAGGTTGCCCAAATTCTAATATTAAGCCCAATCCCTAATCTCAGTGGGATCTGAAAGTTTTTCCTCTCTAGCTTATCGATGATGATTAAATAAACAATCTGTGTTAAACCTGTATTAATTTACCTCGTTTTTTGGGAATTAGTTAATTGCTTATTATATTTTATTATTGAAAGAATAAATTAAACGATGAGAAGGTTCAAATCTGGTAGCTGGATGTAGTGCCCCGAGTAGGGTAAGTTAGGTTTGGATTTTTATAAATATGTCTGACTTATTTAAAATGATTAATGTTTAATTTAGGTTTGTTATAGACTTCTTTTTAGATTTAACATGATCTTTTTTTAAAGTCCGACTTAATTCACTAGTCTATTTAAATATCTATTTTACAATAAAACATCTAAGTGTGTCGGCAAATATATTTGTATATATGTCAACAAATTTATAGGAATTGAGTTAAAATATGTTAAAATTATTATTTCATCTAATTCAAATTAAAAAGGTTAATAGCCCATTTTTAAAGAGGCAACAAAAATTAAATCGTGATATAGTTTACATGTTTAAAGAGCTAAATAAGTCAATTAATGATATTTATAAGATATTATAGTAAAAATTTAATTTAAAAGTAATAAAATAAATTTGTATTAATAAATTTATTTAAATAGGTCAACTTATTAATCTTACAAGGCTCTCTAACTAATTTAAATTTAATTTTTTTAACTAAATAAACTTAAAAAAAATTTAACTTTATCTATTTATTAATTTAGCTGAGGCTGGACTAATATAAGCTAGGTTATCCCTAGCGCTAGTGACGATCATCATTGACCTTTTGCAAACTCACGTGATGAATAGGTGAAGAAACCTAGGACCTGCTTTTCACAATAACTCTCCTTTTTTGTCAAACAATAACTCTCTTCTTTTTATTTTTTGGTCCAACAATAACTCTCTTCTATGCTAACCCAATTCTGTAATCCATTTATAGTGTAGTGATACAAGCCCAGCTTAGGCCTAATAATGCAAAGTTTATTGTGGAAGAGTCTACATTATTTATCAAAAATCATTTTAGCCAAGCTGCCCGTATATCAAGGGTGTTGTCTAAGGTGAACTACCAATTAAGTAGTGCACTGTGTACCATTAGCCGTTGGCCAATAAGATCGCGCTAAGTGTCAAACTAAGTAACCGGTAACCAGTTCTACAAGTTATTTTATTTTTATAATTTATTATAATTTTAATTTGTTAATTACTATAAAGCCTTTTCTCTCTGTTAATCTTATTTTTATAATTCATTTTTACCTTTTTTTAAAAATAAAATTAGGTAAAAATGTAATTAACTAATTATTATTATTTTAAAGTTTTGAACAATTTTTATGAAATGGAGGTATTATTAAATATAACATTAATGTTGTTTGTTTCATTTCTTTATGTAAATATATATATATATATATATATATATATATATATATAACACTAATTGCTTAAAAGTATATTAATTAGATTCTCTTTCAATTCTCCCGATTTGCAAGATGAATACTGCCTCTAAATTCTTAATCTTTTGTTGTTTTTATTTTTTTCTTAACCAATTATTATAAACCACCGATGATAGCTGCGAGACTAATCCTCATTGTATCATCAGCGCACTAAGCGGTAGGGTCTAACAAATCAGTTTTTTTCCATTAAAAAGAGGTTAGAATTTACATATTTTTCAAAACTTTTATTTTTTAGAAATTCATAACTATTTATCACATTTTTTCTATTTATACTTTTATTTAATATTACATCATTTTTTACATCCACCACATGTCTACATCCTATTTTCACACTGACAATTATCATTAATTATTTAACTAATAACCATCATTCTCTTTTTTTTTTTAAAGTCACTCTCTCATTAATGTATATATGAACTTTACATAAGAAGTGTTTCAATCAAACTATATATAAATTAATAAGCTATTAAACTGTGTATATAACCTTAAACAACAAAAGATTAAAAGATTGACATGATAGCAATTACTATGAGTTTGTTATGATATCTTGGAGTTTTTTTCCTGACATTTTAGACTTGATTTGTTTTGTGAAAATTTTACTTTATTTTTTATTACAAACATCATTTTAAAAATTAGAAAAGTAAAATGAAAATAATGTTGTAATCTTAATTAAAAATAAAAAAAATGTAAATGTGTCAAAATTAATAGAATCTTATATTCTTTTCTCCTACCTTTCAACTTGGCTATTGTTAACCCCCCTAACTTCTGGAAAACCCAGTCACTCCGCACTTTCATTTTTTGACAACTAATTATCTCCACACTACTAGTCGTAATGAATTAAGTTTTGTTCGCACTTCTCATTTCATATTTTTAAAAAGATATAGGAGCATAGAAAGAAAAATAAGTAATATGACACGTGAGAGGATAAAAAGAGTAGAATGGGATAAGAAAAAAATAAATGAAAATAAATTATAAGAGGAAATGAGGATTAAACATAAATTAGCGGAAATTGAATTAGTGACTAGGCTTATAGTGATGTGGTTCATAACTCATCATTTTTCAACTTCCCATCTTTAGCCCAAATTATGTCTGTTCTTCTTGGCAGCCCCAAATTGTTTTTTGTTTTTATTGAAACTCCCAATTTGTTTCTCAAGAGGTATTTACATTTAATCTCTGCACTGCGTATACTCTTTCAGATTACTCGTCCTGAGGACATTACACTCAGATACAGAGCTAAAGACGACGAATATTTCAAATGGTGGTTCTACCCTGATTACAATTTTACCCTCACATTGTTGTGGTCCCCATTTCTAGTCAAATCCACAAAAACTTACATTAGCAACAGTTCTTTCTACGCCTCCGAGAAACTCTATCTAGATGAACCGGATGAGGCATGGGCCGATGAAATTGCAAAATATGACTTTGTTATTTTCTCAGGAGGCCAATGGTTCTTCCGGCCGTTCACATTCTATGAAAAAGGCAAAGTCGTCGGGTGCCAAAAGTGTAACAACTCGACAGAGCTCAACTACTACGGTTACCAGCACGCATTCCAGACAGCACTGAAAACCGTTGCGAATCTCAACGATTTTAAGGGGTTGGTGTTTCTGGTGACGCACTCTCCCAACCACTTTGAGAACGGGCAGTGGAACACAGGTGGTGGTTGTAACAGGACACGACCGTACACCAAGGAAGAGAAATCGGAGGTGCATCCGTATGGCCTTGAGACGCTGCATCAGATTCAGGCAGAGGAGTTCGCGGCGGCGGAACAGGAAGCACGGAAGAATGGTTTGCAATTTGGTTTAATCGATATAACAAACGCAATGCTTATGAGGCCTGATGGGCACCCTGATAAATACGGGCGCTTGTTTGATAAAAATGTGAGGGTCAAGGACTGCGTTCACTGGTGCATACCAGGGCCTGTTGATACTTTGAATGAGATTTTACTCTATCTTATCAGCGCAGGAAGGTCATAGATCTTCTGAGTTTGATTTGAAATTGTATAGTGGTTTTATTGAAAATTTGAAACATTAAATTTTTGGGATTATCAATAAATTGGTCTATGTGTTTGGGTCGCCGTATGAGATATGTCTCTCTCTGAAAAATTCTTAGCAAAAAGTTTCTTTATTTGCACACTGTTTGAAATTGGTCCTCGCCAAAACCCGGAGCTCCGGCACGTGCTGACATGGCTTGCTAACGCGTTTAATGAAGCCTATGTCGAATTTTTAAATAATAAACAATTTACACATCAGAAAATCAAAAAAAAAAAAAAAAAAATACATGTCATTTAAACAATTTAACTTAAGTCTCTCAATTAAATCCAATCTTAATTTACTACCCCAAACCCTAAATACCCAATTTCATTAATCAAACATCTTCATCTTCATCTTCATCTTCATCATCTTCTATCATCTTCATCAATTTTTCCAGAAAAAAAAAAACTTTCTCCAACCTTGTACCCTGCTTCATCTCCTTCAACCTTCCCCCTTCGAAATTACAACTTCGTTCAATCTTCCCCTTCCATAACCCAGTTCTCTCATTTAGTCATTTTTCAACCCAATCACCACCAACATTCGACCCAAACCACAACCTCCACATATTTGGTGGCAGCGAAGCACCCACCGAGATCCCCTTTCTCCATCTCCCTCACCCAACCTGTAAAGTCTCTCAAAACATAAAACACAACCAAAAATCGGAATTTGGGTTGGAGAGGGTTCGAGGCCAAATTTGCATGTGGATTTTCAGATTTGGGAAGAAGAATTTGGGTTTTCAAATCTAAAAAATCTCCATTGTCAAAATGCAGACACGAATCAAAGAGAAGAAGAAGGGGAAAGGTTGCATCTTTGAGAGATTTGGATGCTAGGTTTTGGTTGTAACAAGTTGCATACTCAGAACCCATGTTAGATAACCCAAACACCAACAAACCTCCATCTTAAACGCACGACGTCACGCACTATTGTGCCTCGAACCATCGTCACCCATCGTGCCATAAGGTACCGCGTCAAGAACGACCACGAGGTCCAGTCGCGCGCAGCCGTTGCCCAGCCACCACCGCACCAGAACAGGACAAGAACAATGAAAACCCATGGTTGCAGATCTAGAACTATAGCCCATAACAACAAGTCATCTCCGCAACCACCTACAAATCTGTCGCCGTCATCAGAAACTCCACCACCGCGCCGTCTTCGTTCTCTATCTTCTCTCTTTTGTGACTTTGTGGGTTGGGGGATTTTGGATTGAAGGGTTCTGATTAATGAGTGGGTTTTGATTACGAAGAGAGCGAAAGAGAGAAAAGAGGAAGAAAGGATTTGAGGTGGGTTGGTTTGAAGGTGATGATGTAAAGACAATGATGAAGTTTTTGTTGAAGATGATGAAGATCTGATGAATTTTGTTGGATTTAGGGATTTAGTTTTAAATTGAGATTTTTTAATTTAGGGATTGGGAGTTAAATTCTAATTGGTTGTAGAATTTAGAATTTATAGGACCTTTTCCCTAAATTCTTGATTAAAAACTATGAACAAGTTCCTTGAAGACAAATATGATATGGCCAAACTACGTAATGCCTTGCATGGTTGTGGAGTTTGAATGACTTGGATATTGTTAGATAATTGTTAGAGAAGCAATGGAAAGGCCAACGTTGTTTGTGATGAAGCCCAAAAGAGGACGTGAAGGTTTTAAACCAGCTAAACTTTTGACTTTGTTGACAAAAATGGAGAGCAGGAGAGAAATCTACTTAATGAGTTGTAATTACTTTTAGAAACCAATGTTTATGGAGATAATATGAGGGAGGCCCTTATAAAATAACTCAAAATGTAGATTAGACAATAGATAACTAATATTTCAATAGTCATTCATTTTTTATACGATATATGATATCTTTTATTTTCGTGCATTAGTAAAAGATTCTTATAAATTAATTTTTATTATTATTGGTATATAGTGGTAATGATATTAATTAAAAAAAGGATATTTAATTTTTTTCACCGTAACAAATAATATTTATTTATATTAAGGTAATTGACATCATTGTAATTGAGATGTTATATAAACTATCAAGCTAGGGAATTGGCTAACGCTCTAAGTGCGGGTTAATTAAATTGTTGAATTTGACAAATTCAAAATCAGTAAATTTTTTTAAATGATATAACTTTGATAGATGTTACTTATGAAATAAGGGTAAATGTCATCTATACTAAATAGACTTTTCTGATATGGCGTGTATCAAATATTTAACTATTAATAAAATGTCACTTTAAATTATATTCCAATAATTATATAACTCATGCGTTTATCACATAAATTAATCTGAACGAATTGATGAATATATTCCCCGTGCATCACACGAGTAACGGGTTATGTCCTAGTATTATATATTATATATATCTATACTTGAAAACAAAAAGTTATTTAAATTTATAAATATTATATTTATAAAACCCGTCACACAAATGGGAACTCCTCTTCTTAATTTTTATTAAACAAAGATGATTCATAAACTATTGAACATTATAGAGATTTTAATGCACGTTTTTTTACTCTCTATCTTTTTTTTCTGCTAATTATATCACACCATATATCACATTTATTACTTATCACTTACTTATTTCTACTACACTCTTTATCTCTTTAATTGTACATCGATTTTTATTCTTTATTAAATATTTATTTATACTTTTAAATTATTAAAAAAGCTATACTCATTAATACATTCGTCTTAATTAATATTTTATTTGTCACACCATTTAAAGCTTCGATTGCAGCGTAGTTTGCATATGGGTGGTTCCCTAATACGTTTCCTCTGTTCAACCGAGCACAGCTGGTTCTGTAATTTTTTTTTATGAAGTTTGAGGTAGTAGGGAACCACTCATCTGAGCCAACCGACTTCTGTTTTCGCCACCGCCATGAAGTTTGACGAAATCGAGCTTTTCAGATGCAAGTGCGCCGCAACAAGAAACGTCCCCAGAAGCGTTTTGCTGTTACCGGTCACCGTGTTTGTCGCCGTGGCACTCCTCACTCTGCTCAGAAATTGGAACCAGTATTCATCTGCGGCGGCCACTTTGGGCGGCGCTACAGTAGAAGAAACAACAAGAAGGGAAGAATGCAACATATTTTCTGGAAATTGGGTTCCTTACCCCAAAGGCCCTTACTACGATAACGGAACCTGTTCGTTCATAACGGAAAAGCAGAACTGCTTCATGAATGGAAGACCTGACAGAGAGTTCCTCCATTGGAGATGGAAACCTGATGAGTGCGAGCTTCCCCTGTTTGACGCAACCCAGTTCTTGAAGCTTGTTCGGGGAAAGTCTATGGCCTTTGTTGGTGACTCTGTTGGGAGAAATCAGATGGAATCATTGCTCTGCCTCTTAAGCACTGTAAGTAATTAATTTTGGTTTAATTTCAATTTGCTTTAATTTTGGATTAATTTGAATTTTCAAGTATAGTCGAATTTGAAATCTCTCTGCCATAAACCCTATCCCCAATCTCAGTTGGGTCTGAAACATTTTGTTCTCTATCTTCAATGATGATTCAATTAACAATCTCTTTTTTATCGGTAATAATTTAGTAACTCTTTTTTTGTTGGGAATTGTTTAGTTGATCATTGTATTTTTTTATTGAATCAATAAAACAACAACAGGAAGATTCAAATCGGTTAGCTGAAAAGTAGTGGCCCAGTGACCATCATCATTGACCTTTTGCAAACTCACGTGATCAATAGCTGAACGAAACTAGGACCTACCTTACACAGTAACCTTCTTCTCGGCTAACCCAATTGGTGCTAGTGCAACTATTTAACTTCATTATAAGCCCAGTTTGGGCCTAATAAGGCATGTTTATTTTGGAATAATCTTACTTTATTTATCAAAAAATCATTTTAGCCATGTTGCCTGTATTAAAGGGAATGTAGGAGATTAATAAGGTATAACATAAATGGTATATAGTTAAATTTCTAAGTATCAAGTTCAGAGTTCAATTTCTGGACTGTGTGTATAGAAAAATATTTGTTGGGAGGTATTTACTTACTTAATGTATTCATCGACCCTCAATAGATTAGTCTCATGATTGTTGATTATGAAATACTTTAGAGGAGAGAAAAAAATATCACCGCTAGAGCCTCTACAAGATTGAAGTGATTCACCTTTACAAAAATTTAAAACCACTAATTGGATTATTAATGTGTATGCTTTTGTCAACTCTTTCACCAAAGGTCCCCACGTATATAACTGTAAAATTATTAATGATAACTCAATAATGCATTAATGATGTATAGCATGTATTAAATATAACATTTTTTTTTTATCTTTTCACATATTTTCCAACTTGTTTTTATTTTTAGGAATTCAAGATTTATTTATCACATTTTTGTTTATCTATACCCTCACTTACCACACTTTCTTCAAATTTTGATAACTAGTTTTCTACGTGCATACGTAGTTAGGGGTGGAAATAAGCTAGATATTCTGTCAGGGCCTGTGGCCTAGCTCATCAAAGATCCGGCTTGACTTAACTTATTTATTAAAAATGTCAGACTTCAACTTTTTTAAAAGTCTAATTAGACCCAAACCACCAAAAAAGCCTGTTTGGCCGGCATGTTTATAAAATATTATTTTTATTAATAATGTAATAAATATAGTATATTAGTTTAATTAATTTTTTTATAATCAAGAATATAATTTTTTTATAAAAGGCAATGATACGTAGAAAGTCTAGTAGCCCACGGGCTTATTCCTCTTTAAGAGGACATTTTTCATTAATATGCTTGTAAATAGATTAATAGACCAGGCCTATGAAAGACCACCGGTTAAGACCTTAAAATTTGACTTATAATAGAATGTAGACCAAGTTTGGACCCTATTTCTTCCCCTATTGCATGTAGTGGCTGGAAATTAGTGGAAATTGCATTCGTGGGCTTAAAGTGACGTGGTTCATAATCCATCGTTTTTCATGTTCCCAATCTTTAATTAGCCCAAATTATTTTGACCTTGATTTAGCTTAGACATTCATGTCTGTTCTCCTTGACAGCCCCAATTTGTTTCTTAAGATATATAACATATAACAAGTTAACAACAAATGAGATTTCACATTCAATCTCTGCACTGCATACTCTTTCAGGTTTCTCGTCCTGAGGACATTACAGGTAGATACAGAGCTAAAAACGACATATATTTCAAGTGGTGGTTCTATGCTGATTATAACTTCACCCTCACATTATTGTGGTCCCCATTTCTAGTCAAATCCACCAAAACTTACGTCAACGACAGTTCGTTCTACACATCGGAGAAACTCTATCTAGATGAACCAGATGAAGCTTGGGTCGCTGAAATCGCAAAATACAACTTCGTGATTTTCTCAGGAGGCCAATGGTTCTTCCGGCCACTCACATTCTACGAAAACGGCACAGTCATCGGGTGTCAAAAATGCAACAACTCCACAGAGCTCAACTACCTCGGTTACAAGTACGCATTCCGAACGGCACTGAAAACCGTTGCGAATCTCAAAGATTTTAAGGGGTTGGTGTTTTTGGTGACGCACTCTCCCAACCACTTTGAGAATGGGCTATGGAATACTGGTGGCGGTTGTAACAGAACACGACCATATACCAAGGAAGAGAAGACAGAGGTGCATCCGTACGGCCTTGAGACGCTGCATCAGATTCAGGTGGAGGAGTTCGCGGCGGCGGAACAGGAAGCGCGGAAGAAGAATTTGCAATTTGGTTTAATCGATATAACGGACGCGATGCTTATGAGGCCTGATGGGCATCCTGATAAATATGGCGTGTATGGGCACGCATTTGATAAAATTGTGAGCGTTAGGGACTGCGTTCACTGGTGCATGCCGGGCCCTGTTGATACTTTGAATGAGATTTTGCTCTATATGATGATCAGTATGGGAGGAAGGTAATAATAGATCTTCTCAACAGTTTGATTTTAAATTGTATGTATAATGGTGTTATTGAAAATTTGAAACCTTTTTTTTTATGAACTAGTGATCAGTGTTATTGAAACTTGAAATACAGCCAACCAAGTATTATTGAAATAGTTTTCATCAATGATCAAATAAATAAAAATTGTTTCCAAAAACATGAATTAGCATTCTTTTATGTTTATATCGTGATTGGTATTTTAAACTGGGAAAGTTTGGTAAATATATCCATCACGGTGCTGGTGATGTAATACGAAGAGAATTGTATAGAGCAGGTGAGGTATCGACATTCTTGGGGTGCATAGAAATTGAAATTCCTTAAATTATTGGACATGATTAGGACGCGCAAGTGATTTAAGATTCATAAACATATATACGGAATAGACATCTACAAACACTTTATTTTTATCTTCATCTCTCACTTCTTACCACATTACATTATATATCACATTAATTACTTCTCTTTTTTCTTCTTTTTACTTTAAATATTTATCACTAAAAAAAGTCTAAGAATCATAATTCTTTAGCAATTCACTTCTCAAATAATTTTTTTTTTACCCATCATTGTCACGGCATGAAATTCTAAATTAAACCTCAATATGTAGTTATTTTAAGAGGTAACTAAATGAGTTAACATGATAGTTTAACATATAAGTTTTTGAGAGTTTGATTATCAATTTTTGTAATGATTTTTTTTTATTGATGAGCCTCCTACTACTTAATACATTGATTATGGGATGACACATTACTTTCACGCATTAAAATAAACTATTTTTAGGGAGTTGTCTAACTTATAATACGGCAATTTAACACCACCCTATCAACTCCGTTTTTATAAAACTAGGATAAATATTTGTCTTTCCTTATATGGACTGCCAGTCTGCCACCAACCCGAACCTTTATGACTTTGCAGTGGAGAAGTGATGCGAATCTTTGAGTGGTCGTCTCTTCAAGTGAGATCTCTACTAGGTTACTTTGAAGTAGTTAATTAACCTTGAAGCCAGAGACAAATCCAAAGCATCGAAGGAAGCATTTCAGCACAATGGTATTTTTTAGTAAATCCTTCCCTAAGAATAGTGTGTGGTCTGCAAATTGGAGCATTTGTACATCAATACTCTGGTTCGTTCCTACTTTATAACCAAAGAATATGTCCAAAAACATTGCTTGCTTAAGGAGCCCATTCAAGTCTTCTGCCACAATTACAAAAGGAACGTTCCATAGGAACGCCTTGATTAAGGTCTTTCCACCAAAACAAAAACTGTAACTAAATCAAGATAGCTTCTGATCTAGTTAACCATCTAGTACAAAAATTCAGTCTATTCATCATATAGAAGAAGAAGTCTTAATTATTGTGTTGTTCGCATTCTCATAGTGCACCTTGAAAATTATTGTTGGCTTATTTTTACTCTTAGCCTCATGGATTATCTCATTAACAATAGCCACACTATCCAACATGTTCCCCGAATAGTGTAAATTGTTTGTCATCTATCACCTTCCCAAGAACCCTTTTGAGTCTCTAGACGAGAATTTTAGAAACCACTTAGTGCATGCAACCAACAAGCCTAATTGGACGGAAATCATGCATGTATTGTGTCGAATCAACCGTGGGGATAAAAGCGATGAAGGACATCGCTGCCCCGCGGCCACACACCTTGAAGATAAAAGTTGTCTATCACTATTTTGGAGTCTTCTTGAAGTAGATTCGAAGTTAAACCCATCAAGATCCGAACTTTTGTTCCCACCGCAATCTGATACAACATCTTTGATTTCTTCCTTACCTTTGGGGATTCCCAAACTTCATAAGAGAACTTCTTTCCTAAGAAGGAATTTACCTCTTGTTTTGGCTTAATGGAATCCTCTTCCTACTTGTCATCAATTATCAATCCCACTATGGAATTCACTCTACGTTTTTCAGTAAAAGTCTCTTTATTTTTATAGAAAAATATAAGAACTTTTATGTGGTACCCAATTTTTTTGAGTGTGATACTCGCATTAGGTGGTCCAATAGATTAATGTCATGTTTGTCTCTCCGGAAAAATGACGAAGCTTGGGAGAAGGAGAGCAAGAACAAAGTATGAACAATTCAAGTTGAGAGAGAATACCGATGACCACTAACTTAAAAAGTTACTAAGGTTAAACTCTCACATTTACTAAGTGAAGAGATGTTTTAGTAAATAATAATAACTATATTTTTATAAATAAACATTTAAAAAGTACTATTGGAAAAATATAATTATTAACTTACATGAGTCTTTCGTATTGGATGTAACTTATTTTGACTACCGCAACTTTACCTGCCTTAACACCAAAAATATATGTAATTAAGTTCTAAATTGTCTTTGGTTTGAAATTTGGAGGCAAACAACTTTTAGTAGTTCAGATAAATAAATACAGAATGACTTTGAAGCACGCCAATGAAAATTTTCATCTTTATTGCAATTAAATAAAGCAAGTTGGTGTTCCTTTGTCCACAATATAAAAAAAGAGTGTTTAGTTGGAAATGAAATTACTTTTCAATTAATAATATATAAAGATTCTTTAAGCAAAGAAATGACATAACACGAAATTGAATGAAATGGATATCGTGACTAGACATTTACCGCTTAATGTGAACACATATAATGGAAGAGTTAATCACTTTTATCAGCACGGCAGTGGATATCTTAAACTTGAAAAAGAAAAAAGAAAAAGAAATGACATAACAAAATATTAAAATTAAGTGTTTCATAAGAAAAGGGATCGAGACCCATTGACGTCACAAATTAAAGCAAACTGAATACACGACAAGCCTTTAGTCTTGTTCTTGAATTATTTTAGGGAAATTAATAGGAAAGAGAGAAAGCAATACTTTCTAGGTAGTAAGAACTTTGAGCTACCTTACTTTTTTAAAAATGGAATACAATAGAAGAATTTCAGTAGAACAAGCTACTTTCTTTTTTTATACAAATATATTAATTTTAATTAAGCAAGTGTACATGCATTCCCTTTCCACTAACTTTTGACACTTTGCAAGCGACCTATCTGGATTGGGCCCATGTTGTGGACATTTTGGCACTGCGTGACGATGACGTAGACTAACACAAAAATGAAAAATTAATAATGATTCATTCTTATAAATTTTCTACTCAACAGTGAACAGTGAACAGTACCCTCAATCGCTTTCCCCTTCTCTCCTTTCCATATTTTCTTTGGTTTTGACAAGGCACTTTATGCACCACCTACGTCTGCTTTTTGGCGTGTCCCACGTGTATTTTATGCCATGGTTTATGATTCTAGTCACTAATAACTTATAAGTACTTTTTGCCTTAATTAAGTATTACACTTTTCATTTCTCTTAAATAACATTTTCATCTGAGTTTGATTGTGAACTTATACAAATAGTTCATAACGTACTGTTTACAACTTTTTATTATAAAATATTTAAATTAAGGTGAGGTAAAATTATGATGGATAGAAACATTTTGCAACGCAAAGAACACATTACATGTGATAAAAGAATAATCACTTTAATTCTCTTTATATATACCACGAGTGCACATATATAAATTTAGATACTTGTATAATATTTCCTCCTCAAGGCCAACCAAAACCTTCTCCATTAAGAATAACCTCTCCCTCTCTCTTAGAAATGGCCGCAGTGCAAAGAAGCCAAGAGAGTGAAGGGATTAAGCTGTTTGGTGCAATGATTACGTTGCATGGTAGGGAAGTAATTAACGAGGGGGAAAAAGGAAGCGAAGATGAAGATGAGACCGTGGAGAAGAGGTCAGAGAAGATGATAGAGTGTCCAAGATGCAAGAGCATGGAGACCAAATTCTGTTACTTCAACAACTACAACGTTAATCAGCCAAGGCATTTCTGCAAGAGCTGCCACAGGTACTGGACCGCTGGTGGGGCCCTCCGAAACGTCCCGGTTGGAGCCGGCCTACGGAAGGCCAAGTCGCCACCGTGCCATGGAGGCGCTGGATTCATGGAGGGTAATTGTGACTATGAAAATTCTGATGTTGACCGGAAGTTCGGGTTGGTTTTGGAGCAAGTTGCCACGGCGCCTCAGAGTGATTTCCGGCACGTTTTTCCGGCCAAGCGGCAGAGGATAAGCCCAGGTGAGGAGTCTTTTTTAATGATTGCTCTCACAAAAAAATCTTGAATCTCAAACCACTAGCTCCAACACTACGTTACTTGAACCACGATGGTTTTTAGAACATTTGATAGAAATTCAAGGGTAGCTTTCTCATCCCATGCATCTCTAATATAAAAAGGTTGTATATATTGTTATTAAGTTCCACTTATGATAAAGTAAATATTATTACTTACTTTGAAAAAATTAATATAAGTAATTAATTAATGTTGGTGATATTTACTTTATTATGTATCGTGAGTCCACTTAGTTTAAAGGAATCAAACTCATTTTTTTCCCTAATGAAAATGGTAATTTTGAAACTCATTCTAAATAATAATTTTGATCAATTATAAGAGTGGGACAACAATAAGTTGGACATAAAAAGTTTTTTCTAATATCAATAAAGTTGCATCTTGAATGGAGGAAACCTGCAGGAGATTATCTCAAACAGTTTTGATGTATTTATACTTAATTTTTCTTACATTTTATTTTTCATTTATTTTCCCTTTTTATTTATCACTTTTATTCCTACCACGTTACTCATTATATCTCTTATTTCTATGTATTTATGTCTTTCTCTACGGAAAAGAAGCTAGTGTGAACAAAATATTTTCTACAATTACTGTCGTTTTCTTGAAAATAAAAACTTTGAAATATGATTTAATTTGGTGTTTTCTACAAGTTGAAAATAATAGCTTTAATTTTGAAAATAAATTACAAAGTTATATGGAAAAACTGGCTATAGAGAAAGACAGCAACTAAAACTATTGCGTGCTTAACTAAAAGAATTTATTGTTTGTTTCTACAGCTCAAAGTCAAGGTCAACGAACCCCTTATGATGAGAATTGAGAAGGTTTCAACAACCACAGAACAAAACATATCTGATCGATGTATTAAGATGTGAACACCGGAAAAAAATGGTGCAGGAAATCAACTTATGATGTTCAAGATTCAAATGAGGAGACGTGACAATTCTGCTTATTTCTTTGCTTCTTACCATGGTGTCAAGTCCATATACAGCTTTTAAGGCATGAATGGATTGAACATAATTTATTCAAAATTCAAGTGAATTACTCATTAGCTGTGATGACATGATTGCGATCCATGAAAGCAATACAGATTGATTTAGGGATGTGGATGAAATGGTTCAATGAAAAAAAGAGAGATAAGATATTGTAACAAAGTAGTACACTAAAACAAACTGACGACTTGGTTGGTGCAAAATGTACGCGATTAAGCGTTTAACTCTTTTTTTTTTTTTTTTTCTTTCCTTTCTTTAAACAATTTTTTTATACCTATCAAGATTAATAAGAACTACTATTCATCTCAATTTATAAGAATATATGGTCCATTTTTTATCTTAGAACGAATCATAGTATCTATTTGATCAGTTGAATATATGACATTGTATCCAAACATAACCAAACGTTGTCTCGTCTAAGATATAACACGGTGTGGTTCATGCGGCCGGCAAATAAATCAATCCTACCAAATCAACATTAAGCAATTTTGAATTGAGAGGAAGAATATCGAATATTCCAATTTTATACTATGCTCTGAAAATAATAGAGTTGTCATTGGATCTTTTTCATAGAATATTTGCTTTGCAATGATTTTTTTTTGGATGGGCTAAATGACGCCATGATTAATTGGGGTCATTTAACCCATGCTCACATGGACCAATAAGATTGTCCCATAATTAAAATTAAAAAATAATGTAAAAATAAATAAAATAAATGACACAATCTTATTGATCCATGTGGACATAAGGTTGAATGACCCCAATTAATCATGGGGTCATTTAGCCGACTTTTTTTTACATTGGTATAAACTATGTGCTTACCTATCGACTTCTTATATTTAATTATATTTTACGTTGCGTTTAGTTCCTTTTGGTCTGTACTTATTTACGCTGGAAGCATATTCTTACTTTAATTATTATACCCATTCAATAAAGTTTATATGATTTGGATGAGATGGGATTAAGTTCCATTCATGTCATACACTACTAATTTTATACTCCTATCATTCAATATCTTTTCGTCGTATTATTAAATCTTGAAATTGATAATTTGATTGAAAATTAGTATCATGTAGATCATGTTCATAAAATTTAACATCAATACAAAAACATTTGACATGTCATTTTGATACATTTATGTTTGGGGTAGGTAGCTAACATGATTGAGTTAAGAATAATTGTAAATGAAGGATTATGATTTGAATCTTGGAGAAAGATAATTTGTACTAACTTATATAAGATACGGTGTAAATTGATCCCTCCTCAATTAGGATAATTGATTTGTGGCGTTATAGCTGTCATTTGTAAATATTTTTCTCGCCTATATCTGGAATCAAATTCCGTTGTCAAATAAGGATAGAATATTATTGATATGTTTAAACTGTTTGAAATGTGGTTTTAGGGTCACTCGACATATTATTTCAAATAATAGTGTTTCTTTTTTCCTTTTTGTCACATCGTATGTGCTGTGAGACATTAAACATATATATAGAGCAAACTACTATGGTGAATAAAGGTAGGTACATAATTGAAAATTGGTTGCTGATAAGTTTTATTTGATTCTTGTTGAAGGCATTTATTGGTAGGCTATTTATATATTCCGATCACTCACGAGTAATCCAATTCTAATGGTTTTTCTGTTTAGACACTACCGGTGTGATGAGAGAAAAAAAGAAAAAACAAAAACTGAAGATAGAAGATGAGTAAAGAATAAAGTGTGAGAAATAAATTAGATTTTAAAAGTTATTTGGTATAGTAGAAAAAGAATAGAGATAAAAGAGAAGCAATTGAGTGAAAAAGAGAAAAAAAATCACTTTTGTACTAAAAGACACTACTACCAACCTTAAAATTTTAAATATTTAATTATTTATGAAGAATAGGTGAGAGGGAAAAGATGAGAAGTAGAAAAAGTTGAACACCAAGTCTAAGTTTGTTCGCATCTTCTTCTCTCTTTGCATATAATATAATAAAGTACATCTAATCTAAACAAGAGATGTTGTAAATAAGTGTTTGGATCCTCTTCAGCACCCATTCTCTCAATTTCTCTACAACACAAATTTTAAGAATAAAGTTCGGTATACATCTAAAAGGTGTAGAGATAGAAAAATAGGAGAAATAAGTTATAAGTGTGATATATGATTTGATGTAATTAAAAAAAAGATATATATAGAAAAATGAGTGTCTGTACTATTTAGATGTAAACGAATCATTGTCCAAATTTTAATAGTTGGATTTTTTACTAAGACTTAGATAATTGGTCCCCTTTGTAAAAGCTCGTTCAGATAAACAAAGCTGTATGTTGTTGGGCTCTAGACTTTGCAATCAAACAGTTCACCAAAATAAAAAAGTTGTAAAAGATGCAAATTATTTTCGATGAATTGTAAAAGATGCATTTGTGTATGAAAAATAGACAAATACTAATGAAGATGACTAACACAAACATATTAAATTGGAAAACCTTAATTAATCCTGTACTTATTATCCTTTTTCTCATGTTAACTAAAACGCGGTTACACAATGCAGAAACAAGTCAGATATCAGCGTTAGAAGCTCCACCAACTAAAAAATGAAAGAGTACTGAACAAGCAAAAGGATGAACCTTTAAGACATTGGATGTGCAAGGCAAACTCAAACCCCCCTACAGGGTAGAAGAAGCTTATGTTATTAATTCGAATTAACAGTACAAAACAAAACAAATCAAATCAAAAGAAAGAACGATGGCTCCTTCAAATTAAATAGCTAATAATTATAATTAAGGATTAATTCGATCTTAATCATCGATGGATGTTCCATCTTCGTTGATCCCAAGCTCCTTGAACACATTAGCGCAACCAGGAAGACGCTCTTTCTTAAGGAATCCGAGAGGGTTTGCGGCGCGAATAGGGGATGTAATGCCATTGTTCTTGGTGATGCTCAGCTTCGCCGCCTGCTCCAGGTGAGATTCGGTGTCAATCTCTGCACAATCGGGCCTTGGACTCTTCACCAGCACAACCTGGCAGAGCTCCTCCTCATGGTCTCCGTCTACCTCCACTTTGTAAGATCCATGTGCGTCTGTAACCGCCTCCTTCTTGAATGTCACGCTCCCGTTCCCTTCTTCTCTACACTCCACGCGCACGGTTGCACCTTCGAGGAACTCGGACAACTTGGTGATGAACTGGGTGCGACATGTGTCACAGTAAACCACTCCCTCAACAGAGAAGCGATCGACGTCCGAATAGACGGAGCCTAAGACGGATAAGAAGCAAAGTGCAGAGGCAAGGAAGATGATAGACTTTGCCATTGTCAATGTGTTGTTTGTAAGGTTTTGAATTTGGATATGAAAATTTGATGTAGAGGATGATGGATGATGGAGTGTGTGCTATGAAGAACAGAGGAATGTGTTTTTTTATACCAAAATGGGTCAAAGAAATTTTGCATTGTCTGTTTGTTGTGTGAGGTTCTAATTTCTCCCTTTGTTTGTTAATGGTTGATATTGTTGTTTTGACCCGCTATTTACTCTCCTTTCATAACAGCATTTATACACTCTTGGCCTGGGCTAGTTAGCAGGGAAATCAGAACCACAAAAACCAGCTAAATACGGAAATGATGGAAGGGTCACCAAATATATACCTCATTTCCGCGAACAACAATCAACAAACCATGAAACAATAAACATTCCAAATTACATATCTCTTACAATTTTACTATCTTTTCCATATATATATATATATATGACATGTATTTTATGAGAATAGTCTTTTTTTAGGATAATGACTACTGTTACGAAAATTTGTTTTACGAAACCGATGAAATGGTTTTTCACCATTCATATCTCTTGATTTCCAACCATTTTGAATTTTAAATTATCAAATCTATTTGTTTTATGTGATAAACAGTACATTCGTACTTTTCGTTTATGAATTAATTCGTACCAAATAGCATTGCTGTTTTTTTTATATGAGAAAAAAAAATTTATTACTGTTTAATTAAGAATTATTAAGATTAATACAATTCAATAATCACGTAACTTCTTAAAAATATCATATGATTGGAGAATCTATGTTTAAAAAAGGACAATAATGATATAAATCTGCACAAGTTTGTCAAATGATCAGACGTTTGTAAAAGGACAATAATATTATTTATAAAATATTTTGTAAATAATAGATGAAAGAAAACCGTATCAAACACACTAGCCAATTCAACTCTTAATCATGATTAAACAGGCATTAAGCTGCTAAATCCACGGTTTGTATCTTAAGAATAATTCTTAAACAATTACTGCTTTTAATTATATAAAGAAGGGTGGGTTGTCTCACTTACCTTATGGACCAATAAGTATTATTTATTAAACTATTTAAATATTTGTGAATTTTATAACCATTTATCTTAAATATTATTGATACATGTCAATCTCAAATGGAGTTAAATAACTCCATAAAATAAGTTAGATAAATCATATTACATAATTACATTAAATTATAAATTAAATCTATAATTTCTCTCCTATTTTAATTTAGGTATATATGCCCTATTTGGAGCATATGCAAAACATTTTCGCTGTAAAAAATATACAAATGTTTCTTGAGACATACTCTATCTTAGGTTTGAGTAACATTGTTTGAGTAACAGTAAATAGAGATAGAGGACAGAAAAATTACATTGATCAAGAGACCGATCTACATAACTGAATTCAATGATGATTCCTGAAGCTGTTAGTTTTTTGAAAAAAAAGTTCAAAAACTTAAAGTATTAACGGAAGTTAACGTTGGGAGGTAGAAATAGAATGCTATTTTTGAAGTTTAGAGACCTGTTTATACATATCGTAAAACTGAGGACCAAAATTACAATTAAGCTTTTAAATATTTGCTTTGCGGAGTGCGAGTGTATCAAAGTCATGGGGTGATTGAGAGTGAAGTCCACGTGTTTTACCAATTTTCATATAATGTTTACTTTTTAGTTGTTGGTTCTGACAACGCCTATAATTATTATTTGATTTAGTAGTTTTAGTGATTGTTATCTTCCTGTTTTATTTCTCTATGATTTCCCAACAGTATTTTCTGCTCCACAGGTAGTTCGGAATCAGATAACTTGGTTGACATAGTTGGTTAAATCATTAATAAGTTGCTCAAATCCCACTCAAACAGGTTTCTTCTTATACTTAGTCCAGCACCCATGTAAATGCTTCATTATCCACGCAAGGTCAAGCAAAAAACCTGATTTGGTTTCCCCAACCAACCTTACAAGCTGACCCCCTCTTTTGACTCTATTTTTATAACTACTTTGTAGCAGTAGAAATAGGCTCAATTGGTCGAACTGCGTAAGCAAATTTTTGTGTTTTATATTCTTGATTTCTCTATTTTTACTCTGTGCAATTGAGGTGTTTGTGCTAACGATTAGTATCAGAGCTTAATGACTTCTAGCGGTGCAAAATTCGATGTTGAGAAGTTCAACGGAACGCGCAATTTCGGATTATGGTAATAGAGGGTCAAGGATTTGTTGGGTCAGCAAGGATTGCAAAAGGCGCAACAAACGGAGAAACCAGTGGATATGTCAGACGTTGATTGGACGGAGCTCCAAGAGAAAGCCGCGGGATTGATACGTCTATGCGTTTCGGACGAGGTGATGTATCATATCACAGATCTCACAACTTCGAAGGCCGTTTGGGACAAATTGGGGAGCACTGTTGTAGCAGGGTTAGTGAAGGAAATTGGGTGTTGAGTAAGGTGGAGTTCGGTTGCATAGTAGTGCAACTGATATGTTTTCCAAGTCAGTTACGATTCTTAGTGATAAACAAAGGAGAAGCACAATCCCGGAAGTTAGGATTTTGAAATTGAGCAGAGTATTTTCATAGGGGTTCGAGAATTCGCCAAGGTGGAGATTGTTGAGTGTGGCTCATTGGAAAAATCAGAAAGATCATGTTTTCTATTTTTTGGTCAAATCTGTTCAGTTTATTAGGATTTGATTTAAGGAGATTGTGTATGAGTTTACATGAATTTTGTGCTGTATTAGGATCATTAGTATCCTAAAAATAGGTAAACTCTACCACATGCTTTACATCTGAATACAACAGAGCTATAACTATCTATAGCCGTAGAGGTAAGCTCAATTGGCCGAACTGCGTGAACAAAGTTTTTATGTCTTACTATCTCGATTTCTCTAAAGTTACTCTTTGCAATCCAAATGCGTTTGCTAACAAAGAGAGACATAGAAAGGAAGAACAAAACATCACAGGTCACAACATAAGAGGATGTAATTTTTGTTTTTTATTTTCCCCGACGTTTTAGCGCACCAGATTCATCAGGAAAAAAAAATTATTAGATTTTTTGCCCTATGAACAAGTTTTCACATCCTCTTAGTTTTGCCTGCCGGAATTTAAATCCTGGGAATTTTGCTTCCGAGATTTTAAATCTCCGAAAATTTACCTTCCAAAATATAAAACCCGGAATGAGAAGGGAAGTGCAAAAATGTGTTGTTAGAGTGGAAAATCTAATAAATAAAAAAAGGTAGGATTGCTCTTTATTCAAACCGAACCAATGACCTCATTCATTATCAGTTAATAAATTTTAACCATGGATCGTTATCCTCCATTAACCCTTTATTGAAAAAATTACCTTATTATTTTAATTTTTGAAAGAAATATTAAAATGAGAAAAAGAGATATCCTCCATTTCTCATTATACTTCATGCGGGCAAAGCATAATCCATGACCATGATTACGGGCCGCCAAACATATTTCAAAGTTTCAAATGCAATTTCAATGCCAAACTGAATTCGTGGAAGAAATATAAAAAAACACAATTCATTAAACCAGCATCGTAGAAATTAAATCTAGCCATGTGGGTCTTCGTGCACCAAATTTGTCACAACATACAATTCATTATTAAAGGCATTTTATCCTCTTAAGTATAAATCAGAACTATTTCTAGTCGATTGATGAAAGCAAGATAGCATTTTTATAACCGATACATGTAAAATCGAAACATCAATTAAATTACTAGCTGTAAGATGTGAAAGAACCTAAAGAACATTGCATTTCATTGTCAAATGACGAAGAAAGTCTCAGGATTGGTGATTTTGCAGAGACTAACATCATCATCGACTACAACATCATCTTATGACAAGCTATAAACTTTGTTCAACCGAAAACATGGAAACAGAAAACCACCAGAACATGCATAAAGTTTTAGTCTCTCTGTATTCACACCACAAATCCCCAGCCAGCCAGTAGTATCTGCATCACTTCACTGCAAAATATACCTTTGTTAAGGGGAAAGTAAAACTAGAAGACAATCTGCTATGTATGGAAATACCTACCTCTGCACCATCCCCAGCAGGAGCACGGGCAGACTCCACCTTTTGTTCCTCAGCTGTTACAAAAGGAGGAACTTAAGGAACAGGGAATATAACATGCATAAGGTAGGGTGGCAGGCTCACACAAAAGTAAGAAAACGTCGAGATCAGATGAAACTCAAAATGCAAAGGAAGACCTAAGATGAGTTGGAAATGAAAGTAACAATTGCAAAATGAAGGTATAACAGATTGTACACCATGATTCACAACAACCAAGCATAATCTTATATCCGTTGCCATATTACTATGGATATACAGAACGCCCCATATTTGACTTCGATATTTCATACAAAAGAATACTTTTTTTAATTGCTTTCTGATAACGCTTAGGGTGTTTTCCTCCAACGAAGCACTTAGAATAAGAGAGTAAACAAACCCCCTAGCATCGAGGCAAGAGAATTCCGAGCACAAGAAGCATATGATCTCTAGACTAGATCAAAGCTTAGTTCTATTATGACATAGTTGTATAAATTAATTGCATGGACATTAGGCTCCAATACAAACTCAATGCAGAACAAGCTAGATGGAAGAAGATAGAAGGGCTGGAGCAAATATCAAACTACTGGTAAAGTACTAAAGTTCATTTTCAAGAGAGAGAGAGAGAGAGGGAGATTAAGTTAGCCTGATAAATGGCAAAAGTAGAAAGAACTCTAAGCTAATTCTAATATAAAAGGAACCACGAAAGAAAAATTATAATACTACCAAATAGTACCAATGATGCAATTTCAGGATCATAAAGATTGTCCATCTATAAAATTCTAATCAAAATGCAGTCACATACACAAACTCAATGGTCAACTTCAAATTTAAGCAACTTAATCCTAATAAGCTGATAGAGTTACATAATTCCCACCAATAATCATACTTATCATTTTCAGCATATGTATTAGATAGAATCATAAGTGGAGATGAAAACATAAAAATAAAACCCAAAGCAATGAGGATCGGATACCTCTAAGTTGGTTCTTGGTTCCACAATTTGGTTGGCTACGACCATTAGAGTGATGAGGAAATTAGACAATTGGAAATGCTCAATGATGAGATCAAATTTCTTACCTAGCTTTGTTAGTTCCACACAGAGCTTGATCTGAGTTCTTAGAACTTCAAGCAGGTTCTTTTGACTCTATTTTTATTACTAAAACTATTAGGCCCTGGTTGTTCTTCAAGATTGTGATTTTTTAAATCAAATGGAATTCTTTTCAAATCTACCAAGATGAATTATGTTGACATTTTATGGAACAAAACAAAATCTAGTTCTCTAAGCCTGATCACCATCTTTTCCTTTGCACCTTTTCTTGATTCAAAATGTGTTGGAATCTCTATCAAGTTAGTAGCAACGCTCATTCTATTAACAATAACACAGACAGAAAGAGAGACCAAAAGCTCCTATCTAATTAAGCAAAACATAAAAAACTATCAAATAAAAATTAAGCATGTCAAATATTTCCTTTGCATTGCAGATCAGGTAGCAAAGTTATAGGAAAGCATAAATTATCCACCTCCATCTTCAGGAATGTCAGAAGTCCACAAGGTGAGATTATCCCTCAGAAGCTGCATAATGAGTGTGCTATCTTTATAAGATTCCTCACTGAGAGTATCCAATTCAGAGATTGCTACATCAAATGCCTGCTTGGCAAGGTGACAAGCCCTGAAATACAAGGAGTACAGCAACATGTTATATTTGAACAGACATACATAGGAATATAGCATTAGCACATGAAAACAGAGAAGGGGTGCGATAAATATATCCAGGACGAAGGTAACATTAGACATACCTTTCAGGAGAGTTCAGAATCTCATAATAGAAGACAGAGAAATTCAAAGCCAAACCCAGTCTGACGGGATGTGTGGGAGGTAACTCAGCTTCTGCTGTGGTGGAAGCTTCCTGCAATTAATTTTATGAAATAATCAGAGTCAATGATGACATTAACTGATGGAAATATACTTTGAAACCTCAAGGGGGAACAGCCAAGTTGGACATGGAATTCACCTCCTCTGACACCACAATGGTGTCTTCATCCAAAGGGAAGTCACACCACCAAAATACACCATAGATCGACAAATATAAGTTATTACAGTGAATGCCATGCCTGGAGAAAAAGCACTACCATCTTGTGTCTAGTCTAAAATTGGTTTCACCCCTTTGAAGTGTATATTATCAGTATTGAATTCAGACTCACAAATATTATACCGGATGAGATAATAACATTAACGTAATAAACAGAGTAAGACTGGAGTATTATTTATTTAATCATATTATTCCAATCAAATATTCTAGACTACAATACATTTTTAGTCGTTAATGGCGTACATATCAATTAGAGGATTTGATGCAAATCACAATGAAAGAAAAAAAAACCACAAAAATTGTCACAGCATATGTGAGTCTTGAAAGGAATTAAAATTGCATCAAAGGCATGGAAGGTAACAAACCTGATAAGCTTTCAAGGACTGATCAGCAGCCTCTTTTCTCTCATCGCCACTCTTAAATTCAGCCAAATAGCGGTAATAGTCCCCTTTCCTGCAATTCAATTAAAGGGGAAAGTAAAACAATGAAATTCAAAATTGAAATCTAAAAATAAAAGCAAAAGCAAAACACAGAGAAAAATAGGAATTACATTTTGTAATAGAACACATTGGATTCACCCGATGACTGTGGAATTAGATGTTGATCAATGACGTTCATGATATCGGTGCAGATAGTGGACAACTCTGATTCCAGCTTTTTCCGATACTCCTTAATCCGATTCACATTCACATCGTTCCCTTTCGATTCCTCCTTCTGCTCAATCGACGAAAGAATCCTCCACGACGCCCTGCGTCCGCCCACCACATTCTTGTACGCAACTGACAGAAGATTTCGCTCTTCAACCGTCAATTCAAGATTCAGCCTCGCAACATTCTTCATCGCATCCACCATTTCTGCGAATGAATGCATAAATAAGCGAGTGAATAAAAAAAAAAATGAAAATCAAAGGAAAAGGAATTGCGAGAGAGAAACCTTCGTAGCGCTCAGCTTGTTCGGTGAGCTTGGCGATGTAGACGAAGTTTTCACGTTCCTTGGAGGTTGCCATGGTCGATCGATCGATCTACGAGCTTTGTCTTTGCTTTTGGTGCTTTCGCTCTAGAATTGGCGCAACGGTTTCTTTTCTTTAGTTTCGCGTGAGGGGTGGAGTGAAGAGTGAAGTTAAGGAGGATTTCGGTTATATTGCCACGCGTCTGAAAGGTTATTGGTTCGTTGCTTAACTGTATGGTAGGGTAGGGCTTGGTCGAAATTCAATTAGAAAAGGAATCACATATCTATTTTTACTTTATTTGGGTATATCCAAATGTATCATGTTTGTTCCAATTTGAAGATGTTTTAATTATTCATAAAAAAGTTGTTTTGATCATAAGGAATATAAATCAACTTTTTTTTTACAAGGAGGAATAAAGTCAGGTGAGTTGGCTCCGGCCACCATCACAAAATAAATGACATCTTTTTTAGATTTTTGGTTGTTTTTAGGGGTACTTACAAATTGTCTACCAACACAACCACCACATCAGCGGCGGGATTTGAACACACAACCTTCCTAAATGAAGTAGTCTGTCATTACCAACTGAGTCAGCACATGTTAGTAATATTGATTTGAATGAGAAGAAAACTAAGAAAAAAATTAAAAATTTAATTCTTAGGATAAGAAACATAAAACAATGTGTTGATCCGAGTAAAAGAAGCCCAGGCATTTTAAACATGTGATCTTATAGTAGAGATATAAAAGAAGTACAGGTACCTCAGTTAATGAGCAACTTATACTATAATATGACAACAACAAATCATAAGGATAACATTGAAAACCATGGCCTTATCTAAATAGTCTAAATAATCAACTTCATTCATAACTTTTGGTTGAGTTTTTCTTTTTGACAAAACCTGAATTTTTTTGATACAATAACTTTTGGGTGAGTGAGGTTACAACTCTCAAGTGTTTGAAAAGACTTTTTGAGTTTCATAATAAATTTGCTAAACTATATGGACCCTGCATTTAAGGGCTTGTTTATACTTCCATTTGGACTCCCTAGTGTGCGTTTGCGCAATTTATAATTTTGTATCGTCATATTTGGATGTTTTGAAAGTATGTTCACCTTAATCCATTTTGAGACCTAAACTTACGTTGAACTCAACTGAACCCAACCCTCTCTTCTCGTTGAGTTGAGTCTTTGATTTACATCAAGTTTGGATCAAGTCTTCAAAGGGGAACAAAGTAGGAAAACTGACAAAGAAATGTTATATTTTTATAAAGGTTGAACCCAACAAGATAAATAATAGAAACAGTGAGAAAAGCCAATTTTGAAACAAGGGATTTGGGTTTGGGGCCATCCCCACTGGACCCTGCACCACCCTCTATTTTTTTAAATCTAAATATACCCTTAGTTTAAAAAAAAAAGACTTAAAGGTGCGACCGGTCAATCAACAACACATTCTCTCACACCATCCCATTTCTTCTCCTCTGATTCAACACATTCTCTCCCATTTCTTCTCTTCGCCGCAGACCTTCAGCCATCGTGGTTCTTCTTCCTCGACCTGCTTGTTCGTGGTTTTTCTTCTCCGACCTCGTTCGTGCTGTGTCGTCCTTCATCGTGCTACCATTGTTCTTCTTCTTGAGGTAATCTCCCATTCCTCATCTCCCCCATTTTTGTTGTAGTTTTCTATAGGATTTGTTGTAGTTCTCCTCTTTTATGTTATTTCTTTGATTTTCTGGATGTTGGTGTTTGTTGTTGGTTGTATTTGGTTGTTCTTGTTCTAGATCTGCTTCGGTGTTGACTGACCTGTATTTTTTGTGACCTAGTTTATAATTGCACTTGTAAGTGCGAACAGCTTCGGCTGTGCTCGCACTTACAAGTGCGAATTCACCCATTCCCATAGTCCTAAGTTAGTCGCCCTTGTAAGTGCGACTAGCTTGTCTAGGACGCACATACAAGTGCGATCTTGCTTTTTTTTTTCTTCTGGGTTAAAATATTGATTAAAAGACTTTATTGGTATTTTTTTTGTTGCATTGATTAGAAGATTGTTTTGGTTATTTTTTCCACTTACTCATAATTTGGTTATTTTTTTTAGATGCCCACATCACTATTTTTTTTTGTTGCTTACATGCTGCTTTGACAGACTGATTTAGTTATATTTTTTGGTGATTATAAAATTAATATACCTTTTTATCCTGTACAGAAATGGCAATGACTCGATATACCAGTAACCCTGTTGAACCTGAAGAGTCATAGAATGAACAAGACAACATCCGACATAGAGGACACGCATCGTATCGCAAGCGGCGGGAAAAGCCCCAATGCTGACTGAGCCTTCTTATAATGAGGACCTGTATGAGGAACATGAGCAGTGACAAGACCAGATTGAGCAACAGTATTTTAATGATGACTAGCCTATGGTTGATGCTGAGGAGGATGAGGAGGGAGCGGGGATGATACTGATGAGTATTTTGTGTAATGATTTTCCTCTCCCTTTTTCCTATTACGGGTCAAAGGTCCCATATAAAAGTCAAAATTAAAGAAAATGATGTAACAATACACCTGAGCATGACATAGGTTCAACATAAACCACTCTTTTAACTATGTCGGGTTGTCAATAACATAAGCTTTTTAGGTTTCACCCACTTTTTTCCAAATGCCAATGGCGCTTATGTTGGTGAAATTAAAGTTTGTTTGATTTTAGAAGAATTTTTCTGCATGTATTCTTACTTTTATTTATTTTACAAAAATATTACATTATTTATTTGTTTTATCCTATTTTCTATGTATAAATATTTGTATAAAAATAATGAAATCAGCATTTTTTAACTTGTATGATGTTATAGAAACTACATGTCTCAGGCATAATGAAAATAAAACAAACATAGCGGTTAAAGGCTGCTCCCTCTATTTCTTATTATAAGAACCACCTCATACCTTTTAAGAAATATTGTTAGTCCCATTAAATTTATTCTCAAATTATATCAACTTTTCAAAATTGCCTATAATCCATTTTTCTTAATTTTTATTCACCATTAATGTTTGGGAGAGTGAAAAAAGAAAAAAACTTCAATTAAAAAAGAGTATTCTTGTAAAAAAAATAGTTAATGTACCACAAATTTCAAGTTGGTTCTTATAAAAATGATTGAAATGTACCCCCAATTTAGTTTTTATAATAGGGAACTGAGGGAGTGGTAGCCGAAATTGATGATGTTTCTATTTGCCTAAAGCTGTCAATAACATGAGCGATTACTCCTGCACCAGCACTGTGAAGCCGTTCATTTTTCACCTGAAATCCGAGGAGAACTCATGTTAAAAACTACATCAATGATATTATAATCATCCCTGAAAAGAAGATTCAGTGGATGCAGTAACATACATGTATGTTGTAATGAGCAAAGAAAGGCCAGAACGCTGAATGAAAGTTGACATCAACTTTCTTCCATCCCAATTGCTGTAATCCTTTTATCATCTCCTCTATTAAAAAGAAATCAAGCGGTTTTAGAGTTTAGACTTTTAGTGATACAGAAATAGTGACTCATGATGCAAAGTTGAGTATCTTATGTAGCCATGTCACTTTTGGTTATAGTAATCACCTTCCACAACTTCATGATATTCTGCAGTATTTTGGTTTTTCTGTGCAAATTCCTTTAATTCCGCTGCCTCCAGAGGAAATCGAGGCCCCTCCAAAGGAACTGGGGGGCAGTATTCTACATTAACAACATGTTTGTATCCATCCAAAGATTCGCATGGAGGCTGTCAAGACAATATGAAATGTTAACACTCTCTATAAACAAAAATATATTCGCATTCTCAAGTTTCAACTTCTACAATTCAAGTCCCTTTTTTCTTATTTCCCCTCTTTTCTTATATTTGTCTTCCTGGTTTGCAATGCTTAATCACAAGCTAAACAAGATCAGCACCATACACTATATCTTAATTGCAGAGGGGAAATATCTTGAAGCAGACCTGCATTATATGGATGCACTGATGCATATATAACTTACAACCACTACCTTATTCACTTTTTAGAAGACCATCATTTTATGCCAACATAATGTTGTGGTAGCAGTGAAAGGCATTTCAACTTCAAATTTATAATTATGGAGAGACATTAGAGACATAAGATCTGGATACAAATATAAGACAATAAGAAACCATTCCAATTATTCAACATGTCAAAACCCTAATCAACTGTTAAACTGGCAAATCCAAAAGAAAGTACAAAAGAGCTTATTAGAGAACTAAAAACTAATGAATTAGAGCCAGGCGTTGATGGACTTCTTAATTCTCTTGGTTTTGTAAAATGTTAGATTCTTTTTCTTTCTTTCTATGTTTTTTTCTTTTAGTGGACAGTGTATCACTTAAACTATTTTGTGATAGTTTCATGTCCATGTATATTGTCTCATGTCCCACGGTTTTGTATCCATTTAGTTATGAAATCTTTTAGCTATAACTGAAATATGTTAATTCAATATGTAAAGTAGTCAACTCATATATATATATATATATATATATATATATATATAGATAGATAGATAGATAGATAGATAGATATCCTATTGTCAAATGTGCAAATTAGCATTTTACTGATAAATAAGGGTTGGCTTTGAAGATATGCCCTGAAGACTGCATTACAATTGCAGGACTTAACCCACATTCAGGATATCAGCTACTAAGTATAAATTTTATGATCCTACTACATGTTTATTTTATTGTAATCCAGATATTTCATATTAATCTTAAATATACTAATTTGAATATCGGAGGTCACTCACCAAAAAGAAAAAGATAGAAAATCCAAGAAGAGAAATTATCATATTCACCTTACCAAGTTCGACATCCCTCCTTATCGAGGACGTGCGCCACCCAACCATATCTATATAAAGTTAAAGGAATTACACAAACTAAGGAAGAGAGAGCAAATGAGTTTGTTGCTGATATGCTGAATGGATACGGTCATATGATACATTAGCATAAACAACACGACTTCTAAATGCTCCAAGTGCAGTTCTACAGAACAACAAATCTTATAATATAAGCATGTAATTACTTTAGTGAAACAAAAGGAATGTATGGTCAGCAAAGAAATATTTCCTTTACTCACATGAATTTTCCATCTTCACAATCAGAAGCCATTCTCAAAAGAAGAGGTGGTTTGTTGGATTCACCATCAGTAAGGAATAGCTGACTACCAGTCCGACCAACAAAAAATGGAGCTATAGGTGCAGCAAGCTTTTCTAGGATTGGAACACCCAATAGAAATGGAAGCTGAGAGATATGTGTAAAATATTAAACATTATTAAACAAGTAAAATAAAGTCAAAATGAAGGGTTGGAGTAAGGATGGTTTAGATTTCCAATTTATTCATGATTTTGTTTGATTCAACATAAAGTTCAATCACATTATTTAACGATTGTTTTTTCAGGATTGCAAAACTAGATTATACCAGTAAAAAATAAATCTTATTGTAAGTTTCTCTCAACACCAAAGAGTTATTTGTGTTCTTATCGATTCTACTTCTACTCCTTTCCTGCTTTTCCTAAAAAGTTGAAAATATATAGACAAACATGCATAAACTAATTGAAGAATTAAGAAAAACTAATTATACATATGGATCCATAAATCAAGATAGAGACTGGTTCTGTCAAATTTCATCTCGGATGCAACAAAGGGGAAAACAAAATAACGAAGGCCATGCAGATAACAATGAAAGTTGCCGTGGCAATCATGAAAATCAATGGTTTGATTTGACTTAACTTCAATGACAGAGAAAAGGTAATGAACAAAATGGAGGAAAGAAGGGCACATAGTAGACAGCGAGACAAACACTTAGAGTAAAAAAACATAGCTCTTAGTGCTTCTGTATGTAAAAATTCCAGTTAGCTCAAAACCAGAGGAAGTTAAAGTTATCATCATTGAATATTTTAAGTCAGTCATAGCTATTAAGTCAAAATCATCATGTGACCTGTGAATTATCAGTGCAAAGCTTCAAATAAATATTACTCAAAGAATAAACAACAATGCTTGATTTTGTCGTATATAAACCAATATGTATTGTAAACAACAGTTCCATAATTTAATTGTTCTGAACAGACCTGTTTTTTCCCCCTTACACCAAGATGTGGAGTTGCTAAAGTAATAAAAATCATTGGCTCCAATCCAGCAATCATTCCTCTTGAAAAATCTGTTCTTTGTGAATTTTCCACCACGCAGTTCATTGGATCACCATGTTGGGCACTATCAACGGTATCAGGGGAATAAAGGACAGAAATTGCATATCTAGCAAATAGGCCTCCTAGAGAATGGGCCAGAAATGATATTCTTTTCAAGCTCTTCGTCTTTTTTACGACTTGCACAACCTGTTGGGATCAAAGACAATAATACACAAATAATTGCAGCCAGACTCCAAGCTAACAGAATAGAACTGACATTGGAGGTCCAAACTTAATAGACATATAAATGTGTACATGTTTCAAGACTCACTTCATCAGCTAATCGACTCCCAGCTTCATCAATCCCAGTAAATGTCTTAGAGGAAATATTTGATGAACTTGCTGCAAGCATCAGGTTGATTGTTAAGGACTTATGCTGAAATATTAATCACATAGAATTTTCACACCATCTAAAAAACTATAATTATCATATACAGCTTACGCTAACTAGTGTGCAACTGGTATAAATAGAAATTTCCCATGCATTACCTTTAAAAGAAACATGTTTAGAGAATAGCATGACTTTGCAAGTCAAGTCAAACCTAATGGTTTCCAGCTGCGTCGGAATTGATAAAGTATGAGTTGCCTAAAGCATTTCCGTCAGTGTACCCCAATAAAGAAATCATTTAGATTTTCTACAATGTTTCAGTTACCGTTTGATATTTTTCTTTTTTTGTGTGCATACATACAGACACACTGTCCATCAGATCATCACCTTCAACTATAAGTTTTAGGCATTTTTATAATATGATAAGGCTTTTCTTGATCAAAATGTTCCAGTTACGGTTTGGTACTTTTCTTTTCTTTTTTGTGTGCATACACACAGACACATTGTCCATCAGATCATCACCTTCAATTATAAGTTTTAGGCATTTTTGTAATATAATAAGGCTTTTCCCAATCAAGCATAGCTCAAAAATAACAATTCCTTAAAGAAATCAAGAAAAAATACAGTTTATACTTAAGACAAAGTATATGTTATCAAACCATAAGTAAAAAAGAACTAGTTACCATAAATTAAAACCTTTTCTCCAAGGTTCCTTTTTAACTCAGCCTCTGCATAAGTCCAGTCACATGGGCTGCGTCAGTTGAAACATCAGTCAACTTTGTATGCGGCTAAATTAGTAAGCAAAAAACAGCAGAAAGAAGTAAACAGATGCTAGGCACCCCTTGCTCTAAGTTCTGACAGAGTCTTCTCTTCCTGAATTTATAGTGTTAGACATAAGGACCCTCAACTGATGATTAGGTTCCCACTTCAAATAGTTATCAAACAGATTAGAAGATGGAATAAATCCAACAATGTTTTTACATGCTAGCAAATAGGAAAGAAAATCCATGGAGATACCCATCATGAATCCTGTTTAGAACAACTAAAAATGAGCAGTAATTTTTACTAGAAAGGAGAGAATTTTCTACTACGATGAAGTATCATTATCAAGAACAAGATATTTGTGTCACTCACTAACTTTAAGGGAAAATACTTTTCGATTGTGATAACTTATTTTCTACACCAAGGAAAATTTATACACTCCTTTCAAGCCCTTATCTCAATCCACAATTCCACTTGATAGAATCACTGAAGAACTCATTTTTCTAGATAATTAAACTAATGCTGCCCAGTTAGCGGAAAAAAACAGGAGAATTTCCAGTGCCTAACTAAAACATAGAACAGTGAAAGTAGTTGCTCACAAATGAAAGCAATGTTATATTTTTCAGATTAATTTTAATATAGCATATAAGCATAAAAGCATGAAGCACATTAATTTTTGTTTCCACCTTCAGCTCTTGCTAATTTTTCACTCAAATGTTAACATCCATATATAATATAATAATAAAAACAACATTACCTAGACGAGATACCATGGACAAGAACAAGGAGATGATCAGGATCGTTATTCAGATTCCCAGTGCTTGTAGCAATAGACTTTCCATGAGTGGCAGTAGTACTCATAGCTTGGGCTCTGAGGCTCTGGTGTCTCTGTCCTCTGTTTGCACCAGCTTCACCAAAATTAAAATCGTATATTAATAATATTCACATGGCAATTTAGCTAAAATATTAATCGCATATTTTAGACATGTATGTCAGTGTCACTGATTATTGAACCACGATAAATTCAAAGAGAGACACTGGTATTTCACTAGACTTACAAATTGACCTAATTGAACAATAGTGAAAGCTTGATATACTTAAGAACAAATGGTGAAAATCAATTTTTTTAATGTATAAATACCAGAAGGAGAACCCGAACTCGAGTTGGAGGAGGGTGGTGAAGAACAACAGGGGGAAGAGGAAGAGGAAGAGGAAGAGGAGCGATTAGCAATTCGTGGCGAGGAACTACAGCGCGTGTAAATGAAAGGGGACGTTGCCATATAAAAGAATATGTGTATATATATATGTACGTAGTTAGTACCAGTGGCAGTGAGACTTATCAATTATGCAATCAAATCCTTGTATCTATATCAAGCAAAGTGAGTGAGTGATTGACTGAATCAGTATACAAGAATTTGATATCTGAGTCCGATGAGTCTCTGGGTGCAGTTAACAACAGTCTGATAGCGTTTTGGGCTTTAGAAAAATCATGTGACCCATATGCTAAATTTAATTCTTATTTTTTTTAATTTTGTTATACCTTTTGTCACAAAGTATTGTATTTTATATATAATAATAATAATAATAATAATAGTATATTTCTCTTATTTTTACATAGTTTTCTTTAGAAAAAATCATGCGCTGCTAGCTGAAGCCTTGGCTTTGCGGATTGGACTTGAGATTGCACGGGGTCGCGGTTACATGTACCTGGTTTGTGAGGTTGATAGTGCAAATTATTATCTTTTCTAGAAGACTTGGCGGGTGGTAGATTATTTCCCATTATGAAAGACATTAGATCGCTCCTTAATAATAAAGATTGGAGGGTCCAATTGCATAAGGTTCACCGACATTGTTGATTAGCGCGTCTGCGTTCTCGTGGGGATAGAGTTCTAGAGGTTCCTCCTAGTAATTTAGACACTCTCTTAGTGAGATACTCTTGACTTGTTGTTTAGCTTCTTTTTTTCGTCGTTGTAGTTTTTTTGAAGAAGAAAAAAAATTGATATTTTTTCAATTAATTAAAAATAAGTTAAATGATATGTTTGGAAATTCTTATTTAATTAATTTTCTATTTGTCAAATTCATTTTTCAAATTTAACATAAAAAAATTATATTGTAACATTAGCAACTTAAATTTCAAGTCTTATTAATGCACTTTTAACTAAAATTCTAGAAGTAATATTTTATAAAAATATCAGTATAATAAACAAAATACTTGATAATTCAACAACATCCATTTATAAATCAATTCATGTGTTGTGTACCAAATAAAAATCAATTCATGTGTTGTCATGTAAGCTGGAAAGTAGATCGAAACAGATCAAACACATGAATCAATTCACTTTGAATTGTGAAGCCATAATCTAAACAGATGACTAATCACTGATCTTCACCCAAAATTCATCTCACAGCTATACATAGGAAAAATTTGTTTATGAGTACATTTTGCCTTTCATACCGATTTCACAAATTTGTAGAATGTACACTTTGCTGGTTGTAAAATAGATCAATAACGTCGAGCACACTGTCCTGATTAGTAGTTCGTTTGTGGCCGACAAAAATGTGTATATTCATTGCTATCCCATTCAATAGGGATCCTCAGGCTTAGAGCTCTTCAGTGCTAAAAGAATTTACACCACCTAAAAAATAAAATTGTGTTAACTTTTAACACAGCCTTGACAATTTACATTTTCCAAATTCATTTTCTTAACTGCTCAAACTAAGACAAAAATAGTAAACAAGCTGCAAGCAAGTTAGACATACAAACATGCCGGTAAAGGCCGGCTAAAAAACAACCTGGGAAACATGTTTGATGGTCAATACAATGCTACTCATCTTGGTTTCTCCACTGTGTGTGTTTCATACAAGAGATGCAGTCAGTATATAACAACCAATTGAACCAGTTACTGAACCCATCTCAAAACAAAAGATAATTGTTTGAGATTCAGTATTTCAAGACTTCAAGCAGCTATATAAAATGGCTCAGAAAGATGGGGCAGTTGTTGCCAAAGGCCATGAAGAAGGAACAAAACTGGCAATCTCTATCTTGGAAGAGTTTGGACTTCCACTGGGGCTTCTTCCTCTGGCGGATGTAATTGAAGTTGGTTTTGTTAGAAGCACCGGTTACATGTGGATCCTGCAAAAGAAGAAGGTTGAGCACAGCTTTAAACTGATTAGCAAGTTGGTGAGTTATGATACAGAAATAAATGGCTACTTGCTGAATAAGAAAATCAAGAAGCTCAAAGGGGTGAAAGCCAAGGAGCTTATGCTTTGGCCTCCTGTCAATGAAATTACTGTTGATGAACCACCCACCGGAAAGATTCACTTCAAAAGTCTAGCTGGCATCACCAAAACCTTCCCAGTTGAGGCTTTTGCTGCGGGCCAGTAAAAAGATGCAACAAAGATATAAAATCAACTGCCTCAGACTAAAGCAATTTTCAAACTTTGCAATAAATCTGTCATTTTCCTTTTGTAATTTTCTTTCTGAAGTATTCCTGATCACAGATAAAAGTGATATATTAAGAGATAATAAGATTCAATTTTAATTGTTATAATTAATTATGTTAGACTAAACATGAAATACCTGACGGAGGTCACTATTATGGGTATCTGGTGAATAAAGGAAAGCAATTCCAAATCTAGTAGGGCTAGATATTATAAATATTCAGGCTGTTGAGACAGGATATATTAAATAATTCAAGACATACTCCAAGCTATCAGAACTAAGTTTGGGGGTCCAACTTCAGACACATAAATTTGCATATCTTGTAATATGCCCCAGTGGAAGTCCAAACAGTTTCCAGGTTCTTCAATCCCAATAAGCATCATAGTATTTCAAGAATTTGATGCAGGCACCAAACAATTTTAAGGACTTCGTTTAACAAATTATTTTACATCGAGTTACACAAACAATTCAAAAGAATTTTTCACATAGCACACAAGCAATACAATCATACGTACAACTTTGGCTAACTAGGGTGCAACTACTACAAATATATATTCTGATGATGTCATATAGAGTTTTACCCAAAAAGACAAACAGATTTAACTCAAGAGTGATAGCATGATTTTGCAAGCCAAGTCGAACCCAGCAGTCTCCAGCTACATCAAAGTAGATCAAGTTTGAGATGGCAAAAGTATTATGGGCAGTTTCCATCCAATAAAAGAAGCAGTCATTCAAAGATTTTAGCAATTGTACTCTTGATAGGTTGATGTTCTCCTGATTCATCACACAATACTGTTGTGTAGCTAACCTCACTTGGTAAAAAACTTGACTTTGTGATAGTGTTACACAAACATATACACATTGTCCACAATCCTCAATAATAAGGTTTACATATTGGTGAGACACAAGACTTTCCCCAATCTAGCACATCTCAAATAGCAAGTTTCAGACATTTGCCTAGATAAGAGTGTTGTGATTAATGAATGGTGAACACCCGTTGTAGCAATAATATTGATCTCTAGTAAATATTCTGACCTTTTCAACAGGAAAAATAGTCCAGCTTCATGGCCTCTCATGGAAAAGGCAGCTTGGTCATAAGCTAACGAAGCAGTCTCTGCA
Organism: Acmispon strigosus; assembly: GCA_030819835.1. NCBI lineage: Eukaryota > Viridiplantae > Streptophyta > Magnoliopsida > Fabales > Fabaceae > Acmispon > Acmispon strigosus. Next base: position 97,824,705 of record JAUAMA010000001.1, read on the forward strand.
CTATCAAAGGTCCCAAGCCAGACCATGGTGCCGTTCCTTCTTGTATCTCTGACCTCTGCCGTAAATTTTGCTTGAAAATGATACAGATTGAGTACAAATAATTGGGGGGGGGAAACCACTCGATCACCATACCACTCAAAGCAGAGAGTCAAAGTTAATCATACAATTCTAGCAAGCATAGTAAATAAAACCATTACATAAATGAATTCTTTTTATCTACTATATACTCTAAATCCTTTAAGGAGCAGGAAGAAGTTCTAAATCTTACAAACAAGGTGGGCTGCGCTAGACATCAGATAGAAGCAAACAATTAGATTCAATTTGGAATAAAATTAAAAAACTGAGACCATTCAGAAAGAAAATAACATCAGTTGGTCATTTACTTAGGGATTGGATTTTCAGTTTATACTTTATAGTCAAATGATAGAAACTGCAGATGATAGTATCATGGAATTCATAAAAACTCATGATAGAAACTCTAACAAGGATCATGATGTTGTGATGTCAAACACTAATTAATACTCCAATTTCTATAACATTTTAAGTCAAGTGAGTAGCACTGCTTATACAAACCTAAACCAACACCCCTGACATGTTATTAGAACTGACTCTCAGCACGTACATAAACTCAATAGTTAAATGAGAGGATAAAAATAAACTTGAACTGCAATCTCTTGAAAGGAGATTAGCAGAGGCAAAATGACGTGTTTACTTAGTATAGAATCAAAAGATCAAAATCATTTGATACCAAATTATACCCTGTACCAAATATAAATTAAGGCACTTGAATTTGTAGAAAGCAAACAAAAAATACATATAACTGCCATTCTCAGTAATTCTAGTACAAAATTTGCAGCAAGAAAATGTCAGCTCCATCATATGATGGTTGTCTGACAAAAAATATCTATGGATAACAAAATTCAATAATATCAGAAACTTCTCATATAATGCATGTTTATGTTAAACCTCTCTCATACGATGCCAGAGTTAAACACATATAGATCCAGTAAGGTATTATAATGCCCCTTCTCAATGTCCTCCTCCTTTACTTGATGAAGAATAAGGGTCTCAATAATCAAGTCTTCCCAATCAATGTTGTCAACTCCCATTCCTCTTCTCTTCTTCCTTTTTCTCTCAGGATAAGTGTCATATAAATGACCAGGATTCACAATATCACCCAGATCAGCATCTAAAGGCTGCACAATTCTTTTTATCCTCATCTTAGCAGCATTGATCTTCTCTCGCCTCACTTTACATTTCAATTGACCACTAACATATGAGGGTGGCATGGTATCCATTCCAACATCCTTCTCTAGTAAATTCTTCAGCAGAAGCTTTTTGCTCAGTTCTGACTTCCCATCCCACCACTCCCTACATTGCTGGAGATGAAGTCCTGACCATTGCGATTTCTGAGCATTTTCACTGTTTGAAGACTTAGCAACGTGATTCTCTTCTAAAAATTTCTTATACAACATGGATAAACATTCAGCTGAAATCTGAAACCCGTCAAAGTCATTGATAGCTGCACGATCAACATTACTTCCTAATGAAAAATACTGAGAGTCTTTTCTGGATGCTATGCCACCAAACCCATATTCGTAATCATCAACCTCATCCTGTCTTAAGCATTCAGCAACAACATCTGTCAAATCTAACCTAGGCTGATCAAGATTCTTTCTCTTCTCAACAGGCTTCGACATAGACTTCTTCTCCATATACTGAATCACAAACGGCGCGTTCTTAACAATGTTTTTCGTCGTGATATCCTTTCCCCAAGGCAACACCTGTGCAACTTTCACAAGTGTCTCAAGGAGCTCCCTGTATCTAGTTCTGCAAGTGGAAACCATGGCATGGACTTCCTTAGCCAAATCATCCATCCGAACCTCAACTTGGTTCAATTCCGCCACCAAAACCAAAACTGCAACCACCAACGGAAGCGGCCGGCGACCGGTGCTCAAGTACCACTTTACCGCACACTGTATCAAAAACACTCCCTGCTTCTGCATTCTGTCCAGTGTGCACCTCTCAACACCAGCGAAACTGGGAGAATTCTTGAGCGTCCGTTCCAAGGAATGCACGATGTCAAACTCAGGAAAATCAGGTCTCTTCAATCCCAAGAAATCAATGACGCGATGTACCATCCTACCGAGCTCATACACGTCGCAATCAACTGCGGAAGCGACTTCCGCCATGGGAAGAGGGCGATCTTCCTTCCGCATAATGACATAAGCACAAGCACCGATCAAGACCTCGAACCAATGCCCCATCCCGAACTCACCCTCAGTGATAGCAGACACCATGCTCGCAACTTCGACGGTCTTGGACCCTAACCCTAACCTAAGTGTCAATTCTTCGATCGAATTATTGGCGGTAAAGAGTTTCCTCTCTCGGTAGGAGAAAACGCTGCCGGAACCGGAGGTTCCGAGGCGGACGAAGGTGCCGACGGCGCCGTTGATGCCGCCGATTTGGGCGTCGAATTGGTCGAACGGTTGAAGTGCGCCACATGAGGAGCAGACCAACTCTTGAGAGATATCGTCCCGTACAAGGGACGTTTTAGCACAGTTGGTGCAGCGATTAGAGCTCGACATGAAGAAATTAGGGATTCGTTTGGTTATGACTTATGAAGATTGAATGAATTGAAGAATCCTCCTTCTCCTTCATAGAGAGCGCAGCTAGCTGGCTTCTACTCTAAGCCGGAGAAGTAAATAACTAAATATTGCTAGCTGTGGATGCCGCGCCGCATGGTATTGACTATTGACATTTGTTATTTGAGAAACTCATCCAAACACAATTTATGAAAACTTCTTTGTACATAAGTAATTTAATTTAATTGAATAAAAAGATAATTAGAAGCTTTTTAGAAAAAAAAAATGGTAGGAGGAGAGTTTTTTTACAAAATAAAAAAATTATTTTCTTATGTAGGTTATTATGTCGTAGTCTTATCTACATTGTGTCTCTACTATAACCTCCACTATCGCTACAATTTCATCATTTTGGCCGCCACACTACTTTGGCTACCACTACCCTCCACCACTACTGACGTTGTCACTGCAAACACCACCCTTCATTACCATCATCGTTGACACTACCGCCTCCATTGCCACTTCCACCACCACCGCCACCGCCCTCCACCCCTATTACCACTATTTTTGCCACTGTCATGACCACTGTCGCCACTAGGTGACACCCACCTCCACCACCAGCTTCATCGCCACCACAACCATCACCTCCTCCGTCGCCGCCACAACCATCACCTCCACCGTCGTCGCCACCAGGTAACACCCACCTCCTTCACCTCCACCTACATCACCTCCACCACCGCCCCACCACCAGGTAACAACCACCTTCATCACCATCATCATCGTCGCTACAAGGTAACATTGTCCTCTATCACCACTATTTCCTGACCTCTCCATCATTGTGTCGTTGCTATTACTCACTGTTATAAGATTATAAATTGACAAATAACTTTTAAATAAAAAATAGTTTTAAAGCTATAAAAAAATAAAAAGTGACAAATAACTTTTATTTTTTTTCTTAAAACTCTTATTGAGCTTATATATAAAAACAGGTTTTTAAGAAGAAAATTACCTTAATATCATTTGATTAGTTACTTTTGATTACCAAAAAACAAAGGAATGCATGAACATTGAACACTAAGAATAAAATGCGTGGAAAAAGACCCATAAAGATTAAATAATAATGCAAGTTGCACAAACATCCTCAATTATCTTATGATGCACACTACAAATACATCGACTTTATTGATTATATATATTACATTATTGAGGTCCATATCACTTCATTTATTTATGCCTTAGACCTCTCAACTATTGTTGAGAACTTTCATATTCAAAACAGAATATGAGAGTGTTGTGTTGTAACCTTGCATACAACTATAATACTTGGCTTCCCTGTTGCTCCAAAGAGATTTGGTTGGGGGCATAAGCCCAGGCATTGATGTCACACACCCCTCTTTCTTGACCAGTGTTTCTTTTGATCCACATATAACCCTCCATTCCCCATGTTGAACCCCATGAATTCTTTAATATCCAATAATCTTGATCATCTACGGAATCATAACCCACTATTAACATGCAGTGATTCATCATATGGACAGCGACCGGACAGTTGGTACCATCATAGACTCCCTGGCGATAGAGGAAAAAAAACAGAGGAAAAGTATGTGATCCATGCTGTTTATTTTGAATTAAGTGAATGAATTAAACATTAATGATTTGTGTTTCTGAAACAGTGGCGAAACTAAAATGGGTGGTCCAAAAGATCACTTACGTAATTGTAATTTGCAAAGTCATCACTGTGCGCATACAGGCACACACTAATAGGTTGCTGAACAGTTGCACACAGCAATCCGTTCTCTGATCCGTCTGTGTGATAATATCCATCAATGGTTGCATTATTTGGAATCTATTTAAGCAAAAAATTGAGGGGGTTAACTCTTAAATTGAACAAAGAGAAGTAGCTTGGTACTCTTATTTGCAGGTACCTGTGAGGCTTTGCAGGTACTCTGCTTTGCAATATAAGTATAATCCTGTTCCAAAGCAATTCCACCGTTTCTTTCAACCCAATCGAACGCTTTATCCACCCATCCACTACCACAACCTTTGCTCACGGGGTCACAATCCACAAGCTCTTGCTCAGAAAGTCTTCTAAGCTTCCCCGTTTTTATTGCATTTATTCCTTCAATGGCGCCCGCCGCCGAAAATGCCCAGCAACTTCCTAATAAACAACAATATATTGGAAAACATCAAAAAAATTAGAGCTTAATGTTTGTTAAATTCGGTAGCAATGTTTTATAAAACTTGGTGTCGTGTGTTAAATTTAAGTTGACTGTTTATACTTTACAGCATCCAGAGTATCAGTTAATTGGATATTTTTCTTTGCAAGGTACATTAGATTTGGCCCTCCAATCTAAGGTTAATTGATGCAGGAGCTTTTTATAGCATCAGGTTTGTCATTTTTTCTTTGTAACTGAAGTTAGTTAAATTTACAAACACATCAAAACGTACCACAGTCTTGTTGATCCTTGACATGAGTGACAGCTCCTCTTGACCTCCAATCTAAGGATGGAGGTGCATCACAGGGTAAGTCATCCAGCTTCACCATGCTACTCTCGTCTTTAGGCATGTCTATGTCATGTAAGTATACTTGTTGGAACTCCTTGGTGGTCCAATCAGCAAACTTGTTCAGACCTAGAAGGAAGTCATGAGGTGACTTTCTTTTTGAATTGGACTCTGTGATGTACTTCAAATTGGAGATGAAAATGTCAAATTTCTTTGCCATCTCACCTAGGTCTTTGTAGACCCGGCCTTGGTCTGTTTTCCATTGTTGGAATAGTTGGATGGCTTCATCTTGAGAAGGAACCTTGTCAAAGTTAGGGCCCAATATGGAGGAGTAAAGGGTTGGGATGCTAAAACTTGAACAGAGACATAGGAATTTAGTGCAGATGAAGAAGAGCATAAATATGTTTGGGTTGGGGGAAATCATCATGTATTCAAACTATTGATTGAATTAGTAAAATATTTGATGTATATTGCTCATTTATCAGTTTCACGTATTTATAGCAAGTGAAATGAAGAATATGAGTAAATTCACATCACTCACTGTGATTATTTCAAGTGGTTGGCTAAATGACCCCATTATTAATTGGGGTCATTTAACCCCATGCTCACATGGACCAATAAAATTGTTTCATAATTAAAATTAAAAAATAATCTGAAAATAAATAAAATAAATAACACAATCTTATTGGTCTATATGAACATGGCGTTGAATGACCCCAATTAATTATGATGTCATTTAGCCGACCCCTTATTTTAAAGTGTCAAAGTCGTAATTTTAATAAAACTCATAAAAGTGTGTTTTGTGACAGCCACAATACAAATATTGCACATGTTAATAATTGTTAAGTGGTTCATCAATCGTTAACTATGAAAAATAGATGGATGATTATTACTCACGTGTAGTGTGACTCAACTCAACCAATTGAGTTTTTTATGAAGTTGTAAGTGAGTTAATTAACGATAAATAAATCAAGAGCAAATTGCACCGGCATGAAACTTATTATTATTACATTGACTTCTCCTATATTATTTAGCGAGACACTAACTACCTTTATCTTATTGGCAGCAACCTCCTCTAAGGTTCATCGTTATTCTATTGATCTCTTCTAAAATTTATCATTATAACTCTCAACACCCCTCTATTATTCTAATTGATATATGATGAAAGGGAGAGCAATGAGTTTTACAAACTAGGAGGAGGTCAGTGTAATAACATTAAGCCCGAAGGGAGATGAGCGTAATTTCTCTATAAATAAATAAATGTGTGATTATATATACCCTAGCCACAATTTAAAAATAAAGAAGAAAAAAATAAGACACATGATACGATTTGTTTAAGTAACCCCATGAGGTTAATTATTTAACCTCATTCTAATAGAACAATAACATTTTTTACAAAAATTGTGAAAAACATAACTTATTTAATATCTCCTAAAAATTATTGGTCCATGGAGTTAAATAACTTTATCGGGTAAGTTAGAATCGCCTAGCCTAGGGATTAGCTATTAGACTATTGAATCAAGGTTGTCAAGACACTCATCCTCGTGCATTCCTCATTTACGGAATTAACATGTTAGAGCATCTTTAATGGAGATTTGAAAGTGAGGTCTTAAAATAAGATCTGGATTTTATAAAATCCAACTCATTGGAGAGGGGTGACATGACTTGGGATCTTATTTTGGTGTTTTCGCTGGTTCCTCTTTTAAAGTGGGATCTTAAGTAAAATAATATTGTTTCTCCCTCATATAAATAACAATCAACCAACAGAAACCAACTTTAAACAGATTTGGTTGAGCATATTTGGGAGCGTTTTGGAAATGAGAACGATGAAAATTAATTATTATGAAATATTATGTATTTTATTTAAAATGTATTGTCATTTATTTTTCAATAATGCGTATTTCCTTTCATTTTTGATTAAATAATATTATGATGAACTTTAATTGTGCATTTCCTATCTAATTGATATTTAATTATATTATATCTTTTTTAATTATTAATTATGTTTGTATAGAATTATTAATTTAATTTAATTTAATATTAGGTGGAAATAAATTATATAAATATATTGTGTATTGTGGGTCCAACTAAAAGTAAAATAAAATATATACATAAAAAAATAAAGGTTAAACACATCATTTACTCATTGAAAATTTATTATAACTTATATCAATAGTCTTAGAAATTTGCTTTTACATTTTTTTTAAATTTTTATTCTTGATATATTTTTCTTTTAAATTGTATTTTCTAATTATTCTCAAACGTGTTTCTCAGAAGAAGTTATTCATTTACACTTAATTATTAAGAGAGAAATTTATATATTATTATTATATTCCAAGATTATTACATTTCCATCGCTCTTTTTCTATCTAAAGAAAAAAAATATCATTGTGATTGTGTTTTGATTCTTGCATTAATCAATAGTATAAAAGTTATTGTCAAAATTAATAATAGGTAAAGTAATATGCACGAAGTCTCAAATAAATTTAAATAGTAGTAGAGGAAATAAATTTTAAATTTTCTACGCCAACAGCATTTGGTAAAAAAATGAAAAGGAAAGAATTACTGAAAAAGTGGTTGACAGGAAATCAACCTTCTACTTGTCAGTAATAACTAATAGGCTCAACCACAAGAGTAACACATTGTATCTAATTATTTGTGCACTATTGAATATATAAATATATACGTAAATACAACAAACTTTTAAGTACCATTCATTAGGTAAGATTTTCTAAATGCTTGGGGAGGCCATGGCCCTCCACTGTACTCATGTAGTTCCGCTGCTCATGTGCAATAGAGCTTATGATATCTTACCCTTTTTTAGTTTGCGACTTTTATGTTATATCTCTCGTCTGATAATTTCACGTATCACATTCATTATTCATTTCTCATTTATTTTTATCTTCCTTTAGTAATTTATACTTAATAATCGGTGAGCACAAATTTTTATTATTCTAATTTATCTAGTTAGTTGAGGAATTTTAATGTTTTTTAATTTAATTTATATGCACTCATAATATAAAGAGTTTTATACATGCATTTACTCGCATCTCTCCATTATTATTTTAAATATTATCAAATTCAAATTGATAGAGTTTATAATTGAATGACGATATGTATAGTGATTAAATTCATGTTTTTTTAACAACATTTAAAAAATAGTTCTAAAATATTAGATATTCATATTAATATTCATATTAATTAATTCTATAGCCTACAGATATGCATGTATGATAACCATGTGCATCCTTTTCAAGTTACGTGTCATAGTTTTTTTTTTGTTACAAGTTACGTATCATAGTTTGATTTTACGTTTGTTTTCTATCACCATTTTTTATTCTATTTATTTATTTTATCGATCATGTGATACTCATTATCATCGTGAAGACGTGAAGATTTTTACACCTTCACCTTTTAGTTGTGGTTTTAAAAGAATATTTTTATAATTATTTATTGTTCATATAATAATTTATATATAAGATAATATTAACTATTGTTCATTAATTATATATTTAATCACTTAATTAATATATTAGAAAAGTAATTGCCTAATTGGAAGATATCAAAGAGAAAAATTATAGATGGTAATTTTAATATAACCAAGCATATTAATTAGTTTCTAATCAATACCTTAAACTACATTAAAAAAGGGAATAAGTTTACCAAAAACAAAACAGTTAAGGCACATTTGACGCTCAAAAGCCTTTTAATTTCAAGATGGGTTAAGAAATTAACAAAAATAAGTAATTGCATTTTGGTCCCTTGTTTTGAATTATATGTAATTTTACTCCTATTTTTTTAGCTAATAAAGTCCTTTATTTTAAAAATTTAGCAATTTTGATCCATGTGTCACATTTTTCATATGTATAAAATCATTTAACTTTTTTTTTTAATTATTTCAGGGTTTATGATAGATTTGATATATGATACAATCACTACAAGAAAACACTCAATTATTTTTACCAACAGAAAAACTCGTCGGCAACATGTTTTAAAGTAAAACAAAACAAACATGTTACTAACAACCCAAATTGTCAGTAATTTGGGGGCAATTCTTTTTTACAACATTAGATACCGCTAAATTTTTTATGACTAAAGTCATCGTAATTTTAAATTTTAAAATTACCGCCTGCTGATAACTTGACAGGCTTTAAAAAAAATTAACAAATTAGAGTCGTCGGTTATTTTTAAATTGGAAATTGTCGTATACCGATAACTTGGCAGACTTATAAATTCAAAAAGTGATATGTAACCTATAAGTATCCTAAAAAAAATCATTGGTAGCTTACCGACGGTTAAATCCCTTAATAACCTATAAATAGGAGTTTTCATATCATCTTACTCACACTTCTTCTCCTCTTCCTCCTCCTTCTTCTCACTTTCCTAATCATAGTTTTAAAAACTGCAAAATGCTCATTTGTTGCAATTTTACGTTTCCTATATATGTTATATTTGTTTTAACCTTTTGATGATTCGTTAAATTTGTAATTTTTTTGTCAAGATTTCCATGATAAAAAGGGCCAAGCCCAAATTTAGGTTGCAAGTTGCCACTACTAAGCTCGTAGATGAAATGCAACAACTAGCGTTGGGTTGATACAAATTAGTCCAAGGTGGTTTTGAATCGTGTGGTTGTTGTGTAGATGAAAGCACGCTAAAGAACAAAATGTAAGTTGCATAAACATCCCATTATTTTATGATTCACGATACATCAACAGCTTTTTTGTCACGATATACTACAATATATCATTAAGATGATTCTCCAATTATTTATGCCAATATTTCTGAAGACTGTTGAGAGCTTACGCATTCAAAACAGCATTACAACAGATTCTGGACATATGAAACTGTAATTTGGAACTAGTTCTTGATTGGGGCATGAGCCCAAGCATTGATTGCACACACCCCGTATTTTTTACCAGTGTTCCTTTTGATCCACATGTAACCATCCATTCCCCATGTCTTGCTCCATGAATTCTTCACTATCCAGAAATCTTGTCCATCTCTCGAATCATAACCCACTATTAACACGCAGTGATTTGTACTGTCAGAATTCACCGGGCAGTTCGGACCATGATAGATTCCCTGAAACACATGATTCACAGGTTGAAAAGGTTTATTTGTAAATTAATTTTAACCCATAAGAAACATATTATAAATAATATGTACTGAATGTGAATGTGGTTGATTCTGAAGCTAGCACTTACGTGTGTGTAAAGGTGAAAGTCCTTGGGTGCATAAAGACACACACTAACAGGCTGCTTAGCAGCCGCACAAAGTAGTCCATTGTCTGATTGCGCTGCCTGATAATAACTATCAATGGTTTCACGCTTTGGAACCTATTTCAGAAAAGAAAAAAGGGTCAAACTTGCAATTTCAAAAATTGAAGGGATCAGAAAAGTAGGAATATTGTTTTTAATTAGTATCAACCTTTGAGGCTTTGCAGACACCTTGCTTTGCGGTATAAGCATAATCTTGTTCCCCAGCAATTCCGCGGTTTCTTTTAACCCAATCGAATGCTTTTTCCACCCACCCACTGTTACAACCCTGGCTTATAGTCTCACAATCCACAAGCTCTTGCTCAGAAAGTGTGGTAAGCCTCCCTGTCACTATTGCATTTATTCCTTCAATGGCACCTGTGGCTGAGAATGCCCAGCAACTACCTGAAAACAACATCATATCAAAGAATTTTTTTTTTTTTGACTAAGGTAAAATGGTCTTATGATCCTATGTTCAATGATGTTTAGGGAAAAAAAAGTGATAAATGTAATACCATCATGGGGTAAGAAAAGAGATATAGAAATAAAAAAATAATGTATATTACTATTTTAGTGTATATGAATAAGATGTTTCTTTCTTTACTCTATTTAAAAGGCGCGCATGTCTTACAACTTGGTGTATTGTCAAACCCGTTGAATGATGTAACAAAAATGTTTTTGATTTCTTGGGGCAACTAATGCATGAAATTTTTCTGTCTCAATTCTGTATTATTTTCTCGTCTCACTATAAAAAAATTGACACGTCAATTAATAAACATAGGTTGGTTGGGGATGAAGATATTATGTACTCATTTGGTATTAATTTTTCAATCGCACAAATTAAATCGTGTCATGTAAGCATGAGTATAATAATTATAAATGTCATGTAATCGTGTCATGACTCTGAAAGATAGTTTAAGTGGTAAGAGCTGATGAAGACATGAGTTAGAGAGGAATAGGTCCAAAGATCAATTCTTTTCTTGGAAGAGAAATTTAAATATTTTACGATATAAAAAAATTATAAATTTATACCAGTGATATGAAATAGTTTGATTGATGTGAGAGTAACAAAGGATTTCAGTGACGTGAGTTGGTTACAAATTGAATTACAACATGGGAAACACAGTGAGAGGTTGAATGTTTACATATCATGCACTCATATGCACTTTTAATTAAGATTTTTCCATATTTTTTGGTCGAAAAAAGAAATGAGTAATATAACGAGTGATGTTATAGAAATAAAATAAAATAAAAAAGGTGAAAGTGATATAGAAAAGAATATGTGAGTCTGAACATGTTAAAGTTGTTTTTGACCACATATATGGTAGTATTACTTTAAACAGTAAACAAAATCTTGCAAAATCAGAAAACTTACCACAGTTCTTTTGATTCTTAACATGAGTGACAGCTCCTTTTGACCTCCAATCTATGTATGAAGGTGCCCTACAGGGTAAGTCATCCCGCTTCATGAGGCCTCTGTCTTTGGGCATGTCAATGTCATGTAAGTATGTTTGTTTGAACTCCTGGGCACTCCAATCAGCAAACTTGTTCAAACCAAGAAAGAAGTCATAAGTTGAGTTTCTCTTTGCATTAGACTCCGTGATATACTTCAAATTGGAGAGGAAAATCTCAAATTTCTTTGCCATCTCTCCTAAGTCTTTGTAGGCACGGCCATGGTCTTTTTTCCAGTGTTGGAATAGTTGGATGGCTTCATCTTGAGAAGGTAGCTTGTCAAGGTTAGGGCCCAATATGGAGGTGTAATGGGTTGGGATGCTAAAACTTGAACAAAGACATAAGAATGTAGTGCAGGTGAGGAAGAGCAGAAATAGGTTTGAGGTGTGGGAAATCATCATCATCATGTATTCAGAACTATTGATTGATGAGTTAATAAAATGTTTGATGTGTGCATTCCTCATGTATCAGCTTTACCTATTTATAGTATGTGAATGACGACTGCATCATGAACAATATCCTATATTGGTTTTCCGTTACGATTCTCCCAAAATGTGCATTCTTCATATATCATATCAGTTTGGTGCAAACTAATTGTTGGGTTAACTAAGATAGATTTTGGTCATGTTAAATAGGTGTATTTTGGTTTTAGTATATTGTTTGAGTAAAGATGGAAAACATCTTAAATGTTTAAGAAATAACTCACTTTTAATTATCACGAGATGAGATGCTGAGATTTGATAACTTTACCAAATGTTTTCATCGGTCTACATGACACGCCCGTGCACATGTTTAATGTACTTGACGTATTAGATTTGTGTAATTTTTAATTATAATTTAAACTCTAAATGCATAATTAATAATTAAAAATGAAAAATAAAATCCATTAAGCATGTGCATGGCAATGACACATAGGATCGACAATGATACTTATTTGCTATTAAGGCAGTAGTTCTTCCACGGCGTAACTTTCCTCCTTATTTCTCCAACACCGGCAACCGACTAGAACTAAAAGGGAGCTAGTACATAAACATTTGGAATGGCGCTTTTCAAACTTTACTGTAACACTAAAACCAAAACTCACAAAATTTCACTCAGCCTTGTACAACATTAATGGATAAAGGAGATATAACACATATTTTAGTGTATATTTATACAATATTTTTTATGGTTTGATTCACCATTCTATCAACATTGATCGATGAGGACTATAGAAATCAAATGGGAACATTTTAAAATTGCTTAAAGAAACGAATTTATAAGAACAAACTTAATTATGAAAAATTAGAGTCGAACAAGATGATTTTCTTAAATAAAATTATGTTAAAACACATTAGAGGAATTAGTTAAAGTTCAACGCTCCCCCAAAGAAGAATGCTAGCGTCGCCGTGAACTCAAGTATTTGGCTGGTAATGGTAATATTCATTTTGCAACTTGGCGCCTTTACGTTGTGAATGATTGAACATTTATTCAAACTATAACTGAAACTGAATGGATCGAGTTATTCAAATCAAATGCATGTTTACATTCCTAGCTAGCTGTGGGCGTTATTAGAAAGAAGCATAAAAAAGGAGAAGAATGTGGGTTGGGTGTGTGAAAATTTTGAAATTATTTAATTTAATTTAATGTTTTTTTACAGAAATACTTTATTCACTGTCCAGAGGATCATTTAATTTTATTCAATTTCAAGGAATTCATGCTAGTACATATGAGAGAAGAAAGATTTTAATCGCGATTTGGCATGCAATAATATGATTTACTTTAACTTCTCCGAATGACTTGATATTTAATTCTGCAAGGTTTTTTTTATATGATACAGTGTAATTGGTTAAATTAAGATCTTAATGGTGGCTCTTTAAAAAAATAAAAAAAGATCTTAATGGTGGCTAAAGACAAGACACAAACATTTTAGTTTACTTTTTATTTGTGGGAAGTTTAATCTTATTTTTTTTTGTTTTTAGCTTGTTTTCAAGATGATGTAGTGCAATAATTGAAGATGTTTTTTATCAGTCTGCCATTGATATTTTATTATTATATTTGTGTATGATTTTAATGCATTTCTTTTGGTTACATCTTGTACTTAATATAATAATATTATTTTATTGGCATTTCAAAAAACAAAACACCAACCATGACTTAAAAAACTCAAAGAGGATGTATCAGAACAGAAAAATATAATTGGACAAGATATAGTTTGTTCTTTTTTTTGGTCAAACAAGATATAGTTTGGTAAGAATAGAGAAAAGATGATGATTAAAGATGATGATATGATAATATTGTTTTATTCTAATGACAAATTTTCTTCTTTTATCAAAATACCGTTGCATTTCCTTCTTTCCACAAAACTCGGACTCCTTTTCATATACTATTTATAGCCTTCCCATCTCATCATTCTTAGGAATTTGGGGAGATTTTCTGGACGATGTTTTCTTTTTAATAAAGTCACTATTATAGAGAGTTTTTAAAGTTGATGTAGATTAGTGAAAGATATGGGTTACCGATTCCTCCAATTTATTTATTTGACATTACTTGGTGATCTCAACTCAAAATTTTGAGTTTAAAAAAAAAAACTCACACTACAAGAAAATTTGTAGTTACTAACAACTTTTGGCCGTAAGTAATAAAAATTTTCCGACAATCTTTGATAATTTACTAATGGACAATACTATTAGTATTTTTTAATAACTTTGTTCGTCAGTAAGTTATCAACAAATTTGTCAGTCCTAATGTACGAGCCATTACCCACGACTAAGATCGTCGGTAACTAATTCGACCTAGACAAGAAAAACTTCTTATGCTATGTTGATAAGTCTCACATCGACTATAATATGACAAAGATAACTCTTATATATGGGAAGACAATCCCCACCTCTTAAGCTGACTTTTCGGTTGAGTTAAGCCTCCCAAATTCTAATATGGTATTAAAGCATGTATTAGATCAATTCAGTGGAGACCATCCGTATATGAGTCACCCATTGTTGTTCATTCCTAAACACTTCATGCTCCATATGTCTGGCTTTGGGCGTGATGATGTGCGTTGAGAAGTCTCATATTGACTAGAGATATGACCGATATAGCTTTTATATATGGAAAACAATCCTCACCTTTTAAACTAGCTTTTGGGTTGAGTAAGACCTTACAAATTAATATGCTATGAATGAAAATTTTACCTTAATGGAAATAATTTCCACATTTTAATCAATTATGCTCTTGGAGACTATTGTAATCATCACACATCTAGGTTCCATATTTGTGTTGTATGCGTATGTGTATTGTCTTCCACCGTAACACATAATTGTCTTTCACCAATAATATATTTATTAAATGATGAAAGTTCTTTAAACTTTTTAAATTGAATTTTGAAAGACTTTAATATTGAATAATTGTCTCAATTTAGAGTATTTTGTTTGTTGGTTGAAAGTTTCTCAATTTCGTGATATCGTGCTCATTGAGCAATACCTCCCACATACCGTTGCTATGTAATATGTAATTTAGGATTGATCACGATATTATTGTATTTCTATGTACTTTTTGTCTGAAATGTTGTCAGTAACAACGAAAAAATTAAATTGTCAACGACTAAGTCGTTGGTAGCTAGTTTAGATGGCGAGGGTTGCTGGTCATAAATGTCGGTAACTTTCCGTCTAATTGTTCCCGCAAAAAACACGCGAGACTGATGACCACGACTGTCAATAATTTGGATGGTGTGGACTGTAGGTAACACTACCAACAACCATGTTTGTTTGTAACAGACAATAACTTTACCTACTAAATAAATTAACTTGCTGACATTTTACTAACAATCTAGGTTGTTAGTAACACTTATTTTAAATAACATTTTACCGATGGCTAAACCATTAGTAACACTGAGGTTTTGGGAAGGTTTTTCGGCCGACAATAACTTGTTGTCGATATATGACCTATTTCTTGTAGTATCAAAATTTTGAGTTAATTTACTTAATTTTATATTGGGGGTTCAACATAAAATGAAAATGAAAAAGTAATTAGTAGTGAAGGTTGTTATAATACTGAAGTTAATTATTTAGCATAAATAGTATAGGAATACAATAAGAAATTATTTTTGTAAGAGACTGATGTACACAACATATAAGGGGCTGGGCCTTTTTTGTTTCCGAAGATTCCTCATATTTCATCGATAAGTGAACGGGCCGTGGGCGTAAGTATATTTTATTTCTGGACAGCTAGTAATTTGTGTTTTTGGGTTTAATATAAAAATAGATTTATGATAGATCCAAATGGGATCCTTCTTACCAAAAAAAGGTCCGAAATGGGTATATTTAATATATATGAAACTTAATAAATTTTTGTGAGCCAATCTACCTACTCATAAATTGCACCAGTGGTCTAGTGGTAGAATAGTACCCTGCCACGGTACAGACCCGGGTTTGAAAATGAAAATGTGCATTTTATTCTGTGGGACTTTTTTTTTAGATTTATAATAATTAGATATATTTGCTTCTTTTTCAAAAAACATTACTCAGTTATTATTTTTGAAATTTTTTTATCCCAAAAGATAAGTTACTTTAGAATATCTATAAAGTATTAATTATGAATTTTCATGTTTATCCTTATTGAGATAGTAGAATATTAATATAGAGAGAAACTAAATGAATTGATAAATTTTTAAATGAAGACAACTTGAGAAACTTAGTAGAAAAAATTATAAATTTATTGCTATTAACTATTTTTTTTAGTGCTAAAAAATTAGATAAAAATAACTTATAATAAAATTAAAATAAAAAAAAGAGGAGCACATTTGATTCATTGATACTTATACTACCATGATGGCGCTAGTGTCCATGCTTGGCGAGTCTTGTTTTTATAATTTTAGATATCTGTGCTTGATTTTTCACAAAATATACACGTAAACGCTAGCTAGCTGCATCAAAATGTTTCAAGAGCTAAGAATCCACTGTCATTTACTCATTTTGTGTGCAAATTATGCTTAAATTAGGTGCAACAAAGTTAAACACAAATACCCAAAAAAAATTAATTGACAAGGCAATTTCCTTAGTTGGTTGAATGACCCATAGATGCACTTGAAAAAGATACACAGTTGTCCTTGAAACACGTGGGGATGAAGAGTTCAATTCAAACTAACCCAAGTTGGTCTCAGAAACAATGAAAAGTGTCAAATGATGGAGTTTTAGAACATTTGATTATTCTTAAATGCCTCCTATGACAACTAAATGGATATGCCACGCATCGCATGGCTTAGGGTTAGAGGATTTTTTGTGTGTATGTTAGTCTCACGAGCCATCATTGGATCACATTATATTGCAACTTCTTATTATCCCCTTTTGGTAGCTTAACACTTGGTGTTGTTTGTGGAAATTAATTGAAGCTTGCGTTGCTAACCTTCCTTCCATTTGTTACTAAACAAATGAAATTTCAATTTCAATTTCAATAGTGGGATATCCCGTATTGTATTGTTCATCGCTCACACGTGTGGTCACGAATCTCAGAATGGGATGCACAATTTGAGTCCCACATTCTTAATTATCCCCACGTGTGATGATACTGTGCTGTGCTGTGCCGCAATAATTGATGGAAGGAAGGGTGGCTCTGGCTCATAGTCACATTTTTGCAATCCTTGAACACGTGCATTGATCCACCTTCACGGGATTTGTGTAACACATCACCATTTTGTTTTAGGTAATCAAGTTAAAAACTACAAGTTATAATCATTCGGTAAAGGAATTGATTTACAGTTTATAATATATTACTTTACAGTTTCACTAAAAAATGCTGTGTTTGAATAATTCTTTTATTAGATGAAATTACATTTATATTTATATATAACTAAACTTATGTTTGGTATCCCATAAAAAAACTTATGTTTAATATAAGTGATAAATTAATATTTTTTTAATATTTAAAAAAAAGACTCATGTATTTTAATTACACTATTTGTATAATCTTTTGATAAAAAGTATAATTTGAAAAAAAATAGAAATCTAATTGTTTTTTAAAGCTATTTCGAATTGATTTTCAGAGGAAAAAACAATTTAATATTAGTAATAAACATAATTAATTTCTACTCGGTAAAATCAATTTTTCCTGGAGCAGAAACAGACAGGCCATATATACGAAACTCAAAGTAATTTCAGCTTCTTTTTTAATTAAAGTAATTTAACCTTACTATCTAAGAAATTATTTTTCAAATTTACTATTATTAAAATTTCCAAAAATAAATTCATTATTTTAAATTTATTTTTACCGAAATTGATTGTCTTAAGTTTAAAAAGATCTAATTCGACTGGACTTATAAACAAATGGTAATGAGATCATATAACATAATTAACACATATTTTTCTAAAACTAATAAAAAAATTATAAGTTTCTACATGAAATTGTCAATAATAGTTATTGCATGACAATATTGTATGATTGCTTAGAATATAAACTAAATGGTAGTTGACTTTTTTTATTAAAATTATGAGGATAAAAACAGGAATAAATCCGAATTAAAACTTGAAATTATAAGCTATAAGATATATGAGTTTAATGTTGATGCACTGACCGTGTAAAGAAGTTTTATATATTCATTCAATCAGAATCCATTAATTTGTCATATCATAATTAAATTTAAATTTAATATATTTTTAATGGATAATAAATAAACATAATTGAATACATGTATAAAACTTTTTACACTATCCATACGTGAAAATTAAACTCAACATATACATCTCATGTACTAGTTTTTTTAATAAATCTTACCTGAGGTATATATGTTACCAACCACACTCCTTTATGACCCGTTCGGAGTAATTATGAATTTTCAATTTTTAGTTTTTGAATATAAATTTAAAAACAAAACATGTTAAAAAATGAAACGAATTCAACCTAATTCTAAAAATTTGGATAAAAAATAAGTCGTTATTAGCGCAACGTGCATCTAAAGTTCTAAATACACCCTAGCTTTGTTCATAGGAAACATTAGTCCAACGAGACGTGTAGAGTCACATTAGAGTTACTGGCAGTGGCACATATCATATTTGCACTAACAATTCCTTCTACCACACGCCCACAAACCCAAAACCAGATGGATAGATATTTTTTTTAGTGGACTCCAACATGGAAATGGAATTGCCAAAACCATGCTTTGTTTCACTTTGAATATATCAAAATTCATATATATCCCCAACCCTAATGGAATTCCACCCAAAACTGTACCAGAATTTGTCTCACTTACTAAGGTTTTTGTTTTTTTAAAACAAACCTTCATTGAAAACTAGAAAGAAACTTTAAGCTGAGCATAAGCATTTACATCACGCTAAACATAAGAAATAAGACATCCATTACTCAAATAAAATTGACGAAAGAACTAGAAATTCTTACTAAATAATTAGCAACCTTATATACCACTCATACGGACAAAAGTAAAATTAAGGAAATCAAAGTGAGACAAAGTTCCTACAATCATCAATAATGAAAGTCAAATAAGAACACTCTCTCGCTCGGTGTCTCCAAGCCTCAAAGAACAGCAGATAGGCAGTTTTAAAGCAAATAGAGCAAAAACTAAATAAGGTGTTTCACTTGGTTAGAATCTGTATTCCGGTTCAAAATTGGTTATGCACTTGTTTAACCGCAAATATTAATTAATTAAATTAAACTTGTTCGTTCACCCAAAATACCTTAATGCCAACATATAACTAAATATTTCTCTCCTCTTTTTCCCAGTAAAGATGCTCTTTAATGCACTGCTAACTATCTATCTGGCTACTTCTGTTCTTTCCACCATAGGATAGCCACATTTTCCTCTTGTAGCTCAAATCTCTATGATACATCTATAAACTGCTTGGTTGTAAATGAATTGAGGGCTTAAGTTTAATTTGCTTTGTCAGAAGCATATATAATCGAACAAATTAATGAATGACTTGTCCTTCTCCCTCACCCTAGCTTCATGTGAGAATATCACAGCCATGGATCCAGATCAGATTTTGCAGCCAACTAAGAACTATGCAAAGATATATTAAGTGCCCATTAATTCATCTTGACGCGTGTGCACTGCCCCAACATTTATGGTTCCACGAAGGAACATATACGGGAGGGTCTCCCTGATTCTCACATGCAATGTGTGAGGGTTTACATCGAAACCATAGTCTAAAATTTGGTTAGTTGCTGTCTCCTTTTTAGTGAAAGAAAATGCCAAGTCATATTTCTCAGTCTACTTGGGACCGCTGCGCAAAGAATTCCCTATTTAATATCCACCCTAACTCATATGACTAATTAGGTCCTCTCAAACTGAGTTTGGTGAAGACATAATATAGGTTCTCAAATTCCATCCCCCACTAACTTATAAGGCTGATTAGGTTGAGATTGTTAGTGATGTACTACCAAATAGTATATTTAATATGGTGATTTTAGATACACATGCATTTTCTATATCCCGTAGATATACCATTTTGTGTTGTAAGAGTTAAAAATTGTCACAATATAGTACGTTTCAAAAATACTTGATACAGAATGTAAGTCACATATTATCACCATTTTAAATATACTATCATTTGGTTGGACATCACTAATAATTTCAACCTAACCCCTGATATTTGAAAATGACCACAAAGTAAGAAGAATATCACATGAAAATGTATATTTATCAATATTTTCTATTTTAAATTAGTTATGTTGTTCATATATTACTTTTTTACAATATTATTTAATTTTTCTATTTCTCTCTATCATATAATATAAGAGATGCATACTTTTTTCTTAATTAACTATATCAGCGACTATCACAATCCGCGATAGAAAACTGACCAAATAGTTTTTTCTATTCAAAAGAGTTAAAAATAAACCCTAACCACTCAAGGGGCCAGGGTCGAACCACTACTATGTCGTAAGCTTGTTGGCAATTGATGCATAAATCTATTACTTAATAAAAAAATGACTTAAATACATTTTTAGTTCCGGTAAAATACGTTGTTTTTTTTCATTCATAATAATATTTTTTCTTATTTTTAGTCCTCCGAAAATTATATATGTTTGTTTTTAGTCTCTTCTAGTTGTTCTTCCATGTATTCAATCTGGGTTTTTACAAATGGGAAAAATCTGAGACTGTTGAACCTAATTTCACCCCTTGTAGAGCAGATCTAAGCGCGTGTGAAAGTATTTTCAAATCTGGATTAGATGGAAAAACAACTACCAATGATTAAAAACAAAACATGTAATTTTCAGATGACTAAAAACAATGATTTATTTTAAAAAAACAAAAAAGCCCGTCAGAAATTAAAAATGTATTTAAGTGAAAATAAATAATTAAAGATCATGTATCATAATATTCACCATTACATTAGAGCGAGACAACACTGTTCTCTGCATGTGCTCTGTTCTTAACTCCCCTGTTTTTAAGTTCACGGAGCTCTTCTAATAGTCTCGTTGATTCGCTTTCTCTCACTCCTCTCTCTGTGAACTCACAATCAGAAACAAAATTATAAAAGAACCAAAACACCATACACTTTTTCAATTTTCTACTTTGTTATCTCCCTCCTTCACAAAGCAAACATGTCAACTCCTTCATCATCTTCTTCCTCTTCTATTTGGGTATTGTCTAACATAAAGCTTCAATTCTTTACCCGTATCAGACGGTTTCTCCAATCCAAAGCAGCCCGAAAGCGCTGCGACTCCTCTGATCGATTCGACATAGCGAAAACCAGGGCAGAAGCAGAGATTATCAACAAGGTTGAAAATCTTGAAACGGTTCAAGTTGAGGAGGAGAAGCATGAGGAGGAGGAATCAGAGGATTCTGCGATCATCAGGTTGCAGAGGGCTGTGAAGATGCTTCACTTTGGGAGCTGGGAAGAGAAGGAGGTGGCTGCAAAGGAGATTGAAAGGTTAGCTAAAGAAGATGTCAAGGTTAGAAAGTTGATAACGGAACTCGGAGTGGTGCCGGTGCTGGTTTCCATGGTGGCATCGCCGGTGGCTACCCGCCGGCGAGCAGGGTTGACGGCGTTGATCCACCTAGCTGATGGAACTTACACGTGAGTTTTTGGAATTGCTCTGTTATTTCTTCTTGTCTTTTACTTCTCATTAGTGTCATCTTCTTTAAATGTCATGAATCAATTATCGTAAGAATTTAATTATTTAAGTAAATGATACATGAATTGTTTAATATTATATTTCTAACAATAACTTCTACCTAAAACTATTTTTGTTTATTAGTGTTTGATTTCAAAAACATCAACAAGAAGCAGCTGAATAATACATATTTATGCTATTAACTTGATGCGAAATTAGTATGTTATATTCGACTTTGAAACTTAGTGGCTAATTTTAAAAGTTCATTACATGTTAGTGGTTGACATATTGAGTTGATTTCTTATCTGATGAGTTTAAAGAGTCTAACTTGTTAGAATAGATGTCAATCCAATGGCACAGAAAGACAAGTTAAATGAATGGTTAGAACTTAAAAACCCGATATTATTTTTTAGGTTAACATATTGGGAGGGAAGAAATCATAAAGAAATTAGAGATGAATGTGTACATGGATTAAGGTCCACTAACTTGAAATCATTCTCATATTGTTTAATTAATATGGACAAAAATGTTATCTAGTTTTATAAAGAAATTGGTGAGAGTGGAGGCATCATTTTTGACTTTTGGGGGAGCAAGGACAAGATTGAATGATGGATACAAAGTGGTTGTGGTTGGCTTGGCGGGTTTTGAAACAAATTAACATTGAAAATTACAGAGACAATTAAGGAAAACTTAAACCATGGTGTTTGAAGTGCCTCGCTTTTAGAGTTATGTTTCTCCCCTACAGGCTGTAGAAACATGAAAGTTATCAAACTAATTAAACTTGCATTCAACCATTAAATCTGATAGTGGAATTTAGCCAGTATTTTCGGATCAAAATTGCCAAAATCTCACGTGTCACCACGGTGCCTTAATGTGCTATGCTAGTTGGAAGAAACATAAATAATATTAGATCACCTAAATGTGTGCTGTGTCGACTGGGTTTGCTGGGTTGTATGATGAGTTACAAGGGGACAATGTTCATATTCAAGCGACAATTTTGTCTTGATATAAATTACAGCTTATATAATATAGAGTTGTTTATCAGATTCCTCTATTATCTTAATTTTATGTCTTTGGTTGACCTTCGTTTTCCAACACAGATCTTAAATTTCAGATTCTGCTTGACTTCAATCTGCTATACATGATATTTTGTATTCTAATTAATTGGCTTGGCCTTATTACTGCTTATACAAGTTGCATTAATATTCTCATCAAAAAAAAAAAAATTTAACCCTTAGCGCACAAATCAATTGACACGAGTTGTTCTAATTTAAGCATATTTAAATTATTGTGAATACAATTGTGTTAGATACTTAATATAAAGAGTTTTGCTATCGTAATGATCATATGCAACTCAAATAGGATTGTCTCAATGGAGAATATATATAGTTTAATCAAAGAAAAGGAAAAAATGAATTGAAGATGTAGGACGATGCTAGTGGGAGTTTACTTGACTATAACTTATGCTGAATTTGAGATTATGTTAAATATTTGTTTCTGACCTAATTTTGACTAAGTTAAAACATGCTTTGACATGAGTGTTATTTCTTCAGGAACAAGGCTTTGATAGTGGAGGCAGGAATATTGTCCAAGCTGCCTAAGAAAATTGACCTTGTAGATGAATCAACAATGAGTGATTTTGCAGAGTTGCTTTTGTCATTGTCTTCTCTTGTAAACGCCCAATTCCCTCATTCTTCATTAGATTTTATCCCAATTCTCAGAGACATCCTTGAGAAATGCTCAAATTTAGATACCAAAGCATCATGTTTGGGGGCTTTATACAACCTATCAACTGTGTTAGACAATGTGGGACCTTTGGCTTCTAGTGGGGTTGTCCCAATCCTCTTGGAACTTTCTTTAGTGAAAGAAATTTCAGAGAAGGCACTAGCAACTCTTGGCAACTTGGTGGTGACTTTGATGGGAAAGAAAGCAATAGAGAACAGCTCAAAGGTGCCAATAAGCTTCATTGAGATCTTGTCATGGGAAGATAAACCCAAATGCCAAGAGCTTTCAGTTTACATTTTGATGATCCTTGCACATCAAAGCTCATCTCAGAGAGAGAAAATGGCACAGGCTGGGATTGTTCATGTGCTTCTTGAAGTGGTTTTGTTGGGTAGCACTTTGGCTCAGAAAAGAGCAATGAAACTGTTGCAATGGTTTAAGGATGAAAGGCAAACAAGGATGGGCCCACATTCAGGGCCACAATCACCAAGATTTGCAATGAGTTCACCTGTGAATAATCAAAGAGATGCTAAAGAAGGGAAGAAATTGATGAAGAGTTTGGTGAAACAGAGTTTGAATAGAAATTTGGAAATTATAACACAGAGGGCAAATGCGTCTGGGGAGTGTTCTAATCAGAAGTCTTTGGTTATCAGCACAAGTTCAAAGAGTTTGCCTTACTAAAAGTCTGTCTTTTCTTTGTTCTTTTCTAAAATTTGATGTTGACCCAGTTTTATAGCAATTCAGGCTTTCCTGATTGTGCTATTCTTTGGCACCAGCCATCTCTGAAACGTGAAAAATCGAAAATGTCTGCTTGACATGTCTTGCTACCACATTTGTATATGTGAAATATAAATGAAAAGTTTCCTATGACAGAAAATCGTTGAATTGATGGGAACTAAAACTAATCAATCAATTCATCAACGTGTTGATTTGTGATTGCGGTGTTGATATTATTTTATAAGCTTAATAACACTTTTAGTCCCTTTAGTATAACTAATGTGTGAGTTTGGTCCCTCTAGATTTATAGTAAATTTACTAATTTAGGCCCGAAGTTTTAAAATTAAGTCAATCATTCTAAGTGAAATTTTCACACAAATTAATTGTAAACCTTATTTTATTCAAAACCCACCAATCAAAATAATTTCTTTTTAAAAAATATAT
This sequence comes from Acmispon strigosus, assembly GCA_030819835.1. NCBI lineage: Eukaryota > Viridiplantae > Streptophyta > Magnoliopsida > Fabales > Fabaceae > Acmispon > Acmispon strigosus. The sequence goes on from JAUAMA010000001.1 coordinate 97,849,423, forward strand.
CAACACTAATTCTCGTCTTTAAACCCTAAGAAGGATAGTGAGATGATCAAAGCATTCAAATGTTCCGCCGAGTCGGTATCTCCAACGTATGATTCCGTCCCGGTCAGCTTTGTAAAGCCTTTAGAGATATTAATAGACATAATTTTCATAGAGAAATGATTCTTAATCTTTACAAATACTACTGGCCCGATTCTTCCTCAAAGAGAGTTGTTCTTACACGACTGCACTCTAACTCTTCTTATTTCTTAGTACGCTCGACGAGCATCTTTTCCTGGAATTTTTTCTGCGTGGTGGCTATGACTGGGAATATGCGCCATATTGACTAATTTCTCCACATCATTGAGTCATTGTTCAATTCATATTACAAACATATGATTTACAGTGTGGCCATGAGGAATTGGCTCTCTACTATGCTCCTCATGTGACATTCCCAAGGATGTTTAATCAATTGAGGTTCCCCACCATATTGTTGTCGTCTGCGTATTTGAACCATTGCGACGAGAATTGATTAGGTTTCTTCCCATAGATGGTGCAAAAATGTTCTTTCAAAATTTGAGCTAGGGGATGTTCTTGATTCTCTACCACCGTGCATAGTTCTAAGTAGATTTTCCGGCACAAAGGTGTGATGTTGACACGACGTGAAGGAACCTGCAAAGACACGCTGACGTCCAAGTCAGTATGAGAGCATAGAAAGACAAGCTTAAAGTCATAGAAGAACAATGTGATCGCAAAATAAGTAATGCTTGTATAATGAACGATCAAACTTGTATTTATAGGCGTGGTAAGGGATATACTCGAGGTATTGTGCCTTATTGAAGTCTTTGTATAAGTCTTTCAAGATACAATAGTTACCCATAAGCAACCTTGCCGTGACGTTATAAATGTGTGAACTTGATCAACTCGACTATAAGTTAGATGAGATAAAACTCATTTCTAGATGTCTCGACTGTTCATTATGGAATACAGTAAGCTATGAATCCATTGGACTGTCTTAAACACGATAACTTTTTAAACCAGTAGTAGCAAATAGCTTAAGAATTTAATAATTTTTTAACTTATTTTTAGAAATAAACCAATTGATGCTTGAGTTAAATAACCCATGTGTAAGTTTGACAATCCCCTTAAAATTTTGGCCAAAACCGGGTAATAGTAAACAAACTTCATCCTAATTCCTAACTCTTGGATCTCCATTGTCAAGACACTATTTTTTTCCCAGTAAATGTTAATTTGTTTAGAATTCACTAGCGGTTTTCTTAACAAATAATTATTTTAGAGTTTAATTTCATCGCCGTATAATTTAGGTTGTGTACCATACCACGGCACTAACCATAACAAAACCTTGTTAGTAGACACTTCCTACTTTTGTGCGAAATAAAACATTAAAAATGCATGGTGGTGGAGTCCTAGTGTCCGACGCAGGCAGTCAGTTAGAAAAAGTGAATTGGCGAGAATTGCGAACATGGTAGACACATGGTTGGGTCCCACTTTCTGTAACACCTTCCCAACGATCCTCACTTCTTCTTCTTCTTCTTCAATGGCGTTCTTTCCATCTTCTCAGCATCGCCATAATCATCACCGCCGCTGTTACTCAAACCCTGACCCTCCTCACCCCCAGCCCGCTTTGCTCGTCTTTTCCGGCGGGACTGCCTTCAACGGCGTCGTCGAAGAGCTTAAGAACTTCACCACTCGCGTCGCTCATGTTCTCCCTGTTTCCGACGACGGTGGAAGCACCGCCGAGATCGTTCGCGTCCTTGGTACGAATTGCTCTCTGTTCCTACATTTGCCGATTTAGGTTGAATTGAATTGTGAAATTCGGGGACGAGGAAAGTTGTGTGTTTCTTTTTTTATGGATTTATTGATTGGATTGGGTTACTGCGTTGCAGGTGGTCCTGCTGTTGGAGACATACGTTCAAGGTGTCTGAGATTGTCTGATCAAAGTACCAATGAGGCTCTCGCGGTTCGGAATTTGCTTGGTCATCGTCTACCTCTTGACCCGCTGCAAGCTAAATCAGAATGGTACCATTTTCTCACTCACTGTTGCCCAATGTATAGCCCTTTTTTTTCAATTATTGATAGTTTGAGCTCTTTTAACTTCACTCCTGGTGAAATGTATAGGTACTCTATTGTTGAAGGTGATCACTTTTTATGGAAAGGTGTATCAAAACCTTACAGGGAGACTATTCGAGCTTTTCTGGTTTATTTCCAGAGTCAGGTGACTTCTACTTGCTAACTTAGGCTATTTCTTATTATTTATCGATTGCCTCTTAAATTTTCTGTTTTTATAGCAAAATATTTCTGATGTTATAAATGCTGATGCTTTGTTTTTTGCCGTTTATATTTTAATAATTTGTTTTTGAACTAGGGGTACTGCTTCTTAAGAGTGAAGTCTATTATTTTACTTCATATCATACCAATAGTCTATTCTTTTTTGTCTTCTGCAGATTCTTCGCCGGGCAGAAGAATCATTTAGTTTCAGCAATGGCAGGTCATTTATTTCTAACCCTGGTTTATTATTACTCCCATTTTTGTGCCATTGTTTTTTCTCACCCTCTATAAACTTGCTTTATATTCATCATATTTTAATAACAAAGTCAGCATGCCATTGCATTGCATATGGACCTCATGGGGTAATGCCTAACCATTATGTGTTCTTTTTTTTTATAACTTTCTCCTTCCATTAGTGGAGAGGAATTGAAATGTGAATGCCACATTCATATTTGAAGCCTATTGCAAGAGTCATCAGACATTAGTAGTTGATTTAGAAGAGCTTAAGGTTTATCATAATGAAAACCAATAGGCGAAAACTCAAATAAAATAGATATGCCTCATGTTTTTTCTGTTTGTTTTGTATTTCTCCTTGACCTGCTTCATGTTTGGTTTCTTATAATTCAAGTATGTCAATAGCTTGCATATGTTTGGTTTTATGAGTTGTGTTCTTATTTAGAGGTGAGTGAAACAAATTGGTATCTCAGTATCTTGAAAATTAGAAATAACAAATATATATTATCCATTTGACTTTCCTTTTCTTGGATTATGACATTCAGTGAAAAAAAATGAGAATTAGGCAGGTAAAACGTCCATTACCTAGTTCTTATAGCCATAGGCATAACGGGAGTCCACAATCTTACCGGGTGAAATACACTAACGTCCTGTCCTGAAATAAGTCAAATGCGAGAGACAATATAATTGGTAGTGTTACTTATTTCTTTCTTCACCATAATGTCCTCTTTCTTTTGTTGTGTAACCCTAACTTTAGTATGAAGGCTTGCATTGTTTCAAACTCTTGAAGAGGATAATTCTCTTTTGAAGTATGTCATTAAAACTTAATTGACATCTCTTAATATGGAAGATTGTCTCCCAAGAATGATAAATAATTGCTGGTAATGAGACTATTGACACTTTTTGTTTCTCAAATTGTAATCTATTGTTTATGCAACTTCAGTTTTACTTTAGTGATGAGTTGGTATTTGCCAAGCTGGTTCTATGTCCAAATTAAACATAATTTCATACCAACTGATGTTTTGGTTTGTGACATTGGATCAAAATAACTGACTTGTATAAACTTTGCAGTATTGGAAATTTCTTTTTTGCAGGAGCACGAATATTTTTTCAGTCATTAGATGCTGCAATATTTTTGTTTTCACGGGTTTCAGATATTCCCCCTGAAAGTCTGGTTCTCCCGGTGATTTCAACCAATGACAGGCTTACTCTAGGATGTGAATTATGTGTATGTTATATATCTATTTATCCTTGCAATTCTTTTGTGATTTCATAGAGGTTATATGCTATTTTAAGGGAAAAATTATTTGTTTCCTGTTAAAAGAACTTGATAAATTTAGGAATATGCTTGACCTCTTATTTTAATAGGTTTCGTATTTTCTTACACTATCTCTTAATATCCATATAGGATGGAACTATTATAAGGGGGCAAAATGAAATTTCTCATCCAACCAGTGGATCAATGGAGCTTATTAAGAAGGTATGCTAGTGTGTGTGTTGTGACTTGTTACATTATGCCCATCCTTACAATGATTTGTTTAAATTTCTAATGATGTCAAGGGAAATTGCCTGAGATAGAACCTAAGCTTGTATATACTTTTGAGACTCATATTGAAAGAAAATGAGCACTCAGTTCTTCAAGGGGTTCCAACAGTCATAACAATGGTATTTTTAGGTTAATACTTAATAAGGATGTGTGGTTTTTGCTGATGTTGCATGGATGATGGATTGGAATTTGGATATATTCATATATTAACTGTTGAGTGTTAATTGAGTCGGAAGTAGACAAAGATGTTGTTTGAATTTAGAAAAGATGTATTGTCTAAATTCCTTTAATTTTGTCTTTTCTTTTACAAAATTCTGGTGGGGGAACTTTATCTTCTAAACTGATGATGGATACTGATTTTAACTTGAAATATGGAAAAAAATTCCCCATCACAATGATTGGTGTGTCCATTTGGTGGAATTCAAAGTCTGTAATTTGTTGATTTTCTTGATTGAGATTTTACACTGTGCTGCTAATTCCTGGCAGTTATGTCTCGTATCTCTTGTATTGAAATTTTATAATTTCATGGGTAGGAAAGCCTTTCTGTTCCAGCACTTCCTTCAAAAATAAAACGGGTGTTCTACATGTCAAGTGAGGGGAAAAATTTACTCCATGAGGTAAATGCCTTGTCTTGTTGGACCCTCTTGTTCCACATTTAGTTAAAGGACTTTTCCCATATGTGACTCTAACATGTGTTGCGCATTGCTATCAACAATAGGCAGAAGATATAAATGTGTTATATGGAAGGTGGAACCAAAAAAAGTAGTTAGTTAATTAAATTATTGTAAGTTAAAATTTAGTTGAAAGATAGGAAGGTAAGTTATCTAATTACTGGTGTGGACATGTATTATCTGTCTTTCTGCAATGTATTTAACCTAACATAAGATTATAAAAATGTGTTTTTTCTTTTGTTCATGGAAGAAAAATAAGATTTTAATAGAATAACAAAGAAGCCATACAGGACAGAGGTTAACATATGCTGTGATAAAAAAAAGTAAAAATGAAAAAAATAAAATAAAAATATATATATTCATTCAAATTGAATGTCAACGAGAGAACCTGATGCAAAGAAGAGCACACTCCTAAAAGCCAGACAGTTAAGGTGGGAGAGAATCTATTTTAAAGGGAGTTCCATGTCTAACATCCAGCCAATATGAGAAAGAGCAGGCCATCCTTTGATACCAGTTGTTGTAGAGGGAAGCCCACTTCTAACTTCTTACAGCCTGGCTGTTACTATAGGTAGCTATAAATAGGAGTTTCATGTCTCACCCAGGCTTTTACTTGCGTACCTGCTACAGAGCCCCTCTGTTCTATGAGCAGAACAATAAAAAGGAAGCCAAATGTGATTAGTTCTATGTAATTAGCTCTACAGAACATTTTCTTTTATATATTGGTTAGTGCCTACACAGACTCAATTGCTCATTGCATTTGACACTTTCATACATATGTTGTCCAACTTCCCTTGTTTGTTCTGTACTAGAATTTTTCGTTCTGTAACAACTAACAAGCTCTCCATTTTAGTGCCCTTAAAGTCCGAAGTTGAACTAGGGGAAAACGCTCACTCATTACCTAGTGGGAGACCAGGCCAATGACCTGATGGCTTATAACATGGAGCTAAATACAACTAGTTTTTCAATGTAACACGCAAAATGTTGTATTTTGAAATCTTTGTGGGTGGGTGCTATTTTACTTGTTTTCTTCTGTTACGAAAATATTAATACTTTAGTGCTTTTAAATTTGTATTTGGCTATTGAGTTCCTTATCGTAAACAATTTATAACTGGAACTTCTTTTTCTCTTCTTTGAATAGGTCTTTCCCTCAGCTAATGTGGCTGTATTAGAACAGTTAAATAGTGTGGACTGTATTGTGTATGGCATGGGCTCGCTTTTTACTTCAATCTGCCCCTCTTTGGTAAGATTCTTACAATTATTGTTGATTTTATGCAATCACATATGGCAGTGTTGTGTTGGCCTTTGCAATTTACAACATTGATGATTATAATTATCAGAAAACCCCTCATATTTAAGACATTTGAGCAGTTGGGTTTTATGAAGTCGGCCTTCTCTTCCTTGCATATTGTGAATGCATTGAGAAGGCATGTCTGAAACACATGATTGTTAAACTCATCCAGTATTTTATTGAGGCAGTTTTACTAGATTAGTTTGAAACTTTGTTGGAATGACATTTTGCTATTATTATTCGTGACAAATTGATTCTCCCCATTTGGTGTTTACTGACATAAAAATTATTATAGGTATTACTGGGAATTGGGGAGATTATTTCTTCAAGGTCCTGCCTCAAGGTATATCCTTGTTATGTTACTGTTCACATTTTCTTTGGTTATTTTTAGAAAGTTGATGAACCTTCTATCTACCCTTTGATATTTGAGGAATCTAGACTTGACACTAACAAGATTGCATGTTTAATCTATATGGAATCATAGACCCACTCTTGGAAGAAATAATTTTTCAAGTGGTCTGCCTTAGCTTGAGTTCTGCACACTGATGCAAAATGGGTCATAAGCTGAAGTCTTTTAATATGGACACAAATCTCTGGCCACATAATCCCTTTCTTTCTGATGCTGATGGGATTTAAACCTAAAAAATCCATCCATGTAAATGGCATGAGAGTGCTCCCATCACCAAGTCACATGTCTTCACTCCCCAACTTGTTAAGCACATGTTTCTAGATTCACAAGGCTTTTTTGTTATTAAGTGGAGGTTAATTAATGCTTTCTTACATAGCGGAAAATATTTGCTGAGCTCTTCTATGCATGAGATTCAGGCTGTAATCTGTACTTTCTTTTATTTTGGTCATTTAATGTTGGCTTAGAAATGGTAAACTCAAACATTGAAAGCTATGTACTTTTAACTCCATTTTTACTAATTTGATTAAAAAAATGATAGGTACTTATGTTAAATGGCACATGTGACCGGGAGACTAATGGGTTTTCAGCTTCTTGTTTTGTAACTGCTATTACGGATGCTCTAAATCGAACATATGGAGACCCTTGCAATCGCTTACAGAATCTGGTGAGTGAATTTTGCTTCCCAATTTAAACTGCACGGTGCCAAGCTGCCAACCGACACCTTTGTATTGATTCTGGTTCAAAATAAAGCATTTGGTTCACATGACTCTCTAAAGAGATCCAGTATTATAGTTTGAATGGATACTATTTACCCTGTTGTAAGTGATCTAAATTCAAAATGATTGATGTAGCTATTTATACAAATTTCCCTTCCCTTCCCCCTCCCCTCCCCAACCTCCCTTTTCCAGCTGCAAATCCATCAATGCAGAATCATACAGTTTTTTTGTTAGTGCCAAAGCTAATTGTGAATCATATTTTTCTATTTTTGAAATAGGAATTATATTCATTTCAAAGAATCATTGCTTTCGTCAAAATGAATTGTTGTATGAAGTAAAGTTTACTTTATATATATATGTGTGTGTGTGTGTGGTTTTTCTCATCATTGTTATTATTGGTTTTTCTGAGAAACTTCACATAGATATGTGGAATTGTGGCATGCCTATTAGCTTTGGTTCTGCTACTCTTATTTCAATAGTTTTAGCATTTGTCCCTTGTCTCCTTCATTTGATGTGCCAGAAAAACCTAAGAAAAATACTGTGTCTATATCTACTCTATCTCGTGATATTTTTGTTCCTTTGATGCAAGATGAATTATGCAGGATACAATCATACAATTATAATAGAATGTGAAAACCAAAAAGCACAGTATACAAAGAATAATGTTATAAAAGTAATTTATGTGCTGATTGTATTTGGTGCAGCCAAGTGAGTATATCAATACCCTTTTGGTGCCAAGAAACAGTGAAATTTCAGTTGATGTTGACTATTTGTCTTCCCAAGGAATATTTGATGTGGTATGTCTCCCAAATCTTTTCATTATACAAATTATTGAGAGGATAAAATCTCTGCTGTTTTGCATGATGAATATATATCCAAAGATGTTCTCTTCGAGATTAATTGTGGACAAGTTCATGAATAGAGATGACATTTTGTCTAAGAACTAATTTTGATTTACTATCAATTTAAACTTGTTTAAACCATGATTCCATCAAGTATTACCACATTGTTGTACAAGTTTAACTTTTTTCAAAATTGTTATCATGATCAAACTCTTTCAATGATGTGGGAACACATGATTAAGATGAAGTATGAGAAAATTGCAGTAGTATTGTCTTTGATATGAAAACCTTGGTATCCTTGACTAGATTAGGTCTAGCTCAACCCCAACAATGACTTTTAAAACAGAAGATTCTCTAGAGAGTATGCCAGTTGATGTGGGATCTTAGGACACCCTTCTCACAATAGTACTGACATATGGTGAGTCAAGTTGAATATTAACGGTTGGCCCAATATCAGGTCTAGATTACGCCCTCATACTATATTAGAATTATGAACAGATTTGTCCTAACTCCTAACTCAATCTCAAAATCTAGCTCTAAGGGGAATGATTGCTCAAGTCATAAGGAGTATTTTGGCGATATACCTACCAGACGTAGGATCTTAACCATACTGTCACACATTAATGTTTTAATGCAAGGTTATATTTATGATGGATCTGTGTATTCTTATTTTGGTAAGGATCCACGGTCATTTTATAATGCAATTTACTTTGTGATCATGCTACAATCCTTTCCTTTGCAGATAGTTGTTGACTCCCTAATTGATCCTAAAGTGGGTATAATATATGACCCGAAGTCTCTGATAAGAACTCTTGGTGACGTAATAGACAGATACATGAAGTCGCAGGTCAATGGTTTAATTGATACCAGATGATAACAAGGGGATAGTGTAATTAATAATTATTCCCGAAATATTGACAGCTATATCGTACTTTTGCCGTCTATTCTTCACAATGTATTCAGGTATAAGATTTTTATTCTTTAACCTCAACAACTTTTTCCATGACTGTAGTCCGATTTTCATCCTGATGATAAATTAGGAATTCTAGGTGAAGTGGCCTATTATGCGAAATAGTACATGAGAACTTCAGGTTTTTTCTCAACCAAGTTCCAGTTTATTTCCCTCCCTTCAAAATACAGAGATGGGTAATAACAAAGATATGTAGGAGTACTATTGTATTATTTAGTTAGAATATTAAAAACATAACAATCTCTAGTTAGTGTGGTGTATATATATCTTATATTTATTTTTTGCCGCTCCATAATTACCATGCATATACCTTTAGTTTGTTTGGGATTCTCTTTTATTTTCATTTCCTGTTGAGTATGTTAATTTTTTTGCTAGTTTTCCCTTACACTCACTCGCTCCAATTTGTTTGTGAGAAACAATAGGCTTGAACTCTGTGTTTCAGTGAGTTACAAACAGGATTGTTCTTACACAAATGCTGTTTAGTTGCGTGTAGAAGTAAGTTCTGAAGTTCTGAACTGGGCTGGTCTGTCTGGATGGTTACGAGGCATGGAAGTTTCAAACCATAATTTTTATCGAGTTATCAACACATGCAACCCAAATCTGGAAGTTAAGAATATGTTTATTTTTTAACAACTCTTCCAAAGTGAGCTTATCCATAAAATGTGAAAGTAATGGTATATTCAATTCATACATAGTTCAATGCATGCAAACCGTAATTTATGTAGACTTAATATGTATTTTGGGTTGCATGCGAAAATGTGCAATTCCATACTTCAATTCTGGAAATTAGGTATGTGTATTTTGGGGGGAAAAACTCTTCTGAAGAAAACTTGTTTGCTAAGGGTGTATTCATCCTCGATTTTTAGGAGCTAAAAATTATATGTATTTTAAATCAAATTTTATATGCAAATAATATTGAATGTTGGAGCCTACCATTATGCGGTCTAAAAATAAATATTTAACCCAGTTATTCTGTTGTATGTTGTGCTTGAATCCGAGATTTACAGTTAAGTTGAATGAAACCTCTTATCGAGCGATTCATGATGACTAAAATATTTGATGTTATTCAAAACTTCTTATGGACTTTTTGCATCGCAGGTATCCATTATGCATTATTTTTGAAATTGAAGAGGAAACTCCCTGAAAAATCAAATTCAAGGACCAAACTGAAGATGACTAAAGTCACCCATTAGTTTCCAAATCAAAAACAAAATTGCAGAAATGAAAACTCACCGGTTAGATTTTTTTTTTCCTGAAAATCCTGAAGATGAGGGGGGGGGGGGGGGGGGGAATGTTAATACCGTCTTTATCTAAAGTTTCAGAAACATTTTAATAGATGTTAATAAATAGGTGTTGCTAAAATGCTTTTGACATTCTTTTCTGATAAATAAAAAAAAGGCTTTTAACATTAGGGTACCAATGGCATTATTTATAAAAATCAAGTAAAAAAATTTGTTAAATTCTAAACCCATTCATTATAAACACTATTGATCCGCCTGCTACAATTAGATTATTTAACTCCATGGAGTAGTAAATTTTCTGAAATATTAAAGTGGGAGTGAATAACTACTCACAACTTGCTTGATAATACTTCCAATTCACATTATTAGCCATTAGGAGATAAAAATGAATGGAAAAACATATTTTATTAGAAGAAAAAAAAAGTGAAAATAGCTCTTTAAAATAAAGTTACTTTTATAATAAACTGCAACAACAAACCCACTATTGATCATCAATCAAAAGATAATCTATTAATGTTTATAATTCATTGATTGATAGGTTCAATTTCAATACAAGAATTAGTGATCCTACTACAACCTTCATTGAAACTACGTATACGTATAGTTGGATAAGAAGCCATCATTCATATAGTGGGATAAGAAGCTTGCTTAGCAATGCCACATTGACCTTCAGGTTGACCACTTTCCCTCAGCAACCTCATGTAGCCATTCTCGCCCCAGCTCTGACCCCAAGAATTCTTGATCAACCAGTACTTAGTGCCATCTTCTTGACTCACCCCATAACCAACTAGAGTAGCCACATGGCTGAGGTCATTTCCACATGTTCCTGAATAAACACCTTCCCTGTATGACCTAAAGTCACCATCAATAGCCAGAGAAACCGCCACCGGCTGCTGGGTCACTGCTAGTAGCAGTTGCTCTTCACTATTTGCAGGAACAGCTTGAAAGCCACTTATTTGAGCTGCAGGTGCATCGTTCTGGCATTTTTCAACAAGTCCTTGGTATGTATAATTGGTTTCACTTGCAATACCATTTTGGATTATGTAGTTGAAAGCATTGTCCGTATAACCTGCCCAACAATTGTCCTGGCCGTTGTTTACACAGTCCACTAGTTGTTGCTCTGACAGTGAGATCAACTTTCCATTTTTTATTTTCACAATGCCTTCTACGGCTGCAACTGCTGAAAAAGCCCAACAGCTTCCTACAACACAGATTAATCATGCCATCGAAATAGTCCCAGAAAATTAAAGCATGATTATGAAAATGAAGGATGTGAATGATATAGGCTATTTGGATATTGGTTGTCATATCATATGTGCGAACAATGCAAACACACACATAATGGATATAAATAAAGAATATACCAAATTTTAGCCATCACGAAGATTCATATTTCAAGACAAACAATTTTTTTTTTAATAATTAAGCTTAATTGCAAATTTTCCCCTTTAGTTTAGTTTAGCCATGTGTAATTTTGTTTTCCTTAGTTTTTTATGAACTAATCAAGTACCCTTCACTTTTAAAATTAAGTAAATTTGGTCCATCTCTCAACTTAAAATGTATAAAACATTGAGGGTCGTTTAATGGTTAGGATAAAAAGACATGATATGATAGTGTAATTATATCCTGCTCTAATTCATTGTTTGTTGCGTCAACAAAATAAGATAATGCAATCATGTCTTTTATCCTATCATGTATAAATTTTATCATGACGCGAGCTGAGTTAGAAACCAACAGGATATAACAACAATTTTATATTTCTTTTTAGTACCCTAACCTCAAATTAAAATTATTTCAACATTTATATTTTTTTTAATATGTAATATATTTATTTATAAACGTAAAAATATTAATTTTAATAGTATATTATTTTTTTATTTATCGATTGCTAGTTGCTACTACAAAGTTACAATTATTTAATTACTCATATAAAATTATTTAGTTACTCATATAAATTTAATTAAAAAATGAATTAACTTATAAATTTAAATAGCGAAAATATTGGTCTTTACTCGTATAAAAATTGACAGTTTTTTCGATATCATTTGCTACTACTCAGCTAAAATTATTTCATTACTTATATTATGATAAATACAATTATAAACTAATTATTCTCTAACACTAATATACACTACTCACTTATAAATATTAATTTATTAATAATATTTTTTGAACTGATTTACTAATAGTAAATATGAATTAATTTTCTCGTATGCTATTACTTACTTTTTTTTTTAAAGACTATGCTATTACTTTTTTTTTTTAGCAAATGCTAGTTATTAGTAAATTATAAATGTCTCCTCTCTAAGGTTACCTCCCAACTATGCTATTACTTACTTAAAACTATTTCTGTACTTATATATTTATTGATATTATAAATATAGACTAATTTTAAAAAATAAATAATATTAATAATATTTTAAAATTTATTTAATTTTGCTACTATAAAATTACATTCAATTTATTACTTATATATTAGATTTAAATAGACCCGTTAATAAAAATAATTTAATTTTAGTTAATTAAAAAACATATATAGACTCATTTATAAAAATAAGAAGTAATATAGTAATTACTTTTTAAAAATATTAATTTAGAAAAATTAAACTTTAAAATATATTATGTACTTTCATTTTTATACCACATCCTATCGTATGTCTACCTCAAAAGTATGATATCATATAAGCCTATCTTGCACAAAAGTATGATATGATATAAGCCTATCTCGCACTTATCATATCTAGCTTTGGCTTTATCAACTCTCTTATCATATCATATCATATCTTGATCACTGTACATATTTTAAATTTTTTTTTCCTAGTATTTTAAGGTTTGTGATGGATTTGATGCATAATACTATTTTAAAAGTTAAAATTCTAAAAAAATTAGCGAAAATTTGTTAAGTTTTGAAGAATATAACTTTTGGGGTTTAAAGATGTAGATAAATGAGAATTTTTAGTTTTTGATTGAAATTTTATACTTTGATTAGTGTGCATTGATGGAAATAAAATCTACAATGATTAAATGTATTCAATTTTTGAAGAAATGAGAATTAGAGAGTTTTGAGTAGAATAATAATGATGAATGAATTGAGTTTCAACAATTAAAAAATTGAGAGACCATATTGGAGGAGTGAAATCACCCCTAGTAAAAAACTAAGAGCGAGAGTAAAATTGCAATTAAGTATAATAATTAAAAAGTAAAATTAAGGTGATTGTTTACCACATTCGCCTTGGAACTTAACATCGGTGACAGCTCCTCTCTCTCTCCAGTCCCAGCTTGTTGGGGTGCCATCAGTGTCAGTGAGGTTGAAAGGTGCAGGTGACTCCCTCTTGGATGAAGAATACGGTTTGGTAGGATCAATCTTGAGTCCAGTATATGAACCAATGAACTCTTCATTTGTTAAATCAGAAAATTGGTTGAGGCCCAACTTGTAGGTCTTGTTCCCAGGAGCATTGTTCAACTTCTCAATGTATTCCGAATTCTCCATGAATATCTTCAAGCGCTTCTCCATCTCAGCATCATTTGCGTATGAACGCCCATACTGCAACATCCATTGCTGGTGTGTTTTGGCAACAGATGATGATTCATCATTCAGTGTTCTGGACATGGCTGGGTTAGCACATGCCAACAACAGCATAGTGCAAACAGCAATCATGATGAGACTGAGATGCTTCATTTCAATCATAGAATATTTACTATGAAGCTGTGAAGAATAAGTAACATAGATTCGAGGCATATATAGATTTTAAAAATCATGTACATGTTGGTTTCTGGCGTATCAAAAGGGATAATCTCATGGTTACAGGAATTATTTTTTAATACAATTATTTCTTTCTTTCTTTTTTTTTTTACAAGAGGAAAAGAATTATTTCTTTCTTTAAATGTTTGTGAAAAAACAAAAAATAGAAATACAATAAAATGTATATTAGCTCTAATATTTTTTTCAAATATTAAATTTAAACCAATAAGTATTTCTATATTTTGTGAAAGATAAAAAATAGTTTTGATTTTGTTTTTGGTCCCGTTTTTTATTTAATTAAGTTCCTCTACTTAATTGACACTTACCTTCTATATTAATTACTTGGTCCATGTGTGTGTTATTTTGACGCACCGGGTTAACCATGCGCTAGGAAATTAAAGCATCATTCATTGGGCTAAAGATTAAGTTTTAATATTTTTTGATATTAGCGTGTGTTTATTAATGTTGTTCTATCATGCTTGGTCACAACATGTAATAAAATATACAAGATAATAATAAAATATAAACTTTTATGAATAATTAATACTATATCTTAAGAGTATATGTGAATTACTATAACTGTTTTTACATGGTGAGATCCTAAGCTTAATTAGTTAGAGAAATGGTGAGATCCTGTATCCACATCGGAAAAAAGAGAGAGAGAAAGAAATTTGAGAAAATAACACATGTCATGGAAATGATTTGTATAAATCACTCTCATTATATACCGAGTAAAATCACTTTAATATTCAATAATCTAATAATATTTTGATATATATAATGGAATAGAAATTTTTAAGACACATGTCAATATTATTGGGTCACCATTGTTAGGGTAATCTTATTTAGGATAAATTTTAAGTGATTTAAAGAACCTAATGAAAAATTAAGAAGAGATGAAGTGATAAAGAAAGATGAAAAAATTAGGGTAATTATATATAAACACAAACATTTATGGCGGCACTCTACCGACATATATCTTTTATGACGGTTAAAAATTATATAAAGGTGTATGTTCGAATTGCGTCAACACAAGTGATATATTCACCAATTATATTCAATTAAATTTTTTTTAACATGGAAGGGCAAAGCTCTTTCAATAGATTCAAGTAAAAGAAAATAAGAAGTGCCATGAATGATATATGGTGAATTAGAAAGAGAAATAAAGCAAATGCTGTGTAACAATAAAAGTTTGTTGGGTTCTCTAAATAAAAGTTTAGGTAAAATCAATGTTACTCATAAATGAAATAATTATATTTAAAATAAATAAATAAATTTAAAATTTATATCACACTTATCTTAAATATCATTGATTTAATAAATGTATATGTCTGAAGGGTCGGTGTCAACACAAATTGTATGTTATAGTGAAATGTGTAATATATGATATTACATAGTAATATGGACAATATGGACCTTGATAGTAGAAGGTGAGACAGCACCTTGCTCTCTCGAGTCCAAGCTTGTTGGGTTATATATCATCACTCAGGTCAGGTTGAAACTCTTGGATGAAGAATGCGGTTTGGTAGGATCAATCTTGAGTCCACTATCAATTGCATAGGAACGCCCATACTGCAACATCAATTGCTGGTGAGTTTTGGCCACAGGTGATGATTCACTATACAGTGTTCTGGACATGCCCACAACAACACAGTGCAAATAGCAATTATGAGATTGAGATGCTTCATATTCAATGATAGAATAGAATGTTCTATGAAAATCAATGGCCTTTAATTTACTACAAGTTGTGTAGGTGTGAAGAATAAGTAACATAGATTCTGGGTATTACATGTTAGCTTCTGGGTTCTGGCGTATCAAAAGGGAATTCTCTTCCCGGCGATAATCTCGGTACCCATGATTTTTATGGACCCCAATTTTCCGTTGGTCATTCACTTGTCTAATATGGTTTATTTACTGTCAATTTGTCTAACTAAGATATAATATAAGATTAGTTGATTAGCTGAGCTTCTTTAGCATTTAGTTTAAGGTGTGTATAAAAAAATATTTGTTAAAAAGCATATTCATGATTTCAATGAAAAAAATGATTATTATAAAAATCATTTTAGAATTTAAAATTATAATAAATGATATATTTTGAAATTTGGAACATAATTAAATAATTTTTAATTTAAGTTGGTGGATTCTTTTTTATTATTTTTTGTCCCTGACAAGTTTTAATATGTTTAGGATACAATAATAGTCTCTCCAAACAAATAACTTTCCGGAGTTCGATCTTGTAACTTCACTCTTGTGGGGATCTAGCTTTGTATTCTTTTGGCTTAAATGCACTTTTTGCCCCTGGTAATTCACACTGTTGCAAATTGTACCCCACCAAGTTTTTTGTCACCAAATGTACCCCTCTAAATTTTGAGATGAGCACTTTATGCCCTTCCGTCAGTGTGCCGTTAAAAAATTAACGGAAGGGCTGACGTGACGCTGACGTGGCATGCCACGTCATTAAATGAGTTTTAGAAATTAGAAAAGGAGTGGGGGAGATTCGAACACAGGACCAGATAGTGGCAAAACACACTTATTGCAAGTTGACAGAAGAAGGATGTGCTGTATTGATTGAAAAGAAGTTACATTGGCTTAATTATGTCAACCTTCAAACTTTCATGCTGATTATCTTTGATATTGTAACCTTATATGTGCAGTTGCTGTATCTGCACCTGAAGGGAATCATGATAAAAAAGGAATGCACGTAGCTGTTGTTATTTTGCTAGTTGTTTTGGTCTCAGCTATACTGATCCTGGCAATGATGGGTGCATATACGTACTGGAAAAAGAAGAAGAGAGAGCAAGATCAGGCTCGGTTTTTGAAATTAATTGAAGAAGGGGATGACACAGAGGATTTGAGCAAAAAATTTGTTAAGATTGATAGTATAAATTAAATTTTGTTCATTACATTATCAAGTGATTGTGTAGCTCAACTGGCAATAGGTGTGTTTTGCCACTACCTACATTTGGTGACAAAAAACTTTGTGGGGTACAATTTGCAACTGTGTGAATTACCAGGGGCAAAAAGTGCATTTAAGCCTATTCTTTTTTATTTGTTTCCTTCGGTCAATTTTGCTAATATATATAAAAGTTGTTTTTTCAAGTAATACGCACAAACATAAGAGTTAAAAGTAAATAATATATAATATAATTTAAATTTGTCAAAAAAAATATTTTAATATATTTTACAAATTCTATTGTATTATTAAATATTTTATTTCTCATTCTTAATATGTCTGTTATATATGAAAATATTATCTAATTTCATTTTATTATTTTAAATTTTTATTCATTTTTTTCCAAATGTAACAATTTATTTTTCTGATTTTTATTTATGAAAATATGTCTTTTTTATTTTCTAATTTGGTTTTGTCGGATTACAGATACAGATGAGTATTGTTACAGATATTCCAGTACATTCATCATCAAGCAGTGATGACTTCATTGCATATCTTGATGTTGCACTAGATGCGGGCTCACCCAACCCAAATGTGAGAATAAAAGGGAAACCCAGAATGAAAACAGCAAAACACAGCAGATTGAACATGAGAAAATTAGGATTGGATTGATTCCAAGCGTTTGATTAACGGAATTTGAGATTTAGGGTTTCGGGTAGTAAATTAGGATTAGATTTAATTCAGGGACTTAAGTTATATTGTTTAAATGACGTGTATTTTTTATTTTTTTTATTAATTCCATGTAGGATTCATTAATCCAGTCATCAGGTCATGTTGGCCTCATTGGAGCTCCGGTCTCCGAGGGACCTAGTTTAGACACTTTACGAACAGAGAGACGTTTTCCCTAGTATTTTCCGGGAAGAAACCAAATTACTTCGGTGATACAAACATAGGGATCAGGGACCAATATCATCGTTATCCCAAAAAGCTTTTTTTGTGATTCTTCTGTGAATTTGGAGGTACAGGGTTTTTAGTTTGTTTCAGTTGTTGTTTCAATGGCACGTAGTATTGACAAAGTTGATCAAGGGTGTACTAGTATTGAAACCAAGCACTTTCTCCTTCTCTCTCACCAGCACCGGTGTCGAGGTTGTCGGAGGCGATCTCGTTGGTGGCGCCGTTGGAAACCATGGCCGCATAAAGTTAACGGAGCCGGAGTGAAAGACGGCAGTGGAAGGATGGGGAAGGGGAAGAGGAAGATGATGAGGGTAAAAGTGTAAAATGAACTAAATGACCTATTGTAGTGAGTAAAAATCATGAGGTCCAAAGTTGGACCTCTTTTATTGACGTCCATATTAGGCGGACCCTAATATTTAATATATTTAGTATAATATAGAGTTATTAATAATTATTTGGTATTGACATTTTTTTCTTGGTATTGTTATTAATGCAAGAAATTGTCTAATTAATTATTAATATTTAAATAATTTAATATTGGAGAGATCAAACACCAATTATAGACAAAATAAAAATCTAAGTAATTAAATTAATTGAAAACTAATATAATTACGCAGACGTATTTTAGATTTAAAAATTTATGAAATAATTTTTTTTATCTAAAACATGTAGTCGTAACTTATAACAATATTGAATGTTAAAAAAATTATTATTTAATTTAATAAATTTTTGTTTATTTATTTATGTATATTTTTAATTTTAATGTATTTATTAAAGATATTTATGTACTAGTTTATTAAATATAGCATTTAATACTTGGTCAAGTCAATTTTACTAATATATCATATATAATACTCACGTGTTGCATGAATTTATTTATAATACTTTATAGCAATGACTAATATGTAATATTTTCATTTCTGAATATAAATTAACCATAACATTTAAATTTATGTTTATTTATAAATTTTCAAAATCTTAAACTTCATCAGATATTTTTTAATTTAAGGAAAAAAAAATCATCAAGTTAATTTTACTAATATATATAGGGGATGTATCATATGAGAAATGTGTTTTTATATGAGAAAATGAGAATAAATCACGATTGTTAGATCTAATCATGAATGGTCAAGATTAAAACAATTTAAAAGTCACATGACTAATTAAAAATGTCATGTGACTTTTTAAAAAGTCACATGACTTCATGTTTTAATCTTGACCATTCATGATTAGATCTAACAGTCATGATTTATTCTTACTTTCTTATATAAAAACATTTTTTCTCATATTATACCTCTTATATATATATATATATATATATATATATATATATAGAGGATGTATCATATGAGAAATATGTTTTTATATGAGAAAATGAGAATAAATCACGATCATTAGATCTAATCATGAATGGTCAAGATTACATGATTAGATCTAACGTTCATGATTTATTCTTACTTTCTCGTATGATACATCATATATATATATATATATATATATATATAAATATAAGTCATGTTTTATTGTTTTTTCTAATAATACGCGCAAACATAAGAGTTAAAAGTAAATAACACATAATATCATTTAAAATTTAAATTTTTTTTGTCAAGATAATTTTACTAATATATACATATATATTTTATTTTTATATACAATTTATGTTTCTTTTATGTATTTTTTTCAAATAATATGCAAAAATATGAGAGTTAAAAGTAAATAACACATAATATCATTTAGAATTTTCAAAAATATTTTTTAACATAGTTAGAAAATTGTATTGTGGTATTAACTATTTTATTTTTAATAAACATGAGTCCTTTTTCTTGAACCTTAGCCATTCTCACAAAGAACTCTTATTCTGAAATTGTCAGCTTTTCAAAACAACTTTTTTCTCTCTCTATTAAAAATAGCAAAATTTTTCCTCTCTCCATTAAAACCAATTTCATCTCTCCATTAAAACAAAAATTACTCCTCTCACACGTTGTTACTTATATCTGTTTCACACGGTTATAAAAATTTCCTCTCTCACATAATTGGGAATTATTTAATTATATAAATCACAAAAATTAATCCATTATTTTTCTCCTCCTTCAAACGTATTTATCGACACTCTCTTTCTCACGAATCTCACAATTTACGCACACAACTTCCTTATCAGTTCCAATTTTCCCTCAACCACGATCTACGCACACAAATTTCGGTTCAGACCATATTGGGTTCACATAATCTCATTCAAAATTTATGCTCCCTCTTTCAATTCCGAAATTCGAAAATTAATTTCTACTCTCTCTTTCAATTTCCAAATTCGAAAATCAATTTATGCTCTCTCTTTCAATTCCGAATATGAAATTTCTACTCCATCTTTCAATTCACAAATACGAAAATCAATTCTAGAAATTCTAGGAATGGTAAGTTTTCTCTTTAATTCGAAATTTAATTCAAAAATCACATATAAACTTTTCTCTTTGTTTTTCTCTCCCTCTCCTTTGGTAAGTTCACTTTGCTTTTAACTTTAAATTATATTAAGCAATATTTAAAAACTAATAAAATAAAATAAAAATATCTACGTTAGGAAGTTATCTTCAATATGTTTTTATTTTAAACTATTTTCATTTTCATATGTTTTTATTATGACATGAAGTTAATAGAATTATGGAATTTTTTTTACTATAATTTATTAATTTACAACATAGATACTATGAATGTCATTATTTTAAAATAATATGATTCAATAATTATTTAATGTTTTAAGAATTTTTTATCATAATTAATATTATGATATTTTTTTTATTATTGTGCTAAAAGATTATGTTTTTACTTTATTTTTTATTTTAATAATAATTTATTATATTATATTTGAGTTAGATATATTTTATATGAAATTGGATAAAAATATATATAATTGATAGCTTCTATAACAATATCAAATATAACCAGTAAAATCACTTACAGAGTTATATTTAGAAGTACTTAAATTATTATAGGTGGAATTTCGAATGTTAATATAACAATTAAATTTTTAAAAAATATTTTCAAATATAATATTTATAATTAATAATACTAAAAAATAGTTTAAATGTTATTTCTTTATTAAAACCTCATGCATTTCACGGACTACTTACTAGTACTTAATATGTTTGTTACCTACGTTAATAATTATTTAATAATTATAGAGTCTCTTTAGAGACATCTTGGTGTCCCTTTATATATGTCCTTCTACTAAATTTTAGAAAATTTTATTACTCATTTTCATTTTGATATTGTCCTTTAATTGACGCTGTTAACCCATCGGGCACGCGAATATAAAGGGTGTCTTACAATCACAAATTTAGCAAGACATGAAGCATTGTTTGTCTTCCTCAAGAACATGACTCTTTGGCATATCAAGCGATCGAGCTTAATGCATTGCATGTGCAAGAAAATGCTACAAACCGCAAGCAAACAAGTCAATCAAGAAGGGTTAAAATTATAACCAAATATATAACACAACGTGCTCACTTCTCTAAACTCCAAGAATTATCCTTGCCGTTGAATCAAGCTAATAGCTTCTAAGAAAAAAATTGTTTTTCTTTCTTTTTGTAATCATCGTTTACTTTATAACTCAAACAACTTTGTCAGGGGTTATAATCTGCGCAACTTCCAAAACGCGACTTCAGCTGCACAAATTAAAGTCACAAAGAGGAGGAAGGGCACATGCTAAAAAAACATAAACAAGAGAGGGTAAAAGAGGGATGGACAATGGTGGTGGAGGAGAAGGGGCGACGAGAAAGAAAAGATGGAGGCGAAGGAGAAGAAAATGGTGTCACCTGACAAAAACCCTCACAGAAAACAACATAGCAAAATCGTAGGGAGAAATAAGAAAGAAATGGTAGGCATGGCAACAACACAGGTTTTAGGAAGACTTGGATAAAATATGACGCTCAACCTTATCCCATCGGGTTCAGGAAACCTCGCGGGAAACCTAAATCTTCGTTATCGTTAAATATTTTTTATTTAATCTTATTCACTTAATTATTTTTAAATAAATCAAGTAGAAAACACAATTTAATTCAAATAATTTATAAATATACGGGAAGAATTTTAAAATATAAGAAAATTAAGAATTAAGGACAAAATATGAGTTAAACATTGTTGTCTAACTACTATTATGGTGCAAGTTGTTTAATAATCATATCAGCACAAGTTCAGGGGTCGATATTTGCACCTCAAATCCATCATCGTCCCCACCTCTTCAAGTTCTGAGTCAGGTTGGGTTTTTCCCAAAATCCAATTAAAGCAAGTTTTTCTCCTCATAATTGGCTCGGGTTGGAGGTATCCATAGGTTCAGGTTTGACTGTCATACATAAGAAATAGAGGGATCATGGGGTGGGAAGGATAAAGATGGTTGTGAAAGAATATGAGGAAGGGTGATGGTAGCAACATGAGGTGGTTGGTGGAGGAGGAGTGTGGTTAGGGGAAGAAAGAAAACTCTCACTAAGAAGAAAGGATGACCCACACAGTTTCGGTAGGGATCTCCTCATTCAATGGAGAAAAGCCCGGATAAAGGAGAGAAGCCCACATCCATTGGGAGGAATCTCTTCGAGGTGGGTTGAGTAAAGTGAGAGAGGCTAGGAGCCTAGGGCCCATTAACTCAATGATGCAAAACGAAACAAGTAATGCTATAGGAGCACTCAATACTCAAATTCTCCTCGAAGTGTTAAATGACAGTTTTTAATTTTTTGATAAAATTAAAAGTATGAATAACTAATCATACATGGATAAGTGTCATTATTTTTAATAAAATGAGTGCGTACTTCTAGAAGACCCTGATTTTTTATGCAAAATGGACCATATGGTGCCTCAGTGTGTTTGGTCAAAGCTCGACTCAATCCTCTACATGAATCATCTCAAGTCTCAACCATGTGATCCTTGCAACACTCATGCATGCACATCACCATTTTCCTCAACAAATGACTCTTCGGCGATTCATTTAAGATCATAAAAAAACACCTATTGCTTCATCCTTTCCAAGGACTAGAAAGAGATTTACCCACTTCATTTCTATAACCTTCAAAAGATGCAAAATTTTGGGGCGGATTGGTAGCAGATTGTCAAGAACACTTGCGTAATGGATATACTTGACATGGCTTTTGATCTCTTGAGCTTGGTTGATGCCAACATTCACCACAATTACTAGTCTTAGTCATCATTTATGGTAGAAAGGGTCTAGGGTGTCTATGTTGAATCTAGGTAGTTTTTTTTACTTGAGAATTGAAGACCAGAAAAGAAAATCTAAAAAATCATAATTTATCCTACATTGCTGATGAAATAATCTCATTTATGAAAGGAGAAACCCATATATATAGAGGATGTAAATGCTCCATGGGGAGAAGACGCCTGAGGGCAATTGCAATATTACTCAAGATCTTGACAAAGTGAAAAATCATAAATCGTAGGATCATAGATCAATCCTAACATTCAACTAGAAATGCAAAATTATACTTAATAAAATACAGAACATAGAAAATCACATAGATAAGGAAAATAACCTATTATTCACATTATTAGAGTAAACTTAAATTGGAAATATATAACCATAAAATCACATATGCCCTGCTATAAGTCAAAACTACAGGAAACATAAATTCATAAGATAAGGCTAACTATACTACAAAAACCCCACAGAAGATAGTCCAAATGTCTAACTATACTAAACGAGAAGGGAGAATTAACACTTCCACCAACCTCTAAACTACCACTACCAAATGCCATTGTCTCTCCAAACCAAATATAACACACGTGAGACAAGAGAACATAGAACTCACACTACAGAGATGAGAGAAGACAAAGACACAGAGAACAAAAAATAACAACCTGAAAGAGAGCACATCTCATCGTTGAATTACTTGAATCATAAGTCTTACACCAAACAAATTGTTCACAACAGATTGTGACCCAACTAATGCCAATGTGAGATCTCTTACACCAAACAAAAATCAGTTTGAAATGTTGTGAGCAAAAGAAGAAATATCAGTCACTGGAAGTTGAAACACTAAAAATTAAAGCAAAGAAAAACCACCAGTAAAAAATGAGGTTAACATAAGAGAGATACTATTACATATGCAAAACTAGTTATCTTGTTCGTCATTCCATCAAGTCTAATTTGCATTTTGTTTTGCAACTTAGTGGCACCGGTGTATATGCAACTTAGCATGAATCATAGATTTAAAAGACGAATGTTAAGCTTACAAATAATAATTTTTTAAAATACATTGGGTACAAAAAAACCACTGTTGGGGGAAAAAAGGAAAAGAAAAGCTTAAAGTGCAGATGAATTAAGAGGAATTAATACATATACCCTCTGAAATAGAACAAATTTAAGCCCTCTTCAGCCTTCACCACTATTTGCCACTATTTGGGTGGGTCTTGGTGCAAAGAACTTTCCGTCCCTTGGCACGTCGTCGTTTTAAGATAGCTCTTCCACTTGTTGTTCTCATCCGCCTACGGAAGCCATGGGTGCGTGCCAATGATTTTCGTGATCTGCTTCTCTTGGTCTGACAAAGGGCAGCCTTGCCTGCCCTCACAACCAGGCCACGGCCTTTTCCACTTCCAGTCCCAGCATTAGATATAAAATCCAATCCAAGTGACAATCCTGAAAATTGAGGAATTAGATGAGATCAAAATTATTAAATTTTCAACTATATACATGCATATTAAACAAATGCACCAAACATTTCAAAGTAAGTCACAAAAAGAGTTAAGAGCTCTGTTTATCTCTTTCTGACCACAGTTTGTTTCTTTCTTTCTTTGTCAAATTATTCATAAGCAATCAATGGCAAAATATGTTGAATTTTTAATCTTAGAGTGAGGTGTTGCTCTAGTTTCCTAATGTCCTCAATGATATTTATGAAAGGATGTCAGTGAGGTATTCCTACTTGACACAGGCAAATGTTGCATTGGAGTGTCTTTTTTTCCTACCAAAATCCTTTACTTTGAGCGAGGAAAAGTGCAAGATCGCCCAGGAGTTAAACCTACATATTAGCGCACCAGCCTTTACAGAAATAGAAGTTTCTGAAATAATCATGTTCATGTCTCTAACAACTCCTCCAAATCCAGAGAAATACAAATATTTATGTTATGGATGTCAATAGGTAGTGTTAGAATCACATCAAAATCACTCAATGTCGTTTACGAAAGGATGTCAACGAGGTATTCCAGCTCAATCCAGGTGCACCAAATAGTAACTGTGATGCAGGCAGGATGCATATTAGATCTATTTCAATTTACATTTCAAACTTTAGAGGCATCACTTATTACATTTCATCCGAAAACCAAACCAACATGTGAGAATGTTAAATTGTTATCATCATAGATAACAAAGAAAAAAGCCAACATGAAAATAATGTCACAATGTAATTAATTTATTTGCTTTACTTGCATTCAGAAGAGAGGCTTATCCAATTACACCTCAACCTTATTGTTTCAGTAGACAGCAGCAAGTAGTAGCATCAACTCTTGTTTGGCTTATATTGAAAGAAAGATGGATTTCACTTAAAACCCAGAGAAGGAACTTTCACCACAAACTGTAACGATGTTCAAGCTCAATTTTACTCAACAAGACAACACTGAAAACATTTTTTAAAATAGAAAATTGGGAGAAAAAGAACAAGCACACAGATGTGAAATAGCAAAATTAACAAAAATAAAAAAAACGTTCGAAATGCTAGCATGTTTATCATCACAGTTAAAAACCCAAACAGCTTCATAATTAGTTTAGCAAGTTTGAGTAAATAAAGATTATGAAATAGGCAGTTAGATAAGATATACCCTAATCCCAATTCTGTTATCCTTTTACCACATTTACCCAGTTCCGCTCCAAGAATCTAACTTTATTGTCTCATTAGGCCTCTCCGGCGCTTAATTATCAAAACAAAGAGAAAACACTTGAATTGCAAATGCTACAGTGAACAGTAAGTAGATGTTGGAGTGAGTGAAGTACCTGAAAGGGAAGAGGAAGGGAAAGAGAGGGAGGAAGGGGAAGAGAGGAAGGAGCAACGGAGCAATGGAGAGCGGAGAGAAAGTGAAGAAGTCGTTGGAATCGATGAAGAAGCGGTGAGAGCGAGAGAAGCAGTTGGGGTTGGAGCTCTCATGCCTATCCACGGAGACACTGATAACGAAGCCATTATCATTATCCTCTTTTCACCATTCAGGTTCCTTCGAATATATGTATACGATGAGATGTGAATCCGAAATTATAATTATTTATTTAAAAGGCGATTGTTATTTCAAATGGGGATGTAGCTCAAATGGTAGAGCGCTCGCTTTGCATGCGAGAGGCACAGGGTTCGATCCCCTGCATCTCCAGATTAATTTTTTTAACGTACGGCTAATCATGCTAACAATTACAAATGGCTTTAATATAAAAATGATGTCTCATATAATGATATAAATGTTAAATGTAAAATTCATTAATTTTTCTTTTAATGAATTTAAATCAGGGTTAACAATATTCTGTTAATGAATTTAAATTAGGCATAACAATATTTTTTATACTAGAAAAATAAGCAGATTTTAATATTAGTCTCTCGCCAAAGTAAAGTAGCACATTTTGATTTTAGTCTCTCGCCAAAGTAAGGTTGGGAAATTATCCATCTATTTTGAAAAGTAGTCCAATTCGATGTGACGGCGGTGTGGACGATTTATAAGTATCTCTGTAAGCGATTGAAGATCTCGGAAGCCTATTCTGACTCGTGATGGTGATCGGAGCCGAACCCATCCAAAGATTTTGTAACAAAAAAAATAGTCTAATTTTAGGGTGCATTTATTCATAAGCTAATTTGAGAAGGATATTGAAATAAGTTGAAAATATTTTATGAATAAGCACAAACTCTTATTCATAAGCTAATTTAAACAGATTAAGAAATTAAACCCAAAACAACTTATAGGTAGGTCATAAACTATTTACACAAATTCTCTCAAACACTTGTATAAATGTTTATGCTATAAGATGAGCACAATTAAACTCTTTCAAATGGGACATTAATCCTCGTAGGAGCCTGAGCTTCGGGCACATTGTCATGTGTTCGACTAGGTCTTACGTAGCCCGCCTATATGTTTAAATAAGATAACGTGATAGATATGTGTAATTTTTTATTAAAAAAAGAAATTATTAATTAAGATAAAAAAACTAAAAACTCTTAATCTTACTAAACTAATTTAATTTCTAAATTAACTACACAAAACCTAATTTTCATCCTCTTCCGCTCAGTTTCATGTGTGGTTCATCTTCATCATTATCATTATCATTATCATTATCATTCTTATTCTTATTCTTATTCTTATTCATCCTAACATGGAGCAAGATAGGCAGAGTTATGATTGTTGTATTGATGCTAAAATTCATCACATCACTTGCAGCCTTTGGCAAGAGTGGAACTAGATCTAGCTGGAGTTCTGGAATACAAAACAAATAATTTCCAGTGATAACTCTATATTCTTTAAAACTAGATTTGTGAGAATTTTTAGCGATGCGCTTTTCCTTTTATGGCTCTGACCATACATAAAACATCACGCGGGGGCACTCTTGGCAGTATAGTTAAACCTTCATTCTAATTGAACGTCCGAGAGAACCTGATCCAAAGTAGAGTCCACACCTAAAAGTCTTGTCAAACAACTGATTATCCCGAAAACTTAATGTTGAAAAATGACCACATGAATAGTTTTAATTATACTCTAATACACCCCCTCACGCAAGAGACTCTGATATCATGTCAAACAACTAATTATCTCAAAAATTTAAGTAGTTGGGAAAGGGCCACATGAATAGTTTTAATTATACTCTAACATTTCTATCAATATCTTAGGGTGTGTTTGGATGGGGTAATTTTGGGAGGAATATAATTTTAGAGGGTATTTAAAATGTTTTGTCCGGAAATACATTGTTTGGCTAAATTTTTAAAAGGAACTGTAAATACATGACAATTTAACTAGGTATTTTTACTAACTAGATTCAAGGGAATTAAAATGACCTAAAAAATAACGGATTTTCAAGTTCCTCTCTCTCTCATCTCTCCCTTACCCATTTCTCTCTCTCAATTTTAAAATTCCTAGCCGACCCTAAAATCGAGCCCAAACCCAAAAATTAGGCCAGAATCTCAAAGTAGGTCCCAAACCTGAAAATTGGACTCGAATTTGAAAAATCGGTCTGGTCTATTAAAAATCGGTCCCGAACCCTAAAATTGGTTCCAAACTCAAAAATTGGGCTTGAACTTGAAAATCGACCCCGAACCCGAAAATCAGGCGGAATCTGAAAAATCAGCCCCGAACCTAAAAAATCAAGCCCGAATATGAAATATCAATCCTAAACCAAAAAATCAGCCTCGAACCCGGAGATCAGGTCCGAATATGAAAAATCAGCCCCAAACCCAAAATAGCCCCATACTCGAAAATCGGGCCTGAATATGAAAATCTGTCCCGAATCAGAAAATCGGCCATTAGCCCTTAAATCGGGTCTGGTTTTTTGGGGTTCAGGCACGACTTTCGAGTTCATAATTAATTTTTCAGATTCGTGGTCGATTTTAGGGCCCGGGCTCGATTTTTAATATCCGGGCCTGATTTTCGAGTTTAGGGCTGATTTTAGGATTCATAACCGATTCTTCATATTCAAACCCGATTTTCAAGTTCGAGATTGATTTTCGGGTTTGAGATCGATTTCTCATATTCAAACCTGATTTTCGGGTTCGGGGCTGATTTTAGGGTTCGAGGTCGATTTTTCATATTCATACCCGATTTTCGGGTTTGGGCTTGACTTTTTGAGTTTGAGGGTCGATTTTAGGGTTCAGGGGCTGATTTCAGGGTACAAAGTCGATTTTAGTATACGGGCCCGATTTTGGAGTTCAAAGAATTTAGGGAAATTTAATTACATCATACAAACAAAAAATTTACAATTGAAGAAATTCCAATCATTTTATCCAAACAATGGAATTTGAAAATTTAGGGAATTCCCTAGCATTTAAAGTCATTGAATTTCTACATTCCCTCATCCAAACACACCCTTAGGAAAATTTAATTACATCGTACAAACAAAGAATTTACCATTGAAGAAACTCCAATCATTTTATCCAAACAATGGAATTTGAAAATCAAGAATTCCCTAACATTTAAAATTCTTTGAATTTTTACATTCCCCCATCAAAATACACCCTTAGGCTTAGAGTTCATTACCCTTCTATAATGAGCAACCTGATGCAAAGTAGAGTCCACTCTTGGCTTATGATTCTTTTTTAATATACAGCATTACCCTTCTATATACAGATTTATACTTGTTAGTTGGTAGGAAATCCATAACTATTCCATTTCCTCAATATTCCACTCTAGCAAAATGTCTCATTTAACTAGAAACACTACAGTGGCAACAATGTTTTGTCCTCTTCCTTTCCCTTCCCTTAGATGAGTAAAAATGTTTTCACTTGAAGAAAGCCTATGAGCAACATTGTAAACATTTTAGAGGGCTTTCTTCGTGCACAAACTTTGGGATTGGTGTGCTTTGCAAACTTGATTTGCTTTAGTTTCTTGGGAGTTCTTTTAGGAGGATATCTTATACTCTGCGCATCTGAGCAAACTAAAAGGGATATAAGAAAATAAAAACTTGCACAAATTCTTTAATCAGAAAATGGTTTTGATCCTCAAATCTAATATTCAAAATCCCAAGTTTGAAATAAATCACAAATCCATGAAACTGCCAAAGAAATGAAACTCACAGACAAGTTACCATCTTTGATCCATGGTTGGTGTATGATAACTTGGCATGATCCTTAGTGCTTTAACATGACGATGACTTTCAGATCCAATAGCTGCTGCTTTAACATGATCGGGTGTATGTATGTAGAGTCCTGATTAAAGAAATTGAATCTGCATTTTCATGCAATCTCAGTCTATCCAGGAAATTGAGTTTGCCTGTAGGTATCGGACGCTTCGAAGAACTAAAATCACAACGGTGCCATTTTTTGGTATCAGCATGAAATGTGATAAACCTTCCCCAGCTGTAATAAAAGATAAACAACCGATCACGAAACACTACAGCCCTTATTGTATCGCTAAGAGATTTTCGACCACGATTATTGTGCTTAGCCCAAGTGTCGTGCATGCCCCCGAGAAAGCAAGTGCAGTTCTACTTCAACATCACAACGATGCAGTCTTGAGAAGTGGGAGGAGCTGAAAACGCTGCAGCATGGCCAGATAGTTCTGTGAAAGGGCAGCTTGGGAGATCGATTTTCGCTCCGGAAAAGGGGCAGAAGAAGAACAAGGAACCGCCGCGAAAGACTTTTTTTTTTGGTAAGCCAAAAGATAATATTAAAGGGAGTACAAGGGGTACTCCAACCCAAGGTACAAGATACAAAAAAGCAAAGCAGTGCTAACAAAGCAAAAACAACATATAGCCAAAAACCAGAACCAGTAGACAGTAGAAAGAAGAAAACCAGCAACTCTAACTCCACCCCTTCACCAACAATATGAACCCCTGCCAAGAGCAACCAGCTAGACTACTGAAAGACTAGTAGCCATCCTAGGTGGGATGCAAGGCAAGTTGCTCCCTCGAGTTCAGGGATGGTGATGCTGAACTTATACTTTTTCCTAAACAGGGAACACTTGGAACTTTCCCCATCATGGACAAGAAACCAACTAGGATATTCAAAAGATTCAATTCTTTCAAGGAAAGTTTTTAAAGAAACATCACGCCATTCTTTGCTAACACGACGGAGGCTATGCAACTCCTCAAGTTCCAAACCACCCGCAATTTGTAACATCAGGTCATGTCGAAGATTTGACCAATCTTCTTTCCATCTTTTGCTAGATTCAACCTCTGACATTTTTGCTAGCTATTCCAGTTTGTTTCAAAATTTTCAACAATGACCACTAGAGAGATAGGAAAGATGTGATATATGACGTGTGCAGAAGAGAGAGATAAAGAGAAAGAAATGGTGTTTCAAGGTGTCTATATTATAGAGTGGTTCAATCATAACTTGTGTTTGTTCCCTACGAGAAAAAAATTATTATTGACAAGCAATAAAACGCATTAGTCGTGGAAGTCAATAAGAGAATAACCTGATTCAGGGTTTTGGAGAAATGAAAGGAGGAGGGTTTTGGATAAGAGGAAATTAGGTTAAAAACACCATAATCGAATCAAAAACAAATTAGGATTTGTCAATAGTATGAATGGCAACACGTGAATCACAAAGAAAAAGTATTAACCAAATGGGTTGGGTTTGAATCTCAGCTCTAATGAATAGTCGCTTGGTGCTGGCGGAAGATTAATCTCACAGCAGCCGAGGCGGCCGGCTGTGAAAATACTTTAGTTGATGACAAAAAAAACAAAGTATTAGGGTTTTGGAGAAAGCAATGAAACAATAAAGGAGAGACAAAGTATTAGGGTTTTGGAACATAGACAAGCCGGGCACCAGGATCTTCATTCAATTTATAGATTTGTTATTGTTATTTCTTTCGCCGTATTTTTTCCTTGACAACATATTATCTTCTTGATTTGTACAAAAAAAAAAACTTCTTAATTAACGCACTATCGTCTAAAAGTTTGCTACTTAATAGGTACGATCCACGATTGACAAAAATAAGATGCATATGTCATGATAGTTAGTCTCAACAAACATGGTCCGTCCTCCAATGTTCCAATTAGAAGCGTATAAGCAAAGCCTACCAACAAGAGTGTCCAACAACAACCACAATAATAATTCAACAATATTATCTCGTGGCATTGCATGTTCATCAATATCATGTTACTTCAAAATAAACACAACTAGACCGAGTGTCATTACATTGGCCAAATATGTTGCATATGTCTAAACCGAACTCCAACCTTGTTTCCCTCGTCGAACCTTCAACATACATATACTACTACGTTACTAAGGCATCTTTGATTTAAATTTAACCAACTTTGAAAAGTCTCACCCAATTTTAAAACCATATCTTTCTAGAAAAATGACTTTCCATTCAAAAACCAGCCCTATGACCTGCGACCATAACCACCGTAAAGGGAAGCTTCTTTTCGTTTCGAGATCAAAATCGAGTTTCTAAAAACGTTAGAAAAACTTAGGAAGAACAAAATGAGTTTTTTCAAGAACACCAACCCAAAAACAATTTTTTTCCACATAACTTCATAATTCAGATCAAAGAGGAAAAACTAAAGAAGAACTTGAAGAACATCTAAAACTCAAAAGACTAGAAAGAAGCAATACACCTTGATTAAAGAAGAAGGAAAACGAAGAAAATCTTCAAAGAAAGAGTGTCACGGCCAAGAGAGATAAGAAAGAGAGGATTTCTAGTGTGATTTTTTCAAGTAGCAGACAAAGATTTTTATAGGTGTAGCAGGGGTCTGGGTTTACCTCTTCCCCAAATAATTATTTTCAGAAAAAATAAATTAAAATAACAAGAATTTCCCCTTCCCCAAGCAAAGCTAAAATTCAGCCAGCATATAGATAAAATAGATATTTTTCTGATTTAATTTAATCCCTAAAGATGATTAAAACCTCCTAAAAACAAACTAATAAGTGATAACCATATAACTCTTATATGGGGAATTATTTTTCAATTTTAAATGGTATTTGTTTGAAAGATGACAAGGAAATAATCAGAAAATTATTTTCAAACAAATACCATATATATATATACATATTTATTTTTATATATATATAATTCACGTCTCTCATCATTATAAGAGTGATATTTTCTCCAAAATTCTCTTCTTTTATTTTCCAACAAAATCCATCTTCAATTTTTTTTTTTTTAATTAATAGAAAAACTATACATACACCCCCTTCTATTTTTATGAGGAAAAATATCTTCTTCAACCACTTATTACTAGTTTCTAATAAAATTCTGTATTAATTATCTCATATTCCACAAAGAACTTTTTCTACAATGAATCTTCCAACAATTAAATACTTCTTTTAGAATATTCATAAAATTTTCCTTTCTCAATGTGGTAGGGAAATTTTTGTTTCCAATAATCTTATCCCTTAAGGTTGTAGAATCTATCTAATGTATCTACTATTTATTTCTTTTAAAATAAAAGAAATCATTTCAAATAAAACAAAATATTATCAAAACATTATCTCAGTAAAAATCGTAATATTATTAAAACAAAATCAAGCTATTACCTTGATTTAAAAACAACAAATAATCTTTTTAGGAGAATATCAAAACACGTCTTACTCGGATCCGCAAAATATTATCACATCAATACAAAAATCTTTTTTCTCAAAAATTCTTCATAATATTGCCTTAACAATATTACAATTAAAATTCGTAGAACCTTGACTATTTTATTATAATGACAATCACAACTTCAATTTCTCGTTCAAATAATATTTAAGAGCTAATTGATCATAAATACGGTAAGGCTGGCCAAAGCAATCACGCAATTAACACTATAAATATTCTGAAACATTGGATCTGTGGGAATTTTTAGCTATATATTTTTTCTTTTTTATCCACAAATCAAATCTTCACAATCCCAAGTTTGAAATAAATAAAAAATCCATGAAAGTCTCGACACAAAACAAGAACTAGATAAAGAAACGAAACCCCCATCAAGCTACCATCTACGATCCATGCTTTGTGTTTGGTATCTTGGCTGGATCTATACTCCTTTAAGGGAGAATCACTTGTATAAGACCAAAAAAGAAAAATTACTTTACGGACGATCTATTTGAAAACTTTGTTTCGACAAAAATAAACTAGCTTAGAGGTTTAATTTGGGGGAGTTATGATTGCTGTATTGAGGCTAAAACAAAACTCATCACATCATCTGCAGCCTTTGGCAAGAGTGGAACTAGAACTAGCTAGAGTTCTGGAATACAAAACAAATAATTTCAAGGGATAACACTATATACTGTAAAACTAGATCTGTGGGAATTTTTAGCTAGGTACTTTTTCTATTTTATCCCTCATAATCTTGTTTTTTATCGAATTCAATGACTTGGATAAGGTTTTTATTGTTGTTGTTTGAACTTTTTTCTCTTTTAGCTCTGGCCATACATAAAACAGTATCTCAGTGAACTCTTGGCAATATAAACACACCTGAACTCAAAGACACATTCAGAGCCAAAAATAAAATGATACATCTAAATAAAATCTTGCTCAAACCTTTAATCAGAAAATGGTTTTGATCCACAAATCAAATATTCAAAATCCCAATTTGAAATAAGTAAAAAATCCATGAAAGTCTCAACACAAAACAAGAACTAGATAAAGAAACGAAACCTCCATCAAGCTACCATCTATGATCCATGCTTGGTGTATGATATCTTGGAAGGATCCATACTCCTTTAAGGTGGCGGCTTTCGGATTCTACAGCTGCCTCAATGCTTTCATCCGGAATTACTTCCCCATGTCTACACGTATAGGGTTGATATAGAGTCCCGCATGAAGAAATTGAAAATCTGTTTTCATCTAATCCCAATTTCTTGAAATCAATCGATTCAAGCTTGCCTCTAAGTATGCAATATTTCAAGCTACGTGAACTTTGTGGACGTGCTTGTTGTGGCCTTTCAATTATATGATAAGCATTCCATTTTTGAGTGTCAGGAGCAGCAGCAGCATCAAATTTGACCAACCCATTCATATTGTCCAAAAAGTGAAACATCCCTTCACTAAACAATGCACCCGTTATTTTACCAAATTGTTGTGTAAAGCTGTGCTTAACCCATGTCTCATGCCCCCGAGAAAGCGAGTGCAATTCTAATCCATAATCGCTGCAGCGTCGAATCACGACAACGACACAATCCTCAGAAGTGGGAGGAGCTGAAAATGCTGCGGTGTGCCCAGACAGTTCTGTGAAAGGGCAGCTTGGGAGGTCTATTTTCCCCATGGAAAAGGGGCAGAAGAAGAACATCGAACCGCCGCGAAAGACTAGTAGCCATCCTTCACAGGATGCAAGGCAAGTTGCACCCTCAAGTTCTGGGAGGGTGGCGGTGCAGATCTTATCGAGGTCGGTCAATAGCAGGTTAGACTTAGAACCTTCCCCTTCAATATCATAGAGAAGAAACCAAGGATAGCATTCATAAGGTTCGGCTTTACGCAACGCTTTTGAAGAAACGTTGCGCCAGTCTTTGCAAACTCCACGGAGGTTCATCAACTCCATCAATCCCAGATCATCCACAATTCGTGACAGCAGGTCGTCTGGAAGATTTGACCAATCTTCTTCGCGTGTTGTGGTAGAACCATCCTCTGACATTTTTGCTATTCCAGTTTCGATCACATAAACTATGCATAAAGAAAGGGTTTAAAATGTTTTCATATAAGTCATATATAACAACTAAGATTAATAGAAAAAGTGAATTAAAAATTGTGTCATATTGAAATACGGTCAAATAATTCTTAAAGAAGATCCTTCAATCCGAACTCATGGATTTAGTAAGAAAAGGTTAATATTATGCAATCTTCACACGACTATCCATGACTTTGAAACATGCAGATAGTACGGTACACCACAAGAATCACATCTAAAAAGGAAAAAAATTGAATAGTGGGTAACAAGAGTGATTTGGAGGCGGAGAAAATATAAAAGACACACCATAATCGTGTTCACTATGGAGAAAATTATTAGTAATTAGATTAGAAGCAATAACAAATTAGGGTTTGTCATTAGTGTGGATGGCCTAACAGTTACAGCATTGTTGAAGTATGAACACAAAAATCAGTAGAAGTCAATGAGAGTATTACCTGGTTCAGGGGTTCTGGAGAAAGGAATCAAACAAAAAGTAAATGAGGGTTTCGGAGAATGGAACAAAGACTAGTTAGCAGGGCACAACAATCTTCATTCAATTAATAGATTACATATTCCGATCAAGATACTAGATCTTGTTTCTCTTGGTCCTCTTTTCCCTCACTCTATAACAAACCCTATCACATTACTTATGTGGGCAAGATTCTTAACAAGTCAAAGATTACCTCAATACAAACAACTTTTTCAATATTAAAATTCTAATCCGATATTTAGATTAAAATTTGAATTTGAAATATATACTTTTTTCCCTTCTGATCCTTATTTAGTATAATATCAAAGAGTTAACCGTAATTCATTTAATTTTTTTTTTTTGAATGGGTAATTCATTTAAATATTACTTAAGTAGTTAAGCATAATAATAGTAAAAAACTTAACTAAAAGAACGTTAAAACTATTTAGTCTCTGTCTCTCTAACTTACACACTTAAATTTAAAATAATCACCAAAGTTCTTTTACATATTTTAATCTTTGATAATTTTTTTCTTTTAAATAAGGATATGTGATGGCATAAGGGTTATATTGCAAACTTTTTACCCGATTAACAGCACACATGGCAATCCTTGTTCTTTTTATTTGTAAAAAGTGGTGCAAGAGGGAGTTGAAGTAGAAAAGCAACACTATTACCACTACACCAAAATATTGTTAGTGATTAATCATGTCTTTTATTATTTATATTTTTAAATTGATTAAAAAATGAATAATATTATTTTTAATATGAATTTAAAAAATATTAATATTATTTATATTACGATACATGGATGAAATATTTAATACTTTAAATTTTTATTGATTATAAGTTTAAATATTTAATTAATACATATTTAAGAAATGACTAAAATAAAAGCCAAAACTACCAATTCAATTTAAAATATCTATATCCAAAACTTTGAAAATTCTTCATAAGTCTATATCCAACTACTACCGAAGGGGCAATATTTTTTTGTTTCGATTTTGGTGGCTAGAGACAGTAGAGGTATAATGAAAGTTGTTTTTATAAGCATTCTTTTATTTTTAGATATCAAAAAATAATTTAAAAAAAAAACAAATCAACCTAAATATATATGAAATGCAAAATTTTATAAGAATCTAAAATATTAAATTGACAAAAATAACAACATCAAAAATAATTAGTTAGGGTAAGGTCTTAATGAGTAGGACATGGTGGGGTAAGTGAGATTATACCTTATTTTAGTATATATATATTGAATCCATATAGCATTGAATTTTTTTATTTTTTTTAATATACACCGAATCAACCGGTCCGACCAGTGATTCCTCGATCTGACCAGTGACCCATTGACCCAGTACCTCGGCCGAGTCGATCCCTGAGCCGAATTTTAAAACACTGCTTCAACGTTCTCATTAATCATTTTTTATCGTTCTATTCCTCATTTTTCATCTTTCTCTTCCCTCTCTCCTTCACAACCACTATCCAACCTCCACCACCACCACTCAATCAACGCATTCTTCCCCGAAACATTCCCCCACCTCCCTCTGCAATTTGGGTTTCTAAAGTTCTTATTACCTTTCTCTTTGTCTTTCTCTCTTGAGTGTTTTTGGCTATAATGTTCTGTCTTTCTCTTTTGAGTCTTCGGTGTCTATGGTGTTCCATGAGATTCCTAAAAGGTGGGGAAAGGGAGAGGGTGAGGGACAGTGCGGTGGGGAAAGATGTGGTGGTGGTGGAAGTTGAGTGGTAGCTGTCAGGAAGGGGGGAGAGCAAAAATGAAAAAGAAGGGAGGAGAATGATAAAATAAAAAAAGAGTAATAAGAACTTTGGAGGACAAAAACTCATGTGGAAAGTAGACGTGGACAACCTACATTTGATTAGGATTGTCACATGGTTGATGACAGGATAATTTTTTGCTACATAGGCATTATGACATCACATGTTCTTTTTCAAAATAATTTTTTTTAGGTTTCAAAAGCTATAAAGAAAAAATTCATGAATTATTTTAAATTCAACTGAGCAACTAAACATATATTTAACCTAAAAGAGTATAATATGTCATCATAATTTTAAATTAAATATTTATCCTAAATTACTGTAATCCTTATTTTTCAAATTCATTTCTATTCCGTATCCTAATAATAATTCAATTTCTAATCATCATTTAATTTTTTATTCCAATACTTATTTTTTAATTCAATTGCTAATTTTTATCTTTATCCTATAATTTGATTCTAATCCTTAATTTTTTTTGCTAATTTTTTTGGTTTTGATTCTAATCCTTAATTTGAATTTTAGTTTAAATTTAAAATGATAAATTATAAGGGTGAGTAGCTAATATAATTGTATCGATAATTTATTGTTTGCTACAAACAATAAAAAAAGAGCAATACCTTGTGTTTTTTTAATTTGTGGCAGTTTATAACTGCCACAAAGCATTTTACTGGCAGTCGAAGTGCCTGCCACCTTCCCATACAATTTCTGGCAGTTTAAGACCGTTACGGGGACTGCGACCAAATGTATTTGAATATACATATCATCAAAGAATACAATCTATTAAAGCGGAGGATAGGTGCAACAAGAAGGATTGTTAGCTACTCAAGTACGTGTGTTATAGCTATTCAATTAAAATCCAAACTTCATATACAGATCCTTAATTTTACTCAATTCTTATAACTAGAAAATCCATTCATGATATGTGATGCACCTTATACTTTGCAAAGAGTAGAACCAGGGATGACTAGTTAGTGAAAGAAGAGCATTTAAAGTCTGCATAGAAAAGCATATAGACAAGAAGAGAAGTCAATTGGGAAGGTCTATTGTCACTATACACCCAAAAAATATCAACAGAAAGGGGGAAGGATTGAGTAGCTTCAGAAAAAAAAACCTAGGCCCAGCTCCAAATAGAAAGATATGCAGCTTCTGACAGAAAAAAAGACAGTGAAAAATGCAGCTATGAATTTTGTAGAAAATGCTGGAAGTACCTGCATCAAACTAAAGCCTATAATTTACTTGTAATCTGTAAAAAATTATAGCTAGACGCCTAAAATTGTTCTATAGTAAATATTATGGCAAACAAAACTCCTTGCCAAACAGGCTTCTAACAATCTAAAAATAATGTACACCTAGAATAACTAAACCGATTTATAAATATTATACAAAAAGTAGAAACTTACCAATCCACCTTCATCATCTTCTAAGTCTGCAGATTTTGCAGTTGTATCTTGGCTTCCAACATGATCTGTTACAGATGAAACCCAAATTTGATGAACAAAATCAGTCATCAATAAATGAACAAGATCATCAATAAAATTGAAAGCATATAAGTGAAGCAAAAAAAACAACACAAAAATTTCTACCTTGATAGTCCTGCCAGCAATCTCCAATTTTCCATTTAAACTCCAAGCTGCCTTGGCATGTTCAAGATGAGCAAACTGTCCAATGAATGCAAATTAAAGGGATAAATAACAATATTAACAGAAGAAATATTCCTCAAAGTTAAGTGTCGGAAACAAACTTGAACAAACCCAAAACCCTTGCAGTGTCCTGTCTCCGTGTCAAGAGGCAGTTGTACAACCTCAACCGGTCCAAATGGCTCAAAAATCTAAACAACCAAAAAAAAGATGTCAAAAGATGATAAAACTATCACAGGATTCTAATCAGTGGCAACCTACAAACTAGTCCACTTTAGAAAAAACCAACATATAGATTTTGAGAGAAAATAAGTTTAGTAGGTATTCAATAAAATCCGGTGCATTCAAACCAACATATAGGTTTTTAGAACTGTTTTAGAGCATAAACTTTTTTGGACGCAGACAGAAGAAATAGTCAGTGAAACAACAGTCAATACATACCTAGACTGATGTAGCGATTCTTTAGGGCCCACTCATCTCGCAAGGAGGCAAACTTTTTGAAGGGTGCCCCTGAAGTTTCAACATAAAATGCAGTCATTCAGTACCCAAGATAATTGGAGCTGGTATTATAACAGCAATCATTATAGTATCTGATATTTGTAAATTCACATGAATAAAGAACTGAAATTATATCCATGCTCTGAAGGCTAACAACCAGGTATGGCATGGTGATTCATGAAAACAAA
Source organism: Acmispon strigosus (assembly GCA_030819835.1). Taxonomy (NCBI): domain Eukaryota; kingdom Viridiplantae; phylum Streptophyta; class Magnoliopsida; order Fabales; family Fabaceae; genus Acmispon; species Acmispon strigosus. The sequence goes on from JAUAMA010000001.1 coordinate 97,889,016, forward strand.
GGGGGGGGGGGGGGGAACAAATCTTTTGTGCTGCATTATGTACCCATCAAAGAAAGCTTTCTCCTCTCTTTTCATTTCTTTGTTAACCTTTCATGTAGATGAAAAATATAGTTCTCCACTTGCTATTTTGGAAGAGTAAACAATAGATGAAAATATATACCATCAAGCTCCACCATGGCCTTCTTGATCACGGGCTTGAATTTACCTGCAAAGAAATTCACACAATTTATAGACTGCAGAACATCAGAGAAAGCAATCAAATAAATGAAATGGACACAGAATCTGTGGAATTTTAACATTACCAAATGTTGTCAAAAGCAACAACTTGCTAATATTGGTAGTCCAAAAAATACATATAAAAATTTAAATCAAAATAGAGTCAATACCAGCTGCAACAGTAACTAAGGATCTATATTTTGTAACAAAATGGAGACAAAAGGTTATTAAATGAAATAGAAAATTGCAGAATAGGCATCAGGGTAAAGCAAACGCTCTCATAGATCACAATGAGTACCGTGTCTCCTCTCCACGTCCATTAGTGATGTTAATGCAGTTCCACCAACAGTCCATTCTTCTGCTGGAGCACATAAATTCCCGACCTGAAAAAATTTATAGCAAATCCAATAATTGAGTTGATCACCACAGCAAACATAAAAAAAAAATTCAAGCACAACCAATCTATAAGATATATTTAATTAGATAATTAGAAGATTATGAGAAGAGCGTTGGGGGAGAAGCACAAACTGGTGATATTAGTCCAGTCTTCCCAAATTGAAGGAGGGCTCCAGCACCATAACCCAATGCATAACAGTAAGTAGAATCAAAATTAGTTGGCAAACCACATCTCCCTTCATACCTGCATATTTTCAATGAAGCCAAACATAGTAACACCGTGAGTAGATGTATAGGAAAAAGAATTTTTTTAAATCCAAGATAAAGGGGAATTATAAAGTAGGTCCATAGAAACGTTTTTTCTTGTTTCATAGCAACTTATATATCAAACCTTGCAGGGTGACTAAAAGCAATAGAAGCATGCAGGGTTTTGCAGATAATGAAAATTGCAGAATTAGAATAAGTTATTGCATTCAAATCACACTTCTACAAGCATACGACTGTCTGTATTCAACTTTATCTATTCATTTCAATTTCAATCTATATTACTATTATTATTAGCTTACAACTGTCTTACTCATATAATAACTCATGCATGCCATGCCATAGAATTACAACATATTGATGTAATGTAACTGGTATGACTATAATACACATATCACACTTTGCACCAACATCCAGTAACCTTTTGCTTGCACACTCACTGAAATGCTAATTATTATATTCATCACCCATCACATTTTCAAGAAATTGGAAAACAATAACTACATCAATACCAATGGACAATGTGAAATGCTAATTATCATATTCATCATCCATGTCATGATCGAATTGTTATCTACATGAGACGTTATTGAATTGTTTTCCAATTTTATGAGCAACATAGCATGACTAAAGGTATTCAGTCCAGTGTTGCATTTCGTGACAAACACTGACTTATCAAAATAATATTTAGGTGTGTTAGCTTACCAATAGAGGGTTCCAGCTCCTTCCAGCTACTGACAATTTCAGGGTTCAAGCTTATCTGCGATTCCATACACGAACATAATTATTGTAGATTACAATTTATGGCAAAATCAGGGAAGAGGAGGGAGGAATCGAAAAAGCATAGAATCGCGGAAGAGAGAACCCAAAAGTCAAAATCAGATCGAAGATCAGAACAGAGAATCCTAAGGAAGAGAAGGAACAATCGTTGAAGACGTGAGAGATGAACAAGCTCGATGGAAACGAACAAGCTCGATGGAAGGAAAGGATCAAACGGACTTCCATTGCAGATCGAAGATCAAACAGACTCCCATTGCAGATTGAAGGAAAGGATCGCGGAACAGATCAAAGAAATTTCAGATCCAAGGAGCTAGAAATCGCGAAATGAGAGGAGACCGATGAACGCGTGTGGAGGAGGGTCTGAACAATGAACATGTATAAAATTTCACCCAATTTAAAAACCTAACAAATTTTTTTTAAAATAAAATAAAATCGGAGCAAATACTCGCGGTTTAAGTAAGACAGCCACAAATTACTTGCCACTAAAAATCACTTTTGTTAGTGAAATGAGAAAATATTACTAAAAACAATTAAGTAAACTGTGGGGGTTTAAAACAAAGAAAAACGCTACTTCTTAAAATATTTAGTTCACGCAACTGTGGAAATGTGAAACGTACCTTCTTTCTCTGTTTTCTCATTTCCCTTTTCTACTCCTAAATCCCGCATATTCTCTCTTGTTTTCATTTTCCCTCATTCTTGTGTAAATAAAACTCTCTTTCACTTCTTCATCTTTCGCATGCTCTCACATGCTCCAATGCCCAACATTATTTTATTTTATTTTTGCAGATTTGAGTGGATTCTCTGCTTTGGAGCCAGATGAAGTGAGTTCTTACGTCTTTCTCATTGTAGCTGTTTGCATCATCTGAGGCTGGGAAAACTGAGGTAAGCCAGTGAAAGGGTTAGGGTTCCATAGTTAAGGATTACGGTTTTATTGAGCAGATCACAAGTAAAGGTGGATGAAAGGGTTCGCAACCAATGTACTGTTCAAGAGGGTCAACTGGTGAGACATTTTAGCTGCCAAAAGTAGTAACTGTGGGGAGTGAATGGTCAAATTAGACCCTATGAGCATCTATCAAGTTCATTACGTGACTAAAATGATTAACTTCACCAACATTTTACAATATTGGGACTAACTTGTCTATCTTTTTCTTTTAGAGACGAACTTGACTCACGCTCGCACTCTCAAGGACCAACTTGACTATTCACTCCTACTCCCAGGAAAACAACGGAAGGAAATATCACTATTAACCTTGTGGTTGTATTGTATCATATTTGTGGTCTCTATAGCTTCTTGTTGTGTTTAATTTAGAATTGCTTTTTCCCACTAAGTCTCTTATCAATTTATTGTTTGTTAGTGATGACTGATGAAAATGATAGTAGCATTAACCTCTCATGTATTTATTTCCTCCACATGCAAAGCAGATTATCACATTTCTGAATTTTACCATGTAAATTTGAATTAACACCTAATCTAGGTAAAATCTTGCGGCTTGTGTCAATGAGTGCTTCTTTGGAGAAATTGAAGCCTCTGGAGATATCAAGTTGTCTGAGAATCCCATACATAAAGGTTATAAGGCTATTTTGGATTCGAAATCTACTGATGAAACACTGGTTAGGCCATTTGTCATATCTTGGTTCATTTCAATAAGTTCCAAATTGAAAACAGATCTTCTATTTCTTCTATTTTGATTTGGACAGGCATTGCATACAGTTGGTAGCCGAGGCATTTCAGGTACTGTCACAGATTTCCATGGCAGCAGGATGTAAAAGTTGGAGCTGTTCTTCGCCAATTTGGGTTTAGTGTGGTAGCCTTGCATGGCTGTTTGAGAACAGGAATTCAGGTAACACGAGTATTTGCATAAATTTGACCACTTATTTTAACTGTGCATAGTATGTTGTGACTTGTGATCAATTTGGATCATTTGGCCTCAACAATAAGTGAATAATAATCAATAATGTAAAGCAGTGAATATGATTAGAATTTTTTCTCAATACCACCAAATGCTATTCTTTGGATCATTTGGCTAAACTGGTCCTTGTCATAGAACTGGGGAGATTAGCATGCTTCAAAGATTTCAGTTGGTTCTTGACTGGTCCTTGTCCTACCTTCTAGGATCAAAGACAATTCACAGCCAAAAATAAAATGATACATCTAAATAAAAACTTGTCCAAATCTTTAATCAGACAATGGTTATGATCCTCAAATCAAATTTTTAAAATCCTGAGTTTGAAATAAATAACAAATCCATGAAAGTATCAACACAAAACAAGAACTAGATAAAGAAACTAACTAAACCCCATCGATATGTTACCATCTATGATCCATGCTTAGTGTATGATATCTCGGTAGTATCCATACTCCTTTAAGGTGACGGCTTTCAGATCCTATAGCTGCCTCAATGCTTTCATTCGGAATCACTTGCGGAATCAACTCTTCCTCATCTGTACCGTTATCACGATGGTGTGTATATAGAGTCCCGCATGCAGAAATTGAAACTCTATTTGTATCTAATCCCAGTTTATTGAAATCAATAGATCCAAGATTGCCATGTCTCAGTATCCCATATTTCAAGCTACCTAAAGCTTCTTCATGTTCTGATGACCTTACAACACGATAATTGTTCCACTTTGGCGTTTCAGCAGCAGCAGCAGCAGCATCAAATGTGACTAATCCTTGCAAGGTGTCCCTAAAGTGAAATACCCCTTCACTAAACAATGCAGCCACTATTGCACCAAGGTGCTGCACTCTGAAATAAGAGCTGTGCTTAGTCCACGTCTCGTGCCCCCGCGAGAGCAAGTGCAGTTCTAATTCAGTATCGCTGCAGCGTCGAATCACGACAATATTGCAATCCTGAGAAGTGGGAGAAGCTGAAAATGCTGCTGCATGGCCTGATAGTTCAGTGAAAGGGCAGCTCGGGAGGTCTATTTTCGCCATGGAAAAGGGGCAGAAGAAGAACATCGAACCGCCGCGAAAGACTAGTAGCCATCCTTCATAGGATGCAAGGCAAGTAGCACCCTCAAGTTCTGGGATGGTGGCGGTGCAGATCTTATAGCGGTTGCGTAATAGCAGGGAACATTTAGAACCTTCCCGGTCATAGAGAAGAAACCAAGGTTCGTGTTCGAAAGATTCATGAACTTGTTTCAGCAAGGCTTTCGAAGAAACATTGTGCCAGTTTTTGCAAACGCCGCGAAGGTTCATCAACTCCATCAGTCCCAGACCATCAGCAATGCTTGATAGAATGTCATGCGGAAGATTTGACAAATTTTGTACCTGTTTTGTGGTTGAACCATCCTCTGACATTTTAGCTATTCCAGTTTGCTTCACACAACGATGCAAAACAGAGGAAATTAGTGTAATGTGATAAAACCTATACTTTACATGCCATGTGCATTTCCATTTCTGCCTAGCACATCATATTACTTCTGTATCACTATCTGTAACATTCACTCAAAAGTACTTTTCTTCACTTCAATTCATTATGAGACAGATTTTTTTATTGGAAGTTCTTTTTACTGCTTGAAATGTAAATACATACACACTTATAAATGAACTGTCAACAGACAAATCAACAATTGAATAATGGGTCTGTCTAAATCATTCTAACTAAATATCGTGTAAAATTTACATGACTCAACGCAGAACTGTAATTTCTAAAGACATGTCAAAAATATTACTGGGTCATTTGAGACTATGATGTTTTTACCTTATATTTAGTTAGTGTGATTCAAACAACCCATTGAAAAATTATGAGGATAGTATAAAAGATGGATTTAAATCTCACCACCTGCTGCTGTTTGTGTCATACCTAGCTTTAGCTATAATAATAAGAAGTGATTGATATATCCCCAGCTGATTGTGTTTGTGATTGTGCATCAAAAGATAAGTGTAGAGATCATATTTTCATAAAACAACTAAAATTAATCGAAAAAAGGAATTGAAAAATTGTCTCATATTGAAGAACCATGGATACATGTAAGCATGTTTGGTTAAACATCCTTCAATCCGAAATCACGCATTTAGTACAAAAAGGTATATGCAATCTTCACACGATTATCCATGACTTTCCAAACAGGGTGCAGATAGTATTAGGAATCAAAGATACCATAATCGTAAGGAATTAGAAATGAGAAGGATGAACACATAAATCGTAGAAGTCAATGGGAGTGTTACCTCGTTCAGGGGCTTTGGAGAAAGGAACAAAAAAGTAAATGAGGGTTTTGGAGAATGGAACAAAGAGGGCACAACAATCTTCATTCAATTAATAGATCACATGTTCCCATCACCGTCCGTATTCTCTTGTTACTCTTTTCTCTCATTCTATAACAAACTTATGTGGTTACGGTTTTTAATAAGTCAAAATTATCTCAATACAAACAAATTTTTAAAATTTTAAATTCTAATCTTTTTTTTAGATTAAAATTTAAATATTTTCCTATGTAACAACAACAAAAATAAAATTTTAAATATATTATTTTTTCCTATTCTAAGTTCTAACCCTTATTTATAAAAAAAATATAAGCTCAAAGTCTTATATCTTTGTTATTTTAACTCATTTAATTATTTGAAACTCACGCGAAGGAAAAAATCTTAACTACAACGACAGATCAAGTTGAAGGAGCAGACAATGGAAAATGGGCCCCATGGGCCCTATTATATCTGGCCAATATGGGTTGTGTAGTGTAGTGGGTTTGTTGAGTGGGCTTCGGTGGGTGACAAGCTTTGTTGTTTTGTTTATGAGAGCTATCCGACTCATCCAACCACCGTTTGGAGTAGCAATAACAACAAGTGCACATTTATGTATAACTAGTATTTCAGTTTTTTTTTATAAAGTGTATTTTAGTTCGTTCAATACACGAGAAAAATATTTTTTTAAATGATAATTGTAGATAAAATATTTTAGATATAATTTATATAATATATTTAAAATGAAATACGCAAATTTAATATTCACATATTAAAGTGTAGTTTTCTAAATGAATAGTTTTTAAAATTTAATATATAAATATTATAATTTTAAATTTAAATGATAATTCTTACGAATTATATTTAGTATTTATTGAGAGGAGTTAATGTAAGAAAAAAAAATCATGGATGAGATAATTAGGATCATATGAAAAAAAATAAGGATTAAAAATAGAAAAAAAATCACAAGATTAAAAAAATAATTTGAATATTGGATAAATAATATAAATTGAATTACAAGTAAAATTTTGAAATAATCTATGTAATTATTTTCTTTTCTTTTTTGTTGTGATAAATTACTCTTGCAATTTTACCTAAGTGTGGTGAAGGTCAAAGATCTTTCCAAGAGTGGGGCTCTTAGAAATTAAACTCTCGATCTAGAAGTTCAAACAACAATTTTTTACACTACAACTGGCACCCGTTGAGTAGTGTGATTATTTACTTTAAATTACAAATTTTGATATATTGAGTATGTTCCAAAAATAAAATATAATTTGAATAGTAATTTCCATTATCATATTAATTAAATAAAATATGTGATATGTTATAAAATATTCATAACAAATACTTCACCAACACAATTAATAAAACCAATAAATTTTAGATGATTCCCTTGGTATTAATTAATTATGATTCGTTCCTTATTTTAAAATTTGGTTAAATATTTGTTATTAATTAGTTAGGGTTCGTTCATTATTTAACATTTGTAATCAATATCAATTTTTGTTCCTATTAAAATTTGGTATTAATTAGTTATAATTCATTCATTATTTAACATTTGTAATAAATTTTATAAATATTAATTATGTAAAAAATATTTTTTTTAAAAATCTTAAGATTTGGTTAAAATTTTGATATTAATTAGTAATGATCCGTTCCTTATTTAATATTTAGGGTAGGATCTTAGTGGGTAGGTCATAATGGAGGTAGTTAGGATTTATACATTATTTTAGTGGGTAGATGGGTATAAACCTTCTTTTATATAATAATAAATATATAGATTAGATATGTAGTTAAAAAAAATATAGCTATATATATGTGTGTAGGTTTGAAAATGACATTACTAGTGTCTATTGATTGGCCCCGATTGACTATTGAATAAGTTTTATGTTTGACATTTTATTCACACTTATATTAAAAAGGGAAAGAAATAAATGAGAGATAGTGATAGATTGTGTGATTGAAGAAAGACAGAGATAGAAAGAAAATTAATGAATTTGAGAGGGAAGAGAAAAATGAATCTCAATTAATTTAAAACTCTTAACTATGAGATTGTTTAAATGATTTTAGGGTGGACTAATTATATTTAAGATAAATATGTAAATATGGAACTCCTAATCCGTTTATCTAAAATGTCATTAGTCCATATATGACTATGATAATTTAACCTAAACTTTTCCTATAATCATTACCAACTAGTGATCTATAACGTTGATTCTATTTCTCTCTTTTTTTTATAAATGGCTACGGTCAAATTATAGTGTTATTATTTATTTCCGCTAAATTTATCTTTTAATTTATTTTTATTATTTTTATCACACTACATATCATATCACTTATTTATATCATGTCACTCATATCTCTTTCTTCTAATTCTATCGGCTCTAAAAGTTTGAGGTGTAAAAATGTGATGAAAATTTAATTTTATACACTTTTACCTCATGGTTCACGAGATAAGGCAGATAATTTGAATTGAAATTATATTTAATTGGGAGAAATAGATTCCATTTGGCCCGTGACAGTGTCGAGTGTGTAGAGTGGACCAATAGAACCCAAAAGAACATTTCAACTTCCTCCGTGACAGTAGTAGTAGTGTAAGGAAGAAGATCATAACATCATTTGAGTTTCCCTATAACTTAAAACAACAGATCCCTTTGTCTTTGTCATTGTCAGCAGCACCCACCATTGGAACCCACCACCAAGTACCTCTTTGTCATCCTATATATCACCATCAATAATCGCACACAAATTTCACTCACCACCCATTCTCTCTCTGCTAAATCCTCTCCTAGATGGATTTCAGGGTCATTGCCCTGTTTCTTCTCTCTCTGTTTTTCCAAGCAAGTGCAGCAAAGTCCCACAATGTTAGTGGCATAAGAGGGACAAAACCAGTAGTGAATGGAGGGTGCAATTTGTTCATAGGAACTTGGGTTGTTGACCCTTCCAATCCTCTCTATGACTCCTCAAGTTGCCCCTTCATTGATTCTGAGTTTAATTGCCAAAAGTATGGAAGACCTGACACGCAGTACCTCAAATACGCTTGGAAACCTGATTCATGTGCCTTACCCAGGTAATTCCCACCTTTATATTACCATTACCATTGGATCCAAACCAATATCCTATTGTTCCTAATTTCTATATATATATATATATATATATATATATATATATATATATATATATATATATATATATATATATAGTTTGTTTTAGGAATACTGAAACAGAGATTTTTAATCTTGTTTCTCCATTTTTGAAGTGTTCTATTAGCCGGTTTTGGCAATTTTGATTCTGTGAAAGAAAGAAAAAAACCCATTTTTGTTCCTGAATTCAAATTAAATTAATTTGACTTTGTTGCACAATTTTATTATCTAACTCAGCTAGCTTGCTCTTTAATTCTCTGCCAAACATTGTAATGAAAACCTTTTTTTCTGGTGGATTTACTGTAGTAAAACACTAGAACTCTTTCTACCGGTTGTTTGATAAATTGTTTTTAGTATTTACTTTTAACAATTTCTTTGTAACGCTCTCCGATGATTAAAATTCATGTAAATCTCACTAAATTAGAGGAAGTGGTGCTTATATTTTGAGGGGACCACGTTTGAATTTCAATTTATCAATAAGGAAGGGTTAGAAAAAGAGTTTTAAAACTTAAAAAGTGAATTATACTGTCAAATTTGTTGTTGTTTTTTTATTAATGTGACTGCAAATTTTCTGGTGTAGATTCGATGGGGAAGATTTTCTGAATGAATGGAGGGGTAAGAAGATAATGTTTGTGGGTGACTCGCTGAGCCTGAACATGTGGGAATCACTGTCCTGTATGATTCATGCGTCGGTGCCGAGTGCCAAGACCAGCTTTTTGAGGAAAGAATCACTGTCTGCAGTGACGTTTCAGGTTTGCTTTTATTTTTTATATTATATATCTTTTGTCTCCTTCTTGGTTTGGTAAATAAATAAACGGGTTAAATATGTTTTAGTTCTGGGTCTATGAACGAGTTTTATTTCAGGGACCAATAACATATTTAAACTTTTTGTATATATCATTTGTCTCCTTCTTGGTTTGGTAAATAAATCACCAGTGTTCACTGAATACAACCCCCCTCCCACATTTTTCATCTCCTTGTTTGTTTGTTTATGTGTTGCTTTTTCATTTATGGTTCATGTCCCGTGTTGGGTCCATCATTTCTATTTTATTTTTTACAGCTGTTTTACAATAATCAAACTACATTTTTTTTGAGTTAGAATTTTTTTTACTATACATATTATAACTCTTATAGCTCTGTATTAGACTTATAAAAATGAGAGAAAATGATTGGTGTAACTTGTAAAAAGAGAGAAAATGAGGTAGGAACAATAGAAATTTTTCCAAAAAATGATTGGTGTAACTTGTAAGGAACAACTAGATGCGATTAGTGCATGATAACATTCCCAATTAAGTTAAACAGCTATAATAAAGGAGACCTTTATCTCTCTAATCTAGATAACATACCTTTGAATAGTTCCTTGAGTAGGAGAAGATTCCTTTTGCTCGGCCAGGAACAAACAGAGATTCAAAATATAAAAAACTAGTAACAAAAGTACTAATACACAAAAAGAAAAAACAAGAGAAAACAATCACAAACAATAATTTTCATTGCAGGATGTCATGAACCTAAAAGTGCACTAATACTTAAGACAAATGACTCAATTTTTTGTATAAAATAGTGATAATGAAATTTGAATTTATAAATTGCTATAAAATTTCCAGATCATTCATAATTAACCCAAACATAATGTTTAGAAAGCTCTGATTTTGACATGAAAATGCAAATGTTTATTTAGTTTATATTTATATTTTCTTTTTGATTTAGCGTTCTCAATTTTAATTATGAAATTGTCACCATCTTTTCATTTATTTTCAAATATGAAAAAAAAACAATTACATATCAATGTAAAGTAACACTTACATACAGTGTATTTAAATGAAATCCTAACATAATGCCCCCTCTAATAGTTATAAACCAGAATATAATTAATTTTAAAACATTTTAGACACATCAAAGGTATACATAAATAAATTAGTTTAGAAATTTGCTCACTCCTAATGTGATTTAAATAAGTTATTTTATTTTTACTTATCTCCTTCTTTTCTTTTAAACAACTATAATATCTTATTAAAATCTCTCACTTCCTCTCTTTAAAGCAACTGGAATTGAAAATTGTTTGATCCCAAAAGGAAAGTGAGTTTAACGAGACGAATTATGTTGACGAGCTGTGAGGCAGAACAAGCCAACCTGTGATTACAATTATTTGGTTGATCATCATGTTGGTTTACTCCAATAGTCAATATCAATCACAGAACATGCCACTATACTTTTCATATTTAAATACCATTTATGGCATGTCAACATTGTCAAGCCACAAAATGTGCCTTCTGCCTTGTTTCTGAAAAAGTTTTTAATCCTACTTTATATTTTTGTAACTGATGACTTAAATTTTATTTTACAGATAATTTCATTCTATTCTAATAACTTCAGAATTGTAATAATATTTATAACTATTAACATATGATGGTTAGGTTTAATTATCAATGATAAAAAATTAGTGTGAGCATCCAGTGCAATGATAGCATTATTATATACTTTTTTTTTCTGTTAGTGACCTTGACAGAGCAGAGCATGTTTGGTTGAATTGATTGTTCCACGTGAATATTTTATGCACACAAATAAATACATGTTTCTGCTTTTGAAAATCACGTTTCACGATAACTATAAGTCCTTGTTGTTTTGCACTTTATTGTCTTGTTTATGATCATAGCATCTGGGGTTGTTGCAATTGAATCTCAGCCATCGAAAGTGAATTGATGGTGATGATACCTGTGTTGTGTGCAGGACTATGGAGTAACAATACAGCTATACCGCACACCATATTTAGTGGACATCATTCGAGAAAACGTTGGTCGAGTGCTTACATTGGACTCCATTCTGGCTGGAAATGCATGGAAAGGCATGGACATGTTGATTTTCAACTCATGGCATTGGTGGACCCACACTGGAAAATCACAGGGGTATGCTTTTAATATCATCATTAATTACCATAAAACACAACATTGTAAATTTGTTCAGTTAGCACTTAGCACTACTACAACTACAAGTGTAAAATTATTCATTGTTTTGATTGTCATATTCATATTCAGATGGGACTATATCAGAGATGGATCCAATCTGGTCAACAACATGGACCGTTTGGAGGCATACACTAAAGGATTGACCACCTGGGCTAGATGGGTTGATCTCAATGTTGATCCCTCCAAAACTAAAGTCTTCTTTCAAGGCATTTCCCCTACTCATTATCAGTAAGTAACTCCTTTTCTCTTCTTTTTATTGTGCACATTTAAATGAGTTTAATTTAGTTGAAGATCTAGCAATTATCAACAATATAGATACAAATCATAAGATCTTGTTGTCATAGTTTTTAATGTCTAACTGAAACTTATGGTATGATATCTTTGTAACTCAAACAGAGGCAAGGAGTGGAATCAACCCAAGAAAACTTGTAGTGGACAACTTGGACCATTAGCTGGGTCAACCTACCCTGCAGGACTACCTCCAGCAGCTAACATCCTGAACAGTGTGTTGAAGAAGATGAATAACCCAGTTTATCTGCTTGACATTACGCTCCTCTCGCAACTAAGAAAAGACGCGCACCCTTCTACCTATGGCGAGGATCCCTCAGGCAATGACTGCAGCCACTGGTGCCTGCCAGGATTACCTGATACATGGAACCGGCTCCTATATGCAGCTCTTACCAACAATTGATCCTTTAATTTCTTCATCCCTTGGTTATGTATTCTGCTGGTGACTTCAAATTTGTACATTATTTGCAAGGTAGATATACTAACCAGGGGTGAATATCAATTGTAAAATTATATCATTGTTGGATATATACAAAAAAAAAAGTTTGTAGAAATGTACTTTACAAGGGTATAAACTAATCTTGTTGAATTACAGAATGGTGTTGAACTTTACCATAGTTGATACACAGATAATGTGAATTCCATACTTGTTACCAGCTACGAGGTTGATTCTATAAGTGGAACTTTCCTTCCTTCCAAGAAAGAAACAATTACAGTACTTTATTTCCATGAGTCATTCTATTTACACAAGCAATTACTTACATGGTTGGCATGAGAACTCAAATGGCAACAATGAGCCTTTAAGTGGAAGCCTACCTCATTACAATAGGCATCTTCACTCTTTGGGGATCTAGGCTGAGCATTCCTTACGTTTTGTGTAATTCTCAGAATTTGGAGGGAACAACATGGAACAGAGAAAGACCTTTCAGTCATCAACGATCCTCAACAGAAGAATTTTGTGCAAGGTTCTGGTTATAAATATATAAGATGAATTTCATTGTCATACTCATAGGAAAAGCTCCAATAAAATAACAATAGTGCCAGTGTGAGTAAAAGCTTAATTAAGAATTTAAATCAGTAAACACCTATTGAAAATTTTAATGAAATAAGCTCAATTTTATCTGCACTTATAAAGCTGAACTTATTCATAATCAATAAGAGCAATTTTCTCAAGTTTAATAGAAGACATTCTCAATTTCTCATCTCACGTGATCCCTTATCAACCTCAAGAAACAACCAAAGAGAATTGACCAGTCCATGAAATTATCAGAACCCATGTGAATGTGAATCAGCTGAGAAGAACACTTGTAAGTTTCCATGGGTGAACAATATGGTTGGTGCGACAAGCATTTCACGCTGTCCTCAAGCAAGCAGGTTGGACACACGGCACTAACATCCAGAATCCAGATGATGATGACGACGGAGAGCATTTGTCATGAGTCCATTTCAGGCAACTCTTCAAAGGAAGAAGCATCGAACACTCCATTTCCAGATAAACTTTGTAGATGAAATAGCAGCTAGGAATATAACAGAAGTTAAGTCATAGGCAGATAGATTTAGTAGAAAACTTCCCATTAGCATTGAAGGCCCAGCTTGGCGCATCTGTACCAAGTCTCGAAGTAGGAGGAATGTTGTTTTCCAACTCGTTACACACGTATACGAGTTTATCTTATCTAAAGTGATTTGACTCACTTTACGTGATAAATTAAATCATAATCATTAATTGTTAATTGTGACTACTTATTTTAAAAAAATCAATATAAGAACTTAATCAATCATTGTGGTGCTTAGTAAAGTGAATTTACTCACTATAAAGGAGCCAAATCGATTGGAGTTTTACTTGTACACAAAACTTAAAACTAAGGTTTTGGTTCACGAGAATCAAGCATGTAAATTTGAATCACTGATCATCTAAATGCAATTTAATTTCATAACCTAGTCATAACATTATCAATTTTAACTGATGAGAACTATGTCATGGAAAAAAATTTCTTGACACCCAATTTCCACCAACGCTCGAGACAAGTAGCTAGGAATAGATGAGAGAAATAAAAGATAAAATAAGTAACGTGATACGAAAAAAAAAGAATACTAAAAAAAGAAAATGTGTGAAAAAAATAAGATGTGAATTAATAAAATACCCTCATATCGACAATCAAAATAGAGGCTTATATTGAGGTGAGTTATTTTTGGGAGACTATTGAGAAGGATTATGAAGTTCATCCCATTACTATAAAATTGTCGAAAATTCAGTTGCAAACTAGTGACGGATTATTTTCCATCCCTAAATCTCATATCTAAATTCTGAAATATCAAATTGTGAATTAGCGACCAAAATATCCGTCACAAAATAAGCATCCAAGTATGAAAAAATTATAATTTAATTTTAAACTACTTTGTATAGTGACCGATACTTCCGTCACTACAAATATCGTCACTTATTTGGTTGCTAATAAGTCAAAATTAATGTTGGTAAAAAATATCGTAAATTCAATCTCAAAAATTATTATTGTAACTACATAATTTCGGCCGCTAAGTCAGTCACAAAACAACAAATTTCTAATAGTGTTCACTATTAAGATATACAACACTTCTCAAAAATCAAGAAATGGTTTTTACATTAATTACTTTCCATTGTCTCTTGAGCAATCTTTGCTAGGATCGGGTTAGCTAAGCGCATATAGAATTTTCTCAACCAATGACATGAAGGAAATTAAAAGGTCAAAGAGATATAAGTGGCAAAAGGTGCATTGCATACCAAATTGAAGCTTAGTGCGTGTGCATTTGTTTATGATTTAAAATATTTTTAGCTCTCCAAAAACTGAGATTTTTTTAAGAGATTTGAATGGAAAACTAAAGCTTATGTTAGGTTACATTAATAAAAATTATTCTCTTATTTGTTCTCTCATTTAATTTTTTTTTTCAAAGTATCCCACCGTTAACAATTATGAGACTAACCTCTCAAACTGATTACATTAAGTAAGTAGAGTTCTGCCAACAAATCTTTTTTCATACACCTCGCCAAAAATTAAACTCTCCGATAAATGTTAGCTAAACTATGAGCTAGTTGTGCAATGTGCTACACGTGGTTGGTTCTCTCATCTGTCGCAATAAACTATTAAAGTAGTTTATTCTTTTTTCTTTGGGTCAAAAAGTAGCTTATTGGAATAATATATTTTTAGCTAATGAGCCAAAGTTAATGGGCTGAAGCTAATTACGTTTACAAGTCAATGCGTTTGACATTCAATGGGCTTCAGACTGATAATAGGCCGAAGCTTTTTTTTGAAAGTATAATGGGCCAAAGTTAGACTATTACGTTTATAAGTTCAGGCCATGGAATTGGGATTTTAAAAGAGGGTTACTCTTGCGTCCAAAAAAAGAATAGAGGTTCAGTCGGAACTGTTTGATTGCAGTTTTGAGTTTTTTTAAAAAGTTTTTAGAAATTATTTTTTAAAATTATTTTTCAAAAGAAAAATAAAAAAAATTTCTGTTGAATGAGATGTTTTTTAGCATTTAATAAAAATAGGTTGTGTCAAGCAGGTTTTTAAATTTTTCAATTTCTGAAAACAAAAAACAGTTTTTAAAAATTGTAATCAAACATGCCCTCATCTTTGGGGGGTTTGTTAGGTGGGTATAAAACAATATACCCGGGAATGAGAGTGTGGGAATAAAGATTCCTTTGTTTGGTAGGAGGTTAGAAAAATATATACCCGAGCATCACGCATTCCCGGGAAACTAATTTTCTCATGTTCACGTGTTATTCACCACATTTCCGTCAATTTCGTGGCTCCCTCTCTACTTGTTGCAACAGATTTTAGTCCCTCCATTTTTGGAGTTATTCCTTCCTCAATTTCTTCTTCTTCTTGGAGCATTGTTACCATCAATTTCGTGGCTCCCTCTCTTCTTCTTGCAGCAGATTTCCATGCTCCCAATTTTCGGTGTTATTCCTTTCGTAATTTTCTTCTTCTTCTTGGAGCATTGTTACCGTCAATTTCGTGGCTCCCTCTCCTCTGTTTTTATATTCTGTATTGGATGAGAAACTGTTTTTTGCTAGGGGATGTGCTGTTGATTTAACTCAATATATACTATAGCCAAGTGTTAGAATGGTCATGTTAATTAGTCATACTGGTGCTGCCAACTTTTTTAAATCATTATACATGTGTTGCCATTTTGGAAAATAAATTTGTTTTATAGTGATATGCAAATGTAATTTTTCTTAGTTTTGTATAGTTTGATTATGTGATATATATATAGGCTCTGTTGTACGTTATTTAAAAAAAAGATAATTTAAGAATTTCGTAATATATTCCCGGGAATATGCCAAACAGATATTAATTACAAAACACATTTTTTAATATATGCTCAGACATAACATTCCTATCTAATATTCCCGCAAATCCTCATGCCCGGTAATGTGAATCCTCATGCGCCCGGGAATGTTTTTTAATGACTTGTAACAAATGCCCCTTTTGTATTCCGTTTGGACCAAATAAATGTTTTTGCAGTCCGTTTGATGACTAATCATTGTAACAATTCTACTCCTAGTAATTTTTTATTAAGGATTAGAACTACGCCATGTTACATTTCCACCACCTTCTCCCTTTTAAATAAGAAAATGTTGGCATCTTAAAATTCCATTATACTTTAAAAAAAAATTGTATTGCTCTCAACAGACGGTGGATCATCAATTTTCAGCCCTCACAGAAACTCCTAACTTTTCTCAACAATTTCTTCCAAGCGTAAATAACCAGCGGTGCCAATTAATAGTCATCGGTACACAACACGACTGCACCTTTTCATTAAATCTTTGTTGTACTAATTTTTTATATGTTCAGTTACATGGAATATTTTTTTCAGAAACAAAAAAGTTGTAGCAACTTTATTTGCCATGAAGATAAGTTGTTTCAATTAATTCAGTAAAAACAGAAAACTGGCAATAAGAGAATTGAATTTGAACTTCAAAGGAAATCCACAACGGCTAGGTGAGCAAGAGGAAATGAATTAGTGTTGCTGTCTTAACATATATGACAGACTGTCCTGTTTCCCTTTTCAAGTAATCAATGAATGGATGAAATTATAATACATTCTGCATTAACTATGGCTGATGAATGATGATACTATTGCCATTCTATTCACAAACAAAATGTCACTGTCTATACACCAAAAGGATCCTAATTTCAGCACTAGCATGTTGCAGACCTGCAAAAGAATTTCTGCTGGTTGTGGCATTGAAGATGGCATGAGCTCACTTTATCTCTCAATTCTTTGAATGCCTTCATTGTCTCCTCATCGAACCCTCCAGCAAACTGTCAAACATTAACAACTCATTACTCCACATGAGATGGCCCTATACATTCTGCCTGTATGAGAAAGAACATGTGCTATTGGTATTATTGTTCAAACATGTGTTGGAGGATTTACCTGATGTACTCGAAATGCAAATTTAACTCCTTGAACAATGAGCTCTTCTTCTTCAGGACCACCACCAACTATCTCAATCTCAGCAGAGACTCTCCTCATGTACTTAATAGCTAATTTTACCGATGCCAGCTTCATCTGCCAAAGCAGTTAAATTTTAGGTACAATAAATGAAATGAGCCAACTAACATTTGATATTTTACTTTTACCTCATTCACAATGTAGCTAACCAATTGTAATAGAATCTACATGTTATCCTGTCCATGCCTCAAGAAGTGTTGCCCTTTTGCTCTTTATTTTATCATCATGTATTTATTTAAAACATTTAGAATTGTAAGTTAAGTTATTTTTCCAAGGGTGCCAACTTCTACTAAGATAGTAACTGTCAAGAAAAAGAATCTCTTTCTCTTCTTTCAAGTTAAAAGGATGAAGCAGACAAACAGATGGATTTTAGAAATCTTGGAGTTCACATGCGCGCATGCAGATGTGCAGACAAACAGAAGCAAAAGTCCAAACATTGTTTGTCATGTTGCTACCAGCATTGCACCTTGTTGATTATACTAAACTACTATACCAAGACATGTTTTTTCTTTTAATGTTTCAAAATGTTTTGGTAATATCTTTCCGACAACAAAACACTAGTTAACAATTGATAGATTTGATATGTGTGTTGAGTTTTATATTTGATACTAGTACATCTGAAAAGGAGAGCAGAATATATAGGATATCAACAGAAAATATTAGCACCTAACTTAGTCCTGTTTAAATCCAACACAACCACTAAAGACAATTCTTTAGAAACGCATAAAACAAACTATGAGTTAGTATAAAGCAGTTGAAACAACTTTTGTCTTTTGGCCATCAGTCAGTGAGATACTGAAAATAATTGGCCCTGCATTAACTAACTTATTATGCAGCTAAAATTAAGCACTTGTAACTTCTCAATTGGAACATGGTAAATTGAAATTACCTGGCTCACAAAACCATTATCCAGCATCCAATGTACAGGTATTTGGAAGACTTTGTATCTATTTGTTGCTGACTCCCTCATTCTTGAGATATTGTAAACTCCATGCTCTAATCTGTCATAACCCATTTTTTGAGACAATATCAGTGTTTACTACAAGACTCTGCATTCAGATCACATTTTAAGAGGGAAAGAGTTCACAAAATGCACTTACTTTTCCAATAGAGCCTGCATCTTCTTGAGTGCTGGACCACATGGCTGCCGAGGATCATCGCGGAAGGACGAAGCCTCGGATTCCAACTTCTTCAGATCACAATACCCAAACGCAGCCTCGCGGAGGGCATCGGCTTTCTGCTCCGGCCAATCAAAGTGTTTCAGCACTGCTCTTTCATCCACCTAACAGGAAATCAAAAACCAAAAACCATTAAAAATGTAATCTCAATGCAAACATTGGAGGATAAGTGATAAAGTAACATGAAATCAATTACCAAGTAGGAGAGCTCGTCATCAAGCCATTTAACAAAGAGCACAACATCCTCAATGTCTGTAAATGCTGCACCCTCCACTTCTTTGATTAAGCATCTGATAAAATCTCCTTGTGTTTCCACATCCGTTTTAATCTGAAAATCATATCTCAACACTAATTACTTTCTTTGGAATTCATTGATTTATAAAACCTCTTTTTCCCATTTCACCATTTCAAAAAATTTATTGAAATTCCACAAAGTGGCTCCACAATTTGATAGCATATTTAATGTTGTTTGCATCCAAATTATCAATGCGTAGTGGAGTAGTATATATCAGAAGAAGTTACTAATTAATTGCAATAATTAGTGTGTTGGTTACTCCATTTAAATTTAAGTATGTCACTATAAGAACTTGACACTGACACACATAAATGTTCAGTGGCAAAACAGAAATTTCAGCAAAATTGATAGAAACGGTTACCGCTAGTTGGTGAGCTGAGCGGTTCTCGATCTCGCCGATCATGTCACGTGGATTTGCCGACGGCGGTATTTCCGGCACGCCAGAACTCGACTCCCGCCGGGACTGTGATTCTCTCCTCATTAGCGAGTGGTAAAACTCTACCACCTCCGGCACCCGTGTGATCTTCGCTGTGAGCCGCTTGCTTGCCTTCTGCGGCGGCGGAGGAGGAGGCGGAGCAGCCTTGGACGCAGCCTTAGGCGGAGGCGGCGGTGGCGGAGGCGCTAGTTGCAGAATCGCTTGCTCGGAGGGCGGCGAATGCGGTGACGACGACGGTCTCGGTGGCGGTTTGGGAACACGAGGCCCGCGTGATCTAGTTATAACTGAGTCAGCGAGTTCCTCCGAGTCACACGGCGACTGACGCGGCCTTTCAATTTCCGCCACTTGTCTTTTGAAATCCACAACAGTAGTAGCAGCAGCTTCGACCTGCTTCTGGTGGTTTCCACTCGCATGATCGAACGACGCCATTTTCTTCAAGCTCCGAATAAGATTGGACCTCGCCGACACCTCAACCAGCCCTTGAAACCCCTGCGAAGAAGAAGCAGAGGAAGACACGTCGTCGTCGACATTGTCATTTTCCAACGCCACCACCGTGCTCTTACTAGCGCGATCCGACGCCGTTTTCTTCAATTCCGCTATCTCATCCTCCAATGCCTTTGTTTTCCTTTGATGCTCTGTCTTCTCCTCTTCCATTCTGAGATTCAATTCTTCCAGCTCCTTCAATAGCCTCTGGTTCTCTGTTTCCATTTGTTCCATTTTCCTTTCGTTGCTTTCAATTTGTGCGTTTCTGGAGATGATCTCGTTCTCGAGAACGGGGACAATGGCGACGGTCTCTTTGAGAAGCTTGTGCTCGAGGAGCTCTGTTTTGAGGCGAGACTCTCTTTCACGGAGATTCTCGACGAGGCGGAGGAGCTCGGTGACGTCTGGGGGACGAGGCTGAACCTGAGCGGAAGAGCGTGGGAAGTAGGCGCCGAAGGTGCGCGTGAAGGAGGATTTGGACTTGGTGGCGGAGGACGGCGGAGGAGTAGGGGGAGCCGGTGACTTGGGGAAACCCATTGCTAACTTGACCTTGCCAATGCCAGCTACCATAAGAGTGAGTAATAGAATTAGGATTTGCAATGTGAGATAGAGAGAGAGTGAGAGGAACCTAACAGTAGCAAGTAGTAACAAAGATGTCCTTTTCTGAGGTTCTGTCTCAGAGAAGGAGGAAGACAGAGAGAGAAACAACAACTCAAGGTTGGGGAAGCTGAGAAGGTTCGTGTTATAGAGGGAAAATATTAATGAGGCACAAGTTACAATGAATGAACGAACTCCCCAAGTTTTAATTTTAAAATAAAACCCTACAGACCCTCCCTTCCAAAATACTCTCACCAATCCTATTTATGAGATCTCAATTTTGCTTGTTAAAAAAATATGCTATAAGGTTAATTAATGTCTTGTTTTAAAAGAAATTTAAAATTACCTTTTTATATTTTTAATCATTGGATGAGGTCGAAGAAAATAAAAGTGGCTGAAAATTAAAATAATTAATACAAAGTGTATCTTTAAAAAAATTAATAACTTTTGTTAAAAACTATAAGAAAATCTTATATTTAACAACAAATAAATTTCTCGAAGAGTCCTTTTGAAAAGGAACAGAGGAAATTGTTTAACATGTGTACAATGTTTTAAAATATAAATTATTTATAAACTTAAAGCAATTTTTCTCATTTTCTTTATTTATTATGCAAATAATAATTTTAATTGATTAACTTAAACATAATATTTATTTTACTTATTTGATGTACTTCTTTGAAAAATTAAAAAAATAAATGCTATTAAAAATTTAGAAGAATAAGATTTTTTTATAGTGTAAATTTCTCTTCAATCTCTAAACATTCTCATCTCTAACTCATATGTCCCTCAAATTTTACCACTTAAGCTATTGGTGCCAGAAGAGAAGAAGAATTTAATTTTTGGTACTCGACTTTAAAAACGTTTCACTTGCATCACACAGCTTCAAAATAATAGTAGTAATATTACTTTACTTCCTTAATTTTGACTCTGTTTACATAAATGAAAAGTTAGCTATCTACCAAAAAACAATGATAAGGTAGTAGCTAACAATTCTACCTAACCGTTTTTTTTTCGAATTCCACTCAACCTTGTTACACAAAATCATTCATGACTCGAGTAGTAATTAGCATTGTGACACAAAAATCCTCTAACTAATTTAGAATTTAAGGGCCCAAAACATATTCTTCCCCATCAAAGCTTGTCTATAGATTCCCTCCCTCTTCTCCATCGCCAATCTTCTCTGCAACTACGCAGCAATGGGAAGAATGAGTGTCTACCTAAAGTGCAAAGAAGTGTACGACGGGATCTTACCTATACAATAGAGTTGGTTTGTTGAGAAGTTCTTATTATCTATATCCAACATTCTCACGAGTTTATTGGCCATATCTCCAATTAATTTGGATGGAATTATTTATCTTAAATGGACCAATGATATTAAAAATAAGTGAAGTTTTTGGCTCACTTATCTAAAATATCATCGGTCCTACTAATATCATGTGATTTAATCCAAACTTCGAATAATACAATAATATATATATATATATATATATATATATATATATATATAATGTAGGTATAGATAGGGTTAAGCATTGCAATTCTCAAACTCACACTGAAATCTCTAATTGGGTTGTTGGAAGCCTGGAACTACTTTAAAGTGATTATAGTTAATGAGAATTGAAAAGGCTTATAAAGGTAGAACCAAACACACTTTTGGAATTGTTTTGTTTTCCCTCATTGAAACCCGTCAAAGTTCAAACCCATGTTCTAGCAAAAGTAAAAGTAGAATCTTGCTTCTTAGCAAAATTTCAAGGAAATTTAAGTGCATGTTTAAAAACATGGTGAAAAAGTACAATTCGCTATAAACATAGTGGATGAAAGTAATTTTTCTTTACTTTTGTCACTGTCCATCACAATTTTAGCTTTAATAAAGTTTTTTATCTTGTATTTAAAGTTGAAACATGCACTAAGGATATTATTTTTTGGTCATTAAAATGTGTTAACCTGCATAAGAAGATTGTGTTTGAAGTTGTTGAATTTCAGTGGCACCAAAAAAAATCAAATTATATTAACTATTTTCAACCGAGGAAAGGGGAAACCCAATTTTGTTTTTAGCGAGAAGACATTTCTTTCTTAGATTCAAAGGGTTTGAAAGGTAATTAAAGTCTTAAAAAGGTGAAAAGGTTTTGTTAGCATGCTTATTGAATTGGTGGGAAACTAATTTGAGTTATGATAAAAGGAAGAATCTAATGCGTGGGAAAACATTTATAGCTTCAGAACGAAGCAAAGGAAATTTAATCAGGACATTTCAAACTGTTTGGAAAGGGAAGACCGCATTCAAGAGATGGTTAAATCATGCTCAAAATATTAAATTATGATCCACACAAACACTCTTTTTCTTTGGTCAAAAATGTATATAGACACTTTATTTTTAATGTATCTAAGTTTTATCCTTGGGTTTGCTAGTGTTTCTCTTGGGCCTAACATTTGTATATAATTCTGACCAAGTAACTAAGTTGCTACCATCTCACTCTTAAATTAGCCGATCTCACAAAACATACATAAATTTAGGTATAAGGTTAGAAAAGAGCATACCATTATACCAATGTTATTAGTTTAATGGTAAGCAAGTAAAAAACCTTTGCAGGGGAGGAAACATAAGTTTAAATTCTGTCATAAATATTTGTTGAAAAAAACATACAATTTATTTCCAATACGTTGAAGATAAAAAAGGAAAAGAGTATTAGAGAGAGTGTTGATAACAATCACCTATTCAACCTTAACTTTATAATCAAGTTGTCAAAAAAATCCTAATAATCACTTTTGATTTGAGGTTTAATTCACCACTATTACTTGATTTGAGAGTTATAATTCACCACTACTGCTTGACGGAATATTGGAATAACTTTAGTTATGCAGGGCAAGTTAAATCAACTTCGCAACATCTAGATGGAAATATTTATTTGGACTTTTATTTATAAAAAAAAAAAACTGAGATTTTTAAGTATATATTTTGTCAAAACATTTTTTAATTTAGGTCCAAAAAGTTGTTAAACTAGGCCGAGCTAACTTGGCCAGCCCTACATGCACATAATCTAGCACGAGGTCATGGGTTAAACTTGAATTCATGGGCTATACTTAATGGGTATAGGCCTAGAAAATTGGGCCGAGTTGACTGTACGGGCTATGCTAAGAGAATTTATAATGGTATGTCTGATTGTCTGAAGTTCATTATCTTAAGAATTATGTGTTGTTGACAAAAAATAAAGATTATGTGTTTAAATTGTTTTTTGAGTTCTCTTCCACTTTAGGTGGATTTCTACGCAAATAAGTGGGTTTATTTTTGCTTTCTCCTTTCTTTTGGCCACCACCACCACCCTCCATTCACTTTTTGGCCACCTCCGATCACCTTCCTCTCCCATCACCACCAGATCTGCAACCGGACCACACCGCCAACAACCGCGACCTTCGGCCTTCTCAGATCTGCGACCCTCAAACTTAGATCTGCGACCCTTGACCTCTTCACCCACGACCTTCATCCACCACCCGAAATCATCCTCGTGGCTGTGGGCCACCGCCTCCCTCCCTCAAGCCTGTGTTGCTGTGTTCTCCATTTCATTCCGGTCGCTTGCCTTTGCTTTTCTCGGTACTTGGTTTGGTGGCCCTTCAAGAGTACCAGTTGTTGATGGCAGCCTTTATGCAGGTGAAATTTTGTTTTTCCGCTAGAGTCGGCTTGCCTTGGATATTAGAAAAAACAACACAAAAATTATAAGATTTAATTTTCACTTTCAAATTAGTAGATCAACTCTTTGATAGAGATTATGAGTTTGGTGGTTGTGGTTTTGTTGTTCCTGCTTGGTTTGGTTTACAATGCTTTCAAGTGTATTAGAACATGCATGCTAACTTATCTTGTAGTGTGTATTTGTGGTTCTATGCTGTAATTGCTCTATTTAGGGTTTGAATGATCAGAAAGTGTTGTTTGGCTTGACTTAGGCCTTAATCCAACTTACCTTTGACAAAAAAAATTATTACTAAAATTATATATATATATATATATATATATATATATATTCAAATAAATAGAATTCGCCAACTATAACTAAGTAGGATTGGTGTTAATTCGGGTTGTCCCACGATGAACAACACATTTTCAGGTTGGATTGGACAGTTGGACCAAAATTGACATGAGATATTAATTTACTAGCTCTACCCGATTCTTTATGGGTTGCAAGCCAACGTGCTGACCCATGGGCCATTGTTTTGAAAAATACTCATAGAAAAATATTTCAAAAAAAAAAAATATAGGTAACATATGGAAAAACAAAACACGTAAAAATATAGTAACCATTTTGTTACTTTTTTCATTTCTTATTAAGGGCCTGTTTGATTACAGTTTTTAAAAACTGTTTTATGTTTTCAAAAACTGAAAAATTTAAAAACCTGTTTGGTAAAACCTGTTTTTGAAAACAGTTTTTGTTTTCAATTTTAAAAACTAAAATACCAGAACAGCTAAAAGATGTTTTCAGTTTCTGTTTTTAGTTTTCAATTTTCAATTTTTTAAATGTTGGAAAACATCTTATTCAACAGTTTTTTTTTCTACTTTTATTTTGAAAAACAGTTTTCAAAAACAGTTTCTAAAAACTCTTTTTAAATACAATTTTCAAAAACTACAATCAAACAGGCCCTAACTATCACTATTTTTTAAAAAAATTATTCCTATTTATCTGTCACTTTTATTGTTTCAAGAGAGCATTGGTTATGCACTACCAAGTATACCACTAATTTAATTAACTCTTAATGGTGATAGAAAATTGAAGAGTCAGAATTAAGAGTAGAGATAAATGGTACTTCATTAGGAAGTTAGTTAATAATTTTATTAAAAATATAAATATTAATGCACTTTCTTAATATGTGTGTTAAAACTTTAAAATGACAGTTAATAAGTAATGAAGGAATGTTAGTTATTACTCTTATTTTTATCTTTATTTATTTATTTTAACATGTTTCTAGCCCATCACACTAGTTCATGATGGGTTAATCAATTTTTAGAATGTGTTGGGCCTAATTAGGTCAGGCTTGAAATTCGGTAGCCCAGCTCATACTGCTATTCAAGCTATTCGGACCAGCCTGTTGGGCCATTTTGGGAGCTCTATAACCAACATCAAACTCACTTATGATGACCCAACAACAGAAACGCATTCGGGATGGAACATCTATCATAAATTCACAAACACTTCATAATTGAATGTATAGCACGGAACAATGCAATGTAATATGTGTATCAATCACTTTTCACGGTAGTTATTTACTAAATTAGTACAATTTTCACATAACTTGTCTAATTAGTGCACATTTTAATTTTTTATTATAGTTTAAGTTATACATAAGGGATAAATAGACATTGTGATCCTCACTATTCCAACATGTGAAACATGCTTCACCCATTGAAATACATTCGTAAGATAAAAAATAGTCTTCAAGTTACAAAATGTCAACAAGTAGGTGGTTCTCCCTACAAGAGGCATACGTAGTCGTTTTTTTAGCTTTGTTTTGGCAAGTCACGGCAAAGCATCTGACAAATGAGTTGCAAATACCTGTCTTCTTCAACTTGCAAGCATCTCAATATAATACACTATATATCTACCGGCCGGCGCCATGTTTTTGTAACTTAGCTTCAAGGTTAAGAATCTATACCAATGGCAATGGACATAAGAAATTACAACATAGCAAATAAAGATGTGGTCGATTTACATTTCTATTTCCTAAATACTTGCCTATATATATATATATATATCAGTTATAATTTTCTTACACCTCATATTTTTACCTCTCATTCACTTTTTAGGATCAATTAAATTTTTGTCTGGCCCGAAATTTAATTTGGTTCCAAATCAAAGTAAAGTTGTAAAAACACGCATGTGACTTATTGACACTTTGTAACAATGAGCTTCAGTGACCGCTCACGTGTCCAGCAAGAACTTATGTCATGACATGTTGACACTTGGCTTGATGCATGACGTATTATTGGAGGAACTAAAACCAATTTTTTTAAATTTGAGAGGAATTAAAAACTTATTTAACCTAGTAGATTTTCTCATCCACAAAAAATCACTAATTCATAATCATATTCCTAATTTCAGACTTCATCATCTTACCCTGCAATTCATCCCCTGTTACCTAGAAAATCATCCGAAATTCATCTCACTCAGAAAATTGTAAGCGCTAAAGGTCCAACAAGTGGTATCAGAGCACGGTCACGTGTTCGAATCCCCTAGAAGGCATTTCTGTGCAGCGGGTCGCTGGCAGGTGCTAGGGGGATTGTTGGGTCTAGGTGGACCAGCATCCTGCCTGTTGTGTGGCATTCGAAACGTGGCGTGGCTGCTACGCCTTAAAGGAATTTAGTTGCGCCCTCACTAACAGCAATTGCTTTTGGTGTAGTGATAAGCGCTAAAGGTCCAACAAGATTTTTTTTTTAACCACAAAAACTATTTGATTAAACTTAAATTCAAAATTCAAAATTCACAATACAACCCATAATTCGCATAATAGAAGTTTTTGACAACACATAAGATTGAAACACCAAAAGAAAATATCCCAACTCTAGAACCTAGATATCTAGCAAATATTTCTAGTCATGGCCATCATAGTCATCATCTTCCTCTCCATCAGCATCCTCATCATAGTCATCATCTTCCTCTCCATCAGCATCCTCATCATAATCAAAATTAGGAATCTCCAAATCATCTTGAGAGGCACCAACAACGCAACCAGCATCCTCTCCAACTTGAACAAAGTCTTGTTTATTTGGAGTATCCAAATCCAAATCAAAGTTATCTGAATTTTCATCACTATCCACAATCCAATCATCATCTGAAGAAAGATAATCAGTGTTATGCTCATCAGTGGGCCTAGCAACCCTATCTTGCTTTTTCATGGCCAATTTTGAATTAGCCATCACAAAAACAACATCATTCAATTTCTTTTGTTTCAAGCGATTTCTTCTCTTTGAGTGGACCATCTCAGAGGCACTCCATTTACGCTCACAACTATAGGAACTGCATGTCAAGCTTGTTACACGGACATCAAATTTTTCGAGCTCTGGATTCTCAAATCCAAAAGAGCACCACCACCATTCTGGAGTACCTTTCCAGAGTACCTCCATAGCAAGTTCACTGCCAAAAACCTTTGATCGATTTCTGAAATTTTCAAGTTGACTATGAATCTTATTTCTTTCTTCAACACTGCCCCCCATTCTCGCTATACAATCATATAGTCCATGTGTGACCTCAAAGTCGGCTTTAAATTTAGGACTATAATGTAACTGAGGGTTAAGGTAGTAGCCTGCAGCACGTAAAGGCATATGCAGTTGGCTGTCCCATCTTTCATCTATGATGTCCCATAGAGGCAAATAACGTTTTTTTACACCATTGAAGCCACTTTGTATGTTCTCCTTAGCCCGGTTCATTTCCTCATAAATGAAACACATGGCTGGCTTATCATCTAAATTCACCAATCGAAGCACTTTGAGCAGAGGATAAGCAGCCCTTAGGCAAATCCCGATATTTTTCCAAAGCCCCCCATCTACAACCATATTTTCAATAAATTTTCCACCCTTCGTCTTTGAAAACTGGCTGGTTTTCCATTCCTTGCATCTGAACATCTTTATCAATGCCCCCCTTTTTCCATTCAAGGAACCCAAAGTCAAGTTAGATGTGGCAAAATGAGACATGGCTGGCCTAACTAAATCCTTTCCTCTGGTAAATTGATGTAACAAAGAAACGAGAGCATTCCTTGAATAGATATAGGCTGTAATCTTTTTACCTAGCGCAATTGTCTCCTTGTGAACTGGTATCTTCTTCTCAAAATCACCCAACATTAATTCTATGCAATGTGTAGCACAAGGTGTCCAATATAGCTTCTTCTTTTTCTCCATCAACATCTTTCCAGCTGCTTTGTAGTTTGCATTATTGTCCGTGATAATTTGGACAACATATTCTTCACCAACCGCCTCAACAATATCATCCATCATCTTAAAGACTTCAAAAAAATTGTTCCGTAAGGACTATTTACCAAGAATTTCAGAACAGTCCTACTCTTATTATCTGTCCACCCATCAATCAGTATGCTGCATCCCGTGCTCTTCCAATAAACTTTATGTTCCTCCACAGTCTTCATGGTGGAAATAACTTGTTCCTTCAAATATTTACCTTCAATGTTGTGGTAGGATGGGGGCTCAAATCCTATGCCATGTCGTGCAACAATTTCAATCATTTCCTTGAATTCAGGACTCTTTGCCACACGAAATGGTATAGCATTATTGTAGAAAAACGAAGCAATTGCTTCACTTGCTTCCCCCGACAAATTCTTCTTGAATGCCATATTGGCGGAAGGACTCTCAACCCCTTCCAGCAGCCTTTTTCTTTTCTTACCCTCGATACTTGTTCCTTCGCCACACTCCCCTGACTCATCTATCAATCTTTCTTGCATTAAGGGCATCACTTCCCACATGACCTTCTGGGCCTCATAACTAACAGCTCTATGAGCTCCAGTTTCCTTATGTGCAACTTCCAGATGACCCTTCAATCCAGGAATGCCTCCTGTTATCACCTTTTTACGGTATTCGCATTCGAATTCGAATTCAGCATCCCCAATCGAATCATCATGACTCCATCCCATAGCAGTCCTATTTCCACAAGCATTCTTCTGCACCTTAGATGCTCCGCTCACAAGGACAGCACGTTCACCGTCACCAGCCCCATTATCACTGCCATTAGACCAACTAGATCCAGCACTTGATGACATTTTCCCCAGAAAGGGACTTGAGGGCTGAGGTAAATCAGAACATAGAGAGCAAACCTGGTAGAGTCGGTTAAGCAGAACCACCAAAATTGAGAGAGAGAGAGAGAGAGAGAGAGAGAGATTCAGTTTCAAAGGAAGGGGTTTTCAGTTCATCTCAGAAGTAGAAGCTTGGAAACCCATAAAAAGAAATGGAAACCCAGGAATCACAACAAATACAAATCTAATTAATCTCATTGCAACAAGTTACAAAAATAAGACCCAACCCTTCAACGTTCCAGAAAATATGTGCTATTCCACAAGTCTTTGTTCTTGGGCTGCTTCTATGGGGTTAGTTCAAAAATGAATCATGGTGGTACACTTATTTTTTCCACCTAAATAACAAAAATGTCTATATTTTTTTTTCACTTCCCTTCCTTCTCCCTATACTCCCACAACCTCTCCCGGGCTGTCTCCCACAACACGCGCCGCCGTCTCCAACCACCGCTTCGCGACCTCCATTGCCGCCTTCGTTCTTTCCTCCTTCATTGTCGGTGACAATGCTAGAAGCGGAGCGCGTGTCTCAACCACCGGCAGGAAGTACCAGAACCGAGTAGATCTAGAAGATTTTGGTGACTCTACCACAACTCCTCTCCCGCGACCTCAGCGATGCATGACTCGCGCTCCACTCTCCCATCCTCGACAACGAGTTCTTCATCGCAGACCGTCACATGTTGAACAGGCTCTACGGTTGCGAATCGACATTGACGACAAACAATTACAGTGACGATGCATTGATGCGTAGATTCGTTGCGATGCGGTTCATCGCCGATGCATGGAAACCCAACATGACACCGTCAAAGGTTGTCTTGAAAAATCCGGATCTGCCATGTGATCTCTTCTCTATATTTTTTTTTCTCTTCACTTGATACTCACGCACCCCAACTCCAATATTGACAATCTTCAAAAGAGAAGCGAACACTTTGAAGGAGGGGACCTGAAAAGCTTAGATCTGGAACCAAGGTTTGCCGATCTCCATCGCGACCGTCGCATGTTGGACTAGAAAATAGGGAACACAAGAGATTCTTTTATTGAAATAGTTAGAGTTTTTTTTCTGATGAAAGGAAGTAGTTAAAGTTTGATTTTTTTTCTCATGTGTTCATTCGCCTACAAGCCTTGCCAAAAGCCGCTCCTTGTCTATGTCTTCTCATTGTTCCGACGATGACTCTCCGCCCTCGTTGGCCCTAGGTGTTACAAGTTGCAAAACCTGGAGCTTCCTTCAACTGTTGATGTCTCGAGGTACCGCGTCGAGCTTCCTTCAGAGGTTCAAGCTTGGGGATTTCATTAAGATTTATCCTCAAGGTTGCAATGTGTTGGGGTTTGGCTTAGGCGATGTTGAAGGGATTGACCGCAAGTTGTTAATCAGCGCGATGATGACTATGTGGTGAATCCGGTGAAGCGAAAGAGAGATGTGGTCTGGCCATGGTGGTGATTTGAGCACGTAAAAGACATGAAGAGGACTGGTTCCAGTGAAGGCTTCTAGGAACTTGGTCGATGCTCAGAGTTAACCTTTTTAGGGCTAGAACGATATGGAAAGAACAACAGAATGGGCAGGTTTGGAAGGGAGAAGTGGATGGTGATGAATAACAATAAAGAACATGAGGTGTGGCATAACTAAGGTTTTGGAAAGAAGAAAGGAGAAGTAATGTACAATAGAAAAGGACAATGGGAAATGAATTAGGTTTGGAAGGGGAAATTGATGATGATGAAGAAAAAGAAAGAAAGAAAATGAAGGAATAATGATAAAGAACAAGGAAGATTAGGAATTAGGGTTTTAAAGATGAATTTATGTTGATTTTATGAGTAATAAGATGAATGTTTGGTAAAGATAATTGAACTTATGAAATTAGCAATATGATTAGGAATTGGTGATTTTTGGATGGGGGAGAAAATCTAATTTTCTAGGTTAAATAATTTTTTAGTCTATCTAAAATTTGAAAATTTTAGTTTTTGTCTCTCAACTGACACGTCACATACCATGTCGGCATGTCACATAAGCTCTAGGCAGTCACGAGAGGTCTAGAGCTCATTCTCATACGAGGACTAAAACCGAAATGGTTTCCTAATTAAACGCATGAATACTTTTACAACTTTACTCTGAGTATATAAAAACTGAAATCAAATTTCACTCATCAAAGGCTAACCCTATTTTTTATTATATTATTACCTATCATTTCTTCTATTTTATCACACTTCTTTTTATTTTCTCACCAAATAGATACAGCTCGATCGACAGGTGTACATAAAACCATTTTCTTTCCATATTATAATTAAAGTTTGCTTACCGTGTTTCCCTTGTAATAAATGACAAGATTCTTATCTTCTGATTTGTCTGTGACAAATAAGCATGTATTGGAGTTGTTTTGTCGCCTTCTTCAATTTCTTTTATGGAAGTTTTGTTTTGTGTTTGTATTTTCTGTCATTATATAGTTATAGAATGGAATTAATAGAAATTGTTGTTATAACTAAACTAATACGACTATTCTTTTATTTATATCAGAGCGGGAACAAAAGTTCCACATTTTTTCTCTCATATAAATTGTCTTTTTAGAAAGAAAAAGAAATTGTCCTTTTCTTTGGGTGCATAGTACCTTTCTTTTAGGTGTACCTTGTTTCACACAATTTGATGAGCATTACCCAGCAGTAGCATAGGAATGGTCTTAATTTGAAGACAAGCAAGGGAGGGCCCTCACTTCACAATCATTCCTCCACGCACTTATATCCCCTTTGAAGGTGGAAACTTTGCTTGCAACATTAAAATTACGAAAAAGAATTTAGAACATTTACCATTTTGAGAGGGAAGCTATTTTCACTCTTGTCTTGAGTCTTGCCAAACTGAATGGGCGCATGTAATTATTATTAATATTATCTATATTTTTGGTTGAGCCACCCCCAATTTTAGAATATCTTGCAAGCCATAACCTTCCTCAATAATTGAGCAATTGCATATAATAGAATATAATGATGTTACTCAAAACTTCAAAGGATAGTAATAGTGATAATTATGCCATGGTTTGCGGAAAAAGAAGTACGTCTAATATACTTGACTTCATAATTTAAAAGAAGCACTTGTATTCGTTCATATTACTCAAGTTCATCTATTATTTATCTTTTGTCACATTTCCTTAAAAGATTAGACGAGTGATCTGGCTGTATGGTTGACACTTCTAGGAGGACCTTTCAATTAATTTGATACAAACATCAAGGATTCCTTCAATTAATTGCACAACATGTAGGCTTCACGTGATCGTGCACAGCGGTATCTAAATGGGATTTAGAACACTTGATAAGGGAGATAGAGATAAATGATACTCTTTTACTTCCTTCCTTAAGTTGTTTTTACCTAATTTTTTAGGATTAAAAAAGGTAGTTCAATAAATTTATAATTTTTTTTACTAACTTTTTTAAGTTGTCCTCATTTAAAAGTTTATTAATTCAATTAATTTCTTTCTCTATATTAACATTCAACTATGTCAATAATTAATACTTTATAAATATGCTAAAGTGACTGATATTTTGGGATAAAAAATTAAAAAAAAAAACTTATAATAAGAAAAGAACGGAGTATATAGGATAGAAAAAAGAGTAGCACTAAGATAAAAGAAAAGTGCGTTGTGTATTTATCACAACTCTTTAATAAAGTGGTGACACCCGCAACATCTACAATTTATGAAAGTTTTTAATTGTTACAAACTACATAGTCTTTTTTTAATATATTTTGCAGTTTGTGACAATGACTGGTGTTGGGCGTCTAGCATTTCAAAAAACTTTAGCGATGTTTATATTTTCCTTAAGAATAATTCTATGTTCACACTCATTTACCACCGGAGAGAAAAGAAGAAAAAAATAGAGCAAATAAGATGGTTGGAAAAAATTGGTGATGAATGAAAATCCTTACCTTAGCCAAAGGATATAATAGAAAATTAATTAAGATATATTTTTTCATGATTCCTTTACCTGTATAGCAAACAATGCCTCACCTATAACCAAATTAAACAAGGACTTGGATCCCAACAAGGTATTTTGTTATTGAAATCAGGACAAATGTAATCAAACTTCAATTGAGGTAGCTGTGTGTATGCTAGCTCATCCTTCAAAAGTCAAGTCGTCATTTATTATTTAAGAGTTCATATATGTTATGAAGGTCTCTCCCTGCAGGTTCCATATATAAAACAACACAAAGTAGCAATCATGATCAGAAGGTGGATCCGTCGTTCCAAGAACAAGATGGGAAACATTCACAACAACAACCACAACAACAATAACAACATCATCAACAACGACGACAACAGCAAGGACAACATTGCTTCGAAATGGCGACAACTCAGCGGCCAAAATGACTGGAATGGTCTGCTAGAGCCTCTCGACATCGACCTCCGCCGGTACCTGATACACTACGGCGAAAGGGCTCAAGCTACATACGATACTTTCATCAGGGAGAAAGCATCAAAAAATGCGGGGAACACCAGGTAGACATCAGTGAATAGTTATAGTTTAAAACAATGGATTCACCACCAACATTTATTTTGTTCAGGAGTTTATTTATGCACAGGGAATAGTGGAGAATTAACCTCGATCAGAACGTCTTTAAGACAGTAATCTTAATTTGATTCCTGCAGGTACGGGAAAGAGGATTTCTTTTCCAAGGTGAATTTGGAACAAGGCAATCCCTTCAAGTATTCTGTCACCAAGTTTGTTTACGCGACGTCGGAAATCGATCTCCCTGAAGCGTTTATCGTGAAGTCGTTGTCGAGGGAGGCTTGGAGCAGGGAATCGAATTGGATCGGGTATGTTGCGGTGGCCACGGATGAAGGGAAAGCTGTGTTAGGGAGAAGGGACATTGTTGTTGCTTGGAGAGGAACGATGCAGGAGTTGGAGTGGGTTGAAGATTTGAAGTTCATTTTGGTCCCTGCACCCAAACTGTTTGGTAATAGTAACAACAAAATTAATCCCAAAGTGCATCAGGGATGGTACTCTATTTACACTTCTGATGATCCACGCTCTCCCTTCAACATCACCAGTGCAAGAGACCAGGTAATTAAACATTCACTTAATTATGGCTTAAACATGTTTGTCCCGGATTTTGTAAGGAATCAATTAATTAGTTCTGTTATTCTTTTTGCACTTGAGAAGTTATGGTTATTTTCTGGTGGAATGTGGTTTTACTTGAAAAAGAAACAATAGCGTGAATGGAATCAGCACCAACAGGTGCTCATTAATTTGATTATTGGATTTATGTTCATAGAAAAATCATTGTCGTGAAAATCAAATCGGACTAAGTCCGTTTTGAACTCAAAACTGGTAGAATTGTGATTTATTTAAAGAATAAATTGACAAATCTCAAAATAGGTGATAATCGGTCGAACATGGATAAAGCCAAATAAAACTGGTGTTAGTGAGTGGTCTCAACCGGTCATATTTTAAAAATTTCAAATATTTTTATTTTAAAATTAATGAACATATTTTCTTGTCAACTAAAGGTCTAACTTTAATGTCAAGTCAAGTAGAATACCCACATGGTCACATACATGAATTTTTGTTTATCTTTTCCATTATTCATTTTTTATCTTATAAACATATAACTATATATGATTATTTTATTTTAAAATTTATTTGACAAATTATTTTTTAACATCTTATGTTTAATATATTATAAAATATATTGTTTAAATATTATGATTTCACTGGTCAAGTTTTTGAAACATTGGAAAAATCTTTACTAGAAGGGATTTCTAGTACTTTATCACATGTATCTTGTTTTTAGTAATTTGGAAATTGAAATACTTAATAACATGTTTTGTTACACGTTGAAATGCTTTATAATTATAGTTAAAAGTTATATGTTTTAGTTTCTAAATAAACTAATTACTTTAGATTTTATGTATATCGTAAAAACAAACATGCTATTCATGGCGATGACAATGTAACATTATATTATGTATATGTGCAGGTCCTAAGTGAGGTGAAAAGGCTGGTGGAGAAATATAAGAATGAAGAAATTAGCATAACCATAACTGGGCACAGTTTAGGTGCTGCAGTTGCAACACTCAATGCAGTGGACATTGTTGCAAACGGGTACAACAAGCCAAGTGACCAGTCTCTACCGGCATGTCCAGTCACAGCTATTGTATTTGCTAGTCCTAGAGTAGGTGATAACAACTTCCATAAGGTTTTTTCTGGATACACAGATCTGAAAACCATTCGCATTCGAAACGAGTTAGATATTGTTCCAAACTATCCATTTATTGGGTATTCTGATGTGGGTAACGAGTTAATGATTCAAACCCAGAAATCAGCATACTTGAAGAGTCCTGGGAATCCGATTAGTTGGCATAACTTGGAGGGTTACTTGCATGGAGTAGCAGGAACGCAAGGGATCAAAGGAGGATTCAAACTTGACGTTAATCGAGATATTGCACTTGTGAATAAGAGCGTGGATGCTTTAAAAGATGAGTACTTTGTGCCTGCGTCATGGAGGGTCGTCCAGAATAAGGGTATGGTTCAACAACCAGATGGTTCATGGAAGCTGGTGGATCATGAGGATGATTGATCCCTCTCAGTGTTGATAGTATTTGTTTTTGAGATTGTCATTTTGTGCTATGTAGAACTTCTTTATTTCATCATTGTTTCTTAATTTATAATAATGCTGTACTATTTAATGAGTTTTAATTATTCAATAGGGTGGAAATATACTGATTTTTGCATACTGCTTGAAAATTTAAAATTTGATCGTTTGAGACTCATTACAAATTTTAGGTTTATTTCTAAGTCTAACTGTAACATGACCTTGTTAAAAACCTGGTCTAGTATGATAGCATATTTATATAAAAGACATGTTCCATATATTTTTTGAAATCTCAATACAGTTATTTTTTATTATATATAATAAGAATTGATTTTAATTATTAACTTATTTAAATTATAATAATTTAAAAAAATATTGTAAATAATTCATGCAACACGGGTATTATACCTAGTATTTATAGTGTGAATAATCTACGGAGTTCATCATTATAAGTTACGAGCCTATGTAGTTTATTGCCAAATGTTATTAATCATTAATCACAGCTTACTAAAGTTTGATAGTCTTTTCATAGAGAAAAATATGGTCCACGAATTGTAATTGTAAACTTCTTTTAACTATGCATCAATATGATTTCCATCATAAATAAAATTTATTTTTATTTTAAATTTAAAATAAAAAATAGATGTAATTGTTTAGTCTTATATCACAAATGCATACAATCTCCTTTTCATTTACTTTTGGTTTCTATAAAATGAGTTCAACGACACGTTTCAACAGGGATAAAAAATAAACCGCACCATCCAGTTGGGTCTTCCTCAATCCAACCACACTCACAATGAGTGAAAGCTAGATTTGCTAAGAAGTCAGCTACTTGATTACAAGATCTTTTGACATGTGACACAATACAAAAACTAATGGGGTTGGCTAAATGACCCCATGATTAATTGAGGTCATTTAATTCCATGCTCATATGGACTAATAAGAAGTTCATAACCGACCCCAATTAATCATGTGAATACATTCTCTAACTACATCTTCAAGATAAGAAGTTCCACATGTGGGTTTTTTCCACTGATTAACAAAAAGGAGGCTCTCAGTTTCCAGCAAGATGCTATCGAAACCCAATTCCTTTGTCCATCTTAGAGCCCATTTAATTCCCACTGCTTCTGCCATGGCAGCATCTTCAATTTCCTCAATCATCCATGTTGCTGCTGCCATTGTCTCTCCTTTCTCGTTTCTTATGATGGCCCCCAATCCTGTCCTGTGCCTGCGTTCTTTCTTATAGCAGCATCAACATTCCCGAGGGGGAAATTTCCAGCCTTGGGTAATGGGTTCCATATTCTGGGTTGAGCTCGCAGGGACTTGTCTCATGCTTATGCACAAACCTTTAGCCAAAGTCTGTTCCATGTCCCAGAGTTTTCTGTCCAAGATCCAAGCATTCCTTCTGCTCCAAATGGCCCATAATATATTGAAAACACAAGCCATTGAGCTTTTATCGGGGTGTTCGAGTATCCTCTCCAACCATATGACAACCTTTGTTGCGAATAATGTAGCAAATACCACCACCTAAAGAACAAATTAAGAACTTTATTTTGGCTATTCTATACAAATACGTGGTTGTATTTGTAATTGATTCAACCATTACTGGAACTATTTCTTGAAGTTGCATGTGTAACAGTTTTTTCAGCTTGAATAAGAGAAAAAATATCATTCCCTCTAATCTCTCCCACAAGAAATAATGATTTTTTGAAGTAGCTATCACACTCTATGTCATAGAATGAGTCAAGTACAAGTTGTTAGACATATAGAGATAAAATATCGTGTATTTGAAAAATACATTATTCAAAGTTATGGTAAAAGTGACACTCTTTACTTTTACATATAGAGGTTTTAAAGTTCTTGAACCAACCAAGCTGAACGCTTAATGAATTATTTGTTCCTTGCCTGTCGACTCTAGTTCTTATGAAATATCCGGGATCAAGCACATTTGCTCCCGCATATGCAAAATTTACTCTTTTCTTAGCGTCTTGATTCTTGGTGAGATTCCAACGGGCAGGTAAAAATGGTATCCCATATGCCTCAGCTACAATTAAAATGACTACAATTCTAAATCATAAAAGTACGATTATTAAGCTGTAGTATTAGATCCTAAAAACATGCTAATAAAGATACATTTTCAGCAAGTGAAAAAATTGAAGATACTATCAAAACACATTTTTATTATTGGTAAAAATGCCTCGTAAATTATTCATAAGATTACTTATTTCTTATTTGAGTACACACATGAATTTCCTATGATAATGTAAATTTCTATAAAGAATATTGTTGTTCACATATCCCTAATGAATTTTTTTCATAAAGGAAGTTTTGTTTAAGCTACATAAAAATAAAAATATGGGTTTCAAAAATAACTATAAAATCTATAATCAATCTTCCATTTGAACTATGTCCCGAGGCATAATGTTTGAAGTAAGTTTCACCGTAAAGATAGTCGCCAAGAAAATGATCATGATCCTTAGCAGAATTTCCCGTGTCACTTATAAATTCGCCAAAGTTAATGATAGCTTGGTATGAGAGAGGTTTGACATTTAAAAGAATGATGTGTGTGATGATGGAGAGAAGGAAAATCTTGATTTTCATGTTGTTGAGTGATATAGGGATGGCAAAATTATCCATGAGTTCATACCCATCCAATTCATCCATCACAAAATTCATCCATATCCATTCATATAAAAAAGATAATTAAAATAGATGGATTCCAATCCATCCATTTAATCTATTGAATATCCATAATCCACCGATACCAATTTAAGAGTGATAACTCACGTTTGAATTTCAAAAATATTATATGTTAGGAAGGAGACTAACATAATTTCCCTAACAAGTTTACACCAAAAGACCTAAAATCAACTATAGGCTCTCTTAAAGGGAGAGGGGCTGAGGGGGGGATTGATGAAAGGACCGTTAGTTAGACCTTTGGCGATGTGCCTATAAGCTGCTTCGGTTAAGTGAATTCCATCCCAGTTTGCATGTGTGGATGGATCTGCACATGCTTCTGAACCAACATGACCACACTTTGCTGAAATGTTGAAATTGAATGGTCCACCTCCACCACAGCATGCTCTTAAAGTCCCACCAGTAAACCCTGCATGATCAAGGTGTACAAATTTTGGTGAGTTCTATAAAACAAAATTAAATGGCACTTCAAATGTTTCGAGCGGTTACCATTCACACACTGGTAGAGCTAACTCTCCCGGCGGATGTTTTTCCATACAGAAGGCTCGAATTGAGACCTTGCTAAAGAATGGAAAGCAACAACAACAAACTAACTAACCGTGTTGTCCTGGTGCATCATAGAAACGTTTGGCTGCACCATAATAGTCAGCATACATTATCTTTACATGAGGGTACTTCTGCCTTAGTGTATCCAAGGCAAGATTGAGCTGTTTGTTATGGTATTCTGAGAAAACATTGAAAGCTTTCAAGCATCCCATTTTATCATAGTCCTCCATGTTCTTGCTTCTAAACAATGTCAGGTACAGAGCAGAGCATCCAATTGGCAAATTCCCAGGTACCAAGAGTTCAACAGCTCCTTCAGCTATCAATTCCTACCAAAATGAATGTTTGAATAAAATTTTCATCTATATTGTTTTTTGACCACATTTCTGAACAAAATGCACTAAGTTTGATACAACAACATACACTAATGGCCTTTGTTATTGTTTCAATAACTAGAGGAACGTTAGCCTGAAGTTGAGGGATATTAGTCCCAGCAAGAGCAGCATAATTATAATCATTACC
Source organism: Acmispon strigosus (assembly GCA_030819835.1). Taxonomy (NCBI): domain Eukaryota; kingdom Viridiplantae; phylum Streptophyta; class Magnoliopsida; order Fabales; family Fabaceae; genus Acmispon; species Acmispon strigosus. Next base: position 97,928,836 of record JAUAMA010000001.1, read on the forward strand.
ACCTATCTCCCCCACCAGAAAGAGTGACCTTTTGAAGTAGCTATCACAATCTGTGTTTCATAGAAGGGAACAAATGTTTCAAGTGTTATTATTGGAAAGTTCAGACAAGAGTTTGATCCTTAATTTGATGGTCAACATCACCTTGTTTAGTTGAACAGAGGGAAGGTTTCAGCTTCTTGAACCAGCCCAGCTGAATGTTCAATGAACTGTTGGACCACAATAATTTTCCAAGTCCTTTTTGGATGAAGAATTCTGCATCAAGTGCTGTGGCTCCAGCCACGGCAAAATTTACTCCCTGGCGGATGTTTTGGCCTTTGCTTAGATTCAAATAGGGTGGCAAATATGACAACCCATATGTTTCAGCTATATTCAAAAAGTGAGTATTAGTGAGCTTACATGTTATTAAAGCTTCTCTTAAGGGTGTCACAAACCAATTATACCAATATCTTAAACTATTTGGCAAAGGGCAGTCGATTTGAAGCGTCGATAATGCACAAGTCCATTTACTTCGTGTTGAAATTCAACATGTTAATAGTTTTATATTATATCATACCTATGAAATCAATGACTAGTCGTCCATCTGAGCAACGACCAGTTGCACGTCTAAAGAAGGTTTCACCATAAGGAGGCTTTCCAATGACTGCGAATGTAATGGCGCCGGAGGCAAGTAAATTGCCGGTGTCGCTTAAAGAGTCACCAAAGTTGAAAATTGCATCAAATGGACCGGGACTTGGATTTGAAATAACAACTTTATCAAGGGAAACGAGTGCGAATGAAGTAGTGATTATTAAGAGGATACAGACCTTCATAGTGTCTTACTGAAAATGAATTGAGTTGGATGAACAAGAACAAGTTTGATATAATATAAAACTATTAACATGTAATTTATGCAGTTGAGCTTTTTTGGTGCCGTGCATTTAGGCACCACTTTTTTCATCCTACAATATTATGTGTGGTTCTTGTTTAACTTTGATTCGTGAAAGAGAGTCATGATAGTTGTAAGTTATGTACAAGGTAAGTAGTGGCCAGTATTAGAGGATCAAAACAATTAAGAATGACCGTTGAGAATTATGAACTTGCTGCTCCCTGCAATGTAGCTTATTGTATGATTTTAATCATTTTATGATCGTTTTATTTTTTAATATCAAGATATCATGAAATGGAGTCAGATTTATTTTTTAAAATCTGTAGTCATGATGTCATTCATTAAACAGGTTAACTACTTGAGCGAGTGAATCACCTATTTTGATGCTATCACAGCCTATTCCATCAAGTGATCCACATTTTCTACCGCACCTTTGTTAGTAGTAATATTGCACTTTAACCACGCCAAATAAAAGGATTTTTTAAAGAAAAATACATTCATTGCCATTTCATGGCATAATTATTGAAATCTCCAGAGGTCTCACTTCTAGGACACCAAGCACTAAATTTAGGAGTGGTGTAGGGTCCATATAATAAACCCTTTGTTATCCATCTATATGCAGCCTCAGATAAATGATACCCATCCCAGCTAACATATTGTGAAGGATCATCACAAGCAATCACCCCTGAGTTACCACACACTGCAGTATCATTGTAATTGTAGGGACCTCCACCTCCACAACAAACTTTGAGAGCATTTACACCAAACCCTGCAACAACATTGAAGTAAATCCTTCTATCAGTACTCTTCCAGAACAAAAGGCCATGTGATTTTTTAGTAGCATGCATTCTTAAAGTTCATGACATGGAACTACTCTAGATACCAAACCAAATTGACAGCAATGTGAAATGTAAACTCAACTTGAAATGGAGTTCCACCGCTGAATGTTAATTCCCACCAGTACTACAAACAAAGTGTATATTTGGAAACCCTTCCCTAATTGATTCTTAAGGCAGAATCAATTCTTGAGAGAAACTTTTGTGAGAAATTTCTGAGTTTCAGAATTGATTTTGATAAAGAGTAGCTGATCCAAACATGCTATAAGTAACACATCTACTGACTAAATATAACATGAATATGGCAAACTTTCATTTTTCTGTTCACTTGCAACCAAGAAACATCAGTATGACCTGAAAAACTAAAGAGGATAGGATGGACCTACCGAATTTTTCTGGAGATTCGTAAAACTGCAACGCAGCATTGAAAGAATCTGCGTAGATGATGTGAGTAAGAGGATATAGCACACGAAGTCTATTTAGTTCAATTTGAAGCAGCTCATTGTGGTGTTCATGAAACATGTTTAACCATTTCAAACAGCCAGCTCGGTCATACTCCTCTTCGTCCATAGTTGCAAACCTTGTTAAATAGGCTGGATTGCATCCAAGTGGTAGAATTCCAGGAACTAAAAGAGTTACAGCTCCTAAATCAATCAACTCCTGCATATTCATCATAAGGCATCATTGGAAGAATGCAACATAATGAAATTCTGTCTTGGATAGAACAGAGCCTTTTATATATAAAAATATCCCAAAAAGCATTAATCTATTCTAAGTCATATGAGAGGGAGAGAGTATTTCAGAATGCATTAAACTTCAAAATTTTTAAGAACATTTTTATCTCCAAGAAATAAGTAAAAGCTCATTTGCTGAAAGGTTTGCTAAATAATGAGAACTTTTTATTCATACAAAATCTCATTTTAAAATCTTATGTTCGCTGGGTTTTGCTTCATATAACTTGGTGTAGCTTATCTACCACTCAAAAACCCCAGTTCATTAATTCCAATGTGATTTGAACTAGAAAAAGAAAGATATTGTATTGGTACTACCCAACAATTATATCAAATTCTTACCTTGATTGCTGAAGTAATTACAGATATAACTTGGGGTATGTATGTAAGAGGAACTTCAAATTCGTTTGCTTCAGACAAGGGATAAGCATAATCATTGGCTCCAATCTCTCCCACAATAAAGAAGGAGCTATGTAGAACTTTTTTACAGCCTGCATGAATGAAATCCCAGAAACCACTTGAAATGGGATTCACCACAAAACTAATTGCACAGTCAAAGAGAAAGCAGGAAAATTAACCCCTGCATATCAAATTAGAAGATCATATCACTCTCCCTCTTCCTCCTCAACCATTATTATAAGATGAACCACATTCAAATACTATGAATAGCTGACATAATGAATTCTTAAGTTTTTTTTTTTTAATATTAGTTCATCTCTGAATCAGTCTCGCTGGCAGAACTCAAACAATATATTATATTGGTGGACTTATTAAACATCATAATAATTTACTGGGGTTTAGATTTCCATTGAAACTCAACGTGTCAAAATCATGTTTGTCAAATCTATGTTAAACTCATTGTAATTTTGACTTCTCCATTGGTGCATTGAAATATATAAAACTGTTAGAAATATAATATAAAATCATTCAGACTGAGATAATTGATTCTTTAACATGGTATTAGAGTCTTTACGATAAAGTGGTCAAGAGTTTGATCTCCGAGACCCTCAATTCTTCTAATAGCACATGGTACGCCAAAACAAACATGCACTTAATTGCAAATTCGCAATGGAGAAAGCTCAATTTGAGGAACAGGTAACTTCACCTGCATAAGAATTGCAGAGAGAAGGCAGCAATTCTTTAAACCAATCTAACTGAACCCTCAAAGAAAAGTTTGTAGTCACTTCAACAGCAAACCCCCTTTCTTCAAAGAAACTGCGGCCCAATGCAGTGGCTCCGGCAACTGCAAAATTCACTCCAGCCTGCTCAATGTTCCCAAGTTCCACGGCTCCTTTCTTGAAACCTAGATACGGTTTCACATAAGGAAGCCCCAGAGACTCACCTACACAAAAGTAAAAAAAAAAAAGAACAATAATAGAAAGAGTTGCGTTGCATGTGTTTTGATCATAAATAGAGTGAAAAAGAAAGACGGTATGGTGGAATTTGTGTAATACAAATGAAATCGAGGATGAGGCGGCCATCGGAGCACCGTCCATTTGGGTGTTGAAAATGGGTTTGGCCGTAGGGAGGTTCCAAGCAATTGGGGCTCTGCGGTGGTGAAATGAAGTACAAGTTGCCGGTATCAGTGAGGGAATCTCCGAAGCTGAAGATTGATGAGTAGCAATTTGCTGTAACAGGAATGACAAAAACTACTAGTGGAAGCACAACAACAACAACAAACAAGCATTGTTTTCGCAGTGAGAAGAGTTGAGCAGAGAAAGCCATGGTAAGGTTTATGTGTTGTCCTTGTTCCTCCATCATACCCTCCTTCTATTATTATCCTATCGTCTAGTGTCTGCACTTTCACTCACAAAATCTTCCACGTCTCAAGTAATGAATAGTTCGTATGTATTATAGAATTTGGGCTTGTGTGGTGCTGAGAATAGACATGTAAGAAAAACAAAATTTGGCTAAAGACATTGTTTACAGGTTAAATAAGAGTAAGACATACAATATGAATAAATAGAGTTGGATTATATCATGTGTTTGAGGTGATTTAAATAACAAGTATTTTTCAAAATCTTTGCTAAGATATATTCTATCGTGAATGGTAGTGCTCGGCGAAGATAAGGTGGTTTAGAAATGGTCTATAATGAGGGAGGTACATGTAGGGGCGGAGCAAGAGGTTTTAAAAGGGGAAAGATCTAACAAATTATATGCATGTTTGAATACATATCCTTGATTTTGGCTCATCATAATATTCTAATAGATGAGAGACAGAGTCTTTTGTTGGTGAATGAGGTTGGCTTTTGGGTTGTTGGGTTCATTTTGTGTCTAGGGGGTGGGGTTGCAATTTTTTTTTTCTTTTTTTTTTCAGATGAACCAAATTAAATTTCTCCTTAGCACCTCGTTTGGTTTAAAAGAGAGAAAGAAAAGAGTGAAAGAGATAAGAGAAGTTAGAAATAGAATAGAATCTGAGATTGTTTGGTATGATAGAGATAAAATAAGGAAAAAAATAAAGAAAGTTATTTTTTCAACTTTATATTAAAAAATGAGTTGTAACAGTCAAAATGCAATTTCTAGCGATTAAGCACAGCCAAAAATAGTGTCAGAATTGAAAAAAAGACTTTGTTCCTCTTCTTTCTCCTAAATTTAGGAAGACCCAAAAAAGGTGGTCGGGCCCACCCCTTCCTCCCTCTCTTTCCTTCATCTCCCCCTACCAAACAAGAGTGAACCATTTTCTCTTTGCTAACTCTCTCTTCGTAAAATCATCTCTAACAAATATAGTGTAAAAGTTAAGGACTAAAAATATTTTTAAGTCTTTTTTCTTATTGTGAAAACTCTTATAAATATAATAATTTTCTTTGTGATTTTGAAAATCCATTTTTTTTATAAGCGATTTTGTAAATCCATTAATTGATGACTGACTAAGAAGTGCATATAATTCAACTCAATATTACAATGACTGCTCCAACCCATTAGACAGAATTCTTTAATTAGAGAAGAAGAAAATTAAGCAGATAGGAACAAGCTCAGAGCTATTGCATACAATGGAACATACAAACAAAACTCGAATACTGATCCCAGCAACTAATTCGTAAAAACTTGAGCTGCACCCCTCAAGCAACACCCCTGCTACGAAACTTCATTATCCAAGCACCAATTTTGACAAAAAATTCACGCAGCTCCTTGTTATTAGGCCACAAGAAACTTAGAGCATGGATAAAAAGCAGTATGGGTTTGAAAGCCACCCAAAAAAGTCTCATATCTTCACCAAGCTTACTTGCTCTTGGTTTGACCCAAATTGACTTTGTATGACATGTAGCTTTGTTTGGGAGTTACTATGATAAGAGAGGGAAAGACTTTGAGGGGAAGTGAAGAGCAAGAGATGAGAAATGAGGTAAGTCATTTCCTTGTTTCAAAGTTTCAAATTCTCCAAAACCTTCCAATTTGGAAAAAGAAAAAAAATATTAAAAGAGGGTTTTGGAGGTATGCCAGAGAGTTTTCATAAATACCATAAACTCTTCCTTCTCTTTTAAAATCTCTCAAACAAAGAGAGAGTTTCTCATAAACATCCCCATCCCTTCCTTTCTGGCCTCTTCAAAACTCAATTCACAAACACACTATTAAGGAAGTACTTATTCCCTAAAGTAGGGGCAAAACATTGCAAGCTATGTTTTGTGGTGATTTTTTTCAAACAGGGAAGGGGGAGAGGGAAAGAGAGTTTTTATCGAGTCAAATATCTTTTTCATATTAGACGGATAATAAAATTTGATGTAAGTGTATGTTCCTTATTATATAAACTCACTATATATAAATAAGGCATTGTGTTAAAATTTAAATGATAAACATAGTCTATGGAAAAACTAGAGGCCAATCTTGTTATATAAGGCATTTAAATGGGCCACAAGTTTTTCCCTTTAAATAGGCTAATTGACATAAGTTTTTATGTATGTGGTATGCCAACTAGCCTAAGCCTTTAATTTGGGAAATCAGAATACAATTATAAATATTAAAATAGTAAATAGCAAAAAGCAGTGATAAAGCTACATAGGGTCTCTTCTTTAATTTTAAGTTTATATGTTACATAGTACATGTTTGGATGCAAACTAAATATTATTTTTAGTAGATATATTTCAATAAATTCTAATAAATCTATATGGAAACAGACTCTGTGGAGCTATTGTTGAGGCACAAGGTTCTAAAGTGAGGGAGGGAGTATGGTCCATTTATCAAACCACGAGCAATGAATCTATATGCTGCCTCTGTCAAATGAACACCATCCCACCCAATATACTCAGAAGGATCATCACAAGCAATCACTCCAGGATCGCCACATTCTACTGATATATTGTAATTGTACGGACCACCCATTCCACAACATACTTTCAGACCTCTAAAACCTGCACCATTCATATCAACACTTTGAAATTAGTTGTATTAATTTATGAATCAACGTGTACGTTCTAAGACATATATAGTTTTTACCAAATTTTTGGGGATCCTGATATAATGGCAGTAAAGCATTGTAGTAATCAGCATAGATGATATTAGCATGAGGGTGAAGTTGTCGAAGCCTGTGAATTTCACGTTGGAGCTTCTGGTTGTAAAATTCAGCGAACTCGTTTAGCCACTTCAAGCACCCAGCTTGGTCATATTGGCTTTTATCTGTGGTTTCATATGATGTTAAAAAGATTGCACTGCATCCCACTGGAAAATTGCCAGGAACCATGAGTGTGCGTGCCCCTAGATCAATTAATTCCTATATATAATCACACAAAATACACAGTTTATAAAGATTTGAGATTAAAATAGATTAGATTCATAGAATTAAATCTTACTTACATTGACAGCTGAAGTTATTGCATTGATTACGGGCGGCACGTATGTTTTAATCTCTGCTATGCCTTTTTGTGTAAGAAAAGGATAATTGAAATCGTTGCCTCCAATCTCTCCCACCAGAAATAGTGAGTTTTCAAGAACTTTATGGCAGCCTGAAACATTCAACCTTAGGTAACATGTAGGTGCTATTCCAATACAACTACTTCCGTTTCACTTTCACAGGGTGAGCTTTGAATTAACATGGAAAAAAATAGGAAAATATATATCTATCCATGAGTCTTGGCCCCTTTTATTTATTTATTTTGATCCGCCCAACAAATTAAAAAGAAGCTCAATAATTGATGACCCATCCATGTCTTTTCAAATAATAATTACCACCGTCCACGAATTAAATTAAATAGAAAGCTTTTCGTCTGGAACGTAACTGCTGTCTTTGTAGTTTATACCTGTCATCACATACTTAAGAGTAAAAAACTGTTAGTTTTTTGACCACTTTTGAATGAACTATTATAATAACTTGATTTATTTAATATAAAATGAACTATTTAAAAGAATCAAATATATTCTATCATTTCATTTTCACTCATTTAGTCTATCTACTTTTAAACTTTTTTTTAACCACAAATCTATTTTATGATATAGCTGCTTTCACTGAGACTCAAACTCAAAACATCTATTTATTTAAGTTAAAACAATATCTCGTATCAATTGTGATTTCTATAATTTTCTTAGAATATCACTTACTATATTTCTGATTTATTTATATCTCACGGGTGGTGGGTGAATTTAGAATGTTGACAATTTTTTTTTATTTAATGTAAATGTGGGTGTGAAAAATTGAGATCTTACTAGTGGAAGAATTGCAAAGTGCAGGGAGCAATTCCTTGAACCAATTCAACTGAACCGACAAAGAGTAATTGATTGGAAGATGAATGCCTTTGTCCTGAAAGAAGGTAGCTCCCAACGCCGTGGCTCCTATAACAGCAAAATTCGCACCCTCCTCCACATTCCAGTTTTCCAAGCCACCATTATTCTTGATCTCCAGAAACGGTTTCACAAATGGAAGTCCCAGAGACTCAGCTGCAATTTGCAAACAAACAACCATAACATTCATAAACACACACAACAGACATGAGAAAAGAGAAAGGGATAATTAAGATGGTAGTAATAGTATTAGCACCAATGAAATCGATGATGAGGCGTCCATTGGAGCAGCGACCAGGGTGGTGAAAGTAAGTTTGGCCGTTGGGAGGGAAAAAGCAATGGTTAGAGGGTTCGGCGGAACTAAGGTAGAAGTTTCCGGTGTCAGCGAGGGAATCACCGAAGCTGAAGATGGACGAGAAGGGGCACGCCGTCGCTGAACCACCCATCACAACAACTACTAGTGCAGCTACTACTGCTACAATCCGTCGCTGTTCCGCCATTTGAACTTTGTCGCTACAACACCACGCACAAACCGAATTTATTCAATAGAAAATGTTGGGTGAACCACGTGCACGTGGTACATCATGATTGAAAGATATTCTATTATTATATTATTATTATTATTATACTCCAATCGAAACACAACCGTAGACTTACCAAAAGTAGATATTTTATCTTTTCAATATTTAATTTAGGGATAATCCATATTGAAGTATTTTAATCGCTGTCTGACGTAGGTCTCTTCCAGAATATTTTTAGTAAAAAGTCCATCTGTTTGTACACTGTTTGAAATTGGTTCTCGTCGGAACCCAGAACTCCGACGAGAGTACTGAGTAGCAGGACAGATATGATATAGCATTATTCACGTCATTATTAATTATTTTTTAATTTTCAAATGTATAATTAATTATTAAATTATAATTAAGAATAAAAATTACAAAAATCATTAATCCATAATTAACTAAACTAAATTTAGCAATAAACACCTAAATGTTCATCATCATCATCATCATCATCAAACCATCTTTCACGACACCAATAAAACCAGGCACACCCATCTGAGCAAACTGTTCCTCAATTTCCAACACCTTCTGATCCTGTTGCTACACCCTAACCCCACCACCGCCGTCCTCCACGTGGACCCGAATCGGCGGCAAATTGGCCAGTGACGGCTACAAGGAAGTGGACCCAAACGATGAGGTGATCTCCAACATAGGCGAATCGAGAACAGAGTGAACATCCTGCTTCAAATTCTTGCGATTCTCGAAAGATCCAGGCTGCGATGAATCACCACCAGCCTCCAAACCCTCCTTGGAACGATCCAGGCCTTAGACCCAACCTTCGAAACCACCATGAGCCTTACATCACCACCGATCAAACGCCTCCTCCTTCAGGAGCGAGAATAAAAGAGAGGTTGTGGAAGGTGAGTAAAAGAGGGTTGGGTCTGCCATGAAGGTTCTGGAAGGTTACAGGGTTGAGGAAGAAGATGATGATTTAAGGTTTTCTCGGTTGGGGTTTTGTTACTACTAGGGTTGGGTTATTTTAGCGAGTAATATTTTAAGCTTGCAGGTCGCGGATGGAGCAGAGTGAGAAAGATGCAGTGGCGTCCTTGACGGCGGCTCTGGTAAAGCGGAGAAGGTTCACGAAGTGGAGCTGTGGTGGCACGATCCCAGATGGCGTGACGGAAGCGGTGGCTGGAGAAGCGATGGATCTGGCTGTGGTGCAAGTGACCGATCCATGTTCCTTCTTCAATTCGAAGTCAAAGCTCTAAACTTTCTGCTTCTTTTGGGGTTTTTTCTTGGATTTTTTATCTTCTTCTTCCACTGGGTTGTGGGGTTTGACGGTGTTGGGGTGGCTCAATCAGGGTGAGGCTGGGGTTGGGGGTGGTAGCTAGGTGTTGGGGGTACCTACATGTGGGTAGGGCTGGGGTTAAGGGTGGCTGGATTTGGGTTCAAAGTCGTCGAAGTGCATCATTACCGTTGTTGGGGGGATTCAGATTTCATTCACACACGAATAAATTTTGGGTTTTGGGGGTTTGATTTTCTAGAGCTTTGTTGTTTTTGGGTTTGGTGTTCTTGTTTTGGGTTTGAGATTTGATTTTCTAGAAATGGTAAAGAGCAAGATGAAAATGAGGATTAGCATGAAGAACATGGTCAAGATGAAAATGAATTGAATGGCTAAGGATTATGATTTTTTTGTAATTTTTAATTATTAATTTATTTTTTAATTAATTAATTATACATTTGTGATTAAAATTTAAATAAAAATAATGTGGATAATGCCACGTTTTCTTTGTCTTGCCATTCAGCACTCTCGCCGGAGCTTCGGTCTTTGGTGAGAACTAATTTCAGATAGTGTGCAAACAGAGAGACCATTTGTTAAGAATTTTTCGCGAAGGAACCTACCTTAGACGACGACCCAAACACAGGGACCGATGGTTATCCCTTTAATTTAAATAGCATCCAAAAAGCAATGGTTACCTTACTGAAGATGGTGGTCTTCAGTCCACAGCGGATCATGGTTGAAAATAAAACAATGAACATTATTAAGTTTTCTTGTTTTTCATGCCTATCGTTACTCAAATGCGCCAGGAAAAGTTTATATAGTATTGGTATAAATATTTAAAGGTTGGGGGTGACCATGGCCCCGATGGGCCACCCTGGTCTCTCCGTCTCTGAATATCTGCAAATAACATTCTACCACTTGAGTCAACAATGTATCAGAGAGAAAGTTCTTTAAGTTTAGAAGAGCAAGGTAAAGAAAGTATTGTCTTAGTCTTTGTGGCCAATGAGCTTGGCGTTTACTTGATTGTAAGTCTTTTGAGCTGACCATTATAATAATGGGCCAAGTGACCATTTAGGCTGACCAAAACAATATGTAAGATTTGAATAATAAAAAAGGGTTAAAAAATTTTTGGTCCCTATATAATGAGTAATTTCGATTTTCGTCTCTAATCGAGCTAAAATTACAAAAGTACCCATCCGTTTAGAGAAATAAATCACTTGTAGTCCTTGCTTGAAAATAGTATCTAATGAAATTGCTAGGTGTATGGTGGTGATGATGTGGTACAGTATGTGTTTTAATTATAGACCAAATTTAAAAAAATTCCCATGTAAGAGATTGAGGAAGATGATGGTGGTGAGTGAGGTAGTGGGCGGAAGGAGGAAGAAGAAGAAGATTAAGGGGAAGAAGTGGGTTACCAATAAAAATAACATGTAGAATTAGTGGGTGATGTGGAAGAGTTTACTATACCAAATTGATGACACATGTGATAACACATGGGCACAAATTTAGTAATTTGACATATTGCAAATATAAAAATTTCAGAAACCTATTATAAAAGATTTTTTATAGGAGCAATTTAAATTTTCCTTTAAAAACACAAAGACTAAAAATATATTTAATCATTTTTTATATTGTGAAAACTTTTATGAATATACTTTTCTTTAAAGCATACCGTAAATGAGATGTTGAAGATGCATTCATTAATGACACTATAAAAGAAGTGCAGATAACTCAACTCAATATTATTAAGTTATAGGTATACGGAGAAATATTTTTTATGAACAAAAAATCTCATATTTTCACCAAGCCTACTTTATTCTTGGTTTGACTCAAATTGACTTTGTATGACATTTAGCTGTGTTTGGGGTTATTATGATGGGGCTTTTTTTAAATCCACTCTACGAAACAAAAAGATAAAAATTATTAACATACAACTTAAAATATATGTAAAGTAAAAGAATTAATAAATAACAACTTTAGAATAAGAAAACTGAAAATTAGTGACAACTTATAAATCAGATAAAATTGACACCAATGTTATATGAAATCTCATGATATCGAAGAAGCCCTCTATTATGATAGAGAAAGTGAAGACTTTGAGGGGCATGGAAGGGCAAAAGAGGGGGAATAAGGAAAAGTCCTTCCCTTATTTGAAATATCCAAAATCTCCAAAAGCCATTTGGAGAAACTAAAAAATATAATTAAAAAACGGTTTTGTTGGAATATTGGAGGATTTTCATAAATACCATAAACCCTTCTCTTCATTTTTAAATTAAGAAGTGTTTCATTCCCTAAAGTAAGGGGAAACATTGCAAGCTATGTTTTGTGGTGATCTTCTTTTTAATAGAGAGGGGGAGAGAGAGAAAGAGAGGTTTTCTGCAAATTTTATATCTTCTTTGTGTTAGACGGATGGGAAAATTTAATGTGAAGTGTATGTTCCTTATAATATAAACTCACTAATCTATACTAGTAATATATATGAGACATTGTTTCAAAAAAAAATATATATATATATGAGACATTATGTTAAAATTTAAATGATTAATATAGTCTATATATGGCCAGAGGCCAATTTTGTTACAAGGGGCATTAAAAGGGGCCACAAGTTTTCCTTTTAAAAGGTTCCATTATGTTACATATAGCTGCTATTGGAAATATTCAGAGAGCTTACATTATTATTATTGTTGAGGCACAAGGTATTAAATTGAGGGAGGGAGTATGGTCCATTTATCAAACCATCAGCAATGAATCTATATGCTGCCTCCGTCAAATGAACACCATCCCACCCAATATACTCAGAAGGATCATCACAGGCAATCACTCCAGGATTGCCACAATCTGCTGATGCATTGTAATTGTATGGACCTCCCATTCCACAACATGCTTTCAGATCTCTAAAACCTGCACCATTCATATCAACATGTAAATCAAAATATTGCACTTTCAAATTAGTTGTGATATATATATATATATATGAATGTGACTGTGAAAGGCATAGTTTTTACCAAATTTTTGGGGATATTGATATAATGGCAGTGCAGCATTGTAGTAATCAGCATAGATGATATTAGCATGAGGGTGAAGTTCTTGAAGCCTGTGAATTTCAAGTTGGAGCTTCTGGTTGTAAAATTCAGCAAACTCGTTTAACCACTTCAAGCACCCAGCTTGGTCATATTGGTTTTTATCTGTGGTTCCATATAATGTTAAATAGATTGCATTGCATCCCAATGGGAAATTGCCAGGAACCATGAGTGTTCGTGCCCCTAGATCAATCAATTCCTATAATCACATAAAATGCATATATAAGGCTTTGAGACTCAAATAGATTAGTCAGAGATCCAAACAATTTAACAAACAAACAAAAAATCTTACATTGATAGCTGAAGTTATTGCATTGATTACGGGTGGAACATATGTTCTAATCTCTGCTATGCTCTGTCCTTTAAAAAAAGGATAATTGAAATCGTTGCCTCCAATCTCTCCCACAAGAAATAATGAGTTTCCAAGAGCTTTATGGCAGCCTGAGTGATAAAAAAACCTTCACTTATGTAAATATGTGTGTTCTTCAAATATGTTCACAAATAAAAATTTCGGTTCACTTTCACAGGGTCCACTTTGAACTAATAAGGAAAAAAATGGGGAAAATATCTATGTTGACCCTTTTATTTATTTTGATTATATCTAATTTGCTCTGTTTTAATTTTTGAATGAAGAGCAAAAGAAAGCTATCTGATTTTTTTTAGGGGAAAATGCAACTAAACACCTAAAGTTTGACATACATGCGACTTAGCTCTCGACTTTCAAAAATGTGTATTTAACTCCTTAAAGTTTCTTATGTGTGCGCAAAACAATCATTCCGTTTACATTTCTGTTAACTTTTAACGGAATTTGTCACGTGACATCCCATGACTAATTTTTTCTCAAATTGCCTCTATGAATTACCTAGGCCCTCACCCCACTATTCCTGTTAACCTAATGAATTGTATCGGCAAAAAAAAATCTCATAACCAGCCGCATGACATGAACACATGTCCTGAAATGACCAATTTGATATTTCCCAACAAGAAACTTACAGGACATTGTTTTTAATATCTTGTAGGTACGTGTGTTGTTCTGCAAATGAAACAGTTGAGATTATTAGCCACGGTCTCCTTTAGATAAATCTTCAATTCACATGTATTAATCAAGTCACATGTAATGCTCTGTGGATCCTTCTAATTCAAGAACACGTAGGGGAATGCCCCAAAAAGCTTTATATTTTCATCCCCGGAAATTAATTGGTCATTTAATAAAAAAAATAAAATTGGATGATCTGTCACTCTTCACTTCTAAGGCATTTAGCAATTGCTTCCACTTTAGATTCCAGCATAAAAGTCACACCTTTGAATATTTGCAAGCTCATTCTTGCGAAGACTTCCATTCTAGTATTCTATTTACTGAGAGAGAAATTAGTTTGAAAGAATCACGATAAATGATACAAAGACAATTCTATTCTTGCGATGTTAGATCACGGAATATGACTTTTGAGCCAATTTTGGGTGATGGAGTGTTACAATTTGATTGTTCTGTAAATGATAGAGAGGCAGCATATCATATCCCAGTATTATTTCTTTTGTGAATAGCAGTGAAAGAGAAACGCTGATCACTACTGACAAGGTTCCTTCATTTGTTTTACGAATATAATTTAACAAGTCAGAGATAGTTGGAACTTGGAAATGTTCATCTAAAATAAACAAGGGTAATTTGGGAAAATAAATAATCATGTGCATGTCATGTGATAAATAATGTTAAAAGTTAATGGAAATGTTAACTGAAGAATTGTTTTGCATGTGAAATTTCAATGAACTATATATACATTTTTAAAAGGTCAGGGCTAACTTGTACGTGAGTCAAACTTTAGTGTGCTAAATTGCGTTTTCCCATTTTTTATTTTTTTTGGGTAACAAAAGCTGATTCTGGTTGGGAGGGTTCGGCCACTGACGGAATGTGAGGGTCCCGGACTCGCAGTAGTAGGTAGCTCGTGTAAAATAGGACCATCCAACAAATAATAATAATAGTAATAAAATATAATAGTAATAAAATGCTCAATAATTGATGACCCCGTTTCCGGGCGTTGCTGTTGCTGTCGTGCCGACATTTGAAAAATTGAAAATATTTTTATTAAAAGTGCGAATCTATTTATTTTGTTTATTTCTTTATTACTGTGAATTTTGATGTAATTTAAATGGTGGATGTTAGGCAGTTTATAATTACGAATACTCATCCGCAGTTTGCGAGCGGAAAAAAAAAATTAACTTTACTGAGAAAAATAAGTGAAATAAATGAGTTATATGATAAGAAATGTAGATATATAAGAAGAAAAATTAATGAAAAAGAGATGAAAAAGAAATGGCAGATAATGTATGAAAACCTATGAAAAATTGGCATATCTTACTTGCGGAAGAATTGCAAATTGCAGGGAGCAATTCCTTGAACCAATTCAACTGAAACGGCAGAGAGTAATTGACAGGAAGATGAATGCCCTTGTCTTGAAAGAAGGTAGCTTCCAGGGCCGTGGCTCCAATAACAGCAAAATTGGCTCCCTCGCCGCTCCAATTTTCCAATCCAACGTAATTCTTGATCTCCAAATAGGGTTTGACAAATGGAAGTCCCAGAAATTCAGCTTCAAAAAACAAACAACAATAACATTCATAAACACAACACAACATAAGAAAAGAGAAAGATAATTAAGATGCATAGTGCCATACAGTACCAATGAAATCGATGATGATGCGTCCATCGGAGCAGCGACCAGAGGGGTGGTGAAAGTAGGTTCGGCCGTTTGGAGGGTAGAAGCAGTGGTGAGAGGGTAGCGCGGAACTGAGGTACAAGTTTCCAGTATCAGCGAGGGAATCGCCGAAGCTGAAGATCGATGAAAAGGGGTACGCCGTCGCTGAACCACCCATCACAACAACAACCAGTGCTACTACTGCTACCATCCATCGGTGTTCCGCCATGTCAATTTTGCCGGCGCATCACCCGAACAATATCTGTCTGACTGTCAGTGCTACCAAGAGCTAACTGCATTTATTTATTCCAAAATATTGCTCCGCACGCCACTCCTAAGAAAACACGTGGTGCAGCAGTATTTTGTATTGTGTAGACTTTTCTTTGAACTTTTCATTTACATATTTTATTATATATAAAAGTATTAAGGTTAAAAAAAATTATAAATGATTTTACTGGCCATGAGTTCCGCATTCAGTACTTATGCTGTTATGCATTCTTTGGTCAATGAGGGAAATAGAGAGAATGTGAGTAAAGAGAAAAAGATGAAAAGAAACATATTATTTAGTATCATGAATATAGAAGAGAAAGTATGACATAATACTCTTTCCTCTCATTTAGATGAATTGAAGTTTTATTTATTTATTTATTTTAAAGATGGATGAATAGAAGTTGAGAAGAGAGAAGATTGGTTTTAATGATAATAATAGACGGATAAAATTGAAAGTGGATATGAATTAACAATCTCTCATTTCTCTTGATCTCATGAAAGAACTAATAAAGACACGAGATCCACCACTTTTCTCCCTCTCACCTATATTTCTCAAACCAACCAAATAAAGGTGCATGAGGTCTCTTTCGTAACAGAAAAATGAAACTTATGACATTTTTTCACGGAGAGAAAAGGAGAAAAAAAAATAGTGATTTAATAAGTGATGTGATAGCAATTGTAGAGAGATGAAAAGAAAAATAGGTAAAAATGAATTGTAATATAATGTAGGGTATGGACATATCACAACTCCTATGCTAACTCCATGGGTTGATATTTCAAATTTCCTTGGGTTAGTAAAATTTCAATTGGTGGGCAATTCTTCTCGTGGAGATCTCTCAACTCTCCTATTCAGAAGTGGGTCTCTGTTGATTTCCCCAACATGCCATTAGCGCCTGCTCAGTAGTCTAGAGGTGTTTTCTCTCCGCTTTCCAATTTTGCGACAAAAAAAAACTCCACCTCACCTCTTTCTCTTAAGAGTACCATTTATTCTCACATTTTTTTCAATTTTTCACCCATTTTTTTCTACCTCTCTTCTATCTTTATCACGTATTTGTTCTATCTCTCATTTTTAAATTAGTGTGTGAACAAAACATTATGCTCCTCCTCTAGCCTACTTCTTGCCTAACAAACACAGTGTTAGAATGCCAAGAGTGCAGCGAAGAAGATGGAGGCATAATTGCTACTGGAAATAAATTTCTAGAAAAAGTTAATTTCCCGATAAGGATACATATTTTCTAGAAATTACTTACCATATTATCAAATATATACTGAAAATTAAATTCTGAAAGTTAAAGAGTGTTTTCTGATCATAGGACAGTGGAGTTATTATAAAATCAAAAGTAACGCCCTGCTAATGCTCATCATAACGAGCTCACGGGTTTAATTCATTCAGGTTGAAAAAAAAAGTCCGAAATACGTCTACTTGAACTAATCAGAAAAAAAGTATTAGTATGCAAAGTTTTTTATTTTATGCTCCGCTGGTTTCGAACCAACAACCTATTGGTGGGGGCATTCTTCAAACCAAGAAACCACTCTTGAAACCGGCACTAGTATGCAAAGCTTATGTACACCAAACACAAACAAGGGACAAAAATTCTGTGGATCTTAATCTTATGGAATAGATATCATAATCTTACTCAAAATCATAGCAGTCAAATTTACATACAATGGCTATGTGTTGATTGAATCAATCAACAATAGTTCATGTTTACAACAGAGCAAACCCCGGGGGGATGAAAGACTGTAAAAGCAAGCATTTATTCCAATTTATTTGTCGCATTTCTTCTGTACATTCCCTCCGCTGTTGGAAATGATTTTTTATTGAGGATTAGGAGGACGGCCGTTAGCAGCAGCAACGCGTGATCCCCATTCTAGCAACTCTTTGCTGGTATCATCCTTGTGCACAAAAACTTCTATAAAACACAGTGAATCTTTCTGTGGTCCGGTGGCTGTTGCAATTGCCTCCGTCAGATCATCCTCTGTACGTACCTATACCAACAATTGGTTTGGCGTCGGAACAAATGCAAATGCAATTTCACATATCTCAACGTATTAATGAAGAAACTAAAATTTGGCACGCAAGAAGCAAGATTTTGCCACGTAGAATTCAACGTCAGAATGTTTAGGTATTACTACTAAGTACTAAAAGAGCAGGACAAGATTGCTAACTTCAGTTAATGAAGTAACTATTCTGGTAAGACTAGACAATTGTTCAATTTATGTATGCTAACCTTGGCAGTCCAGCATTTGCCTTGTCCATTATGGATGGCTTCAACAAAGCGAGTGTAGTCCCAATTCTTGATTACATTGTACGGGCCATCATGAATCTCAACTTCGATTGTATAACCTCCATTATTGATGAGGAAGATGATGGTCCTTTGTCCACAGCGGATCATGGTTGAAATATCCTGTGCTGTCACCTAAATAAAGTGAACTCTTAGTTCCCGTGTGTCAGGCATCAAGCAGAAAATAAATCAATGAGCAAGTTTACTTGTTTTTCCATGCATATCATTATTCAAATGCCAGGATGGGTAATAATGATTGGGATTCTCCAGAAACTAAAAGTGACTATACCTGAGTTCAATTCCCAAGTCGAAATGAAAAGAAAAAGGGCAAAAGATATAATACAGTAACATCAACCAAATTGTTAACATGTATGAGTATGGCCATTGTTTATAGCAATAATGCCCATTTTGCACAAACTTTTAACAGTCTTGGTCAGGACATTATGGAAAAGGAAAAGAGTTGTATATTATCGTTAATATTCTGCATACATAAATAGTTTCCATTCTTATAATCTTATTAACCTGAAAACTGCCATCACCTATGCAAGCAATCACACGCTTATCTGTTGCAGCCTGTGCATATCCAAGCGTAGCACCTACTGACCAACCAATAGATCCATACTGCATCTGGAATTCATAACTGAAATATGGAAATTATATTTGACAGTGTTAAATACAACAATCTAGAGGTTGTAATTAGCATATCACCTAATGCAAGAAATTTAGAATGACTAACTTACCCACAATTTGCAGGCAGTCGGAGCTTCTGACAATTGAACCATGAGTCTCCAGTTTCAGCAATAACAGCACTATCTCCATTTAGCATTTCCTATTCAACATAAGAAATTGTTGAGCTTAACGGAGGGTGTGTTTGGTTTTATGTTTGGAGAGGCCCAACGTGGATCCAAGAATCCAAAAGCAACTATTGATCTAGCCCAAACATGGATCCAAACAAAACTTGCTAAGATTTATTCATCTAATGGGAACCACACAAATAATGTTGCATATAAAGCGAATCATATTAAATTGCTATTTTCTCCATTTTCTGTGCAATGTGTCAGTCACTTCTAATCCACTCACAATTGACAGATGTCCATAAACCATGAAGCTACTTATGAAGATACACTGTTGCTTGGCTTGACATGATGGATATATCGAACCAGGCAGTTACTACTGTGATATATGAATAAAACTACTGGACCTAAAAATTTAAAGCAGCTTATAAATAGAAATTACCTGAATGTGCTTGAACAGAACATTAACTCTAAGAGGTTCACCCTTCTCTCGTCTCAGAGGAATGCCCGGTGGAACAAAGATACGCCGGTAATTCTCCATAGCTGCTTTGTTGGTCTTCACCTTCTTAGACAATGCACTTAAGAAATCAGCCATGAAAACCCAGCCCAAGGAAGGGCCATTGCCAATGGTGACCCGATTGGGCTGCACTATTATGGCTTTCTCCTTCTTTACCAACAATGAGTATCCAACGGAGCTATAGTCATTGAAGATAGGGCCAACAAATATATAAGCATCAGCAGACTCAACTATCTCCCCACAATAGCTAGTACTGACAGCACCCCAGTATGTCCCAATGAAGTGTGGATGATCTTCAGGTACAAATCCCTTCCCAGAGGGCATAACAGCTATTGCATATCCACTTGCTTCTGCAAACTCTAGAAAGGCCTTTTGTGCCTTTGATGCCCTTAGTTTTGGACCACCCACAATGACTGGCTTCACAGCTTTGTTCAGAAAAGCAGCCGCTACTTCCACTGCTGCTTCTAATCCTTCCTGGTTACTTGCCCTGCACAAAATAAAAGATTTTATTTCTACCATAAATCCAACCCAAATGTTGTAATTGTTTACGAGGCTGAGCCCGATTGTATCCTGACTTAGTGGAGCTTAACTACTAGAAAATGCACTAAATAAGTTTCAATAAGCGCTCTTTGGTTTTATATCCAAACGAGTAGTATAGATATTTCCTATTTCTAAATTCCTACTCACACAACCATCTTTATCAGTGCCTTAAGAAAATTGAACTTAGAAGTCACAGAAAACATAATTCAAAAGTTTCACTGATCTATCAATGGAAGGATCATAAGTAGAAGACTATAAAATATAACAAAAAAGGGTGATTGATGAATGAATCATACATACTTTGGAGCAAGGAAAAATGGAACTGGGTCTCTAGCAAAAGTTGGATGAGGAATTCCAGGAAGATTACAACCAATGCTGATGTAAACAGGCTTGCTTTCTTTCAAAGCAGTAGAAATTGCAGTATCAAGAAGCTCATGTGCATCTTCCAAGTTATTCACCACAGCCTGAAAAATCAAGAATTATCATCAACACTGAAGAATTCAATAAGCAGACATCCTCAAAAATCAAAATCAGCACAAACAGACACTCACCTGAAAACACGTAACGGTCTGAAAGCATCGCAGCTCCTGGGAGAAATCGGGTAACCCGATGGTGTGGTGGAGGATCCGGTTGGTGCCGTAGTCGTTGGAATTGGGTCCCCCAACTATGCAAATCACCGGCAGATTCTCGCTGTAAGCTCCGGCGATGGCGTTGAGGACGCTGAGCCCGCCGACGGTGAAGGTGACGACGCAGGCGCCGACGCCTTTTGCACGAGCGTAGCCGTCGGCGGCATACCCGGCGTTGAGCTCGTTGCAGCAGCCGATGACGTTGAGCTGAGGCTCAGCAATGAGGTGGTCGAGGAGGGTCAAGTTGAAATCGCCGGGAACGGAGAAGACGTCCCTGACGCCGACCTCAGCGAGGCGGCGAGCGAGGTGGCGGCCAAGCGTGCCGTCGCAGGCGGATGGTTGGACCGGCGCGGGTGGAGCCGTTGAACCGACTTGAGTGGCGGTTTCCATGTGAATTGTTTATTGGGATTGATGATTTTGACTATGATTGTTTGTGGTGTGGAGTGGGGTTTATGAAGGGGTTTGAACCCTCGTTGGGTGGTTGGTTGGTTGATTGGTTGGTTTTTGGAAAATGGAAACCATGTGCCTGGACACTGGACAGGGGAAAAGAAAACAACAACTGTGCATAACTTTAGCTTTTTGCTCAAGAAATAGTAACATTTTTATTTTTATAATCAACAATTGATGAAAATGGGAAGGATCTTTGACGTGATGAGATTACTCCATTGAGTTGGATTTGACTTATTGGGACACTCGTGGTTTTGGTTTAGCTTGGTTCCGGTATGAGTAGTAGTAATAGTATTGTTGGAAGTTTTCGACTTTTCCTTCTCTATTTCTTTCTTTGATTATTATTTTAGATGGTATCCGTGTCTTTATTTTTTCTAGTTTAATTACACTTTTGGTTTTTCATTTGTATCCTTTATGTGATTTTGGTCTTCAATAAAAATTATTAGCACTTATTGTCCTTACGTTAACTGCCATTTACAACTTTAGCACTTATAAATATTTGGTTGCCAAAAATTGGTGGAGAATTTATTCATCTCCCCATCTTCTTGTTAGCCGGTTTATAAGGCGGTGTATTTTCCTCGCGGGGACTTGTGGGATGCTAAAAAAGGTTTTCGTCCAAGTTATGCTTGGTCGAGTATCCTAGGCTCCCGATGGATTTTTGAAAAGGGAGGACAGTGGAAGATAGGGGATGGCACTAGTGTTCACATTTGGAACCACAAGTGGCTTTCTCATGGTATCCTTATTATCTCCCGTCAGGATTTGGCCAATGAAGCGAATGTCCAACGGGTGTGTGATCTTATTTCTGCTGGGAGGTGGAAATCTGATTTGATTGATATGATATTTCATCCTAATACGGCTAAGTATATTTTATCAATTCCTCTTCCTTGTGTTTCACATAATGATTATTTGTTTTGGCCTTTTAATGAAAATGGTATCTATTCTACAAAATCTGGTTATAATTTTATCATGAAGGATCAAGTTTCCTTTGTGGCCTCCTTTTCGGGGGTTCCATCGTTGCCGTCTCAGGCTTGGAAGCGTCTTTGGCGGTCTCGTGCACTACCGCGGTGCAAGGAGTTAGTATGGCGTGCAGCTCTAGATATCTTGTCGGTTAGAGGTCGGCTGCGGCACCGAGGTGTGGACATTGACCCTTCATGTCCATGTTGTGAGGTGGTCGAGTGCGAGACGGTTGCCCATGCACTTCTTTACTGTCCAGATGCTGTTCAGGCTTGGTTTGGTTCGTCGATTGGATTACGGGTGGGTGACTGGACCGATCTCTCCTTTGCTGATTTCTTCCTCAGATTCTTGGAGGTTGCAGATGACCAGGCGCTCCTTTGTTTTATCACTACGGCTTACTGTATTTGGGAGAGGAGGAATCAGATTGTCTTCCAGCAGCGGCGGAAGCCCACACCGCTTATGCTTGATCGTGTGTCTTCTCTTCTAGGTGTCCCCGACTTGCGTGCAGTTCCCGGCCAGTCTACGGTGTTACCGTCCAGTTGGACCCGTCCGCCTAGAGGTATTTTTAAGATTAATTTTGATGCAGCTCTTCGAGATTCGAGTTTGGCTGGTTTTGGGATGGTGGCCCGAAATTTTGAGGGAGAGGTTCTCGCTTCGGCGACCGCAGCTACTATTATGGTCTCGTCCCCCGTCATTGCGGAAGCTCTGTGTTTCCGTTGGGCGATCTCCTCTGCTATTGATTTGGGTTTCATAAGGGTCATGTTCGAGACTGATTGTCTGAAGCTCTTTGATTTTTTGCGTCGACCGAAGCCTGGGGGTTCTTATCTTTTTTCTATCATTCGGGATTGTCGTTCCTTTTCTGGTCATTTTGATTTTTTGGATGTTTCCTTTGTTAGGCGGGGAGGCAACATGGTTGCGGTCTCCCTTGCCAAATTATCTTTTTCTACTTTGTCTTTTGTTTGGGTTGAGGATGCTCCTCAAGAGGTTTTAGCTGCTTTGCAGCAGGATGTTGTGGCCTCTGGCCGTATTTTTTATTAATATATCTATTCAGTTCAAAAAAAAAAAACTCTAGCCTCTGATTTCCTCGCTCCCACTGCCACACCTTCGATCCTCCCTTTCCGGCAGCTAGGGTTGCTTGGGGTTGGAGAAGAAGATGTAGTGGCAGCGATTTGTAAAGGGAGAAGAAGAGAGGCGTGGCAGTGTGATGATTCTGGTGATGAGAAGTCACAGTGGCGTTTGGTGGTCGAGGTGGTGGTTGTTTCGGTGGTAGCCGTGGGTTTGGAGAGGTGGTGGCAGTGTTTGGAGGAGGGGTAGCAGCTGTGCTTGAAGAGGAAGGAATTAATTAAAAAATCAATTTTTTCAAATAATATATTATTTAAAAATGTCACGTCATTATTTTCTTTAGATTTTGAACAGAAATTCAAAACTGCAAACGACAATTACATAAGAACCAAAATCGCACTAACGGTATAAGTAAGGAATCAAAAGTGTAATTAAGTGTTTGCAAAATTACCAGTTATTTTAAATTTTGTTATTCTAATAATATTTGATTATTTACTGTTTGTTTTACTTTAGCTATATTTTAATTTGTAGGTAATAAATTTCTGTATTTTAATATTTTAGAGATGATATAGAAAAACTCCTTTAAGCTTCAACAGTATAATAGAAGTATCCTTGGGTCCTCCAACGGACTGGAGATAATATTGCTCAAGACACAAACAAAGATTGATGGGGCTAGCTCTATTCATTATTCAAGCACCCACTACTTGTATCAACTATTCGTTGATACAAATCAATGAGTCGCAAAATATATTATTACTGCATAACAATATAAAATAATACTTAATGACTCGCTAGTCTTTGGAGTCATTGCAATGACTTTTCTTTCTTTTCAATTGGCCTTCCTTTATTCTTATCATTATAGCATGTTGCAACGTTGCTTATCCAAATTTATAGTGTACTGCTACGACGTATGTGTAACACATTTTTCACAACACATTAGTGTATGTTTATTTTGGTGTTGTAGGTATTTCAATGCAGTAACATAGAAGTTAGAATTTATCAAGTTAAATTTAATAAGAATCGGAGAAACAAAGATTTTGTCATGTTGAATTTGGATGTTGAATTTGGACCTGCAGTTGATGCGTTCCAAAACCATTGGTTAAGAGTTATATATTGTAATTTATGAAGGAAGGTGATTCTGGGATTTAAGCCTAAGTGGAAGATGAGCAACCAAACTTGCTCTTGGACTCACAAAAGAGTGATCCCACAATTCTAATTCTAAAGTATTAAACCAGGAGAGAAGCAAAAATAATGGAGGAAAAAAACTAAGAATTCAGAATACTTCCATGCCTGCTATTTTGGTATGGAGATGAATACATGATCAAACTAATGCATAAATGAACTGAGAAGAAGACAATCAACCAAAGAACAGCATTAAAACTATACCATCACTTAAAATTAAATCTTAACAAGTCTAACATGGAATTTTGGAGATGAACCACTCCATAACTGAAATTGGAGCCTTGATCAGCGCCAGAGCAAGCTCAACAATGATGGTCACGCAAAGGCAACATGGACATATGCATGTCAAAAGCAACCTGCCATCAACAAATATGTTTTGAATCAAAACAAGGTATTTCAACCTCTTGTTGTGCACCAAGTAGAGGAAATGGGAAAAACGAAAAGATAGACGCCTGTCAGAATCAAATCTGAAATCGAGAAATTACTCATAAAAGTTTTTCCACAGGATTCTAACTTCAAAATCAATTGTTGAGAAGTTTTCAAACATGCAAAGAGAAGAGAGAACTTACCCAACGATCCAAATAACCACACCTACGAGGGAGATGAAGAGAGACAAGAAAGCAAAAGGCAGGCCTAAGAGAAACCCAAGAGGCCTGCATTTACAATCCTCAGAGCAGCACATGACTTAATGCTTTGTAAGTCTTTTTTTATCTTCTCCTTCAACGTAATTCAAGTTCTCAAATTCTAAGAAGCCAAAGACAACATAAAGAAGAAATACTAACAAAATGAGTTTATGAAGAAAACAATAAAAAAATTAGAACTACAGAGACACGTAATTAAATGCCTGAACCTATTCATAGAAAGAACCGGGTTGCTAACCAACAACAGAACCCAACGTTGAACACGTCCTGCTACATGATTAACCATTCTTCCTATCGTTTCACGCCACTTTGTTGTACTCGATATGGACGAAGTTTTATTTTTTATATATTTTTGGGAAATTTTAATTAGACGTGGAAATTGCAAATCTAACTATGTGATGCCATGTATGTTTTGCCGATGCTAGCTAAGATTGGAACATTGACTGTGAAATGTGATTTATCATTTGTTAATTAAGGTGCTGACTTAGTAACTACGTACCAACTACTAATAAGGAAGGATATCAAGGATTTTGAAAAAGAAACGTACACGACACAAACAACAATTAAATTCAACAAAGTTCTACAATTATGATAATATAGTTTTGTATATTCACACTCTCATTCTTTAGTATCTCATTTCTGCTCATTTTTTCTTCCTTTTTCACTCTTCTTTTCTTATCACATCATTTATCATGTCATATGTCACATTTCTCTCTCTTTCACACTCTATATTTAAATAGCTGAAGGTAAATTAGAAGTGTGTATATATTATTTTCCTAATATAATAAGTATATATATGCACTTTTGGTGAAATAAAACAGATAAAGCTAACAAAACATGAATGAGAATAAAGACATTAATTTTACATAACTCAAATTTAATTATATTTCACGGATTATTTTGTGAAATAAATTAAAACTAAAAAAATAATAATAAGTATTTTATCGATATAAAATATTTAAACAATAATATATGTGATTTTATTGTTTTATTTTCTTATTATTAATTGAAGAAGCTTAAATATTATTTATAAAATAGCTCATCTGTTTCAAGAATGAGGCCTTGTGTACAAAATAGTTAGCAGCTTCATTTCTTCCTTTTCATTCTTTTCTGTTAATTGGGATTTGGGAATTGGGACTAACCTCCTTGAACCACACAGTCTGCAACTTTCTCCTTGAACCACCATTGCCTCTCCATTTCGTTGAAAATCTAGTGTCATTTCTTATAATAGTTTACATTATTGTCAGAAGCACAAGAAGACCAGATTGTAAAAAGTAATCAAGAGGGATCATCTCATTTAATCAACCAAAAAATGCAGTTGGGCACCTCAGCACCATCATAAGAACTAATAAACACTATCAGCTCCAACCCAACTGCAGGCAGTGTCCTTGGATATGCCTCTCTCCTTCATTATTTCCCTGAGCTCACTAACACTATCCCATTTCTCAGCAGCTGCCAAAGTATTAGACAGTGCAACATATGCCCCTGGTCGTCCATCAGCATTCAGCTTAAAAAGCTCACTTGCAGCTAATTTCGCAATCTCTATATTCCCGTGGAGTCTGCAAGAACTAAGTAAAGCAGCCCACACATCTGAATTGGGTCTCTCCGGCATCCTCATGACAAACTCCCAAGCCTGATTCAACCGTCCTGCTCGTCCAAACAGATCAACCATGCAAGCATAATGCTCCATTCTTGGCTTAAGCATGTATTCATTCTCCATACTCTGAAAGATCTCCAGACCTTTATCCACAAGTCCAGCATGTGCACAAGCTGAGAGAGCACTGAGGAACGTCACAAAATTGGGTACAATGCAATATTCTATCTGCATCTTTCGAAATAGCTCAAGTGCTTCATCAGGAAACCCATTCTTCCCATATCCATCAATCATAGATGTCCATGAAAAAACATTCTTCTCAGGCATGTGGTCAAAAACTTTTCGAGCATCTACAAATCTTCCACATTTGGAATACATGTCTATAAGGGCACTTCCTAATTTTATGTGCCCAAATAATGGTGTCTTCATGAGCTGACTTTGTACTTGTTGCCCAGCTTCAAATTCTGCAAGCATGGAACAAGCACCAATTATGCTAGCAAATGTAGAAACGTTCGGCCTAAAGTTCAACCTTTGCATGTCAATGTATACTTCTAGGGATCTCGTGGCACATTCGGATGCTTTGCTGTAGCCTTCAATCATAGCGTTAAATACCACTATATCCTTGTCCAATGTTTTCTGAAATATACATTCAGCATCTTTGAAAAGGCCTTGATTCATGTAACCCGAGATGAGGGATGTTGAAGATATCACATTTTTCTGCGACATTACATCAAACACAGTCCTCGCGTATGCAATCCTCCCATTCTTAACATAAGAATCAGTCAGTGCTGTACAAAGGACATCATCTTTCTCAACATCAATACCAGCTTTCAGAATCTGCGCATGCGTCATTCTTCCTAGATCACCAAGCCACGCAACATTACGTCCGGAAGTAGACGCCTTCAAAATCATTGAAAAAGTAAACCCATCAAGCTTTTCCCCAGACGCCAAAAGCCTGCGAACCAAACCAAGTGACTCTTCAACTTGCCCTTGTTTGAGATAGCCACCAATGATGTAATTATAAGCTGATAAAGTTTTGTCCCGCAAATCATCAAACACCTGGCGTGCATATCTTAAGCAATTACATTTAAGATACAATACGAGTAGTTTGATGGAAATGTTAGTGTTGGGAACAAACCCAGTTTTGAGAATGTGGGAATGGATCTTTTGGCCGGAGGAAGGAGTCTCGGAGTTGATGTAATGCTGCAGAGTATTGGAGAACAAGGTGGAGGGTGGAACGAAGTCATGGTTTTGCAGAAACGGTTGGTGGGGTGGGTAGAGGGCAGTGTGGAAGCCACGACACGAGAAGAAAGGTCTGAGTATTCCATTGTTCATCTTCTCGTGGACATTGCCAGAGCGTAAACCATGCCACTGGTTACCAACTCTTGGGCTACGTTGACGAAACTAAACACAAAAAATTAAAAAAGGAAGGACTCACATTTATAGTTTCACTATGTAATCATTAAATTTTATATATTTAATTAGATTTACATGGTAAAATCACCTTAATTTTGGTGGCTCTACCTAATATTTATCTAGGGTGATTTAATCAATCTCATATTTAATAATTAAAAGATTAAAAATATTTTAATGTTTAGATGATGAAACTTAAGATAATCAATTTTTATTTTTTTTACAATTGAGATGATTCACTCCTCTCATGTTTATATTTGTAGGTAAGTTGTACACAAGGAAAACATCTTAATGGAGGATTGAACTGTCTTGTCCCCATTTGGTGTACTTTTAAGAGACAGAAACAAATCAAAGTTTGGGAATTGAGATCTAATATTTTTTTTTTGTATATTTTTAAGATTTTGTTATTTATATATAATGTATAACATATAATATAATACATGCTATTTGTCACCATAAATTTGATGTTGAATATCTTGGATCGTGTTGGCTAGAGCGAAATTGTGTTCGGATGAGGAGATTACAAGGACATGTCGGAAAAAAAATGTTAACAAAAGTGATAATAAATTAATATCAGTGACACCAATATTCAAAGATTCAAGTGGTAGCCTAAGTATGATATTGAGTTCAATATTAAGAATATGAAAATAGATGCTAGGAAAGTTTTGCACTTTGTATCAAGTAGCATACAAGTGATACATCAATCACACCTTGCACGTGGTTGTTTTCCCCACCTTCATCTCCCCAAAGATAAAAGAACTGTACCCAGTATGTTAAAGGCTACCCTTCAATATGAATATGGCCAGTCCAAAGTCCTTCCTTTTCCCAAGGTACAAATATTTTTCAAACTACCTACATAGTGTTTTTTGGTGATACACTGAAATATATATATATATATATACCATACCGTGCCATGCGTTATTTTCTTTTGCTGAATAACGATCAAAATGAAAAAGAAAATGTAGTACAGAAAAATCAACAATATTGAACGTATTCTCAGACAAAATTTCAAAGAAAATTCCAATAAAAAAGCATTCATGTATTACTAAGGTCTAAGCACTAGCACAATAATACTGATATTTCATTTACATATGATTCCTAATCATTGTAGGAAAAACAAACCACCATTGAAGTGTACGAGATGTTACAACAATAAATATTCTATCTAGCTACTGGTCAATTGCCATTGCTTCCGACCCCCCACTTGCGTCCTCCATCCCATTCTTAAGCTCCTCAGTTGCTATTCTCATCTCCTCAACTAGACTCTTCTGATCCTCCTCTATCGTGTTCTGCAACTCATCCACCTGTAGAAAGACCAAAAGCATAAATAACATCAAAACAAACAGCTTATATGACAAAAATATTAAAATAAGGGAAGTCACTTTGTCCAGATTTTGAAATCACGGTTTTCACAGTTAACAAAATAGCCAATAAACACACTATAAACTGGAAGTAGTTCATGTAACATGGGAAATAATAGATAAAGAGAAAATACACAACTCCTCACAGTGAAATACTTGAATCAAAGCGCCTCACTGAAACGTGACTCAAAATTAAATTCAAAACTAACAGTTTTCTTTTCACTGAACAAAGGTAAGCCTAAATAGATATAGTCTCCAACTGAATTGAATCTAAAATTCTTAGCTAACAGACTAACTACTAACCAACAAACGAACTATAACACACTTGATATGCCTAATACCTCCAACAAGCTGACAGTGGTATATTAAACAACAATCAGCTTAAGAACGAAGAAAACCAGTGAAGGCAAAAAAAAACTAACAATGTGGCAAATAGACTTATTCAAGTGACCAACGAATTTAGCCAATACGATGCAACCTGAAATAATAATTTGACTTCAGATGAACAAATCTAAGGTGTGTCTTAAGATTATACAACCTCAAATGATGGTCACACAACTTCTGATATCCCATTAAATGATGAAACACGTGAGCTCAAAAACTGAGAAGTATCCCTGTTACGATGTGAGTGTGGGAAAAAAGATGGGAATGGCTCCCTGTAACCAGTAATGCAGCTCTATAAGAGCAACTTGGAGTTGAGACGTCAGATTGGGAGCATAGCAAGGACACTGGGTAAGTAGCTAGGATATATATCTCAGAACCCCTGAATCTTGAGCTCGAACGTGAAGCTTAGTCACATACGATGATAAGGGAGTTGGATAGTGGCTCCCTGATGAGAGGACCAACGAACGTGCAGTCGATACAGTTGTTTACAGCAGAGGTTATGAAAACCTTGGCTCCACGATGAAAATCATGGAACTCGAACAATTCAGACGATACAGATTGCAGCAAGAACCGTCTTTCTTAGGCTCACTAGCACAGTGTCTCCGAAGTGGACTCTACAAGCAACGACAGGATGACAATGGTTCTGTCTGATGTGAGAACCCTAAGCGGAGAAGAGCGAGAATTGTGGCACACTCTTGCACTCACGTGCACGAAATAAAGAGTGATCATTTCTTCTTCTCCATCTTTGCTCTCTTCCGAAGATAAGACGATGGAGTAGGTTAGAGTGAAGCATAGAGACAAAAATCACTGAAAATATATCTTGGTGCTTGAAACCAACATCAACAACCATCGAAGCTTGAAGTAAATGGTGCAGAAGTGGTGAGCTCCATGGGTGAAGCTCTAATACCATCTCAGCAATTTGAGATGGAGCTATGAGAAGGAGAAGAGCTCTTGAGAGAGAAAAAAAGTACCAGCAATTCAAGGAGAACCCGTATTATTCCATTAATATGAAATGAGGAGTTACAAATATATTTTGCTTGTAGCAGTGGAACCTAACAAGCTAGCTATAACAACTGAACTGCGACTGAATAATAGATTTAGCTAACAGGCTAACTAACTAACCAACAAACTAACTGTAACACACTTGATATGCCTAATATAAATTGCATAGCCAATTTATGCGATAAAGTTACAAATTATGACAACTTCTCTGTTCGAGTCTTCAAGACCCACAAATATAATTAAATGATTACAATTTTCACCCCATTCACCAATTTCAATGTTGTAGACCTTAATCAGCTACACCTGAAATACTATTTTATAAGTTTAAATTACCACTTCCAAATTTGTTTCAAACCTTGTGTCATTTGTTCCCCTTTTCTTTTCCAAGTTGTAAGACACACAAGTTCCATTTTGCAGTCTCTGAATAACTTCTACTTCTCAGCCAGCATGCTTTGTTTATCTTTTGGTCAACATAATGTTCTCTATTTGTGTTTTCGCATTCTTTGTTACTTCATTTTTCTTCTCTTCTCAGTTTCTTCATCCTCTCTTCAAACCCAAACTAGAAGTGCTGAAGCTATGCAAGTGCCTACCCCCACCATTTCAAAAATAGAATGCAATTTATAACTTTAAACTTTTACTTACAGTATTTTATGTTGTGTTTTGTAGTCAATTTCAGTCGAACATTGGATGACTAAAGAGTTGTTTGAGGCAATGAGTTATACTTTCAGAGCAAGATTAGTCTATTTTTCAGAAAAAATATAGATTAGTGATTTCATTTGCATACTGCTTCCATTTAAATGATAATCAAAGTAACAAGTTATTTAATATAATGTGCTTTATTTTCAAAACAGTGTGTTATATACTGTGTGCTATTGTTGCAATATCACTATTTATATCTAAGGTTGCATTCTTTAGACCTAATTTAACAGGATCAAGTATCTACATCAGCACAGTGTTTCACAAGAGAAAGGCTTGAACAATTAGGCAGGCGTAAAGCTGATAATAAATCTGCAGTGAAATATTGATCAAATTCCCTCATTGCATATTTCAAATAAGCAAAATAACACACATCAACGACACACTCAAACAAGTCATTGCATAAGCATAATGCCACATACCACATGCAACAAAAGGGCGAATTGCTTCTTCCTCAGCTCCAGCAATCTGGAACCAGCGGTGTTCTCTGCCTCCAACGCTGCAATATCTTTCTCCAGCTCCGTTATAAGCTTCATCGTCTCGGACCTCGGCGGCTGCAGCGCAATCAACTTCCTGATAGCCTCACACTCCTCCTTGTGCCGCCTCTCGACCTTGCTCTCCTCCAATTGCCTCTTAAGTACCTCAATGTCGGCCTGCGCCTGCAAGATCTGGCGATTCATCTCATCATTCAACTCGTTGAAATTCTCCTGCTCCCTCACGTTGGCCTCCACGATAGCCTTGCTCTTGAGGAGCGGGATCTCGAAAGCGGTCAGTTCCTGCAAGAAGGCTCTGGCGAGCTTGTCGCAGTCGGCGTAATTGTCTTCTCCGCCGTCCTTGTCGACCTCCGTGACGAAGGAGGTGAACTTCTTCTGAAGCTTCTTCAATGGAGGCTCGCCTCTTGTGGTTGTTGTCCGGGTGAGGAGCCTGTGCTTGATGATTACGTCGTCTTCGGCGGGGCCGAAGGCGTAGTTGGCCGCCACTGGTTCGCCGCGCGCCGAAACCTTCCTTGTCTTTCCCAGCATCTTTATCAGTGAGATCGTTGTATATTTGACAGAATTAGGGTATGAAATGAAAATTGGTGCAAGAATGGGATTAGAGAAGTAGCATGTGAAATGGTGTGTGGTTTTGTATACGAAAAATGGAGAGTGGGAAAAGTGCTGAGAAGGTTAGAATGGACCTCTTCGGGGTTGCGCCTCCGTCTCTCTGCCAGGGAGAAAGGTTTATCTGGACTTCGGAGGAGGGAGCGGGCCGAATGCGTTTATTCCGTGTGCCTGTAATATAAAATAGTTAAATTTGTTTTTAATCCTAGTAAAATCGGAATGAATTGAAATTGACACCTCCAATTTTTGTTATAAATTTTAAGGTTTATTATTAATATTTATGAAATATGTGAAATTATTCTTTATTATTATATTATTATTATTGTTAGGGTTCATAAGTTAAGTGATGTTATGGCTTACTTAATGCCACATTAGTACGAAGAAGTTTGAAGTTGGGGACATTTGACGTATGCACCTACGACTTGGGTGAGCCCAAACCATGGGAAGGTGAAGGTTAATGTGTAGATGACAGCTCAATCCATAACATGGACATAATGGGTCGGGCAGTGTTCTTCGTGACCATGATCAGCGTTGGCTTTCTAAAATATCTTGCAGTGCCAGTAATGGGAGTCCCCTGCATGCAAAGTTGATTGTTGTGGAGAAGGGGTTACACCATTGAATTTTGATTATTGTATACATAATTTAAAAAGGTTTATGGATTATTGCTGAGAAAATATAATAAAAGACGGTAGAGTTATGACAGTTATTATATACGTGGGAGTTGGGGTGCAGAGTGGTTGAGTGTAAGTTTGGTTGTACGAAGGTAGGGGTAACACACTTGATCATTTAAGTGAGCCAAATATATTGTAGGTGAAGGGGTCAAAGTTCAAATTCAGATAAGGGACATTTCTAATTTATTAACCACTAACCATTGGAATCCAAAAGGTAGTGGGATTTGTCAACAGTAGTGTGGATGTTCAGGAACATTGGCTTCGGGTCACCATTCTCAGCATCAGGAGTATGTGGCAATGAGATTGGAATGTTATCCTCTTCCATATTCCTATGGAGCTCAATATGATTGCTGATACTTTTACTAAGCAAGCTTATATATTGACAAAACTCTTCAAGTTTGAAAGCTTCCACCTTCATGTGTCATTCAACTTTTCTGTAATGACTTGTTAGTGCGGTTGTCTGTCACTTTCCTTTGTAAAAAAAAATATATAAGCCAACCTACCTAATACCACTTTTCCTAAGTTCCTAATAAAAGGACAAAATGAACCAGAGGAGAATTGCTAGCTTGAACCTATTTTGACTTTGTTCAAAATCCTCAATGCAATAAGCACCTGTGGAACGTGCCATTGCTTGATTGTTAACAAATTCGTGTGCATATAGATCATCTACATATATATAACAAAAATAAGAAAACTTTGGGGCAACCATGGCTCCCCTACACAACAAGAAGGTGAGGAGGAATGAAATTACTCCACTCAATAATTTTTCTTATAGAATAAATTGACAAATCAAATCAATGAACTAAAACTTTTAAATGAACATATTAAATATACGAAATTTCATAAAAAAATTAAATAAGTAGATACTTCATCAAATAAGTCCCCTTTATCACGTTATTTATTTGATAAAATAATCGGAAGTTATGAATGGGAGGTTACATGCAGAAGAAGTTTGTTGTACCCAAAGTAAGCATGGGTTTTGGAATTGCGATAGCACAATGACCTTTTTGTTTCTAGGTTGTGATGTCAATGTCTCTTGCTCTGTTCTTGTTGTATTGGAAGCCGATCCTTCCGAGTTAGAGCATGCAGTGGTCCTTCGATGGTTGATACTGCTGGAGTTGGCCATGGAGTTGTTGTTGTCGTTGCTTAAAGTATGGCCTTTGTGGGCTCGCCAATTTGGGGTTTGTTTTTCACACGGTTTTGGGTTTTTCTGTTGGATTTATTTTCATGTTGTTGGGTGTTGGCAGAGTTTTACATTTTTGTGTTTTCATAGTTCTCTTTGACATGAACATTCTTATCCTAACGTAGGGTTACATTTCGTTCTTCGCATTCCTTGACGGCGTTGTACTTAATCCTTCGCCGAGAGAATTTATATCTCGACTCCCTTTGAATTCAGTTAAATTTTTGCTTTTGAAAAAAAAAATGATTTCCTAAAATAACCCACAACAAACAACCATGAGATTGATCCCCGAGACTTCTGAGATCACGTTAAGTGATAGGTTTCTCTCATTCATTATATAACTTTTGTTGGACAATATATGTTTCGAAATAAAGCTATGATTTATTCATACTTTCATTTTGGGTTAATGGTTTACTGGGTCCATGTAGTTGCACCAAGATTTGGAATTGGTCCCTGGCCGGAAAAAAGTTTGCAATAGGTCCCTATAGTTGCACCAAGTTTGCTATAAGTCCCCGTCGGAGACCGGAGCTCCGGTGAGTGCATATTTGGCATGCTGACTGGATTAATGAAGATGATGTGGATTTTATTAAATTTAAATAAAAACAGGTCAGAAATAATAGAAACCCTAAATCCCCAAATTAAAACCCCTCACCCCCAAATTCCTTAATTTACACTTGATTATTATCCCCAAATCAACCCTTTAACTTACAAATCAAAATTAGAAACTAAAAACCCCAAAAATTCTCAGTATCTGTTCTATCAAGTCCCTTCAAAATTCTCACACCCCAATTGGATTTGTAAGATCACGATCATTGCTTGAAAGCAGAAGCTTTCGGTACCACACCACAAATGCCACCACCACATGCGATGAAAACCCACCTGGGTATCGATTTCAATGGTCCAATCAAATCGACGAAATGGGAAACGATCTTCCAAAGGAACACTGGTCCAAGAAGCCAAAACAGAGCAAGCAATTCTGGCTGGCTCAGAGGTTCAAGGCCTCACGAGATTTCATCAAATCCTTGTTTACCAGCACTGGTTGCTCAGATAAGTCCAGTGCCATTGCTGCAAACAAAGCAATGAATGATAAACCAATGTGCCAGGAATTTCAGAACAAGAACGTGAACGATGATGCTAAGAGAAACTCGTTTGAGAGAATTTATGATAAGCCCAGGAGATCCTGTTCTGTTGTTACGAGGAGAATAGACAGTGACATGGTTGAAGATAATCGCAGAAGGGTGTCTTTCTCGGGGGGTTTTCAACGACATTATGCTGCAAAGGCTTCATCTTTGTCAAATTCTTCATCTGGGTCCTCTTTATCGAGGGACTTGGAAGAACAGATACTGGGTTAGGGATTTTTGGGGTTTTTAGTTTCTAATTTTGATTTGTAAGTTAAAGGGTTGATTTGGGGAAAATAATCAAGTGTAAATTAAGGAATTTGGGGGTGAGGGGTTTTAATTTGGGGATTTAGGGTTTCTATTATTTCTGACCTGTTTTTATTTAAATTTAATAAAATCCACATCATCTTCATTAATCCAGTCAGCAAGCCAAATATGCACTCACCGAAGCTCCGGTCTCCGGCGGGGACTTATAGCAAACTTGGTGCAACTACATGGACCTATTGCAAACTTTTTTCCAGCCAGAGACCAATTCCAAATCTTGGTGCAACTACAGGGACCCAATAAACCATTAACCCTTCATTTTCTACCTACAAAACTCTTCATTTTCAATCCTATCACTTATATCACATCTCTTATTTTCTATTTTTTCTTCTTATTTTTCTCTTTCCTCCACTCCATTCCCACTAAAATATGTTGGGTGTGAATGAAGCTTAAACCTTTGAAATCTACGTAAGAGACCATGAGTAATTTTTTTATCAAAATTATTTCACTCAGTAACTTTTCTTACTAATTTCACAATATTTTATCAAATTGAATTAGTAAGTTACACAATTTTCATAACAGTTTTATAAATGGTGGCAGTAGTTACTTACAACTGATCTCTAATTCTGTAGAATGTGTTTTAAAAAACTATCTACTAGTAACATTTTATTTTTCACTCCCTCTATCAGTAACTGCAACTATAACAATTACAAAGCAGAAAACCTTCAACCGTTCATACAAAGTACTACTCTTTATAAACCAACCATTTAAAAACATAATCTATGAATTATTTCTGCTGACATCAATTTATGTTTTACAGAGATTGAGATTGAGAGTGATAAGTGCTGGAGCCCCTATGTCACTGTCGTTCAGCATATCCTTTTTAAGTGCAATGCTTATGCAATGAATGAATTGGGGGTGCATTTAAAAAGTCTGTAAAAGATTTATCTTCCAGTCAACTCATTTCTTCGGCACCGCATCCCTTCTCCACTAACATCATGAGGCCAAAGATTTATCTTTTCGGTGACTCAATCACTGAGGATTCCTTCGCTGTTGGAGCATGGGGTGCTTCTCTTGCCAACCATTTCGCTCGCACGGTATCCATTTCATTCATTCTAGCTTTAAACAAACGTGTTTTTTTTGCTTTTGTGGGTGATGGGTTTTGCAATTTTGATGTAAAGTTTGAAGCTTTTTGTAAATGGGGTTGTGTATTATCATTATCAGGCAGATGTGGTGCTCAGAGGGTATAGCGGGTACAACACGAGGTGGGCGCTGAAGGTGCTGGACAGGGTTTTCCCAGCGTCAGAGGGCGGTAACGGCGGTGGTGGAACTGAAACTGCGCCGATTGCAGTGACCGTTTTCTTCGGGGCTAACGACGCTAGTCTTCCTGATAGATACTCTGCATTTCAACACGTGCCGGTCCATGAATTCAAGCAGAACCTTCGCTCAATTGTCTCCTTCTTCAAGGTAACCACCAATCTATGTTGCAATAAATGTTTGATTAATCAATTAATGGTTAGGTAAAAGTTGTGTGTGGTTTTGAAACCTGGAAAAAGGGTCACTTTCTTCAAGTGGCAGAAAGGGGGTTTTATGTTTTGGGTTTTGACCCTTGTGGGGTTGTGATGTTAAGCGTGCTTTGTTTGCATGTTAAAAAAGGATTAATTATTTGTTACTTAGTGGGGTTCAGTGTCATTGCATGTTAAAAAAGGATTAATCATTTGTAATTTGTGGGGTTTGAGGAATTGGGATTGAGAAGAAGCGGGTCCCAATAAAAATTTGGAGGTGGTGTCAAATAAACATATGTGCAGTGGTGTGGCTGTGGAGAGTTTTGTTGTCCCTGTTTGCCACTTGATCAAGATAGACTGTCCAAAAGGTTTGATTCTTTGCTTTTCTGTGGGCGCGAAGGTAGCATGAGATGCTTGTGTAAGGCTCCACTTGTTACTGGTTTTCTTTTGGGGGGAAACTGGAGAGGTTCAGGGGCCTATTGTTGCTTTCAGAAGCTAAACACTGTGTCTCCTTTCTCATGTCTTTTTCTTTGGTGCCCATGCGATTATATTATTCGGTTTGGTGTCCTATGAGTGTTAGCAATAGCAAGATGGGGATTACGGGGAAGACTTCACTTTATTAGTGAAAGAATGGTGTATCTTCTTAATGATTAAGCGTGTATTTGGACAAACTTTTATCTATATTAGAAAGAAGAGACTTCTTGTTCGTTGTGGTACGTGCCTATGTCTATTTGCACCAGTTCCAAC
This sequence comes from Acmispon strigosus, assembly GCA_030819835.1. Classification (NCBI taxonomy): domain Eukaryota; kingdom Viridiplantae; phylum Streptophyta; class Magnoliopsida; order Fabales; family Fabaceae; genus Acmispon; species Acmispon strigosus. The sequence continues at coordinate 97,966,879 of JAUAMA010000001.1, forward strand.
GGATATCGAAACATAGTATAATAGATCAACTTTTATGTATCTGCATCAACTTTGTCTTCCTATCTTTCTTTTCTTTTTCTACCATATCACTCATCAATGTTTATTTTCGTGCAAACTTACCTGTTTGTGTTGGGGTAAGATTAAAAGTAACGGACATGGATGGAAGAATCTCCATTATGTTTTTATCTTGAAAGTAGTGTTTTTCCATTTTTTAGTGCAGGTTTTGAATGTATTTGGAGCTTTATATATGCTTCCAATTCATGTTTTGCTCCTAAGAAAGCTAGAATTGGTTTCCCAAGACACTTAAATGGAACTTTAACATGTATTCAAACATAACCTTAGTCATAGGTTATGTTTGGAAACCAATTTTCTCCAAAATGGAAGGACATTCACACGGATTTTGAGAGAAAAAGTAAAAGGAACAATCATGGAGGAAAGTTATTGACCCTTGTGATGGCCACAGGCTTGATGAATGCTGACACTTCTAAAAAGTATTTTGATTTAATAGGAAGGTGCATGTTTCATGTATACATGGACTATATTCATCAGCAAAAGTTAGAAAGGATGAGATAGAGAAAAGTAGATGCTACATGTATGATATGGATAATTCCTGAATACCCACATGGGCCACATCATTATCCAATAACTAGCAAGTTGCATTGCAGGGAAAAAGGAAAAGTTATTTATGAGAAGAATTTTTAGAAATTATAAAGATAAATTCAAAAGAATTTAAATTTTAAAGTTTAGAGAATAGAAGTTGAGGTTAAGTTTAGGTCTCCTAGTGATAAAGTTAAACTGTTGATTGGGAAAAGTATATCTCTTAGCTAAGGGTGATTTTTTCTTCTTATTTTCTTGTTTAGAAATTTCAGAAAGCTCAAGGGTGAATTATATCTCTATTCGTGAGACCAAGCTTGGACATTGTGAACTTGTGATTCTGACATGTTGAGGACCAGCATTTATGTAAATTCTAGGCTCTTGTATAAATGTTACTTAAAATTAAACCTTGCAAGTTTTCCTTTGAATTTCAGAAGCGGTGGCCCACAACTCATGTTCTCCTCATAACTCCTCCTCCAATTGATGATGATGCACGAGTTAGGTACTGTTTCATTGGCCATTTGACTTCACATTGTCACTGCTTTCATTAGTCTTCTCTGTTTGTAAGATTCAGGTACAGAATGCAATAGAGGTTACACTCTGAATAGTTTCTAAAATCTACTGCAGATATCCATTTGTAGAAAATCCACAGGGTCTTCCTGAAAGGACAAACGAAGCTGCTGGTGAGTATGCTAGAGCATGTGTTGCTGTGGCTGGAGAATGTGAAATTCCTGTGGTTGATCTCTGGACCAAAATGCAACAGTTGCCTGATTGGAGAAAAGACTATTTAAGGTTTCTGAAAAAAAAAATTAACTTCTTTATTTATGTTCACTCAGAGCAATTTGGTATCAATTGTCATTGTAAATCTTGCACATTCATTAATGATTACCATTAAACTAAAAAGTCTAACTAGCATGATGGCTTTGTCTTGTAATTTAACTCAATGTGGATTGAATCGTCATTGTTCCATAACTCTTAGAATTTTGGTTAGGTCTAACCCTACCCCAAAAACTAGCTCTGGGGTGAGAGTTGTTTTACCCTTTATAGACACTTATTTGGCCATATCTATAGTCGATGTGAGATTCTCAACACTTATTTGGCCAAATCTTTTGAGGGTCTTAACTGTTGAATGGTTTTCAAATTTACATTTATGTTTAGCTGATATCTGATGGGTTTACAAAGAAGAATTTCATTATTTGATGTTGTTTTGTTTACAAATGCAGTGATGGTTTGCATCTGACTCAAGGTGGCAGTCAAGTTGTTTTTGAGGAAGTAATCAGAAAGCTGAGAGATGAAGGGTTGAGTGTAGAATCTCTGCCAGCTGATCTTCCACTTCTCACTCGTATTAATCCTAATGACCCAATGGAGGCATTTCAGTAGTTATAGGGTGATGTATGACAATAGGGGTATCCCTTTTGGGGGGTTATTGTACTCTTGTCCTTACTAATGAAGGACATTTTAATAGACTATATAATATGTCATAATTTTTGGACTGTTATAGCCATTCTCTGCAAGTCTCTTTCTGTGGAAACCAATATCCTACATTTTAATGATCTTCCACTTTTTTTTTTTATCAGAGTATTGGCTGTTTCAATTTATTTCCTTTTGATTATGATTGTAACTTCCAAGTTGGCCTGTCTAATACTTTTACTTTGTCAAGTATCTCCTGTGCTTGGTTTCTGCGTTTGCTTTATTGTTTGACGGATATTACTATTTTTAGATAGAGTATTCAAATTTGATGCTTGTTGGCTTTTCTTCAATAGCGTAATTTCACTCATTGAGTATCTACCTAAACATTTTCCTTATAATAAAATGTAGGCGGAGTTGTTTGTTTTCATCACTTTACTGACTAAGAATGGGCTATATATAGTATTGCAAAACCATTTGAATAAAATTATAGGTTTAATCTTCCCTGGCCCATTTAGGTAAAAATAAAAATACACATAAAAGTGGTGCAAGCCAACTCAAAACATACTCAAAAGTCAAACTATGGTGTATGTTTGAATACATGCGGGGAAATCATGGAGAAGGAAAATGTCCAGTAGACAACTCCAAAAACTAAGAGATCTAACCATTGTAATTTTAACTAATTGTAATTTTTCACTCCATGTCTAAACATGCATTAAGTGCTATTAGCTTCAAATAATATTAATACTCCACCAACAGTCTTGTAATTTGGGTTAGATAGGGAGAACTTATTCCAGATGACTTCAAGGGGTTGGTCTCATGGAGCATCACAGGGTCTCGTACCTAACAGGTCGCAGGTACGAACCTCCGCTAGTCTCCTTGGGGTGAGGTGAGTTCTCTTTCAGCCCAACAACTTTCTCTGTCTTAGACTGATGCACCGTCTCCTCACCCTAAATTTATTGTAGTTAAAAAATAAAAAATAAAACCGGAAGCATGAGACTAGATACTTAAAAAAAAAGATTTATTCCGTTCAAACATTAATTTTTAATCAACAATGATTTTTTCGCACCCTCACATCATTGTGAGAGAATCCATTTCTATTACTCTCTATTCTCTAATTTTTTTTTTGTGAATCTTATTTTGGTATTTGGCTGAGGTCTCCACCCGTTCGGAAAACTGTAGCGTTTGTCCCAACAAGAGTCTGAACTTGTGTTTTCCCGCCTGCGATGATCTAACTTGACAAAAAAGTTTATCAGTGATGCCTTGGATCTGGGCCCCCAGGACTAAGTCGAGTGGTCCTAAGAGGCTTTTCCTTAGTGAGTGAAAATAACACTGGTCTCAGAACATGTTGGACACCAAAACTTGAGTCCTTAGCTGCATTCTTCATCAAACCAAGTGGACGAGACTTGTCTACTTCAATTTCATTTTTCGAGCGTCGTACACTTATTTGAAGTAGACGAGACTCGGAAAATGAAATTGAGAGAAACACCAACATAATAAAGATCAGCAAGAAACCCAATTTCGCCATTTCTTTATGCAATGATCTCAGATACAGAGGCAAGATCTAGTGCAGTTGTTCTGTGCTCAGAACCCTGTATATCAAAATGTATTTCCTATATCAAGTGCAGAATTCTAGAGCATACACATGCTTCAAGTCAAGAGAGTTTGACTTATATAGGCCACGATGTATAGTGCATCTGTGCATTGAGAAAATTAAGGCTCAATCAAGCACAAGGGGGTTACATATATAAATCAAGATTTGGACATGGAATTCCTCTTAAGGGCTATTCCATTTGCTGCTGCAACTCATAGCCTTTATAACCATTAGTTTCTTTCTCTCATTTGATCAGGTCTTACACTATCAACAATCTTTGTATTTAGTATTTACCACAGTTGTCCGTAACTCAATATAATAAGCTCGTCTGTTGCTGATGACGTAATTAAGCACGCGCATTCCACATACTTGTTCAGCCCACAGGCAGATACTACTTGTATTTGTGGGCTCCACGATTAACGTTAACTTATGTTTTTAAGTGCTTTTCATATTGTAGGTTAGGTTACCTTCTCACTATTAGTTCTGCTATTTTTGTATTACAATTTAGGGTGATCTCCCTTCACATGATATCAAGCGTAATATTGTGTCCTCTTGTCATCCGGTTATTTTTGGATATATGTTAGTTGAGATCTTTACCCTATCAGGTATAAATAAAACATGTATAATTTAAATCAAATCAATTATTTTATTATTTAAATCAATTTCAACCACTTAATACATGAATCAATAGTAAAAACTCTACAAGAGGGAGGCCTGGTAGAGATGTGTTAAAGAAGATCTAACCTTGTATATGTTTGGTTATATTAATGGATGTTAACATACAATTTCATATTAAAAGTGAGTTCTTTTTAGTGTGTATCTAGAAATAAGTTACACTGTTTTAAAAGTACTTTCAACTCAAGTTTTTTTGGATGTCCATTTTGTTTAGTCACTATATGAAAACTAGTCTTTAACCGCAGTTAAAATCACCTTTTAGTGGCGGTTATAACCACTTGTAAGTATAACCAATTGTGGTTGACTATCCAAAGGGGAATTGCAGATGTTAATCATCCTACTATCGATTTTGGTGGTTCTAATTGCTAGGGGTGGCAAAATGGGCTTGGCCCGCCTTTTTTTGCGGGTTGGGTTGAGACTTTCAACCCAAATATAAAAAATGGGTTAGCCCAACCCAACCCACATTTTAACGGGTCAATGGCGGGTTGGCCCACCGTGCCCCGCCAACCCATATTCCCGCCCCTAATGGTGATGAATATTTCAAAGTTGATGATGGTAGTGGTAATGGAAAAACGGATGCATCTTCTTCCAAGAAAGCATCTAATGTTTCAAACTAAGACCGTTAGAAATTTGAAATTTTGAACTAAGACTATTTTATTGTGAGATTGTTGGACTTTGGTTTGTGTTTTTGTTGTTTTAAAAGACATTTATGAGTTGTGATGATTGCGAGTTTTTGCAACTTGTGAGTTGGTTATGAATTTGCGGTTTTATTCTTAGTGTAATTGTGGAATTGATTCTTAATGTGGAATTCCGTTGAGATTTTGAGACGAATAAAAAGTTAATGGCAAGGCTGACATAAAAGAAAGAAATATGGAGCAACCACATCTTCTTGTTTAATTCAAGGTTAGTGTAGTTGCTAATTATACATTTTGGCTTTTTTCTCATTGCACAAAGAAATGAGAGCAACATTTTTGACTTTTTGCTCATCGCACAACTTCTTTTTGCCCGCCAACCCGCTAGTCCGCCAAAATATGGGTTGGGTTGAGACTTTCAACTCACATGCTAAAAGTGGGTCAGCCCAACCCAACCCGCATTTTGATGAGCCAATGACGGGTCGGGCCGAGCCCATCCCGCCAACCCATATTGCCACCCCTACTAATTGCCACATGTCAACTTTTTTTTTTCTTTGGATGACTAAAGATAGTTTTATTGTTCTACTCTCTTTACTTTCTTGGATACCTAAAGGCTGTTTCAACCGTCACAGGTCTACCCTTTTTTTTTTCACTCCATATATATTTTTGACCTTTAACTATCACTCCTACACTAATTTTAATGTTAGTTAGAATCGCCGCCATAATAAATAAGAATAAAATTGAAGTTTATTATCAGTTAGAAATGCCACCAAACTACAACAAAGTTTTTTGTTTTTAAAATCAATAAGGGCTAAAACCATCACAAATTTTATGTTGCTCAGTGTCGCCCACCAGACTGGCGTGATGTGTATTCTCTAGTAAATTTGCGGATTTCTTGTAGTGTGTAGAGCTCTCCCCAAAAAAATAACATAAAGAGCAAGCTCGTTAAGGTGTATATCCATTAACATCTATATTTGGTAATATATATCTAATAAAAAAGACGGTAGAACACTCATACTAATTACCATTTCAAATTCCTACTTTTCATATTGTGGCCGTCGACAACCACTACAAAAGTGAGTGTTCATAGTATTATGACATTGTTAGTCTATGGATCCCGGTGTATATCTAATTAAAGTAGGAGATTCCAATTTGTACACAAAAGGAAACAAAAGGTAAGAGATTAAAAAAAAAAAATTATAAACATATAAATAGTGCAGACACCCATAAACATCTTTATTTTTCTTTCTGTCTTTCTTCCTATCACATCAATCACATTCACTACTTATTTCTCTTATCTTACTTTCTCTCTCTAGGTATCTACCCCTAAAGAATGTCTATAATTTATAACTTTGATTCCAAAATCTCTAAAGGTAGGCTATTTGCCAAAGGGCATTTGATTGGTCTTTCTATCTATAGGGCTGTAGTTTTTGTCTAGCTATAAACGACAGCATGGGTCATGCCAATGTTTTGTCCAATTAAAACTAAGTTTAATTGGTTCTATGGTCTCCATGTTACTTGATAGTTGATCCAAAACAACTTTAATGGATTCCACTTAGACTTAGGATGCAGAACTTGCTAGAAATGCATGCACAAGCATGGATTGGATATCATAATATTACTTCTTTTTGACATCGATCAATGGTAGGTTCTATCACACGTAGGACTGAGAATATGCTAAAGTAGTCTCTTAGTGGTTTAAGAATATGCTTCAGTTTTTCCCCAATTATTTTAATTTTAATTTCTTTTCCGTGATATGGAGCAGCAAGGTGAGGTACAGAAGTGAAAATGCTTGTGATCTCTGGGGTTTCACGACAATTCTAGGTGAGGTTCTTTGGCTATCATGCTGCGTGGTGGGAGTAGGGGTCATCTTTGAAATTATCATAATTTAGGGACCAAGTTTCATTTCCCGTAAAACTGAGTATAACAAAAATGGTTTCAGTACATTTCAATAGCGCAAAACACCTTACACCTTTTTTTAAAAATTAGCGGCAGCCAATTTGCTGCGGTCCTAAACCTTCACAAAGTTATTTTCTGTGGATTTTCCTACAATATTTTTTTTTGTAGATTCTACATCGAAAATGTTTCTTGTGAATTTTCCTACAAAATGTTTAAATTAAAAATTTCTTACGAATTTTTTTACAAAATTTTTCTACGAATTACGTTTGATAAAAAAATCTGTAGGAAATATTCGAAGGTAAATCTATAGGAAGTTAAGGTGTCTGAGTAGTCCGCACTATTTTGTGGTCCATATCGCGCGACCCTTAGTATAATTAACAATGGCCAAAGTAGAATAATTAATTAAAAAACACTTAACCAAAGTGAACTTATGATAGGGGTAATATGAGGGTGGTGGTGCATCCTTTAAAAAATTCTATGTGCATGTTAGGGGGACCCAACACCTATTTTTAATCTTTTTAATAATGTGTGTAAGATATGGTATTATAAACAATAAAAATATGCATAAATCAGTGTATATCACTAGCAATATCTATGAAAAAAATATTTTATAAAGTTTTTCACTTTTGTGACGGTCTAAAACTGCTATAAAATGAGTTTTCTAATACGTTTTAATGATCTACCTATTACAAACTTGTTCACAAGAGGACATATTTACAACTAATTATTTTTTATCGCTTTCATCTTATTATATTCCTAATCACTGATTTAGATTTGATAGTTAATCTTTATAATAAGATATTAATCGATATACAATATTAGTGTAAAGAAGTTTTACATTAACATTTAAACATATTATACCACATAAGATTAAGTAGTTATATTTCTTTTTAATTTTAATTAAATAAACTTAAAATTTTGATGTAATAAAAATCAAATGCATGTATAAGAAAAGTTTACCTTCACAATGGAACAACCATTTTTACTTTGCAAGAATATGGTATCATAAACGGTAAAAAAGCATTAGTAATACAAACTTGTTCAGAAGACCACAAGATTCCCAGTGCACCTATTTTTAATCTCAAACAATAAAAAAAAAACACAACTAATACAAACTTGTTCACAAGAGCACAAATTTCTGGCACAAGTAATTTTTTTTTATCTCTTCCCTATTATTATATCATAATACCGCCTCATATATTTTTCTTGTCATTTCTATAAGTTTTTCCCAAATTGGATCTAGAGTTGTCTATAAAATACTTTTGTAACTTTGATTCATTCACACTTATTTTCTTTCTAATCTGATTTCCACACAATTTTACTTTTTATATCTATTTTGTAGTTCTATTACATCACACAATGTATATTTTATTTTTTATCTTATTCTTATCTCTTTCTAAAAATCAAAGTGGAATGAATATGAATAGAACATACAAAAAAAGATAAATAAATATACGAATTTAGTTAATCACCTTCCGATACACTATTTTATAATAAGTTTTAGTTGTCGTTAATATTTGACGCAATTAAAAATCACCACCATAGTTTATAGTTGTTGGGCGAGCAAATATGTACATATATCACGACTCTAAAACATATTCTAATTAATGTCAATGTCAGTGAATGCTGCTGGTTTGGTGAGATCATGGGATGCAGCATGCTCCACGTCTTACCAAAAGGATGAGTTTTTTTTTGGTACAAGGCAAAAAGAAAACTAGAAAAAAGAGGCTTACGCCACACAAATGAGATTCCACACACATCAGCAAGTAGCAAGAGACCCAGACCATCTGGAGGGGTCGAAGCCGAAACAAAAGATTGGTCTTCGCGAGCACCAAACTTGGCAAGGAAATCAGGTACATTTCCACCTTCCAAGGCCTCGCCAACAAATCACAATATTCCAAATAAGAGAAGCATAGCAATGAGGTGAGAAGGCACATGATGAACTAAAGAAAGAGCCTCAAGCCAAAAAGATGAGTTGATGCTTGATTATACCCACATCTAGAGTAAAATAAGAAATAAGAAGAAAATACAAACTAATGATAATTTAATGTGTAATATGATAGAAAAAATTTCAAGTGTCAAAAAATTGAAAAGAGTATAAGCACACATCCATTAAACATATATTTTATGGTGAATTTTAACTCAAATCACTTAATAAAGGTTAAAAATTCTCACAAATGAGTTTATCTAATGAATGACCGTGACGAAATGTGTGTCTATGAATCATTTCGAACTCCCCCACAAGCCATGTCTCCCTCGCTGTTATTTGCTGTGCTCTGATCTGGTTTGGTGTGTGAAAGAGACACCTAACTTGAAATTCAGCACAGTAACACATACCATAATAAAATGGTGGCAGTGGCAGAGGCACCACTCGAAGGAAAAAGACATAGCCATAACCATAACCATAACCATAACAATGGAAATCATCCAAAACACAGAGCGCGTTCTCATCTTCCCTTCTTCCCCTCCCTTCCTCCACGACCACTCCCTCCCTCTCTCCCACCTTGACACCGACCGCAACCTCCATCTCACCTTCCGCTACCTCCGCGCTTATGTCGCCACCGCCGCCGCCACTACCTCCGACCCCTTCCACGTCATCTCCTCCTCCCTCTCCCAAGCCCTCCTTCACTACTACCCACTCGCCGGCACGCTTCGCCACCGCCAAGACCGCCGCTTCGAGCTCTACTGCGCCGCCGGCCGAGGCGTCCCTCTCATCCGCGCCACCGCGGACTTCACACTCGATTCCGTGAACTACCTCGATGACCCGAAGACGCAATTCATCGAGCAGCTGGTGCCCGACCCGGGACCCGAAGAGGGGATGGAGCACCCGTTCATTGTTCAGGTGACGGTGTTCAAGTGCGGCGGGTTCACTCTCGGCGTGGCGACGCACCACTCGGTCTGCGACGGGATGGGCGGGGGGCTGTTTTTTAACGCGGCGGCTGAGCTGGCTCGCGGGGCGGCCCGGATGACGGTGGAGCCGGTGTGGGACCGGGAGAGGTTGTTGGGTCCTAGGGTTCCGCCCCGAGTGGATTCGCTGTTGGTAGGGGAGTTTCTGGGTTTGGATAAGGGTGTTTTGCCTTATGATGAGGACATTGGTAGGGTTGTGAGAGAGTGCTTTGATGTGAGGGATGAGTGCTTGGATAAGTTCAAGAAGGACTTGTTTCAACAATCTGGGTTGAAATTCACTACTTTTGAGGCTCTCGGTGCTTACATTTGGAGGTCCAAGTAAGTCTTCATCTTCAATGTGAATTGTCAAACACTCTTTTATCCTTCTTAGTTTATTCCATTTTGGTAGTGTGTGCTTGGTTTCTTTTGTGGTAACTCAAAATTACTTTTGAATGACAATATAGTGCATCTTCTATACTTCTACTTGATTTTGGAGACAAAATCAACTAGGAGGAGAATATTCTATGAGTAGCTTTTGACTGGCATAATTGATTTTAAGTAAAGAGAAACTGATCCAAAAATGCCAATAGAGATAACACTGATCCAAACATGCATTCGGTGCAAACTTGTAAAGCAAACTATTATCACAATTCACAAGCTGATTATGAACTGATATTCACTTATTCTGATTATGATTATGCTAATTGCTAAAACAGGGTCAGGGCCTCAGGAGTCCAGGGTCATGAGAAGGTTAAATTTGCATACTCAATCAATATAAGGAGACTAGTAAAACCATCACTACCCGCTGGTTACTGGGGTAATGGTTGTGTTCCAATGTATGTGCAGCTGAATGCCAAAGATTTGATAACACAACCCATTTGGGAAACAGCAGAGCTAATCAAGAAGAGTAAAAGCAATGTTACTGATGAGTATGTTCACTCCTTCATAGATTATCAGGAGCTGCATTTTGCGGATGGGATCACAGCAGGTAAAAGGATTAGTGGTTTCACAGATTGGAGACACTTAGGCCATTCAACTGTGGACTTTGGTTGGGGAGGACCAGTTACTGTTTTGCCACTTGGAAGGAACTTACTTGGAAGTGTTGAGCCTTGCTACTTTTTGCCTTATTCTACTGCCAGTGCAGGGAAGAAGGAGGGGTTCAAGGTTTTGATCACTTTGGCCGAGGCTGCGGTTCCTGCTGTGAGAGAAGATATGCAAGTGTTTGCCAGTATCCAAGAACAAGTGGTTTGAGATTGTGATTTGAGGGTAAAATAGAACTGTGTGGTCAAGAAAGAGCTAAAGCACGTGAAATACAAGGGATGAAAATCACAATAGTGGTTAATGAATAAACTTTAGTCATTGGATTAACTCAAAATAAATAATAATGAAAGAAATAGTAATTGTTGGTGTCAAAATGAAACTTAACACTTGGTGAACAATTGATCATATATATATATCCCATGAATTTAAAGACCTCCATAAGTACAAACCCATCAAACCTTAACCAGCCTTGTTAACTCTAAACCCAAAGTTTATGGCTTAGCTGTTGTAAAATCTTGTAATATTTACTCAATGTGTTGAATATTGCACTATGTGTTGTATTTGGTTATCTTATTATTTTATATATGTTTTCCTTTAGTCAAAGGGTGTTATTATAAGGTTTGTGATTTGGGCTTGCATAAATTTTCATTAAGTCTTAATTGTATTACGAGAATCTAACTTGCCTACCATTAAATCAACAACTTCTTGGTTAACTACACATAATGAATCATTGTACGGACATCTTTTAAAATTATAAAAATAGATGTCATCATATTCAATATAAACTTTATTCATTATCATAACTTATGAAATTTGAGGTAACATAATGAGTCGGTTATGTAGAAAAACAGCATAATTCATGTATAAAGTTCATATAAATCTAAGATGTCACAATAGTGTTGTGGAGTATTCAACTCCTGAACTATTAATACTCAAACTGCTATGTTTATTTCTAGGCATTTTGATGGGAATGATTATTGAAGGAAGGATTATGGGTTGAAAACATGATTTCCATTGTTTTGGATGAGTGGAAGAAGAAAAGATAGTGGCGGGGTGAGAATTTCATTTTCCTCACCATCATGTGAAGAAAACTCACATGAGGCACCCATTATGCACCATATGTCTATTTCACCCTTTTACCCTCACTAATCTTGTGTTACATTTTTTTTAATATTATATATTCTAATTTTAACATAAATGTAGTATACTATAATAAAGATTAGAAAGATAAAAACTACTACTATTATTATTATTATTATATTTTATTCAATTAGTAGCTATAAATTTTTTTTCTTTTTTTTTCTATCAATTAAAACAACTTAATAATCACTTTATATATCTATTTTCTGTTACTCTTTCCTTTTATATTTTTTATTTTATTTTCACCTCTACATTTTAAAAAATTATGCAAGCCTGGTCGTGCGGGGTTGGGGGTGTCGTTTGTGATGCTGCTGGTAGGTGGGTCTTTGGCTATTCTGGTTTTATTGGAATCTCTGAAATTCTAAAGGCTAAACTTTTGGCTGTGCTCTATGGTTTGCAGAGTTATTGGACCGTGATTTTCGGCAAATTGTGGTTTTCTCTGATTCCATGGTTATTCTCTCTCTCCTTTGGAACAGAGAGTCTCGCTTTCATTTTATGATTCGATTATCAGTTCAATTCGTGACCTTCTCCGTATGGACTAGCGGGTTTTAGTGGAGCACATTCTTCGTGAGGGAAATGCAGTGGCGGACCTCTTGGCGAAGGATGGGGCTCCAGAGTCTCACAGATTGCAGTTTCTTGAGCAACCTCCGTTGATCGGTTAACCTTCTTTGGTGGATGACTACCGCGACACCTTGTTCATGAGACGCTAGTGTTCTTTTTTGTTTTTGTTTTCTTTAACCTCTTTTCTACCAAAAATAAAAACAAATTATGCAAGCCGAACAGAATAAGAGGACCAGCACCAATTAGTTAAGATTATAAACTATGAATTGAACCTCACGCTATTTTAGACAAGCCCTATTTTTTCACATAATACTAAGACATTAAATACAAGTAAGTTCTTTTATATTATTTCTATTTATTATATTCTTGACCAACTTACAAAATAAATCTGAAAAGTTTAGTCCATGCTTCAAAATAAATCTGAAAAGTTTAGAGCCATTTGGTTTAAAAACTGGAAGAAAATGCTAACTCAATTATTTTTCTTAATTAAAAAAATGTTAATTCAATTCTTATTATTTAAAAAAAGAAGAAGAAGAAGATAGAGGTAGAAGGAGATCTATCTATCCTCTTATCCAGAGCCTGGGAGAGGCCAATAGAAAGCAATCAAAGCATGCCAGCTGCTATGTCTTAACAAAACACAACACCTTCTCAATTCCTTCTCTACTCCGAGTATGGCGTCCACGCTGGGCACCTCTTCATTTGCTGTTCTTCCTTCACGCTGCTTCTCTTCCCCTTCTTCCAAGCCTTCCATTCACACCCTCTCACTAACCTCAGGTACATTTTCATTCTCATGCTTTACAAAGCTTGTGCCTTTCCCTTTGTTTTTGGCGTTTTTCCTCTCGTCTTGGGATGCTATGCTGCAGACCCATTTCACATTTGTTGTTCTCTGTGATAAAGCTGTAGTCTTTTTTGGCCTTAAAGGGTTTGTAATTGGAAAGGAAGGTTTGTCCTTATGGGCATTCTGTGATTGTTAGAATCTATGTTGAATGGTTGAGGACTTGTGGCTTTGCAGGGCAGAGCTGTGGACGGAAGTTTTATGGAGGAATTGGAATCCATGACTTGAAGGGAAGGTCTCAGTTCTCAGTTGCCAGTGTTGCCACTGAAGTAAACTCTGTAGAACAGGTAGGTAGGGGATATGCGATTTTTCAGGCCAGCTTTTCGTTCATTGTCTTTGCCATTGTTTTGAAATGCCTTAAGCATATGCAGATGTTTGTAGGAATGTTTTATGTTCAGAAATTGAGCACTCGAAATCAGTGAATTTTAAGCAAATTATAGGTTAAAGATACTATCTTAATATTATATTGGGATTTTTGTTCTACTAAAAGTGGACAGTTTCTATTACACTTGCACATGCACATTTAGAGTGTGGTTGGTTGAAGGAAAATAGCTAGGTGGAAAAAAAAAATAGTCCATATTTGAAATTATAATGTGCCCAAATACCTAGATTATTTATTTCATGTGATTCTTAAAGTTCAATATTTTGATCCAGATTTCTTAGAAATAAAAGGATTCGGGCGAACTCTGTTAAGTTTTTTGTGTTGAAGTTCAATATTGCATTTTGGCTTTTTGTGTGTGTAGTTTGATAACATGCCAAGTGCCAACTCTATTAAGTTTTCTCATATCCAGGCTCTGAATAAGGTTTCTAAAGAAAGCCAGAGGCCAGTGTACCCATTTGCTGCTATAGTTGGACAGGATGAGATGAAACTTTGCCTTCTCCTTAATGTGATTGATCCAAAGATTGGAGGTGTGATGATCATGGGGGACAGGGGAACAGGGAAGTCCACAACGGTTAGGTCCTTGGTTGATTTACTTCCTGAAATCAAGGTTGTTGCTGCTGACCCATATAACTCAGACCCAGAGGATCCAGAGTTCATGGGTGTTGAAGTGAGAGAGCGTATAAATAAAGGAGAGCAACTTGATGTTGTCTTGACCAAAATTAACATGGTTGATTTGCCATTGGGAGCTACAGAAGATAGAGTATGTGGGACAATTGACATTGAAAAAGCTCTCACTGAGGGTGTCAAGGCATTTGAGCCTGGGCTACTAGCTAAAGCTAATAGGGGAATCCTATATGTTGATGAAGTTAATCTTCTGGATGATCACTTGGTGGATGTGTTGTTGGATTCTGCAGCATCAGGGTGGAACACAGTGGAGAGAGAGGGTATTTCTATCTCGCATCCTGCTCGGTTCATCCTAATCGGCTCGGGCAACCCTGAAGAAGGGGAGCTCAGGCCACAGCTTCTTGATAGGTTTGGAATGCATGCTCAAGTGGGGACTGTGAGGGATGCTGAGCTCAGAGTGAAGATTGTGGAGGAGAGAGGTAGGTTTGACAAGAACCCGAAGGAATTCCGAGAGACTTACAAAGCTGAGCAGGAGAAGCTCCAGGAACAAATTACCTCTGCAAGGAGTATTCTTTCAGCTGTGCAGATTGATCAAGATCTCAAGGTGAAAATCTCCAAGGTATGTGCTGAGTTGAATGTGGATGGATTAAGAGGAGACATAGTGACAAACAGAGCTGCCAAAGCTCTAGCTGCTCTCAAGGGAAGAGACAAAGTAAGTGCAGAGGATATTGCTACTGTCATCCCTAACTGCTTGAGACACCGTCTTCGAAAGGATCCCTTGGAGTCAATAGACTCAGGTTTACTGGTCACTGAGAAATTTTATGAAGTATTCAGCTGAAAGTATAATAGATTTAACGGTTTGTCTGCTGTCATATTTGATGAGCATATACTACAATATTTACAATTTAACCTTTTCTGTGGGGATTTTCATTGTCCTTGTTATGAGTAAGATTCATAAGGAAATTCATAAGTATTCATTGTCTTTTACGTGCATGACTCTTTAACTATTTTCCCAGCATGTTTAGTTTCTTGTTGAAATTTTCTAGCATCACTTTAATAAAAGCTACTCCTAGTAACTTCTTTCAAAAGCATGTCTTCTCTCCTCCCAGCATTCTTCTGCTACTACTAGAGGTTCTTGTGGTATATTATGTGTTGTAAGGGGATTTAATTTGGGAAATTGTCTCTTTCTATTTTCTTAACCTAATCATGATCATTATCAAAACATGAATTTCACATGTCATGTATCAGCTATATGAAAAGCCACATTAATGTCTCAACAAACTTATATCAAATACTCCTTACAAGTTTTTGTCTACGTGTGTGTATCAATTGAATGCGATGTAAGCAAACATTCATTCTAATATGTAAGAGTTTTGTTCATTTTTTTTTTCAAAATGGGTGCTATTGTCCGTTTAAACTGATATAAATAGGTATCCAAAATAGCCCAAGTCATTAGGTTATACTTCGACTTTATTATGAACTTTTCTAAAGCATGAAATGCCCCTCTCACAAGTTCACATATATATCTTTTCCTTCTAATAGCATGTGTGAATAAGCATTGAAAACCCTTGGAATCCCGTAATTTCACTCAAATACTGCTCAAAGGAACTTCAAATTTTACACGATTCATGGATCACATGAATTTACTCAAACACTCACTAAGTTGTTCAATACAATTTGAACAATATGCTACATGGTTCTTCAATTAAATCGAGCCTCCTAGCAATTTCTCATCAAATATAACATACAGTCGGCGGGGTCAAGCGGATAATAGAATCATTGTTTAGAAGAACTATTCTGTAGCATTATCCTGTCACTTTCAGTGATTCCTCCCCAGATTTTAGGCCTCTTCTCCAGAAAAGCTGGCGGTCGCTGAAGTATAACAGTAGCTGCCCTAATTAACATTGCTGCAGTTACAGCCCAAATGACATACTTCTTATTCTCAACCTCATAATCGAAATAATGTCGAAGGTACTTCTCTCCCATCCATTCTCTTTCATCAGCTCTCCTATTATCATTCTGCATTCAAACCAAGGCATCAGAAATTGAGTCCATTCGCATTTGATCATGTCAAAATTCACAAACTTTTCTAACAAAAAAGTACACAAATTTAAGTGAGAACTGGAATTGGAGTATAAACCTTGAGGAACATCTCCAGCGGAACATCAAATATTGTTTCAACTTCAGCTGGGTTCAAAACTGGTGAAAATGCATCCTTGTCGGACAGCATTCCAACCACGGGTATTATTGTAATGCCATACTGCATATAGTAACTACTTTGTAAGGGAATTGAGCATAGCATAATTGTATATATCTAAATATTTGAATTAAATCTCAAAGAAAATAATGTACAATGAAAAAGAAAATATAGAATGTCAAATTGCACTACGAGCAGATATTCTGCATTTGGTATGTGTCCCAGGAGAAGTGATCAATTAGTTAAGTGCACGTTTAGATATACCGTTGAAAATCACGGTACGTTAGATAGCTGTAAAAGCAAGAGAGTCCACTATGATTTTGGCTCACCGTCCTTGTATCCAAGCATGCAGGAAGTGTGTTTAACATGAGAGCACTGCCACTCAGGGTTTAAGAATCAGATCCGTGCAATTTCGGCAGCCCAACTGACAATAGCGATCAAGGTTTTAGCTGCGGACATAATTCGGTCGCTAAATCGGCCGCTACATGTTTTAGCGGCCGATTTGTCCCATTTGGCGACCGATGTTTCAGTCGCTACTGAAATGTTTTCTTGTAGTGACTCCAACCTTGAGGAAAAAGCCTTCGGAGACATATTCTTTGAGTTTGAGGAAAATAATCTAGGTCTAAGCAGTGAATTGAAATACTTACTATGAGGAAAAATTCCAATAAATGTTTGAAAGGGGTGTTTGCAATAGTAATTTTGAGGAATTGGTAGCCTAAATCTAAGTAATAGATGTTTGATTCTACGACAAAGTCCATAAACACTGAAGAAGTTAGAAACTGTAATTTCTGGAGTTACCATATTTTGAATTGTGTGTGACATGCAATTGATACTAGAAGTAACCAAAGATGAAGTGAAATGAAAATAAAAAACAATATTAATATTGATCATAGTTAAATACCTTGGTACGGAAGGGTTCAAGGAGAGTGATGAGAGTAACAAGAGAAGGATCCAAGCCAATCTCCTCCTTAGCCTCCCTCAACGCCGTTTCTACGTCGTCAGCATCACCTTCTTCCCTCTTGCCACCAGGCAAAGCAACCTCACCTGCAATTCAACAACCACACACACGCATCACCAGTGAAAAAGATCAAAACTTGAGACTGACCCAGAAGAAGAATAAGATGGTGAAATATATTACCAGAGTGTGTTGAGAGAGAAGAAGCTCGCTGGGTGAGAAACACTCGCAGATTGCCATCGGAATCTTCGAAGACGCAGATGAGAACTGCGGCTCGCTTGGTGGGATTCGAATTGAATTGGTCGCGACTCAAATTGACAGAGTTGGGTGTCGAATTTGAAGATCGGAAATGATGAAGCAGAGCTTCTAATCTCTGTGGTACCACCTTGTTCGAACCCATTGACATCAAAATTGTTCGAAGATGATGATACAAAATTGCAAGTTATTTATAATCAACCAGGTTGCAGTTGAAGTGATGATGATACAGAAATGTGGTGAAGGAACCAGATAAAAGACAATAAAATAATGACTCGTTCATCTCGTGAATGTTCGTACGGGTATGGATACTGTTCAACTATCCAGCATTTCTCATCATTCGTTCTCTCTCAGCCATGCACTCACTAAGAATCTTCTTCACCTAAAGCACTCACAAAGACCAACAAGTTGTAATACAATCACTAATAATTGATTCACAGGGAGACCATCTTATACACTTAACATAATCTTTGAGTCTCGTGAGATTAGTTTTGTAGTTATCGACCGTGACCTTGGAAAACAAAAAAACACTCACAACAGAGGGATCAAGATTCTCCCATGGAAGAATTCTCTTCTCTTGTTAAAATTGTGTTTATTTTTCTCTTTACATATATATATTAAATAAGTATAGGTGAGACATTTCCAATATTTATAAATGGAAAAATAGACAAAAGTTTGACATGAAAAAGATGAGAGAATTTCACACAAAAGAATCATAATTCATATTCTTATTTACTTTTGCCGGCATCGAGAAAAAAATAGAAGCAAAGAAAAATAAAAATATAATATATAGTCCACCTTTTAGTTTTATCTTTCAAATAAGATTTACACATTATAAATTAAGGGATATGATTGCGTTGTTGTATTGCTGCATCTTGGTGCAACCAACAAAAAATTACAAGTGCAATATGAATACATTAATACATTATCTTATCTTATCTAGTTACTCTACCACCAAAGGAACCCATAATAATATATAATATTCATTACTTCACTCTATTCTATTTTTTTCTCACTCTTCGTATTTACACTTATTGGATGTCTAGCCAACATTTGTCTAAAAGCATCACCTTGAATTCTGAACAGCCATGGAAATTAAATTCCAATCACCTCCTCCTAAGTCCTACCCAACAAATTAGTCAGCCTCCACCCACCACTATCCTGTAACATGTGGATGTAGCATAATAATGTAACATATGGAACATAAACATTAGCAAGCTGCACAAGCATCTCAATATGGTAATAATAAACCATTACAAAAGCAACAACATGATCATATCTTGGAATATTACTATTACAACAAAGAAGCAAAAAATATGATACTTTTCTATATACATGACTGATAAAGATATTAAACAGAAGCAATCAGCAAATCACACCCACATGCAGGTCAGCTGACCCATTCTCTACAGTGGTTTGAATTTGTATTACATTCATATGCACAAATAAGAAGCAATTCAATGAATAAATAGTGTCATTTCATCTTTACTTTATGGCCTGTAACCACTTGCAAAACAATTTGACTCTGCTCAACTCAAGTCACAAAAAAGGCTTGATACTGAAAAATGTGCTTTATCTTAGGAACCATTGCTTTGGACTCCCTGCACTCCTTGAACCACAGCTTTTTCTGTGGATGGATAAGACAATCTCCTAGCTTTTGTAGTCCCTTTTCCATTCTCCAAAGGAGGAATCCCTTTTGCATTGGCTGAATTAGGTGTAACTGAAGCAGATATTTTAGGTGTTGATATACTCTTATCCTTCTGAACCTTGCTTGACTGTTTGTTTGGACTTGGAGATTTCTTCTGGTTAATGCTGTGGACGCGGCTTTCCCATGGCCGAGCAGCGATCCAGCGATCCTTCCAGCTCCAACCCCAGTTAGCTTTGCCAAGTTCATAATTACCTAGCATTTGGCTCTGACTAGAGTTGGCCCTCCACTATGATTCATAAAACGCATTTTATTTTCAGTTGGATCAGGTAAAACTAAAACAAGACAAGGACACATTCCTAAGATTAACATACTTGATGAGAAAAGGCATACGCCAATGTTCTTTCCCGCTTAACTGCTGCTTCTTCTCTCTGATGTATCCTTCCAAGGGTTTCCTCCATGGTTTCAGAACCACCAGACCATTCAACCTGTAATTTATGCAAACTAGTGCTCATAACAAGATTAACTGAAATGAGTTCAAGCAAGCTCTTATATTTAACACAATATTGACCACTGTTAATAATTCAATGATAAAAGATTTCAAGAAATAACAACCTACAATTGAATTAAGTACACATGTTTTATTGCATGTTTCACTAAGCAATATAACTAAAGACTACAGAAAAGAAAAAATGCATTTCAGGGAAGACCATTAAGTTCCTAGAAATGCATCAAACAAGTTCGAACAAAATATGAAAGGTGAACCACTTTAAAACCAAAACAAAGGCTCTGCAAAACTAACAATTAGGTCTTCACAAAATAAACAGATAAAACTGCAGATTCAGTTAGAGGATCAGCATAAGAAAATATTTTTTATCACTGAAAACAGATTAGGGTAAGCTAAAGGTTACCTCTAGATCATGGAGCTTTGCCTCAAGTTTTAGTTGAGACTCTAGTTTCTTCCGCCTGACCTTGTCTTCTGTAACCATACAGATTCGGCGAGCTCTAATCTCAGCCTGTATCTTGCTCCATGAATGAAGGTGTGTTATAGTTGTACTCGCTTGCTTTTTAACAGAGTAACCTTGTATTTGGATCTTCAGTTTTGTGAATCCTTTCAAACGACGTAGAGTTTTTCTAGCCTAAACAATTTAAAAGTCAGGTTTGCAAAACATATATTGGCTTAAGATAAACACAGGTCTGTCTATCATAAATAACACAAACCTACATCTATACCTCTCAGCTACAATCATAATTGGCATGAATATTAAGACAAAAATAAGAACCAACACATAAACCAACTGAAAGAAGTTACTTAGTGTATGACTTTTCTCCAAGTTCAAAGCTGTCAATTTGGCTAATTCTGTCAGTACATAGTAGGAATTAAATCAAGTCCTTGACAAGAGGAAAATCTCAAATAAAAGGTTGAATTTAAGAGAAAAGTCCAATATTTACCAATCCATGCTTATCTTGAAGAATGATACATGACAATTAATGAACAGGGCAAAAGAAGCAAGATAGAGAGCTAAATCATCACTCATTGCTCATAAACACCAAGAGCAGCATCCGGATAATTCACTTAAAAATATCAAGAATACATATTAGAGCTCCTAATCTTGTCAACATATGTGCTTAGAGAAATATTAAGAAAAAAATTGGGCCAGTTGCCCTTCATCATGCTAATTGTCATTGTCCAATTACATTTTAGCACTTATTTCATAAATTAAGCACACTCTACATTGATTTAATAACATTTTGAAATGCCGTGCCCATCTTCCAATGGTGTACATGAAAATATAGCAAAACATACTTAATTTAACTTCATATTGTTGTGGAAACTCAGCAATCATGTACCCCTCAAACCGCAATCTGAAAGCTGGCATAGCAGCAGTAACAGCACAATAGCACATAGAAATTCACAGTAGAATGATGAATAAAGTAAGAATAGATTTTCAACTCTGCAAAATTTTCAACTCAACCTACCTTGTGAGCCCGGAACGCAGTCTGGATCCTTGTTGCAGCTATAGTTTCAACTGACACCCCAGCTGACCCAAGATTTTCATTTTTAATACCATTTGTCAAACCACTAGACTCTTTTCCTGTATAATCACTCAGCGTTAACGCACTTGCCTTCTCTGGAGCTAAAGTACCCTATATCAAAGTGCAGCCAGATATAGAGATAGAAAAATTCAGGACACAATGGACCTCATGCAAAATAAATTCTAGTACTCGATAAAAAATGGTATTGCTGCATCTTAAATTATCAACAATGAAAATAATTTTGTTGTCTTGAACAACATCTGCTGCACTTCATATCCACCATCATGCCAAATTCGGATAAAACTTTACCTTCTATCAGTCCTATATAAAAAAGTGCATTGGTTTAGAGACAATGCAGTTAGAAATCTTGGATCATATGATGGTAGAAGGCTTTACAATTTATGACAACAAAGTGCTTTGTTTTTAGTCTTCTGACAAAATGTTGGTCATTTCAGATCTGGAGAATGACTAAGTCTGGTCTAGAGACAACTTACTATGGATTTATCCTTTATAGGAAGTGAGAACTGTAGTTATAACAAGGTGTATCAGCATATCATATGATTTAAGATAAGTGGCAACCAAAATTCAAATAATAATACCCTTTTTTCAGGACAATAATGGATATATAGAGGTTTACAATCAGTTTGACAATCAGGCAAAACTTAACCCCTGCAATGATTAGACAATTGAACTAAAAATGACAGTAAGTACAAGGTACCTTTGCTTTCTTTGATCTTCCTCCTTTTGATTTCCTTAAGCTAATTATTGACTTAAACCAATGACCTGAACCCATTCTTGATGTGAAGTTTCAAATTCACATAGCCCTGAGAATATTTGTAATAATATAACAAGCATTAGCAGATCACTCCATAGATACAGATTTAGTATGTGGCTCTTAACCATAAGAGATCCCTGAAGAAACAAACAGATAAAAGAAGAAGAAAATAGTTTTGAAGTTCCTGTTCCTGTCTCCTTTGTTTGTCTTTTTCTATATTCAAATAATTAAATGAAAGACTTAGACCTACTTCCTGGAAACATTAGTCTCTTTAGGAGTACATGCTTCCAAAAGTGGGCAAAGAAATTTTCTTGTGTAAGTTGTTTGCAGTCAAGTCCAACGTATTTATATGCAATCCAGGAAACATTGAGCTAGAAATTTCAAATATACTATAGGCTGGATTCTATCAGCAATCACATTATGATCAGAAAAAGCAGACAGCTATCAGATTGGATCACAGTTTGCAACACTAAAAAAGGAAAGCAGTTAATTGCAGATATTGAAGCAAACCATAGATACATAGGAATCATAGGATACATGGTGTTAGACTTGATACCAAAAATCAACTATTTTTTCTTCCCAACAATAACAGCCAAGGGAGCAGAATCTAATAAGAAATTTTTAAACAATCACCTGCTGAAAAACAAAGAACGAATAGGCTCAATTGCATAGACCAGCACTCACACAAATTCAAAATCAGCATGCAATAATGGATTTTCCTAGATTCACACAGAAAGAACGAAAAAATGCATAATGGAGTGAGAGTGACATGACATACCAGAGAAGGTCCAAAGTAGGGGCCTTTGTTCCTGAACTGGGCAGCCAAGAAATGAGATGGAAAAAGGGAGGGTAGGAAAATGATATGAATGCAGGAGAAGTAAAGAGGAAGAAAAGAAGGAAGAGAGAGAAAGAAAGAGTCAGCAAAAGAATAAAAGGTGGGTGATTGCCATGGCCCAATACCAGCTTTAATTCTCTCATATATTATGTGGAAGGTGAGAAAAATATACAAATAAGTCCAGAAAATAAATAAAAAATATGTGTAGGTGTAGCGGTAAGTAAGCTAAATCAGAGGTAATGTCACAATATTTTTTGGGAAAGACATATACCGTATGCGGTATGCTGAACAAGTTAATACCCGAAAGGAAAAAAAAAAATGAATTTATTTTTTAATCTAATCTATGTGAAATGAATTCCCCAACCGACGAGTACGTGCGTGGGGTCAGTGTCCTCCCAGTAACAGTATCATACAGTTGGTTGGATTTTTAGAGAATTCAGCAACGGAGGTTATGACAGCAGAACAAACTGTGACAACATTTTGATGATGACAGCTTCATTTCTTCTACCTCTGAGGGGTATGCTATTCATTTTTTATTTTTTATTTTTTATTTTTTATTTTTTATTTTTTATTTTATTTCTCACACTGTCTTGTTGAAAAGTGTTAAATGTATTTTTAGCTCATACAAAAATCTGAACATTTGATTTTAATCTTCTATTATTTTGAAAAAACTGAAAATTTGGTTTTACTTCCCATAGTATCTTTTATTTTATGTATTTTTTTAAATTATATTAAACTTAATATTTAATATCAAGCATGATTTGAAGAAAAAAAAAGCAAATCATGCTTTTTTTTTTAGTGCTGTAAAAAAAAAACAAAGCAAAACTATATCCAATGCAATTAGCGACAACATATGTTAAAAAGGGGGACAACTAAAGGAAACCACATTGCACGCGCACTCCCAAAGCACCTAAAATATCAGCACAAAAATTTGTCTCACGACGTATATGCTTGAAGGAGATATTCCAAGGGCGAATAGCATTAGAGATAATTTCTTCCAAAACTTCAACAGGGGCGAAGACATGGAGGGAGGCTCAAGCAAACAAATGACATCTAAGGAATCACTCTCACAAATCACCCGACGGTGTCCTAAGTCACATCCAAGGAATCACTCTTACTAGCACCAAGACGTCATTTGAAGCCATGGCGAAGCATATTCTATGCTTTAACAATACTCTTCCAAAATATAAGAGCTATTTTAATTCACGGATTGGAGCCATTACTCATATATTTAGATATCATAATATTAGCCAAAAACAACTATTCTGAGAAATTAATTTCCAATTTAACTTACTAATAAGGAGAGCAATATTTTGCAACTTTGAGTATCGAAATCTGGATTTGAGTAAGTATAATTTAAAGTGAAAGAAAGGTCAAATAAGAATTAATTTATTTTTCTTTGATAACAACACTAAAAATATTTTTTTTAAACAAGGAGCATTAATTAAACCCTAAAAAGTTGTTGGGGGCAGAGCTTAACTTTTATAAAGATTATTCAGGATCACGTGTAACCTAACAAATTATGTAACCAGTAACCCATTTCTTATTGATGCATTTCCAATTGCAAATAGGGAATTTTATTTTGTTTTTCATGTTGATCTCAATTATTGAAGATTTAATTGGATGAGAAATGACCAGAGAACAAAACAAAGAGGAAAAAGAGCCCTTGTTGACTCTTATCTGTAATGACATTGACAAGGAGGAGGTTACTTATAGCTTGTTGTCAAATACCAATCAATCAATCATCTGGTAAATTAATAAATATTTCCACGTGGAATTTTGTCGGCCGTTGGTAGGAAAGGAGCATATGACAGACGGAGCGGTTGATGACTGATTCTGATACAGACTACTGTGTTTTCGTCGTCTGATGTGGCGGGTGGTGATACGTTGAATTTGGATAAAAAATTTAAAAAAACGAAACATAGTTGGTCCCGGCGGGGCTCGAACCCGCGACCTTCGGCTCATAAGACCAACGCTCTAACCAACTGAGCTACGGGACCAACTTGTTAACATGATTCGCGTATCAAACTTTAACTTCCAAAAGCTTTTCTAAACATGTCTCATCCTTCTATTCTATTCTACCCAACCCAACACCATGTATTTCAAATAAAATATTATTATATTTAATAGAAAGAACAGACTAAAATTTTGGGGGGAGTTATTATAGTCCATAAAAGATTTCATTCTAGTAGAAGACTAAAATTATACACACTTTTTTATTTTTAAGAGATGAAATTGATCAATCTTTTTTTTTTTCACCACTAAATTGAACATCTTAACCCCTAAGTGTGTAGATTAATAAGTTTGAGTCATTTTAGCTTAAATAAAAGTTTCAGGTTTTAAATCTTTGAGAATGCAGATGCGTTGAATACTTGGTAATGAGGGTTTTGTCGTCCATAATAATCATATCTGACTCAATATTTTATCTTTTAGGTATAAAAATGACAATTGTAACTTTTAAATGCAAAAATGATAATTTTTAAATTTACTCTACAATGATATATATTATCATTCTTCTCTTAATAATATCTTAAAAGTAAAAGAAGTAAAGTGAATATCATACATGTAGAAAGAAATCGTATGGTGATATATTTAACATCCTTTTAATTTCCTAACTACATGAATACTTTCTTGTATACTTTCTTTCAATCATTGTTATGTAATCATTTTAAGATCTTATTTAATTTATACTTCAAGTTAACACAATCTCATTCTCCTTAAATCGAATCATAACAAGAGGTATATAGTACTAAGTTCCTTTTTCTTTTTATTCATCGGAAAAGGAGTACCAAGTTTCTTTGAATCCATGGATGAGTTTATTTCTAAAAACTTGACATGTTGAAAAATAAGGTTAGATGATAAATAAGCAAAACATGTTCCAATTTGTCTCATAAAGAAGCGATAGGAACCAACCACCTAAACCTGATTTGCCCTCTTTGGCATGTTGTTGTAGCAAAAACAACAAATTGCACGTAATCACGATTATACGATGTGCTTGGGGCCTAGGGCCCATTGGGTCCATATATTTGACATATGAATTTTTGTGAGTTGGGTTGGGATCCACAACTCAGTTTTTTCACACCTCGTTTAATTATCCTCTCATATGTGTATGAGAAAAAAGGGCTACTTTGATAATTTTTTATTTTTTGTCATTATTAATTTTACTACTTTTCTACTTTTTACTTTTATGTTGAGATAAATTTAATATAGATGTGAGGTCATAAAATATAATTATGCACTTCAAAAGTAATTTTGTTTATTTCATTTTGATAGAATTAGAATTATTATTTTTAATTTATTTTATTGTTATCATTCCTAAACACAAATTACTCTATCAAAATACATTATTTATTTATTTTTTCTAAATTAGTCTTTTTACATCAGAAATTTAAAAAACAACACAGAAAAATTACATGGCTAACAAATCCTTAGCTAAGATGAGAGTGATATAAGAAAGAAAATTCTCAAGATAGAGGAGAGCACATTGACGAGCATCTCCTATACCAGGAAGGCAGTCAGCTGCTTGATTAGCATCTCCAGAAATGTGCAATAGGTGAACGTTCAAATCTTGCCCCAGTAACTACTTTGAGCTCAAGGAAATCAGAAGTCAACTCATGAAAGTGGAATCTATAGTTGAATAGTTCGGATTTAGTATAAAACGACAATGATTTAAAAACCGTACTCTGTGGCCTACAATAAAACCGTTCTCTCATGGGGAACGGTTTCATATGTGTTCTCCTTTAGATAGTGGGGAACGGTTTTTTATGGCATCATTAAAAACGAGTGAAAACCGTTGCCATAGATTACTAAAAAACCGTAGTATCTAGCGTATAATAGAGAACATTTTTTTTCCAGGGTTGCCCAAAATCAGTAAAACCTTTTTAGAAAGAATAGGCAACGCCTTAGACTACCACGGATCAGAAACTGTTCTGGAAACCAATGAGAATGTTTTTTTGGTATTAGGCAACGCTTTTCGACCATTGCTGTAGAACATGAATGTTGTAGTGCTATCATATACTAGAGCATAAACAATGTTCTGACAATCAGTTTCGAAAGTGGCGTTTCTAATATTAGCGTTTCATAGAAGAAGCAAGTCATGTTTCAAAGCACGAAGCTCTGCTCTAAGGGGGTCACCACCACTATTGCCAGCAATGAACCCTGAATCCAATCACCTGTAGCTCCTCTGATTAATCCTCCCATAGCCATTTTTTGGTACAAGCTATCAAACAAAAGAAAACAATAGGAAAAAAAGAAGAGAAAATAACATCACACCCACATATTAGTTAGAGTTAGACAAAAGTAGACCCTATGCATATGTAAAGAGAAGAGGCTCGCCCAAGAGGTTGTACTAAAACAATAAGGAAATCCAAAAATTCGTGCGCTTTGCTTTAATCATAGAACCCACAACACGCATTTTTTTTCCTAAAGGTATGAACTAGATGAGTCTTCCATTGTTTATTGAGCAAGTCTCTGACATTTCAAATCAAGGAAAATCAAAGTTTCCCTTAAAAAATACTATATATATATATATATATATATATATATTTTGTTGAAATATTCTTAAACACACGGTTTGTGGTCCAGTGTTCCTCTGATCATTGAAGTTTTTACAAAGCTAATTTCAAGCAATCATGGCGGGGGAGAACTCTGAAGTGCGTGGTGCCAATATGAACTTTTATAAAAAAATAGTAAAACCAACAAGTAATTTTATACAAAGTGAGTAAAATCAACAAGTAATTTTATACAAAATAAATCAAACCAACAAGTAGTGGGGGGCCATGGCATAGCCAAGTCCCTCTTGGCTCCGCCACTGCATGTCAGGTTCACCTATGGGTTCCCCAATACTTCCGCTATATACATGAAGATGAAGTTAAGAATTTGAGCAGAAATCTCTTTCACAAGAACTCATACCCTACTTCACTACTCCCCTTCTGCTTGGGATTGGGTGAAGTTTTTGGCAAAAAATAAAAACTGCTATTAACTGAAAAGAAAGTGGCTATATATGCTATGAATCAATGGTTCTCACTTATTTGTATGATTTCGTTATCGTTATCCTTTTATTAAAGAGCTCTAGGGTCGTCAAGAACTCCAAAATCAAAATGCAACTTCTTAATTATGCATTCGTTGACAAATATATTCATTCTTAAATAGCAAAAATTGAATATGTTTGAAAAAAAAGTCACTCTGATCAGCCGTTTTAATTTTTCAAATCAAAACTAGTATTATTGGTAGAACTTTACTGTTTGAATCAATCCTTTTTTAGAATTTTTTTACATATAATAATCTACTCCAATAGTAACGAATATTATTTTAAAAGCAGTAATGTTTTCTTATGGTTATAATTTTTTTACAGAATTTAATTAAATTTATTAAAGATTCCATTGTGATCGTTGAATGAGAATCGCTCATTCTGGCAAGTATCTGAGGTTCTTTAATTAATGGATTTTTAAAACATATATATGGAGGCCATTATAAATTAAATAAAGTATATATATAAATGGTCACTGGACAGTCTCTTGAAAGTGGAAACATATTTTTTTACCATCAATAGTTTAGATTTGTCATAAAAATTTAATAACTTGAGAAAATCCAATAATAACTCTTTTAACTGTTATAAAAAAATAAAAATTATAAAAATAATTTTTTTACCATATACATTTGTTTTCAGATTTTTATTGTCTACTTTCGGTAATGAACCTTTTTCTAAATAAGAGGATGGCGTGCTTCCATATAAGATCAATTCCATAAATTTAATTAAAGAACGATGTTTCCCTGATATTAAAATCTTGATCTCAAATATAAAATTTATGGACATCTGATTAACACAGGATTTATACAGCGAATCATCTATAAAAGAATGATGTGCTCCTATATAATGAAGCTGAAGTCTATATATTTCCAAAAAAAATATCTTTCCAAAAAAAATATATTGAACCTCAGATATAAGATTTATGACTAAAGATTTTACATGTTACACAACGAATCATTTTTTGACCACTATTTTTTGTTTTGAATTTTAACATATAATAAAGTTTATGGAAAGCACTGCAATTATGAATTATATATTTTTGCTGAAGAATGCATGTATTCAAGGATTAGATTCAGTCAGCGTTTACGATTATATATTACAGTTAATAATTATTTTTAAAAGTATATATTACATTGAAGATCCGAATAAAATTTAATTAAATGTTTTTCACTTTTTTTTGATAAATTATAATCCATGCATATCTAAATTATAACTCAGTGCTGGCCAAATTTATTGATCCGCATAATAATACTAAATCTAAAAAAACAGCTAATTAGTTTAAATGGTACATATTTAATTCATTTAAATAAAGTTGCGTACGTGTTTGAATATTATGTATGAAAAAACTTTGTTGAGAAAGCTATCCCCAGAGAATAATGTGAATATTCTCAAAATTCAGATAAAGATGTGTAGCTGGAAGTCTCCAAACTCCATTGGATAAGAAAATCTTTTTGCATGCTAAAGTCAATGATCTTGATGGAGACAAAAAATTCAAATGAAAGGGTTCAATTTTCTTATTATGATCTTCATTTTCATCTACCTACCGACCATAAACTTTGCATCAATTCCAAAACCCCCAATATATTGTGTCCTTGCTTGATTGCAGAGACAAATCAAGCATGGGGTCTGAAGAATCACGTAGTATAGGCCTAAGGTAGTGTTGGTTACAGTTTTCTCCTTATTTGGCATGATTCTGTTCATCATCTTTCTCATAAGATGCCAACAGAGAAGACGCCAAATTGACCTCCTTATTCACCACATCAACACACAAATTGCACCAATTGATGTGAGTTCAGTTCTGGAGGCACACCACCTTGGCCTAATGGCCTTGACCCTTTGATTATAGCCTCTTTGCCTAAACTCTTGTTCAAGCAAACAGAGCAATTTAGCCAAGGTGAAGAAGATACATAGTGCTCTGTTTTCTTAGGCACAATTGTGGAAGATGCAATTTGTAGTGGGCGCGAGGATCCAAGCACAACCTACAGCACCACCCCTAGAGGTGGTGATGAGCCACAAGATTGTGATAATTTGGAGAAGGTGGGTTGTTCAGAGTTGAGGATTGAATTTTTTCATAGAATGGTTAGTGACAGGGAAAGATCATCATCAAGAAGGACCCACATCGCTGATGAGATTGCCATAGAACATATTGAATTGGGATATGTTACATATGTACCTTAGTTTGAATTATTTTTTGATTTTTTTTCTATGTGGGTAATTTTGTTGGGATTGTTTACATGAAAAATGCATTTTACTTGTAAATGATCTATACTTTTTCTAGATAATTTTTTTTAGTTTATGTACAATTTTTAAAATTTGAGTTTAGTTATTGGTTTTTAAAATGACTTGTATTGATATTTAAAAAATAATAATTTGATGATCTTATTCCTAAAAGCACTAATATAAGTTATTCATTGGTTTCCGATGTAAAAAAAAGTTATTAATGTGTTTTACCTAACTAAACGCATAAGCCTCAACAAAGGTTAACTAATTACCTAACTAAATGCTTGATCTTTTGGAAGTGTGATAGTGCATCTCTAAAGTTGATTCAGTTAATCTGATGTTGTACGGTCAAAAGTGTGTGTCAGCATTCAATCGGCAAATTTACCTTAGAAAATTACAGACAAAAGATAATTTGTTGCGTAGAGGATTACCTTAGACCATAGTAATGTTTCTTGTCCTCTTTGTATGTGTGGACATGAAACATATACTCATTTATTGCTATCTTGTTCGGCCGCTCAATTTATTTGACAACAATGTCTTAATTGGCTTGGTGAATACGCAACACTCCACGCCGCCTGTCGGCTAATTTTTCATAATTTGTTGGGCTTTTCCATAACAACTTTTCAAAGCAGGTTTTTACAAGGGTTAATTGGTTTGCAATTACTTGATTCTTTTTATGGGTATGTAATCATATTATTTTTAGAAATAGCAAGTTGTGTATTTCATCTCTTTTAGAAAGAATTAAGGTTATAGTTTGGTATTGACTTAGGTTTAGATATAAAAGTTCTAAATTTTATTTTGTTGATTGGTACGGACATCCTTTATTGTGTCTAATCCATTAGTCTTGTATATGGGTTATGGTTTTCCTTATACTTTTTTAGTGATTTTATATTGGTCTATAAAAAAACATCTATTCTAAAATGAATCTGATAGGCTAAGTTTTATGGCTAATTCATAGATTATGGAAACTAGGTCTACATACAATTTCTCCTCCTCCTTCGTATCACCGAGTACTTTCTCCTTAAAGGTCATCTTCCTTCCCTTCTCCTCCGGCGGTTTCACCGTCGGCCGAGTACCATTCGCTTCCACCCCAATACCTTCACTCTCGATCTCCATCGTAGGAGAACTTGATACTTACATTTGAAGCAAGTGAATCATATAAATAAATATTAGTTACAAATTATTTCAAGGTATGAATGCCTTCTAAGCCATAAAGAGAACAGAAAAAACCTTTTAATGAAGATATGATATTATTTAGAAAATGTCAGATAAGATTACAAAAACTACTAAACCAGAGGTGGGGCGCTTGTCTGAAATCAGATCTAAAAATATTGGTGGGGCATCAGAATTGGTGAGAATACACAGAATATTCTTGTCAGCAACCGTTGGTAAAACACGTAATCAATATTTGATGTGTGACTCAGGTAAGAAACTATAGGAGAAAAAAAGGTGTGCAATATCCCTGCTTTAAAAAACGCCTGATTATAAGAGGTGAGAAATGATTCAAAAGAATGCCAGACATCCAACTAAAAAACATTGTTTACCCTAGAAATCATGTTTGTGACTCATTGCATTGTTAACAAAAATTAAAAGATCTGCAATGAGAATCTCAAAATCATAATTTGGACAAAAGTTACTTCTACCAAAACCTCAGTTTTAAACTTTTTTAACGTCAAACCACAAGAACTGAGTCTCAACCAAACAATCGCTAATATTCTCTACAGCATGTATCAAATTAACTAAGCAAACAACTATCTAAGCTGTATTTTTTTCCTTTGGGACAAATATCTGGGCTGTGCATCAGATAAACCAAACTAAGACACGAAGATCAGGGCCTCTGAGGATCCTTATAGGGGATGAAGATCTCGCCCTAATTTGGTGTTCTCTTCCACGTCCCACTAATTAAATTGTGCCATGTAGACATGAATATGACAATTACAACCTTATATGAGTGGTTCTTAAATGACAACATAATTTAATTGATGTGATAGGAAAAGGGACACCAAATGGGACCAGACGATTTCAGTTCTCTTATATGATCGCTGGAAGGAAAAATCAGAGGCAAAGAATAAGATAGAATTAAGACAAGTATACAAATGAAATTGGAGTTAATGCCAGAAATTCACCTAAATAACAATGCCTACACTACGAATCTGACATTTGTGGCTTCTAGCTAGGAAATTATGAAAGAATATTAATGGAAGTAGGCGTACAACAAAAAGTCAAAAACAACAATAACAAGTTGTCAAAGTTAAAGCTTGCACAAGAAAGATTATAAGAACTGCCATCTAGTTTGAAAGTCGCTTTCCCTTCTGTATCTCTGACGCCATTAGTTAAGCAGAAGGTAGTGTCTTACACATTTTTTAGGCCAAAAAACAGGTCGTATCTACAACAAACCTCAATATGCTCAACATCATAGACATCTGCAATAGATCATGCAGGGCAAGGTGAATATTGCAGATTGCATAGGAACAGCATTCAGTAATGTCTCTGGAATAGCAACCAAAGAACATGCAGTGCAAGGTGAATACTGCATATTGCAAAGGCAACACAGCAATAGCGTTCATAACATGTCTAGCATAGTATCAACCTGTTGAGACTTTGAAACAGCACATGCAACTTGCCACACTCTGGATTATGACAGATAATGAACCTGTTTGGAATATGCGGACCAAAGATCACTTATTGAGCATATCTAGTGCTTTTTCTAGTAGAGAAGCTTCAATAAGTGCTCTTTGGTGCATATCCAAACGAGCTTAATGTCTATCATGTGTTAACTCAGCACAAAATATCTGGACAACTAAACAACCACCCAAACAATAATATGAGTGAGGAGAACTCTTCTCAATAATCATCTGGAACATGACAGCAGATTAAAACCTGTCTTTGAAGCCCACATCACATGCAAGCAACCGACTTCAGCATGCATGTCGAAAGCAAAAAATGACATACAGCGAATCTAGCTCTTGACAATGGCTTAATGCAACTTTATGCTGATATTTCTTGCTACAGATAGGACGATATTCACCAACAAACCAAGTGACAAGTAACTGATTGCTCCCATTTCTTTCAATCTTAGGTTCAACCATCAAGATCTGCAAGAGACAATGTAAATGAGTATATCCAACAAGTTTCTTGAATTTATATTATTCTTACTATTATAATTTTATGATGCTATGAAGTCATCGGTACCTCCATAGCACCAGTATTATGACTATTATCAGCTTATCGCTGTAAATTGATAACTTGTTATCAGACCTTAGTTAGCTTGCTAAAGAGTAATATTATGAATCGTTATGAATGATGAACAGTTAAACAAAGATAACAAGCAAAAATGATAATACATGTCGAAAAAGATGGGGTTAAAGGTTCACATGTAGTTACTAGGAATTGAATTGCAATAAATATATATTAGAAGGGAGAAATCACATACTTCATTCTCCAGCTTCAACACCAGCTGAACAACTGGAAGGTAATCGGTCTCAGTTAACCAGATCAATAAGTTGATGCCCCAGGAGTTAACATCACTAACCAGACTATCTACTATCTGACTACCTCCTATACCCTTTCCCTTTTACCCTTGAAACAAGGTGGACATATTTCCCCTTCCGCATCATCTGTTTTATCACTTTACGAGCTAGAGAAAGCTTTCCAGCATTCCGCAGACTACTCACTAATGTACTATAGACAACAAAGTTTGGACTACAACCTTTAGTTTCCATTTCCTTAAGCATCAAGCATGCTTCATCAAACTTTCCCGCCATACATAATCCACGAATCATGGAATTATAAGTAAATACATTAGGGATTTGTCCTCTAGAAATCATTTCATTAAACATTTCCTGAGCTTTCTCAAGCTTACCAGCCACCACATATCCCGTGATCATAACAGTGTAAGCCACTACATCAGGCACGCATCCATTCTTTACCATTTCATCAAAAAAATATTTGCAAGCATCCAAATTTCCTGCTCTGCTCAGTCCATCAATCAGTGTGGTGAAATGAAGGACAGTTGGCTCTATACCTCTTGCTCTCATTTCAGTTAAAAGGTCATGAGCAGCAAGCGGCTTGTCTCCTCTACCAAAAACATGGAGAAAAATGTTATAAGTATGAAAATCCGGATAAAGGCCATTTCTCCCCATCTCATCGCGCAGCATTTGGAGCTGGTACCACTTCCCAAGTCTGTACTTGGCAAGCATGACAATATTATAAGTTAAAACATCCGAATATAGACCCTCGAGCAACATCTGTCTATAAACCCACTCGATCAATTTGTACTGCTTTAAAACAAGAAGAGAATGGAGAATTGCATTATAGGAGTGCTTAAATGGCCGGTAGTTAAACGACTTTGACTTTATGAACTTCACCACCACCTTCCTAACAAAACCTGCCTCGCCACAAGTACATACCAAAATGTTGAAAGTGCGGGCAGTGGCCGGAAAACCTTTCTCAATCATCTCATCGACAAGCCTCCACATTGCCCTAAACTCATCGCACTTTGCAAATATCTGCATGAGCAAGTGATAAGAGTTAGGAGTGTGCCAATACCCCTCCTGCTGATCACACCACAAAAAGAACTTATATGACAATTTTGCAATTGTGGTCTTGTTTTCACAGTTCACATCTCTCAACACCTCATAGAGGACTTCCTTCACGAGATGCCACGATGGCCTCACACGCAACTCATCTAAGGCCATCCTAAAATCAAAATCAAGGCGATCTCGCCGAAGAACCTCAAGAACCCTCTCAACATCCATCCTCAAATTTGAAAACTGCCACTGGCTGCATCTAAAGCTATCATTCTCGTGGCTCGAATCCACGCTCTCACACGAAGCTACAAACATTTTCTTCAAAGGCTCCTCAACCAAATCAAACTCTCTCCTAACTACCCCATCATCAACGTGAAAGGGTTGATCACAGAATCTCCGTGAAATGTTTAAACAATGGGACATTATCTGAACCATCCTATGACCTAATAGGGTTATTGAGTTCATGGTTCGAACCCATCATCGTCTCTGAAACGACGAAACCCTGAGCGAAAACGACTTTCCCGATAAGAGAATCAGTTGTTTGGTTGGAGGTGGAAGCTTCGAGAAGCTCATTGACCTAAAAAGGACTCGTCGATCGGAAACCTCGCCGCACAGGGTAGATTGCGTGTAGATGGTGGATGAGAAAATCAGGGAGAGAAAACCGTACCGTGTCGCGCGATAAATTGAATCGCGGGTCGAGAAATTGAGGCTCGCGTCGATGAATCGCGTCATTGCAAGGTCCAATACATGGCTGCTACTGTGAACTGTGGTTAGAGAGAAGGTGGAGGTAAGATGAAAATCTGAAAAACCCTAACACGAGGAGGAGTAAGATCCTTAACGCAGCGTTTCATCCGCAAATGTTTTTACTAAATTGGAGTTTGTTTCCAGGTTCTTATTTTTTTTTTTTTTGTTACAAGAGGAAAAAGAAACAAATGAAAGAAAAAACAAACTAGCTATTCAACGCGTGTTCAAGATACATAAACGCATAGACAAAAGACGGAGGCTGCTTCCAGACCCGCCGAGGAGTTCCATCACGCGCCGCATGCCTCGCCAGACAATCCGCAGTGTTATTTTCCTCTCTTGCGACATGGATAACGGAAACATTCCAATCCCAGCTGAGCATATCCCTCACATTGGCGATCTCCTCCCTATCCCAAAAAGTGCTAATATCATTACGAGTCTGTAAAACCCACACCACATTCTCACAGTCACACGCGCAGACGACCTCGCGAACACCCAGCTCCCAAGCATGGGCTAGACCCAACTCCACTGCCCAAACCTCTGCGAGGAACACGTTCCCATGGGGAGAACTCGCCGACACTGCAGAGCGCCAACCACGAGCAGAATCAATTAACACAACAACCCCACCCATTGTTGCACATCCCGGGATCCAACTGCCATCCACCAGCAGCTGAAAAAGGCGCTACACGACCAGCTGTCGCCGAGGGAGAAATGTGCTTTGAGCAGAGATACATCTGCCAAGCAGTGACATCCGAAAGAACCCGCCGCAGAACTTGGTTCAGCTCCCACTTGTTTGAAGGTGCAAGAAACACACAAGAAAGGGGGGGTTTGAATTGTGTGACCGATTTTTCGCTTTCTTTTCTCAAGAGTTATATGTTATTCATCTATCATCTTTCATCTATATTTAACATAGGTCATTCTTGGAAATATGTGAGAATGCATGAAATCATTTAATAGATACTGAAGGATGATTACTTGTTTTTCAAGATTGTTTGCAAGTTACAAACGTATGAGTAAGCATGCAGCGGAAAAGCAATAAACATGAAAATAAAGCACACATGATTTTTATCCTGGTTCACCCTCATAATCGACAGGGCTACGTCCAGTCATTGGCTTCACCAAGATTTTCACTATTTAATCAAATAGTACAAGTATTATCAGGGACTTCTCCCAACAAGTATTCTAAGGACTTCTCCTTACAAGTATTCTAAGGACTTCTCCTATCAAGTATTAGAAGGACTTCTCCTTACAAGTATTGTCAGGACTTCTCCTTACAAGTATTCTACAGGACTTCTCCTGACACCTTTTTCAAGGGTTCGCTTCTCTACATGGTTCTCTTCTTAATAAGGGTGGGCAGAAGAAATTAAGCTCAATTTAAAGAGAGGATAGGAGTTTGGGTTCTCTGTTTAGGAGGGTGTGTGAGTTGGGAAAGATAAGAGTAAAACTCTATGAATTTTTCTCACACAAGCTCATATACTCAGGCAGGAATAGGCTTGAGGCATCCTGAGTATGAACCAAGGTTTCTTGGCTCTTGGGACAGACTTAGTTGACATATGGAAGTTTAAGTCTAAGTTGCCCAACTACTTCGGAGGCAGGATCTTCTATTTATATCTTCAGTTGCTTCTTCTTCTTGAGAAAGAGAGAAAAACTGTCTGAAGTGCCTCTTCCTCTCTGAGCTGTGCATAACGGCTAGTTCTGCATCTTTCCGCAGGCGTAAGTCAGTATCTGAGATTTCTCTGCAAGCGTAAGATATGATCTGGAAATCATCAGTTCATCTGGGTTGATGTCGTCTGGCTCCATGTTGAGCAAGTAGCTTTGAGCTATGCCTTCAGTATTTAATGCGTGGAGGAATAGCAGTGAAGCTTGCTATGACCATTTTGCCCCAGTGCTTGCCAGCTAGTACTTATCACGTGCCTTGGTCAGATATTTGAATTTCGACCGTTGAGAGTGTACGATGCTCAGAGATTCTTGCCGTCGATTCCGCAATGTCAGCTTGATTTGAGGGAAAATAGAATGTCAGTGGGACCAAGGAATATTGTATTAATTGTGTCCCTTTCTACTTTCTGCCGCAGCCAGTATGTTAATAAATGTGTAGACGAGGTAGAAGTCTTTTGATCCACGAAGTAATTATTTCAGATAAGGAAACTAAGTTCTTCAAAACCACATTTCTTGATCTCTGTACCTTTAGTGCAATTGATACTTGAGCGGACGGATTTTTTCCTTGTAGCTTGGCAGACGTAGTCTCCATTTAATGCTTGAAGTTCCGCTGCAAAGCAGTTGGTATTGGCGGACGAACTTTTCTTCATTCAGTCTTTCTCATCTATTAGGATCTTCTTGTCTTTGTAGATGAGTGATTCTCTTCTTTTGATCTCATTGAAACTCTTTCATCTGATAGAGTTGATTCACAACTTCCTTTTGTGATGCTAGAGAATCTTTGAGGCTGAAAGGGTTTCTTCATAGATTAACCTGCCCTATCAATTTTGACTGGAGCAGTCTTCTTAAGTGGCAGACTGTTTTGTCTTCTCAAGATAGGCTTTGACTTTGAGCGAGTAGACTCTGATGAGGTGTTATCAGATGTTGGATGTTGTTGCCGCTTTAGCTTTCATGATTCACCGGACTGTCTTATGCAAGAGTACTTTCTTCCGTATATTTTTTGACATAGTCTTCTTCATAGTGATTGGACGAACTCCTCTGATAGACTAATATTCTTGATGATGCTTTGAAGTTTACTCAGTCCTTTAGAGATAGTCATTCCTGTACATAAGAGTTTTTGCTGTGTTAGTAAATCCAGTTAAAAACGATATTGAGCCTTAAAGAAATTGTTGATTATCAAAACCTAATTATTCATTTAACTGTTTGAATCTAACATTGTTATCTCCCAAACATTGTTCATTCCTCCATCTCCATCCCCACCACAACACAGTCACCGCCAAGATACATTGCTGCTGCTTAAGTAGACTCACGAGTCAAGACGAGAAAGAGACATTGGAACTGAGAGGTGGTAATATGGAGCCAAACTGACGCCAGAGCAGACAAGAGCGGGGGCACTCGCGAAATAGATGCGACAAGCTCTCTACAGCAGCACCATTCTCATATAAGAAAAGCTTTCTCACTAGATACATCCTCTATATGACATATGTCAACATTTTTAAATATGCGTAAGATCACATGATATATCAACGTAAATAAATCTATTAATTGATAAAATCAAAGTAGACACAATGATTAAATGTTAAAATTGTTCATCTAAAGTTTATAAAATATCAAAACCAAATAATGTAATTAAGTTTTGATAATAGAAATAGAAAAACATCCACTAAATACTTATGTAGTAATAGTCTTAACACAATGAGTATCTTATTTCACTTCTCTATCTTGACACGTTTTAACAAGAAAAAAAAGTTATAAAAAATCTATATAATATTCAACATGGAATTAAAAATAGTAAAGAAATGAAATATTAAATAATATTGATTTTCGCGATATAAATCAAATTTGCAATAATGAATAATATCAATATTTAGTGTTGCTTCAATTAACCTATTCATCCGTCAATGAATCAAAAAATGAATAAATTGTAAAATTTCAAAATTTAGACACACTTAAATTCAAATTCAAATTTGATAATTCTAAAAAGTTTAGAAATTTATAATTAAAATTAATATATACATTGTAATTAATTTTAGTAATTATTAGTTGTTATGCATAAATGGTAAATATTTAAAGCATTAATCATTTTTAAGTAATTAATTCGAAAATTATAATTAAATTAAGTAATTCAAAATTAATTTTATTTGGAATATTTTTGAAATATACTAAATATTTATATTATAACTAAAAAAACATTTTAAATTAAGTTCTGCAAAATAGGAATTTAAAATCCTTACGGATATCAATTTTAAAAAATCCGAATTTGAAATGAAAAAATAATCTATTTCCTTCCAACCATTTCACAAGCTTAAATATGCAATTCAAAATTAATGTTATAAATTGTTATCAAGTTTATTAATTAATTGTCACAAATAAATAGTATAACTAATAAAAAGTTTATCTTTTTTCCATATGTAAACAAAAAATAAAGAGCTGATATTTTTAAATATAAAATGAAATTCTATTAATTTAAAAAATTTTAAATCATTCTTATGAGTGACATGTGTCAACATATGAGAGAGTCTTTTTTTCAAGAATCGCTGAGGTTTGAGATTGAACATTATAAATTTTAAACATTATACACATAAATTTTATAAATTTTTTATCAGGGCATAATTTTATGTGTAGATTTTAAACATTATACACATAAATTTTATAAATTTTTTATCAGGGCATAATTTTTTTTTGAACTGATATCAGGGCATAATTACTACTTCTAGTTTATATTTATCCATCTTATTTATTAAATGAGAATCTCACTATTGAATGGAAGATTTATTTTTTAAAATGTAAGATACTACTTTCTAATCTTGCTTCTAAATTTAACTTTTTGACTTTAATTCTAAAAAACTTCCACACCACCTCATTTATTGAATTCATTATTTAAATTTAAATTATCATTTATTCTCCTACTATTTGATATCCATTTTAAATTCAAATTAACGAATTCCTAATATCTACAAATAAGGGGTTGGCTAAATGACTCGTGTTAATTTGGGGTCATTTAACCCTATATCCAAATCGATCAATCAGAATGCGCCATGTGGTTTTCTTTTTCAAATTATTATTTTTAAATCTAATTTTACTTTGTCACCTTAATTAACTAATTCAATTAGTTAATGTAATTATTTAATTAATTTTATAATATATTTGTTAAAATACATATTTATGTTTAGACCCCAGTTGAAAAAAATTTCTCATTTCCAATCCTCTTCCCTATTCCTACCCCTACAAGCTGAGACACTTATCTCAATTCAATCTATTTCTATGTTTTCATTTTAAATAAAAATGTATTAATTAAAAAATAAAAAAATTAAAGGTTCTCGTGGATGAACTGGTTTAATTAAAAACAAAAATTAAATGTATTCACATATATACTTCCTAACAAGTAACAAAGCTTCATCCCAAAATTTGGAGGTATTATTACTTATAGGGATAAACTTATTTGTTTGCAGGTCTTTTGATCCACC
This sequence comes from Acmispon strigosus, assembly GCA_030819835.1. Classification (NCBI taxonomy): domain Eukaryota; kingdom Viridiplantae; phylum Streptophyta; class Magnoliopsida; order Fabales; family Fabaceae; genus Acmispon; species Acmispon strigosus. The sequence goes on from JAUAMA010000001.1 coordinate 98,007,487, forward strand.
TATTATTATAGCAAAAAAGCATAGGTAAGAGAGAGGTGAAATTAGAGCAAATTAGGCCATACGTTTCATTTAGTTATTATCTGTATTTTCAATTTTGTTTCTCTCTCTCTCTCTCTCTCTCGTTTTCTCATATGTAATAGATTCATTAGTGAGACATCTTAGGGTGTGTTTGAATAGTATGCGAATGTGCTTTTGATTTAATCCGTCATTTAGCTTCTTTAAAATGTGCATTGGAAAGTGAGAATCTTACGTAAATTAACGTTGTAGCTGAATGCATAAACAAACACGGCTAATTAAGCGATTGTAAACAACAAGCGCATAAGCATAAACTAATGTGAGAGGCTTATCGAAATAACGTTAAGAAAAGCTTATAATTAAGTTATAAATTATTTTCACGAGCATACCTAAACACTATCATAAGTTCTTATACATTATAAGATAAGTAGGCTAAGAGACTGAAAAAGGACATTGGAGGTATATATATGAGAAAGATCTTTACTCTTAGGTTGAGAAAAATTCTGATTTTTTGTGAAATTTACAAGATTAATTAGAATGTGATTATGGTTTTCATGGCTGTCCAAACAGACTCTAACTTGATGGAGTAACTTGTTAAAAGTGAAAGATTGACCAAGCAAGTATAATCTTGAAGAGCAGGGTTGGGTACTATAAATTGCATGCAAATAGTGACCAAGGAAAATGCATGATCCGAGTGAAAAATGGAAAGGATTTATTTTCCAAAGGGAGAGAAAAACATGGGCGAGAAAAGCGAGAGGGAAAGAAAGATTCTGATGAATGCTTGGATTTCCTGCCTTTGAAAAACTCTCTCTTTTGTGATTTGTTTTTCTGGGACATTCAAAAGGGTGTGAGAATATCCCGGAACTACTTAAGATGTCACTCTTAAAGATCTTCCTCAGCTTTAAGACTCTTCTTTATTGCATAATACTCTTGAGATTTTCTTTCCATATCTCACCGTATCTGCTTTTGAATGAATATTTTTTGTTACTCCTTTTAGATTATATTTTGTGATCCTTCTAATGGATCATATATTCTCTCAGTGATATTTAAATGCTTGGATTGCATTTGGATGATCACATCACATTTCCGTTGTAGAAGGACATGTGCAGCAATACTGGAAGCACTGCCTGTGGCTGTTGTGGTGGTGGTGGAGGAGGAAATGGTGGTGGTGCTACCATGTGGAGTTCTAGCTTGAAGAAGCAGCAGCAGCAGCAGCAGCAAAAAAGGCCTAGAGTCCCAAAAAGAGGTCCTGGAGTGGCTGAACTTGAGAAGATCTTGAGAGAGCAAGAAATTACCACCATAGACAACAACATCAAAGACAAGGGGAATGGTAGTGCTGAAGGGTTTCCATCATCATGTTTCATTCCCCACCATTCAACAACTCATAATTTCTCTTCACCATGTTTGAAATCAAGTTCCCCTGCCTCTGCATCTAGCAATTTGCCACCACCACATGTTCCATCAATCCCAAAATTCGATCATTTAAGCCCAATTACACCAACCATGACATCAATCTACAGTAATGGTGGTCCATCAGGAAGAAATGGTGGTGGATCTGAGCAGGAAATGTTTCCTATGAATCTGAGTTCATGCAAGTCTATGCTCAACCTTAATGAAGGATTGGATGGAAGCCAATCTGATTCTGGCAATTCCCCATCAAGGAATTTATACAATGAACCAAATCCTGTTTGGCCAAAGAGGAACAATCATTATCCACCGCCCACGGTAAGGTTTCCTACATCATCATTCATATTCTAGCCTATAACATTTTTCTGTAGACAAGTTACTTGCTTTTATGTGTCTGTAGATAAAATTCTCAGTATACATGCATAACTTGTATATGCAGATGAATCAATTTCTTGGGAATGGTACTCGGTCTTCTTCAGGATCACTGCCTATTGGACTAAACAATCATCAAGAGCCCCCTTCAAACCAAAGTTCATATTACAACTACACATCTAGGGCACAAGAGGAACATATGGTAACTATCCTTATTCCTTCCAACTCCAATCTCATTTTCTGTTACAAATTATACTATATGATAGACTTGGCTGTGGTTAAGTAGGTTATATGTAGCAGATTTTGATTTTATATGCATATTGGGTTGCTCAGAAAGTACTTTTGGAGGTCCAAAAGCAACAATTTGAAGTAATCTACCATACAATTTTGTGTTTGGCAATTTGATGTTGCAGGATTGATTTCTTACCTCAGATTTTTCTATAAATTTTTTGAGAAATTGATAAACAATTTAATTACGATTCCACTCAAGTAGAATGGTTGAATTTCAACAGATCTAGAAAGCAGATTCTATTGGCACTTGCAAGTAACAATGATGCAAATTGCATAATTTTTCCATTGATGACTCTGTTTGTTTTGTAGATGGTTGGCTTGAAGAGGTCTCACTCTTCACCTTTGGATAACTCTTTGATTCCGCCATCTAACTTTCAAGTTCTTCCAAGCTTCTCACACTGTAATAAACCACACCAATCATCTATAAATGGTAGCAGTCATGGTGCAGGTGGTTTCAATTCCACAGAGTGCTACAGGTAATGCCTTAATGCATCTTGGTCAATGTCATCACTAACTTTTTCCTTCACACCTTATAGCTTCTTGTTGTGTAACCAAATTCTCTCTTTCTCAGTGATAAGAAATGGGGTAGCACTTTGGAGCTCAGCAATAGAAGGTTCAATTCTGATATTGTGAGGCCTGGTCAGGCAAACTTCCCACCATTTGCTGCTCCTGAAGTTACTCCACCTCCTATGCATTCGTTTCAAGGTGTTCTTTCCAAAGGGAATGTGCTCCCTTGGCAAGTTACTGAAGTAAGTTGCAAGCTATTATTGAAGGTTCAATAAATATTCATTTCTATTTGTCTTAGTATATAGTTTTGCTGAGCTAGCCGAGTATCTTTTTTTGTTGCTTTTTACAGGATAAAATGGAGGACTTAAACCAACACCCAGAATCATGTGGAGCAGATCATAAACCTTTCTATAACTTCTTACAAGTGAAGGGTGTGGAGGATGCGACAGAGACAACTCATGGCTCAAATCATGGAGGACGCGATGCAGGAAGGGGTGGCATTGATCTCAACTTGAAGCTATGAGTTTGCATTTGCATTTCCTAGAGACTGGACATCATACACAACCTCATGTGTATGCACTGGTTTTTCACCCGGAAGTCCTACAATGTTAGCAAGTGAAGAAAATGGAATATCTTCCTAGTGTTTCTTGAAGCAAAAGTAAACTGGGATAGAGAAATAGATTGGGGTTGTTGGGGCATACATTTGCAACCTTTGGATTGTGGAAAATCAAGGAGATACTACCCTGTATGTGATTTTCGTTCAAGTCAATCAATGACTATGGCTTTTAATGTCTGAGACCTTGAATTTGGTTAAAATGTATTCCTAGTTGTTCTATTTTTTTTATGAAAATTTTATGTTACTCTTCTTTTTGGTTGATAGTTGGATTTGTTTGGTCTAAGCAATTTGAGATACTTCTAAAGCATGAATTTCAAGTTGTCTTGCTTTATTCAAATTTTAAGAGTTATTTCGTTTCATTTGAATGGTTATATTGTTTCATTTGAAAAGTTGTCTTGTTTCATTTGAATCCAAATACTTCAATGTTTGTAATTCTTTGTATAAATAGATTACAAATGTGATTTGAATACAAAATTATATCTTTACTTGAGTGGACACAAATTGGAATGACATTAGGGCATTTCTAAAACCATGCCACAAACCATCAACTGAACCATTAACAAGTGAGCAAGTATATATGATAAAATGTTATACTGGAAAAAAAGTTATGTATCATAAAAAAATTAGGAAATAATATTTGGTAAAAATATATAATTTTTTTTTTGCCAAAACTAGTGTGTCGCTTTTTTCGCTAGGAGAGTTGGTGATGGTTCCTAATTACATAGGTGTTGCGACATGGGTCCTTGGAGCCTAATGCAGTTTTATTTTCTGAAATTGATTCTCTTGTATGTCGGACTGGTCTTGGCGTGATGACGACGGATGGTGAGAAGACCCCCCCCCAAGTTCTTGTTCCTATAAGTCTTGTCCTTTGGTTGTGGTCATATCATTGGCGTTTGGATGCTGCGTTACCCGCCTCCTGGGAGGTGCGATCTGGCGGATGCTTTGGGTGTTTTTGCGCTGTTGGGTTTTGGAGGAGACCATTGATTCACCTCCTGAGGTGCTTTCACACGATGGTGGATGCTTCTTCAAGAGAGGGGAGAGGCCTGTTGTGTCCCTCCCTTATGATTCATCGTTTCCTTCTAGTTCTTTACCTTGTGGTTGTGAAGTAAAAGTCTCTAGGCCTAGGGGTGAGCTTAGGAAAGTTGAGAAGAGAGGAAGGAAGAAGAAGGATCAAGATGGGTTCTCCAGAGGCATTGTTGTAGCGGAAGACTCGGCTTCTTTGGAGACACACGAAGAAAATCAACTAATACTTTTGCGGGCAGAGTTTTTCGAGCCACAGGGTGTTATGATTAAGGCGAGGAGTGTCCTCTTGACGGGGAAACACATGGGTATGGTGTATGATTGTACAAATGCGACTGCTCTGAACCAGATTTCGGCTCGAACTCAGGCGCACAAACCTTCTAAGGGTGGTTGGTTGGTTCTTTTGGTCTGGTTTGTGGATTTTTGGGTTTACTTCTGTGGCAGCTTCTTGGATGGTTGAGTTGTCTCAGTATTTTATTATCTTTTGTCATGCTTGGGTTTTTGTCCTTCTTTAGACTTTTGGTTGTGATTCTTGTGGGATGACTTTACCACTCGATTTGATATTTTAGGCTTGGTTGTACAGTCTAGTCTTGGGGGGCGTTTTCCGTTGGTGGGTTTTTTTGCTGGGTTGGCCTTGGTTTGGCTAATGTGCCTTTTTTTTTAACTATGTATTCTTATCTATCATCTCATATATATCATTTTTGTTTTTAAAAAATCATCAAAGTAGCTACAAAAATATTACTAAAATTTTGTGAAAATGTAAAAAGTCTCAAGATTCATATTTTGGGGAGAACTGTTGTAAGGTTTGAGATCACTCAGAAAACACTCTGATTTTTGTATGCCTACTTGGGTATTGAGTTTTGTTCTATGAAAAATGCATTGCAATTTCTAAATAAAAATCATTTCAAAATTCTTCTTTACTCCATGCTAAATCATAAATGTGTAAAATTGTGTAAGTTAAATATACCCTTTTTATTGTTACTTAATCTACTATTTAAGATTCAATTACAAAGAAACCAAAAAGAAAGACATTATACTTTGTTTGGATTTATATATATATATATTTTTACAATAAGATAAGAAAGAAGAAAACTATAGCCGAATGGCCAGACAATATATGCGAACAGAAGATAATCAAGACCCGTTGTTTTGTATGCCTACTTTGTGCTGACTTCGCTAGGAGATTCTCAGAGCTTGAGGTTCCTGTGCTTCAAGAGATTTATCAGTTTCTTTGAAAAGATTGGAAGGTGATCCTCAGTCTTGTTCCTAGAGGTTGTAATGCTCTTACAAACTGCTTAGCCAGGTTGGGTTCCACTTCACCCACTGCAGGGGTTCATATTTTAGATGTTCCCCATCTGGAGTTAGAGACTCTCGTTTCTGAGAGATTTTTTGTGTGTGCCTTAGTTTTGTTTTTCGAAGAAAAAAATGTATACAGCGTAAAATATATTTTTCATCCATGTAAAGTCAGCTAGATTTAATTTTAGTCCTTATAAAATTAATTTTTGGTTTTTTACCACTTTTATCTTAAATATTTGAAATTTTTTCTTGCTACTAAAGGGCATCTGTCAAATATTGGTTTATCCATCTAAGCAATCATATATTCACATTTGGCACCTACTTACAAAGCTGCGATTTTATTTTTCATGAACTAGTTTTTCTTTTGTTTCCTTGTAATTGAAGTGAATCTATGACTTGAACCCTCAAATTTTTCTGTTTTTTTACTCTCATCTACCCACACTAAGAGATTCAAACAAAAATGTTAAATATGTTTTTAGTCGGCGAATTAGATTTGGTCCGTAAAGAAACATAAAGCTTTTAGTCACAACATTAATAAAATGAGTGAAATTAGTCTCTCGATTTATTTTGTGACAGTTTAAACCACCACTAAAAGTAAAAATAAATAATTTGTGACTGTTAAAAATGACTGCTAATACGCAAAAACCGCCACAAAATGTATGGTAGAGGCTAACTTCACTCATTTCAATAATGTTAAGGACTAAAAGCTATGTATATTTTTTGAGGGATCAAATTCAATTCACTCTTATTTTATATAGACTAAAAACATATTTAACAAACAAAAAATAAGTATATAATTGGTTGATACACAGCAGGTTTAAACTTATTTTACACGTATATAATTGATTTCTACCCCATTAAAAATTTATTTTTATTTTAATTAAAATTAAAATAAATTTAACTGCCGGGTCCTTTATAGAATAATGTGATTAAATATCAGTGTAATTACACTAACAATGCACTCTTTCAAATATTTCAAATATTGATGAAATCAAAACGTTAAAGAAAGTTTACAAGGACCAAAATCAAAATCATGCTAAGGTTACAGAAAAAACGTATTTTACCTTTTAAATACATATACATAATACATAATTTTATACACAAGGTAATATGATAAAATGAATGGATAATAATTTGAAAAAATTGGAGTGAAGGAGACATAACTGTTTCTCTGAAACTGAAGCTGAAATTGAGGTATTATTATAGATAACATTTAGCAATTTCAGGGATTTTGAATATACACATTAAAAGCAATTTTAAGTAAGAAGATGCAAATTAATGCGCAGCAAATGAAATATTTGTGCTATTATATTGTGATGCAAATGAAAGTAGATTTTATGATCCTTCAAATGGATCATTCTCTAAATTCTATTTAAAGATTTGGATGATCACCTACATTTCATTTCCATAGCTTGTAGAACATGAGAAGCAATACTAGTGGAGGAGGAAATGGTGCTGCTACCAAGTCAAGTTCTAGCTTGAAGAAGCAGCAGCAAAAATGTCCAAGAGTCCCAAAAAGAGGTCCTGGATTTCCTATGCTAGATTTGATCTTGAGAGAGCAAGAAAGCACCATAGACAACATAAAAGTGAATTTGTCCAATGAACCAAACCCTGTTAGGCCTTACTCTGCAAAGACAAACAATAATCATCCACCTCCCACGGTAAGGTTTCCTACATTATCATTCATATTCTAGCCTATAACATTTTTTATGTAGGCAAATGCTTGCTTTTATGTGTCTGTAGATAAAATTTTCAGTATACATGCACAACTTGTATATGCAGATGAATCAATTTCTAGGGAATGGTACTCGGTCTTCTTCAAAATCACTGCCAATTGGACTGAAAAATCATCTAAAGCCCCCTTCAAACCAAAGTTCATATTACAACTACACATCTAGGGTCCAAGAGGAACTAGGGTAACTGTCCTTATTCCCTCATACTCCCATTTCATTTTCTGTGAAGGCATCGGCAACATTTGTTACAAATTACACTAAATGATATGATAGACTTAATGGTTTCCTTATGCTGTTGTCTGTGGTTAAGTAGGTTTTATGTAGCAGATTTTGATATTAAATTCATATTGGGTTGCTCAGAAAGTACTTTTGGAGGTCCAAAAGCAGCAATTTGATGTAAAATGCTTATGCCATACAATTTTGTGTTTGGCAATTTGATGTAGCAGGCCTATTAATTGATTGATTTCTCACATCAGATAAACAATTTAATTACAAGGCCATTTAAGTGGAATGCTTGAATGTTAACAGATCTAGAAAGCAGAATCCTCTTGACATTCATAAATATTCTTTACTCTTTGTCTTGGTATATAGTTCTGCTTAGCAAGCTGAATATCGTTGTTTGTTGCTTTTTACAGGATAAAATGGAGGACTCATACCAACACTCAAAAACCTTTCTATAACTTCTTACAAGTGAAGGGCCCAGAAGAGGTGACTGAGAGAACTCATGATGTGATGCAGGAAGAGGTGGCATTGATCTCAGTTTGAAGCTCTAAGTTTGCATTTGCATTTCTTAGACACTGGACCTCATACACTACCTCATGTGTATGCACTGGTTTTTCACACCGAAGACCTTTAATTTGGTTAGAATGCAATCCGTTGTTGCTCTAGTTTCAATGAAAATTTTATGTTACTCTTCTTATTGGTTATTACATGAATTCGTTTGGTCTAAGTAATTTGAGATACTCTATAGGGCTGTCTTGCTTTATTCAAATTAAAGATTTATTTTTTGTTTAATTTGAAGAGTTGTCCTTTTTCATTTAAATTCAAGTATTTCGTTTGTAATCTTTTGTTACAAACATGATTCGAATACAAAATTATATTTCTTTAGTTGAATAGACACAAATTGGAACGGAAAGATTCTTTATGAGTTCTTACATGAACATGAAGAAAAACCAATTTTAAAAGAAGTGACTCTTAAATTTTCATGTCAATTTTTATTTAAAAAACGGAGGAAAGAACTCCACTTTTTAAAAGCCACAAATGCTTTCAAAATGTATCTGAAAAAACACTCAAGAGTTAGTTTTTTGTTCCTTACATCATACAAATCTTTTCGTTCCTTAACCTGAGACAAATATTAACATCTATACTAGCATTGAGATCTGGATCTATCAAGTACCAAATTAACGTGAGTATGACAGAACGAAAAAATTCCAACAACTTGCAGAAGGTATCCAGTTTACATAAGAGTTTCTATCCATATCTCCATATCACTGGTTAATCTGATTTACTTGAACTGAAGCTACTATGTTAACAAAAAATTCCCCTTCGCCTTAGAATTTCAATTAACAAGCCTAAGGCAATCAGTGAAGAAGATTAGGTTGTTGTAGCTGGTAGAAGTGAGGAGCAGCCTCCAATAGCCACGACGGATCTATTGTCATGACATTACGCATGTATTGCCGATCAGTTGAGACAAGAGAAGTGTATATAACCCACTTTGGATTTACTCTGTAAAAAAACATATATTTGTGATCACACAGAAAGAAATGATGCTGGAAGAGACTTCATGATTTCTTAGAAAGCAGAAATAGCAGTGAAACCAGCAGTCACACAATAGATTAAAAAAAATTCCAAACTGAGTTTTATGACTAACCTGAATAGCACCGACGATGGGTGAATATAAACTTCTTGTGATCCTCTTAATGTCTTGTACATCCCGTTATGGCTGTATGCCTTTTAAGAAGACACGAAAACAAATCAAATATCACTGGAATTATTTCACTTGCACAAAAAATTGAAAAATCAAATCAGGCATCTTTAGAATGTCAATAAGTATCTCACCTCAAGATTGCATGCATTAGCGAAAAAGCCTGCAGTAACTGCTTTTCTCACCACCTGGAAAAAAGTATTATTTTTAGATATAATTAAATCACCTAACAAACTAAAACCAAGGAGATGAAAGTGAAAGCATATAGTAGGGTAATAATAATAATTACACCAGGGGAGAGCTTTACCCAACTCAATTGTTTAGGCATACAACAAAAAATAAATCAGGGGAAGACAGCAAGCATGTATTTGCTAAACTAGCTTTTACTAAACCAGTAAGGTTCTAAAGAAAACCAACCTGTATATCGCTTTCGCAAGACTTTAAGACTAAGCCTATCCTCTGTGCAATTCTTTTGAGTTGTTCTCTAACTTCAAGAACCTTTCTCTGTGCAATTTAAGCAGACATGTCAAAACTTAACATTAATGAATGAAAAGGACAAATTGAAATGCTATTGTGCAAAATTGCGGAATACATACACACCATGGCATGGTAGTTCACGAAATTTTTGTGACACCACTGTGAAGATTTACCAGACTGATGGAAACCCTTGTATAAATTAAGGAACGTTACATGGTCACCCTGCATAAAATATTAGAAGAGCACCGATTTAATGAATAAAAAAGTAGTTCATACATCGCATGGTATTGCACAGGTGGAAGGGTTATTAAATGAAGAAAATTGAAGAATCATTGGAAGTAAAACAAAAATGTAGAGAAAATAAAATTATGGGTGTCAATAGACAGTGATATTGAGTGTGAGGTTGTGTGAAATATGTATATAGGGTAGGAATCAACTTATTCCAAGAGTAACTCTTGTGGAGTTACTTCACTTAATTTTTTATGAAATATAACTTCAACGAATTTAACTATAAGATAATGTACATATGAATGTTAAATTTTAACTGAAATTTGGCATATATGATCACCGAATAATACACAAAATTCAACGATTGGATATGTTGAATTCATATTCCATAAATTTTATTAGTTTTTTTTATCGGCCAATTGTTTTTTCGGGAAGGGGAGTTTTATACTTTGCAGGGATCGCCCTATACCTGCACCTACGATTGGATTTATTGAATTCATATTCCATAAATTTTATTAAGTGGAGTAACCCAGCAAGCTTCAGTTCAAGTAGAGTAACTCTTGAGTAAGTTGATCCCCACTGTCACATACACACACTAAAGTACCTCGGCAGCAGCAAATCTCAATTTTGCTTCATCTGATTCCTTTTGTATCCCTCTCCCTGAGATCCAGATAGACTGTATACATGGATAATTTGAAACTGAGATCAACTGATCAATCACAACATTGATGTTTAACTATATTTTTTGTGCTGATCTCCTGATAGAGATTTCATTTCATACGGAACCTCATTGAAAATTGATATAAAACACACGGAATGATTGGATATTATCCCCAAAAACAATTAGCCATGACTAGAGCAAAAAGCTTTACTTGGACGGAAAGAACTGCAGCAATTGTGATTATCTCCTCTGAACACCCAAGCTGGCTGGAAGCTATTATCATTTTTGAGATCATTGGGTCCTGGCAAAAATTACACTCCATTAAGAAAACATTGGCAAAATCGTAACCAATGCATCTGGAAAGCTAATTTTGGAAAGGTAAGAAATGCATCTAAAAATGGACAGACATAACCAGAACACCTTAACAGTAAAACAATGGCAATATTTTTAAAAGAACATATTAACAAGAAAGTAAGAGTGGAAGCTCATACACCTTGCAATTACACATAAAAGAAAGGACAAAACTTAGGTGCAGTTCCTTAGGTGCAGTTTTTACTGTTCTCTAATTATAGCATGACACGTGTGTTAAAAAATGGAAAAATAAGAGAAATTAACAGATTAAAAATACTAAGTGGAAGGGTGAGTTTTTATTGGGCAACAGGACAAACAGTATTTATAGTACTGTATTTAAGTTTGAGCCTAATAGAAAATATGAAGAAACATAAAACACTAAGAAAACACTTGAAAGTAAAGAAAATAATGTGATATATACTTGAGCCACATTCACAACAGACCAAATCCATATAAGTGGTGTGGAAAATGGTTCAAAGCACTCTATTGATTTCTATATGGCTGAAAAGAATCTAGAGAGTTTTAAGGGAGACGAGAAAATAACCACATTAATATTTAATGAAAGAATGCAGGTTCTCCTGGGGATTCTACAACTGGATCCCTTGTTTATCTTTTAAAGGCAGAGTACCAAACTAGGTCATAGAATTGCTTCCAGTTCTTTATTTTTCAGCTCTTCCGCTTTCTTTTGTTCTATCTTCTATATCGGTGGTGTACTTAGAAGCTAGAACTAACCCTGTGCCTATGATGAATAAAGCAAGTCTTTATTGTTCTACAACTAAAGATGAAGTACTTAACAAATGAATAAAACATGATTTAAGTGGGTATCTAATATATACAAGTGGAATTTCTGCAACTTGAAATCCAGTTGGTGAAGTAAGCTTAGCATCATCATCCAAGACCCCAAGTGAGTAGAGAACTTCTACTGCTCGGATCATTGCTTCAGGAGATGGAGATGCTGGCCAGTCAAAGCCCAAGATATTATCGATCCCCAAAGCCTTTAACTGAAAATAATCAGAAAGGTATCAAATAATTAAATTTAGGATCAACTATTAAATTGATCTCGAACGCACACACCCAAACATAGGCACAGACACGCAATTCCAGCAAACAATACTCTGGTAACAGCACTCAAATGGAATGATATCATATCACTCACATTAGAAAAGGTGGAACATTGACAATTAAACCATCTCATTTAATACATTACTATAATGGTTTCCCTTTTTTGGGATAAAAAGGTTAAATTTTATTAGAGAGAAGTGATACACAACTAGGGGCTAGAAAGAAAGAAACAAAGCTGTTCAACCCCTTCCGTATTGGAAATGGAAACCCCCTTGAAAGTAGGCATTAGCCCTAGCAACAGAGAGAAGTAATAAAAAATAATCTTATCTAATAAAAAGAAATTCTGCTTAGCAGACCAGGAAAAGGTTAAAATATATACAAATTCATAGCAAGAAAAGAGTTAGTGAAATGAACCAATAAAAAACAGAGAAGTTTCAACAGCAACTGTCTCTCTTTATCTCTCTCTCTCACGATTAATCTTGAATTTTTTAATTTAAATTTATTTTAAAGATAGAAGATACACTTAATTACAATTTATTAAATTCAAATAAAGTCATGATAAGTCAGCACAGGATTGATGCAACGGATTGTTAGTCACCATTCCTATTGATCAGAGAAATTATAATCTCATAGCCTGGAGAAGTATGAAACAATGAATGATGGCGGTGGGCCCATAAAAAAACAACATGCTTATAAAATTTAGTTGCTATGAAATTATTCCATAAAAATTACAGACCTGGATAACACAGGAGACGAGATTTGATCTCTGTATCTCTGGAATTCCCTCATTAGCCATGTGGTTTAAAAAATATTCTTCTGTATATAGCCTGGTTGCAGTCATGTGCACAATGAATGGTAAGAAAGGGATTCTCACAGTTACAAGTTACAAATTCAAGAGTAACTCCTCTCATACTCTCCCACAATATATTCCCTCTCTATATATGAAATATTGATTAACAAAAGAGAATTTATTAGAGAGAAAGGTTAAGACTGGATAAAATATCCTACAAAACCAGAGAAAAATATCAGGGGAGAAGAAAGAATCAAATATGCATCAAGACTTCCTAATCCAATTGCAAATCAGAAATGAAAAACCGCTTGAAAAAGCAATGAGCAGGGAACCAGAGAGAAACCATATATCCAAAATAAAACCTAGGGGCAAAGAGTCGCTCTTCACAATGAAAGCCTTGAACCAAATCAAATAAACCAGAAAGCAGTACATATTGCACATTGCAAACTTGCACACTTTTTTTAATACAACACTTCATAAAAAATTTGCTATCTTTCTTTCTTCCTAAAGTTGTTAAAAGTATAAAATTGCTCCCAAGTGAAGGGGGCACACTTGTCCTCAGCAGTGTAATTTAGATCTTAATTAAATTTTTTACAAAGGAGAAGTAAAAAGCAGAATTTTAAAGTATCTATGTTTTTTGTATAAATATTTAGTGAAAGAACATATGTAGCACAGTCAAAGCAATTCCTTCTGTAGAAAGTATTATCACACAGAGATATTTATAGATTAACAGTGTCACTTTCTGCCATGAAGTACTTGGAAGGAAAAACCAGCACCAAGAAACAAAAAGTAAACTTTAAGTTGAACAATTGTGGTTCTTTGGTCAATACAAATGTATATATATTATCTATGAAGCAATAGGACAAGGAGAATAAATTATATTTGATAGGTGAAACATGCTTCCAAACAGGCTGAAAGAAACTAATTATTCAGTCAGGCACCTGTAACACTTCCCTGGTCGAACTCGTCCAGCCCTACCAGCTCTTTGTCTAGCAGAAGCCTTAGATATTGGTGCCACAACGAGATTTTCAATATCAGAAATCTGTTACAAGGAGAGCAAAAAATTACACTGCGACATCAAGACATCTGATCTGAGTAAGAGAAGGAATGCAGAAGGGAAGAAGACTTCTTCAAATTAAAATTACCAGCATGGCAGCTAGAACAAATCAAAATTTAATGGATAATTTCTAATAAAATGAATAACAGAGAATAAGAATGAATATTATTCAGAGTTTTAAAGTATATGAAAAACTTTTAAACCAACAATTAACCTTGTAAATATGCCACATGTAAAATTAATGGAACATCTCTAATTTATCATAAAAAATACAAATACATAAGTGGAAAGTGAGGATAACTCCTCTATAATGGAATAGTGTTGATGAAAAATAAAAAGGAAAAAGAACCTCCAAGAGAAGCATAAATAGAGAGTCAAGGTATTAACCAGTGGACATATAGTTTTATCGATTAAAATATGTTTCCAAAGCAAGAACAAATCAGTAAAGGTTCGATACGATTGTTATTTTTAACAGAAACAATTTTTTTTTTGAAATACCGGATTGTAGAACCGCTGTTTTGAGAATCCACTATCAACAACATAGACAATGCCCTGCACAATTAGAAAAAATAAGGGTGGGTAAGGAGTTATTTGTTACCTCTAATCTAACTATAGCTGACTTAGACATTACCTCCAACGTGAGTGATGTTTCTGCTATATTAGTAGAAATTACTACTTTCCTCTTTCCTCTAGGAGATGGAGAAAACACTAGCTCCTGCGAGAAAGTAAAAAATGTCACTACATTCAGAAATTTAAATTTAGATAAATATACAAACAATCTTTTGACAACCAAGTCCACAGATGTATTTCTAACCTGATCAGCACGTGGAAGTCCTGAATACAGAGGCAAAACTATCAATCCTGGAACAAAGAAAATTCCATGTATTAGCCACATGCTGGTATCTGATTGACAAGCACAATTATGTGCAAAATATGAAAGATTTTCCCATAAGGTTTAAAGAAAAGAAAATTCTATCCAGGGTGTGTGTACCTGAAGAGTGTTTTCCATTATTTTGATCAGTGATTAACTGAACAGCAGCATCAATATCATCTTGGCCAGTAAGAAACAGTAGAATGTCTCCAGGTGGCTCCTAAGGGGAGATAGCAAAGACCAAAACCACCATGAGCACCGCTGGCGCTAATTAGTACGAGACCATCACACAAGAAATTTTCGAGGTTCAAATTATCCAATCAGATTTCAATAATCAAACATGGTGGGCCAGGGTGATAGATAGATTAAGAAAACGGCACCAATTTTCTAACTACTCTTGCGTTTTGTTATAAAATAGTTCGTAATAAGTAGGATTTTCCAAACCACCATTACATTCCAATTTTTTTTTCCAAACTGATTTTTTTTATTATACCAACAGCAGAATGTTTAGTGCTACTTTGTGTTAGCTTTTCTGGGGGAGAGCCTAGTAATTCTCGTATGGACTAAAATGAATACTCATATTTTGGTGTCCATGATCAAGCCTATTGCAGACCCCATGGAACAACGTGTTATTATATTGAATTAAATGCCTAAAAAGAACAGAATGAATTAGTTGAAATTATCCTGTCTCAATAGATGGTAAAATACCTGCTCATGGATCAAGAGTACTGTTGACACAGCAGCCTGAACATAGTCTTGGACAGGTTCCTCAGCATAATTAATTTGAACATTGAAGCCTCTTCCCTGGAAACCATAAAGCACACATTTTTTGAAAATTCAAAACTTTAACCAGGAAATCACAAGGGCATGGTGACTCCTCACTTAAGTGACATGTAATGCAGTTTCTGAAAAGTGAGGTTTTCTTTCAGAAGATTAATATTATTAATATTAAATAGATGAGAAAAAATAAACCAAATAAAATGATAAAAAGATAATTATAAACAAGGAAGCTAGGAATGCAGTAGCAACCCAGTCCTTTCGCAAATCAGACACACCCTAGGAATAACCATCGGCTGAGAACTATGGAGAAACTGATACATTAACCTTATCCAAAAGCAAATTTAGGGAAAGGGAGTTTCGTTTGAAATTAAAAAAGCATGAATTTTGCTCCAAAGAAACGCATTTAGACAACAGGAGACATGCAAGCATGAGTTGTAAATCACTGAATCCAAATAGTACTTCAACTGATAATATTGCAGGTTCCGTTTTCAGTCCATGCTCCTCAGTTTCAGGTTCTCGGCGTTTTTTTCTGTTAGCAGAGCACAAATTTTGAATAAGTGACAGCATTTTTGGGGTGACAATCAAAATCTGAAGGCTCAAGATAAGAAAGCAGCAACAAGACTTTCAACATCACACCATTCAGCAATCCTGTGTCAGATAATAACAGATATATAGTTTACTGGACATAATCCTAATGGTTAGAAATAGAAATAATCAGCTTGACACTGAATCCAGGAGACTTATGCTGACCCAATGAGAAAAAAAGACAATTGCAATAAAAATGTTAATATTCGATAGAGTTACCCATAATTTAAGAAGTTGAGAAGCAAACATACTGAATTAATACAGCATTGCAAAAGTTAATATTTTTCCCTTTGTTATTTTGTGGGTGCAGCAGAAACGAAACATTGAAAGATGAAAGATGTCACGTTAAAGCTAACATTCAGACAACAATCCAGTATGATGAGGTCATCATCTCTATGAGAAAACATTAGCATTATAAACAATTAATGCCTTTTGGACTCGCTGATAGCGGAAGCCCTGCCTTTTACTAATTATTTTTTGTAGCAGTCAAAATATGAACTGAGTGAATCTTAAAAATCAGATATTTGCAGTTTAGGTCATTTTCCAGATCAAATCTTGTGTCCTTTTTTTCTCAAGATAAATTTCATAGATAGAGGTACTACAAGAGTGTTAAGGTGAAAATAAAAAGCCCAAAGATTGAAACATAGCAGGAATGAAAGTAAACCTTGTCCGGAAGAAGTCCGCCATTGACTTCGCTTCAATAGTAGCAGATGCGATAATCAATCGCAACTCTGGTCGACGCCGCTGAATCTAAAAAAGTAGCCAAGAGAAAATATATAAACTAAAAGAGTAATAAAATTTGTGAAAATAAAGACACCACTAACTAATAACCAAAATATAAGAGATCAATTTGTTCCTATATATATGGCTTGTCCTGCCCATCGATTCAATACCTTTTTCAATAGTCCAAGCAAAATGTCAGTTGAAATCGACCTTTCATGAGCTTCATCTACCATTATAACACTGCAAACAAGTGACTGAGTTGGTGAAAGGAGTCCCAAACAGGAAAATGGAATAGCATCTCTTCCATCGAAACAGATATAAGTTCCTTGCTGCTTCACACAACAACAACAATACGTAAGATTAGAAGTATTGCTGGTACCTGTATTTGGTCAAGAGAGGATCGGCCATCATCTCCCTTAGGAGCACCCCGTCGGTCAAAAATTTTATCACTGTCATATCCTGTGCTGCCGAAAAACCGAAAACGAGCCTAAACATTCATGATAAAGCAACCAATCTTCTTCCATTTTTTTTTCTTAAATTGTGTTTTTCGTAGATTGATACATTCATATAAGTGAGTGTGATAAAGTAAGATATAGAGAGATGGTGATATGACTCACAGGTTTGGTAAGATCTTCAAACCTAATCGTGTAGCCAACTTGGTCACCGAGTTGGACACCCATCTCTTGGGCAACTCTGGAAGCAACAGCCTATGAAAGAAACTTGACAAGTTGAGATGAAAGAGAATCACGAATGAATGAAGAGAATCATGAACCATCTTCCCGGTCTTAAAGCATGGACAATGCACCTACTCGTACTTGTGCTAAAATTCAACTTTTACTAGAACAATTGGGGACAAAAGTGATCGAATTCGAACCCCATACCATTTGATCATATAGTCTTTGGGATTGTGTCATGAACTAATTATCTAAAAAAATTAAGCTTTTGGTGAAGAACACATGACTGGTTTGATACTATAAAATGAAGGGTGAAGAAGTGAGCTATAACCTGAACAGCTAGTCGTCGAGGTTGAGTACAAGCAATGAGACGGCCACCGGAAGCCCAACCTGCTTCTTTCAGGTACTACAGTGAAGTGAAGTGCTGAACAGAGTAAGCCATTTGAATTTGGAGCAAATTGGAGGATGAAGAGAGAGAGAGAGAAGGAGAAAGAACCTGAGGGATTTGAGTGGTTTTTCCACTACCGGTCTCGCCGACGATGATGGTGGTGGCGTGAGTCTCGACCAGGTAGAGAATAGCGGTGCGGTACTTGTAGACAGGCAATCGCTGCCGCTGCTTCTCGATGGAGGCGTATCCATATCCAGAAGAAGTGGAAGAAGAGAGGGAATTGGGACCTGGAATGAAGAGAACACCGCCTTCTTCGTCGTCCACCACCCGAGCCTCCGGCTTCTCCGTCCCTGGCTTCCAGAACTGCATTGTCACTTCCACACGGAGCCTCTCCCTCTCTTCCCCGCTACCCATCTAAACTTCTCGCAGGGCCCAATCATCCTCTATGGCCTTTGGAGTTGGCCCATTGCTCACTACTCTTAAACCAAAAAAAAATCCAAACACACTATGTTACATATTTTAAGAATGTGGAGAGACAATTTTTTATTTAGTTTTATTAAATTATTATTTATATATTTACAATTTTTATTTAATATATAACTTTTTTAACAAATGGTTTTTTTAAGCGGGAGGTGCAGACGCCCCAAAAAATAACTACACAGCATGAAAGCTACTAGAGGGCAACGTCTCATTCTGGTCTTGGTCTAGAAGGCTCTCACACTCCCTTGGGTGTAGTCGAGCACACGCAAAGTTCCAAACCTCTTATAATGGGCATTCTTAGCTAGAAATTATGCGACTTGATTAAACTTTCGGGAATAAACTGAAACGTGATTTGCTCAAAGAATAAATAGAAATTTCAGATATTATCCACCTTCTCACTGTAAGGCTTAACTAGAACTGTATATGAGTTAATAGCAGCTGCCAAGTCACTCTCAACAACCTTTGGATAATTAAACCTCAACTCTACAGTAGTCTCAACTTTAAATGGCTAATTGTACAACAAATTAATATTTGACACATGATTGGTTTTGTTGGGTACATTAAGCATGGTTGGTACAATGTAAAAGTGTTTTGCACAGTAAATTTATATCAAGTTAGAATTCAGATAAAGCTCTCAAAGTGTAGTTAGTTATTAAATTTGTTTCCTATTTTTTTATTTTGCACACAAAAAATTACAAGTATATAAAATTTTGATAATTAATACTAAAGATAGGAAATAGAAAAAAAACAAACCCACCTTAATTATTTTTATACTTTCTGACACTTTTAATTTCCTCATTTTTTCTATTCTATGGAAACAATTGATTGGTTAAAAACCGCTACTAATACATATGTCAGAAATGTGTCGAGCTTCGAGATAAATCTAGCAAATATTGTTTTTCAATCAAATTACTTATCACATTTCTCATAGACATATTTTCTTTATTTTCCCGGCTCTTTCAAAGTATGACCATCATTTTTGAAAAACTTATAACACTTCATACTTTTCGTCCAACACAATTTCATGCCAAGTATCCTTTCTCAAAATTTAAATCCATGACTTTATAGGAACTACCTATTCTCCTCACAACCAAGCCAATCAATTGGCTTAAATAAAATAATCTCTTCCTAAAGGAAAAATAACAGAAGTTACAAAATCATGCACGCTAAATTCTTACAGTTTACATGCTCATATAACAAGAAAAATTCCAGATTAATTCCTCACACGAAATCTCTTGACCTTATTATTCTCTTAAGGAGACAGGGTCAGCAAAACTGAAAAATCTAGACTTGTTTCTATCAGGACAACTATTCAACGTGATACAAGTCAAGATACTAAAATTCAGCTTTGATACTTGCTGCAAAATCATTGCTCAACTTAAACGCACTAACATTCCATTCTCATTCTACGGTTGGACTGGATCAATGATCTTGGTTCTGACCATTGACCACTCCCTCCCCCAGTCCACACACATATATATACACACAAACTCTTTCATTTAAACGATTAATAAGAACATAATATCATACAGTACATCTTTATTTCTTTTATGTCTGACATAACATAATCCTTGCGCCAATATGAAGTTTTATGCTCAAACTTTGAAATTGAAAGCAGTTACAAACCTCTTGCTTTGGCTTCCTGTAATCACACTTATCCTATGCCAGTGCCTCATAGGAGCCAAAGCTGCCAATAGTTCCCAAACTACAAGTGTTGGTGTGGTCATTGATGTCAATTCTGAGATGGGAAGACAACAGAAAAGAGCCATGCAAATTGCAGCTCAAAGTTTCAATAGTTATTCAAAGACTCAGAACATAACCCTTTTCTTCCGTGACTCTGGAGGAAACCCTTTACAAGCAGCTTCAACTGGTGAGCTCTATAAACTTGATTATGAGTCTTTTGGTAGGAAAGACCTTTGTTCTTTCCTCTAAGTTAAAGCATGTTTGAATCAACTTCTCTTTCGTCAGAATTGGTTCTGACACTCATAAGCTACTCACATAAGCTTCTCCCCCTAATTGATTTTGGCTTAAGAATCAACTGTACAATGATGTCCAATCATGCACTTAATCACTTCTTTTGGTTTTCAGCTGAAGAATTAATTACCAAGAAAGTTAAAGTCATTATTGGAATGGAGACATGGCAGGAAGCAGCTCTAGTTGCTGACCTTGGAGCCAAAGCTCAGGTGCCAATCATTTCATTTTCTTCTCCCCCAATAGTCCCTCCATTGATGCAACTTCGTTGGCCTTTCTTGATTCAAATGGCGAAAAACGAGGCTGCACACATGAACTGCATAGCAGATATCATCCATGAGTTCAACTGGCCCAAAGTTATAGCTATATATGAAGACAATCCTTATAGTGGTGATTCTGGAATGTTAAGCCTCTTTTCTGAGGCTCTCCAAAAGGTTAACTCAGAGATTGAGTACCGTTTAGTTCTTCCATCATTCACTTCTTTGTCTGATCCAAAAGGGGTTGTTCTTGATGAATTGCTGAAGCTGTTGCCACTGAAATCCCGCGTTTTCGTTGTACTTCAAGCATCATTTCCTATGGTGACCCATTTGTTCAAAGAAGCTAAAAAAATTGGATTCTTGGAGAAAGGGACAGCTTGGATTATCAATGAAGGGATTGCAAGCATGTTGGGCACTTTCAATAAATCTGTTTTATCTTCTATGGAAGGAACATTGGGAATCCAAACCTACTATTCCAAAAGTTCTAGTGCTTACATTCAGTTGCAGGAAAATTTCCTAGCTGAGCATTCAGAAACAGTTAGTTCTAAACCAGGTTCAGATGCCCTAAGAGCTTATGATAGCATTACAATAGTCACAAAGGCTTTGGAGAAAATGAATAGCAACATTTCTAGTAGCTCTAAGGTGTTCTTGGAGGAAATGTTATCTTCCAACTTTAATGGCTTAAGTGGTAATATAACATTCAAAGAAAGACATTTATCCTACACTCCAGTATTAAGAGTCATAAATGTTATTAATCAGAATTACAAGGAATTGGACTTTTGGTCCCCAAATTTGAAGTTTGCTG
The DNA here is from genome assembly GCA_030819835.1 of Acmispon strigosus. Taxonomy (NCBI): domain Eukaryota; kingdom Viridiplantae; phylum Streptophyta; class Magnoliopsida; order Fabales; family Fabaceae; genus Acmispon; species Acmispon strigosus. The sequence continues at coordinate 98,028,828 of JAUAMA010000001.1, forward strand.
GATCTCTTAAAATACTGAAAGACAGAGAGAAAAGAGCTGATCATGCTACAAAAAACTTAACTGGACCAGTGGTTTGGCCAGGAGGCCTAAATTCTGTTGATCCTCCTAAGGGATGGATACTACCTACCAATGTAAACCCTTTAAAAGTTGCACTCCCTATGAACCCTGCTTTCGACAATTTTTTGAAGGAAGATTCCTCAAAGAAGTATAGTGGCTTTTGTATTGATCTTTTCCACGCGGTCCGAGGAATTCTGTATGACAGGTATTCAGGTCTTCCCTATGTATTTGACGCCTTCAATGAGTCCTATGATATACTTCTGCAGAGAGTCATAAATGAGGTAAAAACCTGTATCTTCAGAACATTAGATTCTCATCAGCTTGTGTTTTGTTTTATGGTTTCAGAAACTTTCACCTGTCATCTTCAATATATGCATTTCATACCACAACATAACATTACACCTATATCAAAGTTCAAACCTCTAATTTTGTTCTTTTAAGTCCAATTTAGTTAATCTTTTCTTTTATATTTCAATTTTGTTTTTTCAATAAAAATTGAAAGGGAAACTAACACTATTGTTCTGGACCAAAATCAATTGCAGTCCCATGATGCTATTGTAGGAGATGTAACAATTCTCGCCGACCGAGCAAAAGATGTTTGGTTCACTCAACCATACACTGAGTCAGGCTTATCACTCATATTTCCTGCAGAGAGTGATAGGTCAGCGTGGTTGTTCATGAAACCATTTAGCTGGGAAATGTGGATTGCAACTATTGGCATCCTCATATACACAATGTTTATCATTTGGTTCCTGGAGCATCACTTGAATCCAGAATTTGGTGGACCAGTGAAAAACCAGATCAGCACCACGCTGTGGTTTGCATTTTCTTCTCTATTTTTTGCTCATAGTAAGTATATATCTACACTTCTTGAATTTGAATTTTGTGGTAATTTTGTAGGGGACTTCTGAGTTGCATCACTTAAGAAAAACTTACAATGTTGAAATTCATAAAGATTGATTTTCAAACAAATTCTAATAGCATGATATCTGATTCTGATGTACCTCAGGGGAGAACATTAGCAGCAACTCTGCAAGAGTAGTAGTTGGTGGATGGCTATTTCTTGTGTTTGTTCTAACATCAAGCTACACTGCCAACCTTTCTTCACTGCTTACTGTGAAAAGATTGAAATCTGGAAGAGACATCGAATGGCTTAAAAGAAACAACCTATCAGTAGGTTGTGATAACAGCAGTTCCTTTGTAAAGAGTTACTTGGTCAATGTGTATGGTTTCAATCCACAGAAAGTGACAGAGGTTGATGGAGAACATGAAATTGTGGAAAAATTCAAGAGCAAACGGATTTCTGCACTCTTTCTTGAGAGCCCATATGAGAAAGTTTTCTTGAATAAGTATTGCAATGATTACACTGCAATTACAGCTGCCTATAAATTTGGAGGCATGGGATTTGTGAGTGCTTACAACTCCTTCTCAAACTTTAGTGATGTATTTTGCACTCTCAAGTTTTGTTTCATACTATTAATTTCAGATGAGTTCCTTCGTAAAACATCTTAAAGCAAGTTTGGAAATACTTCTACAATTAATTCTAAAGTCAAAATCAATTCTAGAGAGAAGCTTATGGGATAGTATGTTTGGATTAGCTTCTTTTTCCTCACAATCACTTTTGACTCTTAGAAGTGACTCACATAAGCTTCTCTCTAGAATTAATTTTGACTTTACAATCAATTATAGAAATATTTCCAAGCATGCACTCAGTAGTTTTTCAGTGTCAGAGAATTGATTATGAGGAAATAAAGTTCATCCAAAGATACTATTACTCAATGTACAGTTAGCTTCTACTAAATGATAGAAGATATGGTTTTCTTACACAGACTACATGATATATGCAGGTATTCCAAAAAGGGTCTCCAATGGCAAAGGACTTTTCTGAAGCAATTTTAACACTAGCAGAAAATGGAACACTAAAAGCTTTGGAAGAGAAATGGTTGACCCCTTCCAAGGAATGCACAAACAACTCAACCACTCAAGAAACTGAGGCTCTGACTCTAGACAAATTCTGGGGTCTCTATGTGATATGTGCTGCCACTTCCACCATCTGCTTAATGCTGGCTTTACTGAGGAAGTACCTTCATAACCATAATCAATACCAACATGAAGAGGAAGCTCAATTCCAAGGAAATGTAACAGCTGATGATAATAGTGTTTGGAATAAGGCATTAAGAATCAGCACAGGGTTTTACCACGGGAATCATAAAAGTATAGATAGAGCTGCAACTTTTGCTGGAAGTGGAACAAAGGGTGTGCGTCGTAGGAACTCCTCAAGGTGGGAGAGTATAAGCATTTCTGATGAACTGAGCAATCCACAGCGTTCGAAATCAGCTGCAATAGAAATGTTGTAGCCTTTGACATGTTGCATAATAGATCACAAAATCAAACTCACATGCATTTATTATAATTTTCATATGTAACAGTCTCACATTTTGGTTGTTCTGTATATATACTAGCTAGCCTTAAACTTTTTTGTTTAGTGTGTAGTTCTGAAGCTATTTTTTCCGTTTGTTCTGCAGCATTACTCTTTTAATGTAGAGTAACTCTGCATCTCTTAATCCATTAGTACAGTACCTATTATTACTTTATTAGTAACTGTTAACTTCTATTGCCTATTCTAATGTATTTTGAGTTTTTTTATTAAATTATCTTATTTAAGCATCTTAATACATCATAATTTAATATAAAGAGATAGATTTGAATCTCATTTTAAATTCCTGTAATTGGTTTTTCAAGCAATATAACATCCCTCTACTGGAACAATTGGATTAATATTTACTATTTATAGATGAACGGGAAAAAAAATTAACAGATTACTCTGTCCACTTCTAGAAAGTGATTGTATCATGGCGCAGAAGCTACCTTGAGTAGCTTGGCCAGAAAATTAATTTTGATAGTGAAAAACCATTCTAAAGACAGCTATTCTAATATCTCTATTTAGCATCTAGCATTAAAACCATTATTTTAGCCAATCAAAAAGTGTTTTTAGTTGAACCAAATCAAACATTCACAACATTTATGAAACTTCCTTGAGAGTTTAGAGAGATAACAATTCGTCACACAACTACGATTTAGTAGGTGAATAACACCAAAATAACATGTTTTTCATTCAATAACAGCTTAAATTCCAAGGGTGCATGCACATGAAAAACTAACTATTGGAGCCTTAATTTGTCAACCTTCTCAGCCATCTTTTTTGAAGTTAATTTTTTTTTTTTTATATCATTTTTATTTGTATGTCATGAAAGACTGATGTTTATAAAAGAATCATTGCCACAAATGTTTTATAATTCAATTTGTACAAATGTTTTCAAAATTATATGAATGAGATCAGTATATATCTTAATCTTTACTACAGCCATATCAATTGGGCAAATCTGAATTTTCAAACTGAAACTTCCAGTAAAATTATCAAATATTCAATGCTGTGTGCTCAATTTTCTATGTGGACACGAAGACTGACTTGCGTTTTGCCTAGTCCTGTGGCCAGTATAAGAGCTAGAGCGAGTTCCGACAAGGATCCTTTGTCCTAAGTTCTCTTGTTTTCTTTCATAAGTTGCTGATACATCGTAAACTTATCTTTTCTCTCGAAGGCTAGTTGCATGCTGCTTCGGTGGTAATTTTGTCTCATACACTTGTGGACATGGATGTTCTGTCTGTGTCTGGTTGGAGTATCTGCCGTGATGGACTTGGACATTTCAAATCAACACAAATCCTACGCGTCATATTTGAGAATACGACAATGCTTCACTTTGGAGTCCAAAAGTTTTTGTATTATTAAGCTGCACTCTTAAACCATATATCTAACTTTGCAGTACTGGTATTAGTGTTTAGCATGATTAAAATGACCTAAACTCATCAAAATTACTTGGATAGTCTATTGAGCTGCAAGTCCTGCTTACTGTTACTAATTTTGAAACTAATTTTTTCCCCCTTTTTACTATTAATTTTCACCAAATCCAAGACTAATCCTACCTAACTAGCTGCTCTTCTCCTCACAATAACTTGCTTGGTGCTAAGACTGGAATTTAGATCATCTGCCGTAGCAAAATGACAAATGTACAAAACTTTTTACCAATTCAACTTTTTACTCCATTTAGTTTAAGAATCAAGGGTCAAGAACTTGCAGCAGGGAGCTGCAAGGAATATGGCTGCAGAGGATTCATATTCGCCAAGACTCACATTCCGTGCCACTTAGTAATTTCCAAGCCATGTCTATCCCTCTTCTAGTTCTCAACTTTGTCTGTAAGTATATGGAGTCAACACCTTCACAATTGACAAAGTCAAAGGTTCAAATCCCATGTCCCCACCAGAATCCTTGGCATTCAAGTGCTATTAATTACCTTTTTATTGCCTTCCTCTCCTCAAAGTTTACTATACTGATGCATCCTGACCATATACAAAATTATCAACATCAGCAAAAGATATTGCAGCAAAATGCATTGCCCTCCAACTATTCCTCAGGCACTTGCAAGAATTTGGCTATTCTTTAATCTACTCATCTCCTCTGTTGTCATTAATGGTAACCAAGATGACGCTATGGCTGCAGACAACAAAGTTATATCCATTGGGGCTATCATTGACACTAGCTCTCGTATTGGGAAAGAACAGCTAGTAGCCATGGACATTGCAGCTCAGAGTTACAATATCACTTCAAAGAACTACAAGTTAGCTCTCTATTTTCTGAACTCCACCAAGGATCCCCTCAGAGTCACCACTTTTGGTTAGTATATCTTCCATATTGTAGTTTTCATGAACTTTGGTTAACTTTCTTAGATGTTTTTATATTGAAGAATGTGAGACTCTTTCTTGCAGCTGAAGAATTGCAAAAGGTACAAGTGATTATAGGGATGCACACATGGCCAGAAGCGGCTCTAATGGCTGAAATAGGAAACCAAGCTCAAGTTCCTACCATATCCTTCGCGGAACCTGCCATTACCCCGCCGCTGATGACAGTTCGATGGCCTTATTTGGTGAGACTGGCTAACAATGGCACAGCATTTGTGAAATGCATAGCAAGTATAGTGCAAGCTCATAGCTGGCAGAAAGTAGTAGCTATATATGAAGATGACGGGTATGGTGGAGATTATGGGATGCTAGCACTACTATCTGAGGCCCTTCAGGATGTGGGTTCAATGATTGAGTACCGCTTGGCTCTTCCACCCATTTCTTCTCTGCAGGATCCAGGGAAGCTAGTACATGAAGAGATGATCAAGTTTATGCAAACACAATCTAGGGTGTTCATTGTGCTGCAATCATCATTAGAAATGGTGATTCATTTGTTCAAAGAAGCTTCAAAAATGGGGCTTGTGGACAAAGAATCAGCTTGGATAATCCCAGAGAGCATAACTAATTTGCTGGACTCAGTGAATAAGTCAGCTATTTCCCTCATGGAAGGAGCTTTAGGAATCAAGACCTACTACTCTGAAAGAAGCAAGGAGTATCAAGATTTTGAACCTCAGTTCAGGAGAACTTTTGGGTCGAAGAATCCAGAGGAAGATAACCGCTACCCGGGATTTCATGCCCTGCAAGCATATGACAGCATCAAAATTGTCACTCAAGCAGTCAACAGAATTAACAGCAGAAAAAATAGCAGTCCAAAGGCTTTACTTACAGAAATACAGTCTATCAATTTCCTTGGATTAAGTGGCCAGATTCAATTTGAAGCTGGGAAACTGTTGCAGAATCCTGTCTTCAGGATAGTGAACGTAGTTGGGAAGAGTTACAAGGAACTTTGCTTTTGGACTCAACAACATGGTTTCAACACAAGCCTCCATACAGGACAAGGTGTAAATGATGAGGCAGGAAATACAAATTGTTTCAGGGGTGTGCGTTGGCCGGGGAATTTGGACCGGGATCCAAAGGGCTGGGACATGCCTACTAAACAAAATCCATTGAGGATCGCAGTCCGAAGTAGAACCTCATTTTCCAGGTTTGTCAAGGTTGAGTATGGTCCGGATCAAACTCCTAGAAACTATAGTGGATTCAGCATTGAAATTTTTGAGCATGTAGTTAGACTTTTGGGGTACGATTTGCCATATCACTACAATCCCATCGATGGAACCTATAATGATTTGGTTCAGCTTGTCTATAACAAGGTATCAAATCTCTCTCTATATATTATATACTAAATGCAACTTAGTTGTTTTGAATTAGATCTAATCCTAAATGAAGCTTAGCTGGTTTGAATATTGAGAATATATTTGTTTTCGCTTTATTGATCTGGATTCTTTTAAATTTGTGTGTGGTTAAAAAATGGTGGAAGACTTATGATGCTGTTGTTGGGGACATGACCATACTAGAGGAACGATTGCAGTATGTGGATTTCACAGTGCCATATGCAGAATCAGGATTGTCAATGATAGTTCCAGCAAAGTCTGAAGCATCAGCATTGATGTTTATGAGGCCCTTTACCTGGGAATTGTGGATGGTAACAGCTGCAATCTTAATTTACACCATGCTAGTAGTTTGGTTGCTTGAGCGAGGACCCAATCCAGAGTTTCAGGGCAATTGGAAGAGCCAGATCAGCACAGCTCTTTGGTTTACCTTCTCCTCTCTGTTCTTCGCTCATAGTGAGTACAAAATTTTCTTTTAATTTTTTTTGCACAAAACAGACATTAAAAGAAAGTTCCTTACTGGAAACAATGAGTTAAGCTATCAATGTTTTTATCTTGCAGGGGAAAAAACCCACAGCAACTTAACTCGAGTGGTGATGGTCTCATGGCTTTTTCTAGTTTTGATTCTCAACTCAAGCTACACTGCTAGTCTTTCTTCAATGCTCACAGTTGAACAACTACAACCAACTCTCACAGACATTCAATGGCTTAAGAAGAACAACATGAAAGTTGGCTGTGATGGTGACTCATTTGTCAGATTGTTCCTAGAGAGAGTAGAAAACTTCAAGCCAGAGAACATCATAAACATTACTAATGAGTACAAGTATGATGATGCATTCGCAAACAAAAGCATAGCAGCTGCATTTCTTGAGCTCCCATATGAAAAAGTATTCACTAGTGAATACTGCAAGAGATACACTGGCTCCACTCCCACCACAAGATTCGGAGGATTAGGCTTTGTAAGTTATAATCCAATTTCACATACTAATGCCTTTCTATATCTTCTGCAGGTTAATGGAAAATAGATGCTTTTTTTTCTTTTCGAAATTGAGTTATGATATCTATTTGGAAAATGTTTGACAATCAAAATTCTTTTGCTAGTCTTATTCCGTCAGGTTGAATTCACAAACTGATTAATTGTAATAATCACTCGTATCTTATCATATATCCCACAAATATCCTTATATGAAGTTGAATTCGGTCAACAGTTAGACTAATTTTTTATGGATGTGTAGTATTACTATTTTGGTTTTGACAGATTTTTCAAAAAAATTAATGCAGATGTTCCAAAAAGGGTCACCGCTTGCCAGAGATGTTTCTAAAGCTATATTACATCTCTCGGAAAACGCAGATCTAAAGAGACTGGAAAACAAATGGTTGATTAACTCACAGGGACAGGATTGCTCCAACAATATAACCTCCTCTGACAATACGGAACGTTTAAAGCTTAGAAGCTTATGGGTTCTATTTGTCATTTCTGGTGCCACTTCCACCATTTGTCTGCTACTATCAACTTACAAGCAGACCTATAGCAGAAAGCTGAATAATTCAAGGGAGGCACAGGATGTAACTGATTCTTCTTCAAGATCAGGTCATGAAAGCATTACTGATACCCCGGAGCATCAACAGGAAATGGCTTCTCCAGTACCTATAATCTTAATGCAGCCTTCTCCACCAGAAGAGGTACAGATGACAACACATGGTGAAAGACCCATAGAATCATATAGACTTCAAAATGCTTGCCATACCAGACACTTTAGTCACCCATGTTAGACACTTCAACATACGGGATACTATATTTTATGATTTTTCTACTTGTATCTCTTTTATAATTTGTTTATAAATACAAATGTAAATATTAGAATAATTACATGAACAACAGTATTTTGTTAACTACTATAAAGGTTTAAAACACTCATTCTCTCATATACAGGGGGAAGATAGAGGGGTTGATGGGGGTAATCAATAACGAATCATGTGTGCTTAAACTTGTCTTTAAAAGTCACCAAGAAAAAAAGTTGCATCCCTCTTACCTTTATCATTGTCAGAATCTTATTACAGGTTATCAACCTAGAAGCATTGATCTAGTCTTCTGCAATATCATGTAAAAATATAAGCAAGACACAGAAAAAAGATTAAGGGAAGGTGAGGAACAAACTACAAGATAAAACTCACAAAACTCCTTTCTTCATCAGTCTTAGCATATGCCAAAATAACGAAAATATCATTACATAAATAAATAAATAAATACTGACCCCAAGTTCTTCAGTTTCAACCAAATAAAGATAGGCGCATGAATGAGGTGGCAGTGTATAGTTCCCCGATAATCCTTCGCATTCTGCTGTTACGTAATCCGCATAAAGAAAAATAAATCAAACCCCAATGGAAACTCCAAGATAAGAAGCTGAAAAAGGAGTAAAATTTGAGGGAGAAATTCGGGGACTGACCTGAGATATGTAGTTGAGTTTGTCACCATATTTTCTGAAGGGGCAATCAGTATTCAGTGGAGGGTGAATGACGATGACGACAAAATGAGAAGACTGTAAATATTGCAGGTTGAGTAGCAAAGTTTGATCGGGGATTGGAGACTTAGATTGGTTTACTTTAGCTTATTCAAGTTAATTAAAAATAGAGTTATTTAAGCTTGGTCGTTTTTTTTTAAAAAAAGGTGGTAAATAATTGGTTCAAGTGTTACAATGTTTGACGGAATACGTCCACCCCAAGTGCCAGCTTTGGGGACACAGATCCTCTCCTTGACAAGCATTCCCACTCTCCGCAACCGCTTCACCTCGTCCACCCCAAGTGCCAATTCCGCCAAAGATAGAGCCTTTACCGTTTTCTTCCTCAACCCTTTTCCTCCCTCTTCCTCTTGTTCATGCTCCCGCTGCTGCTCCTCCTCATCGTTCTCCCACAGCAGCACCGTGTCCGCCGCCAACGGAGCATCAGGGCGAACCCATTCTCGCCGCAAAAAACCATCACGCGGAGGAGGCAGTTCGTCTTCGTCGCGGTGGGAAGCCGCGCCTAATTTCCGCAAGCGGTGAACAACTATGTCAATGGCGTTGGGGGTTTGTAGTTATCGGTATGAGAGGGAAGTGGATCAAACAAGTCGTCGTCGTGATAGGCGGGTGGTGGTGGTGGTAAGGAGGACCATTTGGTGGGAGAAGGGGGTTTGAATGTGATTCGGAGAGAAGAGAAGAGAAGGAATTGAGAGTGAGAATGCGAAGGGGAATAATTTGAATTTGGAATGAGAAGAGGAAAAGAAGAAGAGAGTGGAGGAGGATGGTGAAGTGAGTAAACCTATCTTCATTTCATTTCACTTATTTTCCACGTTCATGTTCAGCTTCATCTTCATCTTCTTCTTCTTCCATTTTCTTCTCTTAGCGACAAATTTTATCTGTCACAAAATCGTCGAAATTTGCGACGGAATATATCCGTCACAAAATCAATCAATTCAGCGACGGAATTTGTCCGTCACAAAATCATTGAAATTTGCGACGGAATTTGTCCGTCACAAACTTAGCGACGGAATACGTCCGTCACAAAATCATGGAATTTAGCGACGGAATTTGTTCGTCACAAAATCGTGAAAATTTGCGACGGTATTTGTCCGTCACAAAATTATGGAATTTAGCGACGGAATTTGTCTGTCACAAAATCATGGAATTTAGCGACGGAATTTGTCCGTCACAAATTCATCAAAATTTGCGACCAAACTTGTCCGTCACAAAATCGTGAAAATTTGTGACGGAAATTGTCTGTCACAAAATCATTGAAATTTGCAATACAAAATTGCGAGTCTGAGCATGGGAGGAAAATGTGAGTTATAACTTTTCATTGTTTATTTTGAGTAAATGAGACTAAACATATGTATAGTAGTAGTTTTACGTGTTTACCGAGTTCTTAGATAATAAGTGACACATGAAACATAATTCTTTCAGTGTTAAAGATGCACTAATTACTCATGGTTTGAGCTAAATCTTATTTAAGTTGAACTACTTGGTTTGAAAATGGTCTACCAATTTTCATCTCTGACTTAGATAATCAAGCAGAAATTGAAGGGTGTGCGCGTGCCAAGTCCAAACTGTCATAGGAGCACGAGTAGAATGTCGGTTATAAACTTTTAATTGTTGATTTCGAGTAAATTATATTAAACATGTGTATATAGTAGTGCATTTCATATCTTTCCTTATCTAATAAAAAAGTAGTTCATTTCATTATTGGTTTCCTTAGGTCTTGGTTTCCTCTACTTGCTAGATAACAGGAACTGTCACCAAACACAGAAACACTGTGGAAGAAAATTAAAATTAGAAAGCTTAATATATAACACTGCCTTAAAATTTGGAATATTAAAGCTTAATAATATGTCTTGGGCTGGACTTCTTAGAGTATTATGCTTAAAATTTGGAAAGATGTCTAAATTGAATTTTTGTATGGAGTGGTATATAATACATGTAGAAGTGCTTAACAGCTTAAGACATTGTTGGTTGCTGTTAGAGTGGAAGGAAATTAAGTATAGTAAAAGGAAAAGGAAGTGAATTAAGTACATGTTTGGAAATGCTTCTACTATTGATTATAAATCCAAAATCAATTTTGGGGACAAGCTTTTGTGAGTTACTTTTAAATGTCAAAATTGATTATGAGAAAGAAGAAGCTCTTCCAAATATGCTATTAATGAATGGAGGGGTAGTACTTCCCTGTGGAGTGTCTATTCCTTATGAATTTTCCATGACAGATATAGATCTATTTTCTATGAAGTCACCACTATGCTCAACTTAGGAGGTGAAAAAAGTTATATATGATAATAAGAATATGTTGCTACCATTCCTATGTTCTTATATTCCCTTAATAATCTAGTTTCTAAGCACACATATAAAGCTTGAAAGGATCTTGTTACCAACAAAAATAGTTAATTATAGTAGTAATATTCTGTGTTTACCGAATTCTTAGATAGTCAGTGTCACATGAAACATAATTTCATTGGTGTTAAAGAAGCAGTAGTTACTCATGGTTTGAGCTAAATCTGGTTTAAGTTAAAAAGATAAGCAATATGAACACAAAACAAGCTCCTATTTAAAAATGGAAATACAAAAAGATGTCACCATATTCAATACTATGAGAAGTAGATACTCTGTTGTTGAGGTTGCTACGTAACAAAAGAACAATATTAAGATAAAAATAAAAGCCAAAATGGCCATGTAATATATACAAGCAAAATAACTTTCACTTTATACTTTGAATCATAAGACATCATCATAATTGTATAAAACATCAAGACATGCATGAAAAATAAGGGGTCAACATATAAGAATTAAAATTAAGGGTCGACAGATACGATTGGTGGAATGAACGTGAAATGCCCAAAACAAATAAAAAAAAAGAGAGAGAATAAAGAACTTAGGGGAAATTGCCAAATCCAAAGAACAAAAAGTCAAATTTATTGAGAAATGATAAACGGTTTAATTTTTTTACACTTACAGAACGGTAAAAAATAGCCAAAAGCAGCAAAAACGGCATTTTATGACCTAGTCATTGATAGTAACTAGTTGTTCGAATTAGACATAGATGAGAGGTTACTTTCTCTTTATACTATTATCTCTTATACTCAATATTGATAACCAAAAAATGTGACAAACTTTTTAATTTTTTACTCAAGAACCATCCAAGACTCCAATAAGGATGAATTCAAATGAAAAACTATTGCTAATTAACTTCCAAAAAATATGCCTCATCAAACTCCTATAACAAGCCCCTCATCCGATTCTTTAAAGCTTCACATACATATCTTTCTTTTACCATCAATCACAAGCAACTTACTATCTTGCGGAATAACATAAAAATTAATTAATTAATATATAAATAATTTGACAATGTCTTCTTTCTTTCATTCATTTTAATAAGCTCTTGCTAGCATTGAGTGGAGAGAACCTTCTGCTGGAGAGTCCCCTCTTTCGTAAATTATTAGGATTGAACCCTTTATTTAACACCTTTCAGATTCAATTGGTTTCACTCAAAAGTCAAAACGGTTATCTCTAAGCCAAGTTATGTGCGTCGGAAGTTGACTATTTCTGATTAGACTACTAAGAAGATTAGCTGGGCTCTAGGATGCACCAAGTTCTCTTCTTATGTACAAATTCTTCAAACTCTTCAGTCATAACCTAATTCCAATTTTCTTGCTGACACAGTTGGTTTCTTCTCAAAAGGGCTCTTAAAACTCAGTTTGCCGACTTCTCACCAAAACCAATTCCGGTTGAAACTCAACATAGCAGATAGTTTCCTTCAATATTCGGTATTCACATAGCCTAGGTAATGTCCTCAAAATTTTCAGATCAATCCTAATATGTATTAGCTTCGTAGCAATTTTGGTTTCATCTAAGGATTTTCCTAGCTCAGGTTGTGACCATTTTAGCACAGCTGCATAGAAAAAAATTTATGTAGAAAGTTTCCTGCTTCCTAGATTGTTATCCACTAGAACAAGGGTTAAAACTCAATAATATATAAATGACAAGGTACAGATAATTCAATCTAATCATCAATCCAGTGAAATTATCCAACTAGATATTGGACATGTACCAAAACCTTCCATCTTGTCCAATCGCAATATGCCTTTCTCCACTTAAGTTACTTACTTAAGTAATCAAGCCTCTAGGGTCAATCACCAAAATAGGGTCATGGACAATTCAGTTTTCATGACAGAAACTATGGTTCTAAATCAACTTAAGCACACATACCATTGCACTAAACTTAGGTCCTTAGTCCTATTTAAACTTCCCAGTTCTAAAGATCTATCAGTATTGTAGAAACGTTAAGGCTATGATGTTGGCTAATGTGACCAATAACATATTAAACATTTAATTAGGGGATGGTAGGGTTAGGAGGAATCTATTTCTGCATAATGTGCAGTTTCCACATTATTGCTGGACATGGGTGCGAGGAGGAGAAAATCATGCACATAGTGCAGTGTTATGTTGTTATCTAATTAGCTATTGGGTGATTTACTCAATGACAAGTAACAAGACTCTAGGAGAGCTATATAGCAGAATTCTATAGTACCACACTTCACAAAACTTTATGAAGGGTTGCATTGCAACAAACAAGTGAAACAATATACACACATCTTGCAGACAACAAAACTGCATTCAAACTTCAAGGACAGATCACACTACTAGTATCTTGCACCAAAAGCTTTTTAGAAAATGGCTAATTAGTATATTTAATTCATTAAAGGCTAAAATATAAAGTATATTGCTGGTCTCAGTAACTCCCCGTGGAGCTCAAGTCCTACATCCTGATTAAGACTTGGATCTATACCAAGCATCCTCTAAAATTCAACAAAATCACCATGCACACAGATTCGTATTCCATTTGTACCTCTTTACTCTTTCCAGTAGTAATTGATCACCAATCACATCTTGAGGAAAATCTCCAAAATCCTTGTTAATATCCACTATCTCACATGAAGTAAAGCTTGGATATCAACCTCAATTTACAATAATGTCAAAGACTATGATTCTTTAAAAACCTCTGAAAATTGGCATATATCATTGACTTAAACTCTTTCATTACTAAGTAACAAGCTCTTCCAACCATAATAACCTTGTGTTGAGAGAGAGTTTCAAACAAAAGTCTGAGAGTCCCCTGTTTGGAGTTGGGGCTCATCCTAGGAACAAAAACTTAGGGTTTCAAACAAAGTGCATACTAAGAGGGTTCCTTTAAATTCCAATTTCGTATGTTTTCTTTTTGAAATATAATGACCAAGATCAATCTCATTAAATCATAGCCGGTGTGATACTAGAACAGTTAATAATGAAGAAAGAAAAGAAAAGAAAAGAAAAGAAAATTACCAAACGCGCGCCTTTCCTTGTTCTTTGTTGTTCGAGTGTCTCTGCCATGGAAGTCTCCAAAACCCTGTCTTTAGCTCCATAGCCACCCCAAGACACCCAGGCCACCAAGCTCCGCCTCGTCGCGCCGCTCCGTCGATGTACCAGAACAGCGCAGCACGGCGTTTCTTCTTCTCCAACGCGCGCAGAAAGAGCCGTGATCGTAGCTTCCACCGCCGCTCCACAAGGCCAAACGGCGGGTCTGCTCCCGCGATCGGAGCTTCTATCGCTCACTCTCGCTTTCTCGCTCTCTCCCTTTCTTTTCTCTGTGTAACGGGTATATGTCAGGGGTGCGTAACGGGTATATGTCAGGGGTTTTGGGTTTCAATTTCTGTTTCGAAAAACAGAATATTTACCTTAATAGCTTTTCCTTTACGTTGCCTTAATATAAGTTGCTAATAAAATTAAAAAAAAAAAACTCCACAAAATAATATTTGATGAAAATAAGTGTTATTATTACTTTCAATTTTATCATTATCATTTCCAATATTATAAAATTCATGACAATTAGTTAAATAATTAATTAATTAGTTGGTTAAATTAATCAATTAACTAAGGCTTAAATATGTTCGGGGTCCCTAACATTTGAAAGGGAATCAAATTGAGTCCCTAAAAAAATAATTTGCAAAATTTCATCCCTAAAAATGTTTTTTAATCAAATTAAGGACAAATCTCAATTTTAAGTTGGTTAGTTATCTAATTAGCACAGTCATCAGTTCGCGTGACTTTTACTCATTTTTCTAATTTCACGTCATATTAAAAAAATGAAAATCCTTCCAAAAATTAAAAATTCTGAAAATTCTTTCTTCTTCCTCTCCGTCATCGTTTTTCTTTCTTTATTCTTCTTCCATTTTCTGTCTTCTTTCTTCATCTTCCTCACATCTTTGGGGCGGGTTTCTAGTTTGTGTCGTGGTTGAAGATTCTGGGTTGGGAAAGAGGTAGTTAGATTTGAAACAACAAATAGAGAGAAAGAGTGGATCCAGTACATGAAGCTCCAGATCCACGATTTTGTTGTACCCGGAAGCAAAATGAACATCCGCCATAATTTATCTCGAATTCTTCCTCTTCTCTCGTTCCTCGGTGTGATTTTTCTTCCAGATCCAGCACGAGTGAGCATCGATTAATTAACCCCAATTAAACAGCCCTAAACCCATTAACCCACCCCAGCAAACCCAACAATGCAGAGAACCTCACCTGCATCCAGTGAACCGAGCCACCACCAAACCCAAAATCTTCAACCACCACAACCCCAACCCAGAATCTTCAACCACCACAATTTTTACACTGTTGCCGACTCATTTATGCTAGCTAGCGCCCTCTCACCTGCGAAATTAGAAACAAGTATAGTCACAGATCAGATCTGCAACTAAAACAACAAAGCACACCAAAGCAAAGCAAAGGCTTCTAAAGTAAAAGGGAGAAGAAAAGGGGTTTTATGTGTGTATGAAGTGTAGGTGCGTGTGGTGTTTTGGTTTTGTGGGAGAAAAGAAGAGAAGAATTGGTGAATTGAATTGGAATTTGGGAAGAATGGAAGAGGAAGAAAGAAAGAAAAACAACGATGGAGAGGAAGAAGAAAGAATTTTCAGAATTTTTAATTTTTAATTTTTAATTTTTAGAAGGATTTTTAATTTTTTTAATATGATGTGGAATTAAAAAATGAGTAAAAGCCACATGGATTGATGACTGTTCTAATCAGATGACTAATCAGCTTAAAATTGGGATTTATCCTTAATTTGATTAAAAAACATTTGTTAGGTATGAAATTTTGCAAATTTATTTTTCAGGGACTCAATTTGATTCCCTTTCAAATATTAGGGACCCCTGACATATTTAAGTCATTAACTATAAGATACAAGGATTTATAAAAAAATTGAATTAAATATTTAGTTAGGTAATTTTCTTGTATAAATGTTTTTAACTTTGATATGTTATAAATAAATAAAAAAACATTGCTTTTATATTTAGTTAAAAAAATACAAAATATCCTGTATCTCTCGACAGTCATAAGACTAATCCCCTCAAAACTCAAAGATCATATTAAGTGGGTATGTTTATCCCAAAAAATCATTCTCTATACACATCGCTCAGGATCGAACCCTGAAATAAATAGTTATGAAACTCGGCTATTTACTAACTTGCATAACCTTTTTGGTACAAAATATTTTTTTTAAGTTCTAAAAGTATCCTTTAATAAAAAAATCCAATAAATAATAACTTTTATTTAAAAGGAAATTTAAATTTTGTTTTTCTAAATAGTAAAAATTGCATTTTAGTTAACTAAAACACGACTACTAGGTGTGGGTATGGATACAGGCATATAGGTGCTTTGAGGTTGCGCTGAGTATTCAAGCTATCATCCTCATGGAGCTATTTGATGTGCAATTTGCATGATTTTTCCTATATTTTTCCCACGGTTTGATGCCAAGTTGACAAAATTTCTATGCAGAACTCATGCTTTTATGGTGATTTGTCAAAGTCAAGTCAGAAGCAGAAAAGGCGAATAGGAGTGGAAAAACAAGGAAAATGAGTTAAAGAAACAAGAATCCAATTCAAGCTAATGACATTTTTGTCGCGTAAGATGGCCACGCTCGTGACTGAAGAAAACATGCTCATGCTGAAATTATTCAAGAAACTTGACCATACCACTTGAGTATAAATGGTCATTGATAATGAAATTGCAAGTGTACAATTTACTATCGCGTAATATAAAAGATTATCGAACCCAAGGGATAGGTGTTCTTATTGATATAAAATTTAGTACTTAAGCATAAAAATTAAAAGATAGAAATATGAAGTTGGTTTAGAACAAAGATATAACAATAGCATAAAATGATAAGAAATAAGATGAGAGGAATTTAAGCTCTTGGGTTGATTTACATAATCTATAAAACATGCTAGAAAACTCTTACTAAATTTCTGAACTTTAAATTCGAATTCATGGTGCTATAGCCTAAGTTTCTACACCCTAATGGCCTTAAGAAATGTAGAACTTCCTTTCCTAATTACTAACTCCATAGCATTGGTTATTAGTTAATTAGAGAAGAAGATGAAGAAGGAGTCCGAGCCAACACAAGATTACGTACATCCTTATAGCCTTAAGTAATGCAAACATATAACCTTTTTTATTTCCTATTTCCCTTACTACTTAACAAATGGCCTTATGAATAAGTAGAAAGCATGAAACCTTTTGCGCATAAAGATTAATGAAGAACAAAGAAATAAACATGAATAGAAAATATTATTCAGAAATGTAAAAGAAAACTAGAACATGAATTATAAATTAAAACAACCCAAAAACTTAAAAGAAGAATTAGCCAAGCATGGCTAAAAGATTCATTGAATTACCCTGGATAGGAGCTCAAGTATGGCTTCCCACAAGTCCTAGGAACAATGATCTTTGAGGGAGAAAGAGAGAATACTTGTTGTATTCTATGAAGGTGTGTCCTACAAGTGAAGAAAAGGGTCCTATTTATAGTAAAAATCCAGCCTCCAACGCTTGAGCGCTGGCTTTCCCAACGCTTGGGCGCTAGGATGCATTAAAAACCCACTTTCTGTCCGAGGCCCAGCGCTTGAGCGCTGGCTTTCCAACGCTTGGGCGCTGGGACACCATCTGACTCATCATCTAGTCAGAACCCCAGCGCTGGAGCGCTGGGATCCCAACGCTGGAGCGTTGGGATGCTGCTTCTTCATCTTCTTGCTTGTTCTTCCTTCTTCATTCATGGTAGTAGGTTTTGATGGCCATAAAAAGCCACTAACCAGCCTTGATCAATTCTGAAACCCTTCATCAATTCTTTAAACATTTTTTCCATGTGCTAAATTGGAGAGTGATTCTTCATATTCTTCTTTTTCACTTTGGTCCTCCCTTGGTTAGCACTTCAATTCAAGCCCTCATATCCTCTCAATCTCCACTTTAAGTCCTCCACTCTTGAACTTTTACAATTTGGTCCCTGACTTTCTGAAACTTTACACATTGGTCCCTGGACCAAAAATGATAACTAAACCAGCTTTTCCTAAAAATATAAAATAACGAAAAATCCCTAAAAATATAAAATAAAGATAGAAAAACACAAAAAATCTAATCTACATGCAAAATGCAAAATAAATATAAAATCTACATAAAAACAATAAAAAAAACTACATGTGACTCAAAAATAATAAAATAAAAAGACTAAAAAGACCCTAAAAACATCATATAAAATCCACTCATCAGTCATGCCTTCTCGCGCGACATCCCCTCGTGAAAAAGAGGCAGAGTTTGATCTAAAAGGGGAGGGGGCGATTTTTGCAAGGATACAGAACGTGCAACACCAGACTTGTGATAGGATGGTAGCTGTGATTCCCATAGAGGTTTTGTACTCTTTTATTACTATGCGTAGCTAAACACCTTCTTAAGGTTACAATGTAATTAACGACATGAACCCCAATTTCATTTCAGTTTATTGTTAATTTTCATTGGATTATTTATCTGTGCTTAATGTATGTCTTGACTTGGCCAATTGGGATATAATCTTAGTGAATGATTCAACCTTAGGGGAGGGTTAATTTTCCGAACCGTGATCTAATTGAGTGTAGAGAGTCTTTCTTAGTTCACTCCTGGCGAAGTTTTAGATTAATCGTTTCCATACTTCCAGTTAGACTATGATTGGATGATGAAACATCTCTTAGTATATAGCCTGTATGTGCTTCAAGCTTATTTGTCTAATCACGTCGATGATAACATTTTCTCATTAGTAGGGTGTTTAAATATGACAATTAACGATAACAAGGAGGTGAGTTAATGTTTTAAGGGGTAGAGTTGGTAATCAAAGGTTTTAACAAGTGAATTGGAATTGGGAGAGTGGACCTAGTTGCACTAGTAATCTTAAGGCTTGTATATGTTATTTGATTTTGCAAACTATTTCCTATACAAATCAACTTCTAGTCGGTTGGTCATTAAGAATTTACAGAAGCTAACACTTGCCATATGGGTCCTTTGAGATTCGATAACTAAGACTTTTGTTCCTATACTACTTGAGCAATAAGTGCACTTACTCTTCTACGTGTGTGTTCTAAGCGCAACAAGCTTTTAGCGTCGTTGCCGGGGTCTAATTGCTATATTGACAAAAGGATAATTTTCTTGATTCAAGTATTTTATTTTGTTTTATTTCACTGAACATGTATCTGCTAACCTTCATTTTCTTAAATATTGTTTCTCACAAGAAACTATGAGACATGGAACTATGCAAGACTACTTCACACTTGTCATAAGACTGGGGGACAACATCCTCCATTTTTACCACCATCGGTCAACTTTGTGTTGAAGCTCGCAATCATTACATCCATCCAAGATGCTGGCTAGTTTGGAGGTTCAACTCATGAGAATCCTATAACCCACTAGAGAGATTTCTTGAGGATTACCAGTAAGATGCAATATAATGGCATCAGGGAGGATATTCGGTTGAAGATGTTCTCTTTCTCTTTGAAGGGTGAGGCACGATCTTGGCTCACTTCCAATATTCATGATTTGGCCCCTAGACTATTTTATAGTTTACCGTTTGGTCTCCGTTGACTTTATCTTGTAACAGATTCTGTTATCTTCTATTTATTTGAGTTTGAATTCAGAGATAGAATAATATCTCCGAATATTTGGTGTTAGATCTGGTTGTTAATTGATTATTTTTTTAAATATCTTTTATTTAATGTAGATTCTATTTCCTGTTATTTTTTCTGTTTTGGTTTGAAGACAAGGAGAATTAAAAAAAAAAAGATAATGCATATCTTAAGAGCTGTTTGGGCATGCAGCCCCATTCTATTTTTGCAGCAGTGTTGTTTTTTGTCATTGTTTGGTTGTTTAAAATAGAATATCTTTAGGGTTTGTTTTAAATAAAATTTGATAGGGATATTAGTTAAAAGATAAGAAGAAAAAAATAGAAAAATAACCTCCTATCACCTTTGTAGAAGTCGACCAGCTTTAAGAATAGAGAAAGTGATGAGTTATTTTACACCTATCAAGCAACAACTCTCAGAGAACAATTGTGCAAAACCACCTCTTTTCCCTTGCTGTTTTGGTTGAGCCTCTTCTCTTCATAGAGACAAATCCTTTCCTTTTCCCTCTCCTTTTTCCAAGAGCTCAAGGTGAGTGTTTCCGGTAGGTGTTGTGTCTTTTCCCAGTTCTGAACTCTCATGATGTTTGGATTTCAAAACTATGACTTAAAAGCAATTCTGAATTCTGTTTTTTTTCCTCCTTCCGTCATTCTTCTTTTTCCAAGGATTATAGCACAAGGTTCTTCCAACCTTTCCTCCGATGTTAGACGTTTCATTCTCGAAGATTTTCGACGTGCAAGAGTTGTTTCTGTTCCCCCTTGATCGAACAAGATACAAGGTAGGCTTTCTTTTACATTTCTGTTCTCTATCTTGTTCTTGAGGGTTTGTGGGGCTGGGTTTTAATTAAACAATTATGCACACCTTATGAAAAACAGTTATGGAAACCTTTTCTTGTTATGAAAAGTAATGCCTATTCTGATTGGAAAAGCATATTCAATTCTTGTAAAGCTTAGAAAATAGAAACACTGTCACTTTCTTACCCTTTTTGGCTGCGGGTTCATGTTCTTTTCGGGTGTCAAAAATCATTTTGGAAAACTCTCTTTCTCTAAGGGCTGGCTGCGGGTAACATGAAGGTTTTGGGGTTAGGGTTTCATTTTCCTTTCCGCCATTTTGGTTGATTGATTGATTTGCATATTTCTTGCAAGGTTAGACGCAAAGCCTATGCGATACTACGTTCGACGGTAAAGGTAACTTAGTCTTAGTGGCGTCGAGTCGGTTTGTGATTGTGTTGTGTTTTGCTCCTTGGTTTCTAAATATATCTTGTGGATTGTTGATTGATGGATTATGTGTTGAGGCTGAGTTTTCCCTATTGAACTATATTATAACATGATGGAATGATTTGATATGTTAATGAGATGGAAATTTAGCAAGTGATTATAACATGTTGCTGTGGATTAAACGATTATACTTATATATGCTAAATACTATGACTATTGGGGATGTAATGAACTGTTGGTTCACTTGATGATTGAGGATTATTGTCATAGCATATGCATTATGTGGAATTTTAAGGTTGATGTGACGACACTTTGTCCCGTGGGATCTTCCTAAGGTGATGTGGCGGCACTTTGTCCCGCGTGATCTACCTTGAGGGCGATGTGGTGGTAGTTTGTCCCACATGATTGTCGTGGCCCCGTTTGGGTGAAATTCTAGTCATAGTTATCCACTTGTGTATCATATTTCCATGGGTGACCAAGTAAGACATCTGAAGAAGTACACTCAAACTTGAAATGCTTCCATTAGTTCCATGGGCACAACATAACATTTTATTTACTAGTAATCATAACATATTCCATTGGACAAGGAAAGCAGGATTTGCCTATTTACAGCGAAGACCTATTGGTCAAGAAGCCATTGAAGTTTATATGGCTTTGGATGAGGATTGCAGCACAACCTAACTCATTCACTAGCCTATAACTAGCTACAATAGTGCAACTATTACTATTATAATTATGATGAGGGAACAATTGTGCCCACTAATTAGGCATTTTGTACGAAAGATGTTCTTTTTGGTTATCCTCAGCATCTATACTAGCTAATAATAATCTCTTAAGAACTAAAAATATCTCCTTCTAAAGCATATTTAACGATCTCTTGTTCACCAGAGGAAGATGTAGAATAAGAAGGAGTGCTCAAACTTGAAATGCTTCCTTAAATTGTCTTTCATTAACATAGCTTTCTTTGAAGGACATTGAGAGGCAATGTGACCTCTACCAAGAACCCTTGACACTTTATGTTTGACGCATTTTCTTGGGTTTGGAAGATGGTTAATTATGATGTGTCTTCTTAAATTACCTAGTGTTTTTTTACGTCCTTAAATGGTTTATCTCTATTATCTATGGGCCTAGAACTATCACCTTTATGGACACACTCTTGAAGGTTAATGTAGTTGTTAAGCTCAACACATCCTTGACTTCTAGGTTTAACACATTGAGATAGCACACTACAACTGCTTCCTCATTTTCATGAGCATTTTCTCTTATATTTCCATCTTTCTATGGTAATCATCTACACTCATGTAGCCTCAGGTCAACCCTCTGAGCTTCTGAAGGAGTTGCCTATGAAAGTTTCAAGGTACATACATTTTTCTCATGAAAGCATTAAGCTCCACCTAAGAAGAGATATGTGCTTCACAACTCTTATTCTGTTTAACTAGCCTAGCCCACCAGCATACTGCATAATTTTAAAAACATAAGGTAGCTAGTTTCACTCTTTATCTTACCTGATTTTATGAAAAATAAAGAGTTGTTCTATTTTGAGCCCCACTTTATGTAGGATTTTATATGGCTTTTACCATGAAATGGGGGTAGATTTAGTTCCCTCGCTTTCTTTTCCAACTCATTCTTTCTCTTTCTTTACACTCATCCCTTTACCCATATTTTCTCTCGATAAAAGAACAATAAAACTCTTTATTTTCTTTCTCTTCATCTATCTTCTTTTAGCACCCTCTTACATTTTCTTCTCACATTTTCCCCTTTCTCACTCTTTTCTTTTGTATCTAATTGCATGGTAAACTTGTGGACTTGATGTTGCAAGTCCTTGAGTATGTGACCTAGGAGAAAGAGAACAACCGCTCTTCAACGAATAAACCATCATAAGAAGATACGATGTAAAAAGTAAAAGGAAAAACAAAAAATGAAAATCGTAAAAAGCAAACACTCCCAAAAAACCACTCCAAAGGATCATATTTCTATCTACAAGGTCATTCAAAATACATTCTTTCTAATAACGTCCAATGTCTCTACTCGCCTAAACAATTCAAAAGAAAAGCAAACAAGTAGGAATCAACTAAACAATTCAAAAGAATGTCCAAAGTCCTCTTACAAGAGAGAAAAAGAAAAGTATATATCCATATCCTACTACAAAAGAACTACAAAGTACACAGTTTTGATCCTAGATACAATCTAAAAAGAAAAATTACAAGGAGAATTCCTAATACAAACGTACTGTAACAAACAATAAAATTGTAAAAGGAGAAAAGAAGAAACAAAAATTGACTAAAAGCGAAAACACTTGAGGATGTAGCCAAGTGTGGGATCAAAAATAGTCTTGTGAAGTCCCTCCAAACAATTAGCAAGCTTCAGAGGTCAAATGCAAAATAAAACAATGACAGAACAAAGGATAACACAAAAACAATCAAGAAAATCTTAACAAGGAATAAAAACTACCAAAAGATGAAAAAGTGCGATAAAATTACCAAGAGGCCAACAAAGACAAAACACATCGAGTTTTAAATTACCAAAAGACAATTAGCAAGACACGGTTTGTGTATCACATACCCTCTCTTGATCAAAAGGGTAATATTTTCACTAAGGCACTACCTCCAACTCTGTTCGAGGCTCTAGAGGACCAATTCAATATGGTTGACAAGATTTCTCTCTCTCCCACCTTGAGAATAGAGTTAGTTAGTTATAGGGCCAGCTGATCCAGCTGTATATTAGTTGCTGAGTCAGTTTACTATTTGTAATTGTTTGTTGGTGAGAAGTAGTTCTCGTATTCAGCTTGTTGTGCAAGCTTCTCTTACTCTCTATATATTAAGAGAGCACCCTCTTGTATTCGGTAAGAATAACAATAACAGAAATCAATTAAGTGTACTTTCCTTTTTCTCTCTAAACCTAGTTCTCAACAGAAAGAACTTGAACTCTCCCTTGCATGTGTGATAAGAGCACAGAAGCGAGTACAAGTGAAGAGCTTACCGAGAACGAATAGAAAGGCAAGTCTGGAGGGTTGTCGGAGATGCTAAGTTGCTGCACATAAATCGAATATTGGAAAGAAATAGCAAACTAACGAGAAACATATCGGGATAGGTAGAGAAAATCAATTCTCACTTACCAAGACAATGGATCAATATAATTGAACCACACCACTGAATCACCAAAAACCAGAGAATCACAAAAAAACAAAAACTGCTGAAACACAATATAACAAACCTGTTAAAACGACACAAAGGTATGAGAATGACAAACCATGAATTTAAAGATAGATATATAGATAAGCCATTTGCATTTTGCAAGAGAACCTCAGGAGTTGAGTAAGATATATAGTCAGTTGGGTTGTAGAAATGCATGTAGAAAAGTCTTCAGTAAATAAAAGTTCTTAATAGATCAACACAATCAGAATACATTGTCAAACTCATTTTAACTTCAAAATCACTAATGTGCATTCTTCTTTATGAGGAGGCTTATATTACTAATTTGCTCAATGTCATGGGAAACTTATGATGGAAATTGACCAATTAGTTCCAATAACAGAAACAGAAGCCAGCCATCAGTTTCATCACTATTTATGATACTCACTATTTGAAGAAAGACTAGACCAGAACTATAGATATCTGTCAAGCAAACTCAGTTGTTTGAAACAAGAAAACCATGATTAGTAACATAACCATGATCTTCTAATCATCTCTGGAAGTTGTGAGAGCTGGATTGTTCAAGTCAGTTGGGCTACCTGAAGTAGTTATGTCAAAGTTATGCAATCTTTAGATTCTTAGCTTGCTTTAAGGATCTTTTATCATTGGACAAAGTCATGTAATCTTTAGATTCTTTACCATTAGGAAATAATATTCTTTGGCTTAATATCCCACAATATAAGTTGAGTGAAGACCATTCGGTGCAAATAAGAGCTGCCTCAGAATTGTTTGAATTATTCTATTTTCTCTTTTCAACCCCTTGAGCAAGTCTTGGACCTCACCCACAATAAAATTTATCTATCGGAAATTTATGGCGCCATCACTGATGGTTGATACGGGAGGATTTTAGCAATCAAGCATTACCATGGAAGCATAAAATGCAAATAGAACTCCTCCATTATCTAAATGCTCTAGAAATGTAGTGAAGAGCAGCTAAATAATATTAAACATATTATCCTAACATACTAAAGACTAAAAATAGGGGTGTTGTTTACCCTCCCCCACCCCACAGGCCACCTTTCTTAGTATATCTTACTGCTATAAACTTTATTATAAAATAGAAGGCCAAAATGATAAGAACTATATCTATAACATACCCGTTAGATCACAACCTATGCTAGAACTAGAGAGGCTGGCGCCTAGCAGATTTTGACAGGGATTAGTAATCACTCATTCACTCACAAATGAAATGGTAAACAAAATCAGCAGTATATATAAAGCAGAGTATATAACTCAAAAATTTTACATGGAAGCACAGATTAAAAAAAGTACAGTTTAAAATACATAAGTGGGGAAATGATAAGAAGCAAGCTACTAACTTATTTTCAATTAAACCTGTTAAAGTACCTGAAAATCAATGATCTATAATCCAAGTGCCTTTGAAATTTTGAATCCTAGGTCCCTGACCTCATACACTTTTACTTGTGGTGGATATATACCTTCAAAATTGGATCAACATGAAAGCCAAGACTTTCGAATTAATATTTATCTTTCCTTGCCCATATTCTATATGCTTCCATCAAAAGCGTAACAAATACTTCTCATTGGGAGGCTAACATCCTATCATTTTCAACACATAACTCGTCAGTATTTCATATGCCTAACAACAAATCCTTGCTACAAACTTTTTTGTCCAGGCCCAAGTGGGATTCAAAACTGGTCAGTGAAAATAAAATCAAATTTCTAGTAATCGTAGTTGTAGAAACCCATATATTGTTACTGTCTGCAGGTGACTAGAAATGATGTATTGCTTTCATTAGTTGCTTATACATAATGAAGTCGACACTAATAGTGAAGACTTTAGACTGAAGAATCAAACCTAAAAAATTCACCATTTTTTCCACCTAACACTTGCATACTCTATCATGAATCATCCCTGTCCCTGTCCTACACAAAATTAAGTCACCTTGTGTCTTAAATTATCATCATTAGTCTACCTGATGCTATGATATACTCACCGTCAGGAGTTGCCTTAATCTTGGTGGTGGTGGTTGTCAACCTCAAGTTTTCGAGTAATTGTAAATTTCGCGTGTAACCTAACAAACAAAGCAAACAAGTTTAATTTTGTGAAGGAGGAGGAGGAAGAAGATGAATATTGGGTTTAATTCTGTTTTAAGTTAATTAAGTTAGTAAGTGGGATTAATTTAGGTTTAATTTTGTGATAATGATGTGGAATTGAAAGAAAATAAACAGAAAAAGAAAATTCAACTTATCTTCATTAAACACGTGGATGCCTACGTGGACCGGTAATTGATAAATATTAATGTCAAATCAGCATTATGACGTCACATGGTGATAGAGGGTTGGGTGAATAGTGCGCATGAACAGTACGTGGGGTTGTTTTAATTTAGATAAAGTCAGTTATGGACAGTTTATATTTGTACAGTTACGGGTTGTGGGTAGTTTTATGGTTACAGCAGTTAGGTCACTGCTATGGTTTAAATTTAAATTATATAGGAGTTGTATCTTCTGCTAGGAATCATTCAGAAGTTGTGTGTTTTGTGGGGAGAGACTGGACTCTCAAATTCCAGAATTAGGAGAGGCCGGCTCTCAAAAACCAGAGTTGTATCATTATTTCTATAATAAATTCTGTTCTTATCATTTGGGTATCAAAGCACTATCCAGGTATTGGGTGTTGTCTAAGGTGAATACCAATTAAGTAGTGCACCGTGCACCACCAGCTTTTGGCCAATAAGATCGCGCCAAGTGTCCAGGTAAGTAACCGGTAACCGGTTATTTTATTTTTATAATTTATTATAATTTTAATTTGTTAATTACTATAAACCCTTTTTTCTCTATTAATCTTCTTTTTATAATTCATTTTTACCTTTTTTATCTAAAAATATGGGTAAAAATGTAATTAACTCATTCACATTTACCAACTTCTCTTCCTTCTTCTTCCTCCCTATCAAATCCAAGTCTTAATCCACTTACAAATACTTTAGATATGTTGAATTTCATGGGTCAAAATTTCACTTATCCTCTTGTCATCCTTACCATATTTCACTTCTTTAACGTCAATAACCTTCACCAACTTCTCCTTCTTTCTCTTCCTCCTCACCAAATATAATTCATATTCCACTTTCAAATTCTCTAGAGGTGATAATTTCAAGAGTCCCAATTTCATTCGCTCACCACTTCACCTCTTTCAAATCTCACTTGTTCTTCACCAACTATCACCACAATCCTCAAATAATGCATGTTTCACTTCCTTCTCCTCATTCACCTTCACCAACTTCTCTTCCTCCTTCTTCCTCTCCATCAAATCCATGTATTATTCCACTTTCCTTCAAAGCTTCATGTTTCACTTGAATCTTAACTCTCTCTTACTCATTCCCATGATTCACTTCTTTCTCGTCATTCAAATGCACCAACTTCTCATTCTATATCTTCCTTCCAATTTAAACAATCTCTTAATCCACTTTCTAATTCTTTAGAGATGTCAACTTTCATGAGTCTAAAATTCACTTTTGATCCATACCATATTTCACTTCCTTATCCTCTCACCTTCACGAACTTCTCCTTCTTCCTCTTCGCATCGAATCTAATCCATATTCGACTTTCTAATCCTCTAGAGGTGTTAATTTAAAGAGTCTCAATTTTGTTCTTTCACCATGTCACCTCTATAAAAAAACACTTCTTCTCCACCAACTATTACCACAATCCCCAATTAATGCATGTTTCACATCCTTCTCCCCATTCACCTTCACCAACTTTTCCTCCTGCATATTCCACTTTCCTTCAATTCTACATGTTTCACATGAATCTTAACCCCCTCTTACCCGTTCCCCAACTCCTCATTCTTCTTCTTCCTTCTCATTCAATCGATCCCTTAAATCCACATTCAAATTCTCTAGAGATTTTAAATTTCATGAGTCCAAATTTCACTTCCCCGCACCTCATCTCCTCCTCGCTATTTTTCACTTCATTCTCCTCAATCACATTCACCAACTCTCCTTATTCCCCTTCATCCTTATCTAATCTAATCAATATTGCACTTTCCTATTGTCTAGAGGTGATAAATGACATGAGTCCAAATTTTATCCTTTCAACATTTCACCTCCTTCAAAAATAATTTATTCTTCTCCAACTACTACCTCAGTCCTCAAGTAAATCATGTTTCACTTCCTCCACCTCAATCACCTTTACCCACTTCTCCATCTTCTTCCTCCTCCTTACGTAGTCTAATCCAAATTCAACTTTCAACTTCTTTGAAGATATAAAACTTCATGAGTCCAAATTTCAATCTTCTAGCATTTCACCTCCTTCAAAAATCACTTCTTCTCCAACTATTTATTACCTTGAAGTAATTTCTCCTATCCTTCTACTACTCATCCTTATACTTCTATTTCAATTCTTAAGGTTCACTTAAATCTTCACCCTCACCTCCTCCTTCCCATGTTTCACTTCCTTCTCGTCAATCACTTTCACCAATTCTCCTCCTTCTTCTTCCTCCCAATCTAATCCACGTCTTATTTCATTCTCTTTCAATTTTTCATGTTTCACTTGAAACTTATCCCTCTCTTACTCATTGCTATATTTCACTTTTCTCCTTATTCACTATTACCAAACTCCTATTCTTCTTCCCCTTCCTATTTAATCCATCTCAAAATCCACTAATTAATTCTTTAGAGATGTTAAATTTAATGAGTCAAAATTTCACCTCCCCTCTTCTCATACTTACCATATTTCACTTCCTTATCCTCAATCACCTTCACCAACTTCTCTTTCTTCCTCTTCCTCCTGTTTTATTTTCTAATCTATATTTCACTTTCCAATTCTACAGAGGTGTTACTTTGACCACTTTATCTCTTTCAAAAATCACTTCTTCTTCACCAACTATTATCACAATCCTCAAATAATGCATGTTTCACTTCCTTCTCCTCCTTCTTACTCCCCATCTAATTCATGTCTTATTCCACTTTCCTTTAAATCGTCATGTTTCACTTGAATCTTAACCTTCTCTTACTCCTTCCACTGATTACTTCCTTCTACTCATTCAAACTCACCAACTTCTAATTCTATTTCTTCATTCCAATTTAATCCATCTCGTAATCCACTTATTAATTCTTTACAAATGTTAAATTTTATGAGTCCAAATTTCACTTCTCTTCTCATACTCACCCTTTTTAACTTCCTTAACCTCAACCACCTTCATCAACTTCTCCTCCTTCCTCTTCCCCCTCATTGAATCTAATCCATATTCCACTATCAAATTCTCTAGAGGCATTAATTTTCAAGAGTCCCAATTTCATTCTTTCCCCACTTTACCTCTTTCAAAAATCACATCTTCTTCACCGACAATTGCGCCAATCCTCAAGTAATACATGTTTTACTTCAATCTCGTCATTCACCTTCACAAACTTCTCTTCCTCTTGCTTCATCCCTATCTAATCCATGTCTTATTCCACTTTCCTTTAAAAATCTACATGTTTCACTTGAATCCTAACCCTCTCTTACTCATTTCCATGATTCTCTTCTTTCTCTTCATTCACATTCACCAACTTCAAATTCTATTTCTTCCTTCCTATTTACTCCATCTCAGTACCCACTTACTAATTCTTTAGACATACTAAATTTCATGAGTCCAAATTTCGCTTCTACGTTTCTCTTCCTCACCATATTTCACTTCTTTATCCTCAATCACCTTCACCGACTTCTCCTTCTTCCTTTTCCTCCTCATCGAATCTATTCTATATTCCATTTTATAATTCTCTAAAGATATTAATTTCAAGAGTCCTAATTTAATTCTCTCACCACTTCACCTCTATCAAAAATCAATTCTTCTTCACCAACTATTACCACAATCTTTAAATATTGGACGTTTCACTTCCTTCACCATCTTGTGCTTCCTCATCTTCCTCCCCACGTCTAATCCATGTCTATTTCCACTTTCTTTCGATTCTTCAGGTTTCAATAGAATCTTATCCCTCTCTTACCCATTCCCACGTTTCCCTTCTTTCTCGATGTTCACCTTCATTCACTTCTCATTCTTCTAATTATTCTCTAACTATTACTTGTCTTGGAGTGATTCATCCTCTTCTACTATTCATTCATATATTTCTCCTTAAATTCTAAATGGTTCACATGAATCTTCACCCACTTCTTTATTTTCACATGTTTCACTTCTTTCTCCTCATTCATCTTCACCAACTTCTCCTTTTTCTTCTTCAATATCTAATCCATCTCCTATTCGACTTTCTATTAGAGGCAGTTCATTACTTTACCTGCTACTATATAACTAAACAACCTTTTTCTGAAGATTGCTGATTATTCAGAGATTTCTTTTCTTTCTCACTCTCTCTCATCCTCTGTTTCTCTCGCTGTTATGGATTATAACAGGGGGGAAGTCTAGAGAAATAGAAACAGAGAATAAAGTTTGTCAACAAAAAAAACTAGACAAACAGAACTAACAGTGTCATTTTCAGATTTTCTTTCCTCTACAGTGACGATCTGCAACAATTTCACAGAAACAATTATGCAAGATTGTTTAGTCTTCACAGGATAGGGTTAAAATAATACCTTGTTACCCATTAATTCTGCTTCCTCCTTAGATACCCTTGAAGCTCATCTCTCTGCTAGAGACCTACTATTCATCCTTATACTTCTCCATCAATTCTTAAGGTTCACTTAAATCTTCACCTTCTCCTCCTCCTTCCCATGTTTCACATCCTTCTTCCCATTCACCTTCACCAATTTCTCCTTCTTCTTCTTCATCCCCATCTAATATATGTCTTATTCCATTTTCCTTCAATTCTTCATGTTTCACTTGAATCTTATCCCTCTTTTACCCATTCCTATGTTTCACTTTTTTTCTCATTCTTCTTCTTCCTCTCCTCGTCTCCTCCTCAATATATTTCACTCCCTTCTCCTCAATCACATTTACCAATTCTCCTTCTTCCTCTCCATCCCTATTTAATCTAATTGATATTGTCCTTTCTTGTTCTCCAGAGGTGTTAAATGTCAGGAGTCTGAATTTTATTCTTTCAACATACTACTTTCTTTAAAAATAATTTATTCTTCTCCCACTACTACCTCAATCCTCAAATAAAGCAAGTATCACTTCCTCCACCTCAATCACCTTTACCCACTTCTCCTTCATCTTCTTCTTCCTCCCTATCTAGTCTAATCCAAAATCAATTTTCAACTTCTCTAAAATCACATCATCTTCTTCAAAAATCACATCATCTTGTCCAACTATTTCTTACCTTGAAGTGATTTCCCGTATCCTTCACTAATCATCCTTATACATCTCATTCAATTCTAAAGGTTCACTAACGTCTTCACCTTCTCCTCCTCCTCCTTCTCCTCATTCACTTTCACCAACTTCTCCTCCTTCTTCGTCCCTAACTAATCCATGTCTTATTTCATTTTCTGTCAATTTCTCAAGTTTCACTTGAATCTTATACCTCTCTTACTCATTCCTATGTTTCACTTTTCTCCTCATTCACCTTCACCAACTTATCATTCTTTTTCTTCCTTCCTATTTAACCCATCTTTTAATCCACTTACAAATTCATTAGAGATGTTAAATTTCACTTCTCCTATTTTCATACTTTCCATATTTCACTTCCTTATCCTCAATCACCTTCGCGATCTACTCTCCATCGATTCTAATCCATATTCCACTTTCTAATTCTCTAAATGTTCTAATATCAATAGCCCCAATTTCATTCTCTCACCACTTCACATCTTTAAAAAATCATTTCTTCTTCACCATCTATTTACACAATCCTTAAATAATGCACGTTTCACTTCCTTCTCCTCATTCACTTTCACCAACATCACTTCCTTCTTCTTCCTTCCTATCTAATCATGTTTTATTCCACTTTCCTTCAATTCTTTATGTTTCGCTTGAATCTTAACCCTCTCGAACCAAATCCCATGTTTCACTTCTTTCTCCACATTAACCTTCACTAACTCTTCATTTTTCTTCTTCCTTCTCATTTAATACATCTCTTAATCCACTTTCTAATACTATAGAGATTTTAAATATCATGAGTCCAAATTTCACTTCTCCTCTCCTTATCTCCTTGTCAATATACTTCACTTGCTTCTTCACAATCACATGCGCCAATTCCCCTTCTTCCTCTTCATCATTATCTAACCTAATCGATTTAGCACTTTACTATTCTCTAGAGGTACTAAATGTCATGAGTCCAAATTTTATACTTTCAACATTTCACATTCTTCAAAAATCATTTATTCTTCTCCAACTACTAACTCAATCCTCAAGTAAAGTTGTATCACTTCCACCACCCCAATCACCTTTTCCCACTTCTCCTTCTTTTACTTCCTCCCTATCTAGTCTAATCAAAATTCAACTTTCAACTTCTCTTAAGATGTTGAACTTCATGCGCCAAATTTTCATTCATTCCACCATTTCAGCACCTTAAAAAATCACATCATCTTCTCCAACTACTGCTTACCTTGAAGTGATTTCTCGTATCCTTCACTAATCATCCTTATACATCTCCTTCAATTCTAAAGGTTCACTAATATCTTCACTTTCTCCTATTCCTTCCCATGTTTCACTTCCTTCTCCTCATTCACATTTACCAACTTCTCCTCCTTCTTCTTCCTCCCTATCTAATCCAAGTCTTATTCCATATTCCTTCAATTTTTCATGTTTCACATGAAACTTATCCCTCTCTTACTTATTCCTATGTTTCACTTTTCTCCTCATTCACCTTCACCAAATTCTTATTCTTTTTCTTCCTTTCTATTTAATCCATCTCTCAAACCGCTCACAAATTCTTTAGAGATGTTAAATTTCATGGTCAAAATTTCACTTATCCTCGTCTCATGCTTAGCATATTTCACATCTATATCCTAAATCACCTTCACCAACTTCTCCTTATTTCTCTTCCTCCTCACCAAATCTAATCCATATTCCACTTTCTAATTCTCTAGAGGTGTTAATTTCAAGAGTTTCAATTTCATTCTCTCACCACTTCACCTCTTTCAAATCTCACTTGTTCTTCACCTACTATTACCACAATCCTCGAATAATGCATGTTTCACTTCTCTTCCTCCTTCTTCCTCTTCGTCAAATCGATGTATAATTCCACTTTCATTCAAATGTTCATGTTTCACTTGAATCTTAAGTCTCACTTACTGATTCCCATGATTCACTTCTTTCTCGTCATTCACATGCACCAACTTCTCATTCTATTTCTTCCTTGCAATTTAAAGGATCGCTTAATCCACTTTCTAACTCTTTAGAGATAGCGACTTTCAAGAGTCTAAAATTCACTTTTGATCCTTACCATATTTCACTTCCTTATCCTCTCACCTTCAGGAACTACTACTTCTTCCTCTTCGTATCGAATCTAATCCATATTCCACTTTCTAATTCTCTAGAGGTGTTAATTCGAAGGGTCTCAATTTCTTTCTTTCACCACGCCATCTCTATAAAAAAACACTTCTTCTCCCCCTACTTCTCATTCTTTTTCGTCCTTCCTATTTAATCCATCTCTTAATCCACTAACAAAATCTTTTGAGATGTTAAATTTCATGACTCAAAATTTAACTTATCCTCGTCTCATCCTTACCATAGTTGGGCTTGATCAACAGAGAATGTAGACAGCTAAGCCAGACAGCAATTTGGCACGAAGGAGCATGCAAATATGGGTAGTAATTACAATACTATCTTCACATCTTCCACTTGCCTAAAAGTGCATTTCATGAATGAATAAATTGGCTTGTATGCAACTTCACAACAGCACTGCTAGAATTTCTGCAGATGCAGCTATTAAGTGAAAACACAACCAAAACCTGCCAGGTCAAAAATAGGAAGCCAGTATTAGTCAAAGAATAATATTGTTGCACAAGCACATTATTCAATAGGTATAATCAATTAAAACTTTGAAATAATTTTAACATACTTTCAGCACCGGTTTTAAATTTTGTACAGTATATACCTTCAAAAATGTTGTAAATAGACTTCCACAAGGGATCTCACTCCTATAAGTAAAAGAACCTGCCAACCAGATTGTGAAAGAAATATGCTGATTGTAGCGATTGCAAAAACTCATTCCCAGCCTTTTGTTGTCTTCAACCCAAACACCAAAAGTAATTGCAATGTGGACACCACGTGATAATCGAAACTTTAACTCATGACATGAATGAAACTGAATTATTTTAGCTGCTGCTGCTTAGAGACAGAGTGTCAGAATTAAAATGCAACAGCTGCTGACATTGTTGCTATTTTTGCTTCTCTTTTTAAAGACCCTGAAACAATGACATCAACATGTGACTAACTGTTTGGAAAAATATTACAGAAACTAAAAGGAAAATTTCTGTTAGTCAGTGCCATCTATGAACTAAGATCTTATTCAGGCCAAATTTCTGGAGTCTATTCAGGCCAAAGTTCAGCAGTGTAGGAAAATTGAAAAAGTGCTTCAGTAACATAATTTTGTTTTGCAGAGTATGAATTTCAGAAAACATGCTCAAAACAAAATACATGCCTTGCATCATCTAATTCTTCTATACAGTTGACTCCTAAAATATCAGCACCTACTTGCCTTGCTTGAAAGTTCTAAGATTGATTTGCATCATAAAAAAACAAACACATATCAATGCACTGAAACCAAGCACGAAACATTGTCTCTCATGTGGTTCTTCTTTACCCAGTTAGTCCAAAAATATCAACACCTACTTGCCTTGCTTGAATTTCTAATATTCATTTGCAGCTAAACTAAGCATAACACACTGTCTCTTTTTACCACACAATAAAACCATTCAAGTTCACCTACCACCAGTGCTAAGATCTTATTTTAATAAAGTTTGACAGAAAAAAAAGCCACACAAACCGAACAAACAATGGCATTTTCAGATTTTCTTTCCTTTATAGTGACGATATAAATCAGAGTGACAGAAACAATTATGCAAAAATGCTAGTCTCCATAGAATAGATTGAACATATTACCTTGTTGCCTATTGATTCTGCTTCCACCTTAGCTACCCTCATATCCTCATCTTCTATTTTCTTGCTGCTGAAATGACCCATAAAACAATGTCATTCCATTTTTCTTGCCACTCATATAGCCAATTTCACAATGCAACATGAAAGAGATAGAGAGAGAGATAAAAAAAAAACACCTCAACGTGTGGTCAGAGAGTGCCCGAGCATGGTGATATTCTACTTGGTAAATAAACAAAGGCAGCAATTATTGTGGCAATTATAGGGACAACTAATCCAATTCCGATTCTTTGAAGATGAGTGGTGCCCATCTCTGTTTCGGTCTCCTTCCTAGCAAATTCCAAATGGTATGGTGATGTGGTCATAGATTGATGCTTGGATCACAGTAAAGAGCACCGGCAAAATTGATAAGGAGGCAGGTGGCACCTTCAGGAAACTTTAACTCATGACATGAATGAAACTGAAAATTATTTTAGCTGCTGCTGCTTAGAGACAGAGTGTCGGAATTAAAATGCAACAGCTGCTGACATTTTTGCTATTTTTGCTTCTCTTTTTAAAGACCCTGAAACAATGACATCAACATGTGACTAACTGTTTAGAAAAATATTACAGAAACTAAAAGGAAAATTTCTGTCACTCAGTGCCATCTATGAACTAAGATATTGACTGGAGTCTATTCAGGCCAAAGTTCAGCAGTGTAGCAAAATCGAAAAAGTGCTTCAGTAACATAATTTTGTTTTGCAGAGTATGAATTTCAGAAAACATGCTCAAAACAAAATACATGCCTTGCATCATCTAATTCTTCTATACAGTTGACTCCTAAAATATCAGCACCTACTTGCCTTGCTTGAAGGTTCTAAGATTGATTTGCATCATAAAAAAACAAACACATATCAATGCACTGAAACCAAGCACGAAACATTGTCTCTCATGTCACACAATAAATTCATTCAACTACCTTTAGTACTTAGATCTTAGATACAAGTGCTACTGAATACTGATCTTGTCTGCCCCACCCTCTCTCGTCCATACTTATACTGCCATAACACCTATCAAATCAAGCTCCCATATAAACCCACCATTCAAGCCAATTATTCAGGAACCAAGTTATTTTCTCACACTTTCTATCTAACTAACGTCTTATGTGTTCCGTCTTTTAAGGACAAATTGATCTCCATCTGTAAAGTAACATCCACTAGACTGTCAGTCACCTAATTTTTACACAATCTTGTATTTTACAGGGGGCATCATCTGGTTCTTCTTTACCCAGTTAGTCCAAAAATATCAACACCTACTTGCCTTGCTTGAATTTCTAATATTCGTTTGCAGCTAAACTAAGCATAACACACTATCTCTTTTTACCACACAATAAAACCATTCAAGTTCACCTACAACCAGTGCTAAGATCTTATATACAGGTGCTACTGATATTTTCTGCCCCAATATCTCTTTTCTACACTTAAACTGATAACAACACCTATCGATATCAAGCTCCCATATAGGACCTATTTTCTATATCCTCAATCTATGGTCACTGGTACTTTCTAACCATTGTTGCTAAAAGCCAAATATGTAAAATAATCTGTAACCCGTAAATTTACCAATTTAGTGCTAACCCAAATTGACACCAAAATAAAATCACAAAGTCTAAAATTGGTGCCGAATTCAATATGTCATATTTATATAATACTGTAGGTATATTATTCATCCAGCTACTTTTCTGCAATCCCAACTATAAACTTTCACAAATCAATGTAAAAATAATTTTTATAATATATTATGTATATAACATATTTAAAAATAGGGTTAAATATGTTTTTGGTCCCTGAAATATACACCCTCATCTAAAATAGTCCTTGTAAAATTTTTTCATAGTTTTTCATCCCTAACAAATTTTGTTTGATTTAAAAACATCCTTATGACAAATAGCCTACGAAACCTAAAATCTAGGTTCGGGAGTCTATAACGCGTGAGGAAAGTGTTAGCCCCCCACAGAGCTCGTCTAAAACGATACCTAACATTGATTGTGCAATCTCTTAGCTTTCTTCCTAAATAATTTTACCCTTATTTATTTTGTCATTTTATTGTTTAATTCCTATACATTCCCTAAAAGAGAGAAGAACAAGATATTTTATTTTATTTATTTGGCCTGACTTCCTTTAAATGGAAGATCAAGACTTACACGGTTCTTGATTTTAATATTTTTTCATTTTTTCTTTAGCTTTTCTTTTATGAAAATGAACAAAAACGGTACGAGAAACGACAAACGGTCTATACCTCGCATTGCATTCGCGATAATTTGATTTTTATGCAGCAAAAGAAAAGGAATCGAAAAGAAAAGTGAGCTGAAAATGGAAGTTATTATGAGCCGCATCTTTTCTTTTTTTCCTTTTTCCCTTTTTTTTCTCATGAAGCAAGATTCAATTTTTATGATCAAGAAGTTATCTTTTTATTATGAAACAAACATCAAGATTTAGTTTTTCACAAGAAACAGATTTATTAATGAAGACCCATTTTTATTATCAAGACTATCAAGAACTAACCCTTATCATGTTGGTTTTTATTGTCAAAGGGTCATTTTTATTCATCCAGAACTATGAAGCTAACATCAACATTCAATTCTTTTTTTTACTGTCAAAGAGCTTACAAAGAAGCATTTTTTTTATCATCAAGTTACAACCTTTATCTTTTATCATTCAGATCTGTGATTCTTATAGCCAAGAAGCAATTTTTATCATTCAAGAAACAAATTATGATCAACACTCAATCTCAATGATTGAGAACCAGACTTTATCGTGAGGTTAAAGTCAAGATTTAGTCAAGAAGTCATTTTTATCCTCAAGAAAGCACTTTTATCGCCGTATCACCAAGCAATCACGGCAAAATACAAGACTAAACTTGCTACTCTGACATACAGTAAATTAAAACATTCACATCACAGAATCCAGTACCCAATCAAATCAGAAAGTAAGAACAAGCATACAAGCTCAATCATCAACAGAAAGTCATTACATTAGAGAAGAAAAATGAACTGACCGAGAGGAAAAAGAAAAGGAAGTGAAGATGCTGGAAGAAA
This sequence comes from Acmispon strigosus, assembly GCA_030819835.1. Lineage (NCBI taxonomy): Eukaryota > Viridiplantae > Streptophyta > Magnoliopsida > Fabales > Fabaceae > Acmispon > Acmispon strigosus. The sequence goes on from JAUAMA010000001.1 coordinate 98,066,875, forward strand.
ACCGAAGAGGAAGCCGAGCGCCGGTGGTTCTCGGACAGCGGCGCTATGCCTAGGGTGCTAGGACCGGAGTCTGGCCTGAGCTGGAACTCCCGGTCATAGAGAAGAACTGCTGCGGTGGGCGACGACGGCGAAGTGATGAAGAAGAGCGCAGTGGCGGCGGCAGCAGAGGCCCGAACGGAGAGGGAGGAGGGGCGGCGACGGCGGAGCCGTAAGTAGACAGGCGCCGTAGCGGCGGCGCAGGGAAGGTCGGGGTCGAGAAGTTGAAGGAGAAGATGGTGAGGGAAGGGTGGCGGCGTGAGAAGGGAGGAGGAGAAGATGGTGATGGCGGCACTGGATGAAGGGGGTTGGGGTGAAGAGAGGGAGAGCAAAAGGAAAGGTCTGCTAGGGTTGGCCTTAAAGGGATCAGTGAATAGGTTATAGGGGCTGATAGATGAATAGTGTGAATAGTGAATTGCGGTTTTCGAGTGAGGGGCTTAAATAGGGGGTAGAATTAGGGTTTTTGGGGGACGAAATGACGGGGCTGCCCTTAGGATTTCTGTAGCTTTTTTGCTTCTGCTTCCTCTCCCTCTTTTTCTTGGCCTTGGGACACTAGGCCCACTCTTTCTTTCTCTCTTCTATTCTTTTTCTGTTTTTATTTGTGTGGCTGTTTTGGGCCTTTCTTTCTTCTTCTTTTTTTCTTTTTTTTTCTTGGCTTCTTTCTTCTTTTCTTTTTTTTTCTTGGCTTCTTTTCTTTATTTTAAAAAAAATAATGTAAAATAGATAGGTAAATAGGTTGATATGTAAAAAATATTAAGGGAAAAATGGTTAATAAAAATTAAATTTATTAAAAAAACAAAAACGCTTTAAAGGAAAAAAAAAATTACAAACCAAAGTAAAAATAGTTTTTATCTATATATAAAAGTGAAAAACATATTTTGAAAATAGTAATGTAAAATAGATAGGAAAATATAATTATTAAAAAATAATTTTATAATAATAAAAAGAAACACTTTCCTAGAAAAACAATTACTCAGCAATGTAAAAATATTTTTTATCAAAAAAAAATAAGTTTATAGTAATAATAATAATAATAATAATAATAATAATAATAATAATAATAATAATAGAACGTTTTAATCACTAATAAGTAAGAGTTTAATACTCATGCACATCAGTGTAAAAACCTTTTACACAGACAACCAATTATAACTCATTAATTTACCACATCATAATCAAATTTCGTAATTAATTAAATAAGTTTTCAAATTAATTATCTAATGTGGCAAAATTGTTTGCATCAGTATTAAAGTCAATAAGTAATAACATAAACTAAATAATAATTAAAATAATATTTTAACATAAATATAAGAATTTTTAAGCAAGAAGAAATTAAGAGGTGTAGAGGAGTATAGCTTTATTGAGGAGTTAGCATGCACCAAAATATGATTGTTTAAATGACAAAGCAACAATAAGTACCTTTATCAAATGCCTTCTGACATCAACAGCTGAAGATTCTGAGAGAGCACTCTACACTCCTGATATAGGAGGAACTAATTAGTCTCAGCAAAGCTTGCAGGCCTTATCAATAAATGCTAGGATGCTATCAACTTCCACAACTGATGTAACTATAAATTTCTGCTGATAGAGAGAGCACAACTGATCCAAGGAGTCTAGTATATTCTTCTCATGGCTGCATAAAACCAAGCATTCATACCATTAATATAAGACTTTATGTTAAAGACAGAAGTATTAACCAAATAATTTAAGACTTGGCGAAGTTCTTTTATCTCACTCGCGGAAGACTGAAGTGGATATCATCATCAAGCAAATGTGTCCTAGGCTCCAAATCATTCATTACTGGTTTAGATAAAAATAATTCACAAGTTAAAGATAAAAAATCAGTATGTTTGAATGAACCTATTTTTCTAGTATGTGAACTACTTCAACCTATTTATTCTAGTAGTTAATATCATTCAGTATAGATGCCTGTCCAAAAGAGATGAATCATGGCTGTTTATCTGAAATAATTTTTCTAGTCTCGCATCATTATACATGTTTCCTAGAACTAAGAAGTTTTAAAATTGTTACACCTGAAAATTATAGCATTTATTACCAGCTTCTGATAAGAACTTAGCCAGTGCATCAGAGGGAAAATATTTCTCCAAAATACACTTTCTCTAGTATTCTGAGTTTTATCATTCAAGGTATTTTGCTAGAGCCTCCTGGTAAAATCAGATACAAATACATAAGTGGCAGAAAATCTTATTCTGTAACACTCTGATCAAGATGTCACACTGCTTATTTTTAGTAACATAAATTTAGTACATCAAACTAATGATTCACATGCAAAGTGGACCCTAGTTAAACAAGACATCAAGTCCATAACTGAAATGGACTGTGATCATCCACATCCACAGAGGGTGCACATGACAGAGTAATGTGAAAGTGGTTAACTGTTGGCAATTAAGTAAGATGCTTATTTAAGAAAAACACAATCTCATACTGAGACACGAAAGTTTAGGATTCAGTATACTAGCTATCACAGGGCACTAAGATTTGAAGATCTATTCTAGAAGGAGAGGATAACAATATCTTGTTGATCTATGTTTAGTAGATAATTATCTTGTCACTATTTTGATCCTTTTTGTTCCTATTTATCTCACACTTCTTTACCCTTACCATATTTCACTTCTTTATCCTCAATCACATTCACCAACTTCTCCTTCTTTCGCTTCCTCCTCATCAAATCTAATCCATATTCCACTTTCTAATTCTCTAGAGGTGTTAATTTCAAGAGTTCCTATTTCATTCTCTCACCACTTCACATCTTTAAAAAATCATTTCTTCTTCTCCAACTATTTACACAATCCTCAAATAATGCATGTTTCACTTCCTTCTCCTTATTCACCTTCATCAACTTCTCCCCCTTCTTCTTCCTCCCTATCTAATCATGTTTTATTCCACTTTCCTTCAATTCTTCATGTTTCACTTGAATCTTACCCTCTCGTACCCATTCTCATGTTTCACTTCTTTCTCCACATTAACCTTCACTAACTCCTCATTCTTCTTCTTCCTTCTCATTTAATCCATTTCTTAATCCACTTTCTAATTCTATAGAGATTTTAAATTTCATGAGTCCAAATTTCACTTCTCCTTTCCTCATCTCCTCGTGGATATATTTCACTTCCTTCTTCACATTCACATGCACCAATTCTCCTTCTTCCTCTTCATCCTTATCTAATCTAATCGATTTAGCACTTTACTATTCTCTAGAGGAGCTAAATGTCATGAGTCCAAATTTTATTCTTTCAACATTTCACATTCTTCAAAAATATTTATTCTTCTCCAACTACTAACTCAATCCTCAAGTAAAGTATGCATCACTTCCACCACCCCAATCACCTTATCCCACTTCTCCTTCTACTTCCTCCCTATCAAGTCTAATCAAAATTAAACTTTCAACTTCTCTAAAGATGTTAAACTTCATGCGCCCAAATTTCATTCTTCCACCATTTCACCTCCTTCAAAAATCACATCATCATCTCCAACTACTTCTTACATTGAAGTGATTTCCCGTATCCTACACTAATCATCCTTATACATCTCATTCAATTCTAAAGGTTCGCTAATATCTTCACCTTCTCCTCCTCCTCCTTCCCATGTAAGTCCACACGACCGATAACTGTTAGACTAATGTTTCGAGGTTTGGGAGATGTTAGTAGCATCTTATGTGGCCAAAAGCATCTCAGGTTGGAAAAATGATTTTTTAATTTTTTTCTGGTAAATATTATTAAAAAACAAACAACCAAGTTGCAGTTGAAAAAGGGAAAAGAATATTCAACAAAAAAGAAGGGAAGATGCAAATACAGTCCATGTTGGTGTGTAGTAGGGTTCCATGCGTAAGCACAGGATTAGACAACAGTAAGAGCAGAAGAGTGAGCAACAACAACAACAAGTGTCGACGAAGGAATTTGAATTCAACAGTGAGAGCAATGCGAGCGGTGGTTCAGCGCGTGGCCTCTGCATCCGTCGAGGTCGAAGGCCGCATCGTATCGGAGATTGGCCCCGGCCTTCTCGTCCTCGTCGGAATCCACGATTCCGATGCCACCGTTGACGCCGATTACATGTCCTCTCCACCTTCCTTCATTTCATTTTTCTCTTTCTCTTAATCGAATTTTCAATTACTGAATTATCCTCTTCTTTTTCAGCAGATGTCGGAAGGTTTTGAACATGAGGCTGTTCCCAAATGAAAACACAGGCAAAGCATGGGACCTCAGCGTGATGCAGAAAAATTATCAGGTTCTACTAGGTAAACTCTACTCTATTCACATTTCGAACCTCAATTATGGGAAGAAGAAAAAAAAAAGTGATTTTTATAATTTGTTTTTTATGGGTCTGTAACACTGTAACAGTGAGTCAGTTTACTCTGTATGGGTTCCTGAAGGGTAACAAGCCAGATTTTCACGTTGCAATGGCGCCTCAGAGAGCCAAGCCCTTCTATGCTTCTTTAGTTGACATGTTTAGGAACTCGTATAACCCTGATGCAATCAAGGGTATGTTATCTATTTTTTAACTTTCATTTCTATTTCTATATGATAATAATGTAATTGTTTTTAACTTTCATCCCTTATAATTTAGTTTTTTATCGAGCTCAATGGGTGTAGTGTGATCCATATAGCCTCACTTAGTGGGATAGAGTCGTTGTTGTTGTTGATTGATCGTTTTATTTATATTTTGTCTTCTCTTTGAGTAATAGTAAATAGGAATTGGATGGCACTGCCTTTCCATTCAAGATACAGGTTCTGATAGGATGTAGTGTATATGACTGAGGACGTATAGTCAGGGACAGAAGTCATGGAACCACATACATGCCTAATGGGCGGTCGCCCCCAGAGAGAAATTCCTTAATAGAATAATATTCAAATGTGTTTGACCCCCCAAAAATGTATATACTACCTTCTTCAATTAGCCACCGTTGATTTTATTTGACGTGTTAAATTTTCGTCCCTGCGTATAGTGAATTGAATTGGAACCCTTCTCAAAAACACGCCTCTATTATGTTTGTCTAATATCTTATGTATTGTAGTTCCCCAACCACAACTCTACAAGTACCTGGGGAATGACCTGTAGTGGATGGTTCTAAATGGATTTGGCTCCTATAAAGTGAGTACTCACTTTAGAATGTTAAGTAAGCATTATAACCATTAATAGTGATTACCTCCTCTATAGTATGGAACATGTCTTGCTCTTTTTCCTTGCAGAAAGTCAGGGTATTTAGGAAACTGTTATGAAATCCTTTCATTTTTGTCTCTTTCCTGATCGAACTGAGGGATGTTGTGTTCAATGCCGTACTATGATTAATAAGATTTTTTAAGTGGCCAACATTCCCAAATCCCAAGAATCACGAATGCAGCGCAATCTTTCCATGCTCTATCAAATCAAGTTATTGTTATTTGACTTATTTCCAAAATTTGCATGGCATTTAAATTCCAATGACTACACTCCTCTTTATTAACAATTCTAACAACCAAATCTTTTGGCTGATTGTTAGTTAAATTACAAAAACATAATCTTGAGAATGCCTGTGAAGTGTGAATATGATCATGATTCGTGACGACTGTTCATTTCTTCTCTCATCGCCTATAATTGGAATTAGATTAGCTATTCTGAAACTTGTCAGTACTGGTTTCCTGTAAGGTGTTTCAGTTGTAATTGTGCTGATTCATTTTTAAATTCAGTTATATTCTCAATTGTAATTTTAAGCTTCTTTCGATTTCATTTGCAGATGGTGTATTTGGAGCGATGATGAAGGTAAAGTTATGTCGCCCAATTTCTCTCTAAGTGCTTTTAATGTGTTTCAATATATCTTACCCAGCCTTCCTGTGTTAACAAGCCTCATACTTGTGATGTTGAGCAGGTAAATTTGGTTAATGATGGACCGGTTACAATGCAGCTTGATTCACATTCACGCAAGTGAGTCAATTATATTACTTTTGAAAGAAAATGTATGTGTTTCTGTTACAAGAATATCACTGACAATTCAAATCATTCAGGAATACAGTTGATGCAGCAGAATCTTGATCAGTGCTTGAGCTGGCTTGATGAACATGAGTTTGAATTCTGTCCTTTTTGTTAGCAAGACCCAGTGTAAGGCATTGTTTTTGTTCATTCCATTTGAAGTTCTTTCACCTCGATGGAATAACTTCACCATTTTATAACAGTATTCAGCTCAAAGAATGCCCAAGGTTTCCTTGTCCGTTCTGCAATCTGGGACTCGAGTTTGGATTCTTTTTTGGACAAACTAATACCTGATGACCACTAATCTTGGTTGAGTGCTACCCAGTCTGAAGGTCTAATGACCATATGACATGCTATATTTGTAAACTAAACATGCTTTTTTTTTGTAAAGTTTTGGTTGATCTTTGTTTCCATGGATGGTTTTATTGTATTATTTTGTTTTGCTGGTATGAATCCCTGATTATAGTCAATGTGTGGCATGATATTTATATTAAATATGTAGAAAAGTTAAGTTTGGATTTGATTGAATCAGTTCTATTTTTTAGTTTTTGCTAATTCAATTTTAAATTTGTAATAATTTTTTTTATTAGGTTCGATCGATTTTTGAACATCCCATAAAATCAGTCATTCATTATTTCTTAGAATTATTTTACTAACATTAACATAGCATCGATTTCCGTAATTATCTTAGATGATTCATTGCGAAGTGTGGCTTTTTCCGACTCAGGTTGAGTCATTTGTTGAATTCTAAAATGATGCAATTGGAAGATATTGTTTGCGATTGGTCTTGAAAAATCAAGTTGAATTGTGAAGCTAAGAAGTACTTCAATGATTGATGGTCATTGATGGTCATCAGGAAAAGAAAATGACCACTTCAAAACCTCACATGGACTTCATTCTATAATTCAATATATGATCAATCTGAATATTGAGATATATTTGTATGGGGCTTATTGTACAATGAAATTGGAAAACAGAAAATTCATTCTCGTTCTTATGATCCTCCATTCTTAAAATTAATTGAAAAAATGGTAGAGAGAGATGATAATGAATAATGAATTTCTGATTTCTTAATTAGTGGGTTAAAAAATAAAAATTGTGTAAAAAAAGAGTGAAAAACGCTCGATCATCAAGTAAGAATGTTGTTAAGAAAAGAGTTAAAAAAGCTTAACTAAAAAATAGGAATATAAAAACTTCATTGACATGACTATGACAAAAGGTTCAAAATTAATATATGAAATCAAGGGCATAGCTGTGTTTCTTAAACATTTAGTGGAAGGTTCGATCCCTAAATGATGTGCATAAAGATTGATTTGTTGGAGAAGCCTACCCACTAAATATAATCTCAAAGTTTGAAGAGAATTAATTTCAAAGTTGCCGGCTGTGGATATACCGGATAAAAAAAAAATTCATATATGAAAATTTGTGGTAGAGCTGAATACACATGGCTGATGATCTAAGCATATGCTTCCACAAAAGAAGACTCGAGTTGGAATATTAAATTCCCATATCTTATTGTCGATGGTTGGTGCAGTGACATTGATAACTTCCCTCTGTCACCGAAATGCATAATGAACTTATAATCAATGTTTTCATTCTCCTTCTCAGGGGATGTATTTTTACTTTTACATTCGACAAATGTGTACTCTATTTCTCTTCAAAATATCAAAAGCTTAAGGATTGTCATATTATATACTTCTATTTTTCGACTGACAAGACTGCAATGTTTCACTTAATATTGTCGTGTTACTCGAGATGATCCGAATCCAAACAAAACTGTTTAATGTAACTTCATAAAAGTTCATCAAAAACGCATTTTCCAACTGTGATTCAAACACAATTAAGTTGTCATCTGATATTTAAAGATGTTGTACAGAAAGTCTGAATCACAGTAGCTTTGGAGTTGACAAACTGCAGTTGATAGCTCCCTGCTTGGCCCTTCTTACTGTTTGACAGTTATAGTGGGAGGGCCGGTGGTAGTAGTTTTAAACTTTAAATGCTGTATTTAATTTACAGAACCATATTTTAAATGCTCTAGCAACCTCAACAACAAGATTTTAAAGAATGGTAGTACAAGGGGTGGCTCAATTTCAGTTACTCAAATACTCACTTGAGAAGGAGGTTCTTCAGTTCTGAGCTCACTGCTACTGGGACCTTTGTAGTAACTTCAAACTTGTTAATGGAGTTAATGGTGAAAGTGGTACTGCTGGCACTGGCCATAATAATGCCATGGTGTTCATTTGCTGTGGACATTCATCTAGCAAGGCAATGGGCAGCTAAGAGCAATGTGAGCTGCATCCTAGTTTTTGGAGATTCAAGTGTTGATCCTGGCAACAACAATGTGCTTAAAACCACCATGAAAAGCAACTTCCCTCCTTATGGGAAGGACTTCTTTAACAGCCTCCCCACAGGAAGGTTTTGTAATGGAAGGCTTGCCACAGACTTCATTGGTAAAAGTTATCAACCCCTTTGTTCCTCTCTTAAAATGAGAATCTTATAAGAGAAACTATATTTTACTCATGTTAGGTTATTATATCCCTCTAATTAGAATCATATTATAAAATTATGGAAAATGATCTAAGTTATCCTATATTCCTAATTTTATATTATAATTCTAATTACAAAGATGTAGTATTATAATTTGAGTAGAGATATATATATATATATATATAGTTTCCCTGATACCTAGATTCTCCTATATTTGTGTTCACTTTTCAACTATGGTGTTGGTGATGTGTAAAATCATCAAAGTTGTATATTTCTATGTCATATAAACAACAATTCAAGACCTTAGCACCCAACTTAAAAGCATTAATCTAAAGAGAGGCAGTGAGCACAAGCTACTGACTTGTCAAAGGGATTTCTTTTTCCTAGTTTGGACTAATACATCTACAATATCCATTTCATGAATAGCATGTGCTTCCACAAGAATATGCTCCAGTTATACATGTCACATGTTTTGACCCTATTTTTCTTCTCATTATAAAATACCATATCTGTTCATATCTAAACTAGTCTCATATTTTCAAACACATCTATAGCTGAGGCATTGGGGTACAGGCAAATGCTTCCGGCATTTCTTGACCCAAATTTGAATGTTGAAGATCTGCCATATGGGGTTAGTTTTGGATCAGCAGCCACAGGATTTGATGATTATACTGCTAATGTTGTGGTACATTCTATGATCTTTTCTTCAGCATACATAAATATAATAGCCATGTAATTTAGTTTTTTTTCCACACTAATTGGGGTCTATTTGATGAAACAGAATGTTCTGCCTGCTTCCAAACAGATCCAGTATTTTATGCATTATAAGATCCACTTGAAAAAATTGGTGGGTGAAGAAAGAGCAGAATTCATTATAAGAAATGCATTGTATATTGTTAGTATGGGTACAAATGACTTCCTGCAAAATTATTTCATAGAACCTGCTCGCCCCAAGCAATTCAGCTTGCTCAGATTTCAGAATTTCTTGCTCTCCCGTATGGCTAAGGACGTTGAGGTTCTCTCTTTCAACACCTGAACTGAATTGTTACATTTACTGTAATTCACACCTTTGAATTTGCTTCTGTTTGTACATGGATTATTTTTAAATGCTATTAATCACACAAGAGATTTATGTATTGCTGACTGTTGGGCCAGATACAGATTAAGATATCAATGATAAGCATAAATATCTACAGATTTAGGTTGACTTATTTTCTTTTAATTAATTTTAATGGAAACACCTATTTGCTCTCACAATTTCGACCTTGGTGTGGTGAAGGTCAAATGTTTTCCCAAGAGTTCGACTTCTGATTAGAATAATTTTTTTTCCGAACATGTCTAATTGAACAGTTGGTGACTGCAGATGATGCATAGGTTGGGAGCCAGAAGGTTGGTTGTTGTTGGGGTCCTTCCTCTGGGATGCATTCCACTTATGAAGACCATTATGAACCAGAATAATAATAGCTGTGTGACAAGTTTGAACAAAGTGGCTTACACATTCAATGCAAAACTATTACAGAAACTGTCTAACTTAAAGGCAAAACTGGGCTTACAGACTTTCTATGTTGATGTTTATGGTATGATCCAAAGTGCAGTAATTAACCCTAAAAAATACGGTTAGTATGTCCAAATATCACACTTTGCTGTTTTATCATGTTCTTACTTTTTATTGTTCAAATTAAGAACTTATATATGATATTTTTACTTCATGTTTGGGCTGATGACAGGTTTTGTGGAAGGGTCAAAGGGATGTTGTGGGACAGGGACATATGAATACGGTGATTCATGCAAAGGGATGAGTACTTGTTCAGATCCAGACAAATACGTATTCTGGGATGCTGTTCATCCAACAGAAAAGATGTACAAGATTATAGCTGATGATGTCATTGAATCTGTTACTAAAAAAACCATTCACAGCACAACCAATTAATTAGGTGTATGATCAACATCTATGAATGTTTAATACATCAACTTGTGAAATCGTTTAAGATATATAATATGAGAAAATTAATGTTGGACATGTGTTATGATGTATCCTCTGATAGAGTTCTATATGACATTAAGAGGAGAAAATCATAGAAATCACCATACTGTTTTCTGTGATTGAAAGAAAAAATACAATGAGTATGGGAAGCCATAACCAATGAGAAGAAAAGCAAGGAACATCAGTCTATAGGAAGTAGGAACTTATTCTAGTTGTTAATGATGAAATCAATGATGGGCACACTAGCCAAGAAGAGGTTGTGATATGCCTTCTCTGTTGGGTGAATTGAATCCCAAAATAAATATTTAGATGAGTCAGTGCAGAGATTTGAACCACTATTACACAAAACTGATGCTTCAATGTACCCACTTCCACAACAGCCACTATTAACCTCATCAAATCCTGCCACAGACAAACAAAAGAAAAATGTTAATTAGTGGATCACCTCAAAGCGAATGATAACATTTCTGACAACGAACATAATTGACTCCCATGAAAATTACACAAAAAAGTGAATGGTAACAATTTTTTACTAACCAAATCTTTCATGTGATTGAATCATATCTGCTATAGGTCCATATATGTCAACATAGTAGATCTTAGCATCTGGGTTAGATGAACTGAACTGCAATTGCATTCCATGCAATTCATGTTGAAGAAGTACGTTGAAATCTCTAGCAACAGATGAATAATTGTCGAGACAATTACGTTGAGAAATGGCATTAGGGGAATTCATGGTGATCATGAGTGGCAGGCATCCAATTGGAGGTACTCCAACTATTGCAATTTTCCGAGCACCTTCTGCTAACAAATCCTGAGTTTTTAAAGGAAATTCTTAGTCAAATTATGAAGTTTGTATGATAAAACAAGCCAACAAACAACCTATACTTTGACCTTTAACCATGAAGTGATGTAAGAGACTCTAGCTTTTATTGATGTGCATGTAACAGAGAGTGGAAGGGTCAAGTGCAGCATACAAAATGTAAGATACATTCATTGAAGGTATTTGTACTTTGTATGGAGTTTTGAAGGGAAAGGGAAGGAAGGATAGATTTTTTATTTTTAAATTAAATTAAGAGAATTATATAATATTTATAAAAGTTTAGAAAAATAAATTATGTTACCTAAAGCCCAAATTTATGAGAAGCCCAAACCATTATAGTATTGTAAGGTTTTTGTTGGACCAAAAACAAAATGAAAATGTGATTCCTTATCCTCATTGGGCTGGCCTTGTCCATTCGGACCAAACGGACTGGCCCACGAGCCATTATTTTTAATACTTCACTCAAAAAAATTAATTTAAGGTAAAATAATCATTTTCTTACTACATGAACAAATAAAACACATGAAAGTAGGGGAAAAAAGTAATAAATATGTTGTTATTACTCTTGTATGTTTCTTTTTACTATTTATTTTAACATGTTTAAATTTAATAAAAAATTAAATAACTATGATGAAATAAAAACATTCCACCAGCTGGCCAGCCCAACCCAACATGAGCTAGCTCACGTCAGGTAAGTTCATGTTCGAGCGGGTTGGGCAAAGTTTAGATCGAACTTGAATATTAGTAGTACATTCCACACGTTTAATTTGACTATTTCGGTCTAGTTGATTTTAACTCCTCTAATCATCATTATTCAACACTTCAGATATTGAGGAGTGTTAATAATACACTTCTTAATAAAATTTCAAACACATTCTCTCGAACACTATTAATTGCTTCATTTCTGAAAACGTTAACACAATTGCTACACTTTTTAAAATATATGTAGACTTTTCTAAAAAACAAGCCAAATCACATGTAAGATGTTGCAATGTGAGTTTAAAATGGTGTGTTGCTAGTTTTTCTCTTATCCTACTTTTTGTTTCTGTTTGAAATGTAAGATGCAAGTACCAACTAATTACACTTACAAAGTAAATATTAGTTTCTGAACAAAAATCACCCCATAGACCGAAATAAATTTGGCCCAAATAGTAGGAACACTATTTTGAACACAGGACTCTTGGTAAAACACTTCCCCAATTTGATATTAGGTGATGACAATGATACTAATTCTCCTTAATTGAGCCTATTCCTACATTAATTAGGCCTGTGCTGCCAAGCCCTCATTTTTATTGAAAATAGGGAGGGCCTGCTTTTCTTTTTAGGCTCCCCTTTCTCAGTCATAGAGTTTATAAAAAGAGAAAAGTAACATTAGATACATGACAGGCTACTAAGTTTTTGCTATTTGCTTGTGGTCCTCTTAATTACTCTCATTCTTGAGTTTACATCATCATTCATAGTTCGCCAATTCCAATGCAAGTGAATAATCTTGGCAAATGCGTTGCTACTAAGTTGCATCTGCACCGGTGCAAACACACATTCACAAAAAGTTAATGAAACTGTTCATTCTTATAAATTGTGATCACGTTGCATTCAACTGTTACGGAGACTTTTTAGTTGTTACAACTAACTTCTTAGATGATTTGAACTGATAATTAAATCCAGACCAAGCTCTTCCTGCTGAAAAATATTTAAGCCTTTTTTATGATTCTTTTTGCAGCTTCCATTATGCATAATACATTCAAATATTTATTTGCAGTACTATGTTAACATGTTATGTTTAAGGTGATAAGGTCCATCTTTGTATGTTATCCTTTCTCAGTAACTCAAATTAATGCCACCTTTATGACGGTGCCAAAACTACTGTCTCCTACTTCTACTTCTGCATACTCTTATTAAGGTCAAGTTAGATTTCAGGTTTTGTGGGGTTGGGTCTTTATTATTTTTCTTATCTACACTCAACGACACACTTACAATTCATTCTTTTCTCTTCATTATTGGGAGCCATATCGATCCAATTCCTCTAGCTGTGTGTTTTTATGGACAAAAGTTTCATTAATAAAAGTAGGCTCTGAACTTCTTCTGACTTATACCCTTTTTTCTTTAGACCTTCTGTAATGTCAAAATCCTAATTCAGTTGGTAAAAAAGAACTTGCTTTTTGTTAAACACTTCTGTGAGCACTTCAAGTTTAAGTAATTAAACAGGGTTTTGCAAAAACTAAGCACAATAAGGAAAATGAGGAGCAAACACTATATTTGACACTCTCTTTGATTGGCTAAAATGCATATAGGTCCAACCAAATTGAGAGTGTGACACATATAATTTAGTAGACCCGATATAGATTTTGATCAATCAAAGAGAGAATGTTAAAAGCAAGGTGACAAAGAAAAAATCGCTAACATTTCTCTAAGGAAAATTAGATGTTTTCAGGGTACAATAAGTTAGCAAACACCATAATAGTTTTGAAAATCTTTCTAAGCAAGGCTCAATGAGAAATATCATTTATAAGCCAGGCTCAATTAGAAATAACATATAAATGATCACACTTAATTGAAATGGGAAAAAAATCATATTTCTATCTCCTTTCCTATATCTTGATATATAATTCACTTAGCTTTTGATATTGAGTAGGGTGTTTGGTTGAATTTAAAGTAAGCATACAGAAGTTTGGATTGAAGGTTACGGTATAGTATAATTCTGGCATGTATCAATCACTTATGGTAGTGTTTTGGCATCTGATAAAGTCTTTGTTAAGGTAGGAGTACTTGATATACTGTTTGCCTGTTTGGCAGCATGTTCTCTACTGGTGGAGGGTTTTTTTTATGGTTGGGTTGGGGTACTGGTTTTAACTTTTATGTACTAAAGTGGTGATTCATGTGAACCCAACTTTTAGGAGATACTACAACACTTATAGTTTGTGAGGGTAGAATCTGCCACAAACAGCAGAGTTTGTGGAGATTAAAAAGAAACTGCCACAAACTGGAACCGTCGCAAATTACATGTGTTGTATGTCCCGGTGGTTCACAAATCTTTAGCGTATGCACTTAGTGTGTGTCTGATTTACTGTTTACATTGTGTCAAATGAGGAAATACACGTTGCAATGCACAAACAAAAATGAGAAAAGTAAGATTTTAACAAGTTGAAGAAGTAATTTACTTATAGTAAAATAAAAATATTAGATGAAAATAGCATGTGCAGGGGTATCTGAGCCAAAACCTGTATGAATTGTTTCACATATTGGATCAAGAACTGCTGGTAGGCTAAGGGAGTAGTATAAGTCCTTCTTCTCATTGGTAGAGTGAAATAGTTAAGAACAAAGTCATTGGTGCCAGCACTGATGAAAAACACAGACTTATTTATGTGATTTTCACTTCTTTGCTTACCCAGAGCATCTTCCAGACTCTGTTTGCATGATCTGAAATATTCCAACTGCTTTGACAGTGGAATTACATTCTGAAACAAACAGAGAATTTCACATTAAATGAGTTTTAGTTCCCGATTTGGTAAATCACAGTAAATGTGGAATGACATGCATCAACCTTAAAATAAAAACTTAATTTTCTTTAAGGACTATAATAACAAACACTCATGAATTTACAAAAATAGAAAGAATAAAAGAGGCTTACTGATATGCTTGGTGTAAGAGGGTCAAAACCTGAACCAGCAGAGGCAAAACTAACTCCTGTCATGAGCTCTTCAATGTTATTGCTGTTTGGGTCCAAATAAGGTGGAAGAAGCTCTTTCTTCAGGCCTACATATGAAGCTGCAGCACATTCATGCATGACACATGTTAATAATTCAATGTGTATTTCTTATTATTTTAATCTTGAACTTCCATATTATAATATGTTTTGATCAGTTTCAATTTCCTCATAATCAATCAACTCTAACATTCAAAAGCTACTCAGGCAAGGTTCTAATCTCCAGAATTGATTCTAACTTTAAAATCAATAGTAGAACAAGTTAATCAATTACCAATGTAATCAGTGGCAAGCTTCCCATTGCTAAACCTCCCTGTAGGAACATGGCTAGAAAAATCCATGCCATATGGTGGAAAATTGCTCCTGAAAATTGTGTCTATGAAGTTGTTGTTTCCAGGGTCTACTGTGGAGTCTCCAAAGACATAAAAGGCAGAGACATTTTTGTTTAAAGCTTCAACTTTGGCCATGGAACATGACAAGCAAAGAATGAGAGTCAGCATAAGAGGAGAAAGCAAGAAATGTGTATCAGAGGTTC
The DNA here is from genome assembly GCA_030819835.1 of Acmispon strigosus. Taxonomy (NCBI): domain Eukaryota; kingdom Viridiplantae; phylum Streptophyta; class Magnoliopsida; order Fabales; family Fabaceae; genus Acmispon; species Acmispon strigosus. Next base: position 98,082,404 of record JAUAMA010000001.1, read on the forward strand.
CCATGCCAGTTGAATGAGGTTTTCAATGTGAGAGAATAAAGTGAGCTGAAGGTTCAACGTTTGAACTAGAACACGGATATGTGAATTGATGGTATGACTCTTATAGAGTCATAGGACAAGTACAAGGCTACGTGACCAAATTAATCCTAAAGTAAAAGTAAAACTATCTCATAACTTTTCATACATTTCTGTCTTAAAATTACGTTTTTACACCTTCCTTAAAAAAGTTGGTGCTTATTTTATCTTATATCTTATTGAATTTCAGATGATATCGGTGTTATTTTTACCTCGTTTATAAGTTTCCAATCATTTTAAGTTTTCTTATTCTAATATTTATATTTTATTATTTTTTTTACTCTACACATATTTTAAGTTGTACGTTGTAAATTTTTATATTTTAGTGTTTTAAATCACTAAGTAAAATATAATTACTAAGAATAAACCGTGCTTCGTTTTTTTTAGTTTTACTAGAAGTGAATCTCATATTTATTTATTTTTATAAATATTTATAAATTTGACATAAATGGGAAAAAGTGATCATAGATAACATACATTTAGAAATTCCGTCGACATATATTACAAATATTTGTTGTTGTAAAAAATCATAGCATGTATGACAATCCAATATCCAATAAAAAGGTATGTATGTTTGGGAATCATTTGGAATTAGAAAAGAATGTCAAAATCTTTGATATAATGAAAGGAGAAGTCTAAATCCTTAAATCACCAAAGATTTAGCTTAAGTAATATCATTATTGAGTTACTTAAAACTAATATAATTTTATTCAATATTCACTTTGAGTGATTTAAACAACTTCATGTAAACTAAGAAGATTCTTTCCCAAATTGAAAATGCGCTTAAGTTGAGAAATTAAACCAATTATTTCGTTATACATGAAAGCTTCTCAACTACCTGTTTCATATAATTAATCATATCATGGATAATGTGGTGAAAGACAAATGACACATAGCATGTAATAGAGTCGTCTTGCATAAGTTGTTGATTTGGACAATGACCATTCACCATTTAGATAGGACTAATCACGTTCATCTTCTGTGATTAACTATTGTAATCCCAAAATAATATGGTGCGTGCAACACGCACTTACCTGCTTTATTGCACAAATTAAACATAAGTTCCACAATTAACGATCCCTTGTTAGTTTAGTTATCTTCATTTTCATCACAGTTTACAGCCATGAAAAGAAAATAATACTTCAACAAACGCAAATATACAATTGAGCTAACCTAAAGCGGTTGTTCTTAAATTGGATCTGTATTCTCACAATTGTAAAAAAAAATTGATTATGTAAAGTCTTAGCATCTAATCATTAATTTAATTTTTATTTATTTATTAAACATATAAAAGTTAATGGGAAGAAGAGGAGGAGGAAGAGTGTGAGTAGGATAGTCTACAAACTTCTATTTATTTACCTACAGCTTTTTCGGGATATTTATAGGTTACTAATGGTTTTGGCCGTCACTGAGCCGTCGGTTACTAATTTTTGAATTTTTTTAAAGTCCGCGCTAGGCGAAAATTTCAAATTTTGAAATTACAGACGGTCAAGGCCGTCGGTAATTTTTTTTAAACTTTTTAAAGCCCGTCAAATTATTGATAAGCAACAATTTCAAATTTTGAAGTTAACGATAACTTTTTTCGTCGGTAACTAATCCTGCCAAAAAATTGCCACTAAATTGCCGACGCCCTAGACTGTCGGTAACATATTTTTGTTGTTTTTTTTAAAAACACTTTACCGACGGTCTGGCCGTTGATAATAGCGAGATTTTATGGCAGTTTTGGACCGTCAGTTAAAAGTAGTCAGTAATTCAGTGTTTTCTTATAATGTTTTATGTAGACCAAATCAATTACGACGGAAAAAATCGCTAGTAAGTTAGCGACAGAAAAACCCGTCAATGATTTAGTGACTAAAAAAATCGTAAGTAATTACCGACGAAATAAACTATCGGTAACTTACCGACGAAAAAAGTCATTGGTAATTACCGACAGTTTTCTGAAAGCCGTTAGAAAGAATTTCCGACGAGCCAAATAGCGGCAACTTTTTGGCCGTCTGTAATTAAGCATATTATCAACGAGTTTTTCCGCTTTTAGCTATCGTAATAAACATTTTTTTATAGTGAATAGTATAGCTAATTGAGCTGATAATTAACTGGGTTACCCAATTAACTAACCCAGTTAACTAATTGTGTCAAATAGCTCAACCAATTATATGAACCAGAATGAAAAACCTAATAATGAGAATGAAGGTCAATTATGTTATTGCATGAGTTGAATAAATGGAAAAGAAAAATTTGGATTGAGTTAAGTTGAGTTGAATGTGAATTTGTAACTCAAACTGAATTAAATGAACGTGCTTTCAAAAATATCTAAATATAATAATATAAAGTTGTCCAAATATAATGATGTGAAGTTATGAATTTTCCCAAAAGCACATTAGGGACCAAATGAAAATCCAACAAAGGGCCCTAATCATTGGGTATGTGTAGTTATTTTCACAGAACTTATAGCTGGCGACCATGTTTGGCGGCAAACTTGTACATCTTATTAGATGTTTAGAAAATTAGGTATTTGACGGTGGCTTCTTGATAGTAAATAATATTTAAATATTTGTAGATTTTTTTCTTGACACTTTTTAACTTATTTGGGATATGGTGGCGGTTTCTTTTAGCAAATTACTTTCCCGAAATTTAATTTTTTGACATCACCTTTATAAGGATTTAACTTGCCTACCATTACGCCAACACCTTATATTTTTAAGACTATATCATTATATACCAATTAAAAAAATATGTCTTATTAACTATTATTATATTATTATAGCACGAGTTAAAATATAGGGAAAAAAATACTTTTTCATAAATCACAACATTCAATAAAATAGTGACTTTTAATTAAAGCTGTATTAAAATTTCTATTTTGATTTTCTAAGTAGTAGGATGGCAAGAAGTCTTGGACCCTTTAGGTATTCGTAAAAAATACTTATGGGCAAGATAAGAATCTGATAGATGGGTATGGGGTTGTAGCTGGACATGAGCAAATGCCTGCAAAAAGTAGTAAGTATGAGTGTGAGTATGAGAACTATAGTACACAATCCACATCATACACTCGTACACACATAATAATAATAATAATAATAATAATAATAATAATAATATTATTATTATTATTATTGTTATTATTATTATTATTATTATTATTTACATGCCACACATTAATAAACTTAAAACTATAACTTTCCTACTTACTATTTTTTAAAAAATAAGTGAGTAAATAAGCTATTAATATTATACAGTCGTTAATTTACTTCTACTTAAATTTAAAATAAATAAGTTAGTTACATGCAATTTTAGGACTATATTAAAAATTCTAATATTATAAGTTCAAAATTATAACTTTCTCACTTACTCCTTTTAAAAATTTATATGTAGTTGAATAATTTTACTTGTTAAGTATTTGGATGAAAATTAACTTCTATTTCTATTGAAAAATGTAAATAGTAAAAATTATATTTTGGCTAACTAAATTGCAGTTACATAATAAGTATGAGTACGAGCATATTTACATCTAGATAATGCAGAAATAACTATTTAAGTTATTATCATGCGGGTATAAGTACGTGTACATATGATTTTTAAAAAAACGAGTACTATAGTACTCTAATCATTCACTAGTTTTTGGCTTAAAAATTGATTGGTTTTAGATATAAAAAAGTCATATTTCTATAGATTTTAATCATTAATTATAATGATCTCTTTATTATTTTTTTTATCTTTAAATGATATAAATTAAATTTTATTATATCAGAATTATTTAAATAAAATTATGATAATTATAATTTATTTCGAACTCCAATTTTTTTTGTCTCATTTTATTTATTACTAGATATAAATATAATTATTTACCAAAAAAGATAAAAATTAACTGGTGCTATAGCTATACCATTCCATTCCCAAATGCAAATACAAATATACAATAAACCCATCCATTTTTTTCTTGAATGTCCGTTCATGTATATACTATTGCTAGAGATATGCAGTATTGTTTGAAATGACTACTAACTGATCAGATGATATAATTATGTATTCGATTCAATTTGACAGACGATGTTGTCATACAAACGATAAAATGCTAACTTATTCAGACAATAGTATAGACAATGCAGACGATAGTATATCAAACAGTATTGCATATCTCTTCAGGCGATGCAGACGATACTATATCAAACAATACTGTATATCTCTAACAACTATACACCTATTTGAGTTCTAGAATCATGAACTGTTGTCCAGTGGTAACGTCTCATTAGAATATGATTGTGGAATTGGCTGTAATTGTCATGCATCAAACAACAAATTAAGGCTGAAAGACAACACCAATAAAGTGTCGATTAAGTGGTAGACAAGCTAGATTCTTGTCAGAGTGAGAATACACGTTTGAACTCTAAGAAAATCATTTATTGAGAGAGACTGCATAGTTTTCTAACGAATTTATACCCGGTAAAGAAAAACAACAACAACAAGTGAGCAAATGTTGGTACTTATTTAAGCACAGTGAGCAAAACTATAACTACTACTACGCAAAATGATAAGGCATACGCCAACAAGATACAGATCCAAAGTTGCTTAAACTGCCACAACCAACGCACTTTGTGATTTGGAATCACCAATTTCTTTGATTCAAAAATTGAAATTAAGCTGGCAATATCCTCCAGTTGCCACAAAAAATCTTCACAGGACCAATGAATTGAATGGCAACTTGATCGCATACCAATTTTCTTGCTTGAAGCATGAGGCCTTTAATATGGAGAACAAGTTGTCTGATATCAATAATATATATTATCATGTGATGATCTCATAATGATGTTTTTTTATAAGCCTATACATTTTATTAACTAATATAAAAATACAAAATGATAAAAAAATACACAAATCTCTAAAAAGTAGAAAAAACATAATATTCCTTGCCCTCGACTATCATCCTGATCTTATTTTAATAATTTGAAAAATATCATCAATGTATAACCTTCGAGATCTTTTTTTAAAAAAAAGAGTGAAAGAGAGTTTACAGAAAAGGAATCAAAATGATTTGTTAGATCTATTAAGTATTCCATCATTAAAGAGGTCATAAAATGTGTATTTTAGCACAATTAAATTTAGAATATGTGTTTATTATGCCCTATTTATTAAATAGGGTTTTCTAGGTGGACATAGTCAAAGTTTAGGTTAAATCACTTTAGACCAATAATATTTAAGTTAAATAAATAAAATATAAATTTAATAATCCACTTATCTTAAATATCATTAAGATTAGATTGACTTAACTTGAACTTTAGCTAAGATTATTTAAACAACTCCGGCTAACTAATTAATTAACGGGGTGTTTTTAATTTTAACCTTATTGTTTTAATTAACTTTGGAGACACGTTAATGGGGCCATAAGCCCATAAATATGATGGTACGTATGAAGTTGAAGTTGTGCATGCAGGCTCTTCATGACAGCGAAGTAAAAGGACAAAGCATGTCAATATATCATCAGTTATAATGCCATGTCCCCCTTTCACAGCTACACACGATTCATCCTCTCTGGCTGTATGACTGTACATTACATTTGTGTAAAGATTTTACTTGTCTTTTCTAACATGACGTTCTCACTTTTTATGATTAAACTCGTGTTCTCACACTTATGTTAATATAGTTTACTTACTATTAAACTAATATTTCGTTGCTATAATTAGTTTATGAAGATAGTTACACGCATTATTATTTCTTTTTTACATTTTTTTTTATTGTGATACTTACTTTTTCTGACAAAACAAAACCAGAAATATACAGGCAGTGTCTAAGCTCCACCACCATAATGGGTGACGGACAGGTAATGCATCTAGTTAAGGAATTTCGTTGACTCTGTGAAATTTGATGGCAGAGGAAAGGGACAAGCTGAACATTAGTAACGTTAATTTAAACATATTTAAATTAAGAAAAATTTAGTTCACAAATTAAAAAAAAAATTATAAAATTATTTCAACACATAATAAAAATATTGTAAATAATGTATACTAATTAATATTAATTTTTATAATTGTTCCGATGGAAGGTCCGACCACCCCCTCAACGAGATGATCACCTCCCTCGTCCGACCACATGCAACGACAAGTAGAAATAATCTCTCACCACGCACTACGTGCCTGACGGAGCTAGGGGGCAATTGTTCCGATGGAAGGTCCGACCACCCCCTCAACGAGATGATCACCTCCCTCGTCCGACCACATGCAACGACAAGTAGAAATTATCTCTCGCCACGCACTACGTGCCTGACGGAGCTAGGGGGCAACTGTTCCGAAGGGCTACTCTACATAACCGAGGCCGCCGATCGGAAGCCCCTCGCCGGTCATGGACTCATGGGGACGACCGTGCTGCGCGCCAGGAGCCTGGTCAGCGCACGGATACCAGGACGACCTACGACGTCCTAATACGGTCAGAGTACCTGGCAAGTGCTAAACCGTCCAGATAGGATATTTACCAGGAAGATCCAACGACAGGGAATGAGTTAAGGGTCCTAATCAGGCCTCGAGATCATCAAAGGGCTTCCACTTCTATAAAAGAGGACCAACCCCTCATTTCTAAAGGTACATACTTCTCTCTATAACTTTCTCTCTCTAACCCCACGCCCCTAACTTGAGCGTCGGAGTGTTACTGCAGGGACCCCTCCCGGGCTCGACGAACGGCGGAGTGCCGAGAAGACCAACGGCCGAGCATCAAGAGGACCACCATCCTGCCGCCACCCCTCACCGGAAGCACGCCGTCTCCCTCCACAACGAACACATTTTCCCGGGTGATTGTTCGGCCGGTTTCGAACAATAATAATTAAAGACATGGTTGATTGATAAATCGGTTTTTAGTGCTGTGCATGCGTAAAATTATCCATTTTGAAAAAAGGGAAATGTAAGTTATATAATTTGAGATGGGCTTTCCCATGGCCTGCTATTGCAGTAGTTCTGCCCATGAATCCAATTGCTGCCGTTCTTGAGTGAACTTATCTTGTCAATGGCGCATTGATTTTTTTATGGAGGAGTGTATTGTGCTGGATGGTGCCTCAAATAGACATTTTCCGAACATTATGTCTACTCCATTTGCCTTATCCGGATCGATCTACCAATGAATATAACAATTTTTTTTATCCTTAACACGGTGAGGACTTTCGTACGTGAAATTGTAGTTGTTTCTTCTTATAAATGACGTTTTCAAAAATTAAATTTGAATTCTCATTTTTACGGAAGCTTAATCTACTTACCATCACACCAATACTTTGTTGGTATATATGAATATAAAATATAAAAGTAGAGACGTTAATTCACATTTTATGGTAGCAGCTAGTTGCAAATTGCAAGGAATTATTAATTAGATGGCAGCATTTAATTTGAAGTGTCGTGAAAAAATTGTTGAAATATGATTGGGTGGTGTTTTGAAAATAATTATTCACGTCTAGTCTAACAAGCAGGTCAAATTGAAGTAATGATAGTATACATATAGAAATGACAAAAAATCGGTGGTAGTACGAGTGTGCGTGTTTTAGAAGAGAAGGTCTTCTGTTTAAGTGAGATTTCATTTAGGTGCACCACCTTTTAGACGGAGGGAGGGCCGTGTAGCCCACAAAGGCAATTGGCTTTTTAGCTGTAGGTAGGGCCGTGTAAGCTATAAGGCAATTGAGACAATTGCCTTAGCCTCCTTAATTGCCTTAGATAAAAAAAAATTAGTATTTAGATAATATATACTACCGAGACGAGAGATGATGAAATAATGAAAAAATATGTTATATTAATTGTAATGTGGGCAATGTGGGAGAATTGGAAAGTGCAACGTCGGAAATGCAAATTTGACAGTTATTAGTAATAGTGTTTTGTATAACCAAATTTACATTTTTCAAAAAAACAAAAATAAAATATCCATTATTTTTAAATTCCCAAAGTTGGAAAATTAATTTGTGTTTACTTGTGAAATTAGTTTTTTTTATAATTTATATATCTATGGTATTGTATAAGTTTGCTCTTCACTCATTGTTTCTTCTCTCAAAAAAAGAAAGTTTTAATTTCATTATTTCAACATTGAAGTGAATTATTAAAGGAGATACTTGATATCAAACTGTTGCAAATTCTATCGGTATTTGATTGTTTGCATTCCAGATTCTATTATTCATCATTTTTTATTTATTTTGCATTATTATTTTATTTATATTTCTTTATTATTTTTTTATTTTTGTATTCTTATTATTGCGAATATTAAGTTTCTTTTAAGTTTTTTTTTAAAAGAAAGTCACTTTAACATTTTCGCCTTAAGCCTCAAATTGTATGTACACGCCCTGATTGTAAGTAGTTTTTTTTTTAAGAAGTTCAATTTTTTGTGTCAAATTAATTAAAGTGATATAAACACTTAATTCACTTGACATTGTATCCCACATGAGAGGGTGCAGATTCGGATATAGATAAGAACTTTTCATTTGAGTTCAGGAACGTCCTTTACCATATAAATGAAGTAAACAAATGCTATCAACACACTCTTTAATACTTTCTGGGAAAAAAACTCACTCGTTAATGCTACACAGTTCAATTAATCACATTTAGTTAAGAAGAGGCCTCGAGTGATTTCTCAAACTCAATCGATTTCTTTAAAACAAAACGCTGGGTAGTACTGTTGTCTTCTTGGAAGCTTACTTTGCCCAGTCTCATGAAAATAGTCCCCAAACATTTTCAAATTTAGTTTTGAGATTTATTAGCTAGTACTATCTAGGACACTAGATATGATCATTTGACATTGAAGAATAAAACAGAACAGAAAATTAAAGCTTGTTTGTTGTATATTTTGTTTAATTTGATCTCTCTAAATATTATTTTTCTATAAGAACTAATCTATAAATTTTATATTTTTTGGGTACAATCTGTAAATTAAATGTAGGAAAGAGTACTATGTAATAAACTTATTAATGTAGTCGACTCTATCTAGTGGGAAAATGCTTAGATGATTTGTTATCGTTTATTCTAATTTCTAAATATTTATTTTTATATATACAAAACAAAAACATCTGTTGTTTATTGTGTTATAATCTACAATGTTTTCAGATGAATAAATAAATCTACAAAACACTAATGCAGTTCTTATTTTTGTCAAACACTTGCAAATGTTGAGTAGCGCATGACAAGTACATTGGGCATAAAGGCCCAGTACACAGAACAGACCAGGCCCAATACAATTATAATTTAGAAGGTGTTCAGTGTCACTCCGCATGCACAATTAGACAATTGGCTTAGCTTCAAAGTTAAGTTGTTTGGTTGATTTCAAGTTTTGATTCTCAAAACAGCGAGATCATATGTAAAAGGGACTCTGACATTGAAGATTGTCTAGGAGAGTGAGGGAACATAGAAAATTAGAAAATGTAAATACGTTAATTGTTATTGGTGACCCAAGTAGGTTGTTACATCAATGATTATTCCCTACATGTGAATAATTCGATACATATGGGAAGTAATTATAACTATTGCATTAGGGGGCCAACTTTACCCAAATCATACTTGTGTGCGAGACTAGTTGCTCGATTGGATTGAGTAGATTGGGCCAAAGCAAGTTGGACCAACTTGATTTGGGCCTAATGCGAATTGGACTAATGAGGGATGGACGGGCCAAGAGTATATCTGTCAATACGGGCCAATCTGGCTCATATAGAATGACTCGTCACAGTTGGGAAAAATTGGTTGGACCAGCTCGGCTCACATTTAAAAGAGCCTGAAATTGTTGAGCTTGCTCTCGTTGCTAGTTGAGAAAAAATGGGTTGGGTCATCTGATTCACATTTAAACGAGTTAAAAACTGTTGAACTTGACTCGACCCACCGCGAGTTCGCTTGTTGGCTCATTGTTTTAAGAAAAAAATGATCTGGAAAAATTCTTTTCAATTAATAACATGTAATATTAAGAATCAAAACTAAAAGATTGAAGAATTGAAATAGGAAATGAATTTTGTAGCTCCACTAGTTTATAGGGAGTTTCGTTTAGCGCCACCCGCAATTGAGGTGGCGCCAAACGAAACTCCCTAATTTACATTGTGCGCAAAAATTATGTTAATAAAAGTTAGATTAGAATAATTATTTAAAAGAAAACAGTTTAACCCGCAAGTTAATCTGTCTGACCCCTGAATCAAATTTGCTCACGGGCAGGAAGCGAAATTGACATCTCTAAGTCCATGAGTGTCGTATGTGAAATAAGTATATTCTAGAAGTAGCCTAAGTCAATGTTAAGAACAACATTCCGCAATTAGAAGGCTGATTCAAATGCATTCACCCATTTGAATTTCTTTCACCAAACATAGACTGTGCCTTTTGGTTCATCGAACCTGAGCGCGGCGCCGCATTTGCTTGCATACACTGCCACTTTGCTTGAGTCCTAAGCCTAAGCCTTCTAGCCCTCACCACTTGTGGCGTTCATGGATATCAATTTTTAAGCCCCAACCGTGTGCCTTGTTTTTTTTTAATTATCATTCCACCAATCCACCTTTCTTTAGCCCCAAGATATTCTGTTTCTGAATTCCTGCACGCCACCCTTGATTTGATTTGGAATATGCTCATAGTATTGTTGCATAAACGCTATTTTATGTTTTTTTAATTCTATCTAACCTACCGGAAATATTCACATTACGATAAGGTTAACTCTCTTAGTCGAGCTCAAAACATTACTTAAGATGGACCAAACATGTAACACTTGTTTATTTCAATAAATGATGTCATGTCATGTTCTAGATTGTGCCAAATAATCCAATCTGAATTAGCAGTGTAAATGCGCAAAGAAATTGTGTTAAACTAATTATACACTCCAACACAAAGCAACAAAGTCCACCCCTGCCAGCTTTCAAATGCTTCAACCCGTCTGTTTTCGTAATGTTTTATCCATGATCTTGAGGAAAATATTCCGATTCAACGCATAAAGTATACAAAATTAACTTAACATAAAAGTCCCAAATGATTGAACAAGCACACAAGTCAAATAAAGAACAATAAAATAATACACCCCATTGTTTTTTAAATGTGTTCTATTGTTTGATAGTCCTGAAATCCTCCAGAAACTTAGCTGGTCAGTGCATTAATGCAAAAGTTTCCAACTGTTTTAATCAAATTAAAGCAAAGCTGAGCTGTCAAATCAAATCTAGCGTTATATATCTACACTCATAGTATCCCTTTCCTTCATTTATGTGACAAATTGATTGACTATCAACATGGATATCCATAGTAATAATACAAATTGCAATGCAGATTCTGAAGGGATTCTTGAGAATGTATGGGCTAAAATTAGAGCAGGTGATGCAGCAGAATCTTCTAACTCATGGGAAGAATTGCCTAATCTTGGTGGAAGAGATGGGTCTGTGGAAATTCTGCAAAGGCTTCCAAGTCTAGGGAGATGGATATCAATGGGAGCTGAATTCTGGGAAGGAGTTTTAGATGGATTTCAAGGTCTACCTACTGCAAGCAACACAGAAGAATCCAGCAATAAAAAATTGGAAATCGGAAGTGCTATGAAGTCTAATTTAAAGGTAGAAGGTGCAGTGAGAACAGAGAAGGTGGTTGAAAAACACTACAGGGGAGTGAGGAGAAGGCCATGGGGGAAATATGCTGCTGAGATTAGAGACTCATCCAAGAAAGGTGCTAGAGTTTGGCTTGGTACATTTGACACAGCTGAAGAAGCAGCTTTGGCTTATGATAAAGCTGCTTTGAGAATTAGAGGGCCTAAGGCACACCTCAATTTCCCACTAGAGAGAGTAATTGATCTTACAACCTGTGCTTCTAGAACTTGTGAAGTTTATTGCACATGCAATGGGAACAAAGAAAAAAGGAAGAGAGGTTCAAGGGATGGGGAAGAATTTGATGATGTAATGAATGAACAGCCAGCAACAAAAAAGATGGCAGGTTGGGAGAACATGTTAGCAAATGAACTAGATGTTTTTGAGTTTCAGGACCTAGGAAGTGATTATTTGGAAAGTTTGCTGTCTAATTTTTGACAGAGTAGACATTTCTATTCTTTAGTAGTTTTAGAAGGTGATTGGTTATAGATAGATGTATTATAGCTATTCATTAAATGTTTGTATCTTTGAAAATTTGTCCAAGATCATGATTATTGTATGTAATAGTTTTGTCATTTTTTTCTCATTATTGGCTTGAATCTATTTTGTAGGTTATTTCCTGGTCCTGCAACTGAAAGAGAGCGTGACTAAAACAATTTAATCTGAGAGTAATATGGTTATTTATTTGCTTGAATTTCTGTAAAAATATATACAAACTGCATACGATAAAAATGCTCTCAATCAAAATGACTCACAACAATTGCGTAATGAGACTAAGAAGTCTAAGATAAAGTTGTTTGAGGGTGAAGGACAAATACTTGAATCCAATCATCCATATCTGTATGAACAAGACTTACAAGAGATTAAGCTCCCCCCAGACCTGGGTAAGGAGCAAGCCCGATGAGTTCAGGAACGGTCGTTAAGGCCCATTATTAAACAGAAAACTCGATTCATAAATGAGCTTATATTTTACTTAGTCCTAGGCTACGTAAGTTAACCCGCGGGCCTGAGCCCATATTCCAGCACTCACATGCTTAAAGTAGGATAATGGCCAACTCAGCCTGCTTAGGACCAATGCGTTTCGACCCAAAAAAAAAGAGGACCAATGCGTTAGGCCTACGGTTAAACGAAGTGAGTCAGAAAAGTCTGTTTCATAAATGTGTCTACATTTTACCTTATCCAAACCCGCATGGTCCGCGAGTTATGCGGACCAACCCACAGCATGATAACGACTAATTCAGACCGTTTATGACCAACCTGTTAGAGTTGTTGTGAAAACATAAAATGATAAATTAGCCAACTCATGAAAAAAATTGACTCTAGCTAGCTCCGATTCATCAAACGATATATTAGCAACTTGAAGATTCTTACTCTCATCAAGTGATCCAAAGTCATCTCTCACTAAATCCCACATTTAATTTAAAAATATAAAAGATATCTTATTGTTTAAATTTAAAAAAAAAAAAAACATTGTTGTCCGTGTCTGTAAGTGCTTCTTAGAAAAAAAAAAATCTTATTAATGTCCCTAAAGTCTGTAGCCTATGAGAAAAAAAGATTTACTATGTCTCACACGGGGAGTACGGGTGTCAGTATCGTGTCAGTGTTTCTTAGATGATGATTACATACTAGCATGTAACAGGAAAAAAATTGAGTAAAAATACTCCTTCCGTTTCATATATCCACTTACAGAAAAAATAATTCTTTTTATATTTGTACACTTGGAACTAGCATGGATGTTTTTCGTATAACACCCTTATAGAAAAAATAAAAAAATCATTTTAAAAGGTCAAATAGAAAAACAATCAAATAGAAAAACAATCAATATATTTTATTAATTCATGTACACTATAATAGTGGTAAACATTGTACACAAATAATTTGTGTTTGTTAAATCGCTCGTCACAAATTGCTGTGCGCATGGTGTCTACTGTCTACCACCATTTTCGTATATACAATCTTTTTTAAAAACAAAATAGCAATATTAATTTTATTTATTAATATGTGTTTTTCTTTTGCTGGACCGTTAATATTTAACAGAAGATTACATCAGAAAAATAAAAATTAGACTAGTTCTAATTGAATACATTATCTATTTCCCTATCATATATTCTTGTTTTGTGGTCACTACCATATATTCCTTTAAATAATGTTTGTATTTTCACGTATTACCAAACCTTACAGAGCTTTGGCCATGTATTATTATGAATATTAAAATGATCGTATTGAAAGCTTGTTCTGGTCTTTTTATTTACTATTTTTATTTTTGGTCCACAAATCAAAATTTGAGAGAGAGAAGTCAGGTCAATTTTTACAAAAATTTAAGATTCAAAACATGTGCTTGACAAATGACAAGGACATATTTGAAAACAATTTTTTACAAGTAAACAATTGAGACTGCTAGATTAGATAAGAATGGTTTTCTTGTTTGCAAATATAATCAAATAAGGACTTGATGTTTAATATTGATATCCTTGTTGAAGGCAAACATGATGACCCAAATCAATTTAGAGATACAGAGCATAGCAATTTCTTTATAGGCTCCATTCTGGGCCACAAATAAATTTAGAAAACACAACTTTTATAAGCCATTCAGAAACAGAGATTTAGTTCAAATTGCTGCATCATCATTGTGGGTTATCTATGTCCACTTTCCCATAACTTTGTGAAGTAGAACAGAACACTAGCCTATCATCATATACAAACCCTTAAGAGACACACAAACAAGAACATTAACAAAAAAAAGATTCCACAAGGAGAACAAAAATTCAGTGACATTTATAACATATGTATGATCTAATCTTAGTATCACATTCAATTAACCTTCCCCTGTTTCGAACACAGATACAAAATAAATCAAACCAACCCATTTAAGGAACAAGTCTTCAAAAGATTTCTACTCATCAGCTTTGTAATCCCATTTTCCCCAAGAAAGTTAGCTTCAAGTGCTACTCGTGCTTTCAAACTGAGACCTATTCACCCAATTGGAATTGGAATTGGAATTGGTGCAAGAGCTGCTAGCACTTGATTCAGAATCCTGATTGTGATTCAATTTCATCTCAATCTGTTTGGAAGATGCAGCAACAATATCAGCTGGGAAGTTGAGCAAGGCCTTGGAACCCCTCATCCTGAAAGCGGCTCTGTCATACGCCATGGCAGCCTCTTCAGCAGTTTGGAACGTGCCGAGCCACACCCTCGCTCCGTGGCGCGCCGAGTCACGAATCTCCGCCGCGTACTTCCCCCAGGGGCGGCGCCTCACTCCTCTGTAGTGCTTCTTGGCGATGCTCCTGGTGGGTTCTAAGCCGCTATTAAAAGCTTGGTGCCTCTGACTCTGAAAAGTGCTGGACAGAGCATTGGCCTCGTTGAGAACCTGGTATATGACCATGTCCTGTGAATCGTTCTCATTCAAGGGTAACTCTGTTTGGGATTGGGAACTTAAAACCATGGCTTATTTCTCTTCTTGTTCTTTTGTGTTGCTATCTTTAGCTTGTTCTTCTTCCCCTGTTTTGTTTTGTTTTGTGTCAGGGTATCTATCTCTCTCTGTTTTGAAGGAATGGGAAGATTGTGTTGTAGAGTTGCATATAGATGTGGAATAAATGGGCAGAGATGGGGCCATTAGAATATTTCGTGGTAGATAGATTAGATAGATAGATAGAGAGAGAGGAAGGTTTTAGGAACACGGGCGAGAGGAAAGTGGACTTACTTTAATTCTTTTTTGCTGTTTGGATTATAATTTAATTTGCATGATTTTTTCCTCATATTTACAATATTGCACTTCATATAGTTTATGACTTTTTTTTTTTTTTTTTGCTGGTTTTGTGGAACATATGATCAGACAAAATATGGCACTAAGTGCGGCGTCATGAGAAGATGCATTATCTTACGAGGAGAACTACAAAGTCGTAGCGACCTCCGCCGCGTTCATTATAGTTACCTCTCAAATGGATGTCAGGTCATGGTTTTCCTTGAGGGCGAACCAAAAGACACAAGGACGACCGAGAACAACGCTTAAAGACCAGCGAGATCAGATTAACATAAAGGTGTGTTTGGGTAAATAATTTAATTAAGCATTTATAATAATAAACACTTATCATATAAGCTCTTATTTTGAGATTTTTTTTGACTAAATTGAAAATAACTTATATGTAAGCATAAACTCTTATTCATCAACTAATCTGAACAACTTATTAAAGTAAACTCTTATGTCAGGTCATGTTATTGAGAGGTTGTGAATAAGGTAATTCTATGAAACTAAGGGGAACGAGTAAAATGGATGAAGACTTAAAAGCTGAAATGTAAAGGCTTGAAATAAATGACAAAAATGTAAAGGGTAAATAAAGTAAAGGTAGAAAAGTAAATGGCAAAAGGAAATACAAGAAGTTTGTAGATTTTGATTGTTTGTTGAATTGTATGTTACAAATGAGCTCCAAACAGCTATTTATAGAGGTAAATCACACATGATTACAACAATTACTTTCCTTGAATGAAGTCCACTACGTTCTCTAGGCACTAAGAACGTATACAAACATTAAGCTCATGACATCCTATCACATTCTTAAAAAATCGTCATATATGCTAGTGGGTTTCCCGTCCCAAGTTGATCAAATGGCTCCACTACCTCCATTTGACACAAAGCTCATATTCTTCAAGTTTTGAACGAAAATATAACCGTAGAATATTCCTTCCATAAAAATATGAATTATTTGTTGTTATCAATAAAGCTGCATTATCTTTTCTAGTACGTGATTTATCTAGAAATTTTAATCAAGTAACGAATTTAGGCTAACAAGCTTCCACAATTCAAGTTTTAAATTGGTTAATGACTTACTAACAATCGACTAACAACTGTGTGACAGCCGATTGATGAACTAACGACTGATTGACAACCGATACATCACCTAACAATTGATTGATATTCGATTCATTGGCTTACATTAAAATCAGCTACTTTATTTAAATATCCAAATTAACTAATTAACAGCCAACCTTTTCGCTATTTATAAATGCCAACATCTATTTACATAAATAAGCACTAAATACACTTGTACTAACGCTTACATTATGAGATAAATTGAAATAACTTCATGGAAACGAAACGAGACGTAATTATGTATGTATTTTAATAAGTAATTAATCCCTTAAGTATAAGAGGGAGCAGCCATAGAAAATTTACATGCTAACTTGTGCTGCGGATAAGTTTGCAATTAGTTGGAGATTGGATGGCAGAAACGTGATAGCTCAGCATGTGACTGACGTCATCAAAGCCATCACACTGGACGCTTTCTCGTGCGGGATGACATCATCATCCAATGAGACCGATGTCGATAAACGTTGTGGGCCCCATAGTTACTAGAAAGAATAATAGAGTCTAGACTACCGGTCTTCGTTCTTGACTTTTCAATTTTCACCCCTTCTTTCATTTGTTTTTATTATCATATACTTTTCTTTTTCATACAACAATTTGTTTGTTGTTTTATAATTTTTATATTTTCAAATCAATTTATGACTATTTTTTTACATATGTCCCAACGAGTCAAATTGTCGAGGTTTTGTTTTTCTTAAGAAGATAAAAATATAGAATAATAATGCTTATAAAAGAATGTTCAACGAAGAGAGACCAGAGGATTGATTGTCACGACAGTTTCAACTTTCACGTGGCTTGAAAAATTGACCAAAGAAAAACCAACATTTTGTATTCGACTCGTGTTTGCTTTGTCTTTTTTCATAGAGCAGTATCGAGGAAGGGGAAGACAAATCCAAGTTTGGTTTTGATTTTTGAATGTCATTGTCACTGTTCATTCTAATTAATTCAAATGTCTTATATTTTATCTTAAATATAATGGAAACAATTTTGAATGGTAAAATTCTTCAAAGTTTGACGAGGAACATGATAAAAGAAATTTCAGCTCCTCTTGCTTTTATTTTCATGAGTGTGTGTGGGGGTGCTAATAGTAGTCTTGGACAAAGCAAGAAAGCAAATCTCATTTTTAATTAGTAGCTTGATAGTTTCAATGACTTAACTCATTATATACTCACCCAAATTGTGTGAAATCAGTCAAAAATGAAGTCAAAAATGAACGCTAACATAAAAATGCACATTTGGTATAAATTTCGTGGTATTTGTCTGACTAGTTTGATCTCAAATATTATTGTGACTCCATGTTTCTGTTTGTAGAGGGTACAAATCTCATTATAGAATTCTAATAATTTGTGACGTTTCAACCCAGATTAATCCGCAATTCCATGGTATAGTTGCAATTGTCGTTACAATTTAAATTTGTTATCACCGCAACTCAATGTTAGGCTCGATTTTTGTGCGAAAGAAATAAGGGTGTTTGGTGTACACTACAATAGCTTGAGGGAGCCCTTCTCATGGGAAGGTGAAGCTAAATGTAGATGCTAGCTAGATTCAGAGCCACAAAGATTGAGAGGGATTGAGGTCCTCTGAGATCATAATGTGCACTGAATATCAGTCTTTTCATGAAGAGATGAAGTCCTTTTTATGTTGAGTTACTTGCTGTGGATGAAGAATTACGTCATGGCTGAGAACCGGAGCATGACATAAATAGTTCTAAATGAAATAAATGCAATAGTCTTTTTTTAATTGAAATTATAATTTTAAGACATCAATTCAAATTGTTTATTGTTATTGATAATAATAATTTTATAATATTTTGATGTTTATTTTAAAATATAAGTTAAGAAGGTATTCTGGTGAAATCATATAAAATATGAGAGTAGATTATTTTTTTATGAGTCCGACATATTTTTCTCTCCACTCCATCCTAAATTTCCTCTTCTACTATAGGGAAGAATACATATTGGGAATTGTGTTTTCTCTTCTTACTCATTTTTTATTCTCAAATTCTCTCATTGCAAACAAAACTCTAATGTAATTCAACATCTCTGGAAGAACTTGGTAGTTTAGTTTCTTGGTGTCATTTCCTATATAGCCAAAATAAACAATTAAAGATAGGGTTAAATATGTTTTTGGTCACCGAACTTTGGGCGAGATTTGGTTTTCATCCCTCGTCAGCATAAAGGTGGACTTTAGTCCCAGACTATAAGAAATTGTTGGTTTTAGTCCCTGCTGGAGTGTGGTCAACGCCGCCGTGTCTATGTGTCACGGCTGAGCTTACGTGGCAACGCCACGTCAATTAATGAGGCCACATGGAATTTCCTTTTCTTTTTCCTTTATATTTTTTTCAATTTTAAATTAGATTATTTATTTTTAAAATTGTTAATTACAAAAGCAGAAGCCAACAATTAATTTAATTAACATAATCTTCAATAATTGCATCTTCTTCATCCTTATGAACATCATCATCTTCAACATCTTCATCATCATCTTATCTTCAACCTTCCTCCTCCTCCTCCTCCTCCTCCTCACCGGAGGAAGATGAACGCGCACCACCCATAACCCTAGCCCCTTAAAATCCCAGTCCCCAACCCAGCAAACCCAACAACCTATAAACCCCCACCCCCACCACTAAACAGACGAGATCGAGAGAAGAGGAAGAGAAAGAGATCCGAGAGATTCGAAGACGATGAAGGGCGACGGTGAAGATTCACAACTCATCGGAGCCACCGCAACCCCAGATGCGCTCGGTTCGCAAATATCTGATTTGAAGATGGTTTGGAGTGTTTCAGCGGTGGTGGTGGCAGTGTGGTTGAGGTGGCGGCGCAGCATGGTCAACACCCAGGATGAAGATGGATGATGAAGAATGAAGATGGATGATGAAGAAGAAGAGAGATGGAGAATAAGAAGAGAATGAAGATCGATGGACAACACCCAGGAGAACCCCAAAATAGTTTTATTTTATTTTAATAAATAATTTTTATTTTTAAAAAGAAAAAGAGAAATTATTTATAATCTGAAATTGAAAAAAAATAAAAGAAAAAGAAAAAAAAATCTACACTAGCTTCATTAAATGATGTGGCATAGGCCACGTAGGCTGACCGTGACACTTGGCCACGGCGACGTTGACCACGCCGACGGCAGGGACAAAAACAAGCAATTTCTTATAGCCTGGGCACTAAAGTCCCCATTTACACCGGCGAGGGACGAAAACCAAATATCGCCCAAAGTTCAGGGACCAAAAACATATTTAACCCTTAAAGATACAAGCCTACTTGCCTAATGCCTAGGAAGTACATGACCTATTTCTTGTTTGGGCTTTTCTGAAGACTGTGGAAGAAAAAGCCTATACTAACAGCCCAGATCTTTGACAAAAAAAAACACAGCCCAGATAAGCGTAGGAGCAACTATCAGACAAAAAACAACAAAGATAGTATATCTTAATAAACTTTTGGACCTGTTTCGCACCATGTCATATCTTAATTTGTTCTTTCATTTCATCCTAGACAGATTTGCACAGATTTGGGAGATGACAAGCAATTTCTGATTGATCATCCTGGAGCCACACCAATTTCAAATTCTCAGGCATGTCCTCAACATATCAAACCAAATTAGCCTTAAATAGAGTCTGAATATCTTTTCAGTTACAATGTATTTAGCAATGACATTGACTGTGAGTGATGAACAGGGTGAAAATCTTCTATTTTTTTTTTGTTACAATGAATTTAGAGTGAGGGCATGGTGCCCTAGTCTAAGGCAGATAAAGTTGTCGGGCTCAAAGAACATTTACAGAAGACTTATATTTACTGAACCCGACTAGTAGGGGTTCAAGGTGGCCAGGTACTACACTCTATGCCCACCTTGCTTGTGAAAATCTTTTATTGCATTCAGCTTTTTATAGGCATGTTTTAATGCAAATTCAAGCTTTTTAGGATCTCTAATTCAATCCATTTCTCAATTAGAAAGTATTTTGAACTGTCTTTCCATTCTTTCTTTCATTGTGTTTCAGGATGTGAAGTCAGTTTTATTTACTAAATATTTCATCAGTAATCTAGCTAGAGTTTTTGCTACCCGTCAATGCTCACAACATGTTTGATACAATGCTTAAACCACCCAAACTCACTTCTTTCCTCCACACAAAATTACTTCTAAGTTCTAATAGCTTCTCTCATATTTATCCCATCATGTGAAAATCTATTAAATATTCAAACAAACACTTAATTACTTCTCTGGAAGCTGTGATAGGGAAAAGTGCTTTGAAGAGAGGAAATCTCCCTCCATGCAGAACTTTCGTGAAGTAGTACCTGGATTGGCTTCAACTTCAAGTAGATACACAATTACTAGGACCTCTTTCTTTCACATATTGATATAGTGTTTTGAAGTCATGAAATAAATGTTAGACTTAACCAATAGGTGGCATAACTTTCTGTCTCTAACTTCAAAATTTTCTGTGCCAAGCCTATATTATAAGCATATTTGCTTAGTCATCCCAAAGATGCAACGACCTCATCCTCATATGATAGCATGTGCAACAAAATTAAAGCATTCAATATCACCATGTTGTGTATTTATTGCATGCATGTTAGCATTTAGTGACTGTCGTTGGCGCAACTTTAGCTACAAGACACACATACCCATCTCATGTTTCTCATTAGATTAATTTCCGAACATTTATTGATATCATGTTCAACCTCAACGCTCTTACAAACAATAGACTAGAAATAGTAATTAACCGTTCTGTTCCACTTGTTATAATCATTTTGTGTTTGTTTTTCTTTTGAGTTGCCTTGAAATGTTGTTCTAGGTCATTGTGAATTCCAAATGCACATTCACTTTACGGAATACACTTGTTGGATTGAGTGAATATGCTTTCATAATGCCTAACACAAATCCAAAGAGGCACTTAGTTAAATACTTCTGTTTTATGTTTGGTATATAGAAATTGACTATAACAAAGTTTGTTTGTTAGCTTCTGACAATAACTCATAAAGTAGTTCCTCACTGTTAAGATAGTGAGAGACATGATAGATCAATGGACTCCACATTTGCTGAAAACCTATAGAAGCATTGAATTTTTGCTAGAAAGAAAAAAAAAAGAAACTCTGCATAATTAGTCTTTTTATATTTTCAATAAAAAGTGATCAGTCTTTATAAAAAATGATCAAGTTTCTTTTTTCACCATGAATGTTACCAGCTTTTAAGTGAATACCATAGTTTTTGACCACTAGGTAAACCCCAATCCCAAGCATCACTGACATTGGAAACTTGAAATTTTGTCTCCAATCATTTAGGACTTGTAATTGTGTGATGCTCAAACTATAATCATGGTTATCCCTCCAATAAGAAACCTAGAGAAAGCTTTTAAAACAGGTCGATCCCATCATCATCACAGTGACTTGACAGAGAAAAAGAGGGGAATTGAAGAAAACTTCAAGTTAGAAGAGCTACAGAGGTGGTCCAGGAACAGATTACTCACTGATTTTCCTCTCATTTCTGGTGCAGACAGAACGGTGGGAACAGAAAAAGGAGAAGATGATTAGAAAGGAAAATCAAGCAGAAAAAGAAAGGTAAGCAATAAATGTATCAGAGGATCCAAGCTCTGTCTCTGGCACAGAAGCTAGCTAGAACTAGAACTACAAGTGCAAATCAAAGAGATATAATTAATGCCATCATAGAGAAAATAGCAGGTAAGGAATGGGTTTCTGTAATGACTTATAGAATGGTACGGATATATATAATATATAGTTTGATTTTCATTCATAATTGTTAACAAGGTACACACTTACGTGCGCACGTTTTGCACTTTGCTAGGTGAATTTATTACATATATTAAGTGCATCTTTTTGTCTAGTTTAAAGTAAACGTGATTTTACATGTCTCAAAAATTATTAAAAAAGCTAAAATTTATCATATTGAATTTAGAGTAAATTAGAGAAGCAAGATTTTGACCCCTTAACTTAAACGCAATGCACGTTGAGTTCAGCGGAAATCTAAACTGAACAAATGTGTGTTGTGTGAGAGGAGAAGGAGCGGAGTAATGGCCAAAACGCCAAATGGGAATGGAAAAGTTGAAGGCAGTTGAGTAATGAAGCACAAGTATAGTAATGGTGCTTCTCAGGAAGGTCTACTTCAGTTGCTGAAGTTGTTTGATGCGATTGTAGTCCCAATTTTCTGCCTACTTTACTGTCTGTCTGCCCCAAACAGAGAGCATGAGAGAGAGATTCAGAGAAACAGAGAAAGAGTTGGCCATGCATATGACATATATGGTCCCCTTTTCATACGTCAGTACCTATCAAAAGATTTATACATAGATACTAAGAAAACATATAGTTTTCTCATCATCTAACTTTATATTAAATGCATTCATCATTCATAATGTTTTTTCCTTTTATTTTTATTTTTTTTAATATAGTTATTCACGGCAGACAACACTAACTAATCATCTCGTTGCGAGTGTTTACATTAAACGGTAAATAATTAACCACAAAATACACTTTATTCCCATAAATCTGGATCAAAGTCTCAACCTTCCTCATGATTAAGGATGAAATGAGCTAACTATAACGCCACAACACACGTTTCTTGTATATCATTTGCTACAATCAACAATATATATATTTCTTCTGAGATAAATGGTTGACTTCCAATTTCGTTATGTTAACCTTATAAGATTTAAGAAGGAAAAATCTAATGAGTACTAGCCCAAAATTAACCCCGAGCTTGGGCAGTTCTAAGTAAGAGCTTTAGATGAAGGTTGTCAAGTGAGGTGGCTAGAAACTCTGATTAGATATTGCTCAAGATACAGGAACTCCTAAACCAGATGAGCACATGCATACTGGTAAATATAAAAATAAATGCATTTAGCTCAAGATATGGCCACTTGGTGATTGAACATGATTAGCGAACCTAAAGATATATGAAGTTGGATACCATAATAGATGCCATCAAATCTGTAATGCAAAACAATTTGTTGTAACAAGATTGAGTTTGAGGTAACTAACCCTCATATTCTTCCAGACAGTTTACAAGTTGGATCGCTGCAGCTATATATTCCTCAATTTTTACCATTTGAACTATCATTCAGGAATAATTTACTAGTGTGATAACATTGGCTCGATTTGATGGTTCAAGTTGCGGTCTGAACGCTCTTAAAGAGTAAGTGTATTCTAACGCACAAGTAATATAAGACTGAATCCCAATTATAAAATTGAATGAACGAATTACAAAATTCTAGACACAACTCATTGTTTATGCATATAAAAAGTTAGGTGAAAAAGTGGTTTTAAGGCAAAAAATTGTTTTCAAAAGAATTAAGAAAGAAATTTAAACTTTAAAAAGAGAGAAAATAAGAGATTCAAGTTCCAAGATTACGACTGTATCATGTTTTTCTAGTTTTAATTTAGTATTGAATCCTTATGATTGTCAATTACACTTCTTAAGTTGTTAATATGTGTGTTCATGTAAATTAACAGTCTCTCATAATTCATTGTCTAAATGATCACATAGAAATGTTAGAATTAAGAAAACATGAAGTGCTAAAAAGTTGGTTAATAAATTAACACAATCGAAACTATAAAAAAACTAGTTGACCATATAGGTTTTCCTATAATCGATCATCTCTCAGATTCACTAGTTAACACACAATGGTCAATGTTAACCCGCCAAAAGTACACTATACGAGTATTTAGTTTGCAATATAGAATTAAAGTGGATGAATAATTCTGATCAAAATACAAAACAATATTCTAGAAAAAAAATTGTGGTTCATAATATCAATAACATAGTAACCTTGGGAGAGAAGTTTAGCGGCTTATCATATATATGAAGAACACAAACAAAATCTTAATTAGCAACTAACATCCTGAAATAATAGAAAAAGATAAACTAGATTGTCCTCAAGAAGTTTCCGCTCTCACTCCTCAATGTCCTTCGGAACGGTGTCTATAACCCTCAAAACTATCGGTTGGAAATCCCATCATAAGTCTCCAAACCGACAAACACGTCATAGGACTCTCATTCTGAAAGAACTAAAAAAAGTCTTTTAAACACAAAATACAAGTGGGTTGCGTCACTAAGCATGGCTGTGCTTAATAAGAAGCATAATCATGCTCTATGAAGTATCAAAAATCGTACTTAGCACATGTAGAGGACGTGTTATGTGAAAAACCGCAATCGCTCTTTGTCTTTATCAGCTTTTTCTTCAATTACTACACATTTAACATGAAAAATGTGAGTTCCGCCAATATAATGTCATAATATATAGGAAAGTCACTACAAAATATGAGTTTACCACTTCAACCTACCCAACCATTTTTCTGAACTTTATGCTTCATTTGGATCCCATGAGAAACGGAGGGAAATAAAATGGGTGTGAATGAAAATGAAATGAAAACTTTGTTCTCCCTAGTTTGCTTCATAGTGGAAATCTGATAAAATGAAAAACAAACAGCAAAAAATTTTCAACGCAGCAGAGGCGTTAATACTAACAAATGATGTGAAAGCTTTTACCTCTCTCCTAATGCTGCCCTCCTCTCTCCTAATACATGTTCAATGGATTTAATAGATTAAAAACCTCGCACATTTGTTCACACCAACTTTAGCCACGAAAAGATAATGTTATATTGCACTCACTTTTCTTTTTATGTTTTCTAATATTGAAAAATTAAAAATTAAAAACAGAAACTGAAAATATCTCATAGCTGTTCTTCTGGTATTTTAATTTTTAAAACTGAAAACAAGAACAGTTTTTAAAAACTGTTGTGTTTTAAAATTTTCAATTTTTGAAAACAGAAAACAACTTTTAAAAACTGTAACTCTTTCTGTCTTCTTTTTCTTCCAATCTAATAACTTGAAAATCACCTTATTTTCTATTTCTTTTCTTTTCTTTCATTCTCTTTCCTTATGTTTTTCTTCCAGTTATGTTTACTCCTTTCTTTCATGTTTGTATGAGTTTGTGCACGTGCATATTCTTTCCTTATGCTTTGTTTGGATGTAACATGAAAAATAAGAGGAGAAAAATATGAAAATAAATAATATAAGAGAAAAATGAGATGGTTTTTTAATTGTTTAGATTGTGAGATAAAGAATGGAAAAGTGGTGGAAAAGAAAAATGAAATTGGCTGGATATTACTACTTTACCCTTTGAATATTTTGTTTTAAAAATTAATAAATTATTCTAATACAATTTTTTATTATCTCTAAAATTATTATCATAATATATGTTTTATTTTAATTTATTTCACTTTAGTTTTGGTATTTATATGTTATTTATTTATATTTATATAATATGTTAGTGAAAGGGTAAAAATGAAATTTGAGTTTTTTTCCCATCTCTCTCCATTTTTTTTTTCTAATGTAGAGGGCAAAAGCCCTCTCTCTCATTCTCCATTTTCAGGGCACGTGTGAGAGGAATTTGCATATCTGGGACCTAATCGTTAGTTTTCTATTTCCATGGCTTTTCATGCATGACCAAACAATGAAATAGTTGATTTTCCTATCATTTTCACCCATCATGTTTTCCTCCACTCGTTTTATTCTATCCAAACTGAGTGTCAATAACATCTGTTCCATGTCATGATTTTGCATAAAAGAGGGTATCCCAATAAAAACCTGTGTGTGTAGTCATTCTAAAAGAATGACAGCTGAATCACAACCTTGTATCATTAAGTCAGAGCAGATATCGAATACTATACCCAGGTGAATGCTTGGTAAGGTGAAATAGTGGGATTTGTTGCTCACAATACCATTTTTTAGGGATTAAAATCCCCTGCCGTATTCGAATTTTTAACTGCATGATTATTCAAAGCCTTTGAAAACTACTTTTAGTTATATAAAATAGGGATTATCATTAAATTGATCTCGGTGTTTGAGTAGTCGTTTGAGGTAGGTTCTTCGCCAATTTTTTTATAGCAAAATGTCTCTTTGTTTGCACACTGTCTAAAATTGGTTCTCACCGGAGCCTGGAGCTCAGGCGAGTGCTGACGTGGCTTGCTGACGCGTTTAATGAAATCTGTGTGGATTTTCTAAATAAATAAAAATTATACGTCAGAAAATAATCTAATTAAAACCCCCAATTTACAACTAATTATAATTTAACCCTCAATCCCTAAATTAAAAAAATCCCAAATTAAAACTAAATCCCTAAATCCAACAAAATTCATCAGATCTTCTTCCTCAACAACCTTAAACCTCAAACAAAATTCTCCAACAAAATTCCTCTTCATCTTCATCTTCACCATCCACCTCGAGCGACCTCAAACCTCCACAACCACCAAAACCTAGAACACAGCATAAATCCAGAAAATCCATTGGAGGTGAGAGAAAGACGTTTGGGAAGCGAGAAAATGAGGGAAAATGGAAGGTCGATGGCTACAGGATCTAGATCGATGGCTACACCAAAGGTGACATAGTGGCGAAGAAGAAGGTCGAGAGTGAAAATCTGGTGAGTCTAGTAGCTCTGGTTCAAATATTAGCGACATGAGCAACGAAGAGCAGCTTCGAAGCGGCCATGGTGCTTTGCGAAGAGACGACAACAACCCACTAACACGCACCACCACGAAGCCTCCACCGCCGTGTTTGTTCTGGATCTAGTGCCGGTGATGCCACTATAGCTCATGAGAGGGTGAAGTTCAGATCGATTCTCTCAAAGCACAATCGATTCTCTCTTTCTCCTCCACCGATCACATCACTTCTAAGCTTCTCGTCCAGAAGTTCAGATCTGAAGCCAAACTTCGCATCTCGTCATTCCACGGCGGTACTACATTTTCAATGACGGTAGCGCTTCACTTGATCTCGACGGCGGTAACAGGAAAAGTGACAGCTTTGCATGAGATCTGGGTTGGATGAAGGAGAATGGTGGTGGTGCGGCGAGTTGTGGTGTTGTGACGAACGAAAGAAAGATGAAGAAGTTGAAAATATGGGCTTTTTTTTGTTTTGATTTTTTTTTGGTTCTGATTCATGAGGGTTCCATATTTAGTTCTGGATTTGTTTCAAAAGATGGAGTTTTTAATTTTTTGGTTGATCTGGTTAATGAATAGGTTGATGAAGAAGGGAAAGAGTTCTTGTATTTATGTTTTATTTTTCTAGATTATGAATAAGGGGATGAGAAAGGTTGATGAAGAATTGAAGATGATTTTAGTTTTGTTAATTAAAGATTTATGATTTCTTGTAATTTTTATTTTTAATTATAATTTAATGATTAATTACACATTTGGAAATTAAAAAGTAATTAAAAATGACGTGGATAATGCCGCGTTATCTCTATCCTGCCACTCAACACTCTCACCGGAGCTCTGATATCCGGCGATGACCAATTTCAGACAGGGTGGAAACAGATGGACTTTTTGCTAAGAATTTTTCGAGGAGGGACCTACCTCAGACGGAGACCCAAACACAAGGACCAATATGATGAGTATCCCTATAAAATATCCAACACTGGCTGGTCGCAGTTATTAAAAGTGGTTATTTGAACCCCTAGGTTAAAAGTTTAATCCCATGAGTCAAAATTTTAAGAAGACATTTAAAATTCACCAGACTCAAATCAAAATTGCAATTTAATAAAAAAAGTGAGATTAAGGGTGCGAAGAAGATTTAACGCCTTCTGCGACTATTTAGAGGATCCAATCCAAACTCATTTTATTGGGTATGTTTCATTTTGCATTAATATAAATGCAATTATAATTTCACATATTTCAATGCACTATTTAATATAATAGTAAGATATTTGAGATTACACGAAATACACTTAAAAACTGAAGTTGATTAAGATTTTACCATATTGAGTTTAATATTGATGGAAGAAATTATTGAATTTACATACACAAAACATAAGTAGAAGGTCATTCTATTTCATATTCAATTTCAGAGCTAATTATGGTAACAAATATTACATAATAATAATCAGAATGTTCTTTTCCTAATTATTGCTGATCTTTTTTGATTGCATATGATTTTATTCTCTTATTTAATTGCCTTAATTGCATAATTTTCTGACAGAAATAAGTTTTTATCACGTTGAATTCACATGTCTTGAGGTAGGACTTGGGCCTCAAATTTGATCCGCCTGTGAGGGCCTTAGGTCGAGCACATTTCTCATTTTGTATCAATTACAAACCTCCTAAATATTTAAATGATGAAAACTGAGAATTTTAAGTTGAAGAAGATTAATGGCAGAAAGTTTATTTAATAATACAGTAACTGGTCTGACTGCATCAAAACTCGAGTGCATGCAGTGAATCTCAGAATCTCAGTTCATCAAAAGGCCCTTTTGAGTTGTTTCGTTTAACTGGTACTCCTAAGTCCTAAGCTTTTTATCAGTGTGCCATGCATAGTGCATTAACCCTGGATACAGTTTTGCCCATCAAGAATCAAACATATTGTGAAGAAAATGAGTTCATAAAAAAACTTGTGAAGAAAAGGAATTAGGGAATCGCAAACGATATTATTATTATTATCCACATATCAATAATTTTTTAAATATATGTACCAAGTACATGCATCAATTATTCATGGACAAAACTCAATGGATGGTCCGAGTGGAGATATCACATAATTTTATATTGTCAAAGGCAAGGTCAACCAGCCACCAAGGGCCAGAAGGAGAAGACACAGGTGACTTCAATGCGGTAAGAAGACCAGAGGAAAGAAACGGATTGGCAGGTGGAGGTCCAAGCACACATGAAATGGACGACTTCAATATGTTCATCTACAATATGGAATTGGTAGATATCCCCATCCTAAGGAAGCAGTTCACGTGGTTTCGGCCGAATGGGAAAGCAATGAGCCGCCTTGATCGATTCTTAGTGTCTGCAGATTGGTTGCATAGATGGCCAGGATCTGTCCAACATGTCCTGGATAGAGAGCTATCCGATCATTGCCCCTTGTTGTTGCAACACTCGATTACAGATTGGGGTCCCAAGCCATTCAGAACACTCAATTGCTGGCTAGACCATCCTGACTTTAAAGATGCGGTGGTTGAGATGTGGAGGGGCCTACAGTTTCAAGGATGGTCAGCTTTTGTCCTGAAGGAGAAGCTCAAGGCCATGAAAAATATGCTGAGGGTATGGAATAAAGAGGTGTTTGGGGACTTGAACAACAAAAAGCATGGGCTAGTGGACCAGATGGCCGAGTTGGATGCAAGACTAGAGGACGAGGGTCTTACCGAGGCAGAGCTTAAAAGAAGAAAGGAGATTCTAGAAGATTTATGGAGGGTGGCTACGCTTAATGAATCATTGCTACACCAAAAATCCAGAACTAGATGGATTCGGGAGGGTGATTGCAATTCCAAATTCTTCCATGTTTGTGTAAATTGGAGGAGGAGAATCAATAACCTAGTGGGGCTGGAAATTGATGGTAATTGGGTCGAGCAACCACATGATGTGAAAAAAGGAGTAAAGGAATTCTTTGAGAAAAGATTCAAAGAGGAGTACTGGCAGACGCCAACTCTTGATGGTGTCCCCTTCAGGTCCCTGTCTACGGAGGATAACATGATGCTTTGTGCTGAGTTCGTTATGCCAGAGGTCAAAGAGGCGGTGTGGGAATGCGATGGTGACAAGTGCCCGGGACCGGACGGCTTCAACTTCAAATTCATAAAAGCATTTTGGCATCTATTCTCACATGACCTTCTTAGTCTTCTCGTTGAGTTCCATGCGCATGGTGTGTGGCCACGTGGGAGCAACTCTTCATTCATCACCCTCATACCAAAGTCTTCTACGCCACAAGGGCTAAATGACTATAGGCCTATATCCTTGGTTGGTTGCTTGTACAAAATTGTTGCTAAGATCTTGGCAAACAGGCTCAAAAGAGTGCTACATAAGGTAGTATCCGAGGAGCAATCAGCTTTTCTTGGGGGCCGTAGCATGCTAGACAGCATTGTAATTGCAAACGAAATTGTACATGATGCTAAGAGAAACAGGATGAAAACACTAGCCTTCAAAGTTGACTTTGAGAAGGCTTATGATTCAGTGCGGTGGGAGTTCCTCTTCTACATGCTGAAGCGTATGAACTTCCATGATAGATGGATCCGATGGGTGAGAGGGTGTTTGGAAACTACTAGGATATCTGTCCTGGTAAATGGTAGCCCGAGCGAGGAGTTTCAGATGGAGAGAGGGCTTCGGCAAGGGGATCCAATGGCTCCATTCCTTTACCTCATAGTGGCGGAGGGACTAAATGGCCTCCTAAAAAGGGCATTGCATCTCAATAAATACAGGGGATATAGAATGGGTGAGAACAACGAGGTAGAAGTGGCAATGTTACAATTCGCAGACGACACACTCTTTGTCGGGGAAGCAACAGTGCAGAACGCTCAAGTGCTAAAGTGTATACTCAGGTGCTTCGAACTAGCCTCGGGCCTGAAGGTAAACTTCCACAAGAGCAAGGTGGCGGGTATTGCAACTGACTCCCAATTGACCCAGAGACTGGCAAGTATACTAAATTGCAAAGTAATGACTCTGCCTTTCACTTACTTGGGACTACCTGTGGGTGGGAGTCCATCGAGGTTAGCGTTCTGGGATCCGGTGGTATCAAAGCTAAGAGGGAAACTATCAAAATGGAAGAAGAAGATTCTCTCCTTTGGTGGTCGCCTAACTTTGATCGGTAGCGTCCTATCCTCAATCCCATTATTCTTTTTGTCTTTCTTCAAGATGCCGGAAGGGGTTTTTAAGGTATGCAGAAGGATAATGCGGAATTTCCTTTGGGGAGGGACAGAGGACCGCAATGCAGTAGCCTGGGTAAAATGGGAGGATGTGTGCAAGCCAAAGGAGTTGGGTGGGTTGGGCATCAAAGATTGGAGATTGTTTAATAAGGCGTTGTTAGGGAAATGGAGATGGCGGTTGCTCCATGAGACTGACAGCTTGTGGTGCAGAGTATTACGGTCAAAGTATGTAATTCCAAGAGCGGGAGAAGTGCCAGTTATTACTACTCGCATGTCACAGTGGTGGAAAGATATTCTGAAAACTTGCTACCTGGATCCCAATGGGCGTTGGTTTGACCTATGCATCAATAGGAAGACGGGTGAAGGTAATGATACCCTATTCTGGGAGGAGCCTTGGCTAAGTCAGAGGCCCCTTGGTGCCAAATATCCCAGGCTATTTAACTTAGCCACACACAATCAATGTCGGGTGGCCGAGATGGGAAGGTGGGAAAATGAGACATGGAGGTGGATGTTCTCGTGGCGAAGACAGTTGCTGGAAAGAGAATTGCAATGGGTAGAGGAACTCAAGGAAGATCTAAACTCAACCAATCTAAAGAAAGGAGTAGCGGATGAGTGGACATGGATGTGCAACTCGGAAGGTGAATACACGGTGAAGTCATCGTATCAGTTCTTGGCAGGAACAATTGATGTTGAACCAATTGATGTATTCAGAAGGTTGTGGAGGTCCACGGCGCCATCCAATGTTGTTGCCTTTGGTTGGAGAGTCTTAAGAGATAGGATCCAAACAAGATCCAATCTACTTAAGCGACGGATTATAACGGAAGGAGCGGGATTGATTTGCCCTCTATGCTCTTCGGAAGCTGAATCCGTAGATCATCTCCTATTGGTATGTCCATTCTCATTCAGAATTTGGAAGGGATGCTATAGATGGCTGGGAGTAGTCATGGTCTTGCCCAATTCGTGTTGGTTGCACTTCTCACAGCATGAGTATGGGGTTTGGAGCAAGAAACAAAGGCAAGGTTTGGATGCAATATGGTTGGCGGTGATTTGGTCCATTTGGCTACACAGAAATGCAATTGTTTTTAACCAAGCGCAAGCCGATGTGAATCTCGTATTGGAAATGGCACAGCTTAGAGCTTGGAAGTGGATCTCAGCCAAAACGAAGGGATTTAAATGCTCCCTGTATGAGTGGTCAGTCAATCCAACATACTGTCTGGGAACTATTTGACGGTTAAATCACTAAGCAGGTCAGAATGGCTGTGGGGCGCTGGGGTAAGCCTTTAACAGGGCGGGTGTAGAAACAGGGTGATGGATCCGCAGTGGGCTATTGTCTGCATTACATGGTTGAGTTGTTTGACATTAACCGATTCAGATGCGAGAAAGGCATAAGTCATGGTGATGCATTTGATACCCTGCTCTTTTGTTGTGTCACTGGTACCCTGCAATGGTGGAGTGGTGCTGTTATTATCCCATGCTTTTTGCATTATTCCATGCTTTTTGCTTCCCTTTTCGCCACTGCTAGAATTATGGTAGATATAATTTAGACCATATTTTGTTTGGCAGTTTATGCACTGCCTTCTGCTCCCTCTTTCTTCTATTTTTTACATCTGTATACGGGTTGGAGTACCCCTAGTACTCCACTTCAATACAATTTTGCTTATCAAAAAAAAAAAAACATAATTTTATATTTGACAGGTTGTAAATTTGAGTCCAACTCATTATTTTAGATGAGATAAATGTAATAAATCTACAGTAAACACTCTTTAAATCCAACAATTTTATTTATTTTGGATTGTGACACCCCATTTTCACTCTAAATTTATTATTACCAAATAATTCATATAAAATAAAACCATTTTTTTTATGGATGACGTTTGCATCCCATCTCCTCGGCTTATGAAACCGATCTATTTGATCATACCAATAGTGGAGCAGTAGTGTGCTTGTAGAAAAGGTTATTTGAAGTCCTTAATACTATTTTGTTCATCACCTATTTTCACATCCACTTAGAGATATAAATGAATAAAATTATACAGGTGAGAAATATAAAAGATGGACAATAAGGGATTATTTGACCGACTAGGCTACGAGCATCTCACCACAGTTTTGAAATAGGGTTGATATGAGTTAGCCACTTGTTCAATGGATAGTCTAGATTCATTCCTCTTTATCTCGTTAATATGTTTCTCAAATTTTCTCTCCATATAAATGTAAGCACACAATTCTCTCTCACACTAAATGTCATCCTAGATGCTCCAACTATACAAGAGAGTCTTTCATGTTCATTTGAAGTTCTTAAGGCAAAGCTTTTTATGATCTGGTTAAATTTTTTGTTCTTAAAGTTTTTTCGTGAACTAAAGGTGATGTGATAAATAAAAAATTGAAAAATAGTGAAATTAGAACAGAATCTGCATATCTAAGGGGGTCGGCTGGGGCCATGATCCCTAAAAGAAATAATTTATTTATTTCTAGTCTAACAGTTGGAAAGATTTTGTAGATTTTTTCATATATATTCAATTTGTGTGAAATCCTGAATAGAAGCGAAAATGTGTGTGAAATCAGAAATGTGATGTTTATAAACGGATGGAATATGAAATAAGTTAAATTGAGGCAAAATACATCCATGTGTATGTGTATAATAAATAAGCCCCTCGATTGAATCCAAAGGTCTTTGGTGGCCAAAATAACCCAAAATAGTTGCAATTACTAACCCACCACCGCTTTCCAATCAAACACAAGTTAGTATTCTTGACTTTGAAACCCCCATCGATCACCCCAACCCCTATTTATTCCCACAACAACCTCATCCATTAGAATAATCCCACACTTATTTCTACCTCAACTCTTCACCCTCCCATTAATAATAAATACTCTCTCTCTCTCTCTTCCCCCATTGAAATTGAAATGTGAGACAAAGTGATCAGAACCCACCCTTCTCTCTTGAAGCCCTAGCATTAAGAGCTTTTTCTTCAACAACAACAAGATTCCTTATTAAGTCCCCAGCATGTATTCCTTTCCATGTTCCCTTTGCTTCTCGTCCGGGGGGAATTTCCTTCTACTTTAAAGAACCTCCTTCTACACACACAAAAAAGCTACCATATATTGTTTAATGCAAAAGCTATTATAGCTATACTATCTAGTACTACTACTGCAGGGGATGGGAAACTCTACGGTACTCTCCCCTTTTTATTTATTTCCCTTTCCTTTCTAGTTCATCTTTCTCACAGGCGATTCCTGATGCCTCTCATATCCACTTTTCTATATTTAATTAGGGTTTGTCTAAATGGCAAAAGAAAAACTTGAGTTACGCCGCTCTTGTCTTAAGTGGACCAATGATATTTAAGATAAATAAATAAGTATGAAATTTTTAATTCATTTATCTTAAATGTCATTAGTTCACCTAAGACTTGAATTTTTTAACCCAAGTTTTTCCTTAGTTCATTTAGACAATTTCTGCCTTTCATTTTACTATGTTAAGCTTCTTTATTGTACATCACAATATTTAGTTTTGTACCAATTTTTTAATTGATGCAACAGATTTATTATTAATATTGTTTTGCAGCAATAGAATTGGTGAGATGCACGGTTACACAACAGAGGGTAGGTGAAGTGGCTATATAAGAAGGCATGTTGTGTTATGTTGCCTCTGAAGGGTTCAGTTTGTTGAGACCAACAAAAAGGGCTTCTAGCTATAGCTGCTTCTAGATTGTGTTGTTTTCTCATCTGGTTGGCTGTTTTTGATTTCTAGCTTTCAGTTGTTGTTCAGTTATAACTCAACTCCTCATCATCAACATCATCATGGCTTCTTCTAATAGACACTGGCCAAGCATGTTCAAGTCCAAGCCCTGCAACCCTCACCACCAATGGCAGCATCATGACATCAACTCCTCTCTCATCGCAACTGGCTGCCACAGAACCCCTTACACTTCAGGTTCATTAATTCATTTCTTCAACTCATGAAAATTTACTCAAATTTCTTAATTTCACCACTCACCATATATGTTATTTTTAACATATATGCCTTGAAAATTCAAAAACCCTTTCCAATTCTAAATCCAAAGGTCACTTGACTAGCCTATTAATGTACACATTTTACGTTACCATTTACCATCCATGTATAAGTAGCATCTTGAACATCAGTTCACTTAAAAATTTGTTACCTGTTACCGCAACGATCCACTGAGAGATCAGTTCTTTTCGTTTCGATTCGTAAAATAAATCACAAGATTGAATATTGATTGAAGTTCATAAAAAGAATATATATACTTCTTTTTTGTTTGGTTTGCTAACCTTTTATGTATAGCATCAGGTTGTGAGGAGAGGAGTCCAGAACCAAAGCCAAGGTGGAACCCAAAGCCAGAACAGATTCGCATTCTTGAAGCAATCTTCAACTCTGGGATGGTGAATCCTCCAAGGGACGAGATAAGGAAGATCAGAGCACAGTTGCAAGAGTATGGCCAAGTGGGTGATGCTAACGTCTTCTACTGGTTCCAGAACCGCAAATCAAGGAGCAAGCACAAGCTCCGCCATCTTCAGAACTCAAAGAACCACCAGAACCAGAACAATGAACCGCTACAAAACCCTCCCTCTCTGCCTCAAACCACTACTGCACCTTCATCCTCATCTTCTTCCTCTGAGAAATCTTCCCCAAA
Source organism: Acmispon strigosus (assembly GCA_030819835.1). Classification (NCBI taxonomy): domain Eukaryota; kingdom Viridiplantae; phylum Streptophyta; class Magnoliopsida; order Fabales; family Fabaceae; genus Acmispon; species Acmispon strigosus. The sequence continues at coordinate 98,118,175 of JAUAMA010000001.1, forward strand.
AGAACTGTTACCACCACCCAAGTTGTTCTCCATAGGGTTCTCTAACGTCACCGATGTGGTGCCTAACTCTCCCACCGCCTCTGTGAACCAAACCTATTTTCATTCTCACAATGACACCACCCTTCTTCCACCACCAACTCCAGCACCACCTGCTGAGGCTTTCTTCTTCCCAGTGCAACATCATGCTACATCACAAGGGTTTTGCTTCTCTGAGCTTTCCAATGTGGTTCAAACTCAATCACACGGTCAACACAACAACGTTGGTCCTCGTGCTAGTCTTTTGTTTGGTGATTTTATGAGCCATGGTGGTGGTGGTGCTGCCTCAAAGAAAGATCATCATCAAGATCATGACAATAAATCCTTGAAAATTATGCACCAACCTCCTCAGCTTAATTTCTGTGCCCTTCCCACAACAACTGCTCCTCCTCCTGCAACTACTCTTGTTCCTCCCACCACTACCACCTCCATTACTGCTCCATCTCCCATGATTTCTCATGTTCAAGGTAGTATCTAGCTTTCTCTGCTAAATATGAAGAAAAATTTAGTTCATAAGTTAAAATTGTTGTTTCTCTAATAGTTAATTTTTATGACATTAGTAACATATTGTAAATAAGATACAAGAAAGTAAAAACATGATTTACCGATAGAATTAAAAGAAAAATGGCATGTTAGTGAGATTAATGTGAATTGGAGGTGGGTGCCATGGTTTTTTGGTCACGTTGTGTGTGTGCATGGCTTTAGTATTTGTTGACTATAGTGGCTATTGTATTGTATTGTGTGTTTCGACTTGCACATGAGAGGTGATTCGGTGTATATCAGGAACAGGAGATCCAGGTGTGACGGCGAGATCAACGGTGTTCATTAACGGGGTGGCGTTCGAGGTAGGGGTGGGACCTTTCAACGTGCGTGAGGCGTTTGGGGATGATGCTGTTCTCATCCATGCTACTGGTCAACCTGTTCTAACCAACCAATGGGGTATTACCGTCCAATCACTTCACCATGGTGCTTCTTATTATCTGGTATCTATCATTTTTTACAATATCTTACATTAATTTTCGTTAATATATGTTAAATTTTCATAGATTATTGATTTTTTTCATATATTTTATGATTTTTTTTTGCAGATATAGAAAATGGGGTTTTAGATATGGTGTTTTCTTATCTCTTTGGATCACTTTGTTGCATTTCCTTCCATCTTTATCTTTGTCCCCTATGTCTGTATTAATATTAGGGTTATTACTTATCATATCAATAGGTGTTTCTAGTCACTGCTCATGAGTAAGACTTGAGAAATATGGGCCAGTGTATGGATATCTTGACTTTGTTGACCAAAATATGTACTTTTTTATCTTCTCCTATATTAATCAGTTCAAAGAAAACTATCTTTTATTACTATAATTATATGGTGGTCTTTGGCTTATGGAGTCTCTCTTTTTTTGGTTTAATTGTGGATGTCTTTCTATTCACTGCACTACTATTGCCAGTCCAAAGTAGTTAAACCACGCGTGAATTTATAATATCAAATGAAGTTTTATAATGGAAGATAAGATATGCTTCTGAATGAAAATATATGAATGGCAATATCTGTAGCAATGGAAATTTTAAAAGGATAATTTTGAATGACTATCATGGCTCTTCATGCTTTTTTTATTACTAAACATGAATGGAAATAGTAAAAAAAAATAAGAAAATCTTCATCATTGCAGTTCATAAGTATATATATGAATAAACTTATCAAGATTGATCAGGAGTACAATACTATATTTTTTTCTTTAATATGTAACTATATTCAACAATACTTGGAATTATCTTAAACACTTGGGATTGGAATTCTGGTAAATTCAGATGTAATTTGGACAACGCCAGGAAATTATGTATACTAAATTATTTCATTATTATCTAATCTAATTATATATTTATTTGAGAACAATCGAGTTAAAACATCATATGAGATCGAGCAAGGAATTTCCTAATATCAAATTTTAATTTTTTTACGGTAATTTTAATTTATTGAATTATACTATATTGGTACCTAATTGATTGAAGTTTTTGAGTGATTTATACTCAAATTACTGAAAGCTTTTTTGGATCTTAGATGTATAGTGAGTTAGTGACACATTTTAGCGTGCCTTTACGCAACATCAAGTCACTTTGGTCTAAGCTTATCATATTTTTCCTGTCCCTCCCATTAAATTGAAACATATCACTTCCGAAGAAAAAAATAAATCAAGTGTTCGACAAAATTTTATATTTTGATGTTGTGCTTTAAATAAGGGACAAGGACAACTAAAGGGACTGAATAGGAAGATGATCCCGTCCTGTATTAGAGTAAAAATGTGGAAATTATACTAATGTGTGTCTCAATATATTTCAAGCATGAGTTAGACGTGAAAGTGCGGTGGTCCTTGTCTTTTAAACATGATGTTAGAACTTTAACTGCTTGTAGGAATAGAACGTATTTCGTACTTAAACGCTCAATATTTAATATAAGAATTTGGGAGATTAGTTATTATGGACGGATGAAAACTAATAAAAAAATTAGGGTTGTTTAGGGTAGAGTTTGACCAAATTAAATTTAAAAAGGGGTCCCAACCTCACTGTTTGTGATTTAAAAGTATAACTTGTTTACACGAATCAGTAAGGTCTGACCCGAAACGGAATGGTACAAACAAACGTTTTCACATAAACTGCCAAAGTTAAGTTTGTCTTCAACTGAGACTAATGGCAAATACATGTGTAGGATCATCATTCGCACTGTTTGTTTCCCATAAATTCAAACACAGCTTCAGGTTGCAGAGAAAGGAGAGAATAGGATAGTGGTTGTTGACGAGAGGTCACCGCATCACAGGGCACAGTTACAGTTTTAGTTTACGTGTTGTTTGATAATAACAGTGTTTTCTCTCATGTTTGATCGATTTGACACTGTGATTTGGATATGTCAATGAGAGCTATCTATCTGAGGCAGCATTGAAATAATGATATATCTCTTCTTTAATTCATGCTATGTCACACCCTAACATCCCTTTTCTTTTCCTCCAATCTCTCATGCCATGTCACACCCAAAACATCCTTTTTTTTTCTGCATGAACCATCGCGTATGGTATGTGAATGGTATGATCACAAAGTATAATCATGACCACCATGACTTCAGGGCTACTTCTTCACTCTTTGCATGTAGACTCATATCATATGATGTGAATGGTATTTCATGTCTCTCCCTCTCTTTCTCTTATTAGGATTGATTGTAATATAAGTTTTATTACTAATGTTGATGAAGAGGTCAAAGGAAATATCTTGGAGAAGACTTACATTGGCTGAAATAATGAAGGGTGGATAAATCCAATCCTATATATATAAATCTCAAGTTCATTGTTTCAAAACACCACAACAAGTTGGTAACACTTAAACCTTATATTAATGTTACTTCTTTTCCTTTTATACTCTAATTTAGAGTATTATAATACGTAGTTTTAATATTTTCTTTGTAAAGTCTTGGTATATTGGGATCATGAGATGGTTGAGAGTAAAATTTATGTTGTAAAAAAAAATCACGTATTGTTTATTTTCTGATTGTCGATTTTGACAACAACCGTAATTTTTTCAAATTTTTTAGAGTTTTAGACTTTATGTTCTTGTGTTATGAATGTGATATGATTTTAAGAATTCTCTACGGTTTTCCAATAGCTGTATCTCTGAGTTTATAGTTCGACTATAGTAACTGCTTTGAGGATAGCTTCCGCTGGGAGTCACACTGATAGTATGAAAATGTTGTTTAAAAAGTTCAAGTGATGAAAAACTTGATGTTTAAGAGGGTCCATTGCGACCCACTCTCTTTAATATCGTGGAGACCTACCTGTGCATAATTTACGGTTGGTAAGTGGCAATGTTGTATGGAGGAATGAATTTTGGCTTGTGGCAAGTCATGGATGAGCTAATGCAATCAGGATTACACAAGACATTATGTGCATGTTAAAAAAATGCTCACGTGGCACACAAGCATTAGTCGATATAGATGCAAGATGTGTAGTGGAGGAACATGGGTATTAGTTTATATGGATGCAATGTGTGTGGTGAAAACAAGCAGATATTGGTTAACGTGGATGCAAGGTTCGGTGATAGAAAAGTAGCATTGGTTGGCGTTGATGGTTATGTCGATTTTTAGTGATTTTCTAGAGAAAGCTACTATGGAAGTTGGACCATAATTTTTCTACCGGATTTTCCTGACACAAGGATGGTACTCACCTCCCTAGGGACAAAATTCAGGGTGTTTCGAGCAAAGGTGCAAGGAGAAGGTGGAGGAAGCGGTGGGGTGTCGGACGAACCGCCATCGCCAGACAAACCTATGGGGTTTGAACCACTACCCAGCGCAACGTAGTTTTTCGTTCCGACCATTAAAGAAGGTTTGGCTATTAAATTTGATGCACTAATGCACAATGCACTTTTCTATTTATTTATCACTATTTTATAGGTTTGAGAAAATAAAGAAAGGAAAGAAAGGAGGAAGAAAGACTAGTTTCTATAAAATGGGCCCAATGTCACATTTCTATAGGGATTGGAAAAGTTGTTTAAGTGCATGTTTGGAAAATGGGCGAGATCCACATTTGGCTGGATTCATGTTTGTAGAAGCAAGAAATAATTGTTTTTAGATTGCTGGATCCACATTTGACCTCTCCAAACGTGAATCTTAACACACTGTAAATCACCAAGGTAAATATTAGGTAAAATCACCTTAATCCAAAGCGAGACAATAATATTTTGACATATGTCTCATGAGATAGAATTTTCTAAGCCACGTATTAAAATATTATTAAACCATCTGAGCTAGGGTGATTTACCCAATATTTTCTAGAATACTATAAAAAACCACCCCAAAGTAAATTAAATTTTTGCGTAACTATTTTTGATACAATGTCAATTTGTTGCGAATAATGTAGCTAATACCACCATGTAAAAAAAATATTAAAACTTATTCTTTCTATTGTATTCAATTTATAGAATAAATTTTCATATTTCTTTACATACTTATTTTGGATTCATCAGAAGAAAGCTTCATCGAATGAGTATCAGTTTTAAGTTATCTTGAAAGGAGTGGATTTAAGAGGAGGGTCTACAAATGGACCTTCAACTAATCTCTTTTGCTATTAGCTTATAGGCGGCTTCCGTGAAGTGGGGTCCATCAAAGTTTATATGTTTTGTAGGGTCAGGGCAAACAGTTAGGTTACGAAGTCCACTTCGATTGTATGGTCCACTTGATCCAAAACATGTCTGTAAAATCTCTTTCTTATAAGAAGTAAATCCTGCATAGTTCAAGGACATAAAATGATAAGCATGTTTGAATAAACTTTAAAAAAAGAAAACATAGTAAAATTACCAATCACGTGAGATCACCGTTTTATTCTAGTAAAAGATAATAAAAACACAAACACACCGTATTGTTCTGATGCTTGAAATAAACGTCTGGCACCATTGTAGTAGTCAAAATACATTATGTTAGCTTGAGGGTACTTCTTCCTTTGTGTCTCAATAGCATGTTTAAGTTGTTCATTAAAATACTCGATCAAAGTATTGTACACTATCAAACACCCAAATTGATCATAGTCCTCTTTCTTAATATTGTTCACTTCCGTCAAAAGTTCAGCATTACACCCCAATGGGAAGTTCCCTGAACACCTAATTCCACCGCCCCTTCTTCTATTAATGCCTAACAAATAGAAAGAAAAAAAAAAAAGAATTTTTTTTAGTTAGTGATATTTGTATTCGAAATATGATCAGTAAAATTAAAGTGAATTTTCTACTAATTAAATTTAACAAACATACCGTGATTGTATTTGTAATTGATTCAACCATTAGCGGAACTATTCTCGAAGTTGTGTGACATTCTTTTAGCATGAATATGAGAAAAAATATCATTGCCACCAATCTCTCCCCCAAGAAACAATGATTTTTTGAAGTAGCTATCACAATCTATGTCATAGAATGAGACAAATACAAGTTGTTGGTCATATAGAGAAAATATGTTGTATTTGAAAAATACATTGTTCAACAAGGGATGGTAAAACTAACCTTCTTTACTTTTACCCAGATCAGATTTCCACTTCTTGAACCAACCAAGCTGGACGTTTAATGTAATATTTGTTCGAAATAATTGAAGTCCATTTTTTTTTTGAAATATTCAACATCAAGTGTTTACTCCTTTCTTAGAGTCTTGATCTTTATTCAGATAGACAGGCAAAAATGGCAACCCATATGCCTCGGCTACGATTAAAATGAGCAGAATTGTCAATCGCAAAAGTATGAATATTAGGTTGTATTAGATCATAAAAACATGCTAATAAATATACTTTTTTAACATGCAAAAAATCTAAAGATACTACCGTAACACATGTTTTTATTATTGGTTAAAATTTATAGTAGTCTCTTGTAAATTATTTATGAGAGGACTCTTTTTTTTTTTTTTTGAAACTATGAGAGGACTCATTTCTTAGTTAAGTACACGCAAAAATTTCCTATAATAATATATATTTCTATAGAGAATATTTTTGCTAAGATTTCTCTAATAATTATTTTTCATAAATGAAGTTTTAATGATAGCTTCGTATGGGAGAGGTTTGGCATTTAAAAGAATAATGTGTGTGGTGATGGAGAGAAGGAAAATCTTGATTGTCATGTTGGCGTGTGATACGAAATGGCCAATGATGTGTGTGATAATGGATGCTTGGCAATAAGAATTCTAACCGGTTAATCTCATCGCTGTCTCGCAATACAACTACTACTCTAATTAGGAAGTGGTTTACTATTTTGACTCCCCAACCTGTGATAATAGTATATATTTAACTAACGTTATTTGGATGCTGTTAACATTATTTGCTGTCATTGTTTTGTTATTTAATATAGCTATTGCCGCCCATAGATAACTCCTGTAACAGAATATAGACTAAATTTAGAGGGTAACAAACAACTTTCCTTTGAACCAAAGAGTATGTTAAAGACTGAGGTAGTTTTGAGTTTGAGCATGAAACCAAACCAATCTTGAACTAAACTATACTATACGATACGATAATCACTCATAATTTGAAAAGTTGGAATCAGGCATATGTATATCTACAAACATTTGTGACAAGAACACATTCAAGAAAAGAAAAATAACATTTCGGATACTAAATTATAAAAATTAAACTTCCACAGGGCATTGCAATCACCTTCAGGGCTCTTTTGTCTATAGCTTCCAGAAAATAGCGCCTGCAATATAATATTTCTATAAGCAGATGAAGGATGTCATATGCACAAGATGTTGACAAGCCATTCTTCTGCAATTTAGCCCTTTCCTGACATTATCAATTTTGCTATATTTCAGGCTTGTAGATCGAATTAATCAAACATTTTCAAATTGAACATAAAATTCAAGAAATAAAATTATATTTATGAAGTGGCATATATTAGGTTTAGCTTTAGCCTGTAATAGTAATATGAAAGGTCAAGTAGTAATCCAGTAAGCCTGTAATAGACTGCACAATCCAGTAAGACATGAAAAACAATGAGGCATTCAATTTGACTTGTTCGTTATTACACTCTATACTTGGATGAAGATAGATAGGTGACCATTCATTCCAACTTGATGGTAAGGAAATTTAGACATAAAACTCAATCATGACACTTTAATCATACAACTGATGCCTAGGGTTATGGGAAATTTGAAGAAAGGGCAGAGGAAAACAAGAGCTCTGCCTAGAAATAGCTCCTGCTAACACATGAAGACAACAAAACATATGTAGCCAAGGCTTCTAGCAAAGAAATTTAGTTTCGTAAAGCAGAAGAATGTTTCTAGTATGATTTGCATTAGAGATGTACCACTCAAGTCTAAAGGAAAAATTGACCACTCAGTATTAAGACCTGCAATATCGTACGAGATTGAATATGGGGCATTCAAGATTCAAGAACAAAACAAGATTAATGTAGTGGTGAAAAAAAGTTTTACGTTAATGGTTCGAGTGTTTTAGAACTGGTTTGGTTTGGTTTTGTTGAACCAGATTTTTGGTTCAGTACAATTCGGTATGGTTTTCTCCAGGAACTGTACCATGGATAGGCCTAATGTCCACCTAGTGGAAAAACACTTAGTTGTTGTGTTTATAATTTAAACTCCACCTTTTAAAAGGTGACTCTGAAATTCAATCAGCTAACAAAATATAAATACCAAACTATTTGGAAATGAAATTGTCTATCACTCTATTGACCACAAATTATCGGTGATACGTTAGAAGTGTCAAAATGTGATGAAACATTGGTTTTGGTTTTGAATAAGTACTTCTTGCACCGTGAGATAATCAAAGCATCAAGACTGAATTTATGCAACACTCCCAATACAAAAAAGTTGAGGAACTTTCAAATGGACATGATTCAGCTAATGCATCAACAGGAATAAGTTTCCCCAATTAATTAGTCCAGCAAAATAACCTTAAGAAATGATATCCATAACGGAGTAGGATTCTTTCATCTGAAAATTCCCCGATGAAACTTTGTTTCTATCTATCTATCCCTATACCTATTTAATACATTGGTATGAAGAGAGAGACCAGACACAATTTCAACACCACGGAACACGAGAGAATTTTCATTTTCACCTGAGAGAGGATCCTAATCCATCCATAACCAATTACAGCATTGGCATTGGAAGAAAAACAACATTTACACTACACCCATGAAAACCCCTATTTTCATCTTCAACTCTTTTGGGGCAACAACCTACTTCACAATTTTACTTACTCCATCACATACTAGAAGCTGTTTCATTTCTTAGTGATCCTGCTAACAAGACCAATTCAACCAAAAAGCCTTAAAATTGAATGACCGAAACAAATCAAAATACTAACTTTTAACAAATTTCTGATGCCCAAAACCCTATTCAAGTCCGTATACAATTCACCAAAAATATCAATTGAAAGGGGTAGGAACTGACCCAGAAGAAGGTAAGGGAGCATGGCATGAGCAGGAGCAGAATAGTGCGGTTGAATCAAGGTGGAGGTTTTTCGTCGTCGTGAGATTGAGGGTTGTTGGAGCGAAAAGAGGGTATGGGATTTTCTCCCTTGATGATCCAACCAAGTGCGAAGAAAGCTGTCCCAGCGAGAATGGCAGTGCCCCAAGCGTGAGAGTACCATTTGCTGTATTGCTTGATGGCGTACCTCCATTGATCCCTGAGAGTTGCCGCATCTGGAATCTCTGTTTCTGCTGGGTTGATATGCCTCTTGGGGCCTGTCAATTTGGTTGGTCCATGATCGGAAGAGGAAGAGGAAGAGGAAGGAGGTGGTGGTTGTGGAAGAGGATAATTGGTTTTAGGTTTGGGATTATTCTCATTCTCATTCATGGTGGAAACCACTTCACTTCACTTCACTGATTGCTCTCCCTGGATGCTTTTCAGTTCATTTACAATTACAATCTCAACATTTTAATATTCCTGCTAATATGCCACGTTTCAGGAACAGGAAGGGTACGTGGCATTTCAATGAGCTTTGTTTGTAGGGGAATGAAGAGAATATGGAGGCAAGTCCTCCAAATATTTGGTATGGGGTACTTCTAAAAACATTCTAACACCTTTTAGGGTATGCTTACATTGCATTCATGGTAGAGAGTGGAATGAGTGAGATAAGGGATGTTGGAATTTTCTATTGTTTGGTTATGTGAAATGAGATAAATCTACTTTATATCATTTCACTATTTATTGTCAATTTTTGAATTCTAAATTTATATGGAAGGAGACGAAATGAAAACATAGATAATTATAGAATAAATTATTTTTTCTACCCCTACTTTTATTATATGTTCAATATTAGTTTTTTAAAAATAAAATTTATTTTGATATTCAATTACTCAAACAATGAAGTGATAAATTTGTTTCACTTCATCATAAATATCCAAAGAATAGGAATATGTTTTCATTTTCTCCCTCTCATTCCATTCCGCTCTTGTTCCATTATATTTCACGTTCTATTATGTTCTATTAATTCAAACATAACATTAGTAATATTGTCTTAGTTCCTCCAAATTATTGATAAGTTTTAGGAATTTGGAACTCTCAAACAACCAAAGGACTTTAGCCCCTTCCACCTCTCTTGCCTTCCGCTCCACTTCCCCACAAAATCTTCCTCTCCCCTCCTCTAAAAACTTGAAAACAAACAAAGCAAAAATCACCAAATTTCTTCATATGTTTTTTAACATTATGTTTAAATTTTTTGAAAATTTATCACATGACTCATACACGCAACCGAGTGTGTTGGCGTGCTCATTTAGTACTTTATCCCTCGAGTAAGTGTTTGGATGTTCGGACTTTGACTTTTGTAAATGAGAAAATTCCTTAGCAAGTCTCCTAAAAATTTGTTCATACAATTTAATGTGCTAGGCAAATAGAACATGTAAATTGTGACGGTTTTAAACATCACATGTGCACGATAGGTAATGGTTCTTTGCTTATGCCGTCACTTTTCTGGAAATTCTGGGCACCAGCATTTGAATCCATGTGGGATTGAATCCCAACAAATACCACTATGCCATCACTTTTCATAAGAAGAGTTGAAAGTGAAGTGATTCAAGTTTAGATACATTTATGGAAAAAGCGATTTCTAATGTTGTGAAATTTAACTGTTTATTATATTCATAGCTGAAGTTAGAATTTATAATTTTGACTTTCACAAACCTACACTCAAAGACCACCCTATTAATAGTGTCCTCAGTTACTTGAGTCAAAGTGCCAAGAGTTGCTTATGAAAATAAAAATGATAGAAAAACAGATATGCGGTCTTTTGAAACTCAACATTCTATAGTGTACTTACATTCAAAATATCACAATATAACTAATATTCACAAAACATTTCCATGACTAGAACATAAATAAGTACAAATGGGAATAGCATTCCATCACTAAGTCCATACCTCCTCTCCCCTTCAGGCAAAAAAGCCTATCAATTTAGAAACACCAACCGTATATGCAGGGTCCAATGGGGATTTGAATCCAAAATTGACACACCAAACCTTACAAAAGAAAATATACCAAAACTCATAGAGGTTCTACCTTTATTGTTGGAAAAATTCCACTATATTCAAAATCATCTGTGACATAAGGATGTTTTCCCTGGCCTGCTTCCTCATAAGTTTCTGAGGTTGTAGCTGATTCACCACTGGGATTCACTCCAGTAAGCGCAATTATGCTCTCGATCTCTTTTACAGCCTCAGCCATTGAAGGTCTATCAGCTGCATATTCTTTGACACACCTCAATGCCAGTGCCACAAACCTTTCTAAACCTTTTGGGCTTGTCCCTTTCATTATAGTTGGATCTATTATGGATTGAAGGTTGTATAAATCTTTTGATGTATCCATCACCCTCGTTACCTCTCTTACAATATACTTTCCTTGCTCTATTGGTCTTCTTGCTGTTACTAGTTCTAGCATAAACACTCCAAAGCTATATACATCACTCTTTTCAGTCAACTGCTGGGTCATGTAATATTCAGGATCCAAGTACCCCTGTGAGAATAAAATGAATAAATTTATATTAGCTATCACTCAGTAAAAATATCAAAATCAAAATATTGATTCAGTTTGTGCTTTATGCAAGCTTTTCTTCAAATAGTATCAAGATTGTATATATTCTAAGCTGTTCATCACACACTCCATAAAGAGGGATCAAAATTTAAGCACAAGAAAGGTGAAGGTATAATTTGTTATGTATACGCTTTTCCTTATATTTGCAAGTATCCCTGAAACTTCTTAGTCTGATTGTGTTGCTACAGCTACATAGCAAAAGTTGATTTCATGAATGTGAAAAGTGAAACATTTGAACAAAGTTGTATGGTTCTTGTTAAAGTAGGAGTTAGAAGCATTCTATACAAACCATTGTCCCTTTGACTTGAGTAGTGATATGGCCTCTTTCACTATCAACAAGAAGTTTGGAGAGACCAAAATCGGCGACTTTAGCATTGAGGTGACTGTCGAGTAGGATATTGCTTGATTTTATGTCCCTGTGTATGATTGGTGGGTTAGCGAGTTCATGTAGATAGGCCAAACCCTTAGCAGCACCCAATGTAACTTTCAGCCTTCGTATCCAATCCATCCATATCCCAGACTTTCCTGCATTGACAAATTCAAATAAATAAATAAGCTAATTAAGAAATGTTCCAATGAGATTGTATAAGCAAGCTTATTGAAGAAAATTGATCATCATCCATCCCCATTCCTTTCTATATTTGAGTCTATGATGCAATATGGTATATACCTGAGAGACTATCCATTACAGTGCCATTTGGAATGTACTCATACACGAGCATTTGTTCACCTTTCTCAAAATTGAAACCCACAAGACTAACGAGATTCTTATGATGGACCCTAGATAGAAGTTCAATCTCAGTTTTAAACTCAGGAGCACCTTGCGTAGATTCTTGTGCAGCACGTTTGATGGCAACCAACTCCCCAGAGGGTAGAACACCTTGGTAAACCTTTTGAAATGAGAGGACTAATTAGATTCAGCAGAGCAAAAAACATCAAGATAAAATACTTGGAATTGATGTTTCTGGCACAATTGCACAACTATCAGAAATGAAAATCTTGGACGTAAAAAGATGCCATGAATAAAAAGTAAAAACCTTTCCATAGCCCCCAGATCCAATATTATTGGCTTCTGAGAAGTTGTTGGTGTATTTCCTTATCTCTTCAAAACTAAACCATCTTGCTCCTTTCAACTGAGGAGCAGTGCCACTATCCTTGTTCTGTTCCCAATTCGCTGCGTTTAAAAAGACATTCAATCAATAAAAAACAACTAGAAAAAAAATCCTTCAAGGTACAAAAATGAAGCCAAGCTTGCATCAATCCTTTCTTACAAAAAGGGTTCAACCCAGCAGATCTTTTTGCTCTTCTTTTTTGGCGGATGGCATATATCCCTGCAAGGAGTGCTAATACAAGAAAGACCAATACAGCAAGTACTGCACCAACAATAACCCCTGTATTTGAGGAGCTTGATCCTTTAGGCTCTCCTAATGTGACATAAGAGTGACAAAGTCAGAGAGGAAAAAGAGCATTATAAGACAACAGACAAAGGATTTAACTTTTTTAGTTCATATTGAAGTGCTGAATCACCTCCTAAGTATTGATAATTAAGACCCTTGAAGGCGTAAGGGGTGAAAAACTCTGGGGGTTTGTAAATCTGGTTGCTTAGAACATAAGCAATACTTGAAACTCCTGTCCAATTGAAACGGTCAGTTTGAGATGGGAAGACATTCAGGGTCAACTGAAAATTATCAGTAGATGAATTCCTCAGGGGACTGCTGAGAGAAACTGAATCCACTGGCATCTTTTGTTTTTTAAAAGCATCCATCAGAGTCTGCTCAATCTCCTTGTAGTAACTTGTGTTACTATAGTTTGAGAAGCTAAAAGCTCTGGACTCCAGGACTCCAGAATAGGGAAATGCACATTTACAGTTGGGGCTGGCAATCTGGTTGTCACTGCATGGTGGAGGTAAACAATTATTTGATGATGGTGTTACATATGGGGGAATGATTTGGGGCACTTTGCAGTAACTCAGATCCGAGGCTCCATTTTCGCGGCAAATTCCGTTGTTAACCAGTCTGCAAAAACCATTAGATAACTTCCTCAGAGAAAGAAAGGTAGTTTGAGTCCATGCATTAAGTTGTAACTTGTAAGACTAAAATAAATTGATATTGTAAAAAATGAAGCTTACATCAATTCAAAACTATATTCATCCTTTCTTGGATCAAGGTCCGTTATATGATTATTCTGCAAATCAATGAGTTGCAGACTGTTGCTGTAGCCATTGGTAAGATTTAATGTGCCACTGAGCCGGTTATCCCTCAGAATCCTGTTACAACATTTCAATAAAATCACCTTCTACTCATAACCACCATTTGTTCATGTATAGCCAAGAAATAATTTAGCTTCATATAGGCATTTCAACATCTTTTTGTGCTTTAATGTTTTTGTTTCACATGATAGTAACAATACTTGATCACGTAAAGTCACAAACTCCAAATTGAACTGGTAAAATAAGGACATGAAGGAAGGAACCACATACACTGTTGTCAGTTGTGGCAGACTTGAAACCCATGAGGGAATAACAGAAGAGTTGAAATTATTGTCGCCTAGATCCCTGCAGATAGTTTTTTATAAAAAGGTGCAAATTAAAATCATTGAATAATGAACAAAATTATATCCCTGTGTTTTGCATGCTATTGTTTCTGCATAAAAGTAGGTGGAGAGCAAATATTGCTGCAAGCATTTCTAGAAGCTATGTGATTAAAATTCTACATATTTGATCCTAAACTCTAGATGCAATTAATAAAATATGATGATAGAATATCACTGTTATGCTACTTACACATAGGTGAGACTATTTAATCCAGTAAGATCCGGCAGAGAGCCATTGAATTGATTTAGCGCTAAATACCTGCAAAAATATATTCAATACCTTTCTTCAGAAATTTTGATTCCTCAAGATAACAGATAATTTTTACTGATAGATACAAAGCTCAATAGGTAACAGTTTCTTTAATTTTCCTACAGCTCACTAAGCCCTCCAAGACGGTTTAAGTTTGAAGGCACTGGCCCACTTAATTGATTCCTATCAAAGCGCCTGTAGTCAAGAGAAAATATTCAACACAGAGAAAAATCAAATGAATTCAGAGACTGCTTCATTGTGTGAGTGAAGGCACTGTTATACTTACACCACCTCCACTGTGCTCACATTAGCAAGTGTTCTAGGAATACCACCCGTTAGTTTGTTGCTGTCGAAAAGCCTGGCAAAAAGAATATAAGGGGAGGATTAAGTTAGTTATCTTATGAAAAAAAATTATGTTTAAGAAAATGTATAGTTTCCATGCCTTTAAATAGTTTCTGAAATTGCAGAAAATAAATGCCACAAGATATGGTGAAACTTACACGTGCTTTAGGATCATACTGGAGTTGAAAAGTTGTGGTGGTATTGGACCTGAGAGCTGATTGTTCCCCAAATGACTGCAGGCAGTGAACATAATATTCTTAGATCATTCAGTCATGTTATTGTAATAATATCATTTGAAAGGTGACACTGAGAGTTGACATACAAGTGCTCGGCCTTAAGGAGCATGTCAAGACCTGGTCCTTGATCATCAGAGACAGGAATAGAGCCTTCAAGTTGGTTATCAGTAAGATCAAGCCAATCAAGATTGGAGAGATTGCCAAGAGAGCGCGGAATTTTTCCATTGAACTTGTTAGAATTCAGTGCTCTGCATGAATTAATGAGGAGATAAGTGATTCATAATTTACCATATATGAGCCCAAAGATGAAATGTTGAGCTTCAAGATCAAGTTCGGTAATTTTTGGACGTGAACAATGATATAAAAGGTGTTTCATTCTTTCATATGAAGCATCGTCCTTTGTTACATTGGAGAATAACTTGGACTTAAATCATTTTTATGTGAATGGGGCTTCTCATAAGTGTAGTAGCAGAATTAATGAGTTGGAGTTCTTACAGAAAGGTTAGCTGCTTGAGAGACCCTATTGAATCTGGAATAGGACCAGAGAAACCACAACCAACCAATGCCCTGGAAAACAAGTTAAAAAAATGAAATTTATAAAAAAGCAAGCTATATTTTGTGAGAGAAAAGAATAGATAGAAGTGTTAGAAACAATATTAGATTGCAGGGATTCAATCAATGAAAATCAGTTTGTATTCATATTGTTTATGACTGAATAAACTTCTTTTCTTACAGGGAGTTTAGCTTTTGCAAATTCCCAATTTCTTTTGGAATTGTTCCTGTCAAGCCCTGGTTGTAAGAAAGATCCCTACATGAACAAAAACAGCATGTTATTCATTTAGCTGCTGAGTATTGCATCCACAAAATATTTAGTTCTTCCACACATGGCATAAGACTATAATCTACTTTAGATTAGATTATGGGCATATACACCCTTGTTCACTTTGGAAGATCCTTTTTCAAAAAATGACCAGCTCATAAATATTTAAGAATCTGAGGGTTAGAAGAAGAATTTCTGCTTAATGTTTAACTCATGAGAAGTAGAGAACATGTACAGAGTATCTAGTTGGGTTAAAGACTGAATTGTCGAAGAGAGCTGCCCCACCAAATTCCACCCTGCTACTGTTCTGAAAATAATAACAATCTTTTCAGCTTCCTTTTTAACAAAGTAGAAAGCAATACATAATCAATTTTGAAGGGGCCAAAGAAACCAAGAACTAACAATCCTGTAATTCTTGAATTGGTGCAACGAATTCCGTCCCAATTACCGCCACAAGGATCCTGGCCTACCCAATTTGCTGGTTTCTTCCATGACTGTGTGATAGATGATAGGGCAGTAACTGCAGCAGTAAAGTTCACATTTGGAAAAAATGTCATAAAGAGGAAATTCTCAAATATAACTGCATAACTTCTCAGTGTTCAACAACCTAGCTCCTCTGAGAGTGGTTGCATATAGCTCCAGACCACATACTATTACTATGAAATATGAATTAAAGAATGAAACCTTTACAGTGACTTCACAATGCTTTCAGAAATTAATTAAATAAATAAATAAGAAGAGGAAAACCTATTACAAGAGATGATACTACTCTTCTTTTTTTGGTAAAATCATGCTTTCCATTCTAACAGATAAGGTGATTAACTAATTCAGCTATGCCAAATCTGATTTTTTGCAGTTGACATTTAAGCCAATTCACAAAACTGAAATGCTAGATCATGTCAACATAAAAGATGTGCTATGAGGAAACAAATTAATCAAGGTAAAGTCCATCCTCTCTCTCCTGATCACTATCTAATGAACAGTTTTAGCAACAAAGGAGCTTCAAGCATACAAAACTTTCCTAACTTACATGCATAAGCATAGATTTTAACATTCATTATGTTCAGATGAAGACAGAACACAACCTAGTCCTAGTTTTGGTGAAGAACAGAATAATTTGTGTGATAAAAGTAACAAATCTTGTAAGTTGCATATAAGTGAGCTCCAAAATACAAACCTACAAGAGTTTAGGCACTTCTTACCATATGTAAGAGCACCAAAAGTACACATTTTCTAAAATATTCCTTTTCTTTTTTCTTATGATGTGAAAGAATATCAACAAGAAGTATGATAAATATGCATCAAACACCACAAAGAGAAAAATATCACAAAAGTTGAATTGAACTAACAGTCTTGACTTGCTGTCTGTGCTGCAACAAGCAGAACTTGTAAAGGAAGCAGTAGCAGAAGAAGAAACACTTTATGTTGCTGGTCCATTCTCACAAAATTTTCTGATATTGGATCAGGAATCAAATGTTGAAACCTTCACATGGAAGCAAAAGGATCACCAAAATATCAAAGTGGAGCTATATTCTTCATCTATTAATGAGGAAACAAATATGACAGAACTAAATCAAAAGATAATGGACGCGTCTTCAAGATTACTAAACTAACTAATGTCTTATACCAAGTCAAAGACTACATTGCTCGAAATTTTCAACGGTTGGAATTGGTTTTAGCTCCCAAAATAAAAATAAGAAATTATCCCACCACGATGCCGCTATCCATAATCATTATAATATATTCATTTGTACAAGGTATGGGTTTGAAGTGGAACAACAGGGATGGCTAAGACATTTATTGGTATTAATTTCTAGTAGTTCTGATGGTTTCAACCAAGTATTCAAAAGAAGGAAGATATAATAAGTGTTGGCATTATCACGTTATTAGTATAAACTCACCTTGGAATTTTTGTACCGTGACAATTTATTTTTTTAATAATAACACAATTGACCAGCTAGCTTGCCGTCCGAGATGATGATATAAGTGCTAATAAAATAAATGGTTAAATATATTTTTAGTCCCACTAAAATAAAAGTTTATTGATTTTGGTTTTTCTTTAAATTTTTTTATTGATTTTGGTCTCTTAAAATAATAAATTATTAATTTTAGTCAATCCATTCATTTTGTGGCGGTTAAAACCGTCACTAATACACGAAAAATGCCAAATGAAAGTATATAGAGACCAAGATTAATAATTTGTTATTTCAGGGAATTAAAATCAACAATTTTTTTGAAGGAGTCAAAATCAATAATTCTCTAATTTAGGGGACAAAACATATTGAACCCTATTATGCACAACGGAATCCAGAAAATAAATTAAACAAAAAAAGTGTTGTTTTAAAGATATTCAAAGCTTAAACAATAGCATAGTTACGTTCTTTGTACAGCTTTATGCAGCTTGTGTGATCTTTGTATTAATTGACCAAGTTGGAGCGGCAACCGAAGTTGGTGCGACGGACACAAATACAGAGAAACAAAAATTGTGGTGCGGTGTAATGGTTAGCTTACTTCTTCCCTTAATTATAAAATTGATAGTTCGACCATTTTTCATAGGAATGAAGAGCATTTTGTGGTCATCCTTTTACCACTTACCACTTAATGCGAGCACCCACGACCAATGATTAGTCATTGTTGTTGGTGGTAGATACCAAAGCCTCACAAAAAACTGTAATGGTGAAACATGTTTATGTACTACTTGAGTGTTTTTTTCATTTATTAAAAGTTGAAAATTGAACATTCAACCACTCATTTTAGGGATAAAATATTGAATCACTGACTCATGTCACATTACATTTGTTATTTTTTCCCCTTTTGTATTGAGAAGGAAAGAAGAGAGTGAACTAAGAAAACTGAAAATGTACTATTGAATTCATTAATTGAATTGTACAAGATACAGCTATGATATATTGCGAGCTATGCCTATCTGAACAGTCTGGGACCGGCAATAACTAACTTGTACAACGGCTAATACATGAATATTTTTTGAGGTCTAAATTTTATCATAATTTTCTATTTTCCCCTTAACTTGTATGATTTTCCTTTTCCATTCTCAACAACCATTTAATTAAGGCGTGTTATATTGCATAAATTGAATTACTTTATGACATTAAATTTTCCCAATTACAATAGAGTTGGTAGTTGGTACCTCAAAACAGAAAGTGGGGAATGGTAACGCTGACTTTCTCTTTTGCTTATTGGCTAGCCATGGACAGAGACTAAGAAAAATGCAAGAACTGTGAAGTTTCCTGCAAGTGGCCTTTTGTTTAATGTTTATGCTAGTACCACTTCTTATTCAACAAAATTGTTGGCAAAAGGAGGAGGTCAACCCTACAAAAGATTACTTTGTCAACGTTACTTGTGTGTGTAAGTTGTTATTAGAAGATGAGATACTTCCTATGTTGATTGGTAATGGTGATAAGTTGATTGGTAATGGTGATAAGTTGATTTGAAATCTAATTATAATATATAATTTCTGAAATATGGGTTGTAAAAACAAAGCCAAATCTTTTTTATTTTGTAAGTTATTCCTGGCCGACGGCCATAACACTTATTTCTTAAGACTCGAAAATCACGTTAAGTTGGTAAGTCATTCTCAACAAATGATTCTTCATACGCACCGTTCAAGAATCAAATAAATTAAATGCTTAAGAAACTCAACTATCTATCAATAGTGCAATATTTTGTAAAAGTATAATAAAGTCATATCATATTTGAACAATTGACAACTTCTTATTATTAAATGCCTTTTTAATTCACCCTGAAAACCACATTAATTCAATTTTTAAATGAGTAATCATAGACTATTTGATCATGATATACAATGAGTCATTTGATTGCGGAACAAAACATTTATCCAAACTTATTTAATGCATTTTTTGAAGAGAAACTCCAATAATACTCTTTAATCAGTATCCAAAAGGGCTTTATGAAGCAAAAGAGATACATGAATGATGTGCTAAAGCAAAAAACAAGTGCTAGAGTTTGGTTCTCCTCAATCAAGATCGTAGATATAAATTTTGTGAGTGGAAAAAAATATACATTGGGACAAATGGATCACCCAGCTAAATTTGGAGACTTCAGGACAAATGTAAAAGGTTACATCTTAAATAGTTTGTGTGGTTCCTTACTTCGTTTAGTCGATCAATAAAACTTGCCATGAAAAACCAACATTTCAAATTCCAATCGCAAGCATTCCAGCCATTTTCTATGAATTTGATATAAACGCCACGCTTTGCCGACCTTTGTTTTTGTTGCAGGCCGAGCCAACTTTCATATCATTGTTATTGTCCCTTATCCCTTTCTTAATGCAAGTCGACAACAATACATTACTTCCACTAACATTTAAAATTTGAGTAATGATACAATAGCAGAATTCTCGCAACATTCATCTGACACACACTAATAGTGATTTTTAACATCTGCAGACATTAGCGATGGTTGAAACCACCGCTAATGTGTGTTAGATGGGTGTGTGAGAATTTTGCATGTATGTATACTTATTGGGTATGAGAATATGAATATTTAATTAATTTTTAAAGGATATGGACAAGGCAGACATGAACAAGGAATTGATTGTGCGCTTCTATTTGGTGAGTTAGCCTATTCTTATACCATCTTGCACACATCACCTGTATATATTTATAGTCGTTAAGGGTTTGGTAGTTATATGAGGTCATAGATTAAAATTTCATTATTGCTATTGAACCAAAAATGAAAAATATAAGTAAAAGGATATTAGTCCCTAAAGATATTTTCATATTAGATCCTGATCAATGAAAATTATTCCAAACGTTTTTAAATGATATCTTGAATATGTATTTTATCATTCAAATTAGTCCCGAACACTTGTTATGAGAACTAGATTGACCTACGAATTTGACATTGAGCATAATTTCAATTGTTCAGAGACTAATATAGAAAATACTAAGTATTTTAGGGATTACTCTGACTTTTAAAAAGAACTATTCAAAACACACCTATATAGTAGCACACGTCAATTAATAAAAAGATGAGACTATGATAGATCAAATTGTTTAAACTTTATCATAATCTGACGATTACTTAAAAAATCCTGTGTAGAAATAAAACACTCATAAAAGTAATTAAATATCTTTTCGTAGATTTCAAATAAATAATATTAAAGGACTTAAATAGCCATTCAATAGTAGTTGATCGCAATAAAGCAAATTGCAATTTTATATAACCTTTGCAATGCCAGATATTCGATATTAAAAGTGTTAAGAGATAAATTTCAGAGTTATGCCTATGAGATACCAAAAAGCCAACACAACAAAGAAAGAAGCAGAGTCTCAAACATTATTCATGTGGACTCATTTATCCATAAGTAAACAACACTGCCAACTTAATCGAACGAAAGTCCAAGTAAATAAGTGGTGCTTATTTAGTCATCTTACTTTGCAAAGACTTCAATACTAAGCCATGATGAATAATAATAGTCTAGACTCTAGAGAAGTGTTAGAGAGATTACTCGAGAGGCAGGTAATAAAGTGCATGTTTGAATACACGGTAGCAAACTACACTGAAGCCAAAATCACAGTACACAGCCACAAATACTAACAAAAGTTGTTTCTATTCACCGCCATTTTGGTTCACCATGATTTTCCCCAATATATCCAAACATGCACTCAGATGATACTGGTAGAAGAATTTTTATCTAACTTATATCTTCGAGTGGAAAACATAAAACATAAATCAAGTTATTTCACTCGTAACAAAAACTTTATAAAATTAGAAGTTCATTCAAACCCTCATCCAAACATGCACTCAAATGATACCTTCACAACCTGCTCTCGTTGCATTTGCTAAATGCACCACCCTACCAAAATTGGCCATGTAGTTGGATATTAACAGAATAAAGGGCAGATGAAAGGTGCCGACGGGAGATCGAATGCAAAATTGTTCCCTTGGCTTGATGTGAAGTAAAGAGTTTATACTTTATAAATTTGAAATTTCAAGCAACATAACACGGGAATAATTGCATTACATATTACCAAGTTGGATTGTTAACACCTGTTAAGATCCATTATAAAGCTAAATGGACACAATGTTGAAGTGTAGTGAGAGCATATATTCCTCCAACCAACTGGAGCGAAGTTAGGCCTCACGAAATTCACTTGCGTGCTTCAACCTTCTTCTGCTCTTTGGCTGAAACAGATTTAATCATCAGTTCCAAGCTTTTGGACATCAGAGTAGAATAAGCAGAACAAACAGTATTAGAGCTTACCAGCTTTCTCCTCCTCTCGCTTTTTAGCAGCTTCTGCCCTTTGCTGGCGTATAAGAGCTAAACGGTCTGCATGACATAGAAATTAAACATTAACCATCAAAGGAATGCATCTCCGTGCAAAGCATATTATATTTCGCTTAACTCAAACTCCTTATGCATAGTACCAATCAATCAATAGTTCACACATGGAATAATATCGAACAGCGTAAGGGAGAAAAAGATGTAAAGAAAAGTACAATTTCAAAAGCTACAGGTACCTAAATCTTTCCTGGCTTGTTCTGTTTTTCCTTGCTCTTGCAGTCTCATATAACGCTCATGAGCTCTCTGTTTCTCTATCTCCTCTCTGCGAACAGGAGGGAAAATTCAAAGATATTCAGATTTCATAAAACATATTTAAGTTCCAATTTAAATATCTACCCAATATAACCAAAGGAATTAAAATAAAAACAACACCCTCTTTAAGTGCATGATTGTATAACACCCCCCTCCCCCAAAACAACAACCAAATGAAAAGCAGCAAACCTTTCACGCCTTGAAAGTTCAGTCGTTTTTCCAACCTGCATCCATACAGAAATTGAATTATTCTTCGAACCTACTATGAAGATGTGAAGATGTATGTGGAAGGACCAAAAATGAAAAGCTGAACTCACATCAACATCTCTAGCTTTCACGTTCTTGGGCTTTACCAAGTTAGGATTTTCAATCTCAATAATCCCTTGGGTTCCTTTATTCTTCTACACACATTATATATCAACAAAACAGTCAGATTTATATTGATGAGGGTAGACCATAAAGATAAACAAAATCTTTTTAAAAAAAATGCATTCCATCTATATTAGTAATGATTTTGAGATACTAACTTTAGTTTCTTCATCAGATCCTTCTTCTGATTCATCCCCAGATACTTGCTCAGGTTCTTCCTCCTCATGCTCAGCTTCTTTCTAATAAGGTTGTAAAGAGAATGACAATGTAACATAATGTAGAAGATATAAAGAAAATGGAAAAGGTAAATTAGTACATGTCATGTACATATAAAAATGAATTGCTACCATAGATAATATAAACAAATGTATCCTGTGTACAAGTGATCATATGTGTGCTTGAAGAGAGAGGAGCAAAATGAGGAAGAGTAAAGGAAGCAGAAAAAAACCTGTCTAAAAGTTCGAGGACGGTTAGAGGTTCCAGCAACTGCAATAGTCAAAAGAAACGTTTAAGTTTCCAGAGATGTTATTTTTTTTCTTATCCATTTAAAATTACAACATGTCATTTTCTATTTCTTTTCTTTAGAGGGAAGGGGGAAAAAAGGGTTTTGGCATTAATAAGAATTTTACTTCAGCGAGGTTACAGAATTGCAGAATTGGTAATAATGTAACAAATCCCTCCACATAGTATTTTGATACTGGACCAGACCTCTAGTGAGGATTGAGTAAAAGTCACGCAGTATTTAATTGCCAAATATGTAAGTGACCACCTCAGCTTCTAGAAAGAGAAAACAGCTAGCATTGAACTGAAACAACCTTTTAAAAGCAATCACAGGAATGAACAAATACAAGTATTAATGTATTACAAAGCTCCTCCCCACATTTCCTTTATCAAACCCCTACTAACAGGTGTAAAAACTGTAGGATCTACAACCACTTTCTAGAATTAGTTAAAATAACTGCCTTTGAGTCCCTGTCTGATATATCAGTTTCCCATCGAAAATCCAAGCCAACACAATTTGTTTTTGAATTGGTTAACAACACTTAAAAATAAATTGTATCAACAAAGGCTTTTCAATTTCATGTCCTCTACTCTCTTGCCTTTTCTCATCCCTAGAACACATATGATACATCTTTTAAGTAAATGCTTGGATACACGGTGGAAAACCACGGTGGAGTACTTCCATTAGCTTTTGGGACTATCCACCGTGATTTTAACTTCACCGTGTTTTTCCACCGTTTATCCATATGTGCACGAAGTTATAGGGCCTGTTTGTGTTTTATAAATCCCTCTTAAAGAGGCAACTTAACTTTGGTTAAGCCTCAAATCTACCCTCACCCTCGGTCAAATGAACTTCGGTTTGTCTCCACCACACTATAACAAGAGAAACTGTTTTCTCCTTTGTGGTAGCCCACAGGCCCTACACAGAAACTCACTGAAACCATAGACAGGAAAGTAATAATCTCAGCAAACGGCAGAGGCACTTTATAACTAACCTTTGCCATTTCACCACCATAAAAGAAGAAAAGAAAAACTATTTTTCGTGTTCATTTAAGCTCCTAATAAGTCTATTTCAACTTTTGTAGCTTCAGAGAAAAGAATCAAACAAAAATATACAAAACTCAACAACTAATTTCACAGGAAAAGCAGTAATTTGAACTCAGTTCAAACAAGATTATACACATTCAGAAAGTTCCTAAGATAACAGATCTAATTTCATCTTCACATGAAACCTTTCTATGCCACACCACCCAATTTATTCTATTGTACTGCTTCAACAGAACAGAATAAATAAGAAAAAATAAAATAAAATAATCAACTTTAACTAAAAAAATAATTTTCTACAACGTAATTGGAATTTTAGCATTTGGTAGATGAACGAAGCAAAATTTGGGGGTAACGAAAAGGAGGGGCTTACGGAGATCTTCCGGCGTGGAAAACTGGCGGCGACCGGTGGGCTTGGCCTTGAATTTTCCCCTTCCCATCCTGAACTCAATTCAATTTGCAGCTACGCAACTTGCGAATCAAATTCTACTTCGTTCGTTATATGCAAAATTCGCAGTTTTTTGGACAACAACGTAAGTGGACGCCCTTTCACTTTATTTATTCCAAATTCCAAAAACCCTACTTAAACTCCATATTATTATTTTTTGGTGCTAATGGGAAAATAAACATAAATTTCTATCATTGACTTTTTCATTTTCTTTTCTCTCTTTTTCTTTTTGGTCCATCCATATATATTCTTTTAATTGTTTTTTGCTTACGTGATTTTTTTTTTAGATTTTTTGAGTCTCTTTATTTTTAAAATCAAGTAAATATGTTACTATTGTCAAAAAATTTGTACTAAAACTCCTAAACTTTTTTTTCTATCAAAATATTTATTGATTTGTGATGGACTGAAAAGGTGAATAATTTTAAAAGTTTAAATATAAAAATTAGTAAATATTTAATAAAATATAAACAACTTTTAAGATATAGGTTATTATTGAAAGAGAAAAGATTGAGATTTTTTTTTTGTTATAGGAGGAAAACAGACATTTTGACTTTTAATAATTTAAAATAGTAAATAAAATTTTAAGAAATTTAAATAAAAATCAAGTAGTTATTGTTTGGTAAAATTTAAAGTTTTTTTTTATATTTTGGAAAGTATTCAACAGCCGACAACCATAAGACTAATTCCCTGAAGCTCTGAAATCACTTAAGGTCTTTAACAACAAATTCTTACAGATCAACAAAATCTAAAGCATTTTGTAAGATAGGTTATTGTTTGAAACTAAAAAAGATTGGTATATTTTTATTTTTAAGATTTAAATAAAAAATAAAATTTTAAATTTATTTAAATGAAAATTAAGAAAAATAGTTATTTTTCTTTAACTATAATCGCAAAACAATTATCATAAAAATATTTATTTTAAAAAAAAAAGTGTCCTAATCATAGAAGTATTGAAAATGCATCGGTGTTACCTAAGAGCATCTCCAGTTGTGAGATCTTATTTTGGTGTCTTAAACACTTCTGGTGGGTTTATACTGCCACATATGATTTAAGACACCCATAAGATCTCACTACACATTTCGCTCCAGCGGTTGGGATCTTATTTTACTTTTAGTTGGACCCACAATTCACAATATATTTATATTATTTATTTCCAACTAATATTAAATTAAATTAAACTAATAATTCTATACAAACATAATTAATAATTAAAAAAGATATAATATAATTAAGTTCAACATAATATTATTTAATTGAAAATGAAAGGAAATACATATTATTGAAAAATAAATGACAATACATTTTAAATAAAATACATAATATTTCATAATAATTAATTTTCATTATTCTCATTCCCACTTTAAAATACATGATTGTTGGTTGTACGAGAGAGAAACAATATTATTTTACTTAAGATCCCACTTTAAAAGAGGAACTAGCTAAGACACAAAAATAAGATCCCAAGCCATGTCACCCCTCTCTAATGGGTGGGATTTTATAAAATCCAGATCTTGTTTTAAGATCCCACTTTTAAATCCCCATTGGAGATGCTCTAAGGGATTGGTCTAAAGCAGCATGACATATGTCATACTTGAGAGGCCATAGATCGAACCCCTTACTAGTTTTTTTGGTGTAAGTGTTTTTCGACTCTGACAGTTTTCACTACCTTCGAGTGAGGCATCATCCCTTTCACCCTAAAATTTTGCTTACGAAAATAAATACATTGGTCTATAGAATGTTTGGGCTAATTCATATGGACCCAGAAACCCAGATTGGCAGCCCAGGCGCATACGACAGCGTCTCAATCTTCAACCTAACCTAAGAATCTCTTCTTTCTTCCCTTGTGTCTCACTGAATCGTAGGAGTATCGAAGCTAAGGAACTTAATAGAATTTCCTTAATTTGTTCGGATCAGAGTGCACACATTGTTGCTAGTAAGTGTACCTTTCTTTTTCTTTCACTCGAGCACAGGCTATTGCAATTTGACGCGAAAGCTCGGTTTTTTATTGAATTGTTATTATTGGATGTAAAAAGAGGGAAAATTCATGTGTTTTTATCTGGTTAACCAATAAATTAGCAAACTTTTCACCTTCAATTTGCTGACCCAGAATTTAGTTTGATCTTAATGTTCTTAATTTTTATTTCAAAATGAAATCAATTTTTGTAGCGTAGTCTTGCTTACCAAGTGTATGATAAAATGTGTGTGATGATAATGAAGTTGCGAATTTGCAGGATATGAAGAAAGGGGTACACCCACAGAAGCAATGGATATCGTATGTCACACAAACTGGAAGGTTGATGCATGTGATGATGACAAAGATACACCCTGTTGGTAAAGTCTACCACTTCCGGGCTAAGCGTCAAATGGCCGAGAGTTTGGGACAAATTGCCAAGTTCAGACGCCGTTTCGGGCTAGAAAACCCAGACGCTAATGAGAAAAAATGACTTTGTCCAACGATTAGAGGAAAGTTTGGTTTGTTATTTCATGCAAGTTCGTGGAAAATAACAGTAAAAATGTGATACTCTGAAGCAGGTTTTTTGTTGTAGCATTCGTTGTATCTGGTTAACTTGATCGTGTTTTGTTGTTCATATTCTTTTAAGATGTTCAAGAACTTAATTGTGCTACAACGGTTTTGTCTGTCATTTATAACTCGGGATAAACTTTCCAGCAACAGAATATTAAGTATACTATCTTGACACATTCAGCTGATATACTTAAGCCAAAATATAGAAAAATAGAAATCACATTCAGCTATGTGATTATCATCAATATGCACATTCTCATCATACATTAAGCTTCTTGAATAACCTAGTGAGTAGTGATTCTCAAAATTTTCAATACTTTCTGAATCAAGATTTGAATAGACTTTGCAGCTTCTGAACCAAACCATCAACATAAGAGTTTTCCAGCCCTTTCCTGAGCAAGAACTCCCTCCATTTAGCATGATTAGTTCTCACTGCTTGACCCACTTCACTATCAGTGTCCATTACAGCTCTCAGTACCTTGCATAAATCTTCCTTGGTAAACAGTCCATCTTCACCACTTTTCTCAACTTCCACTCCTACTTTCAAATCTCCACTCATTATTCTTGCATTAATAAATTGATCTCCTGTATGGGGAAGCAGTACCAACTGGCAATCGTTTACCATAGCCTCTGTTAATGACCCAGATCCACAATGTGTCACAAAGCAACCCACAGATGTGTGGCTCAAGATCAATTGTTGCTGAACCCAATCCCCCTGCACCACCCCTCTTCCCTTTGTTCTCTCTTTAAATTCTCTAAGAAATGCCGATTCCATTGTTTCAGCTCCTATCGGGGGTTTCAAGGCAGCTAGAAAAGGCATTCCTGTAAGTTCAAAACCTAATAATAGTTCCTCAAATTGATCACTCTTCAAAATGCACTCGCTTCCGAAAGCACAGAAAATCACAGTTTTGGGTTTGAAGCTTCCTAGCCAAGTCTCCCATTTTGATTCCAAAGTTGATGTTGGTGGGTTTGGCAAAACTGGTCCAGCCAAAAACACTTGCTTTCCCATTTGGCTTTCAAGGTAATCACAATAAGGGCCTTCCATTTCTCTGCAAGTTTTGAAAACAATAGCATCACAGCTGGTGAAAGAGATCAATTGGCGCTCCATAAACAAAATATCTTTGCCATAGCCCTTTATAGTGGTAGTGGCTAACCCTCTTGCTTCATGAGGTCGTAGTCTGATGGCTGATGGTGGAAAGTTTGGTGGAGGGTCTCTTAGATCAGCTTCTGTTAAAGTCTTCTGATGGAGATTTCTTTCTGGGCTGATAAGATACCCTACAGTGGCAGGGCTAATTGTGCAGTAATGTAAAGCCTTAATGCCTAACCTGCAAGCTAATGCAGGTAACCAATATGTGAAATCAAAGAATACCATATGGGGTCTGAGCTCTCTCATAAAAACTTCAATTTCAGGCTTAGTGAGGTCCATTGCAGTCATGAGAAGGGAATGCAGTGAGAAAGGAAGGTCTGCAGTTGTTTCAGAGCCGGTAGGGAGGCCATCCACATGAGGTATGGTGATTGGAATGAAGGATATGAGATTTGGGTGGAGATTGAAATGCTCCAATTTGGGTATGGTATTTTTAGGCATGAGAAATGAAATCCTGTGGCCTCTCTCAGCAAGTTTGTTGGATATGTGAAGGTATGAGGTAAGATGGCCTAAGGCAAACCATGGGTACATTGCAATGTGAAAAGTGTTGACACCCATGGTTGATGAAAGGCTATGTAAACAATCTGAAATCACTATAAGTATGTTATGTGGGAAAGAGCTGAATTAGTGGAGATTGCATGAATGCTTCTTTGAAGGTGATGCAAAGCAACCATGAGATGGAAATGTGGCTTCATGCTTCTATCATTTTTAACAAAGTCAACGGTTTTGAAAGTCATGTGAAATTGATGAGTTCTATATCCCGTGCCTTTCTCCTTCCACTTCGAGGAAATTCCTTTCTAGTGCACAACAGAAGCAAGCATTCTCATTACTTATCTGAAATTGTTTCACATGCTTTTATCTTTTATAAATTAACGTTTCTAGGAATTAAACCAAGCTAGTACTTCACGCTTAATAATCGACAACCTCAAGATCATTTGGGAAGAATTCAGTTGATTGATGCTTTACATTTTCCCTAATTTGGCTATCAATTAATAAATAACTAAAAATATGTGAAAACTTTTTATGCCAAAGGCCAGATAAAATTGGATGTTTACAATCCATATTAAGAAATGGTTATGCATTCATTTTGAAACGTGGAGGAGATTTTCATTTCTTCACAAAAACAAATGCGAAAAGATCTAGGATACCTATTTAAAAAACAAGCCTAGCTTCGGGTGCCTTAAAATTTTCACTTGGGGGAATATAACCTTAAATCTACAATAGAGATTAATTGGTCAAAACCAGTATCCTATGGCCTAACAAGCTTCCAATCTTGCATATACACCCAGAAAGGATCATCGAAATGGCCTGGCCATAGCAAAGTAGGCATCTTTGTTTACTGACATAAGCAACTCTATAACGATAACCTTTTCTGGAAGGGGGATCTTGAGACCTGGTTCCAACATACCTGATTGAGAAAATCCAAGAGAGCAAATGGTTTTGCATTATATTTCTAATAAGCTTTAATAGCAATTAGCAAATCATGTTAAAACTGTCAAGTATTGAAAGAAGTTAGAATCTACCCGGGGCAAGCTTTTTCCCTCCATACAGCTCCCTTGCTAGAGGATTAGTAGCCCAATGATTGACTGCCACCAGACTCAAGGGTTGAAAACCAACTATCTTC
Organism: Acmispon strigosus; assembly: GCA_030819835.1. Taxonomy (NCBI): domain Eukaryota; kingdom Viridiplantae; phylum Streptophyta; class Magnoliopsida; order Fabales; family Fabaceae; genus Acmispon; species Acmispon strigosus. Next base: position 98,148,239 of record JAUAMA010000001.1, read on the forward strand.
CCCTCACTAGAGAAAACCACCTGAATTTCAAACAATTGCAAGGACCAGAAAACATTGTCAATTGCAGTAATAAGAGTTGCTTGACTTATAGGTTGAATAATACAAACCTAACATGATGCACACTACACAATTTTCCTCCATGTACAGGAGATTTCGTAGTTCATGAAATTAAAATCCTAATGACTAGTCATGCCTTAACTTAGCAACAAAAAAGCATGCAAGCCAAAGATTAAGCATTTTAATTACAATACTCTGAAAATCTGGAGCACCTGATAACTAGCAATGTCCTGCATGGACACTTTTGCACCTGCATCTATATCCTCTGAAGAAGTAGAAAGAGGATCAGCACCTTCACCTCTCAAATAAGCAGGTACTTCTCCAATCCAGGCACCAACACCATCTTCCTCCTTTATTTCATCAGACCAGCCAAAAGCATCCTTTACCTTAGCAACTGCTGACGCGCAAAACTCTTCCGACTATCCATGTAAAAGATCCAAAAATGCATTTCTCAGTCAGAAGTAAAAGGCACTGTAAACCATTATACATAAGTACAAATATATAATCTTTCCACTGCAGGAATGAAGCACTACTGAATATGACCTATATAATCTTTCCACTGCAGACTCAGTGCCATGGGGACATCAAATAGTGTCAAATATAACAAATAACAGAGCTCGCAAACAGTGTCGAATATAAGAAGCTAGTGCCAAAATTCAGACAGCTCTCCAACAGATCAATCCAATAAAAAAGACAAGCCTTTATCAATACTGTATCCTCATTGACTCATATGGGTCAGTCTTATACTCTTATGTATATAATTCAAATTTATTTCTTCTTCAGCCCATTTTGAATGTATGTGACCATTCAATCCTGTCTCTGAAAGTTATATAACCTCTTCGTAAAGTTGAAACTTCTGAAATCCAGGCATTTTACAGTCACGCACTTTGCGTTGGAGTATGATGCATTTGGCTAGAATGTAAATGCAATTTTTTTAGCATCTACAGCTTTTACAGGATATGCTTGTTTTCTATGCTTCCTCTCGGTTTCTGCTTATGGATTTTGAAAGGGTGTTCTGATGTGCATATAAAAACTTAGGGAGATCAAGAAGCTGAGAAAATAGACAAGAGGGAGAGACAAGTGTTTGTTATTAAGAATCCACAATAAAGGAGAGAAGCCTCATCCAAGGGTTTCCCCTTTACACTGAAGCAGCAGCCAGTAGGCTCAGTACAGATGATTTCCAGAAGATACATCCCCAGTATATTATGTTTTCTAACCACTTTCCTAACTGATCCTCCTAATTGTCTCTTTATTCCTTCTATGATACATTCCCTAACATGCAAAAGTACAGGCTGGTTCTTTGGAGCTGATATTTTTCTTTTCAAGCTGACACAAATTTGGATTGTCCTTTGTTAAGGATTCCTGGCTCTCTTGTCTTGTAATTTTTTCTTTCTTAGTGAATTCTTTATTAAGAATTATGCAGTGTAAAAAATTCTCTTCCAATCACATAATAAGAAGGCATGTATGCTGCCGTCTGAACACTGTAAGTATAGAAGTAGAGAAAGGAAAGGGGCTTGGCTATGACAGAACTATATGGCTAAAGTGCTACACAAAAAGAGAGGAAGCACAAAAGAAAGAACTGCATATAATTAGCTAGTTTAATAATAACTCCGTACTTACCAAATCCTAAATACCATAGAAATTTGCATAAAATTGTATTAAATTATTGATAAAAGAAAAAGGATAGACTCCATACCTTTGTTGTATCCAAAATGTCATGCATGGCAATGTTGACTTCAGATGATGGTAGAGATCTATGTTCTACAGGGTGTTTCTTTTCCTTGCTTAATCGAGGAAATTGACCCAGAGCACTGATTGCTACAAGAAATATACCACTGGCAAGGGTGACTGACAACAACTTTGATATAGAAGAAGAACTCCCCTATAAGCAAACAACCTATCAGCTAAATGCAAACGTACTCTACTCAACAGATCATATAACAAAACAAATTGATGAGCAGAAATAACGATTTTTTTAATGAGAACTGTCCACATTTCCTTGTTTCCACGATAACAGATTTCTCAGAACCAGAAACTACATAAATTTTTTGCTGATTTTTTTCTAAAAAAAGGAAATTTAGCTTTCCCCACTTTTATGGTCCATAGCAATGGACGTGACATGATAAAGTTTTGTAGTAAATTAAAAAAATGATAAATAGAAAATGGAAAATAATTTGAAAATAATGAAAGTTGGTTTCAGTTCTCCTCTTGACATTTGAAAGATTCTACATGTTTTTACACCATAACCTTGAAAAGCAAGAACATTATTGGAAGACTACTTTTTATATTGAAAGACAAATTATCATGGTTTCATCTCCCTCTCACACTCAAGAGAGCTGAAACCCTGTTCCGAGTTCCGACATACATTAAATGCCGGATTTAATGAAGATTTATTCAACAAACAACAGACATTTGATTACCTTTCTATTGGACACATTTGCAAACTTGGAAGCCACTCCACAGGATAACTTCTTATCAGGTAGAGTATAAGGATCTACATAGTACATGTCTAGCATTTCTGCCAACCCAACCTGCAATTTTGGTAATCTTAAAACAAAATGAGGACCGTTGTATGCATGATATTGTTAATACTTAACATAGTTTTCACATAGATTAAGGTGACCCTATGCCGTGGACCCTTCTATGGCATAGGAAAGGAGTATCGGCAATAAGCAGATTTCTAAATAAAAAGCGCAATAACTAAGAATTGAACTACTCCAAAGCCACCATATTCAAGTTTACCAAACAAAACATAGATATTAGCTTAAGTAAAGAGCCTGATCAGTTTACAAAGTTTTCTGGAACTTTAAAGGATTTTTTTTTTTATATTTCAGAATATCAGAATCTTTTACAAAGTTTTAAAGACTAAACAAGGTTCGACTAATTGTCCATGTTTCTTTTATTCTTTTTTGCTCTTTCAACAAGTAAATAATAAATTATCAAGACAGATTCTTGATGTGTCTCCCCTTCATTCTTCCTTTTTCCTTCTATATTTATATTAACTCTTCATAAATTTTACTTCGTTTGCCTATTCTTCTTTTATCCCTTCCTGATGAACTAGTTGCAACAGACTTTACACAATAATAATGAGAAAATCAAGCTAAAGATGAAATCATAAATATGTTTTATTGCTTTCATAAGCTAAACTCTAAGAACTTGCTTTGACCTTATATGGTCAATTTAATCACCAAAAATTGTAGCCAATTGCCTACTCTTAGGTACTTAATGCAGATTTAGCAATCTAGCAAGTTGAGGTGAGAAAGAAAGGAGGCCACCTAGTCCACAATTCATAAACAAGAATATTGACCCAAAGGGTCTTAGTATCTCCTTTTCCTTCTCTTTTCTAATAACACTGAGGACAAAAATTAAGTCTCCTGCTAAGCTTACTTAAACAATTGAGCCACAAGCAACTTTCAACAATTACAAATAAAAGTTAACATAAAATATATAAAGGCCATGCAAAAGGAAAAGATAAAGTACCATTTGAGAGTGGGTCAAAAGAACTTCCCACCTATTCTCTGCAGACTTCTTCCAGCCATCAATTTTAGCATCTCCCATTATCTTGGTGTCAATCTCTAACCGATATGCAGGTACATATTCACTTGTCCAAGCACTGAAATCTGAACCACCAATTTTCTCTAATTTTTTGTAACCGGAAGGCTTCCACCAGCGATGCCCTGATTTTATATTCACATGCTTGAAGCCATCTTTTATTAAATTATAGTTATCCAATAGACTCCTAGCATTTTCAACTATCTCATCTTCAGATAATTTGTATAAGATGACTGTGGAATCTTTTGATTCTATCCTTTCAGGTTTTTGAAACCATTTAAAGAAACCACTTCTATTACCACCATGAAGATTATCAAGAAATTGTCTTTGAGTGCTTTGAAGAGCAGAGACGCAAATGGCTTCTGCAAGCGTGGAGATAAGATATTCATCGGACGTGCTGATAGTGAAAGACGCAGAAACCTGCTTATATGAAATGCATAAAAAGAACTGAACGCATCAGTATCAGGGCCACCTGCAGGACAGACATTATAATATGACATTACCATTTACAAAACTAACAGAGATATAAAAAACTCTAAAAACTTTAATAAGAAACAAAAAAATATAACGAACCTCTCTTGGATTTTCAAGATCCTCAATTCTTCGTTCTTCTCCTGGTTGAAAGACAATCAGATCAAAATTCCAAATCTGCTGCAAAACGACTTGCCTAAAGGTCATAGCCAGTACATTCTTAGATGTAGTGTCGGAAAATATATCTTGAGAGAGAGTCCTCCTGAGTTTAGCAGCTTTTTCTTTAACTTTCCTAGCAGGTAAGAACTGCCAAAACAACAAGCTTTGAAATTCAATCCTTAATTTGCATTGCTAAAAGTTTCTACCAAAGACAACACATGAAATTAACACCAGAATGTTTCAATAACAACTACCCAACAAATTCCCCAACTGCATCCTGCACTTCTGTGATCATAAAATACATACATGCATGATGCATTACATACATAAACCTCAAGTATGTCTATATAATTTTTTCCTCATTACGAAGTATACCATGTTTTCAGCTCTAATGCACTCACTTTTCCTCATAGCTCAAGGTATAAATAATACAAAGTAACATAACCTATAAGTACCTAGAAAATCAAACATTAGAAAAAGAAGAACCCCAAAAAACCCATCGATTGCTTATAGTGCTATGAACAGACAGAGTTTCATTTTCAATTAAATAATCAAAGTGGAAATAGAAGAGAACCAGTCGAGTGGAGACGGTGCTGTGGTCGCCGGAAGGACCAGGAAACACGGTTTCTACGACCATGGCATCCAAGCCGGCGTCGATATGCTCGGAGGCGACTTCGCCGCCGTCAGCCGCAGCGGCCGTGAGAGCCTGCTGGGAATCGACGGCTCCGATGAGGGTGAGGCAAGACAGGTCGTTTTCGTAGGTCCTGACACATGGGAGGCTCTCGTCGTCGGAATCAGCAATGGCTTGCAGGACTTGCTGCTCAGTCACCGGAATAGCCTTCGGAGAGGAACAGCAGAGGTCAAAGATGGAACCTTTGGAGTTGGTAAGGTGCAGCGTGGAGGAGAATGGTGAGAATTTGGAGTTGGGGCGAAGGGAGAGTGGAGGGGTGAGCATTGAGCTGCAGCTGCAGCTTGCTACAGCAGCCATTGCCATTGCCAATGGTAGAGAGAGAAAGGCTTCTTATTCATTCTAACATATAATAGTAATGGCCCATTTCTTCAACACTGGATCCTCTACTTATGTTCTTGGCCCAAACATATATTCCCAAATTTTACTAATTTGTATTAATACTATTTGTTGGTGTAAAATTTGGAGGCTTTAAGATCTTAAGAAACTAATTAAAAAAAATGATAGAGATATTTTGACTCAAACGAAGATGACTCTCAGGCTAGGATTTGAATTATGTTTCTATTAAAAGGTAGACACAAAATTTGAAGTTCAAGCTATGAGTTTTAAATCTCTAACCCTCTAATTGTAAGTATTCATTATACTGTTCATGGGGCACTTTTATTTTCACTTTTTAGCTTTTGTTTGGGCTGAGCTCTACTCACTTAAGGCACAAAGTGTTTGATTAAATTTATGAAAATAATGAATTTTATTTTGGCTGGTCAAATTACTACACAACCCATCTTCGTTTTGATCAGTTTGTAAGCCACATGAAATACATGAACAAATGAACGTCGTGCTGGTTGGGATGGCCGAAAGACAAAGTTGATGCGCATCCAAAGATGAACTGATCAAACAAATGACTAAGTTATTGGAAGTCATAAATGAGGCAACTTAGCAAAGTTTGAGTACTCTTACCACTACTTGGTTCAATTAATAATATGAATATAGGTTTGATCACTATGCAAGTTAAACATAAATATTCATTATTGCTCACATTTAATTTTTCTTTCTTAGAGAATTCTCTCTAAGTACCTACATTAATTTGAACGTTAAAGTACTATTTATAAATACATTCATCAATGATACTTCCTGCTGCACTGGCACCATCATGCATTACTACACATTGACCTAAGGTATGCTTTTTGGAGGCACAATTTACTTACACAAAAACACTTTCAAATTTATTTTTTTAAGTTCCTCAAATTAAAGTAATAAAGAGCATTTCACCATAATCTCTATTAAGGTTATTTCAATATATTTCAGCAATGAATAAAGCTTATGTAATTAGTGTTTGTTCTCATAAATACTTAATTAAATTATTTATTTAAACACAGTATTTATTGTGTATTGATTTTCAAATCATTCGATATTATCATTTAATAATATACTAAACCAACAAAAGAACAACAATATGAAAGTTGAAATCGATACAATCAAAACTTGTAAAAATATATACTTAAATTTCTTGATAAGCAAATTTTTTTGTCTTTTTTTTTTCAAATCATTTTTTTATTTTTTTATTTACTTTTTATTTAACTGTGCCATTTTCTTTGGAAAAATCCATATTATAAGAGGAGGAAAAATCCTGGGGAAATGAATTTGGACATATTGCCCTGTTTGTCGGCCATAGTTCCCCTGACCCTCGCATCGGCATCACACGCTCTCTCATCTTTCGGTTTGTGTTCCCATCTTTCTTTCTCATTTGCTCGATTAGGGTTTCATTTGATTTCCGATTTTCCTTTCTGCCCACAAATTTTGTGAAACAATTAGATCAAAAGGAGATAACTTTTTTTATTTGAGGGAAAAAAGGGCATAACTTTATTCTGCAAAATTCTCTGATTTCTTCCAACAAAGAGGGGGTGAGATATGCTGAGGGACTAATGTTTCATAACCTTTTTCCATGTCGAAACGGTTGATTCAAAATTTAATCCCTTCCCTTCAATTTTATTGTCAACAGAAAATGCGTACAAAAAGTCAAAAACACAGAAACCCTTTTAGTTTTTTTTTTTTTTCAGATTTAATTGGCATATTTATTAAAAAAAAAGAATTTGGAGAGCAATTACTGTTACCAATCATTGATATATGAAGAAAATATTTCTTGCTGAGTGAATTGCCAAGTTTGATTATTGCTTTGAACTGTGGAGTGAGGATGGTTTTTCTGCATTTTCAAATTTGTGGAATGTGTAGAGAAGTTTTCCATTTCACTGAGTTGTTTGCATACTTTGACATTTATATCTAAAGCAGGATTTGAGCTATGGGAAAGAGGAAGGCAAAAGCAAAGCCACCTCCAAAGAAAAGAATGGATAAACTTGACACTGTCTTCAGCTGCCCTTTCTGCAACCATGGCTCCAGTGTTGAATGCCGCATGTATGCATTGTTTGTGTCTTTTTTTATATTATTTATGTGCATTCAAAGATGTTTTGGGGTATTAGTATTATATTTGTATCACACTATTACATGGTTTGAAGCTCATGTTTGGGGTTCTTTTGACAGTGACATGAAGAACTTGATAGGGGAAGCTTCTTGCGCGATATGCCAAGAGAGCTTTAGCACTACCATCACAGGTGTGTTTCAATAGGCAGTATTCAGCATTTATGACATTAATTCTCAGTGAAGCAGTTAATACGAATCGGTCTATCATGGCTGATACTGGTATGGAAGTGAAAAATAGCTAAGGATGGCATATAAATTACACACTTAGTTGATGAAAAACAACACAATATCGGCGATGATCCCTTAACACTTGCTTTTAATGATGCATTTTAACTTAAATGAAGTTGCTGACATATGCTACCTTGTGGACCTCCTGCCCCATGACATTTTTTAAAATGCAAAAAAAGAAGAAAACAACAGATTTATTCATACTTGAAATAATAAGCATTTTTGCATTGTTTTGCTGAACATCAGGAATAAATTTCTCTTCTTGTGGCTATTTGAAAGAAAATGAAAAATGGATTTTTCCCCTTGTTCTGGCTGAAAAACAAGTGTTTTGCTTTTTTTGTCGAAAGTCATATGAAAAGTCAGACATTCACTGAAATCAGACATTCACTAATCACAATTCTATTTATTTGCCTAGAAAAATATGCTTTGCAAGTTAGCTCATGGTTTTTCCCCTTGTTTTTGCAGCTTTATCTGAGGCAATAGACATGTAAGTACAATCAATATGTGGGAAACATTCTCCCCCTTCTCCCTCTTTCTCTGTCTCTCATGCTCATAACTCAAGGAGCTTGTTTGCAAATGCAGATACAGTGAGTGGATTGATGAATGTGAACGGGTGAACACCGTGGAAGATGACGGTGCTTAGCAGGGATGCTTGGATTCCCTGTTCTGGTGATAGTGAATGTAGCAACTAGCCAACATTGTATCTTCGCCAACCTGTAATTGTTCAGTTCCTCCTGTGAGCACTGGTGCAACTATGAGATTAGCTCTTATGTAGAAACTGCAGAATTCCCATTAGCATGTAAAAAAGAACATGAGAATAATTGTCCTTTGTTGATGAAGCCACATTGATGGCAAGCTGGTATTAATACTTCAAGTTTATATGTTTATATTATTGCTGAAAGCGTGCTGTTGCATATGTACTTCTCCTTTGGGAGTGACCTGGGGATGAAGTTCCATGGGCTTGTGTTTTGATTCACCTGCAGTAGACATTTGTTTTACCTAGTCACCTTTTATGTATGATATCCTCTCATGTTCCATTTGATGAAAAATATTTTTATCATAAAAGATAAACCATCATTCATTTTACTTGAGAAGAGAAGCAATGCTAACTTGAAACTAGTCACTATTTTTCATGAGGCTAGGAAAGGATCACATAAAACTTTTTTTAAATTTAAAACGTATAAGTACCCCCTGTCTAAGAATCTATTATAGGTGAGATTGTCTTTCTGTAGCGAGTCCTCATGGCAATTGCTAATTGAATGATAATTAATAAGCTAGCATTAGCCAAACTTTAGGTATGGAGATATGTTTGAACTCCAATCTTAATAATGCCATGAAAGTGGGAAAGAACATTTTAGTGCTTTACTCCAATGACTATGGTGAGAAAGTGGGAAAGAACACACAAAAAAGTTAATGACATTTGTTAAGATTTCAAAATAACGAATATTCATTAGAAGTTGCATTTCACTCATTTGTATGTGAGAGCGAATATGCAGAAAAATATTAAAGTAATGTGTTTTTCAAAAGAATGAAAATGTGCATTTGGCAAATTGTAAATGTTGATCTGATGCATTTTACACTCATCTAATGGCGTCACATCTTTGCCGCCATAAAATTATACAGTCTCTTGCAGCTTATTCTAGCCAATACAATGAGAATTTCAATCAGCGAGATATCCTCCATACAAATAGAGGATTTGAAATTTGAAACTAAAAGTCAATTAATGTAGTGAAAAAAATAATTTCTTCTTGCTGAAGAGACCCTCAAAGAATCAGAGATTGTGCATTTATCCCAAGGATAAAAAAATGTGAAATAATTATCGTCTTCATTAGATCAAGCAGCTTTCTCTGTCTTTGCATTTTCTGTATTACTCTGTCTGAAATTTAGAATGCCGGCGAGTCCTCGTCCCCTGGCCAACTGTTCAAGTTCTTGAAGTCTATGCTTAAGAAGTTCTACTTCTTGTGCCAAGTCATCACTCTTTTGCTTCATAGCCTACAGAAGAATGAACAATAGTGACTTTAATATGAAACTTAGACCAGTAAACTTTTCTCAGCCTGAAATTGGAACCAACAACAGTGAATTTACAAAGTTTCTTACGATGATGTTAAATGCTAGAAGAAGAAGGAGGACGATGCCATGAATTATAAACATAAACCACTTTCCTGCAAACTGTATCCATCCTAACACACGACACATTGACAAAAACCTTGTTACAGCCCTGAGTAGGTTTTCCAAAAGGTCTAGCAAAAGCCATTTATATATAGAAGTTTTATTCCCAGATTCAGCATGATTGTCCATTTAACCATCCCAAGTAGTGTTTTTAAAATAAAATACACCACCAAGTATTACGGAACATTTGGGCAACAATAACATAGATAGGAATTGACGGCACCAACTAGGTAATCCAGTATCCTGCTACCTTAAAATATGAAGCCCTATACATCATAACCTCTGTTCAATTTCTCTACAAATTAACTATTGATTCATAAGTCATACGAGGCAAACTGTTCTACTGCATCTACCTATGCCATACAAGTAAAATTACAAATATCTAGGTTAGAATTTGCCCCACTTTGTTATGTCATGTGTTCATCTAAATTATTAATGGTACTTAAAACCAAATATCGGGACTACATGAGCCACCTGATGCTTCTCATCTTCAGCATAAAGTGGTGATACTCTCACAGTACTAACAATCATATTGCTATAAATTCTTCACCTATTCAATTTGATCAAGGTTTCCAGTAAAAAAAAATTGAAGGTATTTTGGACATTGATGAAGTAAAGAACTACGACATCACAGGATGATAAAACATTGGTTAAACATATTTTGTATCAGAAAATGGGGGGAGCAGATGATATATGTAATATGTTTAGTATAGGAACTTAGGAAGCATGCTAAGATAATTTAATTTAGAGGAAATAATATATAAAAAAGGATAGAGCAATTTTGAAAACGGGGACTGAAAGATAAACAACTAAAGAAAGAGAAAGAAAACTAGACAACTCTGGAACTAACACATTACGTCAGATGGATGTGCAATTGTGTACTATATGATTATTTTGAGATTACCCCTAGCTCTTGCTTTCGTATATCCTCCTTTCGTGCTTCAGATCTAGCACTTCTTTGTACCTCAAAGACCACGAGAACTCCTGCAACCTATGAATATAGCACATTGGCACATAAGCAAACAATAAGGGCAAGACATTTGAAACGCATTCAAATTAATAGGATACAAACAAGTAAAAAATATTTAATTGTCATATCTCATTTTTCTTTCTTTTGGGGAGGGGGGGGGGGGGGGTGCGCCTCACTTGTCAAGGATTTTCTATCCTTAAAAACTTGTGTTCTATTCTAAAAAAGGCGAATTCTCCAGAACCATTACTTAAAGTAACATGGAAATCCTTAACTTGAAAGATAACAACTCATAAGCAATTATTTTCATAAGCATTTTGTTTTTTCTAAAAAAGAATATACTCGGTTAACTAATTGATTGAGTTATTTCTGTATATCTTTTATTCATCTTCTTTGTCTCTGTTCTCTTCTTTTTGAATATTTTGTCTGCACATACAATATGTTTGATAAGATAACTGATTTTTTGCCATTCTCTACCATCAGTTTGTGCACTTATAGACAGAATTTTATGAACATTTATTTTAATATTTGAAAGACAGAATTCAATCTGATCCATCAGCTGACAAAAGGACCACTTAATGTGAACTCAACTTCTTGTGTTAGTTGTTCTGGTACCTTTCTGCAGAGCGTGCTTAATTGTTTTAATCAGCTTGAAATCACCCAAACCTAGTAAGATAACAGCACTTACTATCTCACATGAGAGTCTAGTAAACTTGAGGACCCCTACTAAACTAAAATAAAAAACTCATGAGTTTTACATGCTTTAAACAAGATTGTGAGAATTCAAATTTCATCTAGACTGTGCTTCATATTTGGAATTAGCTAGAACACAGATTGGTTAACTAAGTTCAACTTCACAAAATAACTTTTGTTATTGCTTTTAGGCCTTGGCAAAATTCCATATCACCATGCAGCATATAGCAGATTGCACAAACAAAATTAACTTCTTTTAAGTGAATGGATAGAATTAACCACATAAATGAAGTCCATATCTTCAACAATAATAAAATATAAGTGAAAAAGCTTTAGCCAATTCTGCGTTTAAATGCATATTACCGAGAAGACAAAGAGTTCTCCAATAAGATCTACAGCAGCTTGAACAGCTTTTTCCTCATTCAAAGGGCGAATCTCAACATCCGTTGCATGACCATAGATGCGTCTTTGCATCTTTGTTGAGATTTGATGATTAGCCTGTTTCAAAAATAAAAAATAAAGCAAAAGAATGTTACGGTTTCTCATATATTTACATCCAAAAGTCAACGTAAAAAGTGCATACAACTATTACTTGAAATAATTGATATACCACTGAATATCTTCAAATTCAGATTAGGCTTAATTTTACCCTAAAGGCTAGCTTGATGAAAAAAAATGATGATCCTCCAACCCATTTTATATAGACTTTTCTGATGTGATCTCTAGTTGATGTGGGGCTTCTTTTGTCCTCCAACAGTCCCCCTCAGAAGTCAAACTAGGCTAGTCTTTGCTTGGGCCAGTTCTGACTTGCCTTCAATCTCCAACTTGGCCAATAATTCAAATTGCCCCAGAGGCCATCAGACTGGATCCAGTTTTTTATTTGCCTAGGCTTGTGCTTTCTTGAATCTCAAAGACGGCAACTGCAAGTCTGATTTTTTTTTCCCCTTGGTTGATTCTGGATCTAGAATAGATTCTAACACCATCTTCAAATTCGGACTAGAGCTAACTCTACCCAAAAAGCTAGCTCATGAATGAGAATTGCCTAACCCTAGTAAAATGACTTCTTTGGACATATCTCTAGTTGATGTGAGGCTTTTTTTCCTCCAACAGGAAACAGAAATCAATGCCTAAAACAAGCCAAAAGCCATCATCAAAGTTCTAATTAGAAACAACTGCCGAGATGCAGTGTTGAAACATAATTTAATTGTTCTATCCTGATCCATTTTTTAACTTTTAATAACAATCAAATGCGGTAAAGTTTGGTCCAACTTGTCAAAACTCTTATTAGGGACAATATGGCACTAAGACAGAAGCATTGGGAAGTTTGATGAAGTTTTTGAGCAAGACAACTAGCTATAATGTGGGGCAATTATGTTTTCTAGATTCTAATATGGTGGAGATTTGGAAGAATGAGGATGGCATAGAAGGAATTCGCAATTATAGGATAAGTGGACGAAGAAAACAGACATAATTATGCTAGAGGTGTAAGAAGACATCAAACAACCAACTCACAAGATCCCAAATTTCAGGCCAAATAAGGAGAAAGCTAAGACACAATAAGACAGCAACACTGTATCCTTCTTCGATGAATCCAAAGCTTGGGCAAGAACGATCAAATTGCTAAATTTAATGGCAGCGACCGAATAGTTTGGATTTCTTGTGAGGAGAGAATTTTACTTCCAAAGGTTCCCCTTCAATAAAGAGTTCCCCTTTTACAACTGCACTAAATGTCAGTTTCCTAAAACTAACAAATTTCGATCCCTGCCTCTTCTACCCTCACTCTAACAATATAATAAGCCATTGCTCTTAACAAATTTAACTACCCAACCAATTCTGTAACTACTCAAGCAGCTTTACCTCATTTCTTTATATTTCTTTTATTCTGCTGAGTGTACGCCATTGGTGTTTTCTTTTCAATTCTTCTATTCTTCATCCTTTCACAAACACAGTTGAAGGTCCAATATCATACTGCCATCATTTTGTTAATTTTTATCACAGAACAAGGACCTTTTTTCAGCAACGAATATGGTAAGGCAAAGTATTTACTACACACTCCATAATTTTTCAAACTAACGAATATATCAGACAAATTTGCCTCATCACCATAATTTGCATCGATTCATCAATTCTTCACTTGTTTTTCCTTCCCCTTTTGAAGGTGCATTTATTCATAAATCATAATATTAACTCTTTTATTCCTCAATTTGTAACGGTATAGTTATCCATGTAATATCGATCAAAATCTACCTGAAGTCATGAACCCTTATAACTAAATCAAGATACGGCAGGATAGAACCATTCGAAGCACAGCAAATGACCGATTCTCCAATTTCATTTATGTGGTTCCTTCATAGTTCATACCATGCCAGGGTAGTCAAGGGCAATAAGGTTTACACAGTGAATGCCGGGGAATGTTATAGAGGCCTGAACTGTGCCTCACTAAATCGCAACAGCTTAACCAAAAGGAGGCGGTCAATGGTTACAGCTTATGTAGCCTTGCCTCACAATGCCTAGACCACACCTTTCAGTACTCTGATACAAATCCAAGGGGAAAAAAGAGAACCCTTTTTTTTTCCAGGTACTTAATAGAATTGGGGAAAAAACAAACAATATGGTTTCATTGGTGAAAAATGAAATGACTTGTAAATGCTATCACAAGCGGGGAGAATTAAATATAAGAAATGAATTGAATAGTTAAACAAACGAACATAAATTCCAGACAAATTTCACACAGGAATCCATTGGTAAATAAAAATGAAATCTTTAAATTTTGAGACTCCAAAGCGTGTGATCAAAACAAAAACCCAGCATTGAAATGAAGAAATGGAACCAACGAACCTGGGCCATATTCATGATGAGTTGTCGGAATCTGGGGTGAATAGCAGCTTGGTGCTTGAGCCTGCTGGCAACTGGTTTGCTGAGGGTTTTCACTAATAAAGTCCCAAGCTTCAAAAGTGGCAGCACCATTGCGAGCTTCTCTTTCTCTTTATCTTTGTGTTGAATGTGCGGTACCTTTACCTACACTTCACACCAAATAAGAGAACGAGTTTTCAGAATGGTTGGTTGGTTTGGCTTGCTTGATGAGCAAGATCGAAGCCGTGAAGAAGAAGAAGAAGAAGAAGAAGAAGTGGTCAACTCAACGGAGGAGATTTAGAATAACAAATGAAGAACGAAAAAGGATCGCTGGTTGGTTGGTTATTCATTCGCCGCATCAAATTCATAATTAGTTTGGGGTTTGGAGATGAACCAAACCTCTTTAGTTTTTAGACTATGAGTGATTTTGATGATCTTTTATTTTTTCAAGCTAATCAAGTCATGGTACAATTTAGGAGTGTAAAAAGTAAATACATTTAAGTCATGATACAATTTTAGTAGTATAAAAAGTGAATAAATTAGTCAAAATTTGATAATTAATTTAATTTTAAAATATATAGGATATAAAAATTATGGTTAAAAAATGAAAAATCGGGATTAAATAATTTTTTTAACGTATATTTAATATTTTGATTAGTGAGTTTTGATGGAAAGAGCATCTACAATGACTCAAATAATTCAATTTTGAAGATTTTTATTGAAAAATGAGAATTTTAATTAGATTAATAGTAATTTAAAGACGACTTGATTGTAATAATTTAAAAGGTCAATGAATTAAATCAGCTTAAAAATTTTTCGGAGACTAAAATTACTCACCGTTCAAACTAAGGGATTAAAAGTACAATTAAGTAAAAAAATCAATAAATCCAAATTGGATCGATTTGGTTTGGGGCATCGAGTTGCTATATAAATATTAAATCATTTATCTGAAAAATTTTATATTTGCATGTGTAAAATAATGAATTATTGGTTTTACTCCCTAAAAAATACATCCCTAACTTTTTAAAATACACATGTTTTGGTCTCTCACACCAATTAAGTGATGTTGTGCCTGGACACTCTCCACTCACACATGCATCATTATGAAAATCCTAGCCCCCAAAACCAAAAGCCTTAACAATTAAACCAATCTCCTAGCCACCAAACTTGAGACCAAATCAATTATCGACGGCCTAGGTACAATTACAACCAAAAAAAAGCCGTCAGCGAGTGACTGGCAGAAAAAGTCGTTAGTGATTGCTGTCGGTTTTTAAAAACCATAAAAAAAAATACTAACGAACCAAATACCGATGTTTTTTTTGTCGTCAGTAATTAAGCATTAGCAATAGGTTTTTCTTGCTTACCAATAGCTTTTGTCTGCCGATAAACATTTTTCTTATAGTGACACATATGAATGACAAAGTATAGTATCCTTATTTCCGAAGAGAATTATGACAATACTGCAAATAGTCTGTTGAGGGAGGAAGACAACTTTTAGCCACGGGTAAAGAAAATTGTTTGTAGCCCTCTAATTTTAGTCTATATTATGTTACAGTAGTTATGTACGTGCGACAATAGCTATATTAAATATATAACCAAGTAGCATTGTTATAACCAAATAGCTATATTAATTAAATACCAAAACATTGACAACAAATAATGTGAAGAACAACCAAGTCATGTTCAACTACGCTCATATGTTGGAAAACATTAGTTAAATATATAGGTTTAATAGCACTTTTAGTCACTCACTTATCACGATTTAACACTTTTTGTCCCTAACAAAAAAATTAGTCTAAATGCTCCTCACTTTGATAAACGACAGCACTTTTAGTCCCCCGTCACTATTCCGTCCACTATTTAATAGTTTCCATAAAAAATTAACAAAAAAAATTGTAAAAAACTCAAAAATTATTAAAAATAAAAATAAAACAGTAATTTATAATTAAATTAATTTTAAAAACAATTAAAGTTCACTTCCTCATCATCATTTTCCTCATCATCATCTTCATAATCTTCATCATCATCTTCATCAAGTTTCTTCCCACCGAACAAGCATCAATCCAAAAAGCAAAGAACATTTATTTTCTTCTCAATCATTTCTCCTCTGCCAACCACTTCATGTTCTTATTTTTTTTTATATGCCAACAATTCATTGATATGAAGTTTACACAACAGAGAATTTTACAAAATACAAAGATCAACAATCAATTCATCCATAATCACAAACCCAGAATCCCAAAACTCCATCTCAACTTGAACTAGAATCAAATCCTCCACCACCCAGCAAATAAGAAGAGAGAATCTAATCCAAGAGTGAGAGATTGGAGTGTGTGTTTGTGCGTATGGTAACTGAACAAACCCGAACCAGAAAGTGAGAGGAAGAAAGGGGTTGAACAAACCCCAAATCTCCACTAACCGGCACCCCAGCCGCTCGCCCAACGCCACTACAGCTTCATCAAAACCTTCCACTGAAGCCAATGGCATCATCCCCTATTTCAATCAACACCAACCGAAGTTAAACCGCCCTAAGATCGAAGCCCAAATCTTCTAGATCTGCGACCTCCACCACCCAAACGCCCATAGAGAAAGAGCCACCTCAAATCGGAGCAGCGACGTCGAAGGAGGAGCAGCGGCGTCAAAGGAGGAGCAGTGAAGGCAAAGGAGGAGGAGCAGCGGCATTGAAGGAGGAGCAGCGACAGCGGCATAGAGACAAAGAGGGAGAAGCAGCGGCAGTTTTCGAACGAAGAGGGGGAAACGGTGATGGTGAAGCAGAGGAGGGCGGCGGCGCTGGGTGTTGGAGTGAGGGCGGTGACGCTGATGAAGAAGGAAGGTGGGTGGTGGCGGCTTTGGTGACTAGGGTTGAAGAGAAGTTGAAGAAGGAGACTGAATATATGTTGGAGAAAAGAATTTCATTTTCCTCTAATTGTTTCAGTTATTTTACAACTACTTTAATTGTTTTTTAAAATTAATTTAATTATAAAGTACTGTTTTATTTTTTATTTTAATTAGCAATTATTTTTTTAATAATTTTTGAGTTGTTTTTTACAAAAAAAAAATTGTTAATTTTTTACAGAAACTGTTAAATATTGGACGGAATAGTGACAGAGGACTAAAAATATATATTAGGGACCTAAAGTGTCAAATTGTAATAAGTGAGGGACCAAATGTACTATTAAACCAAATATATAGTCCAATAGTAAACCACTTCCTAATTAGAGCAGTAGTTGTATTGCGATTTGCGAGACAGCGATTCGATTAACCGGTGTGGTAATATATAGAGTTGGTGAATTCTTATTGCCAAGTATCCATCATCATTGGCCATTTCGTATCACACAACAACACAACAACATGACAATCAATATTTTCCTTCTCTCCATCATCACACACGTCATTCTTTTAAATGCCAAACCTCTCCCATAAGAAGCTATCATTAACTTTAACTTTGGTGACTCTATAAGTGATACGGGGAATTCTATTGTGGAACATGGTCCTTTTTCCCAACACCGCTCCTTATGGTAAAACGTACTTTAAACATGCTTCAGGGCGTATGTCAGATGGCCGATTGATTATAGATTTTATAGGTATTTTTTATACTCATATTTTTACTTTTAAGTAGCTTAATTAAAAACTTCTTTATCAAAAAAAGTCTATTAGAGGAATCTCAGCAAAAATATTCTTTATAGAAACTTATACTATTTTAGGAAATTTATGTATGTACTTAAAAAAGAAATGAGTAATTTCATAGATAATTTATAAGACGTTACTATAAATTTTAACCGATAATAAAAATATGCGTTAGGATAGTATCTTTAGATTTTTTGCGTGTTAAAAAAGTATCTTTATTTGCATGTTTTAATAATCTAACACAACTTAATAATCGTGCTTTTGTGATCGACAACTGTGCTAATTTTAATTGTAGCCGAGGCATATGGGTTGCCATTCTTGCCTGCATATCTGAATAAAGACCAAGACACTACCAGCAACTGCACTTGATGTAGAATATTTCAAAAAAAAAAGGACTTCAATTATTTGGAACAAGTAGTACATTATGCGTCCAGCTTGGTTGGTTCAAGAAGTGGAAATCTGATTTAGGTAAAAGTAAAGAAGGTTAGTTTTACCATCCCTTCTTGAACAATGTATTTTTCAAATACAATATATTTTCTCTATATGACCAACAACTTGTATTTGTCTCATTCTATGACATAGATTGTGATAGCTACTTCAAAAAATCATTATTTCTTGTGGGAGAGATTGGTGGCAATGATATTTTTGCACATATCCATGCTTAAAAAAAGTGTCACACAACTTCGAGAAATAGTTCCGCTAATGGTTGAATCAATTACAAATACAATCATGGTATGTTTTGTTAAATTTAATTACTAGAAAATTCACTTTAATTTTACTGATCATATTTTGAATACAAATATCACTAATTAAACCTTTTTTTCTTTCTATTTGTTAGGCATTAATAGAAGAAGGAGCAGTGGAATTAGGTGTTCCGGGGAACTTCCCAATGGGGTGTAATGCTGAACTTTTGACGGAAGTGAACAATACTAAGAAAGATGACTATGATGAATTTGGGTGTCTGATAGCGTACAATACTTTGATCGAGTATTTTAATGAACAACTTAAACATGCTATCGAGACACTAAGGAAGAAGTACCCTCAAGCTAACATAATGTATTTTGACTACTACAATGATGCCAGACGTTTATTTCAAGCACTAGAACAATACGGCGTGTGTTGTGATTTTATGTCCTTTACTAGTTTACTAGAATAAAACAATAATCTCACGTGATTGCTAATTTTTCTTTTTTTTAAGTTTATTTAAACATGGTTATCATGTCCTTAAATTGTGCAGGATTTACTTCTGATAAGAAAGAGATTTTAAAGGCATGTTTTGGATCAGGTGGACCATACAATCGAAGCGGACTTCGTAACCTAACAGTTTGCCCTAACCCTTCAAAATATATAAACTTTGATGGACCCCACTTCACGGAAGCCGCCTATAAGCTAATAGCAAAGGGACTAGTTGAAGGTTCATTTGTAGACCCTCCTCTTAAATCCACTAATTTCAAAATAGCTTAAAATTGATACCGATTCAGGAAAGCTCTCTTCTCATGAATTCAAAATAAGTATGTAAAGAAATCTGAAAATTTTATTCTATATATTGAATACAATGGAAAGAGGAAGTTTTTAATTTGTTTTTTACATCGTAGTATTAGTACATTATTCGTAGAAAAGGCTGTCATTATATAAAAAATTGTTATGCAAAAAGTTAATTTACTCTTGGACAGTTCTTTTTTTGGTATTCTAGAAAAATATTGGGTTAATCACCCTAATTAATTCTGGTTTAATAATATTTTAACATATACTTAAAATATTCTAACTCGTGATACATGTTAAAATATTATTAAGCCACACATGATTAAAATGATTTTACTTAATATATATCTTGTGTGATTTATATAACTTTTTATATCTGTATAGAAACGGGCTAATTTGATAGAAAGTAAAAGTAAAATGAAAAAAAAAATCTATTCAAAACTTTAGTATAAGACCATGATTAGTAACTAATAACTAAGGAAATTACTACATGGTCTCGTAAATTATAATGGTGAACTCCATGGGAAGTGCATTTCTCACAGTAGAAATATTTTTAAATGGAGGGTTTGTAACTTACATTAATTCTCCTAAATATTTACCCTTGAATTATTATTATTTTTAAATAAAAAAATTATTTACATAGATTATAAAATTTGAGAAACAAGTCTTCTCAAAGAACTTGACACCTCTCAGCTTGTGAAGGAACCCTAATATACAAAAAAAAAAAAAAAAACAAGATAAACACCAACGCCCACCACCCAAGGTCTGTAGTCTTTCCCTGACAAATTTAGCGCAACCTCATATTTCACACCCCTCAACAAAAGCCACTCCTATCACTAAAACAATAATATGAAGACAAACACTTCCTAAACAAAAGAATATCTAAAAGCTTAAATTATTGGATAACAACCACATATATTTTTATATTGTTATTTCTAATAATAGATTTGTTCATATGGTCTTGAATATGTATTATGTAGTCATGTAAAATTATGTACCTTGATTAAAGTAAGCTTGCTTGATGGTTCATTTTGACCAGTTCCATATAAAAAATTAATATATGTGGTCTTTGTCAATTCGTTATTATGCTTATAAGGATAATATAGCCCCTGGTTTAGGAGTTGCTTGTGCCCAAAGTTGCTAATCCATGGGCTAAGACTCTATAATATGTAATTCTGGTCCAACTCTCCATTGATCAGGGCTGTGTATATGCTTTGAGTAAAAATTACAAGGTAGGATAAGAATTTAAACAATTAATTTTGTAACATAGTTGAGGGAAAGAAAAAGAAAATTATTTTTAAAAGAAAAAGAAAATTTATGACATGGCATCCAAGTGGAACACAAGGTAAGGTCCACGAGCCGAAAGTGAAAAAAATTAAAAACTATCTAAGAATTAGTAAAATTAACATTCAATCTAAATCTACATATAATAATACATTGTAACGATACAGCTAATTATATATTACATGTTGCCTCCATTATTCAGGTAACCCTTGAGCATGCAAATGGTTTATACCATTCAGAGATTCGCAGAATTAGGAGTACAAAACTCTTTTCCTTTCAAGCCACTTTGGTCTTTCTCCCTTCCATTGGTGTTCTTGTAGCTGTATTAATCAATAATTGCAATGGTTCCGTATAAAATAGGTTGGGAAAGTCTAACAAGTTGCAATTGGTTGCCATATCATAAATATTCAACGGTTCTTTAAAGAAATTAAATGTTAATGTGAATCATGAACTCCATCTTATTTGTTTATATCTCAAGGCTTTGATTAAAACCAAGGCCTCCATTTCTCCTCAATTAGGATCCCAAGTGAGGAACAATTAATTTGAATATGAAGTTCCAAAGGGAGTACCTGGATTTGATTTTGGTCCCTAGTGGGTTGCTCATCATGTTTGCTTATCACCTCTTTCTGCTTTACAAATATGTCAATCGCCCTCACACTACTGTCATGGGATTTGAGAATGATGACAAGAGAACTTGGGTTGAGAAAATCATGAAGGCAAGTATTCATCCTTATAATCCTCCCTTTGTATTTGGTTTGATTGAAAACCCCTTGAATTCTTTGAATTTGGATTCTCTAGAATCAGAAAATTCCTAAATTACGCAGTCATAGAATCTGAGGTGTTTGATCAAAATCGAATGGTTCAAATCTTAAGTTAATCTGCGTGAATATAGGATTGCCCCGACCGCAGGGGACCCAAATCCAATTTTCTTTTATTGTTTCTCAACTTAGTAAATCATTGCCAGGCTGAAAACATGGATGTTAAAGCAGCTCTGTCTGTCCTTCAAAACCACTCATCATCTGCAACATTCTTGGCCTCAGTCTCTTTGACTCTTTGTGCTCTTATTGGAGCTTGGATTGCCAACAACTCAAGTGTTTTCTTCCAGAGTCAATTAATCTATGGTGACACAAGACCAACCACCATTTCTATCAAGTACATTTGCCTCCTAATCTGCTTCCTCCTTGCTTTCTCATGCTTTGTTCAATCAGCAAGACACTTTGTTCATGCAAACTACTTGATAAGCATGCCAGATAGTTTTGTCCCAGTGAGTAGTGTGCAGCTAGCAGTTGTGAGGGGAAGTGATTTTTGGTCACTTGGTCTAAGGGCCCTCTATTTTGCTCTTGACTTGCTACTTTGGTTTTTTGGACCAATACCCATGTTTGTTTGCTCAGTGGCTATGGTGCTGGTCCTCCATTATCTTGACTCAAATTCAAGGCCATTGCACTCTACTATGAGGCCAGTTTCAGATTACAATATGAGGCCTTACATATGAAAGAGTATCTGAGAATTGAGATTAATTAACAAGGAACTGGCAATGTTTCTTAATGAAGAACAAATTTGGTAAGATGTATGAAAGCAATTTATCTTGTGATGATTATTTGTTTATAGTTGTACGATCGTACAATATCAAATACAGAAAGAGTTAAACTGCAATTATTTGAGAAAGTATTGGTGAAGCTATGAGATTCTAATTCAAATAATATAGTTTAAAACATGAAGTGCACGTTTGAATGTGCCAACGCATGCTTGGTTGTAACAAAATGAGCAGGTGTAACTAATTGGGCAAATATTCAATAATAATAATAATAATACTCTAAGGTATTCCAACGATTGGTAGACGCGAGATTATTCTCTCACTCCATTGTTAGATAAATAAGTGGTAAAAAATTGACCGATAAGTTTTTTCTTTTTCATTCATAAGAATTAGAAATTGAATCTTTAATTACTTATTTAAATTATAAAGTACTGAACCGTTACATCGATACTTTTAATTTTAATTGTGTGATAAAATCAAATTAGAGTGAAGAGCCGAACATTTCCCTTTTGCAAGCAAAAGCTCTATTATTACTTACGGTACAAGTTTATGTGTGGGACGATCTCTTGCTTACACTAACACGAAATTGAATAAGGCTAAAATGATATATAAAATATGCAAATGGCACAAGTTTTTTTTATAAACTATGATTAACTATTTGTAACAAAAAAAAAAATCCATGACTAACTATAGGACTTTTTTTTGGAGCAAATGTAACTGCATCATTGAAAAGGCCCACTTTTACAAACCATGACACTATCTAAAGGGTTGGACCCCTATCGACGAAAAAAAAAAAGGTTGAACCTCAACTTTTTGTTTCAATGAATTCATTTTTGGTTGCATTAGTACTCTTTCCGATCGTACATTTAGGGTGTTGGATTTGGAGTCATCTCCTTTGAATACAATAGCATCCATTTTTTCATTAATTTCAATTATACCCCCTAATAAATAAAAACAGTTTTACCTTAATAGGTGCGACCCAAGCCCACACCCACACCATCCTCCTTACTCCTTTTAACTGCCGTTTCTCAACACCTTCATCCAGTGACGGATTCAGAAATTTTAACTCGTGGGGGCAGCATATACATATAAATTTATAATATTAAAAATATAATATATTGTTTAAAAAAAATTCATTTATATTATTATTATTTTCTATGAGTATTCATATTTTAAAAACATTATAAATTTTTTTATTTTCAATACTATCAAGAAGTTAGGTAAGGTTATTGGAACTTTGAACTCTTAAGAGAAGAAAAAAGGGAATGAAACACCGAGTTATGAACCTAAAATATTGTCATTTTACATATAAAAAAGTTAAAATGGTAGATCACAATAATATAAAGTTTGAACTTGTTAGTAACAAAATATAACAACTTCACATTATTTATCATATTTCTTACTTATGTTTTATCTATTCTCATCTCTTTCATGTGAGTGTGAGTGAAATGAATGTGAACTTATCTTTTTTCCAAAGTACAAAGCAATGAGGACACTTATTATTTTGTGGGGCGATTATTTACTGAATATTCTAAAAATGTAGTGTACATATAGTATATTTTCTTGAAAAATAAAAAATCTTGTGGGGGCACTTGCCCCCCTCACCACCTATGTGAATCCGTCACTGCCTTCATCTATCTTCCATTGATCTACTTGTTGAGGTAATCTACAATTCGGCTTCTCCCCCATTTATATTGTTGTTTACTTTAGGAAATGTTTTGATTCTTAACTTTCATGGTTTTTCTATGATTTGATTGATATTGGTGGTTGTTGTTGGTTGTATTGTGTTGTTGGTTGTATTGTTTTGTTGTTGTGCCCGATCTGCTCTACATGTCAAATGTTACATCTTTTTCGTGACCTGGATAAAAATTGCACTTGTAAGTGCGATTTGCCTTCTTTGGTCGCACTTATAAGTGCGACTGCATCCATTTTATTTCTCCATGTTGGTCGCCCTTGCAAGTGCGACTAGTAATATCCGGGTCGCACTTACAAGTGCGACCTTTTTTTTTTTAACATATTGACTAACATATTTTATTGTTGATTATGTGGGGATTTTTTGGTTGCATGCCTTAAACTGTTTTGGTTATTTTTTTGGATATACCAGTGATCCTGCTGCACCTGAAGAAGTAAACAAGTAACCAGGTTAACATTGGAAATTACTTATGGTCACACACCTATAAGTGCGAACTGACTCCCTATGGCCGCACTTATAGGTGCGAATATGTATTTCCCATGACTTAATGTGGTCGCACCTTTATGTGCGACCTCGAAATAAAGGTGGTCGCACTTAAATGTGCGAAATATAACCAGTCGACGATTCAAAAAAATAGGTAAATAGCAGAAGCAACCAACCTTGCTACGGTGTGCGAAAATAAGAGTAAACCACTCCAATGATGATGAGTAAGATGAAAATGGTGGTGAATGTGAGGGAGAAGATGATGAGTGGGTTTGGAGAAGATGATGATTGGGGTTATGACGTAAGGTAGAAGTTGATGTTGAAAACAAACATGATATTGGTTGTGGATGTGCCAATGTTGATGAGGACGGGAAAGGGAGGGTGGTGACAATGGAGAAAGAATGTAATGAGTGAAGATGGTACGAAGGGCATAGGGATGGTGGATGGGGAATGATGAAGGCAGAGGATGGGGACATGGTGGGAAGTTTTTTTATTTACTTAAGGGTAAAATGGTAAAATGTCTTGTTTAGGGGTGATGTTGGGTCTAAAGGAGGTGACCCAAACCCAACACTCATACATTTATACATGTATATTATCTGGTTCAGACCGGTGCTTTTAAATCACCGATTGACATACACATTAAGCGACGGTTTTTCACGTAAACATAAAAATGAAATTTTTAAATCTAAACAAAATAAATACATCAATATTGTGTTGGTCTACGTGAAATACGTATAATTTTGTGTCAATGGCACCCTTTAAGTTCATATTTATAAAATGTATGTCTATATCACGTACTTTTTATTTTGTAAGTCAATAATTTCCATGGCCCATATATAGCTTCAAAAGAAGTGATGTAGCTTACCACATGTCATAGGCCCCTATCATACATGCGTGTGATAATTCTAATTTTATGACTGCAATAGTTCAACCAGTCCATATTGAAAACGACATTTGTATTCTCCATCTACGAAAAAATATAACACAAAAATACAAGTGTTGCACGGAGGGAGGGACTAGCACTTATCTCCGGGGGAACATCATATGATAAATATTTGATAAGCAAGGAAGAAAACTAGTACATAAATCAGCCTGTGAAAATAATCTTTGCAATTTCGAAAAGTCAGCAAAGTGAAGCATGATAGAGTCTTTGTATCGTATTTGATAAGTTGCAGTTCACTACAAAAATAACGCAAATTAGGGACGGACAAAAATCCGTCTAACAGCGACGGATTTAGAGACAGATTGATGTTTTTTTTCAAACTACACTTTTCATTTTAGCAACGGAATAATGGCCTCGCTAAAAATGCGTCACTACTTTCCTCTCTAGTTTATGTATGTAAGTTTTAGCTAGGCTTTTAGCGACGGATTCCTGTCGTCGCTGATTTTCCCGCTTTAAATCCATCGCTAAAATTGGGAAATGTAGAGATGACAACGGGTAGGGTAGGGTGTGGGTTTAACCGTACCCGAACCCGAACTCGAAATCATATACCCAAACCCAAACCCTATTCGGGTAGGAAAACTATACCCAAACCTGAACCTGTTGGGTTTCGAGTTCCCCGTACCCGAACCCATACCCGCGATAAACCATAAAAACCCAAAACCCGACCCGAACCCATTACTAACGTAGTAGCAGCAACATCTTCATAGTGATTTAAAAAATGACTCTAGAAGCCAATTCAAAATTCCACATTCAAGATCATGATAGAAATCTAGAGTACAAGAACAACAAGGATTTAAAACAAAATAGCAACGTCTACAATCATATATATATATAAAATGATATTTTAGTAATTTAATATATAGGGATTGGGTTTCGGGTGCGGGTTTCACCATACCCAAACCCGAATCTGAATAGTACTTTCAGAATCGGGTAAAACCCAAACCCAAACCCAAACAGAACTGGTTTTACCCCGTAAATTAGGGTCCGGTCGGGTACCCACGGGTATGAGTTTTTTTGCCATCCCTAGGGAAATGGTTTAAAGAGGGCAGGTGTAGGGAGATTGAACCATGGACTTCTTATCTAAATGAGGAGCGACTTACCTTCGAAGCTGGATTTGTTTCCATGTAGAATGTTAGATTTCCCACCCTAACATCAAGTTTTGACACCCCTTTCACATTCAGGGATTTAAATCCTGTAAGCAAAATTTTTTGGTATTTAAAATCACAGAAACAAAATTTCCAAGTTTTAAATCCTGGAATGTAAAAATGGGAGGATGCAAAAATGGATGCTTGGGGTGTTAATTCTAACATCATTCTATGTATACTTTTTGGAAAATTAAATATAATACCATTTGTTTTGGTGATATTTTAATTTGTACCTGAACTCAACTCATTAGTCTAAACTCATACTACCCGTTTGGTGGATAAGACAGAGACAAAATGTGATAGTAATTATATCCTATTGTAATTTGTTGTTTGTTGCGCCAGTATGATAGGATAACACTATCATGTTATATAATTTTTTTCACAGTATTCTAACCGCAAATTAATTTATTTCAATATTTATATGTTATATAGTTTATAATAATATTAATTCATAAATATAAAAATATTAATTTTAATAATTGGTTATTATCAATTATTAGTTCTTTTTCTAATTAAAAAAGGAACTAATTTATTAATGATGGAAATATTGAATTTACTCATTTAAAATTATAAAATTTTCATTATCACTTGCTACTACATAGCTAACATTATTTTCATTATTTATATTAAAATAAAAATAAATAAAATATTTATTCATTAACGGTGAAATAGGCTACTCACTTATAAATATTGATTTATTAATAATAAATATAGACTAATTTTCTATTATTATCTGCTATTATTTAAAATTATTTCTCTAGTTATATAATAATTTATAATTTAAAAATTAAGTACTTTTGAAAATATATAATTTTAATAATATTTTTAAATTTAATTAACTTATAATTTTTCTCTATTTCAAGACTAAATTAAAACCAATTGGTTAACCACATAATTTTAATTAAAATAGAATTCCTTCTAAAAAATATAATTGGCTAATTAGTATAAATTAATTTATTTTTAGTTATTTTAAAACCCAGACTTATTTATTTATGAAATGTAAAAAATTTAAATTAATAGAATAATCATTTTTTAAAAAATTAATTTAAAAATCAAATTTAAAAAAAAAATTTATATTTTTTATTTACAGAAAAATTTAGTACATTTTTCTTGCTTATGCAACTCTCTATATTTTATCCTAACGCCCGAACGGTCTAGAATACTCGCGAACCGAAACACCTTCACACTTTCACTCTTCTCTCCGCGAACCCTCATCAGTCCTAACTCCGGCGTCGCATTCCGGCCGTGTCGTCGCCGACGCCGCACTGGGGCGTTGCATCGCCGCCGATCCGCACCTGGACCTTGGGGTTCTGTTTCGGCCACTGTTTCTTCTCTTTCAGCCACTGTTTCTTCTCAGGTGAGATCTTCTCTTTCAGCCACTGTTTCTTCCTCGTTGGTGTGTTATCTATCTATCTACCCCTGTACTGTAAACCTGCTCTTGTAAATCACCCACTTGCTCTTTCAGCCACTGTTTCTGCTCTTGGTTTTGTGTTTTTTATTTATGAACTTTGATGAATGCCCCAATCCCTATTCTGAATATGCTTTGGTTCCCCATTAGGAGTATTGTTTATGGGTAAATTAGGAGTATTGTTTAGCTTCAAATTGAACAATACAGTTGAGATAGCTGCACCTGTGATCATACCTGTAACATAAATGTTCAAACCATTTCAGTGCTATATAACCTTACATTTTGAAATAGGAGTTGCTGATTTTGGATACTAATTGATGGTTACATTTTGAAATAGGAGTTTCTGATCATGAAATAGGAGTTACATTTTGAATAAACCTTCAAAATTTAAGTAGCTAGCTAGCATTGGTAATTAGTTCCTTCCTTGGTGTCCTGTACTTGGGATCACATTATCTCTGATTCATTTGAGTGACAGAGATGGGAATTTTATAAAGCCAATTGATAAGGTAAATGTGACCAAATTATGAAATTAAAAAAACAGCACACAGCAGGACATGACTAATTACCAATTAATATTATTTGTGTGTTAGTTAGTAGTACCCATGTCCATGTTGCTTCATTTCATGCTCCAACCAACACCTATTACTATTTGTGTTCTTAGGCTAAGGCTATTCATCTATCTAATCATGATAGGTAAAAGTGCAAACACTCCACAAGAAAGATTTATGTTTTTAAGGATCGATGTTTTAATCAATGAATTCAGATTTTCACATTCTAAAGCAAGCACTAAAGAGTGACAAGTGGCTCACTACCATGAGGGCAAAATATGATGCGTTAATGAAGAATGATACTTGGTCTTTGGTGCCATTACCTTCTACTAAAAAACTTATAGTATGCAAATGGATTTTCAGATTTAAAGAACTTAATGTATGCAAATGCAGCCCACACTTGATGTACCCGTAGTCAACTCACATTCGTTTCTTTCTGCAGGCTAAACTCCCCACATCATAGATTGCAGCAACTATAAATGAATTTAGATGCCGACATCTAGCTGAGCTCACAGAGGTACATGTTCCTTTTAGATTCTTTGTCACTTGATTAATCTGTTGTGATTATAAAAGGAAATGGTATTCCAACACATACTTTACTTTGCAGATTGATTACCAGTTTCTATTTTTCGTCATCACTGCACTCCTCAAGTTTGGCAAGGTCACTGATTTTGCCGGTAATTATCTATCTTCCCCCTTCTCTTTCAAATTCATTCATTCAAATTGTTTAGCTAATTGCTGCTCTGCTCTGTGTTTCCTTCACCTTTATCTTTCAAGGAAGTACCACATCACTTTCATCGCTGTTCTCAAACTGCTGCTCAAAGCCTCCTAGCCTTTTCGAGAGGTAATTGTAATATCAAACACCTTGCATTTTATCTTCATGTGATAAATAAAAATCTCTCTTTTTAGGTACTCCTTACTTGCTTATGTATAATTTGCTTCATTTCTTTAATAATAGATCATTTGTTTACTTACTTACTTATGAAATGAACCATGTTTGCTTTAATAAGTTAACTCTTCATGATACAAATTTAAAAGTTTCTCATTACCTAAACTGCTTTAAAAGAATCGTGCATGCAATAAGCATTACATTACTAAAACTTGTTTCTTATTGGTTGGTTAGTGTGTTTGTGTGTGAGACATGGCCGTGCTTGAAAATAGGAAGTGGATGGATAGTAGATTGGACTGTGACACTTGACAGAAGAATTTGTTAGAGGACTTCATTAATTTACCAAGCATGCTTGTGAACATGATCAATTTCATGCGGGAGGCGGGAAAATCAGGTGCCCTTGTAAGAAATGCAAGTGCATGAGATTTGAAGAAATAGACACGGTGAAAGTCCATCTATGCATGAAAGGTTTCATGATTAGTTATTACTATTGGACGAATTATGGAGAACCATCCTGAAAATCCCCCAATTGCTGATCACTCTTACTACGACAATAATGGGCAAAGGGAAATGTTTAATAATTATGAGCAGTTGGTGATGGATGTTGCTGGACCAGTAGTTGGCAACCATCTTGAGCAAGAGGACACGATGACTGAAGATCCTAACCCTAAAGCATCTAAATTCTTTAATTTGTTGAACGCCGCAAATTCTTCTCCATGGGATGGTTGTGATAAATATTTGATGTTGTCAGCTTCTTTAAAAGCCCTAAGTTTGAAGGCGGACTATGGTTTATCTGAGGGGTGCTTTAATGAATGGGTGAAATTTATGGGTGATGCAATGCCTGATGGTAATTGTATGCCCAAAAATTTATACCATGCGAAGAAATCAATTTCTGAACTAGGGCTAGCATGTGTGAAGATTGAATGTTGTCCGGGTGGTTGTATTCTAAAGAAGATGAGATGCTCCAAAGTTGTAAGTTTTGTCCGGAGAAGCGGTATAAAGAGGTTAGGATACAAGGTAAGGTAAAGTTGGTGGCGCAGAAAAAGATGTGGTATTTCCCGCTTGTTCCAAGGCTACAACGCATGTATTCTTCAATGCAAACAACCAGTCAAATGAGATGGCATCATGGGCATCACAGGGAGCCTGATTTCTTGTCTCATCCATCAGATGCAGAAGCTTGGATGCGATTTGATGAAGCATGGGGTTCTTTTGCTCAGGAACCTCGAAATGTAAGATTAGGCTTATGCTCTGATGGCTGTGCTCCATTTGACATATCGGGAAAGAAATATTCTTGTTGGCCCGTGACTATTACTCCACATAATTTGCCACTAAGAATGTGTATGAGAAGAGAGTTCATGTTCCTAACTATCATAATTCCTGGGCCGTCAGCTCCTAAAAAGAGTATTGATGTGTATTTGCACCCCCTTACAGATGAATTGAAGATGTTGTGGGGGGATGGAGTTATGACTTATGATGTGTCCTTGAAGCAAATTTTTTTGATGAAGGCTGCTGTAATGTGGACAATCAATGATTTTCCAGCATATGGTATGTTAAGTGGTTGGATGACAATGGGGAAACTTGCTTGCCCTGTTTGTATGGAGCGCTCTAAGGCTTTTTCTCTTGCATATAGTCGGAAGGTCTCATGGTTTGACTGTCATCGCCAATTTTTACACAAGATCATGAATATCGGACAAATAAGAAGAAATTTACAAAAGGTAAATG
The DNA here is from genome assembly GCA_030819835.1 of Acmispon strigosus. Taxonomy (NCBI): domain Eukaryota; kingdom Viridiplantae; phylum Streptophyta; class Magnoliopsida; order Fabales; family Fabaceae; genus Acmispon; species Acmispon strigosus. Next base: position 98,179,309 of record JAUAMA010000001.1, read on the forward strand.
TGAGACCTCAACCAAACCACGAAGGTTGAAGGGTGAAGAAGTGGCGGAAAGCATTAAACATTTAGCTTGGAGAGCAATACAACATAACACCGCAAATACCATTTCAAAACAAGCTAGCTAGCTCATAACCAAACAAGCACTAAGTTAAATTGATGTTGATTCTTCCTTCGGCCAGAAAACCATGTGAATTTTGCATATCATATTGCAGAATATTTTTAAAGGCAAGGTTCTTTTATAAATCTCTGTTTGGTCCTTCATTACATTGCCGCTTAATTTGATTGTGAGGGTGATTGCTTTTATATAAGATTAGTGAAGGTGTGAGCTTATTCTTCTTTTCTCTGCTTTCTAATGTGCCCTTTTTCAGATTTCATTCTCATTTGTTATTATCAACATGGAACCTAGAAATTTCGACCCAAGACACTCTGGAGAGTTATTGAAGTACGGTTCTTCCAACCTTTATAATCTGATTTAGCTTCTGCTTCTTTTACTTTAATTATTTTTAATTCTATGTTTCTCATGAACAGGCATATTGATAAGCAAAATGAAGTTTTTGGGGAAGTGAAGACGTTGATGTTGCGCGCAGAGCTAAGACTTAAGGTTCTTACCCACCCCTGAATTGATTTCCCCAATTTGCACTTTGGTTTTTAGGGTTTGCAGTTCTGTATCGCTTGACTTTTCTTTCTCCCCGTACTTCCATTCTGGTACAATTTAGGAGAAAGTTAATAATTTTGATTTGGGGTTTTTTCTCTATCTCGAGAAGGGTGTTATACATTTGCGTATTCTTATCAAGAGAATTAAGAATTCGCATTCTTCATTTTGGAGGGTATAGATAGAAAATCAGTTCTAAATGGTATGGGCTTTTTGCATTTTTCTAGTGACAATGACAAGTTGTATGGGATCTTATAAGAAAGGAAGATATTTTCTACTCGGAATTTGATACCTAATATTCGGTAGTATATCAATTAAACTTTGATTCTAGCTCATTTGATTTCATTTTTTTTGCTTTGAAATAATCACATGTACTGCTTTATCTTCTATGTGCGATGCTTATATGGCAAAGTTGATGGCTCCTTTGTCTTCGCATTTTGCTGCTAAATTCTTATGGGAAACTTTGTTATCCTACTGATCTAGTTCATTTGACATCTTAGTTTCAATCCCTTACAACCAAACATTCTCTCCCATTGATTTTATCAGCTCTTTGTCTGATTTATCTTCTGAATGGTATGTTTAAAACACATTTTTTGATGGCTTGTTGGAAAACCACGTTTGGTTATGATTGACCGTTTGTGATCTAGAGTTTCATTTCTTACTAGTTTATTTGATGGTTAGAGCCTTAGAGGACAAACTATGAAAAAATGAGTGTTTTTTCATTCTGCCTATATCAGGGTTGAAATCCCATCCCCTTATGATGGCGGTGACTTTCATGTTGCAGTTCTGTTTTGAGTTTTAATATTCAAGACACGGTGAACTTCATTTGAACTTTTTATTGAACTCATGTTCATTTGGTGGTCATCTACATCGACTTGAATTCCTTAAATTTTAAAGTTATGATTTATAGGTGGAAGAAGCTGTGTTGATGCGCAAGCTGTATGAAGTTATGTCAGCTCATGGTCTCACTAAAACGGTTCGTAGATCTGGTTGTCCCATATACTAGCCCATTAAACAGAATACTTGTGTGTATGTTCAATAGGTTTAATTATTAATTTGTATTCTTCTTTTTCTTCTTGGTTTTTGATCAATAATGACCCATATATAGTTGATCAGTCTTATTTTTGTTCTTTTGGTTTTTAATATGGATAAATTTAACCCAAAGAAATGCTTTTTCTATTTATGTGACCCATAAAATAGATGACCATGAAACATTATATAATATATAGTAGTAGAAATTAGAATCCAGTATATTTATGTTGATATTATTGCGGGGCCGATCCAAGTCTTTGAACATGGGAAAGAGGGAGCTGATCTTTGCATATGTGATTGTGCTTGAGAATTGCTACTTTCCCCTAAAAGTCTTAAGGGCTTAGTATATATGCACTCCAAGCTTTGTATCCACTTTACTTTTGTTTTCAAACGCTCGCCCTCAAAAGTCTAAGTGGACTATATTTTGGTGGATTTTGGTTGCCATTTGTCCTGTCTTCAGTCTCTTAGTCTAGACTTGTACTTCAAGGTCCACAATATATGTCTTGAGTCTTCCCTTGGATCATCAATAGGATTCGAAACCATTTGGACTTTTTTTGACACCACAACTTATTCTCTCACGCTTTTCTGTGTGCAGCCAAACAACTCAACTCACCTCTATCATCTCAAACTCTCTCTGTGCTATTTCTTTCTCCGCAAACTCACCTACCAAAAAATGCGTTAGTTTCAATTGATGTGGGACTTCTTTATTTCCCAACAATTTACGGTTATCTTAGTATTACTTTCCCTTGTGAACGGGGAATTTGTTTATCTGAATGTTGAATCTGTCAATTGAATATAAATCACAAACAATCACAAAATGCAGGCGATTGAATTTCATCAAAACAAATTGTAGAATTCATTTCATGCCCAGGATGGATTATTGTCTTCATTATGATTTATAGTAGGTGGCATGTAGGGAGTATGAAGTCAGTAGGTGAGAAATGTGTTACTGGAGGGATATATGACCTCTGTCTTCGGTATAAATGTATCAAGCAATATTTCAAATACCACCTTTTGATGTTTACCCCCCCCCCCCCCCCATTTGAAATACTTTAAGTATTTCCGATCCAGTTGGTTAAATTAGTGCCCAATATCATTGTTTGATCTGTATTAACCTACCTTACCTAATAGGAAAAAGACTATTATTGTTATTGTTTTTTACAAAGTGATAATTCCATTTTATTTATATTTGTAAGTACAAAATATTTTATGATCTTCATTTCAATAAACAAGAGGTTTTGCCTGATGTTTATCATACTTCTGTTATCTTTTGGGTAATTCTGTAGAGAGATACTTCTGAAGAGGTTGAGTCACATGGTAGTTTGTATTGATTTTTTTTAGTTATATATTAAGCAAGTCAATTCTGTATTAACCTCATCCCCGATTTATCTACCCTTGTTTTTTTCATTGAGGCATGTACATTGGTGCTTGTATATTTAGGTTGGTCTGATATCTATTCTGATGTTTCACTTTTCTGCAGAATTATAGCAATTCCAGCGCATCTTATAATACTGGAGCTGAACCCTACGACAATGACTTGAATGGAGCGAATAGGAAACAGTGAAGACAATTTTGGTTCCCTCACTCGTAGATTTAAAATAAACCAGTTTTACGAGGTATGAAATAGAGTTTGCTTTTTTTCTTTCTTCGGCAGCAACTTTTCTTTTAGGCAAACAATATTAGCTAACCATTAAAAGCGACAGGGAACAGTAGAATTCACAGTCCAGGAACAATACCTCTTTCCCTAAGATTTTCAGTTAACTATATAAATGAAAAGTTCTTTATTTTTATTCTGAGGAATGCAAGAACTACAAACGATGTATGAGCTGGATTGGCCTTCTCTACGTGGGCGAAAAATATCATCTTTGTTATGATTAACGGAGGTTCTTTTATTGTGTTTCTTAGTTAATGACAATCAAGATCTTTTCTCATTAGGCAGGCCAATCAAACGATGTATCTTGTTACCAATATGTCTAAGAATGAAAAATTTAATTCAAGTTTCTCTTAATGAAATAGTTTGTTGGTGGAGTGTAGTATTTTGAAAAAAAAAGGATGCAATTTTGGTTAATTTCAAGGGGTTCAATGTAATTTTGAAGAATGAAGAAATATTATGTGAAAAAAGAAATCAGGAAGAAAATTAAAATTTCTGTATGTCCATGCAGAAAGTGGAGCAAAACAAGAAAAAAATGTTCGAAGAATTGTTCCTGTCAACGAAGTAATGTTGAAGATAGAAATGTGTTGTGTATACTGCTATGAAGTATAAACACGGTTTACCTGTTTGACATAAATATTTATATAAGTGTTTGAAATAACTTAGATGAATAGTTTATGATTTATTTATAATTTATTTTCAGCTTATTTCTATAAGAACTTTAAATTAACTCACGAGTGCATGTTGAATTAAGTTGTTTACCCATAAACAAGCTTTATACATGTTTGGAAGTGTCAAAAATAGTGATTGTCCCCATTGAAAGTAGGTGTTCAATGACCTTTTGGATTTGAGCCCAAAAGATTCAATATGAACGAAACTGAAATTAGGTTCATTATGAACGAAATTGGAAACAAGGGTGGCAGATCAAACCCATCTCCCCCGGTACATGGGAGATTAGTTACACATAATCATAGCATAAAAGTAGGAGTTCAATGAATAAAGCATAAAATAATCAAGAAACCTGAAAGAGACTTGAAAACCTAATGCTCTCCTCAAAATATCTCCCAAAATAAGTTTCGATAGCCTAAGATATCTTAAAATAGGCCAAAAATGAGATTAAATAAACCCTGGGGCGCCAAAACGCGTGAATCGCGCGAAAAAGTATTGTAGTCGCATGAAATTTCGCGCAATCCAGGAGCATAGACGCACACGCGACCGCGCGGACATCTGAGGGACCCTTGTCGTGAATTCGATCAAATGACACGACCAATGACACGAGCTCGCGCGGAAGACACCCGAGAGCGCGCTACTCGCGCAGCTGTGTGGGGTTGGTAAATAAGATAACAAGAAAATAAAACAACTTAATTAACGTAAAGTAACAGCCTAAATCCGAACAAAATAAGATAAAAACTAGCAAATATTATTAATATAGCCAAATGCATGAAATAACATAAAAGTGTCGTAGAATTACCAAAATAACCTAAGTAAAATATAAAATTATATGATAAATATGTTAATCCCACTTAAGAAGGGTTGTTTCTCAAGCCTTTATCCATATTAAATAAATTGTTTTTAGCTTTAAAAAAAAATAGTTATGAAATCAATAAATCTATATAACCAAGCGGGTTGACGTAGTGGTTCAGCACTTTGTTCGTTAAGCAAGTGGTTGGGGGTTCGAATCTCAATTCTTGTGAATGGAAAAAACTCATTGACCAGCCCCCTACCGCTTTGTTGTGCGCTAACCGTGGGGCGAAGGATTAGTCTCACGACAATCGGCTGTGGAGATACCTTGGTCAAGAAAAAAAATCTTATATGAATAATAATTTACTCTTTACAAATTTTCTTTTTTTCTCTTGTTGAATAAAATCATATTAATAAATATATCACCCAGTAAATTTTCAATTCGGCCACCGCTTGCACACCTAGACCCGTAGCTAGGTTTTGCATTGCATTGCATTGCTTTGCTTTGCAGTATACTAAACTATGCTCGACTTTCTTCATTTGAACCAGCACTAGATATTGGCCAAAAAAAGAATACTAACATTAGATATTCTAAAAAACAAAGGAAGGATTAAACTGCAAACCGTGCATAATGAACTTCTTATCATACTGAAGAATAAAAAAAATTAATTAGTGGCAATTAAATTTCAAGGTCAGCTAACCCAAAAAATCGTAAGGGCTCATAATATCTTAACCAACTCATTACGTGAACTTTGAGTTATTCTCTAGCTTTAAGTTTCTCTCTTACTAACTTAAGTGAATGTCTTTTACAATTATATTATCTGTGGTGTCAACGCCATGGCTTGAGAAGTCTTCCAAGATCATACAGCACGATCATATGAAGAGATCCATTAAATTTCAATTGAGAAAGAATAACTTTAATCATAATCATAGTTAGCCTACACCATCCCTGTAATAGTCGATCTTAAATTTTTTGAAAGTTATAAAATCTCATATAGAAAGTTAATTAAGTAAATAGAGAGTGTATATCTAATCTGGTGATCCTTTATGGGGTTCTCTGGATTCCAGGTATCCATACAGAGAGAGAGAGATGGGAGCAATGATGGCCGTTGGATCGAAAGCCGACAGGTTCTGATGGAGACAAAGACCGGTCTAGTTCCTTTTGGCAAAGGGACACTTGGGGAAATGACGGAAACAGCCCTGAGCAGTGGGCAACCCTTGAGAGAAGGACACGTGGCATGTGTGCACGATATGATATGATATGACTAAAGTACGATGAAAGAGAGAGGAGAGACAGCACCCCGCGTAAAAGTCGAGGGTTTCTTTCTGACTAAACTCTCTGCCCCTTCCCATCATAACCTTAACCGGGACCCTTTCCTTCCACACACCATTATTTTCCGCGTTATCTTCACGCGCTGCTGTGCTGGGCTAGATTAGATTATGGCCTGTTTCGGTAACAAAATATTTATTTATTTCATCTAAAATCAAAATGAACTGCTTGCTATATAATAATAATAATTTTGATCTAAAATCACCGTCATTGCTTGATGTTGATGTTTCAATCGAACTTTTACTTGAACAAAAAAAAATATTACCAAAAGAAAATTGAACCTTTATTCATATACCCGAAAACTTTATTCATACACCTAAAGTAAATCTCCTGTATCCCTAACTTTTTAAACATTACTAATGCCAAACAGAAAATAAAAGTTAAAAGATTACTATTTAGAGCGTGACATAATCAATGTGGAGAAAAGTCTCCTGTCCCAAGGAATAATCATTCGTACTTGCTTAGGCACAACTTATTCTATATACAGTTATTTATATCAATTATATTTCAATCCGATTATTTTCTTTTCACATATACATAGCAACCATGTTTTCACATGCACATGTTTAGGAAACCAATTACGTACTTCTCTTACAAAATATCATACATATTGTACTACACTATTTCATAGCTCCGCCCACATATCTAATTGATAGCTGCTATATTAAAAATTTATTTTTATTTTAATTAAAATAGAAAGAAATATAACTGTTTAATTTTATTTAATACTATAATGTATCAATTAATCAATGTTATTTACGTGGGGTAGGGTGTTGTTGAACATTGATTTCATCAGAGTTAACCAAACCATATGGTTCCTCAAATCAGATACATCATATAATTAGAGAGAAATGATAGAGCATTGTAGCAGCACGCAGAGCATCATGTATGGAACATGGGTGGGTACTTTTTGTCACGTTCATAAAAGATCCATTAATAATTTATGAGCAGCAAAAGAAGCAGGTTGAGGAAGGAGCGTGGAGTAGAAGGGTTATGGAGTTTCCATATTAGGATAAAAGCAAGGGGCAGCGATTTAACCAGTTAGGCAGTGAGTGGTAACCCTATTTGTCCGGGTTATCCAACTAAGGGTGGGTCTAGACCTGGCTCTATTCTACTTTACTGTGCCACTGGTTTTGTTTTGGGTTCTTTGCAATTGATGGCGGTTTCTGATAAAGACTGAACCTTTCTCATTACTGCCACCCCACTGTGTGTAACTGGACACTATTGTCTATGTATGTACTCAGTGAAATCACACATGTGCCCTTCTCTTCTTCTCAAAGAAAGGCAAATTTTGCCAATAGCAAAGTGTGCAACCATTTCTTTGCTGGCTTCATTTTCATCCTTTATTGGTCCATGCTTGCGACCTCATCTCGGGATTCTACCAAAATACTATCAATGGTATTTATTTGGCCATTCAATAGTGTCCTCAATTTAAAAAAATTGTGAGGAAGGAGAGTTATTCATGGTGCATTTAACTAGTTTTTTTTTTTAAACAAGCTGAAGCAATCATCACGGCAAAGCTCTCAATTATGAGAGCTTCTATTTAAGTTAGAACAACTGCAGATGATCTACGCAGTTCATATGTACAATTTTTTTAATAATTTAGTGATTGATCACACTAACTTTTGAGCAGGAAAATTTGATCAATACCTTTGACGAGGGTAATTTGATGATGGGGGAAGCGGTGATCATGGCGGGAGGTGGCTTGCAGTGTGTTTGCAATGGAGATTTGCTTGGCACGCGATCCGACTTTTCGCCTAAGGTTGGATGCCAACTACCACTTTCTCTTACGATGATTTATACGTTGGTGGGCTCAATTGAGTGTGCGGAGCCTTATATATGATGATCGTGATATCGTTGTATTTGTCGTCCTTTGCTAAGGTTTTATCCGAGGGTACATCTCCTTCATCAGGTGTTGGATGTCAGTCAACGGTTTTCATGTCTCGGCAGTGTTGCTTGTTATGTCAGAGGGTTCATCTAATTCGCTAGGTGTCGTTTGGGGGGTTTCATGTCTCAGTTGTGTTGCTCGTTATGTCAGGCACATGTCCCCGGTTTGTTGGTGTTGTCTGGTTGACACATTATAACACTCAAAACATTGTAGCTCTATTTTAATAACTAACAAACCTAACTCCATGTCTAGCAATTAGATTTATTAAATGGTTAACTCTATTTCAAACTCAAAACATTGTAGCTCTCGCTCACAAGTCGAATTTAGCACAATGCTTTAGGTGATCAAATCCAACACATAGCATGAAGAATAAGAGAATATCATTGAATCATAAGCAAATAAATATGAATATGTATTGAAATAGATTTGCATAAAGTATACAAGTACCAATTGGTAGGATGAAAGCCAATTCTCCCAAGGTCAATCACTATTTTGGGAGTAACCCTCTCGGGCCAACCGAGGGAGTAGATCCCTGCTGAGAGGCCACGCATCCCGCCATAAAACCTTATAACTCTTGGCATTCATAACTGAATGCCAGAGCTGGGGGGCTACTGTTATGGGAGTAACCTTCTCAGGACAACCGAGGGGGGAGATCCTTGCTGAGAGGCCACGCATCCGGCCATAACACCTTATAACTCTTGACATTCATAACTGAATGCTAGAGCTAGGGGACTACTGTTTTGGGAGTAACCCTCTCGGGCCAACCGAGGGAGGAGATCCCTGCTGAGAGGCCACGCATCCGGCCATAACATCTTATAACTCTCGGCATTTATAACTAAATGCCATAGCTGGGGGCTACTGTTCTGGGAGTGGCCATCTCGGCCCGCGTACGACCCATACGAGTACCCACTCGGACGAATGTGGCTGACGAACATCCGCAAACGTCCAATCACCCGTCGCCCCTTCCTAAGAAGATCTCCACCGTCCAAGCATTTGAACACAGCAGAGGATCTAGAGCCCAGAAAGAGAGAAATACAAGTCATCATATCTAGCCATTGAGAAGTTTGCCAGTTCCAAACCTCTATATAAGGAGCCCCCCTCACTTCATAAGATGCACAATCTCTCCCTCATAATCTCACTTTTCCTCAAAACCCCACGCCTCTAACTTGAGCGTCGGAGTGTTCTCACAGGGACCCCTCCCGAGCTCGACGGAAGATGGACTGCCGTGAAGACCGTCACCACACCTCATCGGAGTTCCGCCGCTCCTCCTCCCTCAACACCCCTCAGGGTGATGTGACCGGGCTTAGTCCGATCAATCACATAACCCATAAGACTTTATTTGCAAGTTGAACTTTGAAGGGGAGAGAAGGGGAATGAGAGGTTTATGAGAAGCCCTCCCCTTATTTGAGAGTTTTTTAAAAATGTGGGAGAGAATTTAGAGAATTTTTTAAAATTCTCAAAGACCCAAGAACTTCTTCTAGTTATTATGTGATGTTCCCCAAAATTGAGGGATTTTTGTGAAATTTAAAATTTTAAACAAGAGAGCCACTCACCTCCCTTCCCCCTCAATTCCTCTCCTCTCCTTAAAAACTCTCAAACAAAGCGTGCAGAATTTAGAAAATATATATAAACAACAAAAGAAATTGGTGAGCAATAGCTCATTTTCTGCATGCATTCCTCATTCACATTTCTTACACTTTATTGTTAGAATTTGTTTCCTAGAATTAATGGATGTCTTACATGTAACAACATCCTCACATAGGAAACATTCTTGAACATAAAATATAAAACCAACTTAATTAATTTAATTCAAAGAAGTTATAGTTTTTTTTTGTCAACAAAGAAATTGTTGTTAAATAAAATCAGCAAGCCATTCGGGTTTCTTGATGGATCTTCTAGGCTAGGAGTATGTGGGACCGGCCAGCCCAAATCAACAGCTGCCATATTATTATCGATTATTAACCATGGATAATTTTGTAGTAAGAATATTTTCTCCCCTCCATCACATACTAATCAGTTCTGATTGCGGTGATAACCTTACTTATTACTGTGTAGAAAATCCAACATAGTATCATGAGGGTCCCTTAAAATGGTGTAATTGTATGAGTGTCGCAATGTGTGGATTCCACACATATTTTTCCATTTCCATACAAGGTGTTTGGTAAAGGGTTTGAAAACAGATTTTCGGAAATTTTATATTCTCAGCATAATTTATTCTCAGATAAATTGTATAGTTTTGTTTGGTTGATGTGTTACATTCCTAGGAATATTTTTCAAATTTTATCTAATTAAAAAATAAAATAATTAAAAAATAGAAAAATATGTGATAAAATACGGTAAAATGAGAAGTTATATTTAATAATAATTTTCATTCCTATGGGAATAAAATGTTCTCATCATTTTCCTTAGGAATATAAATATGACAATATATGTATTCAACTAATCAAATATCTAATATACCGGAAATATATTTTTTAAGGATTCTACTAAATATGAGAATGTAACATTCTGAACCCCGCTTTCTCGAAATGTAAGATTATTTTCTTTTCTCATTCATTTTCATATAGTGGAGACACATCACATTGTTGACAAAAATGTCTGTGTGCCTAGTTGAATTTTGTACCACACTCTCCACTAGGACATGGGTTTGAAGTACTTTCTTGACCAATGTGACTAAGTGATTCTTGAAGTCAATATAATGTAGACTATAATAAATATGTGTATGACCTTTTGAAATTTCATGCACATCACTAATGGCTTAGCTAAAAATATTTAATTAATATTCTTATGATTCTTTAGGAAAACAAAAACTATGTTGTTGAATGTAAGACAAGAAATCTGCTAAGTTTTCTACTTTTCTTCGCAGGTAGCTTAGTGAAAAAATAAAGAATTTTTGTTCGTTAAGCGAAGTTGATGTTGTGAGTATTGGACATCAATGATGATGATTAAGCTAACGTGTGATATTTAAAGCAACGAATTACGAATACCTCCAAATTTGCAAAAGAGAAAATGGCCTAAAGACTTTATGATCTAGACCAGAAAGTGTGAAGCTTTTCATTAATTTACCAGTTGCATAATTGGTTAGCCAGAGTGATCTGGATTTGTCATTACTTTTTGTCTAAGAAAACAGCCATAATTATGATGATAGGACCCTAATGGCAAAGTCAAAACTTGGGTAGGCAAAGTAATTGGCCGTTTCTAAAGCGATGAATGCTTAAAAACATGATACAACTTTCTATATCAAACCCATTTGTCTTTCACTAGTCCCTGTTTTTTTGGTTAATTGTCAACGTTAACAGGAAGCAAGATATTTTACTTACACCAATGGTATCTGAACGTTAGGTGTCATAGATAGATTGTGGATTATTGCTTGTATAAATTTGGGGTAAAAGCCCCATACTGTAATGCAAAAAAGGGTACTATACTAGTATTTTGGACTTTAACTCCGCACCAGAAAACAGTGTCCTAAAGTGGTTGGGTTTCTCTGTGCATAATCAATGGCATGGTCAACAAACAAAATCTCCACTCAGGGAGATCTAAACGGTAACAAAAGATGACCTAGTTTAATTTCTCATCAGAACTTTGGGATATGGGAATAATATGTTAGATTAATTAATACATACTTAATTTTCTTTTAAAATAAAATTTTTATGTTAAAATTTTGGGTATGATAAAATATTCACGGAAAGAGTTATCATTGTGAATATTTTAGACTCGAACATGATTACTTACACAAAAGAATACCAACAGTATATATGTAGTATATCTGAATTTCGTTTAAATTTAGTATGGATTCACGTTGCACTCGACTCGATAAAATCTCACTTCTCCAATTCACGTAAAACTTGACATATGTGCGTTTAGATTTCTGTTAAATTCAATATGAATTTGCGTTGAAATCAACATGTTAAAATTTTACTTCTTCAATTCACATTGAACTTAACATGTCAAAATTTAATTTCTCCCAACATTGGTACATTGAAATATATGAAATTACGTTTGTGTTTTTAGTGAAAAGCAAAGATACACATATGAATGGAAAATTTGGGGAGGAGAAGGTGATTAAGCAAGTAGAGAGGGATAGGTGAGAGATTTGGTGAAGTAGAAGGGGACAGAATAGACATCCGCCCGGAAATACAGGGATAGACCGTACAGTCTTAAATACCTGTTATTCAGTTTCTGATATTTTTTTATTGGTTTTTAACAACAAATAACCTTTGCTACCACCAGTTTTTGTTCTTCTAGCTTCTACCTTTCTTCTCTCTCCTCTTTCCTCTGCCACACATCACACCCAACAGTCTCAGCATTGCAGCAACTGCAGCACTGCTTCTGCTTCTGCTGCTGCTTCAGCTCCCAGACGAGCAAAAGGACCCAAAAGAAAATGAAAACAAAAAATGGGGAAAAAATGAAAGAGGATAAAAATCCCATTTTATATGAATCCCAATGAAAAGGTTACCCATTTCTCTTCCCCTTCCAGCCAAATATAAAGTGAAAGAAAAGAGACCCAAAAAAGAAACAAAAGGAAATGGGGGAGAGAGATAGTTAGTGAGTGAACAAGACACAGAAAGAGGGTCTCTTTCTTTTTGGAGTATTGAGGTCATACTCTCTTTTTAGCAATGCCAAAGTTACTACTCTACAACACCACCACCACCTCAGCCTCTCAGAAAATGCTGCAGGCATGAAATCACTCATTCAAACCTCTCTCCTTTTCCAAACTAGATTCGCTAACATTGCAAGCATCACTCTGTTTTTCACATGATGGGGTTGATCGATCTCAACACTACAGAGGACGATGAAACTCCATCGTCCGGTGGTGATTCTTCTTCTCCTTCCTCCCCGTCTCACTCGGGCATAAGCGCTTCTGCTTCAGCCATGGCTCCGCCTCCTATTGCTCCTCCACCTTCCGTGTGCTTGGAGCTGTGGCACGCGTGTGCAGGTCCTCTGATCTCTCTGCCGAAGAAGGGGACCGTCGTTGTGTACATCCCACAGGGACACTTTGAGCAAGCTCAGGATTTTCCGGTCACTGCCTTCAACATCCCAACTCATGTGTTCTGTCGCGTTCTCGATGTCAAGCTCCACGTATGACTCTTTCTAATTTCTACTCTTTTTCTTTCCATAGGACACAACAAAATCAATGCTTTCTGCAATTGGTCAGCTCAGGAATTTTTTTCTCTCTCTCTGCCCCCTCAAATTTGATTCCTTTCAGGGGTTTCGTATCTGGGGATTTTGTTCTGCTTCACTTGCTGAGAAAAAAAGGGTTTTTTTTTCTAGTAATTTATTTTGTGAATGACCCTTTTTGTTTTTCAATTTTTCTTCTCTTTTTGTCTATGTAATCTGTAATGTTTTGGATGATTAGTTATGTGTGAAGGTGACCGTTGGTTGGTTGGTCTGCTTTAAAATTCATGTGAAACGTTTGTGCTTTTTCTGAGCAGGCAGAGGAAGGGAGCGATGAGGTGTATTGCCAAGTCTTGTTGGTTCCTGAAAGTAAGGTGAGGCTTTATTTGTGATTTATCAACATCTAATCTTCGTTTTCTTCTGTTTGGTTTGGGAAAAAATTCTGAGGAAGAAAGATATCTCAACTTCTGAGTGTGTCATGTCTCCAGACACCAAACTAGACATTCAACGTAGATTATATGTTTATGATAATTTCATTCTCAATCTATCTCTATGATACGTTGTTAATTACTAGCCCTTTCAACACTTCTCTTTATGATAGGATTGAAAGTGAAAGGAAATAGGCTTATTAAATGAGGTGACTTTATTAAATGATTTTAATTTTGATTGTGTTTGAACTTGGTCATTGATTACAGCAAGTGGAGCAAAACTTGCGGGAAGGGGAAACTGATGTTGATGGAGAAGAGGATACTGAAGCTATGGTGAAGTCAACAACACCACACATGTTCTGCAAGACTCTGACCGCTTCGGACACTAGCACTCATGGTGGATTCTCTGTGCCTCGTCGAGCAGCAGAAGATTGCTTTCCTCCCCTGGTAATTATGAAATATGATGCATTACTTTTTCTTGTTTAAGCAACCCTGCCCATGTGTTCCACTTATGTTGTTTATCCTATTCCAATTCTAGTATCCTACAGTCCTACATTCATTATCTATAAAATGTTTTAATTGTGATGACCTTACCTGACTTAAAATTTTCCTTGAGTCATGATCTCAAGTTCCTGGAATTTTGCTCTGATATTTCTCTGGTAGCATTTTGAATTTAAAGTCTGTTGTTACTTTAGGATTACAGTCAACAGAGACCTTCACAAGAGCTTGTGGCTAAGGATCTGCATGGCTTCGAATGGAAGTTTCGACACATATACAGGGGTATGTCACTTGTTAACATTAACATGGTAATATATTCGCTGGCACTTTACTAACCGGAGGTTCTATTTCCTGTCTTTGTGTGAGCAGGGCAGCCGCGGAGGCATTTGCTCACAACTGGGTGGAGTGCATTTGTGAACAAGAAGAAGCTTGTATCTGGCGATGCGGTGTTGTTTCTTAGGTATCTTGACCTAAATTCTGTCAAACGTGAACTATTGTTCCTAACAAGGACTAACCTTTAATTATTGAAACCAGGGGTGATGATGGAGAACTAAGATTAGGGATTCGTAGGGCAGCTCAATTGAAAAGTGTTGGGTCCTTTGCAGCTCCCTCTGGTCAGCACTTGCGTCCTGGCACTCTCATGGATGTTGTAAATGCCTTATCTACAAGATGTGCATTTAGTGTGTGCTACAATCCTAGGTAATTTTCTCTTTATTCACTTTTTTTTTCCTCAAGAGTTGGTGAGTATTATCAGTAATCTAAAATACTACATGGTTCTATCCTCTCACGTCTGTGATTGGTTAATGTTGGTGAACATCTCCCTGTCTCTCATGTATGTGATTGCTAAAATACTACATGCTTATATTACACTGTTTATTTTTAGGGCCAGTTCTTCAGAATTCATCATACCTGTCAACAAATTCATGAAGAGCCTTGATTGTTCTTATTCAGTTGGAATGAGATTCAGGATACGTTTTGAAACTGAAGATTCTGCAGAGAGAAGGTTTGTCAATTGTCATGCTTGTTCTTGACCCACACACACGTATAAGCTACAATATCTGATCTCGGCAAATTCTTTTGGACAGATTCGCTGGATTAATTGTTGGAATCAGTGATGTGGATCCTGTTAGATGGCCAGGATCAAAATGGAGATGCCTGCTGGTATGTCACTGTGGTCCTTAAAACTTCCTTTATATTGTTATTATTAATGTACAAGAGATTGTGCTTGAGGAGATGGCTGTCTATTTGTGTTGTAATACGCTAGGCTTGATATGTAAATGATTATAAGGGCTTCCCAGCTCACTGTGAAAGTCACAGCCTGTGCATCACGTTGGGATACACGGCTAATGATTTTCTGGACTGCAGATTAGTTCGACACCTCTATCTACTACCATTTTCCATATTGAGTTGGAATGTAATAGGGGATTAGTCCTAATTTTGCTCATGATAACCAGCAATTTTTTTTAGGAGCAAAATTCATCCTCTTATTCTAATTATAATTTTTCTGAATAATTAGTTAATTATCCTTTGTTATGCTGCCTATTGTTTTATTTTTTGTATTTTAAATTCAAAATCATAGCCCAATTTATTTTATTTGTGCCTTGATGATTTATATCTTATGGTAGTAGAATTCCATGGGCATGACTGGTATGAATGTTAGTCTGACTCAAATATGAACTGATAGATGAAGTTGGTGTTCCTTACTCATTAGTAGGATACAGAAAAGTTGGCTTTTGATCCGAACTGATACAACTATGTATGCAAATTTGCTAGGAATCTGTTTCAGCGAAAGTTGACGTGTCTTTCGAAACTAATTAATAACTGGGGAGGGTCATTGTTTTACTCATGTTCTTCCTACTGCTAGTGACATATCTTCTTTTTTAGTTTGGAGAATTACTTGATATACTTCTATTTTGCGCATTGACTCATCCTTGCCATACTTCAAAAGATTGTGTTTTTCATAATGTAATTATGACTTGTTTTGTGATTATCACTTGTTATGTGATCTCATTTTTGTAGTACACTGACTGATGGTAACCATATGTTTTTAACAGGTGAGGTGGGATGACATAGAAGCTGGTAGGCATAATAGGGTTTCCCCATGGGAAATTGAGCCATCTGGTTCTGCTTCCAATAACTTGATGGCAGCTGGTTTGAAGAGGACCCGGATCGGAATGACTTCAACAAAGATGGAGTTTCCAGTTCCTAGTAAGTCAAGCGAGTTCTTCTGATTTTTTTTTGTATGAGCCGTCTTACGCATGCCACAGTATTGAAAGTCTGTTTCTTTGACAGATGGGATTGGAACATCAGACTTTGGTGAATCATTAAGGTTCCAGAAGGTCTTGCAAGGTCAAGAAATTATGGGTGTTAATACTCCCTTTGATGGTATTAATGCTCAGAGTCCCCGGTTTTATGAGCTAGGGAGATGCTATCCTGGTTCAAATTGTACTGGGATGGCTGCAACAGGAAATAGTATGAGAGTCCCACAAGTGACTTCTGGTCTTTCCTGTAATGGCATAGGCTTTAGTGAATCTTTCGGATTCCCGAAGGTCTTGCAAGGTCAAGAAATTCTCCCAAGCCCACCATATGGAGCCTTGTCTGTAGACGAGGCTCGTGGAAATGGTCGCTTTGGACGTCTTGATGGTTATCAACCTCTTAGCTCCAGAAATGGGTGGTCTGCCCAGATGTATGACCATTCTTCACGTTTGCACGCATCCCTTACATCCGAACAAGTGTCATCTCCATCATCTGTGTTAATGTTCCAGCAGGAAAATAATCCAGTTTTAAACCGTGATTATAATATGGAGAGGGAGGTTAGAGCGCATTACCAAGGTTCATATGCATCTGAAGTGAAAGGTGGAGCATTTGGACCTTCCTTATCTGATAACCCTATTTTATCTGGAAGAGCTCAGGATGGTGCAAACACTTTTGGTGTGTTTAGTAATTTTCATAGCCAGTTGGGCAGTTCAAGGTTCCATGATTCAGTTTCAACAATGAGAAGCAATCAAGAGTTGGTTCCTTCATGCAAAAGTGGCTGCAGACTCTTTGGTTTTTCATTAACTGAAGACATTGCAAATAAAGAAGCAGAGGCTTCTAACTCTGGACCTTCCTTTACTAGACTTGTTGAAGATGAATTCCACCCAGGCCTTTCACTCAGGAGTAAAGGGGTTGGGACTAACTGCACCAAAGTAAGTTATGTGTATTCTGTCCTAGACACGCTGTTTGTAGTTAGCATAGCATGCTTCACGGAAATGGATTCCCTGCAGTCGGGAATCCCTACATTCACAGTCACTGAATCTGAGCCGCCCGATATGAAATATATGAGTCTACTGATCTTAATCGTACGATCCAGAAATCGTGAATGTATGAATGTAGGGTAACTCTGACTGCAGGTAACTCAAATCCATGCTTCTCTCTGATTTTAAATGTAAGATATTTGTTTGCAGGGTGTGTTGCAGTATTGACCTGAGAATCATGATGTGTGCAAGCAAGGTACTGGCATGAGATAGGGCAGAAGAATGTGTCCATTGTTGCTCTTTGTTATGTGCTGAGCTATAATGAAAATTGTTATTATTTGCCAAATTTGGGTTATTGTATCTTAAGTGGCTATGACCGAATTAAAGTGTTTGTGTATTATTGTAATTTTATATGCATACTCGAAGTGTCCTATATGAGATGCATACTCTTGAGTAACGCTATTAATGTAATCCTATGCATGTTTATCCATATTCTAGGTCATAAATAAACAACTCAAGATATTTTGGCACACTCATTCTAGTTCTGCAGCCTCAAGAAATTTATAATTGTGCAATGATGAGATTGCTGTAGCTTTATTTGACGTCTGTTGTTTCTTGTGCGGATTCGGCTTCTTTTGCATGTGTTTACATGAAAGAGAGTGTAATAATCTTGGCCAGAAACAGTGAAGTAGACCAACATCTCTAATTGCTTCTCATGTGGTGTTACCATAAACTGAATAGTGTACTTTTAAAATCACATGCACAACTTTCAGTTAGAAGTTGGGACCATATGACCTTTAATAAGTGTTGCATTTATGTAGTTGTTTTCTTGTTTTCATTAATAACAGATATTGTCTTGTATCGAATTTATTCTACCTGGCTGGTATTGAGTCTTTTCTCTCTTCTCTTAGATTTTTACGTGTTTGATTTTTTCTGTATCAGAAAGTTCACACTTGGTGCAATAAATGTGAAATTGCTTGGCAATTTGACCAAGGTCCTCCTACTAAGGGGTGGAAAGTTCTTATCCAAAATCACAGAATTCATTAGTATAATCTTAAATGCAACTTTTAGTTTTATATTATATTTATCACTCATTAGTAGTTAATTTGCATTTGGCTTTGACTAATTAATATCTTCCCGCATGCTTAGGCAACATGAAACACCCGTTTTTCCCGGAATTCATTAGTATAATCTTAAATGCAACTTTTCTAACTAAACTTTTATATTTATCATTCCTTAGTAGTTAATTTGCATTTGGCTTTGACTAATTAATCTCTTCCTGCATGCTTTGGTAACAAGAAACACCTGTTTTTCCCAGAATTCATTAGTATAATCTTAAATGGAACTTTTCTAACAAATTTTTTATATTTATCGTTCCTTAGTACTTAATTTGCATTTGGCTTTGACTAATTAATATCTTCCTGTATGCTTTGTCAAAAGGAAACTCCTGTTTTTCCTATATTCTATGACTATATATTACACACATCACTCTTTGCTAGTTCGCAAAGCTGAAAGAGAAGATGGCTAATACTTCTTCAGAGACAACTCTAGAAAGCACACCAACATGGGCTGTGGCAACAGTTTGCTTCATATTGATTCTAATATCTATCCTTATTGAGCATCTGCTCCATCTTTTAACAAAGGTTTATATATTACTGGCAGATGCATAAATGCAAATTGACATTCACATGCATTTCGAGATAAAAAAGTAAAATCAATTTTTTTTATACACTAAGCTAAAAGTTGCATTTAACTGGTATCCAAACAATTACTTCTTCACGCACAAGATCCACATATGAATCATGAATTCATGGTTCTTTCTCCACCTAATATAGCACATAACTAATAAAGGGTATATTTCTAATTCTCTCATTTACTTCAGCACTTCAAAAAGAAAAGGAGGAAATCCCTCACTGGGGCTCTTGAAAAGATCAAATCAGGTTAGCTTTTTGGATCATTAGAGGGAAATGAGTTAATAAGGTAAACTGAACTACTTGAGTGGTTATTTCCATATTTGTTTATTTTTCCTGTGTAGAATTGATGCTTCTGGGTTTCACATCTCTGTTGCTAACTGTATGCCAAAAACCAATTGCAAATATCTGTATTCCAAAGGGAATTGGTGAAACTCTTCTTCCTTGCTCAAGCATGACTTTTGACGATCCTGAGGAGGAAACCAAATGTGTAAAGCAGGTACTCAAACACAGTACATGATTATATTTTGCTTGTTTTATAGCTAGAGAATTATATTTTGCTTGTTTTATAGCTAGAGAATCGTTAATATTACTAATAAGCATTACTTAATGTTTTAATCTTGATTATACATGATTAGATGTAACGGTCAACATGCGTGCGCAGGGGAAAGTATCATTGTTGTCGAGAAAAGGTGTCGGAGAGCTGCAATACTTAATCTTTCATCTAACTGTCACTCATGTTATCTCCTGCCTCCTTACCTTCAGTCTTGGAATGGCAAAGGTCTCATATATTTCTTTCAAATCCACACCTCTTTGTTCTTTTTTTGAGTATTTGAAATTACAGTTAACAACAAAACAATGTCAATTAACTTTGCAACTTTGTGTAACAAGTAAGAACCTTCATTCATAAGGGGAAGTTGGACTTGTGCTTGACGAATGTTACGGTTATTAATTAATGTCTTTGTCAGCACACAGATGAGAAGTTGGGAGTCATGGGAAGCAGAAACTAGAACATTGGAATATGAATTTTCATATGGTAAGTCACTCTAATGGGCTTCTCCTCTCATTTGCTTCAGAGTTCCTTGTAGGAACCCTCCCCTGGTTATGATCTGTCCAAAAAACTTTTAATCAAGACATAACAGATGATATAATATACCTATGTTGAAGATATATGATTTGAACATTTATGTTGTTATTGCTGTTAGAATATAATATAAAATTGTGGCCCTTACCCAACAACTTAAGGTATTGGGATAATTGGTTCCTTTGACATTGTATTAGAGCATTTATGATTAAGTAGTTTAAAGTTTGATCATTGCTGTCCTTAATTCTTCTAATAAAAAGTTGAATTTCAGCATATGGTAGGTGAACCTGTGTGAGGGGAGTACTAGAATGGTAGGTATTTTACTTCTATGTGGTCCACCTTTGAATGGTAAGCGCAGGACTGATTGAAAATTTGAAATCACCTGCTTTTACATGTCATTTTCTGTTTCATCATGCAACCATTAAGATATAAAATCGAAAAGTGAAATATTTGTTTTCAATAAAAAAAAATTAATTTAATATTCATATTCTCTTCAATAAAATATTTCAAACCTTAATTTTTGGAAATGTAGATCCACGGAGGTTTCATCTCACTCATCAGACATCATTTGGGAAGCGACACCTTAGATCCTGGAATAATAATCCAGTACTGTTTTGGCCTGTAAGTTCTATTATATATTGGAATTATGAAACATAACTTAGTATTTTAATCTATCTTCCACTGTCAATGTTGAGTGATAACTTTTATCTTTACCCTTTTCATTTGTCCAGGTTTGTCTTCTTAGACAATTTTATAAATCTGTCTCTAAGGTTGATTACTTCACTCTTAGGCATGGATTCATCATGGTAATGCAATTTTTGTTAATAATCAAGTTTGGTTCATATCATGACTTTTTAATCAGATTGTATGAGAAATCTAATTAACACATTTTAGTGGTTATACTCCTATTTCTTTAGGCCCATTTTGCAGAAGGAAGTAACTTTGACTTCCAAAAGTATATAAGACGAGCTTTGGAGAAAGATTTTGGAGTGCTCATGGGAATAAGGTACCGCGACTTCAATTTCAACTCGATTAACACATAATATGTTTAAATCAACTTCTGTTTCTTCCGAATGAACTTTGACTCAAGAAGCTACTAAAGAAGTTTCTTCATAAAAAAATGGTTGTTGAATCAATTGTAGAAGAATTTCAAATAATAGTATTTAGTTCTCAAGTTTCTTAGAAATATAATAATTTTTGTGGGCATATATTGTTTCAGCTGGTGGATTTGGCTCTTCTCTGCACTATACATATTCTTCCATGCAAATGGTAAATAATATTTAACTATGATAAAAGAAGATCCCATGATACATATTATAAGCTCTGTAATTAGTAAGAGACTATTAACTAACAACATTTTTTCCCCTTTTCCTTTTGCAGCATTCTACAGCCATTTGTGGCTGCCTTTTATTCCGCTTATGGTAAGAAAAAAAGTTAATTTACTCTACTTTTTCATTGATACTACATTGGAAAGAACAATTAATGTAGCTTTGGTTTTCATGTTGTGCAGGTGCTTTTGTTGGTGGGAACAAAGCTACAAGGCATCATAACAGAAATGTGCTTGGAAAGTCATGACAAGTCACATGTGGTCAGAGGAACTTTGCTTGTGAGGCCCAGTGATCACTTTTTCTGGTTTAGATGGCCCAACCTCCTTCTCCATCTCATCAACTTCATATTGTTTCAGGTTATTCTTTAATTAATTGCTTCTGATAATCTTTAAAACTAACTAAGATGACCCCATCCAATTCTTATTATTAGAAAACATGTCTTGTAAACTGAATTTTTTTTTTTTTTTTTGTATTTTGCAGAATTCCTTTCAACTAGCATTTTTCTCATGGACTTGGGTGAGTTCCCCAATTCCTTCACCTGAAAAAGTAATTTAAAAAAAAAAAGAAACTTTGCATACCATGGACCAAGATAATGGGCATATTACATTTTATAATAATTAAAAACATGGTTCATGAGTGAATCAATTTTTAATATGGTTCAGAGTCGTTCTTTTTTTCAACTGAACCGGTATTGGAAACAAATTAAAAAATATGTTGATTATCGCGATGTACAGATTCGATTCGGTATCAGATCATGCTTCCATCAAGAAACTGTGAATATCATCATAAGGGTTGTTTTGGGTGTGTCTGTACAAATCCTGTGTGCCTATGTGACACTACCTCTTTATGCTTTGGTAGCTCAGGTATACACACTCAAATCATGACTAGTAACTCTGATAGCATGTAACCGAGTCATCCATTTCCAATTCAATTTGCACAGCATCATATATTAATCAGTTTCTTTGAAATTCTATCCCTAACTTTTTTTTACTTAATTGGAAAAATGATATATACACTAGGTTGTTTGCATATTCTTTTAATCACTAGTGACATTGCATATGCAAATTGTAACAGATGGGTACCTCCATGAGCAAAGTTGTGCTTACGGAGAATGTGATTAGAGGCATACACATTTGGCAGGATAAGGCCAAGAAGAATGTGGCTCTGAGGAATCCATACTCAGAATACCCAACCCTGGGAACTTCGCCATCGCTTCAAACTTCACAAGAAACTTCGCTTTCTTTAAGTCATGATGCATCGTTCTCCATTTTAGTGGATCGTCCATTAGATGATACGCAGATGGATTATGAAGAGAAAGTGAACAATGAACAACAAGGATTTGAGAATCAGGAACGAAAGCCAGGTTCATTTCGCGGGTTTTACCTGCAAAAAAGAGGAAAAGTAGGCCAATTTTAAACTGATATGCTTTCTTTCTGGTCATGATTCTTCGAGACACCGAGCTATATATATGTGACTCCATTTGACAATATTTAGAAATTAGAAACAAAGTTAGCTGTTAACACAGAATCAGATTTTTTGTAACTCAGTATTTAAGAATTCAATGATTACCAGCAATTCTTTACCACCTTTAGTCCAAATGGATATGAATTGATATTTGTGATGAAGTTTATGGTATATATACACAATTACTGTAGTGGAAGACATGGCTAAGCAGTAGTAGCTTTGTGAGATGGTGATATATGATCATATATGAGAGAATTGGATAAGGGGTAGATATTTGACATTTGTGTCGGGTGGTGAACACGAGATTGCACCAAGTGAACACATGCCGATTTGCTAAGTGGTTTGGTAGTTTGAAGAATAGTCTCCGGCCAACAGATTTTCGGTTCGAAACCAGCATTATGTAAAAATAAAATGAAAACATGTAATGCATTTTGGATAACATATCATACACTTCAATTATATTCTCACGGCCAATAAGGCAACAAATTATTTTGTGGTTAATTTATAGAACGCTCATCATTACTATCGCCGGTGGTGGAGCTTCTTGGAGAACAAGGAAGGGTACTGCAATTCCAATGTGGTCACTAATCCCTCTTCTATAAGGGGTAACTCACTTAATTGAGCTAAGGGTAATGAAGAGTGAATAGCCAGAGTTCAAACCTGAAGAATGAACTAATTTACTAACAACTAATATTTGTCTATAAAAAAAAAATAGCCCTCCTCTCTTCTTGTCTCCATAAAAAGCCCAAGTCCTTCATCAAAGATCAATCTATTCTCTGATTGATCATGGGTGATGCGGAAGACCCATCTACAAGATTGAGCAAGCTCTTTCAGAGCGGTGTATGCATGTCTCATAGGGTTGACTTCAACGGAGGTTTTGGTAGTAGGAATGATAAAAATATCTGTATCCGCGAGTATCCACGGATAATTATCCGTTACAGGTATAAGTATTTGCGGGTTCGGATACGCGCAGGTTAAGGAAATGGATATTTAATTACCCGTTTATAAAGGGGCGGGACAGGTATGTCTGTGAGTATGTTTGGGTATAATAGGACTTGAACCTACGACTATTAGGTTAAAAACCCAATGCTCTACCAACTGAGTTATACACAGAAAATATATAAATATAGTCGTAAATAAAGATTTGCCGGTAAAGTGAAATTTAGTTTAGTTCTCACATTTTACCATTCAGATCACTAACTTGATAATTATGAAAATTTATTCTATGTTTTGACGGTTTTTGTAATTTTTAGATTTTTCACTTTTGCGGAGACTTACTTTTATTTCTCGATTATCACCATCCACATGTACCAGATCATGTATCGGATCAAAATTATCTGAGATTTTGATTTAAGGTTCATCTTGTACCGTGTTACTCCGTTATTGATATTTGATATCATTCACTCACGTTCTGTGCTTTGTTTGTTTTTTTAATAACTTGTTTCAATTTTCCATGATTGGACCGTGCATGTAAATCTGAATTCTAAATGAATACATGAGAATAAGAAGAAAAATAAATCTCGAATACGGATATGCGCGGGTAGACCCGTTTAAAATCCGCTAAATGGATACCCGTTTGGATAGAGACGAGTATGGGTACAAGTTTCTACCTGCAGATAGCGGGGTAAATACGGGTACAAATGCGGGTAACCGTCTCGTTGCCATCCCTATATGGTGGTCATTGCCAACTCATTTAGAGAGCATAAATGTTGTGATGTTATTCTCAATTAACCGCCTTAGGGTTTAATTGATCTTAATTTTCAAAGAAAAAAATCATTTTCATGACTAATTTAACACAAGTTTCGATTTTAAAAACCAGATAAAGAATAACAATGAGGGCAGGATATTAACTACATCAATAAAGTTTTGTCATCAAAACACCCTTTCACCTTGAGATATAAAAAAAGAAAGATAAATGAGAATTTCAAAGGGGTGTGGTCATTGCCAAGATCAACGAGTTCCCTGGCCCAACTTCAATAAGCTTCGGGTGTGAGAGGCCCATAATCTTTACTTACGAGCTCTATATCTTTGGCCCAGATGTTAGTGTCAGTTATCAGAAAGCATGAATTAAAGGGGGGAAAAAGAAAGACAAGTCTGGAACCTTCGTTTTAGAATCGTGATCGTGCAGAAGGGGTTGTCCTGAGGAATCTAATGAAGTCAGCATTTCAAGGATATAAAAATGGCTCAAAACGGAAGCATCCTCATCCTCCTCTGCTAGCTCATAGCTAGTGGACATGTCCATGTGAGCACGTGAAGTCAATGCCTCGTGCTTCGAAATAAGAATAGAAAAGACGAGGAGTGGGTGAGTACCTCAAGATATACACACACTTGAGAGTTTAGTTTAATTCCTTCAAGCAATTCCTTACCTTAACTTTCTTACTTCTTCTCTTCTCAACTTTCCATCCATCTCTTCTCTTACTCTTCTGAGATCATGGCAGCGGCTCTTGTGGGTGGAGCTTTTCTCTCTGGTTTTATTAATGTTGCTCTCGACAGGCTCACCTCTCCTGAGTTTCTCAACTTTGTCCGAAAAAAGAAGCTTGATCACAATTTGCTTCAAAGGTTGAAGAATACTCTTTATGCGGTTGAAGCTGTGCTGAATGATGCAGAGCAGAAACAGATCACAAACTCTGCGGTCAACAACTGGCTCGATGACCTCAAAGATGCTGTCTACGTGGCTGATGACTTTCTGGATCAGCTTTCTACTAAAGCTGCCACTGGAAAGGAGGTGAGAAAATTCTTCTCTCCACATTTCTATTTCAATTTTCAAGACAGGGACATGGTTAAAAGCTTGGAAGACATAGTTGGAAGACTGGAATCTGTTTTCAAACTCAAAGATATTCTTGGTCTTCAAGAGGTTGCAACAGGGAACTTGTCATCGAGACTTCCATCTACCTCTCTCATGGAGACCCGCTCTGCTATCTATGGTAGAGATGCAGACAGAGATGCCATCCTCAAATTGTTGTTAGATGATGATAAGTGCGATGGTGAAGTATCTGTCATCCCTCTTGTCGGTATGGGTGGAGTGGGAAAGACCACGTTAGCCCAACTGGTCTATAATGATGATCATTTAAAAGACAGATTTGATTTTCGAGCATGGGCTTGTGTTTCTGATGAATTTGATATTTTCAAGATTACTAAGACTATCACTGAGGCAGTTTCCAAAAGTAATTGCAATCTGAATGACATTAATTTGCTGCATCTTGAATTGAGGGAAAAGTCGATGGGTAAGAAATTCTTAATAGTTTTGGATGATGTTTGGATGGAGAATTATGTTGATTGGAACTTTCTAATAAAACCTCTTCAGTTCGGTACTAAGGGAAGTAAAATTCTAGTGACCACCCGTAGTGAAAAAGTTGCTTCTCTAGTCCAAACTTTTCAAGGAGGTTACCATCTAAAACAATTGTCTAATAAAGATTGTTGGTCGGTGTTTGCAAACCATGCCCGTCTTTCATTAGAATCCAGTGGAAACACCGCTCTTGAAAAAATTGGTAGACAGATTGTTAGAAGGTGTAAGGGGTCACCTTTAGCAGCACAATCACTTGGAGGCTTATTGCGAGGTAAGCATGATATCAACTATTGGAATAATATATTGAATAGCAACATTTGGGAACTCCCTGAGAGTGAATGCAAGATTATTCCAGCATTGAGAATTAGTTATCATTATCTACCTCCATATTTGAAACGTTGTTTTGTTTACTGTTCATTGTATCCGAAAGATTATGAAATTGATAGAGATGAACTAATCCCCTTGTGGATGGCAGAAGATCTTTTACAACCATCAAAAAGTGGAAAGACTTTAGAAGAAGTTGGTTGTGAGTATTTTGACAATTTGGCTTCGATATCATTTTTTCAACGTTCCAGCACTAACGAAAAGTGTTTTGCGATGCACGATCTTGTGCATGATTTAGCGACACTACTCGGTGGAGGGTTCTATTTTAGATCAGAAGAACTTGGTAAAGAAACTAAGATTGGTATCAAGACTCGTCATTTGTCATTTACTGGCTTCACAGATCAAGTCACAGAAAACTTTGAAGTTTTTGGCAGGATGAAATTTTTGAGGTCATTTTTGCCAATTAATTTGAAAGATTCTCCGTTCAACAATCGAAAAGCAGCTAGCATCATTATTTCCAATCTCAAATACATAAGGGATTTGTCATTTTGCGAATTTTCAAATCTTGATGCATTGCCTGATTCAATAGGTGAATTAATTCATTTGCGATATTTGGATCTCTCTAAAACAAGTATAGAGGCATTACCAGAGTCATTGTGTAACTTATACAATCTACAAACATTGAAGTTGCGGTTTTGTCGAAAGTTGACCATGTTGCCTAATGACGTGCAAAATCTAGTAAATTTGTGTTATCTTGATATCAGCGGAACTAGTTTAGAAGAGATGCCCAGAGAAATGAGTAAATTAAATCATTTGCAGCACTTAAGTTTATTTATTGTGGGCAAGCATGAGGAGCAGAAGATCAAAGAATTGGGAAAACTTTCAAATCTTCATGGGTCACTTGAGATTAAGAAATTGGAGAATGTTACCGGTAGTGTTGAAGCGTCTGAGGCAAGCATGATGAATAAGAAACACCTTGACCGCTTAGACTTGGATTGGTCTCTTGAGAGCAATTCTATCGATTCCCATAGTGAAATGGACATTCTTGACAAGTTAAAACCTCATCAAGACCTGAAGAAACTAAAGATAACTGGGTACAGTGGCACAAAATTTCCAAAATGGGTTGGACAATCTTCCTACCACAACATGACTGATATGTATCTATTTAATTGTAAGAATTGTTGTATGCTTCCTTCCCTTGGGCAACTACCCTCTCTCAAGAGGCTATTGGTTAGACAATTGGATGTGCTGGAAACTGTTGGTGAGGAATTTTTCGTGAATCATGATTCCTTTTCAGGGACACCCTTTCCCTCCCTTGAACATTTGGAGTTTAGTGACATGCCATATTGGGAGGTGTGGCGTCCTATTGAGTCAAATGTCTTTCCTCAATTGAAGTATCTCAGAATATATAATTGTCCCAGGTTAAGGGGAGATTTGCCAACACACCTTCCAGCTTTGGAAGAGCTTAGGATTGTAAGATGCGAGCAACTTTCTTCTTCTCTTCCAAGTGCTCTTGCTATCAGCATTTTAGCGATACAGGAAAGTAATAAATTAGCCTTACGGGAGCTACCCCTTTCGTTGAAAGAGCTACATATCAAAGGAAGCGAGGTGGTGGAGTCCGTGTTGGAGGCCATACAATTCCCAGGAGACTGTTTACCCGCATCACTAGAGAAGTTGCGTATCCGTGATTTCAGGGACCTAGAATTTCCGAAGCAGCACGAGTTACTTAAGTCGCTGTCTATATATAACAGCTGTGATTCTCTCACATCCCTCCCGCTGGAGACCTTTCCAAATCTCTGTACTCTTGAAGTATCCGACTGTGAAAATTTGGAATGTCTTTCACTGACGGATTCTTCTCTTTACCATCTCACATTTTTCCGCATAGCCGACTGCCCCAAATTTGTATCATTCCCAATAGAAGGATTGCCTGCACCCAACTTGATTTTTTTAACGGTCTCCAATTGCCAAAAGTTGAAGTCATTACCTTGTCACATGAAGACTCTTCTCCCGAAGTTAGACTCTCTGTATATAAATAACTGCCCAACAATTGAGTCCTTTCCTAGTAGAGGGGATATGCCGCTTAGCTTGAGAAATCTTGACATCGGGAACTGCGGCAAATTAATAAGGAGCCCGTCCCTATATTCAATGGATATGCTCACCCACCTTACCATCAGATTTCCATGTGATGGTGTCAAGTCCTTCCCAGAGGAGGGTTTGGTGTCGCTGCCTCCGTCCCTTACCTACCTGAGGCTATTTGGATTAACAAGTGTGGAGACGTTGGAGTGCAAGGGGCTTCTCCACCTCACCTCCCTCCAACAATTAATAATTCTTGATTGTCCCGAGCTGGAGAATGTGGTGGGAGATATGCTGCCTGCCTCTCTAATAGAACTTATGATCAGTGGCTGTCCTCTGATGGAAGAACGGTGTCAAATGAAGCACCCGCAAATTTGGCCCAAAGTTTCCCACATCCCAGGCATTAAGATCAATGGCAGATGGATGTCTTGAACTTGAACACTCGGATTATCAACAGGTAATTGTTCCGCCCAGCCTCAAGTAAATTTCATTCTTTACTGCACCATCTTTTTCCATTACTCTTTTAACCGAGTAAAATTATCTTCTATCTGCTAATTTAATTAACCTATTTCAAAAGGAATATTTTTCATGATCGTGTCTTTTTGCTTTGTGCATTTAATTTTATAATTGCATTGATCCTAGTCCGAGATTTATTGGTAGTATATGGAAATTAATTGACTCAAAATGTGAATAACAGCAAATTCTTTTCTATCCACTTTTCTCCACATCAACATTTATATATTTTCAAAAAAGGAATTATTATGGAAATGACAAACAATTTTATTCCTGTTGTTTGCAGTTTGCTTGCACAAGGTCATATGTGTTCACCATTTAGCTGCACAGTCACAACAAATGCTTTTTTCAACATTTAAAGGTAAAGATTATCCAACCATAGATTCCATTATCTTTTGGGGTAGAACAATTAATTACAACTATGGAGTGGAAGTTGTGAGTTCTTAGTTCTTACAAAAATTAATGTTGTTTTTCTTGTTTCACAGACACTGAAGCAGCTAACTCCCTTGTTGATTATGCTGGGGATATCAGTACAATCATGTGAGTTCGTACACTGCCCTTCTTTTATAATAGATAGTTTTACTTCCAATCTTCTTCATGGAAGGGATGGTTATTTGGGTAAACTGATTATTTGCATCTTACAAACATTTTGCCATCAAATTTTTGTGATAGTGTTGAAAGATTTCTGGAGAAGGAATTGGCATCAAAAGTTCAAACTTTTACTAAAAGGGCTCCAATTATTCTGCTGGCAATTCCTTTTCTAATGGTTGAAATCTTCAATTGTAGGACCCTGATACAACTGGTTCAGAATCAGGCAGAAAGATTGCATCTTTTGTTGAGAAATCAAGCAAGAAAGTCAGTGTTGCCTAATGCAGACAAAACTAAAAGTTGAAGTTAGTGCCTTCATGTGAACACCTTCTTCCAAAGTTACAATATATCCGAGAAAATGATTTCCCCGAAATTGAGTCCTTTCCTGAAGGAGGTATGCTGCCTAGCTTGAGATTACTTGATATCAGGAAATGTGAGAGACATTTCATTTTGTATTTAATGGGAAGTCGTATGTATTTATGCAGGTAGATAGCAAACCAGATTTCACTGCCTGCCTAAAATTTGCTGGAAAGCTCGAGACAAAATCTGAATATCCAATGGAAGGTGTGTAGGTGTGTTGTCATTATTAATTCAGCAAACAAAATTTTCTGGTTTTTAGTCTTCTATGAAGATTATATTAAAGATAAATTCTATTTGTCAATGTAGTTACTGAATGGAGTTAAACCATTGGCACATTTGACAGCTTTGTACACATCACAATGCTTTTGATGATCTTTGCTATATGAGGCATCTTAATTGTTTTAGATTCCTAAGCTCTTAGAACATAGGATATAGTTTCCTTATCAGTTTTTTTTTTTTTTGTGATTGCTTACTTCAGATAGGCCACTATCTTGATATTGCTTAGCTCTTAGAAGTTAGAACATGGGAATTAATTGCTCCTCCCTGCCTTACCTCCCTACTCCTATATGAGTTAAATTAAAAAGTGTGGAACTTTTAGACTGTGATGGGATTCTCCACCTCAGCCCCCCCTCAACATTAGAAATAAAAAATTGTCCCAAGCTGGAGAATATGATGGGGGTATGCAGCTGCCTCTGTAAGAAAACTTGAAACCGCTCTGTGTCCTCTCCCACAAAAAGGATGCCACATGAAGCACATGCAACTTTGGCCCAAAAATTCTCACATCTGAAGCAGTATGGCTAATGACAGATGGACTTCTTGAACTTGAACGTGGATTAGCAATAGGTAATTATTCTGCTCTTCCTCAGGTAAATGCCACTTGCGTGATTTCATTAATCTTTTGCAAGAAATTTTTATATTGTCTTTAAAACCCAGTTTATTTAGTAGTGTATATGTTTCCTTTCTTTTGCTTTGTTCATTTAACTTCTTTGCCGCATTGATCCCAGTCTAAGATTAGTGTACTGATAATGATTCAAAATGTCAATAAAAGCAATTTTTTTTTAAATTTCTTTGCAATAAACATTTGTGTATTTTTAAGCAAAAAACCTAAGAAAATAACTTACAGTTTTTTCTGGTCACTTGCAGTTTGTTGTACTTGGCCGTATGGCCGCACCATGGAACTGACTAGTCATAGATTTACAACAGATCTTTTATGAAACATTTTGAGGTAATGGTTGTATAAGCAGAGATCGCATTATCGTTTTGAGCAGAAGATAGTGACATGTATGAATATGATACAGAAGTTTTCGTGTCTTAAAAAGTTGATGTTTTCTGTTGTACAGACATTGGAGATTTGGAGTGGATAGGTTCCCTTGTTGATCATGATAGGAGCGTCAATCATGTTCACTTTGGTTTGTACAATCATGTTAGATACTAAACTTCCCTTCTAATGTTATTGAGAGTTTTCCTGACTCACTTCAAGGAGGGAATGGTGTTTTCCCTAAATGGATTATTTGCATCTTACTTGTGTCAATTTTTCATTGTACAGTTGAAAGATTATACAGAAGGAACTGGCATCAGAAGTTTAAATTACAACTGAGAAGGATCCAATTATTGTGTGGTTATTGGTTAGTACCACTGATGATCATCCCTAATGAATTGCCTGCATGAACCAGCTCAATGTGTCATCTATTACTCTGCCGAATAAAATTGAATTCTAATGTTAGCATTGGCACTATCTGTATTCTGTACATCTGTGTTCCTGTAAATACTACACATTGTACTGCATGCAATTGAAGTTCGTAGTTATATGACTTGCCCTCAGATGAATTATATAGTTTACTCCTATGCCCTCTGGTACACATCATTGTGCTTCAGTTTGTTTGTTTTTTCTAAGTTTTTCCTCCGTAAAATAATTTGATCATGAAAGATATTGGGAGGACCTGTCTGAATTCTTGCCTGCTTAGCTACTCAGGATGTTTATGGTTTGTGTTCTAATTGTTTTACTTGAGGATTGTTAAATTAACCCAGTAACTATACTACACAAACTCTTAAAACATTTTGTATTTAATTGGAAGTCATATTATGCAGGTAGATATCAACCCAGATTTCACTACCTGTCCAAGATTTGCTGGAAAGCTTGAAACAACTTCTAATCTGAATATCCAATGGCAGGTTTGTTGGCATTGTTAATTCAGAAACTTAAATTTTCTGGTTTTTATGTCTTCTACGAAGTTTATATTAAAGATCAGTTCTATTCGTTGATGCAGTTAGTTAATCGATGGAGTTAAGCCATAGTTAGCAGCATGAATTCCCATCAACAGTTTCTTCTTGCAAGCGATATAGAGGATAACTCTAAGAACTATGAGAGATATGGAGAGAGCGACCATAACTAATTCATAAGCAATATGCTCGCCCTGGTTCATTTTTAATTGTCATCTTTTCAATTGCTTGCAAGGGTGAGAGATAAATAGAATGAACTAAGTCACAATGACAGATATTTGTAATATTGAAAATACCAGGATGAGAGATAAATAGAATGAACGAAGTGACAATGACAAGTATAAAGAGTTTTGAACATTTGGGTTAATAACATATTATGTCAAGATCACTGTTATGATTTATGTTCTATATCTACTACTATTATTATTTTTGGTACATATGTATATTAATATTAAGATAACTACTGTGATTTTTTGTCTCGAGACTTGAATAATTTGTATAAGATTATATGTTTAAATTTTTCCATCACCATTATACACGAAGTATTTGAAACAGAGATCTCCCCTCATTTTGCCTAATATTTTGTTATGAGGAATAAAAAATAAAACCCATTGACAGAGATCAATTAAAAAGGTTTATTCAGTTTCAAAAAAAAAATTAAAAAGGTTTATTCGAAATTGTAGAAATTGCGACTTATTACATTATGCTAGCTTAAAATTTTCTACAATATAAATCAGCGTAAAAGCTTCGGATTATCAAATAATGATGGGCCATTAATTGATCTATTCTTCATTCTGTTGGGTGTAACCACTATTTCTACTGAAGTAGCATGAGTAACTTGAATAACAATTTATATTTTTTTTCTGGTATATAATGGAGAATTTTTAAATTAAAAATTTATATTTTTAATTTTTATAAATACTTTTTAAATACTTTTATAATGGAGAATTTATATTTTTTTAAATACTTTTTCTGGTCGACCTAAATGGTCACTTTGCCCACCATCGTCCTGATTGCCTCAAATGACTGCACGGTCAAGTGATTGTCAAGTTGGTCTGTCAGGATTATCAAACTTGAAATTTTCACTTTCTAACCAACTAACCTAGTAAGGTTAGGTTAATAAATTTGATGGTCAAATTCGTCTGAGTAAGGTTTACACATTTAAGTGCCCGTCCAACAATCTTGCAAAGGTTGAACATTCTCATCACTAATTACGCAAGTCTCTATAAATACATGTTTGATCATTGGTCATATTGTAGGCTAAAGAAAATATAAGAGGACGAAGCATTTCTTTGTGATGCTCCTTTCCCATCTATTTGAATTGATGGAATTGTAGAACAGTGAACATCTGGTATCTGGAACTTCATCTTGTTATTTTTGCAATATATTAGACATCCAAATTCCAAAGGACCTGGTTGCTAGATTTGGTGGAAGGATGTAATGGGACACAAAGAAACGATTCAAGCGAAAATATTGCTCTGCTAGCTGTCAACACTATCTAAGGACCATTGCATGCTATTATTTTTAAGGTAAAATACATATTACCAGTGCATTTTGGAAATTAGTTTACTGGGAAAAAGCTCTGAGTAGCTTATGACTTATGAGTGTCATAATTGGTTCCAAGGAAATAGAAGGAAGGTGATCCAAACTTGTTAAGTCATCAATAAAACCACAGGATGAATTTCTATCGAGCAACAGTTAACTATGCTAATGAGCTTCCAAACAGCAGCAGCTGGAGGTGGCCATCCACATCCTGAATTCTTAAGGAAGTAATCCCTGATTCAAGTTTATTATTAACACATGGAGGTGTGAGAGCAAAGGAGGAGCTTGCCATGATTCAAACAAAATAAATGCATAACCAGAAACATGGAAATATCAGTAATAAACAGTGTCATGTTCCAATTTTGGTTTGAGGCTTAGCACAACTACTTTGTACAGCCTACAGCTTAAATTGTGATGTAGTTCAAAAGCACAATCTTTCATCAATCTAGCAACAACTTCATTTACAATTCTTTACGCAATGGAATTGTTGTAATTAATATTGCCACCAGCAAGAACATGAATTGCCAAAATTCCACTGCTGAATTCAGCAAAAAGATCACTCACTACTTAATGCCCTGGTCATACCCCACCAACATTCATCATAGACACATGACAGTAAGTGGTGCTAGTGCTCAACACAAATGGATGGAACACTGGAACCTGCAATTAAATGAGAGGGACCACGAATGACAAAGCCTTCCTAACTACCTCTACCACATTAACTCAATTCCTATAGCTGTACCCAGCACACCTGATCTCAGAGCACTGTTAAATGTAAAATTTCATGCAGAGTACAGACAATAGTCAAAGCATTTAAGATGGAAAATCCACAAAATTACATAAGCATTTAAGATGGATTTAGCAATAGATTCCCAATCTGGGAACCATTTACACTGGAGTACGTGATATCAGATGAAACTTCTCTCATGTTTCGTGACGTTGAAATTTTGTGAATATCTCACTTTTCAATTGTATGTATTGAATAGGTATAGGTGGAATCCTTAAAATGTGCATGAAAAGAGAGATTAACACAATATCAACATGGGGAGCATGAGAAAAAATTTCACACGAGATCCTGGTCCTCAGAGTATACTGATAGTTTTCAATTGGAATTTGGAAATAACAAGCAAGGCACAGAATTTACAACTTTGAAATCACCTGACCCATGCCAGAGACGAATCACATCTTTTTGACAGTGAGAAAATCGTTTCAGAATTAATGCAAACACCAATTCAAATCAAGTTGATGTCAACCAACTTTTTACACGGTAAAACATCATATCTCCTCAATGACCCTAATTTCAATACCAGAAAGGGGGAAAAAATATCCCTTCCCTTTAGCTAACTATTGTCGAGCAAACCATGAGTGGAAAACATGGAGGGAAAAGTTGGTTCTAAGTAAACAAGAAAATTTTAGAACTCCCCACCGCTCTTTCTGAATCAAATTATCCAACCATCACAAGAACTTGAATTAAGCAACACTTCCATGATCTGACACATCGTCATAGTAATAAGGGGATAATTTTCCATCTTTCTTGGCAAGTTTTGTTTGGTTCTCTGATCCCACCTCTTGTAACATCTTCACCACTCTTCTCATCGCAGGCCGGTTGATTGGAAGAGGACTGGTGCAGATGAGGCCAATGTTCAGGACCCTGCAAATATCTTCTTTGTAACAAGGATCAAGCCTTGAGTCAAGCACATGGTCCACGCCTTTCTGATCCAAGGTGTTGCATGCCCACATAACCAAGTCTTTTTCCCCATATTCAGGATCTACGGGCCGCTTTCCGGTAACCAACTCAAGTATGACAACACCAAAACTATATGTATCACTCTTCTCATTCACTCTAAGCGTGTATGCATATTCTGCAAAAGGAAAGATCCATGTAAGTTTGGCTCAAAAGAGAATACATTATTAGACTTGGAAGCAAACAATTATTGCAAAAGACAATGAAATTGTGCTAGTAATAGGAGTTATAATGCCAAGCATAACAAACCATTTGATATAAAAGAAATATGACGGTTAATTTATAGGTCAACATCAGTATAATTTTATTCGGCATTACTTATGTAGGCGCGAAAGCATTATCCTGCACAGATCTTCTACACCTACTTAAACAATTGCAGACAAAGATTTGCACAGAAATCTCCAAAATGTTCTCAAACTAATAATCCATAATAACAAATGAAAGCAGTGGTTGAGTTAAGCGCTAGTAACCAAACTAAATATATCACATATTCATCAAAATAGGATTAGACATGAAGAAAATCCGGAAATAACAACATGAGACTTCTGCTAACCTGGTGCGATATACCCACAAGACCCAGCTATGACGGACATGGATTTAGTTCGATTCCCAGTGGATTCTACTACCTTAGCTACACCAAAATCTGCCACCCTTGCACCAAAGTCCCCATCCAACAAGATGTTATTAGATTTCACATCTCTATGGACAATTGGGGGAACACAGTCATGGTGTAGATAAGAGAGGCCTTCTGCAGCATCAAGAGCTATCTTATACCTAGTTGGCCAATCTAACAACCCTCCTTTGCTACTATGCAGCAAATCACCGAGACTTCCATTCGGCATGTACTCATAAACCAGTAACTTGCAGTCCCTTGTGGTGCAGCAACACCATAGCTTCACAATGTTCTTGTGCCTAATTTTGCCTAAAGTTTCAACCTCAGCATCAAAAGCACTGTCTTGAAACCGGCTCTTTTCAATATATTCTCCGCTCTCCAATTCCTTCCTGAGCCCTCCCCATATCTTCTTCACTGCAACAGTGTCACCGCTGCTAAGCACAACCTTGTAGACTTTCCCCGACGATCCACTTCCTATGACATTATCTTCATCGAGGCAGTTCAAGATCTCATCTTCACTGAAACCCAGTTTATGAAACGACATCAACGTCCACCTGGCTTTATCAACAGAGCTTCCAGCATTCTTGTAATTCCTGTACTTGAAGTAGAACCAAACCACACCAATGACAAACACCAAAGTGGCAACTATGAAAATAGTTCGAAGCAACCAAACAACACGAGCACTCTTCTCCTCTCCTCTACCATCACACAAACCTTTCAAATCACCACATAAACCAGGGTTACCCATGAAACTAGCCCTGTACATATCCTTAGCCAGCAAAGGGGGAATTCCACCAGAAAGCTGATTGTAAGACAAATTTAGCTGATTGAGCTTCAAATTCTGCAAACCCAGAGGGACATTCCCAGAAAATTGATTATTGGAAAGATCAAGAAAATTAAGCACCGACATACTCCCAATTTCATCAGGAATTTTCCCAGTAATCTCATTATTAGCCAAATTCAACTCGTTGAGCTTCTTCAACGATTGAATCCCCTTAGGAAGCTCACCAGAGAGGTTATTGTTATGAAGATCAAGAGTCCCGAGCTGCCTAAGATTCACTATGCTCTCAGGCAGCGAACCATTGAACTTGTTATCACCACCAGAAAATTCCTGAAGATTTTCCAAACTTCCAATCTCTTCCGGGACAGGACCCGAGAAATTGTTTCTGGAAATCATCAACAGCGACAGATTCTTCGCCCCAGCAATGGTTCCCGCGATCGAACCGGAAAGCGAGTTGCCTACTAGTTCAAGTAAATACACACGGGGAAGGCCCCAAAAACCTGCCGGAACCTCGCCGGACAACTGGTTTGAACCGAACCTAACACGCGTCAAGCTCCGGCACGCGCCCAGGCTTGCCGGGATCTCCCCGGAGAGCGAGTTCTCTATCATCAGAAGCTCTTCCAACGAGCCGTGGTCGCACAGAGTCGCCGGGATCCTACCGGAGAAGTTGTTGCTGGAAACGTCCACCCACCTCAACGGCGCGTTCTTCCCGAGATTCTCCGGCAACTCGCCGTAGAGCTTGTTCCCGAACAACCTGAGCTCGTAGAGATTCGGCGAGAGGGCTAAGCTCGCCGGCAACACGCCGGAGAAACGATTCTCGTAGAGGTTGAGACTCTCCAACGGCAAGCGGCAAAGCTCATCGGGAATGGGCCCGCTGAGACTGTTCATGGACACGTCAAACAGCCTCAACGCGGTGAGTTTCGACATTCCCCGAGGCAACTCGCCGGAGAGCGAGTTGTTATACAACTCAACCTGAGCCAGACTCGCCATCTGAGTCAGCGAACTTGGAATCGAGCCGTGGAGGTTGTTGAGCGCGAGGTCCATGTCCTTGAGCTTGCGGAGATTCCCTATCGAGTCAGGGATGATTCCGACGAGGTTGCAGGAGCTGAGCCAGAGGATCTCGAGGTTGGTGAGGCTTCCAAGCTCGGAGGGGATTGGACCGGGGAAGAAGGGGTTGTAGGAGAGGTTGAGCGTTCTGAGGGTGGTGACGTTGGCGAGGGAAGAGGGGATGGTGGAGTCGAGGAGGTTATAGACGAGGGAGAGGACCTCGAGGCTCTGGAACGTTCCGAAGGAGTTGGGGATGGGGCCGGAGAAGTTGTTGGCGGTGAGGTCGAGGTGGCGGAGGTTGGGGAGGAGGGGTAGCGTGTGGGGGAGTTCGCCGGAGAGGAGATTCTGGGAGAGGTCGAGGTGGGTGAGGGAGGTGCAGAGTGAGATTTCGAGGGGAAGTGTGGAGTTGATGTTGTTGTTGGAGAGTGTGAGGGAGGTGAGGTTGGGGAGGTTACGGCAGAGGAGGGTGGCGGGGAGTGGGCCGAAGATGTTGGCGTTGGAGAGGTCGAGGTGGGTGACGGTGGTGTTGGTGGGGTCGCAGGTGACGCCGAACCAGTTGCAGGGGGTGGAGGAGTCGGTGGTGTTCCAGGTGGAGAGGGAGGAGTCAGGGTCTTCGACGGAGAGCTTGAACTTGTAGAGGGAGTCAGCCTCTTGGTTGAGACTGAAGATGGTGGGTGGCAGCACCGGGAGGAGGAGGAGGAAGAGGAACAGAGGAGGCATTGTGTTGGCTCTGCTTTCCGACAAAACAGAGTGTGTTTGGCTCTGCTTCAGTGATTACATTTACTTGCCGAGTTTGGTTTTGTTTCTTGTGCTTGGGAGTTGGGAGAGGGGATCCTGATGCTGTGTCTCTCTATCAAGACATCTGAGATTGATTTGATGGTCTAGCACTACCACAATGCTGTTATCTCCTACAAATATGTTTGAGATATTACATTTACCACTCTACCCACTTTGGCACTTTTATTTACCTATTAGTTAATTTTTTGATATTTTTCAGAAAAGTGCATGTGTGAAATTAGGTGAGTAAAGAAGCAAATCTAGTATCCATAAGTTTGAGGCTTAAATACGTTTTTACTCCTTATAAAATAATATGCATTGGTTTTATTTTTTTCACTCCTAAAAAAAAAATTGTTTATGGTCATTCGAAAATCACGTGATTTGTTTTTCATCTTTGTCATTTGTTTTTCCATTCAAATCAGATTTGAAAATACTCTCACACTCGTTTAGATCTATTTTGCAATTGGTGGCTTCAAACGTCTCAGATTTTTCTAAAATTCTAAAAATCTACATTTAAATGGATGGAAAAACTATTGGTAGGGATGAAAAACGAAATATGTGATTTTCAGATGAATGAAAATAAAAAAAAATCTAAAAACCAAAAATATAAACAATATATTTTGCCGGGACTAAAAGTTGTATTTAAGCCCGAGTTTGATAATGTTCTGAAATTTGGCCGGCAAAATTAAGTAAAAAGTAAAGTGAAAGGAATGAAAGAGAATTGAAAGAAATATTTTTCAATTTTTTGGTATAAGAGAATATGGAATGAAAAGTGAGAGGAAAATAAAAGAGTGCGGTACATAATTATTATTTTACCATTTGCAGGTAAATTGATACAAATAATTTGAATATCACATTTTAAATGTACATGAGTTTTTAAAGTAATTTTATAGCATTTTTTGAAATAATAATCTACAAATTTAATAAAATATATATTTATAATTTGTAGGGTATCTTTCAAATAACTATTATACTATAAGTTTTTATTAAGATTGATTATAATTAACGTATTCTATACTAAACCTAAAATTATAATATAATCAACATTATAATAAGAAATAATAAATATTTAACATTAGAGGAAGAAAACTTAGAGACTCTGTGTTAGCTCTTAAGTTTTCGGTTCTGCTATTTGTTTTCTGTTGAAGAAAAAAAGAGAAAGAAAACTTAAAATAACTAACAACTTATAAGATGAACCGGTACAATTTAAAATGCATTGGCATGAAAAAAAAAAAACCCATTTTCTTGTCTACGCAAACATAAATGTGTGTTTATTTTCTTTCCAATGTATTCCACAGTCGGCAGCCATGAAACTAATTTTCTTGAGACTCAGAGATTACATTAAGTAGGTAGGTCCCTCTCAACAAATATTTATCCATACACACCGTCCAGAGATCGAATTATGAACAAAATGTACAAGAACCCCATATATATATATATATATCTACCAATTGTGTTAGACCTTGTTAGTAACATAAATGTATGTTGTAAGCGTGTGTGCAGTCAAAATCTATTCATATAAATGTATGTTACTACCTCCATTGTTTAATATCTGTCACTTTAAGATTACAACATGTATTAAAAATTGTATTAATGTTCTCATTTTTATTTAAATTTATGACTAAATTATTAATATACATTTTATTTCTTTTATTAATTTTGACTCTTTAATTATTCCATTAACTTTAAGAATTATATTAAGTGTATAATTTGTAAAACATAATTAATGTTCCATTTAAATTATAAAAATGACAGTTAATTAAAAATAAAATAAAATATCTTAAAACGATAATAAGAAAAAGATGGAGTATAAAGAATATTACAAATATTGTAATAAAATAAGGTGGTAAGATGAGTTTGGCCCTTTTTTTTTTTTGGCTAGATTGTGTATTTTAATTTTTTTCTTACATGATCAATAATCATTTATTCGTTCCTAATCATAAAACATTTAAAGACACATTTGGTGTTCCTTTATATAATCCTCTCTATTAAATTTTAGAAAATTTATAACTCTTTCCCCACACACACATATATATATATATATATATACCCTTTTGTATATTAAACTTAATTCAAAAATTTCAATTACGGCTAGTAATTAACATTACCCAAAATATTAATTAAGGGTAATGTGAAAAATTGTATAAACCTTTTTAAAACTAATATGTTAATAAATCTCATTACATATTTTATTAATAAACGTAATTATCTAAAGAGGGCTTTACAATTAGGAAACAAAGGGAATAAAACGTCATCTCTAAGTAAATTGTTAGTTTGGTTCCTAAAAATGTTGAGTGTTGACAAGTTCGTCCCTAAAAGAAGAAAATATCTCCGTGCTTCCTAATTTTTAAAATTGTTGACCGACGTTTAATCTAATCATAAATACTAATTTAACTAATATTTTACACAACCAATATCAATATCTTGCTAATCGTATTTTTTTAAGTCCAAGAATGAACTTGACAACTCCGACACTTTCAGAATTAATTTTTTTTTTTTGTTACATTTCAGAATTAATTTGACCCTTCACTTCCTTATCTTCTTATATTATTATTATATATAAAAAATGTTATAGCTGTGATTTGTAAGTAGTTAAGTGTTATAGTTCCATTCCCATCTTAATCCAAATTAATACAATAATTACTAAAAATATTATTCTGACTGTGACATTTTCATAAATGATGAAAGAAGGCTAATAAAACAAAAACGAAAATTAGGATGTGATTGTGACGTGAGAAGAGTACACACGTGAATTGTACCCTATAAAAATAAAAATAAAAATAAAAATAAAAATAAAAATAAAAATAGAAAAACAACGCCATTAGTGGAAGGAGCCAGGCATCGTGAGTTGTGACCGTCTCGGTCTGGACAACTCATGATCTGTGTGCCAAAATTTGTGGCGGTTGCGAAGCATTGGGGTTGCTTTTTGGTTTTGATTTTCGGTATTGTGTTTTGTAAAGTATTTTGATTTTGATTTTCGGGCAGGATGTGATTTGTAAGGCCTCGTTTAAGATTTTGATTTTCGATATTGTGTTTTATTTTAAATTAAAATTAATTTTCACTTTTATAAATTTAGTTTTCATTTTCTCTTTCAGTTTTAAAAAAATTATTGTCTATTTTGTAAAATAGTCGTCATAATTATCAATTTTATAAATTCACGACAGTTAGTGGTAGCGGCAACAAGATAATGGAGGCGCCCACGTAATAGTAGTAGTGGTTG
Source organism: Acmispon strigosus (assembly GCA_030819835.1). NCBI lineage: Eukaryota > Viridiplantae > Streptophyta > Magnoliopsida > Fabales > Fabaceae > Acmispon > Acmispon strigosus. The sequence goes on from JAUAMA010000001.1 coordinate 98,221,251, forward strand.
TACCAGCGTCAGCAGTGGTGGCGACAATAGTGGAGATGGTTGAGGTGGTGATGAAGGTGGTAGTGATGGAAGTGGATGTTACCTGATGGCTTAACCGCGGTTGTGGTGTTGATGTTATGACAGTGACGACAGTAATGGAGGTTGTGATGGCAATAGAGGCGGTGGTGGAAGTGGATGTTATCTAGTGGCAGGGGGAGCGGCAATGGTGTTGGTGAGTGGTGGAGGTGGTGGTTGCAGTGGATACAATGGTGGAGGTTGTTGTAATTGCAATGGTATTGGCAACGGTGGCGAGGGTGGATGTAATAGTGTTGGACGATGGTGGTGGGGGGTGGTGATGAAGGTGATTGCAGTGGCGATGGTGGAGGTGGAAATGGTGGTGTTGGAGAGTAGCGGTGGATGTGGAGGTAGCAGTTGTGGTGGTGGCGCTAGAGGAGGTGGTGGAGAGTGGTAGCGGTGAAGGAAGTGGTAGAGGTGGAGTTGACAACGGTGGTGTGATGAGGGTAGAAATGGTGGTGGTGGTTGTGGCGGGGATGACACAGGTGGAGGATGGGGATGGCGGTGGAGGGTGGTGGTGGTGGTGGATGGCAATTGCAGTGATGGAGGGTGGTGGCGGCGGTGATAGTGGTAGAGGGTGTGGTGGCGGTAGTGGACATTGAGGTGGTGGCGGTGGCAGCAGTTGTGCAGGTGGCGGCTGTGGTTGCGACGGTGAAGGTGGTGGTGGAGGGTGGTGGTTATGGTGATGATGTTACATGTTATTGAAACTAAAAACTAAAAACACAAAATCATATTTTATAGTTTTAAAATTTAGGTTAAAATTGTCATAAAACTATGTAAAAAGCTAATTCAACACCATTTTTATTTTTAAATATACATTTAAAAATTAGAAACCGGAAACCAACAACCACCCTAAATGAATTACTGACCTAATTTAGTTTTTAATTTTTTAGTAATTAAAAAATTAGTCTTTACATAAAAAGTAATATTTTGCACATTCTCACCTCTCTTGACGTGGTTTAATTTAATTTGGGAGCTCCCGTCCCGCGAAATGAAGGGTGACACTTTGAATTTGAAGCTCTGAGTCTGACGGTTATATTTCAGTTCCAGAGAAAGGACTGACACCAAATCATCATCATCATGCATGCAAATTGCAAATTGCAAATGCCAAATGGACACTTCAACTTCAAGCTTCAGCAAGACGCCAATTTCTTCGTTAACTTCAGTCAAAACCACACCCTTTTTTATTACCCGCCTTTTTTTTCACTTTGCTTGTTGGCACAGCTGCTAAAATCACCTCTCTCACTTCTCTAATCGTGTCACAATAATGGAAAAAACAAGTCACTTTGGTTACCGGTTACTATTTTCACTCACTTTTAGTATTTTAATAAAGCAATTATTGTGTATAATTCTGAATGAGAATAGAAAAATCAAAGAGTGAAAATAATAAGAAAAATAATGAATATATTAGAAAGTTAAATGGTATATAATTTTAAATATGTTACAACGTTAAAGTGACATGTAATATAAAATGAAGGTAACATGGTAATATAAATTTTTCTTATTGACTATTTTGATTCATTTATATTTTATTTTTTATCTTATTTTTATTCAATTTGTGTTCATTTTCTATCACATCATATATTATATCTTTTATTTCCCAATCTTCTTTTCATAAACCCTAAAATATTCTTCTTTCCTTATTAAATTTCACAGTAAATGTGTGTTTGAATTGGAGTTAAAGTGTTTTTTCATCCACTTTCCTTTCTGTAACACCCCAATTTTGGGTTGAGGGTCACATAGTAATTACGCGGAAAATATACTTTGAAACCTCTCAAAACACTCAAGTTCCAAAGATCAACGTCACTCGATACTAATAATTAATAATTATCCCATAATAGAATTATAATCATCTCAACACGGTAAAGTTCCAAAATAATTAAAGTGGCACCGACATGTGCAAATAAACCAAACGTCGCTAAAATATAAGAAAATTACAACTCCTTTATTTTTCTTGAATCTTCCTCGCCACTTGTTCAATCTTCAAGTCACGGCTCCTGGACTTCATTGTCCTAATCATCTATGGCGTTAAGCGCCCAAACAAATCAAACAAACAAGCAGAAAGGGTTAACTCGGAAATCAAGAAAAATACATACAACAATTGCGATTAAAAATAGAATGAGCACAATTGACCAAAAGAATCAATACAACGCAACCATAATATCAACATAAATTATTTTCTCATTTTTACAACATCAATCCAGTTTATGCATGAACCTCAAATGCTAAATGCACAACTTTGGCCAAATCATCGTTCCAAGAGGAACCAGACAATCTTGTGACTAACCGTCACCCCAATGTCCTCAGGCACAGTCCCGTGATTACCCATCACACCATCGGCCTGTTTGGTCACGTGGTTACACCGCCACCCCACCATTCTCAGCAGCTTTGTGGTTACCCACCACCCACTGCTTTGACAGTTCCGTGGTTATCCACCACCCCTGTCGTCAACCTACAACAATGCATATGCCATGACCACATAATCATCATCCTCATAATCATCATTTCATGAACATATACAGCATGCTAAATTCATTAACCATGATTCCAGCAACAAATTCTTAAAGCTTCACGCAACCGAATTCACAAAACAACATACAACAATCACAACAACAAGGATAATCCTAATAAAAACGAGTTACCCTTACCTTTTACTCCTTTGCTTGGTCTTGTCCCCGACCTAACATGATAAAACATATCCACAATCATCAACAACCAAGGAAAAGACCAGAAACCCTAAAAACCAAGTTTTTCACCCGAAACTCCATTTTTAACCAATTCCTTTCAAGACTAAAATTCTTCCATGTTCAGAACTTACATTATGCCCTAAAAATAAGTTTTCTACCCAAAATATAAATGGTTCCTAATTTCTTAAAAATCACTTATTCGATGAAGGCAACTAGGTATTGGACCGAAAGAAAAGGAATAGAATACCAACCTTGTTTGAGAGTTTTGGTCAAGGTAGGTTGCACCACGAATCCAGAACCTTCAAGAGAGTAGGAAACTCGAGCTTGATGCAAAACAAAGGTTTAGACAAGAGAAATTAGCCCTAAACACAATAGGAAGTTGTTCTCCAAAGAAACTCAGATTTTAGATAGTTTCGATCGCTTACCGATAGAACCGACACCACAAACTTTGAAGGGATTGAGTGTGAGGTTTGAGCACCACAAAAAAAGAGGGATTCAGAGCTTGATCACCACCAAGAATAAAGGAGAGGTTCGACCAAGCAACACAAAATTCCAGCAGCACTTCGGAAACACAGAATAAGGGGTTTTAGGCCTTTTTCGGAAAATCTTTGAGTGGAGGAGCAAGAGAAAGTTAGAAATTCTTTAAGGTTGAAGGTTCAGCAATGAGAGGGTGATAGGGAGAAGGAGAGGCACGACCATAACCTCTTTCATTCAGCATAATTTCTCTTCATGGCACATTAAGGCAAAGGACAAAGAATTAACTCCCTTAATGGCCCATAACTCTCTTGTCGGTTTTGAATTTCAAAAGGAGAGTTTTAGCACATGTTAAAATCTCCATTAAGCTGCATGGTGAGAGAGAGAGAGCCGTCCCCACCTCCTTCATTAGCCTTAATACACATTAAAACTCCTTTAAAACCCCAGACAAGCCATTAACCACTCCTAATCCTCCTTTAATGCCTATAATCCTCACATTAAGCCTTATTTAAATGCTCTTTACTCCTCTTTGATCTGAATTTCGAAATTTGAAAGTGAATTTGATGAGTCACACGAAAAACTAAAATAAAAACAAAACCTTCCTCATCAAGGTTCAAACCCAAGACTTGCCAACCAAATGCTTAAGCCTCAACCGCTGAGCCACAACTCATCTTGTTGCAATTCAAGCAAGGTAATTCAAATATTCTCAAGGTAAGCAATCATGCTCTAGACAAGATTAAATAACCCAAGACTAACATCACATTAATTAACTCAAGGGTTAATGTACAAACAAAAGAAGTCCGAGGACTAGGAAACAATTACAACCAAGTTCAGGGACTAAACTGTAATTACAATAAATTAGGGGTCTTACACTTTCTAAAACATTATTCTTTCCTTATTAAAATATAAAAGAAAAGATTCTTGGATTGAATTTGAAAGTCATTTTTCTAACTTTTCTTTTGAACTCAATGATTGTCCAAACACACCCTCTACGTTTATTTCAAAGTTGATTATATATTTAAAAGAATGTTACTAATAATCCAAAGAATAAATAATCTGTTTTCCTCTCGTAGAAAAAAATAAAAAATGAATAAAATCAATTAAATTACTTTACCGCTAATTTTTTAAAAATGGTAATTTATGTAGTCCATCCATCTGAGAGAAAGTTAATGACGAATATTGGTCTTAACATAGGTGTAGAATTAGTGGTTCATGTTTCCTTTCATCGATTGGTATAAGTATCATCTTCTTAGCTTAATATGTTAGTCTTGTATATGAGTTAGTAGTACCATGTACCAATTTTATTGCAATTTCACGACTTATAAAAAAAATCTCATGTGAATATATATCTCGATATATACAATTGCAAAATATTTTAGTGATAGACTAATAATAGGTATAGTTATATAATAAACTTTACATCATTTTAATGTTGACATTATGTATAAAGTACAGGAATATAATGATCAAACAATTATGTATGATAATTGATTGATTAAACAATTATGCCGCGTATATACTATATAGACGTCTAAGGTTCACTCTAACTATATTATAAATAGAAGGCTAAAACCTTATATCACGTGTTACAAAGCAATTAATTAATAGAGATCAATGAAAAACACCATTGCTTGAACAGGTGAACAACAATTTGTGCATTAATTAATTGGTGGCTTCTATGGTGCACTTGCACCCTAAGTGGTGCACCGTGCACCACTCTAAATGACCTGTTATAGCAGGTTTTTTACCTAATATTTAAAAAATTTAAAATAATAATAATTAGTTAATTATATTTTTACCTTTTTTTAAAAAAAAAAAGGTAAAGATGAATTATAAAAAAAAGATTAATAAAAGAGAAATGGGTTTATAGTAATTAACAAATTAAAATTATAATAAATTATAAAAATAAAATAACCTGTAGAACAGGTTACCGGTTACTTACCTGGACACTTGGCGCGATCTTATTGGCCAGAAGCTGGTGGTGCACGGTAAACTACACCTAATTAATTAGCCTAAAACATTAGTTGCAGTAATTAATTTATATATGGATGGATGAGTTGTTAAGGAACGTCGCAGCAGTATCAGGAACCTTGGCGTTCAAATTAAGGTCTTGTGTTTCGTTCATTTTCGTTTAGGAAAGGACCGCTTTAAATGTCACACTAATGAAGCGTTATATGGGATATGCTTTTATTATCGTACTTTGCATCTCAGCATTCATACTTCTCTACGCCAACTGTGTTTTTAGCTTGAATATTCAAAAATTTAAACCTCACTCAGTACTTTCGACTTTCTAAGGAATATTTTAGTAAATGTCATAATGTTGATTAATACTTTTATACTCTTAGATTTATTAATTAAAACTCGTTTTTCTTGTAAAGTCATGCCATAATGTTTTTTTTGAAAAGATTCCATAATTAAAAAGGAGTAAACATTATTCCGCATTCATACATCCTAATTAATGGTATATACATATATTTTATGATTCTATTTAACTTAGAGTTAATATAGTTTTGTATATCTTCATTTATAATCCGATTTCAAGGGAATATAATTTGTATTATTTTCTCAAATTAAGTATATTATTATGAAAAAATTCAGTTCTATATTATTTCTTTCATAATTCATTCATAGGATAAAAATTAGTCTTTTTACTGAATGATTTGAAATTGATATTCAATTTGTCCTTCTGGCCAACCTGGATCCGTCCTTTTGCGGTCATGTTTGTGTTAAACCCACACCTCATCGGGCCTCTCCGGGTCTAGGGACAGGTTCTTGTTTAGAAACTTACCCTATCAGTATTTAAGGCTGGATAAAAGTAAGGCAAACCCGTCTCAACCTGTCCCATGAACGCCCCTAGCTGTCAGCACTACACCGCTACAAATAACGCCATAGGGAAGGGAAGGGATTAGGGAGCAAGCAATGGGTGTCAGGATTACAATTCCAGTCTGACACCACACCACACCAGTAGTCTCACTGACACCAGTATTAGTTTTGTTTATTAAGTACTTATAAAAACAGTGTTCATACTCTTGAAAAAATGATATTTCCGGTATAAAAGAATATCACGACAAAAACACAAAATATTGAAAAATGAATATTAATATATTCACATATCATTTTCTTTTTCATCTCATTTTGACTTATTTTCATTTCCTACATCTCTTTTGTTATCTTATAACATCACATATTATATCACTCATCTTTCTCTTTCTCTTCCTATTTACTCTAAGTGTAAGTGTTATATCACTCATCTTTCCCTTTCTCTTTCTCTTCCTATTTACTCTAAGTGTAAGTGATTTTGAGGTATGAACAAACATTTTTCCTTAAAAAATAATATGTTCAAGAGTTAAGTTTTGTTCACATTCTATACATGTAAAGTTTACATGAAGTGGAGAGAAATGAGAAATATGAAAGAAAAAAAAGAAAAAAAAATGTGATGAAATGATATGAGTGAAAAAAAGATAAAAATAAAGAATGACGTGTTAATAAGGTGAGAATAAGTGTGAATGAATCTTAGCTCTTGATGATTTGATAAAAAATATGAGAAAAATATGTGAAAATAAGATAAAATAGAGAGTGAGTGTAATAAAATATTAAATATGTCAAAACCCTGTAATATAATGCTAGATAAACCAAACAACACCCTAATATTCTAAGGCTTGTTTGGTTTGTGAAATAAGATTGAAATGAAAGAAAGAGAAGAGAAGGTGGAATGATTATTTTAGTTGTTTGGTGTTAGAGAAAGTGAAAGGGAAAAAAAAAATTATTGTAAAGGTAGAAGCACCCATTGTGCTTCATTTAATTCAACCTGGCTTATAAAAATAACATAAAAAAAGCATAATAATTAACTTTTATTTCAAGATACAATTATATGAATGTAATTAATTATTTCTTATTATTTTATAATTAGTATTATATTTATCTTTTTATTATTATTATTATGAATATTAATAGTATGTTGCTTTATTATAATTATAAAAGGTCCTACACATGTAACACATATATGAGAATAAAAATTACTCATTAAGGTGATATCATATATTACTAGAATATATCCATATATGATTGTATCATTCTATAATTGATTAATTTTGGGTTTGTTATAACAACTCTCTCTCTCTCTATATAACACACAGTGAGGAAACATGTTAGGTACACACCTTATATTCAATCCTAGTTCTAATCTCTCAGCCTTCCTAATATGAGCGTCACAGTGTCTTACAAGTGGCCATCTAATCCCTTGGATGCGAGAAGAATGAGACATTGCGAAGAGGAGCATTCCAACATGCATGACACACAACTCTTACAAATGTCTACTTAATAAGTTTTGGTAATTATACATCTGAACATTAGTGTTGTATGTGGAAAATGTTACATCCTATTCTCATTCAATTTTACCATGGTGACTACCAAGAAGTGACAAGAAAATTGCACCCCTTCATAAGAAGGAGTCCAAGTTACGATTGATGACGAACAAGTTCACCATAATGGTGATCATGTGGGAAATGGAGGTGAACCGCCCCATCCCATTGCAACCACAACAACTCTCCACGCGAGCCATACTTGAACTTTGTGATGATCTCATCTGAGTACCGGGGGAGTGCTTGCGACGTGAACAAGAGTGGGAACAAAGGGTTGAAATCTACCTTCCAGACGATAATGTTCTAGTGCGACCCCTGTTGTCTTGCCAAATACATAATGCACATATCCGGATATGTAGTCAGAAGTTAGCGCATTTGAGTCCTCGTCATAATGAAGAAGCATGTGTGGAAGCCCCTCAGGCTAGCCACAACATGGGACTGATTGCGCAGAAACTCACCCGCAAGACGTGATGAATATTTCACACCTTGACAAGGATGAGTCACTCCCATTGCTGCTTCATTCCCCCCCCCCCCGAATCTTGTGATACTACAACTACCTTGAAACTTTATAAAGGCGCAACGATAGAATTGTATACTTGAGATTCCAATCAGCGTGACCGTCTCAACGCCTTTGAAAATGAGATGAGTTTCCTCGGCGCATTAGGTTCGATAATGTGCAGGATATTTCCTAATTAGAACTTTGCGCAAGACTTCCCTTATTTGGTTCTAATCCTTGGAACCCAAATCATTTCCACTCTGTTCATCCATCATTGGATCAACAACAGGAACCTGCTAAGGACTTCACACTCATTAGCTCGATCAAGCAAGGAGATCGTGAATCTCTACATGTATTCTATCGAGACTTTACCATGTGGCCTCTTTGATCCAAACCTTGCTTCCAGACACCATGCTGCACGTAAGGATAAAATACCTGAAGAAGTGATCGTCGTTCGCTCTATCTTTGATCGATTGCCGACCCCAAAAATAGCCGAATTCAAAGAAAGGTCACTGAAGCTCATCAGTAAGACCATATAGGAGAATTGGAATCAAGGGAAGTCGAGGTCAACCACAGGAGAAAGCTAGAACCTAAGAGCGTGAATGACAAAAAGCCACAACCACCCGCTATAGGCTTCCACTCATATGCTCCGAAATGGCGCTATGCCTCTTACACCCTACTGGACGCTAATCCCTCTAGGATTGATCGTGAGATTATGTAAGGTGAGTCTGCAAACACCCTCAAATCAGTAACGCCTAAAGTTGCCAGCAAAACTGACACGTCAAAGCACCATGTCTTCTAAGACAATCATATATATATATATATATATATATATATATATATACATACACTATAGATGATTGCGTGAGTCTTCTGGGCATAATTGAGAACCTGATCCAATGAGGAATCCGGGTTGGTACATCTGCCAGGATCACAATGCGAAGGGCAGAGGATCAAAAATCAAACTTTTCAACATCGTCGATCACCAAGTCCTCGTGATGGAGCTTTGAGAGGATGCCGAAAATCTCAATCACCTGACGACCAAGGCCAAAGGCAGCAAACCCAAGATAGGGAGCAACAACAACCTCAAGGACAAGAGGGAAGACGAGAACGAAACGACATTTGAGTTACGAGCATTGACGGAGATCATCAGGCATTCCAAGGAGTGGTTGCCCTCATGATGACGAGAGGATTCGTAGGAAGAGGAGCTTCGGGCAATGCTTGAAGTCCTCGAAGGAGGTGATGCAGATCTCCTCAGATTGGTTGAAGCTAAAATACTACCTTTGTCCAAGTTATTTCCTAGCTCTGACACCTATCCTAAGCGACACTAAATCAGATTTTGTGCGGCTTGTAGTGTTAAAATTACATGAATTTTTTTATAAATAATGATCTTGGTCTAGGATGTGATTATAACCTCATGTGGTAAGTTATACAATCGTGTTATAACCATGCACAAATTTATTAGTTTGGAAATGGTCACTTATTAACTAAGAAATCAGTTGTAAATTTTTTATAGCTAATTTCATACCGAAGCAATAACTATTTTCTAGTTAACCAGTAATACATATACATCATAATGTCACATTCATATATATATATATATATATATATATATATATATATATATTTTATAAGCTGTCACATTCATATATATACACATGTGCACAATTCCTCTAATGATAAAATTAATGATGGAATTTTTTTTCAGGGCATAGACAAAAAGTTATATCACTCAAATGCTGCAAAAGTTTAACTCCCCAAAAATCTCTGAAAGGAAAAGAGCAAAGAAAAGGTCTCGTTTGGTGTTTGTAATCCATGATGAAACCAGCTTAAAAGGCATTTTAGCAACTGCACATATACTGCAAAGAGTTGCGAAAGATAACCCCTTCACATATTCACTCCTTTATTTTAACTTCAACCAAATGCACATTAATAATCTAAACTGGTTTTCAACAATTTAACTTGACAAGATGACAAGTGAGCAGAACTATTCATATGAATTATGATGAAAATCGTTCATATTGCACTCAACTATTATCTAAACATGCATTATAACATTGTTTATATTGTTTTTTTAATTTCTGAGATGAAAAAGAATTTAGTGGTCCAACCTTCCAACAAACAGAAACCCACCAAAGCACTATCCTCCTGATTCCAAGATGATACTTTTCTTGGAAGAGCACATTACACATAGCAACCAGCTTCATCACTCAACTATATATATGGTGGAGCCCCAGGAGAAGATATGTGGGGCCAGAAATCAAAGCTTTTACAAACTTTGAGGCAAGGTTATGGCCCTGATCCATTATATATTAAGCTAGACAAAAGACACAAAAGGCTAGTAAAGGCAACGGTGGATCCAACCCATTTGAGTCTGTTCTATCTAACACAAAACTACATACATTATTGTCCTCTTATACTTCAATTCTACTACCTTCCCCCATGCCACTTTTCTCAGTGTGTACACACTATCTTTTCTCTGTCTACACTGTGTGAAAAGGGGTACTTCGCAGCCACTGTATGTGGGGAAAGAAATAGCTTTCTCTTCTTTTGGTACGGAACCTCTTGTTTCCTACTACTGTGAATGATGAGTGAATTAAACAAGATATGGGGAAGATACTAGAGGATATATATGTTTATTCCTATGATTTGCATACTTTAACATAACAATTTGTTTAAAGCTCATTCTCTTAGACAGGGGAAAGATAGATAGAAAATTGGTGTATTAGCTGTATATATTCCGAGCATCAAATTAGAGATTGGAATTTGATACATGCTTGAAGCTTTTTGAATATATGATTAAAAGGTTCGATTAGCAAGCTTAATTTCATGCACAAGTTTATAATAAAAGTGGTGTACACGAATAATTTTTGTTAGATAAAATGAGAAACTTAGTGTTAAAAAGTTCTCGTTACGTGGAAATGTCAGTTTTATTTTATAGATTTAATATAACTTAACAATTTTACCTTACATTTTTGCAAGAGATTAGTTCTATGATTCAAATTTATAATTACAAAGTCACATTTCAGTATCTTTACCTTACGATTCTTTAAATCTATAATCAGGTTTAAATTGAGATATCAATTGTTTCCGACTGATAATGATGAAGTTGATACTTTTTTCATGAATTGTTGCATAATGGAAATTGCCTACCTATTATCTAATTCTAAATCAAGATTACTTTCTTGTTGGATTGCATTTAAATTGAACATTGCTTCTATCACATGAATTGGTTTAGCTTTGAAGGGATTATAGAAAATGAAATGAAAGAAATTCCTCCTTAGTGCCACAATTGACAGCATTAGCATATTTAGGGTAAAAGAATATGACTGATTGCTCTTTGTGACTCAGATATACCTGGGCTATCTGATTCACTTGTTTACCCTCATTGCCAAGTAAGTCACTGTGAGGCCTAGAAAAAATTAGAAGTGAATATGAGAATATAATTAAGATGTCAACAAAACTCTTAAAATGAGTGTTTGAGAATTCTTCTAAATTGATTCAAAAGTAAAAATCTATTTTTCAGAGAAATCTTTATGAACAGTTTCTTCTAAGAAAAAATAAGCTGAGACATTTCAGAAGTTGCAGGACTTTGGCACTTGTGAAGTCAGAAAATGTATAATAGATCCAACTACCATTCAAGAAATGTGGAATTTTCGAATAAACCAAATTTAAAAACATAATTTGGAATAGTATTGGCCTGAACATAGGCGTATAGGGACATGCAGAAAACGATAATTAGAGATATAATTTACCATAATAACATAGAGGATTCAATTATGGACAAGTGTTTGATGGATGGTAGAGGCATGGACTCTACACAGCACTAGAATACAAAACTAATGATGTTGGATATATTTTTCATTTAAAGCTATGGCCTAAGGTTTAAGGTATTGCTATATAAAGGGAAAACACAAACAAAAATTATGAGAAACTAACAAGCCTTCAAAGTCATGGGATTGATTTCTAATTAAAGTCACTTCTAATACTTGACAATGTGCCAAAAGATTATTAGTGGGTTTTGAGTTTTAACTGTAGTCTATAGTATAGGTGCTTGCAGCCCCTTAATACAGAAAATGACGCATTACCATAATTATTTAGTAGACTTAAAACACTGCATGTGGACTTAGCTTTTGTGTCACTTGGTAAAAATTACCCTTTTCTGAAAAATCATTTTTCAATATATAGAAAGACAAAAGAAAAACTAGTTCTTTTTTGGTAGAAAGAGACACGTTTATATCATTATAACCATCAATATTTTGAGATCATTTTATGTGTACACTGTATACTGTGTAACATTATGATGAATACACTATGAATGTGGGTTTGGCCACCAGTCCTAAAATTGAGGAAAAAGGCCAGACACAAATCAATTACTAGTACTAGAAACAGAAAGAGAAATTGATTTCACAAAAAGTTCAGGGTGTCAATTATTAGGGAGGGGAAAAGATTAAACCTACATGATTTTGACGGGTTATAATTGCTCTATCAACATTCAACATGCTTGTTTGCACTAAACTGGTTAAATTTTTACAGTCCATGCAACTAATCATCACTTTAGCTACTACACCTTTGTTTCCCCCTCTATTAATCATTAAAATATTGAAATTGAAACGTGAACTTTAAAGAAAACTTTATCAGGGTGGTATATATATATTAATAGTCTCTATGCAGCCAGTAATTAAGTGCATATTTGAGAAAATTGCCCTCACCTCCCCAAATGTTTAATATTATTTCACCAACATTCTCTTTAATTTGCAAAATGCATCGATCTTCTCTATTTCATATATCATTTTGAATAATAGAGAGGTATTAGATGTTATAATGATAAAATTTATAAGAGGTTAGTGCAATAATGATAAACCTTAGAAGATGTTAGCGCAATGTTTTCTAATAAAATAAGAGTGATTAATGCCTTATTAAATAAAAAAAAAAGTCAATGCAATAATGATAAATCTGATAAATCTGAGAGGAGTTCATTCCAATTTTCCCTTGATATTTACAAGCAAGGATTCACCGACTACACTTGTGACTTATCACCTCACAAACATATCTTTAGTCTTGCTAAACTTATTAACTAGTTAGATATAGATAAAAACACGATTGGTAATAAAATAGTAAGTGTAGTTTGTTCTTGAATCTGTAAAATAATAAATAAATAAGAATACAAAATTTATGCTAAAATAAAGCTATTAATAAACGAAAGTAGAATGTGTTACTAATAATGTGAGTTTTGGAGTCATCCATCAATCTGTCAATTGCCATAGAAATAGAATAAAGTTTTGTAGTTGAGGTCGTTAGAGTCCACTACATATAAAGTTAATATATCAAAATAGAGAAAGCAATCTTATCATAATCTGACGAAAGTTGTTTTAAAATAATGTTATAATTTATGACTTTCATAGACACATCTCTAATTTGAAGTGACAAATGTCCAAATCGTTTTTTTAGTGTTTTAATTGACATTATATTCCTAATCACTCAAACCACTATTGAATATTGATATAGACCCTAGATTGGTTTGGTTTGTCCAACGAGAAAGCATCTTCCTAGTCTTAAGCTTTTTTTGTGATAGATAAGATAATCACACGCACAACAAATCTATTACTTCTAAGGTTAACGCTCCATTTGCACGTGGATAGATCATAAGGAGAAAAAATAGAGAACGATAGATAAATTTTCTATATTATTTGAATGAAAGGAAAATGAAGAGGTTGAAAACTTCTTAACTAATAAATAAAAAATTCATAACTTCTTGATTGAAGGTAAAGTTTAATGGGCTAACCAACGGGTGGTTTGTTCAAGTGTTCATGTTCGATTCTCCTGCAAGGTCTTAAATTCGAGTCTTGTGCATAGAAAAAACTCCGTTGGAAGAGTTAGTCCAGCTCGAACAGAATTGCTTCCAAATGAGGTCTTACACCAAAAAAATGTTTAATGGACTAACGAAATGTGCCTGTAAGGAATTTATTTTTAGGTCCAACTTTGCAAGGAGTTGAACAAAAAGTCTGTAAGCACCAAAAATGTTTGTGAAAATGAGCCTGCATTTGAGTCCAATGAGTTGCCTCGTTTGGGCCCGTGATTTTTAGGCTTCAAATTGTGGATTCCTAAATCGATTTTGTGTGTTGACAAAAATAAAATATTATTGTGTGATCTGACCAAAAAAAAAAAAAACAATAGAATTTGTGTTAGGACCAAAAACAAAAGAATTAGTTTGTTTGCACCGCCCCTAAAATAATGTTGGTTAATTTTGTTCATTTTTATAAAGTAACGAGAAAAAAACTGAAGGGAGTTGCTTTCCCGCGCACTATCCTTGTGTAATTCTCTTCTTTTTGGGCTTTGTCCCTCAAAATAAACTAAAAAGAACATTTTCTCAAGGAAGAAAAAAGAAAAATATAAGTTCATAATCTATGAACCGAATCTTTGTCTTCTCAGAGTCCTTAAGTTAAAAGCTAACAAATCAGTATACAAAAATTACTAACAAAGTCAAATAAGAAAGAGAGAGAAGGCATTGTGAAAGCCAAAATTTAGAATAGAATATACTACCTTCTGCTAAAAGCCTAAAAGATCAGTTATATGCTTCAAGCTTATCCATATTTTCGTTTATTTCAAAAAGGGATGACACTTTGCAAGCTATATGTTACGAAGCCAAGACTTGAAAGAAAGCTTTGTTAATATATAACTTATAACTTATACCAGAAGCAACTTAACAGATATGTTTACCTACACACACAATGCAAATTGCAAATAATAGATAAAGAAGCTAACAAAAATAAGAAAAACTTACAAGGTTAACATATACCAGATAAAATACCAAATATATAGATTTATCATTCTTATGGTATAATTGATGTTAGCAAATGGTAACATGCGTGTAACTTTGGGCAGTGAATGTGAATGTGCACTCACCCTGAAAAGAGGATCCCAGGAATAAGCTATTATCTCCTTTTCTACGGTAACCATTTGGATTCAATTCATATTCTTTCATATTTTAAAAATGCCAAAAAGAAAAAGAAAGAAAGAAAACTACACCTCCTACAACCTTTATTCTAAATAACTACTCTTTCAGGAATATGTGTGAAAGTTGCATTATCAAGTTTTAAGTTTATGTTGCTTGCAAGTAATGACAAACCTCCCATCCCTTCCCTTCCCTCTCTTTGGTGTCACTCAAATTTTGCTGATCTATATAGATATACCTTTTAAACAAACCTATGCTGCAAAGATAAAAAGGATCAAAGCAAAAATCAACAACAGCTGAAAGGTTCTATAGGCCATGGACATCAAAGAAGAAATGGATGATTCTAAGAATCTTGATGAGCAAAAGCTCCCACTGCTACGAAATGCGGAGGTGCCAGAAGCAGAGAGGAACCTGGTTCAGAAAGCCATCAGCCAGACATTTCAGAGCACAGCGCAATTGGCAAACCTCTTACCTACAGGCACTGTCCTTGCTTTCCAGCTTCTGTCTCCAATCTTCTCAAATGTAGGAAACTGTGATTCAGTCAGCAGGCTCATGACTGCTTCTCTTGTTGCTATCTGCGGTGCCGCGTGCTTCCTGCTATGCTTTACTGATAGCTTCAGAGACAGCAAAGGGAACATCTGTCATGGGTTTGCCACCTTCAGGGGCTTGTGGATCATTGACGGATCCACCACGCTTCCGCCTGAACTTGCTGCAAAATATCGCCTGCGGTTTTTGGATTTCCTGCATGCAGTGATGTCAGTTTTGGTATTTGCAGCAATTGCATTGTTTGATCAGAATGTGGTAAATTGCTTTTTCCCAGAACCATCAAAGGAGACACAGGAAATTCTCACAGCATTGCCGGTGGGCATAGGCGTTTTGGGCAGCATGCTGTTTGTTGTATTTCCCACAGAGAGACATGGAATTGGCTTCTCCATTTCAACAAATTAATAGATGAGAACTTTTTTATGTTCATGCTTGTAACCTTATGATACTAATACGTCTAATTGATTAATGAATTATCGCGTTGAGAACAAACTACGCGTAAGGTGTATTTGGCTAAACAACTTAATTAAACCACAAGAATTTATTCATAAGCTCATTCAAAAAGGTTACTAAACTCAAAATAGCTTATAGGTAAGTCTAAATGCTTATTCATAAACTAATTTGAGTAGCTTATTCAAATTTACCAAGAATTTTGCTCCAACTACTCCAGCTCAATTTACTAAGGATTTTCGTATAATATAAATTAAACCTAGACTAAAACTGGCACTAGAAGGACTTCTCTACCAATCCATTGGTTGTAAGCTATCTTTAGTCAAGCACACAATATTTAGTCGGGTTTTTATTTTTACCTTATACGGGAAATTGACTACTTGAGCAACTCCTCAGATTGTGTTGCACCTCATAAAACTTCTGCAGTTTAAAGTCTAATACTCCCTCCGTCCCAAATTATAAGGACTTGTTCAGACAATCACGCTTATTAAAAAAACATGTAATAAACTAATTAATATCTTGGTTTTGTTATTTTTTTTTACAAATCTTCCATATATGCCCCTATGTTAGTATTAGATATATCAAAGGTTGGTTGGGAAACATGAAAGAGAAGTAATTAGTAGAGGTGATAATTAAAGTTTTGGAATTGAAAATATAATGAATGCAAGGGGTAAAAAATGAATTTTTTTTTTCCTGAAATATAGAAGGGGTCTTATAATTTGGGATACAAAGTTTGTCTCTAAAGGGTTTGATCAAGACAATGGCAAACAAGTTTTCTAGAAATTGACAGAACAAAGTCACCCACATCATGTAATGGGTTTGATCAAGACAATGACTTTCCTATTACCTGAGTGTACCTTGCCCAGAAGGCCGGAACTCTGGAAAATTTGTTCCAAAAAACATCTCCCTTACTGAAGTTTCAAAAAAGGCCGGGGAAGAGCCAAGTAATGTCGACAAGAGAACAGAGAGTGAGGTGCGGTGCAATATAAAGTCAGCCCCCAGGGTAAGTCTTGTACACATCACATCTACTTCCCCAATTTGAAGCTTTGATCATTGGTCATGGTCTCATGGAGGCACTGGTCATCAAAGAATCAACCTTTGAGATGAGAAAGTGAGATTATGAATTAATGTGAAAAGATAAAGATAAAATTAAGTTTTCAATAAAATAACTTTTCTTTATATTCATAACCCATCAATTTAAGCAGAAACCTATAATTGTATGAAATTACAAAAACAGAAATACTGATAGAATTGAATTCTTGTACTAGTGTTGTGTTATAATAGAAAGATTGCAGATTTACTGAGCATAAATGACAAATAAGCAACAACAGGGCTCAGCACAAATTTAACAAAGCATAATTACAGTAATAAATTAATAAGATGCTTTCTGTGCTAAACACAATTTAATGGGTGAATAAGTAATAACTTTTACAAAAGAAAAGCCAGGGGGAGCCATGTGATGCCAAATGTTTTAGTAAGAATGCGAAACATCTTTATGGATCCTCAAACTTCAACTTTCAGCTTCAGCTCAGCCAGCAATAGCTCAGTGGCTTCTCTCACTTTTTTCCGATCCCAAAGTCCACCCATTACTACATTCCATGTTTCCTTATCTGGAATGCAACCATCTGATATCATATCTTCAAGAATCCGAGCAGCTTTGTGGAGGTCCCCTCGCTTGCAGAAACATTTGATTAAACAGTCAAAAGTGTCAATTTCAATAGAGATGCCCCTAGTACGCATACTAAGATACAACTGAAATGCACGAGGTGAATCAACATTGCTACAAAGACCTTGGACCACCATGTTATTCATTCTAACATGAAGGCCCCAAGTTGCTCGACTTGGTGAGATACCGCCAAGCACCATCTCATCAATGAAGTTTGCAGCATCTTGATAGCTGGATGCAGCACAGAGGCCACTTATGATTTTCCCATACAACCCAGCATTTGGTTTCAAACCTTGAAGCCTCATCCTGTCGAGAATCTCCACAGCTTCACTAAGTTTCCCTTCTTTACACAGTCCATTGATTAAAGTACCATAAGTGACCATGTTAGGCCGGTTCTGTTTTGTAACCATCAGTTCTAACAACTCCATTGCTTGTGATGAATGGCCGCCTTTACATAAACCATCCATTAAAGTACTGTAAGTAAAAACATTTGGCTCAATGCCATTTCTTTTCATCTCTTCAAGCAATCTTATAGCTTCGTCCAAATTATTCGACTGACACATACCATGTATCAAACTAGTATATGTAACAACAGAAGGTGTAAAACCTTTCTCCTCCATCTCGTTGAATAGTTCCTTTGCCTGACTGATTTTTCCAATTCTGCACAGCCCATTAATCAATGTACCGTACGTATATGAATCAGGCTGGGATCCACGGTTGGGCATCTCACGAAATATCTGTAAAGCAGAATCAATAGTTTCCTTGTTTTTGCAGAGGGCCTTGATCAAAATATTGAGGGAAACAACACTAGTAGGAATGCCCATTTTTCTCATCTCCCTGTAAAAACTAATAGCCCTCTTCACATGGTTTTCCTCCACAAGGATATCAATTACTGTTAGGTAAGATTTCTGAGTGAGCTTCAGCTGAAAATCTTCCATCTTGTGGAAAACCCTGATGGCATCAAGTGGCCTATGCACACGTCCATAACCCCTGCATATAGTTAAAAGTATGTCTTCTGTAACTACACAATTTTCTTGCTTCATTCTCTCCAACAACCCTTCTGCTGACCTGAACTGATTCGCAGCGACTAACCTAGAGATCATGAGACCAAAAGTTGTGTGATCATGACGAAATCCATTACTGTACTCCGCTGTGGCGGAATCAAACATAAGGACAGCTTTGTTTATGTCATTTTCTGCTTGTATCAACTTTTCAACTAAGGAACTTGTAATTTGCTTTGGCCACTTAAACAAAACTTTACTACCCATAACCTCTCTTGGTGATACCCAAAAGTTGTAGATTTTGGAAACTTGTATTAATCCTGTTACCTCACAACCAAACTGCACTGGAAGCTGGTCACCCGCACGATATTACAGAAGAAGCATTTCATCAAACAGGTCTCCGGCAAAATGTAAGTTGATAAAAACGAAACCTCAATCTCCGAGAACTGCGTTAACTAGGACCCCAGGCCCCAGCCACCGGAACAGCCACTTTCCCAGCCTTTACCGCCGATCTGGTCAATGAATAGTCGCGGGCCGCCGCCGACCATGATCACCACCATCCCCTTCGAGTCTTCCTTCTACACAACTGCAGATTTCAAAGAAAAATAAATCTTCCGTTCAGCGTTTAGGGCACCAAACCAGAAGCAAAATCAGTTAAATGAACCTGCACAAATTACAGAAATCGGAGGTGACTTGGCGAAGAACATTATTGTTAGTTGGCGGTGGTGCTTGCTGGTGGTCGGAGAGAATGAAGAAGACGATGGAAATGACCGGCGGCGGATCGGTGACCGGTCGTTGAACAGTGCGACGGTGAAGGGGTGACAAACTATTTGATTGTGATTGTTATTTGTTCGTATCGTAATGCGTATATTTTTAATTAAAACATTTTTAATGCTTGATAGATCTGGTCTAACGGTGAGAGATTTTGCTGCAGAAAGATTGAGGGGATTGGCAGCTGCAGAGGATCCAGATTCGTGGCGAAGCGGGTCAGTTAAGAACCGCAGAATTATCATCATGGAAATTTCCTTGAGGGCCCAAAAAAAAAAGAGAAAGCCCATTTGATGATGGGGTCCACAAAAACACGAACGTGAAACATCGATTCGATCATCGCAAACACGCTGAGGATCCCAAATCATCAAACCGAACCTTCAAAAAACAAGCACACCACTTTTTAAATAACCGATCCAACACAACTTTGAACAAACAAAAACACCTTCAGTAACTTCGCAGGAACATTTCATGTTAGTTAAAAAAAACACAATTTAACCAAAAACAATTTGGAAATAGAAGCTACGCAATGAGTGCCGGTTATAATGATAAAAAGTAACCATTTGAACCTTCAAAATGAGTGTTTAGAAAATATTTACTCTTCACCGTTGTGAAAATAATTTAACAATTAAAAAAATAGAAGCTCACCAACACAGAGTTAAGTCAGAGGAACATTTCATTTTACCTTCTTACTTTTCGTTAAGGTTCTGTTTGACACGAGCATATATAGTGTTCACACGTTCACACCGTTCGTTCATAAAAACGAAAATAAAGAAGAAAAGCTGAAAAACAGATTAAGATTATTATTTTCATTCTTTTTAAGAAGGAAATAAAAAAGGAGTCAGTATTATGGAAGGTGGTGATGAAGTTATAGGAGCAATCAAGAGCAACTGTTGTTGTTATTGTTCGTTTATTATTATTGTTTACGGATTTTCACTTTTATTATTATTAATGTTTGATTTTTGTTCTTTTATTCTTCCTTGTTCTTCTTTCTTTTCAATTCTTACTTTTTTATTCAATCTCCACGAAGATAATGAACCAATTTTGCATCTTTCCAATTCTACACTATCAAGAAATTTCTTGGTTAGAAAGAAGAGATAACGCAAATAGAAATAAAAAAAAGCAAACTTGATTACCCTAATTTAGATAGTGCTGCTTTGTTTCTCGTTCTTCTTTCTGTGTTTTCTGGATTTTTAGGGTTTGAAGTGGAAAAGGATTCGCTTTTGATCGATGAAGGACGAGGCTTTTTCAGAGGGAGAAGATAACAACGATACCCAGAAGATGGACGACGAGGATGGTGGTGGTAACAGCAATGACAACAACAACAACAACAGCAAAATTGGGAATTCCAGTGAGGGTCAGAGCAAGCCCAAGCGCCAGATGAAGACCCCTTTTCAGCTTGAAAATCTCGAGAAAGCTTATGCTTGTTCGTCAAAACTTCTTCTTCCCCTTTTGCTCTTCAATTTTGAGTTTCTCTTTTTTTTCAGTGGTTTTTTTAATGAGTTGGAAATTTTGTGTTTTGATCAGTGGAGATGTACCCATCAGAGGCTGTGAGGGCAGAACTGTCGGTAAAATTGGGGTTGACGGATCGGCAGTTGCAGATGTGGTTCTGTCACCGGCGGTTGAAGGACAAGAAGGACTTGCCGCCCAAGAAGCCGCGGAAGGCGGCGCCACCTTTGCCTGATTCTCCCACAGATGACCGAAGATTGGGGCCCGAGCCTGAAAATGAGTATGGATCCGGGTCGGGTTCCCGATCCAGCCCGTTTTCTCGCCCTGAGTTGCGGAATGTGGTGCCCGCCCGGGCTGTTTCGGGGTACTATGAGTCCCCACAGACTATTATGGAGCTTAGAGCAATTGCTTGTGTGGAGGCACAGTTAGGGGAGCCTCTGAGGGAAGATGGACCCATTCTAGGAGTGGAGTTTGATCCTTTGCCGCCGGATGCATTCGGGGCACCCATAGGTATATACTCATTCAGCTTGTGTTGCTATCTCTAGCTTAATAAATGAGTGACCTCAGCTTATAATTTGTTTCCTTTTCTATGTTCTGTTTGTGCTTACATTTTATTTTCTTAATATAACTTTTAGTTCTATTTATACTTCTCTTAGGCTTTTAAGAGTGCGTTGGATCTATGTTTAGGGACGGCATAGAACAAGTAGGTTGAGTCACACTAAAACTTTTTTTGTGCTATGTGCTTTGTGGTTGATGCACATCACAAGTAAGTTTAGGAAGAGAAGTTGAAGAAAGGGTGGAGGAGGATGGTTAAGGGAGATTCAAAACCTGGTTACCAATAAAAAAAGTATGAAAACGGGAAAATAACACATGCTCAGAGTTCAGATACTTTTTCTTCACAAAAATTAACCTGAACACATTTAATGAAAAATGAAACAGGTAACCAAACGGGTCATTAGGGGGGACTTGGAAAAGAAAGCTATCAAGTGAAGTTATGAAAAGCTGGATATGAATGACTTTTGGATGGTATTGTGTGTAGGACAAAAGGTTATCCCGTGGGCTACTGAGTAACAAGTTTTAAGACTTTTGTCCTATAATCAATTTAAAAATCAAATATAGAACAAGTATTTTTGTGCTGTCCTGTCTTTCACTTTTTTAACAGGTAAACACATTCATCTCGTCACTCAGATTGTCATTATTCATGTTTTGTTTATTATCTTTATTCTTTACATTGTACATTGCTACTCAGGTATCATGAATGATAATGTTATTGACTTTAGTGTTGCCTTTCATGAAATGCACGTGCGTAACTGGTAAACTAGTTTTTTATATGTTTTGTACTCTAGTCTCTAGTAGCTTTGGAGGGATGAAATGCTCATTTTTAGCTTTTCTTGCCATTTCCAGCCGATTTTTTCTGAAACCCCAAAGTATTGTTAGAAAAGAGTTCTATTATGCTATAAGCTACTGTGGAATACTAGTTTGTGATGGGGGCATGTGTGATAAATATCAATGTGCTTGTTTGGCTACTCACATTCCTGATATTTTCGTTTGGTGCAGCTGTTGCGGAACAACAGAAGCGGCCTAATCTTTCCTATGACAGTAAAATATATGATAGACATGATGTTAGAACTAATAAGGTTGGTTTTCTATCACTAGAAGTCTAGAACTGCTTCGCATTTTGCAGTTTTGGTCTGTAAAATTACCCTTGCATTCAGCTGCATACTATTTTATTTTTTAATCACAATTGTATGAGATAATTATCAAAATTGGGTACCATTTTTGAATGCTTTTCATTAATGTCAGCGTTTAGATTGTATTCCTTTATTTTTTTATACGGTTAAGTGTTTAGGCTTTCATCTTTGCTAAATGACTTACTGTTATTACCATCTTGAATCGTGTCGTGATATGGGGCATTTTATTACTTTAACATCTGCTCACTATTTAGATGCTATTTACATAAAAGGAAAAAGATACAGTATGAAGTTGTATACAATGTGTAGTTTATTTGAGCCATGGGTGTCTTTTGCTGAATCTTGTCATGCATAATATTTTTAAGAGTTTAATTACTATGCACTGATAGTGTAAAAAATTTTACACAGTTTTTCAATTAGAATGCATCAATTTGTCATAATTAAATTTGAATTTAAAAATATTTAAAAATGCAGAGATGCGATTGGATGCATGTGTAGAACTCTTTACATTGTCCATATAAATTAAATCCTATTTTTAAATGCTCTTTTGATACAAATTAAGTCTTCCTTCTGTTTCCTTCAATAGTTTGAGCAACTGGAGAACTGGCTTTATTATATGAATCTTTAAATTATATTTACCAATGTTGTCAAAATTGCGATCTTGATTGTGAGATCGGATGATATTGCAATCCAAGTACTCTCTGATTAAGATTGCAGATGGGATTGCGAATCAGTGGGATCGTGATCTTACGTGTCGTTTGATAGATCCGATCTAGTCTGAGTCTGACTCTAGTTGGGCTTCCGGGTTGCGAATTGAGAAACATGTTTTGCGGCCCAATTTGGCCACTCTTTCCCCTATTTCAGATCGCAGTTGCCCTTGTTTTACCGAAAACTGAAACCTAAAACATCAAACAAATCTCTCGTTCCTCCTCGCCTTTGAGTGTGATTCTCCTCATTACCCATATTCTTTTTTCGTTCGGAAAAGTAGAAGCTCTCAGTTTGCAAGTCAACTTCGAAGTTCAGACTTCAAACCCCCTGTGTTCTTCGTTCTGCGTGTACTGTGTTCTTCTGCCTGTGATGCTGCTATGCTCTCCCTCCTGAAGCTAGTTCAATTCAGTGCTGCTCTGTCTTCTATTCCAATTTGTCACTAGACTCTTGTTTCTGCTGGTGCTGTTTAATTGAAGAATGGCTTCTAATGGTCCTGGTTCTGAGGCTGGTGGGAGTGGTAAGGGGATGGAGATTGGTCCTAGTGGAGAAGAAGTAAGTGGATACTAGCTAGATGTGTAGAATTGTAGATTCTAGAGTAGTAGTCTAGTAGGGTTGGACACTTAGGTTATGTTCTTTTGGGGTTTTCAGAATTAGTTTTTTTGTGATGAACTTGTGTTTCTCATGAAAAACTTACGGATCTTATGCGTATCAATTTTCAGTTGAAGTTTACTGTAATGTTCTGATTCAGAGGTTATTATCCTTATCAATGTGGTTTTCTATGCATATGTATATGTTTTAAGTAAAAACTTGTACTTCTAGTATGATCTGATATATGATCCCCCTATTTACGATCTCAAACCCCCCCCGCCCCCCAAATCTGAGTAAGATCCCGATCTATTTACTCTACTGCTGGCAAATGGGTATTTAAGTTTTTAACTGTTTGGTTGTTTCATTTGATATTTTGATTATAAACAGGCTCCATTCCAGGCAATGGCAAGGACATTCCCTGAATACCCATTTCTTCCAACCCCCCAGCCTGGAATTAGATCTGATGCTTTTGGACAATTGAGCCAACCTCATTTGTATAATCCAATGGAGGGTTCTACCAGAACTCCTTCTTTTCCCCTCGGAAATGAACATCTTCCCAGAATTCATGCTACCCAAAGTCATTCTTCTCGTGCGAAAGAGGAACATGATGCATATACCCAAAGTCATTCTTCTCGTGTTCACCTTTCGTCTCCACAGGAGAAGCAAGGGATTTCCTATCCATCTCCTCCTCGAGACAGCAATGTTGCACCTGAAAGGGAACCTCACACGAACATGGCTGACACTGGAATGAACTCCCACTTTAGTGATCACCCAATTGTTGGACAAGAAAATCCTGGTGGAGAAGTTTCCCATAATGATTCAATATTGCGGATGGAGAAGAAACGCAAGGTATTAATTGAATTTGAAATTCTTGCTTAGAGTCATTTTATGTATTTATTCTTTGTTGAGGATGATTTATATTTTTTAACTTCATGTAGGTTGATGATACCAAAGTTTCAAGGGATGTCGAAGCCTATGAAATGAAGATGCGGAAGGAGCTGGAGAAACAAGATAACCTTAGACGCAAGGTTTTATTGAAATGATTTTAACACGTTTCCAAACATTTTATAGAGATTAGAAAGCATCTGTTCTTTTTGGTTAACCCTCTATTTCCCTTTCCCTTTTAGAACGAAGAGCGGTTGAGGAAAGAAATGGAAAGACAAGACCGTGAAAGAAGGAAGGAAGAAGAGAGACTGATGCGTGAGCGACAGCGAGAAGAGGAAAGATCAAAGCGTGAACAGAAACGCGAAATGGAGCGAAGGGAAAAGTTTTTGCTGAAAGAACATTTGAGAGTAAGTTTTAAGCCCAATGTTATAGCCTTCTCTAGTCTAATATTTAGATATCTAAGGATATTTGATGTGTCATTCTAACCTTTTCTTGTGCTATATCTTAAAAAAGGCTGAGAAAAGGAGGCAAAAAGAAGAGATTCGCAAAGAGAAAGAGGCAGAGAGGAGGAAAGCTGCCCTTGAAAAGGCAAATGCTCGTAGAATAGCTAAAGAGTCCATGGAGCTTATTGAGGATGAGCAGCTGGAATTGATGGAGTTGGCTGCAGCAAGCAAGGGACTTTCCTCTATTATCCACATTGATCTTGATACTTTGCAAAACCTTGAATCATTTAGGGGTGAGAATTTGTTATGATGTTACTTTCCATAATGTTACATATTTTGGTTATTTGGACCTTCAGTATTTATCTGGAAATACTAGTACTAGGAAAATGTCAGGTTCTACTGCTGATACTTGTTTTACTGTAGATTCATTGTGTGTTTTCCCACCCAAGAGTGTAAAGCTGAAAAAACCATTTGCTGTCCAACCTTGGATCAACTCAGAAAAAAATGTTGGTAACCTTCTCATGGTATGTTTCTATTGCCACTCTTGCTTCCTTGTAGCATATTTAACATACAGTATGTGAATCATGTATCCATTACAGTGTTTTATCTCTTGCTCTGGTACTGTCAAGGAGGGTGGGGGTACTTTTACCCTTTTACAGTTCTTCATGATTTGAAATGGTAGGTTAGTAATGTCCTTGTGTGTACCTCTATAAGATGGTTAAGGTTATTTTAGTTAACCATGTGTGTGTTAGACTCAGATTATTCACGTAAATGTAATGTATGGATGTGCTTTTTTTTAGTATGAGTTTTATTAACATTTTTTATTCTTTATTTTTTTAACTTGAATGTAGGATTCTGATTTTATAGTTTTGCAAACAATGTTTATTTCAGGTTTGGAGATTCTTGATTACATTTGCTGATGTTCTCGAGTTATGGCCTTTTACTCTTGATGAGTTTGTACAAGCATTTCATGACTATGTGAGTAATTTGGCCTTTGCTAGTGGTTTTCTACTGCAAATGAATTTTTTTATGCACTTCTTTTGCTCATTACGAATGTTCAATTTAAACTGTTTAATCACAGGATTCAAGATTGTTGGGTGAGATGCATGTTGCTCTTCTTAAAGTGATAATAAAAGACATTGAAGATGTTGCAAGGACACCTTCTACAGGTTTAGGAACGAATCAGAATGGAGCTGCTAATCCTGGAGGTGGCCATCCAGAGATTGTGGAAGGAGTAAGTTGAAATATTTAAAAAAAATTAATCGTCCCTATGAGACAAATAGTAGTTTTGCCTTGTGAAGTCTTTCCACATCAATCATGTTGTCTTTTTTTATGTTAGGCATATGCTTGGGGCTTTGACATACGAAACTGGCAGAAGAACTTGAATCAATTGACATGGCCAGAAATTTTCCGACAGTTAGCACTATCTGCAGGATTTGGACCGCAGCTGAAGAAAAGTATGACATGGTCATATGCTAATGATAAAGATGAGGTTCGTTTTTCTTCATTGGACTTCCTAATTTTCAGCCCAAAATTTGTATATTATATTAATTCTGAATATTACCTTAAGTGCCTATAGGCTGAACTTGTTTATGATATCATTTTAGTTTACTGGTTCTGCATGAGCTTTTTGTTACCATGGAATATGTTAACTGACCGTGTATGATTTTTAATACATGTTGAATCAGCAATGACATTATTTTGTCTTTTGTCGCATTAAGTGGATCAAGATGTATTTGTAAATGCAGGGAATAAATTGTGAAGACATCATTTCTAAACTTCGTAATGGTTCCGCAGCTGAAAGTGCAGTAGCAAAAATGCTAGAGAAAGGTCTATTAGCTCCTCGAAGATCAAGGCACCGGTTAACTCCTGGAACAGTTAAATTTGCAGCATTTCATGTTCTCTCACTGGAGGGTAGCAAGGGTTTGACAGTACTAGAGCTTGCAGAAAAAATTCAGGTGAATTGTTCATCTTCATATTAAGCAATCTTTTAAAAAAATTCGCCTTGTTCTTATATCTCTCTTCCTGTCAGAAATCTGGTCTTCGGGACCTGACAACCAGCAAGACACCTGAAGCATCAATTTCTGTTGCTTTGACAAGAGATACTAAGCTTTTTGAAAGAATAGCTCCATCGACGTACCGTGTGCGATCTACATTTAGAAAGGATCCTGCTGATGCTGAATCCATTCTTTCAGAAGCAAGAAAGAAAATTCAGATATTTGAAAATGGTTTTCTAGCTGGTGAAGATGCTGATGACGTTGAAAGAGAAGAAGAGTCGGAAAGTGATGAAGTTGATGAGGATCTTGAAGACGATGATTTAGTAAATCCCTCTAGTGCAAACCAAAATTCAGAACAGTATGATGACACAAACATTTGCTCATCAAATGTAAAAGATAATTTGGGTCATGATGTAGATCTTATTCAAAATGAATTTGATACAGATCTGCCTTGTTTTCCTGAGAATGGTTGCAAGGATGCTGATTGTCCTAGTTCGGTCACTGCACAACCTATTGCTAGCAAAGATTTAAGTACAGGAAATCTTGATGAAGATAATATGGAAATTGATGAAAGCAAATCAGGAGAATCCTGGGTTCAAGGGCTTACCGAAGGAGAATATTCTGATCTCGGTGTAGAAGAGCGTCTCAATGCTCTTGTTGCATTGATTGGTGTGGCCAATGAAGGAAATTCAATCCGTGTTGTTCTTGAGGTGAACTCTATTCCATGTAATGTATATCTTCAAGTTGATATTTGCTTTTAGTTTTAAGTTGATGTAAAGAGATTTTCAGGATCGATTGGAAGCAGCAAATGCTCTGAAGAAGCAAATGTGGGCAGATGCACAGATAGATAAAGTTCGTTTGAAAGATGATAATGTTAGTAAATCAGATTTTGCATCACAGATTGGGAATAAAGTTGAAACACAATACACATATCCTGCTGTGGAGGGCAACCAAAGCCCATTGCTTGACAATAATATTAACAATGAAGCATCTCCTGGCACCGCAGACAACCAGAAAGGAGC
The DNA here is from genome assembly GCA_030819835.1 of Acmispon strigosus. Classification (NCBI taxonomy): domain Eukaryota; kingdom Viridiplantae; phylum Streptophyta; class Magnoliopsida; order Fabales; family Fabaceae; genus Acmispon; species Acmispon strigosus. Next base: position 98,249,489 of record JAUAMA010000001.1, read on the forward strand.
TTCCGTTGCACAGAGCCTACCTATTGAAAAGTCCTCATTAGTTCAAGATTTCTGCCCAGGCACAGGTCCAGACAACCCTCAGATTCAGGCACCTGTGCAATATTCAAAAAGGTCGCGTTCGCAGTTGAAGTCTTATATTGCCCACATAGCAGAGGAGATGTATGTCTACAGGTCTCTACCCCTTGGCCAAGATCGCAGACGTAATCGATACTGGCAGTTTGCTGCATCTGCTTCTAGCAATGATCCTGGTTCTGGCAGGATCTTCGTTGAACAGCATGATGGAAATTGGAGGCTTATTGATTCTGAAGAGGTGAATTGCTTTTTCAGTATTCTAGTCACTGATCCCTTAACTAAATTTTACATTGGCTTTGACATGTTTTAGTGACTTGCATATTTTTAGTTACTGCAAATGGTTGGGATTAATGACTGTAAGCATACTCCTAGTCTTGTTCTTACCAATAGGAATGATTTTTTGAATATTATTACCTTCCCCAGTTATATCTTTTTTTTTAGGATTAAGACATAGGAAGTCTGCTTAATCATCCCAAGACGTTTCCTCCTCTAAATTGATGTTTTTTATTGGTTTTCCATCAATGTCTGATCATTGGCAAATGGCACTAATGAGGATAGCCTCTGAAATTTAAACACCTGCCTTATACTTTTATCCATGGTAAATTTTTAACTGCCTCATCTCAGTTTCATTTCTTGGGTGCCCATTTTGTATGGGCTTTTAGTTTAATGTTTCTATGCAGCGGCCGTGATTTTTCCTTATTCTGAATTTATTAGGTGATCTAACAAGGAAATGTTTGTGAATCAGTGATTCTTTTATATTTTGTGTGCGATCTAATATATCTTTGTCCTTTGTCTTAAATGATATAATATTATTTATTCTACTATTCCTATGCAGGACTTTGACATTCTTTTGACATCACTAGATTCACGTGGGATCAGGGAATCACACTTGCGCTTGATGTTGCAAAAGGTTGAGAAGTCCTTTAAAGAAAATGTACGAAAACATACACCCATAATTGGAAGCAGCGGTGAAGTTTCTATTAAAAAGGAAGCTAAAGAAACACATCTCATCCCTGATCGCCATGACAGTTCTAGAAGTACACTTCATGGCCTGAACTCTGATATATCTGAAACTTCTTCATCCTTCAAAGTTGAGCTAGCGAAAAGTGAGAGTGAGAAGAAAGCTGCCTTGAGAAGGTATCAAGATTTTCAAAAGTGGATGTGGAAAGAGTGCTATGGTTCATCAATTTTATGTGCAACAAAATATGGTATAAAGAGATGCAAACCTCTGGTGGACATTTGTGATATCTGTCTCAATCCTTATTTTGTTGAAGATTCCCATTGCAATTCCTGCCACCGGACTTTTTCCGCAAGTATTGGATTTAATTTTTCTAAGCATTCATTTCAATGTGGAGACAAGTTATCCAAAGATATTTGTATTTTGGAAAATTCTCTCCCACTGCGGACAAGATTGCTGAAGGTCCTGTTGGCTTGTATGGAGGTGAGTTAGTGGTAACTTTTCCTACTTAACCTTGAACCTTGTTTTCTATTAAAATTTAAAATGTTGTTTTGCACCCTTTTATTTGTCCTGTTATCTTTTACTTTTAAGTATAATTGTATTCAAACTTGGATTTACAGGCATCTGTTCTCTCTGAAGCATTTGGAACAATTTGGACAAACGATGTTAGGAAGCATTGGGGTGTGAAGCTGAGTAAATCGTCTTCTGTTGAGGAACTATTGCAGGTTAAATGGCCTTTCAATTCTTTATCTTCCATATCTCTGCATCATTTTAATACATCAGCAATCAGTGCCTACTCAGACTTATAAATTAAGCAACCCATTTTGCAGATATTGGCCTTATTCGAAAGAGCACTACGGCGTGATTTTCTGTCATCAGACTTCTCAACAACAGACCAATTGTTGGAATCAAAAAGTATATTAGGAAGTTCTGTACATGCTTCTACTGATCCTGAATCAGTTGCTGTTCTTCCATGGGTTCCACAAACCACTGCAGCTTTGTCTCTCAGACTTTTTGAGTTTGATTCATCTATCAGCTACGTGAAGCTTGAGAAAGTTGAGCCTTGTGAGGAAAAAGATGAGAAAGAATACATAGTGAGTCTCTTTCTTTTTCCCTTTTAAGTAGATTTCTTTCATTCTCAAAGTCAGTAATAGGGCTTCATCTTATCATGAAAGGTTTAATACTAATAATAATAAGTCGAGCTACAATCACTCAATTTTATTTAAAAGCACAGGTTCTGAGCTTGTGTCTAAAAACTTGAAGCAGATGCATGTCAAGTTTCCCTTAAATGCATTTTTCCTTTGTTATAATTTGAGTGTCTTGCCCTTTCATGAAAATTTTATTTCGTTACAATCTAATGAAACATTAATCATCTAGCTTGCTATTTTGCAGAAGCTTCCATCAAGATATACTCCCTTCAAATCTAATAGGGAGATCGAACCAGGAGAATTTGACAATGTTGAACTCACTAGAGATAAATCTGCTCCTAATAAAATTGCGCGAGGTGGGAATAAACGTGGACGGGGATGGACTAATGATCAAGGACGGGGTAAAAAGCTGGCTAAAAGAATGTACAATTCCAAACGAGGTACTGGCCGCCGAAATGCTAAGGTCACTGAGAATCTAAGTCACAGACTAAAACAGCAGGGACGAGGACAAAGTGGTGGGCGAGGTCGCCGAACGGTCAGGAAAAGAAGAGTAGAGAAGAGAGCTGTTGAAGATTTGTTGCTGGGCCATACAGCCGCCGGTTATAGCTCCAAGAGTGGTAGAGAACAATTGAGAAGCTTGGATGAAGAATGGGATGGAGAAAAGGCAAGTCCCATGACTCCTGTGCACATTGGGGTTACTGAGATTAGCAACAGTGCTGAAGAAGTAGAATCTGATGAAAATGCTCAAGCGGTGGAATATGATCAAGGAAACTGGGAGATAAGTTATAATGGTGCCCCCTCTAACAGATGGATTAGGGAGGATTTGGTCGGAATGAGTGATGAGGATGCGGATGCTTTTGAAGATGACAATGACAATGTCATTGAAGAGAATGAGGAGGAGGAGGAGGAGGATTTGGAGGGAGATGTTATGAGTGATGATGGTTCAGATGGCATGGCAAATAGAGTAGTAAATGTAGGAATCTCAGACTCTGAAGATTCTTCTGATTAGAACATCCATTTATAATTGATCGATGAAGGGATTTGTTTGCATCTGAAGGCTGCATTACATTTTTTATATTGCAGCTTTACAAATACCTGAGCTCGAGGTCATATGTCACAGCTGGAGGGTTAATGGTTAAGTAGATTTAGTGTATATTATCCATGGAAAATGGAGCTTGTATTTTTAAACTTTAAGGGCTTTGTAGCCAACCTCATTTTTTGTTTTGTTTTGTTTTGTTTTTGTTTTTTTCCCCTCCATGTAATAGATACTCATCAAATAATAAAGTTTTATTATACCTTGATTATCTTTTCATTGTCTAGAATATATGACTATCCGCTCCGAAATATGGAATTAAAGATCAAACCTCTAGCTGATAAGGGAACTACTCGTTGACTTGCTCAAGCTACTTGAAGTTGGATTGGTATCACTCCACCCACCACCCCTAAATTTTTCATTTTGAGACGGTAACTCTATAATATCCCACTACTTTATTTTTAGTCTCTCTTCAATGGTATTTAATTTCATGTAGAGCCAATTCGATTACAGAAGCATAGCTATTACGATCAGGGCTTTAATTAAACAACGCACAATACAACTACGACAAGTACTTTGTCCATTGTATTCCAAAATGTTGTACCTCAAACCTTAATCTAGTATTATTGGGTTTTATTTGCTGTTTATGTAATACACACCGACTACACAGATCACAGCCATCTACAATGGAGAAAAAAAGTAAAGTTAAGAATATTGTACACAAGATACACTACACTTGGCGTTGGTTGCCACACTTTTATGGTGCCAGAAATTTCTTTATTCTGGCTTTATATTACTCAGGCATCTACCATGCTTGTAAATTTGATGTTGAATTTGATCCTAAGGTTACCCTTCTTTGAAGGATCTTTGGAAATTGGCATACCTTCACCAGTGATCACTTCTTCATAGTTTGGATCAGTCACATTGTTTATGGCAATGGCCAGACACCTGCCATCCAGAGTTGTGAGTTGGAAGGTGTAGCCTGTTAGAGCTTCATCTTCTGAAAGAGATATCTTTTGTGTCATCACCAAATCATTACCATCTCTTGTAAATACGTTGTGAGGTTTCTCATCAATGATAAACACAATATCTGCAGCAATAACATTTGGCTGCTCATTTCCTTTCTCCGGGAAAGTGATTTTTGTTCCCTTTTTCCAGCCAGGATGGACTTCAATGGTTAGTATTTCCTGCACAGGAAATGTTCTCCTGCAAACATGTGGCACAAGTAACAAGTGAAGCCCCCTTTACATGGAGAAAATTCCACAGTTCAAGCCTAAAAATACTACCTATGTAAATATAACCAGCACTACTATATACTATTATGAAGGAAAAGGCAAGAAATGCCGATGTGAAAACTCATGGAGTTATGTGGTCAACTTCCATTTATGGTGTTTCGTATCGTAACTTTTAGCATGTTTCAAATTTTATTCACTGGGAAACCAAAAAAAATATATTTATTCACTAGACTAGATAAAAGTGAGGCTACAACAGCTAAGTGACCAATCATAAAAGTTGAATACACTGATCACCTTCGCTTCCATGCATATCTTCCCCCGGTAAGTGTTTTTGGGTAGTAAATATGTCACTGATAATGGTAACCCAACCCATTGCACCAATCTGGAAAACTGTTATCCTAACAAATGAGGTATGGTCATTCATTGCCTCATTAATGTTCTAATCAGTAGCAACTCCAGACCAACAACGAGTAATCGGAACTAACAACCGTGACCATATTGTGATTGGAGAAATGAGTATGCACACCAACCCTTATCCAACAATGAGAACTCATTGAGCCCAAACAAAAGAAGGGGAAGAGGAAGAGAAAAAAGTGCAGACAGCTAAAACATAGTAGCATAAACTAATTATTCACAAAACAACTATAAAAGGAGAAGGACATCCAACAAATCAACCACATCAAACTAACTAGTAACTACTATCTGAAGTAGCAATTGCATACTACATACATCAATTTTGTAGATGAGAAAAACTAAAAATGTATCAAAACTTCAGTTTTCAACAAATGCAAACAACAGAACTCATTCTGTACATGGAAAGTAGTTGCAAGAAGGTTTACCTAAAAGTTGTAAATTGAAATGTCAAGCAATGAGCACTTACCCGCTTACATGTACAATTTCCCTTGAGATCTTCATCTTTTTGGTAGTCCCCTTGTAGAGTTCCTCAAGGCTGCAAGGTAATGTATTTTGGATTGGAGGTGCCTTGCGCCGTGGTGGACCTTGATTCATGGGTCTGCCTTCTGCAAATATGTCTCTGCCAAAAAGTCCACCAAAGGACCTTGACACCCACGAGCCTCCCCTCATGCCTCTCCCACAGCCACCAACCCCCATCCCCATTCCTCCAAATGGGCTTGAAGAGCCAAAAACTTCTTCAAAAATGCCATTTGCGTCTCTCGGATTGAACCTGAACATTGTTGGGCCATCCCTAGTTTGGAAGAATGAATTCATACCAGCATCTGGTGGTGGCATTCCACCTTTAAGCCTGTCTTCTCCATACCGATCATATATTGCTCTCTTTTGGGGATCACTTAGAACCTATATGACGCCAAACCAATATACACCAAGACAGATTCTATATCAGTTTCACAGTTTTCACAACCCTACAAAAAAACATCGACAGAGGAGAGAGATGAAATGGAACACAAACAACAATGCCACAACTAAGTATGTGAAAAAACATGAAGTTTGTAACCAAAGAAAAGGTTGGAAATTCAGGAACATGTGATATTCTTTTCTTCCATAGTCAAGGACTAACAGTGTTTGGAAAACATGGCAGGGAGGAGAGAAATGAGAGATTGTAACTGAGAAACTGGAGTTTTAGTAATGATAGAAAATGAGTACCACGAGCAATCATGTAAATGATTCTAAATCCTTCTAATCATTCTTCATACTTCTCCTAATTACCAATTGAAGAAAATATCGAGTCCTTTTTTGGGTTAGGAGATATAAAATGTATTTATTTCTTTATCAAAAAAAATCGTTACAAAGTATAAGAATGATCATCAGGAGGGTATAGCATTACTGGACAAGAGTAACTACCAGCTAATATTCGGATATCCGGGAGCACCCGTGCAAATGGACTTTAGCACTCAGCGGCCAACGAACTCTTTCTATGAATTGAGATGAAAATACTTTCACGTTGTGCTCAACTGATATCTAAACCCACACTAAGCAGTGACCACTAATCAACGAACTCAGCAAAGTAATCCAAGTAACTTGTGTCCAAGTATAAGAATAGACCCTTGCAAGTCAAAAGGATGCATACTAGCACTCCCAACTCAATCAACAATCACTAAATGCAAAATACGACAAATCAAGCTGTTAATCACATTGGCTTACTAGAAAAATCTGAAGTTCGAAGAATTTCACCAAGGGCCGAGATCCTAAGTTCCTAAAATGAATTGAAATTGGGGATCTAGAGACAACAGGCCTCCAAATTACATCTGAATATGACTTGTTAACAGTCCCAATAAAAGGAACGAATCTGATCTAACATGAACAAATCAAGCAATAATAGATGGATCAGAAAGCAAAGAAGTTACGTACCTCATAGGATTCAGAGATGAGTTTGAATTTAGTCTCAGCATCGTTCTTGTTGTCTGGGTTCTTGTCAGGGTGCCATCTCATGGCAAGTTTTCTGTAAGCTTTCTTCAACTCTTCATCCGTTGCATTGTGATCAACCTCCAAAATCTCATAGTAGTCCACACCCATCTTCAGATCTTTCTAAATATTCAACACAACGCCAATTTAAACTGAAACTCTTCAGTTTTCTCTTCCTCTGTTCAACCTCTCTATTTGTCCGGTTGCTTGATTGTTCACAATAGTTATCTCACAATTGTTAATCTGGGAAATTTTGCAGTAAAATAATATTAATCAAATATTGTATGGAGTCAAGCTAAAAAAAAAGTAATGAAAATAATTTATTAATGTTTTGTAAGAATTTAAATGCCTAGATCGTATATACATTATTATTCATACAAAAAGGTCATTTTTATATTTAATAATTAATAATATAATATCTCCACGCCAGACACGAGTTGAAAGGATTTTGATCAACGGAATTGATTTCGACATGGATACAATACAAAATGAGTAAAAAATCATTTTCTTGCAATCTCAAACATACGCACAAAATGCCACAAAATTGTACATTTACTTTATGGGGTTCTAAAACCCCCTTTTAAATGATTTTTTTATTTTTTAATCTTTGTGTTTTGTGAACTATCACTAAACACATATGTCACGGAAAATCCTCGCTTTGGTACTCTAACTAGCTTGGAACTGGGAGTTTGTGTCATCGTGTTCCTTATGTGCATATCTCGGATACGGAGCTTAAGGTCTCTGATCTTTGGGTTCATGGTACGTGGAGCTTCACTGCATTGTACACGCCTCTTCCACCAGAGGTAGTTACGGAGATTTCCCGGATCAGTATACCGCTGCGTTCTAAGGAGGAGGACAAGATTTTGTGGTCAGAAACTAATTCAGGAGTTTATTCGACAGCCTCAACATACTACATGCTACAGCGCAATGACCAGCGGAGCTCTCAAGACGGGAAGATGATCTGGACTTCTTAGGCTCCGGAGAAGGTTCGGTTTTTCCTTTGGCTGGTAGGTCGCAGCGCTCTCCCAACAAATTTGAAGAGGCGCCAGTGTCATCTGAGTTTGATCGTGACTTGTCCTCGGTGCGACAAGCAGGATGAGGATGTTGAACATCTCTTGCGTGATTGTCGTGATTCACGTTTGATATGGAGCCACTTTCGAAGCTTGCTGCCAATCCCACCTACGGCGTACTCCTTCCATGATTGGTTTCGACACCTCCTCCAAGGACCTCAGCAGGGATTTGCGATTGCCATTCTCTGGTGTATCTGGCGTTGGCGGAATAGTGTGGTTTTTGATCCACACCCATGGCCTGTTCAGTTGGTTTGGCGACAGATTTTGATAACGGCGAATGAATTTGTGAGGTGGGGGAAGATAACACCAACTCCTCGAGAATCCATGTTTGTTAAAGGACCGAATTGGATCCATCTTCATACGGATGACAGTTGGATTTCTGGGCCAGATCAAATGGGTGGTGGCTGTGTGGTAAGGGACTCCACTGGACGATGGCTATGGGGTTTGCTTGTTCTCATGGGGCTGGTTGTGCTTTTCATGCGGAGCTTCTGGCGCTTCGAACTGGTTTGAAGCTTGTCTGGGATTTGGGTTTCCGAGAAATTGTCTGCTACATAGAATGTAAGAATAATGTGGAGCTTCGAAGCCAGAACAGAGACACGCGAACTTATTGGCAACGGGATATTATTGCTTCTATTCGGGCAATGTTGGGTGAGGACTGGAATGTTCAATTCTCATATGTTATGCGAGATAGAAATGCTGTGGCGAATGCGTTGGCGAGAGAAGCTTCTAAGACAGGGGGTTCGATGCGTATTTGGAAGGAGTCTCCTTCCTTTGTGATTCCGCTCTTGTGTAAAGACGCGGTAGCTTAGTTTGTTTCTTTTGTTGTTTTCTTTCATTCCTTTTGTAACAAAAAAAAAACACATATGTCACGTATTTCGTAAACCTGAATTTCAAAAAGTAGGATCATTTGATCAAATAGACACACACTACTAACGAGAAAAATGAGAAGTGATGTAATATGCACAATAAAGTGTTTTATTTTTATACATATATATTTTGTCAAAAACGATAAATGTACCGTATAACAACGTAATCATATATTGAACACTTGTATTAGTGGTAGTTTGGGATACCATTATGACCGTCATAAATATTTTTTTTTATTGTTAATAAGTTCACGAGTTGTGCCGATCTAAAACCGCTACAAACTTATATGTTGATGGTATGTCACACGAAGTGAGAATCTGTGTCTAATAACTAATATTTTCTTACTATTCAAGTCCTTCTCTTTATTTATTTTCTTTTTATCTATAAAATTCACAATATATATGCTAACTGGACTTTATTATCTTTTTAGCTTCTTTTAATACCAGATACAATTTTGTTGTTTATTATTATAGTCTATTATCTATTAGCTATCATTGACTATTATCTATAAATAATTATTAATCCGGGCTACTCCTCACCCTAATCGCCGCTGCCCACGACGCAATAACCAACCATCTTCGTCATGTGCCAACACACTGTTGATACCACTAAAAATCAGTACCAATAGGTTCCGTCAGACCAACCGTGCACAAAGTATTTATTAGGCTATTATATTGGTTAAATAAGAGGCCGATCACAAAGATCCAACCGCTATTCCTATTGCGCCCGACACCCGACCATACCCTTCCCTCCAGCCCCCAAGGACGACCGAAATATCTACACCTCTCTCAATCTCATTGGTCAAAAAACTTGCCCAAGAAATAGTTACTTATACCTACAAGTCGGAGTGTCCAATCCTTATAAGCCAGCTATCTAACTAGGTGATATAGGTGATACAAAACGTTTGTCTGTCAAACACTTGAATACCTCTGCAAGCACGACACTAAACCTCAAATTTCAAACCTCTTGTACCTAAGAATTTCAAAACACTATAAAAAGTGAAGAGAAAACGCTCCAAACATAAATTTTTAACCTACTCATGCTCCTTCACCCAGCTATCCCCAGTAACTTAAACTTTGGAGTATTTCCTACTAGACCCCTTTCGGAGCCCCATCAAAACCATTGAGAAGAAAGACTTTGCTAAGTTCACAAAAGGTTTGTCTTCATTGTTGTTCTTTCTCCATTTTCATTACACTCACCCTAGTGATTAGCTGTCTCACGATAATCAATTATAATTATTCTAATTATTATTGAGGGGTTATGCTACTAAATATTCTTTTTGGTAGATTTCTTTAACGTAAGTTAATTATTTAGCATCCTTTCTTGACTTAATGACTAACATAATCTGGACCTTTACCTTGACATTTTGTGCCATTCTTATTTTCTCGGCATAAACAATATGAAAATTACTAAACAGCTTTAAAGCTTGGGCCAAATGTTACCTTAGTTTGTTTTTAAAAAGGCTTGTATACTTATAAAAAAGAATAATTTGTATGTATTGCACAGTGGTTATGGTTAGCACTGTATTATTCTTTTAAAGAAGGGAAGCAAACTATGTTTATTGTACCATAGATATCCATAATTTTATTACGGAACAGATATTCAAACGTTTGTATGCGATTATGCGCGTGCTCTTTTCCACCAAGTTATCTCTATATCATGTATGGTGCTTTCAAACTTTGTTTAATTATTAATTTCCTAATGGAGCCAACTCATTTCCATAATCACATAGCTATTAAGTTCAAAGTTTTAACGTTGATACCACAACAATTCTACTTACTTTGTATCAAGTATCAACCTTAACTCAAAATGTCACACCTCAACTAGCTCATTACGCAAACTAAACAAAATAAGGTTGATAGAGCAGATTGGAAGGCTATACACAAGATATACTATTATGGCGCCAGAAGTTTCTTAATTCCAGCTTTCTGCTCTGAGGTCAACCTTGCTGGGAACTTGATGTTGAATTTAATCCTGAGATTACCCTTCTTTGAAGGATCTTTTGGAATAGGCATGCCTTCCCTGGGGACCACCTCTTCATAATTTGGATGAATCACATTGTTTATGGGAATGCTCAGAGCCCTCCCATCCAGTGTTGTGAGATGGACAGTGTACCCTGCTAGAGCTTCAGCAAGTGATACCTTTTGTGTCACAACCAAATCATTACCATCTCTTGTAAATACACTGTGGGGTTTCTCATCAATGACAAACACAAGATCCGCAGCAATCATGTTTGGCTGCTCATTTCCTTTCTCTGGGAACGTGATCTTCGTCCCCTTTTTCCACCCAGGTTTGATTTCAATGGTTAAGATTTCCTCAACAGGCAAAGTTTTCCTGCAAAAGGAATAGAATACAGAGAAACTCCATCAATATAGCTGGCATTTACATGTAAAGTAACAATTGGAAGAACAAGCTGTTGCTCCATTACATACTAGTTGGGCCTAACTCTTCCCTTGCCTGAATTTCATAATTTTAGAATTCGTGTTATCTCAAAAGTTAGTTTTGAGTTGAGAGTTTCTTAGCCTTTCAAATAAACTTATTTGCCGATATCTTTACTTAATGTGAACTTCTCAACACACCCTTAGACTAGAAAAGTGTGAAGTTTGCAGAATTGGACATCCGCTAGTGAGTGGTAACTCATTTATGGACGGTCTAAATTCTCATAACAGATCCAGTATAGAGCTCATATATCATATGAGACTTCAGGGTTACACTTTACTCTACCCAAAAACTAGCTATCATGATGGACTTCTCAAAACACGAAGTTCAATCAGCCTAGAAAAGTAACATGAGAAAATGTTGCTGCATTTACTAGCAAACTAACAATTGGAAGAACAAGCTTTTGCTCTCCATTACATGAGAAAATTTTCAGAATAATGGAAACTCAGGGCCTAACTCTACCCTAGATAGATTTAAGATAGATGATACCATATTCCACCCTATCCCAAAAGCTACCTTTGAGATGCTGATTGCTCTAAACTTACTTGGTCATATCTATGTTTAATTAGTAAGCAGGGCTGATATCTACAGGGTGGACATCTACCGGTGGCTCATCTATGGAGGTCTAAATTCTAATAAACCTATCTAGGATAGGCTCATGTATCATATTAGAATTCGGGTTAAACAGCCTAGGAAAACCACCTAATTAAACTCAAGACTGAACACATTTTGTACATCAGAGTATTATTTTACACACTTTGTATCATTGTTACTGATTGAAAAGCAGAGAGTGGTGCTTACCCGCTTGCATCTGCAATTTCTCTTGAGATCTTCATCTTTTTGGTAGTCCCCTTATAGAGCTCCTCAAGGCTACAAGGCACTCTATTTTCTATTGGAGGTGCCTTGCGAGGACCATGAGTACTCATAGGCCTTCCTTCTCCAAATGAACTGAACATGTCATCGCCAAAAATTCCACCGAATGACCTCGGCCCACCCCTCATTCCTCCACCGCCGCCACCACCACCACCCATGCCTCCAAATGGGCTTGAAAACCCGAAAAACTCCGCAAAGATTTCGTCTGCGTTTCTGGGATTGAACCTGAACGTTGTTGGGCCATCTCCAGTTTGGAAGAATGAGGCCCCACCACCACCAGCAGCATCTGGAGGTGGCACTTGCCCTTTAAGCCCTTCTTCTCCATACTGATCATAAATTGCTTTCTTCTGAGGATCACTTAGAACCTTCACCAAACCAACAAATACACCAAATCAGATTCTATACTACAACACACTAGCAATGTAACATTGCAGTTTAATCTAATGTTAAACCAGATCATAATTCAATTGAAATGATAAATACATTCCACCCAATAACAGAACAGTAGGAAAGATTAATTGGGTAAACAGTTTTGCATTGTTTTTTGTTTCCAAAGGTATCACCAGGACACTAATCCACTCGAGACTCAGACATCACATAGTGAATATGTCTCTTCCAACAAATTCTTTGTCTATACACACAAACCCTGGGGAGATCAACTATCTACCACGCAGGAACTTGTTTGTACAGGAACTTGTTTGTACAGTTTTGCCTTATTGATACCAACATGTATCTGTGAATTCCTTCTACCATGCATTTTATCAAATAGATGGGGTTTAGTTTAAGAATTGCAATTTTCTAATAGTTGAATTGAAAGTAGAAACGATTATTGAAACAGGGGAACAAAATAGATATAATGGTAGGTACCTCGTAGGCTTCAGAAATCTGCTTGAATTTAGTCTCAGCCTCTTTCTTATTGGTGGGGTTCTTATCAGGGTGCCACTTCATGGCAAGCTTTCTGTAAGCTTTCTTCAACTCTTCATCGGTGGCATTCTTCCCAACCTGCAAAACCTTATAGTAATCCACTCCCATCTTCTTATTTTGAACTCTGAAGGTGCTGATATTTCGGAGGTTGAAGCTTTTGTTCTCGTTGCTATGATCAGAGTTAGCTTGCAAATTGAATATTAGTAGGAAATGAGGAATTAGAGGGAGATGTCTAGAAGCTGCGCAATGCACCAACAAAACCAGAAGGGTGTAGAATTTTCTAGTCTCTTTGGAGTTTCGACAGATGTCCTACGGTGCCACGTAAATTGTAATAATGTCTTTGGTGCCACGTAATTTGACTTAATTGCATTTAAGTCCCTTAATTTAGGCTGTGTGATTTTGATCTCTTAATTGTTTTTCAAACTAATCAACTCCTTCTGATTTTATAATTAAGCAAATTTAGACCCACTCTTTTGATTTTCATATACCTAAAATCATTAACTCTTCATTTTCTTTTCAAATATTTTAGCGTTTAGATACACCTTTTTCTAATACCTAGTGTTTTTTTTTTTACATAAGGAAATAAGAAGAAAAAAGAAGAAGCAAGAAACACACTAAGCTACCGCATCTTTGCACAAGAGCGGAATCACAGAAGAAGGAGGCTCCTTCCAAATACGCATCGGACACACTGTTTGAGACGCTTGTCTCGCCAATGCATCCGCCACAGCATTTCTATCACGCAAAACATAAGATAATTGAACCTTCCAATCCGCAGCCAACATCGTCCGAATAGAAGTAATAGTATCTCGTTGCCAAAAGGATCGGGTGTCCCTGTTCTGGCTCAGGAGCTCCACAATCTCCTTGCAATCCATATAACAGACAATATCGCGGAACCCTAAGTCCCAAACAAGGTTCAACCCTGTGCGAAGCGCCAGAAGCTCCGCGAGGAAAGCACAGCCAGCCCCATAAGAACAAGCAAAGCCTGATAACCATCGGCCCGTGGAGTCCCTCACTACACCACCACCACCCATTTGATTAGACACAGCAACCCAGCTTCCATCCGTATGGAGATGAATCAAATTCGTACCCTTGACAAACATGGGATCACAAGGACTCGGTGTTATCTTCCCCCACCTCGCAAACTCATTAGTCGTTATCAAAATCTAACGCCATACCAATTGAACAGGCCACAGATGAGAATCGAAAACCACGTTATTCCGCCAACGCCATATACACCAGAGGATGGCAATCGCAAGCACCTGATGAGATCCCTGAAGGAGGTGACGAAACCAATCCTGGAAGGAACACGCCGCAGGAGGGGTTGGCAGCAAGCTATGAAAGTGGCTCCACAGTAGTCGTGAGTCACGACAGTCTCGCAAGAGGTGTTCAACATCCTCATCCTGCTCGCCACACCGAGAACAAGTCGCGGTGAGGTGAATTTTTTGAATTTTTGTTTTTTATTAAAACTTAATATTTTGATTAGTGAGTTTAAAATAATATCTACAATGATTAAACTAATTTGTGAATATTTTTCAAAATTCTCATTTAACTTGACATTTTGTATTAATTCATCACATAACCAACCAATTATATCTTTCACTAATCTTTCTTCAAAGTGAAGGTGAAAATTTGGGTGTGAATAATTTTTTTTTCCAAAATCATTTAATGTAAGTCAAGCGATTAATTTTTTTATAACTTTAAATGTACTATTTCCGTGAGAATTCTTGATATCTTTCAATAACTTTCTCCGTTCATAATATTTTGTTGTTTTCTGTTGTGCCCATAGTTTTTTTTAAATTGATACATAATTTGAGTACATATTCTTATCTAACAAGTGATAATGCTAAAGTAAGAGAACCATAGAATTTGGTTCTGGAATTGGCGAGGACAACGATATATGAACATAAGATGTGTTAGGTAAGAGACACACCTAGTAATTAGTTGAGTATTTTTTAGATATTATTAAATTAAATGAAGGTATATATAGAAAAAAATAGTCTTATATTTTAAAATAACAAATTTTATTAAAAAAAAACTAAACAACAAAAAAAAGGAAAAAGAAATAAAATAAATAGTAACTCATAAACTAAAAAGTAAATAAGAGGTGGTTCTTTCTCATTTGATAGTCTTTGATGATCTTTTGTTATTCACAAAAACTAATGTTAGATAGGTTTGCCTTATGAAGGAAATGTTATCCTTGTTTTGCAAAGCTTAGGGCAGAAGAATCTCCAAAGAGCGATTGTACAACATCACTTCCATTCATTTCTCGTCTGACATTGGTAAGTATTTGAGCTTCCCAATTTTTATAAAAGAGTGACTAATCAATATTTTAATTTTATTTTAGATAAGGTCAATGTTAGAATGACTTAGGAGAGTTACTTTCGCTCGGTTAGTCTTGGCCTCCATGTCATCTTATTGTAGGGAGAGGTAGCTCACTTTGTTGAGCTAAAGGTGATAGAAGGTGAAGAGTCAGAGTTTAACTCCTGAAAAAGAAATATTTATAATTTACTAACAACTAGCATACGCATATTAAAAAAACATGTTTGGGTACCTCAAGGTATTTGTGACACCATTATTGGTGCTTTTATTCAAAAATGTGTGTGGAAAGAGACAGAACAAAAACAAAAAGGGATTCATCTTATTAATTGGAATACTATGACCCAACCCAAGCATTTGGGGAGCTTGGGGCTTGGGAAAGCTCGTGACCATAATGTGACGTTGCTTGGGAATAATGTTTGGAAAATGATCCAAAATAAAAACAACCATTGGGTCCAAACAGTGACGGATGGACATGGTGGGAGGGGGGGAGCTGCCCCCACATGGCTTTTAAAATTTCTTATTACAATACTATTATTTTAATACAATATATTTGATTGCCCCCACAAGCAAAAATAAATGCCCCATAAATATACAATATTATTCCTAATGTCATTAAAATTCGTATGGGAGATGAATTTTTGAATGATTGCTTAGTAACTTATGTAGAAAGGGAAATATTTGATAGTGTTGAGAATGAAAGAATTGTACAATGTTTACAAAATATGAAAGCTCGTAGAGAACAAATATGATATTTATTCAGTCGTTTAATAGTAATATATTATGTTTTCAATACTGCAAATTTTTATGTGTATACTGCCCCCACGACATAAAATTCCTGGATCCGTCACTGGGTCCAAATCTTAAATATGGGTTGAATGACCCCTTCTTATCTATGTAGAGTAGGCGGGGATCTTTTGTTTGAGAATCGTTACAACAAACTTGCGACAACTTATGAGATGGATTCGATATCAAGCTAGGAAATGTCA
Organism: Acmispon strigosus; assembly: GCA_030819835.1. Classification (NCBI taxonomy): domain Eukaryota; kingdom Viridiplantae; phylum Streptophyta; class Magnoliopsida; order Fabales; family Fabaceae; genus Acmispon; species Acmispon strigosus. The sequence continues at coordinate 98,265,792 of JAUAMA010000001.1, forward strand.
TGGTATGGTTTTGGTTTGACCACTGGTTGGGGCGGTAGAAGCTGGGGAAACATGTAGAGTTCATTGATATTCATGATACAACTCGTCATGTGTGTTCCAATAACATGCTCTACACAAGACTTCTTGAGAAAGTTGCTATAGCCATTCGATAAATCATTGTTTCCCTAAATCATCATGTGGAGGATTGTTTCGTTAGGAGAGGAGATATGTCAATTGAGTAAAGTACAAAGTCCGGTTATACTTGAGTCTCAGTTGCGTGGGTGGAGCCGGTAAACGACAACTGAGCTGATCAATCTTGGTCGTGGATATGAAAGGTTCCTGCATCTTTGAAGGTGTGTCTCTTTGGTTGCTCTGCTACGAATCTCTCTCTCTTCTTATGAGTTGTGAGCTCATGGTGGCATGGCCTCTTCGCCTCACTGTATTACATGCCGCCTTTTTCCTGAAACCAACCTGCATTACTTGTAGGATTGTATTCATGCTCATGTGATTTGGTGTAGTTTGGGATTGGATGATAGTAGTAGTAGGTTTTAGAATTCTGGCGCTTGGGCTTGGGTCAAATATCTTATCAAGGGAGATAAAGTGTTGGCTTGCGCTGTGATTTGAACTACCTACGGAGTTAGAAACACTCGGTGTTTTGAAGTCAAGGAGACACCTACGACAACCGCAATTTATTTTGTTTTGGCTTTGTAGAATGTTTGGTTTGAGCTGCTTCATCATCAACGTAGTCATTTGTGGCATGTCCGGACGCTGTCTTGGTTAGTCTCGCGGTTGGCACTATAGCATTGAATTTAGATGAGAGTTTGGGCGGCTCTCTGGTGAGGGATCGATGGTTATGGTGGGTGCTTCAGAAATGATATGGGAGATTGGGTTCTTGGTTTCTTCGTGAATGGAGGGAATTCATACATCTTGCATATGAAATTTTTGGCCATTTTTCATGGTCTTAATCTTGCTTGGGATAAAGAGTTTAGAGGTTTAATACGCTACTCAGATTATCTTAGTGCGATTAAGTTGATTCAAAGTACGAATTCTTCCCAGCATTCATTGGCACTGATTTAGGAAGGGAATTTGATAAGTCCGTGTGAATCATACTCTTAGATAGAGTAATGCTTGTGCGGATTTTTTTTGGCAATAATGAAGGCTCAACAAAATATCGAGCTTGCAGTGCGACAGGAATTTCCTTTTAGTTTAGACTCGCTATTATTAGTTGATGTTTTAGGAGTCTCTTTCTCCTTCGGTGTTTTTTGACTTTTTCTTTTGGTTTAGAAAAAAAAAACCAAGAAAAGAAAAACAAATAGGAGTATTTGGTTTTTTTAATAAAAAGCATTTTAGGAATCTTGGGATTCTCGTGACTGAGAGTGGTAACATACTAACATGAATAATGCACGAGGTCCTTGGATCAGAAAGGTAAACGGTAAACCCCTTTTCAAAGCGGAAAATAGAAAAAACGGTGCGGTAGTTGGAATGCACGCACGCTTCCCGCTACTCTGATCTTCACTCATTTCCGTTCTGCTTCGCTAATGAACTCTAAAGTCTCGATCCTTATTCCTTTCCTTCAATAAAATTTCCCGGGAAAATTCTGATTTCCCTGGAAAATGCAAACCGTTTCGTTTCCTCTCCTCACTCACTCCATTCCGTATCCGCTCACTTCCTTCCGTCCATTTCTCTCTCCCCCAGACTCCTCCTCGCTTTCCCTCACCGCTCCCCGGAACTACATCCGTTTGCGAGCTTCTACCGGCGAATCCTCCACGTCAACCATCGCCGTCAACAACTCCGATTCCGGCGACTCCACCGCCTTCGTTATCCGGGCTCGCAACCGGATCGGCCTCCTCCAGGTCATCACCAGGGTTTTCAAGGTCCTCGGCCTCACCATTGACAGGGCCACAGTCGAATTCGAGGGCGACTTCTTCACCAAGAAGTTCTTCGTCACCGATTCCCATGGCAACAAAATCGAGGACTCGGATAGCTTGGAGAGGATCAAGCGAGCGTTGGTGGAGGCAATTGGCGTTGGAGACAACGACGGGACGGTTTCGGTGGCGAGGTCGTTGACGGCGAACAGAGGGATTGTGGTGAGGAGGCCTGGATTGGTGGAGGGGCTTGGGGAGCGTAAGGCGAAAGCAGAGAGAATGTTTAGCTTAATGGACGGGTTTCTGAAAAATGACCCTCTCAGTCTTCAGAAGGACATTCTTCAGCATGTCGAGTTCACGGTGGCGAGATCACGGTTTAGTTTTGACGATTTTGAAGCGTATCAGGTAACCTTCCTTTAAACACTTTACCTCTTTTGGCTTGGTATATTTATTTTGCGGTAGTGCATTTTGGCATGTCTTCAGTGCGAGTATGGATAGAGTTGTTTGGAGAGGGAAAAAGTGTGTTGAAGTTTTAGGAAAAGCAATATGCAAATGAGTAAATTCAGTATCATTAGAAAGGTAAGAATGGCACGACATGATCTTAGAACACGCCTTTTAGGAGAAAATTTCTTATAAACCTGGTATGCCCAAGCTGGATACACTTCCAATCAATTGGTGAAACATTATAAATTATGGTAAGTAATCATGAATTAACTATGTTAGTCAATCATTATTTAATGGTACTAGTATATATGTCAACAATTATGGTTCTTGCTTAGGGCACTGGTTAGCATTTGCCATAATTTACTGATGTGTGAAAAGTGAAGTCCAACGCATCCTCAAATTTTTTGATTGAGTTGAAGTTTATTGGCGGGAAATTCGTGATGTTTGAAATTTCATTTGAATCCACCCTGAAAATCCCAATGGAAAACTACAAGAAGTTGACCAACTAAATACAAACTTCTCTTTAACTAAAGGGTGAAGAGTGGATGAGTAGGTGGCAAGGTAATCTTGATGGTAGATGTGTCATTACTGAAATTCTTATAGGAGAACGAGCAATTGAAAGAATATTTGACATGTTGTGATTTATGGTTGCATTTTTTACGGTGTACATTGTCATAGAAGGAACTCAGTCTTCATTTAATGAAAATTAAAGCTTATTTCATTTAATTTGATCTGTTTGATATCCTGAGATTGCAGCCTTGTAGATTACCTAGGGCATCAAATAAAGTGTTTTGGCCTACTTTTGGTCATATTTTTAAATGGATATCATCAAAAAATTGATTTTGCGTAGTGGCATTTGTAGGCTTTGGCACATAGTGTGCGAGATCGGTTGATTGAACGCTGGCATGATACTCACATTTACTTCAAGAGGACAAAACCTAAGCGCCTCTACTTCCTCTCGCTCGAGTTTCTTATGGGTACTTAAAATGATGCCTCAAATGTGATTGGCATGTTACAGTAAATCTCCTTGATTAACCTTTATTCCATGTTTATTTCTTTCTCCAAGTTAGTTTATATTTAAGTGATTGAAAATTACAAGAACCTATTTCACGACTTATCTATAATAAGAATATATTGAACTTTATGTTGGAAAGTGTCTCCTATTTAGGAGCTTTATATAAATTATATTTGCTGTTAATAACTAGGAGGATTTGATTTGTACATTGTCTGATTTATTTTCCTATTTTCCTGAAATTAGAGATCGTAAATCATGTCATATACTTATGTGTACTTGTTCATACTAAGGACTTCATCAAGCAATATATTCTCCATTTTCAAATCTTTCTGTTCTAGTAAATCAATTATGAAGTTCTATATAACTAAATCATCTAATAGAGTATAATAGATACTCCCTCCGTCTGATAATATTTGTCATTTTAAGAGTTTTGGTTTGTCTCAAATTATTTGTATCTTTAGAAATCAAGAGAGTATTAGTTATATTTTCCCACTAATACCTTATTTATTGTTCTCTCAATCTACTTAATTATTATACAATATATTAATTTCTCCTTCATAATCCTTAAATCTCTCACCTAACTACTACGATAATTAGAATCTCTTATTTTATCATAGGCAGACCTATAATTATAATTTTCTTAATATGTGTGCATTACCTTAAAAGACAAATAATAGGAGGTGGAGGTAGTATTCACCTGTAAGTGTTAATATGGCAGGTTGGGGCTTCTAATCGGGATAGTATCAGAGAGGTTAGTCTCCCGTTTATGTTAATGGAGATATCCTAGTGAAAGACCAAAAAAGTAAGAAAATCATATAACAGATGCTCAAGTGTTATCTCTTTTGAAAGCAAAGCAAATATGTAATCAGAAACAGTTTTAAATTTTTGATGTGTATGCAAACTCACATTAGACGATGACTTTAGAGTTTCAATGAGGTTGGTACACATAGGACCTGTCTTAACACCTTAAACATTTGTAGGTCAAATGCTTCTCTAATATAGTATGGAAGTATGTTTCAACGAATCATGGAATCTTAAATTTAAATTTCAGCCAAGTAATCGTCACCTGCTTAATTGACTCTGCTTAATAAAAGATTTTTTAATGATATGTTCCTGTATATATTATGTTGTGGCCTGATAAATATATCTGTACATTTATGACCCGTGTGATTTGAATATGAAGGTAACTAATTAACTAAAGCAGTCCAATTTATTTTCAAGATTCCAACAATTAAAGAAACTGGCACTGAGCTGTTTCTCTCATCTGGTGAACAGTTAATCAATGGCTGTGCTCATGAAAGTAAACAACTGATTGTCTTCTTGTATCCAATGCTTAAGAACATGTTTTTCTGATATCAGGCCGTACCTTGTCAAATAGTGTCATCAATCTTGGCATCCAGGATCAATATGCGGAGGCCCTAAGCCAACTTGGATTTGAGTTTGAAGTTTTGGCAGAGCAGGTGTTATTAATCTTTCATCTAATCATTTTGTATTCTCCAGTCTACCATTGTTGTACTATTATATCAGAGTGAGCATTCATGGTGGTTATGCATATACCTTAATGTACATATATGCTACATCCTTGACAAGGAAGGAGATGCGGCCCTTGGCAATGGCGGCCTTGCTCGTTTTTCAGCATGCCAAATGGATTCTTTAGCAACTTTGGACTATCCTGCATGGGGGTATGGTTTTACTTTGTGATTTTTATTAAAATTTATCTAACAAGTTTAAAAAATTAATATTGTCACATACAGATTTCTTTATTTTAGATTTAAAATGTAGAATGCAGATATGCGCTATGAACTGTGAAGTTGATCTTATTAGCTTGGACATCTACTGCTCTAAGTTCTTTGGCATCATTAACATGTCATGATGGCCCAAAGCTTGACTGAGCCTCAACAGTATACATACATATATATATACACATATATATATTATATATATATAGGATGCATATGTATAAAGCTATTTATCCAATAACAATGTGTCTATAGCTTAGTTTCTAAAACGTAGTGCACCTTCTAAGAGTGTCTTGCTCCTGAAACTGCATGAATTTGGAAACTCTGCAATTTATTGTCAATTATGCTTTTCACTAGCTTCTGTAATGATTAGCCCTCTGAAACCTTGATCACCGGGGGATTACATCCTTTTCAGGTGTTAATTTTTAGTGTTTATTCTCATGCTTACTATTAGCATCACCTATTGGATGATTCTGGAACTGTGGAGGCAAAATAAAGTATGCTTATTTTTGCACTTTGCTGTGTGGATAACAAATATGCATCTTATCTAAAGATTGGGTTCTATCTTGAGTTTGATGAAATGATCTTCATTTTGCAGATACGGGTTGCGTTACGAATATGGGTTGTTTCGTCAAATCATAGTGGATGGCTTTCAACATGAGCAACCTGATTATTGGCTGAACTTTGGAAACCCTTGGGAGATAGAGCGGATTCATGTCACATATGAAGTGAAGGTTGTCAGGCTTCCCTCTGTTCTGCCTTTTGTTTCATTTTATAATTTTTCATTGTTATTGTCTGTCTTTCACTCTATCACCTGAAAATTACAAACTGACTGCATTTCTATGCTATATTGGATGGATTAGTTCTATGGGAGTGTTGAAGAGGTAGATATGAATGGGAAAAAACATAACGCTTGGATCCCTGGAGAGACGGTAAGAGTAGTATTTTTATCTGGTTTGAAATGATAACTTTTTAATAACATATTCTCAAATTATTTTTGATTTGCACCTGCTTCTACCTGTGTTTCATTCCATTTAGACTTGTGAACTGTTCATAATTTGAACGAGAAACTTGTTTCTCCTGAAAAGGTGGACACTGATTCAACTTAGTATATGGTTTGCGTTCCTCTAATTTCAGGTAGAAGCTGTGGCTTATGACAACCCGATACCTGGTTATGGGACAAGAAATGCCATCAACCTTCGGCTATGGGCTGCTAAACCCAGTAATAAATTTGATTTGGTAATTCTTCTCTCAAGAATAAATGCCTACTCTGAATTTGAGGCTAGGGGCTGTTTTTTACATTTTAAAAAATAATTATGATACAAATTTTTAAGAGCTATTTTTTGCAGAAGCTCTTACTTTTTAGCTTTTGAGAAAAACACTATGGGTAAATATAATTTTTGTTATTTTTTGCAGAAGCTATTTGATTTTGGTTTTTTTAGTTATTATAAAATTATAATTTTTGTTAACAAAAAGCACCTTTTCTTCAAAAAACACAAACAAATTGGTGTAGATTATTGGCACAATAACATCATAATATAGCTCTAGGTAAATACAAAACAACAAAGTGTAATGACCCTGTATGGCCATACCTTTTCTCCGAGAGAACTTATCTTAGAATCAGATGAAAGGTGGTCTACTTTAGTCCATTATTTTCTGTTTAATTTTGCATATCTCTTTCTTTATATGGGCTTAGGGTGAACTGATGACCCCTTTTTCCCCACTATTATTTGTAGGAGGCTTATAACACTGGAGACTACATTAATTCTGTTGTCAACAGACAAAGGGCTGAAACTATAAGTAATGTCTTATACCCCGATGACCGTTCTCATCAGGTGTGCCTTTTTCCTTATAAAGATAGTGATATAATTGTTTCAATTATTATATGCTCAAAACTTGTACTGTTTTTATGTAATCACACTGTTTATTAGAGTGTGATATAATTTGTCTTCACACTCTAATCAAAGCTAGTGTCACCATATTTTTGGTTATGGGTTTTTGGTTGTTAGTACCAGAGACTCCTATTCTGCTTTTATGTAAGATTACTTTAGTTTCATTTGTTTCCTCATTTTATTAAATAATTTATGTACAAAGCCAGCTATTTAGTATGTAGAGTCTTTGACAGACACTTAGTTTTTTATGACATTCCTGTTTCTTATAAAGTTGTTTCTAAATGATCATATCTATGGAAACTTCCTATATCCATAGTGTTATTGTTTATAGAATTGATTATCTGCCAAATATATGGGCAAAGGCTCAGAAAAAGCACTTGGTGCTAATTGCTAAACTAACAAAGAACTGTTTGTTTTCCTTAGCTTATTTTTTATCCTCAGTGTTCCCTCTTTATTGCGTGCTAGTGCACTACTATCTTCCTCAAGCTTTCAATGTTAAGATTCCATGCATTCTATTTGACTTTGTTTTAGTTATTTTGTACACAATATTGACCACCTCCATTGACATAACAGTTGATAGAAGCATTATATTAGGAAATTCATATAGTCATTTGAGTCTTTCATGGTTAGGAGTTAGGGTAACTATTTACTTTTTAATGATCTTCCTCTATTCCAAAGAGTAAACTGTATCCAATCCCATTTCTTATATTGTTAATTCGAGTGCGTTTTTCAGGGGAAGGAGCTGAGATTGAAACAACAGTATTTCTTTGTCTCAGCATCTTTACAAGACATCATTCGGAGGTTCAAAGAAGCACATGATAGCTTTGATGAATTGCCAGAACAGGTTCATTGTCAAATATTTTATACTTGCACATTTGGTTGTTAATTGGTATGGTGGCTCACTCTGTTGCAAGACTATATAGCATCGATAACATATTTTCACTTTATTTTTTTAATGTTCCTCTGTTATATTGTCATAAGATTCTGGAATAATAATGACCATTCAAAGTTCCAGGCTATCCTGTAGGCTGCGGCCATTTCTCTGTGTCAATGTTCCTTTTCTCTCTTTTTTTTCCCTTTCCTTTATACAGTGATTTCTGTCTGTTGATTCAGTATATTGGTGAAAGTGGATGAGTTAAAATAGTTGTTGTCTTAGCTGATTGCTAGTGTCATAATGGTGTTCCAAGTTCTAACTGCTGTCTTGCAACTTAAGTTATATACCTGTCCTCTAATTAGGTTGCTCTCCATCTCAACGATACCCATCCATCTCTTTCAATTGCTGAAATTATGCGAATATTAGTTGATGAAGAACATTTGGACTGGAATAAAGCATGGAACATTGTATGCAAAATTTTCTCCTTTACAACTCATACAGTGGTAGCTGAAGGACTAGAGAAAATCCCTGTTGATCTGCTTGCCAGCCTTCTCCCTCGCCATTTACAGGTATGTTCACTAAGACATATGCTTTCTGTATTTCATGTAGTGTTATAACTTATATATGTCTAAATTAAATGGCAAAAAACAGACTTTTTCAATCCTTTTTTTACCGTTATGTTTGGCTGATTCATGGAAAATTTTGACTGCATGGTGTGCACTTATTTCTTTATGGCAATTTTCCATATTAAACCATAAAATTCAGTTATCCAGAGTGAAAATGTTGATGAATCTAAATTGCTTTTTGTCCTGTCCTTGTAAAAGTAATTCCTTTTTCGTAATTTTTTATTCTAATGCAATTACTTATGAAGTATTTTATATATTCTTTTCAGATTTTATACAAAATAAATTCTAATTTTATGGATGAGTTGAAGAAAAGGATTGGTTTAGATTACGACCGACTGTCCCGGATGTCAATAGTTGAAGAAGGTGCTGTGAAGGTATTCTTGAACAATCTGTCTTACTTAATCTTGTAACTTTTAGTAGGCTATATTGTCTTTTTGCATGCAGTTGAAATTTTATTAGATAAACATGTGAATTATGTAATTTGACCATTAGATAATATCTAGAATCTAGTGTTATGTATACGTCTTGAAACAAAGACTTGTAGAACTTAGCCTCTGATATCAGAAGGAAAGATCATCGCCTAAAAGCTTGACCTATTAGAAATTGGATAACAATTCACATCATAACAGATGCCAATTTACCATGTATTTCCATGGATCAATGGTGATTTAAGTGTCACAGCAGGTTCCCTCATAGTTCAGACAGGTGCAACAACCCACTAAAGCTGCATTTGCAGCAGCATCCTGTTTGGATGTTTTGCAAACAACTTGCAGATATGGATTGATAGAATTTGAATCAATGCCGTGTTTTGACAACATCGCCTTTCTCGCCACCTCGCATACAGTGTCTCATACTATATTAACTGAACTATCTGTTTTGTGTAAGTAAGTCTCTATTGTCAAATAACTTGCTTGAATTGTGCCTACCACCCTTTGCATCCGTCCACCTTTTTGCCCTGCTAAAGCACCCACCTACTTTATCTATTTCTGTCAGACTGTCACATCACGTCACTATCTTACTTGGGAGAACTTGGTACATGGCTTCACTCAAATTATTTGTCTTTGCCCTTTAATCAACTTTGTGTCATGCATTGTAAGCACTCATCGACTTACACATCATAAGAGCGTGTCTTTTTTTCAGTTCTCATGCCACCAAACACACAAAACTGAGCATTGGAACATGTGCGAAGCCAACTGAACATGCACTAAGTACCCTCACTAAATTCATCCATTTACTTGGACTATAAATAGTTAAATACTCAAACCACTGATATAGTACACAACACATAAATTTTAAATTCAATTCAACAACCAGTTAGGCATTGCGCTCAAACCACTGACAGTGCATAAGGCTCCCTGGTGTAGATGCAAATGAAGGGCATCTATAATGAATATGTGAATTAGGGGAGACTTTTTTTTTTTGAAAAAATTCACAATCATAAATTTTGGAAGTCTTTTTCCCTGTAAGTGTTATTGCTTTGGCTAACTTTTGAGCTTAATAAAAGATGCATGCTTCTGAATTTTTATGCATAATGGCATAGTAATTCAAATATATTGTGAAAATGTTTGCAAGTTCAAAGATACCTGTCGCCATGGCACTTGCTTTATCGAATAGCTTATTTATGAAATGTTTGTTTAATGTATTGTATGTTTACATCATGAACAGTATTTGATGATTGTGTAATGGATTTGCAGAGCATAAGAATGGCCAACTTGTCAATTGTTTGCTCCCATACTGTGAACGGTGTTTCAAGATTACATTTAGATACGCTGAAAATGAGAACATTTAAGGTATGAATTTATTGTGCCAAATTGCTTCATGGTCCTTATCACCTAAGTTGATTGTTGATTGAACTAGTTCAGAATTCCCAAGATAATGTTGAGTTCTATTGAAGAAAAACAAAGAACTCTGATGGATACAAGATATCCCAGGACATTCGAGGAGTTCTGGACTCTCCTAAGCCTTTTCCTAATAGAAACTCATCAAAAGACCCCTCTCCCTCTCATTCACTCTCCTATTTATAGGCAAAATGCCTTCCTTATTAACCCACTAACTAACTATTATTCTGTACTAGTTAACTAACTAATTCTATTAATTGACTATTTACTATACCTATCAATTGTGTTATCATAAAATAATAAGTTCATGGTTCAACTTTGCAGGACTTCTATGAGCTATGGCCTGAAAAATTTCAATACACAACAAATGGGGTAACCCAGGTATTAAATTTTAGTTACTGTTACAATATATATGTAACTGGTGTTTGACGTCTCGCTATGTATATATAGTTATATGGAAGGATTTACGTAGCTCTTAAATTGGGCCATGTCTGTTGGAAGATTATTCTTTTTGTGGATGGCATTGTGGCCTGTGACTCACTAAGGCTTTTAATAGAAATATCGACATCTAGTTTCCCTATATGAAATTTTTTACCTTCTTGTAATTACTGTTGTGGAAAGACTTGTGTCTATTAATTACATCCGAAATAGTGATCATTTAACATATAAGTGCGAGATGCTAATTGTGAAATTATTTGTACACATTTATCTTCAGAGTAAATTTTGCTCGTGGAACTTGACAGCTGAAAGCCTGAAACTTTTGTTGTACTAAGTAATAAAAAAATGTGTGATTGCATGTGTAGCAGCTAATAATCTAGTGAATTGATATTTGTCAGCGTCGTTGGATTGGGGTGAGCAATCCCAGTTTATGTTCTCTTATATCAAAATGGCTAGGGACTGAGGCTTGGATTCGCGATGCCGACCTACTAACAGGATTGAGAGATCACGTTGACAATACTGATTTCCATCAAGAATGGAAAATGGTAATTTTTCTAGGTTTAGTGGATTTTCTTTAGATCAGGAGAAACTAGATATGATCTGCTCTAATATACCTTTGTCATTTCTAAACTGTAGGCTAAGAAGGTTAATAAACTGAGGCTTGCTGAGTACATTGAAGCAATGAGTGGTGTGCAGGTTTATGTGAAATAATTTTACTAAAAATTTTCCTCTTTCCTTCATTACTATCATATAAGTTACTTATACCTGTGTCTTCCTTAATTACAGGTCAGTTTGGATGCAATGTTTGATGTTCAGGTGAAGCGTATACATGAATACAAAAGACAGTTGCTTAATATATTTGGAATAATCCATAGATATGACTGTCTCAAGGTAAAATGTATTTTCCTTGGTGCTAAAAGAATTTATTCATTTATAAATGCAAATTTCAATAATATAAAAGGTTTTCCTTAGAATATAAAATCTTTCACCAATTATTGTGCTCTTCTTTCTTCCTACTTGAGCAAGGACTTTTACCCTGATATCCCCCTCAGGGATAGTTTAAATATCTAATCACTTATATACATTCTTATCATCACTTTTCATTTTGGAGTCATACTGAGGCTGGTATTTACTTCTTCCTTTCTTGCAGAACATGGACAAGAGTGACAGGAGGAAAGTTGTACCTCGTGTTTGCATAATTGGTGGAAAGGCGGCTCCTGGTTATGAAATTGCAAAGAAGATAATCAAACTTTGTCATGCTGTAGCAGAAAAAATCAATAATGATACTGATATTGGAGATCTTTTGAAATTGGCAAGTTGCTAGTCTTATTCTTGTGTGGTTTTTATATCATTCTTGTTATTTTTGTTTGTATTTCTTGTATCACCAATTGATCAACATAGGATGCACCTGTTCAGTATACTGCTTTTGGCATATCTCTTGTTTGATCCACGCTCATTGCTATTTTGCAGGTTTTTATCCCTGACTATAATGTCTCTGTTGCTGAATTGGTGATACCAGGGGCTGACCTTTCTCAACATATAAGGTTTGTTAATTTCATGCCCATCCATTATAGTGCCCTTTCTAGAGCTCATCAAGGTTGCTGATTAGTATATTATTCTTGTCTCATTCCTCACCATGCTTGCTCTTTGTCATGCTCATAATAATCAAGAAAGGGCAGAACGTTCATAAAAGAGATATGGAGATTTACCTAGGACAAAGTAATGGGGATAATATACAGCTGGAGTAGCTTCTGTGAAAGATACATATTTTGATAGTGTTCAATTGAAGTTATAATCAGTATCCGTTATCCCATTCAGTTTGAGCAAGAACCTACATTCTCCACTCACTGTTTCAAGACTGGGTCATGGTCTTCGTAATCTTTGAATTTTAGTCTTTCCTCTGGTTTTTGTGATATTGTATTAATGCATTCACGATTTTACATATACTACATGACACACTGGGCTGTGTGCTTGACAACCTTATGGCTTAATCTTGCTCAATGCTTTGAATATTGCAGACTTATTTCATTTTGTTTTTTCAAATTTATTTTATGACACACTGGGCTGTGTGCTTGACAACCTTAATCTTGCTATATGTTTTGTATATTGCAGATTTATTTCCTTTGTTTTTTCAAATTAAGTTTTGAGAAGTGCTATGCAGTTTTTTTTTTCCAATTTTTTGACAGCAATCGTTATCCTGTAGCACTGCAGGACATGAAGCATCAGGAACTGGGAGCATGAAATTTTTGATGAATGGATGTTTACTTTTAGCTACAGAAGATGGTTCTACATTAGAAATAATTGAAGAAATAGGGTCGGATAACTTGGTGAGTGATTACTCACATGATATTTTGGTGTTACTTTAAACAATTTGTGCTCTAAAAATGAGAAAGATTCGCTAATTTAGGAGTTAGGTTATATTTTTTTAGTTCATTTTGCCTACAAGACTTGCTTTCTGTAAATCTTCTTGGGAATTCAGATTGTGCTTTTAAATGTCCAAACATCCCGCATTGTTGAAGATTTGCCTGAACTCGGCCTTTGCTTTAAGGTTCCCTAGCTAAAGCTAATCAAGAGGAACTTTTATTTCATGCTCAAACTTTATGAATAATTTTAATGTCCTATAATAATTTAAGCTTCAATCATATCTCTCATAATCTGGTTTTTGATCGAGTACAATGGCGTAGTGTGATCCATATAGCCGAGCTCACTTAGTGGGATATGACTTTTGTTGTTGTTGTAATAATTGAGGCTTGCTTTGATCTTTCTGGGAAACTTATCTTGTATTCATGTTAACCCTATGGCTTAACAGCTTCAGACTTCAAAAAATTTCTCCTTGTTTCAGTTTCTTTTTGGTGCAAAAGTGCATGAAGTAGCAGAATTGCGTGAAAAAGGATCTAATCTGAAAGTACCTCTACAATTTGCTCGTGTGTTGAGGTATGCAAATAAAATTTTCATCTTTAAAGAAAGGATAAGTGGACTATTTACACTTGCGGATAAAATTTCCAGTCACAGTTTTCCCATTAAATGACCAAGTATGCTGAAAAAGAGATGTTACTCAATCTTTCAAATTTGCTTCTTATTTATGACTAGTTGCTATTAATCTGATAATACAATTAGGATGGTTCGAGATGGATATTTTGGCTATGAAGATTACTTTAAATCCTTATGTGACACGGTGGAAGTTGGTAATGACTTTTATCTTCTTGGCTCTGATTTCGGAAGTTACCTTGAGGCACAGGTACTTTGCATTCTTTTGAGGAGTTTCTGAACCATCCTTATTACTATCAGTTTTTTTTCTCTTTCTAATATTTGAATTTAACCTTGGTTAACTATAATAACAGGCTGCGGCTGATAAAGCATTTGTTGAACCAGAGAAGTGGACCAAGATGAGTATCCTTAGTGTTGCCGGCTCTGGGAGATTTAGCAGTGACAGGAACATTCAAGAGTATGCTGAAAGGACATGGAAAATTGATCCCTGCCGATGCCCTCTCTGATCTCTGACATTCCACTTGATGAAGCTAACAGTAACAGCAATTAATAAATGCTGACTATTTGTATTTATAGGTGTGTCTTTACTGAAAATGTTAGTGTTGTCTGGGAAGAAATGAGACAATGAGAATTGTGACTGTAATTGAAGTATTAGAAATCATAATACCTTGCACAGTTAGAATCACAAAATTTTGGCCATGATCCATGACATTTAGGTTATATGGACTAACTAAAGTGCTCACAAATTACAAATTAGTTAAATTAGTGTTTATTAGCTCAGTAATCTTGCTCGAGTTGGGTAATATTATTATTAGCGACAAAGCTACAAGTAAAGTTGGACTAACCTCTTACTAGCTGATGCATGCACTTGGTGGTGCACCGGAATCAAGTGGCACCCAACTAAACATGCACATAATGGCATAAATTCAGGCCTCCTTGTTTGGAAAAGAATCATACTTCTCATGATCAAGATTAAATTCATACGGTAAACTCACAATTTCAAGCATGTCATTATGTGCATGTTTCACGATCAAGATTAAATTCATACGGTAAACTCACAATTTCAAGCATGTCATTATGTGCATGTTTAGTTGCATGTTTGGAATTTATGTTTAGACTCCAAACTCACGTTAACTCATAATCTACAATATGAAGTTTTCTTACTAATGCGCTTTGGAGTGTGTATCCAACGCACATAAAAAACATGTTGTATGACGACTTAGTGACTTAAAAGTGGCTGAAATTTGAATGTGTTTATAATTTTATATACTTCTCTTAGATTTGATTGTCAATTACTTATTGGGGCCAACTTGTTCAATATGCCTAAGGTCCCAAAACTTGTTCAATATGTCTCCAAGATAGTAAGTAATATTATACTTATGGTTGTTTTGAGAGTTGAGTAGCATAAACATGGAGTATTCGAACCAACTTTTTTATTTTTTCAAAACTATTTTTTTGAACAGATTAAGCTTAAAATTACTTCTTGTTGAAGTTGCAACAGATTGTGCCCTTGACGTTCATAGAATTGTTTCGTATCTTTATTTGTTTTGGTGGAGAGTAGTTCTTGTTATAAAACCTATCATGAGATTAAGTTAAAATATTATTCTACTCAAATGAAGAGTTTGTTGCTTAAATATATTACTTACTAGTTATGTAATGGTTAATGAAAAAAGCTTATGGATCAATTTTTTTTTATCTAGATGGTAGGTACTTGTATGATCTATATTAACTTTCTTTTTAGTTATTAGGTGAGATGTTATAGAAGAGAATAGAGGAATTGTATTGTAGTCAAACATATAAAGACTTCTCCCTCAAAATCCTAGCAGAGAGGGAAAGATATTATTGTGCACCTACCACCGCTTTTTGGGGTCCTATCCCCTTTTGGGGTTTTGGGGAGGCTTTTTTTTCTCAATAATAGGTTTTTCTCCGTTAATAGGTGAGTTCTTTACCACAATAAGTAGTTTTGCTATCCAATAAGTGAGGTTTCTCTTCTTTTAGTGAGTTTTTTCTCTCTTCTTCCCCCCTCCACCAACTATGCGGCCACCACCGAAACCTCTGCCGTCGCAACACTAGCCATTGCACGTCACCATCCTCAACCACTACACCACCATCTGTGACCACAAACTGTAGCCTTGGTCTGCAACCTCCTTGTGCAGCCACCACCATCACTTTTGGCATTTGTCTGAGTTTCTTTGAAGTTTTGAATGCAATAACATGATTAAAGGTTTACTTATATGAAGCGTATTAGCATAGCTACGTAACACTAGTTTATCTCTATTAAGGAAAAATGAGCTAAATTGCTATAAATGGGTCGAAGATTTGGAACATACGATCTGCCAAAGTGTATTGAATTTCAATAGTGTACTATTTGGTGGTCTTTTATTTTTACTCTATGTATTTAGGTCTACTATGTATAATAATGGCTCAAAGCATACTAGTTTAAGTTGTAACATAGTACGATATTGTAGTGCTCTCTCTAAAGTTTAATTTCTTAATTTATAGGTGTCATTTAATTTGACTTATACCTTAATCTTAATTTTAGGGAACTTCGATAAAAAGAAATAAGGTATAAGTAAAAATTGCAAAAAAATTAAATTGTGGAAAAAAAATGTATACTCTTTTTTTTTAAACCCTAAACCGAGTAAGTGGATCTCTTCCCATATAACTATTATTACATTCATAAATTAATTTAATTCGTTTTTGAAAAAAGTTTCGAAGTGGCAAAAAAGAAAACGGTGGAGTCGTCGTCTTCAGTTGCTCTTGCGACTAGAGAAGAGAAATGCTTCCTTCCATCACCATCATCACATTCCTAGCTTTCTCTTCTCTCTCTCGTCTCCACACTCCCTTTTCAGTTTCAGCTGAACCAGTCAACCACCTCACCTCCCAAATCCAACAAATCAATCTCAAAATCGCTCACTTAGGTAACCGCAACTACCACAGTATCTTGCAATCTAAATCTTCCATCTGCTTTTAATATGCAATATCGAATTTTATGTTTTGAGCGCAGAATCAGTTCTTGAAGAAACCGATAAAAAGCTAAAGGAAAGGGACTTGCACCTGCAAGACTGTGACAAGCGAATGAATGAAATTTCAGAAAAAATCCATGATCTGCAGTCTACTCTCTCTACGGTGAAGGTTTGTCTTCCATCATTGTAGTGAATTTCCTTGCGTTTCTTGTTAATAGTTGATAGAATTCTTGGTTGACCTCCTTATACACTTAATTTGACCATTTTGATCCGATTTCTCTGACTAATAGCAGTTTCCATTTGTTCTTTCTTCTGATTGTTTATTATTTATATCATCATCCTTCACATTGATGCCTAATTGACCTATCTTGCAGGCTGATTCATTGAATGCTGAGAATCAGATTGTAGCTCTGGAGGAAGAGGTATTTTTTTCCCTGTTACTTCTCCTGGCTATTCATATAACATTTAGTAATTTAGAGCATTTTATTTTCTGGATTGAATTGAAAGTTCAACTGATTTGAGAAATAGGCATGGGAATGAATAGGTACAACTTCTTTGGATTGCCTTGAGAAGAAACAACTTTGATATCCATATTTTGAAATCGAAGGCGCAAGATACTGACGAGAGCTTGGAAGAGGTTTCTTCAAGAGTTGCAAAGGTTTTTGTGTTGTCTATGCTGCCAATTATTATTGTTATTCATGTTATATTTTTCCCATATATGAACCGGTAGTGTTTCACACATTCACTATGGTCCATACTGAGGATAATTTTTTGCATGTTAAAGGAAGTGAATGATTTCTCATTAGTTTGTTGTACCCTAGTGAACCACCAACTAGTGAGCACCTCGGTGTAGCTGGGTGGTCATGACATATCAAATGGAAGACATAGTATCTATAAGAACAGAAAGTCAGTTTAGGAATATAAAAAATCTGTTAAAATGCAGGGTATTGTATATTGTAGCTCACAAAGGTATCAGGCTATCAGCTGATATAAATACACATTCTGAATTTGCTTACTTTATATGAAGTTTAACATTTTTCCCCACACATTAGTTTGAGGCTTGGTTGAGATAGAGTATTGATCCTTGCAAATGTTGATCTTATTCATTTTTTCCATTAGATGGGTGACATTGTGACTGAACAGTGGATTCAAATTCAGCATCTTGAGCAGGCTCTTCACATTACTAAAGTATATAGTTCTTTCTAGTTCATAAATTTTCGGAAACCTTAACAAGTTTACTGTAGTTTGTTCATGTGTTTTTTAAGCTTCTCATTTATTTCCTTGTTTGCATGTGTGTGTGTGTGTGTTTGCGGAAAGATGAGAACTCTGAAGGCTCAAAGGCTAGCAAGCTCAACAAGATGCACATTCTTTAAGGTAAAATTTAAGTGTTTAAGATAACTAGTTTGATTACTTTTTGTTAATCTAAATAGAAGTAATAGTTTATCCCGTTTGCAATGGCATTAAGTAGTCCAGTGTGATATTTCTTAATAAATGGTGTGTTAGAAGTTGCTGAGCCTTCTCAGCAATTAGCTCATTTATATATGCCATGAATCATAATTTCTCATGCATTTTATCATATCTTTGTTTGTTCCAAAGATTATCTACAGCATTCTTGATGATATTCAAGCACTGGATTCATATGTATTCGGTGAAAGGACTATAGACAGTTCACTCATCTCAAGGGCTATGGATCAGTTGAAGAGATGCTTTTCAATGATAAAAAAGTATCACCATCAGGTCTGCACGAAAATACATACAAGTTTTTATATTTGATATATATTTGTGAAAGAAAATGGTCCTTCATTCATTTATGAGAATATGAAGCAGTTTCTCTTTGGAAAATATGTTATTTTAAGTTTCATAGTATCATATGGTTGGTTTCTCATGCTATTGTTCCAGCACTTGTAAATTCTGAATTTCAATAGTCCTGCAAAAACGTGTGTGGGGTAATTATAAGATGTCTTCATTGAATGCCTATTCAGCAACAACATTTTTTAACTAATAAATGTATATGTAGCTTCAAGGTTTCATCAAAGATCAGATGAAGAGAAATGAACTTACTGCATCTCTTGCAAATGATGAATTAGTTTTTTTCCTGGTAAGCTTAAATCACACATTTTACTTATCAAATTAAAAGTTTAGATGAATAAATTTTAGTATTTTGACCTTCTTTAAAACATTTCTTTGACCGGAAGTACTTGTTTTCAGGCTTCTGCTCTAGTCACCTTTCCATTAATGAGTGCCTGGATGTTGCTCTCATCAATATCATAGTTGGTTCCAATAGTGACACCGGATGGGCTTTCTTCCTACAATTGTGCATAGAGAACATGCGATACATTTTTCAGTGATGATGGACATATAGTTATGCAAGTAGCCGAGAATACTTCTAGTGTCAATTTTGACTGCAGAATTTTGATGTTGCAGCCTAAATTTTTTGAAAGATCCTCTGTAAGACCTTAAGAGATGGAATGAAACCGGTATGATAATTTTGAGGTTAAACTGATTTGCAGATAAGCCATTTTCAATTGTAAATCATGTTTTCCTTGGTCTATGGTAGACAAAGAAAAAAAATCTTCTTTTTTTCCGATGTTGCCACTACAATTTTCCATCTAAGTCCACTTTCAGTTTTTTTCACTTCTACAGAATTGCTTTTTTACCACACGCGTGTTACAGTGGTTAAGCACGGAACCGTAGTAAAAAGAGGTTACGAGTTTTGTCACCATAGTTCCGTGTGGAACCGTGGTAACTGAGTTGCTCTATTACCACAGTCGTATTTCACCTGTGGTAAGTAACGTACTTTTTATTATTTTTTTAAATTAAATTGTGATTTACCACAATTGTTAAAGAAATTGTAAAATTTTATTCGCCCTTCAAAATCCCTATGTTGCTAGGAAACCCTTTTCTTGGAAAAAAACTCATTTGTCTTTCATTTTATCTGTTGCGACTCTATCGCATCTTCAACCTCGGGGATGGATTTAGTTTAGATATTTGATAAACAGTAGAATCTTTTCCCTAGTATTTTCCGGGGAGGGATAAAATTGTTCCGGTGACACAAACAGATGGACTGATACTACGATTATTTTATTTGATTTTTTTCATTATTTAAAAAAAACCGAGTATCTCCCTCTGTCACACTATTTATCTATACAATACACACTTTTTTTCTGTTGCTGTTATTTAAATCGCAATATAATCTGATCTATCTCTCCCTCTCTCTCTCTCTCTCTCTCTCCGGCAATCTCAGCCTCATCCATAGCTTTTTCGGCCATGACAATGGAAGATGCAACGTGGGAGCAGAGGCTCCAAGCAGTAACCCACATCATAACCAGCCCCACAACCACACCAACCCTCCACTCTCAATTCTTCATCGCCACCCAAATCCCCTGCTACCTCCATTGGGACTACCCACCATTCCTCTGCTCCAACCCCTCTCTTCTCAGAACATGGAGCTTCTCTTTCTTCCTCAAAAGGCTCTTCACGATGGGCCTTCCTCAAACCTCTTGGAGATCCAAGTGCCCATACCAGCAACCACCGCCATTGATTCTTGCTCAGGGAGTAGAAGAGGAAGCACAGTGGGGGCCGGAACAGAAGAGGGTCTATGTTAGGAAGAGGTTCGCTAGGAAACGGCTTGGCAGAAATGTTAATCCCCTTATACCTGTTCTAATACCCAATCTTTTGTTGTTGTCATTCATGGTCTGGAATCCTTTTCGCTCTCAAGATTGATTGATAACCTTGTACTAAGATAGTATTTTTTCACAATAATATGATTGCTGAAAATTAGTAACACTTAATGCAACAAGCTATTATTGTTGTTGCTGTGTTAAATCAATATAATGGCTGATTACAATGTCCAATCTGCAAGTTCCAACTTTGTAACTGTTTAATCGTTAGATTCTTCGATCATTACACTCATTAGTTTGATTGCTAAATGCTTGTTTGATATCGTTAGACTCTTCAACTTATCATTGAGTGCATTAGCTTGATCAATAGACTCTCCAGCTATGACAATACCCTTCAGCTTAGGCTTGTTGATTTCATCTTTAGACATTTTAGTTTGATGATTAGACAATTCAAATTGATAATTAAACTCGACATTTGATCATTAGATTTTTCAACTTCATCATTATATAGTAGTCAGTTTAACCATTAGGCTCTTTAATTTGATCATTAGCTGCACTAGCACTACTAATTCATAAGACCAAATCCAACCAATCACCCATGATTGAATTTTGTTTGACGGGGATGGTGGTTGAGATGAGAAAGGTGCTATGGATTTTGGTGGTGCTCCTCCTTGCCGGTTGCCCCTCTATCGTCGTATGGGGCCTCCGTACATGTGAATACACTCTAATACCCGAGTTACTCAAGGTAAATGGTATGTGGAGATAAAATTTAGAAGCGTACCTTGAATTATTTTGTCTCGCTTCATATATAAAATATCCAAGTTACTCAAGGTAAATGGTATGTGTACCTTGAATTATTTTGTCTTAGGTACAATGTGGGTGAGGGTTGACCTTTTGATCAATTGGGTGGATGTACAATGTCTAGTGGATTGGGCGGTGGGTGAAGGCAGTGCTATGCTTTTTTTCTCAACCTCGGTGCTTGGTGTTAGGGAAGTGGACCATTGACCTTGGGAGGCCTGAGCAGCAAAATATTAGGGGAGGGATTTGGAAATCGTTGGTCTGAGTTATTGAACTCATGAGAGCCTACTGATTGGTGGTAGGTGACAATTACGACCAATATGTTAATCAAAGGTTAGGGTTTTGGATGGCAAGGCGTTGTCGACCGGTTCTGCTACTATGGTTCGTCTCCTAATTTGTTTGGATGTGGTCAGAGTAGGACCGTTAATGGTTGTTCTCTACATGGTTGATCAGACATGAATTCTTCTGTGATATGAGGTTCTCGTTCGAAATATGTTGGGTGTGATCGGATGTGATGTCGATCACCATTAATATTGTGCTCGGCTAGTAGGTTGTTTATCTCTAGAACAATAGTCTCATAGCTACAACCTTCACCGGGTGTGGTGGCCGAGAGTTATGTTGGAGTCGGTTCTGGCGAACAACCGCAATTGAATTCTGTAACAAGAATCTTGGTCCAATATTTTATATTCACTTATCAATTTATTTCCAATTAATGCTTTTAATTACAATAGATAAATGTATGCATTGAAAGTGTTTGAGGAGTACGTAAGAGCAATTCATAACTTAATAAGAGAAATCAAACAAAGATTTTTCAAATTAAGATTGTGTCAGTTAATCTACGCATTTAGTGGTAATTTTGTTATCATACTAAAAACATTAAAATTTACACTCTTTTAATTATGTACGATTAGGTAATGGTTTATAGTATAAAAAACAACACATTGACTCAAACCGTAAGTTTGAAGGGAAAAAATCTCAAACCGCTAGTATAATTTTCCTTTCTAATTCACGAAAAAAAAGACTTTACTTTATAAACTATAAAATCATTTTAAAAACCAGTTTTTCAATCACTGATAAATATTTTATAAAAGGTGAATAAAAATAGAGGGAATTGAATTAGTAAATAATAATTTGAAAGGTTAATAAATTAAGAAAATAAAAAGATGACATATTAAGCATTTTATTTTTATAATATCCTTTAAAATATATTTGTAGTTATATGAATATTTGTTTATCTAGATTTATAGGTTTTGATTCATTCAAACTCACTCACTTTTTCATCTTAAATTCACTTACTTTCTCTCTTCTTTTTTATCCTATTTCGACCAGCCCAAAAGATCATAAAGCTCAATAGCATCTCAATCGACTCAAAAATCTTACACCTAAGCAAGCACTATAGAGGCAAACCTGGTGATTTAGGTAAGGAACATCCCGTCCTACCTTAGGTCGAGCGGCACGACTCCACCTCATTCAATATCATTTATGCAAGGCTACCAAGAGGTAGTCAATATCTTGAAAGACCTTCCACATAACTTCTTAAACACTTGGAGAATAAACTAACCCTTTAAACCTTTTATATGATGGGCTTTACTAATTCAGTGACCGAACTTTACACTTTTGCTTCAAAATTAAAATCCGTGATTATAGAGGTGCACCATCTTCTCCATGTTTGTGGGCTAGTAAACAAATGAAAATTAGGCACGGAGCTGCACACAAATATGACATGGAAGCTTCTCTGCTTTGAATTTCTCATTTTCAGATTCTTCATCCCTCTCATCCTCTCTTAATTTGTCTCTCCCAGCTGGCTTATCATGGCTGTTCTAATTTCTTTGAACAATGTTTGTCAAACTCTTTTCCAGTGTGACCACATGTATTTTTCTTGTAAGACTAATATATTTGAGTTTAAAAACATTCATATCCTATTGAGACTAGTTATCTGATTTTCTTTTTACACAAAACTCGAATTTAAGTCATTGTTTTCAAAGAGTTTGTATCACCTAAACCAACTATCCACTGGTAAACTCTTTGAAAAAATTACAATATTTGAACATGATAAAATAGTGGGACAAAATTTTTCACCCATTAAAAAAAACTCAGGCTTGGACTTTGTTTTCTTCTGTTGGCCGGAACTCCCACCAATAACATTGCATGATCTATTAGGCAACCTATCTAGACTTCTCTTTCATGTTTCTGGCTAATTCAACCACTTCAGTTAGATGTTGATTCCCAATTTCCTGCTCCTTTCATTATCCACATCAAGAAAATTTAGTAGCTTCCCAAATGATTTCACATGGGTGGCCCAAAGTAGTTGGCATGCATCACAAACTATTGCACCCTAAAGATTTGTAACATAGCAGGTTAGTAACTCAATAAACCTAACCAAACACGAGATTCTGAAGAAAAAATATAAAATCAAAGAGCTAAGTTCTCCTTCACCTCAGTTAGTACTAACTCCTGGCAGAGTCACAAAGAGTTATGTAACCATATAAACACTACCATGCACTTTGGATTTGCAGAATGAATAAAAGAGTAGAATGCAAAGTATATGTACATTGATTTATGTCAAGGAACCCATTTAGTTTTATCTCAGTTTGGAGTAATACTAAGATCCTCAAAAGTGAAATTCACTCCTGTTTGATTTATGATCAAAAGGGTCTTAATCCTGATATTTAGTGCATTTATTAATGGGAAAGTTTAGAACTGAAACTTAAGCAGTGTTATTGTTAAAACTTAGATTTCAGTGCCTGAGCCCTGATGTCCTACTTTGAACTTTCGGTGGTTAAAGAGGCAGAGCAGTCTTTTTCCTCTTTTGTAAATCAAATTTGTAGCTTTATTTGAAGTTTATGGAGCTGAGACTGGTGAAAAGCCAAAGTCAATTTCAATTATAGTTTTATTGGCCAAAAGCAAAAAGAAATGGAGGAGATCTTCTAGTTCATTAACAAAGATTAGGATCATCACATGATACTGTTATCTTAATTTACACCTATCTTTCTTTTTATGAATTATGATGATTTGATTGAAAACTTCCTCATGACTCTGCACATTAAAATTTTGTATCTCTTTTTTTTTATATGTATTAAATAGGACCTTTTAAATATTTTTAAAAAGAAAATATACACAATATTTCACTTATAATGGGAAATGACATGAGAAAATCTTAAGTCACATTTGTATGAGTTTATTTAAGCTTATATTACAGCATAAGCACTTAAGCAAGTGATTACGGGAGTTTATGAAAACAGCTTATGATATACATATAAGTTATTTTGAACATATTTTCATAAGTTTTTTTTAATAAAGGTGTTAACTTGTTCGGGATACAATAGCGACCTCACCCAATAAATGAATTTCCTGGAATTCAATCTTGTAACATCACCCTTACGAGATTTAGTTTGTCTACCACTAAGCCAACACATAATTAGTATATTTTCATAAGTTGTAAGAGTTTAGGTTTACTTATAACATATTTTCAACTTAATTTAGCAAATTTCTCAAATTAATTTATAAAATAGGGTTTATAATACTTTTTTAACCATAAACACTTAATTAAATTATTTACCAAAACACAAATAGATTAGATAAGCCTCCACCATGACTCTTAGAGTCTTGGCTAGTTCCTCTTTCAAAGTGGGATCTTAAATTAAATAATATTGTTTCTCTCTCATTCAACCAACATTCAACTATTAATATGTAAATTAATTATTATGAAATATTATGTATTTTATTTAAAATGTATTGTCATTTAATTTTCAATAATATGTATTTCATTTCATTTTCAATTAAATAATATCATGTTGAAATTTAATTATGTATTTTCTATCTAATTGATATTTAATTATATTATATTTTTTTTAATTATTAATTATGTTTGGATAGAATTATTAGTTTAATTTAATTTAATATTAGGTGGAAATAAATAATATAAATATATTGTCTATTGTGGGTCCAACTAAAAGTACAATAAGATCTCAACCACTAGAGCGAAATGTACAGTGGTATATGGGTGTCTTAAATCCTATATGGCAGTATAGACCCATTAAAAATCTTTAACCCACCAAAATAAAATCCCTCATTTGGAGACTTACTTTAAACATAAACAAGTAACGGGATGGAGGGCACATGGTGTGTGCACGAAATGTCATTAATTTGGTGACCCACCAACTCCTCCCTCAATCCACGCATAATTACTCGGCCATGTTGCTCTCGTTTTCATTCTATTTCTATTTTCTACCCTCATCTTCTTTCATAATTGATGGACTTATGATGATGACTAAGCTCTACAAGACAAACATGTGAATGCTAATTTTGGAATCTATTGTAACCTTAATCAATAGGTCATGTCTAATTACAATAATTTTTCTGTTAAGTAAAAGTTTAAAGGGGAGAACTGTCAAAAAGAAAAGTCTAAAGGGGAGTATATCTTTTTAGGCATTTGATAAATAAAATGATATTCTAAAGTGAAAGCGGTATCTTCGAGAAGAAAGGGTATTAGTAGAATAATATTTGTTTCGTATTTCATTTCCATTCATTAAGGTAGGAAGAGAAAAAAATAAATGAGTTATACAGTAGATGATGTAATACAAAATATAAAGAGAGATATGAAGAAAAATACGTAAAAATATTAAGATAAAAGAAAAAGTGAAATGTGAATGAATCGTTGTCCCCTTCTAGTACTTCAATTGAAGTGAATATAGTTGGGTTGTAACATTTTACCTATATCCTTTTTGGCATTTGGTAGCACCATTAATATACTTTAGTGTGATTGTTTATGGGCCGCTGGATATGAATGTAAATTAGATAGAAAAGCTTTTTTCTGTTGGAATCCAACAACAGTAAAATTACCACCTATGAATGCTCTGGTTGCATCATAATCGATTCTGCAACTACTAATCAATAACGAGTTTGCTCACAACAAAGGAAATATTAAATATGCTGATTTAATGTTTGAGCTCTCTTCGGTATACCAAACCTTTTGCACAAAAATATTATCAATTTATGAGGACTTTTTCAACACATTCATAATACTTAATGTAATTGCTTTATTTCGAAAAATGTCAATATATTTACCTCATAAATTAATCACTTTTTTATCAATAGAGGAAAATATTTTGAAGAAAGACGTGTTGGTTGAGCATACAAAACTATGACATCCTGACGACACTCTAATTTTATAACTGCTACAAAATATGTGTGTCACTTGATGTTGCTATTATGTGTATGAGAATTAATTTTTTCTTAAAAAATGTGGTCCAAAAAGTATATTGTTAATCGAAAAAATGTTATTGGACTGTCAGTCATACTGTTAGAAATGTGTTTTGCTTTCTTTTTAAATAACTCTACCAGCTGTGGAGGTCTAAAACCGTCACAAATTCCTATGTTAAAATTACGCCTACTTGCACTAGGATTTATGTATGGGATTTGATCAAGAAATGGAGGAAGAATGGTCCATTTTAATGAGCTAAAGTTTCTCTACAGAGGGACCACAATCATCCAACAAGGTTTCATTTTGCACCTAATCAGTAGAAAAAATTGAGAGGGCAGAGGAAAGTTTAGGTTTAAGGTCCTCTATATATAGACACTTAGGCAATCACAGCCTCTCATCAGTCATCAGTATACTTACTCCTGACCAATTCCCCCTTTCACTATTCTCCAATCTCCATGGCTCCCTTTTCAAACTACATTTCTTTCCTTTTCTTCACAACCCTTCTCTTGCCTCTGCAAATCATTGCCAGAGAAAGCCAATTCTTCAGCAAAGTCACCCATTTCAATAACAACAACAATGTCAAAGACACAGAGCTTCCCACCAAAGATGTTCAAGTAACAAACAAACCAGAGCAGCAACCAGCTTTCATCCCTGAAACTGAAAACAGCTATGGTCTATATGGCCATGAGTCTACTGAACTCCCTTCCACCACCACCACAAATCAGCCACACAATACAGAGTTTGAGGACACAAGCAAGTACCCCAGCAACAAGCACTCCAACTACTACAACAATGATGCCTACAACACCAGATTCTACAACAAGGATGCTTTTGGAAACAACCAAAATGAGTTGAGCTACACAGAGGAAGCAAGAGGAGGATACAACTACCCACACTCCCACATGGGAAATAACCAAAATGAGTTGAGCTACACAGAGGAAGGAAGAGGAGGATACAACTCCCCACATCAGAGATACTACTCCTCCAACAACAACAACAACAATAATGATGCTTTGAATAACAGGTACAATAATGTTGAGAAGCAAGGGATGAGTGACACAAGGTTTTTGGAAGGTGGAAAATACTTCTATGACTTGAACAATGAGAAGTACAATCCAACACTCTATGATGACTCAAACAGAGGAGTGAACACTAATAACTGGTACAACAACAGAGGCAATAGCTATGGAAACAACAACAACAACAACAATGGTTACCAGAACCAGGAGGAGTTTGAAGATGAACAAAATGAGTTTGAGCCATGAGCTTGGATCAATTAGCGCTTTTATGTGTTGTTGTGGTTTAAATTCAAGAAACACAAAGTTGAAAGTATAGGTGAATTATGATTATGATTATGAAAGGCTTTTATTTTTCACTTAGTAATAAGTCTAGTAAGTCTTGGTTCTGGAACTGCATCATGATTTGGGGGTACCGCATAAAGTACAAGAGCGTGAGTAATTTTTGCTTATAACATATCAATGTATAAGTTGTATAATGTGAAGTGAAGCTGTTGTATAATGTGAAGTGAAGTTATTTGTTTCTTGCTTCCCTTTTTCAACAAGTTGTCCAACTTTTCTTTGTGTTTACTTTTCTTCTTTGAATAAGCGCAGCATAGAAAGGTGGGAACTGCGCCATGATAAACAGCAATTGCAAGAAATTAGTTTTTAAATTCCCATTGTTGGTGACAGAAAATAATAGTGGTCATTAAAAATAAGGCAGTGCAACTTTCAAAATTAGAGAGGACATTAAATTGTTTGAGAGTTTAGGATCAAGAAACGACCCAGAGGTGAAAATAGACTATACTTTATATAAATAAGTCTCGTCTAAAAATATGATTTAGTAATAATAATAATAATAAAATAAGTTTATAATTATATTTATTTAAAATGGCCGAACGTGTTAGATTGAAAAGGTTTTTGAATATTTCTAGTGGTAAGAGCTAGCTCGCTTGACCCGCGGGCTGACCCGTTTAACTCGCGGGTTAAATGAGCTGGGTTGCTCCAACTTGTATTCTAAACGGACTGTGGTTTAATCAACCCAACCCACGAGTTAGAATCCATATTGATAGCTCTACAATTTCCCATGCTTATGCTTTGTTTGGACGGAAAGAATTAGGAAGAATGGAGTGGTGTGAAAAGAAGTAGGAAAAAAGAGCAAATGAGTAAATTTTTAAAGAGAATTGCAAAAAACATAACACTTGACACTCTCTTCACTGCTACTCCATACGTAGGTTTCATCAAATTTGAAGAAGAACTCATATAATTTAATGGATCTTACATGAATTTTAATCAATTAAATAGAGAATGTTAGAAGAAAAAAAAGTATCAAAGAAAGTATTGTTATCCTTCTCATTTTTAATTTATTAAGATTAGGAGAAAAATGAAAGAAAAGTTGAATTTTCTCTTCACTTGTTTGACTTTCTGCAAAAATCAAAAGAAAAGAAAATTTCTTATAATTCAAATATATTTCTATCCTAGTTTTAAAAAAAAATAGTTCTATCATTTATTAAATAATATACAATCTACTAACAAAATTTAGCAAAACAGGTAGATAGTTGAGTTTCTTGAGCATTTAGTCCAGAAACCAAAAACTAATATACAATCTTTGACTTAATTATTCTTAGAAAAATTGAACTATTTTTATAAACTATAAAAAAATATGAACGGCTGACTTTGACATTTCATTAAAAAAAGTCTATTTTATCATGTTGTGATGAGTCTCGTTCATTTTAGTTTTTTGCATTATTCTCATCCACGTTCCAAAACAGTGGGAAAACAAACGAGGTGATGGAGAAATGATATAGTGCGACGGTCAATTAGCATCAAAGTTGTACGCTTCCGTTAGCCAATTGCCATTCTTCAACTATAACTCTCAATTCAACCATTTTCTAACAAACAAAATTACCATATTCAACCAAATCAATTGGTTAATTGTTCTTCCGCGATTCACAGTATGGAAAAATAATTTTTATTATTTAACTTCATTTATTCTCACAAGTCTTAACTAATTCAAAAGGTCACCGTCATGTTTTAATTTAATTTTAAGTGGGCTGCAGAAAAACTTCGGCATTTGTTTGTAAATATGTATTTGGTTCACCAAAAAAAACAAATTGTATTTGGGGGCGACTCAGTATTGGCCTAAATTTGGATTAGCAAATTAGGGTTTTTTCTGTATTTATCAAACAAACATGGTAATATTTTTAGGTTTAGGACTTAAAGTTTAATTCATCCCTTAAGTAAGTTTTTTAGGGTTCGGATTCTAACTTTTATGAATGAAAAAAAACTCATTGGTCAATCTCTTACGACTTAGTGTGCTGGCAGTGGGGTGAGAGATTAGTCTTACGATTATCGGTTGTGGATACCTGATTAATACCTGGGAAAAGAACGAGTAATATTTTTATTATTTATATAAGATCACCAACCAGTTTTTTAGATTTTTTATCAACATTTTCATTATATTGTTTCTTTTTGTACGTGATTTATTTATTAAGAATAAAGTTAAATAACTATACATTGGCAGGGAAAATATTTTTCGTATAAATATCCAGCCGTATATATGTTGTTTTATAATATGGTGAAACATGATTGAACATCTATATAAAATTTATTTACATCATTAGTATAAAGTTTTTTTATTAGTCGAAACTAATATATAGTTATTAACTATTATGACCAACGTAACAAAGGCCACAATGGCAAATATATATTGGCCCAAAATATTTTTATAAGCAAAACAATATAGCCCAAACTTTACCGTGGCCTATACTTATTCTCCGGACCTTGGCCCAACTTAAGTGCTATATATGACTAGGCTTTTTAATTTGATATATTTGGTCGAAAAATATGGTAGCTTTTATCTTCTATGAGAAAATAACAGAAAAATACTATTAAATACGAATATCAACTAAATGTCTTGAGGTTGTTCTAGGTTAAACTGATGTCTCAGATTCGAGCCTATATAAATAGATATGTGTTAAATACTTTGTATGGAAAGTTTTACCACTCGTGATCATACATAGTTCGAACATGATTGGCTCATTAAAAGATACATGTGGTTAAAAATGAAAACAACCAAATAAAATAAGGTTAGATGTGACACTGGTTCATAATTCTTTCATAGTGCTTCGACATATCGCTCGCCCACTTCGACATCATAGAGTCGGGCACATTTTGGACACATTCGAATCTCAGTCTCATCCTTCTTCTTGGTTGTGAAGTTAGCAATCTACTCCACCTACCTAAAAAAATAGATACAAGGCATCTCTAGCGCCCAGTCGATATTGATGGTACCGACCTTTACAAGTTGTCGCCGGAAGAGTTCTAACATGCAATGTCAAGGTAGTTCGATGCCATTATCGACTTTGACCAGATTCCAATCTCGTCCTCGCCGAAAGGTGTGTGCCAATCTTCATCTCAGGAAGAGCAAACTTCAATCGTCCTTATCGAAGCGTCTTTTGAATGATTTCCCTGAAACGGAAACAATAGTCAGTGGAATGCAATCCAAGAATATTATGGAACTTACAATAAACTTTATTCGTCGTCTCCTCGGGACCGAGCAATTTGTGTTATTCAGCCAATCTCGCTACAAGAAAACAACGTTTTACCGATGATTTTGAGTTGTCGGTAAGAACACAAAACCATCAGTAAACAAGATTTACCGATGACTTATCAACGACACAAACTTTTTACTCTATATACTATTCTCAACAAAGCTACGTTCTATAATGTTTACTCTCTTCCACTACATATTTTCTATTTTTGTATTTTTAAATTAAATTTTTATAAACATTCTTGAAAATAATATATATAAACCAAACATATTTTCATTTTATCTATGAATGAGGTGCTATAAAACTCTTATTATATAACAAAATCTATAGAAATATCAAATTCACTTTAAGACCATCTAACGTAAACAGTCTTATCTCAACTCAAACCTACAACGTAAGTCAAATTAAAAAATCTTATTCTTAAGCCAACGCTTCTCATCCATATTATTTCTTGAAATATTATTCTAGATCTTAAAACAAACTCCCGCAATGGGTTTTGCAAAGTTTGGTGTCAAAAGCTTGATTTGACATTCAATGGTTGATCATGCATCAACTTCAAGGGCCTGTTTATTTTAAATTGTTCTCAAATGCAAAGCAAGCATAGCTGAAGGATACTCCCCAATCTTATCTTTTCACTATTACAGGACAAATTTGAATTCATTTCTTATATTTGTTGATATGGTTGCATAAGCCACACAACCTAGCTTGTATTTTTACCTCAAATGAGAAGCCATTATTATATTGTAAATTCTTTTACTAACAACAGAGAGAAACCAAGGCCTCACACTCACACCAAACAGAACAAATTTCTGTTTCATGTAATAACATGAATTCCAGTTGCGTGTTGCAATAAGCAACCACAGATCCACAGTTAAGTATAAGTAACTTCTTCTGCGATGTTGACCTTGACTTAGTTGCTTGCTTCTTCAATCTTCATTCTTCAACCTTCACCAATTAATGGCGACACAAACCGCTTAAACTTTCCATCATTTACTCCAATTATATATCTCCTTCACAACCAAACAAGTTTCAGCTCAATTGATATATAGTTGAACCCCTTAAATATTTAGTTCAAAGTTCGATTTGTGGGCGATATATATGAAGAATAATATGTTGAAGGAGGCATACTCACTTAACGAATCTCAAAACTTTGAAATTAATCTCTAAACATGATATCTTAAGAACTAAAAATATTTATCTTCTTCCCAACCGTCTTGATATCTACTTCTCTACTAATCTTGAGTGTAAAAGTTAAAAAAGATAATATTTTTATAATTATCCACGAGATAAAAAAGTACTCTTTGAAACAAAACATGGAATAAATTTAAATGTCCAAGAATGAATGACAGCAATTTTGTTGGATCCTTATCATTCACAGCTCCATGTATCTTCTAATTAATTACTACTATATGTTACTCTATCTGTTATTAAGATCTTATCATTTACCATTAAAAAATAAAGTCTTCTTTTTATTAATTTTTGGCGCATTAATTTCTTTAAAATGGGGTAAAAGGAAAAAAACTTGGCTCAGGTGGTGTAAGTGGGGCCAGACTCATAAATCATAAATGTCTAATAATGTTTTAAGGGAAAATGCCAGTTGAAGACACGTAAATTCACCAAAATATTTTTTTATTCTGCTCTGTGTTCTCTGTGATCATCATTTTCCCCATCAACTTCTCAGACAGTGAAGAAGAGACGCCATGGTTGCTGAGGTAATAATTTCTTACTTGACTTGTATTTCTAGCAAAAACAAAAATCACAATGTGCCTTCTTTTTCCAATTTTTTTCTAGCATTAAGAATATTTTGTTTTGTCCCGTCTCGTTCCCTTCTTAGCTTGTTTATCAGATTTTTCACTGTTTTATCGGTGAAAGAACAAGGCATTTTTTGGGTCTGTTTAATGCCATTGGCCCATATATAATTTTTAATATGTTTGGACTGTGAAATGTTTAAACTGGAAATGTACTCTGCTGTGTATCTGGTTTTGCTCATATGCAGTCTTCTTTCCCATGTCGATTTCTTGCATTAGGTAAGAATAATTTTTTCACAAATTTTCTCAAATTTGTGATATGTTAATCGAGCTCCTGT
Source organism: Acmispon strigosus (assembly GCA_030819835.1). Taxonomy (NCBI): domain Eukaryota; kingdom Viridiplantae; phylum Streptophyta; class Magnoliopsida; order Fabales; family Fabaceae; genus Acmispon; species Acmispon strigosus. Next base: position 98,298,712 of record JAUAMA010000001.1, read on the forward strand.
TATTACATGAGTTTGTTGTTGTTTCTGGGAATTTACATGCTTTCAAAACAAATTTCTACCCATGAGTCTCATCATAGGGTAGATAGCTGACTACCATAAGCATCTAATCGAGAGATCGATCATTGAAATGTGTATATTGAGAATTATTTGTTATAAGAGACTTATTCACTTAATGTCATTTCCGAGTCTTGAGGAGATTAGTCTGGTTGTCGGTCGTAAGATCCTTGGTGAAAAAAACAACAAATTTCTGAAAGTAATTTTTCATGTCATCTACCTAATAAAATTTTCATTCTTCCAAATGGACTGATATGAAGAAAGGAAAACCGTGTCTATCAGTGTGTAGTTTATGTAATTTGTATTTTCCAGATAGACAGACATGAAGAGACCCCATTAGTGTCATTTTTTTTTGAATATTTTTTTTTTAAATTGGTAGACTCATGAATTAACATTTCATTAAAACCCACCAGAGTTTGTTGTCTGAACTTGATTATTAGAATGTAACTTGAGCTGATATATCAGTCCTAATTATATCAGCATGTACTATTTTTTAATGTAGTAAACAAAACAGATGAAAATATACTGGTCCCCTATCCGGATGGTTATTATTTGATAATTTTGGCAGCTAAGAGTTAAAGCTAGGAGAGAAGCAGATTCAATTGTTCTTTTGCATATATGTTTGCTGAAATACTTATGTAACATGTGGCTTTTATTTAAACATGATGAAAGTATCTATTCCATTGTTATTAAACTCTAGTTTTAACTCGTAAAGTCGTATGAGTTTGATCCTAGCTAAGTGACAAAAACGAGTTACATCTCATGTAAACTTGCTTTCTCATAAACTCAAGTGAACTCGGGTAAACTGGCTAGTTAATTTCAGAGTTCGTGAGTTTAGTAAAAGATAAAGAAAATCAATTTTTTTACAAAAATGGTAGCATATATATCTCACATAGTATTTGTTGTAATTCTTTTATTCTTTGCACAAGAGTGAGTTATGCAATATTTCTAAAATTGTCTACGAATCTTAATTTCCAATCTTTAAGTTATATAATTAAATTCTACTTAGTTTTAAATTATGAATTGATAATTCTACCTATTTTTACTCTTGCTTGAATATCATGATTTATTTGCTCTTGTTTTAAGTTTTCCATCTTTTACCTTGTGAACTTGTGTTAAATTTTTTCTATAAACTTATACAAAGTCATTTTATGTCTGATTTAGCTTATTCTTATAAGTTTGTTATTGTATGATTTAACTATTTAAGTATATTTTTTATTTTAGTAGTGTTTGTCTTCATTATTGTGGTTTTTAAATCTTAGTTTTGCATGAGGTGAGTTTACGAGTCAAGTTTAAAGTAATTGGAGTTTCACAATCTCGATCTGTTACTTCTACTTTTACTGTTGTGCCTTCTCAGAATGATGAGATGCCTATTGGATGGCCATTTGGACTTCGCTTCTTGAACTTGAGACTAGTTTTGGAGTCACTCCGAGCAGATTCAATGGAACCAAACCAATTGCACTTTCCATCCACTAGTTTCTCCTCATTTTCATCCTCTAACCTTGATACTGAGGTGTTGTATTCTTATTCCTTTCTCACATCATTCTGGTTTGATATAATGCTTTTACTCATTCATTGCCATTGAATGAACATCGCTTTAATTGGAACAATTATAATGCTATTTGATAACATCATAGGTTCTCTTTCATGTCCAATTTTCATAGACAACTTTACTTCTGATAAAGTGTGTAAGAATGAAACCATCAACTTAATTTCTTGGACTTATGAATATCTTTGTTATTGGTGCGAAACGAATCTTATGAAACTCACATTTATCTTACAGAAATCAGTTTTCTTATAAATGTATCCGAACATAAATGACTTCAAATTTAACTCACTTTTACATCAGTTTTATCAAAATCAATTAGGATAACGTTCACGCACTAAATGTATCTTGCACATACCATTACAATCCATGTGAAATGATTACTCTTTCAATTAACCAATAAAAGTTAGAAGCATGTGAACTTTTTTTCCTGCATAAAGCTTATTCTACTGCTTCTTCTGTTGCTTAAATCAGTCCACAGCATCTTTCTTCCAAGACAAGAGTGTATCACTTGCTCAGCTAATTGGAAACAGATCAGGTCATGACACTAGAAGACGCTTGTACTTCCCAAACTCATCAAGTTTTGAAGAGAGGAAGAAGAAATCAACAAAGGGTTCATGCTCTGATGGCTCCAAAGTAAAACAAAGAAGGGATGAATCTCGAGTCAGCTGCATATCCAGACTACTTGATTCCCTGCGAAAGAGTAAGAAGAGTTCAAGGAGCTAGAATATGATTGTACCATTCTTAAATGTGTTGGTTCTACAAAAGTTCACTAGTGATTCATTTCGAGCTACTTCAACCAGTTTTTATTACATTACCGGCTTTAAGTTTCCCAATTTTGTGGTGACTTTGTTTATTATTTCATTCTATGGGAATATAATAAAGGATGGTTGCTCGTATTTTTTCACTCTGATCTAAGTTTTTCCTCTCTTTTTTTCTTTTCTTTTTTAAGCCAGAAACATATATTGAAAATTCAAGTAGATGAATCTACAACCAAAGCAAGTAACACCCCACTCTTCACAAGAGGCCAGTACATAAGCATTTTTGCTATTCTATTAACATGAACTTAGGGAAAATGTTTGAACTGGAACTATGCAGAATAAAATCTTGAACTATTAGGGACAACTTACGGTGGTATGTGCTCCCGTAGGAAGTTTGATAAATCACTATTAAGTTTGTTTCAACATGAATTTGTTCAATACAAATTCTTGCAACTTGGTTGTAGAATTACATACAAATACGGGTCCAAACGGCCACAACTGTCATCCGAGATATAATTGCGAAGACTTCTTACCCGTTATGTTACGACTGCAATCCCATCAGAGTGGCAAAGGCATACCTTCAACAATTTATTGACTCTTGATGCTCAAAGCAAAACTTTCATTCCAAATTATTTAATTTGAAATAAATCTATTTTCACTAAATAGCATTTAAAGCTAGGATCCGTTACTTAATACTTATCAGTCATCACTCTATCATTGCTTGAAATGTGTTTGGCGAAGACTTTGTTCATGAGCGACCACCTATATAATTGACTTATGGTCTCACCCAAACTTTTTATCTCTAAACAAATATCCTCGCAATTGTTAATTCTTTTGTGACTTTTTTGTTGATTGGGCCCGTTTGAGCCCAATAAGACTAGCTCGTAACCTTAGGAATCACAAATTTGGAAAAAAATAACAAAACCCCAGCAAGCAAAAACCCCTGGTATTCTGGTACCTCGGCCACCAAACGATGTCCGCCGCCAGGTGTTTCCTACGCTCCGCCGCCTCTCGAGCTGCCGGTGCGGCGAATCTGGCCTCCGGAGCTAGAGCAAGACCAACACGATCGGTTTTTGGAGTCCCAAAGAAAACCTCAATCTCTAATCGCAGCGCTTTCAGGTAACGGCGCTCAACACCTCTTTCTCTCTCTGTATCTGATGAATTAACATCAAAACCTAATCGCATTTGATTGGAATCTTCGGGGATAGGTTGCCGGTGGAGATGAGTTTCTGCGTTGAATCGATGCTTCCTTACCACACTGCGACCGCTTCCGCATTGCTGACTTCCATGCTCTCTGTCTCTTGCCACTCCTACGGTTGGACCCCTGAAGGTACTATTTTTTCCCCTTTTTTCTCTTCGCTTCTGCATTTCTTTACCCATCATGAATTTGGTTGCTTTGTTTCATTGACAAACTGTGTTGAATATAATTGGCTATTTCATGTTGGAGTTACAAAAGATACCACATGTTCTTCAAAACCTAAAATCTATGTAATGCGGGCTTCGGATTCTGAAATGAAAGGCTATTCTAACTTCATACCACCTGATAGTAGTTTGTTCAATGAAATGTTGGTGGTGTTGTTGTGTTTCCCCCTCTTCATTTGATGGAACATTTTCTGTCTAGAATGTAGTGGCAAAGGCTTTTTGTTTGTCATCATGATCCATGGCTACTGTAGTAGTTAATCAGACCTGTTAGCCAGATGCAATGGATTTTACATGCTTTGTTATGGGAATCCTAAATGCAGCATCCATATTTCAAGATTTCCCTAAAAATTGAACTTTTGATACAATATGAAAGTCAGGTCTTGTCTTTTCATTATGGCGTAATTCCATACGACTAATTAGCTTCAATTCTTTCTCTTTTTCACAGAAATAAGATATAAACATTTTTATAAAAAAAAAAAAAAACCTGATAAATGTTAACTTGTCGACACAATCTTTTTTCTTCTGTTGTTTTTTTCCTGGGTGGGAAGGATGGTGTCAATGATTTGTTTTGGATGAAAATGTAGGGTTTAGGTACATATGACCAACTATTTCTGCTGTTCAAACTTTTCTTTTTTCAAAAAAAATTAAAAAATTAGGCTCTCTTTTCTCTTGCTCTCACAATGAAAGGATGTATATTTTTTCCCCTTTGTAGGGCAAGAGAAGACTAGATGAAGATCGAGCATCAAAGATGGTATCACATGGATTTGTTTCAATTTTGGGTTTTAAAGCATTGAGAACTTGTCTTCAGTACATTAGTAAGAGGATGAGATTTCTAAATTTAATGTAAAATGAGATATTGAACACAACATCTCGTAAAAACCAATGTAGGGCTTTGGTGCAATTTAATGTTATTTCTTAGTATTTATTTGTTTGCAAGAACTTCTTTTAACAAAGTGTTGCCACTTTGATTTTGTTGAGTGATTCACCACTGTCTCTCTCTTTGAGAAGAACAATTATGGATTGTCTTATTTAGTGCATCCATCTTTTAGAATGTCTAGACCTTTATATAATTGAACGTTCACTTAGAGATAATCATGTCAAAACCATACTGATTGATTGTATTCACTCAGATTGCAATGATGATGTATGATGAATGACAGAGGGTTCGAGCAAATAATATGTAGGAGCGCTCTAACAAAGGTGGCCGAGTAATTTTTTTTTTCTTTTGGGATCTTGAAGTCTTCATATAATCATCAATGTCAAACAAGCATTTGCTTAGAATATAAAAATAGCCCTAAATTATCAACAATTAGCTTTCACTTCATTGTTGCAGATTGATTTCTAATTCTCTTTGTATGATATTGTATGCATTTTAGTTCCTTACTCAAACTTGGATGAATTTATTAAATGATGTATGTATGGCTATCGGGAGCGCACATGCCTACTGTATAAGAACATTGAGTAACAACCATTGAATTTGAAACATTACTAAATACATAGTGTCAGAGCTATGTGTGTCCCTGCAAATTTCTACCATAGCTTGCTGCCGTATAAACCATTTCTATTAGCTTGTTTTACGTTCAGAGCATGGTGAACATCTGTTTGCGCGAATGGCACAAGAGAGTTCTCACGTTCAATTGGCATTGGAATGTGTGGACAATTAATCCAAAAGCACACTATGATGTTGCAATGTTAAGCTTAAGATTGAAATTTGTATGTTAAATGTTCACATCAGAATTTTAGTTATTTTGACTAAGATCCTCAAATGTCATTATTGCTGCCCTGTAAGCATGTGCTTTTGAATTTCCCAATTGAACATATCTCTGTAAAAAAATGCATTCTTCTATTTTCTGCTGCCACTTCAAAAAAAAAGTCATGCCTTTTTACTTTCTTTGTGCTACTCTTTATTTTGACATTACTGTTTTCTTGTTTAGGGTCGTGATCATTTGCACTTTGGCTTTAGGCTTGGGGACTAGCCATGTAATGTTTCGTCATTTCAATTTGTTTTGCTTTGCTTTGATTTGATGGATGTATGTTTTGTATCTAAATGATTTGCATTTGATACATTGCAATAATATATTGACTTTGTCCTTTTTGTTTCGATTATGTGTGGTAGTGTATGGATTTGAATTTGTTTTCTTTTTGAATTCTAGATGGATGATTCCTGTTTGTGGGTGCGGTGCATTGCGCGTACTTTCCATGGATTTGATTTTACTTTGTTAGACCTGCATAGTGGATTTTCTTCTTGGTTGTATGTCAAAACGCAAGATTTTAATTGTACAAGCATCCAGAGCTGGTACGGTGCTTAGGTATGATTGTCATTGTATTTCAAACATCATTGAAATATTTCTTTACCTGCTATTTACAATACAATGTCTTATCCCTGTTCTTGGAAATTGTTTACATCTCTAAGGTGGAAACTTTTGGGTGATTTTCAATGTTAAACAATTGTACTTCACACCAATATTGATAAGCGACTATTGTGTTTGGATTTTCATTAGCAAGGGCATATGTGCGAGCAAAATGATAAGACCAAAAAAATCATGTAACTGAGTGCAACGAGTTTCTTAATAGATATATGATCAAATTTTTTAAATTCGCGATTTTGTGACGCCGTAGTTCGTATGTCTTTTGATTAGTGAAAAGTGCAACCCATCTCCTATGCTTTGACTAGCTTAATTATTCGGACAAGAGGCCTTCCCTTATATCAATTTCAACATTCTTACTTCAACTTTGAAAGCATTTTACTTCAAGGTGAAAAAAATTGAAACTACTCGGTGAGACCGTATGTTACGCTTCTAATAATTTTCATCAAACAATCGCTCGCTACGTGTCAAGGAATTGAACAACACATCTTATTAAAGTTTATGAATTTTTAGCATGAAATGGACTGGAAATAAACTTAGAAATTTTAATTGACGTAAAGAAGTGACTTATTGTGAAACGAAACACATTATGTAGGATTCAGCGGATACATCAAGTGAACGGATACGGATTTTCCGTAGTCTTTGACGCCATAGTTTAGTAGTCATCAAATCGATCGGATGATTGTGATTTATAATTATAGTCATACGCATAAAATTGATCTCTTTAAATTTAAACCCTCTTATTAAGATTGGACAGACTATGAAGCAATTACTGCAGGAACTTTAGAGATTTTTGACATCAACAAATCCAAATCCCAAGTGAACAGACGTTAAGGATAATTCATGTCATGTGTAAAACGCGAGGAAGGAACAACTCTTCCAGTCGGAGTACCTTAATAAATAGGTAAGCATGTCTATTCCCCCATGTTATCAGACAGAGTTTTGCATCCAGTGTAATATTGAACGCTAGACATAACGCTACCACTTATAACCAAAATCATGTCAAGCATGTTAAAAGGGTAATACAGGCTACTTAAAGTGAGAATCTATACCAACCCATCCTTATGACCAGTTAAGTTGTACCTTAACAGCTAGCTTCCTTAGCACTTCCACATAGAATTATTCTTCAACCACGTTCACTAATTCATATTCGACCTGAGATAAGTTGTTATCCTCTTTAACTACAAAATTTGCAGGTTCAGTGACCTCAATGCGCCCCCATTTGTCAACAGCCAGCCTCATTGATCCCTTAAACATGTCAATCTTTGCATTACGAAGAATTACTGTAGTTCCAGTCTTCATCAAGTCAACTGCATAGATACAAGAAAAGGCCACTTCATCACATAAACAGAACATAAATCAGCTCCTTCTATTATCTGCCTACGTTATCCCATATTAGCAACCAATAGAAACATATCCACGATGACTTTCACTCAAAGAAATCAACACAAAACTGACATTTAGGCATTTCTTAATGCACAAATTCTTGTACATATATGGAGAATAAGCTCTTAACAATTGCTTGAGGTTTTCACTTATTGAAGGAAAGAATGAGAATGAAGTCATGTCACATAAAAATCTTGTTTGTAAGTATCACATTCTCATAATCCTTCCATTTTCCTTCCTTAAAATTGTTCTTCAAAAAATCTCTTAGTCTAGCCTTGCAGTACCATTTAGCAACTTCTAAGGTCCAACCAAGGAATGATAAATTTCACACTCCAGAATTTGAATATAAATATCATACTTATGCAAACAATAAACAAACGAGTGTATAGATATTGATGAATACGGATCTGGAAAAGGACAAAACAAAAATACTATTCAACATCAGTGTAGATACAGAGTGAAAAATAAGCCAAAGTTCACGTGTTTGAAACAAAAACTAATGTTACAGTAGAAAGCTGAAGAAAGGTGCTGTTCCGGGAGGAATCCTCCCGGCACCCTCTAGAGCCCTCAGCCGAGAGGAGATGCCTCCCGACGAACCCCGACCGGCCAGAGAGGCATTCACACCCCCTCCCGTCCCCTCGACGATAAGCCGAGAAATCCTGGCTGGTACACCGGCCGCCAATCGCTCTTATACGTCACGTCATCAATCCTCTCACGAGTCTACCCTTGTAGGTGCGATACCCCAGATTCTGTAGAAGCTTCCCTAGCAACCCTCCACTGTCCGATCCTCTGAACACGGCAGGGGATCTGGCGGTCCAAGACGAGACATTGACAGGGCCATCATTGCCAGCCCTCGAGGGTTGTGCCACTCCTGAACCTCTATATAAGGGGGACTCACCAAACCCTGAGGTACACACTTCTAACCCCATTACTCTGCTTAACCTCGGACCCCAACCCCTCACTTTGGCATTAGAGTGTTTTTGTAGGAACCTCTCCCGAAAGCTAGGACGGCGACCGACGACCACCACCTGAAGTGACCCAGCACCCGGCCTACCGCCCCCATGTCCCTTCAACCATGGTGTGCGGTGGCTCAAGCAGGCCTAGCTTGTTCAGGTGCATTAATAGTTATGCAATCCCATACTTCCATGAACATTAGACATCATAAAATAACTAAAGAGATCTGAATGAAAAGTTAGATCTGTGGGTAACAATAATTAAATGGGTAAAAGACAAGCAGGGACTAAAAAGCTTGGTTTGGATCAATTTAGAATATAAAAATAAGACGTCTAATCTCCTTCGTGTCACCTTCAAAGCAACACTCTGAATAACAAAACACATGAAACAGAACCATGTGTTTACCACTCCCCCATTTACCATCATCACACTCTTATTCCCGCAGTGAAGTTCAGTAAGATTATCATATCATAGATGAAAGAGACTTCAAGCAGAAGATTCGAACAAAGCAAAATTAAGATTTCACGAGAAATCAACAGAAGAATTTGGGGAACGAAATAGGACCTTGTTGGTTGCGAGCGGTGAAGATGACGGTGGCGGTGTCATCGCCGATGAGGCACTCGGCGATGCGAGTGGGGCGAATGCTGTGGGAAGAAGAAGATCCTCCTCCTCCTCCGCCTCCTCCTTTGTGAAGGACGGTGTCGGAGGACAAGACCTTAGCTACCAAGGTGTGACCGTTGGTTCCTGGTTTCAGCTGATCCACTTTGGTGAACACAGGCTTTCTCTTCACTGGTTTGTTTCCTTCTTCCACATTCGATGATGCCATTGATCCTTCAATCGATCAACAAACACACCTCTCTCTCTCTCTCTCTGAAACAATGAAGCCCTAGTTCCCAGATTGATGGAACTTTTCACAGATTGCAAAACCATCCATTGCACTTCCCCACCAAATGAAACGACACGTCGTTTGCAATTGAATTGTCAAACGCCACGTCTTAAACATGACATAGTAATTTTTTTTGTTATTAAATTATGGCTTAATAGCACTTTTTAGTCTCTCACATTTCATGATTTGACATTTCTCGCCCCTCTTGGAATTTATTAGCATACAAGGTCCCTCACGTTTACTAACTGTTGCAGTTTTGGTTTTCTGTAAAAAAACCATCCAAAATTTAACGAATTCTATACTAAAAAATTAAAAATAAAATTAAAAAAATTCCAGAACCTTCAACCTTTCCTAACTCACCACCATCCTCTGCATTTCCTCACCTCACCCACCACCACCCAAACCTTCAACTTTGAACCCTAGCTCCGCCGCCCACCGTCTTCACCATCGTCGTTGTCATCGCCCTTTCTCTCTTCCTGTCCTCACCCTTTCTTTCTCCTGTTGCAGATCTGGCCATAGCCCTGCAACTTGAGCACGTCGTCCCCGCCCTTTCAACCCATCCACATCTCAAAAGCTTCCTATTTTATCTGACCTAAGGAGTTGAAGTTGCAGATCGGAAGAGAGAAAAAGATAGCCGGCGCAGATCCGGTCCCGGTGGAAACGGAGGTGTCATTTCGCATATCTGGAAGGTGTTGCGCGACAACATCCAGGGCATCAGGAAGCCCGCGATTCGGAGGCTGGCGAGGAGAGGCGGTGTGAAGAGGATCAGTGGTTTGATCTGCGACGAGACCAGGCCATCATACGCGGTGAGGGAGAGAGTGACGCGACGGTGCTAATTTCCGAGGCGACGGCTGCAGCAGGGAATGGGTTGATTGAGCTCAGAAGATTGAGGCGTTGAGGGAAAATGCTGCCACATTCGAGAAGGTTGTTGTGATGATGATTTGCATTTGTATTGGGTGTTTACTTGTTCTTGAGGATCATCATTAATTGATTTTGGATATTGGTGGTTGTTGTGATTAGAATGTGTTTTCTCACTTATCTTCTCTGATTCAATGTTAGGTTAAGGGTTTGAAGTTAGGGGAAAAGGATTGGATGCTGCGGCTGTGAGGTTGGGGCTTGATCGGGGGGTTGATTGAGCTCAGGAAGATAAATTTTAATATTTTTGGGTTTATGATAGAAAAGATGATGAAGATGATAGAGGAAGAATATGAAGATCATGAAGAAGAGGATGAATTTTCTGGAAAACCTCAAAATCTAATGATTTTTTTATAATTAATTTCAAAGAAATATTCCGTTATGTTTTGGATGGTTTCTAACGAAAAACCAAAATTGCAATGGTTAGTAAACTTGAAGGACCTTCTATGCTAATAAATTCCAAGAGGGACCAGAAATGCCAAATCGTGAATGGTAATGGACCAAAAGTGCTATTAAGCCTTAAATTATTAAACAAAAACTAAATTCATGATTTTTCTTAGAAGGTTAAGGTTATATGGTTGATTCTGGTCTCTGACATATTAGTTGTGTTTTCAAAGGTATATTCTAACCCGTGATGGAAATTTGAGTCGAGCTTGCCTAATTTTTTAATAAAAAAAAACTAAATGTGTCATTTTGCTAGTATTTTTTTTTTTACTAGAGGACAACAGTATTTTTTAACATTTGATAAGTAATTTAACGAGTTATAATTCATAAATATTTTTTAGCTTTAGACATTCAAAGAAAGAAATGAAGATATGAGAAATAAATAATGAATGTGATATATGATATGATAAAAAGTGAGAAATGAAAAAAAATGAAGGTGTTTATGAGTGTCTTTATATAGTTATTAATATTTTTGTAATTGAACACATAAAAGTGTTAATAATATTAAAATGCGATAATGTTTCCGTTGCAAGATACGCAGAATCGGAGTGAAAAAAATAAACTTTGGTTGCTATGAAAGTGATGGAGAGCCCAATAAGCCCACTCCCCATTCAGTTGTTGGGTTGGATGATACACGGCCCAGACGTATACCTAACAAGCCTAAATGGCTAAATGCTTACATATAAGCTATTTTTTTTTGACAAAAAAAAACTACTTTATTTTATTTCTTTGTTTTTTTTTTTTTTTTTGAAACTGGATAAATATATTAATCAAGAAATAGGGGCAGAAGCCACTACATCATGCTGCAGAGCAGCTAAAATCTCTTGAGGAGCGTCCTCAATCAAAACAAAAGACAACGTAGAGAAAGACAATTTGGCAAGGGAGTCCGCAACCATATTGCCTTCCCACCTAACAAAAACAAGGTCCATAAAATCAAAATGACAAGAAAACGACCGACAATCCCTAATAATAGAAAAAAGATAAGAACCACCAGGTTTGGGGCGGCACCAAAGATCAAAGAGTTTCAGACAATCAGTCTCAAACATGACCCGCCTGAAGCCCAAATCAATAGCAGTGGAGATCGCTCACCGGAAACACAGGGCCTCCGCCACGACAGAGGACGAGACCATGATAGTAGCTGCACCCGCCGAAGCAAGAACTTCACCCTCAAAGTTCCGAGCCACCATCCCAAAGCCAGCCAAAGTCGAATCTCGAAGAGCTGCATCAAAATTAAGCTTAAAAACACCACGAGGCAGAATCATGCCATACCAAGGGTCTGATGATCTATACTTTTAGGAATTAGTCGCAACCAATAAAATGTAGGACAAAGCATGAGAAATGCATGCAGAAATGAGTTGTTGTTCACTATTTCGTTTTTTTTTTATAGAATTTAGAACTTAGATAATTTCCTAAATTTCTTTAGACATATTTCCACCAAATTAGTGTTTCAATTGTTGGTCGTAGGCCTCCCAATAATGACCCACTTGCTTCTTTGCATTTGCTTGTTGTCATTGATGGGAAGCCCTCTTCGTTGGCTCAACGGTAGGACTACCTTCATTCCAGCATGGATTTATGTCAAGCGGCTTTTACTTCGGTTCTCGTTGCGCTCATGGACAAGATAGCTCCCATTTTCATTCAACTGCCGCCAGTTACTCCTCACCCTCCTCCATTTCCTATCCAGATCTCTTCAGGTCCAACTTAACCCTTCAATGGCTCTAATCCTCTTCACTGTTTGTTTCGAGCAAAGAAATATTCCCATCTTTATCATACTCTGCTATAGCAGGACCTCACTTCCTTCTACGGTAAGGGTGCAACTCTTAGTTGGTCTAAATGGATGTACAATAATATCTAGCTCTCAACCTGGGAAGAGTTTACTAGATCTCGGACTCTAAGTTTTGTTTCTTCATCTTACGAGAAGCTTCAGCACGATCTATTCAAGCTCAAGCGTAGGTCTTATGTTGTTGAGAATCAGCGAGACTCCATTTCGTGCTCTAAAAAGGTAACACTTTTAGCGTATTTGTCATTTTCTGTCTTCATTCTTTGTTGAGCACGCAACATATTAGATTTCAAAGTTTTAACAATAACGTTCATATTTTGCAAGGACGAATTCAATGACAACAATGGTGTACTGTCAGCCACATAATCCAACAAGGAAGGCGGTGGCGACCATAGATATATGAGTTATGTTCCGTGATTGTTATATTTTTTAAAATAAAATAGAGTATAAGATACCTTAAATGGTACACTTTTGTTATGTTGAAAAGAGTGAATAAAACAAAATACTTATTAATAAAATTTACATTGACAAAAACACCCCTAATTTACAACATCGTAAAGAAGGAAGAGGAAGAAACGAGTGGGAGAGATAGTCGTGGAAGCGTTTCATAAGGGAAACATAAAAGACTGGATGAAGCCATGAGGATGGCGATAGTGATAGCTCGTAAGCCATAACCCCATTTTGTAGAATGATGTGAAACGGTCGTAGTAGTGGTGAGATAGCTTGTGAAATGAGTCTAAGCACGACCCAATTAATCATCGTCCTAAAAGGTAGAGCTGTAAATATGTGTTGCAACCTGCGGCCAGCTCGGCCCGTAGGCAGGTTGGGTTGGTTAAATTACAGCCTGGATAAAATATGGGCTAGCACAACCCAAATCATTTAACCCGTAGGGTAAACGGGTCAGTTCGCCAGTCAAATGAGACAGCCCGCGGGTTGGGGCAATTAAAAAATAAACAAATAATTTTGGGTTGATTTTCTTGGGTTTCTTTCTTTGCTTACTATTATTCTATTATTCACAAAGTGTGTAGTGCAACATTGTATGATGCGCATGCGACATTGTTATGATCTTGGATCAGTAGATTTGGCAAAATGCATGTGTTAGTATTTTTTTAATATGAATTTTTATTACTTTTTCAATATTTTTTAATCGAATTCCTTAATTTTTAGATTTTCTATTTATTAATTCTACAGTCAATACGAGCCAGTGCGCCAACCCGCGAGCTAGCCCGCGAGCCAGGTTGGGTTCATATTTTATTGACTCGTTTAGATGTGGGTTACTCTAACCCAACACATATTCAACCCAACCTGTGATGCACCAGCCCATACGGGCCGGGCTAACCCATATTGACAGCTCTACATATATCTCTCTCTATCGTCTTCTGACTTGTTTACAAAACATCATCCCAAGCCTCAATTTTAAGATTGAGAGACAACTTGTTATTTATATTATTGATCGGGCGCCTAAGAAAATATGTAAGTCCAAAGCAAAATCAAAATACTCGAAAATCAAGTTCATTGGTCAACACGTTTAGGACGACTATAGTTTAAAATGGAAAAAGGCAAAATGTAATGCATGGGTTTGACGCCATGTAACCTAATAAGCAGCCACCGTTCATTTGTTAATCAATAAAAAATAAATGAAGAAAAGTTAACTTATGGCAAATCAAAGAAATATATTCTTTTTATTTGTGAAAAGGAAATATAAAGGAAGATATTATGAGACATATATAATGTTTTCTCATCAAAAGAATAAAACAAAAAAATTATTTTGTGTGGAAAGGTAAATTTGTTCTTCTATCAATTTATTCATCATTATAGCAAATAAATGAATTTATCTTCAACGAATATATTTTTCTCACACTTACTCATAATACATAATAATCCTCTTCTACTCGAGGCTTTGGTATAAGAGAGGGGTTGAAGTTAGGTTGGATGAGGTGTTCCGGGCACATTATGTATGAGGTTGATTGTGTTAATATTTTGATGGCTTTCCAGGATGATAAATATTTTTCCATTATTCATGATCCCAAGGAGTTAATTCATCGAGATTGAACGATTTTTGCATTGTTCTTAGAACAATTTTGCTGAAAAAAATCGAAATGTTTGTTTCCTAATCTTTATTTTTTCAACTTTTTATTCAAATAAATCTCAAGCACGGTTAGGAAAAATAATACCTAACATGTATGTATGTATGTATCTATATCACAGTATATCTAAGTTTTATCTTTTTAATATAGATGGTCGCATATTATATTACTTACATGTGTGAAATTAGACTGGGCTTCAGTGCGTCATGTCACGATTGTTGTTGTTAAGTGCCCAATAAACGCCTATGGATAAGGATGAGAAATTGAGAGAAAGAACATGCAAGAAATTTGGTCAATTCTCTCGTGAATACTTTTCGTTTTGGTGCACCCCACGAATTGCCCAACTTGGCATTATTTTTTGATGTATTACACTGTTGTTTTCAACTTTTCGTGTTTATTAGGACTGAACTTAATAAATGAATTTAAGTTTTATTTTAAAGAATTGTTCTTACGATTTCTGGTGAAAAATAAATTTCTAATTAAGAGTATTTTTCATGAGAACTAAACTTTGACTTAAGGGTTAAAACAACCGATTTTACCACTACAATCATCATATGTTGGGTAAATAAATTGAAATTTAATAAAACTAATTTTTTTACAAGTGGAAAAGAATAAAACTAAATTTGAAAGAATAAAGTTTGTTTCTTATCTATTTATTTGGAAAATAAAGCTATTACAAAAGTGTTTCCGTCTTTGAAGATAACCTTTTTAGGAAAAACTAGTTTATGTTTCACTTTCACCCTTCCCAAAACAACACCTAATTGTAAAGATTATATGTCAATCAATATTCAACCTATAATTATTTTCTCTGGCAAGGATCCATGTGAACCTCTTTTTGCATGTGTGTACTGTGAACAAGAACAATGGAGCCTGTCTATTCCTTGCTTGAAATTAACGGTTTTGAATAGCCTATACGCCGTGGTGTAGTCAAAATACGATTTTAATGTGTAAATTAAGCATATAACAAGATATAATAGATCTAACATTTTAAAATTTGAGTATATGAGGGAAATTTCATAAATTGGACATTAGAACATAAATAATTTTCAATAAATTATAAAAATTTGGGCGAACAACCATGCATGTCAATATCAAGTTCCGCAATTGCCTATACCTAGCGTGTGGAGAACAAATTAAAGAAATTGTTCGAGTTTGGTAGCATGTAGACTTTTGACTATATGTTTTATTTTTACCAAGGTTTGCGATGATCCTACCCTCTCAAGACACAAAAATCATATAAGTGACTGGTTTTATTCTAACAAATTATTCTTTATATCTACGAGGGATTGATTGAACATTTAAATTAAATGCTTAAAAACTTAACATGTTAACTATGCTAGGCTTTAACTACTTATTCCGTTCTTTAATAACTGTCGTTATAAGGTTTTGCACATATATTAAGGAATTGTATTAATGCTCTTGTTTCTATCAAAGTTACTATCTAACTTCCTAACATACCCTTTATTTTTCTTCTTAATTTTGACTCTTTAATTTCTTATCATTATTAATCTAAGGGTAGAATTGATAAAACATAATTAATACTCCTTTAAATTTGTAAAAGTGATAAATAATTAAAAATAAAAATAAAATAATATATATATATATATATATATATATATATATATATATATATATATATTTTGGTCTTGACCAAGGTATCCCCAACGCCGATTGCCATGAGACTAATCATTCGCCCCACGGTCAGCGTACGAAGCGGTAGGGGGCTGGCCAATGAGTTTTTTCCATTCACAAGAAGCTATCACAGCAGCTTTACCGTGGATTTTGGACAGAAGCTAAGCTGCGACAGAAGCTAAGCTGCGACAGAAGCTCTATCTAACAGCAGGGTCTACCGTGGATTCTGGACAGAAGCTAAGCTCTCTGCGATTCTACTCATCAAGTCGAATCTGCTACAGCTCTCTCTCCACTCTTCTCTGCGACAGACAGAAGCTCTCTCTTCATGGCAATTGAAATTGTAGTAGTATTGGGAAGGATTCCTTCCCTTATTTTCTATATAATTGTAAGATTTCAACAGGTGTGTTCTCTGTAATCCAAAACCCCCTCTGATTCAGTTATTCTCCACCATTTTAATGGCTTCTTCTTCTTCATCTGACTGCTTAGATGTCACTAAGATTGTTAAATTGATAACTGAAATAGTAACCAAATGCCCCAAAATATATATATATATATATATATATATATATATATATATATATATATATATATATATATATATATAGAGAGAGAGAGAGAGGAACGAATTGAGTATTTTTTAATTCTGTGCTCTTACCCTGTTTTCATTTTCAATCTATCGATTACTAATTAACGTATGCTAGTCTTTTCACCTCTGCAGTACGGTGAAGGATTTATTGGCACAACATATGGGGTAAAGAACCACATATATATGGTAAACAATAGACAAATAATTAGGCAAACAAATGAATAATGAACGCATATAGATGAATGTTCATTAATGTTCACCGGAGTTGGATTTAGGACCACCCCTTTGGTTCTAAAGCCATCTCCTTTTATCAATATTTCCATAATACCCTTTTTATTAAAAAAATAAAATAATACTCCAAACCTTCCAACTCCCAATCAGTTTCCTTCCCCTCTTAATTTCTCACACCACCCCTTTTCTCCCTCCTTCCTTATTGCATTAACGGTTCTTCTTCTTTCTTCTTCTTCTCACTTCAACCGTTCTTATTCTTTTTTCTTCTTCTTCTCCATTCTTCTTCTCTACTCTTCTCTCCATTTTTAATTTTTATGATTTTGTTTTAGGGATTTTGTTTGGGACTTGATGTTACAAATCTTTGTTTCTGCTTCCTTGCATGTTGGTTGTGAAATTTTTTGTGTCATTATGAGCATTTCCTGTGAAAATTTGGTCTTGGTAGAACCATCGACGGATTGGTATAAAATCTCACCTTTAGGTGCGATTTTGTTGTGGATTTCGCACCTAAAGGTGCGATTACTTAGCTTATTCCAGTTTTTCAAGTCTCACTGATTTGAAAAAATGATTTAAAAATGCTATATTTTCGCATTTTTAAGTGCGAAATAAGAGTATTTTCGCACTTTTAAGTGCAACTTTTTTTTTTAGTTCGTGAAAAACTTAAAGAAAAATAAAAAAATATAATTTCCGCACTTTTAAGTGCGAAATAAGACCAATTTTCGCACTTTTAAGTGCAAATTTTTTTCAGATTGTGGAAAATAGCGATTTTCGCACTTTTAAGTGTGAAATATGAGCAATTTTCGCACTTTTAAGTGCAATTTTTTTTCAGATTGTGAAAATTAATCATTTTCGCACTTTTAAGTGCGAAATAAGAGCAATTTTCGCACTTTTAAGTTTAATTTTTTTTAAGATTGTAAAAAACTTTAAAAATAAAAAATAAAAAAACAATTTGCTGTATTGTGTGTTCGCGACCCGCGTTCTTACCTTTCATTCTTTTGCACCTCACAGGCTTTTTATCTTCTCTTGTATTTTCTCATTTTTTGAATTTTTTTATTGCTTACTGGTTTGTGTATTTGGCTATTTGCAATTTTGCATCTCTGTCTTGGTTCCTCATGGCAATATCTCGCGTATCTTTTATGGAGAAATAAGGAAATAAGATGATGAGGATAGAAAAAGGGATAGTGGAGAGTGAAAGATGAAGAAGAAAGAAGGGGTGGGTAAAAGAAGAAGAAGAAGGAAAAGGATATATAAGGAATATAGTTTGTTTTTAAGGGGGTGGTGAGAGGACTAGTGGGGATGGTCTTAAAACCAACCCCCAATATTCACCAATATAGCAGACAACAAATTAAAATGACCCTTTCAGGCTTCAGCTGATCGCAACATGCAAAAATTCAGTATCTTTGGTATTCAGAGCAACCTCTTCCTCCTATTCTTAATTCTATCTAAATTTTTTTCGGTTTTTTATAAAATATTTTGATTATAAATACATTAAATGGTCTTTTAATATATTTTATAGTAAAATTGTCATTTTAAATTACCTTTTAAATATACTACCTTTGATAGATCAAAATGAATAATTGCTTAAATTTTTCTTTCATATATAAATATTGATCGAATTAATCCAACCAAATCACTTGGACGTTGATTGAAGAAAAAATGTGAAACTCCAGTGAAAAAGGCTGGTGAGATGATGATCTTCACGGTGCTTTGTGGTCCGTCGAGTTCGGGAGGAATTACTATGATGACGCTTCAACGCTCAAGTTAGAATGTAGGGTTTAAGTGATATGAGACATGGAGAAAAAATTGTGTACCTTATGCTTTCCTTGCATTGCGTTTTATAAATGTTGGACTTGTGAACTTCGAGGTTTTCATGAGTGATTGACGCATCCTTGTGCTCTACGCCCTTGTCTTGGTTGTTGTGTCATGGCCATGTAATGTGATGTGGTGAAGAGACATAAATGCCTTCAGTTCAAGATTGATTGTGTGCAACAATGAGGACATCGTCGATTGGACGAGGGTGGTGATAGTCATGAGTGGAGATGGGTCTGATCGGCATGAGACGATCAGATCCATCCCTAGAACTATAGCCCCTAGCTTTGGCATTCAGTGATGAATGTCGAGAGGTACATAATGTGGCCGATAATCAGATGGTTGTACATAGTCAAACTGAGACGGTGAAAGGTCAATCATATCATCTCCCACAACAAACATGGTATGATTTCATCGACCCAAGAGAAAAAACAACATATAATGTTCTATCTAAATCCTTTATCATATCTAGCCATGGGTAGAGATGGGTTTGGGGGTGCTGATAGTAATGAGTGGAGATGAGTTTGATCAACATGAGGCGATCAGATCGATCCCCAGAACTATAGCTCCTAGCTTTTGCATTCAGTAATGAATGTCAAG
Source organism: Acmispon strigosus (assembly GCA_030819835.1). Lineage (NCBI taxonomy): Eukaryota > Viridiplantae > Streptophyta > Magnoliopsida > Fabales > Fabaceae > Acmispon > Acmispon strigosus. Next base: position 98,318,165 of record JAUAMA010000001.1, read on the forward strand.
AGATACAGAATGTGGCCGATAATCAGATGATTGTACATAGTCAAACTAAGACTTAATCGGTGAAAGATCAATCATATCATCTCCCACAACAAACATGGTATGATTTCATCGACCCAAGAAAAAAAACATATTACTTTCATCTAAATCCTTTATCATATCTAGCCACCTAATAACCTTTCTTCAATCATATTTCTTTTTTAGGTCTACCTAAAATATCTTTATTTGAGTATATATATATATATATATATATATATATATATATCAGGAGTTGTGGCTCTCAATTATGAATTACCAGAAATTTTAAATTTAATCGAATAACTGTTTCTTCACAATACTTTTTTTTTCTTTCCTCGGTCACCAAAAAACATTGTATGCACCCTTAAACGTTGATTAAGCTTAGTTAATGGTTCAAAGTTCGAGATTTGAGTATGAATATCTAGAGGACAAATTTTAGAACGTTGCCTCAGTACCATTATAAAAAAAAGAAGATCAATAACCTTTAACCTATTATTTAAAATAATAGGATTAAATTGCAAATTATTAAAAATAAATCAATAGATAACATAACACATTGTGGGAAATAAGTTACTATTTCAGTTACGATTAATGCTTAAATTAGGAATTAGATATTAAAAAATGAGAGATGTTGACCAACAACTTTTGTGTTGATGTTGAACAAATTAGGAATTAGAAGAATATGGTGGGAGGGAGGGAGTGGGTTTCTGTTGATGATGATTAATAATTTTTTTTTGTGGATTTTGGTTGTTGCTAGAGGATGAAGAGAATGTTAAATAAAAATAAATAAAAAAATCTGAATTTTTGTTGTTGTTGGAAGATGAAGGTGAAAACTTAGGTATTAATAATTTTTTTAGGAATTAACAATTATTTTTTTACAAATTTAAACCTACAATTAACTACTACTACTACTACTAGTGAAGTTAAATAAACGAGGGGGTCAAAATAATATGTACGTACGGTTGGCACCAAATTAAATCCGTATGACCTGACCTAACGTCTGAACAGAAGAGGCCATGAGTCATGAGTCAAGACGCGTTAAACTAGTGTCAACGCGCGCGTGTCCACTTCTCCTTCTTCGTTCACAACAATAATAATAATAATAAAAGCCGCCGCATATACATTTGTCTTGGCCCACGCGAGCGAGCGAGCGTTTCCCATTATTTAAAACAATAGCAGCCAGCCACCACGTTTTAAATCAACACACTCATCACTCCTTAAAATAATAAATAAATTCTTTTTTATTTTCGTGAGAGATATGGATCCAACTATCAAGTCACGCGGCGAGGCAGAAGATTCCGCCGACAACTTTTCTACGTACTCCACTAATCCATCCATCTTTATCTAATTATTTTTTACATTTCTTTTCTTTAATTGCGGCATTATTAAAGCGTTACTACAGTTTCACGAACTAAGCGCGTTTTTTCTATTCCATCGCGGAGCCATCAAGCAAAAAAAGCCTCCCAAATTCCGACAAATCACTGCCTAATTCTTGCATTATAATATTAATTAATCACCCCAAATTCCACTTTATTTCCGCGAATCAAAACGCTAGTCAGCATAGATAAAACCACTACTGCAACCCAATGAATGAAAGAGAGTGAGACATTGAATTCAATTCAACCCAATCAATCAAACAAAGGTGTGTCCGCAGCCGTAGGATGATCATGAGAACGAGACCAACTCCTTTGTCTGCTGCCTACTCAACCCACATGCCACGTACTCCAATTAAGAGAGAGAGGGGCTATTATTGTAATTACAAATTTGGTTAATTGTCAAATTTATTCCTCATTTTATAAATGAATTTAATTTTAATTTCATCATTTTTCTGTTGAGGTATTAAAATTAAACTCACTTATAAAATTATAGATTAATTTGACTATTAACCCTACAAACTTTTTTAATCTTCAAAGAAATCTCAAACCAACATTCATTTCATGGATTCTTGAAGCTCATAAATCACAATAAATAGGTAGATCTATCTCACCGTTAATGAATTAAATCTTGAACTAACGGTGTGGTTACATATTTGCCATTGGCCTAGCGCAGTCAAATTCCTCGTTGACTGTGTTCCCCTCTCTCTCTCTATAGTATGCATCATTCATGATACATGGCCCCATGCCATTCACATGATGCCATGCCCCCCTTCTATAAAACACCAACCTGCACCCCCCACTTAACAAGCGTATCATCCCGCACCCATTTTCTCCCTTCCTACACTCTGCATCAACAAAACCGCATCAAAATCATTAATATTTAATATTATTATTATGGCGCCGAGGGATAAGTCGACGAGCGCCGTTAAGGTGAACGGTAACGGTAACAGCGGCAGCGTCAAGGAGGTGCATTTTCGTGGAGTCAGGAAGAGGCCATGGGGCAGATACGCCGCCGAGATCAGAGATCCCGGCAAGAAGAGCCGCGTCTGGCTCGGCACGTTTGACACGGCGGAAGAGGCGGCGCGTGCCTACGACACCGCCGCTAGAGAGTTCCGCGGCCCCAAGGCTAAAACCAATTTCCCCTTCCCTGTAGACAATGTCAAGAACAACAACCAGAGCCCCAGCCAAAGCAGCACCGTTGAGTCTTCCAGCCGCGATCGCGACGCCGCCGCCGCAGCCGATTCCACGCCTCTTGATCTCAACTTGGCCCCCGCCGTTCGGTTCCCCTTCCGGCAACAGTTCCCGCCGATGCCGGCGGCGAACCAGGTTTTGTTCTTCGATGCGGTCCTGCGCGCCGGCATGGCTGGTTCCCCTCCGTGCCAACGCTTCGAATTCAACTATAATTACAATCATCCCGTGGCGGCCAGTGAAATCCAGACGGTGGCCGGAGCCCAGAGCGACTCGGATTCGTCATCGGTGATCGATCTGAACCACCATGAAAGCGGCGTTGTTGTTGTTAAGGCAGGTGGTAGAAACTTTGATCTCGATCTTAACTACCCTCCCATGGAAGACATGGCTTGAAGTTGAAGATGATCCAGAATCTGATCCCGTTTTATTTTAATTTTTCCGGATTAAGAAATTCTCTTTAGTTTTATAAGTAGAGAAAATAGCAACATCCGATAAAGAAAATGAAGGAAGCACTGTGTGAATACATAGGCGCACGATCGTCACAATTTTTTTTGCGACAGAGAAACCACCGGTTTCAATCTGTTGTTCCAAATCAGGAAACTGTTCTCCAGTTTTTTTTTTTTCAAGTTTTTAATTACCTAAGGTGTAATAGGAATGGTTTTGATTTGAAGCCCAATTCTATATAAATGAAATTAACACAAAGAGTTTACCCTATATCTGATTGTATATCCATATTTTTTTCCAGTTCTTATGTGAATTTTTTAATTTGTGTTATGTTGTTGCTTGAAAGTGGCCGGAATCTGTTCTGTTATAGGATTGAATTTGAAGGAACAGAAAAAGATGAGTTGGATGAAACGTACTTGATGGTATTGGTCGTTGTTTTTGTGGTGGTTGATTGAGGGGTGTATTGACCCGCCGCCACGTGACAGGTGTTGTTTCGTGAAGGATATAGGTGATACTCATTTGTCCATTTCTGAGTTGGGTAGTAGAAGACAGGTGTCTCACTGTTACTGCTTGTTCAACACCTATCTTAGGTGCATTACCCCTTAGCCCTCACACTATTGCAATACCTCATTTGCCATTGGATATATTAGAAATTTAATAAGGAAGAATACTAACAACATCCTCTTCTATTAATTCAAAATCATGTCTGGACTCACATTTTAAGTGAATCTCACATTAATTTCAATCAACAAAAGAAAAATATTAATAAGAGAATGTTGCTAGTATTTTTTCATTAATGAAAAATCAAGATCTATGCTGCTTGTCAAATCTACTTTTTCAGTGTTATTACAGATTTTTCGAAACTTTTACCACATCCTCGTTTACCCAACCCGTATACAGGCGTCACCTCCGGCCAGCTCCCATCGTCCGCGTCATCACACCATCTCCGGCCAATCACCAAAGGAGAGAGAGAAGTCGGAAGGAAAGACAATGAAGGAGGACAATCTTAGCGTAATAGCGAAGAAGGTAAGGGTGCGATGGTCATGGCATGGCGCTGCAGCTCATGGTGTAGTGGCTTTTGGCACGAAGTTGGATCTCATAGGCAGTGGGTTCATTTAGGGAGGTGAGGGCTTAGGAGAACATTGCAAGGAGGAGGTCACGACTTTGGTGCGGGCAATGTATTTGATGGCACGTTTTTGGTAAAGGTGATAACACTTCTAGGTATATCATTGAGGTTGAATTGGTGTTGCAATGGGGATGGAAGTAGAGGAAGGGTTTCAGTGTGACGATGACACCTGTGGGGGACGAGGGGAACCGGAGGAAGAAGAGTGGTGGTGGTTGTGAAAGGGATTGGTGGTCGGGCTAAATCACAATTACACAAATTAATGAGTTATACTTGAAATTTACTTTTTTTCTTTCTAGCAGGTAACCTGGCTTTTTTTTTTCAATATTGTCAAAAATAAAATAAATTAGTATAATAAGGCAAAAAAAAATAATTTAGCAAAGTATGGTTGTTTTAGCCACGTGGGTAGGGTGGTGGGGTCCGAGATGGGGAGTCGCGGACAGCCATGCGACTCCCAAAAAGCTGTCACACGTTGCAGGAGGGTAGGTGGGAAGCAGGGTGGAAAACGAGGTGAGGGAGTCGCGTGGTGGGGTGCGACTCCCTCTTCTTCTCCAACGACACCAATTCTTTCTCTCTCTGCTGCTTTGGCTCTCTTTCTCTCATGTCTCCTTCTCCCAATGACTAGTCACTTCTTCTCTGAACCTGTTCCTTTCTTTCATTTTTCCTCTGTTTTCACCTTATCTCAGAACTCAGATCTATTACTATACCACCCTCTCTCTGTTTTGCTTAGATATGTATTATTACTACAACCTTAGCTTTTTCTGTTGGTGCTGCAAGTCATGAGTAAAGAAGAATTTTTGAAGATACAGGTACACCACAACACTCCATCGCATCCTCTTTGTGTAGCTTATTTTACTTTCCTTTGTGATTTTGTACATTTCTAATATAAAGGAGAAGTTTTATGCCTCAGTTCTTTAACTTTCCCCTTTTTTTCCCAAACTTGTGCTTATTCTGTTTTTGGTTCACGGAGGAGAAGAAGAGGGAGTGGCACCCCACCATGCGACTCCCTCACCTCGTTTTCCACCCTGCTTCCCATCCTGCAATGTGTGACAGCTTTTTGGGAGTCGCATGGCTGTCCGCGACTCCCTATCTCGGACCCCACCACACTACCCACGTGGCTAAAACAACCATACTTTGCTAAATTATTTTTTTGTTGCCTTATTATACTAATTTTTTTTATTTTTGACAATATTGAAAAAAAAAAAGCCAGGTAACCTCATGTTATAAAAGGTAATTTTTTCTCTTACATGGTGCAAGACTCATACTTACTTACACTCTAGAAGCCACTGAAAGTATATTGTATAAATTTGTTGGTATAAAAGAAATAGAGAAGAGGTATGTCTTTCATTGACGCACCACCTGTTTGAACAATTTGATTCTCATCGCTTCACTCTAACACGCCTACTGATGGTTGTTGCTAGGTGCTAACTTTAGGTTGAACTGTCAACTGGTCAATAGTTGTCTCCATATTAACAAATTGAGAAGTATAATTGGCAATCATATGACTCATTAGTTAAAACATAAACTGGGAAAATCTGAATCTATTATTCTCGTAACAATGGGGTCTCTTTGATATTATTTAGCTTTACTATTTTATTTGCCTTCTCTTATTTCCTTGCATGCTCATTGCAATCCAACTCTTGATTTGCCTGGACAATAAATATATCTCTTAGGGCGCCTTTGTTTGGGAGATTGGAAAAGCATACCCGGGAATCTTATGCCCGGGAATATAAGAATGGGAATGCTATTCCGCGGTATTTTTTAAAAATGTGTTTGGTTTGCTAATTCGATTCCTGGGAATCTTCATCCATATTCCTGGGGATAATTATAACATGCGTTTGGTTAAAAATGTGTATTCCCGGGAATATATATTGAAATTCTTTAAATACCCTTATGTTATTTAGTATTTAAATATTTTTCAATGTAATTGTTAAAAGACAAGATAAAGGAATATCCTTTGATAGCCTATAAGCTTGACACATTGTATTGGCCAAATTCTCATGTGCAACAAAGGTACTAGAACTTCTTTTTATTTTAGTGCAAAGAATTTCTAAACTTATCTAAAAACACATACATGAAGCTTAACATATGATTTTTTTTACTCCATATACTCAAACAAATCAAGTGACTAAAGCATCTTCAATCAAGCATCCCAATACAAATTGCTAAATCTAAATTTTCTTATGTTCTCCTTTTCTAAAAAGACAAAAAATCTTATTTCTATGATTTTTAAAACATATTTTTTCAACTTAAAGGCTTCTTAAAATATGCAGTAGCTTTTAGTCGCAGGCTGCATTACTCAATATTTATTGTGACCTTATACCTTGGCTCAACATCATCCAATCAATCAATAAGTTTGTTTTCCATGTCTGTAAAATTGCCCAAACGTGGGTAGTGGCATATATGGGATTTCACAAAAATAATTGTCATTCCTGGTTTTCTGATTCAACTTTCCCACCCTTCTACCATGGTAATCAAAAGTGCCTATGAATGGGAATATCACTTTCCCAGGAATGAAAGATACCCAGGAATACGTTTTTAAAAACTTTACCAAACGCAGGTATTCTGGATGCCGGACCAATATTCCCGTGAATCCTTTTCCAAACCCCCAAACAAACGCCCCCTTAGAACTAGGAGTTCATGTCTAGGAAATAGGTACGGTAATTAAGACTTAACTTCTTGAGTGTGAGTTCGAAATGATTTACTGTTTCTTAATGAACATTTAGCATGAATTGTTTTTTACCGATAAGAGGCAATTGTGTTCGAGTTGTGTATGCAAATTCATATTATTTGGATTTGAAACATTACTAAAGACGAATCAAACATATACCACTTAAACCAATTGTTTGTTTGTTAGCACATTGGTTTCGTTTCATTTACCTCAATTGGTAAAAGATTTTGCTGTGCAAAACATTATTGTCATGTTTATAATTCTTTATTCTTATTTTATTTGTGCTAGCTTGCCAAATTAATAGAGACAACAATGATTTGTTGACATATAAAATCATTGCGACCACTCTTCGACATACAAGTTTGTGACAATTTTTAACTGTGAGTAATGTTGCAACGGCTAAAAACCGTCACTGTTATATATATATATCACTTGAATGTATGGCCAAAAGTGTATGGCTATATTTATCATTCTAATTTCTAATAGAGATTATAACTTGGAAACACTGTTGCTTCGCTTAACACGGTTACACGGAGCTTGGCTTTGTCTATAACGAATAGATTGTGCACCAAGCAGTACTTTCTTAGCACATGGACACATAAAATTATTGTTCACAAATAAGCATCTCCATACGTGTTCATTTAGAAAATCAAAACTCGAAAGTATAAAATCAAATGAAGTAGTTCCTTGCTTCCCTTTGTTGAACTTGGTACAGAAATATATCTTGGGCAACAAGGACTCCACTCCAGTGGTTAATTTCCTTTGTTTTACACAGACAAGTTTTTGCCTGCTTTCTCACTCTGTGTTGTGGGGGCTGAAATAATATAATCAAATTTCACATTTGACAATTCTTCTGCAATCACCGGCCATTTATAATAATAAGGAGATCCATATATGCCGCGGAATATCTAACCGAGTGGGAGTGGTGCTTCTTTTTCTTTGTCATGGCGAGGAGGAAGATTCGGTAGTTGAAGGGTTCAACTTCAACGTACTCATGTGAATCGGGCAGGTTTGAAACAAATCTCATAAAATAAATGCCAACAACTTATTCGAATAATTTAGAGAGAACCAAGAAGGAGGCTATATATGCATTCACATTTGGAAAGCGAATGTTAAGATTGATATCATTGCAAGATGATATGAATAATTGAACATGTCATGGACAGCTAGCTTTTTAGTCTCACTTAATTTCGCTTTGATCACTACCTATTAATTATATGCAAAATGTTAATCCGGAATTTTCTTCACTTGATTTTGGCACTTGCATTATTTAAATTTTGTGAGTGTGTCTCCACCGTTAATTCTCCATCAAATTGTATTAGCGGTTTAAGTTGACATGGACCATTTCTAATAAGATTTTTTTATTTATATATAATAAATGATTCTCGCAATTTTGACTTGAGTATAATAAAAGTCGACAGTGTGGTTTATAAGAATCAAACATTCAATTTAGAAGTTTAAACAACTACTTTTAATAAATATCAGAAGGTGTTTAAGATTTATTTGGGGTTAACAAATCCTAAATCTTAAAAAAAAACTGTATAACATTAATCAATTTAAAAATAAAAAATTTAAATATTCGGCCTAGCATTTCATCGGCCCATCAGATTGGCGGGTTAGAAAAACGGGCTAAGGTGGATTATTGAATTGAAATTCCTAACCCGTCCGACTAGAAAAAGTGCTGGCCCAACGAGTCAAGCTCTTTTAATTTACCACCCCTAATTGTAAGGAGAATGATGTTGCCCTTGCAAAACAAAAGAACTACAAACAGAATTATGGTGTACTATTTTCCGGAAAACCAAACCAACAACAATCATAGAAAGGTGAACCAGCAATGGCCTCCAATCCAAGCACTTGTATCCCCTTAAAGCCTAAAAAATGTCTATCTCCAATTACTACAACATTCATTTTTTTATTTCAATTCATTTTAAGATTTATGCACATGTATTAAAAAATAATAATATATTATCTCTTATTAATTCTGACTTTTCATTTTTTATTATTATTAAGAATTACATTAAGTTAATGATGTAATTAGTAAAACAAAATAAATATTCTATTAAAATTGTAAAAGTGATAGATAAATAAGAAATAATTATCAAAATAGTGATAGAGAATAAAGGCGCAGAGTGAGTACTATGGAATGTAATTTTTTAAAATCTCTTGGCCATATGATATGTGGTGTTAGATTAATTTGGATTCGACTTATTTAAAGTGAGTTTACTCATTTTACAGGGTAAAATAAATATTACAATATTTGATTGTGATTACCTACTTTAAAAAAATCAATAAAACAACTGAATTAAATTAATCCTCTTTTTATCATGTAAAATTAATAAACTCACTTTAAAAGAGTTGAACCCAATTAATTTATGTAAGTTTAAATACACTTTTCATCTAAATAAATTTTTTTTTTTAACTGTTCCGTCTCCATAATTTTAGAAATACGTGAATTTTACTCTTTTGCTCATTATGATATTTTGGCTTGAGCCGGTTTGGTCTTGATTTTTAATGAATATTTCCCTTAAAAATAATCTCCCTGCAAATACACGCAAAGGGCGCGTGAATTAGAGAAAAAAAAATTTGAATGGAGGGGGAGAGGATAATTTGATTTGATTTGATGTTGGAATGCAGGTGCATGCACGTGTCATGCAACAAGGGCAGGACCCATTCATGGAAACAGCGGCTGCTATTTCTGGTCGGACACCTCCCTATCATAAATATTTCATTTTCCATATCTTGCTCCCAATTAAACATAGAATTAATTTGGATGCATTTTCACTGTGAAATTAACATATTCTTTTATTTCCTTATAGTTTGTTTGGGTGAAGGAGTGAAAATCATACGAAAGAATATAAAAGAAAAATGATATGATTCTGAAGTTATTTAAATTAAATGTAGGTTTTTTTCCAATTAATTTATATCTATTTTTAAATATATGTTAATTTTTAAAATTGTTATTATCATTACCTTTATAATAAATATTAGTAATTATAATTTTCAGAAATTTGGTAAAGTTGTTTTTTTGACAGAATAAAAATTGTTTTTACAACGATGCTAATTTTTTTCCACATTCAAAGATTTTAGAAATGCAAGTATGCAACACAAGTAAAAGGCAATATAGATTTTTTCTTACGTTACCAACATGATTTATTTTTTTACATTACGTCAAAAACTAATATAGAACAGATATATATGTTCATAAAAATCCCAATCAAAATGAAAACGTGAGGGGTGGATTTGGAAAGTTGAAAAAACTTGCCCCGTTTGAGTTTTCACGGCTCATTAGGGGGATTTCTGAAATTGTGAGACCCATGTGTCTTTTGCCCCTTCCCCTTGTTTTCTATGGTAATCAAAACAACTATAAAACCCATTTTCCAGCCATAATCCTTCCATCCCACTTCCTTCCTTTCATATTGCTTAGAAACAAACACAGCATTAAAGCTCAAAATATAAAAATAATAATTATTACGCATTAACATACTAATATTTTTTATAAAAAAATATAATACTTTTTTTACTTTTCATCCGATTAGAATTAATTTATTTATTTTTTCATAACTAAATTTGAATTTAAAAATATTTAAAATGCAAAACAGTGTGATATGCAGATTGAATACTTCTGTAAAAAAATTTACATTATCACTACATATAAACTAAATTCAAATATAAGTTGCATTGCAACAAAATAACTTCAATTGAAAAATAAGTTTGATTACTATAAAATGATAGTGTTTTTTTACATAATTATCTAATTAGAATCCATTTCATTTATTATGTCATATTTGAAATTAAATTTACAAATATTTTAAAATGAAAAATTGAAATATGTGATTAAAAACATGTATAAAACTTTTTATCATGTTAGTGCATATAATTTTTTTTTGTGAATTAATGGTATTCTATTAACAACAGTGACCAATCTTATCACCACATAGGCTAACACTAAACGGTAAATTGTGAGCAATTAAAAAATAGTCGATAAATAATTGATCGTTTGGAGGATTAGGTGAAGATCAATCATTCTCCTTAGCACCTGGCTTAAGAAAGGAACAAGTGGGGCACACTATGCCTGCACACGCTTTCCTCCAAAGCGTAACAAATTTTTTTGAACAGTAAGCGTAACATTTCATAATTCGTGGAAATTGAAATAGATAACTCATGCTTTATTTGCAACCTTATCGTGTATGTAAATCATATTTATTTTTCAATAATTTGTAATAAAAGAGTCGGATACGAAGAGGAGTTACCTGTCATATTTAATAAAGTGTGACTCCAAAAGCAACTACCATAACAAAGTGAAATTATAGTAAAGCGATTTGGTGCGGTGGTGGGACTGGGCCACCGGCGGCTACTTTGCTGCACCTTTTTTTTTTAATTGAAAACTTAAGTTTAATATTTTATGGTGGTTTGAAGTACACTTTATTTTCTCAATAGGAAATAAATATTTCCACGTGTTTAAAAAATTATAACTGTCTTTCATAATAAATAATTTTATCTTTACAGTATCTAACCCACTTACAGAGGTCGGGGGACCAATATTTTATGGATATTTAAATTGACACCTGATCATAAATGTGAAGAGGCTTGTTTGCATTTTTTTTTTTACATCAGAAAAATACTTTCATTTCTTTTGAATTTATCAATCGGGAATATATTATTTTTAAATTTTTTATCTATGACTTACTTTTTTAATTTAAAATCATATTTGTCATATTTTTTTCTATAAGCAAGTGTTAGTTGTGAGGAAATTAATCTCTTTTCCAGAATTTGAACTCTAATCATTCATCTTTTATTACTCTTAACTCAAGAGAACTACTTCTAATATTTTTTATTTTTTTTAATTTTTTTTTTAAAAAGTCGCATGACACATTTTAAGAGCTACTCCTAATATTTATCATATGTGATTTATATTTGTCGTGCTAGGGCTAATAACATGAATGTCACGAGTTGGAGACATGCACGAGCCACTATTTATTATGGGAAGGGATCAAACGACACCAGGTGTCAAATTTGTACAGTTACACCACTTCGTAATTTTTCATATAATACAAATTAACTCAATCCAAACCGTTGAATTGAATGTTTTTATAGAGTAGATCAAGTTTGCAGAATTTCATATGAATAAAATATTAGTTGCTACTTCATCATACCACTTTATTTTAACATATAATATGTTATTAAAATATAAGTAAATGTTTACTATTTGATTGCATGCCTATGAATATCCAAATTGTATGAAAATTTATATGCATGACAATTAGCATAATATATCATGACTCAGTGGTTTGGATTGAGTAAAATTGCATTATATAAAAAGTTATAAAGTGGTGTAACTATACAAGTTTGACACCAGGTGTCGTTTGATCCATTCCCATTTATTATACCGTAAAAAAACGAAGAAAGAATACAAAATCGTATGTATTTCTTCATAGCCCAAAAATTCTCTTTTTCTATTAGACTCTTTTGTCTCTCCTCCACTAGCAGCATGCATTGTTTTGTCAATTGATGCTTTAACCACCGGCCCAAAAGAACATGATATTGTTCTTTCTATAATTTTAATTGGAGTTCAACCACCAAATCCAATACTTCTCAATTTTGTTTAAAAAATTATCATTTGAATATCTAGCATAGATTTTAGAAATTTCAATTCAAACTAGCCCCAAATAGTTCTCTTCAATCTTCCCCTTTATTTCATTTGTCATTATAATTATTCACTACTGTAAAAACACTCATTTAGGATAGAAAAATTTGTTGCACAACACATCAGTTGAATATTTTGTCTCAAAATAAATTTGGACATAATTTGTGAATAAATAATTTCATTGCGATTTTGTGCGTCGCGAAGATTTTGAGACGGAATATATTGTTTGGTCACACATTTGAGATGAAAATAAAGAAAGAATATAATGAGTTATATTTTTTAAATAATACATTTATGACACAGTTTGTGACAGAATGAATATATTTGTTTGGGATGGACTATATTAGTCTATCGCATGATTATGGGGCAGAGATAAATGCGACATATAATAAGTTATATACTTTTTAAAATAATGAATTCGTGATGAATTTTAAAACGAAATTAAAAGTATTGTTTGTCACGGATTATGTTACTCTGTCACACGTTTGAGATGGATTCTAGTAATTGTTATTTTTTAAAATAATACTTTCAGGTCGCAACTGGTGATGAAAATAATAATTTTATAATAACAGAATTCAAAATAATAGAGTCTGTCCCAAACTTTGCGATGGATATATTTTGTCATTGAGGATTTGAAAAAAAACTTATGGTGCCAAGTTGATCCGGAATATGTCCGTTGAAAATCTATAATGTGGGACAGAAATTTCTTTTGAAATTCCATTACAAATATTTTTATCATTCTTAAGGAGTTCAACATCAACTAAAAGGTGAAGCTACTTAATTGAACTGTCATGATCAAGCTACATAGTCAAACCAACCAAAGTCTAGTCAGTAATAATAAATAGATCAAGAAACTAACAAACTAGCCCAAAAGAAGGTATGAACTAAGATCATGGTTTCTGAATTAAATTTCTTTATAAGGAAAGGGGCAAGTATCATGTCTACTACATGGTTAAGTTCTTTGTTGTCCAGCTCCTTTTAATCTTGTGTGAAGTTATTCTGCTCAAGAACTTCGGAATCATGCATGATTTTGATCTCACCTTATTAGTTATTATATCAAATTTTTGTTGTGTCCCTGAAAAAAAATGTAGTAGTTCTCTCTCTCAGATTTTCTTTCAGCCCACATATGAGTTCACTTTTCATGAAACTTTTCTGTTGGGAGGAATATAACTGTTGGGCCTCAGTACAAGAGGATAATATTATGCTGCTCACATTCTGTTAAAGACTTATTTCGTTCACTAATAGTCTAATAGAATTTGAAGTTTAATGGCAGTTAATTTAGTCATTTTGTGACGGCTATAACCCCCTCTAAAATAAACTCACATTAGGTGCCACTTAGTATACATAGTGCAGGTTTTAACCAACTACCGGAACAAACAACCACTGCATGATGAATCCAAAAATTAGTAGTCATTGAAACTGCCACTAAACCAATTTTTTTAAATGAGTGTTGAAATTTAGCGGTGGTCGCCAAATAATGTTGGGCTTGAAATTGCAATTATCATTTGCGTCGATTCTATCTGCCACTAGTCTAAGCTTTAAAATTGCTCACGGCGGTTTTCAGCAGCAGCTGCTGTTGGTGGTAGCTGCAGCGGAGAAATTTTACTTTGAGATATATACTAGTTTTTCAATTGCCCATCATTTTCTTAACCTTTTTTATTCACATGTGTGGAAAGTTTGTACTAGAGGGTATAGATTCAATCGATTTGATTTTGATCATTCGAACTCTGATATATAATTAACTGTTGATGCACCTAATAGATGGAGGGTATGTATCTATATGTGTTTATTCTGCAGGCTTAACATGGAGAATCGGTTTAACTTATACAGATGGTGGTAATTAAAGATTGGTTCAAAAAGTAAAATAGTGAAATACTAACTCTCAGCTGAGTCAAACTATGGTTTAATTACATGTCAATCAATTAAACTATGTAAGTGGGGCTGCTCTTAAACATATTTAATAATCATGCTTTCCCTAACTCTGAACAGGAACAATGTATGTATTGATTTGCAATTCCATTGAGTTAATTTTAGGCTGTAAAGTGATATGATTATAAACATTTTTTCCCAACAACTTTTAGTTATTCTTTTCTACTTAAAAGTGTGTTTTTTGTTTTTGAGAAAGGAAAAGGCCAAAAAGGTGGAGTAAGAAAATTGAGGAAGCAATGCAGCAAGGATCGAATAATCATCCACTAATAGACTCTAATTATTAATTAAAGAAAGCTGAATGGCAATTCGTTATAGGATAGGACAGAATTTTGCAGGATCTACAAGTGACACTTCATACAAACAACTTCTGAAATTCAAGGCAAAATAATAATTTAATTATCAAGCAATATGGTTGATCTCATGAATCACGATAACGAGCATAATTATGATAAGAGCCGTCCATTATATGATTTATGATTATATAAATATTTTCCTTTGTGATAGAAATGCGCTCCATCTTAATCAGAATAAAATTGCAGATCCAATTAAGATATTAAAATGTTGGTGAGCCAGATCTTATCCTTTAACTTCCGGATACAAAAAGTCTACGAAGAAAAATGGAGTTGCTCTGATTCCTTCTAAAATATTTACTACTTTATCAGTTTATCTATTAACTATATTATAAAAGATAATACGGTACATTGAGACATAAATGTACCAATTCCTTTTATTTTGAAGTTTAATGATATGCATTATCTATGTATAATTATTTTATACCGACTATTAATCACACTATGCCATGTTGAATGAATAACTACATTTATTTTTATTTTTAATTAAAATAAATAATTATTTTTAGATTTGACGGAAATCAATTAGGTGTGTGTGAACAAATGTTACATTATCGTGCACAACTCTTCAATTCTTTATTTTGAATGGTTACCGAAGAAATTTAAAAAAAAAAATTGTGAACGGAATCTCCGTTTTTGAGTCCGTTTATCTTAATCATAATTGTTGGCAATTAAAATAAATTGCCTTGTAGTAAGAGATGCTATGAGAAAAAAAAAAATGACACACATAGTATTTTTATTAAAAACACAATGATATACTCTCACACTTTAGCTTTTGTTAGTCAATTTAATTAAACACACAACACTTCAATTTTCACAACCTCACCAAGCTCGCTAGAGCTTCTCGATCTGTTTTTTTCCTCTCAAACTTTGTTTCTCTCTTTCACAATTGATTGATTTGATCAAGGGAACTAAGGTCCCTATTTATACAAGTCCTGGGTCGGTTAATTCTAACACCACGGCCCAAATTTTTGTTCCAGAATATCATAGTGCATGCATCAAGTATTAGTTGTCATATTTAGTTGCTAATATTTTGGCAATTCAGTGCCTTAAAGGTTAAGCTTCTATACGGATAATTATCAAAGTCTAGGGAATTATAGAAGCGAGTTTAATTTCCAACATCCTCCCTTAATGTTAAGAACTTAAGGCGTTCTTGGAAAAATGCAGCGGAAGGAGAAAGGTAGGAAAGGTAAAGAAGAGGTCGAGATAACAGAAGTTAAAACTATTCTTAACTTTAATATTTCACACACTTATTCACAATTACAACCTCTGTATTTATACAGAGTAGATAACTAAGACGATACAGAAAATTTAGTGACCATTTCGAATATCCGAGGTCAACTATTACATTGGAAATGTAAATTGTATTGAGAAACATAAACTATAATAAATACAAGATAATATAAAGTAGAATTCTGGATATTTCGGAATTGCTATTATTACAAGATAACACGCGTTACAGCTGGCGTGGACTCAGACGACTTGTCTAGTCAGACGACATATTTGGTTTGGCAGACGATCAATTGTTCCAACATCAGACGATCCTTGACAGAGTCAGACGATGTTTTCCGTTGTTGATCTTCTTTACAAATCACAGATGATGTTGTGACTATTTCTGCACAGCTCCAACAAGAAATGATTCTTATCTCTAACACTTAAATTTGGCTTTATCATTTCGAGTATTTTCTTCATCTTCAGGAACAAACTTACTTTGAGTGGCTTTGTAAAAATGTCGGCTATTTGTTCTTCCAAAGAGCAAAGCTCCACCACAACTTCTTTGTTTATGAGCGAAATACGAATGTAGTGATGTTTGATGTCAATGTGTTTGATGCGTCCATGAAACACTGAATTCTTTGTCAGAGCAATCATTAATTTGTTGTCACAAAATATTTTTGTAGCTCTATCTTGTTGGTGTCGTAATTCACTCAATAATCTCCGCAACCAAACTACTTGAATAGCACAATTTGTTGCTGCAATGTATTCCGCCTACTCTGGTGATTGACAGGGAAACTAGTTATTTCTTCGAGGACCAAGAAAATATACAAGTATCAAGATGAAAGCATAACTCGAAGTTCTTTTTCGAGTTTTAGTTTCTCTTGCCCAGTCACTATATCCAATCAACTCTGACTTATTAGAACATGAATAAATGATTTCTTCATCAATTGTACCTTTGACATACTTCAAAATCCTCTTTGTTGCTTGCTAATGTGACTGTCATGGCGAATCCATGAGTTTACTCATCAATCCAACTCCATAAACTATGTCAGGTCTTGTTGTTGTCAAGTACCTGAGACTTCTCAATAACCTTCTAAAGTTAGTTAAGTTGAAAGATCACCATCACTTTCTTTGTTAAGCTTCAACATTTCTTCTACCAGAGTCAGCATCGATTTGCAAGAATCCATCTTGAACTTCTTCAGAACATCTACTGCATACTTCTTGTGTGAAATAAAAATTTCTTCTTTTGTCTGCTTCGCTTCAATGCATAGAAAATATGACATTAGGCCCATATCTGTCATCTCAAATTGAGTGGACAAGATCTCTTTGATATCTGCTAACAAATCGAGATTGTTGTCGGTGAAGATTAGATCATCCACGTATAAGCAAAAAATGATGATATCTTCTGCCTGGTTTGCTTTGACATTTAAAGCATGCCCATATGGGCTCCTGCGAAAGTCATTGTCGGTACGCATGTATCACGCTCTAGGCGCCTGCTCCAATCCATATAGACATTTTTTCAATTTGTAGACTTTATCTTCCTCTCCTTGTTGTAGATAACCCGGTGGTTGTTCTATGTAAACTTCTTCTTCAAGAATGTCATTCAAGAAAGCTAATTTGACATCCATTTGAAAAATCTTCCACTAATTCTGAGAAGCAAGAGAAAGAATCATACGTAAGGTATCTATTCTAGCAACCAGAGCAACAACTTCAAAATAATCAATGTCTGGTTTGTACTTTGAACCTATCTACCTCTCCTTTTAGGTTGTACCTTTGTTTTGTACACCACTTAAATTTGATAGGCTTTTTGCCTTCTAGAAGTGTTGTTAACTTCCATGTATCGTTCTTCTCAATGACCCGAATCTCCTCCTCCATTACTTTCATCCTGCAATCTTCATTGGTTGTTTCCTCATATGTCACAGAAACACAATCTGCAAATAAAGCATAATGAGTAAATTCTCCCTCTTTATCATCAAAATCATCCATATCTACCAACTTCATAGTCTTACAAGTGAGGATGTTGTTTTCTTAGTTGGTTTCAGGCATAGTTTCTAAGTTTTGTTCATGGGTGCGGGGTGCCGTTTTCGGATTTTGGTTATTCTGGGGGGTGGGGATCATTTTGGGGTTTTGTTCACTCCTTCTCTCTTTCAATTCGTAACTTATCACCTTTTTTTCTTCACGTTTCTATGTTATTCCTGTATTTTACTCTTCATTGTCTTTCTCGATTTGGGTTTTTGCTTTGATTACTTGGGCTTTCGTTGGTGTTTTTCGCTTTGACACGAATATTCCTTTGATTACTTCGGTTTTTGCTCTTTTGGTTTTGCATGATGAATGGGTTGATGAGTGAGTTTATGTTTCCAACAGTTTATGGAATTTTGATTTTCTAGGTTTATATGATGATATGGAAAAAATATGGATGAAGATGATGGGGATAAAGATATTGAAGATGGTGAAGATGAAGATGTATGGGATATGAAGATGAAGGGGATGAAGGTGATGAAGATATTATGAGTTTTAGTGTAAAGGAATAGTCAAAGTCAATAAATCCAACATCATCAATATCATTCTCGGCTTCCAACTCGTGCCAACAAATTAAAAATTTGACACATAAACAAAAATGTTAGTTTTTATATGTAATATAAACGAATGGACCAAAATTACATTTGGCTAAAAATATTAGAGACTCCGACCGCACTTGTTTTAAAATACATAGACCTCATTTGCACATTTCTGTAAAGGGAAGTAGAGAACTATCATAAGAGCAATTGAGCCATAATGCAATTAATACTTTCTAAACAATATATCTGTTATCTCTCTAAGTTCATACTATTAATATGATAATATAATAGTCCTAATGTATATTGTAATATATATATATATATATATATATATATATATATATATTAATTTTAGTAATCTTTAATTCTGTGTTAGTCTTACTACTATTTACTAAAAATAATTAGTTATATTTTAAATTTTAACTAAAATGGTAATTAATTAATTAATATTATCATTAATATTCTGTCAAGATACTTTCACTAAAATGAACAGATATTAATTTTAATATTTTAATATATTTAAATTTTTTGACCATGATTATTAGCTAATATAATTAAGAATAAATAATTTATAATATCTAATTAATATTGTCAATAAGGTAAAGGTCAAGGTACTTTAGCATATATAATAATTTACTTATATATATGATAAAGTGAGATACTTTATGATTACAATTAATATAATTAATAGTAAAAAATTATTAATAACTAATTAATATTATAACTAATGTAAGGTCAATGAGATTTTTTTTTTATAGAAAAATTATTATATACCATCATGAAAAACATGGGAGCCGTCAATAAAATTTTACTTATATATTATAAGACCCTTAATGGACAAATTTAGTGTTTCAAATTTTAAGACCCCTTATAGATTTTAGAAAAAAAATAATAGGCTTTTCCTTTTTTACCCCTTCCATTCATTATATTTTTAATTTGTTGGGTATTGAAGTGCGAGCTTTAAATAGGGACATATATGGAAAATTTATACAAAAAATAACAAAACCAAGATATTAATTAGTGTATTACATGTTTTCTTAATAAGCGTGATTATCTGAAGGTCTTTATAATTTGGAACGGAGAAAGTATTAAAATAATAATATTACTTTGTTTTAGTTTATTATTTTTAAATTTCATTCTCATCTTGTGATTAATTCATTCTCAATTTATGAATAATAATTAAAACTTAATAATTTTAATTTTCTATATAAATTGAGATATTTATAATTATTAGTTAATATAATCATTAATATAAAATACTATTAATGAAAAATTAAAAACTGATTATTTAATGGTGTCATTAATGCAAAGGTCAAAGAAATTTTATCTATTTAATGTTTTTCTTTTATATATGATGAATTGAGATATTTTATACTTTATCGTTAATATAATTAAAAAAATAAAATTGTATTAATAATTAATTAATATTGGCCTTAATGTAAAGGTCAAGAGTATATATATATAGAGGGGGGGGGGGGGAGATTATTTCCATTTAGACAATTAATATTAATAAAATTCTTGATTATCATCTTTATGCACATCTAATGAACCGTAAAGAAAATTGGTCTCAGTCATCTATAAAAGTGTTACCATCCACCTTTGAGTACTCAACCAAAGAAAAGAAATTATCAAATTATAGTTTCTAACACCAGTTAATCTGAAGATGGATGGAGCTAGAAGACTTCTACCCCTTGTTAGCATTTTCATCATGATTTTATTATTAGGTAAGCCCGATTTCATGATGTTTCATTCTCCATTTTTTTTGGAAATCAATTCTTATTCCAATCTATGTTGCTTAAGAATATACTCTTCTTATTGAACAATTTTCTTTATAACATTTTTCTGAAATTTCAAGAATTAAATGTTTGTATAGAAGGATTAGTTTCATGACTATCGGTTTTATGATACTTTGAGGAAAAAAAAAAGAGTTAAAAGCCTTTTTGTTGTAACTTAAAATAAAATTGATTTTTGACGGAAATAAAAATGATTGTCTTTAGATATTTCCATAAAAATAATAGCTCATTTGTTTTAAAGTATAATTATATCAATTGCCTTTTTAGTATGATTTCGATCTTCTATTATAAAACTATTTTAAAAATCTATTCAAAATGGCTTCCGATTATAATTTAAAATTGAGTATTTAGAAATATAATGAGTGAAAAAGTCTTATCCAAACATCTTAAATATGCTTAAAAATTATGTTTTAGAAGTGAATTTTTTATTGAAAAATTTAAACAAACAGATTTTAAATCTCAAAATGGATTTGTATTTGTGTCAATATTTTATTAAATTAAACAAACTTTAAAATCAAAAAATATAATTATGTTGTTAAGTTCAGTTTTTCATATTTCTAAAATGACACGCCTTTAATTATAATAATAGATAATTCAAATCCTACCAATTGAAAAATAACTCAAGAATGTTAGATTTCACTATCTAACTATTAATTATATATTTTTTAAATATTAAATACACAAACATGGTTAGATGATGATTGATGAGGCTTGATATGGTTAAAAAATTCCAATTGAGAGGATCCATATGGTGATGAGAGATTATTCACTAATACGATATCATGAGAGTTAGAATCTGATTACTGTTAGCAGTTATGATTGTTTTTGTTTATAACAAAGTAAGGTACAGAATGAAGTTAATTTGAATTGAATCAGGTTATGAGAAAGCAACGATTGAGGTTGAGGCTATTGAGATGGATGGTCCTTCATCATTTAATGTTGTTGACGAGGACGATGTGAAATGTTGCGCTAAAACTCGTTGGCTCAGTTGCATTCCATACAGTAAGGATGACTACTATTGTGATTTCCGTTGCAACGTGTCTGGCTGTCGTAACGGAGGCTCTTGCAAAATTATTAACCACAAACATTATTGTCACTGTGGGTGCTAATTATTTTATCATTATCTCAAGGATCAATAATAAAAGTTCAAAAGGAATTATTTTAATACCATAATTATATAATATTTGGGACGAAAAGAACATTAATAAGAGATAATAAAATACCTACTTATTTAGTAAATATCTGAATTGGCTTAGACAAACTGGAGCTACCTGTTGAACAGTCCTGGTTGGATGCGAATTTGAGTTGCTCGTTAGAAATAAACTAGAGTAACTGATTATGCATTGTTGCAATAATTAAGTGACTGATTATGAGATGTAGACAAGAACATAGCTTAAATTGTATTGGTCTTAAGAAGTTAACATGTTTGTTGAAGTAATTAAAGCCACTTGATTATTACTCTCTTTCATTCCTTAATAACTGACACTTTAAAGTTTTGCACGAATTGTATTAATGTTTTTGTTTCTATTAAAATTACTACCAAACTTTCTAACATACACTTTATCTTTCTTTTTTATTTTGACTTTTTAATATCCTATCACTATTTATTTAAGGGTACAATTAATAAAATATAATTAATATTCTTTTAAACTTATGTTAATTGGAAGAAAGAAAAAACATAAAAAAGTCAGAATTATATAAGAACGGAGTAAGCACGTTTTCACTTTGTTTTAAAAATCATGCAAGAAATTAGTATATATGGGCCCTGAGAATCTGCTTGCTGCCTTCATCCAATCTGCTCAACGCGCACCACTTGCTTTCATTGCATTGCCGGCACAGGGCGGCTTTAATTTCTTCAAATATAATAATAATATGCAGAATGGAATATATAAATAATACACTCCTTTCCTTTGCATCGAATAAATTTGATGGAAGTTTTATTAAGTAATTTATATTTTTTATGTCTGTTGAATGAAAGTTGTTCCCTCAAAAAGGCACACCGATGTGTACGCATGAATTATGGCCTACCTCAACGCTTCAATAATACTCCCTCCGTCCCAAATTATAAGACCCTTTAGAGACAAACTTGGTGTCCCAAATTATAAGACCCTTTCTAGATTTCAGGGGAAAAAAAATAAGTTTTTCCTTTTTTACCCCTTGCATTCATTATATTTTAAATTTCAAAACTTTAATTACTACCTTTACTAATTACTTCTTTCATATTCTCAACTAACTTTAAATAGGGGTAAATTTGGAATATTTGTATAGAAAATAACAAAACCAACATATTAATTAGCTTATTACATGTTTTGTTAATAAGCGTGATTGTCTGAACAGGACCCTATATTTTGGGACGGAGGGAGTAATAATTAGGAAATCTTGGAAATCAGGATAATTAATTGAAGAATATTTTTCAAACAAATAAATTATAAAAAATGCATGATTTAGCGTAAAAAATATCTTATAATTTTTTTATTTCCTAAGGAAATATCTCTCAAGAATCAATCATTAAACTCAACCATTTACCAGAGATACTAAATCTTATTAGTAAAATATATTATAATTTGAACTTAAAAACATATCTTATTTTTGATATATAAATGAATTATTGTGGGTGTATTTATCTTCGATTGTAATTTTTGTTAACGAATTATATATCTATTTAGCGATTGTGTAGAATTCAGATTTTATTCATTTTTCAATTATTTTTTGACTTTTTTTTAGAAAAGTTGGTAGGATTAGGAGCAGTACCTACAAGTCTACCGAATAAGGCGCTAATAACATGTTGACATCTCCAATAATAAAAGGAGGTTATCTCCTTTTTAACTCTTTGGAAGAGCTAGAAGAGACTCACTCCACTAACATGCATGTTAGAACGTCAAAAAATTATCTTGAATATGAAATGTCCACCAACTTGATATTTGTGTCAACTCATGACTTGGTAATTTTTGAAAAAATTTATTAATATATTCACAGTGCATTAATTCTTCTATATCATTTTTTACACTATTTCTCTTCCATTCTCTCTCTTCTTTTACATCATTTGTCATTCTTTCAATTTTCTCTCTTCTCTTGTTATCTTTCTCTATAAGTGGAGCTTGAAGAGTGTGAACAGACAATTTTGAGTTAAATAACCAAGTTTTATTTAAAATATTTAATTAAATTTTATCATCTTAATTAATATACTTTAATAAATCAAATAAAATGTGACAAGTAAGGCTCCTTTTATTTAGTCAATAAGTAAGGCTCCTTTTCCCACCTTCAGTGACGGGACAGATTTCTATGTACATACATGCCCAGCCAGTCAATAACTAAACCCCACCATGCATCATCATCATCATCATCATCACATGTCATGAAATGGGATACCATACCACGATGCATGACATTGAAAACCGAAATGCATACTACATGACATAACAATATGCGAAGATGCATCATCATCCTCATCATCATTCACGGTGGAAATTAATAGTACGAATCAGCACAAATAATGTGCCTTTTTTGTTTTTTAATTGAAGGAATCAAAAAAGGAATTTGAGCAAGTACGGCGTCGTTTACACCTGCTCCCCGAAGCAATGAATGTTCAAAACGACATCGGTGCGCCGCCGCAGTCAAAGGTAAATAATAATGATAATGGAGAGCAAACGGCGCCACCCCGGGAGCACGACAAAAGTAGAAGGACAGTGACAACGACAAACAACTACAACGACAAGGACGAGCGTCATGGAAAAGACCAAATGACCATCGATCCCTTTACTTTTTCTGTTTTCTCTCTCTCTCTCTGTATTGATTTGTGTTTTGGGTAAAGGGAAGAAGACAAAAAAGGTGGTGGTGGTGGCGTTGTTGTTTGCGTGTAACACTGGATGAATGGATGGATAGAGAGAGCAGCGTGACGTCTCTGCTGCCGACAGATTCGTTCCTGATGGGGCTTCTCGCCACAACACACGCCACGTTTTCCTCTCCCTTTCTTTGTGGGTCCCCCCACCAATATGACCACGCCACCGCCCCGATTAATTAAAATTTTCCATTAAAAAAAACTTAACGGTTAAAGTATGCATTTTTAGATATTTGATCACTTACAATGTACATTATTCACTAACACAGTCGTCACAACGCAACAAGATTCAACATAAGACCTTTTGAAGGGAAACAGTGTCCCCAAATGATTAAATTACTATATTGATTTTTGATGAACAACCAATGACCTTGAGATGAATTCCTCACAGCTCCGAGTTTATATTAAGTAGTTAAACATTTTTCTCCATAAATAATTTTTCATACATATCAGTGAAATATCAAACTACTCTCACAACAAAAGGTAGTTGTATAAATTGAATGAATTCAAAATAGCATTATTAGCGAGATGTGATTCATTCATACTCTTATTCCATTTTCACTTCACTTTTTATGTATCTCTTTTTTTCTATTTTAATCATATCACACATCACATTTCTTACATTTTTATTTTTTTTATCTCTCTTTTCTCTCCATGTTTTACCCCTATTTAAAAAGTGTGACGTTAACTTAATTAATTGTAAAATATTAGTAGTAGGTTTGGAAGGAAAGGGGACCACATGGAAGAAGGGTCAAATCAGTCATGGTAGAGAGAGAGAGAGGTGTTGTTTGTGTGAAATGACGGCCGGCTGGGTGCAGGTGGAGCAGAATAAGTATAGCATAGTCTGTGGCTCATCAGTGATGAAGAAGATGGTGGTGCTACTGCTGTGCCTAATTCACCCTCTGCTGACGTTTCCCTTATTTAATTCTGTCTTGGATATTGTTTCATCACTATTCACTAGTACTACTATTTTAGTATTATAATAATAATAATAATAATTTAAAAATTAAAATTTCTGTGGAAAAATACTTTCAAAATTATCCTAAACAAGAAGGGAAAATAGTGTAGATTAATAATAGAGTAAGATTAGATAATAATAATAATTTTGAACTTCATTAATGTATAGTTAGTCGTGCTCAAAAACAGTGTTATTCTGGGTCTGGGGGCTGTGTTTGCGTGTGGGTGGAAATGGGAATGGTCGGTGGTTAGCACTTAGCACTTTTGCTTGCGTCTTTTTGTGACTCAGGTCAGAGTAGTTTTCTGACAACTGGTTTTGAATCCCTCGTCACCTTCTTACCATAATTATATCGCCTCACAAAAACCCAAGCTATAGCCCCTCCCCTTAACACTCCACGCACATATTATTTACTACTCAAATCAAAACTATTTGAATTTTTATATATTCACCGATTAAATACATTTTTAGTCACCGTGAAGTATGATGTTTTTATATAAAAAAATCTTATTTTTAATTTTTTAAAAATTACATGTTTTATTTTTATTTTTTACTAAATGTTTATCTATGCAATTTACATATGAAACTTTCACACGTGCTTAGATCTAATTTATAAGTGGTGAAATTTGATTTATTCATCTTAGATTTTTTCATATTGTAAAAAGTCAAATTTGATTGGATGAAAAAAAATTAGCAGAGACAAAAAAACAACATATGTAATTTTTAGAAGACGAAAAATAAAAATAATATATTTTGCAGGGACTAAAAATGTATTTAGTCATACAACTTCAAATTTTGTACACATCTTTTTCACTTCATTTTGTTTCTATTTCTTTCATACTTTTTTATCACTACACATATCAAATCTCATACTTTCTTTCTCTTTTCTTGTTATCTCTCTCATCCTTTTATCTCATTCTTCCTCAAAATGAAGTGTGAAACAAAACAATTTTTAAAAGTATTTTACTATATTTTATCACTAACTATTTTTTAAAATAAACAATTCGTTCAAGATGACATAATTCTAGTTTCAAAAAAATATGAAATAATTCTACATCTGAGGATTAGATAACTCTCAATATCTGAATAAGCCCCTTCTATCCATATAAAATTTAAATTAAAAAGAGCAAATTAAGTCATAAAGTACGTAACTAAGAAATATAAGAAATTGAAAGTACAACTACAAGAGAGCAAAACATAATCATAAATAACAAAAGCTAAATACTACAAGTTGTGACAATGACTCTACTAGGTGCCGAAGACGATCAAGTTGTCGATCTCAAAGATGACATGACGGAAACTAAGCTCCAAACAGTGAGAAAGAGCCCACCGAATAGCAAGTCCCTCCGCCAATGCAACATGAAGTGAGCCATTGAGAAAGTAGGAGATGAGACAAGAACCTGATCATGAGAATCACGAGAAATTATCCCAATTTTGCAGGCTCCTTGGCCTGAAAATGTCACATCATTGCTGATCTTCACCACTCCTGCTGGCAATTTGAGCCAATAGCGACATGAAATAGGTCAAACGACATCCAACAAAGTTGTATCAGGAATCACGTTCGATTCAGGCACAATCAAAATCGAATCAACAAGGAGAAAAATCTGGTTAAGAGAAAGACAAACGTTCTCAAAGACCCATTTGTTCCTCCTCCTCCACAATGCCCAAATAAGAACAACACATGATCAAGAACCCAATCATTTTTCAAAGCAAAGAACTAGGACAGTCAAAGTTGTATTGAGAAATCATCATGCATGTCAGGAATGACAATAGACAGCCAGGATGCAAGCCAAATACCTCAAGACCCAAGGCACGTAAAGAGAGGATAAAAACCATCCTCATCAACGGCCTAAATAATCTCATCCAAGACCTAGAACGCGATACTAGAATGCTCAAGATAAGAGACGCCTTGTGAGGGGAGAAGGTATGGTCAACCATATGACAATTCCAGCACATCCTGTCATGATCAATAAGATGAGACACAATGAAATGTCACCACCAACCTTTTGACCCAAGAAGAGTTTGAAGTCGCTAGCTGTAAGAATCGAAGGATCTTGCCAAATCTGAATTTTTGCACCATCTTCAACTCTCCAGATACACCATTTACCAAGAACTCAACAAACATTATAAATGACACTCCAAGTGTAACTGGGGTGAGAACCTATTTTAGCATCAAAAAGAGAAGTCTTCATGTGGTAGCAAGCCTTGTACACATGAGCCAAAAATGAACTCGCAAACATCATCAACCTCCACCACTGCTTAGCCAAGAGAGTTGTATTAAAAGGTTTGAAAGAGTGGAAGCCAAGGCCCCACAAAAGCTTTAGGTTGGGCAAGCATCTCCCATTGCATCCAATTCATCGACCTCCTAGAGGCACCACCACCTTAGTAAAAGCTATTGATCATCACCCCAATTTATGAGCAAAGAGAGCCGGGCATAAAAAAGGAGCTCATAATATAATTGGAGATAGCTATGGCCACTAACTTGACCAACACCTCCCTCCCTGCGTGAGACATCACATTCTCCTTCCATCCTATAAGCTTATTTCAAACACGCTCCTTAACAAAAGCGAAAACGTCCTACTTAGACTTATCAATGATAGTTGGAAGTCCAAAAGACACCTCATAACTTTCTTTTACCTTCTCATCAACTCTGGTAGTAGGCACGTGATAGTTGAAGCGACCTCATAAAACTCAATAATGGAAGAAATATCAAAAGGCCTTATCCGTGGTAGCCATTGAGAATATAATATTGTTATCCATAAAAACGAGGTGAGATATGATCGGAGTTACCAACGCAACCTTCTGGCCATACAAAGAAGAAACCTCTAAAGCCTTGGATAACATAGCAGAAAAAACCTCCCCACAAAGAATAAACAAATACAGAGAAAGGGGATCACCTTGCCAGAGGCCCTTCTTGGGTGTGAAAGCCACATACGGATGGTCGTTAAGCATGATAGAAAAGAAACTGTCCGGACACACCCCATAATGAAATCCACTAAGTAGTGAGGAAAGCCAAAATAACCAGGTGCAAGAAGTTTCACTTTACATGGTCATAAGCCTTCAACATGTATATTTTGAGAGCCATGACCCCCTTATGCCCATGAATCTTCTTCTTCATATAGTAAAAGCATTCGAAAGTCACCGGATCATCGTCAGTAATTAACTTTCCTGGCACAAAGACACTATGAGTTTCACTCACAATGTCAAGCAAGATGCACTTCATTCTATTGGCAATTGTCCGTGTAACATGCTTGAAAATTACATTGCATAAAATATTCGTAAAACATGATTACTCCCTAATCATATTCGTACAAGTTTCAAAAACTTAAAGAGACCAAGCGGTCGAGCAAGTTGAATTTTTCTCGGGCGCATATGACACTAAAATGAGCATTTATCTCATACAGAATTAGCAATTTAGAATAATTGTTTATCTCATATTCTCTACACTGCAATGCTGCATATTGGACTAGCGATTTTATAATTAAATGCTTCATGAATTTGGCATGAACTTGTCAAATTTGGCATTGCATGCCAAGCTCGATGATACTGTTCTGGCCAATCCAAATAAATGTAACGTCGAATATTGTTCTGGTCGTCCCTAAGGATTCACAACCGAGTGAACGTTGTGCTTGCCGGCTTTGACAATCAAAGCGAAACTTTATCTCATGTAATAATAAGTTAGGCAAAAATAGAGCTGACATGATTAATGATTTCCAAGTATAGTCATCATATGAGAAACCCTTCACCATATCACTAAAGCTAAGTGTTCCCACTACAATTTAGACCAAGCATTATAAATATAATTTTGATCATTTTATTACGTAAGCATTATTCATATTTTGCATTATGCACTTTTTATGATTTTTAATTTTTCTCTAATTTTTATTTATTTATTTAAATGTCAGAGTATCTTTTATTAATACTTTCTCTCTCATTGTGCTCTATTGTGAACATACATCACCTCAGTGTGTTGAGACTTGCACCTCCACATCTGGATCGGATCAGACGTGCACTCAGCTAAATCTCTAGAAGTGCATGTCCTGCTAATGGATTTAAAACTAAATTTGGCACCTTGAAAAGAAAAACTTTCAAATCAAAAATACATTGATATATGGTTCTTATTGTCAAGAAAGCAGAAAGGTAGTAATATAATAAATTAATTATAGTGGATTCCAATTGTTGGCCATAGAACAGAAAAGCTGGACGGCCAAAAGAAAAAGGTAAAAAAAAAAAAAAGGAGTAAAAGAGTGAGTGAGAGCATGGGTGGTAAGTTAATTGAGTGCCCATTTTAGTCTAACAGGGTGAAGACCATTCCAAACATCACTTGCCACTGTTTTGTAGCAATAACTCAGGCAAAAAGCTAAATGAATTATTTCTTTACACAAGCATTAAGAATATAAATATTATGTTTTTATCAAAACATTTTTTCATGATTATATGTTTTTAATATAAAAATAAGCCCTAATTCATGAAAAGAATTATAATCTGTTGTCTTTTTTTCTTATCATGCTAGCCACACTCACTCACTTTAGTCCTCTTTTTTAAACATTTCTATTAAAAATTATGTGAATCCAGTTAAAATGGAAAACAACAACCCATAATTGTAGTGAGTCTTACATATATTTTAATTAATAAATAAAAAGTTATTTTATTCAACTTTAAAAATAAGTCTAGTTGCATTTTTCTTCAGGACAAAGTTCAGTCAATTCTCAATTTTCAAGTAAGATAACTGAGTAGCAGAAGGAGTAATAAGAAAAAGTCATGTCATAATATTTTATATTTTTTTCACCAAAGTATCTCTATTATTCTCACCGTTCCTTTTTATAAAATTTAAATGACGGGTGTTGACCGTTCATTTTTATAAGAACCGCATAAGGTTTTGTGCTATATTAATTATTTTTTCACATTTTTACCCTTATTTAATTCTGTAAATATGAAATTGAATTAATGATGGAAAGAGATTAAAAAGAAATATATTAAAGACAATTTTGAAAATTCAACAACATTTAAATATAAGTTTAATGCAAAAAGTTACACTACATAATTTTATTAAAGGTTGTGCAAAATTAATTTAACTTTTATAAAAAATAACGAAGAGACTAACAACCATATGATTGATTCTCAAAATTTTAATTAAGTATATCATTTCCGATAAATAATTATCCATATGTACCGATGAAGGATGAAACCTTGGACAGAGCACAGCTATCTCCTACTTGTACTACACTATGTCTGTTGGTTGTATGTTATAGTGATGTTTTTTTGAAACTGTATGTTTTAGTGATGTTTAAAATATAAAAATTTATAACGTGAATAAATAAAAATGTCGGGTGATTTGAAATCTCATAAAATGAACCACGGACATCGAGAAAAAGCAACCTTTTGAAGCCGGCATATCAAGTATCAACAATGCGCACGCGCTTGATTCCTTTAAAGTGTAACTAAGCTTTCCATTTCATAAACCTACTTACTTACATTAATAATTTAGCTTTTTCATTAATTTTGCTACTTATCCAAAACGGAAAAAGCACAAGATGTTGTTAGGTTCCATGAATATACAGAGTGGTCCCACACCCCCACATGATTACTCTCCCTATAATAATTGTAATAATAAAATAACCAGAAATTCCTTTTCTTTTTTTATTTATACCCCCGGTGAGAACAAGGGTTGTCCTAAGTCCTAACTCATTAGTAATAATATGACTATTTTAAAACCTGTAAAACTCATTACAAAATTAAATGAATATGCACATTTTATGTACTAAAACAATTTTACTATGTTACGTTTGATGAACATTATTTTCATTTTAAATTTTAATTAAAAATGAATATATTTTTAATTTGGTGAAATTCAATTGAATGAAATAAATTACACAACTTCACAGTGCACAACTGCACACATTTTCAATCTAAATTATATATAAAAATAAATATTCTTAAGTTGTCAGGTTCATATAAGATTATACAATAACTGTCACCACTTGCTCGCAACAAATTTCTTTCTTTCCTAAATATTGAACTTGTGCACTTACCTCAGGACCTATATATTTACATTAACGTACAGTAATCATGTATCAATACAAAAAAGTACAGTCCTTTGATAAATGAAGGCATTTAATTACTCTCTTCCTCCATTCTTTAATTCCTTACTATATGTCAATTTAAGGTTTTATACGTATAATAAACAAGAGTAATTTGTAGCGGTGAGAGGGTGAAAGAAATTGGTGAAACGCGCTAAGGAGAGCGAATGGGTCTAAAAGTGATGCTGCCAAATTGATAAGAACCAGATCTCTGACTAGAAAAGGAATGCCATCATGCTGATACCCACACGCTCGCATCGCAGTTCCCGCTCCCCACCCCTACTCGCCTACAAATCGCGCGTGTGTTCACTCACTCTCGTAGGTGGTCCAAACGCATCAACGGGTGTCAATCCCTCGTCGGTTGTCTACCCCGCCGCCCAACATTCCAATTCCAAAACCACACAACCACCGAACGAACGCTATCACACTTTTGGTACAAACCACCATTATTTCAAACAAACATTAATGTGATACTCCATAGATAACGTAGCATAAGCCTAACCTTTCAAAATATTTTAATGTACACTTCTAGCTAACTCTTAATGGGACAAAATAAAAGAAAACTCGCAGACACATGAACGAACATATGTAGAAAATAAATGATTTTATTTACAATAATGTTAGATAGATAGTCTATGATATAACAACGCGTACATGAGCATGGAGCTTCAAGAGGGAAAGAAAAACATGCTAGATTTAATTAGATAAAAAAGGGTGAAATGCAAAACGACGCCGTACATGGATCTCAGTTACGCTAGCTAACTCATTATTCAAAGCCACAACGGTGGAGGCTCGTTCAAGTCGATGGGGATCCCGCGCCGAATGAGCCCCAGGAACGACGCCGTAGGGGAAGCCTCGGTAACGTGGCCTGCACCGCCGGCGACGGGCGGAGGCGGAAGCTGAGGCTGAGGGGGGCTGATGTCTTTGAGAACGGCGGTGTGGAGGAACTCACTGAGAACGAGGCTGCGAGTTGGGAGTTGGACGGATGGCCAGCGGTGGTGGTGATCGGAGGAGGGGGCGTTGAGGTCGAGGGCGGCGACGGGGGCCGGAGGGAAGTTGGTTTTGGCCTTGGCTCCGCGGAGGGAACGGGCGGCGCCGTCGTATGCAAGGGCGGCCTCTTCGGGAGTATCAAACGTGCCGAGCCAGACACGTGTCTTCTTCCAAGGGTCACGAATCTCAGCGGCGTAGCGTCCCCATGGGCGCTTTCTGACCCCTCTGTAGTGTCCCTCGCGAGAAGCTGAAGAAGAGGAAGAAGCCATGAGAGAAGAGAAAGAGGGAGTGAGAAAGTGAAGTGTTCGTTTGAGATTGAGGAGGCGTGATGGATGGGTATATAAAAGTGGAGGGACCCACGTAACCTCCGTAATTGTCGGCTGGCCGGCACCACCCTCCAACTCCGTTTTACTTCTTCACTTTTGTTTGCCTTTTGGGTTTATTTATATATACACACACGACACACGAGCGGCGAGGAAAATTTGGATAAAATCTACGAGAGCCGTTGATTGGACGGTGGTGATGTAAAAGCAATAGCGGGACCCACCCGGTGGGAGGGCCGCCACATGATGAGACGTGTGGGGTGGGGTGGTGTGGGGGTGGGAAGCGGCCGCTAGCTGCTAGTGACGCAAGCCCTACTGATGTCGTGTACGGCGCCTGACATTTTCTTTTCAAAATATTAATTACAACTACTCATTTTTTGTTTTTTTTTTTGGGATTGAAAAAAGTGATTGGGTAAATATTTGATTTTCTTAATACTCTGTACGTCCTAAATTATAAGACATTTAAAGACAAACTCGATGTCCTAAATTATAAGACTCCTTCTAAATTTTAGGAAAAAAATATGTTTTTCCTTTTTTACCCCTTGCATTCATTATATTTTAAATTCTAAAACTTTAATTACCACCTCTATTAATTACTTCTTTCATATTCCCAACCAACTTTTGGTATATCCAATAGTTACATAAACAATTTCCAGATTTTTTTTAAATAAGGGCATATTTGAAAGATTTGTATGAAAAGTAACAAAACCAACGTATTAATTAGTTTATTACATATTTTTTTAATAAACGTGATTGTCTAAAAATAACACTATAGTTTAGGACGGAGGAAGTATTATTTAATTCAAGTTTCGATTTTTAAGTGGACAAACTTATGGTGAATCTTTCTTCTGAAATGTTTGTATTGTGATGAAAATACCTTGGAAAAAACAAAAAAACTTAAGCATTTAAGAGAAAATGTGAATAAACGTGTTATTCTCATTGGTGAGCCTGATAATAAGGTGAGAGATATGAAAAGTTTGATAAAAAAAAAGGAAGTGGTTGCTAAAGTGGTTTATGGGAATTGAAGTTGACGTAATGAGGTGGAGTAGTGTAATTGGAAGGAGTGAAGTGGGGTTGGGGTTGGTGCGGTGACAGAGAGTCCCACGTGGAATGGTGTCTGTGTAGCAGGGAACAGGTGAAGTTGGGCCACACTCACACTCAGACTCACACTCACACTCACTCACGATGAAGATGGATGATGCCTGATACGGTGGTCTCGTTGGCGTGTTTGACTCTCCTCTCTTATTCTTCTTCTGTGTTGTGTTGTTGGGCTCTGTCATCTCACTTTATTAAAACCAATCTCCTAATTGAAACTCAAATAATTATAATTATAATTATAATTATAATTATAAGGAGAAGAACAAAAAATAAAGAAAATTATATTGTATGTAAAGGTGTGAGTGAGTGGAGAAAGTCAGGGTGGGGATTCAGAGTGACTGCACCTGGACCTGCACCTAGCAGATGGTTACAGTATGTATGTGTGTGCCTACAGATACGGATGTAATAATGGTCACGTGAATGCTATTTGCTTCTTTTTTTTGCTTACGCTCATTCCACCCACTATTCATCATTATGATTATGAGTTTGTTTGCTTTCTGATAAGCTTTGATAAAAAATGTAAAAACGAAAATATGTTTAGAAGAAGGAGAAAAACACCTACTACTATTTTTTGGAAAATGATGGGGGAGATTGAAAACTTTGGGGCTCAATATTTAGCAACAATTTCACGTTGACATTTTTTTCCATCTGAACAGTAAAAAACATGTATTATGAGGTGTTAAATACAAATGAAGAAAACTTCATAAATCATAAATCACGTTTTATCTACGCACGTTTGGGCTTTCCTTTGGACCATTGATTTTTTGTATGTTGATTATCTTCCCCTGCATGAGGATGAGGACAAGTTACGTAATTTTATTTTCTCTATTTGTGTTTTCCATACTTGGCCATGAAGTGATGGGACGGCAACTTTTCTTCTCCACTCTTTCGTTTGTTAGGATGCTTGGTTTACTGTTTAGGTTCATGTGTGTATATTCTAACTTCTCAATGAACATACATGCCTCTCTTTTTACGCTTTGTTTATATAACCTGCTTTGAGAGAGACTTCAGTATTCTGTACTTCATTATGCAGATAATAAAAGACCATTTTGGTACATAGATTATTTAATTACCACACAATAAGAGACTAAATTATACATTTAAAAAATTTATTAAAAATAAAATCATAACAAATCAAAGTAAGTTGTATAAAAATCTTTCATTTTGAGCGGGTACTAAAAAAATTTCATATTTTAAAAACGGAATTAGTTATATATTGAATTTAAAACACCAATTTTGAATGGTTAATTTTAGTTAAGTAATGGTTAAACGGATAATAATTAAATACAAATTTTTAATATTATATAATTTATTATTATAAAATCTTAAAAATTAAGTTAAATTAAAAGTAAATCATGTATGTGAGTTTTTTTTTTTGTTTTTGTAAAGAGAAAATAAACAGAAACACTACACAACTCTTGTATGAAACAAGAAGTGTAACTACACCCTCAGCTAGAATAGACCAAGTCCTAAGATTACACTGCATTCGTAAACCCAAGGCTGCTAACTAATTTGCGCACAAGCTAACTTTCCTCTGAACGTGTGCACCAAGGGCATGAGGCTATGGTATGGACAGTATCTCATTCAAAATCAAGGCAAAGGGGGACAACATGCATAAAAAGCTATGGAAAGGGAAAACAGCTCCCATATCAGCAAATTCATCCGACGTAGAGCATCTTCATCCAAGAAATTCTATAGAATTTCTATGGTCAATTTTATATTAATTAATACATATGGATGTCGCCGCATCCATACGTTCACTAAACATAACCGATTTTCTAATTATAGAGTATCCACTTTTGAAATTGAAGTCTTTATTCTGTTTAAACTTCTGAGAATTCAAAACTTTTTTTCTTCCAGAACTAAAACATTTGTGAAGTGGTGAATAATTTTTTTGTCAAAACATGATCAAAGCATAAATAACAAGTTTGATGTGTGCAAAATAGCAATGCTCAACCGAATATGGGCCGAGCCATGTTCACGTATATTTTCAGCCAAGCTCCACTAATTTCTAGCTCAGTTTGGCTCAAATGCATGTGCACAAATAATGGAGGATTGGTTAACAATACAAGTTTAAAGTCCGGAAAAATCATTTATTAAGAGAAACTGCTACAATTTCTTAAACTGGTGAAAATGTTTGTCAAAGACAAAAAAAATAATTGATGATTGGATGAAAACAGGTGAAAACGTTCATCAAACGGCACTGAAGTTCTTCAGGTCAGAGGCTTTGATCTGAATTGTCCATTGTCCTTCAGACTCAATACTAACAGTAACAAGAAATCAATGAGCCAAATATCACCTTAGGATTCCAGGAGACTAAGACCCCCCTAATCTTTGATC
Organism: Acmispon strigosus; assembly: GCA_030819835.1. Taxonomy (NCBI): domain Eukaryota; kingdom Viridiplantae; phylum Streptophyta; class Magnoliopsida; order Fabales; family Fabaceae; genus Acmispon; species Acmispon strigosus. Next base: position 98,354,095 of record JAUAMA010000001.1, read on the forward strand.
AAATTTATCATGATTGAATATCAGCAGACAGATCCTCATTATTTGTACATCTTATAAACCATTGCCCAATTGCCCATTACAATAAACTAATGAAACAGGATATAAATGAAAAAACAGTGGCAAATATGTGAATTAGACATCACTCGTCTTCCATGGTACATTATAATTTCTATTTGCATTTCACTTTTTTAACTGTTACAGATCCTATATTAACAGATAGAAAGAACTGTATAGAAGCTAAAAATTAAAACGGAGTGGGAAATGAAAACGTGAACATGGTAATGTACAAAATTTTCTGATTTACAAATTAGGAAGGTTCTCAGCTTGTAATAAGTGATTCAATGGGTTCAAAAAAGTCTGTCAATACTTGGCGGAAGCACACCATTGGGTACATCCATCAGAAGATCAGAGTAACCTGCCATTGATATCAAAAAACCACATAAATAGGAATTATAATGATTGAGAGTCCGTTTGGTTTACCAGTAGAAAGGATGAAAACGGGAGGTTTTCATACTCTAAGGGTAAACCAAAAAGACTCTAAAAATGAAAGATTAGTTAAAGATGGGAAACAGGAGCTATGATAGTCTTCCAAAGATACCAGAATAATGGGATGTTATTGTGAAAGCAAGATAGGCCCATTCTCCGCAGCGGTGCGAGTATTGCCATAATTATTATGCCTTGTCATTTGGATGTCACGTGAATAATGGGTCCTAGCTTTTGCATATGGGGCTGCCCTTGCTACAAAAGAAAATTAAGAGTAAAAATTTTCATCCAAGATAATCTTAGCTATGCTTAGCGAGGATATTGTGAAGTGCAATGCAACTGTGTTTATATTAATAATTTGAGTACAAGTCCAATGCAAGTGGCATAAGCTTAAGTGCTTAACACAGTAATAGATTAACACCAAGCGAAAGATATTAACATCCTCACCGGCAATTTGTTGGGTCCGGAGGATATTCTGCCGCCTTTTCCACCAGCAAACTGAACAGGTAATCAGCAGTAGAAAAGTAAAAGAAGCACCTATCACAATTCCAACTTTAGCACCGGCAGAAAGTTGTGGTCCACATGTAGGTAATCCAGGCATACCACACAAACCTGCATTATCGGTAAAACTGCAGCCATCCACAAATGTAGATTTAGCAACCTTAATCGCAAAGAAAGTGAAGAAATAATCATGTAGACATCTTTCTCCTCTAATTGGATATAAATGCACTTTAGGTTTATTCTAGAGTTTAATATTTCCAACGTACTTGAAGCTAGCTCTGTGCAGAAGTCTTCCTCCAAGAGTAGCTGGTACCCTTCCAGACAAGGAGTTACCATTAAGGTTCCTGCATGAAGAGTTTTTTAATACAGACTTCTAGTCTTCTTATTTTTCTTATGCAAGTTAAAAGACTAAGGAATCTTACAGTGTCTGTAACAATGTCAATTGTCCAAGGCTTTCAGGAATTGATCCATTGAAAAGGTTGTAGGACAGGTCACTGCATGTGTACATGGCATTCAAAAATTACCATGATAGGCAAAGCAAAGATTCAAACCTTCCAGCAAATTCACAGTGAAGCTAGTCTAAACTCTAAAGCAATTTAAATCAAAGCATGAAGAAACTGAGTCATTGAAGTGCTACGGGCCACTGACGCACAACTAAAGCATTTTGCAAATTGGCTGACCTATGAATATTGAGAACAAAAGCAACATTGACCCCAAAACATTAGTATTTTATTTAGAATCTTAGATATCTGATTCCATTTCTTTGCAACCCTTTTTTAATGTAAATTTAGCCCTTAGCTTTTACAAATCATAGTGATTTTGCAACACGGACTATTCACTGTATTGCTATCTATTTCATACTAATATATAAAAAATGCACTGTTAAAATATATTAATTAATCAAGTTCCCTTTACTTTCATTTGTTCTTTATTTGTGAGGCCTTAATATGATATGTAGTTATGAAGGAAGCATTTCAGTTCAAGTAGGAAATCATCAAGAGTAAATCAGCAATATGAAGATTCTTGAGTAACAAAAAAAGTTTTAAAAACTACATAATAAAGTTCATTTTTCATGCTCATCATATCTTGCCCCTGAGATCTTGCAGCTGCTTTAATTTTTTTAAGATTCCATACTATCTTATTCCTCTAGAACTAAGGCTTGGTTCATATGGAATATTTGTTATCAGGATTGTAGCAGACATAAATTCCCAACAAACGAGCCCCGTTGTGCTGAATATGAGAATCACATATTGGTTTTCTGCTACATTTTATGAACATGGAAAATATAAACAACTGAACCTATCTGCCATAGGAACTAAGAAGAGCAAGAACAAGAAGTCAGCTTACAGCACTTGCAAGCTAGCTATTGTTCCAATTGAAGATGGAATGGCTCCATGAATGCTGTTTCCACTCAAGTTTCTGTAATGTACATGTAAAACACGCATAAGGAATGGGCAAGAAAGTAAGCTTTTACATTTCTTAGGGAACAGTGAATTGAAAAGGAAAAATAAAAAGGTCAGACAAATTATTCAAATCATGCAGCTTGTTATTTGGTCAAGGCCTCGGTAAGAAGAATTTTATTTTATTATCAACATATTGAGCATAATTCATACATCCATGCCATGACAATGTTTGCCTCAAAGGAATGTATTTAGGACTTACAGGATTTGTAGATTATGCAGTCTGGAAATGTCATTTGGCAAGTAACCCTTCAGACCTTGATTGTCAAGACCACTGCTCATCAACAGATACAGAATCAAGTAAGCAGGATATTGAGATTAATATTCAGAAGTCAGAACAGCTTCCAAAGCAAAACAACTGCTTTTCACCCTAGTGGTAAGTATCAATTTCCTTGCTAAGTGCAGGTGGAGAGAATTTTCTTTTGATTGCAACCAGGGTCCAGAGAAATTTTAAGAAAGCGGAGGGCCAATTAAGCTTTTTTCCTCAAATAATGGACACAAAATGGATGATTTGAGCATACAAAACTTAAACTTCCCAAATGTGTGAAGGAAACATATTCGGAAAACAAATTTTATTTATCAGTTTGAAAGTAAGTTTTCATTGGGCGCAGAGACATACAGCTAAAGTACTTCTTTTTTGATTGGGGGGGGGGGGGGGAGGGCAGTGGGATTCAATTTTTTTGATTTAGAAACTTTGATGCTGAAAAATAAAAAGTTTTGATTCTTGGTTTCGGTACAAAAAGAAAATATTGAGAAGTAAAAATACAGGTAAGAGAATTAACTACATGAAGATGAAGTAATGTCACCATGCAATCAAATATACAATAAGAGCCTGAGAATAAGGATAATAAGAAATTACAGTCCATCAATGACCCAACTGCCGCTACTTTTGTCTAATTGGCAATCTGCTCCAGTCCATGGATGTTGCTGAGGAACACAAGGATCACCATTCCACCCAAACCTAGGAGGAAGCCCCAAAGCCTTCTTCAATGTTTGTAAGGCCTTAACTAGAGTAAAAGAACAATGATTAACTAGCAAAATTTAACATGCACTTGGATTACCATAAATCACATTCGTTACCAATAATAGTATATAAAATTATAGAACAAGTAAATGTAATAGAACAACGAATCAATACTAATAAGGTTGAATGTCATCGCTGAAAGGAAGAGGAAGCAAGAACAAGAGCAATATGCTAAGGAAAATATGACAAGACAGAGACCAAATAAGTATGACAATGCATTTAAAAGTAGCAAGAAACAGGCTAACAGCACATTATTTGGTCTAAACCAATTTCATATTGTATTTAGAATGAGCCAAAGACCCAAATTAGATTATCTTGAGGTATGTTAATCAATAAGAGAAAATAAAAGCCAGAAACCGTGTGATTTTGCATCACTAATTAGTCCCTAAGAATGTGAATATTATTTTATTGCTCACATGCCAAAAACCTAAACAAAATCCAGATTGAATATGGGTATTGAAAAATCATTCAAGTTTCCTCCTCCGAGTTCAACCCACATTTTATTGAATCATATAAGTTCATGTTGTATTACACGTTGCTAGTATGCTAGGATGAAAGTTCATGTTGTACCCCAAAAAACAAAATTAGGAATTGACATATGTACCTTCATCTGATAAAGTTTTTGACTCGGCCATTATAACTTCCAATATCTCAATGGCATTGATAATGGCAAGACTTCCTTCTTTCGGTCTCAAAGTTATTGTCAATGTCCTCCCATTAACAGTAACAGTTGTATTAAGCACAAGGGCAGTATAACGATCCCCACTCAATTTCACAATGTCAACATCTTTAAATTCAACATCACCATTTATCAAAATATCAAAGACCCTTTGACCTGTGGAAGTCACTGAATTATCAATCTCAGCAAAATGTAACCAAATAGAATAGTTTTTATTGGGATCCACATCCAATGTATATGCTAAATCAGGCTGGCTACTAGTACTAACAAGTGCTGATCGATAAAGAGTTTCTGGATAAAAGTTTGGTGCAAGTGAAGTCTTTTTTATCCTAGTTTCAACAGATCTAGGCTGATCAGAGCCCTGATCAAAAGTCCTAATATGCTGCCAAAATCTGTCCCCTCCTAGAGGATCTGCACCGTAATCCACACCAAATTTTGACTGCCCAAAACCACAACTCAGCCTTTTAACTGTTCTAAGTAGTGTCCCTTGACTCCACTGTGGTCCAGAATAATAAGCTTTATTATCAATTTGAAGAATCTCGATTGAAAGGATTGCTGGATCTCCATGACCAGTGCTATGGAAACAGATTGAGACAGAACGATCCATAAGAAACACTTGGGCTTCAGTAAATGCTTGATCATCCTGATTAGTCCAACCGGATTTCAAAGAATATATTTGAGTGCCTTGAATGGAGATGTCAAATAGAGGTTCGTCGGCAGTTCTAGCATGGGCAACAAGTCCAAAAAAGATCCGCACAGAGTAGTGCCCCTTTGGCACTTGATAAATGCTGTAGCAATTTGATGGACCTCCGGACAAGGGGAAATAGCGTAAAGTTTTGAGGGGAGGGGCGATGTAACTTGTTGTAGATGCGTTGGCGGGGATGCCGCCTGTATATCCAAAGTCTTTATTCCAAAGGGTTGTGGTAGGTTTTGTTTGAACGTTTTGACGAGCCCCACAGCTTATGCGCATCGCAAATGGCCCTGCAATGAATATGAAGTTGCATAAACTTTGGTCCAAGTCAAATGAGGAAAAAGTTTCAAAAAAGACAAACATCTCAAATTTATGAAAATACTATCAATTAGTATGTGCAAGCAATCGCGCTGGTTTCATTGACACTAAAATCCACCAGAAAAACAGCAACAACAATGTGGGAAGTGGGAACTACCTCTTGCTGTAAATGTTCAAAAGGTATTTTGTAGATTGTCAATAGATTGATTGCACATTCACAATACAAGAGCATAACTTAATCGCGTTTCTGAGAATGTTAGCCGATTAAATGCAACAAAAGTTCATTCAAAATGTAACAAAAAAAGCAAGTTTTACGAATCATGGTAAACTGGCACAAAACGAACTGAAGCAATTTCAATAGGGTCAAACTAAGTTTGTTCTAGAGTTTGGACAAGCTGAAATACTTCTAATATTCTTAAGATCAAAGAGTTTGTCTTTGTTTATCTAATTCTAATCAAATTCAAACGAACCCCCATCACTCAGATTCAAGCTTCAATTACACCCAGCAGAACAAACACGCATTTTCCGTTGATGCCGCAATTGAAAGCAAAACAAAGTGAAATCCATCGAAGCTCAATCCTCGTGCATCAACCCACTAATCAAGTTCAATGTACATGAATGGATGCAAGAAAAAGGGAAATAGAGCATGAAGCAAGCAGCAGAGGAAGCTCACCTCGTTGGGCAGCACGCGCAGTGGAAGCAAAGCAGAGAAAGAGCATCCGCAGCAGAAGAAATCGAAGCATTGTGGTCTTCGGCATCTCCTTCTTCTTCTGCTTCATCTCTCACTCTCTCACATCCCCTGCATTATCTAGAGAGAGAAAGAGAAGATCGTTGGACGTGTCTGCACTATGTATTCACACTACTACACAGTTGGAAAATTATTTATTACACTAATTAGAGTAATAAGCTTTCCGAACTTTACTTTGGCGACAAAATTAATGGAATCTAATACTAATAGTAATCTTTTTCTTGGTTTAGTTGACTCGTGATGAATTAATCTTACAGTTATCCACCGGATAACTAGTTAATGCCAAAAAAAGTTGACTCGTAAATGAAGGATGGGAACAGGTGTCACCGTGGTGCTGAGCCTTGCCGGTGAGTACTACCAACTTCAGCGGTAGCTTTTAGATCTATTTTGAGGGTTCCGCATTTGGACGGCTAAGATGTGAGGCAGAGGTTGTGGTGTAGCATAGGGTCATGGTCTCTTGTGTGGAGAATTTTTATTGGGTGGGAGGTTAACTCTACCTTTATTCTCTTGGGGAGAACAATTAGGAAAAGAAAATAATAATATTATTGCGTTGCTTGTTCCGAGGGTGTAGGTAATACGTGAGCTGAGCTGTGAAATTACACGTTGGATCTTGAGAGGTTAGTACTCCTAAACAGACGGTGGAGAATGGTCGTGGGTTGGGTTGTGTTCTCTGGTCGTCTTTGACTTTTGAATTTTGAGAGTAAATGGTTTTGATTGGTGTGGTGCGCTATCATCGCAATCTATGGGAATATCAATTTTCAGTTAGACTTTACTCGTATCTACTCCTCCGTTCCAAATTCAGACAATTACACCTATTAAGATTATATGTAATAAGGTAATTAATATGTTGGTTTTGTTATTTTTTATACAAATCTTTCAAATATGCCCCTATTTAAAAAAAATCTGGAAATTGTTAATATAAGTATTGAATATACCAAAAGTTGGTTGGAGATATGAAAGAAGTAATTAGTAGAGGTGGTAATTAAAGTTTTGGAATTTAAAATATAATGAATGCAAGGGGTAAAAAAGAAAAAACTTATTTTTTTTCTTGAAATCTAGAATGGGTCTTATAATTTGGGACACCGAATTTGTCTCTAAATGGTCTTATAATTTGGGACGGAGGGAGTATTTGAATTATAAGAGAGATAACAGTTTGTTCATTAAGAACACGATGATAAAGAATCGGTAAACCTGCGTTTGGAGTGGATAGGATATTGATATGGTATGATACAAACAATGAAAAATGTATCAAATTTTCCTTGAAATAAAAAATACATAATATTTTTAAAAATTTAATTTTCTAAATAGCTTTTTTTAAAAGTGATTATTCTATTACATTTAATTTTTTTACATTTTTATAAATAGCTTATTTTTAATATTAACTAAAATAAAATTATTTTTTATTAATTTCGCTATTTTAATTTTTTTGAAAGGGAGCCTATTTTAATTAAAATTATTATATATGTAACCAATGGGTTTTAACTTAATAGGGGTAAGTGATTAATGATAAAAATTATTACAAGATATTATTATTTCAAAAATATTTTATATTTAAATTATTAATTATAATTATTTAAGTAGATAAATAATTTTAAATAATATCATATGATAATATAAAATTAGTCTATATTTACTATTAAAAAATTAAAATTTATACATATATATATAAAATTAGTCTATATTTACTATATTTATATATATATGTGAGTAGACTATTTTATTGTTAGTGAATAATTATTTTATGTGTTTTTATTATAACATAAATAACAAAAAATAATGTTAACTAAGTAGTAGTAGGTGATAATGAAAATTTAATTATTTTATATGAGTAAATTCAATATTTTCACCATTTATAAATAAGTTTATTTTTTAACTACATTTATCAGTAACTAAATAATTTAACTTAACAATAACAATTAGTAATTGATAAGTAATAAAATTAATATTTTATTAAAATTAAAAATTATATATATTAATTAATATTATAATAAATTATATATAATATAAATATTGAAATTAATTTTGGGTCATGGTAATAAACAAACAAAAAACTGATATCTTATCCTGTCATGATAATTTCTATCTTAGCTCCCCTTAGGATAACTTTTACCCATGATAGAAAGGATAGGATAAGGGACATGATAGTGTTATCCTATCCTGCTAACGCAACAAACAACAGATAACAACAGGATATGATTACTATCCTATCATGTATCTGTTTATCCTGTTCACCAAACGGACCCTAAGGTTTTGACACATTTAAAAAAAAAAATTACTAATGTTCTTATTTCTATCAAAATTACTACCATCATTTATCTCTCTTAATAATTCTTACTTTTCAATTTTCCTACCACTGTTAAGTTAAGGGCACAATGGGTAAAATATAATTAATGATTCCTTGAAATTGTAAAAATGACAGATAAATAGGAACACACAAAAAATTAACATAGTGGCAGTTATTAAGGAATCGATGCGGTAGATAAGAGAGAAGATGAGTAGAGAGAAAAATGTGAAAAATATATTAGAATTTAAAGTTATTTGGTATGATAGGGATAAAAAAGAGAAAGTTGTTTTTTCACTTAAAAAATATTTTCTTAAACTTATATTATATTAACAATTTCAAGCGGTTCAAACTTTGACGGTTTAGGACCGCCGAAAATCATGTCAAAATTGGAAAAAATAAAATAAAAAGACTTGCCCTATCTCTTTCTCCTCAATTTGGAGAGACCCCAAAAAAGTGGTGGGACTAACACCTTTTTCCCCTCTCTCCTCCTCTCTCACCCAAACAAACAATGGTGGGTCATTCTCTCTTCTTTAACTCTCTACTCTAATTCTCTCTTCACAAAATCACCTTTGGAAAACACACCCTCAGTCCTCATTTCCTCTCCTTAGTCTTGGACTTAGATGGAAATTTATTCTCCCAACTGTGAGAAATAAAGCATTAAATATGTTTTTTGTCTCTGTATTTTTTAAGGAAGTTTAGTTTTCATCTCTCATGAGAGTAAAGTAGTAAAATGGTCTATATGCTAGGAGAAATACCATATTTTTAGTCCCCATTAGAGGGAGGGGTTTATAAGGCCCTGAATAAATTAAATAATTAAATGGTTATTTAATCAGCAATACATACCTATAAATGCTTGCAAGGGAAAGTTAATGTCAAGAGCCGTCCAGATCATCGTAGTGATATCTTTCAAACGACGATTTGTTAAAAGACCGATCTTGACTCGGTTTTGAGTTCGAGACATTCTCACTGTCACCATGACAATCAATGAATAATTTCGAGAAGAACGACTATAATATCGATATGGTTTCCATCCGGCGCCCGAAAAAACCATTTCTCGCTAGCGAGACTTTCAGTCGAAACTCCAACAAGCAAAACAAGCGACTTCGAGACCTCGGATCGAAAATCCGATAATCACCAAACAACCCTGTTTGATGTGACGAATCCAGTTATGCGATAAAAACTTTTTGTGAATATTGTTTTCGTTAATAGTGTTTTGTGAATAGTATTTCATGTATAATGTTCCGTGAATAGTGTTTTCAGGCAGGAATCAGCACAAATTTCGAGAAAAATGAACTGAGCTCGAGTTGTACTATACGAGATTTAAAACTAATGAGTAATCAGTGATAGATACTCTCAGGGACGTTGGGAAACGTACCTACGATCGGATTCAGATAACGACAACAATTATGACACGACCGACACAACTGACAATCATCATGACGACGGTCATTGGATTAGACATTTAATATTAAAATAATCCTAGATATTTTGCTAAACTTTTAAACTTTAGAGTTTAGTCCTTAAACTTTGAAAGTTTAGAGTTTAGTCCTCCAAATAGTAACTAGATATTTTGGAAAACTTTTCTACTATTCAACTTTGGTCCCTAGAGTTTTAGAAAAATTTAAAATTGACCCACATGGGAGTTGAACACCCACGGCCTTGGGGTTGTTTTGGGGCTTTTATTCACTTAAGCCTTCATTAGTGAAAGCTTGCAAACAAAAGTAAGAGAAACTATATTTTTTTTTCTTTCATAATCATAGAAAAAATCATGAATCCCTTGATCATTCAAGGCATTGTGATGCGTGACTTTACATTTTTTAGCATTGTGACACTCGATTCTCACTCTGTTCTCTAATTTAAGACTTAGTCCCCTTGGTACAACGCATAGTTCTCAAATTTTAGGGTATTGTAAAACTCACCTAGTATTGTGAAGCCAAGTATTATTATTTAGGATATTGTGAAGCCCGCTAGGTACTGTGATACATAGTTCTCTAATTTTAGGATATTGAGAAACCCACTTGGTATTGTGACGACAAATTCTCACATTTTAGGGAATTGTGAAGCGCGTTAGGTACTGTGACGCCAAATTCTCTTATTTTAGGGTATTGTGACGCCAACTAGATATTGTGACGCCTTAGTCCTCTAATATTAGGGCATTGGAAAGCTCACCGGGCATTGTGGTTCCTAGTTTCTCTTTCGTTATTCTGCCACCCGCTTTTCATTAGCTCAATCATTATATTAATCATTGATTGGTTTTGAGTTTTCGGGTGTCTGACTGCTTTTATTGGTTATTTCATAATTTTGGTTTACCCGTTGATTGGTTCTGAGTTATTGAGTGTTTGTTGCTTGTTTTATGATCAGCCAAAATTGGTAGCTCGTGACTTTGTGTTTACGTTTCTCATGTAAATTATTTTGATCCACTTTTTTTTAAAAAAAGTTAATTTGTGTGTGTTGTGTTGGACCCATAATGTTGGCCCACAATGGATCTTTCTTCACATTCTAACCTAGCCACCCCCGCCCC